>OW052185.1:16654585-21684751 GCA_932526625.1 Rhingia campestris | reverse complement strand
AAACCGTTCTTTAAAATGACATGGTACATTTGTCAGCGGGAGGTGGTGTAAGGGGTTTTAACTCAATTCTTCATTCGGAACCTAATAACGTAAAAAGTACTATCACGAATTAAATGAAATTTGGTTAAAACGTGTATTAGGCGTTACTCTTTAAAATGGTATACAAAAAATTTCTATAAATTTTGAAAATAACAAAAAAAATCGTAAAAATGTGACAAAATTGGTACTAAAATAAAATTTTTTTTCAACACTTTTTCCATAGAAATTCTGAAATTTTTTTTTTTTCAAATCCTTATAATTCGTAAACCGCTTAATAGATTAGAATGAAATTTGGCACATTGATAGATTGGAAACCGTTCTTTAAAATGACATGGTACATTTGTCAGCGGGGGGTGGTGTAAGGGGTTTTAACTCAATTCTTCATTCGGAACCTAATAACGTAAAAAGTACTATCACGAATTAAATGAAATTTGGTTAAAACGTGTATTAGGCGTTACTCTTTAAAATGGTATACAAAAAATTTGTATAAATTTTGAAAATAACAAAAAAAATTGTAAAAATGTGACAAAATTGGTACTAAAAAAAAATTTTTTTTCAACACTTTTTCCATAGAAATTCTGAAATTTTTTTTTTTTCAAATCCTTATAATTCGTAAACCGCTTAATAGATTAGAATGAAATTTGGCACATTGATAGAATGGAAACCGTTCTTTAAAATGACATGGTACATTTGTCAGCGGGGGGTGGTGTAAGGGGTTTTAACTCAATTTTTCATTCGGAACCTAATAACGTAAAAAGTACTATCACGAATTAAATGAAATTTGGTTAAAACGTGTATTAGGCGTTACTCTTTAAAATGGTATACAAAAAATTTCTATAAATTTTGAAAATAACAAAAAAAAATCGTAAAAATGTGACAAAATTGGTACTAAAAAAAATTTTTTTTTCACACTTTTTCCATAGAAATTCTGAAATTTTTTTTTTTTTCAAATCCTTATAATTCGTAAACCGCTTAATAGATTAGAATGAAATTTGGCACATTGATAGAATGGAAACCGTTCTTTAAAATGACATGGTACATTTGTCAGCGGGGGGTGGTGTAAGGGGTTTTTAACTCAATTCTTCATTCGGAACCTAATAACGTAAAAAGTACTATCACGAATTAAATGAAATTTGGTTAAAACGTGTATTAGGCGTTACTCTTTAAAATGGTATACAAAAAATTTCTATAAATTTTGAAAATAACAAAAAAAATCGTAAAAATGTGACAAAATTGGTACTAAAATAAAATTTTTTTTCAACACTTTTTCCATAGAAATTCTGAAATTTTTTTTTTTCAAATCCTTATAATTCGTAAACCGCTTAATAGATTAGAATGAAATTTGGCACATTGATAGATTGGAAACCGTTCTTTAAAATGACATGGTACATTTGTCAGCGGGGGGTGGTGTAAGGGGTTTTAACTCAATTCTTCATTCGGAACCTAATAACGTAAAAAGTACTATCACGAATTAAATGAAATTTGGTTAAAACGTGTATTAGGCGTTACTCTTTAAAATGGTATACAAAAAATTTCTATAAATTTTGAAAATAACAAAAAAATCGTAAAATGTGACAAAATTGGTACTAAAATACAATTTTTTTCAACACTTTTTCCATAGAAATTCTGAAATTTTTTTTTTTTTCAAATCCTTATAATTCGTAAACCGCTTAATAGATTAGAATGAAATTTGGCACATTGATAGATTGGAAACCGTTCTTTAAAATGACATGGTACATTTGTCAGCGGGGGGTGGTGTAAGGGGTTTTAACTCAATTCTTCATTCGGAACCTAATAACGTAAAAAGTACTATCACGAATTAAATGAAATTTGGTTAAAACGTGTATTAGGCGTTACTCTTTAAAATGGTATACAAAAAATTTCTATAAATTTTGAAAATAACAAAAAAAATCGTAAAAATGTGACAAAATTGGTACTAAAATAAAATTTTTTTTCAACACTTTTTCCATAGAAATTCTGAAATTTTTTTTTTTTCAAATCCTTATAATTCGTAAACCGCTTAATAGATTAGAATGAAATTTGGCACATTGATAGATTGGAAACCGTTCTTTAAAATGACATGGTACATTTGTCAGCGGGGGGTGGTGTAAGGGGTTTTAACTCAATTCTTCATTCGGAACCTAATAACGTAAAAAGTACTATCACGAATTAAATGAAATTTGGTTAAAACGTGTATTAGGCGTTACTCTTTAAAATGGTATACAAAAAATTTCTATAAATTTTGAAAATAACAAAAAAAATCGTAAAAATGTGACAAAATTGGTACTAAAATAAAATTTTTTTTCAACACTTTTTCCATAGAAATTCTGAAATTTTTTTTTTTTTCAAATCCTTATAATTCGTAAACCGCTTAATAGATTAGAATGAAATTTGGCACATTGATAGATTGGAAACCGTTCTTTAAAATGACATGGTACATTTGTCAGCGGGGGGTGGTGTAAGGGGTTTTAACTCAATTCTTCATTCGGAACCTAATAACGTAAAAAGTACTATCACGAATTAAATGAAATTTGGTTAAAACGTGTATTAGGCGTTACTCTTTAAAATGGTATACAAAAAATTTCTATAAATTTTGAAAATAACAAAAAAAATCGTAAAAATGTGACAAAATTGGTACTAAAATAAAATTTTTTTTCAACACTTTTTCCATAGAAATTCTGAAATTTTTTTTTTTTCAAATCCTTATAATTCGTAAACCCCTTAATAGATTAGAATGAAATTTGGCACATTGATAGATTGGAAACCGTTCTTTAAAATGACATGGTACATTTGTCAGCGGGAGGTGGTGTAAGGGGTTTTAACTCAATTCTTCATTCGGAACCTAATAACGTAAAAAGTACTATCACGAATTAAATGAAATTTGGTTAAAACGTGTATTAGGCGTTACTCTTTAAAATGGTATACAAAAAATTTCTATAAATTTTGAAAATAACAAAAAAAATCGTAAAAATGTGACAAAATTGGTACTAAAATAAAATTTTTTTTTCAACACTTTTTCCATAGAAATTCTGAAATTTTTTTTTTTTCAAATCCTTATAATTCGTAAACCGCTTAATAGATTAGAATGAAATTTGGCACATTGATAGATTGGAAACCGTTCTTTAAAATGACATGGTACATTTGTCAGCGGGGGGTGGTGTAAGGGGTTTTAACTCAATTCTTCATTCGGAACCTAATAACGTAAAAAGTACTATCACGAATTAAATGAAATTTGGTTAAAACGTGTATTAGGCGTTACTCTTTAAAATGGTATACAAAAAATTTCTATAAATTTTGAAAATAACAAAAAAAATCGTAAAAATGTGACAAAATTGGTACTAAAATAAAATTTTTTTTCAACACTTTTTCCATAGAAATTCTGAAATTTTTTTTTTTTCAAATCCTTATAATTCGTAAACCGCTTAATAGATTAGAATGAAATTTGGCACATTGATAGATTGGAAACCGTTCTTTAAAATGACATGGTACATTTGTCAGCGGGGGGTGGTGTAAGGGGTTTTAACTCAATTCTTCATTCGGAACCTAATAACGTAAAAAGTACTATCACGAATTAAATGAAATTTGGTTAAAACGTGTATTAGGCGTTACTCTTTAAAATGGTATACAAAAAATTTCTATAAATTTTGAAAATAACAAAAAAAAATCGTAAAAATGTGACAAAATTGGTACTAAAATAAAATTTTTTTTCAACACTTTTTCCATAGAAATTCTGAAATTTTTTTTTTTTCAAATCCTTATAATTCGTAAACCGCTTAATAGATTAGAATGAAATTTGGCACATTGATAGAATGGAAACCGTTCTTTAAAATGACATGGTACATTTGTCAGCGGGGGGGGGTGTAAGGGGTTTTAACTCAATTCTTCATTCGGAACCTAATAACGTAAAAAGTACTATCACGAATTAAATGAAATTTGGTTAAAACGTGTATTAGGCGTTACTCTTTAAAATGGTATACAAAAAATTTCTATAAATTTTGAAAATAACAAAAAAAATCGTAAAAATGTGACAAAATTGGTACTAAAATAAAATTTTTTTTCAACACTTTTTCCATAGAAATTCTGAAATTTTTTTTTTTCAAATCCTTATAATTCGTAAACCGCTTAATAGATTAGAATGAAATTTGGCACATTGATAGATTGGAAACCGTTCTTTAAAATGACATGGTACATTTGTCAGCGGGGGGTGGTGTAAGGGGTTTTAACTCAATTCTTCATTCGGAACCTAATAACGTAAAAAGTACTATCACGAATTAAATGAAATTTGGTTTAAAACGTGTATTAGGCGTTACTCTTTAAAATGGTATACAAAAAAATTTCTATAAATTTTGAAAATAACAAAAAAAATCGTAAAAATGTGACAAAATTGGTACTAAAATAAAATTTTTTTTCAACACTTTTTCCATAGAAATTCTGAAATTTTTTTTTTTTCAAATCCTTATAATTCGTAAACCGCTTAATAGATTAGAATGAAATTTGGCACATTGATAGATTGGAAACCGTTCTTTAAAATGACATGGTACATTTGTCAGCGGGGGGTGGTGCAAGGGGGTTTTAACTCAATTCTTCATTCGGAACCTAATAACGTAAAAAGTACTATCACGAATTAAATGAAATTTGGTTTAAAACGTGTATTAGGCGTTACTCTTTAAAATGGTATACAAAAAATTTCTATAAATTTTGAAAATAACAAAAAAAATCGTAAAAATGTGACAAAATTGGTACTAAAATAAAATTTTTTTTCAACACTTTTTCCATAGAAATTCTGAAATTTTTTTTTTTTCAAATCCTTATAATTCGTAAACCGCTAAATAGATTAGAATGAAATTTGGCACATTGATAGATTGGAAACCGTTCTTTAAAATGACATGGTACATTTGTCAGCGGGGGGTGGTGTAAGGGGTTTTAACTCAATTCTTCATTCGGAACCTAATAACGTAAAAAGTACTATCACGAATTAAATGAAATTTGGTTAAAACGTGTATTAGGCGTTACTCTTTAAAATGGTATACAAAAAATTTCTATAAATTTTGAAAATAACAAAAAAAATCGTAAAAATGTGACAAAATTGGTACTAAAAAAAAATTTTTTTTCAACACTTTTTCCATAGAAATTCTGAAATTTTTTTTTCAAATCCTTATAATTCGTAAACCGCTTAATAGATTAGAATGAAATTTGGCACATTGATAGAATGGAAACCGTTCTTTAAAATGACATGGTACATTTGTCAGCGGGGGGTGTTGTAAGGGGTTTTAACTCAATTCTTCATTCGGAACCTAATAACGTAAAAAGTACTATCACGAATTAAATGAAATTTGGTTAAAACGTGTATTAGGCGTTACTCTTTAAAATGGTATACAAAAAATTTCTATAAATTTTGAAAATAACAAAAAAAAATCGTAAAAATGTGACAAAATTGGTACTAAAATAAAATTTTTTTTCAACACTTTTTCCATAGAAATTCTGAAATTTTTTTTTTTTTCAAATCCTTATAATTCGTAAACCGCTTATTAGATTAGAATGAAATTTGGCACATTGATAGATTGGAAACCGTTCTTTTAAATGACATGGTACATTTGTCCAGCGGGGGGTGGTGTAAGGGGTTTTAACTCAATTCTTCATTCGGAACCTAATAACGTAAAAAGTACTATCACGAATTAAATGAAATTTGGTTAAAACGTGTATTAGGCGTTACTCTTTAAAATGGTATACAAAAAATTTCTATAAATTTTGAAAATAACAAAAAAAATCGTAAAAATGTGACAAAATTGGTACTAAAATAAAATTTTTTTTCAACACTTTTTCCATAGAAATTCTGAAATTTTTTTTTTTTTCAAATCCTTATAATTCGTAAACCGCTTAATAGATTAGAATGAAATTTGGCACATTGATAGAATGGAAACCGTTCTTTAAAATGACATGGTACATTTGTCAGCGGGGGGTGGTGTAAGGGGTTTTTAACTCAATTTTTCATTCGGAACCTAATAACGTAAAAAGTACTATCACGAATTAAATGAAATTTGGTTAAAACGTGTATTAGGCGTTACTCTTTAAAATGGTATACAAAAAATTTCTATAAATTTTGAAAATAACAAAAAAAATCGTAAAAATGTGACAAAATTGGTACTAAAATAAAATTTTTTTTCAACACTTTTTCCATAGAAATTCTGAAATTTTTTTTTTTTCAAATCCTTATAATTCGTAAACCCCTTAATAGATTAGAATGAAATTTGGCACATTGATAGATTGGAAACCGTTCTTTAAAATGACATGGTACATTTGTCAGCGGGGGGTGGTGTAAGGGGTTTTAACTCAATTCTTCATTCGGAACCTAATAACGTAAAAAGTACTATCACGAATTAAATGAAATTTGGTTAAAACGTGTATTAGGCGTTACTCTTTAAAATGGTATACAAAAAATTTGTATAAATTTTGAAAATAACAAAAAAAATCGTAAAAATGTGACAAAATTGGTACTAAAAAAAAATTTTTTTTTCAACACTTTTTCCATAGAAATTCTGAATTTTTTTTTTTTTTCAAATCCTTATAATTCGTAAACCGCTTAATAGATTAGAATGAAATTTGGCACATTGATAGAATGGAAACCGTTCTTTAAAATGACATGGTACATTTGTCAGCGGGGGGTGGTGTAAGGGGTTTTAACTCAATTCTTCATTCGGAACCTAATAACGTAAAAAGTACTATCACGAATTAAATGAAATTTGGTTAAAACGTGTATTAGGCGTTACTCTTTAAAATGGTATACAAAAAATGTCTATAAATTTTGAAAATAACAAAAAAAATCGTAAAAATGTGACAAAATTGGTACTAAAATAAAATTTTTTTTTCAACACTTTTTCCATAGAAATTCTGAAATTTTTTTTTTCAAATCCTTATAATTCGTAAACCGCTTAATAGATTAGAATGAAATTTGGCACATTGATAGATTGGAAACCGTTCTTTAAAATGACATGGTACATTTGTCAGCGGGGGGTGGTGTAAGGGGTTTTTAACTCAATTCTTCATTCGGAACCTAATAACGTAAAAAGTACTATCACGAATTAAATGAAATTTGGTTAAAACGTGTATTAGGCGTTACTCTTTAAAATGGTATACAAAAAATTTCTATAAATTTTGAAAATAACAAAAAAAATCGTAAAAATGTGACAAAATTGGTACTAAAATAAAATTTTTTTTCAACACTTTTTCCATAGAAATTCTGAAATTTTTTTTTTTTCAAATCCTTATAATTCGTAAACCGCTTAATAGATTAGAATGAAATTTGGCACATTGATAGAATGGAAACCGTTCTTTAAAATGACATGGTACATTTGTCAGCGGGGGGGGGTGAAAGGGGTTTTAACTCAATTTTTCATTCGGAACCTAATAACGTAAAAAGTACTATCACGAATTAATGAAATTTGGTTAAAACGTGTATTAGGCGTTACTCTTTAAAATGGTATACAAAAAATTTCTATAAATTTTGAAAATAACAAAAAAAATCGTAAAAATGTGACAAAATTGGTACTAAAATAAAATTTTTTTTCAACACTTTTTCCATAGAAATTCTGAAATTTTTTTTTTTTTCAAATCCTTATAATTCGTAAACCGCTTAATAGATTAGAATGAAATTTGGCACATTGATAGATTGGAAACCGTTCTTTAAAATGACATGGTACATTTGTCAGCGGGGGGTGGTGTAAGGGGTTTTAACTCAATTCTTCATTCGGAACCTAATAACGTAAAAAGTACTATCACGAATTAAATGAAATTTGGTTAAAACGTGTATTAGGCGTTACTCTTTAAAATGGTATACAAAAAATTTCTATAAATTTTGAAAATAACAAAAAAAATCGTAAAAATGTGACAAAATTGGTACTAAAAAAAAATTTTTTTTCAACACTTTTTCCATAGAAATTCTGAAATTTTTTTTTTTTCAAATCCTTATAATTCGTAAACCGCTTAATAGATTAGAATGAAATTTGGCACATTGATAGAATGGAAACCGTTCTTTAAAATGACATGGTACATTTGTCAGCGGGGGGTGGTGTAAGGGGTTTTAACTCAATTCTTCATTCGGAACCTAATAACGTAAAAAGTACTATCACGAATTAAATGAAATTTGGTTTAAAACGTGTATTAGGCGTTACTCTTTAAAATGGTATACAAAAAATTTCTATAAATTTTGAAAATAACAAAAAAAATCGTAAAAATGTGACAAAATTGGTACTAAAATAAAATTTTTTTTCAACACTTTTTCCATAGAAATTCTGAAATTTTTTTTTTTCAAATCCTTATAATTCGTAAACCGCTTAATAGATTAGAATGAAATTTGGCACATTGATAGATTGGAAACCGTTCTTTAAAATGACATGGTACATTTGTCAGCGGGGGGTGGTGTAAGGGGTTTTAACTCAATTCTTCATTCGGAACCTAATAACGTAAAAAGTACTATCACGAATTAAATGAAATTTGGTTAAAACGTGTATTAGGCGTTACTCTTTAAAATGGTATACAAAAAATTTCTATAAATTTTGAAAATAACAAAAAAAATCGTAAAAATGTGACAAAATTGGTACTAAAATACAATTTTTTTTCAACAGTTTTTTCCATAGAAATTCTGAAATTTTTTTTTTTTCAAATCCTTATAATTCGTAAACCGCTTAATAGATTAGAATGAAATTTGGCACATTGATAGATTGGAAACCGTTCTTTAAAATGACATGGTACATTTGTCAGCGGGGGGGTGGTGTAAGGGGTTTTAACTCAATTCTTCATTCGGAACCTAATAACGTAAAAAGTACTATCACGAATTAAATGAAATTTGGTTAAAACGTGTATTAGGCGTTACTCTTTAAAATGGTATACAAAAAATTTCTATAAATTTTGAAAATAACAAAAAAATCGTAAAAATGTGACAAAATTGGTACTAAAATAAAATTTTTTTTCAACACTTTTTCCATAGAAATTCTGAAATTTTTTTTTTTTCAAATCCTTATAATTCGTAAACCGCTTAATAGATTAGAATGAAATTTGGCACATTGATAGATTGGAAACCGTTCTTTAAAATGACATGGTACATTTGTCAGCGGGGGGTGGTGTAAGGGGTTTTAACTCAATTCTTCATTCGGAACCTAATAACGTAAAAAGTACTATCACGAATTAAATGAAATTTGGTTAAAACGTGTATTAGGCGTTACTCTTTAAAATGGTATACAAAAAATTTCTATAAATTTTGAAAATAACAAAAAAAATCGTAAAAATGTGACAAAATTGGTACTAAAATAAAATTTTTTTTCAACACTTTTTCCATAGAAATTCTGAAATTTTTTTTTTTTCAAATCCTTATAATTCGTAAACCGCTTAATAGATTAGAATGAAATTTGGCACATTGATAGAATGGAAACCGTTCTTTAAAATGACATGGTACATTTGTCAGCGGGGGGTGGTGTAAGGGGTTTTAACTCAATTTTTCATTCGGAACCTAATAACGTAAAAAGTACTATCACGAATTAAATGAAATTTGGTTAAAACGTGTATTAGGCGTTACTCTTTAAAATGGTATACAAAAAATTTCTATAAATTTTGAAAATAACAAAAAAAATCGTAAAAATGTGACAAAATTGGTACTAAAAAAAAATTTTTTTTCAACACTTTTTCCATAGAAATTCTGAAATTTTTTTTTTTTCAAATCCTTATAATTCGTAAACCGCTTAATAGATTAGAATGAAATTTGGCACATTGATAGATTGGAAACCGTTCTTTAAAATGACATGGTACATTTGTCAGCGGGGGGTGGTGTAAGGGGTTTTAACTCAATTCTTCATTCGGAACCTAATAACGTAAAAAGTACTATCACGAATTAAATGAAATTTGGTTAAAACGTGTATTAGGCGTTACTCTTTAAAATGGTATACAAAAAATTTCTATAAATTTTGAAAATAACAAAAAAAAATCGTAAAAATGTGACAAAATTGGTACTAAAATAAAATTTTTTTTCAACACTTTTTCCATAGAAATTCTGAAATTTTTTTTTTTTTCAAATCCTTATAATTCGTAAACCGCTTAATAGATTAGAATGAAATTTGGCACATTGATAGAATGGAAACCGTTCTTTAAAATGACATGGTACATTTGTCAGCGGGGGGTGGTGTAAGGGGTTTTAACTCAATTTTTCATTCGGAACCTAATAACGTAAAAAGTACTATCACGAATTAAATGAAATTTGGTTAAAACGTGTATTAGGCGTTACTCTTTAAAATGGTATACAAAAAATTTCTATAAATTTTGAAAATAACAAAAAAAATCGTAAAAATGTGACAAAATTGGTACTAAAAAAAAATTTTTTTTCAACACTTTTTCCATAGAAATTCTGAAATTTTTTTTTTTTTCAAATCCTTATAATTCGTAAACCGCTTAATAGATTAGAATGAAATTTGGCACATTGATAGATTGGAAACCGTTCTTTAAAATGACATGGTACATTTGTCAGCGGGGGGTGGTGTAAGGGGTTTTAACTCAATTCTTCATTCGGAACCTAATAACGTAAAAAGTACTATCACGAATTAAATGAAATTTGGTTAAAACGTGTATTAGGCGTTACTCTTTAAAATGGTATACAAAAAATTTCTATAAATTTTGAAAATAACAAAAAAAATCGTAAAAATGTGACAAAATTGGTACTAAAATAAAATTTTATTTTCAACACTTTTTCCATAGAAATTCTGAAATTTTTTTTTTTTCAAATCCTTATAATTCGTAAACCGCTTAATAGATTAGAATGAAATTTGGCACATTGATAGATTGGAAACCGTTCTTTAAAATGACATGGTACATTTGTCAGCGGGGGTGGTGTAAGGGGTTTTAACTCAATTCTTCATTCGGAACCTAATAACGTAAAAAGTACTATCACGAATTAAATGAAATTTGGTTAAAACGTGTATTAGGCGTTACTCTTTAAAATGGTATACAAAAAATTTCTATAAATTTTGAAAATAACAAAAAAAATCGTAAAAATGTGACAAAATTGGTACTAAAATAAAATTTTTTTTTCAACACTTTTTCCATAGAAATTCTGAAATTTTTTTTTTTCAAATCCTTATAATTCGTAAACCGCTTAATAGATTAGAATGGAATTTGGCACATTGATAGATTGGAAACCGTTCTTTAAAATGACATGGTACATTTGTCAGCGGGGGGTGGTGTAAGGGGTTTTAACTCAATTCTTCATTCGGAACCTAATAACGTAAAAAGTACTATCACGAATTAAATGAAATTTGGTTAAAACGTGTATTAGGCGTTACTCTTTAAAATGGTATACAAAAAATTTCTATAAATTTTGAAAATAACAAAAAAAATCGTAAAAATGTGACAAAATTGGTACTAAAATAAAATTTTTTTTCAACACTTTTTCCATAGAAATTCTGAATTTTTTTTTTTTTTCAAATCCTTATAATTCGTAAACCGCTTAATAGATTAGAATGAAATTTGGCACATTGATAGAATGGAAACCGTTCTTTAAAATGACATGGTACATTTGTCAGCGGGGGGTGGTGTAAGGGGTTTTTAACTCAATTCTTCATTCGGAACCTAATAACGTAAAAAGTACTATCACGAATTAAATGAAATTTGGTTAAAACGTGTATTAGGCGTTACTCTTTAAAATGGTATACAAAAAATTTCTATAAATTTTGAAAATAACAAAAAAAATCGTAAAAATGTGACAAAATTGGTACTAAAATAAAATTTTTTTTCAACACTTTTTCCATAGAAATTCTGAAATTTTTTTTTTCAAATCCTTATAATTCGTAAACCGCTTAATAGATTAGAATGAAATTTGGCACATTGATAGATTGGAAACCGTTCTTTAAAATGACATGGTACATTTGTCAGCGGGGGGTTGTGTAAGGGGTTTTAACTCAATTCTTCATTCGGAACCTAATAACGTAAAAAGTACTATCACGAATTAAATGAAATTTGGTTAAAACGTGTATTAGGCGTTACTCTTTAAAATGGTATACAAAAAATTTCTATAAATTTTGAAAATAACAAAAAAAATCGTAAAAATGTGACAAAATTGGTACTAAAAAAAAATTTTTTTTCAACACTTTTTCCATAGAAATTCTGAAATTTTTTTTTTTCAAATCCTTATAATTCGTAAACCGCTTAATAGATTAGAATGAAATTTGGCACATTGATAGAATGGAAACCGTTCTTTAAAATGACATGGTACATTTGTCAGCGGGGGGTGGTGTAAGGGGTTTTAACTCAATTCTTCATTCGGAACCTAATAACGTAAAAAGTACTATCACGAATTAAATGAAATTTGGTTAAAACGTGTATTAGGCGTTACTCTTTAAAATGGTATACAAAAAATTTCTATAAATTTTGAAAATAACAAAAAAAATCGTAAAAATGTGACAAAATTGGTACTAAAATAAAATTTTTTTTCAACACTTTTTCCATAGAAATTCTGACATTTTTTTTTTTTCAAATCCTTATAATTCGTAAACCGCTTAATAGATTAGAATGAAATTTGGCACATTGATAGATTGGAAACCGTTCTTTAAAATGACATGGTACATTTGTCAGCGGGGGGTGGTTTAAGGGGTTTTAACTCAATTCTTCATTCGGAACCTAATAACGTAAAAAGTACTATCACGAATTAAATGAAATTTGGTTAAAACGTGTATTAGGCGTTACTCTTTAAAATGGTATACAAAAAATTTCTATAAATTTTAAAAATAACAAAAAAAAATCGTAAAAATGTGACAAAATTGGTACTAAAATAAAATTTTTTTTCAACACTTTTTCCATAGAAATTCTGAAATTTTTTTTTTTTTCAAATCCTTATAATTCGTAAACCGCTTAATAGATTAGAATGAAATTTGGCACATTGATAGATTGGAAACCGTTCTTAAAAATGACATGGTACATTTGTCAGCGGGGGGTGGTGTAAGGGGTTTTAACTCAATTCTTCATTCGGAACCTAATAACGTAAAAAGTACTATCACGAATTAAATGAAATTTGGTTAAAACGTGTATTAGGCGTTACTCTTTAAAATGGTATACAAAAAATTTCTATAAATTTTGAAAATAACAAAAAAAATCGTAAAAATGTGACAAAATTGGTACTAAAATAAAATTTTTTTTCAACACTTTTTCCATAGAAATTCTGAAATTTTTTTTTTCAAATCCTTATAATTCGTAAACCGCTTAATAGATTAGAATGAAATTTGGCACATTGATAGATTGGAAACCGTTCTTTAAAATGACATGGTACATTTGTCAGCGGGGGGTGGTGTAAGGGGTTTTAACTCAATTCTTCATTCGGAACCTAATAACGTAAAAAGTACTATCACGAATTAAATGAAATTTGGTTAAAACGTGTATTAGGCGTTACTCTTTAAAATGGTATACAAAAAATTTCTATAAATTTTGAAAATAACAAAAAAAATCGTAAAAATGTGACAAAATTGGTACTAAAATAAAATTTTTTTTCAACACTTTTTCCATAGAAATTCTGAAATTTTTTTTTTTTCAAATCCTTATAATTCGTAAACCGCTTAATAGATTAGAATGAAATTTGGCACATTGATAGATTGGAAACCGTTCTTTAAAATGACATGGTACATTTGTCAGCGGGAGGTGGTGTAAGGGGTTTTAACTCAATTCTTCATTCGGAACCTAATAACGTAAAAAGTACTATCACGAATTAAATGAAATTTGGTTAAAACGTGTATTAGGCGTTACTCTTTAAAATGGTATACAAAAAATTTCTATAAATTTTGAAAATAACAAAAAAAATCGTAAAAATGTGACAAAATTGGTACTAAAATAAAATTTTTTTTCAACACTTTTTCCATAGAAATTCTGAAATTTTTTTTTTTCAAATCCTTATAATTCGTAAACCGCTTAATAGATTAGAATGAAATTTGGCACATTGATAGATTGGAAACCGTTCTTTAAAATGACATGGTACATTTGTCAGCGGGGGGTGGTGTAAGGGGTTTTAACTCAATTCTTCATTCGGAACCTAATAACGTAAAAAGTACTATCACGAATTAAATGAAATTTGGTTAAAACGTGTATTAGGCGTTACTCTTTAAAATGGTATACAAAAAATTTCTATAAATTTTGAAAATAACAAAAAAAATCGTAAAAATGTGACAAAATTGGTACTAAAATAAAATTTTTTTTCAACACTTTTTCCATAGAAATTCTGAAATTTTTTTTTTTTCAAATCCTTATAATTCGTAAACCGCTTAATAGATTAGAATGAAATTTGGCACATTGATAGATTGGAAACCGTTCTTTAAAATGACATGGTACATTTGTCAGCGGGAGGTGGTGTAAGGGGTTTTAACTCAATTCTTCATTCGGAACCTAATAACGTAAAAAGTACTATCACGAATTAAATGAAATTTGGTTAAAACGTGTATTAGGCGTTACTCTTTAAAATGGTATACAAAAAATTTCTATAAATTTTGAAAATAACAAAAAAAATCGTAAAAATGTGACAAAATTGGTACTAAAATAAAATTTTTTTTCAACACTTTTTCCATAGAAATTCTGAAATTTTTTTTTTTTCAAATCCTTATAATTCGTAAACCGCTTAATAGATTAGAATGAAATTTGGCACATTGATAGATTGGAAACCGTTCTTTAAAATGACATGGTACATTTGTCAGCGGGGGGTGGTGTAAGGGGTTTTAACTCAATTCTTCATTCGGAACCTAATAACGTAAAAAGTACTATCACGAATTAAATGAAATTTGGTTAAAACGTGTATTAGGCGTTACTCTTTAAAATGGTATACAAAAAATTTCTATAAATTTTGAAAATAACAAAAAAAATCGTAAAAATGTGACAAAATTGGTACTAAAATAAAATTTTTTTTCAACACTTTTTCCATAGAAATTCTGAAATTTTTTTTTTTCAAATCCTTATAATTCGTAAACCGCTTAATAGATTAGAATGAAATTTGGCACATTGATAGATTGGAAACCGTTCTTTAAAATGACATGGTACATTTGTCAGCGGGGGGGTGGTGTAAGGGGTTTTAACTCAATTCTTCATTCGGAACCTAATAACGTAAAAAGTACTATCACGAATTAAATGAAATTTGGTTAAAACGTGTATTAGGCGTTACTCTTTAAAATGGTATACAAAAAATTTCTATAAATTTTGAAAATAACAAAAAAAATCGTAAAAATGTGACAAAATTGGTACTAAAATAAAATTTTTTTTCAACACTTTTTCCATAGAAATTCTGAAATTTTTTTTTTTCAAATCCTTATAATTCGTAAACCGCTTAATAGATTAGAATGAAATTTGGCACATTGATAGATTGGAAACCGTTCTTTAAAATGACATGGTACATTTGTCAGCGGGGGGTGGTGTAAGGGGTTTTAACTCAATTCTTCATTCGGAACCTAATAACGTAAAAAGTACTATCACGAATTAAATGAAATTTGGTTAAAACGTGTATTAGGCGTTACTCTTTAAAATGGTATACAAAAAATTTCTATAAATTTTGAAAATAACAAAAAAAATCGTAAAAATGTGACAAAATTGGTACTAAAATAAAATTTTTTTTCAACACTTTTTCCATAGAAATTCTGAAATTTTTTTTTTTTCAAATCCTTATAATTCGTAAACCGCTTAATAGATTAGAATGAAATTTGGCACATTGATAGATTGGAAACCGTTCTTTAAAATGACATGGTACATTTGTCAGCGGGGGGTGGTGTAAGGGGTTTTAACTCAATTCTTCATTCGGAACCTAATAACGTAAAAAGTACTATCACGAATTAAATGAAATTTGGTTAAAACGTGTATTAGGCGTTACTCTTTAAAATGGTATACAAAAAATTTCTATAAATTTTGAAAATAACAAAAAAAATCGTAAAAATGTGACAAAATTGGTACTAAAATAAAATTTTTTTTCAACACTTTTTCCATAGAAATTCTGAAATTTTTTTTTTTTCAAATCCTTATAATTCGTAAACCGCTTAATAGATTAGAATGAAATTTGGCACATTGATAGATTGGAAACCGTTCTTTAAAATGACATGGTACATTTGTCAGCGGGGGGTGGTGTAAGGGGTTTTAACTCAATTCTTCATTCGGAACCTAATAACGTAAAAAGTACTATCACGAATTAAATGAAATTTGGTTAAAACGTGTATTAGGCGTTACTCTTTAAAATGGTATACAAAAAATTTCTATAAATTTTGAAAATAACAAAAAAATCGTAAAAATGTGACAAAATTGGTACTAAAATAAAATTTTTTTTCAACACTTTTTCCATAGAAATTCTGAAATTTTTTTTTTTTCAAATCCTTATAATTCGTAAACCGCTTAATAGATTAGAATGAAATTTGGCACATTGATAGATTGGAAACCGTTCTTTAAAATGACATGGTACATTTGTCAGCGGGGGGTGGTGTAAGGGGTTTTAACTCAATTCTTCATTCGGAACCTAATAACGTAAAAAGTACTATCACGAATTAAATGAAATTTGGTTAAAACGTGTATTAGGCGTTACTCTTTAAAATGGTATACAAAAAATTTCTATAAATTTTGAAAATAACAAAAAAAATCGTAAAAATGTGACAAAATTGGTACTAAAAAAAAATTTTTTTTCAACACTTTTTCCATAGAAATTCTGAAATTTTTTTTTTTTTCAAATCCTTATAATTCGTAAACCGCTTAATAGATTAGAATGAAATTTGGCACATTGATAGAATGGAAACCGTTCTTTAAAATGACATGGTACATTTGTCAGCGGGGGGTGGTGTAAGGGGTTTTAACTCAATTCTTCATTCGGAACCTAATAACGTAAAAAGTACTATCACGAATTAAATGAAATTTGGTTAAAACGTGTATTAGGCGTTACTCTTTAAAATGGTATACAAAAAATTTCTATAAATTTTGAAAATAACAAAAAAAATCGTAAAAATGTGACAAAATTGGTACTAAAATAAAATTTTTTTTCAACACTTTTTCCATAGAAATTCTGAATTTTTTTTTTTTTCAAATCCTTATAATTCGTAAACCGCTTAATAGATTAGAATGAAATTTGGCACATTGATAGATTGGAAACCGTTCTTTAAAATGACATGGTACATTTGTCAGCGGGGGGTGGTGTAAGGGGTTTTAACTCAATTCTTCATTCGGAACCTAATAACGTAAAAAGTACTATCACGAATTAAATGAAATTTGGTTTGAAACGTGTATTAGGCGTTACTCTTTAAAATGGTATACAAAAAATTTCTATAAATTTTGAAAATAACAAAAAAAATCGTAAAAATGTGACAAAATTGGTACTAAAATAAAATTTTTTTTCAACACTTTTTCCATAGAAATTCTGAAATTTTTTTTTTTTCAAATCCTTATAATTCGTAAACCGCTTAATAGATTAGAATGAAATTTGGCACATTGATAGAATGGAAACCGTTCTTTAAAATGACATGGTACATTTGTCAGCGGGGGGTGGTGTAAGGGGTTTTAACTCAATTTTTCATTCGGAACTTAATAACGTAAAAAGTACTATCACGAATTAAATGAAATTTGGTTAAAACGTGTATTAGGCGTTACTCTTTAAAATGGTATACAAAAAATTTCTATAAATTTTGAAAATAACAAAAAAAATCGTAAAAATGTGACAAAATTGGTACTAAAATAAAATTTTTTTTCAACACTTTTTCCATAGAAATTCTGAAATTTTTTTTTTTCAAATCCTTATAATTCGTAAACCGCTTAATAGATTAGAATGAAATTTGGCACATTGATAGATTGGAAACCGTTCTTTAAAATGACATGGTACATTTGTCAGCGGGGGGTGGTGTAAGGGGTTTTAACTCAATTCTTCATTCGGAACCTAATAACGTAAAAAGTACTATCACGAATTAAATGAAATTTGGTTAAAACGTGTATTAGGCGTTACTCTTTAAAATGGTATACAAAAAATTTGTATAAATTTTGAAAATAACAAAAAAAATCGTAAAAATGTGACAAAATTGGTACTAAAAAAAAATTTTTTTTCAACACTTTTTCCATAGAAATTCTGAATTTTTTTTTTTTCAAATCCTTATAATTCGTAAACCGCTTAATAGATTAGAATGAAATTTGGCACATTGATAGAATGGAAACCGTTCTTTAAAATGACATGGTACATTTGTCAGCGGGGGGTGGTGTAAGGGGTTTTTAACTCAATTCTTCATTCGGAACCTAATAACGTAAAAAGTACTATCACGAATTAAATGAAATTTGGTTAAAACGTGTATTAGGCGTTACTCTTTAAAATGGTATACAAAAAATTTCTATAAATTTTGAAAATAACAAAAAAAATCGTAAAAATGTGACAAAATTGGTACTAAAATAAAATTTTTTTTCAACACTTTTTCCATAGAAATTCTGAAATTTTTTTTTTTTCAAATCCTTATAATTCGTAAACCGCTTAATAGATTAGAATGAAATTTGGCACATTGATAGATTGGAAACCGTTCTTTAAAATGACATGGTACATTTGTCAGCGGGGGGTGGTGTAAGGGGTTTTAACTCAATTCTTCATTCGGAACCTAATAACGTAAAAAGTACTATCACGAATTAAATGAAATTTGGTTAAAACGTGTATTAGGCGTTACTCTTTAAAATGGTATACAAAAAATTTCTATAAATTTTGAAAATAACAAAAAAAATCGTAAAAATGTGACAAAATTGGTACTAAAATAAAATTTTTTTTCAACACTTTTTCCATAGAAATTCTGAAATTTTTTTTTTTTCAAATCCTTATAATTCGTAAACCGCTTAATAGATTAGAATGAAATTTGGCACATTGATAGAATGGAAACCGTTCTTTAAAATGACATGGTACATTTGTCAGCGGGGGGTGGTGTAAGGGGTTTTAACTCAATTCTTCATTCGGAACCTAATAACGTAAAAAGTACTATCACGAATTAAATGAAATTTGGTTAAAACGTGTATTAGGCGTTACTCTTTAAAATGGTATACAAAAAATTTCTATAAATTTTGAAAATAACAAAAAAAATCGTAAAAATGTGACAAAATTGGTACTAAAATAAAATTTTTTTTCAACACTTTTTCCATAGAAATTCTGAAATTTTTTTTTTCAAATCCTTATAATTCGTAAACCGCTTAATAGATTAGAATGAAATTTGGCACATTGATAGATTGGAAACCGTTCTTTAAAATGACATGGTACATTTGTCAGCGGGGGGTTGTGTAAGGGGTTTTAACTCAATTCTTCATTCGGAACCTAATAACGTAAAAAGTACTATCACGAATTAAATGAAATTTGGTTAAAGGTTAAAACGTGTATTAGGCGTTACTCTTTAAAATGGTATACAAAAAATTTCTATAAATTTTGAAAATAACAAAAAAAATCGTAAAAATGTGACAAAATTGGTACTAAAAAAAAATTTTTTTTCAACACTTTTTCCATAGAAATTCTGAAATTTTTTTTTTTCAAATCCTTATAATTCGTAAACCGCTTAATAGATTAGAATGAAATTTGGCACATTGATAGAATGGAAACCGTTCTTTAAAATGACATGGTACATTTGTCAGCGGGGGGGGTGGTGTAAGGGGTTTTTTACTCAATTCTTCATTCGGAACCTAATAACGTAAAAAAGTACTATCACGAATTAAATGAAATTTGGTTAAAACGTGTATTAGGCGTTACTCTTTAAAATGGTATACAAAAAATTTCTATAAATTTTGAAAATAACAAAAAAAAATCGTAAAAATGTGACAAAATTGGTACTAAAATAAAATTTTTTTTCAACACTTTTTCCATAGAAATTCTGACATTTTTTTTTTTCAAATCCTTATAATTCGTAAACCGCTTAATAGATTAGAATGAAATTTGGCACATTGATAGATTGGAAACCGTTCTTTAAAATGACATGGTACATTTGTCAGCGGGGGGTGGTGTAAGGGGTTTTTAACTCAATTCTTCATTCGGAACCTAATAACGTAAAAAGTACTATCACGAATTAAATGAAATTTGGTTAAAACGTGTATTAGGCGTTACTCTTTAAAATTGGTATACAAAAAATTTCTATAAATTTTAAAAATAACAAAAAAAATCGTAAAAATGTGACAAAATTGGTACTAAAATAAAATTTTTTTTCAACACTTTTTCCATAGAAATTCTGAAATTTTTTTTTTTTTTCAAATCCTTATAATTCGTAAACCGCTTAATAGATTAGAATGAAATTTGGCACATTGATAGATTGGAAACCGTTCTTAAAAATGACATGGTACATTTGTCAGCGGGGGGTGGTGTAAGGGGGTTTTAACTCAATTCTTCATTCGGAACCTAATAACGTAAAAAGTACTATCACGAATTAAATGAAATTTGGTTAAAACGTGTATTAGGCGTTACTCTTTAAAATGGTATACAAAAAATTTCTATAAATTTTGAAAATAACAAAAAAAATCGTAAAAATGTGACAAAATTGGTACTAAAATAAAATTTTTTTTCAACACTTTTTCCATAGAAATTCTGAAATTTTTTTTTTCAAATCCTTATAATTCGTAAACCGCTTAATAGATTAGAATGAAATTTGGCACATTGATAGATTGGAAACCGTTCTTTAAAATGACATGGTACATTTGTCAGCGGGGGGTGGTGTAAGGGGTTTTAACTCAATTCTTCATTCGGAACCTAATAACGTAAAAAGTACTATCACGAATTAAATGAAATTTGGTTAAAACGTGTATTAGGCGTTACTCTTTAAAATGGTATACAAAAAATTTCTATAAATTTTGAAAATAACAAAAAAAATCGTAAAAATGTGACAAAATTGGTACTAAAATAAAATTTTTTTTCAACACTTTTTCCATAGAAATTCTGAAATTTTTTTTTTTTTCAAATCCTTATAATTCGTAAACCGCTTAATAGATTAGAATGAAATTTGGCACATTGATAGATTGGAAACCGTTCTTTAAAATGACATGGTACATTTGTCAGCGGGAGGGTGGTGTAAGGGGTTTTAACTCAATTCTTCATTCGGAACCTAATAACGTAAAAAGTACTATCACGAATTAAATGAAATTTGGTTAAAACGTGTATTAGGCGTTACTCTTTAAAATGGTATACAAAAAATTTCTATAAATTTTGAAAATAACAAAAAAAATCGTAAAAATGTGACAAAATTGGTACTAAAATAAAATTTTTTTTCAACACTTTTTCCATAGAAATTCTGAAATTTTTTTTTTTCAAATCCTTATAATTCGTAAACCGCTTAATAGATTAGAATGAAATTTGGCACATTGATAGATTGGAAACCGTTCTTTAAAATGACATGGTACATTTGTCAGCGGGGGGGGGTGTAAGGGGTTTTAACTCAATTCTTCATTCGGAACCTAATAACGTAAAAAGTACTATCACGAATTAAATGAAATTTGGTTAAAACGTGTATTAGGCGTTACTCTTTAAAATGGTATACAAAAAATTTCTATAAATTTTGAAAATAACAAAAAAAAATCGTAAAAATGTGACAAAATTGGTACTAAAATAAAATTTTTTTTTCAACACTTTTTCCATAGAAATTCTGAAATTTTTTTTTTTTTCAAATCCTTATAATTCGTAAACCGCTTAATAGATTAGAATGAAATTTGGCACATTGATAGATTGGAAACCGTTCTTTAAAATGACATGGTACATTTGTCAGCGGGGGGTGGTGTAAGGGGTTTTAACTCAATTCTTCATTCGGAACCTAATAACGTAAAAAGTACTATCACGAATTAAATGAAATTTGGTTAAAACGTGTATTAGGCGTTACTCTTTAAAATGGTATACAAAAAATTTCTATAAATTTTGAAAATAACAAAAAAAATCGTAAAAATGTGACAAAATTGGTACTAAAATAAAATTTTTTTTCAACACTTTTTCCATAGAAATTCTGAAATTTTTTTTTTTCAAATCCTTATAATTCGTAAACCGCTTAATAGATTAGAATGAAATTTGGCACATTGATAGATTGGAAACCGTTCTTTAAAATGACATGGTACATTTGTCAGCGGGGGGTGGTGTAAGGGGTTTTAACTCAATTCTTCATTCGGAACCTAATAACGTAAAAAGTACTATCACGAATTAAATGAAATTTGGTTAAAACGTGTATTAGGCGTTACTCTTTAAAATGGTATACAAAAAATTTCTATAAATTTTGAAAATAACAAAAAAAATCGTAAAAATGTGACAAAATTGGTACTAAAATAAAATTTTTTTTCAACACTTTTTCCATAGAAATTCTGAAATTTTTTTTTTTTTCAAATCCTTATAATTCGTAAACCGCTTAATAGATTAGAATGAAATTTGGCACATTGATAGATTGGAAACCGTTCTTTAAAATGACATGGTACATTTGTCAGCGGGGGGTGGTGTAAGGGGTTTTAACTCAATTCTTCATTCGGAACCTAATAACGTAAAAAGTACTATCACGAATTAAATGAAATTGGTTAAAACGTGTATTAGGCGTTACTCTTTAAAATGGTATACAAAAAATTTCTATAAATTTTGAAAATAACAAAAAAAAATCGTAAAAATGTGACAAAATTGGTACTAAAATAAAATTTTTTTTCAACACTTTTTCCATAGAAATTCTGAAATTTTTTTTTTTCAAATCCTTATAATTCGTAAACCGCTTAATAGATTAGAATGAAATTTGGCACATTGATAGATTGGAAACCGTTCTTTAAAATGACATGGTACATTTGTCAGCGGGGGGTGGTGTAAGGGGTTTTAACTCAATTCTTCATTCGGAACCTAATAACGTAAAAAGTACTATCACGAATTAAATGAAATTTGGTTAAAACGTGTATTAGGCGTTACTCTTTAAAATGGTATACAAAAAATTTCTATAAATTTTGAAAATAACAAAAAAAATCGTAAAAATGTGACAAAATTGGTACTAAAATAAAATTTTTTTTCAACACTTTTTCCATAGAAATTCTGAAATTTTTTTTTTTTCAAATCCTTATAATTCGTAAACCGCTTAATAGATTAGAATGAAATTTGGCACATTGATAGATTGGAAACCGTTCTTTAAAATGACATGGTACATTTGTCAGCGGGGGGTGGTGTAAGGGGTTTTAACTCAATTCTTCATTCGGAACCTAATAACGTAAAAAGTACTATCACGAATTAAATGAAATTTGGTTAAAACGTGTATTAGGCGTTACTCTTTAAAATGGTATACAAAAAATTTCTATAAATTTTGAAAATAACAAAAAAAATCGTAAAAATGTGACAAAATTGGTACTAAAAAAAAATTTTTTTTCAACACTTTTTCCATAGAAATTCTGAAATTTTTTTTTTTTTCAAATCCTTATAATTCGTAAACCGCTTAATAGATTAGAATGAAATTTGGCACATTGATAGAATGGAAACCGTTCTTTAAAATGACATGGTACATTTGTCAGCGGGGGGTGGTTGTAAGGGGTTTTTAACTCAATTCTTCATTCGGAACCTAATAACGTAAAAAGTACTATCACGAATTAAATGAAATTTGGTTAAAACGTGTATTAGGCGTTACTCTTTAAAATGGTATACAAAAAAATTTCTATAAATTTTGAAAATAACAAAAAAAATCGTAAAAATGTGACAAAATTGGTACTAAAATAAAATTTTTTTTCAACACTTTTTCCATAGAAATTCTGAATTTTTTTTTTTTTCAATCCTTATAATTCGTAAACCGCTTAATAGATTAGAATGAAATTTGGCACATTGATAGATTGGAAACCGTTCTTTAAAATGACATGGTACATTTGTCAGCGGGGGGTGGTGTAAGGGGGTTTTAACTCAATTCTTCATTCGGAACCTAATAACGTAAAAAGTACTATCACGAATTAAATGAAATTTGGTTGAAGACGTGTATTAGGCGTTACTCTTTAAAATGGTATACAAAAAATTTCTATAAATTTTGAAAATAACAAAAAAAATCGTAAAAATGTGACAAAATTGGTACTAAAATAAAATTTTTTTTCAACACTTTTTCCATAGAAATTCTGAAAATTTTTTTTTTTTCAAATCCTTATAATTCGTAAACCGCTTAATAGATTAGAATGAAATTTGGCACATTGATAGAATGGAAACCGTTCTTTAAAATGACATGGTACATTTGTCAGCGGGGGGTGGTGTAAGGGGTTTTAACTCAATTTTTCATTCGGAACTTAATAACGTAAAAAGTACTATCACGAATTAAATTAAATTTGGTTAAAACGTGTATTAGGCGTTACTCTTTAAAATGGTATACAAAAAATTTCTATAAATTTTGAAAATAACAAAAAAAATCGTAAAAATGTGACAAAATTGGTACTAAAATAAAATTTTTTTTCAACACTTTTTCCATAGAAATTCTGAAATTTTTTTTTTTTTCAAATCCTTATAATTCGTAAACCGCTTAATAGATTAGAATGAAATTTGGCACATTGATAGATTGGAAACCGTTCTTTAAAATGACATGGTACATTTGTCAGCGGGGGGTGGTGTAAGGGGTTTTAACTCAATTCTTCATTCGGAACCTAATAACGTAAAAAGTACTATCACGAATTAAATGAAATTTGGTTAAAAACGTGTATTAGGCGTTACTCTTTAAAATGGTATACAAAAAATTTGTATAAATTTTGAAAATAACAAAAAAAAATCGTAAAAATGTGACAAAATTGGTACTAAAAAAAAATTTTTTTTCAACACTTTTTCCATAGAAATTCTGAATTTTTTTTTTTTCAAATCCTTATAATTCGTAAACCGCTTAATAGATTAGAATGAAATTTGGCACATTGATAGAATGGAAACCGTTCTTTAAAATGACATGGTACATTTGTCAGCGGGGGGTGGTGTAAGGGGTTTTAACTCAATTCTTCATTCGGAACCTAATAACGTAAAAAGTACTATCACGAATTAAATGAAATTTGGTTAAAAACGTGTATTAGGCGTTACTCTTTAAAATGGTATACAAAAAATTTCTATAAATTTTGAAAATAACAAAAAAAATCGTAAAAATGTGACAAAATTGGTACTAAAATAAAATTTTTTTTCAACACTTTTTCCATAGAAATTCTGAAATTTTTTTTTTTCAAATCCTTATAATTCGTAAACCGCTTAATAGATTAGAATGAAATTTTGGACATTGATAGATTGGAAAACCGTTCTTTAAAATGACATGGTACATTTGTCAGCGGGGGGTGGTGTAAGGGGTTTTAACTCAATTCTTCATTCGGAACCTAATAACGTAAAAAGTACTATCACGAATTAAATGAAATTTGGTTAAAACGTGTATTAGGCGTTACTCTTTAAAATGGTATACAAAAAATTTCTATAAATTTTGAAAATAACAAAAAAAATCGTAAAAATGTGATAAAATTGGTACTAAAATAAAATTTTTTTCAACACTTTTTCCATAGAAATTCTGAAATTTTTTTTTTTCAAATCCTTATAATTCGTAAACCGCTTAATAGATTAGAAATGAAATTTGGCACATTGATAGATTGGAAACCGTTCTTTAAAATGACATGGTACATTTGTCAGCGGGGGGTGGTGTAAGGGGTTTTAAACTCAATTCTTCATTCGGAACCTAATAACGTAAAAAGTACTATCACGAATTAAATGAAATTTGGTTAAAACGTGTATTAGGCGTTACTCTTTAAAATGGTATACAAAAAATTTCTATAAATTTTGAAAACAACAAAAAAAATCGTAAAAATGTGACAAAATTGGTACTAAAAATAAAATTTTTTTTCAACACTTTTTCCATAGAAATTCTGAAATTTTTTTTTTTTTCAAATCCTTATAATTCGTAAACCGCTTAATAGATTAGAATGAAATTTGGCACATTGATAGATTGGAAACCGTTCTTTAAAATGACATGGTACATTTGTCAGCGGGGGGTGGTGTAAGGGGTTTTAACTCAATTCTTCATTCGGAACCTAATAACGTAAACAGTACTATCACGAATTAAATGAAATTTGGTTAAAACGTGTATTAGGCGTTACTCTTTAAAATGGTATACAAAAAATTTCTATAAATTTTGAAAATAACAAAAAAAATCGTAAAAATGTGACAAAATTGGTACTAAAAAAAAATTTTTTTTCAACACTTTTTCCATAGAAATTCTGAAATTTTTTTTTTTCAAATCCTTATAATTCGTAAACCGCTTAATAGATTAGAATGAAATTTGGCACATTGATAGAATGGAAACCGTTCTTTAAAATGACATGGTACATTTGTCAGCGGGGGGTGGTGTAAGGGGTTTTAACTCAATTCTTCATTCGGAACCTAATAACGTAAAAAGTACTATCACGAATTAAATGAAATTTGGTTAAAACGTGTATTAGGCGTTACTCTTTAAAATGGTATACAAAAAATTTCTATAAATTTTGAAAATAACAAAAAAAATCGTAAAAATGTGACAAAATTGGTACTAAAATAAAATTTTTTTTCAACACTTTTTCCATAGAAATTCTGAAATTTTTTTTTTTCAAATCCTTATAATTCGTAAACCGCTTAATAGATTAGAATGAAATTTGGCACATTGATAGATTGGAAACCGTTCTTTAAAATGACATGGTACATTTGTCAGCGGGGGGTGGTGTAAGGGGTTTTAACTCAATTCTTCATTCGGAACCTAATAACGTAAAAAGTACTATCACGAATTCAATGAAATTTGGTTAAAACGTGTATTAGGCGTTACTCTTTAAAATGGTATACAAAAAATTTCTATAAATTTTGAAAATAACAAAAAAAATCGTAAAAATGTGACAAAATTGGTACTAAAATAAAATTTTTTTTCAACACTTTTTCCATAGAAATTCTGAAATTTTTTTTTTTTTCAAATCCTTATAATTCGTAAACCGCTTAATAGATTAGAATGAAATTTGGCACATTGATAGAATGGAAACCGTTCTTTAAAATGACATGGTACATTTGTCAGCGGGGGGTGGTGTAAGGGGTTTTAACTCAATTCTTCATTCGGAACCTAATAACGTAAAAAGTACTATCACGAATTAAATGAAATTTGGTTAAAACGTGTATTAGGCGTTACTCTTTAAAATGGTATACAAAAAATTTCTATAAATTTTGAAAATAACAAAAAAAATCGTAAAAATGTGACAAAATTGGTACTAAAATAAAATTTTTTTTCAACACTTTTTCCATAGAAATTCTGAAATTTTTTTTTTTTCAAATCCTTATAATTCGTAAACCGCTTAATAGATTAGAATGAAATTTGGCACATTGATAGAATGGAAACCGTTCTTTAAAATGACATGGTACATTTGTCAGCGGGGGGTGGTGTAAGGGGTTTTAACTCAATTTTTCATTCGGAACCTAATAACGTAAAAAGTACTATCACGAATTAAATGAAATTTGGTTAAAACGTGTATTAGGCGTTACTCTTTAAAATGGTATACAAAAAATTTCTATAAATTTTGAAAATAACAAAAAAAATCGTAAAAATGTGACAAAATTGGTACTAAAATAAAATTTTTTTTCAACACTTTTTCCATAGAAATTCTGAAATTTTTTTTTTTTTCAAATCCTTATAATTCGTAAACCGCTTAATAGATTAGAATGAAATTTGGCACATTGATAGATTGGAAACCGTTCTTTAAAATGACATGGTACATTTGTCAGCGGGGGGTGGTGTAAGGGGTTTTAACTCAATTCTTCATTCGGAACCTAATAACGTAAAAAGTACTATCACGAATTAAATGAAATTTGGTTAAAACGTGTATTAGGCGTTACTCTTTAAAATGGTATACAAAAAATTTCTATAAATTTTGAAAATAACAAAAAAAATCGTAAAAATGTGACAAAATTGGTACTAAAAAAAAATTTTTTTTCAACACTTTTTCCATAGAAATTCTGAATTTTTTTTTTTTTCAAATCCTTATAATTCGTAAACCGCTTAATAGATTAGAATGAAATTTGGCACATTGATAGAATGGAAACCGTTCTTTAAAATGACATGGTACATTTGTCAGCGGGGGGTGGTGTAAGGGGTTTTAACTCAATTCTTCATTCGGAACCTAATAACGTAAAAAGTACTATCACGAATTAAATGAAATTTGGTTAAAACGTGTATTAGGCGTTACTCTTTAAAATGGTATACAAAAAATTTCTATAAATTTTGAAAATAACAAAAAAAAATCGTAAAAATGTGACAAAATTGGTACTAAAATAAAATTTTTCTTCAACACTTTTTCCATAGAAATTCTGAAATTTTTTTTTTTTCAAATCCTTATAATTCGTAAACCGCTTAATAGATTAGAATGAAATTTGGCACATTGATAGATTGGAAACCGTTCTTTAAAATGACATGGTACATTTGTCAGCGGGGGGTGGTGTAAGGGGTTTTAACTCAATTCTTCATTCGGAACCTAATAACGTAAAAAGTACTATCACGAATTAAATGAAATTTGGTTAAAATGTGTATTAGGCGTTACTCTTTAAAATGGTATACAAAAAATTTGTATAAATTTTGAAAATAACAAAAAAAATCGTAAAAATGTGACAAAATTGGTACTAAAATAAAATTTTTTTTCAACACTTTTTCCATAGAAATTCTGAAATTTTTTTTTTTTCAAATCCTTATAATTCGTAAACCGCTTAATAGATTAGAATGAAATTTGGCACATTGATAGATTGGAAACCGTTCTTTAAAATGACATGGTACATTTGTCAGCGGGGGGTGGTGTAAGGGGTTTTAACTCAATTCTTCATTCGGAACCTAATAACGTAAAAAGTACTATCACGAATTAAATGAAATTTGGTTAAAACGTGTATTAGGCGTTACTCTTTAAAATGGTATACAAAAAATTTGTATAAATTTTGAAAATAACAAAAAAAAATCGTAAAAATGTGACAAAATTGGTACTAAAAAAAAATTTTTTTTCAACACTTTTTCCATAGAAATTCTGAAATTTTTTTTTTTTCAAATCCTTATAATTCGTAAACCGCTTAATAGATAAGAATGAAATTTGGCACATTGATAGATTGGAAACCGTTCTTTAAAATGACATGGTACATTTGTCAGCGGGGGGTGGTGTAAGGGGTTTTAACTCAATTCTTCATTCGGAACCTAATAACGTAAAAAGTACTATCACGAATTAAATGAAATTTGGTTAAAACGTGTATTAAAATGGTATACAAAAAATTTCTATAAATTTTGAAAATAACAAAAAATCGTAAAAATGTGACAAAATTGGTACTAAAATAAAATTTTTTTTCAACACTTTTTCCATAGAAATTCTGAAATTTTTTTTTTTTCAAATCCTTATAATTCGTAAACCGCTTAATAGATTAGAATGAAATTTGGCACATTGATAGATTGGAAACCGTTCTTTAAAATGATATGGTACATTTGTCAGCGGGGGGTGGTGTAAGGGGTTTTAACTCAATTCTTCATTCGGAACCTAATAACGTAAAAAGTACTATCACGAATTAAATGAAATTTGGTTAAAACGTGTATTAGGCGTTACTCTTTAAAATGGTATACAAAAAATTTCTATAAATTTTGAAAATAACAAAAAAAATCGTAAAAATGTGACAAAATTGGTACTAAAATAAAATTTTTTTTCAACACTTTTTCCATAGAAATTCTGAAATTTTTTTTTTTCAAATCCTTATAATTCGTAAACCGCTTAATAGATTAGAATGAAATTTGGCACATTGATAGATTGGAAACCGTTCTTTAAAATGACATAGTACATTTGTCAGCGGGAGGTGGTGTAAGGGGTTTTAACTCAATTCTTCATTCGGAACCTAATAACGTAAAAAGTACTATCACGAATTAAATGAAATTTGGTTAAAACGTGTATTAGGCGTTACTCTTTAAAATGGTATACAAAAAATTTCTATAAATTTTGAAAATAACAAAAAAAATCGTAAAAATGTGACAAAATTGGTACTAAAATAAAATTTTTTTTCAACACTTTTTCCATAGAAATTCTGAAATTTTTTTTTTTTCAAATCCTTATAATTCGTAAACCGCTTAATAGATTAGAATGAAATTTGGCACATTGATAGATTGGAAACCGTTCTTTAAAATGACATGGTACATTTGTCAGCGGGGGTGGTGTAAGGGGTTTTAACTCAATTCTTCATTCGGAACCTAATAACGTAAAAAGTACTATCACGAATTAAATGAAATTTGGTTAAAACGTGTATTAGGCGTTACTCTTTAAAATGGTATACAAAAAATTTGTATAAATTTTGAAAATAACAAAAAAAATCGTAAAAATGTGACAAAATTGGTACTAAAATAAAATTTTTTTTCAACACTTTTTCCATAGAAATTCTGAAATTTTTTTTTTTCAAATCCTTATAATTCGTAAACCGCTTAATAGATTAGAATGAAATTTGGCACATTGATAGAATGGAAACCGTTCTTTAAAATGACATGGTACATTTGTCAGCGGGGGGTGGTGTAAGGGGTTTTAACTCAATTCTTCATTCGGAACCTAATAACGTAAAAAGTACTATCACGAATTAAATGAAATTTGGTTAAAACGTGTATTAGGCGTTACTCTTTAAAATGGTATACAAAAAATTTCTATAAATTTTGAAAATAACAAAAAAAATCGTAAAAATGTGACAAAATTGGTACTAAAATAAAATTTTTTTTCAACACTTTTTCCATAGAAATTCTGAAATTTTTTTTTTTTCAAATCCTTATAATTCGTAAACCGCTTAATAGATTAGAATGAAATTTGGCACATTGATAGATTGGAAACCGTTCTTTAAAATGACATGGTACATTTGTCAGCGGGAGGTGGTGTAAGGGGTTTTAACTCAATTCTTCATTCGGAACCTAATAACGTAAAAAGTACTATCACGAATTAAATGAAATTTGGTTAAAACGTGTATTAGGCGTTACTCTTTAAAATGGTATACAAAAAATTTCTATAAATTTTGAAAATAACAAAAAAAATCGTAAAAATGTGACAAAATTGGTACTAAAATAAAATTTTTTTTCAACACTTTTTCCATAGAAATTCTGAAATTTTTTTTTTTTCAAATCCTTATAATTCGTAAACCGCTTAATAGATTAGAATGAAATTTGGCACATTGATAGATTGGAAACCGTTCTTTAAAATGACATGGTACATTTGTCAGCGGGGGGTGGTGTAAGGGGTTTTAACTCAATTCTTCATTCGGAACCTAATAACGTAAAAAGTACTATCACGAATTAAATGAAATTTGGTTAAAACGTGTATTAAAATGGTATACAAAAAATTTCTATAAATTTTGAAAATAACAAAAAATCGTAAAAATGTGACAAAATTGGTACTAAAATAAAATTTTTTTTCAACACTTTTTCCATAGAAATTCTGAAATTTTTTTTTTTTCAAATCCTTATAATTCGTAAACCGCTTAATAGATTAGAATGAAATTTGGCACATTGATAGATTGGAAACCGTTCTTTAAAATGATATGGTACATTTGTCAGCGGGGGGTGGTGTAAGGGGTTTTAACTCAATTCTTCATTCGGAACCTAATAACGTAAAAAGTACTATCACGAATTAAATGAAATTTGGTTAAAACGTGTATTAGGCGTTACTCTTTAAAATGGTATACAAAAAATTTCTATAAATTTTGAAAATAACAAAAAAAATCGTAAAAATGTGACAAAATTGGTACTAAAATAAAATTTTTTTTCAACACTTTTTCCATAGAAATTCTGAAATTTTTTTTTTTCAAATCCTTATAATTCGTAAACCGCTTAATAGATTAGAATGAAATTTGGCACATTGATAGATTGGAAACCGTTCTTTAAAATGACATAGTACATTTGTCAGCGGGAGGTGGTGTAAGGGGTTTTAACTCAATTCTTCATTCGGAACCTAATAACGTAAAAAGTACTATCACGAATTAAATGAAATTTGGTTAAAACGTGTATTAGGCGTTACTCTTTAAAATGGTATACAAAAAATTTCTATAAATTTTGAAAATAACAAAAAAAATCGTAAAAATGTGACAAAATTGGTACTAAAATAAAATTTTTTTTCAACACTTTTTCCATAGAAATTCTGAAATTTTTTTTTTTCAAATCCTTATAATTCGTAAACCGCTTAATAGATTAGAATGAAATTTGGCACATTGATAGATTGGAAACCGTTCTTTAAAATGACATGGTACATTTGTCAGCGGGGGTGGTGTAAGGGGTTTTAACTCAATTCTTCATTCGGAACCTAATAACGTAAAAAGTACTATCACGAATTAAATGAAATTTGGTTAAAACGTGTATTAGGCGTTACTCTTTAAAATGGTATACAAAAAATTTGTATAAATTTTGAAAATAACAAAAAAAATCGTAAAAATGTGACAAAATTGGTACTAAAATAAAATTTTTTTTCAACACTTTTTCCATAGAAATTCTGAAATTTTTTTTTTTCAAATCCTTATAATTCGTAAACCGCTTAATAGATTAGAATGAAATTTGGCACATTGATAGAATGGAAACCGTTCTTTAAAATGACATGGTACATTTGTCAGCGGGGGGTGGTGTAAGGGGTTTTAACTCAATTCTTCATTCGGAACCTAATAACGTAAAAAGTACTATCACGAATTAAATGAAATTTGGTTAAAACGTGTATTAGGCGTTACTCTTTAAAATGGTATACAAAAAATTTCTATAAATTTTGAAAATAACAAAAAAAATCGTAAAAATGTGACAAAATTGGTACTAAAATAAAATTTTTTTTCAACACTTTTTCCATAGAAATTCTGAAATTTTTTTTTTTTCAAATCCTTATAATTCGTAAACCGCTTAATAGATTAGAATGAAATTTGGCACATTGATAGATTGGAAACCGTTCTTTAAAATGACATGGTACATTTGTCAGCGGGAGGTGGTGTAAGGGGTTTTAACTCAATTCTTCATTCGGAACCTAATAACGTAAAAAGTACTATCACGAATTAAATGAAATTTGGTTAAAACGTGTATTAGGCGTTACTCTTTAAAATGGTATACAAAAAATTTCTATAAATTTTGAAAATAACAAAAAAAATCGTAAAAATGTGACAAAATTGGTACTAAAATAAAATTTTTTTTCAACACTTTTTCCATAGAAATTCTGAAATTTTTTTTTTTTCAAATCCTTATAATTCGTAAACCGCTTAATAGATTAGAATGAAATTTGGCACATTGATAGATTGGAAACCGTTCTTTAAAATGACATGGTACATTTGTCAGCGGGGGGTGGTGTAAGGGGTTTTAACTCAATTCTTCATTCGGAACCTAATAACGTAAAAAGTACTATCACGAATTAAATGAAATTTGGTTAAAACGTGTATTAGGCGTTACTCTTTAAAATGGTATACAAAAAATTTCTATAAATTTTGAAAAAAACAAAAAAAATCGTAAAAATGTGACAAAATTGGTACTAAAATAAAATTTTTTTTCAACACTTTTTCCATAGAAATTCTGAAATTTTTTTTTTTTCAAATCCTTATAATTCGTAAACCGCTTAATAGATTAGAATGAAATTTGGCACATTGATAGATTGGAAACCGTTCTTTAAAATGACATGGTACATTTGTCAGCGGGAGGTGGTGTATGGGGTTTTAACTCAATTCTTCATTCGGAACCTAATAACGTAAAAAGTACTATCACGAATTAAATGAAATTTGGTTAAAACGTGTATTAGGCGTTACTCTTTAAAATGGTATACAAAAAATTTCTATAAATTTTGAAAATAACAAAAAAATCGTAAAAATGTGACAAAATTGGTACTAAAATAAAATTTTTTTTCAACACTTTTTCCATAGAAATTCTGAAATTTTTTTTTTTTCAAATCCTTATAATTCGTAAACCGCTTAATAGATTAGAATGAAATTTGGTACATTGATAGATTGGAAACCGTTCTTTAAAATGACATGGTACATTTGTCAGCGGGGGGTGGTGTAAGGGGTTTTAACTCAATTCTTCATTCGGAACCTAATAACGTAAAAAGTACTATCACGAATTAAATGAAATTTGGTTAAAACGTGTATTAGGCGTTACTCTTTAAAATGGTATACAAAAAATTTCTATAAATTTTGAAAATAACAAAAAAAATCGTAAAAATGTGACAAAATTGGTACTAAAAAAAAATTTTTTTTCAACACTTTTTCCATAGAAATTCTGAAATTTTTTTTTTCAAATCCTTATAATTCGTAAACCGCTTAATAGATTAGAATGAAATTTGGCACATTGATAGAATGGAAACCGTTCTTTAAAATGACATGGTACATTTGTCAGCGGGGGGTGGTGTAAGGGGTTTTAACTCAATTCTTCATTCGGAACCTAATAACGTAAAAAGTACTATCACGAATTAAATGAAATTTGGTTAAAACGTGTATTAGGCGTTACTCTTTAAAATGGTATACAAAAAATTTCTATAAATTTTGAAAATAACAAAAAAAATCGTAAAAATGTGACAAAATTGGTACTAAAATAAAATTTTTTTTCAACACTTTTTCCATAGAAATTCTGAAATTTTTTTTTTTTCAAATCCTTATAATTCGTAAACCGCTTAATAGATTAGAATGAAATTTGGCACATTGATAGATTGGAAACCGTTCTTTAAAATGACATGGTACATTTGTCAGCGGGGGGTGGTGTAAGGGGTTTTAACTCAATTCTTCATTCGGAACCTAATAACGTAAAAAGTACTATCACGAATTAAATGAAATTTGGTTAAAACGTGTATTAGGCGTTACTCTTTAAAATGGTATACAAAAAATTTCTATAAATTTTGAAAATAACAAAAAAAATCGTAAAAATGTGACAAAATTGGTACTAAAATAAAATTTTTTTTCAACACTTTTTCCATAGAAATTCTGAAAATTTTTTTTTTTCAAATCCTTATTATTCGTAAACCGCTTAATAGATTAGAATGAAATTTGGCACATTGATAGATTGGAAACCGTTCTTTAAAATGACATGGTACATTTGTCAGCGGGGGGTGGTGTAAGGGGTTTTAACTCAATTCTTCATTCGGAACCTAATAACGTAAAAAGTACTATCACGAATTAAATGAAATTTGGTTAAAACGTGTATTAGGCGTTACTCTTTAAAATGGTATACAAAAAATTTCTATAAATTTTGAAAATAACAAAAAAAATCGTAAAAAATGTGACAAAATTGGTACTAAAATAAAATTTTTTTTCAACACTTTTTCCATAGAAATTCTGAAATTTTTTTTTTTCAAATCCTTATAATTCGTAAACCGCTTAATAGATTAGAATGAAATTTGGCACATTGATAGATTGGAAACCGTTCTTTAAAATGACATGGTACATTTGTCAGCGGGGGGTGGTGTAAGGGGTTTTAACTCAATTCTTCATTCGGAACCTAATAACGTAAAAAGTACTATCACGAATTAAATGAAATTTGGTTAAAACGTGTATTAGGCGTTACTCTTTAAAATGGTATACAAAAAATTTCTATAAATTTTGAAAATAACAAAAAAAATCGTAAAAATGTGACAAAATTGGTACTAAAATAAAATTTTTTTTCAACACTTTTTCCATAGAAATTCTGAAATTTTTTTTTTTTCAAATCCTTATAATTCGTAAACCGCTTAATAGATTAGAATGAAATTTGGCACATTGATAGATTGGAAACCGTTCTTTAAAATGACATGGTACATTTGTCAGCGGGGGGTGGTGTAAGGGGTTTTAACTCAATTCTTCATTCGGAACCTAATAACGTAAAAAGTACTATCACGAATTAAATGAAATTTGGTTAAAACGTGTATTAGGCGTTACTCTTTAAAATGGTATACAAAAAATTTCTATAAATTTTGAAAATAACAAAAAAAATCGTAAAAATGTGACAAAATTGGTACTAAAATAAAATTTTTTTTCAACACTTTTTCCATAGAAATTCTGAAATTTTTTTTTTTCAAATCCTTATAATTCGTAAACCGCTTAATAGATTAGAATGAAATTTGGCACATTGATAGATTGGAAACCGTTCTTTAAAATGACATGGTACATTTGTCAGCGGGGGGTGGTGTAAGGGGTTTTAACTCAATTCTTCATTCGGAACCTAATAACGTAAAAAGTACTATCACGAATTAAATGAAATTTGGTTAAAACGTGTATTAGGCGTTACTCTTTAAAATGGTATACAAAAAATTTCTATAAATTTTGAAAATAACAAAAAAAATCGTAAAAATGTGACAAAATTGGTACTAAAATAAAATTTTTTTTCAACACTTTTTCCATAGAAATTCTGAAATTTTTTTTTTTTCAAATCCTTATAATTCGTAAACCGCTTAATAGATTAGAATGAAATTTGGCACATTGATAGATTGGAAACCGTTCTTTAAAATGACATGGTACATTTGTCAGCGGGGGGTGGTGTAAGGGGTGTTAACTCAATTCTTCATTCGGAACCTAATAACGTAAAAAGTACTATCACGAATTAAATGAAATTTGGTTAAAACGTGTATTAAGCGTTACTCTTTAAAATGGTATACAAAAAATTTCTATAAATTTTGAAAATAACAAAAAAAATCGTAAAAATGTGACAAAATTGGTACTAAAATAAAATTTTTTTTCAACACTTTTTCCATAGAAATTCTGAAATTTTTTTTTTTTCAAATCCTTATAATTCGTAAACCGCTTAATAGATTAGAATGAAATTTGGCACATTGATAGATTGGAAACCGTTCTTTAAAATGACATGGTACATTTGTCAGCGGGGGGTGGTGTAAGGGGTTTTAACTCAATTCTTCATTCGGAACCTAATAACGTAAAAAGTACTATCACGAATTAAATGAAATTTGGTTAAAACGTGTATTAGGCGTTACTCTTTAAAATGGTATACAAAAAATTTGTATAAATTTTGAAAATAACAAAAAAAAATCGTAAAAATGTGACAAAATTGGTACTAAAAAAAAATTTTTTTTCAACACTTTTTCCATAGAAATTCTGAAATTTTTTTTTTTTCAAATCCTTATAATTCGTAAACCGCTTAATAGATTAGAATGAAATTTGGCACATTGATAGATTGGAAACCGTTCTTTAAAATGACATGGTACATTTGTCAGCGGGGGGTGGTGTAAGGGGTTTTAACTCAATTCTTCATTCGGAACCTAATAACGTAAAAAGTACTATCACGAATTAAATGAAATTTGGTTAAAACGTGTATTAGGCGTTACTCTTTAAAATGGTATACAAAAAATTTCTATAAATTTTGAAAATAACAAAAAAAATCGTAAAAATGTGACAAAATTGGTACTAAAATAAAATTTTTTTTCAACACTTTTTCCATAGAAATTCTGAAATTTTTTTTTTTCAAATCCTTATAATTCGTAAACCGCTTAATAGATTAGAATGAAATTTGGCACATTGATAGAATGGAAACCGTTCTTTAAAATGACATGGTACATTTGTCAGCGGGGGGTGGTGTAAGGGGTTTTAACTCAATTCTTCATTCGGAACCTAATAACGTAAAAAGTACTATCACGAATTAAATGAAATTTGGTTAAAACGTGTATTAGGCGTTACTCTTTAAAATGGTATACAAAAAATTTCTATAAATTTTGAAAATAACAAAAAAAATCGTAAAAATGTGACAAAATTGGTACTAAAAAAAAATTTTTTTTCAACACTTTTTCCATAGAAATTCTGAAATTTTTTTTTTTTCAAATCCTTATAATTCGTAAACCGCTTAATAGATTAGAATGAAATTTGGCACATTGATAGATTGGAAACCGTTCTTTAAAATGACATGGTACATTTGTCAGCGGGGGGTGGTGTAAGGGGTTTTAACTCAATTCTTCATTCGGAACCTAATAACGTAAAAAGTACTATCACGAATTAAATGAAATTTGGTTAAAACGTGTATTAGGCGTTACTCTTTAAAATGGTATACAAAAAATTTCTATAAATTTTGAAAATAACAAAAAAAAATCGTAAAAATGTGACAAAATTGGTACTAAAATAAAATTTTTTTTCAACACTTTTTCCATAGAAATTCTGAAAATTTTTTTTTTTTTCAAATCCTTATAATTCGTAAACCGCTTAATAGATTAGAATGAAATTTGGCACATTGATAGATTGGAAACCGTTCTTTAAAATGACATGGTACATTTGTCAGCGGGGGGTGGTGTAAGGGGTTTTAACTCAATTCTTCATTCGGAACCTAATAACGTAAAAAGTACTATCACGAATTAAATGAAATTTGGTTAAAACGTGTATTAGGCGTTACTCTTTAAAATGGTATACAAAAAATTTCTATAAATTTTGAAAATAACAAAAAAAATCGTAAAAATGTGACAAAATTGGTACTAAAATAAAATTTTTTTTCAACACTTTTTCCATAGAAAATTCTGAAATTTTTTTTTTTTCAAATCCTTATAATTCGTAAACCGCTTAATAGATTAGAATGAAATTTGGCACATTGATAAATTGGAAACCGTTCTTTAAAATGACATGGTACATTTGTCAGCGGGGGGTGGTGTAAGGGGTTTTTAACTCAATTCTTCATTCGGAACCTAATAACGGTAAAAAGTACTATCACGAATTAAATGAAATTTGGTTAAAACGTGTATTAGGCGTTACTCTTTAAAATGGTATACAAAAAATTTGTATAAATTTTGAAAATAACAAAAAAAATCGTAAAAAATGTGACAAAATTGGGTACTAAAAAAAAATTTTTTTTCAACACTTTTTCCATAGAAATTCTGAAATTTTTTTTTTTTTCAAATCCTTATAATTCGTAAACCGCTTAATAGATTAGAATGAAATTTGGCACATTGATAGAATGGAAACCGTTCTTTAAAATGACATGGTACATTTGTCAGCGGGGGGTGGTGTAAGGGGTTTTAACTCAATTCTTCATTCGGAACCTAATAACGTAAAAAGTACTATCACGAATTAAATGAAATTTGGTTAAAACGTGTATTAGGCGTTACTCTTTAAAATGGTATACAAAAAATTTCTATAAATTTTGAAAATAACAAAAAAAATCGTAAAAATGTGACAAAATTGGTACTAAAAAAAAATTTTATTTCAACACTTTTTCCATAGAAATTCTGAAATTTTTTTTTTTTCAAATCCTTATAATTCGTAAACCGCTTAATAGATTAGAATGAAATTTGGCACATTGATAGATTGGAAACCGTTCTTTAAAATGACATGGTACATTTGTCAGCGGGGGGTGGTGTAAGGGGTTTTAACTCAATTCTTCATTCGGAACCTAATAACGTAAAAAGTACTATCACGAATTAAATGAAATTTGGTTAAAACGTGTATTAGGCGTTACTCTTTAAAATGGTATACAAAAAATTTCTATAAATTTTGAAAATAACAAAAAAAATCGTAAAAATGTGACAAAATTGGTACTAAAAATAAAATTTTTTTTCAACACTTTTTCCATAGAAATTCTGAAATTTTTTTTTTTTCAAATCCTTATAATTCGTAAACCGCTTAATAGATTAGAATGAAATTTGGCACATTGATAGATTGGAAACCGTTCTTTAAAATGACATGGTACATTTGTCAGCGGGGGGTGGTGTAAGGGGTTTTAACTCAATTCTTCATTCGGAACCTAATAACGTAAAAAGTACTATCACGAATTAAATGAAATTTGGTTAAAACGTGTATTAGGCGTTACTCTTTAAAATGGTATACAAAAAATTTCTATAAATTTTGAAAATAACAAAAAAAAATCGTAAAAATGTGACAAAATTGGTACTAAAATAAAATTTTTTTTCAACACTTTTTCCATAGAAATTCTGAAATTTTTTTTTTTTTTCAAATCCTTATAATTCGTAAACCGCTTAATAGATTAGAATGAAATTTGGCACATTGATAGATTGGAAACCGTTCTTTAAAATGACATGGTACATTTGTCAGCGGGGGGTGGTGTAAGGGGTTTTAACTCAATTCTTCATTCGGAACCTAATAACGTAAAAAGTACTATCACGAATTAAATGAAATTTGGTTAAAACGTGTATTAGGCGTTACTCTTTAAAATGGTATACAAAAAATTTCTATAAATTTTGAAAATAACAAAAAAAATCGTAAAAATGTGACAAAATTGGTACTAAAAAAAATTTTTTTTCAACACTTTTTCCATAGAAATTCTGAAATTTTTTTTTTTTCAAATCCTTATAATTCGTAAACCGCTTAATAGATTAGAATGAAATTTAGCACATTGATAGAATGGAAACCGTTCTTTAAAATGACATGGTACATTTGTCAGCGGGGGGTGGTGTAAGGGGTTTTAACTCAATTCTTCATTCGGAACCTAATAACGTAAAAAGTACTATCACGAATTAAATGAAATTTGGTTAAAACGTGTATTAGGCGTTACTCTTTAAAATGGTATACAAAAAATTTCTATAAATTTTGAAAATAACAAAAAAAAATCGTAAAAATGTGACAAAATTGGTACTAAAATAAAATTTTTTTTCAACACTTTTTCCATAGAAATTCTGAAATTTTTTTTTTTTCAAATCCTTATAATTCGTAAACCGCTTAATAGATTAGAATGAAATTTGGCACATTGATAGAATGAAAACCGTTCTTTAAAATGACATGGTACATTTGTCAGCGGGGGGTGGTGTAAGGGGTTTTAACTCAATTCTTCATTCGGAACCTAATAACGTAAAAAGTACTATCACGAATTAAATGAAATTTGGTTAAAAACGTGTATTAGGCGTTACTCTTTAAAATGGTATACAAAAAATTTCTATAAATTTTGAAAATAACAAAAAAAAACGTAAAAATGTGACAAAATTGGTACTAAAATAAAATTTTTTTTCAACACTTTTTCCATAGAAATTCTGAAATTTTTTTTTTTCAAATCCTTATAATTCGTAAACCGCTTAATAGATTAGAATGAAATTTGGCACATTGATAGAATGGAAACCGTTCTTTAAAATGACATGGTACATTTGTCAGCGGGGGGTGGTGTAAGGGGTTTTAACTCAATTCTTCATTCGGAACCTAATAACGTAAAAAGTACTATCACGAATTAAATGAAATTTGGTTAAAACGTGTATTAGGCGTTACTCTTTAAAATGGTATACAAAAAATTTCTATAAATTTTGAAAATAACAAAAAAAAATCGTAAAAATGTGACAAAATTGGTACTAAAAAAAAATTTTTTTTCAACACTTTTTCCATAGAAATTCTGAAATTTTTTTTTTTTCAAATCCTTATAATTCGTAAACCGCTTAATAGATTAGAATGAAAATTTGGCACATTGATAGATTGGAAACCGTTCTTTAAAATGACATGGTACATTTGTCAGCGGGGGGTGGTGTAAGGGGTTTTAACTCAATTCTTCATTCGGAACCTAATAACGTAAAAAAGTACTATCACGAATTAAATGAAATTTGGTTAAAACGTGTATTAGGCGTTACTCTTTAAAATGGTATACAAAAAATTTATAGAAATTTTTTGAAAATAACAAAAAAAATCGTAAAAATGTGACAAAATTGGTACTAAAATAAAATTTTTTTTCAACACTTTTTCCATAGAAATTCTGAAATTTTTTTTTTTTCAAATCCTTATAATTCGTAAACCGCTTAATAGATTAGAATGAAATTTGGCACATTGATAGAATGGAAACCGTTCTTTAAAATGACATGGTACATTTGTCAGCGGGGGGTGGTGTAAGGGGTTTTAACTCAATTCTTCATTCGGAACCTAATAACGTAAAAAGTACTATCACGAATTAAATGAAATTTGGTTAAAACGTGTATTAGGCGTTACTCTTTAAAATGGTATACAAAAAATTTCTATAAATTTCAAAAAAATCGTAAAAATGTGACAAAATTGGTACTAAAAAAAAATTTTTTTTCAACACTTTTTCCATAGAAATTCTGAAATTTTTTTTTTTCAAATCCTTATAATTCGTAAACCGCTTAATAGATTAGAATGAAATTTGGCACATTGATAGATTGGAAACCGTTCTTTAAAATGACATGGTACATTTGTCAGCGGGGGGTGGTGTAAGGGGTTTTAACTCAATTCTTCATTCGGAACCTAATAACGTAAAAAGTACTATCACGAATTAAATGAAATTTGGTTAAAACGTGTATTAGGCGTTACTCTTTAAAATGGTATACAAAAAATTTCTATAAATTTTGAAAATAACAAAAAAAATCGTAAAAATGTGACAAAATTGGTACTAAAATAAAATTTTTTTTCAACACTTTTTCCATAGAAATTCTGAATTTTTTTTTTTTCAAATCCTTATAATTCGTAAACCGCTTAATAGATTAGAATGAAATTTGGCACATTGATAGATTGGAAACCGTTCTTTAAAATGACATGGTACATTTGTCAGCGGGGGGTGGTGTAAGGGGTTTTAACTCAATTCTTCATTCGGAACCTAATAACGTAAAAAGTACTATCACGAATTAAATGAAATTTGGTTAAAACGTGTATTAGGCGTTACTCTTTAAAATGGTATACAAAAAATTTCTATAAATTTTGAAAATAACAAAAAAAATCGTAAAAATGTGACAAAATTGGTACTAAAAAAAAATTTTTTTTCAACACTTTTTCCATAGAAATTCTGAAATTTTTTTTTTTCAAATCCTTATAATTCGTAAACCGCTTAATAGATTAGAATGAAATTTGGCACATTGATAGATTGGAAACCGTTCTTTAAAATGACATGGTACATTTGTCAGCGGGGGGTGGTGTAAGGGGTTTTAACTCAATTCTTCATTCGGAACCTAATAACGTAAAAAGTACTATCACGAATTAAATGAAATTTGGTTAAAACGTGTATTAGGCGTTACTCTTTAAAATGGTATACAAAAAATTTCTATAAATTTTGAAAATAACAAAAAAAATCGTAAAAATGTGACAAAATTGGTACTAAAATAAAATTTTTTTTCAACACTTTTTCCATAGAAATTCTGAAATTTTTTTTTTCAAATCCTTATAATTCGTAAACCGCTTAATAGATTAGAAAGAAATTTGGCACATTGATAGAATGGAAACCGTTCTTTAAAATGACATGGTACATTTGTCAGCGGGGGGTGGTGTAAGGGGTTTTAACTCAATTCTTCATTCGGAACCTAATAACGTAAAAAGTACTATCACGAATTAAATGAAATTTGGTTAAAACGTGTATTAGGCGTTACTCTTTAAAATGGTATACAAAAAATTTCTATAAATTTTGAAAATAACAAAAAAAATCGTAAAAATGTGACAAAATTGGTACTAAAAAAAAATTTTTTTTCAACACTTTTTCCATAGAAATTCTGAAATTTTTTTTTTTCAAATCCTTATAATTCGTAAACCGCTTAATAGATTAGAATGAAATTTGGCACATTGATAGATTGGAAACCGTTCTTTAAAATGACATGGTACATTTGTCAGCGGGGGGGTGGTGTAAGGGGTTTTAACTCAATTCTTCATTCGGAACCTAATAACGTAAAAAGTACTATCACGAATTAAATGAAATTTGGTTAAAACGTGTATTAGGCGTTACTCTTTAAAATGGTATACAAAAAATTTCTATAAATTTTGAAAATAACAAAAAAAAATCGTAAAAATGTGACAAAATTGGTACTAAAATAAAATTTTTTTTCAACACTTTTTCCATAGAAATTCTGAAATTTTTTTATTTTCAAATCCTTATAATTCGTAAACCGCTTAATAGATTAGAATGAAATTTGGCACATTGATAGAATGGAAACCGTTCTTTAAAATGACATGGTACATTTGTCAGCGGGGGGTGGTGTAAGGGGTTTTAACTCAATTCTTCATTCGGAACCTAATAACGTAAAAAGTACTATCACGAATTAAATGAAATTTGGTTAAAACGTGTATTAGGCGTTACTCTTTAAAATGGTATACAAAAAATTTGTATAAATTTTGAAAATAACAAAAAAAATCGTAAAAATGTGACAAAATCGGTACTAAAATAAAATTTTTTTTCAACACTTTTTCCATAGAAATTCTGAAATTTTTTTTTTTCAAATCCTTATAATTCGTAAACCGCTTAATAGATTAGAATGAAATTTGGCACATTGATAGATTGGAAACCGTTCTTTAAAATGACATGGTACATTTGTCAGCGGGGGGTGGTGTAAGGGGTTTTAACTCAATTCTTCATTCGGAACCTAATAACGTAAAAAGTACTATCACGAATTAAATGAAATTTGCTTAAAACGTGTATTAGGCGTTACTCTTTAAAATGGTATACAAAAAATTTCTATAAATTTTGAAAATAACAAAAAAAATCGTAAAAATGTGACAAAATTGGTACTAAAATAAAATTTTTTTTCAACACTTTTTCCATAGAAATTCTGAAATTTTTTTTTTTCAAATCCTTATAATTCGTAAACCGCTTAATAGATTATAATGAAATTTGGCACATTGATAGATTGGAAACCGTTCTTTAAAATGACATGGTACATTTGTCAGCGGGAGGTGGTGTAAGGGGTTTTAACTCAAATCTTCATTCGGAACCTAATAACGTAAAAAGTACTATCACGAATTAAATGAAATTTGGTTAAAACGTGTATTAGGCGTTACTCTTTAAAATGGTATACAAAAAATTTCTATAAATTTTGAAAATAACAAAAAAAATCGTAAAAATGTGACAAAATTGGTACTAAAATAAAATTTTTTTTCAACACTTTTTCCATAGAAATTCTGAAATTTTTTTTTTTCAAATCCTTATAATTCGTAAACCGCTTAATAGATTAGAATGAAATTTGGCACATTGATAGATTGGAAACCGTTCTTTAAAATGACATGGTACATTTGTCAGCGGGGGGTGGTGTAAGGGGTTTTAACTCAATTCTTCATTCGGAACCTAATAACGTAAAAAGTACTATCACGAATTAAATGAAATTTGGTTAAAACGTGTATTAGGCGTTACTCTTTAAAATGGTATACAAAAAATTTCTATAAATTTTGAAAATAACAAAAAAAATCGTAAAAATGTGACAAAATTGGTACTAAAATAAAATTTTTTTTCAACACTTTTTCCATAGAAATTCTGAAATTTTTTTTTTTTTCAAATCCTTATAATTCGTAAACCGCTTAATAGATTAGAATGAAATTTGGCACATTGATAGAATGGAAACCGTTCTTAAAAATGACATGGTACATTTGTCAGCGGGGGGTGGTGTAAGGGGTTTTAACTCAATTCTTCATTCGGAACCTAATAACGTAAAAAGTACTATCACGAATTAAATGAAATTTGGTTAAAACGTGTATTAGGCGTTACTCTTTAAAATGGTATACAAAAAATTTGTATAAATTTTGAAAATAACAAAAAAAATCGTAAAAATGTGACAAAATTGGTACTAAAAAAAAATTTTTTTTCAACACTTTTTCCATAGAAATTCTGAAATTTTTTTTTTTTCAAATCCTTATAATTCGTAAACCGCTTAATAGATTAGAATGAAATTTGGCACATTGATAGATTGGAAACCGTTCTTTAAAATGACATGGTACATTTGTCAGCGGGGGGTGGTGTAAGGGGTTTTAACTCAATTCTTCATTCGGAACCTAATAACGTAAAAAGTACTATCACGAATTAAATGAAATTTGGTTAAAACGTGTATTAGGCGTTACTCTTTAAAATGGTATACAAAAAATTTGTATAAATTTTGAAAATAACAAAAAAAATCGTAAAAATGTGACAAAATTGGTACTAAAATAAAATTTTTTTTCAACACTTTTTCCATAGAAATTCTGAAATTTTTTTTTTTTCAAATCCTTATAATTCGTAAACCGCTTAATAGATTAGAATGAAATTTGGCACATTGATAGATTGGAAACCGTTCTTTAAAATGACATGGTACATTTGTCAGCGGGGGGTGGTGTAAGGGGTTTTAACTCAATTCTTCATTCGGAACCTAATAACGTAAAAAGTACTATCACGAATTAAATGAAATTTGGTTAAAACGTGTATTAGGCGTTACTCTTTAAAATGGTATACAAAAAATTTCTATAAATTTTGAAAATAACAAAAAAAATCGTAAAAATGTGACAAAATTGGTACTAAAATAAAATTTTTTTTCAACACTTTTTCCATAGAAATTCTGAAATTTTTTTTTTTCAAATCCTTATAATTCGTAAACCGCTTAATAGATTAGAATGAAATTTGGCACATTGATAGATTGGAAACCGTTCTTTAAAATGACATGGTACATTTGTCAGCGGGAGGTGGTGTAAGGGGTTTTAACTCAATTCTTCATTCGGAACCTAATAACGTAAAAAGTACTATCACGAATTAAATGAAATTTGGTTAAAACGTGTATTAGGCGTTACTCTTTAAAATGGTATACAAAAAATTTCTATAAATTTTGAAAATAACAAAAAAAATCGTAAAAAATGTGACAAAATTGGTACTAAAATAAAATTTTTTTTCAACACTTTTTCCATAGAAATTCTGAAATTTTTTTTTTTTCAAATCCTTATAATTCGTAAACCGCTTAATAGATTATAATGAAATTTGGCACATTGATAGATTGGAAACCGTTCTTTAAAATGACATGGTACATTTGTCAGCGGGAGGTGGTGTAAGGGGTTTTAACTCAATTCTTCATTCGGAACCTAATAACGTAAAAAGTACTATCACGAATTAAATGAAATTTGGTTAAAACGTGTATTAGGCGTTACTCTCTAAAATGGTATACAAAAAATTTCTATAAATTTTGAAAATAACAAAAAAAATCGTAAAAATGTGACAAAATTGGTACTAAAATAAAATTTTTTTTCAACACTTTTTCCATAGAAATTCTGAAATTTTTTTTTTTCAAATCCTTATAATTCGTAAACCGCTTAATAGATTAGAATGAAATTTGGCACATTGATAGATTGGAAACCGTTCTTTAAAATGACATGGTACATTTGTCAGCGGGGGGTGGTGTAAGGGGTTTTAACTCAATTCTTCATTCGGAACCTAATAACGTAAAAAGTACTATCACGAATTAAATGAAATTTGGTTAAAACGTGTATTAGGCGTTACTCTTTAAAATGGTATACAAAAAATTTCTATAAATTTTGAAAATAACAAAAAAAATCGTAAAAATGTGACAAAATTGGTACTAAAATAAAATTTTTTTTCAACACTTTTTCCATAGAAATTCTGAAATTTTTTTTTTTTCAAATCCTTATAATTCGTAAACCGCTTAATAGATTAGAATGAAATTTGGCACATTGATAGATTGGAAACCGTTCTTTAAAATGACATGGTACATTTGTCAGCGGGGGGTGGTGTAAGGGGTTTTAACTCAATTCTTCATTCGGAACCTAATAACGTAAAAAGTACTATCACGAATTAAATGAAATTTGGTTAAAACGTGTATTAGGCGTTACTCTTTAAAATGGTATACAAAAAATTTCTATAAATTTTGAAAATAACAAAAAAAATCGTAAAAATGTGACAAAATTGGTACTAAAATAAAATTTTTTTTCAACACTTTTTCCATAGAAATTCTGAAATTTTTTTTTTTTTCAAATCCTTATAATTCGTAAACCGCTTAATAGATTAGAATGAAATTTGGCACATTGATAGATTGGAAACCGTTCTTTAAAATGACATGGTACATTTGTCAGCGGGGGGTGGTGTAAGGGGTTTTAACTCAATTCTTCATTCGGAACCTAATAACGTAAAAAGTACTATCACGAATTAAATGAAATTTGGTTAAAACGTGTATTAGGCGTTACTCTTTAAAATGGTATACAAAAAATTTCTATAAATTTTGAAAATAACAAAAAAAATCGTAAAAATGTGACAAAATTGGTACTAAAATAAAATTTTTTTTCAACACTTTTTCCATAGAAATTCTGAAAATTTTTTTTTTTCAAATCCTTATAATTCGTAAACCGCTTAATAGATTAGAATGAAATTTGGCACATTGAAAGATTGGAAACCGTTCTTTAAAATGACATGGTACATTTGTCAGCGGGGGGTGGTGTAAGGGGTTTTAACTCAATTCTTCATTCGGAACCTAATAACGTAAAAAGTACTATCACGAATTAAATGAAATTTGGTTAAAACGTGTATTAGGCGTTACTCTTTAAAATGGTATACAAAAAATTTCTATAAATTTTGAAAATAACAAAAAAAATCGTAAAAATGTGACAAAATTGGTACTAAAATAAAATTTTTTTTCAACACTTTTTCCATAGAAATTCTGAAATTTTTTTTTTTTCAAATCCTTATAATTCGTAAACCGCTTAATAGATTAGAATGAAATTTGGCACATTGATAGATTGGAAACCGTTCTTTAAAATGACATGGTACATTTGTCAGCGGGGGGTGGTGTAAGGGGTTTTAACTCAATTCTTCATTCGGAACCTAATAACGTAAAAAGTACTATCACGAATTAAATGAAATTTGGTTAGAACGTGTATTAGGCGTTACTCTTTAAAATGGTATACAAAAAATTTCTATAAATTTTGAAAATAACAAAAAAAATCGTAAAAATGTGACAAAATTGGTACTAAAATAAAATTTTTTTTCAACACTTTTTCCATAGAAATTCTGAAATTTTTTTTTTTCAAATCCTTATAATTCGTAAACCGCTTAATAGATTAGAATGAAATTTGGCACATTGATAGATTGGAAACCGTTCTTTAAAATGACATGGTACATTTGTCAGCGGGGGGTGGTGTAAGGGGTTTTAACTCAATTCTTCATTCGGAACCTAATAACGTAAAAAGTACTATCACGAATTAAATGAAATTTGGTTAAAACGTGTATTAGGCGTTACTCTTTAAAATGGTATACAAAAAATTTCTATAAATTTTGAAAATAACAAAAAAAATCGTAAAAATGTGACAAAATTGGTACTAAAATAAAATTTTTTTTCAACACTTTTTCCATAGAAATTCTGAAATTTTTTTTTTTTTCAAATCCTTATAATTCGTAAACCGCTTAATAGATTAGAATGAAATTTGGCACATTGATAGATTGGAAACCGTTCTTTAAAATGACATGGTACATTTGTCAGCGGGGGGTGGTGTAAGGGGTTTTAACTCAATTCTTCATTCGGAACCTAATAACGTAAAAAGTACTATCACGAATTAAATGAAATTTGGTTAAAACGTGTATTAGGCGTTACTCTTTAAAATGGTATACAAAAAATTTCTATAAATTTTGAAAATAACAAAAAAAATCGTAAAAATGTGACAAAATTGGTACTAAAATAAAATTTTTTTTCAACACTTTTTCCATAGAAATTCTGAAAATTTTTTTTTTTCAAATCCTTATAATTCGTAAACCGCTTAATAGATTAGAATGAAATTTGGCACATTGAAAGATTGGAAACCGTTCTTTAAAATGACATGGTACATTTGTCAGCGGGGGGTGGTGTAAGGGGTTTTAACTCAATTCTTCATTCGGAACCTAATAACGTAAAAAGTACTATCACGAATTAAATGAAATTTGGTTAAAACGTGTATTAGGCGTTACTCTTTAAAATGGTATACAAAAAATTTCTATAAATTTTGAAAATAACAAAAAAAATCGTAAAAATGTGACAAAATTGGTACTAAAATAAAATTTTTTTTCAACACTTTTTCCATAGAAATTCTGAAATTTTTTTTTTTTCAAATCCTTATAATTCGTAAACCGCTTAATAGATTAGAATGAAATTTGGCACATTGATAGATTGGAAACCGTTCTTTAAAATGACATGGTACATTTGTCAGCGGGGGGTGGTGTAAGGGGTTTTAACTCAATTCTTCATTCGGAACCTAATAACGTAAAAAGTACTATCACGAATTAAATGAAATTTGGTTAGAACGTGTATTAGGCGTTACTCTTTAAAATGGTATACAAAAAATTTCTATAAATTTTGAAAATAACAAAAAAAATCGTAAAAATGTGACAAAATTGGTACTAAAATAAAATTTTTTTTCAACACTTTTTCCATAGAAATTCTGAAATTTTTTTTTTTCAAATCCTTATAATTCGTAAACCGCTTAATAGATTAGAATGAAATTTGGCACATTGATAGATTGGAAACCGTTCTTTAAAATGACATGGTACATTTGTCAGCGGGAGGTGGTGTAAGGGGTTTTAACTCAATTCTTCATTCGGAACCTAATAACGTAAAAAGTACTATCACGAATTAAATGAAATTTGGTTAAAACGTGTATTAGGCGTTACTCTTTAAAATGGTATACAAAAAATTTCTATAAATTTTGAAAATAACAAAAAAAATCGTAAAAATGTGACAAAATTGGTACTAAAATAAAATTTTTTTTCAACACTTTTTCCATAGAAATTCTGAAAATTTTTTTTTTTCAAATCCTTATAATTCGTAAACCGCTTAATAGATTAGAATGAAATTTGGCACATTGATAGATTGGAAACCGTTCTTTAAAATGACATGGTACATTTGTCAGCGGGAGGTGGTGTAAGGGGTTTTAACTCAATTCTTCATTCGGAACCTAATAACGTAAAAAGTACTATCACGAATTAAATGAAATTTGGTTAAAACGTGTATTAGGCGTTACTCTTTAAAATGGTATACAAAAAATTTCTATAAATTTTGAAAATAACAAAAAAAATCGTAAAAATGTGACAAAATTGGTACTAAAATAAAATTTTTTTTCAACACTTTTTCCATAGAAATTCTGAAATTTTTTTTTTTTCAAATCCTTATAATTCGTAAACCGCTTAATAGATTAGAATGAAATTTGGCACATTGATAGATTGGAAACCGTTCTTTAAAATGACATGGTACATTTGTCAGCGTGGGGTGGTGTAAGGGGTTTTAACTCAATTCTTCATTCGGAACCTAATAACGTAAAAAGTACTATCACGAATTAAATGAAATTTGGTTAAAACGTGTATTAGGCGTTACTCTTTAAAATGGTATACAAAAAATTTCTATAAATTTTGAAAATAACAAAAAAAATCGTAAAAATGTGACAAAATTGGTACTAAAATAAAATTTTTTTTCAACACTTTTTCCATAGAAATTCTGAAATTTTTTTTTTTTCAAATCCTTATAATTCGTAAACCGCTTAATAGATTAGAATGAAATTTGGCACATTGATAGATTGGAAACCGTTCTTTAAAATGACATGGTACATTTGTCAGCGGGGGGTGGTGTAAGGGGTTTTAACTCAATTCTTCATTCGGAACCTAATAACGTAAAAAGTACTATCACGAATTAAATGAAATTTGGTTAAAACGTGTATTAGGCGTTACTCTTTAAAATGGTATACAAAAAATTTCTATAAATTTTGAAAATAACAAAAAAAATCGTAAAAATGTGACAAAATTGGTACTAAAATAAAATTTTTTTTCAACACTTTTTCCATAGAAATTCTGAAATTTTTTTTTTTTCAAATCCTTATAATTCGTAAACCGCTTAATAGATTAGAATGAAATTTGGCACATTGATAGATTGGAAACCGTTCTTTAAAATGACATGGTACATTTGTCAGCGGGGGGTGGTGTAAGGGGTTTTAACTCAATTCTTCATTCGGAACCTAATAACGTAAAAAGTACTATCACGAATTAAATGAAATTTGGTTAAAACGTGTATTAGGCGTTACTCTTTAAAATGGTATACAAAAAATTTCTATAAATTTTGAAAATAACAAAAAAAATCGTAAAAATGTGACAAAATTGGTACTAAAATAAAATTTTTTTTCAACACTTTTTCCATAGAAATTCTGAAATTTTTTTTTTTTCAAATCCTTATAATTCGTAAACCGCTTAATAGATTAGAATGAAATTTGGCACATTGATAGATTGGAAACCGTTCTTTAAAATGACATGGTACATTTGTCTGCGGGGGGTGGTGTAAGGGGTTTTAACTCAATTCTTCATTCGGAACCTAATAACGTAAAAAGTACTATCACGAATTAAATGAAATTTGGTTAAAACGTGTATTAGGCGTTACTCTTTAAAATGGTATACAAAAAATTTCTATAAATTTTGAAAATAACAAAAAAAATCGTAAAAATGTGACAAAATTGGTACTAAAATAAAATTTTTTTTCAACACTTTTTCCATAGAAATTCTGAAATTTTTTTTTTTTCAAATCCTTATAATTCGTAAACCGCTTAATAGATTAGAATGAAATTTGGCACATTGATAGATTGGAAACCGTTCTTTAAAATGACATGGTACATTTGTCAGCGGGGGGTGGTGTAAGGGGTTTTAACTCAATTCTTCATTCGGAACCTAATAACGTAAAAAGTACTATCACGAATTAAATGAAATTTGGTTAAAACGTGTATTAGGCGTTACTCTTTAAAATGGTATACAAAAAATTTCTATAAATTTTGAAAATAACAAAAAAAATCGTAAAAATGTGACAAAATTGGTACTAAAATAAAATTTTTTTTCAACACTTTTTCCATAGAAATTCTGAAAATTTTTTTTTTTCAAATCCTTATAATTCGTAAACCGCTTAATAGATTAGAATGAAATTTGGCACATTGAAAGATTGGAAACCGTTCTTTAAAATGACATGGTACATTTGTCAGCGGGGGGTGGTGTAAGGGGTTTTAACTCAATTCTTCATTCGGAACCTAATAACGTAAAAAGTACTATCACGAATTAAATGAAATTTGGTTAAAACGTGTATTAGGCGTTACTCTTTAAAATGGTATACAAAAAATTTCTATAAATTTTGAAAATAACAAAAAAAATCGTAAAAATGTGACAAAATTGGTACTAAAATAAAATTTTTGTTCAACACTTTTTCCATAGAAATTCTGAAATTTTTTTTTTTTCAAATCCTTATAATTCGTAAACCGCTTAATAGATTAGAATGAAATTTGGCACATTGATAGATTGGAAACCGTTCTTTAAAATGACATGGTACATTTGTCAGCGGGGGGTGGTGTAAGGGGTTTTAACTCAATTCTTCATTCGGAACCTAATAACGTAAAAAGTACTATCACGAATTAAATGAAATTTGGTTAGAACGTGTATTAGGCGTTACTCTTTAAAATGGTATACAAAAAATTTCTATAAATTTTGAAAATAACAAAAAAAATCGTAAAAATGTGACAAAATTGGTACTAAAATAAAATTTTTTTTCAACACTTTTTCCATAGAAATTCTGAAATTTTTTTTTTTCAAATCCTTATAATTCGTAAACCGCTTAATAGATTAGAATGAAATTTGGCACATTGATAGATTGGAAACCGTTCTTTAAAATGACATGGTACATTTGTCAGCGGGGGGTGGTGTAAGGGGTTTTAACTCAATTCTTCATTCGGAACCTAATAACGTAAAAAGTACTATCACGAATTAAATGAAATTTGGTTAAAACGTGTATTAGGCGTTACTCTTTAAAATGGTATACAAAAAATTTCTATAAATTTTGAAAATAACAAAAAAAATCGTAAAAATGTGACAAAATTGGTACTAAAATAAAATTTTTTTTCAACACTTTTTCCATAGAAATTCTGAAATTTTTTTTTTTTTCAAATCCTTATAATTCGTAAACCGCTTAATAGATTAGAATGAAATTTGGCACATTGATAGATTGGAAACCGTTCTTTAAAATGACATGGTACATTTGTCAGCGGGGGGTGGTGTAAGGGGTTTTAACTCAATTCTTCATTCGGAACCTAATAACGTAAAATGTACTATCACGAATTAAATGAAATTTGGTTAAAACGTGTATTAGGCGTTACTCTTTAAAATGGTATACAAAAAATTTCTATAAATTTTGAAAATAACAAAAAAAATCGTAAAAATGTGACAAAATTGGTACTAAAATAAAATTTTTTTTCAACACTTTTTCCATAGAAATTCTGAAAATTTTTTTTTTTCAAATCCTTATAATTCGTAAACCGCTTAATAGATTAGAATGAAATTTGGCACATTGAAAGATTGGAAACCGTTCTTTAAAATGACATGGTACATTTGTCAGCGGGGGGTGGTGTAAGGGGTTTTAACTCAATTCTTCATTCGGAACCTAATAACGTAAAAAGTACTATCACGAATTAAATGAAATTTGGTTAAAACGTGTATTAGGCGTTACTCTTTAAAATGGTATACAAAAAATTTCTATAAATTTTGAAAATAACAAAAAAAATCGTAAAAATGTGACAAAATTGGTACTAAAATAAAATTTTTTTTCAACACTTTTTCCATAGAAATTCTGAAATTTTTTTTTTTTCAAATCCTTATAATTCGTAAACCGCTTAATAGATTAGAATGAAATTTGGCACATTGATAGATTGGAAACCGTTCTTTAAAATGACATGGTACATTTGTCAGCGGGGGGTGGTGTAAGGGGTTTTAACTCAATTCTTCATTCGGAACCTAATAACGTAAAAAGTACTATCACGAATTAAATGAAATTTGGTTAGAACGTGTATTAGGCGTTACTCTTTAAAATGGTATACAAAAAATTTCTATAAATTTTGAAAATAACAAAAAAAATCGTAAAAATGTGACAAAATTGGTACTAAAATAAAATTTTTTTTCAACACTTTTTCCATAGAAATTCTGAAATTTTTTTTTTTCAAATCCTTATAATTCGTAAACCGCTTAATAGATTAGAATGAAATTTGGCACATTGATAGATTGGAAACCGTTCTTTAAAATGACATGGTACATTTGTCAGCGGGAGGTGGTGTAAGGGGTTTTAACTCAATTCTTCATTCGGAACCTAATAACGTAAAAAGTACTATCACGAATTAAATGAAATTTGGTTAAAACGTGTATTAGGCGTTACTCTTTAAAATGGTATACAAAAAATTTCTATAAATTTTGAAAATAACAAAAAAAATCGTAAAAATGTGACAAAATTGGTACTAAAATAAAAATTTTTTTCAACACTTTTTCCATAGAAATTCTGAAAATTTTTTTTTTTCAAATCCTTATAATTCGTAAACCGCTTAATAGATTAGAATGAAATTTGGCACATTGATAGATTGGAAACCGTTCTTTAAAATGACATGGTACATTTGTCAGCGGGAGGTGGTGTAAGGGGTTTTAACTCAATTCTTCATTCGGAACCTAATAACGTAAAAAGTACTATCACGAATTAAATGAAATTTGGTTAAAACGTGTATTAGGCGTTACTCTTTAAAATGGTATACAAAAAATTTCTATAAATTTTGAAAATAACAAAAAAAATCGTAAAAATGTGACAAAATTGGTACTAAAATAAAATTTTTTTTCAACACTTTTTCCATAGAAATTCTGAAATTTTTTTTTTTTCAAATCCTTATAATTCGTAAACCGCTTAATAGATTAGAATGAAATTTGGCACATTGATAGATTGGAAACCGTTCTTTAAAATGACATGGTACATTTGTCAGCGTGGGGTGGTGTAAGGGGTTTTAACTCAATTCTTCATTCGGAACCTAATAACGTAAAAAGTACTATCACGAATTAAATGAAATTTGGTTAAAACGTGTATTAGGCGTTACTCTTTAAAATGGTATACAAAAAATTTCTATAAATTTTGAAAATAACAAAAAAAATCGTAAAAATGTGACAAAATTGGTACTAAAATAAAATTTTTTTTCAACACTTTTTCCATAGAAATTCTGAAATTTTTTTTTTTTCAAATCCTTATAATTCGTAAACCGCTTAATAGATTAGAATGAAATTTGGCACATTGATAGATTGGAAACCGTTCTTTAAAATGACATGGTACATTTGTCAGCGGGGGGTGGTGTAAGGGGTTTTAACTCAATTCTTCATTCGGAACCTAATAACGTAAAAAGTACTATCACGAATTAAATGAAATTTGGTTAGAACGTGTATTAGGCGTTACTCTTTAAAATGGTATACAAAAAATTTCTATAAATTTTGAAAATAACAAAAAAAATCGTAAAAATGTGACAAAATTGGTACTAAAATAAATTTTTTTTCAACACTTTTTCCATAGAAATTCTGAAATTTTTTTTTTTCAAATCCTTATAATTCGTAAACCGCTTAATAGATTAGAATGAAATTTGGCACATTGATAGATTGGAAACCGTTCTTTAAAATGACATGGTACATTTGTCAGCGGGAGGGGGGTGTAAGGGGTTTTAACTCAATTCTTCATTCGGAACCTAATAACGTAAAAAGTACTATCACGAATTAAATGAAATTTGGTTAAAACGTGTATTAGGCGTTACTCTTTAAAATGGTATACAAAAAATTTCTATAAATTTTTGAAAATAACAAAAAAAAATCGTAAAAATGTGACAAAATTGGTACTAAAATAAAATTTTTTTTCAACACTTTTTCCATAGAAATTCTGAAAATTTTTTTTTTTCAAATCCTTATAATTCGTAAACCGCTTAATAGATTAGAATGAAATTTGGCACATTGATAGATTGGAAACCGTTCTTAAAATGACATGGTACATTTGTCAGCGGGAGGTGGTGTAAGGGGTTTTAACTCAATTCTTCATTCGGAACCTAATAACGTAAAAAGTACTATCACGAATTAAATGAAATTTGGTTAAAAACGTGTATTAGGCGTTACTCTTTAAAATGGTATACAAAAAATTTCTATAAATTTTGAAAATAACAAAAAAAATCGTAAAAATGTGACAAAATTGGTACTAAAATAAAATTTTTTTTCAACACTTTTTCCATAGAAATTCTGAAATTTTTTTTTTTTTCAAATCCTTATAATTCGTAAACCGCTTAATAGATTAGAATGAAATTTGGCACATTGATAGATTGGAAACCGTTCTTTAAAATGACATGGTACATTTGTCAGCGTGGGGTGGTGTAAGGGGTTTTAACTCAATTCTTCATTCGGAACCTAATAACGTAAAAAGTACTATCACGAATTAAATGAAATTTGGTTAAAACGTGTATTAGGCGTTACTCTTTAAAATGGTATACAAAAAATTTCTATAAATTTTGAAAATAACAAAAAAAATCGTAAAAATGTGACAAAATTGGTACTAAAATAAAATTTTTTTTCAACACTTTTTCCATAGAAATTCTGAAATTTTTTTTTTTTCAAATCCTTATAATTCGTAAACCGCTTAATAGATTAGAATGAAATTTGGCACATTGATAGATTGGAAACCGTTCTTTAAAATGACATGGTACATTTTGTCAGCGGGGGGTGGTGTAAGGGGTTTTAACTCAATTCTTCATTCGGAACCTAATAACGTAAAAAGTACTATCACGAATTAAATGAAATTTGGTTAAAACGTGTATTAGGCGTTACTCTTTAAAATGGTATACAAAAAATTTCTATAAATTTTGAAAATAACAAAAAAAATCGTAAAAATGTGACAAAATTGGTACTAAAATAAAATTTTTTTTCAACACTTTTTCCATAGAAATTCTGAAATTTTTTTTTTTCAAATCCTTATAATTCGTAAACCGCTTAATAGATTAGAATGAAATTTGGCACATTGATAGATTGGAAAACCGTTCTTAAAATGACATGGTACATTTGTCAGCGGGGGGTTGGTGTAAGGGGTTTTAACTCAATTCTTCATTCGGAACCTAATAACGTAAAAAGTACTATCACGAATTAAATGAAATTTGGTTAAAACGTGTATTAGGCGTTACTCTTTAAAATGGTATACAAAAAATTTCTATAAATTTTGAAAATAACAAAAAAAATCGTAAAATCATGTGACAAAATTGGTACTAAAATAAAATTTTTTTTCAACACTTTTTCCATAGAAATTCTGAAATTTTTTTTTTTCAAATCCTTATAATTCGTAAACCGCTTAATAGATTAGAATGAAATTTGGCACATTGATAGATTGAAACCGTTCTTTAAAATGACATGGTACATTTGTCAGCGGGGGGTGGTGTAAAGGGGTTTTAACTCAATTCTTCATTCGGAACCTAATAACGTAAAAAGTACTATCACGAATTAAATGAAATTTGGTTAAAACGTGTATTAGGCGTTACTCTTTAAAATGGTATACAAAAAATTTGTATAAATTTTGAAAATAACAAAAAAAATCGTAAAAATGTGACAAAATTGGTACTAAAATAAAATTTTTTTTCAACACTTTTTCCATAGAAATTCTGAAATTTTTTTTTTTTCAAATCCTTATAATTCGTAAACCGCTTAATAGATTAGAATGAAATTTGGCACATTGATAGATTGGAAACCGTTCTTTAAAATGACATGGTACATTTGTCAGCGGGGGGTGGTGTAAGGGGTTTTAACTCAATTCTTCATTCGGAACCTAATAACGTAAAAAGTACTATCACGAATTAAGATGAAATTTGGTTAAAACGTGTATTAGGCGTTACTCTTTAAAATGGTATACAAAAAATTTCTATAAATTTTGAAAATAACAAAAAAAATCGTAAAAATGTGACAAAATTGGTACTAAAATAAAATTTTTTTTCAACACTTTTTCCATAGAAATTCTGAAATTTTTTTTTTTTCAAATCCTTATAATTCGTAACCGCTTAATAGATTAGAATGAAATTTGGCACATTGATAGATTGGAAACCGTTCTTTAAAATGACATGGTACATTTGTCAGCGGGGGGTGGTGTAAGGGGTTTTAACTCAATTCTTCATTCGGAACCTAATAACGTAAAAAGTACTATCACGAATTAAATGAAATTTGGTTAAAACGTGTATTAGGCGTTACTCTTTAAAATGGTATACAAAAAATTTCTATAAATTTTGAAAATAACAAAAAAAATCGTAAAAATGTGACAAAATTGGTACTAAAATAAAATTTTTTTTCAACACTTTTTCCATAGAAATTCTGAAATTTTTTTTTTTCAAATCCTTATAATTCGTAAACCGCTTAATAGATTAGAATGAAATTTGGCACATTGATAGATTGGAAACCGTTCTTTAAAATGACATGGTACATTTGTCAGCGGGGGGTGGTGTAAGGGGTTTTAACTCAATTCTTCATTCGGAACCTAATAACGTAAAAAGTACTATCACGAATTAAATGAAATTTGGTTAAAACGTGTATTAGGCGTTACTCTTTAAAATGGTATACAAAAAATTTCTATAAATTTTGAAAATAACAAAAAAAAATCGTAAAAATGTGACAAAATTGGTACTAAAATAAAATTTTTTTTCAACACTTTTTCCATAGAAATTCTGAAATTTTTTTTTTTTCAAATCCTTATAATTCGTAAACCGCTTAATAGATTAGAATGAAATTTGGCACATTGATAGATGGAAACCGTTCTTTAAAATGACATGGTACATTTGTCAGCGGGGGGTGGTGTAAGGGGTTTTAACTCAATTCTTCATTCGGAACCTAATAACGTAAAAAGTACTATCACGAATTAAATGAAATTTGGTTAAAACGTGTATTAGGCGTTACTCTTTAAAATGGTATACAAAAAATTTCTATAAATTTTGAAATAACAAAAAAAAATCGTAAAAATTGTGACAAAATTGGTACTAAAAATAAAATTTTTTTTCAACACTTTTTCCATAGAAATTCTGAAATTTTTTTTTTTTCAAATCCTTATAATTCGTAAACCGCTTAATAGATTAGAATGAAATTTGGCACATTGATAGATTGGAAACCGTTCTTTAAAATGACATGGTACATTGTCAGCGGGAGGTGGTGTAAGGGGTTTTAACTCAATTCTTCATTCGGAACCTAATAACGTAAAAAGTACTATCACGAATTAAATGAAATTTGGTTAAAACGTGTATTAGGCGTTACTCTTTAAAATGGTATACAAAAAATTTCTATAAATTTTGAAAATAACAAAAAAAATCGTAAAAATGTGACAAAATTGGTACTAAAATAAAATTTTTTTCAACACTTTTTCCATAGAAATTCTGAAATTTTTTTTTTTTCAAATCCTTATAATTCGTAAACCGCTTAATAGATTAGAATGAAATTTGGCACATTGATAGATTGGAAACCGTTCTTTAAAATGACATGGTACATTTGTCAGCGGGGGGTGGTGTAAGGGGGTTTTAACTCAATTCTTCATTCGGAACCTAATAACGTAAAAAGTACTATCACGAATTTAAATGAAATTTGGTTAAAACGTGTATTAGGGCGTTACTCTTTAAAATGGTATACAAAAAATTTCTATAAATTTGAAAATAACAAAAAAAATCGTAAAAATGTGACAAAATTGGTACTAAAATAAAATTTTTTTTCAACACTTTTTCCATAGAAATTCTGAAATTTTTTTTTTTCATATCCTTATAATTCGTAAACCGCTTAATAGATTAGAATGAAATTTGGCACATTGATAGATTGGAAACCGTTCTTTAAAATGACATGGTACATTTGTCAGCGGGAGGTGGTGTAAGGGGTTTTAACTCAATTCTTCATTCGGAACCTAATAACGTAAAAAGTACTATCACGAATTAAATGAAATTTGGTTAAAACGTGTATTAGGCCGTTACTCTTTAAAATGGTATACAAAAAATTTGTATAAATTTGAAAATAACAAAAAAAAATCGTAAAAATGTGACAAAATTGGTACTAAAATAAAATTTTTTTTCAACACTTTTTCCATAGAAATTCTGAATTTTTTTTTTTTTCAAATCCTTATAATTCGTAAACCGCTTAATAGATTAGAATGAAATTTGGCACATTGATAGATTGGAAACCGTTCTTTAAAATGGACATGGTACATTTTGTCAGCGGGGGGGTGGTGTAAGGGTTTTAACTCAATTCTTCATTCGGAACCTAATAACGTAAAAAAGTACTATCACGATTAAATGAAATTTGGTTAAAACGTGTATTAGGCGTTACTCTTTAAAATGGTATACAAAAAAATTTCTATAAATTTTGAAAATAACAAAAAAATCGTAAAATGTGACAAAATTGGTAAATAAAATAAAATTTTTTTTTCAACACTTTTTCCATAGAAATTCTGAATTTTTTTTTTTTCAAATCCTTATAATTCGTAAACCGCTTAATAGATTAGAATGAAATTTGGCACATTGATAGATTGGAAACCGTTCTTTAAAATGACATGGTACATTTGTCAGCGGGGGGTGGTGTAAGAGGGTTTTAACTCAATTCTTCATTCGGAACCTAATAACGTAAAAAGTACTATCACGAATTAAATGAAATTTGGTTAAAACGTGTATTAGGCGTTACTCTTTAAAATGGTATACAAAAATTTTCTATAAATTTTGAAAATAACAAAAAAAATCGTAAAAATGTGACAAAATTGGTACTAAAATAAAATTTTTTTTCAACACTTTTCCATAGAAATTCTGAAATTTTTTTTTTTCAAATCCTTATAATTCGTAAACCGCTTAATAGATTAGAATGAAATTTGGCACATTGATAGATTGGAAACCGTCTTTAAAATGACATGGTACATTGTCAGCGGGGGGTGGTGTAAGGGGTTTTAACTCAATTCTTCATTCGGAACCTAATAACGTAAAAAGTTACTATCACGAATTAAATTGAAATTTGGTTAAAAACGTGTATTAGGCGTTACTCTTTAAAATGGTATACAAAAAATTTCTATAAATTTTGAAAATAACAAAAAAAAATCGTAAAATGTGACAAAATTGGTACTAAAATAAAATTTTTTTTCAACACTTTTTCCATAGAAATTCTGAAATTTTTTTTTTTTTCAAATCCTTATAATTCGTAAACCGCTTAATAGATTAGAATGAAATTTGGCACATTGATAGATTGGAAACCGTTCTTTAAAATGACATGGTACATTTGTCAGCGGGAGGTGGTGTAAGGGGTTTTAACTCAATTCTTCATTCGGAACCTAATAACGTAAAAAGTACTATCACGAATTAAATGAAATTTGGTTAAAACGTGTATTAGGCGTTACTCTTTAAAATGGTATACAAAAAAATTTCTATAAATTTTGAAAATAACAAAAAAAATCGTAAAAATGTGACAAAATTGGTACTAAAATAAAATTTTTTTTCAACACTTTTTCCATAGAAATTCTGAAATTTTTTTTTTTTTCAAATCCTTATAATTCGTAAACCGCTTAATAGATTAGAATGAAATTTGGCACATTGATAGATTGGAAAACCGTTCTTTAAAATGACATGGTACATTTGTCAGCGGGGGGTGGTGTAAGGGGTTTTAACTCAATTCTTCATTCGGAACCTAATAACGTAAAAAGTACTATCACGAATTAATGAAATTTGGTTAAAATGTGTATTAGGCGTTACTCTTTAAAATGGTATACAAAAAATGTGTATAAATTTTGAAAATAACAAAAAAAAAATCGTAAAAATGTGACAAAATTGGTACTAAAAAAAATTTTTTTCAACACTTTTTCCATAGAAATTCTGAAATTTTTTTTTTTTTTCAAATCCTTATAATTCGTAAACCGCTTAATAGATTAGAATGAAATTTGGCACATTGATAGAATGGAAACCGTTCTTTAAATTGACATGGTACATTTGTCAGCGGGGGGTGGTGTAAGGGGTTTTAACTCAATTCTTCATTCGGAACCTAATAACGTAAAAGTACTATCACGAATTAAATGAAATTTGGTTAAAACGTGTATTAGGCGTTACTCTTTAAAATGGTATACAAAAAATTTCAATAAATTTTGAAAATAACAAAAAAAATCGTAAAATTGTGACAAAATTGGTACTAAAATAAAATTTTTTTTCAACACTTTTTCCATAGAAATTCCTGAAATTTTTTTTTTTTCAAATCCTTATAATTCGTAAACCGCTTAATAGATTAGAATGAAATTTGGCACATTGATAGATTGGAAACCGTTCTTTAAAATGACATGGTACATTTGTCAGCGGGGGGGGGGTGTAAGGGGTTTTAACTCAATTCTTCATTCGGAACCTAATAACGTAAAAAGTACTATCACGAATTAAATGAAATTTGGTTAAAACGTGTATTAGGCGTTACTCTTTAAAATGGTCTACAAAAAATTTATATAAATTTTGAAAATAACAAAAAAAAATCGTAAAAATGTGACAAATTGGTACTAAAAAAAAAATTTTTTTCAACACTTTTTCCATAGAATTCTGAAATTTTTTTTTTTTCAAATCCTTATAATTCGTAAACCGCTTAATAGATTAGAATGAAATTTGGCACATTGATAGATTGGAAACCGTTCTTTAAAATGACATGGTACATTTGTCAGCGGGGGGTGGTGTAAGGGGTTTTAACTCAATTCTTCATTCGGAACCTAATAACGTAAAAAGTACTATCACGAATTAAATGAAATTTGGTTAAAACGTGTATTAGGCGTTACTCTTTAAAATGGGTATACAAAAAATTTCTATAAATTTTGAAAATAACAAAAAAAATCGTAAAAAATGTGACAAAATTGGTACTAAAATAAAATTTTTTTTCAACACTTTTTCCATAGAAATTCTGAAATTTTTTTTTTTTTCAAATCCTTATAATTCGTAAACCGCATAATAGATTAGATGAAATTTGGCACATTGATAGAATGGAAACCGTTCTTTAAAATGACATGGTACATTTGTCAGCGGGGGTGGTGTAAGGGGTTTTAACTTCAATTCTTCATTCGGAACCTAATAACGTAAAAAGTACTATCACGAATTAAATGAAATTTGGTTAAAACGTGTATTAGGCGTTACTCTTTAAAATGGTATACAAAAAATTTCTATAAATTTGAAAATAACAAAAAAAATCGTAAAAATGTGACAAAATTGGTACTAAAAAAAATTTTTTTTTCAACACTTTTTCCATAGAAATTCTGAAATTTTTTTTTTTCAAATCCTTATAATTCGTAAACCGCTTAATAGATTAGAATGAAATTTGGCACATTGATAGATTGGAAACCGTTCTTTAAAATGACATGGTACATTTTGTCAGCGGGGGGTGGTGTAAGGGGTTTTAACTCAATTCTTCATTCGGAACCTAATAACGTAAAAAGTACTATCACGAATTAAATGAAATTTGGTTAAAACGTGTATTAGGCGTTACTCTTTAAAATGGTATACAAAAAATTTGTATAAATTTTGAAAATAACAAAAAAAATCGTAAAAATGTGACAAAATTGGTACTAAAAAAAAATTTTTTTTCAACACAAATTCCATAGAAATTCTGAAATTTTTTTTTTTTCAAATCCTTATAATTCGTAAACCGCTTAATAGATTAGAATGAAATTTGGCACATTGATAGAATGGAAACCGTTCTTTAAAATGACATGGTACATTTGTCAGCGGGGGGTGGTGTAAGGGTTTTAACTCAATTCTTCATTCGGAAACCTAATAACGTAAAAAGTACTATCACGAATTAAATGAAATTTGGTTAAAACGTGTATTAGGCGTTACTCTTTAAAATGGTATACAAAAAATTTCTATAAATTTTGAAAATAACAAAAAAAAATCGTAAAAATGTGACAAAATTGGTACTAAAATAAAAATTTTTTTTCAACACTTTTTCCATAGAAATTCTGAAATTTTTTTTTTTCAAATCCTTATAATTCGTAAACCGCTTAATAGATTAGAATGAAATTTGGCACATTGATAGATTGGAAACCGTTCTTAAAAATGACATGGTACATTTGTCAGCGGGGGGTGTGTAAGGGGTTTTAACTCAATTCTTCATTCGGAACCTAATAAACGTAAAAAGTACTATCACGAATTAAATGAAATTTGGTTAAAACGTGTATTAGGGCGTTACTCTTTAAAATGGTATACAAAAAATTATCTATAAAATTTTGAAAATAACAAAAAAAATCGTAAAATGTGACAAAATTGGTACTAAAATAAAATTTTTGTTCAACACTTTTTCCATAGAAATTCTGAAATTTTTTTTTTTTTCAAATCCTTATAATTCGTAAACCGCTTAATAGATTAGAATGAAATTGGCACATTGATAGATTGGAAACCGTTCTTTAAAATGACATGGTACATTTGTCAGCGGGGGGTGGTGTAAGGGGTTTTAACTCAATTCTTCATTCGGAACCTAATAACGTAAAAAGTACTATCACGAATTAAATGAAATTTGGTTAAAACGTGTATTAGGCGTTACTCTTTAAAATGGTATACAAAAAATTTCTATAAATTTTGAAAATAACAAAAAAAATCGTAAAAATGTGACAAAATTGGTACTAAAATAAAATTTTTTTTCAACACTTTTTCCATAGAATTCTGAAATTTTTTTTTTTTCAAATCCTTATAATTCGTAAAACCGCTTAATAGATTAGAATGAAATTTGGCACATTGATAGATTGGAAACCGTTCTTTAAAATGACATGGTACATTTGTCAGCGGGGGGTGGTGTAAGGGGTTTTAACTCAATTCTTCATTCGGAACCTAATAACGTAACAAAGTACTATCACGAATTAAATGAAATTTGGTTAAAACGTGTATTAGGCGGTTACTCTTTAAAATGGTATACAAAAAATTTCTATAAATTTTGAAAAATAACAAAAAAATCGTAAAAATGTGACAAATTGGTACTAAAATAAATTTTTTTTTTCAACACTTTTTCCATAGAAATTCTGAAATTTTTTTTTTTCAAATCCTTATAATTCGTAAACCGCTTAATAGATTAGAATGAAATTTGGCACATTGATAGATTGGAAAACCGTTCTTTAAAATGACATGGTACATTTGTCAGCGGGGGGTGGGTAAGGGGTTTTAACTCAATTCTTCATTCGGACATAATAACGTAAAAAGTACTATCACGAATTAAATGAAATTTGGTTAAAACGTGTATTAGGCGTTACTCTTTAAAAATGGTATACAAAAAAATTTCTATAAATTTTGAAAATAACAAAAAAAATCGTAAAAATGTGACAAAATTGGTACTAAAATAAATTTTTTTTTCAACACTTTTTCCATAGAAATTCTGAAATTTTTTTTTTTTCAAATCCTTATAATTCGTAAACCGCTTAATAGATTAGAATGAAATTTGGCACATTGATAGATTGGAAACCGTTCTTTAAAATGACATGGTACATTTGTCCAGCGGGGGGTGGTGTAAGGGGTTTTAACTCAATTCTTCATTCGGAACCTAATAACGTAAAAAGTACTATCACGAATTAAATGAAATTTGGTTTAAAACGTGTATTAGGCGTTACTCTTTAAAATGGTATACAAAAAAATTTCTATAAATTTTGAAAATAACAAAAAAAAATCGTAAAAATGTGACAAAATTGGTACTAAAATAAAATTTTTTTTCAACACTTTTTCCATAGAAATTCTGAAATTTTTTTTTTTTCAAATCCTTATAATTCGTAAACCGCTTAATAGATTAGAATGAAATTTGGCACATTGATAGAATGGAAACCGTTCTTAAAATGACATGGTACATTTGTCAGCGGGGGGTGGTGTAAGGGGTTTTAACTCAATTCTTCATTCGGAACCTAATAACGTAAAAAGTACTATCACGAATTAAATGAAATTTGGTTAAAACGTGTATTAGGCGTTACTCTTTAAAATGGTATACAAAAAATTTCTATAATAATTTGAAAATAACAAAAAAAATCGTTAAAATGTGACAAAATTGGTACTAAAATAAAATTTTTTTTCAACACTTTTTCCATAGAAATTCTGAATTTTTTTTTTTTTCAAATCCTTATAATTCGTAAACCGCTTATAGATTAGAATGAAATTTGGCACATTGATAGATTGGAAACCGTTCTTTAAAATGACATGGTACATTTGTCAGCGGGGGGTGGTGTAAGGGGTTTTAACATCAATTCTTCATTCGGAACCTAATAACGTAAAAAGTACTATCACGAATTAAATGAAATTTGGTTAAAACGTGTATTAGGCGTTACTCTTTAAAATGGTATACAAAAAATTTCTATAAATTTTGAAAATAACAAAAAAAATCGTAAAAATGTGACAAAATTGGTACTAAAATAAAATTTTTTTTCAAACACTTTTTCCATAGAAATTCTGAAATTTTTTTTTTTTCAAATCCTTATAATTCGTAAACCGCTTAATAGATTAGAATGAAATTTGGCACATTGATAGATTGGAAAACCGTTCTTTAAAATGACATGGTACATTTGTCAGCGGGGGTGGTGTAAGGGGTTTTAACTCAATTCTTCATTCGGAACCTAATAACGTAAAAAGTACTATCACGAATTAAAATGAAATTGGTTAAAACGTGTATTAGGCGTTACTCTTTAAAATGGTATACAAAAAATTTGTATAAATTTTGAAAATAACAAAAAAAATCGTAAAAATGTGACAAAATTCGGTACTAAAAAAAAATTTTTTTTCAACACTTTTTCCATAGAAATTCTGAAATTTTTTTTTTTCAAATCCTTTATAATTCGAAAACCGCTTAATAGATTAGAATGAAATTTGGCACATTGATAGAATGGGAAACCGTTCTTTAAAATGACATGGTACATTTGTCAGCGGGGGGTGGTGTAAGGGGGTTTTAACTCAATTCTTCATTCGGAACCTAATAACGTAAAAAGTACTATCACGAATTAAATGAAATTTGGTTAAAACGTGTATTAGGCGTTTTAAAATGGTATACAAAAAATTTCTATAAATTTTGAAAATAACAAAAAAAATCGTAAAAATGTGACAAAATTGGTACTAAAATAAAATTTTTTTTCAACACTTTTTCCATAGAAATTCTGAAATTTTTTTTTTTTCAAATCCTTATAATTCGTAAACCGCTTAATAGATTAGAATGAAATTTGGCACATTGATAGATTGGAAACCGTTCTTTAAAATGACATGGTACATTTGTCAGCGGGGGGTGGTGTAAGGGGTTTTAACTCAATTCTTCATTCGGAACCTAATAACGTAAAAAGTACTATCACGAATTAAATGAAATTTGGTTAAAACGTGTATTAGGCGTTACTCTTTAAAATGGTATACAAAAAATTTCTATAAATTTTGAAAATAACAAAAAAAAATCGTAAAAATGTGACAAAATTGGTACTAAAAAAAAATTTTTTTTCAACACTTTTTCCATAGAAATTCTGAAATTTTTTTTTTTTTCAAATCCTTATAATTCGTAAACCGCTTAATAGATTAGAATGAAATTTGGCACATTGATAGAATGGAAACCGTTCTTTAAAATGACATGGTACATTTGTCAGCGGGGGGGGGTGTAAGGGGTTTTAACTCAATTCTTCATTCGGAACCTAATAACGTAAAAAGTACTATCACGAATTAAATGAAATTTGGTTAAAACGTGTATTAGGCGTTACTCTTTAAAATGGTATACAAAAAATTTCTATAAATTTTGAAAATAACAAAAAAAATCGTAAAAATGTGACAAAATTGGTACTAAAATAAAATTTTTTTTCAACACTTTTTCCATAGAAATTCTGAAATTTTTTTTTTTTTCAAATCCTTATAATTCGTAAACCGCTTAATAGATTAGAATGAAATTTGGCACATTGATAGATTGGAAACCGTTCTTTAAAATGACGTGGTACATTTGTCAGCGGGGGGTGGTGTAAGGGGTTTTAACTCAATTCTTCATTCGGAACCTAATAACGTAAAAAGTACTATCACGAATTAAATGAAATTTGGTTAAAACGTGTATTAGGCGTTACTCTTTAAAATGGTATACAAAAAATTTCTATAAATTTTGAAAATAACAAAAAAAATCGTAAAAATGTGACAAAATTGGTACTAAAATAAAATTTTTTTTCAACACTTTTTCCATAGAAATTCTGAATTTTTTTTTTTTTCAAATCCTTATAATTCGTAAACCGCTTAATAGATTAGAATGAAATTTGGCACATTGATAGATTGGAAACCGTTCTTTAAAATGACATGGTACATTTGTCAGCGGGGGGTGGTGTAAGGGGTTTTAACTCAATTCTTCATTCGGAACCTAATAACGTAAAAAGTACTATCACGAATTAAATGAAATTTGGTTAAAACGTGTATTAGGCGTTACTCTTTAAAATGGTATACAAAAAATTTCTATAAATTTTGAAAATAACAAAAAAAATCGTAAAAATGTGACAAAATTGGTACTAAAATAAAATTTTTTTTCAACACTTTTTCCATAGAAATTCTGAAATTTTTTTTTTTTCAAATCCTTATAATTCGTAAACCGCTTAATAGATTAGAATGAAATTTGGCACATTGATAGATTGGAAACCGTTCTTTAAAATGACATGGTACATTTGTCAGCGGGGGGTGGTGTAAGGGGTTTTAACTCAATTCTTCATTCGGAACCTAATAACGTAAAAAGTACTATCACGAATTAAATGAAATTTGGTTAAAACGTGTATTAGGCGTTACTCTTTAAAATGGTATACAAAAAATTTCTATAAATATTGAAAATAACAAAAAAAATCGTAAAAATGTGACAAAATTGGTACTAAAATAAAATTTTTTTTCAACACTTTTTCCATAGAAATTCTGAAATTTTTTTTTTTTCAAATCCTTATAATTCGTAAACCGCTTAATAGATTAGAATGAAATTTGGCACATTGATAGATTGGAAACCGTTCTTTAAAATGACATGGTACATTTGTCAGCGGGGGGTGGTGTAAGGGGTTTTAACTCAATTCTTCATTCGGAACCTAATAACGTAAAAAGTACTATCACGAATTAAATGAAATTTGGTTAAAACGTGTATTAGGCGTTACTCTTTAAAATGGTATACAAAAAATTTCTATAAATTTTGAAAATAACAAAAAAAATCGTAAAAATGTGACAAAATTGGTACTAAAATAAAATTTTTTTTTCAACACTTTTTCCATAGAAATTCTGAAATTTTTTTTTTTTCAAATCCTTATAATTCGTAAACCGCTTAATAGATTAGAATGAAATTTGGCACATTGATAGATTGGAAACCGTTCTTTAAAATGACATGGTACATTTGTCAGCGGGGGGTGGTGTAAGGGGTTTTAACTCAATTCTTCATTCGGAACCTAATAACGTAAAAAGTACTATCACGAATTAAATGAAATTTGGTTAAAACGTGTATTAGGCGTTACTCTTTAAAATGGTATACAAAAAATTTCTATAAATTTTGAAAATAACAAAAAAAATCGTAAAAATGTGACAAAATTGGTACTAAAAAAAAATTTTTTTTCAACACTTTTTCCATAGAAATTCTTAAATTTTTTTTATTTTCAAATCCTTATAATTCGTAAACCGCTTAATAGATTAGAATGAAATTTGGCACATTGATAGAATGGAAACCGTTCTTTAAAATGACATGGTACATTTGTCAGCGGGGGGTGGTGTAAGGGGTTTTAACTCAATTCTTCATTCGGAACCTAATAACGTAAAAAGTACTATCACGAATTAAATGAAATTTGGTTAAAACGTGTATTAGGCGTTACTCTTTAAAATGGTATACAAAAAATTTCTATAAATTTTGAAAATAACAAAAAAAATCGTAAAAATGTGACAAAATTGGTACTAAAATAAAATTTTTTTTCAACACTTTTTCCATAGAAATTCTGAATTTTTTTTTTTTCAAATCCTTATAATTCGTAAACCGCTTAATAGATTAGAATGAAATTTGGCACATTGATAGATTGGAAACCGTTCTTTAAAATGACATGGTACATTTGTCAGCGGGGGGTGGTGTAAGGGGTTTTAACTCAATTCTTCATTCGGAACCTAATAACGTAAAAAGTACTATCACGAATTAAATGAAATTTGGTTAAAACGTGTATTAGGCGTTACTCTTTAAAATGGTATACAAAAAATTTCTATAAATTTTGAAAATAACAAAAAAAATCGTAAAAATGTGACAAAATTGGTACTAAAATAAAATTTTTTTTCAACACTTTTTCCATAGAAATTCTGAAATTTTTTTTTTTTCAAATCCTTATAATTCGTAAACCGCTTAATAGATTAGAATGAAATTTGGCACATTGATAGATTGGAAACCGTTCTTTAAAATGACATGGTACATTTGACAGCGGGGGGTGGTGTAAGGGGTTTTAACTCAATTCTTCATTCGGAACCTAATAACGTAAAAAGTACTATCACGAATTAAATGAAATTTGGTTAAAACGTGTATTAGGCGTTACTCTTTAAAATGGTATACAAAAAATTTGTATAAATTTTGAAAATAACAAAAAAAATCGTAAAAATGTGACAAAATTGGTACTAAAATAAAATTTTTTTTCAACACTTTTTCCATAGAAATTCTGAAATTTTTTTTTTTTCAAATCCTTATAATTCGTAAACCGCTTAATAGATTAGAATGAAATTTGGCACATTGATAGATTGGAAACCGTTCTTTAAAATGACATGGTACATTTGTCAGCGGGGGGTGGTGTAAGGGGTTTTAACTCAATTCTTCATTCGGAACCTAATAACGTAAAAAGTACTATCACGAATTAAATGAAATTTGGTTAAAACGTGTATTAGGCGTTACTCTTTAAAATGGTATACAAAAAATTTCTATAAATTTTGAAAATAACAAAAAAAATCGTAAAAATGTGACAAAATTGGTACTAAAATAAAATTTTTTTTCAACACTTTTTCCATAGAAATTCTGAAATTTTATTTTTTTCAAATCCTTATAATTCGTAAACCGCTTAATAGATTAGAATGAAATTTGGCACATTGATAGATTGGAAACCGTTCTTTAAAATGACATGGTACATTTGTCAGCGGGGGGTGGTGTAAGGGGTTTTAACTCAATTCTTCATTCGGAACCTAATAACGTAAAAAGTACTATCACGAATTAAATGAAATTTGGTTAAAACGTGTATTAGGCGTTACTCTTTAAAATGGTATACAAAAAATTTCTATAAATTTTGAAAATAACAAAAAAAATCGTAAAAATGTGACAAAATTGGTACTAAAATAAAATTTTTTTTCAACACTTTTTCCATAGAAATTCTGAAATTTTTTTTTTCAAATCCTTATAATTCGTAAACCGCTTAATAGATTAGAATGAAATTTGGCACATTGATAGATTGGAAACCGTTCTTTAAAATGACATGGTACATTTGTCAGCGGGAGGTGGTGTAAGGGGTTTTAACTCAATTCTTCATTCGGAACCTAATAACGTAAAAAGTACTATCACGAATTAAATGAAATTTGGTTAAAACGTGTATTAGGCGTTACTCTTTAAAATGGTATACAAAAAATTTGTATAAATTTTGAAAATAACAAAAAAAATCGTAAAAATGTGACAAAATTGGTACTAAAATAAAATTTTTTTTCAACACTTTTTCCATAGAAATTCTGAAATTTTTTTTTTTTCAAATCCTTATAATTCGTAAACCGCTTAATAGATTAGAATGAAATTTGGCACATTGATAGATTGGAAACCGTTCTTTAAAATGACATGGTACATTTGTCAGCGGGAGGTGGTGTAAGGGGTTTTAACTCAATTCTTCATTCGGAACCTAATAACGTAAAAAGTACTATCACGAATTAAATGAAATTTGGTTAAAACGTGTATTAGGCGTTACTCTTTAAAATGGTATACAAAAAATTTCTATAAATTTTGAAAATAACAAAAAAAATCGTAAAAATGTGACAAAATTGGTACTAAAATAAAATTTTTTTTCAACACTTTTTCCATAGAAATTCTGAAATTTTTTTTTTTTCAAATCCTTATAATTCGTAAACCGCTTAATAGATTAGAATGAAATTTGGCACATTGATAGAATGGAAACCGTTCTTTAAAATGACATGGTACATTTGTCAGCGGGGGGTGGTGTAAGGGGTTTTAACTCAATTCTTCATTCGGAACCTAATAACGTAAAAAGTACTATCACGAATTAAATGAAATTTGGTTAAAACGTGTATTAGGCGTTACTCTTTAAAATGGTATACAAAAAATTTCTATAAATTTTGAAAATAACAAAAAAAATCGTAAAAATGTGACAAAATTGGTACTAAAATAAAATTTTTTTTCAACACTTTTTCCATAGAAATTCTGAAATTTTTTTTTTTCAAATCCTTATAATTCGTAAACCGCTTAATAGATTAGAATGAAATTTGGCACATTGATAGATTGGAAACCGTTCTTTAAAATGACATGGTACATTTGTCAGCGGGGGATGGTGTAAGGGGTTTTAACTCAATTCTTCATTCGGAACCTAATAACGTAAAAAGTACTATCACGAATTAAATGAAATTTGGTTAAAACGTGTATTAGGCGTTACTCTTTAAAATGGTATACAAAAAATTTCTATAAATTTTGAAAATAACAAAAAAAATCGTAAAAATGTGACAAAATTGGTACTAAAATAAAATTTTTTTTCAACACTTTTTCCATAGAAATTCTGAAATTTTTTTTTTTTCAAATCCTTATAATTCGTAAACCGCTTAATAGATTAGAATGAAATTTGGCACATTGATAGATTGGAAACCGTTCTTTAAAATGACATGGTACATTTGTCAGCGGGGGGGGGGTGTAAGGGGTTTTAACTCAATTCTTCATTCGGAACCTAATAACGTAAAAAGTACTATCACGAATTAAATGAAATTTGGTTAAAACGTGTATTAGGCGTTACTCTTTAAAATGGTATACAAAAAATTTCTATAAATTTTGAAAATAACAAAAAAAATCGTAAAAATGTGACAAAATTGGTACTAAAATAAAATTTTTTTTCAACACTTTTTCCATAGAAATTCTGAAATTTTTTTTTTTCAAATCCTTATAATTCGTAAACCGCTTAATAGATTAGAATGAAATTTGGCACATTGATAGATTGGAAACCGTTCTTTAAAATGACATGGTACATTTGTCAGCGGGGGGTGGTGTAAGGGGTTTTAACTCAATTCTTCATTCGGAACCTAATAACGTAAAAAGTACTATCACGAATTAAATGAAATTTGGTTAAAACGTGTATTAGGCGTTACTCTTTAAAATGGTATACAAAAAATTTCTATAAATTTTGAAAATAACAAAAAAAATCGTAAAAATGTGACAAAATTGGTACTAAAATAAAATTTTTTTTCAACACTTTTTCCATAGAAATTCTGAAATTTTTTTTTTTTCAAATCCTTATAATTCGTAAACCGCTTAATAGATTAGAATGAAATTTGGCACATTGATAGATTGGAAACCGTTCTTTAAAATGACATGGTACATTTGTCAGCGGGGGGTGGTGTAAGGGGTTTTAACTCAATTCTTCATTCGGAACCTAATAACGTAAAAAGTACTATCACGAATTAAATGAAATTTGGTTAAAACGTGTATTAGGCGTTACTCTTTAAAATGGTATACAAAAAATTTCTATAAATTTTGAAAATAACAAAAAAAATCGTAAAAATGTGACAAAATTGGTACTAAAATAAAATTTTTTTTCAACACTTTTTCCATAGAAATTCTGAAATTTTTTTTTTTCAAATCCTTATAATTCGTAAACCCCTTAATAGATTAGAATGAAATTTGGCACATTGATAGATTGGAAACCGTTCTTTAAAATGACATGGTACATTTGTCAGCGGGGGGTGGTGTAAGGGGTTTTAACTCAATTCTTCATTCGGAACCTAATAACGTAAAAAGTACTATCACGAATTAAATGAAATTTGGTTAAAACGTGTATTAGGCGTTACTCTTTAAAATGGTATACAAAAAATTTCTATAAATTTTGAAAATAACAAAAAAAATCGTAAAAATGTGACAAAATTGGTACTAAAATAAAATTTTTTTTCAACACTTTTTCCATAGAAATTCTGAAATTTTTTTTTTTTCAAATCCTTATAATTCGTAAACCGCTTAATAGATTAGAATGAAATTTGGCACATTGATAGATTGGAAACCGTTCTTTAAAATGACATGGTACATTTGTCAGCGGGGGGTGGTGTAAGGGGTTTTAACTCAATTCTTCATTCGGAACCTAATAACGTAAAAAGTACTATCACGAATTAAATGAAATTTGGTTAAAACGTGTATTAGGCGTTACTCTTTAAAATGGTATACAAAAAATTTCTATAAATTTTGAAAATAACAAAAAAAATCGTAAAAATGTGACAAAATTGGTACTAAAATAAAATTTTTTTTCAACAAACGTGTATTAGGCGTTACTCTTTAAAATGGTATACAAAAAATTTCTATAAATTTTGAAAATAACAAAAAAAATCGTAAAAATGTGACAAAATTGGTACTAAAATAAAATTTTTTTTCAACACTTTTTCCATAGAAATTCTGAAATTTTTTTTTTTCAAATCCTTATAATTCGTAAACCGCTTAATAGATTAGAATGAAATTTGGCACATTGATAGATTGGAAACCGTTCTTTAAAATGACATGGTACATTTGTCAGCGGGGGGTGGTGTAAGGGGTTTTAACTCAATTCTTCATTCGGAACCTAATAACGTAAAAAGTACTATCACGAATTAAATGAAATTTGGTTAAAACGTGTATTAGGCGTTACTCTTTAAAATGGTATACAAAAAATTTCTATAAATTTTGAAAATAACAAAAAAAATCGTAAAAAATGTGACAAAATTGGTACTAAAATAAAATTTTTTTTCAACACTTTTTCCATAGAAATTCTGAAATTTTTTTTTTTTTCAAATCCTTATAATTCGTAAACCGCTTAATAGATTAGAATGAAATTTGGCACATTGATAGATTGGAAACCGTTCTTTAAAATGACATGGTACATTTGTCAGCGGGGGGTGGTGTAAGGGGTTTTAACTCAATTCTTCATTCGGAACCTAATAACGTAAAAAGTACTATCACGAATTAAATGAAATTTGGTTAAAACGTGTATTAGGCGTTACTCTTTAAAATGGTATACAAAAAATTTCTATAAATTTTGAAAATAACAAAAAAAATCGTAAAAATGTGACAAAATTGGTACTAAAATAAAATTTTTTTTCAACACTTTTTCCATAGAAATTCTGAAATTTTTTTTTTTTCAAATCCTTATAATTCGTAAACCGCTTAATAGATTAGAATGAAATTTGGCACATTGATAGATTGGAAACCGTTCTTTAAAATGACATGGTACATTTGTCAGCGGGGGGTGGTGTAAGGGGTTTTAACTCAATTCTTCATTCGGAACCTAATAACGTAAAAAGTACTATCACGAATTAAATGAAATTTGGTTAAAACGTGTATTAGGCGTTACTCTTTAAAATGGTATACAAAAAATTTCTATAAATTTTGAAAATAACAAAAAAAATCGTAAAAATGTGACAAAATTGGTACTAAAATAAAATTTTTTTTCAACACTTTTTCCATAGAAATTCTGAAATTTTTTTTTTCAAATCCTTATAATTCGTAAACCGCTTAATAGATTAGAATGAAATTTGGCACATTGATAGATTGGAAACCGTTCTTTAAAATGACATGGTACATTTGTCAGCGGGGGGTGGTGTAAGGGGTTTTAACTCAATTCTTCATTCGGAACCTAATAACGTAAAAAGTACTATCACGAATTAAATGAAATTTGGTTAAAACGTGTATTAGGCGTTACTCTTTAAAATGGTATACAAAAAATTTCTATAAATTTTGAAAATAACAAAAAAAATCGTAAAAATGTGACAAAATTGGTACTAAAATAAAAATTTTTTTCAACACTTTTTCCATAGAAATTCTGAAATTTTTTTTTTTCAAATCCTTATAATTCGTAAACCCCTTAATAGATTAGAATGAAATTTGGCACATTGATAGATTGGAAACCGTTCTTTAAAATGACATGGTACATTTGTCAGCGGGGGGTGGTGTAAGGGGTTTTAACTCAATTCTTCATTCGGAACCTAATAACGTAAAAAGTACTATCACGAATTAAATGAAATTTGGTTAAAACGTGTATTAGGCGTTACTCTTTAAAATGGTATACAAAAAATTTCTATAAATTTTGAAAATAACAAAAAAAATCGTAAAAATGTGACAAAATTGGTACTAAAATAAAATTTTTTTTCAACACTTTTTCCATAGAAATTCTGAAATTTTTTTTTTTTCAAATCCTTATAATTCGTAAACCGCTTAATAGATTAGAATGAAATTTGGCACATTGATAGATTGGAAACCGTTCTTTAAAATGACATGGTACATTTGTCAGCGGGGGGTGGTGTAAGGGGTTTTAACTCAATTCTTCATTCGGAACCTAATAACGTAAAAAGTACTATCACGAATTAAATGAAATTTGGTTAAAACGTGTATTAGGCGTTACTCTTTAAAATGGTATACAAAAAATTTCTATAAATTTTGAAAATAACAAAAAAAATCGTAAAAATGTGACAAAATTGGTACTAAAATAAAATTTTTTTTCAACACTTTTTCCATAGAAATTCTGAAATTTTTTTTTTTTCCGCTTAATAGATTAGAATGAAATTTGGCACATTGATAGATTGGAAACCGTTCTTTAAAATGACATGGTACATTTGTCAGCAGGGGGTGGTGTAAGGGGTTTTAACTCAATTCTTCATTCGGAACCTAATAACGTAAAAAGTACTATCACGAATTAAATGAAATTTGGTTAAAACGTGTATTAGGCGTTACTCTTTAAAATGGTATACAAAAAATTTCTATAAATTTTGAAAATAACAAAAAAAATCGTAAAAATGTGACAAAATTGGTACTAAAATAAAATTTTTTTTCAACACTTTTTCCATAGAAATTCTGAAATTTTTTTTTTTTTAAATCCTTATAATTCGTAAACCGCTTAATAGATTAGAATGAAATTTGGCACATTGATAGATTGGAAACCGTTCTTTAAAATGACATGGTACATTTGTCAGCGGGGGGTGGTGTAAGGGGTTTTAACTCAATTCTTCATTCGGAACCTAATAACGTAAAAAGTACTATCACGAATTAAATGAAATTTGGTTAAAACGTGTATTAGGCGTTACTCTTTAAAATGGTATACAAAAAATTTCTATAAATTTTGAAAATAACAAAAAAAATCGTAAAAATGTGACAAAATTGGTACTAAAATAAAATTTTTTTTCAACACTTTTTCCATAGAAATTCTGAAATTTTTTTTTTTCAAATCCTTATAATTCGTAAACCGCTTAATAGATTAGAATTAAATTTGGCACATTGATAGATTGGAAACCGTTCTTTAAAATGACATGGTACATTTGTCAGCGGGGGGTGGTGTAAGGGGTTTTAACTCAATTCTTCATTCGGAACCTAATAACGTAAAAAGTACTATCACGAATTAAATGAAATTTGGTTAAAACGTGTATTAGGCGTTACTCTTTAAAATGGTATACAAAAAATTTCTATAAATTTTGAAAATAACAAAAAAAATCGTAAAAATGTGACAAAATTTGTACTAAAATAAAATTTTTTTTCAACACTTTTTCCATAGAAATTCTGAAATTTTTTTTTTTTCAAATCCTTATAATTCGTAAACCGCTTAATAGATTAGAATGAAATTTGGCACATTGATAGATTGGAAACCGTTCTTTAAAATGACATGGTACATTTGTCAGCGGGGGGTGGTGTAAGGGGTTTTAACTCAATTCTTCATTCGGAACCTAATAACGTAAAAAGTACTATCACGAATTAAATGAAATTTGGTTAAAACGTGTATTAGGCGTTACTCTTTAAAATGGTATACAAAAAATTTCTATAAATTTTGAAAATAACAAAAAAAATCGTAAAAATGTGACAAAATTGGTACTAAAATAAAATTTTTTTTCAACACTTTTTCCATAGAAATTCTGAAATTTTTTTTTTTTCAAATCCTTATAATTCGTAAACCGCTTAATAGATTAGAATGAAATTTGGCACATTGATAGATTGGAAACCGTTCTTTAAAATGACATGGTACATTTGTCAGCGGGGGGTGGTGTAAGGGGTTTTAACTCAATTCTTCATTCGGAACCTAATAACGTAAAAAGTACTATCACGAATTAAATGAAATTTGCTTAAAACGTGTATTAGGCGTTACTCTTTAAAATGGTATACAAAAAATTTCTATAAATTTTGAAAATAACAAAAAAAATCGTAAAAATGTGACAAAATTGGTACTAAAATAAAATTTTTTTTCAACACTTTTTCCATAGAAATTCTGAAATTTTTTTTTTTTCAAATCCTTATAATTCGTAAACCGCTTAATAGATTAGAATGAAATTTGGCACATTGATAGATTGGAAACCGTTCTTTAAAATGACATGGTACATTTGTCAGCGGGGGGTGGTGTAAGGGGTTTTAACTCAATTCTTCATTCGGAACCTAATAACGTAAAAAGTACTATCACGAATTAAATGAAATTTGGTTAAAACGTGTATTAGGCGTTACTCTTTAAAATGGTATACAAAAAATTTCTATAAATTTTGAAAATAACAAAAAAAAATCGTAAAAATGTGACAAAATTGGTACTAAAATAAAATTTTTTTTCAACACTTTTTCCATAGAAATTCTGAAATTTTTTTTTTTCAAATCCTTATAATTCGTAAACCGCTTAATAGATTAGAATGAAATTTGGCACATTGATAGATTGGAAACCGTTCTTTAAAATGACATGGTACATTTGTCAGCGGGGGGTGGTGTAAGGGGTTTTAACTCAATTCTTCATTCGGAACCTAATAACGTAAAAAGTACTATCACGAATTAAATGAAATTTGGTTAAAACGTGTATTAGGCGTTACTCTTTAAAATGGTATACAAAAAATTTCTATAAATTTTGAAAATAACAAAAAAAATCGTAAAAATGTGACAAAATTGGTACTAAAATAACATTTTTTTCAACACTTTTTCCATAGAAATTCTGAAATTTTTTTTTTCAAATCCTTATAATTCGTAAACCGCTTAATAGATTAGAATGAAATTTGGCACATTGATAGATTGGAAACCGTTCTTTAAAATGACATGGTACATTTGTCAGCGGGGGGTGGTGTAAGGGGTTTTAACTCAATTCTTCATTCGGAACCTAATAACGTAAAAAGTACTATCACGAATTAAATGAAATTTGGTTAAAACGTGTATTAGGCGTTACTCTTTAAAATGGTATACAAAAAATTTCTATAAATTTTGAAAATAACAAAAAAAATCGTAAAAATGTGACAAAATTGGTACTAAAATAAAATTTTTTTTCAACACTTTTTCCATAGAAATTCTGATATTTTTTTTTTTTCAAATCCTTATAATTCGTAAACCGCTTAATAGATTAGAATGAAATTTGGCACATTGATAGATTGGAAACCGTTCTTTAAAATGACATGGTACATTTGTCAGCGGGGGGTGGTGTAAGGGGTTTTAACTCAATTCTTCATTCGGAACCTAATAACGTAAAAAGTACTATCACGAATTAAATGAAATTTGGTTAAAACGTGTATTAGGCGTTACTCTTTAAAATGGTATACAAAAAATTTCTATAAATTTTGATAATAACAAAAAAAATCGTAAAAATGTGACAAAATTGGTACTAAAATAAAATTTTTTTTCAACACTTTTTCCATAGAAATTCTGAAATTTTTTTTTTTTCAAATCCTTATAATTCGTAAACCGCTTAATAGATTAGAATGAAATTTGGCACATTGATAGATTGGAAACCGTTCTTTAAAATGACATGGTACATTTGTCAGCGGGGGGTGGTGTAAGGGGTTTTAACTCAATTCTTCATTCGGAACCTAATAACGTAAAAAGTACTATCACGAATTAAATGAAATTTGGTTAAAACGTGTATTAGGCGTTACTCTTTAAAATGGTATACAAAAAATTTCTATAAATTTTGAAAATAACAAAAAAAATCGTAAAAATGTGACAAAATTGGTACTAAAATAAAATTTTTTTTCAACACTTTTTCCATAGAAATTCTGAAATTTTTTTTTTTTCAAATCCTTATAATTCGTAAACCGCTTAATAGATTAGAATGAAATTTGGCACATTGATAGATTGGAAACCGTTCTTTAAAATGACATGGTACATTTGTCAGCGGGGGGTGGTGTAAGGGGTTTTAACTCAATTCTTCATTCGGAACCTAATAACGTAAAAAGTACTATCACGAATTAAATGAAATTTGGTTAAAACGTTTATTAGGCGTTACTCTTTAAAATGGTATACAAAAAATTTCTATAAATTTTGAAAATAACAAAAAAAATCGTAAAAATGTGACAAAATTGGTACTAAAATAAAATTTTTTTTCAACACTTTTTCCATAGAAATTCTGAAATTTTTTTTTTTTTCAAATCCTTATAATTCGTAAACCGCTTAATAGATTAGAATGAAATTTGGCACATTGATAGATTGGAAACCGTTCTTTAAAATGACATGGTACATTTGTCAGCGGGGGGTGGTGTAAGGGGTTTTAACTCAATTCTTCATTCGGAACCTAATAACGTAAAAAGTACTATCACGAATTAAATGAAATTTGGTTAAAACGTGTATTAGGCGTTACTCTTTAAAATGGTATACAAAAAATTTCTATAATTTTTGAAAATAACAAAAAAAATCGTAAAAATGTGACAAAATTGGTACTAAAATAAAATTTTTTTTCAACACTTTTTCCATAGAAATTCTGAAATTTTTTTTTTTCAAATCCTTATAATTCGTAAACCGCTTAATAGATTAGAATGAAATTTGGCACATTGATAGATTGGAAACCGTTCTTTAAAATGACATGGTACATTTGTCAGCGGGGGGTGGTGTAAGGGGTTTTAACTCAATTCTTCATTCGGAACCTAATAACGTAAAAAGTACTATCACGAATTAAATGAAATTTGGTTAAAACGTGTATTAGGCGTTACTCTTTAAAATGGTATACACAAAATTTCTATAAATTTTGAAAATAACAAAAAAAATCGTAAAAATGTGACAAAATTGGTACTAAAATAAAATTTTTTTTCAACACTTTTTCCATAGAAATTCTGAAATTTTTTTTTTTTCAAATCCTTATAATTCGTAAACCGCTTAATAGATTAGAATGAAATTTGGCACATTGATAGATTGGAAACCGTTCTTTAAAATGACATGGTACATTTGTCAGCGGGGGGTGGTGTAAGGGGTTTTAACTCAATTCTTCATTCGGAACCTAATAACGTAAAAAGTACTATCACGAATTAAATGAAATTTGGTTAAAACGTGTATTAGGCGTTACTCTTTAAAATGGTATACAAAAAATTTCTATAAATTTTGAAAATAACAAAAAAAATCGTAAAAATGTGACAAAATTGGTACTAAAATAAAATTTTTTTTCAACACTTTTTCCATAGAAATTCTGAAATTTTTTTTTTTCAAATCCTTATAATTCGTAAACCGCTTAATAGATTAGAATGAAATTTGGCACATTGATAGATTGGAAACCGTTCTTTAAAATGACATGGTACATTTGTCAGCGGGGGGTGGTGTAAGGGGTTTTAACTCAATTCTTCATTCGGAACCTAATAACGTAAAAAGTACTATCACGAATTAAATGAAATTTGGTTAAAACGTGTATTAGGCGTTACTCTTTAAAATGGTATACAAAAAATTTCTATAAATTTTGAAAATAACAAAAAAAATCGTAAAAATGTGACAAAATTGGTACTAAAATAAAATTTTTTTTCAACACTTTTTCCATAGAAATTCTGAATTTTTTTTTTCAAATCCTTATAATTCGTAAACCGCTTAATAGATTAGAATGAAATTTGGCACATTGATAGATTGGAAACCGTTCTTTAAAATGACATGGTACATTTGTCAGCGGGGGGTGGTGTAAGGGGTTTTAACTCAATTCTTCATTCGGAACCTAATAACGTAAAAAGTACTATCACGAATTAAATGAAATTTGGTTAAAACGTGTATTAGGCGTTACTCTTTAAAATGGTATACAAAAAATTTCTATAAATTTTGAAAATAACAAAAAAAATCGTAAAAATGTGACAAAATTGGTACTAAAATAAAATTTTTTTTCAACACTTTTTCCATAGAAATTCTGAAATTTTTTTTTTTTTCAAATCCTTATAATTCGTAAACCGCTTAATAGATTAGAATGAAATTTGGCACATTGATAGATTGGAAACCGTTCTTTAAAATGACATGGTACATTTGTCAGCGGGGGGTGGTGTAAGGGGTTTTAACTCAATTCTTCATTCGGAACCTAATAACGTAAAAAGTACTATCACGAATTAAATGAAATTTGGTTAAAACGTGTATTAGGCGTTACTCTTTAAAATGGTATACAAAAAATTTCTATAAATTTTGAAAATAACAAAAAAAATCGTAAAAATGTGACAAAATTGGTACTAAAATAAAATTTTTTTTCAACACTTTTTCCATAGAAATTCTGAAATTTTTTTTTTTCAAATCCTTATAATTCGTAAACCGCTTAATAGATTAGAATGAAATTTGGCACATTGATAGATTGGAAACCGTTCTTTAAAATGACATGGTACATTTGTCAGCGGGGGGTGGTGTAAGGGGTTTTAACTCAATTCTTCATTCGGAACCTAATAACGTAAAAAGTACTATCACGAATTAAATGAAATTTGGTTAAAACGTGTATTAGGCGTTACTCTTTAAAATGGTATACAAAAAATTTCTATAAATTTTGAAAATAACAAAAAAAAATCGTAAAAATGTGACAAAATTGGTACTAAAATAAAATTTTTTTTCAACACTTTTTCCATAGAAATTCTGAAATTTTTTTTTTTCAAATCCTTATAATTCGTAAACCGCTTAATAGATTAGAATGAAATTTGGCACATTGATAGATTGGAAACCGTTCTTTAAAATGACTTGGTACATTTGTCAGCGGGGGGTGGTGTAAGGGGTTTTAACTCAATTCTTCATTCGGAACCTAATAACGTAAAAAGTACTATCACGAATTAAATGAAATTTGGTTAAAACGTGTATTAGGCGTTACTCTTTAAAATGGTATACAAAAAATTTCTATAAACTTTGAAAATAACAAAAAAAATCGTAAAAATGTGACAAAATTGGTACTAATATAAAATTTTTTTTCAACACTTTTTCCATAGAAATTCTGAAATTTTTTTTTCAAATCCTTATAATTCGTAAACCGCTTAATAGATTAGAATGAAATTTGGCAAATTGATAGATAGGAAACCGTTCCTTAAAATGACATGGTACATTTGACAGCGGGGGGTGGTGTAAGGGGTATTAACTCAATTCTTCATTCGGAACCTAATAACGTAAAAAGTACTATCACGAATTGAATGAAATTTGGTTAAAACGTGTATTAGGCGTTACTCTCTAAAATGGTAAAATGGTATAAACTTTGAAAATAACAAAAAAAATCGTAAAAATGTGACAAAATTGGTACTAATATAAAATTTTTTTTCAACACTTTTTCCATAGAAATTCTGAAATTTTTTTTTCAAATCCTTATAATTCGTAAACCGCTTAATAGATTAGAATGAAATTTGGCAAATTGATAGATAGGAAACCGTTCCTTAAAATGACATGGTACATTTGACAGCGGGGGGTGGTGTAAGGGGTATTAACTCAATTCTTCATTCGGAACCTAATAACGTAAAAAGTACTATCACGAATTGAATGAAATTTGGTTAAAACGTGTATTAGGCGTTACTCTCTAAAATGGTAAAATGGTATAAACTTTGAAAATAACAAAAAAAATCGTAAAAATGTGACAAAATTGGTACTAAAATAAAATTTTTTTTCAACACTTTTTCCATAGAAATTCTGAAATTTTTTTTTTCAAATCCTTATAATTCGTAAACCGCTTAATAGATTGGAATGAAATTTGGCACATTGATAGATTGGAAACCGTTCTTTAAAATGACATGGTACATTTGTCAGCGGGGGGTGGTGTAAGGGGTATTAACTCAATTCTTCATTCGCAACCTAATAACGTAAAAAGTACTATCACGAATTAAATGAAATTTGGTTAAAACGTGTATTAGGCGTTACTCTTTAAAATGGTATACAAAAAATTGCTATAAATTTTGAAAATAACAAAAAAAATCGTAAAAATGTGACAAAATTGGTACTAAAATAAAATTTTTCTTCAACACTTTTTCCATAGAAATTCTGAAATTTTTTTTTTCAAATCCTTATAATTCGTAAACCGCTTAATAGATTAGAATGAAATTTGGCAAATTGATAGATTGGAAACCGTTCTTTAAAATGACGTGGTACATTTGTCAGCGGGGGGTGGTGTAAGGGGTTTTAACTCAATTCTTCATTCGGAACCTAATAACGTAAAAAGTACTATCACAAATTGAATGAAATTTGGTTAAAACGTGTATTAGGCGTTACTCTTTAAAATGGTATACAAAAAAATTTCAATAAACTTTGAAAATAACAAAAAAAAATCGTAAAAATGTGACAAAATTGGTACTAAAATAAAATTTTTTTTCAACACTTTTTCCATAGAAATTCTGAAATTTTTTTTTTTCAAGTCCTTATAATTCGTAAACCGCTTAATAGATTAGAATGAAATTTGGCAAATTGATAGATTGGAAACCGTTCTTTAAAATGACATGGTACATTTGTCAGCGGGGGGTGGTGTAAGGGGTATTAACTCAATTCTTCATTCGGAACCTAATAACGTAAAAAGTACTATCACGAATTAAATGAAATTTGGTTAAAACGTGTATTAGGCGTTACTCTTTAAAATGGTATACAAAAAATTTCTATAAACTTTGAAAATAACAAAAAAAATCCTAAAAATGTGACAAAATTGGTACTAAATTAAAAATTTTTTTCAACACTTTTTCCATAGCAATTCTGAAATTTTTTTTTTTTTTCAAATCCTTATAATTCGTAAACCGCTTAATAGATTAGAATGAAATTTGGCAAATTGATAGATTGGAAACCGTTCTTTAAAATGACATGGTACATTTGTCAGCGGGGGGTGGTGTAAGGGGTACTAACTCAATTCTTCATTCGGAACCTAATAACGTAAAAAGTACTATCACGAATTAAATGAAATTTGGTTAAAACGTGTATTAGGCGTTACTCTTTAAAATGGTATACAAAAAATTTCTATAAACTTTGAAAATAACAAAAAAAATCGTAAAAATGTGTCAAAATTGGTACTAAAATAAAATTTTTTTTCAACACTTTTTCCATAGAAATTCTGAACTTTTTTTTTTTTCAAATCCTTATAATTCGTAAACCGCTTAATAGATTAGAATGAAATTTGGCACATTGATAGATTGGAAACCGTTCTTTAAAATGACATGGTACATTTGTCAGCGGGGGGTGGTGTAAGGGGTATTAACTCAATTCTTCATTCGGAACCTAATAACGTAAAAAGTACTATCACGAATTAAATGAAATTTGGTTAAAACGTGTATTAGGCGTTACTCTTTAAAATAGTATACAAAAAATTTCTATAAACTTTGAAAATAACAAAAAAAAAACGTAAAAATGTGACAAAATTGGTACTAAAATAAAATTTTTTTCAACACTTTTTCAATTTCAACTCAATTCTTCATTCGGAACCTAATAACGTAAAAAGTACTATCACGAATTAAATGAAATTTGGTTAAAACGTGTATTAGGCGTTACTCTTTAAAATGGTATACAAAAAATTTCTATAAATTTTGAAAATAACAAAAAAAATCGTAAAAATGTGACAAAATTGGTACTAAAATAAAATTTTTTTTCAACACTTTTTCCATAGAAATTCTGAAATTTTTTTTTTCAAATCCTTATAATTCGTAAACCGTTTAATAGATTAGAATGAAATTTGGCAAATTGATAGATTGGAAACCGTTCTTTAAAATGACATGGTACATTTGACAGCGGGGGGTGGTGTAAGGGGTATTAACTCAATTCTTCATTCGGAACCTAATAACGTAAAAAGTACTATCACGAATTGAATGAAATTTGGTTAAAACGTGTATTAGGCGTTACTCTCTAAAATGGTAAAATGGTATAAATTTTGAAAATAACAAAAAAAATCGTAAAAATGTGACAAAATTGGTACTAAAATAAAATTTTTTTTCAACACTTTTTCCATAGAAATTCTGAAATTTTTTTTTTTCAAATCCTTATAATTCGTAAACCGCTTAATAGATTAGAATGAAATTTGGCACATTGATAGATTGGAAACCGTTCTTTAAAATGACATGGTACATTTGTCAGCGGGGGGTGGTGTAAGGGGTACTAACTCAATTCTTCATTCGGAACCTAATAACGTAAAAAGTACTATCACGAATTAAATGAAATTTGGTTAAAACGTGTATTAGGCGTTACTCTTTAAAATAGTATACAAAAAATTTCTATAAATTTTGAAAATAACAAAAAAAATCGTAAAAATGTGACAAAATTGGTACTAAAATAAAATTTTTTTTCAACACTTTTTCCATAGAAATTCTGAAATTTTTTTTTTCAAATCCTTATAATTCGTAAACCGCTTAATAGATTAGAATGAAATTTGGCACATTGATAGATTGGAAACCGTTCTTTAAAATGACATGGTACATTTGTCAGCGGGGGGTGGTGTAAGGGGTATTAACTCAATTCTTCATTCGGAACCTAATAACGTAAAAAGTACTATCACGAATTAAATGAAATTTGGTTAAAACGTGTATTAGGCGTTACTCTTTAAAATGGTATACAAAAAATTTCTATAAATTTTGAAAATAACAAAAAAAATCGTAAAAATGTGACAAAATTGGTACTAAAATAAAATTTTTTTTCAACACTTTTTCCATAGAAATTCTGAAATTTTTTTTTTCAAATCCTTATAATTCGTAAACCGCTTAATAGATTAGAATGAAATTTGGCAAATTGATAGATTGGAAACCGTTCCTTAAAATGACATGGTACATTTGTCAGCGGGGGGTGGTGTAAGGGGTATTAACTCAATTCTTCATTCGGAACCTAATAACGTAAAAAGTACTATCACGAATTAAATGAAATTTGGTTAAAACGTGTATTAGGCGTTACTCTTTAAAATGGTATACAAAAAATTTCTATAAACTTTGAAAATAACAAAAAAAATCGTAAAAATGTGACAAAATTGGTACTAATATAAAATTTTTTTTCAACACTTTTTCCATAGAAATTCTGAAATTTTTTTTTCAAATCCCTATAATTCGTAAACCGCTTAATAGATTAGAATGAAATTTGGCAAATTGATAGATAGGAAACCGTTCCTTAAAATGACATGGTACATTTGACAGCGGGGGGTGGTGTAAGGGGTATTAACTCAATTCTTCATTCGGAACCTAATAACGTAAAAAGTACTATCACGAATTGAATGAAATTTGGTTAAAACGTGTATTAGGCGTTACTCTCTAAAATGGTAAAATGGTATAAACTTTGAAAATAACAAAAAAAATCGTAAAAATGTGACAAAATTGGTACTAAAATAAAATTTTTTTTCAACACTTTTTCCATAGAAATTCTGAAATTTTTTTTTTTTTCAAATCCTTATAATTCGTAAACCGCTTAATAGATTGGAATGAAATTTGGCACATTGATAGATTGGAAACCGTTCTTTAAAATGACATGGTACATTTGTCAGCGGGGGGTGGTGTAAGGGGTATTAACTCAATTCTTCATTCGCAACCTAATAACGTAAAAAGTACTATCACGAATTAAATGAAATTTGGTTAAAACGTGTATTAGGCGTTACTCTTTAAAATGGTATACAAAAAATTTCTATAAATTTTGAAAATAACAAAAAAAATCGTAAAAATGTGACAAAATTGGTACTAAAATAAAATTTTTCTTCAACACTTTTTCCATAGAAATTCTGAAATTTTTTTTTTCAAATCCTTATAATTCGTAAACCGCTTAATAGATTAGAATGAAATTTGGCAAATTGATAGATTTGAAACCGTTCTTTAAAATGACATGGTACATTTGTCAGCGGGGGGTGGTGTAAGGGGTATTAACTCAATTCTTCATTCGGAACCTAATAACGTAAAAAGTACTATCACAAATTGAATGAAATTTGGTTAAAACGTGTATTAGGCGTTACTCTTTAAAATGGTATACAAAAAAATTTCAATAAACTTTGAAAATAACAAAAAAAAATCGTAAAAATGTGACAAAATTGGTACTAAAATAAAATTTTTTTTCAACACTTTTTCCATAGAAATTCTGAAATTTTTTTTTTTCAAGTCCTTATAATTCGTAAACCGCTTAATAGATTAGAATGAAATTTGGCAAATTGATAGATTGGAAACCGTTCTTTAAAATGACATGGTACATTTGTCAGCGGGGGGTGGTGTAAGGGGTATTAACTCAATTCTTCATTCGGAACCTAATAACGTAAAAAGTACTATCACGAATTGAATGAAATTTGGTTAAAACGTGTATTAGGCTCCGAATGAAGAATTGATTTAATACCCCTTACACCACCCCCCGCTGACAAATGCACCATGTCATTTTAAAGAACGGTTTCCAATCTATCAATTTGCCAAATTTCATTCTAATCTAATTAGCGGTTTACGAATCATAAGGATTTGAAAAAAAAAAAAATTTCAGAATTTCTATGGAAAAAGTGTTGAAAAAATTTTATTTTAGTACCAATTTTGTCACATTTTTACGATTTTTTTTGTTCTTTTCAAAGTTTATGGAAATTTTTTGTATACCATTTTAAAGAGTAACGCCTAATACACGTTTTAACCAAATTTCATTCAATTCGTGATAGTACTTTTTACGTTATTAGGTTCCGACTGAAGAATTGATTTAATACCCCTTATACCACCCCCCGCTGACAAATGCACCATGTCATTTTAAAGAACGGTTTCCAATCTATCAATTTGCCAAATTTCATTCTAATCTATTGAGCGGTTTACGAATTATAAGGATTTGAAAAAAAAAAAATTCAGAATTTCTATGGAAAAAGTGTTGAAAAAAATTTTGTCACATTTTTACGATTTTTTTTGTTATTTTCAAAGTTTATGGAAATTTTTTGTATACCATTTTAAAGAGTAACGCCTAATACACGTTTTAACCAAATTTCATTCAATTCGTGATAGTACTTTTTACGTTATTAGGTTCCGAATGAAGAATTGTTTTAATACCCCTTACACCACCCCCCGCTGACAAATGCACCATGTCATTTTAAAGAACGGTTTCCAATCTATCAATGTGCCAAATTTCATTCTAATCTATTAAGCGGTTTACGAATTATAAGGATTTGAAAAAAAAATTTTCAGAATTTCTATGGAAAAAGTGTTGAAAAAAATTTTATTTTACTACCAATTTTGTCACATTTTTACGATTTTCTTTGTTATTTTCAAAGTTTATGGAAATTTTTTGTATACCATTTTAAAGAGTAACGCCTAATACACGTTGTAACCAAATTTCATTCAATTCGTGATAGTACTTTTTACGTTATTAGGTTCCGAATGAAGAATTGATTTAATACCCCTTACACCACCCCCCGCTGACAAATGCACCATTTGCCAAATTTCATTCTAATCTATTAAGCGGTTTACGAATTGTAAGGATTTGAAAAAAAAAATTCAGAATTTCTATGGAAAAAGTGTTGAAAAAAATTTTATTTTAGTACCAATTTTGTCACATTTTTACGACTTTTTTTGTAATTTTCAAAGTTTATGGAAATTTTTTGTATACCATTTTAAAAAATAACGCCTAATACACGTTTTAACCAAATTTCATTCAATTCGTGATAGTACTTTTTACGTTATTAGGTTCCGAATGAAGAATTGATTTAATACCCCTTACACCACCCCCCGCAGACAAATGCACCATGTCATTTTAAAGAACGGTTTCCAATCTATCAATTTGCCAAATTTCATTCTAATCTATTAAGCGGTTTACGAATTATAAGGATTTGAAAAAAAAAATTTCAGGATTTCTATGGAAAAAGTGTTGAAAAAAATTTTATTTTAGTACCAATTTTGTCACATTTTTACAATTTTTTTTGTTATTTTCAAAGTTTATGGAAATTTTTTGTATACCATTTTAAAGAGTAACGCCTCATACACGTTTTAACCAAATTTCATTCAATTCGTGATAGTACTTTTTACGTTATTAGGTTCCGAATGAAGAATTGATTTAATACCCCTTACACCACCCCCCGCTGACAAATGCACCATGTCATTTTAAAGAACGGTTTCCAATCTATCAATTTGCCAAATTTCATTCTAATAAGGATTTGAAAAAAAAATTTCAGAATTTCTATGGAAAAAGTGTTGAAAAAAATTTTATTTTAGTACCAATTTTGTCACATTTTTACAATTTTTTTTGTTATTTTCAAAGTTTATGGAAATTTTTTGTATACCATTTTAAAGAGTAACGCCTCATACACGTTTTAACCAAATTTCATTCAATTCGTGATAGTACTTTTTACGTTATTAGGTTCCGAATGAAGAATTGATTTAATACCCCTTACACCACCCCCCGCTGACAAATGCACCATGTCATTTTAAAGAACGGTTTCCAATCTATCAATTTGCCAAATTTCATTCTAATCTAATAAGCGGTTTACGAATTATAAGGATTTGAAAAAAAAAAATTTCAGAATTTCTATGGAAAAAGTGTTGAAAAAAATTTTATTTTAGTACCAATTTTGTCACATTTTTACGATTTTTTTTTGTTATTTTCAAAGTTTATGGAAATTTTTTATACCATTTTAAAGAGTAACGCCTAATACACTTTTTAACCAAATTTCATTCAATTCGTGATAGTACTTTTTACGTTATTAGGTTCCGAATGAAGAATTGATTTAATACCCCTTACACCACCCCCCGCTGACAAATGCACCATGTCATTTTAAAGAACGGTTTCCAATCTATCAATTTGCCAAATTTCATTCTAATCTATTAAGCGGTTTACGAATTATAAGGATTTGAAAAAAAAAATTTCAGAATTTCTATGGAAAAAGTGTTGAAAAAAATTTTATTTTAGTACCAATTTTGTCACATTTTTACGATTTTTTTTGTTATTTTCAAAGTTTATGGAAATTTTTTGTATACCATTTTAAAGAGTAACGCCTAATACACGTTTTAACCAAATTTCATTAAATTCGTGATAGTACTTTTTACGTTATTAGGTTCCGAATGATGAATTGATTTAATACCCCTTACACCACCCCCGCTGACAAATGCACCATGTCATTTTAAAGAACGGTTTCCAATCTATAAATTTGCCAAATTTCATTCTAATCTATTAAGCGGTTTACGAATTATAAGGATTTGAAAAAAAAAAATTCAGAATTTCTATGGAAAAAGTGTTGAAAAAAATTTTATTTTAGTACCAATTTTGTCATATTTTTACGATTTTTTTTGTTATTTTCAAAGTTTATGGAAATTGTTTGTATACCATTTTAAAGAGTAACGCCTAATACACGTTTTAACCAAATTTCATTCAATTCGTGATAGTACTTTTTACGTTATTAGGTTCCGAATGAAGAATTGATTTAATACCTTTACACCACCCCCCGCTGACAAATTTACCATGTCATTTTAAAGAACGGTTTCCAATCTATCAATTTGCCAAATTTCATTCTAATCTATTAAGCGGTTTACGAATTATAAGGATTTGAAAAAAAAAATTCAGAATTTCTATGGAAAAAGTGTTGAAAAAATTTTTATTTTAGTACCATTTTTGTCACATTTTTACGATTATTTTTGTTATTTTCAAAGTTTATGGAAATTTTTTGTATACAATTTTAAAGAGTAACGCCTAATACACGTTTTAACCAAATTTCATTCAATTCGTGATAGTACTTTTTACGTTATTAGGTTCTGAATGAAGAATTGATTTAATACCCCTTATACCAACCCCCGCTGACAAATGCACCATGTCATTTTAAAGAACGGTTTCCAATCTATCAATTTGCCAAATTTCATTCTAATCTATTAAGCGGTTTACGAATTATAAGGATTTCAGAATTTCTATGGAAAAAGTGTTGAAAAAAATTTTGTCATATTTTTACGATTTTTATACCCTATCCCATAGGGGTATATTAGTTTTGATACTTAGTTTGTAACATAGAGAAATAATTTTGCTACATATACCTCAAAGTATATGGATCGACTCAGAATCGCTAGCTGAGTCGATTAAGCCATGTCTGTCTGTCCGTCCGTCCGTCCGTCTGTACGTCACCGATTTTTAGGCCTTAAATTTTGAGCTAGGATAATGAAATTTGGTATATAGGATCCTCGTCTCTGCTTACAGAACAAGTGTAAAAATTTTTGAAATCCGCCCACTGCCACGCCCCCTATTTAGAAAAACTCAGTTTTTGACCAAACCGTAAGGAATTTTAAAAAAGTTTCTGAACATCATAATTAGACAATATTAATATCTATATTTCGTCCATATAAAGTTTTTTGCCACGCCCACTTTTTGGGGGCGTTTTCAATTAAAAACTGTTTTCGGTCAAATTTTAAATTTTTCACAAAAAAATTTTGATGCAGAATCATTAACATTATTAATATGAACATTTCGTCTATACCATTTTAACCCACGCCCACTTTTTGGGGGCGTTTTTATATAAAAACCATTTTTATACACTACCCCATAACATATGCAGGAGAAAACCTTGTCTTTTGTAGAACCGTAAAATTGTTTTGTAAGCAGTCTGAAGAATTTGTTGTCACTATATCATTATCCACATCGTGTTTTTAGCCATGCCCCCTTTTTTTGGGGATTTTAGTTTTATGGATAGGATGGGATAGGGTATTCAACGATCCGCAGAGCGGATTGTAGCCTTCTCATATGTTTTTTGTTATTTTCAAAGTTTATGGACATTTTTTGTATACCATTTTAAAGAGTAACGCCTAATACACGTTTTAACCAAATTTCATTCAATTCGTGATAGTACTTTTTACGTTATTAGGTTCCGAATGAAGAATTGATTTAATACCCCTTACACCACCCCCCGCTGACAAATGCACCATGTCATTTTAAAGAACGGTTTCCAGTCTATCAATTTGCCAAATTTCATTCTAATCTATGAAGCGGTTTACGAATTATAAGGATTTGAAAAAAAAAAATTCAGAATTTCTATGGAAAAAGTGTTGAAAAAAATTTTATTTTAGTACCAATTTTGTCACATTTTTACGATTTTTTTTGTTATTTTCAAAGTTTATGGAAATTTTTTGTATACCATTTTAAAGAGTAACGCCTAATACACGTTTTAACCAAATTTCATTCAATTCGTGATAGTACTTTTTACGTTATTAGGTTCCGAATGAAGAATTTATTTAATACCCCTTACACCACCCCCCGCTGACAAATGCACCATGTCATTTTAAAGAACGGTTTCCAATCTATCAATTTGCCAAATTTCATTCTAATCTATTAAGCGGTTTACGAATTATAAGGATTTGAAAAAAAAAATTTCAGAATTTCTATGGAAAAAGTGTTGAAAAAAATTTTATTTTAGTACCAATTTTGTCACATTTTTAGGACTTTTTTTGTTATTTTCAAAGTTTATGGAAATTTTTTGTATACCATTTTAAAGAGTAACGCCTAATACACGTTTTAACCAAATTTCATTCAATTCGTGATAGTACTTTTTACGTTATTAGGTTCCGAATGAAGAATTGATTTAATACCCCTTACACTACTTATAAGGATTTGAAAAAAAAAATTTCAGAATTTCTATGGAAAAAGTGTTGAAAAATTTTTTATTTTAGTACCAATTTTGTCACATTTTTACGATTTTTTTGTTATTTTCAAAGTTTATGGAAATTTTTTGTATACCATTTTAAAGAGTAACGCCTAATACACGTTTTAACCAAATTTCATTCAATTCGTGATAGTACTTTTTACGTTATTAGGTTCCGAATGAAGAATTGATTTAATACCTTTACACCACCCCCGCTGACAAATTTACCATGTCATTTTAAAGAACGGTTTCCAATCGATCAATTTGCCAAATTTCATTCTAATCTATTGAGCGGTTTACGAATTATAAGGATTTGAAAAAAAAAAATTCAGAATTTCTATGGAAAAAGTGTTGAAAAAAATTTTATTTTAGTACCAATTTTGTCACATTTTTAGGATTTTTTTTGTTATTTTCAAAGTTTATGGAAATAATTTGTATACCATTTTAAAGAGTAACGCCTAATACACGTTTTAACCAAATTTCATTCAATTCGTGATAGTACTTTTTACGTTATTAGGTTCCGAATGAAGAATTGATTTAATACCCCTTACACCACCCCCCGCTGACAAATGCACCATGTCATTTTAAAGAACGGTTTCCAATCTATCAATTTGCCAAATTTCATTCTAATCTATTAAGCGGTTTACGAATTATAAGGATTTGAAAAAAAAAATTTCAGAATTTCTATGGAAAAAGTGTTGAAAAAAATTTTATTTTAGTACCAATTTCGTCACATTTTTAGGATTTTTTTTTTTATTTTCAAAGTTTATGGAAATTTTTTGTATACCATTTTAAAGAGTAACGCCTAATACACGTTTTAACCAAATTTCATTCAATTCGTGATAGTACTTTTTACGTTATTAGGTTCCGAATGAAGAATTGATTTAATACCCCTTACACTACTTATAAGGATTTGAAAAAAAAAATTTCAGAATTTCTATGGAAAAAGTGTTGAAAAATTTTTTATTTTAGTACCAATTTTGTCACATTTTTACGATTTTTTTGTTATTTTCAAAGTTTATGGAAATTTTTTGTATACCATTTTAAAGAGTAACGCCTAATACACGTTTTAACCAAATTTCATTCAATTCGTGATAGTACTTTTTACGTTATTAGGTTCCGAATGAAGAATTGATTTAATACCCCTTACACCACCCCCCCGCTGACAAATGCACCATGTCATTTTAAAGAACGGTTTCCAATCTATCAATTTGCCAAATTTCATTCTAATCTATTGAGCGGTTTACGAATTATAAGGATTTGAAAAAAAAAATTTCAGAATTTCTATGGAAAAAGTGTTGAAAAAAATTTTATTTTAGTACCAATTTTGTCACATTTTTACGATTTTTCTTGTTATTTTCAAAGTTTATGGAAATTTTTTGCATACCATTTTAAAGAGTAACGCCTAATACACGTTTTAACCAAATTTCATTAAATTCGTGATAGTACTTTTTACGTTATTAGGTTCCGAATGATGAATTGATTTAATACCCCTTACACCACCCCCGCTGACAAATGCACCATGTCATTTTAAAGAACGGTTTCCAATCTATAAATTTGCCAAATTTCATTCTAATCTATTAAGCGGTTTACGAATTATAAGGATTTGAAAAAAAAAATTTCAGAATTTCTATGGAAAAAGTGTTGAAAAAAATTTTATTTTAGTACCAATTTCGTCACATTTTTAGGATTTTTTTTTTTATTTTCAAAGTTTATGGAAATTTTTTGTATACCATTTTAAAGAGTAACGCCTAATACACGTTTTAACCAAATTTCATTCAATTCGTGATAGTACTTTTTACGTTATTAGGTTCCGAATGAAGAATTGATTTAATACCCCTTACACCACCCCCCGCTGACAAATGCACCATGTCATTTTAAAGAACGGTTTCCAATCTATCAATTTGCCAAATTTCATTCTAATCTATTGAGCGGTTTACGAATTATAAGGATTTGAAAAAAAAAATTTCAGAATTTCTATGGAAAAAGTGTTGAAAAAAATTTTATTTTAGTACCAATTTTGTCACATTTTTACGATTTTTCTTGTTATTTTCAAAGTTTATGGAAATTTTTTGCATACCATTTTAAAGAGTAACGCCTAATACACGTTTTAACCAAATTTCATTAAATTCGTGATAGTACTTTTTACGTTATTAGGTTCCGAATGATGAATTGATTTAATACCCCTTACACCACCCCCGCTGACAAATGCACCATGTCATTTTAAAGAACGGTTTCCAATCTATAAATTTGCCAAATTTCATTCTAATCTATTAAGCGGTTTACGAATTATAAGGATTTGAAAAAAAAAATTTCAGAATTTCTATGGAAAAAGTGTTGAAAAAAATTTTATTTTAGTACCAATTTTGTCACATTTTTATACCCTATCCCATAGGGGGGTATATTAGTTTTGATACTTAGTTTGTAACATAGAGAAATAATTTTGCTACATATACCTCAAAGTATATGGATCGACTCAGAATCGCTAGCTGAGTCGAATTAGCCATGTCTGTCTGTCCGTCCGTCCGTCCGTCCGTCCGTCCGTCCGTCCGTCCGTCCGTCCGTCCGTCCGTCCGTCCGTCTGTCTGTTCGTCACCGATTTTTGGGCCTTAAATTTTGAGCTAGGATAATGAAATTTGGTATATAGGATCCTCGTCCGTGCCACCAGAACAAGTGTAAAAATTTTTGAAATCCGCCCACTGCCACGCCCCCTTTTTAGAAAAACTTATTTTTTGGCCAAACCGTAAGGAATTTCAAAAAAGTGTCTGAGCAGCATATTTAGACAATCCTAATATCTATATTTCGTTCACACGAAGTTTTTTGCCACGCCCACTTTTTGGGGGCGTTTTTAGTAAAAAACGCTTTTTGTCCAAATTTTAAAACTTTCGAAAAAATTTTTGATGCAAATACTTCCGCAATGGTAATATAAACATTTTGTCCATAGATCATTTTCACCTACGCCCACATTTTGGGGGCGTTTTCTTACGAAAACCATTTGTATACCCCATCCCAAGGCATTAGCAATAGAAATACGTTGTTTTTTGTCGAACCACAAAAGATTTTGAGAAACTGTCTGAGCAATATATTGTGACAATGTCATTTTCTGTATTTCATCGCCATAAAGCCTATATTTTGAGGATATTAATTTTAAGGATGGGATGGGATAGGGTATTCAACGATCCGCACAGCGGATTGTAGCCTCTCATATGTTTACGATTTTTTTTGTTATTTTCAAAGTTTATGGAAATTGTTTGTATACCATTTTAAAGAGTAACGCCTAATACACGTTTTAACCAAATTTCATTCAATTCGTGATAGTACTTTTTACGTTATTAGGTTCCGAATGAAGAATTGATTTAATACCTTTACACCACCCCCCGCTGACAAATTTACCATGTCATTTTAAAGAACGGTTTCCAATCTATCAATTTGCCAAATTTCATTCTAATCTATTAAGCGGTTTACGAATTATAAGGATTTGAAAAAAAAAATTCAGAATTTCTATGGAAAAAGTGTTGAAACAATTTTTATTTTAGTACCATTTTTGTCACATTTTTACGATTATTTTTGTTATTTTCAAAGTTTATGGAAATTTTTTGTATACAATTTTAAAGAGTAACGCCTAATACACGTTTTAACCAAATTTCATTCAATTCGTGATAGTACTTTTTACGTTATTAGGTTCTGAATGAAGAATTGATTTAATACCCCTTATACCAACCCCCGCTGACAAATGCACCATGTCATTTTAAAGAACGGTTTCCAATCTATCAATTTGCCAAATTCTAATCTATTAAGCGGTTTACGAATTATAAGGATTTCAGAATTTCTATGGAAAAAGTGTTGAAAAAAATTTTGTCATATTTTTACGATTTTTATACCCTATCCCATAGGGGTATATTAGTTTTGATACTTAGTTTGTAACATAGAGAAATAATTTTGCTACATATACCTCAAAGTATATGGATCGACTCAGAATCGCTAGCTGAGTCGATTAAGCCATGTCTGTCTGTCCGTCCGTCCGTCCGTCTGTACGTCACCGATTTTTAGGCCTTAAATTTTGAGCTAGGATAATGAAATTTGGTATATAGGATCCTCGTCTCTGCTTACAGAACAAGTGTAAAAATTTTTGAAATCCGCCCACTGCCACGCCCCCTATTTAGAAAAACTCAGTTTTTGACCAAACCGTAAGGAATTTTAAAAAAGTTTCTGAACATCATAATTAGACAATATTAATATCTATATTTCGTCCATATAAAGTTTTTTGCCACGCCCACTTTTTGGGGGCGTTTTCAATTAAAAACTGTTTTCGGTCAAATTTTTAATTTTTCACAAAAAAATTTTGATGCAGAATCATTAACATTATTAATATGAACATTTCGTCTATATACCATTTTAACCCACGCCCACTTTTTGGGGGCGTTTTTATATAAAAACCATTTTTATACACTACCCCATAACATATGCAGGAGAAAACCTTGTCTTTTGTAGAACCGTAAAATTGTTTTGTAAGCAGTCTGAAGAATTTGTTGTCACTATATCATTTTTTCTATTTTATCCACATCGTGTTTTTAGCCATGCCCCCTATTTTTGGGGATTTTAGTTTTATGGATAGGATGGGATAGGGTATTCAACGATCCGCACAGCGGATTGTAGCCTTCTCATATGTTTTTTGTTATTTTCAAAGTTTATGGACATTTTTTGTATACCATTTTAAAGAGTAACGCCTAATACACGTTTTAACCAAATTTCATTCAATTCGTGATAGTACTTTTTACGTTATTAGGTTCCGAATGAAGAATTGATTTAATACCCCTTACACCACCCCCCGCTGACAAATGCACCATGTCATTTTAAAGAACGGTTTCCAATCTATCAATTTGCCAAATTTCATTCTAATCTATGAAGCGGTTTACGAATTATAAGGATTTGAAAAAAAAAAAAATTCAGAATTTCTATGGAAAAAGTGTTGAAAAAAATTTTATTTTAGTACCAATTTTGTCACATTTTTACGATTTTTTTTGTTATTTTCAAAGTTTATGGAAATTTTTTGTATACCATTTTAAAGAGTAACGCCTAATACACGTTTTAACCAAATTTCATTCAATTCGTGATAGTACTTTTTACGTTATTAGGTTCCGAATGAAGAATTGATTTAATACCCCTTACACCACCCCCCGCTGACAAATGCACCATGTCATTTTAAAGAACGGTTTCCAATCTATCAATTTGCCAAATTTCATTCTAATCTATTAAGCGGTTTACGAATTATAAGGATTTGAAAAAAAAATTTCAGAATTTCTATGGAAAAAGTCTTGAAAAAAATTTTATTTTAGTACCAATTTTGTCACATTTTTAGGATTTTTTTTGTTATTTTCAAAGTTTATGGAAACTTTTTGTATACCATTTTAAAGAGTAACGCCTAATACACGTTTTAACCAAATTTCATTCAATTCGTGATAGTACTTTTTACGTTATTAGGTTCCGAATGAAGAATTGATTTAATACCCCTTACACTACTTATAAGGATTTGAAAAAAAAAATTTCAGAATTTCTATGGAAAAAGTGTTGAAAAAAATTTTATTTTAGTACCAATTTTGTCACATTTTTACGATTTTTCTTGTTATTTTCAAAGTTTATGGAAATTTTTTGCATACCATTTTAAAGAGTAACGCCTAATACACGTTTTAACCAAATTTCATTCAATTCGTGATAGTACTTTTTACGTTATTAGGTTCCGAATGAAGAATTGATTTAATACCCCTTACACCACCCCCCGCTGACAAATGCACCATGTCATTTTAAAGAACGGTTTCCAATCTATCAATTTGCCAAATTTCATTCTAATCTATTAAGCGGTTTACGAATTATAAGGATTTGAAAAAAAAAATTTCAGAATTTCTATGGAAAAAGTATTGAAAAAAATTTTATTTTAGTACCAATTTTGTCACATTTTTACGATTTTTTTGTTATTTTCAAAGTTTATGGAAATTGTTTGTATACCATTTTAAAGAGTAACGCCTAATACACGTTTTAACCAAATTTCATTCAATTCGTGATAGAATTGATTTAATACCTTTACACCACCCTTACTTACTTACTTAAGTGGCGCTACAGTCCGGAATGAACCTGGGCCTCAACCAACATGCCTCTCCAATTAGCCCGGTCCTTAGCTAACTGCCTCCAGTTGCGCACTCCAAGTTGGTTGAGGTCGGTTTCCACTTGTGCGCGCCACTTAAGGCGAGGTCTTCCTCTACTGCGTCCGACGTCTGGCTGGGAATCGAAGACTCTGCGAGCCGGAGTATTGGTGTCCATTCGTTCTACATGTCCTAGCCATCTTAAACGTCCAATGCGGGGTTTTTTGACCAGGGGCATGTCGCTGTACAGCTCGTATAGTTCTTGGTTGAATCTTCGTCTCCATAGCCCGTCAACGCAAACGGGACCGAAGATTTTTCGAAGAATTTTCCTCTCGAATCTACCAAGGATTTCTTCATCCGCTTTTGATACAGTCCATGCTTCAGCGCCGTAGAGCAGGACTGGGATGATCAGGGTCTTATATAGGGTTTCCTTAGTAGTTCGAGTGAGGGCTTTACTACTAAATTGCCTTCTTAGCCCGAAGAAACAGCGGTTGGCAAGAGTAATTCTTCGTTTAATTTCTGACGAGATGTTGTTGTCAGAGCTAATAGCGGAGCCGAGGTAGACAAAGTCCCGTACTACCTCAAAGTTATATCTGTCAATGGTGACGTTCTGTCCAATTCGTCGATGTTGTGAGTCCTTTCGTGATGACAGCATATACTTAGTCTTACCCTCATTTACTGCTAAACCCATTTTCGCCGCTTCCTTCTCTATACTAGCAAACGTGGCTATGACATCACGTTGAGTCCTGCCAATGATGTCAATATCGTCAGCGTATGCTAATAGTTGCACCGACTTTTGGAAAATTGTGCCTCTGGTGTTGGCTTTGGAGTTTTGCACAATTCTCTCAAGAATCAGATTAAAGAAGTCACATGACAGCGCATCGCCTTGCCTAAATCCTTTTTTGGTATCGAATGTGTCGGTGAGGTCGTTTCCGACCCTGATGGAGCAGCGAGAATTCTCCATCGTCATCCTACACAAACGGACGAGTTTGGGCGGTATACCAAAACTAGACATGGCTCTATACAGTTCGTCTCTATAAATGCTGTCATATGCGGCTTTGAAATCGATGAATAGGTGGTGGGTATCGATTTGGACTTCTTGAGTTTTTTCCAGGATCTGCCGAAGTGTGAAAATTTGATCGGTTGTGGACTTTCCTGGCCTAAAACCACACTGATAAGGGCCAATCAGGTTGTTGGTAAACGGTTTCAGGCGTTCACATATTACGGCAGATAGGATCTTGTAGGCGATGTTGAGGAGACTTATGCCTCTGTAGTTGGCGCAGTTCAGAGGGTCTCCTTTTTTGTGGATCGGGCAAACGATGCTGAGGTTCCATTCTTCAGGCATATTTTCATCCGACCAGATTTGGCTTATGAGTCGGTGGATGTTACTTACCAAGTCATCTCCGCCGGCCTTATAGAGCTCAGCGGGAAGGCCGTCATTTCCGGCAGCCTTATTAAGCTTGAGTTTAGATATTGCTATCCTCACTTCACTCAGGTCGGGTGGTTGGCAGTCTTCGCTGTCGTTGCCAATATTGAATGGTTCGTTCTGCCTGACAGCGGAATGTTGTTCGTCATCGCCGTTTAACAGTCTGCAGAAGTGGTTCTTCCATATCCTCAGCATCGACTGTGTCTCAACTACAATATTTCCTTGTTCATCTCGACAGGATTCTGTTCGAGCCTTGTATCCTTGGCTTTGACGTTTTACACTTTGGTAAAACTTGCGAACATCGTTCCTGGAGTGGCACCTCTCTATATCCTCGATCGCGCGCTTTTCTTGCTCTTTTTTCTTCTTGCTGAAAAGCCGATGTTCTTCCCTTCTTCTTTGCCTATAGAGCTCAATGGCAGCTCTCGTCTTCACCTGCAGCTTAGCCTTGTAGGCCTCGTTCTTGGCTGCGAGCATCTGTCGGCATTCCTCATCAAACCAGGGGTTTCTTGCTGGTGGGCGCGAGAAACCTAGCACTTCAGTTGCGGCTGATCTAATGGCCTGTTGGCATCGTTGCCATTGCTCTTCGACATTCGATGCTGGTGGTATGGTGTTAATCGAGAGGTTAAGGGATACGCGTTGTGCGAAGGTCTTGGCGGTCTCTTGCGATTGCAGTCTTCCGACATTAAATTTTTTCACAGTATTTCTGGATTGTTGTGGCGTGGTGGATATCCGCATTCTTACCTTGGCTGCTACAAGGTAGTGATCCGAGTCGATGTTAGCTCCTCGGAATGTTCGGACATCCAAAATACTGGATGCGTGCCTCTTATCTATCGCAATGTGATCAATTTGGTTGACCGTTCGTTGATCTGGAGACCGCCATGTCCCCTTATGGATATCAAGGTGAGGAAACCGTGTGCTGGCTATAGTGGCATTTCGTTCCGTAGCGAAATCAATTAGCCTAAGTCCGTTACCAGACGTGTTGTCGTGTAGGCTATGTTTTCCGACAATACTTCTAAAGATGTCTTCTCTTCCTACCTTTGCGTTAAAATCTCCCAGCACGATTTTAACATCGTACTTCGGTAGTCGCTCATAGGTTTTGTCGAGGAGCTCGTAGAAGCAATCCTTAGCTATATCATCTTTTTCTTCCGTCGGAGCGTGAGCGCATATAAGGCTTATGTTGGCGAATTTGGCCTTGATGCGGATTGTTACTATGCGTTCGCTAATGTCTTGGAAACATAAAACTTCTTGCCTAAGTCTGGCACTTATAACAAATCCGCATCCGAATAGTCGCTGTTTCTGCTCACTATAACACGGTCCGTAGTATATGTCACAGTTTTTCATCCTCTTTTTGCCCGGCCCATCCCATCGTATTTCCTGGATGGCAGTAATGTCTGCTTTGTAGCAGTTTAGGGCTTCCGCTAGTTGTTCGCCTGCACCTCTCCTGTTTAATGTTCTCACATTCCAGGTGCAGATACGAACGTCGTTGTCCTTTTTTCGTTTAGCAGGGTCGTCAACAATAAAATCAGTCCTTTCCGAGGCTATTGGTTGCTTCGTAACTATGTTTTTTTTCTGTGGGTGGGTAGTTAACCCAAAGCACAACCCCCAACCTGGAGGGCCAGTTCCAATTTATTAGATACCCCTAGGACACGGGGCCATCAGTATCCACTACGGGATTGAGCGCTGCCGTTGGCCTTTCGGTTCATCCGCCACCATCTCTGTTCAAGGGGCCTGACTAACCCTTGAAATTCCTAGACAACCTGTTGTCCGAATATGTCAGAGCAGCTCATCTAGGTTCGCCTGGGAGAGCAGGCCGGGTATTCATCCGTGCCATTCTCACCAGGGTGTTTATAGTGTTGCTGTTTTTCGTCATGTTATCAACACTCGCACTTATCGTTTAGCAAGTCAAATCCGGTTGGATGAGACCAGTACCCGATGGTTACCACTTGGAGGTAAAGATAAGCACATTTGATGTGTAGTCAGAGTTGCAACACTGGGCATTGCCAAGTTAACGCCAATCAGAGTCTACCCTCGTTCTACAACACCCAACCATCACCATTACACCACCCCCCGCTGACAAATTTACCATGTCATTTTAAAGAACGGTTTCCAATCTATCAATTTGCCAAATTTCATTCTAATCTATTAAGCGGTTTACGAATTATAAGGATTTGAAAAAAAAAATTCAGAATTTCTATGAAAAAAGTGTTGAAAAAATTTTTATTTTAGTACCATTTTTGTCACATTTTTACGATTATTTTTGTTATTTTCAAAGTTTATGGAAATTTTTTGTATACAATTTTAAAGAGTAACGCCTAATACACGTTTTAACCAAATTTCATTCAATTCGTGATAGTACTTTTTACGTTATTAGGTTCTGAATGAAGAATTGATTTAATACCCCTTATACCAACCCCCGCTGACAAATGCACCATGTCATTTTAAAGAACGGTTTCCAATCTATCAATTTGCCAAATTTCATTCTAATCTATTGAGCGGTTTACGAATTATAAGGATTTGAAAAAAAAAATTTCAGACTTTCTATGGAAAAAGTGTTGAAAAAAATTTTGGCATATTTTTACGATTTTTATACCCTATCCCATAGGGGTATATTAGTTTTGATACTTAGTTTGTAACATAGAGAAATAATTTTGCTACATATACCTCAAAGTATATGGATCGACTCAGAATCGCTAGCTGAGTCGATTAAGCCATGTCTGTCTGTCCGTCCGTCCGTCCGTCTGTACGTCACCGATTTTTAGGCCTTAAATTTTGAGCTAGGATAATGAAATTTGGTATATAGGATCCTCGTCTCTGCTTACAGAACAAGTGTAAAAATTTTTGAAATCCGCCCACTGCCACGCCCCCTATTTAGAAAAACTCAGTTTTTGACCAAACCGTAAGGAATTTTAAAAAAGTTTCTGAACATCATAATTAGACAATATTAATATCTATTGTTGGGGCCAAATAAAAAAGATGGTTTGTGGTGGTATAAAATTTTCTTTATTAGGTGCGGTTGAGTGGAGTTCGGTTTCCAGAATACTTTTTCGCTGGTGCCTTGTGCCCTTGGTCGCTTGTTCGCTTGGTGGTGGTTGAAAAAAGAATGAGAGCGAGTCATGGCCGCCAATATGCATGACGCTCAGAACAAAAAGAAGTTGTGCCCAGTTTAATGGCCGCCAACCTCACCACATAAAAAGAGCAGGTATGTTACCTCAGTTGAGGTGTACAGCGGTTCTTTTTCGCAGTTGGGCACATAACAAATTCTGGTGTGAACATTACCGGCCGCCTTGCCGCGCGGCTAAATGATATTTATATAAACAAAATGTAATAATGAATAGAATAAAGAACTTAAGTCTATGAAGGTACAGTGTAACAATTTTCAATGCAGTTTTTTTTTTTCCAAATTTAAAAAATTTAAGTAAGTTAAAATTAGGTTTCAATAATGCATAATATGATATACGTCGATTTCAATTGCATACAAAATAAGATTTAATTTTATTAATAATTTTTTTTTTTTTGAAAATAAAGTTTAGTTTACCAGTACCCAACACACAAATGTTTATTGAAGTCCCGATAGGATACAAAGTTTAACGATTGGGCGAGTAACATCACCATACTTTGTTTTTATTGTCGCAACTCTTACTACCCCATCTGATCCAGGACTAACGTTTATTATGCGTCCAAGACGCCATTCGGTCGATGGTAGATTTTCATTTTTAATCACGACGAGATCATTTACCTTAACATTGGATTGAGGAAACTGCCACTTATGTCGCTTATGGAGCTCCTTAAGATACTCTTCCTTCCAACGTAGGGAGAATACCTGATGTAAATACTTTAATTTTTCCCATCGATTGAGAAGAGAGGGTGAAGAGCTGGAAATTTCTGGCTCAGGGGGAGCCAATAACGGGCCACCTCGTATGAAATGACCTGGAGTGAGAGCTAGTAAGTCAGTAGGATTTTCTGACATTGGTGATAGCGGTCTTGAATTTAGGCAAGCTTCGATACGAGCCAACAAGGTAGCAAACTCTTCAAAGGTGAATTTATTAGAAAACGCTATTTTCCTGAAATGGGTTTTGAAACTTTTCACCCCAGCTTCCCATAACCCACCCATGTGGGGTGCGCCTGGTGGGATAAAGTTCCAAACCAATCCTTGTGAACCGTAATGTTCTGAAACTGCCTGACGGCCGCTACTTAGTAACAATTTAAAGTCCTTTTGAAGACTGGTATTTGCGCCAACAAAATTGGTGCCATGGTCTGAGTAGACTTCCTTTGGAAGTCCGCGTCGGCCCACGAACCTGGCGAAAGCAGCAAGAAATACTTGTGTCGACAAATCACTTGCCGCTTCAAGGTGAATAGCCTTTGTCGAGAAGCAAACAAACAAACAGCAATAACCTTTAGTGATACGACTATTACGCCCACTAAAACTTCTGATTTCAAAGGGACCGGCGAAATCAATACCGGTATACGTAAACGGTGGGGAGTAAGTGCAACGCTCCGTAGGTAGCGCTGCCATTATTTGCTGTCGCATTTGTTTCTTATGAATCGTGCAAGTTTTGCAACGATGAAGACGAGATTTGATAAGATTTTTCAGCTTTGGAATCCAATATTCTTGCCTTACCAACCGTAGCATCAGTGCGTTACCTCCATGCAGTGATAAATCGTGAATATAATCGATTAATAGTGCAGAATATGGAGATGAGTATGCAATAATGATCGGATGACGTTCATTAAATGATAATGATGAGTTCGTCAATCTTCCATTGACCCGTATAAGCTTTGATTCATCCATATACGGGTTTAATGATAGTAGTGAACTTCGCATATGTACTACCGAGCCCTTCGATAGAAGCTCATATTCTTTGGGAAAGAAAGATTGTTGAGTAAGCTGAAGAAGTCTTAGTTTCACAAAATTGATTTCATTTTGTGAAACCGAACGAGCGTTCGGCGATGAACTTGATGTGGATGGATTAAGCTTCCGAGTACGATTAAAAAACCGAAATATATAAGAAATTACCCGAAAGGCACGAGGTAGCGAAGAAAAACGCCCGAGAATGTCATCGGTGCATTGGATTACCAATGTTTGTATCGGTCGTATTTCCAAATCATCGCTCTGTGATGAGACTGGATCGCTTATTGGCCATTGAGGTTCTGGCTCTTTAAGCCATGATGGACCAGTCCACCACAGAGTGTTATGTTCAAGGTCATGGGGGACGATACCTCTGGTAGCAAGATCTGCTGGGTTATCTGCCGACCTGACATGTCTCCAAGCCAGATCTCCTATATTGTCAATAATAGCTGCGACCCGGTTGGCAACGAAAGTTTTCCACGTGCGTGGTGGTTTCTTTAACCATGCCAACACTATAGACGAATCAGTCCATAGAAATAAGTCATAGGAACTGACTGGTAGATTGGGAACATACGATTTTATAAGTTTAGAGAGAAGGACAGCCCCGCATAGTTCTAAACGCGGTAATGAAACTGATTTGACAGGGGCAACCTTCGTCTTCGCACAAATAAGATGAGAGTAGACATTATTATCGTTGTCGATCGATCGAATATACAAGGTGGCAGAATATGCTCTCTCCGATGCATCGCAGAACCCATGAAATTGTATATTACACGACGGGTGATAATGATTCCATCTTGGTATTTTAAAAAATTGGATATAAGGCAAGGTCTCAATAAAGATTTGCCATTTTTGACATAAAGATGGGGGTAAATTCTCATCCCATTCTATGCCTTCAGACCACAGTGACTGCATAAAAATTTTGGCTGTTATAACTATCGGTGCCAACCAACCTGCAGGATCGAAAAGTCGTGCTATCTGAGAGAAGACTTCCCGTTTGGTAGGAATGCTGGGGGATTGGGTGATTTCAGTTGTGAAATAAAAATAATCGCTCTTAGCATTCCAGCGAACACCGAGAGTTTTGACGGAACTGTCTTCGTCAAATTTTAAAAAATGCTCATTGAGTACGTGCTCTGGCGGTAGATGCTGAAGCAATTGTGGAGAATTTGACGTCCACTTTCGTAGAACAAATCCAGCAGAATCCAAGGCAGCAATGAGCTCCTTTTGCGAGTCCTGAGCTGTAGAAAGATCATGCGCACCAGATAAGACGTCATCTACGTAAAAGTCTGACTTAATGATTTTTGAAGCGAGGGGAAAACGATCGCGAGTGTCTTCTGCCAGCTGCAGTAGCGTTCGCAGGGCCAGATAAGGTGCGCAATTAACCCCAAAGGTGACGGTATGTAGTTCAAAATCCTCTATCCGAGAAGTGGATGAAGTGCGAAAGAGGATTCTTTGAAATGGAGTGTCATCGGGATGAACAATGATTTGACGATACATCTTTTCGATGTCGCCATTAAACACGAACTTAAAGAATCTCCATCGGATCATTAGGGTAGTCAAATCACGTTGAAGAGCAGGACCGGGATAAAGTAGGTCGTTTAAACTCTTTCCAGAACTTGAACGGCTTGATGCGTTAAATACTACTCGAACCTTAGTAGATGTACTTTCCGGTTTAATTACCGCGTGGTGTGGCAAATAAAACGAAGATATTGAACCATTTTTAAGCCTTTCTATGGAGTCGACTTTCCGCATATGGTTTAAGGATAGGTATTCCGAAATAACATTAGAATATTGGGTGTGTAAACTAGGATTTTTCGATAACATCTTTTCAGAACGCATGAATTGGTTAAGTGCTATCTGTCTTGATAATCCTAGATGATTATCACCTGAAGTTACGGTTTTAAATGGCAACCGGACTACATATCGTCCATCTGGTTGCCTGGTAGTGGTGCTTTGGTAAAGTTCCTCGCAGTATTGATCACTGGCAGATAAAATTGACATTGAGGTTGGAACCTCTTCTAACTCCCAAAATTGTTTTAATTGATGATCAAGACTGATTTCACTTGTAGCGGAAGCAAATGTGGTGAATGTCTTAATTTGTGTTGGTAAGGGTCCAGAAAGAATCCATCCAAATACGGTGCTTTGAGCTATCAATGAGTCCGATACGTGAATAAGTCCCTGACGCATAATAAGTGGGTAGAGATCCGCACCTATTAAGAGGTCCACTCTAGAAGACTTATAGAAATTGGGATCTGCTAATCGAAGACCCTTTAAAGGACTCGTATCAGAAAGTTCGAAGGATGAACTGGGCAAGTTATCAGTTAAGTTCTTGAGAACGATGGCTTGTACATGTAATGGTTCGCTTGGATTCTCATCGTTGCTAAGAACTAAAGAGCATAGTTTGCTAGAAGTTGCAGCTTGAACCGAATTGATTCCCGAAATGGCGAAAGCATTGGTTTGTTGTACTGGTAACTGTAAACGATTCTGAATTACTTCAGAAATGAAGGATACTTCAGAACCAGAGTCAATAAGTGCTCGTACTACATGACTTCTATTTTGGTAAATAATTTTTACCATGGCAGTTGCCAAGAGGACACGCCTTTTGGAAATGGTGAAATGCGAACGATGGCTAGTGGTAGGTAGCATAGGTGAGGAAGTGGACTGTATGTTTGGTTGATGCGATATGAGATTGGTAGATGAAGATGGTGTGAACTCGTTAGCAAATGTTGGTGCTAAATGTTGAGGTTCAGCATGTGTGGTAGTATGCAATAAGGTATGGTGACGACCCTTGCAAACGTTGCAAGTGTGTTTACTGTGGCAATTATTAATACTATGTGTAACTCCTAGACAGTTAGTGCAAAAGCCATGCGTATTAATAAGTGCAAGGCGAGCTTGCACATTCATTTGCAAAAACTGTTGACAACTACGGATTGGATGATGATCACCACATAACTTGCATGTGAACGTATAGGATTTCGTATGGAATGTATTGACCTGACTGCGATTTGGTCTGGTTTCTTTTTGATTGTTGTTATACTTTTTAGTGATAACTGGTTTAGATGTCGATGTAACATCTGATATTGATTCGAGAACTCGAAATCTCGAAGTTAAGAATGAATCCATTTGGGTCCAAGAAGGTACTTCAGTTGGATTTGGAATGGATTGTTCCCAAAGGGCTAGGGTACTTGAAGGTAAACGGTTGGAACAAGCATAGACCAAGATGGGATCCCAATCATCCGTCTTAATACCATGCGACTTTAAAGCTGCAACGCTATCATTGATAGAACGCTGCAATGCTTTGATTGATTTAGCAGATTCTTGCGTAACATGTGGTAAATTGAAAAGCACTTTAACTTGATTGTTAATGAGAATTCGTTTATTTTCATAGGTACTTTTAAGTGCGCCCCAAGCCAATTCGAAACTATCGTTAGTAAGCGGAAATTTGCTTACTATATTAAAAGCTTCTCCCTTTGTTTTCGAGCGCAAGTGGAATAACTTTTGTACTGCTCCCAGTTTTGGATGTTGCATGTAAACTGCATCAAACATATCCCTAAACGATGGCCATGACAAGTAATCGCCATGGAAAACCTCAGAATCACAAGGGGGTAGCTGGACACACTGAGAGGAAAATGATTGGCTATCTACTGTGCTAGACTGAGAATGCTTTGGTCTACTAAGTTTTGAAATCAACTCAAGTATGTAACCTAAGCAGGATACATACGTATCGTTAGAATGGTTATATTTAGCCTCAATAGTTGCTAGGTCAAGCTTTTCTTCATTGTCGCTATCGGTATCGCGAGCACATTCACGGTAGGTACTTTTCACCTCAACCCATAATTCCTTGAGTTCAAGTTTACGCGCTTCTAACGTGGATAAAGTGTGCTTATTTTCTTGCACATCTTTACAAGTTGCGTAAAACTTTACTAACTGATCTGCCGCAAAAACAAAATCTGACAAGATAGTCATCGTGCTTGAAAGCAAAAAAAAGAAACGTTTAAATACAACCGGTAAAACAGAAGGTACCGTATTATATTAGCGGTTGAAATTACGGTTCACCGTTTAACAACGGATATGAAGCCGAAAAAAAATTAAATGAATCGAAAGGGAGTATGTGCGTATCGTGCAAGTACAATTGATGCGAACTCAGTATGATTTTGTTACTTGATTGTTAACCGTACTAAATTAAACGCGTTGTACTATTTTATTTTTCATCAAATTAATAATAAATCGATTAAATTTTACTCGAACAACCACTTTTGTTAGTTAGGTACTAGCAACACTGCTTTTAATAAAAGTATTAACTTTTTAACGAAAAACTAGCACGGCAATACTTATTTTGTGCAATGAAATGTCATACACACATGTATGCAGCAAAAAAAAAATAAAAAATATGTATATATGTAACTAACTATATGTTAACTGCAAAGCATGCATTGAAATTCGTTACACTAACCTTGTACATAAGCAGCGGCTCGTTGTTGAAACTGATGTTGGAGTATTGATGAGGAGATGCTGATGATGATGATGATGAGGATGCTGATGAAGATGCTGATGAAGACGCTGATGATGAGGATGCTGTTGACGATGAAGATGATGAGGATGCTGATGATGATGAAGATGCTGATGTAGATGCTGATGATGATGACGATGAGTAGACTGATGTGTCGATCGTCGTGAAAAAAAACACTTTGATGAGGCGGGGTGCTGTGCGTACGAGCGACCGTCGGTCTGATGCACCATGAGATGTGGTGTGTTCGTAGCGGTTAACACAACGCCCGCGCAGTGCGATGATAATCAGAACGCTGTTGAAGAACTGGTGTCGTCTTCGGTGTGCGTCTGTGCGATACCACAGGCAAACGAATGGCACAAAGATGCTGAAGGTACTGGTGTCGCACAAATCGTCCGTCTCGCAGATGTACACTGGCGTCACGTGGTGGTGATGGTGGCAGCAGATTCTGCGTTCTGGAGCTTGATGTGCGTCGGTGGGACGTTGATAATCTGGCTCGATTTGGACCAAATGTTGGGGCCAAATAAAAAAGATGGTTTGTGGTGGTATAAAATTTTCTTTATTAGGTGCGGTTGAGTGGAGTTCGGTTTCCAGAATACTTTTTCGCTGGTGCCTTGTGCCCTTGGTCGCTTGTTCGCTTGGTGGTGGTTGAAAAAAGAATGAGAGCGAGTCATGGCCGCCAATATGCATGACGCTCAGAACAAAAAGAAGTTGTGCCCAGTTTAATGGCCGCCAACCTCACCACATAAAAAGAGCAGGTATGTTACCTCAGTTGAGGTGTACAGCGGTTCTTTTTCGCAGTTGGGCACATAACAAATTCTGGTGTGAACATCTATATTTCGTCCATATAAAGTTTTTTGCCACGCCCACTTTTTGGGGGCGTTTTCAATTAAAAACTGTTTTCGGTCAAATTTTAAATTTTTCACAAAAAAATTTTGATGCAGAATCATTAACATTATTAATATGAACATTTCGTCTATATACCATTTTAACCCACACCCACTTTTTGGGGGCGTTTTTATATAAAAACCATTTTTATACACTACCCCATAACATATGCAGGAGAAAACCTTGTCTTTTGTAGAACCGTAAAATTGTTTTGTAAGCAGTCTGAAGAATTTGTTGTCACTATATCATTTTTTCTATTTTATCCACATCGTGTTTTTAGCCATGCCCCCTTTTTTTGGGGATTTTAGTTTTATGGATAGGATGGGATAGGGTATTCAACGATCCGCACAGCGGATTGTAGCCTTCTCATATGTTTTTTGTTATTTTCAAAGTTTATGGACATTTTTTGTATACCATTTTAAAGAGTAACGCCTAATACACGTTTTAACCAAATTTCATTCAATTCGTGATAGTAGTTTTTACGTTATTAGGTTCCGAATGAAGAATTGATTTAATACCCCTTACACCACCCCGCTGACAAATGCACCATGTCATTTTAAAGAACGGTTTCCAATCTATCAATTTGCCAAATTTCATTCTAATCTATGAAGCGGTTTACGAATTATAAGGATTTGAAAAAAAAAAATTCAGAATTTCTATGGAAAAAGTGTTGAAAAAATTTTTATTTTAGTACCAATTTTGTCACATTTTTACGATTTTTTTTGTTATTTTCAAAGTTTATGGAAATTTTTTGTATACCATTTTAAAGAGTAACGCCTAATACACGTTTTAACCAAATTTCATTCAATTCGTGATAGTACTTTTTACGTTATTAGGTTCCGAATGAAGAATTGATTTAATACCCCTTACACCACCCCCCGCTGACAAATGCACCATGTCATTTTAAAGAACGGTTTCCAATCTATCAATTTGCCAAATTTCATTCTAATCTATTAAGCGGTTTACGGATTATAAGGATTTGAAAAAAAAAATTTCAGAATTTCTATGGAAAAAGTGTTGAAAAAAATTTTATTTTAGTACCAATTTTGTCACATTTTTACGATTTTTTTTGTTATTTTCAAAGTTTATGGAAATTTTTTGTATACCATTTTAAAGAGTAACGCCTAATACACGTTTTAACCAAATTTCATTCAATTCGTGATAGTACTTTTTACGTTATTAGGTTCCGAATGAAGAATTGATTTAATACACCTTACACCACCCTCCCGCTGACAAATGCACCATGTCATTTTAAAGAACGGTTTTCAATCTATCAATTTGCCAAATTTCATTCTAATCTATTAAGCGGTTTACGAATTATAAGGATTTGAAAAAAAAAATTTCAGAATTTCTATGGAAAAAGTGTTGAAAAAAATTTTATTTTAGTACCAATTTTGTCACATTTTTACGATTTTTTGAAAAAAAAAAAATTTCAGAATTTCTATGGAAAAAGTGTTGAAAAAAATTTTATTTTAGTACCAATTTTGTCACATTTTTACGATTTTTTTTGTTATTTTCAAAGTTTATGGAAATTTTTTGTATACCATTTTAAAGAGTAACGCCTAATACACGTTTTAACCAAATTTCATTCAATTCGTGATAGTACTTTTTACGTTATTAGGTTCCGAATGAAGAATTGAGTTAATACCCCCTGCACCACCCCCGCTGACAAATGCACCATGTCATTTTAAAGAACGGTTTCCAATCTATCAATATGCACAATTTCATTCTAATCTATTAAGCGGTTTACGAGTTATACGGATTTGAAAAAAAATTCAGGATTTCTATGGAAAAAGTTTTTGGAAAAAATCCAATTTTAGTACAAATTTGGTGAAATCCTTATAACTCGTAGGCCCCTTAATAGATTAGAAAGAAATTTGGCAAATTGATAGATTGGAAACTGTTCTTGAAAATGACATGGTACTTTTTTCAGCGGTGGGTTGGTTCAAGGAATGAAATCTTAGCGGATATTTTCACTAAAATTTTAAATAAAACCAAACATGGTAAATTATATGTAAATTTAAGTTTAACTACTTAAACATTAAGAGATATTGTATTAAGCAGAAGTATTAAATATTATTAAATTTGAATTGTATACAATTGTCAACCCACAATACATTACTCTTAAACTTTCGCTTTTTATAATATTACTACCGTATGAACTCCAAAATCAGCGTCAAAAGTTTTGCCTTCCATAAAATACCTCTAAACGCAAAAACCTATCCATAATTTGAGCTCTATAGGCAAAGAAGAAGAGAAAAACACCTGCTTTTCAGAAAGAAGAAAATAGAGCAAGAAAAGCACGCGATCGAGGATATAGAGAGGTGCTACTCTAGGAATGATGTTCGTAAGTTTTACAAATATAAAACGTCAAAGCCAGGGATACAAGGCTCGAACAGAAAGATGTACAAGGAAAAATCGTAGTTTACCAACAACCTGATCGGCCCTAATCAGTGTGGTTTTAGGCCAGGAAAGTCCATAGCTGATCAAAAAACCCAAGAAGTCCAAATCGATATCAAGTACCTATTCATCGATTTCAAAGCCGCATACGACGAATTTATAAAAACGAATTATGCAGAAAAATTCCAACTTGACCATATGTGCAGGATGACGATGGAGAACTTTCGCTTCGACACCATTAAAGGATTTGAACAAAGCGATGCACTGTCATGTGACTTATTTAATCAAGTTTTTGGGAGAATCATGCAAAACTCCCAAGCCAACACCAGAGGCAAAATCTTGCATAACTCGATACAACTACTAGCATACGCCGACGATAGCCACGTTTGCTACTGTAGAGAAGGAAGCGGCAAAAATGTGTTTAGCGTAGTAAACAAGGTTAACCTAAGTAACGGATTTTTTTTTAGAGGTGGTTTTTCGAATAGAGATAAAACTGACATTTTGTGGTGAAATCGGGCAACTCTAATGTCATTTATGTTTAGTTTGGTTTGCCATTTCATCATGAACAGCTTGACAAATGAACAACGCTTACAAATCGTGCAAATTTATTTCGAAAATAATGGTTCAGTTCGCGAAGTTTACCGCAAGCTTCGTCTATTTTATGGTCGACATAATCGTCCATCGGAGCAATTAATTCGGTTAACCAGATGGATCGTTTTCGCACTACGTTTACTCTATGTGAGAAGACGCATCCGCAGAGACGTTGAACAGTGCGCACCGAAGAAACAATTGCCGCTGTAGAGCAAAGTGTTGAAGAGGACCCGAATGAATCGATTCGCCACCGTGCACAGCAATTGGAGCACTGTTTATCAACTTTATGGAAGATTTTGCGCAAAGATTATGGCTTACAACCTTACAAGATCCAGCTTGTGCAAGAATTAAAGCCGCGGGACCATGCAATGTATCGTGATTTTGGTGTATGGGCCGAAAATGTGTGTTGTTCAATGATGAGGCTCATTTTTGGTTGAATGGCTACGTCAACAAGCAAAATTGCCGCATTTGAAGTGAAGAGACCAATGAGACGCAATTACATCCACAAAAACTGACTGTTTGGTGTGCTATATGGGCTGGTGGAGTCATTGAGCCATACTTCTTCCGAAATGATGCTAGAGAGTCAGTTACCGTTAATGGATACCGGTATAGAGCCATGATAACCGACTAGTTTGTTCCCGAATTGAATGACATGAACGTGGCTGAGATGTGGTTCTAACAAGACGGTGCTACATGCCACACAGCGCACGTCACAATCGATTTATTAAAGGAAACATTCGATAAGCGCATAATTTCGTGGATTGGACCTGTCAATTGGCCACCAAGATCGTGTTATTTTACACCAGTGGATTATTTTCTTTTGGAATATGTGAAGTCTCTCGTCTACGCCAACAAACCAGAAACGTTAGGGGACTTGGAAGCCAACATTCGCGTCGTTATTGCCGACATGGCGACATACGGCAACAAATGCTTGAAAAAGTGGTTGAAAATCGGACTCTAGACTTGGCTTTATTCGAACCAGCCGCGGCGGCCACATGCCTGAAATCATATTTAAACATTAATGGGATAAAATTATCCTTCCAATTAAGCCAAATTGATGGACATTAAAACGATTTTCTTCTGGTTTATTTTAATTCGAAGTTCTATACCTCTAAAAAAAAACAAACAGCATTTATATGAAGGACACACATCATCGAAGAATTGAACAGAACGTCACCATTGACAGAATGATATAACTCGAACTACTAAGGAGATCATATATAAGACCCTGATCATCCCAGACGGCGCTAAAGGACCGAGATGATTAGAGAGGCATGTTGGTTAAGGCTCAGGTACATTTCAGACTGTAGCGCCACTAAAGTTATATAATAATCTTTGAACAACATACATTCAACAAACTTCAACATTTGACGTTTTAAATTTTTTTTTCTCCGGGTACTTTTCGTTGAAATGACAGAATTCTCTCTTAATTTTGGAGATTTGACATTTTTCGTTTTTCTTTACACAAAAGTACCCGAAAGGATCTTATGCTGATCATTTCCTAATAACGAAACATGATGACAAATGGACTACTTACACAGAATTCCGTTTAAAATCGTATCGATTCGTTTACAAATGATCTGCATAGTTGTACAATTCAAGCTTAAATTTGAATAAATGTAGAAAACTAATAAAAAATACTAAAAAAAAATAAAAATAGCTAAAAAATGCCAAACACATCACCTCTCACATTACGAATTTACGATCAACTTGCTACATCGATCGATCAATTAGCACCTCTCCGTTGAGCTGCTCTGAAATTGGGTGAACGCTTTACTCTCACACTCTCTTGTGACGAAATTACCTTAAAAAACTCACACATTTAGATAAGATTATGTCACCGTTTTCATGTGACTTTCGTTTCAGTGTATCTCTGTATCTCGTTCGATTAAGAAGTTTAAATCTTGTCGGCCGTAGTGCCTGTCGGTTTGTTTTCACGATGAAACTTCGTCGAAATATTCTACCCCGTCGGTTGGTAGATGCAGCCTGTTTCCTGCTTATCTTCATTTTCACCCCGATAACATTCGTTTTCGAAATGACTGTCGTCTTGCCGGTGTTTCACGATTTCGGTGGTTTCCTACACACCTACACCATGCTGGCGGCGTTATTTTTGATATTTCAAATTAAGGGCAACATGATCGCCTGCATGATGGTGGACACGAGTGTAGATTGTATGAAAGCTAATTTATGATAATCGGAATTCTTAATAGACAAGTTTATTTCAGTTGACAAAATTAAACCTCCAGCGGATGAGAAGAAGCGTGAGCTCTGGCATGAGTGTGAAAAATGCAAGAAACTAGCGCCTCCGCGATCATGGCACTGCAAAGTGTGCAAGGTATGTGTAATGAAACGCGATCACCACTGTTTGTTTACCGGCTGTTGTGTAGGACATCTCAATCACAGATACTTTATGATGTTTGTGTTGTATCTGTTTATTGGTTCAACGTACGCCCTAGTGTACAACAGTCTTTACCTGTGGATGGTAAATGCGGCGGTTTACAGAAACTGGTTGACAGTTCTAAAAATGACATGCCCAATGATAATGCTTGTAACCGGATCATTTTGGAGTAACTTCTCGTTGGTTATTTACAATTTGAATATACTCGCTGTTTTGTATTCCTTGTTGCTGCTGGTTTATCATGGGAGTACCATCTGGCAGGGAGGGGTTTGCCATGAACGTGGAAATTATAAATACAAATTGGGTTTGCGGAGAAATCTGGAGATGGTCTTTGGTAAGCAAATGCATCGCGTTTGGATATCGCCATTGATTGTTAGTGAGCTGCCACATGATGGAGTGCATTGGGAGACTGCGTTAGAAAAGAAGGTTGATTAGCATCTGATGATGTGAGCTACAATTAAAGGAGTGAATGAATTATTAGAACTAAAATTAAAATGTTTTTTCTTTTCCCCGATATTACTTTAAAAAATCTTGTAAACTGCCATTACGATCATCAATGGCATCAGTTGATACTTTGTTCGTTGACGTTTGTACATCAATTTTGTAATTTGCAATTAAGAATATTATGACATTCTAGTGAAGTTAAAAGTTTGCTTTAGTGATAATGTTTCAGAGCTGATTGATACATCAACTGTGATGTTTTCAATCTGTATGAATATGACGTTCATCAGGATCTTATACAGGATATCATTAGGTGTTTTTTTTTTTCAAAAATTTGATGATTACAAATGTGTTCTTCGTACTTAAACCATTTGCAGTGATCTTTGGAACTATTCATCTAAAGGATCTTTCATTAAGCGCTATCTTTTAATTTAAGCAAAACAAAGTGTGGGTGCATTTTTGTATTCTAATTTGAAAGGCCTATTTATTCCATTATGTATAGAATATAACATCGTTCAAATATTCGAGGCGACTTCTCTGGGTGGCCGCATCCGAAAAGTACAATTTTGCATGACTCTAACTCATAAATCAAGCTGAATTTGACCAATGTCATGTTGTTATGTTGGATTTTAAGGGCCGCTGTGCTTTGTGGCTTATTCGCATAGACCTGCGACTTCAGAAAACCCCACAAGTAAAAGCCTAACGGGGTGAAATCACACGATCTCGGTGGTCTGTTCACATCACATCCACATGAGATGACCATACCCTAGCTCGTGCAGAATTTCCAATGGTAGCGTGAGCTGTGTGGCACGTAGCGCCCAGCCGTCCTGTTGAAACAACATCCAATTCAGACCAAAAGAAGTTGGTAATCTTCGACCTACAGCACTCGACGTTGACGGCGATTGCCAGGCAAACGGCGTTTGCAAGGAAATATGGACCGCTAACGCCGCCAGCCCAAAATGTACACCAAACAGTGGCTTTTTCGGGTTACATTGGATGCTCTTGGTTCTCATGTGGATTTGTACCGTCCCAAATTCTACAATTTTCTTTGCTCCGATTTATGGAAGATTGTGCCTCGGATGTCGACTCGACATGTTTGCATAATCCTCTTAAGAACGATGTTAATGAAGGCACAAGACAAATTTTTCGGTGAGGCAAATTTTTCGGTGAGGCTGAGGACGATGTCGACCCTGATGCAGGAGCGATAATTCTTATCGTCACTGATGGTCGACTTTAGTCTTTATAACAAAGCTATACATGACTTTGTTGTTTGGCTATGTAAATAATATCATTTGAGGCTTTGAAATCTATGAATAGGTAGTGGATTTTTCAGGATCTGTCAAAGTGTAACTATTAGATCGATTAATGATCACCAGGGTGTTGGTAAGAGTTTTCAGGTTTGAGGCATATGTGAACTTCTTACAGAGTGTTAGTGAGTTTTCACGTATGATTCCACTCGGATTAAACTCTGTACTGTCGAAACAGAACGAATGTACAAAGTTCGACCCTATTTCAATCGGATTTCATCTCGGCTACTTAACTTTCCGTTATCTGTAAATCTGTCATTATTTTACGTGGGGCGAGCTGGTTCGAAGTCTCTAATCTCCTTCGATAAAAGTCGAATTCAGGAACTCTTAAGCTCGTAAGTAGCCAGGGCCTAGCTTTATCTCACAACCATTCCTGTGTGTACTTCTTGCACTATGGCGGGAACTCCTGTTTTATGACGACTCCGAAAGGTTAAGTTGAGATAGGCTTTTCTTGACAATTGATCTGGGTACAGCTTTATAAAAGGCTTCACAGATGTCTTCTGCATTCAAATTTTGGGCGCAACAGGCTTGTAAGTAACCAGGGCCTAGATTTATCTCACAACAATTCATGTGTAACAGGGAGCTACTGTTTTATGACGACTCCGAACAGTTAAGTTGAGATAGGCTTTTCTTGACAATTGATACTAAAGAAAAAAAAAATACAAATTTTTGGCGCAACAGGCTCGTTAGTACCCAGGGCCTAGCTTTCTCACAACCATTCATGTGTGCGTGTGTACTTCTTGCACGATGGCGGGACCTCCTGTTTTATGCCGACTCCGAACGGCTCAGTTGAGATAAGCTATTCTTGACAATTGATACACTCGGATGATTTGTCAGATCATCACGAGAGGAGGGCCAGTGTAATCATTTAGGTGTTGCTATGGCTGGGAATCGAACCCAGACCTCCTGCGCGGCAGTTCATCGCACTAACCATCACCCCACTGAGCCCCTGACAATTGATACTACAAGATGCAAAAAAAAGCTTTAGATAGAGAGAGGTATGTAGAACATCGCCTGTGCCATTGCCTTGCTCTACAGGATCTTCGCTATTTTTCGTGGGAGCATCTTAAACAGTTTATGCGATGTAGTAGATGCGCCTTTATAGCAACCGAACAAAAAAAAATTTACACACTGTACAAATACAAGATAGTATGGTGACTAAAATGTCCACTTGAGCTCTTAGAACTCAAGGTAAGGTATAAGCTCTTCAGTTTTAATCTAACATTGTCTACGTAATGCGGAGCCATTCATCGATCGTCAGTCGGGAAGTGACGAAAGGTTAATGGCTAAAACACAATCACGCTTTGGAGCTTCGCTTTACCAACGTTACGCCCAACTGCTTTGCACACGCGCTGACATATTTATTTTCTCAGCAGTTTCAACTTCTGTCCACAACCTTCTCAGAAAATAATCCAGAAAACAAAAACAAATATTTTGACAATTCACACTTTTTCCAACCTTTGCTTTGCCCATGGCGCTTTACAGCAACGTTACGTTAAGATTTTACGTTTTTCATTTTGAGGTGGAAACTCAACGCCAGGCAAAGCTAAATTGGGATAGGTAACATTGATTTCATATGGTTGAACTAGGTGTGTCAGCCAACGCAACGCACTAAAGCGTGATTGTATTTCAGCCATAATAGTCACCACAAACAAGTACTTAACAGTTAAATTGAATACACTGGTGAGCAAAAATCACAAAATCAAAAAATGCACACCAAAGTTAAAGTTGCATCTGCAGCTTGTTGTATCATAACAAGATGCAGTACAGCTTATGAATAGCTGCACTTTAAGACTTGTTCATAAGCGATTTTGTTATTCCACTAGTCTTTAGATAAGTGGATTCTCAAGTATTACCAATGGAAAACATTTTCAATCTTACACGACTTGGTTATCATCGCCCGAAATAAAAAACCACACAGACAAATCAGTTAGTACCTGGCCACACGTTCATTGGAATGAAAGTCATCTCCAACAAGACAGGTAGATTTTATGTGAGCCAAAAAGAAAAGGGAATATTGCACCGAAAATCCATTTCAAACTTAATTGTCGCTGTGGCCATGAACGCTTCACTTCCAAACCATTTCATTTTGACAAAAAGACTAATTTGGAATTTGCTATCGCCGAGTGCAGACCCCAATATTGGTATCAGAGGCGTTGGCGAGTATGCAATAGTTTTTGGCAAGCAGCAAAGGAACACGCCTAATTCTGATCAAAACTCTATCGATATGCAAAGAAGAAGTCAACTCCCATTATGTCAGAAACACACGTGCAGAATTCTCCCTGCAGATGAGATAGAACATACAGTTTTCAATGGGAGTGAAGACATGTAAAATCTGCAAGCATTGCAGTTCTGCAAGTTGCCTCTATTTTTAAATCCAATGCAAAAGTCAAGGCCACCACAACAAAAAAAAATCATTTTAAGATAATTGACAGCATTGGATTATGACGTTTATTCTGCATACAAAATAGAGCAAAGGAACGCCAAAACAAACAAAAGTATGAAAAACGAAAGAGAGACTTCTTCTCAACTCAACCAAAACGTTTGCTTACCGGCGAAATTACAAACGAATGCCCCTTTTGATTTTTGATTTTTACTTATTGCAAGACGGTAACGTTTAAAAATGCGAAGTAAAGACATAATCAAGAGACATCAAATAAATAACACCAATCACCACCACAAAAAGGGCCCACTTATAACTATCATTAAAAAACATCATTGGAAATTTTCTTTTACTTCTTGCGGTTTTTTCATAAATTCAATCATTGGCGAGTTGGTGTCAGAACAAAGCTTATATGAATTTTAGAACATGATTATCGAATTATATTTTAATTTTTAATTGTAGTTATCGCAGAAAATCACTTTTTATTTTTCACTGATCATGATTTATTTTTGTGAAGTAATGTTTGTCGTTCCACCGAAATGAAACGGAATTTTCCTACGATTCCTATAAGCAGCTATGGAGGTAAAATTTCAATTCCACCATGTTTTGTGTTCCAATGAAGTTGTTCAATGATATAGCCCTAGGCTAAATGTTATGACAGAACCCACTGGACTGCATGAATGTCAAAGAAAAACTCTGGTCGTGTGCCTTGCTTGCTGCAATGCATCCAGAACCACTGCACAATGCACATGTGTTTCGGGCATTACACAACCAATTGAAAAATTTACAATTAGGTCTGTTCCCGTACTTTTTCAGTAAAAATTAGTAAATTCTCAAATTTCTTGGAGTTGGGGTTAATTATCTCAGAAAGAGACAAAATTACCAAAAAGTACGGGAACGCGTTTAAATAAAAAACAGTAAAATTATATATTAGGTCTGTTCCCGTACTTTTGCAGTAAAAATTAGTAAATTCTCAAATTTCTTGGAGTGGGGGTTAATTATCTCAGAAAGAGACAAAATTACCAAAAAGTACGGGAACGCGTTTAAGTAAAAAACAGTAAAATTATATATTTTGTATGCCTTTTAATGAAGAAATCACATAAATCACCTGTCAAAACAAGCGCGTTGTCACTTTTAGATACCAACTGACAGTTTACTGATTTTTACCAACAGAAATTTCTGCAGTAAATTTTTTTACTGATTTTTATGGAGGGGTAGTTTTTTTCTCTCTCGTGAGCTGTCTCTTTTACTTAATTTTGCGTACGGGAACGGCAATAAGTAAAAATCAGTAAGAATCAGTAAATATTATTTTGTACGGGAGCAGACCTGTTTTGTATGTCTTTGAAAGAAAAAATGACACAAAACACCTGTCAAAACAAGCGAGTTGTCTCTTTTAGATACCAACTGACAGTTTACTGTTTTTTACCAACAGAAATTACAGAAATTTTTTTAACAGTTGTTTTTATGGAAGTGTAGTTTTTTGCTCTCTCGTGAGCTCTCTCCATTACTTATTTTTGCGTACGGGAACGGCAATAAGTAAAAATCAGTAAGAATCAGTAAATAATATTATTTTGTCGCGAACAGACCTAATAACAACGGTTAGACAAGTCCTTTTCAAATTGTTACGTTACGTTTCACTACGTTATGTCCTTATAAACATTGCTCACTCACCCTATTCGTGAGTCGTGACCACAACAAGAGCCTCACTACTCACCCTGTGGACAGATGAGATGACATTTCGATTCTGGAAAATAACAAAACAGCTCGTCCATCAAATCTTACAATCGGCAACTCAATTAATTAACTTGGCGACGATTTAGATAAGAACTAATGGACTTTCTGTTGGTCAATTGAGTTCCCAACGGCGCCTGGTCTTCACATGACATAGTTTAGTGAAGATTTTCAGCTTGAAAAGGTTTCATCTTGGTGCTGCTCGAAATGAGGATTCGAAAAAATTTCCTACCGCACACTTTGGCCGATGTGGGATGTTTCTTGTTAATCGCTACCTTCATACCCATCACGTTTGTGTTTGAGTTCGCTGTAGTGCTACCGGTGTTTCATGAATTCGGAAGCTTCTTCTTTTGGTTTACCCTAGCGGCGGGAGTTTTTCTCATCATGAATGTAAAGGGCAACATGATTGCCTGCATGCTAGTGGATACAAGCATTAAAAGTAAACATTTCAATAACTGTTTTTCCCGGAGACATCTTCCATTGTATAGTTTCTTTTTAGCGGAAATGTTGACACCACCCACTGACCATGAAAACCGACAGTTTTGGCGACTATGCGCGGTATGTGAGACTCTCGCGCCACCACGCTCCTGGCACTGCAACATCTGTAAGACGTGCATTTTGAAACGCGACCACCACTGCATGTTCACTGGCTGCTGTGTGGGTCATAGGAATCATCGGTTTTTCCTCATGTTTTTGGTGTTTCTTATGATCGGGTCGCTTTACACGACTGTCTACAACTCGATTTACTTTTGGTGGTTGAATGCGGACACCTATGCCAACTACTTTACACTCTTCAAGATGGTTTTCCCGATGCTGATGTTCACGGTGGATTCATCATGGAATAACTTTTACTTGCTAATCTACGAGCTGAATGTGGTTGCGTTGGCATATTCAGTCGTATTGTTGGTGTATCATGGACAGATTATACTGAGCGGAGGCGTGATTCATGAACGAAATGCCATCAAATACGACCTGGGGTGGAAGAAGAATCTCGAAATGGTGCTGGGAACAAGAATGCATTTGGTGTGGTTGTCTCCGTTTTTGCAGAGTCCGCTGCCACACGATGGCGTTAACTGGCAGACCATACTCCAACAGTCCGAAAAGAATCGGTAGTCATAAGTTAATCACACTGTAGCCTAGTTCTATTCTCGAGAAATCTTTTCTACCATGACACCTAGTGTTGCACTGTATGCGTTTAGTCAAATATACTTAAATCCTTAGAGGAAATCTTTAAATAAGAAAAAAAAACACAATATAACGCTAACAGAACTTTATTTCCTCAATTTCAGTGGCTACTTCGCGAGGAATCCCTCGCCAACAAGACTTTTCAGCTTTGCCAGGTGCATCTCATTAAGTGTGAATCCCTTGTGGATGATCTGAGCCAGCTGCATCGATTCCATGTTGTTCTCCACGCAATATTGCAAACAACTTATTGCCAAACTGGGCGCCTTGTTCACCACACAGTATTCGACAAACTCCTTGGTGCACTGGTCTGAGGGCGTTCCGGGAATCTTATGTTGCTCTTTATCGATGGTCTCAAAGACTTTGATCGCGTTTTCAAAGTCTCCACCGCGCACTAGCAGAGTTAAAATGTCTCCAATCATCCGACCGGTAAATGCCAACGTCTTGGAAGACCTGCCCAGAGCTGGCTCGGAAATCTTATTGTAGATGTCCAACGCAATCCTGGTAAAGTGTTCGTTAAGGCCTTCGTGCGCGGGATTCTGTTCAGGGTTCGGCTTGTTCTCAGTTACAATTTCCAGAGCACGATTGAGGATACTTTCGCGGTTCATGTGGTCAAAGACGACAATGTCGGACCACAAGCGAGGCATCAACTCAATAGCACCATTCATCTTGATCGCCTTCAATATCTCCTCCATGATGCCAGGCTCTGGAATATATACATTCGGCACCAGTTGGTCGTATGTCTGCATGAACTCTTCAAGAGTCTCCGTTTGGCAGAGCAACGCGAACAGATGACGGTAGTAAATGCCTTCCTTGTAAGAGTCGCCAACGAGATCGTAGTTCCTGCCAGTGTGTAGCAGATCATCTACTTTCTTGGCCAGCGACTTGTCGTGCAGGTGGTTTCGGCAGACATCCATGGCGGTGACGAAAAAGAATGTATCCTTAGGATGGCCAATGGTGAATTCCTGACCTTGGATTTCATTCAGGATGTCCACAATCACATGCGAAACAGGTCCACGCTCGCGGCAGAAAATTATCAATACGTAGTAGTACGTGGCAAGGGTTGGTTGCACGCCAAGTTTCTTGAATTCACCGAGAACCTTGAGAGCGTTACCCCTCGCGAGTTTGTAATTACTGAAAGTGCTGATGGTTTCCAAAAGCGCATTCAGGGTGCCGACGTCTGGCTTGAGTTCACGCTGGTTCATCTGCTGCAGAAGGTCTTGACAGAATTCCCAACGTTGATCGGCGTTTTCCTTGAGGAAATTGCCAACGGAAATAATGGCGTTGAAGGTTTTAGTGTCCAACTTGAGTTGCTTTTCGGTGGCTTCCTGAAGAAGTGCGAATGCTCGCTCTGCCTGGCCGTACTTGCACATTCCGCGGATAATAGCAGCATATGCTTCTGCGGTTTTGGGTTCCAGTTCGTTGAATAGTTGCTCTGCCAAGTCACCGTCTTTCCAAGTTTTCTTTTGTCGGGTATTTGTGTTGTTAGCCTGTGTGAACCACCTCTCTTCGATTAATTCTTCTGGCATTGGCTCTTCGTTATTGTAGAAGCAAATAAGTTCCAATAGGCTCTGCTTAAGGCTGTCACCAACAGGGATTCCCTTCGTCTTCATCAAGTTATAGACCAACACAGCATCGGTAACCTCAGAGTTATGTATCAGAGTGTGTAGAGACATCTCGTCTACTTCAGATTCCTCCGTGAATGCCATCTTTGGAGCGAATGCTTCCACATGGGGTTGTGCTTCTTGGTGCTGAAAGGAAATACATTAGGAAATCTCGTTTCTTAGAGAATTTTCAAGACTCACCATAAAGAAATCCCCATGCTTGTTCTTTATCCACTTGGCAGCCTTGCGACCGGATTCCTGCGCCATGGCATATGTTCGCTTACTCACATTGGACATTGGAATGAGGTACGGATCATCGTGATACTTGTAGTGTGCAGAAGTTGGATCCGGTTGGACTGTGCTCGAGAGTGCATTTAAAATATCTGTTGGGCTACGATGGATGCGGTTTGGAATCTCAATGCGCTCTTCACCAGACGGCGACTGTGTTATGTTGTTGGTACTGCTTGTGGTGGATACGTAATTTCTGGCCGATGTGCTTAGCAACTGACTGTGAAGTCTGGCCAGTTTGTTCAGACGTCGTGTTAAGAACATTTTTTAATTTATTTTACAATCAATGCGGGTGAAGAAGTTAGTTAAATTACAAAAAGAGAAGAAAATCTCTCGTGAAAATGTATATTTTTTACTGTGACAGGCGGAGAGAGGTTATGTTCGCGATTTCGTTCGGTATTGTCAAAACTCAAAAGTGACATAACAAACAGCTGTTTTCTGATGAATGATTCGAGTGAACTTAATTCATTTTTATCTTAGGGACTGACTACACTTTGGAATTTATTGGTGTAATCATTGGTGAACTCTGGACAAGACTAATCCAAACAAAAATTACAGGCATAAGCTTAGTACGCAGCTCGCGCTAAATTTTATCTATACTACTCTCAAATTGTTTTCTCCAATCCAAAGATAAATGCTCGCTAAATTCGTACACAGCATATAGATTAGTCAGGGATATGTCATACATTCGCAGATGTCAGTAAATATCAGATAATCAGTAAATATCAGATAATCTTCCATTTTGGTTTTATTTTTTATTAAAATTTCGCCGATTTAAATGCTCGCACATTAATTTCTCGAGATAAATACGTGGAAACCTGTCATCCGCCGAGTATAACACTTTTCTTATAACACATAATATTGTTATACCCTCCCTAAATTTTGTGTGTCCCATCATTATGAAGTTAAGAATTTAGCTCAAGAGCTGCGTTCTGCACAGATAAATTTCCTCGCTAAATTTTATCTCTGTAGACATTTTTGTATGGGAGATAAAATTTAGCGCAAGCTGCGTATACTGAGCTATATCGCGAATAAATTTTTCCGGAAAACAGTTCCCATTCAGCAATCTGATTAGGCCTGTTAGTCTCAGCATATTGCAGAAAATCTCTACAATTACGTGGAAATTCCTCTGGAATTGTTGGATTGTCAGTGGGTCTGTGAGTGGGACACGCCTTGTGAATAGATACACAGGACTTGTTAAATTTTGTTGTTTATATAACTTATAAGATCGATATTGAAATTTAATAAAAAAAAACTGTGTGTGAGGTAATAAAGAAATTCTTTATTTATTTGAAATCCACATGTAAGTATTGAATATGACACCGTCACACGGATCCGCGATATTATTTATGTTATGTTATTTTTTAACGGCTGGTTTTGAGTAATGACCTGGATTGTGTTGAGGGTATAAGGCGATTGCGGCTTATGGTATAGATCATTAGTACTCAGAAAATCCCAAAATAAAAAGTCTAACGGGAAAAATTGCACGATATTGGTGTCCAATTCACTTCACCTCTGCCAGAGATAGCCATACCTACATTTCTGCATGTGGGTATGGCTATCTCTCCAATGTGATGTTTGTTGTGGGGAATGCAGCGAGTTCCTAGATGAACCAAATGCCGTCCAGGTGCATATCGTTCAGGTTATTGGCTACCTTTACAGCGTTGACAATAACCGGGACTAAGCGTACATTTGGTGTAAACACATCGAACAAGGACAAAATTGTTTAGGTTGTCCACCAATTTAAGTGACCTGGACTATGGTAAATTTAACTTTTTATTCTAACTTGTGTTAGATACTTAAGACCTATCCACGATGCATATCTGTAGCTTGTATCTTGCATCCTGTCAAAACAGAGATACATTTCTTGCATGAAGTTGCCCTCTATTCGACTTCAAGCTACAGATTCACGAAGATACATATTGTGTAAGCGTTTACGGGTTGCCTTGTTTTTAACTCTTTACTCAGCTGCAGATACGCATTCTGGACGGCACTTTAGATGTCACCATAAATCCAACTGAAGTGGTATAATAGCGAGAATTTTTCTACTTTTCCACAGGTGTTACCAGAAACTCGCTTCCATTTTGAAACTACTTACTTACCGGGCTCCCGACCCGTTGAGGGACTCTCCCTGTGATAAAGCAGCCTTCAATACTCTTCAGTCATGGGCATACTCTTCATTCAGTTGCCGCGATTGCTTGATTAATAAACCAGAGGTTCGGTCTTCCTTGTCGCCACGAACTTGGAGGCTGGGATTCGAAGATTCTTTTGGCTGGAGCATCATTCTTCATTCGCTCGATGTGACTGAACCAATGTAGACAGCGTTTTGATATATTTTGTGGATGTACATGTTGGAACAGCTTATAAAGTATCTTCACTTCCATTTGCCTTCCTAGTACACTAGACCAACAATTCAACGAAGCATGTTTCTAATATTTGCTCCACTTTCCTGCTTTGACAATTAGCACTCAGTGCCGTAAAGTAGTACTGGTAGAGCAAACATTTGGACTTTATGGTTACGAGTTTCCATCCCATTTGTTTTTCTAAACCGAAATAGCATCGGTTTCCTAAGGATAGGAATAGTCTACGTCGTATCCCCACTAAGGAGCCATTCGTGGGATTGATGTTGACTCAAGGTGAACTCTTTAGCTACATCAACCAGATATATTGTTGTAGGTGGACATGCAGTATTTTGTTGAAAGCTTATACTAGGTTTTTTCCTCGTAAATGTTTCGACAACGGAACGAGGAAATCGACGTCGCCTGCGTACTCCAGTAGTTGGGCAGTGCGTATGGCAGGAGTTAATACGGAAGGCACTACCTTCAACAAATCTGATCCAGCACGAGATTGAAAAAATCGCATGATAGCCCGCCCATACCCTTTTCGTAGTCCGGTACAAGTTTGGAAATGTTTAGATGAGCTGTTTCCAAACAAAACGTTGGATTGCGTCTAATGTTAGGCGATACATCTGTATCAGTTTTGATGGTGTGCCGAATTTCGGTACCGCTTTATAAAGCTCTAGTCGTTGAATAGGTGATGTGTCTCCACGTGAAATTCGTTGGTCTTTCCAGGATTTATCTAAGTGTGAAGATTTGGTCTATGGTCGAAATGTTTGGTATGTCAGAAAGTTATATGCGACATTTAGAATTGATATGCATCGGTAGTTGGTGCCCGATATGGGATCACCTTTTTTGTAAATGGGACATATGCTGCTGATATTCCAGTCATCAGGTATGCTCTCATCCACCAAGACTTTGTTGATGGTTTGGTGCATGCATACTTCTATGTCAACACTCAGTATTGCCTTCTTCAATACTGGGAGGGAGCTATACCAATTCGTTGACTAGAGGTGGGCTGCTTTCTTGCCCTATTACTCTCTCGAAGTTATGCCATGCTGGAAATGCTGCCTGGCTACATCTAAAATTCCATGCTCGTCAGTGACTAGGTTGCCATTGTTATTTCGTAAAGCCTGCGTTCCTAATTTGAAGCTTTAAAGATACTCTATCCACTGGGTGTTGATATTAATGGAAGATAAGGGCACAGCCGGGAGATTCTCCCGAGATCTCTGGCTCACAAAGGCGACCAATGTAAAGTCATTTTTTTCACCATTCGTAGCTTCTTCTCGTTGGACATTCGGGCTTTGCCTTCGACGAGAAAATGGTGATAGTCGACTTTTGCCCCTCTGAATGTTCATCCAGGTTGTTCGATTTGGTTGGCGGTTCGACCAACTTTGTGGATTCGAATTCATAGGAACCTAGCGCTGCAGATAATACTATTACATGCTGCCGTGAAGTAGGTAACCCGGAAGCCATTATCTGTTGTCGTTTCGTCGAGGCTGTGCTTCCCAACTAACCCACTGAAGATGATTTTCTTACTGATTTTCGTATTGAAGTTCCATAGTACGATTTTCACATCGTATTCCGGCGAGGCTTGTTAGAGTCTTCAGTCTCATTGGTAGGGGCTTGGGCTAATCTACGACTGATTTCAAAACTTTACAACTAAATTCACAGCTGTAGAAAAAATGACATTTCACGGCAATACAAAAGATGTCTAATGAAGTATAGATGTCATTAGTTCTGCACTAGGTCTAGTATGCTGTAAACAGAAATGTCTAAGACTTAAATATTTAGTGCCGGGCAAATATAGTCCACGTTGTAAACGAGGCCTGTAAATGCAAACTGCGCAGTACTCATTCGTGAATTGCATGCGCAATCACTATACTGCGCATACAGGCATGTGTAATGTGTGAACCATGTTAGGTACTAGCAAAGAGCATAGAACTACGTAGAGTACGCATCACAGCTAAAAATTGTGTAGCCGTTTCAGACGTGGTCGGCAAATGCGAAGGGGAATTTTCGTCGTTCGTATGCGTCGACTATGCTCGTGCTTGATGCTGTTTTTACCAATCTGTTACCCCAGTGACAATATCAGTACTCCACATAGTAAATTGTAGTTGTATGAGATGCGCACTCTATGTAGTTCTATACTCTTTGGTACTAGCTATAGCTTTGCAGATTATAATGAAGCTGCACAGCAAAAAAAAAAACAGTTCGTTTGCAGAAAAAGTTCAACTCTGCAGAGAATGTTGTTCCAATGAATCAAAAAAGCTCCTAATGCACAAAGCTCTACTGAGAAACAGACTGCAAACACACAAACACAAAAGCTCGGGGAGCAAAAGCGTCTCTTTGCTCAAAGCGTAACTGAAGATTGGCGTGTCTTTAGGCACTCCATATGTATAAAAAAATATAAACAAACAAACAGGACGGCCATACATGACAGCATCCGATATTTTAAAAGAGATATGTACACAATGAAGTCGTTAAAAAGTCTCCATAAAGATACACACATGCCAGATATAAACTGTGTTATTGAATATAGAAGGGTATTTCACATATGTTGACAAACGGAATAAACAAAACTTGTCGCCATCGTTTTTGGAGGTAGGTAGTCGCATTCGCTGGCTTATTTTCTTCGCAATAATAATTTTAATTCCATTTCGAACAGCTAAACCCACACAATATCGTCCCGGTGTTTTACCACAATGATATCACTTTGACGATCGCCCCTAAGATTAGGATTTACATATGTGAGCATTTTTATGGTGGCAACGATTGGTGGCCCTCAAGAAAGGAAAAGAAACAACAAGTGATTTGCAGATTAATGCTCGGAGAAGTCATTTTTTCTACAATTAATGATAACACTGGTTTTGGTTTTTTCCAACAAAATATCGATCCGTTTTACCAAATACTACAATTCTATGCGTCAGTGAATCGTTACATGGTTGGGAACAGGGTAAGTTTGAATTAAATCAATATCCACTTGGACGCTTTCATTATTTTTTTTTAATTAATTTAATTCCAGTAAACTATTGCAGATTTGCTTTTACTTACAATTTTACATAGAGTGGGCAGTAGGTTTCCCATAAATCCAGACAAGTTTCGGCATTTGTTCAATTGGTATGAATTGATGTTTAATTCGATGGCAGGACTGATGTCATAATTGTGTTCTCCAAAGGGAACTGCGTTTGGTTACATTCTTCTTACTCTATCGGCGCCATCAAAGCTTATAAAGCTCATAATAAAGCCTAAGTTATACCTTTCATTGAAAATCATCATTATAAATGTTTTTTTTCTTTTGTAACACGGTTACTATGGTGGATTTCAACTCATGAAACCCTTCTTGTTGCTCTGCGATATCAATTAAACGTGGAAAAGTAGTCGCAAAATTTCATCAATAACTTTGGGTTAGCGTTCCGTAGTGTCCTTAATCACGGTCGATCATATCAGTCACAAAACGGGCTTATCTTCTTCCAGGTCGCATCCAAATTGTCTTAAGATTTGAGTCATTTTCTCCTTAATCCTAGCACCTTTAAGATAATTTTAGTCAGTGCTACAATACGTAATAAGAGTTAAAGTAAATGCATGCTTACCGGTGCAGGCATTTCCTTCCATTGATTTTATAGACAAAAGACGATGTATGAGCACATAGTGCACAGTGCAAGACAAATAAGATGATCTCAAAAAATTGTCCGTCCATATATCGCTTGTTATCGAGTAACCGAATCATTTATTTTTTAAAATTTCTTCCTTGATTGGACCAAAGTGTGACTCATATAAAATAGTTATGTTACGCGAAATTGTTGTGGGATGTGGCAACCGACTTTCAACATTTACATTTGGTCCAAACTTTGCTACTACTTTAATCAAAAATTTTGCAAAATTTTTCAGCCCAGAGTCTTCAATAATTTTAAAAGAACGACAATTTTTTACCGTCCATTCCGTTGCCAGTGTTATGCCCTCTTGTTTTGTTTGCATGTCCACATTAACCTCTTTTATGTTCTCTGGGTTGCAGTAGGCAGTAATGTAGCATTTGTGCTTTACTAAGTTAGATGTGCTCCCTGTAAACTTATATACACTGTAGAATGTCCTACAACCTACAGTACCTTTAACCTCCTCTCCGTGAGCATCTTTAATTTTAGAAAATGTATCCCACTTTACTGCGCCCCCTTTTTAAAATAAAATTATATTCTCCATTAAGAAGCATCTCTTTAATATTTGAACTCCGCACAACTATAGATTCGGTAGAATCAGAAGTCGAGTTCTATAATTTAATAAAGGGACATTAATATTATTGGAAATGTGTTTCAGCTGAAAACAAACATTTACGCACATAATGTTGTACTATGGACTTACAAAAACACAAAGGAACGACGAAAAAACAAACACATATAACGGACAAATATAACAATCATATAGTTGAGTTTCCTAACATAATAAATACAAAATACACATATTTATATATTTAATTACTTATATACATACATACATAAATACTAACATGGTCGGAGGCACCTTGGGAATTCATTTGTTTAAAATCATAAAATTTGAAGATGATTTTCTTACTGATTTTCGTATTGAAGTTCCCTAGTACGATTTTCACATCGTATTCCGGCGAGGCTTGAAAGAGTCTTCAGTCTCATTGGTAGGGGCTTGGGCACATCTAAGACTGATTTCAAAACTACACAACTAAATGCACAGCTGTAGAAAAAATTACATTTCACTGCAAATGGCGCTACTGTGGATTAGCAAAAAAACAAATGCCGCCGGCAATCTTAAATGTCCATAGTAACGTGTTAACAAATGGGCGACATCTTGTGCGAAGAGATTCATTCCATAGCGACATGTAGCGTCATCTATTCAAAATATGGAAAACTACAAAGAGTGATTTCAAATCAATTCTGCAATAAAAATACATTTCTTTACTTATTGACCCATAGTTCAGTTTATGCATCACAGCTAAAAATTGTGTAGCCGTTTCAGACGTGGTCGGCAAATGCGAAGGGGAATTTTCGTCGTTCGTATGCGTCGACTATGCTCGTGCTTGATGCTGTTTTTACCAATCTGAACACTGGGGTAACAATATCAGTACTCCACATAGTAAATTCTAGTTGTATGAGATGTGCACTCTATGTAGTTCTATACTCTTTGGTACTAGCTATAGTACTTCATTATAATCTGCAAAGCAAAAAAAACTGTTCGTTTGCAGAAAAAGTTCAACTCTGCAGATAATGTTGTTCCACTGAATCAAAAAAGCTCCCAATGCACAAAGCTTTACTGAGAAACAGACTGCAAACACACAAAAAGCTCGGGGAGCAAAAGCGTCTCTTTGCTCAAAGCGTAACTGAAGATTGGCGTGTCTTTAGGCACCCCATATGTATAATAAAATATAAACAAACAAACAGGACGGCCATACATGACAGCCTCCGATATTTTAAACGAGATATGTACACAATGAAGTCGTTAAAAAGTCTCCATAAAGATACACACATGCAAGATATATACTGAGATGTGGAACATTGAAAAGTAATCTTTCTAGAGAACTCGAGTGTTCCCTTTTTTGTCCACCTTTTTTGACCTACTACGTAAGATCACTTTAACAAGGATAGATATCAATTCAGTTATCACAAATAAATTATAACATTTGATCGAGCCCTTGATGATCGCTGGAATAATGAAACCAACACTATTCTACGATAATTGTGACCCAAGATCATACAGTTGTGCTCTACTAATGAAGTTATTGAAAATAGAAGGGTATTTCATATATGTTGACAAACGGAATACACAAAACTTGTCGCCATCGTTTTTGGAGGTAGGTAGTCGCATTCGCTGGCTTATTTTCTTCGCAATAATAATTTTAATTCCATTTCGAACAGCTAAACCCACACAATATCGTCCCGGTGTTTTACCACAATGATATCACTTTGACGATCGCCCCTAAGATTATGATTTACATATGTGAGCATTTTTATGGTGGCAACGATTGGTGGCCCTCAAGAAAGGAAAAGAAACAACAAGTGATTTGCAGATTAATGCTCGGAGAAGTCATTTTTTCTACAATTAATGATAACACTGGTTTTGGTTTTTTCCAACAAAATATCGATCCGTTTTACCAAATACTACAATTCTATGCGTCAGTGAATCGTTACATGGTTGGGAACAGGGTAAGTTTAAATTAAATCAATATCCACTTGGACGCTTTCATTATTTTTTTTTTTAATTAATTTAATTCCAGTAAACTATTGCAGATTTGCTTTTACTTACAATTTTACATAGAGTGGGCAGTAGGTTTCCCATAAATCCAGACAAGTTTCGGCATTTGTTCAATTGGTATGAATTGATGTTTAATTCGATGGCAGGACTGATGTCATAATTGTGTTCTCCAAAGGGAACTGCGTTTGGTTACATTCTTCTTACTCTATCGGCGCCATCAAAGCTTATAAAGCTCATAATAAAGCCTAAGTTATACCTTTCATTGAAAATCATCATTATAAATGTTTTTTTTCTTTTGTAACACGGTTACTATGGTGGATTTCAACTCATGAAACCCTTCTTGTTGCTCTGCGATATCAATTAAACGTGGAAAAGTAGTCGCAAAATTTCATCAATAACTTTGGGTTAGCGTTCCGTAGTGTCCTTAATCACGGTCGATCATATCAGTCACAAAACGGGCTTATCTTCTTCCAGGTCGCATCCAAATTGTCTTAAGATTTGAGTCATTTTCTCCTTAATCCTAGCACCTTTAAGATAATTTTAGTCAGTGCTACAATACGTAATAAGAGTTAAAGTAAATGCATGCTTACCGGTGCAGGCATTTCCTTCCATTGATTTTATAGACAAAAGACGATGTATGAGCACATAGTGCACAGTGCAAGACAAATAAGATGATCTCAAAAAATTGTCCGTCCATATATCGCTTGTTATCGAGTAACCGAAGCATTTATTTTTTAAAATTTCTTCCTTGATTGGACCAAAGTGTGACTCATATAACATAGTTATGTTACGCGAAATTGTTGTGGGATGTGGCAACCGACTTTCAACATTTACATTTGGTCCAAACTTTGCTACTACTTTAATAAAAAAATTTGCAAAATTTTTGAGCCCAGAGTCTTCAATAATTTTAAAAGAACGACAATTTTTTACCGCCCATTCCGTTGCCAGTGTTATGCCCTCTTGTTTTGTTTGCATGTCCACATTAACCTCTTTTATGTTCTCTGGGTTGCAGTAGGCAGTAATGTAGCATTTGTGCTTTACTAAGTTAGATGTGCTCCCTGTAAACTTATATACACTGTAGAATGTCCTACAACCTACAGTACCTTTAACCTCCTCTCCGTGAGCATCTTTAATTTTAGAAAATGTATCCCACTTTACTGCGCCCCCTTTTTAAAATAAAATTATATTCTCCATTAAGAAGCATCTCTTTAATATTTGAACTCCGCACAACTATAGATTCGGTAGAATCAGAAGTCGAGTTCTATAATTTAATAAAGGGACATTAATATTATTGGAAATGTGTTTCAGCTGAAAACAAACATTTACGCACATAATGTTGTACTATGGACTTACAAAAACACAAAGGAACGACGAAAAAACAAACACATATAACGGACAAATATAACAATCATATAGTTGAGTTTCCTAACATAATAAATACAAAATACACATATTTATATATTTAATTACTTATATACATACATACATAAATACTAACATGGTCGGAGGCACCTTGGGAATTCATTTGTTTAAAATCATAAAATTTGAAGATGATTTTCTTACTGATTTTCGTATTGAAGTTCCCTAGTACGATTTTCACATCGTATTCCGGCGAGGCTTGAAAGAGTCTTCAGTCTCATTGGTAGGGGCTTGGGCACATCTAAGACTGATTTCAAAACTACACAACTAAATGCACAGCTGTAGAAAAAATTACATTTCACTGCAAATGGCGCTACTGTGGATTAGCAAAAAAACAAATGCCGCCGGCAATCTTAAATGTCCATAGTAACGTGTTAACAAATGGGCGACATCTTGTGCGAAGAGATTCATTCCATAGCGACATGTAGCGTCATCTATTCAAAATATGGAAAACTACAAAGAGTGATTTCAAATCAATTCTGCAATAAAAATACATTTCTTTACTTATTGACCCATAGTTCAGTTTATGCATCACAGCTAAAAATTGTGTAGCCGTTTCAGACGTGGTCGGCAAATGCGAAGGGGAATTTTCGTCGTTCGTATGCGTCGACTATGCTCGTGCTTGATGCTGTTTTTACCAATCTGAACACTGGGGTAACAATATCAGTACTCCACATAGTAAATTCTAGTTGTATGAGATGTGCACTCTATGTAGTTCTATACTCTTTGGTACTAGCTATAGTACTTCATTATAATCTGCAAAGCAAAAAAAAACTGTTCGTTTGCAGAAAAAGTTCAACTCTGCAGATAATGTTGTTCCACTGAATCAAAAAAGCTCCCAATGCACAAAGCTTTACTGAGAAACAGACTGCAAACACACAAAAAGCTCGGGGAGCAAAAGCGTCTCTTTGCTCAAAGCGTAACTGAAGATTGGCGTGTCTTTAGGCACCCCATATGTATAATAAAATATAAACAAACAAACAGGACGGCCATACATGACAGCCTCCGATATTTTAAACGAGATATGTACACAATGAAGTCGTTAAAAAGTCTCCATAAAGATACACACATGCAAGATATATACTGAGATGTGGAACATTGAAAAGTAATCTTTCTAGAGAACTCGAGTGTTCCCTTTTTTGTCCACCTTTTTTGACCTACTACGTAAGATCACTTTAACAAGGATAGATATCAATTCAGTTATCACAAATAAATTATAACATTTGATCGAGCCCTTGATGATCGCTGGAATAATGAAACCAACACTATTCTACGATAATTGTGACCCAAGATCATACAGTTGTGCTCTACTAATGAAGTTATTGAAAATAGAAGGGTATTTCATATATGTTGACAAACGGAATACACAAAACTTGTCGCCATCGTTTTTGGAGGTAGGTAGTCGCATTCGCTGGCTTATTTTCTTCGCAATAATAATTTTAATTCCATTTCGAACAGCTAAACCCACACAATATCGTCCCGGTGTTTTACCACAATGATATCACTTTGACGATCGCCCCTAAGATTATGATTTACATATGTGAGCATTTTTATGGTGGCAACGATTGGTGGCCCTCAAGAAAGGAAAAGAAACAACAAGTGATTTGCAGATTAATGCTCGGAGAAGTCATTTTTTCTACAATTAATGATAACACTGGTTTTGGTTTTTTCCAACAAAATATCGATCCGTTTTACCAAATACTACAATTCTATGCGTCAGTGAATCGTTACATGGTTGGGAACAGGGTAAGTTTAAATTAAATCAATATCCACTTGGACGCTTTCATTATTTTTTTTTTTAATTAATTTAATTCCAGTAAACTATTGCAGATTTGCTTTTACTTACAATTTTACATAGAGTGGGCAGTAGGTTTCCCATAAATCCAGACAAGTTTCGGCATTTGTTCAATTGGTATGAATTGATGTTTAATTCGATGGCAGGACTGATGTCATAATTGTGTTCTCCAAAGGGAACTGCGTTTGGTTACATTCTTCTTACTCTATCGGCGCCATCAAAGCTTATAAAGCTCATAATAAAGCCTAAGTTATACCTTTCATTGAAAATCATCATTATAAATGTTTTTTTTCTTTTGTAACACGGTTACTATGGTGGATTTCAACTCATGAAACCCTTCTTGTTGCTCTGCGATATCAATTAAACGTGGAAAAGTAGTCGCAAAATTTCATCAATAACTTTGGGTTAGCGTTCCGTAGTGTCCTTAATCACGGTCGATCATATCAGTCACAAAACGGGCTTATCTTCTTCCAGGTCGCATCCAAATTGTCTTAAGATTTGAGTCATTTTCTCCTTAATCCTAGCACCTTTAAGATAATTTTAGTCAGTGCTACAATACGTAATAAGAGTTAAAGTAAATGCATGCTTACCGGTGCAGGCATTTCCTTCCATTGATTTTATAGACAAAAGACGATGTATGAGCACATAGTGCACAGTGCAAGACAAATAAGATGATCTCAAAAAATTGTCCGTCCATATATCGCTTGTTATCGAGTAACCGAAGCATTTATTTTTTAAAATTTCTTCCTTGATTGGACCAAAGTGTGACTCATATAACATAGTTATGTTACGCGAAATTGTTGTGGGATGTGGCAACCGACTTTCAACATTTACATTTGGTCCAAACTTTGCTACTACTTTAATAAAAAAATTTGCAAAATTTTTGAGCCCAGAGTCTTCAATAATTTTAAAAGAACGACAATTTTTTACCGCCCATTCCGTTGCCAGTGTTATGCCCTCTTGTTTTGTTTGCATGTCCACATTAACCTCTTTTATGTTCTCTGGGTTGCAGTAGGCAGTAATGTAGCATTTGTGCTTTACTAAGTTAGATGTGCTCCCTGTAAACTTATATACACTGTAGAATGTCCTACAACCTACAGTACCTTTAACCTCCTCTCCGTGAGCATCTTTAATTTTAGAAAATGTATCCCACTTTACTGCGCCCCCTTTTTAAAATAAAATTATATTCTCCATTAAGAAGCATCTCTTTAATATTTGAACTCCGCACAACTATAGATTCGGTAGAATCAGAAGTCGAGTTCTATAATTTAATAAAGGGACATTAATATTATTGGAAATGTGTTTCAGCTGAAAACAAACATTTACGCACATAATGTTGTACTATGGACTTACAAAAACACAAAGGAACGACGAAAAAACAAACACATATAACGGACAAATATAACAATCATATAGTTGAGTTTCCTAACATAATAAATACAAAATACACATATTTATATATTTAATTACTTATATACATACATACATAAATACTAACATGGTCGGAGGCACCTTGGGAATTCATTTGTTTAAAATCATAAAATTTGAAGATGATTTTCTTACTGATTTTCGTATTGAAGTTCCCTAGTACGATTTTCACATCGTATTCCGGCGAGGCTTGAAAGAGTCTTCAGTCTCATTGGTAGGGGCTTGGGCACATCTAAGACTGATTTCAAAACTACACAACTAAATGCACAGCTGTAGAAAAAATTACATTTCACTGCAAATGGCGCTACTGTGGATTAGCAAAAAAACAAATGCCGCCGGCAATCTTAAATGTCCATAGTAACGTGTTAACAAATGGGCGACATCTTGTGCGAAGAGATTCATTCCATAGCGACATGTAGCGTCATCTATTCAAAATATGGAAAACTACAAAGAGTGATTTCAAATCAATTCTGCAATAAAAATACATTTCTTTACTTATTGACCCATAGTTCAGTTTATGCATCACAGCTAAAAATTGTGTAGCCGTTTCAGACGTGGTCGGCAAATGCGAAGGGGAATTTTCGTCGTTCGTATGCGTCGACTATGCTCGTGCTCGATGCTGTTTTTACCAATCTGAACACTGGGGTAACAATATCAGTACTCCACATAGTAAATTCTAGTTGTATGAGATGTGCACTCTATGTAGTTCTATACTCTTTGGTACTAGCTATAGCTTTGCAGATTATAATGAAGCTGCACAGCAAAAAAAAACAGTTCGTTTGCAGAAAAAGTTCAACTCTGCAGAGAATGTTGTTCCAATGAATCAAAAAAGCTCCTAATACACAAAGCTCTACTGAGAAACAGACTGCAAACACACAAAAAGCTCGGGGAGCAAAAGCGTCTCTTTGCTCAAAGCGTAACTGAAGATTGGCGTGTCTTTAGGCACTCCATATGTATAATAAAATATAAACAAACAAACAGGACGGCCATACATGACAGCCTCCGATATTTTAAACGAGATATGTACACAATGAAGTCGTTAAAAAGTCTCCATAAAGATACACACATGCAAGATATATACTGAGATGTGGAACATTGAAAAGTAATCTTTCTAGAGAACTCGAGTGTTCCCTTTTTTGTCCACCTTTTTTGACCTACTACGTAAGATCACTTTAACAAGGATAGATATCAATTCAGTTATCACAAATAAATTATAACATTTGATCGAGCCCTTGATGATCGCTGGAATAATGAAACCAACACTATTCTACGATAATTGTGACCCAAGATCATACAGTTGTGCTCTACTAATGAAGTTATTGAAAATAGAAGGGTATTTCATATATGTTGACAAACGGAATAAACAAAACTTGTCGCCATCGTTTTTGGAGGTAGGTAGTCGCATTCGCTGGCTTATTTTCTTCGCAATAATAATTTTAATTCCATTTCGAACAGTTAAACCCACACAATATCGTCCCGGTGTTTTACCACAATGATATCACTTTGACGATCGCCCCTAAGATTATGATTTACATATGTGAGCATTTTTATGGTGGCAACGATTGGTGGCCCTCAAGAAAGGAAAAGAAACAACAAGTGATTTGCAGATTAATGCTCGGAGAAGTCATTTTTTCTACAATTAATGATAACACTGGTTTTGGTTTTTTCCAACAAAATATCGATCCGTTTTACCAAATACTACAATTCTATGCGTCAGTGAATCGTTACATGGTTGGGAGCAGGGTAAGTTTAAATTAAATCAATATCCACTTGGACGCTTTCATAATTTTTTTAATTAATTTAATTCCAGAAAACTATTGCAGATTTGCTTCTACTTACAATTTTACATAGAGTGGGCAGTAGGTTTCCCATAAATCCAGACAAGTTTCGACATTTGTTCAATTGGTATGAAATTATGTTTAGTTCGATGGCAGGACTGATGGCATAATTGTGTTCTCCAAAGGGAACTGCGTTTGGTTACATTCTTCTTACTCTATCGGCGCCCTCAAAGCTTATAAAGCTCATAATAAAGCCTAAGTTATACCTTTCATTGAAAATCATCATTATAAATGTTTTTTTTTCTATTGTAACACGGTTACTATGGTGGATTTCAACTCATGAAACCCTTCTTGCGGCTCTGCGAAATCAAATTAACGTGGAAAAATAGTCGCAAAATTTCATCAATAACTCCAGGTTAGCGATCCTTAATTAATGACGGTCGAGCATGAGCATGGTCGGCGCAAACTTCAACGCAAATAAAGTTCCATTCACTGGTATAAACTTCCAACAGCTAAATATAAATGAACCGGATACTCTAAATGAAGCATTCAGCCCAAGCGAGGTATCCGGCGGAGCGGATCATTTTCCGCAACGCAAAATTTGTCGCAGGTTCAATTTCCATTCGAGGTATGTGTCATCGGAAAAAAATACACTTCACTGCAATTCGAAAATAAATTCCGCGAAGAATTTGTTTCGGAGGATATCGAAAGAAGGATTGCACTTAGCTATTAAAATTGCACGAAAAATGCACCTGAACGTACTTCAACGCATTTCGCCGAGATGCGTTACAAAATGACGGAGAAATATTCCGAACAGCTTTTCAGAAGAATACCTCAAAGCAAAAATCCTCCGACTCGTACAAAATCGGAGAATTTTCTATTCCGACGGATACTTCGCTTAGGCTGATTATCTTGTCCAGAAGCCAATTACTGGAAGAGGAATTTCAAGCACTCCTAGAAAATGAGACTTGGTCACCATCGGAATTGCCGCCAATGCGAAAGGCAATCAAATGCAAATGGATATTTCGAACCAAACGTGATATCTCGTGATATAAATCGCTTTAAGAGAGTTTGGTCATAAAAGGATATTCGCAGCGAAAGGGGGTAGATTACGAGGACACGTTTTCACCTGTTGTAAGCCATAGTTCACTACGATACCTTCTTTTGCTCTCGCTTTACAACATAATCTTAATTGTAGCAGATGAAAGCTATAACAGCATTTCTGCAAGGACAACTATCCGAAGAAATCTACATGGAACATGCAGATTTATTCAAAGACAGAAACAAACTTTCAAAAGTCTGCCATTTGATCAGTGCTTTATATGGGCTTAAACAGTCCGGTAGGGCTTGGAACCATGACCAGGACCGAGCATTAAAATCAATGAAATTAGAAAAGTCGAAACACGATCCTTGAATATACTACGAAATTAAAGATAAACAAATCATAATAGTAGCCGTATACGTTGGCGATATATTACTATTTTTGCAACATCATAGTATTTGTGTATGGTGACAACCAAGTTCTTTCGCGATCCTCAATATGATCAAAACTGATCCTCAATATGATCAAAAGTGAACTACATAAGCGATTTCACATGAAAGAAATAAGTAAGGCTACACGAATACTTGTAATGCGGATCACTCAAGGAGATCATACGACTGAACTGGATCAAGAACAGTACATTGAGAAAATTCTTGATAAATGAACCAATGAATAGCAGCGTGTGACTGTGACTGTTTATTAACTAATGAAGGTAAGTATATGCTGTCAACACGAAAGGACACACAACAGCACCATTGACAGATATAACTTTAAGGTAGTACGGGACTTTGTCTACCTCGGCTCCACTATTAACTCTGACAACATCTCGTCAGAAATTAAACGAAGAATTACTCTTGCCAATGTTTCTTCGAGCGAACAAGACAATTCAGTAGTACAGCCCTCACTCGAACTACTAAGGAGATCATATATAAGACCCTGATCGTCCCAGTTCTGCTCTACGTCGCTGAAGCATGGACCGTAACAAAAATGGATGAAGAAACAATTGGTCAATTCAAGAGAAAAATTCTTCGAAAAAATTTGGGACCCGTTTGCGTTGATGGTCAATGGAGACGAAGATTCAACCAAGAACTATACGAGCTGTACGGCGACATGGCCCTAGTCAAAAAAAACTGTGCATTGGACGTTTAAAATGGATTGGCCATGTAGAACGAATGGACACCAATACTCCGGCTCGCAGTCTTCCAGCCAAACGTCGGACGCAGTAGAGGAAGAACTAGCCTTAAGTGACGCGCACAAGTAGAAACCGACCTCAACCAACTTGGGGTGCGTATCTGGAGGCAGTTAGCTAAGGACCGCGCTAATTGGAGAGGTATGTTGGTTGAGACCATAGTTCATCCCGGACTGTAGCTCCACTTAAGTAAGTTAGTAATACAGTTCAACTTCAATCGAAGGCATTCAGCAAATGCAGAAAATTCGTGAATCAGGAAGCGATTTGTTGGCTGATGTACTTATCTCAAAGCACTCGCCGTGATATTTGTTTTGCAGTTCACTTTTTGAGTCGATTTAATTCGAATCCAGCACCACGTTATTGGCTAAAGCATTTACATCGCTATTTGCCGTGGACTTCATCATTTAAGCTGCAATTCAAGAAAAATAATAATGAACTCATCGTTTGGTATACTGATGCAGATTGTTCTGCAAATACTGACGACCGAAAGTTTATAACCGGATTGGTGATTCAAAAGGCAACAGATCGTTGCATTATCGTCTTGTGAAGAGGAGTATATCGCACTTTCAGCTACAGTACAAGAAGGAGTATGGTGGAATGAACTCAAAACTAAACTTGGAATGAAAAATCAGCCACTGCAAATATGTTGTGACAACCAAAGCGCCATAGAAATTGCAAGCAATGATGGGTTTTATCCGAGAACAAAACACATTTACGTTCGCCATCATTTGTGCGTGATACTCTCGCCCAACGTCGAATTAAGTTGAGCTACGTTAGCACTGATCACACGTCGCCGATGCCCTAACGAAATAATTGAATAAAATGAAACTGGGATTATTCTGAGATGTAGTGGGAATTCGATTACAACCCTTAGGTTAGGGAGCAATATTGGCGCTATCCTACAATTGTAACCTGATCCTTATTTGTGAGCATACGGTGAGTTATGTCAAAAATATACTACTTCTCGTTTATACTTACCTCCTGGCCAGACGTGTTTTTATATAGAAGAACCTACTTTTCTACTCATCGAACGTTTACACATGTTGATCTCTCACTAATTTCATCATGTTTCCATTTTTACCACATTTATCACCATTTTTACTAACTATTTCAAGTTATAGCACTGCAGCAAGCCTAGCAATTCCACAAACAAACAGCTTGACAAAATATACAAAAAATAGTACCTTGGTGGAATAAGGTTTTAAGTTGCCGTGGTATAATTTTAAAAATGAACCGACTAACACCAATATTGGTTTTTACCGGAAGCTGAACGCCAAATTTCGTAAGACAGTCAAGGCCGAAAAAAATTGTGTTACGAAAAATTCACTGCTAATTTAAATCGAAACCCAACGTCCCAAAAACTGGACTGATATATAACAAATGGCTGCAAGCGGTTCGCCAGTACACTCAAACCAGTTTTGGTCCATTTTGGAAACCAATCTGAGGTATTAATGAAACAAAGGAGACTTCTCACTTCCGTAATTGAAAAATCGCAGAGATTTTATAAGAAGTAAGCACCACGATGAAGCTTCCTTTTGGTTGATATGGCCGGGTTACATACAGCTCTTGCAGAATTCCTTCGAATGAGGGCCTAGCCTTTCTACGTGCCTACCTATTAGACAGTGGCCAGTGAAGACACCTATAGCCCCTTGGATCATTTTAAATTCAGCTTTGGAAAATTTTGTTTGGTTATTTGACACGTGCGTCATTCCAAGAATCCATCTGAGATTTGATTTCTTGTTAGCTCAGCATTAGTGAGCTTTTGCATGCAGCGATAGGAATATCAAGTTCACCCCCGTCGGATAGGACTGGTAATTTAGTTCCATGTCTGGCAAGTTCATCAGCCTGGAATGCCACGATGCACAGGCACGCAGCACAGGTGAATGTTAAACTGCTCTGACATCTAGAGAGAAGCGGCAATCTAGGGTTGTTTTTTAGTTTGATGAGACTGATTCTAGGGATTTGATGGCCGCCTGGCTGTCTGAAAAGTTACTTATATCCTTGGCAGTTATTAAATTCTCATTAAGCCATAAGCCAGAACGCAGAAAGATAGGTTGAGGTTTAGCCTGTCGAAGACGACACCAGCACCCACTCCGTTATTTGTTTGTACATAAAGTACACTCTACGCATTCCAATATTTACCCAAAATCTAATACCGGCTTTTCAAAAAGAAGAAAGAAGAAAAGAAAAGCGCACTATCGAGCATTTTCGAGCACTTAAATGTTTTACCACAGTGCGGTCGTACGAAAAATGTTGTATGTAGTGTTTTTGTGCGTTCGTTATATTCGCAGAACTGTCAAGTTGGTGTATACATTTAGGTGAATTACAACCGAACTTTTTATATTTATTTCATTGAATTAATGTTGGATTTTGGCAAACACATTACCACTACACCGCTGCCACCCACTAGTTCATTTTATCAATGTGTAAAATGTCAAAGCCAAATGCGCGAACAGAATCCTGTAGAGATCAACAAGGAATGATCCTAAATGAAGTCGATACTGAGGATATGGAAGAAGCACTATTGCAGACTGCTAAAAGGCGATGAGGAGCAACATTCCGCTGTCAGGCAGAACGAAAAATTCAATATTGGCGACGACAGCGAAAAATACCCACCACCCGACCTCAGTCAAGTGAGGATAGCAATATCTAAACTCAAGCTTAATAAAGCCGCCGGATATGACGGCCTTTTCGCCGAGCTTTATAAAGCGGAGATGACTTGGTAAGTAACATCCACCAACTCATAAGCCAAATCTGGTCAGATGGAAGTATGCTTCAAGATTTGAATTTCAGCATCATTTGCCCGATCCACAAACAACTGTCCCAACTACAGAGGCATAGGTATCCCCAACATCGCTTAAAAGATCCTATCTGCCGTAATATGTGAACCCCTGGAGCCGTTTACCAACAACCTGATGGGCCCTTATCATTGTGGGTTTAGGCCAGGAGAGTCCACAACTGATCAAATCTTCACACTTCGGCAGGTCCTGGAAAAAAACCCAAGAAGTCCAAATCGATATCCACCACCTATTCACCGATTTGAAAGCGGCATACGATAGCATTTATAGAGACGAACTATACAGAGCCATGTCTAGTTTTGGTATATCGCCCAGCCCCAAACTCGTCTTTCTCTGTAGGATGACGGTGGAGAATTCTGCTCTATTAGGGTCGGTAACGACCTAACCGAAACATTCGACTACAAAAAAAGATTTATTCAAGGCGACGACCTGTCATTTATGACTACTTTACTCTCATTCTAGAGAGGATTGTGCAAAACATCCGAACCTACACCAGAGGCACAATCTTTAACAATTCTATGCAATTACTAGCATACGCCGACAATATTGACAATATGTCAAGGAAGTGGTAAAAATGAGTTTAGGTGTATCAATATGCAAGCATATGCTGTCAACTCGAACGAAACACAACATTGATGAATTGGACAGAACGTCACCATTGACAGATATAACTTTGAGGTAGGACGGGACTCTGTTTACCTCGGCTCAGTAATTAAACGAAGAATTACTCTTGCCAACCGCTGTTTCTTTGGGCTAAAAAGGCAAAAGAGAGAACCGACCTTATAATATGCCTCCTTATTAACAAACGCATCGCTATATATGGCGATGGCCGAATTCGGAATCCCGGCAAAACTGATTCAGCTATGTCGCGTGACGCTGGAAAACACGCTATGCAACGTGCAGTTTGGAAGTAGCTCCTCCGAACTATCCCAAACATGCACCGGATTTCGGCTATCATGTGACTTGTTCAATCTCGTACTGGAGCAGATAGTGCGCAGGGCAGGTGTTAACACGGAAAGCACTATTTTCAACAGGTCCGTCTAGCTGCTGGGCTATGCGGTCGATATTGACATCATCGGTCGCTCCCAACGTGCCGTGATAAAAGCGTTCACGGCGATTGAAGAACATGCGAAATCCGTTGGCCTTGAAGTAAATGAGGACAAGACTAAGTACATGCTATCAACAAATAAACAAGCACCTGTCCACCGCCTAGGAAAAAACGTCACTATTGATAGCAGCAAGTTCAAGGTAGTTAAGGAGTTCACCTACCTCGGAGTAAACATAAACTCCATGAATGACACCCTAGTGGAGATCCGTCGAAGAATTACCCTAGGAAACCGTTGCTACTTCGGTTTGGCAAAACAACTGGGTTCAAAACTCCTAACTCGAAGGACAAAATGTGTGCTCTACAAAACCCTTAGTCTGCCAGTTTTACTTTATGGTGCCGAGTGCTGGACGATAAGCAAGAAGGGAGAGCTGATACTGGGCTTCTTCGAAAGAAAAATACATCGGCGGATTTTTGGTCCTCTGCACGAGGAGGGCGAATGTAGGAGAAGATACAACCGCGAACTCTATGAGCTGTGCCAAGATGTGGATGTAGTCCAAAAAGCCAAAACACGTCGACAACATTGGCTCGGCCGCATCGAGTGAATGGACAATAATGCTCCAGCTAAGAGGATCTTCGAATCCCAGCCCCCAGGTTCGAGAAGGCAAGGAAGTCCGAACCTCCGTTTCAAAGACCAAGCCATCGCGGATGCCAGAGTGCTTGGTCTAGACAACTGGAAGCAGCGAGCCAGGGATCGTAGGGGATGGAAGAGACTCTTCACGGGTCGGGAGCCCGATAAGTAAGCAATTAAGTAGATTGATTCAACCGAGTTGACAAAAACGTTATCAAATATGCACCTATGCAAAAAATGAATTAAACTGGTTGTGAAGTTACCTGATTATATAGCTTGGTTCTTATTATTGGGTTTGCAATCACATTCTTTTCGAATGAAACTTCCCGGCATTATGTTTATCAGGAATTTTCAATGTTCCCGGAATCCCATCGAAATTACCTGTCAAGTAAATGCTCTCAAATTATATGTTCACAGTTTTGCAATAAAAAAGGTACAGAACAGTTACACGTCTAACCCTTAGGAAAAAATATTTAAATAATATCCTCTGTACCTACCTAATTAATTTGCAAAAATACCTTCAATTCAACTAATTGTTTGTTGTGTTTACTGTTCACTCTTTTTTTGTTTCCCTTTGTCAACTTGACAGATTTAAGGTCCTCTTGCATTGTGAAATTTCCCCCAAGGAAATTTTTGACTGTAGGCGATGCCAGAAAGGAAAAATATCAATAGCTAGTCAATTTTACTAGATGGCGCTTGAGAGGTAAGATTGGGAATATGTTTTTTAACTTATCGCAAGTTTCAAGCATTTGGTATACAATTTAATTGAATTTTATTTGACATAAATTTTACCTATATATCTGGTAGGAATTTATGTCAAATAAATATTCAATTAGCAAAAAATAAATAAAAACTAAATCCATCGGCTCTCCCCAAAACCAAGACCTCAGTGGGGCAAGTGGATTACAAGTTCAATCCCCTGTTAGGGAATAAGTTGTTTCAATAATTATACAGAGAACTGAACGTTCAAATAGCATCACTATTAGAAGGAATCTGATGAGGACAATTGGTAATGTCCGAAATAGCTATAATTCCAACCACACAGTGTTTTTGTACACAAGTTGTTGTAATTTCAATCATTCAATCGATAATCATACATTTGTCAGGGGTCGGCCAAGGCCCTCTAAAAGAAAATTTCATTGTCAATGAAATGACAAACGATTTTGTGCCAATTATTGACATAGGTGGAAATGAACTGGCAATATTGTCAATTGTTGACATAAACGAGAACTGCCAAACTTTTTCAATTTAAGGACATGTGGAAACCCAGCTTTAGGGCCCAGTTATAGCTATCATTGAAATACATTATTGGAAATTATGTTTTACTTCTTGTGGATTTTTTATAAATTCAATCATTGGCGAGTTGGTGTCAAAACAAAGCTTATGAATTTAAGAACATGATTATCCAAACATATTTTAGTTTTTAATTGTAGTTAGAGCAGAAAATCCCTTTTTATTTTTCACTGATCATGATTTATTTCTGTGAAGAAATGTTTGTCGTTCCACCGAAATGAAACGAAATTTTCCTACAATTCCTATAAGCAACTATGGAGGTAAAATTTCAATTCCATCGTGTTTTGTGTTCCAATGAAGTTGTTCAATGATTGATGAACTCGCCAATGATTGAATTAAAAAAAAAACGCAAGAAGTAAAAGAAAATTTCCAATGATGTTTTTCAATGATAGCTATAACTTGGCCCTTACGCCAGAATATGCAACCCCGAAAACTTTTTGGTGCGGTTTATGGGCAGGTGGCATCATCGGACCATATTTATTTAAAAATGCGGAAAAAGCGCGTGTTATGGCTGAAACACAATCACGCTTTGGAGCTTCGCCTTACCAACGTTACGCCCAACTGCTTTGCGCACGCTTTGACATATTTATTTTCTCAGCAGTTTCAACTTCTGCTACAAAAATGGGGGAAATGATTAAAACCTTTGCTAAAAATATCGTATTCCACAACCTTCTCAGAAAATAATACAGAAAACAACAACAAATATTTTGACATTCACACTTTTTCCAACGTTTGCTTTGCCCATGGCGCTTTACAGCAACGTTACGTTAAGATTTTACGTTTTTCATTTTGAGGTGGAAACTCAACGCCAGGCAAAGCTAAATTGGAGTAGGTAACATTGATTTCATATGGTTGAAATAGGTGCGTCAGCCAACGCAACGCACCAAAGCGTGATTGTGTTTCAGCCATTAAGGCCTGCTCAGAATGCATATCTGTAGCTGAGTGAAAGTTAAAAACAAGGCAACCCGTAAGCGCATTCACAATGTGTATCTCCCGTGAATCTGTAGCTTGAAGTTGAATGGGGTTCAACTTCACGCTTCAGATTCACGCTTCAGATTCACGTTTGACGTTTCACTCAGCTACAGATACCAGCTACAGATATGCATTCTGAGCAGGCCTTTACTGTCAATGGAGATCGCTACTGAGCTATTATCACTCAATGTTGCCGTTTTGTTGACGAAAATTCAATATATTGATGTGGATGACTTGTGGTTTCAACAAAACGAAGCTACATGTCATAAAGCTTACGAATCAATCACTTTATTAAGGGAAACGTTCGATGAAAACATCATCTCAAGAAATGGTATTGCCAATTGGCCACCAAGATCTTGTGATTTGACACCATTGGATTAATTTCTATGGGGAAATGTGCAACCTCTTAGTAAACCCGAAACGACTGAAGCTTTAGAAGCCAACCTAACTAGTGTTATTTTTGTTATACCTGCCAATATGTTTGATAGAGTGGTCCAAAATTGGACTTCCAGAATGGACCATTTTAGAGTTAGTCATGGGCAATATTTGAAGGAAATTATCTGTAAACATTAAATGGCATGAGCCAAACTAAAACCTCAAATAAAGATTCTCCTCAATACATTGATTGTTTTTGTATTTTATTTAATAAAAAGTCTGGAAGCCCTTATTGGATCACCCTTTATTAAAACTTAAGCTAATCTAACTGTCTTACTTTTTTTTAAATCGTTATCCAATATTTCAATTAAAAATATGAATTTAATACCTTCGACATACCTGGTGGTATAATTGTCATGGTATTGACGGTATCATGGGTCGTGACATATGCTTCATGGGTTGACAAAAAGCAATTAAAAGTGTCAGGTAGAATGGCGCTTCGGTCGGCAGAATTCTATGTGAACCACGGTAAGTATCTAGTACCTCGCAAATACCAGTTGCTCGTGTGGAATTACCGTGGTATTTCCTGACAGATGGGTGCGGTACATCCGTATATCATTGTATTGAAACAACCAGTGTGTCAAAGGTATAACGTATGTCCACTGAACACAGGAGCAACCACCAATAAAAAACAAACTGCATCTATAAGCCGCATTAGAACAATCAACACAACAACAAAGGCTGACACGTGTGAAAAATAGAAAATATTTAATGCTTTAATGTCCGGTTTTTGAGTGCGAGATCATCAGAGTTTCATGATGAAATTCGAGTTAACTCTAGAAACGTGTTTCCAATTAACCTGAGGGTTATTCCGTAACTTTGAAAACGATTATCACTCAGACGATAATCGAGACCTCATGAGCAATCGCTCAACAATCGTCTGTGATTTCTCGATTATTGATTTAAGTAAAGCAAATAAAGTGCTATCGCCGACAGCAAAAACGGCTATTGATCTTACGTGATGCAAAATGTACCGTCAAATGATAATCACTTTACGGAATGAGGCCCCTGAGTTGACAGATGATAAAATGAAATGCGATTAAATTTTATCCAGAGTTAATTCAAAACTGAAAAACCGGGCCTAACAATATAACGGCGCAACGACATTACATTGTTTTTCTAAACATGTTTTGGAAATACTTTTCTGATAAAGCCCTAGCGAGACGGCATGACAGAAAACACTTCAAAACATTGTTATGCGCTGTTAGTGAAGTTTATAAATGATTGATGAAAGAAAAATAAATCATCTGATTCAGGAGCATTCATTAACAAATTCCGCCTCATAACTTTATAAGTTTAGAGATGGGTGCTAAAATAAGAGATCTCATTGTTTTTTTTTATAATTTTTATTTTATTTCTTATATATTTTTTCTATACACAAGTATACTTAAAACCTACTAACTCCTTGACTGACAAATGCACTCCATTACGTTATTACTCCTGCCATTGACTGTGTCATCGAATCATACCAATGGAACAAACGTGGCCACTTTTCTGGGGTTATAATAAACATTTGATCGAATGTACATAACGTTGTTAAGAATAATAAATCCGCGATTGATTTCTGAAAAAAAAATTTTGCGATTAAGATAAGTTTGGCGCCAAAAATTGATATCAGTTTTTAGTAGAGGGTGAAAATAAAACAAGAAGGAGGGGCAATTTCATAAAAAGGTACTAAAGTTATATTAAAAAATAACGGTAGTACTTACAATTAAGTAGTACATACCTACACCTTTTATTAAAGCCAATTCTTTGTTCTACTTGATAATTTTTAAATCAAAAGAAATCTATGCATTCTTTTTAAAACAAAAAACTGGTTTTAAACTCAAAATTTAATTGAAAAAAAAGAAGATACAAAATAGTAAAAATTGTTTGTTTTTGACCCCTCTACAAAATACCGTTGTCAATTATTGTCGCCAAACTAATTGTACTCTCCCCAAAAAAAAAACATCCAAAGGACTTCAGATTATTTTTGTTTAAACTTACCGTGGACCCAGCCATATAACGATTCCCTCTCAATGAATTATCCAGTGCAGTGTACATTGCAACAATTCTATTTTCGTATGATTTGAAATCGATATTTTCAAATCTGCTTCTGACAATTTCCAACTGAAAAGATAACAAATCATGATATTAGAAGACCATCACAGATGACATGAAGTATTATAAAAGATTCTAAGCTGACTGTACCAAAGTTTGTCACCAAATATTTTACTTACCATCATATCGTATTCTTTTCGAAAAAAGCGACCACCGACAAATAATTTATTCATCACTTCGTACTTTCGGCAGCTTTCTAAAGGCCACCAATCACTGCCTCCATCAAAAGTCTCGCATATGTAAATCATAATCGATTGACTGTCAGTCAGAGTGACGCCATTGTGCTGGAATACCGGAACGATGTGCAATGGATTCATCTGTTTGGATTATATTGAATATTATTTTTGTTAAGAAAAAATAGGAAAATGGACAAAAAAGGCACCTCCAAAAGCTCTGCCGGCAATTCTTCCTTATTATGTGAATTGACATATCTCAAGTCCGCATTTAAGTTTATCAACTTTATGAGAATAAAACAGCTGCGTGATGGTGGATCGCAATCGTCGTAATATAATACTGGATTCATATTTACTGCTCTAATGTCAAAGTCAACTGATATCGGTCTCCTCGAAGTCCTTTCTTAAATAGTCAAAGTCAAACCATCATTAATTAACATATTACAGGGTTCCATGTTTTATACCTGTAAATGCTGTCCTCATTTTGGTTTCATTGAATCAAATCAATTCTCAAGAATTGTTTTTATGATTGACAGCACTGCTTATGGTGTATGGTCATAAATGTCAGGTAAATTGTCTATTATAAAAAAGTACAGTCAGGACACTCTATATTAGACAATGACTATGACATTAAATTAGCCTGGTGTTCTGTGTACCAGTTACGGAATGAGTACCCTGGATGGAAATCTCTATGACAATACAAACTGATCCAAACGCATCTTAAGATAGTTTCTTCGGGGTAAAGGCTTTCTATTCGATCTTTGAACTTTCTTTTATATACAAATCACGCTATTATTCAAAACATCTTTATCTTTACTTTATCAAACCAAGGGTTTCATGCTGGTGAGCGCAACTACTATATGACAACTCATGTGTCAAAACAATCGATTTGACATATTGAAACCCCAAATTACAATAAACTGATTTTATCAACCGAAATTTATGCAGCAACTTTGTTTACTTACTTACTTTCTTAAGTGGCGCTACAGACAGGGATCAACATGGGCCTTAACCAACATGCCTCTCCAATTAGCCCGATCCTAAGCTAATTGCCTCCACTTCCGCACTCCAAGTTTGTTGAGGTCGGTTTCTACATGACTTTTTCTCTCGAATCGACATAGGATGTCTTCATCCGCTTTTAATACGGTCCAGGCTTCAGCGCCGTAGAGCAGGACTGGGATGATCAGGGTCTTATATAGGATCTCCTTAGTAGTTCAAGAGAACGCTTTACTACTAAATTGCCTTCTTACCCGAAAAAACAGCGGTTGGCAAGAGTAATTCTTCGTTTAATTTCTGACGAGATGTTGTTGTCAGAGTTAATACCGGAGCTGAGGTAGACAAAGGCCCGTACTATTTCAAAGTTATATCTGTCAATGGTGACTTTCTGTCTACTTCGTCGATGTTGTTTGTCCTTTCGTGTTGACAGCATATACATAGTCTTGCCCTCATTTACTGCTGAAACCATTTTTGCCGCTTCCTTCTCTATACTAGCAAACGTGGCTATGACATCACGTTGAGTCCTACCAATGATGTCAATGTATGCTAGTAGTTGCACCGATTTTTGGAAAATTGTTCCTACAGTGTTTGCTCGGGAGTTTTGCACAATCCTCTCAAGAATCAAATTGAAGAGGTCACATGACAGCGCATCGCCTTGCCTAAATCCTGTTATGCTATCGAATGTGTCGGTGAGGTCGTTTCCGACCCTGAGCAGCGAGAATTCTCCATCGTCATTCTACACAAACGGACGAGTTTGGGCGGTATACCAAAACTAGACATGGCTCTGTATAGTTCGTCTCTATAAATGCTGTCGTATGCGGCTTTGAATTCGATAAATAGGTGGTGGGTATCGATTTGGACTTCTTGGATTTTTTCCTGGATCTGCTGAAGTGGGAAAATTTGAGCGGTTGTGGACTTTCTTGGCCTAAAACAACACTGAGAAGCGCCGATCAGGGTGTTGGTAAACGGTTTCACATTTTACGGCAGACATTGATCGCCTACAATGTTGATGATAGACTAATGCTTCACTAGTTGGTGTAGTTCAGAGGGTCTCCTTTTTTGTGGATCGAGCAAACGATGCTGAGGTTCCATTCTTCAGGCATACTATCATCCGACCAGATTTGGCTTATGAGTTGGTGGATTTTACATACCAAGTCATCTCCGCCAGCTTTATAAAGCTCGGCGGGAAGGTCGTCATTTCCGGCAGCTTTATTAGGCTCAGGTAAACCTGCCGAATATTGTTCCTGGAGTGGCACCTCTCTATATCCTCGATCGCGCTTTTTTTTCTTCTTTCTGAAAAGCCGGTGTTCTTCCTTTCTTCTCTGCCTATAGAGCAGAGCTCTCGTCTTCACCTGCAGCTTAGCCTTGTAGGCCTCGTTCTTCTCTGGCTTGCTGGTGGCCGTGATAAACCTAGCACATCAGTTGCGGCTGATCTAATGGCTTGTTGGCATCGTTGCCATTGCTCTTCGATATTATATGCTGGTGGTATGATGAGAAACGAGATTTTAAGGAATACGCGTTGCGCGAAGGCCTTGGTAGCCTCTTGCGACTGCAGTCCTTCGACATTGATTTTGTTCACAGTATTTCAGGTTTGTTGTGGCGTGGTGGATATCCGCATCCTTACCTTGGCTGCAACAAGGTCGTGGTCCGAGTCAATGTTAGTAGGCTGTGTTTTCCGACAATACTGCTCATGATGTCTTCTCTTTCTACATTTGAGTTAACGTCTCCCAGCACGATTTTAACATCGTACTTCGGTAGTCGTATTTTGTCAAGGAGCTATAGTAGAAGCAATCTTTAGTTAAATCATTCTTTTTCTCCGTCGGGGCGTGAGCGCATATAATGCTTGTGTTGGCAAATTTGCCTTGATGCGAATTGTTACAGTGCGTTTGCTAATGTCTTGGAAACATAAGACTTCTTGCCTAAGTCTGGCACTTATAACAAAACCGCATCCGAATAGTCGCTGTTTCTGCTCACTATAACATGGTCCATAGTTGATGTCACAGTTTATCATCCTCTATTTGCCCGGCCCATCGCATCATATTTTCTGGATGGCAGTAATGTCCGCGTTGTAGCAGTTTAGCGCTTCCGCTAGTTGTTCGCCTGCACCTCTCCTGTTTAATGTTCTCACCTTCCTGGTGCAGATACGAACGTCATTGTCCTTTTTTCGTTTAGCAGTGTCGTCCACAATAATATCAGTCCTTCCCGAGGCTATTGGTTGCTTAGGTATATTCGGTATGAGAGGCTACAATCCGCTGTGCGGATCGTTGAATACCATATCCCATCCCATCCTTAAAATTAATATCCTCAAAATATAGGCCTTATGGCGATGAAATACAGAAAATGACATTGTCACAATATATTGCTCAGACAGTTTATCAAAATCTTTTGTGGTTCGACAAAAAACAACGTTTTTGTATTGCATATGCCTTGGGGTAGGGCATATAAATGGTTTTTGTAGGAACACGCCCCCAAAAAGTGGGCGTAGGTTAAAATGATCTATGGACAAAATGTTTATATTACCATTGCGGAAGTATTTGCATCAAAAATTTTTTCGAAAGTTTTAAAATTTGGACAAAAAGCGTTTTTTACTAAAAACGCCCCCAAAAAGTGGGCGTGGCAAAAAACGTTGTATGGACGAAATATAGATATTGGGATTGTCTAAATATTCTGCTCAGACACTTTTTTGAAATTCCTTACGGGCCTAAAACTACGTTTTTCTAAAAAGGAGGCATGGCAGTGGGCGGATTTCAAAAATGTTTACACTTGTTCTGCTTCGTCGGCCAGAGAGTCTATATACCAAATTTCAACACTCTAGCTCAAAATTTAAGGCCCAAAAATCGGTGACACACAGACGGACGGACGGACGGACAGACATGGCTTAATCGACTCAGCTAGCGATTCTGAATCGATCCATATACCTTGAGGTATATGTATCGAAATTATTTCTCTATGTTACAAACTTAATGTCAAAACTAATATACCCCCCAATGGGATAGGGTATAAAAATATTGCTCGTGGCTATTCGAGTTTAATCCCGAAACAAGGATGATCTCGCACTGAAAAACCACGCCTCTGTACGGTAACAGAAATAAGTTACCGAATTAAATAATATTCTACAGGAACAGACCTATTGTTGTAAAAGACTTGTCATCAAAATTATGACAATTCATTTACCACGTCGCGCCGTAAACTTACTCAACGTTTATGATGACTTGCTGACGTTACGTGAACACCCTATTGATCAAATCGGAATGTCACAAATAATCTACTCCAATCGAAAAATAAAGTCCGAAGACTCCGAACGCTGGCTATAACGGTTCTTCCATATACAAATATATAATATTCAAGTTCCTTTTTTCCACACAGTTATGTACAATGACTTAGAGTAACAGTTCAGTCTTCCTAACCCCTTTATTCTTTAGTTAGTTTCTCTGCTGTTAGCACGTCAATAATTTCACAGTACACAATGAGGCCAATTTTATATTACGATGAACGTAGTTCACCGGTACGAAGCTGTATGCTCCTAACTAAACTCCTGAAGGTGGACCTGGAATATAAATTTATTGATGTGATAAAAGGAAATCATCTTGAAGCAGAATTTTTAGAGGTAAGATCATTAAAATTTTTATTTCATATTCATAGTCCTAAAATCGTCCAAGGGGTTTGCAAACATTATTTTCGGTAGTTGAGTAAATAAAATGGGAAAACTAATGATATTTTCCAAAGATAAGTTATAAAGTATTTCATAGAGTACTTCGCGACAACACAAATCTGTCCGACAAGGGAGCATAAATTAGCCTTCATACAAATGATACGGCTATCAGATTGACGTTGTCGCGAAGTACTATATTCGGAAAATGAATATGTTATCTCAAGCGGAATTACCTCCAGAGAACGATCGAGTATGGGTTTTAACAGTTTTCATTTTTTTTTCTATTACATATTTTTTACAAATGGAATCCGCCATATCTGTTCTATCTTCCACAGATTAATCCGTTACACACAGCTCCAGTACCGGTGTTGCAGCATAACGGACTAACATTAACTGATAGTCATACCATCTTGATTTACTTGTGTGAGAATTTCGACGGTGGCATCAAATATTGGCCCGAGGATAAGCTGGAGCGGATTAGAGTGATAAACAAATTATGTGTTGAGTGTTCCGTATTATTTCAAAGAGACAATGATATGATGGTGAGTCTTTAGCAATAGTGTTCGTTGTTTTTATTATCTTACATTTCTTAAAGGCTGCACTCATTGCACATGGTCATCCAAATGTTGACATGGAGACCCATGAGAAAAAAATCGTAGAAGTGTACGAGGTACTGGAGAAGAATCTTAAAACCAAGAAAAGTCCATTCATATGTGCCAATCATGTAAGTAGTACAAGATTTGTTTTAAGTACTAAATAGTTCTGTTCCCGTATGAATTATTTTTACTGGTTCTATATGATTTTTACTTCCCATACGCAATTTTCGAATGCAAGTAAAGATTATCAGTAAAGATCAGTAAGTTTCATTAAAAATTGTACTGTCTATTGTGACATTTGCTGAATATTTCCTTATCTTGTATTATTTATTCTCCGCAGATGACAATTGCAGACATTTCGCTGTTGGCCACATTAAGCACAGTGGATCTTCTTTTTGAAGTAACATCCGAAAAGTGGCCAAATTTGTTCGAGTGGTTTCGCATGATGAAGGAGGAACTGGTCGATATCTATAGCGAATGCAATGTCGTTGGATTGCAGAAACTGCAAAAGGTGGTGGAAGACATTGGAAAGTACAAGTTCCCAAAGAGAGATTAAGTGCAGTAGTGATTTTAGCTGTCACCTTTTAGATGATAAATTTGTATCCATTGTAATTAACATTTTATTTACCTGAATCTTAATTTATTTTTAAATGTTTTATGTAAGCCAAAATGTAATTTTGTATTATAAAATGTCGAGATGTTTTCTTTTTAAAAAAAATTAGATTAAATTTGTTTATACATACACATCTGTGAAAGAATTTGGTTTGCATTTTATTTGTTTCGATTTCTCCTCGGTTTGAGTGAAGTCTTATAGATTTCCTGTGTCTATAATTGTCAATATGTTGGAGATAAAATTGAACGACTGCCAGATGACAATCAACAAACTTTTTATACCCTATCCCATAGGAGTATATTAGTTTTGATACACAGTTTGTAACATAGAGAAATAATTTAGCTTGATATACCTCAAAGTATATGGATCGATTCAGAATCGCTAGCGGCGTCGATTGAGCCATGTCTGTCCGTCCGTCTGTCTGTCGGCCCTATCGAGGTATACTTCGGAGCGGAAATTTCTCCGATTTCGTACGATTCGGAGGATTTTAGCTTCGAGGTATTCCTCGGAAAAGCTGTTCGGAATATTTCTCCGACATTTTGTACCGCACCCCGACGAATTGCGTTGAGGTGCATTTTTGATGCGATTTTTGACAGCTAAGTGCCATTCTTTCTCCGATTTCCTCCGACACAAATTTTTCGCAGAATTTATTTACGAATTGAAGTGAAGTGAACCCGTCGCATTTGGGAAGATTTTTTTCCGATGACACATACCTCGAATGGAATTTTAACCTCCGACGAAGTATGCGTTGCGGAAAATTGTCCGCTCCGACGGATACCTCGATAGGGCTGTGTATGTCACCGATTTTTAGGCCTTAAATTTTGAGCTAGGATATTGAAATTTGGTATATAGGATCCTTATCTGAATCTTTTTTTTTTTATAATTTGCGCGCAACTCAAGGGGTTATGAATACCCTTTATATGTTTTAGCACAGTGCGGGCGTTAAGGAAATTAGGGATAAGAAGAAAGGAGATACCGATGCACATTGGTTTTAAATGTCTGTAAGTTATAATGGAAAGGAAAAACAGAGTTTGGTAGAGCATTCCACATTCGTGTTGTTCGGTTTATGTACGAATCTCTGTATTTCAGCGTACGTCCGAAGATAGGCTTGAGGGTAAACTGATTTGCATTCATTGCGTAACGAGTATTGCGGCTGAATTGTTGAATGGGAGGAATGCAGCTGGCTATTTCATTTGAAAATTGGTTGTTAAAATAGCGATAAAACAAGGTAAGGCAAGAGATGTTTCGACGGTGTTCGAGCGAAACTAAGGAGTTCGCTATTCTTATGTCTCCTATAAGTTTTTTCGCACGTGTTTGAATCCTATCTAGTAGGTACAATGTTGATTTTGGTGCACCTGACCAGACGTGGGCGTTGGATTCAAGTTTTGGGCGTATAAACGCTTTATATATTGTGGCCAGATCAGTGGTGGTGAAATATTTCTTACATCGATTTAGGAAACCTAGACATTTCGCTGCGTTTTTAGCGACTTCGAATATGTGGTCGCTCCAACGTAAGTCGTTACTAGCACACATACCTAGCATGGAAAGCTTTTCGGTTTCTTCGACGTAAGTTCCATTCATGGAAAATGGCTCTAGATTTTGGTTTCGCTTTAATGACAGAAGACAGCATTATGTTTTGGAGGCATTGAATTCCACTCTATTAGATTTACCCCATTTGATAATGCTGTCAAGGTCGGAATTCAATGAGCTTAACATATTTTGGCGTTTAGAGTCCACGTTCGAAGGTGAGGGACGAGGACCTGTAAACGAATATGAGAATCTGAGGGTACTGTCATCAGCGAAGGAATGGATTGGATTAGAAGTTGCAGACAGGAGATCATTTATAAAAATGAGAAAGAGAGTCGGAGACAAAACTGAGCCTTGAGGGACACCAGCATATATTTGGTGAGTTACAGACTTGAAACCATCCAAAACAACTTGAATTGAACGTTTCCAAAGATAATGTCTAATCCATAGAAGAAGTTTTTCGTCGGTTCCAAATGCACGCATTTTCGACAAAAGGGCTTGATGCCAAACCCTGTCAAATGCCTTTGAAATATCAAGCGCAAAAATCTTGCTTTCGCCACCATGGTGGATTGATTGGTTCCACTTTTCGGTGAGATATGTCATCAAATCACCAGTAGACCTGTTGCTGCGAAAACCATATTGCCGGTCATTGAGAGGTTTTCGTGTTTCGAGCTGACGGTTTCGTCATAAGCTGACGGTTTATCAGCGTTTCCATGACCTTGGAAAGAAGGGACGTAAGTGCAATTGGTCGGTAGTTGGAGAGAGAAGAAGATTCCCCTCTTTTTGGTACAGGCTGGACAAATGCTGTTTTCCATCTACTCGGAAAGAGTCCTGATGAGTAGGATAGATAGAAAAGCTTGCGCAGTGGTTTTGCTAGCGTAGAAGAACACCTCTTCAGAATGATGGGGGATATACCATCTGGACCAGCGGATTTTACGAGTACGAAAGTGAATTTGTCCCATAGAATGATCTACGTTCTCAAGTACAGGAGGAGACTGAACACAATCTGGCAATGTAGAATTGGCTGCGAAATGCGCAGCAAGCAGATTGGCTTTGTCTAAAGAGCTGACAGCTGGAATGTCATTGTGAATGAGCGTCGGAATTGATGATGAGGCCGAATTTTTTATATTTTTAACAAATGACCAAAAGTTTTTACTACCTCTGGGACATTGTAGAATTTTTTGCCTCAACTTTTGGTCATAGAGGAATTTGACACGCTTTAAATGGGCATTACAGTCATTTCTGGCTTGTTTGAACTTTGCTCGGTTTTCCTCTGTTGGGTTGGTCTTGTACAACCGAAAGTTTGTCTCTCTCAACCTGATAGCTTCTTTGCAGCTCAAGTCATACCACCCTTTTTCCTTTGGTCTGATACTCTTAATTCTGTTGGGAATAAAAAATCTCATACCAAAGAGAATGATATTTGATATCATATCAGCAGCAGCATCCACGTCACTATCGAGGAAACATAGTGACCAGTTAAAATTCCTAAAAAAAAACTGTTTAATGCTTCCCAATTGGCTTTCTCGTATTGCCATACAGTTTTTTGGGGAATTTGCTCTTTAACTGTGTGGTTGGAGTACGAGAAATTTGTTGATATGATACAGTGGTCTGTGGTATTTATCAGGGTGAGAGGTAAGAAACAAGTCCAGGGTGTTGGCGGCTTGACTGTTAATATCCGGTATGCGTGTCGGCTCATTTACAAGCTGGGTTAGGTTGTTTACCTCAGCAAAGATCTCAACATACCTTCCTTCGGGTGTTGTCTGTCCAGAATGTTGAAGCCACGTAGAATTGTGTACATTCAAATCGCCCGCAATGACGATTTCAGTGTGAGGATGCAGGGATACAATTCTAGAGATGGAGTCAGACAGTGCATCAAACTCGTTAAGGGTTGAATTACTGTCAAGGTTTGGGCTTCTATAAATGAAACAGTAGTGGATTAAATGCCTACGGACATGGAATTTCAGCCATATAAAATTAAATTCCGGATTGGAACATTGGCAGTATTGATGTTGAATTTGGTAGGCTACGTCACTATACGTATATATATGGCGAGACCGCGGTGAGAAAAGAATAATGGCACTAAATTATATCCAGGTAGGGTTAATTCTGATAAGTCAGTATGCACCCCCACCTGTGTTTCAGTTAGTGCCAAAACAGCTGGTTTGTATTTACAAATGTGGACGTATGTAGAAAAAAGATTCGATTTTAACCCACGAACATTGCAAACGTCCACATTAAAAAACACAATACCGACGACAGACTAAGCTTGACTGAGAAGTGAAGGTTCACGTTGATTGTCTAAAACAACTTGTCACAGGTGTTATGCCCGTATGACAAGTTAAATTATACGCACAACAAAAAAGTTCACTCACAGCCCGCTAACATCGGTTATTGCCTATGCTTCCCCATTGCGACCGCACGCACGAAAAGAAAATTCATACGGCACTTGCATTGGTGATGCACGGGCAAAAATCAGAGGAGGATGCACGAGGAGAAGAACAGAGGAGATACCAATGTGCGTTGGTTATAATTATACCCTATCCCATAGGGGTATATTAGTTTTGATACATAGTTTGTAACATAGAGAAATAATTTAGCTACATATACCTCAAAGTATATGGATCGACTCAGAATCGATAGCTGAGTCGATTTAGCCATGTCTGTCCGTCCGTCCGTCCGTCCGTACGTCACCAGTTTTTGGGCATTAAATTTTGAGCTAGAAGGATGTTGTTTGTTGCTCCCAGCAGAACAAGTGTAAAAATTTTTGAAATCCGCCCACTGCCACGCCCCCTTTTTAGAAAAACGTATTTTTTGGCCAAACCATAAGGAATTTTGAAAAACTTTCTGAACAACATATTTAGACAATCTGAATATCTGTATTTCGTTCATATAAAGTTTTTTGCCACGCCCACTTTTTGGGGGCGTTTTTATATAAAAACCATTTTTATACACTACCCCATAACATATGCAGGAGAAAACCTTGTCTTTTGTAGAACCGTAAATGTTTTTTATAAGCAGTCTGAAGAATTTGTTGTCACCATGTCATTTTCTTTATTTTATTTTATTTTTAGCCATGTCCACTTTTTGGGGATTTTAGTTTTACAGATAGGATGGGATAGGGTATTCAACGATCCGCACAGTGGATTGTTTGTTTTTGTTTTTTTTCTCATATGTTTTTCTTTTTAAATTTTCTTAAAGAGGAAAGAATGCGTTTGGTAAAGCACTCCACATTCGTGTTGTTTGGTTTAGAAATGAATCTCTATATTTCATAGTACGCCCGAAGTAAGGCTTAAGGGTGAATTGATTAGCATTCATTGCACGGCTAGTATTACGGTCGAATTTTTAAAGCGTGGAAAGCAACTGGCTCTTGCGTGTATTTTTTTTATAATAGGAATAAAAGAGTCCTAGGCAGGAGACATTCCTATGATGTTTGATCGAGACTATGGAGTTCGCTATGGTTGGGTCTCCTATCAGTTTTATCGCACTCTTTAGTATCTTGTCTAGTATGTGCAATGATTTTTTTACTGCACTTGACCATATGTGGGCATTTTACTAAATTTTCTGGCGTATATACGCTTTATTTATTGAGGTCAGATCCGAAGGGGACTTTTTTTTTAATTTTTGGGAGAAACTCGATGGCGAGAATAGGTTTTAGGGGAAACTGGTTGTAAAAACAGACGCAACATGTGCTGCGCGTCATCTTAATTAAAAAAAGCATTACCAAGAGGATAGCCTTAACTATTGCAAGATTGGAAGAGGTGTTCCATTTAAAATTAACCTTTATACAAGGTGGCGCAAAAGTAATCCTCCTATCAGAAAATGATAAAAATTTTGCGATTGGCCCCTAATGTCAGTTCTGTTTTGACATTTGTGTAGTAAACACATGCGAAATACACGTTAATAAACAATGTTACGCTACACTGCTCCAGAACGCGGAATATTGGTGACTATTTATTTGAGCAATAATCGGTCGGTGACTTTGGCAATTTCGTCGCAGATTTCCTAGCCGTCCAACGCCTACTGGTGAAACACTGCGACGTTTAGCCGCTCGCCTCGAAGGGACTGGCACAACACGAGATGCTGCCAGGCGTGGCAGACCCCGGAGTAGCCGTTCTGCAGAGAATATTGCTGCTGTAGCCCCAGATGTTATGGAAGCGCCGTCGACATCGACCAGACGACGTGCCACGCAAATGGGTATCAGTCGACGGTTTTTACAGCGAATTTTGGTACTACATTTGAAGATTTTTCCGTACAAAGTCCAGACGGTGCATCAGCTGTTAGCTGCTGACCGCCAATCGCGTCTAACATACGCTCAAGCCACCATCTTCCAAGAGGAAGATGATTTTTCATCAAAAATAATCATGAGTGATGAGGCCCATTTCCATCTTAGCGGGTACGTAAATAAGCAAAAATTACGCTTCCGGGGCACTGAAAATCCGCGTGTAACCCACGAAGAGCCATTACACCCGCTCAAAGTCACTGTATAGTGTGCTGTTTTCGCTGGAGGAGTCATCGGACCTTTTTTCTTCGAAGACGTCGCGGGCCAAACGGTTACTGTGAATGGTGAGCGCTACAGAGCAATGATCAACGAGTTCTTTTTGCCGCAACTTGATGAATTGGGATGCCACAACCGATATGCTGAAGGATGCATTTCCCGGGCGCCTAATCTCCGGTTTTGGCGATTTGCACTGGCCAGCAAGATCGCCTGATTTGACCGCTCCAGACTTCTTTTTGTGGGGCTATTTGAAGTCGCGGGCTTATGTCAACAAGCCTCAGACTCTTGCAGCTCTTAAAGACAATATCCGTCAAGAATGTGAGGACCTATCGCCGGAAGTTTTGGCCAAAGTGATGGAAAATGCCATAAAAAGGGCTCAAATGACAATCAACTGTGGCGGCGGCCATTTACATGACATCATATTCTCGACTTGATGTTAAAAAAAATTAAAAGACCAAATAAAAATAACCCACAAGAAGAATCAAAGTTTTTCATTTTTTTTTAAATTACAGCCAAAAAACATGGGAAGGTTATTTTTGCGCCACCTTGTACCTACCATGGAAGTATTATGATATCGATCCCTTCATCATAGATTTGAAGCCATTGGTAAGAATAAGATAGCAATAATATCCTGACTGGAGCCTGTAACGAAAAATGGGAAAACTCAACTTGAAGTTTCTTTATCTGCATAACCTCTGTAAACTTCTCATCCGAAGGCTTTGACATAATATTGATATCGAGCGATATTTAGTTTCATCAATGATCATTCCACGATTGCACTTTAATTCATAAAAATATAACTTTTACTATATGCCCCATTATGATGGCATCGAAGTGGAAGTTCTGTTAATCGTGCATGCTATCAGCCCGGGCAGTTAGTACCTTTTGAAGATTACATAGTTCTTAACGCAACCATGTGAAAGAAAGGGCATGGCATCTTCAACGGTCGAGATCTTTGGAGGTTGAAAAGACTTGATCTTATTACTAAGAGCTTGGAAAAAGCGCTTTTTATGAAAGGAGAGGTATTATCATTGATCCTTATGCCGTAAGAACGTCTTCATGGACGAGGTACTTCGACTGAAGGCTGTTCTTAACACAGATACCGAGCATGGAAAGCTTTGTGGATAAATCCATGGATAAAGACTGTAGATTTTGGTTTCGCTTTGATCACAGAAGACAGTTTTACTTTTTGAAAGCATTAAATTGCACTCTAATCGGCTGACCACTTTTATGCTTTTGAGGTCAGAATTTGATGAGCTTAAAATATTTATACGTCTTCTACGTTTTCGTTCCGCGTCCAAAGATGAAGGTCGTGGATATGAGAACGAATATGAGAAGGTGAGGGTAATGTCATCAGTAAAGGAGTGGATTGAATTAGAAGTTGCAGACAAGAGGTCATTAATAAAAACGAATGAGAAGGCTACAATCCGCTGTGCCGATCGTTTAATACTCTATCCCATCCCATCCTTAAAATTAACATCCCCAAAATGTAGGTTTTTTTTTATGAAGATGAGATATAGAAAATGACAACATAATGTTCAGACGCAACATATTGTTCTGAAAGTTTATCAACATCTTTTATAGTTCGACAAAAAACAACGCGTTTCTCCTGCATATGCTATGGGGTAGGGTATACAAATGTTTTTTTGTAAGAAAACGCCCCTAAAAAGTGGGGGTGGGTTTAAATTATTTAAGACTGAAATGTTTATTTTATCATAACCAATGGTTCTGCATCAAAAGTTTTTTTAAATATTTTAAAATTGTACCGAAAAAGGTTTTTTTTTACTGAAAGTGGGTGTGGCAAAAAACTTTATTAAGACAAAATATAGATATTGTGATTCTCATAATATGTTGCTCAGATACTTCTTAAAATTCCTTACACTTTGGCCAAAAACTACGTTTTTCTAAAATAGGGTGCGTGGCAGTGGGCGGATTTCAAAAATTTTTACATTTGTTCTGCTGGGAGCAACAAAGAGCACGTGTACCAAATTTCATAATTCTAGCTCAAAATTTAAGGCCCAAAAACTGGTGACGTACGTACGGACGGACAGAAATGGTTAAATCGACTCAGCTAGCGATTCTGAGGAGATCCATATAATTAAAGGTATATCTAGCTAAATTATTTCTCTATGTCACAAACTATGTATCAAAACTAATATACCCCTATGGGAAAGGGTATAAATAGTCTAGTGGACAAAACGGATCCTTGAGGAATACCAGCATTTAAGAATAAGAATACTAGCAGACTTAAAACTATTCAAAACAAATCGGATTGAACTTTTCGAGAGGTAGTTTATAATCCATAAAAGCAGAGTATCATCGATACCAGAAGCATGCATTTTCGACAAAAGGACTGTATGCCAAACCCTGTCAACTCCCTTTGAAATATCAAGTGCCACGATCTTGTTTTCGCCACCAAGATGGATTGATTGGTTTCACTTTTCGTTGAGATATGACATCAAATCACCAGTGGACCTGTTGCTACGAAAACCGTATTATCGGTCATTAAGGAATTTTATTGATTCATTGATCCCTAAGAAAGAAGGACGTAAATGCAATTGGACGGTAGTTAGAGTAGTTCGCTTTTCGGGGACGGGCTCGACAAATGCAGTTTTCCATCAACTCGGAAAATAGTTCTGATGATAGAAAAGCTTATGGCAGATGGAAAAGCATATGCAGGGGGCTTTCCAGCGTGGAAGAACATCTCTTCAGAATGATCGAGAAAATCTAGACCAGCCGGTTTGTGTTTGTCAAGATCGATTAATACTCTTGCGACTGTACGAGTACGAAAGTCGGATTGGTCCCATAGAATGCTCTACGTTCTCAAGTATAGGAGAAGACTGCTACAATCTGGCAACGCACTTACTTACTTAAGTGGCGCTAAAGTCCGGAATGAACCTGGGCCTCAACCAACATGCATCTCCAATTAGACCGGTCCTTAGCTAACTGCCTCCAGTTGCTCAGGTCGATGTCGGTTTCTACTTACGCCTATGTCTCACTTAAGGCGAGAAAATCGAAGACTCTGCGAGATGGAGTATTGGCGATCCTAAACGTCCAATACGGACGCTGTACAGCTCGTATAGTTCTTGGAACTGGGTACCAGGGATTTCTTCATCCACTTTTGATGCGGCACATGCTTCAACGCCGTAGAGCAAGACTGGGATGATCAGAGTCTTGTATAGGATAACAGCGGTTAGCAAGAGTAATTCTTCGTTAATTTCTGCCGTAATGTTGTTGTCAGAGCTACAAGCGGTATCGAGGTAGACAAAGTCCCATACTACCTCAAAGTTGTATCCGTCAATGTTGATATTCTATAAAATTCGTCGATATTGTGTATCCTTTCGAGTTGACAGCATATATTTGGTCTTACCCTCATTTATAGCTAAACTCATTTTTGGCGCTCCCCTCTTCTCTAGCAAATTGGCTATAACATCCCGTTGAGTTCTACCACTGATATCAATATCGTCGGCGTATGCTAGAAGTTGCACCGATATGTAAAGATTTTTTTAGGATCTGCCGAAGTGTGAAGATAAAACCACACTGATAAGAGCTGATCAGGTTTTTGGTAAACGTGGTTTCAGGCGTTCACATTACGGCAGATAGGAACTTGTAGGCGATGTGGATCGGGCAAACGAAACATAGGGACCAGTTAAAATTTTTAAAGAAGTCATTTTGAGCTTCTTCAGAGTTTTTCCCCACCAGTTTTTAAGAAAGTGTCAAAACAGCTACCCCTTTATTAATAAACGGTGATAAGCTAATCAGTAACTTACTTTTGACATTTGCTAGAGTATTTCTTATGGGGAAAACTGTAAAATTAGCCATTAATTAGCTAATCAGCGTTTATTAATAAGGGGACTAGTCTATATTCGAAAATGTTGACGTAACTCAAAAAGAGATGCGACCTTAACCCACGAATATTGCTAATGTCTACTGTGAAGTTCTTATCCATTACAATTGTCACATATAAAATGACTCAACTCCGATGTAGGCTTAAAATTTTGTATTTTCTATCATCACAATAGAATTAAAATTTTAAATAATATTAATGGAACTAGCTAACTGTGAAACTTCAATTGCAAATTGCCATCATCGACTTCCTCACTGTTCTCAACCAAACCTCTGGTGTCAGAAGAAATCATTCATTCCCGATCAAACGTCACAGCTAATAAGTAACCAATGGCCAAAACCCCTGAAACCAGAAAGTTTAAGTTTAATTTAATGTGAAGACGGACTAATTACATTTGGAACCCCTCGTTTACACTTAAGTTGGTGACTTTTTAATGACCATCAAGTTAACTGTCAATTGTTGTCAATTGAGAGTCTTTTTTTTTTTTTTCATTTCAACTGGGTCTTTTGTTGAATCTAATTTGATATTGTCGCATCCCTTTGTTACATAATGCGACTAAAAAATAAACCAAAACGAATGAAAAAAAAAAACAAACCAAAGCCAACCAGAATTAAATTAATTGGAATTGCAGATAATAGCCAAAGAAAAAGGACAGCAACGTGTCTCATATAACCAATTATTCTAGGGGTGAATGTTTGCTTTCGTCAAGAAAAATCGATTGCAAACGCGTAATTGTCAATAATCACGGATTTTTGTTACGTGTTTACAACGACTTGGCGGATGGGTTGATCATTTAATTTTTTTTTTACTTTGATGTTTATTGGTTTTATTTCGAGAATTAACCTATTTTGTCTGTATTCAGGTTTTTATAGTAAAATACCACCCGATCTGTGAACACTCATTTTTTTGAAGAGAATAAAACTTCTACATCATTTATTGCATATTTTTGGGGTTGCTCATACAGCTGGATTTCAACTCAATTTGAATATATTTACAATTATCTTGTCTAGTTTTAGGCGTTGTATAAAATAAAGGCATGCTTACACGCAAATGTTTTCAGAAAATATAATATATTAAGGACTTGACGACTTCTTTTTTAATAAAAATGAAAACTACTTGAGATATCTCAAAAAAAAAAAAATATTGGCTTGAATCACTATCAAAACATTTATAAATGGAATTCAACTTCGTTCATATGTCCCCCACGGGAACGTATGCAGCGGTCAAAACGTTTAACCCAATTTTCGAAGACTCGGCTGCACATTTCAAGCGACTTAATTTATTAGTTATTTCCCTTATGTCGGTACTCCATTTTAAGTTGTAGTCTAGAGTGACGACGAGGTATTTGTATGTTGACACATTTCCTATCATCTCCGAACAGCTGTTATGTTTTCCAGATGGAGGTAATCTCTTGCTGCATGAAAAATTTTAGCTTCGTGTATTTTTTTTTGTGTTTCAAAATATGTGGTGGTCGAATGTGCATGACTGTAGCCTTTTTTGCGTGGATAATTAAACCCTGGTCATGGCACCAAGCCGTTACTGCATCACATTCCTTACGCATTATTGGCTCTGCTGTCTCAAAATGTCTATGGCTCACTATTATTGCCATATCGTCAGCGTATGCTTAATCTTTACTATTTTTAAGTACTGAGAGCAAATCATTCACATATATGATAAATATAAGCGGGCCCAGTTTTGGTCCTTGTGGAACTCCATAAATTGAATTCTCATGTTCGCTGTAATATTCGCCGATTTTCCCATTAAATTTTCTTTCTTTTAGGTAGCTTTCAAACCATTTCAAAATTGGACCTAGTACACCGAATGTTTCTAATTGTCTTAAAAAGTTTGTGTGGCTCAGGGTATCGAAAGCTTTTTTAAAATATATAAAAAGTAGAACGCTTACTTACTAAAATGGCGCCACAGTCTGGAATGAACCTGGGCCTTAGCCAACATGCCTCTTAAGTTAGCCCAGTCCTTAACTAACTACCTCCGGTTGCGCACTCGAAGTTCGTTAAGGTCGGTTTCTACTTGTGCGCGCCACTTAAGGCGAGGTCTTCCTCTACTGCGTCCGACATCTGGCTGGGAATCGAAGGCTCCAGAGTATTGGTGTCAATTGGTTTTACATTTCCTAGCCATCTTAAACGTCCAATGCGGAGTTTTTTGACCAGGGGTATGTCGTTGTACAGCTCGTATAGTTCTTGGTTGAATCTTCGTCTCGATAGCCCGTCAACGCAAATAGGCCCGAAGATTTTTTGAAGAATTTTTCTCTCGAATCGACTTCTTCATCCTCTTTTAATACGGTCCATGCTCCAGTGCCGTTTAGCAGGACTGGGATGATCCGGGTCTTGAAAAGGATCTCGTTAGTAGTTCGAGTGAGAGCTCTACTACTAAATTGCCTTCTTAGTCCCAAGAAACAGCGGTTGGCGTAAGAGTATTACTTCATTTAATCTCTGACGAGATCTTAACAGAATAAATAGCGAAGACGAGGTAGATAAAGTCCCGTACTACCTCAAAGTTATATCTGTCAATGTGGACGTTCTGTCCAATTCGTCGATGTTGTGTGTCCTTTCATGTTGACAGCATATACTTAGTCTTATCCTCATTTACTGCTATATACTAGCAAACGTGGCTATGACATCAAGTGGAGTCCTACCAATGATGTTAATATCGTCGGCGTATGCTAGAAGTTGCACCGATTTTTGGAAAATTGTGTTGGCTCGGGAGTTTTGCTCAATCCTCTCAAAAATCAAATTGAAGAAGTCACATGACAGCGCATTGCCTTGCCTAAATACCTTTTTGGTATCGAATGTGTCGCTGAGGTCGTTTCCGACCCTTATAGAGCAGCGAGAATTCCTACACAAGCGGACGAGGTTGAGCGGTATACCAAAACTAGACGTGGCGTGGAAGTGTGAAAATTTGATCTGTTGTGGACTTCCCAGGCCTAAAACCACAATGATAAGGGCCGATCAGGTTGTTGGTAAACGGTTTCAGGCGTTCACATATTACGGCAGATAGAATCTTGTAGGCGATGTTGAGGAGACTTATGCCTCTGTAGTTAGCGCAGTTCAGAGGGTCTCCTTGTTTGTGAATCGGGCAAACGATGCTGAGTTTCCACTTTTCAGTCATACGTTCATTCGATCGGATTTGGCTTATAAGTTAGTGGATGTAATTTACCAAGCCATCTCTGCCGGTTTTATAAAGCTAAGCGGGAAGGCCGTCATTTCCGGTGGGTGGTTGGCAGTTTTCGCTGTCGTTGCCAATATTAAATGGTTCGTTGTTCGTCTCCGCCGTTTAACAGTCTGCAGAAGTGGTTCTCTCATATCATATTTCCTTGTTCATCTCGACAGAATTCTGTTCGACCCTTGTATCCTTGGCTTTGACGTTTTACACTTTGGTAAAACTTGCGTTGCGCGAAGGCCTTGGTGGTCTCTTGCGATTGCAGTCTTTCGATATTAAATTTTTCACAGTATTTCTGGTTTGATGCAGCGTTGTTTGGTTGACCGTTTGTTGATCTGGAGACCACCATGTCTCCTTATGGATATCGAGGTGAGTAAACCTTTGCGTTAAAATCTCCCAACACGATTTTAACATCGTACTTCGGTAGTTGCTCATAGGTTTTGTTAAGGAGCTCGTAGAAGCAATCCTTAGCTATATCACCTTTGTACTCCTTCGAGTCGGAGCGTGAGCGCATATAAGTTTTTTGTTGGCAAATTTGGCCTTGATGCAGATTGTGACAATTCGTTCGCTAATGTGACTTACCCTTTAGATTCATAAATAACCTGTTGTCCAAATATGTCGAAGCAGCTCATGTAGGTTCGCCTGGAAAAGCATAACGGGTATGCCGTGCAATTCTGACCTGGCTGTTTATAGTGTTGCTGTTTTTCGTCTTGTTATCAACACATCCGGTTGGATGAGACCAGTATCCTATGGTTACCACTTACAACCACTGGGCATTGCCAAGTCATGGCCAATCAGAGCCTACCCTCGTTCTTCAACACTCAACCATTCAATGTTGTGTTGACCCTGAAAACTCAAAATGCTTGGTCCTATCAAGAAAAAACCTCAATATTTCATATTTCCCTCCGATAGTGCTGAGCGATACTCCTCGGGTTGATATTTAATACCTATCTGACTTGGGATATTAATATATATTCACTCGTCGGAAAAGTCTATGGTGTACTGCAAATACTGTGGGTAACGCAGTATTTCATATCAGTTAGCACTGGTGCCGACTACAAAGAACGAAACGAAACGATAGGGAATACCCGCGCCTTGATTGCGTGGCATGCAGGATCATTCAATGGAAAGTAGCGTACATGATAAGATTTATCTTAGTTGCAGTTACTTACAATTAATATCGTAGGGAGGTGTTTTTAGTAAGTAAGAATCTAACACCCTCGCTGGAAAAAATGTTCAAATCTTTATATGAAAATGCCCCAAATAGTGATTATGTGAGTTAAAATTTTCAGGTCAATTAAGATTTTTTCCCTTTTATTCATCTCACATCATCATCGAACTAAGCATATACAATATACACCCACAACATCCCTTCTTACATTACTTATCTCCTCTCTGTGGAAACTTGAACTTCCCATACACCTCCACTATGCTGGCAAGCTTTTCCAATCCCTTGCTGTTACATTCATCATAGTTCCCGCCCAGTGACTGCTGCATCCTTTCAAACCACTCATACAATCGAGGCCACTTCTCTGCGGTAAGATGAAACATGAGATCCACGGTGCTAAGTGTACTCAAGAACGATAAGTCCGCAATCGTCATCTGCAATAAAAACACAATCATCCAAGATGTTTGTAATATAAGATCTCAAAACATCATCTCCACCGAGCTCATCATGTGGAAGGTCTCACCAGGACTAACCACACACGAGGACGATAAATTGAAAATAAATGAAACGTACGGACGGATTAATTTCTCCTGGATACTCTATTAACCTTTGGATGTGGCGATACTTTGTCTACTTACACTGTTGCCCGCCATGTATTGATATCCGTTGACCGAGAGATTCTTCTCCAGTGCCGAGTACACCTCGAGGATTTTACGTTCGTGGTATGGCAGGTCGATATTGTCGAACCCCTTCCTCACAATTTCCGACTAAAAGATACAGAGACAGAAAAAAAAATAAGAAAATCGAATTTAATTGATAGTTCAGATGATGGCGACCAAAAGGACACAAGGATAAAGGATTGGCTCTTATTATCGAATCGATTGTCATCTGGCTGGTGGGCGAATGCCATCCCTGTGAAACCTTTCTGCCAGATTAGCACAGAATTACTGGCTCTACGGAGATGACTTTCTATTTTAAACTCTTCTGCAATCCTTGGAATTTGTTCCGGGTTAACGACTGGATTAATCTTGTAAATTGTTGACTTTGGCAAGGTAGTAGAGGAGCACACTGGAGGATTACTGAGAACTTGGTGACTTGGCAAGGTAATCTGTTTAATTACGAAAGATGCTGCCCCAGCTGAAGTTGGTCAAGCATTTGCAATTAGTTAAGGGGTGCGACCATTTTAGCAATAATGTGGTCCTTATTCCAAGGTGTGGGTAGAATCATAGCTTTAATTGGGATTGTGTCTTGTGAACTGAAAGGGAGCGAAACCTTAGGGAAGGGAGTCGAATGGATGGTAGACATCAGTGAAATTGAATTGAGTGGGAGTGAATAGGCTGGGTAGGGTTAAGTCAGAGTTGTTTGTTTTTTATGGGTTGTTCTGGGTCGGTGTAGTTTCTAGGTGTGTAAAGAGTTACTCAAACATAAAGGTGTTCAATATTTCGCCTACAGTAATATGGTTAAGCTCATGTTATGATAATACCAAGGACTTTTATAAAACTTTTTAAAATATTTAACGACTTATCTGACACAACAAGGTAGTATTTGAATAAAACGCAGAATAATTGACACATATTAATTTTAAGTATGACATTCCATCTCGTTCGCATCACCAACGCTAGCACGATAGGACCGATCGATTCTTTGAAGCTACTTTTTCACCACTTTTCCAAACATATCTGCCGGAATGTTGGCAATTTGGTGTTAGATATAATTCCTGGTTTCAGATAAATATGTTGGTATAAACCAGCGACTTAATGTGACACAATAACACATGCAATGGCTATAAATTTCCATTCGACCGAACCATTTATCGTCATTTCACGATAACCGAACTCCCCTTCAATAGATCTGTTGTTTGATCAGTTGTATGGCATTGTATGGCATGTGGCCCGTGGGCGGATAGTGGCCTCTGGCGGATAAAAGGCAACCTCGGGATTACCCTGCCTTGCCTACATAACGGCTGAAGGTGTACCGACCTTTCTCCGCTACTCATGGGACCTAAATCATAAATACACCAAAAAACCAAAAACATAACAAGAAACTGGATAACAAAAAATGGAAGGTCGGTCCTCCCAAAAAAACACTCTTCCAGCACATCGGGAGTGACACCTGGAAGCACTGCCGCAGCCAAGGCAAGTAGCAGTATCAGCCAAAGACCTGGGCCTGGTTTGAAACTGAACTGGAAAGCCAACATCCAAGAACGCGTTAAGAAAGCCACTGTAGCCCATACACTTGTAAAAAGGCAATCGGAAAGAAATCGGGTATGCAACCAAACACCTCTTTCTGGCTTTTCGTGTCTATCTTAGACCCATTTTTTCTAGTGGACGGCATTAGAAACAGCCTCCAACAGCAACGTAGTGGCGCTAGATATCTACGGCAAACAGACCGCAGCTTGTGCAGTTGTTAGACTGAGAGCCTCGTCATAATGGACACCCATTAAAGGTGAACACACAAAGATTCTGAATCACCTTAACATCACAGAAAACACCGACCACACCACTACCCAACTCAGTTTTGAGCATAACTTCAGGACAAACATTCCCAGTCGCCTTGAATGGGAGTCGGATACGATCGGAACCAATACCTCATTCACATCCATACCATGGTTCTAAAACTGAATCTGCAGTAGGTGGAGGTGCTTTCTCCGAGATGCTTAACCTAAGCGTCTTTCGCCTTCCCGATCATTGTAGCATTTTCCAGGCAATAAAAGATACCTTGTCCTGGTTGAAAAGGAAAGTAATATCCACGAAGTATATTAATATCTTAAGTGACATCCAAGCGGCAATCAAATACCTGGAAGCCATCTTGTTCAATTCGAAATCAGCCTACGAATGGCGACTATCTCTTAACGGGATGGCATTTTACCATTCACCTCTTTTGGGTTCCAGAAACATACCAGGGAATTGCAAGGCAGAAGAGCTTGCCAGACAGGGCACTACCAATGATATTCTACCGCCAGTAGATATGTTAGGTATGCCCCTCGCTACATGTAAATTGATGATCATCCTGTATGCGATCAAGAAAGCAAACCGCAAAAGGATAAACGGCACAACTAGCTATATATCCACGCAACTCTGCCCAAACTTTAACCAGAATCGCTCCATCTGCTTGAAAAAGCTGAAGATCAAATACTGTGCTATAGGCATACACGCAAAAAGACTAGGCCTATTCAGCAATGACTTCTGTAGAAGCAGCTTGGGCGAAGAAGAGGAGGAGAGTATTACTCACCTTCTATGCTCTTGTCCAGCTCTCTTAGAAAAAAAGGAACCTTCATCTGGGAGATGAAATCACCTACGCTACATAGTTAGCTCGGAATGGTTCAATTAGGCGAACGAATATAAAAAATCGACAGATCCACTGCAACCTAACCTAATCTATGGCATGTAGCACAAAAATAGTCTTCCAAGATGGCAAGATAATGAACTCCATTCCTTAGACAAAAAAAAACGGTACAATCGTGTCCGGAAATACACACCACACAAACACTTTCTGTAGATGCAATAGAGTCTCTTAAGGGACACTTGTTGCTGTCCATAAGTTCATATTTTGCATATTGACAAAGCCATTAAGCCAGAAATAAGGTTCAAAGCTGAAGATGAATTATTAAATTTAAGATTTTTTCCAAACATCGGCAGAGCCCATCGGAGAAGTTTCGCCGCCTAATATGACAATCAATCCTTTTGTGGAACATGTTGGAAAAAAAGAGAGGACAACTCGGTCCTTATTCAAATCTGTTCCAAAGTTTTAAGTGGCCCTAATATGGTATATATCAGTTTCCCATTCCGAGGCCTACACCCCTACAAGATAAAGTAACTCAAGAACTAAAGTTAATTTGATCTTGGAATTGTATAGGTCAAGATATGCCAAACTGCTAGATGCACACCTTGTTTGACCGGTTTTCGAATAGATTCCAATAAGGATCGTTTATTTTTTATGCGTCGCAAAAAAGAACAAATAAGTAGGTCTTCATTGAGAGCATATGATGTTTATGATTTTATGAATTATAATTATACCATGTTCGAGCGAAACTAGAAAGTTCGCAACAACGCAATGCGTTTGAATGCTTTCTATAAAGGGTGCACCAAAGGATTTATTTTCTTCGTTTAATAATGTTGGTAAAATCGAAATTCTTTCAGGTGAATAAAATTTTCTTAAAATGTTTTCAGAATTTTTATTTTTTAACAGCCCTATCGAGGTATCCGTCGGAGCGGACAATTTTCCGCAACGCATATACTTCGTCGGAGGTTCAAATCTCATTCGAGGTATGTGTCATCGGAAGAAAATGCTACACAAATGCGACGGCTTCATTTCACTACAATTCGTAAATAAATTCCGCGAAGAATTTGTGTCAGAGGAAATCGGAAAAAGATTTCTACTTAGCTGTCGAAAATTTAACGAAAAATGTTCGTGAATGCACTTCAACGTAATTTGCCGGGATGCGTTACAAAATGTCGGAGAAATATTTCGGAAGAATACCTCGGAGCAATAATCCTCCGAATCGTACCAAATCGGAGAATTTTCCGCTCCGATGGATAACTCGATAGGGTTGACTATGTTCGAGCGAAACTAGAAAGTTCGCAACAATGCAACACGCTTGAATGGCACCAAAGGTTTTGGTTTCTTCGTTTAATAATGCTGGCAAAATCGAAATTATTAGAGGTGAATAAAATTTGCGGCTACCCGAAAATGTAAAACGTAAACCTGAAAGCGAATACATATAAGAAGCCAATGGTATTGTCAGACAGACTTTTAGATTAATGCTCAATAAACAGAGCTTACTTAATTTCATAGCGATATACCGTCCTTTAATATCTAAAAGGTGTCCAAAACAATTCCACCCTAATAAATGGTATTATAATTTTTTGCAAATGGCGGCAACTTTCATTCATTTTTATTTTGTATTTAATTAAACACGTCGACAAGCAATGGAATACAACTGTACTCGTTAAGATCTCGGAATACGGTTTATTATTTTTTGTCAGAAGAAATCAGGGGTCGAATCGCGTCCTCCGTGAACGGATCGACAATCGTACGAACAACAATTACGTGATTCGTTGTACGAACGAACGTATTGAGATTGTGTCATACGAATGCTGACGGAACGTAATTTTTAGTTTGACGTGGTAGCTGTACTAGAATAAAATAAAAAAGGTAATAGTCTAAACTTAAAATAAATGTCATTGGGAAGTAAAATTCGGCAAAATAAAAGTTGAAAAAAATCATTTTACAACATTAAATGGATTCGGCGTTGTTATTTTATCTAAGTTCGTCAGAAGAAATGAAAAACAATTTCCAACACAGCTAAGAGATAGTAGCAATTTTTCAATTGAGAACTATCTCTGAAAATAATGTACATAGGATATATATTTATAGATTTATGAAACGGGTTCGCTTAAATAACGAGTGGTGGGTGCACGACTGGGTCGTACGCAACTTTCTCTTTCACAGCGAGTTGGGTGTTAGATCAAATAGTACGCATTTTGATTATTAATGCTTAAAATGATATGAATAATGTTGAAATGTGATTATACGAACGTTTACTATGAAATTTGAAGGAATCGGTGTCTATGGGAATAATAATGATTTTTTGTTATTGGCCAAAACTGAAAATTCCGTTTAGTGATAGTTGGGCTAAAACTAATTATGTGGAATTGCTTCAAGCTGTAATAGTAGTATATATATATTAAATTTCATTCAATTTGACATAATAGTTTGCGAGAAATTATCAATTTTCCCTATATGGCCTAAATGACAAAATCCGTTATATGGATTTTCTCGAAATAACTGGGTATGCAGTTTTGTTGGAACTAATATGGTTATAGTATATATACAGTTTAATCAAAATCGTTAGAGCCGTTTTCGAGAAAATTGAGGTTACGTGTAATTTTTATATGGCAGGTACCGTTAATAACATGGCTAAAAGCAAACAAAAAAAAATGGCCTAGAATTATGACCAAAATAAGCTTGGATACGAAGTTTGAAGAAAATCGGCCAAGCCGTTTAGGCTGGGGAGACCATTACGGACAGACGGACCGACGGACCGACGGACGGAATTCCAAAAACCACTTTTTTAGGTTCCGCTATCATCGTAATGTTAGAATCAATCAAAATCTCGAGGTCGAAAATTTTCACGAAAACAATATCTTTCTCTTTGTAAGAGAAAGTTAAAAAAGGCATTTTAAAATGTATTTACGAAACTTTACTTCTGTGGACAATTATTTACCGCAGTATTGCATTGTATTGCAATAAGCAGCAACACATTCTCTCTTAGTTAAGGTTTGTTGAATTTTGGTCCAATCAAAAAACATTCTCTTGAAGTGAAGAAGTGCCAATTTGCTGAATAGCCTTCCTATAATAACGAATGGAATCCTCATTGGTAACTCGTTTATAAGTCCCTCAACTGATTATTCCAATCCAGTTGCTTAAATTATTAAATTATGCTCTTCGGTGAGATGCTTCTCCTCATACGGTCCCACCACCTTTTCTATTATTTATTTCTTTTTCATCTAAAATGTTTGGTCATTGAAAACCTCTAAACAAATTAAATTATAAACAGCGACTCAATAAACTAAATGTGCTTTCCTACTTCCACGCTGTAACTTCTTTAACCTGAGGTCCTGCAATATTTAACTTAGTTGTCGTGCTATCTCACATTTTTATGGATGTAGTAGCTTTGTCTTATGTGGAATCGAGTTTTTTTTTCCAAGTCCGGCGATCTCTCCATGTACTCCGCCAAGACACACTTTGAGTTTGATTTATTTTATTGCGATTTTTCTTAAAAATGTTTTTTTGTTTGTACATACATATATTAATTAATTGACATCTTTATATGTATTTGACAATTATAAAGAATTTAAAATTATTAAACTTACATTTTTCTTCATTATTTTTCGCACCATACAAGTTACGAACACTGCAAACCTATCGTATGGCATTAAGGGTAGGTGTCCCATGCAAAAATAGGTTGGAGTTTTGCGCTAAATTGTGTAGCGCTCACAATTTTCCGAATATTTAAATGAAATAAACGGTGATCGATTGGAAATATGTTAAGCAAAGTACTTGTTTAGCATTTAAAAAACATTAAAATATCTTTGAGCCTCAAAACCGCCTGACATGTAGAAAAACCATACAAATAAGTTAGATGCTAATTGCGTTCCATTTTTATCTCTTTATATACATATTTTTTATTTTTTTTATATTTTTTTTCTACAGACAATAGATTTGCGCAGATAACACCGGTTGTTTTTTGTTGTGAATTTTAGTATTTATCCCGAAAAAAATGCACAAAACTATGAAAAATAAGGTAAATTTACAAAGTTTAACTAGATATAACTTCTAAAGTATAAAAGGTAACGAAGTCAAATTAGCTTTTTTACAAAGCTAATAGATATGTGCAGATACCGTTTTTTTTTTTTTTTTTTGTATTTTGTACAGTAATTTTTTGGTGACAAAATGGAAAAAAGGTGTTTTTTTTTTAAACGTTTTGGGTTTTTTGGCTGGGAAATCGATAGTTATATTTTCTAATTTTTGGAAATAATTTTTTAACCAAGCGACAATATATAGGGCACAACGTACCGGTCTTTAAAACATGTTTTTTTTCTTCTAACATATTTAAATATGCAATTCAATATGACATTATTTGCAATGCCGCTGTGAAAAAAGGACAACCAAAATGATTCCGACATATTTTTTTTATTTTTTTTTGGTATTTGTATTATTTAATTCAAAATACAAAATAGTTTTTTTCCACACGGTTTATCAAATTTTGATGTTAGAAAAGTGGTCTATTTTACGTTTTTTACATAAAAAAAGATCGAATTCACGCACACAAAGAAGTTTGTTTCAAAATAATGTCACTAGGTGGTGAGTTGGTGACATTCTCTTTTCATTATTCTCTTCTGTAAATACAGGCACTAGGCAGGCGAGATTGTTATTATGTATATGTATCTTTTGTTTACCTTTTCGGGTAGACTTGATGAAAGTTCGTGTGGACTTCACGTGGACATGGTACAGATCGTTACATTATTGAAATGTTTGCTATCGCTGCTGATGAATTGTTTTGTATGCGTATGTTTGCACGTGACAGAAAGGGTTGAGTGGGAAGTAAGTCAAAGTGTAGGTACTTGTGTGTATAATTTTGATAATTTTTGTGAATAGTAAAGTGTTGTTTACTGTGTTATTTTTTTGCGGCAAATTCATTTGTGACACAACTTAAAAAAAAAATTTAATTGTTTATGTTATTTTTTATATTGTATATACATATGTATATTATATGTATATTATATGTATATATATATAATGTCTGAACAACATTTTTACAGAATATCAATATCTATATTTCATACATATAAAGTTTTTTGACACGCCCACTTTTTGGGGGCGTTTTTAGTAAAAAAACGTTTTTCGGTAGGTACATTTTTTAAAATAACGGGTCTGCCATTGGTGAAATACAGCTGCACATAATCGATAATGTGCTTAAAAATTGGACCGATCGTGTAGGCTACTGCATGGCCAGCCGAGGCAGCCATTTGAATGAAATTATTTTCCATTATTAACCGGAAGGATTGTACTTTCAAATAAAAAAAGAAATTTGAGAAAATATTCAGTAGTTTTTTTTATAGCATTTTCAAAAAAAAAAAAAGTTATTTGGCGGACCCCTTATTTGAAAAAAACTTTTGATGCAGGATTATTGGTTATGATTATATAAACATTTCATACCCTACCCCATAGCATATGAAGGAGAAAAACGTTGTTTTTTGTCGAACAACAAAAGATTCTGATAAACTGTTTGAACTATGTCATTTTCTATATTATATTTATTAAATTTATTTGATTTTTTATTTACTAATTTAATTTTCCGAAACTTTACAATTTACATATTGATTGAAGGTATGTTGTAAAAAATCGTGTTTCGGAAGATCTTTCTTCAACGTCAACAACATTGACGAACGTTGAAATTGAAAGTGAAAACATCAGGGTCAGGAATTTGAAATTCCTATGGAGGTGGACATTACAGTGAAGGACAACTGTAGTTTTGTTCCGGAGGGCAGGCGTATAATTGATTTAAATACATTTCTCAATAGTTTAAAAAACATTTCGCTGCACGGAAAAACGTTTTGGTTTTTTTTAAAATTCGACTCAAATAGTATTTGTTTGGTGAATTGGACACCTTGCACCTACAAAAATTAATTATAGCGGTTAAATTAACTTTCGTAAACTTCTTTTTTTTTATATAAGGTGCTTAGGTACCTTCATAACGAGCATTGATAGAAGATGGGGTGACAATTACCTAGATAAATATCTTTCATTTTTTGTTATTTGATTTGAAAAATTTCATCCTACTATTGTTGCGACGAGAATCAGTAGCACTATTGTCTACCGTCCTATTATTTGAGTAATCGAATTTTCATCCAAACAAGTGTTTTCCTACATCTCATAAATTAAGAAAAAAGTTAACCTAGGTAAGGTTTACACATTTTTTTATAAGATATACAATGAAAACCTCAAAAACTGCTTTTACACCTCGCTGCGCGGCAGCCAGCAACAATTTTATCATTTTATCACCAAATCTGAAAGAAAATTACAAAACAAAATATGTACACCAAACCAACCCTCAACTTGATTTTTTTCCTTCTCTTTCCATATTTGTTTTCAAGTTATTTGCTTGGTGTCTGTATATTGCATATGTAGGTAGGTAGGTATATGTAATATTAGTCTGCGCTTGCTACTTTTTGTCTTTTCCTTCAGTTTTCGTTTGCGTTGAAGCAAAGAGCACATGAGTAAAATTAAAGAGAGCTTACCAACACATTCAAATGCATTTACATGAAATTTGAGTTGGTCGGTCTGGGACACCTACCCTTAAGATTGAACTTGTACGTTCAGGCATCCGTTCACTCAAGTGGTGATGCCAAATTACGTTAACGACTATACGTTCACGTATGCGATAATACCAAATGCACACTTTACGAAAACGAGTTACTCGTTCACGGATGTCGCGATTCGACCCCAGATTTTCCGGCTGTCATACGACAACTGATCAAACACTAAAGGCTGAACTATAATAGAAGCTGGTTGCGGACGACCACTTCCGTAACTGTGCGAACACATGCAATTTGAATTTCACGACCATAATAGGTTTTCGCTTCGATTCGTTCAGTTTTCGCTCACTTTTGCTCACTTACGAAAAAGCGAATTCATTCGCTCGGTCAAGAACAGTGCTATTCTAAGCTAAAGATGTCATTGCTGCTCCATCAACATCGAATCGACAAAGTGCAGACTGTCTACCTGCAGACTGCCGATCTGCATGAATACATTTTCGTCCATATGGAAGAAAGAATCAAAATTTGATATTCAAAGTCACTGCATGTTGCGCCATGTAGCCGTGGGTAAAATAGTTAATCTGATTCATGCGACAATTGACATTTTGAAGAATGCGTTTTCGGGTCGTATAACGGAAATTACAAAATGTATGATCTATTGGTCAATGAAAGAGTGAGAATCTAGATAGATGTTTATACACAGCAGTGGGACCTTTCTGTTTAACTTCGTCTCACGTGTTAGTTAGATTAAGTGATCAAGTTGAAAAGTAGAATGGTTAAACTGTCACATGTTTCAGTGTTTTTGTTTTTATTTTTTTTGAAAACGTCGCTAAACAATAATATCCCATTTAATAACGTTTTCGATTGGGATACAAAAAGCACTCTTTTTATACTCTAGAGCACTTTTTTTTACTCTAGATCTATTTCTTCGTTTTCGATTGGGATACAAAAAGCACTCTTTTTTTACTCTAGAGTACTTTTGAAGAATCTGGATTCCAAGTCAGATTTACACCAACATGCACCAACACAAAAACATTTAACATCTGACTTAATATGTCAATTTGAAGTTTGCATTTCGCAGTTTGATGATTAAAAAGTGATTTTCGGGGAAAACTATGATTAGAAATTAAAATATTTTTGGATAATCATGTTCTAAAATTCATAAGCTTTGTTTTGACACCAACTCGCCAATTTCGCCTACACACTTTACTTCACAAATCCCCACTATTGTCTACCACATAAATCCAAACCATTCTCCCCAAAACCCTCAACTCACCATCATATCGCTGTCTCTTCGGAACAAAAACGAACACTCATTGAATAGCGCGTTGATAACTTGAATTCGCCGCATCTTATCTTCGGGCCACCAATCGTTGCCACCTCCGAAATGCTCGCATAAATAAATCAAAATCGCATGGCTATCGGTCAAAGTGAGACCATTGTGCTGCAGTACCGGCACTGAGTGTGCCGGATTAATCTGTTGAAGATAAAAACGAAATAAACTTAAGAAATTGCAGCAGATAAAGCAAGGTGAGCTGACTCACCTCTAAAAATTCCGGCTGCAGCTGGGCTCCCTTAAATAGATCAACGAATTTAAATTCCACATCGATGTCCAGAATTTTAATTAGAAGCAAACAACTGCGTACTGGAGGACTGCGATCGTCGTAGTATAGCGTAGGCTTCATGTTGTCTGCGGTGAATCAAAACATCAACTGAATTCGATACGATCTTTCAGCTGTGGCACGTTGCCTTGCTTAAGCCGATGAAATTCAAGATTTTGTTGTGGGTAATTGAAATATTGATGGTACGGTGTTGCCGTTTAGCAGGAATGTATACATTTGAAAAAATATTTTTTTGTTCGTATTTAGTAGTAGAGAAAAGTGTAATTTTAATTTTGACATAAGTATAGAGTGCTTCGGGACAACGTCAGTGACAAATCATGAAATGACATCTGTATGAAAACATACGCAATTTGACATTTGGATGATGGAAAATTCATTGGAGGGACGAGGAGTACTTTTTTTTGAAAAATTTTAAAATTGCTTGAAAATTGTTTACAAGTGCAAAATAAGAACAGAACTAATTATAAACCCAATAAAAATATTAGGAGTTGTTGTTATTTGAGAAAACCAGAACAATCGCAGTAGCAATAGCATTTATTTTCACATTTTACAATGACACTGGTTATTAATTTCACTGGCGCAAATTTATAGTCGTTTAGAGTACACTTTAAAATTATTTAATCGCGTACTAACGCGTTTTGGTAATTATAATCGTCAAAAAGTGTACTTTAGCGTTGTCACTCTGCATTAAAGTTAAAGTGACCGAAACCTCACTTTAAATATTTAATAAAGAGTTAGCGTTATGTCACTTTTTAGGTGAGTTTGATTTAGAGGCCTCAGAGGAATGTCCATTAGCATACACTAATTAGCGCCACGTTAAGAAAGTGTCTATTATTGAAAATATGTTAAAGCAACATTTTAATTTAAAGTACCTGATAACTAGTGTGGAGTTAAACCCTTAAACATCGATTGACTATAAATTTGCGCCACTCTTTATACCCTATCCCATAGGGGTATATTAGTTTTGATACTTAGTTTGTATCATAGAGAAATAATTTTGCTACATATACCTCAAAGTATATGGATCGACTCAGAATCGCTAGCTGAGTCGATTAAGCCATGTCTGTCTGTCCGTCCGTCCGTCCGTCTGTATGTCACCGATTTTTAGGCCTTAAATTTTGAGCTAGGATATTGAAATTTGGTACATAGGATCCTCGTCTCTGCCTACAGAACAAGTGTAAACATTTTTGAAATCGTCCCACTGCCACGCCCCCTTTTTAGAAAAACGTATTTTTTGGCCAAACTATAAGGAATTTTGAAAAAGTGTCTGAAAAGCGTAGTAAGACAATATTAATATCTATATTTCGTCCATATAAAGTTTTTTGCCACGCCCACTTTTTGGGGGCGTTTTTAATAAAAAACCTTTTACGGTCAAATTTTAAAATTTTCGAAAAAAAATTTGATGCAGAATAATTAGTAATATTAATATAAACATTTCATCTATAGATCATTTTAGCCCACGCCCACTTTTTGGGGGCGTTTTCATACAAAAACCGTTTGTAAACCCTATCCCATAGCATATGCAGGAGGAAAACGATGTGTTTTGGCAAACAACAAAATATTCTGATAAACTGTTTGAACAATATATTGTTGTGACAATGTCATTTTCTATGTTATAGGCTTATAAAGCTCACTTTTTGGAGATATTAATTTTAAGGATGGGATGGGATAGGGTATTCAACGATCCGCACAGCGGATTGTAGCCTTCTCATATGTTTATACCCTATCCCATAGGGGTATATTAGTTTTGATACTTAGTTTGTAACATAGAGAAATAATTTAGCTACATATACCTCAAAGTATTTGGATCGACTCAGAATCGCTAGCTGAGTCGAATTAGCCATGTCTGTCTGTCCGTCCGTCCGTCCGTCCGTCCGTCTGTCTGTTCGTCACCGATTTTTGGGCCTTAAATTTTGAGCTAGGATAATGAAATTTGGTATATAGGATCCTTGGCCGAGTCACCAGAACAAGTGTAAAAATTTTTAAAATCCGCCCACTGCCACGCCCCTTTTAAAAAAAAACGTAGTTTTAAGCCAAACCGTAAGGAATTTAAAAAAAGTGTGTTTGCAACATATTTAGACAATCTTAATATCTATATTTCGTCCATACAAAGTTTTTTGCCACGCCCACTTTTTGGGGGCGTTTTAGGTAAAAAACGTTTTTTGTCCAAATTTTAAAACTTTCGAAAAAAATTTTGATGCAAATACTTCCGTAATGGTAATATAAACATTTCGTCAATAGATCATTTTCACCTACGCCCACATTTTGGGGGCATTTTCTTACAAAAAAACATTTGTATACCCCTTCCCAAGGCATTAGCAATAGAAATACGTTGTTTTTTGTCGAACCATAAAAGATTTTGAGAAACTGTCTGAGCAATATATTATGACAATGTCATTTTCTGTATTTCATCGCCATAAGGCCTATATTTTGAGGATATTAATTTAAAGGATGGGATGGGATAGGGTATTCAACGATCCGCATAGCGGATTGTAGCCTCTCATATGTTTTTATTTCAATTTTATAATTTTACACATTTAGTATTGTTTTGTACTTAAAGTTTGTGTTTCATTCTGAACAACTTATATTTTCGGAGTTCGAAGCATATAATCCTAAAATCAGTACTCCCACCCTATCACATTCTTTTCCTCCAAATCGTTTTGACGTTTTAATGAAAGGGACAACGCACTTGTGAGGGAGATAGTTTCCCGAAGTACTCTATTGACTATTAATAAATTTAATATGAGGTTGTATAGTACGTAGTCCTACTGCGCAGGTCTCTTATAATTTATTTTAAAATATCGTAAATTTTTCTTAAATCCTCTCTCTGCGCAATCGACCGTTGGCCAACTGATTTGGTATGAACTCAGAATACATTTGAGTAGTAAGATAAGGTAAGTTGGAACGCAAAATCTTACGTAATTAGTCAGGAAAACGTCAAACTCTGCAAAACTCTATTTGGCAATTTTATTTTCTCGTATTAAAATTAGTCCGGTGGGGTAAAATCTGGAGATCTGATTGACTAGTCAATGTAATTTTTTGACAGCACACTTTCAGGAAATTTTTGTTTGATTTGCATGGTGTGACATGGTGCATCGTCTTATGGAAACGTATTGGGGGCATTGATGAAACCGCCTCACGCTCGCACTGTCGCATGTTCAACGAAATTTGACAAATATTGTTGGCTGCGATATTTTTGACGATATGCAGGTTGAGTGAACAAAATTAAACGACTATTTTCAATGAACTGCATCACTATTTCGACGGATTGTTTCGGTGCGAAGCAATTCATAGTTAAATTGTACTTAATTGACTTTTCAAAAAATTGTCTACTCAAATCAATCTCAACGGTTGTATAATTATACAGTGCATAAGTAACGGGTCCGCCATCTAACGTTTTTTTTCAACTAGTGCTTATTTCGTGAGTGGTAACACTTAGCTCATGTCTGATTTGACAGATAATTAGTTTTATCCTTCCGCTGAACGAACATGGTTGTGTATACGCTTGAATAATGCTGGGAAATATTGCGACTATACTTTGAAAATCATGGTAATGCTGCAGAATGTGTGCGAAAATTGCGTACGGATTTTGGAAGAAGAGAAGCACCGTCAGCTCCGTATGTTCGTTATCTTGTGAAAAAAGTGAAAGAAACTGGCATCCTCATCGCTAAACCAAAGCGTGAAAAGCCAAAAACAGTGCGTACACCCGAGAATATTGCTGCTGTGGCAGAAAGTGTGCGTGAAGCGCCATCAACATCAAGTCACCGTCGTTCTCAACAATTGAACATTTCGGAGACATCATTGAGACGAATTTTGCATAAAGACCTTAGTATGACGCCATACAAAGCCAATTTTGTTCACAAAAATTGAAGAGGAGGATATTGGCAACATTTGGTTCCAACAGGACGGCGCTACGTGCCACACACCCGAAGCTACACTCGATGTTTTGCGCCCTGTTTTTGAAGATCGCATTATCAGCCGCAGAGTTGATGTCGTTTGGCCACCTCGGAGCTGCGATTTGACACCGTTGGACTATTATTTGTGGGGTGCCGTAAAAGATAAGTGTTACGCCGACAAGCCAGAGACAATTGACGCTTTAAAGGACAATATTCGTGAAGCCATTAGTGAAATACAGCTGCACACAATCGATAATGTGCTTAAAAATTGGACCGATCGTGTAGGCTACTGCATGGCCCGCCGAGGCAGCCATTTGAATGAAATTATTTGAAGGAAGGATTGTACAAATAAAATAAAAAAAGAAATTCGAGAAAATATTCAGTAGTTTTTTTTATAGCATTTTCAAAAAAAAAAGAAGTTATTTGGCGGACCCTTTATTTATGCAGCCTTTTTTCAGGGTCGCACAAATTCTTATTCAAAAAATATTTCCCCACTCATAAAAAGAGGGAAATCTATAACAATTGGCTGTTCCACAGCTCGACTAGGTTACCAAGGGATTATTTTTATGGTTTCGAAACTCATGACGACAACTTTGTTTTCAACACTTTTTTAACATTTTGTTGACTTATGATGACTCAATAACATCGTTTACAATGTTGAGTCTGTAGGTAAAGAAGAGTTACCATTTGAACAAATTAAACCGTGAAACACAACCGATAAAATACAAAAATACCCTGGACGATCTCTGGTAAGCCTGATGCTCCGACGTCTGTGTATACAGAAATATGCCTGAAACACACGTGCAGTGGTTCTACATGCAGTGCGGCACGCAGTGCAGCAAGCAAAACACACGTGCATTATTTTTTTGTTTGACATACATGCAGTGCAGTGGCTCCTGTCATTACATTCAGCTTACTGTGGTGGTGTTTGGTGATATATAATTGCCTCATAGTGCTTCATTATATGAAATAAATAAAAAAATATGTAAATGGTAGGAACTTGGGTTTCAGTTGGTTGAAGCATTCATTCCAATTACACATTGAAAAAAGCAATCTCATCCTTGATACTTTACTGGATTTACCTTATGCTCTTAGGTCATAATAAGATTGAATATGTATTCGTTCAGTAATTGCTTCCTTCATCAAGCCATTCAAATTGGAAAACACTTTCATGTATATACATTCGTTTTGTTATGGCATTTATTTGTTTTTTTTTTATGCGGATTAAACGTCATAATTCAATGATGCCAAATATCTTAATATTACGTTTTTTTTTCTTTTGTGTTGTGGTGCCATTGAATTTTTGTAGTGGATTTAGAAATAGAGACAACTTGCAGTACTGCAACGATTGCAGATTTTACATGTGTTCGCTCCCATTGAAAACTGTGTGTTCTATCTTTTCTGCAAGGAGAATTCTGCACATGTGTTTCAGGCATTATAAAGACACTATTCAACCATCAGACACGTTAATGTTTTGCAGTCCCTATTGTATAAGTTTAATGAATAAGGTTTTTTGCGTTTAGAGGCATTTTAAGGAGTGCATTACTTTATGAACTACTAATGAGTTTAGTGCCACCAGAATTTGAATGTAATACTTATTTATAACAAATCACTACTATTCTCACCTGAAAGTACGTAAACTGATAAATGACAACTCTGAATAATCATTTAGAGATTAAGCGGGAATGTTTTACTTTATAGCTCAGACTGTGATTTGTGAGGGTCCCACCTAATTGACATTTAATTATTTAGATTGTAGACAATATGTGAAGCGAAATTTATGCTATTTAAGAAATTTTTACAAACAAAGGCACATACGTTACGTACCTACCTACGCGTTTCATATATCTAATGAATTTTATTGAATCTTTTGGCATTTGGCATCAAAATTGATCAGTTCAATGATCACAGAAATAAATAATATATAAATAAATTATGTATAAAAAAAAACGCGTTAACAAGATCGTGTCTATCAAAAAAAACTTAACAATTAAGTGGCTTAAAGATTTTGCGATTACAGTTTAATTGGCTGATTTAAGAGCGGGCTAACGTTAAACGTTAGCACCTAGTGATTAACCCCCGTATTAATAAACGCTGATTAGCTAATCAATGACTAACATGACAGCTTTTCCCATAAGAAATACTCGCGCAAATGTCAAAAGTTAGTCACTGATTAGCTACTTAGCGTTTATTAATAGGTGGATAAGAATCTGATCAGAATGCAGTCAAAGCAGCTTATTGATTAGCAATAAGCCAATAATATCTTAAAGCTTATAATCGAATCGCCTAATGTTGCAAGTTTTACCACCTATTATTTTAATTTTTAAAGCTTAAGTGCCTTAGGCCCGGTTTTTCAGTGCAAGATCATCCTAGTTTCGGCATTAAACTCGAGTAAACACGAGAAAGTAGTTTTTCAGTCAATTTAAATCCTGAGTTAACATCGAGTTAATCCAGCAAGTTTGGTGAGTTAACCCTGGAATTATATGATCAGAACTTTTTTTTCAGATGATTAAAATTTAATGGACGATTTATTAAATTTTTAGAAACGAAATACGTGTATATATTCAGATTCCGATCTCAGCAATTTGAATTTGACTATTCTAAGAAGAAAAAAACCTGTAAGATCGCGACAAAAGCATTTTCATTTGTTTGAAAAAACGAGTGGTGGGTGCACGACTGGGTCGTACGCAACTTCCTCTTTCACAGCGAGTTGGGTGTTAGATCAAATAGTACGCATTTTGATTATTAATGCTTAAAATGATATGAATAATGTCGTAATGTGATTATACGAACGTTTACTACGAAATTTTAATTAATCGGTGTCTATGGGAATAATAATGACTTTTCGTTATTGGCCAAAACTGAAAATTCCGTTTAGTGATAGTTGGGCTAAAACTAATTATGTGGAATTGCTTCAAGCAGTAATAGTAGTATATATATTAAATTTCATTCAATTAGACATAATAGTTTGCGAGAAATTATCAATTTTCCTTATATGGCCTAAATGACAAAATCCGTTATATGGATTTTCTCGAAAAAACTGGGTATGCAGTTTTGTTGGAGCTAATATGGTTATAGTATATATAAAGTTTAATCAAACTCGTTAGAGCCGTTTTCGAGAAAATTGAGGTTATGTGTAATTCTTATATGGCAGGTACCGTTATTAACATGGCTAAAAGCAAACAAAAAAATGGCCTAGAATTATGACCAAAACAAGCTTGGATACGAAGTTTGAAGAAAATCGGCCAAGCCGTTTAGGCTGGGGAGACCATTACGGACAGACGGACCGACGGACCGACGGACGGAATTCCAAAAACCACTTTTTTAGGCTCCGCTATCATCGTAATGTTAGAATCAATCAAAATCTCGAGGTCGAAAATTTTCTCTTTGTAAGAGAAAGTTAAAAAGAAATCAAACAGCTGATAGCTGAGCTGTTACTGATTCTATACATTTTGATAACTTTTTGACAGCAAAATCGATAAAACATGAGTGCTACCAAATCATGTGAAAAAAATTTGGGTTTAAGGATAAAACCTACAAATATAAGTAAGTTTTCCTTAAAAGTGTAGATGTTGAAGAAGTTTAGATTTTCTATTGCCAACTGGTAACCTACTCTGGGACTCGAACCTGCACATCTAGTGCCTATAGCAACTGGTCAAATGTTGGTAATAAGGTGTATCTCTAAAAACAAAGAACTTTTCCTTAGCATAGGAGTTGGGCTTATCTATTACAAATCCTCCTGCTACAGCTCACAAATATAATTGGATACTTAAGGTTGAAGGTAGTCCTTACCTCTCGAAGCTCTCTCATAGGATATAATCATATTTCATCAGCGATTTTACTTACTTACTTAAGTGGCGCTACACTCCGGAATGAACCTGGGCCTTAACCAACATGCCTCTCCAATTAGTCCGGTCCTTAGCTAACTGCCTCCAGTTGCGCACTCCATGCCTAGTCGGTTTCTACTTGTCCGCCCCACTTATGGCGAGGTCTTCCTCTACTGCGTCCGACGTCTGGCTGGGAACCGAAGACGCTGCGAGCCAGAGTATTGGTGTCTATTCGTTCTACATGTCCTAGCCATCTTAAACGTCCAAAGCGGAGTTTTTTTTTTACCAGGGGTATGTCGCTATACAGATCGTATACTTCTTGGTTGAATCTTCGTCTCGAAAGCCCGTCAACGCAAACGGGACCGAAGATTTTTCGAAAAATTTTGGGATGATCAGCGTCTTATATAGGATCTCCTTAGTAGTTCGAGTGAGGGTTTTACTGCTAAATTACCTACTTAGCCGAAAGAAACAGCGGTTGGCAAGAGTAATTCTTCGTTTAATTTCTGACGGAGCCGAGGTAGACAAAGTCCCGTTCTAACTCAGAGTTATATCTGTCAATGGTGACGTTCTGTTCAATTCGTCGATGTTGTGTGTCCCTTCGTGTTGAGAGTCTTACCCTCATTTACTGCTAAACCCATTTTTGCCGCTTCCTTTACGTTGAGTCCTACCAATGATGTCAATATCGTCGGCGTATGCTAGTAGTAGCACCGATTTTTTGAAAATTGTGCCTCTGGTGTTGGTTTGGAAGTTTTGCATAATCCTCTCAGGAATCAAATTGAAGAAGTCACATGACAGCGCATCGCCTTGCTTAAGTCCTTTTTTGGTATCGAATGTGTCGGTGAAGTCATTTCCGACCCTGATGGAGCAGCGAGAATTCTCCATCGTCATCCTACACAAACGGACGAGTTTGGGCGGTATACCAAAACTAGACATGGCTCTATATAGTTCGTCTCCATAAATAATGTCGTATTCGGCTTTAAAATCGATTTGGACGTCTTGGGTTTTTTCCAGTATCTGCTGAAGCGTGAAGATTTGATCAGTAGTGGACTGTCGGTCTAAAACCAATCTGATATGGGCCTATCAGGTTGTTGGTAAAGAATTTCAGGCGTTCACATATTACGGATCTTGTAGGCGATGTTGAGGAGACTTGTGCCTCTGTAGTTGGCGCAGTTCAGAGGGTCTCCTTTTTTGTGGATCGGGCAAACGATGCTGAGGTTCCATTCTTCAGATTTGACTTATGAGTTGGTGGATGTTACTTACCAAGTCATCTCCGCCGACTTTATAGAGCTCAGCGGGAAGGCCGTCATTCCCGGAGGCCATATTAAGCTTGAGTTTAGATTTGGCTATCCTCACTTCACTTAGTTCGGGTGGTTGGCAGTTTTCGCTGCCGTTGCCAAGATTGAATGGTTCGTTCTGCCTGACAGCGGAATTTTGTTCGCCATCGCCGTTTAACAGTCTGCAGTAGTGGTTCTTCCAAATCCTCAGCATCAACTGTGTCTCAACTACGATATTTTCTTGTTCATCTCGACAGGATTCTGTTCGAGCCTTGTACCATTTTCTTTGACGTTTTACACTTTGGTAAAACGAACATCGTCATTGGAGTGGGAACTATTTATATCCTCGATAGTGCGCTTTTCTTGCACTTTTTTCTTCTTTCTGAAAAGCCGGTGTTCCTCCCTTCTTCTTTGCCTATAGAGCTCAATGGTAGCTTTCCTCTTCACCTGTAGCTTAGCCTTGTAGGCTTCGATCTGGAACCAGGAGTTTCTTGCTGGTGTCCGCGAGGTACCTAGCACATCAGTTGCGGCCTTGTCTAATGTCTACGCATAGTGAGTATCTTACATCTTACTGAATTTAACTGATTACTAACCAATTCCGGAAACAATAAATATTATCATTACAAAACCTGAGCATTACATACTACAACATAATTAGTTTCCCTGTAATTACAGCGTAATTGCAAACGGATATCCTTATCACCTCATCGGATAATTAAATGTTAATTACCACGGACAATAAATTCATGGGCTGACTCAGGTGAAGATACCTATATCAAGCAGAACAACATCGGACATGTAGTCAGATAAGAATGATTGATTGAATATGTAGTTGACACTGTCAATTGTTTATTGTAAATGTGGTCATATTTGTAAACTAATTAATAAAATTGGAAATATTAATCGTGATTGCAGTGTTCACACGAATCATCATAAATTGAAAATGTCAATGGTGGCAACTCTGTCGAATCGAAGCATAGAATATAGTAAACGGTGTTCCAAAATTTCGAGCACTTTTCGTTTCATTTCCACGTGAGAATTTCATTTCAACTTTGAATGTCATTCCCAGGTATGAACTGGCAAATATCAATGTCAGAAATTTCCTAACCAACCATCTCGTATTGTTTGATGCAGTATTTTATAAACAAGGATGATCCGCCTTTAGCTGTTCCTGAAGGGTGATAGGCTAGGAAATCATTAGATATAGCCTTTTATTTTTGGACGAGATCACTTTTTTGAAGTGTGTTTAGGAATCCAAGCAAATTTCTATATTTCTTTCGTGCATTAATACGCTGTACGCTGTGTTTTCCGACAATGCTAGCAAAGATGTCATCTCTTCTTACCTTTGTGATCAAATCTCTGAGCTGGATCTTAACATCCAACTTCAGTAGTTGCTCATAACTTTTGTACAGGGATCCTAGAAACAATCCATCACAATGTCGTATTTTTACTCCGTTTGGAGCATGAGCCCATTTAAGGCTCGTGTTAGCAAATTCGACCTTGATGCGTAGGTATTGTTATAATGCGCTCACTAAGGTCTTTGAAGATTAAGACTTGTTGCCTAAGTCTGGCACTTATAACAAATCCATATCCGAATAGTCGCTGTTGCTTCTCACTAGAATACAGTATATATATCACTGTTATCCATCCTCTTTTTGGCGTATTTCCTGGATGGAAGTAATGTCTGTTTAGTAGCACAGTGGAGCAATTAAAGCGTATAAACAGAAATGTTGTTTGACATTTTCTGACATACCTACAAAGACGGAAATTCAGTTTTATTTTGCAATTCAGATATGGAGACAATTTGGAAAATAGCAACGTATGTAGACTTAGCCCCTACGAAGAAAAGTCTATATGTGTTAAATCACACGACCTCGGCGGCCAATGGACGTCCGTTTCTCGAGATAACACGTTCACCGAACTAAGAAATGACATTCCAACAGGTCTCTGTGGTGAATACAATTTACCGTAACGTGACAGTCATTTTCATCGACGAAAAAAAAAAAACGGCCCAATGGAGCCACCGGCATGAAAATTGCATCAAAGAGTTTATGAAGCACTTCAGGGCTCTCACCTATGCGCTTCATGGCTGAAGGCTTTGCTTTTTGGTTAAACGGCTTTGCTGATGGCTTTGCGATGAAATTCTTCATTTTCTTCCATCAAGTCCAGCCCAATTCGGAAACGTTCTTCGCTTCATAGGCTTTAGTTCATGAGTCAGCTGGATCTTGCAAGGATGTAGGCCAAGATCCTTATAGTACGTTTCCACCGGACCGAAACACGTCATTTCATTAACGAAGTTCAACATTTGAAAATAGTGTTCCCCCCAAAAATAAACGCATTCCAACTGTCAAAACATTTTTTTTTTCACTGGATATCCTCATGTCATTATCTGACAAAACATCCGGGTACTATCAACTGCCAAGAAAAGCTTATCTCAACACACCTACTTGTTCTGATTGAGAGCTATGAACGGTTGAGAGAAAAAGCCAAGCCCCGGGGTCGTGTTACACCAACAAAATTGTATTATTTTTTTTATGTAATCAATAAAGCAAACACCAGGGACAACGGGTATCAAGCAAATCTGGCCCATGTTCAACAATTTCATATGTTGTTATTCCGAAGATATGTCATTTGCAGAAGCTATTTTAAAAGAAAAAGCAATAGGACATCATATGATTCTTCATTTATTATTAAAAGTTTATGCATTTTCTTCTCTAAATTTATATTTGTTTTCCGAACGATTTTTCTAAAACAAATTACAGAGCAGTTTGACGTTTCTGGGAGAAAAAACTGGTTTTTGCAGGGGAAAATGGTAATGTTTGATTTGACATAACTCGGTTGAACGTCATTTGAAATAGCATTTCAGCGGAATGCCGAATTTCAGAATGTGAAATTATATGGCGGAATGCTTTGCATTTCGGCTGAAATCACGAATTTCGACTCGGTGGAAACGTACTATTACGTAAAATTCGATATAATATGATCTGGGAGAGGCCCAATTCTTAAGAACGCCATGAAATTGATTGATTTGGCTAGTTTGCAAAGGACGCCACTACGGCAGTAATATTCTCTACACTTCAGGCGAAACGTAGTCTAGTCTCACTGACACGGTAATATCAAGCAGCGAATATTCTGAAATTTTTTCACTAGGCTATGAATTGCTTGTCTACTGGGACGCGACGTCGAAAATTTGCGTTAAAGCTCTTAAAGTTGCGACCATCGACTCCAAATGTCGTTAGTTAATTTTAATTATTTGTAAATGTTGTTCCTTATAGTGCATTCACACCGAACCAAAAACTGAGTTTTCGCAAAAACACCTGAAACCTTCATCGAAAACGGAGTTTTCCCATACATTGTCAGTTCTCAAAACCTAGTAGGTTACGACGTAACCTTCTCATAATCACTTCGCAGACGTCATCTCGTTGAAGGTTGTTGGAAAGAACACACCTTTTCATACATTCTACACGTGTTGCACACGTCCCACAAAACAGCTGATGAACTCGCTGTCAAAACAAATGTTTTTTTTTTCAGGTCTCAGAAAAATTTTCTTCACATCCAGAAGAAAAGAAAAAAAACATATGAGAGGCTACAATCCGCTATGCGTATCGTTGAATACCCTATCCAATCCCATCCTTTAAATTAATATCCTCAAAATATAGGCCTTATGGCGATGAAATACAGAAAATGACATTGTCACAATATATTGCTCAGACAGTTTCTCAAAATCTTGTGTGGTTCGACAAAAAACAACGTATTTCTATTGCTAATGCCTTATTGGGATGGGGTATACAAATGGTTTTTGTAAGAAAATGCCCCCAAAATGTGGGCGTAGGTGAAAATGATCTATGGACAAAATGTTTATATTACCATTGCGGAAGTATTTGCATCAGAATTTTTTTCGAAAGTTTTAAAATTTGGACAAAAAACGTTTTTACTAAAAACGCCCCCAAAAAGTGGGCGTGGCAAAAAACTTTGTATGGACGAAATATAGATATTAGGATTGTCTAAATATGTTGCTAACACACTTTTTTGAAATTCCTTACGGTTTGGCTTAAAACTACGTTTTTTCTAAAAGGGGGCGTGGCAGTAGGCGGATTTTAAAATTTTTTACACTTGTTCTGGTGACTCAGCCAAGGATCCTTTATACCAAATTTCATTATCCTAGCTCAAAATTTAAGGCCCAAAAATCGGTGACGAACAGACGGACGGACGGACGGACGGACGGACAGACAGACATGGCTAATTCGACTCAGCTAGCGATTCTGAGTCGATCCATATACTTTGAGGTATATGTAGCTAAATTATTTCTCTATGTTACAAACTAAGTATCAAAACTAATATACCCCTATGGGATAGGGTATAAACAAACAGTTTCAAATTTTGCATAAGCATTTGTTTGCGTTTTTTTCGTAGCGGCGGGCTTGAGAGTCAAAAACGGTTGTCAAAATCTTTAGATTTTTTTCATTTTGAACTTCAAATGCTAATATTAGTTTGATTATATTAGAATTCATTTTATTATTCAATTACAATATTTTCATACACAAATGTTGCAGCTAGTATCACAAATCACAAGCCACAGCTGATTGAAATGTCAAACGAAACCTGGTCAGAGTTCGATGTGAAAGCATCCAGTGGTTTACGTAAACTTTTTGCCAAAAACTAAGTTTATGATTCGGTGTGTAAGCACTATTACTTCACCATGATTTTACTGAATATTTTGACATTAATAGTTCGGTAATCAGGTAATTGCTAATGAAATACCATTTATTTATAGTGAACGCATTCAGCACATTTCCTTTAAATGCCGCCGTTCGGCCGGTAATGTAGTTCACGGTAGGTATTGCAGTTGACAAATTATTTGAAGGGCAACATCAGACTTGGTTGCAATTCATTAAAACAAAATATTTTCACCACAAAATATGAAAACTTGTCAAAATTTAACCTTTGAATTGTTGCGCTATCGCAGTTTTCCCCTCCTCTACGAATATTACACAATCAAATATCAAAAATAAAAAAAAATGCAACCTTGTCAAAACATTCATCTCAAATAACAAATGAAGCATGGAATTTCGCTTGAATTCTAATATTTCTAAACTGAAATTGATTGCGAATAATCTGCCGACAGGCAGTCGGAAGCATGTAGGGTTTTAAATCGCCGGTTTGCCTATTAATCAGAAATACATATCTGAATGATAAATTATGTTTTAGCATAATTTAAAATCCATTATGTATATATGCTGATGATGTTTTTAATGATTTCCGTTGGCAACATGCCACAACAGCGAGTATCATTTCAATTTGAATCACCACTCTGCTGGACACCTCCCAGCTGTCAAGAGCAGTAGTCACCAGTGCAATGGAAACACAAATCGTGCATAGAAGTCAAATGAATTTTTGAGCTCCAGGTGTTGAATTTTTCATGCTCCTTTTGTAAAATATTTAGTCAGGAACAGCGCCATTTCGAGTAAAATACAAATCAAATTATAAATCCTCCATTTCCATTGTGAAGTATCTAGACGTAAACGTAGGTGCCTACGACAATGCGAAATTACTCAAATGAATATTGAATGTGTACGACTCCAGTAAAGTGATGTAAAAGGATTGCCAGTGGAATGGGATGCAGGTCCTGCGTATGCTATTTTGTCCTGGTGTAGTATGATATTGGCAACATTTGCATAATTTGGTTGCTCTTAGGTGTGAGTTGTAAGAATTTGAAGGCAAAGCGCACATGTGTCACAGCTGCGGGTCTAATAATATTATTGTTGTCAATATCGAACAGTATATTGAAATAAATTTGGAAAATTGAAAACCTGGAGGCGATAAATTTGGTTTATCTACTGCATTGGGAACATGTTACACTTGTTATGTGGTTGGCATAATGGCTTGCTTTTCAAACATTTGCTGTGCAGGCCTGATAATCAATGGCAATAAGCAAGGGCTGATAGGCATTGACTTCGTCAAAATAATTTGCATTTGATGGTGGCATTGATATGATAAGCTTGCAAATATGTTAGTTGTTTTAGTGAAAGTACATTTACATATAAAATGGATAACGGATATGGATCAACAATAGTGATAGGTCTTATAAAATCACTTTTTCGTCAAACTAGCGAAAAGCTTGGACGTAGTTACCAAAGACAATTCTAAATAAATAACTACCCAGCTGACAGAAGTCAAAACATTTTTCGTATTAAATGTGTCAGCTTGACATAATTTCGGATGCTTAGATCCAGCTTTGAACTTTGGTCATTTTGAGCGAAAATTTCTTCTAAATTGAGTTTGATTTGTTAACGAACTACTCCGATGATTATATTATTACCCTCCTTTTCTTACAAAATGTACAGGGAGCCAGTATCAGCTCTCTTTTCTTGCTTATCGTCCAGCACTCGGCACCATAAAGTAGAACTGGCAGGCTAAGGGTTTTGTAGAGCACACATTTTGTCCTTCGAGTTAGGAGTCTTGAACCCTGTTGTTTCGCCAAACCGAAGTAGCCACAGTTTCCTAGGGTGATTCTTCGCCGGATATCCACTAGGGTGTCCTTCGTGGAGCTTATGTTTACTCCGAGGTAGGTGAAGTCCTTAACTACCTCGAAATTGCTGCTATCAATAGTGACATTTTGTCCTAGGCGGTGGACAGATGCTTGTTTGTTTGTTGATAGCATGTACTTAGTCTTGTCCTCATTTACTTCAAGGACAACGGATTTAGCCTGTTCTTCAATCTCCGTGAACGCTTTTATCACAGCATGTTGGGAGCGACCGATGATGTCAATATCGTCCGCATAGCCCAGTAGCTGGACGGACCTATTGAAAATAGTGCCTTCCGTGTTAACACCTGCCCTGCGCACTATCTGCTCTGTACGAGATTGAAGAAGTCACATGATAGCGCGTCTCCTTGCCGAAATCCGGTGCATGTTTGGAATAGTTCGGAGGAGCTACTTCCAAACTGCACGTTGCAGCGCGTGTTCTTCCATACTAGGTGGTGGAACTAGTTCTTCATTGACTGGACGTGGGTTCTCTTCTTGCCCTATCACTCTCTCTACATGATGCCCAATTAGCAGCTGTTGAAAATGCTGCTTAAAGACATTTACTATTTCCTGCGCTTCGGTGACTAGGTTTCCTTCGCTGTCTCGAAGAGCCTGTGTTCCGGTTTTTAGCCATCAGCCAGTTGCTTGGCTTTTTTTATAAAACCTCCGGATGTTGTTATGATCGCGCGACTCTTCGATCTCCTTGAGCTAGGAGGCTGCCTAGGCTCTCTTCTTTCTACTCAGGGTGTTCTTTTCCTCCCTTCTCCTGGCTCGATACTCTTCCCTCGCTGCCCTTGTTTTGCGCTGCAGCGCTTGTGTGCATCTTCCTTCACCTTTTTCTTGTACACGCATTCATCATCATACCACGGGATCTTTCTCGGGGGTGGCTGGTACCCTACAGTGGTTTCGGCTACCTCCTTGATGATGTCGCGATACTCGCACCACTGATTGTTGGCGTCTGTGGTAGGTGAGTGCACAGAGGAGAGTTTCATACTCAGGCGCTCACTAAGACGTCCAACGTCGAATTTCTTCTTCTGGGCAGTTCGCTGCTTCTTCTGGTCAGAGTCGACGTTTGCCCCTCGGAATGTATGCACGTCGAGGATGCTGGATGCGTGCCTCGCATCGATTAGCACATGGTCGATTTGGTTGGCGGTTCGACCGTCTGGAGAGCGCCAGGTTGCTGTGTGGATCCTTAGCCTTGGTAACATAGTGCTACTTATCACCGTATTACGAGCTGCTGCAAAATCGATTAGTCGGTAGCCGTTGTCTGTTGTCGTTTCGTGGATTTTGTGCTTACCAACTAAACCGCCAAAGATGTTTTCCTTTCCGACTTTAGCATTGAAATCCCCGAGTTTAACTTTTACATCATACTCCGGACAGGCTCCGTAGGCTCCATCCAGGATGTTATAAAACTCCTCCTTGATGGGATCTTCTGCCTCGTCGGTAGGGGCGTATGCACATATTAGGCTTATGTTTTGGAACGTAGCTTTACTGCGGATCACAGAAAAGTAATCACTTATCGGCTTGAAGTCAATAATTTTGTGCTAAGCCGATTTCCCACGACGAATCCGCATCCTAATACATGCAATCTTTTGTTGCAGATGTAATAAATGTCGCAATTTTTTCTCTTCATTATACCTGATCCTATCCATCGTATCAGATTCAAGTTTTTGAGTAGCACCCGGGGTGTAGAGTGTTCGTACATTCCAGATGCATACTCTCATATCATAGTCCATTGACGTTCCGGATCATCCGGGTGGTTGTATCTCTCTTATCCCGACGGCACAACCCCCAACCTGGAGGGCCGTGTTACTTATTACGTGTGTCAATATCATAAGCGGATTAATACAAACATCACACTTAATGCCACTCAATATTCACTTACAAGAAGTAAGCTCTTAAAATTCAGACGAACTCTTAACCCCACCGATATTTATTAAGAATTAAGTGGTTGTCATGGAAGTGACATCCTTCCAGAACAAGCATAACATTTAGTTAAGACAATGGCTAATCTCAAAAATTACTATAGCCACACCGGTATTAGCTTGTGACATAAAAGTCATTAGAATATTACTCATCTCTAGGTAAATATTACCCTCGATGTCATTAAATTACAAGCCAAACGGAATTCGCCTGTCTAGAACAAGGAAAACGCTTCAAAAGGCCTTCACACACCTAATATCGTACACCACGAGGCTAATATTAAATATCTCTGTGTAAACTTGAAATTAATTATACGAAATGTCATTAGAGTCTATAGCTCTTGTGTTGAATAGGGTTGTCAACTTTTGGTATACACGAAAACGGATTAAGTGCCATCTGTTGCGTCGTGTGTAAGAACATGCCCCCACTCGACATGATTCACCTATAGCCGCAACACTGTAACGCGCCAAAATGTTGGGAGAGAGTGACTTGTGGTTCCATCTCCAACGTGAGGCTAATGATGAACATTGTAACGTAGAGAACCTGGGCTAAATTTACTTGTTAAATGGGCTTAAAGGAGTGTGATGAAAAAAAAAAATTAAGTACAAAGGAGGAGCCTGAAAGTTCTTGGAATTCTACGTGTCTAGTGGGTGTCTAATGTCGAGACATTCTGTTTTCAACTAGGCCTTGTCATAATCTTATTCCTTTTACTTTCAAAGAGGGAGAATCGTGTTTAATTACCATCACAACCTTCAAAGGTTAACTCTTTTCTCAAGGCTGAGTAAAAAAACATATGAGAAGGCTACAATCAGCTGTGCGGATCGTTGAATACCCTATCACATCCGATCCTTAAAATTAATATCCTCAAAATCTAGGCTTTATGGCGATTAAATACAGAAAATGACATTGTCACAATATATTGCTCAGACAGTTTATCAAAACCTTTTGTGGTTTGACAAAAAACAACGTTTTTGTATTGCATATGCCTTGGGGTAGGGCATACAAATGGTTTTTGTACGAACACGCCCCCAAAAATTGGGCATGGGTTAAAATGGTCTATTGACGAATTGTTCAAATGAATACTACCAATGCAATGATTGTGCATCAAAAATTTGTTCGAAAATTTTAAAATTTGGCCAAAAAACCTTTCTTTATTAATAACGCCCCAAAAAAGTGGGCGTGGCAAAAAACTTTATATTGACGAAATATAGATATTAAGATTCTCTAAATATGCAGTCAAGACACTTTTTTAAAATTTCTTACGGTTTGGCCAAAAAATACGTTTTTTAAAAAGGGTACGTGACAGTGGGCGGGATTTCAAAATTTTGTACACTTGTTCTACTGGGAGCAACAAAGAGTACGTGTACCAAATTTCATCATTCTAGTTCAAAATTTAAGGCCCAAAAACCAAGACGGACGGACAGACATGGCTAAATCGACTCAGCTATCGATTCTGAGTCGATCCATATATTTTGAGGTATATCTAGCTAAATTATTTCTCTATGTTACAAACTATGCATCAAAACAATATGGGATATGATATAGTATGGGATAGGATATAATAACAGAGTCTACAACTAATTACATGTAGGAATTAAGAGCATTGCCTTATTCAACCTTGAATTCTTTTTATGGGAATACAAATAAAAATAAACTGAATCCAACCAAAAAAACCGTTGATAAACGATATGCATGAAAAAAAAAACACTAAAAGGTCATGTAAATAAAAACATTTTGACGACTGCAAAAACCCCATAAACGCTTGCAACGGTACAGGTGAACATTTCCATGGAAACAGTAATATTCAAGAGCAAAAAGTACTATGTCAGATGAAAGCCGTTAAGGCATAACTTCTCCAATGTGTGTATTATAAGGTGGGAAGTGTGATTGTGTGAAAGTTTGACACTATCAGATCTGTGTCGTAGCGAGCTTAATACAAGCGCATCTACGAGCAGAGATTTGCCACAGCATATAAAATGCATCCACAGGCTCATCATTTAGTGCATTTGTTAGTGGGACATAACAAAACACTGAAGTTAGTTTGACGTCACTAACAACATCAATAAACGATGAAATTATTATTAACAAAACAAGAAAAAAAAAATAAACATACACTTATTACGACTCTAGAATACAATTACGCAAAGTGTTTTTTAAACTACTTTTACTAACATGCAGTTCAACTACATCCCTATTTTTATTGTAAACTCTACTCATGCGACTTATAGCTTCATGCATACCATAGTTGTATTTATGATTAGGAATATGTAAAATATTTAGTCTACGAAGGTTATAGGAACCTCCACGGGTATTAAAACCAATAGCACTTAAAAGATCAGGAGCATCTATTTGTCCTGATAATATTTGGTGTAAGAAGACCATGTCATTGTTAAGTCTACGTTGAGACAAAGGCAACAACTGCAGCAGTTTAATTCGACACTTATACGGAGGCAAATTGTGTACATCATCCCATGGAAGTCCTCTCAAAGCAAATCTTATAAATTTGCGTTGGACTGCCTCAATTCTATTTGAGTGAACGACATAGAAGGGTGTCCACACCTGTGAGGCATACTCCAAGTGAGGGCGCACTAGACAATTATATAACGAAAGGGTGACATAAGGATCATTGAACTCTTTTGACCACCTTTTTATAAATCCCAACATAGAGTTGGATTTATTCACAATAACGTTTATGTGTTTATTAAACTCCAATTTAGGATCAAAATAAACACCAAGATCTTTAAAACTGTCTATAAGACAGAGAGTGTGCCCCGACAGAGTATAACTGAAATTGGACGGAATACGTTTTCGTGAAAATGACATATGCTGGCACTTAGTGGGGTTCAGATTCAAACCGTTTTTAAAACACCATGTTGTAAAGCTATTTAAATCAGTTTGAAGTGAAAGCGAATCGCTTGGATCTCCTACACATTTGAAAATTTTCATGTCATCAGCATATATCAGTATTTTGCTCTCTCGAATACAAGCTTTTGCATCGTTAATAGCAAGAATAAATAAGATTGGGCCTAAATGACTACCTTGGGGTACTCCAGATTGGGCAACAAAAGGGTTGGATTTAGAGCCTCTAAATTTTACCTGATAAGTTCTTAGTGAGAGATATGATTGAACCCAATTTATGAAACCTGGAGGGAAACCATAAACCTTAAGTTTATAAATTATGATGTTATGTGATAACTGGTCAAAAGCTTTGGAAAAGTCAGTGTATATACAATCGACCTCTTTTTTATTTTCCAAACTATTGGAACGATGATGCATAAAAGTTAAGAGATTTGTGACAGTGGATCTATTTTTTACAAAGCCATGCTGCTCTTTACAGATAATGTTTCGACACAGGAATACCAATTTATCACAAATAATATGTTCAAATAACTTAGGAATGCAAGAGAGTTTTGAAATAGGTCTGTAATTAGAAATGTCTCCTCGTTCACCTTTTTTAAAAACAGGTGTAATAAATGCATTTTTCCATTGAGTTGGGAATACTCCTGGGGCAAGGGAGCTTTCAAACATATACTTAAGGTATGGCAAAAGAGCATCTTTGCATTGCTTTACGACTATTGGTGGGATTCCATCGGGCCCAGCAGAATAATCATTTTTTTAATAAAGCGATATATTTAATTATTGTCTCATCGTCAAATGTGACGTTGCTGAAATTAACTTGAGAACAGTCATTGAGATAACTGAAATATTGTTCGTCTAAGACAAGAGGGGTATCAATAAATGATTTACTGAAACTCTCTGCGAATAAGTTAGATAAAATAATAGAGCTCGATATTTTTGAATTATTGTAAGAGAAGTTGGCTGGATATCCATCCGTTTTTCTCTTCGAATTGACAAAACTCCAAAAGCGTTTTGGGTCACTTTTAAGAGCGTTCTCCATATTGGCTATATAGCCATTATATAAACTATTTGACATCGCAGAGAATTCCTTAAAATAATTCAGGTACTTATCATGGTCGTATTGATTCTGACTTTTAACAAAATTATTCCAGGCCCGGTTACGTATATTCCGAAGAGATTTAAGATCTTTCGTGTACCAAGGATGCTGGATTTGAGCATTCTTAGAATGCTTGACTGGGATAGTTCTATCCATGCAATCTTTTATTAGAAGATAGAATTTGTTAACAGCTTCTTCTAAATTGGAGAGGCTGTTAATATTTATATTCGAAAGAATTATTTCTTCGGAAAGCCTTTGAAAGTTCGCCTTCCGAAAGTCAAAAGAGTACGAACGATCATACGAGTCAGAATGTTCGTACAGATGTCCGCCTATGTCAATAAAAATATCTAATGGAGGATGATTTTTGTCTATGTTAGTGATACTGGTACTAGATTCTAATACTGCAGTACTAACAGAGTCAGAAGAAAAAACTAAATCGAGAATTCGATTATTATGATCTTTTATACAGCTTGTTTGCTGTAAGTCAAATGATAAAATGTTATCAAGTAATGATAGCTCTTGTTGTGCAGAGACTTCTGATGGTATAAAATGAGTTTCTCCTTCCGAAGGCACCCATTCTATGTGTTGTAAGTTGAAATCACCCAGCAACAAAATATTACTGTCACAACAAGATAAGTCAAAGATGTATTCTAAAGCCTTTGATAGCCCAGAATACAGAGTGCCAAGACGATAGGAGGGAATGTACGCATTTGCGACATAAAGGTATTTATTTCCAATAGTTATCTTAACACAAATTATTTCGGTATTAAGAATGAATGGAAAATCAATTTTCTCAGAGGTAAGGTGACTGCGAACCGTAGTAAGAACACCTCCTCCAAGCGCTTTTAGGTCATTTATGTGACGGTCATTCCTATATACTAAGAACTCATGATTAAAGAGTTCCGAGTCAAGTATACTGGCGTTAAGCCACGTTTCGGTTAAGGAGAATATGTCGTGTGAAAAGGCTTGAGAGTTTAGAAATATATTTTTTGCTTTTGTTCGGAGCCCTCTTACATTTTGGTAGTAGAGGGACAGTCGGTAGAGTTTTTTGGTGCTGAGATTTTAACTCCGCGTTTAGCTCTCCGTGGCTTAAACTCATTGACAATAGTATTTACGGGCCATGAGTTAGTGTCACATACTTTTTCGAAAAGATTTGGTGGTACAACTATTTTAAATGAAGAAACGAAACTTTCCGGTTTACTAATTTTGGTACATTTAATAGAGGTACCTGCGGGGACAAGGTTTGTTGAAACCAAATGAGTCATCACATTTTCGGAGGAAGTACATGGTTTCAATCTTGATGATGTTTTGATTATGACATTTGGAGGTCTTCACTTTTTTTGATTTTTTGTTAAAGTCAGGGAGTTGTTATAAATGTGAAAACCAGTGAGTATTTAAAATTTAAAATAAATAATTAATAAGAATAACCCTGAGTTAACCAAGAGTCAACTAACTTTGGGTTAAATTTAATCTAGAGTTACTTTATGAAACAGGTTTTCAGTGAAGTTCTCCATGAGTGGTCCAGTAGTAACACTGATAAATTATCGATTTTGCTGTCAAAAAGTCATCGAAATGTTGGTTATCTTAATAACAACAACTTTTTAAAATTGTCAAAATTTCTTTGAAGGGCGAAATATAGGTCATAAAAATCGTTTTCCACAAACAAATGAAATTGGTTTAGTCGCGATCTTACAAGCCTTCTTCTTAAAATAGATAAACCCGACAAATAAAACAACTCCAAGATTTTTCGCTCTGTAAGAGGAACAGATACACCCTGTGAATTCACTTGTCACTAAGGTAATGACAAATGACAATTACTTAGGTTGATGGAACCGGGGTCGATCTGTCACTCAAAGAACTCCTGTTTCACACGCGGCCACTTGAAGAGGAAGGAAATAAAAAACGTGAATTATTAACCAAGGCATTACAACTGGCGACGAGGATAAATCAATCGTAATGGCAACAATAGGAAACTGTCCAAGTTTCAGCGAAGTGGACGACTGGGCCGTCTTCAAGAAAAAAATATTACAATTTTTTATCGCAAACGATATCGAAGAGCCGAAAAAGAAACGCGCAATTTTAATTAATGCATTAAGTGAAAAAGTATACAAATTACTTAGTGATTTAGTTTTCCCAGCGCAACCTGAAGACACTGCTTCAACGTTCGAAGTGCTGGTTCAAGCTTTAGACAGTCATTTCACGCCACCCCAGTCCGGTTTCGCGGAACGGTTTAAGTTTTATGCAGCCGAAAAAGAAAAAAGCGAGACTAATCAGCAATGGGCAGCCCGAGTGAGGGCATTAGCAGCTAAATGTGAATTCGATGCTCAGTTATTGGTGGCAATGCGTGATAAGTTCATCATGGGCATGGAAAAAGGGCCAGAGAAAGATAAGCTGTTTCTCGAAGACGTTAAAAAATTAACGTTCGATAAAGCACTCAGCATTGCTCTGTCGATCGAATGTATCAGAACGCAGTATCAGATAACAGACGGAGGCCAAATAAAAACAGAAAGTGAGTCGAATGATGAATTGTACCGCATCAACAACAGAAGAGAAGTTCGTACAATGGGCAGTAACGGCGATAAGCAGCAGTACCGCAGCAATCCACAAAAACAACATCAACAGCAGCAGTCATTCCATGGACAGAACTGGAGATGTAGAGTGTGTGGATACACAAACCACTCGGAAGAAGTATGCAGATTCAGAAATTACAATTGTAACCAATGCAATCAGAAGGGACATCTGAAAAAAATGTGCCCACAAAATGTGGAAGCGAGACCTAAAACATCTAAATACAATAATAATTGCAATTATATAGACGATTTATCACTTTTTCATTTATCCACAGATTATAAATTAAATCCAATTACCACGCTGGTCGAGTTGGACGGTGTTTCGATAAACGCGGAAATAGATAGCGGAGCATCGGTATCGGCAATTTCGGAAGAAGATTATAACAAACATTTCTCAAAGCATAACCTTGACCTAGCCAACTCACCTCTGAGAAATTATGACGGTTCGTATTTCGCACCACTCGGAAAACGTAAATTCAAGGTAAATTACCTAAATAAAGAACGATCAGTAGAATTCTATGTCATAAGACGCGGTGGGCCGCCTTTGTTGGGTCGCGATTGGATGTATGCTTTTGACATGTCAATACAATCTATTCATTTTTTTAGTGAGGGGAGTGGTGAGTTCAGCGACATTATTAGAGAATTTCCTGATGTATTTGATGGGAAATTAGGAACATTTAAAGAAGGTATGGTCAGTTTGACGTTAAAAGAGAATGCAATTCCAAAATATTTTAGGCCGCGTAGTTTACCTTTTGCTATTAAGGACAAGGTTGAAAGGGAAATTGAGCAATTAGTAAAACTAGGAGTTTTAGAACCTGTCAAGTATAGTGAATGGGGAACTCCAATCGTCCCAATCTTAAAGAAAAATGGCACCGTTCGGGTCTGTGGAGATTATAAGGTCACACTAAATCCCCAGCTATTAGTGGATAAGTACTGTTTGCCAAAGATAAAAGATTTGTTTGCTAAACTTCATGGAGGTCAACAGTTTTCTAAAATTGATTTGTCAATGGCCTACCAACAGTTATTGCTAGACGAGCCATCACGGAACCTAACAACAATTTCAACCACTAAAGGGTTGTACAGATATACCAGGATGGTGTATGGAATTGCATCGGCTCCAGCGATTTTCCAAAGATAAATGGAGAAATTGTTTTTAGGTATTGACGGTGTGATTGTTTTCTTAGATGACATATTAATAACGGCAAGAACAAAAAAAGAACATATATCAAGGTTAAAATCAGTTTTAGATAGATTACAAAGAGCGGGTTTAAGAGTAGCAAAAGAGAAATGTCAGTTTTTTGCGAATTCAGTTTGTTATCTAGGTCACATAATAGACAAACATGGGTTACAAACAGATCCAACAAAAATAGAGGCAATTTTGAAGTTACCTAGACCGAGTTCACTGGTAGAACTACAATCATTTCTGGGTGTTATTAACTTCTACCGTGATTTCGTGCCAAATTTGGCTACCATAGCGGCACCATTGTACAAAATGCTAACTGACGAGCATAAAAATACTAAATGGGGTCAAGACCAAAACGTAGCTTTTGACGAAATAAAACAACTACTAGTTTCTCATAGAGTCTTAGCTCATTTTGACCCAGGTCTTCCGCTAAAGTTAATAGTGGATGCCAGTCCATACGGTTTAGCTGCGGCTTTAGTTCACGTTTTCGAAAACGGTGTGGAGAAGCCAATTTCTTTTGCTTCCCAAAAATTGTCTAAGAGTGAAATGAATTACTCTCAAATTGAAAAGGAAGCATTGGCTATTATGTTCGGAGTAAAAAAGTATCATCAGTATCTTTTTGGCAACAATTTTATTTTGTGTTCGGATAATAAGCCCTTAGTATCCATTTTTGGTTCCAAAAAAGGAATACCGCCAATGTCAGCCAATAGGCTGCAGAGATATGCGCTGTTTTTATCAGGGTATCAATTTGACATTCAGTATGTTAACACAAAAAATAATATAGCAGACTATTTTTCACGTACTCCAATAGATGACCCAAATACAGTCAAAATAAGCGAAGACGTAGGTGATGTATGTATAAATCATGCAGAGCTAGGCAATTATCCAGTAACATTTGACCAAATCAAAACGGAGTTGCGAAAAGACAAAATACTAAATAAGGTCATGGAATTTCAAAAAGTTGGTTGGCCTGTAAAATTGGATGATGATCAGCTCAGACCATATTACAACCGACGATTCGAATTAACTATTGAATCTGATTGCCTATTTTGGGGATATAAGGTACTAGTTCCAGAAAAATTAAAAAATCAGGTTCTTGTACAATTACATAAAACTCACCTAGGGGTAGCAAAAATGAAAAGTTTGATAAGAAGTTATTGTTGGTGGCCGTCGCTAAATAAGGATGTGGAAGAGGTAGTAGGATCTTGTGAAAACTGCATAGTAAATAACAATACTCCAACGAAATCCACACTGATCAACTGGAAGTGGCCCGAAGATCCTTGGGAACGCGTTCATGTAAATTTTTTCGGTCCCCTATGTAAAAAAATGTTTTTAATATGCGTTGATGCTCACACTAAATGGTTGGAATGTATTGACATGGGCAACAATATAACTAGTGTACATACCATTGAAAAATTACGTTCAATTTTTTCGCGTTTTGGGCTACCAAAAAAGCTTGTTAGTGATAATGGTAGATCATTTGTGTCTGCGGAATTTAAAGAATTTTTAAAAAGAAATGGAATTCAGCATATTACAATTCCAGTGGGACACCCGGCCACAAATGGTCAAGCCGAAAACGGGGTGAAGTTGGTTAAGTCAGCGTTAAAACGTGCTTTGTATTCAAAAAGTTCAAACAATGATATAAATCAACTGTTAGAAGCATATTTACTAGATTATCGAAACGCTGTCCACAGTACCACTGGAGTATCTCCCGCACATCTTATGTTTAAACGTAAATTGAGGGATAGGTTCGATATCATTAATCCGTTTCAAGGAAAGAATAGGAGCAACAATAATGTAATTGAAGTAAAAGTAAAACAAATGCATGAAAAACAAAAAAAATATTATAAAGGAAATAATAACAGGGCATTGAAAATGGGTGATGTAGTACTAACAAAAAATTATTGTATTCCGGGGAAAGTTTCGTGGATAAAAGGAAAAGTGGTTCATATATTAGGTAAACAATATTACAATGTTGAAATTTTTGAAAAAAATGTTATATGGAAACGTCATGTGAATCAAATTAAATTATTGAAAAATTGTAAATTGGACACGGAAACAAATGTCGATGAATATGTACCTTCAACATTATCCGATTCAATTAGCATTACTGAAAAACTTGATGAGACTATCATACCTAAAGAAAATATTGAAGAAGTAGGTAAACAAACCCATAATTATCATACTCGTTCAAAAACTAAATTGTATACGAAGTAATTGTATTCTTAAGAACAAGTAAAGTGTTTATATTGTAGTATGTAAGAAAATAAGGCATGTAAGTGAATTAGGGGGGATGTTGTAAGAGGAACAGATACACCCTGTGAATTCACTTGTCACTAAGGTAATGACAAATGACAATTACTTAGGTTGATGGAACCGGGGTCGATCTGTCACTCAAAGAACTCCTGTTTCACACGCGGCCACTTGAAGAGGAAGGAAATAAAAAACGTGAATTATTAACCAAGGCATTACACGCTCAAAACGACCAAGGATTTCCTCATCCGCTTTCGATATGGTCCATGCTTTTGATAAAGTCGATATATAGGATCTCATTAGTAGTTCGAGTGAGTGCTTTACTACTAAATTGACTTCATAGCCCGAAGAAACAGCGGTTTGCAAGAGTAATTCTTCGATTAATTTCTGACGAGATGTTGTTGTCAGAGTTAATGGCGGAGCCGAGGAAGAATAAGTCCGGTACTAAAGCAAAGTCATAGCTGTCAATGGTGAAGGTCTCTCCAATTCGTCGATGGTGTGTGTCCTTTCGTGTTGACAGCAGTTACTTAGTTTTACCCTCGGGCCATATTTTATAAAATGAATATCGTTGATATCACCTCGTTATCGTTGAAATTCGATTACGTAAAACTAGTATCGTTCTAGGTTTTAAGATACTCGAAATTTCTTACGACTGGCATTTGGCATTGTATCGTTTACATGCCAATCGTTTCGTTTTATGTTATAGAGCCCCCCATTTACAGCTAACCCCATTTTTGCGCTTCCTTATCTATACTAGCAAACGTGGGTACGAAGAATGCTAGTAGTTGCACCGATTTATGGAAAATTCTCCCTTTGGTGTTGGCTCGGGAGTTTTGCGCAATCCTCTCAAGAATAAAAAGTAAAGAAATCACATGAGAGCGCTTCGCCTTGCCTAAATCCTTTTTTTTGGTATCGAATGTGTCGGTGAGGTCATTTATGATCCTGATGGAGCAGCGAGAATTCTCCATCGTCATCCTTCACAAACGGACGAGTTTGGGTGGTATACCAAAACTAGACATGGCTCTGTATTTAGTGCGTCTCTATAAATGCTGTCGTATGCGGCTTTGAAATAGATGAATAGATCCTGCCTTGGGTCCTGCCAAAGTGTGAAGATTTGATCAGTTGTGGACTCTCCTGGTTTAAAACCACACTGATAAGGGCCGATCAGGTTTTTGGTAAAGGGTTTCAGGTGTTCACATATTACGGCAGACAGGAACTTGTACGCGATGTTGAGGAGACTTATTCCTCTTTAGTTCGAGCAGTTCAGAGGGTCTCCCTTTTTGGTGAATCGGGCAAACGATGCTGAGGTTCCATTCTTCAGGAATACTTTCATCCGACCAGATTCGGCTTATTAGTTGGTGGATGTTACTTACCAAATCATCTCCACCGGCTTTATAAAGCTCAGCGGGAAGGTCGTCATTTCCGGCCGCCTTATTAAACTTGAGTTTAGATATTGCTATTCTCACTTCACATAGGTCGGGTGGTTGGCAGTTTTAGCTGTTGTCGCCAATATTGCATGGTTCGTTCTGCCTGACAGCGGAATGTTGTTTGTCATCGCTGCTTAACAGTCTGCAGAAGTACCTAGTTCTTCCATATCCTAAGCATCGACTGTGTCTCAACAACCATATTTCCTTGCTTATCTCGAAAGGATTCTGTTTGAGCTTTGTATCCTTATCTTTGACGTTTTACACTTTGGTAAAACTTACGAACATCGTTCCTGCAGTGTTACCTCTCTATATCTTAGATCGCTCGCTTTTCTTGCTCTTTTTTCTTCTCTCTGAAAAGCCGATGTTCTTCACTTCTTCTCTGCCTATAGAGCTCAATGGCAGCTCTCGTCTTCAGTTATAGCTTAGCCTTGTATGCCTCGTTCTTGGCTGCTAGCATCTGTCGGCATTCCTCATCAAACCAGGGGTTTCTTGCTGGTGGGCGCGAGAAACCTAGCACATCAGTTGCGGCTGATCTAATGGCCTGTTGGCATCGTTGCCATTGCTCTTCGACATTCGATGCTGGTGGTATGGTGTTAATCGAGAGGTTAAGGGATACGCGTTGTGCGAAGGTCTTGGCGGTCTCTTGCGATTGCAGTCTTCCGACATTAAATTTTTTCACAGTATTTCTGGATTGTTGTGGCGTGATGGATATCCGCATTCTTATCTTGGCTGCAACAAAGTAGTAGTCCAAGTCAATGTTAGCCCCTCGCATTGGACGGACATCCAAAATACTGGATAAGTGCCTCTTGTCTATCGCAATTGGATTAATTTGGTTGGCCGTTCGTTGATCTGGAGACCGCCATGTCCCCTATGGATATCGAGGTGAGAAAACCGTGTGCTGGCTATAGTAGCATTTCGTTCCGTAGCGAAGTCAATCCGTTGGGGCGTAATCGCATATAAGGCTTGTGTTGGCAAATGTGGCCTTGATGCAAATTGTTGCAATGCGTTCACTAATGTCTTGGATTAATAAGACTTCATGCCTTAGTCTGGCACTTATCACCAATCCGCATCCGAATAGACGCTGTTTCTGCTCACTATATCACTTTCGTAGTAGATGTCAAAATTTTTCATCCTATTTTAGCCCTGCTGATCTCATTGTATATCCAGGATGCCTGTAATGTCTGCTTTATAGCAGCTCATGGCTTCCGCTAGTTGTTCACTTGCACCTCCCCTGTTGAATATTCTCACATTCCGGGTGCAGATACGAACGTCGTTTTCTAGATTTTACAATCGTTGATATCTCTATCTTTACACATATAACACCATTTCCTCGTTCTGGTACTTAAAAGTTTTGACAATTAGAAAAGGAGCCTTATTGATTTTTTTAACCCATATAAGGCCATTGCCCACAATAAATTCTAAAAGTAAGCTGCCATTTAGTGTTTCTTACTGGGGAAGTTTACCAGTGTCGTGTATAACCGTTTATTGTTTTTCCTTTTTCTGTGCTAACTACAATTCATTTTTCATAGAGATAGAGATAGATGTTGTGCTAACTGCTGTTTCATATTCAAAGGACCAACGACTGAAGTTGTAAAGACATAAATGCAAAAACCAAAACAAAAAACAAAAATAGACTGGCAATTAAGGTCGCTATTACATTTCATTTCCAACGTTCCTTTGTGCCGCGGTTCAAATGGCAATTTCTTTTCATTAAGCGCAACGAGCTTAATCACCAAGTAGTACTTGGCTTTAAAGTGCGGACCAGTTAACAGCACCTAGAAAGTATTAAGACAAAAGTGTCAACAACAACGACATAGAGGGCGAATGGTGCTTAAAAAAAATTAATTGGGAAGAAAATAACTAAATATTTTTCTTAAAAGGAATAAGGAATACGAATTGTCTTAACGAAATAAAAAAACAATTTTAAATCTTAAGTAATCATGACAATGTGCTGTTGTCCTTCAAAACAACTATTAATGCTACAAGTAGGATAAATGGCGCACTGTCAAATACATGGTTGCAAAAATATGGCAGGACTGTCCCTATTATTACATCGTATGACAGCGATAGATATATTTTCAGCTCATTAAGGAATAAAAAACTGCAACAACTGGTACTTCACGGACAGTGGCAGATTTCGACATCCAAAAAAATAATCGATAGCTCACTGTATGCCAAATGCCATAGATTTTATGCTGCCGTCGTTGAGTAATGATGGTTGGGTGTTGTAGAACGAGGGTAGACTCTGATTGACTTTAACTTGGCAATTCACAGTGGTTGTAACTCTGACTCACATCATATGTGCTTATTTTAACCTCCAAGTGGTAACCATCGGGTACTGGTCTCCTCCAACCGGATTTGAATTGACATAAAACAGCGACACTATAATATAAGATAAGAATCTTCGACATCTTCGGACAACAGGTTATCTAGGAATCCAAAGGGCAAGTCAGGCCACTTAAACAGAGATGGTAGCGGATGAAACGATAGGTCAACGGCAGCGCTTAATCATGTAGTGGATACTGCTGACCCCGTGTCCTAAGGGTACTTATAAATTGGTACTGGCCCTCCAGGTTGGGGGTTATGCTTTGGGTAAACTATCCATCCATGGAAAAACCCATATGTTACGAAGCAACCAATAGCCTTGGAAAGGAATGATATTATTGTTGCGACCCTGATAAACGAAAAAAGGACGAAGACGTTCGTATCCACAACTGGAATGTAAGAACATTAAACAGAAGAGGTGCAAGCGAACAACTAGCGGAAGCCCTAAACTGCTACAAAGCAGACATTACTGCCATCCAGGAAATACGATGGGTTCGGCCGGGCAAAACGAGGATGATAAACTGTGACATCTACTACCCAGCCATGGAAAAAAGCTTATGTTACGAAGCAACCAATAGCCTCGAAAAGGGCTGTCGACGACCCTGCTAAACGAAAAAAGGACAACGACGTTCGTTTCTGCACCTGGAATGTGAGAACATTGAACAGAAGAGGTGCAAGCGAACAACTAGCGGAAGCCCTAAACTGCTACAAAGCAGACATTACTGCCATCCAGGAAATACGATGGGATCGGACGGGCAAAACGAGGATGATAAACTGTGACATCTACTATGGACCGTGTTATAGTGAGCAGAAACAGCGACTATTCGGATGCGGAATTGTTATAAGTGCCAGCCTTAGGCAGGAAGTCTTATGTTTCCAAGACATTAGCGAACGATTGTAACAATCCTCATCAAGGCCAAATTCGCCAACATAAGCCTTTTATGCGCTCACGCTCGTCGATAATATATAGAGGTGGCACTCCAGGAACCATGTTTGGAAGGTTTACCAAAGCCTAATAAGGGGACCGGAAATTACGACTTTCCCACTGAGCTTCATAAAGCCGGCGGAGATGACTTGGTAAGTAAAATCCACCAACTCATAAGCCAAATCTGGTCGGATGATAGTATGCCTGAAGAATGGAACCTCAGCTTTGTTGCTCGATCCACAAAAAAGGAGACCTTCTGAACTGTGCCAACTAAAGAGGCATAAGTCTCCTCAACATCGCCTACAAGATCCTGTCTTCACACTTCGGCAGGACCCAAGAAGTCCAAATCGATACCCACCACCTATTTATCGATTTCAAAGCCGCATACGACAGCATTTATAGAGACGCACTAAATACGCACTGCTCCATCAAGGTCGGAAACCATCTCACTGACACATTCGATACCAAAAAAGGATTAAGGCATGGCGATGCGCTGTCATGTGACTTTTTAATTTGATTCTTGGAGGATTATGAAAAACGTCCGAGCCAATACCAGAGGCACGTTTGCCAGAAGAGAAGAGGGAGCGGCAAAAATGGGTTTAGCTATAAATGAGGGTAAAACTAAGTTATGCTGTCAACACAAAAGGACACACAATATCGGCGAGTTAGACATAACTTCACCATTGACAGATACAACTTTGAGGTAGTACGGGACTTTGTCTACCTCGGCTCAGCTATTAACTCTGACAACAACATCTCGTCAGAAATCAAACGAAGCATTACTCTTGCCAAACGCAGTTTCTTCGGGATAAGAAGGCAATTTAGTAGTAAAGCCCTCACTCGAACTACTAAGGAGATCCTATACAAGACCCTGATCATTCCAGTCCTGCTTCAAAAAATCTTAGGTCCCGTTTGCGTTGACGGGCTATTGAGATGAAGATTCAACCACAAACTATACGAACTGTACAGCGACATATCCCTGGTCAAAAAACTCCGCATTGGGCGCTTAAGATGGCTAGGACACGTAGAAAGAATGGACACCAATACTCCGGCTCGCAGGGTCTCGATTCCCAGGCAGACGTCGGACGCAGTAGAGAAACACCTCGCCTTAAGTGACGCGCACAAGTGCGCAACTAGAGGTAGTTAGCTAAGGACCGGGCTAATTGAAGAGGCATGTCGGTTGAGGTTGGCCCAGGTTCATCCCGGACTGTAGCGCCACTCTAGCAGCATTGAGTAATGAAAATCTGTCAAATGTATTTTTGACATAGTTGTATGGCTTTTTTGACAAAAAAAAGTTAAAACAGATGAAAAGGAAGTTGGCTGCACTGGTTATGCTTCTCACTTCATTGAGGTTCCTTTCAAATTTTCCATTATTGGAAAATTAGAAGTACGGATTTTGACCTATTTTTCTGAGGTACCCTGATTCCGAAAAAGGTTTTTTCTCAAAAAAAAAAGTATGTCTTGACTCTTGAATCGGTGATCTAAAGTCTGTTGTTGATACTGTTGATAGAGCACATACTATTCTATCAATTTTACTGAAATTTCGGGTATGTGTTTTGTTGGGTGTCTTACAAAGGGATTTTTAATACAGGATGACTTAAAGATGTAAGAACAACATAAAACCAACATTTTGGCACTATATCGAAGTCTATTCTGACGCACTGTCGAGGTCAGAATTTAATGCGAGCTTAAAATATTTTGTCGCTTTATTTTACGTCGGAGTATGAATAATAAAAACTGAGGGTACTGTCATCAGCAAAGGAATGGATTATTTTTAAAGCTATACACAAGAGACCATTAAACAAAAATGAGAAAAAGTATCGGAGATAAAACGGAACCTTCGGGGACACCAGCATTTATTTGGAGAATAACAGACTTGAAACCGTGCAAGTCAAATTGCATTGAATGTTTTGAGAGGTAGTTAATAATTCATAGAGGAAGAGTTTCATCGATGCCAATGGCACGTTTTTTCGACCCGGCAACGATCTTTCTTTCGCTCTCAAGGTGAATTGATTAGTTCCGATTTTTGTTGCGTAAGACTTCAAATCACCTGGACCTGTTGCTACGAAAACTTTTTTGTCAGTCATTGAGTTTTTGGAATTCAAGATATTTCATATTCTAACGGGTTATCCTTAGAAAGAAAGAACGATAGGTGAAAGAAGAAGAAGATTCGCTATTTTTGGGGCTGAATAAATGATGTTTTCAAACTAATCGGGAAAAGTGCTGGGCAGTAGGACAGATGGAAAAGCACAGCCAGTGGTTTGGTTTGCAAAGGAAATAACCCCCATTAGCATTAACAGCTGCAGGACTTACTTCCATTTCGAAAAGGAAATAAGCCCCCGGGGTCTATTGCCTTTTATTTTTGGGAATTTAGCCCTTTGGAGCTAAATTCCGTGGGGGTTATTGGTCTGCAACTAGCTTGAAGGCCAGAATGATGGGGAAGATACCATCAGAACTAGCGGATTTTTACAGGGTGCGCCATCTTCTATGTCGGTGTGTAAACATTAAATATCTTTGACATTTATCAACCAACTGACTTCAATAAACATGTTTTTGAAACGTCAATTCAGTTCAATTTTTACCAATGATCACTTCACACCAAAACAAAGGGTCGAAATACTGGTGGTTTAGATTGAAAATAGTCTTTCAGTTGTGTTAACTCAACGTGTATATCTTCAAATACAGGGTGGCGCACCAATTGTGCTACAATAAGAAATTCAAATAATTTTTTTTTTAATCGATGTATTTCATTCATCATTCATATATTTTAAATAGTTAGTTGTTTTTAAAGATTATAGACCGCAAATGACCTCCACGCTCTCCCACGCATATGCGGCACCTGATCAAAAAATTATTCATTGCGGCCTGAAGAGTTGAAGTTGGGATCGCCTCAATTATTGTCGTTATGGACTGCTTTAATTCAGTTAAATTCCTGGGCTTCGTTTTATACACCTCTTGCTTGACATAACGCCATAAAAAGAAGTCTGGTGTAGTCAGGTCAGGTGACCTTGGGGCCAGCGAAGAGTGGAGTTCCTAGAAATTAATTTGTTTGCGAATTTTTTGTTTAGCTCCGCCATAACTGGTCTGGCTATATGTGCAGTTGCTCCATCTTGCTGAAACCAAACGCTGTTGAATGGTATACGTCTTCGGCGCAGTTCTGGGTTAAAAAAAACTCCTTCAACATCTTTAAATAACGTTCCACATTGACAGTAACGGTTACACCGTTTTCTTCAAAGAAGTACGGCCCGACAATACACGTTGATTAAACTGCGCACCACACAGTGACTCGTTCTGGGTGCAGTTCCGTCTCATGGAGCATTTCTGGATTAGACTCTATCCATATACGGCAATTTTGCTTGTTTACATTGCCGTTAAGATCAAAATGGGCCTCATCATACATGAACAAACAATTGATCAATGTGTTGTCTTCTTCGGCCATTGATATCATTTTTTGGCAAAATTCCAAGCGAACAGGCAAATCCTGAGGGTTTAACTTGCTAGTAATTTGGACTTTGTACGGAAACAAGTTTAAATCGTCATGAAGTATCCGTTGTAATGACCGTCTACTAACTCCAATTTGCCCCGATAAGTTTCGGGTCGAAACGCTCGGATTGGCCTGCAGTGCAGATGCTACTGCTGCGATTGTATCCTGAACCCGAACATTGGCATCTCGATGGTACGGCCTTCGTGCGATGATTCCAGATTCGGCAAACATGTTTACAAACCTCATAATGGTCCATCTACTCGGGGGATTACCGCCAAACTCCCGCCTAAATTCCCTTTGGACGAAAATGACGGACTGCAAAGCATGGTACCGTTGCACTATCCAAATTCTTTTCTCCGTATCCCAAGCATCCATTTTTATAAATCTAAATAGTAACCTACAAAATAAAATAAAAACATATGAGAAGAGTACAATCCCCTGTGCGGATCGTTTAATACCCTATCCCATCCCATCCTTAAAATTAAAATCTCAAAAAAGTGGGCTTTATTAGCCTATAATATAGAAAATGACATTGTCACAACACATTGTTCAAACAGTTTATCAGAATCTTTTGTTGTTTGACAAAACACGTCGTTTTCCACCTGCATATGCTATGGGGTAGGGTATACAAACGGTTTTTGTAAGAAAACGCCCTCAAAAAGTGGGCGTGGGCTAAAATGATCTATGGACGAAAAGTTTATATTAATATTACTAACTATTCTGCATCAACATTTTTTTCGAAAATTTTAAAATTTGACCATAAAACGTTTTTTATTAAAAACGCCCCCAAAAAGTGGGCGTGGCAAAAAACTTTATATGAATGAAATATAGATATTACGATTCTCTAACTATGTTTCTCTGACACTTTTTTAAAATTCCTTATGGTTTAGCCAAAAAACACGTTTTTCAAAAAAGGGGGCGTGGCAGTGGGCGGATTTCAAAAATTTTTACACTTGTTCTGCTGGGAGCAACAAAGAGCACGTGTACCAAATTTCATCCTTCTAGCTCAAAATTTAAGGCCCAAAAACTGGTGACGTACGGACGGACGGACGGACGGACGGACGGACGGACAGACATGGCTAAATCGACTCAGCTATCGATTCTGAGTCGATCCATATACTTTAAGGTATATGTAGCTAAATTATTTCTCTATGTTACAAACTATGTATCAAAACTAATATACCCCTATGGGATAGGGTATAAAAACATATGAGAGGCTACAATCCGCTATGCGAATCGTTGAATACCCTATCCCATCCCATCCTTTAAATTAATATCCTCAAAATATAGGCCTTATGGCGATGAAATACAGAAAATGACATTGTCACAATATATTGCTCAGACAGTTTCTCAAAATCTTTTGTGGTTCGACAAAAAACAACGTATTTCTATTGCTAATGCCTTGGGATGGGGTATACAAATGGTTTTTGTAAGAAAACGCCCCCAAAATGTGGGCGTAGGTGAAAATAATCTATAGACAAAATGTTTATATTACCATTGCGGAAGTATTTGCATCAAAAATTTTTTCGAAAGTTTTAAAATTTGGACGAAAAGCGTTTTTTGCTAAAAACGCCCCCAAAAAGTGGTCGTGGCAAAAAACTTTGTATAGACGAAATATAGATATTAGGATTGTCTAAATATCCTGCTCAGACACTTTTTTGAAATTCCTTACGGTTTGGCCAAAAAATAAGTTTTTCTAAAAAGGGGGCGTGGCAGTGGGCGGATTTCAAAAATTTTTACACTTGTTCTGGTGACTCGGACAAGGATCCTATATACCAAATTTCATTATCCTAGCTCAAAACTTAAGGCCCAAAAATCGGTGACGAACAGACAGACGGACGGACGGACACACGGACTGACGGACGGACGGACGGACGGACGGACAGACAGACATGGCTAATTCGACTCAGCTAGCGATTCTGAGTCGATCCATATACTTTGAGGTATATGTAGCAAAATTATTTCTCTATGTTACAAACTAAGTATCAAAACTAATATACCCCCCTATGGGATAGGGTATAAACATATGAGAGGCTACAATCCGTTATGCGGATCGTTGAATACCCTATCCCATCCCATCCTTTAAATTAATATCCTCAAAATATAGGCCTTATGGCGATGAAATACAGAAAATGACATTTTCACAATATATTGCTCAGACAGTTTATCAAAATCTTTTGTGGTTCGACAAAAAACAACGTATTTCTATTGCTAATGCCTTGGGATGGGGTATACAAATGGTTTTTGTAAGAAAACGCCCCCAAAATGTGGGCGTAGGTGAAAATGATCTATGGACAAAATGTTTATATTACCATTTCGGAAGTATTTGCATCAAAATATTTTTCGAAAGTTTTAAAATTTGGACAAAAAGAGTTTTTACTAAAAACGCCCCCAAAAAGTGGGCGTGGCAAAAAACTTTGTATGAAGGAAATATAGATATTAGGATTGTCTAAATATGCTGCTCAGACACTTTTTTGAAATTCCTTACGGTTTGGCCAAAAAATAAGTTTTCCTAAAAAGGGGGCGTGGCAGTGGGCGGATTCCAAAAATTTTTACACTTGTTCTGGTGGCACGGACGAGGATCCTATATACCAAATTTCATTATCCTAGCTCAAAATTTAAGGCCCAAAAACCGCTGACGAACAGACAGACGGACGGACGGACGGACGGACGGACGGACAGACAGACATGGCTAATTCGACTCAGCTAGCGATTCTGAGCCGATCCATATACTTTGAGGTATATGTAGCAAAATTATTTCTCTATGTTACAAACTAAGTATCAAAACTAATATACCCCCCTATGGGATAGGGTATAAATAAGCCGATTACTTACACAGAAAAAAAGTTATAACGTTTTATTTTTGTAGCACGATTCGTGCGCCACCCTGTATATGGTGTCTAACAAGCATCGTTTTTCAACACTATTAGCCCTTTGATTCTGGATTTTGTTGATCACAGGGCAGTGGCAGATCGTCAACGTATCGTTCGTCTAATAAACTGGGTAAAGCGATAAGAGAGCGGGTTGCCTAGAACCCATGTGTGTCGTATGTTCACCACGCTCAGCATTTTTGGGTCAGTGGAGCCATCTTGTGGTGCATTTTAAAGGATGATTGGCATTTTTGTAGTAAGAACTAAGAAGCGCAATTGACTTAAAGAAAATTGCCGGAAGGCCATCTACGTCGCTTGGAATACAACCAGTCATTCGCTCGAATGGATCACACTGAATCTGATTTTTGGAATCAAATTTTAGTGACCGACGAGACCCATTCCATACCTACTCTTTGGCGCCGTTAATTAGTAAAATTGCCATATTTGGAGAACGGAAAATCTAAACGAGATCCGTAAACCACCATTGGAAATATCGTCGCCTGTTTGTGCCAAAACCATCTTTTGGGGGATTTCTCTTCAGAGAAGCCGAAACGGTCAATAGGCATCGATATCAGTTGATGTCTGCCCACAAGTGTGTAAAATAGGTGTGTATGATTACTGGTTTAAATAAGACGGTGCACCATGCCACACTAAAAATCAAACAATGTAGTGTCTGCAACGGAAATACGCTGAACGTGGGCTGTCAAAAAATGTGACATTGGACATCCTCTGTTATAATCCCAGATACATTAAAGAAAAAACAAATAATTATTTTATACAACCTTGAAATAAAAATCAAACCAGACACCAATTACCTTAAATAGTGAACCATTAAAAATAGTTTAACAAAAACATGTTTTTTTTAAAATATTTTTATTTTCCAGACAAAACATTTCTATGCGTAAAATCTATTTTTATAAATTAAAAGTGGCGTCACGTTCTTCTGTTTTCTTATCTAAAAATAAAAACTTAATTAAATTATTTTTTTTTCTAAATAACAGAAATCATAAAAAAACGTCACGTAGTCATTCGTTAGCTGTCAAAGACTTTCAAAGGTCGATGTTTCGCTATATTTTGACTGACATTGTTCATAATTCTATTTGAGTACCAAAATTGAATGTTTTTTTTATAAATCTGTTCATCAGAATTAGTGAATATGGATCACATATCCATGAAATATTTGGGGCAACATTGTCACCAATGAATCGATTTTTTTTGTCAAGAAAACCAACTTTTCAGAAAAAATATGAGAAAAGAAAATAACATGCGATAGAACATGTAGAGAGGCGACATCCAGGAATTAAAAGATTTACCAAAATGTAAAACGTCAAAACCGCAGAAACAAGGCCCGAACAAAATTCTGACATCTGGTTGACAGAATGAATCAATAAATATCGACGAGAACAGCGGAAACTAGGCCAGGCCGAATTAGGTCATGACTTTAATATTTAAGGTTATTTTAGGTTAGGTTGGGTTGTGACTGCATCCAATGGCTGCATCAAATATTAAAAATTTTCCAAAATTTATTGTATTCGATAAATAGGCCTTTGCCTTTTACGTTAGACAACTTCATGTAAATGTTGTCCGCGGCTCCGTTTCAAATGGCCCATTCGGGAGGTCCAATTTTGCGTCACTTTTTCGAGTATTTCGGCTTGAATGCACGAATTACGTGTGTTATGTTATCCTGTAAGGCTTCAATCGTGTTCGGCTTGTCCACATAGACTAACGACTTTACATAACCTCACAAGAAATAATCAAGAGGAGTTAAATCGCATGATCTTGGCGTCCAACTCACAGAGCCATTTCGAGAGATAAGCTGCTCACCAAATTCTTCCTTCAACATTTCCATTGTTTCACTAGCTGTATGGCATGTGGCACCGTCTTGATGAAACCACATATCAACCTAGTTCAACTCAGCCAACTGGGGCAAAAAAGTCGCGTATCATGGCTCGATATCGTTCGCCGTTGACGGTAACGTTTCTTCCACGGTCGTCATTGAAGAAAAATGGAGGGATGATGCCACCAGCCCATAAACCACACTAAACAGTCGTTTTTTCGGGATGCATCGGTAATTCCTGTATGGCATGTGGCTGTTCATCACTCCAGATGCGACAGTTTTGCTTATTTATGTATCCGTTGAGCCAGAAATGAGCCTAATCGCTGAATACAATTTTTCGATAAAACAGCGGATTTGCACATTTTTCAAAGAGTACGAATTTCGATAATAAATTTCAATAATTTACAATCGTTGCTTGTTTGTATATTTTTCCATGATTAAATGGCAGAGTATATTGAAAACTTTTCACTTTGACAGATGACGTTTGGACGCCATTATGTACTAACCAGTACTGCCAAGCTAAAAAACTTAACTCTAAAAAAATCACTCTTTACAAAGGACGTAAGACTTATGGGCCTTAAGTCCTTCGCGGTCGTATATCTGGGCTTGCCGGCTTTTGGGATAAAGACTACCTTTACTTCCCGTCAGTACCTAGGAATGTAACCACATTTAAACTACTAACAAACACTTTTTGTAGGAATGCTGTAACGAGGTCTTTCGATTTCTAAAGCATGATTCGGATAATACCATCGATCCCTGGGGATTTGTACGCAGAGAAGGAGTCAATTGCCCACTTGTTTCTTTCTACACTTACCATAGTCTCCGTTGTTGCTTTCATAGGGTTGCCGTTAAAAACGGTTGACTTCTACCGGTGTGTGAATCACATCCTGGAAAGTGTATTTTCAGTAGAGTTAGGTATTCATGGGGGGACTGTGTCCAGTCCCTATTGGGGATCTTGAATTAACCTGGCACAGCCGGTTCCTTGGTGATTATTTTTATAAGCCTGGCTGATTCAGTAGTCGTGTAGACCGCACTTTTGTATTTACGCTGATAGAGATACACCAGTCGGCTTACGAATTCGAGCTTCTTGCAGCGTAGTAAAGTTTCCTTGTTTTCTTTCTCCATTGACAGATATAACTTTGAGGTAGTACAGGACTTTGTCTACCTCGGCTCCGCTTTTAACTCCGACAACAACATCTCGTCAGAAATCAAACGAAGAATTACACCTGCCAACCGCTGTTTCTTTGGGCAATGAAGGCAATTTAGTAGTAAAGCCCTCACTCGAACTACTAACAGTGATCCTATATCAGACCCTGATCATCACAGTCCTGCTCTACGGCGCTGAGGCATGGACCGTATCAAAAGCGGTCGATTCGAGAGAATTTTGTTTTTAGAAAAATCGTCGGTCCCGTCTGCGTTGACGGGCTATTGAGACGAAGATTCAACCACGAACTATACGAGCTGTACAGCGACATACCCCTGGTCAAAAAACTCCGCATTGGACGTTTAAGATGGTTAGGACATGTAGAACGAATGGACACCAATACTCCGGCTCGCAGAGCCTTCGATTCCCAGCCAGACGTCCTACTCAGTAGAGGAAGACCTCGCCATAAGTGGCGCGCAGAAGTAGAAACCGACCTCAACGAACTTGGAGTGCGCAACTGGAGGCAGTTAGCTTAGGTCCGGGCTAATTGGAAAGGCATGTTGGTTTAGGCCCAGGTTTCTTAGCGCCGCTTAAGAAGAAGAAGTTTACTTTCTAATGCTTTGAAGCTCTTTCGTCCACCATGTCGGTTATCTTTGTGGTTTTATTGTCCTTAGGGGTCGGACTTAGGCGTTAACTAAAGTGTTATCAATTAGTTCCGTTGCAGCATCAATTTTCGATGGAGTTTCCATCGGATGAGATAGAAGGGTGCTACTGTTTTTCCCTACTTTTACAACGAACTTTTCCCAGTTGGCATTCTTGCGGCTTCGGTGCCGTAGAGGGGCTTTTGCGTCGAGATCTATTTTTAATTTGATTATTCTGTGGTCGAGTATGATGTTTCTGATGAAACTTTCCAGTGACACACAACGAATTTATCACAGTTATTGATGAGGGTAATATCACATTGTATGTGATGAGAATTAGCATAGCATCCCATAATGAGGTCCCGTTTTTCGAGTTTGCACCAGGGAGTCTGTTAGGGCAGATAGAGGTCCCTCCATCGAGTCGTATTGCATATAGATGACTGCGATTGGAAGTAGGGATGATACAGTATTACAACTATCCAAGGTTCTTGTATTAGGGCAATGTAAATGTCATTCCTTTTCATAAGGAAGACAAGATTGGCGCCTTACTGTGATGAAGATTTATTTGTATTATCTTCCTGGCGGTCAGCTTCCTCTCATCATTACGTCTAACTGTTACGGAGGGTCTTATTTTGCGCCGGGTAATCAAGACATTTACTTTGTACTCCTTCTTGCGAAACCGTGGCATTGATCTGTGGCTGAGTAGCACCATGACTTCCGTACCCGTTTTCGTGTACTCTGCTGTCTCTATGACCTCCCAGTCCTTACTGAGGAATTCTAGGTTGAGGTTTTGCAGGTTGCGCTCAATCCTATCCTTCGCGATGCATGGCCCTGGGATAAAGATGGGACCTTTGGGTCTTCTCAGGCTTAGAAGCTCTTTATTATTATTTCGACGATGCGAAGATCTGCATGAGACCAAGGGACTTTCGTTACGTCGATAAACTTCATCAACCAGCTCAGTGTGCTGTTATTGTTACACTGGATCATTTGAATCCTTTGAAAGTCGTCAGCTGTCCAAAGAGCGGACTGTTCCCAGCTTTCTTTAGAATAGCGTTGTTCACTCCGTCCAAGATTTTTGTTTCTAATCAGTGACTAACTTTTGACATTTGCGCGAGTATTTTTTTATGGCGAAAGCTTTCATGTTAGCCATTGATTAGTTAATCAGCGTTTATTAATACGGGGGCTAGTCTTTTTGCATATATGCCTAAAGGATAGTGTCCTGTAAGTACAGCGATTATGGTGCTGATGTTTCAATTTGTTCAGCATTATCAAGCAGAAGGAGCGCTTCTGGTTATAGTTTGGTTAGAGTTGCCTGGGTATTTGATCCGTTGTGCAGTTTATCCATCTGCGGGTTACTTTGCTGACCGCATCCAATTTGATTGATGATTACATATAGCGAGTGGCAAATCTAGCATTTCTACTGTCGGTAGAATATCATGAGTAGTCCTCAGTCTGGCAAGTTCATTAACCTTACAGTTCCCTGGTATATCTCTGTGATCCGGCAGTTAATGAAATGGGTCCCAGGGATTTAATTGCTGCTTGGCTGTCACTGAAGATGTTAATATCCTTCGTGGATAGTACATTACTCCTCAGCCAGGACAAGGCTTCTTTAATTGCCATGATTTCAGCCTGGAAAACGCTGTGATGGTCGGGAAGGCGAAATGATATGCTTAGGTTCAGAATCTCATAGAAAACACATCTCCCCACTCCAGATTCTGTTTCCGACAGATCCGTGTAGAGTTATTTTCTCCAATCATATCCGACTCCCATTCAAGGCGACTGGGAATGTTTAACTTGAAGTTATGCTCAAAACTGAGTTGGGTAGTGATGGTCTGCTTCTTTCTGTAATGTTAAGTGATTTAGTATCTTTGGCAACTAACTGAAGGTGAATACTCTGTCCATTGCAACGAAACTCGCAGTCTCAAAGCTACATAAGCTGTCTTAAATATCTAGGTGCAGAATAGCAACTAAGTAGATGGAAGGGGTGATTGTTAGAGCTCTGCTAATGAATATCCAAGCTGATCTTTGAACATTCCACAGAAGGTTGCGGTTGGAGGCTGTTACTAGAGCCGTCTACCAGACCAAGATACCATTCGAGAGTATGGATCTAATGAGGGAAACGTAAGGCTAGAGAGTGATAGGTGGTTGCACACCCCATTTCTTTTCGATTGTTAGTTAAATCGACAATTTTTATTTCTTTCATATTTTATATTTCATACAATCTTAGTCTCTATGGTTTAGCTTTTGAGCCGTCTACCAGTATGACATTATTTACTTAGAGATTTATTTATTATACAATTTCTGTACCGCATTGCGTTTACTGTATAGTTGTACAGAAGGTCCCAACCTCTTTCGCCATTAAGTATACTCATTGCTTCGTCTAAATCAAGCACCTGTACACCAAAGAAAATGAAGCGAAATTCTTTTAGGACGGGACATCTCGCGATGAAGTGGAAAACATCATCACGCTCCTTTAGGTTGCACAGGTTGCATAAAATTGGTAGTTCGGGACGGTGCGGTATAAAATTTAGCTTAAGAAGTTCTCCTCTTATTCTAAAGATTGTGCTTATCTTATCAGTGGAATTGCTGATCAAAAAATATGTCCTAGTCTGTAAATGATGCTCTAATCGACTATAGTAAGCTCTGTATTGCGATGACTGTGCTTCGTTTACAAAAGTATCGTAGATTCGTCAGCCCGTTTTCTCCAATAAGTCGTTAAATTTTTGTTTTAGTAGAATCGACTGTTCGTTTGGTCTAACTGAAAAGTCATAACCGCATTCCAATCCTAGAACTTGCCACTCTTGAACACATTTGACTTTGTATCGTAGCATTGAAGAAATCACTATTCTGGGCAGGCGTTCTGGATTCATTGCCATGACTTTTATGATATAATCGAAATGGAATTTGACTGTATCCAGAAAAAGTGGTGCCACTCCCGTTTCCAAGTATATCATGTAGCTACTCGGTAATCTAAAAATTCTCCTTATAAAAAACCGTAAAAATGTTTCTACGACTTCAAATGAGCAGTATCCCCAAACTTCGGATGCATATAGAAGGATAGAAGTTGCTGTAGCCCGAAATATTTTCTGTTTAGATATGTGCGAGATATTTTTATTATTAATATACTTTCCCCAAACCGCACAAATTGCCCTTTTAGCTTCTGCAAGTTTAATCTTAAGGTGAATGTTCATGTTCAAGTTGGGGGTAATCACAACTCCAAGATACTTATACTGCTTGACAATTTCGATTTGCTCCCCTTGAAATATCCATTTTTCGTTTTGAGCATATCTTCCCCCGCCATCTCTGAATATCATCATCTTTGACTTCTCTAAGTTAACTGTCAAATTCCACGTTCTGCAATAAGAATCAAGCCTATTTATCATTAACTGCATGGTATCTACTGTATTCGCAAGAAATACGATGTCGTCTGCAAACATTAGTGCTGGAATTTGAGTTCCACTTAGTTGGATTTCTCCTTTAACGTACTCAGTAATGTTGTTTATGTACAAAATAAATAGCAATATACTTAGGACGCATCCTTGTTTGACACCCATTGTTGTCTCAAATTCTTCCGACAAATGGCTGCTATCCCAAATATAAACAGAATTATTTTTGTACATAGCTCTTATCACGTTCATCACCTTGGATGAGACTTTATAACGGGTGATTTTTTAAGAGGTTTAGAACTTTTTTTAAAAAAAAAACACAAAAAATTCGAAAAAATGAATGAAATATTTATTTGAATCGATAGTTTGAACCTTGCAAATGTTTAAAGATAATTTCATGCAAATGTTGACCGCGGCTGCGTCTCAGGTAGCCCATCCGCTGAGTCCAATTTTGGCATACTCTTTCACACATATCGGCCGGTATCTCACGAATGAATGCATGGATGTTGGCTTCCAGTGCGTCAATCGAAGCGGGCTTGTCCCTATAGACATTAGCCTTGAAATACCCCCACAAAAAATAATCTAATGGTGTCAAATCGCACGATCTAGGCGGCCAATTGACCGGCCAGAAACGTGAAATTAACTGTTCACCAAACTCGCCTCGCAATTGCGCCATTGTTTCGCGTGCTGTGTGGCATGTGGCACCGTCTTGTTGAAACCACATATCATGCAAGTCAAGAACTTCCATTTCGGGCAAAAAAAAGTTTGTTATCATCGCTCGGTAGCGTTCACCATTGACAGTAACGCTGCGATTCGCATCATCTTTGAAGAAATATGGCCCAATAATGCCGCCGGCCCATAAACCGCACCAAACAGTGGCTTTTTCGGGATGCATTGGTAGCTGTTGCAATGCTTCTGGCTGATCTTCACTCCAAATGCGGCAATTTTGCTTATTTACGTACCCATTCAACCAAAAATGAGCCTCATCGCTGAACACAATTTTTCGATAAAAAAGCGGATCCTCGGCCAGCTTTCCAAGAGCCCATTCACCAAAAATTCGGCGTTGTGGTAGGTCGGCTGGCTTTAGTTCTTGCACCAGCTGTATCTTAAAAGGCTTTACGCCCAAATCCTTCCGCAAAATTTTCCACGTAGTGCTGTAACAAAGGCCTAACTGCTGGGAACGGCGCCGAATCGACATTTCGCGGTCTTCTGTCACACTAGCTGATACGGCCGCAATATTTTCTTCACTACGCACAGTACGTAAACGTGTTGGTGGTTTAATGTCCAACAAAGTAAATTTGGTGCGAAATTTGGTCACAATCTTCCGAATAGACTGCTCAGAAGGTCGAGAATGCCGATCATAAAATGGAAGCAGCGCGCGATGAACATTTCGAACCGAGCACGAATTTTGATAGTAAAATTCAATAATTTGCAAGCGTTGTTCATTTGTAAGACGATCCACGGTTAAATTGCAAACCAAACTGAAGCTGTTTGACAGTGACACAAGGTACTAAACACACGTCAGCTGTCAAAACCAGTGTTGCCAAAACCAAACCAGCTAAAAAATCACCCGTTATTTATAGAGCTTGTAGAAAAGCATTTCACGCGGAAACGAATCAAAAGCAGCTCGAAAATCTACAAAAAACGCGTAAAGCTTTTTTTTCTTCTTTTTATAAATTTCGCTTATGTTGATCAGCGAAAATATTTGGTCAACCGTTGAATAATTTCTCCTGAAACCCGCTTGAAACTCCAAGAGAATCTTCTTATTTTCCACCCAGTCGGGTAAATCTACTAAAAAGTAAATTGTCAAACAGCTTGGCAGATGTGTTAAGAAACGAAATCCCCCAATAGTTTGCTGGGTCGTCATAGTTTCCTTTTTTATGTAGTGGAAAAATAATCGCTTTCTGGAAAGCCATTGCCACATCAGCTGTTTCGAAAATTTGGTTGAATTCCATGGTAAGAGCTGATCGGAATTCCAATGTGGAATTCTTATAGAATTCAAAAGGAATGCGATCATTTCCTGGTGCTTTATTATCCTTGGAGTTCCCAATAACGAAGTCCACTTCAGTCACCGTAAACGGTTCATCCAAAAATACATCAACTATCATGGGTGCAGCATATTGTGGGGATGGAGATATATGTGCTGAGTTGAGAAGAGTTTTAAAATGGTCTCTTTACTGCTTTGCTTCCAATCCTAGTGCTAATCGGTTCGTTTTGCCATTAATAGTTTTAACAGCTTTCCAAAAGTCGGCTGATGATCTTGATCGGTTAATCAAGGCAATTTGTTGTAGATCGAATGAAATCTTTTTTGTATAGCAAAGTTGTTTGTACTTCTTATTTGCTTCCGTATAGATAGCTTTGAACGTGGAACTATTGTAAATTCTTATCAATTTTAAAAATGAAAATGATCTGCTCCTCGCTAACATACATTCCCTATCAAACCACTTTTTTTGGTTGATTTTGCCGTTTGCGCTCGTGGGTGTGTTTGGTGGTGCAGCCTTTTTAACCATCTCCGTTAAGTCATCGATTCTAGGAAGAATATTCAACTCGTGCAATTTGCGCAGTTCTATGTTAAGGTTGTGTTGGTATGCGTCCCTATAATTGTGTCTCCAAAGCAACTTCGGCAGAAGAGTAATACGGGTTGTGGCTTCTTGAGTGGCCTCGCTGGAAACCTTGAGCAAAACTTCTAAAGGCATATGGTCGGAAAACGTTTTCGTTGCTACTTGGAAATTACTTAGTTGCGAACAACAGCATCCTGATGGAAAGCAATAATCAATAACTGAATTTGCTGTGCCACGAATAAAGGTGAATTCCCCACTTGCGTCACCTTCAGAGCACCCATTTAAAATTTTGCAGTCCCAAGCAATTATCAGAAGAGAATTTTATCACCTTTAACATTGCGGATTTCATCCTTAGACTTTCGGGTTGAGTTGAATGACAATGAATTATACGCGTTTACAAAATTATTTTGAGCTAAAGCTAAACGGTTGAACGCAGGTTATTTAATAAATCGTTTAGTCTTAGTCGTTTAACCACGTTATATGCGTAGGCAATCACCTGAATCCTTCCCTTTCCAGATTTACTAATAGCTGACCACTAAGTTCCAGTGTAGAGGAGACAATACGCCGCCTTGTGGGGTGCCACAGCTTACAGATATACGTGCGGACGAGACGCCAAGATTCGTGGTAATAACGGGTGATTTTTTAGCTGGTTTGGTTTTGGCAACACTGGTTTTGACAGCTGACGTGTGTTTAGCACCTTGTGTCACTGTCAAACAGCTTCAGTTTGGTTTACAATTTAACCATGGATCGTCTTACAAATGAACAACGCTTGCAAATTATTGAATTTTACTATCAAAATTCGTGCTCGGTTCGAAATGTTCATGCGCGCTGCTTCCATTTTATGATCGGCATTCTCGACCTTCTGAGCAGTCTATTCGGAAGATTGTGACCAAATTTCGCACCAAATTTACTTTGTTGGACATTAAACCACCAACACGTTTACGTACTGTGCGTAGTGAAGAAAATATTGCGGCCGTATCAGCTAGTGTGACAGAAGACCGCGAAATGTCGATTCGGCGCCGTTCCCAGCAGTTAGGCCTTTGTTACAGCACTACGTGGAAAATTTTGCGGAAGGATTTGGGCGTAAAGCCTTTTAAGATACAGCTGGTGCAAGAACTAAAGCCAGCCGACCTACCACAACGCCGAATTTTTGGTGAATGGGCTCTTGGAAAGCTGGCCGAGGATCCGCTTTTTTATCGAAAAATTGTGTTCAGCGATGAGGCTCATTTTTGGTTGAATGGGTACGTAAATAAGCAAAATTGCCGCATTTGGAGTGAAGATCAGCCAGAAGCATTGCAACAGCTACCAATGCATCCCGAAAAAGCCACTGTTTGGTGCGGTTTATGGGCCGGCGGCATTATTGGGCCATATTTCTTCAAAGATGATGCGAATCGCAGCGTTACTGCCAATGGTGAACGCTACCGAGCGATGATAATAAACTTTTTTTTGCCCGAAATGGAAGTTCTTGACTTGCATGATATGTGGTTTCAACAAGACGGTGCCACATGCCACACAGCACGCGAAACAATGGCGCAATTGCGAGGCGAGTTTGGTGAACAGTTAATTTCACGTTTCGGGCCGGTCAATTGGCCGCCTAGATCGTGCGATTTGACACCATTAGATTATTTTTTGTGGGGGTATGTCAAGGCTAATGTCTATAGGGACAAACCCGCTTCGATTGACGCACTGGAAGCCAACATCCATGCATTCATTCGTGAGATACCGGCCGATATGTGTGAAAGAGTATGCCAAAATTGGACTCAGCGGATGGGCTACCTGAGACGCAGCCGCGGTCAACATTTGCATAAAATTATCTTCAAACATTAAATTGCAAGTTTCAAACTATCGATTTAAATAAATATTTCATTTATTTTTTCGAATTTTTTGTGTTTTTTTTTTTTAAAAAAGTTCTAAACCTCTTAAAAAATAACCCGTTAATTCTGATTAATAATTCTAATTAATGCAGCTGATTAATGCACCTCCAAACGTTGATTTGACATCTAAATCTGAACGTGCATTAGTGACTGCGTCTGCTTTTAGATTGTTAAAGGCTCTTTCTTGTTAAAGCAACCATAGTTGGTCTTTTGCTCTAAGTGATTTTCGATGATGCGTACGAGTGAGTGAAGCGCAGTCTCATTTGACTTCCCCTAGCCGTATGCATATTGAGAGTTGGAAATCACATTCGATTCCATACTAAACGGTGTCCCATAACTCACGCAAAATTTTATTTTCGCGCCAATTATTAGTACTCTGTTGCTAAACGAAATGTGACAGCTGACAGTTGGAGTTAGTAAAAATGGAACCAAACAGCGCATTTTCATTGTTGAGCAATATTTTAGAAATAATGAAGGTTTGTCAGCAAGAAATGTACTGCAATTTTCTTACAAAATATGGCCGTCATAGTGAAGTGTTTTAAAACCATCAACTATAAAGAGAATAATTGAAAAAATCAGTTAGTGATCTTAGATACTCTTGTCTTGACACAAGTCTCTGTCCTGTCACAAGTCTTTCAGAAAACATCGAAGCAGTTCGCGAGATTATTGCTGACGGTCCAGAAACATCAATTCGGCAAGAGTTGGGCTTTCGAGAAGCTCTCTACAGCAAATTCTCACGAAAGACTTCAAACTTCGTGCTTATAAAGTTCAAGTGACTCAAGAACTGAAGACTACTGACCATGCAGTGTGAAGAGAATTCCTTGACTGGAAACGTAGATCCTTCGGATTTATGTGAGAGCTCTTTCTTCTATTTCGGTCCACGCCTTTGGGAGGTGCAGAAGAACTACATATTTTCATCACATTTTGAATTTAATTAAAAAAGCTTTAAATGTGTATTATAGTTTTTGTTTTATTTTAAATGTTGATTTCGACACATTGATTGACAAATTAATAGGTGAACGGAATTTCCAGACCCTTCAAACCGAGCAGTGCCATATACTTCATCTAGTACGTTTATAACCGCCATAATTGTCAACGGAAGTCTTGCACTCACGTAAATGATCAAAATAAACGTTTAATTACAAAACTCCATGGCACCTCATAAAAATAGGAATAATTGTCCTGCGAGTTCTATGATTAAACATCAAAACGGGAAAACAATAAACCAAATGTGTCCATGCCAATCATCCGAATCGAACACCCCCACTCCCATAGATATATCGATGGGTTTTGATTGAGGAAATAAAATTCCGACATTAGGACCGCACACCCATAACGTAAACGTAAACGGAAACAAAAATGAAAACGTAACCAAACGCAAACACAAGCCTATAAAAATACTGAGTACAATTTGGTTGATTTCATATGGAATGGTTTTCATTACATCCTTCCTTAAAGGACGACAAAAAAATTGAAATGGGTGCAATGTGTGCCGGAGGATTGCGTAAATATTGATACTCCGCATTTAGATTCTTTAGTATGCAAGGACACGGGTCGTAAAGGATAAGGAAAATGAATGTGTCGGCACTTGCGATGTCAGGATTATTATCTAGGATAGCCATTAGAGTCGAATTGAAATTGCCGCCCAACGTTTAATTCAGTGAATCGATGTCACAATGTAGACCTTTGAGGTCAAATTATATTGACATTTTGGGATTGTAAGTTCAAGCAGAAGAGTGAATTAAAAAGTCGTAAACTTGAGTGTAATTTGCTTACTTCTGATGTCAGAGGAGGGCTTTGGTAGAGATGGGGTATTTAGTTTGGTGCCTACTACTTGGTAAAAAGCCGCAAAAGGTTCAAAATTCGAATAAAAAGGTGGAGATACGTCGTCTAAATAAGCTTTTCGAATTGAGGAATTAATAGAACACTCAGACCACTGTACGACCATTTACCCCTCGAAGGACTTAGGGGGTCAAAATCGCCTGTGCGGCATCATGTTCGTTGCTCTAAAAAATATTTCAACGGTTTTTAACTATTTTCAAGTGTTCCATGCTGTTTTCTTCTAGATCTCCTGCCAGCAAGGCTTATAGGGTCCACACACCACATATACATGCATGCGCAGGAATCATTCCGCATGCAAACTGAGAGTGTATGTTCTTAACTGTGTGATTCATCATGCAGCATGAGTGATATCAGACTGTTTGGTATTTAATTGTTTGCGCATGCATAAATATTTGACACAAGTCAGGGATGATCGAATGAGTTCAGTGTGTAGTGCAAGTGTGATTGTGCATGCTTGTGATTGTAAAAAGTCTTCCAATAGGGAACCCGAATTTTGACAGTTGATAGCGGAAACTGACTCTAATTTTCAATGAAAAATCATCTTCAGCTATGAGGCCCATTTCTGGGTGAATAAGTTCGTCAATAAACAAAGTTGTCGAACTTGTCACGATATTTTGGTGTGGATTTTAGGCTGGCGGTGTCATCGGTATATAAATATTTACAGGTCATCACGGTCAACTGCCGGCAGGCGCCTTAGTCGATGACTACCAATTTCTTTTGGCCTGAATTGGATGGCATGTACACCAACGACATGTGGTTTTAACAGAACGGCGCTCCGTGCCACACAGCTCACGCTACGCAAATTCTGCACGAGCCATTCGAGGGCATGTTCAACACACGTTGAGATGATATGAACTGGCTACCGAAATCGTTCGATTTGAACCCATTAGACTTTTTCTTGTGGAATTTTCTGAAGTAGCGGGTCTATGCGAATAAGACACAAACCACAGCGGCCCTCAAAACCAACATAACCCATGCTATCTGTTGCTATCAAATTGGTTTAAACATAGGATGCGCTTTATGAAAGACCGTTTACATGCAGGCATTAATATTCTGCGTAGTCTTTCGGCGCTATTAGCAAATTCCATTGAATTGCATATACCGCAATGGAGTTGCGTTTTGCCATAATATATGTCTGAACTATTGCTAGCTATTCACATGTTTTGTCCCTAAAATAATGCGTTGGCATGTGTTTGTAAAATTTTGCATCTTCCACACAAAAGTTGTATAAAAAGCAAATAGAACACATCAAGCCCCGTGATAGCATCTTACAACCCGCAGTTCTAAGATCAACAATGTTGTTAAGCTTCTCGACTTTTTGTCCCGAAAAATTGATGATAAGAAAAAACATTTAAATGGATTTGAACTTTCGCTTTGGCAGAATTTAGCTTATTATTATTGCTAACCATCTTGTTGCAAGTCCATTACGCCGTCTGAGAACAGACCCCAGAACCCAACGTAGGCTGTCAGGAGATTGTCCATTTGATAGCTCACTTTCCCTCTAATACTGAAAAGTTAATACCGTCACAGGTGATAAAATGCAGTCCTGTCGCTCTGAGCTTTGAATCTCAAAAGTATCTGGCAAAGCACCATTGCGCAAAACGCAACATAGAAAGGTATTAGGCTCTAAAAGGTTTTAGGACCTGATGTGGGGAAATATGGTTGGGTACCTATCGTAAAACAAGTTAGCTGCTACAAAGTAGATATTACTGCCATCCAGTAAATATGATGAAATGGGCCGATCAAGAGAAGGCTAAAAAACTAGGTTCCTGTTATATTGGGCAGAAACAGCTACTATTGTGCCAGAAGAATTGTGCTTCGAAGACATTGGCAAACGCATTGTAGGAATCCATATCAAGATCAAATTTGTGGACCCACCAGCGAAGGACAAAGATTATATTGCGAAAGATTATTTCTACCAGCTCCTGGAAAAAAACGTATGAGCCACTTCCGAAGTGAGGAGATTTAAACATTCAGGTAGGAAGAGAAGACATATTTTCAGTATTGAGACATACACAGCCTAACCATATTGATATAATGATATCCATTAGGGTCGTGGTGATCTGCATATCAACAAACGGTCAACCAAACTGGACACATTGCAATAGACGAGAAGCATGCATCCAGTATTTTTGATGACCTGACATTCCAAGAGGCTAACATCGACTCGGATCACTACCCTGTTGGAGCCAAGGTAAGAAAGCCACAACAAAAATGAGAAACACTGTAAACAAATTTTATGTCGAAAGACTGCAATAGAGCCTGGTAAATCCTTTTGGTTCACCTCTCGATTAACACTACACCACCAGCATCTAGCACCGAATATCAATGGCAACAATGTTAACAAGCCATAATATCGGTCGCAACTGATGTCCAACTGATGACTATCATGAAACTACTGGTTTGACGAAGAATGCCGACAGAATCTGGCAGCCAAAAATGAAGCCTATCTGACAAAGGTGAAGACAAGATCCACCATTGAGCTTTACAGACAAACCAGGAGGGTAAAGCACGGACTCAGAAAGAAGAAAAAAAATAATAGGGTGCGGTCGAAGATATAAAGTGATGCCAATCTGGGAATGATGTCCGTACGTTTTATCAAAGTGAAATTCTTCGAAGCCAGGAATACAAGGCCCAAAGAGAATACTGTCGAGATACACAAGAACAAATCGAAGTTGAGATACAGTCGATGGTGAGAATATGGGAGAACCACTTGTACAGAACCACTTACGAATGTAAGTCAGAACTAACTATTCAATGTTGTCATTTACATCCAAAACTGACAGCTATCCGACCTAAATGAAGATTACGAGAAACCGGACCTATATGGCAGTTATGTGAGAAACAAAATATCGGCCAAATGCTCTTTACGGCTTCGGTGGCATAACTCTATCCGATGGTCCATATTTTCAATGACTCTGAGACATAATTGAGATTCAATGTCGTTAATGTGCTGACTTATCTCATCCTTTAGCTCTTGAATTTCTTTTAAATATCCCCAAAGAAAGATGTCCAACGGTGTCAAATCACATGATCGTGTCAACCAATCAACATCGCCTCGACATGAGATAACACGGCCATTGAATTTTTCGCGCAAAAGAGCCATTGTTTCGTTGGCTGTGTGGCAAGTGGCACTATTCTGTTGGAAACACATGTCGTCCAGGTCGATATCCTAAATTTCTGGCCACAAGAAGTCCGTTATCATCTCGCGATAGAGAACACCATTCACGGTAACTGCATGGCCGGCCTCAATTTCGAAGAAGTAAGGCCCGATGACGCCTCGCCAGCCCATAAACCGCATTAGACAGTCTTTGTGGATGCATCGGCTTTTCAACAATCACTCGTGGTTTCTCATTTGCCCAAATGCACCATTCTGCTTCTAAACGAATCCACTAATCCTTCTTTGTAAGGTCACCATTCACTTCTATCTATGTTCAAACAACCATTCGTCGTATTGAAGACTCTTGAAATGGTCAGTAGGCTCTTGAGTCAATTGATCCTTGTAAGCGTTTTTCAAATTTTTATTCAAAATTCGCGAGTGATGTTCGTGAGATATTCAATTGTTGGGCACGACGACGAGTTGAGGTTGACGGCTCTTCTGCCACACTATCGCGAACAATAGCAATGTTTTCCGCCGAACAAACGAGCATTTCCTAAAGACCCGGTTTCCTGTAAATTTGCTCACAATTCTCCCGATTGTGGACACATTTGGTCGATTATGCTGACCAAAAAAATCATGAAGTGTATTTTGTTTTGAACGCCAATTTTCGTTTAAGTCTTAAACAATCTTAACATGATGCTCAATTGTGTATTGAGTTCTTGTGTCACTGGAAAGTTTCATCAGAAATATCATGCTCGGACCACATAATAATGGAATTCAAAATAGAGGACGACACAAAACCACCTCTTCAGAGCCGAAACCCCAAGAAAGCCAACTGGGATAAGTTCGTAGCAGAAATATCGAAAATCAGTAACACCCTTCTATCGCATCCGATTGAAACTCCATCTGAAATTGATGCTCCAGCGGAACTATGAAAAAGCCTGTCCCTTAAGGATAATTGAACCGCAAAAATCACTGACATGGTGGACGAAAGAGCTTCAAAGTTTATGAAAGGAAACAAGGAAACTTTATTAAGCTGTAAGAAGCCCAAATTCGGAAACCGACTGGTGTCTATATAAGATTAATCAGCGCACCTCCTGGCGTAACTTCTGTTGTAATGCACTAGTGAATCAGCCAGGCTTAGAAAATTATTCCCCAAAGAACCGGCTGTGCCAGGTTACCTCAAGCTTTTCAATGTAGACTGAACATAGTCCAACCATGAATCTTTGAAACAACTACTGGAAACAAACTTTCCGTACTCCGATAGAAATCTAGACACAACCTTCTACAATGGCAACCCTGTGATAGCAACAACAGAGGACATAGTTGGTGAAGAAAGAATCAATTGGGCAATTGACTCCTGCCTATAAATCCCCCGGAATCAATGGTAACCTAGTGAAAAACAACGTCACTAACATCGTCAATTGTCAATTCCAATCTCAAGATGATTACATGTCACATGAACGTTAATACAAATGCTCACTCAAAGTTACCATCAAGGATATGAAATAACTCATCTAGCGAAAGGACAAACCAAATATTAATAAGTTGCTCCCAGCTACGAATGTGTTTGTAAATTTTGGTGCGCTGAAGCTGTTAATGTAGCTCAAACCCCTCAGTCCCGAATCGATTCTGCCGCCTACTTCAACTGACAACAGGTAAACAACTGATAAATTTTTAAGGTCGACGAAATGAGAAAACTCTGTGATTCCAGATGGTTGAACAACATCACAGTTCAACGATGAATCAGTTCATGATACATGAATAATCATGAGATCACGTTCCAAATAAAGTCATGAAAGTGAAAAGAACAACAAAGGGACTCGCAGCCAATGCAAGCAATGAACGCGTAAATATCACATCAAATATCAACCCTATTGAGGTCGGGAGGAAGCGTTGTAACATCAAATGGAGGTTATTCCGGCAACCAATAGTTGTAAATATAAAAGACCAATATTCGACAAAATCGCGCAGGTATTGGCAATGAAGACATGAGTAGTTCAGTCACGTTAACCGTTGTAAGTTTTCTTAAAATCGATTGCAAGCAGCTGTTCCAGGTTTATGTTAAAATGATGTGGAGTGGTCTGGGCAACCCCCTTTAAGAAGCTAAATATTCATTTGTAGGCAAATAGGAGATGAAAAAAAGGAGGGGCCACCATTCAGGTTTGACTGGGAAAGTGGGAAATCGAATAGTGAGATTAACTTTGCAATGCCTAGTGGTTGCAACTCTGACTACACATCAACTGTGCTTATTTTTACCCTAAGGGGTAACCATCGGCATGGTCTCATCCAACCAGATTTGACTTTCTAAACGATAATTGCGAGTGTTAATAACAAGACGAAAAACAGCAACACTATAAACAGCCTGGTCAAACTGGTACGGAATACCAGGCCTGCTGTAGCAGGCCAACCTTGATGAGCTGCTCCGACATATTCGGACAACAGGTTATCTAGGAATGGCGGATAAACCGAAAGGCCAACGGCAGCGCTCAATCCCGTAGTGGATACTGATGGCCCCGTGTCCTAGCCCTAGGGATATCTAATAAATTGGAACTGGCCCTCCAGATTGGGGGTTGTGCTTTGTGTTATCTACCCAACCATGGAAAAAACCATTGTTATGAGGCAACAAATAGCCTCGGAAAGGACTGAATTTATTGTTGACGACCCTGCTAAACAAAAAAAGAACAACGACGTTCGTATCTGCAACTGGAATGTGAGAACATGAAACAGGAGAGGTGCAGGCGAACAACTAGCGGAAGCCCTAAACTGCTATAAAGCAGACATCACTGCCATCCAGGAAATACGATGGGATGGGCCAAGCAAAAAGGGGATGACAAACTGTGACATCTACTATGGACCATGTTATAGTGAGCAGAAACAGCGTCTATTCGGATGCGGATTTGTTATAAGTGTCAGACTTAGGGAAGAAGTCTTATGTTTCCAAGACATTAGCGAACGCATTGTAACAATCCGCTTAAAGGCCAAATTCGCTAACAAGCCTTATATGCGCTCACGCTCTGACGGAGGAAAAAGATGATACAACTAAGGATTACTTCTACGAGCCCCTTGAGAAAACCTATGAGCGACTACCGAAGTACGATGTTGAAATCGTTCTTGGAGATTTTAACGCAAAGTAGGAAGTAAAGAGATCTTTAGCAGCATTGTCGAAAAACACAGCCTACACAACAACACGTCTGGCAATGGACTTAGGCTAATTGACTTCGCTACGGAACGAAATGCTGCTATAGTCAGCACACGGTTTCCTCACCTTGATATCCATAAGGGCACATAGCGGTCTCCATGTCAACGAAGAGTCAACCAAATTGATCAGATCGCGATAGACAAGAGGCACGCATCCAGTATTTTGGATGTCCGAACATTCCGAAGGGCTAACATCGACTCGGACCACTACCTTGTTGCAGCCAAGTTAAGGATGCGGATATCCACCACGCCACAACAAACCAGAAATACTGTAAAAAAATTTAATGTCGAAAGACTGCAATTGCAAGAAACCGCCAAGGCCTTCGCGCAACGCTTATCCCAATAAGCCAATTGATGAGCCGCAATTGATGATCTAGGTTTCTTGCGGCCGCCAGCAAGAAACCCCTGGTTTGATGAGGAATACCGACAGTTGATCGCAGCCAAGAACGAGACCAACCAGGCTAAGCTGCAGGTGAAGACGAAAGCTATCATTGAGCACCATAGGCATAGAAGAAGGGAAGAACACCGGATTTTCAAAAAGAAGAAAAAAGAGCAAGAAAAGCGCGCGGACGAGGATACAGAGAGGTGCCACTCCAGGAACGATGTTCGCAAGTTCCACAAAATTGTAAAACGTCAAAGCCTGTCGAGATGAACAAGGAAATATCGTAGTAGAGACACAGTCGATGCTGTGGATATGGAAGAACCACTTCTGCAGACTGTTATACGGCGATGACGAGCAACATTCCGCTGTCAGGTAGAACGAACCATTTAATATTGGCAACGACAGCGAAAACTGCCAACCACCCGACCTAAGTGAAGTGAGGAAGCAATATCTAAACTCAAACTTAATAAGGCCGTAGGAAATGACGACCTTCCCGCTGAGTTTTATAAAGCCGTCGGAGATGACTTGGTAAGTAACATCCTGAAGAATGGAACCTCAGCATCGTTTGCTCGATCCACATAATAATAGGAGAACCTCTGAACTGCGCCAACTAAAGAGGCATAAGTCTCTTCAACATCGCTTATAAGATCCTGTCTGCCGTAATATTTGAACGCCTGAAGCCGTTTACCAATACCCTGATCCGCCCTTATCAGTGTGGTTTTAGGCCAGGAAATTCCACAATCGATCAAAACTTCACACTTCGGCAGGACCCAAGAAGTCCAAATCGATACCCACTACCTACTTAACGATTTCAAAGCCGCATACGACAGCATTTATAGAGACGAACTATACAGAGCCATGTCTAGTTTTGGTATACCGCCCAAACTCCGTCTGTGCAGAATGACAATGGAGAATTCTCGCTGCTCCATCAGGTTCGGAAACGACCTCACCGACACATTCGATACCAAAAAATGATTGATTCTTGAGAGAATTGTGCAAAACTCCCGAGCCAACACCAGAGGCACAATACTCCAAAAATCGGTGCAACTCCTAGCGTACGCCGACGATATTGACATCATTGGTAGGAGTCAACGTGATGTCATAGTCACGTTTGCTTGTATAGAGAAGGAAGTGGCGAAAAAGGATTCAGCAGTAAATGAGGGTAAGACTAAGTATATGCTGTCAACATGAAAGGACAAACAACATCGACGAATTGGACAGAACGTCACCATTGACAGATCTAACGTTGAGGTATAGTACGGGACTTTGTCTACCTCGGCTCCTTTGTTAGCTCTGACAACAACATCTCGTCAGAAATTAAACGAAGAATTACTCTTGCCAACCGCTGTTTCTTCGGGTTAAGTAAGCAATTTGGTAGTAAAGCAATCACTCGAACTACTAAGGAGATGCTATATAAGACCCGGATCATCCCAGTCCTGCTCTACGGAGCTGAATCATGGACTGTATCAAAAGCGGATGAAGAAATCTATGGTTGATTAGAGAAGAAAAATCTTCGGTCCTATTTGCGTGCTATGGAGACGAAGATTTAACCAAGAACTATACGAGCTGTATGCAGCGACATTCCCCTAGTTCAAAAACTCCGCATTGGACTTCTAAGATGCTTAGGACATGTACAGCGAATGGACACCAATATTCCAGCTCGCAAAGTCTTCGGTTCCCAGCCAGACGTCGGACGCAGTAGAGGAAGACCTCGCCTTACTCACAATTAGAAACCGACCTCAACCAACTTGGAGTGCGCAACTGGAGGCAGTTAGCTAAGGACCGGGCTAATTGAAAAGGCATGTTGGTTGAGGCCCAGATTCATTCCTGACTGTAGCCTCACTTACGAAATTAAATTCCGCTTTTCTGCTTATTATCCAGCACTCGACGTAAAGTAGGGCGGGTAGGATTAGGGTCTGATGAAGCAAACATTTGGACATTCGGGTTAAGAGTTTTGACCCCATTTGTTTTGCCAAATTGAATAGCATCGATTTCCTGGGATCAATCTTCGTCGTATCTCCACTAAGGTGGCATATGTTGGGTTGATGTTGATTCCGAGATGAACTCTTTAACTACCTGAAAATGTTCGCTATCAACAGTGACGATAGTATGCTGTTTGTTGATAGCACATACTTTGTCTCATCCTCGTTAGCTACAAGACTTACGCGTTTCGTCTCTTCCTCAATAGCTGCACGATTATAGCACGATGACAGCGACCAATGATGTCGATGTCGTCTGCGTATACCCCAGTAGCTGGATTTGTTGAAGATAGTGCCTTCCGTAATTACTCCTGATCTTCGCACTATATGTTCCAACACGAGATTGAAGAAGTAGACAGCCCGTCTCCTTGTCGGAATTCGGTACATGTTTGGAAAAATTCAAATGAACTGTTTTCAAGTTGAACGTTGGATCACAGGTCCTTCAGTGTTAAGCCATACAGCAATATCAATTTTAATGTCATCATGAACTCCGCCATCGCTTTATAAAGCTCTTGGCAATGGACGCCTTAAAGTCGTAGAATAGGTGATGTGCCTCGGCTTGAAATTCATTAGTCTTTTCCAGGACTTGCCTTAGTGTAAAAATTTAGTTTATGTTTGATCTGTTGGGCCGGAAGCCACACTGGTATATGGCGATTGGTGTGTTGTAGAAAGGCTTACAGCATTGACACAGTACGTTGCATAAGATTATATATACGCCATTTAGAAGGGATGTGCCTCGGTAGGACTAAATGCCTCTGTAAAACGTAAGTTTCACTGCGGATATTTTTCTTCAGCTCCGTGACAAATTGCGGGTTATTACGATAGATTTTATCCTTGAGGTACCCCCATAGAGAAAAGTCCAGGGCAGTTAAGACGGGTGACCATGTAGGCCAAGGGATGTTTCCAAAGCGACTGATAAGCTTTTGTGGGAAATGTTCATAAATCAAATCATGGAGGTTCTATGCGTAGGCGCTCCATCTTGCTGAAACCACTCCTGAAGTAACATCACTTAAGTATGCAAGTAAAGGGTGATCCATTTCGAGGTTCCCTACTTTTTTAAAGAAAAAAACACAGAAAATTCAAATTTAATGGAGAATGTTTACTATCATGTGAAAGAACATTCTTTGGCATTTATTTTTTGAAGATTATGTCTATCAAATGTTGGCCGTTGCTACGTCGCAGATGGTCCATCCGTTGAGTCCAATTTTCGATCACTCGTTCGAGCATTTCGACTGGCAACTGGCGAATGACACGCGAGATGTTTTCCTCCAAGGCCTGAATCGAAGCGGGTTTGTCGGCATAAGCTTTTGACTTTACATATCCCCACAGGAAAAAGTCTAACGGTGTGATATCACACGATTTTGGTGGCCAATCGACCGGCCCAATACGTGAAATTATGTGCTCACCGAAATGTTCTCTCAATAAGTCCATTGATTGATGCGATGTGTGGGAAGTGGCGCCGTCTTGCTGAAACCAAATGTCGCCGAGATCACGAGCTTCAATTTCAGGCATCAAATAGTCGGTTATCATGGCACGATAACGGTCGCCATTGACGGTTACGTTCGCACCGGCATAATTTTTAATGAAATATGGACCGATGATTCCACCGGCCCACAAACCACACCAAACCGTTGTTTTTTCTGGATGAAGTGGCAGTTCTTCAATCTCTTCAGGTTGCTCTTCGTCCCAAATGCGGCAATTTTGTTTATTTACATACCCATTGAGCCAGAAATGGGCCTCATCGCTGAACAAAAATTGCCTCGAAAACGTCGGATCTTCTTGGAACTTTTCAAGAGCCCATAGAGCGAAGCGATGTCGCTTGGGAAGGTCGAGCGGCTTCAGTTGTTGCACAAGCTGTATTTTGTACGCTTTCAATTTAAGATCTTGACGTAAAATGCGCCAAGTCGTTCCATACGTCAGTCCGAGTTGCTGCGAACGGCGCCGAATCGACTCTCTACGGTCTTCGTGTACACTCTCAGCTACGGCCGCTATATTTCCTTCACAGCGTGCTGGACGTGGTCTATTCGGTCGAATATTATCCAATAATGAATGCTGGGTCTCAAAATGGGTGATGGTGTTGCGAATAGTACGCTCAGTAGGCCGATTATGTTGACCATAAGTTGAGCGAAGTGCACGAAACACATTCCTCACAGAACGTGAATTTTCATAATAAAGTTGAACAATTTGTAAACGTTGTTCAAGCGTAAGTCTTTCCATTATGAAATGCCAAACAATACTAAACAAAAATAACATGACAGCATGACACGACTCACACGTGATCTGTCAAAAAAGGCTATTGAAAAAAGTATCTCTACTTGGATCACCCGTTATTATGATTTTACAACCCCATTATAAGATTGTTGTTATCCTTGGTCTTGTGTATATTGACCAATCACTTCCACCCCACAACAATTATCTATTAAAATATTTGCAATCAGGAATGATTACTCAACAATCAAGATTTCAAATCTGAAAGCCTCTTCTGCAACAACAAAATCCATTTATTTATTGTGAAAATAAATTTGAAGGTTAATGTCAGTGGAATTTTCTACTCGGACACATGTGGGGTTATTCGAATAAAAATGAAGCCATGCAGCTCTTTCAAAGAATTTGATAAATTTCTAGCTAGTTGTTTATGAGATCGAAAATCAAATGTTTACTTTGAGTGCAAAAATACTTTATAAATTTTTAGCATATGACATAATATACGATTTTTTACCAAAACATACAGTAAACGCAAATGCAAATAAAATTGGGGCAACCCCTATTATTTACCACCCCTAGGTATGTTCGAATTAATATTCGCGAATGATTTAGCTCTGTTTGTTTGATGATTAGTTGGACCGAACAGTTCACAAATAGCATTAATCAAATGTCCATAAATAAATTTATGTAGGTCGTAAATAAAATTTCTCATGGCATTACCCTTTCGCTTTGTCAATATTTGCATGCCCCCGAGTATCTGTTTTTTTTTCCGCGAACATTACGCAATCGACAACGAATTTTGTGTAAACAAACGTTTACGGCTCGCCGATGTGGGTGTGTGGAATGTGCTTCGCATCACAAGTTAAGGGTATTTAGATACAAATGTATCTATTTAATTTACGAGTATTTGCACAAGAGGAAAACATATTTTCCAATGTGGTAACAATTTTACGATTTATAGCCAAAAAGGTTAATTGGTGTTACATAACTTGATGACAACACATTTCGGTTGAATGGATTTCTATCTCGGATAACATCGAGGTAGCTATTCGTTTGTGTTTTTTTTTTTTCTAACCATGAAACATTATTACCAAATAAACATATGAGAAGGCTACAATCCGCTCGGTGAATCCTTTAATACCCTATCCCATCTCATCCCATCTTCAAGACCAATACATAGCAAATGCCAATGTAATAACATATTGCTGAGATAGTTTATCAAAATATTTCATGGTTCCGCAAGAAACAGCGTTTTTCTATTGCATATGCTATGGGGTAGGGTCTACAAAAATACAAATTTTTGGCGCAACAGGCTCGTTAGTACCCAGGGCCTAGCTTTCTCACAACCATTCATGTGTGCGTGTGTACTTCTTGCACGATGGCGGGACCTCCTGTTTTATGCCGACTCCGAACGGCTAAGTTGAGATAAGCTATTCTTGACAATTGATACTACTCGGACGATTTGTCAGATCATCACGAGAGGAGGGCCAGTGAAAAATCATTTAGGTGTTGCTACGGCTGGGAATCGAACCCAGACCTTCTGCGCGGCAGTTCATCGCACTAACCATCGCGCCACTGGGTAGGGTCTACTTACCTACTTATCTGGCTCCCGACCCGTGAAGAGTCCCTGCCTAAGACACTGCAGCCTTCCATCCTCTACGATTCCGGGCTCGCTGCTTCCAGCCAGACCCAAGCGCTCTGGCATCCGCGATGGCTTGGTCTTTGAATCGGAGATTCGGTCTTCCTTGCCTTCTCGAATCTGGGGGCTGGGATTCGAAGATCCTCTTAACTGGAGCATTATTGTCCATTTGCACGGTGTGGCCGAGCCAATGTAGTCGACGCGTTTTGGCCTTTTGGACTACATCCACATCTTGGTACAGCTCATAGAGTTTGCGGTTGCATCATCACCTCCATTCGCCCTCCTCGTGCAGAGGACCAAAAATCCGCCGAAGTATTTTTCTTTCGAATGAGCCCAGTATCGGCTCTCCCTTCTTGCTTATCGTCCAGCACTCGGCGCTATAAAGCAGAACTGGCAGGATAAGGGTTTTGTAGAGCACACATTTCGTCCTTCGAGTTAGGAGTTTTGAACCCAGTTGTTTCGCCAAAAGCAACGGTTTCCTAGTGTAATTCTTCGACGGATCTCCACTACGGTGTCATTCACGGAGTTTATGTTAACTCCGAGGTAGGTGAACTCCTTACCTACCTCGAAATTGCTGCTATCAATAGTGACGTTTTGTCCTAGGCGCTGGACAGGTGCTTGTTTGTTTGGGCAGTTCGCAGCTTCTTCTCGTTGGACAGTCGAGCTCTGAATTTAACCGCGACAAGAAAATGGTCAGAGTCGACGTTTGCCCCTCGTAATGTATGCACGTCGAAAATGCTGGATGCGTGCCTCGCATCGATTAGCACATGGTCGATTTGGTTGGCGGTTCGACCGTCTGGAGAGCTCCGGGTTGCTGTGTGGATCCTTAGCCTGGGGAACCTAGTGCTACTTATCACCGTTTTACGAGCTGCTGCATAATCGATTAGTTGGTAGCCGTTGGCTGTTGTCGTTTCGTGGATTCCGACTTTAGCATTGAAATCCCCGCGTACGACTTTAACATCATACTCCGGACAGGCTCCGTAGGCTCCATCCATGTGGTCATAAAAGTCCTCCTTGATGGGATCTTCTGCGTCGTCGATAGGGGCGTGTGCACATATTAGGCTTATCTTTTGGAACGTAGCTTTGATGCGGATCACAGAATGGGGATCACTAATCGGCTTGAAGTCAATGACTTTTGTCCTAAGCCGATTTCCCATGACGAATCCGCATCCTAATACATGCAATCTTCTGTTGCAGCTGTAATAAATGTCGCAATTTTGTCTCTTCATTATACCTGATCCTTTCCACCGTATCTCCTGGATTGCGGTTATATCTGCCTTGTACCGCGTGAGGACAGATTTAAGTTTTTGAGTAGCACCCGGGGTGTAGAGTGTTCGTACCTTCCAGGTACATACTCTCAGATCATAGTCCATTGACGTTCCGCGTCTTGTTGCCATATGAGGAGTTTCATTATCCGAGGCTGGTTGTGCCTCTCTCATAACTAATAGTTTTTTCCATGGTCGGGAAGTTACCCTGATGACACAACCCCCAACCTGGAGGGTCAGGCCCTTGTGTTTGTCAGTAGCAGATTTTGGGATATGAGCGCTGCCGTTGACCCATTGAGGGCTCCTCCGCCACCAACTCTTTTCCAATACCCTGGCTCAGTATTGGAAATCCCTATAGACCTGGTGTTCAAATATGTCGAAGCAGCTCATATAGGGATTACCCTAGCAGTTCGATCTAACTGGATCTGTCGCCGCCACCGTTGACTGCATCTAGGGAATTCCTCCGCTTCCTCCTGAGAGTAAGTGCCTTAGTGAGAGGACACTCCCCCTCCCCTCTCTCGTTTGCTGCCACCAACGACCTTTCACAGGGGTTTGTTACCCCATCTCCGGTCGAGGTACTAGGCACCCACCAGTCACCAGCGTGTAGGTTAGGGTAGGAGTTGATAGTGAGAGGCTAGAATGAGAACGCTTGTGTTCTAATGTAATCGCATCACTATCCTTAAACACCGACTGGGGTAGGGTATACAAATGTTTATACCCTATCCCATAGGAGTATATTAGTTTTGATAAATATTTTGTAACATAGTGAAATAATTTAGCTAGATATTCCTTATAGTATATGGATCGACTCAGAATCACTAACTGAGCCGATTTAGCCATGTTTGTTTGTGCGTCCGTCCATCCATCTGTAGATCACCGGTTTTTAAGCCCTAAATTCTGAGCTAAAATAATGAAATTTGGTTCGATTAAGTGTAAACATTTTCAAAATCCGACCAATGTCACACCCACTTTTTAGAAAAACGGTTAAGCATTTTTTAAAAAGTGTCTGAACGAGATATTTAGACAATCTTAATATCTATATTTCGTCTATTAAAGTTTTTTTGCGACGCCCACTTTTTGGTCGAATTTTAAAATATTCGAAAAAACGTTTGATTCAAAATCATTGGTAATGTTAACATAAAAATTTTCTTCCATCATTCATTTAAACCAAGGCCCACTTTTTGGGGGCGTCGTCTTATAAAAACCATTTGTATTCCCTTCCCCGTAGCATATGCAGGAGAAAAACGTTGTTTTTTACCGAACCATGAAAGATTTCAATAAACTGTCTGAGCAATATATAGTGACAATACCACGCCCACTTTTTTTTAGGGTATTTAACTATTCCCACAGCGGATTGTAGCCTTCTCATTTGTTTGTACGTGAAATTGAACTGCGTTCACTTGGTCTCGTTAAGAGCGATTCTCCAGGTCTTTGTCCACTTGCATAATTTGTTTAGAGCCCGTTGGAGTTATCCCGTTGATGATTCGACTGACTCATCCATTGCTAAGATACCCGTATCTTCTGCGAACGTTTATACGATTCGTTTCATCTTGTGGTATTTGGCGCACTCTTAGGAAGCTATTTACTTCTATAAGACTTCTTTAAAGACTTCTAATAAGCCTTAAAGAAATAAATTTGTTTTCTTATAATAGCCCATACAGAAGCAAGTACGATAGAAGGCCTATAGAAATAATTGCTTGGAATTAAATATTTGTACCTTATAAAAGAATAATTGTTAGTTGGGCGACGAAGTACGCATTGCGGAAAATTGTCCGCTCCGACGGATACCTCGAGAGGGCTGATTATTGGCCCGGGAACGCTTCCTTGTGGAACACCATATTGGATTTTTTTATTCAGAATATTCATGCTATATTTTGATGTTAGGATTCCAGTGTTTTGTATATTTTTTTTCGGTAGAATTGTCCTTAGCTTATACCTTTTACCTTCTTGCCATAGCTAGTCGAAAGCTTGTGATACGTCGAGAAAAGCGCTAGAGCAAACTCTTTTTCATTCTAAAGTCTTTTTAAGTTAATTCGTTATTCGATATACCTAATCGATTGTTGAATGTTTGATCCGGAAGCCGAGTTGGTGATCTAGAATCAAGTGTCACTCTTCAATTACTGGTTGTAATCGTTTTCGCATAATTTTCTCGAAAACCATAGATATAGTCGGCAGGAGTGAAATGGGTCTCTATGATTTCTTTTCGTTTGTACTTTTTTTTCTGTTTCGGAACCATAATGACTTTGGCGACTTTCCATTGTCTTCGAACATAAAAAAGTCTTAGAGAAGCTTTTTTTTTTTTTTTTTCAAATTCTGACCTGCCTAAGCAGTAATATATACATCGACCTAAAAGATCTATTGTGCTTGCCGTCAGATGCTTTTTAGGTTAGTAGCGCTTCTACTTTCCTAATGTAGCTGATAATACTTTCAGCCGAAGATTTCCTCAGTTCTTCGGGAGTTAAGAATTCCCTGAAGAAAGATTCTCTTCTCATACCGTAAAGGGCCGGGCATTCACATATGATATGCTCGGCTGTTTCGTCTTCTTCTAGACATAGTCTAGACATAGTCTGCACTCCGGTGAGTCGACTAGACGCATTTTGTTTAGGTGATATCGCAGACCGTGTGTAGCGTGCGCCTTGAAATTTTCATGACTATCTTTTTTTGAAAATCGATAGCTACTCCACAATCTACTAGATTTTTTTTAAAACATTATGTTATGCGAACATAGCCGGTGAATGGTAGCAAATACAACAACCATACATTTTTCATTCACCACACTTTGCACACTGACTTTCGCAAGAAAAAAGTGGTATAAATTACGCGTAACCGCCCACGCTGCCTTCTTTTCTATTTTTTTTTGGCGATTAGCAGTAAGCAGCGCAGTGTGCAATTTTTTTAAGATACCAGTGAACAAGTGGTTAGTGAGTGACCAATTTTTTTTAAAGCAATACACATATTGCAATTAAAAGTTATTTGGATAAATATTAACTTTGCAATTGTGATCCTGTTTTTTTTAAATAATTAAAAAGAGGTAAGAAAACCCATTAATAATGTTCTTAGGAAAATTATCTAAAGTGTAATGTTTCACCCAAAACCTTAGGCATCTCTCGATAAGATTGCATGGGAGTGCGTATATAATTTTGCCAGTAACTTGAGGCTGCTCCAAGTGTAAAAAATAAACATTCACGTGACGTGCTAAAGATATATATGTATATATATATATTTATTATATAGTTTCAACGATCACAGCATCCACTGTAAGTCGCTATTCGTTGTGTGAAAAATACACATTCTGCAATACGTGTTAAGACGGGTAAAATAGTGCAATCTGTGCTGGAACAAGAAAAAAAATTGGAGGTCATCACTCACGTGCTCAGTGAATCATTCGCGATCGCCTACGGTAAGACGCTGCTCTAAGTGTGTAAAATACATATTTTATGAGACTTTTTAATCAATAGTAACGTCTGTGCCGAAACCAGGTTGTCACTCACGTGCACATTCACTAACACCGAAGACTGCCCCTTGCACCTCCTGTGAAACGCTACCGCTCACAGATCCTAAAAGGCACATTGCCACGAAATCTTGCAAAAGCCAAATTAGTGAAGCAAACCCCAATTGATAATCATCAAAATCAAAGACGCCAGCACGTGCAAGCACGTGCGCATTAATTAAGTTACCTTTTTTTCAACATTTGTCCAGACGCCACCTGAAGAAAGCGAACAATCGAAGGATCGAAATACACCTTTTAATTACAACCACAACGATATAAAGCATCATCTGCTGTATCAAAATCATCATCGTCCATTTTCCCGAAATAATACAAACCATAGGATATATATATATATGTATATATAGGCTTAATTGTATAGCAATTCTAATTTTGTTTATATGATCATATGATTAGTAGTTCGTAAGTAAGAACAATAATACATTCATCTGGATTGGGTAAGAAGCCAAACGATTTGCTGCATAATTTATTATCAAATAATTAACGCTTATTAAAATTTCCCCAAACTAGTGATCTACAGACAGATGTGCGCACAACAGTCTTCAATCACCAGAAACCGGCATTTCCATCACACAAAAAAGTAAGAACATAATGGTTCAGAGCAAGACAATGTAAGTTATCTTTTGGTTTTCTTTATCGATTCGCTAGATGATAAGATATTTCTTTTAAATACAAAAAATAACTCAGAAAATTATTTAATACAAAGTTCTTAGCTATTAACTTATCAAGTAAAAAAAAAGAATTACCTACTTAATGAATACCTATAATAATTTAAAATCTACAACAATATTGCATGCATCACATGCATCATAATTAATCTATCTTTTAAAATCATATAAAACTATTATCTAAATACGACCTAAGATACATAACATAAATACAACCTAAACTACATAAAAAAGTTATATAATAAGACTACAATATACAAATATCAAGTGCTAATTTGGTTCATACACATTATCATTATTATTCATACATTATACATAAATCTTTGTTATATTAGTCACATGTACGATCAAGCTACATATTTATTATCGACGATGATCCTATTAAATATTTGAATTGTCCAAACCCTCTTTGGAAAATTATTATGAATTTCCTAATAAACATCATTTGTAACGTTTTGAAAAAGAATACTTTTCTTTTAATGATGTGGTAAATAGTTACTTTTTGACGAGATGGGGTGGTGAATGTGAAGAAAAATGCAGTGAAGTATAGGATGTGAGAAACATAGAAGGAACCTATTAAGGGACTATCTGTAACATATACCTAGGCAAAAAGATAGTCATGGAGTTATGACTACACAAAGTCTTAACTAGTGGGTGGGCTAGCCTAATGAGAAAGACGCCTGTCGATAAGTGCAGTCTCTTCTCAGTCAACAACATCTGACATTTCTCTATCTTTTTAATTACGCTCTTCCTTCAGTCAGTTCTTTTTTTAACTTTCTCTTACAAAGAGAAAGATATTGTTTTCGTGAAAATTTTCGACCTCGAGATTTTGATTGATTCTAACATTACGATGATAGCGGAGCCCAAAAAAGTGGTTTTTGGAATTCCGTCCGTCGGTCCGTCGGTCCGTCGGTCCGTCTGTCCGTAATGGTCTCCCCAGCCTAAACGGCTCGACCGATTTTCTTCAAACTTCGTATCCAAGTTTGTTTTGGTCATAATTCTAGGCCATTTTTTTTGTTTGCTTTTAGCCATGTTAATAACGGTACCTGCCATACAAAAATTACACATAACCTCAATTTTCTCGAAAACGGCTCTAACGATTTTGATTAAACTTTATATATACTATAAGCATATTAGTTTCAACAAAACTGCATACCCAGTTTTTGTGAGAAAATCCATATAACGGATTTTGTCATTTAGGCCATATAAAGAAAATTGTTAATTTTTCGCAAACTGTTATGTCAAATTGAATGAAATTTAATATATATACTACTATTATAGTTTGAAACAGTTCCACATAATTCGTTTTAACCCAACTATCACTAAACGGAATTTTAAGTTTTGGCTAATAACGGAAAATCATTATTATTCACATAGACACCGATTCCTTCAAATTTCGGAGTAAACGTTCACATTTCGACATTTTTTATATCATTTTTAGCATAAATAATCAAAATGCGTACCTTCTATTTGATCTAACGCCCAACTCGCTGTGAAAGAGAAAGTTGCGTACGACCCAGTCGTGCACCCACCACTCGTTTTATCTTGTTATCCCTTTTGGATAAACAATAACAATTGTTCATCATCAAAGTAAAGGATTTTTCTTCCTTATTATTTAAAAAAATACTACCCGCACAATACTTGTGCGCAACTTGGTAGGTTTAAAATAAAACAACACTTATAATTATCGGTACTTCTTTATTACATGCCAAATTCCGACTGCCTTGTGCGAACGCTCGCACCAGCCTCGATACCTTTATTTTCTTAAATCTAAAATTGCTGATCTGCAGTTCCCATGCAGATCGGATATTTGCCCGGATCTCATGCGACGGTTCGAAGGTGCTTGCCAAGGTGCAACCGGATGCGCGTGTGTCGGATCAGGTATACAGCCAGTAGACATGTGTGAACTTGCAAGCGAATGCGTGTGTGCTTCGCTTGCATATTTCGTATGGCGGGTCGGTGTTGGGTTGTGATAACTGCCGCCCCTTTAAAAATCTGCGTCCCGCAGATCACTCGATTGACAGGGCAATGAACTCTGATTTCCTTCGGGTTGTCGTGGCAAAGGACGTGGAATTGGTCTTCGGCGAAATGATAGGCGGAGCTCTGGGATATTGACGTTTCCGTAGATCTTCCTCCAGAATATACAGATAATGATAATGACAGCTATAATGATCAAAATTTCTGTAATGATAGAAGAGTTAAGGTTTCTATTTAAAATGTTAATGAGCTTGATGTTCCTCGTGCTAAGGTCATGTACGAATTCCAAGTTAGGTTTAACCCTGTTGCTTGTCACATTGGCCAGGACTGGAGGAAGTGCCTGCGGACTGAAAGCCACTTTGCTGGAGTACGTCTTCTCATTTATGTGGACTGTGTCGTTGTCCAGCTGTAACAGGTAAGTACCTACTAAAGGAATAGATACATTTTTATTTAAAATTGTTCCATTAAAGTTTGTCAAGAAAATCGTGTTTTCTCCAATCAGCTCGACTACTTCTGCATTCGTTGTCCTATAGTTACAAATCGCGTTACCACCCTTCAGGATTCTGGGTAAGCAAGAGTCTTCCGTTAGTTCCTCTAAGACGTCCTCCTCGCACACGGATGTGTTACCTATATTAAGACATTTCCCGTTAAGTCCGTACGTCTTGTCATGGCTAATAAGGAGTCGTGAGAAGTCTAAGTCGATTTGTCTACCGTTTTTTATCGCTGCACGGGCCGTAACTAGGTGATACACCTTTGGGTCCGTTTTTGGTATGGACAGGACGTATAGCATCAGTGTCCCGTTGCAGTAAACTGAAGGTCGGCCGTATTCGATAGCTTCTATAACGTTTTGATAAGGCAATGTTTCTAGCTCGTTTAAGATAGTGTTGATCTCTTCTGAGTCCAAAAGATTGCTGTTCACAATGCCATTCTTAGCCATTTGGCAACCTCTTACTATTTCATTAACCCCTTCCTTTAGAATAATTATTTTATCCAGTAAGTCATGTCTTAGTTGGTTCGTCAATCCTTTTCCTACAGCATTATTATAGCCTTCAATTATTTTGTTAATTTTCCCTGTAATCTCACGAGTCGTGTCAAATAGTTTTTCGTTAATTGCGTATTGTCGGTTGTTATTCTGTGTGATGTCCGTTTGTTTTTCTAAAAGGTTATCCCAGTCAGTTGCGTCAGGAGATCCACCTACCCATTTCCAAGCTGTTCCTATCCAATTTATCGACCTAACTTTCCTTGATCTTGCGTCCCGGAGTTCGTTAAGGCGATCTTTGATTTGATCTAAATGGTACCCCAAAATGGGGCGTGCTTCTTTGTCTTTAATATGTTCAAGCATCAGGCGTTCAGTGTCTTTTATAAGTATGTCATATTTTGTCAAATCAATGATATGTATCAATTTAAAAAACCCGTTTGTCACCCAAGCGTTTCCCTCCTTAATCGTTGCAATAGGAGATTCGTAGGCGAAGATATGCAGAGTCTGCATGGGAGTGAAAAGAACTACTAATCTGTAATATAATCAAGGTTTATTATAAAAGAAGTTCACAAATTAATCTTAAAATATAAATTATAATATATAATGTTATTACATATGTAGGTCTCTTGAACCTTCAATTACGGTTTTCAAATTAATTTCGTTCTTGTTTCCATATTTTTTTACTTTAAGTTATTATTTAGTTTTTTGTACATTTTTTTCTATTATTTAAGCCAATAATTTGTCCCTAGATGCCCGATGAGGTAGCTCTCCATTAAATTTTCGGGGTAGTCACTCCGGATCGGAAGGTTCGTATTAGTCCTCTTTAGTCGTAAGGTTAAAAATGTCAAACAACCTACTAGGGTACGAAGATCAACACTACCGCAATTAAGGTTAAATAATTATATAAGTGAACCGGCCCCTTGTTTCGTGAGAGCTAAACTCCAAGGCATATTTTAGTAAGCTAATGGCTTGAATTGCTTTTCATTTCGCACACATGTAATTCAATTTTTAATTAATATATATGTCATGTGTATTTCGTGTGCACATTCCCTTTTTTTTTTTTTTTTTTTTTTTTTTTTTTTTTTTTTTTTTTTTTATAGTACGGATCATATGTTGTATATATTTTTTATGAAGAGAAGAGAACAAAAGAAAATTTCAGTTATTTGATATTTTTTAGGTGAGCCTTATGGATTTTTTTACCGCTTAATGTTGTTACTGTTACACGGTTATCCCTGGCCACAATTTCTTTTCTATATATTGCCTTGTGTTTACTTTTTATCCCCTTTACGGCAATATAGACTACATCACCGGGACGGTAACTTCTTGGGACCACTCTTTTCAGATTTTTCCTTACGTTCCTAGCTTCCATATTTCTCTTAATTATTCCTCTAAGATCATTATTAATCTTTGAACGGATGTTTAAAAGATTTTGGTAGTTGACTCTTTGCGACCTATTAAAGAATACGTCCGTAGGCTTTCTGTTAGTGACAGAATGTACTGTGTTGTTATACCGGTCAACAGCCACATAGACAAGTTCTTTGACTTTAAAATTTGATTGCTCTACCCTAAGACAACGATATATCTCCAGGATGGTAGAATGAACTCTCTCAATTTGGCCATTGACCTCGCTTCTGTGAGATGGCGTCAAGTATAGCTTTACCCCCAGATTTCTGATCAAATTTAGGACAATCGGGCTAAGGAAGCCCCTTTCGTTGTCCGTGACTAAAATCAGAGGAACTGTAAAATAATGAAGGATTTTAATTACTTTGGACCTTATATGAATGGCCGATCTATCCTTAATGTGGAAAAATTTTGAAAATTTGGAGAACTTGTCCATGACAGTCAGAAATTTTTCGTTCTCAATCTCCATTATATCCATATGAATTATTTCACATGGATATCTAGGAACGGGTGTAGGTTGCAGTTCGGGGTTTATGGGGTGTCTGTCGTACTTATTGGCGTTACAGACTTCGCAAGAGGCCGCAAATCTTCTTATGCTGGCCATCATTTTCGGAAAATAAAATTGTTCCAGGATTTGCTCCTTGTTTTCTCTGGGAGCGCGGTGAGCTCTTCTGTGTTCATTTTCGATGATACAGAATTTGCGTTCCTCGCTGGCTACATCCTCCACTACTCTCTGTGTCACCCTAACTTTATATTTTCCGAAGCTTTCTACATACAGATTTTGGAGTATTCCAAGATATTTCTCGGGAATTTTAATCCCATTGATTACGTTTGGGTTTAGGTTCTCCACCAAAAATTCAGCAAGGTTATTTTTGTCTAAGTTCCTTGTGGAGATATAATGGCGGTGATAGCCAGGGTGTGGTTCTTCGTGAGAACAAAGGTCGACGCCGATCTTAAAGATTATTTGGTTCCTAAAGACGTTAATCGGCGCCTCTACATGAGGTATTAAGTCGGAACTGTCTTGGTCAGCGCTGTGCATGGTACCGGAATCCTCGATATCGGAAGATCCTTCGCACAGTCCTTCTTCGGCAGTGCCCGTTTCCGCCTCGTCTGTTCCTAGACTTCGTTCGTCATCCGCTGTTTCTGTATGTGTTTGTGATTGTCCTTCGTCCGCGTCGTCCGTAGTTGCTTCTGCGACCATGCTTGCCGTGTCTGTCTGAGAAGAGGAGGAACCTGAACCTGAAAGGTGATTAACCTGTGTTCGGAGCCGTGAGAGGGCATCAGCCACAAAGTTTGATTTACCAGGTGTATAAATCAACTCGTAGTTGTATTCCTCAATTCTTGACTTCCAACGCTTGAGCTTCGCATTGTAATTTCTATTACTGAGCGTGAAGGTCAAGGGTTGGTGATCGGTATATATTTTAATTTTTTTGGCTCCGTAGAGATAGTTCCTTAAATTGTCGAGTGCCCAAACTATGGCACGAAGTTCCTTCTCATTGGTCGCATACCCTTCTTCCGTTTTATTTAAAGAACGGGAGATGAATGCGATTGGCTTGTCCTTGCCAAATTCGCCTTGGGACAATACAGCGCCAATGGCATAGTCTGAAGCATCTGTCGTCAAGTTAAAAGGCTTTTCGAAGTCAGGGAAGGATAACACCTCTGCCGAGGTAAGAAGTTGTTTTAATGTTTCGAAGGCCTTAAGTGCCGATTGGTCGAGATATATGGGAACTTTCTTTGATTGATTGGCTCTAACCTGTGAATGCTCTCCACGAGTCATGTTCGTCAATGGTTTTGCAATCTTGGCATAGTCCCTAATAAATCTTCGATAGTATGATGTTAACCCTAGGAAACTCTTCAGTTCCTTTAGGGTATTCGGGGGAAGAATAGCTTCGATTGCTTTTACCTTATCGGGATTTGGAAGAATGCCGTCTGAGGTTACTAGATATCCTAGGAAATCTACACTTGTATCCAGGAAATGTGTTTTTTCTAGATTAATTTTTAACCCAGCTTCATGAATTTTGGAAAAAACTGTTTCTATATCTCTTAAGTGGTCATTTTCTGTTTTACTGTAGATAATAATATCATCTATGTAGACGTAGCAAATTTTCCCAATCAATTCCCTTAGGACGTCATCTATCATACGTTGAAAGATTGACGGAGCATTCTTGAGCCCAAAGGGCAATCTGACATATTCGAATTTGCCATTCATGGTAGAGAAGGCAGTCTTAGGAATGTCCTTTTCCCTCATGGCTATTTGGTGGAAACCCGATGTTAGGTCTAAGGTGGTGAAGAATTTCGCATCACCAAGGCTTGCGAGAGTGTTATTTATGTCAGGGATCGGATAAGTATCTGGGATGGTTACGGAATTTAGACGTTTATAGTCAATCACCATCCTGTATTGTTTTTCCCCGTTAGGCTTGGGTTTCTTTGGCACAACCCATATAGGTGAATTATATGGGCTGTTAGACGGGCGTATGATGTTCTCCGTTAGGAGTTCATTAACCTGCCTCTCGACTTCTTCCCGCATGCAAGCCGGGTACGGGTAACTCTTTGTGTAAATTGGTTCATCCGTTGTAGTTCTTATCTCGGCTCTGACATTGGTTTTCACCTTGTCGTTATTGACCGGACCGAATAAGGTATTGAACCGATTACAAAGAGTTTCGAGTTTAAACTTAGAGGCCTCAGAAATGTTTTTGTTAAGTATGACCAGGCTGTTAACGACATCAGAGGATTTATTTTTCAATGGGATTCGAATGTTTGATTTAATAGTCAGTTCATTCTTTTCTCGGTCTATAATGGCTTTTAATTCTTTCAGTGTGTCGTCGCCGATTATTCCATCGAATGACTCCAGACTTGGAAGGATAAAAAAGGTTACATCTGATTCGCAACCGACGGAAGAGAAGAATTTGCCGCGGATTTTGTTTTTTACGAGAATTCTACCAGCAGGACTGTTAATGTAAAAGGGGTTTTGTACAGGGGAAGATTCTGGTGCTAGGGTTGGCTTAATAAAATTTTTATTTGCACCAGTATCTACGAGAAAGTCTAATATTTTTCCGTCCCGCGTAGCATACTCTATGTATGGTACGCTGGAAACGAGGCACCTGCCATAAAATTTTCCTCGTTTCGGGTTTCCTCAGCATTTGATGTACTTGCTGGTTCCTCGGTAGCCTCAGGGTTTTCCGTGACTATATGGTAGAGCCGCTGATGTTTCCTGGGGTAGTTGTCCGAGTCAGCCTCTCGTTTGAATGGGTTACCAGGATGATTCATGTAATTCACATTCCTGGTTTGCATAGAGCTGTCCACCTCCATCTTGATTGGGGGTTTCGAGCCTGTTGGCCTTGGCGGTGGATATCGTCTGTCCTGGAAGCTTGCGTTCCAGGACGGATGTGAACGCTGTCCGAATCTGTTGTTCGGAAACCTATTATTTCTAGGTGGCAAGGAAGGTCCTCTGTCATTTTTGAAATTATAGTGTACAGGGGACGATATAATGTTTGGTGCCTGTACATGCACCGAATTGTTTCTGAAGGTGAGATTCTGCATCTCGAGGCAAGCAGAATAGGCCTCAGGGAGAGTTCTCGGCTTCTGAATTATGAGCAGTTTTGAGAGTTCTCCATTTAGTCCTCGCACGAAGACGTCTAGGGCACGATTACGGTATGCCTCCACCAACGCATCTACAGTCTCGGCAGAATATGTTTCCGCTCGGATCTTATTAATGATGAGCGAGAATTGGTGGTTAACCGTGGCGTAGAAATCGTCCATTCTGGAAGTTCCTTGTTTAAGCTGATTTAGCTGGTGTTCAAGGGTCCTTATGTCCCTTTTATCTGCGTAATGCAGAGAAAGGACCCTTTTGATTTCCGACCACTCACTATCAAATATATTATATGATATGAGGGCAGAATCGGCTTTCCCCCTTATTTTTTGCCTTATCTGTTGCAAAATTGCCCTATAAATTGGCTTACCGCGAATGATCTCGTAATCCTTGAGCACCGTCTCCACACTATGCACCCATGATACATAGCGCGCCGGATCGCCTTCGAAAATTTGAAGCTCCTTCACGGAGTCCGGTAGCTTCGAAATCTCCCTCAGTTCAGCTTCATTATTTGGACCTCGTAGAGATTCCCTAGATTCACTTTGTAGTTCATTCACTGAACCCCCCAAGCCTAAGTCTTCTACATTTTTTATTCTGTTTTCGACAGAACTTAGCTGCCCTATTAGATTTTGAATAGCCTGCCTAGAATCCCCCTGTTCAATGTGGTTTATTCGGGTTTCAAATCCCCTCAGCTGTTCCAGGACTGAATTAACCGCCCCTGTCAGCTGGGTGACCGAATTTCTAATTTCATCCATTCTAAGAGTGGTACCCAAGGTAATTTTTGTTTTTTTTTTTTTTGTTTTTAAATTACGTATTTTCTCTTCTCTTAATTTTGTATGATCTTTTGTACTTCGACTTTTTATCAATATGAGTTTTAAGGGAGAAAAATATATTTGTACTGTAAGTACCCAAGGTTACTTTTTTTATTATTATGTATTTTCTCTTCCCTTAATTTTTTATGATCTTTTGTACTTCAACTTTTATCAATATGAGTTTTAAGGGAGAAAATATGTTTGTAAAATTCAACTTGGGTTGTAACCCTTTTTTACTATATATAAAAATTTACAATATTTAATCTTGAATTCGGAAAAACTTAGAAATAATCTTACTGGACGAGGATTAACCAGCTCATCTTTTTTTGTGGTTGTCGCGTTGGAATAACTTCTCTTCTCTTGTCTTGTCTTCCTTCAGGAATGCTTTTACTTATTGTTCGGTGTTGGTTTATCTCCAGATGTTGTTTTACTAAATGACTCCTTTAATTATTTTTAATTTTGTCCTTATCTTTTCACTTCGACTTTTTGTCTCTATTCACTTTTGTGCTCCTTTTTTTTGTTTTTTCTTTTTTATTAATTTTTCATTTGGTTGAGAACTAAATTTTAACGTTTTTTTTTTTTTTTGATTAATTTTTCAACTTATATTCATCTTTCCACTTTGAGTTAAGGATTCACTTTTAAAGATTTAACAATGGGTTCTTTTTAATTTAATTTTTCTTCTTTCACTTTTTTGATACCACTTTTTTTTGATAAATGTTCACGGGTTTTCCTCCTTATTAATTTATGTCCTTAGACGGGGAGGTCCCTGCTCGGGCGCCAGTAAAGGATTTTTCTTCCTTATTATTTAAAAAAATACTACCCGCACAATACTTGTGCGCAACTTGGTAGGTTTAAAATAAAACAACACTTATAATTATCGGTACTTCTTTATTACATGCCAAATTCCGACTGCCTTGTGCGAACGCTCGCACCAGCCTCGATACCTTTATTTTCTTAAATCTAAAATTGCTGATCTGCAGTTCCCATGCAGATCGGATATTTGCCCGGATCTCATGCGACGGTTCGAAGGTGCTTGCCAAGGTGCAACCGGATGCGCGTGTGTCGGATCAGGTATACAGCCAGTAGACATGTGTGAACTTGCAAGCGAATGCGTGTGTGCTTCGCTTGCATATTTCGTATGGCGGGTCGGTGTTGGGTTGTGATAACTTCAAAGGTCTACGAGGTTATGCATTGGTACAATTTTAAACAGGCACGATTATTATTTGTAGGTAAGGTTGGTAGTAGAAGATCCCCCCTTCCGACGAGCTGTCGCCGTGCAACCACTAGCGTGCCAAACCTACTACCGGGGAAAAACAACACCCAACAAAACCCCCCTTCCCATAACACGTGATGACCAGTTAGGTAGTCTACTAAGTTTTTGATATCGTGCCTGCGAAGATTTAGTATCTTGTTGGCATCTGATTTGAAGGGCTGAATATGGCCCAGTATGAAACACATCTGTTTTGTTCCCAGTTTTTTATGACTAGATTTATGGCTGATTTGGGGATTGCACAGAAGGGTTCAGGTCCAATGAAGGGGGTTTCGGAACCTTTTCTGGCTAGTTCATCAGCTTTTTCGTTACCTTCAACTCCCTTATGTCCGGGGACCCACCATAGTTTGGTTTTGTTCCTGGAACTGAGTGTTTGGAGGGAGTTGAAGCAGTGTAGTACTGATTGGAGTCAATGATGTGTGAGCTAAGTGCTTTTATAGCTGCTTGACTGTCCGTGAATATATGGATGTTTGCGCCTTTAATACCTGAGATGTGTATTAGGTTTGCGCATTCTTTTATGGCAAGGAGCTCAGCTTGGAATACACTAGGGCTTTTTCCCATAGGTATTGAGATGTTTTTCTTTGGTCCATGTATGCCAGCTCCTACCCCTGAGTCCATTTTAGAACCATCCGTATACCTCTTTAGGCCGTTTAGGCAGTTTGGTGGGTTGTTGCTACACCATGCTTCTCTGGTTGTGATCTCCGTTGTGAATCTTTTGTCGAAGCATAGTGTCTTTGGTAAGCGGTCTGTAACCGCACAGATCAGTCAAGTTCTGGAAGTTCGGATAGAAGTTCAATTAGTTTTAGATGTTCACTAATGTATAATTCTTCTGCTTGTGTCAAACTTGTTGAGCTGCGATTTGCCACTTTTTTTATATAAATGTGGAGGGGTGTTAGTCCTATTAAGGCTTCTATAGCCGCCGTGGGACAGGTACGCATAGCTCCGGTAATGCCCAGACAGGCAAGCCGTTGTACCTTGTTTAATTTATTTATAGTTGTTTTTGGGTGACTTTGTTCCACCATACTATTGAAGCGTATGTTATAATGGGCCTGACCATGATCGTGTAGATCGAGTGTGTGGTCTTTGGAGAGATTCCCCAGGTTTTACCATACATGCTTCGGCAAGCCCAGAAAGCTTTGGTTGCTTTTTGAATTTTGTTGTTGATGTGGGAGTTCCAGCTTAGTTTTTTATCGAGGATCACTCCAAGATATTCTACTTCGTTGGAATACTCAATGTATGTACAATTAATTGAAATTTGGGTAAGATTTAATTTCCTCCTTTTTGTAAAAGGGACGATGATAGCCTTGCTGGGGTTTATAGAGAGACTTTCTTTATTACACCAGTCTATCACTATCTTAAGGGCGTTTTGCAAACGTGTTGTAACTTCGTTTGGTTCTTTGCCCTTTATTATGATGATTAGGTCATCGGCGTATCCAATTATATTGAAACCTGCATTACTTAGGTCTTGAAGTAGGTTATCGATAACCAGAGACCATAGTAGGGGTGAGAGTACTCCTCCCTGAGGGCAGCCTTTAACGGCTGTTACTGATACTGAGGTCTGTGCTGATGAAGCAGTTATTTTCCGACTTTCAAGCATCGCTTTGATCCATTTGATGGTGGGATGATCTATTCTTCTATGAGTCAAAGCATTTGATATGGAGTCATATCCAGTGTTGTCAAAAGCGCCCTCTATGTCTAGGAAGGCACATAAAGCTACTTCTTTGTTTTCGTATGCACTTTTTATTTGTGATGTTAAACTTAGAAGTGCTCTTAGAGAAGCATTTATAATTTAGAGGAACTTAACTAATGCTTTTTCGGTAGCTCCTTTAGAAACCATATCGTGGAGCTTTGTTATTTTTCAACTGTTTTATTGTCATTCGAAGCTCGTACATGGCTTTTATTTACTTTTCAGTTATCGGGTGCCGTATTTGAATTCCTCGTTTAAAGGTTGCCCATTGAACGGCTTGAACGTTACTTCTAGATGCTCCGCAAATAAATCCGCTTTCTCTTTGTCTCCTTTTGCCCACTCGCCGTTAGCTTTTCTTATTATTGGCGAGTGCATTTTAGGTTTTCTTATGGCTTGAAGTTCACAAGGAAACCTTTCCATAAAGAATGATAAGAGTTCAAACGGTGCTTCAATAACCCCCGCGGGGCCAAATTCCCAAAAAAAAAAAATGGAAATAGCCCCCACAGAGCTTATTTTTTTTTGAAATGGCTGTTATTGCCATTTGATATTGGCATTATATTCAAAACTCTCAAAGAAAGCTAATTATAAACCCAAAAATGTTGGAAAAAACGTAAATACAAAGAAATATAGCATAAATATCGATGGGGGGCATGCCCCCTGCCCCCCATCAATTTGGGATGCGTGAGAGTTCGGATGCATGCAAAGGAAATAAGCCCCACAACCAAAAGGCATTAACAACCTCAGGGCGTAGTTCCACTTCGAAAAGGAAATAAGCTCTGCGTGGACTGTTTCCTTTTTTTGGGGAATTTAGCCATATGGGGCTTACTAGTTCAAACGTTTATCAGTAGTCAATCCTTCGTGGTATGTAGAAGTATCGCGATTTCTTAAATCCCAGTAGCTCATTCTTGATTTGTTGCAAAGATGGTTCAGATAAGTTTTATCAGGGCTGCGAGGTGTTGTTTTCATCTCTTGCGCGCTCTCCTCTTTTCCAGTATGAGGTCTTCAATTTCATCCTGGTATTTGACTACCGGGAGGAAGTGTTTTTCTACGCTGGCCTGAATGGGTTCCACGAGATTGTCAATTTCGTCTTCCATTTCGAGCGGTGTTTTAAGTTGCACATTTAAAGCAAAATTTTCTTTACAATCCTTTCTGAAAACCTCCCAGTTGGTATTGTTACTGCGGTTAGCCAAGGCTGTCCTTTTTTTGCTAGACTTCGATCCATTTTCAGAGTGACTGCTTAGTGGTCTAAGCATAGATCAATAGCATTCTTCGACTTCAATCAGATTTTCAGTTAGTCCTCTTGCGATAAAGAAGTAGACGAGGTCAGGGATTTTATTTTTGTCAGTTGGCTTTTTTCTTTTTTCTCTTTTCGTACATTGCTTTTCCTTCTTGATAATATTCACGGAGTCAAGAATTTTAAAGCCTTGGGTTTGTACATCTTCGATAATGTCTTCTTTTACGCAAGGCGGGTGTAGTCCACTGATTAAGACACGCATCGGTTTTTAGTACTTATTTTCATAAGTAAACAATTGAATATGGTGATTTGTTCGAGATGTATTGGAGTCTCAAGACTCTCATGATGACTGTGCTCTTTTCAAAACCGAAACTTCTGCTTGTTTACATACCCGTCACGCCAGAAATGAGCCTCACCGCCAAAGATATGACGATAAAAATCTGGTTCAGCTTGATTCTCAGCCCATTCACCGAACACACGACGCAATTGATGGTCCGCTGGTCTGCTGGTCCGCTTTAATTCTTGCACAAGTTAGATATTTTATGGACGTAGGCCAAGATCTTTTTTTTTCAAAATTTTTCAAGCTGAGAACGGTGGCGGATCAATAAATTCGGGTCTTCTGTCACACTCACGCGTCTACAGCGGCGATGGCTTCTTCTGTACGCACGGTAAGAGCTCGATTTGGATGAATATTATTAAAAAGAGTTAATGTGGTCATGAATCAATCCATAGTATTGGGTATTATATGCTCAGATGGAGGATTGTGAGCACCGTGAACTTGACGAAATGCTCTATAAGTTTGGCGAACAGAGCAGGAATTTTGGAAATGAATTTGCACGATTTGCAAACGTTGTTCTGGGGGCAAATCACCGCATCCGTGAACGGATGACTCGTCACGTAAAAGTGTGTACTTGGTATTATGTGATACGTTATCGAATAGCTCGTAACGTAATGTGGTATTATACCATCCGTGAACGAATACGTAAACGGATGCGTTCATTCGACAAGTCATTCGGTCAGTCAAAAGCATTCGTAATTTGATTTTGGCACGTACACCAAAGATAAACAAAATGTAAGTTGTTTTTATTTACAAGTAAAGTAATATTACAAGTAATAACATGGATAACACAATTTTCAGGACAAGTGGCACTAAATTGAACGGCACACAAAAAAAGGTATTGGCGGAATACATGAGGGAGCACCCCAATCTGGCGAAAACTTTGTTGCCAAATTGTGCTCAAGGTAGAGCTACTAGCAAGCGGCTGTGGGAATAACTCTCAAAAAAATTGAATGTTGCTGGTCCACCAGTTAAGGACGTTAAACCGTGGAAAAAGGTGACTATAACTTTGTTTTCACATGAAAGCGTCCAATAATATCGTATCACTTTTAGGTATTTGCTGACCAAAAACACCAAGCAAAGAAAAAATTATCTTTCAACAAAGCATCTAAAAATAGAACTGGCGGAGGACCTTATGAGGAAAAATTCCTTACGCAAGCTGACGAGCACATTATAGAAGCAAGCGGACTAGAAGCAGCTGTCGATGGTCTTGTGAGCGTTAAGACTTTTGGAAACGCTCAAAACAAACAAAGAAGCTCAACACCGCTTCCGGAAAATTCCGACGACTCCTTTTGTTCGTTGGTTGAAAGGGTTGTGGCTTCTGAAAATGATGAAAACAACAATGAGGAGAACGAGGAACGCTTTGAGGAAAATAAAACCAAACCGCGAATGAAAAAGACAAATATTGATCCGAAAATGTTGCTGCTTCAAGAAAATATAAAATCAGGAGCGCAGAATTTAACAAAAAACTAGAATCGAAGATCGATAGGCTGCTTGATATTCAGGAAAGGCTTCTCGAAATTCAAGAAGAGAGACATAAAAGTTTTCTGGCACTGAATCAAATTGAACTGCAAATCAAAGCACTAATTGGATATTTTAAAAACTTCAAACTAAATCAAAAGTGTTTTTTTTTTCTTTATTTTATTATGTTTTTTTTTATTTTATAAGTCTGAATATGAAATGTGATTTTTTGTTATTTTGTTTTTAATACATAGTTTAATATTAAGTTAAAAAAAGTTTAATTGGTAATAAGGCAACATCTGATATGATTTCTTATTTTCTCTCCGATTCTTGTTAATTGTGTTGACTGTTCAACTTCAATTGGCATTGGTTCACCTTCGGGAATCGTGTTCGGTGTATTAAAGGGTAATTTAAACTTAATGCAAACGTTATGCAAAGCAGAACACACATTAACGAACTTGGCCACTTTTTCAGGTTTGTATCTACATTTTTTCTTGTTTCCCAAAATCCTCCATCGGCCTTTGAGGATGCCAATTGTCCTTTCAACGATGCAACGTGCCTTTGAATGAACTTCGTCAAAAAGTGATTCGCTTGAGCCATCCAACGGATTACGATATGGTGTTATACACCACGGTTCGAGGGGATACCCGGAGTCACCTATATGGAAGAATAAAAAGGATAATGCATTGCAAAAATAATGCTCTGTCGCATTCTTACCTAAGAGCCACGAATTTTGATTTCGATTGATATTGAATTGATCTTCGAGGTATTTCCGTTGATCGGAATGTTTCCATACAAAGGAATCGTGGGCTGCACCTCCGTATTGCGAGTTACTGGCATTTATTTTGTACTTATGATCGCATATCTGAAAAATTGATAATGAATTTCACATATTTGTACTAGTAAAGTAAGATTTGGCTTACTATCATGGCATTTAAACTATGAAACCCTTTCCGATTAAGGAACATATGCTCATTCAGAGAGGTCTCTGAAACCCAATGTGCGTTCCGTCTATACACCCGATTACTTAGAAAAAATATGTTTTCGTTATATGTACATTACAAAAAATAAATAATTTATTACCTCCAGGTATTCCATACTTTTCTAGAAACCATTCCTTGCATCTACGTGAGTCCTGTGTATCGAATTTTATGAAAGGATGTCTTGGCACAGCTTCTCTTCCATTTGCTGGAGTACGATGGAAGTGAATTTCGAAACCGTGCTTTGCGCCAGACCAACTAAGTAATCGTTGCCGACTGAATGCTGATGACTACCGCTCGCCAAGAGGGAAAGTGTGGATGCTATTTGCAATACTGGAGGTACTGCGGTTGATACATGTTAGTTATTCAAACTTAACTTTAACAGAACGTACTTAAATGCTTCTTAGATTAAGCGAAATCTTTTTATAAATCTGTGAATCAGATGGTAATACATTTATGTATTCATTTAAAGGATGTTTTAAAATATTCTTACGCTCTTTTCGGCAAAGAAAGTGGATTACTTTTATCCCTCAGTTGTCTTCGAACCACTTTCTCATCACTTTCACTCTCCTCAGAAGTACTGAGATAAAAAAATAAAGCACTATCCATGTTGTCTTGATATAAATTTGTTTTGATAAATTTTCCGAATGACAACTTTTTGACGTTTGAACTATTACATTTAACCCTTCCAATCTAGTACGACATTTATTACGAATGGAAAATTCCGTTCCGTGAGCATTCGAATACCGTGATCTCAATCCGGTAGTTCGAAAGATGTATCACGTAATTATTATTCGTACGATTAGGAATCCGTTCACCGATGCGGTGATTTGCCCCCTGGTGTAAGTCTTTGCATGGTGATTGGCCAAGGTATACCGAAAAAAAAAACCAAACACACTTCATAAGTATGACAGCTAGTTTGACAGTTATCCCTATCGGAAGTTCTATACCTTTAAAAAAAACAACACGCAAAAAGCTAAAAGAAGTCACATGACTGTGCATCGCCTTGCCTAAATAATTTCTTCGAATCGACTGTTTCGATGAGGTCGTTTCCGACCCTAATGGAGGAGCTAGGGTCTTTAAAATTGCATCTCCAGTTATAACCAAACGATAATTTCATACCATAAAACATTTCTAAATTGACCTTCTTAAAACTTAAAACGCTCTTCAAATAAACATTTTCCCAGTCCCAAGGGCAACTTGAATAAATAAAATGGAAATTAAGCCATCAAAGGGCATCGCAATGTTGATCAATCAAAACTTTCGACTACTCAGCGTCGAGGGAATGAATTTAATTTCCCAAAAGGTGACCGCCTCCACCAGACCAAAAATAACATCGCATGATTGAAGACTAAAGGTTGGAATTCAACCTGCACGCCTCATGTATCGTACAATTACAAGCATGTGTCAAAAAAAATTAATTGAGCTCAGAGTTTTTCGAAAGTGGCAAGTTCATCCCACACTCCAGCTGACAAAGTGTAGAATCATCCATTGGAAAGCTTTTACCAAAAACATCTCACCCCCTCATGACCAAGTAAATAGAACAAGTGCAAATACTCGTAACAGCAATTCATAACTTTCAAAAGTACGTAGGTACCTACCTACTAACCTTCCTTCTGGAGTTCATTTTTGTATCCTTAAAACCACATTTCATCGCACCCAGGGCTCAATCAAAACTGATTGATTTATGAAAGGAGGTATGTAACGAACCCTAAGCGAAGATTTTGTATTTTTTCGCAACTCAACTCTCACAAGTACTTCAAAAGCCCCCGTCATCTATTTCTTAGAGACAATTTGAAATGCGAATTGCGAATTCGTCCTCGTCCTTTCGAAAAGATTGCAATCATTTTGTGCCGATAAACGGGTGACTACAGTGCCTCGGGGAGGCATTTTTTTTTTACTTTCTATTGCATTCAGGATAATATGGAACACAGGAGACTGCAACCCACACACTCCCACAAATCAGTAGACGTAAATATACGACCAGGAGAGCGGAAGTATTATTCCTCCTTGCATGACATTCCTTGGTATGCTGGTTCTGTTTGTTTTCAACGAGGTGGCTGATGAAATATTGCAAATGAATTGCAAATACAAGGAGCAAGGACACACTGGCTGCCAAGTAACAATATTAATTGTTCAACAGGGGTAGAGTGACGACCAAGTTTATGCGACTTGAAGACTCCGCTGTAAATCATGCTACAGGTTAATTTAATTGTTTTAGGGCGTCTTCTTCTAAGGAGGTATTCAAGTGCATCGACAAAGGACGAAATGTAAACAGATATCGTAACACTTTGGCGTGAATTTTGCAAATTAAATTGTTATCACATTTATTGATAAAGGATCCTTGCATGGGTATGTGTATATAATTGTTTCGGAGGACCAGTAGCAGAGGAGGATTGATTTATGGTACCCTATTCATGAAGGAGCTTAATTTTAGTATTATTTTGCAAACACAAAAGAGGTATCCATGGGAATTTCGTTCTTTGTTTATATCCTAATTTAAGGCTCTCCTAGACAACAATGGAACGCAAAATGAATTTTTTTTTTTTAAATTGGTGTGGATGGGACTATAATTCGAAAAGGATTATGTTGGCTTGTATACATAGAATTCGTAAGGCTAGGATAGAGTGGATGTTGGATTCAATTCCTGTAATTTTCACTTGTTGGACACGTTTTTACTTACTTATGTCCTGTTTGTCGTGGAGCTTAGGGCATCTACTATTCATTTCTTACGTTGGCTGGACTGTACTTCACAAACTCTTTCACAAATGCCGTAGTCCCTGTCCTCTACCGTCTGGGTTTAAGGAATTCCATTGCATGGATTAATCAGCTATGGAACTGACACATTTTCGAAGTATAGAACTGATCCGCCTTATTCCATCGTTGGAATGGTTGCGTCTATTGAATCGTTTTACAAAGATGCTCGTTCGAGATATGGTTTTGCTATAAGGTTGCGTCCGATCGGTGTCCGATACCCAAATTTGTGGCAGCTTCCTTTTGATAGCGGGGGTTATTTGAAAGGCTCTATTGGAAATTCGAGCGGAACACTCGAGGCTCGTATTTAACTTGTCTCACGTATTTACCCTTAGTTGGGACAGTATCTACTAATTTTCCTATCGGCGACAGGCATTCTGTAACCTTACTTTGGTTATTAAATTCCTTAGGGTGAGGTTACGACTAATGATAGAAACCGATTGCGTTAGTTCACGCTAGCTCAAGCTAGTCTGAGCCAGTCCGCGCTACTGCGCTGGTAAAAAAACAATAGAGGCTAGTTCAAGCTAGTTCAAGCTGGTAAACTTGAAAATAAAATAAGTTTTGATTTACAAAATTACAAGCGTATACTAGCGCTGATTAGCGCCAACACTTACTAGCGTTTCCCCGCAATTTCCCCTTAGGCAATTTTCTTCATCAATCTAGCCATATCTGACTCTCCGTCCAACTGTCTTTTACCGATTTTTACGCCTCAAATTTTAAGGAGAGGAGGATGGAATGAACCTGGGCCTAAACCAACATGCCTCTCCGGTCCTAAGCTAACTGTCTCCAGCTGCGCACTTCAAGTTTGTTGATGTCGGTTTCTGCTTGCACGCATCACATTAGGCAAGGTATTTCTCTTCGTCTGGCTTGGAATTGAGGACTCTGCGAGTCGTAGAGTTGGATTTCATTCGCTCTATATGTCCTTGCCAACTCAAACGTTCAATGCGGTTTGACCAAGTGTATGTGGCTGTGCAGCTGGTAAAGTTTGTAACGATATATAACTCCGGTAGCTAAGGATTGATAGACCCTACCAAAGACAGTCACCAATATGACTCCATAGCCTAGCCACAGGCATCACCAGAGGACAGTCCGGGCAAAGTGGGAGGGTGTTAGACCAATATGCAGCGGTAGGCATGCTAGAAAAATGTATCCGAAAAGTTAGACAATGGATGGCAACAGTTGGGTTAGAGCTCGCAGAACACAAAACACAAGCAGTACTAGTAAGCAGTCGCAAGAATCAGGGTAGGTGATCATTACAAAACATCAAAACCGGCTATCAGATACCTAGGTGTAATGATAGATGCTAGACTCGCTTACAAGGAACACCTTGAAATAACGTGCGACAAAGCTTCAAGGGTGAGTGCAGCTAGAATAAGGCGAGGTCTTCCTCTACTGCGTCCGACGTCTGGCTGGGAATCGAAGACTTTGCGAGCCGGAGTATTGTTGTCCATTCGTTCTGCATGTCCTAGCCATCTTAAACGTCCAATGCGGAGTTTTTTGACCAAGGGTATGTCGCTGTACAGCTCGTATAGTTCTTGGTTGAATCTTCGTCTCCACAGCCCTTCAACGCGAACGGGACCGAAGATTTTTCGAAGAATTTTTTTCTCGAATTGAGCAAGGATTTCTTCATCCGCTTTTGATATGCTCCATGCTTCAGGATCTCCTTAGTGGTTCGAGTGAGGGCTTTACTACTAAATTGCCTTCTTAGCCCGAAGAACCAGTGGTTGGCAAGAGTAATTCTTCGTTTGATTTCTGACGAGATGTCGTTGGCAGAGTTAATAGCGGAGCCGAGGTAGACAAAGACCCGTACTACCTCAAAGTTATATCTGTCAATGGGGACGTTCTGTCCAATTCGTCGATGTTGTGTTCCCTTTCATGTTGACAGCATATCTTTAGTCTTACCCTCATTTACTCCTTCCCATTTTCCCATTTTTGCCGCTTACTTCTCTATACTAGCAAACGTGGGTCACGTTAAGTCCTACCAATGTGCATATCGGACAGTGTCAAGTAATGCTATATATGCCATCGTGGCAATGCTACCAGCAGATATCTTGCCTAGCTACAAGGAACCTACGATGCAAAAATTCAGGAACCCCAAGCATGAGAGCATGGCAGGAGAGATGGAACGAAGAGAGAATTTCTAGCTCAAGACCATCAAGGATTTCTTCACCCGCTTTGATATGCTTTATTCTTAGCCTGAAAAACAGCGGGTTGCAAGAGTAATTCTTTGTTATATTCCCGACGAGATGTCGATGTCAGAGGTAGTAGCGGAGCCGTGGTAGATAAAGTGCTTACTACCTCCAAATTTTCGGTGGCAAATTGTCGTTCTGTCCAATTTGTCAATTGTTGATACACATACTTGGTCTGACCCTCATTTACTGCTAGACCCATTTTATCTGCCTTCTTCTCTATACTAACAAACGTGGATATGACATCACGAGTTCTACCGATGATATGAATATCGTCTGCGTGTGGTTGTAGTGGCACAGATTTATTGAAGATTGTACATATGGTGTTTTGCAAAATTCTCTCAAAAATTATTTTAAAGAAGTCATATGACGATGCGTCTTCTTGCCTAAATACTTTTTTTGGTATCAAAATTGGTGAGGTCGTTGCAGTTGATGGAATCGCAAGATTTCTTCATCGTAATTATGCAAAAACTGTTTTTAAAAGTTCTGCTAAGTACGAAGTGGCACAAAAGTAATCCTCCTATCAGAAAATGCTATAAATTTTGCGATTGGCCCCTAATGTCAGTTCTGTTTTGACATTTGTGTAGTAAACACATGCGAAATACACGCTAATAAACAATGTTACGCTACACGGCTCCAGAACGCGGAATATTGGTGACTATTTATTTGAGCAATAATCGATCGGTGACTTTGGCACAACGTGAATTTCGTCGCAGATTTCCTAGCCGTCCAACGCCTACTGGTGAAACACTGCGACGTTAAGCCGCTCGCCTCGAAGAGACTGGCACAACACGAGATGCTGCCAGGCGTGGCAGACCCCGGAGTAGCCGTTCTGCAGAGAATATTGCTGCTGTAGCCGAAGATGTCATGGAAGCGCCGTCGACATCGACCAGACGACGTGTCACGCAAATGGGTATCAGTCGACGGTCTTTACATCGAATTTTGGTACAAGTTTTGAAGATGTTTCCGTACAAAGTCCAGACGGTGCATCAGCTGTTAGCTGTTGACCGCCAATCGCGTCTAACATACGCTCAAGCCATCCTTAATCACCACCAAGAGGAAGATGATTTTTCATCAAAAATAATCATGAGTGATGAGGCCCATTTCCATCTTAGCGGGTACGTAAATAAGCAAAATTTACGCTTCTGGGGCACTGAAAATCTGCGTGTAACCCATGAAGAGCCATTACACCCGCTCAAAGTCACTGTATGGTGTGCTGTTTTCGCTGGAGGAGTCATCGGACCTTTTTTCTTCGAAGACGTCGCGGGCCAAACGGTTACTGTGAATGGTGAGCGCTACAGAGCAATGATCAACGAGTTCTTTTTGCCGCAACTTGATGAATTGGGATTGGAAAACATGTGGTTCCAATAGGACGGTGCAACGGCACACACTGCACGTGCCACAACCGATATGCTGAAGGATGCATTTCCCGGGCGCCTAATCTCCCGTTTTGGCGATTTGCACTGGCCAGCAAGATCGCCTGATTTGACCGCTCCAGACTTCTTTTTGTGGGGCTTTTTGAAGTCGCGGGTTTATGTCAACAAGCCTCAGACTCTTGCAGCTCTTAAAGACAATATCCGTCAAGAATGTGAGGACCTATCGCCGGAAGTTTTGGCCAAAGTGATGGAAAATGCCATAAAAAGGGCTCAAATGACAATCAACTGTGGCGGCGGCCATTTACATGACATCATATTCTCGACTTGATGTAAAAAAAAAAAATAAAAGACCAAATAAAAATAATCCATAAGAAGAATCAAAGTTTTTAATTTTTTTTAAATTACAGCCAAAAAACATCGGAAGGTTATTTTTGCGCCACCTTGTATAAAGATTTGAACTTTCTAGGATTAGGGTCACGCTGATAAGGGCTGATCAGGAGGTTGATGCCCAACTGATACCATTCACTAACAATCTGATCGATGTGCTTATCGATATGGCAGACAGCATCTTATCCCCCTTTCCTTTGCTTATATGGCTCAATAGCTATTTTTGCAGGGGCTCTAATCTATGCCTGTAGCGTTGCCTTTTAGGTTACATTTTGAACTGCAAGCATCCATCGATATTTTGCATTTTAACCTGGTGGATGATAACAATCCCGACCGAAATTTCCGTCTTTTCCCAGACCTGGTGTTATTTAGGTTCCGACAATACTGCCAATAATGTCCTCACTTCCTACCTAACAGCACGATTTTGACATCATAAATCGATAGAAACAGTCCTTAGCAGTATCCTTCTTCGGAGCGTAAGCGCATATTGGGCTTTTTGTTTTGATTTTTTTGGAGCTGGATCTAGGTGGTGAACCTTCCTCAGATACCAGTAACACGTGACATTAACATGCTATCCACTTATTCAGTCTTGGATTGTGAGTATCAGTTCGTGTGTAGAATGGCATTTCGTTGCGTTGGCCCAATAAAGATCCCACCTAGCCGCTGACGCTGTCTTCTCTTCCATTTTGATTCTCTTGATGTCATTGACACCCTTTTGGCTCAGAATTCTTCTATTGTAAAGTTGCATATCTCGTCTGCCAGGATGTCAATAGGGAACATGACTGCTATGACAAAGGCGTTCTCGCCTGAGAAGGTTCGAAATCCGCTGATTGTTCGTATGTTGACGTTAGTCTCCTTTTGGCCTTAGTGCATGTGCCCAGATTGGGGCGGCATAAAGAACTGACGTAATGACTCTTGAAAGTAGAATCCTTCGGGCGTATCTTGGTCCGAGAGAGCTCCCTGTATTCTTGATCCGTTTTGGGTTAAATAACTTACATGCTTTTTTATTGATCCCTGTTGGACTCCTGTAGTTATATTGTAATATTTTAACCCTTCATCGGTATAGTACCTCAGCCGCCTGTTCTTGCAATGTTTGGCGTAATGGCCAAATTCAAGACACTTGAAGAATTTTTCCAGCAGCATCTGTTTGCGGATTCAGCAGATTACCCAGCCGATTTTAATCATTTTTAATCCTTAGTTTGACTGCCAATTCGATTCGCCAGCACACTAAGACCAGTTTTTGGACCTTTGTGATACCACGTGGATCTTGTGCATTTTCCCTTGTACCTGTAAGAAAACCAATCTGAGATATTAATGAAACGGACGAGACTTTTCACTTTCGTGTTTGTCAAATCGCAAAGATTAGGGAATACCAAGTGCACCGGTGTCGGGTATACTTCTATGGTAATATTTAATATATTTCCATGTTTGGCGAGTTCATCATCCTTACAGTTCCCTGGTGCCTATGCTCAGGCACCCAGCATATGTATGTGAATGTTAAACTGCTCTGACATCTTTTGAAGAGATGAGCTGCAATCTAGAGTTTGATGAGACTGATTCCAGGGATTTAATGGTGGCATGGCTATCTTTCAGCCAATATAAGGCTTCTTTGATCGCCATGAGTTCCGTCTGAAACACGCTGCAATAATTAGGAAGACAGAAGATAGGCTGACGCGAATTTCAATTATTTTGACATTTGTGACCCAAACAAAATTAATTTGTGTAACCAAATGGGTTTTTCTTTGAAATATTGTTTGCAGCATAGACAATAGATCGACTCGGAATCGCTAGCTGAGGCGATCTAGCCATTACTAACTATCCCTCCGACTATCTCGCACCGATTTTTAGGTTTCAAATTGAAAGTCTACTTAAGTCTGAGGCACTCCTGCAGTGATGTTGTTGTATTTTAACCATTCATAGGTATAGTACTTTAGCTGCCTGTTCTTGCCATGTTTGGCTAATGGTCAAATTCTAGACACTTGAAGCATTTCTTCTTCAGCGTCTTTTCGCAGATTAGAGAAGACACCAGCACCGACTAAGTCATTTGTTTTGGAGCCATCATAGATATAACCTACTCCTAGTAGCAGCTTTTCATTTTATGCGGGAAGGCTTATAAATGCAGTATGGGTTTCCACATCTGCCTTTCTCGATGAAAAGAGTTCTGATGGCGATATGCCTTTAAATTGACATCGTCCACGTCTTTGCTGCGTGTGGATACTTACGTCATCTTGGCTTGCTAGCGCTTTGCTTATGATGCTTTTGATTTCAGGTCAGGTCTTGGCTCCTGTCTCCTTGAGTTGTATTAGGAGCTCACCTTTTTGTGTCCTACTTATTCCATATACAACCTGGCCAACTGCTTCCAGTTTGGGGCCTGCCTTTACTTTACGTAGTACCTACTTCTCATTACAAAGTTCAAACTTTACTTGAATAACGACAGCGTCAGGCTTAACTTTTCTGGTTTCTTGCTACCATAGCATGATGATTAACTTTTTTTTGTAGCTCTTGTTTCTTTCTGGCCACCTTTATGTTTATGGCTTTTGACCATACGGAATATTCTCTCGTCTCATTGATCTTCGCTGATCTCCAACCGGTGGAGTCTCGGCCCATCGTCTCTCGTTTGTTTTCGCTGCAGATACTTGTATCAGTTTCCTATTGGGTTCGGGTGTTTCAATACCTTCAGTCTGACTTCTATTATGTTCTTGAGTCAGTTTTACCTAGGACTAGGTTTGCGAGAAGTTGTTCTTACGAATCACCTCCTTTGCTTTCTCATCGTGCTGCTGAATCGTCTAGAGCTCGTAAAAAGCTCTGATGCTTTCGATGGCGTCTCTGATTGCTTGGTTTATTGAGATTCTTCTAGAATTTCTACCAGTCCTCTGATTAGTTCTCCCATTTTGTGGAAAACAGATCATTGGTCTTCTCTCTTGCTAAGGTCGGTGACCGTTCACCCGTACACTTTTGAGATGCAGTTATTTGGCCAACTGTTTTTCTTTGGAACCTGGAGCTCTTAAGAAAAGGGTTGACTTTAAGCTAACCTACACTACCAAGTTAATGGTGACAAAGCGCGACAATTGATGTTTAGTCAAAATTACCCTCGTTCTACAATACCCAACCATATAAGGTCTACAACAATGGCACATATAAGGCTTATGTTGGCGAATTTGGCTTGATGTGGATCGTTTACATTTACTGATGGCTATTGGCTTTAAAAATGTTTGTCTAAGTGAGTCGACTAATGCTGATTCTACCACGGACCCTAGTAAATGTCACAGTTTTTCATATTTCTTTTGCTGAATTCTCGTATTTCCTGAATGGAAGTAATGTCTTCCTGTATCTGGTTAGAGAGTTCTAACTTTTAGTTGGTCGGTAGCACCCTTTCCGTTAAGCGTTCTAACACTACAGTTGCTGATACGAACTTCGCTGTCATTTAGCATTAGCATGGTCATCAAGAATGAAGTCAGTCCTATCTAAGGATCTTTCTTAGTTCGTTTTACCGTCAGTGAGTAGTTAGCGCAGAGCACAACCCCCAAACTTGTGGGCCAAGTGCATATATTCATAGAGGAAAGGGTGGATATTCCGCACCAGTAATCCCGACAAGACGCGTTTTTCTTTCTCGCACTTATAAGTTTAGCAACTTGTTGGATGGAACCAGTCTCCTTTGGGGTCCTCTGGATGGTAATTAAAGGCAGTCAAAGTTACAACAACTGAACATTGTGAGTATCTACCCTCGTTCAACAGCACCCATCCCATGATGTACTTGACAAGTAAAAATTAAGATGCGTTCAATAAACTTGTAGTCCATCAGCACCCTCCTCTTCCCAAGTTCTTTGTAATCCAACAGCTCCCAAGCTTATGCCAACAAATTCCGATGTCCAAATGAACACAGTTCAGTGAAATTCCATTTAAAACGCGAACTTTTCGGAAATTACGTTTAATTGTCTTTCGAAAACTAATTAGGACTTGCCTAATTAAAATAGCTCGTCAATTTCGCTGACAGGCCTAGAACGGTGTCAATTAGCAAGCCCAGGCGTTCTCCCCTTTGTCTAGGGCGAAAATAGTATTACCATGGACCTGTGTAGTTTTTTTTTTGTTTAGTGTCAGGACTGTGATTAATGGAATGTAGACGAATGCCTATGAAAGCTCTAAATTAGGTTAACTCAGAGATAAGAGCGTTGCAATTAAGATTGGATATGATGTATCTTTCATCTAATTATACCGGCCCCTTCCCTCAAATGCAGATGGACCTTGATTTACTACGGACAATGGCATATAAAGAGCCATCCCAGACGACGTCGTCTCTGGAAAGTTCATAAAAATCTGATAGCTACGTGCTTATGTTTTCGATATACTCGTACCTTCTTCTGATCGGGAGTTGTTCAATATCCTTGAACATATTTGCAGTCGTCGTCTTTGAATGTGTAATCAAGATTTGCGTGCTAACAGGCAATTTTATCGCCCGACATTCCCACACCGCACCGTTCACACGCCTAGCTTCTGTTGGAGTAATCTGAAAAGATTTGATTGTGGATTCGTAATATGTGTGCGCTGGCACTTACAAAGAACCGTACGTCTTTAGACATGCACACATGGATGAATATCCTTCCCCGATTAAAATTCCACTCAGAGGCACGATTAATCGACGACAATTCAGAAGCAGGCATACGGTGTACGAGTATCTTTTATCCTTACACTCGTAGCGGGACAGGAACAGGATTTCATTAGATATCGCATTTCAATAATACGACTTATATCGATGTTCCATTTGGTTGTCGATGGGGTGGTGTTGAAAGCTTTTAGACGCTTGGCGTTGTTTGCACCATCCTTTGGTAAGTGTGTGTATGTTGGGTGAGTTATTCTTTTTATGGAGAAACTCATTAAACTGTTTACGATTCCATGGAGCAGCGATGTTTCTTGTTGTAACCCAGCTTTACTTTCATGTTCAAGTGGCCAACAACATCCCATGTCCTGTGTTTATCCCCGTATGTTGGAAACTTTTCAATTTAAACTCGTTTCTGTTGGTACAATTCAATCAGGACGACTATGGGAACGAACGACGAGAGAGAAGAATGGTGGAAATTGTTAATCCTGCTGTTGAAAGATTTCAATCTGGAATGGTGTTTTATTATGAACATCTGATGATTGAAAGTGGCGATAAAATTCAGATACCCACCTTAGGAATCATTTACAGCTCCGCAGTCTCATAAAAATGTTGATTGCAATCGAACGAGAGGTTCTAAAGGAAATCAAGTATCGAGTGCAGTTTTATTGCAAAAATGTACGTTTGGGATATCCTTTTTAGTGAATTATTATTCTGGGTGGATTTTGGGTAACTTTGAGATTGTAGAAGAACGCACGTCTTTGCTAATAATTTAGGGAATGACACCTCTTCAGGCATCAATGAACGGATTATTAACCAATTTTAAGAAGGCAATTTGGTCATAAAGATGTTACTACTTGTTAGGAGATATTATGTAAAACTCTGATTGTCCCAGTCCTACTTTACGGCACATGATCATAATTTCTATGGAGTCAAAAAAATAATTCGCATTGGACGTTTAAGATGACTAGGTGATGTAGGTTGAACACCAATGCTCCAGCAGGAAGCATCCTCCGAATAGGACAGCACATTGTGGATCGCAGCTAAAGTAATGCTCACAAATAGAATAATGAAGCCTTTACCAACTTGGAGTGTGCAACTGGAGTCAGCTAGCTAAAGACTGAGTTAGTTGAAGAATCATGCAGATTCACACCGCACTGCAGCGACATTTTCGTAAGTTAGCTGCATTTGTGGTAGAACGAGTTCATAAATCAGTGAAAAATTGTTGCATCGATTATTTAGTTTGACCTCGTCTTTATTTGAAAAGACTGAACTTAGGTTGGGTTAGGTTAGGTTTAAATGGGCTGTTGACAATCAGGTAAGCAGTCAAACTCGCATAGGCCTACGTGGGCCCATAGCAATACCCAATGTTGTCGTACCAGAAAAAAATGTTGCGTTAGTGAAGAGAGTGATTTGTGTTGCTCCATTCGCTACAAAGTGGTAATTGCTCCATCCCGATTTGCAGCAGAAACGGACGATCTGTGCTGTAGGGATATTTGCTAGCTACGTCATGTCCTCGTATTAATAGTTACCAACGAGTATGTTGCGGCTATTGCTGATCGCGGAGCAGTGATAAAGTAGGTGGGTGATGTCCTCCTATACGTCTGGATATCCACATATCCGGCATTGTTGGTGTGAGCCAGTTAGTCTAATTCTATTGAAGTGCTTACCCAACAGATTGTGACCTGTTAACACTCTTACCACTATAGAAATAGAAGCTCTGTTCAGAGCTGTAAGCTTGTTTGATTTGCTAAAGACTGAACTTAGTCCATTATGAACTTGGTCCATGTATGCCAAATAAGACCTCCCAATGTTAAATCTGATGAACGAGATGACCAAGGCAAACCAAACGTTCGCCAAAAATTTCATGCAGCAGCTCCATACCTTCCCTAGCAGTATGCGCAATGGATCCATCTTATTGGAATCACAAATTAGGATGCTGCTCCGCCATTAGTGGCAGAAAGTTGTCCATCATTGTTCTGTAAGAAGCAACCGAAATCTTTTCTGGCGTTTAATCCTCATTCCCAAAGAAATATGGACCGATAAATTAGATCTTAATGAGTAAAACTGATGCTGGTGTGTTGTCCTTGGATTTTCGGAAATGGAAATACTGTTGTTGTCGGTGGTCTCGTCGGAAGCAGAGCTTGCACAATTTGAATTGTATATCTTAAGATCCATTCCTCCGCATTGTTGTTCTGGACATGCCCAATTGGCTAGAACGGCGATGAGTTGAGACAAATGGATTGTTTGCAAAACTCTTTTACTCATCCTGGAAGCACAGGAATGTCACGTGGTTGCCTACGCGGATGACGTTGCTATCGCCGTCTCAAGGCAGCACCTCGAGGAGCTTCTCCAAAACGCACTACATAAACTTACCAAATGGACAGTCAGCTCTGGACTAGGTGTCAAACCCCACACTAGGAAATATAAAATTTCTCACATTAACCCAACGTCACTAAATGGAATCAAACTAGTCTTCTCAGACAAAGCAAAATACCTGGGACTTGTTTTGGACAGGAAGCGACAGTCGGACCATCCAACAGTGGTCAAATATACAAACTTGCCACTCAAAAATTCCAAACGAACGAATCGGAAAGCACCGATTACACCCTTACCAGGTTAAACTATGATAAGAGCTTACAGGTCAGAATCCCAGACAGATCGTTATGTGAGAGTAACGAATCTGCGCGTAATGACTCGATCCATTTCTATACCGATGGCTCCAAAACATGACGGAGTGGATGCTGGTATCTTTTCCGAAAGGCTAAATCTCAGCATATCCTTCCGTCTTCCTGATCATTGCAGCGTGTTCCAGGCGGGACTCATGGCGATCAAAGAAGCCATATATTGGCTTGAAGACAATGTAATATCCTGCCAAGGATATTAGTCTTCAACAAATTCAAAGACAAACCTAGATTGCCGATCTTCTCTCCAGGAGATGTCAAAGCAATTTAACATTCACCTATACTCTGTGGCTGGTCATAGTGACATTCCTGAGAACTGTTAGGCTGATAAACTCCACAGACATGGGACTAAATTACTAGTTGTACCTGGCACGGGTGCACTAGATATCCCTATCGCTACATGCAAAAGCTTACTTGCGCAACAGGCTCAAACCTCAGATGGAGTCTGTAACTACTCGACCCTATTAAGCCAAAGGAAGCTCCATCTTGAAACTTAATATTTTCAAAATCTCAGTTATATGGCAAAAACGGAAGTGAAACGCCTCCTCTGCTTCATCAAAAGCTCAGAATAGTAAGAAGAATGGACAAGATCCACGTGGTATCACAATGGACCAAAAAATGGTCTAAGTGTGCTGGTGAATGCTGGCAGCCACTCTAACCAAACCTATCCTAATACTCTGCCGCAAAGCTTCCATTATGTCTTCAATGCTAATATTTCGCTGAGCACTTCTTCCAGGTAGGTTGGCCACTAAACCCACTTTCTTAAAACGGTCGACCAAACTCCTAACCGTGAAGGCTGTTAGACCTGGTCTTTAATTAAAATACGACAACACGTCTGGCAACGGACTGAGAATAATTGACTTCGCTGCGAACGAAATTCCACTAAAGCCATCACACGGTTTCCTCACCTAAATATCCATAAGGGGACATGATTTTCTCCAGATTAAAGAACGGTCAATTAAATTGATCACATTGCGATTGACAAGAGTATTTTGGATGTCCGAACATTCCGAGGGGCTAACATCGACTCGGACCAATACCTTGTTGCAGCCAAGGTAAGGATGCGGATATCCACCACGCCACAGCAAATCAGAAATACTGTGAAAAAAATTAAATTTAAAGACTCGTAAGAGACCGCCAGGGCCTCCACGCAATGCGTATCCCATAACATCTTGATTCACACCATACCACCAACATCGAATGTAGAAGGACAACGTCAACGACGCCAACAAGCCATTAGATCAGTCGCAACTGATGTACACGGTTTCTAACGCCAACAAGCAAAGAAACTCTTGGTTTGATGAAGAGTGCCGACAGATGCTCGCGGTCATGATCAAGACCTACAAGGCTAAGCTGCAGGTGAAGACGAGAGCTACCATTGAGCTCTAAAGGCAAAGAAAGAGGGAAGAACACCGGTTTTTCAGAAATAAGAAGAAAACAACAACTACAGCTGCCGGAAATGACGGACTTCCCGGATGAATGTATGTATGTCTGAAGATTGGCCCTCAGCATCGTTTTTCCGATCCACATAAACGAAGACCCTCTGAACAGAGGCATAGGTCTCCTTAACATTGCCTACAAGATCTTATTTGCTGTAATTTGTGAACCCCTGAAACCGTTTACCAACAACCTTTATCAGTCTGGTTTTAGGCCCGGAAAGTCCACAACTGATCAAATCTTTGCACTTCGGCAGATCGTGGAAAATACCTAAGAAGTCAAAATCGATACCCACCACCTATTCATCGCGTTCAAAGCCGCATACGACAGCAATTATAGAGACGAATTATACAGAGGCATGTCTAGTTTTGGTGTACCGCCTAAACTCGTCTGTCTGTGTAGGATGGCGATGAAAAATTCTCACTGCTCCTTCATGATCGGAAACGACCTCATCGAGAAATTCGATACCAGAAAAGTATTTAGGCAGTGAGATGCATTCACACTGTCTCGTCCGTCTGTGACTTCTTTAATCTCATTCTCAGAAGGTCACCATAGATAGATATAACTTTGACTTAGTACGGGACTTTGTCTACCACGGTCCCGTTTGCGTTGATGGGCTATGGAGAAGAAAATACAACCAATTTACACGAGCTGTATTACGACATACCTCTAGTCGAAAAAATCCACATTGGACGGACGTTTAAGATGGCTAGGACATGTAGAGCGTATGGATACCAATACTCCGGCACGCAAAGTCTTCGGTTACCAGACAGATGTCGGATGCAGTAGAGCAAGAAGTCGGACGCAGTAGAGGAAGATCTCGCCAACCTCAACCAACTTGAAGCTTTTAGCTAAAGACCGGGCTTATTGGCTCGGCATGCTGGTTGATGCCCAGATTTATTTCGGACTGTAGCTCCACTTTAGTAAATAAGTAAGCCGATTATATTTTCTAAAGCCTTGGATTAATTGTTGCCCTCTAATTTTATTTTTATATATTCCCTGGGACTGGCTCAGTGGAGCGATGGTTAGTAAAATGAACTCCTGTGCAGAAGGACTTGGTTTGTTTCCCAGCCGTAGCACATCAACTAAAAACAAACTGGCTCTCCTCTCGCTATGATTTGACAAATCAGCCGAGTAATTTCAATTGTCAAGAAAAGCTTATCTCAACCTTTCATATTCGACTTAAAACAGGAAGTCCCGCCATCGTACAAGAAGTACACCATGTACACATCAATGGTTATGAAAAAAAAGGAAAGGGTACCTGGGTACCTAAGAGATTGTCAATATCAATTCGTTGCATCATTGACACAATACATTTGCATAATCCTTGAAACACATTCACACAGTAACAACTACACTCACAAAAAACAGACTTTTATGAATTTGCTGCTGTTATCGATGTCGTTAAAATGTCACTCTCCATTCAATCAAAGTACGTCTATGTTGCGTGCCAATGGGACTTCTGACATAAATCTGCACAATATAACAACTTCAAAAGTAAGTTACGGAACCCCTTAACAGACTATAAATCACGTAACTGACTTTAATTTGTCTGGCATTTTGGAAGCAAATTAATTAATTACTTTGGGAAGAGAAATTTCACAGACTTAGTCCAAGGCTTGACAATCTTTGCTCCAAGATTCAAAGGATCAACTTTTCGCTCTCAAAAGGCCACTTACAAGAAAAGACAACTTCATTGCGAAGCTCTAAAGTGGGTATACGAGTACTTAGTTGCTAGGGACTAGTTCCATTCCACATGAGAGACGATTCAAAAGTTTTCCCATTTTGCGAGTGTAAATCGATTTAAATTTTTCCATCCGTTCAGCAAACTGACAAAGGTGTGCACTTAAAAGAAAAGACTATACAGACGGTACACACAAACACATACACTTCTCCAAGTTGTGTGCATTGCTGACAAAATCACTTTTCTCCTTGCGTTCAATTGATTTTTATTTTTTTGTTTGTGTCTGCTGTTTGTGTTATCCCTGGGGGACTTATTGTCGGACGAAGAAACTTGAAAATACCATTATCGTCGGCCGCTGAGAGCGAATTTTGAACTATGTCCTTTTCAGTGGACAATGCAGAGTCAACAGGTATACATCCCCTGAAGTCCTTTTGGCCAAGTCAAATAAAACAGCCAAAGAGCTAATCGCTGTTATCCAAATTGGTCAATAAAAGAAAGACCAAAGAAATGACACAAAAAAAGTCCTTGCGGAATCACCTCATGGCTATGACCCCAAATCGTCGTTTATATCATCCGACAATTTGATGAAATAAACTTGAACATTCCGCACTTAATATCGAATGTAATTACACCCAAACTTGCGGCTAATTAATGTCATAACTTCTGTCATTAATCGTGCTGCTGGCGTTGACCCCCTCGGTGACAACTTTGAACCGAAATAAGGGCGATAAAAGAAAAATCTGTCAAATGAAGTGTAAAATTAATTGGGAAACTTTTTTTTACTACCGATCCTCGCAAGTGGGTCTGGTTTTGCAATATTCTTCCAGAAAGTCCTCGTTTCCATTGAATTTTCCCGCATTTGAAATTCCATCATCCACATTCCACGTCAATGGAACTCCAAGCTCCAAAACCAAAGGCGGTTATAATTTGAATTTTATTATCTGGCGCTGTTTTTCCAACGCAAATGATAAATGGTTACTCCAGTTGGAGGAATCTCCCTCTGAGGAAAACCCAGCATGTCCTCCGCCCAGGAATACCGTTCTTTTTTAATTGCGCTAACATGTTGAATGTAAAGTTGTGCACAATATTTTCCAAATGAGATGGCGTGGTTTTTAGGCTCGGTATACACCTAACAGGAGGACTGTCAAAGTCATTATATCGGCTAAAGGTTTTATGGCTCTCTGTGTGTAGTAAGGACATGTGTGAGGAATAATGTAGTATCTACCATCTACTTTGGCATGTATATGTGGGTGGTAAACACACGTTTTTTAGTACCGCGTGTAAAGCGTGGATTTGATGGGTAGGTTAAGTACTAGAATTTGTAATGGGCGCTGTTGTGAAAGCTATTAAGGGAAAATGTGTTTGACGTCAATGTGAATTGATGGCACTTCCCTAGTTGTTTGACTAATATGTCAATTAAACATTTTTACAGCCCTCCAAAGTCTTGTTAGAATGAGATGGTGTCTGTCAGTTGGGTCCATCTGAAAAAATTAATTAGGTGTGCAGATAGAGAGGAACGTGGGTAACCGATGAAATTTTTTTCTATTTCCCTCTGTAAGAAAACAAAATTCAGCAAAAAAGGAGTTGAAACTAGGGAGCTAACATACAGACAATGGAACAAAGGCACAATGAATCAGAAGATTGCTCAAATTGCTGAAAAGTACGCATTGGTTGTATTGAAGTTCCAAATAGTATTTTAACCAAAATAGTTTACTTTTACTCATCCCGAAGCCTTTCAGTCTTTTTGGTCAAATGCGAATGTAAAGTAACATCTTCAGCAAGTCTTTTGTTTCAAATTTAGTCGACTTAGTCGACTTAAGGAACAAGATATCAAAAAGTTCATAGCACCTAGACTGAATAACTAAAATCAGTGCCCAGAATCGAATAGAACTGAAGGCTGCCTTGTTTCAAGCAGACACATTTGGGGACCGGAAAGTTAGTTAGTAACTAAATCCATTTTTGCTGCTTCCTTCTCTATGCTAGCAAACGTTGCTATGACATCACATTGAGTCCTACCGATGATGTCAATATCGTCGGCGTCTGCTAGTACTTGCACCGATTTTTGAAAGACGGTGCCTCTGGTGTTGGCGCGGGAGTTTTATACAATCGTCTCAAGAATCAAATTAAGAAGTCACATGACAGCGTATCGCATTGCCAAAATCCTTTTTCGGTAACGAATGTATCGGTCAGGTGGTTTTCGACTCTGATGAAGCAGCGAGAATTCTCCATCGTTATCCTACAAGTATGAGTTTGGGCGGTATACCAAAACTAGACATGGGACTGTATAGTTCGTCTCTATTAATGCTGTCGTATGCGGCTTTGAAATCGGTGAATAGGTGGTTTTTATCGATTTGGACTTCTTGGGCTTTTTTTCTGCCTAACAGCGGAAGATTGTCATCGTCATCGCCATTAAAGTCTGCATCGTCTGCAGAAGTTTTGAAATTCTACACTTTGGTAAGACTTGCGAGCATCATTCCTGGAGTGTGTTCTATATAAAGCTTACTAACAGCTTTCGTCTTGACATGCGTCTTTGCCTTATATGCGGCGTTTTGGCTGCTAGAATCTATCTGAACTGAAGTCCAATGTATGGAAAATAGTTAAATTCTCTCCAAAATCCAAAAACTTTTAGGGATCAATGTCGTCGAGTTGGTTATTATTTTTAAAGAAAAACAAACCGAAGATGTCATCGGCGTATAGACGCAGGACATTGAATTTTTCTGGGTGAAATCTGTCTTGAGAACCTGGCAAGAATCATATAAAAGAACTGTAACTTCAGTTAAATTTTCCAGGGCCCACCGAGCGAACATACTTTCTCCATGGTCATGCGGCTTCAATAATAGCACCAACCTTATATGTCGTGGACCGGCATGTCCAATTGCTGTGCGTGATGGCGAAGCGATGATTTTTCATTTCATGTGACTCCTGTTGAAGTGTTATGGTCGTGTTTAGTGTATTCCGTTCGAAATGGATCCATAAGTTGAGGAATGATAGTTCCAGCATGAAGTCCATGAAGACCAAAAAGTTTTACAATTCGAAAGCATTGAGCGAGCTATAATGAAGTGTCAAAAGAAAAAATTCACAGTGATTTTGACAGTTTAATGCTAGTAATGAAAGTTAACCCTGTCGATTGATAAGACACACTTAACAAATTTCCAATACTATACTGTCGAAGTTAATAGACCTCAGTTAATTGAAAATACTTGTGTCATTGAATTACCAGCTTTTTGGTCCACCCTTTATTTTTCTACCAACTTGTAACCTTTTGAATCGGATTATCTTTGGAGGAGCAAGGAGCAAATATCATATTCATTGAACTTTCCAAGCTAAAGCTTCATAAATGACGTATGTACCTCATTTATGATGCTTTAAAAAAGCGTTCCCTTAGCAACCCAACTTGAATCCGATAAATGCTGTCACGTTCGTTTGAAATTTCATAAATGACTTTCGAAAATGCAATTTATGACGCATCGTAATATGATACCTTCGATCCAATGTGCATTTGACAGGACACACACTAATGGTCAACAAAATTCATTCCACGCAAACAAATATTGTTTCCTAATGACAGAAAATCGAACCACCATCCGCAGCCCAATAGGATGGATATCCTCCTCAATAAACTTTCGAATGCCCATATGATTGCGAGTTCAAAATGATTATTGGCGACTCTGTATGTGCAAATACTAATTCATCCTTCCAATGGTCGTTCTCTCTAATTCAATAATTGATATTCATTTCTAGTGAAGCGTACCTATACTAATTGATTTGCTTATATGTCCAGCAAAAGGATGCGCATGCAAATGGGATTTCAATTGGCACTGCACTTAGCAGCGTATTTCCGATAGCTTTGTCCATCGAAGGTGTTAATGCAGGTCCTCGTTATGGGATAAATGCATAAATAGATAATTGCGAACATGTTTGGAATAACGGATAAGTGCTCATTTCAATTAAACTTTCATAATGTAGACGTTGGAGTTTGTGTGTATTTTGTTTGGAAATGCGATACCTAACTGTCCAGTTGTCAACAGTTTCAGATAAATAATTACAAATGATATTTATTTAATGATCTTCGACTTAAAAAAAACTTTAGAATTGCCTTGCAAATAAGTTTGGCACAGTATTCGTTTTTTGTTTTGCATAAGAACGACGTAAGCTTGGCTAGATATGACTCGAACCAAAACATTTAGCCAACTGTCGATTGCGCGAAGAGAGAAAATTCGGAAGAACATCCATAAAAGGTAAATTTTAATCCTCAGAGATGGAACAATTTTTAGAAAACTGAATTATATTTCTTTCCGGTTGTCAAAGTTATACGACGACTTAAATAACTAAAAATTGCCGACGTTGATGTAAATGTTCCCTCAGCTGCCCCAGTTATTTGCGTTGCCATGGATATCAACACAGCCCTTCAAGAGGGTGCTAAAGAAATCATTGATTGCTGATGGTTTGGTCCATGGTAACCATCAGGCCTGCAAAGCTGTTGACACCCGTCAAGCTGTCCTTGCTATCTTGGCTGAATCATTCGAGGAGCCTTTGTAACGGGTGAATTTTTAGCTGGTTTGGTTTTGGCAACACTGGTTTTGACAGCTGACGTGTGTTTAGTACCTTGTGTCACTGTCAAACATCTTCAGTTTGGTTTGCAATTTAACCATGGATCGTCTTACAAATGAACAACGCTTGCAAATTATTGAATTTTACTATCAAAATTCGTGCTCGGTTCGAAATGTTCATCGCGCGCTGCTTCCATTTTATGATCGGCATTCTCGACCTTCTGAGCAGTCTATTCGGAAGATTGTGACCAAATTTCGCACCTAATTTACTTTGTTGGACATTAAACCACCAACACGTTTACGTACTGTGCGTAGTGAAGAAAATATTGCGGCCGTATCAGCTAGTGTGACAGAAGACCGCGAAATGTCGATTCGGCGCCGTTCCCAGCAGTTAGGCCTTTGTTACAGCACTGCGTGGAAAATTTTGCGGAAGGATTTGGGCGTAAAGCCTTTTAAGATACAGCTGGTGCAAGAACTAAAGCCAGCCGACCTACCACAACGCCGAATTTTTTGGTGAATGGGCTCTTGGAAAGCTGGCCGAGGATCCGCTTTTTTATCGAAAAATTGTGTTCAGCGATGAGGCTCATTTTTGGTTGAATGGGTACGTAAATAAGCAAAATTGCCGCATTTGGAGTGAAGATCAGCCAGAAGCATTGCAACAGCTACCAATGCATCCCGAAAAAGCCACTGTTTGGTGCGGTTTATGGGCTGGCGGCATTATTGTGCCATATTCCTTCAAAGATGATGCGAATCGCAGCGTTACTGTCAATGGTGAACGCTACCGAGCGATGATAACAAACTTTTTTTTGCCCGAAATGGAAGTTCTTGACTTGCATGATATGTGGTTTCAACAAGACGGTGCCACATGCCACACAGCACGCGAAACAATGGCGCAATTGCGAGGCGAGTTTGGTGAACAGTTAATTTCACGTTTCGGGCCGGTCAATTGGCCGCCTAGATCGTGCGATTTGACACCATTAGATTATTTTTTGTGGGGGTATGTCAAGGCTAATGTCTATAGGGACAAGCGATTGACGCACTGGAAGCCAACATCCATGCATTCATTCGTGAGATACCGGCCGATATGTGTGAAAGAGTATGCCAAAATTGGACTCAGCGGATGGGCTACCTGAGACGCAGCCGCGGTCAACATTTGCATGAAATTATCTTTAAACATTAAATTGCAAGGTTCAAACTATCATTTCAAATAAATATTTCATTCATTTTTTCGAATTTTTTGTGTTTTTTTTTAAAAAAAATTTCTAAGCCTCTTAAAAAATCACCCGTTACAAGAAATTGCCATGAACATCAAATTCCATTGTTCCGTGTTGATTCGCACAAGAAACTCGGCGAATGGTCAGGTCTCTGTAAGATCGACAAAGAAGGCAAACCACGTAAGGTATGCAGATGCTCTGTGATAGTCACCTAGGATTTCCGTGAGGAGACACCAGTTTTGGATGTTGTCAAGGAGCACCTCATACAAAACGGTTAAACAGTTTTTCGTGATTTTTTATAAATTAAATGAAAAGCGACATTCTACTGAGGTTAAGATTTTTGATAAAAAAAAACAAGAAAACTTGTGTGAGAAAACATTGTCAAATCTCCCAAATTCAAAATTTTGAGCGATTTTTGGAAATTTTACTGTCATTATGTTAAATTGCGGTGCAATTCGAGCGGTCAAATCGAGGTTTGAAACCTATAAGGCCCAGTTTTTCAGTGCGAGATCATCCTAGTTTCGGGATTAAACTCGAGTTAACTCGAGAAAGCAGTTTTTCGATAAAACATGAGTGCTACCAAATCAAATTACCACATAAGAAGCGTGGCTCTCTTCGCTCGCACTTAGGCCCGGTTTTTCAGTGCTGAGTCAACCTAGCGCTTACTAACTCCGGAATAAATGTAATCTAGAGTTAACTCACGAAGCAGTTTGTGAGTGCAGGATTAAACTTGAGTCCGTATGCGGTAATTTGATTAGGAAGCACTCATGTTTCTATACTCGAAATGTATAGAATCTGCAAGAGCTCAGTTATCAGCTGTTTGGTTTCATTTCCCCTAATGAAAATGCTTTTGCCGTGATTTTTCAAGTTTTTTTTCTTAAGACAGGCTAATTCAATATATAACAGTTTCGAGTCGCTGAGATCTGAATCTGAGTATATTGCACACGTATTTAGTTTCTAAAAATTTAATAAAATGTCCACTCAAGTGCAATTGCAAATAATTGTTTGTTTGGTATTTTATCATCTGTCAAGAACATCTGATCATTTAATTCCAGGGTTAACTCACCAAACTTGCTGGATTAACTCGAAGTTAACTCTGAATTTAAATTGACTGAAAAATTACTTTCTCGAGTTAACTCAAGTTTAATCCTGGAACTAGGATGATCTCGCACTGAAAAACAAGGCATTTAAGTTCAAAACCCAGGTACTGTTTGGTTCACTGAATACTGAACTACACGTGACGTAGCGATGTCCAAAGCAACTGCATGTGACACCGATGGCCGGCAACGTACAAATCGAGGGTTGGAGGCTATCTAGACGTCAGAGAAAGAATTTCCATTATTGAATCAACGGTGGAGTCTACAGTTCTAGTTAGGGTAGACGATACGAAAAATCTACATGACATTTTTGGATAGGCCGACGCCGATGGCCGTCAGCGTACAAATCCAGGGTACAAGCCATCCTAGAAGGCAGAGGAAGAATTTTCATGATGAAATCAATCTGGAGCCTACAGTTCTAGTTAGGTTTGACGATGGGAAAACCCTATCTATATGACATATTCGGATAGGAGATTAAAAAGTTAGTCAGCCCACTTAAATATAGATTATGCCGGATGAAGCCAACGTGTCCTAGGTCTATTTGATGACATAGAACTGGCCCAACAGGTTAGACGCTGTGATTTGAGTAAAATATCCAATCACGTAAAAATTCTTATTACAGATCAGGCGTCGGAAAGGACCGTATGGTTCGAGCCAATAATAGAAAAGGTTCAGCCGAACTACAAGTGAAAGTCCTACAAAGCAGACATTACTGCCATCCAGAAAATACCATGGGATGGTCCTGGCAAAAGGAGTTAATATGAAAAACTTTGACACGTTAAGTGAAACATCGACTATTCGGATATGCTGTTGTTATAATCGAGTTCATTGACAAAAGTAATTGGCGACTAACAAAAAATAATTAATACTCCATCTATCCATTAGTACCATACAACCTGTATGTCCAAGATCAATGGCGACGATGGCAAAAGCAATCAGTTTGGCCGCAATCGATGTCCAAGTCTCCTCCTGTCCAACATCAAGAAATCCCAAAGAATGCCGGCACAAATTAAGTCGAAAACTGCAGGTTAAGACGAGAGCGCCATAAAGCTTTATAGGCAAAGAAGTAGGGAAGAACATCGGCTTTTCAGAATAAAGCAAATTAGCAGGAAATGTGCCCGATCGATTATATAGGTGCCACTCCAGGTCCCAGTAATGATCTTCGTAAGTTTTGCAAAAAAAAAAAAACAAATGTTGGCGCAATAGGCTCGTTGTATCCAGGACCTAGCTTTTTCTCACAACCATTCATGTGTGCGTGTGTACTTCTTGCACGATTGCAAAACCTCCTGTTGAGTTGAGATAAACTTTTCTTGACAATTAATTCTACTCGACTAATTTTTCAGGTCATGGTGAGTGGAGAGCCAGTGAAAAATCATTCATACAGCTCGAAATCAAGCCCAGACCTTTTGTAAAACATCAAAGCTAAGGCGGGATCAGAATCTTGTCGAGATGGTCTAGGAAAGATCGCAGCTGAGACAAAGCCAATGATGATGTCGATGGCCAACAATCTTCCACCTTCAGGCGGAATAAACGATTTAATATTGGTAACGAGTTCAAAAACTACAACCCACCCGACCTCAATGATGTGAGGATAGGAATATCTAAACCTAAGCTTAACAAGTCTACCGGAATGCCATTTCCAGCCGAACTATATAATGCTAATGGAGATGATTTGGTCCCTGATAGTAGAAACCAACCTAATCAGCTTTAATTGCGCAACTGGAGACAGTGAGAGGCATACTGTTTAAGAAGCTTGTAAATTCCGGAATGGAGTGCCACATAAGTAAGACCATTTCACCCGCAGGACTGTCCGTTAAGTATTACTTCTCTGGCTATACGTAATGTTTCATCTGCTGCTGCTACTCTTCTTAGCTTCTCTATTCTCCGCAGTCCATTTTTTTAAAGTCGTTCTAAGGTTAGATACTGATACTACCATTCAGTTCTTCTCCCACCGCAACACATGGTCAAGCAGTAGCGAAGGATAAGCAGAGTGGTTATCCATGCCATAAAGCGTATGCAATAAAAAATCGGCGTGCTCTTCGTCTTCTACCTGCACACTCGGAAATATTGGTGAGGTATCGTGTCCAAATCGGTGAAGGTACTTGCGATAACCACCGCGACCAGTAGGAATTGCGTGATATGGTAGTTACCGTCTTCATGCTCTCAACTTTTTCAGTCTTGGATTGTCGAGATCAGTTTCCATCGGCCATTCGTTGTATGGTCCCAAAGAGCTTGTCAACAAGCTGGTAAAAGCTAGGTAAGATGATCCGTAGAGCTCCGTCATACATTATGTTTCACAATAGTGGTCTTAAGACTTATCCTCGTGTTACTCCTGCAATGGCGTTGTAATATTTAAACCCTCCACCGGTATAGTTCCTCAGCCGCCTGTTGTTGAAATAGGTAGTATGGCGTGTTTATCGAGCAAGTGATCGTCTAATGGACGACAAGTTCGCAGAGTTCTAGCCGTTTTTTACGCCCAGCGTTACTACTGCACAGTACTCCTTTGTGCCGTGTAGCGATATTTTTCTCTCGATGGCCCTTTCTGTGATATCGACTAACGATCTTTTAGCATCAACAGTAGACAACACGCTTTTCTGAAGCCAAATGGGTGGTCTAACGGGACTTCCTTCTGTTCTGCTACTACTAGTCTATTAAAGAATATTTTCTCTAGTAAAATTCCCAATGTGTCAGGTAGACATATTGGATGATCGTTCTTCCTTTAGCAGGTAGCAGGACTAAATGCTGTGTTTTCGATTTTTCAGGAAAGGTTCCTTCTTTGATCTCGTTTTCTCAGCCACCTTTACAGCCCTTTTCGGGATGCCGTCGGATCCGGTCGACCATCTTACTGATGCCTTTAGCAGCTCCTGCATAGCAATAAGTGAAATGTCTTGCAGATTAAGCTCTCTTATGATGTTGTAAGTTGTAGCTGGTATTAGGAGATCTATGGATCTCAGCATTTTTGTGCATATTATTGAAGGGGTTTTACATCTCTTTAATTTCGTCATCACCATTCTGCGTGCAGCCCCATGGGTTAATGTCTTAATGTCAATAGCTTTACTTTAATTTGCATAAATCCGAGGGTGTCCAGATGCGGTTGGGAATTAGCTTGTCGACGTTCTTTTCGCAGCGTCTTTATTCCCTCGTTCCACCAATAACATGGTATCAGTGCATCACATGCAGTGGTAATTTCCTCTGTTGGTGAGTCTGCTGCCCCACTTCGTGGCCCATGCATTGAAGTCGCCTCTAATATTCACTGGGGCTCTCTGGAACAGAAACAAAGTTAGATTGTCAAGCATAATTTGTTGTTCCCCCTGTTCTCAGACTGGTACTTGCATAACAGCTATATACATGAATCCCATTAATTTTCGCTCCCACGAAGCCTTCTGTTTGTTGATCGTTAGTTTCTTGAAAACGCTAGGATGTCTTGAGCTATTTTACAGTGGTTGGGATTAATCTATTGTATTTCCACGGTCTTTTGTTAGTGATAGGTCTTCAGAATACGGGGCACTTGTTACTGCCGGCTATATGCTTTGCTTCGTTTTTGTGGAGTTTTATGCAGAAATGCAGGATAGTTCCTTATCGCAGTTCTTCGTTATGTGGGCTCCGGTTCCACGTCTCCTACATAAATTGAAGCGATCTTCGCTGTTGCTTGTTAGTGTACACTGATTCATCTCTTACAGCATAATGTCAAACACTGCCGGGTTTCTGTTAACACGGACATAGCCGACAACGAGATGGCCTAATAATTGATATGAAAGATCATGAAAAGGCAATAAAAGTCCATCCAACGCCTCAGCGAACGAGTGGGGTACAAGATCCAAATGGAATCCAATATCCCTTATTGTGCTTATTATCCGTGAGATAATAAGCTCTTAATGGAATGAAGGAGACTTTTCGCTTCCATGTTTGTCCAATGGCTGAGATTTTGAAGGTAGTAAGCTTCAAGATGAGGATTCCTTTTGTTTGATAGGGCCGGACAGTTACAGTTCTGTAAGAGTTCCTCTTCGTCCATGGAACTCTTACAGAAGTTGTTTGAGTGGAGGCCTTGCCTTTCTGCGCACCTGCCTATTAAACAGTGTACAGTGATGACACCTATAGTGGCGCTGATGTATGATCTATAGAGCGAAATCAGTCCCTTGGATCTTCTCAAATCCAGCTTTAGCCAAATTTGTTTGGTTATTTGACACGTCATGCCAAGACTCAATCTGAGGTATGATTTGCTGTTAGCATGTTGCGCTAGTAAGCTTTTGGATGTCGGGTACAACTAGTAATTTAGTCCCATGCCTGGCAAGTTCAGCAGCCTTACAGTTCCCTGGAATGTCACTATACCAAAGCACCCAGCATAGGTTAGGTTAGGTTAGATGGGCTTTTGACACTCGGGTGAGTCGTCAAACACGCATAGGCCTACGTGGGCCCATAACGATACCCTTCGAAGAAGTATCCTGAAATAGAGAAAGAGGATACCTGGTTAAGTTCGCTAGTGATACTTATGCGGTGCTGGTCTGTGTTGCTCCTTCAGCCTCAAAGAGGTAGTTGCTCCATCCTGATCTGCAACAAAAACGGACTATCAGCGCTAATGGGATAGTCGTTAGGTCACTTAGGTCATCGAAGTAAAGGCTGCCTAGTATTTTAAATCGACTGCCACTGATCGCAGGGCAGTGGCATAGCAGGTGTGAGACATCTTCTTCGACGTCAGGGTCGCTGCATTTCCTGCAAAGTTGGTTCGCATCAGTCAGTTTTATCTTATTAGAGTGCTTACCCAACAGGTTGTGACCTGTTATCACTCTCACCGCTATAGAAATGGAAGCTCTATTCAAAGCTAATAGCTTGTTTGATTTGCTGCCGCTTAATTCTGGCCAGAGAGATTTTGTGTGTGTACAAGTTATTGTATTTTGCCATCTTGGTATGGTTGCTTTTTGAGTGTGCTTAATTCATGTTTTTTTAGATGCTAGCGGGGGATTGACCCTTTTATCAGCTAGGGAAATGCAACTGGACGATCCTAGTCTGGCTAGTTCGTCTGCTGTCTCATTTCCTATAATGTCATTATGTCCTGGCACCCAGATAATTTGGACTTTGTTCTGGTTACAAAGAGCCTTCAGCTTTTCGCGGCAGCATCCAACTACCCGTGATTTTACTATATTGGATGCCAGAGCTTTAATGGCCGCTTGACTATCCACGTAGATGGAGATATCCTTATGTGATATGTCCAATACCCTAGCCGATTCGGCAGCTTCGAGTATGGCCAGGATCTCAGCTTGGAATACACTATACGAGTTTGCTAATCTTAAGGATGTAGCTAGCCCGATCTTTTCAGAGTAGACACCAGAGCCCACTCCGACTTCCATTTTGGATCCGTCGGTATACATTGCTATTTCTATGTTCCTAACACATTGCTTGAAGACCATTCGTCTCTGCTTGGTATTCTGATAGAGTAATTAGTATCAAAGTCGTGATATGGGATCATGTAGTCAGATGCTACATCCGCATATGCCATTGAGTTTAATATTGAGCTATGGCCAAAAGGCTTCGTAAATAGATTGCCCGTTTCTTTGAGTCTTGCTGCGCTTTTTGCTGCTGTGTCATTGATTTGTAAGTCAATTGGTGTTATGTTTAGTATTGTTTCTAACCCTACTGTGGGGCTAGTGCGCATGGCTCCTGTCGTGAGTATGCATGCTGTCCTTTGAACTTTCGTAAGCTTGGTCATATGTTTTGCTTCTTTCATAGCATTCCACCAGACCAAGCAACCGTATGTTAGGATTGGTCTGACAATGGCTGTGTATAGCCATTTTGTGACCTTCGGGGATGGGCCCCATTTTTTGCCGCAGATTCTGTTGCAGCTATAGAGGGCAATATTTGCTTTCTTTACTCTTTCTTCAACGTTTAGATTCCAGTTCAGTTTACTATCGAGTATCACCCCCAGATATTTCGAGCTTGCTGACAATGAGAGAGTCGAATCTTCCAAAGACGGTGCCGGAAATGCTGGGATCGATCTCCTGTGAGTAAAGAGAACCAGTTCTGTTTTGTTTGGATTTACACCCAGCCCGCAAGACTTTGCCCACTTGCTGAGTATGTTGAGACTTCTTTGCATAATTTCACTCAGTGTCGGTGGGAATTTTCCGCACGCCATGGGGACTACGTCATCAGCGTATGCCACTCTTTTTATTGCAGTGATATCCAGCTTCTTAAGTGTCTCGTTGACTAATACTAGCCAGAGGAGTGGGGATAGTACGCCTCCCCGGGGGGTACCTCTTGACGTTGTGATCCTTTTGGTACAATCGCCTAGTGTTGACGAAATGATCCGGTTATTGAGCATGGTTAAGATCCAATTGCTAGAAACCGTACCTATTTCAGCTTTGGTAAGTGCCTCAGCAATTGCTTCAGTTGTAACGTTGTTGAAGGCTCCTTCTATATCTAGAGAGGCTGCTAACGTTTATTCTTTGTAGTGCAGTGAATTTTCTACCGTGCGAACTACTTCGTGTAGAGCCGTTTCCACCGATTTACCATTTATGTAGGCGTGTTGGCTTACAGATAGGTAACATGGATTCAGGTTGCTACGTAATAGATGTCGAGTAATCGTTCCATCGTTTTCAGTAGGAAGGAGGACATGCTTATGGGTCTGAAATCTTTCGCTACGGTGTGGCTGCATTTACCTGCCTTCGGTGTGAATATAACTTTAACTTCACGCCACACTTGTGGTATGTGGTTTAGTTTTAGACATGCACGGAAGATAGTGAGCAGTGTTGGCATTATGTGCTTAGCAGTTTTTTTGTAGCATGATAGGGGTTATGCCGTCAGGGCCGGCTGATTTATGGGGCTTGATTGAATTAATGGCCCATGCAATTTTTTCCTTGCACACTATCGCATTAATGAGAGAGAGAGAGAGTTGTCACCCATGTTGTCCGTTGTGTGGTCTGTTTTTTTATTTACGATGACATTTTCCTCTACCGTTTTGCAGTTCGGAAAGTGTGTGCTTAAAAGAAGGTTCAGGGTATCAGCGGTTGATTCCGTCCATTCATTTGCTGAATTTTTGAGAAAACCTGGGCTGCTTGCTTCTTTCGATAGTATCTTCCTCAATCTGGCAGATTCATTGTTATCCTCGATACTGCTGCAGAATTCTTTCCAAGCCTTTCTTTTGGCCGTTCTGGTCTCTTTTTTGAATTTACAGAGGCTGGTTCTGTAAGAGTGCCAGTCTGCTTCTGCGTTTGATCTTTTTGCTATTTTGCAGAGTTCTCTCGTTACGCTGTGTTGTCTGGCCAGTTCCCTAGACCACCAGTGGCTTTGTTTCTTTTTCTTTTTTGTAACTTTGCTTAGTGGGCACGCTTTTGAAAAAGCATTCTTAAACACCGAGACGAGTTCGTTGACGTTTTTGTCAACATCTGATTGGTTTCGTGCGACACTACTAAAGGTGTGCTCGGAGACTACGGAGATGAAGGTGTCCCAGTTTGTCTTTCTCGGATTACGAAACGGAGCGATGTTAGCTAACGTTTCAAGTAGTGAGAACTGTTTGATGGCCGCTTGGCTGTCAGAGAAAATGCTAATATACTTTAGAATATTACATTCTTCTTTGATCGCCGTGAGTTCCGGATAAAACACGCTGCAATGATCAGGAAGATGGAAAAATAGGCTGAGATTTAACCTGTCGGAAAAGACACCAGCACCCACTCCGTCATTTATTTCGATGGCATCGGTATAAAAATGGATCGAGCTGTTTAGCATAGGTTCGTTACTCTCCAATGTCGATCTGTCTAGGATTGTGACCTCAAGGCTCTTATAAAAGTTTAACCTGGCAAGGGTGTAATCGGTGTTTTCAAGAATATTTGTATATTCGTTTAGAATTTTTGAGTGGCCAGATGCATATTTGACCACTGTTGGATGGGTTTAAGACGTATGGCTGAGTTAGCTGTCATTTACTTGCCGAAAATATCTTATGGCAGTAGGTGAAAAATAATGTCTAGTGCTGCTGAGGGTGTGGTAATCAGTTATTTGCACCTTAGCAAGTTTTTTTGCTGTTTAAAGCTATCTCTAGCACTGTCCAGCATACTACTACTCCATAATCGGTTTTATAACCGAGATATAGAGCCAATGCGTGATACCTACGTGGTTTCATTTCCCATTTCATGCCTATGGCTTTCTTACAGGAATAAAGTGCAACTGTCGCTGTCTTTACTTTTTCTGTTAATTCCAGGTATTTTGCTTTGTCTGAGAAGACTATTATGATTCCGTTTACTGACGGGGGGTTAATGTTCTGGTCGAGGCACCACCCAGTTTTGTATTGATAATTCGGCTATTAAGCAGCAAATTTATCAACATTCGATGTGAGTGATCGACATTCAGACATGTTAGCGCCTTAATGATCGCTCCCGAATGGATGTTCTTAAAGGCACCTTTAATGTCTAGGCTGCAACCATAGTATACTCCTTGCAGCACAACGACTTTTCAACAATACGTCCTAATGTATGTAGGGCTGTTTCTACTGATTTTCACTTGCAATACGCATGTTGTGATGCAGATAACTTATTTACATCAATGCTACTGCTGAGGTAAAATTCAATAACTGGGTACAGCTGCAATGTTTTTGATTTCACGGAACTCCTTGTGGGGAATATTCAAAAGGACATCCATTTCAACCGACTTAAATGTCTCATCCGCTACCGGTTCTGTAGCCTTAAATTTCTGCCCCACATCCAATGATACCAATGCATGTAAAAAAGCAGCTATTACCCATATCCTTTTTGATAATTGAAAATCCAATCAAAAGTCCTTCATCTCGAATGTTTGGTTAAATTAAATATTTGCTCAAGCTGACAATGTATGTAATTTAATCATGAAAAAGGAAACTTTTCTGTTTGTCCTTGTATCTGCCTTACCCAGTTATTAATGCTTAAACGTTTGTTATGTACAAAGCGAGGCCAAAATACCCATACAACATACGAGTATTTGAAGAGACAACTGTTGTAAGTCGTTATCCTTAAGAAATGTTTTCTCGTTTACATTGCGATAAGAAAGTAAACGTGTAACAGGAAAATTACAATGCAAATGGAGTCCTCTATGTAAAGGTATTTGGTGAAGTGTTGAGGGCTTTAAGAGGGTTTAAGTTGTTTTTGAAAAAAAAAATTATACAACCCGAAATAGCTTAATGGCCAGTGGTCTTGATATCTAAAAAAGGGTTTATATTGATTTTCTCTTCAGTGTCCGGGTGTCTCGAAAAGTGTTCTCTTCCATCTCTCTTGAAACGAACCAAAAAAACATCTGGTTGTGTGTGAAAATTCCATTCCACCCATTGCGGAATTTCATTGCGATAAACCAAAGTCCATTTAAACTGACAAGGTCAAGGCCGCCTTCCACTACTAAACTTCTTGCAACAACAAACTATAGCCTCAGGTTGAAAAAGATTTCCATAGCATGTTACGCCATTCAACGTCGAATAAAACATTTCCAACTGCCTACACAGGTTTGTGGCCTGCTCTACGCGCCATATAAATCCCCAGGCTGAAGTGAACATTTAAAAATATCCCCTTGACTAAGGCCACTTGAAATGCTTGATGAGGCACCAGATAGCGCTAAAAAGATTCGCTTGGCATTTACGAAGTTTCCGACAGCGATCAAGTATCATCACTCTGGTAATAAATCAGACGCATAAAGTCGTCCTGAAGCATCCGAAGACCTAGTTCGTTGGGGAGCGAAAAGTTGTTTGAAAAAAAAAATCGTTTCAGCTTTCAAAGGGATGATTACGGATTTTTCATATCTCAAGTTCAAGTTAGTGGAAACCTCTTCCCATCTTCACTACTCACCCGGTCTTTGTCTTCGGATTAATTAATCCCAAGTCCAGTTTTAAAGGGTGGGATGGATGCATCCAACAGCAATTAATGCCAGTCATTGCCATCATCAGGTTGGTGCTTCCGATTGCGTGCGTATTTAAAGGATTCCCCCCATGAATTACATCCAGTTCCGGTTGCAACAGCAATTAGTAACGATTATCGACTTCCTGTGTGCCACGTGATATTTTAAAGTAAAACTGGTTCGTAAATAACTTATTCCAATTTATTTTGGAACAACAGCACTTTTGTGGGAGCGGCCGCGGCGTGCGATTGTATGCAAAACATATCCTGGCCGACAAAGGTTTTTCATGACAAAACTACATGCAAACGGTATCAACATTTACGCAGCCAGAAAATACGATTATGCATCCAGTTTAAGTGTACAAAGGTTGTCATGCATTCAACACGCGATACAAAAGGGTAAATAAACAAACGACCTTTTAAGTGATTCAGGAAAAAGGATATTGTTTGTAGCTGTGATGGTATTTTAAGTTTAACCGCACGTTTGTCAATGGAATTCCAAAGAAAAATATCCTAACCAGGTAGGGTTTCTATTTTAGGTGTCGTTAAAACTCAAAGGGTACGTTAAGGATGCACTATAAATGGAAAGCAATGAGATCTTATGAAACCACAAGCGTTTTCACATAGCTGAGGCTATCAACTTTGGTCCTCAGGTTACACCGTGCGACCACTACACTGTGGTACTATAGTACCATACATTGGGTAACTAACCTTTAAAAAAAAGTGGCTGAACTGAAACGGGATTACGGTACATCTTTTAAACTACGAATGGCGTCCACTTAGAGATGCCCAGTCTTTGTAACTTTGACCTGTAAATAGCAACCAGCGGATACTGGATAACGACGTTCGTATCTGCACCTGGAATGTACTACTTACTTACTTAAGTGGCACTACAGTCCGGAATGAACCTGGGCCTCAACCAACATGCCTCTTCAATTAGCCCGGTCCTTAGCTAACTGCCTCCAGTTGCGCACTCCAAGTTGGTTGAGGTCGGTTTCCACTTGTGCGCGCCACTTAAGGCGAGGTCTTCCTCTACTGCGTCCACGTCTGGCTGGGAATCGAAGACTCTGCGAGCCGGAGTATTGGTGTCCATTCGTGCTACATGTCCTAGCCAGGGGCATGTCGCTGTACAGCTCGTATGGTTCTTGGTTGAATCTTCGTCTCCATAGCCCGTCAACGCAAACGGGACCGAAGATTTTTCGAAGAATTTTCCTCTCGAATCTACCAAGGATTTCTTCATCCGCTTTTGATACGGTCCATGCTTCAGCGCCGTAGAGCAGGACTGGGATGATCAGGGTCTTATATAGGATCTCCTTAGTAGTTCGAGTGAGGGCTTTACTTCTAAATTGCCTTCTTAGCCCGAAGAAACAGCGGTTGGCAAGAGTAATTCTTCGTTTAATTTCTGACGAGATGTTGTTGTCAGAGCTAATAGCGGAGCCGAGGTAGTTATATCTGTCAATGGTGACGTTCTGTCCAATTCGTCGATGTTGTGAGTCCTTTCGTGATGACAGCATATAACGGGTGATTTTTTAGCTGGTTTGGTTTTGGCAACACAGGTTTTGACAGCTGACGTGTGTTTAGTACCTTGTGTCAGCTTCAGTTTGGTTTGCAATTTAACCATGGATCGTCTTACAAATGAACAACGCTTGCAAATTATTGAATTTTACTATCAAAATTCGTGCTCGGTTCGAAATGTTCATCGCGCGCTGCTTCCATTCTATGATCGGCATTCTCGACCTTCTGAGCAGTCTATTCGGAAGATTGTGACCAAATTTCGCACCAAATTTACTTTGTTGGACATTAAACCACCAACACGTTTACGTACTGTGCGTAGTGAAGAAAATATTGCGGCCGTATCAGCTAGTGTGACAGAAGACCGCGAAATGACGATTCGGCGCCGTTCCCAGCAGTTTGGCCTTTGTTACAGCACTACGTGGAAAATTTTGCGGAAGGATTTTGGCGTAAAGCCTTTTAAGATACAGCTGGTGCAAGAACTAAAGCCAGCCGACCTACCACAACGCCGAATTTTTGGTGAATGGGCTCTTGGAAAGCTGGCCGAGGATCCGCTTTTTTATCGAAAAATTGTGTTCAGCGATGAGGCTCATTTTTGGTTGAATGGGTACGTAAATAAGCAAAATTGCCGCATTTGGAGTGAAGATCAGCCAGAAGCATTGCAACAGCTACCAATGCATCCCGAAAAAGCCACTGTTTGGTGCGGTTTATGGGCCGGCGGCATTATTGGGCCATATTTCTTCAAAGATGATGCGAATCGCAGCGTTACTGTCAATGGTGAACGCTACCGAGCGATGATAACAAACTTTTTTTTGCCCGAAATGGAAGTTCTTGACTTGCATGATATGTGGTTTCAACAAGACGGTGCCACATGCCACACAGCACGCGAAACAATGGCGCAATTGCGAGGCGAGTTTGGTGAACAGTTAATTTCACGTTTCGGGCCGGTCAATTGGCCGCCTAGATCGTGCGATTTGACACCATTAGATTATTTTTTGTGGGGGTATGTCAAGGCTAATGTCTATAGGGACAAGCTCGCTTCGATTGACGCACTGGAAGCCAACATCCATGCATTCATTCGTGAGATACCGGCCGATATGTGTGAAAGAGTATGCCAAAATTGGACTCAGCGGATGGGCTACCTGAGACGCAGCTGCGGTCAACATTTGCATGAAATTATCTTTAAACATTAAATTGCAAGGTTCAAACTATCGATTCAAATAAATATTTCATTCATTTTTTCGAATTTTTTGTGTTCTAAGCCTCTTAAAAAATCACCCGTTACTAAGTCTTACCCTCATTTACTGCTAAACCCATTTTCGCCGCTTCCTTCTCTATACTAGCAAACGTGGCTATGACATCACGTTGAGTCCTACCAATGATGTCAATATCGTCAGCGTATGCTAGTAGTTGCACCGACTTTTGGAAAATTGTGCCTCTGGTGTTGGCTTTGGAGTTTTGCACAATTCTCTCAAGAATCAGATTAAAGAAGTCACATGACAGCGCATCGCCTTGCCTAAATCCTTTTTTGGTATCGAATGTGTCGGTGAGGTCGTTTCCGACCCTGATGGAGCAGCGAGAATTCTCTATCGTCATCCTACACAAACGGACGAGTTTGGGCGGTATACCAAAACTAGACATGGCTCTGTACAGTTCGTCTCTATAAATGCAGTCATATGCGGCTTTGAAATCGATGAATAGGTGGTAGGTATCGATTTAAACTTCTTGAGTTTTTTCCAGGATCTGCCGAAGTGTGAAAATGATCGGTTGTGGACTTTCCTGGCCTAAAACCCCACTGATAAGGGCCAATCAGGTTGTTGGTAAACGGTTTCAGGCGTTCACATATTACGGCAGATAGGATCTTGTAGGCGATGTTGAGGAGACTTATGCCTCTGTAGTTGGCGCAGTTCAGAGGGTCTCCTTTTTTGTGGATCGGACAAACGATGCTGAGGTTCCATTCTTCAGGCATATTTTCATCCGACCAGATTTGGCTTATGAGTTGGAGGATGTTGCTTTCCGAGTCATCTCCGCCAGCTTTATAAAGCTCAGCGGGAAGGCCGTCATTTCCGGCGACCTTATTAAGCTTGAGTTTAGATATTGCTATCCTCACTTCACTCAGGTCGGGTGGTTGGCAGTTTTCGCTGTCGTTGCCAATATTGAATGGTTCGTTCTGCCTGACAGCGGAATGTTGTTCGTCATCGCCGTTTAACTGTCTGCAGAAGTGGTTCTTCCATATCCTCAGCATCGACTGTGTCTCAACTACAATATTTACTTGTTCATCTCGACAGGATTCTGTTCGAGCCTTGTATCCTTGGCTATAACGTTTTACACTTTGGTAAAACTTGCGAACATCGTTCCTGGAGTGGCACCTCTCTATATCCTCGATCGCGCGCTTTTCTTGCTCTTTTTTCTTCTTGCTGAAAAGCCGATGTTCTTCCCTCTTTCTTTGCCTATAGAGCTCAATGGCAGCTTTCGTCTTCACCTGCAGCTTAGCCTTGTAGGCCTCGTTCTTGCCTGCGAGCATCTGTCGGCATTCCTCATCAAACCAGGGGCACCTGGAATGTAAGCAAATTAAACAGGAGAGGTGCAAAAGTGACATTACTCCCATCCAGGCAATACGATTGGATGGGGCGCGCAAAAAGAGGAGGAATAACTGTGACATCTACTACGGACCATGTTATAGTGAGCAGAATCAGCGACTATTCGGATGTGGATTTGTTATAAGTGCCAGACTTAGGCAAGACATAAGGGAGAAGAGGCACGAATTCAGCATTTAAGATGTCCGAAAATTCCAAGGGGATAACATCGATACGGACCACTTCCTTGTTGCATCTAAGGTAAGAATGCTGATATCCACCACGCCACAACAAATAAGAAATACTGTGGATGAATTTAATTTTGAAGACGTAGTCGCAGAGACCGCCAAGGTCTTCACAGAACGCGTATCCCTCTTCAATCTCTATTAACACCATAACACCAGCATCGAATGTCGAAGAACAATGGCAACGATGTCATCAAGCCATTATATCAGTCGCTAGCCCTCAACTGATGTGCTAGATTTCACGAGCAATGCCGACAGATGCTTGCAGCCAAGAACAAGGCATACAAGGCTAAGCTGTGGGTGAGGACAAGAGGTGCCATTGAGCTCTATAAGCAAAGAAAAAGGGAAGAATACTGGCCTTTCAGAAAGAAGAAAAAAAGCAAGAAAAACGCCCGATCGAGGATATAGAGATATGGAACTCTAGGAACGATGTTCGAAAATTTAAATTTAAGGTGCAAATAGAATCCTGTCGAGATGAACCAGGAAATATCGTAATTGAGACAAAGTCGATGCTGTGGATATAGAAGAGCCACTTCTGCAGACAGTTAAAGGGCGATGACGAACAACATTCCGATATCAAGCAGATCGAGCCATTAAAAACTAGCGACGACAGCAAAAACTACCAACCACCAGACCTAAGTGAAGTGAGAAAAGCAATATATAGACTTAAGCTTAACCAGGCACGTCCATTCAATAAAGAACTAGTTCCACCACCTAGTATAGAAGAGGTTGTCCTAGCTATAAAAAAACTTAAGAACAACAAGGCCGAAGGTTGTGATGGCTTGCCAGCGGAGCTTTTTAAATACAGTGATGATGTTTTGGTAGGGAGCAGGCACCGAATTATTAACCAAGTATGGGTGGAAGAAAACATGCCCGATGTCTATCAGCTCTATATGCCGCACCTACAAAAAAGGCGATCCTATGTCTCGCAAGAACTATCGAAGCATATCCCTGCTTAATGTCACACACAAGATCCTATCCAACGTACTGTGTGAACGTCTTAAACCGTTCTGCAACACCCTAATCGGCATGTACCAGTGTGGCTTCCGGCCCGGCAGATCGACTATAGACCAAATTTTCACACTGAGGGAAATCCTAGAACCTATTCATCGACTTCAAAGCCGCTTATGATAGCATACATCATCAGGAGCTCTATATGGCAATGGCCGAATTCGGAATCCTTGCAAAACTGATTCAGTTGTGTCGCATGATGCTGGAAAACACTCTACAACGTGCAGTTTGGAATTAGCTCCTCCGAACTATTCCAAACATGCATTGGATTTCGGCAAGGACCGGCGATATCATGTGACTTCTTCAATCGCGTACTGGAGCAGATAGTGCGCAAGGCAGGTGTTAACACGGAAGGCACTATTTTCAACAGGTTCGCCCAGCTGCTGGGCTATTCGGACGATATTGACATCATCGGTAGCTCCCAACGTGCCGTGATAAAAGCGTTCACGGGGATTGAAGAACAGGCGAAATCCGTTGGCCCAGAAGTAAATGAGGACAAGACTAAGTACATGCTATCAACAAACAAACTGCATCTGTCCACCGCCTAGGACAAAACGTCACTATTTATGGCAGCAATTTCGAGATAGTTAAGGAGTACACCTACCTTGGAGTAAACATAGACTTCACGAATGACACCTTAGTGAAGATCCGGTGAAGAATTACCCTAGGAAACCGTTGCTACTTCGGTTTGGCGAAACAACTGAGTTCAAAATTCTAACTCAAAGGACAAAATGTGTGCTCTAAAAAACCCTTATCCTGACAGTTCTGCTTTATGGCGAGTGCTTGACGATAAAGCCAAAACACGCCGACTACATTGGCTCGGCCACATCGAGCAAATGGACAATAATGCTCCAGCTTAGAGGATCTTCGAATCCCAGCCCCCAGGTTCGAGAAGGCATGGAAGACCGAACCTCCGTTTCAAAGACCAAGCCATCGCAGATGCAAGAGCACTTGGTCTAGACAACTAGAAGCAGCGAGCCAGGGATCGTAGAGGATGGAATGCTGCTGTGTCTCAGGCAGAGACCCTTCACGGGTCAGGAGCCAGATAAGTAAGTAAGTAAGCTGACGGAAATGACGGCCTTTCCGCCGGCGGAGATAACTTGGTAAGTAACATCCACCAACTCATAAGCCAAATCTGATCAGATTCCCCAAAAAGGAACTAAACTACGCCAACTACAGATTCATAAATCTCCTCAATATCGCCTACAGGTCTTATCTACGGTAATATGTGAACGCCTGAAACCGTTTTCCAACAACCTGATAGGCCCATATCAGTGTGGTTTTAGGCCAGGAAAGTCCACAATGGATCAAATCTTCAAATTTCGGCAGACCATGTAAAATACCCAAGAGCCCAAATTGATACCCACCACCTATTCATCGATTTCAAATACGACAGCATACGACAGCTTTATTGAGACGATTGTGCAAAACTCCCGAGCCAAAACCAGATGCACTTACTAGGATACGCCGACGATATTGACATCATTGGTAGGAGTCAACGTGATGTTATAGCCACATTTGCTAATATAGAGAATGAAGCGGCAAAAATGGGTTTAACAGTAAGGAATGGAAAGGACACACAATATCGACGAATTGGACAGAACGTCACAATTGACAGATATAACTTTGAAGTAGTAAGGGACTTTTCGGACAACTCTGAAAACAACATCTCGTCCGAAATTAAACGAAGAATTACACTTGCTAACCGCTGTTTCTTCAGGCCAAGAAGGCAGTTTAGGATCACTTGATCCTATAAAAGAGCCTGATCACCCCAGTCCTACAAAACGCCGCTGAAGCATGGACCTATTAAAAGTGGATGAAGAAATCCGTGGTAATTTTGAAAGAAAAATTATCTTCGGTCCCTTTTTCGTTGACGTGCTTTGAAGGTGGACATTCAACCACGATAGGCGAATACTTGGAGCTTAAAGAAAGTTCGAACGGCGCACCGCATGGAAGTGTTCTTGGGTCGCTTCTCTTCCTGTTAAATACTCGTGATATATTGTAAGAAGACGGCACAACCCTTGCTACTTTTAACGTTGATAGGGCTATCCTAGCAGTAGGTAAAACGATTGAATAAAAGACTGCATAAGACACTGAATAAAGTGAATGAATAGACGATGGACTGGCGGATCGCCCTCAGCGAAACTAATTATGTTTACTTCAAAATTGAAGACTTGCCGTTTTCTAATCTTATCCCGAATAACTTTTACAACCAAAGCCAAATACCTGGGAGTGACATTCGACGCAAAGGTGAAATGGAATTCGAACAAAGAAACAAAACGTCAAGAACTCGAATTCCAGAAATGTATTGGCTCTCGGGATGCATTCCCAGCTTAGTACCGAAAACAGATTGCTTTTAAACAAGAAAGTGTTAAGGCCGGTGTGGACCTATGGTATTCGAATTGGGGCTATCCCAAGAAAACAAATTGCAAATATTTTACGCATGCTTTTTCAATGTTTGACGCATTCAAATAATTTCAAAATGGACACATATTCTTAAATTTTACGATCGTTCTACTGAAGCAGAGCCAACATATGCTTAAGCTTATTTTCTACGACGAGTTGTTCGGCCTTTATTACGTTTACTTTGGATTTTAGAATGTTCACCTTTTCGGTCGTCATGTCATAGTCTACCAGGAGTTCTGGCTTGTCAAGTAATCCGCCTTGAAAACTGACACTTTTAATTTCTCGACGAATAGCCCCACGTTCTATTTTCAAACTATTTAGGTACTCCCGACAGTCTTGCTTTTCTGCCACCAGCTCATCGTAAGCCTCTTCTTGGGCTGTAATTGTGTTGCGAAGCATTTGCTTCTTCTCGCGAATGTGCGCAAGCGTGTGGGTATCGGCGTTGCAACGATCATGGAGTCGGTTCAATTCGTTATTTCTTTCTGAAAAGAAGGTGAGATAGTATGAATGAGTGAATAGTGCATCGCGATCGTTTAAATCCACTTCTTGATTATACACAATAGGTCGAAAATCTGACTTGGAAAACAGTACCAGCCACGACCACGGTCTTTCTACTAAGTAATTATAGAGAACAAATTTTACAAAACAAACCGAGTACCGCAATATGAAGAACAGTAAGTAAAAACGTGGCTTAAACGATTGAGACAGGACTTACTAACCTTCGATCTTCTTTCCCAAAGCTTGAGTCTCCGTTTGCAAGTGCTCAAAGTCAACCATGCGTAAACCATTTCCAAGATTTTCAAGGCGTTTTGCTCTCTGAAATGTTCAAAAAGGTTTATTCTTACAATCAGAAGTAAAGAGAGACGACTAGTGAGTGCCTACAACTGTGACCAACTGTGTCAAGACCTTTTTTTTATAATTTGTGCGCATTCAAGGGGTTATGAATGCCCTTTATAGCATAGAGCGAGGAAATTCGGGATAAGAAGAAAGGAGAATGGATTGGATCCACTTTTCGGGGATATTATGTCATCAAATCAGCAGTAGACCTGTTACTGCGAAAACCATACTGCCGGGCATTGATAAGTTTTCGTGTGTCGAGATGTTTCATCAGCTGACGATTTATCAACGTTTTCATGACCTTGGAAAGAATGGACGTAGGCGCAATTGGTCAGTAGTTGGAGAGAGGAGAAGATTTGCATTTTTTTGGTAAAGGCTGGATAAATGCAGTTTTCCATCTACTCGGAATGAGTTCTGATGAGTAGGATAGATAGAAAAGCTTACGCAGTAGTTTTGCTAATCTAGAAGAATACCTCTTCATAATAATGGGGGATATGCCACCTGAACCAGTGGATTTATGAATGTCGAGATGAAATAAAATTCTTCCAACTGTAATAGTAAGAAAGGAATCATCTACGTTCTCAATTATATGAGGAGACTGGGCACATCCTGGCAACGTAGAACTTTGCTGCGAAATGCAGCAAGCAGATTTCTACTTACTTACTTACTTATCGGGCTCCCGAACCCTGAAGAGTCTCTGTCTGAGACACTGCAGCCTTCCATCCTCTACATTCCGAGCTCGCTGCTTCCAGCCCGACCCAAGAGCTCTGGCATCCGCGATGGCTTGGTCTTTGAAACGGAGGTTCGGTCTTCCTTGCCTGCTCGAACCTGGGGGCTGGGATTCGAAGATTCTCTTAGCTGGAGCATTATTGTCCATTCTCTCGATGTGGCCGAGCCAATGTAGTCGAAGCGTTTTGGCCTTTTGGACTACATCCAAATCTTGGTACAGCTCATAGAGTTCGCGGTTGTATTTTCTCCTCCATTAGCGCTCCTCGTGCACAGGACCAAAAATCAGTATCCGCTCTCCCTTCTTGCTTATCGTCCAGCACTCGGCGCCATAAAGCAGAACTGGTAGGATATGGGTTTTGTAGAGCACACATTTCGTCCTTCGAGTTCGGAGTTTTGAACCCAGTTGTTTCGCCAAACCGAAGTAGCAACGGTTTCCTAGGGTAATTCTTTATCGGATCTTCACTAGGGTGTCATTCGTGGAGTCTATGCTTACTCCGAGGTAGGTGAACTCCTCCTTGCTGCTATCAATAGTGACGTTTTGTCCCAGGCGGTGGACAGATGCAGTTTGTTTGTTGATAGCATGTACTTAGTCGTGTCTTCCTTTACTTCAAGGCCAACGGATTTCGCCTGTTCTTCATTCGACGTGAACGCTTTTATCACGGCACGCTGGGAGCGACCGATGATGTCAATATCGTCCGCAAAGCACAGCAGCTGTTGAAAATAGTGCCTTCGGTGTTAACACCTGCCCTGCACAATATCTGCTCCAGTACGAGATTGAAGATAGCGCGTCTCCTTGCGAAATCCGGTGCATGTTTGGAACAGTTCGGATGAGCTACTTCCAAACTGCACGTTGCAGCGCGAGTTTTCCAGTGTCATGCGACACAGCTGAATAAGTTTTGCTGAAATTCCGAATTCAGCCATCGCGGCTTTGAAGTCGATGAATAAGTGGTAAGTTTCGACTTGAAATTCGTTGGTCTTTTCCAGGATTTGCCTCAGTGTGAACATTTGGTCTATAGTCGATTTGCCGGGCCGGAAGCTACACTTGTACGTGCCGATTAGTTTGTAGCAGAACGGTTTTATACGTTCACACAGTACGTTGGATATGATCTTGTATGCGATATTAAGCAGGGATATGCTTCCATAGTTCTTGCAAGACATAGGATAGCCTTTTTTGTAGATGCGGCATATGGAGCTGATAGTCCAGTCATCGGGCATGTTTTCTTCCACCCATACTTGGTTAATGATTCGGTGCCTGCTCCCTACGATAACATCAACGCCGTATTTAAAAAGCTGGTAAGCCATCAAAACATGCGGCCTTGTTGTTCTAGCTAGGATAACTTCATCTATACTAGGTGGTTGAACTAGCTCTTCATTAACTGCACGTGGGTTCTCTTCTTGCCCTATCACTCTCTCTAACTTCCTCTTCTTAGTGGGCTCCATCCAGTAGGTCATAAAACTCCTCCTTGATGGGATCTTCAGCCTCGTCGGTAGGGGCGTGTGCATATATGGCTTATGGTTCGTAGCTTTGTTGCGGAACAACCCCCAACTTAGGACAGCGGGCCGGAAATACCGATGTTAGGTTGGTGGGTTGAAGAGGCAGACGGTGTGTGTCTTCCCTCATCGCACTCAGGTCAATATAGACCCATTGTGATGCCCGTTGGGGGTCCACTTGTGTGGTTGGTTCATTCATTGTCCCGTTACTGTCCATTGTTGTTAGCCTCTTTCCAGCCATCCAGATGTTGTTGCAAACCTGAAAAGATTAGGGAGAGGGATTTCGGATAGATCCGTGAGGTCATGGAAAAAGTATTTTCCTATGGTTCTCATTCTTAATTGGCTGAGGCCTGGGTAGTGGCACAGAAAGTGGAGGATATCCTCGTGTATTTCTTCATCACCACAGCCTCTACAGAGGTCATCATCTATGAGATGCATTTTCAGTTTGTGGCTTTTTAGTAAGTTGTGTTCAGTAAGAATCCCAACTATTTTAGAGACAGATTTCCTGTTCTGGCTTTGTCATACTCAGGCCACATCCTTTTTGAAGTTTCACAGGTGGGAAGGGAGTTCCACCTGTTTTTGGCAGTGATCAGTGTTTTCTGTTCCACCCGAGATTTGAGGTCACATAGTGGTGGTTTGACAGACTGGTCTGCTTGGTCAATGCTGGAGGCAGATCCTTTCATTGCCCTGTATGCCTCTGTGTCCGAGGACCCAGCAGAGCTTAACATTATGTTGGATGCCAAGAACCTTTAGCTCTTCACGACAACGTTTCACAAGCCTAGATTTTATTTCAACAGCAGAGATAGCTTTTATTGCAGCCTGACTGTCAATAAAGATGGTGATATCATCTGGTGGTATCGCCAGCATTGAGGTCGCTTTGGCTGCCTCTGCTACTGCCAATATTTCGGCTTGGAAGACACTGCTGTGCTCAGGGAGACGAAAGGTGCTGTTTAGCTTAAGTTTTTTTGAAAACACTCCAGCTCCAACGCCTACATCCATTTTTGAACCATCAGTGTAGATGGATATGGTTTCGGGGCCCAATTCGTTCCTCTCCCACTCCTCTCTGTTTGGGAGGATGCAGGAGAATGGTATTTGAAAGTCATGGTGAGGCAGCATGTAGTCAGAGGATACAGCTGAGCCCAGATATCTGTGTAGAATTTGGGCATGTCCTCCTGAGTTCGATTTCCACCAGTTGAGCTGGCTGATTCTTAGAGCACTTTTGGCTGCAGATTCTTGCATGTAAAGGTCTAGCGGTAGCAGGTTAAGGATGGTTTCCAGTCCCGCTGTTGGTGTGGTTCTCATTGCGCCAGTAGCGCCCTAACATGCTATCCTTTGAACCTTTGTCATATTTTTCAGATGGGTGACTTTATTTGTGGATTGCCACCAGGCAAGCCCCCCATATGTTAATATAGGTCTCACAATGGCCGTGTACATCCATAGGATGATCTTGGGGTTTGGACCCCAGTTTTTTCCGAATATTCGGTTACACGTATAGAAAGCGACTGTGGCCTTTTTAATGCGCTCGCGCACATTTAGGTTCTAGTTGAGTTTTCTATCAAGAATGACACCCAGATACTTTGCACTATCGGCTAGTTTGAGGGTAGTCCCATCGATAGCCGGTAGGTCGAATATTGGTATCTTCCTCTTATTCGTAAAGAGAACGAGTTCCGTTTACCGATGTCACAATTTTTTGATATGAGTGTTGCCGTTGACCCATTGAGGGCTCCTCTGCCACCAACTCTTTTCCAACACCCATGCTCAGTATTGGAAATCCCTATAGACCGGTGTTAAAATATGTCGAAGCAGCTCGTATATGGATTACACTACCAGTTCGATCTAACTGGATCTGTAGGCGCCATCGTTGACTCCATCTAGGGAATTCCTCCGCTGCCGCCTGAGAGTGAGTGCCTTAGTGAGAGGACACTCCCCTACCCTCTCTCGTTTGCTGCCACCAACGACCTTCCACAGTGGGTTTGTTACCCCATCTCCAGTCGTGTTACTGGGCACCCACCAGTTACCAGCGTGGAAGTGAGAGTAGGAGTAGATAGTGAGAGGCTAGAGTGAGAACACCTTTGTTCACATGCAATCGCATCACTACCCTTAATCACCGGTCAGCAAACATTTTTTTCTATTTTTGATTAATGATCAAAAGTTGTAACTACATCTGAGGCATTGTAGAATTGTTAGCCTCAAATTTTGGTCGTCGAGAATATTTGACACGCTTTAAATGGGAATTACAGTAATTTCTGGACTGTTTGAACTTTGTTCGGTATTCCTCTGTTAGGTTAATCTTATATAATCTGATAGCTTCTTTGCAGCTCAAGTGATGCCGCCCTTTTGCCTTTGGTCTGAAACTATTTATTTTGTTGGAAATAAAAGATCTCATACCAGGGAAAATGATGTTTGATATCATAACAGCAGCAGCATCCATGTCACTATCGAGGAAACTTAGTGACCAGTTAAAATCCTAAAAAACTGTTTAATGCTTCCAAATTGGCTTTCTCGTGTTACCATACCATACCATACTATACCATATTACCATACCATAAATGAAACACTAGTGGATTAAATGCCTACGGACATGTTATTTCAGCCATATAAAATTAAATTCCGGATGGGAACATTGGCCGTAGTAAATATCCCGGCAGGGTTAATTCTGAAAAGTCAGAATTCACCCCCACCTGTGTTTCACTTAGTGCCAAAACAGCTGGTTTATCTTTGGTAATGTAGACGTAAGCTGAAAAAAGATTTGACCTTAACCTACGAGTATTACACACTTTAAATCTCCTTTCCATTATCACAGACATAAAAGACACGCACTATCGGCGACAAACTAAGCAGATAAGATGGACAGACGGACTGAATTCCAAACAATCACCTATTTTGTGTTTCTCTGATAAGATATGTAGTGAGAAAACTGTCATTGTAATGTCCCATATATCTATCATGTCGCGTATATATATCAATTTCATTGTTAAATTTTATCGAATGTGTTTCGATAGAACAATCAAATATATGTACTTACGTCTTGCAAGCTGGCCATTGTGTGCTGCCTCTGAATAAGGACGAACCTAACTTTGGATATTTCTTTTTTCATGTGCTCCACTTTACTCATCAAATATTCAATCACCTGAGAAGTGAAAACATCTACAAAGTCATCAACTTCTTAAGTCGATTATTTCAACTTACGCTATTCATTTTATCCGAGTCATGGATAGCAAACACGTCCTTTGCCAAACCAGCGAATTGCCTACTTTCTTCACCAGCCTTAGTCTCTAATTCCACCACCTGTTGCCTCAAGTCGACTATCTTTGCATCCATCAGCTGTTTTATCTCCCTTTCCCTGTCCATATAATGATTCAACATCATTAAGCCCTCTTTGTACTTGCGCAACTCGTTGATAATATCCTCCGGACTATCATCTTTCAACTGACGGGTTGCCCTCTTTCGACGAAAGTACTCGACAGTTTTTCGATTAAGAAAGAACCGTTTCTTTTGTTCCACATCCAGTTGGAGCATTTTGTCATCAAGTTCCTTGCATAATGTTTCCTTGTTAAGTCGTGCACGAAGGATATCATCGGGATCTTCATATTCACATGTCTCAATCACTTTGCCGATTAGATTGTTTATGTAGTCATCAGTGCTGGAAATTATACGAAGCTTGAGCTCCTCCTTAGCCTGTTTTGCCATTTTGTGCTTTGCGTCGCCAAGGTCAATTTTATCCAATTCATACCACTCGTCAGTGGCTTTTTCGATCCGTTTTGTGGGCTTTTTAACTTCGAGCACTGGTATGTCGATGTCGTCGTCGGAGGGCTCTTCTGCGGAAGTGTCAGAAAAAGGTTCATTTTCATCGTTTGGAGATTCAACGATGGAAACTTCGTTCACCAACTGCGTGGCAGTAACATTATCGTCAGATTGTTGGTCTACATCATCCTCGATAGCTTTTTCAAGTTCGACGGCAGCAGCGGCCTCTTTTTCAAGTTCTATTCGAACAAACTCCTCGAGAGATGGCAGGCCAGAGGGTAATTGAAGAACTTCCGATTCGACAATTGTTATCTCAGGAGGGGGGCTCCAATCACATTCGCTATCGTCATCCATGGGTTTAGGGAGTGATGTTCAAAAATATTCAAAAAATAGAATACAAGTTTCGCTTGATGTGAAGGATTTTATATTTATTTTCAAGCCTTCAAGGCTACTCCAATCCTAAAGTTTTATAGTGTTAACGAATTTTACACTGCATGAGTCGTTTTACTAGAGTTCGTTCCAATTAACGATATCCCATGCGTCTCTGAAACCGATGAGTGGGTGATGGGCATCTTGGGGCTTACCAGGGTCTGCTAAAAAGTGAAGATTTGATCAGTTTTGGACTTTCCTGACTTTACTGCAGGTATAGAAAAGTCAGCACATTTGTTGCGACCATTTTAATGGCTTACTGTCAATGTCCGTTATTGGTCGTCGACATTTGATTCTGGTGGTATAGGATTAATCGAGAGATTAAGGGATATGCGCTCTGCGAGGTCTGGATAGTATCTTGCAAATGCGGTCTTTAGTGATCGCCCTGGATATGTGAACATGCAGCCCCAACAGGATCGGAATTAGACAAGGCACTGTCATGCGACTTCTTTAATCTCACTCTTGAGAGGATTGTGCAAAACTCCCGGTCCAACACCAGAGGTAAAATCTTTCATAAATAGCATACGCCGACGATATTGACATCATAGGTAGGATTCAACTTGATGTCATAGCCACGTTTGCTAGTATAGAGAAGGAAGCGGCAAGATGCGTTTAGCAGAAAATGAGGGTATATGCTGTCAACATGAAAGGACACACAACATCGACGAATTAGACGGAACGTAATAGTTGACACAATCTTCGGGATAAGAAGGCAGTTTAGTAGTAAAGCCCTGACTCGAACTATAAAGGAGATCGTATACAAGCCCTGATCATTCAGGCGTGCACTTCGGCGCTGGACTGTATCAAAAATGGATGAAGAAATTCTTCGAAAAATCTTCGATCCCGTTTGCTTTAACGGGCTATGGAAATGAAGATTCAACCAAGAACTATACGAGCTGTACAGAATATGGCTAGGACATGTAGAGTGAATGGACATCAGTTTTCCGGCTCGCAGAGTCTTTAATTCCCAACCATGCGAGTGTTAATTTGATACAAGCTCTCCAAAAACAAACTGGTAGCATAAAAGGGATACTGTAGCCCTTTGACACACATAAAAGGAAGTCGTACAGTAATCATGGTTGCAAGGGACTAGTAGTTGGTGCGTTGTACTATTAAACACGGGGTCCCTAGTTCAGATCCCGTAATGATAGCATCTTAGTTTTTTTCACACCTCCACCAATTGTGAAAGTCTGACAAACATCTAAGGCTAACGCTGTTATTAGAAGCTTTTGAAATTTGCCGTAAAACAGGAGGTCCTCTTCTTTGTGGCAAAAATATTAACTTTATACACACAAATGAAGGGAGACGCAAGGTTTGAGGCCCATACAGTCCCATTAATGCCAGATATTTAATTTTTTTACAGGAATGGGGAAAGCAAGCGCGCACCACATTCTATCGCTAAAGGACCATATTCCACTATGGTGTTTTCGTCTGATGGACGACTCTAAATATAGCCTTCAACCCTAATTTTGTGAGAAAATTTTAAAGATCGTCCAGCATATGTATTAACGGAGCTTTAAGAATCTACCCCCCAGCAGTAGTAGACACTATCCTGCGACTAGTGCTTCTAGATATTTTTGCAAATAGACTAACAGACTCAATGGAAATTCCTCTAGGTTGACACAAAAGGATTCTACATCACCTTGGCATCTCAGTACATACTAACGACACCACTAACGAACTAAGTTTCGAGTACAATTTCCAGAATACCATTCCCAGTCGCCTAGAAGAGGAATCGGACACATGAAATGACAATTCGGCCTACATTTACCCAGATGTGCCCAAATTGACTCTTCGTTTGGGGGAGGCGTCTTCTTCGAGATGGTATACTTTAGCATTTTATGTTACCTTCCAGGTTTCCAGACGGTAATCAGAGCCTTGAACTAGCTGATATGTTACTTGATGAAGAATATCTTTATCTTTAGAGACAAAGCATCAATCACGTCTCGGGTATCTATCTCATTTAATTTAACATTCAGCTTTTCAGATTGACGAGCGATAGAGATTTCCCAGGGCTAATGAGCTTACTAAGGTGGCTCTATCCACACAGGATGGTTCACGTAGTTATACAAATTAAGGAAAGGAGATGGATCTGAGTGGTATCACAACCGGTCTACCTGATCCAAGGGTGCGCGCCATGCTTGAACCTACAAAATAAAAACTCTCATATGGGACTGCTCAGCTCTACAGAAATGCCCCGATCCTGATTGCGTTTTTCGTCAGCTTGTGCGTTTTGGCAGAGATACCTATATTAGAACTCCAAGTGGTTGTATAAGTGGTGCGGGGTTATAAGTCCATTGGCCAAAAGTCCGCATCGTCCACTCAGGCACAGTTAAACCAAAACCTGTAGTCATAGGAGCCTTAGAGAAGATTGAATATAACCTAAGCAAAGCAATGAAGTTGCGTGAACGGGAATGATGCGAAGCAGGATAACCACATACTTTCGATCAAGAAAGCTGTTGAGATTTGCACCTACCAGGCGACTGGACATACCCTGAGGGGAGCAAAGAAGTTGCGTGAGTAAGACTGAGTACGTAGAATGAGTTGAAATCGTTTAAGCCCGCGAAGATGGCTACTCAGGTACTGATCAAGAAAACTGTTAACATTCGTCTATGGTTGTTTTACTAGCGTACTAGCGCTGACTAGTTCGAGCTAGTCAGTAAAGGTAGTAAGAATTCGCTTACTAGCGTTGGCCGTAACTGGGCACTAAGAGCTCATCGCCTATGTTCATCAAATTGTTCTACCATGACAAATATATGGCGCTAATAATGAGCGTTTTTGGCTTTTAGGTAGGGTAGGTAGGTAGAAGTGGCGGTTCGGCATGAACCCAAGTGCCTTTTTGTTACCACGACTCGTGTGACCTTTATTTAGATTATTGTTCTGGATGTGATACAAGCGGTCTCTATATCCAGCCTGTGAACGGATTAGATCTTGTATCCTCTTACCCGAGATAAGGTTGTCGAAAAATGGTTGGTCTAACGAGCGCAATCTGACTCTTGCTAGTGCCGGACATTCGCAGATCAAATGGGAGAGGGTTTCTCTCTTATTTGAGTTATCGCAACTTCATCATTGAGGGTTGTATGGGATCCCAAGGTTGACCACATGGTCTCCAATTGGCTAGTGCCCGTTCGTTCCGGAATTCTTGTACTACTTTGGAGGATATGGTAGTCGAGTTGATGACCTTTATGGCCGCTTGTCTATCTATGAGAATAGCAATAATTTGCAGTAGCGTGCCAGCCTGTCGGATAGCCAATAGTTCCGCCTGTAATACGCTGGCAAAATCTGGTAGGCAGTATGATACCGATATTTTCGGTGATTCCGAGTAGACTCCGGACCCCACACCACAGTTCATCTTAGATCCGTCGGTGTAGACGACCGTGTCTTGCTACTTCGTTTCTCTTCCACTGAGATCTGGTAGGAAATCCTACGTGGAAGACTTTGTTGAAGCTTATTATAGGTGTTATATAGTCTGTTGGAAACGCGACCATGAAGTTTGGTAACGAGTCCAGGATATTACCGTGGCCATGCATTCCAGCATCCTTGAGTCTTACTGAGCCGCACAAAGCGGTATCTTTAATGTATAGGTCGAGGGTCAAGAGATGCAATAGTACAGTAAGGGCATCCGTTGGCGCCGACCTCATACTGGCTGTTCTTTGCAGCCTTTTTAGTTTTTTGAGGTTGTAGCCTTTACTCAATGCGGGCCACCATACTAGTGAGCCGTATGTGGGAGTTGAACGTACCACTGCTATGTACATCCACAAGGTCTGCTTTGGTTGAAGTCCCCACTTCTTTCAAAAGTTTTTGCTACAACCAGAGAAGGCAACATACGCCTTCCTTACTCTATGTTCGATGTTGTGTTTCCAGTTCAGTTTTGGGTCAAGCTCCTAGCGCTGGAAAAGTGATTGGCCATTAAGACGGCGGAGGGTGAAGTTGGGTATTTCGGTTTTGGTGGTGAATAGTACCAATTCCGTTTTGCTCGGGTTTACGCCGAGGCCACAACTTGCAGCCCAAGTGCTAACCTTGTCTAGAGTAGCCCCCATGATTTCACTTATCACTGAGGGGAATTTTCTTGACACTAGTATAACCACGTCATCCGGATACTCGACAACTTTGACCCGTTCCTCGTCTAGTTTAACTAGAATTTTATTCATAACCATAAGCCAGAGTAGAGGAGTGATGATGCCGCCCTCTGGCGTTCCACTATGGGCAAATTTGGTGAAGTGGCTTTTTCCCAATATCCAGTGGCTAATAGATTCCCCTAGCTCGATCAGAGATTCAAGAATAGTTCCAGTGAGGACGTTGTTGAATGCTCCCTCTATATCTAAGAAGAAGGCTACAGTGTATTCCTAATAGTGTATGGATTTTTCGATTGTACGCACCTCGTTGAGAGCTGTATCCGTTGATCCGTTGATTAGCGTGCTGTGACTTAGATTGCGAAGATTCTTCTAGAAAACTTCGCTTATGGATGTCTAGAACGTGCTCCAGGGTTTTTAGTACAAAGTGGGTTAGACTGATTGGGCTGCTGAAGTCCTTCACGGTCTCGTGGCCGCGTTTGCCTACCTTCGGTCTAAATACCACTCGAGAGGGTTTCAACGAATAAGGAAAGTGGTTAGTATTAACCAACTTCTAAAATTGTCGCCAGCCCTGGCACTGTTAGGTCTCGTGTTCTCTGTATCATAACTGGCAGTATTCCGTCAGGTCCAGGAGACTTAAACGGAAAGAAGCTGTTAATATCCCAGGAAATCTTTTCATCGGAAATTATTGAATCGGTATTACTGTGTGGTGCATTTTGTACTTGCCGAGATCTCCTGGGTTCCTTACTAGTCTCACTGAATCCGGGAAAGTGTGTGTTTAAGAAGAGTTCCAGGTTCTCCGCAGAGGATTCTGCCCACCCTCCATCTGACCTTCTCAGACAAGAAGGGTTGGAGTGTTCCTTAGACAGAATTTTTATCAGCCAAGCGGAGGGTTTCAAAAGAATGGCAATAATCCCTCCAAGCTTCCCTTTAGAATGTTTTTATAGCTAAACAGTCCTTATAATGCTGCCAGAAACTGTGTTTGTGGCAGATATTGAAGATCGACCTGGTCATCTGTCTGAAATTGGAGAAATCTTCATTCTACCGCAGGGAAAGTGTTTTTTTTTTTTTGCTTTGCTTAACTGGACACGTGACTTTGTATGCAGTGTTCATCGCATTCTCAAAAGTCTGCACTTTTGCTTCCAGTTCTTCGATTGTAAATGCGTTTGTTTCTTTTTTGGTTTTGAGTTTTGTCCGAAGGACTTGCCCAAACTTGGTCCAATCAACTCTCTTGGGGTTTTCTAAATGGTTTACTGGTCTCGACCTCGAGACATTAGTCATAGAGTATCCATCTGTGGTTTGAGAGTGACTCCAGATTGGAAACTCTCCAGTTATCAATTCAAAACTATCATTGTTTGGTTGTAGCTATGAGTTTCTGCACCTCCTCTGGCGGTGCTGGTCTGTCACGAGCCATGTACGTTGAGGTCACGTAAGTGGATTTGGTCGCACCCTCTAGTTTGACCACTGTTAGGTCGTCTGAGCTAAGATTGGGACACAAAGAAGCTTTAATATGTTTCTAAGCGAGTATGCATGTTCTAGGCTTACCAGTGGCCTTCTGTTGTAATGCCGATGACCAAGCTTATCTTCCTTAGGAAAACCATCAGATTATCGAAGGCACACCTTGAGTGCCTCAGGTTATAAAGTGTGTATATATGCTCTTCCAACCAAACCAAGCTGCACCCATTAACCAATTACACCAAATATCACACAGATGCTTGAAAATGAACAAAAAACGATATTCTATGAAATACATATTAAATTAAGCCGCCAGGCGCCCCCCAAATAGAATATGAATATTACAACAATTTCCCATTTTCATATCCATGTTGCAAGAAAACACAAACAAACAAGAACAAGCCTCGAATTCGGTAGCTGAAGGCGTTCAGCTCTGATTCTATGATAATTTTGTGAGTTTTATTCGCCTACCAAATTACCTGTCCCAGATGGTTGCTACTTTTCTGCCATAGACAGGGGTATTAGCCACCATTTTTATTATACATCCATAGATAGAATCCCAATCCAGCGGCAACGAAACCCAGATAAATCAACTTGTATCCCTCGGAGATTTGCTTCCAAGTCGAGTTGTACCTCCAATCATAAAACTCCACAAACATTGAATTTTCTGACTGGGAAACGAGTAGATCCATGAAAATATAAATTTCCGGCTTTCAGAAAATAAAAACAAAATCAACGTCAACGCATTCATTTACATTTTTTTGTGTTTAAAATAATAATTCAACCGACAGGCAGAGTACCCTAATCAGTTCACACTCGAGTTCTGATAAATCGACAGATACATTTCCGATGGGAATGATGAAAGGATTTTAATTCGTATCGACGGGGGTGAGGGTAAACAAAAATACCAAAATGGAACCCAATCTCTAACACATCACAAGTGCAACTAGTGCAAGTGAACTTCAATGCAATTGGCTTTCATGAAAAAAAAGTACTGCCGGCCGTTCAGTACCGACCTACTTCCCGCCCCCCAGCTGTCTGACGAACTTTTATTATTTCTTACGAATATACAGCTGAAAGGAACTTGTTGAATTCCAAGGCAGAATGACATGCTTTCGGATTAAATTTATGCACCCTTAGGTAAAGGGAGAATTTGTTTGGACTTTACAACCACCTGTCAGGCCTTAGACGGCATTATGTTACATTTAGTTCCAACGAAACAACATCAACCACTCAAAGCGTCTTTCGGGCGGGTGGTAAAAAAGGGATCATTTGCATAACAACGTTCCGTTACGTTAGTTATCCGGCAACCTCCGGTGGATATGGATTTGTTTGGTTTGAAAATATTGGTCTTTTGTGTTTGAGAAGTCAGAATTGTTTACTTTTAGGTCAAATTAAAATAAATTTGGCGGCGAAGTTTTTAGTATCGCGGGGAGCGGGGGGTGTTTTCTGAATATTTAACCAACATCTGCATAAAAATGCATATTAATATATTTTGCAGGAAATTTGGGGCCCATTGATATCGTGGGTGATACGATGAACTCCTTACCTACATCGAATATTGTTGCCAATGTACCTCCTCCTCTTCAGGTACATGAGCGTAGTACCAGTAGTCTCAAAAAGCTTATATCAACGCAGGCAAGGAGATCTTGAAAATCCATAGATTGGCTACGGCGCTGAAGCATGGACGGTATAGTATCCTTTTTCGATTCGAGCGAAAGGTAAAAAAACAAATACCTGGAATTTACGGCAAATACAAGGCCCAAAACCTAGATTCTCCTTTCAGGTATGTGTACAAACTGCGAAGTAATTATGTTTGCCAAAAAAAGAGGACCTCCTGTTGAAAACCTAATAATTAAATGGAAGCTAGCGGGTAGAGGTGTGTTTTATCTGGAAATTTGTAACAAGAACTGATTTTATTGTTGACGACCCTGCTAAACGACACAAGGACAACGACGTTCGTATCTGCACCTGGAATGAACAAAGCAGATATTACTGCCATCCAGGAAATACGATGGGATTGCCGGGCAAAAAGAGGATGAAAAACTTTGACGTCTACTTCGGACCGTGTTAAAGTGAGCAAATACAGCGACCAATCGGATGCGGATTTGTTAAAGGTGCCAGACTTAGGCAAGAAGTCTATGTTTCCAAGAAATTAGCAAACGCACTGTAACAAATCGCATCAAGGCCGAATTCGCCAACATAAGCTTTATCTACGCTCACACCCCGACGGAGGAAAAAGATGATATAACTAAGGATTGCTTCTACGAGCTCCTTGACAAAACCTATGAGTGACTACCCAAGTACGATGTTAAAGTCGCATGCTGGGAGATTTTATCGCAAAGGTTAGAAGAAAAGGCATCTTTAGCAGTATTGCCGGAAAACACATCCTACACGACAACACATCTGGCAAAGTACTTAGGCTAACTGAATTCGTTATGGAACGAAATGCCACTATAGCCAGCACATGGTTTCCTCACCTCGATATCCATAAGAGGAAATGGTGGACTCCTGATCAACAAACGGTCAAACAAATAGATCACAATGCGGTAGACATGAGGTACGCATCCACTATTTTGGATGTCCGAACATTCCGAGGGGCTAACATCGACTCGGACTAATACCTTGTTATAGCCCATGTAAGAATGCGGATATCCGCTACGCCACAACAAACCATGAATACTGTGAAAGCATTTAATATCAAAAGACTGCAATCGCAAGAGACCGCTAAGGCATAGCCAAGACCTCGATTAACACCATACCACCAGCATCGAATGTCAAAGAACAATGGCAACGATGGTAACAAGCCATTAGGTCAGCCGCAACCCCAGGTTTGATAAGGAATGCCGACGGATGCTTGCAGCCAAGAACGAGGCATACAAGGCTAAGCTGCAGGTGAAGACGATAACTGCCATTGAGCTCTATAGGCAACGAAGAAGGGAAGAACATCGGCTTTTCAGAAAGAAGAAAACAGAACAATAAAAGCGGGCGATCGAGGATACAGGGGGAGCCACTCCAGGAACGATGTTCGCAAGTTTTACCAAAGTGTAAAACGTCAGAGCCAAGGATACAAATCTTGAACAGAATTCTGTCCAGATGAACATAGAAATATCGTAGGTAAGACACAGTCGATGCTGAGGATATGGAAGAACAACTTCTGCAGACTGTTAAACTGTCAGGCAGAACGAACCATTCAATACTGGCAACGACATGGAAAACAACCAACCACCCGACCTAAGTGACGTGAGCATAGCAATATTTAAACTCAAGCTTAATAAACCCGCTGGAAATGACGGCCTTCCCGTTAAGCTTTATAAAGCCGATGGAGATGACTTGGTAAGTAACATCCGCCAACTAATAAGCCGAATCTGGTCGAATGAAAGTATACCTGATGAATGGACCCTCAGCATCATTTGCCCGGTCCACAAAAGAGAAGACCCTCTGAACTGCACCATCTACAGAGGCATAAGTCTCCTCAATATCGCCTACAAGCCCCTACCTGTGGTAATATGTGAACGCCTGAAACCGTTTACCAACAACCTGATCAGCCCTTATCAGTGTGGTTTTAGGACAGGAAAGTCCAAAACCGATCAAATTTTCATACTTCGGCAGACCCTGAAAAAAAAAAACCCAAAAAGTCCAAATCGATACCCACCACCTTTTTATCGACTTCAAGGCCACATGACAGCATTTATAGAGACGAACTATACTGAGCCTTGTCTAGTTTTGTTATACCGCACAAACTCCGTCTGTGCAGGATGACGATGGAGAATTCTCGCGGCTCCATCAGGTTCGGAAACGACCTCACCGACACATTCGATACCAAACAAGGATTTTGGCAAGGCGATGCACTGTCATGTGACTTCTTCAATTTGACTCTTGAGAGGATTGTGAAAAATGGCGAGCCAACACCAGAGGCACAATTTTCAAAAAATCGGTGCAACTACTAGCATACGCCGACGATATTGACATCATTGGTAGGACTCAACGTGATGTCATAGCCACGTTTGCTAGTATAGGGAAGGAAGCGGCAAAAATGGGTTAAGCAGTAAATGAGGGTAAGACTAAGTATATGCTGTCAACATGAAAGGACATACAACATCGACGAATTGGACAGAACGTCACCATTGACAGATATAACTTTGAGGTATAGTACGAGACTTTGTCTACCTCGGCTCCGCTATTCAATCTGGCAACACCATCGTCAGAAATAAAACGAAGAATAACTCTTGCCAACCGCTGTTTCTTCTGGCTAAGAAGGCAATTTAGTAGTAAAGCCCTCACTCGAACTTCTAAGGAGATCCTATATAAGCCCTGATCATCCCAGTCCTGCTCTACGGCGCTGAAGCATTGATCGTATCAAAAGCGGATTAAGAAATCCTTGGTCGATTCGAGAGAAAAATTCTTCGAAAAATCTTCGATTCCGTTTGCGTTGACGGGCTATGGAGACGAAGATTCAACCACGAACAATACGAGCTGTACAGCGACATACCCCTGGTCAAAAAACTCAGCATTGGACGTTTAAGATGGCTAGGACATGTAGAACAAATGGACACCAATACTCCGTATGCAGAGTCTTTGATTCCCAGCCAGATGTCGGACGCAGTATGGGGAGACCTCGCCTTAAGTGGCGCGCACAAGTAGAAACCGACCTCAACCAACTTGGAATGCGCAACTGGAGGCATTAAGCTAAGGACCCGGCTAATTGTAGAGACATGTTGGTTGAGGCCCAGGTTAATTCCGGACTGTAGTGCCAGTTAAGTAAATAAGTAAGTAATTGGCCATCCAGATCTTGCGATTTAACGCCATTGGATTTTTTTTCTTTGGGGTTTATCAAGTCAAAGGTCTATATAAAAAGGCCCACGACTACCCACGCCTTGAAATGGAAAATTTGGTGGTGCATTAATGAACTTCAGACATATTTATACGGAAGGGCCCTCGATAATTTCAACAAAAGAATCGGTCAAAAAAAGTCCGTGGCGGCCATTTATCCGATGTGCTTTTCCATACATAAAAGTTTACTTTCCTGATTTTGTCCCTGCACAAAACTTCCTTTTCCTCGTCACTGTAATTAATTGAATTTACATTAAAACTGCAATATATCAACCATTCAACTAGCTCATAAGCGTACAATAATATTGCACACATCAAATACTTTGAATCATGAAGAAGATATTTTTAAAATTTAATAAAATTTATTAACGCACAACAGAATTTGGTGTAGCACCTCACTGGCACCAATAAATCACAAAATTTCAAAAATTATTTTCATTTTATTTAAACATTTTTCATTTCTACAAGATTGCCAACATGAAAAACAAAATTAAAATTAAACTGTCCAATCTACACAAAAAAATAATTTAAAATTGGCTCTTGCTCAGAATGGATGCGAAAAATTCCTTACCTTATCGAATCAAGTGTGAAACACCTAACGGTGTTCCGTATGACACTTTCCATCATTTTGGCAGACTGTCAAAAAATTAGCAAAAAAAGGGCACTTAACGTGTACAGCTCCATCTGCATAAATTTATGATTATAACCGAATTAGCTGCGTTATGTTACGCGCACGTTGTGTTTGTAGAATATAATTAGAAATGTCAATTAACATGAACATTTTATGGTACTTCTGGTTGTGTGTGTTGCGTGCTATACGAGTACATTAGGATTTCAGGGTTTCAAGGTCGCACCGGTGCTGGAAAAAGGAGACTCCTTTTGCAAATTGAATATTATTATCTCGAAAGGAAATCATCATGGTACAGTGACACAGCGTGACAGCGGAGTACTGTTTTTTTATTGGATGAGAGTGTGGGTGCGCGACATCTGTGGGTGTCGATTTATTGACATTTCCAAGTGTCAAAGTATACATTTGAGTATTTAAAACAAAATTAATTATGTTATTTTCATGTTTCAAGTGTGTAATAAATACTGGCACCTAACCTATTGGAAATGAGTTGGCGTAGATTTGTATCCTGGATTTATCTGTCGTTCTGTTTGATTTAACATTTCGACTTGAAATGATGGTGGATGGAGGCGGAAGGCATATTGAGTTGGCGAAAAAAATTGTTTTTCGCTTTGGAATTTGTTATTTTTTATGAATTTGATTAAAGGTGACAGGAGCATGAACCACCAATGTCATTGGAAGGTGCGTAGGTTGAACATGCAAGGAGATAGTGGCGAGTTTTTTTCGTGGATAAGCATCTTGTGGTTGGTTGAGAAATATTGCATCATTTGAAAAATAAAAACACATGAGTATTAAAGTCGAAATAGGAACAATCGTCACAATCATAAAATGTTCTCACGTAATGCAAAATACCTGGATCTGTAATCTATATATATAAAAATGAAACCCGTTTTCCGTTGTCACGGCATAACATGAAAACGGCTTGACCGATTTGGCTGATTTTTTTTTTGTAGTTTTCTAATACTCTGTACAAGGTTCTTACGGAAAAAAATATTGAGAAAATCTCTCAGGTCAGCTTTGAGAAAATAAATACTACTAACACTAAAATACTATTACGGACCCTAAAACGAAACAGTACCCGGGCGAAGCCGGGCCGGGCAGCTAGTTTAATATAAATTTAAGGAACTCATCAAAATTAGAAATATCTCTGTATAGTTCGTCTATATAAATGCTGTCGTATGCAACTTTGAAATTGATGAATAGGCGGTTGGCATCGTTTTATCCTTCTTGTGTTTTTTCCAGGATCTGTCGTAGTGGGATGACTTTTGATCAGTGTTGGACTTTCATGGCCAAAAACCGAACTGATAATGGCTGATCAGGTTGTTGGTAAACGGTTTCAGGCCTTCACATATTACGGCAGGTAGGATCTTGTAGGCGAGGCAAGTTGAGATGACGTATGCCTCTGTAGTTGGCGCAGTTCAAAGGATGTCATTTTTTGTGGATCGGGCAAACGATGCTGAGGCTTAATTTTATTCGACCAGATTCGGATTATGAGGGTTCAGTGGTGCGATGGTTAGTGCGATGAACTGTCGCGCAGAAGGTCAGGGTTCGATTCCCAGCCGTAGCAACACCTAAATGATTTTTCACTGGCCCTCCTCTCGATATGATCTGACAAATCATCCGAGTAGTATTAATTGTCGAGAATAGCTTATCTCAACTTAGCCTTTCGGAGTCGGCATAAAACAGGAGGTCCCTTCATCATGCAAGAAGTACACACGCACACATGAAAGGCTCTGAGAAAGCTAGGCCCTGAGTACTAACGAGCCTGTTGCGCCAAAAATTTGTATTCGTATTTGTAGATTCGGATTATGAGTTGTTGGATGTTACTTACCAAGTCATCTCTGCCGGCTTTATAAGGCTCAATGGAAAGGCCGTTATTTCCGGCGGCCTTATTAAGCTTGAGTTTAGATATTGCTATCATCACTTCACATAGGTCGGGTGGTTGGCAGTTTTTGCTGTCGTCGCCAGTATTGAGTGATTCGTTCTGCCTGACAGTGGAATGTTGTTCGTCATCGCCGTTTAACAGTCTGCAGAAGTGGTTCTTCCATAGCCTAGCAGCGACTGTGTCTCAACTATGATAAAGGGTCCGCCAAATAACATTTTTTTTGAAAATGCTTAAAAAAAAACTATTGAATATTTTCTCAAATTTCTTTTTTTATTTGAAAGTACAATCCTTCCGGTTAATAATGGAAAATAATTTAATTCAAATGGCCGCCTCGGCTGGCCATGCAGTAGCCTACACGATCGGTCAAATTTTTAAGCACATTATCGATTGTGTGCAGCTGTATTTCACCGATGGCTTCACGAATATTGTCCTTTAAAGCGTCAATTGTTTCTGGCTTGTTGGCGTAACACTTCTCTTTCACGGCACCACACAAATAATAGTCCAACGATGTCAAATCGCAGCTCCGAGGTGGCCAAACGACATCAGCTCTGCGGCTGATAATACGATCTTCAAAAACAGGGCGCAAAACATCGAGTGTAGCTTCGGCTGCGTGGCACGTAGCGCCGTCCTGTTGAAACCAAATTTTGCCAATATCCTCCTCTTCAATTTTTGTGAACAAAAATTCGTTCAACATGGCCCGATAACTATCGCCATTGACTGTAACGGACACTCCTTGCTCATTTTCGAAGAAAAATGGCCCAATTATGCCTCTGGACCAAAATCCGCTCTAAACAGTGACTCGTTTTGGGTGTATCGGCTTTTCAATGTATGCGTGCGGGTTTTCTGTGCCCCAAATGCGACAATTTGGCTTGTTAACATACCCGCCAAGATCAAAATGAGCCTCATCTGAAAGTGCATCTTCTCTAAGTCGATCGCAGGCCCACTTAGCGAAGCGAAAACGCATTGGATGGTCAGTTGGCTTCAACTCCTGAACCAATTGGACTTTGTATGGCGTCATACCAAGGTCTTTATGCAAAATTCGTCTCAATGATGTCTCCGAAATGTTCAGTTGTTGAGAACGACGGTGAATTGATGTTGTTTGCGCTTCACGCACACTTTCTGCCACAGCAGCAATATTCTCGGGTTTACGCACTGTTTTTGGCTTTTCACGCTTTGGTTTATCGATGAGGATGCCAGTTTCTTTCACTTTTTCCACAAGATAACGAACATACGGAGCTGACGGTGCTTCTCTTCTTCTAAAATCCGTACGCAATTTTCGCACACATTCTGCAACATTACCATGATTAATGTCGCAATATTTCCCAGCGTTGTTCAAGCGTATACACAACCACATTCGTTCAGCGGAAGGATAAAACTAAATATCTGTCAAATCAGACATGAGCTAAGTGTTACCATTCACGAAATAAGCACTAGTTGAAAAAAAAAACTTTAGATGGCGGACCCGTTATTTCCTTGTTCATTTCGACAGGGTTCTTTCCGAGGCTTGTATTCTTGGCTTGCGAACATCGTTCCTGGAGTGGCACTCGCGCTTTTTTTTGCTATTTTTTCTTCTTTCTGAAAAGGCGGTGTTATTCCCTTCTTCTCTGCCTATAGAGCTCAATGGCAGCTCTCGTCTTCACCTGCAGCTTAGCCTTGTAGGCCTCGTTCTTGGCTGCGAGCACCTGTCGGCATTCCTCATAAAACCAGGGGTTTCTTGCTGGTGAGCGCGAGAAACCTAGCACATCGGTTGCAGCTGATGTAATGGCTTTTTGGCATCGTTGCCATTGTTCTTCGACATTAGACGCTAGTGGTATGGTGTGAATAGAGAGGCCAATAGATACGCTTTGAGCGAAGGCCTTGGCGGTCTCTTGCAATTGCAGTCTTTCGACACTCAATTTTTTCACAGTATTTCTGATTTGCGTGATGGATATCCGCATTCTTACCTTGTTATCCCCTCGGAATGCTCGGACATCCAAAATAGTGGATGCGTGCCTCTTGCCTATCAATTTGTTTGACTGGTCGTTGATTTGGAGATCTCCATGTCTCCTTATGGATATCGAGGTAAGTAAACCGTGTGCTGGTTATATTGGCATTTCGTTCCGTAGCGAAGTCAATTAGCCTAAGTCCGTTACCAGACGTGTTGTCGTGTAGGCTATATTTTCTGACAATACTGCTAAAGGTGTCTTCTCTTCCTACCTTTACGTTAAAATCTCCCAGCATACGATTTTAATGTCGTACTTCGGTAGCTGCCATAGGTTTTGTCAAGGATCTCGTAGAAGCAATCCCTAGTTATATCATCTTTTTCCTCCGTCAGAGCATGAGCGCATATAAGGCTCATTTTGGCGAATTTGGCCTTGATGCGGATTGTTACAATGCATTCGCTGATGTCTTGGCAACATAAGACTTCTTGCCTAAGCCTGGCACTTATAACAAATCCGCATAGCCGTTGTTTCTGCTCACTATAACACGGTCCATAGTAGATGTCAAAGTTTTTCATCCTCTTTTTGCCCAGCCCAACCCATCTTATTTCTTGGATGGTAGTAATGTCTGCTTTGTAGCAGTTTATTGCTTCCGCTAGTTGTTCACCTGCACCTCTCCTGTTTCATGTTCTCACATTCCAGTTGCAGATACGAACGTCGTTGTCTTTTTTTCGTTTAGCAGGGTCGTCAAGGCTGCCGGAAATGACGGCCTTCCCGCTGAGCTCTATAAGGCCGGCGGAGATGACTTGGTAAGTAACATCCACCAACTCATAAGCCAAATCTGGTCGGATGAAAATATGCCTGAAGAATGGAACCTCAGCATCGTTTGACCGATCCACAAAAAAGGAGACCCTCTGAACTGCGCCAACTACAGAGGCATAAGTCTCCTCAACATCGCCTACAAGATCCTATCTGCCGTAATATGTGAACGCCTGAAACCGTTTACCAACAACCTGATAGGCCCTTATCAGTGTGGTTTTAGGCCAGGAAAGTCCACAACCGATCAAATTTTCACACTTCGGCAGATCCTGGAAAAAACTCAAGAAGTCCAAATCGATACCCACCACCTATTCATCGATTTCAAAGCCGCATATGACAGCATTTATAGAGACGAACTGTATAGAGCCATGTCTAGTTTTGGTATACCGCCCAAACTCGTCCGTTTGTGTAGGATGACGATAGAGAATTCTCGCTGCTCCATCAGGGTCGGAAACGACCTCACCGACACATTCGATACCAAAAAAGGATTTAGGCAAGGCGATGCGCTATCATGTGACTTCTTTAATCTGATTCTTGAGAGAATTGTGCAAAACTCCAAAGCCAACACCAGAGGCACAATTTTCCAAAAGTCGGTGCAACTACTAGCATACGCTGACGATATTGACATCATTGGTAGGACTCAACGTGATGTCATAGCCGAAATGGGTTTAGCAGTAAATGAGGGTAAGACTAAGTATATGCTGTCATCACGAAAGGACTCACAACATCGACGAATTGGACAGAACGTCACCATTGACAGATATAACTTTGAGGTATTTCGGGACTTTGTCTACCTCGGCTCCGCTATTAGCTCTGACAACAACATCTCGTCAGAAATTAAACGAAGAATTACTCTTGCCAACCGCTGTTTCTTCGGGCTAAGAAGGCAATTTAGTAGTAAAGCCCTCACTCGAACTACTAAGGAAACAATATATAAGACCCTGATCATCCCAGTCCTGCTCTACGGCGCTGAAGCATGGACCGTATCAAAAGCGGATGAAGAAATCCTTGGTAGATTCGAGAGGAAAATTCTTCGAAAAATCTTCGGTCCCGTTTGCGTTGACGGGCTATGGAGACGAAGATTCAACCAAGAACTATACGAGCTGTACAGCGACATGCCCCTGGTCAAAAAACTCCGCATTGGACGTTTAAGATGGCTAGGACATGTAGAACGAATGGACACCAATACTCCGGCTCGCAGAGTCTTCGATTCCCAGCCAGACGTCGGACGCAGTAGAGGAAGACCTCGCCTTAAGTGGCGCGCACAAGTGGAAACCGACCTCAACCAACTTGGAGTGCGCAACTGGAGGCAGTTAGCTAAGGACCGGGCTAATTGGAGATGCATGTTGGTTGAGGCCCAGGTTCATTCCGGACTGTAGCGCCACTTAAGTAAGTAAGTAGGGTCGTCAACAATAAATTCAGTCCTTTCCGAGGCTATTGGTTGCCTCATAACAATGGATTTTTCCATGGGTTGGTAGTTAACCCAAAGCACAACCCCAACCTGGAGGGCCAGTTCCAATTTATTAGATAGCCCTAGGACACGGGGCCATTAGTATCCACTACGGGATTGAGCGCTGCTTTCGGTTCATCCACCACCCTCTCTGTTCCAGGGGCCTGACTTACCCTTGAGATTCCTATAGGTAATCTGTTGTCCGAAGATGTCGAAGAGGCTCATCTAGGTTCGCCTGAGACAGCTGTTAGTGTTGCTGTTTTTCGTCTTGTTATCAACACTTGCACTTGTAAGTTAAGCAAGCCAAATCCGGTTGGACGAGACCAGTATCCGATGGTTACCACTTGATGGTAAAATAAGCACAATCGATGTATAGCCAAAGTTATAACGACTGGGCATCGCAATGTAACGCCAATCAGAGTTTGCTCTCGTTCTACAACATCCAACCCTCAGGAACTTAGAGATTGGTAATCGGATACAATTAAGGATGCTTATTAGAGTTTCTATCGCTCTCTGATAACAATAATAGGAATGTCACCAGGCTTTCATATTAATCGAAGTCCACTGTATATCAGTTTATTGGAAACGTTCCAAATGTAATATCCATCAAAATGAAGAAAGTGATTGTTTAACCTTGAAGTCTGATATACTTTTAATTTTTGAATGAAAAAATCTATTTCGGGCGAATTGCCATTTATTCACAATGTGTTCACTATAAACACTAAGGTATAACATGTTTACATCCCACAGGTCGATATGTATCTCGATTAAAAAGATTAAAATCTAGGCATGCAAATATCTTTAAGGATCTCTACTCGTTACTTTTCAAGTTCAAATCTTGCTTGAACGTAAACAACTTTCGTTATGACGCATCATTTTGAGTGTGCCGCATTTAGAATGTTTTTCAAATCAAATATCATCATCAAAATATAATCTTTAGTAATAAATTCTAAAAATAATTCATTTTTCAAAAAAATAGAAGAAAAAAAATGCTACTCAACATCAAAGATACTAAAAATGAAAATTATCAAATTTGGAACACTCAAAACCATCCACCAGATGTTCTCCGTCTCTCCAAACTGATTGCCATAGATATCCTTGACGCTATTGAAGCGATACAACCACTTTGGATATATTCGAAGCAATGTATCCAAATCAACACCCACTCGGGGGAAAGTTATTTGAGTGCACTACACTTTCGAATTGAGATTGAAAACGATTTCAATATTCATGACAAACAGACCCGCTGTTTCCACTGGGGCAGAGTAAAAATAGATTTTTTTTCAGTTTTCATCAATAAAATGGAATCTAATATCCTCAGACTTCTCATCGACACGCCCAAAAAAAGACTTTTTTTTCAAGTTAGAAACGCGTTTCTTTCTATTTTTCTTAAGATTTTTTTTTTGTATATAAAGTTTTACTGCTAAATATTTTTTTTTTTAAATTATAAAATGAAATAATAAAACGAGGAATTGTTGCTTAAAAGTAGTTAATAAATGAATAAAAAAAAATAAACTCCTTCTCCTGGGTGGGCAGTTCGAATCTTTACTTGTTCATCAAGATCTTACGGCCAGCACCGATGTTCTGTCCGGCTTGGGTGGCACCCTTGTTTGAGCCAGCTTGGAGACCGACAATGGTTTGTCCAGCCTTCATTTGTTCTTCGGTGAATTCACGCTTGCACTCATCAGCTGGCTTGGGTCCCAACCATGGTCCCTTGAATTCTGCGTGTTTCCAGGCCTAGGTAGGGTAGAACAAGTGGAAGGTGTCAGAATTTTAAGTGATTTCAGAGTTTATTTTTCTTAACTTACAGCACGACCAATAGCGAAGATGGTGTTGGTAACGGTGGCAATATCCTTCTTTTCCCACAAGTCGACGGTTTGGAAGACATCAATATCGGGTACACCCCATTCCTTGATGGCCTTCTGGAAGTTGTTGATGTTCTCCATCATCTTGAATTGACCACCGCTGCTGTTGATCTTGGGGACAGCATTTGGGCAGAGTTTGTTGATCAGCTGGCACAAGACTTGACCGTCCTTTAAATGATCATCGTAGGACACGCCGGCGGGGAATTTCTCTCCCAAGAGGGCTTCAATCCACTCCTGAGCTTCCTTGTCCATTTCTGGATTGCGCTTGCCAGCGATCTGTAAAGAGGTTGCATTGTGAGAAAATACTGATTCACTTGGTTTTTAATCCTTTTTTTGGGGTTTCTCTTGTTTTTTTTTTTTCAAATTCACTAATTTTTTTCACTAAATCCATTTTTTTATTCACCTTGTTGCGGATGGCACGTTCAAGAGACATTTTTGTTGAGCGGTTGTGTTTCTTTCGAACTGAACTAGAAGAATAATCACCAAACACTGATGGAGATCCGTTGGGGTGCGGGCGCTTTTAAACACTTGGACGACGAGCGGATTTTCACCAATTTTCACGAATTTTCTGAAAATATTTCCAAAAATAATTTCATCATCATACGGATGGATCTGTGTGTTAGAGGAAGGAGCAAGAGCAGTGTTTTCTCACAAAGCGCGTGGGTGTGGCGGTCAAACTTTTCAAAAAAAAAATGCGTATGTTTATTTTTACGAATTCGATTTAGACAATATTTTGTGTGTTTGCCTTCGGCTAATTGTGGATTCGTTCGTTATTTGAATGAGATGCACGCATGAATGCATACTGCATGTGAAAGCATAGGTGAGGGGGCACTGCACTGGAATGCATTGCAGCATTTGGGTGGAAATGAGGCGATTTGGGAAAATGTTTACTTCCCTTTGAGGTTTTTGGGGCTTAATATTGCAATGACTGGTGATGGGGTAATTTGTGTAAATTGAATGTTTGTTTTTGAAAGAGCGGAATGTGGTTTTTCCTGGTTTATTGGCAGAAAATTGCATGTTATTGGATCATCAATGTCAATCGCAAAGTCGGAGAATGGTCTTTCAAGAAATCTGTTGAGATTCCGAGGATATTGTAAACTGAATTGACAGTTTAGTTGATTTAAGATAATTTTAGGAGATAAGTATTTCGTTGCATGCAAAATGGTCGGAACTTTAATTTGATCAAGCTGCGTTAAGTGGCGCCCAATGAGGGACTCGATTTTCATATGCTGATCCTACTTTTAAACGATGCAGATCTGTAAAAATGGTTTAAGTGCGGCTTTATCGGCGGGTTTATAAGGTCAACCGGATTGATTGATACCCTCCCAGCTTAAGGAATCCCTCCAGCATAATTTCTGAAATGTACCTTATCGGCAAAGTTACTTGAAATCAAGCTTAAGGTGATAGAGGAATGCAAATTGCTCTATTACCTGAAGCTTGCTTGTCGAAGAAGAAAAATATCCTACGCTGAAATTAGCTGACGTCACAAAAATAAGGTCAGCTGAGCTCAACGGTCAACCACTAATCATTCATCGTTTCATTCCTAAAAGACAAAAAACACGCAGGTTTCTGACAGCATCATCCGTGTTAATAAGGGCAATAACCTGCTTCTCATTTGGTCTTATAATAAATGACCAAGAAAACTTATGGATGACAAATAAATATAAATTTTTGGCGCAACAGGGACGTTAGTACCCAGTGCCTAGCTTTATCTCACAACTTATCATATGTGCGTATATACTACTTTCCTTTTCAATGTCGAATCCAAATGGCTAAATAGGGATAAGCTTGTCAAATCGGATGATTTGTTAGATTATTCCGAGAGGAGGGCTTGTGAAAAATATTTGCTACGGCTAAGAATCGAACATAGACCTTCTATGGGTATGTTTAACATACCAACCATCGCGCCACTGAGCTCGTCCCGATTGCACTAGATGACTACTTGCGAATCATATAAGATCGCGTGTAGCGATAACATGGATATGTTCTCAAGCTATGTTCCGAATTTGTATCATGAAGTTGAACATGAAAGGTATTACCTTGCCTTACTTTTAATTTCGAATAGCTCATAATTGAGCCACAGCCACCGTTACAGATACAGATAAGTATTCTGATCAGGCCTTAATTCCTCGTTTGATTTCTGACGAGATCACGTTGTCAGAGAGGGTCACTTATTACATCGAAATTATCCACTTCGTTGACCAATTCCTAATTAACTTTCTCTTACAAAGAGAAAGATATTGTTTTCGTGAAAATTTTCGACCTCGAGATTTTGATTGATTCTAACATTACGATGATAGCGGAGCCTAAAAAAGTGGTTTTTGGAATTCCGTCCGTCGGTCCGTCGGCCCGTCTGTCCGTAATGGTCTCCCCAGCCTAAACGGCTTGACCGATTTTCTTCAAACTTCGTATCCAAGCTTGTTTTGGTCATAATTCTAGGCCATTTTTTTTGTTTGCTTTTAGCTATGTTATTAACGGTACCTGCCATATAAAAATTACACATAACCTCAATTTTCTCGAAAACGGCTCTAACGATTTTGATTAAACTTTATATATACTATAACCATATTAGTTCCAACAAAACTGCATACCCAGTTTTTTCGAGAAAATCCATATAACGGATTTTGTCATTTAGGCCATATAATGAAAATTGTTAATTTCTCGCAAACTATTATGTCAAATTGAATGAAATTTAATATATACACTACTATTACAGCTTGAAGCAATTCCACATAATTAGTTTTAGCCCAACTATCACTTAACGGAATTTTCAGTTTTGGCCAATAACGGAAAATCATTATTATTCACATTGACATCGATTCCTTCAAATTTCGAAGTACACATTCGTATAAATACATTTCGACATTACTTATATCATTTAAGCATCCATAATCAAAACGCCTATGATATGATCTAACGCCCAACTTGCTGTGAAAGAGAAAGTTGCGTACAACCCAGTCGTGCACCCACCACTCGTTTTTTGTTGACACCATATGTCGGGTGTTCCATAATTCACGCAAAATTTGATTTAATATTACTGTGCTGCGCCAACAGAAAAGAGATAAAAATGTGACAGCCGACAGTTCGGGGTTACCAAAAATGGAGCGCTATACGAAAGAACAACACATTATCATTGTTGAGCAATATTTTGAAAATAATGAAGGTTTGTCAGCTATATTCCGAAATTTTCCTACAAAATATGGCCGTCATAGTGATTTAAAATCATCAACTGTGAAGAGAATAATTGCAGAATTCAGGAAGACTGGAAGAATGGACAAATTCAGTGATGAGGATGACTTCGTTAATCGTCCAAATTGTTGCATTTGGGAATCCAAAATCCAGGATTAGTTCTTGAGAAACAAATGCATCCACAACGCGTGACTGTTTGATGCGAATTTTGTTCTGGAGGCATTATCGGATCATTCTTTTTAGAAAATGCGGCTGGTTAGTCAGTAACAATTAATGGTGTTCGTTATCGTGACATAATAACCCAGTTTTTAGTGGCTAAATTACAAGATATGGAGGTGACCAACATGTGGTTTCAACAAGACGGTGTCACATGCCATACAGCCCGATTGGCCGCTTTTGCGATCAGAATTGGCCATCCAGATCTTGCGATTTAATGCCATTGGATTTTTTACTTTGTGGGTTTTTGAAGTCAAAGATCTATGCCAACAACCCACGACCCACCAACGCATTGAAAGGGAAAATTGGGCGGTTTATTAATAAAATTCAGCCACATTTATACGAAACGGTCATAGAAAACATCAATAAAAGAGTACGTACTTGACAGCAAAGCCGTGGCGGGCATTTATCCTATGTGCTATCCCACGCCTAACTCCAATCTGTATACACATCAATTACAAATTTAAGCTTTCTAATTTCTTCAAAATTACATTTTACATCCTAATGGACCTCCGCACACGAGATGAGTTTAACTCTGGCATACGACTGGTTTAAGACCATACTCCAAGAGCAGACTTTTCCCCTCGCCATCAAAACCGGTTTTATACCAACTAAACTCATCTCGTGTGCCAAGTCCCAATCATCGGATTTTGAGAAAAAAATCCCGGTGACCCAGAAAAACGTCTGAAGTACAGCTGAATTGTCCTTCATATCGCCGAGAATGACGAAGAATTTTTGAAAATTTTATGAGTACCGACGAGACACATTTTCATCTGACCTGGTTTGTAAACAAGCAAATTTGCAGATTTTGGACAACCAAAAGTCCAAAAATCTCCAACCTCGGGCCATATTTCTTTGAAAATGATGCGGGTTAGAGTCAATGGTTGATGCTACAGAACAATGTTTCAGGACTTCATTTTTCCACTTGTGCAAGCAGATTACAATGCTGAGCTTGGTATGCAGATATGATTCTTAAGATCCCATTAAGCAATTCATAAAATTTGGTTAAAATGTTTAAGAAATCATCAAAATTATGATTTACCGTTGTAATTTTTTTTCACGAAAACTAAAAACAGCATTTTAACACACGTCTGCACCATCTAAGCTTCAAAATTTAGAGCCGTTTTCAACAAAATCAACATTAAAAAACTTGCGGGGAAATGCACCGCTAATTTTATTTTTGAAAAATCGGAGTATCAAGTCCATATATGACTACATAACAATTTATATTTCAATCCATGCGGTCATTCTTGTGAAATCATGCATTTTCGAAAGTACCGTTATGTACATTTTTGACCTGAAACTGCTTATGCCATCTTATTCTAGACTTTTATAGAAATTTAGTTATTAATTTTTGTCAACATCGTTTGATCCGTTATACGGTAGGTAGCGTTAATTTTTGAGGTAGAAACCGAATTCCAAAAATCCATCTGTAATACCACCAACAACACAAATACCCAAAATTTCATTCAAATCGGCTAAGTAGTTCAGGCTACAGTAAATCATTAACCGACTCCAGATTTTAGATCAAAGTCCTCTTGACTCTAGAAGTGTGTTCAGACCTCGCACGACAGACATAAATTTCTTGAAAACTTATTTTCCGGACTCCGGATACCTCAAAACATAAGAATTTGAAAAATCTGAACTTCGAATTATCGCGCCATCCCAAGACTTTACTGGGGAAATAAAAATTATGGAAGCAGGTTTTAAGTAGGGGCTCATCAGACCAAAAGAAAATTATTTATAAAAACATCAAATTTAGAGGAAAGTGTTTTCGCAAAAAGGCATTTATTGACTTGGTCCGAAAAGCTTATAATTTTAGCTTTCAAAGGCGTTAAAGTTAGAGTACATTTCCACTGAGACGAACCGCGTCATTTCAGCCAAACGCGTGACTGTAGCAAATTGGAGGCATTTGGTTCACAACTTTAGATACCAAACGTGGAGTTTGCCAGAAACATTCACGAAATTGGAAATTCAGATTTTTTTAAACAGCTGATTTAGCAATTTTTAATAAAATTAATCATTTTAGTGGAAAGTAAGTTTATTTCATTATGGAGAATGATCACTTAACCTTGAATGCTTAGATTTATTTAAAAACATATGAGAGGGCTACAATCCGCTGTGCGGATCGTTGAATACCCTATCCCATCCCATCTGCAAAACTAATGTTCTCAAAAAGTGGACATGGCTTAAAACACGATGGGTATTAAATATAGAAAATGACATTGTCACAACAAATTTCTACAAAAGACAAGATTTTTTAAGGCCCAAAAACTGGTGACGTACGGACATACGGACAATAGTCGACGGCCAAAATAGCGACTACTTACTTACTTAAGTGGCGCTACAGTCCGGAATGAACCTGGGCCTCAACCAACATGCCTCTCCAATTAGCCCGGTCCTAACTGCCTCCAGTTGCGCACTCCAAGTTGGTTGAGGTCGGTTTCCACTTGTGCGCGCCACTTAAGGCGAGGTCTTCCTCTACTGCGTCCGACGTCTGGCTGGGAATCGAAGACTCTGCGAGCCGGAGTATTGGTGTCCATTCGTTCTACATGTCCTAGCCATCTTAAACGTCCAATGCGGAGTTTTTTGACCAGGGGCATGTCGCTGTACAGCTCGTATAGTTCTTGGTTGAATCTTCGTCTCCATAGCCCGTCAACGCAAACGGGACCGAAGATTTTTCGAAGAATTTTCCTCTCGAATCTACCAAGCGCCGTAGAGCAGGACTGGGATGATCAGGGTCTTATATAGGATCTCCTTAGTAGTTCGAGTGAGGGCTTTACTACAAAATTGCCTTCTTAGCCCGAAGAAACAGCGATTGGCAAAAGTAATTCTTCGTTTGATTTCTGACGAGATGTTGTTGTCAGAGTTAATAGCGGAGCCGAGGTAGACAAAGTCCCGTACTACCTCAAAGTTATATCTGTCAATGGTGACGTTCTGTCCAATTCGTCGATGTTGTGAGTCCTTTCGTGATGACAGCATATACATACTTAGTCTTACCCTCATTTACTGCTAAACCCATTTTCGCCGCTTCCTTCTCTATACTAGCAAACGTGGCTATGACATCACGTTGAGTCCTACCAATGATGTCAATATCGTCAGCGTATGCTAGTAGTTGCACCGACTTTTGGAAAATTGTGCCTCTGGTGTTGGCTTTGGAGTTTTGCACAATCCTCTCAAGAATCAGATTAAAGAAGTCACATGACAGCGCATCGCCTTGCCTAAATCCTTATTTAGTATCGAATGTGTCGGTGAGGACGTTTCCGACCCTGATGGAGCAGCGAGAATTCTCTATCGTCATCCTACACAAAACAGAGTTTGGGCGGTGTACCAAAACTAGACATGGCTCTGTACAGTTCGTCTCTATAAATGCTGTCATATGCGGCTTTGAAATCGATGAATAGGTGGTGGGTATCGATTTGGACTTCTTGAGTTTTTTCCAGGATCTGCCGAAGTGTGAAAATTTGATCGGTTTTGGACTTTCCTGGCCTAAAACCACACTGATAAGGGCCAATCAGTTTGTTGGTAAACGGTTTCAGGCGTTCATATATTACGGCAGATAGGATCTTGTAGGCGATGTTGAGGAGACTTATGCCTCTGTAGTTGGCGCAGTTCAGAGGGTCTCCTTTTTTGTGGATCGGGCAAACGATGCTGAGGTTCCATTCTTCAGGCATATTTTCATCCGACCAGATTTGGCCTTATAAAGCTCAGCGGGAAGGCCGTCATTTCCGGCAGCCTTATTAAGCTTGAGTTTAGATATTGCTATCCTCACTTCACTCAGGTCGGGTGGTTGGCAGTTTTCGCTGTCGTTGCCAATATTGAATGGTTCGTTCTGCCTGACAGCGGAATGTTGTTCGTCATCACCGTTTAACAGTCTGTAGAAGTGGTTCTTCCATATCCTCAGCATCGACTGTGTCTCAACTACAATATTTCCTTGTTCATCTCGACAGGATTCTGTTCGAGCTTTGTATCCTTGGCTTTGACGTTTTACACTTTGGTAAAACTTGCGAACATTGTTCCTGGAGTGGCACCTCTCTATATCTTCGATCGCGCGCTTTTCTTGCTCTTTTTTCTTCTTGCTGAAAAGCCGATGTTCTTCCCTCCTTCTTTGCCTATAGAGCTCAATGGCAGCTCTCGTCTTCATCTGCAGCTTAGCCTTGTAGGCCTCGTTCTTGGCTGCGAGCATCTGTCGGCATTCCTCATCAAACCAGGGGTTTCTTGCTGGTGGGCGCGAGAAACCTAGCACATCAGGTGCGGCTGATCTAATGGCCTGTTGGCATCGTTGCCGTTGCTCTTCGACATTCGATGCTGGTGGTATGGTGTTAATCGAGAGGTTAAGGGATACGTGTTGTGCGAAGGTCTTGGCGGTCTCTTGCGATTGCAGTCTTCCGACATTAAATTTTTTCACAGTATTTCTGGATTGTTGTGGCGTGGTGGATATCCGCATTCTTACCTTGGCTACTACAAGGTAGTGATCCGAGTCGATGTTAGCTCCTCGGAATGTTCGGACATCTAACATACTGGATGCGTTCCTCTTATCTATCGCAATGTGACCAATTTGGTTGACCGTTCGTTGATCTGGAGACCGCCATGTCCCCTTACGGATATCGAAGTGAGGAAACCGTGTGCTGGCTATAGTGGCATTTCGTTCCGTAGCGAAATCAATTAGCCTAAGTCCGTTACCAGACGTGTTGCCGTGTAGGCTATGTTTTCCGACAATACTTCTAAAGATGTCTTCTCTTCCTACCTTTGCGTTAAAATCTCCCAGCACGATGTTAACATCGTACTTCGGTAGTCGCTCATTGGTTTTGTCAAGGATCTCGTAGAAGCAATCCTTAGCTATATCATCTGTTTCTTCCGTCGGAGCGTGAGCGCATATAAGGCTTATGTTGGCGAATTTGGCCTTGATGCGGATTGTTACTATGCGTTCGCTAATGTCTTGGAAACATAAGACTTCTTGCCTAAGTCTGGCACTTATAACAAATCCGCATCCGAATAGTCGCTGTTTCTGCTCACTATAACACGGTCCGTAGTAGATGTCACAGTTTTTCATCCTCTTTTTGCCCGGCTCATCCCATCGTATTTCCTGGATTTCAGTAATGTCTGCTTTGTAGCAGTTTAGGGCTTCCGCTAGTTGTTCGCCTACACCTCTCCCGTTTAATGTTGTCACATTCCAGGTGCAGATACGAACGTCGTTGTCCTTTTTTCGTTTAGCAGGGTCGTCAACAATAAAATCAGTCCTTTCTGAGGCTATTGGTTGCTTCGTAACAATATTTTTTTCTGTCAAAAAAGCGACGATGACAATAAATACGATTAGAGATCAAAATATCAAGTATAAAAAAGGCCTTACAATATTCGTTTGAAAGCAGGCTATAAAGCATAAACATCAATATTTTTTGATATATGGATAAAATATTTTAAAACATAAAAAAAAAATTAGTTTTATGTGCCATAACTTTATGTCATGTAAGAGCAGAGTAAAAGAGTAAGTTACATTTTCGAAAGGTTTGAAACGTCAGTACTGTCACTTTGACCACCCTGTTTATTATGCAAAAAGTCGATCATAACGTCATTCCTTCATCATATCTACCCATTCCATGACAACATATTAAATGTCTCAAAATGACTAAAATAAAAGTATATGATGGACATAAATTCGTCTTGACAGGTTGTGAATAATAAACATGATAAATCCTCCTAAAATATTACCAACAATTAAAACTAATAAATAAACCTAAGCACTAAGTGGGTGCATGGTCCTTTAATGAACCATTTCATGAGAAAAACAACATGTGGGATGTTATTTATTCGCATGTTCTAAAATTACGTCTATTCCATATAAACAATTGTTGTATGAAAACTTTCATCCAACACTGTAGAGTATCCCCACTCTCTCCTGCATTCCGTACAGGTGTGCAATTGGTTATCGCACACGATTACACCCGCAAATCATTATCTCACACTGAATTAACATTTTACAATTGGATTTGATATTCGACAATTCGACTATGTTCGACACGAAAACACCAATAATGCCAACAAAATTGACCACGCCGTCGAATTTTTGATTTTATTTTCGGCAAATCCCACTCAATCCGACAGATTGGCCATTTTTCACAGCTTCCCCCGTCAATTTGGTGTTTTGTCGTTTGAATGAGTCGCAATGTTCACCCACTCTGGTGTTTTCATCGTTGCGAGAGGAATATTTTTCGGTTGTCATACTCATGTACACTCACAGATATATACCAACAAAATTGTTATAATTTCAAAATTGTATACAGGTAGCGCGTATCAACACAAACAGGTGGATACTATATATAGGACATTACGGATTTTCCAAACATTCGACACGAACTTTTTATAAATAGACCCTATGACGAGTTTGGTGGAAAAAGACTGCTGCGCCACACTGTGCACTCCTCCACCACATAGAAACCTAAACTACGGCATTCCAGTGCTATTATTCTAGTCGAGTGAATAAGCGTTTTGACATTGACCGATTCTAGAAGCTCACGAGGGGTGGTCTTGCCTCAGCTAAGGCGGCTAAATAATAAGAATTTTGTGTCGACTTAGGGTTAACAGTTTTATTTGTTTTTTCTAATATTCGGTGAAGATTTTATTTTTGAGTGACACAAATGGTTGTGTGCAATTAGATTTACATGGTTGTTGAGTGGAGGTCGTATTTGTATCTGATAGTGAGATGTTGTCGTTGTTGGTGTTTTTTCGAATGCATTCGGTTTTTGAAATTTTGTTGGCGCAGTGATTTGAAAGTGGTTTTGAAAAATTAAGTGGATGACGCGATGTTTGTTTAGTTAGATGGGAACTTAATGTGGGGATGTATCTACGAAGGACATACTATGAATTATGGGTGCATAAATAAATTGTAGAATTTAAAAATTTAAGGAAACGAGCTAATTGAGATATAAGCTGAAAATAGGCATCAATTGAGTAAATAATTGATAAAACATCCTTAAAGAGGAGTTCGTGCATTTGATTGCTCTTCCAATCGCTGATGTGTAGATATTTGATCATGATTTATCGGTGATCAACGCACACATTGCGCCTCTACGAAGTAACAGAAAATATTGCAGTCATTTTGAAAATCAGTGTTGTCTCCTGTTTTGTCCGTTGTACCTAATTAAAAGATGACTTCAGTGGAATGTACGATATATGTATACAAAATTGTTTGTCTGAATTTGTAAATTTGGTTCTATTTGGTCCGCAGATGCCAACAATTTTTATCTTTACCTATCTAGTTCGGAATTGGACTTAAAACTCAAACTACACAACCGAATATACTCATGTCTATTTGAATGCGGTCAATGTTATTGGCCGTTTCTTAGTCTGGATTCTCCCATGTGAATATTGAGGTGTCACATCGTGTTTGTTACAATGAGTTTCCTGATATAGTCTAAGCAGATGGCTTTTTATACCCTTATGTAGGGGTACATTAGTTTTGACCTATAGTTTGTGACATAGAGAAATAATTTAGCAAGATATAAAGGGTCCGCCAAATAACTTTTTTTTTGTTTGAAAATGCTATAAAAAAAAACTGCCGAATATTTTCTCAAATGTTTTTTTTTTTTTTTTTTGAAAATACAATCCTTCCGGTTAATAATGGAAAATAATTTTATTCAAATGGCTGCCTCGGCTGGCCATGCAGTAGCCTATACGATCGGTCCAATTTTTAAGCACATTATCGATTGTGTGCAGCTGTATTTCACCAATGGCTTCACGAATATTGTCCTTTAAAGCGTCAATTGTCTCTGGCTTGTCGGCGTAACACTTATCTTTTACGGCACCCCACAAACAATAGTCCAACATCAGCTCTGCGGCTGATAATGCGATCTTCAAAAACAGGGCGCAAAACATCGAGTGTAGCTTCGACTGTGTGGCACGTAGCGGCGTCCTGTTAAAACCAAATGTTGCCAATATCCTCCTCTTCAATTTTTGTGAACAAAAATTCGTTCAACATGACCCGATAACGATCGCCATTGACTGTAACGGCCACTCCTTGCTCATTTTCGAAGAAAAATGGCCCAATTATGCCTCTGGACCAAAATCCGCACCAAACAGTGACTCGTTTTGGGTGTATCGGCTTTTCAATGTATGCGTCCGGGTTTTCTGTTCCCCAAATGCGACAATTTTGCTTGTTTACATACCCGCCAAGATCAAAATGAGCTTCATCTGAAAAGATAATTTTTTTGGCAAAATCGGCATCTTCTCTAAGTTGATCGCAGGCTCACTTAGCGAAGCGAAAACGCATTGGATGGTCAGTTGGCTTCAACTCCTGAACCAATTGGACTTTGTATGGCGTCATACCAAGGTCTTTATGCAAAATTCGTCTCAATGATGTCTCCGAAATGTTCAATTGTTGAGAACGACGGTGAATTGATGTTGATGGCGCTTCACGCACACTTTCTGCCACAGCAGCAATATTCTCGAGTGTACGCACTGTTTTTGGCTTTTCACGTTTTTTATCGATGGATGCCAGGATGCCATTTTCTTTCACTTTTTTCACAAGATAACGAACATACGGAGCTGACGGTGCTTCTCTTCTTCCAAAATCCGTACGCAATTTTCGCACACATTCTGCAACATTACCATGATTTTCAAAGTAATGTCGCAATATTTCCCAGCGTTGTTCAAGAGTATACACAACCATATTTTTTTAGCGGAAGGATAAAACTAATTATCTGTCAAATCAGACATGAGCTAAGTGTTACCATTCACGAAATAAGCCTAGTTGAAAAAAAAAACGTTAGATGGCGGACCCGTTACCTGAAAATATATGGATCGACTTAGAATCACTAGCTGAGTCGATTTAGCAATATCTGTCCTTCCGTACGCCACCAGTTTTTGGGGCCTTAAATTTTGAGCAAGAAGGATGAAATGTGGTGCACGTGCTCTTTGTTGCTCCCAGCAGAACAAGTTTAATTTTTTTTGAAATCCGACGTAGTTTTTGGCCAATCCGTAAGGAATTTTGAAAAAGTTACTTGAAAACATATTTAGACAAACGTAATGCCATGCCCACTTTTTGGGAGCATTCTTAGTAAAAAAACTTTTTCCGGTCTAATTTTAAAATTTTCGAAAAAATTTCGAAGCAGAACCATTGCAAACATAATTTCTTCTATAGACCATTTTAAATCACGCCACTTTTTGGAAGTGTTTTTATATAAAAACGGTTGAAATTACCTACACCATAACATATAAAATAAATACAAATTTTTGGCGCAATAGGCTTGTTAGTATCCAGGGCCTAGTTTTCTCACAACTATTCATGTGTGCGTGTGTACTTCTTGCACGATGGCGGGACCTCCTGTTTTATGCCGACTCCGAACGGATAAGTTGAGATAAGCTATTCTTGACAATTGATACTGCTCGGATGATTTGTCAGATCATCACTAGAGGAGGGCCAGTGAAAAATCATTTTAGCGTTGCTACGGTTGGGAATCGAACCCAGACCTTCTGCGCGGCAGTTCATCGCACTAACCATCGCGCCACTGAGCCCTCACCCCATAACAGGAGAACAACCTTGTCTTTTGTAGAACAATAAAAGTGTTCTACAAACTGCCTGAACAATTTGCTGTCACAACGTCATTTTCTATATTTAATCCATATCGTGTTTTAAGCCATGCCCACTTTTTGGGGACATTAGTTTTACAGATGGGATGGGATGGGATAGTATATTCAACGATCCGTACAGCGGATCGTAGCTTCTCATATGTTTTTCAATTTGTGTGACAAACACAAACACAAACACAAACACACGACCCTGTCACGATAAATTTTCATTTACATCAAAATTTTCAGATTTCGAAATTTTTACACGACCCTAGAGTCACGGTAAATTTTTAATTTTCATCCAAATTTTTCAGACTTCGAAATTTGAACACGACCCTAGGGTCTCGATAAATTTTAATTCTTCGTCAAAATTTTTCAGACTTCGAAATTTTTACACAAACCTAGGGCCACGATAAATTTTTGTTTTCCATCAAAATTTTTCAGATATCAAAATTTGAACACAAACCTAGGGTCTCGATAAATTTTTATTTTTCATCAAAATTTTTCAGATTTCGAAATTTTTACACAACACGATAAATTTTCAGTTTTCATAAAAAAATTTTCAGACTTCTAAATTTTTTACAAACCTAGGGCCACGATAAATTTTTGTTTTTCGTTAAAAATTTTCAGATATTAACATTTTAACACAAAACTAGGATCTCGATAAATTTTCATTTTCCATCAAAATTTTTCAGACTTCGAAATTTTAACACGACCCTAGGGTCAAGATAAATTTTATTTCTTCATCAACATATTTTAGATTTTTTACACGACCCTATTGTCTCGATAAATTTTCATTTTTCATCGCAATTTTTCAGACTTCGAAATTTTTACAAGACCCTGGGGTCAAGATAGACTTCGACATTTTTACACAAACCTATTTTTCATCAACATTTTTCAGATTTCGAAATTTTTACACAACACGATAAATTTTCAGTTTTCATAAAAAAATTTTCAGACTTCTAAATTTTTACACAAATAGGGTAACGATAAATTTTTGTTTTTCGTCAAAAAATTTCAGATTTTAAAATTTTAACACAAACCTAGGGTCTCGATAAATTTTCATTTTTCATCGCAATTTTTCAGACTTCGAAATTTTTACACTACCCTAGGGTTCCAGATTAATTTTCATTTTTCATCAAAATTTTTCAGACTTCGAAATTTTTACACGACCCTATTGTCACGATAAAATTTAATTTTTCATCAAAGTTTTTCAGATATCGAAATTTTTACACGAACCTAGGGTCACGCAAAATTTTCCTTTTTTATCAAAATTTTTCTAGTCCATTGTTTTTTCATGGAGCTATAAGTTCTACTTTGAAGACGCAAGTTGTCTGTATTTTTTTGTTTGTATCATTCACTGAGCTGGAGGATTGCGTACTCTGAATTTGTTTCACGCAGGATTCTCTTCTCATCCCTACTTTTCTTCGATACTCTTCCCGTGCGGTCCAATTTTTGCGCTGTATGGCCTTGATATGTGCCTCTGTTGTCACCTCTCTTTGGTAATTTTTTGGGACCATTCATAATTTTTTCTCGTTGGACAGTTGGAATCTGAATTTTTCTAGTGTTGTTATGCTATTGTTGCAAAACATAGCTTTCATGAGCTTTTTTTTTAACGTTTATTTATTCACAATTTCTTTAATATTAATTAATAGCCTACATAAACTTAAAGACTAGACATTTTTAACTTTTGCCAAAGTAAAAGACCGTTATGGTTCGCATACTTTAATGAGCATCACACACAGGCGATCACATACCACCTTAAAGTGAATTTTTCTTGACATGAGGAGACTCCCCCAAATGAATCGACATCCTGATATGTGTAGACTGTGGTGACAGCTGGGATTTCATCATGGGATTTCATCATGCTACTCGAAAATTGTATCTGTCCTCACATGATATAAGTACAGACTTGACCGCGTTTCAGGAAACATGTTGGCCATATCCATCATCTTCACTGTAAGGTCTGTCCTTATACCACGTGAGGACAGATATACATTTTCGAGTAACACCTGTGGTGTACAGCGCAGCGTGAGCACGATAGAGAAGAATATTCGTCTATTTGTATTCTGTATTTTGGGGAGCTGATATCAACCACTGTTTCATAACTATTGATTGTGTATGTGATAAGGGAGTTACCAACCAACCTGATGGACCAATTTATTAGATTCCAATTTATGAGATTCAATGATGCCTTTGGCCTTTATGCTCATTCGACACCTGTTAAAGGGGCCAGACTATCCCTTGCGACCTGTTTTCTGAATACGTCGGAGCATCAATGTAAGTTTTTCACTTGTCCAGCCTAACTGGGACTGTAGATGCCACCGTTGACACCATCTAAGGAAATCTACCGCGCAGTCTAAAAAGAGGAATATGTGTATAAGTATGAAGAAAAGTCCTCCCCTACTTCGCTTTCATCTGGTGGCCCCAAGTTTTTACTCAGAAGCTTTAACCCTCTCTACGGTCATTATTCTAGGAACTTAGTGCTCATCTGCACGGCTAGTCGGAGTTGATAGGCATCTGCTAGGTGAAAACGTTAGGGTTTTTATTTAATCCTATTTCCTAACAAATAGCCTCTACACATCAGGTCTACAAAATGTCTACACAATCGCATATGAGTATGAGACCACATCAAAATAGGGGTAGGCATACGCGCGTATTACTTGAAAAGACCAAACCTGCGTCACTTTTCGCGTATTAGTTTGAAATAGATTTTAGCCGAGTAAGTGACCATTACAAACCCTATTCCTGCCCATCCAATAGTGGACCATTTTATGATTCGTCAGCTCTCCATAGTCTTCTTTAGCCTTCAGTGATAGGTTCAACAGTTTTCCATTGTTTGAGTGTATCTGCAAACATAAGTTATTGAAATTCCTCACATTTCTCTCATCAGTTAGTTCACCATCCCTAAGAACCCAAACTAATTCACTTTTAAACAAAAAAGGCACAGGATAACTGCATTCCAAGAGGTTCTCAAATTAATAAAAAAAAAAACTTTCCTACGCAAACATTGCCTCGCATACTAATCCCTTTTTATTGCTTCTTATCACATGTAAATGTAACTCATTTGTTCACGCTGCCTACTTAGTATTCAGCATCCTTTTACCCGCTCAATTGCGTCGACCCAACCAAAACTAGGTTCAAACTTTTTGGATAGTTTTAGGAGATGGCCCGCAAAAAGTTCTCGTTCACGTTCACTTAACAAGATTTTGATGAGGATAATTTCACACATCACATATATGCACGAGAATACCAAAGAACCCCACATCCGTTACTTACTCCTTCCAAAAACCACGAGGACACCTCGCAACCGTCAACATTCGAAACCACTTAGTTGCACACATGGAAAATTCATTCGATAGACCCCCTTAAGGTATGACTAGCAGGAGTTTTGCTTTTCCATTTTGCATACTGCACTCATACGAGTATCCTTTGCAAATGAGAATATTGTTTGTTAAGAAAAAAATGTCCTTCTCTGGAAGCACAAAGTGATTTCCTGTCAATCGATTGACATACTTCAGATCGGTTTTTGCGTGCCAATTTGAGAATGATTAATTGCCAACCTACACCTCCAGGTGGTATAAAGGAGGAGAATCCTTGGGGAGTCCACATTCAATATTTCATATTTGATGAAACCAGGTGAATTGATTGAATGGCAAATCCATTCAAACTCGGAACTGGTGATTAGGTAGACTTTTGTCAAAGTTGTTGACACTTGGGTGATCGTTATCCTTTATTCAGAGTGAAACTCGTGTAAATTAAATCAATTGGAAGGAAGGAAGTAAGGAAATGAACCTCCTGGGTGGGAAGATGAATAGAGTTGACCCACGCGCTGGTGCTTAACAATTTGCTTCCTCGACGTGACGGATACAAGACCGGAATTGAAAAAAGGCGGTAAAAAGGGACATACACAAGAAAATGCGTAATAAGGTGTAAGGATGTTGAAGGAAGGGCAGCGGAACTCCATTGAAATTCCATTTTTTTCTTAATTTTTTCTGGAAGTGTGTGACCTTTTCGAATCGATTGGAGCTAATGGGAGTGAGGTTATATTTTTGTAACGTGACATTTTGTGTTGACAGATTTCAAGAATTACTCGTGGGGATTTTAAGAGATTGTCACTGTTCAGGGAATATAGTACATTTGCATTGTATGGCAGACATCTGTGGCACTTTAAAACTCTTATAGGGTTGCATGAAAAATCGCCACAAATCTAAGGACAAAAACAACAGACGTGGAAGACGGCCAAGTAGCAGTCCATTCGGGTTGTGTATAGAGTTTGGGAGTATTTGAAGTAGATCCACAAAAGTTACTTTTCATAAGGCTGTAGGGATTACCGAAGGAACCCTATATGAAACATTACTTATTCAACTTTTTACATATAAAAAACTATATGAGTCAACCCTATGCTTGGTTAGTGGTGCATCTGAAAACATAAGTTTTGATATTCGTCCTATCTCTGACATTAATAAATCCAACACCTCTTATTCAGAATCCACGTTAAGGTACAAGAACATACATAAAGAAATCTAACATTTTTTTAATATTCCGGGACTTATTAGAAATTTCGCCCACACCCAATGTCAAATATCTGAGAACTATTTTGAATACTCAGCCTAGCCAGCAACCAAAAACGAACTTAAAACGCTGAAAGACCTTTCCCAGATGATGCTTGAGTATGCTTATTGACCTTACGTCTCCTAAAAGATCGTTTGACTGTAAAAAAAAACATTTTCCTTGTATCTTGTTGTTCGTGTCGTTGTTAGTTGGGCAGCTTGTTTATGTGCTGAAATTGAGAATAAGAATAGGCTTCAACTCACATGGCTCTCCAATTAGCCCGGTCCTTAACTGACTGCCCCAGTTGCGCACTTCAAGTTGGTTGAGGTCGGTTTCTACTTGTGCGTGGCACTTAAGGCGTGGTTTCCTCTACTGCGTCCGACGCGACGTCTGGTTGGGAATCGAAGACTGCGAGGCGGAGTATTGGTGCCCATTCGTTCTGCATGTCCTAGCCATCTTAAACGTTCAATGCGGAGTTTTTTGGCCAGGCTTATGTCGCTGTACAGCTCGTATTGTTCGTGGTTGAATCTTCGTCTCCATAGCCCGTCAACGCAAACGGGACCAAAGATTTTTCGAAGAATTTTTCTCTCGAATCGACCAAGGATTTCTTCATCCTCTTTTGATACGGTCCATGCTTCATTGCCGTAGAGCAGGACTGGGATGATCAGAGTCCCATATAGGATCCCCTTAGTAGTTCGAGTGGGGGCTTTACTACTAAATTGCCTTCTTAGCCCGAAGAAACAGCGATTGGCAAGAGTAATTCGTCGTTTGATTTCTGACGAGATGTTGTTGTCAGAGTTAATAGCGGAGCCGAGGTACACAAAGTCCCGTACTACCTCAAAGTTATATCTGTCAATGGTGACGTTCTGTCCAATTCGTCTATGTTGTGTGTCCTTTCGTGTTGACAGCGTATACTTAGTCTTACCCTCATTTACTACTAAACCCATTTTTGTCGCTTCCTTCTCTATACTAGCAAACGAAGCTATCACATCACGTTGAATCCTATCAATGAATTCAATATCGTCGGCATATGCTAATAGTTGCACCGATTTAGTGAATTGGAAAATTGTGCCTCTGGTGTTGGTTCGGAAGTTTTGCACAATCCTCTCAAGAATCAAATTAAAAAGTCACATGACAGCGCATCGCCTTGCTTAAATCCTTTTTTGGTATCGAATGTGTCGGTGAGGTCGTTTCCGACCCTGATGCAGCGATAATTCTCCATCGTCATCCTAAACAAACGGACGAGTTTGAGCGATACCAAAACTAGACATGGCTCTGTATAGTTCGTCTCAATAGGTATCGATTTGGACTTTTTTGGTTTTTTTTCCAGGATCTGACGAAGTGTGAAAATTTGATCGGTTGTGGACTTTTTGGCATAAAACCACATTTATATGTGCCGATCAGGTTGTTGGTAAACGATTTCCGGCGTTCATATTATTACAGCAGATAAGATCTTGTAGTCGATGTTGAGGAGACTTATGCCTTTGTAGTTGGCGCTGTTCACAGGATCTCTTTCTCTGTGGATCGGGCAAAGGATGCTGAGGTTCCATTCTTCAGGCATACTTCCATCAGACCAAATTTTGCTAATGAGTAGGTGAATGTTTCTTACCAAATCATCTCCACCAGCTTTATAAAGCTCGGCAGGAAGGCCATCATTTCTCGCAGCCTTGCTAAGCTTAAGTTTAGATATTGATTTCCTGGATAGTAACGGGTGATTTTTTAGCTGGTTTGGTTTTGGCAACACTGGTTTTGACAGCTGACGTGTGTTTAGTACCTTGTGTCACTGTCAAACAGCTTCAGTTTGGTTTGCAATTTAACCATGGATCGTCTTACAAATGAACAACGCTTGCAAATTATTGAATTTTACTATCAAAATTCGTGCTCGGTTCGAAATGTTCATCGCGCGCTGCTTCCATTTTATGATCGGCATTCTCGACCTTCTGAGCAGTCTATTCGGAAGATTGTGACCAAATTTCGCACCAAATTTACTTTGTTGGACATTAAACCACCAACACGTTTACGTACTGTGCGTAGTGAAGAAAATATTGCGGCCGTATCAGCTAGTGTGACAGAAGACCGCGAAATGTCGATTCGGCGCCGTTCCCAGCAGTTAGGCCTTTGTTACAGCACTACGTGGAAAATTTTGCGGAAGGATTTGGGCGTAAAGCCTTTTAAGATACAGCTGGTGCAAGAACTAAAGCCAGCCGACCTACCACAACGCCGAATTTTTGGTGAATGGGCTCTTGGAAAGCTGGCCGAGGATCCGCTTTTTTATCGAAAAATTGTGTTCAGCGATGAGGCTCATTTTTGGTTGAATGGGTACGTAAATAAGCAAATTTACCGCATTTGGAGTGAAGATCAGCCAGAAGCATTGCAACAGCTACCAATGCATCCCGAAAAAGCCACTGTTTGGTGCGGTTTATGGGCCGGCGGCATTATTGGGCCATATTTCTTCAAAGATGATGCGAATCGCAGCGTTACTGTCAATGGTGAACGCTACCGAGCGATGATAACAAACTTTTTTTTGCCCGAAATGGAAGTTCTTGACTTGCATGATATGTGGTTTCAACAAGACGGTGCCACATGCCACACAGCACGCGAAACAATGGCGCAATTGCGAGGCGAGTTTGGTGAACAGTTAATTTCACGTTTCGGGCCGGTCAATTGGCCGCCTAGATCGTGCGATTTGACACCATTAGATTATTTTTTGTGGGGGTATGTCAAGGCTAATGTCTATAGGGACAAGCCCGCTTCGATTGACGCACTGGAAGCCAACATCCATGCATTCATTCGTGAGATACCGGCCGATATGTGTGAAAGAGTATGCCAAAATTGGACTCAGCGGATGGGCTACCTGACACGCAGCCGCGGTCAACATTTGCATGAAATTATCTTTAAACATTAAATTGCAAGGTTCAAACTATCGATTCAAATAAATATTTCATTCATTTTTTTGTGTTTTTTTTTAAAAAAAGTTCTAAACCTCTTAAAAAATCACCCGTTAGTTTTCACCTTCGTCGCAAATATTGAATGGTTAATTCTGCCTGACAGATGGAGATTGTACCTCTTTGTCATTCAAAAGTGTGTAGAAGAGGTTCTTCCATATGTATGTACTAAGCATCGATTGTTACTCAAGTAAGATTCAGTTCCCGCCTTGTATTCCTGGCTTTGACCTTTACACTTTCGTAAAGCTTGCGAACATCATTCCTGGAGTGACAACTTTCTATATTTTCGTTCATTTTTTTTTTATTGCTCATTTTGCTTCTTTTTAGAAAGCCCTTAACCTAGATACCATAAGCATTGCAAGTATTAAGAACGTGGTATTTGAAGTATTTGCGGCCCATAATGGGGCTCAAACCTGGCTTCTTCATTCATTTGTGTGTACCACAAAGAATTAGACCTTCAGTCCTCATGACAGTCTGACACCCTCGAATGTTTGTCAGAACTTGTCAAGAGTGGGCAAGTGCAAAATTGGCTTAGGAGTTCTAACATTAGGGATTAAAACCTAGGCCTCTGCGGTTAGTAATCGAATGCAATTACCAGGCCTCTGGATCATAATTCCATTTTAAAAGCATAAGGTGTCCTCTGTAAAACCTTGCTTTCTATTGATTTTAAATACCCACACCTTCTTAAAAACGCATAAGAACCCATTTAGCATTCTTTTGATAAAAAATGCAAATTCGATACGAAATCCCTTGTGTAGACCCTCTCTTCTTATAACTAAGACTAAGCTCCAGCTATAAGAAACCTGGAACCTTTCAAAAAGTCCGTTCTCCATTCAACGCTTCACAAGGACGCACGTCCCGTCGGCATCGGCTCTCTCTCGAAAAACATTCTAAAACAAACGTACCCTTCAGCAAAATTGTCTGAAACAGCGTATTGGATTGTGCCTTACAATCTAAAAACAGTAGCAGAACTACTATCCCGATTCAACATAAATTAATATGCAATGCCAAGTCGCATGTATTTCCGTTCCCCTGGTTCGAAGAGTACAGCAATTAAAAGCAGTCCGTGCCGTGTGTTTTCACAGTTGCACACACAATTCACCACTACACCTCATTTAAATTGAATGGAAACACAGCAATCCTGCTGGAAGAAGGATTTTTAATTAAAATTTTGTAATAACAACCACATCGTTCTCTGATCCTAAGGACACCCCAACTGCACGTGAGTCGTGCTGCAATTTATGTATTTCGCACGGAGCCCTCCTAAAATGACTCGAGCAAGGATGTTACACCTTCTCCCACTAGGGAATGGTATCTGTATCCGAATTTGAAATTGTCACGAGTTAAAACCAACAACGACACATGAACTTGGGATGTCAGACACACTCACTCACCGAGTTTTTCAAGTAGGCAAACATTTGCGGAATTTGAAAGCAAAAGCCATTCGAAGGTGGAGTAGCTACCTTCGACTGACATACATGTTCACTTAGTATGAACACTCCATCCATCTATAGGATTCTGGTTCACATTTACAGATAAAACCTTCAATTTGGGGGTAACAGACATTTCAAATTATCCCTCCGAGTGCTGTTTTCCGATCCCTTTATGTCAGACCCGACACGAACAAGGCCATACGCAGAGATGAAGGTAACTAATCAAAAATAAAACAATCCCAGACAAATGTATTTAAAAGAAGCATTCACCTGGCTTTAGGTTAACTGACACCTTTTCGACGTTTTTTTTTTTACAAGCAAGTAGCATTCTCAACAAAAAAAAATTCAACTGACGAGGAAGGTTGAGTTCCTACCCTCGTTAGCACGCCACACAACGGATGGCCTGCGTTTGCCCCATGGGATATTCTACTTCTTTCCGGTTTGGGCCATCATTAGCAAGAGTATCCGCGCAGCTATTCTGTGCCTATTCTGTGCTAAGGACGAAATTTCTTATTATATCTTCATAATTCAATGTCTGTGTCCTGGATTATGTGCTTTTGTTTTTCCTGTGAATATCTGACAAATTTCGAGGGAAGATTGCAAAATTGTTTTCATCTCTGGTTATGGAGGGGATGGGGCGATCTCGAAATGAAATTATCTTCCGGCAAAGCATTAAGACAAAAGGACTACCACATTACCAGGGAAATGAGAGGAAATAAATCTCTGTGATTCTGGGAAGTTGTGCCGGCCAAAATGGAGTAATTTGAACAGCAATTGACGCAAAGGTAAGCACTGTGTGGGGGAGCTGGATAAGGCGATGTTGCATTATTGTTTTTGGTTACTCAGCAAGTCCTCAGGGTATAATATAAATAATGGAAGCTTGAGAGGTTCCTGTACCAGATGTTTGAATCACTTGAGGTGTTTTCGTTGCTTGGTGGTTTTCTGCGATATCTACACAGGTTTTTGGGATTCTAAAAAAGAAAGTTTGAAGGAGTGTGGATACATTTGTTAAGTGAAATTTCGACATAATTTGTTTTTCTATAAGATTTTGTAATAGAAAAGACCCGTCATGACGCAGAATAATGTTCCCCAGATGTCCGATGTTTGTGTTTTGCATACCGTGGTTATACACGGAGTTAACTTAGACAACGCCCAGTCGTTGTAACTTTGACTTCACATCAATTGTGCTCATTATGACTTGCAGAGGTATAGTCATCGGATATTGGTCTCATCGCATCTTTGCTTTGCAACATGAACATAAAAAGAAATATTGCAACAAACTTGTCAGAATGTCAAAGTAGACATTACTGCCACCCTGGAAGTACGAAGGGGCGGGCCGGGCAAAAGGAGAATGAAATATTCTGACATTTACTTTTTAGGCAAGGAGTCTAATGCTTTTGAGACATTAGCAAACGTCTTATTACAATCCGCATCAAGTCCAATTTCCAAAACACTTATGAGGCCAAAACACTTACACCACGCTTGGCAACGAATTTAGGCTAATTGACTTCGCCGCTGAAAGAAATACCACTATAGGGAGCTTACGATTTCCTTACCTCGATATCCATAGGCGGATATGGTGGTCCCCAGATCAACGAACGTAAGGTCAAATAGATCACACTGTGATAGACAAGAGGCACACATTTAGTGTCCTGTATGTCCGAACGTTCCGAGGATCTTATATCTACTTGGACCGCTACATTACAGCAAATACAAAAAATGTGAGAAAATTTAATGTCGAACGACTGAAATCTCAGCTCAATTAAAAATTAACCCTAAGAGGAAAAGCTGCAAATAAAGAAGAGAGCTGCCATTACCTACTTTACTCATCAGGCTCCCGACCCGTGAAGAGTCTCTGCCTAAGACACTGCAGCCTTCCATCCTCTACGATCTTGGGCTCGCTGCTTCCAGCCAGACCCAAGCGCTCTGGCATCCGCGATGGCTTGGTCTTTGAATCGGAGATTCGGTCTTCCTTGCCTTCTCGAACCTGGGGGCTGGGATTCGAAGATCCTCTTAACTGGAGCATTATTGTCCATTTGCACGGTGTGGCCGAGCCAATGTAGTCGACGCGTTTTGGCCTTTTGGACTACATCCACATCTTGGTACAGCTCATAGAGTTTGCGGTTGCATCATCACCTCCATTCGCCCTCCTCGTGCAGAGGACCAAAAATCCGCCGAAAGGATTTTTCTTTCGAATGAGCCCAGTATCGGCTCTCCCTTCTTGCTTATCGTCCAGCACTCGGCGCTATAAAGCAGAACTGGCAGGATAACGGTTTTGTAGAGCACACATTTCGTCCTTCGAGTTAGGAGTTTTGAACCCAGTTGTTTCGCCAAACCGAAGTAGCAACGATTTCCTAGGGTAATTCTTCGACGGATCTCCACTAGGGTGTCTTTCGTGGAGTTTATGTTTACTTCAAGGTAGGTGAACTCCTTAACTACCTCGAAATTGCTGCTATCAAAAGTGACGTTTTGTCCTAGGCGGTGGACAGATGCTTGTTTGTTTGTTGATAGCATGACCTTAGTCTTGTCCTCATATACTTCAAGGCCAACGGATTTCCTCTGTTCTTCAATCGCCGTGAACGATTTTTTCACGGCACGTTGGGAGCTACCGATGATGTCAATATCGTCCGCATAGCCCAGCAGCTGAACGGAGCTGTTGAAAATAGTGCTTTTCGTGTTAACACCTGCCCTGCGCACTATCTTCTCCAGTACGAGATTGAAGAAGTCACATGATAGCGTTTCTCCTTTCCGAAATCCGGTGCGTGTTTGGAACAGTCCGGGGAGCTACTTCCAAACTGCACGTTACAGCGTAGTTTTCCAGCGTCACGCGACACAGCTGAATTAGTTTTTTTCCGGGATTCCGAATTGGGCCATTGCCATATAGAGCTCCTGACGATGTATGCTATCATACGCGGCTTTGAGGTGGTGAGTTTTGACTTGGCTTCGTTGGTCTTTTCTAGGATTTGCCTCAGTGTGGTCTATAGTCGATCTGCAGCTGAAGCTGCCATGGACCTCAGCGAAACATTCGATACCAAAAAAAGAATGGAGACAAGGTGATGCACTGCCATGTGACTTCTTAAACATCCTACTTGAGAGGATTGTGCAAAACTCCTGAGCCAACACCATGGGCACAATCTTCCATAAATCAACTACTAGCTGACGACATTGATATCATAGGTTGGACCAAACAAGTTCCGCGTTTGCGAGTATAGAGAAGGAAGCGGCAAAAATTGGTTTGCCAGAAAATGAGGATAAGACCAAGTGTGTCTAATAATAGAGGACACAACATGGAGGAATTGGACGTTACCATCGGAGACTAGAACTTCGATGTCTACTTTGGCTCCGCTATTTAATATGACAGCGATATCTCGACAGGGATCAAACGAAGAACTACTCGTACTACCTCTTACGCCAATTGCAAAGGAGATCCTATGTGAGACCATTAAGATTACAATCCGGATATAGTAGTATAAAGCAGATGATGAACTCCTTGGTTCCGTTTGCGTTATCTGACTATGGAGAGGTATTCTAGGTCTACAGCGAGCTCAACACCAACAGTCCTGCTCGCTGAGCATTAGAGAAAGCCTTTGCCTTAAGTGAAGCGCACAAATATAAAATGACCTCAACCAACTTAAAGTAAGCAACTGGAGGCAGTTAGTGAGGGACCCCGCTAATTGGAGAAGCATGTTGGTTGGGTACCAGGTTCATTTCGGACTTTAGTGCCACTTAAGGGAGCAATTTTATAGTGTCCTGTCAACCAGAAAATTTTGACTTTGTTCTGGTTACATCTGGTAACGTCCAATTACCAAATATGTATACCAGAGGTTTTATGGTCGCTGGACTATCGACGTAAATGGAATAGGATGGGGATGGGATGGGCTAGCAAATGATGATATATACGTCTCGTGTCAGCTGCTTCTGGTACTCTTCTTATCTTTTCAATTTTCCGACGCTCATTTTGTAAGGTCAGATACTGCCATCCAGTTCTACTCCGACCTCAACATATGGTCGAGAAGTAGCGATAGATTGGGTAGAATAACTCTCCATGTCGAGAAGCTTGTACCATGAACAATCTGCCCTACACAGAATGACAGGATGCTGAGGTATTGTGTCCAAATCGGTGAAGTTACTTGCGATAACCACCGTAACAAGACACCAACTGCGAGATATGGTAGTTGCAGTCTCCATGCTCTCGACTTATCCAGTCTTGGATTGTCGGTATCAGTTTTTGTGTCCATCGGTATTTCATTTTATTAACCCTATGAACTTGCCAACCAGTTTGATTCTATTGGTGTCATTGTCATCATTTTGGCTGAGAATTCTTCTATTATATATTTTGCACTTCACGTCTGCAGGATGTCGATAGGGTCCTGCTATAATAAAGGCGGTCTCGTCTGAGATGTTTGGAAAGCCCATGATTATCTGTAGCGCGCAGTGTCTGTATGTTAACGATAGTCTCCTCTTTCGTCCTCAGTGCATGCACCCAGATTGTGGCGGAATATACAATAACTTACGTGATGACTCTTCTGGCGTATCCAGGTCCACCGATATTAGGCATCCTTTGGGATCTACATGCTTTTTGAAATGCATTTTGTTGTCCAGCATTACTCCAAGGTATTTAACTGCTTCTTTGACTTTATGATTTGGTTACCAACTTGGAAAGTGTCGAAGTCTTTACAGCTTTACTAATGGCTATGAGTACAGCTTCTGTTTTATGGTCAGCTAGTTCTAGTTATCCGAATACAGATATTTTATCCCGGCAATTGCTTCGTTTGTAGCTGCATCTACTGCACCGATCTGTAAGGCTACTGTCACGACGGCAATATCATCGGCGAATCCAATGATCGTTACTCCCCTAGGTAATGTTAATCGTAGAACTTCGACTTATATTATGTTCCACAATAGCGGTCCTTAGACTGATGTGACGTTGTAATATTTAAACCGTTCATCGGTATAGTATCACAGCCGCCTGTTGTAGAAATAGTTCTTTACTAACCGCACCAGGCAGTATGGAGTGTCCATCCTGACAAATGGTCATCTAATTGACAACCAGTTCTCAGAGTACTAGGCATTTTGAACGTCCAGCGTTACTACTGCATAGTACTCCTTTGCGACGTGTAGCCAACTTTTTCCTTTGATGGTTCTTTCGGTGATATTGACTACCACTATTATGGCATCAACAGTAGATCGCGCTTTTTTTAAAAGCCAAATTTTAGGTCTGATAGGGCTCCTTTCTCTTCTGCTACTGCTAGTAACTCATTCTATTTTATTCTCTCTATTATCTTCTTCAAGGTGTCCAGTCCGTCTGGGGGCTGCCATTTCAGGAAAGGTTCCTTCTTCGAGGCACTTCTGTATTGTTGCAATGAAGAGGTCTAGTCTCTTTTTTACACCCTTTTTCATGATGCTGTTGGGTCCAGTTACCTTGTTGTCGCCCATCTTACTGCATGTCTTTAGCAGCTCCTCCATAGGAATAAGTGGAATATCTTGCGGATTAATATCTGCGTTTTCTCCGAGATGCTTAACCTAAGCATATCCTTTCGCCTTCCATTTTTACCATTCACATTTTCAACCTCTCTTCAAATGTGTCCTATTAAAGTATCTGTCACTCCATTTGGGACCCGTAATTTTTACGATATGCCTTTGATTTTATTATAATCTGGTGGTGGCTGTGTGAATATTGCTCACTGACCCTACACTGTATGGTTCTCAGGGCGAAGTTTCTCGCAAATGTGATGTCACAGATGCAACCGACAGTCGGCTAGTATCTATGGCTCGTATTTTAAGTAGATATGCTGCCCTTTGATGGTTGGGTGTTGTAGAACGAGGGTCGACTCTGATTGGCGTTAACTTGGCAACGCTCAGTTTTGCAACTCTGACTACACATCAAATGTGCTTATCTTTACCTCCAAGTGGTAACCATCGGGTACTGGTCTCATCCAACCGGATTTGACTTGCTAAACGATAAGTGCGAGTGTTGATAACACGACGAAAAACAGCAACACTATAAACACCCTGGTGAGAATGGCACGGATGAATACCCGACCTGCTGTCCCAGGCGAACCAAGATGAGCTGCTCTGACATATTCGGTTAACAGGTTGTCCAGGAATTTCAAGTGTTAGTCAGGCCCCTTGAACAGAGATGGTGGCGGATGAACCGAAAGGCCAACGGCAGCGCTCAATCCCGTAGTGGATACTGATGGCCCCGTGTCCTAGGGGTATCTAATAAATTGGAACTGGCCCTCCAGGTTGGGGGTTGTGCTTTGGGTTAACTACCCACCCACAGAAAAAAAACATGGTTACGAAGCAACCAATAGCCTCGGAAAGGACTGATTTTATTGTTGACGACCCTGCTAAACGAAAAAAGGACAACGACGTTCGTACCTGCACCTGGAATGTGAGAACATTAAACAGGAGAGGTGCAGGCGAACAACTAGCGGAAGCCCTAAACTGCTACAAAGCAGACATTACTGCCATCCAGGAAATACGATGGGATGGGCCGGGCAAAAAGAGGATGAAAAACTGTGACATATATTACGGACCGTGATATAGTGAGCAGAAACAGACTATTCGGATGCGGATTTGTTATAAGTGCCAGACTTAGGCAAGAAGTCTTATGTTTCCAAGACATTAGCGAACGCATAGCAACAATCCGCATCAAGGCCAAACTCGCCAACATAAGCCTTATATGCGCTCACGCTCCGACGGAAGAAAAAGATGATATAGCTAAGGACTGCTTCTACGAGCTCCTCGACAAAACCTATGAGCGACTACCGAAGTACGATGTTAAAATCGTGCTGGGCGATTTTAACGCAAAGGTAGGAAGAGAAGACATCTTTAGAAGTATTGTCGGAAAACAAAGCCTACACGACAACACGTCTGGTAACGGACTTAGGCTAATTGATTTCGCTACGGAACGAAATGCCACTATAGCCAGCACACGGTTTCCTCACCTCGATATCCATAAGGGGACATGGCGGTCTCCAGATCAACGAACGGTCAACCAAATTGATCACATTGCGATAGATAAGAGGCACGCATCCAGTATTTTGGATGTCCGAACATTCCGAGGAGCTAACATCGACTCGGATCACTACCTTGTATCAGCCAAGGTAAGAATGCGGATATCCACCACGCCACAACAATCCAGAAATACTGTGAAAAAAATTAATGTCGGAAGACTGCAATCGCAAGAGACCGCCAAGACCTTCGCACAACGCGTATCCCTTAACCCCCTCGATTAACACCATACCACCAGCATCGAATGTCGAAGAGCAATGGCAACGATGCCAACAGGCCATTAGATCAGCCGCAACTGATGTGCTAGGTTTCTCGCGCCCACCAGCAAGAAACCCCTGGTTTGATGAGGAATGCCGACAGATGCTAGCAGCCAAGAACGAGGCATACAAGGCTAAGCTGCAGGTGAAGACGAGAGCTGCCATTGAGCTCTATAGGCAAAGAAGAAGGGAAGAACATCGGCTTTTCAGCAAGAAGAAAAAAGAGCAAGAAAAGCGCGCGATCGAGGATATAGAGAGGTGCCACTCCAGGAACGATGTTCGCAAGTTTTACCAAAGTGTAAAACGTCAAAGCCAAGGATACAAGGCTCGAACAGAATCCAGTTTAGATGAACAAGGAAATATTGTAGTTGAGACACAGTCGATGCTGAGGATATGGAAGAACCACTTCTGCAGACTGTTAAATGGCGATGACGAACAACATTCCGCTGTCAGGCAGAACGAACCATTCAATATTGGCAACGACAGCGAAAACTGCCAACCACCCGACCTGAGTGAAGTGAGGATAGCAATATCTAAACTCAAGCTTAATAAGTCTGCCGGAAATGACGGCCTTCCCGCTGAGCTTTATAAGGCCAAATCTGGTCGGATGAAAATATGCTTGAAGAATGGAACCTCAGCATCGTTTGCCCGATCAACAAAAAAGGAGACCCTCTGAACTGCGCCAACTACAGAGGCATAAGTCTCCTCAACATCGCCTACAAGATCCTATCTGCCGTAATATGTGAACGCCTGAAACCGTTTACCAACAACCTGATTGGCCCTTATCGGTGTGGTTTTAGGCCAGGTAAGTCCACAACCGATCAAATTTTCACACTTCGGCAGATCCTGGAAAAAACTCAAGAAGTCCAAATCGATACCCACCACCTATTCATCGATTTCAAAGCCGCATATGACAGCATTTATAGAGACGAACTGTACAGAGCCATGTCTAGTTTTGGTATACCGCCCAAACTCGTCCGTTTGTGTAGGATGACGATAGAGAATTCTCGCTGCTCCATCAGGGTCGGAAACGACCTCACCGACACATTCGATACCAAAAAAGGATTGAGGCAAGGCGATGCGCTGTCATGTGACTTCTTTAATCTGATTCTTGAGAGAATTGTGCAAAACTCCAAAGCCAACACCAGAGGCACAATTTTCCAAAAGTCGGTGCAACTACTAGCATACGCTGACGATATTGACATCATTGGTAGGACTCAACGTGATGTCATAGCCACGTTTGCTAGTATAGAGAAGGAAGCGGCGAAAATGGGTTTAGCAGTAAATGAGGGTAAGACTAAGTATTTGCTGTCATCACGAAAGGACTCACAACATCGACGAATTGGACAGAACGTCACCATTGACAGATATAACATTGAGGTAGTACGGGACTTTGTCTACCTCGGTTCCGCTATTCAATCTGGCAACACCATCGTCAGAAATAAAACGAAGAATAACTCGTGCCAACCGCTGTTTCTTCGGGCTAAGAAGGCAATTAAGTAGTAAAGCCCTCACTCGAACTACTAAGGAGATCTTATATAAGACCCTAATCATCCCAGTCCTGCTCAACGGCGCTGAAGCATGGACCGTATCAAAAGCGGATGAAGAAATCCTTGGTAGATTCGAGAGGAAAATTCTTCGAAGAATCTTCGGTCCCGTTTGCGTTGACGGGCTATGGAGACGAAGATTCAACCAAGAACTATACGAGCTGTGCAGCGACATGCCCCTGGTAAAAAAACTACGCATTGGACGTTTAAGATGGCTAGGACATGTAGAACGAATGGACACCAATACTCCGGCTCGCAGAGTCTTCGATTCCCAGCCAGACGTCGGACGCACTACAGGAAGACCTCGCCTTAAGTACGAATATAGGGTAGTCGAAGGATCCACGTGGTAGCACAACGAACCTTTTTGATCGAAGTGCAACCACTTTAACCTAACCTAAGGAGTTCCTATATAAGACCCTGATTATATCAGTCCTGCTCTACGGCGCTGAATCATAGACCGAATCTAAAGCGGATGAAGAAATCATTGGTCGACTCGAGATGAAAATGCTTTGAAAAATCTTCGATCCCGTTTGCGTTGACGGGCTATGGAGACGAAGATTCAACGAAGAAGTATACGAGCTGTACAGTGATATACCCCTAGTCAAAAAACTCCGCATTGGACGTTTAAGATGGCTAGGACATGTAGAACGAATGGACACTAATACTCCTGCTCGCAAAGTCTTCGATTCCCAGCCAGACGTCGGACGCAGTAGAGAAAGACCTCGCCTTAAGTGGCACGCACAAGTAGAAACCGACCCCAAAAAACTTGGAGTGCGCAACTGAAGGCAGTTAGCTAAGGACCGGGCTAATTGGAGAGGCATGTTGGTTGAGGCCCAGGTTCATTCCGGACTGTAGCGCCACTTAAGTAAGTATGCTGCCCTTTGTAGCTTCGTTAGAGAATCCATACCTATACATTACATAGGATAAGGATTGGTATGACTATCAATATGTATAGCCAACTTGTGTCCTTTCATTCATCGATATTAAGATTTCAATCCAATTTTATGTCAAGTATATCAAGGAACGTACCTGGGCTTTAATCCAGAAGCCCTACAATTATACAGATCTGTAGCTAACTGCCTCTAGTTTTACGCCTAGATATTTAGCTCAAGCCCCAAAAATTAGTTTCAAAAATGTTAGGCTCAATCTCTTGTTAGTGAATATAGCACTTACCGAGTATATTGAGGTTTGTTTGAAAGATGTCACTCAGGGTTGACTAAGCCTTTAATTATGAATCGATCCACTAACTAATTGATCATTCCTTATGGAAAAAGATATTTCCTACAACACTATTGAACCAACATCTTGAAATATCTCTTTACATCGAAAATCCATAAATGTTTCAGCAGCAGTAATATGTTTTCAAAATGCAAGCAATATATTCCAAAACAGGATACAAATCATGCCACAACCAAATCTGCAGTTACACCATAAACAGCTAAACCTAACATGAATGAATCATACGTGTAGGTAGGAATCTATATGTCACAAAAGTGCTAACCCATGAAGAGTATCCCCAACTTGTTTAAAAAATAATTTAAAATCCAATCAGTTATGTTGCATAATAAATCTTCCAACTACGGTACATAAATTCCATACACACACAACGGAATGTCCTTTTCCTAATTTTCAAAGTAGATTCCAATTTGTTTCGACGACATTATTGCATCCATAAAACATGCAAACTGTTAGTCGTATCCATTTGCAATTTGTTTGCCTTCCAAATGCGATTTTCATTTTGGTTCTCCGTTCAAGCATACCTCTACATTCCTTTGTACATACAAACACAAACAAACAAAAACAGGAGTAAACTTAAATGAATAAGTTGTAGGTGCATTAGCACACATTCAAAGGACACACGATGAAAGCAGTATGTTATAGCGTAGCCGAGTAAACGGTTTCTTCCGAAATGTTCAACTGCACGTAAACAGAGAAGAATCCTTTCATATCATAAAAAAGGACTTCAGCTTTTTCAATCCGTTTTTTTTTTTGTTTTTCTGGAACACTGAACTTTTGTCATCACGAACGAAAGTTGCCAGTCGTCGGAAAAACTGTTATTAGAGGACAGCAGTTGTATCCTCGTTGGACACAATTTTGTTTGTGGGCGTTTATTGGCAAAACAAACCATTCTCTGGAAATCAACAAACATCATGGCATCTGCGTCCTGGTTTTTCGTCCACGCCATATCTGGCTCCAAAAATGTTTTCTATAAGATGGTTTCAATTACGAAGGTTTAAAGTTTTGAACTTTAATCTTCAAAGGGAAGAAAACTTGAGATAAGTTCAGTGCCCAATCCTTTGACTAGTGCGCTATCCTTTATGGAGTCGGCTAGTATTTATTTATGTTTTGGTATGGGACGGATAACCTAGGATAGATTAAGTGAACCTAATGTAACAGAAGAATCAACTGAAGTCAACAGGCTCACCTTCCACCTCTCCGTGGGGTTTCCCAAAATACACACACATACCCAACCATGTATCGTGTATCCTCTAACGGGCAACTCTGTTTAACCTTATCAGATCTATGGTGTATGAGTATGCAGGTTCGGCCTTTGTCACCGAATGACTAAACGCTTACAAATTAGGATTCACTTCATTGGAGAATGTTCTCATCTTCGTAATCATGCCGATGGGTCCTTTATCTCTGAGTGAGCATTGTGGTTGAATAAATTGGATGCGAGCATGATAAAGGCCTATGCACACATAGGGGCTATGGAGGCAATGTATCACTATAGAGGTAAACTGTTGGAAGTGACTTTGAATGGCGCTGTCATATCCGGTTGATTGGACTTTGAGCTTTAATTACAAATGATGTTCTCGGGAAACCCAATATTTGACAAACGATGTTGAAATATTAACCCCGTTGATGATTGCATAAGTGTAGCTATAGGTTGAGTGTATGTAATGTCGTTTGTGTTACAAGATATGCCAGAAGGGATTTTTAACAAGCAAAATTCAAAATAGAGAAATTGAGAATGTGGCAATCAAGAGTGAGGTATAACAATGGAAAAGGGTGTTCCCAAACGTCCAAATTGATTATTATGGGGCAGGACAATGGGAGTATGAGATTGAAACATTGAATTGAATAAGTGAAATGCAACTGGCTATTTATTTTGACCATTTCTTGTTGAAGTAGCGATAAGACAAAGGAAGGAAGAAGATATTCCTATGATGTTACATCGAAACTAGATAGTTCGCTCTACTTATGTCTCCTATACTTTACCCAAGCATTGACTAATGTCTTCAAATTTTATAATATTAATCACAACAATCTTTATAAGCTGATGCCTTATCAGCGTCTCCACGTTCCTTGAAGATAACGACCAGAAAAGGCAAATGTCAATGGAGTACAAGTCTACAGCTGTTATGCATCTTCAAACACCACAATTGAGAAGTTTGAAGGTATGCTTAATAGGTTCATGGAGGATGATAGAAGTCGTAGCCTAATAATCGTAACCGGACACTTTAATGCTTGGACCATTAAATGGGACAGCGCACGGAGCAGAGGGAGGGCTCTATTAGAAGCCATATCTTCAATAGACCTAATACTGGTTAACGGCGGATGTGAGCACACTTTATCGTTGGCTCTATATGTGATATCACCTTTACAACTATCTTCATAACAAGAAGAACCAAGTCAGTCAGCTGGGCTATTTATTTTCAAGTACAAGTGAGATGAGAGACCCAGAAACACACTCCAAAGAAGGCCCAACAAATGGGGGTGAAAAATAACCATAATGGAAGATGATACATTTGCAATGATTTTAAGAAGATCAACGATAAACCCAGGAACAAAAAATGCTATGGCCGCCGAAGTCACCAAGAAATTGACTAGAGCTTGCGATGCATCAATGGTCCGGAAGACGTTAACAAATCGCCGGCCACAAGTATACTGGTGGAACAAAGAGATAGCTAAACTTCGCAGAAAGTGCCATAGAGCCAGAAAAGTATTCAAGCAACGCTGAGGGTTCCCCTACCAGCAGAATTTACGGGTGCAATATAGGTAAGGCAAAGAGATTTGAAACAGCTTTAAGGAACCCTGTTAGCAGATGTAAATCCGTGTGGTAATGCCTACAGAACAGTTATGACAAAAATAAAAGGCTCTAAGGCACCCTCACCGTCATGTCATGTTCTTTTCCAAAAAAATGTATCGGGTTTATTCCCTAAGGAATCACCAGTAGAGCGCATAGAGCCACCCCAGCAAATAGATGATTGATATCAACTGTAACGGAAATTGAACATCTGGATATATCAAAGGGATTTGACAATGCCAAGTTACATGGATTGAATGAAGCTATGAAAACACATCCACAACCATTTTCGGAATTTACAACGAGTGTCTAACAGAATGGGTTTTACAAGAACAACAACGACTGGCGCCTAATGGGATAAATCCAGATGAACCCTTTTCATACCGTTACATATGCCTTTAAGAAAAAACGGGTAAAATGAAATATAAGTACCAATTGATGCAGCTGGAGGACTCTAGAACCAACAGTTTGGGTTTAGGAAAGCTCGTTCTAGAGTACACGCTATTTGGAGGTTAACTACAATCCCGAAAGAAGCCATTGAGAGCATGAGATGGGAAGGAGGCGCAAAGAAATATGGTGCAGTAATAACTCGGTCAAATGGCAGGCAATGCGATTATATCAAGCCTTGAGTTTTCGCCTAGCTGATGCCTACCAACTCCTTCCCGTGGACACCACTGAGTTCTTGCAAAGAATTGGCGATAGCAGATGAAAGCGGGGGAAACACGTGTACTCACACATTCCAGGCTGAAGCAAAAGAACTCCCAAGGTAGGGAGATTCCAACTGTGGCTTATACAGCCCAGTAAGAACGGACAAAGCAAACAACCTATTTTGAGTTACTTCGACTTATTCGGACAACAGGTCATCAGGAATCTTAAGGGTAAGTCAGGCCCTTTATACAGAGATGGCGACTGATGAGCCGAAAGGCCAATGGCAGTGCTCAATCTGATACTAATGGCCCCGTGTCCTAGAGGTATCTAATAAATTGGAACTGGCACTCCAGGTTAGGGATTGGGCCGTTAGGGTAACTTCCTTATGACGTAAAAAATAGCTAGAGAGACAACAGCCTCGGATAACAGATCCCCTTAAATATCAACTAGACATGGAACGTCTACGGACATCGACTCACGAGTATGCACCTGGAACGCACGCAACTTGTACTCCACGGGAGCTACTCAAAAACTTGAATCTTCCCTAGCGAAATACAGGGCAGACATTACCGCGATCCATGAAATACATTTGACAACCTCAGGAATACACAAACGAAAACCATGCGTCATTTATTACAGCTGCTACCCAATGCTGATAATATGGTTTGATGTTGAAGAACGATGGTAGACTCTGATTGGCTTTAACTTGGCAATGCCCAGTGGTTGTAACTCTGACTACACTGCCTGGTCAGACTGGAATGGAATACCCGGCCTATTGTCCCAGGCGAACCTATATGAGATGCTTCGACATATTCGGACATCTTGAACAAAAATGGTGGCGGATGAACCGAAAGGCCAAAAGCAGCGCTCAATCCCGTAGTGGATACTGATGTCCTCGTGTCTTAGGGGTATTTATTAATATGAAACTGGCCCTCCAGGTTAGTGGTTGTTGCTTTGGGTTAACTACCCACCCATAGAAAAAATATGTGATATGAAGCAACCAATAACCCCGGAAGTATAAAATGGTACAAAGCAGACATTACTGCCATCCAGGAAATAATATGGGATGGGCCAGACAAAAAGAGGATGAAAAACTGTGACATCTACTATGGACCGTGTTATAGTGAGTAGAAACCGCGACTATTCGGATGCGGTTTTGTGCCAGGATTAGGCAAGAAGTCTTATGTTTCCAAGACATTAGCGAACGCATTGTAAAAATCTACAGCAAGGCCTAATTCGCCAACATAAGCCTTATATGTGCTCACGCTCCAATGGAGGAAAAAGATGATATAACTAAGGATTGCTTCTACGAGCTCCTTGACAAAACCTATGACCGACTACTGAAGTACGATGTTAAAATCGTGCTGGGAGATATTAACGCAAAGGTAGGAAGAGAAGACATCTTTAGCAGTATTGTCAGAAATCACGTTCCTTACGGAACGAAATGCCACTATAGCCAGCACTAGGTTTCCTCACCTCGATATCGATAAGGGGACATGGCGGTCTCCAGATCAACAAACGCCCAACCAAATTGATCACATTGCGATACACAAGAGGCAGGCAGCCAGTGTTTTGAATGTCCGTACATTCCGAGGGGCTAACATCGACTCCGACCACTACCTTGTTGCAGCCACAACAAACCAGAAATACTGTGAAAACAGTATATATCGAAAGACTGCAATCGCAAGGGACCAGAAAGGCCTCGCCAAGACCTCGATTAACACCATACCACCAGCATCAAATGTCGAAGAACAATGGCAACTATGCCAAAAACCATTCGATCAGCCGCAACTGATGTGCTACGTTTCTCGCGGCCACCAGCAAGAAACCAACGGTTTGATAAGGAATTCCGACAGCCAAAAACGAGACCTACAAGGCTTAGCTGCGCAGGTGAAGACGAGAGCTGCCAATCAGCTCTATATGCAGAGAAGAAGGGAAGAGCGCCGCTTTTCAGAAAGAAGGGAAATGAGCAAGAAGAGCGCGCTAGAGGATATAGAGGTTGCAATCTAGGAACAATGTTTGGAAGGTTTACCAAAGTGTAAAACGTCCAAGTCAATGATACAATGCTCGAACAGAATCCTGTCGAGATGAACAAGGAAATATCGAAGTTGGGACGCAGTCCATGCTGAGGATACAGAAGAACCACTTCTGTGGGCTGTTAAACGGCGATGACGAACATCATTCTGCTGTCAGGCAGAACGAACCATCAATTTTGGTGAAATCATCGAAAACTACCAACCACCCGATCTAAGTGAAGTGAGGATAGCAATATCTAGACTCAGGATTAATAAGGTCGCCGGAAATGACGGCCTTCCCGCTGAGCTTTTTAAAGCCGCCAGAGATGAATTGATAAGTAACATCCACCAACTCATAAGCCAAATCTGGTCGGTTGAAAGTATGCATGAAGAATGCAACTTCAGCATCGTTTGCCCGATCCACAAAAAAGGAGGCCCTCTGAACTGCGGCCACTATAAAGGCATAAGTCTCTTCAACATCGCCTTAAAAATCCTATCTACGGTAATATTTGAACGCCTGAAACCGTTTCCCAACAATCTGATCGGCCCTTATCAGTGTGGTTTTAGGCCAGGAAAGTCCACAACCGATCAAATTTTCACACATCGGCAGATCCTGGAAAAAACCCAAGAAGTCCAATCGATACCCATCACCTATTCATCGATTTTAAAGCCGCATACGACAGCATTTATAGAGACGAACTATACAGAGCCATTGCTAGTTTTGGTATGGCCACGTTTAGCAGCAAATTAGGGTAAGACTAAGTATATGCTGTCAACACGAAAGAACACACAACATCGACAAATTGGACAGAACGTCACCATCGATAGCTACAACTTGAAGAAGCTTTGTCTACTTCTACTCTTAACTCTGAAAACACCATCTCGTCAGAAATAAAACGAAGAATTACACTTGCCAACCCCTGTTTCTGCGGGCTAAGAAGACAATTCAGTAGTTCAGCCCTCACTAAGGAATCGCAGTCTTCGTTTCCCAGCCAGACGTCATATGCAGTAAGGAAGACCTCGCCTCAAGTGGCACTTACAAGGAGAAAGCGACCTCAACCAACTTGGAGTTCACAACTGGAGGCAGTTAGCTAATTTGAGAAGCATGTTGGTTGAGGCCCAGGTTCATTCCGTCATGTAGCACCTCTTAAGTATGTAAGTACCTAGATGTCGTCATACTCATCCTAACAAACGCCATACATTTCTAGAGTACTATTAACCCCCAAGGTATAGGGAACTACTTCTGAAGCTACACCCATCTATGTCTCAAAATACGAAATTGAAAGCTTTACAAGCGTAGGTAAGTTAAACTACCTTTCCATGTTTGTGGTGAAAGGACATTCAAACCTGACATGCAAATTGTTTGCATCTATTTATAATTTTCGTCTCACAACGTCTCCATGACTACCACAAGCAAACTAAATAGCTGTAGATTTTCAAAAAAAAAAAAAAACACCCAAAATGTACCTACATGATTAGGGATTTTAAATCCTATTCCTTGTTAGCAACCCGATACAGGATTTTAAATCCCAAGGAGATGAATGATAATAAATCCTAAAAAGGAAAACCCAGGTTTCTTATGGTTTCCATAATTTCGTTTGATTTTGTTACTCCAATCCTGTAAAGCAGTAAAAAGTTCGAAGGAAATATTTCTGCTAACATCCTTATGGTCATGAAATAAATCTTTTCATCAACTGTAGCAACGCCTAAAGTTATCTCAGAATATGTTAACAACAAATCCCCCTACTGCTGAATGTAAGAAGGATCCCTTGAAAAAAAAAACATAAACTCCTTGTAATATATTTTCTCTGCTTGCGAGAATTTATTCAAGGGACACCCTTTTCCTAGTTATCCGTTTTCACAGATCCCTCAGTAGTTACTACATCGCCATCACTCTCACCACATCCACTTTCTTCGTGATTCTCACTCTGGCTGGATGACAACGGATCGGATTCAAGGACAACTGATTGAGTAAGTTTGTCATTATCTGCCGACTCTACCACTTCACCGCTTAAATGTTGATCCGACAGGTCTAGCTCACCTGAGGAAATGCGATAACTTTCTCCGGCACTTTCCAAAGGCTCACTCTCATCACTTGCCTCACTGATTGTCAACAAAATTACCTCTGAAAATGTAAAACGTCCTTTATACAAGGATTTCATTATAAAATTTCAAACACCTGTATACAGTACCTTCGGGGCACCTGACACCACTATAACTTTGGGCACTCCAATCGCTGTTGCACGGCAATGCCGTTGAGCCCCAGGCGAACAAAAGGAAAACAAATACCACGGCTGCGGCTGAATGCATTCTCAACAACTTGACGAAGACGAACTTTTGTTTGTTCAGGGAGAAAGGTCCTGTGTTTGTTTTCCTGCAAATCGGTGTACGAAAAAAGGAAATTAAAAGTTTCGAGAATTTTTCACCTCACAATTAAAATGCCTGCGCTGCAGAGAGAAACCTTCTTCTGACACAACGGCGCACAAATGAACTAACGAACTATTTTTATGGTTTTCTTAGGCTGCCAGCAAGCTCTTTAATTAACACGTTTGCAAGAAGATGCTAGACATGAGGTGTGGTTGCGTAACTAGAACCTCATCATGAGAAGTTCAAACAAAACAGTAAAAGTGCCAAAAGCGGGGCTTTAGAGGTTCTGACAAAAGATGTTATTTTTTTGGTACAAAGATTGCAAATAGAATTTAGACGAAGTGAATGTTTGCTCGAGATGACCTCATGGGAAATGAGAGGGGAAGTGCCATTTGAAGTACGGTCCACATGTTGATGAGGATTTTCGAAAGGTACCTACAGCTAACGTTCCTTTAACATCTATTGACATGTAAGTACACTCACCTTTATGGCGGTTGTTTACCTTACTATTGACAGAAGATTGTGTTTCAAGCTAAGAGAGAGGTGTGAGGATCTTTGGCTGCACTGAGGTAATTTTCAGTCTCCGTATGGAGGGTGAGGAACTATTTATTGGGAGTACTTTTGTTTTTACGAATCGCAGCATATAATAAAATCACTAAGCATGGTCCATTGGTCTAGCTTCTTTGGAAAAGTAATGATGGAAGAAGAACTCTATATGAGTCAACGGTACGCCTTATTATTTAAAAGCAGATTACTGGCATTGATTTGATGGATCTAGATTCGTTAGAGTAATTAAATTCATTGTACACGTCAACCGCTATAGGGGTAGAGTGTCGAGGTAATATTCATCCAATACTTCCCACAACAAGAAGCCTCAGAAATGCCCGATCTCAATGCTGAAGGCCCTAAATAGCGAAAGGAGGACTATAAACTTAAATAGACCATATACAGCAGAAAAGCCAAAGTAGACCGTGGGCCAGAAGATAACGCAGCCTACCGAGGATAGCGATCAGAGTCAGCCATACTTCGGATGTGGCACAGCAAGAAGTCACTTTCAGAAATGTAAACGTACGCATCAAGGCCTACGTCGAAAATTCATACCTAATTGGTACACAGAGAGCCATTCATTGGGATGGTCTTGATACCACGACTGCATACATACTTACTTAAGTGGCGCTATAGTCTGGAATGAACCATGGCCTCAACCAACATCCCCCTCCAATTAGCCCGGTCCTGAGCTAACTGTTCGGTTTCTACTTGTGCGCGTTTTTTAAGGCGAGGTCTTCCTTTACTGCGTCCGACGTCTGGCTGGATATCAAAGACTCTGCGAGCTGGAGTAGTGGTGCCCATTCGTTCTACATGTCCCAACCATATTAAACGTCCAATGCGGAGTTTTTTTTAGTGGGGGCATGTCGCTGTACAGCTCGTATAGTTCTTGGTTGAATCTTCGTCTCCATAGCCCGTCCACGCAAACGCGACCGAAGATTTTTTGAAGAATTTTCCTCTCGAATCGACCAAGGATTTCTTCATCCATTTTTAATACGGTCCATGCTTCAGCTCAGGACTGTGATGATCATGGTCTCATATAGGATCTCCGTGTGTTGGTGTTGTCAGAGTTAAGACCAGAAGTAGACAAAGTCTCTCCATGTTGTAGCAATCGATGGTGACGTTATGTCCAATTTGTCGATGTTGTTCCTTTCTTGTTAACAGCATATACTTAGTCTTACCCTCATTTACTGCTAAACCCATTTTTGCCGCTTCCTTCTCTAAGCTAGCAAACGTGGCTATGACATGACGTTGAGTCCTACCAATGATGTCAATATCGTCGGCGTATGCTAGTAGTTGCACCGATTTTTGGAAAATTGTGCCTCTGGTGTTGGCTCGGAAGTTTTGCACAATCCTTCCACGAATCAAATTAAAAAGTCACATGACAGCGCATCGCCTTGCCTAAGTCCTTTTTTTGGTATCGAATGTGTCGGTGAGGTCGTTTTCGACCCTGATGGAGCAGCGAGAATTCTCCATCGTCATCCTACACAAACGGACGACTTTGGGCGGTATACCAAAACTAGACATGGCTCTGTATAGTTCGGCTTTGTCGTATGCGGCTTTGAAACCGATAAATAGGTGGTGGTTATCGATTTGGACTTCTTGGGTTTTTTCCAGGATCTGCCGAAGTGTGCATATTTGATCGGTTGTGGACTTTCCTGGCCTAAAACCACCCTGATAAGGGCCGATCAGGTTGTTTGTAAATGGTTTCAGGCGTTCACATATTACCGCAGATATGATCTTATAGGCGATGTTGAGGAGAAATATGCCTCTGTATTCGGCGTAGTTCGGAGGATATTCTTTCCTGTGGATCGAGCACATGATGCTGAGGTTTAATTATTCATGCATACTTTCAGCCGACCAGATTTTGCTTATGGGTTGGTGGATGTACCTTACCAAGTCAACTCCGTCAGCTTTATAAAGCTCAGTGGGAAGGTCGTCAATTCCTGCGGCCTTAATAAGTTTCGATATGGTAGTTCTGCCTGGCAGCGGAATGTTGTTCGTCATTGCCGTTTAGCAATCTGCAGAAGTGCTTCTTCCATATGCTCAGCATCGACTGTGTCTGAACTACGATATTTCCTTGTTCACCTCGACAGGATTCTGTTCGAGCCTTGTATCCTTAGCTTTGAGGTTTTACACTTTGCTAAATCTTGCGAATATCGTTCCTAGAGTGGCACCTCTCTATATCCTCGATCGCGCGCTTTTCTTGTTCTTTTTTCTTCTTTCTGAAAAGCCGGTGTTCTTCCCTTCTTCTCAGCCTATAGAGCTTAATGCTCTCTTATTCACCTACAGCTTAGCCTTGAGTGCCTAGTTCTTGGCTGCGAACAGCTCCTGTCGGCATTCCTCATCAAACCAGGTTCTTATTGCTGGTGTCCGCGACAAACCTAGCACATCAGTTGCGGCTAATCTAATGGCTTGTTGGCATCGTTGTCATTGTTCTTCGACATTCGATGCTGGTGGTATGGTCTGAATCGAGAGGTTAAGGGATAGGCGTTGAGCGAATGCTCAACTAGTTGTTCGCCTGCACCTCTCCTGTTAAATAGTCTCACATTCCAGGTTTAGGTATGAACGTCATCGTCCTTTTTTCGTTCAGCAGGGTCGTCAACAGTATGATCAGTAATTTCCGATTTGGTTGGTTCGTAACAATAGTTTTCTCTATGGGTAGGTAGTTAACCCGAAGCACAACCCCAAGCTTGAGGGCCAGTTTCAATTTATTAGATACGCCTAGGACACGGGGCCAGCAGTATCCACTACATGATTAAGCTCGGCCGTTGGGCATTCGGTTCATCCGCCACCATCTCTGTTCAATGGGCCTGACTTTCCCTTTGGATTCCTAGATAACCTGTTGTCCGAATATGTCGAAGCAGCTCATCTAGGTTCGCCTGGGACAGCAGGCCGGGTATTCCGTAGCAGTTTGACCAGGCTGTTTATAGCGTTGCTGTTTTTCGTCCGCACAGATCCGCACAGCGGGTTGTAGCCTTGTCATTTGTTTTTTACTCTCAGTTGAGTAGATCCTTTATGTTTTTTACATCTCGAAAAGAAAGCAATCCTGAAGATACATTAGGAACAAATTTTCAAGAATGAATAGCTCCTCTAACAATAAGTAAACAAACAAACAACGTCCTCTGAATACTCAGGAGAAGTATTTGCAAAACCGCATTTAATTTAAAATTCATCCGTCCTGCCATCAATGTGACAATATATGGATTTCAAAAATAAACATAACAGCCACCAAAAGCCTGACACAACAATATTTATTAACATTTTAAATCATCGATGGCAGAACCACTAGTACTGGATGGTCATTAATAAAAGGACATCCGCTTGATTTTTCCAAACAACGCCGCAGATACATAGACATAGTTTCAACCGTTCTCAATTTTATTATATAAATTTTTAAAATACAGTTTCAGCTTTTAAATTTAAAAAAATATATTTTTTCGAGCAACAGATATATTAAGATAAATGCACGAATCAATAATTTGTGATGCCCGAGGCCCGACTATTTGATTAATTAATCGGCCGATACTTTAACGTTCAATCCTTTTCCCAATGGAATGGTCCCCACCCATCTTTGTCTGATGTATTTTTGTTTCACAGATTTTCAAGGACGATTTCGAAATGAAAGAAAACTATTCAAGCAAAAATTTAGGAAACTTAAGACGACGAATAGACGGAGCAGGCAGACAGCTTACCCAGATCAATTTGTTTCGGTGGGTGTAAATGTCATAATGAGATACCCTTGTCGCATTTAATTAAAAGGGAACTACAAGGAAGTGTCGGAGGATTGAATTTTCAAAAGGATTGAATATTCAAAAGTTGAATTTCTAACGAGAGTTGACTTATTTGCGGAGGGGAGTAGCCGACTGTTTAGGAAACTTAATTTTGAAAGTTCTATCGAATTCTCTTTTCAAGTATCTGTCTCAAATAAAATGGGGACTTACACCACCCTTTGTCAGGATTAATGCCAAAAGTGTCAAATATCGTACTGTCTGTCCTTCTGCGTGAGTTAAATTGTCCTTTAGTGGTATCCAAATAGACTATTCGCAGAGAAATCAACAGCGAACTCGTGTTGAAATCGTTTTGTTAATCGATATTTAATTCCCGTTTACAGTGTTGCCAAAATTTTTTTTAATAATTCGTGTGGTTATAAAAATAGTTTCCTTTTTATAGATCTGAAATCTTAAAATGCTTGTTGATTTAGAACTAAATTATTATTGCATTAAATTAAACATTCAATTATCATTTTTGAATCTATGAAATTTATTATAACGAATTATGTTTCGACATAAAACGACGTTTTTCTATTGCATATGCTACCGCTCCCAAAAAGTGGTCGTGGGCCAAAAATATCTACAGACGAAATATTCATGTTAATATTGCCAATGATTTTGCATCAAAAGCTTTTTCTAATATTTTAAAATTTGACAGACAATGGTTTTTAAATGAAAACGCCTTCATGTACACCCTAAATCAAGTCCTGAAAAACAATGTTTCTCCAACATAATCATATACCGGTCTATATTCACTGTTCACTGTTCACTGCCTCTCCTGTTAGCCCGGTCCTTAGCTAATTGCATCCGGTTGCGCCCCTCAAGTCGGTTGAAGTCCGTTTCTATTTGTTAAAGAAGTCACGTAACAGTGCATTGCCAAGCCTAAACTTTTCTTTTTGTATCGGATATTTCGGTAAGTCAAACAGATAGACCCTAGGGCCGTGTTAAAATTTCAAAATCTGAAAAATTTTGATAAACAATGAAAATTTATCGTGACCCTAAGGTCGTGTAGAAATTTCAAAATCATTAAAATTTTTATGAAAAATAAAAATTTATCGTGACCCTAGGGTCGTGTAGAAATTTCAAAATATTTAAAATTTTGATGAAAAATAAAAATTTATCGTGACCCTAGGGTTGTGTAAAAATATTAAAATCTGAAATATTTTGATGAAAAATGAAAAATTATCGTGACCTTAGGGTCGTGTAGAAATTTTAAAATCTGAAAAATTTTGATGAAAAATGAAAATTTATCGTGACCCTTGGGTCGTGTAAAAATTTTAAAATCTGAAAAATTTTGATGAAAAATGAAAATTTATCATGACCCTAGGGTCGTGAAGAAACTTCAAAATCATTAAGATTTTGATGAAAAATAAAAATTTATCGTGACCCAAAAGTCGTGTAGAAATTTCAAAATCTTTAAAATTTTGATGAAAAATAAAAATTTATAGTGACCCTAGGGTCGTGTAAAAATATTAAAATCTGAAAAATGTTGATGAAAAATGAAAAATTATCGTGACCCTAGGGTCGTGTAGAAATTTTAAAATCTGAAAAATTTTGATGAAAAATGAAAATTTATCGTGACCCTTGGGTTGTGTTAAACTTTTAAAATCTGAAAAATTTTGACGAAATATCAAAATTTATCGTGACCCCAAGCAAAGATTATGAATTCTATACAGATGACGCATTGAGAACAAAAAACAGAAACTTTTGCTCAGTAGCTTCATGGTACGGGCGGGCGGTGTGCATGAAAACACATGAAAAACAAGAACATGTATTCTTGCGTCATCTGTATAGAATTCATAATCTTTGCCCTAAGGTAGTGTAGAAATTTTAAAATCTTTAAAATTTTGATGAAAAATAAAAATTTATCGTGACCCAAAAGTCGTGTAGAAATTTCAAAATCTTTAATATTTAGATGAAAAATAAAAATTTATCGTGACCCTAGGGTCGTGTAGAAATTTCAAAATCTTTAAAATTTTAATGAAAAATAAAAATTTATCGTGACCCAAAAGTCGTGTAGAAATTTCAAAATCTTTAATATTATGATGAAAAATAAAAATTTATCGTGACCCTAGGGTCGTGTAAAAATATTAAAATCTAAAAAATTTTGATGAAAAATTATCGTGACCCTAGGGTCGTGTAGAAATTTCAAAATCTTTAAAATTTTGATGAAAAATAAAAATTTATCGTGACCCTAGGGCCGTGTAAAAATATTAAAATCTGAAAAATTTTGATGAAAAATTATCGTCACCCTAGGGTCGTGTAGAAATTTCAAAATCTGAATAATTTTGATGAAAAATGAAAATTTATCGTGACCCTAGGGTCGTGTAGAAATTTCAAAATCATTAAAATTTTGATGAAAAATAAAAATTTATCGTGACCCTAGGGTCGTGTAAAAATATTAAAATCTGAAAAATTTTGATGAAAAATTATCGTGACCCTAGGGTCGTGTAGAAATTTCAAAGTCTGAATAATTTTGATGAAAAATGAAAAAATGTCGTGACCCTAGGGTCGTGTAGAAATTTCAAAATCTTTAAAATTTTGATGAAAAATAAAAATTTATCGTGACCCTAGAATCGTGTAAAAATATTAAATTCTGAAAAATTTTGATGAAAAATGAAAAATTGTCGTGACCCTAGGGTCGTGTAGAAATTTTAAAATCTGAAAAATTTTGATGAAAAATGAAAATTTATCGTGACCCTAGGGTCGTGTAGAAATTTCAAAATCATTAAAATTTTGATGAAAAATAAAAATTTATCGTGACCCTAGGGTCGTGTAGAAATTTCAAAATCATTAAAATTTTGATGAAAAATAAAAATTTATCGTGACCCTAGGGTCGTGTAGAAATTTTAAAATCTTTAAAATTTTGATGAAAAATAAAAATTTATCGTGACCTTAGGGTCGTGTTAACATTTTAAAATCTGAAAAATTTTGATGAAAAATGAAAATTTATCGTGACCCTAGGGTCGCGTAGAAATTTTAAAATCTGAAAAATTTTGATGAAAAATGAGAATTTATCGTGACCCTAGGGTCGTGCAGAAATTTTAAAATCTGAAAAATTTTGATGAAAAATAAAAATTTATCGTGACCCTAGGGTCGTGTAAAAATTTTAAAATCTGAAAAATTTTGATGAAAAATGAAAATTTATCGTGACCCTAGGGTCGTGTAGAAATTTCAAAATCATTAAAATTTTAATGAAAAATAAAAATTTATCGTGACCCTAGGGTCGTGTAGAAATTTCAAAATCTAAAATTTTGATGAAAAATAAAAATTTATCGTGACCCTAGGGTTGTGTAGAAATTTTAAAATCTGAAAAATTTTGATGAAAAATGAAAATTTATCGTGACCCTAGGGTCGTGTAGAAATTTCAAAATCTTTAAAATTTTGATGAAAAATGAAAATTTATCGTGACCCTAGGGTCGTGTAGAAATTTCAAAATCTTTAAAATTTTGATGAAAAATGAAAATTTATCGTGACCCTAGGGTCGTGTAGAAATTTCAAAATCTTTAAATTGAAATAAAAATTTATCGTGACCCTTGGGTCGTGTAAAAATTCCATAATCTGAAAAATTTTGACGAAAAAAAAAAATTTATCGTGTGCGAGATTACGTGGTATACCAAAACTAGTCATGGCTCTGGTCTAGTTCGTCTCTATAGACGATGCTACATGCTTGAAATCGATAAATAGTTAGTGTGTATAAATTTGGACTTCTTGGCTTTTTCTTATATATGTCGAAGTGAAACGATTTGATCAGTTGTGCACTTTCCTGGCCTAAGACCTTATCAGTGTGGTTTAGGCCAGGGAAATCCACAACTGATTAAATCTTTACACGATCAGATTGTTGGTAAACGGTTTTAGGCGTGCACATTTCAAATATGGATTTGCGGTCTAGGACGGGGTACAACAGGGCTACAATTAAGTAGCTAGGTTGTTTTCACAGAACCTTGGTTCCAAAAGCAGGCCTACACAGAACACGCATGCTGCTCAGTTTTTCAATGTATAATGGCGATTAACAATCTTTAGAATGACGTCTGTCATATGAGACCAAAACCGTCTCGCTACGATTCATACATCCTAAATGCATGTATTTTTAATAGGAAGTTACGTAAATGTATCCTGTATGATATGTCATCAACAAATATTGTCGAAACACAATTTTTCTCTAAATCTCAAAGTAGTCAAGTAGTTTGCATCGGAGTCAAGATCAACCCCACGATTTACACCTTAATGGAGATACGACGAAGATTGTTCAAATGTTTGTTGTACCGGACCCAAATATTATCAGTCGGTCCTACGTTAGGAGAATGAATTTTTCATCCTGTATGAGAAAAAGCCAAATGGATGAGAAGAACAATCGCGAAGTTTTTTAGCTGGCTACATTGGCTGGGCCCAATTTAGAGATTGTTATCTAGATTGTTATTAAATCCTTACCTTCATGTTCGAGACGGCATTGAGACCGAATCTCCCGCTGAATGATCGATCGATCTCGGATAACAATGCATTTGTAGTGAACAACTTGACCCAGGCACGCTGATCGAAGAGAAGAGAAGGCTGTCTTGTCTCAGGCACTATCACATTAAGTAAGTATGTTTGGCGATAACAAAGTTTCAAGCGGATGAAATGTCAATGGTGTTCGACTGAGACCATGCAATTCGGAACGGTTGTTTCTCCCATTAGCTATATTGCATGGTTATTGAATAGGATACAAATAGGTGCAATTATGCTTCTGCTTCACCTGACCAGATGTAGGAGTTTAACTGTCTATAACAAGGTTTTGGGCAGACTACCTACAGCGTTTGAGCGAGAAATTCGTTACGGTTATTTCTCCCATTTGTTTTATTGCACCTCAGGTAGGTGCTATGATACAAGTTGTTCCCCCTGTTCACATGTTAAATTCAAACTCAAGTTTAGGGTGTATATCAGAACTAGTGAACAATTTCTTGCATCGATTCAGCACTTATCTCAACGAGGCTGAAATACAACATTGTACAATGTTACGTCAGCGTATAATATATCCTACCAGGCACTGGCTTAAGTAGCATCGAAACTGAAAGTTCAATTTGGTTACTCTGCCAGAACTTCCCACTGATGAGGACACCCCACCTGAAAACGTGACTCCTTGCTATAAAAATACGAATCCAATGCGAACCGTAAAACGAATAGTAAATGTGGACTTTGCATAAATTTTGCATAAAGCAAATGAGCCAAGTGAATAAATACGAGCGTTTGAAAGTCCATACCATACCGCCTTCACCAGAAAAGCCAATTAAGGGTGATCCTTTTGCGTAAAATTTCATGGAACCAGTTTTTTTGTCAGAGCTCGATGTAGATTACGCGGATTCCCTGAACAAAAGGATATTTCGTTCATCTGTGTACCTACTGCATGCTCATTCCTTAATCTGCACGATTTTCCAATAAGATACCTACGTGCATACTCGCACGAGCATTAACCTCGAATACCACAACTAGCGCCAAATGCAATCTACCATTTCGACTTGGGTGCCCAAATCGACTGCAGATTATGGCTGCTTATCCTGTGTACCTTGAGTGTGCTTTGAATCCCATCATGCTGAAGTCGTTTCCAAGTAATTTAATTAATCAATTGAGTCCTTACCTCAACACAGCGCTGAGCTCCATCCTTAATGTGGAAAACTGTCAGAACAATCGAATCGATAAACATTTGCACCCGACAATAGTTATCCGCACAAGGATACCATTACAATGTTCCTTCATAGAAAATGGGTTCTTGTGTGTCCCGCATTTATCATCGAGTACATCGGGTGTTAGACGACGGAAATTGTCCGCAAATCTCTCTGTTTTCCATTGTTTATTGTTAATCCAAGAAAAAAGGACAAGACAAACGTGCAAGAAAGGACAATCTAAGTGGCGGAAGGAAATTCCATTTCCTTTGACAATTGTTGATTTTGCAACGAAAATAGCTAGAGCAAGGAAATATAAAATCTTTCAATGGGGGATGAGCCTCCTTTGTCAGTGTTAGGATAAGGAGTGTAAGGAAGGAGCGGCTATGTTAACCCTTAGGGCTTAGGCTATGCCTCCTTCCACAAGGGAATTGAAATGTTCTTTCATTTGAACAGGGAATTTATGCAACCAATTGAAAATGACTCCACATAAAACAAACGAACACTAAAATTGGATGCAGATAGTTTTTTTTTTTCCTTGATGGTGTGGGGTGGTAAAGGGTGGGTTAGAGGTTGAGAAGATTCTTTTGCTCGTATAAAAAGGGTTTCGTTATTGTTGGGAGGTGGAGTTAAAGTGCACGAATATCGTATTGAACTTTAAAGGTGCTGATCAACAACTTAAAAACTCGAAAACCTTTAAGATCGACCATCCCAAGTTCTAGCTTTCAGTATAATGGCGGAAATCGTGTATCCTGTATTAAGTTGGTGAAGACTTTAATGAAAGTTGTTAGCAGCTAATACTTACAAGTTGTGACAGTATTTCATTTTCGTAACTTACCTACTTACTTAGTGGCATTACAGTCCGGAATGAACTTGGGCTTCAACTAACATGCTTCTTTCATTAGCCCTATCCTTAGCTATATGCCTCCAGTTGCGCACTTAATGTTGGTTGCGGTCGGTTTCCATCTGTGCGCTCCACTTAAAGCTTGAGCTCCACTGCTAGGACTTGAAGCCTGAATATTGGTGTCCATTCGCTCTTCAAGTCCTAGCCATCTTAAATGTACAATGCGTAGTTTCTTGACTAGGGGTATGTCACTGTACAGCTCGTTTAGCTCGTGGTTGAACCTTCGTCTCCATAACCCGTCAACGCAAACGCGACCGAAGAATTTTCGACCAAGAACTTCTTCAGCCATTTTTGATACGGTCCATGCTTCCGCGCCGTAGAGCAGGACTGGCATGATCAGGGTCTTTTATAGGATCTCCGTAGGAGTTCGAGTGAGGGCTTTACTACTAAATTGCCTTCTAAACCAGAAGAAACAGCGATTGGCAAAGGTAATTCTTCGTTTGATTTCAGACGAGATGTTGTTGTCAGAGTTAATAGTGGAGCCGAGGTAGACAAAGTCCCGTACTACCTCAATGTTATATCTGTAAATGGTGACGTTCTGTCCAATTCGCCGATGTTGTGTGTCCTTTCGTGTCGACAGCATATACTTAGTCTTACCCTGTGATTTACTGCTAAAGCCAATGTTGCCACTTCCTTCTCTATACTAGCAAACGTGGCTATGATGTCAATACCGTCGGCGTATGCTAGTAGTAGCACCGATTTTTGGAAAATTGTGCCTCTGGTGTTGGCTCGGGAGTTTTGCACAATCCTCTCAAGAATCAAATTGAAGAAGTCACATGACAGCGCATCGCCTTGCCTAAATCCTTTTTTGGTATTGAATTTGTCGGTGAGGTCGTTTCCGACCTGATGGTGCAGCGAGAATTCTCCATCGTCACCCTACACAAACGGACGAGTTTGGGCGGTATACCAAAACTAGACATGGCTCCTTATAGTTCATCTCTATAAATTCTGTCATATGCGGTTTTGAAATCGATACACAGGTGGTGGGTATCGATTTGGACTTCTTGGGTTTTTTTCCGGGATCTGCCGAAGTTGAAAGATTTGAACAGACCTAAAACCACACTCATAACCTGATCGGCCCAGGTTGTTGGTAAACGGTTTCAGGGGTTCACATATTACGCAAATAGGATCTTGTATGGGATGTTGAGGAGACTTATTTCTCTGTAGTTGGTGCAGTTCAGAGGGTCTCCTTTTTGGATTGGGCAATCGATGCTGTGGTTCCATTCCTTAGGCATACTTTCATCCGATCAGATTTGGCTTATGAGTTGGTGGATCTTACTAACCAAAGCTCGACGGGAAGGCCGTCAATTCCGGCAGCCTTGTTAAGCTTGAGTTTGGATATTCCTATCTTCACTTTAAGGTCGGGTGGTTGGTAGTTTCCGCTGTCTTCGCCATATTTTTGCCTGACAGCGGAATGTTGTTCGTCATCGCCGTTTTACAGTCTGCAGAAGTGGTTCTTCCATATCCTCAGCATCGACTGTGTCTCAACTACGATATTTCCTTATTCATCTCGACAGGATTCTGTTCGAGAATTGTATCATTGGCTTTGGCGTTTTACACTTTGGTAAAGCTTGCGAACATCGTTCCTGGAGTGGCTCCCCTCTATATCCTCTATCACCCGCTTTTCTTGCTCTTCTTTCTTCTTTCTGAAAAGCCGGGGTGTTCTACCCTTCGTCTCTGCCTATAGAGCTCAATGGCAGCTCTCGTCTTCACCTGCAGCTTACCATTGTAGGCCTTGATCTTGGCTGCGAGCATCTGTCGGCATTATTCATCAAACCAAGGGTTCCTTGCTGGTGGGCGCGAGGTTAGGGAATACTCGTAGGGCGAAGGCCTTGGACGTCTCTTGGGATTGTAGCCTTTCGAAATTAAATGATGTTTTCACAGTATTTCTGATTTGTTGTGGCGTGGTGGATATCCTCATTCTTACCTTGGGTGCAACAAAAAAATACTGGATGCGCGCCTCTTGTCTATCAATTTGTTTAACTGTTCGTTGATTTGGAGATCTCCATGTCCCCTTATGGATATCGAGGAAAGGAAACCGTGTGCTGGCTATACGTGTTGTCGTATAGGCTATATTTTCCTACAAAACTGCTGAAGATGTCTTCTCTTCCTACCTTTGCGTCAAAGTCTCCCAGGACGATTTTAACATCGTCCTGTGGAAGTCGCTCATAGGCTTTCTCATGGCGCTCGTAGAAGCAATCTGAGTTACATCATCTTTTTCCTCCATCGGGGCGTGAGCGCATAAAAGCCTTATTTTGGCAAATTTTGCCTTGATGCCAATTGTTACATTGCATTCGCTAATTGGAAGATTTAGATAAGATTTCTTGCCTTAGTCTGGCACTTATAACAAATCGGCATCCGAATAGTCGCTATTTCTGCTCACTATAAAACGGTCCGTAGTAGATATTACAGTTTTTCATTCTCTTTTTGCCTGGCCCAATCAATCGTATTTCCTGGATGGCAGGAATGTCTGCTTAGGGCTTCCACTAGTTGTTTGGCTCGAGTTTGGCTGCACATTTTCTGTTTAATGTTTTCATATTCCAGGTGCAGATACGAACGTCGTTGTCCTTTTTTCGTAAAGCTAGGTTGTCAGCAACAAAATCAGTCCTTTCCGAGGCTATTAGTTGCTTCTTAACAACAATTTTTATCCGCGAATAAGTAGTTAACCCAAAGCACAACCCACAATCTGAAGGTCCACCTCCAATTTATTAGATACCCCTAGGACATGGGTCATCAGTATCCACTACAGAAATGAGTGCTGCCGTTGACCTCTCAGCTCTTGAGATTCTTAGATGACCTGTTGTCCGAATATGTCAAAGCTACTAAAGGTTGTTTACTATGCTTATCCTAACTGGGACTGTAGATGCCACCTTTGGCTCCATATTGGAATTTTTCCGCTGCCGTTTGGGAATGTTTTTGATAGAGGACCTTAACCCTGGCTAGTTTTTGTCTACGAGTGGTATTTCCATCTACCCCACATATATGACACACCCACTTTCTTTTGTTGTCAAGAGAGTGTGTGTTGATATTATTCATGATAGTTTTTAAAGGAGTGAGAATGCCAATTGCACGTGAGCTGGGAAGGGACGAGCCCATCCTGGCTAGGGCATCAGCCTGTTCATTTCCATCTATGTCACTGTGGCCTGGAACCCATATGAGAGTGATACTGTACCGACTCCCAATTGAGGCCAGTTCGTTCTGGCATTGAAGTACTAGTTTTGATGACGTCGATACCGAAATAATCGCCTTAATAGCAGCTTGACTGTCGACAAAAATAGCGATATTTTTCTTGGGAGTACTATCGTGTTTAATCGCGTGACAAGCCTCCCTAATAGCCAACAATTCCGCTTGGAATACGCTGGTGGAATCAGGAAGGCGAAACGATTTTTTTATTTTTAGTGTGTCCGAGTAGACATCTACGCCCACTCCACAGTCCATTTTGGAGCCGTCGGTGTATATAAGTGTGTCAAAAAATTGTTCAACTACTGCGTTTTTCCAATCCTCTCTAGTTGGAAAGCCAGCGGTGAAGTGTTTGTGGAAGGTCAGTTTGGGTATCATGTAGTCGGTATGATGGTCAGCTAGACCTGCTGGCATTGAATCTAGGATATTGCTGTGCCCATAGGGCTTATTGAACCAGCAGCCAGATTCTTTGAGCCTGACTGCACTGCACATTGCAATGTCTTTGATATGGATATCTAGAGGGAGAAGGTGGAGAAGAACCGTTAAGGCATCAGTGGGACAAGATCTCATGACCCCAGTTGTGCCGATACAAGCAGTTCTTTGTACCCTCTTAAGTTTGTCAATGATATACCCTTTACTCACAGAAGGCCACCAGACTAGTGCCCCATAGGTGAGTATCGGCCGAACAACAGCAGTGTACATCCAAAGTGTCATTTTTGGTTTTAGGCCCCATCTTTTTCCAAATGTTTTTCTACAGGCATAGAAAGCTATACCTGCTTTCTTGACCCTTTGTTCTATGTTGGTTTTCCAATTAAGCTTAGTATCTTGGATAGTCCCTAGATATTTGGCATTGGATGAGAGTGAGAGCGCTTGTCCATTAAGTCGGGGGAGATTAAAGGCTAGTATTTTGGTCTTCGTGGTGAAGAGCATCATTTCCGTTTTGCTCGGATTAACATCCAGGCCACAGCTTGTAGCCCACGTGCTCACAGAACCCAGAGCGTACTCCATGATTTCGCTAATCACTGGGAGAAACTTTCCTGACACTAGGATCACCACGTCGTCCGCGTATGCCACTGCCTTAATCCTACCCCGATCAAGTCGGACTAACAGTTTGTTCATAACAATAAGCCACAGCAGAGGAGATATCACACCACCCTGTGGTGTACCTCTGTCAGCATATCGCGTTAAGCTGCTGTTGCCTAGTGTTGATTGAATGATTCTAGACCTTAGCATGGATATAATCCACTAAAATGCTCCTCTACACCAGTTACGGTTAGGGCTTCTAGTATGCTGTCAGTATGTACATTATTGAAAGCCTCTTCTATATCAAGGAAGGTGGCTAGGGTGTACTCTTTGTAGTAGAGGGACTTTTCGATGGTCCCAATCACCTCATACAGAGCGGTTTCAGTCGATCTGCCTTTGAGATATGCATGTTGTGATGTGGATAGCGGTGATTCATTAAGAATGCTTCGCACATGGATGTCAAGGATCCGCTCCAGGGTCTTTAGTATAAAGGAAGCAAGGCTGATGGGCCTAAAATCTTTTGCAGATTCATGTCCACGTCTGCCTGCCTTTGGTATAAAAACTACCCTGATACGTCTCCATGAGTGTGGAATAAAGTTTAATAGAATACAACTTCTATAAATTGGCAACAACCACGGTAATACAGTGTCCTGTAAGTTTTGTAGCATGATCGGCAAGATGCCATCAAGGCCAGGTGATTTATAGGGTGAGAAGCTATTTATTGCCCAGGATGTCTTTTTTGGTTATGATGGATTTGATATTTTCCCAAGTTGCATGGTCAGCGGGCCGAGATTCAGCAGATGCTGGCGGCACCTCTTTACAACCCGGGAAGTGTGTGTTAATTAGGATGGACAGAGATTCGGATGAGGTCTCTGCCCAGCTACCATCCGACTTTCTTATTAAGGACGGGTTTGAATGGTCCTTCGCTAAGATTTTGCTCAGTCTGGAAGAGTCTTTAAGGGTATTGATGGATTCGCAGTGTTCCTGCCAAGATTATTTCTTGGCGCTACGAATAGCCGCTTTGTATATTCTAAGCCAATCTTTATAGGGCTGTCAAAAATTGTATTTATGGCAGATGTTAAAGATGACCCTGGTCATATTCCTAAGTTTACAAAGGTCCTCACTCCACCAGGGAGGTAGTTTTTTCTTACCGACACTAGCTGGACACGAGACCTTGAAAGCAGTACTCATTGCCTTCTCAAAGGTAACGATAGCTGCGTTCAGTTCGTCTGTCGAAGTGAACTTAGATTTTGGTATTACTTGAAGTCTAGAATTAACTACTGGTAAAACTTTGGCCAGTTGATTCTTTTGGGATTTCTAAAGGGGATTGGTGCATCAATCCGAATATTGACATCAAAGAGTATCCAGCTGTGATCAGAGAAGGATTTCAGATTGGATACTCTCCAGTTATGCACTTTTAGGTTGTCGTTGTTTGTGGCTAGTGTGTTACGGCAGCCTTCACCACTTTTGACAAAACAAAAAAAAAAAAAAAAAAAAATTATCACCGAAAGTTTATTTACAAATATCTTTATTTGTCTTATAATTCCTATCACAGAGATATACTTCAAAATACACACATCCCATTCTTCTAACTACCTTACACGACTAATTTACCCGGCCCCCGCATGATCCTTACTCTGTCCTAATACTCCACCTTCCCAATCCATCGTTTTGCCGTCGGCATTTCGAATTTCCTATTTTCTTAAAAAAAATGCATCCTATTTATCCATCTTCCTGCGAAAACAACGTCATTGTTTAATACATAATCCCACTAAACTAATAATAACACCTCGGATATTTCGAATTGTTAAAACTTTGGTTTATAACGGGTGATTTTTTAAGAGGTTTAGAACTTTTTAAAAAAAAAAAACACAAAAAATTCGAAATATTTATTTGAATCGATAGTTTGAACCTTGCAATTTAATGTTTAAAGATAATTTCATGCAAATGTTGACCGCGGCTGTTGGATTCCAGTGCGGATGTTGGCTTCCAGTGCGTCAATCGAAGCGGGCTTGTCCCTATAGACATTAGCCTTGACATACCCCCACAAAAAATAATCTAATGGTGTCAAATCGCACGATCTAGGCGGCCAATTGACCGGCCCGAAACGTGAAATTAACTGTTCACCAAACTCGCCTCGCAATTGCGCCATTGCTTCGCGTGCTGTGTGGCATGTGGCACCGTCTTGTTGAAACCACATATCATGCAAGTCAAGAACTTCCATTTCGGGCAAAAAAAAGTTTGTTATCATCGCTCGGTAGCGTTCACCATTGACAGTAACGCTGCGATTCGCATCATCTTTGAAGAAATATGGCCCAATAATGCCGCCGGCCCATAAACCGCACCAAGCAGTGGCTTTTTCGGGATGCATTGGTAGCTGTTGCAATGCTTCTGGCTGATCTTCACTCCAAATGCGGCAATTTTGCTTATTTACGTACCCATTCAACCAAAAATGAGCCTCATCGCTGAACACAATTTTTCGATAAAAAAGCGGATCCTCGGCCAGCTTTCCAAGAGCCCATTCACCAAAAATTCGGCGTTGTGGTAGGTCGGCTGGCTTTAGTTCTTGCACCAGCTGTATCTTAAAAGGCTTTACGCCCAAATCCTTCCGCAAAATTTTCCACGTAGTGCTGTAACAAAGGCCTAACTGCTGGGAACTGCGCCGAATCGACATTTCGCAGTCTTCTGTCACACTAGCTGATACGGCCGCAATATTTTCTTCACTACGCACAGTACGTAAACGTGTTGGTGGTTTAATGTCCAACAAAGTAAATTTGGTGCGAAATTTGGTCACAATCTTCCGAATAGACTGCTCAGAAGGTCGAGAATGCCGATCATAAAATGGAAGCAGCGCGCGATGAACATTTCGAACCGAGCACGAATTTTGATAGTAAAATTCAATAATTTGCAAGCGTTGTTCATTTGTAAGACGATCCATGGTTAAATTGCAAACCAAACTGAAGCTGTTTGATAGTGACACAAGGTACTAAACACACGTCAGCTGTCAAAACCAGTGTTGCCAAAACCAAACCAGCTAAAAAATCACCCGTTACAATTGAGACATCTCCTACCCCCCACAATTAACATACATATTTTAACTTATAGTCCGTACCAAAACAGTTGGCCATTCTACTGCGCAGGTCTTTTAAAATTTATTTTACAATCCCTAACCCTTTCAAATACAATCGGACTTCTAGGTAGAAATGTATAAAAGTCGACCTCATAATAAAAAATTAAGTTTATTTAGATATTCAACAGCATTTTAGTTCTAAGCATTGTAAAGTTGGGTTAGGTATTGTAAATTACAGGCAAAAACGCTTAGTGATTAAATCTCTTTCGCGTCATTTTTGTTCTCTTAAATCCTCTCTCTGCGCAATCGACCGTTGGCCAACTGAATTGGTACGGACTATAACTTTATATGTAGATATGTTAAATACAGTGATTGAGTGTAATTTTATTTGGTAACTTATTTTGATTAGGGATATTTCGTCAATTCTTAAGTATGTATATATGTATACTATATTTTTTTTGGTAATTTATTTAGTACCTTACAATAGTACGTATGTTTATTTTTTATTAATGTTATTCGGATGTTATGATTAGGTTTAGTGGCTGCTTAAAATCAGTAATTGTGAATTGATCAACAACTAGACTTAGGCGAATTGAAGACATAAGTTCGAAGGTAGAGAGAGGACGATATAGGTGTCAAGAAATAGGCCGTGTTACAAGAGAACACCCATACAAAGAAAATTGGAAAGAAAAGAAATTAGAGACAAATAGGGAACGGTATAATGCAATGAGTCCAAAACAGCTGATTGATTATATCTGGTCAGTGCCCTTCTTTTTTTTGCAAACATTTTACGATCGCGAGTGGCTTTCTTCCAACAGCTGTTAATCGCAAGCGCAAATATAGTCCGTACCAAAACAGTTGGCCAACGGTCGATTGCGCAGAGAGAGGATTTAAGAGAACAAAAATGACGCGAAAGAGATTTAGGGCCGTTTTATTCACTCGAAGTTGAACATAACTTTGGGATTTTTATCGCCATCTTTAGAAATTGCTTTTATTCACTCAAAGTTGACTCTCTCAACTTGCGATATTCAAAAGTTGAGAAAACCACAAGTTTTTTAACTTGTGGTTTCTCAACTTCCCGAAATAGTAGAAGTTATCCGAGCAAACTTGGGGTTTTTTTTAATTTCTGTTAATTCACTAGTTGTTGACAGTTCGCTCTTGGCATCGGATGTCGAAAATAATTGTATTATTAAGTATTAAAATTTAAATACGATTAATAAATAATAATGTTTCGTGATAATTATTTCTGGGAGAATTGGCCATCATCTTTTTCGAGCAGCGAAGATGAAGAAGACGGATCTGTTGAAAGACGGCAATACAAGATGCTTCCACGTGTTGGATTCGACAAATGGGACAACACCGACTTTATCTATCGTTTTCGTCTCTCAAAACGGACGACAATGATGGTTCTTGAATTAATAACGGATTCGTTGCCATACAACGAGAGACGGTAGTGGATATTGCGAATTGGTTAGAATTAATTAGTTTTTGATAGATTCTTGTTGTTTTACTTGTTGCTAGATCGCGTGAACTACGGCCAATTACGCAATTATTAATCGTTTTACGATATTATGCACTAGGATCAATTCAACTGGCGATTGCAGACTTCATTGGGGTTAGCATTGCAACAGTGCACAATGTGTTAAAACGTGTGTCTAGAGCTATTGCCAATCTTGCACCACGATTCATTCGTATGCCGGAAACACAAAGGGAACGATTGCTGGCAGCACGTGACTTCTTTGATAAAGCCAAATTCCCTCGAACAATTGGCGCGATAGATTGCACACATATCCGCATTCAGTCGCCAGGTGGAACTGATCCGGAAAATTTCAGAAATCGTAAGGGTTGGTTCTCCCTAAACGTTCAGACGGTGTCCGCTGCGAATTTAAAAATAAACGATATCGTCGCGCGTTGGCAGGTATTGTGCTCGTATAATTAGTAAACAATTCAAATCAATTTGATTCTTCTTTAAAAGGGTTCCACGCATGATCAGCGCATTTTCAATATGTCGGGATTAAAAAAACGATTTGAAGAAGGCGAGTTCGGTCATTTCATCCTAATTGGTGATTCGGGCTACACAAATACGAGCTACCTTGCAACGCCTTTCCTGAATGTCACAAACGCTGTTGAAAATCTATTTAACGAATCGCAGATTCGTACTCGAAACTGTGTAGAACGTTCGTACGGCATTTGGAAGAGGCGGTTTCCAGTGTTGGCCACTGGTTTAAGGTGCAGACTTGAAGCTGTGCAATCAATTATTATCGCTTGTGCCGTTCTCCATAACATTGCTATAGATGAAAATGAATCGCAACCACCACCGGAAATACCAAGATTCGCTGATGTGCTAGCCGCCGCATATGTTCCGTCCGCTACGCTTCTGGGAACACCATCGGCAGCCAATAACAACATCCGTTCTCGGTTAGTTCGTACATATTTTCAGCCAATGCTAGATCGCTAGCTTAGTATTAGCTGACAAAAATCCATCAATAAAAAATAAAAGTACAAATTCAGTTTATTTCCAAACATTTTATTGTATAACTAAAATTAAACATAAATTAATCAATTACATATATTCTTTTTTTGCTGCTGGTGTTGATACTGATGTTATTGAATGCTGAAGACTACCTTTGTCGTGAGCAAGTTGATTTTTTGCCCGCTGCAATTCAATGACTGAACGCTCCCGATCAATCTTAGCCCGTTCACATTCAACTGCAGCTCGTTTGAGATCTAAGGCAGCTCGTTCACGCTCAAACTTATACCGCTCTCTTTCGCCCTCTAAAATCTCCATTTCAATTTTATATTTGGCCGCGGAATGTTGCTGCTTTTCTTCTGCCAATTTTTGATTTCCACTTGGGGCTGGGATTTCCTCCGATTCCCTTTTACGCTTTCTACTGTGCAATAGGGTGTTTAAAGGTTTCCGCAATTTGGCAGGATTTACTCTATCCCAAGTACGGTCAACAACTGCACCTTCGTTCGACAACATTGGTTCTGTGTTGTGGATTTTGTTGACCGTTGTCAGTGCCTCACTACTTACATTTGCCAACAAATCGGCATGCGCCTCGTCAGCAAATGTGTCACCCACGTCTTCGTCGTCTAAATTAAATGCCCTTTCTTCTTCATCGACAAGAAACTCTTCGACAGAAATAACTTTAATCTGGTCAGAAGATGAAGCTATTTCCCGGCTAGCATATTGGAGTGCTGATTTGTTGGCTGTTAAATGGTCGCTATCCCCGGATATTGCAGCAAGACCCAATGTAGAAGGCGTCAAAAGCACCGCCAATTGCTGCATTGGTTCGCTCAATGCAGGTAGTTCCTTTATGGGCGGACCACCACCGGTCTTTTTGGCGTCTCTTAAGATGTAAAACGCACGATCCTTCAATGTCTGCTTAATCTTTGAATATTTTTCGCGCAGAGACTTCAAAGCTCTTTCCTACGAACAGAAATGATGGAACAAAAAAAAACTACGAATGAAAAGCAAATACCTGACCAGGCGGCGCAACATTGAATGCGGTTGTAATTTTCTCCCACGCATTTTCTTTGTCGCGATTCGTCACACCGTCCGTCTTTTTGTTTTCAATTATGGAACTGTACTCCAAAACATTCCTTACGAGCCAATCTTCCTCCTCCGCAGTGTAAATAATTTTTGGTGTTCTTTTTTTTGTATTTTTGTCCATTGTTTCACTCTTTTAATACTTTTGTTTGTTTTTTGTTTGAAAGCGTTACTGCTTTTGAATAACGGTCCGCAATTATAAATTCCAAAGTTGAAACTGACATATTATTTGTGTCATGATAAACAGAAACATAAGGTATGCTCACTCAAAACACCCAAATCGCCATTTTCTTGTGCTGTGACGTCACAATCTTCATGGATTTGTGTCATCTGTCACAAATATCCCAGGGATTTTTTCCAAACTGCAAGTACGCCAACTTGCGGATTTCAACTTCCAAACTGGCAGTTGAAATAGTGAATTAAAACATTTTTCAACTTGCCGTTCAACTCTCGAGTTATAATCAACTTGGAAGTTAACCAACTTGAGAGTTATCGGGAAGTTGAACAATAGTGAATAAAACGGCCCTTAATCACTAAGCGTTTTTGCCTGTAATTTACAATGCGTAACCCAACTTTACAGTGCTTAGAACTAAAATGCTGTTGAATATCTAAATAAACTTAATTTTTTATTATGAGGTCGACTTTTATACATTTCTATCTAGAAGTCCGATTGTATTTGAAAGGGTTCCCAACCCTTTTTATGGTTGAACATTTCGTGGTTTAGCGCTAGGTACCTGTATGGGTGGTGTGCTTGGTACTGGTGTTTTGTTTTGCTGCTCGCTGTAAATCTGTTTTATATTTGCAATTCATCGTCAATTTTATCTCGCTATAATTTACACTTTTAATCAAGGTTACAAATTTAAAAGTGGTGGGTAGTTCAATAAGTTTTAAAAACTACATTTATTGAAGAAGCAAGAACGTTCACCATTTTGTCTTTAACGAACCGTTTAATACCCCATCCTCTTTTTTGTGACAGAAAATCGTGCCTATTGTTATTGGGTATAAAATCGTTTACGTTTCCAAAAAATTCCCAAATTGTAATTTTTAACTTTCTCTTACAAAGAGAAAGATATTGTTTTCGTGAAAATTTTCGACCTCGAGATTTTGATTGATTCTAACATTACGATGATAGCGGAGTCTAAAAAAGTGGTTTTTGGAATTCCGTCCGTCGGTCCGTCGGTCCGTCTGTCCGTAATGGTCTCCCCAGCCTAAACGGCTTGGCCGATTTTCTTCAAACTTCGTATCCAAGCTTGTTTTGGTCATAATTCTAGGCCATTTTTTTTGTTTGCTTTTAGCCATGTTATTAACGGTACCTGCCATATAAAAATTACACATAACCTCAATTTTCTCGAAAACGGCTCTAACGATTTTGATTAAATTTTATATATACTATAAGCATATTAGTTCCAACAAAACTGCATACCCAGTTTTTTCGAGAAAATCCATATAACGGATTTTGTCATTTAGGCCATATAAAGAAAATTGTTAATTTCTCGCAAACTACTATGTCAAATTGAATGAAATTTAATATATATACTACTATAATAGTTTTAAACAATTCCACATAATTAGTTCTAGCCCAACTATCTCTTAACGGAATTTTCAGTTTTGGCCAATAACGAAAATTAATTATTTTTCATATAGACACCGATTCCTTCAAATTTCGGAGTAAACGTTCGTATAATCACATTTCGACATTTTATATAATTTTTAGCATTAATAATCAAAATGCGCACTATTTGATCTAACACCCAACTCGCTGTGAAAGAGAAAGTTGCGTACGACCCAGTCGTGCACCCACCACTCGTTTTTATTAAATTTACCTACCTCGCCCAAATTCAATGAGATAAACAAAAAAAATTTGGTGTGACACTGCAATTTTCTTTACTTTGCGTGCCAATATCAGTACCTACATGATCAATATGCACGACACAATTAATAATGATCAACGAAAGCATAATGAGCAAATAGGGTTTAAATCTAAAACCGTACACCTTCATACAGATACAGTCACACAATCAATTCATGTGTAATGTTTTGCTTAATCTATCCGACCGTGATCACATCATACGCCTACAAAGAACCAACAAGACAAAAAACGAAACAATATATTTTCCTCCAAATAAAGTTGACATATAATGGTCTATATTTTTCCTCCGCTCCTAATTTCAGTATAAAATAAGTAAAATGAAGAAACCACCCTCAGTGAGATCGCGACAGCGATCTTGAACACAAGGCTGGGTATACGTCGTTTTTTATTATGGCTCCGCCCATTTTCATCTCTTTATGCTTGTTTTTGCAATTTTAAGAGATTGTAAAACACATTTTAAGAGACCTGCGCAGTAGAATGGCCAACTGTTTTGGTACGGACTATAAAGGAGAAAGAAATTAGTTTTGAATACAGTGTATGCAAAAATATTTGCTACACGATTCTTGGGTGAGTTTTCTTGTGAAAATAAAAAAGGAGGAAATTAATAGTGATTTTATTGGTATTAGGATTTTGGCGACGGTGTGTCAGTCAGACATTTTCTTTTAAGCAGCACCTTTCTTGAAAGCGAAAAAAAAAGAAGATTTAGTGCAGAGGTGGGTGGATCAATTTTGTGTATGTTTTCCTTTTTTTCATTGAGATACACCCCATTTGTGTAGGTTCGAGGAAAGCAGAGTCTTCCGGAAAAATCGAGCCTCTGCTACCTATTTTGTGGGGATTTTTCCAACCCGTTCTGACGGCCGTCATACGGTGTCGTCAGCAACAAAGGATCCGTCGGTGGATACTGCATGAGGCAACTCTCCACCCAGCTTCAGCGGTGAAAGTTTCCACCCCCTGAATATACGTGAAACGTGAAACGAACAGAAAAAGCGAAGTGAGATAGTGGGTGCACCGTCACCATATTAAACCCCAATTTCAACATTTTGACCCAGAAAAGCTGACATGAAGTGAATTAGATAGTTAAATTAGTTTAAGTATATTGTTTTCCTAGTTTTAAGTAAATTTAGTTTAGTTTTGTCTTGGAAATTGTAATTAAGGTTAGGAAAGGTGAATTTCTGCATTTATTAAGTGTCTGTGCTCGTAATCCCGGATTGTGGATCATCCTCAGGAGTCTTCTTTCAGTGCTGCCGGCAGGACTTCGGGGGACGGAAGCAGGATAAGCGTGAGTAATAGTTTTAAGTTTTTATATGATTTTTTTTGAATTTTTACCTTTTTAAGCACAGAAATCCTTTAATGTTAGTAGTAGTTTTCATTTTTCTTTTTATTTTTATATATAAATAATGGATCTATTTCTATTGCTCGTGTCGTGATTTTTGTTTGAAAAAAATGGTTTAATACAGTTCGTTGGTGGTGTGTGGACGGTGTTTCGGGCCGTCCATTGGTGAATTGACAATGACTTGACATGACAATTTACTAACGACGACAGGACTTGACATTGACTTACAATTTCTAAGTTTAAGGGCGTTGTGACTGGGAGGTGAATAAGGGGCTATCTCTCATAAACGTGGCCAGAGGGATAGCCATTGGAAGTCTTTCGGGACTTGAAGGGTGGGAAGGCCAGCCTTTGCCAATAACAACCGGCATGTTTTGGGATCGAGGCGAATCTATACTGCTGATGAACATTGAAAACAAGTTTTCCTAATCATTTTTCAGTGGTATAGACATAGGTTTTTGATCATTTTCTTTTCAGCTTTTTCTTGAAGCTATCTCTTTCCTTTTAAAGTCCTTTTAAGTCCGTCCGTGGTCAACATAGAGTAACTTTCTTCTTCTCTTTTTATTTATATTTGATTCTGGCACGAACAAAAATGTTTGTTGAGCTGGGATGTTTGGTGAGAGGGCAAGAACTACCCCCGTCCGACGAGTTAAGCCGTGCAACCACAAGCCTGCCGTGCCCTTCTCTCCAACATCAAGGATGCCTCCGTGGCCTACCTAGACTCACAACAAGTGTGATGTCAACGACTTCTTCTCAGCCCCTAAAACTCACCGTGCTCGGGAATGTGAAGGTTGGGGTACAATCCTTGTTGCAAATTGACAGGTTGTTATGAATTATAAAATCAAAAAGAGACTCACCTCGTTCATTGATCTCTGAGCCGCCCCACAGGGTATGCCTGGCATTGGCATCGCAGCCCAGAATCAAGTGGGTCTTACTTACTTACCCTTTTATTAAAGGGTTGTTTTCACATGCAATAAAACAACATCCTTGAAGGTAGATAAAATAATACATTTTATTTTAATATTTCTTTTCTTTTGTTTTCACTCTATTGATATATTTATTCTAAATTAAAATAAAACTTAAAGAATTAAAAAATAACATTAAATTGTAAAAAAAAACCTGAAAAATTGTTTCACTTAAACTCGCATAAATTTGATATTTAATACCAAAATATGGAACCATCCTTGTCCATCTCCAACAGAGCTGAATTGTGGAATTTTACACTCAAAAGAAAAAAAATAATCGATATCTATAACAGCACACAAGTATACACAGATTGATAGCAGCTAACTACATTTATAAAAAAAAAATTACTCATACATTTAAAAAAATAAAAAAAAATCTTTACACATAGGCAGACAGTTTTTTTTTACAATAGACAAATATGTATCTTTAAGATGTTCAGCAGCAGTTGTTGTTTTATTTTTTTTTAATTAGATTATAATGCTTCGTCGGCCATTTTGTTGCCATCTAAATTGAGATTGTTGTTTGTACAACAGGAATTATTAGCAGATGTAGTTGTAGTGGTGATCACCACATTGCCACCGTTCTTAATACTATTAGTAACTGATGCACTGACTGTTGTCTGTTGTTGTTGCGATTGGGTTATTGGTTGTGGTCCTGTCATCGCTTCTTCCATTAGTGGCTGACGGATTCGCGAGTTATCGATGGTTTTGCGACGAAATATACGAGCAGCGCTAGGAAAACTGCTATTGCTGCGTGACCGTCCATGAGGTCCTGTCGATGGTGTTGCCGATAGGACAGCACTAGATGCACGACGCGATGACAGCTGCTTTAGTCATACCTTTTCTTCGCCCGGTATGGGGGGACCGCATCGAACGAACTGCAATCAGAATAACTGTGATTTTTGAGAAAATTCTGGTGGACACACACAGATTAACAAATGAAATAACGAAACAAAAAAAAAAGGTGCTGGGAGGGTTTAATTTTGGATTACAACTCATACACAGCCTGACAAGTTTCTAATTAAAAGGACGATAACAACAGTGAGCCGCTTGTCGGGGGATTCCTTTCTGAATTATTAACGAGAAGTGTGCTGTGTCTATCCTTAGGCCTCGTTTGGATCACATTCATATTGGATTTATCGACGGGGAATCCTTTTGCCTTTTTTTATTCGTCGGCGTAATTTCAGCATACAGCCAATCGAATGTGAAAGGCATCCCTATGGGATGCTAAGGGAAGGATATTTACTTGTTAACGAGGGAAATTCACTGAAGGACGAACGTTGTTTTCGCTCTCAGACATGAATGGAATTTTTTTTTTTGTAGGGTGAAATTGGAATGTCTGAGGAATGAATTTTGAAGGAGTTCTACTCAGTCGAATTTGAAAACATGGACTTGAGGATTAATAAAATTTGAGGATATATGTTTAAGAAGGATTAAAGGTTGTCAAGGGGTATAGAAGCCGTTTTATTAGGGTTAGTCTACATTATGAATGAATGTTTGTTATAAGCTGTTAGTAATAGAATTGAAGACGCATGCGACACATTAAACATCCTCTTGGTGGCGATAACGAGTTGCACACCTGGGAAGGTATTCAGTGAGTTATTCCTTTAAATTGTCTGTTTATATAGGGTAGTAGACGAATTTCGTGTTTATTTTTTGACAGCTGACATAAATATCGGTCGTAAAATGGTTTAAATGGTAAATTCCACAAAGGGTATGTTAAAAGCGTATTTATAGTCGTTCAGGGACACATTTTAGCTTTCTTAATCGTTTTTTTATGGAGTGGAGGGATGACTTAAAATTTAATGTAAATACATCCGAGTGGGTCATAAAGTTCCACAGATTTTATAAATTATTCGACGCCATTTATAAAACTGATGACACTGTTTTTTTCTCACCCAACGAGTAAGCTACGGTGGAGAGGCAGAGACTTGGCCGGACAGCCAAAAGACACCCCTCCAACAAAGCCGCAACTGTAAATGATAGGTTAGATGGCCAAGAGAAGACGGTGTCTTTCCCCCAACGCTGGAGTAACCGAGGTGGTTAGGCGAACGGCCATGTGTAAACACACACAGGCTATGTTCCTGTCGTTGTCTTTTCTTAAAGCAGCTGTCATACTCTCTGACAGCTTTCAAACCGGTAAAAAGCAGTCGAAGGGGACAATGGCGTGTTCCAGATTCAACAACAGCAAAAGCCCCGAGCCCAACCTTTAGAACAATTTACAAATGGCACCCGAATTGGAATCTCTTACCCCATACAACTGCACGCGAAATCATATGGTCGCGGTCAAGCAAACAAACATAGGCATCCGGGGGATTATGTTTGTGTCAGGGAGTGATAGCACGAGTCCGGAAAATAGTTGACGTCGATGCGTTAAAATGCGCAGAAAGTCCTGTCACGCCTGAACGGGGGTACCTCAAAATGAAAAAGCGCAAACGCACTTTACAGCCCAAGGGCCAAATGTAGTAGGCTCGTAGGCCTACGAGTGGAGAGTAAAACGTATGAATGGGCGACGGGATAGATTCTGGAAATCTGGAACACGGAACGTTTTAACAAGGGAAATCAAATTATTGGCTATCAATCATAACGGATTTTTGCGGTGGTGGATTTTTTTGAGTGGAATTTGTTTTTTTTTGTGGAATTCGTTTGAATTTTTTCTATTTTTGTAGAACATGCGAAATTAAGCAATTTGTTGGGAATTGTGGCCGATTAACTATGAGAAAAAACGAGACGCGTGACCATGTTCGAACCTACTTCGCATGTTGAGGTAGCTCAGTCCCTCGTAGTCCATCTAGAAGAAATTGGGAATCTCTGTGTTTCATAGTTGGGTCGCAAAGCATTTTTGTAGTAAGTTCTTCATTTTTGAATATTTTGCAGACTTTTGCAAGAGGTGGGGTGGATAAAACAGATTTCAGCAAGCGACGCAGCGTCATTAGTTGTCGAACTCACTAACCATTAGGCCAATGTACCAACAAAAATGGTTTTATGCATAATTCTTGGTCTCATCAAACAACTCGAACTTGAAATTTTACTAAAACCTTACATTGCGTTCGCATGACTTTCTGCAAACAGAAACGTTTTCGATGCCTATGAATCTCCTACTCTCAGCCTCACTCTAAGACATTCCTTTTACGAAGAAATCTGCAGACAAATTGTCAAAATAGATTCAATGGTGTCGTTTATAGTCTCAGTTAGGATGGAGAAAGTAAAAAGCTTATATGAGCTCACCCGACATATTCGGACACCAGGTAATTAAGGAATGTCCAGGATCAATAAGTCCACTTAAACAGAGATGGTAGCGACTGATCCGAAAGAACAACGGCAGCACAAAATCTTGCAGTTCATACTAATGGCATCAAGGAAAATTCTCTCTATATGCGCTCACGCTCCGATGGAGGAAAGACTGCAATCGCCAGAGACAGCCAAGTCCTTCGCAGACCGCGTAGTCTTAACTTTTCGATTAACACAATGTCGACGTTCCCAACAAGCAATTACATCATCCGCAAGAGTGCCGACAGATCTTCGCAGCCAAGAACGAGGCCTACAAGGCTAAGCTGTATGTGAAGACGAGTGATGCCATTGAGCTCTATAGGCTAAGAAGCAGCGAAGAACACCGGCTTTTCAGAGAGAAGAAAAAAGAGCAAGAAAAGCGAAAACCTGATAGGCCCTTATCAGAGCGGTTTTAGGACATGAACGTCCACAACTGATGAAATCATCACACTTCGGCACATCCTGGAAAAAACCCAAGAAGTCCAAATCGATACCCATACCACATTCATCGATTTCAAAGCCGCATAGGATAGCATTTGTAGAGGTTAACTATACAGAGCCAAGTATAGTCCTTCTGTGCAGGATGACGATAGAGAATTCTCGCCGCTCTCTTAGGGTAGAACACGACATCACCTACACATTCGATACCAAAAAAGGATTTAGGCATGGCACTGTCATGTGACGTCTTAAATCCCATTCTCGAGAGGATTGTGCAAAATCTTCCAAAAGTCGGTGCAACTACTAGCAAACACCGACGATATTGACATCATTCGTCGGACTCAACGTGATGTCATAGCCACATTTGCTTATATAGACAAGAAGCGGCAAACATGGGTTTAACAGTAAATGACGGTAAGACTAAGTATATGCTGTCAACACGAAAGGACCAACAACATCGACGAATTGGACAAAAGGTCACCATTGACATATATAACTTTGAGGTAGTACGGCACTTTGTCAACCTCGGCTCTGCTTTAAACTCTGACAACAACATCTCGTCACAAATTAAAAAAAGGCTAAGAAGGCAATTTAGTAGTAAAGCCCTCATTCGAACTACAAAGGAGATCCTATAAAATACCCTGATCATCCCAGTCCTGCTCTCGGGCGCTGAAGCATTGACCATGCAAAGGGTTCTTCGAAAAACCTTCGGCCCCGTTTGCGTTGACTTGACGGGCTATGTAGACGAAGATTCAACCACGAACCATACTATCTGTACACCGATTTAATCCTAGTAAAAAAAAACGTGTAAGATGACTAGGATTTGTAGTTCTCCGGGACCCAGAGTCTTCGATTTCCAGCCAGATGTCAGACGTTAAAGTGGAAGACCTTTACTTAAGTGACGTATACAAGTAAAAACCGGCATCAGCCAAATTGTATTTACAACGGGGCTTATGGCATGCTAGCTCCCATTAAGATTGAAGTATTTTTCAACAATAGGGTTCTGTCTCATAGATAAATTATTCAAACGTCAAGGTCAACGCATTGGGTCTAAGTCGATCTAAATCTGACCAGAAGATGCTGGAACTTTTCATACATACCCACCAAAAATAACCCGACCTTATATGCACAACTTAATTTCTGGCATCAACGGCCTATATAGGGGCTAAAAATTCAGCACCTCTTTTCATTTGAACGTGTAACGTTTAATTTTTTCCAAAAAGACTGAGTTTTTCATGATGTTTGGCAGACTTTCGCAAGAGATGGGTCATTTCGGGATTTTTACCAGGCACCCATGGTTAGAGTCGAACGCAGTAACCACTGGACCAGTGCACCCACATCTGACCATATAACGCGTGTTAATATTTCACACTTTCTTATAGACCAACACGTAATAAGCCCACACCTCATAAATATAAAAAAAAACTTCTTCTAGAAGCTTGTACCCTAAAAAAAAAGTAAAATGTCATTTACTTTACTGGAGAGTGCGTCGCAGACACGTCAACCTGACCTTGCCTATTCGACTGTATCATGCTTCAGGATGACTTCTGGATCGCTGAAGTAAAGGATTCATCATACCTTTCCATTTCAGAGAATTTGCCTGCAGACGCCTTTCTTCTGTGTCTGAGGATTTTTTCAACCGTCATGGAACTCCTGTCAAAAGTGATAATGTCAACAACTTTATAGGTGCCCAAAATGAACTACGAAAGGAAAATCAACTTTTTGTTCTTAATCGTGTCCAGCAGGCTTATTCAAAAGCGTTTACACCACCAATTGGTAGTGGTATTCGCTTAGAAGAGTTGATGCTACTAAAGGTCGGTTTCAACTTGTGCATGCCGCTTAAAGCAAGATCTTCCTCAAATGTTTCCTACGTCTGGCTGAGAAGCAAAGGCTGTGAATGCTAGATCTAACATATTGAGCAACCGACACATATTTCTCACGTTCAAACAAACGCAACGTGGACGACTTCATAAATCTCTTTCTTACCTCAGTTCAATACAGTAACCATGTCACAATCTCTGCACCATTATGAAACTCGGATTAATATAAGAGACCTATGCCTAAAGAATATTGATACCAGGGCAACAAATACCTTTTTTAGAACTGCAAAGATACCAACTACTCAATTATGTACAGTACAGCAAATCCATTGGCAGCTCTTCTAGAAATGCAAAGCTACCAACTTAGATAAACAGCAAGACTTTTACGGTTCCTTTCTGGAACTTAACTTTTCTAAGGCCTAGAGAAAGTAACCGTAGAAATCTTGGTAGTTATCTCAGGTTTGAAATTCTAGAAAATCAGTCAATGGATATGCTGTCCTCTCAATTCTCAGTGGCAGTACTATATCTAAGTTATTCTGCATGTATTCATCATCGGTTATCAAAATAGCCTCCAGAAAGTCATGGTTCAATAAACTGTTCGCATTGTTTATTGAACCATGAGGATAATATCTCGTTGGCCAAAGTATGGTAGCATCAAAGGAGCTAACAAACTTTTAATGTTCCATTGAGGCCACAGAGATCTTATTCAATGTGGGAAAGTCTTTGTTTTCAGAAAATGTCCTATGGAACGCACAATAAGAGAGAGAGCAAGTACATTAAGAGCTTAAGGGATGAAGATGACGTTTATTCCACGACTTGTTCGGAAATATTTTCCCGTTTCATGCCATTTCAAAGATGTTTGTTAGTCCTGGTAAGGGGCCAGCTAAAGAACCGGCAAAATATAATTCCTACCTACCAATTTTACTGTCAATACTGTTTGCTTGGGAAACGTAGAATTTATAATTGCGACACAAAAACAAGAACCCAACTCACAATCTTCGGTACGCACTTACCGACAAATCCAGTGCCAGATGTCTCCAGAATAAGACTATCCACATCACTGAATCAAGATATGTGATTCAAGGATGACTTCATTTGATGCAAATGTCACACAAAAAATTCGATAAAACCTATCGTGCAGCCTTCTGATTTATTCATATACCCGTCCCAAAAAAAACTGACCTCGAACTGAGACTGTGTGACAAAATCCAATATGATAATCTAATACCTTCACAAATATGCTGTCCTACTCCTGGAATATTTTATGGCAGCACATCACCAACATACGTCTTCCTGACAGCATCTCATGCATACATTACTGTCCTGGCAAAACCTATTTACGCTCGTACATCACATATTTGCATTCATGATGAAATTTCAGCAAACTTCATGCTGACCAAGTTTTTTTTCAGAACAAATTCACAAATTCCTTATTCATAAATCAGTAGGATACAGCTTTCGTTTGCAGACTTCAAGTGGTTCTGGATTTCGTCTTGGCAAAAACTTTATAGCACACCGCCGACAGCAAGGAAAGTATGGGCAGTCCGTGTGAGTGAAGTTCTCGCAACTTGATGCGGAAACTTCACAAAGAACATCCCAACTGACAAGAACTGTTATGAACACTGAATGACTGTAACAATATGAAACCAGGAACTCCTTGCAAAAGTCCTCGAGCGTGATGAAAAACTTGACGAAGTGATGAACAGTTTAGGGTTAGTTGGAATTATGCAGGAGCGTTTTAACGCAGGATCTACCCGAGTTGTCTTAAGGACTGAATGACTCTTCTTAATTATATTTTAGGTTTAGTTTTTGAATAGACTCAGACAAAGCACACGCAAAGCAGGTTGTATCCACACCACCACACCGCCACAAAAAGCAATACACGCAAGTATAAAAATCTTACCGAGACCTGAGTAGCTGTGTAGGAGTTTGATCGCGGCCGATTGCTGTAGAATATAGTCCTCCACTTGCGCTTGACTTGGGCGATAACCTCACCATTGAAGAAGCAGAAGAACGTCGCAACACACAGTCCCTGTGAAAAGAAAAGAAAAATTTGTAATAAATCCTTTGACTGCAAGGAACAGGAGACACTTTCGAAAGCTAGAAATTATGAGGGGGGTGTGGTATAAACTTCACCCCTCACAGACAATGGGTTGTGATGCACGACAGCGTCGACTTTGTTCTCAATTGAGGGCGTCGGCATCAGCATCGTCGTCATCGGCAATGGAAGGAGCTCTCACTCAAGTCCCTTTACAAGTGAAAATCCTGAAAACACGATGGAACGCACAATATGGCTCATATAGTGCGACAACGGAGGGGGTAAGTTTTATGGCAAAGAAGACCGTAAAGCCGGGGAAGTGCCAATAAAATGGTTTGTATTTGCGCTTTTCAAGAGGTTATTTTTTCTCGCTTATTAAGACTTTGAACACGAAGCTTTATGGGTTTAATGGTGGTGAAGGAGGGGGCGACATATGTGTTGGGATGTGGGAAGGGTATTTGATAGTTAAAGTTGGAGCGCTTTAATGGTCCTCTTTATTGGCCGATGCAATTATGTGGCGTTCCCATGCGATTTGTACGATATGGTTGGCTAATAAAGCGGAATTTACGGTAGAGAGGGTAGATTTGATTTGGCTGTAGGGATATTTATCCACAGCTTTAAAGGCGTCACTGCTTTCACACCGCATTACCGATATGCGGTAGGCGTATTCCCAAGATAGAATCAAAAGTGGAGTCAGTTCAAGTTCTGACGCAACAGGATCGTTGGGACTCAGACACTAGTTGCTTCACTCTGAGCTCAACAAACCCCAATTTAGCCTTTGGCACCCGACATAATAAAGGGTGATCCATTTCGAGGTTCCCTACTTTTTTAAAGAAAAAACACAGAAAATTCAAATTTAATGGAGAATGTTTATTATCATTTGAAAGAACATTCTTTGGCATTTATTTTTTGAAGATTATGCCTATCAAATGTTGGCCGTTGCTACGTCGCAGATGGTCCATCCGTTGAGTCCAATTTTCGATCACTCGTTCGAGCATTTCGACTGGTAACTGGCGAATGACACGCGTGATGTTTTCCTCCAAGGCCTGATCGAAGCGGGTTTGTCGGCATAAGCTTTTGACTTTACATATCCCCACAGGAAAAAGTCTAACGGTGTGATATCACACGATCTTGGTGGCCAATCGACCGGCCCAAAACGTGAAATTATGTGCTCACCGAAATGTTCTCTCAATAAGTCCATTGATTGATGCGATGTGTGGGAAGTGGCGCCGTCTTGCTGAAACCAAATGTCGCCGAGATCACGAGCTTCAATTTCAGGCATCAAATAGTCGGTTATCATGGAACGATAACGGTCGCCATTGACGGTTACGTTCGCACCGGCATAATTTTTAAAGAAATATGGACCGATGATTCCACCGGCCCACAAACCACACCAAACCGTTGTTTTTTCTGGATGAAGTGGCCGTTCTTCAATCTCTTCAGGTTGCTCTTCGTCCCAAATGCGGCAATTTTGTTTGTTTACATACCCATTGAGCCAGAAATAGGCCTCATCGCTAAACAAAATTTGCCTCGAAAACGTCGGATCTTCTTGGAACTTTTCAAGAGCCCATAGAGCGAAGCAATGTAGCTTGGGAAGGTCGAGCGGCTTCAGTTGTTGCACAAGCTGTATTTTTTACGCTTTCAATTTAAGATCTTGACGTAAAATGCGCCAAGTCGTTCCATACGTCAGTCCGAGTTGCTGCGAACGGCGCCGAATCGACTCTCTACGGTCTTCGTGTACACTCTCAGCTACGGCCGCTATATTTTCTTCACAGCGTGCTGGACGTGGTCTATTCGGTCGAATATTATCCAATAATGAATGCTGGGTCTCAAAATTGGTGATGGTGTTGCGAATAGTACGCTCAGTAGGCCGATTATGTTGACCATAAGTTGAGCGAAGTGAACGAAACACATTCCTCACAGAACGTGAATTTTCATAATAAAGTTGAACAATTTGTAAACGTTGTTCACGCGTAAGTCTTTCCATTATGAAATGCCAAACAATACTAAACAAAAATAACATGACAGCATGACACGACTCACACGTGATCTGTCAAAAAAGGCTATTGAAAAAAGTATCTCTACTTGGATCACCCGTTATTTTTGCTTGCATCCATCTTGCTATAAGTACACAGACCCACATGAATGGTTGCTAGAAAATAATATCAGATTCTAGCAATCATTCATGTGTGTCTGAGTACTTATGGCAAGATGACGGAGGCAAAAATATAATGCCAGATGCCAAAGGCTAAACTGCAAGTCCGCTACCACAATCGCTATCTCCTCCATAATTTTGGCTTCCTTACTTACTTAGGTGGCGCTACTGTCCGGAATGAACCTGGGCCCCAACCAGCATGCCTCTCTAATTAGCTCGGTCCTTAGCTAACTTCCTGCAGTTGCGCACTTCAAGTTGGTTAAGGTCGGTTTCTTGTGCGCGCTACTTAAGGCGAGGTCTTCCTCTACTGCGCCCGACTTCTGGCTGGGAATCGAAGACTCTGCGAGCCAGAGAATTGGTGTCCATTCGTTCTACATGTCCTAGCCATCTTAAACGCCCAATGAGGAGTTTTTTGACCAGGGGTATGTCGCTGTACAGCTCGTATAGTTATTGGTTGAATCTTCGACTCCATAGCCCGTAAAAGCAAATGGGACCGAAGATTATTCGAAAAATTGTTCTCTCGAATCGATTTGGGCTTCTTGGGGTATTTCCAGGATCTGCCGAAGTGTGATGATTTGATCTGTTGAGGTCTTTCCAGGCCTTTTCAGATCAGATTGTTGGTAAACGGTTTAAGGCGTTCACATATTACTCCAGATAGAGGATGTTGAGGAGACTTTGTCTCTGTAGTTGGCGCAGGTCATGGGGTCTCCTTTTTATTTGGATCGGTGCTTAGGTTCCATTCTTCAGGCATACTTTCATAAGATCAGAGTTGCTTATGAGTTGATGGATCTTACTTACCAAGTCATCTCAGCCGGCTTTATATAAAGCCCGGCGAGAAGGCCATCAATTCTGGCAGCCTTGTTAAGCTTGAGTTTGGATACTTCTATCCTCACTTCACGGTCAGGTGGTTGGTAGTTTGCGCTGTCGGCGCTAATATTGAAAGGTTTATTCTGTCTGACAGCGGAATGTTGTTCGTCATCGCGAACAGAAGTGATTCTTCTATATCCTCAGCATCGACTATGTCTCAACTACGATATATCCTTGCTCATCTCGAGAGTATTCTGTTTAAGCATTGTATCCTTTGCTTCGACGTTTTTAACTTTTGTAAAACTTGTGAACATCGATCCTGGGGTGGCACCTCTCTATACCCTAGATCGCACGTTTTTCTTGCTCTTTTTTCTTCTTTCTGAAAAGTAGGTGTTCGTCCATGCTGCCTATAGAGCTCAATGGCAGCTGTCGTCTTCATCTGCAGCTTAGCCGTGTAGGCCTCGTTTTTGTCTGCGAGCATCTGTCCGCATTCCTCATGAAGGGTTTCTTGCTGGTGGGCACAAGAAACCACCAAACCAGCACATCAGTTGCGGCTGATCTAGTGGCTTGTTGGCATCTGCCATTGTTTTTCGACAATCGATGCTGGTGGTATGGTGTTAATCGAGAGGTTAAGGGATATGCGATGCTCGAAGTCCTTGGCGGTCTCTTGCGATTTTAGTCTTTCGATGCTCATTTTGTTCACAGTATTTCTGGTTTGTTGTGGCGCGGTGAATATCCGCATCCTTACCGCATCCTTAGTGGTCCGAGTCGATGTTAGCCCCTCGGAATGTGCGCGCATCCAAAATACTGGATGTGTGCCACTTGTCTATCGCAATGTGATCAATTTGGTTGACTGTTCGTGAATCTGGACATCGCCATGTCCCCTTGTGGATATCGTGGTGACGTCTTATAGTGTGGTTGGTGTGTTTTGTGTTTTCCGACAATACTGCTAAAGATGTCTTCTCTTTCTACCTTAGCGTAGTCGCCCATAGTTTTCTTTAAGGATCTCGAAGAAGCAATCTTTCGCCATACCTATCATCTTTTTCTTCCGTCGCAGCATGAGCGCATATAAAGCTTACCTATGTTGGCGAATTTGGCCTTGCTGCGGATTATTACAATGCCTTCAATAATGTCTTCAAAACATAAGACTTCTTGCCTAATTCTGGCACTTATAACAAATCCACATCCGAATAGTCGCTGTTTCTGCTCAATATAACATGATTCATAGGAGATGCCACAATTTTTCATCCTCTCTTTGCCCGGCCTATCGCATCGTATTTCCTGAATGGTAGTAATGTCTGCTTTGCAGTAGTTTAGGGCTTCTGCTAGTCTGTACCCCTCCAGTTTAATGCCCTCACATTCCAGGTGCATATACGAACGTCCGTTGTCCTTTTTTTGTCGGAGAATCGGAGTGTGTAGGCAAAGGCAAGTTAGGTTTCGTATAGTCGCATCGCTTAGCATTTGTGTATCGCGAAACAGAAAAACATAATAAACTGTATCAGCAACCAATGACGGAGAGGGGTGCAAATGTTAGAGGCCATTGCTAACCTAGCACAGCGACGCCATGGTTGCTAAATTAATTTGTAGTTAGGTTGAGTTAGCTCTTGGAGAGAATCTCCACCTAAATCTCTCCACCTGTTATTCACTATGGTACAACATGGTGAATCTGCCAAAACTCGTACTTTGTCCAGGTCTTGTGGCAAGATCCCATACACGCGCGCCGCTGAGCTAGCGAGTGGATGATCGTGCATGGGCCGCAAGATTTCTGTACACTCCTCCTTCTAGTCTGCCCGGACTGACCTAAGGGGCTTGTGACCTTGGATCATAAGGGTGGATAGCGTTAGTAGGAGTGTTCAACAACAATGCTTGAATAATGTTTTTCTTTATCCAGGAACGAGGTTTTAGCCAGCACGGATGATAGGGCATGGTTTCATATGAGGGTGGGAAAATTTTAAACCTTAGACGTTTTTACTTCCTAGGGGTGTCGGGGTTCATTACAAGCTGTTTAAATGTATTTTTTTTGTATGCGGAGATTTCGATATAGCAGACGAAACTTTCCGAAAAGCTTGGCAAAAGTAGATTTTATTCAGAAAGTTAAAAAAAAAAAAAAATCAGCCATCCTACACTTCTTTGCAATCAGTATAAGCTACCAACAAACGAATAACCTTTCGAATATCCTTGCTTTAAAATATCTGAACCGGATCAGGAACTAATAAAATTTAACAAGTTCCCCGTAGCACAGACATTTGCAGTTGTTTTCTGATTTTTTTTCCTCAAAACTCCATCAAGAGAAAGTTTGTGCAGATGCATCCTAGCGCAAGGACTGTAATATTTTTCAACACAACAGCATCTTCGTTTGTCCTTTCGTAAATATCTCTTGAAAGATTTAACGAAGTGTGCGCGTTCTTTTTTTTGTTTATCCTTGCAAGGATGTGTTTTGCAGGTACAATTTGTTTTTGTTTTATTCTTTTCGAAGATAAATGCAACGCCAAAATGCTCAACAATTTATTGTCAAAGTGTGCACAACAGGAGACACGATTTCATGGCACATTCTTCTGTTTAAATTGAATTCACCCTTGTAAGGACACATTCAAATGAATAAGAGAATATCTACATAGCAAACGTCTTAAGTGCTCCATTGGCGACTTAATTAAAAGGCAAAGGAACCGTCTCACCGCAATTAACTAATCGAATCCTTGGCAACTTGTTACGTGCTTATTGGGTGCTCGAAGCACGTTCTATTTCATTTTATTTTTGAAAAACAATAGTCCTGTTCCTTTGAGAGGGACGGTTTCATCGTAAAAATGTAAAAGAAAAGAAATCATTTGCGGTAAATGGAAGGAAGCAGCACAAAAAAAAATGTAAAATCCCTTAGAACTGTGATTTCAGTTGTTATTTGATTTTAATTTCAAAAGACTATATACAAATGAATCCCTTTTTTGGTCCGTTTTAGGTGGGTTTTGGGGTTCATAAAATTGGATCGAATAATGTTTTGAATATCGGTGTTCTTTTTTTTTGTAATAAGCCATATAAAAGGAGTTTGGTAAGCTTTAAGGGTCAGTCTGTGCTTTTACAAAAATATTTTTTTTTTAATAAATATAACCATGTACGTGGAATTAATTATTTTTTATTGATTCTTCGTTAAATGTTAGTTTTGTCAGGCTGACATTTTATCCTAAGGGAACAATTCAATATTCATAGTTTATAAACTTTATGACGTAATTATAAATATTTTTACTGATATACAAGGTGGCGCAGAAGTAATCCTCCCATCAGAAAATGCTATAAATTTTGCGATTGGCCCCTAATGTCAGTGGGGCCTAATGGCGGCGGCCATTTACATGACATCATATTCTCGACTTGATGTAAAAAAAATTAAAAGACCAAATAAAAAAAATCCACAAAAAGAATCAAAGTTTTTCATTTTTTTTAAATTACAGCCAAAAAACACCGGAAGGTTATTTTTGCGCCACCTTGTATAACTATCCAGGACTAACGCCGGTACTGAAAACTTGCTGAACGGCCATATTTTGGAGTTTTCTCATTTCAATCGATTTTTTATGTCTGGAGTATACTGAAAACTTTTCACTTTGACAGATGAAGTTTGGACGCCATAACTAACCAGTGCTGCCAACCTGAAAATCTTAACTCTTAAAAAATCACCTGTTAGTTGCATATAACTCTCAGATAAACCCAGGAGCTTGCGAATTGTCAAAAAGTACCCAAGGCAGTTGTCAATATGTCATTTCAACTCATCTCGAATGAGATGAATACACTATGTAGCTGGTTAACAGAAAGAGAGAGAGAAATGAAGCAGTTTCACTTCTACCGCATGTTTTTAAATAAAGGGTGGTCCAACCATATCGAATTTTTATGTCTGGAGCGATATTTGAAGGAAATTGGATTTTATGAAATGAAAAAGTGTATCAGATATGCGAGTAACACCGGTGTTCCCAACCGGTCCTCCATCCAAGTAATAACCGCAACCAACACTGCTTAATATATCTGATCGCGTGTTGTAGGTTTATTTTGTTTGTTTGAAGTGAAACTTATTTTTGGACGGCTGTTGTTGTGGCTGTTTGATCGTGTGTATTGAATGGATGTAATTGTATCTCAGGCACCACGTACGTTGGTGTGCAAAAAAAGGGATGTTTTCATCTTGGCATGTTGGTTGGAGAAAGGACGTTGGTGCACCGTGGTGCACCGGCATGCACCAACAAAGTGTGGTGTAGTCAATATGTAAATTTGGATACGTTGTTAGTGATAATGAAGATGTATTAAGGACAAAACAAACCCTGCAAATCTTCGGTCCATAAGGCTTCTGCCGAATGTAAGGTTTTCGAAAAGATAGTCAATTGAGCTCTGTTTAAGTGGGTCGAGGAAAATAAAATTATTCAGGAAAATCAGTTTGGTTTTAGAGCGAGGCATGACATTATTCATGCCGCGTCGAAACTAGTGTCCGACATTCAATGGAATAAGTCCAAAAAACAGTGCACGGGTGCATGTCTGGTTGATTTGGAGAAGGCTTTCGACACCGTATGGTTAGAGGGGCTTTTCTACAAGCTGACCAGACTGGGCATGTGTAAACCCATGGTATATATGATTTATGAAATTCTTATGGGGAAAAAGTTCGTCGTCAACTGTGGCAACGTACCTTCGAGTAAAGTCTTTGAAATTAAAAACGGTTTACAATAGGGGGCGGTGAACTCCCCGATATTGTTTAACATTTATACAAGTGATCTTGTAGGTTCTCGAAGGCACGCTATAGCGTACGCAGATGATCTAGTGGCGTACAGATCGGGTCAGAAAATCGAGGGCATCAACATACTTTTGCAACGTGACTTCGATCACATTAAGGGATATTGCGATGATTGGAAATTGAGGATCAATTTCCAAAAAAAAAATCGGAAAACATTCTGTTTAAGACCCCATTGCGTAGGGCTTCTAGCGATACCAGAAAAAAACTGGAAAAAATTGTGTATCATTGGACAGCATGGACGGCCGTTGGCGGTGAGAAGTGAAGTCAAATACCTTGGCATCTGGCTTGACAAGTTTCTGTATTTTAACAAAAATGTGGATGCTTGTCTGACCAGGGCTATTGGGGCTCTGACAAGAAGAGTCAACTTGATTCAAGGGTGAAAGTCATTTGCTACATGGCCCTCATAAGGCCGATCATCGCTTACGGTTGTGCCGTGTGGTTCATTGTATTACCAGCCTACATGGAAAGGATACGGCTATTTGAGAGGCGTTGTCTTTGAACCTGCTTAGGATTGTACCAAACGCCGGACTCCGAGTACATAAAATATTATCGCAACGAGGTTCTATACAATGGGGTTCTGCTGAATAGAATCGACAATTTCCTAATTAAGGTCATTCGAAGGCAAGGGCGATGGCTAGCGATAACAGCCTGATCTTTGGGGCTTATTACCTCAATGAAATATACATGGAGAGTACGCTCATGTCTGTGCTTATTCCACCAGAGGCATTCAGTTATATAGACTGGTCAGGGTTAGTAGGAGAGAGGAACTGCATCCCGGTTTTATACCATCGCTACCGTGGCGCGCGGGACAAGCGACTAGTCCGCGACGGGTACGTCGACAATGCTTCGAAGTCCCTCCGCTATAGCACGGTGGTATCGGATCGCAATAGGACCGATGTTTAAAAGCAGCGAACCGAATTCTGGTGGCTATAACTTCTCCCGTCTTGGACACTGCGATCTTAAAAAGATCTTGGGCCATCTGCTATACACCGGCAATCTTTTGTATGTGTCCCTGATAGAGGCATATGTCGCGGAAAGTGGGCGCAGAACCCTGGTGATCGCGAAAGAAGGTTGGAGGCAGATTTTACCCCTACCTTTCTCCATTTTTCGATGTGGTGCCCCCACTCGGAGGTCACTACGGTCAATTACTGCGAATTCCAGATGTTCTTCCAGCATCCGACTGAACGTTCTGTCAGCGGTTTTGCTGTTTTTTTTTTCTTTTTTTCGATCCTCCGGAATATCTTTCATCGATCGTTGCCTTTTGGACGCGATGTCCTCGGAGGAACTGGCGAAACGTTGAAAATCTTCCTTGGCCCATCTCAGAGAAGAAGTTTCTTTTTCTGTCCTACCTGCGATCAGGATACGTTGGATATGGGCAATTAGCTATGTAAGTGTAAGTAAGAGATCCGCATTGCTTAGATAAGGAAGGACAATCCAGACGTTGCGTTGTATCCGGATACTCCGCTAGCAACTGAGGTCCTGGTCGATTATCGGTACGGGTCGTGTAACACCTTAATCCTGTCCTATTCCGGGCGTAAGACTTACATAAAAAAGAGACCCCGTCCGATGAAAGAACAACTAAACCCCATAGCCCTAAATAGAAGATCAATAGCGGTAAGAGCGGTGGTCACAATCTGTGAGGCTAGTTTAACAAGGCTGAGCAGAATTTATCATTTATGCTGGGTTTGTAACGACCCAAGAAGTGAAAGAGTATATCACACACCTGTCTTGCAGTCACTACTACAAAGACATACTGTACCCGTGAACGGAGACCCTCTTGGTCCAGGTCATCTGCTTCTGCTAAAGGGCTGACTATCAGTTTTAGACACCTGGATTACCACATTATAACACCACTGAAGTATCATTATACACTTTCATTACCCTTTTCAGGAACAGGTATCGCTAATGGTCAACACAGGGCTAAGCGATTTTGAAGCCACATTTAACCACCAATAGCCTATAAAACCTAATATTACATTGAACCTATAAAGCTATCTAAAACATTCGTAGACTAAACTATTTATGGCCATTCAATCGTATGAACGACTGTCGTTTAACCGAACGGTATTTAAACCTCTGGTTCAAATATTTCAATCCGAATTTTACCGCGGTACAGATATAACTGGGACAACTCCACCTTTCCATTCTCTTACATCGAAAACATCAAGCGAACATCATGAAACAACATCCAGGATCAAACAAACATCATTGAACGTCATCGAACATCATTGAATAGAGGTATCTACAGAATCATTGTTGTCCTGGATACATTGTAATGTGCGGTTGTTGGCTTGGATACAACTTTTGGAATAAGTTTCATTCGTTCCTTTTCCAGGTTCATCTATCCTGGGTCAATCTGTCACGCGTAATAATGCATTTAGTAACTTGTCCCGTGCATTTGTCCCGACGCTCACTCTAGACGCCTGTGAAACACCTTACCTTTTTGAATATTTCCAGTTGACTTAAATCCACTGAGGTTCCAAATTAACGCGTACCTTACCCTTTTTTTACCTTCCTTAACAATTCTTTAAACCCTTTTTCCCTAACCTCGTCCCAGTCCAAAGTCCAAAGTGTTGTGGGCTATTACAAAGAATTTTCTCGTGATCTCTTTAGAAACAAAGGCTTGCCCAAAAATATGTAAATGGTTTCCCAATCCTTCCCTTAGTTTTTAATTAAAACATCAACCATCCAACGATGACAACCCCCCATCCACCCCAACCACCCTAAACTTAATAACACTTCCACATTTCCAATTAGGATCACCCAAGGAAAGACCTGCTAATGATGTGCGGCCTCTGAGTTTCGGATAGCCCCTCAAGTGGAATTAGTTTCATCCTCTAAAATGAGCCGAATAGAAGTGCGGTCTATACACCTGAAATTGAATTCCCACTGCTGCTGGCGCTGCCCGCCTCCACAGAATATTTTAATTAATTCAGGCAAATATTGAAAATGCCGTTAGAGCTCCTCGCAGATGGCGCAAAGACGGCCCCCCCTACATCGACGAGGATACTTCATTTCCGTTCACACCGCGAAATCTAAAATGCACACCACCCTATGACTCACCTGAAATGATGCAGTGAAGGCCGATATAATTTCATAGGCATGCTCCCACGGATGTCCTGGTTCCGGCCGGAATGGAGTCACAATATACTGCAGACCTAGAAGTGGCACCAGCAAAAGAGTTGCCCTACAAAAAAAAAAATCCTTAAAAAAATGACTCGACCCAATAACATTACTCACCGAAAGGCCTGTAGGACGGTTCTTGATGGACCGCTGCTGCCTTGTATACTAGCTGGGGCTTGCATTTTCAACAGCACCACCCGCACAATGTTGCACAGAAAGAGCAAGTTCAGCAGCATGGATATACAGACAGGTACAACGAGTATGTTTGCATACGCGGTAGGATTCATCCAGCAGCTGTGTGTGTATGTATTGTGTGATTGATAAGGACAATAGAAACAAAAAATGGTGCTTCACCAACTCACTGTTCAACTTCCTCGTCGTGACCGGCCAGACCACGCGAGAGTCCATAAATAACCATAACAATGGCCGGTGAGCCCCAGCCAAAGGCTATCAGCCATTTGACGAGCTTCTTCTCCGAAATGAAGGCGGATACCAGCACCGTGTGCAGATAGAAGCCCTCACACAGCATCCACGAGTAGTTGGTCAGCAGAAAGTAGTGCAGGATCAGGTGTAGGACAATGCATCTGGGCTGGAATTTTCGAATGTCTGCATTGCAGGAGAGTGGATCTGGTTTATAGTGTGCCAATCATACTTTACCGGATTCGCTTTGGGGGTGTCTGGATCGGTGATTACCACGGAATACCAAATGAGCCACAGGGAGTTGTTGGCGGCAAACGATGCGAACAGGTTCATGTGGAGTGTTATGCGAGCGCATTTCAGAGACCTGGAAAAGGTTTGCAAGGATAATTAGACTGTTGATGGGAATTTCTCAGTTGAAGTGGGAAAGTTATCGGGGATAGCTGACTGGTAATACCTCGGTTTGTGTGTGGAGTGGAGATTGACAGACATGCGGATGATTGCATTCTACCTCGTCAGAGTGGAATGTCGGTCATGGCAAATTGACGGTGGAAGTGTGATGTTTTGCTGCCAAAATTTAGAGTTACTGTGGGTGAAATGGACTTGTTTTCAAAAGGCCAGGTGAGCCTGAGTCGATAATGGATTCGGTGTTGTTATGTGGGTATGAGTCTAGGAATTGAGACAATGGAAGGATGGATCTGGTTATGTTACCAGTTTGCTTGGTATTTTTAATTCGGCTATGAATTTAGGTTGCACTACTAGAGAAGGGCCCTTTTATGCGGATCCTGATGAGATTGGTGGTTTTAGTTAGGTTTGGAGTGCTTTTAATGTCGTTTTGGTTTGAGCTCCTCCCACCTAGTGGTCACTTTCCTTCGGTTATCGCTTTTGGTACGATTTGAGGTCGAATTGACCGATGTTTATGTGTAAGATTGGGATTCTTTAGTTAGGTTCATTGTGTTCCCATTTAAAGTTGTTTATGTGATGCTAGGTCAGGTTATGATGGCTGCACCCCTCGCTCATACATCTAAGCCATGGAGGTCCATTGTAGTACTGCATGGATCCATCATCTTTCCTCAACTCGTTGGACTTTGTGAATCATCCCGAATATCTTTTAATCCAGACTATGTTACCTCTGTTAATATTTAGGTATTGGATTACCCGGCTTTGAAAGACGAAGTTACATAGATGAAGTCTTCATTTATTGGAGAGATCTGGCCACGAATGTAGAAATTTGGGATGCTCTCCTCCTCCTCCCATTCGCAGTACAAATGCAGACGATGCCTAGTATATTCGAGGTATTCGAGATTTGTGATCTTCTCAGCTAAATCAAAGAGAGCGCTTCTGGTCGTTATCATACCAGCATTGCCTGGATAATTGGCATATTGTTCCATTTGTCTATCTATAGTTCGCTTTTTTGATCGCGTAAGTTATGCTTTTTGAAAATCTTGGCTTCCAACTTAATGACTTGGTGGCAACTGAATAAATACACCCAATCTATCTAACTTCACCTATTGCAAAGTTCGCGGGTCTGAGCCCAGTAGCCAAGTAGGCAACAGTGAAGAGGTAGGAACCCCAAAGGTTGCTGAGTTTGCATCTGTTCCAAGGAAAACAGGAAAGACTTGCTAACTTACTTAAGTGACTCTACAGTCCGGAATGAACCCGGGCCTCAACCAAAATGCCACTCCAATTAGCTCAATACTTAGATAACTAACAATGATTAGTGAATTGGCAAGGTTGGAGAGGCTCTGGGAGATTCCAGAAACGTTTGCATAATTGTAAGAAAGAATTCCTTTAGCTGCTGCCGATGGAGTCTTAAGGTATGGGTTCAGCTTCATCCTGCTGAATATCTACTGGTGCGATAAATTGCAAACTTAAACCTACCCTAGTACTGCACCACCTCAACCGGACGTCGACAGTTAGTTGCCGGACATTGAAAATCTACCTGTCTTGTCACTTTCGGGATTTTAAGAAGGAACCCCGCGTTCAGTAGTCTAACGACTTAAATTCTAAGCCATTGCGCAACAAACAGGATGTATCTTTCAGAAAGTAGTACATATCTCGTCAACAGATGTGTATTTTGTGGAAAGTAATCTTATCATTGACGGCAATCCACGATAAAAGCTACTTACTTACTTACCTACCTTAATGACACAATATGCCTCTCCAATTAGCCCGGTCCTTAACTCACTGCCTCCAGTTGCACACTCCAAGTTGGTTGAGGTCGGTTTCTCCTTGTAAGCGCCACTTGAAGCGAGGTCTACCTCTACTGCGTATGACGTCTGGCTGCGACTCGACGACTGGGAGCTGTCATATTGGTGTCTATTCGCTCAACATGTCCTAGCCAGCTTAAACGTCCAATGCGGAGTATTTTTTTACCAGGACTATGTAACTATACAGCTTGTATAGTTTGTGGTTTAATCTTCGTCTCCATAGCCTATTAACGCAAACGGGACAGTCGATTTTTTGAAGAATTGTTCTCTCAAATCGATCAAGGATTTCTTCATCCACTTTTGATACGGTCCATGCTTCAGACCCGTAGATCATGACTGCGATGATCACGGTCTTGTTTAGGATCACCTTAGAGTATTTCGAATGATGGCTGTTCTACTAAATTGCCTTCTTAGCCTGCAGAATTCTTCGTTTTATTTCTGACGAGATTGTGTTGTCAGAGTTAAGAGTAGAAGTAGACAAAGCCTCTCCATGTTGAAGCTATCTATGGTGACGTTCTTTCCAATTCGTTGATGTGTGCTTTCGTGTTGACAGCATATATTTACTCGGTCTAACCCTTATCTACAGCTAAATACATTTTTGCCGCTTCCTTCTCTGTACTAGAAATCTTGGCTATAACATCACATTGAGACCGATAAATGATGTCAATATCGTCGGCGTATTCTAGCACCGATTGTGCATCTGCTGTTAGCTCCGGAGTTTTGGAAAATCGTTTCAAGAATCAGATTAAAGAAGTCATATGACAGAGCATCGCCTTGCCTAAATAATTTGAAGGTATCGAATATGTAGTTGAGATCGTTCCCGATCCTGAAGGAGCGCTAGAGTTCACCATCGTCATCCTGCACAGACGGACGAGTTTGGGCAGTATACCGAAACTAGACATGGCTCTGTATAGATAGTCTCTAAAATACTGTCCTAAGCGGCTTTGAAATTGATAAGTAGGTGGTGGGTATTGATTTGGAATTCCTGGGGTTGTTCCAGGATCTGCTATTTTATCAGTTGTTTACTTTCATGGCCTAAAACCGCAATGATAAGGCCCGTTCAGGTTGTTGGTTTCAGGCGTTCACATATCAGCATGGAGGGGATTTTGCAGGCAATGTTGAGGAGACTTATGCCTCTGTAGATGGCGCAGTTCAGTCTCCATTTCTGTTGATCGGGCAAAGGGTGCTAAGATTCTATGAGTTGTTTAATGTTATTTAGCAAATCATTTCCACCGACTTTTTTTAAGGTCGGTAGGAAAGACATAATTTCCGTCTGCCTTGTTAAGCATAAGTTACGATGTTGCTATCCTCATTTTACTTAGGTCGGGTAGTTGGTAGTTTTCGACGACTTCGTCAATATTGTATGATTTGTTCTGCCTTATAGCGGGAGGTTGTTCGTCATCGCCGTTTAACAGTCTGCAGAAGTGGTTCTTCCGTATCCTCAGCATCGACTCTGTCTCAACTACGATCTTCTGTTGTTCATTTTGACAGGATTCTGTTCGCACCTTGTATGCCTTGACGTTTTACCCTTTGGTAAAACTTGCGTACATCTTTCCTCGAGTGGCATTCTTACCTTGGCTGCAACAATCTAGTGGTCCAAGTCGATGTTTACCCCTCGGAATGTTCGAACATTCCTTGTGAATATCGAGGTGAGAAACCGTGTGCTGGCTATAGTGGCATTTCGTTCCGTAGCGAAACCATAGTCCGTTACCAGATGTGTTGTCGTGTAGGCTGTGTTTACCGACAATAATGCTGATGATGTCTTCTCTTCCTACCTTTGCGTTAAAATCTGCCAAGCACTATTTTAACATCGTATATTGGTAGTCGCACATAAGTTTTGTTAAGAAGTTATTTAAAGAAGTCTTTCGCTATAAATCATTTTCCTCAGTCGGGGCGTGAGCACATATAATTCTTATGTTGCCAAATTTTCCAATGTGTTCTCTAATGTCTTGGACAGTAAGACTTCTAGCCTAAGTCTGGCACTTATAACAAATCTGCATCCGAATACTCGATGTTTCTGCTGCCTATAACACGGTCAGTAAAGATGTCACAGTTTTTCATCCTTTTTTTGCTGGGTCTATCGCATCGTATTTCCTGGATGGCTGCAATGTCTATTTTTTAGCACCTTAGAGATGTACATCTCCTGTTTAATGTTCTCACATTCCAGGTCGTCGTTGTGAATTTGTTAGTTTAGGAAGTGCGGGTAGTTAACCCAAAGCACAACTCTTAACTTGGAGGGCCGGGGCATTGTGTTCACTTGAGGACAACATACCGAATATTCTGTACCAGTTTTTTTGGACTTGGCTGTTGCTGTTTTTCGTCATGTTATCAACACTCGCTTTTATATGTTTAACAAGCCAAATCCCGTTGAATGAGATCAGTATCCATGTTATCAACACTCACTTTTAAATGTTTAACAAGCCAAAATCCCGTTAAATGAGACCAGTATCCGGTGGTTACCACTTGGAGGTAAAATAAGTGCAACTGATGTGTAGTCAAAGCTACAAAGATGGAGCATTGCCTAGGTAATGGTTTTCAGAGTTTGACCCATTTCTACAACACCCAACCGTCTATATGTGACGAAATTTTGACCCACTACCAAAAAACTTCCAGTAAAAAATTACCCGCATTGAAGGCAAATGACAATAGTTCAACCGAAGACAGCGATTCAGAGGACGATACTGCTCCTAAAAAAATAATAACAAATGGAAAATCACCGGCAGCAAAAGTGCCGACGAAAAAAGAATCATCTTCTGATGATAGTAGCGATGAAGATGAGAAACCCAAATCTAAAAAAGCCCCAGCTCCAAAAACTGTTAAGCCCCCTGTTAAAGCAGCACCAGCTAAGAAAGTCGAAACAGAAGATTCATCTGAAGACAGCAGTGATGATGAAAAGCCAGCTGCCAAAAAACCTACAGTAGCAGTTAAATCTCCAGTCGTTAAACAAAAATCTTCTAGTATTGACGATAGCTCTGATGATGATACACCGCCTCCAAAGGCAATTGCTAAAATTACCCCTGCTAAGCCAGCACCAAAAAAGAAGGATTCAAGCAGCGATGATGATTCATCAGAAGAGGAAGCTAAACCCGCTGCCAAGGCAACTCCCGCAAAGGTAGCAAAGAAGGATTCATCTAGCAGTGGGGACAGTTCGGACGAAGAAATGCTAAACCTGTTGCAGCGAAGCAAACTCCAACCAAGGTAGTAAAGAAGGACTCATCTAGCAGTGATGATAGCTCTGACGATGAAACCCCTGCTCCTAAGCCTGTTGTAGCCAAGCCAACTCCAACCAAGGTAGCAAAGAAGGACTCGTCTAGCAGTGATGATAGCTCTGACGATGAAACTCCTGCTCCTAAACCTGTTGTAGCCAAGCCAACTCCAACCAAGGTAGCAAAGGAAGACTCGTCCAGCAGTGATGACAGCTCTGACGACGAAAAGCCTGCTGCTAAACCTGTTGCCCCAAAGCCAACACCAGCTAAAGTAGCTAAGAAGGATTCCTCTAGTGATGATAGCTCTGATGAAGAAACACTTGCTGTTAAACCAGTCGTTAAGAAATCAGCACCAATTGTAGCCGTTAAAAAGGTTGATTCTAGCTCAGATGACGAAAAACCGACTCAAACGAGTCATGTTAAAGCAACTCCAGTTGCAAAACAGAAGACCGCTTCCAGTTCTGATGATTCGGATTCGGATGAAGATCAACCCCCAGCAAAGAAGGCGGCAGTTACAAAACCAATTGTTTCAAAGAAAGCAAAAGAATCAAGTGACGACAGTTCATCAGACGATGAGAAACCACATTCTACACCAATCCAAAAGAAGCCTGTTGCCAAGAAGGACGATTCATCTAGCAGTTCTGAATTAGATGACGGAGAAGGCGGTGGTTTCCGAAAATCGTTTAGCGGCAATGATAACAATAAAGAAGACGGCGAAGGAGAAGGTGGCTTCCGCAAATCATTTGGCGGTGGCCGTGGTGGTGGACGAGGTCGTGGTGGTTTCGGAGGCGAAGGTCGCGGAGGCGGTGGTGGCAGAGGACGAGGCGGTTTCGGTGAAAGTCGTGGGCGTGGCGGTTTCAGTGAAGGTCGTGGTCGTGGTGGCGGCGGTGGTTTTGGCAATAAATCCTTCGGAAATAATAGTTTTGACTCGTCACATAATAAGAAAATCACATTTGACGATTAGACAATAAGTTGCGATTTTTTGTTGTTGTAAATTATTTACCGTTAAGTGAAAAACGCTCGTGGTTCTTGGGGTGAACGAGCCAGCAGAGACTTGTTGCCAACATGCGGCAAATCATTTAAACACGAAAAAACCAAGAAGAAGAGTGGCAGTTACCGCGGGAGGCTAATAGATATGGGCGTGAACTCTATTAAATTCGACTAATAGCACATAGATATACACTACGGTTCATATGATTAGAAGCAGAAGATTTTTATAACTGAAACTGACCTCTCTCCCCCTACATGGCAGTCAAAAAAAAACGAGTGGTGGGTGCACGACTGGGTCGTACGCAACTTTCTCTTTCACAGCAAGTTGGGCGTTAGATCTAATCATAAGCATTTTGATTATTGATGCTAAAATGATATAAATAATGTCGAAATGTATTTATACGAATTTTTACTCCAAAATTTGAAGGAATCGATGTCAATGTGAAAAATAATGATTTTCCGTTTTTGGCCAAAACTGAAAATTCCGTTTAGTACTAGTTGGGCTAAAACTAATTATGTAGAATTGCTTCAAGCTGTAATAGTAGTATGCGTATTAAATTTCATTCAATTTGACACAATAGTTTGCGAGATATTAACAATTTTCTTTATATGGCCTAAATGACAAAATCCGTTATATGGATTTTCTCGAAAAAACTGGATATGCAGTTTTGTTGGAACTAATATGGTTATAGTATATATAAAGTTTAATCAAAATCGTTAGAGCCGTTTTCGAGAAAATTGAGGTTATGTGTAATTTTTATATGGCAGGTACCAGTTTTAACATGGCTAAAAGCAAACAAAAAAAATAGCCTAGAATTATGACCAAAACAAGCTTGGATACGAAGTTTGAAGAAAATCGGTCAAGCCGTTTAGGCTGGGGAGGCCGTCACGGACAGACGGACCGACGGACCGACGGACCGACGCGACGGACGGAATTCCAAAAACCACTTTTATAGGCTCCGCTATCATCGTAATGTTAGAATCAATCAAAATCTCGAGGTCGAAAATTTTCACGAAAACAATATCTTTCTCTTTGTAAGAGAAAGTTAAAAATTATAGATAATGAGAGAGTGGTTTGTGTTTAATTAGTCAGCAAATATAAAAACCACAAGAGAACAAACTAACGGTACCGTTGCGATTATTTTGCTGAATGGGTGAAAATTGCATGCATTTAAACTGGTTCATAAGATTAGAAGCAGTCGAAGAACATCCATTGTTGCTGAGGTTATAAAGTGGTCATTAGTTTTCTTCTATTAAAAATTCAATTTTGTGAAATTAAAAGATAAGTGCTTTGTGTTGTTTTTTCAAGAATGGGGAAAAAAAAGTGTTTGACATTGTCAGAGAGGGCAAAAATAGATGTTTATCTTTCCGAAGGTTTATCTAATCGTGCTATTGCCCGTAAAATAAATAGGAGTGATCATGCTGTCGGCAATTATTTACAGGACCCAGAAATGTACGGGAAAAAATACAAAGGGAATGTTTCAACGGCCCTTAAAGTGCGGGAAAAACGAAAAATTTTAAGACTAGCTTCCAATTCAGCTTTTTCGACAGCTAAAATAAGAGATGCAGCTGGTGTAACTGCAAGTAAATCCACAGTTCGTCGTGTGCTCCGTAGTGCTAAATATCTTAAGCGACTAAAGCTTAAAAAAAAACCACCACTGAATGCTTCGCGCAAATGCCAACGCCTGCGATTCGCGAAAGATCACATGACTTGGAATGTGCAACAAGGAGCAAGTTTGAATGACTGGAAAAATGTAGTCTTTTCTGACGAGAAGAAATTTAATTTAGACGGACCGGATGGCTACAACTATTACTTCCACGATCTGAGAAAAGATGAGCTTTTCCTAAACCGCCATCATAGTAGAGAAGGGGGCGTAATGGTCTGGGCCGCAATATCTTTTTATGGCACTATCGACTTGGTTGTTCAAACCACAAAAATGACAGGAAATAGCTACAAGGCGGTGTTGGCATCAGCTTTTGCAAAAATCCACGATCAGTTTGGGTCAATCTCATGGATATTTCAACACGACAACGCTCCTATACACACCGCACGCGTTGTTAAATCGTTCATTGCCGGCCAGAATGTTGAACTACTGTCATGGCCACCATATTCTCCAGATCTCAACATTATAGAAAATGTCTGGGGCTGGCTTTCACGGAAAATATACGAAGGTGGAAAGCAATACGATGATCAAGCAACGCTGATCGATGCCGTTAAACTTGCGTGTAATGAGATTTCACTCGATTACTTGGAGTCATTGTATAAATCCCTTAAAGATCGAATCTTTGAGGTTATTTTGATGAAAGGTGGCTCTACTGCCAACGGTACCGTTAGTTTGTTCTCTTGTGGTTTTTATATTTGCTGACTAATTAAACACAAACCACTCTCTCATTATCTATAATTTTTTTTTTTGACTGCCATGTAGGGGGAGAGAGGTCAGTTTCAGTTATAAAAATCTTCTGCTTCTAATCATATGAACCGCAGTGTATATATGTATACACTTTTATTTTTACATTACTATCAAGGTGACAAATCATTTGGCGGTTGTAAATAAATCCCGACTGGCTTAAATTAAACATACGTTTCGCAAAGTTCCATGCATATATAAAGAAATATTTTTAACATAATTGTTAAATAATATCTTTTATTTTTGTTTCTTGTGAAGTTGAAGTACATTGCGAAACGATGTTTTATTTAAAATCCCAACACAAGAGTACACCCTAACATCTGTATCTGTACAATAAAACACACGAAATTTTATGATTTAAAAATTGATAAGTTGTAAGTACAACGTGGAATGTATTTTTAAGTAAGCAAGATATGAATCCAGATACAGATTTTAGTTAGACTTATCATAGAAAATACTTGTATTTGTATTTTGACTATTTTATAAATAATATGTAATAGATTATTGCTTAATAACGCCAAGACTATTTTTTCTCAACAGAAAAAAAAAAATGTGGGGTATAATTATATGCAAACTCAAATAAACAGTGTAGGGCGTGCCACGCTAAGCTCACATTTAACTGTTTTAACTATCGATTTGACCACTTGACTTGCACGGTTCCAACGCGGAAGGACTTCGGCCTGACTTGCATGTGATAAGAGCCAAAAACTAAGTATTCAATATAAACACCGCTAGTTGTATTGAAAATAAATTGAAAAACCAACATCTGCTCCCCATCTCATGACGAAAAGGTTAACTATCGAACCCAGTCATTGTTGTCTGCCAATAAATCACAAAATCAAATAACCAAATCGAGTTGTCTATGTTTGACATCGTCTTCGTAAATTGAATTGGGGTCCTTAATGTGACTGAATCAGAAATCAATATCCTTTAAGCGTGTGGGGGTATCACATCGTTACAAATGACACAACTCCTTTTCGATGTCATATCCCAGACCTTCTACTGATTGTTTGCCTATAGTTACACAATCTCCCACCCTTAAATAGAAATCAACCATCCACATGGTGAGGCATAATGTACACCGATCCATCACCGCAAATCCTTTGTATAACCTTCATCAGTCGACCGTAATCCCACACACACACTTGTAATTGATTAACTTTCATCGCATCAAATAATAAAACTTAATTTCACATTAATACCGTTATAAAACTGCAACCACCAGCTAATCGAAATTTCGCAAAAGTTTTGCCACCAGCTCGTGGGTAAACTTCAAAGCAACTCTGCAACTCAACAACTCAGCAACAGAAGGCACAACAACGGAACAACTTTGGCCCAGAAAACTGTTTTATTAGCTCGTTCGAGTCTAGTAGGGTGCACAGCACACCGCGTGTGATCATCCCCTATGCTGTTGTGTGCACAATTAATGTCGTCAATTGTTTGATTGTGTGTGTGTGTGTGTGTGTGTGTGTGGATGCATTAACAGAGGGAAGATGCATTTAAACACAAAACAGAAGGGTATCCTGCAACTAATCTGAAAGATAAATTTTGCCACCCTTGAACCCCCATGCTTTGGCATGGCAACACTTTGGTGGCATAATTGTTACGAAGTTTGAAGGCGAAATGTTATCCGTGGTGATATGCACTTTTTCTATTAGTATCTGTGCGGATGTACGGGATTGTGATAGATAATAACCGGATAAAGTGGGTCGGTCGGTGGCATGCTTTAGTTAAAAATTCTGAATAAATGGGACCCTCTGGGGTGTATGTGTCATTTTTTGTTGTTGCTGCACACTCCCCTCCAATGGGGATGATTATGTTGCGAATAAAAATGACACGACACGCCGGAAGAGTGCAAAGAAACACTTTACGTGATGGGAATTTAATGCAAGGCTGAGTTTATAAGATTGAAGCTTAGGTACTCTTGTTCACACAAATGAGGTGTTCGTAGGAAGGTGTTCCTTTCCTGTTGGAATGTCAACCCACTTTCGTGAGTGGTGCTTAATGGTCTTTGAATTGAGACTATGAATGGAAGCAGTTTAGAAGTATGAGCGCATTTGCATGATAGAAAGGGTTTTGTTGTGGATTGCGACAGGGAGATGTCATTATTTCGATATAATAGTTACGCACCACTTACATACCTGAACTTAAGCTTATCATCTACTGGGTACGTGCCTGGTTACATAACCTCACCCCAGACACTGTCTATTCGGCTTTAGTTTAAAATGCCCAGACACTGTCTTCAACCACTCACTCCCTGGAAGCATTGTTAGTTACTACTTCGCGGGGTTGGTTAGCTTATAATGGGTGAGCTTACGTTGCTTCTGCTGACTCTCTAGTTCTAGAAACCTTTTCGTTTGTTCAAAGATCTAGTTGTATATAAATTATGTAATCAACACTTCTCACAGAACTTACGTCAGATATTTCCAAATGTTCAGTTACGGACGACGGGTTGGGTATTATTGGACACCATCCTCTGAACCGTCTGCAGTGGAATATTGCATGCTCCGTGATTTTATTTTCTAAAGTTGTCTCAGGTGAGACAAACGTTTCAGGAGCCCCCTGAGATAATGCTTGCAGATGTTTATTGATTCTGCTCTTGAACTGTTGTAGATTGTATGTTGGTGGAATTACGCCTTGTGGGAGTTCGTTGCATTGTTGTTGAAATCCACTGTATTTACGATACAGTCAATTGCCGGTTAGAAACTATGTATGGCGGTAATTGTAGCCCCCAAATCCCCTTGAAAAACTGTGACACAGCTCATCGATTAAGATCATGGGTAGGTAGGTAGGTAGAGGTTCAGCATGTTACCACGACTCGTGTGACCCTTTTTTATCATGATTGTTGAGGGTGTGATACAATCCGCATCTAGATCCAGTCTGTGAGATTTATAAAACGGATAAGATTGTATCCTTTTGTATCCTCTTGTATCCTTTTACCCGAGATATCGCTAAGTTTGTCAAAGAATAATTGTTAGACCACGCAATCTGGCTATTGCTAGTTCCGGCCATTGTCAGATAAAGTGGGAAAGGGTTTCGTTCTGATTTGCGTTTCCGCAACTGTGGAATTGGTGGTTGTATGGGATCCCTAGTTAGATAGCCCCGTGACTATCGCCGTAATTCTTGCGATATCTGAGCGGGTTCTATTCAGTAGGCAGTTTGTTCAGTTCTTGTCGTAGCTAGACCATATCTTTCTCGATATGCCACAATTTGTTAACCTTCTCCATTTGGATTCGGCCTTCTTCAAAAATATTTGTCCCTTAACCGCACATAGCAGGATATGGACCCTTGCCGAAAGTGAGCGGTGTAGAGCTGAGCATTGTCTTGCCAGCTCGTCTGCACGCTCGTTTCCTTTAAAGTCACTGAGCCCTGGAACCAGAGAAGTGTGACCCTGAAGCGTTCGCCAGTTTGGAGGATATGGTAGCCGAGTTGGCGGCCTTAATGGCTGCTTGACTATCTATGATTATAGCAATATTTTGCTTTTTAGTAGTGTCACGCCCCAAGTAGCCTTTCGGATAACCAATAGCCTGGAATACTCTGGCAAAATCCAGTAATCAGTATGATACCGATATTTTCAGTGATTCCGATTAGACTCCGGACCACACACTGCGGTTCATCTTAACTCCGTCGGTGTAGACGACCGTGTATATATCTCTTTTCTTTTCCACTGAGCTCTGGTAGGAAAGCCTACGTGGAAGCCTTTCTTCATCTTAGATCCGTCGATGTAGTCGACCGTGTCGAAATCTCTTTTCTTTTCCACTGAGCTCTGGTAGGAAAGCCTACGTGGAAGCCTTTCTTCATCTTAGATCCGTCGATGTAGTCGACCGTGTCGAAATCTCGTTTCTTTTCCACTGAACTCTGGTAAACATGGAAGCCTTTCTTGAAGCTTAGTGAAGGTGTAATGTAGACTATTGGAAACGTTACCATGCCATTTGGTAACGAGTCTAGTATATTACTGTGGCCATAGTGCAGCATCCTGACTTATTGAGTCTTAACTGAGCTGCATATAGCGTAAGTCGAGAGGCAAGATATGCAATAGCACAGTAAGTTCATACGTTTGCGCCAACCTCAGTGCGACAGCGGTGCCTTTACTGGCTGTTTTTTGCAGCCTTTTTAGTTTTGTAAGGTTGCAGCCTTTACTCAACGCGGGTCACCATACTAGTGAGCCATATGTGAGAATTGGACTTACTACAGCTCGTAGGATGAAATTATGCCTGAAGAATGGAACCTCAGCATGGTTTGCGCGATCCACAAAAAAGGGGACCCTCTGAACCTCGCCAACTAGAAAGGCAAAAGTCTCCTCAACATCGCCTACAAGATCCTATCTGCCGTAATATGTGAACGCCTGAAACCGTTTACCAACAACCTGATCGGTCCTTATCAGGGTGGTTTTAGGCCAGAAAAGTTTACAACTAATAAAATCGTAACACTTTGGCAGAACTTAGAAAACCCAATCGATATCCACCACCTATTCATCGATTTCAAAGCCGCATACGACAGCATTTATAGAGACGAACTACACAGAGCCGTGTCTAGTTTTGGTATACCGCCCAAACTTGTCCGTCTGTGTAGGATGAAGATGGAAAATTCTCGCTGCTTCATCAGGGTCGGATGACCTCACCAACACATTCGATACCAAAAAAAGATTTAGGCAAGCGACACACTGGTCATGTGACTTCTTTAACATGATTCTTGAGAAGATTGCGCAAAACTCCAGAGCCTACACCAGAGGCACAATCTTCCACAAATCGGTGCAATATAGCATACGCCAATGATATTGACATAATTATTTGGACTCAACGTAATGTCATATCCACGTTTGTTAGTATAGATAAGGAAGCAGCAAAAATAAGTTTATAGCTGTAAATAAGGAGAAAGACCAAGTATATGTTGTCAACACGAAAGAACACTCAACATCGACGAATTGGACAGAACTTCACCATTGACAGATATAACTTTAAGGTAGTACTGGACTTTGTCTACCTATGCTTCGTTATTAAACTCTTACAACACCATATCGTCAGAAATTAAACACCTTTGAAGCATGGACCGTATAAAAAGTGGGTAAAGAAATCCATAGCCAATTTGATAGAAAAATTCTTTAAAAATCATCGCTCCCGTTTGCGTTGACGTGCTATGGAGACGAAGATTCAATCAAGAACCATACGAGCTGTACAGCGACATAAGCTTGGCCAAAATTTTCCGCATTTGACGTTTACGATGGCAAGGACATGTAGAACGAATGGACACCAATACTTCTGCTCGCAGAGTCTTAGATTCCCAGCCACACGTCGGAAGCAGTAGAGGAAGACTTCGCCTTAAGTGGCCCGCACAAGTAGAATCCGACCTTGACCATCTTGAAGTCAACGCAGGACTGGGCATTTAAATTAGCTACATAGATCTGTTGGTACCCAGTTCAGAAAAGAATAGTGACGACTTCGGCTTGGGAAGTACGTGGAGTAACCTCTACAAGTCTTATATATATTTTTCAGATCCAGCTCTGAAGAAAGATTCGCCGTATAATTGCTTCAATCTGGAATGCAAAAATTTGTTTTTTAGGATAAGGTCCGCATTGTTAAGTAAGAGATTGTGGTTGTGTTAGAGTTTTAGACTGTCCAAAATTTATTTTTACTTGAGTTCCAGGCTTTAATTGAACCTCACATTACGACGATGGTGAAGTCGGACAACACGAACCTGGCGATTCTGTCCGCCTGACAATACTAACTGAATACCTTCCGCATACCTTTCACATTTCAATCAAAATCAGTAAAATTCGGGCACCCAAGGTCTATATAAGTAAGATTAAAGGCCCGACCAGAATGCGTATCTGTAGCTGGTATATGTAGCTTTAAAGTTAAAAACAAGACAACCCGTAAGCGCTTACACAATGTGTATCTTCGTGAATCTGTAGCTTGATGCTGAATAGAGGGCAACATCATGCAAGATAAGTATCTCTCTTTTGACAGCGACGCAAGATACCAGCTACAGATATGCATTCTGGGAAGGTCTTAAGCTTAGTAAGTCAAAAATCTTTGTTTTGAGTATGAAAAAGATTCAAATTTCGCATAAGATGAGTTCCGCACATCGAAAAGGAGAATACAGTCTTCAAATCAGAAGAATCCATGCATCTGCGGGGCATCACAATTGGGACAGACATAACAACATCATGGCAACAACATGTAACATCTCTTGCCAAATCAGTTACCTTTTCAGACCAAAGAGAATTTTTAAACCATCCCTGTTTCTTCTTCGGTATAAAGCCCAAGTACGACCAGGTGTTGAATACCGTTCTCATGTTTGGAGTTCAGAACCGAAACATACACTGAACTGAACTGGACTTTACCCAAAGAGGTGTTATCCCTCTTATAGACGATTCTTCCCTTACTTCAGAGCTGAAACATTTGGCGAAGGCTTGTAGGAGATTCATCTTCATATTACAGATAAAGGGTCCGCCAAATAACTTTTTTTTTTGAAAATGCTATAAAAAAAAACTACCGAATATTTTCTCAAATTTCTTTTCTTTATTTGAAAGTACAATCTTTCCGGTTAATAATGGAAAATAATTTAAATCAAATGGCTGCCTCGGCTGGCCATGCAGTAGCCTACACGATCGGTCCAATTTTTAAGCACATTATCGATTGTGTGCAGCTGTATTTCACTAATGGCTTCACGAATATTGTCCTTTAAAGCATCAATTGTCTCTGGCTTGTCGGCGTAACACTTACCTTTTACGGCACCCCACAAATAATAGTCCAACGGTGTCAAATCGCAGCTCCGAGGTGGCCAAACGACACATCAGCTCTGCGGCTGATAATGCGATCTTCAAAAACAGGGCGCAAAACATCGAGTGTAGCTTATCCTCCTCTTCAATTTTTGTGAACAAAAATTCGTTCAACATGGCCCGATAACGATCGCCATGGACTGTAACGACCACTCCTTGCTCATTTTCGAAGAAAAATGGCCCAATTATGCCTCTGGACCAAAATCCGCACCAAACAGTGACTCGTTTTGGGTGTATCGGCTTTTCAATGTATGCGTGCGGGTTTTTTGTGCCCCAAATGCGACAATTTTGCTTGTTTACATACCCGCCAAGATCAAAATGAGCTTCGTCTGAAAAGTTGATTTTTTTGGCAAAATCGGCATCTTCTCTAAGTCGATCGCAGGCCCACTTTGCGAAGCGAAAACGCATTGGATGGTCAGTTGGCTTCAACTCCTGAACCAATTGGACTTTGTATGGCGTCATACCAAGGTCTTTATGCAAAATTCGTCTCAATGATGTCTCCGAAATGTTCAATTGTTGAGAACGACGGTGAATTGATGTTGATGGCGCTTCACGCACACTTTCTGCCACAGCAGCAATATTCTCGGGTGTACGCACTGTTTTTGGCTTTTCACGCTTTGGTTTATCGATGAGGATGCCAGTTTTTTCACTTTTTCACAAGATAACGAACAGACGGAGCTGACGGTGCTTCTCTTCTTCCAAAATCCGTACGCAATTTTCGTACACATTCTGCAACATTACCATGATTTTCAAAGTAATGTCGCAATATTTCCCAGCGTTGTTCAAGCGTATACACAACCATATTCGTTCAGCGGAAGGATAAAACTAATTATCTGTCAAATCAGACATTAGCTAAGTGTTACCATTCACGAAATAAGCACTAGTTGAAAAAAAAAAACGTTAGATGGCAGACCCGTTATTACAACAGATGTTCGGCGAGGAGCTTAGAGAAATGATCCCTAGACTGTGATTGCATTTCCCCGACCATCTAACGATGATACGAACAACGCAATACCAAAACTCTTTTGGTCACAGAACACGCAAACAGTGGAATGAACTTCAAGAAGACGGATTTCCACCAATTTGAAATCTACAACAATTCAAAAGTAGGGTCTGCAAGCTTCATCTGAGGGCGCTCCTGAAGCGTTAAGGGTTAGCCTCACATGAGAAAAGTTTATAAAAGTATAAGCCTCCCTATTTTTTAAACTGAGGAACATTGCTATATCCTATACAGCTATGCGGCAGGGATGTATCCAGAAAATATATCTCTATGTGTAAAAGTTCGACAAATGACGGCTGCCAGTAGTAGACCTCACATTGACTTGAATAGGGGTTACTACCTTACCTACTGTAAAGTAAATCGATACTTTTTCGATTTCCTTCGAGTAGATTACTTCCCAGCACTTCCGTTCAGCTGTCTACTCTTCCATGGTATGGCCATGCATCCTTTGTTCCATTGTATCCTCTCTCGATGAAAATATTCTGCTGCAGTCGATATTAATCGCTCCGTAAAATTGTATCCCCCCTTTGTTTTAGTTTCCCAAATTCATCCTTCGTGAGTGAAATTAATTTCATTTCATGAACGAAAACTCATGCGTGTAATCCTCTAATCTCTGACAGTTATGCTAAATCGCCTCAAACTTTAATCCAACATCACCGATCCCCCCTACTTTCCTTAAATCAACAAAATTTCCATGACCAAGTATCGAAGGATAAGAAGAATCAATCTAAAAATAAATCCCTTGCGGCTTCAATCCTGTCGAATATCCTTTCGAGAATATCGATTTCTTTCTAATCCCTCCTGTATAGAAATTCACACAATTCGCCCAGTCTTTATAGATGACTATCAAAGGTTTCAAGTGTCCTGACATTAACCTTTTTCACAACCACCAATAGACCTGGCCTCACTCGAATGATAAACAATAAAGTGAGCGTCATCATCGTTGAAAACGTCTTCTCGGCACAGCAATTTTAAATGAAATTCTTCCAAACCAGCTTTGAAAAGAAATCAATTACCACACCCAATTCACCACCTCACCAACGCAACGTCAGGAGGAGAATCATTGTCCTCGTCTATTTCCTACTCCACACTCGTATACCATTGAGCTGAACCCTATCCAATGTCAGTGTAGCAACGAGGCTACTAGGCAGACGACATACGAGTAAGTTCATCAAGTGATGTTAGTTCGCTTGTCTACCGACAGCGATAGTGCACTTACCTAAAGTATCCTAGAATGGCCAAGGACAACAGGATGGCAACCAAGGATATGCAGTAGCCAGTCTCATAAATTAAATTAATGTTCTTCTTCCACTGGAAATAGACAGAAGATGGTAAAATGTTATTCCTTCCATTAAACTGGTGTGAGTGCATATGGGGCTTATGCGGTCCTTAAGTCAATCTCACCTCCAGGTCATCAACGTTAACGCATGTCGTGTAATTGGACCACGTTTTATTAGTTGATGGGTGTTTAAACCATTCGCCATCGGGCATGCATTCCTTGTGGGCGGTTCCTGCAAAAAAAAAAGAAAAACACGTAAAACGGTGTCAAAGCTACTAACTGTGCATTTGTAGGACATGCAAAGTAACTGTGTAAAAAAGGACATCATGTGAATGGTTACGTCCACCTTTGTGCTTGTTTGGCAGATGCCAGCACTTTATAACATCGATCCCTCTTGGGGAGTTGAGGTGTATCTACTCACATTACCCAGCTACATCGGAGACGAGGACGTGTATTCCGATGTAATGGTTGTTGGTGACGTGCTCCGGAAGTTTGCGGTCTATGCACTAATGGCTGATGTGGTCTCAGGTAAATCGATCGGGAAGAACATGGAAGCAACTCAATTTTTATACGCCATATGTGAATAACCTCAAAAGTGAACCTAATAGGCCAGTGAATGGCAGGAGCTTAACCAATTTGTGGAGACCAGCTATATAGGGTTGTTGGAGTTCATGTCTAGGATGTGGGATGTCGTGTCGTTGTTGATTTGCAGAAGGGATTGTATTATGTTGCAGTCATATAACCTACCTACGGTAGTGTGGGTGACTTGCAGATAAGAGACAGACTATATGGCTGACACATTGACAGTACATTACTGGATTCCTGTTATGACATAGAAAATTGCTAGGAGTCGATGTTTTTTTAAATGTGGTGAGATGACTAAATGGAGGCAATGATGCGATTGCCCACGCTTCCACGTGGTGATTGGTGCCTTGACAATGTAATAGGATGTAAGCCCCTGTATACGATCTTGGTGGCAGCAGGTGAGAGCTGGGGGACACGCGTCCTTAAACTATGGCACCTCTACCATTTCTAAACCGCCAGCGGCAGAATTTTTAATATGGAGTCAACAATGGCGTCTAAGCTTCCAGGATGGACAAAGTGAACAACTTTCAAAAGCTGCTCCGACACTTTTGGACAACAGGCCATATGAGGCACTTCTACCAAATCCAAGCCGCCATGCCAGCGGCAGAATTTCTAATATGGAGTCAACAATGGCGTCTAAGCTTCCAGGATGGACAAAGTGAACAACTTCTAAAAGCTGCTCCGACACTTTTGGACAACCGACCATCTAGGAATCTCAAGAGTGAGTCAAGCCCCTTGAACAGAGATGGTTGGGGATGAGCTGAAAGGCCAACACTCCAGCGCTGAATCTAGTAGCAGATACTGATAGCCCCGTATCCCAGCGCTATACACTAAATTGGATCTGTGCCTCCAGGTTGGGGATTGTATCGCCAGAACAAATTCTTTACAACGTAAAAAACAAAGACCTAGTTATGAAAGAGACATCAGCCTCGTATCTGCTCAACATCAACCAGACCTGAATGGTCAAGGGCGACATCTTACGTATATGCACCTGGAATGTACGCTCGTGAACCCCGGATGCAATTAAAAAAAATTGAAACTGTTCTCGTGCGGAACATGATAGACATTAACTCGATTCAGGAAATACGATGAATAGGATCGAGATGGATATGAAGGCCTCGCCTAAATTGGCCTGCGATAGTAGAAACCGACCTCAAAAAACTTGAAGTGTGCACCTAGAGGTAGTTACCTGAGGACCGAGCTTAGGCCTCGCCTAAATTGGCCTGCGAAAGTAGAAACCGACCTCAAAAAACCTGAAGTGTGCAACTAGAGGTAGTTACCTAAGGACCGAGCTTATTGGAGAGGCATGTTGGTTGAAGCCCAGGTTAATTTTGGAATGTAGGGCCACTTATGTCAGTATATATCAGGAATACGAAATAGCAAAACATGTGGATGGCAGTGGTGCAGTGGTAATGTGTTCGCCTGTTGATTGAAAGGTTGCGCGTGCAATCCCAGCCAAAATCCGGGAAACTTTGATTCAAAGAAATAAAAAAGGTCGGTAGTTATTCTTAAAAGTACACACCTACTTGAAAGTTATAAGAATTTAACGAACACAAAAAACAGTGACTCCCCGAAGTTAGTGCGGACTTCACCCATGAAGACAGTAAGTCTCCACTACAATCAAAATCATTCCTATTATCGAGTATATTATAAAAAAAATGAAATCACAGCTGCCATCAAAGGCTGCACCTAAAGGTAGCGAATTTATTGTGAGGAGCTGACTCGAGTTATCAGTAATTGACGTTAAGCCAGTTAGTGATTGTAATGCTATGATCATCATCAGGGCAACGTTATACAATATCAGCTCTATATGTGCAGACTCTCCTTCCCATAAGACAAAAGCCCATATCATGGGGAAATATTAAGACCTCCTGGACGTATCCAACGAAGCCTTTCCAAAATACGATACAATTCAAAGTTGGTCACTTCAATGCGAAAATCGTAGAGGAAAGCATGTTTAGAGGATTCGTTGGAAAGCAAAGTCTTCACCAAATGATATCAGATAATGACTTCCGATTAACTGACTTTAGAGCTGGAAAATACTGTGATCAGCTTCACTAATACGACTTCCAATTCAGAACCCAACCTTGCGATCTCCAAGATTTCAATCCGCGACCCAATCGATCATGTGCTCATCGATGCTAGGAACGAATGCAATATCCTAGATGTTCATATATCCATAGGGGCAAACTTCGCCATTTTCACCATTTTCTCGTCGCAGCCTCGACTGTCCAACGGGAAGAAGCTAGGAATGATCCAAAAAAGTTCAAGTTGGTCGCCTTAGTGAATCGTAGATTGCCAGAGTCAATTAGAGAGATACTCTCTGCTGTACTCTCACCGCTCACCAATCTCAACACCCAGTGGATGGCATATCGCAACAACAGTACCCAAATCTACCAAAGCCCATCCCGGAAAAGATATCTGAAGTATGAATATGTTTGCAAGTACTAAACAGAGGTGACAGAAGAAGCATCTGAAGGTACTACATTGCAAGACCTCCCGCCGCAAGGGGAGACTATGTAGTCAAAAGAAGGGAATCTCTTCCCAGAATTCGGGGTAGGAAAAAAGCGAATACGCAGCCTCCAAGCTCAGGGAAATCGAAGAGTCTAAACACCAGAAAAACATCCATCAATTCTACAATTCTAGTAGTGGGCTTCGAAGTTTGAACCCAGGCTCTACGAAATAACAATGGCAACCTAGTTACTGATGCGCAGGGAATTGTAGATATATTCGATTGGCACAATATTGAGAGAGAGGAAAAAAACGATACCTACCTCCATTTAACAAAGAGGTAATGCTCCCTCCCCCAGTATTAAAGAAGCCAGCAGAACTCTTCAAATACGATGATGCACCAAACCATTAACAAAGTCTGGATGGATAAGAGCATCCCCGATTACTGGAATAGTCACTCCAGAAGACAGAAGAACAACTGGTATTGGAAATGGATCAGATTGGCAAGGTTGAAGAGGCTAAAGGAGATTGCAGAAACATCTGCTTAATTGTATACGAAGAATCCCCGGATTCTTTAGTTGCTGCCGATGTGGTCATAAGCTATTGGTTGAGTTCCATCCTACTGAACGTAAACAGGTGTGCTACTCAGATCGCATACTCAGCCTTACTATAGTACTGCATCACCTCCTCCGGAAGTCAACGACATGTTAGCAGGTATTGAGATGAAAAAATTCAGTCATCACTACCGGGGGTCGACCCTTAGCGAACGCTACCTTCTTTGGGGTTGACACTAAGTCAACAGACTTTAAGTAGCATAGTGCTACCGTTGCGTTGGGCTAATAGAAGAAGATCTCCTTGCACCCTGGGTCGGTAAAATTTACAGCAATAGGGCTCACTCTCTTATCCCCTTTAATCCTTTCGTTTCCTCTTTTCATTGTGGTCGCAAACCCGGAATTTGAAGGAAGTGGTAGGTAGCCATGGTTCCATCAGCCACTGGTCCACGACCTTCAGATCCAGCAAGTGTAGGTGAAAGTAATTTCAGTGAGGTGCAGCCCCAGGGAGAGTGGCGAGACTCACCACGGAGTAACATAAGCGTGCGACAGGCGGTCAACGAGAATGCAACGTCGTCGAAGCCCACGGACAGTGTGAGACTCGTGATGGGCAGCATCATACAGGACGGTCTGAACGATTCGATAAGTGACGGAAGACGATCCCTCATCGTCCACGACAGGATGACGACGGGTGGGGGAGGACGATTCTTAGATCCCACACCCCAACAAATCGTTTGCGCCACCGTATTATGGTCACAAACGCAAAAATTTCGATGGCATGGAGTAGACGTTATCCTTTTTCACCCAATGATGGGATGGAGCGACGGAGGAGCAGCATAGGCACCCCTCCAACAAAGCCGCAACAGTAAAACTTTCATTCGATGGCCAAGAACAGAAGGTCTCTTTCCCCCAACGCTAGAGCAACGGATGAGCAACCGAGTTGTTTAGGCAGACGACCATGTAAAAGCACTCTCAGCACAACATAGACACCAGACTCGGACAAAAAACCCACGGGGCATCACCAAAGCATGTCGTAACATGAACGACACAAGGCGATGTCCCTGAGGCAATGTGTCTAAAGGCAGCTGTCATACTGTCCAACATTTGTCAAACCGGCCAACACCGGTCGAAGGGGACAAGGACACGTGTCTAAAACTGCAAAGCAGCAACATCAAAGGCCTCGAGCCCAACGTACAAATATTTTAAAGCTGACTGACCTAAAAATCTGAATGCTAAATCATAAACATAATTCGCGGAGAAATGGGTTTCGACATGTCATCTGCTCCTTCTTCCTCAAAGTTCACTGCTTCTGAGAAAGTGCGGTGCGCTCCTTCCTTCCTTCTGATATTTCATCTTCTGCGTCGTAGTTCGCGTAGTTAGTTTTTAGTATTGCTCGCGGTCAATCAAACATAGGCATCCGGAGAAAATGTTCGATTGACAGAAAATAGTTATCCAGGATTGACATCGCGGTTTTCCGAGGACACTGCAACTAGTGGCTACGGAAAAACCGGTGAGATTGTGAAAATTCCATTGGAATGAGGAAGTGACAGCAGCGATAGCACGCGTTGGGGAAATACCTGATGTCGATGCGTTAGAATGCGCAGCAGGACAAGTCACGTGTTGACGCGGATACTTCAAAACGAGTAAAAGCGAACGCAGCCAAAGGGCAGAAAGTAGTGAGAAGTCGCAGTAGGCTTACGAGTGGAGGATACCAATTGTGAATATATATGTTTGTGTGTTGGAAACAGGATCGATTCTGGACCACGAAACGAGTTGTACAAAGAAAATCGTCTTGGATATCTAGCGAAACGGTTAAACGTGCACTACAAGTTTGAACCCACCAAATAAGTTGAGCTAACCCAGCCTACCGTATTCCAGCTAAGAGAAGTTACGAATCTTCGTGTGCGTGATTGGTGTTTGGCCCGCAAAGGATATTCTTAGCACACTTTATTAACAAAAACGTATAAACATTCCATCTAAATGTGTTGGAAATATATCTGCAACAAGAACTCTGGTGCGTTTAGATGAAAAATAAAAAAAAAATAAACATTTCAAAGGAACTTTATTCCATAGAACGTAAAACAACTTTCACAGAGACTCCACATTCTGATACTTTTCGGTTCATATAATTTAGGATATGCTTATCTTTGTTTTATATAATATACTTTCTGAACTAAACTTCAGAAGGATACTAATTACTTTTAATATGCATGCACAGTCTCTTCCATAACCTATAACACAGGATCCCTTTAAAAGAGTCCCAGTTGTTCTACACAATTTAATTCAAAGCATTAGTCACATGATAACACCAAAACAAGGCCAAAGACTTCTCAGCACACTCCCAATTACGTTGAGATAATAAAACCGAATGTATTCATAAGCCTCCATTTGTCAGGACTTAGCATTCCCAAAGTAAATTTACTGAACAAAAAAAAAAAAGCACACACATGGAAGGCTCTTAATGTGGTTCACCCGACCTCGTTCTCATGACAATTCAGTAGAATGCACTCAAAGTGAAAATACTCGGCATGACTGTGCGATGTAACACAAAGCGAAATCCTTGTGCCAACATTGTAACAAAATCTACGAAACGTCTTAATGTAATTTTAGATGAGCAAGGTTTTACGAGCTTCACGCGTATGATACATTATCACAGAAGCGCATACCAACAACCGCCAGCTCCATGAATAGGTCATAAAACTTTTTCATTTGTATCTATTCATATGTCAAGCATATCTCTTTCATATTTACGTATCTTTTAACGTTCAACAGTAAGCTGAGAGTCGATTTTATTTCCTGGTGTTAAAAATACGTCACGTTAAATAAAATTAACAGCTTCAGATAGCCTGATGGCAATTTCGATTGTGTATCTAAACATACTTCCATCTCTGTTATTCAGATGGGGAGAGCCACCCCTTTACATAAAACACGAACGCACCTTAAATTTAATACCATCTGTCATTCGTCGTCCTTTACAACCTTCATAGACAAACACGAAATGCAAACCGTATCCAATTATGTATACCCGACATCAATCCTCACTTGTCAGTGGAAAACCTGAAATTAGTTAAACTATCCTCAACCCCATTCTTACGGAATACAAGAACTCCATCTCCGAAGGACGCTAGACAGTTAATCTTTGATGTCAAAAACCGGCAACAATTAAGCAGTGAATTGTAATGCGACGGTGTGGGTGGCTAATGTGATAAAGGACTTAACTTACTCGCAGGGTCGAATCCAACAATAAAACTTGGGCATCTTTCAAAAGCAGACGTTCCAGCTGCCGTATCTGTCCAACAGAGCCATCCGTCCCACGTACCCGGACAGAAGCTACCTGTAGAATAATAGAATGACAGAAAAATAAGAACATTTCATGATAAGGATACATAGGAGGGGTGGAAAAACGTTTATATAAGGATTAGGGAGAGTATACCAACCTGTTGGTAAATCAGTAGACGTTGTGTTGATGAGCCTTTCCAAACATTCCGCCTTAAGACGCTCCAATGGATTGTGTGTGGCATCTTCTTCGGCCGATAAGGTAGAGACACCATTCCCCAACAAAGGGCTAGCTGTGCTCATGTTTATCTCTGGAAAAATGTCTACAAAAAGACGAGAGAAAAAAACGGAAATGGTAAATTAAAAGTTAATCAACCGATGAAATGATTCATCTAAACAGGGTGGGGAGGGTTGGAAATCGATTTTTGTTCACCAAATTGAAATACACAAGGAATGTGTGGGTAACACAGAGTCAGAGTGGCAGAGAGGGGTAAGGAAAGTGTTTTAAGTCCATTAAGCTGCAGTAAGCCGAATTAAATTAATTGCACTGTGTGCACCGTGGTAATGCACACGAAATTGCATTGCAAATGTGTGGATGAATTGTAGAAAAAAAAACTCAAACCATCCTCGCAATCCCCTGTATGTTATTAAACGCAACTGGACAGGGGCAATCCCCATCTACATCGTATCATTCTCTTGGGCACGAAATGCTTCAATTAGATTAATGCTGTCCCTGTGTCCTGTCGTTGTCGTCAGTCGGTATCCGTGTGTTCCCCATTCATATGAAAAAGGCGGAGGAAAAAAACAGTAATAACGAGATAGACGGGTTTATCATTGTTTTACGTTGACCTCGCAGTTTTTTTTTTAGTTTTCCTGCCTCGGAAGCGGAAGTGTGAACAAAAGCTGATAGTACTCCCTAGCCTCTGCAATGATATACACACTCAGATACCGTGCAAGTGAGTTGTTCATAGATACAAAGTTTTCTGTGATGCGCCTAAAACTACACAACATTCCAATGTAACTCATTCAGATGGCATCGGGTTGGTGTATGGGGTCGGCACAGGGTGGGTTGGATAGGAATGCGTTCGTGGATTTTTGGGTGAGGAATGACAAAAGGAGATTTTATTAGAAAACGACTTAAAATCCTTTATAACCGTAAAGGAAACGAGTGTTTTTCGATTTGTTGATTTTTGGTAGTTTTAGGTATGTCATTGAACTTGGCTGTTCGTATGAAACGAGGCATGATTAGCGTTAAGTAGCGCCTTAACAAAATTAATTTTTTGCCGCTTTTAAGTATCCAAAGCCTAGCTTTTTCTCAGAACCATTCACGCGGTAGCTCTAGTTTCATGGAAATCAACAACAACTGAGTTGGGATAAGATTTTCTTGATAGTTGGTAGATACTGCTCGGATAATTTTGCAATAGAAGGTCCTGTGAAAAATATTTTGAAGTTCCTATGACCCAGACCTTCTGCATTTCATAATACTCACCCCAGCGCATTACATAAACTTTCCAAATGGACAGTCAGTTGTGGTCTGGGAGTCAACCAACCACAAGACTGAACTGATCTTGTTCACTATGAGATATAAAATTTCTCAAATTGATCCTCCCGTCACTAAACGGAATCGAAAGTCCTGATACTTATTTTGGACAGAAAGCTGAACATAACAGAGAGAGAGAGAGAGAGAGAGAGAGGAACACCGATTACACCATTACCAGGTTTAACTCTGACAAGAGTTTCCAGGTCACAATCCTAGAAATATCCTCATGGAGGAGTAACGATGGCTTGGTTCAATTTTTTACCGATGGCACAAAAACAAATAATGAAGAGGGTGCTGGTGACTTCTCCGACAGGCTGAACCTAAACAGCCTATATTTCCGTCTTGCTGATCATTTCTGTATGTTCCAGGTGGAACAAATCTTGGTTTGATATTTGATAAGGATATAAGCATCTTCTCGGACAGCCAAGTGGCCATCAAATCCCTGGAACCAGTCTCAACAAACGGAAAAACAACCCTAGACTAGCGCTCAGCTCTTCGAAAGATGTCAGAGTTTAACATTCACCTATGCTGGGTGGGCTGGGCATAGTGACATTCCAGGTAAAGCTAATGAAATCTCAGGAAATGGAACAATATCACTAGTCCCGACATGGGTGCACTTGGTATTCCCATTGCTATATGCAAAAGTTTACTATCGCAGCATGCTAACAGCAAATCAAATCTCAGATGGAGTCTTGGCATGACGTGTCAAATAGCCAAAAAAATTTTGGTCAAATTTATGAAGATCCAAGGGATTGATATCGCTCGCTAGACCATACATTACTACATACCACCAAGGCTAGGTTTGCATTCGAACGATTTCAGCAGGAGCTGCATGGACGATGATGAAGAAGAAACATTCCTTCATCTTATTTCTATTAAACCTGTCTAGCCCTATCCAACCAAAGAAAGCGATTTGACAAACACAGAGGTGAGAAGTCGCCTCCGTTTAATGAAAATCACAAATTGCTTTCCTTACAGGTAACAAGGAGAATGGACAAGAACGGCGTGTTATCACATTGGACCAATGTGATACCCGGCGAATCGCTGGAAGCCACTCCAACCTAACCTAAGCGCCACTAAAACCGTTCGCCGTGCTGATACCAAAAACCCGGATGCCGGTTGTTGTATCTTTTTTGCTTTTTATATCCATCCAGTGGCATATAAGAATGCGAACAATTTACGGATGTGTTTGTAACAAAGACCATAAAAGTTGTTAAATATAGATTTGGATCATATTCCAGGTTTAGCTCTTGTCAAACTTGGGTAAGTGCTGCCATCTCTTCAAACTCTTTATCTGATGATCCGATAGATGGTGTTGTAGGGTATTATCAGTCTTGCAGCATGATAACCAATGTCCCAGTGTATTGCAGTAATTGCTACCACCCTGTGGAATAACTTTCTGGAAATTCTTATGAGATTGACTGGTTTGCGAAATGTGTGTTTGGGGCCATTTGAACGAACACATTTATACAATAAATTAACCGTTGCAAAGATACCTGAAGTCTACTATGAAAAAGCCTGAGCTGAAAACTGCTTTCATTCAGTTTTGGGAATAAAAAAAAACGGCTAGAGGGTTGACAAGTAGGTAACCGCTGTACTTTCCACTCTTTAGTTCGTGATAAAATGAATCCTTTGTGACAACCGGTCTCCAAGCTCGAAGATCATTCTTCGAAGTACTTGGAGCTATTGAGTAACCTTAAATTATTTACAAAGAAACCAAACTACGTATGCAACCGTAAAGTGACTTAGACAGATGGAAACAACTTGTTAAAGACCGAGGTATTTTGATTCACATGAGTATATGACAAAATTTCTAAACAAATCGAGAACTATCCTAATAGCTGGACTGCAAACTATTCCTAACCTGAGCTCCTGAACCTATTCTAACAAAGCGGTTTTAAGATCAGCACGATCAATCAATCCTAATAGCTCGATTGGAAACCATTGCTAACTTGAGCTCTAGAACTTATTCTTACAAAGCTTTCTTAATATCAGCAAGATCAGTCAATCCTAATAGCTAGATTGGAAACTATTCATAACCTGAGCTCTTGAACCTATTCTAATAAAGCGTTCTAAAGATCAGCAGGATCAATTAGAGCTTGTTATCATTGGATAAGATTTCTCACGATGTGATGAACCTTTCTGGATAAAACTAGTCTTGATGACAGTGAAGCCGTCATTTCTGATAGCCTAGTTAGGTCTGTGTGCATATTGCTATCCTCCTTTCAATTAGGTCAGGTTGTTGGTATGTTTTCGCTGTCGTCGACGTTTAGGAATCTCTAGAAGTGGTTTACAATATCCTCATCCGCATCGCCTATGTCTCAACTATGATCATTCCTTGTTAATCTTGACAGCATTCTGTTCCCTCCTTGTACCTCTGGCTTTGACGTTTTACTCTTTGGTGAAACTTGTGAACATGGTTCCTGGATTGACACCTCTATATATCATCGATAGCGAGCTTTTCTTGCTCCTTTTACCTTCTTTCTGAAATGCCGTTGTTCTACAATCCTTCTCTCTGTAGGCAAAGAGCTCAATGACAGCTCTTGTCTTTAAGGGTTACTTGCCGGTGAACGCGAGAAACCACATCAGTTGCGACTGATCTTTTAGACATCGTTACCACTGTTCTACTACAGTAGATGCTGATGGTATGGTGTTTTTGAAGAGGTTAAGGAATATGAGTTCTGCGAAGGACTTGGCGGTCTCTTGCGATTGCAGTCTTATTTGTTGTGGCGTAGTGGATATCCGCATTTTTACCTTGGCTGCAACAAAGTAGTGGTCCGAGTCGATGTTGGACCCACGGCCCATTCGGACATCCGAAATACCGGATCTTGTCTATCGCAATGTGATCAATATGATTGACCCCTCGTTGGTCTGAAGAATCCTATATCCTCCATGTCCTCTGGAGACCGTAGTCGCATTTCGTCCCGCAGCGAAGCCAATTAGCCTAAGCCCGTTCCCAGACGTGTTGTGGTGTACTCTGCCTACCTTTGCGTTAAAGTCTCCCAGCACGATTTTAACATCGTACTTCGGTATTCGCTTGTAGGTTTGTCAATTAGCTTGCAGAAGCAGTCGTTCGATAATCATCCTTCGACGGGCAGTCTTTTCCGAGGCTCTTCGTTTCTTCGTAGGAACATTTTTTTCCGTGAGTTGGTAGTTAACCGAAAGCACAACCCTCAAACTGCAGGGCCAGATCCAATTTATAAGTATCGACTACGGTATTGAACGCTGCCGTTGTCGACCTGACTCTCAAGGATTATCTTGAGGTTCTTAGATGACCTTTTGTCCGAATATCTAGGAGCAGCTCAAAAGGCTTTTTACTTTGTCCATCCTAACCTGGACTGTGGACGCTACCGTGGACTCCATCTTTTTAATTTTTCCGTCTGCGGGGTTTTTTGATAGGGCCTTAAACCTAGCTAGTTTTGGTCCACAATTGCTATTTTATGTTCCATCTAACCCGCATATATGCAGATATTTCCTCTATGCGCCACAGGAGGCCGTGTCCGATGGGAGACAAGCAACTACATACGTCACTTGCGTTTTGTAGAATTTGACTTCACGCTTTAGCTAAGACCAGAGACTGTGTGTTCTTTCATTTTTCTAAGCAAACATTTATCCACCTCCTTTTTCTGGATTGATACTCTTCTCGTGATGCCAGTTTTTTGCGTCGCAGCACCTTTTCTGTCAATATGCCGGAATTTGCACGCATCATCCAAACATTGGCATCTTTTTGGGGCGAATTGGTAACAAAGCAGGATTAGGAAACCTTTTTACAAGGTTATTTCTGTCCTGCAACTAATTGGTTCTGATAATCGTTAATGAGGATTCTCATTGTGATATTCATTGCATGCCCTAGTTATATTAGGTCCTCTTTGTCGTCAAACTTTTTTTCTTCATTTTTACACTTTTTCTGTACAACTCAAAACTTCTTCTAGCTATACAGTCAAGCTCTGGTGTTAGGGCACTAAATCTAATTACCAGGTTCGCCTTCCCTAAAAAAAGGTCCCTAAACTATAACCAATTACATATTTCAAAACCAGGTGCATACCAACAATACGCGCGCTTCTTTTCTGGAGTATCTAAAACCCTGTATCTATCACCTGTGTAGTAGTCCGAAAAGTGTACTACCAGACGGATACGTCACTTATAATATTTCACTCTCAATATTATTATCATCTAACGTACAAGTGCAAAACGTGTAGACGTCTCTGAGCTATCGTTAACAAGTCGTGACTTAAACACGTTACTTTCGCGCTCGCATCTACCCACGCTAGCCTGACGGTATCATTCAGCATAATGATGGAGGAAAATTAATAAACTATTAGCCTTGCAGGTGTGTGTGTAACGGGAGTCCGCCTGAGTACCAACGGACCATGAATGATGGCCAAACGCCATCAATGAAATGAAAGTAATTAAGAAGAAACACGTTTCAAGCCATGCTCTCAGTTGATAGCCGAGACTTGATGATTACCCAACACATGCATAGGTCTGTGATTTTCCGTGAATATAAATGATCCGCTAATTGACGGACGTTCGAGATATGATGCGCGAACCCATCTATCTTATTGTATAGCTATTGATATTCCCAGGTGACGTTCTCTCAAGGTGCTGATTAAAACTAAGGGCCTTACGTCTCAATATGCCCGGTATCATGGAATTGGAGGTGCATGAGTTAATGATACATGAGCAAGTGATTGAAATGAAAGATGCAGATGATGCGGTACCGTTTAACGGCATCGAAATGATAATTTTTTAATCGAATTCTTGCGTCAGTTATACGAAGTATTTATACTCGATGGTATGTCAGCTTTGATGCCATTCACAGTTTGTCACTGGCTTTGAGTTCCAAACAACTTAATGTTTTAGGAGCTGCGAAGGCTAAAAGAGGTTTGACCTGGGGAAATGGTAATCAAAAGATAAGACACAAGATTGGTTTTTTATTAATGAAGACGCCTTGTGACCTTTAGGGATTTTTTTTAATCAAACGACTTTAGTGTATCTGTGTATCTGCATGTGATGCAGCTAAACAGGGCTACCCATGTGTTTGATTTTGACATATGATTACTATAATGCGTTTAATAAAAAGGTCGAAAAATTAATGACGGCTTAATCTCTCACCAATTTCCAAGTCTGATTTAGTGGCATAACTAGGGTTGAGATTCCATAGGAACACAGACAAATTTCAACATCAATACTCAGACTCCAATGAAGTGCATTCCACAGGAAAATTAACAGCTCAATCAATTATGTAACTACTTTGGGTATTCCCGGAAAAACTTTATTTTCAAGATCTTTAATCGATGGCAGAATGACAGATGTTTGTAGGGTACGATATCTCCTGTGTGTCAGGAAGAATTGGAAGTTTGCTATCTCATACATCATCCGCTGATGTTGATCTTGGAATGAGAGGTAAAGTTTGACGGAAATCACTGGCTAGCCAAATCAGACCTTAACCGATTTGACGTCAAAAGCGTCAAGTCACATCGGAGATACATTCATCCTAAATAATGTTCAAGCTTGTTAATTTTTTTTATTATTTTACAATATTGTATCTACACTTTGGAATCTGTGGCTCAACCAACATACCTCTTCAGATAGCCCGATTCCTAGCTAATTGCTTCCAGTTGCGAGGTTTTTTCTCTACTGCACCTTACGTCTGCCTGGGATTCAAAAACGTGAAGGAGTATGAGTGCCACGGACATGCGGTCTTTAGATCAACGAACGGTCTATCCAATTATCATATTGCGATAGACAAGACGCACGCATCCAGTATTTTGGATGTAAAAACATTTCGGGGGGCTAACATTTGCCATTTAAATATGTCACAACAAATGCGGAATACTATGAAAATATTGAATGTCGAAAGACTGTTACCACAAGAGACCGCCAAGTTATTCTCAAACCACGTATCACCTAACCTCTCAAATCTTCACACATCGGCAGAAGCTGAAAAAACCAAAGAAGTCCAAATCGATACCCACCAACTATTCATCGATTTCAAAACTCCAAACGATAGTATTTATAAAGACGAACTAAACAAAGCAATATCTAGTTTTGTTCTACCGCCCAATCTCGTCCGTCTGTACAGGATGCCGATGGACAATTTTGTCTGCGCCATCAGGGATTTCCATCAGATTTGCCACAGAATATCTATCAAAGGATTCGAAAGTCATGGTAATTTTTGGAGGGAAATTTCTTTTGGGACGGTTGAATTGGATTTTATGAAACGAAAACGTGTAACGAAAAAAAAAACAACTATAAATTTATTTATAGGGGTTTAGGCTGTGTGAGAATGAGATAAAATGCGTTTTTAACGGATGATCATTCAAGAGTTATTTTTCAAAGGGGGTTTTTTGACAGATGGCGCCTCAGTATTCATTGACATTTCATCACTGATAGGCTAACATCCGAACAACGTGTGCAAATTAAGTGAATAGGGTCTCGAGAGTCTTGCTGAAGATCCACTGGTTTTTATGCAGCTATGAGGCCCATTTTTGGTTACGTCAATATGCAAAATTGCCGTATTTAGGCCGAAGAATTACCGGAAAAGTTTCGCTGAAAATAACCGTGTGGTTTATGGGCCGGTGGAATCATCGGTCCTACTTACTTACTGAAGTGGCGCTACAGTCCGGGATGAACCTGGGCCATAACCAACATGCCTCTCCAATTAGCCCGGTCCTTAGCTAACTGCCTCCAGTTGCGCACTCCAAGTTGGTTGAGGTCGGTTTCTTCTTGTGCGCGCCACTTAAGGCGAGGTCTTCCTCTACTGCGTCCGACGTCTGGCTGGGAATCGAAGACTCTGCGAGCTTGAGTATTGGTGTCCATTCTTTCTACATGTAAGTCGCTGTACAGCTCGTATAGTTCGTGGTTAAATCTTCGTCTCCATAGCCTGTCAACGCAAACGGGACCGAAGATTTTCCGAATAATTTTTCTCTCGAATCGACCAAGGATTTCTTCATCCGCTTTTGATACGGTCCATGCTTCAGCGCCGTAGAGCAGGACTGGGATGATCAGGGTCTTATATAGGATCTCCTTAGTAGTTCGAGTGAGGGCTTTACTACTAAATTGCCTTCTTAGTCCGAAGAAACAGCGATTGACAAGAGTAATTCTTCGTTTGATTTCTGACGAGATGTTGTTGTCAGAGTTAACAGCGGAGCCGAGGTAGACAAAGTCCCGTACTACCTCAAAGTTATATCTGTCAATGGTGACGTTCTGTCCAATTCGTCGATGTTGTGTGTCCTTTCGTGTTGACAGCATATACTTAGCCTTACCCTCATTTTCTGCTAAACCCATTTTTTTTCGCTTCCTTCTCTATACTGGCAAAGGTGGCTGTGACATCACGTTGACTCCTACCAATGATGTGAAATGATGATGGAATCATCGGTCCGTATTTCTTCAAAAATGAGGCTGGCGACAACGTTTCTCTAAATGGAACTCATTATTGCGCCATGATAACGGATTAGTTCTCTTCTGAAACTAAAGTCTAAGATCTCGAGAACATTTGGTTTGGTGAAACAATAGACAGAGACCGCTTCGGTAAACAATTAATTTCACGCTTCGGACCAGTGACTTGTTCCTTTGTGGCTACGTAAATTCTAAGATGTTTGTGGATAAGCCAGCTACGATTGAAGAATTGGAGGTGAATGTCAAGAATTGTTCTTTAGATTAATAATACAAATTTCACGATATAACGGGAGATTTTTTAAGCGTTTTTTTTTTTTTAAATCTAATAAAACACTCAAATTTGCATCAAATACTCAAAAATGTTATTGTAATCGATGAATAGGCCTTTGCCATTTAAGTTTTAAAGACAACTTCATGTAAATGTTGTCCGCGGCTCCGTTTCTAATGGTCCATTCGTAAGGTACAATTTGCGTCACTTTTTCGAGCATTTCGGCCTTATTCCATGAATTACGAGTGTTAGTTAATCCGAACACGATTGAAGCCTTACAGGATAACATGTCAGGCTTCAATCGTGTTCGCCTTGTCCACATAGACTTACGACTTTACATAACCTCACAAGAAAATACCAAAAAGCGTTAAATCGCATGATCTTGGCTGCCAGCTCACAGGGCCATTTCGAGAGATAAGTTGCTCACCAAATGCATCCTTCAAGATTTCCATCGTTTCACGAGCTGTGTGGAATGTGGCACCGTCTTGATGAAACCACATGTCAACCAAGTTTAACTGAGCCAACTGGGACAAAAATAAGTCCCGTATCAGGGCTCGATATCGTTCGCCTTGACGGCAACGTTTCTTCCACGGTCGTCTTTGAAGGAAAATATACCGATAATGCCACCAGCCCATAAACCACACCAAACTGTCGTTTTTTTCGGGATACATAGGTAATTCTTGTATGGCATGTGGCTGTTTATCACTCCAGAAGCGGCAGTTTTACTTATTTACGTATTCGTTGAGCCAGAAATGACCCTTATCGCTGAACACAATTTTTTGATATAACAGCAGATTTGCACATTTTTCACAGATCACGAATTTTGATAGTAAATTGCCATGCCAGCATCAAGCAAAAGAATAGCAGATGCATACGAACGATGAAAATCCGCTTCGCACTTACCGCCCGCTTCTGAAACAGCTACAACATTTGTAGATGTGATGCGTACTCCATAGTTCTATACCTCTTTGCTTTGACAGATGACGTTTGGACGCCAGAAAAACCTAACACTTTAAAAAATCACCCATTATTTGAATTTGTTGTGTTGTTTCGTACGCAACTTTCTCTTTCACAGCAAGTTGGGCGTTAGATCATATCATAAGCATTTTGATTATTGATGCTTAAATGATATAAATAATGTCGAAATGTATTTATAACGGGTGATACTTTTTTCAATAGCCTTTTTTGACAGATCACGTGTGAGCCGTGTCATGCTGTCATGTTATTTTTGTTTAGTATTGTTTGGTATTTCATAATGGAAAGACTTAAGCGTGAACAACGTTTACAAATTGTTCAACTTTATTATGAAAATTCACGTTCTGTGAGGAATGTGTTTCGTGCACTTCGCTCATCTTATGGTCAACATAATCGGCCTACTGAGCGTACTATTCGCAACACCATCACCAATTTTGAGACCCAGCATTCATTATTGGATAATATTCGACCGAATAGACCACGTCCAGCACGCTGTGAAGAAAAAATAGCGGCCGAAGCTGAGAGTGTGTAAATTATGCCGGTGCGAACGTAACCGTCAATGGCGACCGTTATCGTGCCATGATAACCGACTATTTGATGCCTGAAATTGAAGCTCGTGATCTCGGCGACATTTGGTTTCAGCAAGACGGCGCCACTTCGCACACATCGCATCAATCAATGGACTTATTGAGAGAACATTTCGGTGAGCACATAATTTCACGTTTTGGGCCGGTCGATTGGCCACCAAGATCGTGTGATATCACACCGTTAGACTTTTTCCTGTGGGAATATGTAAAGTCAAAAGCTTATGCCGACAAACCCGCTTCGATTCAGGCCTTGGAGGAAAACATCACGCGTGTCATTCGCCAGTTACCAGTCGAAATGCTCGAACGAGTGATCAAAAATTGGACTCAACGGATGGACCATCTGCGACGTAGCAACGGCCAACATTTGATACACATAATCTTCAAAAAATAAATGCCAAAGAATGTTCTTTCAAATGATAATAAACATTCTCCATTAAATTTGAATTTTCTGTGATTTTTTTTTTTTTAAAGTAGGGAACCTCGAAATGGATCACCATTTAGATAAGAAATTTAGGCAACGTCGCCTAAAGACAACTTAAATATTTAGACATGCCTAACTAGGCAACCTCTGAGACATCGCCTAAGGAAATCTAATAAATACGGCTGATGGTATACAACTATGGGGTTGTACCAGTGAAACGAATCTAAACATTTTACAAACTTTTGAAAACAAAATGTTAAGATCATTCGTCAATGCGCCGTGGTACGTAAGGAACGAAGATCTACGCAGAGATCTGGGTATTCCCGAGGTTAAAGATGAAACAAAAAATTTTGCACGAAAACATAAAAAAACGTTTATTAGGACACGTTAACATAACAGTCCTACAAATTCTTGACGAAACAAATATATTGCGGCGTCTTCAAAGAACTAAACCCTTAGATTTGGCCCGATAATAACAAACCGCGCTATAAATTGCGGAAAAAGCAGGAACTCTCAAAGGAAAGTTACTTGCCAAACATATTATATACTCGTGACAAAAAAAAATTGCTAGATAAGTCGAAATACAAAATGGATGGTGGTTTTAGTGAGTAAAAATCTCACACTACTTTGGGCACGTGCTCATCGTGTCTATGAAGATTTCCACCAGCCCACGTAAAAAAAAAAAATTTTACGCGATAAACTCAGTCGATTTCATTTTCTTTGAAATTTTTCTCAGATGAGGCGAACCACAATGCTCCAGGAGTGCCCTGAAATGATACTTTCAGACGTTTATTGAATCTGCTTTTAAACTCTTGTAGATTGTATATTGGTGGAAAAATGTTTTCTGGAAGTTCGTTTCATTGTTTGCTTGTTCCGTAATAAAACGAATCTTGGTAATGCGTTATTCGAGTCGTTATTAGATGGACAGTGTGTCTGTGAGCTGAAACTGCGTGTCTTGTAGGAAAAATGTCTCTAAGTTCCTCCGTTCATCTGCTATTGTAATATCTGTAATCAAGAGACAGATCTTCTACAAGTAATTGCTATTCCAGAAGTAAGGGAAGAATCTTTTATAAGGCAGTTTGCACGTCTTTGAACAGAGTCCAGTAAGTTCAGATTATGTTTCATTAGAAAAGTATTTAAAACCTGGTCGTACTGGGGCTTAACACGATTAAGTAGATATTTTGCATTCTTTCCAAAATTGGTGAATCATCTTTGGAGATGTTCTATTTTATTCACATTTGTATGTACTCCTCTAGCAATGATCTTACAATCTTAAGAGTAGTTTTATCTCTCATGAAAGCTGATCTCAACTCAACCATTCAAAGTCCCACCATCGTGCGAGAAAAACACGCGCCAGCATGAATGAATTCATGAAAAAGCAAGGCCTAACAAGCCTGCGGCGCCAATAAAACTCTTTGGTTTATTTTCGGATGGCAACATGTTGATGTTAAGTTCCATCTGGTGTTTTTTTTAATAAATAACCCCGAAAAGGATACAATCCCTTAGGAACATTTACGACTTAATTCACACACATCACTTAAAAAAACGTTCACAGACAACAACTCATTCTAAATTGATGCGTATCCATACGTATCCCTGCTAAACGTGACCACTTAAAAAAAAACAAAGACTTCACCCCCCCCCCCCCCATTCGATTGATTTTAATTTTGTTTGGCTGATGTTTTTACGAAACAGCACGTCGGATATCCTGACACCTACATCATACATGAACATCGCGAATGCACGCGATGTTTTCGATTTTCGATTAAAATTTCAGTCATGTACTGCAACTGAATTTTCCGCACCTAGAACCGAATGTTCTCCCTTCCTGATATATCGTGTGTGCAAAGCGTTATATTTCGAGATGAATTACTGTTTAGGCGAATCGTGTACAAGGATTCCCCCTCCGGCTGACTAGATTTTTATGATCAACGGTTGGCGAGCACGTTTCGAGAGAGTTTTTATGGGCCGGCTATAAAATGCAAATATCTATGCCTAAGCGCCTCCAAATTGACCATTGAATGGAGAGCGGTAATGTGTATACCCACACAGCTGTTGGGAGTCTCACTTCGGCAGTAAGGAGCTGAAATCTGATTCAGCTAAAAGCCCACTAAAGGTATATGGATGTTCTCGAGTATACCATACCATCCATCCGCGCACTCGAATCATAATAACTTTGAGATGTTTTATGATGTTTTTCTTATTTTATTGCGGATTTGACGTTCGAGTACCAGTCGTGGAACTGCGCCTTGCGATGATAAGAGATACATGCCGTTGCGCGGAATTTGAAATCAAATTGCGCGCAGAATAGAAGTGTCTGAGTAATTTATTGTAATCGCAAATTGCTTGCTGTTTACTTTGCAAATGTGTGACTGAAATAAATTAGCCTACATTTTCTGATGTTTACAGTACAGCTGTCAGATATTGCAGACGTAGTTCGCGGTAGGACATATCGGTTAATCGGAGAGGGTGTGCATTGTTGCGATTGCAGGTTTAGTGATCTGGTTTACTTGGTTTGCATGGATTCTGAGAATTCTAAGTTTTAAAACGGTTGTTTGTTGCTCAAAGGTTGTAAACATTAGTAATTCCTGTATAATCGGCTTACATAAGTGGCGCTACAGTCCAGGGTAAGCCTGAGCCTAAAAAAATATGACTCTTCTGGGTTGGGTGTTGTAGAACAAGGGTGGACACTTAGCTTTGTTGACTTGGAAAACACCCAGTCTTTGAAGCTATGACTACACATCAATTGTGTTATGAGTCTGATACTGGTCACATCTAAGCGGAATTGATTTCGCGAGTTGTTGAGAAATAAAATTGCAGCATTATATAAAAGCCTGATCATAATGACTGATTTGGAATATATGACATGCTGTCATTAGGTCAAAACATAGGCATTGGCCTGATAACTGGCAATAGAGGTATCTTCGGACAGATGCTATCCACCTTTGTCCGCTTTTGACTTTCTCCTACGATGTTGTCCGTCTCGCGGCTTCAATTCTCGCCGTAACTTAATCTGATACACTGATGATCGTTCCGAAATTTTTTAAATATGGTAGATGGGCACTGGTTCAATAAGTGTGAGTCTCTGCGAATCGATAAATTTGGATCTTCGGATATAAATTTTTTTTTATTCCGAGCTAATAGATACAAATCGATTTAGGGTTTTATGTCTCAGCTTGATTTTTGAAGTAAAAAAGTGATTAGCCACATAAAAGCTTTAAAACGTTTAGGCATAAGCATTTAACGATCTGTTTTGGCAAAGAGGTTTTTTTTTTTTTAATTCTGACATGCCTAAGCAGTAATATACACATCGACCTAAAAGATCTATTGTGCTTGCCGTCAGATGTATTTTAGGTTAGTAGCGCTTCTACTTTCCTAATGTAGCTGATAATACTTTCAGCCGAAGATTTTCTCAGTTCTTCGGGACTTCAAAATTCCCTGAAGAAAGATTCCCTTCTCATACCGTAAAGGGCCGGGCATTCACATATGATATGCTCGGCTGTTTCGTCTTCTTCTAGACATAGTCTGCACTCCGGTGAGTCGACTAGATGCATTTTACTTAGGTGATATCGCAGACCGTGATGACCAGTTAGGTAGCCTACAAAGTTTTTGATATCGTGCCTGCGAAGATTTAGTATCTTATTGGCATCTGCTTTGAAGGGGTGAATAGCTCTTTTGGCCTGTCTTAGGCCTGGGATGTTTTCCCAGTATGAAAAACATTTGTTTTGTTCCCATTTTTTTATAACCAGATTTATGGCTGTTTTGGGGATTGCACAGAAGGGTTCAGGTCCAATGAAGGGGGCTTCCGAAACTTTTCTGGCTAGTTCATCAGCTTTTTCGTTACCTTCAATTCCCTTATGTCCGGGGACCCACCATAGTCTGGTTTTGTTCCTGGAACCGAGTGTTTGGAGGGAGTTGAAGCAGTGTAGTACTGATTTGGAGTCAATAATGTGCTAAGGGCTTTTATAGCTGCTTGACTGTCCGTGAATATATGGATGTTTGAGCCTTTTATACCTGAGTTGTGTATCTTTTATGGCATGGAGCTAAGCTTGGGTTTTTTTCTTATAGGTATTGAGATGTTTCTATTTGGTCCATGTATGCCAGCTCCTACCCCTGAGTCCATTTTAGAACCATCCGTATACCACTTTAGACCGTTTAGGCAGTTTGGTGGGTTATTGACAGGTACGCATAGCTCCGGTAATGCCCAGACAGGCAAGCCGTTGTACCTTGTTTAATTTATTTATAGTTGTTTTTGTGTGACTTTGTTCCACCATACTATTGAATATAATGGGCCTGACCATGATAATGGGCCTGACCATGATCGTGTAGATCCAGTTTGTGGTCTTTGGAGAGATTCCCCAGGTTTTACCATACATGTGTCGGCAAGCCCAGAAAGCTTTGGTTGCCTTTTGAATTTTGTTGTTAATGTGGGAGTTCTAGCTTAGTTTTTTGTCGAGGATCACTCCAAGATATTTTACTTCGTTGGTATACTCAATGTATGTATGGCAAAGAGGTATAGAACTACATAGCGTGTGCATCTCTGCAACGAAAATTTACTATGTGGGGTACTGATACTGATACCCTAGTACTCCCATTGCCATGCCAGCATCAAGAAACAGCATATAGCCAATGCATACGAACGACAAAAATTCCCCTTCGCACTTATCGCCCGCGTACTCTATGTAGTTCTATACCTCTTTGGTTTTGGCTGCATGGGTTATGTTGGCGCTTGAGGGTCGCTGTTATTTGTGGATTATTCGCATAGACCTGCGAATTCAACAAAACTCACTTCTGTGGCCGTTTCATATCATTTCCACTTGAGATGAACATGCCTTCGAATCGGTCGTGCAGAATTCCCAATGTGGCGTGAGCGGTGTGTCACGTAGCGCTGTCCCGTTGAAACAACCTGTCGATGGTGTCCATATCATCTAATTCAGGCCAAAATATGTTGGTATTTATCGATCTATAGTGCTCACCGTTGACGGTGATGGTCTGGTCAACGTCGTTCTCAAAGAATTATGGACCGATGGCGCTGCCAGCTAAAAATCCACACCAAACCGTGACTTTTCGGTTTCATTGGACCCTCTGGATCACATGTGTATTGCTATCGTCCCAAATTCGACAATTTTGTTTGTTGACGTCCCGATCCATCCAGAAATGTGGCTCATGGCTGAAGATGATTTTACGATATAAATTAGGGTCAGTTTCCAACTGCTCCAGAGCATATTCAGGGAGCACACTTCGTTATCTATGATCGTTTACCTTCAGCTCCTGGGTCAGTTGTGTACGGTGGCAGGCTTTAGTCACGACGCAAAATTCGACAAGTTGTGGTCTGAGAAAGGCCGATTTCTTGTGAGCGACGTGAAAACGACTGCCTCGGATTCTCCTGCACTTTCACGGAAAGCGGAGATGTTTTTGCCAGATCTTGCGTTTCGTCGAAGTACGGGTGTTGGTTTATCGTTTATTGAAACAGAGGACTAAACATTTATCCACCACATCCCCTCGGTATCGATATCGTATAGATTTGGACTCCTTGAGTTTTTTTTTCCAGGATCTGCTGAAGTGTGAAGATTTGATCAGTTATGGTATTTTCTGGAATAAAACCACACTAATAAGGGCCGATCAGGTTGTTTAAGACGTTCAGATACTACGGCAGATAGGATATTGTTAAGGAGACTAGCCTCTGTAGTTGGCGCTGTTCAAAGGGAGTCCACATCAGTTGCGGATGATCTAAGCTGGTCTTTGGCAAATGATTGAAATATCTATGAACAGTAGGGCCATAGTATTTGTACTATTTCAAACGATCTTCATCGAGACGATCGCACTAAACTGGATCGTAAAAAGTGTGATCTACGACTTTGTTGGAGAGTTCTACAAATTATATGAAGCTTTAGTTGGATCTTCAATACGATGACGCGACGTCTAAACGATTGGAATTGAGTGATCTTACTCAGTGATAGCTGGAGCAAAAAATTGTCAAAATTACTTTGCCCGATCGTTTCTTTTTTACACAATAAGAACCCTTCATGTCAGTAACGATTTCATCAGTCTACCCAAAAAAAAAACCGAAAACCAGATGAATGAGAGGAAATCATTTGCTTTATTGTCGGAAAATACAGTCAAAATGGCACCATATCTGACAACGGACTTCATTATACGATGATGTCATTTCGTTCCGCAACTGATGTGCTAACTTTCTTCCGCCCACCAGTACCTTCTGGTTTGACGAAAAATGCCTGCAAAAATGTGGCGTGAGACAAGGCAGCCTTCCGGGGCACGTTGATGGCAATGATTCAGTCCGCCCAAGAGTTATGGCATCCGCGATCCTTAAACCAGAGGTTCGGTTTGGCTTGAGTGTTCCAGCTCATTGGTTCGGTGTTGCCGTGCTAATTACTTAACTACAAGAGCAACGCGTTTCGACTCTTCCTCAATGGCCGTAAATGCTTTTACGGTAGGAGCGACTAATGATGTCGATGTCGTCTGAACACCCCAGTAGTTGGACGGATTTGTTGAAGATGGTGCCTCTTGTATTAACTCCTGCCCTGCGCACCATCTGTTCTGATCAAAGAAATCGCATGATGACGCATCTCCTTGTCGGAATCCAGTACAAGTTTAAAGAAGTTCAGATGAGCTTTTTCCAAACTGAAATTTGCATCGTTTTGAGATCCCGAACCATTGCTTTATAAAGCTCTAGGCGATGCGATGGATGCTATCATACGCGGCCTTGAAGTCGACGCAAAGATAGTGTGTTCCGACTTGAAATTCGCTGGTCTTTTCTAGGATATGCCTTAGTGTGAAAACTTGGTCCATGGTCGATCTGCCAGGCCGAAAGTCACACTGATATGTGGCGATAAGTTCATTGCAGAAAGGTTTAAGACGTTCACACAGTACGTTGGATAGGATATTATATGCGAAATTTAGCAGGAGTATGCCGTTGTTGGCGCAAGACATGGGAACGTTTTTTTTTTTTTGTAGATGGGACATATGGAGCTGATATTACAGTCATCGGACATGCTCTCATCCATCCAGACTTTATTGATGGTTTGATGCATGCACACTTCGAAAGCAACGCCTACGTATTTGAAGAATTCTGCTGGTAATTCATTAGAACCGTCTGCCTTGTTGTTCATCAGTTTTTTTGTATTGCTGATCTAACTTCAATAATGTGTGGGAGTGTTGCCTTTTATTTGACTGGAGATGGGATAGTTTCTTGAAAATATGCATATTAAGCAGATCCTGGAGACTACATCTACAATTTCCTGCGCGTCAGTGGGTAGGTTGCCTTGGTTATTTCGTAGAGTATAGCTGCCAGGTAGTTGGATTTCATGTAGAGTTGACGGATTTTGTTCTTGTTGCCAGACTCTTCAGTTGACCTGAGCTGATAGACTACGCAGGATTTTCTTCTGCTCCCTTCTCCTGGCTTAGTTCTCTTTCCTTGAGGTGTTTCTCCTGTCATCACTTTTTGGTGGGGGTGGCTGGTGGCCGATTGTGGTTTTGGCTACTTCTTTGGTGGTATTGCGATAATGTATCCACTGGATGTTGATATTGGTGAGGGGTAGAATCTGGCAATCATCGATTCGATTTTCATCGTATTCGATTGTATTCCGAATATTTTGTTGCAGAATGTTTCTCTGATGCGGATAATAGTCAGGCGATCATTAACCGGCTTAAAGTCGATTATTCTTGACCTAAGTCGGCTCCCCACAACGAATCCGCATCCTAACATGTACAGCCTTGGATGGCAGCTATAATAAACGTCGCATGTTTTTCGTTTGTGTATTCATGTTCCCGTCTAACGTATTTCCTGGATCGCGGTAATGTCTGCCCAGTACCGTGTGAGGACGGACTCAAATTTTTGATTAGCAAAGCGTACAGCGTGCGTAGCAATTTACCCTGACGGCACAACCTCCACCCTGTAGAGTCAATTCCAATTTATTAGATACCTTGGGATACATCAGTATCCACAACGGAATTGACCGCTGCCATTGGCCTTGCCGCCACCATCTATCTGTGTTCAAGCGGCTTGACTTACTCTTGAGTTTCATAGATCACCTGTTGTACGAATATGTCGAAGCAGCTCATTTAGGTTATTCACTATGTCCATCCTATCTGGGACTGTAGACGATACTCCATCTTGGTAGTTCTTCCGCTGCCGCCTGGAATGAAATGTGGGCATTAGTGTGAATACACGTCTTCCCCCTGCTCTCATAGTCTCATCCGCTGCCGCCGAGACTTTACACAGGGATTGAGATTGTATCTACGGTCAACTTGGCTGAGAGTAAGAGTTGGTAGGTATCAGCTAGATAATAACTCAAGATTTCATATAATCGCATAGCCTACCATTTGAAATGCGTATCAGCCTTCTCGAAATCCGATGTTTTCTGTCAGGTAGAATGTAAATCGCCAGCATCAAATGTAAAAGATCATAACGACGTTGTAAGAGAGTCATCAGATGCCAGCTTTGTTGAAGACAATATAAGGTTATGGGCTCCATTTATATTAATTTGTTATAATTTCTCATCAGAGGATCTTAAAAGGTATAAATGAACTGCGGATCCGACCATTAATTGTTCCAGATTTGTAATTCAAATGCATCCATTGACATTCATACACATCATGCAACATGTCCCGAATTTAAATTTGCGACAGCAGTTTTTTACCGTTTGATTCCAGTTTTAATGTGCATATGTTAAAAGTGTCATAAATCCAAATAAAGATCACATTTAGCATATCTCCCTTCAACTTGATTTTATTGACTTTTTGATAACACGGATTTCATTAATAAAACAGCCCCTGTGTCCCGACATGTGTCTTCATCACCATGCCACATGGTTTGCATATCATGTTCACCGCACACGCCCATATTGACTCACAGATTTGACAGAAGTCGGCCAATTTAAAATGTTTATTTATCAGCGCCTATCTCTAGTAAATAAACGAAATTTGTTTATTTATCTCGGATTTTTTTTCAACCGCAATTATAGAATATCCAGCCGTGTACAATGTACATGTCAATTTGCAATTCAAAAAAAACCAAAAAGAAAAATTCAAAATTTCTTTTTTTTTTGTGTTGTGACAACACAACAGCAACCCCTCTGTATGACCTCAGAATAAATTTGAATCAATGAGTTTGTAAATAAAGCGTCTTTCTGGTTTCTGCTCAGCCGAAAGACGGAACTGTCTTATCAGTTGAATGTACGCAGCTTGGGACTTTGTCACCCCAATCTTTGAAGATACAATTGAAAAACACACACATGTTTGTGTACCCACTGTACTCACGTATCTATAACTTTTTTTTTATTTTCGCAATGGTTGCCAGATACCCCTGAAGTGGCATAGATACTTTACCTACTACTTTGCTGGCAATTGGAGGGAAGCACCAGCACATACGATTGGAAATTATCTGTCCACAGTATCTGCTCATAATTTGTGGATTTTATTTGACTCCGGAAGAGGGGAAAACTTTTTTCTTGAAATCAAATTGTAGCCACTTATGCCAGAGTAAATCGTAGTCTTTATGAGGCTGCTTTGGCAGTTTGAGCCAAGTTGAGTCAAGTGCTAACTCAACATGCGAAGCGCATTTGGTGCTGCGAACTCAAAGTGAATTGAATTCGATTAGTCCAACTCCTTGATTGGTATGCCAAAAGTTTTCATTTGCCAACTTCATTAGGTGCTGACGGTGTGATGGTGACTGGTTGTGGGTTGAGTAACCAACGATATTTAGTTTTAAGCTGATTACGTGTAAGCTTGGATTTGCGAAAATCCATTTTCAATTAATTGCGATAATTGATTGAATGTGTGCAGATAATTAAATAGAGTTGAATGGGTTAATCCTCATGGGGCTTAGCATTGACATTTTAAAGGAAACAAGGATCCATTTACTGAGATTGAATGCATTTTGCGGTAATGGTAGCCAAAATTAGGTTTGTCATTGACATTCAAATCATTTGTTTGGAAAAAAAGAGAATATGGGTCAGTGAAACCATGCGGAACCGATTTCAGGAGCACAATAAACTATCTGAAACTGTTTGTACAAAGTTCCAAGATATCGAGGAGAGTTTTGAGTTTGAAATTTGATTTTGAATGTATTTACGAGTTTATGGTGACATATAGAGTGAGAGTTCCTGAGAACAACGTAATTAATTTTTTTTAGATGAACTGATCATGATCACAATCCGTATGGAATCGCTAGTCTTCCATCGGACGAGCAATCGGGTATGGTGGATAGGGGAATCCTCTGCGGGGTAGGTGAGAAATAAAATACCTTTCTCAGACCAAATTAGATAGAGGTAAGGTCCCTTATTAAAAAATTTTCGCAGACAGCAGCGGAAGAACTCCCATGATGGAGCCAAAGATGGCACCTATACAATCCAATGTCTGATGGACAAACTGAACACCTATTTGAGATGCTTCGACATATTCGAACAACATGTCATCTCGGAATCTCAAAGGTAGGTGGCTGAATCGTAAGCCCAACGGCAGCGTTCAATTGATGACCACGTGCCTTCAATATAGATTGGAGCTGGCCCTCCTGGTTTGAGATTGTGATTTGGGTTAACCATCCACTTATGTAAAAAAAAACCAGTTACGAAGCTACCAAGATCATCGGAAAGGACTGATTTTATTGTTGACGACCACACTAAACGAAAAACGGACAGCGACGTTGGTATCTGCACCTGAAATGTGAGAACATTAAACAGGAACAACTAGCTGAGGCCCTCAGCTGACTAAAAGCAAACATTACTGCCATCCGGGAAAAAGCCATCTTCTACAGTCCGTGTTATAAGTGAGCAGAAACAGCGAGACCACTTCGCTGCGGAATGAAATGCACACGGTTTCCCCACCTCGATATTCATCAGGGGACATGGTTATCTCTAGATCACCGAACTGTCAATCAGATTGATCACTTTGCGTTAGCTAAGAGGCTCGCATCCAGTATTTTGGATGACCGAAGATTCCGAGAGCCTAACATCGACACGGACCATTACCTTGTTGTAGCCAAGTTGAGTATGCGGATATTCACCACGTCCCAAAAAAACAGAAATACTGTGAATAATGTCGAAAGACTGAAATAGCATGAGCCCACCAAGTCCTTCACAAAGCACGTATCCCTTAACCTCTCGATTAACACCATACCACCAGCATCTTCTGTCGAAGAACAATGGTGACGATGTCAACAAACCATTAGACTAACCGCAGCTGGTGTGCTAGGTTTCTCGCGTCCATTAAGAAGAAACCATTGGTTTGCTGAAGAATGCTGATAGAGGCTTGCAGCCAAGAACGAAGCCTACAAAGCTAAGCTGCAGATGAAGACAAAAGCTGCCATTGAGCTCTATAGGCAAAGAAGGAGTAGAGAACACAGGCTTTTCAGAAAGAAGAAAAGAAATATGTTAAAAGGTTTAAAAACCAGGGATACAAGGTGCTAACAGAATCATGTCAAGAAAAACCAGGAAAGTTCATAGTTGAGACACTGTCGATACTGAAATGGCTATTTAATGGCGATGCCGAACAAACTCAGAAGGAAGGAACCTTTAAATATTCGCGATGAACTTAATGAAATGAGAATAACAATCTTAACAAGGCCTTCGGAAATGTCAACTTTTTTGCCGAGCTGAAATAAAGCCTGTGGAGATGATTTGATTTGTAACAAAAATACAGAAACTCATTAACAAAATTTGGTCCCATGAAAGTACCCCGTAGAATGAAACCTCAACATCGTTTGTCTGATTCACAAAAATGGAGATTCTCTGAACTACTATTTACCGCTACAAGGCTAACACTCTTGTCCTCTTAAATTCATTCGTTCCCTCTTTTCTTTATGGTCACAAACCCAGAATATGAAGGATGTGGTGAGTAGCCATTGATCCTGTAAGATATAGGCATAGCGAGCAATCTTAATCTTCATGCCGTGCAGCCCTAGGAAGAGTAGGGTAGTAGTGACTCACGACTAATATGTGTCGTGAGGTTCATGTAAATACACCGTCATCGAAGCCCATGGAGGGAAACTCACGACAGATCGGTCTGAATGGATCGATAAGTAAGGAGGGTCGATTCCTCGTGGACCACAATTGAGTGAAAGGATGATGAAATAATGAGTTTGCGCAATCGCATTATGGGCGAAAACAAAGATGCAATAGCGAAGTGTAGACCCTCAATTAATTCATCCAACGAGGGCGCATCGGAGGCATAGCTCAGACGGCCCAAAAGACACCCATCCAACAATGCTGCAATTTTAAAGTCTCGGTCTCTTTCCCTTTACGATTATGCAACGGGGCGGACGGCCACGTAAAAACACACTCGCCACAGCACAAACATCGGCTTCTACACTAGGACGGCCACGTAAAAACACACTCGCCACAACACAAACATCGGATTTTACACTAGGCACGGGCACCGAATACACGATGCATCACCAAAGAATAGCAGTGTGGCAATTAAAAACACTTTAAGCAAGATATCTTACATGAAGGCTTGTCCTCATATTTTAATCGACCATTTTGACCAATCAATCTGATTTCCGAAACACGGTCAATGTGTCTGGAATATAAAAGACAAAAGACAAAAGAGGCAAAAGTCCAAAGACAACTGTCGATTTGTCCAAACCGCCTAACAGCAGTCGAAGAGTCACCAAAACTTGCTTAGTCTCCAAACCATCTGAGGCATAAAGTGAGAAGTCGCAGATAGGCTTACAAGTGGAGAGTACCAATTGTGAATGGGAGAGGGGATCGATGGGGCGCGTTTTACGAGTTTTCTTGTGAGTGATCTTTGGTTTTGACAGTTTACTCACAGGCATTTTGGAAGTACAGTCGTCTTAACATGGTTTACAAGGTCCTAACCGCATTTCTATGTCAATGCATGTGAACATTCGGGGACTCAGTGGCGCGATGGTTAGTGCGATGAACTGCTGCGTAGAAGGTCTGTGTTCGATTCCTGATTTGACAAATCATCCGAGAAGTATCAACTGTCAAAAATAGCTTATCTCAACTTAGCCGTTCGGATTCGGCATAAAACAGGAGTTCTTGCCATCGTGAAAGAAGTACACACGCACACATGAATGGTTGTGAGAAAGCTAGGTCCTTCGGCATAAAACAGGAGTTCTTGCCATCGTGAAAGAAGTACACACGCACACATGGATGGTTGTGAGAAAGCTAGGTCCTGGGTACTAAGGAGCCTGTTGCTCCTAAAATTTGTATTTTTATTTTTGTGAACATTCATTCGGCAGTTATCAGTGTTTTTTAAACCATCAAAGTCCTTAACTTTCTTCATACCTACTTCGGACGATCCTGGAAAAACCCAAGAAGTCTATATTCATCAATTGTAAAGTGACATACGATATCGTGGAACTTTACACAGTCTTGACAGTGGTTTTGCTTAAATCTGCCTTTTTCATCGGTTCTGGAACGAACATTGTGCAAGCTCTTCTTTACCTATTGATACTAAGGTTCGCATAGTGTATTGATCCATGCCTTCTTGGAATCTATTTTGTTCTATAGAGGAATGTTCGAATAACTTCATAAACAGAAAATCGACCTAATGGATCACCAAATCTGCCAAAAAGTCGGTTGTCATATTCTTTGTGAAGGTATATAGAAAAAAGCCACCCTGTCATGTGTAAAGTTCCACCAACAAATCGTTGCTCCTAATATTGCCACATAATGACAAATCACACATTCATATCCATCTCAATAGTTCACCATCTAAAACACATACCATCGCAGCGATATGCTTAACAATCCATCAGATGCTCATTTACGGGCTTTTACCATTACTGCGCCCTTTTAAGTCGTCCTTGGATAAGCGTGCAATTTATTCTCATGATTGTAATAGCACCTTCACCTTATTTAGCAATTTCCTTGACGCACATTTACACGGATAATAAATCGACTATGCCTTGCCGGCAGTAGAACGCATTTCATCAACATCTTTTGGGCACGATGGGGGTGATACGATGAAAGCCGCCTTATGAGTACAATGGAGTAACGATTTACGAGCACCTATTTGATGGATTCCACTTTGACGTTATCGAGCACATCCTTCCACGTTCCTTGTGGTAATTAGAGTGAAAAATTGAAACCCTTTTAGGTAAATGAGACGTTAAAGTGGCGACAGAATGAAAGTATCTATGAGGTTGGATGCCATTATAGATACGATGAACGATTGCTGAAATTTGAGTTATTGGATTTAAAGATCGACACCAGTTGGTGGAATTAAAATCTCTCAAAGTTCGTCTTATTAAAGAACTTTGACGGTCTATCCTTTATCTTAAGTATTTAATGTCAAAATTGTATTTTTTTCATGTTGAAGTGACATCCGATGTGGACCCTATGAGTATTTCAATTAATGAAATAAAATATAATCTCCTCTCAGAATCCGGTTGAAAGGAATTCCTCCCATAAGACCAGTAAAAAAAAAGGATTAAAGGGAATTGCCGTCTATAGGGAATCCGGTTTAGATTTATTCGACTTTGTTCGTTCATAATAAGTTGGCGTTCATAAAAGTAAATGCTGTCTCAAAAATTAAAACAAAAGAACAGAGGATTTCCTTTATCTGCGGAAGGATGTACCACGAAATATTATTTTGAAAAGAAACTAACAATCACCACAGTCGAAAGAAAAACAGGATTAAGAAACAAAAACTGCGACTGTAAGGACATATGAAACAATAGAAGAACAGAATTCAAAAAGGAACATAAATTAGAAAACGTGTCAAGGTCTTTAGGGCTTTTGTTGAACAGTGTGTGTGTGTATTTTGGAGATAATTGCATTTTTGATATACCAATCACAGATACCCTTTCGTGCCTTTAGTGCCAGCAAATTTTCCAACTTTTTTCATACTTCAGCAAATACTGGAAAAAACCCAAGAAGTCTTCAATTTTAAAGCGGCATATGATATCGTTGAACTTTACATAGTCTTGCTGGTTTTGGTATAGATCTCCTTCTTTCATCATTTCTGGAAGGTTTATTCACTGCAATACTAAGTGTTCGCATTGTTTATTGAAGCATGGCTTTGTGGAACCTGTTTTGTTTAACAGAGTGAGGTTCGAAAAACTCCATAACTAGAAGAATAACCTGTCATATTCTTTGTGAAGGTCTATAGAAAAAAAAGCCACCCTATCATGTGGTAAGTTCCACCAAAATTTTCTCAAATCGTTGTTTCTAATAATTGCCACATACCCTTAGGAGGTGGTCAGGCAGTAGTTTGATGTTTGAATTTTAAGTTTTAAAAGGTATTACCCGCCCAAACAAGGCCTCAAACCCAGCTCCTCGCTTTATTTGTGTGTGCGATGTTATTATTTTTGCCAGAAACAAGAGGACCTACTGGTTAACGCCGAAATCAACCTGCAAATTGTAGAACCTTCTTGTGACAGTGTTACTCTTGGGTATATGACAGACTTCCGCAAGAGTAGGAGCAGTATAACAAAAACTTAAGGGATTTGAACCAGGCACCCAACCAATTAACCACTAGACCTTTGCAGTTTGGCCACTCATTACAAAAAAAAACTCTAAAAACTTCAGTGTGAGTTATTAAAGAATTTTTTTTTTTTAAATTGTTTTAACGGATCATGTATGACATTATAAATTGAATTTGAGATCATTCAACCACGAAGCGTCACGGATCCGAAAGGTCCAATTTGCAATGACACTGCCGCATAGATCGATTGCGGATTATTGCTATAGAACGAGTTTAGAAAACCCAACAAAAAATGTCAAATCGATGGCCAATTCACGTTACTTTCGAGAGAGATAACCCTGCCGGATTGATTTTTCGGTCATAACTAGGATCCTCATTCAAACACATCGAGGCGCATTGAACCTCTTGGGTTTTATGCAGGATCTGCCAAAGTGTGAAGATTTCATCAATTGTGGACTTTCCCGGACTAAAACCAAACTCCGATCAGGTTGTTGGTAAACGGATTCATGTATCAACATATCACCGATTACGGCAGATAGGATCTTGTAAGCGATATTAAGGATACTTATGCCTCTGTAGTTGACGCAGTTGCTGAGGCTTCATTCTTTGGGGGTACTTGTTAATGATTTTGTCAATTTATTAATGTGCTGGGCAAAATGAGGAAGAAAACCTGTGACATCTACATCTAGGATTTGTGAAAAGTGCCACACTTGGGCAAGAAGTCTTATTTTTCCATGACATTAGCGAACGTATTGTAACAATTCGCATCATGACCAAATTTGCCAACATAAGAATTATATGCGCTCAAGTCCCAACCAGCAAGAAACCCCTGGTTTGATGAGGAATGTCGACAGATATTCACAGCCAAGAACTAGGCCTACAAGGCTAAGCTACAGGTGAAGTCGAGAGCTGCCATTGAGCTCCATAGGCAGAGAAGAAGGAAAGAACACCAGCTTTTCAGAAAGAAGAAAAAAGAGCCAAAAGCGCGCGATCAAGCAAGTTTAACCAAAGTGCAAAACGTCAAAGCCAAGGATTCAAGACTCGAACAGAATCCTGTCGTGATAAGCAATGAAATATCGTAGTTGAGTCACAGTCGATGCTGAGTATATGGAAGAGGATATGGCAAAACCACGGGTGAAAGTATGCCTGATGAATGGAACCTCAGCATCGTTTGCCCTACCATCTGAACTGTGCCAACTACAGAGGCATAAGTCTCCTCAAGATAGCCTACAATATCTTATCTGTCGTAATATGTTGATACCTGAATTCGTTTACCAAAAAAACTGATCATCCCTTATCAGGGTGGTTTAGGCCAGGAAATTGAAATGAAATCTTCACACTTAGGCAGATCCTGGAATAAACCTATAAGAAGTCCAGTTCAAACCACCTATTCATCGATTTCAAAGCTGCATACGACAGCATTTATAGAGACGAGCTATACAGAGCCATGACTAGTTTTGGTAAACCGTCCAATTTCGTCATTCTATTCAGGATGACGATGGAGAATTCTCGCTGCTCCATCAGGATCAGAAACGAGCTCACCGAGACATTTGATACCAAAAATGTAGTTAGGCAAGGCGATTCGCTGTCGTGTGACTTCATCAATTTGGTTCTTGAGAGGATTGTACCAAACTCCCGAGCCAACACCAGTGGCAGTATCTTCCATAAATCAGTGCAACTACTAGCATACGCCGACGATATTGACATGATCGGTAGGACTCAACGTGATGTCATAGCCAAGCCACGTTTGCTAGTATAGATATAAGGAAGTGGCAAAAATAGGATTAGCTGAGGGTAATACCAAGTATATGTTGTCAACACGAAAGGACACACAACATCGATGAGTTGGACAGAACGTCACTATTTACAAATATAACCTTGAGTTTGTACTAGACTCTGTAGTCTACATCGGCTCCGCTATTAACTCTTACAACAACATCTCGTCAGAAATTAAACGAAGAATTACTCACCCTGCTGTTTCTTCGGGCTATGTAGGCAATTCAGTTGTAAAGCCCTCACCCGAACTACTTAGGAGACCCTATATAAGACCCTGATCATCCCAGTCCTTCTCTACGGCGCTGAAGCACGGACCGTATCAAAAGTGGATGAAGAAATCCTTGGTCGATTCGAGAGAGAGGAAGAATCAATCAAGAACTGTACAAGTTGTACAGCGACATGCACTGGTCAAAAAAACTCCGCATTGGACGTTTAAGATGGCTAGGATATGTAGAACGAATGGACACCAATACTCCGGCTCGCAGAATCTTCGATTCGCAGCCAGACGTCGAATGCAGTAGAGGAGGACCTCGCCTTAAGTGGCGCACAAGTAGAAACCGACCCCAACCAACTTGGAGTGCGCAACTGGAGACAGTAAGCTAAGGATTAGTCTAATTGTAGAGGCATGTTGGTTGAGGCACAGGTTCATTTCAGACTGTAGCGCCACTTAACTGAACTGAACTTTTTGGTAGTCGATCATAAGTCGCAGAGTGAGCGCATGAGCCCTTCCCATCGTATATCCTTGATGGCAGTAATGTCTGATTTTAAGCAGCTTAGGGCTTCAGCTAGTTGTTCGCCTGTACCTCTCCTGTTAAATGTTCTCAAATGCCACGTGCAGATTTGAACTTCTTTGTCCTTCTTCCAAACCATCTTTATCGCAAATAATCGCGATGAAGTTCAAGCACACTCTCGTCGTTTTTCATCCAAAATAAACACAAAATTACCATCATTTCGTAAAAATTATTCACATCCCACTTTGTGAAGTGTTGAAGTGTACAACACCATTCATAAGCTAAAATAATAAACACCGTTCGCAAGTGTGCCTATTTATCTTATCCCTCTAAATGTGTTTACTCTTTTCAGACCCGACCGACGAAACAAATTGCCCACACGCCAAGAAGTGTCAAACAGTCAAGAAAACGCAAACAAGAAAGTATCTACCTTAGTCGTAGATACGTGTTTTAAGCTCGTAGATACCTATTTCCAGCGGCATTGCGCATTCATACCCGAACCTTAAAGTTCATTACCATTCAGCAGCAGACAATGCAAACGATGAAGCCACATTGCAACCTCTTGCGATGTATAGGTATTCCATTTGCATCCGAAAGATACAAACTCTAATTGTCTGTGTCTCAAGATAAAGAAAGACGTTTGCCACTTTTTTGCTCGCGTCTAGTCGAGTATCTTTGCACTAAATTTTAATTTCATTTTATAATAGCAACCTACCTACTCCTCCGTGTCCAGACTCCAGTGCAGAACGACGACGACGTGCCGGATAAATGCACTTCCGTCGTGTCTCGAACAATGGTCGGCGTAATGATATCATAAGGCGCTCGCCCAGATACGTTCTGTTCTGGCAGAGTGGCCTAGCCATTCACCAGCAATCGGCTAATGCTCATGCTCTTTCCCGCTTAATTGGCAGTGCAACAGAAATCAGATAAGAACCGATCACCTAGACACGCATCAGAGCGGACCAGTCGACCGGTACGTACATGCGGATTTTTTTTTCTAAGGAGTGCATGATGGTATCTCTCTGGCTCAGCATCTACTGTCCTGTCATCACGGTGGTCATGCAGCTGGGAAAAGTATCCAATGCGGCGAGAGATGCATTTGCTTCGATTGCAATTACTCCGTGGAGCTTGGGTACGGGCGTAGCTATTCGCGATAGAATAAGATTGGATTCTGCATGCAATTGGCAATGGATGGGGGCTGGACTCGTGTGGTGTTCAGTGTAGCGCATACAAATGACACAGGATGGAACCTCACCCTGCTGGTATTCTGAGAAAGTCCATTAATTACTTCACCTAAATTGATGTATCTGCAAGTAAGTCGTTGGATGATTGCTCTCCTGTGTGAGGTGGACATTGGTAGGAGATGGGGAACTTTTTTTCTTCAAAGGAAATGTTTGAAAGGAATGTTGGATTGGAATGATGCAATAGGAGTTTTTAATTTACTGACATCATTGGAAAACAAAATTAAATATCTGGGAATAACTAGGCATTAGGGGCCACAAACCTAGCTTCTTCATTCGTTATTGGGAGCGGATTTATATATTTACCACAAAGAATGAGACCTCCAGTTTAACGCCGATTCTAAAGGGAAAATTTGAAAAGCTTCTCATGACAGTTTTATACTTTGGGATGATTGTAGGTGTTTTTACTTTCGGATCTTGAGTCATGGGACACGCACTTAGTAGTCCGACACACCAACCACTGTACTCACTTTGTTTTCAAGCCTTTGGTCTTTCCCTACTGCGTCTGACATCTGACTGGGAATCGAAGACTCTTTAGGTTAGATAAGGTTATCGTGGCTGCACGAGCAGCACGCGTACTTACAACTACAACTACAAATTTTTGGCGCAACAGGCTCGTTGGTACCCAGGGCCGAGCTTTCTCACAACCATTCATGTGTTCATCTGTACTTCTTGCACAATGGTGGGACCTCGTGTTTTATGCCGAATTCCGAACGGCTAAGTTGAGATAAGCTTTTCTGGACAATTGATACTACTCGGATAATTTGTTAGATCATCATAAGAGGAGGGCCAGTGAAACACCATTCAGGTGTTACTACGGAATCGAACCCAGACCTTATGCGCGGCAGTTCACTGCACTAACCATAGCGCCACTGAGCCCCCGCATGCGTACTTGGACTAGATAAATTCGTTGTGATACCTCATGGATAAATGGATGGATGAACTTTCCTTAATTCGCTGACATATTAGAACCATCCCGAGCTTCTTATACAGCGGAATAAGTTAGCCAATGTCAATATTGGCTGAGACATTTAGGTTGACAAAAAGGAGGCCACCGAAGTGAAGTCTTTTTAAATTGGAGAGCGTTGGATATGAACCTCCTCTTTCGTATCCGGGAAGTTTCTACACCAGATATTGCTGAAAAGTCTAATCTTTTCGCGTGTTGGACTATGGGATTGTGTCACTTGAGGACATACCTATGGTGGTACTTAAAAATGATCTTCTTAACTTAAATAACTTCTGGTAGGTTAGGTTAGGTATGATAGGCTGTTGACGCTCAGGTAAGTCGTCAAACTCGCATAGGCCTAAGTGGGCCCATAGCGATACCCTTTGTTGAAAGATATGAGCCTGAAAATAATGTTTAATTATATTAAGTGTGATGCTTATGTGTTGATCCGCGTTGTTCCATCCCGATTTGCAACTGAAACGGACGATCAGCGCTCTAGGTTTCGTTGCTAGCTTCGTCAAGTCCTCGTAGTAGAAGCTACCAAGGAGTTTGTTGCGGCTGTTGCTGATCGCGTAACAGTGACAGACAGAGGTGTACATAGTGGTGTGAGTCAGATAGTCTGATTCTATGGAGGTGCTTAAATAACAGGTTGTGACCTGTTATCAGTCTCACCGCTATAAAAAAAGAAGCTCTGTTGAGAGCTATAAGCTTGTTTGATTTGCTACCGCTTATTTCCGGCGGTAGTTTTGGTATTTTGCAAGTATTTATGTTTTGCGACCTAGATTTTGTTACACTTTGCGTGTATCTAGTTATTGCCTGTTTTTTTTCGAAGCAAGTGGTGGTTTAACCCTGCTGTCGCATAAGAAGATGCAGTTGGACGATCCTAGTTTAGCTAGCTCGTCTGCTTTCTCATTTCCTGGAATATTATTATTTCCTTGCACCCAGACAACTTGGACTTTATTCTGGTTGCATAGAGCCTTTAGCTCTTTGCGGCAGCGTCGAACTACTCGTGATTTTATTATGTTGGATGCCAGAGCTTTTATGGCCGCTAGACTATCTACGTAAATGGAGATATCCTCCTGTGATATGTCCAATTTTCTACCCTATTCGGCGGCTTTGAGTATGGCTAGGATTTCTGTATCTTGGAATAAAATGCATGAGTTTGCTAGTCGAAGGGTTCTGGTTAACCCGATTATATAGCAGTAGACCCCAGAGCCCATTCTTATATCCATTTTAGATGGTTATGCTGTCGGGGCCTGCTGTTTTGTATAATTCTTCCCTTGAATATAAATTTGTCTATAATGGAGTCGCCTCCATAGGAGTAGTGTGTTTCACGGTTGTCATTTGTGTTGTCAACATCCGATTCGCTGTTGCAGTTAGGAAAGTGGATTTTTAGGAGCAGTTCTAGTGTCTCGGCGCTGAATTCTGTCCATTTATCATCTGACAACCTGGGCTGCTTGTTTCAATTGACAGTATTTTCTTAATCTGGCGGATTCGCGCTTCTTGTAAAAATTAGGCCTGCTTGCCTTGATCATTGAGACACGCTGTGCCATTTTCCGATCTACAGTTGGTACCCTTGATCGCATCTAGTTTAGGTATAGGCACATCTATCATTTTTAATTGTGGTAAAATGTCTTCAGGCTTATAGCTCCCTGGCATATCTTATTGACCCAACAAGTAGCAAAATTCGTCGTTAAAGTTCTGCCATATCGTCAAGTAATGATCGTCATTCTTGGTCTTTTTTGATAGAATTGCCACCTGAACATTGGTGAAGACATCAGGTTACTCTTTAGCCTCTTCTTCAAATTAAGCATCTTGAAGAAGACATCTCTGCACTCCAGAGTCAGCCTTGGACTAATACGTGTAGATATGCACCGAATTTATATTTCCAATGGTGTTCGACTCCCATTTGAGACGACTTTAGGAGATTGGTAGTCTGAAAGGTAGACTGGTAAGTGTGATGATCTGATGCTCATCACTAAAAAGATTTCCATTGCGATGAGGTTCTTAATATAAGAGCTGCACAAACTGCGGTCTGTTTTGCAAAGGTCTCTAAGATCACTAGATGTAGGGTAGCACCAAAAGCTGCAGTGGGTGCTCCGCTAATACATATGCAAGTTCACCTTTGAACTTTTCCCAGAAGATATCTGTTTAAGGTTTATTAATGACAGTTCACTATAGCACCATACATGAGTGTTGGTGATAACCACGTAAAGCCAGAAGGTGGTTTGTGGTTGTCGTGGGAACATATGATACCCTAACCTTGGTCCTTAACAAGGATGGTGAACATGCCTTGTCATGATTCCTGATTGTACCGGGCTAGCGTATCCCTACCATGGAGTGTTGACCAATACTTTTCTTTTCTATACTTTGGGTAGGACCACCGTGAAATAAAACACCTATCCGAGTTCATGCTCACGAACCTTGCTCTGCAATATCTGTCTCACGGAGTTTTGCCTATGTTGTGGCTGGCCCAGTCGATGATATCTCTTTCGAAAGTTCTTACTTCGAAACAAATTTAATACGCCGTTGTTCTTCTTGCTTTGTTTAACCCGACCTATCCCATTGTATTTCTACGATAGCAGTAATGTCTACGTTAGAGAACCTTAGGGCGATTGGCTCAGTTTTTTTCTGCGTTTTTCGTGCCCTTCTTGACTCTTTTCCCATTGCATGTCCTGGATGGCAGTAACGTTTACATTGTTGAAGCATATGGCGATTGGCTCACTTCTTTTTATCCGCTGGCCTTAAGGCTGTTAAATTTTTATAGTTTGTTCACAGTTGTACATATTTGTTTCCACATAACTATGTAGCTTACCTTCAACACAACATTTGACGTTTAAGGCTAGTTTGTGATTATTATATCCCCATAGGACGTGTGCCACCAATATACAGCACATGATTGAGCGCAGCCACTGGCATTTTATCACCATCTTAATCCTTAAAACTCCCAAATGACCTTTCGCTCGAATATGAGAGAGAAAATTAGCATATTCACTATTTGTCAATGTAATTTCGCCAGTATCCACTGCATGCTTATTGCCTATCATTGGCCTTTTCAACTCATCAACCATTATCTCTGCTGAAGAGGCCTGACTAGCCTTTGAAATTCTGATATCACCTGTTATCCGAATATATCTCAACCTAACGTGGACAGCGTAACATAGGGTCTACGCAGGCTATTGCGAGCTTAGGGTTTCAGCTAACTTAAAAAGGCCTACAAACGTTATCGTTGAATCCATCGGGGAAATTCTTCCACTACCGCCTGGTAAAAAGAGCTGGCTTGGAGGAATCCTCTGCAGATATTCGGGGTAGGTGTGAAATGAAATACCACTCATGGACCAAAACTAGCTAGGGGTAAGGTCCACCTATCAAAAAGAACATCCCAAGACGACAGCGTAAGGATTCGCAAAATGGAGTCAACAGTCAGAGTTTAGATGGACAAATTAAACAACCCCCCAACATATTCGAACAACAGGACATCTAGGTATCTCAAGGATTAGTCAAGCTCCCGAACAGATACAGTGGCGAAGCTGAAATGCCAACGGCAGCGCGGATACTGATGGCACTGTGTCCTAGGCATTGGAGCTGACCACTCACGTTAAAAATTGTTGTTACGAAGCAACAAAGAACCTCGGGAAGGACGAATTTTATTATTGGCGCCCATGCTAAACGAAAGAGGACGACGACGTTCCTATCTGCACCTGTAATGTGAGAACATTAAACAGGAGAGGTGCAAGCGAACAACTAGCAAATTTTTAAAGTTGCTACAAAGCAGAAATTACTGCCATCCAGGAAATACGATATATGGGCCAGGCAAAAAGAGGATGAAAAACTGTGACATCTACTACGGACCGTGTTATAGTGAGCAGAAACAGCGACTATTCCAATGTGGATTTGGTATAATCCAACATTAGCCGAAGAACGATGGAAACGATGTTAACAAGCCATTAGATCAACCGCAACTAATGTGAGTAGCATTACGCCCATATTAACAGAAAACCCTTCGTTTGATTAAGAATGCCGACAGATGCTCGCAGCCAAGAACGATGTTCACAAAGCTAAGATGCAGGTGAAGACGAGAACTGCCATTGAGCTCTTTAGGAGAATGGAAGAACACTGGCTTTTCAGAGAGGTGACACCAATTTCGGCTTGCAGAGTCTTCGATTCCTCGTCTGACGTCGAACGCAGTAGAGGAATACTTCACTTTAAGTGGCGCCCAGAAGTAGAAACCGACCTCAACCAACTTGAAATTCTCAACTGGGGGCAGTTAGAACTTGGAGGGGCATATTGGTTGAGGTCCAGGTTTATTCCGAACCGCCACTTTAGTAAGTAAAGTAGGCTTTGTGAAATGACACATTCCCCGGGGCTCTTATCTGCAGCCGCCATGACGAATCTCTGTGCTAGTCGACGTTATGTTTTGTGAGAAGGAATCTCATTAAGGACACCACTAGTGGGTATAATGACCTAGTGACTAGTGTGATGGACTACTAAGCATGGGATCCCTGGTTTAAATTTTGAAAGTACCAACACCAAGTTTCTTCAACTTCCCCATCTCTTGTGAAACTCTTAAGAATCGGCTCGGCGTTTAATTAGAAATCCCAATGTTTGTGGCAAAAATATAACAAATGAATGGAAAAGCTACGTTTAAGGCCGTTCTGGGTCGGGTATTTCATATTTCTTTTCAATGTGCCCACAAAGGATCTCCCCGTACCAGAATAAATGCGATTTTGTGCTACCAATATTATCCATTTTTGAACTTCGTCAAACAATCCACAGATTCTTTTAAATTCCTATTCTTACAGCCCAGTGCAAATGTCAGCTAACACCTTAATACAATTATTATAAAAAAAAGTTGTTCAACAAAAAGTTCATCCTCCTCAATACCTCCTACAGGATTTCCTTTATCACCGATACCTAGTGCACATTGGCGTAGCAAAAGCTATTATATCAACAAAATATTTTTCAAACAATAGCAAAATGGATTAGAACCGTTATCTAGCTTCAAAAAAAACACACGTTTTCCAAAAACCCTAATGGATCCAACCATTACTCATTCCGTTACCAAAAATAAAAACTCATTACCGAGGGCAATAAAAAAAGATCCATCAGTCAACAGACTCCTAGTTCATCTGGTTCCCTGTCCTATTTCAATTTCGCCGCAAAAGTTTCCAAAGTAAGCAATTTGTGCTGCTCCGTGTTACTAAGGATTTAGTTACCTACCCACCTGTCCCGATTGTAGTCGTATCACATAGACATTTACGAGCGAGCAGTTTTCAAATTCCATTTGATCTCGAAATTTAATTTAAAACTTCTTGAGAAAGATGTAAGTTACCCTGGCGTGTAAATATCTCCAACTCACACCAATTGTCAGAGGGAGTGTGTATCTGGTAGAACGTCCGCGTAAAGAAGCTCATAGAAGATGACATTTCCGAAAGAGCTACACAAGACATGCACTCTTGACTCGCCAATCGTGAAATAATAATGACAATCATGATATTTATGTCATTTAAATGAATACGATTACTGTATTTAAATTTAACGGTAAACATGCGTCAAATGCGGGAAGGAGCTCACTTGTTGCGTGCTCGCCCTTGAGGCTCTGAAAATCGAATTTGTTTTCGTTCTTTTCGAAAGGGAAATTGATGTTTTGCTTACATTAAGCTCGCTCCCAAAACGGTTTATTTGATTTCTTGAGATCCTGCCTATGCTGCCTATAAGGGGTACAATATGCCTATGGGAAATCTATGTTAATCAGAAAATTGGTAGTAATTCCAACGAATTGTCTGTAATTTGGGGTTGAATGAGTGTTTATATAGGGCCATGTGGGAACTAATTTCGGGGTGGATTTATGTTTGGAAGGTATTAAGTATTTATGGGGCTGTTCAACTTATTTATTTGCCTAACAAGGCTGCATAATATGGGCGGAAGTTGAGCCAACATATAGGCATTCTTTTACGCCTTGAATAATGGATTTTCTAATTTCCACGATTTAAGTGAAATTTTTTATTTACGAGGAGTAATTCAGATATGACGAGCCGAAAAAAAAAACACATATCCTGGGAACATATCCCAAGGAACATATCGTTAAATGAAAAAAATAAAAGAATGGAAGGTGGGAAGGTGGGAAGATGGGAAGATGGGAAGATGGGAAGATCTTTTTTTATTATCGACGAGGATACGATATGGATAAGAATAATCGTCTTCAGCACATTTTCCAATTCCATGTAATAATCCATTCCATTCTGAGTTATCAACTTAGATGGTAAATGAGACTCCGCATCCTTGCCGCCCATTGAGACGCTCTGGCTATGTGAAATTGTTTTTACCACATTTTGGAGCTTGAGAAATGGGCTGGTCCAACAAGAGGGGAAAAGGAATGATGCCACATCCTCAAATAATGATTTCCGGAGGTGAACTCTTTCCTTATAGTAAAGGCTTCTCAGAGATTACTGAAAAAATCCCAAGAGAAACTAACACCAACAACAACATTTAAATCAAACTTAAGACTGACTTCTACAACATTCGATGTCCGGGATATAGCAACGTCAATGTCAGTTACGTACTGGAATATCTCAAAAAAAAAAAAAACCATACATTCTGGTCTTAACTGGACTACAAATCTAACAGCTAGCGCAAAGGTCAACGAAAGATGATAAATTGTTGCAGACCTCGGCAATTGTCAATTCTCCGTTGACATTTGTAAGGTAAACAGATCCAAAAGATCCAAGTCAACAAGACATGAATCGCTACACACCTAAAGAACGGGGATTAACTATTTTGAAATGTCACTGTAGATGCTGGGGATATATAAGCAGGTAGTCAGACAATTGACAACAAAATCCCTTCAGAAAATTAACGCCGCTTAAAGCCAGGTCTTCCTCTACTACGTCCGACGTCTAGTTGGGTATCAAGGACTCTGCGAGCCGGAGTATTGGTGTCTTTTTCGCTCTACATGTCCTAGCCATCTTTAAAGTCCACTGCGGGGTTTTTTATGATTAAGAATATGTCGCAGTAGCGGTCGTATATTTCTTGGTTGAATCTTCGTCGCAATATCCCGTCAATGCAAACGAGACCGAAGAAATTTTTCTCACAAAACGACCAAGGATATCTGCAACCGCTTTTGATACGGTCAATGCTTCAGTGCCATAGAGCGGAACTAGGGTGATAAGGGTCTTTTATAGGATCTCCTTAGTTGTTCGAGTGAGGGCTTTACTACTAAATTGACTTCAGTGAATACGGGTAAAACCGTGATTCTCAGATCGCCAAGCTTGAAGGTCAGTACTTATATAAAAGTGATTCAGAAAGTCTCTGTCCTCAATATCGCGATTTGGGCGAACCGGATTATTCACCGTATACACGGTCTCGAAGATAGCTCCTATCGAATTCGCATTCTCCTGAGGATCTTCGATCGTGAAAAAACAATCGTTGGAGTCAACACTTTTCGGACTTATACCAACAGCCGTGAGTGTCTGTTTGTTCTCTGTCGTTTGGGAAATTCGGACACATGGAATGTCGTTACGATCCTTTCGCCTGAATATTTTATTTATTTGCGGGTTCTTTGTTCTCTGTTGTTTTAAAATTCGGACACATGGAATGTCGCTACGATCCTTTTTCCTGATTATTTTATTTATTTGCGGGAACAAATTCGTGGCTCGGGCTACTGGTTTTTATAGCCTGAATTTTCTTGCCCCAGTACAAACTTACAGATTTTCTGTCTCCGAGATTAACTGTTTAAGGTTTTTGATTAATGACTTCAATTTCCGCATCTTAGGGTCATGTCTGTCAGTAGACTGTCTGTGCAGCCGTTTTAGCCTTGGGAGCAGTGTGCTTTTGTGTCTGTGGAGTACATCGATTGCTGGCGTTCGATATTTCTCCGTCTGGTCGTCAGATTAGTAGCTACCTCAGGGATAGGTCGATCCATTGACCTTGTTGTGACCTCATTCATTTGTAGTAAATGTCAGTCTATTTCATCGTTTGTTAAGTTTCTTTTTGTCGGTGGATTTATTTCGCTCAAACGTAATTCTCGCTTTACAACTCTGGCGAAGCGCGGCCAGTTCGTCCTTCGATAGTCTAAAGAACGCACTTGGTCGAACTCCTCCAGTTGAGTTTGCTCGTTTGTGATCCTGAATACAGCATCAAGTTCGAGGTGGTCACTATCGTAATCGAAAGCTCGCACACAGTTTCGCGCGTGTTCGTTATTCATCAGTTCTAGTCTATTGTCCATAAGCGCTAAGTCCAGAAAAGAGTTTCCTCTCGGGTGAGACGGGATATCCGTGGTGTACAAACTATGTTTGTACTCAATCATATTTTGCTCTCTCCAATTTTGAAGCAGTCGACCTCTAGTGTTCGTGATTGTATCTCCCCAAGCCCAGTGCTTAGCGTTAAGATCACCAGCCAAAAAGTAATCATTTCCGAATGAAGCTGTAGGTAACGAAAAAGTGTTTCGAGCTCTGTTATAAATTGAGTTTGTTGAGTTGCTTTAGGTGCATAAAGCGACCCAACATACTTAGAGAGGAATGCATACGATGAATGCTTCCACCACCTGGAACCTACGTAATTCCCCACTATATATGATGTTATGGCGTAAGCTTGGCGTAATAAGACACCGACCCCACCCCCTTGAGAGGAGTGGGGTCGGTCTCTTCTTACTACTTGGTAGTTGCTGTATCCCAATTTGTGTCTCTGGTTTAGCTTAGATTCGTTGGTTTTTCAACAGATTGGAAAGGACGGTTCATCTCTCGACCCTGACTAGCGAATTAACATTCACAACAAGGATCTTAAAGTTTGCCTCATCCAACGTACCCATCATGTTCATGACGCGCTAGACTCGCCCTTTTTCCGCTCTTGTGAAGGGGATCGCACCAGCGGCCTATTAAGCTGATAAAAAAATTAATCCAATCTACTTCGATACTTAACACTCAGGATACACTTCGATACTTGACTCCCATAAAGCATACACTGGGATCGCACCAGCGACAACTTAATTATTTGCTTCAAATAAGTGCAAGAGGGGCAATTGTCTGACTGGTCGGGCGTTAAACCCCAAATATGCTTATGGAGCAGGTCAGGGATCGATGTATTGACGGACAGGGAAATTAGCAAATGGACTATCTTTAAATAGGGAATGATTGGAAAAATAAAAGGTCTTCATACTTTGGAAGTCCAGTACGCGTATCATGTTCCTCCTATTCAATAGCAACACGCTGCTTAGGAAATAAGCGATAGGTATCCCCAACACCATAACTTACCACCCACAGGGCCAAAGCTTAGGGTAAAACGTTTGTAGCACAAGCTAAACGAGTCGCGGTGTTACACTCTTCTTATCATCACGTTGAGTGCGCGACCAATGATGTCAACATCGTCGGCGTATGCTAACGGGTGATCCAAGTAGAGATACTTTTTTCAATTGCCTTTTTTGACAGATCACGTGTGAGTCGTGTCATGCTGTCACGTTATTTTTGTTTAGTATTGTTTGGCATTTCATAATGGAAAGACTAACGCGTGAACAACGTTTACAAATTGTTCAACTTTATTATGAAAATTCACGTGCTGTGAGGAATGTGTCCTATCGGCCTACTGAGCGTACTATTCGCAACACCATCACCCATTTTGAGACCCAGCATTCATTATTGGATAATATTCGACCGAATAGACCACGTCCAGCACGCTGTGAAGAAAATATAGCGGCCGTAGCTGAGAGTGTACACGAAGACCGTAGAGAGTCGATTCGGCGCCGTTCGCAGCAACTCGGACTGACGTATGGAACGACTTGGCGCATTTTACGTCAAGATCTTAAATTGAAAGCGTACAAAATACAGCTTGTGCAACAACTGAAGCCGCTCGACCTTCCCAAGCGACATCGCTTCGCTCTATGGGCTCTTGAAAAGTTCCAAGAAGTTTTGGGCCGGTCGATTGGCCACCAAGATCGTGTGATATCACACCGTTAGACTTTTTTCTGTGGGTATGTAAAGTCAAAAGCTTATGCCGACAAACCCGCTTCGATTCAGGCCTTGGAGGAACACATCACGCGTGTCATTCGCCAGTTACCAGTCGAAATGCTCGAACGAGTGATCGAAAATTGGACTCAACGGATCAAATGATAATAAACATTCTCCATTAAATTTGAATTTTCTGTGTTTTTTTCTTTAAAAAAGTAGGGAACCTCGAAATGGATCACCCTTTAGTACATATAGGTGCATATAGTTGCACCAATTTGTAGAAGATTGTGCCACTGGTGTTGGTTCGGGAGTTTTGCACAATCAGTGGCGTTGAATAGCCGCGCAGAATGTCTGGAATTCGATTCCCCATAGGAACACCTATATTATTTTTCAATAGCCCTCCTCTCAAGATGATCTGACAAATCATCCGAGTAGAATCAATTGTCGAGAATTAATTATCCCAAATTAGCCCTTCGGAGTCGGCATAAAACAGGAGCTTTTAGTATAACTTGAGAACAACATTCCAGGAATATTACCTCTCTATATCCTCTATCGCGAGCTTTTTTGCACTTTTTTGTTTTTATACCCTATCCCATAGGGGTTTATTAGTTTTGATACTTAGTTTGTAACATAGAGAAATAATTTAGCTACATATACCTCAAAGTATATGGATCGACTCAGAATCGCTAGCTGAGTCGATTAAGCCATGTCTGTCTGTCCGTCCGTCCGTCTGTCTGTTCGTCACCGATTTTTGGGCCTTAAATTTTGAGCTAGGATAATGAAATTTGGTATATAGGATCCTCGTCCGTGCCACCAGAACAAGTGTAAAATTTTTTGAAATCCGCTCACTGCCACGCCCCCTTTTTAGGAAAACGTATTTTTTGGCCAAACCGTAAAAAATGTTACAAAAGTGTCTGAGGAGTATTTTTAGAGAATCGTTATATCTATATTTCGTCAATATAAAGTTTTTTGTCACGACCACTTTTTGGGGACGTTTTTTATAAAAAATATTTTTTGGTCAAATTTTAAAATTTTCGAAAAAAATTTTGATGCACAATCATTGGCAGTATTAATGCCAACATTTAGTCAATAGACCATTTTAACCCACGCCCACTTTTTGTGGGCGTTTTCTTACAAAAACCATTTGTATGCCCTACCCCAAGGCATATGCAAAGAAAAACGTTGTTTTTTGTCGAACCATAAAAGAATTTGATAAACCTTCGGAACAATATGTTGTAACAACGTCATTTTCAATGCTTTATGAACATAAAGATCATATTTTGCGGATATTAATTTTAAGGATGGGATGGGATAGGGTATTAAACGATCCGCACAGCGGATTGTAGCCTTCTCATATGTTTTTTTTTTTAAAGCCGGTGTTCTTCCCTCCATATGGAGCTCAATGGCTCAATGTCTGTAGCAATTTGATAAATTGAATTGTCCGATCGTTTATATATTTTGTCAAGGAGTTCGCAGAAACAGTCTTTCGCTATATCATCCTCCGGCGGCGGGCGGAGTGTGAGCGCATATAAGGCTTATGTTGGCGAATTTGGCGTTGACGCGGATTGTTACAATGCGTTTGCTTATTTCATGAAGGCATAAGATTTATACCCTAAATCTGGCACTTATAGCAAATCCACATCAGAGGACCCCTTTTTTGTTCTCGCTATAAGACGGGTCGTAGTAGATGTCACAGGTTTTCATCCTGATTTGGAACGTCCCATCCTATCGTATTACCTGGATGGCAGTAATGTCTGCCATTTTCGTTAAGTTTAGTTCGTCCTGTCATTTTTTTTTAATTTATCAACAGTAACCTTTTTTGCGATGCAGTGTGCTATTTAGATATAGCCTTTCGGCAAGACGGTCGTCCCTTATTAGGTTGCAGTGCAAACATCACATTTTTAGGGCATAAATAACTAGGAAAAGAAATATTGCAAAACATCCTGCAGGGATACTCAGACGACGTAGACGATTTTGATCGCACAGCATGCCATTGTGAAGGCATTCACTTCTAAGGAAGACCAAATAAACGCAAGCCCTATAACCTTATAACATGAAAAGAATCAACATGACTACAAACGAACACTAAAATCGATACGTAGTGTGTGTAGATACCTAATTCGAGGAAGAATGTCGTGAACTGTATCACAATCGGTCGATTATTCCGAATGTCTCCCATATACGAAAACAATACCACACTGGGTAAGGGAAATTCTATTTACTCATGCCCTCAAGCATCATGACTCCATCATAATGAAACCATCCACCATGGAAGGTCGACCAACAGCCAGAGGCATGTCGAAAGCTCTGCATGAATCTCTGCCAAAAATTGGTAAATAATGTAGAAGCCACATTGCTGCTGGCCAAATGCCAGTCGGCCTTTGCCAATCGATATACTATCCGTGAAGTAGTCAAGTGGGAATCTCACGTAGTGCTCCACCATACCAGTGTCTGAGGTAATCGTGGCGCTATTCATAGGTTGAGGAGGACCGATTAAGACGACAAAGCCAATGAAACGTGACTGCACTGTTGCGCCTGACGTTTCATTTTTATGACGACTTTTTTTTTAAATGGTGGTATAATTATACCTTGGGTGCGGAACGACCTGTTTCAGAGCGGCAGTTATTGTGCATGCATATTCATTCAAGACTTTTCGTCATTCATATTCAGGAGGAGCAAACTGGTTTCATGCAGGTGGAACCTTAGATTGATTTGTTTTATTGCCACATAGTTGCACCCACATCCAACAGGTGTTATCTGATAGCAAATTGGAGATTGTGGACTTGACAATTGCATGCAATTAGACTACCACTTGAGTGATAAAGTCGACAGGAGAACATTGTATGGATGACAAATCAATTCAAGTGTCAAAGTCTGTCAGAATAATCAAAAGATACAATATCTCATTTGTTCATATTTGGTTACACAAAATTGCACATTCAATTCTCATTCATTAATCTTTCGAATAACGGGAATTGTTTTATGGACCATTATGGTACACAGAAGCGGTAATTAAAATGAATTGCAAGTACTTTGAGATACGCTGGCAGCTACTCATTATGAAGCATCCGTAAACGAATGGATTCCATGATAGAGTATGCGTAAGCCATATATGCCATAATCGAAACCACACCATAAAGGAATTAATTCATTCACGTGCACAAATGCCGTAATTTGTACGCCTGGTTGAGCGTTAATTGCAATTTGTATATTTATTGGATATTTGCATTAAGTTTGGTAAAACAAGATAAGCTGTTGACATGCGGAACTATGGAAGCTCTGAAGCTTGTTAGGGTTGAGAGAATAGCTGTGATTTGGAGATGGGGTTCATTATGTCTTTTCGTATATGGTGTGATACTAATCTAAAAAAAACTTAGTAACTATCTGATAGCCTAAGCAGAAGAAGTGTAGGAGTTCCAAAAACCGCTTATCTCAAGACACTTTAAAAAAAATACATCATGTTCAGTAAAAGTTTAAGAATTTAAAAAGGAAAACATTTTTGGTAAAACTTTAAAGAATTTGGATAGATTTTTTAAACAAAATATTTAGGCAATATTATACAAGGTGCGTTTTATGTTCAAGGTCGATTTTATTTGCTGGTCATTTTTGTGTGAAAGAAATTCGGCAGTTGGTGTTTGGCAGTCATAGATAGTGGTAGATAATAATTTATCATGGAGCTTCCAAATCAACAACAACGTTCGGAGGCTTTTTTTATGTATGTGTCGGTATGTGTCGTTGGAACGACCACATATTTGAAATCGCTAAAAACGCAGCAAAATGTCTAGGTTTCGTTAATGATCTGGCCTTAATATATAAAGCGTATATACGCCCCAAACTTGAGTTCAACGCCCACATCTGGCCAGGTGCAGCAAAAACAATATTGCACCTAGTGGATAGGATACAAAAGCGTGCGATAAAACTGATAGGAGATCCAACCGTAGGAATATCTCTTGCCTAACACTTTTTTACCGCTATTTTAACAGGAAATGCTCAATCGAAATAGCCAGCTGCATTCCGCCCCTTCAAAATTACTTACTTAAGTGACGCTATAGTCCGAGATGAACCTGGGCCTCAACCAACATGCCTCTCCAATTAGCCCGGCCCTTAGCTAACTGTCTCCAGTTGCGCACTCCAAGTTGGTTGAGGTCGGTTTCTACTTGTGCGCGCCACTTAAGGCGAGGTCTTCCTCTACTGCGTCCGACGTCTCGCTGGGAATCGAAGACTCTGCGAGCCGGAGTATTGGTGTCCATTCGTTCTACATGTCCTAGCCATCTTAAACGTCCAATGCGGAGTTTTTTGACCAGGGGCATGTCGCTGTACAGCTCGTATAGTTCGTGGTTGAATCTTCGTCTCCATAGCCCGTCAACGCAAACGGGACCGAAGATTTTTCGAAGAAGTTTCCTCTCGAATCTACCAAAGTTTTCTTCATCCGCTTTTGCTACGGTCCATGCTTTAGCGCCGTAGAGCAGGACTGGGATGATCAGGGTCTTATATAGGATCTCCTTAGTAGTTCGAGTGAGGGCTTTACTACTAAATTGTCTTCTTAGCCCGAAGAAACAGGGATTGGCAAGAGTAATTCTTCGTTTGATTTCTGACGAGATGTTGTTGTCAGAGTTAATAGCGGAGCCGAGGTAGACAAAGTCCCGTACTACCTCAAAGTTATATCTGTCAATGGTGACGTTCTGTCCAATTCGTCGATGTTGTGTGTCCTTTCGTGTTGACAGCATATACTTAGTCTTACTCTCATTTACTGCTAAACCCATTTTTGCCGCTTCCTTCTCTGTACTAGCAAACGTGGCTATGACATGACGTTGAGTCCTACCAATGATGGCAATATCGTCGGCGTATGCTAGTAGTTGCACCGATTTTTGGAAAATTGTTTCTCTGGTGTTGGCTCGGAAGTTTTGCACAATCCTCTTAGGAATCAAATTGAAGAAGTCACATGACAGCGCATCGCCTTTCCTAAATCCTTTTTTGGTATCGAATGTATCGGTGAGGTCGTTTCCGACCCTGATGGTGCAGCGAGAATTCTCCATCGTCATCCTACACAAACGGACGAGTTTGGGCGGTATACCAAAACTAGACATGGCTCTGTATAGTTCGTCTCTATAAATGCTGTCGTTTGCGGCTTTGAAATCGATAAATAGGTGGTGGGTATCGATTTGGACTTCTTGGGTTTTTTCCAGGATCTGCCGAAGTGTGAAAATTTGATCGATTGTGGACTTTCCAGGCCTAAAACCACACTGATAAGGGCCGATCAGGTTGTTGGTAAACGGTTTCAGGCGTTCACATGTTACGGCAGATAGGATCTTGTAGGCGATGTTGAGCAGACTTTTGCCATACTGTCATCCAACCAGATTTGGCTTATGAGTTGGTGGATGTTACAAACCAAGCCATCTGCGCCGGCTCTATGAAGCTCAGCGGGAAGGCCGTCATTTCCGGCGGCCTTATTAAGCTTGAGTTTAGATATTGCTATCCTCACTTCACTTAGGTCGGGTGGTTGCCAGTTTTCGCTGTCGTTGCCAATATTAAATGGTTCGTTCTGCCTGACAGCGGAATGTTTGTCGTCATCGCCGTTGAACAGTCTGCAGAAGTGGTTCTTCCACATCCTCAGCATCGACTGTATCTCAACTACGATATTTCCTTGTTCATCTCGACATCATCTTGACATCATTGGTAGGACTCAACGTGATGTCATAGCCACGTTTGGTAGTATAGAGAAGGAAGCCTCAAAAATGGGTTTAGCAGTAAATGAGGGTAAGACTAAGCATATGCTGTCAACACGAAAGGACACACAACATCGACGAATTGGACAGAACGTCACCATTGACAGATATAATTTTGAGGTAGTACGGAACTTTGTCTACCTCGGCTCCGCTATTAACTCTGACAACAACATCTCGTCAGAAATCAAACGAAGAATTACTTTTGCCAATCGCTGATTCTTCGGGCTAAGAAGGCAATTTAGTAGTAAAGCCCTCACTCGAACTACTAAGGAGATCCTATATAAGACCGTGATTATCCCAGTCCTGCTCTACGGCGCTAAAGCATGGACCGTAGCAAAAGCGGATGAAGAAATCCTTGGTCGATTCGAGAGAAAAACTCTTCGAAAAATCTTCGGCCCCGTTTGCGTTGACGGGCTATGGAGACGAAGATTCAACCACGAACTATACGAGCTCTACAGCGACATACCCCTAGTCAAAAAACTCCACATTGGCCATTGACTGTAACGGCCACTCCTTGCTCATTTTCGAAGAAAAATGGCCCAATTATGCCTCTGGCCCAAAATCCGCACCAAACAGTGACTCGTTTTGGGTGTATCGGCTTTTCAATGTATGCGTGCGGGTTTTTTTGTGCCCCAAATGCGACAATTTTGCTTGTTTACATACCCGCCAAGATCAAAATGAGCTTCATCTGAAAAGATGATTTTTTTAGCAAAATCGGCATCTTCTCTAAGTCGATCGCAGGCCCACTTAGCAAAGCGAAAACGCATTGGATGGTCAGTTGGCTTCAACTCCTGAACCAATTGGACTTTGTATGGCGTCATACCAGGGTCTTTATGCAAAATTCGTCTCAATGATGTCTCCGAAATGTTCAATTGTTGAGAACGACAGTGAATTGATGTTGATGGCCCTTCACGCACACTTTCTGCCACAGCAGCAATATTCTCGGGTGTACGCACTGTTTTTGGCTTTTCGCGCTTTGGCTTATCGATGAGGATACCAGTTTCATTCACTTTTTCCCAAGATAACGAACATACGGAGCTGACGGTGCTTCTCTTCTTCCAAAATCCGTACGCAACTTTCGCACACATTCTGCAACATTACCATGATTTTCAAAGTAATGCCGCAATATTTCCCAGCGTTGTTCAAGCATATACATAACCATATTCGTTCAGCGGAAGGATAAAACTAATTATCTGTCAAATCAGACATGAGCTAAGTGTTACCATTCACGAAATAAGCACTAGTTGAAAAAAAAAACGTTAGATGGCGGACCCGTTATATGCCAACTATTTATAACTCATATTTCGTGAGGCGAATCGTATGATTAGCTCGCCTTAAAATGAATATTTTATCTGCTCTACAATTTACAAGAGAAAGTTATAAGCTATTCAGATTGGTATGCTCCTTTAAAACTGTCCCATCCTTCAGGGTTCATTCCCCCACCACTTGGTGTTAAATTCAATTTAAAGTCAATCACTTACCATCCGTATATATACCTTAAAGCAACCCGCCACGGGGTCTATGACCAAAAGATCGAAATGTCACCTAGTCCACATACCTATCCACTCCGGACTAGATCAAATCAAATTGGATTTTCTAATTTGCATCTGATTACCCGCGTCTGCGAGTCCACAGAACCCAACAGTCTTGCAATCCAGTTCGCTCTCCCTACTGTCGCCTATTTCACCATGCATGCAACCATCCGACAGCTCGTCATTATACTTGGAATGACAATGACAATCGTGCAGTCTCACAACTACCGCACTCGCAAACTAATAAAATTCAATTGGCCAAGTGCTCCTCTTTTGAATCTTAAAACCGAGGTGCACAGTACACCCGTACCGTAGGATGTGCATCTTTCTGTGCCCGGTTACACAGATTCAAATGCATATTTGATGAGAGATCTCATCAAAAAAAAGAGGAATACAAGGTGATGGACAAGTGTCCTGCAGTCTGCACCACCAATTACGGAGAGAACGTTCCCTCGTCGCCATGTGACAGCCACCAACCACTCCGGGGGATATGAAATTAAATTAATGATCCCTCATAGCGCGCTGTCCGTCGCTCTAATGTCATCAAGGCAGCCATTGACGCCCGGTATAGGTACACGGTACAACCCATACACATACCAAGTGACAGTTGTCATGTTGAATTTTATGGTCAAAATGTGAGCAGTCTATGACATGAGCAGGAAATATGACATCCCGATAGGTTGTGGCATCTATGGCACATACCTATCTGCATAGCGAACAACCACTTAAGGTACGGAAAGGAGGGCCTGTACAACATGTCAAACATTGTTACATGTGTGTGCCGTGTGCACGTAATGGACGTCGAAGTGGCAATGTGTGTCATTTTGGGTTAAATGAGATTCTATTCTCTATGCCATCAGATATCTTGTCCCACCACCGCATAGAGGAAATGAAGCAAAAAATCAGACATTCTTTTTGTTCGTCCTTTATTCTAAGTAGATACAGACTATGCATTGCCAATGCGGTCGGAAGGAAAACAAAAAAGATAAAAAATGTATCTCGGGGTTTTTTATCTGTAGAATTCACAGGGACATTGTTTGGAATTCCGCAAATGGTGCCACGATAACCCCATTAAGCCATTAAGTGTACATTTGAAGGGAACCCTCAGGCCAGATGTGGTTTTTTTTTTGCTGATTTCGTCAATAAGATCATTTTTTGGGTGGACATTTACTTTTCGAGTGATGACAGATTTGAGGAAATCCTTTATTCATGAGATGGCCAATTATAGTTAAAGTATATCGGGTAAATTTAGGGAAAGTCAAAGGAACGGCAGCTGTTCTTAGAAAAAAGCTGTTTTTTTTAAGTTGATAAATTTAAGCAGAAAGGCCAATCTAGTGTCTTAGATGAAAAGTGTCCTTTTGAGTGGAACGAAAATGGTTCAAAGGAGGTTGGTCATTAGCTAAAGTTATACATTTGTCTGCACATGGCTTGTGGGTATCCACAGGATGAATATAACATTCCAGCAATGATATCATAGAGGGCACGACTTATTTAAAGTGGAATTGAATTTATGGGCTTTTGGAACTCTTTTTGTGTGGAAGTACTTAAGTCACTTTCATCTATGGCATGTGGATTGATAGAAGTTATTTCAAGCGTTATTCTTAAAACTTGTTAAAGACTTAAAGATTGAGAACCAAACTGTGCATTTCCGTCATGTATTACGTTTTAACATTGGATGAGGGAATATGACGAGTTAAGCCTGTGAAACGTTGGGTATATTTAGGATGACATTAGTCCTGAACCTGAAAATCAAAACGTGACAGAGATACCTTAAGATATTTTCGAGTGTGGTTTTGATTTTTAAAACTTTAAATTGCCAGGAAACTGACTTGCTTACTTACTTAGCGGGCCCACAACCCATTGATGGTATCCATCCTTCCTGAGCCTTCCATCATCTTGGGCATGTTGATGCCAGTTATTCTGTCCAAGCGTTCATTCAGTCTAAGCGTTAATAGGGCAAGGAAGTTTACCGATGTAAGAAATGAATCATTCCAGGGGTCAACCCTAACTAAACTTGATATAAACCACATTCTCAGGAACCTCAAGGCAGCTACAGCAAACTCTGGAACGAACATCCTCTTGAGATATAGAGTGTCTAATAGGAAGAATGATAAGGTCTAATGATAGTCAATCCTCGTTTCCACCATAGCTGACCCCTACCAACTCCAAACTCTAAGTATCCTCTGGCGACCATCAGGAACCTAACCCGAACGAGATGGTTGATGGAGATGAAAGTGGCTCATAAGGCACCTCTTCCTTTTTAGACTCGGCAGCAGTTAAATGTCCAAGTTCATTAAGCCTGGCCAAAATGAAAAACGGAATAGGAATTTCAGGGGTAAGTCAGGCTGCTTGAGACTTTGGTGGAAAAGCTGAAATTCTAGCGCTCGAATTCCTATTGGAAACAAAAGGTTCCGCGTCCTTCTGGTAGTTGGTCTAAAAATTTCAAGAGTAAGTCAGCCTGCTTGAGACTTTGGTGGAAAAGCTGAAATTCCAGCTCTCTATTTCATATTGGACATCCTAGTGGTAGCAAAATTTAATTGGAGCAACAGGTTCGTTATATTGTAGGATGGCGGGACCACCACATTTATGCCGAATCCAAACGGCTGATTTGATAAAAGCTTCTCTCAGAAATTTTTTAAAGGTTACTTGACTCTAAAAAAGTTGTTAGGTGTTGCTGTGTTGAACCGAGGCCTTCTGAACGGCAGAATACTGGGCCGTTCCTATTGTGACGAAGTCAGGGTTATTTCTTAACCAAGTTCAGTCCATTTGGGTATGCTGGGTATAAGAGAAAGAAAACAGTAAACAGATCCACTCAAGTACCAACCAAACCGACCACGGAAATTGCATACGCTGTACATACCCATGGCTACACAAACCATGAATCTTGTCTCGACGTTTCTGGAAATTCTATTGATTAGATCAGGAATGCAAATAAGGATGCGGATTCAATGTAGGGAACCGACTTCATTTAAGGGTGATTGAATTTAGGCCGATTGCCCGATTACCCGAATACCATCAAAAAATTTATGATCTCCTGGACGGTAAGGAAAACATCTTTGGTGGGTTGGTTGGAAGCCATATACTTCACTACAACTGATATGGCTTCTGATCAACTGACTTTAGAATACGTTCTTATTAGTAGCACTAGGTTTAATATTGTAGTAGATAAGAGGGATACATCAAACTTTCTAAGTCTTCAAAGAGAAGAACCTACGAAAGGTAAAAAAAAGAACTGAATACAAGGAACAATTCAGTCAGGTTCTAAGCTGAACCTTCACTTTCAAACAACGTGAACACGCAGTACATGCAGTACCACAACATTAATTCAGAATTAGCCCAATCCACCCTCGGCAACTAGTTATATGCCAAAAGATACATATGGTCTCAAAAAGCTTGCCAAAAAGAGGTGATAAATGAGGCGAGAAAGCAAAACCAAGATACTCAAATCTTCCATAGGGTACAAGTAATCTTCTAAAAGATGACGAAGTCTGATGGAGCTTACAAATAAAAGATGTGATAGGTTAGGTTAGGTTAGAGTGGCTGCCAGCATTCGCCAGCACACTCAGACAATTTTTTGGTATATTGTGATACCACGTGGAATATGTCCATTATCCTTACTTTCCGTGATATGAATTCCGAAGCGTTTGAGCAAAAAAAGCGTGTTTGAAGCATGTCAACACAGATTAAGGTAAAGCGGCGGCGGGTTCATGATGTGCTGAACAGTGGTCAAGGAATAACGTGCTTTGAACTTTGATTTAATAGAATCAAGCGTTTACGACCACTTAAAGAAGTTGCTATATTCAAGCCCGCCTGATATTTAGAATTTCCATGAAAAGATTCAATTGATCAACTGATACTGTCGGAATTTCGGTTTGGTTGGGCTGGTTAAGTAAGATTAGGTGGCTGCACTCGTAGCGCGCACAAATTTGGACCTAGGAAGTCCGTTGTGATCCATGGATCCATTGACATTCCAAAATTCGTTTGACTATGTAAACCATCCCGAGCTTCCTATCAAGTGGCGTAAGCTTATACTTAAACTATACTTTGTAGCGTAAGCTTATATAAAAATTTGCTAGGCTGTTTCCAATATCTGGCATAAACGGCCCCTACGGGACTCCAACCTAGCCTCTTCATTCGTTCATATGTTTTCCCTCCAGTTTAACGACGATTCAAACGACAAATTTGAAAAGCTTCTCATGGTCTTTTTAGGCTCTTGGATATTTGTCAGACTTTCGGCCTATGTGACAGTATCCTGCCAGGACACAGATGATGGTACTGATATATGATTTAATTAGAAAAATTAAACAGAAAGCGCATCTAGTAAAAATTAGGCCAGCACTGCACGGGTAATCAATCAAGACGAATTTTTTTCAAACGGATTTTTTTTGACAGATGGTGCGTAAGTCGACATTTCATCATTGATCGACTTACACCCGAACAGCGCTTGCAAATTTACTTAATGGGATCTGCAACAGATCAATGAAAATCCGCGGTTTTAATCGAATTTTGTTCAGCGATGAGGCCCATTTGTGGTTGGATACGTCAAAAAAAGAACAAACAGAAGAGTTTCAAGAGCTGCAGTTACATCCACTCAAAACAACCGTGTGGTATGGTGTATGGGTCGGTGGAATCATCATTCCATATTTATTCAAAAATGAGGCTGGCGCCAACGTTACTTTAAATGGGGCTCGTTATAGCGCCGTGATAACGGACTATTTTTTACCTAAAATTGAAGGCCGAGATCTCGATAACATTTGGTTCTAACAAGACGGGCTACGTAAAATATAAGGAGTTTGTGGATAAGCCAGCTACAATTAATTCATTGGTGGCAACATTATCAGTGTTATTCGCGAGATATTGACGAATATGCTCGAACGCTTCATCAAAAACTTCCGCATGGAAAAGCTACAGGAATTTAAAAAGTGAATGTCGGGAATGGTTCTTTGTATAATAATAAAGATTTCACGATATATTTGATTTTTTGAGTTATATAGCACTTTAAAAAAAATACCCCGTGATTGATCAATCTTTATCATTTGTCTATGTACAGATCCCATCCAGCTACGGTTGGGCAGTCTGCTCCTTCCATTCACAATTAGGTTATTATTATCTTTTTGTGATGTCCTAGAAGTGTCAATTCGTCATTAACGATACTGCATAACCTGTGATTGCCTCACGGACTTAGACAAAGCCATAAAAAGATCTATCGAATAAAAAACCCTTTCACTCAATTGCTCTTATTGCTTGTGTTTCATTTTAATTTCGAATCTTCCAACTTCTAGCCAAACCCCCTTCTATTTAAAAAAAAATCATACAACACGAGCTCCAACAACATAAATTCTCCATACAGTAACAAAAGAAGATTACCGCCCACGACCTATATAAAGGCGCGCCTGCATATTAGATTTTTTTTCCACCATTTTACTTTTATCGTCTCATTTCGAAAAGCTATTTCCGATTTAATGGGAAAAGTTAACCGGACGTAAAAGTCTATAATGGATTATAAAAATTCGCTAATTGAATACCGGGGCATAAAGCCTTGAAAAGGTTATTACCTTCGAAAGTGTTATAGTGGAAGTGAATAGGCATGTATAGTCGCTGTAAGTAGGACAGACAATATGGTTTGCAAAATGAGTTTCGTCAATCATTTTACATGCTACATGCTGTACCATAAAAATGGTAACAGCTTTTAACCAATTTAATTCTTAAACCATCTTAAGTCCTCTAGGCTACTTGGGTGACTCCTATTAAGTATTTTTGGACGATTTTCGAAATTTTGGATGATAATGTTAAACAAGACTACCTGGTCATAATTATTGAAAATTATATCGCAGCCGTTTCTATGTTATTCGGTTGAAAATTAAGTCAAATCAGTGATTCCATGTATTTCTCAGGAATTGCAAATCTCTCAGTTAAAATTGTGGCGAATTTTTCATAAAGATCTTTGCCTAGACTCAGCATGGTCAAAGTAACTCAAGAACTGAAGCCTCATGATCATTTGAAGCACCGAAACTTATGCGATTCAGCTATGAAAAAGTCAGCAAAAAACCTGAATTTCATCAAAAAATCATCTTCAGCGAAAAATATAAGTTTTGACTAAATTGATTTGTCTATTAGCCATGGATACATTATTGGAGACCAACTGGACACATGTGCATCAAAAGGTCCATAACATCAACAAAAGTGACCGTGTGTTAGGGTTTTCATGTTGGAGTTGTGATATGACCGACAGGAATAAGCGGTATGCTAGGTTCGATGGGTCTCGTGGTATCGTGGAATGTTCTTACTTATTTGACAGCATTAGCAGTCTGGAATGGACCTGGAAACTTCAATTACGCGCAGATTCAGATTTGTTGAGGTCGGTTTCATTATGTGAGCGCCGCGAAAAACGAGGATTTTATTATTGCGTCCGACGTCTGACTAGAAATCAATGACTCTGCGACCTGGAGTATTGGTGTCCATTCACCATGTCTTAGCCATCTTTAAAATCCAAATCGGGGTTCGTTTTTACCAAGTCTATGTCGCTGTACATCTCGTTACGTTTTTGCTTGAATATTCGCCTCCTTAGTCCGTCAATCCGAATGGCACCGAAGATTTTTCGAAGAACGCTAGAAACGACCAATGATTTCCGTAGCTTTTGCTAAATTGCCTTCTTTATTTATGACGATATATCGTCGTCAGAGTTAGTGTTTAGAATTTAATGGACTTTGGATCAGTGATATGTGGTTCTTAAAATAAATGGTGCCCAGCTGTGACCTGCTATGCGGCATCAGCAGGTCGAACAGTTTAATGAAGGAGAAGCTCGGTGATTGTGGAGTTTTTTGAAAAAGTTTAATTTATGTCTATAGGGTTACTTTAAGACGTTGGTTTATGCAGACAAGCCAACAATGAACTGATGAGATGAGATGAGGGGGATCGTTGCAAATGCGCATATACCATTCCTGGCGGCAGCGGAAGAACTCCTAAGATGGAGTCAATTATAATGTCTACAGTCCCATGTTAGGATAGACAGAACGAATAACTTAAATGACCTGCTTCGACATATTCGGACAAGAGGTCATCTAGGAATCTCAAGGGTAACCAGCAAGCCAAGGGCAAGGGTCAATCCAGTAGGGGATACTGATGGCCTCGCGTCCAAGGTGTATCCAATAAACTGAAACTGGCTCTCCAAGTTCTGATTGCACTTTGGGTAAACCTCCAACTTACGTAAAAAAGTTCTATAACGAAGCAACCAATAGCCTCGGAAAGGACTGATTTTACTGTTGACTAACCTGTTAAGCGAAAAGCGGACAACAAAGTTCGAATCTGCACCTAGAATGTGAGAACATTAAACAGCAGAGGTGCAGGCGAACAACTAGTGGAAGCCCTAAGCTGCTATTAAGCAGACATTACTGCCACCCAGGAAATACGATAGGATGGGTCAAGAAAAAAGAGGACGAAAAACTGTGACGTCTACCACGACCGTGTTATAGCGAGCAGAAACAGTAACTATTCGGATGCGGATTTGTTATAAGTGTCAGACTTAGACAAGCAGTATTCTGTTTCCAAGACATTAGTGAACGCACTGTAACAATTCGCATCAAGGCCAAATTCACCAACATAAGCCTTATATGCGCTCACGCCCCGACGAAAGAAAAATATGATAAAACTAAGGATTGCTTCAACGAGCTCCTCGACAAAACCTAAAAGCGACTTCTGAAGTACGATTTTAAAATCGTGCTGGGACATTTTAACGCAAAAGGAAGAAAGAGAAGACATCTTTAGCAGTGTTATCGGAAAACTCAGCCTACACGACAACACGTCTGGCAACGCAACGATGCCCACAAGCCATTCGATCAGCCGCAACTGATGTGTTAGGTTTCTTGCTCCCACCAGTAAGAAACCCCTAGTTTGATGAGGAATGCCGACAGATGCTTGCAGCCAAGAAAGAGGCTTACAAGGGTAAGACGCAGGTGAAGACGAGAGCTGCCATAAGCTCTATAGGCAGAGAAGAAAGAAAGAACACCGGCTTTTCAGAAAGAAGAAAAAAGAGCAAGAAAAGCGCGCGATCGAGGATATAGAGAGGTGCCACTCCAGGAACGAAGTTCGCAAGTTTTACCAAAGTGTAAAACGTCAAAACCAAGGATACAAGGCTCGAACAGAATCCTGTCGAGATGAACAAGGAAATATCGTAGTTGAGACACATTCGATGCTGAGGATATGAAAGAACCACTTCTGCAGACTGTTAAACGGTGATGACGAACAACATTCCGCTGTCAGGCAGAACGAATCATTCAACACTGGCGACGACAGCGCAAACTACTAACCTCCCGACCTAAGTGAAGTGAGGATAGCAATATTTAAACTCAATGTTAACAAGGCCGCCGGAAATGACGGCCTTGATTTGGTAAGTAACATTCACCAACTTATAAACCATATTTGTTCCGATGAAAGTACGCTTGAGGAATCGTTTGCCCGATCCACAAAAATGGAGACCCTCCGAACTTTGTCATCTACAGAGCCATAAGTCTTCTAAACATCGCCTACAAGATCCTATCTGGTGTAATGTTTACCAACAACCTGATCGGTCCTTATCAGTGTGGTTTGAGGCCAGGAAAGTTCACAACCAATCAAATGTTCACACTTCCTGGAAAAACCCAAGAAGTCCAAATCGATACCCACCACCTACTGATCGATTTCAAAGACACATACGATTGCATTTATAGTGACGAGCTATACAGAGTCATGTCTAGTTTTGGTATACCGCCCAAATTCATCCGTCTGTGCAGGATGACAATGTAGAATTCTCGATGCTTCTTCAGTGTCAGAAACGACCTCACCGACACATTCGACACCAAAAAAGGATTTAGGCAAGGTGATGCACTGTCATCTGACTTCTCTAACATTATTCTTGAGAAGATTGTGCAAAACTCCCGAGCCATGTACTACTAGCATACGCCGATGAGATTGTCATCATTGGTCAGACTCAGCGTGATGTTATAGCCACGTTTTCTGATATCGAGAAGGAAGCGGCAAAAATGGGTTTAGCAATAAATGAGTGTAAGACTATGTATATGCTGTCAACTGGAAAGGACACACAACATAGACGAATTGGACAGAACGTCACCATTAACAGTTATAACTTTGAGGTAGTACGGGAGTTTTACCACGTCGGCTCCCTTGTTAACTCTGACAACAACATCTCGCCAGAAACCAAACGAAGAATTACTTTTGCCAATCACTGCCTCTTGGGGCTAAGAAGGCAATTTAGTAGTAAACCCCCACTCGAACTACTAAGGAAATCCTATATAAGACCCTGATCATCCCAGTCCTGCTCTACGGCGCTGAAGCATGGACCGTATCAAAAGCGGATGAAGAAATCCTTGGTCGATTCGAGAGAAAAATTCTTCGAAAAATCTTCGGTCTCGCTTGCTTTGACGGGCTATTGAAACGAAGATTCAACCAAGAAAGTGCGCAACTGCAGGCAATAAGCTAAAGACCAGCCTTATTGGTGAGATATATTGGTTGAGGCCCAGGTTCATTGCGGACTTAAGCGCCACTTAAGTAAGGAAGTACGTCTACTGAACATTGGACAAATTTTTAATTTTAATCCAAACACCTTTAAAAATAGTATGTCCAGATATAGATTGAAAGGTTATTCTCAGAAGCCGATACACAGTTCTCCTCTTGATTACCAGTCTACCATAACATCCATTTCGATGTTGTATTTCAATTAGCACCCTCAAAGGAAACCTACCCAACTCATTTCCGTTAATGAAACCACTATTCCCCTTCAAGACTGCGGCCACACCACCACCTCTCCCATTTTCACAGTGCCTCCAGCAGCTCCACTGCGAAATGCAATAAATCCCAATTTACATAGTAAACCACTTCAACACATGGCGATCATTAATTTACCAGCAATTGTGTCCAATTAACAATAAATAAAGCTCCAACCTGTGCACGTTTTCGTATGTCTTCCTAATTAAGATGTCCATGCGAATTGGCTTCCAAACCAGACGACGCCGATAAAGATGCAGATGAAGATCCAAACCCGCCACAACTGATGATCACAACTCACCGCAGGCAAACCGTTTAAATTTATTGACTTCGACTCTTTATCGAGTGGGAAAACCTAAACTCCTCCATCCGCGTTGTGGTCATCGGACAAAACATCCAACTGGGCGGCTATTTGGCTGTACGATCACTGCGATATCGGGCCCCACACCGGTGGCAGCAAATATCATAAACAGCGTGCAGCATCAGCATGCGGCACCATTAAACTCAGTTTGCTGTGCGGTGTACCATCCAGCTGGACAGACTGGTTTATGGATCCCGATTGACGGCCTCAAGTCGACATGCCTGTGTGATTCCTCACGATCGGCTCACGATCGATGGATATTTACACGCATGTTTCGTTGCAGGGGAATAATTCGAGGTGACAAATGGTGCGAGTGATTTAGTGGGATCACAATATTTATTACTCCTGCCAGCCGGATGGTGATCGCGTGTATCTGTGATCGCTGATCTTGCGAGGGCGGAGGTGAACTAAAAAAGTCATCTCTGTATTTACATGGCGGCTAGAGCGTTTTTATGATCTAACCTATATGTTGGAACACCATCGGTCCGGTAAACGATTACTGATCTATCTGTAGATACTTTATTTGCTTTTTTTTTGTGAATTTACGGTAAACGAGTTAGTCCCGGAAGGGAGCAGCAAACTGCCGCTTTATGACTTTCCATAAGGTCCATTGGCTTATAAAAGTTTTTAAGTGCAAACTCGAAAGTGATTATAGAGTTCATGTACCTGTCTGTATGTGTTGTGTAAATAGGTTTGGTTTCTGTGGTGTGTGCATGGAGTGCAGCAAAAGCCACGCAACAACTGTTCCGACGGTAATTGTTCAGATGACGAATTAATCTACACGCCCACAGGCGGACAATTACGTGGTATAATGGATGAGATGAAATGCAATCAAGTTGCCGCAGATAGTCGTTGCATGTACTACTGTGGCAGATGCATTTATACTCGTACAACGCGTCAGGCACATCTGAATCTGACAGTTGAGGTTTTTTTTCGCAAGGATGAGCGCAACATTCTATTGCTGGATGTGTATCTAATATAAAGGAGTGGGTTGGGTGCGTAGCGTATTTGGATGAAGAGTAATTAATGGCGGCTCATATGTGATGCCAAGAAGTATGTTGAGGTGGTGCTAAATGCTATTAAGGGAGAAAGACATGCGATAAAAGCGTTGTAAATCAGATAGAATGGAGTTCAATGAATCAGAACTATTGGAATGGGTAAATTGATGATTGGGGGTGATTGCAAAATTGTGATACAAAAGTTGATATAAAACGAAATTATCGTGGAAATCTGTGGTGGAGGGAGTTATAAATGAAAGTATCTACTTGCAGTGATTCGCGTATTATCTCTTACCAGGATAACTCGCTGGGAGAATTTTGATTGAATTCTAGAGAGAAGCAATTACATTCTGGGCCCTAATTCTGTAAAATGATTATCATTTGACGATAACATTTCGACGGTACATCTAGGATCACGTAAGATTAATAGTCGTTTTGCTGTCGGCGATATCACTTTATTTGCTTCATTTAAAACGATAATCGTCAAATCACAGACGTTTATTGAGCGATTGCTCATGAAGTCTCGGCTACCGTCTGAGTGATAATCGTTTTCAAAGTTACGGAATGACCTCCCTGCTCTTCTACGGAACTCTCATGTATTTTATAAAATTAGGTTTTGAAACTATGCCTCAATAGGTATCAGAAAAACAAGAGGAAAACTCAGCGGGCAAATTTGGCATATTCAAAAACTCAGGTATCAAAAGGTATCATAGATGAATTCTAATTCACATTGGTCCCATGACAGCAATGACCCTTTCGAGCAATGCCGTTTTCATAACGGGTACGCCATCTAACGTTTTTTTTCAACTAGTGCTTATTTCGAGAATGGTAACACTTAGCTCATGTCTGATTTGACAGGTAATTAGTTTTATCCTTCCGCTGAATGAATATGGTTGTGTATACGCTTGAACAACGCTGGGAAATATTGCGACATTACTTTGAAAATCATGGTAATGTTGCAGAATGTGTGCGAAAATTGCGTACGGATTTTTGAAGAAGAGAAGCACCGTCAGCTCCGTATGTTCGTTATCTTGTGAAAAAAGTGAAAGAAACTGGCATCCTCATCGATAAACCAAAGCGTGAAAAGCCAAAAACAGTGTGTGCTGCTGTGGCAGAAAGTGTGCGTGAAGCGCCATCAACATCAATTCACCGTCGTTCTCAACAATTGAACATTTCGGAGACATCATTGAGACGAATTTTGCATAAAGACCTTGGTATGACGCCATATAAAGTCCAATTGGTTCAGGAGTTGAAGCCAACTGACCATCCAATGCGTTTTCGCTTCGCTAAGTGGGCCTGCGATCGACTTAGAGAAGATGCCGATTTTGCCAAAAAAATCATCTTTTCAGATGAAGCTCATTTTGATCTTGGCGGGTATGTAAACAAGCAAAATTGTCGCATTTGGGGCACAGAAAACCCACACGCATACAGCATACATTGAAAAGCCGATACACCCAAAACGAGTCACTGTTTGGTGCGGATTTTGATCCAGAGGCATAATTGGACCATTTTTCTTCGAAAATAAGCAAGGAGTGGCCGTTACAGTCAATGGCGATCGTTATCGGGCCATGTTGAACGAATTTTTGTTCACAAAAATTGAAGAGGAGGATATTGGCAAAATTTGGTTTCAACAGGACGGCGCTACGTGCCACACAGCCGAAGCTACACTCGATGTTTTGCGCCCTGTTTTTGAAGATCGCATTATCAGCCGCAGAGCTGATGTCGTTTGACCACCTCGGAGCTGCGATTTGACACCGTTGGACTATTATTTGTGTGGTGCCATAAAAGATAAGTACTACGCCAACAAGCCAGAGACAATTGACGCTTTAAAGGACAATATTCGTGAAACCATTGGTGAAATACAGCTGCACACAATCGATAATGTGCTTAAAAATTGGACCGATCGTGTAGGCTACTGCATGGCCAGCCGAGGCAGCCATTTGAATGAAATTATTTTCCATTATTAACCGGAAGGATTGTAATTTCAAATAAAAAAAGAAATTTGAGAAAATATTTAGTAAGTTAGTTATTTGGCGGACTTAAATCTCTAGCTTATCTTACGTAATCTGTCTTTTTGAACATGTTAAAAACGGTGCAGTGTAATAACGAAATGGAAATAAGTCGCCAAACTGTTAATGCCTTTTAGTTGTGAGGCTTATTTCCTTTTCATGCATCCAAACTCGCACGCAACCCAAATTCAACATTGAGCCCAAGCAGGGGGGTTGCACTCACATTTAAACTTTGCATACACCCAAACTCGCACTTGGATGTATGAAAAGTATGAACCCCCTTGTGACAACTGTTTGATTTTGGATGAAATTGAATCTATGCAAAGTTTGAATATGGAGTGCAACCCCCCTTGCTTGGGCTAACTGTTGGATTTGTTTTGCGTGCGGGGTTAAGTGAATGCTAAACATCTTTTTTGTTGGGCTTTTATTGAGTTTTCTTTGAGGGTTTTGATTATTATACCAATTTCAAATCGCACTAACCAACGCAGGTATTAATATTTTTTGGGGGGAGGGGCTTTTTTTCCATTTCGATAAGGAAATAAGTCTCGTGGGAGCTATGTCCACTTTTTGGGAATTTGCCCCGCTGGGTTTATTGCACTGCACCGTCAAAAACATCGAACTATCTAATGAATCGAGAAATATTTTTGAGCTACATATACGGCAATGCAAAGGAATATACATTTTGGGATCATTGTTTTCTTTAAGGATGATTATGAAACAATCGCGTCGTCGCAACGATAGTTTTAGTTTTGAAAGCACTGTCGCCTTTTCGAAATCGCTTCTATTTTTTGAAGTGAAACTTCTTTTCGCACGGTGTTAATTGGATTTAATGAAACGAAAAACACGTCACGAAAAAGAGAAAACAAAATTCCGCACCTGGTTCTGGAGTGTTGTGGCTGTTTAATCGTGTGTATTGAACGGGTGTACGTGTATCTTAGTCAACACTTACGTTGGTGTGCCAATAAAAGGGATCTATTGTCGGAAAAGATTTAACCTAAGATTGCGGTGTCGTCTCGCCGACTTGACGGTTGCTTGTTGGTATGTTTGTTGCAGAACCAGGAAGATCTTTGACGTGGTGTTTTTTATGTAAGGACATTAGTTCACAGGCACCCCAAGAAAATGTAAATTTGCTTACTAGGCATCGTGTGTGAGCAAGATCAAATCATGAAACTCATCGGTGAATCCAGGAACGCATTATTCTTCATCGTAATCACACGAAAGTTGCTACAAGTGTAGCATTTGGTAACATGTTCTGAAAAATATTCTGTTCTCGGGGACATTTGAGGGTAGGCGACTTAAATGGTTAATTTCCTCTGAATGTTGAAATAATAGCTGATCGATGGTACTGACTTTCTTTTGCGCTGTTTTTGGTTTTTGAAAAGGTCTTTATCTGACGTATAGAGTCTGTAATTGAAGCTTGAAACCAAACAGGTAGATTTGATTGAGTTTTCAATGTATATGATGTAGGTAATGAAAATGTATTTTTGGAATTCGAGTGCTGTTTCTACGAAGGACAGTGTTCTACATATGACGAAATTTTTTAAAACAAGATGCTGTCGGAAACTGACGGGCTCAGTGGCGCGATGGTTAATGCGATGAACTGCCGCGCAGAAGGTCTGGGTTCAATTCCCAGCTGTAGCAACACCTGAATGATTTTTCACTAGCCCTTTTCTCGTGATAATCTGACAAATCATCCGGATAGTATCAATTGTCAAGAAAAGCTACTCTAACTTAGCCGTTCGGATTCGGCATAAAAAAGGAGGTCCCGATATCGTGCAAGAAGTACACACGCACACATGAATGGTTGTGAGAAAGCTAGGCCCTGGGTAATAACCTGCCTGTTGCGCCAAAAATTTGTATTTTGTATAGGAAAGGGCTCTGACGATTGTGGTTGTAAATACAAAAAATAACGAGAGAGGTTTCTGAGGTGTCTGATTGTTTCGGATGGGATGACGTGGTCAGATTTGATGGTGTATTCAGTTGAAAACCGATAGTTTTGACTAAGATTGCCTTTTGAATGGATTGGTGGAAAAGGGAGAGAGAGAAATTACATAGAATACCGTTTCACTTTTACCGCGTGTCAACTCACACTCGATTTTTTTTAAGTTGTCCAAGATAAACCTCTCAACACTGTCGTCCAGGTGATGGATTAGGGAGTAATCCATCACCTACTAATTAGGTAACTTCTAGGATGTTATGGTTCGAGGTTGTCTGGGAGTTTCACTCACCAGTATCAACTGCTAAGGGAACACAATTTAGCTTTAGAACGTTATGCTGGGGTACGGTTGGGTACTCGGAATCCATAGGGTGAAGGTTTGAAGTCCAGACACAGGGCAAATTTATCTTTTATTTTTGTTCCTTGAATAGGTCGATCGAAGGACGTAGAGAAATGAGTAATGGAAAGTGAATTGCACATGAACAAGAACGTTCAAGTCCAGAAGGTTAACTTTCATGAGAGTTACTTAAATCCATTCTAGTTTGAACCAGTTTATCTTATTTGTGGTTTGGTTCTGGACAAATTTTAAATAGTATATGCAGTGCAATAACCCCCGCGGAATTAAACCCCGAAGGGCATAATTCCCAAAAAAAGAAAATAGCAACTACGCGTATTTCTTTTTCGAATTGGAAATGAGCCAGCTGCTGTTAATACCTTTTATTTGTATGGCTTATTTCCTTTTTCAACTTCGAACGCAAACCATATCCAATAGCCCAAGCAGGGGGTTACAGAGGGCACCCATATTCAAACTTTGTATACATCCAAACTTGCACTCGGATGTTTGCAAAGTATGAACCCCCTCTTTGGGCACACTGTTTAATTTGGGATGGGTGCGAATTTGGATGTATGCAAAGTTTGAATATGTATTCGGGCAGCTGCCCCCCTGCTTGGGCTCAATGTTGAAAGTGGGTTGCGTGCGTGGTTGGTTGTATGCTAATCTTCCTTGTTGTTGTTTGAATAGAATGACGATTTTAATGACAATAACAGCTGCAGGTGTTAATTCTTTTTGTGGCAGGGCTGAATTTCGTGGGGGTCATTGCACTGCACCGAAATTTGCATTCGGGACTATTCAATCACACCTGCGGTAATTTTAAAGTAATACTGAATAAATTGTGCAAATGCAAGTGGCCTATTAAGATAAGACTGAAATTTTATTTGGTTGTACACCTGCAATACGCTCGTTTTGCTTCAGGAGGTCCTTAGGAGTCTGAGATTTCCCCCTTGACAGCAAAACGAGTGTGGTTTTGAAGCAGACACAAGGATTCTACGAAGACGGGCGGCTTGAAGTTTATTGGTAGAACTTCCACTGACCCATAGATATTGCAATGACTGGAACTCGAAAATTAACTTTCAGAAATCTGGAACTTTTAACTTTAGGACACCGTTCTCTAGGGCTTCAAGGGGTACGAGAAAAAACTGGAGCAAGCTGGCGATTGGTGGACCAAACGGATAGTCAACTGGCTGGTAAAAGCGTAGTAAAGTACCTTGGAATCTAGCTGAATCATCATCTATATTTCGGCAGACATGTAGATGCTGCTCTGGCGAGTGCTAGGGAAGCGTTTGCCTACCAAGACGATGGTTTTATAGCAGCCGTCTTGACAGCAGAGTGATGGTGATTTACTACATGGCCCTTATTGGATAATTGCTTATGGGTGTCCGGTGTGGTTCAACGTTGCCGCATCTCAAAAAGAAAAGATTCGGGTGCTTGAGAGGCAGTGTCCAAAAAGCTGCCTTGGAATAGGTACAGAGAGTCTTAGTGCACAAAACAAAAAGAAAAGATTCGGGTGTTTGAGAGTAGTGTCCAAAAAGCTGCCTTGGAATAGGTACACAGAGTCTTAATGCACAAAACGTTATTCCGAGCAGGTCGGAAAATTATTAACTTTCTGGTAAAACTCATTCGGCTTCACAGCGCGTTTAAGCAGCTACATCCCGCTTGAAGCTCTCTTATGTTTGGGCAGTCAGGGGATGATACAGGATAGATCGGTGGTTCCGCCAATCTACCAGGTCTTCCGAAGATTTGTGGATAGGCGGCTTCTATACGACCGAGACGTAATCACTCAAAGCGGGGGTGAGTACCTGCGGTTAAGAAGGAGTGCGTCCGATTGGGACCGTCGGAGTAGGTTAGCAAACTTTTTTGACGGTTGCGATTCAAAAAAAAAGTTTTCCGGATTGAGGCTTATTCGCTGGGCTTTGATTCTAAATCGCACAGTGGAATGTAACAACGATTGTGAAATTTATAGATTTAAAGTAAGTTCCCACCGAGCCGATATGCGTCATTCCAGTTAAACGCGTTTATAAAACCATATATGAGGCTAGCTAAATCGATTGGTAAGTTAGGAAGTCATATACCAACGGATGCTCGCAGACAAAAATAAGGACTACAGGACAACTTTACAGGCGAAGATCTTTCGTCAAGGTTTTAAAAATGAACGTTATAATAACTTGAGAGGTGGAAGCCGAGTAATGATGTTCTGAAGTTTATCCAAAAATAAGAGCCCTCAAAGCCAAAATGCTGAAAAAAATGGAGACCAACATCTGCAGACTGTTAAACGGGACGACGATTAAAATCTATCTTATGCAGAACGAACCATTTAGGTACAAAAATGCCTAATAAAACTGACTGCAGTAATGGCAGATATGGAGACATATCTAGGCATGGTGAACTCCGGTGTTTCCCTCGAACTTTATAGAAATGTCTTGTTTTGTTTTAATCGATACATTGACTCTTAATGCACCTAACTTGAAAGTCCAAAAAGTTGCTCTACGGGGCCTTATTCTGACCAGTCCTACTTTACGACACAGAGTGTTGGATAATAAGAGGGGAAGAGAATGAACAACAATAATTCGACAGCAGAATCTTAGAATCCCAAGCTTCAAAATCGAAACGACAAGGAATACCGAACACTCGGTTTGGTCATCAAACAATCGCAGATGCGAGAGCGCTTGAAATTAGGATGGAAGACTACCTTGTGACTGTAAACTAGTTTACCCTGATGCCTATCTCCGGAAGCACAATATTGTGATTCGTACTTATCGAACTCAGTTTTCCTTTCCCAGTATCGTTATCTCATTTCTTCTTGTTCACAATTTCCTTGATGTCCCAATTGTGAAAGGACATATGAACCCCTTAAGTGCTCACAAATCTAAAAAAAATTGAAAAATCATGCTTTAGAAGTCTACGATGTAAAGATACGTATAAGCATATGAACACCAGTCCTGCGTCCCGCAAAGTCTCTGATTCCCAACTATATGTGAGCTCTTTAAAGTAAATTCTCACTTGAAGTGTTGTGCAGAAGTAGAAAATGACCTTCACCAACTTAGGTTGGCCAGGACGATAGAAACCAGACTACTATAGTGCACATTTGTTGATATCCTGGTTCATCTCTGAATGTAGCGCCACCTATAAAGAGGTGGGTTGAAGAAACTTAGATTTATTCGTTTCTTGATTTATGGACTTTGTATGCGACCTGCAGATTCTCTTTGATACCGAAACCAGTTGAAATTGCTTTACAGATCCTTAAAGTTACCAAATTTTTAACTTCTCATCTATCATATGGGATACGACACAGTTATCATCATTTAATATCTTCTAATTCTATCTTTATAGTATCTGCGCACCCACTAAATGTCCATTTGTTATGCAGAACACCTCTTTAAAAGGGAGGGACTTACATAAACCTAGGTACCCTCACATATATAAATCACTTTCTCCACCTATCAATCCCACACTCAGATACATATTGCTCCAAGAATGTATGTTCCCATCAATAAAATAAAATCCACAGGGATCCCGACCCCGATGAAGGCCTGCTCTCTAAACCCTGTTTGCTTAATTAGCTGAACAACAGTTCATGAACTTGTGGGAACCAATAAAAACGCCGACAAATCTTCTCAAAGAATATTCACATCCCTACTGTGACAACATCCTCCAAGCACGTAAAACTCTTTCCCAAAGACCCGACCAACCTACCCAACAGAACAAGTCCGAAGTTGGTAATGAAAGAAATGCTAATGGTTACATTCCTTTTAAACGATGTGGAAACACGCTTTGTTACGCAGAAAAACATAACTAACCCTCCACAAGTATCCCGGTCGGTCCTATCTTCCAGATAATTAAGTTTATGGCCGCAGGAAGAGCTGCTTTACATACACTCCCAGTTCCAATATGAAGCCAATTAAAATTCCACTGAGTAGTCCTTCCTGCATATTGACAGTTTTACTGCTGTTGATCCTTTCGAGATATGACATCACTCGCCCACACTAGGTGTTACTCGCTCAATGCAATTACAACGATAAGCGATACTTTCAACGGAAAGCAAACATTGTCAGGATGTTGCAAATACTCGTATGCATACGTAATGCGATATCCTGAACGCTCCCTCATGTCTTTACATAAGAATCGAACAAGAGAGCTGAAACAGCTCAACGTGAATTCTGAGAAAGTATCTTTTGGATCTCCGTCACAATTTGTTCATGTACTTATCCTGTTTGCATGATTCTGATATGTAAACGAATAAAAGACGTCCTTGGCCAAATGGTGAGTGGGAGAACTACTTAACTGACATCCCACCGGCAGGGGGTATGTCAATTTGTGTTGCCAAGCGTTCGTTGGTAACGATAATGGAAGCTCTATTTGTCATCAGGATGTATCACTGAACAGGGTCTTATCCCAAAGTTGGTCATCCACCTTGACCAAGGACTATTTATGATGATGAGATGGCAGTTGGGAAGTAATTACGGAGTGGTTACCTGTGTCGTGTATCTTTGGAGGTTGCTAGGAGTTGAAAATTACTTAAGAACTTGACCAAACTTGAAAACATATTTAACGATGTGGATAAGGACTAATTTTGTATCCTTAGAGTTCTCATTTAATAAAAAGATACAGAGGTCATAGACCTAATAAAATTTTCGAATGATTTATTCAGGGACAGGGACATCTGTCACAAGACCGAATACTGGATAACAAAATATGACAACTGACAGCCCACAAGAGTGTTGACGTTCACTAATAGCTTCAGACCAGAGGCCAACAACTGGATACGTTGGCGTTTCTTGATGTCAATCTAATTGCAAACTCTATTTTCAGACACTAATGTCGGTCACCGACGAACACTATCAGTGCACAAATGCGATTCATCTCTCGGTCGTCCTAATGAAAGGATGCCGCTTCTATTTGTGTGTGTGTGTATATTCCATTCGTTCGAAACATTTAACAGCAGCAATTAAGAAGCGCATTCAATTTACGTATCTGTCTGTCTGTTGGCAACCCCCTGCTGTCATTCATACAACAGACAACTGACAGCCGTACAGAGGCCCACATGATTAGAAGGCGCGTTCGTTTGGGGGAGGAACGAGATGTTGTGAGGAACATTTTTTCGCCATCAAGAGGTGCGAATTTTTGTTGATTAACTTTTGACATCCAACTGCAGCTATACAGATTCAGAGTTTTAAGATGAATGGAGACGGATGGTGGCAGAGTTCATCTTTTATGGAGGGTAAGTGAGTGTGTTCGATGATTGGATGCTTGTGTCTGCAGACGGCGATGCAATCTCATTCGATATCTTATTCCATCGTCTGTTTACTCCAAGCTGATGTGAGACTGAGTTCGAAATGATATCAATTACAGCAGAGCACTTTGAGTACTCAAATAGCACTTTGTGGTTACTTAAGGATACACGTATGCGTCGACACTTTGGAATCGGATTTTATTTACCCAAGCAAGTGCATTTGACCTTTGAATGCTGCTGAGATTGGAGGAAATCACATCCAATTCCATCACCAACCGGTAATGGAAATTGAATAGTGAATGACGAATGGTATGTAATCCTTAGCAGTTATGACCGGAAAAGATTGATTTCACAGGGGAAAAAATATTTTAGTGAAATATGGACAGGGACGAATGTTGTTATTCATCATATGCCTCTAAGACAAGGATAAGTAGAGGAATATTATGTTACCAACCTTGAGAACTATGAGTGGTGTCATGGATGCAGCTACCATAATTAGAAGCAACAAAGCTCCAAGAATAGATTGGCATACCAAACTTGTCTCTGGCCAGCCACTATGTTTTTCCTTCTTCCTGCCATTGTGATGGTAGAGACAAAAATGATGACCACCTCTTGTGAAGCAGGAGCTGGAGAGATTTGTATCAGCAGGAATACTACGATCTGTTCTGACTAGCCATTGGGCGGCTCCTATAGTGGTTGTTCGAAAGCCTTCCGGGAACATTCGCATATGTGGTGACTTTAAAGTAATGATTAACCCACAGCTAGATGTAGACAAATATCCACTTCCTAGAGTGGAAGAAATATTCCACAAGCTTCTGGGAGGAGACAGTTTTAGTAAAATCGATTTGAGTGCTGCCTATTTTCGATTTCCGCTGGATGATGAATTAAAGCAGTATCTGGTCATTAATATACCATTTGGCTTGTACCAGCAGGTTGCCATTTGGAGTCGCAAGGTCTTCAGAAATATTCCGGCGTCTTATGGAAAAAATAATAAGCGGCATGGAGCATTGCGCTGCTTATTAAGATGTTTTTATCGTGACAGGGCCCAATGATGATGAGCATGTAGCAACCACTAAGGAACTTTTAACGCGTTTATCTTCGTATGAACTGCAGTGCAACGTGAAAAAATACATATTTCCAAGGCAGAGCATTGAATATTTGGGACACAGAACAGATACAGCTGGTATTAGACCGTCGGAAATTAGCTTTGAAGCAATCAAGAAGAAGAGCACACCCAGGGATATCAAGCAGTTACAAGTATTTCATGGAAAAGTCACCTACTACGGTAAATTTATAAATAACTTTTCTCAAATTGCAGCTCCGCTAAAAGAGTTACGAAAGCAAAATACACGCTTCATATGGACGAATCGTCAGGAAAATACCTTCGCGCTAAAGGCTCAAATTATTGAGAATACCCGCTTAATGCATTTCACGGACCAACTCCCACTTGTGCTGGCGACAGACGCGTCTTCCCACGGAATCGTTGCTGTGCTATTAAATCGATATCCCACTGGATCTGAGCGCCCCATTGCACACGCATCTAAAAATCTCAATTCACAGCAGTTAAAGTACAGCCAAATAGAGAAGGAAGCTCTATCCATTATTTTTGGTGTCCAAAAATGTCATCAATATGTTTTTGGTCGCATTTTTGAGCTAATCACAGACCACAAGCCATTCTCTCGATTTCCAACCCCAGCAAACCAATACCGACAATAGCTGCGCATCGACTACAGAGGTGCGCGATCCTCCTAATGGCATACACATACACCACAAAGCAGCATGGTAGCGCTGATGGACTGTCTAGGTTGCCTGCAGGACCAGATGTAGGTTTCGACGCAGAAGAGGATCGATGTTTGGAGGTTATAGCGGAGCTAAAGAAAGAAGTTGAGGAGTTCCCAGTTAATTGCAAATTGATTGCCAAGGCATCTGCCAAAGACCCCGTATGAAAGAAAGTCTTGCATTTAATGGACAATGGGTGACGCGAAAGCTTAAGCAAACAATATGAAGATGTGAAGCCTTTCTTTGCTTGACGTGTTGCTATAACTCTACATAATGGTGTTTCACTTGAGCAAGCAGGTATGTCACGAGTTATAGTACCTTCTAACCTGCGAGAAAGAGTACTTACAATGTTGCATGCCGGACATTGGGGCATAGTGAATACCAAGCAGTTAGCACGCCGTCATTGCTGGTGGCCTGGAATCGACAAGGACATTGAAGCATCAGTAAGTCGCTGTGAAACGTGTCTTCAGAAAAGTTCGAGTCCTCGTCAAGATTTTTCAAGCTAGCCATCACCTTCTAAGCCATGGGAGACTGTTCATGTAGAATTTTTTTTAACCACATGTACCTTATTTGTGTGGATGTCTACTCAAATTTTCCTTATGCGATTGAAATGCCCGGAACTACAACAGATGCCACATTAAGCGCATGAGAATATGTCTTTGCTATTGAAGGATTGTCTGAGCTACTGGTATCCGACAATGGCCCATTATTTGCCTCTGAGAAATTTCGACAGTTTTACAAGCTGAGAGTTGTTCAGCATCTCCCTTCAGCCCCGTTTCATTCTGCATCCAATGGTCTTTTAAGTCCTCAATGAAAATGCTGTTCAGAAATAATAAATATCATGGCTAACAAGCACCGTCTGACAAAACTAGTCGTCGTTTGATGTCGAATTTTGTTGAACGGCACAGAGTGAGATAGTCGACACGCCCAAGACGTTCTAATGAACTCTTCGAAGCGGTAAGAGAGTGAGTTTCTGAGAACCCATATGTAACGGGTGATTTTTTAGCTGGTTTGGTTTTGACAACACTGGTTTTGACAGCTGACGTGTGTTTAGTACCTTGTGTCACTGTCAAACAGCTTCAGTTTGGTTTGCAATTTAACCATGGATCGTCTTACAAATGAACAACGCTTGAAAATTATTGAATTTTACTATCAAAATTCGTGCTCGGTTCGAAATGTTCATCGCGCGCTGCTTCCATTTTATGATCGGCATTCTCGACCTTCTGAGCAGTCTATTCGGAAGATTGTGACCAAATTTCGCACCAAATTTACTTTGTTGGACATTAAACCACCAACACGTTTACGTACTGTGCGTAGTGAAGAAAATATTGCGGCCGTATCAGCTAGTGTGACAGAAGACCGCGAAATGTCGATTCGGCGCCGTTCCCAGCAGTTAGGCCTTTGTTACAGCACTACGTGGAAAATTTTGCGGAAGGATTTGGGCGTAAAGCCTTTTAAGATACAGCTGGTGCAAGAACTAAAGCCAGCCGACCTACCACAACGCCGAATTTTTGGTGAATGGGCTTTCGGAAAGCTGGCCGAGGATCCGCTTTTTTTATCGAAAAATTGTGTTCAGCGATGAGGCTCATTTTTGGTTGAATGGGTACGTAAATAAGCAAAATTGCCGCATTTGGAGTGAAGATCAGCCAGAAGCATTGCAACAGCTACCAATGCATCCCGAAAAAGCCACTGTTGGGTGCGGTTTATGGGCCGGCGGCATTATTGGGCCATATTTCTTCAAAGATGATGCGAATCGCAGCGTTACTGTCAATGGTGAACGCTACCGAGCGATGATAACAAACTTTTTTTTGCCCGAAATGGAAGTTCTTGACTTGCATGATATGTGGTTTCAACAAGACGGTGCCACATGCCACACAGCACGCGAAACAATGGCGCAATTGCGAGGCGAGTTTGGTGAACAGTTAATTTCACGTTTCGGGCCGGTCAATTGGCCGCCTAGATCGTGCGATTTGACACCATTAGATTATTTTTTGTGGGGGTATGTCAAGGCTAATGTCTATAGGGACAAGCCCGCTTCGATTGACGCACTGGAAGCCAACATCTATGCATTCATTCGTGAGATACCGGCCGATATGTGTGAAAGAGTATGCCAAAATTGGACTCAGCGGATGGGCTACCTGAGACGCAGCCGCGCTCAACATTTGCATGAAATTATCTTTAAACATTAAATTGCAAGGTTCAAACTATCGATTCAAATAAATATTTCATTCATTTTTTCGAATTTTTTGTGTTTTTTTTTTAAAAAAAGTTCGAAACCTCTTAAAAAATCACCCGTTATTTGTATCGTCAGCTCATGCAAGAATCATTCCTGGAACCACATTGGGGTTGATTTTGAAGGATGATTTGCGTTTGTTCCATATTAAGTGCAATTGACTCAAAGAATATTATCGACAGACGGCGAAAGAGTCTCTCGAATGGTTTACATCGACCTTGACCAGACGCATTTCACACAATCTTACGCGCGCCGGCCGTTAACGAGCATAATTCTCGCCTGTGAGGAACTTAGAAACCACACAAGATCGATGGAATATCTTTGCGTGACTGCTTGGGAAGACTTTTACGCCAAACCATAATTAGACTATTTCTCTTCACTTACTTAAGTAGCGCTACAGTCCGGGATGAACCTGGGCCTCAACCAACATGCCTCTCCAATTAGCCCTGTCCTTAGCTAACTGCCTACAGTTGCGTACTCCAAGTTGGTTGAGATCGGTTCCTACTTGTGTGCGCCACTTAAGGCGAGGTCTGCCTCTACTGCGTCCGACCGCGACGTCTGGCTGGGAATCGAAGACTCTGCGAGCCGGAGTATTGGTGTCCATTCTTTCTACATGTCCTAGCCATCTTAAACGTCCAATGCGGAGTTTTTTGACTAAAGGTATGTAGATGTACAGCTCTTATAGTTCGTGGTTGAATCTTCGTCTCCATAGCCCGTCAACGCAAACGGGACCGAAGATTTTCCGAAGAATTTTTCTCGCGAATCGACCAAGGATTTCTTCATCCGCTTTTGATACGGTCCATGCTACAGCGCCGTAGAGCAGGACTGGGATGATCAGGGTCTTATATAGGATCTCCTTAATAGTTCGAGTGAGGGCTTTACTACTAAATTGCCTTCTTAGCCCGAAGAAACAGCGATTGGCAAGAGTAATTCTTCGTTTGATATCTGCCGAGATGTTGTTGTCAGAGTTAATAGCGGAGCCGAGGTAGACAAAGTCCCGTACTACCTCAAAGTTATATCTCTCAATGGTGACGTTCTGTCCAATTCGTCGATGTTGTGCGACCTTTCGTGTTGACAGCATATACTTAGTCTTAGCCTCATTTACTGCTAAATCCATTTTTACCGCTTCCTTCTCTATACCAGCAAACTTGGCTATGACATCACGTTGAGTCCTACCAATGATGTCAATATCGTCGGCGTATGCTAGTAGTTGCACCGATTTTTGGAAAATTGTGCCTCTGGTGTTGGCTCGGGAGTTTTGCACTATCTTTTCAAGAATCAAATTGAAAAAGTCACATGACAGCGCAACGCCTTGCCTAAATCCTTTTTGGTATCAAATGTGTCGGTGAGGTCATTTCCGACCCTGATTGTGCAGCGAGAATTCTCCATTGTCATCCTACACAAACGGACGAGTTTGGGCGGTATACCAAAACTAGACATGGCTCTGTATAGTTCGTCTCTATAAATGCTGTCGTATGAGGCTTTGAAATCGATGAATAGGTGGTGGGTATCGATTTGAACTTCTTGGGTTTTTTCCAGGATCTGCCGAAGTGTGAAAATTTGATCGATTGTGGACTTTCCTGGCCTAAAACCACACTAATAAGGGCCGATCAGGTTGTTGGTAAACGGTTTCAGGCGTTCACATATTACGGCAGATAGGATCTTGTAGGCGATGTTGAGCAGACTTATGCCTCTGCAGTTGGCGCAGTTAAGAGGGTCACCTTTTTTGTGGATTGGGCAAACGATACTGAGGTTCCATTCTTCTGGCATGCTTTCAGCCGACCAGAGTTGGTGGATGTTACTTACCAAGTCATATCCGCCGGCTTTATGAAGCTCAGCGGAAATCCGTCATTTCCGGCGGCCTTATTATGCTTGAGTTTAGATATTGCTATCCTCACTTCACTTAGGTCGGGTGGTTGGCAGTTTTCGCTGTCGTTGCCAATATTGAATGGATCGTTCTGCCTGACAGCGGAATGTTGTTCGTCATAGCCGTTGAACAGTCTGCAGAAGTGGTTCTTCCATATCCTCAGCATCGACTGTGTCTCAACTACGATATTTCCTTGTTCATCTCGACAGGATTCTGTTCGAACCTTGTAGCCTTGGCTTTGACGTTTTACACTTTGGTAAAACTTACGAACATCGTTCCTGGAGTGGCTCCTCTCTATATCCTCGATCGCGCGCTTTTCTTGCTCTTTTTTCTTCTTTCTAAAAAGCCGATGTTCTTCCCTTCTTCTTTGCCTATAGAGCTCAATGGCAGCTCTCGTCTTCACCTGCAGCTTAGCCTTGTAGGCTCGTTCTTGGCTGCGAGCATCTGTCGGAATTCCTCATCAAACCAGGGGTTTCTTGCTGGTGGCCGCTATAAACCTAGCACATCAGTTGCGGCTGATCTAACGGCTTGTTGGCATCGTTGCCATTATTCTTCGACATTAGATGCTGGTGGTGTGTTGTGAGTCGAGGGGTTAAGGGATACGCGTTGCGCGAAGGTCTTGGCAGTCTCTGGCGATTGTAGTCTTTGGACATTAAATTTTTTCATAGTATTTCTGTTTTTTTGTGGCGTGGTGGATATCCGCATACTTACCTTGGCTACAACAAGGTAGTGGTCCGAGTCGATGGTAGCCCCTCGGAATGTTCGGACATCCAAAATACTGGATGCGTGCCTCTTGTCTATCGCAATGTGATCAATTTGGTTGACTGTTCGTTGATCTGGAGACCGCCATGTCCCCTTATGGATATCGAGGTGAGGAAACCATGTGCTCTCTTCAGATAAGGTGAAACAATCGATGGGAATCCATATCGGTAGATGTCGGCTAAATTTGTCTGCCCACAAATGTAAGAAAAAGGTCTGGACAGGGATCTATATAGGAACTATTTTTATGACCAAACACTTGACTGAGTGTAAGCGCTTATTAGGCCTGGTAGTGATTTAAGTCCGTACTGAAACGAAGTCTTGTTTTCACTGAGAAGAGAAGGTGCCATGCAATGGCGCTCAAGGAGTGGCATTAATCAACAGAAAGCAAATGGGTAAAGGACACTGTTATGCTATTTCAAATTGCGCACTTGTACGCATTCTCAAATCATAGAATAGTTTCTAGATTTTCAATTCAATGTTTTAGTTCTCCTGAATTCCATCGTTCATTATATATCGCGTCCTTAAGACGTCATGGCTTCATCAACTACAGCAGTAAAATTTCCCAAAAGTTCTGCTACCGCACTAGATACGTGAATCCAGTGATACACACTTCCAAACAACGTCGTCTCCCCCATGACAGCATTGTCTCTCAATTCAAAGATTTCCTCGCTTTATATCTGCAAATGTAATGCATAAACATTCACATCTTCGAAATGCATTTTCATTCTGTCATCTGTTCATCTGAATTGTATTCCCTTGTATCTCAATCTGTACGTCTATTCAGCAGAGAGAAATGCTTACACAAAAAGTGTCACGACTTCATGCCATCATCACAAATCTGACTTTTAATGAAATTGGATTTAGAGAGGTTATGTGAAAACACTTTTGTTCAAAATTAAATAAACGAAATGAAATTCACATTTTCAGATACACCCCCCGCAAAAAAAAAAAAAAAAAGTTGTCAGTCAACTTTATCAATCTGAAACTTTCTGTTAAGCAGGGTGAAAGTTGTCACAGTGGATTCGGTACTTCCGAAAAAGTTGCGAATGCTCTAGGGGGCTTATTTCCTTTGTGTCATCTTTGTTGGCGCATTTTTCTTTTCGACATACCTCCCTCAGGCAATCCGGAGGTAAAATCTTTTACTCCCTTACAAGTTGGTACGGGTAATAGTATTTCAAATAATTGCATCTATTTTTAGAACCGAATCCCTGGGTACGTTCTGCTTATGTTAGCAGAAATGGAAATAAATTGCATTTGGGTATCCAAACAATCCCGTATCTATATAGGCACTTTCGGTCTCGACAAACCTGGGTCGTAGAGGTACTTACCAGTTGCCTGCCGATTTCTAATCCGGAAGAAATTATAGCTCATAAATTGCACAGCATGTGTTTCGGTCCACAAATGCCAAAGGATGCAACGCGAATAGTATCTACCGAGCCGATATTCGTATGTGTGCAAAAAGATAGATTGTGTGTACATTTTAAATACATGGGATAATCCAGTGCTCGGGAACATCAGAGAATTTTAAATATAGGAAGAGTCCATATTGGCCCGCATAGTTGTGAAGAAGCCTCATTCTGTGTTTGATGTTTCAACGGAACTTGAATTAGTTTTGTGCGGTTGAGAGGTGGTTGGGAACAACGCACATACCAGCCAACCACTTACCCCCCTGTTTGGCGTACTCTTCGTACGGATGATGGATAAACTATGCCTTGCTGTATCTATGGAACAAGGAAACATGGGTTTGGATTGCGTCGTCTGTGTGCGAAAGTTTTCCAATATTCTACGGGTGTGGAATCGTAATTGGGAAGCAGAAAATAGTTTGCCTCGTGAAACTGTAAATTTAAAATAACTGATTGCCAAGCAGATAGTTGTCGTCATGTGAAATAACGAGAACATTTACAAGATGAGAATGAGAACATGTGAAAGAAGAGTTAAACTTTGTAAAACCGTGTCTACGACACATTGCTTGATAAAAAATTAAATCAATTAATATCAAGCACTAACGGAATCTCAAACCTAACCTCGTTTTTGGCATAAATAATGGGACTAAGAGTTTAACACTGATACAGCAAGTTGAGAAGCTTCTTATGAAGGATGTATAGTCATAGATATTTGTCTGACTTTTGAAAGAAGTAAGCCAGTGAACCAGTGATTTAGTGTTTTTATGCCAACGAACTTATAATACAAGGTTACAACGCCTGCAATAGTTTGGAATAGCTTAGATTTTTCATTATTTCCGGAAGACTGGTACTCTACAGAGATTCTACATTATCGCCCACTGTCGCTGTCTTATTTAGTAGCTTGGTTTAGTAAACAAGACTTTCCGCACAGGAACCCTTTTAATTACTTAATTCGTGCTACAGTCCAGGCGACGTAAACCTAGCCATCAACCATCATGATTCTTCAGTAGACCAATGAACCTAGGCCTCAACCTCTCCAATTAGGCTGGTCTAACTCAACTAACTGCCTACAGTTGCGCACTCCAAGTTGGTTGAGATCGGTTCCTACTTTTGTGCGCCACTTAAGGCGAGGTCTTCCTCTACTGCGTCCGACGTCTGACTGGGAATCGAAGACTCTGCGCGCCGGAGTATTGGTGTCCATTCGCTCTACATATCCTAGCCGTCTTAAACGTCCAATGCGGAGTATTTTTAAATGGGGGTATGTCGCTGTTCAGATTGTATAGCTCGTGGTTGAATCTTCTTCTAGATAGCCCGTCAACGCAAACAGGACCGAAGATTTTTCGAATAATTTTTACCACCAAGGATTTCTTCTCCCGCTTTGGGTCCATGCTTGAGCGCCGTAGAGCAGGATTGGGATTATCAGGGTCTTGTATAGCATTTCCTTAGTATTTGCAGTGAGGGCTATACTACCAAATTGCCTTCTTAGCCTGAAGAAACCAAAACTGGACATGGAAACTGGATATGTGGCTTTGACATCGATGAATAGGTAGTGGGTATCGATTTTGAGCTCTAGAATTTTTTCCAGGATTTCCCAAAGTGTGAGGATTTGATCAGGTTTGGACTTCCCTGGCCTAATACCTCACTGATAAGGGCCGATCACGTTGTTTGTAAACGGTTTCAGGCGGTAACATATTGTAGGCCATGTTGAGGAGACTTATGCCTCTGTAGTCTGTACCTGGCAAAGTTCAGAGGGTATTGTTTTTTGTAGATCGGGCAACGTAGGTCGGCGGGAAGGACATCATTTCCGGCAGCCCTGATAAGCATGAGTTTAGATATTGCTGTCCACACTTCACTTAGGTCGGGTGGTTGGTAGTTTTCGCTGTCGGGTCCAATATTGATTGGTTCGTTCTGCCTGTCAGCGGAGGATTGTTCGTCATCACCGATTTGCAATTTTTCATCTCTTATTGCCCGAACGAAGCCATTATATTTCCTGTACGGCAGTAATGTCTGCTTTGTAGCAGCTTAGGGCTTCTTCTAGTTGTTCGTCTGCACCTCTCCTGTTTAATGTTCTCACATTGTAGGTAGAGATATGAACGTTGTTGCCCTTTTTTGGCTCAGCGTGGTAGTCAACAATAAAATCAGTCCTTTCAGAGGTTTTTGGTGAATTCCTTGCAAGAATTTTTTCCGTGGGTATGTCGTTAGCCCAAAGCACAACCCCCAAACCTGAAGGGCCATCTCCAATTTATAAGTTACCCTTAGGAAACGGGGCCATTAGTTTCCACTAAGGGATTGAGCGCTGCCTTTCAGCCTCTCAGCTCATCCGCCACCATCTCTGTTCAACGGGCACGACTAACTCTTGAGATTCCTAGATGACTTGTTGTCCGAATATAGCAGAAATAGGTTGTTTACTTTGTTCATCCTAACTGCGACTTTAGATGGCAACATTGACTCCATCTCGGGAATTTTTCCGCTGCCGCCTGGGGAGATATTTAAGTAGAAGTCTTAACCGGAGATAGTTTCGTTCCACGAGAGGTATTTTATTTCCCACCTATCAGGAATATCTGCAGAGAATTCATCTATCCGTCACCCGTTGAAGAGTCCGACGAGAGACTAGCAACTCCACAGGTTCAATTATCTGTGAGAAGTTATATTTTTCTTTAAAAGAATGGGACCACCAGTTTAACGCCGAATCTGAACGGAAATTTTCAAAAGCTTCTCTTGACGGTTTTATGCTCTTGGATGTTACTTCATTTCATTTAAGAGAACGGAACCTCCAGTTTAACGCCGAATCTGAATGGAAATTTTGAGAAGCTACTCTTGACGGTTTCATGCTCTTGGATGTTACTTCTGGCAATTGAATCGGGGACCCCGCGCTTAATTCTTACCAATAGGACTTACTAATATCTCGAACTTGATGTGACCAAAAGCTCCTTTCTATGATACTCACCAACCTCCGCGGTAACCTTTTTCAGTCGAAATCGAAACTGATCATCGAATCCAATCTAACAACGAAATAGATTCCAATTTGAAATTCAAAAAAATTCAATCTAATCACCTCTCCTGCAGCCTTGAAATAACAATTTAGTCAAGTCACTCTCTAAACAAGATCTACTTACTACACAACACATCCATCTTCCAGACTATCTTTTAACAAAATCCCGTATCTTGTAATTCCTCCCAAGAACACGCACTTACACTGCTCCAAACCAAAAAAAAAACCAACAACCTCTCTGCACATCCTGCTTAAGGGGCATAACTAAAATCCCAAAGGTGTCGCATGAAGTGCCATTAATTTCTATCCCTCGAGATGGTCAAGTCAAAGTGACGCCGCTGGTCGGCTGATCGGATCCCCTTGCGACTGGCTCCACATAAGGGATACGTGTTCATAGTTTTTGTGTCTCCTTCGGCGACATCCAGCTCTAGCCAACTGCATAGTTCACTAAGTTGGGTGACATTCCCCCGGAAAACAAACAGAATCACTGCAATGGATATTATCTGGCCATGTGCTGTAGGTTGCACATACACACAGACATCTCCAGCCTACAAGATCATTCCTGAAATTTCACTCACTCGTTAGTACGAGTATCTCCGTTGCACTTCGTTGGTTTTTGTGGCCTTTTGTCTATTGGGAGTCTTGCTGGCCATACCAATGTCCAACGTCTGTCGTAGTTGTCGTTGTCCAGCGCAATAACTTATGAAACTGCTTCAGATAAATCTCTCACAGGGAACGCTTTGCAATGTTCCTGGGGTTTTTGTGTCGCACACACACGACATCAGGAAATGGGGAACAAGCCGAAGACAACAATAAAAAAAAGTCACCATTCCATGATCCATGGAAGGTATGGAGCGCGGATAAGTGGAGATTCTCTTCAATGGATTTATTGGAGTTATGTCGGATTACGCACAAGTTCAGGGTGGCTACTGTGGCATTCGCGTCTATCTGTGGGAGTCTTGCTCCAAGGTATTGGCAATCTCCTTCATCTTCGTCTGGAATGTTGACAAACCCTTCGGCTTACGGTTACCAGATGCTTCACGACGACGACACGATTCAAGAAAAGAGAACTAATCAGTTGTCCACAACCTCATCCACACGCCGCATTGTTGTTGTAGAAGGTTGTTAGAAGGGCGGAGAGGGGTGCCTCACTCTAGGTATAGCGGGATAAAAGTTGCGAATATTATGAGAGACAGTCCTGGCTCTATGAGTCTCTGGCGTGAACATTTATTTAATTAAGGTGCCACAGGCGAAGACTTTGTCGACTAGTTTCAATCTGGTTATCGCCTCTAATTAATTGTTATTGTACGGAGGGCTTTCACAGACATTGAGGGGGGATTTCCCATGGATTACATCGAGATGTTGGTTTGTTGTGGAATTTTTTTTTTTAATCTTTCACCAAACCTGATGTATCTAAAGAGAGCACTTTAAGATGATTACATGGTCATCTTGGGAATCAATGGGCGGCGTATTTATTCACTGTAGCCAGTTACAGTCTACTTTAACCGGTCGAAGCAGGAATGAGGGAAGATTGATAGGAATTTGAAGAATTTTACATAAATAGTCAGACTAGTGGAGGATATAATTTAGTGGGTTTATGGTTCACTAAATAAACCAGGCGGGGGGAAGTCCTTTTCCAATACGCCAGCGGAAGAATTCTCAAGATTGAATCATTGGTGGCGTATACAGTCGAATTTAGGATGGACAAAGTGAAATACCAACAGGTCATCTAGGAATTGAATATAGATGGTGCCGAATAAGCCAAAAGCCAAACGGAACTGCTCAATCCCATAGTGAATACAGATAGCCTCGTGTCCTAGGGGTATCTATCAAATTGGAATTGGCTCTCCAGGTTTGGGGCTGTGAAGTCAGGGTATAATATCCTTACCACATGATAAAAATGAAAGTTATGACAGAAACAACAGCCACGGATAACGGATCTCCTCAAATACCAAAAGCATGGTCGTTCCACGAACAACGACTCACGAGTATATACCTGGAACTTACGCACGCTGTATGCCACGGGTGCTACTCAAAAACTTGAATCTCTCATGGAGTGGTAAATGGCAGACATTACTACGATACAGGAAATACAGGAATACAAAAACGAAAAAACATGCGTCATTTATTACAGCTGCGACCCAATGCTGCACATATCAAGATGCGGATTCGTTGTGGGGAGCCGATTTAGGTCAAGAAAAATCGACTATAAGCCCGTTAATGATGACTTGCCTGTGATTCGCAACATATCAACGTTTTGCAGTATCAGCCTTATATATGTGCCCCGACGAGACTGAAGACTCTACCAAGGAGGAATTTTATGATCTGCCGAGCCAGGGGACGGGACTTCAATGCGAAAATCGGGAAGGAAAACAGCTTCGGCGGGTCAGTTGGAAAGAACAACCTCCACGAAACGACAGCAGATAATGGCTTCCGACAAACGGTCTCGCGGCAACGTGTTATACTGTTATGAGCAGCACTTGGTCCCCAAGACTTTGAATTCACAAAGTAAAATGGCGATCTTCATACTGTCGACTCGCCAACCAAATCGACCAAGTGCTCATAGATGCTAAGCACGCATCCAACATCCAGGCTGTTCACACATTCAAAGTGCAATCGTCGAATCTGACCATTTTCTCGTCGCAGGCAAATTCAGAGCCCGACTGTCCAACGAGAAGAAGCTGCGAGCGGTGCAAAAAACGAGACTTTATGGTGGGCGCCTTAGTAAGATGGAGATTGCCAAAACAACAATTAATTGAGAGGCTCCCCGCTGTGACCTCATCCTCCACCAATGTCAACACTCAGATACTGCGATACAGTATAATCAAATAAGTAACTGAACATAGGCTACCTGCCACCTCCGAAAAGATGTCCGTGACATGATGCTATTTGCAAGTATCAAGAGGAGAAGACAGTAGAGGCACAAGAGGAACTGGATTACCAGTAGAACTCTTCAAATACAGAGGCATTGCTATACAAAGTCTAGATAAAGAGAGAATGCCCGATGACTGGAATATAAGCTCCTTATGTCCAATCTAATAAAAAGGCGTCCCCATGTCTTGTACTAACAACTAAGCCGTATCCCTGGTAAATGTCGCAATTAAGATCTTATCCAACGTACTGTGTGAAGGTCTTAAGCCTTTCTGCAACATTTTTAGTAAGACGTACCAATGTGGCACCCCAAATAGACAAATAGACCAAATTTCCAAACTAAGCAAAGCCTGGATAAGACCAACGACTTCACGGCTGCGCATGATAGTATCCATCGCCTAGTGATTTATAAAGCGATGAAGGGGTTTGGGATACCAACAAAATTGATACACCTGCGTCGCTTTACATTAGATGACATGCGATGCAAGGTTCATTTTTGAAAGAGCCCATCTGAACATTTCCAAACTTAAACCGGATTCCGGCAAAGAGATGCGCTATCATGAGATTTCTTCAATCTCGTGCTGGATCGGATAGTGCGTAGGGCAGGAGTTACTATTTTCAAGAAATCCTTCCAGCTACTGGGGTACGCAGACGATATCGACCTCATTGTTCTGCCACCGTGACGTTGTAGAAGCATTTACGGCCATTAAGGAAGAGGCGAAACGCGTTGGTCTTGTAGTTAAGGAAAAAAGCTCTGTCGACGCACAGCTTTGACAAAATGGCAAAAAGGTGGGTTTAAGATAGTTTAATAATTTCTCAGGCAGAGCGGATCACCCGTTAAGTAAGTTAAAATACCATACAGCTGATTGCTCATTAAACTGGGCAGGAACTGGTCAAGCAAACCAGAAAAGAAAACGCTGACAGCACTCTTGCCTAGATCAGTTTCGACTCTTTGAGTATAGCTTTTAGACAATCATTTCAAGTCTCACAGGTTCAGTGGTTCTGCCTTGTCTAAGTTTGATTTCCAGCCATAGCAACACCTCAATGATTTTTCAAATGCCCTGGAGGTCCCGCCATCGTGCAAGAAGTACAGACGCACACATGAATGGTTGTGAGAAAGCTCAGCCCTGGATACTTACGAGTCTGTTGCGCCAGAAATTTGTATTTAGTATCAATTGTCAAGAAAAGATTATCTCAAATTAGCCGCTCGGATTCGACATAAAATAGGAGGTCCCGCCATCGTGCAAGAAGTACACACGCACACAAGAATAGTTTTGAGAAAGCTCGGCACTGGGTACCAACGAGCCTGTTGCACCAACAATTTGTATTGAGTATCAATTGTCAAGAAAAATTTTATATCATCTTAGCAGTTCGGATTCGGCATAAAATTGGAAGTCCCGCAATCCGGCTCTTGCCATGCTTTTTGCGCCAAAAATTTGATTTTTTGTTATTTCAAATATAAGACTGATTATAGGATCGGACACATCATCCATCTGCCGTCCTTATAGAGTGTAATGTGACATTTCCAGTAAGAGTGTCTTCAGTCAATGTGGCTTGATAGAGGCGCATGAAGCTCTATGTGTACTATTTTCTTGTGGCGCGATGGTTAGTGCGATGAACTGCCGCGCAGGAGGTCTGGGTTCGATTCCCAGCCGTAGCAACACCTAAATGATTTTTCACTGGCCCTCCTCTCGTGATGATCTGACAAATCGTCCGAGTAGTATCAATTGTCAAGAATAGCTTATCTCAACTTAGCCGTTCGGAGTCGGCATAAAACAGGAGGTCCCGCCATCGTGCAAGAAGTACACACGCACACATGAATGGTTGTGAGAAAGCTAGGCCCTGGGTACTAACGAGCCTGTTAGGCCAAAAATTTGTTTTGTATTGGTCTATCATTGTCAATGTCGGGCCTGTGAGTGCGTGTAAATTATAAAAAAAAACATTGGCCCGCATCCAATTTATCCTGACACTGTCAATAAGCCCAAAGTGATGTCAAAGTTCGATAACACCTGTCCATCCGTTAGTGATGAATTATAATCAAAGCTGCATCTATCAAGTTCATCTTCAGTTTCGTCCTCTACCACTTTGGCATATTCGGGGGAACCCTGGAAGAGTTGTACCGAGTTATTACTTATAGGCCGGAGTATTAAGGCAGTCTGTGACGCATGTTTCTTTTATAAGGCTCGTTCCTTTTCACTTCGACATGTCGATAACCACATCAATTCATCAACCAAGTAATGACTTTTAACTCACATTGTCAAGAGGCAGTCTGTTGAACATCTTGCGTTTACTAGGTTGGAGTTGATTTCTTAAGATGAAGCTTGGCTGTTCACTTAGATGGTGATTTCCATTTCTGATATGTTCAATGAAATTGCAGTGCATGCTGCTATTTTAACCGTGTACCACTTTAAAAGACATCACATCGTCCATCGAAAGAAATAGTTGACACCTATTGTCCTAAGAAGACTTCAGCTTTTTCATCCCATTGTAAAGATGGGAATACATTTTATGACAGTTCTGGGTGAATTTGAACTGTTTGTTAAGTATAGAGCCTCTAAAGTTCGTCACAAGTCATAGGAGGATTAAGATTTTAATAATGTTTGAGCTTCCAAAAGAGCAATAAACTCTGACAACAACATTTCGTCAGAAATCAAACGAAGGATTACACTTTCCTACCTCTGTTTCTTCTGGTTAAGAACGCAATTTAGTAAAAAAGTCCTCACTCGAAACCCTAATGAGATCCTATATATGAAACTCATCATCCCAGTTCTGCTCCACTCAGCTCAAGCATGGACAGATACGGTAGATCAAGAAATCCTTGTTCGTTTTGAGCGAACAAAATCTTAGGAAAATCTTCTATCCCGTTTGCGTTGATGGACAAAAATTCCACCAAGAACCATTAAGGTCTATACAGCAGTATAGACCTTGTCAAATAAAACTCCACAACCGACGTTTAAGATAGCTAAGGTTTGTATAACGAATGGAAACCAATACTCCGACCAATAGTCAGACTTCGGACGCAGTAGAGGAAGACCTCGCATAAAGTGGCGCGCATAAGAAGATACTGACCTCAACCAACTTGAAGTAAGTAATTTACTAGGAACCGCTCTAATTGGAGATACATCTTATTTGAGGCTCAAGTTCATTTCTGACTATAGCGCCACTTAAGTAAGTAAGTCCCCGAAAGAGCTGAGCATCCAAGTACAGCGAAGAAAAATCTCTGAGGGACCCATTGGAACACGCCTAGGCCTACTCACTACAAATCCATATGATATTACAGAGAACCTTTTTTCGTCTAAGTGTGCCAGAACTTACTCGCGTGCTGTCACCTTAACATAACCTTCCTAAGATCGTGTTATTTTATTACTCGTAGTCCCTGTACACAAATGCTCGTATGTACATATTTACCTATCTAAACATTAAGCAAACGGAAAAGAATTTACGACTTAAATGTAAGAGGCTGTCAAATGGGTTGTTTCATTCTTATCATCTATTGTACTGCCGTGGACTGTCTTTCGTGTGATACTGATAAATCATTGTAAATACAAACCCACCCAGACTTTGGCATGTGCCCCTTCTTATATTTAAATTAATCTTCATCGATACTGCTGTATGGGAGGGATTTACATTCGAACGACTTGAGACCAAGTGTCGACATTTATCAAGTAGTCTTATAATCATGTCAATTTGGAGTTCGTCACGAGGATTAATTATTTCAGGCTATCTGTGTCCAGAAATTTGGCGCTGTAAGATTCGATAACTGATCGTGAACAGCGAATTTCTTTTTAGAAAAGTATCTACGATTTATAATGTTTATCTACAATGGAAAATAACTATTAGTGTGTGTTAAGTTCCTGTTTCTGACGTTCCTTAATTAAAGTATGTGTAGGTTCAGCCAACTCCAATGCCGAGCTGGGTCAGATATCCACTGCAAATAACATAATTTTCGTAACAACGTCTGTCAACTTATTTGACAGAATTTGAAAACAAATATTGAAAATCTCTGAGGAATACAAAGTAGAGCTGGGGCTTTTAAAGGAAAAATTAACCTTTGATTACTACCAACAGATATTCGTTTCATGTATTCAAGCCAGGCCGAATATAAAGGGTGTTTTTGTAGAGGTTTGGTTTTTAAACCGGCAACACTGTTTCTAAAGATTTTTGATTTGACAGCAAACAACAAACGGGAAAACCAACTGGGAAGGTTTCAAAACGATGTTGAATATAATATCCGACTGGTTGTATCGCTTAGAACCCCATTGAAACTCGAAGTCGCGGTTGACTCCTTTATCGATAACATCCAAAAAGCAGCATGGAAGAATACTCCTCAACAGAACAAAATTGTGAGCAATAGTAAAATTAAGTACCCCCGAGAAATACAAGATTTAGTAAGACAAAAAAGAAAAGCTCGTAAAAGATGGCACCAAACTCGTGCCCCGCAAGATAAGACACATCTCAATCGGTTGAGTAATTTGCTATCAAATTCGATTAACAATTTTAAAAACCATGCAGTAGAAACTTATCTGCAAAGCCTAACCGCTGGAAAGGAATCGAATTATTCGCTCTGGAGAGCAATTAGAGTCATAAAACTGCCAAAAATCACTGTGCCGCCAATTAGGGTAACTCAAGACGTTTGGGCAAAAAGCGATAAGGAAAAAGCTGACGTTTTTGCCTCACATCTTGAGGAAACATTTAAGTCATTTGATGGTCCGGCGCAAAATGAAAACATTAACATATTCGAGAGTACAACCGATAATAATATATGTAGTAAGATATGCAAGTATTGCCGAGCTTAAACGGGAAATACAGAAACTAAAGCCTAAAAAAGCTCCGGGTTATGACCTGATTACACTTAAACTTCTTAAAATGTTGCCTCGGAAAGCATTAACTAAGTTTCTTTTTATAACAAATGCGGCAATCAGATTACAATACATACCAAGACAGTGGAAAGTCGCGCAAGTGATTATGGTCCTTAAACCAGGAAAATCATCGAATGAAATAAAATCTTACAGGCCTACTTCACTTCTTCCAATAATTTCAAAAGTTTTTGAACGGATATTACTCGGTAGCTTACACCCCATAATTGACCAGAAACGTCTTTTACCTGACCATCAACTTGGGTTTAGAAGTAAACATTCAACGTTGGACCACGTACATCGAATTACAGATGTAATTGAGAAAGCTTTCGAAGAAAAGAAAATTTGTTCAGCCGTATTTCTTGACGTGTCGCAAGCTTTTGACAAGGTGTGGCACAAAGGCCTTAAGTATAAACTAAGTCAAGTTCTGCCAGAACAATTAAATAAAATCCTCGTGTCGTATCTTGAGCATAGACTCTTCCGTGTGAAACTTGGAAGCGAATATTCCGAGTTCAAAGAAATAATGGCAGGTGTACCGCAAGGAAGCGTCCTTGGACCAATCCTGTACCTCCTATTCACTCGTGATATCCCACAAACAAACGATACAATAGTTGCAAAGTTTGCTGACGATACTGGTATACTAGCAGTTGGCACAACAATAGAGGAAACAAATATCAAATTACAAAACGCTCTTAACGAGGTTAATGAATGGACTAAATCCTGGCGGATTGCACTTAATGAGAGCAAATCGATCCCTGTAGATTTTTCGTACAAACGGACAAACAATTTGCCTGTATTTCTAAATACGGTTCGAGTCCCGTTTGCAAATGAAGCGAAATATCTCGGTATGACACTCGATGCAAAATTAAAATGGAACTCGCATGTAAAAAAGAAATGCGAGGAACTTAAAAATAAATACAGAGAACTGTACTGGTTGCTCGGAAAATATTCGAAGCTTAGCCTTGATAACAAGCTGCTATCATACAAACAAGTGCTACATGAAGCCGGTTTGGACATATGGTATACAACTATGGGGTTGTACCAGTGAAACGAATCTAAACATTTTACAAACATTTGAAAACAAAATGTTAAGATCATTCGTCAATGCGCCGTGGTACGTAAGGAATGAAGATCTACGCAGAGATCTGGGTATTCCCGCGGTTAAAGATGAAACAAAAATTTTTGCACGAAAACATAAAAAACGTTTATTAAGACACGTTAACACAACAGTCCTCCAAATTCTTGACGAAACAAATATATTGCGGCGTCTTCAAAGAACTAAACCCTTAGATTTGGCCCGATAATAACAAACCGCGCTTTAAATTGCGGAAAAAGCAGGAACTCTCAAAGGAAAGTTACCTGCCAAACATATTATATACTCGTGATAAAAAAATTGCTGGATAAGTCGAATACTTAGTTGCAATAGAAATACAAAACGGGTGGTGGGTATAGTGAGTAAAAATCTCACACTACTTTGGGCACGTGCTCATCGTGTCTATGAAGATTTCCACCAGCCAACGGAAAAAAAAATTGACAGTTAAAAGCTGATACATGGTAAGTACATTATGCCATTAGATTAACGCCAGAACAACGCGTGCAAATTTATTTTGATAACCATGTTTCGGTTCGGCTAACTTATCGTGCTCTTCGTCCATTTTATGGTCGACAAAATCATCCACCTGAGCAAGTTATTCGAAACACGATGCATCGTTTTCGCACCCAGTACAGTCTAGTAGATAATACGCAACCCCAAAGGTGTCAAACATTGCGGAGAGAAGAAGTTATTGCCATTGTGGAGCGCAGTGTTGAGGAGAATCCGAATGAGCCGATTCGCCGTTGTGCACAGCAATTGAAGCGTTGCCCATCCACTTTGTTAAAGATTTTACGGAAGGATCTAGGCTTAAGAGTTTAGAACATACAGCTTGGCAAGATTTAAAGTCGCTTGGTCATTATACGCGAAGTATGTTCGGTGAGTGGGCCGAAAACGTTATTCAGCTCTCATCCTCATTTTCAATGCAAAATTGTGTTCTCCGATGAGGCACATTTTTGGTTGAATCTAAAGTGTAGAATATCCAGAAATCTTTGTAGAGACGCCCTTATAACCATTAAATCTCACTGTTTGGTGTGATATATTGGCTGGTGAAATCATCGGCCCATATTTTTTTAACGACGATGCCGGTCAGAATGTTACCGTCATCGTTTCTCAATTGGATTGAGCTTTGAGAGCTTTGGGTTCAACAAGATGGCGCAACATGCCAAATGGCACAGTTATATAATTAAAATAAAAGGCGGTAGACAAGGCCCCATCGCGACCGATGAGATACCAAGACATAAGTTCCAAGAAATAGTTGTCAGTTGGCGCTACGATCGACAGTTTTGCAAATGTGCCCTACAAAGGGATATAATGATGGCACATCCTTTGATAATTTATTCCTGAATTAAACAAGCAGTGACCTATTTTTGCTATTTCACGTAGCTGTTCAATAAAAATGGTTAGCATCCATGATGATGATTTTTTGGTGAAAATTGTGATCGGTTTCAAACTGTTTTAGATACGAGCGTTAAACATAGCATCTTCCTTCTGGGTATTTATTATTTTTATCACAAAGATGAGGGCCTTCCGTTCAACGCCTAATCCGAACTGCAAATTTAAAAAGCTTCTCATGACAGTGTAAATCTTGGATGTTTGTTAGACTTTCATAACTTAGGTAGGTATTGTCACTTAAGTGATTTAAACCGTGGACACAGGGCTTAATATAGGCCAATGCACTAACCACTTGGCTACTGCACCCAAAACCTAAAAGGTGCCATTTTAAAAAGTTTTAAGGCTTTTTAGTGAACGAGCAAAAAGCGACCTTGCAATTGACGAGGATGGCAAAATCGACCCCACGAATAACAAGGTAGCAGAGACTTTTCAGAAAGAAGAAAAAAAGCAAGAAAAGCCAGGATCAAGGATATAGAGGGTTGCCACTGCAAAAAAGATGTTCGCAAGATTTACCAAAGTGTAAAACGTCAAAGCCAGTGAAAAAGTCGAGAACAAACTCCTACCGAGATGAACAAGGAAATATCGTAGTTGAGACACAGTCGATGATATGGAAGAACCACTTCTGCAGATGTTTTACGGCGAATCTCTCGCTGTCAGGCAGAACGAACCTTTCAATAATGAAGTTGAAAGCGAAAACTACCAACCACCCGACCTAAATGAAGTGAGAATAGCAATCTCTAAACAGAAGCTTTAGTGCCATACACTACGCAGACTCGTCCTTGTAGACCTTAAAGGCCTGCTCAGAATGCGTATCTGTAGCTGGTATCTGTAGCTGACTGAAAAGTTAAAAACAAGGCAACCCGTAAGCGCTTACACAATGTGTATCTGTAGTTTGAAGTTGAATAGAGGGCAACTTCATGCAAGAAATGTATCTCCCTTTTGACAGCGATGCAAGATACCAGCTACAGATATGCATTCTGAGCAGGCCTTAAGTCTGTGCAAACATGCCTTCACCACACACTGTGCAGCCAATCTACACAGACGTTAGTTTGTATCATTTCGTCGTGGTCGTCGGATCGGAAAAATGACGGATACTGCTTGTGTTGGACTTATTACGCATTGAATGTTCTCGCTCGTCTATGCAAAATTCACCATACACCACACAGACATGTCGTTGCAGACCGAGAAAAATTCAAAAAGTTTTGAATTCACGCAGACCGTCACTGCAAACTGTCGACAAGGATACACACTACACAGACGGTCTGCCCAGATATGTGCACAATAAGCAAATATATTGGTTTGTAACGACGTATCTGCGTAGTGTTGGCACCTATTACAAAGGCTACCGAAAATGACTGCCTTTCCGCAGAGCTTCACAAAGCTAGTGGATATGGTTTGGTCACTCGAATTTACCAACTAATAACCAAAATTTGGTCAGATGAACGTATTTCTGAAGAAACGAACGCATATTTCTTCTTCGCCTACAGAATATTTGAACTCATAAACCGTTTACCAGCAACTTTATTGGCCAGGAAAGTCCACAACTGATCAAATCTTCAGACTTCTGTAGATCCTGGAAAAAAACCCAAGAAGTCCAAATCGATACCCACAACCGATTCATCGATTCCAAAGCCGCATACGATAGAATTTTAGGGACGAACTATACAGATCCATGTCTAGTTTTGGTATACCGCCCAAACTCGTCCGTCTGTGCAGGGTGACGATGGAGGACTCTCTGCTGCTCCATCAGAGTCGGAAACCACCTCATTCGATACCAAAAAAAGGATTTAGGCATGTGTACGGTCATGTGACTTCTTTAACATGATTCTTGAGAAGATTAAGCAAAACTCATGAGCCTACACCAGAGTCACAATCTTCCACAAATCGGTGCAACTACCATATCGACATCTTTAGTCGGACTCAGCGTTATGCCATGGCCACGTTTGCTAGTATAGAGATGCTGTCAATACTGTCAACGTTCAACATTGAAAGATATCAATTCCAGTAAGTACGGGACTTTGTCTACCTCGTATCCGCTATTAACACTGACAAAAACATTTCGTCAGAAATTAAACGAAGGTTTACTCTTGCGAACCGCTGTTTCTTCGGGCTAAGTAGGCAATTTAGTTGTAAAGCCTTCACTCGAACTACTTAGAATGTCATATACAAGACCCTGATCATTCCAGTCCTGCTCTACGATGTTGAAGCATGGACCGTATTAAAAGTGGATGAAGAAATCCTTGGTCTTTTTGCGTTGAAGTGCTATGGGAACGAAGATTCAACCAAGAATTGGGCTGTACAATGACAAATTCCTAGTCAAAAAGCTCCGCATTGGACGCTTAAGATGGCTAGGACATGTAGAGTGAAAAATCACCAATACAACGCTCGCAGAGTCTTCAATTCTCAGCCAAACGTCGAACGCAGTAGAGGAAGATCTCACATTAAGTGGCGCGTACAAGTAGAAACTGTCCGCGGCCAACTTGAAGTGCGCAACTGGAGGTAGTTGTAAGGACCGGGCTAATTAGAAAGGCATCATGGTTGTGGTCCAGGTTCCTTCCGGACTGTAGTAAGTGAGTAATTAGAATAACGATCCAAACATATTCTCATTCGCACTATGCCTAAAATCAAAAGAAACCCAAAAACCTTTTCATTCCAATTAACAATAAAACGAACAAAATAATTGCACACATAGATAGTTCGCATCCAAGTCCCAATGAACCTCAGTAAAGTTGTCTCAATAGAATTTCAACGGACTAGACTCAAAGAATCAAACTGAATGTGTGTATGACACTCCTATCAATGTTTATATTACCATTGCGGAAGTATTTGCATCAAAAAATTTTTCGAAAGTTTTAAAATTTGGACAAAAAGCGTTTTTTACTAAAAACGCCCCCAAAAAGTGGGCGTGGCAAAAAACTTTGTATGGACGAAATATAGATATTAAGATTGTCTAAATATGCTGCTCAGGCACTTTTTAGAAATTCCTTACGGTTTGGCTTAAAACTACGTTTTTCTAAAAAGGGGGCGTGGCAGTGGGCGGATTTCAAAAATTTTTACACTTGTTCTGCTTCGTCGGCCAGAGAGTCTATATACCAAATTTGAACTCTCTAGCTCAAAATTTAAGGCCCAAAAATCGGTGACACACAGACGGACGGACGGACGGACGGACGGACGGACGGACGGACAGACAGACATGGCTTAATCGACTCAGTTAGCGATTCTGAATCGATCCATATACTTTGAGGTATATGTATCGAAATTATTTCTCTATGTTACAAACTTAATGTCAAAACTAATATACCCCCCTATGGGATAGGGTATAAAAATTAAATCAATTGCCAAGCAGCACCGACCATGCACAGTTTGACATCATCTTTATCACAACTACATCCATACCAAAGTTGAATGTGACATAATCTGAACACATCGGATTTTATTGATTGAACGATTTTTAAGCGATTTCCAACGACAGGTAATCTCGGATCTTGAATTCTAATTGATTATCGAAGAAACTTTGTTTTTCCCCATCTGGTTCATAAAGATTGATTAACCAATTTATTGTCACTAATTTGCAAAGATTATCACAAACCCTGCCACGAAGGCTTTAAGGAAATTTATTTGAGTTGCAATTGTTCATCGTCCTTGAAAGGGGGATTTTTATTTTTTACCCGCTTCCCGGAAAAGTGTATCTATGTTGATGGTGTTCTTTAATTTTGAATGCATATTCATGCAAGTAGCGGAAATTATTTCAAAGGGCAGAGGATATCATCACCACGTCCGCAATGAAAACACAAAAAGTTTTAATATACATCGGATGCGAAAATATGAGAAAACTGTAAACTTATTCTCGTAATTTCATTAAGCTTTACAAAATTGCAAGCTGGGAATTGAAATTCGTACAGGAAAGGACTTTATGGAAATTAAAATGTCGGGTGTACGTAGAAAATTAAATAAAGCTACACGTGTGCATGGTATAACGAAAATACTTCCTTTGACTTCATATTCCAACATAAAAGCATTAAAGTATCTAAAATACGTATGTAATTCGGTGGTGAGCTTAATTGTTACAAACGAATTTTATGAGTGCATCGTTACACACTCGAGTGATTTATTATTCATTTGGGAATGCATGTGGTCTTTTTGGCTGTCACTATTGGTCAGTTTTCAAAATCTCTTGCATTAAATGGGCAAATGAAGTGAACATTTCAAAATTCTTAAAAAAATAATGTCGTCACCTACTAACTGAATGTGGAAAAATTTACTGGTTGCGAAAATTTAATTTCTGATCGAAACCAAAAATGACAGTTTGTCATTTTATAATGAAACCATCATTCACAAGAAGTTGAATGTAAAAAAAGTATAAAACGTTGTCACTACGTAAATTTAATACATGTATTACTTTAATAATGATAACCGCAATTAATCTAATGACAGAATTTATAATAAAAAAAACGGTCATTAAAGTTGCCAATTAACTTATGAACAAAATTTTACTGAACTTTTAGATTTTATTTCTTCACAATCCTTACTCACACGATTATCTAACTTATCGCCAAACGGAGTGTGCCACATACGGATCCCTGAGAGATTTTCCTTCACTGTCTCAAGATTTTTTATTCAGATAAACAACATTCTCAGCAGGTGGCAACATTTTCTGTCAAAAAATTCGGTTTCCTTACTTCGCAGATCATCACGAGAAGAGGGCCGGTGCAAAATCATTTATGTGTTACTACGGTTGTAAATCGAACACAGACCTTCTGCGCGCAGTTCATCGCACATCGCACGGGCAACTGAGCCCGTCTTCCATACATGGTACGTGGTACATGGTCAGGTTAGGTTAGGTTAGGTTATGTTAGGTTAGGTGATTGCACGCGGAACGCGTGCTACAAATAAAACGGCGGGGGTTCCTGATGTCAATGTCAATCAGAAGTCGTTGCTACATGGTCATCCCAAGTCTTTTAGCATGTAGGCCTATGTGGCAGTGTCCTGTAAGGACACCGATGTTGACGCTGATGGTGGATCTGTTCAGCATTATTAAACTCAGGGAGCGTTTCTGGCTATACTTGGGCCAGATTTGCCTATATATTAGACACGTTGAGCCGTTTGTCCATCTACAATTAGCTTTTTTGATCGCATCTAGTTTAAGTGTTGATTTGCAAGTAGCAAGGGGCATGCCTAACATTTCTACATATGGTAGAAAATCAAGCGTGGTGCCCCTTCTGGCAAGCTCGTCCGCCTTACAATTCCCTGGAATATCAGTGTGCCCCAGCACCCAAAGTAGGTGAATGGTAAATAGCTCTGCTATCTCGAGACAGAGACAGTCGACATTCGTTCTGTTGCCGAAGTATCTAAGGGCACTAGATGTTAAATAGCATCTAGAGCTGCGGATGGGGTGGTTCTTAGAGCGCCACTTATGCAGATGCAGCGGTTCTTTGAACTTTCCCCAGAAGGTTGCGGTTTGAGGTTGTATTGGAGCTCCACAGGTATGATACCATCTGGTCCAAGGGAATTAAATGGTTTGAAGCTTTTTAAAGCCCAGAGAAGTTTTTCTTTGGTAATGATATCAATGATATATGGAATAGGTGTACTGAACGTATTTGGTTCAGCAACCACAGGGTTGGATGAGCTACCTGGAAAGCGTGTGTCCAGAAGTAGGGCAATGGTTTCCATACTGGATGTAGTCCATTGACCGTCTGGTTTAAGTAGGTAGCTAGATATTGGTGGATTGGTGGAGAGGATTTTACGGAGTTTAGAGGCCTCCGAGGTTTCTTCTAAATTTTTACAGAGGGTACCCCAGGATGCTCTCTTTTCCTTCCTCAACGATATCTTGTACGTATTGAGAGACGACTTATAGTGGTCCCAGTCTAGTGTCTCTTTGGAGCTCTTGGCTTTGTTAAATAGTTGCCTACATTTTTTCTGAGAGTTTCGAGTTTGGAGTTCCACCAGGGAGGCTTGTCCTTCCCACGAGGCCTTCGGATAGGGCAGGCTGATGACCTTGCATCGTTTAGGGCTCGTGAGAGGGTAACCACTAGGCTATCCAATTCTTTTTTATTTCTCGGTAGTTCTAAGGTAACGGAGAGGAGTTTATTTGTTAAAATGTCCCCGTAAAGTAACCAGTTGGTATTTTGAGAAAAGGAGAAGCTGAACAAGTAGAGGAAGCTACTATAAAGCAGACATTACTTCCACCCAATAATGCAAAAGCGACTTTTTGGATACGGTTTTGTTATAAGTACCCGACTTAGGCAAGAAGTCATAGGATTTGATGATATTAGCGAATACGCTGTAACAATCTGCATCAAGGCGTACTTAACCAATCTATCCCTCATTGTGATTAAAATTTACGTCCAAACATTGCAATCGCAAGAGACTATCAAGTCCTCATGTCCCCTAACCTATGGATGATACCATAACGGCAACAGTCATTCTCCCCTCTACTCTGGCTAATGGTTATGAATAAAATTCTATATTAACTAGATAAGGAACGGGTCAAAATTGTCGCGTATGTGGATGACATGGTGATACTATGGAGGTGATGCCAACAAGACATTGGATCAGCCGCAAGCGCTGGATTGATGAGAAATGCCGACAGATGCTAGCAGCTAAGAACGAGAAGATCTGCTATTAAGCTATATAGGCAAAGAAGAAGGGAAGAACACCGGCTTTTCAGACAGAAGAAGAATGGAATGGATTTCATATAAATCTAAGTTCCAGTAATGATGTTTGTAGGTTTGATAAAAATGTAAAACTTTAAGTCCAGGGATGTAAAGCTCGAACATAATCGTGTCCTAGCCATGTTTGCTAGTACAGAAGGAAGCGGTAAAAATGGGTATAGCTGTAAATTAGGGCTAGAGCAAATACAGACGAAAGGACACACAACATCGACGAATTGGAAAGAACGTCACCATTGACAGATACATTTTTTATTTTTTATAATTTGCGCGCACTCAAAGGGTATGAATACCCTTTATATGTTTTAGCACAGTGCGGGCATTAAGGACATTCGGGATAAGGAGAAAGGAGATACCGATGCACATTGGTTTTAAATGCCGGTAAGCTATAATTGAAAGGAAAAACAGAGTTTGATAGAGCAGTCCACATTCGTGTTGTTCGGTGTATGCACGAATCTCTGTATTTCAGCGTTCGTCCGAAGATAGGCTTGAGGGTAAACTGATTTGCATTCATAGCGTAACGAGCATTGCGGCTGAATGGGAGGAATGCAGCTGGCTATTTCATTTGAACATTGGTTGTAAAAATAGCGATAAAACAAGGTAACGCAGGAGATATTTCGACGATGTTCGAGTGAAACTAAAGAGTTCGCTATTCTAATGTCTCCTATAAGTTTTTTACGCACGCGTTTGAATCCTATCTAGAATGTGCAATGTTGATTTTGGTGTACCTGACCAGACATGGGCTTTGAACTCAGGTTTAGGGCGTATAAACGCTTTATATATTGTGGCCAGATCAGAGGGGGTGAAAAACTTCTTAGATCAATTAAGGAAACCAAGACATTTTGCTGCATTTTTAGCGACTTCAAATATATGTGGTAGTTCGAATGTAAGTCGTTACTAACACACCTACCTAGCATTGGAAAGCTTTTCGGTGTCTTCGACGTAGATTTTGGTTTCGCTTTAACGACAGAAGACAGCATTGTGTTGGATTTACCCCATTTGATGATGCTGCCAAGGTCGGAATTCAATTAGCTGAACAAATTTTGTCGTTCGAAGATGAGGGTCGTGGACCTGAAAACAAATAAAGGGTTTTTTTTAGAGGTTCGTTTTTCGAATTGTGTGGTCAAATCGGGCAACTCTAATGTTAATTATGTTCAGTTTGGTTTGCCATTCCATCATGAATAGGTTGACAAAAGAACAACGCTTGCAAATGGTGCAAATTTATTTCGAAAATAATGGTTTAGTTCGCGAAGTTTACTGCAAGCTCCGTCCATTTTATGGTCGACATAATCGTCCATCAGAGCAATTAATTCGGTAAACCAAGGATCATTTTCACCCTACGTTTACTCTTTATGATAATACGCATCCGCAGAGACATCGAACAGTGTACACCGAAGAAACATTTGCCGCTGTAGAGCTAAGTTTTGAAGAGGACCCGAATGAATCGATTCGCCACCGTGCACAGCAATTGGAGCTTTGTCCATCAACTTTATGGAAGATTTTGCGAAAAGATCTTGGCTTACGACCTACAAGATCCAGCTGGTACAAGAAAGAAAGCCGCGAGACCATGCAATGCATCGTGATTTTGGTGTATGGGCCGAAAATGAGATTGATTTCGATGCTGATTTTCATCGCAAAATTTTGTTCAGTGATGGGGATAATTTTCTGTTGAATGGTTACGTCAACAAGCAAAATTGCCGCATTTGGAGTGAAGAGAGTCCACATGAAACCCTTGAGACGCCATTACATCCACAAAAACTGACTGATTGGTGTGCTCTACGGGCTGATGGAGTCATTGGGCCATACTTCTTCCGAAATGGTGCTGGAGAGTCAGTAACCGTTAATTGAGACCGGTTTAGAGCCATGACAATCGACTATATTTTTACCCGAATTAGATGGCATGAATGTGGATGAGATGAATGTAGATGAGACGGCGCTTCATGCCACACAGCGAACGTCACAATCGATTTATTGAAGGAAACATTCGATGAGCGCATAATTTCGCGGAATGGACCTGTCAATTGACCAACAAGATCGTGTGATTTGACACCATTGGATTATTTTCATTGGGGATATGTTAAGTCGCTCGTCTACGCCAACAAACCAGAAACGTTAGAGGACTTGGAATCCAACATTGGTGGCGTTATTGCCGACATACGGCCCCAAATGCTCGAAAAAGTAGTTAAAAATTGGACCTCTAGACTTTGCTTTATTCGACCCAGCCGCCACATGCTAGAAATCATATTTAAACATTAATGGCATGAAATTATCCTTCCAATAAAGATGAATTGATGGAAAATAAAACGATTTTCTTGTGTTTTATGTCAGTTCGAAGTTCTATACCTGTAAAAAAAAAAAAAACAACCTTTATGAGAAGCTGAGAGTACCGTCATCAGCGAAGGAATGAATTGGATTGGAAGTTGCAGACAGGAGATCATTATTTATAAAAATGAGAAAGAGAGTTGGGGACAAAACTGAGCCAAAACATGGGGAACACCAGCAGTTATTTGCAGTCTTTAAGCCGTCCAAAACAACTTGTATTGAAAGTTTCGAAAGATAATATCTAATCCATAGAAGAAGTTTTTCATCGACACCTCGACAAATAGGCTTGATGCCAAACCCTGTGAAATGCCTTTGAAATATCAACCGCAACAATCTTGTTTTTACCACCATGGTGGATTGATTGGTTCCACTTTTCGGTGAGATATGTCATCAAATCACCAGTAGACCTGTTGTTGCGAAAACCACCTCTTCAGAATAATGTGGGAAATGCCATCTGGACCAGCGGATTTGTGAATGTCAAGATCAAATAAAACACTTGCAACTGTACGAGTACTAAAGCGAATTTGTCCCATAGAATGATAAACGTTCTCAAGTACAGGAGGGGACTGGGCGCAATCAGGCAATGTGGAACTGGCTGCGAAATGCGCAGCAAGCAGATTGGCTTTTTCTAAAGAGCTGACAGCTGGAATGTTATTGCGAATGAGACGAATTTTTTTTATATTTCTGACAAATGACCAAAAGTTCTTACTACCTCTGGGATATTGTAGAATTGTTTCCCTAAACTTTTGTTCGTAGAGGAATTTGACACTTTTTAAATGGGAATTACAGTCCTTTCTGGTTTGTTTGAATTTTGTTTGGTTTTCCTCTGTTGGGTTGGTCTTGTACGACCGATATAGCTTTGAGGTAGTATGGGACTTTGTATGTGTCGGCTCCGCTTTTAATTCTGACAAAAGAATCTCATCAGAAATTAAAGGAAGAGTTACTGTTGCCAACCGCTGTTTCTTCGGTATAAGAAGGTGATTTATTAGTAAACCCTCAATCGTACTGCTAAGAAGATCCTATAAAGCACCGTGATCATCTCAGTCCGACCATATCAAAAGCGGATGATGAAATCCTCTTGCAAATTATTCGAAAAATCTTCTGTCCCGTTCGCGTCGACAGGCTATGAGGACAAAGATTCATTCAAGAACTATAAGAGTTGTTGGACATGCAAAACGAAGGGAAACTAATACTACACTCGTAGGGTTTTCTATTTCCAGCCAGATCATAGAGGCAGTAGGAGAAGACATCACCTTAAGGGGCGCTCACAAGTGGAAACCGACCTCAACCAACCTGAAGTGCGCAATTGAAGGCAGTTAGATAGGAACCAGACTAGTTGGAGTTGGAGAGGTATGATATTTGAGGAGGTTCATACCTCGCTGAAATACTACTTTAGTATATAAGTATCTTGCTCTATCCTTGGTGACACCTCGTAAGTGCTCAATTTTCTGAAAACATTTTTCCGAATAAATCGGCTTCTTCTATTTGTATGTTGAACATAGCGACCCATCAGTCCTGGTTAAGGGACTAATTGCAGCTGTATTGCATTGATGCAGTAAACATTTTCATTTTGTTGACTTTGTTACATCATTAATAACTTAAACTTTATTTTCGTGGAAGCGTTTTACAATATTTAAGTGTTTTCTTGACCAAAAGTATTTTTAGATATAACTAGTCAATCGCTCACCGCCACCTTTTCTTCGAACAAAATTGAGTATCAACAAATGTTCAACTAACAATCTCAATAAATAAGTAAAAGTGTTTATACAACTTTTCCAAACTGAGATTTAAGTATCTACTTAAAAAAAGCGGTTCTTCCTTTGAATGTTGAACCACCAGCAACTATTTGCCAAGCATAATGTACACACGGATTGTTCCTGTCAAAGAGTTGAAGTGGAAGTATCTAAAAGTAGATCGTCGTCATTTGTTGTTGCCGCACTATTTTATGACATTACGCACGCCACCACATATTCGATTAATTCACCAGAAAAACCTCGTACATTGTACTTGTATCTACGTTAACATTTAAATCAGATATGCATTAACTTTAGTCCAAGGGCAGTTAGCGAAACTCAAGAGATCAAGATTTGGCAACTTTTTGGACAAGGAAACATCATACAATCAAAGAAAAACCCTAATTCTGACACAAACATGAATAAATCAACTTCAAATGTATCGATGGATTTATGATTGAAATTATCTCCTGTGTGCTGTGATTTTTTTTATATCTTTTCGCGTTGGATTCATAAATAAATCAAATGTTTGCACGTACAAATCTGTTTATGTGTCAATTATGGATCTGATTTATTAATTCAAAGGATTACTGTAAAAGAATCAAAGTTTGATTAGATAAGATTAGATTCTGTGTTGGGACAAGACATTGGTATGGTTTTGTTGTATCTATTGTGAGTCGCACGTGGGAGTTTATGTGTTTTGTTGTAGTGTCTACTAGTCCGAGACACACTGCCTCACAGGAATGGGAAATTGTGAATTTTCGGATACAAGTAGATATTGCAGATAACAATTTCAATTTTACAAAAAAAAAATCTAATTTTGATTGGCCCTGGTAGATTAAGAACAGTTCTTCCATAAATTTCAGGTACATAAGGGTGTTTGGTTCCAGAAGAAATTTCACATCAACTGTCGACGTCATCAACTGAAATGTGTATTTTTAATAGTTTTATTGCAGAATTTAAATCTTAACAAAACGACAATTTTCGTCATCTTGTTGCTGTTCCCTTATAAGACCGCCAATGTTTAAAATTGATCATGTCGATAGGCGACCTTGACAAGAAGCTGTACTCCTTCAATGCAAAGAATGTATGTAGTAAGTTCTGCAATACACCTTCTTATATATATATTATTCGTATTGCTGACGACCATGCTAAACGAATAACTGACAACGACATTTGTATCTACACCTGGAATGTGAGAACATTAAACAGGAGAGGTGCAGGCGAACAACAAGCGGAAGACCTAAGCTGCTACAAAGTAGGCATTCCTACCATGAAGGAAATTCGATGGGATAGCCAAGCCAAAAAGAGGATGAAAAACTGTGACACCTATATTACGGACCATGTTATAGTGGGCAAAAACAGCGACTATTTGGATGTGGATTTGTTATAAGTGCCAGCATAAGGCAAGAAGCCTTATGTTTAATAGACATTAGCGAACGCCTTGTAAAAATCTGCATCAAGTCGAAAGACTGCAATCGCAAAAGACCGCAAAGGCCTTCGCGCAACGCGTATCCCTTAACCTCTCGATTAACTCCATATCACCAGCATCGAATGTCGAAGAACAAAGGCAACGATGCGAACAAGCCATTAGGTCAGCCGCAACTGATGTGCTAGGTTTCTCGCGACCATTAGCAAGAAACCCTTGGTTTGATTAAGAATGCTGAAAGATGCTCGCAGCCAAGAACGAGGCCTACAAGGCTAAGCTGCAGATGAACACGAGAGCTGCCATTGAGCCCTAAAGGCAAATAAGAGGGGAAGAACATGCTTTTCAGAGGGAAGAAAAAGAGCAAGAAAAGCGCGCAATCGAGGTGCCACTCTACAAACGGTGTTCGCTGGTTTTACCAAAGTGTAAAACGTCAAAGCCAAGGATACAAGGCTCGAACAGAATCCTGTCGAGATGAACAAGGAAATATCGTAGTTGAGATACAGTCGATGCTGAGGATATGGAAGAACCACTTCCGCAGACTGTTAAACGGCGATGACGAACAACATTCCGCTGTCAGGCAGAACGAACCATTCAACCATGCAACGACAGGGAAAACTGCCAACCACCCGACCTGAGTGAAGTGAGGATAGCAATATCTAAACTCAAGCTTAATAAGCCTGCCGAAAATGACGGCCTTCCCGCTGAGCTTCATAAAGCTGGCGCAGATGACTTGTTGAGTAACATCCACCAACTTAGCCAAATCTGGGCGGATGACAGTATGCTTGAAGAATGAAACCTTAGCATCGTTTGCCCGATCCACAAAAAAGGAAACCCTCTGAACTGCGCCAACTACAGAGGCATAAGTCTCCTCAACATCGCCTACAAGATCCTATCTGCCGTAATATGTGAACGCCTGAAACCGTTTACCAACAATCTTATTGTCTCTTGTCAGTGTGATTTTAGGTCTGGAAAGTCCACAACTGATCGAATCTTCACACTTCGGCAGATCCTGGAAAAAACCCAAGAAGTCCAAATCGATATCCACCACCTATTCATCGAATTCTAAGCCGCATACGAGATCATATATAGAGACGAACTATACAGAGCCATTTCTAGTTTTGGTATACCGCCCAAATTCGTCCATCTGTGCAGGATGACGATGGAGAATTCTTGCTGCTCCGACAAAATAAAGAAATCCTTGGACATTTTGATTGAAAATTCTACGAAAAATCTTTTATCTCGTTTGTGTTGAAGGGGTTTGGAGACGAAGATTCAACAACGAACTATACGAGCTGCATAGTGATGTAGACCAGGTCAAGAATCCTTGTATTGGACGTTTAAGATGGCTAGGACATAAAGAGTTAATGCTCCGTCTAGCAGAGTCTTCGACTCCCAGCCAGACATCGGGCACAGTAGAGGAAGACATCGCCTTATGTGGTGCGAATAAGTAAAACCAACCTGAAATGCGCAGTCAGAGGCAGTTAGCTATAAACCAGGCTGAGTGGGAGTGATAAGGCCCAAGTTCACTTCAAACTGTTGTGTCACTTGAGTAAGTACCGAAATTCCTTTGTTTTGTAGAACAAACTAACAATGGAATGAATTTCCAACCGATATACAATCTACAATAATTCGAAAGCAGAGTCAATAAATATCTGCAAGCTTCATCTCAGAGCACTCTTGGAGCGTCATAGGTTCGTCTCCCCTAAGAAAAGTTTTTTTTTTTTTAAATCGAGTGAGAGTTCATACGCGGTAGAAGTGCATTTGTCACCTGGTTCATTTGTAAGGGAATGAGATGTATACACCATGGAGGTGGTAAACAGAGAAAGAGAGAGTGGTTGGTAAATTTTTCGTTACACTTTTTCGTTTCACAAAAACTCAGTCACACGGTTCCAAAAGAAGTTACACTCCCCAGAATTTTGCTTTCTTGGGAACAATTTTTGTCGGTTTTAAAAGCAAAGGCAGACATCGGAAGGCACTTACTTGGATTGTGCCTTTTGCATAAAGAAATTCTTCATCGAATTGACGAATCTTTTTAATTTTTACTTGTTGCAGAGCTCTGATTTTTCGAATGGCTCTATCCTTTACCATGCTTCTATATTATGTGCTGCTGTCAGCTGCCTCATTTGGTTAAGGTTCAAACTCCTTTTTTCATCTTTTAGCAATTAAGTACCTACATATCAACTATTTTAATAACCGGCCTGTAAAATGGTTTAACTAAGACTACTGTATACTTTTTTTTCTCTAAACAAAAACCACAGTAGACTTCGTAGACTTACAAGTAAGTTCCACTTTTATAAGTTAAGAACTCTTAATTTTATTGTAGCACCCCCGAGTACATATCTTTCTTAGACGTACTTATATATTCCATCACAGATATCTACAAGCATGCTCAAAACTCTACAACTCCTGTATCATGTTACTTAAAGGGCGCTTTGTAAAAGATTTATTTAAAAAGTAAATCGACTCACTTTACCGTCGTAAATCGGATTATCCCTCATCAAACAACCAGACAAACTTTTCATCTCACAAGAAAATCTCAGACTAAAGCCACAGTTTACATAAAAAGTAAATCTCCCCTTATAGTGCAAAGTATCTTTCGTAGTGTGATTCATTTCAATTTTCAGTTGATCCCAATATTTATGTAGGTAGAACAGAAAATCTACTCCAGCACTTAGCATTATTCAAATAGAGTAAGAGCTACCATCTCACTTTGGAATTCGATAAATTGCACCGCACACACTCTAAGTATAATCCAAAAGAACAAATCCCGAACATATCTCTTACTTTGTATGTTGATTTAGCATAAAATGCTTTCAAAATGGTTTACTTCCGCTTTTGCGAATCCCTTTCTACGAAAGACAGAAAAAAAAATGAAACTTGCGTTCATCTATTTTTTAAAGGCAGACCCTTATTCAACTTGAATATGAAACGAGTATCCCTACATCAGACAAATGTATATATATTCACTTTATTTTACAAATTTACATAAAACAAAAAAAAATCATAAACAACCTTTTTTATGAAGGATAAGATGACGTACCTTGAAGTCTGTTAGATTTATTAAATGATAATCCTGGTCGATATGAAAACAATCCCCAAAGTATCCTTAGAGCTGCACATTGGAAAATCGTTCACTGAAACACTATTTATTCCTCACTATGGATCAGTAGATAGAATTATTTTTGCATGCACTTTGAACTATGATGTATCTCTGACCACTTGAATCACCAACACAACTACAATACCGGCAAAACACAATACACTAGATACAAGGTTATCTATTACCGTGGATACAAATTGAAAATAATCCAGATACTACGTTCCGTCCGCGTGAAATTACTTCATCGAATCGCGAACGTCTAATACCGACTGAAAGTATCTTAAAGATGCGATTTCTATCCCAGCCGTTCGAGTGAAGACGGCACTGGAATGGAACTGGAGCTGGACAGTGCTGTGGCGCACATAACCATGTCTACTGACACGGAGAAAGCCCCCATCTTGTCGTTTGCCGGCAAAAAAGGGCCACCACCGCACTTGTTAGGCCAATGAAACTCTATGACAGCTTTTTGCGAAAAGCTTTTCCCATGATTGTTGGGAACGACATGTTTGGAGGTTGTGTTATGTTTGAGAGAGTCAGGTGACGGAGACGAGTTTGCGTATGAGGGTATACAACTGATAAGGGAAACGCACGTGGGAATGGGTTTCTTATCACAGTCAACAGGTTGCCCATTGTATCTTTTAGCACACTGATACTGAGTGCGTGGAATAACTATCCATCCTAAGTGAGTTCGAAGTCAGATAATAATTCAAAGTTGAATGGTGGGGAGGAACATGAAAGATAAATGCAATCACGAGTTGGCAAAACTCGAGTAGCGAAATTATTTTTAAAGAAATTTATCGACATGATTTCGGGAAACGGAATACACACACTCAAGCTGAAGGGTATCTGTATGCTGTATCTATAGAGAGTATCTCTTCATTCTTGAGATGATAAAGTGCTCAATATATTCGCTAAAATAAAATAAAAATTGTAAACAAAAATATGTTTGAAAAGAACAACAAACGTATTTTTGACGTACAACGATATATGGCGCGCTCGCTCGGTGTGGATAGATTCAAATAAAAATTCCAAAAGTAAACACCACTTGAGGAAGAGCGTTTTATAATGTTTTTCTTGCGAATTTAAAGCTTTAGAGGTGTAAACTTATAGCTGAGGTATAGGTTTTTAGGATTTTGATGATGAACAGCTTATGGCGTTGAGTTGAAAGTGAATGATGATTGATGGGTTATTGGTCATGGATGGTTCAATGGATTTTTCAAGAGTTTGCATTTGTTTTAAAAGATTTGCGGGGTGTTATAAAAGTTATTTTGTTAAAGAGACAAATTGCTGCGAATGCCAGAGAAAAATATTATTATTCAAGAAAAATTCACCGCATTTCAACTTCAAAAACACTTCCTAAATAAAATCCCCAAAAGGAAACGGAAATAAACTAAAATAGAAAGAAACATGATGACTTGCTAAGTTAATCCTTGGACGGCATCAATGCGCTCTTTTCATTTAGGCGACCAACTCAAGCGCACAGAAAAAAAAATGAGAAGGCTACAATCGTTGAATAACCTATCCCATCCCATCTGTAAAACTAATATCCCCAAAAAGTTGACATGGCTTGAAACACGATGGGGATTTAATATAGAAAATCACATTGTCACAACAAATTGTTCAGACAGTTTTTACAAGGTGGGCAAAAAGAGATCACCCTATAAGAAGATGCTCTTATTTTTGCATATGGCCGCCAACGACAAATCTGTTTTGACATTTGTGGACTAGACAGTTGTAGAATACAAGTGAACAAGCCATGGAGCGATACACTCCCCAAGAACGCGGAATAGTCGTGTCTATTTTTTTGCGTAACAATTCGTCTGCAGTGTTGGCGCAGCGCGAATTCCGTCGCCGATTGCCCGGCCGTCTGACATCGACTGCGCAAACACTGCGCCGTTTGGCCACCAACCTTGAAGAGTATGGGACCAAACGAGACGTCGCCAAGAGTGGCCGGCCCGGAGCGCCCGCTGTGCCGAAAATATGGCCGCTGTTACCGAGGATGTCGAGCTGTCGCCGGAAACATCGACCAGATGCTGTGCCTCGCAATTAGCCATCAGCCGGTCGTCCCTAAGGCGAATTTTGGGTAAAGATTTGCCCATGTTCCCGTACAAAGTGCAGTCCGTGCATGAGCTGCTGCCTGTCGATCGCCAAACGCGTGTAACCTACGCCAAAGCCATCCTCAATCTCGAGGGCGAAGTGGACGATTTTTCGACCAAAATCATAATGAGCAGCCTTATCGCTCATTATGATTTCGACCTCATCGGGTACGTGAACAAGCAAAACTATCGCTACATAAATTTCAGATACCACTGAGTTGATGTGGTCGCTCCAAGTAAGGTTTCTATTAACGATAATGCCAAGGTTTTTCATTTTAGAAACCATTTCGACTTCGACAGCACTTAATAAAACTGGAGGAATGTGGGACATCAGAAAGTGTCTATATATAGTTATCGATTTAGTCTTTGAAGGATTCAATAGGATGCGATCACTTTCAACTACTACTCTCACCTCCACGCTGGTGACTGGTGGGTGCCTAGTATATCGACTGGAGATAGGGTATTAAACCCCTGTGGAAGGTTGTTGGTGGCAGCGAACGAGAGAGAGGGGAGGAGTGTCCTCTCACTAAGGCACTCACTCTCAGGCGGCAGCGGAGGAATTCCCTAGATGGAGTCAACGGTGGCGCCTACAGCTCCAGTTTGATCGAACTGGTAGTGTAATCCCTATATGAGCTGCTTCGACGTAAATGAACACCAGGTCTATAGGGATTCCCAACACTGAGCCAGGGTGTTGGAAAAGAGTTGGTGGCGGAGGAGCCCTCAATGGGTCAACGGCAGCGCTCATATCCCAAAATGGGCTACTGACATATGGGCTACTGACTACTGACAGCGGTTTTCCTGCCCGCTGTCCTAGGGTCAAAACAAGGGCCTGGCCCTCCGGGTTGGGGGTTGTGCTTTGAGTTAACTACCCATCCATGGAAAAAAGCTTTTGCTACCCAATAGCCTCGGAAAGGACTGATATTACTGTTGACGGCCCTGCTAAACGAAAAAAGGAGAACGACGTTCGTATCTTCACCTGGAATTTGAGAACATTAGAGGTGCAGGCTAACAACTAGCGGAAGCCCTAAACTGCTACAAAGCAGACATTATTGCCATCCAGAAAATACGATGGGATGGGCCGGGCAAAAAGAGAATGAAAAACTGTGACATCTACTATGGACTGTGTTATAGTGAGCAGACTTAGGCAAGAAGTCCTATGTTTCCAAGACATTAGCGAACGCATTGCAACAATCCGCATCAAGGCTAAATTCGCCAACATAAGCCTTATTTGCGCTCATGCTCCGACGGAGGAAAAGATGATATAACTAAGGATTGCTTCTACGAGCTCCTCGACAAAACCTATGAGCGACTACCAAAGTACGATGCTAAAATCGCAAAGGTAGGAAGAGAATACATCTTTAGCAGTATTGTCGGAAAATATAGCCTACACGACAACACGTCCGGTAATGGACGCTACGGAACGAAATGCCACTATAGCCAGCATACGGTTTTCTCACCCCGATATCCATAAGGATATGGAAGAACCACTTCTGCAAATAAGCCAAAATAAGCCAAATCTGGTCGGATGAAGAATGGAACCTCAGCACCGTTTGCCCGATCCAATAAAAAGGAGACCCTCTCAACTGCGCCAACTACAGAGGCATAAATCTGCTCAACATCGCCTACAAGATCCTATCTGCCTTAAGATGTGAACGCCTGAAACCGTTTACCAACAACCTGATCGGCCCTTATCAGTGTGGTTTTAGGCCACACTTTGGCAGATCCTGGAAAAAAAAACGTAGGTAGTCCAAATCGATACCCGCCACATATTTATCGATTTCAAAGCCGCATACGACAGCATTTATAGAGACGAACTATACAGAGCCATGTCTAGTTTTGGTATACCCCCCAAACTCTTCCTTGTGTGCACTTTGACGATGGAGAATCTTCGCTGTTCCTTCAGGGTCGGAAACGACCCCACCGACACATTCGATACCAAAAAACAATTTAGGCAAGGCGATGCGCTATCATGTGATTCCTTCAATTTGATTCTTGAGAGGATTGTGCAAAACTCCCTAGCCAACACCAGAGGCACAAGTTTCCAAAAATCGGTGCAACTACTAGCATACGCCGACGATATTGACATCATTGGTAGGACTCAACGTAATGTCATAGCCACGTTTGCTAGTATAGAGAAGGAAGCGGCAAAAATGGGTTTAGCAGTAAATGAAGGCAAGACTACGTATATGCTGTCAACACGAAATGAGACACAACATCGATGAATTGGACAGAACGTCACCATTGACAGATTTAACTTTGAGGTTGTACGGGAAAAATCCTCGAAAAATCATCGGTCCCGTTTGCGTTGACGGGCTATGGAGACGAAGATTGTACAGCGACATACCCTTGGTCAAAAAACTCCACATTGGATGTTTAAGATGGCTAGGAAATGTAGATCGAATGGACACTAATACTCCGGCTCGCAGAGTCTTCGATTCCCAGCCAGACGTCGGACGCAGTAGAGGAAGACCTCGCCTTAAGTGGCGCGCACAAGTGGAAACCGACCTCAACCAACTTGGAGTGCGCAACTGGAGGCAGTTAGCTTACGACCGGGCTAATTAGAGAGGCATGTTGGTTGAGGCTTCATCCCGGACTATAGAGCCACTTCAGTAAGTAAGTAAGTCTTGAGCAAGTTATCCATGGGGCCGCGTATTTCACGTATATTTTTGCGATAAACTGCGAAAAAAATTGAGCATCCCCAAAAATGAACGTACCTCTGTAGAGTCCTTAGGCTCCGGCATGTCTGCAAGTGCTGTTATTCGGCTTGTGTCAGGCCTACGCCCGGCTTTGTCAATCACAAACCCAAGAAACCTCACCTGTGGTTTGAAAAATCGACATTTATCGTAGTTGAGTTTGAATCCCCACTCCTGGATACGCTGAAAGACATAATTGCCTTTCCAACTGTAAACGAATCAACAATATCAATCAAAAATGCGTCGTCAAATGAAATGTATTTACAAATTTTTTTGTGGACAGAGGACGAGACACATCAGGTACAAGTGACACTCTAGTGAACGTTCTGTTTAGTTCCTCAACGTCAATATCATTATTAGCCTTTATGTTGTTTTTATTGCACACCCCTATTTTTTAATCTGATTCCACATAAAAGATGAAGAACGGTTAGAATTAAATTTGTTTGTGTAATATACCAACATAGTCCCTCTTATCATTGAATTTACTCTGTTGAAAGTTGCTATACTTGTTCGAATTTCATTATCTAAGCTCAAAATTAAAGGCCTAAAAATCGACAGACGGACGGACGGACAGACCGGTATGGCTAAATCGACTCAGCTAGCGATTCTGAATCGATCCATATGGTTTGAGGTATATCTACCTGAATTATTTCTCTATTTTACAAACTATGTATCAAAACTAATATACCCCTATGGGATAGGGTATAAAAATAAAAATACAACAAAGTAGAAATATACTAAGCTGTAGGAACTTTTATTGCTACATTCACAGAATTATTATCTGAAGTTGAAGTATCAGACAATGGGTGGTAAATATCTTCCAAAATGTCAATAGTTAAATAATTATGTTTTTCAACAATAAAAATGTTTGGATAATATCATGTTCTCTCTTAATTATGGAAAGCAAAAGCTTGCTTTCAAATTCTGTTCTATTTTTAGAATTCTTGAAAATAAACGCCAAATAATTATCAATTTAAATGATACCCAAGATACTTCTGAAACCATGTCGTTGGAAGCATAAAAATCGAAATACATATTTAATTATCGTTAAATCCCTGCAGGGTTGACATTGTTTAAGGCGTAAACCTGATGCATATATTTCATCATCATAAAATATTATTAATTCAAAAATTATTTCATATACCATAACGAAGAAGAACCATAGATACATTCATTTAGTTGATGCTTATGAACAGTGTTCTCTTTGTATTGATGGGTACTGGCAAAGTTACGTGGGTTTGGTCATGAATTTACTGTTCATGTCCAAATCCACGTAACATTGCCAGTATCCATCAATATTTGTTTGTTGAGAAAATAGTTTCCTTAACATGAAATGCAAGAATTTACATCCAACTTACTTTAATACGGCTGTGCTTCTGACACCTTTTATCAAAAAGGACAAGCACCGTCCGATTTTGAAGTTCAATAATATATGGAACTTTAAGACGCAATAAGTGAACCACAACATGACCCAAAAGTCGTTTTCGTATAACTTTTGAACTAAAAGATGAAACATAATGAAATAAATTAAAAATAACACCGGAGGCAACTTCAATGCTGGAGAAGAGGGCGACTGCTCGTCTAGTTCGCCGGTAGTTATTGCCCTTTCTCCAAACATCCCTGCTCAACAAACATTTTTGTTTGCACCAGAACACATCAGATGTGCTTATTTTTACCTCCAAGTGGTAACCATCGGGTACTCGTCTCATCCAACCGGATTTGACTTGCTAAACGATAAGCGCGAGTGTTGATAACACGACGAAAAACAGCAACACTATAAACACCCTGGTGAGAATGGCACGGATGAATACCCGGCCTGCTGTCCCAGGCGAACCTAGATGAGCTGCTCTGACATATTCGGACAACAGGTTGTCTAGGAATTTCAAGGGTTAGTCAGGCCCCTTGAACAGAGATGGTGGCGGATGAACCGAAAGGCCAACGGCAGCGCTCAATCCCGTAGTGGATACTGATGGCCCCGTGTCCTAGGGGTATCTAATAAATTGGAACTGGCCCTCCAGGTTGGGGGTTGTGCTTTGGGTTAACTACCCACCCACAGAAAAAAAAACATGGTTACGAAGCAACCAATAGCCTCGGAAAGGACTGATTTTATTGTTGACGACCCTGCTAAACGAAAAAAGGACAACGACGTTCGTATCTGCACCTGGAATGTGAGAACATTAAACAGGAGAGGTGCAGGCGAACAACTAGCGGAAGCCCTAAGCTGCTACAAAGCAGACATTACTGCCATCCAGGAAATAAGATGGGATGGGCCGGGCAAAAAGAGGATGAAAAACTGTGACATATACTACGGACCGTGTTATAGTGAGCAGAAACAGCGACTTTTCGGATGCGGATTTGTTATAAGTGCCAGACTTAGGCAAGAAGTCTTATGTTTCCAAGACATTAGCGAACGCATAGTAACAATCCGCATCAAGGCCAAATTCGCCAACATAAGCCTTATATGCGCTCATGCTCCGACCAAATTGATCACATTGCGATAGACAAGAGGCACGCATCCAGTATTTTGGATGTCTGAACATTCCGAGGGTATGACATCGACTCGGATCACTACATTCTTGCAGCCAGGGTAAGGATGCGGATATCCACCACGCCACAACAAACCAGAAATTCTGTAAACAAAATTTAATGTCGAAAGACTGCAATCACCAGAGACCGCCAAGGCCTTCGCACAACGCGTATCCCTTAACCTCTCGATTCACACCATATCACCATCGTCTAATATCGAAGAACAATGGAAACGATACCAACAAGCTATTAGATCAGCCGCAACTGTTGTGCTAGGTTTCTCGCGGCCACCAGCAAGAAACCCCTCGTTTGATGAGGAATGCCGACAGATGCTCGCAGCCAAGAACGAGGCCTACAAGGCTAAGCTGCAGGTGAAGGCGAGAGCTTGAGAACATTGGCTTTTCATAAAGAAGAAAAAAGAGCAAGAAAAGCGCGCGATCGAGGATATAGAGAGGTGCCACTCCAGGAACGATGTTCGCAAGTTTTACCAAAGTGTAAAACGTCAAAGCCAATGATACAAGGCTCGAACAGAAGCCTGTCGAGATGAACAAGGAAATATCGTAGTTGAGACACAGTCGATGCTGAGGATATGGAAGAACCACTTCTGCAGACTGTTAAACGGCGATGACGAACAACATTCCACTGTCAGGCAGAACGAACATTTTAATATTGGCAATGGCAGCGAAAACTGCCAACCACCCGACCTAAATGAAGTGAGGATAGCAATATCTAAAGTCAAGCTTAATATGGCCGCCGTAATTGACGGCTTTCCGCTGAGCTTTATAAAGCTGGCGCAGATGACTTGGTAAGTAACATCCACCAACCCATAAGCCAAATCTGGTCGGATGAAGAATGAAACCTCAGCATCGTTTGCCCGATCCACAAAAAAAGGAGACCCTCTCAACTGAGCCAACTATAGAGGCATAAGTCTGCTCAACATCGCCTACAAGATCCTATCTGCCGTTATATGTGAACGCCTGAAACCGTTTACCAACAACCTTATCGACCCTTATCAGTGTGGTTTTAGGCCACACTTCGGCAGATCCTGGAAAAAAAACCTAGGAAGTCCAAATCGATACCCGCCACATATTTATCGATTTAAAAGCCATACGACAGCATTTATAGAGACGAACTATACAGAGCCATGTCTAATTTTGGTATACCCCCAAACACTTCCTTGTGTGCACTATGACGATGGAGAATCTTCGCTGTTCCTTCAGGGTCGGAAACGACCCCACCGACACATTCGATACCAAAAAACGATTTAGGCAAGGCGATGCGCTATCATGTGATTCCTTCAATTTGATTCTTGAGAGGATTGTGCAAAACTCCCGAGCCAACACCAGAGGCACAAGTTTCCAAAAATCGGTGCAACTACTAGCATACGCCGACGATATTGACATCATTGGTAGGACTCAACGTGATGTCATAGCCACGTTTGCTAGTATAGAGAAGGAAGCGGCAAAAATGGGTTTAGCAGTAAATGAAGGCAAGACTACGTATATGCTGTCAACACGAAATGAGACACAACATCGATGAATTGGACAGAACGTCACCATTTACAGATTTAACTTTGAGGTTGTACGGGACTTTGTCTACCTCGAAAAATCTTCGGTCCCGTTTGCGTTGAAGGGCTATGGAGACGAAGATTGTACAGCGACATACCCTTGGTCAAAAAACTCCGCATTGGACGTTTAAGATGGCTAGGAAATGTAGATCGAATGGACACCAATACTCCGGCTCGCAGAGTCTTCGATTCCCAGCCAGACGTCGGCCGCAGTAGAGGAAGACCTCGCCTTAAGTGGCGCGCACAAGTGGAAACCGACCTCAACCAACTTGGAGTGCGCAACTGGAGGCAGTTAGCTAAGGACCGGGCTAATAGGAGAGGCATGTTGGTTGAGGCCCAGGTTCATTCCGCACTGTAGCGCCACTTAAGTAAGTAAGTAAGTAAGTCTATGTCACGTCTATTCACCAACGGTCGGGCTGCCTACCTCCCTGTCATTCCTAGGAATCTTCGAACTTGCTTGGGAGTTTTTTGAGCCGAACATTTTTTCTGGGTCAGTTCGTAGGCATCCATCACCCACGATGTACCCTAGATACTTTATTTCTCGGTAACAAAATTTGCTCTTTTCTACATTTATGGTAGGCCCTGCTGGTCGGAGATACTTAGCAACTTCAACATGGGCTTCAAAATCTGGCAAGCAAACGAAGAGGATATCGAGATAGGCAAAGACATACTCTCACAAACGAGCGGGTATGCCTTTGTCCATTAGCCGATACATTCTCTGGGCAGCGTTGCACAAGCCAAGCGGCATCACCAAGTACTGGTAAACGGCCGTCCAGGGACTGTGAAGGCCGTCTTCTCTCTTGGTTTGCCCTCCAGCGGATTTTGCCAAAACGCGTCTTTCAAGTCAATCCCTAAAATAAACTTAGTATTCTGGAGCATACTCAACAAACCCTTAATGTGTGGAAGAGGATAAGCATCCTTTTTATACCCTATCCCACAGGGATATATTAATTTTGACATTAAGTTTGTAACATAGATAAATAATTTCGATAGCTATGCCTCAAAGTACATGGATCGACTTACAATCGCTAGTTGAGTCCGTCCGTCCGTCCGTCTGTCCGTCTGTGTATCACCGATTTTTGGGCCTTAGATTTTGAGCTTGAGTGATGAAATTTGGGATATAGACTCGCTGTCTGAAGAAGCAGAACAAGTGTAAACATTTTCAAAATCATTCACTGCCACGCCCACTTTTCAGAAAAACGTTGTTTTTGACCAAACGGTAAAAATTTAGAAAAAGTGTCTGAACAACATAATCAGACAATCTCAATACCTATATTTTGTCCCTACATAGTTTTTTCCACGCCCACTTTTAGGGGCGTTTTCATTATAAAAAAAACACCATTTTCAGTCAAATTTTTTTAAAATATTTGAAAAAAATGTTGATGCAAAAGCATTGGTGATATTGACATGAATATTTCGTCTATAGATCATTTTAGCCCACGTCCACTTTTTGGGGGTGTTTTCTTAACACAACGATTTCCCCTACTCCATAGCATATGCAATAGAACAACGTCGTTTTGTGTCGAAAAATAAAAGATTTTGATCAACTGTGTGAACAGTATGTTGTCACAATGTCATTTCATCCCAATAACGTTTTTAGCCACTCCCACTTTTTGGGGATATTAGCTTTAGAGATAGGATAGGGTATTCAACGATCCGCACAGCGGATTGTAGCCTTCTGATATGTTTTAGTCCCGAGTTGACCTTTCTCGAGTCCAGGTACAAATGGTCTCTGCCAGGTTTTCGTACCAGTACAACTAGAGAAGAAGCCTGTCATGCCCTCCTCTCCTCCACTGAAGATGCCTCTGTGGACCGACCCTGACTCCTAACACGATTTCTGTGCGAATGTTGAGTTTCAGCTCTTATACAGAGTGTGGTTTGTTAATGTAATACTTTAATTCAGGTAACTCCATGAAAAAGTCTGGAGCCAACATATCACGGAACCGAGGAGGCCATTCAAATTCACCATTTTTTTCAATAATTCACTGTTTCACGAGGGGTTTTGAGCGATAGTTCCGTCTTGCTGAAACCAAATCAGTTCAGCATTGTTATCTCGCTTTTGTCTGCTTGCACAAGTGGGAAAAGGAAGTCCTTAAGCATTGTTCCGTAGCGGCACCCACATTATTTTCAGAGAACTCTAACCCATAAATCTTACGCGAGGTTATTCCACAACAAATAGTAACACGAAGTTAGTGTCCCTTAGTTGTTGGACATTTTTTGAGATTCCGCATTGCGCATTTCTTGCTCTTGTACCTCTTGTCTATCGCAATGTGATCAATTTGGTTGACCGTTCGTTGATCTGGAGACCGCCATGTCACCTTTTGGATATCGAGGTGAGGAAACCATGTGCTGGTTATAGTAGCACTTCGTTCCGTAGCGAAGTCAATTAGCCAAAGTCCATTGCCAGGCGTATTGTTCCCTTCCTACCTTTGCGTTAAAATCTCCAAGCACGATTTTAACATCGTATTTCGGTAGTCGCTCATAGGTTTTGTCAAGGAGCTCGTAGAAGCAATCTTTCGCTATATCATCTTATAAATGTTGGCGGATTGTTACAATGCGTTCGCCAATGTCTTCGAAACATAAGACTTCTTGTCTAAGTCTGTCACTTATAACAAATCCGCATCCGAACAGTCGCTGTTTCTACTCACTATAACACGGTCCATAGTAGATGTCACAGTTCTTCATCCTCTTTTTATCCGGCCCATCCCTACGTGTTTCCTGGATGGCATTACGGTCTAGTTTGTAGCAGTTTTGGGCTTTCACAAGTTGTTCGCCTGCAACTCTCCTGTTTAATGTTCTCACATTCCAGGGGCAGATACGAACCCCGTTGTCCTTTTTTTCGTTTAAAAGGGTCATCAACAATAGGATTTTTCTCGAATATGTCGGGGCAGATCATCTATGTCTGTCTGGGACAGCAGACCGGGTTTTCCGTGCTAGTCTAACCAGTCTGATCAACACTCGCACTTATCGTTTAGCAAGTCAAATACGGTTGGATGAGACTAGTACTCGATGGTTACCACTTGCAGGTAAAAATAAGCACAGTTAATGTAAAAATGAGCTTCATCACTAGCGTCCTCCAAGATCGGATGTCATCTTGAAGAATTCGGCTCACTAAACGCATGTTTGGGGGCAGAATTCTATGAAAATAAACAATAAAGCTATTTCGGAAAATGCGCTGGATTGTGATGACAGAAAATTCGGTTGAAAATAAGCCTCAAGGGCAAATGCATTGTTCCAACGGATGATGGCGACTGACCGAGGTTGGGATACAAAATATAACATCCTGAATGAGAGCACTCTCGTCCAACCACAACCGATATAACCTAGGAACTAAAGTATATCAACTTTGACATTACCTGTAACTATCATTAGCCCTTCATACTGTAACACACATTAATACAGTCCTCCATTTCTCACAAACTGTCCGACAGATATCCAATTTCAGAAAATGTCGGCAGCAGAGTAGATATGCCTTTAATTAATTACCCACCCGTCTATTCTTGAAAGTGATGCCTCTTTTGACCCATTCACTCAGGTGCGTGTTCCCATCCTATTTTTTCTCCTCATAGTGTGTAAAAGACTCCCAACTTTGAAGACTTTGACCTTAATTGCAGAAATAGGAAAATTTCAATTTCGTCGAATAGATATCCAATTTCGAGAGCTCATTATGTGTTCTCTATCGATTCAATACTGTTTTGTGTTGTATTTCAAGCAATACCCAGCCTAGAAAGACTAATTGGATCCCGTCACACCAAGTCGACATCCACCCGCATACCTACCCTTATCACCACCAATTTAAATAAAAAAAAAAACGAAATTAAATCGAACCCGATTGGACCTTCGTGTGTTATCGTGCCATGCCTATGAGTATTTGTAGGTAAATTTGATTACCGGCTCTGCAAACATTTTATGTGCCCTCCAAGTCATAATATCGTCGATGAATCTAAGATACCATGTCCTTTCATTTGAAAAGCTCCCCTTTTCGATTTATCTTCACGAGTCCTGGAACATCGGTATCTACATGCAAGATTCTCTCGAGTAGGTATGTTAATGTGGTTCATGTTCAATCAAAGTAACAAGTTCCTCGCTGAGGGGCCTATTCTGATTCACCCTACCAGACCCCTGGTAGGATTTTCTTCTTTGAAGTTTCATACCATGTTTTGGTGAATTAAAAAGAGAAACCGCTCCATACCACCACCGCCAAGGATAATGCGTGCACAAATACAAAAGAAAATCAATTTTTAGTCGCTCACAGATACAGATTTACATACAACCGCATCCGGATTATAAAAATATCTGAAGCAGATTTAGGTGTGTTTACATTCGTTTTTTTTTTATTTGCTAAAATCCTAAATTCATGTGCTGATTAAACACATTCGTTCGTTTTTTTTTTTTCTGACACGAAAATCTGCGGATGTGAACTGCCTATGGTGTTGGTTGCTTTAATCGGACAGGTGATGAGTGGGGAATTTCAATTCGAGATGCGAATAGCTATGCGCGTGAGGTGATTGTTTAGGAGTGATTATGATCATGAGAAAATAAATAAAGATCCGGCCAAGTAAATTGAATCAAGTTGGGCGGTTTTTCTTTTTAACCCGTAATCCACAATCTACAATCCATAAGAAAATTTCGAACTTGTTGAAGTGTTTAGTCTGAGGATGATGGTGTTTGCTAAACAAATGTGCAAAAGCAGCGTGTTTTCCATTAAATTGGAGGGGGTTCACTAGGATATATGTTGCCATGAGCGGATAGGTTGCATATATAAGTGGACCGCTCATTTAGAACTTTCTGGGCTCTTTTCGATATCCTTTAATTTAAAAGATTGTGTTCCAGTCAATAGGTAAGAAAACATTTCTACAATGTTCAAACAAGACTTTCAATTCGCTACGATTTAGTCTCCAATCAGCTGTAGCATCTTTTGCCCGATCAACACACCCTCTCAACTAGTATCCTCATTTACTTGCATAAAGGGCTTGCGAAACCAGAGATTCGGCTTTACTTGTAGTGTCTAACCTAAATGCTTGGAACTATAGAATCTCTTGGCTGTAGGATTTATGTTCATTCAAACGATGTGACCTAGCAATTTTATCTAGTCCACGTATGTCGAACATAACTTAATGTCAAAACTAATGAGATAGATAGAGACCGAGGACGGTCCTCCAAAAAAGCAACTTCAAGTATCTCAGGGCTACTTTGCGGCACGGCCAGGACGGCGCCGCAAAAGTTCCAGGCGTGGTAGAGTGATCCTTTTTAGTGGCCCAACCTTAGTCTTAGAAATCAATAGATTCAAGTGGATCTTGTTCTTCTCATCCAGTACACGCAGGTAAATTACAGCTGCATAAGCTTTCTCAGAAGCGTCACAAAATCCATGTATTTCCAGATGATATTTGAACTTGCTGTGAGCCTGAATTTACCGAGGAATCTGCTCTAAAACTGGAAAATCGTCCTGAAATACAATACATTCCTGCTTCAGCGCTGGAGTAATGGGCTTATCCCAATCCAAACCTCGTGACCAAGGTAGGTAGGAAGAGTTGGCTGTTGAACATGAACCCAAGTAGCCTTTTTGTTACCACGACTCGTGTGACCTTTTTTATGATGATTGTTGAGGGTGTGATACAATCCGCATCTAGATCCAGCCTGTGGAGTTTAGAAAGCATACAAGATCATGTATCCGTTTACCCGAGATGTCGCTAAGGTTGTCGAATAACGGTTTATCTAACGCACATTTGCGGATGAAATAGGAGAGGGTTTCCCTCTCATTTTTGTTCCCGCAACTGTGGAATTGGGTGGGGGTTGTATGGGATCCCTAGTTTGGCCGCATGGTCTCCACTTAACCAGTGCCCCTTGACTTTCGCCGTAATTCTGGCGATATCTGAGCGGGTTCTACTCAGTAGGTCGTTTGTTTTGCTCTTGTCGTAGGGAGGTCATATCTTCCTCGATATGACACAATTTGTTAACCTTCTCCATTTGGAGTCGGCCTTCTTCCAGCCTACTTGGAAGCCTTTCTTGATGCTTAGTGTGGGTGTGATGTAGTCAGTTGGAAAGTTGGAAACGTGACCATGCCATTTGGATATTACTTTAATAGGTATGTCGAGAGACAAGAGATGCAATAGCACAGTAAGGGCTTCCGTTGTCGCCTACTCGCCGTGGTGCCTATACTTGCTGTCTTTTCCAGCCTTTTTAGTTTTTTGAGGTTGTAGCATTTACTTAACGCGGGCCACCATACTAGTGAGCCATATGTGAGAATTGGAAGTACTACAGCTGTGTACATCCTCAAGGTCATCTTTGGTTGAAGTCCCCACTTATTTCCAAAGGTTTTGCTGCAAGCCGTTCTATGCCTTCCCTACAAGTGTTCGATGTTGTGTGTCCAGTTAAGTTTTGGATCAAGCATGATACCCAAATACCTAGCGCTGAAAGATGGTGTGAGTGTCTGGCCATTAAGACGGGGGAGGGTAAAATCGTGTATTTTGGTTTTGGTGGTGAGTAGCACCAGTTCCGTTTTCCTCGGGCTTACACCGAGGCCACAACTTACAGCCCAGGTGCTAACCTTGTATAGAGCAGACCCATGATTTCTTGATAATTATATTTTTTTTCATAACCCGAGTAGAGGAGAGATGACGCCGCGCTGTGCGTTTGGTAACTTCTACTTCTCCCAACTTGGTGTTCTGGAACGAGAATTAGTCGCTCAACAGCTGCCACGTTATGCCGAGGGTTTTGACGTATGAATTCGCTGAGTCAAACGGCACTGAAAAGTCGACTTCTAAGAAGATGAAAGCTGTTGCAGAAGGTCCAAGGAGTTACAGGTTCATTTCGGTAAGTTAAAACCATCTGATGTCAACATGAGTCTCTCTTTTGTAGGGTTTCTTCAACAGTGTCAGCTTTAGTGATCACGTCATTAACGTACGGGTCCTCACGCAAAACAATTGCAGCCTTTGGAAAATTTGCTTCCTCATCGTTCGCCAGCTTGTGAAGTGTCCGAATCCCCAAATATGGAGCTGATGCAATGGTAACTGTGTCCAATGGGTAAAGCTTCACGGGCTGCTGTGGATCATCTCTACAATATATCAGCTGATAGCAAGCATCCTGTCGGTTCACAAATAGTTGCCGACGATAATTTTAATGTCCAACAATGTTCCCGTTGCCAGGTAACGCACCTTCTCAAAGGGCAGCTTAACCTTGTATCTTCCAGTGGTCATACGTTTGGTGTTCTCCACAAAAAAATCTTCTCATATTCGATCTTCTTCTGGAATGGTGATAATTCAATCTCCCAAGATCGTTGAATTTGAGAATCCAGATCGAAAACTTGCATAAAGCTTCGAACAGGTGCCAGTTACAATGGACATTCACCTATAAGAATCCATCCTGGAAGAGTGTTTTGGGCTATCGGTGAAACATTATCTTTGGATGATTTTTGGAAGAATGACTTCCGAATACACCGCACTTCCCAGAAATATATGCACCGTGGCGGGTTTGAAGAAGCACGGATCAACTAATTGTAGACCATCGATGTTATCCCACTTTTTTGGGAAAACCTGGACTGAGCCAAGTGGAAATGTAGAACTCCGAAAGATGCTGAATGCCCGTCAGCTCTTAAAAGGCAAATGTCGTTTGAAGACATCCCGAGGGACCCAAAAAGAAAAAAACGGTCCATCTCTCTCAATTCAGAACCCCTAACAGAACATTTAGTCAGATGTTAAAAAAAAACGTCTAGAATTCGCGGTAATTGACCGAAGTGACCCGAATGGATGCATAATACCGCAAAAAAGGAGTAAGGTAGGGGTGGTAATTGTATCCAGCTTCCTCCGAATCCTTCGTTATCACCCGGGCTCTTCGTCCACTCGCCGTGAACTTGGCCTCTATTCGGAACATATAAAAAGGATTGCATGTGCAGACAGGTCCAAAGATATTTTTAATATTTCTAAGTAAGGTTAGGTTACAGTGCCTGCACGCGATGCAATAGCTGATAGCAGGGGATGTTTGACCGGGAGGACAACCGGAGATAATGAAAATGGACGAGATTCCTATCCGCCCTCATAGCCGTGCTAGAATCCCATTCGAGCCATCCGACCCAAAGGACATTCTGGGCATTATAAGGTTCAGCAATCCGCTTTTTCCAACCCAGGATTGTCTATAACTCCCAACCTTCCATTCATAGATTTTACGACCTTAAGCTAAACCTTTATCGAAACAGCCTATAGACTATAAAAACCTCACGTCAAATCCATGTATCCATAACCTGCTTCAATATAAACAAATAAGTTGAAGTTCGCATACAGGATACGTTAATCCATTTCCAAACCTTACCGATAAACCAACAAAGGCACATATCTCATATACGACTACATCACATCACACACCTATACATACTCATATGGATGAACAAAATTAAATATCATAAAAAGGACGAACAAAGCAAAGGAGAATATAAATAAAAACAAAATTGACCTATAAAAGATAAACACCCAGGATAAACTGACATTTTACATGCGCATATAAAGACGATGCTTGCCAGGACAAAAACACCCGCATGCATTCGCAAATTTATTACACCTTACGACCACTTCGCCATTATGCTACGCTCACATTCTCGTTGGTTTTATGAATACACATACGTCTATACCCAGCTGATATTATGGATCCTTGTAGTTCAGCCGCCTCATGCCTTATTGTGTTGACCGTTTAAGGTGAACGCTTTTAGCGTATTGTTCTTGATGGAATGACGATATGAATATGGGAACCCTCATCCCTTGGCGGATTAAATTTTAAGATTGATACTCGAGGATTGGTTTCGTTTCATTTCTGCCAAAAACAATTGCTTTTGAGGGTTTTGTCAAATTAACACCTCCAATTAGAAGGGTCGGGTTTCTGTAGATAACAATTGCGATTTGAGGACTTTTTATTTGCTATAAAGTGGTGGCTTTGTTGAGGGATGTTTTCCTTTGATAGAATCTATGAGATGGATATACAAGGTTAACTGCTAAAAAGTTATCACTTGTCAGGGATTTTGAAAGGATTTTAAGAATTAAAAAAAGGCAATGCCAAGATCCACATATGGCCAGTTTTGAAAGACCTGCAAGTACCTTTTATAAATCATGTTGATTTTAGAATCAAGTTAACTAGTTCTACTTGGACCACAGGACATCTACAGTTGAGGACACGAAGCTGGTTTTGATTGGTCAGGTTAGGTTCTAGTGGATGTACGCTATGCGCGTGCACAGTTAGACCATAAAGGTCCGTTGTGGTACCACGTAGATCCATCCCTATATTCGTTCGCCTAATTGAACCATTCAGAGCTAACTATGTAGCGTTGATAGTTTCTGACACTGATATTAGCCAGCTCACCTAGATTATCGAAGAAGTGGTCTCCCAGATGAAGTTTTTCTTTCTGAGAGAGCTGGACAAGATCCTCTTCCTCGTCCAATCAGCTTCTACAGAAGTCATTGCTGAAAAGGCCTAGCTAGTCACCTATTATGGTACTGATGTTTGATCTGTTCAGCACTGTTAAGTAGACGGAGCGCTTCTGTTTAAAGCTAGGCCAGAGTTGGTTGGATATTTGGCACGTTGTGCCGTTTATCCATCTGCGGTTTGCTCTCTTGGTCGCAGCCTGTTTGATCAGTGATTTACATTTAGCAAGGGGCAAACCCAACATATCTGCTGGCGGTAGAATGTCAAGGATAGTGCCCTGTCCGGCAAGCTCATCTGCCTTGTGATTCCCTGTAATGTTTATGTGTGACCCGGCACCCAAAAGAGGTGAATGGTAAAATGCTCCTCCATCTTGTTAAGAGACAGTCGGCATTCGTGGGCTGATTTCGAGTTGAACGAGATTGCTTCCAGGGATTTGATTGCCACTTGGCTGTCGCTGAATATGCTAATATGCTTCGTGGATATTACATTCCTTTTCAGCCAATACAAGGCTTCTTTGATTGCCATGATTTCCGCCTGGAAAACGCTACAATGATCGGGAAGGCGAAAGGATATGCTACGGTTAAGCATCTCGGAGAAAACACCTCCATCCACTCCAGTTTCTATTTTAGACCCACCCGTGTAGATGTGAATTGAGGTATTGGTTACGATCGAATCTGATTCCCATTCAAGGCGACTGGTATTAGTTGTCCTGAAGTTATGCTGGGTGTAGTGTAGTCGGTGTTTTCTGTAATGTTAAGGTGATTCAGAGACATTGTGTATACATCCTGATTGGGTGTCCATTGTGACGAAGCTCTCAGTCTTACAGTTGCACAAGCTGCGGTCTGTTTGCCGTAGATATCAAGGGGCATTAGAGGTAGGATATCACCAAGGGCTGCGGAAGGGGCTGTTCTAAGAGAACCGCTTTTGCATTTGCAAGCTGATCTTTGAACTTTACCTAGTGGGCTGCTGTTGGAGGCTGTTTCTAAAGCCGTTCACCAGACTAGGACACCATACAAGAGTATGGGTCCAATGATAGACACGTAAAGCCAGAAAGAGATATGTAATTGCATACCCCGTCTCTTTCTGATTCCTTTTGTACAAGAGTATAAGGATACGGCGGCTTTTTTAACGCGTTCAGTTCAGTTTCTTATTTGTATTGTATTTGGCTGATTCTGTGAACTTAAGACTGACGCCATTAAGTTTGCGAGGGTCAATGTGCGGGACTTTGTATTATTGGATTACTGAACTTGATAATGTCCAAAATGTCCTTTGGGTTGAGTGGTTCGACCGGGTTTCTTACACGACTTCGAGGGCGGTTAGGAATCTGGTCCATTTCCATTACCTTCTGTTGTGCTCCTGGACATACTTCTCCAGACGAATTCACAAGATGGAGTCAAGTGTGGCGTCTACAGTCCCAGTTGAGATGAATATCTAACCCTATTTGAGCTGCTCCAACATATAAGGACAACAAGTCGTCTAGGAATCAAGGGTAAGTGAAGACCCTTGAACAGAGCTGATGGTGAAAATGCCGAGAGGCCAACGGGAGCCCTTAATCGCGTAGTTGATACTGATGGCCTCGTGTCCAAGGGGTATATAATAAATTCCTCCAGCACGAACAAATTGTCGCTACGAGGGAACGAAGTGTATCGGAAAGCACTAAGTTTGTGCTAAATGAAAAAAAGGACAACGACGTACGTATCTGCACCTGAAATGTGAGAACATTAAACACGAGCGATGCGGCCAAGCAACTTACGGAAGCCCTAAGCTGCTTAAATGCAGGCACTACTACCGTACAGGAAATACGATGGGATGGATCGGGTTAAAAGAGGATGAAAAATTGACATACGCTACGGACCGTGTTACAGGGAACGGAAACCGCAACTATTCGGATTTGCAGACTAAAGCAAGAAGTCTTATACTTCCAAGACATTAGCAAACGCATTGTATCAATCCGCATCAAGGCCGAATTCACCAACATTAGGTGAAGACGAGGGCTGTCATTGAGGGTTGAAGGGCTAAAGAACACCGGCTTCAGCCAAAACAGCCAAAACTCGACCTAAATGAATGAAAGCCGGTGGAACTGATTTGGTAAAACATTGACCATAAGCAAAATTAAGTCATATGTCTGAACAATAGAACCTCAGAATCGTTTGACCGACCTACAAAAGTCTCTTCTCTTTTACAAGATCCTACCTGCCGTAATATGTGAACGCTTGAAACCGTTTACAAAAAAATGATCGGCCCCTATCAGTGTGGTTTTAGGGTAAGGCAGACCACAACTGATCAGATCTGCACAGAACCTGGAAAATTCATCGATTTCAAAGCCGCATACGACAGCATTTATAGACACGAACTATACAGAGCCATGTCTAGTTTTGGTATACCGCCCAAACTCGTCAGTCTTGGCAGGATGACGATGGAGAATTCCCGATCGATCAGAGTCGGAAACGACATCACCGAAACATTCGATACAATCAAATATTTTAGGCAAGGCGATGCACTGTCATGTGACTTCTGTAACATAATGCTTGAGATGATTGTGCAAAACTTCTGACCCAACACCATAGTTGCAATCTCCCAACTACTAAAATGTGCCGATGATATTGGGCAGATTCAATGAGATGTCAACGTCACTTTTAAATGGGGTCAAGACGAAGTATAAGCTGTCAAGAATAAAGGACTGACAACGTGCCGGTCAGAAAATATAATGCATGCTTAAAGTGAACACCTAGCATTGACAGCTCTTATTTCACGGTGAACCTACCCACAATATCAGAACCATAGAAAAGTTTTGGTTAAAACCCCAGCACAGGAGACATTGGTGCAATTAGAGATTATGGTAAGGTACGAAATCCATTCTTGCTAAGGACCGAGGTCCATTTAACACCTCTTGTATTTCAAAGTCTATAACCCATAGACCTCAGAATATTCCACACCACGATATTCCCCCAAGGGGAAATCTCCTAAGCCACGCAGTCCGCAGACCATATAACAGACTATAGCCTCTGGGCAAGCTCCGCAACGATCATCTCTATGAGTTCCTTAATTCGACGTCCCGGTCTATTGGCCATTGAATGTTCTTGTCTGGTGGGTAAACTTGCATTCATTATGAAAGACATTTAAGAGTCGATCCCAGACCAACGCTAAGAACCACCTGAATTCATCCCTTGGTTGTAGAGCTAATCACATATTCAGGCCAATCGCGAATAAATTTTCAAGGGAAACTGTTCCCATTCAGCAGTCTGATTTACATTGCTGAATGAGAAAAAGTCCTTGGGGAAAAGAGTGCCGTATAACCCTAATTAATTATATTCCGCGTCCGTTGAATTAGCTGGAATTAGTTGGAATTTGGGCTCCGTATTGTTATGATCGTCAACTGCAGCTTTTAGGCGCGTGCACATATGCTTCCGTACATCATACATTGCCAGAATAAAATTCCCCCTATAACCAAAGTCCAATACACCAACCGCAGCTGAATACCTTATCCACCAACCAACACCTCATGGAAATAAATCCCACCAAATTTTCCCTTTCCAATACAACAACCAAAGACTATTTTTTCTTGTAAAAGCTCTTTAATTTCCATTTCTCAAAAGCTCATTCTAGTTAGAAAGCACTTCATATTCCAGCGAAAAGCCCTCAGCAGTGACTCCCTCCTGGTAGAAACCATCGCTATTGAATATCATCGACAATGGTCCCGGGTTTGTGCCTGTGATAAAAATTTGTTCCCCCATCACTAATTCCCACTCAAATAAATTTTAACTCACTCAAAATGGTGTGTCCCTCCACACTGTGTCCACAGAAATAGCTAGCGCGAACATCCTCACCCAAAACTACAGCCTGAGGAATCATAAGGTAATTCTCTGAACGTCCTGCAGTATGCACACTGGGAACACACGAGCTGTCAATTTGTCCGAAAATGCTGACATCATCACTAAGTCCAACGCTGTTTAGGTTAAAGTCGGTTCCCTTGATTCTGTGAGAAGAAATAAAAAAAAAAGTTAATTGTCCTTGTGCCTTGTGCAACACTTTCCCATACAGTAATCCAACGGTACTGGTTGTCCTCCTGAAGCAGATGGCGTAGTTCAAGTTGTAGGGGAAGATGCCCTTGCCATTGTTGTAATTGAAAGATTGGATGGTACCTGTTTCCTGAGCGAAATACTGATCACATCCTACTGGTGCTACCATAAAACCATCCTTAATGGATGATCCAAATAGACGATCGTCGGCACTCCTCCTAACAGCCGATCCGGATGGGCATTCTAATTGGGTGACATCTATATCCCAGAAGAGTGTTGGCAATTGAGAACCGCCACTTCTGACGGCTGAGGCGATCTTTATGGTGAGCGATTTCACTCCAGCAGTCCTGTTGAAAGGCACATAGATGTGTTGTGATGTCTCTACACCGCAAAGTTTAAGATCTCCAATCTGAAGGTAGTCGTTCACACATTCTGGAACTTTAAGACCATTTTCGGGGGTCGGCAGGGATGGTTGAGCCAATGTCATGGCCCAATCTATGCGCAGCTGTTTAGAGAAAATTTGTTAACCTCTGTGTAACAGTAAACTGTGGCGTTATCTTACCTGACAAACATTGCTGCTGTACGCGTTGATGGTGTACTCGCACTCCCTTGGAGGTAAACTTGGATTAACCAGTTCGATGTTCTTCGACTTACTTGATCCACCACATTTGATGGACGCCGCCCTGCTAAGGCCAACGCACAGAGTTGCGAAAGCAATAATCGAGATAAACAACTTCATACTTGCTGTAGTTCGGAGTGAGAACTGTACCATGGCCCTGACATCGTGGTGGTTTTATTCTTGGCCATCAAGATGTAATCTTGCAAAAGAACAAATTTGGCGACGCTGATTGTGGCCCACTACACCGTTTTAAAATTAGTTCCGATGTTTGCATTTTAATTTTATGCGACTTGGCAGGAGCTCTTATCATCAGATAAGGCTCTAACAGGTACTACACTAATTAGCAGACTTGTGCGAAGTGCAGTATCTACTCCTCATCGAGGTGATAACTATTTTGGGAACGTTCTTCGTGTTTTTTTGTTGAAATAAATTGCATTTTGCAACGACACGGTGATAAGGGTTTGTTTATGTTGTTCGCCTATTAATGTTGTTAGATGGGGGGCTATAGATGGTGTCGAGTGTTTGGTTATGGTGAACTGTATGGGGAACAACTTTTTGGAATAGTTCGAGGTTTTCAAGATGGGACCGGATTATTGGGACCTTTTTTTAAGGGGATGAGCAAAAAGGCTTATTCTTCCACAGGTTAGGGCTTGCAACGCGGGACTTATTAACGTGCTACTGAAAGACTTTCTTTTTTACGAAGAAACCTCTCGCCTAGGTAAAAAAGGGTGTGTAGGCAGAAGAATTACAGATTGAAGAAACCAGACACATAGCTACACATGGTCCAAAACTGTTAAAATGACCGATAAGGATATACGATGTGATGGACTGGTCTAAAGGTGTGTTGGTTGCATCCGGAGGACCTGATTCAAACTGAACCCCCTCAGGACCGAGACGTTAAGTTCTCTCTGACTTCCAAAGGTTTAAATCAGTTGAAGACGTTAGGCATTTATTGCCTTTCCGAAACGGACTAACTACTTTACAGGTTCGTCGGACCGAATCATCGAGATCCAACGTAGAGGTCCATTTTGTCCACAAAAACAAAAAATACAAATTTTTGGCGCAACAGGCTCGTTAGTACCCAGGGCCTAGCTTTCTCACAACCATTCATGTGTGCGTGTGTACGCACGATGGCGGGACCTCCTGTTTTATGCCGACTCCGAACGGCTAAGTTGAGATAAGCTATTCTTGACAATTGATACTACTCGGATGATTTGTCAGATCATCACGAGAGGAGGGCCAGTGAAAAATCATTTAGGTGTTGCTACGGCTGGGAATCGAACCCAGACCTCCTGCGCGGCAGTTCATCGCACTAACCATCGCGCCACTGAGCTCTCTATTTTGTCCACAATAGCCAGGGTTTTTGATCCGAACCAATAGACGCAAGACATCCTCCATGGTTGGAACGTTTTTTTGTCCCGGTCCTGTCGTCGTTGACTGGCTAATGGAGACGAATATTCACCCAAGAAATATACAAGCTGTACAGCGATGTACCCTTAGTCAAAAAAACTCCACATTTGACGTTTAAGATGAATAGGACATGCAGAGCGAATGGACGCCAATACTCCGACTCGCAGAATCTTCGATTCCCAGTCAGACATCAGACGCCGTAGAGGAAGACCTCGCCTTGTGGCTCGCACAAGTAGAAAACGACCAACTTGAAGTGCGTAATTTGAAGCAGTTAGCTAAGGACCGGGCTGGTTTGAAAGGCATGTTGATTGAGGCCCAAGTTCATTTCGGATTGTAGCGTCACTTAAGTATGTAAGGTAGGTATGTAGAGGTGGCAGTTTAGCATGAACCCAAGTAGCGCTTTTGTGTCATTTTGTTACCACGATTTGTGTGACCTTTATTGTGATAGTTTTGGATGTGATAAAGGTGGTCTCTTGCATCCTTTTACCCGAGATATCGCTAAGGACGTCGAAGAACGCAATCTAGCTCTTGCTAGTCCCGGACATTTGCAGATGAAATGGGGGAGGGTTTCTCTCTCATTTGTGTTCACGCAACTGTTTGTTGTATGGGGTTCCTAGTTTGGCCACATGGTCTCCTATAATTCGCAATTCTGGCGATATATGGGCCGGTTCTATTTAGTAGGCCGCTTGTTCTGTTCTTGTCGTAGGAAGGCCATTTTTTTCTCGATATGATGCAATTTGGAGTCGGCATTCTTCAGGAGTAAGGAGTAAGTAATTAAGTAAGTGAAGCCGTAAACCATATTCGTCTTGATGGGTGCATGCTAGAAGCCGATACAATAATATGAAACTTCATGGATTTTGCGATGCTTCGGAAAAAGCTTATGAAGCTCTGGTCTACATTTGTGTTCTTGATGAAAAAGGGAAAATCCATAGGTGGGTGCCGTCAAACTGGTAAGCATTCCACGTTTTGAGTTATGCGGAGCAGTTATTTCTAAGGCAGAAGGTGTGACATTTACTTGGTCTGTGTTTAAATTTTAAAAGGCTTGACAGAAGTGGCCTTTCCATTTTCTGCTCTGCACCATCTCATTGGAACCACATATCACTGTTGTCAAACCCATTCAAAGCTGGCTGAGAATTGCCTCCCAATATTCTGCGATAATGAACTCCATTAACCGTAACATGTGCTTAAGGATAGTGATGCGATTATATGAGGACACAAGCGTTCTCACTCTAGCCTCTCACTATCAACTCCTACTCTCACCTCCACGCTGGTGACTGGTGGGTGCCTAGTACCTCGACTGGAGATGGGGTAATAAGGTCGTTGGCGGCAGCAAACGAAAGAGGCGGTAGGAGTGTCCTCTCACTAAAGCACTCACTCTCAGTCGGCAGCGGAGGAATTTCCTACATGGAGGCAACGGTGGCGCCTACAGCCCCAGTTTGATCGAACTGGTAGTGAAATCCCTATATGAGCTGCTTCGACATATTTGAACACCACGTCTATAGGGATTTCCAATACTGAGCTGGGGTGTTGGAAAAGAGTTGGTGGCGGAGGAGCCCTCAATGGGTCAACGGCAGCGCTCATAGCCCAAAATGGGCTACTGACATCGGTATTTCCGGCATGCTGTCCTAGGGTCAAAACAAGGGCTTGACCTTCCAGGTTGGGGGTTGTGCTTTGGGTTAACTACCCATCCATGGAAAAAAGCTTATGTTACGAAGCAACAATAGCCTCGGAAACGACTAATATTATTGTTGACGACCCTGCTAAACGAAAAAAGGACAACGACGTTCGTATCTGCAACTGGAATGTGAGAACATTAAACAGGAGGGGTGCAGGCGAACAACTAGCGGAAGCCCTAAACTGCTACAAAGCAGGCATTACTGCCATCCAGGAAATACAATAGGATGGGTCGGGCAAAAAGAGGATGAAAAACTTGAAATCTACTATGGACCGTGTTATAGTGAGCAGAAAAAGCGACTATTCGGATGCGGATTTGTTATAAGTGCCAGACTTAGGCAAGAAGTTTTATGTTTCCAATACATTAGCGAACGCATTGTTATAATCCGCATCAAGGCCAAATTCGCCAACATAAGCCCTATATGCGCTCATGCTCCTACGGAGGAAAAAGATGATATAACTAAGGGTTGCTCCTCGAGCTCCTTCATAAAACCTATGAGCGAGTACCAAGGTACGATGTTAAAATCGTGCTGGGGGATTTTAACGCAAAGGTAGGAAGAGAAGACAGTACTGTCGGAAAATATAGCCTACACGAAAACACGTTTGGTAACGGACTTAGGCTAATTGACTTCGCTACGGAACGAAATGCCGCTATAGCCAGCACACGGTTTCCTTTTCTCACCTCGATATCCATAAGGGGACATGGCGGTCTCCAGATCAACGAACAGTCAACCAAATTGATCACATTGCGATAGACAAAAGGCAAGCATCCATTATTTTGGATGTCCGAACACTACCTTGTTGTAGCCAAGTAAAGGATGCGGATATCCACCACGCCACAACAAACCAGAAATACTGTGAAAAAATTTAATGTCGAAAGACTGCAATCGCCAGAGACCGCCATGTCCTTCGCGCAACGCGTATCCCTTAACCTCTCGATACACAACACACTACTAGCATCTAATGTCGAAGAACAATGGCAACGATGCCAACAAGCCATAAGAACCCCTGGTTTGATGAAGAATGCCGACAGATACTCGCAGCTAAGACGAAGAGCTTTCTTCAGAAAGAAGAAAAAAGAGCAAGAAAAGCGCGCGATCGAGGATATAGAGAGGTGCCACTCCAGGAACGATGTTCGCAAGTTTTACCAAAGTTTAAAACGCCAAAAGGCTCGAATAGAATCCTGTCGATATGAACATTGATATATCGTAGTTGAGACACAGTCGATGCTGAGGATATGGAAGAACCACTTCTGCAGACTGTAAAACGGCGATGACGAACAACATTCCGCTGTCAGGCAGAACGAACCATTTAATATTGGCAACGACAGCGAAAACTGCCAACCACCCGACCTAAGTGAAGTGAGGATAGCAATATCTAAACTCAAGCTTAATAAGGCCGCCGGAAATGACGGCCTTCTCGCTGAGCTTTATAAAGCTGGCGAAGATGACTTGGTAAGTAACATTCACCAACTCATAAGCCAAATCTGGTCGGATGAAAGCATGCCTGAAGAATGGAACCTCAGCATCGTTTGCACGATCCACAAAAAAGGAGACCCTCTGAACTGCGCCAACTACAGAGGCATAAGTCTGCTCAACATCGCCTACAAGATCCTATCTGCCGTAATATGTGAACGCCTGGAACCGTTTACCAACAACCTGATCGGCCTTTATCAGTGTGGTTTTAGGCCTGGAAAGTCCACAATCGATCAAATTTTCACACTTCGGCAGATCCTGGAAAAAACCCAAGAAGTCCAAATCAATACCCACCACCTATTTATCGATTTCAAAGCCGCATACGACAACATTTATAGAGACGAACTATACAGAGCCATATCTAGTTTTGGTATACCGCCCAAACTCGTCCGTTTGTGTAGGATGACGATGGAGAATTCTCGCTGCACAATCAGGGTCGGAAACGACCTCACCGACACATTTGATACCAAAAAAGGATTTAGGCTAGGCGATGCGCTGTCATGTGACTTTTTCAACTTGATTCTTGAGAAGATAGTGCAAAACTCCCCAGCCAACACCAGAGGCACAATTTTTAAAAAATCGGTGCAACTACTAGCATACGCCGACGATATTGACATCATTGGTAGGACTCAACGTGATGTCATTGCCACGTTTGCTAGTATAGAGAAGGAAGCGGCAAAAATGGATTTAGCAGTAAATGAGGGTAAGACTAAGTATATGCTGTCAACACGAAAGGACGCACAACATCGACGAATTGGACAGAACGTCACCATTGACAGATATAACTTTGAGGTAGTACGGGACTTTGTCTACCTCGGCTCCGCTATTAACTCTGACAACAACATCTCGTCAGAAATTAAACGAAGAATTACTCTTGCCAACCGCTGTTTCTTCGGGCTAAGAAGGCAATTTAGTAGTAAAGCCCTCACTCGAACTACTAAGGAGATCCTATATAAGACCCTGATCATCCCAGTCCTGCTCTACGGCGTTGAAGCATGGACCGTATTAAAAGCGGATGAAGAAATCCTTGGTCGATTAGAGAGAAAAATTCTTCGAAAAATCTTCTTTGGTTTAGTGTGCTCCGCAACAGTAAAATCATTTCCTTGTAAGGTTTTTAGTTGCTTCTGAACATCAGGTTTTTCCGTGATTGTGACGTTTATTCAAATCCCAACCACCCACATGGAGAGCAAGTTCCAATTTAAAAGAATTGAGCTTCACCGTTGGCCTTTCTGTTCAAGAGGCATGACTAGCCCTTGAGATTTTTAAATAACCAGTTGTTGGAATATTTCGCAGCAGCTCATGATTATTGCTAACATTATCCGTCGTAACTGGGACTGTTGACGCCATCTTGCGAATTATTCCTATGCATCTTGGAAAGGCAATTAGTGTCTTACTATTGTTACACCTCCGTCGTTTGATGCAGTTTACACCCTTTTTATGCTCAAGGTACTGACCCCCAAATCGCCACAAAAATGTTAAGAGTCGGAGTTGAGAGGCATCAGCTAGGTGAAAAACGTTTTTGTTGTCATGCAATTGACCTAGAATTTGACCACCCCCAAGTCCCTGACATAAAACTAAAATTTAGTTCCAAAATTTATTAGAATCCACTCGTCCTTGTTGGAAAAATGCGCAAAATAATAAAATATATCACGTATCCTCTGCACTCTGTAATCCAGTTATCCAATTGTTGACACCATCAAGGGATGCGATAGGAAAACGAAATTCATCAACGACTCCGTCACACCCAACATGTGTTTCCACCTCTCAGTGTATGTGTGTGGACAGCTCCAAAAAAGGATTTAATTCATGTAGCTGCAGCTTTGCCCCATCGGCCATTAAAAACAAATGCCACCAATTTAGACAACCGAATCACAATACAACAACGCTAACAAATAAAATCAAAAAAAACATCCTTCGTCCCTTCACGAACCACCGTTGAAACTAATATTTCGACACACGATTTTGAGTGCATTGTCGACACTAAATGAATTCAATTGGTGTGACATTTCGCATCGGTCGTGTGCCACTGCAAGCGCTCCGTTCCGCTCCGCAATTTATGCAAATTTATCCATGTTGTTGACTAACACACAGCATAGCTCCAGGACACAACTATACACAAATACACACATTTTGACGTCGCCGTTGCGTGTTGAAAATTGAGTTTTAATTTCGAACCGCAGCGTTGCCGCCGACAGATTTCGGACTATAATTCGATGGTGGTAAATTTAATCCGCAATTGGCAGTGGCCCGTTGGTGAACGAGCGCGGCGTAAATCAATCGCAGGATAAATGAAAAACGAAACCTTTTTTTTTGGGGTGGTGGGTGGTGGTTGGCGAGCGAAAACCGCCCCTTGGGGCTGTTTTGAAATCGCTCATTTAATGGCGCAAAAAAGTGTAAACTAATGACACTTTAAAGGGCTATGCGTAGTTCCGGAACCGGGATGCTTCTATGCCCGCAATGCACACTTTACGCGCCATTTGGAGTCCTGCTAATGCCTGGGTTAAGTACGCTCACTTTCCGGCCAAACCACATTAATCTCCGGTTAGTTTAATAGTTTGGCACACATACACGCACACATGCACGCATTGCATTGAGTTGAGATCCTTAAATTGAAAATTTAATATCGTTGATGATAATGCGAGGTGGGTATCTTTTTTGATTGTGTGTGGAAAAAATATAGAACACACATCCTTACTCGTCGTCGTCGGAGCTGTGATGTATTTTTTGTATCAACACTGAATTGCGCTGACAGAAGGCAAAAGCGATAGAGAGCGCGATGGGGGAGGACGAGTTTCCTTTTAATTAAGGACATCGTATCATAAAATTTTGCAGCCATCTCAGGACTCCATTCAACTACACCCACCCATTGTGTGAATGACGCATTTGTGTGCGAGAGAAGAAAAAGCCTCGCTCATTCAGATGATGATTAGATGTTGCGTGTGATGAAAGTGGGGCTGGGTAGGGGTGAATCAGCGGATTCACATCCCATCAAGAAGCTAATTATTCGCAGCTACATCCGTAGGTACATGGGTTTTGGAGATTTGTGTGCTATTTCAAGAGCGATGTTTAAGTACAGGCTTCGAGAGAGGTTGGTGTGTCTAATGGCAAAGTCCTCGAATTTAAGTTGTGTGAGTCTTTCATTATTTTTGCGATTCTGCGGTTTAAGATACCACACGTAATGCCTTGGCTTCACTTTGGCAGTTCTGAGTGAGAAAATTCAATTCTTGTGGTAATTGTGTTGCCAGAGACAAGCGGTGTTTTCTAATTACAATGTTGGGTTCACCATAGGGAGATGGATCTTCATTTGGCTGCTTTCGGATTTGGATAATGTGGTTAAGGTTTCATTGCATGTTGGTTCTGGGCCTCAACCAACATGAAATGATGTCTCAACCTCGTTATCCAAATCTAAATAATTTTGGAGTGTAGAGCCACTTATCTAAAGGTTATATGGTTTCAAACCTACGTTATCTGGTTAGAAGGTAGGCCTGAACACACAAACTTTTTTACTCAGCTTAGGGTTATCAACTCTGACGCTTAGTTTTGCAATTAGGACTTTCGTAAAGAAGATGGTGAAAGCAGATGGTGAGATGGTGGCTGCAGATGGCACCTAAGGCTCCTCATCTTTTTTTTTAGGGACCGTGTATCAGCTGCGTTTGGTTTCCCAATTTGGTTGCAAAATTTTATTGTCTGACATACGTCAACATAGGTGTTAGTAAGCATCTAAGAGGTCTTACAACAATTTAGTACAAGATTTTGCAACCTATCAAGTCTATTGCGAAATTGAATAACTCTGTCATATGTGAACCATTAGTGTTATTAAGCAAGTTAGAGGCCTTACAAGAATTTAGTACAAGTTTTTGGAAACTATCAAGTCTCTTGTGAAATTGAATTACTCTGACATATGTGAACCATAGGTGTTAATAAGAAACTTAGAGGAATTACAACAATTTAGTACAAGTTTTTGGAAACTATCAAGTCTTTTGCATTGAATAACTCTGTCATACGTGAACCATAGGTGTTAATAAGAAACTTAGAGGACTAACAACAATTTAGTGACATATGTGAACCATAGGTGTTGGTAAGAAACTTGGAGGGCTTACAACAATTTAGTACAAGTTTTTGGAACCTATCAAGTCTATCTGGTTCAATTTTATAATTTTGGGGCAAACAACTTTTAAGACCGAGGGCCTAGCATTTTTTCCACAGATGTTCGCGTAACTTTTTGCACAATGGCGGAACATCCAGTTTAATGCCAAATACCCATGCCTGTGTTGAGATAAGCTCTTCTTGACAGTTGATATTTGTCGGATAATTTGTTAGATCACCGCAAGATCAGAACATCGGGCCTATATTTTTTCCTGTAATGTAGTGAGAGATTAGAGTTGCACACAACATATATATATATCTATTATATAAATTAAGAGAATGTACATCATAATTGTAAGATCAGCAAACACTGGTCTCGACAGTCAGTCTCTGGTCATCCGCCGACGCGATATGTAATTCGCCTATTAATATAAATAAATAACTGGGATAAAAAGGAAATGTGTTTCACTAACTAAGCAATACACTACAAGTGGCGACGAGGATGGGATTAACGGACCAGAGCTCAAAAGCATTCCAAATTAAAAAGAACATAAAAGTAGAGAGTGAAAAATATAGCATATTAGGTGACCTTGAAAACAAAACTATGTCTTTGATGGGAGAACTGCCGAAGTATAACCACGAGTTAAATGAGTGGCATATTTTTAAATGCAAAGTGGAACAATTTTTTATTGGAAATAAAATTTCCGATAAAGAACAAAAAAAATCATTACTCCTAATTTCTTTGCATGACGATACATTTAAATTGCTCGCAAATCTTATTTATCCTACGGTTCCGGAAAACTCCGATTATGAGACATTAATTCAAAAGCTAGAATCACATTTCAAGCCAGCAGTATCAATTTTTGCAGAGAGACACAAATTCTACTCTTCTTACAAAGAAGATGAAGAGTCGGTCCAACAATGGGCCGCAAGAGTAAGAAGTTTGGCAACGAAGTGTGAGTTTGGACAACATTTAGACATGGTGTTAAGAGACAAGTTTATTATGGGACTAGGAAAGAGCCCCGAAAAAGATAAACTGTTTTTAGAGAATCCAATTGAAACGAGTTTTACTTTGGAAAAAGCTCTTCGAGTGGCTCAGGCAGTGGAGTGTGTTCGACAACAATACACAACGGAACAAGCAAATGAGTCAAGCTCTATGAATATATATAGAATGCAGAGATAGACATACGAGGACGCGACAGCAGTCATAGGTTGGAGAAGGGAATTAGGCGAGAAGGCGAGAGTATGCAGCAGCAGCAGCAATCTAAAAGTTCTAAGCAGATCACGAAGTATAATGGAAGTTCATGCAAAGTGTGCGGGTATAACAATCATTCCACGGATCGATGTCGATATAAAAATTACAATTGTATTATATGTAATCAAAAGGGACATTTAAAAAATATGTGTAGATTGGGTAGAAATGTAATGGGACATGGAAAGCATAATTTTATTAGTGATGAGGATAATGAATCAAGCGGTATTAATCATTCGTATTCGGAACTTAATTGTAAAAATGATGAAATGTCAATTTTTTATTTTAGAACAAACTCAAATTGGAAGCCAATAACAGCATGTGTCACGGTGAATGGAGTTCCTTTAGAAATGGAGATAGACTCAGGAGCATCCATTTCTGCTATATCAAACAATTTTTTTGATAAACATTTTTCGAATTTAACGCTTAATAAACCCAGATTAACTCTAAAGAATTATAATGGAAGCCTTTTGAATGTGATAGGTGTGGGAATGTTTGAAGTAACATTTAATAAAGTCACTCAGCTCTTAGAACTATATGTTATTAAGAATATGGGTCCTCCCATATTAGGCCGTAACTGGATGCATGCTTTCAAATTAGAAGTAAGGGAAATAAATTATTTTGATTGCATGGATAAGGAGCTAGCGCATGTTTTAGATAGGTATTCAGACCTTTTTGATGGTGGTTTAGGAACATTTAATAAGCATAAAGTATCGTTGAAGCTGAAAGAGGGAGCGAAACCAAAATTTTTTCGTCCGCCCAAGCTACCATTTGCATTAAAAGATAAGGTTGAAAGGGAATTGGAGAAGTTGGTGATGTTAAATGTTTTAGAACCAGTTACATACAGTGAGTGGGGCACCCCTATTGTGCCAATTTAAAAAAAAAGATGGTTCGGTGAGAATTTGTGGCGATTATAAAATAACGTTAAATCCTCAACTATTAGTAGAGCAATACCCTCTTCCTAGAATTCAAGAAATTTTCGCAGAATTGCATGGAGCAACGGAGTTCTCAAAAATTGATTTGTCTAATGCATATCAACAATTTATTTTAGATGAAGAGTCAAGTAATCTTACGACCATATCAACAACTAAAGGCCTGTTTAGATACAAGCGATTGGTATACGGCGTAGCATCTGCACCAGCAATTTTTCAAAGAAACATTGAGGCTTTGTTGCTAGGGATTCCGGGCGTAAAAGTATTCATTGATTATTTGTTGATTTCTGCAGAAAATAGGCAGGAACATATGAAAAGACTTCATACCGTATTTTCGAAGCTAAAGGAAGCCGGTCTAAAAGTTTCAAAAAACAAATGTGAATTTTTGAAACCATCCATAAACTATTTAGGACACATAATAGATAAACACGGTTTGCATAAAGACGAAAGTATGATGGACACAATTAAAAATTTAGCCCCCCCCAAAAATATTTTGGAGTTGCAATCTTTTTTAGGGGTGGTAAATTATTATCGATAATTCATGCCAAATTTGGCAACAGATGCTTCATCCTTATATGAACTTTTACCAAACAAATTTGAGTGGGGGGTAAAACAACAAAACGCTTTTAAAAATGTAAAAGAAAAAATGGCAGCAAAAATTTGTTTGGCGCATTTCGATCCCACTTTAAAATTAAAATTAATAGTTGACGCAAGCCCAGTTGGGCTAGGAGCAGCATTAGTACAGGTCTACGAAAACGAGTTAGAAAGACCCATTTCATTCGCTTCAAAAAGATTATCGGCGACTGAAATGAAATATTCTCAAATCGAAAGGGAGGCATTGGCCATTGTTTTTGGGATTAATAAATATCACCAATATCTTTTTGGGAAGAAGTTTGTGCTGGTGACAGACAACAAGCCTTTAGTCGCTATTTTCGGGGAAAAGAAGGGTGTTCCAGCATTGTCCGCAAATCGGCTTCAAAGGTATGCTTTATTTTTACTTGGCTACCAATATGAGGTCAAATACATTAAATCAAAGGAAAATATAGCTGATTACTTTTCAAGGGCAGTTGAGAATGTTTCGAGCGAGGAAATTAGAGAACAGGGTATGGGGAGTGATGAGGTTTTTGTTAACTATTTGCAGGAACACTTAAATTCAGAAATCACTTTTCAAAAAATTAAAGAAGAAACCATAAAAGACAAAACTTTGCACAAGGTAAGAGAGTTCGTTCAAAATGGATGGCCAAATAAAGTAAATGATGTAGATTTGCTTCCATTTTTTAGAAGACGAAATGAACTTTCTTTGGAAGCAGATGCGTTATTTTGGGGATATAGGGTTATTATACCTGAAGCGCTAAGAAAATGTGTTCTAGTAGACTTGCACAAATCACACCTAGGAATTGTCAAGATGAAAGGATTGGCAAGGGCATTTTTGTGGTGGCCATGTTTGGATAAACACATAGAAGACATGTGTAAGTCTTGTGAGCAATGTTTACCTTTTAAAAGCAGCCCAGCTAAATGTCCTTTGATTAACTGGAAATGGCCAAACAAGCCATGGGAACGGCTTCATCTAGATTTTATGGGTCCAATATTTGGTATTTTTTTTTAGTAGTAGTCGACGCCCATACGAAATGGTTGGAGTGCATTAATATGAATCAGAGCATTACTAGTACAAAAACTATAGATCAATTAAGATCAATGTTCGCTCGGTTCGGGTTACCGAAGGTAGTAGTAACAGACAATGGAATCATATGTTAATTTTTTTTCTTGTTTTTTAAACAGGCTATCTGGTAATCTTGTTGTTCCGCAGCTTTTAGATGACTTTACTGTCTTTTTGGTAGATAGGATATTAAGATAGTAGGGTGATGCCTCTGTTTACTGGAGTTCAGCAGGCCCAATTCCTGAAAATGCTGCCCGAATAGATCTTCAATTACTGTTACATGGTAACTATTCAAATGCTGTAAGACCTGCATTCCTACGTCAGAGCAAGTTGCCTGTTTGTTTGGCTTTTTCTTAGAATTGGCGGATTTTTTTTCTCGTCGCAAGACTTTTTGTGATCCTTATGCTAAGGGGCTTCATGTTCTCTTATTACCTTATCCCGTAGTCTTGAAAATCAATTTAGATAGATATACCGGACAAGCATTTTTTAGGAATTCGCTCTAAATTTGCAACCGATTATTAACATCGATGTCGGTATGTGACATCATCCACCGACCATAAAAATTGCTAAAAGTCGATGTGTATGTATAGATGTTGCTGTGTCAATGTGTTTCTGACTTAACAGCTTCTTGCTTGTTTATATAGTCGATTAATAGTTGCCACTCTGCCAGTAGCTAACATGATAATGTTGACGCCTTCTTACAATGTTGACATTTCACACCAACGTGTATTAATCCCTACCCCAATGCGAAATCTCAACAGAAGTCAAAGCCAACTCAAACATAGATACTCTATACATAAATAAATATTTATTTTTAATTACAAACAAACATGCCACGGACAACCTATCCAATTGTATATTTTATCTGGAAGCCTATATCCTCGTCTGTTGTCATATCATCGCTGTTGAAATAAATCACAAAAGGTCCTGGTGCGCCATCTATGAACAAGAAATAGTAAATTAGTTAAAATTCACATCACGAATATTCGATAGCCACTTACAAATAACCCTATCGTTGTTGTTGGTACTTCCACAGAAATATGTCGGCTGCAACTTGGTGTCATAGAGAACCGCTCCTGGTATCATCAGATAATCTTCGTGCTTCCCCATCGTCGGAACCAATGCATGGCAATCGGTGTCGTACCCGGAGTTTACAACTGAAGTGGGGAGGCGAAAATCGAGGAATTGAAAACTGAAAGGTGAAAAAAATGGAAAGGTCCTGTTTAAAAAGCTTTTAGGAAAATAAAATGAGTTTTGAGGCGAAAATCTACATCGAAGCAGGAGTTGGATATGTTCCGTCGTTAGGTCTGAACATTTACCTACAGGAGCTCTCCCTTAAAAAGTAAAATTAAAACCATCTGACTGAAATGAAATTGGGAGTTAACAATAAATTCGTATACCTATGGCGGCGAATGCTTTTAAGACACTTCAAGGCTTAACTTAGGGCCGCTAACATTGTTCTCTACAAGTACAAAAGAATGTGTAAAAGATCGGGCCCACCTTCAAGGGCCTCGAAATGGTTACATACAGCCGTAGTTATTTTCAAGTGAAGTAATGCTTACTAACTTAAGTGGCCCTACAATTCGGAATGAACCTGGGACTCAACCAAGATGTCTCTTGAATTAACCCGGTCCCTTACTAATTGCTTCAAGTTATCCACATCAAGTTGGTTTTTATTTGTCTGACTTCTGACGATTTGCAATCGAAAATTCTGCGAATATTGGTGTCCATTCCCTCTCAAACGTCCAATAGGAAGATTTTTGACCACGTCTATGATGCATTGTACAGCTCTTAAAGTTCATGGTTAAATCTTAGTCTTAATAGCCTGTCTACTCAAACGGGACATAAAATTTTCTGAAGAATTATTCGCTCACGACCAAGGATTTCTTCATCTGCATTGGATCCGTTCCTTGCTTCTCTGCGGCGCAGTAGTACAGGACTTGGATGGTCAAGATCTTTTATAGGATCTCCTTGGTAGCTCGATTGAGGGCTTTATTACTAATTTGCCTTCAAAGAGTAATTCTTCGTTTGATTTCTGAAGAGACATGTCTTTGTCAGAGTTAAGAGCCGTGGTAGACAAAGCCAATCCAAGATGTATAGCTGTCGATGTTGACATTGTCCAATTCGTCAATACTGTGTGTATTTTCTTGTTGACATCATATACTTAGTCTTGTCCTCAATTACTCTTGAACCCTCTTTGCCACTTTCTCTATATACAGCGAACGTTGAGTCTGACCAATGGTGTCAATATCGTCGATGCATGATTTTAATTGCAGCGATCTATGAAAGATTGTGCCTCTGGTGTTGGCTCAGGAGTATTGCACAATCTTCTCAATAATCAGATTAAAGAAGTCACATGGCAGTGCATCGCGTTTCCTAAATCCTTTTGTGGTATCGAATGTGTCGGTGAGATCGGTTCCGATACTGATGGAGAAACGAGAATTCTCCATCGTCATCCTGCATTGACGGACGAAAACAAGACTTGGCCCTGTATAGTCTGTCTCTATAAATGCTGTCGCATGCGGCTTTGAAATCGATGAATAGGTGGTGGGTATGGACTTCTTTGGTTTTTTTTAGCATCGGACGAAGTGCAAAAAATAAATCAGTTTTGGAATTGGCAGGCCTAAGACCACACTGATAAGGGCCAATCAATTTGTTGGTAAACAGTTTCAGGCGTTCACATATTACGACAGATAGGATCCTTGTAGGCTATGTTAAGGAGACTTATGGCTCTGAAGTTGGTAAATTTCAGACAGTCTCCCTTTTTGTGGATCGTGCTCAATGGTAGCTCGCCTTGATCTGGAGCCGATTGCGAGTATCAGTTGGCGTTCTTAATCAAACAATGGGTTTCTTTCTAGTGGGCTAGCAAAACGTAGAACATCACTAGTGACCGAACTTATTGTTTGTTGAGATCGTCGCCTTTGTAGGTACCTTTGTAGGTACACGGCTTTGTTTTCTGGCAATAATGGTAAAGATGAACCCTCATCCTACCTTTAGGTTAAAATCTCGCAGCACGATTTTAAGATCGTTCTTCGGTACCCGCTCATATGTTTTGTTCAGCAGCTCTTAACAACAACCATCGCAATGTCATATTTTTCCTCAGTCGGAGCATGATCGCATATAAGGCAAATATTGGCGAATTTGGCCTTGATGCGGATTATTACAATAGGTTCGCTAATGTCTTGAAAACATAAGACTTCTTGCCTAAGCCTGGAACTTTTACCAAAACCACATCCGAATAGTTGCTGTTTCTGCTACTATAACACGGTCCGTAGAAGGTGCAATCGTTTTTTAGCCGACCCATCCCATCGTATTTCATGGATGGTAGTAATGTCTGCAGAAATTCAGGGAAGGTGGAATAAAAAAATCCAATCGCGGACCAAAATTATCTATTGGTAAGGTCCCCAATAAAAAGACCTCTCTAGATGGCTCCGCAAGAATGATTCCTAATTGGAATCTGCATTTAGGAATTTAGATCAGAAATGCTCAAAGTTGAGAGGGCTAAAATGTGATGTACTGATGTAGGAATAATCCATCTAGTTTAGTTTTGAGACAGCATAGTCGATAAGTTATCAGCTCTCATAGCTGAGTTATAAGTGGCGAATGTTCATGAGCTTGCAGAACAATATCGCAGGTGTCTTCTTGTATTTACTCGTCTGGATATAGTGAAGATCACTACGGTACACGAACATCATTGTCGGGCAAGTACTTCTCAGAAATGTACGTTTCATGCTTCAATAGTTCAGTCACATGTTACGCATGTCCATGATAGACTTGTGAAGAAACTCAGTGATGCTGTTATATCGGGTGAATGTCTTCGAAGTATACCTAGCTACAGATTGTCAAATCAAATCTAAGATCTGCGCTTTTATCGCTTAATAATAGCCTCTGATGTGACGGAGGACTTTAATTCATGAAGGGATACCTGAGTGGATGAAGTGCGGGTAAGAAATGAAAGAATGTAAGAGAAAAGACCCTTAAAGGATCATAGATTAAATTCACTTTTTGCACTGAAATAGAAAATATATCTCATGGAGATGGGAAGGATGGACTGAGTTTGGTAAAGCATTCCACATTCGTGTATGTTCGGGTAATAAGGAATGAATCTCTATTTTTCATAGTACGTCCGAAGATAGGCTTGAGGATAAATTGATTAATATTACGGTTGAATTGTTGAAGGGAGCGAAATGCAGCTGCCTGTTACGTTTGAGCATTTTGTGTTATAATATCGGTAGAAGAGTCTAATGCAGGATACGATGTTCGAGCGAGACTATGGAGTTCGCTATGGTTGAGTCTCCTAATAGTTTTATTGTACGCTTTTGTATCCTATCAAGTAGTTGAAATTTAGTTTTGTGCTGCATCTGACCATATATGGATGTTAAACTCAAGTTTCGGTCCTATATATGCTTAATATATTGAAACCAGATCAGAAGGTGTGAAATATTTTTTGCATCGGGAAAGGAAACCTAGAAACCTTTCGCTGCGTTTTCGACGTTGATGAAGTTTTTCGGTTTCGACGTTACAAGTGCCTTTCATGGATATTGGCTGTAACTTTTGGTTTCGTTTTGATGACAGTAGATATCATTGTGTTACACCATTAAACTATATTATCGAGTTGGGAATTTAATGAACTTATCCAAAATTGGCCGTTTTAGTTCAACGTCCGAAAATAAAAGGCGTGGATTTGAGAAAGACTATAAGAAGCTGAGGGTTCTGTCACCAGCATAGGAGTGGATTGAATTAGAAGTTGCAGACAAGATGCCATTAATAAAAATGAAAAAGAGATCAGGGACAAACAAAGCCTTGAAGAACAGCAGGATTTATTTTGTGAGTAGAGGACTTGAAACCGTCCAAAACAACTTGGATTGAATGCTTCTAGAGGTGGTTTCTAATCGATAGAAGAAGGGTATCATCTCTACCAAAACCACGAATTTTCGACAAAAGATCTTTATGGAAAATCCATTCGAAGGCCTTTGAAATATCCAGTGCAACGATCTTGTTTTCGCCACCAAAGGTGGATTTATTGGTTCCATATTTCGGTGAGATCTGAGTCCAGTGGACTTGCGAAAACTGTCGGCCATTGAGGACTTTTTGTGATTCAAGATATTAGGATATCATAAGGTTTATCAGCGTTTCCATGATCTTAGAAAGAAGGAAGCTAAGTGCAATTGGTTGGAGAGAAAAAGATTCGTATTGTTTTAGGGACGAGTTGCACAAATGGTGTTTTCGATCGACTGAAAGGACAGATGGAAAAGCTTTCGCAGTGGTTTTCCTAATAATAATGAGGGGAGGGATACCATGTGCACCAGCCGCTTTGTATATATCAAGATCGATTAATACTCTTGGGACTGTACTTGTACGAGATCGGATTTGTCCCATAGAATGGTGTATGTAGCTTAGCTCCCTTCTCAAATACAGGAGGAGGAGACTAAGCTCAATCTAACAATGTGAAACTAACTACAAAATAAACAGCAAGCAGGCTTTTTCAAGAGAGGTAACAGCTGGAATGGCAGTATGGCGTTGGAATGGAAGATACGGTTGAATTCTTAGCATTTAATTTAAAAATGACCGAAAACCGAAACGAAAGAAACCAATAGAACTGAAGTTTTTCAACAATGTGGAGTCCTATCAGGATTTACCTTATCTTTTACTAAAAGGTGAAATATTTTATTTCAGATGAATTTCAGAGTCTAAATTCATTCAGATAAAGGGATTAAAAAAATGTTAATACTCACTCAACAGCAGAATCGCCAATTTGCCGCTGGAAACAGATGGCATAGTTCTGGCCAGGCATATACGGCCCCGTTCCACCATTATAGTTGAACGACTCAAACGTTCCCGTACGTTCTGTAAAATACTGCAAACAGCCCAGTGGCGCCAATAGAGAAATATCATTACTCTGCGAGGAGAAGATACTCTTCAAATCCTGAAATCCAGTATTCTTAGCAAACGGTAAGAGTCCCTTGCGTGTTGTGGATGTCGGACACTCCAGCTGAGTGACAACCATTCTCCATTTTGTGACAACATCACGATTGGGAAGGTTGAAAATAAGATTCACATTGGCATCCGTTCCACCAGCTACATCGAACGGAACATACAAGTGCTGACCATCGTTATTCCCACAAAGAGTAATTCCGTTAACCTCAAAGCGATCCGCACATTCGACAGTATCACTTGCTGACGTCACTACCAGTTGAGGTTGTTGCAGGTTGAACTCTTCCAATTCGACCTTGATCTGGCACACCCTAGAGCTGTATGGCTCGAATGTATAGGCGCACTTGTTGGTGAGTGTAGTAGGACTCTGGATGATAGTTCTCTTGAGTTTTGATGTGGAGCCACACAACATGTTGGCTGTAAGGGAAAAGATGTCAGTTAAGAGAAAAAAAAAATGCAATCCAACTTACTTTCACAACAAACACCATAAGTCCCGCAGTATCCTGACACTGTGCCACCGTTACGCTTGCAATTGAATCGTGTCATACAAGTGCCCGATGTTTGCGATAGAGTCTCGCAACTGTTCAAGTTCAGTCCTGTCTTTGTAACACGGTTCGCAAGTCTAGTTCCAATCCTTTGATACTTTCCAGTCCTGTTCGTATCCACTTCGAATTCATCTGCATCTTCAATGGCTACGACGCTGCTTAGTACCAACGCGAGCAGAACTATCCCTCCACCACCAAATCGATCGATCAACTTCATCATCAACGTTATCTTAGTCGAAGTAGGTATAGTCTTGAACTAGTTGTTGATGGGAGCTTGCGCGCACTTATATACCCCAGAATCCGGGTAAGTTGAGTTAGGGTTCAATGGACACTGATGATGGTATTCCTATATCTGCTGGACCGTCCGCTTTTTTTCTGTATTAAAACAATATTTGAACAGATGTGGTAGTTTATGGTCTGACCTGGTCTGCAGAGATTGAAAACTATCACTGGCCAAATCAAAGTGAATTCTTGAGATACTTTACAGTGACTGGTATCTATGACATGGTGTTGCAATCGATAGTGGGTGATAGTTGCGACAGTGATAACAGCAATTGAAAGAGTGTCTTCGTGTTGACACATTCCTCTGATGAAACCTCCCAAAAAATATCTCTGCACGTAGATAGATACCACCCGCATTGTGTGTAGTGCTAATTGAAGTACACAGTGTTTGGGTGGATTTTTTAATGAGTTCGACTTGGAACGTGTGTGTGTAATGATTATTGTTTCAACGTTAGTTTAACTGAACCGCGGTAGTTAATGGGTTGTTTACACTAAGACTTCAACGCTTTAGTTGGTACGTTGATGTTTGCCTTGACATTAGCGCTCTGTTTGCCTTTTTACTTTTCTTTTGATGGTTCTTGGACACACATAGTACGATAGGTTCTTGGTGAAAGAATTTTAATTAGGCGTGTGACTACAGATGAAGATGCCACTAGAGATGTGGGTAAATAGACAGTTTGAAGCATCTAGGGTTCGAGATGATATATGAACCGATAGATAGCTTTCGAATGTTTGTTTATTGAATAGCAGATGGAAATTTTGATGATTTAATCCCGGATTAAGAAATTTAAATTTTTTTGGAGGTTGAGCCAATAAATAGGGTGTTCTCTGTAAAGTAGAATGGATTAGAGTACTTGCATACTTCTTGCAGGAATAGTTGGACTATCAATTGTAAGCCAAAATAAGGATAAGCATCTTCATGTCAATTGACGCTATCGTACTGCAGAAATTCCGTGTCTGTTTATCCCAAAAGCGGGCATAACCCAACCACTGCACAGCCAAGGATTACAGACTCGGAGGTCTCTTTTCATCTGTTATGAATGTCATACAGAGGCTGTTGGAACTTAACTTAAGGAACAATCTCGAAATCAATGGTTTCTTATGAATGCAAACAAAACGCATATGGGTGCTGTGACCCAATGGCTATTGTATTCGATTATCAAACGCGGGATGCAAATCCCGAAATTACCAACTCAACTTTGTTTTTTTCTCACTGCCCTACTTCTTGTAAAAGTCTGACAAATATCCATGAGAAGCTTCTTAAATTTTCCGTTTGGAGTCGGCTTGAAACTGGAGGTCCCATTCTAATTGACAAAACAAAAGCTTGGCAACCACAAGGGAATTGATAATCTAGGTTTAAGGGCATTTTTATGGAGTGGTTATGTCTACAACACACGTTTTTCTACAGCACACATATGTTAAGGTCAGATATGACCAAACAGCACTTAGGTTAGTAAAACGGTTCGGAAATTCCGTTAAGAAACATTTTACACCGTACCAATGCATAAAGGATGCTTTCAACTATAAAAAAATTCCTTACTTCAGGAACTTGTGTTGGCAAAATTTTTGACGAACTAGGTAAACGCAATACTCCAAAGTAAGTACTATTATCGGCGTCTTTGGGGTATCAATATTAAAAAAACGAAAGACCGCAAGTAGGAGTTCTTTCCCCTGTTTTGCTGCACATCTTGATGAACATTTCGATCTTCAATTTTAAACTGGGAACGGAATACTTAAGAAAGTACTCAACAGCACGTACAGCCAAACATTGTGCACTGATTGTTTATGGCATTCTGGGGACTCATTCTAATCTATAGTCAAGTTGTTTAAAAAATTACACCTGGGGAGTCTGGACAGAGTCCAAAGAATTGATTATCTAGATTCACTTAAATCCACAACGAAACTACGTCTAGAAGCAGCATATAACCTACAACCAATTAAGCCCTTTACAAAAAATGTGCCAGACAAAGGTGCTCTCAGGCTAAGACAGAAATAAATATAGATGCCCTACTCATTCGGACAATCGAGCAGACTCTATATCATAATTACTTACCGATTCCGGAAAAGGAAGGTATGATTGACAATATCTTTGCATACCGGACAGATGGTACTGGCATTCAAAATATTTATTATTAGGGTAGAAGGCCCCAAAGATGAGACTATTGCTCGAGGCCATCGCTCTTGCCGCGTGAAACCGAATGAGTTTCACCAGAAAATTGTCCTGGTTGGAATAATATATTTTGTAGTCAGATACTGGTGTTCTGTGAAGTCCAAGGTAGCTTCTCAAACACTGCCTCGGAAACACACGTATCTTTTCCATTTAAGATGGGGCAACGTTGTACCACACCGGGCACTCATAAGCAACCATCGGCCTGGTGAGACCATGTAGCAAATCGCCTCCACCCTGCTGTCAAGACGACTGCTATAAAATATACGTCTTGTCAGGGAAAGCGCTCCCTTAGCTGTCGCCAGAGCAACATCTATACATGTCTTGCGAGATATAGATACTGATCCGGACAGATGCCAAGGTACTTTGCAACACTTTTACTCGCCAGTGCGGTGGTTGTCCGTTTCGTCCAACGATCACCAGCTTGTGCCAGTTCTTTCCGGTATCCCTAGAGGCCCTAGACAACTGTGTCCTTAACAGGATAGTTTCGGATTTCTGAAAGTGTTGATTTTCAACTTCCAGTCATCAAAATTTTTTCGAAGTCCCGCTGAAAAAGAGTTTGAATGACCTCGACAGTAGGGGCGTTCTGTACGCGATAAGAATATAAGATCGTCCTTATAAGGAATTGCCCGAGTAAGACTACCTATCATATCCTTTGTGTAAATGCTGAAGAAAATCGCGAGTTTACCGCTCCCTGTTGCTGGTCATTTTTAATGAAAAATTCGGTGGTCAAAGTTACATTTCCAATTTTGACAACAAACGTCAATAATATGTCATGAAGTAATGGTTTACTTATGTCAAGATTGGTCAGCTTTTGATAGAGGCCCTCTAACCATAAGTTATCGAAGGCCTTCTCCAAATTAACCAGTGCACCCGTGCACTGCTTTTTTGGCTTTGTTTTTTTTTGTATATCAGGGACGAGTTTGGAGGCGGCATGAATACAGTCATGTCCCGCCTTGAAACCAAACTGGTTCGCTGGTAGGTATAATATTATGGTCCTCTGACTACTTCAATAGAGCCCGATTGAGAATCTTTTTGAAAACCTTACTGATACTAGGTAGGAGGCTTATCGACCGGAATTCGACGGATTGGACAACGTGGCGTAAATGTCCACAGCTTTAGAAAGTAAGTGTTGCAGTACAATGTTGGATATACCATCGACTCCTGCTAACTTCTTTTTCTTTATAGAATCGAAGATGATCTGGAGTTCCACCTTCTTGATTAACAGGGGACTAGACCTACTTGGCTTGGAGAAGTCGGCGTTTGCCAAATTTTGGTCATCGAACCGGGTGAAACCGCGGTTCTCAGATCGCCATTGCGTTATGCCATTTCAGAGATGGAAATTATGGAGTAGGGCATTGTTTTCCAGAACGCGGTTTGGGAGAGTTCTTTCATTCACTATGTACACTTCCTGAAAAACAGCCCCCATTGCCACCACTTTCTCTTGAGGATCTTCAATTACATACAAATTGTCGTAGAAAACGGTTTCCCCGGATCGATTCCTGCTGTCAGAAATATGTTAATATTGTCAGTTGTTCATTGGAGCCTAACACATGGAAGCTTGTTATGACCTTTCCTCCTTAAGATCCTATTAATTTGTGGAAACAAACTCGGGTCGATGAAATTTACCGCCCGAATTCTGTTATTCCCAAAACAAATTAATGGACAGCTGATCGTTCTCCTTGATAAATAGGTTGATGTTTCTGATCAACGCCTTCAGGGTACTAATCTCCGGGTAGCGTGGGTTTGTCAGTCGTCTGTACAAAAATGAGTCAGGTTTCGGTCGTTTGGTGGTGATATGGCCCTCGAACGTAGTTCCCTTGATAAGGTTTTGGTGAAGTGTGGCGCAAGCTTGTTCGCAACCTCCATTACGGTGGCGAGTCCGCATCGATTGTCCGTAAACAGTTTCTCGACTGTTGACCAACTCTGTCAGTAACTGTCAGTCGTGTGTCTCGCAGTAAAAGATACAGAAAATCACCGCTTCTATGAAACGATGGACTATCTGTGGCGAGAATGTCTATCCTATATTCAACAGTGTAGTGGACAATCCAATTGTATAGATGGTTACCCCGATGATTTTTGTAAATCCTTGAGTGGAGTTGGGCAATTTATGCTTCTGGTTTAGCTTAGTTTCGCTAGGCATAAGCACATCGGGACTTTGGTCTTTAAGCAACTGGAAAAGATAAGCTCTTCGTTCGGTCCTAATCAGTGAATTTAAATTCACAGCTAGGATATTTTAGGGGCTCTCCGACAGCTCGGCAACAAGGAGTAGATATAGTCTACCCATGATGCCTGCTCCCGTAACTGGTTTTGAAGACCGGTAAGCTGACTTTGAATCGATGATACTATCGGAAATCGACAGAGGCATCTAGGTGAACATTTAAACAGTCAAGCTGCACTCAAAGCGATCGATTCTTACTTTGTTACAGATGAATTAGTCAGATACGGCTTTAATCCGAATGGATTACTTGCAAGAAGTATTAATGGTGTCAACACCATTAAAACTTTTTGGCGAAATCTCGTTAAGATTGGTTAAGGAACAATATGCTACCATACCATGTAGCGCGTCATTGTTTCTTTTGTTTCTTTTGATAGAAGCCAAATCCCAGTTCCCGTCCGGTTATTAATCGAACACTGCATCAAGCTTGACTTGAATCCTAGGTGTATTTCATATACACAGCATCGACTGTTAATTAATTTTTTGCTTATTGAACTCAACAGGACCGTCTTACAGAGTTGTCACATCATTACAGAAACTGTATATAACAGGATATACAGTTTCTGTTTACAGGAGGTTATACGAGTCTCTCTTACTTCCTTCTGCGCCACGCTTGTTTTGCATTGAAAGGCCGCCACATGTGTGCCTTCTGTCATTTATCTGTCACTTAACAAACATCATCGCGGGGATATTTTCAGAGGTGACAGATAACCTATATAATGACACATTGCAACCGAATTCTATAGAAAGCGTTTATGAATGCACAATGAAGCGCATGTTCCACAGTTGACTTCGTTCAAAGAATTTAAAATAACCTACTGCGACAATAATAGCACACTGAGTTGGTTTGCGAAGTTTATCGGCGGCACGAAAGCCCCATGGTCTAATAGAGACCTTCGTATCGTTGAAGAGAAATATCATCTTAAACCCAGCTAGACATAAAAGTCGCGTCCTTTCGCAGGGCGATGTATCTCGAAGGACCGGATTGGACGTAACCTTCAAAATCTTAACCCCGAATTCCTTAGTAAGCACTGGGAGGTTGTAGAGGTGGGAGAACACTCGAAAACCGGTACAGAAGACGTGGTGCTACTCGCCCATGCAGGTATCGGCTCGCAGCTTACCTTGGAGACCACCTCTTAGTTTCATTCACTCGCCTCTGACCATACTGGCATAGGTAGCCCTGACAGATTATGCATAGGAGTTGCCCTCCACTTAAGTTTCCGATTTCGCTCTTTCGTTCATAGAACTACTTAAGCCCTTCCATCATTTCAAGGTGGGTGATCGTTGAATCGGTATAAGGATCAAGCGATTGCGAATGCACAGATACGTGGACTGAATGATTGGAGGTAGTCTTCCTAGGATAAAAGAGGGTCTTGTTTATGCATACAATTCAGTCCGTTAACTAAGTGAGTAAGGTGGAAAAGTTCAGAGGATGTCCTTTATTATGGAGGGAACAAAAAATGCTGCTGTCTTCAATTCGTTGGGCATACTTTCATCCGATTTTACTGATCCTTACCAAGTTTGTATGCTTTCTTAAACCAAATGTTGGCCACTATCGAACTGGATAAATGATTCCTCCATATACTAAGGATAAAACACTACTGCAGGTACTTCTCCATATGCAGTTACTCCTAAAAAAATGGCCTACACACCCTCAACATACTCGAGTTCGCGTTTCAGTTGTTGATGCAAATGTCACACCATTCTCCTGTGTTCATCCCCAGAGTAGCTTTTAAAACATCAATCCATAGAAAACATCACCTGCTCCACCTCCATGTCATTCATGTATCTGTATCCCTCTTATAACCGCAACGAGAAAAGAAAAACCCATGTTGGCTTCAATCCCCCTCAAGGCTCAGGCACTCACTGCTTGCAAGTTCCACTCCTGTGATGCATCGTAAAACTCCACGCGTCAACTGAACTCCGCACCACTATAATCGAAGAACAACTGAAATATGTCACCGTTCGCTTCCAACAGCAATCACGACGAAAAGGCCAAACAACATCTCCTCGGTTGTTAACAGTTCGTCGCAATCCCAGACAAAGGAGAGCACACGACAAACCTACTGGCCCCAGCAGCCGAATTGCAGTGACAATCGCACAATCACTGGTGTGGCATGGCAGTGGCATCCGCAACCAGGTCGATTCACTATGCCACCATGGTGGACACCATCAAGTATTACAGCTGGCCGCCGCCGCCGCAACCACCCTGAAACCACCGACTCCCACAAAATTGCCGTACTCAGCTCAGAGCTCACAGCCAAACGGCGCGCACTGACCTCTATGATGACCGAAATTATTCTCGTCCTTGCTTTCTGTTTTAAGGATGTTTCACCCTTCATCCAAACTACTACCCGTTTGGGGTAAGTTTTTGGTCAGGAGGACCCCAAGCCCCCAAAACTGGTGGAATTAGTGGGCGCTGCAAGAGTCTACATCTGCCGCTTCTGCTGGATGGCTGGATGATGTCGAATCTATGGAACTGAAGTTGGATCATGGCCGGTGCAAGTGGTTGGAAAGTTTTTGCTCGGATTTTGTTTGGAATTTTTCGTGGAACCAGACCCGGGACCGATTCAAAGCTTCCACAGAATATGCAAATATTTTAGTCACAAAATTCCCGCAAACAGTCAACACAGATACGCTAGACATTTTGCCAGGACGAAGGAGCAGGGAGGACTAAAATATTTATCACCCCTAATGCTGTGTATGCAGTTGGTGAGATGAATCGTTGGGCACAGGCGCAGGGGGGGATGGAGCCTAAGCTCTCTGCATGTGCAGCAGGATGAAAAGGACAAAAGTGCTGAAGTGTGACACTGTGCTGAAACATGGAGGGTATGTAGCATGCGATTAGAATGGCAGCGTGCACACACAGTTTTCGACGCTGGGAAAGTTTTCCCGAGTGCCCGGTGCACAAAGATATGCAGTTTTGGGCTGAGCTGAGGGCGGCAGCCAGCGGGTGCATTCTGTTCCTGCTACAAAATTCGTAATCGCTGTCCCTGGGTAGGTGTGCATATTTAATAAAACCACTTCGGAGTGGTGCATACAGCGTGGAGTGATGACAAGAGTGTGGGTGTTTTGTTACACTGCAAGCCTTGACTTACTACTCTCTCCTACACACTCTGGGTCTCCTCGGAGTTGTCCTTTACTTGCTCAGGAAATGCATTTGACACTGCATTAGTTCTACGAATGTGATTTACTATAGCCGGTCAGTTAAGGCGGCTGCCAGTATCCATTTTGCACCAAATCCTAGTGCAATTTTCCCAGAGCTGGGGTGATGTCTTTCTTTTATGGGGGACTGCAATGAGGTTGGCCAAGAGGCAGCAGCAGGCGGTCTCGAGGTGGAGGGTTTGCCAATTTAAATGCCGGCGACATGTGGACATGCAAAAGGATGATGGATAAATGTTCGTATGTAGCCAATCATGTTTCGTAGGTTTGCGGTTTGGGTTGTTATGCTTTAGGAATATTTAGGAACCTCTTTGTCCGGAAAGGGGTTTTAAAGTCACGGTGCATTTTTAAGTTGAGGTTTGTAATTAAAAAGCATTCAATTAGAAAGGAGATGGATTCTCGAAATGTTACTCACTTCTAAAATGACTGGGTGGAGTTTGGAAATTTGTGTTTGGTACGTTTTTTAGAAGTAAACAAAAATGGAGACAAAGGTTTTATTGACATTTATAGTTAACACATCCAGGGGATTCAGAGCTGAAAAACTGTTTTTTGTCAAACAGTCAGGGTGTTATCAAGACACCGCATGCAATGGGCAAGTCTAGAAAGACTTGAGATACAAATTCCGAATGTCACGCGCCAGAGTTGTCCACCTGATCCAACCTGATACATTCGAGGTTGTAATAGAGCTTTATCCTAGTACGAACAGTTGTTTTTCAGAATCTCATTTTTTCAGAGGTAACAGAAATACTTCTATGAGACATCTAAGGTCTTTCTTTCTTTCCAGTGCATGCAAGAATGCCACTTACGATGCCACAATTTAGGTAAAGGTCCAAAAATTAAGTATAACTTCATAGATTTTGATGGTTCTGTAAGGCTTACTAACTCACTTAAGTGGCGTCACAGTCCGGAATGAACCTGGGCATCAACCAATATGCTTCTCCAATTAGCCCGCTCCTTACTTAACTGGCTCCAGTTACGCAATCCAAGTTGGTTTAGGTAGGTTTTTAGTTGTGCTCGCCACTTACGGCGACGTCTGGCTGCAAATTAAAGACTCTGCGAGCCAGAGTATTGCTGTCAATTCATTCTACATGCATCAGCCATCTTAAACGTCCAATGCGGAATTTTTTTTTGACTAGGGACATGTCGCTGTAGAGTTCGCTTAGTTCTTGGTTGAGTCTTCATCTCCTTAGCGTGTCAACTCAAACGGGACCGAAGAAAAAAGGATTTCTTCATCCATTTTTGATACAGTCCAGCTTCAGCGCCGTAGAGCAGGACTGTGATGATCAGGGTCTTATACTAGATCTCCTTAGTAGTTCGGGTAAGGGCTTTACGTCTAAACTGCCTTCTTAGCCTAAAGAAGCTGCGATTGGCAAGAGAAACTCTTCTTTTGTTTTCTGACGAGATGTTGTTGTCAGAGTTAATAGCGGAGCCGAGGTAGACAAAAGTCCCGTACTACCTCAAAGTTCAATCTGTCAATGGAGACGTTCTGTTCAATTCGTCGATGTTGTGTGTCCTTTCGTGTTGACAGCACATACATAGCCTTACCCTCATTTAGAAACCCATTTTTGCCGCTTCCTTCTCTATTCTAGCAAACGTGGCATGACATGACATCACTTTGAGTCTTACCGATGATGGTAATTTCGTGGACGTGTGCTAGTAGTTGCACCGAATTTTGGAAAATTGTGCCTCTGTTGATGCCTCGGGAGTTTAGCACAATCCTCTCAAGAATCAACTTAAAAAAGTCACATGACAGTGCATCGCCTTGCCTAAATCCTTTTTGGTATCGAATATGTCGGTGAGATCGTTTCCGACCCTGTGGAGAATTCTCCATCGCCATCCTGCACAGACAGCGGTATACCAAAACTAGAGATGGCTCTGTATACTTCGTCTCTATAAATGCTGTCGTATGCGGCTTTGAAATCAGTGAATAGGTGGTGGGTATCCATTTGGACTTCTTGGGTTTTTTTGCAGGATCTGGCGAAGTGTAAAGATTTGATAAATTGTTCACTTTCCTGGCCTAAAACCACGATGATAAGGGATGATCAGGTTGTTGGTAAATGGTTTCAGGCGTTCACATATTATGGCAGATCGGATCTTGTAGGCGATGTTGAGCAGACTTATGCCTCTGTAGTTGGCGCAGTTAAGAAGGTCTTCTTTTTTGTGGATCGGGCAAACGATGCTGAGGTTTCATTTTTCAGGCATACTTCTATCCGACCAAAATTTGGCTTGAGTTGGTGGATGTTCCTTACCAAGTCATCTCTGCCGGCTTTATAAAGCTCAGCGGGAAGGCCGTCATTTCCAGCGGCCTTGTTAAGCTTGAGTTTAGATATTGCTTTCCTCACTTAACTTAGGTCGGGTGGTTGGTAGTTTTCGGTGTAGTTTCCAATATTGAATGGCTCGTTCTGCCTGAAAAAGGAATGTTGTTCGTCATCGACGTTTAACAGTCTGCAGAAGTGGTTCTTCCATATCCTCAGCATCGGCTATGTCTCAACTACGATATTTCCTTGTTCATCTAGACAGGATTCTGTTCGAGCTTTGTATCCTTGGCTTTGACGTTTTACAATTTGGGAAAACTTGAGAACATCGTTCCTGGAGTGACACCTCTCGTTATCCTCGATCGAGCGTTTTTCTTGCTCTTTTTCTTCTTTCTGAAAAGCCAATGTTCTTCTGAGCATCTGTAGGAATTCCTCATTAAACCAGGGGTTCCTGCTGGTGGTCAGAAGAAACCTAGCACATCAGTTGCGGCTGATATAATGGCTTGTTGGCATCGTTACCGTTGTTCTTCGACATTAGATGCTGGTGGTATGGTGTGAATCGAGAGGTTAAGGGATACGCGTTGCGCGAAGGCCTTGGTGGTCTCGGGCGATTGCAGTCTTTCGACATTAAATTTTTTCACAGTATTTCTGTTTTGTTGTGGGGTGTTGGATATCCGCATTCTCACCTTGGCTGCAACATGGAAGTGGTTTGATGTTAGCCCCTCGGAATGTTCGTAAATCCAAAATTCTGGATGCGTGCCTCTTGTCTATCGCAATGTGATCAATTTGGGTGACCGTTCGTTGATCTGGAGACCGCCATGTCCTCTTATGGATATCGAGGTGAGGAAAGCGTGTGTTGGCTTTAGTGCCACTTCGTTCAGTATCGAAGTCAATAAGCCTAAGTCCGTTGTCAGACGTGTTGTCGTGCTGGCTGTGTTTTCCAACAATACTGCTAAAGATGTCTTCTCATCCTACCTTTGCGTTAAAATCTCCCAGCACGATTTTAACATCGTAATTCGGTAGTCGCTCATAGGTTTTGTCAAGGAGCTCGTAGACGCAATCCGTAGCTAAATCATCTTTATCCTCCGTCGGAGTGTGAGTGCATTTAAGGATTATCTTGGTGAATTTGGCTTTGATGCGAATTCTTACAATGCTTTCGCTAATGTCTTGGAAACATAAGACTTCTTGTCTAAGTCTGGCACTTATAACAAATCCGCATCCGAATAGTCGCTGTTTCTGCTCACTATAACACGGTCCGTAGAAGATGTCACAGTTTTTCATCCTCTTTTTGCCCTACCCATCCCACACTATTTCCTCGATGGCAGTAATATCTGCTTTGTAGCAGTTAAGGGCTTCTGCTAGTTTTTCGCCTTCACCTCTCCTGTTTAATGTTCTCACATTCCAGGTGCAGATACGAACGTAGTTGTCAATTTTTTTCGTTTAGCAGGGTCGTCAGCAATAAAATTATTCCTTTCCGTTGGTCGTTGGGTTCATCCGCCACCATCTCTGTTTAAGGGACTTACTCTTGAGATTTCTAGATAACCTGTTGTTATCGAATATGTCGAGGCAGGTCATATAGGTTCACTTGGACAGCAGGCCGGGTTTTCTGTCCCAGTCTGAACAGGCTTTTTATGGTGCTGGTGTTTTTCGTCTTGTTATCAACACTCGCACTTATTGCTTAGCAAGGCAAATCTGGTAGGATGAGACCAGTACCCGATGGTTACCGCTTGGAGTTAAAAATAAGCACAATATAGTCATATACAGTAAGTCAACAAACTGCGGATTGGACTTTTAAGATGGTTAGGACAAATGAAATGATGGGACACCAATCTCGCAGACTCTCGCAGACTCTTCGATTTCCAGCCAGACGTCGAACGCATTAGAGGAAGACCTCGTCCTAAGTGCGCGCACAAGTAGAAACCAAATTCAACCAACTTGAAAGGCACAACTGGAGGCAGTTAGTCAAGCACCGGGCTAATTGGAGAGGCATGTTGGTTGAGGCCCAGGTTTATTCCGAACTATAGCGCCACTTATGTAAGTAAGTAAGTAAGACGTTGTGCGCTGAAATTTTGCTGACTTCAGATGATTCATAGCGGGAATGCTTCCAGTGGATATCATGATAAGCGAGCTACACTGCATATATACGACAGCAAAATAAGGACCCGAGTATCAGTCAAAGATATCAAGCTGTAGGAAATGATTTTTTTTTTTAATAATTTAAAACAACAGAATGTCACGTCACCAACAACAAAGTTATGATTCAAGCACACCAAAAGTTGAAACAGCACTTCAAACTCAAAGGGCACCTGTATTTGCAAAAATAAAAAAAAATTCTCCAACCAAAACCAAGATTGACATCTAGATTGTCAAGAAACCCATCCCTCTAGATAAGAACTCTTTTGATGTAAGCCCCTTGCACGAACGAAGACATTGTTTCCTGATTAAAACTTAATTTCTTATAAAAGGCTGAAGAAAAAAACGTGTTCGGTTTTTTTTTTAATTAACGTTGGTTCTCCGTTTGTAAACCACCGATTAGGAAGACATCACAGGACATGAATTCATAAAAGTAAAACCGCAAAAGGATCACATTGGACACTGGGCTATGGGCATCCACACGAATGCCATGGCAAAATGAAAATGTCAAATTTGTATCTTGCTATGCGGTAGATGCTTCACCACACCTACACATTTGTGATTTTTTTTTCATATCCTTCTTCGTCCACATCGTAGCTGTCGTTCTTTTGCCGGGATGTATATTTTTAATTTCTACCGCCAGAAGAGAGCGAATAATAATTATTCGTGTATCCTTCTTTGACTGTAACACCGAGTACGCTGACGGTTTTTAATGATTTTGAGCTTTGGTCGGTGATTTAAAGTTTTTATGTTGTTGTTGTTGTTGTAATGTTGCAGTTTGATGGCAATGGGCATTCTTGGAGAGTGTTGCCACTTTGTTGTGATACATTTTTATGAACATTATTTATTTTTAATGGTGATATACCAGCTCATCTTTGGAAAATACTAATAGGAACTTTTTTGGATTATTCAGCAGATCTATGTGTCAAAATGGAACTCAAATTGAAAATATGATTGATTTTGAGTGTGAGGTTGATGTCAATGTAGTGTTAAATAGATCATGAACCATGTACTAATATTGACCTCAATTGCTAGTTCTATTCAGTCAATATATTTTCATAATTCCTGACCAACATTTTCGCATATTTGGACGTTGCGGTATATACAGTGAAATTTCCCAAAAACGGACATCCACTGTGTCCGTGTATAATTTGTAGTCTTCCATCGGACGCGTCCTCGGGTGGTGGTTTGAGGAATTCTCTGCAGATATGCTGGGTAGGGAAGAAAACAAAATACCACTCGTAGACCAAAACTAGCACGGGGTAAGGTCCCCATAATAAAAAACCTACCAAGACCGCAGCGGAAGAATTCACATGATGGATTCAATAGTGACGTCTATTCTCAGCTATGATGGACAAAGTAAACAACCTATTTGAGATGCTCCAAAATATTTGGGCAACTGGTCATCTAGGAATTTCAACGGTTAGTCAAGCCCCTTGATCGAAGATGGTGAAGGAAGAGCTGAGAGGCCAAAGTCATTGCTAAATCCCGTAGTGGATACTGATGGCCCCGTATCCTAGGGGTATCTAATAAATTGGAACTGGCCCTCCAGGTTGGGGGTTGCAGGTTCACTAACCACTCACGACAAAAATTGTTGTTTCGAAGGAAACAAGAGCACCGAAAAAGACCGATTTTATTGTTGACGATCATGCTAAAAGAAGAAAAAAAAGAAGAAAATGCGATGGGATGGACCATGCAAAAAGAGGATGAAAAACGGATATATAATGCGGACAGTGTTACACAGAGTAGAAACAGCGACTATTCGGATAAATATTTGTTTTTAGTGCTAGACTTAGGCAAGAAGTATTAAGTTTTCAAGACATTAGCGAACGCATTGTAACTCTGAGTATCAAGGTCAAATTTGTCAACAGAAGACTTACATGCACTCACGATATGACGGACAAAAAATATCAGATAACGGAAGACTGCTTCTCCGAGATCCTTGACAAAAGTTATGAGTGACTACCGAAGTATGGCGTTAATATTGTGGTGGGAGATTTTACGCAAAGGTAGGAAAAGTGAGTATCTTTAGCGGCAAACACGGTTTTCGGACTTAGCCTAACTGACTTCGCTGCGGAATGAAATAACAGCACAAGATTTCCTCAGATGATATATATAAGGGTACATGGCGATCTCCAAAACCATACCACCAGCATTGAATGTCGAAGAACAATGGGGCAACGATCCCAACAAGACATTAGAGCAGCTGCAACTGATGTGCTAGGTTTTGTGATGGTTGCTGATGTTACCAATTGAACACGTTCATACGGAATTCCATACGACATTTACTAAACATTATTGTTCAGTGTACTCGGAAGTTGAAGGCCATCTTTTGCTTCCTAGGTGAACCTTTTTCCCTGTAGAATTAAAATGATTAGCTCTCTTCTGTTTCAACCTTTGAGGTAACAAGACCTATCCTCCGAAAACTAGTCGTGACTATGTAACATATAGTGCATTTTAAGCTTAATTGTAACAAACAAGTAAATACCTACTTACAAACTATTTAAATTAAAAGTGCTTAAAACTAGTTATATTAAATGGACTAAATTGATAAATATTAAAACATCTTAATAATTAACAAGAAGATCGAATTTTAAAACCTAAAATTGCACCACCCCAAGAAAATATAAATTGCTTTGGTTAATTATAATTGGAATCACCCTATTACATAAAACCTGATCCAGTTTTTATCCAAAAATCAAATTCTTCTGTGGAAAAAAAGAGTAAACAACGAAGCTGTAATTGTGCATGCTAGACAAGTCATTGAGAGCGACGTCAAGGTTACAAAACTGTCCCGCTACCTATATACATAATTCGATGTGCAGCCTGCAGTACATATTAACTTTGCGATTGCATGAAAAAAACCCTGTTATCAATATGTAGCCTGGGATACATTTAATGATGCAAAAACCCACCCCATTACGAAGAGCTAAGCAAGAGCATCGCTAGGCATGCACCCCGCATCACAGTGTATGTCCCGATAATATTATGGCCTTTACAGTTTCTCGCGTCCACCAGCAAGAAACCCTTAGTTTGATGAGGAATGCCGACATATGCTAAAAGCCAAGAACGAGGTCTACAAGACTAACCTACAGGTGATGACGAGAGCTGCCATTGAGCTCTATAGGCAAAGAAGAAAAGGGCTTTTCAGAAAAAAAAAGAAAAAAGAACAAGAAAAGCGAGCGATCGAGGATATAAAGAGGAGCCACTTCAGGAACAATGTTCGCAAGTTTTACCAAAGTGTAAATCGTCAAAGCCAAGGATACAAGGCTCGATCAGAATTCTGTAGAGATGAACAAGGAAATATCGTAGTTGAGATACATTCGATCCTGAGGATATGAAAGTTAAACGGCGATGCCGAACAATATTCCGCTGTCAGGCAGAGCGAACCTTTCAATATTGGCAACGACAGCGAAAATTGCCAAACAACCGACCTAAGTGAAGTGAGGATAGTAATATCTGAACTCAAGCTTAACGAGGCCCCCGAAAATGACGGCCTTCCTGCCGACGGAAACGACTTGGTAAGGAACATCCACCAACTCAAGCCAAATTTGATCGGATGGAAGTATGCCTGAAAAATGGAACCTCAGCATCGTTTGCCCGATCCACAGAAAAGGGGACCCAACTACAGAGGCATTAGTCTCCTCAACGTCGCCTACAAGATCCTATCTGCCGTAATATGTGAACGCCTGAAACCGTTTACTAGCAACCTGATCGGACCTCATCAGTATGGTTTAGGCCAGTAAAGTCCACAACCGATCAAAATTTCACACTTCGGCAGATCTTGGCAAAAACCAAGAAGTCCAAGTCGATACCCACCACCTATTTATCGATTTTAAAGCAGCATACGACAGCATTTATAGAGACTGACAATACAAAGCCATGTATACTTTGGGTATACCGCCCAAACTCGTCCATTTGTGCAGGATGACGATGGAGAATTTTCGCTGCTGCACCAGGATCGGAAACGATCACACTGACACATTCGATACCAAAAAAGGATTTAAGCAAGGTCATGTGACTTCTTTAACGTCATTCTGGAGAGAATCGTATAAAACTCCCGAGCTAACACCAAAAGGTACAATCTTCCAAAAATCGGTGCAACAACTAGCATACGCCGACGATATTGACATCATAGGGAGGTCTCAGCGTGATGTCATAGCCACGTTTGCTAGTAGAGAAGGAAGCGGTAAAAATGGGTTTACTACTTACTTACTTATATAAGTGGAAGTAAGAGGTACTTTAGGTGCTTAGGTTGCTCCAAAGCAATAGTTTTTTCGTTGAATTTTAAAAATCAACCGTCCCTATTGAAAGTCCGTTAGAACCCCATCGCTCAGTATGTAGAACGTTTCACATCGGCGGAAACATTGAAACAGGATGGCACAAAGCATATAAATTGAATAAAAAGTGGCAACACTGTACCCTCCACTGCAGTTTCTTCTGTGAACTCAACATCCTCGTTTTTTATAAATATTCCGCTTGAGGGAATTATCATTTACACTCAGAGGATGAGAGCGAAAAAATTATACCCGTCGTCGCTGTAAAAAAAAAATCAGGATATAGGCATAAGTGAGTGTCATGCCCAGGTCTCCACACTCCACCAAGTAATGAAAGACTTGGAATTTAATTCTTTAAACAGAAAAGCCAACAAAATATCCTGCAAATGCCAGCAGTTAATACGGTCGAGTTTTCACACTTTCATATCCAAAGGACGACGGGTTCTGTGTGGGGTTGCGTTAAGATAAGGACAAGATGTTATAGCAGAACGAAGGAAAATTAGAAAAACGCATTAACGCAGAAAACTAACATGAATTTCCTTTTTGTGTGCTTCACCCCTTCTTCGCGTGGCGTAATTATTCCTCATGTAGCAGGACATCGGTCGAAATCTTTCGAAAAGAAAAGTTTCTTTCTTCTCCACCTCCGAGTTGATCCTTGATAGGTTGGCAGTGTGTGATGCATTGCCATGTTTGTGGGATTTTATATCTAGGGATGAAAGATACACACACGTAGATGTGCATTATAAAGGGATTTCCCAGCACTTATCTTAATGCGTCTTAAAGCGGATATTATGTTGTTAATATTCCAACCATATGTCCCGCAATGGAGATTATCCCTGATGGTGTCCTTGAAATCGCCAAATCGCAGTATATGGAACGCCGAGGGTATGGCTATGAAATAATTTCGTCCGTCTCTCACAGAAGAGAGCATCGATGCAAATATGAACTTCATGTCTATAGCGACAGAGTGCTGTTGCGATCTAAATTCGAATCCATCAGCACAATACACAAAAACCCAACAAATTTATTAGGGCAGAAGTCGAATGCCCAACGAGCTATATTAGACCTCGAAATCAACTGCAATATGAATGTGGGACACATCCAGTCGACGACAGCTCTAACGAGAACTATTCTGCTACCCGCATCTCTGCCTCTGGTCTTGCTCGCTCTCTCTCTCTCGCGTTTGGTTCAGTTAGATACTTTTTCAGATTTTCTATTTCTCGTTGGTTTTGTGCTCGTTCGAGTTTTTTTTTGTATTACCCATCAACGCCATCTTCTGAATTAATTGTTCTAAATTTTTTGGCTTGACGTTCTGATGATATCCCTTCCTCCCTCGGCTTGGTGGTGGTAACCATCTGTTTTGGCCAGTCTACTTGGTTCGGGCTGGCTGTATATCATTCACTCGACTGTTTCTGTTGTTCATTTCAGAGCACAGCACGAGTGGGGATTTCTGATTAGCAAAATTGAAAAAGTTCATCATTGTGTGGCACATAACCCCTCCCATCCCAGTCCAATGGTTGGCAAAGGGTGGTGGTTCTACAAAAAGTGTATAAGCGGCAGAAAATCCAAAAAATAAAGTCTCCTCTCCCAGTGTTGTTGAGTACTGAGGGGGTGCGACCAAAAAACATGTAATGACGACGAATTCACTGCAAAAAAAAACAGAAACTTTGACAAGACGAACGGGAATAGAGACGTCAAGAGGGAGACAAGTTGACCTCGTCCGCTGCAGTCGTATACGAATTCGTACTCTAGTCGATATGAGCAACTTTATTGCAACAATTCACTTGCAGCGTTGCCAGAAGGGTGCACTGCACAGATTGAAAAAGTCAACTTGATGGTTTGAAGTACAGGACATGTTTTCATTAGGTAGCATGATAACGCCGGTATTTTACAAAAAAGAGCGCTTGAGCAATGCAAGATAAGGCTTTATGTTTAAATATGGCAATATGAATCATTTAGAGAGTGGCATGAGGCCATATCTGGAAAAAATGGCTTTACGTCAACCATAAAGAGAGCTCCAGAAACCTTCAAAAATCAACAGCTGTTTTAACATTCTGCACATGGAGTGGGCAAAATCCTCATCTTTCAGTCCTTCTCTCGGGCGCCTACCTGAAAATTACTAATCAGCATGCCTGTTTAGTGGCAGCCAAGGGTCCCATTTAGATATTGAACGTGCGCTGTAACTCGTTGCATCGCACGATCAATGTGTAAGCGGGAACCATAAGTTTGAGGTGGGAGAAAACCCATAAACCCAAATCCAAGGTGGAACAGCAAACGCCGACGGATGCATGGCTAAAAAGGGAGTTTTAAGCCGCTAGTTTGCGAATTTCGGATACCGGGCTATCTCCGATCTCAAGATAGCCTTCCTGTGGTTAGACGGGTAGACCACGGGCGACCAATAAATCCCGCCTACTCGTGGGAATAATTGAATAACCAAAAGAAAAAAACATAGAGAATGATGCCTCTACAAATGCATCAATAACTAGGGTTGTTTTAGAAAACCCTGTCGATGCCGACACGACACCTGCCAATCGGGAAGGGTCACAAATCAGCGATTTCGAGATGATGAGCCTAGAAGAGAAATTGTCTCATCTGAGCGACTCAGCCTCGGAATCAAGTACTGTATACAGCATCAGTATACTCTCGGATGAATTGCATCCGGAATATACAGACGCGCCGGGGACCCCTGGCAAATCGGCTCAAACTGATTCCAAGCGCATCAGGTTCACGCCAGCGGAACAGGGCCGTTTCAACAGAGCGCTGAAACAAGGTAGCAGCATAGAGCAAGCCCGCAGCATTGCAAAAACAAAAGATGATGCTCTTCAAGAAGCCAAACGCATGAGATCTGAGGACAACACACAACCTCAGTTCGAAGCGAAACGAGCTCGCACTGGGAAAACAACCTCTGACAGAACCACCTATAGAGATATAGCGAGCTATGTCAGATTGGATGTCTTAGCAGTCGATATCGATCGCAATCCTCTCACAAATGAACAAATGATTCAGATACAAGAGAGGATTATGGACATCACGATCGAACTGCGTGACGGAGATGCAAAGCCAGCTTACCGCGGGACAACTTTCAAGGCCGGATGGCTCTTGTTAGTATGTGCGGACATCACCACTTCAGAGTGGATGAAAACCAACTTCCTCAGACTGAAGGAGAAATGCGAGTTGGAAGTAATGCTTGTGGGAGAGGAAGACTTTCCGAAACCACATGTTGTCAGAGCTTTCTAACCCGCAGAGTACAGGAGTCACAAACGAGAGGATACTGGCAATACTAGACGGTCAGAACAAAGACCTGAATACGAGAACGTGGAGAGTTCTGCAAAGATCGGACAAGAAAGACGTCGCCTACATGGTCTTTGCAATTAACGGGAGTGCGATGCTTTGATCCTCGACAAAAAACTAAGTTGGAACTCCCACATTAACCACAAAATTCAAAAAGCAACCAAAGCTTTCTGGGCTTGCCGAAACATGTATGGTAAAATCTGGGGAATCTCTTCACACACTGGATCTACACGAGCATGGTCAGGTACAACGGCTTGCCTGTCTGGGCATTACCGGAGCTATGCGTACCTGTCCCACAGCGGCTATAGAAGCCTTTATAGGACTAACGCCCCTCCACATTTATATAAAAAAAGGGGCAATTCGCAGCTCAGCAAGTCTGACACAAGCGGAAGACTTAAACATTAGTGAACACCTTAAACTAATTGAACTTCTATCCGAACTTCCAGAACTTGACATGATCTGTGCGGTTACAGACAAACACTATGCTTCGACAAAAGATTCTCAACGGAGATCACAACCAGAGAAGCGTGGTGTAGCAATAAGCAATAACCGACCAAACTGCCAAAACGTCCTAAAGTGGTATACGGATGGTTCCAAAATGGACTCAGGGGTAGGAGCTGGCATACATTGACCAAATAGAAACATCTCAATACCCATGGGAAAAAACCCTAGTGTATTCCAAGCTGAGCTCCATGCCATAAAAGAATGCGCAAACCCAATACACAACTCAGGTATTAAAGGCGCAAACATCCATATTTTCACGGACAGTCAAGCAGCTATAAAAGCCCTTAGCTCACACATTATTGACTCCAAATCAGAACTACACTGCTTCAGTTCCCTCCAAACACTCAGTACTAGGAACAAAACTAGACTATGGTGGGTCCCCGGACATAAGGGGATTGAAGGTAACGAAAAAGCTGACGAAATGGCCAGAAAAGGTACGGAAACCCCCTTCATTGGACCTGAACCCTTCTGTGCAATCCCCAAAAAAAAAACAAAACTAATGTTTTTCATACTGGGAAAACATCCCAGGCCTAAGACAGGCCAAAAGAGCTATTCAGCCCTTCAAAGCAGATACCAATAAGATACTAAATCTTCGCAGGCACCATATGAAAAACCTAGTAGGCTAACTAACTGGTCATAACGGTCTGCGATATCACGTAATCTTTAGATTCATTTCATCGTGTATAGTGCATAAGTAGTGATGGATCCAAACGGCCTTTGTAATGTCTATCAAGAGCATGTTGTCAGGTTTTTGTTCAAATTCTCTGAAATATTGGGCGTGGCATTGTAAAGGGGGTTTTTCTATTAGGCATAGAATTTTTTTTTAAATAAAACGCAACAAACTCAATGGAATGACAAAAATTGTGGCTTTTGACCTGTCCGTCCAATTTTGCAGTACTTTTTCGAGCAAATTCGGTCTTATATCGTCAACGGACTTCGAATGTTGGATTCTAGTAATCAATCGTTCCCGGTTTATCAGCCTAGACCAGAGATTTGATGTATCCCAAGTAGTCCAAAGGTCACGACCGAGGTGACCAATTCCCAGGTCCATTTCTTGAGATGTTTCGGTAACCAAACGTTTGGCTCAACAATGTCATGGTTGGGAGCGCTGTAAGGCACGTTGCTCCATCTCGTTGGACCCATTTCTCTTCCAAATGATTTCGAATGGCATGAGGAATAAAAAAATCGCAACTCCTTTGCATATTTTTTGCTCTGCAGGGATGGGTACTATGTGGCCCGTGCTACGAGCTATACCAAACTCTATTTTAGAACATGTATGCGTGGGTAAAACACCCCTCTATTCTGCCCTGTAGATCGCTACTGTATCGCCTGTAAATTCATTCCTTCATGGGGCAAATGTTGACATCATGTCGTTTCCTCTTATTGACCTGGATTTTCGTTCTCTTGTGGTCTCGTTTGGGTTTCCCGCCTCAGATCTTTCATTATATCTGCCATGATGCTGTTGGCAGTTTCCCATGCTTCATTTGTCGATAGCATATACGATATGAGACTTCGTGGGGTTATTGTCCGGCCTATTTTGCTTTCTAACGCGTTTCTCGCAGATTCATATATAGGAGGAGTTCCACAGGGCTAAGTTCTGGGACCAGCTCTATGGAACTTTTTATATTATGGAGTATTGAATATAACGAAACCAACAGCACGTGCTCGGCTTTTTGGACTTTTCGATCGCAACGACGATTAAATGGATCATTGACAAGCCAAAGCCTGTGTAGGTATGCCTGGAAGCTTCCGTGTACCGTTAGGAATTGTGTTACTTCACCGTGCTTAATCTTTTTCAACTCTTGGATGTTTGGCATTAGTTTGTGCGTCCATCTACTATTTTGGTGTTGTGTTCCATTGTCTGTGCCATTCCATTTCAGCGGCTTCTTTAATGAAAGGTATCTCTGTGTTTTCGTTATTGTATATTGAAGCTGAGATTTTTACCTCCAGCCCGATAGGCATCCTTCCCGCTATCACACAGCATACTCTGAGTGATGCTCTTCTTTGTACAGAGTTTATCCTTCTCATGTATGACTCAGTACATTTGGCCGAGGCACATATGGAAGCTGCGTACATGATGATGGATTTGCTTACGGTTGCAAGCAGATTTCCACTTTGCTGCCTTGGTCCTCTAATATTCGGCATGAGCCTTGATATTCCGGCGACTACTCGGCTGGCTTTTTCACTCGTGTGCCTTAGGTATTCTCCAAAGTTAGGCCTGTGGCCTAGGAGCACCCCTAGGTATTTTATGTAGGGCTTTGACTCGATTGTGTGCTCTCCCACTTTTAGTCTTAAGCGCTCAACTTTTTTACGGCTGTTAATGAGAACAGCCTCTGTTTTATGGACCGCTAGTTCCAACCCTGATGGGCTGAGCCATGTCTTTACATTTTTGATGGTGTTATTGCAGTGTTGCGTCACTTCCTCTTTGGTTTGAGCCAATATCTACTACCACTGCGATGCCGTCAGCGTATCCGATAATGTTCACCCCTCTTGGTTTCGTTATATTCAATACTCCATCATACATAATGTTCCATAGAGCTGGTCCCAGAACTTACCCCTGTGGAACTCCTCCTATAATTTCGTCCTTCGTCTGTATCAAAGAAGAGGCTTCTGTCTTGGAAGTAATTTGTTATTATTCGCGTAAGGAACTTGGGCACACTCATGTTATTTAGCGCTGTCATTATGATCCAGTTTACCGAGTTGGGGGCATTACTGACGTCGAGTGTCACCATGGAGCAATACTGCTTTCTTTCCCCTTTCCACCTTGTTCCAGATATGGATTCGCGGGCTATATCACTGCTTTTATCGCATCTGTGGTGCTTCTTTTCTTCCTGAAGCCGTATTGATGGTTGGAGAGTCGTTGTACTAGTTGAGTTTTTGGCGAATGATTTTCTTCAGTACTTTGCCCATTGTGACTAACATGCACAGTGGTTGGTATGATGATGGTTGTTCTGGTGGTTTGCCTCCTTTTGGTATAAGTACCAGCCTTTGTGTTTTCCACTGCGGTGGAAATTTTCCTACCGCTAAGTTTGTTCATACAGGTTTGCGTATACCTCTGGATGGGTTTTGATAGCTCCCTTTATGACGAAATTGGGTATGTCATCCATTCCTCGAGCTTTCTTGCTTTTAAACTTCTGCAGTTGTCACGGTTGGCATCACTTCCATGTCCTGTGTTGGTACTTGTGTCAGTTGGGAGTTTTCGAGCCTAGCGAACAGGCCATTGACAAAAGTGTTCATCAGGAGCTGGCATGAGGGGCAGCTGCTGTATCACTTTTCATTTTGTTCATCACTATTCTATATGCACTCCCCCAAGGGTTGCGTTCGAGTTCATCTCTGAGACTTTTGAAAAACTCACTTTTAGTCTTTTTAATGAGCTTCCTGAGTTCCTTTCTCTTTTTCAAAAATTGCTGTCTTATTTCGTCAGAGTCTTCTCTTCGTCTTTGTCTTGCTCGCTGCTGTAGTCTTCGCATTTTGAGGCACTCCGCTCTGAGCTTCGTGATGCTACACCAATACACTAGAATTCTTCCATTTCTATTGGCTTTGTGGGGCAATTGTCAAAAAAAGTAAATGTGGTCATAAATCGATCCATAGAATTGCGTATTGGCTGCGAAAATGGACGATTATGAGCAACGTAAACTTGCCGGATTGGAGTTTTGCGAACAGAGCGCGATCTTTGGAAATAAATGTCCACGATTTATAAGCGTTGTTCTGTGGTCTTAGTCTTTCCATGGAAATTTGCCAAAGTATACTGAAAAAAAATCAAACACACTTAATTAGTATGACAGCTAGTTTGACAGATATACCTATCGGAAATTCTATACCCCTAAAACAAAACACCCTCGGTATATACTTTTTTAAGGTTCTGAACACCATAACCTGATATAAGCATGATTATGTCAGCTCAACATTTAAGGCCTCTCTGCGGGATAAGTTGAATCAAAAACTTTGTACTTAATTGCTAGAACCTTACTTGTCAGCCTTTGGGATTCTTAAAAAGGATCCTATATGCCATGGGATCGTTTTAGTAGTTCGAATACTCATTTGGGCTTTTTCTCAAGGGGGTTTTCAAGTTGCTTTTTTAATCATTCGATTCATACTAAGTTTGCAAAAACATTGACTGGCTAGATAGAATTTCTGACAAGATGTGGTTGTCAGGGTAGTCATTCCATAACTTTTATATCGATAATCGTTGAGGATCGAAGGAAACTTTTTGGATTCCCAGGTTAAAACTGACAAGGCTTACAACCCCATCTCAAATTTGAAGGCCTAAGGTTCGATAACACAAAACAGACGGACAGATGGATGGACGGCAATGGCTAGATCTACTAACCATTCGACTGAGCTGTCGATTTCCAGCTCAAATCAGACAGGACTAAGAATGCAAGCTCAAATTTGAAGGCCTACAGATCGATGACACACTAGCAGACGGATGGACGGTTGTGGCTAGATCTACTTAACTTTCGGCTGAATGTTCGATTGCCAGGTCAAAACTGACAATTAAGGCTTACAACCTCATCACAAATTTGAAGGCCTAAAGATTTATGACACAAACAGATGGACGGATGGACGGCAATGGCTAGATCTACTAACCACTCGACTGAGCTTTCGATTTCTAGGTCGAAACCGACAGGGCTTACAACCTCAGATCAAATTAGAAGGCGTTAAGTTCGATTAAACACAGGCAGACGGACGGAAGGACAGACGGATGGACGGATGGACGGATGGACGGATGGACGGATGGACGGATGGACGGATGGACGGATGGACGGATGGACGGATGGACGGATGGACGGATGGACGGATGGACGGATGGACGGATGGACGGATGGACGGATGGACGGATGGACGGATGGACGGCTGGACGGATGGACGGATGGACGGATGGACGGATGGACGGATGGACGGATGGACGGATGGACGGATCGACGGATGGACGGATGGACGGATGGACGGATGGACGGATGGACGGATGGACGGATGGACGGATGGACGGATGGACGGATGGACGGATGGACGGATGGACGGATGGACGGATGGACGGATGGACGGATGGACGGATGGACGGATGGACGGATATGGCTAGACTGAGTTTTCGATTTCCAGGTCCTGAGGATATAAGCTCTTCATTGAATCGCAGCCCCAATCTGCAAAAAAACCACTGGCAACGCTGCCTCGCTTGTCCTCATTTCCCATAGACGAAATTAAAATTAAAGAACCAACCATAGCAGTGATTGCAATTTAAATTGTCCTGTAAGCAGGACAAGTACACCAACATGTATACCCTCTACTCCTATATATATACCGACATACTTTTTCGAAGAGGGTATACGTATTCTTTGTCTAATTACGTCATCGTTATCATAATGACTGTTGCAGTTGAATTTCCCTACACCAACAGACACACATCTCGTCATCCTCTTACTGTGTCCACACTTGGTGTGTTGGAAAGGACGACGACGATGCCGATGATGATGACGATGGCGATGCTGATGGAGCCGACTACGAACAGTTCTTTGATCCTCATTTTAATGTCTACCAGCAACCGTCTATCGGTCCACCATTACCGCCTTCGTCATTTACAAAGTGTAATGTACCATGCATGCTTTAATATGGTGATGATTATATCCTGGCCACCCGAAAAAGGACGATAAAGCATATAAAAAAAATAACGATTTAAAAAAAATTCCTCCACGGGACGAATGGGAAAAAAAACTCAGCTCTCCTGTTTGTAGAGTGCTGAAATGAATGTTCCCTCTCTGGCGTCCTTTCTCAGTGTTTGTATGTGTGTGGGTGGTCAAAAGTAAATAATATATTATGCAGAATGAACAAGTTTTGCAATTTATTTCCAAACATGTAATTTAGGGTGAACGAACATCATCCTTAAAAAAAAGGACTCGTTTTTTTCTTCTACAGTTAGTCGGTTGGATAGTTTGGTTTTTTTTTCTCTCATTTAACTAACGGCACAGGATGCATAAATTCATAGGGACGTGTTTTTTTTTTATTCAAAATTTTAATTAACACATTTTCATACATATATGCAAATTTGCGGGCAGGGGTGTGATGGCAAGGATATGTGGTATAGATGCAACATGATGTTGGCCAACCCTTTTTTGTGCGGTTAGCCAGAGTGCACATGTGTGTGTTTGCCACAAAACAATAATGTTTGTGATTATTTATTCATTTGTTGTTCAACATTTTGCCATTTAAACATTTTTTTAACTTTGTTGGGAAAAAATTTAGAAAGTCTCCACTTTTCGTGCAATAAAATTGAATTAATGGCGGGAATTTTAATTTCGCATTTACATTAAAAGTTACGTGAATCATTGCATTAATTTTAAATAGAACGGCGGTATCCAGTTGTTGTTGTTGCGGACAGTTCACTCATTAGTGCACGGATGTCCGGGAGTTATTTTTAATCTAAATATGATGTTTGTTGCCAACTTAATGGCAACAAGTAAGTTATGACATTTGAACACAGGGGGGTCTGCGAAACGAATTTGCATTTATCGCTAAAACGTTTCGCACGGGATGCGAAAATGTAATGCGAGGACGTGTTGGATAGTCCACTAGGGAGCAATTGGGTGCCTGATTTATGTAGTGTGTTAAAATTGTGCAACATAAAGGTAGATACAATAACAAGCAAATAGATACGCATTATCATGCATGAGCGTTATAATTTTTTTTTACAATTAGGATTTGCTATGGTGGTGCAGCTATTTTGGATATGTATGCTAAGCTTCAGGGATTCATTTTACTTCCTTCTCTAGGAAAATCGTATGTTCATGGAAAACATCAAATTCGAGTCTTTTAATAAAACCTAACTCTACGATGGACAACTCTGAAAATGTTGATTTATGGACGTCTGTTGACGCAGCTGCAGGCTAAATAGTCCTACCAAGTCTCAGAATTACTATAGTGGCTGCTTGGAAAAAATACCCAAAGGAGTTTTTGGAATTGGCAGTATCGGTGTTTAAGGATAGTGATGCGATTACATGAGAACACAAGCGTTCTCACTCTAGCCTCTCACTATCAACTCCTACTCTCACCACCATGCTGGTGACTGGTGGGGGGTGCCAAGTACCTCGACTGGAGATGGGGTAATAAACCCCTGTGGAAGGTCGTTGATGGAAGCAAACGAGAGAGGGGGGAGGAGTGTCCTCTCACTAAGGCACTCACTCTCAGGCTGCAGCGAGGAATTCCCTACATAGAGTCAACGGTTGCCTTCCAGGTTGCAGGTTGTGCTTCGGGTTAGCTACCCATCCATGGAAAAAAGCTTATGTTACGAAGCAACAATAGCCTCGGAAAGGACTAATATTTTTGTTGACGACCCTGCTAAACGAAAAAAGGACAACGACGTTCGTATGTGCAACTGGAATGTGAGAACATTAAACAGGAGAGGTGCAGGCGAACAACTAGCGGAAGCCCTAAACTGCTACAAAGCAGACATTACTGCCATCCAGGAAATACATACGATGGGATGGGCCGGGCAAAAAGAGGATGAAAAACTGTGACATCTACTATGGACCGTGTTATAGTGAGCAGAAACAGCGACTATTCGGATGCGGATTTGTTATAAGTGCCAGACTTAGGCAAGAAGTCTTATGTTTCCAAGATATTAGCGAACGCATTGTAACAATCCGCATCAAGTCCAAATTCGCCAACATAATCCCTATATGCGCTCATGCTCCGACGGAGGAAAAAGATGATAAAACTAAGGATTGCTTCTACGAGCTCCTCGACAAAACCTATGAGCGACTACCAAAGTACGATGTTGGGAGATTTTAAGGCAAAGGTGGTGAGAGAAGACATCTTTAGCAGTACTGTCGGAAAATATAGCGTAGACGCTAACACGTCTGGTAACGGACTTAGCACACGGTTTCCTCACCTCTATATCCATTTGGGGACAAGTCCGATGTATTGCTCTCCATAGCCCGTCAATGCAAACGGGACCCAAGATTCTTCGAAGAATTTTCCTCTCGAGTCGCCCTAGGATTTCTTCATCACCTTTTTATACGCTCCATGCCTCAGAGCCGTAGAGCAGGACTGGAATGATCAGGGTCTTATATAGGATCTCCTTAGTAGTTCGAGTGAGGGCTTTACTACTGAATTGCCATCTTAGCCAGCAGAACGTTGGTCGTCATCGCCGTTTAATAGACTGCAGAAGTGGTTCTTCCATATCCTCAGCATCGAATGTGTCTCAACTACGATATTTCCTTGTTCATCTCTACAGAATTCTGATCGAGCCTTGTATCCTTGGCTTTGACGTTTTAAACTTGCGAACATCGTTCCTGGAGTGGCACCTCTCTATATCCTCGATCGCGCGCTTTTCTTGCTCTTTTTTCCGAAAGGCCGGTGTGAAAGGCCCTTCTTCTCTGCCTATAGAGCTCAATGGCAGCTCTCGTCTTCACATGCAGCTTAGGCTTGCAGTCCTCGTTCTTGGCTGCGAGCATCTGTCGGCATTCCTAACCAAACTAAGGGTTTCTTGCTGGTGGGCGTTAGAAACCTAGCACATCAGTTGCGGTTGATCTAATGGTATGGTGTTAATCGAGAGGTTAAGGGATACGCGTTGCATGAAGGCCCTGACGGTCTCTTGCGATTCCAGTCTTTCGACATTAAAATGTTTCACAGTATTTCTGGTTTGTTGCGGTGTATTGGATATCTGCATTCTTTCCTTGGCTGCAACAAGGTAGTGGTCCGAGTCGTTCTTTCCCCCTCAGAATGTTCGGACATCCAAAAAACTGGATGCGTGCCTCTTGTCTATCGCAGTGTGATCAATTTGGTTGACCGTTCGTTGATCTGGAGACCGCCATGTCCCTTTATTTATATCGAGGTGAGGAAACCGTGCGCTGGCTATAGTGGCATTTCGTACTGTAGCAAAGTCAATCATCCTGAATGAAGCCAACTTTCTTTTGTATCCTCAAAACCGTTGAAAACTCTCAGGCAAATCTACAGGATCTATTACCATACAGTTTAATAAAGTAAATGGAAATATAAATTTATCTCCAGCACATACGTCGTAGTATCGATCGAGCTGAGATCTCTAACATCCAACATGTCTATTGCAAAGAGCAATGGTCGAAACAGCTCCTTCTCAAAAGGTCCTCACAAACAATCCCCCATGTATACTAACCAACCCAATGAAATTAAATTGGATTTCTGCTGTTTGTGGCTGAGAGAGTTCCTTTCCTTTGTCCTCCTGGGAATTGCCACAGAAATGGAATCTTTTCACAACAACCTGTCGTCTTAATGTCATCGTACCGTACCCACCCATAACCATTCACTATCATTAAACTCCTCACTCCTCCTTGGTTCCGCAATTAGCAAACCAAATCACTGTTTAAAACTGTTCGTGCGCATAACACTAACTGTAATGAGCATAAGACACATCGTTCATTTCGCCTTTTTAATTGACAACATAAAGTCTTCCTCGGCACACTAGCCGCCCTTAACCACCAGCAGCGGCACGTCATACAATACCAGGATCTCCTTAGCAGCGAGTGTATATTCTCAAACCAAGTTCTACTCCTTACTCCAAGGTGGTGAATGTGTGCTCATCTTCCAGTCATCATTACAAACACTGTATTCGGGTTTGGTTAACCATAGCTTTCCCTACCCTGTCGCATCCTTTCTCGCTGTTTCTAGAATTTTTTTTCTCCAGTTCGTCCTTTCTGGTTCGAGGAAAATTTCATAAAAATTTTATGGTAAAATTAACAAATCTGTTTACAAATTTATTAAAACGTGGATCCTGTGTGTAAGATGATGCGCCATGGGGGTGGTGTGGGGTATATCACCTTTTCACACACACACACACCCAGACAATAGAGTGGGTACATACACAGTACACATCTATCTGTATAGAAGGCATAACCAGACTATGAGGGACAGGAAAATTTTTAAGGGAGATTACCCGGTTAACGACTTTTGGAACCAGTTTTCATATTTGAAGGGTTGCATCATCATTGTTGTTGCTGTTGGTTGGGTGGTAATCTTGCGTTCCTTCGCATTAACATCCTCTCGAATAATCGTCCTTAAATTTTTGAACATAATTTCGAAATTAGGGTAAGATGACTTAAATTTTAGTGACATTACGTATGTATGTGCTTGGGGAGTGTGAGCAGTGTCATGTGTGTAGGTACAGCTATTTGTTCGTGTGCGGAGGTTTTGGCGGAGGGAATTGTCTTGTATGAGTGCATGTAGATAGCATAAGGATTGGATTTCATGAATTGGTGATAAGTGCCTTAAATAGATTGGGAGGATATAAGTTAGTAGGGAAACATTTAAGGAACACAACTATGATTTTATTATCAGGGTTACCATCTACACTTTGGCATGCGGGAAGGGGGTAGTGGATATGACGTTCCGCTAAAGTCTCCTCTTCTAAGATGGTGGTATGGTCAATAGTTTATCTGGTTGGTGACCAACATAGCCCAGGCCCTAGCTAATGGGTGTAGTTGCAGAGTATAAGTAGTTTCAGATCTTTTTATTTAACTTGTGCTTGGGAATTGAAGCACCATTGATGTCGTTTCACCTTACATGAGGTCCTGGCATCTTAGATGACAAATGATGAATGCGTTCCTATGAAGATCCACGTTGCTATACAACTCTTGAAGTTAATTTCCGACAACGCCATCGAAGAGCTTTGAGCTCGTAATGACAAGTGATTTCTTCTTTCGAATTTGAAATGGTCCATCCTTCATAACCGTATAGGGGTTACGTTAGGTTAGATGGGCTGTTGACGCTCGGGCGAGTCGTCAAACACGCATAGGCCTACGTGGGCCCATAGCGATACCCTTCGAAGAAGTATCCTGAAAAAGAGAAAGAGGATACCTGGTTAAGTTCGCTTGTGATACTAATGCGGTGCTGGTCTGTGTTGCTCCTTCGGCCTCAAAGAGGTAGTTGCTCCATCCTAATCTGCAACAAAAACGGACTATCAGCGCTATTGGGACAGTCGTTAGGTCACTAAGATCATCGAAGTAAAGGCTGCCTAGTAATTTAAATCGGCATAGCAGGTGTGAGACATCCTTTTTTTTACTTTTAAATTCATTTTTATTGACTTAAAATATTATCTTAAAACTAGACAAAAATGACTAAATCTAACTTATAATTAACAATTTTTTCTTAAATTAGCCTATCGGCCCTAAGCGGGCGCTCTAAGCTAATATCTAATAGTTTTGTTTTTAATTTTGCCTTTCGGCTTAAATTTATCTTTTTTTTTTATTGAAATATATTTTTATTTTCAAAGAAAATTTAAAAAACTTTGATATCGACATTTTTTAATTTTATAAAACGCTTAATCTAAATTAAAAACTAACTTAAGACTACTTAATACTACTTAAGGCTACTTAAAACTACTTACACCTAACTTTATTATAATCGGGATGGCGAGCACTCGTTGCAGATGCCCCGAGGGGTCGCCATCCCAATCGAGACTTTTGGCCCCCAGGCTGCATGCATTAAACCATATTGTACCCCAATATGGTGTACATGCCCCGCCCCAGGCCTCGTTTCTAAATTTTTATTTGTCTTAAACATTAAGGAGTGGACTAAAAGTCCGCAAAGTCCTGAGGAAGTGCAGAATCGCCTTCCTCATGCAGCCACCAAAATTCCGTACTCTGCCTTTCAGCATCGGTCCTATCGCGATCCGATACCGAAGTGCTAAAGCGGAGGAGCTCCGGAGCATTGTCGACGTACCCGTCGCGGATTAGCCGCTTGTCACGCGCGTCACGGTAGCGGTGGTATAAAACCGGGATACCGTTCCTGTCCTGTACCAACTCTAACGAATCGATATAAATAAACGCCTCTGGTGGAATAAAGCCAGACACGAGCGTACTCTCCATGTACGTTTCATTGGGGTAATAAGCCCCGAAGATCAGGCTGTTGTCGCTAGCCATCGCCCTTGCAGCGTGCCTTCGTATCACCTTAATAAGGAAATTGTCGATTCTGTTCAGCTGGACCCCATTGTAAAGAACCTCGTTGCGATAATATTTTATGTACTCAGAGTCCGGCGTTCGGTACAATCCTAAGCAGGATCGGAGACAACGCCTCTCAAACAGCCGTATCCTTTCCATGTAGGATGGTGAAATATTGAACCACACAGGACAACCGTAGGCGATGATCGGCCTTATGAGGGCCATGTAGCAAATGACTTTCACCCTTGAATCAAGTTGACTGCTTTGAAACAATCTTCTTGTCAGAGCATAAGCCCCCCTAGCCCTAGCCAGACAAGCATCCACATTTTTATTGAAATACAGAAACTTGTCAAGCCAGATGCCAAGGTATTTGACTTCAGTTCTCAGCGCCAACGGCCGTCCATGCTGTCCAATGATGCACAATTTTTTCCAGTTTTTTCTGGTATCGTAAGATGCCCTCTGCACTGGGGTCCTGAACAGAATTGTTTCGGTTTTTTGGAAATTGATCTTCAATTTCCAATCGTCGCAATATCCCTTAATGTGATCGAAGTCACGTTGCAAGAGTATGTTGATGACTCCGATTTTCGGACCTGATCTGTACGCCACTAGATCATCTGCATACGCTATAGCGTGACTAAGGGAACCTACAAGATCACTTGTATAAATGTTAAACAATATCGGGGAGTTCACCGCCCCCTGTTGTAAACCGTTTTTAATTTCAAAGACTTTACTCGAAGTTACGTTGCCACATTTGACAACGAACTTCTTTCCCATAAGCATTTCATAAATTATATATAGCATGGGTTTACGCATGCTAAGTCTGGTTAGCTTGTAGAAAAGCCCTTCTAACCATACGGTGTCGAAGGCCTTCTCAAAGTCAACCAGACAGGCCCCTGTGCATTGTCCTTTGGACTTATTCCATTGGATGTCGGAGACTAGTTTCGACGCGGCATGAATAGTGTCATGCCTCGCTCGAAAACCAAACTGATTTTCCGGGATAATTTTGTTTTCCTCGACCCACTTAAGCAGAGCTCTATTGACTATCTTTTCGAATACCTTGCTTACATTTGGCAGAAGGCTTATTGACCGAAGATTTGCAGGGTTTGTTCTGTCCTTGTCCTTTTTGGGGATAGGATGTACCACCGCCGTTTTCCAGTGCACCGGATAATGTGCATTATTCAGTGCATTGTTAAACAGCGTGGTGAAAATATCGACTGCCTCTACTTGCAGGTGTCTCAACACGACGTTTGGGACCCCGTCCTCTCCCGCCGACTTTTTATTCTTCAGTGATACAAAGATGTCCAGGAGTTCATCTTTTTGCACGAACAGCATCAGGCTATTGGCGACTATGCCATTTGAAGGGTTTTCGTCATTAAATACGGTAAAACCGTTATTCTCAGATCGCCAAGCTTGAAGTTCGGTGCGTAGATAAAAGTGATTCAGAAAGGCTCTCTCCTCGATATCGCGATTTGGGCGAACAGGATTGTTCACCGTATACACGGTCTCGAAGACAGCGCCTATCGAGTTCGCCTTCTCCTGTGGATCTTCGATCGTGAAAAAACCGTCGTTCGAATCAACACTTTCCGGACTTATACCAACTGCCGTCAGTGTCTGTCTGTTCTCTGTCGTTTGGGAAATTCGGACACATGGAATGTCGTTATGATCCTTTCTCCTGAAAATTTTATTTATTTGCGGGAACATATTCGGGCTACTGGTTTTTATAGCCCGAATTTTCTTGCCCCAGTACAAACTTACAGATTGTCTGTAATTCTCTGTGATTAGCTGTTTAAGATTTTTGATCAACGACTTCAATGTCCGAACCTCCGGGTCTTGTCTGTCAGTAAATTGCCTCCGCAGCCGTTTAAGCCTCGAGACCAGTCTGCTTTTGTGTTTATAGAGTGCATCGATTGTTGGCGTTCGATACTTCTCCGTCTGGTCGTCAGAACTAGTTACCTTGGGGATAACTCGATCCATTGACCTTTTAATGACCTCATTAATTTTTAATAAATTTTGGTCGATTTCATCATTCGTAAGGTTTCGGTTTGTCGGAGGGTTGATTTCGCTCAAACGTAATTCTCGCTTTACAACTCTGGCGAAGCGCGGCCAGTTCGTCTTTCGATAGTCGAAAGAACGCACCTGGTCGAACTCCTCCAGTTGAGTTTGCTCGTTTGGGATCCTGAATACGGCATCGATTCCGAGGTGGTCACTATCGTAATCGAATGTGTGAGACATCCTCCTCGACGTCGGGGTCGCTGCACTTCCTGCAAAGTTGGTTCGCACCAGTCAGTTTCATCTTATTAGAGTGCTTACCCAACAGGTTGTGACCTGTCATCACTCTCACCGCTATAGAAATGGAAGCTCTATTCAAAGCTAATAGCTTGTTTGATTTGCTGCCGCTTAATTCTGGCCAGAGAGCTTTTGTGTGTGTACAAGTTATTGTATTTTGCCATCTTGTTATGGTTGCTTTTAGAGTGTGCTTAGTTAATTCATGTTTTTTAGATGCTAGCGGCGGATTGACCCTTTTATCAGCTAGGGAAATGCAGCTCGACGATCCTAGTCTGGCCAGTTCGTCTGCTTTCTCATTCCCTATAATGTCATTATGTCCTGGCACCCAGATAATTTGGACTTTGTTCTGGTTACAAAGAGCCTTCAGCTCTTCGCGGCAGCGTCCAACTACCCGTGATTTTACTATATTGGATGCCAGAGCTTTAATGGCCGCTTGACTATCCACGCAGATGGAGATATCCTCATGTGATATGTCCAATACCCTAGCCGATTCGGCAGCTTCGAGTATGGCCAGGATCACAGCTTGGAATACACTACACGAGTTTGCTAATCTCAAGGATGTAGCTAGCCCGATTTTTTCAGAGTAGACACCAGAGCCCACTCCGACTTCCATTTTGGATCCGTCGGTATAGATTGCTAGTTCTGTGTTAGATAACACATTGTTTGAAGACCATTCGTCTCTGCTTGGTATTCTGATGGAGTAATTAGTATCGAAGTCGTGATATGGGATCATGTAGTCAGATGCTACATCCTCATATGCCATTGAGTTTAATATTGAGCTATGGCCAGAAGGCTTCGTAAGTAGATTGCCCGTTTCTTTGAGTCTTGCTGCGCTTTTTGCTGCTGTGTCATTGATTTGTAAGTCAATTGGTGTTACTTACTTAAGTGGCGCTACAGTCCGGAATGAACCTGGGCCTCAACCAACATGCCTCTCCAATTAGCCCGGTCCTTAGCTAACTGCCTCCAGTTGCGCACTCCAAGTTGATTGAGGTCGGTTTCCACTTGTGCGCGCCACTTAAGGCGAGGTCTTCCTCTACTGCGTCCGACGTCTGGCTGGGAATCGAAGACTCTGCGAGCCGGAGTATTGGTGTCCATTCGTTCTACATGTCCTAGCCATCTTAAACGTCCAATGCGGAGTTTTTTGACCAGGGGCATGTCGCTGTACAGCTCGTATAGTTCTTGGTTGAATCTTCGTCTCCATAGCCCGTCAACGCAAACGGGACCGAAGATTTTTCGAAGAATTTTGCTCTCGAATCTACCAAGGATTTCTTCATCCGCTTTTGATACGGTCCATGCTTCAGCGCCGTAGAGCAGGACTGGGATGATCAGGGTCTTATATAGGATCTCCTTAGTAGTTCGAGTGAGGGCTTTACTACTAAATTGCCTTCTTAGCCCGAAGAAACAGCGGTTGGCAAGAGTAATTCTTCGTTTCATTTCTGACGAGATGTTGTTGTCAGAGTTATTAGCGGAGCCGAGGTAGACAAAGTCCCGTACTACCTCAAAGTTATATCTGTCAATGGTGACGTTCTGTCCAATTCGTCGATGTTGTGTGTCCTTTCGTGTTGACAGCATATACTTAGTCTTACCCTCATTCACTGCTAAACCCATTTTCGCCGCTTCCTTCTCTATACTAGCAAACGTGGCTATGACATCACGTTGAGTCCTACCAATGATGTCAATATCGTCAGCGTATGCTAGTAGTTGCACCGACTTTTGGAAAATTGTGCCTCTGGTGTAGGCTTTGGAGTTTTGCACATGACAGCGCATCGCCTTGCCTAAATCCTTTTTTGGTATCGAATGTGTCGGTGAGGTCGTTTCCGACCCTGATGGAGCACCGAGAATTCTCCATCGTCATCCTACACAAACGGACGAGTTTGGGCGGTATACCAAAACTAGACATGGCTCTGTACAGTTCGTCTCTATAAATGCTGTCATATGCGGCTTTGAAATCGATGAATAGGTGGTGGGTATCGATTTGGACTTCTTGAGTTTTTTCCAGGATCTGCCGAAGTGTGAAAATTTGATCGGTTGTGGACTTTCCTGGCCTAAAACCACACTGATAAGGGCCAATCAGGTTGTTGGTAAACGGTTTCAGGCGTTCACATATTACGGCAGATAGGATCTTGTAGGCGATGTTGAGGAGACTTATGCCTCTGTAGTTGGCGCAGTTCAGAGGGTCTCCTTTTTTGTGGATCGGGCAAACGATGCTGAGGTTCCATTCTTCAGGCATATTTTCATCCGACCAGATTTGGCTTATGAGTTGGTGGATGTTACTTACCAAGTCATCTCCGCCGGCCTTATAGAGCTCAGCGGGAAGGCCGTCATTTCCGGCAGCCTTATTAAGCTTGAGTTTAGATATTGCTATCCTCACTTCACTCAGGTCGGGTGGTTGGCAGTTTTCGCTGTCGTTGCCAATATTGAATGGTTCGTTCTGCCTGACAGCGGAATGTTGTTCGTCATCGTCGTTTAACAGTCTGCAGAAGTGGTTCTTCCATATCCTCAGCATCGACTGTGTCTCAACTACGATATTTCCTTGTTCATCTCGACAGGATTCTGTTCGAGCCTTGTATCCTTGGCTTTGACGCTTTACACTTTGGTAAAACTTGCGAACATCGTTCCTGGAGTGGCACCTCTCTATATCCTCGATCGCGCGCTTTTCTTGCTCTTTTTTCTTCTTGCTGAAAAGCCGATGTTCTTCCCTCCTTCTTTGCCTATAGAGCTCAATGACAGCTCTCGTCTTCACCTGCAGCTTAGCCTTGTAGGCCTCGTTCTTGGCTGCGAGCATCTGTCGGCATTCATCATCAAACCAGGGGTTTCTTGCTGGTGGGCGCGAGAAACCTAGCACATCAGTTGCGGCTGATCTAATGGCCTGTTGGCATCGTTGCCATTGCTCTTCGACATTCGATGCTGGTGGTATGGTGTTAATCGAGAGGTTAAGGGATACGCGTTGTGCGAAGGTCTTGGCGGTCTCTTGCGATTGCAGTCTTCCGACATTAAATTTTTTCACAGTATTTCTGGATTGTTGTGGCGTGGTGGATATCCGCATTCTTACCTTGGCTGCTACAAGGTAGTGATCCGAGTCGATGTTAGCTCCTCGGAATGTTCGGACATCCAAAATACTGGATGCGTGCCTCTTATCTATCGCAATGTGATCAATTTGGTTGACCGTTCGTTGATCTGGAGACCGCCATGTCCCCTTATGGATATCGAGGTGAGGAAACCGTGTGCTGGCTATAGTGGCATTTCGTTCCGTAGCGAAATCAATTAGCCTAAGTCCGTTACCAGACGTGTTGTCGTGTAGGCTATGTTTTCCGACAATACTTCTAAAGATGTCTTCTCTTCCTACCTTTGCGTTAAAATCTCCCAGCACGATTTTAACATCGTACTTCGGTAGTCGCTCATAGGTTTTGTCGAGGAGCTCGTAGAAGCAATCCTTAGCTATATCATCTTTTTCTTCCGTCGGAGCGTGAGCGCATATAAGGCTTATGTTGGCGAATTTGGCCTTGATGCGGATCGTTACTATGCGTTCGCTAATGTCTTGGAAACATAAGACTTCTTGCCGAAGTCTGGCACTTATAACAAATCCGCATCCGAATAGTCGCTGTTTCTGCTCACTATAACACGGTCCGTAGTATATGTCACAGTTTTTCATCCTCTTTTTGCCCGGCCCATCCCATCGTATTTCCTGGATGGCAGTAATGTCTGCTTTGTAGCAGTTTAGGGCTTCCGCTAGTTGTTCGCCTGCACCTCTCCTGTTTAATGTTCTCACATTCCAGGTGCAGATACGAACGTCGTTGTCCTTTTTTCGTTTAGCAGGGTCGTCAACAATAAAATCAGTCCTTTCCGAGGCTATTGGTTGCTTCGTAACCATGATTTTTTTCTGTGGGTGGGTAGTTAACCCAAAGCACAACCCCCAACCTGGAGGGCCAGTTCCAATTTATTAGATACCCCTAGGACACGGGGCCATCAGTATCCACTACGGGATTGAGCGCTGCCGTTGGCCTTTCGGTTCATCCGCCACCATCTCTGTTCAAGGGGCCTGACTAACCCTTGAAATTCCTAGACAACCTGTTGTCCGAATATGTTAGAGCAGCTCATATAGGTTCGCCTGGGACACAAGGCCGGGTATTCTTCCGTGCCATTCTCACCAGGGTGTTTATAGTGTTGCTGTTTTTCGTCGTGTTATCAACACTCGCACTTATCGTTTAGCAAGTCAAATCCGGTTGGATGAGACCAGTACCCGATGGTTACCACTTGGAGGTAAAAGATAAGCACATTTGATGTGTAGTCAGAGTTGCAACACTGGGCATTGCCAAGTTAACGCCAATCAGAGTCTACCCTCGTTCTACAGCACCCAACCATCATAATAATCCAGGATGCGTCATAATAACTTCGCGTGCCCACCTTTTGCTTCAGTCAGAAGCGTAATATTTACTTTACCATAGGCCTAAGGCATTTTCGTATCTAGCCGGGTATGATGAGGGTGGATAACTGCCTTTGTCTAAAAGTTTCCTGATAGTATATTCCCTGATTTCATACATGAACTTCCAAAACAATTACAAAGCAATTTTTATACAGCCCCAATTAGGGACTTCAAGAATCAATCTGCATTACCAACCCATAAAACCTGCACGCGGCAACAACTTCATCAACCAAATTTGACAAAATTCATTTTCATAATGCTGTCGGTACTACAGGAAAAATAATTCGCACACAAAATATGCAAAACGAACCCTAACGCACACATTCACCTAAGGGTAAGGTCACCCCCTCATATGGCAGAAAAGAGCACACCCTAGCCCAAATATTAGCATTTCCATTCAAACAGAAAACATTCACCAAAACATTCATGTGCAACAAATTGATATTAATTCACCTTTTCAATGGCATGCCCACCTCTTAGGCCATTCATAGTTAAACGTGTGCTGCTGAATAAATTTTGCCTATCCCGGCGGGGGGTGTCCTCACACCACCCCCGAAAGTGTGCATTTTACTTCACCAACCTATACGCCAGTGCATGGCTTGGCGAAAAAAAGAGGAAATAATCAAAAACACAAAATCACAAATTCCGCTCGGATAAGCTTAGAAGTCTCCCGGACCCTTGTATCGTCCACACACATACACACCCACAACATTTGTAAAGAAGAACGTGATATCGAAAATCTCCTGAAATTTGTGTCGGACTTGTAGATACAAATCCCATTTTAATGCCGTTGCCGTCGTCGCTGCCGTCACCCATCCCGCACAAGGACATGACACTTATCGCGCACAATTAACCCGAATGGCTTTTCGCACCCTCTCTGCAGTTCCCTCCCGTGTGTGACTGTGTTTTAAGGATTGCATGCGAAATAACAACAACAACACCACCCCCACTTAGTAGTTGAGGGTGTAATGAAAGTTCTGCCAAAAAAAAAAACGAAAAAGCTCTGCAAAAGCTCTCCATCAACACTATCTCGCAAAAGCGCTTCAAAAGTAATTTACTCCTGTGCACAGCCTATCCGTATACTGTAGTTCAAGGGACTTCTCGTCGAGCCTGGGCTGACTGGGCTGACTGGGATACCATAACCATTACCCTCCCAACATGGATGCACGAAGGAATTTAAATGAAACAGGGAAATCGATTTAACTGCATGTGCTCCCCACCCGACAGGAATGAAACGAATTGAAATGAATTGAGTTTAATAATTAATTCAAATGAAGCTGGTATCCTTGCAGGAGTGAAATTACATTTTTTTTGCACTTGCTTCACCCCTTCACTATCTCTGTCTGTCACTGCTGCACACACACCTGACTAGCTAGTAATTCTGACGAAAAATTATGACTCCATCGACTTGGTTTATAGCGGACTGAAGGGGCGAACGCGTCAGAGTTAGACGGCGACCCATCTTGAGGAGCATCTTCGACGCAATTACCTTTCGCAAGGTTTATGTTGGGACAATAAATTTCATTGCCATTACCTTCACTCCTCCACTCTAAGGAATTCACCATCCACCGAGCGGCGATAGTAAATTCAATTGAAAAGGGAGATGGCATCCTGGCACATCCTACTATCTGCATGTCTAATATGGACTCGGACTCGTGTGTGAGAGCGGGGAGGTAGCGAGGATTGTGTAAACAATGACGAAGCATGTGAAACACCCCCTCCGTACAAGGGAAGACAATTTGGTCATCAATAATACATGCGGATTCAAATTTGTATTTGGTTTCGTCTGCGGGAATTTACAAGCTTAATCGGAGGTGAGCACGTGATTCCTATTCCATGGTCGGATGCATTGGCTGGAGATCGTGCACATCCACAACTGGACTACTGACGGAGGAATGATTTCGAGAAGAGAATTTACGAATATTTGCCGAGTTGTTTATGCGAATTTAGTGCGGGTATAAAAAGTCTAGGTCTGGCAGATGTCGAATGAATTTTTGAGAATGTACTCGTTTGCCATTTAAAATAATCGCTTAGAGTGCAGAGGCGAGGAATTTATTTGACAGTAAACGGTGTTTTAGGACATGAAGGTTGAAGGTGCACCAGTTGGTCAATAATTTAAAGGTTCTTTGAAGTCGAAAGCTAGCAAGCAAAATGTTCGTCATTCTAAAATCGTTGCTTGAAATGAAATATTTTGCAGAAGCTTTATTCATTTGATTATCCAAAGCTTCATTTTAGCCAGTTTTACGCCGATTCCGAAAGACATATTTGTCAGCGCTTAACTTTCTGATGCACAACGATACTGCAACCACAGTGTCCTGAACATTTAAAGGGAAACAATTGTTTTTTTCAGAGGTCTTCAAAACTTAAAGGCGTTAGTGTCAAGTTCAAACCCATGTACATGACATGTGTTTGGTCCTGGATAAGAAGCTGAACTGGAAAGTCGATATTCAAGAACGAGTAAAAAAGCCACAGCAGGCTTATACACATTTAAAGGTGGTATGCAACCACATATCACTCTCTGGCTTTACGTGCCCATCAATAAACCCATACTCTTGCATGGTGTAAATCTGTTGGACGGCTCTAGAAACAGCCTCCAACCGCAGCCTTCTAGGCAAAGTTTAAAGAGCAGCTTGCATATTATGTACTAGTGGAGTTCTAAGAACTACCCCTTTGCAGCACTAGATGCGATCCTACGTCTAGTGCCCCTAGATATTCTTTGCACCTATGGACTGTGGCTCTCATTCCATCTCACGATACCGTGTCAAGGTGAATACACAAAGATACTAAATAACCGTAACCTTACAGAAAACACTGACCACATCATTCCCTAAATCGATTTTGAGCATGACTTCAAGTCGACCATATAATCCTTCACCTCAAGAAGGATCCACTGTACCTTGAAAACTAAACAAGAAATCGACAACAAAAATAAAGCTGTCCTTCTTCACCATTGCTCCAAAACCATCACCCTTATGACTCACTGCCACATCACTCCGTAAGCCAGTCCGGGCCACAATAAGAAAAGGCTGTTCGAGGCCAAAGTATCGATGCATGCTAGCTCCCGCGCGTACTAGCTCGTTGGTTAGAGAGGGTTCTTGATACAAGGCCAGCGAACGATGTTACGATTCAATGCCAGATAAAGATGAAAGTATCTGTAACTATTACAAGAGTGTCCAAAGTATCTCAAGATTAGCACCCACAAACAATAGCGCTGCATCTGATGAGCATCTCCAGGTGAAGATTCCACAGGTGATAAGGTAGTCCTCTTCATTTTCCCATCCTCTGCTCCATCCAATACATAAAAGGCATCAGTGAGCATCCGTGGTTACCATTGGTCAAATTATTGGTAACCCCTAAAAAAAAGAAATTCTTCCCTTCACGCACTCGCCAAACCATCTTAGACCCTATTCGCGATCATGCCCACCAAAAACTAAAAACAAATTAAAAATCCATTATGAGGCGACTTCCCAAGACAAATTTAAATTTAGCGAAAGTATCTGACCGGTGCGGTGGTTGGTTGCTGTAGAACGAGGGTAGACTCTGATTGGCTTTAACTTGGCAATGCCCAGTGGTTGTAACTCTGACTACACACCAAATGTGCTTATTTTTACCTCCAAGTGGTTACCATCGGATTCTGGTCACATCCAACCAGAATTCACATTCTAAACAATAACAAGAAACGACGAACACCAACACTATAAACAGCCTGAATAGCCGGCCTGTTGTCCCAGGCGAACCAAGATGAGCTGGTTCGACATATTCGGACTACAGGTTATCTAGGAATCTCAAGGGTAAGTCAGGCCTCATGAACAGATGTGGGGGCGGATGAACCGAAAGGCCAACGGCAGCGCTCAATTACGAAGTGGATACTGATGGCCCCGTGTCCTAGGGGTATCTAATATATTGGAACTGGCCCTCCAGATTGGCGTTTGTGCTTTGGGTTTTCCACCCATGGAAAAAACCATTGCTACGAAGCAACCAATAGCCTGCTAAACGAAAAAAAATTAGACCGTAGAAGTGCTACGAGGTTGAAGTGAAACTGTATCGGAGTTTCTCAAATAACACTAGTCCTATTGACTTCTTATACCCTATCTCATAGAGGTATATTAGTTTTTAAACATAGAGAAATAATTTAGCTACATATACCTCAAAGTATGTGAAATGACTCAGAATCGCTAGCTGAGTCGATTAAGCCATATCTATCTGTCCGTCCGTCCGTCTGTACGTAACCGATTTTTAGGACTTAAATTTTGAGCTAGGATAATGAAATTTGGTAGACTCATCTATTATGATGTCATACAGTTTATATAGTGGTGTCGTTATTATATACTGCAGCCAAACCTTAATGGTTCCATTATTGACCAGTCCGCTCAAATAACTGGACTTGTGAATTTTCTTCTTTTTAATGTGAACATTGATGCAATGATCGTCATCTAGATGTCTTGGAAGTTTTTTCACCATTGTATTTACTTCAACTGGAACGTTGATGATCTGGCCATATATTCCATATTGTCCATGTATATGCTGTAATCGTCGTATTTGCATGAATAGAATTCTTGGTGATATAAGTCTTTCTGATACCAAGTCTAGGTGGGGCAGATGGTGGGGTATTTGTGGATAAAAGAAGCCATTATACATTGACAATGTTGGGACAGAGATGGTTTTGAGTGATCGGAAGCAAGTATTCCAAACTTTCATTTGTTCTCTATTCGTCAGTGCAATTGTGTTCAAAATGTCATCATGCTGAATCGCCGGAACTCTAAATCCTCTTTAAACCACAATCGATCACAAATAGAGCAAGGAAAGCCAAAAGAGTTATTTTTAAATTTTTTATCGAATTCTTTATGAATATTCTCAAATCGAATGAAGTGTTTGTAAGGTAGGCTAGTCCTAACTGTAAATTCTGGGATGTCATTTCCCCTTATTGACGGTCCTGGGATGTCTTTAGCGACACATGGAATATTCAGGGTCGCCGATACATTAAAATCATTGAAAGATTTATCGGCTTGTTCGACTTCCATTGCCAGTGAAGCGTTCGGAAGTTCTTGGACGATGACAGCCCTCTTCCTTGCCCTATGTTTCCGGACACGTTCTTTTGTTTTTAGAACGAAGTCGAGCTCGATATTCTTTGCACCTCTGTGCATTTGATTTTGGCATTTTGATGTAGCGTAAAATAAAATGTTTGTTTTCCGCTATGATTCGTTCACCTCAAGTGACTGTTCATAAATGTCTAATAGCAATTTCGATTGGGATACAAAAAGCACTCTTTTTATACTCAAGAGCACTTTTTTTACTCTAGATCTATTTTTTCGTTTTCGATTGGGATACAAAAAACATTTTTTTTTTACTCTAGAGTAATTTTGAAAAATCTGGATTCTGGATTCCAAGTCAGATTTACACCAACATGCACCAACACAAAAACATCTAACATCTGACTTAAAATGTCAATTTGAAGTTTGCATTTCGCAGTTTGATGATTAAAAAGTGATTTTCGGGAAAACTATAGTTAGAAATTAAAATATTTTTGGATAATCATTGTCTCAAATTCTTAAGCTTGGTTTTGACGCCAATGGTTGAGTTTATAAAAAAGCCGCAATGAGTAAAAGAAAATTTCAAATATTGGTTTACATTGATAGCTAATAGCTATAATTGCGGCCTAAACATAAACAATAAGCTGTCAAATGGCATACTTACACACACAGAAAACCAGAGTAACCTCTTTAATGTTCGATTGGGACGGGTAAAATCTGATATCTGAGAGTAAATCTAAAAATCCCAATCGAAAACGCTATAAATGAAATGAAATATCGCATGCACCACTATAAAATGTCCAAAGTAACACACACAATGACACAAAACACATATTTCGTTTTTCGTATCCACAATTCCACACCACAATCCACACTATGACTAAACCAACAAAATTCACAACAGATCGCTCTCTTATGCTTGCGCTCTCACTTGTTGTTGTTGTTGTTGTTCCGTGTTCTTCTTCTACTGTTCGAACATTTGTTCTGTCCGCCGCGCTTGGCCCCCTCCTTTATCATTTAATTTTCTGATGTGTATTGTGCTTTGTCCTTTGGGTTCACACTTCACTACAGAGTGCTCTCTCATCCTTACGCTCTTGCTTGTTGTTTGCCTGCCGTTGTCCCACCAAGTTAGCTTTCCCCTACCCATGACTTTTCGAGTCGTTACATGTGTGTTTGGATTTACCCCGACGAGCCCAAAGAAGTTTCACTTCAAAAAGGACAACGACGTTCGTATCTGCACCTGGAGTGTAAGAACATTAAACAGGAGAGGTGCAGGAGAACAACTAGTGGAAGCCCTTAACTGCTACAAAGCAGACATTACTGCCATTCAGGAAATACGATGGGATGGGCCGGGCAAAAAGAGGATGAAAAACTGTGACATCTAATATGGACCGTGTTATAGTGAGCAGAAACAGCGACTATTCGGATGAGGATTTGTTATAAGTGCCAGACTTAGGCAAGAAGTCTTATGTTTCCAAGACATAAGCCAACGCATTGTAACAATCCGCATCAAGGCCAAATACGCCACCATTTATAAGATGATAAAGCGAAAGATTGCTTTTACCAGCTCCTTGACAAAACCTTTAAGCGACTACCTAAGCACGATAGTCGTGCTGGGAGATTATAACGCAAAGTTATTGTCGGAAAACAAAGCCTACATGACAACACGTCTGGCAACGGACTCAGGCTAATCGTCTTCGCTACGGAACGAAATGCCACTATAGCCAGCACACGGTTTCCTCAAATCAGTCGCAACTGAGGTTTCTCGCGCTCAGGTGAAGCTACCATTGAGCTCGGAAATGACGGCCTTTACGCCGAGATTTATAAAGCCAGCGGTGATGAGTGACAGCCACCAACTCATAAGCCGATCCACGCCTGAAACCGATTACTAACAACCTGGTCGGCCCTTATCAGTGCGGTTTTAGGCCAGTCCCAAAGTCCCAAACTGATCAGATTTTCACACTTCAGGTGATCCTGGAAAAAGTACAAAGAGACAAAATCGATACCCACCACCTATTTATCGATTTCAAAGCCGCATACGACAGCATTTATAGAGACGAAATATACAGAGCTATGTCTAGTTATGTTATACCGCCCAAACTCGTCCGTTTATGTTGGATGACGATGGAGAATTCTCGCTGCTCCATCAGGGTCGGAAACCACCTCACCGACACATTCGATACCAAAAAACGATTTAGGCAAGGCGATGCGGTATCATGTGACTTCAATACCATCATTCTTGAAAGGATTGTGCAAAACTCCCGAGCCGACACCAGAGGCACTATCTTCCAAAAATCGGTGCTACTACTAGCATACGCCGACAATATTGACATCATTGGTAGGACTCAACGTGAGGTCATGGCCACGTTTGCTAGAATAGAGAGGGAAGGCGCAAAATGGGTTTAGCAGTAAAGGTAAGTATATGCTGTCAACACGAAAGGACACACGACATCGACGAAATGGACAGAACGTCCCCACTGACAGATATAACTTTGAGGTAGTATGGGACTTAGTCTACCTCGGCTCTGCTATTAACTCTGAGAACAACATCTTGTCAGAAATCAAACGAAGAATTACTCTTGCCAATCGCTGTTTCTTCGGGCTAATTTAGTAGAAAAGCCCCCACTCGAACTACTAAGGAGATCCTATATAAGACCCTGATCATCCCAGTCCTGCTCTACAGCATGGGCCATATCAAAAGGGGCTGAAGAAATCCTTGGTCGATTCGAGAGGAAAATTCTTCGAAAAATCTTTGGTCCCGTTTGCGTTGACGGGCTATGGAGACGAAGATTTAACCACGAACTATACGAGTTGTACAGCGGCATACTCTGGTCAAAAAACTCCGCATTGGACGTTTAAGATGGCTAGGACATGTAGAACGGATGGATACCAATACTCCGTATCGAAGAGTCTTCGATTCCCAACCAGACGTCGGATGCAGTAGAGGAAGACCTTGCCTAAGTGGCACACACAAGTAAAAACCGACCTCAACCAACTTGGAGTGCGCAACTGGAGGCAGTAAGCTAAGGACCGGGCTTGAGGCCCAGGTTCATTCCTGATTGTAGCGCCACTTAAGTTATTAAGTAAGCTAACAGGACCAGTTCAGTCTTATGGGAGTTGACACCCAGAGCTGGAATGTTTTTGTAGTGCGTTCTGAAAAATTTCAGTGAGTATATGCAGTTGCTTCCCTTAAACTGCGATAGCGACGTCATCCGCTTAGGCAATCACGTGGCATCCCTCTGCTTCCAGGATGAGTAATAGCTCGTTTACCATTAAGTTCCAGAGAAGAGGGGACAGGACTTCAACTTGCTGGTTCCCCCTACTGACATGTCTTCTGGCGGAAGCACTACCCAGTTCTGTATTGTTTAGGCGGCTATGCAATGGCAAATTAAATAACATTCCAAGTGAGTCATCGACTTTTATACAAGTTACGCCTTAGTGATCGCTCCCGAATTAACGTTGTTAAAAGCACCTTCGATGTCTAGGAATGCAACCATAGTATACTCCTTGCAGCACAACGACTTTTCGGTAACTCGAACTAATACGTGTTTGTGTTTGGGCTGTTTCTATAATTAGGATGCAGATAGCTGGTAGCATCAATGCTGCTTCGGAGTTGAATATCAATCAATATTTCCAGGGTTTAAAGAAAGAATGATGATAAGCTTATCGGTCTCAGGTCTTTTGGATTGACGTGAGAACTTACCAGATTTTTCACTTCCTTCCAAACCTTAAGCATAGCTTCCATGCACGGTATCATGGGTTTCAAAGACTCCTGTAGCTCGGCTGGTACAATGCCATCAGGTCCCCCAGATTTAATGGGTTTCAAACTGTGTACTTCAAAGTATAGAGGGAGGTTTTTACCGTTCTAATATTCCAACAGACGAGAACTTGTAGCCTATTTTGAAGTCACACAATAATTAGTAAATTCAGTAGCTCCCCACTTCCATTTTGTAAGCGATTTTGAATATAAAGCTGATCCAGCATAGACCGATATAGACCCCCTTTAAGCACTTTAATAAAGAAAAAAGTGAACTCCAAGCCAGTAGTGCCCTGCTGGAGGCAGCACAAACTAAAACAAACATCATCACTATAATTTAATCCATTCCTTCCATGCATTTATAAAGTGTCGCCTTTGCCAACTCACTACACGGCTATATGTGGGGTACTCCAACCGTAGTAACAATATAGTGTCCTTCCTGTTGCCGAAAAACCCTATTTTTAGCTACTGAGCTCATAAATTAACCCCTCGAAAACGGGGACACAGCTGCAACAAGCGAAACGAAAATGCATCGCAGCTCCTTCGTTAAGTAATGACCATGCACGGAAAAACTCCACCATCATCAGTGCTTCCTCTTCCACCATTAATGGACTCGAAAAGGTACATTGTCCACCGCACAGCCATACCTCCGAGAGAGTGTCGAGTACCTATAGCAGTAGTTATGCACCACAGAAAAAAAGGATCTCACACAGAAAAAAAGGACCGAAGTACTAAAAAGACAAACTTTCAACATGGGAAGTGGACAAATTGCAAAATGTTACAGATACCCAGCGAGTGAGACAGAGAGTGCCTTGGAACGCAAATGTGGTCATTTGTGGGCGACCTTTTTCGTTGGCCTTTACAAGTTGTCGAGTTGGGAGGGGGTCCCATTGATAGTGCATGCAAACAGGACAAACAAAAAAAAAATCTCATTTGACTCCACTCCTGATTCTGAAGCACATGCACTTTGCCAGAGACGATTGAACACGACAGAGACGAAGGTTAGGTGCTAGTGCTTCGTGTTTTGTGTTTCAGTGATTCTCGTCGATGTCATCGTCTTCCACATTCTCAGAAATTGACAACTCAACAGCACCAAACAGCAAGCACCAACACCCAAAGACCAATGATCCAAAACATCACACAAACACAAAGGACATAGCATAGAGTCGATGTCCTGGATGGCTATACCCGGTCGGGCTACGACTACGACTATGGTCATGGTGATTAATAAACAGATAACAAGTCTGGCTTTGCCGGTCGTGTACGTGTCATCACCAGTGTGACCACACGCATGTGATAAAACCGAACTGATGGGCGGCACACACCCATCCAGCCATCTCTGGATGCATACGTGCACCTGCCTCTGGCACCCAACCCAAATTCCTGCTAGAGTCAGGATATTATTTAACCCGATATGAGTGGCGAAGTGTGCAGCGAAATGGAAGGACTTACATGTGTTTTTGTGCGCGCTCTCCACCCAGCCTCATCCTAGTCCGTTGCACCGTCATCGTCCTCGTTCTCGTCCTCGCACTCGGACAATGGCGCGATTTATTACATTATCAATAAAGTGAATAAATTTTGAGGTTATGCGGTGTGATAACCGAACGTGCAACGACGATCCTTGTCCTGCTGCAGGACGCGGCTCAGGCATACAATAGTCGAAGGGCTGTTAATTAAAATAAGCACACTACTCATTCGATAGCCGTGAAAGGATGCTGCGCGTTAATCGTGGGGGCAGGAGATGGGGAACACTAAAACAAAATTAATTGATTAAAAATGGCCACTTTCGTTGGCATGAATTGGCCAAGTGGACGAGCCTCGAGGTAGGGATGGGTAGGTGCATTGGATGCTTGCACACGATGGCCATTGTCATATCGATTGGCTGAGGTGTGTTTGAGTGGGTATTAAGGTCGAATGGGGAAGCAAATCGAATTGGAGTTGGCATAGTGATGTGGATTGAAGAGGACCATGTGGTATATCTGGGTTTAATGCACATGGGAGGCATTTGAAACGTAATTGTGAAATCAAGCCGTTGTCGTTGCATGCATTTGGTGGATGCTATGTGAAATCTGCCTTCGATTGGCAAAGTTACACGTGCATTCGTAGTTGACCCTAAGCTTATACAGGACGAACAAATTGAATCAGGCAATTTGAAATTATGGACTTTAGCAACAGAGTTGTGGTGTCGGTTTAAGGGTTTCGCTTATGTTGTGCTAGAGTATGTGAAATTTAACGGATTGGTAATACCTTTTCAGGGCTTAGAGATATTTTTATTTTAAAGTCTTGAATGCTGTTCTAATATTTGAAGTTCGACCACAGAATTTTCAATAAACTTTCGGGACTTAACCAAATAGACATCGCAGGTGCTATTCAGAAAGCTAATTCTATCCTCATACAGTGCTTGGAAGATTTGAGCGCGATTCAGGAATAGAAAAGAACACCTGTTACTGCTGCCAACAAAGGCTGCACACAAATATGATGGGGACTGGTAGTCCCTACAAGTCTACTCTGCAGAAGACAGCAGGTCTTCAAGTCGTTAAGTGATATTCTGTTTGTCATCCGCATCGGAGTAATGCTTTACAACATCAGATTCATATGTGAACTCGTCCCTGCCGACACGGGGCTGAAAAACATTTCAAGGAGAAATTGTTTGAAATTGGTTGTGGTAGGACTCCCGCTGAACTTGTCAGTAAAAATCCACAATCGTTGGAAGGAAAACATCTTTGGAGGGTTAGTTGGAAAGCTCAGCCTTAAGCAGCTTGTAATACTGTAATTGTTAGCACTAGGTTTCCTCGAGTTCGAATCCAAAAAACAAACTGGTGGTCTTCAGATGGTAGAACCGACACACAATTCGACTGTATGCTCATTGCTCACATGTGTGTATGCAGGGCATGTGTACATCATACTCGTATTAAATTGAGAGGAGTATACGTCGATTCTTACAATGCTTTCGTCGAAGCCAAATTTAGAGCTCCACTGACAAAAAACAAATAAACAATTTTTTTGCGCAACAGGCTCGTTAGTACCTAGGGCCGAGCTTTCTCACAACCATTCATGTGTGCATGTGTACTTCTCGCACGATGGTGGGACCTCCTGTTTTATGGCGAATCCAAACGGCTAAGTTGAGATCAGCTTTTCCTGACAATTTATTCTACTCTGGGGATTTGTCAGGTCAAATAGAGAGAAGGGCCAGTGAAAAATCGTTAAGGTGTTGCTACTGCTGGGAATCGAACCCAGACTTTCTGCGCGGCAGTTCATCTTACCAACCATGGCGCCACTGAGCTCCACTGACAGTAACATATATATTTAAATGACGTTACAGTCTGCCGTGAAGCTAGGAATCAACTAACATACTTTATGCACTACAGCGCTAGTAGCGATACATTCCGGAATGGATCTATGCCGCAACCAACATGCCTCTCCAATTAGCCAGGTTCTTAGCTAACTGCCTCTAGTTATGGGCTTCAAGTTAGTTAAGGTCGCCTTCTACTTAAAGGCACCTCTTAAGGCCTGTTCTTCCTCTAATGACGTCGTCCGAAGTCTGGCTGGGAATCGAAGACTTTGCGAGCTGGAGTATTGGTGACCATTCGCTTATCATGTCTCAGCCATCTCAAACATCCAATGAGAAGCGTTTTTGTATAGGTCTTTGTTAATGTACAGCTCCTAAAGCCCGGGACCGAAGTTTTTTTCGCTTAAATCGATTAAATTCATCATCCGCTTTTTTTCATACGACCCATGCATCAGCGCCGTAGATTAGGACTGTGATGATCTTACTTACTTACTAAAGTGGCACTGCAGTCCGGAATGAACCTGGGCCTCAACCAACATGCATCTCAAATTAGGCCGATCCTTATCTAACTGCCTACAGTTGCGCACTACAAGTTGGTTGTGGTCGGTGCGCGCCACTTTAGGCGAGGTCTTCCTCTACTGCGTCCGACGTCTGGATGGGAATCGAAGACTCTGTGAACCGAGTTATTGGTGTCCATTCGTTTTACATGTCCTAGCCATGTTAAACGTCCAATTCGGAGTTTTTTGACCAGGGGTATGTCGCTGTAAAGCTCGTATAGTTCGTGGTTGAATCTTCGCCTCCATAGCCCGTCAAGGCAAACGGGACCGAAGATTTTTCGAAGAATTTTTTCCTCGAATCGACCAAGGGTTTCTTTATCCGCTTAATTTCTGACGAGATGTTGTTGTCAGAGTTAAAAGCGGAACCGAGGTAGACAAAGTCCCGTACTACCTCAAAGTTATATCTGTCAATGGTGACGTTCTGTCCAATTCGTCGATGTTGTGTGTCCTTTCGTGTTGACAGCATATACTTAGTCTTACCCTCATTTACTGCTAAACCCATTTTTGCCGCTCCTTCTCTATACTAGCAAAAGTGGCTATAACATCACGTTGAGTCCTACAAATGATGTCAATATCGTCGATGTATGGTAGTAGTTGCACCGATTTTTGGAAAATTGTGCCTCTGGTGTTGGTTCGGGAGTTTTGCACGATCCTCTCAAGAATCAAATTGAAGAAGAAGAAGTATCGAATGTTTCGGTGAGGAAGTTTCCGACCCTGATGGTGCAGCGATAATTCTCCATCGTCATCCTACATAAACGGACGAGTTTGGGCGGTACAATAAAACTAGACATAGGTCTGTATATTTCCTCTCTATAAATGTGTTGTCGTATGCGGCTTTGAAATCGATTAATAGGTGGTGGGTATCGATTTGGACGTCTTGGGTTTTTTCCAGGATCTGCCGAAGTGTGAAAATTTGAACGATTGTGGACTTTCCTGTCCTAAAACCACACTAATAAGGGCCGATCAGGTTGTTGGTAAACGGTTCCAGGCGTTCACATATTACGGCAGATAGGATCTTGTAGGCGATGTTGAGCAGACTTATGCCTCTGTAGTTGGTGCAGTTCAGAGGGTCTCCTTTTTTGTGGATCGTGCAAACGATGCTGAGGTTCCATTCTTCAGGCATGCTCTCAACCGACCAGATTTGGCTTATCAGTTGGTGAATGTTACTTACCAAGTCATCTTCGCCAGCTTTATAAAGCTCAGCGGGAAGGCCGTCATTTCCTGCAGCCTTATTAAGCTTGAGTTTAGATATTGCTATCCTCACTTCACTTAGGTCGGGTGGTTGGCAGTTTTCGCTGTCGTTGCCAATATTGTATGGATCGTTCTGCCTGACAGCGGAATGTTGTTCGTCATCGCCGTTTAACAGTCTGCGGAAGTGGTTCTTCCATATCCTCAGCATCGACTGTGTCTCAACTACGATATATCCTCATTCATCTCGACAGGATTCTGTTCGAGCCTTGTATTTTGGCTTTGACGTTTTACACTTTGTAAAACTTGGGAACTTCCTCGATCTTATTTCATTCTGAAAAGCCGGTGTTCTCTCCTTCTTCTTTGCCTATAGAGCTCAATGGCAGCTCTCGTCTTCACCTGCAGCTTAGCCTTGTAGGCCTCGTTCTTGGCTGCGAGCATCTGTAGACAAACCTCATTAAACCAGGGGTTCTAATTGCTTGTTGGCATCGTTGCCGTTGTTCTTCGATATTAGATGCTGGTGGTATGGAGTAAATCGAGAGGTTAAGGGATACGCGTTGCGCGAAGGTCTTGGCGGTCTCTGGCGATTGCAGTCTTTCAAAATTAATTATTTTCACAGTATTTCTGCTTTTTTTGTGGCGTGGTGGATATCCGCGCCCTTACCTTGGCTTCAAAAAGGTAGTGGTCCGAGTCGATGTTAGCCCCTCGGAATGTTCGGACATCCAAAATACTGATTTGGTTGACTGTTCGTTGATCTGGAGACCGCCATGTCCCCTTATCGATATCGAGGTGAGAAAACCGTGTGCTGCCTATAGTGGCATTACGTTCCGTAGTGAAGTCAATTAGCCTAAGTCCGTTACCAGACGTGTTGTCGTGTAGGCTATATTTTCCGACAGTACTGCTAAAGATGTCTTCTCTTCCTACCTTTGCGTTAAAATCTCCAAGCACGATTTTAACATCGTACTTTGGTAGTCGCTCATAGGTTTTGTCGAGGAGCTCGTAGAAGCAGTCCTTAGTTATATCATCTTTTTCCTCCGTCGGAGCATGAGCGCATATAAGGCTTATGTTGGCGAATTTGGCCTTGATGCGGATTGTTAAAATGCATTCGCTAATGTCTTGGAAACATAAGACTTCTTGCCTAAGTCTGGCACTTATAACAAATCCGCATCCATATAGTCTCTGTCTCTGCTCACTATAACACGGTCCATAGTAGATGTCACAGCTTTTCATCCTCTTTTTGCCCGGCCCATCCCATCGTATTTCCTGGATGGCAGTAATGCCTGCTTTGTAGCAGTTTAGGGCTTCCGCTAGTTGTTCGCCTGCACCTCTCCTGTTTAATGTTCTCACATTCCAGGTGCAGTTACGAACGTCGTTATCCTTTTTTCGTTTAGCATGGTTGTCAACAATAATATCAGTCCTTTCCGAGGCTATTGGTTGCTTCGTAACATAAGCTTTTTTCCGTGGATGGGTAGTTAACCCAAAGCACAACCCCCAACCTGGAGGACCAGGTCCTTGTTTTGACCCTAGGACAGCGGACCGGAAAAATACCGATGTCAGTAGCCCATTTTGGGATATGAGCGCTGCCGTTGACCCATTGAGGGCTCCTCCGCCACCAAATCTTTTCCAACACCCTGGCTCAGAATCGGAAGTCTCTATAGACCTGGTGTTCAAATATGTCGAAGCAGCTCATATAGGGATTACACTACCAGTTCGATCAAACTGGAACTGTAGGCGCCACCGTTGATTCCATCTAGGGAATTCCTCCGCTGCCGCCTGAGAGTGAGTGCCTTAGTGAGAGGACACTCCTCCCCCCTCTCTCGTTAGCTGCCACCAACGACCTTCCACAGGGGTCTAATACCCCATCTCCAGTCGAGGTACTAGGCACCCACCAGTCACCAGCGTGGAGGTGAGAGTAGGAGTTGATAGTGAGAGGCTAGAGTGAGAACGCTTGTGTCCTCATGTAATCGCATCCCTATCCTTAAGCACCACCTACCTACCATTCCATCTATTATAACCATTGCATCTTCTACAAAGCCTCTGTATTTACCTCCAAAAGTTATTAAACAGGGTGAACTTATTCGCACAAGTACAACAAAAGCTCAATAGAAGTAATTGGAATTGGAAATTTGAACTTAATAATAGAAAAACTATTTGCTAGGAATTCTCTTACAAATCATGCAACAACAAGCGGTGTTCCCATGTGGTCCCCTGATCTCTATCTATGTATTAACAGCGCCCCACTCTGCTTGATTTCGGTGATCAGAAGAGAACATCCACCAACTCATAAGCCAAATCTGGTCGGATGAAAATATGCCTGAAGAATGGAACCTCAGCATCGTTTGCCCGATCCACAAAAAAGGAGACCCTCTGAACTGCGCCAACTACAGAGGCATAAGTCTCCTCAACATCGCCTACAAGATCCTATCTGCCGTAATATGTGAACGCCTGAAACCGTTTACCAGCAACCTGATTGGCCCTTTTTAGTGTGGTTTTAGGACAGGAAAGTCCACAATCGATCAAATGTTCACACTCCGGCAGATCCTGGAAAAAACCCAAGAAGTCCAAATCGATACCCACCACCTATTCATCGATTTCAAAGCCGCATATGACAGCATTTATAGAGACGAACTGTACAGAGCCATGGCTAGTTTTGGTATACCACCCAAACGTTTGTATAAGATGACGATGGAGAATTCTCGCTGCTCCATCAGGGTCGGATACGACCTCACCGACACAATCGATATCAATAAAGGATTTAGGCAAGGCGATGCGCTGTCATGTGATTCCTTCAATTTGATTCTTGAGAGGATTGTGCAAAACTCCAAAGCCAACACCAGAGGCACAATTTTCCAAAAGTCGGTGCAACTACTAGCATACGCTGACGATATTGACATCATTGGTAGGACTCAACGTAATGTCATAGCCACGTTTGCTAGTAAAGAGAAGGAAGCGGCGAAAATGAGTTTAGCAGTAAATGAGGGTAAGACTAAGTATATGCTGTCATCACGAAAGGACTCACAACATCGACGAATTGGACAGAACGTCACCATTGACAGATATAACTTTTAGGTAGTACGGGACTTTGTCTACCTCGGTTCCGCTTTTAACTCTGACAACAACATCTCGTCAGAAATTAAACGAAGAATTACTCTTGCCAATCGCTGTTTCTTCGGGCTAAGAAGGCAATTTAGTAGTAAAGCCCTCACTCGAACTACTAAGGAGATCCTATATAAGACCCTGATCATCCCAGTCCTGCTCTACGGCGCTGAAGCCGTATCAAAAGCGGATGAAGAAATCCTTGGTAGATTCGAGAGGAAAATTCTTCGAAAAATCTTCGGTCCCGTTTGCGTTGACGGGCTATGGAGACGAAGATTCAACCAAGAACTATACGAGCTGTACAGCGACATGCCCCTGGTCAAAAAACTCCGCATTGGACGTTTAAGATGGCTAGGACATGTAGAACGAATGGACACCAATACTCCGGCTCGCAGAGTCTTCGATTCCCAGCCAGACGTCGGACGCAGTAGAGGAAGACCTCGACTTAAGTGGCGCGCACAAGTGGAAACCGACCTTAACCAACTTGAGGCAGTTAGCTAAGGACCGGGCTAATTTGAGAGGCATGTTGGTTGAGGCCCAGGTTCATCCCTGACTGTAGCGCCACTTAAGTAAGTAAGTATTTAATACACTCGATCAATCAGCCACAACACTCCAGAACCAGCTGCGACACTTTTTTCTCTTTCTCGTTACGCTTTTTCGTTTCATATATAAAAATTCACACCGTCCCAAAAGAAGTTTTACTTAAAAAAAAACCTATTTGGCCTCAGTGTACCTGCAACCATAAAACTTTATCAAAATCTGATAAAATTTCGCCATCGAAATACATCCTTTTACTGCGTTTACTAGAAAATTATCTGTCTTGTAGATCCTTTACAAAATCCTGGTCACTGCACTTACAATTTAGAGAGAAGAAGGATAGACTTTAAGCGGATGAAGTCCACTTCTAAAATTCGAGTTCATGAAAACTCTTTAGTTCCTGTAGGGTTTTAAGGCATGGACTAACCTATGACATATAGCAGCTGTAGAGCTACAGAGACATCATGGTCAACAAACTTTGCACAACCGCATCCTACTTGAAGTTAGCATTCGAAAGGTGTAAGTTAGAAATAGATATTCAAATAGCCTAAAATTAAGATTAATAAAAATACGATAAGCAAAACTAAATACTGTCCAAGGAACCGAAGAGAGTGCGTCCATCCCTTCTTAAAATCAAAGCCGATAAAAGGCAAACATTGACTTCCACTTGGACAACCTCTTCCTCAAAATATAAATGATACCCTTCCTGTTTTAAAGAAAGCATTTTCCATTGATTTTTTTTTTTTTTGGTCAGGACAAATATCAAAATTTTCATCACATTCAGTAAAAACTATTACCAAGCCTAAATCTTAACCATTACAATGAAAACCCCTTCTTTCCATTAACTACCTTTCTCGAAAATCTCTCCACTCCTCATATTAACCCCTGATTGCTTTGTTTCGGTCATTGCACCGGCATACACGAGTTAATACTATTTAATACCCAAACGGCCCTATCTTGCCCTTTCAACCTCTCTAACCCTATACCGCAAAAACTTTTGCACTTTAAATTCCTTAAAACAATTTCCCGTTACATATCACTTTCATGGTCCACACACAATTTCTTACTTCTACTCCATAAAGCAGGAGCAGGAGTAAGGCCGAGTCCAAGACCGCACACCATGCCATCTCTCGTCACTCTGGGTATAAAACTTCCCCTCATATCGGCCCCAACAACGAATCTCGGTGGTAGCATCTCAAAGCCAAAAAGGAATTACCGACGCATAAACTGCTCCCAGAGTCCGATCACGTACGTCCATTACTCGATGGGTGGTGGTTCACCCGGTGTGGGGTGGTCAGGCTGATGGAATTTAAAAGTTTTTCCCATAATTTTCCAGGTTACAGTTTCAATGAGAGAGAGAAACCGAGATAAACTTTAATGGCGTCCGATTAACCTCCAACTAATTTAATTACAAACCGGGTCCCGTCCCGCTCTTTTAAAACAATCTTCCCATTGAGCCTGAAGATAAAAATATTTGTCTCCAGATGCATTCGCATGTGGATAGTAAGAGCTTCCGCTTCAGATTCTCTAGGGTACATTGACATACTTACGGCGGGCGTCTGTGTCACTTGAGGATGGGCGGATCGAGGGCAAGAGATAGGCGCAAAGTCCCTTAAAAACAATAGAATCGGTTGCCAACTTAAGTGGCGGTGGCCAAACAAATATATCCTCTTTCGAAGAGTGTCCTTGAAAGTGCCACCGCTCTCTCTCTCTCATACCAACATGTATGCATGCAAACGGCCGACAAACACAACGGGGCTGTTTCGGGGTGTAAAACAAATGCAGCCCGCAAATGAAATTGCACGCTGGTGTTGTGTTCGTCCTTTGCACTCAGGAAATGGCAAACAAAATGAGTTTCCTCAGTGGATGGAGTGGAAGGTGGTAGGGGTTTTGAAGTAGTACCCTCCAGCATGGATTTCATTTCCAAAAATCTGCTTCTCTCATGGAAGTAGGTCGCCAGCAGTAGGTGGTTCAGCCAAAAACCAGCCAAAGTGCATTGGGTATAGGCCCGCATTCTTACCGCGCGCATAGCAGACAATCGAGCGGCTCTGATGCTGCTCTGCAATGAGAAAACAAATTACTGGGGGAAGACCTGACACCACTACGTTAGGTCTATGCAAACTACAAAGGATCATTGTGGAACACTATGCAAAGCTTCATTGGGGCATGACGAACCCATAAACACCGCCTGGTACATAGACCGCACACCATGGCATAGAGCGTCACTATTACGCCTTCACCGCGCCAAAACCCGATCCAATAAAGAGCATGAAGCTCCTCGCTCCTCGCATTGTATGTCGCCGCCGCCGCTACCGATGATGATGATGCCATTGCAGGGAGCATCTGCATAGGATATCGGCCTTTGGATGCCTGCAGGCCGCATCCTCGTCCACTTCCACATGTGCACAAACAAACACACGAGTATGCCCAAGCACACATAGAAACACCCGTCAGTAGTGTTGGTTTGAGTAAATGTTTTGAAAGCGACAGGATATTGCATATTTACTTAACATGGGAAATGGACATAAATGAAAAACGGCCTTCCTTCTGAATCTTCATCTGGGGTTTGACCTGGCTACTTGTACCGACCGAGTCGAGTTGAGTTTGGTTGAGTTGAATTGAGTCGAGTCAGTCCGTCAGTCAGTGGGCGCTTGTTGTGGATGGTGCTGTTCGTCATGATGACAAGGAGAACGACGATGATGCAGGAGAATTTAACAGTAGCGCATGGTAATGGCAATATTGGCTCTGGTGAAAGTCTGTGACCACGGCGCTATACAAGACCCGAAAGCACCACAGACGCCACCGTTGGCGTCGTCCTCGCCACTGATGTAATGATGGTAATGGTGTGTGCTTTGTGGAATGTAACTACAGTCGGGGCGCTGATGGATGAAAGATGCGGGTGTAGTAAAGGCACTTTCCGGACTGACAGAGGAGGGATATGATGGAAGGTATAACCTCGCATATTTTTAAATATTCAGGGATAAGACGAAAAGCGCTTTATTTGAAATAACCTCTGACTCCTAACTTACTTAAGACTACTTCCAGGATGCGTTCCAATTAAATCAAAATGCAGGTATAAAATTTAAAATGTCCCTTTAGGGGAATTTAAGTTGCTGCTCCATTAGCCCAAATTTGATGACGTTATGAAAATAATCTCCCACTGCATCAGCATCCAATCCAATGCAATAAAAAATCCACTTTAACAAAAATACCCCGAATTTCCACCCTAACTGAAGGATACGTAAAAGGAGAGCTGTAGAACCACCACCCACCCGGTCTCTAGCTATTCAAAGTTATTGTCCAATAAAACGATTTTCACTCATTCGAAATAATTATCTCGGTTCGAAAGTGGTGGGAATCAACTGAAGACGGGAAAAAAATTCAAACTCCCCCTTACAAAAAAAGCGCAAAAAAACATTTTAATTCCCATTTTGGGCCATTATCTGGTCGACAAGTTCCCATAAGTTCTATGGGCAAAAATGGAGCTGCATTCCGCAGACAGCCATTCAAAGCATCACAGTTGCATGGAGGATATCAGCAAGGACCAAGATAGGGAATAAAACCAAATAAGGAGAAAAAATTGAAAAAGTGTGCAAAGAACGTAATCGACCATTTCGACACTCCGCATAATAATTGTCGCCTCCTAAATACTTTCGAATGTTATCGTTAAAATTTCAGCAAAAGGCGGCACATTCCTTCCGAATGGGATAAGTTTGATGCTGGTTCACTTTTCCCGTCGACCGTCTCATTCCTTGGAGGCACTTGTACGTTTTCGTTTCGTTTTTTAAGCACATTCCGCAAAAGCTTTTCCATTTTCCGATTGCTCTGGAGGGTGACATTTATTTGGTGAGAATTAATGGAACAATTGCTTGGCATGGAGCCGGACCACCAGGATATCAAGGAAGATAGAAAATAATGAAAAGTCTATGTTCTATTTTCGAGAAATCATTAACTTTATAAATTACCGTTACAATTTTTTTAGGGAAATACTAATTATGCAGCGTTCTAACACACAACTAGATCAACATCTAAGCTTTGAAATTTATTCAAAAACGTTGGAGCCCTTTTCGAGAAAATCAACAAAATCAAACCCGTTAATGAGATGATTGTGGTTATACCGGTTTATGGCAGGTTACGTTAATTTCTGAGCTAGAAACCCAATTCCAAAAAGACCTCTATAGGACCAGCAAACAACATATATACCCACAATTTCAGTTAAATTGGTGGAGTAGGTCAGGGTTCAGAATAATTAACACACTCCAGAACGAAATGCCACTTTAGCCAGCCAGGGGCTAACATCGACTCGGACCACTACCTTGTTGCAGCCAAGGAAAGGGTGCGGATATCCACCACGCCACAACAAACCAGAAATATTGTGAAAAAAAATTAGTGTCGAAAGACTTCAATCGCCAGAGACTGTCAAGACCTTCGTGCAACGAGTATCCCTTAACCTCTCGATTATAACGATACCACCAGCATCTAATGTCGAAGATCAGCCGCAACGGATGTGTTAGGTTTCTCGCGGCCACCAGCAAGAAACCCCCTGGTTTGATGAGGAATGCCAACAGATGCCAACGAGACCTACAAGGGTAAGCTGCATGTGAAGAGAGCTGCCATTGAGCTCTATAGGCAGAGAGGAACTCCGGCTTTTCAGAGAGAAGAAAAAAGAGCAAGAAAAACGCGCGATCGAAGATATAGAGAGGTGCCACTCCAGGAACGATGTTCACAAGTTTTACCAAAGTGTGCAACGTCAAAGCCAAGGATACAAGGCTCGTACAGAATCCTGTTGAGATGAACAAGGAAATATCGTAGTTGAGCCACAGTTGATGCTGAGCAAATGGAAAAACCGCGTCTGGCGATGACGAACAACATTCCGCTGTAAGGCAGAACGAACCATTCAATATTGGCCACGACAGAGAAAACTATCAACCACCCAACTTATGTCAAGTGAGGATAGCAATATCTAAACTCAAGCTTAATAAGGCCGCCGGAAATGACGGCCTTCCTGCTCAGATTTATAAAGCTGGCGGAGATGACTTGGTAAGTTACATCCACCAACTGATAAGCAAAATCTGTTCGGATCAAAGTATACATGAAGAATGGAACCTGAGCATCGTTTGCCCGATCCACAAAAAAGGAGACCCTCTGAACTGCGCCAACTACAGATCCTCAACATCGCCTAGAAGATCCTATCTGCCGCAATATGTGAACGCCTGAAACCGTTTATGTTACGAATGTAAGGTTTTGTGACGTAGGCATCAAAGTTAAGTAGTTTTTCTATATGTTATTTTTTATTATAGCTAAATTGGTAATACCATATCCACAGCTACCAACATGTAAATAAAAATGAATAAAAAAGTCTACACTTGTCATTTCTGAAAGATGACAGAAGAAAAGAAAAAAAAAATTAAATCGAAAACTCAATTACAGCGAGGTTACTAGCAAAAGACTTGTCACTCGATCTTTCTTTTTAATTTTGGCAATCGAGGTGAATAGATATCTATCTTAAATCATTGGATTTTTTTTAATTTGATTTAAACGTATAAATCATATTTGTACATTAAGTTTCAATTTTGTTATGAATTGATAATTTTCGATAAAATACTTGCTCAAAAAAAAAATAATTGTTGTGGTTTCCCTGCAAATTTCTAAGACATGCGGAGATTTGATTAATGTAATAATCCCATAGTCAATCTCTACCCAATCTCTGTGCAAACCTACAAAAGAACATCGATACTGCATTATACTGAGGGAATCGATTTGATCGGCAGCTTTGGTACACCTACTTTTGATTCCACCCAAACTATTCAATTTCGTATAATCTAAAGGTCACCAAAGAGAACACATCACTCGCAGCCATTATCTTCTTATCCCGCCTTGTCTCTTAACACCAATACTTGTGAGGTTATCAATTACAAACGCTCTTGGCGAACAAGTTTCCAGTGCCACGTCATCAACCAGAACGGCAACAAAATTGCATACTGTGCACTTGTAACCAACAAGCAGTACTAGCCACCTGTTATCTGAGACATTGTGGTGGACACATGTTGCAAAGCAGACGGCTTTGTCACAGCAACTTTGCAGACACGCTGAACCTGTTTTGGTATTGCACTGTGGGAACCGCATACACATCGGTGACATCAGAAGGCAGCTGATCATAGCCTCACAATCACAAGGTATCAGCTGTATGAATATCCAAATCCCCACAATTATCGGTAGAAGGAGCAGGTTTGAATAGTTTATAATTAGGATTAGTTTAGAATAAGTTAGTATAAGATTGTATTGTAAGTATTGTTAAAATTTTGTAAACTGTTAAAATATTTGAACATATCTACATATATACCTTAATCCTGACGTTAAATATTAATAATCAAAAAAAAAACATGCAATTTATGACTTACTAAAAATTTTAATTTAACAACAATTGTAGATAAAACAATAGAGATTCGAAGAGAGGATTGTGCGCACAATACTTCCGGATTCATCATCATACACAAATCATTACACTGACACACATACATTTACACAATCATAAATTTGAACTATCCGATAGAAAAAGGATCTAAAAACGTAAGTCATTCATTACATTTAATTAAATTGCTATTTGTTAAGACCGACAACAGTTTGGAATTTGGTATTTGTAAGATTAAAGAAATCCTAATTTGATAACATGCAACAAAATTTATATTAATTGACTAAGTATAATTATTTAATAAGATGGATTCGCTAGCTAAGTCCAGTCTTTAATTTAGGGGCAACTAGTTAAAACATGGGTAATATTGTTGCCAAAGGTGAGTCACGTGAAGTGATTGGGAGGGTAAAATTGTACCCAGTGCGGCATACCACCAGCCACACTATCAAATGTATCTAAGATTGATTAAACTTTTTTTAGTGAATGTCCGTCCGATAGATAATAAGTCAAAACGTATGTAAATCTTGGCATGAGAATTTTTCTCTATGTTGCATAGGTGTTAACAACATCAAGAATCCACCCTTATCCGGCGAGTTAGACCGAGCCTTGCCGCAAGCATGCCAAGTGTGATGTTATGTTGTCACGACTTAACATGAAAACGGCTTGACCGATTTGGCTGATTTTTTTTTGTAGTTTTCTAATACTCTGTACAAGGTTCTTACGGAAAAAAATATTGAGAAAATCTCTCAGGTCAGCTTTGAGAAAATAAATACTACTAACACTAAAATACTATTACGGACCCTAAAACGAAACAGTACCCGGGCGAAGCCGGGCCGGGCAGCTAGTAACCAATAAAAATAGATTTCTATTTGAAACTCAAATCAACCATAAGCAACATTTACCAACAACCTGATCGGCCATCAGTGTGGTTTTAGGCCAAGAAAGTCCACAACCGATCAAATTTTCACAATTCCGAAGATCCTGGAAAAAACCCAAAATGTCCAAATCGATACCCACCACCTATTTCTCGATTTCAAAGCCGCGTACGACAGAATTTATAGCGACGAACTATACAGAGCCATGTCTAGTTTTGGTATACCGCCCAAACATGTCAGTTTGTGTAGGATGACGATGGAGAATTCTCGCTGCTCCATCGGGTTCGGAAATGACCTCACCGATGCATTCGATACCAAAAAAGGATTTAGGCAAGGCGATGCGCTGTCTTGTGTGGGTTTAGCAGTAAATGAGGGCAAGAGTAAGTATATGCTGTCAACACGAAAGGACACACAACATCGACGAATTGGACAGAACGTCACCATTGACAGCTATAACTTTGAGAAAGAACGGGACTTTGTTTGCCTCGGCTCCGCTATTAACTCTGTCAAGATCATCTCATCAGGAAGTGATCATCTCGGCAAAGAAGAAAGTAAAGCCCTTACTCGAACTACTAAGGAGATCCTATATAAGACCCTGACTATCCCAGTTCTGCTCTACGGCGCTGAAGCATGGACCGTATCAAAAACGGATGAAGAAATCCTTGGTCGATTCGAGAGGAAAATTCTTCAAAGAATCTCCCATTTGCGTTGACGGGCTATGGAGACGAAGATTTAACCACGAACTAAACGAGCTGTACAGCGATATACCCCTATTCAAAAAAAAACCTCCGCATTGGACGTTAAAGATGGCTAGGACATGTAGAACGAATGGACACCAATACTCCGGCTCGCAGAGTCTTCAATTCACAGCAAGACGCAGTAGCGCACAAGTAAAAATAGACCTAAACCAACTTTAAATACATAACTGGAGGCGGTTAGCTAAGGACCGGGCTAATGTGAGAGGCATGTTGGTTAAAGCCCACAGGTTCATTCCTAGTTGTCCTTCAGTTTTCTGATGACTGCACTAATTTCTTCAATACTGGGAGTAGGCTATTTGTTGACTGGAGATGGGCTGGTTTTCTTGCCAATTAAGCAAGCTGCTAGGAATGCTGGCTGGATACATATACAATACAGTGAGCGTCAGTGACTACGTTTCCATTGTTATTTTGTAGAGCCTACGTTCATAATTTGAAGCTAGCTGCCAGTTGTATGTCTTTTTTGTAGAACTGACGGATGTTAAGCTTGTCGCGATATTCTTCGATTTCCCCGATCTGGGAGGATTTTTTTCTACCGAAGATTTGCTTTACTTCCATTCTCCTGGTTCAGTACACTCCCCGTTCGTTTGTCTGTGCCTGTTGCGTAGCGCCTTCAAATGCCCCTCTTCTGTCATCTATTTTTGGTACTTGCAATGGTCATCATAACACGGACATCTTTATAGGTTGGTAGCGTATGGTGGGGTGGTTTCGACTACTTCATTGATGGTATTGCTATACTGTATCTGGGTGTTGATATTGGTGGAGGATGAGGGCATAGTGGGGAGTCACTCAATCTGTTTTTGTTTGTAGACTCTGGCTGTGCTTTCCAACTCACCCGCCGAAAATGTTTTCCCTACCAACTTTTTAATTGAAGTCCCTAAGTACGATTTTCACATTGTATTCCGGATATGCTCCGGAGGTTCCGTCAAGTGGTCGTAAACTTCCTCCTTGATAAGGCCTTCATTGGAGGTTATATGGGATCCCTAGTTTGGGATCCTGTCTGTGCCTTGTCTAGTCAGCTCGTCTGCACGCTCATGCCCTTCAATGTCACTGTGGACTGGAACCCAAAGAAGTGTGACCCTGAAGGGTTCGCCCAGATGGACACTTTCGTTCCGGCATTCCTATACGAGCTTGGAGACAATATCCTCCAAGCCGAGTTGATGGCCTTAATGACCGCTTGACTATCTATTAGGATAGCAATATTTTGCTTTTTCGTATTGTCACGCCGCGGTAGAGTGCAAGCCTGTCGGATAGCCAGTAGGTAGTTCCGCCTGGAATACACTGGCAAAATCTTGTAGGCGGTATGATACTGATATTTTCGGTGATTTCGAGTAGACTCCAGACCCCACACCACAGTTCATCTTGGATCCGTCGTGTAGACGACTGTGTCGAAATCTCTTACTATACATCGTTCCTTGTAGGAAAGCCTACGTGGAAGCCTTTCCATCGGTAGCTGAGTGTGTACACATAAAGCTGATGTTGTAAAACGTTCCTCTGGTGCGGATCACATCCCTGCGTTCATATGCCAGCTTAAAGTCGATTACTATTGACCTAAGTCGGCTCCCCACAATGAATCCGTATGCTAATATGTTCAGCCTTGGGTGGCAACATATTTCCTGAATCGCAGTAATGTCTACCCTTACCGCTCGAGGTTAGATTCAAATTGTTGAGTAGCACCCGGGTTGTACAGCGTGTGTACGTTTCACTTGTGTTCTCGTAAGTCGGTGTCCGTGGACGTTCCAAATCTAAATGGTTGGTATTTAAGGGGACCCGTTATCTGAGGCAGTTGTCCCTCTCATAACTATTTTTAAAGTGACGGCACAAACCCCAACCTGTAGGTCCAGTTCTAATTTATACGATACCCCTAGGAAATGGGGCCATCACCGTATCACAAGCGGATGAAGAAATCCTTGGTCGTTTGAGCGAAAAAAAATCATCGGGAAATCTTCTATAAGGACGAAGATTCAACTAAGCTGTACAGCGACAAACCCCCAGTCAAATAAAACTCCGGATTGGCCGTTGAAGATGGTTAGGGCGAGTAGAGCGAATGAACACCGGTTCACAGATTCCTCGATTTCCAACCAGCCGTCAGACTTCTAGGACGCACCTGGAGGCAGTTAGCTTACAAACGGCCTAATTGGAGTCTCATGTTGGTTTAGGCTAAGCTTCATTCCAGACTGAGTCTCCACTTAAATAAGAAAGCTCTTGAGGTAAAATCTGTACAGGAACATAGTCCTTGCTTACGAGATTATATATTGGGCGCCTAAGATTTCTCGACCACGTAGAGTATGGATTTCATAGGGTCTTCGATTACCATCCAGGTAGTCGGTGTTGTAGGAGAAGGCAAAATCCTATAACTAAGGATAATAACCCACCTATCTCACATACCTTTTAGCACACATCCTTCTTCCATTATATTTGCTTCCATCAAGAATCACCGACTCAATACCTCAAGTAAATCTCCAACGACCAAGAAACCAAAATCTCTCCTATGTGCTCTCTCCCTTCAGTAAAACAAATCCAAATGTGTCCAACATAAATTCCATACCTAAGCCATGTACGAATATCGCGCTCCAGTAACTTTTTCCACCCAATCTTCTGAAGCTTATGTGTCCAGACCCGACCCCACCCCCCACTCTACCCGCAGATTAAAAATTAAAACTCGTAAATATGTCGTTTGCCGTCAAAGCAGTCGATGATTTAAGTCTGGGAAAAAACTAACATCAGCGTTGCAATGTGAGACGTCCCGGTCTGGGTTGGTCCAGCGGCGAAAAACTGGAGCGCGCTCCCTTTTAATCCGACGGGGGTCGAGAAAAATGTAGGGTGAACTGTGATTTACGGTCTGTTACGAAGATTACATAAGTCGGGGACAACGATGGCGATGCTACCCCTTTCCTGGGCAAAGGAATCTCCTCCTAGAGTTGGTCGGTGGCCCTACAGCTCTCCGGGTCCTTACTTTGATTGAATTCTCGCGCTGGTCTTTTGTCAATGTTACGAACAGGTAGTGAGATTGGTTTCTGATTTATTCCACTTCCACTGAGGGGTGAGTTGTATGTTTTTGTTTGGTCCTTGTGGGAGTTTGCCATAGGAAAGCCATACCTAGGGGTGGGGGTATGCTTTACAGATGGCCGGAGGCCGAGAAGAAAGCAAGTATTGATTGGAAATTATAACGGAGAGGAAATTTACCGGAAAATTGACTTGTAAGGGAGAAAGATTGAATATCGACGATGACTAGGAACAAAAATTCCACAACACAGGACGGAATGAAGATGGGGGTTGGGAGGAGGGTACTGCTGTAAAAATGGCAGAGTCTCGAATAAGTAGCGCTGAGCTACTCCTCCATATAAATAGAAATGTTTATGTCACTCCGGATCCAAGTTGGAGGAGGAATTGTTTCGCGTTTACAAGTACGCGGCGCGGTGGTGGGGGCGTCGGAATAGAGCGCTGCCAAGAATCCAGGACCGAGTTTAAGTGGTGAAAAGTTTCTTAATTTCCCGTAAAGTGATTTTTGCTAATTGAGTTCTCGCCAAGGGTGCCCCCTCCAATTTGGGGCAAGGATTCCCATCCGTATTGTGTTACATTGGATGATGATGGCGACGATAGTGCTGGGGAAATGTTTTGCATTCATTTCAAGTGTTCACTCGACAGGGGCATGGGGGCGGGAGGAAATTAAAAGTCAGTGATGATGGTTGCCGAGAATGAGCTGTGAAATGGTGGTATTTCTTGTTCTTGAAGACCAGATGTTGGTGGAGGAATGTGGACTTGGTTTCAGTTGCTCTTGAGAGGTGCGCTGGGAGTAAATGATGGAAGTAAGGCAATGGAGTGGCTCTACGTGAAAACAATCATTAAACGCAGTTGTAGGGTTAGGTGAGGTTGTGAGAAGTACGCACTTTGGTTTAAGCTGTAAGTAACTAAGAGTAGATTCACTCGAGCCGGATTTTAACTGTAGTGCGGTAATGCCGACTTACGACTAAATTTATTCAGAATGCTGAAAAGTCTAGAGCTTGAAGCTAAACGTAGTTGTGAGCAGAGAGACGAGAGGATGCGTTTTGACTAGAGTTTTTAATTCATATTGGAGAATAGGACGAGCTGTTTTTTTTTTGGGTAAGACTTCAACAGATTTTTGGGAAGACACGCAAACATGGCGAAGTTCGATTCGTTACAGAGGACTATCCTTAGCAGAGCAACAAATATGATTTAGTAGTACTACCTAGAGAAATGGAGCTCAAATCCAACCAGTTTAACAACAAAACTGTTGACACAGGACATTCCCTAAGCTTTACTGACTAGACAGACGGCGATTAAACCATTGAAAACGAAAAGCGGCCCAAGTGAGAGTATTGGTGTTATTTCACCAGGGGTATACTACACAGCTCGTATAGTTCTTGTTGAATCTTCGTCTCCATAGCCTGGCAACGCAAACGGGACCGAAGATTATTCGAAGAATTTCCATCATAGTAGAGCAGGACTGGGATGATCAAGGTCTTCTATAGGATCTCCTTAGTAGTTCGAGTGAGGACTTTACTACTAAATTGCCTTCTTAGTTTGAAGAAACAGAGGTTGGCAAGAGTAATTCTTCGTTTAATTTCTGACGGGATGTTGTTCTCAGAGTTAATAGCGGAACGGAGGTAGACAAAGTCCTGCACTTCCTCAAAGTGACAACTGTCAATGGTGATGTTCTGTCCAATTCGTCGATGTTGTCTGTCTTTTCGTGATGAAAGCATTATTTAGTCTTTTCCTCATTTACTGCTAAACCTATTTTTTCCGCTTCCTTCTCTATACTAACAAACGTGGTCTTGACATCACGTTGAGTCCGACCAATGCTGTCAATATCGTCAGCGTATGCTAGTAGTTGCACCGATTTTTTGGAAAAGTGTGCCTCTGGTGTTGGCTCGGAAGTTTTGCACAATCCTCTCAAGAATGAAGTCACTTGACAGTGCATCGCCTTGCCTAAATCCTTTTTTGGTATCGAATGTGTCATTGAGGTCGTTAGTAACCCTGATGGAGCAGCAATAATTCAACATCGCTAGCCTCGACAGACGGACGAGTTTGGGCGGTATACCAAAAGTAGACATGGCTCTGTATAGTTCGACTTCACAAATGCTGTCGAACGCGACTTTAAAATCGATGAATAGGTGCTGGTATCGATTTGGACTTCTTGTTTTTTTTTTCTTCCGCAGTGTGAAGATTTGCAGCTGAGGACTTTCCTGGCTCAAAACCATACTCATAAGGGCCGGTCAGGTTCTTGGTAGACGGTTTCAGGCGTTCACATATTACGGCAAATAGTATCTTGTAGTTCAAAAGGTCTCCTTTTTTGTGGATAGGGCAAACGATGCTTTGCAGATAAAGTAATGGTTCAAGCCAATATTAGCCCCTCGGAATGTTCGGGCGTCCTAAATACTGGATGTGTGCTCTTATAACAAATCCAGATCCGATTAGGCAATTTTTTCCGCTCACTATAACACGGTACGTAGTATAAGTCAGAGTTTTTCATCCTCGTTTTGGCCGGCATATCCCATCGTATTTCCTGGATGGGAGTAATGTCTGATTTGTAGCAACTTAAAGCTTCCGCTGGTTGTTCCACTGGATACCTCCTGTTTAAGGTTCACACAGTTCAGGTGCAGATACGATCGTCGTTGTCCGTTATTTGTTTAGCATTCTTGTTAACAATAAAATTGCAGTCCTTTTCTAGGCTCTTAGTTGCTTCGCAACAACAATTTTCGTGACCCCATGGAAGAAGTACCGGTGTCATCATCGGCTCTTATTTCTTTCAAAATAGGGAAGGACCCATCATCACATTCGAACGTTCAATGATCAATTACTGTTTTTTTTTTTCATCTCATCGACAACATTGATCCTGAAAAGAATGTCGGTACCAACATCGACGGTTTTAGTTGAATTTCATATTGAATTTCATTATGTTTCATATATTGTATACATTCTTCGGCAGACATGTTTTTCTCATTTTGGCCCATTTTTTGATATGATGTCATCCGACACCTTCTGTAGGGATTGAGCTGTCGAGCAGAGCCGAGGTGACGTTTGGAACCATTCGAATTAGACTTCTCGATGTAGAAGAACTTCCCAATGACCTAGGAAGGATTAATATTGGGAAAAGTCACAAATCGCAGCTATATTGATCTATTAGGTACCAGAGTTCTCATGAAGGATCGATCACTTACAACAACCTCAAACGAAAACGTGGTCGAATAGCAGTGAGCCATCGTAAATTGTGACCAAGCCAGAATTGATGGACAGGAAGGTTTTACTGTGTGTTTTGTGGGATTTTCAGCTTCTCAGCAACGAAAAAAAAAACTCCTTCTGTACTGTCAACAATTGGACTGTCTCAAGGATGTTATCGTCCAGAAGGGCCCAGGTTTGGCCACTTTGAGGGAAATTAGGTTTCATCAATAATACGTCAGGCAACGTTTATTAACAGTGACTCACCAAAAGATTGGTTGGGAAGTTCTTATGAAACCAACTTATAGTCCATAGGTGGCACAAAGTAATTACCATACGTTCCTGTCGCCTCAAGAGAGGCTTGTGAAAAACGACTGTCCCGATTTTATTCCAATAGGGACGAGAGAGAGGCATAATGGAAGCATGTTTGAATCGGATTTTTTAACTTCAGTTTCGTGGAAAAATAAAAATGTTCCCATTCAAATGCAAATCTATAACCACCGATTCCGAAATCAATGGCTCAGCCATCCATCGCTTCACAATTAACCGCACAAAACCCCTCTTAAAGCTTTCCCCATTTCAATTTAAAATCCCTAAAGCACCGCAATCTTCCTGGCAAGCATGTCTAACAATGTCTTCTTAATCATTTGAAAATTTTGCCTACGAACTTAAAACTAAAACAACGGTAAAACGAAAATAAAAACACAAAAGTTTCTGCTCAGAAACTTGCTACGAATGTACCCACAGATACATGAGATCGAGTTCAACTATTGTGTGTTGGCATCCACACACGAAACTCATATCCAATGAGTTAATTTGAATTCGCGCATTAACCCCCCCGGAACTCACCGACCCCCCTTGGCGTTGGAATCCAGGATCTACTATCTGGTATATCCCTTTTGTTTAATTGTAGTTGCCAGTGTATTGTTTTGCTGTTTCTTTCTCGTCTTCTCAGAGCGACCGAACGACAGAGCCCCCACCGAACCAACCCCCAAAAACCAGGGACGTGGCTGTTAGGGATGGAGCGCCCAGAGAGAATCCATTCTGCCGACATTATCATTCCTAGTGCAACGTCATTATCACAAAATGTTGCGATTGCAACTGAAAATGGCAATAACAGCGGTGGCCTCATAAACGCGAGCCACTCAACCGAGCAAGGACCATCTAAGCAGCGTGTAGCACCATCTATGAACTTTATTAATAACGTTCCTCCATACAACAAAGCTGTTGTGTTCCTTGTTGTTGTTGTTATTATTTTGTGGCAAGCAATAGTACATAGTACAACTATAGTAGGTGGGCAGGAGTGGTGGGATCTGTATAGTGTTGATATCATGGCAAGGATATATGAAAAGGATATGAGAAATTTCTAAACCCATTAACACAATAAGATGGATATGTTCTGTTTTGAGATTCTTTTTGACTTTAGATACATTTTTTTTTTTTGCGTTGATGCTTTGTTGTATCTTATAGATGGTAGATGAGGAATGATAGGGCGTAGTCCTTGTTGTCAATGGATGGAGTTTCGAAACTGACTGCGAAGGATATGTGTAAATTCATAGACTGCTGAACATGAATGGTTACATTGTGGCTGTGCATAGATTTATTAGGTCTTTGACCTGAGCGGTGTATCGAAGTTAGTTAAGGGAATGGATTTTCGATGTAATGAGATGAATCAGTCGACTTGTCAACTTGTAAGACTGAGAGGGTGGCTTAAGATGGGTGAAATGTTTATTTTTTCAATTGGAAGCAGATTATTACTTCTGAAGAGTGCATGCGCGGGTTAAGGACATTTTTTGTATCACATCGACAGCTTTGATACGAAAAAGAATTTCGGTTCCAACATCGACGGCTTCAGTTGACTTATTGAATGCAGTCTTTGGCAGACATGTCATATCTCATTTTGGTCCGTCAATTGGTCAATTTTCTGATATGACTACTTTACACTTTACACGATTTGGAATACAAAGTTTAGCGTAAAATAGGTCAAATAAGGCCTGAATTGTGTAAACAAAATGGTCAAAAATTGAGCCGTCCAGCAGAGCAGAGATTACTATATACATGGGTGGGTTAAAGAAAAGACTGCAATAGATCTCCACAAATTGGGTTTTTCGTCAAATGCGATACACAAATGAGATAAAGGCCATTTGCATTCGGATGACACACTTTACACTTTAAAACTGAAGATTATTGTGATTTTTTGCGATTCTCCACTGCTCGATTGTCTTCCTTGCCCAGTGTTGGCGTTAAATTAACCATCTGCCTCATACGACAGCATTTATAGAGACGAACTATACAGAACCATGGCTAAGTTTGGTGTACCGCCCAAACTTTCCCGTCAATGACAATGACAAAGAGAATTCTCGATGCTCCATCAGGGTAGAAAACGACCTCACCGACACATTTGATTCCAAAAAAGGCTTTGGGCAAGGCGATGCACTGTCATGTGACTTCATTCACAAATTTCTTGAATGGCTTGTGCAAAACTCCCGAGCCACCACCAGAGGCACGATTTTCCAAAAATCAATGCAACTACTAGCATACGCTGACGATATTGACATCATTGGTAGGAGTCAACGAGATGTCATAGCCACGTTTGCTAGTATAGAGAAGGAAGCTGCAACAATATGTTTGGTGTCGACGAAAGGACACACAATATCGACGAATTGGACAGAACGTCACCATTGACAGATACAACTTTGAGGTAGTGCGGGACTTTGTTTACCTCCGCTGTTTCTTTGGGCTATGAAGGCAATTTAGTAGTAAAGCCCTCACTCGAACTAGTAAGGAGATCTTATACAAGACCCTGATCATCCCACTCCTGCTCTGCGGCCCTGAAGCATGGAACATATCAAAAGTGGATGAAGAAATTCTTAGTCGTTTTTGAGCGAGAATTTGTCTTCGGTCCAGTTTGTGTTGATGGGGTATGGAGACGAAGATACAACAACGAACTATACGAGCTGAACACCGACACAGACCTGGTAAGAAAAAACTCCGCATTGGACTCATTGAACTCCGGCTCGCAGGGTTTTCTATCCCCAGCTAAATGTCGAACGCAGTTGAGGCAGACCTCACCTTAAGTGGCGCGCACACGTCGAAACCGAACTCAACCTACTTGCAGTGCACAACTGGAGGCAGTTAGCCAAGGACCATGCTGATTGGAGAGAGATGTTGGTTGAGGTGCAGGTTCATTCCTGAATGGAGGACCACTTAAGTAAGTACGCAGCGAAGGGTGCAGTGGAATAACCCCGCGGAATGGAAATATTTTTCGAAATGGACATATGCCCATCCACAAAAATGCATTAACATTCGCAGCTGTTGTTACCATTTGAAATTGGCATTCTGTTCAAAACTCTCAAAGAAAGCTAATTATGAACCCAAAAATTTTAGGAAAAAAGGGAATACAAAGAAATTTAGCATACACCCAATCTCGCACGCAACACAACTGTTGGCCCAAGCAGGGAGGTTCATACTTTTCATATATCCGAGTGTGAGTTTTGGTGTATGCTATGTCCCTGTTTGGGCTCACTGTTGGATTGAGGTTGCGTGCGAGTTCGGATGCATGTAAAGGAAATAAGGCCCACAACCAAAAGACATTGACAACCGCGGGGCTTATTTACATTTCGAAAGGAAATAAGCTCCGCGGATACTTTTTTTTGGGAATTTAGCCCCATGGGGATTCTTCCTCTACTGCGTCCGACGTCTGGCTGGGAATAGAAGACTCTGCAGGCCGGAGTATTGGTGTCCATTCGTTCTACATAGCCCGTCAACGCATATGGGACCGAAGATTTTCCGAAGAATTTTTCTCTCGAATCGACCAAGGATTTCTTCATCCGCTTTTAATACGGTCCATGCTTCAGAGCCGTAGAGCAGGACTGGGATGATCAGGGTCTTATATAGGATCTCCTTAGTAGTTCGAGTGAGGGCTTTACTACTAAATTGCCTTCTTAGCCCGAAGAAACAGCGATTGGCAAGAGTAATTCTTCGATTGATTCCTGACGAGATGTTGTTGTCAGACTTAATAGCGGAACCGAGGTAGACAAAGTCCCGTACTACCTCAAAGTCATATCTGTCAATGGTGACGTTCTGTCCAATTCGTCGATGTTGTGCGTCCTTTCGTGTTGACAGCATGTACTTAGTCTTACATTCATTAACTGCTAAATCCATTTTTGCCGCTTCCTTCTCTATACTAGCAAAGGTGGCTACGACATCACGTTGAGTCCTACCAATGATGTCAATGTCATCGGCGTATGCTAGTAGTTGCACCGATTTTTGGAAAATTGTGCTTCTGGTGTTGGCTCGGGAGTTTTGCACAATCCTCTAAAGAATCAAATTGAAGAAGTCACATGACAGCGCATCGACTTGCCTAAATCCTTTTTTGGTATCGAATGTGTCGGTGAAACACACTGATAAGGGCCGATCATGTTGTTGGTAAACAGTTTCAGGCGTTCATATATAACGGCGGATAGGATCTTGTAGGCGATGTTGAGCAGACTTATGCCTCTGTAGTTGGTGCAGTTCAGAGGGTCTCCTTTTTTGTGGATCGTGCAAACGATGCTGAGGTTCCATTCTTCAGGCATGCTCTCAACCGACCAGATTTGGCTTATCAGTTGGTGAATGTTACTTACCAAGTCATCTCCGCCAGTTTTATAAAGCTCAGCGGGAAGGCCGTCATTTCCGGCGGCCTTATTAAGCTTGAGTTTAGATATTGCTATCCTCACTTCACTCAGGTGGGGTGGTTGGCAGTTTTCGCTGTCGTTGCCAATATTGAATGGTTCGTTCTGCCTGACAGCGGAATGTTGTTCGTCATCGCCGTTTAACAGTCTGTGGAAGTGGTTCTTCCATATCCTCAGCATCGACTGTGTCTCAACTACGATATTTCCTTGTTCATCTCGAAAGGATTCTGTTCGAGCATTTTATCCTTGGCTTCGAAGTTTTACACTTTGGTAAAACTTGCGAACATCGTTCCTGGAGTGGCATCTCTCTGTATCCTCGATCGCGCGCTTTTCTTGCTCTAATTTCTTCTTTCTGAAAAGCCGATGTTTTTCCCTTCTTCTTTGCCTATAGACCTCACCTGCAGCTTAGCCTTGTAGGCCTCGTTCTTGGCTGCGAGCATCTGTCGGCACTCCTCATCAAACCAGGGATTTCTTGCTGGTGGCCGCGAGAAACCTAGCACATCAGTTGCGGCTGATCTAATGGCTTGTTGGCATCGTTACCATTGTTCTTCGACATTAGATGCTGTTGGTGTGTTATGAGTCGAGAGGTTAAGGGATACGCGTTGTGCGAAGGTCTTGGCGGTCTCTTGCGATTGCAGTCTTCCGACATTAATTTTTTTCACAGTATTTCTGGATTGTTGTGCCGTTATGGATATCCGCATTCTTACCTTGGCTGCTACAAGGTAGTGATCCGAGTCGATGTTAGCTCCTCGGAATGTTCGGACATCCAAAATACTGGATGCGTGCCTCTTATCTATCGCAATGTGATCAATTTGGTTGACCGTTCGTTGATCTGGAGACCGCCATGTCCCCTTATGGATATCGAGGTGAGGAAACCGTGTGCTGGCTATAGTGGCATTTCGTTCCGTAGCGAAATCAATTAGCCTAAGTCCGTTGCCAGACGTGTTGTCGTGTAGGCTATATTTTCCGACAGTACTGTTAAAGATGTCTTCTTTTCCTACCTTTGCGTTAAAATCTCCCAGCAAGATTTTAACATCGTACTTTGGTAGTCGCTCATAGGTTTTGTCGTGGAGCTCGTAGAAGCAATCCTTAGTTATGTATATCATCTTTTTCCTCCATCGGAGCATGACCGCATATAAGGCTTATGTTGCCGAATTTGGCCTTCATGCGGATTGTTAAAATGCGTTCGCTAATGTTTTGGAAACATAGGACTTCTTGCCTAAGTCTGACACTTATAACAAATCCGCATCCAAATTGTCGCTGTTTCTGCTCACTTTAACACGGTCCATAGTAGATGTCACAGTTTTTCATTCTCTTTTTGCCCGGCCCATCCCATCGTATTTCCTGGATGGCAGTAATGTCTGCTTTGTAGCAGTTTAGGGCTTCCGCTAGTTGTTCGCCTGCACCTCTCCTGTTTAATGTTCTCACATTCCAGGTGCAGATACGAACCTCATTATCCTTTTTTCGTTGTTTTTTTCGTTTACCAATCCTATCCTCATTTCTATTGAAGACACTGGCAAGACTACTAGACATTCAAATCCGTAGTAACTTGAATCCAGGCTACCTACCCCCAAACCAACATGCCTATATCAAAGGCAAATCGGTAAAAAACTGTCCTGCATGGGGCAGTTCAAGCAATAGAAAAATCACTATATCATGAAGAATATACTCTAGCAGCCTCCTTAGATACAGAAGAAGCCTTCAACAATGTAAAAACGGATGCAATATGGTCATTAGTGACTGGATCATTACCATGCTTAAAAAATGCATCATATCATCCTTACTGGGTGATTGTACCAAAATAATAATTACTACGAGATGTACTTCACAGGGGGTGTTCTTTCTCCACGTCTCTGGCTACTGGTAGTCAACGAAGCATTGAGGAGATTAGAAACCACCGCTATTAAAACAGTGGCTTACGCAGACGATGTGGTTCTCATGGCATGTGGGAAATTCCTATCGACTCTAAGCGCAATTATGCAAAACATACTCAACAGTTGGTGAGAACCTTGCGGCCTACATGTAAATCCAAGGAAAACTGAATTAGTCCTCTTCACTAACAAGAGATCAATCACAGATCTTTGGAGGGTCCACTCTTCCACTGTCAGGTAGTGCCAAATACCTTGGGATGATACTCGATAGAAAGTTAAATTAGAACCTTAACATCAACGAAATGGTACATCTGGCTACACCATCTCATATCACGACTTTGATACTAAATACTCAATCAGAATACCTAGTAGAGACGAATGGTCATCTAACAATGTGGTATCCAATAACGAAATAGCTATCTACACTAATCGATCTAAAATGGAAATATGAGTGGGCTCGGGGGTCAACTCCGATAGAATCGGGTTAAACATATCCATTCGATTGGCAGACTCTTGCAGTGTTTTCCAAGCAGAGATCCTAGCCATAATCACCAAGCCAATAAGCGGCCATAAAAGCTCTGTCATCCAACAAAATAAAATCACGAGTAGTTGGATGCTTCCGCTCAGAGCTAAAGGCTCTTTGTAACCAGAACAAAGTCCAAATAAGCTGGATGCCAGGACATAGTAACATCCCAGGAAACGAAAAAGCAGACGAGCTAGCCAGACTAGGTTCGTCCACCTGCATCTCCTTATGTGACAACAGGGTTAGACCCCCATTTGCTTCAAGAGAAGCAAATGGAGAAAAAAGAGAAAATAACCAGATTCACGCAAAGTGAAATAAAATCTAGGTGGCAAAACATTAACACCTGCAGACGTACTAAAGACCTTTGGCCGGAACTTAGCGGCAGAAAATCTAACAAGCTTATAGCTCTGAAAAGAGCTTCTATTGCCATAGCGGTGAGAGTCATAACCGGCCACAATCTGCTGGGTAAACATTCCAACAGGATTAACCTAACTGACGCACACCAACTTTGCAGGAAGTGCGGAGACCCGGACGTCGAGGAGGACATCGTCCACCTATCCTTTTATGTCACTGCCCTGAGATCAGCAACAGCCGTAACAAACTCCTCGGTAACTTCTGCTACGGAGCTAGCTACAACACCTACGGAACGGATCATCAGTTTCTGCTGCAAGTAGGGTTGAAGCAACTACCTCTTTGAAGCTAATGGAACAGCACAAACCACCTAAGTATAACTCCCTTCACTAACGCAGCTTTCTTTTCAGGTACACTAAAGGGTATCGCTATGGGCCCACGTAGGCCTATGCGAGTTTGACGACTCAATTGGACGTCAACAACCCATCAAACCTAACCTACACTGCACAATTGTGATGGCGTGAAAATTCGAAGCTTGAGATCATTACAAATTCCTACGTTTGATTCCGAAAACGTAGTTTTCAAAAAATCGATGTCTGCCATCTGGAGTCTGGATTCTGCAATAGATACTGGAGCTTCATCTATTCGATCAATTAGACTACAGAGAGGTTTATTTACAGTCCGGGATGAACCTGGGGCTCAACCAACATGCCTCTCCAATTAGCCCGGTTCTTAGCTAGTGGTATGTCGCTGTACAGCTCGTATAGTTCTTGGTTGAATCTTCGTCTCCATTGCCCGTCAACGCAAACGGGACCGAAGATTTTTCGAAGAATTTTTCTCTCGAATCGACCAAGGATTTTTTCATCCGCTTTTGATACGGTCCGTGTTTCAGCACCGTAGAGCAGGACTGCCTTATATAGGATCCCCTTAGTAGTTCGAGTGAGGGATTTGCTACTAAATTGCCTTCTTAGCCCGAAGAAACAGCGATTGGCAAGAATAATTCTTCGTTTGATTTCTGACGAGATGTTGTTATCAGAGTTAAAAGCGGAGCCGAGGTAGACCGTAGTCCCGTACTACCTCAAAATTATATTTGTCAATGGTGACGTTCCGTCTAATTCGTCGATTTTGTGTGTCCTTTCGTCGACACCAAACCCATTTTTGCCGCTTCCTTCTCTATACTAGCAAACGTGGCTATGACATCACGTTGACTCCAACCGATGATGTCAATATCCTCGGCGTATGCTAGTAGTTGCACCGATTTTTTGAAGATTGTGCCTCTGGTGTCGGCTCGGGAGTTTTGCACAATCTTCTCAAGAATGATGATATAGAAGTCACATGACAGCGCATCGCCTAGCCTAAATCCTTTTTTGGTATCGAATGTGCCGGTGAGGTCGTTTCCGACCCTGATGTCATGTCACCCTACACAAAAGGACGAGTTTGGGCGGTATACCAAAACTAGACATGGCTCTGTAAAGTTAGTCTCTTTAAAAGCTGTCGTATGCGGCTTTGAAATCGATAAATAGGTGGTGGGTATCGATTTGGACTTCTTGGGTTTTTTCCAGGATCTGCCGAGGTGTGAAAATTTGATCGATTGTGGGCTTTCCTGGCCTAAAACCACACTGAAAAGGGCCGATCAGGTTGTTGGTAAACGGTTTCAGGCGTTCACATATTACGGCAGATAGGATCTTGTAGGCGACGTTGAGCAGACGTATGCCTCTGTAGTTGGCGCATTTGAGAGGGTCTCCTTTTTTTGTGGATCGGGCAAACGATGCTGAGGTTCCATTCTTCAGGCATGCTCTCATCCGATCAAATTTGGCTTATGAGTTGGTGGATGTTACTTACCAAGTCATCTCCGCCTGCTTTATAAAGCTCAGCGGGAAGGCCGTCATTTCCGGCGTCCTTATTAAGCTTGAGTTTAGATATTACTATCCTCACTTCACTTAGGTCGGTTGGTTGGCAATTTTCGATGTCGTTGCCAATATTAAATGGTTCGTTCTGCTTGACAGCTGAATCTTGTTCGTCATCGCCGTTTAACAGTCTGCAGAAGTGGTTCTTCCATATCCTCAGCATCGACTGTGTCTCAACTACGATATTTCCTTGTTCATCTCGACAGTATTCTGTTCGAGCCTTGTATCCTTGGCTTTGACGTATTACACTTTGGTAAAATTTGCGAACATCGTTCCTGGAGAGGCACCTCTCTATACCCTCAATCGCGTGCTTCTTCTTTCTGAAAAGCCGATGTTCTTCCCTTCTTCTTTGCTCAATGGCAGCTCTCGTCTTTTCCCGCAGCTTAGCCTTGTAGGCCTCGTGCTTGGCTGCGAGCATCTGTCGAGTTACATAAATGCAATAGTTGCATCTCCCCAGAATCCGAAGAACCGACTGAACCTGGTCTGGCACCTGGGTTAGTTGCATCTTTTGTTTTATTCCTTGCATTTGTATCGCATAAGCTGAAACGTTATACGTAGGTGGATTTTAGACGCGCCTCATAGCTACATGCCTACCTCGGTTATATTCTGAACCCTATACCCAAAGTGGTACCCTAAGTAAGTTGGAGCATTATTGTGAATAGGCATTGTAGTGTTCCTATATTGTGCTTTCTGTTCAACTTGCATTTCTAAAGATGAGTCAACTCGATAAGCTGGTTAAATAAGCCGAATCACAATGTAACCAAAGTTTAAACACTCCGTATTGTCAAGTTAACCCGGTCGGTGTCTACACAACTTCAATACCCAACCCACTTATAGAATGAATTTCCATCCAAAAATGATTAGAACTTCCTACGCCCTGAAAATTTAAAATTATATCGCACTTTATATCGGCACCATCTAACTACCTTCATAGAGCATCAACATGATACCCCCCTCTCCATGTGTTTTCATTGTTAAATCGTTCTACTCGATTGGTAAACTCGAAAAGTTTGTATGACTTCAAGATTTGGTCCTGGGTGAAAGTGAATGAAATCCGTTAAGGAGCTCAAGTATGTGTGCCGATTAGTGTTTAATGGTACTTCAGAGAGTCTAGAGGAAAACTTTAACTTCCATTCTTCGGAGTGTGTTCGACTTGTTTGTTTGTAGCTTCTGTAGAGCTTTCCAAATGATTATCTGAGATTTTTAAATTCCACTTAGATACCTAAGCAGCAAATGTTAGGTAGTTAGGAAGTTTGAAAAAAAAAACATTTGATGGCCGGTTAAGGCTTGGGAAAGAAATTTAGGATTTTTTTTTGGTCCGATAGTTGTAGTGAATTCCCAGATGTACACAAACACGTGGGAGTTTGACAAAAAGTCTCATTTGCCAACTCGTTCACAAAATGTATCCCATCGACCACTTTCACCAAGTGTCTAGTACATCCCCCTTCCTCTCAAATGGTAAAAAAAACTTTTTCGTAAATCGCCAGGAGTAAAATTCACACATGATCTGTCCAACTCTGGAGGCAATCCAAAATGTCCTCTACCCCAAATTGGCCCGCCCCGAGCACATTTACCCGCGTGCCCATCGCCATGGACAGCCATTTATTGTGTGTGCGGACATCACGAAGGATGTTTTCTGTTGCCGCGAAAACATCCTCTCAATTATATGAACCGCAACTACGTGGTTTGACCGCCCACCTCCTGTTTATAAAATGTTTCCACGGAGGAAACTTTATGCTTCCACACACATCTCTGGCTGGATAGCCACCAAACGATGACAACGACTGAGAGAGCAAAGTGGCGTTGTCCTTTGTTTACCATGCCGCACACGCTCTTCCTACTGTCATATAGCTGACTGCCCAGGACCCAAACACCCCCACAACCTGCCCTTGCATCCATTAATTAAATTTTCAAAGAATTTCACGACGACGACCACACAACGAATGGCTGCGCGGACAAGTGTATGTGTGCTAGCAAGGCCATACGCGGAAAGGATCAGCAAACAAACAGTGGGAGCGCTCGCTAGCGTCGAAAGAATTCACGGGGGATTTCCGACGAGCACACACGACTTTGCAGTCCAGTCGTGAATTAGTGAAACAAAAACGATGACTTCATGATATAATGTACGAGCGAAAGTATTCCACTTACCCACCTGTCCGGGCATCAGTCGTCCTTGCTCCCAAAGGATGCACAGTACCGGGTAGCAGTATGCAGATACCGAGCTGGAACGATAGAGACCCACTTCACAGACAAAGACAGGAAAAACCCTCGGTATATGGGGTGAAAATATGACTTTGGTGGTTTGGTCTCCTTTGGTCTCCTTTGTCATGTTGCATGGCAATGACGATGAATATACGGAACTGGGTAAATATCGAGCCGAATAGAATTCCAATTTCGTCATAGATATGACACAGTAGGGGTGAGTTGGTGGTGGGGGGATGAACATATCGAACAGACAATAGGATAGATACTTCCAGCTGCTGCCCACAAGGGTGCCCCCGGATCGCTCCTCATGGTTATTGAATGAGGTAAACGAATTCCCCTTACAGATTGGGAATTCCGTTTGGAATACTGCCCGAATTCGTTCCTTTTTTTATGGCGTTCAGTTCTCTGATACCGTTATTATTTATTGAGATTTTTTATTCCGATATTGCGAGTGAAGTGGGGTGAACAGCGGGACTGAGCCAAATCGTATGAGTGGACATTATTGTGGACGGACAATGTTTTAGGTGGAACAAAAGTGTGCCCGTACACGGAGTCCTGGCGGGGAAGTTATTAAATTGTTTTTTTCTCGAGAAAAATTTAATAAAAGTGAGCAGCAGTTGCAGCAATTCAAGTGGGAGCATTTGAGTGTGTGTTTTCCTGAATCTGCATTCAGTTCAGATGGATAGAACTAAAATCGTATGTAGTCAGAGAAACTTTGTGGAATCTGAAATGCGATATCTAAGGTATGATCCTTAGGTGATAATCAGTAAGTGGACACTGTCCTGCAATCTTAACCCAACGCCATTGACTGCAAGTGTTTTCTATTCTCAAAGATACGTCTGCCTGCGTGCCCACACCTGGCCATAATTGGTTTTCGTGATGAAAGTCATCTGAAATCATTTCATTCACTCTTTTCATTTTGGTCGCAAACCAGGATTTTGGAGGAAGTTGTAGGCAGCCATGGCTTATTAAGCCACTAGTCCACGAGAGTGCAAAGACTCACAACGGAGCAAAACAAACGTGTCACAGGCGGACCAGACAGGAAAGTCTGATTGGATGGGTGATGGAGGAGGAAGCCCCAAGATGATGACGGGTGTGAGAGGTGGATTTCTAGAACCAACACCTGATAGAAGCGTTGTCAGCTATCACCTTCGTATTTTGGGTGCAAATAGAAAAATGTTGATGGCAAGGAATAGACGTTCTCCTTTTTTTCTCCAAACGAGGGGCAGAGGCCCAAAAGACACCCAACACACAACAAAGTTGCAACTTTAAAAGCTAAGATCGATGGCCACGAGAAGACGGTTCTTTCTCTCAACGCTGAGCAACGGAGGACCACTAATATGTTTAGAGGGACGCCCATGTATAAACACACTCGCCACAATAAAAACACAAACATGAACACTAAGCCCACGGGACATTACCAAAGCATGTCCGTAATATGAAAAATACAAAGTTGTGTTCCTGAGGCAATTGTTACAGTCCAAAGACAACTGCCAATGTTTCCAAAGGCAGCTGTCAAACGTTCCAATCGGCCAACAAAGGGACAGCAAAAATTGAGAGGCACCCTTCATGTTCCGCGAAACCACAAGCACAGTTAATGGAAAATTTTCTTTGACATGTCAATGTCACTTCCCTTTCTTCCAGCTTTCTTCCCTCTATCCCTTCAGATGTTTACTGTATTTCTCTTTTAGTTTTGGTAGGCTACGGGAAAACCGGTGTGATCATGGAAATCCAATAAATAAACCCATTTGGAATGAGTGAAACTGAAAATACCTGACGTCGATGTGTAAAAAATATGCAGTAAGACCTGCCACATGTGAACGCTGGGGTACATCAAAACGATGTAGTTGCACCGTATTATGGAAGATTGTGGTACTGGTGTTGGCTCGGAATTTTTGTACAATCATCTCAAGAATGTTGTGAAAGAAGTCACATGAAAGTGCGTCATGCCTTAATCCTTTTTTGGGTATCGAATGTTTCGTCATTTCCGACACTGATACAGCAGCGAGGGTGTCCCTTTTTGCAATTTTTTAGGAATATATTCATCGGACCAAATTTTGCTTATGAATTGGTGAATCCTACTATCCAAATCATCTCCACAGGGTTTATAAAGCTCGGTGGTAAGGCCGTCATTTCAGACAGCCTTGTTGAACTTAGGTTTCGATATTGCTAGTCTCATTTTACTTAGGTCGGATGGTTGGTAGTTGTCATTGTCACTTACTTACAGTTGGATATTGTTCGTCAAAGCCGTTCAACAGTCTGATCTGGAGAATGCCATGTCTCCTTATGGATTTCGAGGTGAGGAAACAGTGTGCTGGCTATATAGTTGCATTACGTTTCGCAGCGAAGTCAATTAGCCTAAGTCCGTTGTCAGACGTGTTGTCATGTAGGCTGTGTTTTCTTACAATACTGCACAAGATGTCTTTTCTTCCTACCTTTGCGTAAAAATCTCCCATCACGATATTGTTCGATTTAAGAGGAAAATTCTTCGAAAAATCTTCGGTCCCGTTTGCATTGACGGGCTATGGAGATGAAGATTCAACAAGAACTATACGAGCTGTAAAGCGGCTGGCTCATAGTAAAAAAAATAACTCTGCATTGGACGTTTATGGTGGCTAGGACATGCAGAACGAATGGACACCAATACTCACAGAGTCTTAAATTCCCAGTCAGACGCAGTAGAGGAAGACCTCACCTCAAGTGGCGCGCACAAGTAGATACCGAAACAAGCAACTTTGAGTGCGCAACTAGAGATAGTTAGCTGAGGAGCGGACTAATTGAAGAGGCATGGCGATTAAGGCCCATGTGCATTCCGGACTATAGCGTCACTTAAGTAAGTAAGTACTTCGGTGGTCGCCTGTCAAGGAGGTCGTAGAAGCAGTCTTCTGCTATATCGTCTTGGTTATGCTGGCGAATTTGGCCTTGATGCGCATTGTTACAATGCGTTCGCTAATGTCTTGAAATCATAAGACTTCTTCCCACAAGCTGGCACCTATAACAAACTCTCACCCGAATAGTCACTGTTTCTGCTCACTAGATGTCACAGTTATACACAGAAATACGATGGGATGGGCCGGGAAAAACGTGGATGAAAACGTTTTTCCCGGCCCATCCCATCGTATTTCCTGGATTGCAGTAAGTTCTGCTTTGTAACGAGTCCGCCAAATAACTTTTTTTTTTGTAAATGCTATAAAAAAAAACTACTGAATATTTTCTCAAATTTCTTCTTTTATTTGAAAGTACAATCCTTCCGGTTAATAATGAAAAACAATTTCATTCAAATGGCTGCCTCGGCTGGCCATGCAGTAGCCTACACGATCGGTCCAATTTTTAAGCACATTATCGATTGTGTGCAGCTGTATTTCACCAATGGCATCACGAATATTGCCCTTTAAAGCATCAATTGTCTCTGGCTTGTCGGCGTAACACTTATCTTTTACGGCACCACACAAATAATAGTCCAACGGTGTCAAATCGCAGCTCCGAGGTGGCCAAACGACATCAGCTCTGCGGCTGACAATGCGATCTTCAAAAACAGGACGCAAAACATCGAGTGTAGCTTTGGCTGTATGCCACGTAGCGCCGTCCTGTTGAAACCAAATGTTGCCAATATCCTCCTTTGTGAACAAAAATTCGTTCAACATGGCCCGATAACGATCGCCATTGACTGTAACGGCCACTCCTTGCTCATTTTCGAAGAAAAATGGCCCAATTATGCCTCTGGACCAAAATCCGCACCAAACAGTGACTCGTTTTGGGTGTATCGGCTTTTCAATGTATGCGTGCGGGTTTTCTGTGCCCCAAATGCGACAATTTTGCTTGTTTACATACCCGCCAAGATCAAAATGAGCTTCATCTGAAAAGATGATTTTTTTGGCAAAATCGGCATCTTCTCTAAGTCGATCGCAGGCCCACTTAGCGAAGCGAAAACGCATTGGATTGTCAGTTGGCTTCAACTCCTGAACCAATTGGACTTTGTATGGCGTCATACCAAGGTCTTTATGCAAAATTCGTCTCAATGATGTCTCCGAAATGTTCAATTGTTGAAGATGACGGTGAATTGATGTTAATGGCGCTTCACGCACACTTTCTGCCTCAGCAGCAATATTCTCGGGTGTACGCACTGTTTTTGGATTTTCACGCTTTGGTTTATCGATGAGGATGCCAGTTTCTTTCACTTTTTTCACAAGATAACGAACATACGGTGCTGACGGTGCTTCTCTTCTTCCAAAATCCGTACGCAATTTTCGCACACATTCCGCAACATTACCATGATTTTCAAAGTAATGTCGCAATATTTCCCAGCGTTGTTCAAGTGTATACACAACCATATTCGTTCAGCGGAAGGATAAAACTAATTATCTGTCAAATCAGACATGAGCTAAGTGTTACCATTCACGAAATAAGCACTAGTTGAAAAAAAAAAAGTTAGATGGCGGACCCGGCTCAGAGTTGCCGCTGCAATTGACACTTTTAGCAGCTTAGGGCTTCCGCAAGATCTTCGCCTCCACGTCTCCTGTTTAATATCCTCACATAACAGGTGCAGATACGAACGTCGATATCAATTTTTAGTTTAGCATGGTCGTCAACAATAAAATCGCTCCTTTCCTAGGCTTGTGGTTTCCTTTCCGTAAGTGGGTAGTTAATCCAAAGTATAACCCCCAAACGGAGGTCCAGTTTCAATTTATTTGATACAACTAGGACACGAGACTATTAGTATCCAATGATTGAGCGGTGACAATGGCCTTTCGGCTCATCCGCCACCATGACTTTTCACAGGGATTTATACCCTTTCTATGGTCAAGATACTAGGCATTCAGCTATAGAAGGCTGAGGGTCGCATTTGGTAGGCATCAGCTTGGTGAAAACTCTAGGTTTCATATGATCGCATTGCGATAAATGTGTTGCAGAAAGGCTTACGACGTTCACAGAATACCTTGAATAGGTATTTATCAGGGATATGCCTCGGTAGTTATTTCATGTCATGGAATCGCCTTTCATAGCCTTTCTTGCAGCTGATATGAAAGTCATCGGGTATACTTCCATAGATTCAGATTTTGTTAATGGTTTGGCTCATGAACACCCCGTACTTGCGGTGTTCTATAGGTAAATCATTCGAACCGGTTGGCTTGCTTTGCGGATGGGTGCGATAATTTCTTTAATGCTGGGAGGGAGCGTTACCTCTTGGTTGACGGAGGTGGTACGGTGTCTTGTGCTATCACTCTCTTGATATTATACCCATTAAGCAGCTGCTGGAAATTCAACCTGAATACATCTACAAGTTGCAATTTTTGTTTCGTATACCTTGTGTTCCTACCTTGAAGCCAGAAGTCCTTTTCATTGTACCAAAAATAACAAAAATAGATGGTCCCATATAGTCCGTTTATGTTAGATTTTTAACATTTTGACACGGGGCGGTTTTCGAAAAGAAATATGTTCAATACCCAGCTGTTTGAGAGAAGGGTACATCGGAGTCCTGTTTCAGCGTTCTATTAATCTTTGACGAGTATCAAAAATATCCAAAAAAATTGCCTGAATCAGTAGATGGGTTTTATCTTATTCAAGCATCTATACTTTACAACAGAGATATACTCCCATCTTACCACAAAGATCTTATCTCATAGCTTTTCATATATACTGTCACTCTGCGATTGTCAATCATTAACCCAGTTCGCAACTAAAAAAAAAACACTCCGTCTCAAAACAAAACCCCAAAATCGATACACTTCCCTACTTGCCACATTAACCACAAATACTCTCACTTTCCTGGCAGTCTTAAGTCCCACATATCCCCGTAGATTACCCAAGCCCTCTTGACAATAAATCAATATGCCAGCCAAAAACTTTTCTCACTTTCCTCGTGTTTGCACAACACATATCCAAACACCAAAATCATACACCACCGCACACAAACACACACACACAAAAAAAGGAGTCTCTGCGTGTTGGGGAAATATTCAAAAACTTCTTACCCGATCGTTGAAAGCCTCCGGTAATCCTTCACAAAGTTCCACAAAACTACTCTCCGCACTTCGCACACACACACAAAGAAATAAAACCAACAGCACTGCATATAGATAGCCGAGGCGTTCAGGACCATCCATCATGATTAAAACTCGCTTCCCCATTCCTTAAGTGAGAGTGTCAAACCGTGCGAATACGTCGAGACCTCCATGTACACCGCCGAACCCAACCCTTTTCATAAATATTGACAAGTCCAAGTCCGGGTGCGGTACACGGTACACGTTACACGTTGGTCTCGGTCGTTGGCTATCTTCGATTTTAATGGACTGCAGTCGTTGTGGTGTTGATCCTTTGGTTGTAGTTTTGATAGATTGATAGCTGATGGTGGTGGTGGTGGTAGATTGTCACACATTTGATGAGGCGCCACCATATCCCCAGACGAACATCCGAAGATTAACAAATGTGGGCCATCGGAAAGACCGAATTCGGTTTTGACGAAAATCCCACACCCACACGATATGGGTTGACAACGATGGTTAACTAACCCCAGGACGCTGTTGGAATTGCATGTTGGCTGGCCCCTAAAACATCATTACCGTCCATTAATTACGACAGGCGAGAGGGTACGCGTGGTCTGTGGGATATTTGGACTAGCCCGCATTGCGAGCTCTCTAGGGTGGGTCGTATTCGACGTCTATCTCGCTCTTCCGTTACTGATTCTTGGAGACTCACTCACCTCCATAAATCTGCCGACTTCCGACCGTGAGCGAGCACTTCCCTCGTGTTGATGGAAATGCATTCATTCGAGCCACTGCCCTGTGCATGTGTTAGACTGCGCTTCGATGTCGATGATGGTCGCTAGAGAGATCCGACCTCCCTAGACTAGGTTACCCTTCCTGCTGCTACGGGGTGTTGTATCTCTCCCTCTCTTCTGCGCTCCACCCCTGACTGTATTTGTGTGAGCTTTGCAAACGGCTACAACAGCGGAAGGAACAAATTAGACTAATTGGAAAAATCTCTACCCTCCGCTATTGCAGATACACACACATACACCCACACAGAGTTTGGCTATTTGGAAGCCCGAACGACGACGACGTCAGGCAGCTGGAGGAGGATCTCACAAAAAAAAAAAACTAAGCCAAACGATTATGATGATTCTCTGTTGTACAGGTTAAGTGAGTAAGAGATGCAGTGGATGAACGTTCCCCAAATCAAAGTCACTCTGTGGCGATGATGTGGGTGAAGGTGGTAAGTACGTGTAATGGCGCACAGCATAGCACCCTCACCAATGGCAGTTGTCTATCCCAGCGAATCTCTACGAATACGTCGAGTTAAAGAGATTCATTCATTCGTAGACGCAGCAGTGTTCCTCATCCACATCCATTGTGCTGCCCTGAGGCACTGGAATATAGAAAAAAATCCCAAAAAAAACCTTTAATTTCCCTTCCGTTTGTTGCAGGAAAAGAGGGATGCCTCTGCTGGAGGTACTACTGCTGCTCTTGCTCCAGCGCTGGTTGTTTTGCTCTGTTCTGCTTTGAATCCGAGATGTATGCCCATAACGTGGAGATTTGTTGTTGGTTTTGGGGTATGGCATGGAGGGTAGCCTGGGGCGCATAAATCCCCTTAGGATCTCTTTCCCTATTTGATAGTATTGACTGTGTGATTTTATTTTTTTTTTTGTTTTTATTTCGGATGCTGATGATGTGGAGGGTAGTCTCACCTGGAAAACAGTTGATTGATTTTTTTTTGTCAGATTTCAACTTGCATTTCGGGGTAAGTGGGTAAATTGATTTAGAAATGGTTCTGGTAACGGTATGGCATGGTAATAGCTGGGGTTGCTGAGCTTGATGGACCGCTACAGGAGAGGGAATAGTATTCGATGAAGGAACAGATTTTCAAAACTAATTGCAGTGACTTGGTCAGAGAGCACTATATGCCAGTAGGTCTGAAACAAGTAGATCTCGAGAGTTAAGTGCCGTTTCACTTTGAATGGTAAAAGACATTCTTATTCATCTACACGGCACTTCTACTGGTTACTGACAATGTGCTTCAGCTCTGTCCTTCTCATCTCCCTTCAACTGCAATGATTCCTCCTTCACAGGTTCATTACCACAGTGCGGTCCACTTTCGCTTATTTAATTTGGGTAAACAGATTCCATTGTATGACGTAATTAGCTAAGGAACGTTCACCCATTTGGAGTGCATTTTTGGACAGATTAATCTATATGCGAACCTAATTCGCTCTTGTCCTAACACCGATATTCAGAAAGGAAACTGTCGCAAGACATAAGGCACCTCAACATTGCCAACAAGATTTCGTCTGCTGTAACAAATGAATGATGAAACCGCTCTCCATCAACCTGAACGATCCTTTTCAAAGTGGTTTTAAGGCAGTAAACTGCTGATCAAAACTTTACACTTCAGTGGGTCCTGGGAAGCTCGAAAAAGTCCAAAACGATAGTCTTCCTTACATACTTACTTCAGTAACGCTACTGCCCGGAATTAACCTGCGCCTCAACTAACATGGCTCTCCAATTAGGCCGGTAATTAGCTAACTGTCACCAGTTGCCCTATATGTCCCAGCCATCTTAAATGTCCAATGCGGGGTATTCTGACTAGAGGTATGTCGCTTTATAGGTCACACAGCTCATGGCTGAATCTTCGTCTCCATAGCCCGTTAAGGCAAACGGCACCGAAGATTTTTCGAAGAATTTTCTACTCGAATCGACAAGGATTTCTTCATCCACTTTTGACACGGTCCATACTTCTTACTTAATTACTTAAGTGGCGCTACAGTCCGGGATGAACCTCGGCCTCAACCAACATGCCTCTCCTATTAGCCTGGTCCTTAGCTAACTGCCTCCAGATGCGCACTCCAAGTTTGTTGAGGTCTTCCTCTACTGCGTCCGGCTGGGAATCGAAGACTCTGCGAGCCGGAGTATTTGTGTACATTCGTTCTACATGCCCTAGCCATCTTAAACGTCCCATGCGGAGTCTTTTGACCAGGGTTATGTCGCTGTACAGCTCGTATAGTTCGGCAATACTGCTTCGTCTCCATAGCCCGTCAACGCAAACGGGACCGAAGAAGAATTTTCCTGAAATCGACCAAAGATTTCTTCATCCACTTTTGACACGGTCCATGATTCAGCGCCGTAGAGCAGGACTGGGGTGATCAGAGTCTTTTATAGATTCTCCTTAGTAGTTCGAGTGAGGGCTTTACCACTGAATTGACTTCTTAGCCCAAAGAAATAGCGGTTGGCAAGAGTAATTCTCTGTTTGATTTCTGACGAGATGTTGGTGTCATAGTTAATAGCGGAGCTGAAGTAGACAAAGCCCTGTACTACCTCAAAGTCATATATGCAAATGGTGACCTGCTGCCTAATTCGTCGATGTTGTGCGGCCTTTCGTGTTGACGGCAAATACTTAGTCTTACCCTATTTTCCTGATAAAACCATATTTGACGCTTCCTTCTCTATATACGTGGCTATACCATCACGATGATGTCAATATCGTCGGCGTATGCCATTGTAGATGCACCGCTTTTTAGAAAATTATGTCTCTGGTGTTCGCCTTGCCTAAATCCTTTTTTGGTATCGAATGTGTCGAGAATTCTCCATCGTCATCCTACACAAACGGATGAGTTTGGGCGGTATACCAAAACTAGACATGGCTCTATATAGTTCGTCTCTATAAATTCTGTAGTATGCGGCTTTGAAATCGATGAATAGGTGGTGGGTATAGATTTGGACTTCTTGCTCGTTAGTTTTGTCAAGGACCTCCTCATTCTTTCGCTCTTTCATCTTTATTCCTCCTTCGGAGCGTGAGCACATATAAGGCTTATGTTAGCGATTTTGGCCTTGATAGGGTTTGTTACAATGAGCTGGCTTATTTCTGGAAAACAAAAGACTTCTTGCCTACATCCGAATAGTCGCTGTTTCTGCTTACTTTAGCACGGCCTGTTGTAGAGGTCACCGTTTTCCCGGCTTTATTTTCCGGATCATTCCATCAATTTCCTGGATGACAGTAATGTCTGCTTTGTGGAATATGTGCATTAGTGTGAGCACACGTATAGGACGTAGTAGTACCTTATATGTCATGCATAAGTAGAAACCGGCCTCCAGCATATAATCAGCGTTTCCGCAAAGCATGAAAGGGTAAGTAGGCTTCACTTCATATTTAAGTCGAATTTTGTACAGGAAATCGTCCCAGTTGAGGAGTTTGAAGGTTCAAGTACTCAAAGACGACAAGAAATTGAGATGTTTCTAAATAGGTACAAGGTTCTCCTCTACCACCCTGGGAATACCAAGCGTGTCGTTGACGAACTGGGACTGCTTAACGAATCACTGAACCACTTTCCTCAAATGTTGTCTTAGTTCGTTGAATACAGAGCTTGGAAGAATGCAGATTGCGAGTTATTAGGTTTCGATGGGTCATAACACACCCTGGTGCCAGTTTTACGATTGGTCGTATGTATTCTCCAGTTTAGGTGGTTATGGTGGCGACTCTAACACGATTATCAGCTCCTGGATGGATGATTTTAATGCGTCCAAGTATCCATTTTGCTGGTGGGAGATTTGAATCTTTAAGCATAACTACATCGCCAACTGCCAGGTCCGGCTTTGGATTTTGCCATTTCGGCCGTTGCTGGAGTGATGTTAAATACTCAGCATGCCACCGCTTCCAGAACCCTTGTTTAAGTTTCTGTAAAAGACACCAATTAATAAATGGACAAACTTTATCAACATATATATAAGGACGAAGAACAGATGTATATGGTTCACCGATCAAAAAGTGAGCCGGGGTTAGGGCGATAGGGTCCATTTCAGAGGTTGGCCACATAGGCCGAGAGTTTAATAACGCCTCTATCTGAGTCAGCAAAGTGTACATCTCCTCGTAGGTCAATCGATGGTCGTTGATAACTCGCTTTAGGTGAAATTTCGTGGATTTTACTCCGGCCTCCCATAAACCTCCGAAATGAGGAGCAGAAGGCGGAATAAACTTCCATGCAATGCTATCCTTTGAGAGGTGGTCAGCTACAATGTCGTTGTGTTGCTGGCTCAGTAGAAGCTGGAACATTTCGTCGAGATTTCGCTTGGCACCATGGAAATTCGTTCCATTGTCACTCCATATCTCTGAAGGTTTGCCCCGACGCGATGCAAAACGATCGAGAGCAGCGAGGAACGCGGACGAAGAAAGATCGCCAACTAGCTCCAAATGAATGGCCTTTGTTGTGAAGCATACAAACAGCGCGATATATGCTTTTACAAATTTCGGGTTCCGTCCCCTGGCCAATCGCAAAGTAATAGGACCGGCGTAGTCCACTCCAACCTTGCGCAATGGACGCGAAAATTGTACACGCTCCGCAGGTAAATTACCCATTAGCTGTTCCGAGTTTATTTTTCGATACCGAAAGCAGGATACACATTCTTGTACGATCTTACGAAGGAGAGTGCGGCTACCGATTATAAAATATTCCTGTCGTAGGAGAGCGAACATTTGCGATTCACCCGCGTGTAAATGGCGATAATGAATATGTTCGGCAATAAGTTTTGTGAATCGATTGTTCTTTGCGAGTATGATGGGGTGTTTGGTAGAATATCGAACGTTGGATTCTTGGATACGACCACCGACGCGAAGGACTCCATCAGTATCCAAAAAAGGGTTTAGTGGTGTCAATTTGTTTCCCTTTTTAAGCCCTTCACCCTTTAAAATCGCGTTTATTTCATTTAAAAAATGTTGATGTTGGTGAAACTTAATAAGTTTTGTTTTTGCAGCAGAAAGCTCACTGGTAGTTTACCAGTTGACTTGTCTTAGGGAGGAAGCCACGCGCGAATTATGTACGAAACGACATAGATAAGCAAGTCTGCGAATTAGCTGAATTAAACGAGAAGAGTCATTAATTAAAACTTCAAAAATGTCAGTAGTTACCACTTTCGATACTAGCACTTGAGCCGACGGGTTTTTTCGCTCTTCGAGATGTTCGCTTGGGATGTCGAAAACCGAATAGTCTGTATTGGGCCATTGACCTCGTTCTTGGTTTAGCCAAGATGGTCCGGACCACCATAGTTCATTTTTAATTAAATGAGTAGGTAGAATGCCACGGGAGGCGCAGTCAGCAGGGTTTTGTTGCGACCTTACATGATTCCAGCATTTCCTTGGTAGAACCGATAAAATCTCAGATGTTCTGTTTGCAACAAATACTGACCACCTCTTTGGCAATGCCGAAAGCCAATGAAGCACGATTTTTGAGTCAGTCCATGCGAATACTTATATTTCTTTATCCTGCAAAGAAATTTTAAGTGTTTTTATCAAGCGTGATAATAGGACTGCTCCACAAAGTTCAAGGCGGGGGAGAGAAACGACTTTTATAGGGGCAACCCTACTTTTAGCAGCGACGATTGAACAAGTTACGTTGCCATCCCCGTCGACACTTCTGCAGTAAACGACTGCCGCGTAAGCATCAAGGGATGCGTCACAGAACCCGTGAAATTCCAAGTGTTGGGTTGATGTCCACATGGTTCTTGGTATGCTCAGGGATTCCAGTGTCTTAAGCTCATCACAAATAGATCGCCAGAGATTCGAGTGTTGTAGAGAAATTTCATCGTCCCATTTATATTTACTGCGCCAAAGCTCCTGAAAGATGATTTTGACACCTACAATCACTGGACTAAGAAATCCAAGGGGATCGAATATCCTGGAAAACTCCGATAGTATCCTACGCTTTGTCAATGGTAAGTTTCCGCTTAAGGTTACCTTATATGAAAACGAGTCCTTTGCTGGTGACCACTGCAGTCCAAGTAGTTTCACAGAGCTGTGGTCTTCAAACTCCTTTGGGGACAATTCACGCTGATCTTCGGTTAAGCTGAGTAGCAATGGCCAACAGTTTGTAGTCCACTTCCGAAGATTGAAGCCACCGGAATTTAGCAATGCAATCAGCTCCACACGAAGTGACGTTAATTCTTCAACTGAGTCTGCACCGGTCATCACATCGTCCACGTAGAAGTCATTTAAAAGAACTTCTGCCGCGCGGGGAAACGAGTCCTTTGAATCAAGTGCTATTTGCAAAAGAGTGCGTACAGCTTGAAATGTTGCACAAGCAGTACCATAGGTGACTGTTAAAAGACGGTAGGTTTTCAAGGGCAGGTCAGTTGATTTTCTCCAAAGGATTCTTTGGAAGTCATTATGTTTCCTCGAGACCAGAATCTGGCGGAACATTTTTTCTATGTCGCCGGAAAGGGTATACCGATGGCGCCGAAAACGAAGACAAATGGAAAACAGGTCATGCTGATACGTTTGACCTACTAAGAGGGCCTTGTTCAGAGATTGCCTAGTGTCCGTCTCAGCTGATCCATCGAAAACAACACGAACTTTTGTTGTAGAACTGTCACTCTTAATGACCGAATGGTGTGGGAGGTAGTAGCATTGACTAGTCGGGGGATCAATTTCACTATAAGGAACTTCCTCAATATGACCTAATCGCAAATACTCGTCCATAAACCTTGTGTATTCGTCTTTCAAGTAGTGATTGGTTTGGAGTCTGCGTTCAATGGAATGAAAACGCTGTAAGGCAATTTTCTTGCTGTTTCCAAAATCGATTGTTTCATTCGATTTGAAAGGAAGTTCGACTTTATAACGGGTGATTTTTTAAGAGGTTTAGAACTTTTTTTATAAAATAAAAACACAAAAAATGAAAAAATGAAAAAATGAAATGAATTTGAATCGATAGTTTGAACCTTGCAATAATGTTTAAAGATAAATTTATGCAAATGTTGACCGCGGCTGCGTCTCAGGTAGCCCATCCGCTGAGTCCAATTTTGGCATACTCTTTCACACATATCGGCCGGTATCTCACGAATGAATGCATGGATGTTGGCTTCCAGTGCGTCAATCGAAGCGGGCTTGTCCCTATAGACATTAGCCTTGACATACCCCCACAAAAAATAATCTAATGGTGTCAAATCGCACGATCTAGGCGGCCAATTGACCGGCCCGAAACGTGAAATTAACTGTTCACCAAACGCGCCTCGCAATTGCGCCATTGTTTCGCGTGCTGTGTGGCATGTGGCACCGTCTTGTTGAAACCACATATCATGCAAGTCAAGAACTTTCATTTCGGGCAAAAAAAAGTTTGTTATCATCGCTCGGTAGCGTTCACCATTGACAGTAACGCTGCGATTCGCATCATCTTTGAAGAAATATGGCCCAATAATGCCGCCGGCCCATAAACCGCACCAAACAGTGGCATTTTCGGGATGCATTGGTAGCTGTTGCAATGCTTCTGGCTGATCTTCACTCCAAATGCGGCAATTTTGCTTATTTACGTACCCATTCAACCAAAAATGAGCCTCATCGCTGAACACAATTTTTCGATAAAAAAGCGGATCCTCGGCCAGCTTTCCAAGAGCCCATTCACCAAAAATTCGGCGTTGTGGTAGGTCGGCTGGCTTTAGTTCTTGCACCAGCTGTATCTTAAAAGGCTTTACGCCCAAATCCTTCCGCAAAATTTTCCACGTAGTGCTGTAACAAAGGCCTAACTGCTGGGAACGGCGCCGAATCGACATTTCGCGGTCTTCTGTCACCCTAGCTGATACGGCCGCAATATTTTCTTCACTACGCACAGTACGTAAACGTGTTGGTGGTTTAATGTCCAACAAAGTAAATTTGGTGCGAAATTTGGTCACAATCTTCCGAATAGACTGCTCAGAAGGTCGAGAACGCCGATCATAAAATGGAAGCAGCGCGCGATGAACATTTCGAACCGAGCACGAATTTTGATAGTAAAATTCAATAATTTGCAAGCGTTGTTCATTTGTAAGACGATCCATGGTTAAATTGCAAGCCAAACTGAAGCTGTTTGACCGTGACACAAGGTACTAAACACACGTCAGCTGTCAAAACCAGTGTTGCCAAAACCAAACCAGCTAAAAAATCACCCGTTACCTGCCGTCCGGTTGCCTAGAGTGAGTTTTAGTGAAGATGTCTTCTGCTTGTTGATCCTCTTTGGACAAACTAGGTTCATGTTGAATCTCTTCAAGTCGCCAAAAGCGCTCGAGATCGAACGATTGATCAGGTCCTAGTTGAGTACAGAAAGAATCTACCTTATCACCCTTCGAAAACGTACTTGTGGCCATATTACCACAAACGACCCAACCGAAAAATGTTGGTATGAGGTCAGATACTCCTTGCTTTCCAATTAATGCAGAACCGTTGAATATGCTAAATACCTTGTCAGCACCGATGAGTATGTCAATATGTCCTGGTATATTGAATTTGGGATCTGCTAACGTAAACGAGGAGAACTTGGTATTGGTGGTAATGGAAGCTTCAGAAGCAGGTACAGAGGAAGTGAGTTTGGAGACTATGTAGCAGTCAACTTCAATAGAAGCAGGTGCACAACGAGAGGAAAGTTTAATGGTTACGATTCCATTTGTAACACCTGCAGTTGTAGATCCAACACCCATAATAGGAATACGAGCATTTTTGCGATTTAGAGCCAAGCTTTGAACTGTCTGTTCGGTTATAAACGATACCTGGGATCCTGATTCTAGCAACAACCGAATGTTTTGGGTATTTCCTTTCCTATCAGAAGTCAACACGACAGCAGTGGGCAAAAAAGTTTGGAATAATCGGTTAGGATATTCCAAAATGCCGTCCTTAGTTACTGATGAGCAAAGCGAAAGGTTTGAATTTGTTGCAGCTAGCGCACTGGTGGATGTTGTGGGAGTGTTTGAGATGTTTGGTGGATTTGTCGAAGAAGTGGTTGAATTGTTTGTAGAAGTTGTTGGGATGTTGATGTGGGATGTGTTTGTAGCAGAGTTTCTGTTAGAGGAAGTTCTGCTCACCGAATTTGAAGACGAAGGTTGACTTGAGAGTCCACATGCACGATTGTATGATGGCGTGAATTACATGATCTGCATCGGAAATTCGATCGGCACTTGTTTGATGAGTGGTCTGAACATAAGCAGTTAAAGCATAACGAATGTTCTTTAACAAAAACACGACGCGCGTTTACATCGAGAGATAGAAATCGTTCACATTTGGCTAGTGTATGATCGGCTTTGCAATGAGGACACTGTGGAGTAGATTCTGCGAAGTGGCTGTGTATCGGTTTTGGAGCTTTACTACGGGACTGGTTGGAACGAGAAAGAGAGTGGCAAGATTCTAAAGCTTCACAACGATTGTCTAAGAATGTCAATAATTCTTCAATTGTACAATCGTCTCTGGATCCTACTTCTTCGGCCCAAGCTTGGCGAGTGTCACTGTCTAACTTCTGCAGCAAAAGTAAACTACCCAAGGATCGCGACCTTTGGCTCCCAATGATTTCAAACCACGAATCGTTTCATCGGCACTGTCTGTAATTTTTCGCAGAGATTGAATACCGTTTGTTGCACTAGGAAGAGAGAGAAATGATTGAATGTGCGCTTGAATAATTAAGCCAGACCGATCATATCTCTTCTCTAACCGTTCCCAAGCATCGATGTAGTTGGGATCCGAAACGGTTATATGGCGAACTAAATCTGCAGCTGTACCTCGCAAGAACGATTTGAGGTAGTGAAATTTCTGCGTAGTGGTCAAATTTGTTTTTGAGTTTATGCAACCGATAAAAAGATCCCTGAAGCAAGGCCATTCTTTGTAATCGCCAGAGAATATTGGGACGGAAAGTGTTGGCAATCAAATTGACGCGGATTCTTTCCTTGGTTTATTTAGCGTTTTCAGAAAAGAAGTCTACTGGCTAACTAATTTGTCGATAGCAGATTCGTTGACCGCCGAAGTATTCACATTTTTTGTCGTATTCACCGTTGCTCTATCGCGAATTAGCTTGGTTAGACTCGATTGTGCGAAGAAATATTTGGTCTCATATTCACTAAACTCGGGCTCAGGATCAAGAAATCCCTCTGCCTCCGAAAACGCTAAGAGCCTTTCATGGACCAACTCGAATTGTGACCACAATTCTTCTAACTTTCGTAATCGAATCTTTAAAAGTTCTAAAGAAACATTTTCATCAACACTTTCAACGAAAGATACTGTTTTTGATAGGCAACCTTTGATATGACCGCGTTTGGCTTTAATTTCATTCATTTCGAGATTTGTATGTTGTTGGAGAATGTTCACAAATGAAAATTATGCCACGAGTTTTAATTGCCGACAGTATAAATTCGCACAGTAGCTATAATAAATTAAAAGCATGAAATGATAATCTTAACAAAAATGCACTGAATCAATGGATTTGGCTACGAAGGACCATAATTATGTAAACGATATTTTGGTTGGTTGTGTGATTTGTGTTGTGTGATGTTTTAGATTAATTGTTTGTGTAATTAAAGAAATGTGTTTTATGTATGAATATAATGTTTAATGTAATGTATTAAATGTTAAGTGTATAATGTAGTGTTTGTTACCAACGTCTGAACTGTTTGAAGATCCAAAATAGAAGAACAAGAAAATGACTTGTGCAAATCTAACGCGGTTACAAAATTGACTCAAACGGAACAATTAAGAAAACGAAAAAGAGAGAAATTACAGTAAATATTAAACAGAACAATTGGTTAATTGAGTGAAAGTAAATAGAGTAAATAACTAACGTTTAACAATGGTAACTAATAAAAACTTAAACAGAGACGCTATACAATAACTAAGAAAACAAAATATTTAAATGCGTTGAATCCCTAACAGTTATAGTAAATCTAGAAAGAGAAGGTCGCCAGCTGGTTGCCTACGGATATGGCGAGACAAAGTCTGTACCAGTACCTTAATACCCTTAAAGAACGATTACAAAATGGTCTCTCTGTACTCTTCAAATGCGCCGCCAGATGTGGATTCGGCGCGAAACCACAAAAAACCGAATTGGACTTACTCAGCAAGAAATGCAAAGTCCCGCACATTGACCCTCCGAAACTTAATGGCGTTAGTATCAAGTTCATCACTCAAGTATATGAGTCTTATCTTCGATAAGATACTGAACTAAAAAGTCAATCTCCAAGAACGCGTAAAGGAAGCGCAGAGCCTTATACACATCCCACATCCCACATATCACTCTCTGGCTTTACGTGTCTATCATAGAAATAGCATTCAAAAACCGCTTTACAACTTCAAAACTGTGTGTCTTATCGTGCCTAAGAATTCATTCAGATCGCCCATAAAAAATTGCCAACCTTCAGGTGTAAGAACTCATAGTTCTCATATCTAACCCCACCTTTCCATTGGGGACCTTCCATCCGTATCTTCGCTACGTCATTGATAAAGCGAAATCAATAATAATATTTCAAAACATTTTTTTTTGTTGTGCCTAAAGCCTGTCACGGAAGTCTCCTCCATTCGATCTGATACCACCGTTCCCATGATACCTACACGTCCATAACTTTTCAACCTTCGCTGGCATTTGTCACCCATAATCCAGCGCCCCCCAATAGGAACAGCATTTCACCCCTTCATACAAGCACAACAAATACCTACACCCACTGGCCCAGACCACTTGGATGAGCAAAATGAGTTATCACCTGAACAGACAAAACGGATATATTCACTTCACTTGAAGCCATCACATACAACGTCAAGTAGCTGTTATCCGATTGTAAACTGTGTACAGCCCCTTCACCATAAAGCCACTTTATGGACGCCACAAAGTGCCCGTATGCCCGTCCCATTGAGTGTCAGGCATCATATCCCAATTCCAATGACCAACAACTATTAAGAGAGAAGCAACATAAATTAAAAGGACTCCTGCTCACATGGTACGAGTCCTGCTGACATATGCAGTTTCCAAGAATCGCCAAAAGTATCTGATAAGCAGAGAGAGAGAGAGCGGACTGGAATCCTGTTCGTGTGGTTGTGCAAACATTTCAACCTCCTCCTCCTCCCACCTGGCCCCAACCCACATGACAAAGATGAAGAAGAAGGTGTTCGGCAGAGATAAAACCCTCGAATCTGCCATTTGAGTAGAAATGTGTCATTAGCTTTGTTGTTGTTGCTGATGGTAGTGTTGGTGGTGGTGGATGCTGCTCCTGCTGAATCTCATACTGCCGCGCTTTCGGTCCTAATATATGCAAGAGCAGTACACTACAGTGTACGAGGATGACGACGAAAATCTTTGTCATCCAATTTGGATATTCAGAATTGCAAAGCGTTCCATTCACTCACGTCCGGTCTTCCTCTCGCCCCGTACTCTGTCGTTTCATCGCGTCATCGCTACACCTGACTATGCGGATCCGAGTGGAGTTAACCCGCACCCTTTATCACTTGGCAGAGGCGGAAGACAAACAGTGTTATCATCTCGAAGCAATAGAGCACAACATCATCAAAATATTTATACAAATAGGTTACAGTCTGATTAAGGGGCGGATATCACCATCAGCACAATGCATGCACAAGGACACAAGGACACATGCGAAATGGGGTTGAGGCGGAGTGCCAGACGGATGATGATGATGATGATGATGACAACGACTAGGAACGACGATACACTCTGTTCCAATTTTGTGGATGAACTTTAAAACTTTGCACTTTGAGTTCGAGTTGGAGTTTTGAGTCCTTCATCCCTCTCTCTCATCGTCACCACATCAACACATAATCGTCATCCTCATGTGACATTTCATGAAGCACGCTCTGGTTTGGGTTTGGCTTGGGTGTGTGAAGGTGCTTGAGCAAACTACACGATACACAATCCAGTTGAAGCTCTTTGCCGATTACAATCGTCCTTACCGTGATCCTGTCCTGTTTGCCGTTTCCATTTGTCTTTTCACAAAACAGGATGAATAATGTTGCTCTCCTGAAGGAAACGGATTTGTTTTTTTAAGAAAATTCCCTCGCACCTTGCACACATATGCGGGAAATTAGAGAAGAGAACCACGTTGAACAAAAAGCAAAAGAATCCTTTAGCTCGTCCTGGGCAAATAAGTCAGGGCGCATTAATTTCTTCTGAGAAATGGAAAATGGTAAACAAGCGACCACCAACCGTACTTACGTAGTTGCGGTACAATGGCAGAGCGGTACGTGTTGTTTACATTTCCAGCAGCAGGTGGGTGTGGTAAATGGTAAACGTGGAAAAGCTTAGGAAATCCTTTTATTTTTTGTTATCCTGTGTGTTTTTTTTTTGGTGCCTTCGACTGAGTTTATGTATAGTAATGGTGTGAATGTGAAAATTTCCTTTTTGCATTTTCTGTTTCTCAGTTGGGTGAACTTTGTAGCGATGGAAGGTGGCAAAATGGAGCGCCTAGGAACTAGTTTCACACGTAGAAATAGCAGCCACACTTTTATTTGATAGTGTGTGGGTAGAAGGAGTGGTGGTGAAGTGTAAATGAGATATACTTAGAGTGTGTGTTTGAGACTGTAATGGAAACGTTGTTTTTATGCACTTTTAAGTGGATCATAAGACGTTGCATTGGAAGGATTTTAATTTCTACTAAAGGGCGGCAGAGAACATGTTTGGGGAAATGATGGATAATTTCTGGGTGGGCCAATTGTTTTCGGATCAATTATTTAGACAACCATGAGAGGCATAGGTTGGTGTGCGGGGTATCATTTTAAAGCTTTTAATCAGGGCTGTTTTAGTGATTTCATTGTGCAATAATCTGTGCGTGTATACTTAGCAAATGTTTCCTCATCATGTATCAATTTTACTGTGGGAGAAATGTTCATAGGAGAGATATGGGTACCTTCAAACGTTTCGTTAGTTTGAAAGGTGTTAAATGCACATGAAAGCACTCTTGATGGAAGCACTCAAGAAACATGTTCGATAAATCCGATAAAGATTGTAGGATAGCCATCATTCCACATTCACAGTGAGGAATATCAAACTAACGTGTGTTTTCAGTTATGAACCTCTTCTTTTTTAGCGACGGCTGTGGACCGTGTTGTCTGGGGTTCCAAAGTGTCACCTTACATGATCTGCTCTGGAAAAATCACCGAACAAGTCAGTAACGATTTGGAAGAAAAATTCTTCGAAAAATCTTCGGTCCTGTTTGGGCTATGGAGACGAAGACATCTACAGCGACATGACCCCAGTCAAGAAACTCCGCATTTGATGGCTAGGACATGTAAAACGAATGGACACCAATACTCCGGCTCGCAGGGCTGATTGGCATGTTGGTTGAGGCTCAAGTTCATTCCGGACTGTAGCAACACTTAAGGAAGGAAGGAAGTCAGTAAAGAATGGATATGTATATATGGATGACGATATAAGTCCTCCAACACGATTGCTAAATCCACCATTGAAATTGAATAATGACGGTGCTGGGCTTGGGTTGCTAGGCATGCTGGGTCTATATGCCATTTGTGGGATCTGGTAAACAAATTAGTTGTTTATTTCCTTTAATGACTCCAGGTTCCGGTCCCCAAATGATATATAGACCCGGATTGTAGAAGAACCCTTAAGAATGCCCCTGTAACCAACATCATTTTTTTTTTGTTTTTTTTTGTGCAACCCAGGGCATAGTATTCTTACAATTTCATGAGTGCTTGTGTACTTTTTGCACTATGGCGACACATCCTATTTTATGCCGAATCCGAAAGGCTGATTTGAGATACGCTTTTCTTGACATTTGATAAAACTAAGACGATTTGTCAGGGCATAGCGAGAAAAACCATTTAGGTATTGCTTCTGCTGGGAATCGAACCCAGACTTTTTGCCCCTGCAAATTATTCAGACTTTTTTGAAGCTTTGGGTGGCTCTGGAATACTCAAATGAAAGATAGAGTTATTGGAGCTGACAGAAAAGTTGCGAATAATTCGAATTCATTTCTGTCGAGAGGAGCAGACCAAGATCAATTGTCGTATCAGAGTCACGTCATATGGCGTCAACCTTATAATGTGTACATACTTACCCTTTCCCTTTCGACGATCACTCTCCTTGTCACGGTGAAAGGGCTTAAGTAGTTTCCAATGAACCACGGAGCGAAACCGGAAGTCTACGCTAAACATAAACTGGCAGGGCCACCCATGCCGGTAAGGTCAATGGCGAGGAAACGAAAACCAAAAGGTGGTCTCCATGGGAAGGCGCGCGCCGATACCTGCATGGCTGAGGGAATGCTCAGTCGCTAGCGCAAACTCTAGATACCTGGGGACCTCTAGTTTAAATTCAATTTCCCCTTTCCTGAATACAGGGGGTGAGTACAGGATGACATTCCTTCCCCCTTACTCGTGGGTCCAAAATAGACAATAAAAAACAAAACAAAAAAGGGACGAGTGCAAAGTAATCGGGCACTCCAAACCCTATAAAAATCGATTCTCAACGACAAATGACGGAGGAGGAGGAAAGCATCTTGCTCCGAGATCCGTCAAACTCCAAGATACTGTCAAATGAGGGAAGCGAAGGAGCAATAGACATCCAAATGGAGAAACTTCTTCTCGATGAGGATGACACTTGCTCTAACGCCAGCTCATCTAAATTCTCAATATCGTCAACTGCGTCCATCCGCAGCAAAGTAAAATCATGCAAGTTGACGATCAGAAGATTAGGTAAAATAGTTACTCTAGGAGAAAATGATCGCCTGAGACTTCAGAAAGCTCAAGAGTTTTTACAATGTCTGATAATAGCAGAGAATGAGCCGATCGCTACTTGCTCAATGAACGCGCCGAGTACCTCAAGTATGAAGGAACTGATGGGACCACCTTTGATGCAGGGCGTTGGCCCGCTGAGACAAAAAATGGTCTCCTCAGACCCTGCGAAAGTCAAAGGCAAAATCATGTATACACCCCCAGCAGCTGACGAGCCGCTCGCTCGTCGCTCGCCGAGAAGAGATACAGGAATCGAAGCTGAAGGAGAGCTGGATGGATCGGTCAACGATGTTATGGGCGCATGCCCACTAGGAGCTGACATGATCCCTTCAGACTCCGAAACAAGGGACTGCATTAAAAAGACCCTTATTCTGAAGAATCTCACCACAGAAGAGAATGAGCCGCTCGCTCGTACCTTAGGTGGTGAGGTAACGCAGAATAAGAGTGTTTGTGAGCTGAAGAGATTGGCTCCAGTCGTGAGTGATCTTGGCCAATCCAACTGGAGAACAGTCTCTCCAGACCCTACCAAGGATGGATCAGAGGATCAGAGTAACAACTCATCGGGCAAAGGAAATCGGTCAACCTCAACGTATCAGTAGCAGAGGCAGCCAAAGCGACCTCAATGCTGGCGATACCACCAAATGATATCACCATCTTTATTGACAGTCAGGCTGCAATAAAAGCTATCTCTGCTGTCGAAATAAAATCTCGGCTTGTGAAACGTTGTCGTGAAGAGCTAAAGGTTCTTGGCCTCCAACATAATGTTAAGCTCTGCTGGGTCCCGGACACAGAGGCATACAGGGCAATGAAATTGCTGACGAACTGGCGAGAAAAGGATCTGCCTCCAGCATTGACCAAGCAGACCAGTCTGTCAAACCACCACTATGTGACCTTAAATCTCGGGTGGGACAGAAAACACTGATCACTGCCAAAAACAGGTGGAACTCCCTTCCCACCTGTGAAACTTCCAAAAGGATGTGGCCTGAGTATGATAAAGCCAGAACCCATAAACTACTTCAAAGAAACAGGAAATATGTCTCGACTTTAGTTGGGATTCTTACTGGACACAACTTACTAAAGAGCCACAAACTGAAAATGCATCTCATAGATGATGACCTCTGTAGAGGCTGCGGTGATGAAGAAATACACGAGGATACCCTCCACTTTCTGTGGAGGCCACTGCCCAGGCCTCAGCCAATTAAGAATGAGAACCTTAGGAAAATACTTTTTCCATGAACACACAGATCTATCCGAAATCCCTCTCCCTAATCTTTTCAAGTTTGCAACAACATCTGGATGGCTGGAGAGAGGCTAATAACAATGGACAGTAACGGGACAATGAATGAACCAACCACACAAGTGGACCCCCAACGGGCATCACAATGGGTCTATATTGACCTGAGTGGGAAGACACACACCGTCTGCCTCATCAACCCACCAACCTAACCTAATTTACCCTTAAGGTTGAGAATTTATATGCATGCAGTTTCGGGGTCATGTTAATAGTACTCATGGACATCTTCGGTTGATTTCGTAAAAAGTACAGCTTTCATGAAAGTTTGACAAATATCCAAAAGTAGGTAACGCTGACACTAGTGTTTGGCGTTCGGATTCGGCATTCTTTGAGGCAAAAATAAAAACATTCATCACTGAAGTGAGAAGGTAGGCATAGGCCGTTAAGCCAGATATTTCATTTTTTCCGCTTTTACTAAACAGATAAAAAAAATGTCCTCGAAAAATAACCAATGATCTCGAGACGGTCAAATCCCCAATTTACAAGACACTTTGCAAGCATAAATAGATGGACGTCGACTGTGGCAATTTTTGCGTCGTAGGCAAATTCAGAGCTTAACGAGAAGAAGCTACTGAATAGCAACACGCGGTTATAACCCACCTTGAAAAAGATGCCCGTTCCAAACGAAGCAAGGCAGCGCGGGAAGAATATCAAAACCAGTAGACGGCAGGAATCCTTGTCCTGGGTATTGATTAATTATTATATTTAGCTCGATAAGAGTGATAAATCAAAAATTGAAATCGGATTAGGCTCTGGATTCTACTCTTAGGAGATCGGGCTAGCTACATGTTAGAATAGCAAACTGATGTATTATATTCCAAGCATAAATCTTAGCCGACGAATGTGTTGGGGAAGAGAACATATCACAAGAGGATACTTGGATAGTCAAGCGCCCAAGCTCTGACCTCAAATTTCGTTAAACCTCATATTGTTGAAGACAAAGCTGAAGGCTCTATTCAATCATACTAGGGTCCATATAATCTTGACAGAAGGATTTTTCTCTCAAAACGACTAAGGGTTTCTTCATCCACTTTTGATACGGTCCATGCTTCAGCGCATCCTTAGTAGCTCGAGTGGAGGCTTTATTACTAATTTACCATCATAGCATAAAGACACATCGGCCATTTCAGCTCTTATTTCAAGGTGGGCCTGCCCACAGTACCAGAACAATAGAAAAAAGTTAGTGAACACCCCAACGCAGGACACGTTGTTTTGGTGCAGTTTTGAAAATCATGTGTATGGCACCAACTTCATCCTTTCTAAGGCCCGAGGTCCATCTGACACCTCTTGTATTCCTAAGTCTATTCACCTCCATACCGCTTTCCTTACCATACGATCCCGCGAAGTCGGGTAACCACAGCCACTACGATACTCTCACAGGGGATCCTACCTCTCAAGCATGGAGTCCAAGGACTACATGTCTTAGCAGCATCTGATTTCCGTGGTACCAGACTATATAGCCTCTGGTCAGGCTCCGCAAGATCTTCTTAATGGGTCCCTAACAAACACAGTCTAGAATCTGATAAGTTATTAGCAGTTATTTACCATATGGACGCGGACCTTCATGAAGCCGACTTGGATTGATTTGCGATGGGCCTTTACAGATCACCTGCTATATCACCATTCCTCGCATATCATCTAGTAACGAATGAGAGATAATCAGTTTTTTTGCGGCTCACTCTATCCACCACCTGAGGACGCGTCTAGTAGGGACCTAACCCCCTGGCAGCGGATGTTAAGAGTAAGATAGTGTGGTGTTGGAAGTTTTGCACAATCTTCTCAAGAATGAGATTAAAGAAGTCATATGACAATGCGTCGCCCTGCCCAAGTTTTTGTCGGTAACGAATGTTTAGGTGAGGTCGTTTGCGACCCTGATGGAGCAGCGAGAATTCTCCATCGTCACCCTGCACAGCAGGACGAGTTTGAGCGGTACACCAAAACTAGACTCTGTATAGTTTGTCTCAATAAATTCTGTCGTATGCGGCTTTGAAATCGGTGAATAGGTGCTGGATTCACAAAAAAGGAGACCCTCTGAGCTGCGCCACCTACAGGGGCAGAAGTCTCCTCAACATCGCCTACAAGTTCCTATCTGCCGTAATATGTGAACGCCTCAAACCGTTTACCAACAACCTGATGGGCCCTTATCAGTGTGGTTATAGGCCACAACCGATCAAATTGTCACACTTCGGCAGATCCTGGAAAAAAACCAAGAAGTCCAAATCGACACCCACCACCTATTTATCGATTTCAAAGCCGCATACGAAACATTTATAGAGACGAAGTTTACAGAGCCATGTCTAGTTTTGGTATACCGCCCAAACGTTTGTGTAAGATGACGATGGAGAATTCTTGCTGCTCCATCAGGGTCGGAAACGACCTCACCGACACATTCCATATCAATAAAGGAGTTAGGCAAAGCGATGCGCTGTCATGTGAGTTCTTTAATTTGATTCTTGAGAGGATTGTTTTGAGCCAACACAAGAGGCACAAATTTCCAAAAATCGGTGCAACTACTAGAATACGCCGACGATATTGACATCATTGGTAGTACTCAACGTGATGTAGCCACGTTTGCTAGTATATAGAAGGAAGCGCCAAAAATGGGTTTGGTGTCGACGAAAGGACACACGACATCAAGGAATTAGACAGAACGTCACCATTGACAAATATAATTTTGAGGTACTACGGGACTTTGTCTACCTCGGCTCCGATATCAACTCTGACAGCAACATCTCGTCAGAAATCAAACGAAGAATTACTCTTGCCAACCGCTGTTTCTTCGGGCTAAGAAGGCAATTTAGTAGAAATGCCCTCACTCGAATTACTAAGGAGATCCTATAAAAGACCCTGATCATCCCAGTACTGCTCTACGGTGCTTAAGCATGGACCGTATCAAAAGCGGATGAAGAAATTTTTTGTCGATTTCAGGAAAATTCTTCGAAAAACCTTCGGTCCCGTTTGCGTTTGCACGAACTATACAAGCTGTACAGCGACATACCCCTGGTCAAAAAAATCCGCAATGGGCATTTAAGATGGCTAGGGCATGTAGAACGAATGGACACCAATACTCCGGCTCGCAGAGTCGTCTTTACAAAGCCAGACGTCGAACGCGGTAGAGGGTGACCTCGCCTTAAGTGGTGCGCACAAGTAGAAACCGACCTCAATCAACTTGGAGTACGCAACTGGAGGCAGTTAGGTAAGAACCGGGCTAATTGGAGAGGCATGTCGGTTGAGGCCCAGTTTCATTCCGGACTGTAGCGCCACTTAAATAAGTAAGTAGGTGGTGGGTATCGATTTGGACTTCTTAGGTTTTTCCAGAATCTGCAGAAGTGTGAAAATTTAAATCAGGAAAGCCGTCATTTCCGGCAGCCTTGTTAAGTTTAAGTTTAGATTTAGTAATCCTCACTTCACTTAGATCAACAACGATATTTTCTTGTTCATCTCAACATTATAATGTTTAGCTCCTATATCCCTAGCTTTGAAGTTTATAACTTTGGTAAAACTTCCAAACATCATTCCTGGAGTGGTACCTCTCCATATCTTCGACAGCACGCTTTTATAGCTCTTTTTTCTTTCCTGAACTTCTCTCCTTCTTTACTACAGAGCTCTGCCAAAAGCTCCTCGAGGATCGGCCAAGCGAACATCTGGATCCCGAGCCTCACTAGGCATGCGCAGGTCCTAAAGAAATACGTAAGGAGCGTAGTAAACTCTGACTATCTATCTCCCTATCTAGACTTTGATCGACCCTTCACCTGCTCGGTTCCGAGCAGAGACGAATGGGACAAGAATGAACCGACAAAAATGAAATCGATTTTCATCTTCAAAGATGGATCAAAGATGGACTATGGAACAGGTGCTGGCATATTCTCAGAGGAATTAGTAATACACAAATCAATCTGGCTTCCTGATCATAGTAGTGTGTTCCAGGCTGTCACTGCCCGAGTGTCTGTCACCTGAGGAACAGAACACTTGGAAGCTACTACTTCCAAGACATCCAAGAACTTTCCGATACTCCATTACCCTATCTTTACAGGTTCCTACAAACATCAGGATGGCTGGATAGAGTGGAGTAACAATAAGGAAGGACTTATTCCCACCAAGGGTATCACAATGGGTCCACATGAACCTAAGTGTGGCGGAATAGAGGATCCTCTACTAAACCAACCCGTAAACCTAACCTAACCTAACTACTACAGAGCTCCATGGCAGGCTCTCGTCTTCACCTGCAGCTAAGCCTTGTAGGCTCGTTCTTGGCTGCGAGCATCTGCAGTCACACTTTATCACACCAAGGGTTTCTTGCTGGTGGGCTCGAGAAGCGTAGCATATCAGTTTCGAGGTATCTAATGGTTTGTTGACATTAGATGATGGTGGTATGGTGTTAATCTAGAGGTTAAGGGATACGCATTGCGCAAAGGTCTTGGCGGTCTCTTGCGATTGGAGACTTTCGACACAAAATATTTTTACAGTATTTCTAGTTTGTTGTGGCGTATTGTATATCCGCATTTTTAAAGTGGCTGTAACAAGGTAGTTTTACGAGTCAATGTTAGCCCCTTGGAATGTTCGGACAACCAAAATGCTGAGTGCGTGCCTCTTGTCTATCGCAATGTCATCAATTTGATTGACCGTTCGTTGATCCATGTCCCCTTATGGATATCGAGGTAAGGAAACCGTGTGCTAGCTGTAGTGGCATTTCATTCCGCAGTGAAGTCAATTTGCCTAAATCCGTTGGTAGACTTCTTGTCGTGTAGGCTGTGTTTTACGACAATACTGCTACAGATTTCTTCTCTTCCTACCTTTTCGTTTCAATCTCCCAGCAAGATTTGAACATCGTAGTCCAGGAGCTGCTTTTAAACAGTCTTTGCTATATCCTCTCTGTTCCTATGTCGGAGCATATAAGGCTTGTGTTGTAGAATGTGGCCTGTTACAATGCATTTGCTTATATCTTAGAAACGTAAGACTTCTTGCCTATCTCTGGTACTTATAACGAATCCACATCCTAATATATAACTCACTACAGCACGGTCCGTAGTAGATGGCACAAGTTTTCATTCTCCTTTTGTCAGCCCCTTCCCATTCTATTTCCTGGATGGCAACAATGTCTGCTTTGTAGCAGATTAGTACTTCCACTAGTTGCTCGCTCTCACCTCTCCGGTTTAATTTTCTCATATTTCAGGTTCAGATACAAACTTCGTTGTCAGTTATTCATTTAGCATTGTCGTCAACAATAAAATCAGTCCTTTTCAATGCTCTTGGTGGACTCTTAACAACAATTTTTCCGTTGAATGAATAGTTAACCAAAAGTACCAACCCAAACCGGTAAGGAATCTCAGCTTTCTGTAAAGGGGACCCCGCACTTAGTAGTCCAATGCACTTGTCACAAGGTCATTGCCCCCACTTGCGACATATGTATACAACATCATACAACAATCAAAATACAAAAAGGGGCACATGTCGAAAAAAAAGTATAAAGACCAGACTATACCCCCAGACCAGACTATACCCCCCCTGTAAGACCGAAATATAGAAAATTGAAGTGGAGACCTAAGTTATTCGAAACTTCGTCTATGTCACAAGCTGGGTCAATCTTGTCACCATGGCATAGATATCATATGCATGCTTTCTTCTGGTATTGTCTGTGGATAAAATCCAAGTCACGTGTACAATCTCAAAGTGCACAATTCCTTAAATAACCTCACTCTCGAAGAGCGCTAGAGGCTAGACCGTAGGACAAACAATGCCGGCGGACTTGATTTTTCAATGAGGATCCTTCATTCATACTCACCTTCTTGCCACTTGATGTTTACCTACGACTAGATATTGACACGAATACAGCCTCCATCAATTTGCAACACCTTTACCACATAGGTACAGACCTCCACATACATATACCCTACCAACAACACATCTTCCAATCTCTTTGCCCTCTGCCCATGGGCATTATTCGCTGCCTTCAAATATGTTGAAATTGTAAACGCAAAAAAAAAAAAAAACCAAACCCCCATTCGCATCCTTTCAGCCTTCCATTCTCTCTGTCTCAGATAGAAAATTCCCTTTTTCGTTGCGTAATTCTACGCCAAATGAAAATATTTACATATCACCCACACAAACTCTTGCCCTGCAACTGTATCCCTGCTGCTGCTCCCTACCCAAATATAAAAGAAATAGGAACACGCCTTCCAGTGAAGGCTTGTGTATGGATGGGCGGAATGACACACGAGGACGATGCGGTGCTACAACAAAAACAAAACTATTTCCATAAGTAACAACTTTTCGCTGAAAAGGATCTGAGAAAAAAAACTGCAAAACTAACATCAGCACACAGAAAGCAAAGGTATACAATATCGAGAGCAAGGTTAATGGAAGAGAATAGGATTTGTTGCAAAAAGGATAAAAGCTTTCACCAAACTGCTTTGCAAATAAACTTGTATCCTCGTCGTTGTACTGGGTTGTCATGTGAGGATATATTGTCATCTTCTTTTGGCATAGATATATCCTCCCCATACACAAATAGGTATGTCCTTGTGCACGAGGGAAGCAACACGACACTTAAAGGATGCTACTGATAATGTTCTCCAATCGTAAACATTTAATGAGATGCACGCAGTTGCGCTACTTAATCTAAAACGTTTTACAATACTACAATAGATTACCGTTACTGGCTGTAAAACTATAATATCCTCAGCGAGGTTCATAACTAAAATCGTAAAATTGGATCAACGCTGCGATGTCGATTATCCCTTCCAAAGTGAATTGACCCAAATCCAGGCATTAAATTATATTCCAAATGGATAATCCTTTGGCGGAGAGTTGGACGATTCTGAAGCAAGTTTTGCGGTCCTGGAGATAATCAGCGCGTTTTAAACTGGAAAAGGCGCTCCTCCTGCCGAGGAAACCCCCACTTTACCTTTTGCCAAAAATCGAAAACCGCATTCCGTCATCACTGCACAGTGAAAGGATGGGAGTGCGAATGAAAGCAGGAAACACAGGACGTGGGGTTATACATCAGCACTACGTATATGTATATATCTGTGTGGGGGAAAGAAAAGGACTTGACTAACATTTTCCGCTCGTTATTACCGCGCGCGTGCACTCAACCGGCAAGGATAAACTTTTTAAATCAAACAATTAAATTCCCTACGCTTGCCTGATTTCTGGCAGAGCCCAGTGTCGAGGAAGGCCAACGGAAAAGGACACAAAAAGCAGCAAGCATCCACAAAAAAATCCCTGCTCAGGGTGCCTTACTTGACTGTTGTCGTTGTAGTCGTTGTTGCAGCTCACACACTCTTGCGCTTACCAAAAGTGAATGGATGATGATAAGCCATGCTAAAGGATGTGGGTGGGGGTCCTTTTTTCGCCCACCCACCCCATAAACTCTTTTGAGTTGAGTTAATTTTTGTTCTTTATCCCGTTCCTCCATTTTTAATTTCATTCGTTTTAGATAAGGTACCTTAGGGTGGTGTGTTTTTCGGGGTTTTCCTTTCTGTGTAGATCGCTTTTGTGAACCGTTAACAGGATATAAATCCGAATCCAATTCGAGAGTTATTTCTACAAGAATGGGATTAGTTTATGTGTGATTGGATTGGAGTTTTTCTTGGGCGCGTTAAATGTAATAGTGGTTGGATCTCTTGAACAATTGGCTTTCGAGAGGACGATGTTCAAGGATTTAGTGAATAATTTTAGAGATTCTTCTTTGTATCCTTTTTTTTGTGTGGTGGGATTTATAGTTAAGAGGATAACATGCAAAGTTTTGTTCAACAGGCGAACACTGGCAGTGAGATAAATAGGATTTAAGGAAATCGACTGGGATAGGATAAGGTTTTACTTGAATGTGAAGTGGGCGAGGGAATTGTAGGCAAGACGTCCTTAATTTTGGGGAAATGTTGAAAATTTGTTATAATTATTGATTCTTGGGTGATATAACCATCTTGTAACACGTAACGTCCATTAGGACGATGTTTGTATTCTTATACGTGAACCAATTAAAATTTAGAAACAAATCCATGGTCAACTTATGTGGTGCAAAGTTCATAGCCCACACTAAAGTGCGATTGGATAAACCTTCAGTTCCACTAAAAAAGCATTTTGAAGAACTCTTTAAAAAATGAGCTGACAAGCTCTGACGACGAAGATTTTACCACAATCTTTGCAAGTAGTACATTAACATAGTCCTTAGCATGTTGGACCACTAAGCGCCGGGTTCTGGTTTCCGTCCCAAAAGTAACAAAACCTAATTTGTTTCAGTGCCCCACCGGTTGCAGAAGAATATCCAAAAATGTAAAACTATCATGAGAAGTCAGTACTACACTGCTTCAACTCCCTCCAAACACTCAGTTCCAGGAACAAAACCAGACTATGGTGGGTCCCCGGACATAAGGGAATTGAAGGTAACGAAAAAGCTGATGAACTAGCCAGAAAAGGTTCGGAAACCCCCTTCATTGGACCTTAACCCTTCTGTGCAATCCCCAAATCAGCCATAAATCTGGTTGTTAAAAAACTGGGAACAAAACAAATGTTTTTCATACTGGGAAAACATCCGAGGCCTAAGACAGGCCAAAAGAGCTATTCAGCCCTTCAAATCAGATGCCAATAAGATACTAAATCTTCGTAGGCACGATATCAAAAACTTAGTAGGCTACCTAACTGGTCATCACGGTCTGCGATATCACCGGAGTGCAGACTTTGTCTAGAAGAAGACGAAACAGCCGAGCATATCATATGCCAATGCCCGGCCCTTTACGGTATGAGAAGGGAATCTTTCTTCAGGGAATTTTTAAGTCCCGAAGAACTGAGGAAATCTTCGGCTAAAAGTAATATCAGCTACATCAGGAAAGTAGAAGCGCTACTAACCTAAAAAACATCTGACGGCAAGCACAATAGATCTTTTAGGTCGATGTGTATATTACTGCTTAGGCAGGTCAGAATTTAAAAAAAAAATCATGAGAAGCTACTCAAATTTGCCATTTGGAATCGGAGTTAAACTGGAGGCTCCATACTTTATGGCAAAATTATAATTTAGCCCTTACAAACAAATAAAAAAGCTACGTTTTGAAATCTATGTCGACGATGCTGCCTTCCAAATCCAACTCTCAGTCTTCATGTGGCGACCTCTGAGTGCCTAGAACCTTGGCTGTAGATAGTATCTCAATCCCTGTGTAAGGCTTTGGCGGCAGCAGATGAGACCGGGGGAAGAACTCCCAAGATAGAGTCAACAGTGGCGTCTACAGTCCAGTTTAGGATGAATAAAGTGAATAACCTAAATGAGCTGCTTCGACATATTCGGACAACAGGTCATCTAGGAATCTCAAGGGTAAGTCAGGCCCCTTGAAGACATGGTGGTGGATGAGCCGAACGGAATTCGATAGCGCTTAATACCCAATAAATTCGGACTGGCCCTCCACCAAGAGCCTCGGAAAGGACGGATTATATTGTTTACGACCATACTAAACTTAAACGGACAATGACGACGTTCGTAACTGCACCTGAATGTGAGGACATTAAACAGGAGAGGTGCAGACGAATAACTAGCGGAAGCTATAAGCTGCTTTAAAGCAGACATTACTGCTATCCAGGAAATGCGATGTGATTGGTCTGGCAAAAAACGTATGAAAAACTATGACATCTGCCTACTACGGACCATGTTTTATTGAGCAGAAGCAGGGACTCTATTCCGATGTGGATTTGTTATAAGTTTCAGACTTAGGCAAGAAGTCTTATAATTTAGTAGATATTAGAAAACGCATTGCAACAATTTGGTTTAAGGTCAACTTCGCCAATATTAGCCTTATATGCGGTCACACTCTGACGGGGGAATAAAGATGATATAGCTTCTACGAGCTTCTGGACCAAATTCATGAGCGTGTACGATGTTAAAAACGTGCTGGGAGATTTTAACGAAAAGGTAAGAAGAGAAGACATCTTTAACAGGGTCGTCGAAAAACACAGCCTACAAGACAAGACGTCTGCCAACGGACTTAGGCTAATTCACTTTGCTGCGGAACAAAATGGCACTGTTGCCATCACACGGTTTCTTCACCTCGATATCCATTGGAGGACATGGCGGTCTCCAGATAAACGAACAGTCAATCAAATTGATCATATTGCTATACACAAGAGGCATGATTCCAGTATTTTGGATCTCCGAACATTTTGTTTGGCTAACATCGACCCGGACCACTACCTTGTTGCAGCGCGAGGTAGGAATGTGGATATCCACCACTCCACAACATATCAAAAATGCTTTGAAAAAAAAATTAATGTCGAAAGACTGCAATCGCAAGAGACCGCCAAGGCCTTCGCAGATGCATCTAATGTCGAAGGACGTTGGCAATCATGCCAACAAGGCATTAGTATAGCAGCAACTGTTTTGCTAGGTGTCTCGCGGCCACCAGCAAGAAACCCTTGGTTTAATTAGGAATGCCAACATATGCTCGCAGCCAAGAACGCGGCCTACAAAGATAAGCTATACGTTAAGACTAGAGCTGCCATTGATCTCAATAGGCAAAGAGGAAGAACACAGGCTTTTCAGAAGAAAAAAGAGGAGGTTATGTGCGCTATCATGGACATAGCGAGGTGCCACTGCAGAAATTATTTTCGCAAGTTTTACGAAAGTAAAGAAGCAGGGAGACAAGTCTCGAAGTGAATACGGTCGAGACGAACAAGGAAAGTTCGTAGATGAGATACAGTTTATGCTGAGGATATGGATGAACCACTTCGACAGAATGTTAGACGTCGATGACGAACAATCCTCCGCCGTCAGGCAGAACGAACCAGTCAATGGCTGTGTTCCAGGGTTCAGTTTTGTAAGATATTCGATTGACCAATGAGAACAGTGATTCATCGAAGATATCTTACTAAATCTGAAATTCGAAACACTGCAAATATTGGCGACGGCAACAGAAAACGACAACCACCCGAACTAAGTGAAGTAAGGATAGTGATATCTAAAGTAAAGCCTAACAAGGCTGCCGGCAATGACGGCCTTCCAGCCGAGCTTTATAAACAAAATTTGATCGGATGAAAGTATGCCTGAAGAATGGAACCACAGCATCGTTTGCGAAATCCACAAAAAAGGAGACCCTCTGAACTGCCCCAACTACAGAAGCATAGATAAGTCTCCTCAACATCGCCTACTAGATCCTATCTGCCGTAATATGTGAACACCTGAAACCGTTTACCAACAACCTGATCGGCCCTTATCAGTGTGATTTTAGGCCAAGAAAGTACAAAATTGATCAAATCTTCACACTTCGGTAAATCCTCTCGTCAGAAATCAAAGAATTACTCTAGCCAACCGCTGTTTCGTCAGGCTAAAAATGAAATTCAGTAGTAAAGCCCTCACACGAACTACTAAGGAGATCCTACATAAGACCCTGATCATCCCAGTCCTGCTCTATGTCGCTGAAACATGGACTGTATCAAAAGCGGATGAAGAAATTCTTGGTCGATTTGAGAGAAAAAATTCTTCGGTCCCGTTTGCGTTGACGGGATTTGGAGACAAAGATTCAACCAAGAACTATAAGAGCTGTACAGCGACATGCCCCTAGTCGAAAAACTCCGCTTTGGTCGTTTAAGATGGCTAGGGCATGTAGAGCGAATAGACACTTATACTCCGGTTCGCAGGGTCTTCAATTCCCAGCTAGACATAGGACGCGGTAGAGAAGACCTCGCCTTAAGTAGTTCTACTTTTCTGCACTCTGCACAATTCAAAACATAAGAATTTGTAACGAATCTAGACTTCGAATTTTCGCGCCATTACGACACAAACCTATATGACGTATACTGGGAATTAAAAAGCTTTTCATGCATAACATTGGTTGGTCTGATTGGACACACCCTTTAAGTTAAGTATTGGTATTTTTCGTCAGCCCAAGAATTTTCATTTAATGGGCTGTATGGCTCTGTAGGGTTTCTTGCATTTGCAGATTTCGACATTGGAAGGTTGGATATCCATTGTGAGGTTGAACATCCATATTATTCGTTGCTTAGCTCCATTAAGAAAGAGGTCCGAGTCAATGTTGCCCTTTTGGATTGATCTGATAGCTAGAATTCAAAGAATTTCAACGTTCTCTGTAGTCAGTTCGGCAACGTCTTCAAACCCTTCGCCTATACTCTGCAGGAAGATAAACCATACGAATACGTAGTTCAGTCATAATAAAAGATACCACGGATACACATTTTCTGAAAACGTAACATCCATATCCATCCTAATAAGAACACCTAACACTCCAAACATGGAAGTTTCTAAACAGAAATTTCACTGAAATACCTCACCAAACCCTCCCAGCATTCACCATTCAGCTGTTATGCAATAGCATCCAAAAATGCATCCCACTTTCCACTATCCATACCTCTGACCGCACTAAACTGTCGATTTCCGGGGCATAAAGACTCAACTCTCGACAATCAAGGAATTTCTTTTCAGAAAACTTAACAAAAAAAAATTAGAGAACTAAATTTTCGACAGCCCTTACCCACTCACCACCGTCTATGTGCCACGAATCCCTTGTGTTAATTTCCAGCATTCGTGCAAGCGTAAAACGAACCGCTACTAATGTGGTTAAATGAGAATGAATTGAACACCTCTGGGAGAGTGGTACACTTCCACACTTTTCATCCCACGTTCAGATGGCCTGCTCACGAAGGACCCTGCTACACATCTCTACGTATACGTTCCCCAGGAGAACACTTTTTCATAGCATCCATGGGTTCTGTCATTTTCTATCCTTTGGAGCCATAGACAACGATTTTCGACAAAGTCTGGGTGTGGAGGCCGTTCTTGCCTAAGTTTTGCGCATTTTCCCAAAGAAAACAACCACCAGCACGAAAGGAGGCGCAACATAAAAAAAAAGGATAACGGAAGAACGAACTTCTTTAGCAAATTGAAATGTATATAATGTATGAGTTGAGGAGCCTGCAGGACAGTAGATACTTGTATCAATGTCTATCGCTGGCCATAAAATAGTTCCAGATACACTGCCTCCAACCAACACAGAGAGCAGAGAATGCAGTAAATTCTTGTTCTTGAGGATTTTTTTTTGTCTGTTCGTCCATTTTGCGCTAACTCAAGGATTCCGAGAGAAACTCGAGACTGGGAATCACCTGCATGAGAGGAGATGCGAAGAGACGAAGTTATTATCGAACTTGTCCTAGCACGAGGATAAACAACAACCGATGGCAGTAAAAACAATGCTGCTGAACGTGGGCGGGAGATAGGTGGAAACAAATTCGCCAAAAGGACGAACGAGCCACAAGTGAAATAAAATTTCAATTTGCGAAATTTTATTCGCCTTGAATTTTTCTTTTTTTTTCCAACTTCCTTGGAATATTCTTTGCAAAGCTGTTTCCCTTCTATTGCCAGGCAAGTAGGAATCGTCCTCGATGTTGGCGGTGGCGGTGGCAGGCTATACGTAAATGTTCTATTTGTTTGCTGTGGAAGAGAAAGAGAGAGACAGAGATCTTTATTTCTGTGGCTCCTGGGGATGGACTATGTGATGATTATGGGTTCGAGTTCATGATACTGGTGATGCCCTTCGGGGCGAGGATAAAGGAGCCAACAAGAAAACGGAAAACACGATTGGACTAAATAATAAATGAATTTCGGTGAGCTATGCTGCAGGCACAGGACCTTCGCACAAAATGATTTTTAATTTGCGTAATTTGAAGGTATACGATCTGATCACTTAGGGAAATTTGTTTGGTTTTACGTCGGCATTTGGGGGTGCGCAGGATATCTGTGGGGTTTATCTATTTTGATGACAGATTTCGATGGTTGATTGAGTTTGAAGGAGGTGCAAATTGTAAAAGTAGCTGGCAAATTGGTTATAATAAGTGAAGGTCAGGTTTGTGAGAGTTCCTGCTTTTTTATGTTTTTATTTTTGCGGTTTGTGTGATTATTGGGCCAAATGCAAGGGTTTGGTTCCTTAAAGGCACCGCTATTGGTATGTTTCGTCAAGAATTTGAAGGACCATTCTGTTTTCGTGCAAAATTTATCGTTTCATTTTTAACCTTGAGAATACCCAGCTAACAGGCTCTGTGTAGGATGCAACTCATCAATTAGCCCTTAGCTAGCCGCCTCCAGTTGCGCACTCCAAGTTGGTTGAGGTCGGTTTCTACTTGTGCGCGCCACTTAAGGCGTGGTCTTCCTCTACTGCGTCCGACGTCTGGCTGGGAATCGAAGACTCTGCGAGCCGGAGTATTGGTGTCCATTCTTTCTACATGTCCTAGCCATCTTAAACTTCCTATGCGGAGTTTTTTGACTAGGGGTATGTCGCTGTACAGCTCGTATAATTCGAGGTTGAATCTTCGTCTCCATAGCCCGTCAACGCAAACGGGACCGAAGATTTTCCGAAGAATTTTTCTCTCGAATCTACCAAGGATTTCTTCATCCGCTTTTGATACGGTCCATGCTTCAGCGCTGTAGAGCAGGACTGGGATGATCAGGGTCTTATATAGGATCTCCTTAGTAGTTCGAGTGAGGGCTTTACTACTAAATTGCCTTCTTATCCCGAAGAAACAGCGATTGGCAAAAGTAATTCTTCGTTTGATTTCTGACGAGATGTTGTTGTCAGAGTTAATAGCGGAGCCGAGGTAGACAAAGTCCCGTACTACCTCAAAGTTATATCTGTCAATGGTGACGTTCTGTCCAATTCGTCGATGTTGTGTGTCCTTTCGTGTCGACAGCATATACTCAGTCTTACTCTCATTTACTGCTAAACCCATTTTTGCGGCTTCCTTCTCTATACTAGCAAACGTGGCTATGACATCACGTTGAGTCCTACCAATAATGTCAATATCGTCAGCGTATGCTAGTAGTTGCTCCGATTTTTGGAAAATTGTGCCTCTGGTGTTGGCTCGGGAGTTTTACACAATCCTCTCAAGAATCAAATTGAAGAAGTCACATGACAGCGCATCGCCTTGCCTAAATCCTTTTTTGGTATCGGATGTGTCGGTGAGGTCGTTTCCGACCCTGATGGTGCAGCGAGAATTCTCCATCGTCATCCTACACAAGCGGACGAGTTTGGGCGGTATACCAAAACTAGACATGGCTCTGTATAGTTCGTCTCTATAAATGCTGTCGTATGAGGCTTTGAAATCGATGAATAGGTGGTGGGTATCGATTTGAACTTCTTGGGTTTTTTCCAGGATCTTCCAAAGTGTGAAAATTTTATCGATTGTGGACTTTCCTGGCTTAAAACCAGACTGATAAGGGCCGGTCAGGTTGTTGGTAAACGGTTTCAGGCGTTCACATATTACGGCAGATAGGATCTTGTAGGTGATGTTGAGTACACTTATGCCTTTGTAGTTGGCGCAGTTCAGAGGGTCACCTTTTTTGTGGATCTATGTTATTTATGTTAGAGAATACATTTCAAAAATTCAGGTTGTAAATTTTTGTAAAATTTTTAAGGCTTTGTTTCCTTCCTAAACTTTACGTGATAACCATGCCCAAAAATTTTCGAATATGTTTAAGTCTTATGAATATGGCAGCCATGGCATAAGTTCCACATTTTCTGATTGAATGCAACTTCTAAAAACCCAGAAAGTGTGGATGCTGGCATTGTATTGTTGGAATATCCAAGGCAGGGGTCCGAAAATGTTTTTCACTTATGTAAATAACCGTTCTAGCAAACATTTGTAGTTGTTCCGGTTCATTGTTGTGGACAAAAGCTCCAACTCGATTGTGGCGTAGTAGGTAGTAGCACCCCACACCATTACACCTGATGTACGGCTGTGATGTCTTGCTCATCCTTTCTTAGATCATGGAAATAAAAGCTGTAACCATCGTGGCCGTTACGGTTAAACTTTTTTTCATCCGAAAAGACAACGCATTTCCATTCACTACTCCAAGCGACATGTTGTCCTGCAAAATTTATTTGATGATCCTTGTGTTGCTAAACTGATTTCTTTTTAAGTTTTCTTCTTTGTATTGTATCACTTTTTCGCGTTATCCTTCGGTCTAATGCTATGCTAGCTGATACACCGCTATTTGGCCTTATTTTAGTCGCTGGTAGAGTAGAATTTGAGTCAAGCCTTAGAATTAACCGCTTTTCTCGCAATGCTGTTGCTTCTGCTTAAACTAAATAAAATAAAAACAGAACAAAACTTTGAAAAAATCGCTGATGTGATCTCATGCACCGAAATATTTGCAATGGCCTCTTCCTAGTTGCGCATCTTTTTATACGCTTTTGAAGTATTTCATTGTTTGATTTTTCAAATTCGATTAAAAATTTTAAAAACCATGCAGTAGAAACTTACTTGCAAAGCCTAACCGCTGGAAAGGAATCGAATTATTCGCTCTGGAAAGCAATTAGAGTCATAAAACGGCCAAACATCGCTGTGCCGCCAATTAGGGTAACTCAAGACGTTTGGGCAAAAAGCGATAAGGAAAAAGCTGACGTTTTTGCCTCACATCTTGAGGAAACATTTAAGCCATTTGATGGTCCGGCGCAAAATGAAAACATTAATATATTCGAGAGATAAACCGATAATAAAATAGTAAGATATGCAAGTATTGCCGAGCTTAAACGGGAAACACAGAAACTAAAGTCTAAAAAAGCTCCGGGTTATGACCTGATTACAGGAGAACTTCTTAAAATGTTGCCTCGGAAAGCATTAACAAAGCTTCTTGCGGCAATCAGATTAGAATACATACCAAGACAGCGCAAGTGATTATGGTCCTAAACCAGGAAAATCACCGAATGAAATAAAATCTTACATACCTACTTCACTTCTTCCAATAATTTCAAAAGTTTTTGAACGCATATTACTCGGTCGCTTACACCCCATAATTGACCAGAAACGTCTTTTACCTGACCATCAATTTGGGTTTAGAAGTAAACATTCAACGGTGGACCAAGTACATCGAATTACAGATGTAATTGAGAAAGCTTCCGAAGAAAATTTGTTCAGCCGTATTTCTTGACGTGTCGCAAGCTTTTGACAAGGTGTGGCACAAAGGCATTAAGTATAAACTAAGTCAAGATCTGCCAGAACAAGACTCTTCCGTGTGAAACTTGGAAACGAATATTCCGAGTTCAATGAAATAATAGCTGGTGTACCGCAAGGAAGCGCCCTTGCACCAATCCTGTTCCTCCTATTCACTCGTTATATCACACAAACAAACGATATAATAGTTGCAACGTTTGCTGATGATACTAGCAGTTGGCACAACAATAGAGGAAACAAATATCAAATTACAAAACGCTCTTAACGAGGTTAATGAATGGACTAAATCCTGGCGGATTGCACGTGATGAGCGCAAATCGATCCATGTAGATTTTTCGCATAAACGGACAAACAATTTGCCTGTATTTCTAAATACGGTTCGAGTCCCGTTTGCAAATGAAGCGAAATATCTCGGTATAACACTCGATGCAAAATTAAAATGGAAGTCGCACGTAAAAAAAAAATGCGAAGAACTTAAAAATAAATACAGAGAACTGTACTGGTTGCTCGGAAAATATTTGAAGCTTAACCTTGATAACAAGCTGTTATTATACAAGCAAGTGCTAAAACCGGTTTGGACATATGGTATACAGCTATGGGGTTGTACCAGTATACCAGGTACTAAAAGTTTCCAACAGGTAGATATAAAGAGTGAAAATCTATTGCAAAATGTATGGCCTCATCCTAGTGATCGTCAGTGTATTTTGCTTAAAATTTTTAAGACAAATGCAGAATTTTTTTTTTAAGTTATTCAGAGGCCTGAAGCCAACTTTCAGAGAAAAATAATCCAACATCTCTTAGATGCGTACGAACTAGCCACTACAAATTAACGCGATTATGCACCTTAGTCCTAACAATAACAATTTTTTAAACTTCAAACTAAAATGTTTGATCGAATTTACTGGCCACATTTCTACTTGTGCGCGCCACTTAAGGCGAGGTCTTCCTCTACTGCATCCGACGTCTAGCTCAGAATCGAAGACTCTGCGAGAAACAGCGTGCATTTGGATGCGGATTTGTTATAAGTGGCAGACATAGGCAAGAAGTTTTATGTTTCCAAGACATTAGCGAAAGCATTGTAACAACACGCTTCAAGGCCAAATTCGCCAACATAAGCCTTATATGCCCTCACAGTCCCACGGAAGAAAAATAAGATATAGCGAGGTCCTTGACAAAACTTTTAAACGTCTGGCCTTATCAGTCTGGTTTTAGGCCAGGAAAGTCTACAGCTGATCAAATCTTCACACTTCGGCAGATCCTGAAAAAAAAATCCAAGAAGTCCAAACCGATACCCACCACCTCTATTCATCGAATTCAAGGCCGCATCCGACAGCATTTATAGAGACGAACTTTGTAGAACCTTGTCTAGTTTTGGTATACTGCTCAAATTCGTCCGTCTGTGTAGGATGACGATTGAGAATTCGTTACCAAAATAATGATTTAGGCAAGGCAATGTACTGTCATGTGACTTCTTTAATCTGACTCTTGAGAGGACTGCACATAACTCCCGAACCAACACCAAAGACACAATTTTCCGTACCCCGCGCCGATGCTTGCTGCTATAGAGAAGGAAGCGGCAAAAATGGGTTTAGCTGTAAATGGGGAAAGGCCGTTATAAATGAGGAAAGGACGAAATATATGCTGTTAATTGTTTATCCCGGCTACACTTTTGACACTTTGACAACAACATCTAGTCAGAAATTAAACGAAGAATTACTCTTGCTAACCGCTGTTTATTCGGGCTACTAATGAGATACTATACAAGACCTTATGAACATCCCAGTTCTGCTATAAGGCGCTGAAGCATGCACAGTATTAAAAGTGGATGAAGAAATCCTTGGTCGTTTTGAGAGATAATCTGTTCAAAAAATCTTCGGTCCCGTTTGCCTTGGCGGGCTTGGAGACGAAGATTCAACCAAGAACTAAACAAGCTGTGCAGCGACATGCTCATAGTCAAAAACCTCTGCATTGAACGTTTAAGGTGGACATGTAGATCGAACACTTATACTCCGCATCACATTCTTCGATTCCCAGCCAGACGTCGAACACAGTAGAGAAAGACCTCGTCTTAAGTGGGGTGCGCAAATAGAAACCGACCTGAACAAACTAGAAATTCGAAACAGGAGGCAGTTACCTAAGAACCAGGCTAATTGCAGAGGCTGGTTGGTTGAGGCTCAGGTTCATTCCGGACTCTAGCGTCACTTAAGTAAGTTAGTAAGAATTATGTCAAGAAGTGGTTATATGGCCTGGCCTTGATTTGACGCCTCTTGAATTCTTTTAACAAACGAAGTACAGCCTCTACGGAAGGACAACAACAACAGAAAACTGCAAATGTGCTTAAAATAGCTCGTCTTGCACCACGGCTAGAGGGGCCCACTTGACCGACGTCATATTCCATACGTAATGTTAAAGAACGGCCAAATAAAACCGCCAAATAAAATGGATTCGTCGCCGGAGTCGTAAGTAAGATTATATTTTGTAATATTTTACTAATTTAACTTTGATTTGCAAAATAAAAAATGGAATAATGAATCCATTAAGTTATTAGTGAGCACCAGATTGCAATTTGAGCAGGATTTTTGCAATAGAAGAAGGAAGAAAAAGGTGCTATGGAGAATCGTTCTAGAGGAAATTCAGAAAAATCAACCAGAATTCTGTTTTTCCGTGGATGAAATCACATGAACATTTTTGAACATGAAGACAAGCTATAAACGGATTAAGCCAGAAATTGCACTTCTGGACAAGCGGCAACATCGTGGGAGTTCTTTGAAGTCTTCGATAGTCAGTACGGAACAAGACATTCGGTGGTAGTTCCTCCTGAGAATGTAGATGCATCTTTAGAGGACTCAGATGAAAATATAGAAAACAATATGCTATATTTTGAAGATGTCATTGACGATCCGGAGGTCTCTGAAACGCACAACCACCAAAAAATAAAAAAAGAAAACAATCGAAGTGATTGACTTCATCAAGTCAGAATCGGATAAGGACCGAGAATATCTGAAACAGTTAGTGGATATTTTAAACGCCAGGCTCAAAGTGGATCAAGAAAGAGTGGAAGAAATGAGGGAGTTGAAAGGTCTTCTTCGTCAGTTGATAGATTGAGTAAGTTATACAAAGGGCAAAGGGGTTGAAACAGCACTGCACGACGTTGTTAGTGCTATAGAAAAGTCTCTAAAAGACAAAGAATACACACTCGCAGCATTCCTATATATTGAAGGAGCTTTCAACAATGTCAAAACATGCGCAGTGGAAAGGGCATTGCAGAATTCCAACGTTGACCAGGCACTCACTAACGTGATTGTAAGTCTTCTCAAAGAAAGGAATATCAAGGCAAAACTGGGCGACACTGAACTAAAAGTAAACGCCTCAAGGGGCACACCACAAGGAGGAGTCATCCCCCCTCTACTATAGGTTCTTGTCGTTAATGAAATACTAATGAAATTCAAAAACAGGGGGGTTAAAGTAATTGCGTACGCAGACGATGTAGTATTGCTTGCGACAGGCAAATTCTTACCAACCATAAGTGAGCTGTTAGAAAACTCGCTCCGGACACTCAACAAGTGGGCAAAGCAATGCGGCCTTGGGGTCAACCCCCAAAAAACCGAGCTTGTGCTGTTCACAAATAGAAGATCAATACCACCCCTCGAACCACCAGCTATAGAAGGAATACCCCTTAAAATAGCTGAAAGTGCGAAATATCTGGGAATAATTCTAGACAGGAAGCTCAATGTCAATGAAAGAGTTAAGAAAGCAGCAAATGCTTTCTACGCATGTAACCGAATATTCGGCAGAAAGTGGGGACCTAGCCCCAAAATAATCCTGTGGATGTATACGGCTATCGTGCGACCAATACTCACATATGGCAGTATAGTCTGGTGGCAAGCCACAGACAGAGCAACCAACTTGAAGCAAATGACAAAAATACAAAGACTAGCGTGTATAGGGACAACCAGTGCGATGAGAACAATGCCAACCTCTGGATTGGAGGTGATTCTGAATCTGCTGCCCTTGGATCTATACATGCAGGAATCAGCTGCCAAAAGCTCCTCGAGGATCAGCCAAACAAACAGCTGGATCCCGAGCCTCGCTGGCCATGCGCAAGTCCTAAAGAAATACGTAGAGAGCGTAGTAAACTCTGACTATCTATCTCCCTATCTAGACTTCGATCGACCCTTCACCTGCTCGTTTCCGAGCAGAGACGAATGGGACAAGAATGAACCCACAAAAAGGAAATCGATATTCATCTTCACAGATGGATCAAAGATGGACTGTGGAACAGGTGCAGGCATATTCTCAGAGGAATTAGTAATACACAAATCAATCAGGCTTCCTGATCATAGTAGTGTGTTCTAGACTGAGGTGCTAGCAATCGCTGAAGCGGCTAATTTGGTGTCAATAATGGAAATACCACACAGTGATATCACCATATTCATTGACAGCCAAGCGGCTATAAAAGCAGTATCTGCTATCGAAATTAAATCAAAGCTAGTTCGCCGCTGCCGCGAAGAGCTCAAGGTTCTCTGCTCACAGCATAATGCTAATCTCTGCTGGGTTCCTGGTCACAGGGACATAGACGGCAACGAGATGGCCGACGAACTGGCAAGAAATGGATCTGCTACAGATCATGATCAGGCACTACAAACGGTCGAACCACCACTCTGTAACCTCAGAGAAAGAGTGGAATACAAAACCCGAATGAAAGCCAATACCAGGTGGAAGTCATTGACTACCTGCGAAATATCTCGGAAGCTCTGGCCAGAATACAACGGAAACCGAACCAAAAAACTTTTGCGGTACGATAAAAGCTCCTTATCTAAATTGGTAGGGGCTCTAACTGGTCACAACTTTCTCAGAACCCATACAATGAAATTAAATCTCAAGGATGACGATATCTGTAGAGGCTGCGGCGATGAGGAAACACACGAGGATACACCTCACTTCCTCTGTCACTACCCGAGTCTCTGTCACCTGAGGAACAGAACACTTGGAAGCTACTACTTCCAAGACATCCAAGAGCTATCCGATATTCCATTACCCTATCTTTGCAGGTTCCTACGAACATCAGGATGGCTGGATAGAGTGGAGTAACCCATAGTAACGATAAAGAAGGACGTAATCCCACCAAGGGTATCACAATGGGTCCACATGGGCCTAAGTGTGGCGGAATAGAGAATCCTCTACTCCACTAACCCGTAAACCCAACCTAACCTAAGTCGTTTGTTTTGTAAATAAAATAATTCATCAAATTCTCCTTCTTTAATTCTTTTAATTTCAGTGTGTCATTGAGATTTTTCGGGAAAACTCCAATTTGATACGATTTGATATTTACCTGAAATAGGAGAATTTTCAGTTCGGGCAGGATACCTCGATGGACTACTTAAATACTAATCAAACCAAATGTGAAATGAACTGTAATATTTTTTTTTACTTATAAGTGGATTTTTTTTTAAGTTTTTTAATTTCATCCAAAAATACTAAAAATATATTGTGTTCTTATTTCTGGCAGACTTTAAGCGGAAAATAGTGTAGTAAGTCGTTCTCTTTTTAGTTTAGCCTCGTTGTTTGCAACCGGATGATGTTCATCATTTATAACATCTTCTGAAAGTGAATCTACGGAACACTGATTCATAGACGAGTAATTGGGGATTTCATGCAGTATAATAAAATTGTGAAGAGTCACACATGACATTGCAATTTGTTTAACTAATGAAATCTTTTGCACAGGTATGAAGTTCAATATTCTAAATTTCTTTTTTTAAAATACCGAATGCTTGCTCAATAAATACCCGTGTTGAACTGTGGCAATAATTAAAACGCTTCTGTTCCGTTGTTAAGTGTCCATTGTCTCTATATCGAACCATTAAATGGATATCTAAAGGGTAGCCCGAATCTCCAAGTAGATGATAGTCGGGTGGTACTTTTATTTTGCCGCTAACAATAGCTTTTTGTAATGTACTAGCACGCCAGACAGCGGCATCATGGCAAGAACCAGGATATCCAACAAACACATCCGTAAATATGAAATTGCTGTCACATATACCCTTTAATTATATAAAATAAACAAGAATACGAAAATATATTTATTATCAAAGCACCTGCATAATTATGGAATGCGTTCCTTTCCTGTTATAATACCTGGTACACATCCCAAGACAAATGGGAATGGATTAGAGCGTTTTTCATCATTTTCAGGCCACTTTATGAATTTCTTTTTTTAACTTTAGTATGGCCATTACTGTTTTTTAACTACTCTATAAACGGTTCCTCTTCCCATTCCAAAGCGATCAGAAATTTTCGCGGAAGCTGCATTGACTGGCGAGTTTCCAGATAGTTACGTAGAGAGAGGCATTGCTTCAATGAATAAGCAGGTCTACCGGTTTCTCGAGATTTGTTCATTGGTTTCAGATTTCTTTCAAGCGCTTTAAAATTAGAGAACTAAAGTACATACAGCTGGTTTAGATTAGAATAAGCAAATGTATTTAAACTTACAAGAAAATGTGCTTCTATTCATTCGAAAATGACTAAAAAACATATGAGAAGGCTACAATCCACTGTGCGGATCGTTGAATACCCTATCCCATCCTATCTGTAAAACTAAAATCCCCAAAAAGTGGACATGGCTAAAAACACGATGTGGATAAAATAAAGAAAATGGAATGGTGACAACAAATTCTTCAGACTGCTTATAAAAAACTTTTACGGTTCTACAAAAGACAAGGTTTTCTACTGCATATGTTATGGGGTGGTGTATAAAAATGGTTTTTATATAAAAACGCCCCAAAAAGTGGGCAAGGGTTAAAATGATCTATAGACGAAATGTTCATATTTATATTGCTAATGATTCTGCATCAAAAGTTTTTTCGCAAATTTGAAAATTTGACCGAAAAACGTTTTTTATTAAAACCGCCCCCAAAAAGTGGGCGTGGCAAAAAACTTTATATGAACGAAATACAGATATTCAGATTGTCTAAATATGTTGTTCAGAAAGTTTTTCAAAATTCCTTATGGTTTGGCCAAAAAATACGTTTTTCTAAAAAGGGGGCGTGGCAGTGGGCGGATTTCAAAAATTTTTACACCTGTTCTACTGGGAGCAACAAAGAGCACGTGTACCAAATTTCATCCTTCTAGCTCAAAATTTAAGGCCCAAAAACTGGTGACGTACGGACGGACGGACGGACGGACGGACAGACATGGCTTAATCGACTCAGCTATCGATTCTGAGTCGATCCATATACTTTGAGGTATATGTAGCTAAATTATTTCTCTATGTTACAAACTATGTATCAAAACTAATATACCCCTATGGGATAGGGTATAAACACATCGTTTGGATAGGTTTCTATAACTCCAAAATAATTTTTACACTTCGGTACTTTTCTTTTCATTTGTTTAACTGAAGAAAGCAATGACATTCTCCGAGTAAACAGTTTCTTTCTTATATAAAGAATATGCTTGAACATGTTAACATTTAATGAACCAACATTATTTATTAAGTTGTTAAAAACTATGGTTGTTAGTAATCTTTTGCATATTATTGCCTTAATGGTTTAAAGTCCTTCCAAAACGTCAAAAATTGCAATGCATAACAAATGCAAAGCAGCGCAAAAGTAGCATCACCTGGCATCAGAAAAGCAGTGTGCATTCACAATGCGCATTTTTTTGACGTTTTGGAACTCAGCCAACATATAATCAATCAATAAAATATTTCTCATACATTTTATTTCATTTAAAATTTATTTAAAAAAAAAAGAAAACATCAACATGGAACATAAAACATAGTCTATCCAAGAATAAATGTCAGTACAGGGAAGATAGGACATTTGCCTCTTTTTCTGGTTGCAATAACATGCATAATTGTGTCCCTCTTTAAAGCTCTTGTAGGGTTGTCATGATGTATATATTTCGCTTAGGGTTGTCATCTCCCCATTTTAGTTTGTTTTAAAAAAAAAAACATATGAGAGGCTACAACCCGCTGTGCGGATCGTTGAATACCCTATCCCATCCCATCCTTAAAATTAATATCCTCAAAATATAGGCCTTATGGCGATGAAATACAGAAAATGACATTGTCACAATATATTGCTCAGACAGTTTCTCAAAATCTTTTGTGGTTCGACAAAAACCAACGTATTTCTATTGGTAATGCCTTGGGATGGGGTATACAAATGGTTTTTGTAAGAAAACGCCCCCAAAATGTGGGCGCAGGTGAAAATGATCTATTGACAAAATGTTTATATTACTATTGCGAAAGTATTTGCATCAAAATTTTTTTCGAAAGTTTTAAAATTTGGACAAAAAGCGTTTTTTACTAAAAACTCCCCCAAAAAGTGGGCGTGGCAAAAAACTTTGTATGAACGAAATATAGATATTGGCATTGTCTAAATATGATGCTCAGACACTTTTTTGAAATTCCTTACGGTTTGGCTTTAAACTACGTTTTTCAAAAAGGGGGCGTGGCAGTGGGCGGATTTCAAAAAATTTTACACTTGTTCTGCTTCGTCGGCCAGAGAGTCTATATACCAAATTTCAACACTCTAGCTCAAAATTTAAGGCCCAAAAATCGGTGACACACAGACGGACGGACGGACGGACGGACGGACGGACGGACGGACGGACAGACAGACATGGCTTAATCGACTCAGCTAGCGATTCTGAATCGATCCATATACTTTGAGGTATATGTATCGAAATTATTTCTCTATGTTACAAACTTAATGTCAAAACTAATATACCCCCCTATGGGATAGGGTATAAAAACATTTTTTCCGAAAACAGAAAAAAAAACCAAAAAAAAATATATGTATCATTTATTTATTCATGATAAATATAGTAAACAAAAATATAATTCATAATAAATATAGTAAAGTGTAAAAACATAAAATTCCATTAATTTAAAGTAAAAAACATATGAGAGGCTACAATCCGCTGTGCGGATCGTTGAATACCCTATCCCATCCCATCCTTAAAATTAATATCTCCAAAAAGTGGGCTTTATTAGCCTATAATATAGAAAATGACATTGTCACAACAATATATTGTTCAAACAGTTTATCAGAATATTTTGTTGTTTGACAAAACACATCGTTTTCCTCCTGTATATGCTATGGGATAAGGTATACAAACGGTTTTTGTAAGAAAACGCCCCCAAAATGTGGGCGTAGGTGAAAATGATCTATGGACAAAATGTTTATATTACCATTGCGGAAGTATTTGCATCAAAATTTTTTTCGAAAGTTTTAAAATTTGGACACAAAACGTATTTTACTAAAAACGCCCCTAAAAAGTGGGCGTGGCAAAAAACTTTGTGTGGACGAAATATAGATATTGGGATTGTCTAAATATGCTGCTCAGGCACTTTTTTGAAATTCCTAACGGTTTGGCTTAAAACTACGTTTTTCTAAAAAGGGGGCGTGGCAGTGGGCGGATTTCAAAAATTTGTACACTTGTTCTGCTTCGTCGGCCAGTGAGTCTATATACCAAATTTGAACACTCTAGCTCAAAATTTAAGGCCCAAAAATCGGTGACACACAGACGGACGGACGGACGGACAGACAGACATGGCTTAATCGACTCAGATAGCGATTCTGAATCGATCCATAAACTTTGAGGTATATGTATCGAAATTATTTCTCTATGTTACAAACTTAATGTCAAAACTAATATACCCCCCTATGGGATAGGGTATAATAACTTCATTCATTTATAATATTAAAATCTATTAGTCTGATGAAAAGTGAGTGCTGCTCGTCATTTATATTTATTACCAATCTTTCGACTGCTTCCTCGGCGGAATCGTCCATATCCCACATCTTTGGCTCAACAACCTGTTCAACGTGTTGCACACATCGGTGCCATTTCTCACTGTCAACTCTTACAAGTGCTGTTGTAAATAATAATTTAATTTCTGTCATTTTAAATTACTTGTTTTGGCTTGCTACAAATCCTTTCACTTGAGCCCAAACCAATTCTATTGCATTTAGATCGCAGTGATAAGGCGGCAAGCGAAGCACTTTATGTCCTGCAGCTTGAGCCATTTCATCCACGACATCGGTTTCATACTTTCAACTCTGTTTTAACCATATCATCCTCAAAACTTATAGCATTAGATCACAGCCATTTTTTTAGAAAACCAAAGTTTTTAATGTGAAACCAACGGACTCACAAAATTAACACTAAACATTTTGAAAACGGAATGTGTAATGTATATCAACAAAATTATTGTCATAATTCATTAAATAGAATTCTTGATCTTATATTTGTGGATAATAACTTAAATTGTACAGTCAGAGAAGTTATATGTCCATTAATTAGAAATTCTATTCATCACATCGCTCTATGTCTTGATTTAGTATGCAGTTTTCCGTCATCACTAAAATCTAATTTAAATAATTATGAAATAATTTATAATTTTTCAAAAGCAAATTACAATGCCTTAAATAATTACTTGGGCTCGATTGATTGGTCGAGCGTTCTTTCTGGTCTTCAACTTAAAGAAGTCTATGATACATTTTTAAGTAAAGGGTGATCCATTTCGAGGTTCCCTACTTTTTTAAAGAAAAAAACACAGAAAATTCAAATTAAATGGAGAATGTTTATTATCATTTGAAAGAACATTCTTTGGCATTTATTTTTTGAAGATTATGCCTATCAAATGTTGGCCGTTGCTACGTCGCAGATGGTCCATCCGTTGAGTCCAATTTTCGATCAGTCGTTCGAGCATTTCGACTGGTAACTGGCGAATGACACGCGTGATGTTTTCCTCCAAGGCCTGAATCGAAGCGGGTTTGTCGGCATAAGCTTTTGACTTTACATATCCCCACAGGAAAAAGTCTAACGGTGTGATATCACACGATCTTGGTGGCCAATCGATCGGCCCAAAACGTGAAATTATGTGCTCACCGAAATGTTCTCTCAATAAGTCCATTGATTGATGCGATGTTTGGGAAGTGGCGCCGTCTTGCTGAAACCAAATGTCGCCGAGATCACGAGCTTCAATTTCAGGCATCAAATAGTCGGTTATCATGGCACGATAACGGTCGCCATTGACGGTTACGTTCGCACCGGCATAATTTACACACTCTCAGCTACGGCCGCTATATTTTCTTCACAGCGTGCTGAACGTGGTCTGTTCGGTCGAATATTATCCAATAATGAATGCTGGGTCTCGAAATGGGTGATGGTGTTGCGAATAGTACGCTCAGTAGGCCGATTATGTTGACCATAAGTTGAGCGAAGTGCACGAAACACATTCCTCACAGAACGTGAATTTTCATAATAAAGTTGAACAATTTGTAAACGTTGTTCACGCGTAAGTCTTTCCATTATAAAATGCCAAACAATACTAAACAAAAATAACATGACAGCATGACACGACTCACACGTGATCTGTCAAAAAAGGCTATTGAAAAAAGTATCTCTACTTGGATCACCCGTTATATTAGACTATGGATTTTCTCAGTTCGTTCCACTGACTAAGAAAAAACAATATTTTAAGCTACCGTGGCATAATCAAAGGCTGATCAAATTAAAGAACGCTAAAAACAAACAGCCTTATTCATAAACTCATAACAAGGTGTGTATAAAGTTATGCACTCCTTGAAATGCCTCTAAACGCAAAAACCTTATTCATAAAACTTATACAACGTTGAATAGAGGCTGCACATCCTAAACGCGTCTGAGGGTTGAATAGTGCCTGTATAAGGGTATATAATTTTTTTTATTTCTGTATACACAGACGGTTGAACATCAGGGTTACCAAAGGTTCAATTGTTAGTTGAAAAAATTCAAATGTATTTTAGCAGTTGTGTTTGACTGTTTAATTTGTTCAAATGGTTATTCTTCTTTACCTACACACTCAACATTGCAAATGATGTTATTGAGTCAACATAAGTCGTCAAGATGTTATAAAAATGTAGAAAATAAAATTGTCACCATGAGTTTCGCAACAATAAAAATGATCCCTTGGTAACTCTGCCGAGCTTTTTGGCATTTCATTTGACACAAACCCTGTATAACTAATATGGATGGGAAAATATGTTATGAATAAGAAATTGTTCGACCCTGAATAGAGGCTGTACAAATACTTATGCACTGTATAACTATACAACCGTTGAGTTGTGTTTTAGTGAAATCTATTGAATAAGGGAGAAAGTAACGGGTGATTTTTTAGCTGGTTTGGTTTTGGCAACACTGGTTTTGACAGCTGACGTGTGTTTAGTACCTTGTGTCACTGTCAAACAGCTTCAGTTTGTTCTGCAATTTAACCGTGGATCGTCTTACAAATGAACAACGCTTGCAAATTATTGAATTTTACTATCAAAATTCGTGCTCGGTTCGAAATGTTCATCGCGCGCTGCTTCCATTTTATGATCGGCAATCTCGACCTTCTGAGCAGTCTATTCGGAAGATTGTGACCAAATTTCGCACCAAATTTACTTTGTTGGACATTAAACCACCAACACGTTTACGTACTGTGCGTAGTGAAGAAAATATTGCGGCCGTATCAGCTAGTGTGACAGAAGACCGCGAAATGTCGATTCGGCGCCGTTCCCAGCAGTTAGGCCTTTGTTACAGCACTACGTGGAAAATTTTGCGGAAGGATTTGGGCGTGAAGCCTTTTAAGATACAGCTGGTGCAGGAACTAAAGCCAGCCGACCTACCACAACGCCGAATTTTTGGTGAATGGGCTCTTGGAAAGCTGGCCGAGGATCCGCTTTTTTATCGAAAAATTGTGTTCAGCGATGAGGCTCATTTTTGGTTGAATGGGTACGTAAATAAGCAAAATTGCCGCATTTGGAGTGAAGATCAGCCAGAAGCATTGCAACAGCTACCAATGCATCCCGAAAAAGCCACTGTTTGGTGCGGTTTATGGGCCGGCGGCATTATTGGGCCATATTTCTTCAAAGATGATGCGAATCGCAGCGTTACTGTCAATGGTGAACGCTACCGAGCGATGATAACAAACTTTTTTTTGCCCGAAATGGAAGTTCTTGACTTGCATGATATGTGGTTTCAACAAGACGGTGCCACATGCCACACAGCACGCGAAACAATGGCGCAATTGCGAGGCGAGTTTGGTGAACAGTTAATTTCACGTTTCGGGCCGGTCAATTGGCCGCCTAGATCGTGCGATTTGACACCATTAAATTATTTTTTGTGGGGGTATGTCAAGGCTAATGTCTATAGGGACAAGCCCGCTTCGATTGACCCACTGGAAGCCAACATCCATGCATTCATTCGTGAGATACCGGCCGATATGTGTGAAAGAGTATGCCAAAATTGGACTCAGCGGATGGGCTACCTGAGACGCAGCCACGGTCAACATTTGCATGAAATTATCTTTAAACATTAAATTGCAGGTTCAAACTATCGATTCAAATAAATATTTCATTCATTTTTTCGAATTTTTTGTGTTTTTTTTTTTTTTTTAAAGTTCTAAACCTCTTAAAAAATCACCCGTTATATGAATTATTAAAAAAGTCAAAATCTGATTTGGACAAAAAACGCTTTTGCCAATTACGTCGCGAATATGAATTTTTGAATAAGTTCTTGAATAAACAGTATGTTATGAACACTGAATCTTATATTTCAACGAATCCTAAAGCATTCTGGACATTTTTAAACAACAAAAGAAAGCAGAATGGTGTTCTGCAAAATATGGAATTCGAAGGTACTGTCTCCTGTAGCATTAACTCAACCTGTGAACTCTTTGCTAAGTTTTTTGAGTCAGTTTATGTCGATCACTCGAATCATTATGTCTCCTCCGATACTAATATAAATCCATGTAATGGCAATATAAGTTTAGGATCACTTAATCTTTCGATTGATGATATTTTGCAAGGCATAGCCAAAGTGCAGGTCCAGACCGTATTCCATTTCATGTGCTTAAGCAATGCAATTTATCCTTGGGCCTTCCATTAAAATTAATTTTCAATTTATCCTTAGAGTCTGAGATGTTTTTAGATGAATGGAAATTTTCATTCATAACTCCCATATTTAAAGCTGGATCTCGACAAAAAGTTGAAAATTATCGTGGAATTTCTAAACTTTCAGCTGTTCCTAAATTGTTTGAGTCTATTGTTACAAAAAAACTTTACTTTTCAATAAAGGAACAAATGTCATTGCAACAACATGGATTTGTTTCTGGTAGGTCCACATCAACCAACTTGACACTCTTTACTAAATATCTCTTTGACTCTGTGGAGTTAGGATTAGCGTTGCCAGAGGTCCCGGTTTGCCCGGGACGTCCCGGATTTAAGACATAATTTCGGTTGTCCCTCCGGGACAGCTTTAGTCTCGGGTAGCGGACTTAGTCAGAAAAAAACGAAAACTAGTGCAAGCATCATCTTTTATTGTTTACAACACATTGTCATTTGACTTTAACAAATTCTCGATAAAATTTTAAGTCAAACGCACCTAACATATTAGAATATCATTTTTGCAACTCTAAAAATCAAGTATCAAAGGTATTAGCGGAAACTTTATCATCCGATATTGTTTGGCCCTTCAGAATATAGGTTGTGGCTCGCGCGGTGCTCCGTCCTGTTGGAACCACATATCCTCCAGTCCTAATTCGTCTAATGCGGCAGAAAAAACTCGGTTAACATGGCCCTATAGCGCGCACCATCCACTGTTGTCGTTTGACCAGCAGCGTTCTTGAAAAAAATTGCCCGATGACTACTCTAGTGTGAACAGCGCACCATGCAGTAACTTTAAGCGGGTGTAATGGCTCCTCGTGGATTACTCGTGGATTTTCGGTGCCCTAGAAGCGATAGTTTTGCTTGTTCGCGTACCCGCTGAGGTGGAAATGAGCCTCATCGCTCATTATGATTTTGGTCGTAAAATCGTCCACTTCGTCCTCGAGATTGAGGATGGCTTGGGCGTAGGTTACACGCGTTTGGCGGTCGACAGGCAGCAGCTGATGCACGGACTGGACTTTGTACGGGAACATGCGCAAGTCTTTGACCAAAATTCGCCTTAGGAACGACCGGCTGATGGCTAATTGCGAGGCACGACGTCTGGTCGATTTTTCCGCCAACAGCTCGACATCCTAGGAAACAGGGGCGATATTCTCGGCACAACGGGCGCTCCGGGGCCGGCCATTCTTGGCAACGTCTCGTGTGGTCCCATACTCTTCTAAGTTGGTGGCCAAACGGCGCAGTGTTTGCGCAGTCTGTGTCGGACGGCCGGGGAATCGGCGACGGAATTCGCGCTGCGCCAACACTACAGACGAATTGTTACGCAAAAAAATAGACACGATTATTCCGCGTTCTTGGGGAATGTATCGCTCCATGGCTTGTTCACTTGTATTCTACATCTGTCTAGTCCACAAATGTCAAAACAGATTTGACATTGGTGGCTATTTGCAAAAATAAGAGCATCTTCCATTAGGGTGATCTCTTTTGGCCCACCTTGTATTACACAATGCTGCGAAATATTCCACAGATAAATTATAATACGGCGCAGGTAGAAAGTCTCATACTGAAAATATGCAGTTACTTCAGCCGATCGGCTTAAAGAAAAGCCGATTTGCAAGAACAGTTTGAGGCTTAAGAACTGAAACGAGTTTTTCTCACTCCAGTAACTTCTATAGTCCTATCTTTAGGGGCAGCAGTTAACAGAATACTTAAAATATGGCCTGCACTTAAGTCACATTTTCAAGAATCTGACAAGGAATGGAATAAAAAAAAATATTTCAATAGGCAAAATATGAGTTAAAAAAGTTGTCCCGGGAGGAATTTGGAATCCCGGTTTTTGTTTCATATTTTTGCCAAATGTCCCGTCAAGCTGCGGGCATGATCTGGCAACACTAGGCAGGATATCAAGTGGAAGTTATTTTCACCGACTTCACAAAAGCTTTTGACACAATATGTCATAATATCCTCATTACAAAATTAAAATCGTTTGGCATACACTCGATGCTTCTTAAATGGATTTCGAGTTATCTTTCCAATAGGAAGCAGTACGTAAAAATTGGTTGTTCTCAATCTAGGCTCATTGAGGTCTTATCAGGTGTCCCCCAAGGCAGCCATTTAGGGCCTATGCTCTTCAATGTTTTTATTAATGAAATCCCCTCATTGTTTAGTCATGCTAACTGCCTAATGTATGCCGATGACCTTAAGATCTTTTTGCGTGTTAAAAGTATCTATGATTGTGAACGTCTTCAAAATGATTTAAACAAACTTGTTTATTGGTGTGAGCTTTATCACCTGACCTTAAACATAAATAAATGTCATTCTTTTTCTGTGTATCGTATATTAGTCCCTATGATTTATGACTACGCAATATCCAGAACCTGCATATCTCGTAAAACCGAAATAAAAGATCTTGGTGTGATCTTTGACACGAAACTTTCTTTTTCACTTCACATCGATTACGTTGTTGCTAAAGCAAATTCAATGCTTGGTTTCCTGAAACGAACATGTGCTGAGTTCTCTAACCCATTAAGTCTGTTTATATGTCTATAGTACGTCCTTTCCTTGAATATTCTTCTATGGTCTGGTGTCCAATCTATGCAAATTGTCAAATGCGACTAGAAAGAGTGCAAAAGTCTTTTACAAGATTTATTGTAAGACAAATGAAATGGAACCTTGACAGAATGCCGTCTTATTCAACAAGATGTGTGTTAATTGGTTTAGATTCCTTAGAAAAAAGACGAAATGTTCATTGTATACTATTTATTTATGATGTTTTTTCTTATCGTATAATTTGTCCCGATATCCTTGAACAATTTAAGTTATATGCACCAGAAAGAATTCTTCGAACCAGAAATTTGTTATTGAATCCTAGGCATTTTTACAATTATGGTCTTCATGAACCAATAAAAAAATGCATAAAACTTTTTAATTCTGTTTGTACTGAAATAGATTTGTGTGATGATAGAATAAAATTTAAACTGTCAATTTTAAATTTAAATATGTCCTAAAAGATAAATGTTGAACTTTAATAAATCCGTTGATTGTTAATAATGTAATTTTTTTGAATTAATTTAATTATTTATGTAAATATGTTAAAAAGAAATATTATTTAAATCCAAATCTGTTAGAGTTAAGCTCGGTAGATAAATAAATAAATAAATAAAAAAAAATCTTTTCTAGTAGAAGTGGTTAGTGCTTTATTTTTCTTTCTGGAATGGTAGGAAGCATTGCCCAAAACTATTACGGAGTTGGGTTCCAGGCGCGTTAAAATATCTTTGAACCATTTCTCCTACACTTCGGCATTCATGTCTTCGTGGTAGTCTCCAGTTTTTCCTGGAATAAATCATAGCAGACCTTCATCTACGAAATTTGTAGAACTTCCAATATGGGTTATAATTAGTCGCTTTCCTTTTCCAGATGGTGATCGCAGTCCAGTTGACAACCCTTCATTAATAGATTGGCGTGGTATTGTAATGGATGGATCCACCCACACTTTCTCCCGAGTATGTCCCTCGTTGAGCCAGGTCTCATCAGTAAAATATATTTTTCTTTTCTCTTCTCGAATTTTTTTTTTATTTCGCGTAGATACCTTCGTCTCCATGAAATAATAGGTCTGTTCCCGTACTTTTTCAGTAAAAATTAGTAAATTCTCAAATTTCTTGGAGTGGGGGTAAATTATCTCAAAAAGAGACAAAATTACCAAAAAGTACGGGAACGCGTTTAAGTAAAAAACAGTAAAATTATATATTTTATATGCCTTTTAAAGAACAAATGACATAAATCACCTGTCAAAACAGCGAGTTGTCATTTTTAGATACCAACTGACAGTTTACTGATTTTTACCAACAGAAATTTCTGCAGTAAATTTTTTTACAGATTTTTATGGAGGGGTAGTTTTTTGCTCTCTCGTGAGCTGTCTCTTTTACTTATTTTTGCGTACGGGAACGGCAATAAGTAAAAATCAGTAAGAATCAGTAAGAATCAGTAAATATTATTTTGTACGGGAACAGGCCTAATATCACTTCTTTCCAACAACAAGTTTTTACGCTGACGTTTGACGAATTTAAATGTAAGATCTTCTTTTAAGATTGTATGTCAAGTTGATCTGCTTATTGTATAGTCCGTACTAATTCAGTTGGAAATTCTACTGCGCAGGTCTCTTAAAATTTATTTTAAAATATCTTAAATTTCCCTTAAATCCTCTCTCTGCGCAATCGACCGTTGGCCAACTGATTTGGTACGGACTATACTGCTTTGTTGCAATGCATTAAAATAGCGCGCGAATAAAATATAAAGAAATGGTTTGACTACATTTAAGCGGTTTCTCGAAAAGAGGAGAAAAAACGCAAATGATAACACCACCACACATATTATGACACACAAATTCATTTTTGTGTTCTCAAAAGCTTCAAATCCCAAAAGCTCTGTAACACTAACACTGAAAAATCAGTAACGATGTGCTAACAGCCAGCAGTAAGCATTGTGCCCAAGATCGTAAGGGGTGGATGGAAGGTTGTACTATCTCATTCAGAGCACGTCAACGGATCTGGTGTCCGCTTAAGTAAAGTTTGTTTTTAATAACTTCAACTTAATATCATTTTTGAAGCATAAAAGTGCACCAATATTGAAAAAAAATATTTCGAACAAATGAAATTTTATGGAACTTAGAGAATCCGAACTACAAAAATGTAAAGGAGAAAATGAAGATTTGGAAGATTATTTCTGAAAATGTCGGATTATCGAGTGAGTAAATATTTGTGAACAAAACATTCGAGTGGGGAAGAAGTTGAAGACGAAGATAGGCTTTTTTGCAAAGGAATGGTTTGCAAACTTAAGAAGTTTCCACTCCAAATCCGAAATGAAACAAAAATAAACATAATGTTTTTATTAAATCAAATTGAGCAAGACCTTAAAACATATGTAAAAAATCTTTAACTTGTTTTGTTATGCTTTTTATTAATGTAAGATTCACAATATTTATTTCATTGAATACATAAATTTGAATTGTCCTCTAATTTTTTCATGTAGGTATGTAACGGGTGATTTTTTAAGAGGTTTAGAACTTTTTTAAAAAAAAAAAAACACAAAAAAATGAATGAAATATTTATTTGAATCGATAGTTTGAACCTTGCAATTTAATGTTTAAAGATAATTTCATGCAAATGTTGACCGCGGCTGCGTCTCAGGTAGCCCATCCGCTGAGTCCAATTTTGGCATACTCTTTCACACATATCGGCCGGTATCTCACGAATGAATGCATGGATGTTGGCTTCCAGTGCGTCAATCGAAGCGGGCTTGTCCCTATAGACATTAGCCTTGACATACCCCCACAAAAAATAATCTAATGGTGTCAAATCGCACGATCTAGGCGGCCAATTGACCGGCCCGAAACGTGAAATTAACTGTTCACCAAACTCGCCTCGCAATTGCGCCATTGTTTCGCGTGCTGTGTGGCATGTGGCACCGTTTGTTGAAACCACATATCATGCAAGTCAAGAACTTCCATTTCGGGCAAAAAAAAGTTTGTTATCATCGCTCGGTAGCGTTCACCATTGACAGTAACGCTGCGATTCGAATCATCTTTGAAGAAATATGGCCCAATAATGCCGCCGGCCCATAAACCGCACCAAACAGTGGCTTTTTCGGGATGCATTGGTAGCTGTTGCAATGCTTCTGGCTGATCTTCACTCCAAATGCGGCAATTTTGCTTATTTACGTACCCATTCAACCAAAAATGAGCCTCATCGCTGAACACAATTTTTCGATAAAAAAGCGGATCCTCGGCCAGCTTTCCAAGAGCCCATTCACCAAAAATTCGGCGTTGTGGTAGGTCGGCTGCTTTTAGTTCTTGCACCAGCTGTATCTTTAAAGGCTTTACGCCCAAATCCTTCCGCAAAATTTTCCACGTAGTGCTGTAACAAAGGCCTAACTGCTGGGAACGGCGCCGAATCGACATTTCGCGGTCTGCTGTCACACTAGCTGATACGGCCGCAATATTTTCTTCACTACGCACAGTACGTGTTGGTGGTTTAATGTCCAACGAAGTAAATTTGGTGCGAAATTTGGTCACAATCTTCCGAATAGACTGCTCGGAAGGTCGAGAATGCCGATCATAAAATGGAAGCAGCGCGCGATGAACATTTCGAACCGAGCACGAATTTTGATAGTAAAATTCAATAATTTGCAAGCGTTGTTCATTTGTAAGACGATCCATGGTTAAATTGCAAACCAAACTGAAGCTGTTTGACAGTGACACAAGGTACTAAACACACGTCAGCTGTCAAAACCAGTGTTGCCAAAACCAAACCAGCTAAAAAATCACCCTTTACATATTAAGGCCGTAGTTATTTTGTTTTTGAATCGAATAAGAAAAACAATGGTAAAAAAATATATGTTCATCTTCTTAATGGGGTTGAAAGGAAACTTTTCCTTCATTTAAAAAATAATTTGCCAACGTCTTTCTGATCTTAAATGCTTTCGATGACCGGTTGTTACTCACAAATCGTCGAATTTGGAGGAGCGCGTCTGTTTCTTGTCTCCAAGAGACTTGTATCAATCGGCCATTATCAAAAGAATCGCATAAATGTTGTGGGCAGTATGTTTGGGAGTCATTAATTTTTAAAAAATTATGCAAAATTGTGCATTCAAGTAAAATTTTGTCTGCATTTTTGGGATGAAAATCAATGCATTTGCCAAGAATTCTCCAACGGGCAGTTAAAATCCCAAACGTATTTTCTATTACCCTTCGTGCTCTGGAGAGTCTGGTGTTAAACACATCTTCTGGCAAATCAAGCAAAATACCAGGATATGGACGCATTATATTTTCACGCAACGGAAATGCACTATCTGCAACAAAATATTAGGGCAATATGTTGTTCGTTTTTGGAAGTCTTTGTGGTGGTGGCAAGCAGATAGTATTATTAAGCACGCTTTGTCCAATACTGGAGTTTTTAAATACTCCACCATCACTTTGACTTCCAAATGCCCTTACATCGACCGCCGTTAAAGTATAGTTTGCATCACAGATTCCAAGTAATACTATGCTAAAAAATCCTTTATAGTTGTAAAACTTGGAACCTGAATTTGGGAGGGCATTTTATTTGAATGTGCTTCCCATCTATACTTCCTACACAGTTTGGCATTTGCCACTGGTCATTAAAAACTGATGCGATTTGTTTCCAATCACCGGTATGCAATTCTGGCATATATATTGGTGAAAGTACATCCCAAAGCACTTGACATACTTCACAGATAATCGTTCGGACCGTCGACACTCCCATCCTGAAGGTCCAAGCTAAGTAATTAGGCGAAACTCCCTGCGACAAGTACCTAAGTGAAAAAATAGTATATTTTGTATATAGATTTTTATAACAAAACAAGCTGACCCGTCAAACGTTGTTTTGCCATTATCAAATGGAATGCGAATGACCGCCTACAGCGCGCCTGTTGAGAATTTTTCAATTTTTCTTTTTTCCTAAACCTTCGCGGAGCAATTACGAACAAATCCACAGAAGGAAGTATCCAATTTGGTCCAGTCGTTTTCGAGTTTTAAGCATCCGAACAAACCAAGATCCATTTTTATATAACGGGTGATTTTTTAGCTGGTTTGGTTTTGGCAACACTGGTTTTGACAGCTGACGTGTGTTTAGTACCTTGTGTCACTGTCAAACAGCTTCAGTTTGGTTTGCAATTTAACCATGGATCGTCTTACAAATGAACAACGCTTGCAAATTATTGAATTTTACTATCAAAATTCGTGCTCGGTTCGAAATGTTCATGGCGCGCTGCTTCCATTTTATGATCGGCATTCTCGACCTTCTGAGCAGTCTATTCGGAAGATTGTGACCAAATTTCGCACCAAATTTACTTTGTTGGACATTAAACCACCAACACGTTTACGTACTGTGCGTAGTGAAGAAAATATTGCGGCCGTATCAGCTAGTGTGACAGAAGACCGCGAAATGTCGATTCGGCGCCGTTCCCAGCAGTTAGGCCTTTGTTACAGCACTACGTGGAAAATTTTGCGGAAGGATTTGGGCGTAAAGCCTTTTAAGATACAGCTGGTGCAAGAACTAAAGCCAGCCGACCTACCACAACGCCGAATTTTTGGTGAATGGGCTCTTGGAAAGCTGGCCGAGGATCCGCTTTTTTATCGAAAAATTGTGTTCAGTGATGAGGCTCATTTTTGGTTGAATGGGTACGTAAATAAGCAAAATTGCCGCATTTGGAGTGAAGATCAGCCAGAAGCATTGCAACAGCTACCAATGCATCCCGAAAAAGCCACTGTTTGGTGCGGTTTATGGGCCGGCGGCATTATTGGGCCATATTTCTTCAAAGATGATGCGAATCGCAGCGTTACTGTCAATGGTGAACGCTACCGAGCGATGATAACAAACTTTTTTTTGCCCGAAATGGAAGTTCTTGACTTGCATGATATGTGGTTTCAACAAGACGGTGCCACATGCCACACAGCACGCGAAACAATGGCGCAATTGCGAGGCGAGTTTGGTGAACAGTTAATTTCACGTTTCGGGCCGGTCAATTGACCGCTTAAATCGTGCGATTTGACACCATTAGATTATTTTTTGTGGGGGTATGTCAAGGCTAATGTCTATAGGGACAAGCCCGCTTCGATTGACGCACTGGAAGCCAACATCCATGCATTCATTCGTGAGATACCGGCCGATATGTGTGAAAGAGTATGCCAAAATTGGACTCAGCGGATGGGCTACCTGAGACGCAGCCGCGGTCAACATTTGCATGAAATTATCTTTAAACATTAAATTATCGATTCAAATAAATATTTCATTCATTTTTTCGAATTTTTTGTGTTTTTTTTTTTAAAAAAAGTTCTAAACCTCTTAAAAAATCACCCGTTATATAGAAGATAGATACAAGGATCTATGAACTCTGCCAAAGAGTATAGAAATACATAAAGTACTCATCATAGCAAAAAAAAATTGTAGCCGTTTTAGACGCTGGCGGTAAGTGTAAATGGGAATTTTCGTCGTTTGTTATCCGTCGGCTATGCTCGTGTTTGATGGTGTACCAAGTGAACACTGGGGTATCAATATCAGTACCTCACATAGTAAATTTTCGTTGTATGAGATCCGTATTCAATGTAGTTCTATACTCTTTGACTCTACTTACATTAAAGTGACAACAAGTCTACATTCCGCGTCAATAGGTCGTCTTATAGATGTTTTTATTAATTTTGCCTGGACCAGATGAAACAACTGCTCGATTTGTAGTGTTTTCATTCTTGTCGCTTTGAAACAAAGTTCAACATCCTGTTCCTTTAAATGTTTGAAGGTGGTTTCATAAAACCCATTAGTTTTTCTTGCATTATACAGAGGACGGACCCACCATCTTCTTTTCTGACATTTGATCATCTTGTATGATAAACAGCATAATTGTAGTACTGCCATCATAACCGGCATCTGCTTCTTCTTTTTCATTCTGAAGAAAATAAATTAGTTAATATTCAAATATAATTTCAAAACACTTCTTCATAAAAAATGTTTCGTTTTCTTAAATTTATTTTTAATTCACAGATTAGATTTCACGTTTCACTCTATTTGAATCTTAACACATTTAAGAAAATATTTAAATTTTTTTTTTTGTATTTCTGAGAAGTAAACACACCACTGCTAACAAATTTCAGTTTTTGACAGAACAAAGATTCTGTCAATTCTGTAGATGGACTTTTGACAGCGATACAAGATACCAGCTACAGATATGCATTCTGAGCAGGCCTTAACACCGCGGCCTTTATAGCTCAATGGCTTTTTTCGTAGATACCTACCATTGTGAATCGGATTAATTAATTTTGTCTACTGTACTGTACATACACCTTTAAGTTATTTAATTGGCGTCAAAACATTCAACCGAAAGGTCAGCCCTTTGCTACTCTCAACACTCTTGTCAACAGTAAATCTTTCAAAAATATATTACCAAACTGCTTATAGCATCCAACTCTAATTAACGCACTCACTATAAAAAAAACATAAAATTTCCATTAAAAATATAACAAAGTCAAAAGGTTAACAGAAAACCAGTTTTTTTTTTGCAAATCACTTTTATTTAATTGAGTAACAGTCTGTCGTCGACAATCGTAGGTATGCCCCCTCTCTCTCTCTCTCTGATGATTAAATGGTGACACGAGCCCTTATCAGTTCTCCGTCCAGTTGTTATCAATCACACGGGGCGAGAGAATGATAAGGGTACGAATACACCGGTGCTCCTCAATATACTAACAGTTCCCCCCAAAGAAATTAATAAAAAAAAACTAACTAATCATCGAAAACCAAATGTTTTACTGTTTTCTGTTACCGACGATCAAGTGGCATTAACCTGTCCACGAATCCGCTAATCAATACCATACCGCATGAGTATCCTAATAATAAAAATAAACCTCACAATTTAATAAAAACCTATAAAACCCCAAATGATAAACAAATTGAGAGCACACATTGAACTGGAGAGAGATGATATATGGTGTCACTTTAAAAAAAAATCCTTTTTCCCCGATAAATCCAACCGCACCAGCTGAAAGTGAAAATTTTATTAAATAAATATCAATATTTAAATAAAAATATTTGTTCGTGACGATACATAGAAAACAACAAAAAAAAATCGAACCAAAGGATACGTTGTTTGACCAGGATAAATTCACTTTTTTTTGTGCTGTTGGATTAAACCCAGGTTCGAGACTCTGTCACATTTACTCAGTCGGAAAATTTATCAATAATTCACCAGAATTTGTATCTCAGTTCATACATGCAACGCCAAAAAAAAAAAAAAAGAAAATGAAACATTCCCACTGTTGCCGTTGCGATTATAGTGTGTCCTTTCTACGCACATACAAGTGGGTATATGTACTCAACTGGAATAAATCCTTAGTTCGCGGGGAGACACTTCTGTCGAAAATCATCATCAGCATCAGTGTGAGTGCTGCAATATAAAATGAAAATTTTAAAATAAAAAACAAAATCCCTTTATATGAAAAAATAAATTTTTAAAATGATAATAAAAGTAAAACACTTTAAAAGAAAAAAAATCACTTTAAATAAAAGAAAAAATATTTAAAAATCGCAAAACGGCTAAGAATAAGTGCATGATATATTAAAAATTAAAATAAAACACATCACAACCCAGGAAGAGCACATAGATACCCCTCGAATAATATCCAAAGCCTTAAAGTGCGATAAAAAAGAAAATTCAAAATGAACCTACATTCTCCAAGGGCGTAGGTATGCATATGGATCTGCCAATAAATAATAAATATCCTTTCACTCTACACACGGAGAGGCCCAAAGAAAAAAAAATATCAACTCCGTATTGCAAGGATGAAAGATAAGATTACACGTCATACCTAAAGTGAAACACACATCAATGGAAATAAAAATCTAAACTGAGTACTTTATTTGAGCTACTCTATTCGTTGGCTTCGATTAAAATTCAATATTTTCAATTGGATTTTGAATCGTGCAAAGAGTTGCGGTATACAGATATACAAAAGGAGAGATACACACATGTATGTGTGGTGTACATCCGCATCGCTGGGAATATGAGAAGACGTCTTGTTGGTCCTGGAAATTGTAATATGCACCAGACATGCTATGTGGGGGCGCACAGAGTGCCGACGTTAAGGGAATACTTGCGGCAGCCAATGTGAATGATGAAGGATGCTATATTCTATATAATAATTATTAGCAATGGGAATTGCAGGATACACACTGTGGTGGCTAAGGATAATGGAGGAGTGCGATGAGAACGTTGAATATTTTTCTGTTTTTTTTTTTTTTTTGTATAAAAGTTATTTTTTCATTTAGATTGACCATTTAAGTGGAAGGAGTTGTATAAGTTTTGCATATCGATATTAAGTGGCGAATAATGATGTGGGTATGTTGGTACTCATGTAGGCAGGATGGGGAGGATACATCTGTGATATAGTCTCATGGCGTATATGGGGATTTTATTTTTAAATTCGCAATTGCTATACGATGCCACTGAAAAGTGCTCTCTAGACGCAGTTGGGTAGAACGTGTATGGAGTCCCACAAGGTTGGTATTTAGGGGCGATATTTGTAACATTTTTTTTTAAAGCGTTTCGAGTTATATGAATTGGGAGTGGAGTTTGTTTTTTAAGTGATGTTTGAACTATTTGAAGACGTTTGGCTTTTTTGAAGTGCACATGAGCTTGCGCTGTCTTTGCAGGAGAGTTGGCAATAAAGAACTTTACCTGCATATGGATCGGGGTAATCCCTTTTAAATAATAAAAGCCTAAATATTTGTAAATGCCCTCAGGAAACAAAAGGGATTAACCTGGTTATTATTAACCACAATTTATCCGAGTTCCGGATTCTGCTGATACGATATTTGAGATCGAACTGAAGAACTTGTAGGGATATCATAAAAAGGGAAAAATACATTGAAGTTGAAGTCATCTAGAGTCCCACCGTGCTGATTGGATAAAAAAGTGATCCTAGTTCCGGAGTGCCGTTAATATGATGTTGGAGATCGAACGGACTTGTAGGGATAAAGTAAAGTGAGAGGATTCAATTGAAGTTGAAGTCATCCAAAGTCCCACTGATACGTTTTTTGAGATCGAAACCAAGGACTTGTGGAAATTGAGTAAAGTGAGAGGATTACATTAAAGTCGAAGTGATCCGAAATCGGGAGTCCCACTGATACGTTTTTTGAGATCAAACCGGAAGAGTTGTGGTAAAAGTGGGGGGATTCCATAGATGTTAGGATACAAAGTTGTGAAAAGTTTTTCGGAGTTTTCAGATCCTCTTACAGAATCATTTTCACATTGATGGCCACATGCACCAATTGGATTTTTCTACTAGTTTTTGTAATTTCATGCAGCTACCTACCTACCACTGGATAGTTCAATAAATGCATCGTAGCAAGATGGCCTCAAGAAGTGATTTCGGTATATATCTACATTCACGGAATCGATTGACAGCAAATCTACATAGCTTTAAGTCGGGTCGAGTTCAGATCTCTCAAAAGAAAAGTCTATCATGTGTCCCACAAGGTAACCATTTTAGACCAATACTTTACTTGTGATACTTTTGAGATCAAAAATGGAGTACCGGAGGGCTGCATTTTATCGTCATTAGTGTTTCTGGTATTTTTACATGACGATCGTAGTTTTTGGTCGTCCAGGGGTCCTTGTTTTTTGACAGCTGTCTGCGTAAAAATTCAATAAACGGAGCCACAATGTATGTGAAAATCCACTACCGAAAAGGTTTAACTTTAAGCTGATTAGGTTTCAAAATGGTGTGGTTATTTCGATCGCCATAATTCACCTTTTTACAGTGCTACAGTGGTCTGATTAATACAGAAATTTGAGGCAATTTTGTCAGATCAAATCCAGAAGAGATCGGTCTGTAATCATTCAGCTTGGTCTACAACAATTATAAAGCAGCTAGTGACCAGAACCCTTCCAACTAGAGAGAATGTGGAGTTGCCATGGATTTTGAAGCAAGTAGACCAAACGCAGCCCTTGAACTTTCGCAGAATGGATCTTACAGCTACAACATGAACGATGATCTTCACCATCTCCAGAGGACTCATTTCAAACTTGATGCCTCTGTTAACTAACAGAACTGACGAATTAGGGTATCTAGAAGTCCAAGAGTGATGATCAACGCTCCACGCATCCACCATAAGCCACTGATTGCTGCAGGGCTGGCGGAGTGACTGAACCGTTCTTATGTGAGAATGATGCTGGCAATGTAGTCACCTCCAACGGCGTGTGTAACTGTTAGATGTTAAACAGATCCTTCTGGTATAAAATTGCTGACATGGATCATGGGACCTGTCTTCTTCAATAAATCGGCTAAGAATGGCTTCTACAGTCTGCTATCAAGTTTCTTAAATTGATCTCGAAGAGTTGTGATTTCAACAAGACGGCAGAATCTGCTAATCAGCGAAGGTAACAATAAGATTGTTGAAGACGACAGAGCGTTAGCTTGCATTGCGATAATGTGATCTAGATCATGAGATTTGATGTCATAAGATTTCCTTCTTTGGGAACCCCCCAAAGAAATCTTATGACATCATCGAAAGGATATGTTAGTATACAAAAACTGAAGAACAAATCATGAATTGAGAGACCAGATTCGACAGGTAATTGATGTGCCAAAATTGATGTGTCAAAAGTATCAACGAGCCCTATCAGTAAGGGCCGCTTCTGGCCATTCATGGGATGTTGTGTTCGAAAAACTGCACCACTTTAACCTGATTTTGTTTTTAATTTCATAAAAAGAGGTCTTAATGTAGACTGGAGGAATCTGATGGGGCCGGGACCATTTTGACTACGCTTACAATTTCTATCCGTTGATACAGGGGAATATAGAAATGCATCAGATACTCACGATCTGTAGTAATAACAAAAATTGCGCTGAAATTAAAACCTTATGCATTTCAAAATCCTTTTCAACATTGAGAAGTCACTATTTTGATGGCATCCCACAAGAGTACCAATATAGACCAATATTATTAACGTTTTCCAAACGATTACATATGATTACCGAAGTTCTTCACATCACACTACCTCGACAGATGATTGCAAGGAGCGAAACGAAAATCCGCGCCTTGCAATGGAATCCAATGGCAAAAGAACAGGATGCTCTAAGCAAAAATATTTTAGAATAGTTAAGGAGGATTCATGATTACTTGTTACTAAATGGAGAGAGTTGCTTCTCAAATGAACTCTATGGCGCGCTTAGAGCTCCTCGAGGGATACTAGGATTTCAATATCTAGTGGAAGTAAGTACTCTTATCTTTTCGTTCATCAATGTTACCATTTTCGTGAATTGCCTACTTGACTACTTTTTAATTTTCAGATGCACCTTTTATTTGTACCAAGGAAACACCCCATTTCGTTGACATATTGAATTTATTTAATGGTTTCTACCACTGTCCTTTCAACCCTTTTCAACATTAACAAGTCAATATTTTTATGGCATCCCACAAGGCAACCATAATGGACCCATATTCCTAACATTTTCCAAACGATTACACAGGATTATCACATCTTTGTTAGAAACCGAAATTCGAGAGCTAATTTTATGTCATAATAAAATAAAATCCCACAAAGCAACTACACCATCCCAACACTCAATAAATTTCTCCCAAATAATACCAAAGCCAATGATTATTGCCAGGAACCATTTAATAGCAATATCCGACAAGATTTTACTACATTCAATTTTATGAGATACATTTCGATACGAAAAGATACTTGACACCCCATTTTCTATGCCATTGAAACGCGATTCCATTTCAACGGAATCTGACTAATGTCAAACAGATTTGTCCTCCTCAGCATACAATCTACTCGTACTCAATTTTCATACCCAATTGAGCACAGATTTTTTATTATATACACATGGATACAAGTCGGTTGCTAAAAACGCACACATTCTCGCATAAAGTCGTGTTCATTCAGAGATTGCGAATTATCCAAACGATTTATTTTTCCAGTATACAAATGTTGCAAAGTCGATGCGCTGACTATATGTACAGTGACAATGATGATAATTATTATAATAACACCCTCGGATCTAGAGATAGTATAATATCTGTGAGATTTTTTTTTTTTTGTCTTTTTGTTCCTTCTGCCTGATTTCACTGCAAGAATGACACGAGCGGAAGGAGAAAATGCAATAAAAAAATATGTAGATATATAAAAACGGAAAATAATTTGAATTTCAAAAACTCTTTTACTTCGGGATAGATACACTCGCCATATTCCGCACATTAGCAGGCACACAGACAATGACTTTTGCTGGTTTTATACATTTATTTTAAATTTGCATTGGATTTACATGCGAATATATAAAACGCCGTTCTGGGTAGGTCGGTTCTTATCTTATAGAGGTCGACTTTGGTTTTGAAACAGCGTATAAGCAATTTGAATAAATTATGCACATTACACGGTGACACAGTGCGCGCGAGTGGTAACGACAACGATGGGGCGCATTAAAATAAAATGCTAGTTTTTTTTGGAGATACAAACAAAAACAAGAGAACAGATGTCAATATGGTTGGAGATGTTTTTTGTTGATTTCTATGTGCTTTTTGGTTGTGGAAAACAAACATTCACCTCGAATTGTGGTTGTGATTGGCAAAAGATACATATTGGAAATCTGGCAAAGTCATTTCAAAACGATATTATGTATTTAAATTATGTTTTGAAAATGTTGCTATCAAATGCGACTTCAAAATTAATTCTATGTTTACCAGTTCAGCAATTGTGTGGAGTCCCACAAGGTGACCATGTAGGGCCAATATTTTTAATTTGTATTTTTTGATGAATTTCATTTGCAGTAATTTTAAGCATTTTTATGAAACATTTCCATGATTTTAAAGCATAAAAGATACACGGAAAAACAGATATCTCTAGAATGGAGTCTACAAGGTAGCCATGGAGGTCCTTAATTTTTAGTTGGTGGCTTGTTTTTTAAAGAATTTTAATTCTATTCATTTTTAAGCATTTTTCCAGGATGCTAGTAAATTTTAAGAGAACAGAGTGCCACAAGGATCCAAACTGGGGCCAATTCTGTTTAGCATAGGTATATATATAGGGGATCAACAATGAAACGGTGCAGCCCTTTATTGAATGAAGAGTTTTATACATACCTATTTTTGGATGTTTGTCGGTTTGCAAAATGTGGGCCAGCGAAAAAAAAAACATGTGTTTTCAAATTCGGGATTTGAGCAGCACTTAGCAGTCCATGTCAATAACCATAACGCCTTTGCACCCATAGCTTTTAATTTTGAATATATCGTGAAGGGAATTCATCACTACTCAATGCTGGAAAGTAAGGAAACTTTTGTTTAACAAGGCAAGTTTCTCTCTGTGGAAAATGTTGTTCCACTTCATCAAAAAATCTGAGCTGAGGTTGCGAAGGAAAATCTCTGAGGTATTCGTAGGTGAAACAGCCCCTTTGTTACCTCATCAGTAAAGCAATAAACTCTGGAGAATTGCAAGATATTTTTCTCAAACCTTTCTCATGTAAGGGAAAACGTAAAAGGCTCAAACTTGTCCTGAGCTGAAACATTTGCTACCGTTTATTGGTTAAGATATGACATTTTGAAGTTCTTTGTTCTCTTTTCGTAGGTTTATGAAACAAGGTGCATGGGAATACGTAGAGATATATTTGCGAGAAAATATTCAGAAAATGCCAATGGTGTTGCAAGATTTTAAGCTGCCTACATGAAATTCAAAAAATATTTCGAAGAAAAATTAGACACTCACATCCACCATGTGAGTAAAAGTTTATTCACCCCCTTCGCTAGAAATGAATTGTGTTTTCGCACAAAAAATTCATACTATCTGACATCGTCCTTATTAAATTTTTTTTTTTAATTTAAAATCAACAGTTCGCACAGCTTCGTTAGAATTTGTTCATAACGACGACAGTGATGCTGGCTTCCGTTCCCCAGCATACGCCCTATTCCTTGGAATTCGTTAAAGCGTGGAAAACTACGACGAGCGCGGCAAAATAAAAAAAAAACTCATTTTAATGATCTTCGTAATTATGGCAGTTTTGTGAGGATTTGTCAGCCCCCTACCACCCTTAAAAGAGATTTTCACATCACAAGCTCCACACGTTATCAAACTAAAGATTTAAGTATCTACTACGGGTATACATGCCTACATAGATGTATCTATAGTGTGACTACTTTTTATTAAAGTGCTTAGGGCTGTGTTCATTAATCGTCGTCGTCGTCGTCATAGTGTCGTGCATGTTCGCACATCGTTGCCGTCATCAGAATCAACGAAAGATAGCTCGAGAGATAGATTGTTTTTTGATTTTTTTTTTCATTCTGTTTGTATATTTCATGACTATTTGAGTTGTATCCTTGTTGTTCGTTTGGTTTTTGTTTTGTTCTTTTTTTTTTCCTGTCGAAACCCCGTAGGCTTATAGCTGGAGCCCTGGAGATGTTGAAATATAAAAATCAACGCGACTCATAAATTAAAAAGAAATTCCCCACCAATGTTATTTACGCGGGTATATACATCCAACAATGTGGAATCCGTCGTCCTATCTGTATCTATAAACTGAAAATATAGGTATCTGCATTGCAAATTAAATTTATTTAATTTTTCAGTTTCATTGGGGAGATATAACCTGAAAAAGAAATTCCGAGTGCTGAACCAACAAACAAGGGCTATTTTAAGAATCCGCATAAACGGGAAATGTATTCAGCGCGTGTGAGACCGACCTGTAGAGGTGAGAAATTCACTTTTTTTTATAATAAACGCCATGCGTTGAGGTTGAAACCGATTTTTGAAAAACAGAAATCTTAATGAAGTGGGATTATGAAAGGTTAAGTTTGGGAACGCACTCAAACATAGTATAACAGCTGTAGATACATGTTTTGTGGATTGAAATGGATGTTCCACCACTCATGGTACGTATCTGTGTGAATTTTGAAAATAAATTTGCAAACATGTGGTGCATGAGAAATGATTTTTGAATGCGTATTTGAAATGATTTTTCTATTTTTAGAGATTTCACGGGAATACTGTCTGGGTGAGTACAGATTGTCTGGGGGTAAAATTCTCTATCTGGAGGTATTAATTGGAATTTTACGTGAACTGGCTTCTGGTTTTTAAATCTCATTAATCGTCTTCACCTATTTTTTCAAGAGGTGTAAATTTGGATTTAATTTTTGAAAGTAGTTGTATGAACAACTACAACCTTAATGAGCTGCTCTGACATCAAGTTTTTTTTTATTTCTACAGTGGCGAATAAGACGAAAAGCAAAGGGACGGCGCTCAATCCTGTTCTGGATACTGATAACCCTGTGTCCTAGGGGTATCTTATTAAATTGGAACTACCCAACGTGGTTGACGGTTGACCTTGGGTCAACTTCTCAATAACGGAAAACTCCTATGATGAAAAGAAACCCTATTTTCACAGCTCTAACCTCTTCCGAAGGTCTGACAAACATCCACGAGTAAAGAACTGTCACCGGAAGCTTCTCAAATTTTACCTTCAGAGTCAGCGTTAAACAGTAGATTCCATTCTTTGTGTCAAAAATTTAACTTCGCAATCACAAAATAATGGAGAAGCAAGATTTGAGGCTCTATAAGAGCTATTAATGCCAGATATTTAATTTTTTTTTAAAAAGGAACCAAAATTCTCGAAAAGGAACGACACTTCTGTAGAAGCCCGTGCTCAACGAAAACAAAAGCAAAACGAAGTCCGAGCCTGGAATGTTAAAAAGATGCAAAGGTGCAACCGAACTGCTATCGGAAGCCTTTAACCACTACAAAGCAGATATTACTGATATCCAAGAAATACGATGGAAGGGCTGAACGAAAGGACGGTGGAAAACTGGGACCTCTACTACAGAAAGTTAGAATTTGTGAATAGGTGCAACCGAACTGCTATCAGAAGCCCTGAACTGCTACAAAGCAGACATTTCTGCCATCCAGGAAATACGATGGGAAGAGCTGGGTGAAAGGAGGATGGAAAACTGTGACTTCTACTACGAAATGTTAAACAGGTGCTACCGAACTACTATCGCAACATCGACTAGGACCACTAATGCTAGGGTAGGTCTGAGGCTGTGATTTACCATTTATTGATATTTAGTAGAATGGAGCTGAACCCAAAACTGATGCATACATCGCCAGCACCTAAATGAGCCAGGGATTCCTAGTTTACATATATGCAAATGTTTCTGGAATCTCCCTTAGGCTCGTCAACCTTAACAATTCGACAGTTATGTGTTGGAAGAAGCGAATAACTGAACCTAATTATGTGCAGAATATCCTTTGGGTCGGATGGTTTGCCCGGGATTCTTGCACGACTGCAAGGGCAGTTAGGACTTTGTTCTATTTCGACTACCTCCAGTTGTACTCCTAGCCAGTTTTCCTGTACTGGAAACTGCTATCTTCTACAGATCTTTGGACCTCTGGCCTGCGCCAGCAATTCTCTTAATATTTTCCTGTTAGAGACCTAAGTTTACAGATGCTCGCTTGCAAAAATGAGGCCTACAAGCAAAGCTGCAAGACGAGAGCCGGCATTGTCATCAGAGAAGGAGGGAAGAACACCGGCTTCCAGAATGAAGAAAAAAGAGCACGACATATACCAGGTCAAACAACTTCGCATTGGACGGTTAAGATGGTTTGGATATGTAAAGCGAATGGACAACAACGCTCCGGCTGGAAGATTTTTAAAGTCCCAGGCCGTCGTCAGACGCAGTAGAGAAAGAGCTCACCTTAAGACCCGCTGAAGTATAAACCGACATCACTTACATGAAGTGCACAACTGGAGGCTTTCACGGGATATGAAGAGAAAGATTCCACCAAGAACGATATGAGATGTATAGACCTGGTCAAAAAAAACTCTGCATTGAGCGTTAAAGATGGCTAGGACATGTGCAGCGAATGAACACTGTAACTTCGATTGGCAGAGTCTTCTATTCCCAGGGAGACCTCGGGGACAGAAGGGGAATACCACATCTTAAGTTGCCCGCACGTGTAGGAAGCGAGGCAGTTACTAAGCACCGTGCTTTGGAAAAGGATGTTAGCTAAGTTTAGATAAGACCCAGGTTAATTCTGAAGTGAAGCGCCATTTAAAAAAGAAGAATGAGCTAGTATGGTGTTGGTTCAGTCCCAGGTTTATTCCAGACTGTAGAGCCACTTTAGATAGAAGAATGCGATAACATGGAGTAAGTTTGAGGTGTACTTTGTGATAGTAGGTGCATCTTTTGTTGATTTTTCGAAAAAGTCTTGGCCCACAAATTTCAACATTTCATTCAAATTGTAATCTTTCATCCCAAAAACACAAAAGTCTTCCACGCACACTTGTTGCATAGTTGGATGGTAACTTTCCAACGGCTATCATATTCCTCGAAATGAACAAATCTCCTTCTAACTGAAAAAAACTTTTCAAGATTTCGGTTAAAATCAGTCATCTTAACACTGTATCTTGCCAAAAACCAACCAATAGCTACACAAATCCGAAGTAGCCAAACGTCAGTTAAGTCTTCTAAAAAACCTATCAAAACTTTCATCATAGCCAATATCATGTATTGAGTATTCCAGGATTTAAGAGAAAATACTCAACAATTAATCAGAATCAACGAATTTCCTCCAAGTACTGTTGCAAAAGTTCCCATCTCAAAGGCTACACATAAGGTATTCCTAAAAACCCTTCAAGCAAATCCCTCGAAACTTTTACCCAGGATATGGTTTTCCCAATCACCTCGAGTATTCGATTTATTAAATTGTTATTCATTGACTCAACCTCAACAAAACAATTTCCCCAACACCAAACACTCAAATTCGCCAAAAACTTCCATTTGACTGGGCATCGCATGTGCATGTTTTCAAAATTACCAGCTACAAACGAAAACCACACAAATGTGAGTGGATAAGTGCACGGCCATTAATTGCCAAAAAAAATTCAAAATTCCAACAATCAACACACAATGGTTGAAAAAAAAACTTCAAAAACCAACCGTTCCCGACATATCTGAAAAACTCAAAAAAAAAAATACAAAAATCCACTGATTCCGCCACTGAAATCGCTTGGAAAATTTCAATTTTCATAATCTCCGCGACTGAACTTTAATCCAATCGATTGTACATCCAGCAGTCGTCATTTTCGTCCTGCATATCCTATATCCTTTTGTTATCAAGTCGGGGTCCATTTTTCCCATTTTATACCATGTATCTGAGGGTATGTGTGTGCATTAGCCTTAACATCCTTCCGTCCGCCGTGTGTCCCTGCTGAGGTTCACTTTTTGTGTTCGACAAGTTTCTGTTGTTTGATTTTGGCTAGTCGATGGACCGCCATCAGCCACATTTGCCGATTGGGTCTTCAATCTTCAATGTGTGTTCGATCGACTGGGGTGTAAAAATCAATGTTCAAAAGGACATAAAATCCACCTCAAAAATTATTCTTCACAAACGGCAGGAAAAAAGGGCATTTTTTAGGAAGCAAGTACCAAACGAAAACCCTATACACCAACTCGACTACGAAAGGAATCCGCTTACCTGACTAACTGCCATGCCAGAGAGTGTACTATATACGGCACCACCCTTTTATGGTTTTATGTCCTTTTATGTGAAGCCCGGAAGAATACAGTCAGCAAAAACAAAATCCACAAAACTACGATTAGATACAAGGAATGTTGGAAACTGGTTCGACTTTGGGTACCCTCCTCGCTATACTCTCGGTATACTCGTTGTATCTGTGTATCTTTTGGGTATCCTCAGCGCTTTATATGCTGCATATTATGGCTGTTAGGTTAGGTATCCTGTGTTTTTCAACTACCATACACACCTGGAGGTGGAAATTTTATCCTTTATCCATTTTTCAGATTTTGTTTCAGTTTTTCATATTTTCATCTACGATTTTTTTGTTTGTCAATTTTTTTTTTTGCACACACATGCAAAAATTCCACACGGGTTGTATATGCGAGGGGAATTCTTTAGCTCTTCATGCGGAATTGTGTGGAGATTTTTATCATCACAAGTCATACCCTTTTTTTTGGAAAGGTAACAATTCCACCTAGGACCACCTTATCTAGTGCGGATGTAATGTTGTGTATTCTATTAAAAAAAAATCTGTTGTGCAGTTTCATGCCACACTAACCCATGTTCATCCCCAACGCTTTTTATCAGCTCTTGTTCATGGCTCATCTCATGCACAATTAGTGCTGTATAAGAAAAAGGACACTCTTAGCAAGGGTATAACCTTATTTAACATTTTCCGAAATATTTTTCCAAAAAAGGAAACAAAACCAACACCAACCTTGTGTGTATCTACAAGGATTTACGTGACAAAAGTGGTAATAAAATGACTTGCTATAAATTTGCCTTAATTGTCCTAATTGGATTCCTTCGGTTAGGACCACCCGGGGGCCAGCTAAATACACAAAAACCAAACACAAGGACAACGGAGTAAGCAAAAAATGTATAATCCATATTTTCTAATACGTGTACGTGGACATACAAAGCTTGGTGGATATTCAGGTCCTTGCCATATGTGTCCATGTGGCATGAGAAATTGAAATTGATGAGTCGGGGTGATCTTAACCAATTTGTTTGTCATTTCTCTTATTATTGTTCCAACGTATCCTTAATGAAAATGACTTTCCGAATTGATTCTTGTTCTTGTATAACAATTAATCACTTGAGTATCTTCACATGAATATATCTGTCATGGTGCACTATTCTTTGTTTCTCCAGATGGCCAGGACATTTGTTTTGTGATTTGATCATGTTTTTCACAGATGTGACATGTCCTTGTTGGGAGAACGTGTGGATTAGTTTGACGAAAACGAACCCGCATGGGAAGTTCTACTACCTGGTGGATCGATAAGAGGGCACGCGACACCTTTATTTTGGAATGATGAAGCGATCTTTGTTGACGATCACAATTATGCACCCGTAGGTACGTGCTTCAGCTGTTTATGATGATGTCCTGTTCTGATGTCAGCAGCCCACATGCATCTGTACAGTATGATGGCATTCATGCGGTGGTTATTGTTTGTGATAGGCCAATGCGATCGGTACACATTTGTTCTCATTCACAATGGGGGATCTTATCTGTTCATCAGATATAATAGGCGGTCATGTAGTCCTTTTTTGAGGTTGAGATTAATGCGTTATGCCGGACAATGTGGACAATATTTGATATACGGCAGTGGTTGAGTCGCACGTCTATGTATGCAATTTAAACAAAAAAAATCTTGGAAACCAGTTCCATGTATTGACATTTTAAATTAGCATGCACATGGCTACCGAAACCCTACCAAAGCACGAACCAAAAAAAATAAGAACGATAAACTATTCCGATCCCTCAGGAAACTATTACAGACCTGATACCAAACAATGAACAGACAAAAACAGAGATGCACCAACCCAATGCCTCAAGGGATTCTATTTAAGTCATCAGCACCTTAGTGCTACTTAAGAACTTTTTTGAAAACGCACAATTGTGTGCGCCAGCAAGCAAAACGCCAACCTTCCTTAGTCAAATACACCAAACTTATCGCAGATCAAGCAACAATCGCATGTTAAAAACCTTCGATCAGTAAATATGTTGATACTGTTCAAAAGTGTGCTCATACTTTAAAAGCCTTAATGCCTTAGTCGGGTGACCTTTAAATTCAATCCTAAACGACATTGTCTGAGTGAAGGAAACGTTAATAAGCTTAGGGCAAACTGAAAACGAACTAAGTGTGAAAACGCACAGCTATGTGCGCAAACAGAACGCCTTCTTTTCATAGTCATATAAGGTCTACTTTACCATTGTTTTTGATATTTAAGTATGTAAAGGATCCTGCAACAATCGCACATTTCGAATGTTCGATTAGTTAATCTTCTGATACCGCTCAATAGTGTGCGCAAATTGAAAGTCTGTATTTCTTAGCCTTATGAGTTTTAATACTAAACGACATTGTCTGAGGGTGAGAACGATTCATGACCTAAGCGCACACCAAAAACAAACATTTGAAGGGCTTATTTGAAAAGTCAAAATTATGTGCGCTAACAGAACGCCTTCCTTTCATAGTCAAAAAAGTGAAAGCTTATCACAGATTTCGATATTCGAGCACGTGTATGTCTGATTTTTGTTAGCTTGATGGTTTTTAATTTTATTATCAAATCCAAACGACATTATCGGACCAAAAGGAAGCATTTAGCACAAAAAGTCGGTATATCTCTAATAGCCATTCCGATAGTATGTAAAGGGGTCCTCCAACTCAGAGCATGCTTAAAAATCTGCATAAGTTATATATTTTGAAAACGCACAATAGTGTGCGCAAAGGTAAACTCGCTACTTTTCAAAAAAAAAATGATCATTAAACATTAAATAAGTATAGATAAGACATTCTCTAACTAGAAGCGTGCTTAAAAATCGCTATTATATGGCTATTTCGAAAACGCACATAAGTGTGCGCAAAAAAAGTCGGAATTTAAAAGCATTTAAAGCATTCGCACATAAGGCATTTAAAAAATATCCTCATACAAGCATGTAAAGCATTTCGCCACCAGGTATATGCTTAAAAATCGACATTATTTGGCCCTTTGAAAACGCACATTAGTGTGCGCGAACGAGAAATATTAATCTCATAGCCAAATTGATCATCGGGTACTTGAAAAATATCATCATCGAAGCATATAAAGCATTCCCCAACCAGGTGCATGCTTAAAATTCGTCACTTGCTGACCCTTGAAACGCACAATAGTAGTGTGAATGAAAAGTATTTATATGACACATAATTGATACCATTGATTATCAGGCATTTCAAGTAAATGAAAACTCAGTATTTAAGTATAATTGATTGAAAATTTAAGCAGTGCTAAAAAATCGCAATTAGATGACTATTTGGAAAGCGCACAGTATAGTGCGCAAACGAGCAGTCGCTATATTTCTAACAAATTTATCACAAGGTATCTAATAAGTACGCAAGTCATTCTCCTACTAGTAGCGTACTAAAAAAAATCGACATTAGGTGGTCGCTTCTATATCGCACAGTTGAGTTGTGTGCTCATACGAAATGTCGGTATTTTTAAGCCAAATACATTATCAGATGTTTAAAAAAATGTCGCCATTTAAGTATGAAAATATTCCCCAACCGGGTGCGTGCTTAAAAACCGCCATTAGCAGCTCATTTGAAAACGCACAGTAATGTGCGCAAATGAAAACTTGGTATAACTTTGTTGATTTTTTTATCAGAAATTTAAAAATATTCACATTTGAGGAGGCAAAGCATTCTTCAACCAAGTGGCTGTTCCGAATTGTCATAGCAGTATTTTTTTTATGAAACGCACATAGCTATGTGTGCGTAAATTGAAAACGAATAGTTCATAGCATTATTGTGTATGAAACAATCCCGTAATAAAATATTACGTCGATACATTCTTTGATTTATCTCTCATCATGTAACTGCACACATAAAAGATACAATTAGTATCTAGACTTATTCGGTAACGAACAATACCAAATCAGCATTGTTAGGTTTGCATACAAGCACTCATTTAAAATATTATTGGCATAGGTAAGTTGGGCGCATCCGTGTGTGCATGATTTGATTACAGCGTGGGTGTGCATTACAAAACCCATAAAATAAACTCTACTCGATTATATCGATTTATCCTACAAGATGTGAATTAAAAATAAATTTAACGACATCCACAGACGTTCAGGCTAGACAGCATGTTTATATGTTTCACTCGTTTTACGTTTTTGTATTTTATTTTCTCTCTCATGTTGAGATAGATTTATTTTTACTGCTTCCCCGCTCCCGTATCTGGCTTACGTAATTAACTTTATCAACCTGTAAGTACCTTTACGGCACATGCTATCTCTCGATGCAACCTTGTGTCATATGGGGCGGAAAAACATGCTATCTACAGCTCTTGTGTAGACAGATGAAAAATTCCAATCAGCTGTTTTGTCCACCCCGCAGCCAGGAGAGCAAAGGGGATTTTTCAAATGCAAAAGCATAGAACATCCCAAATAATACCGTTTGTTGTTTTTCTCTCTTAGTGTTTGCAAATTCTTTCTTGGACCAATGCCAACATGAAAAGAAGAAAGAAGAACGCTCAGCACACAAATCGATTATAAATCCCATGGCAGACATAGATACAACATAAAAATTAACAATCTGACAGATACAGCAGCAATTTTGCCATCCATCTAACAATGTCTGCCTGCTTCTGTTGAGTTTTAGTCATGTCGGCATGGGGTGGCGTATGAGGGGTGCCGACAGGGAAATGAATGCCAAAAATAAGCAGATACACCTTGCATACACAAGTATGCGAGTATAGTGCTCTCAAATCTCAAGATGATGAGAAATATCTTCTATGCAAATACAGAAAACAAGAAAAAAATGTATCTCGCGTAAGATACAAAGCACATAGTGCGTTCACGATACTCACAGATAGATACATTTATTCACTTACCATCCGAGTGGAATGGGAATTTTCCAAAAGGAATCCATTTTTAATCTGCAAAGAGAGGGAACGGAAAAAAAATTAAACATCTGTGAGATACATTTAAATTTGATTGAAGCGATTATTATAATTAAGTGTCAAACAAATAGTCATACCGTTAATTTTAATTAGCGCAAAATGGGGGTGAGAAAACTGAAACACACATCCATCCTCGTATACAGAGATATTCGCAGTTGAAACCATGAGAGGTTAATAATTCATAAATGTCAATTTATCCAACCATTTCCCCCACCCTCTCCATCACTGTGTTTGAACGAACCCCTAACATAAAGCCTTTGCATGGCATTTGCAGCGGAATTGGAGCATACAGATTGTTTTTTTTTTTTTGCTCCCCTCATAGAACACATTCCATGTGGATGTATAGATAGAGATACATTTTTCTTGTCTCCGGGAAAATTAGTACCATGACAGCACAGTGGAAAGGTGCAATGGGGGGAGGGGGAGGGAACTAGTGCAAATTGGTAAATTGATTCGTCGAAATGCAAAACATATCGTCAGTTTGTGTTGTGTCAAACAAGGGAGGGCTGTTGTTTATATGAGCGGTAGGTTGAACGGTTTGAAGCACGAACGGATGAGTAAATATAATTTGCCACACACAGATACACATAGCATCAGCAGGAGTGACACAGGATGATAACAAAAACAACAACGACAACGATGACAATGACTATCAACAGGAATGGTGATGATGATCAAATTGATGATGGATTTTCGTTACATAATCGCTGTCATTAATTACTGCTTTTGGGGGTGGTAGTTGGTGATACCCCCTTATCCGGACAGCACTGGTACTGACTTACCGAATAAGTGGACCACAACAAAAAAAAAATCCGGAATATACGAGTATTTGATGATTGTTTGCGATAAATAATAATTTATGCGATGGATATCAATTAGTTATTTGTGTTCACCAAAAAACAGGGATATTAGGATTGGATTCATATCCTTCCCTCAGATGTGGACCGAATTTCTGTGGTAGTTAGATGAAAAGTGGTTAAATCGATGGGTTGTATAGGTGAGTGGTGGTTTAGTTTAGGTTTTTGTTGGTACCTACTGCATGTGCTGTTAAGTGGCCTTAATTTTATTTTATTGGTTATGCTAAGCTTTGTAGTTAAATCGCACTCTATGGGATGAAAGTTGAATGATGCTGCGAATAATTGATCGGCTAATATTTAGCTTTTGCATTCATCACGCCCTATTAGTCGGTTTGGATTAAAACAGAACCGATTCAACAAGGTATCCTCAATATTAATTGAATGGGTTGTGATTTGATTTTGGCGAAATTTAGATCATATCGGATTGCGCTGGTGTAGAATGGGGGATGGTTATTCTTTTTTAATATAAATCGATGATTTCTCTTGTTGTTCAAACAAAAATATTCTGAAAATTGTACTTTTTTTTTTATTTTTCACTATCGTACATATTTCATTGTTAAGCGCACATCAAATTAATATGTAAGTAGCTCCCAAAAAAGCTACCATGTGGATACTGACACTTCTCTGAAACTTGAGATCGAAGAGTTTTTGCAATCGCACGTGTTTAATTTTCAAACGCACATGCATATTTGTAAGAAAGGCTTTCGGAAGAGCAAGCATATTGAACAGAATTCTCTTCTGAAAACTCATATAAATGAATTTTTGCAATCGCTCATGTATAATTGTAAAACGCACATAGATGTATTTATAGAGCGCACTCGGAAATACAGCAGATTTAAAGTAGCAGACTTCTAATAGATATAAAGACGCAATTGGCGCAATCGCACATGTCTAATTTTCAAACGCACGTGGATATGTATACGAAACGCATTCAGATGAGCAAGTATCTTAAAAAAGTACATATGTATCTTCTGAAAATTCAAAGTACAGAATTTTTGCAATCGCACATGTATAATTGTTTAACGCACACAACCAATTGAAAAACAATTTTTATAGACAAAAAGACAGAATTTTTGTCATCGCACATGTTTCAAATTTAAATGCAGATTGATATGAATTTTATATTTTTCTATTTTTGAAAAAAAAACCTTTCTGAAAGGTAAAATTACAAATTTGAGTCATCGCACACGTTTAATTCTAAAACGCACATTCAGAAAAGGGAAATTTTTGAAAATAGAACCTTTCTGAACGTAAAATTAACAAATTTTAGTCATCGCACACATTTAATTCTAAAACGCACATTCAGAAAAGCCAACAGATTTTATTACATAAAACACTTAAAAATATTGCCGCAATCGCACATAATTTTTACCGCACTTGATTATGTTTTCGAAGGAACCTCACTCACTGATTTTGAGATTGATGAATTTTTGCTAATGCACACGTATAAGAATAGCACTAAGTAAAGGTAACAAATTAAGAATACAAAGCTTCTGAATGTGGTATTTATGGATTCACTATCGCACATGTTTAATTAAAAAACGCACATTCCCTAATCATTGAGTTTTAAAAAATAGAAGATGAAGAATTTTTGAATATGAAGTTTTTGTTTTGTGGGCGTTCAAGGTCCGGGTTATGAACAAACATAATATCGCACACCAAATGTTTGCAAAGGATATGATAATTGTGAAGTATTTCCTTGTATCTGTACTAAATTCAATATTTATATAGGTTGGCATCAAATCAGAAAAGAGGTTGGCAATAAAAATAGTTTCTGTTTGGTTCAACATCAACACACAAGTCGTATTTAAAAGCGCACATTCGTACCAGGAAAACAAATGCTGCTTAGAACAATCAAAATTAAGTTTCTAAAGTTCGTGATATAAAGGAGGTTTCAATGCCACACTGGGAAATTGAAGAAATGCTCCATAAGGACATTTGCAATTATCTGTGCGGCGGTAATTAGGCTGCCATCGGCATGTCGTTTTAGCTTAGCGGACAGAGTTGCATAATGTGTTTCTTGTCGCCAGATTCTTCGATTTACTTAAGCTGGGTTGGTGGTGGTTTTTTCTTACTTCTTAGACAGGATTTTTTTATCATACCCAACTAAACAATTCTACCGGATTGATACTTTTACAGTGGTGTTCTATTTTTTGGTTAACATTATTTAAATGTGCGATTTTTTAGAATTTGGTGTGCGTTTATGGGTTTAAGGAGTAATAAGCAGTTGAATGATATGTCTAGACCCTATATAATGTCTGGGGTATCGAATGCTTCATGAACTTTATCGACTTTGTAACTCAATATACGAAAAATGTACATGTGCGCAAATATATTTGTTAAGGCCAAAATTTGAAATCAATCTTTTGGACACAAATTAAAGAGACTATTGGGCTTTCATCAAAAGATTATTTCCACCCTATTTGTAGTTACTTTAAGTAACGATATATTATATCAGGTGTGCGCTTAGTCTTGTTCAACGTTTTCCACGTACATGAATGGGCTTTTTTTTTAAATCTGCGAGCGTCCAAAGGACAATTAATTCCTTTGCAGTGAAGTTGAGCAGCGTAATTGTTGTTGACGAAATGAGGATGAAGTGGAGGCTCAGTGAAGAGGCGATTTGGTTTAGTAAACCGCCAAGCAGATGATCTCACTCGTAGCACCATAAAAAGGATTTCCTCCCGTGATGATGATGATGTAACAAGTCATCCGAGTAGTATCCATTTTCATGAAAATCGTATCTCAAACCTTCGGATTCGGCATAAAATTGTTGTTCCTTCCATTGTGCAAGAAGTACAAAACCAACAATGCATAGTTGTGAGCAAGAAGATAGGTGGCTTCCTTTTGAGCCAATAAATTGTATTTTGGAAAAGTGATGATTTAAGAATTTGATGGTATCCGAACTATTATATCAGGATGTACCTTACTGTTCTTGAACTTTCTTATAGTTTGCAGAATCTTTTTTCGAAGAGTAGTGTTGGATTTTAAGACAAATATCAGTCATAGTTCACAAAACATGTCATAAATACGTGTAATAGACAGCAGAAGCATGCAGTCGAGGAACTAAAATTTGTAATAGACCAAAAGCGCACATTTTATAATGGTTGGAGTAAGACGCTTAAATATATTTGAATTTTGAAACCATTTTGATAAATTTGCCAGCTCATCGATGGCGGCCTTCTAAAGGTATTCTAACGAAACAGACTTAAAAAATCTCATAATACTGCTGAAAATACGAAAGCATGTCAAAAATGTCGGTATTTTAGATTGCCTTGATAGCAGTTGATTAAGCTGCAACTTACAACTTAAAATAGAGGCTGGATTTTCTGTGTTTTTAAGGTGTTTGGGTAAATTTATAGACAAAGATATTCAACTTAGACAGAAATCAAGAAAGATATTAAAAACTTAGAAAATTCGACGTTTTACGCTAGTAGCTTACCATAACAAGCTTGGAGGAACGTCTTCAACACTTTTATGAAAGCACTTAGGTATATTATTTTGTTTCATCTTAATATAGCACTGATACTGTTTGAGGATTCTCGTTTTGTTAGTACAAATATGAGCTCCCAATTATGATATCCAAACATCACTGTCATCACTTAAACTGATACAAGATACAACTCACAATTACACAACTAACTCATATTTCCATATAAAAAAATTGAGCTCAAACAAATTAAATATGACCACACCAAGAAGTAGCAACCTCGACACATTCCAAAAACCAACTAACAACGAGCGCCATACCATAGTCTCAGTTTAGCCATTCCTAGTTGAACAATATTTTTGAAAAACCCTTATGATTGGTAAATCCCACCACAAAACCAAAAAGGGACGAAAATAACCTTTAAGGACACATGATAATAATTATCAATCTATTTTCAGGTCATTTTCGGACCGCACTAGATATTACACTACAATCTGGCGTCAAACTGTTGAGTCAAAATAAACGGATTTTATCGTTTTTTTCAAAATTTTTTACTGTGCGTTATGTACACAATGAATGGATACGTTAGTGTTCATAAATTCTTAGATAAGTGGACAAAAAAACTATTGTAACCACACCTCGTGGTGAGTTTTTGAATACGAGTATTTCATTTTCGAAAAGCAGCGATAAAAAACTGGGAATTTATAATAAACCTTGGTACGAGTATGTGTGATATCTGTGTTCAAATATTTCGTTGTCATTTGGTTGATAAGAGTTTTTTTTTTGTTATAAAGATAAGGAAAGATCGCATATAGTGCTGCACACACATGGATGTGTTTGCAATGAATGTTCACTTCCTGTTTTTACATTTTCAAGGGAAAACCATTTTATTTGATTCATCTGAAAAACATGTGTTGAGGAATATGTATCTAGAGTATCTTTTACATAAGAATACAAAATTGGAAAAGTTATTTTGAGGATGATGTATGAGGAATTTATGTAGGGTTTAGAAAGAATGCTTGAAATGCTATAAATGGCGCCAAAGAATGGTATCTGCTTGGAGGAATGTGCATCTTTTGCGGGATAATTCTTGAGGGAAGTAAATTTAAAGAATTTTGAAAGCTTTTAAGGTCATTTGGAGCTGGAGATGTCCACATAGATACACTCGAAACACGGTTTTGTTTAATTGAAAATGCTTTTAAATCAACTTAAGTAGCTAATTTCACAAACAAATTCTACTAAGATACAACTAATCAGCCGACTTCTTCTGAATTTAAGAACTTTTTTTCTTTTTGATGAACGACAGCCCCCAATGGATTAGATTGAAATAACCCTGTCAAATGATTATTGAGACAGTAAAAACCTAAGCTCTCCCTTTAGTGATGATTTCAATCTGTGATTGTATCTACATCCCTTCACATTATAAAAGAACGCAAATGCGGGTGAAATAATTTCAAATTCCCTAATATTACGCTCGCTGAAATGCGATAAGACCCCGGATTAATCGCTATCAATTTTGGTTCTGTTGGTTTTCGATTCAAATGATTGGTAAGATGGGGGATATCTCTGGTCCACATTTACCGGAATGAAGAATGATTGAATTCAAATGCCTACGTACACTCGGGTCCGGGTACAGAACTGATTTTTGCTGCCTGCCCTTTTTTTCCGCTGTAAGTACATCCAGAGGGGATGGAATTCGAGAACGAACGAGACATGAATTAATTGGCGTAATTTGCTGTTCATTTTTTTTGCTGCTCGTTGTTTGTGCGTTCGGTGTGCATCAATGAAATCATTTCCCAGATCGAGTAGCTAATTGGCTGGTCAATTAATCATGTTCATTTGGTATGCTCAAAATAATTGAAGGAATGTGTGGATGCGTATCTATCGATGGTTGTTTGCCATATTTTGTGCAGACGTTTCATATATTTCCACTGATTTTGAAAAGAAAATTGGAAAACTAGAGCAAATCTAGATGAGTAGGATACCTGAAGACTAATTGAAAAAATTGTGTTTGCATGGATAGGATGCATATCTAATTGGATTGAATGCAAATATTAAGAAAATAAAAGCTGTAGATACATTTTGTTTTAAATTCGTTAGTTCTTCCTAGCTCCAGCATTATTTGCAGACTCAAAAACATGCAAATTTTAAGAAAATAAAAGCTGTAGATAAATTTTGTTTTTTTGAAATTTCATTTGTAATTCATTAGTTCTACAAAGAGATACTCATTCATGCGTTCCAGCATTATTTACAGGCTCAAAAACATTCAATTATGATGGTGTTTGAAGCCCTCTTCACCCGTATCCAAATCTATCTGCAGAATTGATTCAACAAAGTACAACTTCAAATTTCCTTCCATGAATGCCGGACCAAATGTGAAATGTATCTATCTCCAACAAAATATTTGTAATACAATCCAAAGCATATGACCGATCGCCTTTGTACAATTTCTAAACACAAACAATCTGTCACATGAATAGTCCCTGCAAATCCTCAGTACAATGTTTACTGGTGCCACATTTAAATATAGACAGACATTAGGTTGTGTGTCAGTTCTTCCCTAACCCGCATTTGGAATATTAAACGCTATAACGGAAGCAGCGTGGAATGAAAAACGTTCCTTTCGGGAAAAGGGCGGAACACAATGACCGCTTAAACGGCTGGTCGTCATCATCAAAAGCCGGACAGTACGCGCTGGATGTGCGATTGAATTCATAACTTGGATATATTAACTTCCTGTCCGGCGTGAGTGAGTGATTGTGTAGATTTTTTTATGCGAATGATGGGTATCTGTAGGGTACGATGTACGTGCTTAGTCCTATTAATTAGCTGTTTACTATTATTTTTTAATCGAGAGCTAAGTAGTTCCGTTTTGATGTGTCTTTGTTTTTTTTTAATTTTGAAAAGTGATGTATCTATTGTTTTTAAACGGGAAGACGAGAGGGACAGTTATGTGTTATCGGCGTCTTTTGACCTACATTTAGGTGGAGAGGTAATTCGTTGGAAGACTTTTTAATTTATAAAGCTTAGTAGATAAATATCTAGATATTAAGAGAAGTGACCCAAATTAAATTGGTAAGGCCACCGGAATTGGATGTCTTTGTTATCAAAAATGGAAAGTTGGGTTTTAGACACCGGAAGGCGTATGTTGGTCATCACATTCGCTACTATAGATTTAAACGCCCACCAAACCTTCTTTATGGCGCAGCAGCAAGTAGTTCTTCTGTCAGTGCAATTAGATGCTTCCTCTGGCTGGTAGCCTTACTGTGACGTGATGGGCTCTTTAGGTGACGTAACTGCGGGTCCATTTGCAACGTCTATACAAGCGTTCAAATGCTATTTCATTCAATCTCGAGATCATACTTTGTGCACAGATCTGTCTAGTGCATTGGACTACCTAGGTTTGTTTCACTGCCCTGCTTCTTGCAAAAGTCTGACAAACATTCACGAGCATAAATTTATCATAAGAAGCTTCTCAAAGTTGCCGTTACAAGAGGAGGTCCCATTCTTTTTGACAAAAATTAATCTTCAGATACACAGATGAATGAAGAAGCTTGGTTTGAGTCCTTGTATGCCAAATGATTTTTTTTTGTTAGTGAAACTTCTTTTGGGACGGTGTGAATTAGATTTTATGAAACGAAAAAGTGTAACGAAAAATATATTAACAAAAACGTCGGTTGTCGTTTGGTCACCGAGATTTAGCAGCGTCGGGTGCTGTTAGTACTTAGATGGGAGAACGTTTGGGAACACCGCGTGTTTCACTTCTACCGCATGTGAAATCACACTCGATTTTTTTTCTATCACAGAAACTCATCCGTCCATTTCATTGATATCGCATACAGACGACTCATTTGAGGCGCATTAGTTAATCTTGGATTAATATGGTATTTTCCATCTCCCAAGTTGCTTACAAAATTAGCTCGACCAAACTCGAATCCTAGAAAATGTTGGTTGTTGACATCTCCAACTGCTGAATCTGAATTTTTGACTACGGCTTCCTGTTGGTTATTGGTTAGACAAATATATGAGAAATACCTATCAGCTTGGCAATTATTCGTTCAAGAAAAATTTGATGCATAGCGCACTGTATCGATCAAAGTCGTTGCATATCATTTCTAGCCCCTAAAACTGATTCAAAAACCTATCAATCCTGCGCCAGATACCTTCGAGTTGGTCTAAATCTTGTTGCGCCCAGGTTTACGATAACTTTGAGATTCTGCCTTTATGGTAGCGATTTTTGAAGTGAAACTTCTTTTGGGATGGTGTGAATTGGAGTTTATGAAACGATAAAGTGTAACGAACGTCTGATCAAAGAAATCAAGAAGCGTTGGGGGCTGTAATTACTTTGGTGTGAAACCCCTTGGGAACATCGCTTGTTGTTGGTTATTTTTTAAGAGAATGGGCCTCCGCACACGAAATGCTTTCAATTGGCATAAAACCGCGTTTGTATGGTTCTGAGATTTGCGGTAAAAAATAGTTGAAATTCTTCAACGGAGTTTGTGCGGTAGAAGAAAGGTGTAAAACCAATCCAAACACATTTTTCACCATTTTAGGCCTCCAAAATTCTCATCAGGATATGCCGTTGCAGTGTGCCTCCGTTTAAACTTTTGGAATGATACCAGAAGGTTATAGAATGACCAGGATCGCTTACAATACCTATATCGAATGATGTTCTAAAGGTCCGTTGTCATGTGTCGTTGAGTTGACCCAAAATATCGAATGCCCATAGCAGCTGAGTTGAAAAGTCGAGCTTTAGATACAACGGAAGTGAATCAAATTTAAGCAGAAAATTGCTGGCAGCATCTGATTTCTTAGACAAGTTGGGAAGTAAGATTTAAATCGCCATAGATATAAACCAAACATGTGTAAATCGAATCACCAGTTCACCAAGTCATATGTACTAGATGACAGAAGAAATAGAACTTTTTTTAGGAGCAATTATTTTCATACAGCTGTTAATCAGTTTAAATCGTATTAAACTGGAGAAACATCTTTCAATAGAAAATATTCAATAAGCCTTTTACGAGCCTTCATTCTAGCATAAAAATATTAAGCCGGTGAACCAATTGTCCAATTATCCAATAATTAAACAATTATCCAGGGGCCTTCATTCTAGAAAAAGAACATTTAGCTAGTAAATCAAACGCAATACTTTGTGAACAGAATAATAATGGGTTAAGAAAGAGGGTCAACTGAATTTGATAAGAATGTAAATCGGATCTAAACAAAATTTTAATAAGTTATCCGCCTGAATTGTGCATCTATGCCTTGATTCTATGAGACGGCGTTTTTGTGTTCAAGTCCGGAAGGACCTTATGATTTTTGGACCAAACCTAAGACCTTTAGAGGAGTAAGCTAAAAAAGTGAACCTTAAGAAATATTTCGTTGCTAAGGATCAATTTAAATAAAAATATCTAACCTGAGAATGAGATCTAACCAGTAAGAGATATCAGTAGAATCACTTAAATTTAATCAGTTGCTCATGAGAATCATGTATCTATGCCTCTATTCAAAGACATGCCAATTTGGTTGATGTATAAGAAAGAATCTTAAACTTGAAAAGTGCCTTGAACATGATGGGAATTGACTTTAAATCTAGGACGACTAAAACATTTTGAAACTCAGTCTTCAGAGGTTATCTCAGATGAATATTTCATCATATATGTCAGAGCTGGTGTAAAATATGAAAAATCTGACAAAAAACTGCGTATACAGGGTTAAAAACCTATCTATCCATCGATTTGAGTGTGCGTTTTTATTTTGGCAACAAGTAGTGGGAACTCGCTGATTCCGAACGGCAATTTTGAGAAGCTACTCATTGCAGCTTAAATCCTTGCTGAAACTATTAAGGATTCACCTGTTTTTATAAGTGGAAAAACAAAATAAATACAGGTAGCCCAATAGGAATCTGCATATATGAACGCCACGCCACTGGTAAATGATCCATTAGGCAAAAAAAGAAATGATGCATCAAAGAGTAGGTATAAGGATGTTTCTCAGATTGGTATTTTTCGCTTAAACTATAGGGATTTATCCTTTTTTATCAGTGAAAATAAAAATAAATGCAGGTAGCCCACTAGGAATCAGCATATATGAACGTCACGTCACTGGTAAATGCTCATTTAATTAATGCAAAAAATAAAATTAAGCATTAAATATTGGAGCAATATGGATTTACAAATGTAAAATTAATTACAACAGCTTACCGTTTTGAACAAAAGTAATTCAACATTAATGCCAAAGGTTTGTAAATTAACAAAAGTATCTCTTCTATCTAAAAGCCCTCTGTCCACCCTAAATATTTTCAACTCAAAAACCTCTATAACCGAACATTCCACCCTCCCAACAAAAGTCCTCGAAACCTCTTAAAAAATAAAAAAAATCGCATAAATTAAATTGACATTCAAAAAGGGCATCGCCATTGACGTTCATTCAAAGCACTACCACCACTTCCTAGTACATCCTCCAAGAAACCAGTATATCAAGTTTTTTTTTTTCTCCAATCACATTAAATTAACCAAAATATGTCCGTTATTTGTTTGTAATTAGGTCATAGACCAACGGAAACAACCACCACCCAACAATGACTACAAAAAAAAAAACACCACACATCCAAAGCGTACAAAAGTTTGATAACCAGAATCCATATGGTAAAGAACAACTTCCACATGGAGTCTCTGTCTGTAACGCCTCACTACCACAGAAAAAAAAAATCTACCCGAAAAAAAAAATAAACTTCAATCCACAAGTTTTGAATTTCCGTTTGTGGTGCGACTTTTACTGACGTAATTTGAATAAATTTGCTTCCTATTCGGGTATCTGAGTGTTTTACGAAAATTTTTCTGTTCCGTTTTTTTTTTTTTTCCTTTCCCCATGAGCATTATAGCTGAACACATATTTGGAAACTGATAAGATGGATTCAACGAACAACGAAGAAGAATTATATACAATAGTCGTGTGCAATAGTGTGGACTTACCCTAAAACGAAGATAATAAGTGAATGACTCCCTTCTTTGGTGGGGTTATGTACTGATAACGGTTCCGAATACTCGTGATTTGTATATGAAATTCATTTTTTACCAAAAATCACTGTCAAAGATACATTTCCCTCGGTGCGGATACATTTCAATTAAATCTTTTCATCACAAAATCATTAAGTAGAGGTTTCGCATTTCAATTGATTTCGATTGGGGACAATTAATATAAAAAAAAATGAAAATTTAAATTTGTCAAACACTCGTTCATAGTTAGGGTCTGGTAGCGAATCAATTTCGCTGTCGAACTTTGCACGACAAATTCACAAAGAACACACCGCGACGACGAAGACGATGATGATGGCCGTTAGAAAATTCGAGCAATCCTGACGATATGATATGTCATGGTACACGTCGTCTGCTGACGTCCACTAAATAATTTTTTTTTTTTCTGATTTGCACACATATTTAGATACAAAGATACTATAAAACAATCGTTAGATTCTCACAAGTCACAATTCAACTATAAAAATAAACTTTGGAGCGCATCGAAACCTACAGATACGGACAAAAAAACCCTTGCCACCACTTCGACTACTCAAACTCAACTGATCCGACTGAGCAATGTCGTCAACTGAATTTTGAAAAACGCGGCGTTCTCGAGAGCTGAACAAGGCACAAGACTACACAAGAGCGTGTACACAGGGACAGGAGTATCATCTATAGAGTGAAGCGCGCCGCAACACTAATGCTGTGCGATATGGTAGCATTTGAATTGAATTTAATTGAATTGAATGAACGAATAGATATTATGTTGGTGGTGAGAGAATGTTTTCGGCTGACTGTGTATGTGTGCAATAGATTGGCACGATGATGAAAGTTAGAAGGAGAGGGGTGACATAGAAGGAAATTCGACTCTCCCCACTCTCTGGTGAATGTGCGCCCGTATCCTAGATTCCTTGAACATCGATTCGATGCCGGTCTTCTATTGGCAATTTTACCCCAAGACATCTTTTTTTCGGGTGAGAGTTTTCTTCTTCTCGAGTGGTTTCACGCTGAGCCCTTTTGCGCCTTTTTAAGGATATATGGCGTAGATACCTTTCTCTGAATGAAAACCGTTTGTGTTTGAAAATTTATTTCCTTTTTGCGAAAACATATCGCAAACATATGTTTGCCGTATGTTTTGTGATGAGGAATGCACACGAGTGGTGTGTATCTTAACGCCACGGTTGATACAGTTGCTGATGGTATTTTTTTTTATCTGTTCTTTTGTTTGGGAGTTTTTGAAAAGAATATGAGGCGTGATCGAGGAATGTGCCACGTTGCAAAAATATGTTTCATGTCACATTAAGCGGATTTTTTTTTGTTTGGAATGTACATACGGATTTTTGTCTGATTGTCGTTAGAAGTTGAATGTGTTATTTTGTATCTCTTGGTTATGGGTTGCATCTGAATGGATGTCATTTGAGATAAGGTTGTTGCATGTATGATGGTGGGAGGCCTTAAAAAATTAGCTGATAGCTTGTGAGTCTTGCGGAGTGTTTAGATATCGATTATCATCGCTTTCGGCAAGGTTTACAGTTCTATATGGAACTTTATCAAGAGCTATTTAATCTCGTCTTTATTTTTGTCAGAGGGGTTCTTATCTCTATAAGATGGATGTGGCATCCCTACTGGCCGTGAGCTGAGTTTGCAAGGTAAGCTTAATATATGACATGCGAAGGAAGAAGATGAATGCCTGAAAACTACAGACTCATTGCATTAGGTACTATCCATATATTCAAAAGTATCTAATGGAAAAAACCACTTACACCGAGATTGTCGATTGCCTGCTTCTTCTTGTATAAAGCCCAGGTACGATCAGGTCTGGAAGACTGTTCTCATGTTTGGAGTTCGGCCCGAAACGTACACAGAACTTATTAGACTCCATCCAAAGCTGTGCAATCCACCTTATAGAGGATTCTTCGCTTACTTCAAAGCAGCAACCTTTGTCACAGCGAAAACCGGTAGGATCTGTATTACAGATATGTTTGGCAGATGTTTGGAGGAGCTTAGAAAAATCTTTTTTTTTCTATTCTAGGACTAGTTTGATTCCCAACGACTGTTTTGCTTACAAAATGCTGTACGTCCTAGGAACTTACAATTTCTCAGTATTGATATTCTCAGCTGGATAAAGCACATGATGATGTTTTGTAACTTCAGATCGTTCATGGGTTCGTCTTCCGTCGTAAAAAATTATACTTAAACGCGTAGGAGGTAGCTAACTGAAATCTTTCTTTTAAAAACCATTTAAATGACAGGTTTGGCACCCTAACAATGCATTCTATCATGTATATACGCATAAAGCAAAGACCGTTATAATTGGCAGATCGGTACCCAGCCAATGAAATCTGGTTATAAGAGTTTTTAGTTCCAAAAGATATGAATCTTTTAAAGGCCACTGAAAGATGGCCGATTCGACATCCACCATAATGCTATGTGGCCATATGCATTTTTAGTCACAAGCTTATATTTTAAAAGCTCACAATGGCTTACAATTGGTCACAATGTCTCACGATCTTTAAAAGTTCGTAATGATGGCCGGTTCGGCACCCACTCAATGTGCCCTCTATGTATCTGTGCATATTTTAAAAACCTTTTTGATGTCCGGTTTGACACCCATCCAATGCGATGTGCTTCTATGGATTTTAAGTTCCAATAGATGTGGATTTTTAAAGAAAACTAATATGTCAGCAACGTCACACAGGCAATCTGGCATACTGTGCGGTTTTAGTAACAAGCTCACATTTTACTAGCTCACATGGATCGTAAGTGCTAAGGATTCTTTAAAGATCGTTATAATTGACGGTTCGGTACCCACTAAATGCGCTATAAGCGTTTTAAGTTTCAAATTTACAATACCTAAATTGTGCCAAATTATGGCGCAACAACTTCACTTGGACCGAGGGTCTAACTTTCTATGTCTGCTTGCGTAACAATTCATTTGAATGTTGAATGTGAATTTTAAACTGGAGGTCCTTTGCTTTGTGGACAAAAATAATAACTTCACACACAACGAGAGGGAGAAGCAAGGTTTAAGACCCTTTATGGGCCGGAAATGTCAGATAAAGATTCTTTTTTGCATGTGGAATAGCAGATCATTCAAATGGCCGCCTCTGCTTCCTACCAGTACTTTATATGGTAGGTCTAATATTCCGGTTAATGACGTCTCGAATGTTGACCTTGAGCATGTTATAAGTGGTTGACTTCTCGTTCTCAGCATAGACTAAGGACTTGAGTAGCCCTAGATAAAATAATACGGTGGTATCATGTCGCATGGTCTTCGGCGGCAAATTGATGGACACTCGCCATGAAATGACAAAGTCGCCAAATTTCTCCTTCACAACTTCGAGCGTTGTGTAAATTGTATGGCAAGTAGTGCCATCTGGTTGGAAAACCACAGCTCAGATGTATCGATGTTATAGAACTCTGGCCACAGAAAATCGCTTAACATCGCTCTCTACTTGGGACCATTGGCGGTAACGCTGTCCCCTCCTCATTACGAAAGAAATGAGGTCCGATGATATCGTCATGCCCTGAACCGTACTAAACAGTCAATCCTGGTGGATGCATTGCTGGTTGGTCAAAGTTTGTGGATTATATTCGCTTCAATTTGTATACCCATAGGGGTATATTCGTTTTGACATTAAGTTTGTAACAAAGAGAAATAATTTCAATAGATAGTATATGGATCGACTCAGAATCGCAAGATGAGTCAATCTAACAATGTCTGTCTGTCCGTTCGTCTGTGTGTCATCGATTTTTGGGCTTTAAATTTTGAGCTAGAGTGTATGAAATTTGGTACATAGACTCTCTATAGCCGACGAAACAGAACAAGTGTACAAAATTTAAAAATCAGCCCACTGCCCACTTTGTTAATAAACGTCTTTTCTGATCAAATCATAAGAAATTTAAAAAAGGGTCTGAGCAAATATAGGGTGTGTTATTGTCTATATTGCAACCATATAACCATACACCACATTATTTGTGGGTGTTTTATGAAAAAATGATTTTCGGCAAAAGTTTAGTAAAATTCGAAAAAGTGTTGACGCAAATACTTCCAAAATAGTGTAACTTGCATTTACTTCATATATCATTTTGACTTACGCCCACTTTTTGGGGGCGTTTTCCTACAAAAACCATTTGTATGTCCTACCCCATGGCATATGCAATAGAAAATCGTTGTTTTGACGAACCAAAATGCCACTAACACGTTTTGGGGATGTTTAATTTAACGATGGGATGGGATAGGGTATTCAACTATTTGCACCGCGGATTGTAGCCTTCTCATATGTTTTTTTTTTTATTTTTTTATAAGCGTAGATGATGAAATGCGTACATGATGAAAGCGTTCATGATAAAATGACAAACCTTACTGAATAATTTCACAGCTTAATGTCATTATTAACTATGACAACTATTGAAACATAACAATTTGAAAATGTATCATTGCTATCTGTTCACCCTATAGATACTGAAAGTTTTTAGTTCTCCAGCTTACAATTTCCAAATTGAAGAACGAAAACGAAATGTAAATTGAAACCTCCCCGAGGGTCGAGCGTTCTTTCGTAACTATTCATATGTGCCTTAGGAATTGTGTAAAAATTGCGGGACTTATAGCCTTTCATTCCAATTTGGAAATTCTGTATTTCTGTCACTATACGATGTTAGGTACTAATTTTTACACATGACCAAAATCTGGTCTATGTGTGCTGTGCTGGCTGGTAGCCACTCTGATCTAAACAATGGCGTGAGGTAGACCATTCATATTGGAAACCAAATATGTTGTCTTGTACTTCATTCCTAGTACACTGAGTTTAAATCTGGGATTTTAAAGGATCATAACCCACCACTTAGCTGATTACCTACTGGACCGCCGCGCCAATGGTAATCGCGTGATCATCATTAGGTATTGTGTAGGGTGCGCCATTTTTTATGTCGGTATGAGAATATTGAATATCATTAAAAACAAACAACCGATTTCCATATATAATGTGTCATTTTTTAACTTAGTCCTTACAATTTTATTTTGTCAAGTTTTTGAATAAAATATCAATCAAGTTGGCGCCTCTATTGACCAAAGCAAAAATGTCCCTTTTTGCTGCGCTTTTCATCACTTTTTCAAAGATCTCGGGCGGTATAGAGATTTTTTTAGTTTAATTCAGCTTAAAACTAATTTAAATATTAGAAAAAAAATAAAATAGAATTAGCCTACTTATCAACTACAGAACTAACTCAATGGCCCTATGCAAGCGCTTTAAATTAAAAGCGGTGTAGAGATAATTTAGGCTCGAATGTTTGCCTTGAGCTAGTCAATGGTCTGGCGTAAAGTTTTCTTTCCAAATAAAAGCCCTGAAGGGTAAAATTTGGTGGTATGTCAAAAAACCTTCAGTAAATTTTCTGCATTCTTTGGTATGCAGTGTGGCATGGCGCACTGTCTTGTTGAACCGTCCAGACCTTATTCACATATTTGTGGGCAGACATAGTGAACCAACCTCCACCGATATCGATTCAGCTCTCAATTTTTTGGGAAAATAAATGGAAAAATAGGGACTTCCGCTTTCGAGAATTAACAGAAGCGAAGTCGCTCGAAATTGAGTATCGCTTTCAATGCTGTTTTGAATAACCCCGCAGATTCATGAGTTTGTATTCTTCATTATGTCGCTAAAATTGCTTCCTTAAGGCGGCTACACACAAGCAGGCAAAACTGTCCGGTATGCCTGTTCAGGCCACCTCTGCAGTTATACCGGATCGGCATAGCGCATTCACACGCTCAGGTAAATATGTGAGTCACATCAGTTTTTTTTGTTTTCGTCGTTCGGTAAGCATCCTGATGACATTTTTAACGATAACACAGGCAATATGTGTCAATTTCGCTATGAACTGACGAACTTATGCTACACACGCTCCTGTTCTCCTAATCACAGGCGTCCTGAACAGGCAAAACTATTGAATTTTCGATTTTTCTTCAAACGCCTGCTCAGGCCAAAATAACTGATAACAATATTATACACACGTTGAGGCATAACTGCACCGCGCCTGACAGTTAAAACTGCGTGTGTGTAGCCGCCTTTACGTTATGTTTTCATAAGATACAAGTTTATAGGTAAGTAGGCATATTTTTAATGAATTTCAGACTGCCGCTGGTTAGTAGAATAAATGTGATCATGCTAGTATAGCTCTAAAAAATGTTCAAACATTGCTTCATAATTTTTTCGATATTAGATGCTGCAATAGCAAAAATCATCATCATCCTTAAATATTTGGTATTAACGGCCAATATAGGACCTCAAACCTAGCTTCTCTCTTTATTTGTGTGTGCGAAGTTATTATTTCTGCCAGAAATAAGAGGACATGTATTCATAAAAAAGTATCTAAACTGCAAATAAGTAAAATCCCTGAGCCAACAAGTTGTTTAAGGAAACTATTTCTTCATAAATAGATAATCCCCAAAACAAAACAAAAGACCTGACTTTTTTCCAAATATAAACTCCTCTCTATGCCCCTATTACACTCATTTCCGGATTAAGTCAAGCAAAATCTCCATTACCTATCTAAAAATAGTTTATCTACAAACACATCCCTACAATGTAAAATGAGAATACAATCCCAAAAGAATAGTTTGTTTGTCTACTTATGTATCAACATGAAATTTATTATCATTGGTATCTAGATCTCGTAACCAACTCATTCCGCAATCGCCCTCATATCCGTTGCCAATTTACATATCTCACATATTTCCAAGACATATCTATGAATCTCAGAACAGGCTATTCCTCAATTTCAAAACAATTAAAGACAAAAACCATCCATCACCCGCCTGCTCCCTCTCAGAAGGCATTTCACTGGAGCTGGGGGCTACAATTATTTCGAACGGCGAGGAACCTTAACACATCACCCCCTCCCGTCCCTGCTCCGTTTCAATCACTACAACACCACGAATCTGAAATAGTATTAGTAAGTCAATTGAATTGCCGCTTAGATACATCATGTAGTTCAACCGAGACAAATAAGTAATCACTCACACACGTGACCTTACCAACATAATGAAACGGAATACAATCTGTGCCCTCTGTTCGTTATTCCTTGCAAAAAGAAACCCATGCCTACCCTTACACACATGCTCACTCACGCTCCAACTCTTTTGACAATAATTTTGTAATTCAGATTTTCTGAATTTTTAAGATTTTTTTTTTTATAAATTTAACCATGCAAACTCATCCAATATTCATAGACGTGTGTGTTGGGCTCGCTCTTTCCCTTTCCGTTGCATTTGGATGACAGAAATTCGTTTTGCATTTTTTTCCCTCTTCCTTTCAGATATTTTCTGTTTTTTTTTTCCGTGATTTAAGCGTTTTTTTGAGTTTTTTTCTCGCAACCTTTAACAATGGTCACATAATTAGGATTCGGAAACATGGATAGGGACAAAAGCCAAAATCATTTGAAATCATATCGAGGCGAGATTATGCAAGGATAATGATGGGAACTAGGTATTTTGGTGTTCACTGTTGAGTTGGGTATTTGACCTTTATGCATGAACATTTGAATTTAGCTGGACAAAAGCGGAAGGCACAAAACTAGGGTCTCCCATAAGTTGACCAATGGGTGGTGAAAAAAATGACCTGAATGAAATTTTAAAATAAATTTAGGCCAGCTGAGGTAAACGGTATTTGTTTATGATATTCAAATGCCTCTGAGGTCTGATTGTTTAATCGGACTTCCGGTTGTGAATGTTTAATTGAATACCGCGAGATATGACTCTTAGATACTTAGTACTTTTGGATTTCGAAGAGGATTGAGTCAGGTATTCCTTTATTGGTTCACTATAGATGGATGTGGAAGGATGGTTTTGTAAATATTTGCAGTGAACTTGTAGGTCAATAAATCAGTGCAATCAACTCTTAAGGTTTGTACACACTTTTGATGTTTTTATTCATTTGAAAGATACATCAATCTATCCGTGTAGGGGTGGGCTAAGAAAAAAAATTACTGCAGCGCACCCTAAAAAATTGCGTTTGTCGTAAAAGAGAACAGAGGGAAGAAACTACAAAATTTGAACATCATTAAATGATATTTAACATTTGCAAACTGTGTATGCTTATATGGATGGATACGACAGTAGGTCATCGGTGTCGTAAAGAGAAAACAAAAAAATCGTGAGGATCCCTGGTTCAATTCCTGAAAGTGACAACACCTAAGTTATTTTCATTGCTCCCCCACTAACGAAAGTCCGACAAATATCCAAGAGTGATACTGTCATAAGAAGTTTCTTGGATTTGGATTCGGCGTTAAAAAGAAGGCCCTCTTCTTTGTGGTCAAAATAATAACATCGCACACTGAAATGAAGGCAGAAGCTAGGTATGAGGCCCTGTTATGGCCGTTAATGCCAGATATTTCATTTTAAATCAATAATTTCATCGAACCCCACAGTAAGAATCAGTGGCGTAGGTTCATTTTAAGCCAATTCCCATCGGACTACCAAAAGATTTTAAACTTTCGAAAGCATTTATGTTGATTTTCATCCATACATTTGATAAATTCTTGGTACATTTTGCACATAAAAATAAACAGATTTTGGCCACGTTAGGACCTAGGGCCTAAAATTTTTTCACAACCATTTGATGGCGGGACCTTCTGTTTTATGCTGAATCCGTATGATTGAGTTGAGTTAAGCTTATCTCGCTTACTACTTGGAATAGGTATTTGTCAGAACGTCGCGATTCCTTGATAGCGTAAATGCAAAGTTACATCTGCACTTATGATTTTTAGCTTGATTCGGCCAATGACATGACATACAATTATGCAAGTCGTGTTTCAGCTTATACACTCGCTAGCTATCGCATCCATTACTCTATTTCTCTACATTCCATGTTCATATTTTGAAGAAAATAAGGCGATCGAACTTTTCTTCACCCCACGCCACTGGTAAGAAGTTGGGGACTCATTCAGTTAATTTTAGTAAGACAATCTTAACGATTGTCTTTCTAAAATTCTAAAAACTAACCAGGGATCTTAACGATTGTCTTTCTAAAATTAGCTGAAATTAACTGAATGAGTACCCTAACTTCCTACCAGTGGCGTGGGGTGAAGAAGAGATTTTTTAGGTAATCACCTCGGAATTTACTTTTAGTTGTGGAAATGGATATTGACCTAGTAGTTCGTCATACAATTAAGAACTGGGTCCTGGATTGAATAAAGTAACACTAGCCATCCTCTTGTAAAAGTCCGACCAACATATGGCCGTTCGAAATCGATTTCGCACTCCCAGACACATGAAAAACCTATGTTGGAGGCTATTAATAGACCCAGATATTTCATTTCACACATGAACCTAGAAACCAGGTAACTCGGGAGGTTATGATCCATGAACCCAGATCGAAGCACTATCGATATGTGTGAAACAGATTTCCGTAAGCAGTATATCCTTTCTCAAGATACTGGAGGGACTTTCTTTATCTCATTTCCCAATCAAAGGAAATATAAGCAACATAAATAAGAAATAAGATCTGAATTTCACTTTTTAGTAATTAATTGACGTCTTTATAGCTGAATTATATTTATATAAGTGGCGCTAAAGTCCGCAACGTTCCTGGGCTCCAAGCGACATGCCTTTCGAATTAAACCAATTTTCCATAGAATTTTTCGGTCAAAACGACGTTCGAGTTCGAGTAAGTCATCTTCGACGGCGTAGAGTAAGACTGGGATAATCAGAATCTTATATAGTCCCTAGTACTTTAAGTGAGGACCTTAGTACTAAACTGCCTTCTTAGCCTGAACAAATATCAATGATAGATAAAAAGACAACTTCTTGGTAAAACAGGTTTACATGGACATGTGTGCGCATGTTATTTTGGAAATCTTCATCAGGCATTTTATTTTCGCCAAATTATCACAGATTTCATGATCATTTAACTCGTGAAGTAGAAAACCACAAGAAATCTCTTTTTATTTATTCAATGTTACTATGGAAATGGGCATTTTGTCAGTGTGAAATTTCGCAAGATTCGTATTTTCTTGGTTAATATTGTCGCTATTCTAAGGTTCAACGTTTCAATGGAAATATTTTTTTTCTGCTTAAGCAATATAACTATCATCAAAAAAGGACATCACGTACACATCAGCACTCTAATCCGAAGTGTTTGAAATGAGCCACGCCCTTTTATTCGTCGCTGAAGTTGGACGTTACTCATTTTTCAGATGCTGTTAACGCGATAAAGTTATTGTTATAAATGGCCAGCACGTACACCTCAATACTCGAATTCAAAATGTTTGAAATAAGCCATGCACTTTGAGTCGTCGATGAACTTTCCTTAACTCTCCTTCCTTCAGATGCTTTTCAAACGATATCATCATAAGCGAGCAGAACGTACACATCACCACTTAAAGCCAACGTTTTCGAAATAGGGCACGCATTTTGAGAAGTTGAAGTTCTCTGAAGTTGGGCGTTGCACACACCACTTCACGTATGTTTTTAACTCTGGGTCTGCATAACAGGTGTAAACGATTCAAATGACACACAAATTATCTAAAGCTGTTGCATCGTATACGGCATCGCCATTTTGCTCTGTGAATGCAAGTACAATAAGAAAATCAGTTTGTCAAGACTACGATTTTCCAATGAAATCACAATTTTGAAAGGCTTAAACTTAATCCTTCTACCTTTTATCGGAAAATCGTAATGAATTTTTTTTCTAAAACCAATTCAACTAAAAATTTATCTAAGGACTAGTTTGTGGACTGGCGCCATTAATCGACCATTTTTGTTTGTAAGACGCTGATGACAAAATGTTTACCGACTTTTACAAATTAAATACAAATTTTTGGCGCAACAGGCTCTTTAGTACCCAGGACCGAGATTTGCTCACAACCATTAATGTGTGCGATGGCGGGACCTCGTGTTTTATGCCGACTCTGAAAGATTAAGTTGAGATAAGCTTTTCTTGACAATTGATACTATTTGGATGATTTGTCAGATCGTAACGAGTGGAGGGCCAGTGAAAAATCATTAAGGTGTTGTAACGGCTGGGTATCGAACCAAGACCTTCTGCGCAGTTCATAGCGCCATTGAGTCCGTTGACTTTTGTTTCAAGAAAATAGATGATTTGATAAGGCATTTGCTCTGCAAAGAGTAAATATCGCCCTGAGACACCCAAATCTAACTAAACGTTGTTCAAATTTTGTGGTTCAACATATCAGCTGATTGGTCATCCGACAATCATCTCATTCATCATTTTGAATAATTTTTCTGCAATTTTTAAACTCCAAATTCAAATATGTTCCATGAATGCCGATTTAGGCTTAATTTTGGGATTGTTTCGTAAGGAATAAGTTTAACTTAGGAAATTTTTATAAAAAAAATAGACCATCAGAATATTTACTCGAATGGATGAATTGTTTTCACGAAATGTCAAACCTTATACTCATTCCACACGTGTGGAACGCATTCTTTTTTCAGGCAACCATATCGTTTGATCGTGTTCAGCCTAATTTTATCTGTCATTTAGAAATAAAAATCAACGTACCAGTACAGCAATGGGGTTAGCGAGCTGAATTCTTAACTTCATACAGATGGGTCATACTTGTAAAATACTAGCAGGGATTCTTCTCCTCTCCCTTTCTGCAAGAAGGGTTAATTTGTATGCATCATCGTTATTATAAGCTGTGGTGTGAGGAAACTATTTTTAGACAGAAAAAGTCGACCTGCTGGGAAAGTTGTCTCACTAATTTGAAAATCTCTACTGACATCTGACATCTGCCAATGTATGGTATCTCTTTGACTCATCTAAAGCTGAGTAACTTTTTAGCGAGCAAAAATCATCGGTTTGGAGAAAACAAGTGGAGAGACGCTAAAATTGATCGTGAAGAGTGTATGTACTAGGAGTTAACCTCAAATTTTGTTTCTCTTTCTTTTGTACATTGGAAGTTAATTGGACTTGCTAGAGCGGCATTTTGGTTGAGGCCCATAATTGAGTTAGCTAAGGCGATGTCATAACTTTTTTGTTTCTGCAAATAGGAGTCGGGTTTTTTGTTATAGATGCTGGCACACCGTCAATAATTTATCTTCTAGCTCACAGAAACGATTGTCATCACCAATCCGCGGATTGAAGACTGTCGAAAGTAGCCCTAAATGAAATGCTAGCTGAGTTTGCCGAGTTAGCAGTTTAGACCTTTGAATTCACGGAAATATATCAATACCCACATTGATTGTCAGAAAATTTGACTAGCTAAGCTCTTTTTAATGCTTAGTGAGGAGTATCTGAAACCTGCTTCAGTGGAGTGAAGTAGAAGTGGGATGAATCAGGATCAAATAATGTTTATGAAGGAGTATCTGAAACTAGAAAAACAATCCCTGTGTTAAGCTTCTAAGCCTACATTCCTTTAAATCCCGAGAAAAGTTAACCTCTAATGATCTATCGATTTGCTCTCAACTAAGCCAATCCTTTTGACTTCTTCCACTCCCATTCTGATCATTAATCCCTCGGTAGGACACCCATGTCGTCTCGTAAACCTCTCACAACCTAAGAAGTTTATAAAAATGTCAACTAGACTAACGCAGCTCAAACAGTAATTGAAGGGCCTAACAAAAGCCTTAAAGAACTTCACAAGTAGATAGAGTCTTTTCAGGCGAGAAAAAAATATAATACAGCACACTACTGACTTACATTCGTATCCTGCGATTTTTCGCATTCTAGGAAGTGCATCCGATCCATATCCTAGCATGTTTCTCAGTAACCAAGAGGGTCCTGTGCAAACCACTCGTCATCATCATTATCATCAACCGCATTCTAGTACTACGAGTACCTGAAAGAACACAAAAAAAAGAAAAGAAAAATTCAAAATCAATTATGAGATACTCAAAACGGGATTTCTCCCTTTTGTTGTTGTATTTGTTTGCTATCCACCATGGGGTAATGGTAATGGTAATGGTTAGTGGTTTTTGTGCGAAAATGTGTAAATGATTCGGGATTTCCGCCGAAAAGAAGGAGGCGAAATCAAACACCAGGACAAAGGAAAAAAGCTGCACATTTCATTTTCGTCCTTTTTTTTGTGTAATTCATTTGAGTCATTCACACACAAACAGGACTCTTGAGTTTCGAATCAACCAGAAAATTATGGAGTAATTAATATTTTTTTCATGTCCTTTATCCTATGTTCGGAGTGTAATATGCACTCGCAAATGCATTGTTTCGTCGTGACGGTCGTGGTGGTGGAAAACAAAGGATGTAAGGATGTAGACTTTTATTCTTTTGTTTTATTTGGGCTTGTCGTCTTTTTTTTTAAAGTAGGGTGACGGCAATATGAGGATAATGGAGAGGAAGAAAAGTAAGTGGTTAGAGGCGGCAACAGGCTTCCTATTTCTGTTTGAAGGAGCAAAAAACAACAGAAAACAAAGGGATTATGAGAATTGCATATGGGAGAGTCGGTAGAAAGGATATGAAAGTGGATTGCCGGATGCATTGATTCTAGGATATTTTGGCTGACGAGTATGGCATCATCTGTCACACAAGGAAAGTGGACAGAAAACGCGGAGAAGTCGGTTTTATTTTTCGCAGTTGCTGCTCAATTTCAAAGGACATTTGTTATAAAGGACTTTGGAAACTTTTCATTTCATTATTTGCTTGTAACACATGTCTGGGTCTTTTGTATGCGGTACCTATATTAGATTTAAAAAAAAAAACATTTGGCTGGCTGCAGCAATGCGTGGCTTTTGGAATGCTCCTTGCTTGCAATGAAATGAAATTGTTTTGTCAACAGATGGCGGAAGATATGCAAAGTGGGGATGCTGAGGGAAAGGATGTACATTGCAATGGTAGATGGCAGGGTTCAGATGGGATTAAACATTTTTTTCAGCTTCAGCTGAAATGCTCAGACATAATAGACCAATAAGAATTTCGTCAGCTATGATTATGCTTGGGTATAGTGGCTTCAAGTATTTCTTCAGCAATCTTAGTCTAGAATTCGGTTTTATGTTATGCTACTTAGGTACATCTTTAGATTTTTTTTCCTACCGACAATAGAAGCTATCCAATCATCCAATTAGCATTCATTATTAAGAAAATCTTATATTAACTCCGCCGTGAAATAGGAGGTCCCGCCATTGTGCAAGTATGTTCGTAAGAAAAAGTTAAGCCCTGGGTTATAACGAGCCTGTTGCGCCGAAAAATGTTTCCTTATAACAGCAAAGGAGTTTTCAACATTTATGCTTGACAAGACGCTAAGGGACACTTTTACGACAGCATTTATCTAACTAATCAGTGGCTAGGTGCCCGAAATCCGGAACAAAGTCCCTGGACCTTTCTATAAGTGACCATATGACTGTTAAGGAATTTCTATTTAAAAAAAAGATTTTCTCCTAACTCCTCGTTCATAGATCCTTTATGAAAGCCAAAGTCAGTTGTGTCTAGATGTTACCAAAACTATAATGATACCGATTTAGTTGGTTGTCGTCATAGTGGATAACTTCCAGGCACTCACTGTCAAACTATTGTGCAATCTGTCGAATTAGGTCATATTAGTCGACCGTTTCAGATCTATCTTTGCCCCAATTTGTGTGATGACCTGGCACGTTGTATTGCTATTTGATCTTGGGCTTGATCAGCTGATTCTATTCCGCGCTGAAATGAGCTTGCACGTAATGATAGGAATACCAATTATAGCCCTTTTAGCTAAGATCGGTATTGCTCTTCCTTGCTTGGTAAGTTCGCCAGCATTACCAATCCTTGAAATGTCTTAATACTTCGGTTTGCAGCACATGCGAGAGTTGCCCAAGTTGTATTCAGTAAAGCTGATTTCAGATACTAGGTCGTTCCCTGGTTCTTTTACAAGTTGTTGTCAAACAAGAGCTCTTTGATTGTCATAAGTCTCATTTAGAGAAGTTTATATAGAAAGGTCAAAGGGAGGGTCTTTAGGCCTTATATTTTACGAAAAGTACCGGTACCTGCTCCTACGTACAAAAGTAAAGCCTTTCAGAGAAGCACACCGGTATCAGCACCCCCCCCCCCCCCCCCCCAATTATTTAGGAATTTTATCCTATGACGATTTATAAGCTCATTTTAAGGCTTTCAGTCTGAAGCGGAGCTAGCTGATGTTTTACTTTCTTAGTTAACGGGCTCCCGTTCCATACAGGGTCTCTGACTGAAACAAGGTAGACAGATTTTCATTCTTTTAGATACTGGGTACGTTGCTTTCAGTTATTCAGTCCAAGCACTCTGGCATCCGCGACCGCTTGATCCTTACAACGGAGGTTCGGTCTTCCTTGTCGCCTCGAACCTAAAGGCTGGGATTCGAAGATTCTTTTGCTGCAACATTATTGTTGTTTATCGAATTAATATCGAGGGATTACAGGTGGAATGGAAGGTCGAATGGAATAAAGGTTCTTCTTCAGAGCACTCCAATTTAGAACACAACAACAGTTCTTTGGACCACAACTTCCTAATCAGGATTGCTACCCAGCTCTTATACAATTCACCATATAGCTATCCAACAAAGAATGTGTTCAGGCCATTACTTCCTTGAAAAAGTGTAGTACTTCTGGCAGTTTCCATTGAATTCAATCCAAGGAGTACTCTGAAATAAAAAAGGACCTAAAACCTAACTTATTTACTCTAGTTACACAACAGGCTTCTTAAAATCCCGGGTCTTCCATTTGTTACAAACATTCATCTGTGCAAGTGTAGCTACTTCTTGCACGGTGGTAGGAACTCTGGTTTTATGTCAAATCCGTGTTACCATAACCTTTTACTGGTATATGGCACTGCTCTGTTGTCAGATCATCGCCGGAGTTGGGGTGGGGCAGGGATACTTATGTTGGTTTAGCTTTGACTGGAAAATGAGCCTAGATTTTCAACGCAGCAAGTCATCCTACAAATTATTTCGCCACTAAGCCACTCAATCTTTACAAAATCATTGAAGCTTGGATGGGATTTTGTCACAAATAAAGGGACCTACACAATTTTAGGGCCAACTCCGAACGGCAAATTGGATAAGCTTCTGACGACAGTCAGCGTTTTTGAACTAGTAATCCCCGCTACGCTCGAACCAGCATATACATGGGGTAGGAGTATCAATTTTTTCCCTCAAAGATTGGGACCTGCACATTAACGCCGATTTCGAATGGGAAATTTGAAAATCTTCATATGCCAGATTTGTACTCTTGGATGTTTGTCAAACGTTCGCAGGTGGCGGGACAGTGCAGCTGGATAGGTAACCCGAAAGATTAACACACAAGTGCTAACAATTTTTATAGTATACTAGTCTGGAGGCCAATAAAACACTTAAGACCACCCATCTCAAGATGTTGACGAAGATCCTAAGGATAGCTTGCATCGGTGCAACCAAAATTAATATTCATTCACGATCTAGCCTGCTCTTCGGTATTCACCGACCTTATGTAAAGAAATGGAAGGTAATATTGTTGCACCATATAGATACAAAAAATATATTGATGCAAAAGACTCATTAGGTCACTACTTTCTAAGAACCAGTGTTCTTCTTACATGACAGTGGAACCTCCAGTCCCATACCTATTGGCTTTATGCTTCACGCTACTCAGCAGCTCCTCAGAAATCACTGAGAAAAGGATACTAACTCGATATAGGTCGGGTCAGTACAATTAGTTTAAGGATGAATTTAAGGGAAGATGCAAACTTCGTCTCCCAAGTATTGTGATCGTCAAAAGTATCCGGACTTCGGAATGCAACTCTGTTGTCCTGGTGAAGGTTTTGGGATTGACAGTAGAAGTACCGCTGAAGCTGAAATTCCATTAAGGTATTACCTTTCCATATTGATACCTAGGTGACAGAAATAGCTGTGACGACAGATATTAGCTGAGATCAATGATATGCACCGTTTAAGGAACAAGCTGGGTACAGAATCTAAATTTTCTAAGGCACACCTTGATTTTGTTAAGCTGGAGAATTCAAAATCTTAGATCACTAAGACGCATCAAAGGGAGAAGCCTGATAGGAACTTAGTAACGATTTTATTGTAGCCTCGCTTTGGTCGACCGACTTGAAAGACATTGCAGGATCATTTGAATCCATTGGTCAAGCGTTCCAGATCTCTCGAAAGAGTCGAGATACCCGTGCAAGTGTGTGGGAGAAAAAACAAATCGAGTATGCAGATACTCCCTTTATTTGCCTGTCAGACTTTCTCAAAAGGTGGAGTAGTGAAGAAAACGTGTTGTCACATTCCGGATTTGGACCAGGGACTCTACGTTTACATGTTTATGTCCTAGGCACGGTAAAAGTCCAATGTGAAGTTGTTCGATCAAGTTCTAAAAGTTCGAAGTTGAATCTTTGTCCCCATAGTCCATCAATAAAAGCGGGACCGAAGGAAAACGATTTTTTCATCCTATTTTGAGAAGGTCCATGCTTCAGGGACATATAACAGGACCAGGATAATCAGGGTTCTAAAAAGGTTCCCCTTAGTTATTCTCGGTTCTAGTAAAGGCTTTCTGAATTGTCTTCTAAGCCCGAAGCAAGAGGTGTTCAATCCCAACAATACGGCAAGAAAAACAACCCATCGATCAGCCTTTTTGCTTCAATCCAAGCACTCGAATCCTATTTCAAACATCACTCGTCCACCTAACCTCATTTTTTCAAGCGCATCTACTGCACCAGACACATCCTAATACACCATTTGTACCACTGCTCTCGTTTTCGCCGAACAATACCAACAAATAGATGCGGGACACCTATACACTCCGAAGGTGTCCTTTTTCTGTATATTGAAAAATTCCATAGCCTGTGCCACGCCCACCTCAATCCCTATGAGATAATATTTGTGTTTGGATTTCATCTCATAATCGTGATGAATTTTAATTGTGACGCTGGTTCTCCATTTTTTTGTGTCCGCGTGCGTTGTGTCCTCTTTTTGTTGCGCGGCTATTGTTAAGCGAATGAAGTTGAATTTCCTTCAAAGGGATAATAAAGGAGCAGGAACAAAAAAAAACTAGGAGAACTCTCATTGTTCGGGCCAGTTGATTCACATCAACAACAGAAGAAGAAGACGGAGCTGAAGCTGGAAAGTCTGCTTCACAATTTATAAACATCTTAGGCTTTTGCTTGGTGCGGCTGGTGGGGAGATGTTGGATATCCTTGCGTGTATTTCTTTCATTTTAAATTCGTGCCACAAAAAGATTTATTCAGATTTCGTCGTTGTTGTTGCTCGGTATTATTATTTCGTTGGAATACAAAAGACGCAACAGCATCAACAGCCAGCAGGAGCAGAAATATTTCGTCCTGCAAACATATTTTTTTTCAGCTTTTTCTTTGTTTTCAGTCTTTGGGTATGTGAAGGGTGTAGGGGTATATGTGTGTAGTAATGAAAAGTGCTCTAGATACAGTCGGTCGCGGCAGGAGATGAAGAAGAAGCATGCTAGCAGGCTGCAGCCACCAGCCAGCAGCAACATCTCGCACATTGTGTCGTCGTAGATGGATAGGAGAGATGATGGCTTTTGATGGATTCCAAGAGGAGTTGAGTGCAGGATATGGGTACAATGAGCAGGGACAATGAAATTGGGACATGCGACGATGTAAAGTGTGCGATAAAGGCGCATGGAACGATGTCTTGTAAAACGTTAAAATTAACATTCACTTGACGGAGGGAATGGGTGACAGAGGGGGGCTTTCTGGATGAAAAGGAGTGGCGCTGTGGAAACAGAAATATGGAATAATATTTTTATTAAATTAAGTTGAAAGATGACAAGTGTAGCAGTGGTGATGTGAAAGTATTTTAAATCATTCATAGGAATGTTGTGAATGTTAAAAAAAAAAGATACAAGTATGTATTTTGTTTGCATTTTGAATGAATACAGATACATCTGGTGGGAATTTATTTACATCTAAAGAAGGCTATAGTTGTTTGCAATGTTTGTTGACTCCAGAATTGTCATTCCAAGTATTACAAACTATCATAGATACACAGATTTTCAGTTGAAGTGCCTATGCATTCGAACAGAACTGTACCCTTGCATTATCTCACCTAAACCTGTGAATAATTATCTTGTTAGAAACCAAAATGCATCCCACAAGTTATGATTTAAGGCTGTTAACTGATTTTCATGAGTAATTTCATCTCTTAGTCCCATCCCCACACTCAATCAATTGATAATTCCTTATGAATTCAGTAAGCCACCAAACCAAGTAGAAAGTATCTTCATCACCCAGCCACCCTCAAAATCCATCCTATCGACTTTGAATTCACTGAGAATTGCTTAAATATAACCGTAAATGGTAATTCCAGTAAATGGATATGAAATACTCGACAGCAGGAGCTTAGAACGTTTTAGAATGATTGGATTTCTATATGAGCAAGATATCTTCCCCAGGTGATGTCACCCAGTGGCAGTCTAGCCCAAATCAGATACGCACACATTCCTAAGTAAAGTAACGAATATATCAAAGCCAATCAATTAGCATTGAAGACCCTGCCGAGTCCTGTCTCTTTTCTCTCTTCCCCCCACTCCGCGACTTCCTTCAAATGCAACATGATGCGGCAAATGGCAAATGGCATATGGCATGTATGTAGCATGGCATGGAATTGGTATTACCATTAACATTTTGTATGAGGCAGTCCTGATAAACATTGATGCGATTGGGAATGATTGCTTCGAATTGGAATTCCATTATCCAGATTGGGGTGATCTCTGGCATTGATTTTCATGTCAAAGGCGAAGGAGAGAGGTTTGCATTTTTAATTCGTTACACTCAAAAATTTATAGATACTCTTGGTTGACAATATTTCCATGGAAATGATTCGGTGGTTTAGTCGTTTTGAAGTGCTGTGCTAAAAATGTCTTTGAGATACATATTTCGAATTTGTTTACATTGGGAGTGAGGGGATTGTGTTTACATAAACATGGCGATTTCGTATGAATTTCGGGGCGCAGATGATGTGTGAAGGAGAAGTGGTCAGAGTTTAGTTTTTTTTTTTCATTCTAAACAAATCGAAAATTTAAAATAACAAATTTTTGAGTTGGTCCTCTGTTATGTGTGAAAATATAGCGTGTAACCTTTGAAAAGATGATGTCATCGATGGGGATAGATTGGTTTCAGATGAATTCTAAATAAAACGGTTTTTTTTACTAAGCATTTGGAATGATTGAGATGATCATCATAAAAGTATCTATCAATATGGGGAACGACGAACATGTATTTTGGGAGAACCACAAGACGGATAGGTTGGGCTAGTATTGTTTAGATACATGTTAGTTACTGTGTCAATGAAATGACAATGCTTGTATTATGGGAGAACCACAAGGCGGATAGATTGGTCTAATATTGTTCAGATACATGAAACGTGAATCACTTTATTCAATGAAATGTTAGAAAATGACACGATGATAGATAAAGAGTATTGGGTTTGATGTGCCGATTAAGAGTTCGTATCCGGCAAAAACTAAAACTGAATAGTTGGCTTAAAATTTCCAGAAAAAAAATAAGCCTCTATCAACCGTTCAAAATCTTCTTAAAACTTCAAAATAGAAATGTATTTTTAGTCAAATAAGTGTATTTGGAATGTCAGTTTTTATTTGGTAAGTCTTTGGGAAATGACTTATAAATAACCCACGCCACTGTACGATAATGGTTGGTGGGGTGTTGTAAAGAGGAACTAGACACAGATCAGAATATAATTAAACATTTGCAGCATTCTCACTATGACTACAGATCAACTGGCTTATTTTACATCCCTGTGCCAACAATTGCTTAATGGATTAGAGCGAGTTTAAAACAGAATAAAAATGGCAGGACTGTAACTAATGCTTTATAGGAATGACGGCCACTGGAGTATATGACGACCTTTCAAGCACCTGGTATTTCAGGTTGAGAATTGTGCTTTAGACTTCCTACCCTACTCATGGAATACATGTTTGTTACTCAGCAACCGATAGCATCGAAAGGAAGAGGTTTTAGCCATCCACAACTATGCCAATCGAAAAAAGGGTAAAGGCACGACGCAACGTCCGGATAATATTTGTAATGTTGGAACCCTTAAAGGAAAAGGTGCATTCACACAACTTGTTGGTGTGCATCCATAATTGCACAAATAAGACATTACTGGCATCCAGGAAATATAATGAGATCGTCTTGGCATTAAGAGGGTTACATTGCGACATTTACTATAGTGAGCTATAGCCACCATTTCTATATCAGCCACTTTTTGGATTAGTCTGCATCCGAATCGAGGTATTCGTTCAGAACAATTTTCGAAACGAAAGTAAGTTCTAATCGGAGCTCAATTTTCTTTCGAGGTATCCGTTGCTAAATAAATCGCGTTCGGTTGATTCCGCAGCGATTCTTCGTCGGACAACTTCTGAGGAATTTCTTCTCATAGCTGTCAAAAATTGTTGACATAACGCATACCATCGAAGTGTGCGTTACATTTTGTCAGAAGATCTGTCCGAAAGGCTAATCTCCATTTTTAAACATATCTTAGAAATGTTTCTTCCGAACGGATACCTCGATATGGGTGTTTGCCTATTAGCAGCCTTAACAGAAAGGGTGCAGTCAAAGAACTTATGCATGTCTTATAGAATGATGAGGTGGACGCGAGAAAGCACCAAAATTTACGAAAATCTATGTTATAGTGATCAAATCTGCGACTACTCACATTAGTCTTTCCGAATTCTTCTGAAAGAAAGTCTTAAGCTCCGACGATGACATCGAACGGATTGCGTCAACCCGCAGCAAGGTTTTACGTGTGCTCACTTCCCGACGGAGTTCACTAAGGTACATCGTGGTCCAAATGGGCCACCAGATGTGGATTCGCTGCGAAACCTCAAAAACCCGAATTAATAATTTTCACAGGTACTATAAAGTCCCATACATTGACCCTCGAAAACTTAATGGCGTTAGTCCCAAGTTTGCAGAATCAGACAAGTATTGGTATTGGATAAGAAATTTAACCCTAAGGCCAATATTCAAGAACGGGTTAAAAAAAGCCACCGTAGCCCTATACAAATTTAAAAAAGGCAATCGGGAAGAAATGAGGTATGCATCCACACATTATACCCATACACTTGTATGGTGTTAGTCTGGTGGACGGCTCTAGAAACAGCCGCCAACCGCAACCTTTTGTGGAAAGTTAAAAGATCAGCTTGCGTATGCATTAGTGGAGCTCTACGAACCACCCACTCCTTAGCTCTAGATGCTATCCTATATCTTGTGCCCCTTGATATTCATGGCAAACATACCGCAGCTTGTGTAGCTGTGAGACTAAGAGCTTCGCCAAAATGGACACCATCTCAAGTTGAACATACAAATATACTGAATCACTACAGCACTACAGAAAATACCGACCTCATCACTACTTAACTCAGATGTGAGCATAACTTCTAGTCGACTTTTCCTAGTCTCCTTTAATAGGAGGCGGATATGATTTGGAGATAAGAACTCGATTAACATCTTCTCGGATGGGTCTACCACTGAATCTGGAGCGGGTGAAGGTGTTTCCGAAATGCTTAACTAATAGTCTTTGTAGCCTTTTGCAGTCGAAAAGCATGGCAATTAAAGAAGCCTTGTCATGGCTGAGATGTAAGAATATTAGGATCCTCAGTGACATCTTAGCATCAATCAAATATTTGGGATCCATCTTATTCACATCGAAATCAGTCCACGAATGCCGACTATCATTTATCGAGATGGCAGAGCACTTTACCCTTCCCCTCTGTTGGGCGCCGCATCACAGAGATATCACAGGAAATTTAAGGCGGATGAACTTGCTAGACTGGATACAAACCTTCATATTCCACATCCAGTAGAAATGTTAGGAATGCTCCTCGCTACATGGACTACACTACTAAAAACCTTCTCCGCTTCATAGTTAGCTTGGAATAGTTCACTTAGCAAACGAATCACTAGGAACAGTCAATAAATCCACGTGGTACCACAATGGGCCTTTTTTGGTCTAAGTGTACACGCATATCCATCCTATCCTAAGCTAAAAGACTCTAAGAGTTCGTTGCCAAAGTACGATGTTCAAAGAGTGTTTGGTAATTTAAACCCCAAAGTTGGAAGAAAGGGCTTCTTAATTGGTAGTGTCGGAAAATACAGCCACGAAGTACACGACTTGACTTCGTTGAGCAACGAATTTCTCCTAAAGCGTTCACATAGCTTCCACAGCTTAATATCCATAAGGAATGGCCTACAGTATTTTGGGTACCCGCAATTTTCTGAGAACCATTTGGACCATTCCAGGTTGCGTCGAAGTTTTTTGAATGCGATACGTCATCAAATACTATCGAAAGATTGCAATCGCAAGAGACCACTGAACGCGTATACTTTCATCTATAAATTGATATCATACTGCCATAATCTATGGTCGAAGACCAACTGCGACGTTCTCAACAACGGTGCAGTGCAATAAGCGGACTTAAGCCCCATGAGCCTAAATTCCTAAAAAAAGCAATAGAAGTCGCGGGGCTTATTTCCTTTTCGAAATGGAAATTGGTCTTGCGGCTGTTAAAGCATTTTGCTTGTGGGGCTTATTTCCTTTGCATGCCTCCAAACTCGCAACCCAAATCCAGCAGTGAGCCCAAGCAGGAGGGTTGCAACTAAAATTCAAATTTTGCTTACTCCCGAACTCGCACTCGGATCGAGATCGGTATGCAAAGTATGAACCCCCTGCTTGGGCTAACTGTTTGATTTGGGATGGGTGCGAAATCGGATGTATGCAAAGTTTGAAAGTATGCAACCCCCCTGCTTGGGCTCACTGTTTGTAAATTTCTTTGTATTCTTGTTAACTTTTTCTCAAAAATGTTGCTTTCCTTGAGAGTGTTAAATAGAATGCCAATTTCAAATGGCAACAACAACCGCGGGTGTTATTACTTTTTGTTGGGGGGCTTATTTCCATTTCGAAAAGGAAATAAGTCCCGTGGGGTCTATTTCCTTTTTTTCGGGAATTAAGCCCCGCGGGGGTTATTGCACTGCACCCTCACTAACCCATAAGACAACCTGCAATTGTTGTGTTGTTTTTCTCCAATAGCAAGAAACCCTGGGTTTACGGTTGCTTCCAGCCAAAACTAAGCTCTAAAAGTCGATCCTGCAGATCTTCAAAAAAAGTTACCATTGAGCAAAGGAGACAGAAAGAACATAAGAAGAAACGCGATCAAAGATATAAATGTTCGCAAGTCTTACTCAAATAGCCAGGAATAGGTTGCTCAATAAGAATACCGTCGAGATGATAAAGCAAAAATCGGAGTCAAATCACAGTCGGGCAATGACTATTTATTTCTACAGAAGTCATAACAGCTTTAGAAGTGACTTTAATGTCGTGAGCTTCTTCTTCTTTTGAAATCGCTAACCTTGATGCGATTTAACACTAAAACCAGCCTTACTAGGGAGTAAGTATAATATACTAAGTTCATCTAAGAGGAAGATATGTGATAAAGAACGAAACGATGAGAAGCTTGAAGGTCAGTATAAGAAGTACTCAACAACTAGACACACTGACCTGCAGCATCAGAACATGAAAAACAAACAATATTGTTATCAGCATACAAAACCAGCAAACAAGTTTACAGAAAGGAGAGATAGCTAGATGTTCGTTTTTGTTTGCAAGTTATTCTACCAGGTGAGAACATAAAAGAAAGCAAAGATGGACAATATAAAACACATAGATGGCTGAGAAAATCAAGTAACAATGAAGCAACATACATTACCAACATACAATGGTTCAAACGCGATATACAAGTTCAGCACAGATACTTAAATAAGTATGAACTTCCAGTCATATATCTATGTATTGATGAATATCAAATCTGCCCAAAAGCAATAGAGGGTTTAAAGAATCTTAGGGTTGCCAACTCTTCATCGATAGCTGCATTTAAAGATTTCAGTTCAATCCAACTTTCCCAGTCAATCCAACCCCTTCTCTTGGTTCGCACTCTGTATGCAAACAAAATTTTCCACAACTACTGTAACTAAAATGAAAACTAACCATTTTCATTCGAGTGCATTAAATTGAATAATGAATCCCTCATCCACAATTGTGGTCAGTGTTGAAATTTCATTAATAAAAATTAAAATGAAACACATATCTCTCCCTGGGAAAACACATTTCGTCAGCATAGGCGCTCCCTGAAAGTTTTTTTTTTTTTAACGTGCTAACCACGGAATGAAATGTTTGTCCCTAAAGTGGCATTCCACCATCAACACAGAGACAAACTACCACCGCGGCAAATGTTTTGCATGCTGCAAGCCATCAACGAGTGAAAAAAAAAACGAAAAGTATCTCTATCGCATTTGAAAATGTTTCGCATAAAACACCCTCGTCTGTCCCGCGCAACCAACAAACTGTAGCTGATTTCAGCCCTAATTCCGCATCCCTGTAAGGTTTGGCGGGTGGGTTGCGACAGCGATTCCCGGGAAACACACAGATATCTACCCACACCAGCATACCATGCCATAGTGCATATAAATTACATAACTTAACTTTATCAATTATGCATATTTTCATTCAATTATTTAGCATGGAATTAAAGCAATATATACCAAGCCAGGTGGGGGGTTGGTTGCACACACAGGCACACCCTTCATCCGGATGGCGGGTTGTCATTGCAATTTTTAGTGAAACGAGGGGGATAGCTTAGCTATAGATAGATGTTTTTTTTTTCTTTTTTTTTTCGTTTTACATTTTTTTAAACACTTTGTTTCCATCAAGGTCCACGACCCCCTTCGAATCGCCCACCTCTCGTTCATCTCTGAACCATCATCCCCCTTTTGGGTGGTTTTTATGTGATGAAAAGTCTGAGAGGGTGACTGGCGAAAGGAAAAAAATTTAATTGATAATGAAAAATATATTCACCTGTAAAAATGTTGGTCGACAGGACGAGTAGTAGCAGCAGAAGCGGCAGGATGTGGATGGCGGAATGTGGTCGGGATGGAAAGATGAAAGTTGAAACATTCGCGCAAACACACATTCAGTATACCCAGGGGATGATGTTAAACACCAGCATCGACGACACGGAGATAACTTTAGGAATTGTTTGACAGATACGGTAAACGGATGAAGGTTTTTTTTTCAGTGTGTCCTATGATGTGGATACATCCTTTCCGGTAGTATATTATGGTTTTGCTTGTGGGAGCATGTATGGGAAAGGCCAAGCTAAAGTGTTGGACATGATATATGTATACATTGATGAAGGACATTTACAAACAAAAAAAAATGGAGAAAACTATATTTTCCAACTAACACTGAGATGTGTGTCCTTAGGGAGCAGTTTGCAGTTAATTGACAGGTGTTTTTCTTTCGGGGTTTCATTGCCAACTTAGGGATTGGCAGAAGAGAAGACATGTAAAAAGGTGTTGAGAAGGATGGTCTTTTAAGAATGTTGAATTTCCGAATCGCACTAATGATGGGATTTATATGTGATTTGCGATATTTTTTATCACGGCATAATGCATAAAAGAAGAATTTAATCGATATATCAATAGACTTTCTTCATCTAAGATGAAGGTAAGTGATAACCAACCAAAGGATGGCATTATTAGTTTGGAGGTGAGTTTAACAAATGATCATCAACGTGAAGGCAGAATCAGAACATTGAAAATACGCGATTTTGCTGTCAACATACAAAACCAGCATGCATGGTATTTGAGTGTAGAAGAGGGTAGATGGTATTTTTAGTTAATATACTCCTCTTCTAGGTTAGCAGACGTAAGAAAACATAGATGAACAACATGCAAGACATGGGCAGTTGAGAAAATCAAATATCAACGAAACAACATACAAAACCAACATACATAGGTAGTAAATTTTTAAGAAACCAACATTCACATGTTCAAATGGATTGTATAACTAGCGGATGATCAACAAGGTAATATCAAGATATCTGCATAAAGAGTAGACAATTTTCCTTCCCTGAGTTCAGATTTCAATATTGACACCAGGACGCAAAACATTGAGAGGTTGTATGTGGCCACGGTGTTCATGGGAATAAAAGTCGTTGGGATGAACCTTTGACCAGGCACCTAATCTACAGAAAGGCAGATTCGGAAGATATTTTGTGTAAAACAAGTATTCACCATCGCAATGTTACCATTGCCAGCATCGGAACATGGAAAAGACACGATATTGCTGTCAACATACAAAACCAGCATACATCTGCATGGAGAGTAGAAGCGGGGAGAGGTTCTTTTTTGTTTCTATATTCTTCTTCTAGGCAGCAAAGATGATGGCAACAAAGATGAACCACATGCCCAACATATTTAGCTGAGAAAATCAAGTAATAACACATAAGCATACAAAACCAGCATACAGATACAGGAAATTAGTTAAAAGCCGACATTTATATGTTCAGATGGATGAATATTTTAGAATAAGGCATTACTGAATGGAGAAGAAGAAAGACCTTATGAAGCAGTCGTTTAAATCAAGAGACCGTTTGTGATGAAAAGCCGACATACACATCACATCACGGATCATCTATCCTTAAGAATATCTGTGAAGGAAAAATGGAGATCGAGATCGAGATGAAGTTTTCATACAGTAATACAATTGGTTGACAAAAAAATAAAAACTAAAACTAAAACTACAGCAACGGAAGTAGAATTTATAAACTCATAAACATGGTCGGTGTTTCCAACAGACACGAGTTGAGATATGTTCGAAACACATTTGGCTTTCTGAAGAATATATTACGCAACGAGTTGCATTCACAACATTTGTGAGGAATTGTAGGTTGGGATCAAAGCTAGACCTTCTGCGAAGAAATATCTAAAATGGTCTTGAGTTCACATGTATGGACATACTCACTAGGCAGCTATTTAGAGAATCAGACAGGATGATGAAAAACAACAAACATAAGCTCAGAACAATGGTATATAGAAGGACATTTATTTTATCCACGAAGGAATAAGACCATTTATAGTCTTTTAAACTTTACACCAACATTCGGATGAATGCATTAATCACACGCAGGAATTAGTAGACATAAAATACACATGTAGACCCCCTTAAATGGCTAAAGATTAAGTCCTGAGTTTAATCAGATGAAACAAGCATTAATTACCCCCACTTACCGAACTCAATATTTTCTAACCCAACAGAAACAGTGCCGTAGCAGTATGAAAGCTAAAAACAGGAGACAGGTATAAATAAAAACAAAATGCAAACCAGCAGTTCAGAAAATTTGTCTCAAATAATTTTTTACCTGTAAATATCAATCGAAGGGATATTTACCTACTGTATCCCTAACATGGATGGACTAAGACTATAACTGCGCCCCAACGAACAGCGCTTGATTTATACGACAAAGCTAAGCAATTCAAGGATTCGTATGTGAGCTTTGAGATAAACATTCCTACAATGTTCGAGCGATACTATGGACTTCGCTATGGTTGAGTCTCCTATCAGTTTTAACAGCGCCCCAACGAACAGCGCTTGACTTATACGACAAAGCTAAGCAATTCAAGGATTCGTGAGCTTTGAGATAAACATTCCTACAATGTTCGACCGATACTATGGACTTCGCTATGGTTGAGTCTCCTATTAGTTTTACCGCACGCTGTTGTATCATCTCTAGTAGATGCATTTATGTTTTTTCTGCAGGTGCGGGCCATATTATGTGGGCCTCGAAATCAAATTTGGGCCTATAAAGGCTTTATATATTAGGCCAGATCAGAGGGGTAATTTTTTTGTTTTAATTTTTTATAAAATTTTTAGAAGACACCGGATGGCGAGTCTAGGTTTTAGGTTTTATGCTACGTCCTCCCCATTGATAAATCAAAGGAGAATATCCTTAACCATCGCAAGGTTGGAAGAGATGTTCTTCTCAAAAAGAAGTGCCGTGCCATCCAGTCTTACGATATCAATAGGTTTGACGCCGTCAGTAAAAATTAGATGGCAACTATATCCTGGCTAGAACCAGTAACGAAAAGGGAGTTTTTCCCTGTGAAGTTTCTTTATAAGGAGAACCTCTGTAGAATTGGCATCCGAAGGCCTTGACAAATTATAGAGGCCGTGTGAGATTCAGTTTTATCAGTGACCCTTACAGATGTGCATCAAACCATTTGCCAATTTGTTTGTAGAGCCATTTGCGTTTTCATAGGAATTCTTCTGACACAATCTAGGACATGCAGAGTCAGTAAATGTACGGACACCAATGCTTCTTTAATTCTGAGCCAGTGATTTGGCGTAGTATAAGATGAACATTCCTAAAGTGTAAAGAGTTTTGATCAAAAATTGAAAAGATAGTATCGTGACGTCGGGGTCATCAAAAAATTTCGAAAAACTTGAAATTTTAATCAAAAACTGAAAATTATCGTGACCTTTGTTGTCAGAAAATTTGGTCGTGGTCGTCAAAAATTTCGAAAAACTTGAAAATTTTAATCAAAAACTGAAAATTATCGTGACCATTGTTGTCAGAAATTTTGGTCGTGGTCGTCAAAAATTTCGACAAACTTGAAAATTTGTATAATCGGCCAAAAGAGAACATTTGACGTCCTGAAGCCGCTTGAGTTTTAGACACACAACGGACTGAACCACAACCTATCCAATAGTCAAATTATCAGCAAATTAAGGATCAAACAGACATAACAAATGAATTTCCTGTAACCAAATTTCCCACAGACGGTAATCGAACGCATAAACATTAAGTCCAAGGATGTCCCCTTACCACGGACGAAACGCCGCATTTAATTGAAGACATCAACGCGTAAAGTTGCAACATAAAGTCCGCCCAGCCATGGGCCGTATAAACCCATCCTTACCAAACCTCATTTTGGGACCCAAATTCCCCTCTTCATGTTTCGCCAAATTGCATATCCTCCGACATGTAAATGTATTACCACTTTATTACCAAAGGATAACATTGTTCCAGGCTACTCGCACATTATTGTGACAAAATTATGTTTGAAAACAAAACCGCACGGCTGCGCTTCCCAAAAACGATTCCCTTAGTCTGCTAGTGGTATAACCGCCAAACCAGGATACAGCAAAATATACACCCCCACACACACAAAAAGAAAACAAAACTACACAACGACAACAAAACAAAAACGTAAATAACATCAAATTTAGTTTCCGGAAATTAAGAGCAATTTCCAGTCGAGTCGAGGGTATTAAGCGCTAAATATTTATATGTGTGCCTGTGTTTGTTTATCTCCCTCTCTGTAAGCGGTCTGCGGTCCACTTCAGCATCACCACCCGTCCCGTATTCGAAAATTGGAGCGGCGTTCGTAATTTGTGTAAATTACTTGTCATAGACGACACACGACGATAGCGACAATGGACAATCCTTCTCCCCAACTGCGGCTTCGCCAGAAACAACATCACACAGCAATACAGCATTACACTGAAAGTAGCAGCTGGCCTCCTGCGGAAGTAGCCAATTCGCGGGCATACAGTAGTGCGGTACATTTTTCGAACACCAAAAACAAAAAACTAGTACGACGTGAGGAAAGAAAGAAAGGGTGGGGGGATGGATTAACGCGTTAAATTGGATTTCTCATCAATGATGAGCAGTGGCAGCAGCGTGCGGCCATTGGAACAGCCATATTGGGGGAGACGCGGGTCTGACAAGGAACGGAAATGGGCTCGAATTCTCTCGATTATTGCTTTCGGTGGTTGTGATGTTCACAATTCATACTGTCTGTCCCTGTGTGTGTGTGTTTGTCGTCGTCGCTGTTAATTTATTTATTACTACAGATACTCTATGTACTCGTAGTTTTGTTTTTTAATTAAACAAATGTCACGGGGCGAAAGGATTGTGTCGATGGTGATCTGGATGATGAGGCGGTTGAACGAAACGCATTTGTCATCTACCCTGTTGCTTATCTATGGGAATTGGACGGGACAGATGGTTATGTAGTTGACGTTTTAGAGTGGTTTCATGGAAAAGGCTTACGTTCTGGATTTCATTCATTTCTTTGTGGACTGTATTGCGGCCATGTTTGATTGGTCACGAATGGAAATGTTGGAACGTCCGGACTCTCACTACAGGTGGGCAGAAGTTGGACTCCCTTCCCTAGTGATGATGAATATAAGATGGAAAAGGTGCAAAAGTAGGGCTCTTACTAAGATCTTTAGCAATACCAAAGAGGTAATGGGTGATTTTTTAAGAGGTTAAGAACTTTTTTTTAAAAAAAAACACAAAAAATTCGAAAAGATGAATGAAATATTTATTTGAATCGATAGTTTGAACCTTGCAATATCATGTTTAAATATAATTTCATGCAAATGTTGACCGCGGCTGCGTCTCAGGTAGCCCATCCGCTGACTCCAATTTTGGCATACTCTTTCACACATATCGGCCGGTATCTCACGAATGAATGCATGGATGTTGGCTTCCAGTACGTCAATCGAAGCGGGCTTGTCCCTATAGACATTAGCCTTGACATACTCCCACAAAAAATAATCTAATGGTGTCAAATCGCACGATCTAGGCGGCCAATTGACCGGCCCGAAACGTGAAATTAACTGTTCACCAAACTCGCCTCGCAATTGCGCCATTGTTTCGCGTGCTGTGTGGCATGTGGCACCGTCTTGTTGAAACCACATATCATGCAAGTCAAGAACTTCCATTTCGGGCAAAAAAAAGTTTGTTATCATCGCTCGGTAGCGTTCACCATTGACAGTAACGCTGCGATTCGCATCATCTTTGAAGAAATATGGCCCAATAATGCCGCCGGCCCATAAACCGCACCAAACAGTGGCTTTTTCGGGATGCATTGGTAGCTGTTGCAATGTTTCTGGCTGATGTTCACTCCAAATGCGGCAATTTTGCTTATTTACGTACCCATTCAACCAAAAATGAGCCTCATCGCTGAACACAATTTTTCGATAAAAAAGCGGATCCTCGGCCAGCTTTCCAAGAGCCCATTCACCAAAAATTCGGCGTTGTGGTAGGTCGGCTGGCTTTAGTTCTTGCACCAGCTGTATCTTAAAAGGCTTTACGCCCAAATCCTTCCGCAAAATTTTCCACGTAGTGCTGTAACAAAGGCCTAACTGCTGGGAACGGCGCCGAATCGACATTTCGCGGTCTTCTGTCACACTAGCTGATACGGCCGCAATATTTTCTTCACTACGCACAGTGGTGCGAAATTTGGTCACAATCTTCCGAATAGACTGCTCAGAAGGTCGAGAATGCCGATCATAAAATGGAAGCAGCGCGCGATGAACATTTCGAACCGAGCACGAATTTTGATAGTAAAATTCAATAATTTGTAAGCGTTGTTCATTTGTAAAACGATTCATGTTTAAATTGCAAACCAAACTGAAGCTGTTTGACAGTGACACAAGGTACTAAACACACGTCAGCTGTCAAAACCAGTGTTGCCAAAACCAAACCAGCTAAAAAATCACCCGTTATATAGCTATAGAGTACGCATCACAGCTAAAAATGTTGATGCTGTTTCAGACGCGGGCGGTAAGTGCGAAGGGGAATTTTCATCATTCGTATGCATCTGCTATGCTGTTGCTTGATGCTGACATGACAATGTGCACATTGGGGTATCAATATCAGAACCCCACATAGTAAATTTTCGTTGTATGAGATGCGCACTGTATGTAGTTCTATACTCTTTGGTAATACACAATTTCTTCATACTCCTAAGACTTCAAGCTCATATCTTTTAAATTCACAGAGTCCAACATCGCGTTGCCTACATAGAGACCTGACTTTAGTAATTCGAGACAGTAAATAAGGGACTCCTATACCTAACTAACTCGAGTTACTCGAGATGTTGATTGAAGTCCAGGATAAGTTTTTCTCCAGGTTGTACCGCCACCGATTTACATATATAGAGATTTAAAATGCCTAGGTCTTGTAGAACAAATGGGCTCCAATGATATCAATAAAGAAGTCGTCGTTTGACACCCAAAACTTTTCTTGATTGACGGCCATATGCTGATTATGTTCTGCAATCAAACGGGCATAACCCATGCATGCATAAAAGTACGAATATAACAAGAACTGAACAGGCAGGACAGATGATCAGGCCTATTGAGGTATCCGTTCGAAAGAATTTACGAACGAAAGTCAGATCCAATCAGAACTCAGTTTGCCTTCGAGGTATCCGTTGCGGAACATTTAACTTCGGATGAAATTCAACTCGTAGCTGTCAAAAATTGTTGGCAATAAATTCCGTCAGAAAATCTGTTCCGAATGATCATCGATAGAGAATTCTTCGATTTCGAACAATTCGGGAACGGATATCTCGAAAATACTGGGTATATTCGACTTTTAGAAATCCGAAACGGGCATAGCTACCAGACCCTCAATCCATCTACGATTGAGCAGCATTTGGGGACGTAACTGTCCAATTAAGTCTCAAAGCACTATAATAGTAAAATTCGACATTTAGAAATCGTAAACGGAAATAGCTGCCAGAGCCAGAACAGAATGAACCCAAGCCTTTTAAGGGCTATCAAAGAATTCTCAAAAACATCAAACAAAATGAACCAGTATCGTCCCAGCAAGGGACTTCAACTTAGTATCTTCACTATGCACGTTAGGATCTTGCACTTAGCCTTTTCTTAATAACCATTCATATGCACGATGGCGAAACCTTCACAGCTTGTTGACAGATGATACTGGGAAGATTTGTCAGATCATGGCGAGTGGAACCTATAACGTCTTCTCGAAGATCGTTACATTTTTAGCTTGTTCACGAGTTTTGGTATAGCGTTGTTCGTGTCGTTGTTAGATGGACAGAGTGTCTAAGAGCTAAAACTGCATGCTTGTCGGTCATTGAAATGCATCGAGTCTTGGAATGATTTCTCTAAGCTCCTCCGAACATCTGCATGGGTAATAAAGAAACAGACCTCATACAAGTCTTCGATGTGCCAAGGGCTGCAGCTTTGAAGTAAGGGAAGACTCCCCTATAAAGCGGATTGTAAGTCTTTGGATAGAGTCTAGTAAGTTGAGTGTATGTTTCAAGACCTGATCGTACTTGGGATTTATATCGAAGAAGAAACTGGGCAGGAATAAAATATCTCTTATCAGTGCCGCTGATTTGGCAATAGAGGTTACATATTGTTGACACATGATACATCGGGAACAATTGTGAACCCTACCAGACGCATAGATACTTCTGATTCTAGGACTGTTTTCTTCATTTCGACTTGCAGAATTGCAAGAATTGAGTTGAACTAGGTTGTCTCTCTGCATGCTCGTTTGCAATTATTAGAGATTTGATCCTCGTGGAACTTTGGAGTTTATTGAAAATCTATCACAAGAAACGCCATTTATATCTACTTGTAGAAATCTATCCTTGATCTGCACTCAGAATCAGACTTTTGCAAGAGGAAAACCTTTATGTTTTCCACTTTCGGTATTATAACTAAGGACCCTGAACTTTTGGTAGCAAGTCATCCCATTTATATCGGAACTGATTTTCCATTCTAGTGCTGAAGCGGATGGTTATATCTTGAATAAATCTCCAAGCAACTGGGTTTCACAGACGATAGCAACATAATTTCAAATCGTTCCCAACGCATCGTTGTAGATGGGGTTACGGGAATTGAGTAACAAACGATGAACAGGGACCTAACAATTTTCAATTTGAATGCCAAAATTTACACTTTACAGTGTTATGGAAATTAATGAAAATATCTACAGAAATTCAGAGTCGATGGCTCGAATTTTAATTTTCGATCAACATATTCTTTCACCAAAATGGCTGTCCGTGCTATAGTGGAAAACCTGTGATCCAATGAAACGATCGAAGTATTGAAAATATATGGCAGCCGTAAGTATTTCAGTTAAAAATAAGAGAAATCAGCCAATTTCACGCTGTTCTTAGATTTTGGGAATCTCTTGATCCACATTGTGCGAAATTTTGCGTTAAGATCTTTGCCTACACCCTAAGAAGTTCAAAGTACTCAAGAACTGAAGGCAGTTGATCTTTTGATGCAACGAAACTTTTCGGATTGAGTTCTGCAAAGTTTGGAAGCAAATTCTGAATTTCATCAAAAAATCATTTTCATCGATGAAGATCAGTGAATAAGTTCATCGATGATGATCATTTTCAGGTTAACGGCTTTGTCAATAATTAAAATATGCATTATAGGACGGTAAAAAACAGCATGTGGTTCAAGGGACCCCACAGGGTTTAAGGATCATGTTGGCAATTAAAGGGATGAAGAATAGTAGATAGAAAAAATTCTGTATGTAGTGGAGACTTAATCCATGTCTGGTGTCTGAACTAACTTTTCGGGGAGTCGCTATTATTCCTGTGTTAGTTGAATTCGCAAAATCTTTTTCATACCGGAAGTGTGTTGGACCATATTTTTTTTCTTTGATGATGTTATGATCAATGAGCTTTGCTATCCTGTCATGTTGGAAGACTATTTTTGATCAGAAATTTATTAAATTCACTTTGGTGATGTCAGATGTGTGGTTCAAAAATGGTGTCACATAGCTGTTTAAGCGATTTATCCATTGAAAGGGAAGTTCGGTGATCATTTAATCTCGAGAAATAGTTCGGTCATATGGACACCTCGCTCATGTGTTGTGTGGTTACGTAAATCGTTTGTAAGTAAGCCAACAACAAGCTCAAGATTAATATTTACACCAAATTGATAATGTTTTAGCCGATATGTTTGGAAGAATGGTGGGAAATCATCTTCAAAGAATCAATTGCTGCAAACGCCCTCGTGCAGTCCATATAAACGTCATCGAATCCCATAATTAAATTGAATATGTGTACTACTCGTGATATAAATTGCAGTCCATTAGCTCAAATATTCTGTGCTTTATTTAAATACAAGTTTGTGTGCAATTATTGGAAAAAAAACCCTATATGTGTTGTTTAAAACAAATCATAGCCGATCCAGGAACTCCCACTCTATCTCAGGAATCATGACGAATTATGCAGAGGTGGATATCCAAGTACCTTTAAAAAACGATGGTTCTTAGGTTCGAAAAAATGAGATCTGAAATTTTAACTCGAAAGTCCAAAGCTTGATCTAGCGGACTCTAATCCTTCCAGTCTTACTTTGCAGCTGCGGAAAAAAGTAGGAAATTATGCACTTTTGGACCATCAATTCTTAGTTCATTATTTGGTCCTGTATCAAAGCTAGATAAATGACGGATATGATACAAATCACGGGCTTAAGGTGTTTTCCCAACATGAAAGTCTCCTTCACTATCGCCAACGATTATCGTTTCAAAAGTTACGGAATGAGTACCCATAATGTTTTGTTTTTTTTTTTTATAAATTTTGACCTTTTTCTAGAATGCGGTCAAATATTGGCTTTTTGAAGGCGTTTCCTTGGTAGACCGTGATTTCCCTGGTAGTCCATGATTTTTTAGCATAGAGGAAAACGGAAACCCAGCTCCTAGGTTTAAGAGGGTAATGAAAACCAAAATCCCAGTTCGAGGTTTAATCGCCAGATGGCAGATTCCAAGAGGCTTTCAATGAAAACCGAAAATCTGAAACTTATGTGACCAAGAATGAGAGAATGGAAGACTGCCTTATATCGTTAAAAATTGTTAATGAATGCCCAAAAAGGTCTTCTAGACCTGAAGTTTTCGATGAATTGAGAAAAATTTCATCAGTCATACAAGAGCTAGTGTAGAGCTCTAGATTTACAAGTGAACACGTTGTTCTGTTAAAAATACTTAGTTAGGTGTTTCTCTGGTAGACCGTGATATTTTAGCATAGAAAAAAATGGAAACCCAGCTCCAAAGAGGGTAATTTAAACCAAAATTCTTATTTAAGGTTTAATCGGTAACAAATGTCAGTAGACTTTGAATGAAAACCGAAGAGCTAAAAAGTTCTATGATCAGGATTGAGAGAGTGAAAGGCCGCCTTACATCATCAAAAATTTTGTGTTGTACACCCAAAAAGGTCATCTTGACCTGAAATTTTCGATGAATTAAGAAAAACTTCATCAGTTATATAATGTTGCTAAGTAGTGTAGATTTAAAAGTGAACTCGTTTTTTGTTAAAAACTTCCAGATAGCTATGTTGCAGGAAATCTAGTGGTATCTGCGAATTTAGTCTTACACGGCTCTAACATCGAACAGAAAATTTAGTTTTTGATTCCAATTTCGAAACCTTCATCGAAAACTGAAGTTTTTCCATGCATTACCAGTTTTCGAAAACTTGTATGTTACGAAGAAATGGTCTTGAAAACGCTTTGGAGATGTCATTTTGTTAAAGGTTGTTAGGGTATGTATACCTTCTGCAACATTTCACACGTACGTTCATCAGGTCCCACAGAACAACTGACAACAAACAAAATTATTTTTCCGAATCATATCGGTTTCCGTATTTTTTGTAATATTTTTCTGAATAACCTTAACGTTTTTTTTTTTCAGACGACTTGTGATTATGCCTTTAAGTGTAATTTAAAAAAAAATAAATGGGTGCATTAATCTTTTTGAACGGAGTACACGTCAAATGAAATCTAGTTGCTGTTTGGTGTGAAAGCGTCAAGTAGTTTTCGAAAACTTTTTGTGGAAAACTTATTTTTGGTTGAATGTAAAACCGTGTTGCCCTAATATTTACCTAAACAGTTCAAATCCCATAATCCTCAATAATACACAACAACCTCTCAATATTCGTTCAAACCACGATAACCGCAAAATACCCTCTTAACCCCAAACCAAACAGGACGAAAAAAAGGGAAACCCTTCTTTACCAATTCACTTGGCATTTTTATTTAAATGTCCGCTCATAAAAGAACACCCAAAAAATGAACAAAGTGTACGAGTAAAGTAAAACTCACCCATAAACATCATAAAAGTGTTGCATTTTCAATAACTGAAATGTGCGTCTGTTCCGTTATATCTTTTATATAGATTTTTGTTGTTTTTTGTTTCGTTGTCATTTTATTTACAACCACACACCGCACACTCGTAAAAAGAACACATAAAGCGGTGATATCGGAGTGATGTCACAGTGTCTGTAGTTATCGCCGAGTGTATACGTGGCACATCCCAACACACTCTTGATACACACTTTGTCTTCTTATGCAGACCAGCTCCCCCTCCCAACAACGACAACCGATTCTCACTGGAAATGACAACCCCCTTCTTTCGTATACTATTACAAAATCCTTGTCGCGCGATTCTATACTCCTCGCTCGGCTATGAGCACACACACTTGTTGATTGATTTTTCAAGTGAACTCTTGACAAAAGTTAAGAGATACAACAGCAACAAAAATAAAAAAAAAAATAAAAAAAAAAACTCACACAAGTGGCTGTTTGGTGGGGTAGATGACTGGATGGTAACGGTTCTTTTTTTTAAGGATTATTGCATCTTCTCTTTGTCCACTTTGAAAGTATTTCCTTTTTTTTGCAAAGGATAAGGCTTCGGATATGGTTGACATCTGTTTGGTGGATGTGAGGAGTTGTTGTTGGGCGCCACTTAAAGTTTCTGTTTTTTTTCTTGTTCTTCTTTTATCTGACGTCACTTTGATAGATGATGGTATTTTTTCCCTAATTATAGCACTCCCACAGTTTTGGCACAGTTTTGTTTCCTGATCATAGACAACCTAATGATTGTGTAAAATTGAAATTCTCCAATAGAACGAGGCGAATTGTCTCAACTGAGGCAATATTTTATAGATAACGGTGTAATGCCCATGTGCCCATAATGCAGCAGTACACAGGCATTTTTTATAACCTCTGCCAGAGAGATAAGTTCTTTTTTATTTGTCACAGAAATGTTCATTAAGAATACACATATATGCACAGATACACATGACAACTACTGATGATGATGCTGCCGTTTTAATTCCACACCACATTTTATAGTCACCCGTTATCTTGTGCACTCGCAACGTATGGATACAAATGACTTCTCCGGATGTAATGTGCAGTTTCAGTTACCATGGAACTGTGAATTTTATTTTTATCCGTTTTTTTATGTAAAAACAAAATACGTTCCATATACGATCCACATGTATTTGTTTCACTAATATACACTGAATTAACAATTTTCTTTCACTTTTCCTAATCTCATCGAATAGTATATACAAAAAAATACTTATCAACTCATTAAACGGATACAACCGAGCGCCTGAAGGCACCATTTCAAACTGCTCTCTAACACATCCTGTCACTAAATGCGAACGGTTTGCTGTACAAAGTTCCAAAGAGGCTGTGTGTGACTTGAGAGTGGCTCTTCTCCTCCAGATGAGATACATTTTCGCACAAAAAAAGCTTTCTTCGCGAAACTTGTATTACATCTCTTTGAGGGGTAGCTAAGAGTGAGTGGCTCTACTCTTTAGAGCTCTTATTGGTTGAGGGGTGTTTTTGTTACTTTTTAGTGAATTTCGTGGTGATTCGGATGAAAAGATGTTTGGAAGATGTTTTAAATACAGTTAAGGCTGTTTTCACAAGGATTTGATGGTATCTTAAGGGATATTTCCCGCAGTAGATACCATCAATCATGCTGTAGATACTTCACAATATAACTGATTGCATTATGGCCACCAATATTGATAGATCCCCCCACCTGGTGTAGAAAAGCTTTACCATTCTTTCTCTTAATTATCCTCACTGCTCCAAGGAAGAGCTTAAAGAGCGTCAAACCTTTTCACATGCAATTATGGGAGTCCCTTCTTCATTTTTTCCCCACATTACGAGTTATAAATTTAAATGAGCATACCCCATGGGCCAGGATATGAAAACTGAGTGACTTTCCTTTTACGGAAACTTATTCAGAGATATCCGACAGGGAAAAAAAACCCAGCTTCTGCGCATCAGTGGCCTTTACTCGCCCTTAACATGGTCTGGAAGGAGCATTGTATAAGTTTGACAAACTTCGTCAATAAATAATGAGCCAGGCAGAGTGTATACGCGACGATACAAACGTTATTTTCCGGTCTTCCGTTCATTGTAAGCTTTCTGTTTTTTTTTTGGACGTGTCCATGTCCAACTGACCAAGTGGTGTCTGGACATTGTCGCCTCACCTCGGGCTAGAATTCTAAACTGGTATTTTATTTTCATTTGCATTTTTTTGCAATCTTTGGCTTACTGCCTTCGTTCCTCATTAATCATAACTTTTTGCAAGGAGGAAAAAATGTATGAAAACTTTTACTATTTATGTCCCTTGAGGACTCTTGAGCATAGTTAACTGGGTTAAGTGGGTCCTCTGCATATAACTTCACATCATCTCATCCCACGGCGAGAGACTGAAACTAAATTAACAGATTAAACTGACACTTTACCCAGTCGTGGAGTGGTTGTGTTGCCTTGAGGGTGGTGGAGATGGTAGATGGATGGGTAAAATCCCATCCATAAGGCTCCTTACAATGTCCTGTACAATTGGTGTAATGCACGCAAAATGATTAATGAGATTTTCAGGACAATCATGTTCCCCAAAATAGGATTACGGTTAATGTAAGGATGGTGGTGGTTTTCAATTTTTTTTAAGAAGGCTGTGTAATTTATTTTCCCTCTGTGTAACATCTTCTGATCCTTTTTCTCCGTGTTAGCATTCTTCTTTAGTTTGTCTTGGTTGTTGTTGTTGGTTCGTGTTTTTTTTGTGCTTTTTTAATATTAAAAAGTGGCTGCCAGAAGTTTCAATGGACCAGAATATTAAAAAGGATTTTGTACACGAAAACGATAAATTTTAGCCTACATTGGGTGAATGTCGTCTTTGGTATTTTTTAAACTTTTTTTTTTTTGAATCTGTATGGATGGATTGGATTGAATTTGAATGGCGATACAAAGCGGGGTAAGAACGTGAATGGTTCATGTTTAACCGATGTGCAAATTGGGTGACAGTGAATTTTTAGAATTCATCAGCTGTTTCCTGTTTGCTGTGAGGTGGACTTTTTTTTTTTTGGAGGGGGCAAAAGTTGTAGCCTTGAGACAATTTGGTTTTGACGAAATTAAAGTTTTTATTTCTTTTTTTTTGTTTTTGAATAAATTTGTAAGGCAATTGGTGGATAAAAGATTTAGGAGGGGGGTGAATATTTGATTTATCTCGTTATGAAGTTGCGAAATGATTTTCGTGGATAGAAAGCTAATGTTTGGAAAAGATACTCATAAGAATGAAAGGCGTACAACTGAGACAGATGTTGTCACAATTAGATAATGTGGAAAGTTTGATATAAACCGTGAAATTCATTCATTGTAAAGCAATTACTGCCATAGGTTGGTTTGCTAATATCAATATTAGAACAAGTTTGAGAGTTCAGCTTGATGCCAGTTAGCTATTATAACATTGGCTTACAAAACAGCTCTATGAGCACAGACTTAACAGCCAGCTACTAAGCTTGTGATCTGTCGTCAAGTATAGATGATATCACAAACACTCACACAATATCTACATATAGTCTTCCAATCGGCACTTCTGAACTTTGACAGTTGATAACGGTCATATTGTTTAGGATACATCTGTCAAATTGACAGTCATTTATTCATTCTGTTTTGCCAAATCACTTTAGACGGACATAGCATTCAACAACACGTGCAAATAATAAAATTGTTTTATCTACGGCTCGCAGAGTCTTCAATTTCCAGCCAGACGTCGGAAGACCTCGTCGTAAGTAGCGAACACAAGTAGAAACTGACCCTAACCAACTTAAAATTTACATCTGCAGGCAGTTAGATAAGGACTGGGAGAGAAAAGGTACCGAAACCATATCCATCTGTACTGATGGTTCAAAAATGGAGTATTAGTGTTTTCCGAAACACTAAAGCTTAACAGAACTTTCCGTCTCCCTGAGCACAGCAGTATCTCCAGGCGGAGATATTGGCAGAGGTAGCCAAAGCGACCTCAATGCTGGCGATACCACCAGATGATATTATCATCTTTATTGATAGTCGAGCTACAATTAAATCAATCTCGGCAGTCGAAATAAAGTACAAACTTGTGAAACGTTGTCGTGAAAAGGAGGGGGTTCTTGGCGCCCAACAAATTGTTAAGCTCAGCTTGGCAATGAAATTGCCGATGAACTAGCGAGGAAAGGATCTGCCACCAGCATAGATCAGGCAGACCAGTCTGTCAAACCGCCATGTGTAACCTCAAATCACGGGTGGGACAGAAAACATTGGATATCGACAGTTGACTAAGTATAAGATTCGATGTCCGTAGTTATTTTGCCAAGAGATGGCGTATCAATCGGATGTCAAATTAATAATGATAGTTCTGTATGTGGGCCTCTGCAAACGTCCTAAATATCATTTTACTGCCCAGAAACCCACAAATTATCAACTGACCACAACAGTAAGTTTTGGAGTATTTATGCAATAACATGCCAAGAGATGGCGCATCAATGGATTGATTAATTAATAATGAGATTCATGTTTCTCTTTATCTATTGTATATGTTGAGTACTAAATAGCATTCAACTCACCAGAAATTCAATATATATCAACTGCCCAAAAATCGAGCACTAACGCAATAACTTGCCAAGATGTGGCGTATCAATCGTTTGATTAATAAATGATGAGAGTCGGATTCTTTTGCATCTATAGTATTTGTTGACCTCTGCATTAGTCCTAAATAACTTTTAACTAACCAGAAACCGGGACAAATAACAACTGACCATGTATATAAGATTCGGAACACTGGCCAAGAAGTGGCGCGTCAATCGATTGAATGATATTTAATGAGAATCTGTTCCATTAATGTTCACATAAATGTTGAGTATTGATCTTAACATTAGTCCTTGGTTTGATCAAATAACATTGCGTTTACTAGAAAACCTCTAAAATTATCAACTGACTTAAAATTGGAAGTAGTCATACAATGACTGGCTAAGAGATGGCGTAACTGGTTAGTTGGTTAATTAATAATGCGAATCTGTTTCTTTTGAAACTACATATCTGTGGACCTCTACACTAATCCTTCACTTATCAAAATTAACATTACACTCATCAGGAAACTCAAAAATCAAATATTAACACTAAGTATTGCATATCTTCAGGTACTTAGGAGATTTTAAAATTTAGATCCAAGTTCGAATTTTGATTTTTTAAAGAGTTTGATTGGTGTTGTGAGAAAAATTATTGAAACTGTCTTCGACTGTATTTTTTGGACGTTTGCATCCTCGGATTGGTTGGATCTTCTTTGTAACATTTGGAATAACGACTTAAGGGACCAAATAATGCCTTTGAATTGCACCTTCTCTAGCCGGTTTCGGCACTTGTGTTATCCTAAATGGAGATTGTATCTTTTGTGGTTCATTTAAGTAATGAGTTCTAAAGACCATTGGTTCGGTTTCACGTTCAGTCGAAGTTCAGGTGAGAAGCTATGCTTTCAGTACAGAGTCAATAAAGTATTTTAGGTTCGCCTCACCTATGAAAAGTTACATAAATATCAAAAACGAATATCAGCACGTATTCGAAGTAGACTAAAACATTTTATCTTATCTCAAAACAAGGCCCATCATCAAAATCATTGCATACTTTTATGGCACTTTAAATGTAATCCACATCTTCTCACAGATTTGCCACAAAACCGTCATTCACAGCCATTCACGGGACATTGCTTAAATTAATTCCATAAAAAGATCTAAGACAGATATCCTCGCAAATATAATAAACACTTACGTGCCTCACAGTCTTATCTTCTCAAGCCATACACCACAACGCATTGTTATGCAAATTTTATACTCAACAACAACAACAAACAAATTATCTATCAACTCACCTCGAAAAGCTGTCAGGCGCCATCAATCTGAAACAAGAAAGAAGATATTCACTTTTAGATTAGGCCATTCAAAATCATAAAATCATAAAAAGAACAAGGACTTCTCCCTGTCGTTGCCTTGCCACCCCCTTCGGAGAACCTAATTTATGTGCCGCTTTTGAAAAGGCGCGCATAGCGATTTAATTCCATCGCCTACTTCCTGCTTTTATAGATCCCTATCACAGCGAAGCATAAAATTCGCACTCAAATTAAAGGCAAGTCCATAAAAGAAAAGTGAAAACCCCATAAAAAGGTTTCGTCCTTTTGTGCTGATTTTTTTTTATTTTATTTTATGAACCTCTCGCATAGCTGTACCATCCATCGCCCACTTAGCAAACAGAGTGCAAGAAGGATATTTTACATTTCCCATTGCAAAACAATAAGGGACCACCCTATCATTATAGTCCTAGCTTGAGAAAAGGGTCAAGCACTCAAACCACAATCTAATTGCCAATTAAGTTAGCATGGGAAAAGAAAAAAAGAAAACGGTGTCCTTGCAACCCCTTCGTTTTTTTTTTTGGCTGAAAGGACATTCGGGTGAATTCACGACACAACGACGATCAGGTGTCACTGTCGCCTTAAATTGTTTGCAAAAGCTGTTAAAGGGTGTTAACCAGCAGCTATTGTGCGAATCGAGAAATGTACCGTACCGAGTGAAAGTACAGCGAGTGATCCCTTTTTAAACTGTCGAGGATGATAATATCACATGACATCTGTTCCTGTGTATACGCCCGCGGTATGGCACAAGTCCGGGCAGATTTGATAGCCATCTCTGGCAGAGCAACCCTTAATCAGGGCGGTAAACAGCATCGTCATCTCTGGGAATATAAGCACAAATAACGAGGACCAACGAGAGCGGTTTTAAATGGCTTGCGGTGGGGATGATATGGTCGTAGTTGAGTGCGTGTGTGTGTGTGTTAGTGCTGTGGGACTGTGGGGCCTGTCATTAAATTTAATGCATATAATATTAGCTAATGATGTTTGCCAGAGCGGCAGGAGACACTGTCACCAGTACCTCTTTGCACAACCACGTATCTGCGTCCTGCGTGTCAACCGAGGTTGAGGGTGTGTGTGTGAGTGCCAAAATTCACATTGTGACCCAATTAAGCAGATTTTCCTCGTTTATTTTTATTTTTTTTTTACTCAGAATCCTCCCGGAGAGATTATGGTGTTGGCATGGTAATTGGAATGAGATACATTCGGTGTTGGGTTTAACAATGGCATAGTGGTTATTCAGGACCCAATTTATAGTCATTGTTGGATGGAAAGGTGATGCATGAAGGGTTGCTTGTGCAATCAACTCCCATGTCCTTGCGGATGATAGCACAATTACGACCTAAAACAATTTCAAACTCATTATGTATTGATTGAGGGACATTTTCGAAGTTTCTGATGTTCTGAGTGAGTATGCGTGTATTTTCTCATATGTGGAAAAAGGTGGTTTCACTATACGACCGACACTTAATTAAAAGCATAATCATTATGTTGCGTGCTCATGAGCTGTGGTGTAAGAAAATTTGAAGGGGGAGTTATGTTGTACCTGTGAGATGATATGGAACCGGGGTATGAATAAGTGAGTAACCGACTTGGGATATTTTGAGACTTTTCCATTCAAAATGGCACTTAGCAAGACTGAAAGGAGACAAGATCTGTGACAGGATGTTATGTGTATACACCAACGTGGTGTAATTAATTTGAATAGATGTTTTTTTTTTTTTTGAAAGTGACGGGATGAATTTTATTTTGTCTTCGTCGAAAGTTTTGCCATGAATGTGATTAATTTTTAAAGTCGGGCAGGTAAGATAGAGAAACCAATTGGTGACGAAGAGAATTGGAGCAGCTTTTAGAAAAATATGGTTTGAAGTTTGTAGCTTTGGAAATTACTTGGGAATTGATGAAAATGTAAAAATTGTTGCATATCCTGGGGCTGACGAGTCATACGCTCATGTTTTTTCTATTTGTTTCAGTTGATTGAGGATTTTGGAATTTGGGCAAATACTGGCATTCAGGACGAATACAAAGCATCAATCTATTAAAGCATCTCAATTTCAAAGAAGGTTCCTCGTAGAAAAACCGAAATCTGAGATAGGATTTCAGCTAGTTGAATGGTGTGCAAGTAAACAGTTCATAATAACGATTCTTAAAGAGGATTCACATAAGCTGTTGTTTTAATTGGATTTTTAAGAAGACTTTAAAAATAACTGCGAAAATCGTTTAAAACTGTTTTCGGCAATACTACAATAAACAGATTCTGAAAATCATATGAATCCCGTGAATTTATATTCGAATTGAACGAATAAATCAGCAAAGAAAACTATCACAAACGTATCTTTCAAAAACTTTATAAAACCAGTCAAAAACGAGTAATGGTGCTTACAACTCAACTGATACAATATTTCATTTCGCCTACACCAGATTAAAACAATCCTAATAGGCTGAGATATTATATTTTCCTAAAAGTGAAACTATTATAGAAACACAAAAAATAGGCCTGGTAATCCATGGCCACCAATAACAGGCATAATGTCGAGTAGAGCACAGTTTCATTAGACCCATAAGCAACAGACAAAAAACATGCGATAAGTATCCAAAAGTGTAGCTTCACGAGTTACATGAACGAGGACCATCTGCTTAAAAGCTTGATAAGACCCTAGATGCATGAATAGTGAGATAAACCGCTTTCCTGTGTTCGAAAGTGGAGCTTGACGAGGAAAACATGAATGAGGACCATCTACCTATAAGCTTGATTAATCCCTAAATGAATAAATAGTGAGATGAACCACTTTCCCAAGGCACTATGATTGATAAAGAAAAATGGAGCAAATGAAAAATTGCTGTAGATCTAGTTCAAATCACATTTCTTAACATATCAAACGTGGCTAGCAATTAACCTCCAGGGAAATGCAACGTGAAGATCTTATTTAATCATCTAATCATCATCTGTCGTTCATACGATCAAAATCAATTTTTTTAACTTTCTGAATCTGATCATTCTCCAAACTAACCAACATTACTACGATATACACTGATTGTATCTAAGTGAGATATGATCTATGACAAGCTGTTGCCAACATTGGGTTATGTAGAACCCGCAAAGATGAAAAAAAGCTGTTACTGCCGTCGGTATCGAAAAAAATCGCGTATCTGCTAAAATTCCAAAAAAAAAAATGAGACAATGGCTTTCAAATTTGTTATCTCCTGTGCCACCAACACTGTTGCTTCTAATGGTACCACGATAAACCTGCTTTTGGTCTGAAAGTACCACCAACGCTGTTGCTTCTAATGGTACCACGATAAACTTTTTTTTGGTCTGAGAGTACCCCCAACGCTGTTGCTTCTAATGGTTCCACGATAAACCTGCTTTTGGTCTGAAAGTACCTAGTATAATGATCCACCCAATCCATTCAACAATTTGGCTGGAAGGGATTTTTAAATTATTCCCTCTGAATGCTGATTTGGCCTTTCACCTATCAAGGGAACCCCTGTCTAAAGCAAAGTTCTATAAAAAGTATAGACAAATATCGACTCTATCAGAAGGAAACGTTTCAAATTTGTATTTATAGCAACGGCTTGGGAATTTAAGAAAATGTAAAAAATCATTGCATATCTTGAGGCTGTGATTTCTAAGTTTTTTTTTTCTTTTTGGATTTAATAATCTTAAAATAGCAACGTGGCGTTGAATATGAAAATATATAAACCCATCCCTACATCCCTAATTTGTTTCACAGATAACCGTCGTAAGTTGAAGGAAAGGGGAAAATATTGGCATGATCGTGAAAATTTGAAATTTGTCGAAATTTATCATTTACCATAGGTACTCCGTTTTGTCTAAACCTCAAGATCGTGAATTTGATGCATGGCAATAAATTATGTGACAGCAGACTGACATCGTCATGGAAGTTCAGATATATAATGTAAGATTTCATGATCATTGCATTCCTCTACTTATCGTATCATCATTAGAAGAAAAAGAAATGGTCATAGAATGCAGTCCTGCCGTACCCACCCACAGAATATGAGCAAGCATTTCATAACTTGAGATTTTGTAAAATCCGATTTAGTCATAAAAAAAATTAGACCGTAGAAGTGCTACGAGGTTGAAGTGAAACTGTATCGAAGTTTCTCAACTAACTCTAGTCCTTCCTTATCAAACTATTGACTTCTTATACCCTATCTCATAGAGGTATATTAGTTTTTAAACATAGTTTGTAACATAGAGAAATAATTTAGCTACATATACCTCAAAGTATGTGAATTGACTCAGAATCGCTAGCTGAGTCGATTAAGCCATGTCTGTCTGTCCGTCCGTCTGTACGTCACCGATTTTTAGGACTTAAATTTTGAGCTAGGATAATGAAATTTGGTAGACTCATCTATTGTGATATCATACAGTTTATATAGTGGTGTCGTTATTAAATACTGCAGCCAAACCTTAATGGTTCTATTACTGACCAGACCGCTCAAATAACTGGACTTGTGAATTTTCTTCTTTTTAATGTGAACATTGATGCAATGATCGTCATCTAGATGTATTGGAAGTTTTTTCACCATTGTATTTACTTCAACTGGAACGTTGAAGATCTGGATATATATTCCATATTGTCCATGTCCATGCCGTAATCGTCGTATTTGCATGAATAGAATTCTTGGTGATATAAGTCTTTCTGATACCAAGTCTAGGTGGGGCAGATGATGGGGTATTTGTGGATAAAAGAAGCCATTATACATCGAAAATGGTGGGACAGAGGCGGTGTTGAGTGATCGGAAGCAATTATTGCAAACATTCATTTGTTCTCTATTCAAAGTCGGTGCAATTGTGTTCAAAATGTCATCATGCTGAATCGCCGGAACTCTTAAATCCTCTTTAAACCACAATCAATCACAAATAGAGCAAGGAAAGCCAAAAGAGTTATTTTTAAATTTTTTATCGAATTCTTTATGAATATACTCAAATCGAATGAAGTGTTTGTAAGATAGGCTAGTGCAAACTGTAAATTCTGCGATGTCATTTCCCCTTATTGACGGTCCTGGGATGTCTTTAGCGACACATGAAATATTCAGGCTCGCCGATACATTAAAATTATTGAAGGATTTATCGGTTGTTCGACTTCCATTGTCAGTGAAGCGTTCGGAAGTTCTTGGACGATGACAGCCCTCTTCCTTGCCACAGCCACAACCACAATTCCACACAATGACTAAACCAACAAAATTCACAACAGAGCGCTCTCTTATGCTTGCGCTCTCACATGGTGTTGTTGTTGTTCCGTGTTCTTCTTCTACTGTTCGAACATTTGTTCTGTCCGCCGCGCTTGCCCCCCTCCTTTTTCATTTAATTTTCTGTGGTGTATTGTGCTTTGTCATTTGGGTTCACACTTCACTACAGAGTGCTCTCTCATCCTTACGCTCTTGCTTGTTGTTTGCCTGCCGTTGTCCCACCAAGTTAGCTTTCTCCTACCCGTGACTTTTCGAGTCGTTACATGTGTGTTTGGATTTACCCCGACGAGCCCAAAGAAGTTTCACTTCAAAAAAAATTTAGGAACCTCAAGGGTATCAGAACGGATCTATATTGATCTAGATGTGACCAGAGGATATATAACATAACTATGTGTTTGTTAAATGTGAAGAAGATATTTTCGAACCTCCATTTTTAAATTTAAAGAGTCTACCATGGAATGTTTTGTCATAACTTGAAACATGGATGACGTCAACTTAGCTTCCTGAAGTTATCCGCCGTCAAATTGCTAAATCCAAGAATCGTAAATATTAACTTTGTTGAATGCCAATTCATGAAAATATTTTTCATTGCGTTCCGTGAGTATCTAAGGTGATAAACTTCGAGATATATAACGGTTCATTAGTGTGATTTTGAAGGTGAATAATACATCATTCAGTAGAGCAAAATTTTAATTTTGTAACTATTACCATTTCACGGAAATTAAGTGAAATTTAAAAAGCGTTGTATACTTTAGGGCAACTTTTTTTCAACAACATCACATTAGGTACTTCAATTGACTTGCAGTGAATTGGTTTAAAAATTCATTTCCATCCACTCTCACAGAAACAACAAAAACTCAACGCAGAAGTATAAAAAATACTCAAGCAAAAAACGCAACATCTAAAGAAAACGATAAAAGTCATCTACCACACCCTCCCTCACAATGAATACTTGCCATAGTTAAAGCAAAGGTTACCCCAAAAAAATACCTTTAGTAGGTACTCATATTCTATCCTACCCGTGGCTGTAAATCCAATAACTGGCATCAAGTGTTTTGAATATTTTAGTTCGAGTGCGAAGCATCCTGTAATTGAATCCCTATCTCTCCCCCAGACCCACGTTACCAATCATTGTTCTCATTGCCAGACAAACAGCCGAAGCACAATAGAAATCACGAAATTGTGTATATATATGAAGAGCAACAAATAAATAAACAAAACCACCAGTACCAGGCCCAGGACCATGCGAGTATACCCCCAGACCCATGCCAACATCCAGGACAGGAGCAGCAGGCGGGTACAGTATTATCAAAGACAACAACAATAACAACAAGAATAACAGCAATATAAACGCCACAAAAACACCCAGGACGACAAAAAAGGGCCAGGGGGATACCGACTACCGAGAACAACGCTAGTATCTAGGATACATCTGGTGGATTTTATTGATCCATTTATTCGCCACCGTCACTATGTGTATTTAAACGACAGAATCGACTTTTTGTTGCACAGTGTTACACCGAGGGAGGACGATAATGATGATGAACGCAGTGTAAAAGTCGTACTAGATAGTGAGAGAATAATTGTACCATTGTGGCCATGGATGGCTTGACTACACTGTAGCTCTCCCCCTCACTTCCACTACCATTTTGTGGCTAGGGCTACTGTAAAAAAAAAAAACTGCACACACACTTAAAAAAAAACATTTGAGATACTTTTTATTGTTTGTGTTGCCGCAAAAACACACTATCTGCCAGCGAAAATGCAATTTTTCATTACTGGGTCAGGAGATAGGTGAAAATGGCTGTCCAGGACTCTCGAACTCGTGTCAGTGTGCATAATCCCAGGGACTTGGGTTCGGTTGCATTCCGTTTCGGAAACGAAACGAAACTAATTACAAACTTGACAGATCACTTGTAAATGCACAAAAGAATATTTTCCATTCATTCATCGATTGCAGATATATTGCGAGCACGAATGCCGGATATGAAGCTGCGGTATTAAGGCAGACGTATACGTATACGTGAGGGCGTTTTTTTTTAATTAAAATTTTACTTTGTCTCAGTCGACGGACATGTCGGATGATGGTCCTTCGAGCCGGATGGTTGAGGGTTTTTTTTTTTTTAAATGAAGTTACTACTTGCGTCGGCTGTTTGTAACGGAATGACGGTGAAAGAGTATCAAAATCATACACCTCATGTGGAATAAGCACTTCCGATTGAGGCATCAATTTGTGTCATTTTGGCATTCAAGCCTTTAGTCAGTGCGGAAAAGTAGGAAATGAAAAATTGCATTCGAAAAGTTTTTCGTTGAAATGAATTTAAATAAATTCATGATGATTGATGAATTCGGAGCTTATTTCTTATGTCAGTTTGGGCGGGTATTAATTTGAGAGTGATCCTATAAAAGGCAACATAAATTGTTGAAGGTGGGGTTTTTTTTTTATTTAAATAACGGTTTAAGCTCTGTATGATATGTTTTTAGATTCTGTAGATAGATTCGATGAAGATTGGAGTGTAATTTTTGACAATTCGTTCAAAAGTGAAGCCGATTATAGCTTGTAGCATAAGATAAGGATTTGGAGGAGAAACCGATATTTACGTGCTTGCCTATGCGTTGGACTTTAAGTAAGCCAGAACTTGATAAACCCTTCTACAATAGAACTCATAATGCCTGATCGATGTAACGATAGCTAAGCTGTAGTCGTTCCACCATATTTCCTTCCATTTGCTACTTTGTTTTCTCTTGTACCCGATGTGCCCAATTTGTGATGATACTGATGATCGGCTAGGATAAGGGTCACATCGAAAAAAAATAACTCATTCTCTATATAGTGCTTCCAAGATATGTACCAAATGCTTATAGGTTAACAAGTCTTATCAGTAGTATGCGGTGCTTTATGCAGATCACCCTTCCGAGCTACGTGTGAGTCGAAAACGTCTACGAATTCTAAAAAAAAATACGAAAACAAAAACTTGTGCACGGAAATTATAAAAATAAACACCCACCTCAAAGACCATAGGAGCAACTGATTAGCCTTCAGCTGGAAGATATCACCAATGTCTGCTCTATTCTATTAGATCAGAGGACTAAAGCATCTAACTGTATCTCATCTTAGAGCAGAAAGAAAACCAAAAACACAAAAGCACAAGGTTGCTCTTAAAAAAATCCTGAACCATATTGGAAAAAAGCGGAAAAGAATACCAGCCAAGCCAGAAAATGCAGATTTCCAAAAACAAAATCGGACTTACCTCTACCTCAACATGATATACCTCTACTCAAAGCTGGGAAACTACCTAAAGAACACCGAAATATGGTAATTTTAAGAACGAAAGTCCAATGTTCGTAAGATTGACTTCGTTCGAAGTTCTAACGAAACATATTATCGTATGGTATATGTACACACATCTCCGGAAGCTTAAAAACAACCTTACAGAAGTTACGTAATCATAAATTCGGCTACGCTTGTGAATTGTCCTGCATAATGTCTTAAACAAGCTTCTACCCAAACAATCGACTGCCAAAATGTTTAACCTCCGAGCACAAGTTCTATATAAGGCCTATAGAAATAATTGCTTGTGGACATTAAATTTGTGGGCCTTATAGAAGAATAATTGTTAGTTGGGTGGATCATCTTAAACAAAACGGGAAAGGACTAATCTTCCCTCCGCTACGAAATAGCAAAATACAACCCGAAGAAGCATGGACCGTATCAAAAGTGGATGAAGAAATCCTCGGTAATTTTAAGAGAAAAATATTCGTTCCCGTTTGCGTTGACGGGCTATGGATATATACGAGCTGTACAGCAACATACCCCTAGTAAAAAAAACTGCATTTGACGCTTAAGATGGCTAGGACATGTAGAGCGAATGGACACCAATACTCCGGTTCGCCGAGTCTTTGATTTTCAGCCAGAGGGAGACCTCGCCTTAAGTGGCGCGAATAAGTGGAAATCGAACTCAACAGCTCGAATTGATCAACTGAAGGTAGTTAGCTAAGGAACTGGCTAATTGGAGTGGTTTGTTGGTTGAGACACAGTTTTATTCCGGGCTATAGAGCCACATTAGTAAGAACCCAAAGGGTCACTTGCACGAACGTTTTTATTCAAAATACCTCCGTTAGCTGCACGAAATCCATCAGTAAATTTCTAAAAAGTGTGATAAATGCCTTCCTGCATGTGGCTTTAACTGCTTTTGAGAGTTTCTGACAAATATGGCCCTTCAGCTTAACAAAAAAATGCCTCATAAAACTGGAACCTTGAACTAACATAATATCTACAAACATCACCCTCTTGCCCTCGTAGGATTTTACTAGCTCGACGCCTCATCTTACCATCCAACCCCATTTCGATTGCCTTAACTTCAAAATAAATCAACTGATCAAAGGTCCACTACTTAACATATACTTAAGCTTGCCGTATGCTTAGAAACCTAAACCCTAAACCAGATTATGCACCCATTCTCAGCCTCAAAGGTTGTAATACCCACCTAAGGTATTCCTCAAATTGGCTCTATCCTTACCTTACATATTGACCACAACATCACCCATGAGGACCACAACGCCTCACCCCAAATCCCCTTATATCAATCGGAGAAGCACGGCAAACAAAAAAAAAATCTCATCTCATCAGTCGCACTACTTGGACCCAATCACACACATCTGCGATTGGGAACCTATATCCTATATGTGTGACACACTCATCTTACGTCATCATTAATGTGCGGGCATCCAGTACAAGTCCCAAATCGGATTAGATACATCTGCCTTGTTGCTGCGGTAACGCTGTTCTGGTGGTTTCTATCTGTTGAAATATTCACGCAAATGCATATTCCCCAAAGTGTTTGTGGGTACATTTGAGTTCCTTCTCCTCCTCCGGCCCGCACTTTGAAGACCACTAATACGTCCGACCATTAAGTTCACACATATGTTTGCACAAGCATCCTAACCTCCCCCCAATGTATCTGAACGCTTTAACTGACAAAGGAACAGACTGGCGGGCCAATAAACAAATACGTTCCAATTACTATCTTCCTCTGTATCTATGTGCTGGCTTTGCCTCCTCGTTTAATTCGAAATTAATGGAAATGTGTCAGTCGTTAACTTTCCTTGCGACGAGAGTGAGTGGCACGGGCGCAGGGATGGGGGTCGCGGCTAGGGGTCACACAGTCATGTGAACAAAATTTTAATAAAACCAAATGCAGGCACACAGAGAGTGAACGATACGGAATATCTGAGATAAACTTCAGATCAGATAGGGTGCTGAGAGGGCGAGATGAAAAAAAAAAAGATTCAAATCCTCACCACATCCGATTATATCGCATCTCGGTTGAATGGTGCAATCTAATGTCGGGACGGTGTTATCGTCATTCAGAGCTTTCACCATAATGGACGTTGGACGGTCAGTCAGACTTGTGTACTTATGGACCGGTGATTGCTTTGTGCATCTTTATTAATATCCCTCTCGATTGGGAAATTCCCATCCTAAGGCGGGTTTAATAACACAGATACGAAACGCGAGCTCTGTTGGAAGACTATCGTCGCGCACGCATTCGCTATTGTCGATTGTTTTTGGATGAGATGCGTCGTTCTCGTGCTCATCCGTATATAGGGTGATTCGCTTCGATTTGAATTGTTATGTCTATGTATGTGATTCATGTTCTGTTCCATATATCGGGGGGAAGCAATTGTGAAATGATAAGACAAAATGGGGTTTTCATGTGCATGCGATCCCACACTCCGAGCACCAGTAAGTTGTCTGGTTTTGTATCTATTCACCGCACGCCACTGGAGTGGAGTTGGGCAATAGCTTCAATAAATATTTTGATGTGCTCGATGCACATTAATTGAATATCAGTCATGTCAGGGAAAGGGTTTGTGTAGCCCCGATGAGTTAATGGGGGACAAGCACTCTCTGACAGAGTGATGACGATGGAGGAGGGTGTTGTAGAGTGAGGTGTCATTTGGTGGTATCGTTGAATTCAGTCTCATGGTCGCATTGGAGATAGTTATGAAGATGAATGGCAGCATTTCAATTTATTTCAGAGTTTGGTTTTAAATGTCTTTAAATGTTTTTTTGGGAGAGAGATATTGAGCATTTATACCCATCAAAGATTAATGATCATCATCGCTCCATTGAATTTCTTTCTTCGCTGTTCAAACTCATAAGTGCTTGCTGGCCTTTTGTCAAGGCACCCAATCCTTGAAACTTATATGGAAGCCTGTAAGAACCCTTCGTAAACGGATGTCCACTTGGTAACGATGTAAACAAATTGAAGTGCGTGGCTTATTTCGAACAAATTTGCGTACAGTGGTGATTTTAAGTGTGTACAAGATGGCGATGCCAATTGATGTATTGGTTGAACCAAGACTGTGGCAGAATGAACCACGACTGTGGCACTTTTTCTGACCATTGCACCAAATGCTGACTTAAAATGGCGGTCGTTGCAACAAAAATAATTACGAATGTTGTGAAGTGTAACGTTCACAAATTTGCACTCTTTTTTGGATACTCAAACTTACAAAAGGCCAGCACTGCTTGCATTTAGATCTTCATAACTCTTGGAAGTTGCTTGTAATAGTAGATCTAACCAATAGTACGATTTTACAAGAAAATGTGAGTGCGTGGCTTACCTTTTGCACATATTGGTGATATTTGGGGATACACATGCCTGATATTGATAAATAGCCTAAGCCGTGAATGAGATATTTTTTTAGACGTTTAACGATTAATGATGAAAAATGTCAATTCTTATGAATTTTGGGAGGTGTATGATTCACAGATTATTACTGTTCAAACCTTCAAAAGGGCAGAACATTTAGCATGTCTATTCACTCAATCCTGGGATCTCATATATAATTAATTTCCTTCTTTCTTAAGTACCGCTATAGTCCGGAATGAAACTGGGCCTCAGCCAAAATGCCTATCCACACTTATAAGTACCGATCAGGTTGTTGGTAAACAGTTTCAGGCGTTCACATATTACGGCGGAAAGGATCTTGTAGGCCTTGTTGAGTAGACTTATGCGTCTGGATGGGGCAAACGATGATGATTTTCCATTCTTCAGCCATACTTTCATCCGACCAAATTTAACTTAATTAATGTTACTCACCAAATAAGGCCGTCATTTCCGGCATCCTTTTTATGCCAATGTACAGATATTATGCTATCTGCACTTCACTTAGGTCGGGTGATTGGTATTTTTTGCTGTCGTCGCCAAACTTGATAGGTTCGTTCTGCTTGACAGTGGAAGATTGTTTGTCATCGCCGCTTAACAGTCTGCAAAAGTGGTTCTTCCATATACTCAATTTCTCAGCATCGAATGTGTCGTAACTACGATATGCCCTTGTTCATCTCAACAGGATTCTGTAAAATAAAGCTCAGCTTCAGCTCTCGTCTTCACCAGCAGCTTATCTTTGTTTGCGTCGTTCTTGGCTGCGAGTAGCAAACCAAGGTTTTCTTATTGATGGGTGCTAAAAACCTAGCACATCAGTTGCGGCTGATCTAATGGCTTCTCGTTGCCAGACGTGTTGTCGTTGAGGCTGTGTTTTCCGACAATATTGCTAACATCGTACTTCGCTTATCGCTCATAAGTTTTTTAATTAGCTCGTAGATGCAGTATTTCGCTATATCAATCTTTTCGTCTGTCGGTCGGGGCGTGAGTGAGTGAGGCTTAAGTTGGCGAATTTGGCGTTGATGCGGATTGTTACAATGTGTTCGCTAATGTCTTGAAAACATAAGACTTCTTGCCTAAGTCTGGCACCTATAACAAATCCGCATCCAAATAGTCGCTGTTTCTGCTCACCATAACACGGTTCATAGTAGATGTCACAGTTTTTCATCCTCTTTTTGAACGGCCCATCCCATCGTATTTCCTGGATGGCAGTAATGTCTACTTTGTAGCAGCTTAGGGCTTTCACTAGTTGTTCGGCTGATTTTATCCTGATTGATATTCTCACATTACAGGTGCAAATACGAACGTCGTTGTTCGTTTTTCGTTTAGCATGATCGTCAACAGTAAAACCAGCCCTTTCCAAGGCTCTTGTTTGCTTTGTAACAACAATTTTATCCGTGAGTGGATAGTTAGCACAAATGCACAACCCCTAACCTGGAGAGTCAGTTCCAATGTATTGGATACCCTTAGGATATGGGTCATCAGTAACTATACAACGGGTTTGAGCGGTGCCGTTGGCCTTTGGGCTAATCCGACACTATCTCTGTTCAAGGGGCCTGATTTGCCATTATTCACTGTTATTCACTGTGCCCATCCTAACGTTGACTCCATTTTGGTAGGTTTATTTCAGTTTCCTAGCAAGCAAGGTCTTTCAGTTGGGGGTCCATTTGAAAATCAGTAATTCCGTATCATCCAACATTTTGGCTATTTTACGACAAAAGACATTTGAAGACTTCAACGCTCCCAAGACCTGAACTGTGATCGTTCTTTGAATGTGTCAACTTGAAAGCTTATTTATTTTGGGTAAAGTTTTTTTTTTCGTTGACCGGGTTTTGCTCGGTATAGAGGATTGATATCCCTCCCACTTTACTGCATCCCTACTGATTCATTACCCATCCATGCATGAGAATTAGAGAGAATAGATGTATGCCAACTTCGAGTGCAGTTTTAAGATTTACATGTTTCGTTAGGCTTTTCTATGTGTAGATTATCTCTTGATTCACCAATTATGAAATGTGCTAGTTGTTGGTTGATGCTACAGTGATATTCATTGCCCATCTATGCATGAGAATCATAGAGAAGGCATCACTTTTTTTTAAAATCGTCAAAACCTGATAAGTCTTATGATGTTTCTAAACCACTACCTATGCCAAATTGGAAACCCTTAGTTTCGGTTAATTAAGGACCTGTTTACTTTCAACTTAATACTCAAAGGCCTATCTATTTTCCTCACCTTAAAAATGTAGTAGCTGACCGAAGCCCACAACTCAAATCCAAAATCTAATGAAAAAGAAAAAAAAGTCCCCATTTGCGCGATAACTGATAAGGCTCATAAGTCAGCTGTTCCTACAAGAAGCCTCAAATCGCCAGTGTTGTCGCAACTCTATACATCCCCCAAAACACTCATTTCCTTCCTAGTTCCTTTTCGTCCTCATTCTGTCCGAATCCTGGGTGTCCTATTACGAATGATAAACGGCTTATTTAAGTAAGTTCCTACTAACCGCAACTATTAACTTCTTGTATCTGCTGGCACCCAACCAACACCAATAATTTACATTCCCAGGATTTTGCCTCGCTTGCGCTCTAGTCCTTTGGCTTGCTCACATTTAAATTGAAATAGAAGAACATTTATTAAACAACTCTAATGCATTGTGTCACAAAAACGAAGAACAGTTTTCCACGAAAATCTACCTCGAGGACGACCAAAACTGCAGTAGGCTGCACTCTCACCACTCGCTGCCTTCCTCCATCCACAAAGTTCCTTAAGAACCGAGTTCTACTATCTAGATGTCGGTAGGTAGGTAGGTACTCTTCCACTAGAAATAAAAATTGCATCTACAATTCCAAGCGGCTGGTGGCTGCTCCTGCCTTAAACGTATTTCCCAACTATGCCATCCAAAAAAAAGGCTCACAAAAAAAAAATAAATAAATAAACGAAATGAGAAAAAAGGACGAAGGAAAAATTCGTAATAAAATAAGTACCTAACCAGCCACTTGCACTAATTTAACGATAAGGGTAGGCGCCCACAAAACAGGATATAGTACAGGATGCGGAAGGCAAACGACGAAACACAAAGCCATCTACATATACACATGCAGAGACGACACACACCGAACATACACAAAAGCTTTGAAAGTAATTCCCAGTCTCAGTCCCAGTCCCAGCGCGAACTACCGGAGCAGATGTTGCCTCTCAGAATCGCAGCCAATATACTCTCGAGCGCACATATACACGACCGACAACGACGGAGGAGGATGTACGAGGTAAAGACCACCATGAGCTCACATACAATCCGAACAAGGACACAAATGAAAAGAGCATTGGCGCACTTCCAAAAGAAAAAAAAAACTCACACCAAACCAAAGACGAATGCAGGAATCTCGTGCTCGAGAATTCTCACAATTGGAATGGTGGCGTAGCGTGTGCATACACGAGAGGAGCAAAGAAACGTATCCTTAAATGAAACTAAAACTGAGATCCTGTGTGTGAAAGGCATCATAACTCTCTTTCGCCCAGATGCACACACAGCAGCAGCGCCTTGTATGAGAGCAGCAGAAAACGACGCCAGCACCAGAAGTGTGGGTGACTGAATCTACAACACCCGAAAATGTCCTTTTTACCACTTGTATCACACAACCGGGTGATGGAGAGCAGCTTTTAGTTACATTTTCGATGCAATAATAGCGAACCTCGAAATGAAAGCGCCGGCCAAAAACGGAATGCAAACAGGACGAACAAGATGGCAAACGAAAAAAAAACAAGATCCTAGATAAAGAATCTGCACACATACTTCTGCATAGGGATGGATCCTAATGAATATAAGACGAAGACGATGGGGCATTGCCAATGTCAATGTAGGGGAGCGGGGAGTAGGAAATTAAAGTAAGCAAAAGGGAACCGTTCGTTTTTTTTTTCATTTTTCTTATCTTAACAAGTTATTCAGGCAGGATAACGACAAATCTACAGGACAGCGCGCATTCTGCAGGGAAGAAAAAATTAAATTAAAATCTCAGTTTCAGTTTTTTTTTTCCTTGATTGATACACAAATTCACTGTGTATCCTGTCTTGGGTGGGCTATCCTCAAACAAGACTTAGCTAGCATTCATTTAACAATTATAATAGTCCACCGAAATTGATACAGTGGTGGCTGGCGGTCGTCCTTTTTCTATTATTTCCTCCGTCAAGATGGTTCATCATCATCAACATCGCCTATGACAGGACGACAACTTAACTAGGACGAGTTTCAATGAAAAACGGATGCAATGTGGCAAACTTTTTCCCACACAAATATATATCTACACCCAAAGGACGAGTGTACAAAATTGAATAGAAAGTTAAGGAGACTAAAATTAGTTGAGAAAAAAAAAAAACTCCCGAAAAGGATCCTGGAAGGAAAGTAAAAAAATCCGTTGCCCGTAGAAATAATCTCAAATAATCCAGTTAGTTACATTTTAATTATCCTTTCATTCAGGGATCTTTAGACGACAAACAAACAGATGTTTGCATGTGTTTTCTATGCAAGTGCACACATGCATTACGGTGGTCCTTTCGTCATACCAGGTTTGACATCACCTTTGCTGGTAAAGATATTGAATTCTATGCAACGCCGTGTCGTTGCAGGAGCATCAACAAAAATCCTCTTTGAAAGAGTATTTCTCATGCTTTCTTGGATCCAATGATGCATTGTAGGGATTGTCATTCTTTTGGGGATTTAATGGATTTTTTCATGTTTTTTTTTTTTTTGGGGTCCTTCTCTAACACTCCAAAGGGGGGGAAAATAAACTTTCCAAGGATATGTGAGCGATTGTTAGGCTCGTCGTTTAGTTTGAACATGAGACCAATGGAGGAAAGTTTCATCCTCCCATGGTGTAGGTACTTGAACATTTTCGAGAATTGACATAGGCGGGGATGGGCGGATTCTGATATCATGGATATGGATTTTTTTTCTCCCTACCATTATATGGTAAGAGGCTTGCAAGGTGTCCAAAACTAATAGGATTGCTGTTTTTTTTTGTCTAGCTCGAGGTAATTCGAATTTGTTTTCTAATCTTCGTGGTAGTTTGGATTGGTTATCAGGTTTATATACTCCCTAGGCGGGGAATGTGAATTATTAGGTTTCTTTCCTAAACAGAGGAAAAGTTTTTTTTTTGAAGTGGGAGTGTGAATTGGATATAATGAAACGAAAAAGTGTAACGAATAAGGGGTCAATCTCTCTCTCTCTCTGTTTATTACGTCCATAATATATTTATATCATTCTCCTACAGATTAACTAGAATAGAGTTTCACTTCTACTTCACACTCGTTTATTTCTATATCTCGAAGAATATGGGTGTATCTTTGGGTTATTTGGAACTGGTAAGCACTTATTTTTTTAGCTAGTTTAAAAATTTGAAGAAGTCGGCTTAGATTTGCAAACATAGCTTATGAAAAAAACTTACCATTTAGAGCTTGATGGCCAATTTGTATTTTTCTCATTTCTAAGAGCCTGCAAATAAAGAAAGAGTTGATATGAACAATTTGAAGCTTAAAATAAGTAAAGAAAAAGTTGAGAAGATTTTTGAAATATCTAGCTAATTCGTCTCGAAGTAAATTTTTAATTGTCGGTTTGTAATTGGCTAACGACGTATTTTTAAAAAAGGGCAAGTGGTGACGGGCAAAATTGACTGCAATTAAATTGACTGTCAGCCCTTTTCAATTGATGCCAACAAATTTCCATACACAATCAAAATTTCATTGACAAACAAAACGTCACTTCGTCTTTAACTGACACCAAACATTTATTGGGATTCTGTTGAATATTGTCGCATTGAAAGATATAGGAAGGAAACGAACACAGACATTTTTCTTTGACCAAAAATCAATAAATAAAAATAAATGGAAGGATAATACTGACATATAAGCTGCAGGAACACCTGATCCCCTGCTGTTGTCATTTTCGTTGTTTCATCTATGAATTTGATTATCGCGGGTATCTTGTTTAAGCAAAAAAATCTGAATTGCCTATAAAGATCAGAAGAAATGTACCAAAAATAAGTTCGGAATGGTAGCCCTGTAGCTCTCAGATGATTTTATAACGTGGTTCCGTATAGAACCTATTACTAGACTTCGCAGACAACCATGACCCTTCGTCAATTTATATTGAAGATAAAAATAGAAATCTTTGAATTGACAAAGGCATTTTTCAATGAGCTGACGAATCATTTTTGTCAAAAATTTGGTTAAGAGCAAATGTACTGACAATATTGTTGGTTATTGACACACAAATTAACTGTCGAAAGTTTTTTTTTTAATTCAAAGGCATGTGGACCGTTTTTCATTGCGCTATCATCACAGTTTCAAGAGTTTCTTCTAGAAACAGGAGTTGTCTAAGTGTTAGTCTTAGTGGTTCACGGGTTGACTTTTTATTAAACTATCCGGTTAAAGTTAGAGTTAATTAAGCTTTGAAAAATCGGCCTTAAAGTAATTTTTGCAGTATCATAAAATAGTGACGAAACTTACAAAGGTCTTGTTAAGCAAGATATCTAGCAGATGCAATAGTCAACTAGCGCCACTTAAGTACCTATGAATAAGTACAAGATAAGATCCAAAAGAAACCTGAAAGCTTTCAAATTCTATAAATCCCGAAATTTTCAAGTATGTCCTGACAAACATGAGGTTATAAATGTCTTGTTAAGCAAAATATCTAGTAGATAACAAGTTAGCTCAGACAATACAAACATCTTTCGAAGCAGTAATATACATGGTCTAGAAACTATTCGAAGTTCCTCAGGGTTTCAAGTTTGGTCCATAAATGCTTTTTCTAAGTATTGACGACTTCCACACGTTTTAACTGATTAGTATTGCATGCATCGGTACTCGAATGAACTATATGCAGACGATTTCAAAGTACTGGCATCAGAAGTTCCTCTGGGCTGCACTCTTAGTCCAACAATGTTTTTTTTTATAAATATTGACGATTTGCATTCATTTTTTTCCGATGAGTGTTGTGAACTTTTACAGCTGGACAAAAAATTGAAATCAACATCATGTCCATTAGTTGTTTGATCTACTACAGTTAGGACAGTTCTGTCAGTTATTTGAAGCTCAAAATTTATTGTCATAACGATGTCGTCTAGAAAATTGAGATTTAGTAATCACGACTCAGCCAGAAATTGTCAAATGATACCGTCCGCTTAATGAGCTTCCCGAATCTTTCAGCGACCTATCTCAAGTATATGTCTCCAAAAAATTATAGTTGCTCAAATGTTTTTTTGAGGGGTTATCCAAATCCAAATCTGTTTTTTAAACATTTTATAGATTCTAAACTGTTTGTAATCTAAATGTTTAAAACAATATTAATGTCTCCTACCAAAAGTTGTAGGCTCACTTTTTTTTGACAACTTTCATAACTTCATTAAGGTGGAATGTAGATGACGACACGTTAAATTAAGCCTTGTCAAAATTACAGGTTTAGAAAGTCCTGGCTGCCCTCAAATCAGAACATTTGTTTAGGGCTTCAAATTTCAAAATTCATTTGATGAGAAGCAACCAAAAGTCTTGGAATGGACTGATTTTATTGTTGACGACCGTCCTTACTAAAAAAAGGACAACGACGATGTGAAATCAAAGAATTAGCACACTCTACTCCATCAAGATCAGCAAAGCGGACATTACTGCCATTTAGGAAATACAGTCGGTGAGTAATTTAGCGATTTTTCAGATATAAATTTGTGATAAGCGATAGACAGACTGGAAAGATTGCATTTAGATCAAATTCATCAATATAAATAATTAATGCGTTCACTACGAGCTCCAGGGTAAAATTTATAGGCGAACCAAGGGCACAATGTTCTGATCGTAATCATGTGTGACTTTAATAACAAAGTAGGAAGAAGGGACATATTTAGCAGTGTTTTTACAAAAACACATCATGCATTATACTAAGGCTGTAGACCAACAAACGATCAAGCACCACATTGGGAGAAATAAGAGTCCCGAACCCAGTATTTTGGATCTACGAACATTCCAAACATCTATCATCTCCCAGGTGAGAATACGGATGTTCAAGACGCCACATCAGCATTGCAAGAGTCCGCTTATACCTTAGAATGTATATCCCTTCATTCCCTTTTAATATCAAACTTTCAGCATCAAATATCAAAGACCAACATCGACAATATGCCACACGGTCATTGTCAATTAATCTGTCCGCCAGTAATAACCCACTGGTTTGACATAACATTCCAGCGATTGGTTATTGCCAAAAAATTACTCCTATAAGGTGACAGACGGGCTCATTGGCGCGATTGTTAGTTCGATGATCTGCCGCGCAGAAGGTCTGGGTTTGATTTTCTAGCCGTAGCAATACCTTAAAGATTTTTCACTCGCCCTCCTCTCATGATAATCTGACAATTCATCCGAGTAGTATCAATTGTCAAGAAAGAGCTTATCTCAACTTAGCCATTCGGATTCGGCATAAAAACAGGAGGTCCCGCCATTGTGCAAGAAGTACACACGCATACATGAATAGTTGTGAGAAAGCTCGGCCCTGTGTACTTACGAGCCTGTTGCGCCAAAAATTTGTATTTATAAGGTAACAGTCCTATAAGAAAATGGATGCCAATACTCAGGGCCGCAAAGTCTTTGCTTTTTAGCTAGATGATGGGAAAGAAAGGGGTGAGGAATTCGAAAACCCGATCGAATTCCTTAGCAGTTTTCATAGCAAGAGCGATACTATGGTGGCAGTAAACGTTTGTATGTACAAAGAGTATCGCTGATGGTCGGAAGCCCTTATAACTAATCTAACCTAACCGAACAGTTTTCCCACCAAAAGTCTGCTTCTATGGTTGTCCGCTTGAGCCACGAAATTATAGATACTTCCAATGAAGAAGGTAAATCATAAGGAAGCATGCACTTAAGGATAAAGCTGCATAAATGGCCTTAGTGCATAAGAAAAATATCCGCTTAACTTCTAAGAAAGTGGAAAACTCAAGGATCATATTCTAGTAACAGTTCATATCATAAACCGGCATTTTGAACGACCAAACAAGATTGAAACCACCAGGTTGGGGGTTGTGCCTTGGGTTACCTACACAGTCGTTAAAAAAAGATTATAACGGAGCAACCAACGGCCTCGAAAAACACTGAAAGGACATTGACGATCGTATCTGAACCTGGAATGTGAGAAAATCAAACAGTAGAGTTGCAGGCGAACAACTAGCGGAAGCCCTAAAATGCTACAAAACGGACATTACTGCCATCGAGGAAATACGATGGGATGGGATAATATGCAAAACTGTGACATTTAATACGGACCGTGTTATAGTGAGCACAAACAGCGACAAATGTGGATTTGTTATACGTACCAGACTTGAGCAAGAAGTCTTATGTTTTCAAGACATTTGTATTGTAACAATGCGCATCAAATCCAAAAGTTCCCTACATTTAAATCGGAAATAACACTAGGCCGACGTCATTTTTTGGCACATATGCACTCGTTTGTCGAAATTGGTCGTCGGTAACCAATTGATGTAGATGTGTCTCAATTTCAATTCCGCGTTATGGCATATGGCACGTTTTTTGTTGAAAGCACATGTAGCCCAATTTGGCATAACACAGCCTCAACAGACTTATTTTTTAATGTTATGGTGCAATGATGCCTCCTTTACGAAAATCGCAACAGTGGATACCTACTGAAGCCAAAATGAGTTTCATGGCTTATAGGGTCCATACACATCACATGCTTGCATGCATAGTTTAGTCATTGCGCATGCTAAATGAGAGAGTTTGGTTTTGACTGTGGGATTGTGGATGAGGCATGCACATAAGTGATTTCAGACTTTCGATGGGAGTAACTTCTCTAAGCATTCTCTAGTGAATCAATACAAGAAAAGAGTTTCCACCGAAAGAAACTTCAACTGTCATCTCCAAGCCCAGCTGCTATCACTGCTGCTAGAAGTTCCGATATTGTAGCCGTGCAAATGTGTTGTTTCAATTGCTCCCAATTTGGTCACTTCCAAGACCACGACGCTTTGGCTTTTGGCTCTCATATAATGAAGTTGGGAATTTTAATCGAGACTGACCAATGTGCATGCTCTAATGCTAAGTTTTGTGTAAAAACTCTAACGGAAACTTACAGAACATAGTGAAAACTATGCATTGTCAGTCATGGATAAGCTCACGACTGATTACTGAGCAGTTTGCATATATAATGTGCGGAGGAAGTTTGATTGTTCATTCATGTGATTGTACATGCTTGCATGTGAAGTCTATGGGCCCTATAAGGATGATTTCGATAGTCTATTCTACGAACTCTTTTTTATGTGCATGGCCTCCAATTCGTGTGTTAATTGAACTTTTTAAGCATGAAGACGTGGAGTATGTGTGAGTATACGCTGTAGAGAGCTTCTTAAAATTTGAAATCTTTGTGCAAGATGTCGATTCGATATTCCCGGAGTTTCATCAACACTTTCACACCCTGATTTGATGTTTTTTCTTTCTGAATTTTTCAATTACTCCCTTCACAGTTGACGAAGTTAAATTATTATTCCGACGAAATGTGCGAACTTTGACAGCCAAACTTTCATTTATTTTTTTTTGTTGAAATATTGTTCATCAACTGCGCCAACTACAGAGACATAAGTCTGCTCAACATCGCCTACAAGATCCTATCTACCGTAATATGTGAACGCCTGAAACCGTTTACCAACAACCTGACCGGCCCTTATCAGTGTGGTTTTAGGCCAGGAAAGTCCACAATCGATAAAATTTTCACACTTCGGCAGATCCTGAAAAAAAAACCAAGAAGTCCAAATCGATACCCACCACCTATTAATCGATTTCAAAGCCGCATACGACAGCATTTATAGAGACAAACTATACAGAGCCATGTCTAGTTTTGGTATACCGCCCAAACTCGCCCGTTTGTGTAGGATCACCGACACATTCGATACCAAAAAAGGATTTAGGCAAGGCGATGCGCTGTCATGTGACTTCTTCAATTTGATTCTTGAGAGGGTTGTGCAAAACTCCCGAGCCAACACCAGAGGCACAATTTTCCAAAAATCGGTGCAACTACTAGCATACGCCGACGATATTGACATCATTGGTAGGACTCAACGTGATGTCATAGCCACGTTTGCTAGTATAGGGAAGGAAGCGTCAAAAATGGGTTTAGCAGTAAATGAGGGTAAGACTAAGTATATGCTGTCAACATGAAAGGACATGCAACGTCGACGAATTGGACAGAACGTCACCATTGACAGATATAACTTTGAGGTAGTACGGGACTTTGTCTACCTCGGCTACGCTATTAACTCTGACAAAAACATCTCGTCAGAAATCAAACGAAGAATTACTCTTGCCAATCGCTGTTTCTTCGGGCTAAGAATGTAATTTAGTAGTAAAGCCCTCACTCGAACTACTAAGGAGATCCTATATAAGACCCAGATTATCCCAGTCCTTCTCTACGGCGCTGAAGCATGGATCGTATCAAAAATTGATGAAGAAATTCTTGGTCGATTCGAGAGTCAAATTCTTCGGAAAATCTTCGGTCCCGTTTGCGTTGACGGGCTATGGAGACGAAGATTCAACCACGAACAATACGAGCTGTACAGCGACATACCCCTAGTCAAAAAACTCCGCATTGGACGTCTAAGATGGCTGGGACATGTAGAACGAATGGACACCAATACTCCGGCTCGCAGAGTCTTCGATTCCCAGCCAGACGTCGGACGCAGTAGAGGAAGACCTCGCCTTAAGTGGCGCGCACAAGTAGAAACCGACCTCAACCAACTTGTAGTGCGCAACTGGCGGCAGTTAGCTAAGGACCGGGATAATTGTAGAGGCATGTTGGTTGAGGCCCAGGTTCATCCCGGACTGTAGCGCCACTTAAGTAAGTAAGTTCTCTCATTTAGTGCTCCAATTTTACTAGCTCTAAACCGTCAGCTGTCAAACTATTTTATTGGGAGTGGTTGTCAATACGTTTCGTTAAAAATGGCGGCAAGTTAAAAACTTGCAAGAGTTTTGGGAAACCGTATATAGCCGGTTAAAAGAGGATGGTAATTGATATAAAGTTAAAAACTTAAAACCCGGTGTAGTGTTCCATATGTACAATCTTCGAACTGTCATATGTCAAACTGATTTTGTTCTTTTTCTTTTGTTGGGAACACTTTACCACAAAAATGGCGATATTTTGAAAAATATCTTGAATTTTGGAACACCCTTTATCATCCGGTTAACAAAATGAGTTATACCGAGTCACATACCCTCATAGCAAGTTCATTGAACACCAAAACCATATGTGACGACACTTTTCAAATGAAATTCCCACAAATCCTTAAGCCAACTCCCAAATGTACTCGTACTTCCATATCGACTACATTGTGTCCCCCATTTGAACTCCCATTTCTGTTCCAACTAATTAAGAAAAAAACTCTCCAATTAATCTTCACTTCGCTTTTATTGAAAATAAATTCTCAACTCCACCCTTTTCACACCCTATCCACCCCGCCCCCTATCATCACATCAATTGTTCGGATAAAATTTATCGATCATCGTCCAGGACACATACCTACCTACTCTACTCCCTCAAAAAAAAAAAAAAAAAAAAAAAACACCAAACGGAAGAAAAAGCACACGTAGAGAGAAAAGTTTAATTATTTAAGGACATTTTTATAGACGACGCCTTGCTACCCCCCGTCACCACCCTGCTGGGAAGGATCAAATGCAATTAGCACAATGTTCAACTCAATTATCAAAGAGCTAAGCAACTAGGTGTGGGAGTAGATGTCGGTCTGTGTATCCCACGTGCATATGTGTTTCTAGTCCCTGAGTTACTTCCCTGTGAATCCTTGCACACTATTTTACGACTGCAGACACAATGTAATAAGTGACTTTAGCCGCACATAGTTAAAAAAAAATATAAAAGTGTGTGTAACGAAAATTTCTTCGCAGACAAATTAATAGCCATAAAAAGGGGTTTCCAACACACACACATGAATGCATGTCCTGCATGGAAAGGTGTCACTAGAAATATAATACTACACCACCGCGCCGCGCCGACTACTTACACACAAGGTGTGTGTAATTTTTTTTTTTTTCATCATTCTTGTGTCATGGTGGGAGGTTCAGTTGGAGAATCCTTTTTTTTTTTCTTTTGAAGGAATCGATGTTGAAGTTCGTTTCGGTTTTAATTAAGATCTCACTTACATCTCCCAGTGTTAGACATGGCGTGGGAGGATTCCAGGACTCCATCCAAAGCAAAACTGGATAGACTCGGTATTTCTGAGTAAAAATTTATAGGACACAATCAGTGATGGTTGGAAATTTAATCCAGTCATAGATTACAAGGATCTAGTATATAATCCAAATTACACACAGGACTTGATTAAGGCGACACACATTCCAGACGGATGAGACTTAATGGCAAGTGCCTTATAATATTGTCGGAATTATACAAGGACTCGCAGTGTATTATTGTGTACTATCATTAACGAAATATATCCTTCTTTTGTAGACTCAGATGTATGTGCCCAAATTACAAGGACTTTCTTTGAATAAAGATGGATGGATTGTTTCTCTTGAGGATGCATACTTTTTTTTATCCTCCCTGTACAAAGTAGTGACTTTGTATATCACAGATGGTGTGCTGGTGCACATCGAAAGGACACAAAACGAAAGAAAGCAGGATTATAATACTAAAGGATTCGACTTCTTTATGTAGGACTTTGTTGTTTTTTTTTTGTAGATGTATGTATGTACGCACATTCATCATGGTCCTCATCATCATCATCATCATTATCGACGTAGTCGTCGGTGTCGTTTGTCGTTTGATGGAATGAGGGAGGAAAATGCAACAATAAAGTCGTCCTTCGGAATATCTCATTTGTGTCTTATGTATGCATCGTCACTCTGTGTGATTCCTTTTCCATTATCAATGCAAAGTAGAGCGTATGCGAGAAATGCATTTTTTTCTGTTCTCTGTGTTCTTGTTGTGGATGCAAGGAAAAGGTCCAAAAACTAGAAAAAAAAATTTGAAGCAACAGAGAAGGAAACGGATCGTACCTGGATACAAAAAAATGAGGCAATCAAAAATGTTCCACATACGCCTCCTGTCTTGGGCGGGTTTCTTATTTTTATGTCTTCAAATATTTTTTTAGGTTTTCTTGGTTTTTCTGGCTGTCTTTCTTTGGAAGAGGTTATGGTTTGTAGTGTTGCCGTGGAGGCAGAATTTTCGGTCAAATTTGGCAGAATTGAAGAGGTTATGAGCGAAAAAAATCAGCCAATTCGGGAAAAGCCTTTTGACCAAAGTTTGATTTAGCTGTTGAGTTTCTAGTTTTAATCTGAAAATGTTGTGAAATACTTAGCAATTGCCAATCTGGGTGGAAGACGTTTTTTTTTAACTCTAAAAGAATTTTTATAACATGTGCTCAGCCTGTATAAAGAAGCCATTGTCACACTCTGTTGAGCTAGTAGAGATCCAATTGAAACACTTCCTATTGGGAATATTGTGTAGCAACAAGGAAGGGTTTCCTTCAAAAAGCAATGCCGCATCACATGTTCTCATTTGAAAGTTCATCAAGTTGTGGCAAAGGAAAGACCATTTTGCAACTAGAAGTGTGAAGTTAGGTAAGGATCGGGTTAATTGGAGAGACATGTTGTTTGACGGTTAGGTTTACCACTGACTGAAGCGGTACTAGGAAGTTAGTAAATAAACTGACCTACATGTGTTAGTCCAAACAATAGAAAAACCATTATAATACAAAGACAATCTCTAGCAGCCTTCCTAGACATAAATGGAGCCTTCAACAACTTTAAAACAGAAGCTATCAAGATAGCCCTTGAAAAAAGCCGGAATGTATACGGTCATTAGTACCTGGATCATAACCATGCTCAATAAACTTATCATTTCATCCTCACTGCACCAAGAAGATAATAACGACAAGAGGACCTCCACAGGGTGGTGTTCTTTCACCTCTTTCTTTAGCTACTGGTAGTAAACGAAGCATTGAGGAGACTAGAAATCACTGCAAGAAAAACAGTGGCCTATGCAGACGATGTGGTTCTTATGGCATGTGGGATATTCCCATCGACATGCAAACAAGCCTTAAGTAGGTGGCCAGAACCATGCGGTCTGGGTGTAAATTCGAAGAAAACTGAACTAGTCCTCGTCACTAAAAAGAGATCAATAACAGAGTTTGAGACAACGACTCTGAGAGGCTTCACCCTCTCACTGTCAGCAAGTGCCAAATACCTTGGGGTGATACTCGATACCAAGCTAAACTAGAACCTGAACATCAACCTAAGGATAAAGAAAGCAAACCTTGTACACTACAGCTGCAATCGAATCAGCGGTAAAAAATTGGACCCTCCCCGAAGGACACGAAATGGCTATACCAAGCTGTTGTCAGACCAATACTTTTCTTTTTTTCATCATTCCTGTGTCATGGTGGTAAGTTAAGTTGGAGAATCCTTTTTTTTTGGGTGCTTAGTCTGGTGGAACTCCATGAAAAAGACAAAGCATTTGATTGCAGTTACAGTGGTTCAAAGAACAGCATGTCTACTCATAACATGAGCCATGCGTACCAGCACCACAGCAGGTTTGGAAACAATTGTAAACTTTCCACCAATTGACCTTCAGATCAATGACACAGCAGCGAAGAGTGCAGCATGCCTCAAAGAAGCAGGTAACCTATGTATCAAAGCCTTTGGCACAACATAATATTGAATAGCATACGCGAACGAGATATCTGACAACACCATCCCTTCCCATACCACGATTTTGATATTAAATACTCAATCAGAATACCAAGTAGAGACGAATGGTCGGCAAACAATGTGGTATCTAACAATGAAATTGCAATCTATACCGATGGGTCTAAAATGGAAATAGGACTGGGCTCAGGAGTATACTCCCATGAAATCGGGCACATCCCATCGACTAGCAAACTCGTGTAGTGTATTTCAAGTAGAGATCCTAGCTATACTCGAAGCTGGACTTAGCACATGAGGATATCTCCATTTTAGTAGATAGTCAAGCAGCCATAAAAGCTCTGCCATCCAATATAATAAAATCACGTGTAGTTGGACGCTGCCCCACAGAGCTAAAGGCTCTCTGCAACCAGAATAAGGTCCAAATTATCTAAGTGCCAGGACATAATAATATTCTAGGAAATGAGAACTCAGATGAGCTAGCCAGACTAAGATCGTCCAGCTGCATCTCCTTATGTGACAGCAATTCGCTTTTAAAAAACTGGCAATAACTAGATACACGATAAACAAAATCTTTATGGCAAAACACTAACAATTGCAAACAAACCAAAGACCTTTGGCCAGAATTAAGCAGTAGCAAATCAAACAAGCTTACAGAGCTTCTATTTCTATAGAGGTTAGAGGGATAACAGGTCACAATCTGTTGGGTAAGCACTCCCATAGAATCAGATTAACCGACTCACATCAACTGTGCCGGAAATGCGGAGATCCAGACGTGGAGACTGAAAACATGATTCATCTTGATCCTTATTTTCTGCCCAAAATTTTGTTCCCCGGAGAGGCCCATTTTTTGGTTAAATGGATATGTAAACAAGCAAAATTGTTTAAGTTTGGAGTGGAGAAAACCCAAAAGTCCCCCAAAAGAGGCCCTAACAACCGTTACAACCCACTGTTCATATCGGTTCATATTTCTTTAGGGAGGATGCCGGCCAGAATGTTACCGTCAATGAAGAGCGCTATAGAATTATTATTTCTGACTTCTTCCCAGAAGCCTTATTCGAGACGCCCTTACAACCATTAAGACTCACTGTTTGGTGTGCTTTATGGGCTGGTGGAATCTTCAGTCCATATTTCTTTAAGGAGGATGCCGGCCAGAATGTTACCGTCAATGAAGAGCGCTATAGAATTATTATTTCTGACTTCTTTCCAGAAGCCTTATTCGAGACGCCCTAACAACTATTACAACTCACTGTTTGGTGTGCTTTATGGGCTGGTGGAATCATCAGTCCATATTTCTTTAAGGAGGATGCCGGCCAGAATGGTACCGTCAATGGAGAGCGCTATGGAAATATTATTTCTGACCTCTTCCCAGAAGCCTTTTTCGAGAGGCCCTAACAACCATTAAAACTCACTGTTTGTTGTGCTTTATGGGCTGGTGGAATCATCAGTCCATATTTCATTAAGGAAGATGCCGGCCAGAATGTTACCGTCAATGAAGAGCGCTATAGAAATATTTTTTCTGACTTCTTTCCAGAAGCCTTTTTCGAGAGGCCCTAACAACCATTACAACTCACTGTTTGGTGTGCTTTATGGGCTGGTGGAATTATCGGTCCATATTTCTTTAAGGACGATGCCGGCCAGAATGTTACCGTCAATGAAGAGCGCTATAGAAATATTTTTTCTGACTTCTTTTCAGAAGCCTTTTTCGAGAGGCCCTAACAACCATTAAAACTCACTGTTTGGTGTGCTTTATGGGCTGGTGGAATCATCGGTCCATATTTCTTTAAGGACGATGCCGGCCAGAATGTTACCGTCAATGAAGAGCGCTATAGAAATATTTTTTCTGACTTCTTCGTTCCTCAGTTGAAAGGCATTGACATGACCTAACATAGATTTCAACAAGATGGCGGAAAACTTATTGCGGCAAACATTGGCTGAGCGCGTAATGGTCCTGGAGGTATGTGAAGGCACAAGTTTAGGCCGATAAACCATTCATCATTCGTCGTGTTATTGCTGACATACGGCCCTAGATACTCGATAAAGTTGTGCAAAATTGAACTTCATTTTTCTAAAATCACATTTAAGTACTAATTGCATAAATTTATCGATTAAATAAAGCTAATATGATATACATTAACATTAGCTTTATTCTTATTGAATTTGTATACCTCTAAAAAAAATTTAAACATTTCTGAGATCAACTTCCAGGATATTCCATAGGTACCAGTCTGTACATTGATTTGAAGGCTGGCAATGATCACTAAACTTCTCAAACTTTGTAGTCATTGTCGAACATAGGTATCAGTCTTAAAAATTCTCCTCGGTTTACTAGACCAAATTCGACATCTCTTCCTTGCCGAATCGGTAAAAGTTAACTTTTTTACCATAAAGACTCTTCAAATGGCAACACTCGGCTTTACAATTTCTCAATCGTGCCTCAATTTACCACGGATTACATGGATCGACCATGGCATGAAGGCATGGAACTTTTTTAAGAACCTTCCTAGTTTCTGCAATGATCGATGAATTATTCACGGAATGACGTATCTTCACTGTTTTGTTGGAGAACAGATAAAGAATGGTATTCCCGATTCGAAGACCTCAATAGACCTTTGGAAAGTCCCGAAAATTGGTCTGTAAAAATATATATAGAGGACTAAACAATTTCAGCAAGAAGGGGTCGTTGTTCTTTTCGTTCTTTCAATGTAAAGCTTCCAATGACATTGTCGGGTAATCTATATAAGTTCACAGATAAACTTTCGCGGCATCCTATAGTTTCATTGAATTGAAGTTCGGGTATGATCATTGAACTTTTCAAAATTTGAATTGATTGTCCAACCTAGGTACTAGTCTTTAAAAGTCTCCTTACCTTGCTGAACCAAATTTGACATCCCTCCCTAGCCGAATCGGTACGATCAAAATTTCTCAAATGGCAACCCTGCGTTCAAAAATTTCCCAATCATAGGTCAACTCACCACGGATTGCGAGGGTCAACCATGAGATCTATGTAAGGAATGTTTAAAGGGTCGTCTTGTTTTTTTGCAATAATGATGAAACCTAGGTTGCTAGGATGTCCAACGGAATACGAAAACCGAATAAAAATCGAAAATAAAAAACCAAGATGGACTTGGTGAAAATGATTGCCGCTCGTTGTAGCTCTCCTTATCATCATTCTCAAATAATGACAAACATTTGTGTTTGTGTGGGTGATGTATTTTTTTTCTTTGTTTGCTTTTACCAAGAAAATCAACGTGGCGATCCAGAAGGTATGGTAAAATGATAAATGCGGCTATTCAGGGCGTCGGTATTCCGCCAACCCCCTCCGGGTCGGGTGAAATTGTTTTCTTTGCATGTTTTTCCGTACAATTTTCATTCCATCCATCAACCCTCTTGAGGAAGGATTTTCACTCTCCATCCAGGTGTAGAAATTGTATACCCTCCGATTGACATAGACACAGCGCAAGCAAAAGTTAGGTATGCACAAAATAGAGGCAAAAAAAAAAAAAACGCAACAACAAACAAAGTATAGAAGCAAAAAAAAAAGAACTACCACCACCCCCACCCTTGCTGAATAGAAAAGATAATTAAAAATTACAGGTTTATCGTTTTATATAATCAAGGGATGATGCGGTGGGAAAATATTTGATTTCAACTTTAGCCATTAGCGTTTAACTCTTTCGGAATGTGCGGTACAGTGGCGGCGCGGCGCAGAGGGTTTTGAAAGGATAGAGATAATATAAGGACTAGTTGGGCGGTTGTTTGTTGGTGTTTTTTTTTGGTATGTCATAGTAGAAAGGATCTAATTGAAAAGTGGTCGACTCTATGTAGAACTGTTTGGTTTTCTAGAGGAGGAAACGTATACAATGCAAGTGAGCGAGAGTGTGAGTGATGAGTGGTTGAAGCCGGAAAGCATCCCTCAAACAATAGAGGCAAATGCCCTAGTGTCCACTTGAGCTGTGGATTTAAAAGTGCAAAGTAACCACATTTATGCGAAATGGTTAAATAAACAAATAGCAACTGGAACAGTCCGATTGGGGTTGAAGGGGCGGCTTTAAAATGTTGTGGCAACGGGTGGGTATTTTTTTCATTTAAATTAATTTAACATAAATAATCAATTTGAGTCGTCGTATTTTTTTTAAACAAAGTATTTGCAAATTAATTCCGGTGCATAAGGCGATTTTTAATGGTAATTCCAGCTCTGGGGTGTGTCGATAAAAACATCATGAACAGCTGACATATTTAATTTTATTTTCCCCGGTGGGATTTCAGTATCCCACATTCTTCAATCCCACAATCTACAACTTAATGATTATCTCCAGGACGGAATTCAAAACAAACATTTACTGCAACATGCACGTCAACACCCAGAGTTTAGGTTTTTTCTAATAATTTATATTTACGTCTGTTTTGCTTGCACTTATCATGAAACCTATAATTGACGGAGTTCGTTTATCCCACGGCAAACAAGACCACCCAAAGCATGTTCAAGAAGGAACCATCTCCGGTGAACACAGACTCATCAAAGGTTGGCATAGCGTCAGCAATACCATTGGCGCTACAAGACACTAAAAGTTCTTGCAGGTGCTATCGAGTAGCTCACCGTATCCACATAGATATAACGAAATAGATGCAAAGGACTTGATATCCTTTTATGATAATTTTTCCAAAGCCGACCATTTTCTTTTATTCTCAAGAACCTTTTTATAATCAGGCTCATCGAAGGAAGGTGTATTATAACATATTCTGGAGTAGGTTTGTGGGTGCCTGGGTGGTGACCACGTGTTGATCTATAAACATTGGAAGACTTAGTACAGTGGACATGGCTAAATGTGTGTCACCAATGTCACTAAGGGACTGTTTTCAGTCCGATATCATCCTAGTTTCATGAATAACCTCCATAATCTTTATGTACAACCTTGAACGCTGTTTCTACTGTTTCGGGCCACCTGATTTCTCTATGTAGTGTCACTTCCTTGCAGCTCCGGTCTCCCTATTTATCGCTCCGTGATTTTTACTTGTGGGTTCCCAGCCAGAAGTCGGACTCAGTAGAAGAAGACCTCGCCTTAAGTGGCCCTCACAAGTAGAAACCGCCCTCAACCAACTAAGTGCGCAAATGGAACCAAGTTGGTATGGTTTGGTTAGGTTGGTATGTTGATGAGGTAGTCGGTCTGCGTCTTCCCTCATCACACTCGTTGAGCTGAGTGTGATGAAGGAAGACGCAGACCCATTTCCTAATATATGGTATTTTCCTAAGGTTCTCATTCTTAGTGACACAGACAGTGGAGGGTATCCTAGGGTATTTCTTCATCACCACAGCCTCTAAAAAGGTCATCATCTATAAGGCTTTTATGTAAGTTGTAACCAGTTAGAATCCCTACTAGTATCGAAACAGATTTCCTGTTTCCTTGAAGTAGCTTATGGGTTTTGGCTTTGTCATACTTAGGACAAGTTGGTAGAGACCCAGGTTCTTGTTGTAGCACTTATGAATACAACGAGTAAATATGGTTTGGGTGAAGGAAAAATGTGTCCAAGTCAAGACAGGATGGTCAGGCTGGCTCCCCTACTGTGTATGCCTCATCTGAACCTGTCTCAGTAAACTGAGTGTAATAACTTTCGGACCAGAGCTTAGCTTTTTCTTACAACCAGTCATGTGTGTATCTGTACTTCATGCAACATAGCTATACCAACAGTTTTATGGCCAATTAGTAACGTTTTTATTTTTGGTTAATTTTCGAATATACGAGTGGATGATCCGATCACCTGTAGAAGGGCCAATGAGCAACATTTTGGTAGTGTAATGTGTGGGAAATGAACACATTCTACAGTCATTTCATCGCACTTACCACTGACTAACTGAGTCAATTTTTAAACGAGTTATGAAGCCCATTTACACTTGAATGGCTTTGAGCAAATATCGGGTACTGTTAGAACGAAATTCTTCAGTGTTTGGATGTTACTCAATCAGTGTACCTATCCAATAAAACAAATCCTTAGATAACTGCCTCCGATTGGGAATTTCAGCTTTGTTGGGCGCCAGTTAAGATAGGGTCTTCTACTTCTTAGTCTATAATCTGTCTGGTAATAAAAAATGTTGCATGCCATGGTAATATTGTCCATTTGGTCCAATATGTTCTAGTAATCTGAAATATCAATTTTAATGAAATCAGAAGAAGCAGCCTCATCACATTTAAAAGTATGCCAAGGTGTTTTAATATCTTTGAGAGAAGGCAGAGTAATTTAATGTTCACCTTTAAGCCACTAATTGGGCAAAGGGGCCCAGTATTGGTTGCTTTCGTCACATGCAAACTAATTCTAGCGCAACAGCTATAAGCATCATGTGAATGCAGATTAGACGATTTTCCGATAAAAGTTGTTTGAGGACTCTGTTCTTTCAGCCATCGTCAAATCATCAATTACATGTGAGGGCCTAGTTTAATGTAGCCTAAGTGTTAGCTTCTGCTTAGTCTTACTTACTGACTTAAGTGGCGCTACAGTCTAAAATGAACCAGGGCCTCAACCAACATGCCTCTTCAAGTAGCCCGGCTCTTAGCTAAATGCATCCAGTTGTGCACCCCAAGTTGGTTGAGGTCGGTTTCTACTTGTGGGCGCCACTTAAGGCGAGGTCTTCCTCTACTGCGTCGACGCCTGGCTGGGAATCAAAGACTCTACGAGCTGGAGTAGTGGTGTCCATTCGTTCTACATGTCCAAGCCATCTTAAACGTCCAATGCGGAGTTTTTTTTGACTAGGGACATATCGCTGTACAGCTCGTATAGTTCTTGGTTGAATCTTCGTCTTCTGAATCTTCGGGCCATGCTTCAGCGGCGTAGAGCAGAACTGGGTTGATCAGAGTCTTATTTACGATCTCCTTAGTATTTCGAGTGTTCGATACTAAATTCCCTTCTTAGCCCGAAGAAACAGCGTCTACAGTGCCTAGTCTATCCATCGGTATTTGATTCTGTAACGTGTTTGTGTTATTTTTATCTCTTTCAGGGAAGCCAATGCAATATCTCAGATTTGTATTCCTACACTCCGATTTGCACAGTTGAGTCTGATAGATAGATCGAAAGATATGCATCCAGAAACAAGAATGTCTCAGGTAGAATGTACCCAGTTTCCACGGCACTTCAAAATGCAGATGTTTCTGATAAAACGACATCTGTCGAACGTGCAAAATTATTCCCCCCGTGGTCGAGTGGAGTATCGTAATAGACTCAAAGACTTTCTATACTATGATGTGTAAATGTTCCACCACTCAGTATTAAGTCAGAATTGGACGAACGAATGCTTGATTGGAAATAATCGTCACATCAAATCTCACATAGCTGAAGTAGGTGTTAGCACGACTAGGTATCGAACACTGACCTACTGCGTGGTAGTTTATCGGATTAAAAACTAAGTAGTCATAACTGCTATTAGCCTTTATTCAGACACTCTAAACAAATTATGCTTCAACATTACTTTGCGGAAAGTTTATAGAAACTCTAAACAAATTATGCTTCAAAATTACTTTGGCGAACGTTTATAGAAGTCTTACAGAGGATATACCATTACATCTTCTACAAAGCCTGTGAATTTACTTACAAGAGTTATTAAACAGGCTCAACATCGGCGAACAAGTACTAAAAAAAACGTTTTTTTGAGAGAAATATATGCCGCTCTTCCCATCGCTAGCTTGGCATTTACGGGCTCATAATGGTACATAAACTTTCCGAAAACACCCAGATAGTTTTAACCTTCTTCGGTTTGACGTAAAAACTATTAGGAGGTTTTTCAAGCTGCGTCTTAAGTCTTTAGTTTACTTTAAGCTTCCAAGTGGGACAGAACATTTAAGTTGCGGAATCTGAAGAGTTCTTAAAAAACAACTGGTTCACTGGGCGGTAGCTTAAATGCAATCTCGCAACCTACTAGGCCTTTAACAAATTACGTCTGCAGGAGCTGTATGGACGAAGAGCAGGAAAGATTGAAGTATTGGATCAAAGTAAATGACCGCCAAATGTTCGATGGAGTCCTTAAATTCAGTTTGACTTGAAATGAGCATGACCTCGGAGTAAGGATTTCTTATTTTTTTCACTCAATTCTGTGTAATTCATGAATCCATTTTGCTTTAAGGTACATAAACAGTAAAGACGACTTGCACCGACTTATTATTTCAACTATCACGGGTTAGTTGTTGGTAAATGTGATCCTAACAGAAATTTAGCTTGGGACCCAATCGAACCTATGAGAGCAAAGCACGGATTAGTTGAATAAATTTCTCTGTGCAAATAGCCCAAACGAGGATTTCGATAAGGACCCACTAAAACCTGATATTTTGAAACTCATATGAGCATTTCATTGAACCTGTCTTTACCAAAGAGATCATCGCTTCTTAGTAAATCCGTGGTACAGGATGAATAAGGCTGACTTACGCCAACTTACTAGTTCAACTATCACGGGTTAGTGGGGAAATTTGTTGGTAAATGCCGTACTAATAGGAATTTAGCTTGGGGTCCAATCAAACCTATAAGAGCTAAGCACGAGGTAGTTGCATTTGTGCAAAAAGCCCTAACAGGAATTTCGCTAAGGACCCACTGAAACCTATACCATTTTGAATCTTATTAGAGTGTCGGCACTTCAAAAGCTCCCCGCTTCTTAGTAAATCCGTGTACAGGATGAAGAATTGCCCTTTCTTTGAGAGAATATTTGTCAGATTAAATGTAAACATTTTCGGGAGAAGTCCTGCTAAAGATCTTCTCTGCCAAAGTCGCAGTTTTAGCCACTCACCATGAGAGGTGTTGACAAATGTCTTGTCACGTCTTTTGTCAGCATATAAGCTGTAAGCTATAACTTGTATGATGCAAAACTAATACAAACTCCTGAATTTTGTTCACCTTAAAAAATGTACCCCATCCTCCAATATAGGACTCTCGTTATGATTTTTCCCAAAATCAACATTTGACCCCGTTAACAAAAACATTAAAAAAAATTCCAAACTTTTGTTAAAAACCACAAAATGGATTCACAAATCCCATTTTCCATCCGCAGGTTTTCCTTTTTTCTCATAATTTGACCTTTTAACGTCCTTAAATGCTCAACATCTGCATAGAGGATGGGGGAGGCAAACCTCGCGGTATCCGGGTCCAAACAACCAAAAAGAAAACCCCAACCCAAACTAAAACGGACATCCTGTGATCGTCCCACCGATGTGCATGTTACTCCAACCGCAAGGGTGTATAATTAGTCATTTGATGTCGGAGGACACGCTAAGGTAGATGTTCAGTTGCGCAACCACACCCATCATTTATCTCATCATTCCACCCGCCCCTCCTTGTGCTTATTACTTCTTGTTGACCGTTGTGTGGTTTTTTTTTTCTTTGTCTCTCTACAACAAATGGAAAATTGCCAACAACATCGTGTCCTTTTTTATATGACACAGTCTCGGACATCTATCTTTAAATCGGGTTTGCTGCTAGGATAAATAAAATATTCCGCGCAGGATATTTTATATTTTTTTTTGTTTTTAATTAAAAATGTATTCAGCTGAGGAAACAACAAAAACAAAAATGGCAACAACACACCAAAAAACAACGAAAAAGATGGAGATTTACCATTTAACTACTTCCGGTTACTTTAAGGATACTTTAGCCCACAATCGACATGAACGTCGAGTGCGACCGGAAATCTGTTCGTGACTATGGACAAGTTCGCGCAATTTATCACTTTGACGGGTGGGTGGTAGTGGCAGTCGGTGGACCAGTGTCTGGGTAAGGATTCCAATATGCTTAAGAGGGTCATAAGGTCCTGGCCAGTCGAATTGCATTCTTTGCCACCATCGAAGTGTGTATGCACCACCGCTGGAAGATGCTGTTCGAGGTTCTATATCTGCTCATCAATTATGCAGGGAATGTGGGTGCGAGGTTGGGGGTAGGGACTTCTTTTTTTTTTGGCGTGGTCCATGGCAAGTCACAGGTTTCACTTGAATCCATTGTGCTATTTGGAAAATCGTGCAGCGGAAGGATGGACAGAATGAAACGTCTCCAATCGAAGATAAGAAATAGCGGAGAGTTACAAAGAGTTCCACAGTATGTCTATATGTGTGTGTGTGTTTGTAGGGTGTGCATGTCAAGAAGGGTTTCTTACGTCTCTGAGAAAACTGAAAAAATCAGGATTTATTCAACTATTTGTTGAAAGGTATAATAAATCTTGGCGAACAAATCTCAGACGGATGCAACTATTGGCGTTAATGTCATTCCGTCCGAGGCGATGAAAGGGAAACGTTCATATTTGTTTGTTTGGCCATGGATTAGGATAATGAAATGCAGGACTCTAGACCTCCCAGTCGGTTGGGTGTTTGGGGATTTATCCGGAATACCAAGTGCACTTTGTTTGCGGTGGCTTTACATGCGTTTTCTTGGTCAGATTTTCCTTTCCAACAACGAGAGATAGGGAGATGCAGGAAGCATCCACTATCCTTGGCAGGAATATTTCACAAACCATTGCATTCATTTAATTTATTTCACCATGTCTGTGGGAGGGGGTTTCCTTCCTTCCTGCCACCTCTTGGCTGCTGACTAACTACCCGCTTTCTCCTTGTCAGGAAGTTATGTTTAAACTGAAGTTTAGCTTGCTAAATTGTGTCAGGTGAACAACTGCAAACAACAGGACCCCACCCCAACAACCACTGCCGCTCATGAAATATTATTTAATATTCATTTTTATCGTAACATAACTCATACTGGCAGACAATATAAAACACAACCGAGGAGTAGGAGGATGATGACAACGGCAACAACGAAGAGACGTTCCAAGACGAAGGATGCCAAGGGAAGTAATGAACATGACATAATGCTGTTATCCTTGCACACTGTATTCTACATGCCATTATGCAGAAATGAGTGAATAAAGTCATATCCTTGCAAAAACGCGGAAGGAATGCATTCCCTAACTTACACACACTTACACCCCCAAAAAGTGAGAGATGAAAACGGGCGCGCGCAAAAGGCATTAAGGCAGTAACTCTCTGGCGGAGGTCTTAAGTTTAGTAAAATGGTTTCAAAAGAAAACCCAGCACCAGGACAATGATGATGATGATGTCGAGATGCGGGGTAGTGGAGCACACTACACCGCGTAGACAGCCGAGGGTAGATTGTCATCCAGTGCGAGAAGCATTGGCTAGAGGGTACATGCATAAATTTACATAGATTCAGATATCCTGTAGCTGTCTTTGGGGTTGGTTAAGTCGCTTGGCTTGGGATGATGGACCAAGTGCATATAAATGAACTGGCATTGTTCGTTGTTTGTCCGGGCTGGATATAAGAATGGGGAGCACAGGACTTCAATGTCGGCGAAGAAAACAGGATTTATTTCGCTTCAATAGAGCTCTTAAGCTTCGGAGAGAACACGAAGAACGATTCGAGTCTGCTCTGGTTGTTTATTCATCATTAAATGATGCTAAAGCGTAGTAGGACAAATTTTCCTTGAGAATTGTCTTTATATGGGTGTGTGTGGGTTTTTTTTTGTGTTTTTGTGTCTGGTAACCTAGATTTTTTAAAATGCGAGTTGATGGGATATTGTGCAAGCCAAAGTGGATCATGTCAAAGATGGCTTTTAATGTATGGCAGGATAGTAAATGATGCGTTGAGATAGGATAGATAGCCTAATTTAATTTGGGGCTCTGAAAACGTATGAAAGGGCTTATGGCTTTGTAGAATTGAAGGGAGGACTTCTTATGTAGAAAATTTGATTTCGTTTTTTTTCTTTAGAGATATTTTGGCATTTGTATCGAGAGTAAGCGTAAAAAATGCAAAATTTTTAATTCTTCGGAATTTAAGTAGGAAATTTAGAGGTTACAGATAGTATGTCAACTTTTTGAATTCAATGTTTATGGTAGTTAAATAAAATACAAAACATTTAAGTTTAACATAAAATAACCTCAACTTTTAGGATGTAGTGGCGAAATGTGAATGTTAATCATTCAAATCGATGCGCAAACCTCTATGCAAGGACGCAACGAACATCAAACACAACATTAACCATCTCGTTCACAAGATTAAGCTGTTCCCGACTTATTTTTAAGGGTCATCTCAAAGACAAAGTAGATATATGATGTGATACGCAGCCTTTCCAAAACGAACTTTCCAAATGGACAGTCAACCCGCAGAAGACTGAACTGGTCCTGTTCACTAGGACATACAAAATTCCTCACATTTACCCCCCGTCACTAAACGGAGTCGAACTAATTTTAGACAAATCTAAATACCTGGGACTTATTTTTGGATAGGAAGCTTAACCAAAAGCTGAACATAACAGAAAGAGTAAAGAAAGCGACAGTCGCACTCGATTCCTGTAAGAAAGCCATAGGCATGAAATGGGAAATGAATCTTCGTATCGTGCATTGGCTCTACATCTGGTTATAAGACCGATACTTCTTTAAGATAGCGCTAGAGATAGCTATATAAACAGCAAAAGACTAGCCGAGGTATGTATAAAGAGCTGAGTGTCTGTGTATCGGTGGTGCACTCCGTACCCTCAGCAGCACTAGACATTCTATTTCACCTAATACCCCTAGATATTTTCGCCAAGCAAATGGCAGCTAACTCAGCCATATGTACGTCGTAAAGCCATCCAACAGTAGTAAAATATACAAACTGGCCACTCAAAAAAATCTAAACAAACATACAAGGTGGCGCAAAAGTAATCCTCCTATCAGAAAATGCTATAAATTTTGGGATTGGCCCCTAATGTCAGTTCTGTTTTGACATTTGTGTAGTAAACACATGCGAAATACACGTTAATAAACAATGTTATGATACACTGCTCCAGAACGCGGAATATTGGTGACTATTTATTTGAGCAATAATCGGTCGGTGACTTTGGCACAACGTGAATTTCGTCGCAGATTTCCTAGCCGTCCAACGCCTACTGGCGAAACACTGCGACGTTTAGCCGCTCGCCTCGAAGAGACTGGCACAACACGAGATGCTGCCAAGCGTGGCAGACCCCGGAGTAGCCGTTCTACAGAGAATATTGCTGCTGTAGCCGAAGATGTCATGGAAGCGCAGTCGACATCGACCAGACGACGTGCCACGCAAATGGGTATCAGTGGACGGTCTTTACAGCGAATTTTGGTACAAGATTTGAAGATGTTTCCGTACAAAGTCCAGACGGTGCATCAGCTGTTAGCTGCTGACCGCCAATCGCGTCCAACATACGCTCAAGCCATCCTTAATCACCACCAAGAGGAAGATGATTTTTCATCAAAAATAATCATGAGTGATGAGGCCCATTTCCATCTTAGCGGGTACGTAAATAAGCCAAATTTACGCTTCTGGGGCACTGAAAATCCGCGTGTAACCCACGAAGAGCCATTACACCCGCTCAAAGTCACTGTATGGTGTGTTGTTTTCGCTGGAAGAGTCATCGGACCTTTTTTCTTCGAAGACGTCGCGGGCCAAACGGTTACTGAGCGCTACAGAGCAATGATCAACGAGTTCTTTTTGCCGCAACTTGATGAATCGGGATTGGAAAACATATGGTTCCAACAGGACGGTGCAACGGCACACACTGCACGTGCCACAACCGATATGCTGAAGGATGCATTTCCCGGGCGCCTAATCTCCCGTTTTGGCGATTTGCACTGGCCAGCAAGATCGCCTGATTTGACCGCTCCAGACTTCTTTTTGTGGGGCTTTTTGAAGTCGCGGGTTTATGTCAACAAGTTTCAGACTCTGGCAGCTCTTAAAGACAATATCCGTCAAGAATGTGAGGACCTATCGCCGGAAGTTTTGGCCAAAGTGATGGAAAATGCCATAAAAAGGGCTCAAATGACAATCAACTGTGGAGGCGGCCATTTACATGACATCATATTCTCGACTTGATGTAAAAAAAATTAAAAGACCAAATAAAAATAATCCACAAGAAGAATCAAAGTTTTTCATTTTTTTTTAAATTACAGCCAAAAAACATCGGAAGGTTATTTTTGTGCCACCTTGTACAAATATTGCTGTAAACACCGACTACACCCTTACCAGGTTAACTTTTAACAAGAAATTTCAGGTCCCAATTCCAGTCAGATCGTCATGAGAGAGTAACGGACTTGTTGAAAATGACTCGATCCATTTTAATATTGATAGTCGCTCCAAAATAAATGACGGAGTGGGTGCTGGTGACTTCTCCGACAGGCTAAATATCAGCCTATCTTTCCGTCTTCCTAAGCAATTCAGCGTGTTAAAGGTGGAACTGATGGCGATCAAAGAAGCTTTATCCTGGCTGAAAGAGAATTTAATATCTGCCAAGGATATTAGCATTTTATCAGACAGCCAAGTGGCCTTCGAATTCCTGGAATCAGTCTCAACAAATTCAAAGACAACCATAGATTGCCGCTCATCTCTGCAAGAGATGTCAAAGCAGTTTAACATTCACCTATGCTGGGTGCCTGGGCATAGTTACATTCCAGGGAACTTTAAGGCTGATAAAGACATGGGACTAAATTACAAGTTGTACCCGACACAGGAATACCTATCGCTACATGTAAATCAAATCAAATCTCAGATGGAGTCTTGGCACGATGTACGTGTCAAATAACCAAACAAATTTGACCAAAGCTGGATTTAAGAAGATCCAAGAGACTGTTTTCTCCCGGTAGATCGTACATTTCTCACGGATAGTGAGGGAAATGGACAAGATCCACGTGGTATCACAATGGACCAAAAATGATCTAATTGTGCTGGCGCAATCGCTGGAAGTCATTCTAACCTAACCTAACCTAACATAACAGGCGGTGAAAGTAAAACTGTTTTCCGGCTAATATTTCTTTCTCTTTCTGTTTAGCACTTCCATGGTGTATTCATCTCATTGGAACCCCGCACACGAGATCAGTTCAACCAACCTAATACCCTCTTTTGATCTCTTTTTCGTTACACTTTTTCGTTTCATAAAATCCAATTCACACCGAAGTTTCACTTAAAAAATTAAATAAAACAAATAATTATCACGTGTTTAGCATTGGAAGGTCATATTTGGCCCACCCTGTACACGATCTAGCAAACATCCTTTGGGTTCTGTTCATCCGCTTCTCCAAAGATCGGGCTGGAGTGGCTATCTTTCGGACTCCCGAAGCAGAAAATCATAATTCCAATTAAGTACCCTTATACTCCTTCATAATATTTATTCTAGTCAGAAACGGATATGGCCAACGTAAGCCTAAAGGGCCGAGCAGAATGCGTATCTGTAGCTGGTATCTGTAGCTGAGTGAAAAGTTAAAAACAGGGCAACTCGTAAGCGCTTACACAATGTGTATCTTCGTGAATCTGTAGTTTGAAGTTGAATAGGGGGCAACTTCATGCAAGAAAGGTATGTCTCTTTTGACAGCGATGCCAGATACAAGCTACAGATATGCATTCTGAGCAGGCCTTAAAGCATAGCACAAATAGGGGAACACCAAGAAATTTAAATACTTTATCACACGTGGCATAGTACGCAAGCATTTGGAATTTCAATTCTCGATTTGGTCTGTCAAGTCTTTCAATTTACGGCCTGGATTATAATATGTAAATGCTGAGAATGATCTTGCTGATGTTAACACTATTTGTGACAATCTATAACGGGAAGCAAACAAAAAATATCAGCAATGCACTTTTTTTCTTTAATATACAAAAGGTGGTAGTAGTGAGGTAGGAGTAACAAAGATTCTAACTCTAAGGGGACCGACCTCTGACAAATGTCTGATTATCAATTGAATGATTAAATTTACAACAGCAACTTGTGTACAACAACACTATTTGGATGGTTCATTTAAAAAATCGCTTTAGGCTTTCAACTAAAGGGTGATTATTTAAGAGTTAAGTATTTTAGGTTGGCAGCACTGGTTAGTAATGGCGTCCAAACGTCATCTGTCAAAGTGAAATGTTTTCAGTATACTCTGCCATTTAATCATGGATACAAACGAAATTTATTATCGAAACCGTGCTCTGTGAAAAATGTGAAAATTCGCTGTTTTATCGAAAAATTGTGTTCAGCGATGAGGCTCATTTTGGATACGTACAAAGCCAAGACTGTCGCATCTGGAGTAATGAACAGCCACATGCCATACAAGAATTACGAATGCATCCCGAAAAAAACGACAGTTTGGTATGATTTATGCGCTGGTGGCTTCATCGGTCCATTTTTCTTCAAAGACGACCGTGGAAGAAACGATACCGTCAACGGCAAACGATATCGAGCCATGACATGCGACTTTTTTGCCTCAGTAGGCTGAGTTGAACTTGGTTGACATCTGGTTTCATCAAGATGGTGCCACAAGCCACACAGCTCGTGAAACAATGGAAATGTTGATGGATGCATTTGCTGAGCATGTTTATCTTTCGAAACGGCCCTGTGAGTTGGCCGTCAAGATCATGCGATTTAACGCCTCTGGATTATTTCTTGTGGGGTTATGTAAAGTCGTTTTTTTTTTTTTTTTTTTTTTAAATTCTGACCTGCCTAAGCAGTAATATACACATCGACCTAAAAGATCTATTGTGCTTGCCGTCAGATGCTTTTTAGGTTAGTAGCGCTTCTACTTTCCTAATGTAGCTGATAATACTTTCAGCCGAAGATTTCCTCAATTCTTCGGGACTTAAGAATTCCCGGAAGAAAGATTCTCTTCTCATACCGTAAAGAGCCGGGCATTCACATATGATATGCTCGGCTGTTTCGTCTTCTTCTAGACATAGTCTGTACTCCGGTGAGTCGACTAGACGCATTTTATTTAGGTGATATCGCAGACCGTGATGACCAGTTAGGTAGCCTACTAAGTTTTTGATATCGTGCCTGCGAAGATTTAGTATCTTGTCGGCATCTGATTTGAAGGGCTGAATAGCTCTTTTGGCCTGTCTTAGGCCTGGGATGTTTCCCCAGTATGAAACACATCTGTTTTGTTCCCAGTTTTTTATGACTAGATTTATGGCTGATTTGGGGATTGCACAGAAGGGTTCAGGTCCAATGAAGGGGGTTTCGGAACCTTTTCTGGCTGTAAAGTCGTTAGTCTATGTGGACAATCCAAACACGATTGAAGACTTACAGGGTAACATGACACGAGTAATTCTTATATCTCCTTCCTTCTTATGTCTCCTACCTTCCCAGACATTCAAGCTTAAACCAGTCATATCAAACTTAAAAAAATTGCCCAAGACTGCTAATTATCAAGAGAGGACACAGCAGTTTAACATTCACTCTTGGTGCCTGATCAGAAGGATACTTCAGTGAACTATAAGGCTGGAAGGAATTCGAAAAATATAACTAGTCCTACTCGACTCCGACTCCGGCACTCCTAGCAATTTATTCTGGCAAAAAATAAACAAATTTTTGGCACAACAGGCTCCTTTGTATCTAGGGTCCAGCTGTTTCTGTGTACTTCTTGCATGATGGCGGGATCTCCTGTTTAAGCCGAATCCAAACATCTTAGTTGAGATAAGCTTTTCTTGGCAATTGTACATTTCGGATGATTTTTCAGATCATCACGAACTTATTCTAGCACAAACAGATAAAACCTTAGATAGGCCAGCGATACTTTGACAAAGATCCACAAACAAATTTGACAAAACCTGGTTGTGGAAAGTTTCAAGAAATTTCGTTTGATAGACCTCACATCAGTGCCCAGACAGTAGACACTGTTTTTGTTTGTTTGTTCTTCAAATCACTTCAGCTGCTTAGACGAAAAGGAGGAAGAGCCTCTTTTAACAAAAAAAAAAACGATGCACCTCGAAATTCAGAATATCTGCGATTCGTCAAACAGTAAAGTGACAAGCCTCCATCTGCTGATTAGAAATTCTGACGGTTTTTAAATGACTTTTCTGGCAGCCACACCTCAAGCAATTTGGAATACATTTCTGGAGGCAGTTAATTACCAGCAGCTCAGTACTTGTCGAGGAAGAGGTACAAAGGTTCATTATAACTTAACTCCACTGGGATTGAAGTTATTGGGCCTACAAATAGTTGGAAATACTGAAATGTTTCAAAGATGTGGAAGATGTTATAGTCTGTCCTATAAGTGTGTAACAGGGCAACGTTTTACCTAGGTCTGAGAAAAAAAAATCTGACTTTTGCGGCCTTTACAGGAACCCAAAACGAGATTCTGCTCTCAGTTGTGGGGGTGAAATTATTTTTTTTTGCCACATAGAAGGAAACCAGCAGTGCGTGCAATCGATCCTGGTTATACCAAATACTACCAAGCAACGGAAATTAGATTTCATATATCCTCTCACATGGGTCATTGAGAAAAGTGAAGACCGATTGGGGGAGTTGGTATTATCATGACTTTAAAGCCCTCAAAAGGCATTCGTAAGTTTTTCTTTTTGGGATGAATAAAAGCTTCCTGATGCAATAGTTCCAGCATTTGTTCGACTTGTTAATACAGTGTTCCCAAATCGGAAGGAATGCTGCTCTTTTTGAAGAAGAACCGAAGAACACGATGGTCGATGGTCCAGTGTTCTTAAGATTTTCAAACCAGGCTCTCCTTGGGAATGGTTCTTTTTGACGGACCGACCGACGCCTTACATTTTCTTTACAAGGAGTGTCTTCTATCCAGGAGTGTCTTCTATCCACGTTATAAGTGTTTCTAGTACCGTGTACCTTTTAATTTTACTTGTCCTAGAAAAAGGAAAAATGCATCTCCACCATATCTGTCATCGAATTTTTTGATACCAGTCCTGCATTCACCAAATCCCCTCATATCTCCAACTTATTATACTCATCTGACCACTGACACATATACAAGCTGTAACCACTCCACACATAAAAACCGCATCGTAACTCCCAAATGACAGTAAACAGTCACACAAGGATACAAAAAAAAAGAAGAAAAAAAAAACAATTTCAACGGCAATTAAAATAAATTGATACAGCTCTTCAGGAAGATGATACAGGATGCAAGCACACAACAGAACACCGGAGGCTTAAGGCAGTCCACCTCCTGTCATCAAGAGACAGGATCAATATTTTCCAATTTCCCTATAAATTAATGCGCGGAAAATTTAATTTCCCCCCGCACCAATCCTCGGCGACTCGAGTTGAAATTAATTTTATTAATAATCGGTGCTGCTGACAAATTTTATCTCATTCAGTTGAGATACAATTTTTTTTGTTCTTTCGCTTCTTTCAGTTTTGTCATGTCCTTTCATCGGCACGACACGGTGGAGATCTGTCATCGCAACTGACAACCACTTAGAAAGGGGTTAACAGGCTGGCAAGCTGAGGCATGCTCTAAGGGATTAAAATGGATACATACTTGGAATAGAAAAAAATTAAGAAGAAGAAGAAGCACAAGACGTCGAATCAACAGCACCACGAAATATCTCAGGAAAAATAAAAGTAATTTTCAGTTTTCATTATCTTCTCTTGAGTTTTACACCGCGCATACCGCACGCTACAAGGACCTTCCACTTGATGTTTTTTAATTTGGCCGCGTCTATGGAAATATTCGACAAGCCTTAGGGGGTGTGTATGTGTGTCTGCAAGGAGGAGGTCATGCCAAAGAATGGGAAAAAAGGAGAGAGAGTGGATAAAAAAGGATACCCACCAGCCGTAGGCAGAGTAGTGGCCTTTTTTTGTGTCTCAGACTTGTTCTCTGGTGCTTGTGGGAATTGTTTAGACGTCTTCCGTGAAGCAGGTTAGGTGGTGGCATAGTGCTGAGAGATGCCAAGGAGTATCATCACTCGGGGAATTCATGTAGTTGCCACTAACGATGGAATAATATTCTTCTTGGATGTTTGACAAAGTGGGAATTGTTGTCGAGGATTGCAATGTGCAAGGAATTTGTATCTGAGGGGGTTTTTAAGCCAAGAAAAGGGTTGTCTTCTAAGGCTGTCTTTTGGTGGATCACAATTTTGTAATGAAGCCTTTATTTGTCTTCGGTTGGAAAGCTACAGATACACTATATGCAAGTGTCGACTGTCGTAGATTACACGAAATTAAATGTGGCATCACGCAGATAGGAACATAATAAGGTTCTGAGAGTCTACAACCGTTTGCAGGAGGTACTTAGGTCCCGTTGGCTTATGCATATTTATACCAAAAAGCAGATGTAAATTATAAATCAACAGGCATTAACAATTCATAGCTCCAATGACTGTGTCGTCCTCGTGGTATTTAATTATTTAAAATTTCATTAACAGCTAAAAGTATGCAACCATTGATCTACGGCTATACAGTGAGAAGTATGAACTGTAACTTCATTAATTATTTACATCTCAAACTGGAATATTATCTGATGCTAGTGTTAGAGTTAGAGTTGCATAGAGGGGCCACCGATGTTTAAAGCTCAATGAATGGTTGAGGAACGGTGTTTATCACCAATTTGCTGTAGATGGTGTATCTATGACGCACTTTGGAATTCCTCATAAATATCAGAGCACAATCATATTGATTCGATTAGTTACTTTTTAGCCTCAAACATCATAACCGATAATAGTTTTCCGTTATAATTCCTACAATACCTCTACAAAGAGCAATAGGCTGACTTGTCCAGAAGACATTACGATTTCAGAAAGGATTACTTTTCATTCAACTAGCTTCTCTATCTGTCCTCTGCAATAAGCCTGGTCCTTAGCTTACTGCCTCCAGTTTTTAACTTCAAGTTGGTTGAGATACTAGGTTTCTACTTGTGGGCGCCACTTAAGGTGAGGTCTTCATCTACTGCGTTCGACGTCTGGCTAGGAATCAAAAACTCTGCGAGCAATCAGGTCAGTCACAGTTCAAGAAAAATTGTTTAACTAAGGACTGTAGATGTCCGATATGCATTTAATTAATCCAGATGTCGGACATGATGAACGGATGGCGATCACCATTGACATTCCCCAGTTTTTCATACGATGTTGATGGACTATGTGAAATACCACAAGCTCTGTATAGATGACCCTTAGAGAAAAGCTGGAGTAGCACGGGAGTCAATCCTAGAACCCGAAAAATATTTCTTACGAGGTCATTCAAGGTATAGAAATGCCTCAATGGCACCGTTTTCTAATTGGATACGCAGAGGATATCGGCGCGTTAATAACGACAAGAGACACCAATAGCATGCTAAGAGAACTGAACCAGGCAATATGACCGTTGTTACTCTAGGTTTGCCTACCGGAAATTCTAACTTAAATCCCGCCAAATGGGGGATCATGATGACCACGCTCACCTTTGATATCCCTCAGTTCATCTCACGGATGCTGAAGAACTGTTTGAAGTTACAAAATGATATAACTGAAGGCCATCAAATAAAAGAATTCATAATTATAGCATCGCTGGGGTTGATCCTAAAACCCTAATTCCGAAATTTCTGATGGCATTATACATACGGAGATGCAAGAAAACATCCTTTCAAATGGGATATGCTGATGATATCGCAGGGATAAATATGACCACGACACAGATAACTGTCAAATAAAACTGAACCTGGTATTGAGACGGTGCCATCTCTAGGCCCACCTAAAATTACACTAAGGAATTTGAGGGACTACCTGAAGGTCCGCGATCTATTAAATAACATCACAAAGAGCAGTCAGAAAAAAAGGAATCATCCCTGAAGTGCGCAAGGGTCGATCCTGGGACCATATATCTATAAAATATTTCTTACCAAGGAATTCTTCATACGGACATGCTTGGAGACTTATTTCTGGTGGATTATGCAGACGTTATAGCCTTGGTAAAACCTTAGTAAAGCATTCTTCATAAACACATGCTTGGAGAACCATTCCTTGTGGGATATGCAGACATTATCGCCACGGTCTATCGCTATGGGCCCACGTAGGCCTATGCGTGTTTGACGACTCGCCCGAGCGTCAACAGCCCACATAACCTTGTCGCCACGGTTAAACCTTGTTAAAGCACCCTCATATAGACATGCTTGGAAAATCCCTTGGTGGCGCACGTAGAACCTTACTTAGACCTTACTAAAGCATTCTTCATAAGGACACGATTGGAGAAGCCTTTTTGGAGCAATTTACAAACACTATCGCCGCTGTAAAACGAAAGTAGACGTCTTACATCAGATAAATGTGGCATCGGTACAAGCACCAAAGTTCGCTATTTCCCTTAGCTAAATAATGGCAAACGTAGGTGTCCCAAGGCAGACAAATCAAAGCTTTTGAAGGCGATCATACATGCCATACACTTGTATGGGCCAACGCACTAGAGCACGAAAAATCCAGAAAACAAAGTTGCGACAGTGCACAGGAGGGATCAGTTTACCTCTCAAAACGCTGTCTAAGCCAGCCAATCTAATACTCACTGAAGTGCACCCCATGGATCTTCAAAGTGGGGAAGTTGAAGAATGAATTACAACACGAAAGATGTATCCACACGCTGCGCAATCTAAACCAGCCGATTTTATAGTCACTGGAGTGATAGCCATGGATCTTAAAAGTGGGAGACCTATGGAACATCTAGGAAACTGAAGAGGAAATGAAAGCAGAGGTTGAGAGACCGACGCTGAAAGGCAGGGCTCTTCAAAATATTGCTGAATGAAAAGGACAGGACACCCAGTTTTAAATTGTCCGGTTACATCAACCATCTCGAAAGGATTTGCTTAACTAGAAGTTCAGTTTGATAGTAGGTTTACTTTCAAAAATACAACGAAGGACATACTTTCTTTGAAAGCAGCGGAGATGAGAAGCTTTAAGAAGGCCGCTGAAATCTGTTATCGGAGTCATCTGTCCAGAAAACATAGCTAGCAGCATATTTGCCAACAAATAACCATAACTGGCATTGAGTGTCCTACTAGATAAAAAAGGTGTTCAACAGGAAAAAGAGAAAAGAACACTCAAACATACCCGGTAGGGTATAGATGTCTAAATCCCAAAAAGGCGGTGTTCTTAAAAGTAACAAAAAACTGCAATCCACCTTATGCTTAAATTATGCAGATAGCGGTTCCAAGGTAGCAGTGGGAAATACGCCCCAGAAGACCCAGACGTCTTAGTTGACAGAAGGCTTACAAGGCTCTTAAACGAACAAACAAGTTGCATCGCCTTGATGTTTTGCAAAGAGCCGATAGGGTGTTGCTAATCGAGGTAGTTCGTGGAGAGATTTAAGTTCGGTCGCAGAGTAAAATAAGTCTCAAGATAGACGTCTTACATAGAAGGCTCACAAAACGATGCTCTTAAGGTAACAAAAAAACGGCATCACCCTGATGATATGCAAAGAGCGGACCGCGAGTTGCTTTTTCGAGGCAGTTTGTGGAGAGATTTTAGTCCCCTGGCAGAGAAAAAAGATCTTAAGATACCCTCCTAAGACATCTTATTTGGAATAAGACTTACAATACGAGGTCCTTTTACGTAAAAAAATTAAAATTACTTTGATGGTATTCATAGAGCGGATCCAGAGTTATGGTATGCAGTTTGCGGAGGAATGTTAGTCCGGGAAGAGGGAAAAAGACCACAAGATACCATCCTAAGACATATACGTCTTAGTTGACAAAAGGCTTACAAAACGGTGTCCCTTAAAATGTTATGAAAAAAACGCGGATAAGGAGTTGCCGTTCGAGACAGTTCATGCGAAGATTTCAATCAGGTGGTCACAAAAAGATCGCGACATACCCTCCTAAGACGAAGACATCTTAGAAGAGAGAAGACTTAGAAGAAAATGTTGTTTAAAAGTAAAAATAATGGAACCACGAACCACACTTATCTTATTCAAAGTAGGGATTCAGGAATTGAAATGGACTGTAAGCCACAAGATATCCTCTTAAGACATAGACGTCATAGACCACTAAAAGTTCTTAAGACAGTTTTTTATAACGATACGAAAAGAACGCCCTAATGTTTTGCAAAAAATGGATTCTAGGTGGTATTTGAGGAAGTACATGATGAGTATTTAGTTCAGGAAGAGAAAGTGGAGGAATGCCACAAGGTACACTTCCAAGACATAGACATCTTAAACTTAACACCCTTAAGGCGATTTTTTCAAGATTTGACAAACATTTTTTTTTGTTAAATTTTTCAGTTCGAGGGTAGAGTTCAGTCCACTAGAGCCTGATTATTATGGCCCTCCGCTTAGCTGTAGTGGGCTAGTGATTACTTCGGTGGACTACTAAGCGCGGAATCACTGGTTTGAACCCTGAACGTTAAAGATTTTCGTACAGCTCCACCTATTATAGAAGTTTAACAAATATCCAATATCTCACTGTCATGAGAAGCTTTTCAACGGAAGTCCTCTTCTTTGTGGAAAAAATAATAACTTCGCACACACAAATGAAGGGGGAAACTAGATTTTAGGCCCTTTATGGACCGTTAATGCCTTGTATTTCATTTTGTTAACTTTACGTAGCATTTTACTGTAAACAGCTACCCACCTTCCCCGTCCATCACGCCATTTAAAACCAAAAAAATCTTAATGAAAACCAAAATGTCCCCTTGACATATCGCCCACTCCATTTTAATTTCCATTCAAGTACTCCTTCTTGTTTTTTTCCAGAATCCTTGGCATATCTAAAGTAGCTTTTAGCAACAATTCCTAAAGGGTCCATTATTCTGTATTGCTGCTACACGCCCGCAATGCAAGTGGATCTCATAATGCATCTCAAGCTACAAGACCCCTTAGCTTGCATCTTCACCCACGTTGCAGAAGAATGCCATTCCACCCTTTGTATGCATAAGTCGAGCTCAGTGTACAAAAACACACACCCAACCCGATCATAAAGGAGTTCAGCAGCAATAAACGAATGCAACAGCATATCACGATAGATACAAAAAGTATCTATAAAGGTATTTCGCAAGAAAGAAACATATCCTAAGGCATATTAAGCACCACTATTGTTGCAGCGATTGTTTCCCATAGATTTCGTGTCTTTGTGGATTGCATCATCGCGATGCAGCGCAATTCAAGACAATAAAGTACTTCACCATGACAGGTAGCATTATATCTATCTAGATGCTGCTACTGATTTTCAAGAGGCGATTCTATTTTTTTTTTATTTTTCTCCCGCTCTCCCTATCTGAAGATATTTTTTCCTGGTTCTGGCATTGTTTCGTCTACTTCTATGGCGTGTACACAACACACACTAAATTTGGGTCAAAAGGGTTCACAGTGTTCAGTCTAAAGGTGTTTAGTGGAACAACTTAAATTTTTCGCACGCCACAGCCACACCCTAAACGAATATAGAGACACATCTCTGAAGGCATTGCACTCGAGAAAAAAACAAAAAAATGCGAAAAAATATACTCGCACACACATCGACACCTACACTCACACACATCACTAGTCGAGAGTAGAATATCCTCCTCCAACGTGAAGAGCAACATAGAGGAGCTGTGCAGCTGGAGATGGAACGCTCGAGCAGCAGTTTCACATCATCCCCTGGGGGACAGAAAAACAATTCCAGAAAAAAAGCGAATCATTTCTCTCAAGAGACACCCTCATGTGCGCTTTAGGGTGGTCGATGGGGTGGTGTGGGGATATATTCGTATCTCGAAGGAGGCAGCGGTCCTTTTTGAAGAGTGACGATATTATGCTTATGGTAGGCTCTGAATGTAATATAATTCCTGCATGCATTTCCTTACCGTTGGCACTCACTGTTAAGTGTTTGGTGGATGGTAGGAGTGTGGACCAATGGAGTTTCCAGCTCGAATTCTCCCTCAAGCTGCGTCGGCGGTGGAGTGAAATTTGATTTTTAATGGAATCAATGGACTTTCCGTGGTGGGGGTTTGGTCCTTTTTCGCTAAATGGATATGGTGTGTGGAGGCTTAGGAATCATGGTTTAGCAAAAGGAGTTTATTGCTGGGCGGCAGCAGGACTGTGATTAGAGTTGGAATTTTATTGCTGAATAATGGAAGGGTAGGCTTCTAACAGAATTTAATAGGGAACCAGTTACTTACATCAGTCTTTTGTCAGAGGTAGTCCAGCAGTTGTGTGATTGAATTCCTTGTTTTTTGAGAGACTACCCCTGAATGTGTGAAGCCGATGATTCCACTATCAAGTTAACATGGATTGTAATAGGATAGGCATGGATACAGCTTATTGCATGGACAACTATATTTGAAGTAGTCAGCTGGGACAGTTCCTAGTCCATTAAAAATCCAATCTTCAAGTGAGGAATCGTATTCGACTAACGGTGATCTTAGAGATATCGGAGGGATACGTAAGTGGAACACGCCCAATCACCACATCCACACCTGGGTATCATGTTAATCTTAAATCAGATGGTATTCCAATGAATAGCCACATCTTCAACTTTTAAGGCTTTTCAAATTTTAAATAGCGGCTGACTTCTCGGTCGCCAGGAACAACCACAGCGCCATGGACCTTTTTAAGACCATCGTAGCTTGGCTATCGCTATAAATTACTACCCTATCTGATATCGGATTATTCTTTGCCAAGGCCAGGAAATATCGATAACTTCACAGCTTTTAAGAGGCTTTAGTAGTTCTGGAAATTTAAGAAGCAGCTGACTTTTAGGTTGCTGCGGTAATCCTCAGCGATAACTCCATGAATGGCTGGATAGGGAAGGACGATGGCGGCAAAACGGAGTAAGTAAAGAGTGGCAAGTGAAAGGGGTTACTGAGGCGAGTATGGTAACCATGGTAGGGAGGGTTAGGAGAAAATGTCTCGCATTCGTCATACCACCTAAGACGAGAAGACTGGCATGATTTTTTTTTGTTGTGCTAGGCCAAGGGTCAAGTCCCACACCCACCGACGAGCTAAGAGGGGAACAAGTATGCCAGCACTGACCCAAAGAGGCACAGAAGGTCTACGCAACAAAGCCATTTTATGATGAAATATTAATATTCAACTATACGAGCCAGGTAATACTTGTGTCGGAAAAATTCGCCTCCATGATAAGCGAAATCATGAGGGCTGCTTTATACAAGGTTAGTACCTGGGCTGCAAGTTGTCGCCTCAGTGTAAACCCGAGCAAAACAGAATTGGTGTTATTCACCACCAAAACCAAAATACCCGATTTCACCCTCCCCCGTCTAAATGGCTAACCAATTACACTATCATCCAGCGCTAGGTTTTGAGTCAAAACTTAACTGGAAACACAACATCGAACACAGAGTAAGGAAGGCGTGTGTTTCCTTCAATGTTTGCAGCAAAACCATTGGAAAGATTTGGGGACTTCAACCAAAGCTGATGTACACTCATATACGACTCACTAGTATGGCGGCCCGCGTTGAGTAAGGCTACAACCTCACAAAACTTAAAAAGAATGCAAAGAACAGCCACTAAAGGCACCACAAGCGCACTGAGGTCGGTGTCAACGGTTGCCCTTACTGTGCTATTGCATATATTGCCTCTCGATATGCGTATTAAAGATATCGCACTATGCAGCGCAGTAAGTCTCTAGGAGTCAGGATGCTGGACTGCAAGGGCATATGGCCACAATAATATCTTGTACTCGTTACCAAACCGCATGGTCAAGTTTCCAACTCACTACAACACACCCACGGAAGGCTTTCACGTAGGCTTTCGTACCAGAGCTTAGTGGAAATGGATCGAAGTAGTAAGGGATTTCGACACGGTCGTCTACATCAACGGATCTAAGATTAACTGTGGTGTGGGGTCAGTATCATACCGCCTACCGAATTCTGCCAGCATATTCCAGGCGAAACTACCTGCCATCCGAGAGGCTTGCACGCAACAGGGGGTGACACTATGCAAAAGCAAAATATTCCTATCCTCATAGATAGTCAAGCTGCCATTAAGACCATCAACTCAGCTTACATATCCTTCAAGCTGGTTAAGCGATGTGGGAACGAAATTGCCCATCTGAGCGAACGCTTCAGGGTCACACTTCTCTGGGTCCAATTGCACAGTGACATTGAAGGAAACGAGAGCGCAGACGAGCTGGCCAGGCAAGGCTCAGCTCTACACGGCTCACTGTGGCTAGATGATGCTGTTAACAAATCCACTCATACTTTCTGAAGAAGGCCGACTCCAAATGGAGAAGTTTAACAAATTGCGTCATATCGCGGAATATATGGAATATAAATAGAACCCGCCCAGATATCGCAAAACTACGGCGATAGCCACGGGGCACTAAGTATCCCATACAACTTCAAGTTGAAGACCATTTTGATCGGAAGAAGGTCGGTTTTGATAGGATTGTTAGGTTGTAGTCTTAGAACTTCGTCAAACCGCTGTTTGTACAATTTCCAGAGCATGTCTCAGCCTCAGAGTTAGTCGCTATTCGGATATCGAAGATACCAGGCGACAGTAATTGGATGCTTTGGAACATGAACCTGCAACGTTAGGTATGTCTTGCCTCTGGATGATAGATGTATTCGCCATAGCAAATTCAGTTGGCAATGGTGGTATTGAGCTGCACACATTTTAACTGAATAGAACATGCAGGGCCTACAGCCGCTTATCACGTGTAAGCCGCACTTAGGTCGTTCTCTAGTCCCGCCGTTATGTTGTCTTGTCACGAAAGCTCTCTATCTAGGACAAGTCCAAGATATTCTGTTTTATTTAAGAATGTCCCTACAGTGTCATTGGGAAGGAAGGACGATTAAGTTGTAATAAAAAAGAAAAAAACCTACTGATGGTCAAGGTAGGGTGGATAGAGGCACCTTCTCACATGCGTATAACACCAACTAGCACCAACAGTCTGGCATGAAATTTCTTTCGTAGACGTGTTTGGGAAACAAGATCCTGCCCCCTCCGATGAGCAAAGAAGGCGGGTTCAAACATGCCAGAAGAAGCCCTCTAAGGAGACTTTACAAAATATAACAATAGGTGGAACGTTGTTAAGGATTATTTTTTCTTGGTGAAAAGGACACGTTTTGTATTAGCACACCCATGCTTTTCAAGAGTTCAGAGGGTTTGAGAACATTTTTCCCATTCTTTCTGAAGGTATAGGAGGGTGCTTACTAATTCCATGGATATATACACATTTGCATACCCTGATCCTTTTATTTCAGGGGCAAGTCGTGGATAATCAGGTCCAAAATAAAAGCATATAGGACCGCTCATTGAGGTGTGCCTATGTGGCTTTAGCCTATCTGAGCTGTTCCCTAAAAATAATAATACCTGGGTTCAGAATGTGGTGATTTATATCAAAAATTGGTTCGGTGATGCACAGATCCTTTGGAAAATGTATGCTTGAAAGAAATTTAATTTATTCCCAAGGCTCAACGTTGAAATTTGTTTGTACAAAGCAAAAGGTGGGTCTATAACTTTTGAGTATCTGATTGCGAAAGGGACTGGCCATTTATACAGAGTTTCCATTTATGATTAGTTTCCAGTGATTTCGTAAAGGCGGTTGAAATTCATGGTCTCCGAGAAGTCAATGTCGAAAATTATCTTACCAGTAGCAGCAGGGTTGTTTTTACAAAGTTGCCATTTGAAAGGTATCCTGTGATTTCCAGGTATCCCCCAAAATTCCCCTATCTCCACGTGAAAACCGTATATTGCCAATGCATATTCAAATTCATCGAAAAGGCAAATGGAAGGGGAATATTCCTACCTTAGCCCGAATATGACAGATCAACCTTTTTATTTTTGAAAAAAGACGTCAGATGGTTCAAATCCGGAAGTGACAAGACCTTACTTTTTTCACTACTCCAGCTCTTGCGAAAGTCGGACAAACATCCAAGAGTAGCACAGTCATGAGAAGCTTCTAAAGTTTGGCTTTTGGATGCGGCGTTAATCAGAAGGTCCCCGTCTTTGTATGAAAATTAATAACTTCGCACATACAAATGATGAGAGAAGCTAGGTTTAAGCCCCTATATGCTAGATAATGTCAGATAATACCAGAGATTTCATGTGAATTTCAAAAAAATGTCAAGCCAATCGGTCTAAGATTATCGGGTAAAGTGTCTGAAGCTTGACAGTGAAAAGATGTTTTTTTTTAGCGCGGCCATTATGAAAACTAATTTTACCAGGAATTTAATGAAGAGCACAGAGTGCTAGGATGCAGATCGACATGAGGTTAACATACTGGAAAGCCTTTTGAGGTTGTGCTGATAAGACACCATCTGGTCCTGGTATATTTTTTGGTTGAAAGCCCCAAATTGTCCATTCTAGCTATCTACCAAAATTTTGGTTGGACTAGTTCTGTGAACGAGTAATGCTCACCAGGATGGGTCAGGGACTGGAGTACATGCTGCGAAGTCTCTGGGATCATCGAATTTGGTTAGATTTTCAATCAAGCTGGTCTAGTATAAGTAGGGTCCTGTTACTAAGTGTATTGAATATGAATAAGGAAACTCATATAAAAATATTTCAAATGAATAGCCATGGAGTCAACGAAACTGGTTCTATACAATAGGCGATTCAAGATCCAATCATGATTCTGAATAGTTGAGGATAGATACGTATTGATGGAGAATAATACGGCTTGAGACGAATGACTGAAATTCCAATCTCTGGATCTGCTGATGAGCTCAATCTGCGACTTAAATGATGCCCAGAGTCCACTTACGTGCAATCTTGGTGCATGAACTCACTAGGTATTGTATTGGTTTGATTTTAGGACTTTGAACACCCTTTATGTTTCTATTGTTCATTAAATTCTCTTACAAAAATTCCACCAATACCTATATTAAGCTTTCATTACCTTCTTTCTTTAGAGTATTCAAGCATAGCTTTGGAAATCTGCAAATCTGTACTCACCGTGCGCACTATTGCAATAATCAAATTCCAACAAAAAAAAGCCATAGATACACAATGCCTGACTTCCAAGCACAAAAAGATACATTTTTCTAATGGCAACAAGGAAAATAAAACACAGGATAACTCAAATAACTCAAGTGGAAACCATGAGATTGTGTTTTCCGAAATAGGATATCCCTATCCATCTCCTCAGCTGAACAAGGAGTACCAGTACCTTCCCCCAAACAGCCCGAAAAAGGAGATGATGGTGCAGCAAAAGGAAAATGCTCCAGTACAATGCGTTAAAAACAATATGTCTGCCGGATGTTTTGAATATCCTCGAGAATAGTTCACTGAGCTATCATAATACAATTACCATGAGCAAATGAATATACATTTGCAATCGTTTTCTGTCGTCGGCATCGTTGTCGTCATCGTCCATTAACTGATTGCTTTATGCCCACACCCACATGCATATACACAGCCCTTGCAGGATAATTGCTGCAAATGAATTCAAACTTTTTTAAAGCCCCCTTTTCATCCCATCCCCACTGCTCACTATTACTTTTACAGTGAAATGCAACTAATTCCACCATCATCATCATCATCGTTGCAAGTATCCTTGAAAAACTTTCCAGTTCGTCGTTCACAACGCAGGAGCAAAAGCAAGAGCAAGAGCAAGAGCCATAGCTGCATATGGATAGCGCACCGCGCCACAAAGCAAGGCGAACTGCGGAATTGAAAAGGAAAACAACGGCAAATTTCCCAGCGAATTGTATCCGAAACAAAGCGCGCCAGGACCAAACTCACAAAACTTCAACACTAACAAAAAAAAAATTAAAAGGAAATATAAACTAAAAACTACAGCCAGGACAACATTGCTACAAAAAGTCAAAACACGGAATTCCTATCGAGTCACCCTCGTCCTCCGTTGCATTGGTCGCTGTCGAATCAAAGGAAACAAGAGGATTTAGTCCTGGACTTGCTTTATTATCTGATTTTTGGATTTTTAAGTAACCGCGGGCTAGCCACCACTTTGCTTCGGCGACGCTCGTCGTCCTAGCTTACTATTACTTGTGTCACCCCGAAAACAAGACCGCAGCAAATTTTCAAGTGAGCTTAATTTTGAAAACTTTTCCCCACTCCTGGTGTGAGTCCTCAATCCTGGAGTGAAGATTGGATAACGTTAATAATGTTGTAGCTGCAACCACAGAGTCACTTTGGACGGAGGATGGTGTTCCGGAGTCGAAAGTTTCTTTTAAAAAAAAAAAGTCCTCGTCGTCCTCGTTTTATTCCTTTGAAGGAATATGAAGAACTACAACAGAATGCAATTTATTTGCCATTTGTAGGCCGCTAACACCACCACCAAAGCGGGATACTTCCTGCAACTATATGCCGAGGATGGTGGGGGTGCGTTTTGCTGGCTTTTTCATGGGAAAAGTTCCGTTCCTGTGCAAGAAAATTACAAGGAGCAATAACTTTCAACTGGACTACCACCGGCAACGATGACGATGACTATGACGGAGGCTATGTTGCGGTTATCTAAGTCGTCTTGGATGTGTGGCCATGGTAACGATTGTGGTTACGCTGAGAGTCTCCACAGCCAGACGAAAGGTGGGCCTGGGCACTCTGCAACTTCGAAAGTTTTTTTTTTTATCATTGCGAAAACAAGCAAAGGTATGACTTCCAGTCTCAAGGTTGCACATGATGATGAGAGTTTGTTGCTGGTGATTAACCAATTGAGTCAGAAACTCCTGAAGGAAGGATATGGAAGTTTAGACTTGTCAATGTGGAGACATAAATTATTTACTGCAGAGAAATATGATCTGGGAGGAAAGTTTTTCCGAAAAGCTGGTGATATCTGAGGCAGGGGACATGTTATGGGACCTAGTTAAGCGAAATGGAAACTTTGTGTCATGTAAGGTTTGAAGTTTCAAGTTTCAAGTTAAGTTTTAGGCTTCATTTCAAATTTAAATGCTATTGAGGTCAATGGGGAAGTTCTACGCTTTTAATTGGCTTCTTGAGGGTGATTATATTCATTGATGCTGATTTTTTAATTATTTACAGAGTTTTTGGAGAGGTGTAGCTATGAAATTAAATACAGGAAATGTTGATGCGGTTGCAAAGTCCAGCTTTTAGTCTTGTCAACAAGAGATGATTAAAGTAGAAGAATTATTCTGAAAGCTCGAACACTTTATGTTCTGAGTTGAATTTCTTTAAAACGTTAGAAATGTATCTTTTTATTGAAAAAGATATAAAACTCGATCAGAGCAATTACTATTTCAAAGCCTGTCTTTTCTCCAATGAAATAGTGAGAAACATTTTCGAATACCGTTATGTTTACCATACAGACAAAGCTGTCAAAGTGAACCTTGGCCAAACAATTTTTTTTCTTTTCCAGTCACTTGCCTCAAATGCAAATAATATGGTGATGGAGCCTTCCGTATGCAGTCCCAACGATGGAGGTTTTTGACATCGACCTACATTCCGGCTTCTGTCACCTTTCTTACAGATCAACCAACATCCCTCCAGAGAGGATTCCATCGTCCTTATCGAAGATAAAGTTCGGCTTCACAAACCTACATTGTCAACTTGTCATGCGGACTCAAGACTCATAAATTTAACCTGCTCTTTGTATGAAATGAGGGTTGACTTCGCTTATGTATTCTCTCAAAGTGCGTCTGAAATACATTGATGTACCTCTATTAGCTTTCGTTTGACGACTAAGGGCGGGGTCCCTATTTCAAATCCCTAAAGTGACTAAACATACGATTTTGAAGGAAAAACTTTTAAAAAGGGACAGTAGGAATTGGATTTTATGAAACGAAAATGTGTAACGAAAAAGAGACAACTAAAAATGTATATATAGGGCTTAGGCTGACAGCGAATGAGATAAACCGCATACAGTTTCACTTCTACCGCGTGTGAACTCACATCTAATTTTTTTTCACTGCTCCAGCTTTTGAGAAAGTCTGACAAACCTCCACGAATATAAAACTGCCATGAGCAGCTTCTTAAATTTGATGTTCGGAATCGCAGTTAAATTAGAGGTCCGATTCTTTTGGGCAAAAAAACTATAACTTTGCATACACAGATGAATAGAGGTATTTAGGTTTAAGGCCCTCTATAGGCTTTACCCACATAAATTAATGGAGAAGCTATGTAAGTTTAAGGGCCTGCATATACCTTTATTATCAGATATTTGTTTTTCGTCTGGACTCTGTTGCAGCCAATATTGGAAAGGAAAAAAAAAGAAATCGGCATATCTCAGGAAAACTGAAGAAGTCGGATTGTTAAAGCAGAGAGGTACAAGACTGCATCGCTTTCATTGGATGTAAAGTTTGAGGCACTTTCAACACGAAGCAAAGATTTGAGTTATTTTTTTAAGAACATTTTAGATTGGAACACCTTTTTTGCAATATGAAACACATCCTAGCGATTATTATTTCAGTTAGGCAGACAGTATTATTGATAACTTTGGCATCCCAAATATTTATGGGATATGTAGAGATGACTTACTACATATAAAGGGACAATACCCCAGACAGGACAGATGCCCAGAAGCCAAAAAGAACTGAATGAGACAAATTAAGAGACAAAGACATAGATAGGACACATATATCCTCATAAAGCCAGCAGAACTGATGCAAAGACTTACACAGGGCTTATGATCAGCCGGCATCAGAACTGAGACAAATACTCACACAGGGCTTATGATCAACCGGCATCAGAACTGAGACAAAGACTTACACAGGGCTTATGATCAGCCGGCATAATAAAACTTAGAGATAAGGAACCAGGCAGAAGGGACGCACATAAGACTAGACACAATGACTCATTCATACACCGACAAGGAACAGATGACATTAAAGTCTTACCAATATAAGTCATCTCGTAAAATATATAATATCTTGCTGTGGAAGAAAAAGAGAGGATCCTCGCATAGGTACTTTCTGTGGTAACAGAGAAAACATACCAGGAAACCGACGTCCAGACTCCGTAAAATCGTCTCCATAAATCCACCCATTACCAACGGCCTACTTCGAGACAATCCCTGGTAGCTCCACCAGTCATCTGTTGATAAACATTCCGAAAGCTGTATCGGGTAACCTCTTAAATACCTTTCAAGGGCCATTACAAAATGTTCTGACCGTCCACTCAAATGAGCCTCAGGTTTGGTTTTGGTGCTGAATCTGAAAATGCAGAACTGGTTCTTTACAACGTCCCTCAAAGTGATCATCCAAAACTAAATGCGTCAGTATCAAAGTCGTAGAATCAGCAAAGTCAGGATCAGGAACTATCAAAAAAAGCCAACAAAGTTCTTAAGCACGAAACCACACACCGATTTCTGACTTAAAGTGGCCATCAATAGGGCAATATTCTTGTTACGCCTGGTGGACGTCATTATAAAAAAAAACTTCAAACGCATCCTTCGGAAGAATCTTTCTCGTGGAACCATACTAAATTTCTAATCACTGTAGGTGGTGACACAAAGATCCTACATCATAAACGAAAAAGGTGCAAAAAAACACAGCGGAATTAAGCCCAAAAAAAAAATAAATAAAATAAAAAAGACCAAGCGCGGATTATTTGCTTTTCGAAATGGAAATAAACTCCGCCACCATAAAGCATTAACACCCGCTGGTGTTATTGCCAAGTTTGGGTGTATGCAAAGTTTGAATGTGAGTGGGGGGCAAAAAAAAAATAAACCCCACAAGCAAAAGGCATTAACAGCCGCGGGACTTATTTCCATTTCCAAAAAGAAATGAGCTCCGCAGGTTTTATATCCCATTGAGCCCCATCGATCTTAATTCAGCGGGGTTTTTGCACTGCACCGATAAAAATACCTTAACCACCACTCTAGCACCAGTTTCGAGTGTAACTTGAAGTCCACCATTCCTAGTCGTGTCGATTGGTACTCAGACATAGCTGAAGGTTACAACTCGGTTTAAATCTACACGGATGTGTATAATCTATCTAACTCTGGTGTGGGTGTAGATATTGCCTTCATAATCATTGAAGCGCTTTTCAGACCAAAATTATGACAAATATAGATGCCTTCTCCTAGCTGAAGTGTAACGTGATATTCACGGTTCAACCACAACCAAGCGGCAATAAAATCCTTGATATACATTCACCTCCCTTGGGTGGTATAACCCAGAGATAACCCGGGAAAAATTGCAAAGTTGATGAACTTGCATAAGACTGGGCTAGAGGGAATTATAGGTATGCCTCTCACTACATGTAAGCTATTACAAACATAAACTGGATGCAATCTTGGAAGAAATCTGTAGATAGACAAATGGAACAACCACGCTTTAACCAAAAATGCTCCCTCAGTTCATTTACCCTCAAAAGGTCACATATCAGAAGAATAATCGGTGTCATCATAGAGCACTGGCTCTTAACCCTACACACAAAAAGACTAAGCCTCGTTAGCAATGACTACTGTAGAAGCTGTGTAGATAAGGCACAAGGGGAGAGCATTTTCGAATTAATCTATTTATGTCCAGCAAAAGCCTTTATCTCGATATCTTCTTCTTTAACAACCTCCGCTTGACGGGCTAAGGGCCATGATTGTTACTGTCATAAACTGGTGCAAAAAAGTCCTAATTCTAGCAACACCGACTTGTGTTTCAGTGACACTCTTCTCACCATTAGCAGTATCAATTGTTTCAACTCAGACGTTCATAATCGCCATAAACCGAATAGTGCCGCCATCTTGCAAAAAGTGTTTTCACATACATGAAAAGCTGTGTTATGGGTCCGAACGAGCCTCTTACGCCAAAAATGCTGCTTCATAGAAAGATCGGGATAGTTCATATAAACAGACATATTAAAGGGAGATGATCGATTTTTATGGTATCACAACGGATCTTCCTGGTCCAAATGAGCGCACATTCCGTGGCTAAAAATTCTTTCATTTTGTAAATACTTTCATGATCTCCAGATTTTTTTGGTCTCAGAAGTGTAAACTTAGCTGACGACATCCAATTACAATTAAAAGTTTTTGGCGAAACAGGCTTGTTATTACCCAGGCCCTAGCTATCTCACAATTTGTCATGTGCGTGTGTACTTTTTGCACGATGGCGGACATCCTGTTTTATGCCGACTTCGAATGGCTATGTTTATGTAAGCTTTTCTTGGCAATTGTTACTACTCATATGATTAGTTAGATAATCAGTTATGGCTGGAAATTGAACCCAGACCTTCTCCGTGGCAGTTCATCGCACCACAGAACCCGTCTGACGACATCCGGTGAACTTAAATTATGAACTCCCAGATATCGTTTTTTGAAGTCACAGGTCGCCGCGGTGTAGTGGTAATATTGAGTGAAAGGTTGCGCGTTCAAACCCACCAAAAATCCGTGAAACTTTTATTCAAAGAAATAAAATAAATGTTGGTAGTTACTCCTAAAAGTATACACCATCTTAAAATTTCAACGAATTTAACGAACTCAAAAAAAAACAGTGATTCCCCGAAGTTAGTTCGGACACCACCCATGGAGTAAGTCTCCACTACATCCAAAATCTTTTCTACGACTCTCTTTCTTCCCCTTTTCTAACGCTCGTACTGTGGTAAAACATTAACAGGGTATTCATAGCCCTTTGAATGCGCGTATATTATTACAAAAGGCCTATGAGAACAAGGTCTCAATGAAAATATCTTACAAGAGTGCCAGAATTTGTCGGCCCAAGTTTTCTCCAAAATGGTTGAAAAGTGCAAGAGTAAAAAAAAAGAACAACATTATCAACAGAACCTCTTGACCGATATCAGCTTTTAAAGGTGCATGGAAAATTGAGGTCCAAAAGTCAAAAGAAAGATAAAAATGACATACCAACACAACATCGGGTCAGTTTTTTTTGGCCCACCCTATACGACACTATTATATGCCCCATACCATGCAAGGCCAACAACATTTTCATAATTATTTGCGAACTTATGCAACTTATGCTCGATCCAGCCTAATTCATTAGACATCAAACATAAAGTTATGGGAATTGAACCCAGACCTTCTCCGTGGAGGTCTGGGTTCAATCACAAAAATCACCGACATGGTGGACGAAAGAGCTTCAAAGCCAAAGAACCGGCTGTGTCGATTACCTCAAGTTCCCCAATGGGGACTGGACACAGTCCACCCATGAATCTTTAACAAATCTACTGAAAACCTACTTTCCAGTATATGATTCATACTCCGGTAGGACTCCAGAAATAACCGTCTATAATGGCAACCCCATAACAGCAGCAATGGAGGATATAGTTAGTGTAGAAAGAATCAATTGGGCAATTGATTCCTTCTCCCCCTATAAATCCCCAGGGGTCGATGGTATTATCCCGATCATGCTACAAAAATTGAAACACCTCGTAACAGCATTCCTACACAAACTGTTTGTTAGTAGTCTAAAATGCGGTTACATCCCTAGGTGCTGGCGGGAAGTAAAGGTAGTCTTTAGCCCAAAAGCCGGCAAGCCCAGCCACACGACCTTGAAGGACTTAAGACCAATAAGTCTTACATCCTTCATACTAAAAACCTATGAAAACTAATGGATATCTACATTCGTGACAAACTCGACCCCCAATACATATCCTCGGCACAGCACAATAGGCACAATAGAAAAACCTCTTCACGAGAAGGAATATGCACTCGCTGCATTTCTCGACATTGAAGCAGCCTTCAATAATGTGAACACAAATGCAGTCGAAAGAAACCTCGTGAAGAACAACGTGGACCAACCTCTAATACATATTATTGGAAGTATGCTCAACCACAGAAATATAAATGCGAATCTGGGAGACACCCATCTCAAAGTAATAGCATCAAGAGACACACCACAAGGAGGCGTTATCTCACCTCTGTTGTGGAACATAGTCATCAATGAGATACGCATCAAGCTACAGCGAAATGGGGTAAAAGTCATAGCCTACGCAGACGACGAAGCGATACTAGTTAAAGGGAAATTCCTACCCACTATGAGTGAGCTACTCGAGCGGGCATTGAAAACTCTCAACGAGTGGACAAAACAATGTGGGCTTGGCATCAACCCCCAGAAAACGGAACTCGTTCTCTTTACGAATAAGAGGAAGATACCAATATTCGACCTACCGGCTATCGATGGGACTACCGTCAAACTAGCCGATAGTACAAAATATCTGGGTGTCATTCTTGATAGAAAACTCAACTGGAACCTAAATGTGCGCGAACGCATTAAAAAGGCCACAGTCGCTTTCTGTACGTGTAACCGAATATTCGGAAAAAACTGGGGTCCGAACCCCAAGATCATCCTATGGATGTACACGGCCATTGTACGACCTATATTAACATATGGGGGGCTTGTCTGGTGGCAATCCACAAATAAAGTCACCCATCTGAAAAATAGGACAAAGGTACAAATGATACAAATATGTGGGCGCTACTGGCGCAATGAGAACCACACCAACCATCCTTAACCTGCTACCGCTAGACCTTTACATGCAAGAATCTGCAGCCAAAAGTGCTCTAAGAATCAGCCAGCTCAACTGCTGGAAATCGAACTCAGGACGACATGCCCAAATTCTACACAGATATCTGGACTCAGCTGTATCCTCTGACTACATGCTGCCTCACCATGACTTTCAAAGACCATTCTCCTGCATCCTCTCAAGCAGAGAGGAGTGGGAGAGGAACGAATTGGGCACCGAAACTATTTCCATCTACACTGATGGTTCAAAAATGGATGTAGGCGTTGGAGCTGGAGTGTTTTCAGAAACACTTAAGCTAAACAGCACCTTTCGTCTCCCTGAGCACAGCAGTGTCTTCCAAGCCGAAATATTGGCAGTAGCAGAGGCAGCCAAAGCGACCTCAATGCTGGCGATACCACCAGATGATATCACCATCTTTATTGACAGTCAGGCTGCAATAAAAGCTATCTCTGCTGTCGAAATAAAATCTCGGCTTGTGAAACGATGTCGTGAAGAGCTAAGGGTTCTTGGGGTCCAACATAATGTTAAGCTCTGCTGGGTCCCCGAAAACAGAGGCATACAGGGCAATGAAATTGCTGACGAACTGGCAAGAAAAGGATCTGCCTCCAGCATTGACCAAAAAGACCAGTCTGTCAAACCACCACTATGTGACCTCAAATTTTGGGTAGGACAAAAAACACTGATCACTGCCAAAAGCAGGTGGTACTCCCTTCCCACATGTGAAACTTCCAAAAGGATGTGGCCTGAGTATGACAAAGCCAGAACCCATAAACTACTTCAAAGAAACAGGAAATCTGTCTCGACTTTAGTTGGGATTCTTACTGGACACAACTTACTAAAAAGCCACAAACTTAAAATGCATCTCATAGATGATGACCTCTGTAGAGGTTGCGGTGATGAAGAAAAACACGAGGATACCCTCCACTTTCTGTAACACTGTCCAGGCCTCAGCCAATTAAGAATGAGAACCTTAGGAAAATACTTTTTCCATGACCTCACGGATCTATCCGAAATCCTTCTCCCTAATCTTTTCAGGTTTGCAACAATATCTAGATGGCTGGAAAGAGGCTAACAACAATGGACAGTTACGGGACAATGAATGAACCAACCACACAAGTGGACCCCCAACGGGCATCACAATGGGTCTATATTGACCTGAGTGCGATGAGGGAAGACACACACTGTCTGCCTCATCAACCCACCAACCTAAGTTAACCTAAGGTTATTGATGGAATTGACAATAGATGGCGCTACATTAAACTACATAGCGTAAGAGTCCCACAACAGTTCCGCAACATTATTTGCGAATTTTAAAACATGACAATTCTCGAGATCCAGTATGAAAAAGCCTGATCCATTAGAATTGGTGCAATGTACCGATATTCCTGCAACCGCCAATAGATGTCGCTACATTACACTTCAAAGCGTGTAAGTTCCAAAACAATTCTTTCCCAACTTTATGTGAAATCCAATTAAAAAAAACCTGCCATCAGGTTTACTTCTTAATGCAAACTTTTCCTGTAGGATAACTTCACCTCTGTTAATCTAATCCTTATCAAAGTCATACCAATCGCAAGAAATCAACGAAACATCTTTTGATGAACAAATATAACTGAAAAAAAAAACTAAGGAATGTCCCTTCGTCTCTCCTAGTCTTGACACAAATTACAAAAGCCCATTTCTATCTTCAAGACGGGCTAAGCAAAAAAAAAAAACGGACCAACCATTCTTCCATTACACCTCAGCGCTATTAAAAAGTACCTTTACACAGCGGAATGCTATTTCTATCCCTATTATATAGAGCATACTCTCTTTCACCATTTTATCATCCAAGCTATATACCGCGACAGGACACACAAAAGCCTGACTAATTATGGCGTACAAAAGCGTGGAAATGTGCAAGAAAAGCACGCGGTGATGCACATAATTTCCCAAGGACCAAAAATGAAAATAATTACAAAATAAACTGGCACTAAACTTGACTCTAATTACGCGATGACTATACTAGGACTTTACCAAAAAAAAGTTTTAAACCAAAAACAACAACAAACGACGACGAGTATATACATCCAAACCCGCCAAAGGATCTCTGTTTCGCTCTTTCATTTCCTGAGCGCGATGATTCTTTTTCGACACCGACTTTTACCATTCGGAATCTGTGCTGAATTTTCTCTCCGATTTTTCTAAAAATTTTGCACTTTGGCCATTTATATGGTTCGGATGGTGTACGGAAGGACGAAATGCGAACAAAAATATAATAATAATGATATAGGGAAGGCAAAAAGATTCCTTTATTTAATTCGAAATCTCTCCACCAACCCTCATCATGCTAGCTGTCATGTTCAACTTGAGCCCGGCCATCCATCTACTATTCCTTTGGAGTGTTCTTTTCTTGTACCCACCGATGACGATGATGATGATGATGATGATGGTTGTTGGGCTAGGGGAAGGTGGCAAACAAGGACGAATGAATAAATCGCCACAGGACTTTAATAATGACTTCTCTTCTTGCGCTCTCTGGCTGGGTGGGATGCTAAGAGCTAAGTAATAAAATTAATTGAGATACTTTACGTTTGTGAAGTGTTCGTTTAGTGTGCGCTCTGAAATACATTCCCGCAAGGAGGAATCTACAAAGGCAAGTGAGGTGTACAGATGTGGAAGCAAAAATAAATTGCACTTCTTTTCATTCAGACGCGCTAGGAAGCGAACGCATCTTCTGCTTCTCTGCTTCGGCTTCAGCACTCTGATGAAGTGCTGGGAAAAATCAGGCTAAGTGGCCAAGATGCAGTTATGTATTTTTGCTACAAGCAAGACTAACGTTTCCACTTAACTAATTATCTTAGTGTGGCATGTATCCTTAAATGGTGAGATAATATTTTTATTTTTTTTTGAGTAAATTCTCTTTCAGGAGCGGAGTAGTACTTTTAAACATTTGAAAGTAGATGCTAGCAATCGTAGTTGTTTGCATGGCAAGTCCTTTCTTGATGAAAGCTTCAGACTCTCAGGTGTGCAAGGGTGTTGAGTTGGGGAGAGGGTATATGTTGTATGAATTTGTGTCAACTAGTCTGTGATGTTTGAATATACAAGATTGTCCTTTTGATGTTCTTGAAGTCGGTTGTAGATGCCCAAGACGTGATGTCATAGCCACGTTTGCTAGTATGAAGCGGCAAAATTGGGTTTAAATGAGGGTAAGACTAAGTATATGCCGTCAACACGAAGGACACCCAACATGGACGAATTGCACAGAATGTCAACATTGACAGATATAATTTTGAGGTAGTACGGGACTGACAACAACATCTCGTCAGAAATCAAACGAAGAATTACTCTTGCCAACCGCTGTTTCTTCGGACTAGGAAGGTAATTTAGTAGTAAAGCCTTCACTCGAACTACTAATGAGATCCTGTATAAGACCCTGATCATCCCAGTCCTGCTCTACGGCGCTAAAGCATGGACCGTATCAAAAGCGGATGAAGAAATCCTTGGTCGATTCGAGAGAAAATTTCTTTGAAAAATCGTTGGTCCCGTTTGCGTTGACGGGCTATGGAGACGAAGATTCAACCAAGAACTATACAGCGTCATACCCTGGTCAAAAAACTCCGCATTGGACGTTTAAGATGGCTAGAACATGTAGAACGAATGGACACCAATACTCCGGCTCGTAGAGTCTTCGATTCCCAGCCAGACGTCGGACGCAGTAGAGGAAGACCTCGCCTTAAGTGGCGCGCCCAAGTAGAAACCGACCTCAACCAACTTGGAGTTCGCAACTGGTTCAATTGTCAAGAAAAGCTTATCTCAACTAAGCCTTTCGGATTTGGTCTAAAACAGGATATTCCGCCATCGTGCAAACTAAGCCGTTCGAATTCTGTCGAAAACAGATGTCCCGCCATCGTGCAAGAAGAACACACGCACACCTGAATGGTTGTGAGAAAGATCGGCCGAGGGTACTAACGATCCTGTTGCGCCAAAAATTTGTATTTTTATTTATTTGGTACAACAGATACCTCCAATAGGGAACATAGATCTCTTAAAAACCGATGGAAACATTTTAAAAAAACGGCTGTCAGTCAAGTGATTTATTTTAAGTTTGGTTTGGCATTTCAACAGGAATAGACTGACGTCTGAACAACGCTGCCAAATTATGCAAATTTATTTTGAAAATCATGGTTCTATTCGAAGTCGGTATCGCGCACTACGTCCATTTTACAGTCAACATAGTCGTCCATCAAAGCAATGAATTCGATAAAGTATGGAACGTTTTCGCGCCACGTTTACTCTTAATGATAATATGCATCCACAGAGACGTCGAACAGTGCATACAGAAGAAGTCATTGCTGCTGTAGAGGTAAGCGTAGAGGAAGACCCGAATTAGTCTATCCGAAATCGTGCACAGGAGTTGGATATGTGTCCTCTTCATCCACTTTATGGAAGATTTTGCGGAAAGATTTTGGTTTACAAAATCCAACTCGTGCAAGAATTGAAGCCACAGGATCACCTAGATTAGGTGAATGGGCCCAAAACAAGATTATGATTTGCGTGCTCACAAAATACAACTCGTGCAAGGATTGAAGTCACAGGATAACCTAGCAATTCGTAGATTCGGTGAATGGGCCCAAAACAAGATTGTCGTTGATCCCAATTTTCATAGGCGAATTTAGTTTAGCGATGAAGCTCACTTTTGGTTGAATGGATACGTCAATAATTAAAACTGCCGTTGTTGGAGTGATGATAATCAAGTGTATGTTGAAACACCGTTACATCCACAAAATCTGACTGTTTGGTGTGATTTATGGGTTGGTGGAATAATTGGTCCCTACTTCTTTAAAACCATGCTGGCCAGAACGTTACAGTCAATGGTGACGGCTATAGGGCCATGATTACTTACTTTTCTTTTTCATTCATCAATTGAACAACCATGATAAGCAGGAGCTGTGGTTTTAACAAGACGGCGCAACATGTCACACAAGTCGCGCCACAATTGATTTGTTGAATGAACCGATCGGTGAGCGCATAATTTCGCGTTTTGGTCCTGTGAACTGGCTTCCAAGAACGTGCAATTTAAAGCCAATCGACTATTTTCTATGGAGATATGTGAAGACGGTAGTCTACGCTGATAAGCGGAGGAGGACAACATTCGCCGTGTTATTGCCGATATACGGCCACAAATGTTGGGAAAAGTCATCGAAAATTGGAGCTCCAGATTAGACTACGTCCGAACCAGCCGTGGGGGTCATATGGCAGAAATCATATTTAAATTATAATGCCAGAAGACTATCTTTCGAATAAAGTAAATTTCATATCAATATAAAAAATCATCTTTGTTTAATTACATTTCAAAGTTCTATCAAAGCAAATGGTTGCTGTCTTTGCTAATTTTCTCTATTATGAGAAAAATAGAAATTTTCAGCATAGAAGATCGCATTCTAGGAAAAAGAATTTTTGAAACATCTGCTATCATGCGCTTTTAAAATAGCCCCGTAATCAAATTTATAAAAAAAAACATATGAGAAGGCTACAATCCGGGGTGCGAATCGTTGCGAATCCCATCTTATCCTAACATTAAATGTCCCCAAAAAGTTATTCTGACGGTTTATCTGAATCTTTAAGGGTTCAACAAAAAACGACGTTTTTCTATGGATATGCTATTGGATAGGCTTTACAAATCGTTTTTCTAGAATAGCGCCCCCCAAAAAGTGGGCGTGGGTTAAAATGTTATAAGGACGAAATGTTTATAGTATTATTCTCGAATTATGTCCATCGAAAGATTTTTGAGTTTTCTTAAAATTGTATCGAAAACTTGTTTTTTTTTTAGAAAACGCCCATAAAAAGTGTCAGAAAACTTTTTATGGACGAAATATAGATGTTGCGATTGTGTTACTATCCTTTTAAGACACTTTTTTCAAAATTTCTAACCGTTTGGCCAAAACTAACGAATTATGTCCATCAAATTATGTTTTTTGAGTTTTTCTAAAATTGTATTGAAAAACATTTTTTTTTTTAAGAAAACGCCCTCAAAAGTGTCAAAAAACTTTTTATGGACGAAATATAGATATTGCGATTGTCTTACTATCCTTTTAAGACATTTTTTTTCAAAATTTCTAACCGTTTGGCCAAAAATAACGAATTATGTCCATCAAATTATGTTTTTTGAGTTTTCCTAAAATCGTTGTATTGAATTGTATTGAAAAACGTTTTTTTTTTTTAAGAAACCGACCCCAAAAAGTGTCAAAAAACTTTTTATGGACGAAATATAGATATTGCGATTGTCTTACTATCCTTTTAAGACATTTTTTTTCAAAATTTCTAACCGTTTGGCCAAAAATAACGAATTATGTCCATCAAATTATGTTTTTTGAGTTTTCCTAAAATTGTATTGAAATACGCTTTTTTTTTAAGAAAACGCCCCAAAAAGTGTCAAAAAACTTTTTATGGACGAAATATAGATATTGCGATTGTCTTACTATCCTTTTAAGACACTTTTTCAAAATTCCCGTTTGGCCAAAAATAACGATTTACTGCAAAGTGGTTGTGGCAGTGGGCGGATTTTAAAATATTTTACACTTGTAGTCTTTCGTTGGACAGAGAGTCCATATACCAAATTTCATCACTCTAGCTCAAAATGTATGGCCCAGAAATCGGTGACAGACAGACGGACAGACAGACATGGCTAGATCGACTCAGCTTGCGATTATGTGTCGATCCATATACTTCGAGGTATATCTAGCAAAATTATTTCTCTATATTACAAACTTAATGTCAAAACTAATATACCGCTATTGGAAAGGATATAAAAATTTAACCTAATTTCCTACGCCCTTACTCAGATATTATTTTACTTACACGTTTTTAAAGGAAAACATTTTCATAATACCACTAAAATTATTTACTCCAAGGACTCCAAGGATCTACAATCTTTCACATTAGGAATTCTTCAGTCAACTCCCACAATTACAAAGAGTCAATATTAGCAGAATAAACAGAAGAATACAAAAAGAAAACATAGACTAACCAACCTGAACCAGTTATAGGAACACACTTGCGGTCAATATGGAAACAACAAAATATTGTCCCTAAACAAACATACAAGGCTCCTAGCAGCCGCTACTGCCAACTTCACATCATAGAAGCCATTCCTTGTTAAAAGGATTTATATTTACTTTTTCATTGTAAAAACCTAAACACCCATAGCATGGGTGGATTCCACCCTCCTCCTTGTTCTCTTCTAATCCCAGAGCAATGGCTTTGTCCAAGAATATAGAAATTTACTTTTGGACACCAAAGCCCGAACCAAAATCGAAAGTCCGCATAGTAAAATTCAAAACGACAAAAATATCTCACTGGCACACACAATTCTAACTCGACATAGAGTTTCACATACATCCTTAGACTGGTATATAAATAAGGCTTACCACCACCCCCCACCCAACATCCCAATAGATTTAAACATAAAACTATAAATAAATTGCATCACTGCAAGCGCAATTCCTTACTCTGAATCGAAAAATCCTTCATCCATTAATAATTGTGTGATACATCCTTTCTGCAGGACGAACGAAGAAATGCGAAATGCATAGTAAAAGAAAAAAAGAGAACGCACACACCCCTAGTAAAGGCAACCAAAATAATACAAAAAAATATAAACTCAAGAAAACTAACAGGATTTTCCAGGATGCACACCAGAAATATGCTGTGACTTACGAGAAAGAGTGGAGCACGAACAAAAAAAAAACATTGTTGGTCGTCCTTTTCTTATTTATTTGTTGGGGTATGTGTTGTGAGTTTTGATTGCAAATAAAGTATGAAATTGGATTTTTTAGAAGGACGAACAAAAAAAAAAGAAAAAAAAACTCCTTCAAGAAGGAAACTTTTATGGCATAAGGAAGTATCAATCTGTGAATTATACACCATCTATAGACGGAAGCTACGTTATAACTGTCTACTCTCGAATAGTATTTGTTCGATATGAGTGAGATTGAATTAAAGGGGATCGGATTTAAAACAGTAGCTAGTTATATCAATGGCACCCACTGTTAAAAACGCCAGGTTTGTCTAAAAAGACGGATAACCGCTTAGCAAAGGGATGGACATTTTCAAAGTATCCTTTGGGCGATTGCATAGTTTTTGTTGGTTGTACCTCGGAATGGTTGGGCATTTGGTCCATTATATTTTTTTTTATACTGGCAATACCAACACCAATCATATCTGGAATTAGCTAGACATGCCTTATCAGAATGGATGCAGTTTATTGGCACGGAGCTCTGAATCCTAAGTCGTCGATAGGGAAAAACTGAGCACTTTATTTTTGATTTAAAAAGGCGGATTAAGCAAGAAAAGCCTGAATAAGAACATTTGAAAGGAATCGTCAAATATTGAAAGCATTTCTGACAAAAGTCAAAATTAAATGAAGATCGTAAAGTTTTATTTTCGTCAAAATTTACTGTCGTCAGCAAACGAATTTCGACCATCTACATGAAGTCTGAGTTCGATGTAACCACGATTATAAAAGGCATCCTAAAATGAAGGCATATTCGAGTTCTGTGCCACTTGTGCGGAAAAGTGTTGCCAAGGTTGCCAAAAAAATGCAGACTCTCAGTTGAAAGCTTAACGTTGTTACGAAGGAAAAATGCATTTTGACAGTTTAGAAATATTTTCAATAAATAATAAAAGTTGGACAGCTTTAATTCACCATTTTCGTACAAAATATGTTCAGAATCCTATTTTAAAAATTCACGAAGACTGGATCAAGAAGTGATATTTAGGACTCGGAAGGTCCTATAACAGGCTGTTCAACATTGTATCAGTTCGCAGAAAAGTTGCTGAGAGTCTATACATTCTAGAATTAGACTTTTCAACAAGCCCTCTACTGCATTAAAAGAATGATTAGGATCTTCGTACATTCAAAGACCCAAGAACTGAAGATTTCTGAGCACGCACAGTGAAGACAGTTCGTTGATTGAATTATGGAACAACTACTAGGGGATGCTGATTTTTTAATAAAATCATCCTAAGCCATCCAAGGGTACAGCGCACTGTCATGAGAACCTAGGTTTAAGGTCCTTTGTCGGCCATCAATGTCAGACATTACTTCTTATTTTTTCAAGCGATTGCAGAAGCTCATATTTATCTCATTTCTTAATTTCCAAGATTTTTGTTACTGGGTTTGAGAAAATCCACGACTCATGTTTATAAAAAAAACTTCAACAGCTTGTAACTGCTTGAGGCTGATTTTGGACTGAAGGCATCCTGAACAATTTCGACTGCAGCAAAGCCACTGGACTTGGCGGAAACTCAACTATACTTCAAACTTGCAGATGACTTTACAATGGGGAAAGATAAATCCAGTTTAGTTCAACTGAAAGAAAACCGTAGTTTACAGCATTTGCATTATGAAACAAATTCACAGTTCCGCAAATCAAAATGGAGAATATAGTCGTCAAATTAGAAGAATGTATGAATCATAGCAACAACTTGTAACCTCTATGACATTTTCACAAAACAGCAGGTTACCTAAGTGACCTTTCCAGAGGTTAGAGTCACATCAGCTCAGTTTCTACTTCTGTATGAATCCAAGTCTTGATTACTGTCCCCCTGTTTGGAGTTCAGAACTGAAATAATATACACTAAACTTACTGGACCCAAAGTCATGCAAGCCGCCTTATAACTAGATCATTCGTCGAATTAGAAGAATTTATGCATCTTCATGGAATCATAACAACAACTTGTAACCTCTATTGACATATTGACAGAACAGCAGATTAACTAAGTTACCTTCCCAGAGGTTAGAGTCACATCAGCTCAGTTTCTACTTCTGTATGAAGCCAAGTCTTGATGATTGTTACCCTGTTTGGAGTTCAGCCCCGAAATAATATACACTCAACTTACTGGATCCAAAGTCACGCAATCCGCCTTATAGACCATTCTTTCCATCCTACAAAGCTGCAACAATTGGCACAGCGAAGACTTGCACCAAATCTGTCTCTTTATAAAAGATATTATAATGGCAGATGTTCAGAGCAGCATAGAGAAAGCATCCTTAGACTAATTGTATTTCAACGACCGACAGAACACAGAGTTTCAGCTCACAAACACATTTTCCACCGTACAACGTCATGAACAACGCAATACCAAATTTTTTTTTCTACAAACAAACAATGAAACGAACTTTCAGAAGACGTATTTCCACCACAGCAGATGCAATAGTGCGAGGGCTCAGTGGCGCGATGGTTAGTGCGATGAACTGCCGCGCAGAAGGTCTGGGTTCGATTCCCAGCCGTAGCAACACCTGAATGATTTTTCACTGGCCCTCCTCTCGTGATGAACTGACAAATCATCCGAGTAGTATCAATTGTCAAGAATAGCTTATCTCAACTTAGCCGTTCGGAGTCGGCATAAAACAGGAGGTCCCGCCATCGTACAAGAAGTACACACGCACACATGAATGGTTGTGAGAAAGCTAGGCCTGGGTACTAAGGAGCCTGTTGCGCCAAAAATTTGTATTTTTTAGATGCAATAAAAATCTGCAAGTATCATCTCAAGGCCTGGAAGGTTATAGGTTCATATCGCCAGATAAAAGTTTATAAAAACACAGTGTTACGCGTTGGGGACAGGTTCTCTCCTGCATTTAACTAGTCCTACTTTAATCAATCCATGTATGTCCAACGGATGTAAATTCACGTTCGAGTTGAAGGAACCTGACATTCTAGGAATTACTGTTTCGTTCATTAACAAGCATTTGCCTACCCAAAATCCAATCTTTTCGCGGGAGGAATAGTGAAAAGTTTTCATCATTAGTCCTTCTTCGAGGCATGGTTTTAGTTCTGCTAGCTTACATTTCGGTAACGTGAAATACTAAACAAACGGTACATTGAACGCTTGACCTTTTGGATTTTTGTCAATTTTTTACTTGTAGCAGTGACGAACTTTATTTTTGGACTACTAGTCCTAGGCAAGTTTTGGACATTTAATAACGCGCGTGATCAGTCAAGAGGAATTTTTTTTTTTCAAAAAGGTTTTTTTTTTTACAGATGGCGCGTGAGTCGTGTCAAGTTGCCATGTGTATACTTACACCTGAACACCATCATCGTTTCAGTGAATGGGCTCTCGAGAGACTTGCTAAAGATCCACCGTTTTCGACCAACCTTTTGTTCAGCGATAAGGCCCATTTCTGGCTCAATGGATACGTCAATAAGCAAAATTGTCATATATGGGCCAAACAACAACCGAAATAGGTTCAAGAGCTGTAGTTACATCCACACAAAACTACCGTGTGGTGCGGTTTATGGGCCGGTGGAATCATCGATCCGTATTTCTTCAAAATTGAGGCTGGCGCCAAAGCTACTGTAAAGATAGGGCTCGTTATCGCGCCATGATAACGGATATTTGTTTGCTTGAAATTGAAGCCCGGAGACATTTGGTTCCAACAAGACGGCATTACTTGCAACACAGCCCGTAAAACAATGGACTTATTGAGAGACCGCTTCAGTGAACAATAAATTTCACGCTTCGGACCAGTGAATTGGTCTTCAAGATCATGCGATTTCACACCGTTAGACTCTTTTCATTTGAAGCTTCGTAAAGTCTAAAGTGTTTGTGGATAAGACAGCTACAATGGAATCATTGGAGGCCAAATTTCCCCTGTTATTCGCGAGATACCGGCGAATATGCTTGAACGTGTCATCGAAAATTGAAACTTCAGCATGGACGAGCTACCGCGCAGTTGCAGCCAACATTTGAAAGGGATTATCTTTCAAAACTGAATGTCAGGAATGGTTGCTTAGATTAATAATAAAGATTTCACGATATATTTGAATTTTTTTTGTTATTTTTCATTTAAAAATAAAACCTCTCCTTTAGTTTTTTGATCATTAGCCTTACACGCCCTTACTTAACTTTATTCCTCAAGCCCTAACCTTAATTGGGTCTTTCAATAGAACACATAATTTACCGTACATTTTTCTTGATGGCATGATTATTTATTCATTCATTCTTAAGAAGCCGATTCCTAAGACCACCTGAATTCGCCTTGATAAATCTAAATCGTAAACGATATTCTTGCATTCCTTGGAAAGGAAAGACTGTAGATGTCTTAAAAAAGGAATCGTATTATCTCTGAAAAATGAGATTTTTTAACGCAACTTCGTACAAGGTTTAAGCCCTACTACAACCTTTAATGTAGCAGGTGGAAAATTCTGGCGCGTGACGTTGGGTACCTAAAAATGTTAAGTCTTGGTAGACTTGCCCATTGCTGCTAAATTAGCGGCGTATAAATTAATTTACCTTTTTAGATATTTTACGCAGCTTCTTCTTTATACAGCCCAGGTACGACCAGCACTTGAATACTGTTCTCATGTTTGTAGTTCGGATCCAAAACATATACCAAACTTACTGGACTACATCAAAAGACGAGCAATGCGCCTAATAGACTATTCATCCCTTACTTAAAATACCCAACAGTTTGATCAGCGAAGACTTTTGGAAGATCTGTCCCTTTATCACAGGTGCTAAACCATCAGAATTTCGGAGGAGTTTATAGAAATTTCACATTTCAACGACCTACAAGACACACAGTTCGAGCTCATAGACTCATCTAACAATGACAAGAACAACGCAATAAAAAAAATATTATTGTGACGAAACAAGCAAACAATGAAAGGAACTTCCTGAAGGTGCTAAACCATTAGAATTTCGGAGGAGTTTATAGAAATTTCACATTTCAACGACCTACAAGACACACAGTTCGAGCTCATAGACTCATCTAACAATGACAAGAACAACGCAATACCAAAAATATTATTGTGACAGAATAAGCAAACAATGAAAGGAACTTCCTGACGGTGCTATACCATCAGAATTTCGGAGGAGTTTATAGAAATTTCACATTTCAACGACCTACAAGACACATAGTTCGAGCTCATAGACTCATCTAACAATGACAAGAACAACGCAATACAAAAAAATATTATTGTGACGAAACAAGCAAACAATGAAAGGAACTTCCTGAAGACGTATTTCCACCGATATACAATTTACGAGAATTTTAGAGCAGAGTCGATAAACATCTGCAAGCATAATCTCAGAAGCGTTATATTATTCTGACCTGAGAAAAGTTTATGAAAAAAAATTCGGACAAATATTCTTTGAAAAGGGGTCATGATTTTTCGTTATCGGGATATGATAATGACATTCTTTCCGTCTGAGGTTGATGATATTAAAGTGGACGACATTTGGTATCAACGAGACGATGCAATTTGCTATATATCCAGGGAAACAGTTAAACAAATTTCCAATTAATTTCTCGATTTGGTGATTAAAGTTCAGAGAGCGTTCAGAAATTAATTTTCCGACTGAACTTATAAAGAGAAATTCAGGAATTAAGCAACTTATCAACTTATCACTTACTAGGAGCGCCGATACCCCACTATCAGATGCAGATCATCAATTTTGCGTTATTAATTTTTTTAATGTACAATTCAGATCCAGACGTTATCCTTTGCAAATTCGTTTGAGACGAATGCATGATGCTCTACAAGGGGTTACTGCAGGCACTGGGCAAAAGTTTGAAATATTAACGGCAGAGAAGTAACCATCTATGCTGGATATTAATGGGTACCTTACCCTTAGATGAGTCTGGTTTTCGAATGTTTTACTTCTCACCTAACCTGCTTTAAATCGAAGCCTTCCCCTTTCCAACATTGGGAAGATCGTCGCTGCAAAAATGAGGTCTAAAAGTCAAAGCCGTCGCTGGATACTTGAGCTGCTTATGAGATTATACCTGATAACTGTTAAATCTGGTCTGCGAGTAGTATTTTATTTCTGACCTTCCCTACCTAAATTCAGAGCTTTGCACTATACACCACCTTAGGACGCGGTCGATGGGACGGAGATCGTCGTTGCCAAAAATTGAGCCTAAAAGTCAAATTAACATGTGTAGACGTGAGTTTCCAATTAGCCTAAAACTTAGATATCTAAGAAGTCTAAGGGCTGCTCTGTTCATTTCTTAACTGGGACGGAAATGTTGCTTCTACGGATTCACCATGTTTTTTTATACATCTATCAAGGCTTTGACTGGCTTCGGACATGTCATACAGAAATACAGAAAAGGCATGACTTAATCGCCATTTAAGTAATTATCTGAGTTTTTTCTAAAGTCAAAGTCAAGACTTAAGAAATCGAAGGGCTGGTCCGTTTTTTTTTTCATAACTGCCATACAAGTTTTTCTTAACTTTCTATTTCTTTAGAACGAAATACGTCATTTTTACATGCTCTACATCCATCGAATAAGGCTAGAGGTGGAGCCTCACTATATATAAAAGAGTGTATCGAACATTCGATTGATCTTAAACTAGAAATCGAAACAATGCAAGTTAGCTCTATACAAGTCAAAAGCAGACAATCCTTTCTAAAGATATCGTCTATTTACTGCCCACCACGATGCAAGGTTGAGAAAATTGACTTTGAAAACTTGCTTAATTCCCTTGGACAACGTTTTGTCATCGGAGGGGACTTTAATGCAAAACATACATTCTGGGGATCTAGATGCATATCACAGAAAGGTAGGATGCTTTATGATATAGGTAGAAAGTACAATACCGAATTTCATTCTACGGGAAAACCAACTTACTGGCCAACTGATGCTAGAAAAATACCGGATTTGATCGATTTTTTCATTGTAAAAGGTCTGCCGTCCAATCGAATCAAAGTTGAAGAATGCTTTGATCTTTCCTCTGATCATTCTCCTGTCATTTTAACAATGAGCGAGTCACTGATTATAAATGAAAAACCACCCAGATTAACAAACGCGAAAACCAACTGGGAAGGTTTCAAAAACGATATTGAAAATAATATCCAACTGGGTGTATCGCTTAGAACCCCATTGGAACTCGAAGTCGCTGTTGACTCATTTATCAATACCATCCAAAAAGCAGCATGGAATAATACTCCTCAACAGAACAAAATAGTGAGCTATAGTAAAATTAAGTACCCCCGTGAAATACAAGATTTAGTAAGACAAAAAAGAAAAGCTCGTAAAAGATGGCACCAAACTCGTGCCCCGCAAGATTAAACACATCTCAATCGGTTGAGTAATTTGCTATCAAATTCGATTAAATACTTTAAAAACCATTCAGTAGAAACTTATCTGCAAAGCCTAACCGCTGGAAAGGAATCGAATTATTAGCTCTGGAAAGCAATTAGAGTCATAAAACGGCCAAAAATCGCTGTGCCGCCCATTAGGGTAACTCAAGACGTTTGGGCAAAGAGCGATAAGGAAAAAGCTGACGTTTTTGCCTCACATCTTGAGGAAACATTTAAGCCATTTGATGGTCCGGCGCAAAATGAAAACATTAATATATTCGAGAGTACAACCGATAATAACATAGTAAGATATGCAAGTATTGCCGAGCTTAAACGGGAAATACAGAAACTAAAGCCTAAAAAAGCTCCGGGTTATGACCTGATTACAGGAGAACTTCTTAAAATGTTGCCTCGGAAAGCATTAACTAAGCTTCTTTTTATTATAAATGCAGCAATCAGATTAGAATACATACCAAGACAGTGGAAAGTCGCGGAAGTGATTATGGTTCTAAAACCAGGAAAATCACCGAATGAAATAAAATCTTACAGGCCTATTTCACTTCTTCCAATCATTTCAAAAGTTTTTGAACGGATATTACTCGGTCGCTTACACCCCATAATTGAACAGAAACGTCTTTTACCTGACCATCAATTTGGGTTTAGAAGTAAACATTCAACGGTGGACCAAGTACATCGAATTACAGATGTAATTGAGAAAGCTTTCGAAGAAAAGAAAATTTGTTCAGCCGTATTTCTTGACGTGTCGCAAGCTTTTGACAAGGTGTGGCACAAAGGCCTTACTTATAAACTAAGTCAAGTTTTGCCAGAACAATTATATAAAATCCTCGTGTCGTATCTTGAGCATAGACTCTTCCGTGTGAAACTTGGAAGCGAATATTCCGAGTTCAAAGAAATAATGGCAGGTGTACCGCAAGGAAGCGTCCTTGGACCAATCCTGTACCTCATATTCACTCGTGATATCCCACAAACAAACGATACAATAGTTGCAACGTTTGCTGACGATACTGCTATACTAGCAGTTGCCACAACAATAGAGGAAACAAATATCAAATTACAAAACGCTCTTAACGAGGTTAATGAATGGACTAAATTCTGGAGGATTGCACTTAATGAGAGCAAATCGATCCATGTAGATTTTTCGCATAAACGGTCAAATAATTGGCCTGTATAAATAAATACGGTTCGTGTCCCGTTTGCAAATGAAGCGAAATATCTCGGTATGACACTCGATGCAAAATTAAAATGGAACTCGCATGTAAAAAAGAAATGCGAAGAACTTAAAAATAAACACAGAGAACTGTACTGGTTGCTCGGAAAATATTCGAAGCTTAACCTTGATAACAAGCTGCTATTATACAAGCAAGTGCTAAAACCGGTTTGGACATATGGTATACAACTATGGGGTTGTACCAGTGAAACGAATCTAAACATTTTACAAAATTTTGAAAACAAAATGTTAAGATCATTCGTCAATGCGCCGTGGTACATAAGGAACGAAGATCTACGCAGAGATCTGGGTATTCCCGCGGTTAAAGATGAAACAAAAAATTTTGCACGAAAACATAAAAAACGTTTATTAGGACACGTTAACACAACAGTCCTCCAAATTCTGGACGAAACAAATATATTGCGGCGTCTTCAAAGAACTAAACCCTTAGATTTGGCCCGATAATAACAAACCGCGCTATAATTGCGGAAAAGCAGGAACTCTCAAAGGAAAGTTACCTGCCAAACATATTATATAATCGTGATAAAAAAATTGCTGGATAAGTCGAATACTTAGTTGCAATAGAAATACCAAATGGGTGGTGGTTTTAGTGAGTAAAAATCTCACACTACTTTGGGCACGTGCTCATCGTGTCTATGAAGATTTCCACCAGCCCACGGAGAAAAAAAAAAAAAAAAAAAAAAAAAAAAAAAAAAAATTTTTACATCTAAGGCTGCACCGACTTTTATCCAACTATCAAGGTATTTGCTATCATTGAACATACAGAAAACGCCGTACCCAGCAGACCAGTATATCAACTACATACTGGTCTGCTGTTTTCTTTAATGCCACGGGACTTCTGCTTCTAAGGATGTTCCGAGTTTTTTTATTTAACTATCAAGGCTTTGGATAGCTTCGGACATTGGCATACAGAAAAGGTATGACTTAATCATGACTTAAGAAATCATGTGAGTTTTTTTGTTCATAGGCAGAGTCAAGATCGAAAAGATCGAAGGGCTGCTCCGTTTTTTCATAACTGCCATGAATCTCTTTTTTTTTTTTTTTTTAAATCGTTTACTTAAAAAAACATTTTCTAGTAGATTTCGGGCAGCTAACCACTGTTATAAGCTTGCAAAGTCAAGACCATAGAGATCGAAGGGCTGATCCGTTTTTTTTATAACTGTCACGGAATTATTTTTTTTAATCTTTTACTTTGAAAAACATTTTCTAGAAGATTTCGTTCAGCTAACCAATGGTTAGTTGAAAACATGCATCCGTGCCTTTTTTGTACCTTTTCTATGCCCTTACGACAAGGAAGATGGAGGCCGGAAAGATGTTTGGGATATTGATATACTTCATGGTTGGTGATCGAACTATTGTCGAGTATAGGGCTTGAAGATTTTAGTGTTCGCTTATAATTCACAGAATTAATGCCAATTTTTACCGATACCGATTTCGGCGACATTTTTAAAGCGAATTTCGTAAAAAAATGGACCAAATAGTTATCCAAAAGTTATCCAGAAGTCCAGAATGCAAATTGTTGCCCTTGGAATGCGGTTTTTCCTTTTTTCCTTTGATACTTTACTTTGATAGATCCAAAAGACCATATTGAGGAATTATTTTCGAATCCCGTGAGCTGTTGTAGATACAACGTATAATCATCCACAGCTAACCACTTTTATCTATTTTTCAACTCCAACTGACCACTGAATACGACCCCGCAGTCCAATTTTAATCTCATTTCCCTCATGTATCTATAATTGTTGAATCTCCTTTGTATTTTTTTTAATACGCCTTTTATCTATCCCGAGACAACTTGTGTGCGGCCTCGAAATAAATGGATCGTCCTTCAGTATTAATAATCGCTACGCACTCGAAAGCGCGCGTGGTATACTCCCGTGGGTGATGCGAATATAATATACGCCTATTTTGAAAGGATAATATGCAAAGGAGCGCGCGCAAAATTTTTATTCATTTTTCATGATAATGTGTCCTTTTCCGCACGCCATAGCCACCCACCTCCCACACTCACAAAGCGAGGGTTGTTGTGCAAAAATATATTTCATATCTTACAAAGCCTGAATCCCCTATTGTCATTTGTTGCATGCGAAGGAGACGAGGATCTCAGTGCGCATCAAAAGCAAAAAAACACACACACCAACTTGTATCTGCAGCGTTGAATATATGCCTGAGGAAGACGATGGCGGGTACATTGCGGATTCTCATCCCAAGAGAATACCGTAAACAATTAAAATAAAAGTCCTTATCGGAATTTCAATTGTCATGAATTGGATGGCTATACGGCGTGCATACACATGGCCCGAGGACGAAGACGAAGAATTGAAGTGTGTCATGCACGTTTTGCGAATTTAACCACCTCATGGTGAGGGGGTGGGTACACCCCCCCAACCAAAGGTAGCAAATTAAAAAGAAAAGGTCATACGATCAAGAGTGGAAATACATTTCCCTACTAAGGGATGACGTTTTTCGTATGTACGGGGGTGGGGTGGATTGTCGTATTAGGAAGGTCCTTTTGCAAGTGCAATGCGATGACTACCTTTCTACTTTCAGTACCTTAATAACGGTTGGCTATCCTTCTACCCCCTCGACACTCACAGATACAGAGCAGCAGCATCGTCGAGGCATTCTCGAGGCCCAGCAACAGAGTAACCATCCGCACCACGGCATATGCTATGCATACATATGTATCTGCACACAAACCGTTGTAAGTGTATAAAATAGTAAAATAAATTGCTATATCCTTTACATACACTCGTGTCGTAAGCATGTGCTCTCGCTCTTGCGAGTATAGTAGCCCCCATGAGTATCGTTCGGCTTCACTGAAAAAAATATGTGTAGCTGTGGCGCGCGAGCCAGAGCACACTGCGACTCTAGAGTCTAGGTATTGCAATCAGGGGTGGTGTATCTCCAGCGTGTATGGGAATGATGCAAGGATTTTCGGGGGTTGTATAGCTTGTAAAGTGAATTTTTCGTTAATGCACCATCGCCATCCCCCTATAGCTTGGCTAATGCATTAGACCTTAAGCAGCCTATGCCAACGACACACAGGGGGTGGATAATCAACATGCACAGGACACAAAGCACCGTGTATACATGCCTATCTGTAGATAATTTTCAATGAACATTTTTGACATTTAATTGAAATTTAAATAAGTAATATACAAGGGGTCCTGCAACGGCAGATATAGCGGGTTAGTTTTCAAAAAAAGGATCAACAAACAATGGCACTTTAGCAGGAAATTGATTTTTCGTTACTAGACTTACCACGATTCAAGAGTATCTTTCACATAAAATGGTCACTTAATGTTTCTGATTTGTTTTTTTTATTTTTGTATTGCAATTCAGGATAGTCAGGATACACTTTGTTGCACATTGCCCGCGTTAACCACACACGTAGATACGAACGCACAGCATTCACTCCTCCTTGTCCACGTCTCTCTCTCTATATCTCGTTCCTTGTCACATTAATCTTCTTTTGTTTATTTAATTATCATCAACTGTCAAAATTGTGTATACACACACGCAACACTACACACAATATCCATCACAAAAGGACCAAAGGATATATAATCTGATTGTATCTCTCTTCCAATTTATATTCGAATGCAAATTGCACACACAGTCACCAAAAAAAAACTATTTCCTTATACTTTGTTACGCAATTTGTGCGAGGACGACAAACAGGATACACACAGGACGCAATGGATCCGACTTATAAGAGTAACATCCCAATTGCGGGGGTTTTTATACCACGAATCTAGGATGAATTTTCCGGGTGGGGATGAAATTCTGCCACACAGGGGTAGAGCTTTTTTGTCCTTTTAAAGTCCCATCATAAAGGATTCGCATTGGGAAGATTTTTATCTGATGTTGGTTGAAATTATTTCTCCTCCGATTCTGGTAGCTGCGTGATGGTGTCGCTGGCAGACAGAGAGATGCTGCGTACAATGTTGTCCCAAGGATTTGTGAGCTTTTTTGTAATGCGCCGGCCGTGTCCTAGATAGAGATTTCTCCTGCCGGCCGATGAATTATTTTTTGCTGAGAGAAGGTACTAATTCATCGGAATATAGATGCAGCATCCGTATGCCGAGAGAGAATCATAGTAAGACTTCGGCAGGTGTTCGGGTTTGACGAGGATTGTCGAGGATTGCAATCGTGTCCAGTGATACTGATGCGGTAGGGCAGGCTAGAGTGTTTCTGGTCAAATTGATGCAAGGGAGGACTTTTATGTTTGTTAAAAAAAAACGTGGTGAACGGGTTGATTAAAATAAAAGAAGTCGTCACTAGCGCGATTGGGCTAGTGCTCTGGGTGATTTTATACGATAAGGATTGAAAGGATAGTTTTGTTTTATAGAACTTGCAAAAAATTATTTTATTTTTAAATATTTAATTAATTACTGGATTTATCTACTTTCATTTCAGATGAGGATGGATGTAAGCAAATCAGATAAATTATTTTATCACTTTGCAGACTTTTTTGAAGCTATCTTTTGATAATAGATTGCTTTAGCAATGTTTGCGTGGAAAAAGTGGCGCCCAGTGATGAACTGACCTTACCACTGTTAATGCTTTGAGATATTTAATTGATTTCTTATATTTTCTTCTTATTTCTTTTCAGATCAAGATGTAAGCAAATCAGATAAATTATTTTCACCCTTTGCAGATATTTTTGTAGCTAGTTTTCGTTGGTAGATATTTAATTATTTTAGCAATGTCAACATAGAAAAAGTGGCGCCCAGCTATGAACTGAACTTACCATTTTGAAGATTTAACGATTTTATAAATTTACAATTAGTAAGGATAAATATAAATGTTGTCGTTAAATTTAACAACGTTTTCTATTTAATTGTTACTATGTACAAAAATGTTATAAATTTCAATGACTATATAAAATTACACCACGTTTTCTCAGGTCATTAAACGACACTTTGCTGTGCTGGAATATTTCACATTGGATTATTAATTTTCAATATTTCCATAAATTCGTAAAAAAATATTTTTTATGAATTTTTATATAATTTTTACTTTAGAACCATATTTTTGATTTTCATTTTATTTAAAATATTTTAATAAACTAAATAACCTGTATAACAAACACGTGTATTTAAATAAATTTGAATTATTATTAGATCTGTAGACATTGACATAAAAATATATTTTTTTATTTTCATTTTATCCAATAAAATAATTATTGCCCTCAGAATAGATCAAATTAATTTAAAAAAAAAAAAAACAATATATTGGTTTATTTCATTTTTATTTAATAACTTTGTACCAATGTTAAGTATTTTGAAAATATTTTGGGAACATCAACAGACATTTTTTTTATTTTATTTTATAGCAAAAGTGTGTATACCATTATTTAAATTGTTTTAGTACATTAATTGATTTATAAACAATTTTTAGTAAGTGGGTACATAAAAACATTAACTTTTTTAAGGAATATATTATTAACATAAAAAAAAATAGTTTATTTATTTTAATAATATAGTTAAATCCTTTCTGTATTTCTTGATATTTCCAGTTTATTTATGTAGAAAATAACAATTTTTTAAATATTTATATATACATTAATGAAGAAGAGTAATTTTTGTTATTCCTAAACTAATTAGTTTTATATGTAGGCGTTTAGAATGTCACAATATTTTTGTGTAGCAAATTTTGAAGCCTTTAGCAAATGAAATTTTGTACACTGATTGGCATGGAAAATTTGTTTTCTAAAAACTATACGAGCAAATCGGTATTTTAAGATATTTTGACGTTTCGAAATTATGTGAAAGTGAATTTCTTAATTATATTTTCAGTTTTATGTACCTACTAAGTTTTATGGAATTTATTAACCTTTTTTTAGTTCACAACCAATAATTTTATTTACGCAAACAATTTCATTTTTTCAAACAACTCCAATCCACTGGCACTTTTTTAATCCTAATTAGAAGTTGAGTACCACCTATGAATTGAGTTTTATTACATGGAAGTAAATACCTATAACACAACTCTCTATAAAGTAATATTTTATTTTAAATTAAAATAACCAACAATATATTTTGATTAAATTATATTTTTCTTACATTAAAATGCCAAATTATTTTTTTAAATATTTATTAGTATCAAGTTTTATCTCAGAATACTCGATTTCTTTTATTTATTTTTCACATTAGGTTGGTTTTATTTGTCCAAAAGTGTTTTGCTGATTAATAATTTAAATTTTGTTTAATCTTCTGTTTTTTTATTATTATTATACCCTATCCCGTAGGGGTATATTAGTTTTGATACATAGTTTGTAACATAGAGAAATAATTAAGCTACATATACCTCAAAGTATATAGAACGACTCAGAATCGATAGCTGAGTCGATTTAGCCACCAGTTTTTGGGCCTTAAATTTTGAGCTAGAAGGATGAAATTTGGTACACGTGCTCTTTGTTGCTCCCAGCAGAACAAGTGTAAAAATTTTTGAAATCCACCCACTGCCACGCCCCCTTTTTAGAAAAACGTATTTTTTTGGCCAAACCATAAGGAATTTTGAAAAACTTTCTGAACAACATATTTAGACAATCTGAATATCTGTATTTCGTTCATATAAAGTTTTTTGCCTCTTTTTGGGGGCGTTTTTAATAAAAAAACGTTTTTCGGTCAAATTTTAAAATTTTCGAAAAAACTTTTCATGCAGAATCATTAGTAACATAAATATGAACATTTCGTCCATAGACCATTTTAACCCACGCCCACTTTTTGGGGGCGTTTTTATATAAGAACCATTTTTAAACACTACCCCATAACATATGCAGGAGAAAACCTTGTCTGTTGTAGAACCGTAAAAGTTTTTTATAAGCAGTCTGATGAATTTGTTGTCACCATGACATTTTCTTTATTTTATCCACATCGTGTCCTTATCCATGTCGACTTTTTTGGAGATTTTAGTTTTATGGATAGGATGGGATAGGGTATTCAACGATCCGCACAGCGGATTGTAGCCTTCTCATATGTTTTTAATTATTTTTTTTTTCAAAATGATTATACATTTCGTCACCTCAGTATTGGAGTGATTTAAACGACAAAAACGACGTTTAAAGTTTGAATGCGAATAAAAAACCGTCAGTAAAAAAACTATGAAACAAATTTATTAATTTGGTGGCTATTGAGTTCTACCTACACTTTAGTTCTTGCTTCATTTGGGCAATTGTTTTTTTTTGTAATCTCAAGTTTAAGAAAAGGAAATTGCATATGTGGCATGGTTTTTTTTTCAAATAATGCGTACTTGTATGGTATGAGGCACTTTTTGACCAACCTATGAGGCATTTAAATATTGAACGAGATTGTGATTTTTGAATGCGTATGTGGCATATATTCATACAAAAGTTAAAATAAAAGCATTTTTTTTTTAAACTACTGTTATTTTATTTTTCTTTTAGTTTGTTTTGTTAAACTTATTCTTTTATGTAAAAAACAAGGTAATTTGTCGTTTCAAAGAAAAAGAATTCTGTAATGTACTTACGATTGTTTATAACTGGGATCTAAAAATCCAATATTTCAGCTTTTTAAAAAATTATAATCAATGAATTTAATGCCTTCAGAGTTTATTTCTATAAATGCATTAAATACAATGCAATTCATAGAATCATCTGAGTCAAAATCTTCAAAAACGTTCTCCGTACTACAACTGGAATTGACAGATACACGAAAATCAGATTTACAAGTTAAGAACGATTGTTATAAAATATGAAAATTGCATAAACCTTCTGATATGACTGGACAATGTTTAATTGGTGTAATAAGTTCCATATCCAAGATCCTTGCACCAAATGCAATGTATGGAAAAAAAATGGCCTCCGGGATCTCGGCGGCACACCTCCATCCGATGGTCCAAGTTTTCGATGACGCTGAATCATAATTGAGGTTCTATGCCGTCAATGTGCCGAATTATCTCATCCTTTAGCTCTTGAATTGTTGCTAGCTTATCGACGTACACCTTTTCTTTCAAATAACCCCAAAGAAATAAGTCCAACGGTGCCAAACCACATGATCTTGGCGGCCAATTGACATCACCACCACGTGAGATAACACGGCCATTGAATCTGTCGCGCAAACGAGCCATTGTTTCGTTAGCTGTGTGGCAAGTGGCACCGCCCTGTTCAAACCACATATCGTCCACATGCATTTTTTCCAATTTGGGCCATAAAAAGTTCGTTATAATCTCACGATAGCGAACACCATTCACAGTAACTGCCTGACAGGCCTCATTTAGAAAAAATACGGCCCGATGATGCCGCCAGCCCATAAACCGCACCAAACAGTCACTTTTTCTAGGTGCAATGGTTTTTCGACAATCACTCTTTGATTATCATTCGCCCAAATGCGGCAATTCTGCTTATTGACGAATCCACTGAGGTGAAAATGTGCCTCATCACTGAAGATGATTTTCTTCGAGAATTGAATTGAACCATTGACGACGCTTTAAATGGTTAAGAGGCTTTAGTTCTTCAGTCAATTGCACCATGTAAGCGTGTAAATGCAAGTCTTAAAATAAAAAGTTTATTTATTTTAATAATATATTTAAATCCTTTCAGAATTTCTTGATATTTCCAGTTTATTTATGGAGAAAATAACAATTTTTTAAATGTTTATATATGCATTAATGAAGAAGAGTAATTTTTGTTATTCCTAAACTAATAAGTTTTATTTGTAGGCATTTAGAATGTCACATTATTTTTGTGTAGCAAATTTTGAAGCCTTTAGCAAATGAAATTTTGTACATTTTTGGCATGGAAAATTAGTTTTCTAAAAACTATACGAGAAAATCGGTATATTAAGATATTTTGACGTTTCGAAATTATGTGAAAGTGAATTTCTTAATAATATTTTCAGTTTTATGTACCTACTAAGTTTTATGGAATTTATTAACCTTTTTTTAGTTCACAACCAAAAATTTCATTTTTTCAAACAATTTCATTTTTTCAAACAACTCCAATCCACCGGCACTTTTTTAATCCTAATTAGAAGTTGAGTACCACCTATGAATAGAGTTTTATTACATGGCAGTAAATACCTATAACACAACTCTCTATAAAGTAATATTTTATTTTAAATTAAAATAACCAACAATATATTTGTTTAAATTATATTTTTCTTATATTCTTACATTATGAAATTATTTTTTAAATATTTCTTTATAACGGGTGATTTTTTAAGAGGTTTAGAACTTTTTAAAACAAAAAAACACAAAAAATTCGAAAAAATGAATGAAATATTTATTTGAATCGATAGTTTGAACCTTGCAATTTAATGTTTAAAGATAATTTCATGCAAATGTTGACCGCGGCTGCGTCTCAGGTAGCCCATCCGCTGAGTCCAATTTTGGCATACTCTTTCACACATATCGGCCGGTATCTCACGAATGAATGCATGGATGTTGGCTTCCAGTGCGTCAATCGAAGCGGGCTTGTCCCTATAGACATTAGCCTTGACATACCCCCACAAAAAATAATCTAATGGTGTCAAATCGCATGATCTAGGCGGCCAATTGACCGGCCCGAAACGTGAAATTAACTGTTCACCAAACTCGCCTCGCAATTGCGCCATTGTTTCGCGTGCTGTGTGGCATGTGGCACCGTCTTGTTGAAACCACATATCATGCAAGTCAAGAACTTCCATTTCGGGCAAAAAAAAAGTTTGTTATCATCGCTCGGTAGCGTTCACCATTGACAGTAACGCTGCGATTCGCATCATCTTTGAAGAAATATGGCCCAATAATGCCGCCGGCCCATAAACCGCACCAAACAGTGGCTTTTTCGGGATGCATTGGTAGCTGTTGCAATGCTTCTGGCTGATCTTCACTCCAAAGGCGGCAATTTTGCTTATTTACGTACCCATTCAACCAAAAATGAGACTCATCGCTGAACACAATTTTTCGATAAAAAAGCGGATCCTCGGCCAGCTTTCCAAGAGCCCATTCACCAAAAATTCGGCGTTGTGGTAGGTCGGCTGGCTTTAGTTCTTGCACCAGCTGTATCTTAAAAGACTTTACGCCCAAATCCTTCCGCAAAATTTTCCACGTAGTGCTGTAACAAAGGCCTAACTGCTGGGAACGGCGCCGAATCGACATTTCGCGGTCTTCTGTCACACTAGCTGATACGGCCGCAATATTTTCTTCACTACGCACAGTACGTAAACGTGTTGGTGGTTTAATGTCCAACAAAGTAAATTTGGTGCGAAATTTGGTCACAATCTTCCGAATAGACTGCTCAGAAGGTCGAGAATGCCGATCATAAAATGGAAGCAGCGCGCGATGAACATTTCGAACCGAGCACGAATTTTGATAGTAAAATTCAATGATTTGCAAGCGTTGTTCATTTGAAAGACGATCCATGGTTAAATTGCAAACCAAACTGAAGCTGTTTGACAGTGACACAAGGTACTAAACACACGTCAGCTGTCAAAACCAGTGTTGCCAAAACCAAACCAGCTAAAAAATCACCCGTTACAAAGTTTTATCTCAGAATACTCGATTTCTTTTATTTATTTTTCACATTAGGTTGGTTTTATTTGTCCAATAGTGTTTTGCTGAATAATAATTTAAATTTTGTTTAATGTTCTGTTTTTTTTTTTGTATTATTATTTAAATTATTTTTTTTTTTTCAAAATGATTATACATTTATTGGACTACATACGAAGTAAATTGCTTATCTGCAGGTGGTTAAAAAGTTTTTAACTACAGTAGAAATCGGTTATAACGATATCAAAGGGACTTTAGAATTTCATTGGTATAACCGATTCATCGTTATATCGGGAACAATAAAAACAAAATTAAAAAATAAGAAAGCTTTATTAAAAAATCATTTCAAATGTTCAAGAAAATTGTGGATGAAATAAATCACTAAAATGTGATTGCTTTGCACATTTCGTTGAGTAATATTGAGTAATTTTTTGATTACACCATACATGACTAACGGCATCTATACCTCATTAGATATTTTTTACATTGACGTGAATGGTGTTTTCCCAAGATAAGCCCCAAACGCTATGCGACAATTACAACAGTAGTTTCAGCACTTCAGTTGAATTTATGTTGACATCTATGCGCATGGTAGAGTAAACAGTTTAATTTATTATAGATCACCTAAATAAGTGGACTAACCTAAATAATTTAGTCCGTGTTCAATGTGTTTAAACTGATGAGACTTACACCAAATGTAGGCTTAGAACCGGTTATTGTCCACGGTGTAAACTTTGCCATTGACACCTCATCCCAAGGCTTTGCTATCATTAAGACGACATTCAGAACCGTAATTTTCTAATCTTACTTGGATTCAACATGTTTAAGAATTTCTAAAATCTTCAGTTTCCTGAATGCGTCTTAAGTGATTAAATGATACCTTGAGCCATAGGTTGTAGATTGATAGCTTTTAAGATTTGAATGTGTGGATGTCCAGCACAATTATCCACCAAAAATAATTTTTTTCTTTTTTTATTACAAGCTATCTTGCAATACTGTTTCGAAAATAATAGACGTCATCCATGCTCCTTTATTATTTTCGTATAAAACAGGTAGGGTTGTTATATTCTTGAAACAGCATGAAGTCTTAGATTTGCCAATAACCTTCAGTAGCAGATACTAAGATTGTAAAACGTTCTTTAGACATTTTTCCACCAAACATTTTTCTGAATTTGAAAGTTTTTTCGTTTGTCATTTTATAAAAAAAATCCAGTTTCAAAGTTCAACACTTACTCAACTCTTATGTCATGAAATTATCTTTAGCACTAGATGTGAGTATGTGACATATAAGAACATGCACACTGCAGTCGCTACAGGACTCCTAAAGGGTGATCCATTTCCAGGTTCCCTACTTTTTTAAAGAAAAAACACAGAAGATTCAAATTTAATGGAGAATGTTTATTATCATTTGAAGGAACATTCTTTGGCATTTATTTTTTGAAGATTATGTCTATCAAATGTTGGCCGTTGCTACGTCGCAGATGGTCCATCCGTTGAGTCCAATTTTCGATCACTCGTTCGAGCATTTCGACTGGTAACTGGCGAATGACACGCGTGATGTTTTCCTCCAAGGCTTGAATCGAAGCGGGTTTGTCGGCATAAGCTTTTGATATCACACGATCTTGGTGGCCAATCGACCGGCCCAAAACGTGAAATTATGTGCTCACCGAAATGTTCTCTCAATAATTCCATTGATTGATGCGATGTGTGGGAAGTGGCGCCGTCTTGCTGAAACCAAATGTCGCCGAGATCACGAGCTTCAATTTCAGGCATCAAATAGTCGGTTATCATGGCACGATAACGGTCGCCATTGACGGTTACGTTCGCACCTGCATAATTTTTAAAGAAATATGGACCGAAGATTCCACCGGCCCACAAACCACACCAAACCGTTGTTTTTTCTGGATGAAGTGGCAGTTCTTCAATCTCTTCAGGTTGCTCTTGGTCCCAAATGTGGCAATTTTGTTTGTTTACATACCCATTGAGCCAGAAATGGGTCTCATCGCTAAACAAAATTTGCCTCGAAAACGTCGGATCTTCTTGGAACTTTTCAAGAGCCCATAGAGCGAAGCGATGTCGCTTGGGAAGGTCGAGCGGCTTCAGTTGTTGCACAAGCTGTATTTTGTACGCTTTCAATTTAAGATCTTGACGTAAAATGCGCCAAGTCGTTCCATACGTCAGTCCGAGTTGCTGCGAACGGCGCCGAATCGACTCTCTACAGTCTTGTGTACACTCTCAGCTATGGCCGCTATATTTTCTTCACAGCGTGCTGGACGTGGTCTATTCGGTCGAATATTATCCAATAATGAATACTGGGTCTCAAAATGGGTGATGGTGTTGCGAATAGTACGCTCAGTAGGCCGATTATGATGACCATAAGTTGAGCGAAGTGCACGAAACACATTCCTCACAGAACGTGAATTTTCATAATAAAGTTGAAAAATTTGTAAACGTTGTTCACGCGTAAGTCTTTCCATTATGAAATGCCAAACAATACTAAACAAAAATAAGATGACAGCATGACACGACTCACACGTGATCTGTCAAAAAAGGCTATTGAAAAAAGTATCTCTACTTGGATCACCCGTTACATGATTGTTTCGCGTTGAAATTGACTATAATAAGACAAAAAGTTCTTCAAAAAAAAGAGAAGACGACAGCGACACCGACCCTTCTTGGACTTTCAAATTCCGTTTTGACTCAGAACTCTTTTTTGCGCCGAGATAGCCGCGGCAACTTTACAAAAACAAAAAGAAACCTTAACGACTTCAAACTAAACGCAATAAAACAATTATTTAAGGGTATTGTTATACTAATTTGTAGTACATATTAGACATCCTCCCCCCGTTGAAGCATATTTCAACTAAATGTCTACGACCAACGGGCACAGCTTGCAAATCGGTCTCTTTGTTTCTCTTTTCGAGGTCTTGACTGATGCAACACGTACCAAACCATCTCGTCCCGGATAAATTTGAGTCACTCTACCAATGAGCCACTGGCAAGGTTGTTGGTTGTCGTCCTTGATGACCGGTTCAATTCGGTTAACTGGCGCTACAGTCCGGGATGAACCTGGGCCTTAACCAATATGCCTGTCCAATTAGCCCGGTCCTTAGCTAACTGCCTCCAGTTGCGCACTCCAAGTTGGTTGAGGTCGGTTTCTCCTTGGGCGAGCCACTTAAGACGAGGTTTTCCTGGCTGGGAATCGAGGACTCTGCGAGCCGGGTTTTGGTGTCCATTCGTTCTACATGTCCTAGCCATCTTAAAAGTCCAATGCGGAGTTTTTGGACTATGCATGTATGTCGCTGTACAGCTCGTATAGTTCGTGGTTGCATCTTTGTCTTCATAGCCCGTCAACGCAAACGGGACCGAAGATTTTCCGAAGAATTTTTCTCTCGAGTCGACCAAGGATTTCTTCATCCGCTTTTGATACGGTCCATACTTCAGCGCCGTAGAGCAGGACTGGGATGATCAGGGTCTTATATAGGATCTCCTTAGTAGTTCGAGTGAGGGCTTTACTACTAAATTGCCTTCTTAGCCCGAAGAAACAGCGGTTGGCAAGAGTAATTCTTCGTTTAATTTCTGACGAGATGTTGTTGTCAGAGCTAATAGCGGAGCCGAGGTAGACAAAGTCCCGTACTACCTCAAAATTATATCTGTCAGTGGTGACGTTTGGTCAAATTCGTCGATGTTGTGTATCCTTTCGTGTTGACAGCATATACTCAGTCTTACCCTCATTTACTGCTAAACCCATTTTCGCCGCTTCCTTCTCTATACTAGCAAACGTGGCTATGACATCACGTTGAGTCCTACCAATGATGTCAATATCGTCAGCGTATGCCAGTAGTTGCACCGACTTTTGGAAAAGTGTGCCTCTGGTGTTGGCTTTGGAGTTTTGCACAATTCTCTCAAGAATCAGATTAAATCCACAGCATCGTCTGTGTGTTAACTGAGATATTTCTTTGTCCATCTCGACACTATTCTGTTCGAGCCTAGTATTCTTGGTTTTGACGTTTTACACTTTGGTAAAACTTGTGAACATCGTTCCTGGAGTGGCACCTCTCTATATCCTCGATCGCGCGCTTTTCTTGCTCTTTTTTCTTCTTTCTGAAAAGCCGATGTTCTTCCCTTCTTCTTTGCCTATAGAGCTCAATGGCAGCTCTCGTCTTCACCTGCAGCTTAGCCTTGTAGGCCTCGTTCTTGGCTGCGAGCATCTGTCGGCATTCCTCATCAAACCAGGGGTTTCTTGCTGGTGGCCGCGAGAAACCTAGCACATCAGTTGCGGCTGATCTAATGGTTTGTTGGCATCGTCGCCATTGTTCTTCGACATTAGATGCGGGTGAATCGTTAGGTTGAGGGATACGCGTTGCTCGAAGGGCTTGGCAGTCTCTGGCGATTGCAGTCTTTTGACATTAAATTTTTTTCACAATATTTCTGGTTTGTTGTGGTGATGTGGATATCCGCATCCTTACCTTGGCTGCAACAAGATAGTGGTCCGGGTCGAGGTTAGCCCCTCGGAATGGTCGGACATCCGAAATACTGGATGCATGTCCCTTGTCTATCGCAATGTGATCAATTTGGTTGACTATTCGTTGATCTGGAGACCGCCATGTCCCCTTATGGATATATAGTGGCATTTCGTTCCGTAGAGAAGTCAATTAGCCTAAGTCCGTTACCAGACGTGTTGTCGTGTAGGCTATATTTTCCGACAATACTGCTAAAGATATCTTCTCTTCCCACCTTTGCGTTAAAATCTCCCAGCACGATTTTAACATCGTACTTTGGTAGTCGCTCATAGGTTCTGTCGAAGAGCTCTTAGAAGCAATCCTTAGTTACATCTTCCTTTTCCTCTGTCGGAGCATGAGCGCATATAAGGATTATGTTGGCGATTATGGCCTTGATGCGGATTGTTACAATGCGTTCGCTAATGTCTTGGAAACATTAGACTTCTTGCCTAAGTCTGGCACATATAACAAATCCGCATCCGAATAGTCGCTGTTTTTGCTCACTATAACACGGTCCATAGTAGAAGTCACAATTTTTCATACTCTGTTTGCCCGGCCCATCCCATCGTATTTCCTGGATGGCAGTAATGTCTGCTTTGTAGCAGTTTAGGGTTTTCGCTATTTGTTCGCCTGCACCACTCCTGTTTAATGTTCTCACATTCCAGGTGCAGATACGAACGTCGTTGTCCGTTTTTCATTTCGCATGGTTGTCAACAATAAACCAGTCCTCTCCTAGCCACTTGGTTGCTTTGTAACAGTTTTTCCGTGAGTGGGTATACAACCCAATGTACAACCCCCAACCTGCAGGGCCAGTTCCAATTTATTAGATACCCCTTGGTTACGGGCCAATCCATCACGGGATTGAGCCCTCTTGTTGGCCTTTCAGCTCATTAGCCACCGTATATCTGTTCAAGGAGCCTGACTTACCCTTGATATTCCTAGATGATGTTGCCCAAATATGTCGAGTAAGGTAAATTAAATGAACAGTATCTCATAATTGTTGAATCTACTGATCGTTTCTTCCTTCTCAATCCATTCACTGACTACGACTAGATTTCCATCGAAAATATTAAAATGTTCAATTTTCTCGCACGTCCTTTTACCTATATAACCAATCACCATGTACTTACATCACACCTCCCGCTTTAAGTGCAAAATCTGATGAAACTCACATCCTTGCCATTGTCAGCCTCAGCAACAATCGCTTCCTCGCATCAAGAGAACTCCAACTGCGCTCTGCAAATTGAATCTTTATTAACCGTTCACCAAGGAGTGGCTGGCAAAGGCAAATGGATAAAGGAAGCAAATAAATTATAAGCAAAATGTTGCTTTCCAGGATATAAGTGATATACTCGATATCACTCCGGAAGACACGTAAGCCATCTTGACATATGCAAATGTTTGCACCAACAAAAAATAAAAACGAAGGAAACCCCGCCAAGCAAGGGTGTGAATCCATCCGCAACACCTCTTCATTTCCCCCACCATTTTCTGGCATGTCGAAAAAAAACATAAACTGTTATTTCTATTATAATAAACCGCTAAACCGTCACTTTTCACGAGGAAAGTGCTGCGCTGCTGCCTTTCGATGCGACAAACGAAAATCCTATTTAGCATACGAATAGCAAATTGCTGCTTCAGAAAGCGCCCCCTTTCCGCACCCACGCCCACTTTTCATAAAAAAAAAATGTTTTGTTGCCAAATTGTTGCCACAAAAATGTTTTTTGTGAAGAGGTCGATGAATGTTACCCTGGCGTTGAGGTGGTGGTGGTGCTTCGGAGCCAGGTATGCCCATAATACTCCCTTCCACGGAAAGATCCTTGAAAACGTTTAACAACATCTTAAGATTCCATCGAGAGTGCAAAGTGGTTAAGTGCCTTGGATTGATGCTCAGCGTCCCCATGAGTTTGGGGTACGGTACCGCACACCGCAAGAGTAGAAGAACAGAAATTTTGATTTGATTTTCATCGTCACACTTGACACGGGCGAGCTGGGGAGTTTGGATGGTTCCTTCCACCATATTTGCCCCGAGGTGTTGTATTTTCATTTTATTGCTATTCGGAAGGATTTCTAGTATTTTTCTTGCCAATTTGTCAGTTTGGAGTAGATTTGTTGACTTTTGGAAGGAAGAGTTGACTGGGGAATCGAGAGGTGGTGCCGATGGCATGGTAATGTGTAGCTGGGTGCACAAAGAATAGCGTTGTGTTGCTGCATTACTTGGCATTACTTCGGATTTGACTCCTTGAATGAATGGCATAAATACTCGAAATTTTGTACACTACTCGATAAATGTGATCGAAGACGATAATTATCGTGGGAGCAGAACTCAGCAGTAATCTGCAGTTCAGATCCCAATTGGAGCACCCGTTTTGAAAGAAGATGGGGTTCTTAATTATAAATATCTATCGCGAGCTAACAACCAATTCCAAGTTTTTTTTTAACTAGAAGAGCAGTTTTGAAACTCCGTGAAACTCTTTGGAACCCAGCCAGAAACATTACATCCTTTCCTCCTCCGCGTTCTGGGCACACTTGAGTAGAAGCGCTTTGGCATCCACTACCCCTGTCCATCAAATTATCCCGAATCCAATTGAACTTCCCTAACATTCCGTATGTGTGCTCTAGGATTTCTGAAAACAACAAATATCTCAACAAACATTATAAGTGAGAGTTGAAGATCCGTATTGGAGGATCTAAGGATAACCAAATCATTCTCGAAGAGCAGATGACTTAGATTAGGATAGGTAGGATTATGGTGGCTACACGCGATGCGCTTGCACACTTAGGCCAGAAAAGGTCAGTAGGTCAGTTGTGGTGTCACTTGGATCTGTCGACTTCCGGATATTAGTTTGCCTAATTGACACCATTCCAAGCTAACTAGAAAGTGGAGGAGGGACATTAATATTATCCAGCTCACCTAGATTGTCAACGAAGTAGTCAACCAGATGGAGTTTTCTTTTGTTGGAGAGAGCTAAACAGGAGTAAAACGGTGAGAAATGCACTCACCCTCTTCCTCGACCAAGCAGTTTCTGCAGAAATCATTGCTAAAGAGACCTAGTCTAGAGGGCAGTACAGATGTTTGATCTATTCAGCATTATCAAGCAGAAAGACCGTTTCTGGTTATCATTTGTCCAGAGTTGTCTGGATATAAGATAAGTTGTGCCGTTTATCCATCTGCTGTTTGCTTTCTTGATTGCAACCAGGGGCCCAACTATGTAATTCTATTCTACAATAAAAATGTTCGAATTCGTAAATTTTATCTCTGTAATTCTATAGCAAACGAAAATCGAACAGCTCTAGTGGTGCCAATTATATTTTGCATTTTATTCGCAAGATTGGTACCCCGTAATTCGAAAGTCAATGTCAAAATCAGTCGAATTCGCGCATTTTTTGTTCTAATGGTATTGTGTTGGCGAGCCAAGTGCAGGTCGAAGTAAAAAAAATTAAATAAAACAAATTAAGGGAACAAAAAACAAGTAAAATGTAAGTAATGTTAACAAAATAATAAACAATATCTCAAATTTAATTAGATGATGTTTGAAAAATCTAAATCTTTACAGGGAATCATCAAAAAGTGCAAGTACAAAGGCATCACAATTCGATAGCATTGTACATTTTATGACAAAACACCCTGATTTGTCCAAGGGATACCTCAGAACACCAGAGGCGAGGCAAAAATCTGCTCAACTTTGGACAAATTTAGCAAATAAACTTAACGCTGAAGGTCCTCCACAGCGTGGAGTTAAAGAGTGGAAAAAGGTAAACAAAATGTTTGAACATACATAAATTATTTTTATTTTAATTTTCTTAAGGTTTGGGCTGATTTCAAGGTCCATACGAAAGCAAAACTCAGGAAAAACAAAATGGGTCTGTCTGGTACAGGCGGTGGACCACCAAAAATATCTCATCTCACTCCACTGGAGGAAAAGGTTATAGATTTGCTGGATTTAAATAAGGCGGTTGATGGGATGATCGGAACTCCAAGCTTTGGTTTCAATAATAGTTCATCTAATTGTGAAATGTTAGAAGAAAATATTATTGAACACTTCAGTGAAGGTGAAGGCAATGAAGGCAATGAAGAAAATGTAGCTATGAGGACGCAACGCATAATGAGCAAGTGTCACTCTTAGAACAACAAGTGAACGGACAGATGAATTATCACACAAAATCTCTCGATATAATGCAGGAAATAAAGGAAAATTTAAAAGGAATTTTAAAATACAAGAAGAGGAGTTTTGAAATGAAAGAAAAACTGTATAAGCTCCAAAAAGAAAAATTTAAGTTGAAAAAAGATAAATTTGACCATAAAAAATTTACCTTTATTGAAACTAACAAAACAAAGATTTCAAAGTTGGAAATTAAAAAGGAGATGTTAAGACTTCGACAGGAATTTTAGTCAGTTTCTTTAAAAACAAATCAAAACTCCACAATATTTTAAGTTTCATAAAAAAACGACTGAATAACCATTTAAGTACATATAATATGAATTTGTTAAGTTTATTTATTTTTTGTTTTGTTTTTTTTAGCTATTAGCAGGAAAATCCTATTGAATAAAAATGTTTATAAAGTGTTAGTTAAACCGTTTTTAATATTATTTCTTGTTCTTTTTGCGATGTCTGAATATTCTTCGTTTCGAAAAGTGGGTTGTTCATCTAGGTTGATATCATATGCGATATCTTCTTCCAGCAGGGCATATTCAATTGGGGCAATTGTTTCAACTCTATATTTAATACAAATGTTGTGAAGTGCACGATGGTTGGGTGTTGTAGAACGAGGGTAGACTCTGATTGGCGTTAACTTGGCAATGCCCAGTGTTGCAACTTTGACTACACATCAAATGTGCTTATCTTTACCTCCAAGTGGTAACCATCGGATACTGGTCTCATCCAACCGGATTTGACTTGCTAAACGATAAGTGCGAGTGTTGATAACACGACGAAAAACAGCAACACTATAAACACCCTGGTGAGAATGGCACGGATGAATACCCGGCCTGCTGTCCCAGGCGAACCTAGATGAGCTGCTCTGACATATTCGGACAACAGGTTGTCTAGGAATTTCAAGGGTTAGTCAGGCCCCTTGAACAGAGATGGTGGCGGATGAACCGAAAGACCAACGGCAGCGCTCAATCCCGTAGTGGATACTGATGGCCCCGTGTCCTAGGGGTATCTAATAAATTGGAACTGGCCCTCCAGGTTGGGGGTTGTGCTTTGGGTTAACTACCCACCCACAGAAAAAAAACATGGTTACGAAGCAACCAATAGCCTTGGAAAGGACTGATTTTATTGTTGACGACCCTGCTAAACGAAAAAAGGACAACGACGTTCGTATCTGCACCTGGAATGTGAGAACATTAAACAGGAGAGGTGCAGGCGAACAACTAGCGGAAGCCCTTAACTGCTACAAAGCAGACATTACTGCCATCCAGGAAATACGATGGGATGGGCCGGGCAAAAAGAGGATGAAAAACTGTGACATATACTACGGACCGTGTTATAGTGAGCAGAAACAGCGACTATTCGGATGCGGATTTGTTAAAGGTGCCAGACTTAGGCAGGAGGTCTTATGTTTCCAAGACATTAGCGAACGCATTGTAACAATCCGCATCAAGGCCAAATTCGCCAACATAAGCCTTATATGCGCTCACGCTCCGACGGAGGAAAAAGATGATATAGCTAAGGATTGCTTCTACGAGCTCCTCGACAAAACCTATGAGCGACTACCGAAGTACGATGTTAAAATCGTGCTGGGAGATTTTAACGCAAAGGTAGGAAGAGAAGACATCTTTAGAAGTATTGTCGGAAAACATAGCATACACGACAACACGTCTGGTAACGGACTTAGGCTAATTGATTTCGCTACGGAACGAAATGCCACTATAGCCAGCACACGGTTTCCTCACCTCGATATCCATAAGGGGACATGGCGGTCTCCAGATCAACGAACGGTCAACCAAATTGATCACATTGCGATAGATAAGAGGCACGCATCCAGTATTTTGGATGTCCGAACATTCCGAGGAGCTAACATCGACTCGGATCACTACCTTGTAGCAGCCAAGGTAAGAATGCGGATATCCACCACGCCACAACAATCCAGAAATACTGTGAAAAAATTTAATGTCGGAAGACTGCAATCGCAAGAGACCGCCAAGACCTTCGCACAACGCGTATCCCTTAACCTCTCGATCAACACCATACCACCAGCATCGAATGTCGAAGAGCAATGGCAACGATGCCAACAGGCCATTAGATCAGCCGCAACTGATGTGCTAGGTTTCTCACGCCCACCAGCAAGAAACCCCTGGTTTGATGAGGAATGCCGACAGATGCTCGCAGCCAAGAACGAGGCCTACAAGGCTAAGCTGCAGGTGAAGACGAGAGCTGCCATTGAGCTCTATAGGCAAAGAAGAAGGGAAGAACATCGGCTTTTCAGCAAGAAGAAAAAAGAGCAAGAAAAGCGCGCGATCGAGGATATAGAGAGGTGCCACTCCAGGAACGATGTTCGCAAGTTTTACCAAAGTGTAAAACGTCAAAGCCAAGGATACAAGGCTCGAACAGAATCCTGTCGAGATGAACAAGGAAATATTGTAGTTGAGACACAGTCGATGCTGAGGATATGGAAGAACCACTTCTGCAGACTGTTAAACGGCGATGACGAACAACATTCCGCTGTCAGGCAGAACGAACCATTCAATATTGGCAACGGCAGCGAAAACTGCCAACCATCCGACCTGAGTGAAGTGAGGATAGCAATATCTAAACTCAAGCTTAATAAGGCTGCCGGAAATGACGGCCTTCCCGCTGAGCTCTATAAGGCCGGCGGAGATGACTTGGTAAGTAACATCCACCAACTCATAAGCCAAATCTGGTCGGATGAAAATATGCCTGAAGAATGGAACCTCAGCATCGTTTGCCCGATCCACAAAAAAGGAGACCCTCTGAACTGCGCCAACTACAGAGGCATAAGTCTCCTCAACATCGCCTACAAGATCCTATCTGCCGTAATATGTGAACGCCTGAAACCGTTTACCAACAACCTGATTGGCCCTTATCAGTGTGGTTTTAGGCCAGGAAAGTCCACAACCGATCAAATTTTCACACTTCGGCAGATCCTGGAAAAAACTCAAGAAGTCCAAATCGATACCCACCACCTATTCATCGATTTCAAAGCCGCATATGAGAGCATTTATAGAGACGAACTGTACAGAGCCATGTCTAGTTTTGGTATACCGCCCAAACTCGTCCGTTTGTGTAGGATGACGATAGAGAATTCTCGCTGCTCCATCAGGGTCGGAAACGACCTCACCGACACATTCGATACCAAAAAAGGATTTAGGCAAGGCGATGCGCTGTCATGTGACTTCTTTAATCTGATTCTTGAGAGGATTGTGCAAAACTCCAAAGCCAACACCAGAGGCACAATTTTCCAAAAGTCGGTGCAACTACTAGCATACGCTGAGGATATTGACATCATTGGTAGGACTCAACGTGATGTCATAGCCACGTTTGCTAGTATAGAGAAGCAAGCGGCAAAAATGCGTTTAGCAGAAAATGAGGGTAAGACTAAGTATATGCTGTCATCACGAAAGGACTCACAACATCGACGAATTGGACAGAACGTCACCATTGACAGATATAACTTTGAGGTAGTACGGGACTTTGTCTACCTCGGCTCCGCTATTAACTCTGAAAACAACATCTCGTCAGAAATTAAACGAAGAATTACTCTTGCCAACCGCTGTTTCTTCGGGCTAAGAAGGCAATTTAGTAGTAAAGCCCTCACTCGAACTACTAAGGAGACCCTATATAAGACCCTGATCATCCCAGTCCTGCTCTACGGCGCTGAAGCATGGACCGTATCAAAAGCGGATGAAGAAATCCTTGGTAGATTCGAGAGGAAAATTCTTCGAAAAATCTTCGGTCCCGTTTGCGTTGACGGGCTATGGAGACGAAGATTCAACCAAGAACTATACGAGCTGTACAGCGACATGCCCCTGGTCAAAAAACTCCGCATTGGACGTTTAAGATGGCTAGGACATGTAGAACGAATGGACACCAATACTCCGGCTCGCAGAGTCTTCGATTCCCAGCCAGACGTCGGACGCTGTAGAGGAAGACCTCGCCTTAAGTGGCGCGCACAAGTGGAAACCGACCTCAACCAACTTGGAGTGCGCAACTGGAGGCAGTTAGCTAAGGACCGGGCTAATTGGAGAGGCATGTTGGTTGAGGCCCAGGTTCATTCCGGACTGTAGCGCCACTTAAGTAAGTAAGTTGTGAAGTGCACAGCACACATTCAGAATCTGAGCTGCTTTTTCCGGGGAATAATGTAGCTCCCTTGCCGACAGAAGACATCGAAATCTTGCTTTCATTAAACCGAAAACTCTCTCAATAATTGCAAATTGCAAAGTGTTCATTCATTAAACGTTGACTCGGAAGATCCTTCTGCTGTAGTTCGATATGGAGTCATGATCCATGGCTCTAAGGGATATCCAGAATCTCCTAAAAGTTTTTACTTTTTATTTAATTTTCAGTTTAATTTGATGTCAACTTACCTAAAATCCATGACGATTTGTCTCCACTTTCGTAATTTTGTTTGAGGTAAGCCCGTTCGCCCGTTCCAAACATGAGAGTCATGCGATGCGCCTCCATAGCGACCATTTACTGATCTAATTATCATTTCGTAGTCGCACATCTAATTTAAAAATTCGCGTTTAATCAACAATAACAATACACTTTTGATATGCATATAAACTTACAACCATCGCATTAATGCTATGCTTTAGCTTTCTATAGATGCTCGCTTATAGACGGACGCACGATTTGAATGTGCGTTCCGTCCACTACCCCAATAATTCCTGGGATTTGAGCTTTATCCCAAAAATACATTTGGATTTTATTTTTTCTTCATCTGTCATTATGCAGTTGATTACCTTCGGGCACAATACTTTTTGGATTGCACGTAAAACATCTGCCAGCACTTTGGAAAAAGTTTGTTGTGCAAGTCCTGCATGTCTATCTCCGCCAATTTGATGTTGGTAGCCCCCGTTGCTAAAAACCTTAGAGTTGATGAAACCTTAATTATAATAGGGACAGACGTTTTTCTACGGCGGATGTTAAGTTCGCTTGATATATTGTTAAGCACATATAAAAAAGCCTCTTTAGAAAGTCTGTAGTGTTTAATAAAACTGAAATGAAGTTATGGAATTATAAACGCTTCAAAATGTTTTCTTTACAAACCTTTTTTCGCTTAGCTCCAAAATATTGGAATTGTCCCTTATCCGTCTTCTCTGAATTTGCTCCACGCGTTCCCGATGTTCCTCATCCCAATACCACAGTGCGACACTATCCATTTTGATTTACAAATGTATTTTGTATTCAATTGTGCAAATTAATTTTCGTTTGTTTCTTTGATTGTTTACTTTTTTTTTTTTTTTAATCACCTTATGTCAGTCAATTATTCGAGACTCTATTGAAATTCGGATTTTTTTTAGAAAATGGTTGGCAGCACTAACATTCGATTCTACTATTGTACATAGTGCCACTTTAAAGTAGAATCGCAAATGACTTTCGAATAGAATCCAAAGTAGAATAGAATTACATAGTTGGGCCCCAGTTTGATTAGTGATTTACATGTAGCGAAGGATATACCTATTATTTCTTATGGCGGTTGAAACTTCCAGAAACTTTCCCCTGACTTGGACACTGCTATCTTGAAAATATCTTTGGACTTCTGAAAGGAAGGAGGTAAGCAGCATACAATCAAAATTCTCATCCGTCTTCGACCCAAAGATAAGTGTGACCTTCGAAAGGAATGCCCTTAACTGACTTGCACAGATCGAAGACGAAAGTTTTGAGGATTTTTTTACTAATATAATTTAATTCTCTTCTGGATGAACTTGTTCGAGATAAGATAGTAATATGGATTCGTAGCGATACAGTCAGAGAAAGATTACTATCGGGAGAAAATCTAACGTTAGATCAGGCCATAAAAATCTGTAGGGCTAGCGAGATATCCACACGGCAGATGAGTCAGATACACAAAGAGCAGGAAATAAATATACAGGGTGGCGCACCAATTGTGCTACAATAAGAAATTCAAATAACTTTTTTTTTAATCGATGTATTTCATTTATTTTTTTTTTATTGGTTAGAAAATTAAATTTTAATTTAAATAGTTAGTTGTTTTTAAAGATTATAGATCGCAAATGACCTCCACGCTCTCCCACGCATATGCGGCACCTGATCAAAAAATTATTCATTGCGGCCTGAAGAGCTGAAGTTGGGATCGCCTCAATTATTGTCGTTATGGACTGCTTTAATTCAGTTAAATTCCTGGGCTTCGTTTTATACACCTCTTGCTTGACATAACCCCATAAAAAGAAGTCTGGTGCAGTCAGGTCAGGTGACCTTGGGGGCCAGCGAAGAGTGGAGTTCCTAGAAATTAATTTTTTTGCGAATGTTTTGTTTAGCTCCGCCATAACTGGTCTGGCTATATGTGCAGTTGCTCCATCTTGCTGAAACCAAACGCTGTTGAATGGTATACGTCTTCGGCGCAGTTCTGGGTAAAAAAAACTCCTTCAACATCTTTAAATAACGGTCCCCATTGACAGTAACGGTTACACCGTTTTCTTCAAAGAAGTACGGCCCGACAATACACCTTGATGAAACTGCGTACCACACAGTGACTCGTTCTGGGTGCAGTTCCATCTCATGGAGCATTTCTGGATTAGACTCTTTCCATATACGGCAATTTTGCTTGTTTACATTGCCGTTAAGATCAAAATGGGCCTCATCAGACATGAACAAACAATTGATCAATGTGTTGTCTTCTTCGGCCATTGATATCATTGGCATCTCGATGGTACGGCCTTCGTGCGATGCTTCCAGATTCGGCAAACATGTTTACAAACCTCATAATGGTCCATCTACTCCGGGGATTATCGCCAAACTCCCGCCTAGATTCCCTTTCGACGGAAATGACGGACTGCAAAGCATGGTACCGTTGCACTATCCAAATTCTTTTCTCCGTATCCCAAGCATCCATTTTTATAAATCTAAATAGTAACCTACAAAATAAAAAGAAAATAAGCCGATTACTCACACAGAAAAAAAGTTATTACGTTTTATTTTTGTAGCACGATTCGTGCGCCACCCTGTAGTAAATCGACGTAAGAAGGTGAACAACAAAATACATAGATTACAGCAATCAACCACCAATACTGATCAAAGTACACAAAGACAAACGGGCTATGATTACACTTGCTTCGTTGCGGTTTTCGGCATGCAAAAAATCAATGTAGAGCATATAACGCTAGTTGTCATTCCTGCAGACAAAAGAGTTAAATAAGGGTATGCCTTGATCCTTCGGATTAAAATAAAAGTCTTTTGAGAACACACCACCCACTCAAGACTCTCGAACAAATTTCGGCTCAAAAAAAGAACTCAAAATACTTTGCGTTGCTCGATTGTAAGAAGGGTTTTTGGCAAATAAAATTGTCGGAGCGCACCCAGAAATATCTTACAATGTCAACCCCTTGGCAAGAAAAGCGCGCGATAGAGGATATAGAGAGGTGCCACTCCAGGAACGATGTTCGCAAGTTTTACCAAAGTGTAAAACGTCAAAGCCAAGGATACAAGGCTCGAACAGGAGCCTGTCGAGATGAACAAGGAAATATTGTAGTTGAGACACAGTCGATGCTGAGGATATGGAAGAACCACTTCTGCAGACTGTTAAACGGCGATGACGAACAACATTCCGCTGTAAGGTAGAACGAACCATTCAATATTGGCAACGACAGCGAAAACTGCCAACCACCCGACCTGAGTGAAGTGAGGATAGCAATATCTAAACTCAAGCTTAATAAGGCTGCCGGAAATGACGGCCTTCCCGCTGAGCTTTATAAGGCCGGCGGAGATGACTTGGTAAGTAACATCCACCAACTCATAAGACAAATCTGGCCGGATGAAAGTATGCCTGAAAAATGGAACCTTAGCATTTCCCCGATCCACAAAAAAGGAGACCCACTGAACTGCGCCAACTACAGAGGCATAAGTCTCCTCAACATTGCCTACAAGATCCTATCTGCCGTAATATGTGAACGCCTGAAACCGTTTTCCAACAACCTGATCGGCCCTTTTTAGTGTGGTTTTAGGGCAGGAAAGTCCACAACCGATCAAATTTTCACACTTCGGCAGATCCTGGAAAAAACTCAAGAAGTCCAAATCGATACCCACCACCTATTCATCGATTTCAAAGCCGAATATGACAGCATTTATAGAGACGAACTGTACAGAGCCATGTCTAGTTTTGGTATACCGCCCAAACTCGTCCGTTTGTGTAGGATGACGATAGAGAATTCTCGCTCCTCCATCAGGGTCGTAAACGACCTCACCGACACATTCGATACCAAAAAAGGATTTACGCAGGGCGATGCGCTGTCATGTGACTTCTTCAATTTGATTCTTGAGAGGATTGTGCAAAACTCCAAAGCCAACACCAGAGGCACAATTTTCCAAAAGTCGGTGCAACTACTAGCATACGCTGACGATATTGACATCATTGGTAGTACTCAACGTGATGTCATAGCCACGTTTGCTAGTATAGAGAAGAAAGCGGCAAAAATGGGTTTAGCAGTAAATGAGGGTAAGACTAAGTATATGCTGTCATCACGAAAGGACACACAACATCGACGAATTGGACAGAACGTCACCATTGACAGATATAACTTTGAGGTAGTACGGGACTTTGTCTACCTCGGCTCCGCTATTAACTCTGACAACAACATCTCGTCAGAAATTAAACGAAGAATTACTCTTGCCAATCGCTGTTTCTTCGGGCTAAGAAGGCAATTTAGTAGTAAAGCCCTCACTCGAACTACTAAGGAGATCATATATAAGACCCTGATCATCCCAGTCCTGCTCTACGGCGCTGAAGCATGGACCGTATCAAAAGCGGATGAAGAAATCCTTGGTAGATTCGAGAGGAAAATTCTTTGAAAAATCTTCGGTCCCGTTTGCGTTGACGGGCTATGGAGACGAAGATTCAACCAAGAACTATACGAGCTGTTCAGCGACATGCCCCTGGTCAAAAAAACTCCGCATTGGACGTTTAAGATGGCTAGGACATGAAGAACGAATGACACCAATAATCCGGCTCGCAGAGTCTTCGATTCCCAACCAGACGTGCGTCGGACGCAATAGAGGAAGAGGAGGCAGTTAGCTAAGGACCGGGCTAATTGGAGAGGCATGTTGGTTGAGGCCCAGGTTCATTCCAGACTGTAGCGCCACTTAAGAAAGTAAGTCAACCCCCTGGAGAAGATATTCCTACACTAGACTCCCATTTGGTCTAGCTTCTGCTCCGGACATTTTCCAACAAATTATGTCAAATCTTTTCGAGCAACATACAAATGTAGAAGTATCCATGGACGACATTCTCATTCACGCAGAGACTCAGGAAGAATTGAAAAGCTTATCAAATAATGTTCTCGTCATACTGCTTGAGGCCGGCTTAAAGTTAAACAAAGAGAAGTGCGTATTTTGCTCGACAAAGGTGAAGTTCTTAGGCCACGTGCTTACGTCAAAGGGTATTCAGATAAATGAAAGCAAAGAAGAAGCTATTAAGAAACTAAAATCGCCAACAAATGTGACTGAACTGCAGAGACTATTGGGTATGGTAACTTACCTTGGGAAGTTCATTGGAAATTTGTCCGAGCTTACGCAGCCATTTCGGGACTTAATTGAAAAAGACGCTTGCCGGGAATGGAACGAAAATTACAAAGAAGCATTTGATAAATTAATGAAAGTGCTATGCTGTACACCAGTTTTGCGGTATTATAACTCAAACGTTGAGGTAAGGCTACAGGTAATCATAGTTTAGGGCAGTATTGTTACAAGGAATCCAGCCAGTTGCATATGCATCAAAAGCCTTAACGGCTGCACAACAAAATTATCCTCAAATGGAAAAGGAAGCACTGGCAATACGAATCGCTGCAAGCGGTTCCACGAATATGTATATGGAGGCCGCCTTACTATAGAAATAGACCACAAACCCCTAGAATCAATTTTTAAGAAACCCTTGCACCGTGCTCCTAATAGCCTTGGAAGAATACTGTATGAAGTTATTCCATATACGCCTAAGGTCACTTTTAGGAAGGGTAAAGAAATCGCATTAGCTGATGCCCTAAGTAGGGAATGTGAGCCAAAATAACGACGAAACTGAAGAGGAACTCGAGATCAATTCCATTTTGCAAGTGTCTGAAAGAGCCCGTAATATGATTGTCGAAAACACCACAAATGATACTGAGCTTCAAGAAATTATAAAGTACGTCCGAGATGGTTGGCCTAGTGATGCCTCCGAAATTTCTGAAAGAGCTAAAAAAATACTGGAATTTCAGGGATGAACTCGGTCTTGATGAAGAAGTCCTTATGAAAGGAGAAAAAGTAGTAATACCAGCTAGTCTAAAGAAAAGCATTCTTGCAAGAATTCACGAGGGACATCCTGGTATCCAGAGGTCAGTAAGCCGTGCTAAGGGTTATTTGTTTTGGCTTGGAATAACCGAGGATATTACAAATTTTATAAAATCGTGCCCTGTTTGTCAATCAACACAAAAATCAAATATCTTACCCATTTATCCTGGCACAGATGAGCAGTCAGCACCCATCAGAGTCCCTACCTTTCTGCAGTTGCCTGCTTGGGTCGGACCAGGTTTTTCTAAAGCCATTTTTGCGTTGGCTGCAGCAGTGCTTCCGGTTTTTTACCCCTGAGGTGCTAGAAGGACTTTTTCTCGATACCCATGACTAAAAGCTTCTCCCACAATTTAGAAACTTACTGTACTCAAGTTGGTTATACTGCCAAGTCGTCTCAAGGACCATTAATAGCTGCAGTGTACCAACCAACTAAAATGAGGTTTTCTTAATAGCTGAATAGATTGAAAGGCGCACTGCTCTTCCCCAAACCTGGGCTTAGTAGGTGTTTCACCGCAATCAAACTTCCTCGTCACACAAGTCCATGAGAATTTCTGATAGGATTTCATTAACAACGGCAAATTTTACATAATTTAGCGAAAGGATCGAAAATCATGGGACTACTTACCGCCGTGTCCTGAGTAGATAGCCAATGGATTGTATCCTTGCTATGATCTAAGATTATTCAGTCAACCCTAGGGTGATGATATACGCTGACAAATGTACACCCCAAGATGGAGTCATCTGTCCTCTATCGCAGCTTCTCGTCATGAATAAGCTGCGATATTCTTTAGCAATCAAGTTATATTCCAACTTACTCAGCATATTCTTCTTCGCCAGTAGCATTCCTTAAAAGCCTTATTTTTGGCTGCTGGCATTTGTTGTAGTCTCACAAAACCATGTATCGGGCGTACTTATTGCTGACAATATCGCTACTGGACTGTATTTGGACTTGATGCAGATAGGGGTACCTTCGAAGCATAAGACTTCTTACCTTGACCTTTGGCTTGTTGATAACTTGCATCCCAGGCCTTTTATTCGAGACCCTATTGAACAGGTTATACTTACAACTAGCCTGTCTGATGGAAATTGTGAGCGACGGCCATTGAATTCTGCATTCCGTCAAGTAAACAAAAGTTACGAACATTCTTCTCTTGATTAGGTAGCTACCTATGACTCAACTTCGTCCTATAGAGCACTCGAAAACTCCACAGCCCATATTGTGAACTCCAATCCCAAAAACTCTCGCCCCAGAAAATTCGTTTAAATATTACAAAGCATCTCGCACATAGCTGACTTCCTCCAATCATCGACTTTAATTGGAAAATTTTCCAACCAATTGCATTGGCAATTTATCCCTCCATCCTTGGTCTCCTTGTTCCCAAGATATGCCTGTTGTAACCGGACCGTCTACAACATGCCGCAATATCTTGATCTCTGTTTTCCAATCGATTGTATGTAATCGATCTTCTCCTGCAGAGGTTTGCCGATGACATATCAAAAATTGAAATCATGCACAATTGTTGCAAGGACATGGTCGGCTTCCGCCACCCAAAGGAGGCCAATCATAACCAAATCCATTTACGAGTCGCCGCAGTCCCCCAAAAGAAAGTGACAATCCACGCAAAACAATCTCGTAAGCTCGGTCAGCTCATGCCAAATCAATAAAACTCCCATTCATCATCGTTACCCGCCATTATACCCTTTTTGCCGTAATTTTCATTCCATTAATCGAAATGGCATCCAATCCTGCGCCATCGATGGTTAATCGAAGAGCCCCTTCTGTCCTTCGTCCATTGAATACCAACATACGCGCCAAATGTACCAAAACGAACGGCAAGGTGACTCTTCTCACCGGCACCAGGTCTATATCGCAAGGAGAAATCTCGTGTACAATCCTACGAAGAGTTGTATTATAATTTATCCTGATCTCGTTCCCTGGGGAGGGATAAATTAGAGTTAGCGGTGGTTGTGCTTCTTTCTCCACGACCACTACTCTGGGGATAGTGCCCTAGCAGCTTTTCAGGCGGTTTACTGCTTCAACCGCACACACAAATGAGAGACTAAACATTTAGTCCTGGATCCGTTCGAAACGATTTTCGTCACCCCGATACTAGGACGGGTCATGAGAAGCAACAAACAAAAAAAAAAAAATAAAGGACGAACGTGGGGGGGGGGGAAACCGAAAACAAATGGAAGATATTGCCGAGCTTACCAATTCTGAAGGACGACCGAGGAGAGACAAAGCGAACACAAACGTCTCTGGCGAATTGTGTTGTTATTCAATCTTCCATGGTCGTCCATTGTCGGTTGTTTCCTTTTCCATTTTTAATAATCAAAGTCAAATCCAAGGAATGGATTTCCACCGAACAAGGAAACGAAATTCAATTGGGATGTGGTCCGTACTGGATGGATACATGTGCATCATGGTCGTACGTACAACCAAACGTGAGGAGTGTTGAAAAATATCCTTCATCAGGAAGAATTCGGTTTTTTTTGTGGATGGAGGACAATTGTCGCATGACTTGGTGACGGTTAGTTTTCGGAGTTGGTAGTTTGAATTTGGAATGCGATTTATGTTTATTGCAACTTGGTTCAATGGTGATGAGTGGAGGGGTAGTCTGGTCGATTGGCCTTTTCATTAACTGCTCCCTTTTGGAGAGTTTTGAGTTTTCTTGTTTTTTTAAGAAAAACAAACTAAAAATTTAGCTCCTGTACTTAGTTTTGTTTGTCTTGTGTAAAAAGGGCGTTTGGTCATTGTTAGATGCCATCTAGTGTTGATTGGAAGAAATTTATATTAATACGGATATACAGATACATATATGGCTCATCAAGACACTGATGAGTTTCAAGAAGCCCATGAAAGGCCGATTTAATTGTTGAACAACTTTTTGGTTTAATCGACGTTTGCAGGGACCGGGCTATCTGGACACTTTTAAGCAAACGGGGAGTCTTTAGGTTAGCTATGCATTTTTGAAAAAAACTGTAAAGTGTCAGCCAATATCGTCAGGATGAACATCTTTTACGGTTTATTTCCATGATAGACGAAAACTTCGCTTGCTTATTTACGTCAAGTGTAAGGACATTTACCTAGATGGGTACACCCCAAAGACTACGTAAATTCCTGGGCTTCACTAAAGTTAATTTCATTGACATCATTGAAATACGATGATATCCCAACTTACAATTTTGCCACTCCAATGTTTATTTTTTTTTTCGAAGCAATAACTTCTATAGAGCTTGCAGAGTTCGCGACGGTTGAGCATTAATTTCTTGTGAAATGGGAAGGGCATGCATAATCAGCGATATAACCGATGATTTGTATGCTTCAAAGAAGTTTGCAATCGGCGGTTATGGCATCTCTAATCAGCGACATAACCAGGAAGTTTTATGCTTCGAAGACGTTTGAAATCGGCATAGAATTGTAGGTTTCATTTGTTGTGCCAAAAAAAAAAACTTTGCACGTACAAAGAAACAGAATTACAAAAGACCTAAGGTTTATAAAATTCGAATCCTTTTTACATATTTGAAGGTTTTGTTCTGAATCCATCGCCCGAAGTCAGAAATAGTAATTTTGGGGACAGCTTAGAAGCACCACACCTGAACATTCTTATGTATGAAACCGATTAAGGTGAGAAAATTCCATTTCAGTGGCTTCCATTTTAAGACCTGGCTTAAGCATTATCTGTTGCAGCACGAAATTATATCTAGCTACCTACTTAAACCAGATGGTCAATGGACAATCTTCAGCATGAACACCATTGCATTCACTTATGCACTTTCGGATTTAAATGTTGATGACTCGTTGGGAGTGCTAATAAATCAGCTACTCACAGGCAGAAATGAATCTTGACGTATCATCCGCACGTAGATCTGTTAGCTGTGGCACCCCACAAGGGGGGCGTCCTGTCTTCGCTTCTCTAGAATCTGGTGGTCTAGGAGCATAATGTGAAGTGATGAAGTGGCGATAGCTGGCAATAGCAGGGAAATTCCTTAACACCCTTAGAGAATTATTACAAAATGGCCTCTTTGTACTTCCTAAATGGTCCGCCAGATGTGGACTCGGCGCGAACCCTCAAAAAACCGAATCGGTCGTTTTTTAGCAGGAAATACAAAGTCCCGCATATTGACCCTCCCTGCGCCAGTCTCAAGTTTTCTGAAATAGCCAAATACCTGGGTCTGGTTTTGGATAAGTAACTGAACTAGAAAACCGTAGCGTTGTACTATGGAAACGAGTGGTGGGTGCACGACTGGGTCGTACGCAACTTTCTCTTTCACAGCAAGTTGGGCGTTAGATCTAATCATAAGCATTTTGATTATTGATGCTAAAATGATATAAATAATGTCGAAATGTATTCATACGAATTTTTACTCCAAAATTTGAAGGAATCGATGTCAATGTGAAAAACAATGATTTTCCGTTTTTGGCCAAAACTGAAAATTCCTTTTAGTAATAGTTGGGCTAAAGCTAATTATGTGGAATTGCTTCAAGCTGTAATAGTAGTATATGTATTAAATTTCATTCAATTTGACATAATAGTTTGCGAGATATTAACAATTTTCTTTATATGGCCTATATGACAAAATCCGTTATATGGATTTTCTCGAAAAAACTGGGTATGCAGTTTTGTTGGAACTAATATGCTTATAGTATATATAAAGTTTAATCAAAATCGTTAGAGCCGTTTTCGAGAAAATTGAGGTTATGTGTAATTTTTATATGGCAGGTACCAGTTTTAACATGGCTAAAAGCAAACAAAAAAAATGGCCTAGAATTATGACCAAAACAAGCTTGGATACGAAGTTTGCAGAAAATCGGTCAAGCCGTTTAGGCTGGGGAGACCGTCACGGACAGACGGACCGACGGACCGACGGACGGAATTCCAAAAACCACTTTTTTAGGCTCCGCTATCATCGTAATGTTAGAATCAATCAAAATCTCGAGGTCGAAAATTTTCACGAAAACAATATCTTTCTCTTTGTAAGAGAAAGTTAAAAAGACAATCGGAAAGAAATGGGGCATGCAACCACATGGCTTTACGTGTCTATTATTAGACCCATCCTACTGTCTGGTAAAAGGCTTTAGAAACAGCCTCCAGCCGCAACCTTTTAGGTTAACTTCAATGACTAGTTTGCATATGTATTAGCGAATCTCTAAGAACAACCCTCTCTGCAGCCCGAGATGTTATCCGTCATCTAGTGCCCCTAGATACTTACGGCAAACAGACCGCGGCTTGTGTAGCTGTGAGACTGAGAGCCTCGTCAAAATGGACACCCAAACAGACAAGATACAGACAAGACACAGAGATTCTGAACTACCTTAACGTCACAAAAAACAACGACCTCCCAACACAATTTTATAACTTTTATAACAATAACATCAGAACGACCATTCCCAGTCGCCTTGAATGTGAGTCGGATTCGATCGAAACCAATAACTCGATTTACAGCTATACGGATGGTTCTAAGACAGAATCTGGAGTGGGTGGAAGTGTTTTCTCCTAGATGCTTAACCTAAGCATATCCTTTCCCCTTCCGGATAATTGTAATTGAAAAGGAGTGAAATATCCACGAAGTATATAAACATCTTCTAAGACAGCCAAGCTGCAATCTAATCCCTGGAATCCACCTCGATTAAATCGAAATCAGCCCACGAATGCCGGCAGATCATTTTAAAATTCACCTCTACTGGGTGCAGGGCCACAGATACATTCCAGGAAAGGCAGATTAGCTTGCCAGGCAGGGCACCACCCTTGATATTCTACCGCCAGTAGATACGTTAGGTATGTCCCTTGTCACATGTATATTGCAGATCAAACTGGATGCGATCAAGAAAGCAAACCGCAGATGGATAAACGGCACAACGTGTCAAATATCCAAGGAACTCTGGACAAACCTTTACCAGAAGCGCTCCACCTGCTTGACAATGCTGAAGAGATCAAACATCAGCACCGTAATCGGTGTCCTTATACAGGACACTGTCCTATAGGCCTACACGCAAAAAGGCTAGGCCTCTTCAGCAATAAGTTTTGTAGAAGCTGCCTGGACGAAGAAGAGGAGGAAAGTATTGTTCACCTTCTGTGCTCTTGTCCAGCTCTCTCAGAAAAAGCTTCATCTGGTAGATTACTACTCATCTAAGTGAGGTGGCTAATATAAATATCAGAAACCTCCTTCGCTACATAGTCAGCTCTGAATGGTTCAATTAGGCGAACGAATATACCATTTCGACAGCTCCACGTGTTACCACAATAGACCGTATGCCCATTTCGTCAAAAAAACGGCATAGAAGATTATTCGAAGAATATTTCGCTCAAGTCTACCAATGAGATCTTCAGGTGCTTTTGATACGATCCATGGATTGGCCCGTAGACCTGGACTGGGATGATAATGGTTTTATATAGAATCTCCTTAATTATCGAGTGAGGGTTTTGTTACTAAATTGCCTTCTTAGTCCAAAAAAAGCGGTTGCTATTTAAAAGTGTCACTTTTGCTGCAATCGTCCTTTTTGGTAGCCATATGCAAACCCATTTAACACATGTCAGGTTGCCAAGTTACTTTGGCTAAACCCTGATCTAAAACGTTCTAAGATTTAGATTTTACTTTTTGAACCTCACATTAGCGATACCATATGCGACATCACTGACAATGTGCAACTTTGCAGCCTCCATCTTTCAAAATCTCTGTGATTTTTCCATCATGAAAGCGAAAAGCGTAAACCCAGGGCAGTTTTGGGGATCTAGTGAATGGGTTACGCCGGTGTTTAAGGGTAGTGATGCGATTACATGAGAACACAAGTGTTCTCACTCTAGACTCTCACTATCAACTCTTACTCTCACCTCCAGGCTGGTGACTGGTAGGTACCTAGTACCTCGACTGGAGATGGGGAACAAACCCCTGTGGAAGGTCGTTGGTGCAGCAAACGAGAGAGGGGGAGGCGTGTCCTCTCACTAGATGGAGTCAACGGTGGCGCCTACAAATCCAGTTAGATCGAACTGGTAGTGTAATCCCTATATGAGCTGCTTCGACATATTTGAACACCAGGTCTATAGGGATTTCCAATACTGAGCCAGGGTGTTGGAAAAGAGTTGGTGGCGGAGGAGCCCTCAATGGGTCAACGGCAGCGCTCATATCCCCAAATGGGCTACTGACATCGTTATCTCCGGCCCGCTGTCCTAGGGTCAAAAACAAGGGCATTCCAGGTTGGGGGTTGTGCCGTCGGGGTAACTTCCCGACAATGGAAAAAACCATTAGTTATGAGAGAGACACAACCAGCCTCGGATAATGAAACTCCTCATATGGCAAAAAGACCCGGACCGTCAATTGCCTATGAAATGAGAGTACCTGGAATGTACGAACACGCTACACCCGGGTGCTACGCAAAAACTTGAATCTGTCCTCACGCGGTACAAGGCAGATATAACCGTAATCCAGGAGATAAGATGGATAGGATCAGGTATAATGAAGAGAAATTATTGCGACATTTATAACAGCTGCAACAAGCTGGTAAATCGGCTTAGTACAAAAGTAATTGACTTCAAGCCGTTAAGTGATCGCTTTCTGTGATAAGCATCCAAGCTACGTTCCAAAACATAAGCCTAATATGTGCACAGCACACGTCCCTACCGACGAGGCGGAAGATCCCATCAAGGAGGAGTTTTATAACCTCCTGGATGGAGCCTACGGAGCCTGTCCGGAGTATGATGTAAAAGTTATAATCGAGGATTTCAATGCTTAAGCTATAAAAAAGCCTTACTGGCTTCTGGCTACAAAACCGGAACGCAGGCTCTTCGAGACAGCGAAGGAAACCTTGTCACTGAAGCGCAGGGAATAGTTGATGTGTTTAAGCAGCATTTCCAACAGCTGCTAAATGGGCATCATGTAGAGAGAGTGATAGGGCAAGAAGAGAACCCACGTCCGCAGTCCAGTCCACGTCCGTGAAGAACTAATTCCACCACCTAGTATAGAAGATGTTGGCCTAGCTATAAAAAAGCTTAAGACCAACAAGGCTGCAGGTTCTAATGGCTTACCAGCGGAGCTTTTTAAATACGGTGGCGATGTTTTGGTAGGGAGCATGCACCGAATCATCAACCCAATGCCCGACGACTGGACTATCAGCTCCATATGCCACAACTACAAAAAAGGCGATCCTATGTCTTGCAAGAACTATCGAGGCATATCCCTGCTAAATGTCGCATAAAAGATCCTATCCAACGCACTCTGTGAACATCTAAAACCGTTCTGCAACACACTAATCGGCACGTACCAGTGTGGCTTCCGGCCCGGCAGATCGACTATGGACCAAATTTCACGCTGAGGCAAATCCGTCGAAACTCACCACCTATTCATCGACTTCAAAGCCGCGTATGATGGCCGATGGCCGAATTCGGAATCCCGGCAAAACTGATTCAGCTGTGGAAAACACCCGCTGCAACGTGTGGTTTGGAAGTAGCTCTTCCGAACTATTCCAAACATGCACCGGATTTCGGCAAGAAGACGCGCTATCATTTGACTTCTTCAATCTCGTACTGGAGCAGATAGTGCGCAGGGCAGGTGTTAACACGAAAGGCACTATTTTCAATAGGTCCGTCCAGCTGCTGGGCTATGCGGACGATATTGACATCATCGGTCGCTCCCAACATGCCGTGATAAAAGACGTTTGCCTTGAAGTAAATGAGGACAAGACTAAGGATAAGACTAAGTGCTATCAACAAACAAAAAAGCATCTGTCCACCGCCTAGGACAAAGCGTCACTATTAGTAGCAGCAATTTCGAGGTAGTTAAGGAGTTCACCTACCTCGGAGTTAACACAAACTCCACGAATGACACCCTAGTGGAGATCCGTCGAAGAATTACCCTAGGAAACCGTTGCTACTTGAAGGATGAAATGTGTGCTCTACAAAACCCTTATCCTTCCAGTTCTGATTTATGGTGCCGAGTGCTGGACGATAAACAAGAAGGGAGTGTTGATACTGAGCTCCTTCGAAAGAAAAATACTTCTTCGGATTTTTGGTCCTGTGCACGAGGAGGGCGAATGGAAGAGAAGATACAACTCTATGAGCTGTACATCGAGCGAATGGACAATAATGCTCCAGCACAGAGGATCTTCGAATCCCTGCCCCCAGGTTCATGAAGGCAAGGAAAACCGAACCTCCGTTTGAAAGACCAAGTCATCGCGGATGCCAGAGCGCTTGGTCTAGACTACTGGAAACAGCGACCCAGGGATCGTAGAGGATGGAAGGCTGCAGTTTCTCAGGCAGAGACTCTTCACGGGTCGGGAGCCTGATAAGTAAGTAACTAATTGAGTGGGTTACAGAACGATGGGATGCGTCAGCAATTTGCTCAGCGAATATCCGCAAGGTTCGAATAAATTCCAAATGATTGGTTGTCGAGTAGGTTCCTGGTAGTTTTCAACAGCGGCTTCTGGTTTTTAAGCACAAGTTTGGGGGCAAAACGGCTTTTTGTTTTGATTATTGCTAATGAAAGAACTGAGCGCAAATAACTGGAGTCCAACAAGATGGTATTAACACTTTTTAAAGCTACTTAATCTCGACTACTAACTACTTAAGTGGCACTACAGTCCGAGATCAACCTTGGACACAACCAACAAGTCTCTTAAGGCCTTACCTTTTCTCTACAGCGAACCACATCTGGCTGGTAATCGAAGACTTTGAGAGCCGGAGTATCGGCGTCCATTACCCCTTTATATCCAAGATCTCAATCTGGACCGAAAATTTTTTTAAAATTTTTGCCAAAATGACCAAGGATTTCTTCTTCCGCTTTTGGTATGCTTCAGCGCCATAGAGCAGACCTGGGACCATCAGGTTCTAAGATAGGATCTTCTTAGTACCTCGAGTGCAGGCCGCCTAAAGACACAGCGATTTTCAAGAGTAATTATTCGTTTGATTCCTGTCGAGATGCCGATGTCAAAGTTAATAACGGAGCCGAGGTAGACAAAGTTCCGTACTACCTCAATGACAGCACATACTTGGTCTTTCCCCTTATCTACTGCTAAACTCATTTTTGCCGCTTCCTAATCTATACTAGCAAACGTGGCTCTGACATCACGTTGAGTCCAACCAATGATGTCAATATCGTCAGCGTATGCTAGCAGTTGCACAAATTTACGGGAGATGGTGCCTCTGGAGTTTTGCACAACCGCCCCAAGAATCAGATGAAAGAAGTCAGCCTTTCATAAATCTGTTTTAAGTATCGATATGTTGGTTAGGTCAATTCCGAAACTGTAGAGCAGCGAGAATTCTTCATATTAATCCTGCACAGACGGACGAATTTGGGCGGAATACCGCCTAGATATGCCTCTGTATAGTTCGTCTCTATAAATGCTATCGTATGCGGCTTTGAAGTCATTGAATAGGTGGTGGGTATCGATTTGGACTTCTTGGGTTTTTTTTTCAGGATCAGTTGTGGACACTCCTGGGATAAAACCACTGTTTCTGGCGTTCAGATATAACGGAAGAATATCTGCGTTCGCAGCGAATTTCAGAAGCTTAAGTCCTTCGCTAGACGTAGTGTCGGATAGGCTGTGTTTTCCGAAAGTTCTTCTTAAGATGTCCCCTCTTCCAACCTTTACTCAAACATTTTCCAGCACGATTTAAACATCGTATTTTGGTAGTCTTAGTCGCTCATATGTTGTGTCCAGGACTAAGTAAAATATAATTTCATCCTTCGTCCATGGTAAATTTGGCCCTGATAAAAATTGTAAAAGTGCGTTCCCTAAAATAGAGTTCTTACCTAAGTCGGTAGCATATAACAAATCCGTATCCGAATAGTCGTTGTTTCTGCTCAAGAACGGTGGTAGATGCCACAATTCTTCATCTTGCATCTGCCCAGACTATCTCTTCCCATCATATTTCCTTGATGTCAGTAATGTCTGCTTTGTAGCACCTTAGTGCTTCCCCTTCTGTTAGCCATTCTTATATCTGAAGTGCATTTATTAGCCTTGTTGTCATTTTATCAGGGACCATTTGTAGCTTTCTACAAGAAGGGTTTTTTATGAATGAGCAGTTAACCGAAAGCTCAAACCCCAACCTGGATTACCCGTTCCTATATATTAGATACTCCTAGGTGACACGGGCCCATCGGTAACCACTACGGATTTGAGCTAAGGCGTTGGCTTGGTAGCTCGTACGGCACCTGTAGGTTTAATTTTAGTCAATTTTAACTGCAGATGGCACCGTTGATTCTATGTTGGGAATTCTGATTAAGGACCTTACTGCCAGTTAATTTTAGTCCGTGAGTTACATTTTGTTTGCCATATCAGTGTATCTACAGAGCGTTCCACTATCCGTCAACTGAAGACGCGACCGATAGGAAACTAGCAATTCCACACAGAGGAAGTCGAACGGAGGATATGATAAAACGGCGAATTTTATGAACCGTACCAAGTTGTAAATGTTCTCCAAAAGGGAGCGTGTTCAGCTTGTCCACACTAAGCAAATAATGCCCCAGGAGAATCTTCGAAACCAACCCTTCGAGTTGAAGATAATAAGAAAGACCGACACCAGGAACGAAGAAAATTCAAAGCTGGCTTGTCTCAGGCAGTAACCCTCACCACGTCGAGAGCCTCAGGTCAAGAAATCGATGTACCATATGAGTTCTTGTTCAAAACCCACAGGTACCTGCCCATTTAAGTGGCATGCAGGATTCCAAAAACTGTTCAAAGCTTCTTAACTTACTTGCCCGGCCAATCCCCATAAATCGATATACCTCTCATTACTTAAACCCATCTAAAGCCTCTGACTAGTATCCCCAATTAGTCCATTAGCACTCTCTACAGCATTCCCTCCTTACACCTTCTAAATCAAATCCCAGATAAAACTTCCTTCCGCCCTCCTCCGCTAACTCTCTTTTACGACCCATATCACATTTCGTCACCGGAAAAAAAAGGAGAAAGGACCAACCTACACCAACACCTGTGTGTGCAAATTCTTATATTGAAATCCCACACATTGAACCCGAAAATCGGAACGTAAAACTCCCATATCCCTCTATACGAGCAATACAACACCCAGCCTCGCACCTACAACAGGCTTCTCAAGCAAAAGAAAGCCAAAACCAAGGGGATACATAAAAACGTAAAGTCCTTCGATTTTGGCAAGATGGAGTGTATTTTGCGACACTCATAAAACTGATCCAGTCTAATGAAATTCAAAATCCCTGCCATGGTCCTGTCGCATCTCTCTTGGCCCGCATATCTCGAGCCAACATGTTGCTAACAAAGCCACCACAAATATCTCGGAATCTATTTTTTTTATAGCATCTACCACTACACCTCCTTGCGAGCATCCTGCGTGTGTGTGTCTCATAAGAAGACTTGAAGTTGAAGCCGAAGCGAATCGATATATAGTTTCGTCCTTTGTCGAGTATATTTGCCTTGCCAGCCACCAAGGTGTAGGCATCGGTGTGAGAGGTTGTTTGTGTAAGTTGCATGTAATAGGCAGAGAGCATGAGTAGGATTCGCCAGCTTCCACTCACATTTGCAGGTGAGAGTTTATGCAATTCTCCGTTCATATTAAATGAATATGACTCTGGCTCGCATGCAGGTGTCTCCATAGGGCTGGAATCCTGGGGGCGAATATTCGAAATGGTGTCACTGCCCGGATAAGGCGGGTAGGTGGTTGTGATGGTGGGAAACTGCAAATCCGCAATCAGACATTGCACAAAGTCATGGCAAGATGTAAGGACGACGAAGGATGAAGGGGGGCAGAGGAGAACAAAATAAAAATGAAAGTAGAGACAAGAAAACCGTAGGCAAACAAAGCTATTACAAGGATTATTTGTGGTGCTCAAATTGAGAATGTGTTTGCTCGGAGGAAGGACTTTTTACGAATTCATCTAAATTTATGGAAGTCTTGAGATTGTTGCATGTAGTTATATGACTGCAGCCGGGCATAGTGGATAGAGTTGGCATATATGGGGGATGAATGAAGCTACAGACCTGCAGAATGAAATAAAACTTGAAGGACATCGTTCAATGGAGGATGAGACATGGAAATTGCACTTCAAATCGATGGCTGAGATAAGATTCTACTGGTATGTTAAACATGGACTGCATAAGATGAAAAGCGATGCAGATCTATTTGGGTGCAGTGGCCTGATGTTTAGTCCCAAAATAATACCTTTATGGGCCCTTAATTTAAGATGTATGATTTTTTTAAACCAATTGCTCTAAACTTGTATGGACCTATACCATCTAGTGGTTTCTTTTTAAATCATAGGGTATTTTGACAGCTGTTTCCCTGGGGGAAATCTTGACAGAAAGTCAAGAGTCTTAAAAGCCAGCTTTCTTTTTGGATGATTGGTAATCGTTAAGTACTCAAGGAAGCCCTAAACGATGAATATGCTCGCCGAACTTGCTCGTTTGCGTTATCCCCTACATGACGAACACATTTGGCGAGCATTCCTTTCGTTCTGATTCCTCACACCGTGAACATGTGCAATATTCACAGCAAAAATTAGGTTTACTCGCGAACATGGCCCCATACGGCGAACATCAAAGCCAAGGAACACCAAAAAATTGAAATTGTTCGCCAACAGCGAGCGGCTTGCTAGCCAGCCCCTATAAGAGAAAAACATAGCAGGCGGGAGCAGGTTCGGCGAGCATGTTCGTCACAATGTCAAGGCCGTTTGCACACAATGGCATTGACTATGCATGCTTAAGCTGAAGTGGCGCTACAGTCCGGAATGAACCTGGGCCTCGACCAATATGCCTCTGCAATTAGCCCGGTCCTTAGCTAACCGCCTCCAGTTGCGCACTCCAACTTGGTTGAGGTCGGTTCTACTTGGGCGCGCCACCAAAGGCGAGGTCTTTCTCTACTGCGTCCAATGTCTGGCTGGGTCCATTATTTCTACATGTCCTAGCCATCTTAAACGTCCCATAGGGAGTTTTTTTTTACCAGGGTATGTGGCTGTACAGCTCGTAACGTTCGTGGTTGAATCTTCTTCCAAAGCCCGTCAACGTAAACGGGACCGAAGATTTTTCGAAGAATTTACCTCTCGAAACGACCAAGGATTTCTACATCCGCTTTTGATACGGTCCATGCTTCAGCGCCGTAGAGCAGGACTGGGATGATCAGGGTCTTATTCTGGATCTCCTTATTAATTTGAATGAGGGCTTTACTGCTAAATTGCCTTCTTAGCCCGAAGAAACAGCGATTGGCAAGAGTAATTCTTCTTTGAATTTCTGATGAGGTGTTGTTGTGCGAGTTAGTTGCGGATTCGAGGTTGTCAAAGTCCGGTACTACGTGACGTTCTGTCCAATTCGTCGATGTTGTGTGTCCTTTCGCGTTGACAGCATTAGCTAAGTCTTAACCTCATTTACTGCTAAACCCATATTTGCCACTTCCTTCTCTATACTAGCAAACGTGGCTATGACATCACGTTGAGTCCTACCAATGATGGCAATATCATCGGCGTATGCTAGTAGTTGCACCGCTTTATGGAAGATTGTGACTCTGGTGTTGGCTCGGGAATTAAGCACAATCCTCTCAAGAATCAAATTGAAGAAGTCACATGACAGCGCATCGCCTTGCCTAAATCCTTTTTGGGTATCGAATGTGTCGGTGAGGTTTCCGACCCTGATGGAGCAACGAGAATTCTCCATCGTCATCCTACACGAACGGACGAGTTTGGGCGGTATACCAAAACTAGACATGGCTCTATATAGTTCGTCTCTATAAATGCTGTCGTATGCGGCTTTGAAATCGATAAATAGGTGGTGGGTATCGATTTGGACTTCTTGGGTTTTTTTCCAGGATCTGCCGAAGTGTGAAGATTTGATCGATTGTGGACTTTCCTGGCCTAAAACCACACTGATAAGGGCCGATCAGGTTGTTGGTAAACGGTTTCAGGCGTTCACATATTACGGCAGATAGGATCTTGTAGGCGATGTTGAGGAGATTTATGCCTCTGTAGTTGGCGCAGTTCAGAGGGTCTCCTTTTTTGTGGATCGGGCAAACGATGCTGCGGTTCCATTCTTCAGGCATACTTTCATCCAATCAGATTTGGCTTGTGAGTTGGTGGATGTTACTTACCAAGTCATCTCCGCTAGCTTTATAAAGCTCAGCGGGAAGGCCATCATTTCCGGCGGCCTTACTAAGCTTGAGTTTAGATATTGCTATCCTCTCTTCACTTAGGTCGGATGGTTGGCAGTTATCGCTGTCGTTGCAAATATTAAATGGTTCGTTCTGTCTGACAGCGGAATGTTGTTCGTCATCGCCGTTTAACAGTCTGCAGAAGTGGTTCTTCCATATCCTCAGCATCGACTATGTCTCAACTACGATATTTCCTTGTTCATCTCGACAGGATTCTGTCTGAGCCTTGTCTCCTTGGCTTTGACGTTTTACACTTTGGAAAAACTTGCGAACATCGTTCCTGGAGTGGCACCTCTCTATATCCTCGATCGCGCGCTTTTCTTGCTCTTTTTTCTGAAAAGCCGGTGTTCTTCCCTTCTTCTCTGTCTATAGAGCTCAATGGCAGCTCTCGTATTCACCTGCAGCTTAGCCTTGTAGGCCTCGTTCTTGGCTGCGAGTATCTGTCGGCATTCCCCATCAAACCAGGGGTTTCTTGCTGGTGGCCGCGAGAAACCTAGCACATCAGTTGTGGCTGATCTAATGGCTTGTTGGCATCGTTGCCATTGTTCATCGACATTAGATTCTGGTGGTATGGTGTGAATCGAGAGGTTAAGGGATACGCGTTGCGCGAAGGTCTTGGCGGTCTCTGGCGATTGCAGTCTTTCGACTTTTAATTTTTTTCATAGTATTTCTGGTTTGTTGTTGCGTGGTGGATATCCACATTCTTATCCTATCTGGAATCGATGTTATCCCGTCGGAATGTTCGGACATCCAATATACTAGATGCGTGCCTCTTGTATATCGGAATGTGATGAATTTGGTTGACTGTTCGTTGATCTAAGACTGCCATATGTCCCCGTATGGATATCGAGGTGAAGAAACCGTGTGCTGGCTATAGTGGCATTTCATATCATATTTCCCGAAAGTACTGCTAAAGATGTCTTCTCTTCCTACCTTTGCGTTAAAATCTCCCAGCACGATTTTAACATCGTACTTTGGTAGTCGCTCATAGGTTTTGTCAAGGAGCTCGAGAAGCGGTCCTTAGTCGTATCATCTTTGTCCTCCGTCGGAGCATGAGTGCATATAAGGATATGTTGGCGAATTTGGCCTCAATGCGGATTTTTACAATGCGTTCGCTAATGTCTTGGAATCATAAGACTTCTTGCCTAAGTCTGGCACTTAGAACAAATCCGCATCCGATTAGTCGCTGTTTAAGCTCACTAAAACATGGTCCATAGTTGATGTCACAGTTTTCATCCTTTTTTTGGCCGGCCCATCCCATCGTATTTCCTGGATGGCAGTAATGTCTGCTTTGTAGCAGTTAAGGGCTTCGGCTAGTTGTTCGCCTGCACCTCTCCTGTTTAATGTTCTCACATCCCAGGTGCAGATACGAACGTCGTTGTCCTTTTTTCCATTCTGATCAGGCTTGTTATAGGGTTGCTGTTTTTCGTCTTGCTATGAACACTCGCACTTTTCGTTAATTAAGTCAAACCGGATGGATGGGACCAGTACCCGATGGTTACCACTTGGAGGTAAAAATAAGCACTTTCGATGTGTAGTCAGACTTACAACCACTGGGCATTGCCAAGTTAAAGCCAATCAGAGTCCACCCTCGTTTTACAACACCCAACCATCCGTATGAACAACATAATTTTGATTCCTAGTCGTATCAAATTCTAAATCTTTTGCATCTTTTGAGCTAATCCCGCATTAGTTTGACAAGGTAATATCAATTTTTACGAATAGCTTAGATAAACTTAGTCATTTGGATTCGACAGTTAACTGGAGGTCCGGACAGCGTCAAAAAATACTACAAATGAATGGTTTTGAGAAAAGCTGGGCATTGGATCCTTATGATCCAGTTTTGGTATTAAGTGTGTACCTCAAGGTTTCAACAAAAAATTCTTAGTTGTGGAATCGACTAATTTGGCTCATTTTTAGCTGAACCACTTACCACTTTACGACTTATGTCAACATGTTTGGTACTTTGACAACTGCGTTATCCCACTAGCTCAGGAACACTCAGTAATGAATATTTTGATTCATCCACAAGGAGGTAGGTACAGCCCATCTGGCGGATCGAGTATTCTCATCGAAAATTGGAGTAAGCTCTGCGACTAGAATTTCGATAGAAATGTTTAACTTGATCTTCAACGTGATAAAAATGTAAGCCATGGCTGATGTTTTGACATTGACATACTAAGGGTTTGGTTAGGTTTGATGGGCTGTTGAGGCTCAGATGAGCCGTCAAACCCTCATAGGCCTACGTGGGCCCATAGCAATACCCTTTATTGTTCCTGAAAAGAAAGCTGCATTAGTATAGAGAGTGATACTTAGGTGATTTGTGCTGCTCCATTAGCTTCAATGAGGTAATTGCTCCATCCCGACTTGCAGCAGAAGCTGACAATCTGTGCTATGAGGGTTGTGGCTACCTCCGTCAAGTCCTCGTAGTATAAGTTGCCGAGGAGTTAGTTGCGGCTGTTGCTGATCTGTCCTGTGGGGGTTGTGACTACCTCCGTCAAGTCCTCGTAGAATAAGTTGCCGAGGAGTTGTTGCGGCTGTTGCTAATCGCGGAGCAGTGACACAGTAGCTGGACCATGTCCTTCTCGACGTCTGGGTCTACGCATTTCCTGCATATTGCTCCATCCCGACTTGCAGCAGGTTATGGCTACCTCCGCCAAGTCCTCGTAGTATAAGTTACCGAGGAGTTTGTTGCATCTGTTGCTGATCTGTCCTATGGGGGTAGTGGCTACCTCCGTCAAGTCCTCGTAGAATAAGTTGCCGAGGAGTTGTTGCCGCTGTTGCTAATCGCGGAGCAGTGACACAGTAGCTGGACCATGTCCTCCTCGACGTCTGGGTCTACGCATTTCCTGCATAGTTGGTGCGAGTCAATTAGGTTAATTCTGTGGGAGTGTTTACCCAGCAGATTGTGACCTGTTTTAACTGTCACCGCTATAGAAATGGAAGCTCTGTTCAGAGCTATAAGCTTGTTCGGCCAAAGGTCTTTTGTGTGCTTGCAAGTGTTGATGTTTTGCCACCTAGATTTTGCTTCATTTTGCTTGAATCTGGTTATTTTCTGTTTTTTGAAAGCAAGTGGGAGTCTAACCCTATTGTCGCATAAGGGAATGCAGCTGGAAGATCCTAGTCTGGCTAGCTCGTTTGCTTTCTCGTTTTCTAGAACGTTATTATAGAGACCTTAGCTCTGAGCGACAGCTTCCAACTACTCGTGATTTTATTATGTTGGATGCCAGCGTATTTATGGTCGCTTGACTATCTACGTAAATGGAGATATCCTCGTGTGATATGTCCAATACTCTAGCCGATTCGGCAGCTTCGAGTATGGGTAGGAGTTCTTCTTGGAAAACACTGAACGAGTTTGCCAATCGAATGGAAGTGTTTAACCCGATTCTATCGAAGTAGACCCCAGAGCCTACTCCTATTTCCATTTGACTACCAGTGGCCAGAGAAGTGGAGAAAGAACGCACCCTTGTGGACTTAAGGCTGGGTTTGAATTAAAATACGCAAATTGTTATGTTCCTGTTGAAAAGCCTTGTACAAGAATTTGACTGTATAAATGGTGGCATATGGTCTGTAAATAAATAAAAAATAAAATACTTCAAGGTTCTGTTCAAGCCAATGGCTTTGGTCTTCCTTTTATGGATTTGAACCGCGTAGTAATAAGTTAAAAGGCTTCTGTGAATCAACTTGCAGTATTGCCCTCTGATTAGCCTTCTTATTTGAACAGCTAATTGGTGCCGTTCTTTTCCGTAAACCAGCCTCTTGCTAGCCCTAATGCCAGATATGGGGGTCTATTCTAATAGACGCACAGTTGCCCAACATTTCAGTCCATTGACGCATTGTCAGTCTACCTATAGAATACATTCAAATGTCACCACGGCTTTGCCGACTTTCAACCACGACGACAAAGCTTCCTTTATGCCTTTTGGCATTTTGCAATCCTCGAACAAAACATTAGCCATCACGTCAATCCTTATTCGCCTTGCATTTTTTTGTTTTTATTGTTCTCAGACCTCCCCTTCACACCCAAACCTATATAAGCAGTATCATTCAAAAAAAAAAAGCCTGCATGTGGTTTTACAATTTTTGTCTCTCGAACCAGTCTTTCGTCCTTTCTATTATACAAATGAAATTGGCATGATATCGGCTCGTTGTCGGCTCGGATGGCAGCTGCCTGAATGCAACAAAAAAAAAGGACAACAACGAGCAGGCAAATCCAGCCATTTACCAAATCCATCCCTCGCCGAGACAGAGCTAGCTAGGCAGGCATCCACATCCAATTCACTTTTGCAATGAACGGAACATTTTCATTCATCTTCAGCGAGGACGAGGCGGAGGATGGACCGCTCAAGTGTGCCTTTATCCAACAATCTATTCACCCACACCACCCGATGCACCCCCACCTGCGGGGGATGAATGTCGACTCGATGTCACTGCTGCGTCAGCGGGAAAAATGCGCAGCGGCACTTCTCCGCATTTCGAGTTTATTAATTTGTGCATAATGCTGAGCAGATTTGATATTATAATGCACACGACCCCAACAGGGGTGGGTTTTCACTTTTCCATTTTCCATCCGTGATTTTTTTTTTCCACCCGTTGTTCCGTTTTTTCTTGACTCGCTGTTTAATATGTGGATTTGTGCGAAATCCAGCAACGGAACATGAGGATGGGGTGGTCTGGGTATTGTTTGGCGACACGAGCCCCCGACGTACTGTGTGCAGGGATGTTTCTTTTCTAAGTCGCAATTTTTCAGGGGGCGGTGGTGGGGGTTGTTAGGCTCTTTGTTGAATCAAGCGCAGAAGTTTCACTTCTTGTTTGTCATTAAGTATGCAGATTCACCTAGGCTCACAGATGTAGGTTTTCTAGTCGGAGGCAATCAAGTTGATCCGATGGGAGATGGTGGAGTTTAGAAGTTCTAATTAGAGATTAGAGGGCGGGTAATAGGTTTAGTTTAGTTTTGGCAACTTTCAAAGTTCTATACATTTGAGAAAAGGCAGGAGAATGGACGACTTCATTCCGGTCTTCGAAGTGGAAGATTGACTTCGTAGATTTCAAAGTTGTAAGTAGAGAAAGAATAAGCCTTCCCAGCAGAGAAGTTACTCCTACCAACGAGGAAATTAAAAGGAACGTCAGCCAGCTTCCAGGGGCCTTGGATCGTCAGAAGAAGCACTTTATCAGAAAGGACAAGTACGGACACCTGCCACAACACATCCATCGTATCCAACCGATCAGTCACCGAAGCTGGAATCCAACATCTGATGATGTGTTATCACAGCTCGATTGTACCAACAATCAAGGGGTTGTTACCAATGCTACGGATCGCCCGAGGATGCACTTTACCAGCAAAAGAAGGGTACGGACACCTCCAATACCACATTCAAGGAAGTTATTATCACGGACGAAGGCTTCGCAAGCGACTCATACCATCCCGAAGATGGCCTTTACCAGCAAAAATAATTACGGAAACCTTAAGCACATCCAAAAAAGATACTATCACGGACGAAGGCTTCGCAAGCTACTCATACCATCCCGAAGATGGCCCTTACCAGCAAAAATAAGTACGGAAACCTCAAGTACATCCAAAAAAGATACTATCACGGACGAAGGCTTCGCAAGCTACTCATACCATCCCGAAGACGCCCCTTACCAGCAAAAATAAGTACGAAAACCTCAAGAACATCCAAGAAAGATACTATCACGGACGAAGGCTTTGCAAGCGACTCATACCATCCCAAAGATGGCCTTTACCAGCAAAAATAAGTACGGACACCTCAAGAACATCCAAGAAAGATGCTATCACGGCGAAGGCTTCGCAAGCTACTCATACCATCCCGAAGACGCCCTTTACCAGCAAAAATAAGTACGGAAACCTCAAGCACATCCAAAAAAGATACTATCACGGACGAAGGCTTTGCGACGAAGCAACTCATACCATCCCAAAGATGGCCTTTACCAGCAAAAATAAGTACGGAAACCTCAAGCACATCCAAAAAAGATACTATCACGGACGAAGGCTTCGCAAGCCAGTAGTAGGGATCTTTCACTGAACCTGGAACGAAAATTTGATGAAAATAGAGCTGTTCACTCACAGCATGGTATTGTTTCAAATGCAATGGATCATCAGAAGAACAGCAAGAACAAGTAAGGACACCTTCAACGGCTCGTTGCTACTTTCACAGGCAAAGGCTTCGCAGTCGTTTCAACGGATCTTTTACCGAACCTAGAATCGATCTGATAAGTATAGTGCTGTTGACTCGAACCTTCAATGTAAAAATATTATCTTTTGAGAAGTTATAGGATATCACGAACAGAAAGCATTTTTGAGCAGGCTTGAGGACATAAAACTTTCTCCGGATGCCTTTAATAAAATAAGCCGCATTGCTGCAAAAAAAATATTATATCCCGGTGCCCAATAATGTTGGGCAACATCCACTATCTACGCAAAAGGAAAAGTCTGAAAGATTTGCCAGGTATTTTTAAGAAAGTTTATAGGACCGGCCTCCCTAAAATGTTCTATCAATTTTAAGGCTTCTGTAAAGATTCCGGGGATGTGTGTGCATGTGGTATTTGTAAATATGTTTTGGTAAAGCTTCCATCAAATTAATAGAAAAGGATGACCTCTTTAGAGCTTTTGACTTAGGGCTTATAGCAGCCGTGACTACTTAGTTTATTAAGCGATGAACTACCACGCAGAAGGTCTGGGATCGATTCCCAGTCGTAGCAACAGTTAGTCTAGAACCCTTAACATCCCATACGCGGAAATAACAGAACCCTTCTATGCGTGGTATGATAAGCTATCAAGTCGTTCCCGTATTGATTACTGTGGCGGCATGGTGAAAACCTATCAACTCGCTAATGAGGCGCGTTACGGCACTTCGCTGAAAATTGCCCCAGTCACCACCTCAAAGCACTTGAATAAGGAAACCTGCTTAGAAGTGAATGGTACCGTTGAAAACGGCATCGAGATCTAATCCCTACCCGATGCGAAGAGTTTCTCGCTGATCGGAACAGAAACCTTTCTCAGAATGGTCTGTGATAAGTTCCGTTTAGAGGAAGTGATTGGCATGAAACAGAACGCCTATACCCTGTGTGTTCGTTATAAGAAATCACCGAAATTTCCATCCACCCGAATGCCGATTCCAGGACGTTATGAGATGAGGGGATACAATACCTTGTTGGGCTCCCACTACGATCATTACTACCTCGACTACGAGAGCTATACCAATGATGATGTTCCAAGTGAAGTGTTTGACCTCGATTCAGATGTAGTTTGTGTTGCATTCCCTGGACCCGGTGTGGGACACTATGCCACTTTCAATCCGATGAAGGTATTCGTCCACCCGACCAAGGATCATCAAGTCGAGATGGAGTTCAGCAGATTTAAGGAAAAGCATGGAATTCGTTACACAAATCACACCGAACATGAGATGCGGAAGAACATCTTCCGTCAGAATCTCCGTTATATTCACTCGAAGAACCGTGAAAGGTTGGGCTATTCACTGGCAATCAATCATTTGGCAGATAAGACCGAGGATGAGCTGAAGGCACGACGTGGATTCAAATCATCGCAAACGTACCATACAGGCAAACCGTTTCCTTACAACACCCGACGATTGAAGGATAATCTGCCAGAACAGTTCGATTGGAGGCTAAAGGTTAAAGATCAATCAGTTTGTGGATCATGCTGGTCATTCGAAACTGTTGGAACCTTGGAGGGTGCTTACTTCCTCAACAATGGTGGGAACTTGGTTCGTTTGATCGACTGCTCTTGGGAGTATGGCAATAATGGATGTGATGGGAGAGGGGATTTCCGTGCTTACCAATGGATGATGCTGGCCAGAGGTATCCCCACTGAAGAGGAATACGGTCCGTATTTAGGTGAAGATGGTCTATGCCATATTGATAGTGTTAATCCTGTTGCCAAGATCGCTGGTTTTGGCATTGTAACATCAAACGATCCAAATGCATTTAAGATTGCTCTGGTCAAGAACGGACCATTGTCTGTCGCTATTGATGCTTCTCCAAAGAGCTTTACCTTCTATTCACATGGTGTCTACAGTGAACCCAAATGCAAAAACTATGTCGAAGGTTTGGATCAGCCGTGCTGGCTGTAGGATATGGCCAAATCAATGGCGAAGAATATTTGCTGGTGAAGAATTCATGGTCAACCTATTGGGGTAACGATCCGATCAAATGCCCATTTGTAGTGAACCAGGATAGGGCCACAGAGGCATCTTCAGCGGAGTTGAGGAGGGCAAGGCACCCATGTGGTTACTCAGCTTAGCTCGTCGGACCGGGTAGTTCTTGCCCACTCACCACCTACTCGACAAACATTTTGTTCATGCCAAAATATAAAAAAAAGGACGGAAGCTACTTTACTTTGACTGCGGACGAAAAAATTAAGAAAGGAAGGAAAAGAAAGGCACTACTCATGACCTGTGCCACTATCGATGAGAACTAGGGAAAAACTTCCCTTAGCTTTATGTTCAAAAATGAAGATCCGCGTAAGCCCTATCCGTAATGAATTGGTTACCAGTATATCTCACCAATAAGAGGTTAGCTAGATCCTTCGAGAAATGCATGTGTGATGTTGAATTAAGTGGCGCGCAGAAGTTTAAACCGACTTCAACCTACTTGAATGCATAACTGGAGGCAGTATCCTATGGGCCGGGTTAAGATAAGATTTGTTATTGTCCGAGTTAATAGCGGAGCCGAGGTAATCAAAGTCCCGTACTACCTCAAAGTTATATATGTCAATGGTACTTTGGTAGTCGCTCATAGGTTTTGTCAAGGAGCTCGTAGAAGCAATCTTTAGTTATATCATCTTTTTGCTCCGTCGCGGAGCGTGAACGCATATAAGGCTTATGTTGGCGAATTTGGCCTTGATGCGGATTGTTGCAATGCGTTCGCTAATGTCTTGGAAACATAATACTTCTTGCCTTAGTCTGGCACTTATAACAAATCCGCATCCGATTAGTCGCTATTGCTGCTCACTAAACCACGGTCCATAGTAGATGTCACAGTTCTTCATCGTCTTTTTGCCCGGCCAATCCCATCGTATTTCCTGGATGGCAGTAGTGTCTGATTTATAGTAGTTTATGGCTTCCTGTAGTTGTTCGCCTGCGCCTCTCCTGTTTAATGTTCTCACATTCCAGTTGCACATACGAACGTCGTTGCCCTTTTTTGTTTAGCAGGGTTGTCAACAATAAGATCAGTCCTTTCCGAGGCTATTTGTTGCTTCGTAATATATATTTTCTTTCCATGGGTGAGTAGTCAACCCAAAGCACAACCCCCAACCTGGAGGGCTAGTTCCAATTTTTTAGATACCCCTAGAACAAGAGACCATCAGTATCCACTACGAGATTGAGCACTGCCGTTGACCTTTTGGTTTACCCGCCACCATCTCTGCTGAAGGGGCCTGACTTACCCTACAGATTCCTATATAACCTGTTGTTCGAATATGTCGAAGCAGCTCATCTAGGTTCGCCTGGGACTGCAGACCGGGTATTCATTATATAGGGTTGCTGTTTTACGTCTTGTTATCAACACTCGCACTTATCGTTTAGCAAGTCAAATCCGGTTGGTTGAGACCAGTACCCGATGGTTACCACTTGGAGGTAATAACAATCGCATTTGAGTCAGAGTTGCAACCACTGGGCATTGCCAAGTTACAGCTAATCAAAGTCTGCCCTCGTTCTACAACACCCAACCATCATATAAACATTTAGTACATAAAATTGAAGTAGAAACATGACAGATAATGACATTCAAAGAAAACGTCAAAACAACACTTTGTTTACGTTTTGAGATAGGTATGTACACACATATGGTTATGACAAAATATTCAATTGGTCTCTTGGAAATGGAAAAGAGGACAAGTTCATGTGTTGGTAGCTAGAAAGGAAGGGTTGTATTGTTTTCATCATGAACACGACTACCTCTCATACTAGGTGAAACTATACCTGACGACGCAACACATTACAAATGAGATATTTCGCGTTTTCGAGAAAGAAGAAATATACGAATAGACAGAACTGAGCCCTGTGGCATTCCACTAAAGTTCTGAAATCTTTTACTAAATTTAAAACAGCAAAGTCAAACATCAGTGTAAGACACTCTTTTAAAATGCTAGAAGACTATAGTCTTTAGTTTAACTTATCTGAAATACTCGAATAGACAGAACTGAGCCCTGTGGCATTCCATAAAAGGGCCATCTAGTGGTTTCTTTTTAAATCATAGATAATATCGACACAGACAGCTGTTTTCCGCTAGAAATATTGACTGAAAGTTAGTTTCATTATCATACATCCGCGGTACGAAATGAGTCGCTTTGTGTTTGAAAAACTTTGAAAATATTGAAAACATATTTCCATTATGAACGCTGTGTAGCCCAAACAGTGCGTTATTTGAAAAGAAGTTTTGGCCGAAATTAAGAACCCACCGTGCCTGCTGTACGCAAGTTTGTTCAAAAAGTTCGTGATGCTTGTGGACAAAACTCATGGTCCCAGTTGTCGAATGATGTGCACAGACGAGAATGTGGCTGCTATAGCCGAGAGTGTGAGACTCAAAATCATGAACATCAACTCGCCACCGATATCAACACTTCACTCACTAGCCTGAGGAGAATTCTGCACAAATATCAAGGATTATTCGCTTACAAGGTCCAATTGACTCAGCAATTGAAGGCGGACTACCGGTGCATTGCAATAACCCCCGCTGAATTAAGCACTGCGCAGATAAATTCCCAAAACTAGCCCCCGAAGGCATATTTCAAATCAGCAATTGAAGGCGTTCTACCGGTGCATTGCAATAACCCCCGCTGAATTAAGCACTGCGGGGATAAATTCCCGAAACTAGCCCCCGAGGGCATATTTCAAATCAGCAATTGAAGGCGCTCTACCGGTGCATTGCAATAACCCCCGCTGAATTAAGTACTGCGGGGGTAATTCCCGGAACTAGCCCCCGAGGGCTTATTTAATTTTCGAAATAATCTCCGCAACAAAAACGCATAAAACTTTGCATTCATCGAATTTTGTACCCATCCCAAATTCCAAAATCCAACAGTTGGCCCACGCAGGGGGGTTCATACTTTGCATACATCCGAGTGCGAGTTTGGGTGTATGCAAAGTTTAAATATGAGTGGGGGCATGCTGCATAAAACTTTGCATTCATCGAATTTCGTACCCATCCCAAATTCCCAAATCCAACAGTTGGCCCACGCAGGGGGGTTCATACTTTGCATACATCCGAGAACGAGTTTGGATGTATGCAAAGATTAAATATGAGTGGCGGGCATGCTGCCCCCTGCAACCACCCTGCTTGGGCTCCCTATTGGTTTGGGTTGCGTACGGATTCGGATAACTACCGTGGGGCTTATTTCCTTTTCGAAATGGTAACAGTGTGTAATGAGTGTTTCCTTTTTTTGGGATTTTAGCCTCATGGGGCTTAGTTCCGCAGGGGTTATTGCACTGTACCGCATTACAATCCGCTTCGTTATCGCCTCTCTGTTTGGGCCTAAGAGTAGCTGAAATTGGACAACGATTTTGGGCGAAAAATCATCTTTTCTGACGAGGCGCATTTTTATCTCGGCGACTGCGTTAAGAAACCAAATTGCCGTATCTGGAGCTCAGAAAACCCGCACGTTATTTTCGAGAAGCCGATGCATCTACAGAGAGTGATAGTTTGGTGTGGATTGTGAAGTGGTGGCATCATTGGATCATTTTTCTTTGATAATGAGGCTGGGAAGAACGTTTCGTTCAACGGTGGGCGTTACAGAGTCATGTAAACCGACATTTTTTTACTTAAATTGAAGACGTGCATTTTCACGATCTCTGGTTCATGCAGGATGGCGCGCCATGCCACACACCACATCCCACAATCGATCATTTGAGCACCAAATTCCAAAATCGTGTTATCAGCCATCTTGGCGATATCAATTGGCCACCTTGGAGCTGCGATTTGATCCCTTTGGACTTTATTTTGTGGGGAACCGTGAAGGACTGATGTTATGCCAACAATCCGGAAATTATTCAAGCACTGGCCCTAATTTCATCCAGGTAATACGTCAGCTACAGCCCGAAACCATCAACAAGGTCTTGGAAAATGGTAGCGGGATGGCGCGCCATGCCACACAGCCCATGCCGCAATCGATCTTTTGAGCACCAAATTCCCAAATCGTGTTATCAGCCATCTTGGCGATATCAATTACCCGCCTCGGAGCTGCGATTTGATCATTTTGGACTTTATTTTGTGGGGAACCGTGAAGGACTGATGTTATGCCAACAATCCGGAAATTATTCAAGCACTTAGGGCCAATATCATCCAGGTAATACGTCAGCTACAGCCCGAAACCATCAACAAGGTCTTGGAAAATGGTAGCGGACAGAACGCGCTACTGCAAAGCCAGCCAAGGTAGCCACTTGAAGGACGTTGTGTTCCCTAATTAATGGGACTGCTTGTTCTTACTAAGAAAGCACAGAAAAAATGCAATTTTGTTCATTTTATTGCATTTTTAAAAATAAACTTGTATTTGGCCCACCCGTTATGTTACAATGTCATACTCGTAGAACAATAAAGCCAAACTTCAAGGTTAAAACTTCCTTTTACAATGCTCACAATAGTTCTCTCTTAAAATAAGACGAAATAACTGAGTAGGCAGAATATACCCCTGTGGCATTACACCAAACTTCTCCCGTCTGCAACTACTTTGTAACAATAAAGTGAAACTTGGAGGTAATATTTCCCTTTTGAAAGCCTCACTATAGTCTTCCCTCAAACCAAAGGTCCTCTTCACTCTAAATACCAAGCAAATAATATTCCAAAAAAAAACTCCAACCATCTGCATATTTACATGAAATAGATAAACCACATTCAAAATACCAGATCAGATGTAGTACCATCACCCCCTTCCCACATCTGGTGCTCTCGTAGGCATCTTACATTTCGACTGTGCGCCTATATGAACAAAAAAAAATTTTTTTTTCTAAAAGCTTTCCAAAAGATGTAGAAATAAAAATCACCAAGGACTAAGGATAACAATGAAAGAACACATAGACAAATACCAACCTACAACCACATCTCCTCACTGCAAGACAATGCAAAGTTTGGTTTTAGGATTTATTTGTATGGTACCCTGCCTCCAAAAAAAAAAAAAATTCACAAACAAAAAAGCGAGATCCTGAAAAATACGTTATCCACTCCAGAGATTAGCCACGGAAGCTAAATAAAATGCAAAAATGGAAATGAAATAATAAATTCGCTGGCATTGTGTGCGACAAAGTACGACATTGTATGATGTATTAAAATATTAATGTTTGCGGAAAATAGGACGACAGGAGATGCAGGATATATCCTCCTCAGCCCTGCTGATACTAATACCCGTGGCATGCACATTAATGCAACGGAGCGTGTGCCGTCAGCGGAGCGTATTTAGTTGATTCTCAGACCGTGTTTCTTTGGCTTCTTTCACTCTGTGGATATTGATTACAAAATCCTGGAAATTATTTTTTTTTTGGCAAACCAAATGTGGAAAATTTAATTTACATTCGAGGACTATTTGGATGCTTAAGTAATTGAAAAAAAAAAATGTCATCCCAATCTCACATACCGCCCGAAAATAGCACACCTTCTAAAATACCAGCAAATATATGACTTCCATTCCACTATATAGCTGCGGTATATCCTTGAGTAATCCTTTGGCATCTCCCAATGGCAATATGCTCCCCCATTTTATTTGCTCGTTAACAGGATATCGATATTACCCGTCGGTATTATATGAACACAACCCATACGAGTGTGTTAACACACATCTCTCGCTCATCTGCAGGACACAGCACAAGGACAAACAACACCCAGCCAAGCCAATGATTAGTTTGTTCTCCGCATTATAAGTGAACATCAAATTTATTTTATGTCCAACGTCTTATGATTGACACCCTGGCCACTTAGAGGTTGCCCAAAGCATTAGAGGATGTTTTCACTTGCTCTGGAGCGCCACCGACCGTTCACCGATGAGTCCGTGCGGGTTGAGGATAGTTACACAAGAACAACATCACCACCACTTTGGGGGCACGATGAAGTTTTGTTTTTGCCCCATCACACAGGACGAGAGTACGACAGAGAGGACACAAAGGGTAAGTGCATCAGAACGTGGGAGTTGGACGGTCTTGGTGCCTTTAATTAGGTGACATTTTGTGGTGTGTCCTTTAATGGTGTGATGTCAAGAGAAGACGCAAACAACAACTGAAAAAAAAAAAAACGGGGAAATGAGGATGTCCTTTTCAAATGGATGCTCAAGATTGCATTAATTTAAAGTTGGAAGCTGAACAAACTTATCCACCTGCCCTGCAATTATACACGATATCTACACAAATTAAATGTGCAAATGGGAGCAGGAGGAGTCATCGCCATCATCGTCCTCGTCGTCGTTGTCGGTGACACGGGTTGGAGAGATAGATGCGAATAGAAAACCGACACGGAACTATCTTTGATGGGGCGCCCGTAATTAGGAATGGTTTCCTTTTTTTCAGTCCCAAATTGGGATGCACAGGAGGCGGAATGTGGGCCAGACCACTTATGACATTTTAATTAGGTGTTGAGTTTGGTGTTGAAAAGGATTTTAGGGCGAATGGTGAATGAAGATGGTGACATTCGGTCTAGATTGGCTTGGTGTTGTCTATAAATGTAGAGCTCTTCATCCGAATTGGAGGAGGTTAAGAAAACAGAGCACTGAGCTACGATGTTTAGAAAACAGGACATGAATAGTGTCTCAAGCATAATTTTAGCCTTTAAGCCTTAGGACATAAGTAATTCGAAGAGCTTCTTTGCAAGTGAGCCAACAGATTGTCTGAATGGTTGAATTACAGAGTTTCAAGTTGCACATATATTTGATGGTCAATGAAATTGCCCACCTAAATTTGGGACTCTGTCATCTCAACATACAAGAAAAGCACGTACGCGTCAATCTCACCACTGCAAACCAAGGTGCTCAAAATGAGACACGCAAATCGGGTTCATAGCCCCATGACGAGGGCTGTTGATGTATATGTGAACCACATCGCAGAGATTTCATTACCGCATGTTTAACTCTGAAGATATAGATATTCCTCCAGGGTATCACTTCAGCCAGAAGAGCTTCTTAAATTGCCATGATTTCACTTTTATGGTCGGATATAGTAGATCGAGTGCGAACACTGAGCGGCGTTAACTTCACAAAGCCTAGTCGTTGTAGTTGTAGACTACATATCAATTGTGAACATCTTACCTCCCAGTGGTAACCGTCGGATACTGGTCTTATACAACCGAATTTGACTTGGCTAAGCATATAAGTGGGAGGTTTGATATGGAAAACAGAATGTCTGGCACGGAATTTCCAGCCTGGTGTCTTCAGATGAACCCTTGGACCTGCCCCTTCAGGTTGGAGGTCGTGGTTTGGGTGAGCTACCCATTTACAGATCCATTGTTAGTAAGCACCCAAGAGGCTCGAAAAAGACGATTTATTGTTGACGATAATGCTAAACGTCAAAACTACAACGACGTTCTTAATGTCACCTTAAATGTGCGTACATTAAACAGAAGAGAACAAAAAAAAGCGGTGAGCGAAAGCCCTACAAAGTAGACATTACTGCCAACTAAAAAATACCATGGGAGGATGAAAACTGTGACTTCTATAACGGTCCGTGTTATAGTGAGCAGAAACAGCGACTATTCTGCTGTAAATTTGTTATAAGCGACAGAATTCAAGAAGTCTTATACTTTGAAAACTTAAGTAAGATTCCGCATCAAAGACGAATTCGAACATAGGCACTCGTGCTGACGAAAAAGTTGACACTGCACAGAATTTTTTCTACGAGCACCTTGACAAAACTTATGAGCAAATACCGAAGGACTATGTTAAAAGTGTGTTGGGAGATTTTAACGCAAAGGTAGGAAGAGAAGACATCTTTAGCAGTGTTTTCGGAAAACACAGCCTACAGCACACCACGTTTGTGTGTTCGGAGATTTTAACGCAAAGGTAGGAAGAGAAGAAATCTTTAGCAGTGTTTTCGGAAAACACAGCCTACACCACACCACGTCTGCAACGATCTTAGGATAATTGACTGCGGAACGCTGCGGAACTAAATGCCACTATAGCCAGCACACGATTTCCTCACCACGATATCTATAAGGTCAACCAAATTGATCACACTTCCATATACAGGAGACAGGTCTTCCTCTTCTGCGTCCGACGTCTGGCTAGGATTCGAAGACTCTGCGAGCCGGAGTATTTATGTCTATTCGTTCTACATGTCCTAGCCATCTTTAACGTCCAATGCGGAGTTTTTTTGACTAGGGGATGTCGCTGTACAGCTCGTATAGTTCGTGGTTGAATCTTTGTCTCCATAGCCCGTCAACGCAAACGGGACCCAAGATTTTTTGGAGAATTTTCCTCTCGAAACGACCAAAGATTTCTTCATCCGCTTTTGATACGGTCCATGCTTCAGCGCCGGAGAGCAGGACTGGGATGATCAGGGTCTTATATAGGATCTCCTTAGTAGTTCGAGTGAGGGCTTTACTACTAAATTGCCTTCTTAGCCCGAAGAAACAGCGGTTGGCAAGAGTAATTCTTCGTTTAATTTCTGCCGAGATGTTGTTGTCAGAGCTAATAGCGGAGCCGAGGTAGACAAAGTCCCGTACTAACTCAAAGTTATATCTGTCAATGGTGACGTTCTGTACAATTCGTCGATGTTGCGTGTCATTTCGTGTTGACAGCATATACTTAGTCTTACCCTCACTTACTGCTAAACCCATTTTCGCCGCTTCCTTCTCTATACTAGCAAACGTGGCTATGACATCACGTTGAGTCCTACCAATGATGTCAATATCGTCAGCGTATGCTAGTAGTTGCACCGACTTTTGGAAAATTGTGCCTCTGGTGTTGGCTTTGGAGTTTTGTACAATCCTCTCAAGAATCAGATTAAAGAAGTCACATGACAGCGCATCGCCTTGCCTAAATCCTTTTTTGGTATCGAATGTGTCGGTGAGGTCGTTTCCGACCCTGATGGTGCAGCGAGAATTCTCCATCGTCATCCTACACAAACGGACGAGTTTGGATGGTATACCAAAACTATACATGGCTCTGTATCGTTTGTCTCTATAAATGTTGTCGTATGCGGCTTTGAAATCGATGAACAGGTGGTGGGTATCTATTTGGACTTCTTATGTTTTTCCAGGATCTGTCGAAGTGTGAAAATTTGATCGGTTGTGGACTTTCCTGGCCTAAAACCACACTGATAAGGGCCAATCAGGTTGTTGGTAAACGGTTTCAGACGTTCACATATTACGGCAGATAGGATCTTGTAGGCGATGTTGAGGAGACTTATGCCTCTGTAGTTGGCGCAGTTCAGAGGGTCTCCTTTTTTGTGGATCGGGCAAACGATGCTGAGGTTCCATTCTTCAGGCATATTTGCATCCGACCAGATTTGGCTTATGAGTTGGTGGATGTTACTTACCAAGTCATCTCCGCCGGCCTTATAGAGCTCAGCGGGAAGGCCGTCATTTCCGGCAGCCTTATTAAGCTTGAGTTTAGATATTGCTATCCTCACTTCACTCAGGTCGGGTGGTTGGCAGTTTTCGCTGTCGTTGCCAATATTGAAAGGTTCGTTCTGCCTGACAGCGGAATGTTCTTCGTCATCGCCGTTTAACAGTCTGCAGAAGTGGTTCTTCCATATCCCCAGCATCGACTGTGTCTCAACTACGTTATTTCCTTGTTCATCTCGACAGGATTCTGTTCGAGCCTTGTATCCTTGGCTTTGACGTTTTACACTTTGGTTAAACCTGCGAACATCGTTCCTGGAGTGGCACCTCTCTATATCCTCAACCGCGCAATTTTCTTGCTCTTTTTTCTTCTTTCTGAAAAGCCGATGTTCTTCCCTTCTTCTTTGCCTATAGAGCTCAATGGCAGCTTTCGTCTTCACCTGCAGCTTAGCCTTGTAGGCTTCGTTCTTGGCTGTCGGCATTCCTCATCAAACCAGAGATTTCTTGCTGGTGAGCGCGAGAAACCTAGCACTTCAGTTGCGGCTGATCTAATGGCTTGTTGGCATCGTTGCCATTGTTCTTCGACATTAGATGCTGGTGGTGTTATGTGAATTGAGAGGATAAGGGATACGCGTTGCGCCAAGGTCATGGCGGTCTCTGGCGATTGCAGTCTTTCGACATTAAATTTGTTCACTTTATTTCTGGTTTATTTTGGCGTGGTGGATATCAGCATCCTTATCTTGGCTACAACAAGGTAGTGGTCCGAGTCGATGTTAGCCCCTCGGAATGTTCGGACATCCAAAACACTGGATGCGTGTCTCTTATCTATCGCAATGTGATCAATTTTTTTGACTGTTCGTTGATCTGAGACCGCCATGTCCGCTATAGTGGCATTTCGTTCCGTAGCGAAGTCAATTAGCCTAAGTCCGTTACCAGACGTGTTGTCATGTAGGCTATATTTTCCGACAATACTGCTAAAGATGTCTTCTCTTCCTACCTTTGCGTTAACATCCCCTAGCACGATTTTAACATCGTACTTTGGTAGTCGCTCATAAGTTTTGTCGAGGAGCTCGTAGAAGCAGTCCTTAGGTGTATCATCTTTTTCCTTCGTCGGAGCATGAGCGCATATAAGCCTTATGTTGGCGATTTTGGCCTTGATGCGGATTGTTACAATGCGTTCGCTATCTTGGAAACATATGACTTCTTGCCTTAGTCTGGCACTTATAACAAATCCGAATCCGAATAGTCGCTGTTTCTGCTCACTATAACACGGTCCATAGTAGACCTCACAGTTTTTCATCCTCTTTTTGCCCGGCCCATCCCATCGTATTTCCTGGAAGCCAGTAATGTCTGCTTTGTAGCAGTTTAGGGCTTCCGCTAGTTGTTCGCTGCACCTCTCCTCTTTAATGTTCTCACATTCCAGGTGCAGATACGAACGTCGTTGACCGTTTTTTCGTTTAGCATGTTCGTTAAAAATAATATCACTCCTTTCCGAGGCTATTGGTTGCTTCGTAACGTAGGCTTTTTTCCATGGATGGGTAGTTAACCCAAAGCACAACCCCCAACCTGGAGGGCCATGCTCTTGTTTTGACCCTAAGACAGCGTTCCGGAAAATACCGATGTCAGTAGCACATTTTGGGACATGAGCGCTGCCATTGACCCATTGAGGGCTCCACCGCCACCAACTCTTTTCCAACACCCTGGCTCAGTATTGGAAATCCCTATAGACCTGGTGTTCAAATATGCCGAAGCAGCTCAGATAGGGATTACGCTACCAGTTCGATCAAACTGGAGCTGTAGGCGCCACCGTTGACTCTATCTAGGGAATTCCTCCGCTGCCGCCCGAGAGTGAATGCCTTAAGTGTGAGGACACTTAATCATTATATCCAAGGATGTTGGATATAAATTTCTTAGCCTCTTCCTAAAAGTCAGCAAGGAAATAGTAAAAACAAGTAATACAGTTGAGATAACGTATTCCATGACTATGGCGACATTGTTACCTTAAACATGAGGGTCTTTCTGTGCCTGATGGATTTTGGAATTCTACTACTATTACTAAGTCATTAAAAATAAATCTGAATAGTTTTGACTGGGGGATTTTATTTTTGTTTTCAGCTCATATATGCACTACTTAATCAACGGCATTAACGTTATTTTAAGAATAAGATCTGCATGTCGTTCTGGAAAACGCTTTTTTAACTGACGCCATCTTACCTTATTGACGTCTCTGAAACGATTGTTCCATTAAGTCCTTAATATTAAAACCAATTGACTGATGAATCCAAAAAAAAGCATCTATCCAAATTCTTTCTTTTAATAATTTTTCATCAGTTTCTTGTAATACTTGATATAAATTTAACAATAAAATTGAAATAATTCTTAATTCGTAGTTTAATTTCTTTTGAAGGACTGGCTCAGTAGCGTATATAAAGAAAAAGAAAACTTTGCGATCTGAAACGATAAATAAAATAAAAATAAATTTACAATAACTATATAAAGTAATCATGGTTCTAATTCATATTTTTTTAATCCATACGTCTTGAACGATCTAATTTTATTGACAGGGGAGGTTTCTATAGCTTTCGCCGTTAAGGGAATTTTCTTAAATTTGTTTTTAAATGAAATAAAAATTATTTAATAATTAATCCCAACAATTAATATAAAGTATCTTATATTTTTTTTTACAATTTGCGCGCACTCAAAAGGTTATGAATACCCTTTATATGTTTTAACACAGTGCGGGGGTTAAGGAAATTGGGGAAAAGAAGAAAGGAGATACCGATGCACATTGGTTTTAAATGTCTGTAAGTTATAATGGATAGAACAAGGTAAGGCAGGAGATATTTCGACGGTGTTCGAGCGAAGCTAAGGAGTTCGCTATTCTAATGTCTCCTATAAGTATCATTCATGGATAATGGCTCCAGATTTAGGTTTCGCTTTAATGACAGAAGACAGCATTGTGTTTTGGAAGCATTGATTTTCACTCTGTTGGATTTACCCAATTTGATAATGAACGAGGCCTACAAGGCTAAGCTGCAGGTGAAGACGAGAGCTGCCATTGAGCTCTATAGGCAAAGAAGAAGGGAAGAACATCGGCTTTTCAGAAAGAAGAAAAAAGAGCAAGAAAATCGCGCGATCGAGGATATAGCGAGGTACCACTCCAGGAACGATGTTCGCAAGTTTTACCAAAGTGAAAAACGTCAAAGCCAAGGCTACAAGGCTCGAACAGAATCCTGTCGAGATGAACAAGGAAATATCGTAGTTGAGACATAGTCGATGCTGAGGATATGGAAGAACCACTTCTGCAGACTGTTAAACGGCGATGACGAACAACATTCCGCTGTCAGGCAGAACGATATTGGCAACGACAGCAAAAACCGACCTAAGTGAAGTGAGGATAGCTATATCTAAACTCAAGCTTAATAAGGCCGCCGGAAATGACGACCTTCCCGCTGAGCTTTATAAAGTTGGCGGATATGACTTCGTAAGTAACTTCCATCAACTCATAAGCCAAATCTGGTCGGTTGAAAGCATGCCTGAAGAGTGGAACCTCAGCATCGTTTGCCCGATCCACAAAAAAGGAGACCCTCTGAACTGCGCGAACTACAGAGGCATAAGTCTACTCAACATCGCCTACAAGATCATATCTGCCGTAATATGTGAACGCCTGAAACCGTTTACCAACAACCTGATCGGCCCTTATCAGTGTGGTTTTAGGCTAGGAAAGTCCACGATCGATCAAATTTTCACATTTCGGCAGATCCTGGAAAAAAAAACAAGAAGTCCAAATCGATACACACCACCTATTTATCGATTTCAAAGCCGCATACGACAGCATTTATAGAGACGAACTATACATAGTCATGTCTAGTTTTGGTATACCGTCCAAACTCGTCCGTTTGTGAAGGATGACGATGGAGAATTCTCGCTGCACCATCAGGGTCGGAAACGACCTTACGGACACAATCGATACCAAAAAAGGATTTAGGCAAGGCAATGCGCTGTCATGTGACTTCTTTAATCTGATTCTTGAGAATATTGTGCAAAACTCACGAGCCAACCCCAGAGGCAAAATTTTCCAAAAATCGGTGCAACTATTAGCATACGCCGACGATATTCATTGGTAGGACTCGAAGTGTTGTTATAGCCACGTTTGCTAGTATAGAGAAGGAAGCGGCAAAAATGGGTTTAGCAGTAAATGAGGGTAAGAAAAAGTATATGCTGCCAACACGAAAGGACACACAACATCGACGACTTGGACAGAACGTCACCATTGACAGATATAACTTTGAGGTAGTACGGGAAGTCTACCTCGGCTCCGCTATTAACTCTGACAACAACATCTCGTCAGAAATCAAACAGAGAATTACTCTTGCCAATCGCTGTTTCTTCGGGCTAAGAAGGCAATTGAGTAGTAAAGCCCTCACTCGAACTACTAAGGAGATTCTATATAAGAACCTGATCATCCCAGTCCTGCTCTACGGCGCTGAAGCATGGACCGTATCAAAAGCGGATGAAGAAATCCTTGGTCGATTCGATAGAAAAATTCTTCGGAAAATCTTCGGTTCCGTTTGCGTTGACGGGCTATGGAGGCGAAGATTCAACCACGAACTATACGAGCTGTACAGCGACATACCCCTAGTCAAAAAACTCCGCATTGGACGTTTAAGATGGCTAGGACATGTAGAACGAATAGACACCAATACTCCGGCTCGCAGAGTCTTCGATTCCCAGCCAGACGTCGGACGCAGTAGAGGAAGACCTCGCCTTAAATGGCGCGCAAAAGTAGAAACCGACCTCAACCAACTTGGAGTGCGCAACTGGAGGCAGTGAGATAAGGACCGGGCTAATTGGAGAGGCATGTTGGTTGAGGCCCAGGTTCATCCCGGACTGTAGCGCTGCTTAAGGAAGTAAGTAGATAATGCTGTCAAGGTCGGAATTCAATGATCTTAACATATTTTTGCGTTCGGAGTCCACGTTCGAAGGTGAGGGACGAGGACCTGATAACGAATATGAGAAGCTGAGGGTACTGTCATCAGCGTAGGAATGAATTGGATTAGAAGTTGCAGACAGGAGATCATTTATAAAAATGAGAAAACATCCAAAACAACTTGAATTGAACGCTTCGAAAGATAATGTCTAATCCATAGAAGAAGTTTTTCGTTGATTCCAAATGCACGCATTTTCGACAAAAGGGCTTGATGCCAAACCCTGTCAAATGCCTTTGAAATATCAAGCGCAACAATCTTGCTTTCGCCACCATAGTGGATTGATTGGTTCCACTTTTCGGTGAGATATGTCATCAAATCACCAGTAGACCTGTTGCTGCTAAAACCATATTGCCGGTCATTGAAAAGTTTTCGTGTTTCGAGATATTTCATAAGCTGACGGTTTATCAGCCTTTCCATAACCTTGGAAAGAAGGGACGTAAATGCAATTGGTCGGTAGTTGGAGAGAGAAGAAGACTCGCCTTTTTTTGGTACAGACTGGACAGATGCTGTTTTCCATCTACTCGGAAAGAGTCCTGATGAGTAGGATGGATAGTAAAGCTTACGCAGTGGTTTTGCTAGCGTAGAAGAACACCTCTTCAGAATGATGGGGGATATACCATCTGGACCAGCGGATTTGTGAATGTCAAGATCAAATAAAACTCTTGCAACATAGAATGATCTACGTTCTCAAGTACAGGAGGAAACTGAACACAATCTGGCACTGTGGAATTGGCTGCGAAATGCGCAGCAAGCAGATTGGCTTTGTCTAAAGAGCTGACAGCTGTAATGTCATTGTGAATGAGCGTCGGAACTGATGATGAGGCCGATTTTTTTATATTTTTTAACAAATGACGAAAAGTGTTTACTACCTCTGGGACATTGTAGAATTTTTTGCCTCAACTTTTGGTCATAGAGGAATTTGACACGCTTTAAATGGGCACTACAGTCATTTCTGGCTTGTTTGAACTTTGTTCGGTTTACCTCTCTTGGGTTGGTCTTGTAGAACCGAAAGTTTGTTTCTCTGATAGCTTCTTTGCAGCTTAAGTCGTACCACACCCTTTTGCCTTTGGTCTGATATTCTTAATTCTATTGGGAATAAGAGGTCTCAAACCAAGGAGAATGATGTTTGATATCATATCAGCAGCAGCATCCACGTCACTATCGAGGAGGTAAGAAACAAGTCCAGGGTGTTGGCGGCTTGACTGTTAATATCCGGTATATGTGTCGGCTCATTAATAAGCTGGGTTGGATTGTTTACCTCAGCTAAGATCTCAACACACCTTCCTTCGGGTGTTGTCTGTCCAGAATGTTGAAGCTACGTAGAATTGTGTATGTACATTGAAATCGCCCGCAGTGACGATTTCAGTGTGAGGATGCAGTGATACAATTCTAGAGATGGAATCAGACAGTGCATCAAATTCGTTAAGAGTTGAATTACTGTAATAACAAAATGGTCTCTCTGTACTCTCCAAATGGGCCGCCAGATGCGGACTCGGCAAAAAACCTCAAAAAACCGAATTGGTCGTTTTCAGTAGGAAATCCAAAGTCCCGCACATTGACCCTCCCAAACCTAATGGCGTCAGTCTTAAGTTCGCTGAATCAACCAAATACCTGTGTCTGGTTTTGGATAAGAAACCGAACTGGAAAGCCAAAATCCAAGAACGCGTTAACCACAGCCTTATACTCTTGTAAAACGGCAATCGGATAGAAATGGGGAATGCAACTTCATATCTCTTTGTGGCTTAACGTGTCCATCATTAGTCCTATACTCCTGGATGGTATCTTAGTCTGGTGGGCGGCTTGAAAAACAGCCTCCTTCTAGGTAAAGTTCAAAGATCAGCTTGCATATGTATTAGCAGAGGTCTAAGAATAAACCCCTCCGCAGCTCTAGATGCTATCCTACATCTAGTGCCCCTAGATACCTACGGCAAACAGACTGCACCTTCTGCAGCTGTCAGACTGAAAGCCTCGTCCCATTGGACACCCACTCAAGGTGAACACACACAGATTCGGAATCACCTTATGACAGAAAACACATCACTACCCAACTCAGTTTTGAGCATAATTTAAGGACAACCATTCCCAGAAGCCTCGAGTGGGATTCGGATTCGATCCGAGCCAATAAACTCGATTCTCATTTATACTACTGACGGGTCTCAAACAGAATCTGGAATGGGTGGAGGCGTTTTCTGCGAAATGCTTAACCTAAGCATATCCTTTCGGCTTCCTGATCATTGTAGTGTTTTCCAGGCGGAAATCATGACAATCCAAGAAGCCTTGTCCTGGCTGAAGAGGAATGTTATACCGACGAAGTATATTACCATCTTCTGAGACAACAAAGCGGCAATCAAATCCCTGGAATACACCTCATTGAAATCAAAATCAGCCCACGAATGCCGACTATCTCGTTATGACATGGCAGAGCATTTCACAATTCACCTCTTCTGGGTGCCGTGCCACAGAGACATTCCAGGGAACTGCAAAGTGGATGAGATTGCCAGGCAGGGCACCATCCTTGATATCCTACCACTAGTAGATATGTTAGGTATGCCCCTCGCTATTTGCAGAACAAACTGGATGCGAACAAGAGAGCAAACCGCCGATGGATAAACGGCACTATAACCAGAAGCGTTCAATCTGCTTGACAATGCTGAACAGATGAAATATCCACCATAATCGGTGTCATCACAGGACACTGTCCTATAGGCCTACACGCAAAAAAGACAAGGCCTGATCAGCAATAACTTCTGTCGAAACTGCTTGGACGAAGTAGAGGAGGAAATTATTATTCACCTTCTCTGCTCTTGTCTAGCTCTCTTGGAAGAGATAAAACTGCGTCTGGGAAACTTCTTCTTTGATAATCTAGGTGAGCTGGCTAATATCAATGTCAGAAACCTCCTACGCTATATAGTCATCTCTGAATGGTTCAATTAGGCGAACGAATATAGGGAAAGTCGACACACCCATGTGGTACCAGTACGGACCTTTATGGTCTTAGTGTGCACGCGCATCGCATGCAGGCACTACAATCTAACCTAACCTTACCTTGTACCTATATAGTGAGCCATACAGGTACACTGTTGATCAACAAAACGGTTAACTGGGTGCTTATGCCTATATGTCATGATTGGAAAAGCAAGGATTATCCAATAATGTCCGCGGGAAACCACTCTATGTGAATGTGGAACCATTCGACAAGCTCTTAGCGAGGTTCAGAATGAAGGCACAGCATAGAGTCTTTCACTCAGTTTTTGTTTGTGGATTCTGGCAATCTCAGGCTCACTAAGGCATCCAACTTGAAGTCTTTTTTGCACCACTGGCTGCTTCTTATCCTTGGGCAGTCGGGCTTTAACTTTGGCTTCGATAAGTAAATGGTGAGAGTCGACGTTTGCCCCTCTGAATCTGTGTACATTCAGGATGTTGGATGCGTGCCTCGGATCTATGAACACAAAGTCGATTTAGTTAGCGGTTTAACCATCTGAAGATCGCCTGGTTGCTTTGTGGACTCGTCGTGGAAGCCTAGTGCTGCTGTTAACATTTTTTAAATGCTGCCGCAAAGTCTGTTATACGGAAGCCTTTATCTGTCGTCGTTACGTGGAGGCTGTGCTTTCCAACTAACAGCCAGAAGATGTTATCCTTGCCGAATTTCGCATTTAAGTCCCCAAGTACTATTTTCACATCGCATTGCGGACAGGCTCCGTAGGCTCCGTCCAGGAGCTCGTAAAATTCCTTTTAGGAATTCACATCGGTAGGGCCGTGTCCTCATATAAGACTGATGTTGCAAAACGTTACCCTGAAGCGGATCACAACCAGTCGATCACTGACCGGCTTAAGGTCGATTATTCCAGACCTTAGTTGGTTCCTCACAACGAATCCCAATATGTGCAGCCTTGGGTGCCAGCTGTAATACGGTCATATGTTTTTCGTTAGTCTATTCCTAGTTCTGTCCAACGTATTTCCTGAATCGCTGTAATGTCTACCCTGTACGTTCAAGATTTTAAGTAGCGTGCTTGCGTTCCAGGTGCATTCTCGTGAATTGTTGTCCGTAGACGTTCCGGGTTTGGTTGTGTTCTCTCTTATAGAAAGCTATGAACGTTACCCTGAAGCAAATCCCAACCTGGAGAGCCATCTACACTGTACCCTATGATACGGGGTCATCAGTATCCACTACTGGATCCAGTGCTGCCGTTGCTCTTTCGGCTCATTCGCCACCATCACTGTTCAAGGGACCTGACTTAATCTTGAGACCTGTCGTCCGAATATGTCAAAGCAGCTCAAAATAGGTCATTTACTTTGCCCGTCCTTACTTGAACTGTAGACGCCACCGTTGACTCCATCTTTGGAGTTCTTCGCTTCCGCTTGGAAAGGAATATGTGCATTGGCGGGAATACACGTCTTACCCCCGCTCTTATCTGTTTTCGGCATGACCTTACACAGGGATTGACACCCTATATATGGTCAAGATACTAGCACTCAGCGGTCGCCACGTAAAGGCTGAGAGTCGGTATTGGTAGCCATCAGCTAGATGAAAACTCAAGCTTTCAAATAATCACATTACCTACCTTTAGTTGACGTATAACTTACATAAAGAGGATGGTTTAAGGAAAAACTGACTAAATACTCCTCTATCACTGCAAAGTACTCACCGTCATAAAGCTAGCCAATGTAATCGGGAACATCTTCCCAGCCGTGAACGTGATTGTCTTCTGTGATCGCTGAATGAAGAACACCAACATCTTTCTGAACTTGGTCTCTTGTGGAATCCAATTCGAATGAAAGATAATGTGGCCCAGTTCATCGCTCTCATCCATCAAACAATTGGAAAAGTAGCAACACGGCAGTGTCTGGTTAAATACCGCAAAAAGATACGCACTCGAGGATAGAATCGTCACAAAATCAGCAATCAACAGGACATTGATCAAGGTTGTGCTAAGGATCGCCGCCGTGAACACGAACTGGATGAAGATGGTCGTTGAAATGGCGGGATGAATTAAATCGTACATTCTGAAAAAATCAAGGATACCCTCATTCAAGGCTACACGTTCGAAAAACCCACCCATATACTTTATCTCACAGAATTATATTCTTATGATCCTGAATACAGGCCACCAGCTCACGAAAGTTCTCCTCCTTTGACCATGTCGGATCTGTACCAAGCTTCTTAATCCTCAACTTGAGAATCTCTACATGAGCTCGAAGGATAGAGATATATATCACGGGATAGCAATCAGAGGCCACCTCCTGAAAACTAGCGCCAGTCATAAGTATCCACTCACCGAAGGCAGCAATGTAAAACTCGCGATTTGAATTCCTCCAATTAATCAACGGGATGTATATAGAATATGCCGGATGTCCCAGGATGAAGGATGTCAGAAATGTACCCGACGAGTAAAGGACGTAGGAAACAAAGAACAATATCACGATGCGATTGCCAAGTTTCATAATCTTACGGATTTGCTCCTTTTCATCATCGGCCTGACAGCGTGAATCCAATTTATCCATGAGAACCTCAGCATTGCGCAGATCGTTGATATAAAATGTTAGGGAGACTATTTTGAAGGTCATTCCGTAAATGTTGAAAGCAACTTGCAAGGACGTGAGTAGATCACCAATCTCCAAAGAATCGCCCTCGAGTAGGTAGGTCATTGTCATTGCCAGGGGTAAATATACATCTACGAGTCCATTTATGATGAAGGAGCGTATAGCGAAAGAGATTTTGTTTGTTTTCGGCATTGCCAGTCCCAATAGCCAATAGAGGTTAAAGATGTATCGTGTCCCGTAGCGAGTATTAAGTTTTGTGGATTTTTGTTTCTTCTGAAGGACCTTTCTTAATAGATTGGTGGGATTCATTTTAGTTGTCCTTTTTTAGCCCTAAGTCCAAAGAGCTTGATGTGATGAAAACTGCAAAATAAGCAAAATGTTAGGGATACTATGCATATATGAACAGATTGGTGGTTTTTGGAAGGAATAGCTCTCTTAGGAAAGGGCGTTTGCCTGCACCTGGAATGTGAGAACATCAAACAGGAGAGGTGCAGGCGAACAACTAGCGGATGCCCTAAACTTCTACAAAGCAGACTTTACTGCCATCCAGGAAAAACGATGGAATGGGCCGGGAAAAAAGAGGATGAAAAACGGTGACATCTACTATGGACCGTGTTATAGTGAACAGAAACAGCATTGTAACAATCCGCATCAAGGCCAAATTCGCCAACATATGCCTTACATGCGCTCATGCTCCGACGGATGAAAAAGAAGATACAACTAAGGACTGCTTCTACGAGCTCCTTGACAAAACCAATGAGCGACTACCAAAGTCCGATGCTAAAATCGTGTTGGGAGATTTTAACGCAAAGGTAGGAAGAGAAGACATCTTTAGCAGTGTTGTCGGAAAATATAGCCTACACGACAACACGTTTGGTAACGGACTTAGGCTAATTGACTTCGCTACGGAAAGAAATGCCACTATAGCCAGCACACGGTTTCTCCAGATCAACGAACAGTCAAACAAATTGATCACATTGCGATAGACAAGAGACATGCATTCAGTATTTTGGATGTCCAAACATTCCGAGGGGCCAACATCGACTCGGACCACTACCTTGTTGTAGCCAAAGTAAGGATGCGGATACCCACCATGCCAAAACAAACCAGAAATAAAGTGAAAAAATTTCGAAAGACTGCAATCGCAAGAGAACGCCAAAGCCTTCGCGCAACGCGTATCCCTTAACCTCAAGATTCACACCATACCACAAGAATCTAATATCGAAGAACAATGGCAACGATGCCAACAAGCCATTAGATATCAGCCGCAACTGATGTGCTATGTTTCTCGCGGCCACCAGCAAGAAACCCCTGGTTTGATGAGGAATGCTGACAGATGCTGGCAGCCAAGAACGAGGCCTATCAGGCTAAGCTGCAGTTGAAGACGAGAGCTGCCATTGATATAGGCAAAGAAGAAGGGAAGAACACCGGCTTTTCAGAAAGAATGAAGATCGAGGATATAGAGAGGTGCCACTCCAGGAACGATGTTCGCAAGTTTTACCAAAGTGAAAAACGTCTAAGCCAAGGATACAAGGCTCGAACAGAATCCTGACGAGATGAACAAGGAAATATCGTAGTTGAGACATAGTCGATGCTGAGGATATGGAAGAACCACTTCTGCAGTTAAACGGCGATGACGAACAACATTCCGCTGTCAAGCAGAACGAACCTTTCAATATTGGCGGCGATAGTGAAAACTACCACCCTACATAAGTGAAGTGAGGATAGCAATATCTAAACTCAAGCTTACTCAGGCCGTCGGAAATGACGACCTTCCCGCTGAGCTTTATAAAGCTGGCGGAGATGACTTGGTAAGTAACATCCACCAACTCATAAGCCAAATCTGTTCGGATGAAAGTGATCCTATATGAGACCCTGATTAACCCAGTCCTGTTCCGCGGCGCTGAAGCATGGGCCGTATCAAAAGCGGAAGAAGAAATCCTTGGTCGTTTCGAGAGAAGAATTCTTCGAAGAATCTTCGGTCCCGTTTTCGTTGACGGGCAAAGATTCAACCAAGAACTATACGAGCTGTACAGCGACATACCCCTAGTAAAAAAAAAAACTCCGCATTGGACGTTTAAGATGGCTAGGACATGTAGAACAATGGACACCAAAGCTCCGGCTCGCAGAGTCTTCGATTCCCATCCAAACGTCGGACGCAGTAGAGGAAGACCTCGCCTTAAGTGGCGCGCACAAGTAGAAACCGACCTCAACCAACTTGGAGTGCGCAACTGGAGGCAGTTAGCTAAGGACCGGGTTAATTGGAGAGGCATGTTGATTGAGGGCCAGGTTCATTACGGATTGTAGCGCCACTTGAGTAAGTAAATTAGTAAGGACAGACAGCCTTATCGAGGTATCCGTTCGGAAGAAGTTCCGAAACGAAATTCAGTTTCAATATTAACTTAGTTCGCTGTCGAGGTATCTGCTGCGGACAAAAATAATTAAGGCTACAGTAGCGTTGAGCGGAAGAATTACTCGTAGGGAAAACTTTGGAAGTATTTCAACGCGTAGCTGTCAATAATAATGCATTATGCCGCTGCGATAAATTTCGTTGGAAGATCTTTTCGAAATGGTAATGCTATCACTTCCGAGGTGTCCGTTTGAACAAATCGGAGAAATTTTTCTTTCTAATCGATACATCGATTGGATTGGGATTCCTATAGAGACGAACAAGGTGATCTCATCTCTTGTGCCGTCGGAGTAACTTCCCGACCATGGAAAAACACATTAGTTATGAGAGAGACACAACCAGCCCCGGATAATTAAACTCCTTATATGGCAACAAGACCTGGAACGTCAATAGACTATGATATGAGAGTATGCACCTGTATTGTACGAACACACTACACCCCGGGTGCTACTCAAAAACTTGAATCTCTCCTCACGCGGTACAAGCAGATATAACCGCAATGCGACATTTATTACAGCTGCAACAACAGATTGCATGTATTAGGATGCGGATTCGTCGTGGGAAATACAAGGCTAAGCTGCAGGTGAAGATGACAGCTGCCATTGAGCTCTATAGGCAAAGAAGAAGGGAAGAACATCGGCTTTTCTGAAAGAAGAAAAAAGAGCAAGAAAGGGCGGACAAAAGTCATTGACTTCAAGCCGATAACTGATCGCTTTCTATGATCAGCATATGATGTAAAAGTTGTTCTCGGGGATTTCAATGCTAAAGTCGGAAAGGAAAACATGTTTGGCGGTTTAGTTGGTAAGCACAGAATTCACGAAACGGCAACAGACAACGGCTACCGACTAATCGATTTTGCAGCAGCTCGTAATACGGTGATCAGTAGCACTAGGTTCCAAGGCTAAGGATCCACACAGCAACCTGGCGCTCTCCAGACGGTCGAACCGCCAAATAAATCGACCATGTGCTAATCGACATGCATACATTCCGAGGGGCAAACGACGACACTGACCATTTTCTTGTCGCGGATAAATTCAGAGCTCGACTATCCAACGAGAAGAAGCTGCGAACTGCCCAGAAGAACAAATTCGACGTTGGACGCCTTAGCACACCCGGAGTAGCCAGAGCCTACAGTCAGCGCCTGAGTATGAAACTCTTCTCTGGGCACTCACCTACCACAGACGCCAACAATCAGTGTTGCCAGTATCGCGCCATCATCAAGGAGATTAACGAAACCACTGTAGGGTACCAGCCACCCCCGAAAGAGAGCCCGTAGTATGATGATGATATGAAAAAGGTGACGGAAGATGCACAAAAGAAAGCGCTGCAGCGCAAAACAAGGGCAGCGAGAGAAGAGTATCGAGCCAGGAGAAGGGAGGAAAAGAAGACCCTGCGTAGAAAGAAGAGAGCCTACGCAGCCTCTCAGCTCAATTATATCGAAGAGTCGCGCGACAATAACAACATACGGAGGTTTTTTAAAAACGACAAGCAACTGGCTTCTGGCTACAAAACCGGAACGCAGGCTCTTCGAGACACCGCTCACTGAAGCGCAGGGAATAGTAGATGTGTTGAAGCAGCATTTCCAACAGCTGCTAAATGGGCATCATGTAGAGAGAGTGATAGGGCTAGAAGAGAACCCACGTCCGCAGTCCAGTCAACGTCCATGAAGAACTAATTCCACCACCTAGTTTAGAAGAAGTTGGCCTAGCTATAAAAAAGCTTAAGAACAACAAGGCCGCAAGTTCTGATGCCTTACCAGCGGAGCTTTTTAAATACGGTGATGATGTTTTGGTAGGGAGCAAGTACCGCATCATCAACCAAGTATGGATGGAAGAAAACATGCCCGATGACTGGACTATCAACTCCATATGCTCATCTACAAAAAAAGCGATCCTATGTCTTGCAAGAACTATCGAGGCATATCCCTGCATAATGTCGTTCTGAAACACACTAATCGGCACGTACACTCTGAGGCAAATCCTGGAAAAGACCAACGAATTTCAAGTCGAAACTCACGACCTCTTCATCGACTTCCAAGCAGCGTATGATAGCATACATCGTCAGGAGCTCTATATGGCGATGGCCGAATTCGGAGTCCCAGCTAAACTGATTCAGCTGTGTCGCGTGACACTGGAAAACCCACGATGCAACTTGCAGTTTGGAAGTAGCTCCTCCATACTATTCCAAACAAGGAGACGCACTATCATGTGACTTCTTCAATCTCGTACTTGAGCAGATAGTGCGCAGGGCAGGTGTTAACACGGAAGGCACTATTTTCAACAGGTCCGTACAGTTGCTGGGCTATGCGGACGATATTGACATCATCAGTCACTCCCAACATGCCGTGATAAAAGCGTTCACGGAGACTGAAGAACAGGCGAAATCCGTTAGCCTTGAAGTATATGAGGACAAGACTAAGTACATGCTATCAACAAACAAAAAAGCATCTGTCCACCGGCTACGACAAAACGTCACTATTGATAGCAGCAATTTCGAGGTAGTTAAGGAGTTCACCTACCTCGGAGTTAACACAAACTCCACGAATGACACCCTAGTGGAGATCCGTCGAAGAATTACCCTAGGAAACCGTTGCTACTTCGGTTTGTCGAAACAACTAGGTTCAAAATTCCTAACTCGAAGGACGCAATGTGTTCTCTACAAAACCCTTATCCTGCCAGTTTTGCTTTATGGTGCCGAGTGGTGAACGATAAGCAATCACCATCGCGGATGCCAGAGCGCTTGGTCTAGACAACTGACAGCGAGTCAGGGATCGTAGAGGATGGAAGGCTGCGACTCTTCACAGATCGGGAGCCCGATAAGTAAATAAGTAAAAGAATTTTTGAGCAATGAAACCTCAGTATCCTTTCACCTATGCACAAAGTGGATATTCTGTAAACAACGCTTACGAGATCCTATCTGCCGTAATATCTGAGCTTCTGAAACCACTATGAAAAACCTAGTCGGTCCGTCAATGTCACACTTCGGAAGATCTTAGAAAATTCCATGAAGTCCAATTCGGCTCCGAAAGTTGTACCGTATCATAAGCGGATGAAGAAACCCTTGGTTATCTTAGTCGAAAAATTCTTCAAAAAATCCGTTTTCAACGTTTTGAGGTGCTAAATATTGATGGTCATTTGTGTAGTCGGAAAATGCATGAAAAAAGTCCATTTTCGATTAAGGTTTCAGCTCGCTATATCAACAATTTTCGAAATCCAAAAATATATGGGACAACTTCAGTTTTTGATGGATGTTTCGAGTGTTTTCTCAAATACTCAGTTTTTGATGTGAAAAGGGTATAATGCGGAAATTCCACATCCGATAAATTTGTCGCTGATTCAAAAATGTCGCATTGCACGTTTCCCAACCAGAGGAAGTAGAGGAACCTCGCCTGATTGGCTTAAGAACATATTACCGTGATGTGATCGTTGTAGTGCCTTGAAGCTATTGTGAGTTTTTGAAATAATATTTGTTTTTTTATTTCTTTGGATTTTTTCAAATTTTTGGTTGGTCCCGGGAGTTCGAAATTTACCAAATATAAAAATTTATAGCAACGTTTAATACCCTATCCTATTCCATCCTTAAAATGAATATCCCCACAACGTTGTCTTTATGGAATGAAATATTGAAAATGGCATTTTCACCACATCTTGTTCAGATAGTATCTAAGTCTTTTTTGGTTTGACAAAAAAAACGACGTTTTTCTGGCATATGCTATGGGGTAGGGAATACAAATGGTTTTTGTAAGAAAACGCCCCCAAAAAGTGGGCGTGTGCAAAAATTATCTATTTACGAAATATTCACCAATGATTTTGCAACAAAAGTTTTTTTCGAATATTTTGAAATTTGACTAAAAATGTTTTTTTAATGAAAACGCACCAAAAAGTGGGCGTATATACAAAGTATAGGTGCTGGGATTGTCTTAATACGTTCTTCAGACAATTTTTCAAAATTTCCTACCGTTTGGTCAAAAACAAAGTTTCTCTAAAAAGTGGGCATGGCAGTCTGCGGATTTTAAAAATGTTTACACTTCTTCTGTAGTAACGCTAAGGGATCCTATATACCAAATTTCATTCTCCTAGCTCAAAATTTAAGGCCTAAAAATCGGTGACCAAATGACAGACGGACGTACAGACAGACATTGGCGGTTAACATTATTAAAAAAAAATGACTTACAAAAATGCCAAAGAATTCCAAATAAGGACAATACTCCATAACAATGTTAACAAGATTTTTAAAATTTAAAAATATTTACCGAACAATAATATTCTGAGGGGATGCCCTCTAAAGTGCTTTATATTGACTGCAACTGATAAAAAGGAACTCACCATAAACCGGGAGCCAGCTGGTTTTATATAGCAATAAAGGTAACGGAATAATTAATTTATTAACAATATGTTACCGGAAATTGAACTAAATAGTTAATAAAGTCTCTGTAATTTTAAATTGGTTCATTGATTGACATGTTCGCATAATCAAGTCTGTCTACACGTACTAAAACAAACAGATAACGGAGCACGATTGTTGAAATTCATATTTTATTTAGGTTGCATAGCAATTACTGTAAGTGTGGGTATGCAGCCCTTCGTTTCACGTTCAAGTAAGAGTTGCACCGGATTTTAAGTCACGAGAAAGCACGCATGATTTCAAAAGCACGCCAATTAACTGGTTGGTTGTGGTTAAACCCGTGACATTGTTGCAGGAAATCGTGGGAAAATTTTTAAAAGATGTTATTTTTTATTTTTTCATTTTTTTTTCATTACAGAGCACAACGCTCTCATTATTTATACCAGCAAAACCTATATGAGCTGCTTAGACATATTCGGACACCAGGTTATCTAGGTATCTCAATGGTAAGTCAGGTAACAGAGATGGTGACGGATGAACCGAAAGGTCAACGGCAGCGCTCAATCCCGTAGTGGATACTGATAGCCCCTTGTCCTAGGGGTATCCAATAAATTGGAACTGGCCGTCCAGTTTGGGGGTTGTACTTTGGGTTGACTACCCACCCATGGAAAAAACCATATGGTACGAAGCAATCAATAGCCTCGGAAAGGACTGATATTACTGTTGACGACCCTGCTAAACGAAAAAAGGAAAACGACGTTCGTATCTGCACCTGGAATGTGAGAACAATAAACAGGATAGGTGCAGGCGAACAACTTGCGGAAGCCATAAACTGCTACAAATCAGACATTACTGCCATCCAGGAAATATGATGGGATGGGCGGGCAAAAAGAGGATGTAAAACTGTGACATCTACTATGGACCGTGTTATAGTGAGCAGAAACAGCGACTATTTGGATGCGGATTTGTTATAAGTGCCAGACTTAGGCAAGAAGTCTTATGTTTCCAAGGCATTAGCGAAAGGATTGTAATAATCCGCATCAAGGCCAAATTCTCCACCATAAGCCTTACATGCGCTCATGCTCCGACGGATAAAAAAGAAGATACAACTAAGGACTGCTTCTACGAGCTCCTTGACAAAACCAATGAGCGACTACCAAAGTCCGATGCTAAAATCGTGTTGGGAGATTTTAACGCAAAGGTAGGAAGAGAAGACATCTTTAGCAGTATTGTCGGAAAATATAGCCTACACGACAACACGTCTAGTAACGGACTTAGGCTAATTGACTTCGCTACGGAACGAAATGCCACTATAGCCAGCACATGGTTTCCTCACCTCGATATCCATAAGGGGACATGGTGGTTTCCAGATCAAGGAACAGTCAACCAAATTGATCACATTGCGATATATTTTGGATGTCCGAACATTCCGAGGGGCTTACATCGACTCGGGCCATTACCTTGTTGTAGCCAAGGTAAGGATGCGGACATCCACCACGCCACAACTAACCAGAAATAAAGTGAAAAATTTAATGTCGAAAGACTGCAATCGCCAGAGACCGCCAAAGGCTTCGAGCAACGCTTATCCCTTAACCTTGCGATTCACAGTACACCACAAGCATCTAATGTCGAAGAACAATGGCAACGATGCCAACAAGCCATCAGATCTGCCGCAACCAGCAAGATGAGGAATGCCGACAGATGCTCGCAGCCAAGAATGAGGCCTAAAAGGGTAAGCTGCAGGTGAAGACGAGAGCTGCCATTGAACTCTATAGGCAGAGAAGAAGGGAAGAATACCAGACTTTCATAAAGAAGAAAAGATAGCAAGCAATGGACGATTTCGAGGACATAGAGAGGTGCCACTCCAGAAGCGATGTTCGCAAGTTTTACCAAAGAATAAAACGTCAAATCCAAGGATACAAGGCTCGAACAGAATCCTGTCGAGATGAACAAGAAAATATCTAAGTTGAGACACAGTCGATGCTGAGGATATGGAAGAACCACTTTTGCAGACTGTTGAACGGCGATGACGAACAACATTCCGCTGTCAGACAGAACGAACCATTTACTATTGGCAAACTGCCAACCACCCGACCTAAGTCAAGTGAGGATAGCAATATCTAAACTCAAGCTTAATAAGGCCGCCGGAAATGACGGCCTTCCCGCTGAGCTTTATAAAGCTGGCGCAGATGACTTGGTAAGTAACATCCACCAACTCATAAGCCAAATCTGGTCGATTGAAAGCATGCTTGAAGAATGGAACCTCAGCATCGTTTGCGCGATCCACAAAAAAGCAGACCCTCTGAACAGTGCCAACTACAGAGGCAAAAGTCTACTCAACATCGCCTACAAGATCCTATCTACCGTATTATGTGAACGCCTGAAACCGTTTACCAACAACCTGAACGGCCCTTATCAGTGTTGTCTTAGGCCAGGAAAGTCAAATCCGACCAAATTTTCACACTTCGGCAGATCCTGGAAAAAACCCAAGAAGTCCAAATCGATACCCACCACCTATTTATCGATTTCAAAGTCGCATACAACAGCATTTATAGCGACGTACTATACAGAGCCATGTCTAGTTTTGGTATACCTCCCCAAACTCGCCCGTCTTTGTAGGATGCTTTGGGAATTCCCTCTGCTCTATCAGGGTCGGAAACGACTCCACCTGCACATTCAATACCACTAGAGGATTTACGCAAGACGATGCACTTTCAAGTGACTTCTTCAACCTCATTCTTGATAGAATTGTGCAAAAGTCCCGAGCCACCGTAAGAGGTACAATCTTCCAAAAATCGGTGCAACTACTAACGGGTGATTTTTTAGCTGGTTTGGTTTTGGCAACACTGGTTTTGACAGCTGACGTGTGTTTAGTACATTGTGTCACTGTCAAACAGCTTCAGTTTGGTTTGCAATTTAACCATGGATCGTCTTACAAATGAACAACGCTTGCAAATCATTGAATTTTACTATCAAAATTCGTGCTCGGTTCGAAATGTTCATCGCGCGCTGCTTCCATTTTATGATCGGCATTCTCGACCTTCTGAGCAGTCTATTCGGAAGATTGTGACCAAATTTCGCACCAAATTTACTTTGTTGGACATTAAACCACCAACACGTTTACGTACTGTGCCTAGTGAAGAAAATATTGCGGCCGTATCAGCTAGTGTGACAGAAGACCGCGAAATGTCGATTCGGCGCCGTTCCCAGCAGTTAGGCCTTTGTTACAGCACTACGTGGAAAATTTTGCGGAAGGATTTGGGCGTAAAGCCTTTTAAGATACAGCTGGTGCAAGAACTAAAGCCAGCCGACCTACCACAACGCCGAATTTTTGGTGAATGGGCTCTTGGAAAGCTGGCCGAGGATCCGCTTTTTTATCGAAAAATTGTGTTCAGCGATGAGGCTCATTTTTGGTTGAATGGGTACGTAAATAAGCAAAATTGCCGCATTTGGAGTGAAGATCAGCCAGAAGCATTGCAACAGCTACCAATGCATCCCGAAAAAGCCACTGTTTGGTGCGGTTTATGGGCCGGCGGCATTATTGGGCCATATTTCTTCAAAGATGATGCGAATCGCAGCGTTACTGTCAATGGTGAACGCTACCGAGCGATGATTACAAACTTTTTTTTGCCCGAAATGGAAGTTCTTGACTTGCATGATATGTGGTTTTAACAAGACGGTGCCACATGCCACACAGCACGCGAAACAATGGCGCAATTGCGAGGCGAGTTTGGTGAACAGTTAATTTCACGTTTCGGGCCGGTCAATTGGCCGCCTAGATCGTGCGATTTGACACCATTAGATTATTTTTTGTGGGGGTATGTCAAGGCTAATGTCTATAGGGACAAGCCCGCTTCGATTGACGCACTGGAAGCCAACATCCATGCATTCATTCGTGAGATACCGGCCGATATGTGTGAAAGAGTATGCCAAAATTGGACTCAGCGAATGGGCTACCTGAGACGCAGCCGCGGTCAACATTTGCATGAAATTATCTTTAAACATTAAATTGCAAGGTTCAAACTATCGATTCAAATAAATATTTCATTCATTTTTTCGAATTTTTTGTGTTTTTTTTTTTTAAAAAGTTCTAAACCTCTTAAAAAATCACCCTTTAGCATACACCGTCGATATTGACATCATTGGTCCGACTCAACGGGATGTCAGAGCCACGTTTGGTAGAGTAGAGAAGGAAGCGGCAAAAATAAGTTTAGCAGTGGATAAGGGAAAAGACCAAGCGTAAGCTTTCAACACGAAAGGACACACAAAGTGGACGAATTGGACAGAACGTCACCATTGACAGATTTAACTTTGACAGATTGGACTTTTTCTACCTCGGCTCTGCTATTAACTCTGACAACATCTCGTCAGAAATAAAACGAAGAATACTCTTGCCAACTGCTGTGTCTTCGGCTAAGAAGGAAAACTAGGAGTCAAGCCTTCACTCGAACTACTAAGGACATCCTACATAAGACCCTGATTTTATCAGTCCTGCTCTACGGCGTTGAAGCATGGACCGTATTAAAGGCGGATGAAGAAATCCTTGGTCGATTCGAGGATCCGTTTGTTTTGACGGGCTATTGAGACGAAGATTCAAACACTCACTATACAAGCTGTACAGCGACATGCCCCTGGTCAAAAAAATTCCGCATTGGACGTTTAAGTTGATTAGGCCATGTAGAATGAATGGACACCAATACTCCGGCTCGCAGAGTCTTCGATTCCCAGCCAGACGTCGGACGCAGTAGAGGAAGACCTCGCCTTAAGTGGCGCGCACAAGTAGAAACCGACCTCAACCAACTTGGAGTACGCAACTGGGGAAGTTAGCTAAGGACTGGGCTAATTGGAAAGTTACATGGGTTGAGGCCCAAGCTCATTCCAGAGATGAATATCAATAAATCTTTCGAAGATTTGCAGAAGGAATGATGATAAGCTGATCGGTCTTAGGTCTTTCGGATTGACGTTGGAACGTTTATCATATTTTGGTATGAATACTACTTTCACTTCCCTCCAAACTTTGGGAATGTAAACAAGCTCGATACAACCATTAAGGATAGCTTTCATCCGGTGCAAGCCCCGGAACTAAGCCCCATGGGGCTAAATGAATACGGAGTGCAAGGAGAGTGAAAAGCTCTTTGCTTTTCTGTGTAAGCAATCCTAAATTTTCAGAACACCATGGAGGTTTTTTTTCCCTCTAGGTTTCTTAAAGGACAAGAGGATGACAGGGATTCGTTGAAGGCGGATGTTAGCTTTTCGACCAGGTTGTCAAGCTTCTGGGTGCTTCTAGGGCTGGGTTGAACAGGGGATACTTGCCTTTTCATAGTTTCCCTATATTTAGGCCAATCGGTTTTGCGATGGTTCCGAAAAATCGGTCTTCTCCAAAATATGTATTCTTTAGTTTGTGTCTAACGCTTACTTTCAGCGATGTGGTTTAACCTGGTCGCGGTTTATGTCACAAGAATTGCATAGTGTCGAAACAGTACTAATCCCGAGTGGTAACCGATTTAAAGTTTTGCGTCACATAAGCCTTACTAAGGCCTTCTCAGAATTCCAAAACTCGGACGCAAAGCACCAGAAACATAAAAATGGCCAACTCGCGCACTGGCCCGATAAATCTCAAAAAGTTAATTGTTTTCGAAAATCACCCTACACCCACCTTAGCCGTATTCAAAGCGTCATAGCTAAGAGAAACTTTTTCCGCAAATTGATTCCTTTTCGTCCTTGCGTTTTATTGTTTTACAAAAATATTTTCAAAACAATAATTCGCTCATAATAAAATACTTTAGCTGCCCACGCCCTAGCCCACGACCGCAGCCCGCGCCGGTAGCAAGTTTTCCAAAGAGAGTTGAAAACCTCTGTCAATGTAAAGTTTGTCCAACATTTACACAGTTGTGTTGTGTTCCTCCGACACTCCCCCGTTGCTCCGTTGCGCCAAACTCCAAGAAGTCACACGGCAGGCAAATGCAAAACTTTGTCCTTTTCGAATGGAACATTCAGCTTCTAGCGCAGTTCACCTCGTTTATCCTTTACAACTTAATATTCATAAATTTAAATCGACCGTTGATGGCTTGTTGCCGTCACCCTCCGGGCGGGGGTCCTCCTTGGGATGCCCATAATCCTTTTCCTAAATGTATTTGTAATGCGCCACCAGCCACCACTACCACTGCCTGGACGAGCCCAACAAAACAGCGCTACGTTACAACATTACGTATCAATTGACTTTTTATGGACTATAAAATGTCCTTTTTCATTGGGAAGAAGTGTGCCGGTAATGAGGGGCCAACGGGTTATACATTTTGTTCATCTCGGTGCTATTTGTTGCCGCCGCAGCTCACATCCTGCGGGCGATGGTAGTTTTCTGCGGTTGCTGGGGCAAACAAAAAAAAAATGCAAAAAGGATGCTTGCACATTGTGTGATGGTGATGGTCCTTTTTTTTACGACATTGTCGATGGTTTTTCGCAGGCGAAAGGACACTTGTTTATGCATTTTTAATGATGGTCGACGGTGGGTAGAAAATATTTGTAAATTCACTTTTCGTCCTTTTTTTTTGTTTTCTCGACCGACGACCCATCGAAGACATAGAACTCGCTTAATGGACGTCGAAGTGGTGCAGATGCGGTTTATGGCCGGGCAAGTATGGTCGGATGGTTTTGTCGATATTCCATATGTCAATTGACCACATGAGAGCAGTACATGTGAGTTTAAGGATTTGGCCACAGGATTTCATCCGAAACATTGCTCACATTGATATTAATTTGTTCATCTCAATTAACATGTCTGCAGGTGGTGGTGGTGATGGCGGAAGACTCTCTTAATGAAATTCGAAAACAACCCTTGTTTGTTGTTACTCTGTGTCTCCGGATAGCCGGCGGCGGACAACAGATCCTTGTCGAAGGATAACAAGCCGCATGTAGATTGAATCAATACTCTTCGGGGGAGATGAATGCGAAGATGAATTCCGAAAATTATCCAAGGATAACTGGTTAATGTGAGTTAATGGAATCGAATGGGTTAGCTCGGGGTGGTGTGGCGCAAGGACCATTACTGAGGTTCTCGTTTCTTGGTGAACGAGCAGAGGTCATTTATTATATCATGGGTACTGATGAATTGACTAATTTGCCTGATGAAGGTCAATTTTCATTGAACAAGGAAATACTGGTTAGGCAGAGTGTTGTGATTTATACGTGCTCTCGAATCGTAAGTGATTTGAAGTTGAGTGCGAAAGATATCTCAAACAATTAAGGCTCACTTTGGAGAAGTGATTTATTTTTAGCAAATATTCGAAGGATACTTCGGTGATTTATTGTTATGAATTTTATTTTTTTCCTTTGTAACTTGATGCTGATATTTCTAGAGCGAGATTGGAATGAAAAGTAAAAGGATAACCCAGACTTTTACTTGTGGCGCAACGTCGGTCGCCGGGTTTTGACCCCGAACTATTAATTTTCTGTGGAGAGAGGACCCATTCTTATCTGGCGAATATATTATACTCGAGATTTCGAAAAAAAAAAACATCAAATACACGCCTAATGTCGACCTCTTCCCAAATTCAGTTCTTTGTTTTTGTTCCCCTTCATGGTTATCCTTCCGCTGTCATATCTTATCAAGGGTTCTCCTGTTTCCTGTCTATGTATATCCTACTCCTGCTATTCCCAATTTGGTAAAGTTCTCAAAAAAGGTTATCATTTCGACACACTTGTCCAACTCTAAAAATTCTTAACGGCTCCGTAGAAAAGACAAGCAAAAAGCACCTTTTTTACCTGATAAATCCTTTACCCAGGATCATCACCATTCACATTCGTTTAAACATTTTCACTTTTCTAGTAGTAGTCAGCCTAGTTGCGAATTTCTGCAACTCTTCCCCGTTAGCTACAGTGGGTGCTCGGGCTAACTATTGCCACCCGCATACAATAACCTACCCGCGTTCACAAATGACGGCCTTACAAACGCCTTTACATCCAACGACGAGGGATTTTTATCCCAATGTGAGCTATCGCCACCTGTCACTTACAACATTCATACATTCTTATCTGTTGTGATAACGTGCTAACGTGCTCTTTCTTAGCTATCCCGTCGGAATGGTGCCAGAGGTTTTGTAGTCCCTACCAGCCATTGGTTTTGCATAGCTAGTCAATCGTCCCAGTATTACAAGACGCGAGGTCGATTCTGTTGAGCAAACTAAAATTGCATAAACTATGTAAGCCCAAAATTAAACTACCGGAAATCAGAGAAACAATTAGCGTGGGGACGTAAAGTTGGAAGCCTCCGCCTTTTGAAAATATCCAAAAGTTTAAAATAAACAGTAGGAGAGGAATATGTGAATCAAATATCTTTTCGCGAGCTTGATGGTTCGCGTCTTGATTTTGGGATTATTTTTTTGAAAACTTGCTTTAGTGTCAGGAATAAACCTGGGCCTCAATCAACATGCCTCTCCAATTATCCCGGTCCTTAGTAACTTCCTCCAGTTGCATACTCCAAGTTGGTTGAGGTCGTTTTCTACTTGTACGCGCCACTTAAGGCGAGGTCTTCCTCTACAGCGTCCCACGTCTGGCTGGGAATTGAAGACTTAGCGAAGCCGTGGTATTGGTACCCATTCGTTCTACATGTCCTAGCCATCTTAAACGTCAAAAGCGGAGTTTTCTGACCAGGGGTATGTCGCTGTACAGCTCGTATTGTTCTTGGTTGAATCTTCGTCTCCATAGCCTGTCAACGCAAACGGGACCGAGGTTTTTGAAGAATTTTTCTCTCGAATCGACCAAGGATTTCTTCATCCGCTTTTGATACGTTCCACGCTTCAGCGCAGTAGAGCACGACTGGGATAATCAGGATCTCCTTAGTAGTTCGAGTGAGGGCTTTACTACTAAATTGCCTTCTTAGCCCGAAGAAACAGCGATTGGCAAGAGTGGTTCTTCTCTTAATTTCTGACGAGATGTTGTTGTCAGAGTTAATAGCGGAGCCCAATTCGTCGATGTTGTGTGTCCTTTCGTGTTGACAGCATATACTTTGTCTTACCCTCATTTACTGCTAAACCCATTTTTGCCGCTTCCTTCTCTATACTAGCAAACGTGGCTATGACATCACGTTGAGTCCTACCAATGATGTCAATATCGTCGGCATATGCTAGTAGTTGCACCGATTTTTGAAAAATTATGCCTCTGGTGTTGGCTCGGGAGTTTTGCACAGTCCTCTCAAGAATCAAATTGAAGAAGTCACATGACAGCGCATTGCCTTGCCTAAATCCTTTATTGGTAACGAATGTGTCGGTGGGGTCGTTTCCGACCCTGATGGGGCAGCGTGATTTCTCCATCGTCATCCTACACAAACGGACGAGTTTGGGCGGAATACCAAAACTAGATATGGCTCTGTATAGTTCGTCTCTATAAATGATGTCGTATGTGGCTTTGAAATCGATAAATAGGTGGTGGGTATCGATTTGGACTTCTTGGATTGTTTTCCAGGATCTGCCGAATTGTATCCTTGGCTTTGACGTTTTTCACTTTGGTAAAACTTGCGAACATCGTTCCTGGAGTGGCATCTCTCTATATCCTCGATTGCTCACTTTTCTTGCTCTTTTTTTCTTCTTTCTGAAAAGCCGATGTTCTTCCCTTCTTCTTTGTCTATAGAGCTCAATGGCAGCTCTCGTCTTCACCTGCAGCTTAGCCTTGTCGGCCTCGTTCTTGGCTGCGAGCATCTGTTGGCATTCCTCACCAAACCATGGGTTTCTTGCTGGTTGCGGCTGATCTAATGGCTTGTTGGCATCGTTGCAATTGTTCTTCGACATTAGATGCTGGTGGTATGTTGTGAGTCGGGAGATTAAGGGATACGCGTTGCGCAAAGGTCTTGGCGGTCTCTGGCGTTTGCAGTCTTTCGACATTAAATTTTTTCACAGTATTTCTGTTTTTTGTGGCGTTGTGGATATCCGCATCCTTACCTTGGCTACAACAAGGTAGTGGTCCGAGTCGATGTTAGCCCCTCGGAATGTTTGGACATCCAAAATACTGGATGCGTGTCTCTTGTCTATCGCAATGTGATCAATTTGGTTGACTGTTCGTTGATCTGTAGACCGCCATGTCCCCTTATGGATATCGAGGTGAGGAAACCATGTGCTGGCTATAGTGGCATTTCGTTCCGTAGCGAAGTCAATTAGCCTAAGTCAGTTACCAGACGTTTTGTCGTGTAGGCTATGTTTTCCGACAATACTGCTAAAGATGTCTTCCTCATTCTCTTCCTCATTGGTTTTGTCAAGGAGCTCGTAGAAGCAGTCCTTAGTTGTATCATCTTTTTCCTTCGTCGGGGCAAGAGCGCATACAAGGCTTATGTTGGCGAGTTTGGTCTTGTTGCGGATTGTTACAATGCGTTCGCTAATGTCTTGGAAACATAAGACTTCTTGTCTAAGTCTGGCACATATAACAAATCCGCATCCGAATAGTCGCTGTTTCAGCTCACTATAATACGGTCCATGGTATATGTCACAGTTTTTCATCCTCCTTTTGCCCGGCCCATCCTATCATATTTCCTGGATGGCAGTAATGTCTAATTTGTAGCAGTTTAGGGCTTCCGCTAGTTGTACGCCTGCACCTCTCATGTTTAATGTTCTCACATTCCAGGTGCGGATACGAACGTCGTTGACCTTTTTTCGTTTAGCAGGGTCGTCAAATATAAAATCAGTATTTTCCGAGGCTATTGATTGCTTCGTAACATATGGTTTATTGCATGGGTGGGTAGTTAACCCAACGCACAACCCCCAAACTGGAGTACCAGTTCCAAATTATTAGGTACCCCTAGGACACGGGGCCATCTGTATCCACTACGGGATTGAGCGCTGCCGTTGGTCTTTTGGTTCATCCACCACCATCTCTGTTCAAGGGCCCTATTGAGATTCCTAAATAACCTGTTGTACGAATATGTCGAAGCAGCTCATATAGGTCCGCCTGGGACAGCAAGCGGGGTATTCCATATCAGTCTGACCAGGCTGTTTATAGCGTTGCTGTTTTTTGTCTTGTTTTTGAATACTCTCACTTATCGTTTAGCAAGTCAAATCCGGTTGAATGAGACCAGTACCCGATGGTTACAACTTGGAGGTAAAAATGAGCACTTTGATGTGTAGTCAGAGTTGCGTCCACTGGACATTGCCAAGTTTAAGACAATCAGAGTCTACCCGCGTTCTACAACATCCAACCATTGACACACCGATTTGGAAGGCGAAATAATATGCTCAAATTAAGCATCAAGGATAATACTCCTCCTCATACATAAGAGTCGGTGTTTGACCCATCAGTTCAGAAACGAGGTGGTCACTAGTGAGTTCGGTATTTTTGTAAACAAAATATATTTCTGGCATTAACAACTCATGCAGGGTCTCAATTCTAGCTTCAGCCATCATTTGTGTGTGCGAAATTAGTATTTTTGTCACAACGAAAAGGACCTCCAGTTTATCTCCAAGTCCAAACGGCAAATGTGAGATGCTTCTCATTACAGTGTTACTCTTGGATGTTAGTCCGAATTTGGGAAGAGCTGGAGGAATGAAAAAACGTAGTCACTTTCGGGATTTGAACCCTGGCACTAGAGGGCTTAGGGCCAACGCACAAAGAAGCCTATACCCGCATTCACAAATGACGGCCTTACGAACAACTTTCCATGCAACGACGACGGATTGTACAAAGCGAGCTATCGCAGCTTATCCCTTACAACATTTATTCATACCGAGAGGTAATGTGAGTCTACCTTGCGCTTTTTCAGATATCACATCGGCTTGCTGCCAACGAGAGTAGTCGCTACTCAACATAGCCCTGGATTTTCCAAAGTCAATCCAGTTGTCCTATGGCCACTTGTTCCAGTGGTAAATCAGTGCCGATACTAGAAAATTATATCCTGACAACTAAAACAGAAGTTCAGGTGGGCGAAAGGATGGATGGAAATAAACCCGAGACTAACTAACCAACGATGGCAGAAACGTTAATATCTGCAAGAATGGTGGAGGACCCGCTTTTTGGGAGCTTTAAAAATGCAGGAGAAAATGAAATGTAAATTTCGGGGTCTTGGTGTGTGTTACAATATGTTTGGCCTTCGGCCCTAAAACCTCTATTGGTCTCTTATTGGCTGGAAAGAGAATGTCTACCATTTAACCATCGAATGTATCTTCGCTCTACGTCGATGATTCAATAGCGTCAACAAATTTGGCGCAACGACCACTGTCCTCCTACTGATTGTCGAACGCTATGTTTTACCATGCGTACCCTAAAGATTGATCAAAACAGGACTACTCGATCTATATTTAAAATCGTCACACAATATCTGATCTGTGTCCGTCAAATCGTCTGGCTTGTTCTGTGATCCAAGCTTTAATCCCAAGCTCACTCCAAAAATCCCATCTGAAGAAGTAAATAAAAAAAACTCGTCTCCATTTACTTAGCATTAATTAAACACACAACCAAACCATCTGTGTCGTTGTCCTTATCAGAGATGTACAGAATATGCTTCTCTACCACCGACCTCGATAGCCCTCTCAACCTCATTACCAATGCAAATAGGATGACAAGAAAGGAAGTGACGGTCGAACACTTAACCACTTTAACCCCCCACCGTGCGCCGCCGGTTGACGTTCGTCACCACATTGCCTACATGCAGACCATCTGTCAAAAAGTCAATCGGACCATGTCATGGGGTGGTTCGACAAAAAAAAACTACAAAGACTCATCTCAGATCGATGACTTTTCAAAAATTCGAGTGTTATTCGATACCAATGAATATTATCCTCGTAATTCCTTGCCCCCGTTATTCTCTCCCGATGGATGAATGGGTGCTTCCTTCTTCCTTCGATTTGCGTTTTCACATCTAATGGACTGTTTGCGCTGCTGTCCTTGTTCTCCTTGAGACACGGTTGCTTATGGAAAACCGTTAGCAAATAAATAAAATTGATGATGCTGATCCATCATTAGGTGAACGATGGAATTCATAAATGTGATATCCTTCGGACGACGACAGTGCCGGTTGTGTACCGAGCATTTAATCTGACAACTGCCACTCTCCCTCTGGTAGGACTACCACCCAGTGTACATTGGACTAAGATGGCCATTGTTTGGACTTCCTGGAAGGGACGATTTACATGTTCCGATGAATTTGGGTGTTTGTCTGGTTCAAACAAAACCCAGTTGTGGGCATTTGGGTTGACCCAAGGAGGAAACGGTCATTTGGTGTGCAACTTAATGGCTTTCGAAGCTGAAGTGATTATAACGTATACGAGTGGAACGTTTAACGGTCAAGATTGAATTAGTTGGGGGTTTGGTTTGGTCCAGAAGTGGAGGCGATGGTAATGGACATGATGGGAGTATCTGAGTTCTCAGAACAGTAAAATGTTTGTTTGGGTACAGTCCAGGTGTTGGGTTTAAGAATTTAAGATGGTTCCTGAAATTTGCACAAAGGACCTGATTTTGCAAAGAGTTTCATAGCGCCATCTATCCACCATTTGTTTCAACTAATATTTAAATGTACATCTTGGAATTGCTGACCACAGAGGAGTACCAAAGAATTTAGGATAAAAGCGTCCCTATGCATTTTGTCGTCTCCATCTCAGATGTGGAGTTAGCTACCAACATAATTTCGAGAACAGATTTTATGGAATAAAACAGAAAGGATTCGATAAAAATGTTTTTCTTATACGTGTAAGGTTAATAAAGCTGTTGGGGGATTTGCAGTAAATTATAAACCAAAAGCAACCCTACGAAATTTCAGCGAGCATAAATCGCTTCAACATTCAAGTGATAGCTTATATTTCAATAATTTTCGAACACATGATTTAACTCAGCCATCAGGGAACCTTCAACAGTCAGACGATGTCCAGACTTTCGTCAATCATTTTCTGAAGCTCGAGAACCTGTGATACTAGTCGTTTATATCTAGAATCAAATTTTAGAACAGCAAATTCCCTACCAAACTAACAGAAGCCCGTAGCTGCTACAAATCAGACATTACTACCATCCAGGAAATAAGATAAATTCGGCGGGGCCAAACGAGGATGAAATATGTACTAGGGTCCGTTTTATAGTTAGCAGAAACAGCTTCTCTTCGGTTGCATAGTTGTTATATGTGGCAGAACTATATGCAAAACATTAGCGAACGCATTGTAACATTCCACAACGATAAGTCTTATTTGCACTCTCAGATGGAGAAAGAAGATGGCACTGCGAAAGACTAGACAAAACTTATGACTGACTACCGAAGCACGGTGTAAAAATCGTGCAGGAGGATTTTAACGCAAAAGTAGAAAGAGGGGACATCTTTAGCAGTCCAACATGTCCGGCAACGGACTAAGGCTTATTGATTTCGCTACGGAACGAAATCCCACTCTGTTTTGTTGAAAAATTTTATTTTCATCAATTTTTTTTCAGTTTTTTTTAAATTTCTACACGACCCTGGGGTCATGATAAATTTTCTTTTTCATTGAAATTTTTCAGATTTTGAAATTTTTTTTAAAACCCTAGGTTCACGATAAATTTTCATTTTTCATCAACATTTTTCATGTTTTGAATTTTTTACTCGACCCTAGGGTCACGATAAATTTTCATTTTTCATGTTTTGAAATTTTTACTCGACCCTAGGGTCACGATAAATTTTCATTTTTCATCAAAATTTTTCATGTTTTGAAATTGTTACTCGACCCTAGGGTCACGATAAATTTTCATTTTTCATCAAAATTTTTCAGGTTTTGAAATTTTTACATGACCCTAGGGTCACGATAAATTTTCATTTTTCATCAAAATTTTTCAGTTTTTGAAATTTTTACACGACCCTAGGGTCAAGATATATTTTCATTTTTCATCAAAATTTTTCAGGTTTTGAAATTTTTACATGACCCTAGGGTCACGATAAATTTTCATTTTTCATCAAAATTTTTCAGTTTTTGAAATTTTTACTCGACCCTAGGGTCACGATAAATTTTCATTTTTCATCAAAATTTTTCAGTTTTTGAAATTTTTACATGACCCTAGGGTCACGATATATTTTAATTTTTTATTAAAATTTTTCAGTTTTTTAAATTCTTACTCGACTCTAGTCACAATAAATTTTCATTTTTTATCAAAATTTTTCGGTTTTTGAAATTTTTAAACGACCCTAGGGTGACGAGAAATTTTCATTTTGCATCAAAATTTTTCAGTTTTTGAAATTTGTACACGACCCTAGAGTCACGATAAATTTTCATTTTTCATCAACATTTTTCATATTTTGAAATTTTTACAGGACCCTAGGTTCACGATAAATTTTCATTTTTCATCAACATTTTTCATGTTTTGAATTTTTTACTCTAAACTAGGGTAACGATAAATTTTCATTTTTCATGTTTTGAAATTTTTCATCAAAATTTTTACTCGACCCTAGGGTCACGGTAAATTTTCATTTTTCATCAAAATTTTTCAGGTTTTGAAATTTTTACATGACCCTAGGGTCAAGATAAATTTTCATTTTTCATCAAAATTTTTCAGTTTTTGAAATTTTTACATGACCCTAGGGTCAAGATAAATTTTCATTTTTCATCAAAATTTTTCAGGTTTTGAAATTTTTACATGACCCTAGGGTCACGATAAATTTTCATTTTTCATCAAAATTTTTCATATTTTGAAATTGTTACTCGACCCTAGGGTCACGATAAATTTTCATTTTTCATGTTTTGAAATTGTTACTCGACCCTAGGGTCACGATAAATTTTCATTTTTCATCAACATTTTTCATGTTTTGAATTTTTTACTCTACCCTAGGGTCACGATAAATTTTCATTTTTCATGTTTTGAAATTTTTACACGACCATAGGGTCACGATAAATTTTTATTTTTCATCAAAATTTTTCAGTTTTTGAAATTTTTACTCGACCCTAGGGTCACGATAAATTTTCATTTTTCATCAAAATTTTTCAGTTTTTGAAATGTTTACACGACCCTAGGGTCACGATAAATTTTCATTTTTCATCAAAATTTTTCAGTTTTTTAAATTTTTACTCGACTCTAGGGTCACGATAAATTTTCATTTTTTATTAAAATTTTTCAGTTTTGAAAGTTTTTACACCACCTAGGGTCACGATAAATTTTTCATATTTTGAAATTTTTACTCGACCCTAGGTTCACAATAAATTTTCATTTTCCATCAAAATTTTTCAGTTTTTGAAATTTTTACTCGTCCCTAGGGTCACGATAAATTTTAATTTTTCATCAAAATTTTTCATATTTTGAAATTTTTACACCACCTAGGGTCACGATAAATTTTTCATATTTTGAAATTTTTACTCGACCCTAGGGTCACGATAAATTTTCATTTTTCATCAAAATTTTTCAGTTTTTGAAATGTTTACACGACCCTAGGGTCACGATAAATTTTCATTTTTCATGTTTTGAAACTTTTACACGACCATAGGGTCACGATAAATTTTTATTTTTCATCAAAATTTTTCAGTTTTTGAAATTTTTACTCGACCCTAGGGTCACGATAAATTTTTATTTTTCATCAAAATTTTTCAGTTTTTGAAATTTTTACTCGACCCTAGGGTCACGATAAATTTTCATTTTTCATCAAAATTTTTCAGTTTTTGAAATGTTTACACGACCCTAGGGTCACGATAAATTTTCATTTTTCATGTTTTGAAATTTTTACACGACCATAGGGTCACGATAAATTTTTATTTTTCATCAAAATTTTTCAGTTTTTGAAATTTTTACTCGACCCTAGGGTCACGATAAATTTTTATTTTTCATCAAAATTTTTCATTTTTTGAAATTTTCACTCGACTCTAGGGTCACGATAAATTTTGATTTTTCATCAAAATTTTTCATATTTTGAAATTTTTGCTCGACCAATAGGGTCACAATAAATTTTCATTTTTCATCAAAATTTTTCAGTTTTTGAAATTTTTAAACGACCCTAGAGTCACGATAGGGTCACAATAAATTTTCATTTTTCATCAACATTTTTCATATTTAGAAATTTTTACAGGACCCTAGGTTCACGATAAATTTTCATTTTTCATCAACATTTTTCATGTTTTGAATTTTTTACTCTACCCTAGGGTCACGATAAATTTTCATTTTTCATGTTTTGAAATTTTTACACGACCATAGGGTCACGATAAATTTTTATTTTTCATCAAAATTTTTCAGTTTTTGAAATTTTTACTCTACCCTAGGGTCACGATAAATTTTCATTTTTCATCAAAATTTTTCAGTTTTTGAAATGTTTACACGACCCTAGGGTCACGATAAATTTTCATTTTTCATCAAAATTTTTCAGTTTTTTAAATTTTTACTCGACTCTAGGGTCACGATAAATTTTCATTTTTTATTAAAATTTTTCAGTTTTGAAAGTTTTTACACCACCTAGGGTCACGATAAATTTTTCATATTTTGAAATTTTTACTCGACCCTAGGTTCACAATAAATTTTCATTTTCCATCAAAATTTTTCAGTTTTTGAAATTTTTACTCGTCCCTAGGGTCACGATAAATTTTAATTTTTCATCAAAATTTTTCATATTTTGAAATTTTTACACCACCTAGGGTCACGATAAATTTTTCATATTTTGAAATTTTTACTCGACCCTAGGGTCACGATAAATTTTCATTTTTCATCAAAATTTTTCATATATTGAAATTTTTACACGACCCTAAGTACACGATAAATTTTCAATTTTCATCAAAATTTTTCAGTTTTTGAAATTTTTACACGACTCTAGGGTCACGATAAATTTTCATTTTTCATCAACATTTTTCATATTTTGAAATTTTTACAGGACCCTAGGGTCACGATAAATTTTCATTTTTCATCAAAATTTTTCATATATTGAAATTTTTACACGACCCTAGGTACACGATAAATTTTCAATTTTCATCAAAATTGTTCAGTTTTTGAAATTTTTACACGACTCTAGGGTCACGATAAATTTTCATTTTTCATCAACATTTTTCATATTTTGAAATTTTTACAGGACCCTAGGGTCACGATAAATTTTCATTTTTCATCAAAATGTTTCATATTTTGAAGTTTTTACTCGACCCTAAGTACACGATAAATTTTCAATTTTCATCAAAATTTTTCAGTTTTTGAAATGTTTACACGACCCTAGGGTCACGATAAATTTTCATTTTTCATCAAAATTTTTCAGTTTTTTAAATTTTTACTCGACTCTAGGGTCACGATAAATTTTCATTTTTTATTAAAATTTTTCAGTTTTGAAAGTTTTTACACCACCTAGGGTCACGATAAATTTTTCATATTTTGAAATTTTTACTCGACCCTAGGGTCACGATAAATTTTCATTTTTCATCAAAATTTTTCAGTTTTTGAAATGTTTACACGACCCTAGGGTCACGATAAATTTTCATTTTTCATGTTTTGAAATTTTTACACGACCATAGGGTCACGATAAATTTTCATTTTAAATCAACATTTTTCAGTTTTTTCAATTTTTACACAACCCTAGGGTCAAGATAAATTTTCGTTTTTCATCAAAATTTTTCAGATTTTGAAATTTTTACACGACCTTAGGGTCACGATAAATTTTCATTTTTCATCAAAATGTTTCATATTTTGAAGTTTTTACTCGACCCTAGGGTCACGATAAATTTTAAATTTTTCATATTTTGAAATTTTTACTCGACCCTAGGTTCACGATAAATTTTCATTTTCCATCAAAATTTTTCAGTTTTTGAAATTTTTACTCGACCCTAGGGTCACGATAAATTTTTATTTTTCATCAAAATTTTTCAGTTTTTGAAATTTTTACTCGACCCTAGGGTCACGATAAATTTTCATTTTTCATCAAAATTTTTCAGTTTTTGAAATGTTTACACGACCCTAGGGTCACGATAAATTTTCATTTTTCATGTTTTGAAATTTTTACACGACCCTAGGGTCACGATAAATTTTCATTTTCCATTAAAATTTTTCAGTTTTTGAAATTTTTACACAACCCTAGGGTCACGATAAATTTTCATTTTTCATCAAAATTTTTCATATTTTGAAATTTTTACACGACCTTAGGGTCACGATAAATTTTCATTTTTCATCAAAATGTTTCATATTTTGAAGTTTTTACTCGACCCTAGGGTCACGATAAATTTTAAATTTTTCATATTTTGAAATTTTTACTCGACCCTAGGTTCACGATAAATTTTCATTTTCCATCAAAATTTTTCAGTTTTTGAAATTTTTACTCGTCCCTAGGGTCACGATAAATTTTAATTTTTCATCAAAATTTTTCATATTTTGAAATTTTTACACGACCCTAAGTACACGATAAATTTTCAATTTTCATCAAAATTTTTCAGTTTTTGAAATTTTTACACGACTCTAGGGTCACGATAAATTTTCATTTTTCATCAACATTTTTCATATTTTGAAATTTTTACAGGACCCTAGGGTCACGATAAATTTTCATTTTTCATCAAAATTTTTCATATATTGAAATTTTTACACGACCCTAGGTACACGATAAATTTTCAATTTTCATCAAAATTGTTCAGTTTTTGAAATTTTTACACGACTCTAGGGTCACGATAAATTTTCATTTTTCATCAACATTTTTCATATTTTGAAATTTTTACAGGACCCTAGGGTCACGATAAATTTTCATTTTTCATCAAAATGTTTCATATTTTGAAGTTTTTACTCGACCCTAAGTACACGATAAATTTTCAATTTTCATCAAAATTTTTCAGTTTTTGAAATGTTTACACGACCCTAGGGTCACGATAAATTTTCATTTTTCATCAAAATTTTTCAGTTTTTTAAATTTTTACTCGACTCTAGGGTCACGATAAATTTTCATTTTTTATTAAAATTTTTCAGTTTTGAAAGTTTTTACACCACCTAGGGTCACGATAAATTTTTCATATTTTGAAATTTTTACTCGACCCTAGGGTCACGATAAATTTTCATTTTTCATCAAAATTTTTCAGTTTTTGAAATGTTTACACGACCCTAGGGTCACGATAAATTTTCATTTTTCATGTTTTGAAATTTTTACACGACCATAGGGTCACGATAAATTTTCATTTTTCATCAAAATTTTTCAGATTTTGAAATTTTTACACAACCCTAGGGTCACGATAAATTTTCATTTTTCATCAAAATTTTTCATATTTTGAAATTTTTACACGACCATAGGGTCACGATAAATTTTCATTTTTCATCAAAATGTTTCATATTTTGAAGTTTTTACTCGACCCTAGGGTCACGATAAATTTTAAATTTTTCATATTTTGAAATTTTTACTCGACCCTAGGTTCACGATAAATTTTCATTTTCCATCAAAATTTTTCAGTTTTTGAAATTTTTACTCGACCCTAGGGTCACGATAAATTTTTATTTTTCATCAAAATTTTTCAGTTTTTGAAATTTTTACTCGACCCTAGGGTCACGATAAATTTTCATTTTTCATCAAAATTTTTCAGTTTTTGAAATGTTTACACGACCCTAGGGTCACGATAAATTTTCATTTTTCATGTTTTGAAATTTTTACACGACCATAGGGTCACGATAAATTTTCATTTTCCATCAAAATTTTTCAGTTTTTGAAATTTTTACACAACCCTAGGGTCACGATAAATTTTCATTTTTCATCAAAATTTTTCATATTTTGAAATTTTTACACGACCTTAGGGTCACGATAAATTTTCATTTTTCATCAAAATGTTTCATATTTTGAAGTTTTTACTCGACCCTAGGGTCACGATAAATTTTAAATTTTTCATATTTTGAAATTTTTACTCGACCCTAGGTTCACGATAAATTTTCATTTTCCATCAAAATTTTTCAGTTTTTGAAATTTTTACTCGTCCCTAGGGTCACGATAAATTTTAATTTTTCATCAAAATTTTTCATATTTTGAAATTTTTACACCACCTAGGGTCACGATAAATTTTTCATATTTTGAAATTTTTACTCGACCCTAGGGTCACGATAAATTTTCATTTTTCATCGAAATTTTTCATATATTGAAATTTTTACACGACCCTAAGTACACGATAAATTTTCAATTTTCATCAAAATTTTTCAGTTTTTGAAATTTTTACACGACTCTAGGGTCACGATAAATTTTCATTTTTCATCAACATTTTTCATATTTTGAAATTTTTACAGGACCCTAGGGTCACGATAAATTTTCATTTTTCATCAAAATTTTTCATATATTGAAATTTTTACACGACCCTAGGTACACGATAAATTTTCAATTTTCATCAAAATTGTTCAGTTTTTGAAATTTTTACACGACTCTAGGGTCACGATAAATTTTCATTTTTCATCAACATTTTTCATATTTTGAAATTTTTACAGGACCCTAGGGTCACGATAAATTTTCATTTTTCATCAACATTTTTCATATTTTGAAATTTTTACAGGACCCTAGGGTCACGATAAATTTTCATTTTTCATCAAAATTTTTCAGTTTTTGAAATTTTTACTCGACCCTAGGGTCACGATAAATTTTTATTTGTCATCAAAATTTTTCATATTTTAAAATTTTTACTCGACCCTAGGGTCACGATAAATTTTCATTTTTCATCAAAATTTTTCATGTATTGAAATTTTTACTCGACCCTAGGGTCACGATAAATTTTTATTTTTTTTTTAAATTTTTAATATTTTGAAAAAACCTTCGGTATCCACTCTGGAACAAAGTGTGGAAAGACAATCCTAAATGGCCGTTAATCGACCGTTTCAATTGACTGATCAATATCGTTAATTTCTTGTTGGTAAGCCATCTTGATTTTATACCTGTGACCTGTAAGCCAGCAAAGTTGGCGAACTGTCAAACGCAGATCACTAGCTCGAAGATTTGCAATTTCAAGTAGATATGCTACGGGAGGGTGAGGATGGGTTCGAATCTTGGACCGATTTAACCTATTAGGGCGTTTCTTTTTTGACGCCACGTAATAAATTACGAAACCGGGATCTCAAAACCGACAAAAAAAAATGGTTTTGAGATTTGTACCCACGTTGTGGGGTACTGGGGGTGGTGAGCCCAGTTGTATTTTTATTGTGTGCCCAAAAATGTTATGCACCAATGTGTATAAAAAAAAGTGGCTTTTCTCCCAAAACTAAATTAAAATAGAATAAGGGTCGTGTGATCCATTTTTTTTTGTTTCGGCCGCGAAACAACCAATGAGTTGGCTTAAAACTTGCACTAATCGACTTAACACTTTAGAAACCCCTCCTTTGTCCTTCGCTTTTCTGATCCATGTTGATCCTTATTCCTTTTTCCCTTCTTGGTATTTTTGATTTACTTCCTTCAATGTTTCTTTACAAAAAAAAAGGATTTCCTTTTTTCTCACTCCCAAAAAAAAGGATTTTTCATGAAAACTCAAAAAACATTTCAAATTTCCCACGAATCAAAAAACAAGGTCAGTTTGCTATCACGATAAAGTGTGCTCGTCACATTTTTACCAAAGTCGCCCTAGGTGTCGAAAAGGTTGCTTTCATGAGCCAATATTTAACCTGCAGCTTTATATCGCTATGTATACCACGTTATGTAGACAAGACTTTTCGAGCTTGAAATTTGATCCACTCCATAGTCCCATTTGTATGCCGCTGAGACATAAGCCATGTAATTCCCCACGAATATGAAGTTTCAGCTCCTGCCATCAATATCAAGAAGACTATATCCACATCCGTTCGTAATCCTTAAATGAACGTCGTTCTCCCTGCAGATTGTCATTTTAAAACGCACACTCAAACACGCATATGTTGCGTACCCTTCTAAACAGGAATGCTAATAAACTACGTCTCCTTTAATTACACTTAAAACTCAATTCCAGGTCCCGTACATCCCTGAGCTCCGGAACTATACATATCTCTGACAAAATAACTTTGGAGCTGCACCAAATCAAGTGATAACTGCCTCAAAATTAAAACGCCCGTCAAGTTCAGCCACAGGCTATAAATCAAAATCCTCTTCACCCACATGTGTCCTTCTTCGTCGGGCAACAGCATACGCACACACAACAAAGGCAACAAGCCTGCCAGTGGCTTCTGCAACAAGGGTACAATGACACGCAGCTCTCTTGTAACGGCCACAGGCCCTACTCCCCACCTTTTGTGGACACATAGCCGCTGCCATGCCATGTCGGGCTGCTGTCACAGCTCTATAGGTGCTCTCCTAGGAGAAATGTATGTTTACTCTGTTCCCGAGTGTGTAGATATTTATTCGTTGCAATGTGCGTATATAGGTTTTCAGTTGATGTCCTTGCTGCCCACTATCTCGCTCTTATTCGCTTCGTGTGAGCCTGCTTTGTTTATTGAGCACCAACACTAGTTATTTGTTTATAAATCGTAAATTACATTGCAATGCGTTTCAAGTGCGTAATTGTATGCGTGCGTACGCAGTGCATTGTTAGACACCAACACCAACACCAACAACAACGAGAACGACTCGCAATAGTTATGGGAATGTCCTCCATAAATTTTATCTCCGGAAATCAAAAACATAACTCACAAACATACAAATTAACATTGCTCCAGGAGGAGGTGGTGGCGCAGCTCCTGGCCCCAGGACGACGTTGAAGATGCGGAGTTACACTGATACGGTGGGTGTGGCATTGACCAAAATAACAGACGACAAACAATATTGTCCAAGGATAGTAATTTCAGAGGTATTCGCAACTCGAATTTCATTTCAATGCTCCTCCGCACAATGTACACGCATAGTCCGTCCGAAGGATATGCAAGAAGGTGGAGAAGGAGTACGCGCGTGGAATGTGCCATTTATGGGTGCTGAAGGGAGAAGTATTATCGTCGATCTCCTGTGGAGGTATCATGTATCATTGATTTACAAATTGGCGTTAATTAGATTAAAAGGGGGACATTGGGTCCACCACTCCCTGACTGCCAGAGGCGACAGACCCAACGAGTGCATATTAAAGGAATAAGCGCAGTCGGGACGAGGAGTGAACAGGAAGTGGCCCACATACATGGTGTTGCTGGACGGATGCAAAATGAAAATTGACAGAAATTCCATTAAAACGTTTGATCGATTCGCATGGCAAATGGAATAATTTAAAGGATAATTCATGTTAACTGGATAAATGGATGATAAAGGATCGAGGGTGGGTGAATGCTATATAAAGGGAGACTTTATGTCATCGAATTATAGAAACGTATTTGAGATGAAGGAATTGACCGGAACGGGAGCACATCTGTTGCAAGGAAACTAACGAACCGGTTTTAAAGGACTTATGATGCGAGTGTAGGTGCGGTGGATTACTATATGCTCGGGGTCAGTGGTAGAAATCGTGAAATCGTCACTGCCTCGTGCGAAAAAAGTCTAACAAGCATCCATTAGCATAAAACCGTCATGAAAAACTTCTCAAATTTTACGTTCGGAATCGGCGTTAAACAGGAGGTCCCATTCTTTATGGTACAAATATATATGCGCACACATTTTCATGGAGGACCTGAATGTACCTCCCTGTAAGACTGATCTAATTGCAGAACACATTATCAGATCAACTTTGACATCTTTGGATCACATAACTCAATCGTCCCATCGTCCTTGGGTTCCAACTAAGAACCAGATCCAGACAGCTATACTCCGATTTATCTACTTACTTACCTAAGTAAGCACCTGAAGTAGCTCATTTGTAATAGTTGATTCCCCAATCTTTCATCTGACGGACACGGCTTATGACGTCTCTGGTATTTTAGTTTGTAACACATCCAAATAGCTTTTCTGTCATTGACAGCTACTATCTCCGATTGATGATTGAATAAATCAAAGGACTATGCATCACGCTGCGGTGGCTACCCGATAGCAAGGTAATCTAGAGGGCATGTTAGTTCGCGGAATGCAGTCCCATTTTCGTAAGTACCTTGGTGGCAAGCAATGCTGAAGACTACCAAAAGGATAAAAATCTTCAAAAATGCTCGAAGATCAAATAGCAAACCTGCATAGGCGCTATCGGAGAATTTAGGACCGCAGTCAGAAAGGTACTGGAAATAATACCTCAGAGCGATTCAATCAAGCGCTACAGTCCGACATGAACCTTGGCCTCAACCAACATGTCCTTAGAAAACTGTCTCCAGTTGCACATATCAAGTTGGTTGAGGTGGGTTTCTACTTATTGCGAGGTCTTCCTCTACTGCGTCCGACGTTTGGCTGCGAATTGAAGACTCTGAGAGACGGAATATTGGGGTCCATAAGCTCTACATGTTTAGCCTGTATAGCTAGTAAAGTTCTTGGTTGAAACTTTGTCTCCATATTCTGTCAACGCAAACGTATCATCCACTTTTGATACGGGTATTGCTTCAGCGCCGTAGAGCAGGACTGGAATGATCAGGGTGTTGTATTGGAACTCCATAGAAGTTCGAGTGAGGACTTTGTTACTAACTTGCCAAAAACAGGGGGGTTAAAGTAATTGCGTACGCAGACGATGTAGTAATGCTTGCGACAGGCAAATTCTTACCAACCATAAGCGAGTTGTTAGAAAACTCGCTCCGGGCACTTAACACGTGGACAAAGCAATGCGGCCTTGGGGTCAACCCCCAAAAAACCGAGCTTGTGTTGTTCACAAATGAAAGAACAATACCACACTTCGAACCACCAGCTATAGAGCGAATACCCCTATAGCTGAAATTGCGAAATATCTGGGAATAATTCTAGACAGAAAGCTCAACTGGAAACTAAATGTCAATGAAAGAGTTAAGAAAGCAGCAAATGCATTCTACGCATGCAACCGAATCTTCGGCAGAAAGTGGGGACCTAACCCCAAAATAATCCTGTGAGTGCTATGGCTGCGACCAATACTCACATATGCCAGTATAGTCTGGTGGCAAGCCACAGACAGAGCAACCAACTTGAAGCAAATGACAAAAATACAAAGACTAGCATGTATAGGGGCAACCAGTGCGATTAGAACGAACCCAACCTCTGGATTGGAAGTGATTCTGAATCTTCTGGCCTTAGATCTATACATGCAGGAATCAGCTGTCAAAAGCTCCTCGAGGATCAGCCAAACGAACAGCTGGATCCCGAGCCTCTCTGGACACGCGCAGGTCCGAAAGAAATACATAGGGAACGCAGTAAACTCTGACTATTTATCTTCCTTGCTAGACTTTAATCGACCCTTCTCCTGCTCGTTTCCGAGAAGAGACGGACAAGAATGAACCCACAAAAAGGAAATCAATATTCATCTTCACAGATGGATCAAAGATGGACTGTGGAACAGGTGCCGGCATATTCTCAAAGGAATTAGTAATACACAAATCAATCAGGCTTCCTGATCATTGTAGTGTGTTCCAGGCTGAGGTGCTAGGAATCGCTGAAGCGACTCATTTGGTGTCAATAATGGCAATACCACACAGTGATATCACCATATTCATTGACAGCCAAGCAGCTTTAAAAGCAGTATCTGCTATCGAAATTAAATCAAAGCTAGAGCTCAAGGTTCTCCGCTCACAGCATAATGCTGATCTCTGCTGGGTTCCTGGTCACAGTCTCTGTGACGGCAACAATGGCCGACGAACTGGCAAGAAATGGATCTGCTACAGATCATGACCAGACACTACAAACAGTCTAACCACCGCTCTGCAACCTCAGAGAACGAGTGGAACACAAGACCCGAATAAAAGCCAATATCAGGTGGAATTCATTGACCACCTGCGACATATCTTGGAAGCTCTGGCCAGAATACAACGGGAACCGGAGCAAACAACTTTTACGTTACGATAGAATCTTCTTGTCCAAACTGGTAGGGGCTCTCACTGGTAACAACTTTCTCAGAACCCACAAACTAAATATCAGGGATGACGACATCTGTAGAGGCTGTGGTGATGAAGAAACACACGAGGATACACCTCATTTCCTCTGTCACTGCCCGAGTCTCTGTCACCTGAGGAACAGAACACTTGGAAGCTACTACTTCCAAGACATCCAAGAACTTTCCAATATTTCATTACCCTATCTTTGTAGGTTTCTGCGAACATCAGGATGGCTGGATAGAGTGGAGTATCCCAAAAGCAACAATAAGGAAGGACGAAATCCCATCAAGGGTGTCACAATGGGTCACATCCTCTACTCCGCCAACCCGTAAACCTAACCTAACCTACTAAATTGCCAACTAAGCTCGAAGAAACAGCGGTTGGCAAGAGTAACTCTTCGTTTTATTTCTGAAGAGATGTTGTTGTCTAAGTTAACAGCGGAGCCGAGGTAGACAAAGTTCCGCACTACCTCAAAGTAACACATGGCTGTCAATCATGACGTTCTGTCCAATTCGTCGATGTTGTGTGTCCTTTCCTGTTAACAGCATATGCTTGGTCTTTCCCCTCATTTACAGCTAAACTCATAATTTTGGCGCTTCCTTCTCTATTCTAACAAACCTGGTTACGACATCACGTTGAGTCTGACCAATGATGTCAATATCGTCGGCGTATGATAGTAGTTTCACAAAATTATGGAAGATTGTGCCTCTGATGTTGTGCCGGTAATTTCGCCCAATCGTCTCAAGAATGCTGGGAAAGAAGTCACGTGTTAGTGAAACGCCTTGCCTACTAAATCCTTTTTTGGTATCAAACGTTTCGGTGAGGTCGTTGCCGACCCTAATGGAACAACATCCTGCACAGTCAGACTAGGTTGGGCGGTATACTAAGACAAGACATGGATCTGTATAGTTTGTCTCTATAAATGATGTCGCATTAGGGTTCAAAATAGATGAATAGGTGGTGGGTAGCGATTCTTGGTTTTTCTTCCAAGATCTGCAGTAGTGTGCAGATTTGTTTTTCTGCTATGAACGTTTCGGCCTGAGACCACACTGATAAATGCCAATCAGACTGTTGGTAAATGTTTTCAGGAGTTCACATATACGGGCGGATATGATCTTGTAGTCAATTTTGAAGAGACTTATGCCTCTATAGTAATCTGACTGTCATCTGACCAAATGTTGCTTATGAGTTGGTGAATGGTGAAAGCTCGACAGGAAGGGCGTCATATCCGGCAACCTTCTTAGCAATATATATTTTCATCCTCACTTCACTTAGGTCGGGTTGCTGATAGTCTTCACTGCCATCACCAATGCTGTGTGGTTCGTTCTACCTGACATCAACCGTGTCTCAACTACGATCTTTCCTTGTTCATCTCGACAGCATTTTTTCCGCGCCTTGAATCCCTGACTTTGGAGTGGGTCTGTCGACTTCACCTGCAGCTTAACCTTGTATGCCTCTTTGTTAGGTACGGGCATCTGTCGGGCTTATTCATCAAACCAGGGTTTTCTTGCTGTTAGATGAAACCAAAGAGTATAGAACTACATAGAGTACGCGTCACAACTAAAAAGTTTTCGTCGTTCCATATGCGTCGGCTATGCTCGTGTTTGATGCTGGGGTACCAATGTGAACACTGGGGCATCAATATCTGTACCCCTCATAGTAAATTTTTGTTGTATGAGATGCGTACTATAGGTAGTTGTATACTCTTTGGTGAAACCTACGAGTTTCGGCCGATATAATGGGTTGTTGACATCGCCATGTTCTTCCACATTAGGTGGTGGTGGTATAGTGTTAATAGGGTTGGGCAAAATCCTCATCTTTCAGTCCTTCTCGCGGGCGCCTACCTGAAAATGACTAATCAGCATGCCTGTTTAGTATCAGCCAAGGGTCCCGCTTAGATATTGACCGTGCGCTGTAACTCGTTGCAACGCACGATCAATGTACAAGCGGGAACCATAAGTTTGAGGTGGGAGAAAACCCGTAAACAGCAAACGCCGAAGGATGCATGGCTAAAAATGGAGTTTTAAGCAGCTAGTTTGCGAATTTCGGATACCGGGCTACCTCCGATCTCAAGATAGCCTTCCTGTGGTTAGACGAGTAGACCACGGGCGAACAATAAATCCTGCCTACACGTGGGAATAATGGAAGTACAAAAAGAAAAAGTAGGGATGTTTTAGAATACGCTGTCGATACCGACACGACACCTGCCAATCGGGAAGGGTCACAAATCAGCGATTTCGAGATGATGAGCCTCGAAGAGAAATTGTCTCATCTGAGCGACTCAGCCTCAAGTACTGTATACAGCTTCAGTATACTCTCGGATGAATTGCATTCGGAATATACAGACGCGCCGGCGACCCCTGGCAAATCGGCTCAAACTGATTCCAAGCGCATCAGGTTCACGCCAGCGGAACAGGGCCGTTTCAACAGAGCGCTGAAACAAGGTAGCAGCATAGAGCAAGCCCGCATCATTGCAAAAACAAAAGATGAAGCTCTTCAAGAAGCCAAACGCATGAGATCTGAGAGCAACATACCACCTCAGTCCGAAACGAAACGAGCTCGCACTGGGAAAACAACCTCTGACAGAACCACCTATAGAGATATAGCGAGCTATGTCAGATTGGGTGTCGTACCAGTCGATATCGATCGCAATCCTCTCACAAATGAACAAATGGTTCAAATACAAGAGAGGATTATGAACATCACGATCGAACTGCGCGACGGGGATCAAAGCCAGCTTTCCGCGGGACAACTTTCAAAGCCGGTAGCTCTTGTTAGTATGTGCGGGCATCACCACTTCAGAGTGGATGATAACCAACTTCCTCAAACTGAAGGAGAAATGCGAGTTGGAAGTAATGCTTGTGGGAGAGGAAGACTTTCCGAAACCTCATGTTGTCAGAGCTTTCTTCCCGCAGAGTACCGGAGTCACAAATTAGAGGATAATGGCAATACTAGACGGTCAAAACAAAGACCTGAACACGAGAACGTGGAGAGTTCTGCAAAGATCGGACGAGAAAGACGTCGCCCACATGGTCTTTGCAATTAACGAGAGTGCAATGCGTAGGCTTGCGGAGCTCAGGGGAATGGTCTCATATAGATTTGAACAAATCAAGATCATCCTTAAGGGATCCGAAAAGTCTGCAATTCAGGCTCCAAAAAAATAGTGACACTGATACAAAGAGAAAGTCGTCACAAAAAACAAGCGCCAGCTCGTCGCAACCAGTAGCTAGTATAAAGAAGACTGGCTCACGACAGTATCGCCAAACGCCCCCAGTACGAGCAACGTAAACATCCACCAAACTGCCTAAACGGCCTAAAGTGGTATACGGATGGTTTTAAAATGGACTCAGGGGTAGGAACATGGACCAAATAAAAACATCTCAATACCTATGGGAATAAACCCTAGTGTATTCCAAGCTGAGCTTCATGCCATAAAAGAATGTGTAAAGCGTGTAATAGCTCAGGTATAAAAGGCGCAAACATCCATATATTCACGGACAGTCAAGCAGCTATAAAAGCCCTTAGCTCACACATTATTGACTCCAAATCAGTACTTCACTGCTTCAACTCCCTCCAAACACTCAGTTCCAGGAACAAAACCAGACTATGGTGGGTCCCCGTGGAACCCTTCTGTGCAATCCCCAAAACAGCCATAAATCTGGTTATAAAAAACTAAGACAGGCCTAAAGAGCTATTCAGCCCTTCAAATCAGATGCCAATAAGATACTTAATCTTCGCAGGCACGAAATCAAAAACTTAGTAGGCTACCTAACTGGTCATCACGGTCTGCGATATCACCTAAATAAAATGCATCTAGTCGACTCACCGGAGTGCAGACTATGTCTAGAAGAAGACGAAACAGCCGAGCATATCATATGTGAATGCCCGGCCCTTTACGGTATGAGAAGGGAATCTTTCTTCAGGGAATTTTTAAGTCCCGAAGAACTGAGGAAATCTTCGGCTGAAAGTAGTATCAGCTACATTAGGAAAGTAGAAGCGCTACTAACCTAAAAACCATCTGACGGCAAGCACAATAGATCTTTTAGGTCGATGTGTATATTACTGCTTAGGCAAGTCAGAATTTAAAAAAAAAATGGTGTTAATCGAGATGTTAAGGGATACGCGTTCTGCAAAGGAGTTGCGATGCAGTCTTTCGAAATTAAGTTTGTTCACAATATTTCGCAACATAGTGGTCCAAGTCGATGTTAGTCCCATGGAATGTTCGAACATCCAAAATCCTAGAGGATGTCTATCAAAATGTGATCAATTTGGCCAGATGTTAATCTGTAGATCGCCGTGTGCCCTAATATATATCGATGTGAGGAAGCGCCATGCTGGCTATAGTTGCATTTAGTTTCGCTGCTGCGTCAATTAGCCTAAGTCCGTTTCTAAAGGTGGTGTGGTATGTTTGCTGTGTTTTCCCACAGTACTGCCAAAGATGTCCTCTCTTTATACCTCTGCGTTAAAATCTGATAGCATAATATTAAGATCCTACTTCGGTAGTTGGTCATAAGTTATGTCCAGAAGCTAGTAGAAATAGTCCTTAGAAATTCCTCTATCTCCTCTGTTGGAGCGTAAGTGTATATAAGCCTTTTGTTGGCCTTGATGCAGATTGTTAAAATGCGTCCCTAAAACTTTTTGCCTAAATCTGCCGTTTATAACGAATCCATATCCGAATAGACCCTGTTTTTGCTCATTTTAACACGTACAGTAGTATATGTCACGGTTTTCCATCCTAATTTTCCACGGCCCATCCAATCGTATATCTTGGATGACAGTAATGTCTTTGTAGCATTAGGGCCCGGGTCAGTTGTGCTACACCTTTTCTGTTAAGCTTTCTAACATTCAAGGTGGAGATATTAGCGTCGTTGTGCTATTTTTGTTCAGCATGGTCGTAAATTATAAAATCAGTTTCAGACTACAAGGTGAACCGTAGCTTTGTTTTGAGGATCAAGCGAACGCAAATGATGTACCACATGGACTAAATAACTGGAAGCAATGCCTCTAATCGAAAAAGATGGAAGTCTTGTCTCAAGCAGACCCAATCAACTGGTCGCATGCTCAATAATGGGAGTTTTTATCAATTAAGCATTAGATAACGCCTCCCCATCCGTATCACCAAGACTTCGTTCTAATAAGGAGCAACCCTGACTCTGTTCTCGTGTTCAAACGGATCTTTTTTGTAGGAAGCTATGAGTATCGCAATTGTATTATGAAACCTACTAAATCCTGAATGAATTCAGTTCTCAAGTTGTTTCACTGTCTTGGACACCAATGGGCTACCCAGTTGTCCCACCCATGCCTAGTGAAGACGTAATGTCTCCATATCGGAAAAAAGTCTTTACGTCGGAAAACCATGCAGCTCCGTCCTACACGGATCACAGGCAGTCTCTATCCCACCAGGCTTTGAAGGAATCACTTCCCAACTTGGGATGATCCCAGCGACCTTCTTGAGGAGGATTATCAACCTTCTCATATTGACCGGTTTGCTTCCTGAACAACTGAGGAAAGCCCGAACAATATTTAAAAGTTAGGAAGCGAGTGACCCATGCGACTTCAGGCCAATAACTATCCCTTTAGTGATAATGAGACAGCTACACAACATCGACCATCACTGCACGTCAAGTTCGATTGCTGCCAACCGCCCTTCATGCCAACAGACGGATACGGCAACAATACGACGCTTATCAACCTCCTCTTAAAAGACCATAACAAAACCTTCAGGTTCTGCTACCTCGCCACGATTGATATCAGTAAAGCATTCGACTCCGTGTCCCACAACACGTTCTACGGGACCCTTAAATGCTACCGCCTTCCTGTTGCCTTCGTGAACTATGTGAAGCATTGCTACCAATGCTCGTTCACGTAGGCAAAATCTGGGTCTCGGACGAGCTAATCGCCAGAAGAGGAGTCAACCGTGGAGATACGCTTTCCCCATTTCGGTTCAACCTAGTAATTGATGGCCTCCTCAAACGTCTCCCACCCAAAGTAGACTACTATACATAGGTTCCTCGAAATTAAGCGCACTACCCTTCAACGACGACCTAAAACTGTGTGCTACCACGCCCAAAGGACTGCAGACGCTGCTAAACACGACAGAAGGATACCTTTCATCATGCGGATTAGTAGTGAACGGCGTCCCTGTATATTGGCATCAAGGGACAACCGAAGCAGAAGAACCTTATAGTAGAGCAAAGGAAATTCACCATCGTCAGACGAGAGATCCCATCACTGAAGAGAACGTATACTTGGATATATCGTATGATAAACTTCACCGCAACAGGAAGGATGAAAATCGCCCACAAGAAGACCTGATGCCAAAGCTCGAGAGACTGCCTGCTGCCACCACTAAAGCCAAAACAACCACTGCACTCACTAAGGACCATCCTAATCCCGCAGATGTACCATCGACTGAAGTTAGCTAACGTCATGATTGGATATTTCTGGATTAGATTCATGGTCAGAAAATGGCCTAACCTTCAAAAAGATATCCCGATCGCATTCATCCATGCCTCTGTGGACGATGGAGGAATAGCGCAAAGGCTAATGAAACTCCAGCTGCCAAATCATGAAGACATAATACACCTTCCTGGCAGACGAGATAGACCGAGCGAGGAGAAATCTCCAAGCCGATGGGCCCACACTGAAAAGCAAAGTGGATAGATACTGGGCACGCAAGATCCACCAATCGGTAGAAGGCAGAGGTATTTCGGAAGCAGCCAAATCAAAACAAGCCCATCACTGGATCCGCAAACCATCAAGACTGCTGAGTCGACAAGACTTCATAAACCGTATCCACCGGCACATAAACGCCCTTCCATCTAAATCCAGGACCACCAGAGGAAGTCACCACAACGATCGGTTCTGCAGAGCCGGTTGTAACATGTAGGAGACGACAAACCATATCCTCCAGCAATGCCACCGAAGCCAAGGAAGTAGGATCGAATGACACAACAGCGTTGTGAAATTCCTCAAATGGACTTTTAACGGGTTCTCCACACAACTGGACCCCCACGTTGCCACAAGCCAAGGGCTTTGCAAGCCCAGCCTTGTTGCAACATTGCATTTGTTTTTCTCAAAATAACCGACGAAAGGACACAGGCTTTAAAATTCAATTATATTCCCGTCTGCTTTCACAACTCCCTAGAATAACCTCAGGAACGGCCTTAAGACATTCTAGATTTCTTAGTCCCAAGAATGATCCAAGCAGAGTTTGGTTTAGGTCGAGTGTCTTCAGCACACTCTTCAACAAAAAATTGTGAATACCTGGTGTTACGTTTCGAAAACCGAATGACAAAGACTCCCAGTTACTCCCATTAGGGGGTGTCCCAAAATGAAATTAATATTTCAGGCCGGGTCTCGTAAAAGTTATAAAAGATCTTAGCCTACCTTTCCACATTCCCGTACAACGACCTACCAATCCTAGACGAACCATACGAGACCAGAACTAAGTATTCCAGCCAAAGCCAAACACAATTGGTCACACCCCTGATGGATGTCATTTAAAAGTCCGGCCTGCAATAACCCTGTCAGTAGATTACCAAATTAAATGGAACTCCATATCCAGCAAGGACCAACGACAAATCCATCCACCGCCTGCATTAAAATCCATTCATCCACGAACTTGATGCGCCAATAAATTCCCCTAACATAGCCCATGACCAGACGTCACACAACAAACTTGAAATGCACACTTACCTCCCACCTCATGGAAAACCCAAAAAGAGCCTTCATAGCATCCCATAATGCCCAAATTGCCTCACCTCCTTGTCCTAAAGCACACTGTTGCAAACTGCTGTCATGCACTCCGGTCGCGCAAAACATTATGCATGCACTCCGCGCAAGCTATTGAAGGTCCAGGCCCGAATCCAAGTCGGCAGCTACTGCTTCCGAGCAATTGGATTCGAATGGCACGGCTCAGGACTCAAAGCGGCCGACGGCAGCGGCAGCAACAGCATCACCACCTACGTTTTCCGTTTCCGGCTTTTTACTCCAAAAGTATGAAAAAGTACTCGATGTGTGTGTGTGTGTTTGTGTGGCACACAGGATGCAGGATGTTTACCGCGCCACTGCTACGCGATAAAATTTATTTTCACTTAACGTAATGTTTTACGGTTCCTTTTCGTGCAAGGAGCGAAATAGCTGTGAGAGGATCTCCTCCATTTGGTCCGAGAAATTGCATGTGCTAAGCAAATATGTACCCTGTTCCGTGGGTGAATGATGCCGAGCCACTGTTGCTGCACACAAACACACACACACACACACACATTACACGTGTCCTTTTTTGTGTATAACACAAATTGTTTCTTTGGATACTCCTTGAAGACGACGGCAAGGACTACTTTGGTATATGAGGACGATGACGACGTTTGGTACATGTAAATGACGCTTTAATTGTTTATGAGGTACAGGGTATACCGTATACATATGCAGAGAGCAGAAGGACATGGCTTCGACTATTAGTGTAATGTTCGTTGAAACTATATTCCTCGTCTATAAAAAGGACGATTCGACGTCGACCGTTTCTTTAAATTCTAAATGCGCTCCGTTTGTGTGCTTTTTACTTATTAATCCGTTATTTTGCGGACATGTGGCAATATCCTTGTTCTCCTTATATTTTGTGGATAGTTTACTGCAATTAAACGTGATAGGTCCTTTTGTTGTTGTCGCCACTGGACCGCGTGTCCTTAGTGCTTTCTCGCGTGTGAATTATTTATGAGTGCATAGAGGTTTTTTTTTTTTTTTTAATTTCAATGAAAATGAACCTTTTTATGAGCGGCCAGGAGCAAGGACATTTTATTATTTCGAGAGAATATAAAAAAAAAAACTTTTTGTTTTACGAATTTATAATTTTACGATATCCTTCGGAGGACCCCGCCAAACACAAATGCAATCTTGTAATGGTGCTTTCGCACAAAGGAGCGCAGATGTTTTTTTCTTCGAAAAATATTAATTTAGAATCACGGATAAATGTTATCCTTGAGCGCGCGGCGCTGCTGCTGAGATTTGTCTAGAGAGGGGGGGCTGGTTGGCGGATTGAAGTACATGTACTTGAAGGAGACGTGCGCGCCTCTTCCGGCAATTGCCTGGGATTTGTTATGCTTATTTAATGTCACATGATTTAGTTTAACGGAAATTGAGAAGGATATTCCGGGTGGTTCCGGTGGTTTTCCGGTTCTTCAGGCATATCCTCGATTTTTCTTCTACTCGTTGTCGTCGTTGTCGGTCGTTGGTGGTGATGGTATTTGCCCATGCCAACGACCGCCTGTATAGAAGACGCGCTATCATTGCCGGGATGCACGATGTCCTTGTGGCAGGCGAGGCGCCCTCGGTTCAAGTGTATATAAATATGCAAATAATCTGAAAGATTTATCGAATATTTGGATAATAAGCTCCTCTGCGGATTATATTACATCAAATTGATATTAACTGTGTGCGCACAGTTATCCTGGCAGGGGGGTGCACCGGGAAGGTTGACTGTCAGGAAGATGGGTAATGGAACGCATGTGATGGATTTTTTGTTTAAATTGTATCTGTGTCTGGTGTTTGCATATCTTCTCTGCTGACAAATCCAGAATTCAAATGGATGTCGTCTTGGGGTTGTTTATCAATTAGGGGGACATGGGGTAGTCTATGACTTTTTTCTCCTATGAAGCAAGAATATTGCAGACATTAGGCTTAAACAAGGTTCTGGGGCTTGGCATTATGTCCGAAGGTTGGTATGTAGAGCTCTTAGTTCTTAAACAAAATAACACCGGAAAGTGGTGACAATTAAGTTTTATTTTACGGTGATGAACCAAATCAACGAAGTAAGAGTGACAGGTAAGAATCCAGGGATACAACATAATCTTTGAAGAGGAGAAGAGATCAATGAATTCGCAACAAAAATAGCATCCACTCGTTCTATTGGGAAAGTCTTTTCCACAAGTAAAGGGTATAGGAACCCAAAGGCCGATGCAGAACTCTTTAAATCCCTAAGCGATGTTTAAATACACACATGCATGCATCGACTCATGAGCTGAGTTTGAGTAGAAGATTGCCATCTCCAAGAAAACAAGATTTAATATGAACACATCTTGCATTATCTAGAAATGCAACTTTTTAACCTTGAAGTCTTAGATTGCCACGCTAATATATGCGGAAATATAGCTCAAATGTAACACCATATACAAACAGAACTTTAAAGATTCAATGGGATAGAAAAATAGAAGTCCACAGTTCCGCAAACCAAAATGGAGGGTAATTTTCGTAAATCCGAAGAACCCTTGCATCTGGTAGGCATCATAATTGGGCAGATGTATCATGGCAACAACATAAAACTTCTGCTACCAAGTCAGCAGCGTCAAAATTAAGTAACCTTTTCAGAGCTAAGAGATATTTTATACCAGCCCAGCCTTTTCTTCTCTATGAACCCCAAGAAAGCCCAAGTACCACCGGGCTATTCTGTATGCGATGTGGGCTAATGCCATGGAAGATATAACCACAAAATTTATAAGATGTGGATGAAGTTCAAAGTTACGAAGTGAACACGAGAACACAAGAGTTCTCACTCTAGCCTCTCACTGTCAACTCCTACTCTCACCTCCACGCTGGTGACTGGTGGGTTGCTAGTACCTCGACTGGAAACCCCAGTGGAAGGTCATTGGTGGCAGCAAACGAGAGAGGGGGAGGAGTGTCCTCTCACTAAGGCACTCACTCTCGGGAGGCAGCGGAGGAATTCCCTGGAAGGATTCAACGGTGGCGCCTACAGCTTCAGTTTGATCGAACTGGTAGTGTAATCCCGATATGAGCTGTGTCGACATATTTGAACACCAGGCCTATAGGGATTTCCAATACTGAGCCAGCGTGTTGGAAAAGAGTTGGTTGCGGAGGAGCCCTCAATTGGTCAATGGCAACGCTCATATCCCAAAATGGGCTACTGACATCGGTATTTTCCGGCCCGCTGTCCTAGGGTCAAAACAAGGGCCTGGCCCTCCATGTTGTGCTTTGGGTTAACTACCCATCCATGGAAAAAAACCTATGTTACGAAGCAACCAATAGCCTTGGAAAGGACTGATATTATTGTTGGCGACCCTGCTAAACGAAAAATTGACAACGACGTTCGTATCTGCACCTGGAATGTGAGAATATTAAACAGAATAGGTGCAGGCGAACAACTAGCGGAAGTCCTAAACTGCTACAAAGCAGACATTACTGCCATCCAGGAAATACGATGGGATGGGCCGGGCAAAATGTGGATGAAAAACTGTGACACCTACTACTTCGGATGAGGATTTGTTATAATTGCCAGACTTAGGCAAGAAGTCTTATGTTTCCAAGACATTAGCGAACGCATTGAAACCATCCGAATTAAGGCCAAATTCGCCAGCATAAGCCTTAAATACGCTCACGCTCCGATGGACGAAAAAGATGATATCACTAAGGATTGCCTCTACGAGCTCCTTGACAAAACCTATGAGCGACTACTACGATGTTAAAATCGTGCTGGGAGATTTTAACGCAAAGGTAGGAAGTGAAGACATCTTTAGCAGTATTGTCGAAAATATGACCTACACTACAACACGTCTGGTAACGGACTTAGACTAATTGACTTCGCTACGGAACGAAATGCCACTATAACCAGCACACGGTTCACTCACCTCGATATCCATTAGGGGACATGGCGGTCTCCACATCAACAAGCAGTCAACCAAATTGGTCACATTGCGAAACACAAGAGACATGCATCCAGTAGTTTGGATGTCCGAAGATTCCAAGGGGCTAACATCGACTCGGACCACTACCTGTTGCAGCCAAGGTAAGGATGCGGATATCCACCACGCCACAACAAACCAGAGATACTGTGAAAAAATACCAACAGTATCGATGAACATGAGCCGCAACTGATGTGTTAGGTTTCTCGCGGCCACCAGCAAGAAACCCCTGGTTTGATGAGGAATGCCGACAGATGCTCGCAGCCAAGATCGAGGCCTACAAGGCTAAGATGCAGGTGAAGACGAGAGCAGCCATTGAACTCTATAGGCAGAGAAGAAGGGAAGAACACCGGCTTTTCAGAAAGAAGAAAAAGGAGCAAGAAAATTGCGAGATCGAGGATATAGAGAGGTGCCACTCCAAAAGCAATGTTCGCAAGTTTTTCTCAAGTGTAAAACGTCAAAGCCAAGGATACAAGGCTCGAACAGAATCCTGACGAGATGAACAAGAAAATATCATAGTTGAGACATAGTCGATGCTGGGGATATGGAAGAACCACTTCTGTAGACTGTTAAACGGCGATGACGAACAACATTCCACTGTTAGGCAGACCATTCAATATTGGAAACGACAGCGAAAACTACCAACCACTTGTCCTAAGTGAAGCGAGGATGGCAATATCTAAACTCAAGCTTAGTAAGGCCGCCGGAAATGACGGCCTTCCCGCTGAGCTTTATAAAGCTGGCGGAGATGACTTGGTAAGTAACAGCCACCAGCCCATAAGCCAAATCTGGTCAGATGAAAGCATGCCTGAAGAATGGAACCTCAGCATCGTTTGCCCGCTCCACAAAAAAGGAGACCCTCTGAACTGCGCCAACTACAGAGGCAAAAGTCTCCTCAACATCGCCTACAAAATCCTATCTGCCGTATTATGTGAACGCCTGAAACCGTTTACCAACAACCGGAGTATTGGTGTCCATTCTTTCTACATGTCCTAGCCATCTTAAACGTCCAATGCGGAGTTTTTTGATTAGGGGTATGTCGCTGTACAGATCGTATAGTTCGTGGTTGAATCTTCGTCTCCATAGCCCGTCAACGCAAACGGGACCGAAGTTGCCTTCTTAGCCCGAAGAAACAGCGATTGGCAAGAGTAATTCTTCGTTTGATTTCTGATGAGATGTTGTTGTCAGAGTTAAAAGCGGAGCCGAGGTAGACAAAGTCCCGTACTACCTCAACGTTATATCTGTCAATGGTGACGTTCTGTCCAATTCGTCGATGTTGTGTGTCCTTTCGTGTTGACAGCATATACTTAGTCTTACCCTCATTTACTGCTCATCCCCATTTTTGCAGCTTCCTTCTCTATACTAGCAAACGTGGCTATGACATCACGTTGAGTCCTACCAATGATGTCAATATCGTCAGCGTATCCTAGTACTTGCACCGATTTTTTGGAAAATTCTGCCTCTGGTGTTGGCTCGGGAGTTTAGTACAATCCTCTCAAGAATCAAATTGAAGAAATCACATGACAGCGCATCGCATTGCCTAAATCCATTTTTGGTATCGAATGTGTCTGTGAGGTCGTTTCCGACCCTGATGGAGCAGCGTGAATTCTCCACCGTCATCCTACACAAACGGACGAGTTTGGGCGGTATACCAAAACTAGACATGACTCTGTATAGTTCGTCTCTATAAATGCTGTCGTATGAGGCTTTGAAATCGATAAATAGGTGGTGGGTATCGATTTGGACTTCTTGAGTTTTTTCCAGGATCTGCCAAAGTGTGACAATTTGATCGATTGTGGACTTTCCTGGCCTAAAACCAGACTGATAAGGGCCGATCAGGTTGTTGGTAAACGGTTTCAGGTGTTCACATATTACGGCAGATAGAATTTTGTTATAAAGCTCGGCGGGAAGGCCGTCATTTCTGACGGCGTTGTTATGCTTGAGTTTAGATATTGCATTCCTCACTTCACTTAGGACGGGTGGGTGGTTGTTTTCGCTGTCGTTGCCAATATTGAATGGACTGCCTAACAGTGGAATGTTGTTCATCATCGCCGTCTGCAGAAGAGGTTCTTCCATATCCTCAGCATCGACTGTGTCTCAACTACGATATTTCCTTGTTCATCTCGACAGGATTCTGTTGGAGGCTTGTATCATTGGCTTTGACGTTTTACACTTTGGTAAAACTTGCGAACATCGTTTATGGAGTGGCACCTCTCTATATCCTCGATCGCGAGCTTTTCTTGTTCTTTTTTCATCTTTCTGAAAAGCCGATGTTCTTCCCTTCTTCTTTGCGTATAGAGCTCAATGGCAGCTCTCGTCTTCACCTGCAGCTTAGCCTTGTAGGCGTCGTTCTTGGCTGCGAGCATCTGTCGGCATTCATCATCAAACCAGGGGTTTCTTACTGGTAGCCGCGAGATACCTAGCACATCAGTTCCGGCTCATGTTCATCGGTGCTGTTGGTATGGTTTGAATCGAGAGGTTAAGGGACATGCGTTGCACGAAGGCCTTGGCGGTCTATTACGATCGCAGTCTCCCGACATTAAATTTTTTCACAGTATCTCTGGTTTGTTGTGGCGTGGTGGATATCCGCATCCTTACCTTGGCTACAACAAGGTAGTGGTCCGAGTCGATGATAGCCCCTCAGAATGTTCAGATATCCAAAATACTGGATGCGTGTCCCTTGTCTATAGCAATGTGATCAATTTAGGTTGACTGTTCCTTTGATCTGGAGACCGCCATGTCCCCTTATGGATATCGAGGTGAGGAAACCGTGTGCTGACTATAGTGGCATTTCGTTCCGTTGCGAAGTTACTTAGCCTTAGTTTGTTACCAGACATGTTGTCTATGTTAGTTGGCTATGTTTTCCGACAATACTGCTAAAGATGTCTTCTCTTCCTACCTTTGTGTTAAAATCAGGTATTAACTTCCATTTTAAGGTTAAGTTGTACCGTAGATCTTGCTACGATTACTTATCGTCACCATATGATGCTACGGGCTCAGTGGCGCGATGGTTAGTGCGATGAACTGGCGCGCAGAAGGTCTGGGTTCGATTCCCAGCCGTAGCAAGACCTAAATGATTTTTCACTGGCCCTCCTCTCGTGATGATCTGACAAATCATCCGAGTAGTATCAATTTTCAAGAAAAGTTTATCTCAACTTAGCCGTTCGGATTTGGCATATAACAGAAGGTCCCGCCATTGTGCAAGTACACACGCACATATGAATGTTTGTGGTAAAGCTCGGCCCTGGATACAAACGAGCCTTTTGCGCCAAAAGTATTTTTTTTTCAATATTCTCTTTGGAACCTCACTAAAGGACTCGGATTCAGCGTCGGCGGGACTGGAGGATTTCATGATGATGCGCTCATTGGACAATTTATAATCCAGGGACAAGTGACAGCAGCTAATGTTTGGATGTTGTTGACTGCCCGCTTAGTTCGGTTCTACAGAGGCGATTTCGTTTGCCCGTTTGCCTAAGTTAGTCAGACCACTGGTTGCTCGTTGGGATCTGGTTATCCAGGTGGTCTTCTTCAAATGTCTTAACGGTGCCGGGCCTTCCGAGAGGTGGTGATCTCCAAGATTGATGCTTTACTGCTCGCCTTTATGGAGTTTGTAGTTGATTTTGTCGAAGAACCCCGTGTTTGAAGCTTTACGGTTCTATTCGACTAAGGGACTGTGGGTGAGGTTTAAGATGTACACGTAGTTAGCTTGACGCCACTATTGCTTTGATCCCTATACTGCAAGGTTAACGCTTTGTAGTTCACCACTTCAGGGGTTACACCGACACCTTACGCCCCACCGGCCGGTTTAAGAAGAGGTATCGTTGCGAAAGGTCTGTACAGGACGTTTGTTAAGATTTAGAGGCCTTTGGAAACGACACACGTGGCTGTGGGTTGAATCGAAATACTGCTTGCTTAAAGGTTAGCAGTTAAGTCCCTTCCATTACTACAGAGGTTGGTCTGAAAGTAAGTTTTTAGGCCTTATAGTGCCGGCCAAATCTGTCGGTTTGGATAATTTTTTTTTAAATTTGATTTTGTTCATGTAGAAAAGAACATGGAAACAGAGAAAGTTGAAATGTACAGACATCCGAAGTTCAAGGCTAGGAAGTTCTAGCGTCGGAATGTAATAATATTCTCCATTCAGGACTTAGCATGTTATTTAGTACCTGGGATAGGCTGATTCACTGCAGGAGTCGTCTGGCACCTTAATACAATTCAAAAAAAAAGTTAAAAAACATGATTTCCTCTTGACTTCTGATATCATCTGGGAATTATTCTGAAAATCTATTGCCGTACTCATCACCTACACGTTGAGAATACAAATGCATACCATGTTCAAAGAATTAAGACACTACGCCTGAAGCAAAAGCTGAAGGACTCAACTGAAAAAAAAGGTTTCTTCAAAAAATAACAACACCATACATTTTGAAATTAAATTTTATTTTTATGTCAATCAAACTTAATCACCTTAATCATAACCTTACATTAAAAAAACACCTTCTCCTCATCAACAGGAACGCCCGTCACTTCTAACCTAAATTCTTCTTTAGCACTCGCATCTTCGAATAAATGATATCCCAGTCGATGAATCCCCCAACAATATGTCGGACATTCATCTCCGTATCGTCATATCCCGTCCTTCCATGCAACAGACGCAAATTATTAAACGTCAACACGTCACCGGCTACGTTTTTAAACGTGACCGCCTCCTCGTGGGCCAATTTAACGAAGACGGCATTCGCCTCATACCACGGAATTACCTTGTCAATGTCCACCGAGAAGTGATTGTCACGCTGTGGCACACTGTGATTGATGCGAGTATAGTTGCCATCTGCATCTAAGCTGTAAGGACAATTTGACATGAGAAATCACAGGCCTCGACTATATCCAAAATGGATGGCTTACTTAATAACTGGAGCCCGCCATATGTTGTGAAATGGAACGCCATCGTCCACGGCGATGTCATTCCAATCAATTGGGGTTTGAGTGAGGGTGCGGAAGTGCTGCGGGTAGTCCCTTTTAAGGACATCGGCAATATTGAAGCCATCTGTGAGAGTGTTCCAACCACCTGTTGACTGTGACTGGACCAGACAGTGTAGCACACTGACACTCGGCTTATACTCGTAGTAGGGCAGATCTGTATGCAGGGGTAGTGGTTCCGAGAGGTATGAGAAGTTTTTAGCTCCAGGACGGGACTTAACTACGAAGTCATCGCTGTGAATTGAAAAGAGAAATTAACAATGAGTGGAGGTGTATATGGAAGAAGGGCTTTAAAAGCTATTTATAACTACTTATACCCACTTAGTATTAATATAAAAAATAGAAAAATGTATTTAACACAAGCCCTGCTGCTTCCCCCCCGATAAAGAGAAAAGCAAAGCCTCTACATTTCTTGTCACTCCAAATTCATAAAAAAAATGATGGAAGACACTTGGCTTAGACTGCTTCATAGGAACTCCAACATCAAACCTTTGCTTGTAGTCACGGCCTGCTTGCTTATTTAAAACGACCGAGATGCTAGTCACCCCGAAGAGTTGCTAGTCACCCCTCTAACGCGTCCTCGGGTGGCGGATAGAGGACTTCTCTGCAAATATGTGGGATAGATGGGAAAAAACTCGTAAACCAAGGCTAGCTAGGGGCTCAGTCCGCTATCAAAAAATGTTCCCAGATGGCAGCGGAAGAATTCCCAAGATGGAGTCAACTACAGTTCTAGTTAGGATGGACAAAGTAAACATCCTATTTGAGCTGCACCGACATATTCGGTCAACAAGTCATCTAGGAATATCAGATATAGTGGCGGAAGACCTGAGACGCCAACGGCAATCCCTACATGTTAGGGGTTGTGCTTAACTTCCCAATCACAAAAAAATTGTTGTTGCTAAGCAACCCAGAGCCTCGGAAAGGACTATTCTTGTTGTTGACGACCTGTAAAACAAAAAAAAGACAATAGCGTTCGTATCCGCACCTGGAATGTGAGAACATCAAACAGAATAGGTGCAGGCAAACAACTAACGGCAGCCCTAAGCTGCTACAAAGCAGACATTACTGCCATCCAGGAAATATGATGGGATGGGCCGGGCAAACAGAGGATGAAAATGACATCTACTATGGACTGTAGTGAGCAGAAACAGCGACCATTCAGATGCGGATTCGTTATTAGTACCAGACTTAGGCAAGAAGTCTTATACTTCAAAAACATTAGCGACGCTTTCTAACAATCCGTATTAAGTTCAAATTTGCCCATATAAGCCCTTTGTGCGTTAACATTCCGACGGAGGAAAAACATGACAAAGCGAAAGACTGCTTCTACGACGTTCTTGAAAAAGATTATAAGCGACTACCGAAGTGCTGGGAGATTTTAACGCAAAGGTAGGAAGGGAAGAAATCTTAAGCAGTATTGACGGAAAACACAGCCTACACGTCTCCACGTCTGGCATCAGACTTAGAGCCAATTCACACATACCCGGCAGCCGTCTAACCGGTACCGGCTAGCCGGTCGTTGGGAATACATTTGCACGTGTGAACGCTCAACATTCCCAACAACCGGCTAGCCGGTACCAGTTAGACGGCTGCCGGTATGTGAGAAATGGCTCTAAGGGCAATTGACTTCGCTACGGAACGAAATCGGCTTTTCAGAAAGAAGAAAAAAGAGCAAGAAAAGTGCGTGATCGAGGATATAGAGAGGTGCTACTCCAGGAACGATCTTCGCAAGTTTTAACAAAGTGAAAAACGTCAAAGCCAAGGATACAAGGCTCGAACAGAATCCTGCCGAGATGAACAAGGAAATATCGTAGTTGAGACACAGTCGCTGCTGAGGATATGGAAGAACCACTTCTGCAGACTTTTAAACGGCGATGACGAACAACATTCGGCTGTCAGGCAGAACGAACCATTTAATATTGGCAACGACAGCGAAAACTACCAACCACTCGACCTAAGTGAAGTGAGGATAGCAATATCTAAACTCAAGCTTAACAACGCCGCCAGAAATGACAGCCTCTCCGCTGAGCTTTATAAAGACGGCGGAGATGACTTGGTAAGTAACATCCACCAACTTATAAGACAAATCTGGTCGGATGAAAGTATGCCTGAAGAATGGAACCTTAGCGTTTGCCCAATCCACAAAAAAGGAGACCCTCTGAACTGCTCCAACTACAGAGGCATAAGTCTCCTCAACATCGCCTACAACATCCTATCTGCCGTAATATGTGAACGCCTGAAACCGTTTACCAATAACCTGATTGGCCCTTGTCAGTGTGGTTTTAGGCCAGGAAAGTCCACAACCAATCAAATTTTCACACTTCGGCAGATGCTGGAAAAAACTCAAGAAGTCCAAATCGATACCCACCACCTATTCATCGATTTCAAAGCCGCATATGACAGCATTTATAAAGACGAACTGTACAGAGCCATGTCTAGTTTTGGTTTACCGCCCAAACTCGTCCGTTTGTGTAGGATGACGATAGAGAATTCTCGCTGCTCCATCAGGGTCGGAAACGACCTCACCGACACATTCGATACCAAAAAAGGATTTAGGCAAGGCGATGCGCTGTCATGTGACTTCTTTAATCTGATTCTTGAGAGGATTGTGCAAAACTCCAAAGCCAACACCAGAGGCACAATTTTTCAAAAGTCGGTGCAACTACTAGCATACGCTGACGATATTGACATCATTGGTAGGACTCAACGTGATGTCATAGCCACGTTTGCTAGTATAGAGAAGGAAGCGGCGAAAATGGGTTTAGCAGTAAATGAGGGTAAGACTAAGTATATGCTGTCAACACGAAAGGACGCAGAACATCGATGAATTGGACAGAACATCCATTTTGGAGTTTAAGATGGCTGGGACAATGGGTACCAATACTCTGGCTCGCAGAGTCTTCGATTCCCAGCCAGACGTCGCGTCGGGCGCAGTAAAGAAAAACTTCGGGGAGCGCACATAAAGGGGCCTGCGCAACTGGATTTATATAGCTAAGGACCAGGCTAATTGGAGAGGCATTTTGTTTGAGGCCCAGGTACATTCTGGTATGTAGCGCTACTAAAGCAGCACAATACGAGCGTTGTTCGGCTCAATGATAGACTGCAAAATGCTCTCTTACTTGCATCTGAACGATTTCTTATTTATTGTTCAAGGTACGCAAGATACTTTCAACTTTCTCTGAAGACGCTATTGGATAATTGATTGGAGTTCGTCAACTTGAAAATACATTCATCGATGTATCACTTGTTTTCGTCAAAACCAGCCGATTCTTACGCAAATAAACTGAAAACTTCCAATTCATCGCTCGACAATTGCATGGCCATTCAAGCACTCTGGTTAGGACTACGATACGATATTCGGACAACAAAACGTTGAGGTCAACAAAACGTCGAGGTCATCGCAGCTTCAAAGGATGTTTCAATTTTAGTATGTCTGATCACATCAGTTATTGAGCTTCATCCGTGAGTAATATGACCTCGGAGTCATTCCATGCTGCGTTATGACGATTCTTTTCAACCTGGCTAAAGATCCGACATCTATAGCAACTGTGCAACAACGTTTGTGGCTGTGTTTGTTTGTAGTTTCGAAGAAAGGTGTTAGCAGCTACAATAAACACCTTAAACAGGATGCTCGATCATTCGCCTGTCATGAGGTATCAAGACACTTTATTCCTCCAGGCTGTTCGTACTTTGGAGGTATATGGAAGAAAGAATCAAGAGCATGAATCATTAAAGCAAACGCATCATTGAAGACGCGATGTTAACATTTTCGAAAAATTTTAAAAATTCTGAAGCAAATTAAACCCCCCTGCTCAACTTTTTGCGTATATTGGCCATATCAGACGATCCCAGTGATCTGACCTCTAGGCATTTTTTCGTGAGGTATCCTATCACTCCATAACCGAATTTACTTGATATCAAGACTGGCAGGCTAACAAAGTTGAGGCAACCTAAACATATGCAAAAAGCCTTTTTGAAACGGTGGAACTGTCAATCTTTGCACGAACTTCAGGTGAGATGTACGTGGAGACAAAATAAAGAAAATTTGCTAAACGACGACCTAGTTTTGGGAAGAGAGGAACGTGCACCTTCTACTCATGGACACTTGGTCTGTTTTTGGAAGTCCATACTGGTGACGATAGTTTTGTACGAATTTGGACGCAGTCATCAACAACAGAGCGGGCTATATCGGAGCTGGTTCTACTGCCAATTGACGGATGGCATTCCAATTGTTTCGTCGCAGTAACTGGATGAGGTGGGCGGAATGTTATAAATTCTGAATATTAGGCTCATTGGTGCTCTGGTAGGGCGATAAACTGCCATGCGGAAGGTCTGGGTTCTATACCCAGCCTTAGAAAGACCTAAATAATTCACTTTCACTCATCTTGCGACTAGTATTCAATGTCAAGAAAAGTATTCAATGTCTCAACATAGCTGTTCGGATTCGGCAAAAAACAGGAGATCCCGCCATCGAGCAAGAATTACACACGGTTGTGAGAAAAAGCTAGGCCCTGGATACTTTAAGTCTGTTGAGCCAAAAATTTGTATTTTATATATAGAGCCATGTCCTGTTTTGGAATACCACCCAAACTTGTCCATCTCTGGTGGAAGACGATTGATAATTCCCTGATCTTTCGATACCTGAAAAGGACTTAGACAAGGTGATGCATTCTCAGGTGATGTCTACAAATTTGCTCTGAGAAGATTTCGGGAAACTCCTAAGCCAATGCCAGGATCCTAATCTTCCAAAGCTCTTTGTAGGTATAGATAATAAAGTGTCTAAAGTTAGCTTAGAGGTAATCGAGATCAAAACCACGTATATGCTTTTGACACACAACATCGACGAATTGCATATAACTTCACAGCTTTGAGGTTGTAAAAGTCCCTTACAACCTCGACTTAGCTATCTGTTTTGACAACGACAACAAAAATCGTTTGACAAATCTTCGTTTAAGTTGATGGGCTAGGGATGTATTAAACCACAAACTTTACGAGCTGCACAGAAACCTTGCGAAAGTTGACATGGCTAGGACATGTAGATCAAAACCAAAACAATACGATGGCCTGCAAAGTCAGTAATTCACAGCTGGATGGTTAGCCCAGTAGAGGAAGACAATGTGACGCACATTGGTATAAATCAACCTCAACGAACTTGAATGGCGTTACTGAAGGAAATAAGCTACCGATCGGTTTAGGTTAGGTTAGGTTTGATTATAGTGACTGGACGCGATGCGCCTGCACACCTAGACCAGAAAAGGTCCGTTGTGGTACTACGTGGATCCGTCGACTTTTCCGAATATTCGTTTTCGTGTACACCTAGACCAAAAATGGTCCGTTGTGGTACCACGTGGATCTGTCGACTTTTCCTAATCGTTTGCGTGCACTCCTAGACCAGAAAAAGTCCATTGCGGAACCACGAGGATCTGTCGACTCTTAGTAAAATTCGTTTGCGTCCTCACCTAGAACAGAAAAGGTTCGTTGTGGTGCCACGTGGATCTGTCGACTTTTCCTAATCGTTTGCGTGCACTCCTAGACCCGAAAAAGTCCGTTGCGGTACCACGAGGATCTGTCGACTTATCCTAATATTCGTTTGCGTGCACATCTAGACCAGAAAAAGTCCGTTGCGGTACCACCAGGATCTGTCGACTTTTCCTTATCGTTTGCGTGCACTCCTAGACCAGAAAAGGTCCGTTGGGGTACCACGAGGATCTGTCGACTCTTTTGTAAAATTCGTTTGCGTCCTCACCTAGACCAGAAAAGGTCCGTTGTGGTACCACGAGGATCTGTCGACTCTTTTGTAAAATTCGTTTGCGTCCTCACATAGACCAGAAAAGGTTCGTTGTGGTACCACGAGGATCTGTCGACTTTTCCTAATCGTTTGCGTGCACTCCTAGACCAGAAAAGGTCCGTTGTGGTACCAAGTGGATCTGTCGACTATTCCTTACATTCGTTTGCTTAAGTGAACCGATCTAACTATAAATCGGAGAAGGTTTTTGACTCCCAGATGGAGTTTTATTTTGTTAGAGAGACCTGGACAAAAGTACAGAAGGACCGCCCTGGCTAAATAGCGACGTATTATGTTTAAGTCCAGGTTCACTTGAGAAATGGTCACTTTTTTTTTCTTCAAAAAGCTGTTTGCACCAGGTGTACGTACACTGTACGTCTTCGGAATCCCCAAAATCAGCTTCAAATGGGTTGATTTGTGTAATCCAAGAGTGACTTTAAAAAAAATCCCACCCACTAACCCAAGATATGCCTTAGCTTACAAAAGTCGTGTTATCTACAACTTTGACCTTCCAGCTGTAATAACAATAAAACAGATGTCCCCATCATTACTTGAGATTTCTGTAAATGAGATCATCCGAGGTGAATTGTTTTTGTTAACATATCCGTGGCACTAACGGGCACCAGCATCCAAATTTGATAACACAACACTAATATTCCAAGATCCGAAAATAATCTCGTCCAACTATACACATGTTCCCCAAACACAATAATCGCAGCGTTATCGGCCTGCTATGTCGCACTTCCATCGCAACAAGTCGTACTTTTTCGCAGTAGCCCCTAACGAGATAAGCCCACCATTAGTCACTTTTCACTTACCCATACGTAGTGCGTCTTATGAATCCAACTCTGCTAGCTAGCCGCTTTACAACATCGGGTTCTAGAGGTGCATTTTCTATCTTGGCCACCCCTTTTATAGCCAATGCCTGAAGCCATTCCTGAAGAACTGTTTAAAGGGTTTAAAACTTAGTTGACATTCTGTTTGGTTTGTAAAATATTTCCCCACCTTTGTCGTCTGTCAAAACAGCGTTGTAGTCGAACTTTTCCAGAATCTTTTGAAATTCCTCTTTGGCCCAATGAATCCTCTTTGGTCGATACCAGCTTTGGAGGTACTTTTCCCTATCCTCGGGTGTGAAATTGCGCTCCTTAAGCCAATCCAATTCGAAGACAGATTTATGGTCATCGGACCAGTTGATCTTGATAGCCTTACCAGTTATATCTGGCTGTGGAAAGAATGCTTTAAAAAATCACCTCTAGAGATATAACAGATCTCGTTTCATGTCAGAACCAGCCAAAAGCGGTTCTCAATACTGAACTTATTTTTGAACTTCTTTCGTACTCACCGCAATGTCCTTAACTTTCACTTTTGTGTTGAAATTCGCCCAACTGATCTTTCGGCTCAGCGAGTCCCGATGGAAGCACTCATCACACTGACAGTTATCCCGCAACCATATGCCAGGAAATTTCAACGTATTCACCGAATCCGTGGCCTTAACCACGACATACTGATCCTGCTCTACGGCGGCGCTTAAACCCCTCTGGCCGGTGGCGACGAATGTCCCTCGCACCACTCCCGCCACTCGACCCGACCACGACAACAGCATAACACACTTTCGAAGGCGCAAATATAAAAATTGAAAAGGACTTGAAACGCACTGCAGCCCAACTCGTCTAGACTCTGCCAAAAGAATGAAAATCTGGTTTTTAAATTCGGCTCTCCGTACACAGAGTATGGTGTGACAGCAGATATGCGGTGCCGATAACACGGATAGTATTTGCGCATCGCAAATCTGAAGGCTGGCTGATGGGTCGGCTACGAGTCGGTGTCAGCCGGAAAGGAGGTGTTGTTGCTGTTGTGCGCATATTATGCGAAGATGCGATAACGTGAGGAAACATCACATCATGCCGCAGTTGACCAGTCCATGAGGACCACGTAGCTGTGAATAACCTTAATGACAACGATATGACGATTATAGCTGCAACAACGCCCACATCTACATGAAGACTGAATCTGGTATCACGTCGACATGTAGACACCTAGTTAGAGGACGTCCTGGCCCTTTTTTTCTAATTTAAATCCGTCAATTTGAAAGTTTGTCCGGAATGAAAGATGAGCCTTGGGGTCATTGTGGGGGTTGAAGAACCAGACAAAAACATTGAGACGTTTATCGCATGCAAATTGAACTTCGGCGGTACAAGTCGGGTGGAGGAAGTTTGCAAATTTCTATCGCATTCGATGATTTGTTGACCTTATTTCATAATTTTTTGCCAACTTGTGATATGGGACTTGGAGTCGGTGGGCACGGCAGTCCATGTTTTTAATTTCACTTCAGGAGATAACTCGAGATTAGGTGTGGACGATTTGTGTGCGTGCCACGCGCTGTTGTGTTGTTTTTTGTCAAAGGCCAAGGCAATAGTGACATTTCTATTGAAAGCTAAAAAGAAAAAAAAAATAGACTTGGTGTGCCCATACTGTGCAAGACTGATACGCAACGTTATAAACGCTAAAAATATATTAGGAACGGACGGCCCATACTAGTTATGTTTGGGATATGTATGCGTAGATGAATTTTTGACAGACGACAACTTAAAAAAAAGTTCTCAAGACAGTTGTATTCCTTTGGCAGTAAACAGCGCAACGTATCACCTGCAGGAAAAATCAGCGAAAGACTCAGCAGAGGTGTTATCGCGAGGGAACCTTCTCAATAGTGAGATACTTTTACCCGATCAAAAAAAAACCTGCCTAAGACTGACTTTTGTAAGTCTTCAACATATCGCAGCAAGTATTTAGACCAATCAGCAATCGGGATTTGAACCAGGAGGCTCGTACTTAACAGCCAAACAAAATATCTACTAGGCCACAGCACCTATTAAGATAAAATTCGTCGGACAGAAATCAGTAGATCCCTTACTCACAGACTTGTGTCCTTTATGATATGTTTGCACATACTTGACGAAGGTTTGAAAAACGTCCTGTTGGCTGCACCCGGTTCCATTTTATTGACTTACACTCAGTAATTCGTTTTTTTTTTTGAAGAAGGAAATAAGGTATCAATATGACAGGAAGCCATCTTTCTTTTTATTTTTGACATTTGCAACTCCACAACGTTGGTAGAAGGGGAAGGTATTTCATTTAAGGATGCTCAGCACTTTTTTCTACGATCCCCTAAAGTAATTTCACCCATGGATTCATATCCTTTGCTGGTACATGAAGTGCCCACTTTTATAAACCACATCTGCGCTTGCGTGAAGGCACTTCTAAACTGACCGTCCTTCGACTGTTTGACTCTGACTACCCGTCCCTTGGGAAAACACCTAATTTTACCGATTTTACTTGAAATAACCATTTTATGGATCTCGTACCTGAGCAAGTATCTAGTATCTGGCAAGTATTCTGTTATCCAGCTCTTAAAAATCAGCTGTGAGATAGGCCAAAACTTTGGCATTGTCTTTCAATCCTGCAAAAGGTTTTACTCCACCAGTCGAGCTAAATAAGCAACGGTTGGATTTCAATATCGATCGGAATAAAGGTCTGTACCCTCGAGTTCCGAATATTTTCCGCTCTGTACTTATATTGGGGTGGTCAAAAGGTAGACAATGCGATTATATAAAATCTTGAGTATTCACCTAGCTTATGCCTTCCAACTCCGATTCTCAGCCTTTACATGGCGACAGCTGAGTACGAGTATCTTCAGCGTAGATAGGGTATCAACCCCTGTGTAAAGTCTTGGCTGCAACATATGAGAGAAGGTGGAAGACGTATACTCACACATATTCAATTCCAGGCGGTAGCGGAAGAACTCTCAAGATGGACGTATTCGGAAGAATCTTAAGGGTAAGTCAGGCCCCTTAAAAAGAGATGGTGGTTGATAAGCCGAAAGGAAAACGGCAGCGCTCAATCCCGTAGTGGTTACCGATTGGCTCCGTATCCTAGGGGTGTCCAATAAATTGGAAGTGAACCTCCAATTTGCGGGTTGTGCTTTGGGTTAACTAACCACTCACTGAAGAAATTTTGTTTGCGAATGTACCAAGAACCTCGGAAAGGACTGATCTTATTGTTGAGGACCATGCAAAACGAAAAAAAAGACAACGACGTTCGTATCTGCAACTGGAATGTGAGAACATTAAAGAGGAGAGGTGCAGGCAAAAAACTAGCGAAAGCCCTAAGCTGCTCCAAAGCATACATTACTGACATCCAGAAAATACGATGGTATGGACCGGGCAAAAAGATGAAGAAAAACTGCAATATCTACTAGGGTCCGTGTTATAGTAAGAAAAAACAGCGTCTATTCGGATTTGGATTTAAAAATCAACATCCACATTAAGGCCAAATTCACCAACATAAGCCATATATACGCACTCACGTTCCAACTACAACAAGAGCGGTAACCGAAGTACGCTGTTAAAATCGTGCTCAAAAAATTTTTTCTGAATGTTCGAAAGGGGACATGGTGATCTCCAGATCAACGAACGGTCAAACAAATGGATAACAAGTCACGCATCTAGTATTTTGAATGTCTGAATCTTCCGAGGGGTTAACATCGACTCGGACCACTATCTTGTTGCAGCCAGGGTAAGAATGCGGGTATCCACCACTCCACAACAAATCAGAAATACTGTGAAAAAAATGTAATGTCGAAAAATTGCAATCGCAATTGCTTTGCAGAACACGTATCCCTTAACCCCTCGAGCATTTACTGACGAAGACCAGTGATGACGATGTCAACAAGCCATTAGGTCAGCCGCAACTGATGTTGTATGATTCTCCCGGCCACCAGCAAGAAACCCTTGGTTTGATGAAGGATACCGATACAGATGCTCGAACCTAAGAACGAGGCCTACAAGGCTATGCTGCAGTTGAAGACGAGAGCTGCCATTGATCTCTGTAGGCAAAGAAGGAGGCAAGATCACCGGCCTTTCAGAAAGAAGAAAAAAGACCAAGAAAAGCTCGCGATCGAGGATATAAAAAGGTGCTACTCCAGGAAAGATGTCCGCAAGTTTTACCAAAGTGTAAAACATCAAATCCAGGTATACAAGGTGTGAAGAGAATACGAGATGAACAAAGAAAGATCCTTGTTGAGACACAGTCTGAGAATATAGGAAAACTACTTCCACAGACTGCCAAACGACGAACCACCAGAGGAAAGCAATGTATAAACTTAAGCCTTAAGTCTGCCGGAAATGAAGACCTTCCCGCCGAGCTTTATAAAGTCGGCGGAGATCATTTGGTAAGCAACATTCACCAATTCATAAGCAAAATTTGGGCGAATTTGAAGAATGGAACCTTAGCTTCTTTTACCCGATCCAAAAGGAGACCCATTAAACTGCGGCAACTACAGAGGCGTAGGTCTCCGCAATATCGCCAACAAGATCTTATCTGACGTCATATGTGAACTCCTGAAACCGTTTAACAACAACTCAATTGGTCCTTATAAGAGTGCTTTTAGGTCTGGAAAGTCCTCAACTGATCAAATCTTCACATTTTGGCATATCCTGCAAAAAATAAAACCCAAGAAGTCCAAATCGATACCCACCACCTATTTATCGATTTCAAAGCCGCATACGACAGCATTTATAGAGACGAACTATACAGAGCCGTGTCTAGTTTTGGAATACTGCCCAAACTCCGGCTCCGGCTGTGCAGGATGACGATGGAGTATTTTCGCTGCTCTATTAGGGTCGGAAACGACCTCACCGACACATTCGATAATATAAAAGGATTTAGGCAAGTTGGTGCGCTGTCATGTGACTTCTTTAATCTGATTCTTGAGAGGATTGTGCGAAACTCCCGAGCCAACACCAGAGGCACAATTTTTCAAAAATCGGTGCAAGTACTAGGATACGCTGACGATATTGACATCATTGGTAGGACTCAACGTGATGTCATTGCCACGTTTGCTAGTATAGAGAAGGAAGCGGCGAAAATGGGTTTAGCAGTAAATGAGGGTAAGACTAAGTATATGCTGTCATCACGAAAGGACTCACAACATCGACGAATTGGACAGACCGTCACCATTGACAGATATAACTTTGAGGTAGTACGGGACTTTGACGACCTCGAAATACTCTTGCCAACCGCTGTTTCTTCGGGCTATGAAGGCAATTGCAAGAACTATCGAGGCATATCCCTGCTAAATGTCGCATATAAGATCCTATGCAACGTACTGTGTGAACGACTAAAACCGTTCTGCAACACACTAATCGACACGTACCAGTGTGGCTTCCGGCCCGGCAGATCGACTTTAGACCAAATTTTCACGCTGAGGCAAATCCTGTAGAAGACCAACGAATATCAAGTCGAAACTCACGACCTCTTCATCGACTTCAAAACCGCGTATGATAGCATACATCATCAGGAGCTCTATATGGCGATGGCCGAATTCGGAATCCCTGCAAAATTGATTCAGCTGTGTCGCGTGACGCTGGAAATCACGCGATGCAACGTGCAGTTTGGAAGTAGCTCCTCCGAACTATTCCAAACATGCACCGGATTTCGGCAAGGAGACGCGCTATCTCGTACTGGAGCAGATATTGCGCAGGGCAGGTGTTAACACAGAAGGCACTATTTTCAACAAGTCCGTACAGCAGCTGGACTATGCGGACGATATTGACATCATCAGTCGCTCCCAACATGCCGTGATAAAAGCGTTTACGGAGATTGAAGAACAGGCGAAATCCGTTGGCCTTGAAGTATATGAGGACAAGACTAAGTACATTCTATCAAAGAGGTATATAGCTATAGAGTACGCATCACAACTAAAAATGTTGAAGCTGTTTCAGACGCGGTCGGTAAGTGCGAAGGGGAATTTTCGTCGTTCGTATGCATCTGCTATGCTGTTGCTTGATGCTGGCATGGCAATGTGCACACTGGGGTATCAATATCAGTTGCCCACATAGTAAATTTTCGTTGTATGAGATGCACACTCTATGTAGTTCTATACTCTTTGATTCTATCAACAAAAAAACAAGCATCTGTCCACCGCCTAGGACAAACGTCCCTATTGATAGCAGCAATTTCTAGGAAGTTAAGGAGTTCACCTACCTCGGAGTTAAAATAAACTCCACGAATGACACCCTAGTGGAGATCCGTCGAAGAATTACCCTAGGAAACCGTTGCTACTTCGGTTTGGGTTCTGGGTTCAAAACTCCTAACTCGAAGGACGAAATGTGTGCTCTATAAAAGCCTCATCGTACCAGTTCTGCTTTATGACGCCGAGTGCTTGACTTTAAGCAAGAAGTGAGAGCTGATAGAAAAATACTTCGGCGGATTCTTAGTCCTGTGCGCGAGTAGGGCGAATGGAGGAGAAGATACAACCGCGAATTCTATGAGCTGTACCAAGATGTGGATGTAGTCCAAAAACCCAAAACACGGGCTATGGAGACGAAAATTCAACCACGAACTATACGAGCTGTACAGCGACATGCCCCCAGTCAAAAAACTCCGCATTGGACGTTTAAGTTGGCTAAGTCATGTAGAACGAATGGACACCAATACTCCGGCTGACAGAGGAGTCTTCGGTTCCCAGACAGACATTGGTAGCCGTTGAGGAAGACCTCACCTTGTGGCGCGCACAACCGACCTCAACCAACTTGGAGTGCGTAACTAGAGTCTCTGAACTATGGACAGGGCCAATTGGTGAGGCATGTTTGTTGAGGTCCAGGTTCATCCCGGTCTATAGCTCTACTTAAAGCAAAGCAATTCTCTTGGACTGATAGACTGCTATGGTGCCTTTTAAGCTGAGATCTAACGTTGGAAGTACCAGAAACACGGTAGGATTGGTTAAAAAATAACTCACAGTCTTTGGTTTTATATTGAGGGTAACAGATAAAAGTCTGTAGTAGCTTTTGACAAAACAAATAATCCGAATACTGGTGCTTATCGGGATATTAACCTGAAACTGCTTCATGGCTTAAAGACCAGAAGCCTTCACAAATATCTACTGCCGAAGCTCCAGAGACTAAGAGGAAGATTAGCTGAACATATCATGTGGCACTGTCCAGATTCACAGGAATACTGCTTTCGCTGTAGAGCTTCTAAAGATTTCATTCTTTAAAGCTTGTTACCTCGACTGTTGCGCGCCATTGTTCTTCGACAGCTTGGGCTACTTGGGGATGTTACTTCTATCAGACCAAAAAAGATTCAAGTGGTTCATGTGTAGGTGACATGACCTACCAATATAGGGTACTTACAATGGTCCCTGTTACCATGTGTAAAAAAAAAAATACAAATTTTTGGCGCAACAGGCTCGTTAGTACCCAGGGCCTAGCTTTCTCACAACCATTCATGTGTGCGTGTGTACTTCTTGCACGATGGCGGGACCTCCTGTTTTATGCCGACTCCGAACGGCTAAGTTGAGATAAGCTATTCTTGACAATTGATACTACTCGGACGATTTGTCAGATCATCACGAGAGGAGGGCCAGTGGAAAATCATTTAGGTGTTGCTATGGCTGGGAATCGAACCCAGACCTTCTGCGCGGCAGTTCATCGCACTAACCATCGCGCCACTGAGCCCTCGTTACCATGTGTACACTGCAATAATACAGGCATAGCCTGACCTAAGCTAGAGCCAAGGGTAGTTCCGTGATAACACTAACAGCTTGCTCTTCCAAAATATCTCTACAAATCCTTTTGGATAAGACCAATTGTAATTGTTAAAGGTCGCTGCTGTAGGCTTTTCGGATACTTCAGACCACCAGACACATGTAGAGGAAATGATCGTCAGCTTTTGCATGACTCATTGCAGGTAATGACTTGTCTTATAGTAGCCTGCCTAGAATGTGATGATGATGTTAATTAGCTTGACTACGAGAATTGATCTGCCACAGTCCTGAAAAGAAGTCCAAAGGAAGCGAATATGAGCAGAGGTTGCAGCACTAGTCGAGGTGACAAGCTCTAAAAAAGTAGGTCCAGCAACGAACTTTACATGCTGTAGAGCAAAACCTACCTTGAAAGAGCTAGACCATGTTGAACGATAGATGAAAACCTTGTTTCAAGCCCGAGGAGCATATGTAGTCAGAGGAGCAAAGGAAGAAAATGGTCTCAACCTGATTGAAGTGCGAATCTGGTGGCTGGGCAGCTAACTGGAGCGGCATGAACGATGAGACCTAGGTTTTTCATGACCTGAAGTGTTGTCTTAAAAGTATCCCGAATCCAATGTGGCTTCTAAAGGTTTGCCTTATGGCGATCAAAATGCTTTCTTCGAGTTGCCAGTCGGGTGCAACCATATCTTCTTAAAATTTGGGCTGTGGAAACCATGTATTAGAGGCTTCCAGTTCACATCGGATCATTGAAAACAATTTACCTACCACCCTTAAATCTTGTTCTAGACATCAGTCAATAATGTGATTTAAAGCCCCCCTGGTAATTGTATGTGACCACCTGATGTCTTGCATACAAATACCAGTCAATCCAATTGAATTCGAGGACTCACATTCTTCCCAGTCGCATAATCCTTGAAATAGACGATATTGAGGAACACCAATGTGTGCAATAAATCATTTGTCAGTCCCGCAACATATGGTGTACATTACCAGCTAATCTAGCCTCATCCCACCACCATCCAGTAAACGACAAATCCACCAACACCAGTTGTTTGACAAAGAGTTCCCTCTGCATCCTTACGGTCTCATTAAACGTGATTCGTGGGGCGAGATAAAAAAGGAAGTACACCGCACTACGACCAACTTTGTAATGACATTTTCATTTCCTGTCTCGAAAAACCGAGTGAGTTAATTGAAAACACAAATACGGGAACTTTGCGCAGAGAATTCATCCACCCTACACTCAGGACAACAAGTGAAATCATAGAATCCTTGTTGTCAGCTCTCACTTTCACAATGAAAACCGAGCACGCTTTTCTATTTTTACTTTCTGTTCTTGATTTTGGAAATACCTTTGCCAGCACGCAGCTGGAGGAGTTTTTGAAGTCCGTTGAGGATGTCCATTCGGAGCTACAATGGGGGATGCCCCTTGAAGGGGGTTATCGTCAAAAACGCAGCGCATCGATTGAGGAGCTCCTAGCACGCTTTGAGTTCGAAAACGAAGATGACTCGGATTTGGATGGTGGAGATGCGTGGTATCAGTCGTTTCGCGCTATGGAATGTCAACATGGCGGCTGTCCAAAGAGGGAGATTCGTTGGAAGACTTCACAGCCTGATGAGTACGAGGATTATGACGAAGAAAATGGTGAAACTGATACAGACTTCAATGACCAATGGGAAGAAACGCAAAACGATTTGTCACACGAAGCCAACTACAAACTGTCGAAAGTGGAACAAGATGCTGCTGAGAAGAGCCTACCTAACACAGCTTGGCCAGTTCGACATTCTGCAAAGCGACACGTCGACCCGATGAAGGAGATCAAGTTGAAGACAAGTCTACGAATGCTTAGCAATGGCGATGGTCCCTCTTTACCGAGTTCAGTTCTCGACGATGACAGTCTTAAGATCACAATCGATGATATCCTTGCCGACACTAAGCACGGCGAAAGTCCCGATCCATGGAAGGACTCCTACGAAGTAAAGCAGACTAGAAAACTCCTCTCAATCGAAGATCCACATTCCGACCACATGTCGGAGAAGATTTGTGGATCGAAGAAATGTCTTGGTCACGCCTTGGATATGCAGCAGTTTGACAACATGAAGGACTTGGATCGACGGATGGAAGGACTTTCATTTGACAACACAGTAACTGGGAACACACATCGTCCCGAGAAGAAGGGGACTCTTACAAAACTAAGTGACGACCTGATGCACAGCACGGCTTTTTTAAAGCTTCAGAACTTTCTTAGGGGTAAGAGTAGTCCCGGCAATAGTACAAAGTTGGAAGAAAAGTCGTCAACCATCCGTCCGACTTCGACAGTACCACTGAATTTGCTCGACAAAGGAAGAGATGTCAACATAAATCTGCACATGTCTGTCAATGCAACAGTCTTGGGTGATGGCAAGCTACCTGAGCAGTTTCACCGAAATAATACAATCACCTTTAAGCCTTCGCCTGGGAAGATGAAGAAGGCTAAGAAAAAGGAGACCATATTGGGGCTGAATGACTTTGACTTGGACAGAGATAGACGAGCGGTGGTGTTTCCCATTTTGACGGGGAATTCAAAGAGACGGACCTACAAGGATATAAGGTGTGTGAAGTGAATTTGAGGGTTGGTTAACGCCTGTTCAATGATTTTTGTGCGTCTTAGGAATTCGGTGATAGAAGCGACAGATAGTTACCCTCTAGATGAGCTTATCACAGGAAAGCTAACCTCACACTTGGTGAATACGATTTTCTCTTTGGTTAAGTCAAGTTCAAGCCTGAAGGTGCTATGGCCAGGTCTGATGCGGAACAAGGTTACATCGGGGAAGCAAGTGCAGAACTTTTATGCCATTAGGACGCATGTAAGTTGTGTCTGTCGGGTCTATTGATCATTTTTTATGATTTGCACGCACTCAACGGGTTATGAAAGGCTTTATGGTGTCTTTATACCTTTGTAGGTTTTTAAGGACAGCGTTAATATTTAAAGGGAAAAGAATGAAGGGAGTGCTAGAAAAGTGTAGTCCGACTGGTCTGAATTTTAATTCACCTGTTAACCCCACATCCATTGTCGATTTCCGACAGGAAATTTTTTTTCAGAACAGCTGTTTCATTAGAGAACTTAAAAGTTGAGTTGAGTTGCATGCCTTGACATTGCATAAAAGCGGGAAGCCTCTACAAACAGAATTACAATGTGAAGAGCTGGTCCATCAATGAAACGATTCATCAGTTCAGCTGGATGCTCTGACATAACTTGTGCGATGAGAACCTGTGAGCCAAAAAAAAAGCTTTTTAAGCTGCCAAAATAGCTTTCTGGAATGAAAATTTTCACAATGACAGGTCTGAAGATATTCAGGAAATAAATGTCAACAATAAAGTTAGTCGAGCTCATATCACTTAAATTGATATTTCTCTGGGGCCTGAGAGCAGTCTTTTATTTATCTGAACCCTATTGTCTAATTTCAGGACGCTCATCGTTTAAAGATGAGTCGATCTCTAAGATTCTACACGTTGTAAGCCAGGGCAGTGTGGGTGCTTTAACAGTATATCATCAGACCTTCCTAATTTGAGACTATTTTGACATCCCTGGCTTTTTAAAAAAAAATAAAAACTTTTACGACTTATCCCTTAAAGGCTTTTATACCCACTGATGGGGGAAAGGGAAAAGGTTAAGGATAGGATAACGATTGGGAGTATGTGTAGATTGTTGTTATCAGAAGGCCAGCGTCTATATAGTTATGTACGGTCTTTAAGAAACTAGGTTCTAAATTTTAGGGTGCTCCCAGGCTTTAAACAATGCAGATGTGCGCAGAAATTTAATAGATTGACAGGCAGGATGCAACTATATATATTGTCAGAAAATTGATGTTTGGAGAAAGCGTCTGCAAAGAAGCTCAACACACTCAACATTTCGTCGGCATTCGAGCTAAGGTATCAGGCAACAGGTTCATAAGTTGTCATTTGGTAAAGTTAACGAGTCGGTGAAGTATAATATTCTATACCCCACCACACATAGGTCCTTGTGGTTCCATTGTGATAGCTCTTCGTTGAGATTCGTTTTTACGACCTTCTTAGTCCTCCAGCCATCCCTATGTCCTCAGAAACCTGCAAAGAGAAATTCGTGGGATTTGTATCCAGGATGTCTAGAAGTAGAACCTTGTCAATAAGTTTGAATGTATGGACTTAAGCATGAGAACTTGTCTAGATATGCGTCTTGTGGTCGAATCTAGGACGAAATTTAACGAAAGAAGAGAGAAGCAAAATTGGTGCGATGACTTAGCCCTGGGCTTCTCCAGCTTTTGTTGAAAAAAAATGATGAAAATTCGCCCACCGACTACTAATATTTGTCATATTTACCGTAGTTGTGCTACATCTTTGTGTGCACCTTGACATTATCTAAGCCCTAACAGCTTCCAATTCCACACTTCCGGTTGGTTCAGGTAGCCTCTTGTTGCCTCTTGTTAACACCGTTTATGTTGCATTTCGTCAACACAAACGGGATCGATGATTTCAAAGACTTTTTCGTTCATAACGATCGAGAATTTCTTAATCCGCTTGGGCGGCATATGCTTTAGTGTCGTAAAGTAGGTTTTACATGCGATTTCCTTAGTATAGTTCAAGTAAGGGCGTTCTTACAAAATTGCATTATTAGCCCAGAGAAACAGCGGTTGGCGTTTTTAGTCGGCAGTTCTAGCTGTCGATTGTAAAATTCTTTCCAAGCCATGGATATTGTTGGCGGTATATAGTTTTGGTCTTGTTTCCATTGATTGCTAGACCTACTTTAGCAGCTTTCTTCTTCCTACCTTATACCATTGTCAGATTTATTGTTATTGTGCCCCTGATTTTATTTGGGAATTTCGCACAATCCTCTCAAGACTGATATTAAAGAACGACAATAAGGCAACACGTCATCTTTTCTAAACCCTTTTTGGTAATCGAAAGCTACAACAACCTTATCGACTCTGAGTGAACAGACAGAATTCCTCATAGGCATCCTGTTTAGGCTGTCCAGTTTGAGCGGTATACTAAATATCCATGGCTCTGCATAGTTTGTCTCTATAAAGCTATCGTAATCGACTTTGAAATCGATAAATGTGGTGGGTATCGATTTGGACTCTTTTTCAGGATCTGTCAAAGTATGAAGATTTGATCAGTTGTGGATATTCCTCGACTAAATCGGGTTTTGAAGAGCGGTTTCAACCTTCACATAGTATACAGGACAATTAGAAAACCACTTCCTCCGTTACTTGGGCCGATGATGTTGAAATTTTTTTTTCTTACATCCGACAAAATTACCAAGTCATCTTCATCCATGTTAGCTAGTCACAATGCAACCAACAGTCTCGGAAAAGACTGATTTCATTGTTGACGAACATGCTAAACGAAAAAGGGACAACGACGTTCGTATCTGCACCTGGAATGTGAGAATAGTAAACAGGAGAGGTGCAGGCGAACAACTAGCGGAAGCCCTAATTTGCTACAAAGCAGACATTACTGCCATCCAGGAAATACGATGGGATGGGCCGGGCAAAAAGCGGATGAAAAACTGTGACATATACTACGGACCGTGTTATAGTGAGCAGAAACAGCGACTATTCGGATGCGGATTTGTAATAAGTGCCAGACTTAGGCAAGAAGTCTTATGTTTCCAAGACATTAGCGAACGCATTGTAACAATCTGCATCAAGGCCAAATTCGCCAACATAAGCCTGTAACGGTAACGGTAACAACTGGTAACGGACTTAGGCTAATTGACTTCGCTACGGAACGAAATGCCACTATAGCCAGCAGACGGTTTCCTCACATCGATATCCATAAGGGGACATGGCGGTCTCCAGATCAACGAATAGTCAACCAAATTGATCACATTGCGATAGACAAGAGGCACGCATCCAGTATTTTGGATGTCCGAACATTCCGAGGGGCTAACATCGACTCGGACCACTACCATGTTCCAGCCAATGTAAGGATGCGGATATCCATCACGCTACAACAAACCAAAAATACTGTGTAAAAATTTAATTAAATCGCAAGAGACCACCAAGGTCTTCGCGCAATGCGTATCCCTTAACCTCTCGATTAACACCATACCACCAGGATCTGATGTCGAAGAACAATGGCAACAATGCCAATAAGCCATTAGATCAGCCACAACTGATGTGCTAGGTTTCTCGCGGCCACCAGAAAGAAACCCCTGGTTTGATGAGAAATACCGACAGATGCTCGCAGCCACGAACGAGACCTACAAGGCTAAGCTGCAGGTGAAGACGACAGCTGCCATTGAGCTCTAAAGGCAGAGAAGAAAGGAAGAACACCGGCTTTTCAGAAAGAAGAAAAAGGAGCAAGAAATTTGCGCGATTTAGGATATAGAGAGGTGCCACTCCAGAAGCGTTGTTCGCAAGTTTTACCAAAGTGTAAAACGTCAAAGCACAAGGCTCGAACAGAATTCTGTCTAGATGTACAAGGAAATATCATAGTTGAGACACAGTCGATGCTGAGGATACGGAAGAACCACTTCTGCAGACTGTTAAACGGTGATGATGAACAACATTCCGCTGTCAGGCAGAACGAACCATTTAATATTGGCAACGACAGCGATAACTGCCAACCACCCGACCGAAGTGAAGAGAGGATAGCAATATCTAAACTTAAGCTTAATAAGGCCGCCGAAAATGACGGCCTTCCCGCTGAGCATTATAAAGCTGGCGGAGATGACTTGGTAAGTAACTAGTCGGATGAAAGTTGAACCTCAGCATCGTATGCCCGATCCACAATAAAGGAGACCCTCTGAACTGCGACAACTACAGAGGCATAAGTCTCCTCAACGTCGCCTACAAGATCCTTTCTGCCGTAAATGTGAATGCCTGAAACCGTTTACCAACAACCTGATCGGCCCTTATCAGTGTGGTTTTAGGCCAAGAAAGTCCACAATTGATAAAATATTCACACTTCGGCAGATCCTGGAAAAAACCCAAGAAGTCCAAATCGATACCCACCACCTATTTATCGATTTCAAGGCCGCATACGACAGCATTTATAGAGACGAACTATACAGAGCCATGTCTAGTTTTGGTATACCGTCCAAACTCGTCCGTTTGTGTAGGATGACGATGGACAATTCTCGCTGCTCTAACAGGGTCGGAAACGACCTCACCGACACATTCGATACCAGAAAAGCATTTAGGCAAGGCGATGCACTATCATGTGACTTCTTCAATTTGATTCTTGAGAGGATTGTACTAAACTCCCGAGCCAACACCAGAGGCACAATTTTCCAAAAAATCGGTGCAAGTACTAGGATACGCCGACGATATTGACATCATTGGTAGGACTCAACGGGATGTCAGAGCCACGTTTGCTAGTATAGAGAAGGAAGCAGTGAAAATGGGTTTAGCAGTAAATGAGGGTAAGACTAAGTATATGCTGTCAACACGAAAGAACACACAACATCGACGAATGGGACGGAACGTCACAATTGACAGATATAACTTTGAGTTAGTACGGGACTTTGTCTACCCCGGCTCCGCTATTTACTCTGACAACAATATCTCGTCAGAAATTAAACGAAGAATTACTCTTGCCAACCGCTGTTTCTTCGGGCTAAGAAGGCAATTTAGTAGTAAAGCCCTCACTCGATCTACTTAGGAGATCCTATATAAGACCCTGATCATCCCAGTCCTGCTCTACGGCGCTGAAGCATGGAACATATCATATGCGGATGAAGAAACCCTTGGTCGATTCAAGAGAAAAATTCTCGAAAAATCTTCAGTCCCGTTTGCGTTGACGGGCTATGGAGACGAAGATTCAACCACGAACTATACGAGCTCTGCAGCGACATTCCCCTGGTCAAGATACCCCGAATTGGACGTTTAAGATGGCTAGGACATGTAGAATGAATAGACACCAATACTCCGGCTCGAAGAGTCTTCGATTCCCAGCCAGACGTCGGACGCAGTAGAGGAAGACCTCGCCTTAAGTGGCGCGCACAAGTAGAAACCGACCTCAACCAACTTGGAGTGCGCAACTGGAGGCAGTTAGCTAAGGAACGGGCTAATTGGAGAGGCATGTTGGTTGAGGCCCAGGTTCATCCCGGACTGTAGCACCACTTAAGTTAGTAAGTAAGTAAACCTAACCTAACCTAAAGATTGTTCTATGGAAACCAAATCTACTTTGATCTGGCGAAACAAATACAAATAAATGCTCTGCTGGACTCTTGTCGTACCAGTCCTAGTTTGGGATGCCGAGAGTGCTGAAAAATAATCAGGAAACCGGATTCACTTTAGAGTGAACAATTTTTAGTCTTGGTTCTGTATGCGGTTAAGAAACCTGAGCTTTATAAGCTATGCGTTGCCTCAGCTACATTCATTGAATAAAGTGTGGTACTACTTTCATGGCCGATACAACAAGAAAGACCGAAACTCCGGTTTAAGGATCGATCGATTGCGGATGCAGGACAATTTACGTAAAAGACTGGAAGCAACGTTTCCAGGTTTGAAAAGATGAAAGGTTTGCATGGCTCTGGCTCTCCCAGACACCAATAAGAATACAAATTATTTGAGCTTAGGTAGTAGTAGTAGCTTTGGGCATCCAATATTACTTTTTGATACTACAGAGCAGACATTACTGCCATCCAGGAAATACTATGGATGAAAAGCTTGGAAATTTACCTCAAATCTTATAGTGGAGTGGGCCGTTTCAGCTTCTTAGGGGTATATAATCAATTGGAATTCTGCCTTCAGGTTGAAGATTGTTCTTTGGTAGATAGGACAAAGAAGCTGGAACGGCTCACTGCACTAATAGATTGCACACTGCTATTACCCTTTGAGATCTTTGTTCAAAGCAGGAGCCTGATTTACTACTTACTTACTCAGGAGCCTGACTAAACGTTGAAATTCTTAGATGTCATGTTTCTTCCTTTTCTTTCCCAATACTGCCTCTAAAAATGAAAAGGTACCCTGCTGAGAGAATACGTATACCCTCACTCAGCACCCATATGTTGACGCCATGACTTTTCAAAGGCGCACAGTGGATGGGAGTTGGTAGGTAGAAGCTAGGTGAAGACGCCTGTGTTTTCTTGTAACAGCATTGCCTTCCAGTTGACAACTATTACGACGACTAGTTGTACGACTGGTGGTTTTCTTATGGCTCTCAGACGCTCTCTGTAGACATTCATAGGCAAAGGGTTACTCTTGTTTCCATACGGCTTACAGACTCTTTAATGACGGATATGATAGGCAAAGATTTTTTCTAACGTCCAGACAGTAATCATTTTCCCATAAACTTTTATAATGACATATTTTTTTTTAATACACTATCAGATCTGTGTCGTAGCGAGCTTAATACAAGCGCATCTACGAGCAGAGATTTGCCACAGCATATAAAATGCATCCACAGGCTCATCATTTAGTGCATTTGTTAGTGGGACATAACAAAACACTGAAGTTAGTTTGACGTCACTAACAAAATCAATAAACGATGAAATTATTATTAACAAAACAAGAAAAAAAAAATAAACATACACTTATTACGACTCTAGAATACAATTACGCAAAGTGTTTTTTAAACTACTTTTACTAACATGCAGTTCAACTACATCGCTATTTTTATTGTAAACTCTACTCATGCGACTTATAGCCTCATGCATACCATAGTTGTATTTATGATTAGGAATATGTAAAATATTTAGTCTACGAAGGTTATAGGAACCTCCACGGGTATTAAAACCAATAGCACTTAAAAGATCAGGAGCATCTATTTGTCCTGATAATATTTGGTGTAAGAAGACCATGTCATTGTTAAGTCTACGTTGAGACAAAGGCAACAACTGCAGCAGTTTAATTCGACACCTATACGGAGGCAAATTGTGTACATCATCCCATGGAAGTCCTCTCAAAGCAAATCTTATAAATTTGCGTTGGACTGCCTCAATTCTATTTGAGTGAACGACATAGAAGGGTGTCCACACCTGTGAGGCATACTCCAAGTGAGGGCGCACTAGACAATTATATAACGAAAGGGTGACATAAGGATCATTGAACTCTTTTGACCACCTTTTTATGAATCCCAACATAGAGTTGGATTTATTCACAATAACGTTTATGTGTTTATTAAACTCCAATTTAGGATCAAAATAAACACCAAGATCTTTAAAACTGTCAATACGACAGAGAGTGTGCCCCGACAGAGTATAACTGAAATTGGACGGAATACGTTTTCGTGAAAATGACATATGCTGGCACTTAGTGGGGTTCAGATTCAAACCGTTTTTAAAACACCATGTTGTAAAGCTATTCAAATCAGTTTGAAGTGAAAGCGAATCGCTTGGATCTCCTACACATTTGAAAATTTTCATGTCATCAGCATATATCAGTATTTTGCTCTCTCGAATACAAGCTTTTGCATCGTTAATAGCAAGAATAAATAAGATAGGGCCTAAATGACTACCTTGGGGTACTCCAGATTGGGCAACAAAAGGGTTGGATTTAGAGCCTCTAAATTTTACCTGATAAGTTCTTAGTGAGAGATATGATTGAACCCAATTTATGAAACCTGGAGGGAAACCATAAACCTTAAGTTTATAAATTATGATGTTATGTGATAACTGGTCAAAAGCTTTGGAAAAGTCAGTGTATATACAATCGACCTCTTTTTTATTTTCCAAACTATTGGAACAATGATGCATAAAAGTTAAGAGATTTGTGACAGTGGATCTATTTTTTACAAAGCCATGCTGCTCTTTACAGATAATGTTTCGACACAGGAATACCAATTTATCACAAATAATATGTTCAAATAACTTAGGAATGCAAGAGAGTTTTGAAATAGGTCTGTAATTAGAAATGTCTCCTCGTTCACCTTTTTTAAAAACAGGTGTAATAAATGCATTTTTCCATTGAGTTGGGAATACTCCTGTTTTAAGGGAGCTTTCAAACATATACTTTAGGTATGGCAAAAGAGCATCTTTGCATTGCTTTACGACTATTGGTGGGATTCCATCGGGCCCAGCAGAATAATCATTTTTTAATGAAGCGATATATTTAATTATTGTCTCATCGTCAAATGTGACGTTGCTGAAATTAACTTGAGAACAGTCATTGAGATAACTGAAATATTGTTCGTCTAAGACAAGAGGGGTATCAATAAATGATTTACTGAAATTCTCTGCGAATAAGTTAGATAAAATAATAGAGCTCGATATTTTTGAATTATTGTAAGAGAAGTTGGCTGGATATCCATCCGTTTTTCTCTTCGAATTGACAAAACTCCAAAAGCGTTTTGGGTCACTTTTAAGAGCGTTCTCCATATTGGCTATATAGCCATTATATAAACTATTTGACATCGCAGAGAATTCCTTAAAATAATTCAGGTACTTATCATAGTCGTATTGATTCTGACTTTTAACAAAATTATTCCAGGCCCGGTTACGTATATTCCGAAGAGATTTAAGATCTTTCGTGTACCAAGGATGCTGGATTTGAGCATTCTTAGAATGCTTGACTGGGATAGTTCTATCCATGCAATCTTTTATTAGAAGATAGAATTTGTTAACAGCTTCTTCTAAATTGGAGAGGCTGTCAATATTAATATTCGAAAGCATTATTTCTTCGGATAGCCTTTGAAAGTTCGCCTTCCGAAAGTCAAAAGAGTACGAACGATCATACGATACTGGTACTAGATTCTAATACTGCAGTACTAACAGAGTCAGAAGAAAAAACTAAATCGAGAATTCGATTATTATGATTTTTTATACAGCTTGTTTGCTGTAAGTCAAATGATAAAATGTTATCAAGTAATGATAGCTCTTGTTGTGCAGAGACTTCTGATGGTATAAAATGAGCTTCTCCTTCCGAAGGCACCCATTCTATGTGTGGTAAGTTGAAATCACCCAGCAACAAAATATTACTGTCACAACAAGATAAGTCAAAAATATATTCTAAAGCCTTTGATAGCTCAGAATACAGAGTGCCAAGACGATAGGAGGGAATGTACGCATTTGCGACATAAAGGTATTTATTTCCAATAGTTATCTTAACACAAATTATTTCGGTATTAAGAATGAATGGAAAATCAATTTTCTCAGAGGTAAGGTGACTGCGAACCGCAGTAAGAACACCTCCTCCAAGCGCTTTTAGGTCATTTATGTGACGGTCATTCCTATATACTAAGAACTCATGATTAAAGAGTTCCGAGTCAAGTATACTGGCGTTAAGCCACGTTTCGGTTAAGGAGAATATGTCGTGTGAAAAGGCTTGAGAGTTTAGAAATATATTTTTTGCTTTTGTTCGGAGCCCTCTTACATTTTGGTAGTAGAGGGACAGTCGGTAGAGTTTTTTGGTGCCGAGCTTTTAACTCCGCGTTTAGCTCTCCGTGGCTTAAACTCATTGACAATAGTATTTACGGGCCATGAGTTAGTGTCACATACTTTTTCGAAAAGATTTGGTGGTACAACTATTTTGAATGAAGTAACGAAACTTTCCGGTTTACTAATTTTGGTACATTTAATAGAGGTACCTGCGGGGACGAGGTTTGTTGAAACCAAGTGAGTCATCACATTTTCGGAGGAAGTACCTGGTTTCAATCTTGATATAAAAATCGATTTGGGTTTAGGAATCGATTCAATTGTAGATAATTCCGAAGTCAATAAAGGAATTAAAGTAGACGGTTTATTTGCTATATTGCGAGAAGTAAAAGAAGTCTCAGTCGGCGACGCTCCTACCGACAAATTTGGATTCGAATTGGGTTTGTTTAGAATCTGACTTCTAAGGTTAGAGCGTTTAGCTCTTGGATTAGCCGATGATGAGTTCGCATCACGCTTTCGCTTTCCTTTACTAGCGACAACTTTATCATTGGCTACATGAGTCGGGGCAGATTGTATTATATCTGTATCAGTATACTTTTGGGTTTTGTGCTCTCCTATGGAAATATCTTGCTCCAATCTTGGCAAAGGCTCAGTAGATGTGGAAGCGTCAACGGACAGACAAGGGTCAGGGAATGCAGACACAGTGGATACTGCATGATTAAAAGACTCGAAAAGGTCTTTGAAACCTTTTGAGAGCCTAACAATATCGGTTTTAAATGCCGACATTTTGAAAGCTAGGCTCGAGATGGACAATTTACGGCATGCAGTGCAATACCAGAATGCGCCTTCAGTTGCATTTATTTTATCCATAAATGCGTTGGAAGAGCCAACGCATTTTGCGTGAAACATGTTTCCACACGGGCCGTAACAAGCAAAAATGGCATTAGTGGAATTTTTTGGTTCTACGCATTTTTGAGCTAAACAATCCATTATATATATAAAAGCCGAATATATATAATAGCCGAATGGCAATGCTTAGCGCTACTTAATTAAAAGAAGAAAAAAAACAAAAAAAAAAAGATCCCTTCGTGATTCGAACCCACGACAGATGAGTGTCTTCGCAATTGTTGCTGACTGCCTAACCACTTGGGCTAATAAAGGTTGCTGTTAATCTAAGTTATTTTTATAGGTTATAGGAAAACAGTGGGAGGGGTCAAATTTTATAACAAAATTAATCATACACAAATAGCTGTGGAACTAGGGAGAGTACAACACAAGAGATGATCCAGACATGGGAGTAATGCATTGGCATTGCGATTTCATTAGCATTGAGTGAAAGTAATGCTAATGAAAAAAATTTCATTAGCATTGAAAATAATAATGCCAATGGAAAAAAATTGCATTGGCATTGATTTTTTTAATGCCAATGAAAAGTAGTAATTTTGAATGAAATCTATTTTCATTGAGTAATAAGGCATTTTTTATTTATTTTTTTTTTTTTTTTTGAAAAAAACCTCATGCAACTATAGAAGAAACACAATGTTTCTTGAGTTATTAATTAACTGTGTGAACCTAGTGGAATAAAATGGAATGTGCATGGTAGCAGCAACTGAAATCGTTGCTTCCAACTACAAACTCTCCATGGAACTAGAAAACAATAATTCCATTTTCCAAACAGAGGTCTATGCAGGGTTTGGGTCGAATTGCTAAGTAACAAATAAAAAGAGGACAGCACAAACGATGTTTTTGGGTCGCAGTGCTCTGTTGGGCTTACAAATGATTATGGTATTTCATCCCAATATCTTAAAAAAAAATTTAAAAAAAATGGTGTACTTTATTTTTTTCATACTTTTCATTAGCATTGCAAAATGGTAATGAAAATTGATTGCATTGAAAATTTTCAATGGTAATTAAAAAAAATGTCATTAGCATTGTGTAACTCAATGCTAATGAAATTTTTTTCATTGGCATTACTTTCACTCAATGCTAATGCTGTTTCCAATTTCATTTGTGTAGTAATGCATTACTCCCATGTCTGGATGATACAAACGAAAATACCGCTTACCACTAGTAAATTATACTCTTGATTTTGGTCATATAAAATATTTAATTTACGTTAAATTAAGGATGGATTCAATTAATCAAATGCTAAACACTAATTCGACACAATGAATAACCGAATTCAAAACAAAATAATCAAAAATAAACACAATAAAATAAAGGAACAGAAGCAAAATTGGATAAACACTAGAAACACAAAAAAACACGTCTACTCGTCTACACGTCTACGTCGTTGCTTCGCAAGGCTAGAAGCAACCCTAATGGTTCCTCCCTTAGACCTTGCACACCATGACATTAATGTGACCCATTAATACCTTCTAAAGCTCTATTTGACTTTCTTTCCAGGACAATGAATCGGAAATGCAGCGCACAGAAGTAATGCTTCGTCAGGCTATGGAAACAATTAATGCAATCATCGAGCAACAAGTCCGCTCCAGATCGTGTGTACCTCTCCGAGCTGACCTCAAAGACTTCTACAATCTAATCCTAGCAACAAAAGTCGAAAATGACCAACTTCAAGACCGCCAAAAACGAGAAGCCGCAGCTACGCTTTCCATGAGTGACTCACAAATTCACAACAAATCACGAATAGTCAAGAAGCTTCTTAAAGACTACGAAGAGCTACCAAGCGAGGATCAAGATAGAGTAGCAAGTATCAAAGGAAGACTCCTCATGGCTGCTAGTCAGCTGCAAGACCTAGAACAACGCTCAAGACGAAGAAAGCGTCACCTGTTCGAAACGCAAACAACCCTCTTTCAACCTCAAGTAGATACCCAACTCACACCACAGTACCTGAAGCTGGCAAAGACCGCAGCGGAACTCCTTTTACAGAGTTCACCAAAAGATCCTGAATTATCACTTATTTAGCGGAGTGCCAAAATAAATGTCCTTTAATACCTGCCCTTTCAGTTACCAAAACCTATCGATTCCCCGACATTGCGGTGGCTAAGCACAACCGGATAAGGACCACCACCAGCTTGTGGTTGCGCTTACCATGCTGCAGACACATGTGTGCACGTTATGGGTGTCCAATTTTCAGCTACATTTGCCTTGTGGTCAATTGATTGATGAATTGGCGACCAGGACCATCGTCGACGTCGTCGTCGTCATCGTTGAATCGGCTGTGCCATGTGAACCTCAAAGTTGTACCAGGGGTGTACCTTGTGTGTGTGGTCCGGTAAAAGATGTTCGATCCTAGAGCAACCTTGAAATAATCTCTCCCCAGCTGAAAACGGAAAGGTGTTCCATTACATCCCCCTCCAGCAATGGTGGTGGTACTGCTACATGCGGCACGGGCTCCCTTCAACTCGATACTCGATGTGAGCAATCAATTTCAAATCGGGTGAACCTCGATAGGAATTCCTGGTGCCGCACACCAACCCACCAGACGATTGTTACTTGCAGTCCACATACGTAATCGTATGTGTGGCCATAAACGCAGGGGGGACGGTTATTGAATTTCGTCCGATTTTCGCCAATGACTTTTCGGTTTTAGTGCGAACGATTGAATTCCTCTGGACTTGAAGGCTTTCCAAATTACCAAATTCCACTGCACCGTTCCGATGGAGGGTGCGACAGACCAGGGGTGGTGAAAGTTTTTAATGCAATTACATGCGCGAAATGGAATGTTGAAGTTGAATTTCGTTGAATTGGTTGCAAATGGAAACGATGCGATGATTAGGTAAATCAGTTCGGGATCTGTTCGATTGGATTTGGATTGCTTGGTGAATTAGAGTTTTGTTTGTCCTGCGATGGTGTCGAATCAACAGATTGGTTAGGGGTGGATAGCTGATTGAGCAGAATTTCTGCAGAAAATTTCAGTCGTCATTAGCGGTAGGTGAGGATTTTTATCCAAAACAAATGGATCTAATGCCTTATTTTAGTTTTTGCCAAGTAGTGGGGTGTCAGCCATTTACGGAAGATATGGCATAGACTCAGTTAAAACAATCTTCTGACAGAATGGATGAATGGTGATGGGTCAAACTAATCTTCTGCGAGGAGGCGCATATCGAACTTCATGGCTATATCGACGAACAAAAATGTTGCATTGGAGAGTAAAGAATCCAAAAATTATCCATAAACGTGCCACGAGCCACAGTTTAGACCGCATTTCGGGTTGGCGGAAGGATTAGCCTCCTCTTCCTGTAGAATTCGACTGGCAATGCGTTCACCGACCTTACCTAGATCCGATTGATGATTTCTTTTGGCCTCGAATTGCTGAAATAGGTCTCGATGATAAGTGGTTTCAACTTGACGGCGCAAACTGCCATTTCTACAACGAACGAATGGAATTTTTGACTCGGAAAGAATTTTGTCGCTCACCTGACGTGGCGATATGATTTGACCACCAGTTGACTAGTTTTAACCCCAGAACGAGTCCTGAACGAAAAGAAGAGATTCTATCCCAAAATATTATCGAACATATCGTCGAAAGAACCGACGATTGACATCAGTCAAATACTAATGGTGCCGCAATATAACTTCTGTACAAACAAAGAATTGATTTTAAAAAAAAACACAACCGATCGGTCTTAATGAACAATGACGAATATATGACTTTATTTCTTATGATAATACTACCAGTTGAATTTCGATCCGCTACTGTGTGACAACGCATCATTTAATATTTCCCGTGAAACGTGGGAATCGCCAATTCAGTAAAAATACGAAAGATCGTATTTCGTCTGGCGAACTATCGAAGACAATTGGTCACACAGTAGGTCTCGTTACAGAAAAAGTATAAATAGGACAAATATATACAGACATAAAAAATGTACAAACATACAAGTTTGTACAACTTCCTTTTTTTAAATGCACACAATTCCGGCTTAAAGGGTCTCGTAAAGGGATGGGAGCAATTTAATTCGAATTCGTGGTTATAAAGTTTTGTTCCCTACTTAGGTCAGTCACCATCATGTTCTGGAATACTAAAAAGTGTGCCATCAAGGCCTACTGTGATCGCACCATTGAAATTGCTTCGATGTAGCAACATTGGACGTTTCTCGAAAACGTTCCACAGGACAGAATAGTTTTCTTTATCTGTACGCAATCAAACATAATATGTGCTACTGGGCTGAATCCAATCACCCAGACTTACACATTGCGGTAGACATTTAGTATTTTCAATTTCGGAACATTCTAAGGGGCTAACATCATCTCGGGCTACTACCTTGTTTCAGCAAAAGTAAGAATGTGGATATCCACCACAATGTTAAATACTACGAAACTTAATGTTGGAAAACTGCAATCGCAAATGACCGTCATATCATTGCAGAGCGCGTATATCCCTTAATCTCTCGATACATACTATACCACCATTAGATCAACCGCAACTGATGTGTTAAGTTACTCACGCCCATACCACCAAGAAACCCTTGGTTTGATGAGGAAACATGTGAAGACGAGAGCTGCCATTTTGAGCAAGAAAAGCGTGTGCCACTCCAGAAATGATTTTCGAAGGTCTAACCGAAGTCTAACCGGGTGCTACTCAAAAACTTGAATCTGTCATCACGCGGTACAAGGAAGTGAAAACCGCAATCCAGGAGATACGATGGATAGAATCAGGTATAATGAAACAAAAGATTGCATGTATGAGGATGCGGATTCGTCGTGGGATATCGGCTTAGTACAAAAGTCATTGACTTCAAGCCGATAAGTGATCGTCTTTCTGTGATCCGCATCAAAGCTACGTTCCAAAACATAAGCCCCTACCGACAAGGCTGAAGATCCCATCAAGGAGGAGTTTTATGACCTCCTGGATGGAGCCTACGTAGCCTGTCCGGAGTATGATGTAAAAGTTGTACTTGGGGATTTCAATGCTAAAGTCGGAAAGGAAGACATCTTTGGCGGTTTAGTTGGTAAGCACAGAATCCACGAACCGACAACAGACAACGGCTATCGACTAATTGATTTTGCAGCAGCTCGTAATACGGTGATAAGTAGCACTAGGTTCCCAAGGCTAAGGATCCACACAGCAACCTGGCGCTCTCCAGACGTTCGAACCGCCAAATAAATCGACCATGTGCTAATCGATGCGAGGCATGCATCCAACATCCTCGACATGCATACATTCCGAGGGGCAAACGTCGACTCTGACCATTTTCTTGTCGCGGCTAAGTTTCGAGCTCGACTGTCTAACGAGAAGAAGCTGCGAACTGCCCAGAAGAAGAAATTCGACGTTGGACGCCTTAGCACACCTGGAGTACCCAGAGCCTACAGTGAGCGCCTAAGTATGAAACTCTCCTCTGTGCATTCATCTACCACAGACGCCAACAATCGGTGGTGCCAGTATCGCGACATCATTAAGGAGGTAGCCGAAACCACTGTAGGGTACCAGCCACCCCTGAGAAACAGCCCGTGGTATGATGATGAATGCGTGTACAAGAAAAAGGTGACAGAAGATGCACACAAGAAAGCGCTGCAGCGCAAAACAAGGGCAGCGAGAGAAGAGTATCGAGCCAGGAGAAGGGAGGAAAAGAAGACCCTGCGTAGAAATAAGAGTTCCACCACCTATTATAGAAGAAGTTATCCCAGCTATAAAAAAGCTTAAGAACAACATGGCCGCAGGTTCTGATGGCTTACCAGCGGAGCTTTTTAAATACGGTGGTGATGTTTTGGTAGGGAGCATGCACCGAATCATCAACCAAGTATTGGTGGACTATCAGTTCCATCTACAAAAAAGGCGATCCCATGTCTTGCAAGAACTATCGAAGTATATCCCTGCTTAATGTAGCTTACAACATCCTATCCAACGTACTGTGTGAACGTCTAAAACCGTTCTGCAACACACTAATCGGCACAGTGTGGCTTCCGGCCCGGCAGATCGACTATGGACCAAATTTTTACACTGAGGCAAATCCTGGAAAAGACCAACGAATTTCAAGTCGAAACTCACCACCTATTCATCGACTTCAAAGCCGCGTATGACAGCATACATCGTCAGGAGCTCTATATGGCGATGGCCGAATTCGGAATCCCAGCAAAACTGATTTAGCTGTGTCGCATGACGCTGGAAAACCCGCGCTGCAGCGTGCAGTTTGGAAGTAGCTCCTCCGAACTATTCCAAACATGCACCGGATTTCGGCAAGTATACGCGCTATCATGCGACTTCTTCAAACTCGTACTAGAGCAGATAGTGCGCAGGGCAGGTGTTAACACGGAAGGCACTATTTTCAACAGGTCCGTCCAGCTGCTGTGCTATGCGGACGATATTGACATCATCGGTCGCTCCCAACATGCCGTGATAAAAGCGTTCACGGAGATTGAAGAACATGCGAAATCCGTTGGCCTTGAAGTAAATGAGGACAAGACTAAGTACATGCTATCAACAAACAAAACGTCACTATAGATAGCAGCAATTTCGAGGTAGTTAAGGAGTGGCTTACCAGCTACCTCGGAGTTAACATAAACTCCACGAAAGACGCCCTAGTGGAGGTCCGTCGAAGAATTACCCTAGAAAACCGTTGATACTTCGGTTTTGCGATACAACTGGTTTCAAAACTCTTAACTCGAAGGACGAAATGTGTGCTCTACAAAACCCTTATCCTTAAGAGGATCTTCGAATCCCAGCCCCCAGGTTCGAGAAGGCAAGGAAGACCGAACCTCCGTTTCAAAGACCATTCCATCGCGGATGCCAGAGCGCTTGGTCTAGACAACTGGAAGCAGCGAGGCAGGGATCGTAGAGGAAAGCTGCAGTGTCTCACGCAGAGACTCTTCACGAGTCGGGAGCCCGATAAATTAAAATAAAAAAAATAAATAACTTCTGCAGAATGTTTAACGGCGATGACGAAGAACATTCCGCTGTCAGGCAGAACGAACCATTCAATATTGGCGAAGAAAGCGAAAACTACCAACCACCCGACCTAAGTGAAGTAAGGATAGCAATATCTAAACACGAGGTTAACAAGGCTGCCGGATATGATGACCTTCCCGACGAGATTTATAAAACCAGCGGAGATGATTTGGTAAGTCAGATGAAAGTAATCCTATTGAAAGGAACCTCATCGTTTGCCCGATCCACAAAAAAGGAGACCCTCTGAACTGCGCCAACTACAGAGGCATAAGTCTCCTCAACATCGCCTACAAGATCCTTTCTGCCGTAATATGTGAACGCCTGAAACCCTTTTCCAACAACCTCATCGGCTCTTATTATTGTGGCTTAGGCCAGGAAAGGCCACAAGAAGTCCAAATCGATTTCAAAGCCGCATACGACACCATGACTTATTTTGGTATACCGCCCAAACTAGTCCGTCTGTGTAGGATGACAATTGAGAATTCTCGCTGCTCCATACGAATCGGAAACGATCTCACCGACACATTCGATACCAAAAAAGGATCTTGACAAGCCGATGCGCTGTCATGTGATTTCTTTAATCTGATTCTTGAGAGGATTGTGCAAAACTTCCGAGCCAACACGAGTGGCACAATCGACGATATTGACATCACTGGTCGTACTCATCTTGATGTCATAGCCACGTTTGCTATTATGGAGAATGAAGCACCAAAAATGGGTTTGGTGTTATCGAAAGGATACACAACATCGACGAATTGGACAGACTACTAAGGAGATCCTATACAAGACTTTGATCATTCCAGTCCTGCTGTACGGCGCTAAAGCATGGACCGTATCAAAAATAGATAAAGAAATCCGTGGTCGATTCGAGAGGAAAATTGTTCGGTCCCGTTTGTGTTGACGGGATATGGAGACGAAGATTCAACCAAAAACTATACGAGCACCTAGTCAAAAACTCCGCATTCGAGGTTTATGATGGCTAGGGCATGTTGAACGAATGGAAACCAATACTCCGACTCGCACAGCCTTCGATTCCCAGTAGGAACCGACCTCAACCAACATGGAGTGCGCAACTGGAGGAAGTTAGCTAGGATCCGGGCCAATTGGAGAGGCATGTTAGTTGAGGCTAAGGTTCATCGCGGGCTGTAGCGGCACTTAAGTAAGTAGGGAAGTATTTCGGATTTGTTGTGGCGTGGTGGTTATCCGCAATTTTACCTTGGCTGCAACAAGGAAGTGGTGCCATACCCCTCGGAATAATCGTTCCTCCCAAATACTAGATGCGTGCCTCTTAATAGTCAATAGGCACGCATCCAGTGTTTTGATGTGATCAATTTGGATGACCGTTCGCTGATCTGAAGACTGCCTTATGGATATCGAGATGAAGAAACCGTGTTCTGGCTATAGTGGCATTTCGTCCCGTGGCTAAGTCAATGAGCCTAAGTTTGTTGTCAAACGTGTTGTCGTGTAAATGCATTTAAATTCATGGCCCAACCTAGAGGGCCAGTTCCAATTTATAAGATACCTTTCGGATACGGGGCCATTATGGCTCATCCGCCGCCATCTCAGTTCAAGGGACCTGACCTAACATTGAGATTCTAATATGATCTGTTGTCCGAATATGTCTGAGCAGCTGATTTAAGTTATTCACTTTGTTCATCTTAACTAGGACGGTAGACGCCGTTGAGATTTTTTTTCAAATTCCTTTCGTCTCCTGAGTCCGAAAATAAAGTTTTTGAAAAATGTCAGAAATATGAAGTCTGGAGTTTGTGATCTGTGATCTGGAGTCTTTAATTGATACTGGAAGCCAAAATCTTCGGCCGATTTGACTGAAATTTCGGATATATGTATGTGTTGTTGGTGGTTCTTTGGAATTGGACTTTTAGCTCTAAAATTGACGGTACCTTCTATATAAGGTTTTCCTTAAACATGATTATCTCGATAACTAAATAACATGGCTGCTACTAGTATCTAGAATAAGATTTAATATGACTGCTCTTTCGATTTTAATTAGATATTCAATCTTTGATGGTGTAAACGTGTATAAAAATGCTGCATACTCAGACTTTCACTACAAATGATTAAGACAAATACAAATTTTTGGCGCAACAGGCTCGTTAGTACCCAGGGCCTAGCTTTCTCACAACCATTCATGTGTGCGTGTGTACTTCTTGCACGATGGCGGGACCTCCTGTTTTATGCCGACTCCGAACGGCTAAGTTGAGATAAGCTATTCTGGACAATTGATACTACTCGGACGATTTGTCAGATCATCACGAGAGGAGGGCCAGTGAAAAATCATTTAGGTGTTGCTATGGCTGGGAATCGAACCCAGACCTTCTGCGCGGCAGTTCATCGCACTAACCATCGCGCCACTGATTAAGAGGGGAATTCGTAAATTTAATGATTTCTCGCAAATAGAACATAGAATTTGGATGTTAAATAACAAAATTCGGAACTATTCGTCGGAACTAATAAAAAATAGATTTCCTGTATTACTAAACATTATAATCATGTTAAAATACCAAAAAAGACTTTTTTAGCGAATGTCAGCTCATTGTCATCGATCGACGCGGGATCTTTATTACTCACCCATCGATCCAGTCTCTCGAGCGTTTAATGCGTTCGGTTGCGTGTCTTCTACATTTCATTGGCCTAGACGACCATTTTCGATTCGCAGATATCCCATTAAATATTCATTGCGAGTCTCCCTCCAGTCCATTGGACTTCGACAAAGTAGCAACCAATTAGTTCTGGCTGAACGACGGCCAGACATAAAACACACTCGCCACAGTTCCAATACGTTCATTTAAATCTTGTCTGGGCATATATATGGACCGGCCACAGCCATTACCTACTTTATTACCCATCTCTTGGTGTGAATATTTCCATTATGGTTTTTCTCCACTGTAACGCAATTAAGTTTGGCAAGAAAAAAAAAACATAATACAGTACGTGGTGGGAAAAGCAGAACAGGCAGTGAAGCTTGTTCACGCAATTTTTGCAACAACAAACCGCATCTTGAATAAGGTCTACCATTTTTGGTTTGTTCTCTTAAAAAATATTTAACTTCCGTTTTTTATTATGATGGCTATTGATCTGCCAAAATACCTTTTAAGCTGATCTGTGGTGAGTACAGATCATAAGTGGTACTAACTTGGTCCAAAAAAAAAACTTTGTATGTCCATTGCCAGATGTTAACCGAATGAAACATGAGGTGAAGCAAGTTATGAAGACTGGCAAAAGTAAAAAGGAACCAACTCCAGACTTCGCTAAAAATCACAAAACTGGGGCAACATAAGCTTAAACCTTCAAAATCCTACAAACAAGTTGGAAATCCCTCACAACTTTTGTACAAGGTGGGCCAAAAGAGATCACCCTATTGGAAGATGCTCTTATTTTTGCAAATGACCTCCAATGTCAAATCTGTTTTGACATTTGTGGACTAGACAGATGTAGAATACAAGTGAACAAGCCATGGAGCGATACACTCCCCAAGAACGCGGAATAATCGTGTCTATTTTTTTTGTGTAACAATTCGTCTGTAGTGTTGACGCAGAGCGATTTCCATCGCCGATTCCCCGGCCGTCCGACACCGACTGTGCAAACACTGCGCCGTTTGTCACCAACCTTGAAGAGTATAGGACCACACGAGACGTTTCCAAGAGTGGCCGGCCCCGGAGCACCCGTTGTACCGAGAATATCGCCGCTGTTGCTGAGGATGTCGATCTGTCGCCGGAAACATCGAGCAGACGCCGTGCCTCGCAATAGCCGGTCGTCCCTAACGCGAATTTTGGCCAAAGACTTGCGCATGGTCCAGTCCGTGCATCAGCTGCTGCCTGTCGACCGCCAAACGCGTGTAACCTACGCCCAAGACATCCTCGATCTCGAGGACGATTTTTCGACCAAAATCATAATGACAGATGAGGCTCATTTCCACCTCAGCGGGTACCTGAACAAGCAAAACTATCACTTCTGGGGCACCGAAAATTCACGAGAAATGCACGAGGAGCCATTACACCCGCTCAAAGTAACTGGATGGTGCGCTGTTCATGCTGGGGAGTCATCGGGTTGAGAACGCAGTTGGTCAAACGACAACAGTGGACGGTGCGCGCTATAGGGCCATGTTAACCGAGTTTTTTCTGCCGTACTTGGACGAATTAGGACTGGAGGACATGTGGTTCCAACAGAGCGGAGCAATTCTGAAGGGCAAAACAACATCGGATGACTTATTTTGGTCCACCTTGTAGATGTTATCATTGGGCTCAATAACCTCAATCCCTACAATATGAATGTTTATCTGTATTCCAACGACCTTTTCAGATGCTGAAAATAAGAAGGTTTCCATGAGGAAATTACTCACTTCCTACATTTTTTTTAATCTATGACTTAGGAGCCCCCGCACGCTTCAGATTTTCTTTCGGTCTATAGTTTGGTCGAGTTGGGCTGCTTGTGCGCACACTTCTTCTGAAGCAACGCGCAGGGATCCTATATACCAAATTTCACTCCCTAGCTCTAGGATTAAGGCCTAAAAATCGGACGGACAGACAGACATGGCTTAATCGACTCAGCTAGCGATGTTGAGTCGATCCAATTATTTCGCTATGAACCCATCTATTCAACTTTTTCTGCCTAAAAAAAACCTTGCACACACTGATCCATTACCATCCACGTATGATATTTAAGCCAAAAAGGTTGCATTACACCCATGACCAACAAGAACGGAAGGCTGTCTCCCTGGCTCAAGACACACTACCTGCACTTTCACTGATGACATAATTTAAAAAAAAAAAAATCCGATTCCCTAAGTATATTCATCCATCAACGAAGAAATCTCTCCACATCCCAATTTAGCAAAAATTTAGTCACACTCTCTGCGCCATTGAACCACCACGTGATGTTTCCCAGCTTCTCGCAATCACATAAAACGTGTTCGCCTCGTGCGTCACGCCAACAAGTCCCAAATTAATGGCACTCTATTAAAAGTCACCAATCCAATCCACTTGCGACCAATTGCCCCCCGATCCGATTCTGGAATTCTTCTAGATCACACCCACCAAAAAGGGATAAACATCCTTCTTGTGGACCCAAATCAAATTGTTCGACAGTTGGTTGCTTCCGGATGACATATTATCATCGCCGAGCTATGGAATCACACCGCACCCCGAGATACAAAGCGAATGCGATTACAAATATAAATTGCGGGTATTATTCAAATAACTAAGACGGGCGTTTGACAAGTCGCAGGAGCCACCAGGACAATGATACCGATAATGATGTCAATGGTGAGACGCGAGGAATGGAGTATCGTTAGCATGGGTGAAGCACATGTTATACCATCAACAGCACACCATCATCATCATCCATCCATCCGCCGAAATTGAAACTCGTCTTCGAACGGGGGAGGGGGTGGTATTTTCAAAAATTACACGCACACATAGGCCTTTGATGGCACACCGAAAAGGATCTGCTGTCGTACGTTTGTTCAACAAACTGTTGAAACTGCATGTGAACAAGGCCAGTTTCGGTTGGGAGGGGTTAGATGAAAATAATGAAGGTATCGACAGGATGCCAAAAAAAAAAAAAAAAACTCAGATACCCAAGGGTGCTATTCACCGAGGGTTTTCAATTACACATTACCATTGATCGAGGGGAAATTGGATTTCATACAAATTCGGCTGTTGTCCTTTTTTTTTTCTTCTTCGCTACTCCTGTTTTGCGTTGTTGTTGGTAAGGTCGGGGGGGTTTAACCCGCGTCGAGGGTGGGTATCTGTTTCTGGCCACTGTTCTCTCGTTGACTTTTATGAACTTATAAACAACCATGAGATTATAGGGTTTACCCCTTTATTTGCTGCGAAAGGATACTATTTTGCGCATTACAAGCAACGATACAGGATAACAAAAGGCTGACGCTGATACGGCAACAACAACAACAACAGCAAGTACGACAACGAGGATGGCAACCTCATCGATGTCGTATAAGTAATGTGAATGAAAAGATTCGGGATTACCTCTTCAGATGCGGGAGGATGCCTTCGCATCTCCACGGAGAGTCATTTGTTGGTTGTTTGTGTGACATAAGGGCGCGCACTCGTGTACATATCGAGTACACAATCGAGTCCTTAATGTAATTGTGTGTTGGTTCCAAATATAGATGGGAATTTTGGATTTTTTTTTGTTTGATTTCGTTTGCCAAGGACGAGATATGAGGATCTCGATGTGGTAACCCTAATCCGTGTCAGCTGTATGTTTGTATGCTGCTTCCGTGTTTAGTTAGTCGTTTTCTTTTCTTTTTTTTTTTTGGTTGTGTGGCCATTGTGGACTCGTTAGACGTTTGGTTTATTTTTTGTTGATGGACATGGACATTGGACAATTGGGAGGTCAATGTGGGAAAATGGGATTTACTGCATATAAGGCATACCCGTGTCCAGTTGTTGATTAGGTGCGAGCTTTAAGGGATGAAGTTTCAATTTCGATTTCAGCTGGACTTCTGGTTGTGTGTCATTTCAATTTCCGACGGTTCTAATCATTTTGCAATCAAAAGGATTCTGGTGGGAAAGGGTGTTGAAAGTGGAGTTATGAATGGGAATATTTTTGATTTGAAAGGATTGTGTGAAATTAAATGAAATTAGGATCAGAAATGTTTTTTTTTAAGACCACATGGAAGGGCTATAATCCGCAGTGTGGTGGTGAGGTGGCCTGGTCAGAAGTGTGTTGGAATTCTGGGTTTTTTTGCTGGCCTGCTTGTTGTTAAATTAATTCAAATCGCCTTTGGTCCACAATGACCGGATAATGACGTCTCGATAGAACTCGCAAGGCTCCTCGAACATCGATTTCGCATGAACCATGTATGAGAGATCAATGTCTGGCTCGTGAATAACATATTCCAGTAGCGGTAATGGATCTTAAAAATCGCAAAGTTCTGGTGACGAAACTCTATCCTTCGATTTGATGTACTTTTGACGGATGGATGTTTGCTTCTTTGGCAGCAAGATGCTGTCGTTGACATTTAACAGAGTGAAAGTGCTAAAGACAGCCTTCCCATGTGGGAAGTTAAGTTTTTGTGAGATCTTTGGAAGAACAACGGCTTTCGATCATGGTGATAGCTCATCGACGCGGATCGCTCTTTTGTCGAGCTGCATATCGGGCATTTTTCGATCCAATGCAGGTTGTCATAGTTGCAGTCATTTTCCTTGTTCGGCCATTTCGTAGCCTACATAGGTGGCAACAACTGGATGGTGCATCCGATAGAACTATGGATGTATGATGGAGTGGGATGGATAGAAAAGAATCGAATTGTTTGCCATCTTTAGAATGTTTTTTGTTTATATTGCGCAACGCTTATTTGGTAGAACTTAGTAAATGGGAATAAATAGGTTAAGGTTAGGGATGTTTTGGTTTACTTGATTCAATTCCTACATTTTTCAGTTTTTTCTTTAAACTTGACGTGCAAATACCCCTTATACATGGTATGACCTTAATTTTTTTAATATGGAATTTTGAGCGCTCATTTTTTACTTCCCTAGGATAAGTAGTATAAGGAGGTATTGTGATGGCGTGTAATTTCTGATTGGCTTTACCTTCGCAACGCCCAGTGTTTGTAACTCTGACTACACATCAAATGTGCTTATTTGTATCACCAAGTGGTAACCATCGGGTACTGGTCTCATCCAACCGCATTTGACTTGCTAAACGATAAGTGCGAGTGTTGATGACAAGACGAAAAACAGTTGCCTGGTCAGAATGGCCCGGAATACCGGGCCTGTTGTCCCAGGCGATCCTATATGAGCTGCTTCGACATATTCGGACAACAGGTTATTTAGGAATCTTAAGGGTAGGTCAATCCCCTTGAACAGAGATGGTGACCTTTCGGTCAAAGGCCGCGCTCAATCCCGTAGTGGATACTGATGGCCCCGTGTCCTAGGGGTATCTAATAAATTGGAACTGGCCCTCCAGGTTGGGGGTTGTGCTTTGGGTTAACTACCCACCCACAGAAAAAAACATGGTTACGAAGCAACCAATAGCCTCGGAAAGGACTGATTTTATTGTTGACGACCCTGCTAAACGAAAAAAGGACAACGACGTTCGTATCTGCACCTGGAATGTGAGAACATTAAATAGGAGAGGTTCAGGCGAACAACTAGCGGAAGCCCTAAACTGCTACAAAGCAGACATTACTGCCATCCAGGAAATACGATGGGATGGGCCGGGCAAAAAGAGGATGAAAAACTGTGACATCTACTATGGACCGTGTTATAGTGAGCAGAGACAGCGACTATTCGGATGCGGATTTGTTATAAGTGCCAGACTTAGACAAGAAGTCTTAAGTTTCCAAGACATTGGCGAACGCATTGTAACAATCCGCATCAAAGCCAAATTCACCACCATAATCCTTATATGCGAACACGCTCCGACGGAGAAAAAAGATGACATAGCTAAGGATTGCTTCAACGAGATCCTTGACAAAACCTATAAGCGACTACCAAGGTACGATGTTAAAATCGTGCTGGGAGATTATAATGTAAAGGTAGGATGAGAAGACATCTTAAGCAGTATTGTTGGAAAACACAGCCAACACGACAACACGTCTGACAACGGACTTAGGCTAATAGACTTCGCTACGGAACGAAATGCCACTATAGCCAGCACACGGCTTCCTCACCTCGATATCCATAAGGGGACATGGCGGTCTCCAGATCAACGAATAGTCAACCAAATTGATCACATTGCGATAGACAAGAGGCACGCATCCAGTATTTTGTATGTCCGAACATTCCGAGGGGCCAAGGTAAGGATGCGGATATCCACCACGGTATAACAAACCAGAAATACTGTGAAAAATTTAATGTCGGAAGACTGCAATCGCAAGAGACCGCCAAGGCCTTCGTGTAACGCGTATCCCTTAACCTCTCGATTCACACGATACCACCAGCATCTTATGTCGAAGAACAATGGCAACGATGCCAACAAGCCATTAGATCAGCCGCAACTAAGTTTCTCGCGGCCATCAGGAAGAAACCCCTGGTTTGATGAGGAATGCCAACAGAATCTCGCGACAAGAACGAGACCTATAAGGCAGAGAAGAAGGGAAGAACACCGGCTTTTCAGAAAGAAGAAAAAGGAGCAAGAAAATTGCGCGATCGAGGATATAGAGACGAACTATACAGAGCCATGTCTAGTTTTATTATACCGCCCAAACTCGTCCGTTTGTGTAGGATGACGATGGAGTATTCTCGCTGCTCCATCAGGGACGGAGACGACCTCACCGACACATTCGATGCCAAAAAAGGATTTAGGCAAGGCGATTCGCTGTCATGTGACTTCATCAATTTGATTCTTTAGAGGATTGTGATTGATTCCCGAGCCAACACCATAGGCACAATCTTCCAAAAATCGGTGCAACTACTAGCATACGCCGACGATATTGACATCACTGGTAGGATTCAACGTGATGTCAGTATAAAGGAGCCACGTTTGCTAGTATGGAGGATGAAGCGGCAAAAATGGGTTTGGATTCGACGAAAGGACACACAATACCGACGACCTGGACAGAACGTCACCATTGACAGATATAAGTTTGGGACTTTGACTACCTCGTCTCCGCTATTTACTCTGACAACACCATCTCGTCGGAAATTAAACGAAGAATTGCTCTTGCCAAGCACTGTTTTTTTCTGACTAAGAAGCAATTTAATAGAAAAACCTTCAGTTGAACTACTAAGGAGATCCTATATAAGACCCTGATCATCTCAGTCCTGCTCTACGGCGCTGAAGCATGAACCGTATTAAAAGCTGATGAAGAAATCCTTGGTAGATTCGAGAGAAAAATTCTCGAAAAATCTTCAGTCCCGTTTGCGTTGACGGGCTATGGAGACGAAGATTCAACCACGAACTATACGAGCTCTGCAGCGACATTCCCCTGGTCAAGATACCCCGCATTGGACGTTTAAGATGGCTAGGACATGTAGAATGAATAGACACCAATACTCCGGCTCGAAGAGTCTTCGATTCCCAGCCAGACGTCGGACGCAGTAGAGGAAGACCTCGCCTTAAGTGGCGCGCACAAGTAGAAACCGACCTCAACCAACTTGGAGTGCGCAACTGGAGGCAGTTAGCTAAGGAACGGGCTAATTGGAGAGGCATGTTGGTTGAGGCCCAGGTTCATCCCGGACTGAAGCGCCACTTAAGTAAGTAAGTACGTTGATGGTCTATAGAGAAGACGATTGAACCACAAGCAGTTTGTCATTGGACGTTGCTTCACAAAGTCTTAGGTCCTGTTTGTGTTGACGGGTTTTGGAGACGAAGATTCAACTCAGAACTTAAAAAAATAACTCCGCATTGGACGTTTAAGATGACTGATTTGTAGACCAAATTGACACCAATACTCGCAGAGTCTTTGATTCTAGGCAGACGTAAGACGCAGTAGAGGCAGACCTCGCATTAAGTGGTAAACAGAAGTAGAAAGCCACCTCAACCCACTTGAAGTGCGTATTGGGACGCAGTTAGCTAAGGACCGGGCTAATATTGGTTGAGGCCCAGGTTCACTCCGGACTGTCAAATATCTTGCAAACTGCCAATAGCCAATGGAAGATGGCCCCTTCCATTACCAAGAGAAAAAATCATCTGCCAATGAAGAATGTTGTCCATATCCATGACCGAACCCAAAAGGATAAACGTGGACATATACCCATCCCCACAAAGGTATACCAATCCAGTCTTGTTCGACACGAATTCAAGACGATTAGTTCACATGTCCGGAGCACTTCAAAAACTACCCAGCACTTCCGATTACCTTACAACTTCGAAGGAAACTTTCTCGACAGTCCCGGCTTTGTGCTGTACGACGAACAAGGCTAACAACAACGACAAGGACGATATACAAAATGACAATTCAAGAAATTGCATCCTTTTAAGCATACAGTCGAGTTGTGAATATTGTTGTCGACCATGTTTGACATCACTTGGCCTTAAGTGGAAACGATTGTCCTTCTCCGTACAGTAGTTGTCCATTTGATATATCTCTCTGTGTGTGTAAGTGTAACATTGGACGAAAAAAAAATTCAAAGAGCCAAAGAAACCATGTTCAGGATTCAGAAATTATGTTCGACATTTATGCTGAACGCACGCAATACCAATTGGCAACGGATCACGTATCCTTCCTCCTATTTACCATATTACAAGTGGCTTCTTCTTCATCGTCGTCCTGCCACACTACCCCGTCCCCCTGCCCCGCCACATCCATTTTTATTCATTTTACTTCAATATTTATGGTCGAACATAACTCGACGAACGTAGGAGCATAAGTTTTATTGAATGATGTCCTTGCGCTACAGCAGCAGCAGCACTTTGCGTTATTGAATCCATCTGCATATTATCCACACCGCACATGAAGGTGATGGCGGTAGTCTTTGAGGAGCTCCACTCACTAGGCTGTGCAACCTGTTTTAACACATGTCTTCAAGACGGAACGGAACCATAAAAAGAAACCCAACCTCGATACCACAAAAAAGGGTTCGAATATAAATATTTATGCACAGGTCCTGCTAGGGCGGTGGTGGGGTGGTGAACCAAGGTGCGAGATGACACCCCTAAAACACAACAGCGCGGAGGTAAATGGAAATATCGAAATCGAAGAAGACGCGCGCCCACGAATGAGTCCATCAGGTGAGCTCTCTGGCAGCGACTTATGAGCCTTAACTTGGACATTTTTACGACGTGATTTTAAGATCATTCCAGGAGATGTTCAAATCCATTCGCCAAACGAGCTAGAGGGTTTCGCAAATGTCGGTGTATATGTATGTTATGCAGAAATTTATTGTCCTCCAGGGTAGCGCACATCCTAATCCACCTCATCCTTACGGCAGCGGCGGGCGGTCGTATACACGTATCTAGGAAAGATGTTGTGTTGTCCTTTTTTTTTTTCGTGTTAGTGTGTGTAGATTCTCCAGAGTCGGGCCGATGGGTGGTAATAAGCCAAAGGATGAAAGTGAAATTTGTGGCAAACACTCGCAGCAACAGACGGGCTGAGGGGGTTAACCCCTTTTGCGGATTGGAATGGTGACGTGCATGTTCGTTATGTGACTCTTAATGCTCGTATCGCTTTTAAGGTCAATAAATTCTCCGAAAAGAGATAAATTTCATGTTTCAATTATTTCAATATGAAATCGAAGCCATTGCGAAGGGGGAGAAGGGGTCCAGGTATAGGACAAGGGGTGAGCTGATGGGGTGGACATGACATGAGCACACAGATAGCTAACTATCGCGAAACATGTGGTTTGTTGGTTTTCTTTTTATGACACTCATTCTAGTTGGTTTTTTTGTTTTTTTTTTCTTTTTTTTTATGAATGAGACGCGCTTTATTGGTCTTAAATCGTTTGGGCAATTTTCCAAATTGAGTTTATGCTCGGGCGGATGGGGGAGGACTTTATGTGTTCATAATGTCAAAATGGGTAATTGCAGAGCAATAGACGTGTGTGGACCATTTGAACGAGGGACATTAAGTTCCGAGTCGCTAGTTCTCAAGAGAACGAGTTAAGAGCGTTTGTGTAGAGTCGATGGGAAAAGATGTGCGGAGGGGCAGTCGAATTGGTGGCGTAGGGTTGGATGGGAAATTCGTTAAGTGAAGGGAGGAAGTTGTGAGAAGGTTTTGGCAAAAACAGGTCACATTTTAACGAATTAAGTCGAAGATGTAGCTTGGTGCTAACCCAGGGCCCAATTCCACAAAACAACTTTTCAACTTTGCACTTTGCTCACTTTTTCGTCAATTTGCAAAACTTTATGTTCCTCAGAACTATAAAATTTGATGAGTGACATGTTGAAATTGAAAGTGTAAATTGCAAAGTCTTTGCAATTTTTATATTCTCTTTGCAATTTCTATTCCACATACGTTCTCTTGTGCAAAGTTAATATTAAAAAGTGTAATTTGCAAAGACTTTGCAAATAATTATCCTGTTTCGTTCCACAAAAACTGTAAACTCTATTTTTGCAAAGCAAATTTTGATAATTTTGTCAAAAGTTTGCAAGGTTAACGATCGCTTTACAAATTCATATTGTCATAACTAGCGAAGCTTTCAAAATGTTAAGACGTGAGTTTTTGTTCAACGATAGTGAAGACGCGGTAATTAAAAGAAATTACAGAGACCGAATTAATTTTTCGGGATTACAAAACTTTAATTTTAAAGAGTGCTTTCGTTTAAATCAAATTCAAGTCGATTTCCTCTTAAATAAAGTTGGAGAAAAATTTGAGCACAATACACAGCGCAATCATGCTTTGTCGGCTGAAAATCAAGTGCTACTGTGCTTGCATTGGCTCGGAAATGGGTGCCACTGGCTGATGCCAACCAGAATTTCAAAAAGTCTGTAGAAAAAAGTTATAAATTCTGCAGAATTCTGTATTTATTATTAACGAAAATCGTTAGGAATACAGATTTTTTTTACATATTAAAAAGTTCGAAAAATGTAAATTTGGGTACTCTAAAACAGAGATATTTATTTGGATAATCGTTTATTCACAATCTGAATCACTCGAATCGATAATACTCGTAGTTTTGGCCTTTTTTTTGAAGTCATACATATTACTATTAAATAGCTGACCGTATTCTTCAGAAAGTTGTACATCATAGCAGGGAGTTAGAAGTGCACTATTTGTAAACAGCAGCCCCGTTAAGGTTTTCGTTGAAAACTTATTCCTTAATTTTGTCTTCAATAGATTTATTGACGAAAACAGGCGCTCTACATTTGCACTACTATGAGCAAATACAATAGTGTTCTTACAAATTCTGAGAGCAATGGGATCATACAGGTTCTATCACCTTTTTCTAGTTTGGATATATATCTCCAAAAATCTTCTACTTCAACATGGTCCTCAGAAGAAAATGGTAACGTCATGTTCCTCAATACTCTCCATTCTCGATCGAATTCCGTCATATTAGGTGCAAGTTCTAGAAACGATAAAAGTACGCAATTCTCAATAAAATTATTAACAGATTGAAACCGTAATTACCTGGAAATAGAGTACTCAAATGCGCAATAGAAAGTAAGTTTCTTTTTAATGTTGAGTTCAAAAGCGTTTCTGGATTTAAAAATTTCAGACCTTTTAACTGCTGCCTCTCTTCGAATGGAAATCTGCATTTAATTTGCTTCGCACTTTCTATGTAGAACTCATGACATTTCATCCGAAATTGTCTGAGAGTTTCAATGCAGATATTATCTTTTTTCGATTCGATAATAACCGCAACGTTACCACCCAAGTAAATGTCAGATAATTCTAGGTGATATTCTTCACATATAAAATCTAAATTTATAATTTTGTTTTGCAGTGCAAACTCTTGATCATCGATGCCACTTTTTTCTTCATCCGTTAATTCTAGGTACTGTGGTTTGAGAAAACATTCCAAAATTGTTTTATATGTTATAAATATTTTGTCATACAGCAAGAAGAGTTTTGGATGCTCCGATTGTATCTCTTTATTAAGGTCACATAAATAAACTAAGGCATAACTAAGGAATTCAAGGTATAATTCAGTAGTTGGTTCAATGCACTTGGCAAGTATTGATTGAGCTGCAAGTAAACGATCAGTGAATACTGCACCTTGGAAGTATAGTTTTAAGGCTGGCAACTGTTCTACAAGCCTTTTTACAACTTGAAGCAAAGAAAGCCATCTTGTCTGACAAGGATGTAAAAGCTTATGAGGCTTAACATTAACAAAACACTGAAAATCGGCCGGTCACATTCGTGATCATAGCTTGTGCCTTTGTTCTTTCAAATGTTAACTCGGTTGCAATTTTTGAATCTGGACACGCTAATTGCACTAAGCTCTTCAAATGCCGTGCTATGTGAAATGGCAGATTGTGCTCTGCTAAGAAACATGCCATTTTTAATTCTGCAGCTTTGATTTTATCCTTAAACAATTTGGATGATGTCTCCGCCAGCATTGAAGTTATCATTGGTTGATGTGAGAGACCTAATACATATATACATGTATAATTGTATAGTTAATTGCTAATTAATTTAAACTTATAAAGAAGCTCACCTTTCACATGAGATATATGTTTGGTGCTCCCTGCATGTTTCTCCAGATCTGCTTTTCCACCTACACAGCTAAGATCAGATTTGCAGAAAGAACAATGGAAAAACACATTTCCTTTCCCATTTTTTTTCAAACATTCCTTGTATTTAGCTTCATTTTCCCAATATTGACAGTATTTTTGCTTGTATCGCAATTTTTGCTTCTATTTTGGAGTTTTCTTTTCGAAACTTTCATCACTTGAACTCATTGTAATTTTTTTTATTACCTAATACAAATTATGCTTTACGCGTTAATATAACTTCAACAAGCAATAAGAAAATTTACAACAAGCCACTCAAAATAATATAACTGTTACTTTATAGCGATCTGTATGAAATTGCTAAAGAATGACAGAGATAACTAGTAGCATAACAAATAAGTATACAAAAAATGGTTATTGCTGTCATTCACAGGTCAAATAGCACAGGAGAGAAGAATGTCAAATTCCCTATGGGTGGTTTACATGTTACAGTCAGTAGGTATAATTTGTGCTACATCGAAAGTAATAGATTTGTTAGGGGGGAAACACATATTGCTGATTGTTTTATTTGCATTTTTTTTATTATTTTCATGGAATTTGAAACTTTGAGATTTCTGTATATTTTCGTTTGATTTCTGCATTTCTGTAGGTAAGCTAAAAATTCTGTATATCTACAGACAATTCTGTAGGGTTGGCATCATTGCGTGCCAGTACCATGGTGTTGCACCTATGCATGGTGTTGTAAAATCAACACTTTGCAGAACCATCCATAGAGTTGTCGACGTTATAATAGACGTTTTGTTTCAAAACATAGTGCGGTGGCCCGATGACGTCAGTGGTATTGCTGAAAAGTTTTTTATGATGGCACAATCATTAAAATTGATGCGCCTTCATTACACGAGGAAGGATATGTGGACCGGCATGGAAACCACTCATTTAATGTGATGATGATATGCGGGCCAGAATACAAATTAATCAATAAATAGTCTTTTTATAAATTTTCTTTTAAATTTATTAGATTCTTAAGTCACACAATTTCAATGTTCTCTATGAGAACCTTCCTGACTTGAATACATTATCAGACTAAACGTAAAACTAAATATGCTCTAACGCTTTACAAACTGAATTCCAGAAAAACAACTATTTTTCTTTAGCTTTTCCAGGTAAAGAATTTTTTTCTGCATAGCTCTTCCAGAATAACAATTTGTTTTTGCATGTTAAACAACAGCTATGCAGGCATGTAGTTGGTCTTTTTCGGGGAAGAAGGAAAGATGATGTTAACTTACACATTTTACAGTGTTAATGCAAGTTGGCCGGGCAGCGTTCACGACTCAAGGGTGTTACGGAATTCGTCTGTAAGTCAAAGATTTGACAATGGATGGAGACCATTTCCGGATGCTGTTGTTTTGGGTGATAGTGGTTACGGACTGAAAAACTGGTTGATACCACCACTACGCCGAAATCCCGATAACCCTGCTGAAGAGGCTTTCAATCGTTACCACAAAAAAAACACGGCGCATAATTGAAAATAGTTTTGGCATTCTTAAAGAAAGATTCCCGTGTCTAAATTATTTGCGACTGAGGCCTGAGTTTGCAGGTAAGGTAGTAATTGTTTGTGTCATCTTACACAATATTGCCTGTAGCATCGGAAGGAGTAGTAAAAACTTACAACCCACTGAAGACAATGACAATGAAATCGAAGAATTGGATGTGGAAAATGCTGAAGAAGAAAATGATGCCCTTAATAATATGGATCATGCGAGTGGAATGGAAAGGCTTACTTCACTGCTGCAATACTTTTCCTAATGCCGACTGTTATAGTATTGTTTTGAAATAAAATTATTTTTTTTGGCTATGACCTTTTTCCACTGCAAAAGCGTTGTTTCTTTTAAAGGCATTTTTGGGGTTTTAGATTAAATACTCAAAGTGTAAATAATATAAGACGTAAAAATATGTAATTCACTTATTGTTTATTTGGTAATAAAAAAATTAACATAAAAACAATAATAAATAAAACTAATAAATCATAAAAAAAAACTTAAAACTCCTCAAACAACAGACTCCTCGGGGTTTGTGGTGTATTTGCAGTTTCTGCCGCTGCAATTTCCCGTGTTATGGCAGAGCCAGAAAGTTTTAGCTCCCTCTCCAATTTCAGGCAATGAAGTTTCCTATGGTAAACTTCAACCTCCAGAAGCTCCAGCCGCCATTTCTTCTCTCTATCCAAAGTGTCACATGGAAACTTAGTAAGCTCTTCCTCTTCCTTGGGTTTGGAGGTGGATGGGTACGTCTTTCCTTTGTCATCGATATTATGGAATCACACTCAGCTGATGGTAGATTTTCTGAATTTCCATAGCTTTCTGGCAAATTCAGTCCATCTACCACAGCTGAGTCTGATTCCAGAATATCGAGGATGGCCAAGTCAGCTTCATCCATAACGCTGTTCTTCCCACCTCCGGACCAAGTTTTTCGGGCGTTATCCTTTTTACTCTGAAAATTAACAAAATTAAATTCATGAGTAAATCTAAATGAAACTGAAACATAGCAAATAATTATATTGTGCGTAAACCGGTTCTTCTATCAGCAAGAGTTGTCTCGTTGAGTGCACTGTTAACTCACAACAACACTGTCTATGCAAATATGGTTTGTGTTGTTGTTGTATACAAGATGCTTGTTACTTATTAGCACTGCACAATATTGAAATAAATAGAGATTCCAATAAAAACAAATGATGCAAATATAATTATTTGCTATTTGTAGGCAATAAATTGTTTTACTTACCAATGTCCGACTCTTCCAGAGCCCAAACAAACTGTCCCTCGCATATGTCCATGTTTTTTGGGCCGAAGCCAGTTGCAAGGATTGGGCTTTTTTTAAAACTTCCTCCCAGGCAGCCTGTTTATCTATTTTATTTATTTTATTATTTTGCAAGTTTTTTTTCGATTTTTATTTTGCGGCTCATTTTAACAACTTGTATATGCAAAGTGAAACGGGATATGACAGAAATGCAAAGATGATTAAATGCTTTGTGGAACACTTTGCACCAGGGCTGCCGTTAGTACTACTATGGAAGTATTTGTACTCCGCTCCATTTACCGTACTCCCATACTCCCCTTTCTTCAATTTTACTCCCCTGAAAAATATTTCAAAATTAATTATATCTACTTATTATTTCTATTTTATTTAATTTTTTATTGGATCCAATTTTATATTTTCATTATGTGGTCTAACTTATTCTGAACGATTTCATCATTAAATTCACTAAATGCATTCATTTATTTAACCCTGACCTCAGCCGCTGTCAATGTGCAATTGGCAACAGTTGCTGTCAAATTTGAAATCTGATGTCATTCATTTAACGTTTAAATTTGTTGGAGATCGGAGTGTTCCAGAAATAATAGAAAGAAAATGGATAAGTAAGTTTTTATTAAATGGAAAATATTGTCATCACCTGAAATGCATAATTTTTGTATAGGTTTCTAATAAAGTACAAAAAAAATTCAAACACGAAACCGGCGACGACGCCGCCAAACAAAATACCTAAAACACCTACAACTTCGACAGAATCATTACCGTCTTTACCTGCACCGAATACTTTAAATCTTCCAACTCCATCAGCTCCAAAACAATCAAGTACTACTAGACGAACTACATTGGATCTTGAGATTGTGACGCCGCCGCTGCCGTCTACGTCGCCAGAATCATTGCCATCTTCTTTACCTGCACCGGATACTTCAAGTTCAAATCCTCCAACTTCATCAAGACAGAAATTAGTCAAAATCGACATTGACAAATTATTATTATCACTTCAAGCTTTTGAATTATCTTACTTCATCGTTACTTCAAGTTTTTGCCAAACTTTTGCTAATGAAATTAGATTCATTTTATATTTTTAAGTGTGTGATAACACCCAAAATGTGAATAAAAAATGTGATAAAACATTCATAGATATTATAGGTATTAAGTTTTTGTTTTGTTTTTTTATTAATGTTAAACTATACCTTCATAGATTTATTTATTTTTTATTAATTATAATAAACTATAAGTTCCTAATGAAGTACAAATTTTAATAAATTTTTTTTTGTTATTTAAAAAAAACGTTTTTTTTATTTTGCGTACTCCCCATGAGCGTGAAATACACCCCTGCAAACATTTGAATGCTCCGCATCGAAAATTCGAAACGGCAGCCCTGCTTTGCACACTCACTTTGCAGGAGAGCGCAAAGACTTTGCAGGGGAGCGCAAAGACTTTGCAGGAGAGCGCAAAGACTTTGCAAAAATTTGCTAGTGCAAAATGAGGTTTGCAAAGAATATTGTGGAACAGAAACACTTGTTACTTTGCCAAAAAAAGGAATTTGACAAGTGCAAAGTGCAAAGTTGATGAAAGTTTTGTGGAATAGGGCCCAGATCCAACAAAATATTTCCAGCAATGGTATCCAAAGTACGCTGGTTTTCAAAGCCTCGATGAAAAGGCACATGACTGTGACAAATATCAGGATTCTATTTAACAAGAAGAAGTGTAACCATCTATCGAAAATGATTTATCGAATAGGAAATGGAGCATAATCTAGTCGTCGTGGATGCTTCCCAGGAGTGGAAGAAGTCGTTCAAAAATCAGAAGAGACCCCAGGTCCTTCGCAGGACACGTATTCGTTAACCACTCGGTTAATATTATACCACCAGCTTCTAATGTCGAAGATCCATCGCAACGATGTCAACAAGCTATTAGATCAGCCGGAACTGATGTGCTAGGCTACTCGCACCCACCAGCGTTTTGATGAAAACTGCTGGCAAACAGATGCTCGCAGCCAATAACGGCTATGGCGCAGGTAAAGACAAGAGCTGCCAATGAGCTCTATATGCAAAGATGGAGGATAGAACACCGGCTCTTCAGAAAGAAGAAAAAAGAGCAAGAATAGCGCGTGATCGAGGATACAGATAGGTGCCACTCCAGGAAAGATAGTTGCAAGGCTTAGGTGTAAAAATCAAAGCCAGGGATACAAGACACAAACAGCATCTTGTCGAGATGAACAATGTTAGGTTAGGTAAGGTTGGTGGGTTGATGAGGCAGACGGTGTTCGTCTTCCCTCATCGCACTCAGGTCAATATAGACAGACCCCTTGTGATGCCCATTGGGGGTCCACTTGTGTGGTTGGTTCATTCTCGTACCGTTACTGTCCATTGTTGTTAGCCCCTTTCCAACCATCCAGATGTAGTTGTAAACCTGAAAAAATTAGGGAGAGGGATTTCGGATAGATCCGTGAGGTCATGGAAAAAGTATTTTCCTAAGGTTCTCATTCCTAATTGGCTAAGGACTGGGCAGTGGCAACGAAAGTGCAGGGTATCCTCGTGTATTTTTCCATAACCGCGGCCTATACAGAGGTCATCTTCTATGAGATGCATTTTGTGGCTTTTTAGTAAGTTGTGTCCAGTAAGAATCCCAACTAAAGTCGAGACAGATTTCCTGTTTCTTCTTCGCTTTGGCTTTATCATACTAAGGCCACATCCTTTTGGAAGTTTCACAGGTGGGAAGGGAGTTCCACCTGTTTTTGGCAGTAACCAGTGTTTCCTGTGGTCCCACCCGAGATTTGAGATCACATAGTGGTAGTTTGACAGAATGGTCTGCTTGGTCAACGCTGGAGGCAGATCCTTTTCTCGCCAGTTCGTCAGCAGTTTCATTGCCCTATGTGCCTCTGTGACCCAGCAAAACTTAACATTATGTTGGATGCCAATGACCTTTAGCTCTTCACGACAACGCTTCACAAGCTTAGATTTTATTTCGACATCAGATAGCAGCCTGACTGTCAATAAGGATGGTGATATCATCTGGTGGTATCGCCAGCATTGAGGTCGCTTAGGCTGCCTCTGCTACTGACAAAGTCTCGGCCTGGAAGACACTGCTGTGCTCTGGGTGACGAAAGGTGCTGTTTAGCTTTAGTGTTTCGAAAACACTCCAGCTCAATCGCCTACATCCATTTTTGAACCATCAGTGTAGATGAATATGGTTTCTGTGCCCAATTCGTTGCTCTCGAGATGAACAAGGAAAGATCTTAGTTGAGAAACAGTCGATGCTGAGGGAAGAACTACTTCTGCAAGTTGCTAAACGTCGATGACGAACAATCTCCCGCTGTCAGGCAGTACTAACTGGGCGGCAGCAGCGGAAACCAGGAACCACCCGACATAAGTGATGTGAAGATAGCAATATCCAAACTAAAGCTTAACAAGGCTCCCAGAAATGATGGCCTTCCCTACGAGCCTTATAAAGCAGATGGAGTTGATTTGGTAAGTAACATCCGCAAAAGCCAAATTTGGTCGGATGAAAGTATGCCAAAAGAACCCGTGGGAGTTTAGTTGTTCTCCTATCGGTGCGCGTCCCCAGGTGGCGGATAGGGGGCCCCTTTATGTATGGTCGCAGGGCTAGCGGACCAAAAACAACTAAAGGGCTGGATTAAGGTGTCATATGACCCGTGCAGATAATCGACCAGGCTGAGGACCCTTTCAAATTCTCAGTCGCTAACGACGTATCCGGAAACCAGGCAAACTCCGGATTACCCTGCCTTGCCTACATAGTGGGGATCTATGTGCAGATGTACAGATTTTCTCAGCTATTTGTGAGACCTACTATGAATACACCCGAAAAAAAGAACAAAACACGTAACAAACAAAAATTTAAAACAAAAAACGAGAGGTCGGTCAACCAAAAAAACCTTTTACAGCACCTCGGGACTGACGACTGGAAGCACAGCCAAGGCAAAATTGACTTTGGAAAAACCTGGTCTGAGCCAAGCAGGCAACTGTTGAAGGGAATGCTGCTAGTAAATCTAGAATGAGAAGGATACAAAGGTATTGCCAGATTGCCTATACTCTGATGACATGGCAATAGCTGCATCAGGGAAATACCTTAATACCCTTAGAGAACTATTACAAAATGGTCTCTCTGCACTCTCCAAATGGGCCGCCAGACGCGAACCCTCAAAAAACCGAATTGGTCCTATTCAGCAGGAAATACAAAGTCCGCACATTGACCCTCCAAAACTTAATGGCGTCAGTCTCATGTTCGCAGAATCAGCTAAATACCTGGGTCTGGATTTGAATAAGAAACTGAACTGGAATGCCAACATCCAAGAACGCGTTAAGGAAGCCACTGGAAACTTGTACCCTTGTAAAGAAGCAATCGGAAAGAAATGGGGTATATGCAACCACAAACAGACCGCAGGTTGTGCAGCTGTGAGACTGAGAGCCTCGTCACAATGGTCACCCAATCAGGGTAAACTCACAAAGATTATAAATCACCTAAACATTACAGAAAACACCGACCACACCACTACCCAACTCAGTTTTGAGTATAACTTCAGGATATCCATTCCCAGACGTCGTGAATGGTAGTCGGATTCGATCGGAACCAATAACTCGATTCACATCTGCACTGAGTGGAGTGGAGGTGTTTTCTCCGAGATGCTTAACCTAAGCATGTCCTTTCGCCTTCCTGATCATTGTAGCGTTTTCCAGGCTGATATCATGGCAATCAAAGAAGTCTTGTCCTGGTTGAAAATGAATACAATTTCCACGAAGTATATTTATATCTTCAGTGACTGCCACGCGGCAATGAAATCCCTGAAATCCATCTCTTACTTACTTACTTAAGTGGCGCTACAGTCCGGGATGAACCTGTTCCTCAACATGCCTCTCCAATTAGCCCGTTCCTGCGAACTGCCTCCAGTTGCGCACTCCAAGTTGGATGAGGTCGGTTTCTACTTGTGAGCGCCACTAAAGGCGAGGTGGTCCTCTAATGTGTCCGACGTCTGGCTGGGAATCGAAGACTCTGCGAGCCGGGGTATTGGTGTCCATTCGTTCTACATGTCCTAGCCATCTCAAACGTCCAGTGCGGAGTTTTTTGACAAGGGGTATGTCACTGTTCAGCTCGTATAGTTCGTGGTTGAATCTTGGCCTCCATGGCCCGTCAACGCAAACGGGACCGAAGATTTTCGAACAATTTTTCTCTCGAATCGACCAAGGATTTCTTCATCCGCTTTTGATACGGTCCATGATGCTGCACGGTAGAGCAGGACCGGGATGATCAGGGTCTTATATAGGATCTCCTTGGTATATCGAGTGAGCCATGGCTCTGTATATAGCTCGACTCTATAAATGCTGTGGCATGCGGCTTTGAAATCGATGTATAGGTGGTGGGTATCGATTTGGACTTCGTGTGTTTTTTTCAGGACCTGGAGAAGTGTGAAAATTTGATCGGTTGCTCAGTATAGTACGGTCCGTGATAGATGTCACAGTTTTTGATTCTCTTTTTGAACATCACATCGTATTTCCTGGATGACAGTAATGTCTGCTTTTAAGCAGCTTAGGGCTTCTGCCAGTTGTTCGGCTGCACCTCTCCTATTTAATGTTCTCACCGTTCAACTGAAGAAACGAACGTCTTATTCCTTTTTAATTAGCATGGTCGTCAATAGTGTGATCAGTCCTTTGCGAGTCTTTTGGTTGCTTTGTGATGAGTAGTTAATACAAATCACCCTGAAGGCCAGCTCAAATTTTTTAGATACCCCTAGGACACGGATCTGAGTAGTCGTTGTTCATCCGCCATCATCTCTCTCCAAGCGCCTAACAAACCCTTAAGATTCATAGATGACCTATTGTATGTCGGAGTAGTTCATAAATATTGTTCACTACATCCATCCTAACTGGGGCTATATATGTACTTCATTTGGAAATTGTTCCACTGACGGTGTGAAAAGGAAAGAGGAGTGTAAGGACATGTCTTATTTGAGACTTTTTACAGCTTATACCATAAAATCGTCTAGAGAGCTTTATACTGAAGCCATCGATTAGAAAAATCCTCAACTTCCTAGCACAAGTACTATAAAAGCTCTTTACAAGTAATTGCTTCCCGAAATTGTATCTTTATCGTGGCAAAATAGTTTCTCGGGAATGTTATCATTTTGTGCCCTTCGATGTAGAAATCATCATTTTAGTTAGCCTTGAGTTATCACCCAGTTTCACCCAGTTACAAGGACTTACCCGCTGATTACAGAAAGCAACGCCCATGGAAAGACGAAATATTCAGCGTCTACATTTCTGGAAAGCTATATTCCTTGAGTTGCCTTCATTAGCTGTATCAACGAAAGCAGTTATGTATACCAACAGAACTCCAACGGAAAGTAAAAATGATGGCTCATCCACCATGACATTAAGGACAACAGCAGTTTGCCTCGAACGTGAGACCCTTTTCCCGATGTAACTCAAAATGACATGACATGCACGACATCCCCGCTTCATTCACTCACGCACTCGTACCGTTTTAACATAATTCGCTGCGCTAAGCGATATTCATAATTCACCAGGACTGCACCCATAAATCTGCAAATCCTTCGTCATCCTAATGTCGCTGTAATCGATTTTGTGTAATTATATCTCCACTTGGGCCCAGCTGCAAACATTCAACGCTAACGCTGTTGTGTGTACGCAAGTGACACAAACATCGATACATCCTGTCAATCATTATTGTTCTGCGATCCTGATTGCATATTCCCCAGTTTTTTTTTTGTTTTGTTGAATGGGAACGAGTTGAGTCGCCCCCGTTGTACATTGTGCTGTGATGTCCTGCCGCGCGCCGCTTCACCCGTTTCGCGATTTCCTATCGTGTGACGCCGATTTACGTCACGACACACACACTCTAACACACAATAGAAGTGAGATATCGGTCGTTTTTTTTTTCCTCAACGTTTTGTTGTATAGTTCTCTGATTTGTATGTTTTTGCTGAATATGAGAACAACAAGGACTCTTGCAAATCAGAATGTTGCCATTAATGCAACAATTTCATCTCGCGCAACCAATCACCCGGACCCCTGGTGCAGGCAGCCCCCCTTCCTATATCGATTCGAAATCGCGAAGGGCAAAATTTCATCGTTGCACACAGAGGCCTTCATCGTCATCGTCATCACCGATATCACCATCGTTCTCGTCAACACGGTTCTCACATAGTCCTGGAACAATAGGCCTCGAAGTGGGTGGCGGTGGAGTGTGGTGGTCTGGCGTTTTTAGCACCCACCAACAATGGCTGCAGCGTGGAATAGGAAGATCCTTCATTTGTTTTCAATCGAATGGCGTGCGAATCTCGGCAGAAATATACATCATCCCCCATCATATAGGCAAAGAGAGAGAAAGATCCAGGATGCAACCGGTAATAAACCTCCCTCGTCCCGCTCCGGCACTGGCCCGCTAGTGAATTGCGAAAATATTAATTGCACACACATAACAATACGAGGAATCTATGTGAATGAAAAATTCATTAAATCCTGACTGCGCTGCAGTTGGAAATCCCTTCCTAAGCTTTATGCACATCCTTGACAAAGGGTTGAGCGCGGCAGAAAGGGTGGACAAACAGAACAAGAAAACAAAAAAAAAATCGCGAAACATTTTATGCTGAAGAAATGAAAATCAATATTCAGCAATGAAGCGGTTTTTTTGTTTGTACCGCTCGCCGCGTGTTGCATTGTAACCACAAGGGTGGTGGTGGACAGCGTGATGGGGTGGTGCTGGCATTTGGCAACTGGGATGGTTCAGTCGTCAGTTAATCAGTGTGGCAAGGATTTAATTTGATTTTATGAAGCTGGCTGCGGCTGTAATGTGCAATCATCGATGTAAGGACTCGCACACGGGATGATGATGATGATTGCTGCGTATGAATTTTTTTTTTGTATGCCAAATCATATGGGAGAGGGGAGCGATTTCTAATTTAAGGATCATCGGAGCTGATATTGACAGGGGCAGAGTTTCGAAAGGGATTTCATCAATAAATGGGGTGGGGAAGAGCATTTTTGTGAAGGGCTATTCGATGGTTGACCTCTAACGCAACCTTTGTGTGGGTTTCTGATGAAATTATCGCTCGAAGGAAAGGAAACCTCGATGAAGCTATGGTTTTGGTAGAGAGTACTTAATACCGGAGTCCTTGTCTCGCCTAGAGAAAAACAAGTCTAAATGCTACAAGATAACCCTAATCAACAAAGGTGTTGAGCTTATAAGGTTTTAACGAAGGTGCCCTTAGGCTTAAGACCGATTATGGTGTTTGGAGGGAAAATTCACGTAAAACTAGCAGAATTGCTTGAGGCTTTTACACAGATTTAAAGCCTTTATACAGCCTGTCAGAATTGGTTTGAAAATTACCAAAGTTTGGAAATAAATCTGCCTAAGACCAATGGCAATTTTGCAATTCTCTGCAGTGCTCTAAATGGAAAAAATTTTAAGAATAATCAAAGAATTGAACCAGAGTTGCCTCGGGCTTCAGCAAACTTACAGATTACTTAGACTACACAGCATTTTATTTCTTGGTGGAATAGACCTAAAGGATTCTAGATAACTTAGCCTATTTGTCATTACCTATGTCGTACATAAAATGTCTTAATACTTACTTTACTTACTTATCGGGCTTCCGACATGTGAAGAGTCTCTGCCCGAGACACTGCAGCCTTCCATCCTATACGATACCGGACTCGCTGCTTCCAGTTGTCTGGTCTTTGAAACGGAGGTACGGTCTTCCTTGCCTTCTCGAACCTGGGGGCTGGAATTCGAAGATCCTCTTAGCTGGAGCATTATTGTCCATTCGCTCGATGTGGCCGAGCCAATGTAGTCGGCGTGTTTTGGCTTTTTGGACCACATCCACATCTTGGTACAGCTCATAGAGTTCGCGGTTGTATCTTCTCCTCCATTCGCTCTCCTCGTGCACTGGACCAAAAATCCGCCGAAGTATTTTTCTTTTGAAGGACCCAGAATCAGCCCTCCCTTCTTGCTTATTGTCCAGCACTCGGCACCATAAAGCAGAACTTGCAGGATAAGGGTTTTGTAGAGCACACATTTCGTCCTTCGAGTTAGGAGTTTTGAACCCAGTTGTTTCGCCAAACCGAAGTAGCAACGGTTTCCTAGGGTAATTCTTCGACGGATCTCTACAAGGGCGTCATTCGTGGAGTTTATGTTAACTCCGAGGTAGGTGAACTCCTTGAATACCTCGAAATTGCTGCTATCAATAGTGACGTTTTGTCCTAGGCGGTGGACAGATGCTTGTTTGTTTGTTGAAAGCACGCACTTAGTCTTGTCATAATTTACTTCAAGGCAAACGGATTTCGCCTGTTCTTCAATCGCCGTGAACGCTTTTATCACGGCACGTTGGGAGCGACCGATGATCTCAATATCGTCTCGTAGCCCAGCAGCTCTACGGACCTGTTGAAAACAGTGCCTTCCGTGTTAACACCTGCCCTGCGCACTATCTACTCCAGTAAGAGATTGAAGAAGTCACATGAAAGCGCGTTTCCTTGCCGGAATCCGGTGCATGGTTGGAATAGTTTGGAGGAGCTACTTCCAAACTGCAGGTTTCATCGCGTGTTTTCCAGCATCATGCGACACAGCTGAATCAGTTTTGCTGGGATTCCGAATTCGGCCATCGCCATATAGAGCTCCTGACAATGTATGCTATCATAAGCGGCTTTGAAGTCGATGAATAGGTGGTGAGTTTCGACTTGAAATTCGTTGGTCTTTTCCAGGATTTGCCTCAGTGTGAAAATTTGGTCTATAGTCGGTCTGCCGGGCCAGAAGCCACACTGGTATGTGCCGATTAGTGTGTTGCAGAACGGTTTTAGTTGGATAGGATCTTGTATGCGACATTTAGGAGGGATATGCCTCGATAGTTCTTGCAAGACATGGGATCGCCTTTTTGTAGATGGGGCATATGGAGCTGATAGTCCAATCATCGGGCATGTTTTCTTCCACCCATACTTGGTTGATGATTCGGTGCATGCTCCCTACCAACACATCACCACCGTTTTTTAAAAGCTCCGCTGGTAAGCCATCAGAACCTGCGGCCTTGTTGTTCTTAAGCTTTTTTATAGCTAGGCCAACTTCTACTATACTAGGTGTTGGAACTAGTTCTTCATTGTCTGGACGTGGGTTCTCTTCTTGCCCTATCACTCTCTCTACATGATGCCCATTTAGCAGCTGTTGGAAATGCTGCTTAAAGACTTCTACTATTCCCTGCGTTCCGGTTTTGTAGCCAGAAGCCAGTTGCTTGGCTTTTTTATAAAACCTCCGGATGTTGCTGTGATTGCGCGACTCTTCGATCTCCTTGAGCTGGGAAGCTGCGTAGGATCTCTTCTTTCTGCGCAGGGTCTTCTTTTCTTCCCTTCTCCTGGCTCGATACTCTTCTTTCGCTGCCCTTGTTTTGCGCTGCAGCGCTTTCTTGTGTACATCTTTCGTCACCTTTTTCTTGTACACGCATTCATCATCATACCTCGGGCTCTTTCTCGGGGTGGCTGGTACCCTACAGTGGTTTCGGCTACCTCCTTGATGATGTCGCGATACTGGCACCACTGATTGTTGGCGTCTGTGTTAGGTGAGTGCACAGAGGAGAGTTTCATACTCAGGCGCTAACTGTAGTCTCTGACTACTCCAGGTGTGCTAAGGCGTCCAACGTCGAATTTCTTCTTCTGGGCAGTTCGCAGCTTTTTCTCGTTGGACAGTCGAGCTCTGAATTTGGCCGCGACAAGAAAATGGTCAGAATCGACGTTTGCCCCTCGGAATGTATGCATGTCGAGGATGTTGGATGCGTGCCTCGCATCGATTAGCACATGGTCAATTTATTTGGCGGGTCGACCGTCTGGAGAGCGCCAGGTTGCTGTGTGGATCCTTAGCCTTGGGAACCTAGTGCTACTTATCACCGTATTACGAGCTGCTGCAAAATCGATTAGTCGATAGCCGTTGTCTGTTGTCGGTTCGTGGATTCTGTGCTTACCAACTAAACCGCAAAAGATGTCTTCCTTTCCGACTTTAGCATTGAAATCCCCGAGTACAACTTTTACATCATACTCCGGACAGGTTACGTAGGCTCCATCCAGGAGGTCATAAAACTCCTCCCTGATGGGATCTTCAGCCTCGTCGGTAGGGGCTTATGTTTTGGAACGTAGCTTTGATGCGGATCACAGAAAGGCAATCACTTATCGGATTGAAGTCAATGACTTTTGTCCTAAGCCGATTTCCCACGATGAATCCGCATCCTCATACATGCAATCTTCTGTATCTTGTATCCATCGTGTCTCCTGCATTGCGGTTATATCTTCCTTGTAACGCTTGAGGACAGATTCAAGTTTTTGAGAAGCATCCGGGGTGTAGAGTGTTCGTACATTCCAGGTGCATACTCTCATATCATAGTCCATTGACGTTCCGGGTCTTGTTGCCATATGAGGAGTTTAATTGTCCGAGGCTGGTTGTGTCTCTTTCATAACTAATGGTTTTTTCCATGGTCGGAAAGTTACCCCGACGGCACAACCCGCAACATGGAGGGCCAGGCCCTTGTTTTTGACCCTAGGACAGCGGGCCGGAGATACCGTCAGTAGCCCATTTTGGGATATGAGCGTTGCCGTTGAGGGCTCTCTTTTCCTCCTTTTCCACTCTTTTCCAACACCCTGGCTCAGTATTGGAAATCCCTATAGACCTGGTGTTCAAATATGTCGAAGCAGCTCATATAGGGATTACACTACCTACGATCTAACTGGATCTGTAGGCTCCACCGTTGACTCAATCCAGGGAATTCCTCCGCTGTCGCCTGAGAGTGAGTGCCTTAGTGAGAGGACACTCCTCCCCCCTATCTCGTTTGCTGCCACCAACGACCTTCCACAGGGGTTTGTTACCCCATCACCTGTCGAGTTACTAGGCACCCACCAGTCACCAGCGTGGAGGTGAAAGTAGGAGTTGATAGTGAGAGGCTAGAGTGAGAACGCTTGTGTTCTTATGTAATCGCATTACTACCCTTAAACACCGGCGAAACAAAATGTCTTAATATTCATAGCAAAATATTTACACAAGGACTTCAAAGTACTACTTCCCCGTGTGGAATTGCTTGTCTCCCATTGGACGCTTCCTCTGGTGGCAGATAGAAAAAACTCGGAATTTATGTAGAAAGGTGGGAATTAGAGTACAACTTGGGGACCAAGCTAGAGGTAAGATATTCAAAGAAAAAAAAACCTTGCCAGATGGCAGACAACGACGTTCATGTCGGCACCTGGAAAGTGAGACATTACTGCCACCCAAGAAATACAATGGAATGGAAAACTTTGATTTCTACTACATGGTCCGTGATTGAAAGAGCAGAAACAGCGACTATTCGGATGTGGATTTGTTATAAGTGCCAGACTTCAGCAAAAAGTCGTATGTTTTGAAGACATTAGCAAACGTAATGTTACAATCCCCATCAAGGCGAAAATCGCCAATATAATCCTCACGCTATGAGCTCCAAGACATAACTTATGAGTGACTTACGAAGTTTGATCTTGAAACCGTACTGCAAGATTTTAACACACAGGTAGGTAATGATGACATGACGAATGATGACATTTTCAGCAGTATTAATTGGAAAAAAACAGTCAACACGACACCACGTCTTGCAACGGACTTTGGCTTTTAACTTTCGTTGCGGAACGAAATGCCAATATAGCCAGAACACGGATGGTAAGTAACATTCAACAACTAAACAGCAAAACTTGGTCGGACGAAAGTATACCTGAAGAATGGAACATAAAAGGAGACCCTCTGAACTATGCCAACTACAGAGGCATATGTCTCCACAACATAGCCTACAAGATTCTATCTGCGGTAATATGTGAACGCCTGAAACCGTTTACCAACACCATGATCCTTATCCTTATAATTGGGGCTTTAGGTCAGGAAAGTTCGCAACTGATCAAATCTTCACAGCTCGGCAGATCCTGAAAAAAACCCAATAAGTCCAAATCGATAGCCACCACCTATTCATCGATTTCAAAGCCGCATACGACAGCTTTTAGAGGAAATATACAGAGCCATGTCTAGTTTTGGTATACGGGATTGATCTGTACGCCCCCAGATCATCTGCGTAAGCTATGGCGTGCCTGAGGGAACCTACAAGATCACTTGTAGAAATATTAACCAATATCGGGGAGTTCACCGCCCCCTGTTGTCAACCGTTTTTAATTTCAAATACTTTACTCGAAGTTACTTTGCCACATTCGACAACGAACTTCTTTTCCAAAACCATTTCATAAATCATATATAGCATCGGTTTACGCATGCCCAGTCTGGTCAGCTTTTAGAAAAGCCCCTTCAAAGGCCATCTCATGGTCAACCAGGTATGTCCCTGTGCATTGTTTCTTTGGGGTGCAGTGCAATAACCCCCGCGGAAATAAATTTCCGAAAAAAAGGAAATACACCCCACTGGGCTTGTTTCGAAATGAAAATAAACAGCGAGCCCAATCAGGGGGGTTGTAGTGGGGCAGCATGCCTCTCATTCAAATTTTGCATGCACCCGATTTCGCACCCATCAAAATCCAACAGATGGCCCAAGCAGGGAGGTTCATACTTTGTATACCGATCCCGATTTGAGTGCGAGTGTAGGTGTATGCTAAATTTAAATACCGGTGGGAATGCATGCTGCCCCCCTGCAACCCCCTGCTTGGTGCCACTGTTGAATTTAGGTTGCGTTCGAGTTTGGATGCATGCAAAGGAAATAAGCCCCACAAGCAAAAGTCATTACCAGCCCGGGCCCCATCCATTTCGAAAAGGAAATAAGACCTGCGGCTTCTATGGTTCTTAATTCCGCGGTGGTAATGCACTGCACAATTTTTTGGGCTTATTCCATGGAATGTTGGCATGAATGGTGTCAAGTCTCGCTCGAAAACCAAACTAATATTCCGGAATAATTTTGTTTTCCTCGACCCACCAAAACAGAGTTCTATTGACCATCTTTTCGAATAACTTGCTTACTTTCGGCAAAAGGCTTACGGACCGAAGATTTGCAGGCTTTTTTGTCCTTGTCCTTTTTAGGGATAGGATGAACAACCGCCGTTTTCCAGTGCATTACTCAGAGCATTGTTAAACCGGTTCTTAAAAAAAATCGACTGACAGGTGTCTCCAACGACGTTTGGGATACCGGATCGGTCATCTCCCGGCGACTTTTTATTTTTCAGAGATACAAAGATGTCCAGGAGTTCGTCTTTTTGCACGAGCAGCATCAGCCTGATGGTGACTATGAAAGATATTTCGTCATTGAATACTGTAGAACCGTGATTCTCAGATCACCAAGCTTAGAGTTCGGTGCGTAGGTAAAAGTGATTCAGAAAGGCTTTTTCTTCAATATCTCGATTTATGGGAACAGGGTTTTTCTACTTACACACGGTCTCGTCGGCACTGCCTATCGAATTCGCCTTCTCCTGGTGATCTTCGATCGTGAAAAAACCGTGAATATCTGTCTGTTCTCCGTCGTTTTGGAAATTTGGACACATGGAATGTCGTTCTGATCCTTTCCCCTGAATATTTTATTTATTTGTGGGAATATATTCGGGCTTCTGGTTTTTATAGCCTGAATTTTCTTACCCCCGACCAAACTTACAGATTTTCTACAATTCTCTGGAGATTAACTGTTGGAGAGTTTTGATCACTGACTTCAGTGTCCGAATATACGGGTCTTGTCTGTATGTGAAATGTTTGTGAAGCCGTTTAAGCCTCGAGAGGAGTGTGCTTTTGTGTCTGGAAGGCATCGATTGTTGGCGTTCGATACTTCTCCGTCTGGTCGTCAGAAAATTCTATCCTAGGGATAGTTATATCCATTGGCCTTCTAATGACTTCGTTATCTATAACTAAATGTTGGTCAATTTTATCGTTTTTTAAATTTCTGTTTGTCGGTGGATTAATTTCGCTCAAACGTAGTTCTCCCTTTACAACTCTGCCATAGCGGGGCCAGTTTGTCCTCCGATAGTCGAAAGTACACCGTTGGTCGAACTCCTCCAGTTGAGTTCGCTTGTTGGTACATCAATTGATTTTCCCTTGTGTGGGATGTCTACATCGCAACCTCAGGGTACGGATAGAGACCTTACCTTGTACCTTTTACCTTCGGTTTTGATTGCTACTTTCATTGTGCTTATTATGTTCGCGATCATTTCGCTGTCTGTCCGTAAATCTCAGGTCGTTTGTTCTCTTATGGGAAACTTGAGGTTCTGTGGTTTTAAAGTACGCTATGGATGTGGCAATGTGAGGTCTATCCATAGAGATCAATTTTTAAGACCCTTTTTGGAACCTTGGTAGCCAAGTGCAGTGTTTTAAACCTTCATTTTGACATGACTATGCAATTCATATCCAAAATAAGGACCAAAAATGTAGAGAAAGATCTTTAAGGCGACCTTCACCAATGCAATTATTTATCAAGACACTTTCTCGTGTATTGGAATCTGCTGCCTTGACGCAAGTGAACCATAGAGTCCTCACTCAGCTATCTGTGTTTATTCTTCAATCCTTGCTTACCAGGGATCAAAACCCGCCATTTTACTACAAACCAAAGCTACCCAGCATACAACCACTAAAGCTAATTAACCATGCTACATAGGTCTTCGAAAATCCTGTACTACAAAACTCTGATACCACGATGTAAACTGGGCCAGCGAACTTCACCCACCACAAGCCATCACGTCACGAAGGTTACGCTTCACTTGACGGCACTATACTTCATTGTTCCAGCGACTGTCACTAATTGGTTACACCACCACAATCTTGCATTTCACTATCATTCACTTAGATCAGAGTAGGTATCCACTGGAAGCTAGGTTTCAATTCCAATTAATCCAACTCCCTTTCTACCCAAAGTGGGGCGCTAGCTGCTGCAGCCCCATAGAGACGACCAGCGGAAAATTAATACGAACACGCCCATTCAACTGGCAAATGAATACTAATAAACATATCCTTGTAACAAAACATGCAACTCCATTGTTGTGCGTCGCACCTTTAATATGCCAACCCGCCAGAGCACATCCTGTTTGCACAGCGCGCCTCTCAACTTCTATTTTAGTCACAACCTTGGACGTATCTCTTCCATCAACCAACACAACGATGACGACGTCGTCGTCCTCACAGCAAAAATATTATTCCATACATATGCCTACGTTAGCTATATGCACCGACATAATATTCCTTAAATTAAAAAAAAAAAAAAACTCCAACACATCCGTCTGCCTCTCCATCACACCCTCCACTCCCACAAAACTCACTCGCAGAGATGAAAATGTTGGGAGTGCAAAAAAAAAAAAAAAAAGTGAGAATGCCATTGCCTGCTGGAACAGGAAAATTAAAAACGAAAAACGTGGGTAATTATTGGCCTCAGGTGCATTAAATGCAAAAGGATACACCGCGCGCCATCCACACCACCATCACCCGCAACAACAGCAACAACAACGGGGCAACAGTGAGAAAATGAAAAAAAAAAAAAAACGGCTCAGATAATTGGAAGGCTTTGCTGCAACTCACACTGCCACCGTTAGGCACAAGCGCTGATGCACACACAACAGAAAGCCTAGCCCAAACCCCATCGAAGCTAAAGAGAGTGCGATGGTGGTATACAAAACCGAAATCCTTCATCTTCTGCAAAAAAAAATGAAATGTATCCTTGGTGTAAATATAGAACCGACGAAGAAGAAGGACTCTGCTTTGCACTATAATTTCCATGTTTCCCTATTTCTGGTTTATGAACAACAAGGATATTTCTGTTGCTATTGTCCTCTTTAGCTAGAAACAACGAAAATCAAACAGAACTCTTTTCTCACTCACTCCTCTAGGTTTCACATGCCATCTACCCACCGCCCAACTCAAGGATTGACCGAAAAGTTTTTTTTTGTTTTTTTATTCGTCCTTTCGTCTGTCGGTTGATTCACAGCTTAATGCGTCTTCATTCCATTGCTGTGCTGTTCTGTGCAATTAATAAAGTTTTCTTCACGTATTTTCAACTCTTGTGACGAAAAGCGGTCAAGGATGGCTTTGAAATGCTTGTACACTCCTCGTCCTTAGTCCTGGTGCACTGTTCACTGGTCCAGTTACAATTTTCATTTCTCGACAAAACATCCGAGAAACGCTTTTCGTCTGAGAAGATGCAAAATTACGGTTCTTAATCTGTTTTTGTTTGCGGGATGGAAACTTTTATCGGAGGACGGCGACGAGTCCTTGTGAAAACAAAAATTTACAAAAAAAAAAGCAAACCTGGAGAGGGACGATTCACAGAATCGCACTTCTAAATGGGGTGCTGATTGAGTTTATTGTGCAACGGGATATACCGACATTCTTAACCTATTTCTTGTTGGTGTACATAGATGGCGCTGGTTGAAAAAACAGCATGTGACATACTTTTGTCATCCATTTAAAATTGCATGAATATTTCAATAAGCTGGTAGCCTGAAAAGTCAATAGCCCGGTCGATTTTAATAAATCAACCACCGGAAGTCTAGCGAGAGCTGCCCTGGAGCCAAGCTTTAAGTGATTGATAGGGGCGTCACAGATCAAAAGCAAGGCTCTTCACCTCTCCTGAACCATCCGACCCTGCAACTATTCACATTCTAACAGCCTTGGAGCCGAGTTCCAGATTATTGAAAGGGATTATATCCACCACAGACCAAAAGGAAGAATTTTTTGCAGAACTTGAGCTATCGGAACCTCCAACTATTCGCAGGCTAACAGCCTTGAAGCCAAGCTCCAGGTAATTGAAAGGGACAAGATCCATCACAGACCAAAAGAAAGAAGTTTCGCACAACCTGAACCATTCGAACCCTTGCGCAATCATCCACAGCCTAGCGAGAACTGAGTTTTTGCAGCCAGCACAGACCAAGAGCAAGATTCTTTGCATCACCTGAATCATTCGAACCTTCATTCATCCACAGTAACCCAGAACTCTGATCTTCCACTCTATGACTGAACTATTGACAAAGATCATGGCTAACAAAAAATCACGCTGGATGAACCTAGATGAGCTTCTTCGACAAATTCGGACAACAGATTATTTAGGAATCTCAAGGGTAAGTCAGGCTTCTTGAGCAGAGATGGTGGCGGATGAACCAAAAGGCCAGCAACGCTCAATCCCGTAGTGGATACTGGTGGCCCCGTGTCCTATGGGTATTTAATTGGAACTGGCCATCTAAGTTTGGGATTCTATGGGTGGGTAGTTAACACATAGAAAAAACCTATGGTTGCGAAGCAACAGTTAGCTGGAAAATACTGATTTTATTGTTGACGACCCTGCTAAACGAAAAAAAGACAACGACGTTCGTATCAGCACCTCGAATGTGAGAACATTAAGCAGGAGAAGTGCAGGCTACAAAGCAGACTTTACTGCCATCCAGGAAATACGATGGGATGGGCCGGGCAAAAAGAGGGTGAAAATCTGTGACATCTACTACGTACCGAGTTATAGTGAGCAGAAACAGCGACTATTTGGATGCGGATTTGTTATAAGTGCAACACTTAGGCAAGAAGTCTTATGTTTTCAAGACATAAGCAAACATATTCTAACAATTAACATCAAGTCCAATTTTGCCAAAATAAGCCTTATATGCGCTCACACCCCGATGGGGTGTGGACACCCACACTGATCAGGTGGGTGGCCAGGAAAGTCCACAACTGATCCTAAAAATCTACCCACTTCGCCAGATACTGGAAAAAGCCCAAGAAGTCCAAATCGATACCCACCACCTATTCATCGACCTAACCGACACATTCGATACCAAAAAAAGGTTTAGGCAAAGCGATACACCAGAGGATTGTGCAAAAGTCTAGAGCCAACACCAGAGGCACAATGTTCCAAAAATAGGTGCAACTAGCATACGCCGATGATATTGACGTCATTGGTAGGATTCAACGTGGTGTTAGAGCCACCTTTGCTAGTATAAATGAGGAAGCGGGAAAAATGTGTCTAGAACTATATGAGGGTAAGTTTATGCTGTCCACACGAAAGGACACACAACATCGACGAATAAGACAGAACGTCACCACTGACAGATACAACTTTGAGGTAGTACGGGACTCTATCTACCTCGGCTCCGCTACTAACTCGCACAAGATTATCTCGTCAGAAATCAAAAGAAATCCTTGGACGATTCGAGAGAAAAATTCTTCGAAAAATCTTCGGTCCCGTTTGCGTTGACGGGCTATGGAGATGAAGATTCAAGCAAGAACTATACGAGCTGTACAACGACATACCCCTGGTCAAAATACTCCGGATTGGACGTTTAAGATGGCTAGGACATGTAGAACGAATGGACACCAATACTCCGGCTCGCAGAGTTTTCGATTCCAAGCCAGACGTCAGACGCAGTAGAGAAAGACATCACCTTAAGTGGCGCGCAGAAGTAGAAATCGACCTCAACTAACTTCGAGTGCGCAACTGGAGGCAGTTAGCTAAGGAGAGGAATGTTAGTTAAGGCCCAGATTCATTCCGGAATGTAGCCCCTCTTAAGTAAGTAAGTATGAACTAACAAGACAATGTGACAAAGCAAACCATAATTCTAGCCCTAACCTCTGCGCCAGCCGATTCAATTCGTTAATGCAAACAAAGGGACTCTACTTAAACTTTGATGATAACTAAGTAAAGCTTTTGCTGTTTAGGAAACAGAATCCAGCAGGAGAAACCAGCCAACTTAAGGAGGCCCACCATATTCGGACATCGCCTTCTCATCTCCTACAATTGATGACTCAAAAATGGCCTCCGTTAGCCCAACTATCCACTTCGAAGAAGGTGGCGATGACATGGTTCATACATAAAAACCAATCTGGTCTTTATGAAAATATCTCTAGAATACGGTTCTGAGACTACACACTGTATCACGCAAGTGTTGCAGGTAAAAGCAGAACCCATACCCTTGTTATCTAACCTAAACCCCCTTCGTGGTCAAACGGTAGTCATTACGACATCATGAGAACACAAACGGTATCACCAGCTTATGTCTACAAACTACGACTGTCAAACTTCACTTGACGTTCCCAGGATCCCTAGCATGATGACAGTAAATTGAGTTTTAACAAATTTGTATAGCCTTGGCGGTGGGATATAAAAGCGGGGACGAATGTGCCCCTAAGACACCTCTTACTTTTTCAGATGGAAGCTAAATAACTTCCAAAATAGAATCAACGGTGACATCTACAACCACAGTTAGATTGAACAAACTAATCTGAAATATTTAGACAACAGGTCTCCTTGAAATTTCAATTGCCAATCTGGTCGCTTAAACAGAGATGGTAGCTGACGAATCCATAAAAAATGTAAAAACGAACTGGAACTCAAAGTTTGAAGCATGGCTTATTACGTGCATACCGATTGACCATTCAATATTTTGTTTAAACCAATAACGATTTAATGATGCTGATGGCGCTAAGCTCAAGATAATTATTACACTGACAAATAGATGGCATACTGACAAAAATTCTGTTTAGATCACGATCACCAAGTATCTATTTCCGCTAACCAACCAAATGGGCAAATAGAGATAATCGTTCTCTTTTGGCTTCTGACACTCAAGCAGCGAAGATCGGTGCATCAACTAAGAAAGCTAGTGCTAAGTACCAATAGCTATATTAAATCTTGTACCTTACATTTTTTAACTTTCTCTTACAAAGAGAAAGATATTGTTTTCGTGAAAATTTTCGACCTCGAGATTTTGATTGATTCTAACATTACGATGATAGCGGAGCCTAAAAAAGTGGTTTTTGGAATTCCGTCCGTCGGTCCGTCGGTCCGTCTGTCCGTGATCGTCTCCCCAGCCTAAACGGCTAGACCGATTTTCTTCAAACTTCGTATCCAAGCTTATTTTAGTCATAATTCTAGGCCATTTTTTTTGTTTGCTTTTAGCCATGTTAATAAGGGTACCTGCCATATAAAAATTACACATAACCTCAATTTTCTCGAAAACGGCTCTAACGATGTTGATTAAACTTTATATATACTATAACCATATTAGTTCCAACAAAACTGCATACCCAGTTTTTTTCGAGAAAATCCATATAACGGATTTTGTCATTTAGGCCATATAAGGAAAATTGATAATTTCTCGCAAACTATTATGTCAAATTGAATGAAATTTAATATATATACTACTATTACAGCTTGAAGCAATTCCACATAATTAGTTTTAGCCCAACTATCACTAAACGGAATTTTCAGTTTTGGCCAATAACAAAAAATCATTATTATTCCCATAGACACCAATTCCTTCAAATTTCGTAGTAAACGTTCGTATAATCACATTTCAACATTATTCATATCATTTTAAGCATTAATAATCAAAATGCTTACTATTTGATCTAACACCCAACTCGCTGTGAAAGAGAAAGTTACGTACGACCCAGTCGTGCACCCACTACTCGTTTTTTTTTATACGGACAAATTTTGATTTAAGTCAACTTAATTTACGTTCTGGTGATCGGAGTAGGTGAAGTGTTAGTGTGTGCTCTTCGAAATACGCTTGCGAATTTATGCATGCGGCCATAAAAAGCCCCAACTCTACCCTACTAACGAACGATCGAGCATAGAGCCTTGCTGAGTCACACAAAAATTCTGCTATCAGACGCATGATAAACGTGTCCACAGAAGCGTAAGCTGCGTCGCTTTTGGTCAAGCATAACTTGTATGTACACAGTTTGAGTAACCAGCGCAGTGCAGCAAACAACAACAAAATCTCCGTGCTCCACACAAGGTTGAGGTCACGCTCGTTTTACAAATAACCACCTAATTGGCAGTAACTCATCAAGACCAAGAAGCCGAATTCCGAGTGCCGAATAGTGAATCTTAATTCATAGAAACGTTCTTAAACATATTTCTCTAAGTTTAACTAAGTTTAATTAATTGAGTTTTTTTTTCTAATCTATTGTCTAACTTAAAATTTAAAACTATACTACCTACTTATTACTACCTATACCTATCAAAAGTTAATTTTTCTACATAATATTTACTAACTAAAAGTGTGTAAGTGTGGTGAAATTTATAAACACATAAATTTGCTAAAATTCGACAAAACAACAACCAATGTATCCTGCTCCTGACATGTCTCGACCAGCGTTAATAACAGGTAATTTATAAATTTGAATTTTTTTCTTTGAAAAGAAACACAAAAGTTTCACCTAAACTAAGTAAACACACATTTAGATAATTATCCTTTTTATTGAAATTTTGTTTTTCGCGGGTTAATTTTTGATATGTATGCATAATAACATAGATAATTGTAGTAATTGGAGTCGAATATTTCAGTATTAATTTGCTCTAAGATGTGTGTTAAAATGAAATTATCTCAAATATATAGAAAATTAATTAATATGAATTAATTTATTCAAAAGTCGAACTATTTCTTTGCATGCCAAATCAGTAAACAACTGACGTCACAAAAAATGTTCTTATTGACATAATTGGTTTCCGCGAATTTTGGTTAGATAGCTTTTATGTTATCAGTTCGAAGTCCCTCTTATTCCATACCAATATAACCCACGCATGCTGAGCTAGACTGGAAGTAGAGAAGAAGAGAGCGTAGTTGGATGGGAATAAGATTGTATTATATTGTTAAGAATTGCTCTCTGCATGATTGCTGTGGTTTTATTAATTGGTGGGTGATCGTACTGCACCTATCAGTATACGCTACAAGTTGGAAGTTAAGACAAGCCCAACCGACTTAAGCTTATGTGAAAATATATTGTTCAGAATGAACTGAGGGCTGTGGAAAGGACTTATTGCATTGACGCCTTAATGACAAAATGATAACGGCGTTCGTATAAGCTTTTGGAATACTAAAAAAAAATATATCTGACAATAAATGCTAATATAAGGCTCTTAAACCTGGCTTTTCCATTTATTTGTGTATGCGATATTATAAGGGCTGCGTCATCTAAGGTAAATTTTACAAAGTGCGCCATCTTTTATGTCGGTACATTGAACTCCTTTGACATTTATCAACCGATTGACTTGAGTAGACATGCTTTTGAAACGTCAACTCCTAAAGCGCTGTAGATTGAACATAGTCCTTCATTGTGTACACTCAACGTGTAGCCGAATATATAGTGAGGAACAAGCACCGTCTGTTTGATGTCGAATTTTTTATTTAGCACGAGACAATGGCTAAAGCTGTTGGATGGATCATTTCCGAGAACCCACATGTGTCAGTATCAGCGGAACCTCCTTGAGGCGCAACTTGTTGTTTGTGTCCATATAAAGTGCAATTGACTCCACGAATATTGTAGGCAGACCGTCCTCGTCGTTTGGAATACAGCCACCCTCACTTACTTACTTAAGTGCGGCGCTACAGTCCGGAATCAACCAGAACCTCTACCAACATGCCTACCCAATTAGCCCGGTCCCTAGCTAGCTGCCTCCAGTTGCATACACCAAGTTGGATGAGGTCAGTTTCTACTTGTGCGTGCCACTTAAGGCGAGGTCTTCCTCTACTGCGCCCGACATCTGACGGGGAATTGAAGACTCTGCTAGCCGGAGTATTGGTGTTCATTCATTCTACATGTTCTAGCCATTTTCATAACCCAATGCAGAGTTTTTTTTGACTAGGGGCATGTCGCTATACAGCTCGTATAGTCCTTGGTGGACACACTGTCTTCATAGCCTGTCAACGCAAACGTTACGGAAGATTTTTCGACGAATTTTACTCTCGAATCAACTAAGGATTTCTTCATCCATTTTTGATACGGTCCATGCTTCAGCGCCGTAGAGCAGTACTGGGATGATCTGGGTCTTATATAGGATCTCCTTAGTAGTTCGAGTGAGAGTTTTACTACTAAATTGCCTTCTTAGCTCGGAACGAACCATTTGATATTGGCAACGACAGCGAAAACTGCCAACCACCCGATCTAAGTGAAGTGAGGATAGCTATATCTAAACTCAAGCTTAATAAGGCCGCCGGAAATGATGGCCTTCCCGCTGAGCTTTATAAAGCTGGCGGAGATGACTTGGTAAGCAACATCCACCAACTCATAAGCCAAATCTGGTCGGTTGAAAGCATGCCTGAAGAATGGAACCTCAGCATCGTTTACCCGATCCACAAAAAGGGATACATTCTGAACTGCGCCAACTACAGAGGCATAAGTCTGCTCAACATCGCCTACAAGATCCTATCTGCCGTAATATGTGAACGCCTGAAACCGTTTACCAACAACCTGATCGGCCCTTATCAGTGTGGTTTTAGGCCAGGAAAGTCCACAATCGATCAAATCTTCACACTTCGGCAGATCCTGGAAAAAACCCAAGAAGTCCAAATCGATACCCACCACCTATTTATCGATTTCAAGGCCGCATACGACAGCATTTATAGAGACAGAGCCATGTCTAGTTTTGGTATACCGCCCAAACTCGCCTGTTTGTGTAGGATGACGATGGAGAATTCTCGCTGCACCATCAGGGCCGGAAACGACCTCACCGACACATTCGATACCAAAAAAGGATTTAGACAAGGCGATGCGCTGTCATGTGACTTTTTCAGATTGATTCTTGAGAGGATTGTGCAAAACTCCCGAGCCAACACCAGAGGCACAATTTTCCAAAAATCGGTGCAACTACTAGCATACGCCGACGATATTAACATCATTGGTAGGACTCAACGTGATGTCATAGCCACGTTTGCTAGTATAGAGAAGGAAGCGGCGAAAATGGGTTTAGCAGTAAATGAGGGTAAGACTAAGTATATGCTGTCATCACAAAAGGACTCACAACATCGACGAATTGGACAGAACGTCACCATTGACAGGTATAACGTTGAGGTAGTACGGGACTTTGTCTACCTCGGCTCCGCTATTAACTCTGACAACAACATCTCGTCAGAAATTAAACGAAGAATTACTCTTGCCAACCGCTGTTTCTTCGGGCTAAGAAGGCAATTCAGTAGTAAAGCCCTCACTCGAACTACTAAGGAGATCCTATATAAGACCCTGATCATCCCAGTCCTGCTCTAAGTCACTGAAGCATGGACAGTGACAAAAGCGGATGAAGAAATCCTTGGTAGATTAGAGAGGAAAATTCTTCGGTCCCGTTTGCTTTGAAGGGCTATGGAGACGAAGATTCAACCACGAACTATACGAGCTGTCAGCGACATACCCCTGGTCAAAAAACTCCGCATTCGACGTCTAAGATGGCTAGGACATGTAGAACGAATAGACACCAATACTCCGGCTCGAAGAGTCTTCGATTCCCAGCCAGGCGTCGGACGCAGTAGAGGAAGACAAGTAGTAGTTAGCTAAGGACCGGGCTAATTGGAGAGGCATGTTGGTTGAGGCCCAGGTTCATCCGGGACTGTAGCGCCACTTAAGTAAGTAAGTAAGTAAGCTCGGAGAAACAGCGATTGACAAGAGTAATTCTTCACTTAATTTCTGACGAGATGTTGTTGTCAGAGTAAATAGCGGAGCCGAGGTAGACAGAGTCCCGTACTACCTCAAAGTTATATCTGTCAATGGTGGCGTTCTGTCTAGTTCGTCGATGTTGTGTGTCCTTTCGTCGACTCCAAACCCATTTTTGCCGCTTCTTTTTCTATACTACTAAGCGTGGCTATGACATCACGTTGAGTTCCAGCGATGATGTCAATATCGTCGGCGTATCTTCTCAAAGTTGAAGAAGTCAAAATTCTAATTCGTCATCCTACACAGACTTGCCGGTTTGGGAGGTACACCAAAACTAGACATGGCTCTGTAGAGTTCGTCTCTATAAGTGCTGTCGTATGCGGCTTTGAAATCGATGAATAGGTGGTGAGTATCGATTTGGACTTCTTGGGTTTTTTCCAGGATCTGCCGAAGTGTGAAGATTTGATCAATTGCGGACTTTCCTGGTCTAAAACTACACTGGCGTTTAAGGTTTCACATATTACGGCAGAATGGATCTTGTAGGTGATGTTAAGGGGACTTATGCCTCAGTAGTTGGAGCATTTGTGGATCGGGCAAACGATGCTGAGGTTCCATTCTTCAGGCATACTTTCATCTGACCTAATTTGTCTTATAAGTTGGTGAATGGTACTTACTAAATCATCTCCGCCGGCTTTACAAAGCTTATAGGTCGGGTGTTTGGTAGTTTCTCTTGTCGTCGCCGATATTCAGGCTTATCAAGAATAAATTTCCCTGGGAATGTTTCCCTTGTCAAGTATGTGAACCAGATTGCTGAATGGGAACAGTTTCCCGAGAATATTTATTCGCGATAGGCCAGATTGAATAGTTCGTACTGCATGATGGCTATCGCAATGTGATCAATTTGGTTAACCATTGAGGAAACCGTATATACTGGCCTAAGTCCGTTGCCAGACGTGTTGTCGTGTAGGCTGTATTTTTCTGCTAAAGACCTCTTGTCTTCCTACCTTTGAGATTAAATCTCCCAGCACTTCTCACACATCGTACTTCGGTAGTCACTCATAGGTTTTTTCCAGCAGCACGTAGAATCAGTCTTTGCAATATCGTCGATTTCCTGCGTCAGCGCATGCAAGGCGAATTTGGCTTGATACGGATTGTTGGAATTTCTTCGCTAATGTCGTGAAAGAAAATTACTTCTTGCCTTAGTCTGGCACTTATAGCAAATGCGCATCGGAATAGTCGCTGTTTCTGCTCACATAACACGGTCTGTAGTAGATGTCACAGTTTTTCATCCTCATTTTACCCGGCCCATTCCATCGTATTTCCTGGATGGCAGTAATGTCTGCTTAGGGCTTTCGCAACTCTCCTGTTTAATGTTCTCATTAGTTTAGCATGGTCTTCCTTTCTCAGGCTTTTGAGATTTTTTTTTCCATATGTTAGAACTTGATAACTCTTTTGCTCCCATCTGGGAAAATGAAGCTTCTTAAGAATAAGTTCATTCTGCTCTCATTGGCTGCAGCCAAGAGACTTTAAAAGCAGGTTTATACTATCCTTTCAACAATCAAAGTACTCTGCACCATATGTAGGCTGAGAGTGTTTGAATCCTACAGCTAGCTAAAAATACATTCAATTGCCTACAATTAGCCCACCAGTCTTGCTAATAAGCTATTTCAAGAAGGTATATAAATAAATAAAACATCCCCTCGAATATTAATGGCGTGCCCTAATTAAAATCCAATTACGCTCAAGTTTTATTGGTTGCGTAACGATATGAAGCCAACAAACCCTAAACTGGGTAAGTAAGTGTGCCTAATAAATTTCCCCGCATCATAATTTATGTCGAGTTCACGATCAAGGACCGTATTTTTCCAGAACACAAATCCCAATTGAAAAATAATTACCCCCTTCCCACCATTAAATTATTTTCTCGCAATACCCACACCATAACGGGCTAGCCGTGCCACCTCGCAGCAATGCCATGTCGAACTGAAAAAAAAATGTCCTTTCTCCCGACATCGAACTTTGTCCATAAACCTCGCGAAATAATTTCCCAAAAATCCCATTATGCCATTCTGTTGCTTACTCCACCTCTGCGTGGACAATAAATATTAAAATCGACAAAATTTAAGCGTCCAACCCCACCGCCGCCCCCATTAAAAAAGGACGAACTCATTTGGAAAACACTTTCGCTTTTTCTCGCGTTCTTTGTGTAATTCTCTCAAGGCACCCCGAAAAGTAGACGCCAACAGCTGAGCAGTCAATAAATAAATTGCATATAATTGGAACAAGGTTACCCCCTTCGCTACCACCCCCCCAGGACTATTACCATCACCAGAGTCATTTCCTTGAGAAATTTTTTTTTGGCCAAAAGATGGCGCGAACCAACTCAGTAACTAGATACTGATTTATATTAATGAGACTCTGGTGAGAGTCAACGCACCCTTACCAAGGAGAACGGGTGTCCTTTGTCCTGTTTGGATGGCGTAGGATTTCGGTGGCGGTTGCTCTTTGCCTAATGAAGTGCCCTCGAAGGATAATCTCCTTCGACTCTGGCGGCTATTGCTTGTTAATTGTTGTGTAACTTAACAAATGAATAAGGCAACCCCCTGGGGGTTGGCTTAACCATGTCGGGATGAGACAATACCGCCTTGTGCGTTGGCCACCGGAAGGGGTTGGCTTAAGCAATTTGTCAAATCGAACTATGATCGGAATTAAAATATTACTTGGAACGGAACGAGGTTGATGGTGTTGTTCCGCCCGTTAAAGGAGCAGGGAAAGGAATGCGTTTTCTCTGCGTCAATTTAATTAAAATACACGCCAACTTCAAAATTTTGTTCTTTATGAGCGCGGGTATTGGTGGAGCGGTAAGGGTGGTCGCCTAAATCGTTCGAAGGGAGACGAAGAAATTGGTTTTTGGCGAACATTTTAATTAAAACACTTTGGCAGCGGAACAGTCTATAAAAATCGAACTTCAAAGTAAATGCGTGCAGGATATGGGAGAGGATTTGGCTTTGTTTTTGGCAAAGATGTGCACCTGCAGGTTGCAGTTAATGTGATGATGCAGTGGCTGATGATGCAAGCCTTCTGATATGATGGCGGAAATTTCATTAAAATGATTTAGGACAACGTCAACGGAGACCAAATTGAAATCATTTCGCGGTGTTATACGCGTAGATGTCCTTAAAATTGAAAATTCCTCATATTGCAACAATGGGTGGATTTCTGGCGAGAGTTCAGACTTAGGGTGTGGCAGTGGGTATAATTGAAAAAAGTTCTCCTGAGAGTGGGAAAGGTGGTTGAGTCGTTCAGAAAACATAACGAAATGGAACAACAGGAATGCACACTTAGCAGCCTTTAGGAAGGAAGTTAACAACAGTTACAGAACTATCAGCATATCAGGAGACAGGTTCATTAGAGGCAGTTGCACAAGAAAACAGAAGGTCATCCTCTAATGAGTCCGACAATTCAGCCTGGGAATCGAAGACTCTGCTAGCCGGGGTATTGATGTCCATTCGTTCTACATGTCCTAGCTATCTTCATCGCCCAATGCGGAGTTTTTGTTTTGACGAAGGGTATGTCGCTATACAGCTATTATAATTATTGGTTGAATCTTCGTCTACCCGGTGTTTAATGGTAGTGATGCGACTACATGAGAACACAAGCGTTCTCACTCTAGCCTCTCACTATCAACTCCTGGGGGGTGCCTAGTACCTCGACTGGAGATGGGGTAACAAACCCCTGTGGAAAGTCGTTGGTGGCAGCAAACGAGAGAGGGGGGAGGAATTTCCTCTCACTAAGGCACTCACTCGTAGGCGGCAGCGGAATTCCCTGGATGGAGTCAAAGGTGGCGCCTACAGATCTAGTTAGATCGAACTGGTAGTGAAATCCCTATATGAGCTGCTTCGACATATTCGAACACCAGGTCTATAGGGATTACCAATACTGAGCCAGGGTGTTGGAAAAGAGTTGGTGGCGGAGGACCCCTCAATGGGTCAACGGCAACGCTCATATTCCAAAATGGGCTTCTGACATCGGTATCTCCGGTCCGCTGTCCTATAGTCAAAAACAAGGGCCTGGTCCTCCACGTTGCGGGTTGTGCCGTCGGGATAACTTCCCGACCATGGAAGAAAACCATTAGTTATGAGAGAGACCCAACAAGCCTCGGATAATTAAACTCCTCATATGGCAACAAGACCTGGAACGTCAATGGACTATGATATGAGAGTATGCACCTGGAATGTACGTACACTCTACACCTCGGGTGCTACTCAAAAACTTGATTCTGTCCTCACGCGGTACAAGGAAGATATAACCGCAATCGAAGAGATACGATGGATAGGATCAGGTATAATGAAGAGAAAAAATTGCGACATTTATTACAGCTGCAACAAAAGATTGCATGTATGAGGATGCGGATTCGTCGTTAGAAATCGGCTTAGGACAAATGTCATTGACTTCAAGCCGATAAGTGATCGTCTTTCTGTGGCCCGCATCAAAGCTACGTTCCAAAACATAAGCCCCTACCGACAAGGCTGAAGATCTCATCAAGGAGGAGTTTTATGACCTCCTGGATGGAGCCTACGTAGCCTGTCCGGAGTATGATGTAAAAGTTGTACTCGGGGATTTCAATGCTAAAGTTGGAAAGGAAGACATCTTTGGTGGTTTAGTTGGTAAGCACAGAATCCACGAACCGACAACAGACAACGGCTATCGACTAATCGATTTTGCAGCAGCTCGTAATACGGTGATAAGTAGCACTAGGTTCCCAAGGCTAAGGATCCACACAGCCACCTGGCGTTCTCCAGACGGTCGAACCGCCAACTAAATCGACCATGTGCTAATTGATGCGAGGCACGCATCCAACATCCTCGACATGCATACATTCCGAGGGGCAAACGTCGACTCTGACCATTTTCTTGTCGTGGCCAAATTCAGAGCTCGACTGTCCAACGAGAAGAAGCTGCGAAGTGCGAACTGCCCAGAAGAAGAAATTCGCGCTTTAGCACACCTGGAGTAGCCAGAGCCTATAGTGAGCGCCTGAGTATGAAACTCTCCTCTGTGCACTCACCTACCACAGACGCCACCAATCAGTGGTGCCAGTATCGCCACATCATCAAGGAGGTAGCCGAAACCACTGTAGGTTACCAGCCACCCCCGATAAAGAGCCCGTGGTATGATGATGAATGCGTGTACAAGGGAAAGGTGACAGAAGATGCACACAAGAAAGCGCTGCAGCGCAAAACAAGGGCAGCGAGAGAAGAGTATCGAGCCAGGAGAAGGGAGGAAAGACCTTGCGTAGAAAGAAGAGATCCTACGCAGCCTCCCAGCTCAAGGAGATCGAAGAGTCGCGCGATCATAGCAACATCCGGAAGGTTTTATAAAAAAGCCAAGCAACTGGCTTCTGGCTACAACACCGGAACGCAGGATCTTCGAGACAGCGAAGGAAACCTAGTCACCGAAGCGCAGGGAATAGTAGAATTCTTTAAGCAGCATTTCCAACAGCTGATAAATGGGCATCACTTAGAGAGAGTGATAGGGCAAGAAGAGAACCCACGTCCAGACAATGAAGAACTAGTTCCACCACCTAGTATAGAAGAAGTGGCCTAGCTATAAAAAAGCTTAAGAACAACAAGGCCGCAGGTTCTGATGGCTTACCAGCGGAGCTTTTTAAATACGGTGGTGATGTTTTGGTAGGGAGCATGCACCGAATCATCAACCAAGTATGGGTGGAAGAAAACATGCCCGATGACTGGACTATCAGCTCCATATGCCCCATCTACAAAAAAAGGCGATCCTATGTCTTGCAAGAACTTTCGAGGCATATCCCTGCTTGATATCGCATACAAGATCCTATCCAACGTACTGTGTACCGTTCTGCAACACACTAATCGGCACGTACCAGTGTGGCTTCCGGCCCGGCAGATCGACTATAGACCAAAATTTCACGCTGAGGCAAATCCTGGAAAAGATCAACGAATTTCAAGTCGATACTCACCACCTATTCATCGACTTCAAAGCCAGGTATGATAGCATACATCGTCAGGAGCTCTATATAGCGATGGCCGAATTCGGAATTCCAGCAAAACTGATTCAGCTGTGTCACGTGACGCTGGAAAACAATCGATGCAACCTGAAGTTTGGAAGTAGCTCCTCCGAACTATTCCAACCATGCACCGGATTCCGGCAAGGAGACGCGCTATCATGTGACTTCTTCAATCTCGTACGGAAGCAGATAGTGCGCAGGGCAGGTGTTAACATAGAAGGCAATATTTTCAACCAGCTGCTGGGCTATGTGGACGATATTGACATCATCGGTCGCTCCCAACATGACGCGATAAAAGCGTTCACGTAGATTGAAGAACAGGCGAAATCCGTTGGCCTTGAAGTAAGTGAGGACAAGACTAAGTACATGCTATCAACAAACAAACAAGCATTTGTCCACCGCCTAGGACAAAACGTCACTATAGATAGCAGCAATTTCGAGGTAGTTAAGGAGTGGCTTACCAGCTACCTCGGAGTTAAAATAAACCCCACGAAAGACGCCCTAAGACGATACTTCGGTTTTGCGAACAACTGGGTTCAAAACTCCTAACTCGAAGGACGAAATGTGTGCTCTACAAAACCCTTATCCTGCCAGTTCTGCTTTATGGTGCCGAGTGCTGGACGATAAGCAAGTAGGGAGAGCTGATACTGGGCTCCTTCGAAAGAAAAATACTTCGGCGGATTTTTGTTCCTACACACGACGAGGGCGAATGGAGGAGAAGATACAACCGCGAACTCTGCGAGCTGTACCAAGATGGGGATGTAGTCCAAAACACATCGAGCGAATGGACAATAATGCTCCAGCTAAGAGGATCTTCGAATCCCAGTCCCCCGGTTCGAGAAGGCAAGAAAGACCGATCCTCCGTTTCAAAGACCAAGCCATCGCGGATACCAGAGCGCTTGGTCTAGACAACGAACCCTTGATCGTATAGAGGATGGAAGTCTGCAGTGTCTCAGGCAGAGACTCTTCACGGGTCGGGAGCCCGATAAAGCAAAAAAAACCTCAGACCACTTATACAAAGCCCGATTGAGAATCTTTTTGAAAACCTTACTGATACTCGGTAGGAGACTTATCGACCGGAAATTTGCCGGATTGGAGTTGTTCTTTCCCTTTCTCTTGAGAGGATGAACCACCGCCGTCTTCCACCGCCCTGGATAATATGCGTTAGTCAGCGCTTTGTTGAACAGCGTGGCGTAAATGTCCACAGCTTCAGGGGGTAAGTGTCTCAGTACAATGTTGGATATACCATCGACTCCCGCTAATTTCTTTTTCTTTATGGAGTCGAAGATGATCTGGAGTTCCACCTTCCAGCATATGCACACAAACTTTCGGCTTACATAGTTTTCGGTTCCAACTGAGATTATTAAACTTAATAACGAAAGTAGCTGTGCCTTCACCAACATGTCTCTAGAATTAGCCCCCGATCCGTAGCTAACTGCCTGCGGTCGCATACTTCACGTTGATTCAGGTCAGTTTCTACCTGAGCGGTCCCTTTAAGGCGAGGTCTTCCCCTACTGCGTTCCACGTCTGGCTAGAAATCGCAGATACTCTGAAGAGGAATATTGATATCCATTTGCTCTCATATCCCACCGACCTTGTTGTTGTTTCATTGAGCAAGTCTTTATATGGTTGTACAGCTCGTAAAGCCCTAGGTTGAATCTGCAAAGCCTTAGACCATCAACACAAACCAAAGCTTTTACGTTTAATTCCGTTTCTCAAAATAATTAAGGATATCTTCATCTGCCTTTGATTCAGTCCGTAGAGCAGGACTGGGCTTACATAGAATCTCCAGTGAAGAAGATACCTGGAACCAGTAGTTTTAGGAACGATCCAAAGTTCTACTCAAACTATGTCACCACCTACGCGCTAACATAGTAAACATATAAGAGAGGAGAATAGCGTCTTAATGTGGGATCCAAATGTAAAAGAAAAATATGATGAAAGTCATCCTCAAACGTAAAACCCCATTTTGTTATAAAAATAAACCTCACAGAAACAATTATCCCCACTCTTCCCCCAGAGTCACCAACATAACTCAACGGCTCCTTGTCACATCTTCCCTTTGAATCACATTTTTCTCTGCGAAATCAAATTCAAATCTGACACTGTTAACACTCAGTTAACAGGACTGGTACATTCACCCAAAACAACTGACATACCGACCCAAATGCGGTGCTATGCGCGCCCGGGTAATTGTCAAAACACTCGTATAACCCATTCGTCTAACTAACGATGGTATCGCAGCCACTCGCCATATTCCATTTCGATTTGGCATCCATGCCACGATTCCATTTACATTTCCTCCCCAGCAATCCATTTCCATTACACATACACAAGCCATCACACACATCATCGTCCTTCGCCTTCGCTTTCGCTTCGTCCTCCCGCCATCCCAAAACAAGGAAAGCTACAAACTGCCAAGCAAACAATTGAAAAATCAAATATCCATCAAACGATCATCACATTTGGATTATCTCAACCGGCAATCAGTGTCAGAGCGGGACCCCCCTCTCTTTGAAAATGATGGCCTCCCCTCGTCCATCACACCGAGCTATCCAGTCATCGTCCATCCATCTATCTATCCCCGTTCACCCATAGCAAACGGTACTGCGCCTGAACGTGGGCTCCGCTCGGATATGATGGAATCGAATCAATCTGTTCGGCGTGTCCTTAGAATGTATTGCATCAAATCAACTAATGCCATCCCTTGGGAATACGAAAATTTGATGGCATGACCTCTATCATTGCGATGCACGCCGCTCCGTTGCCGTAGCTGTAGCTGTAGCTGTAGCCGTAGCCATTGCCTATGCCGGCGTTATCCTTCGTCGTCTTGTGTGCGAGTGGATGTGTTTGTGTGCAATAAATCTGTTCTCTGGAGCAATCGAAATAATTCAGCTCGGAATGTGTGTATCCCTATCCACCCGACCTATATGCCTATGAAGATATCTTCAGTCAACAGGACTGAGAGATGTCGATTTAGTTCCGCGCTCAAGGCAGTCAGGAGGCTTCGGTAGTGTGTTTGCCTATGTGGTTGGGGTAACACAGCCTATGCGGGTGAGAAGGGTAAATGAGTGAGAAGCAGCTGATGATTTATACAGCAAATAGAGCGTGCTCTTCCAGCCTGACGAGGCATCGATGAGGTGAGGGTTCCTGTTGGAATTTGCTTACTCGTAGCGATTCCTTAAGTAGGGCTTCGGAAAATTTGAATTTTATTGATCTGCCATGAGTCGTCCCGGGCGGTGGAGTAACCCCGACCAGGGGGAGCTGGTGTACTTAGGTGAGAGTGAAAAGAAATGTTGCTTTATGGAGCAGCACCCCATTTTCTTAATGAAAAAGGGCCGTTGGTATGGGCCTGGGCTGTTAAGATATTTCCTGAGTAAACATTACAATGAACGGCACTATTCGATGGAAGAGCATTCTTTGGGGGCTGTCAACTTTCATGACTCTTCAGGAATGGTACAACTTTTGAGGCGAATTAAATCGGATGTGATCAAATTTAATTACCCAGGGGGTTGGAGGGTGTTTTCGAGAGGAATGTGTTGAGCAAGTTTTTGAGTTTTCTTCGTCTTGACACAAGCTGTTGACAATATTATTTGACATGAAAGGGGTTGGGATTTGTTGGTCAGAGGTAGTCGTCAATGGTTATGGCGGTCGTTGAGAGGTTACCGATTTAATCCACCTCGAAAGCTTTGATTGTTTTTGAATTGAAGAACAAAATCAAAATGGGTGCTGTGGCTTAGTGTGTTGGACTACTAAGAGAGGGTTTCCGTATGCAAATTCCGAAAGTGACAACATCGAAGTTCTTTTCCCCAACCCGTTTCTTGTGAAAGTCTGACAAACGTCTATGAGCATAGAACTCTCATGAGAAGCTTCTCAAAATTTGAGGTTCGAAAACCGCGTTAAAATGGCAAAAATAAACATTGTGCGCTCAAAAAATGGACCGTTGATGCGGGATATTTTATTTTTTTAAGGGCAAAATCAGTGCACTTTCAAATTTAAGTACTGAAAACGTATTTCAAAAACATTCTCAAGTTAAGTTTTTGTTCCTCTACAGGAGCATCGCCTTTAAAGTAGAGCGGTTTTGAAAAAAATTGAAAAGTGCTGTTAAAAAATGACAGTGAGAGACCTGTCAAAACTAAAGATCCTCAAACATTAATTTAGCTTTTAAGGGTCAGGAATTTCGGTGGTTTTAAATTCTGAACTTGCAGTAGGTGGCACGCTTATGGGTGCTCGAACTTAAGCTCGCTTACGATAAAATTTACAGGCTCTCTCCTTTAATACTTTCGTTCCCCCTTTTCTTGTGCACTCAATCTTGAAATTTGGGGGAAATGGTCGGCAGTTATGGTACCATCAGCCTCTGGTCCACGACCTTCATATCCGGAGAATGCAACCAAAAATAGATACAATAAGCGAGTGGGGTAATCTACGTGCGGTGCAGCCCTAAGCAGATAGGGGGGTGTCATGACCGACGGAACAACATATCTTAACGTGCAACAGGCGGTCCAGGGGAATACACCGTCGTCGTCAAAACCCACGGACGGTGATGGACTCGCGACGGGCAGCATCTGACAGGACGTTCTGAATGGGAGTGATGGAAAACCATCCCTCGTCGACCCCAACAGAATGATGACGGGTATGGGAGGACAATCCCTGGAGCCTAATACCCTAACGAATCGTTTGCGTTTCCTTATTATAAGCATAGACGCAAAAGGTTAGATGGCAAGGAGTAGACGTTCTCCTGTTTCACCATACGGGAGCGACGTAGGAGCAGCAGAGACTTGGCTTGATGGCCAAAAATACACCCGTCCAATGAAGCAGTAACTAACGGGTGATTTTTTAAGAGGTTTAGAACTTTTTTAAAAAAAAAAACACAAAAAATTCAAAAAAATGAATGAAATATTTATTTGAATCGATAGTTTGAACCTTGCAATTAATGTTTAAAGATAATTTCATGCAAATGTTGACCGCGGCTGCGTCTCAGGTAGCCCATCCGCTGAGTCCAATTTTGGCATACTCTTTCACACATATCGGCCGGTATCTCACGAATGAATGCATGGATGTTGGCTTCCAGTGCGTCAATCGAAGCAGGCTTGTCCCTATAGACATTAGCCTTGACATACCCCCACAAAAATTAATCTAATGGTGTCAAATCGCACGATCTAGGCGGCCAATTGACCGGCCCGAAACGTGAAATTAACTGTTCACCAAACTCGCCTCGCAATTGCGCCATTGTTTCGCGTGCTGTGTGGCATGTGGCACCGTCTTGTTGAAACCACATATCATGCAAGTCAAGAACTTCCATTTCGGGCAAAAAAAAGTTTGTTATCATCGCTCGGTAGCGTTCACCATTGACAGTAACGCTGCGATTCGCATCATCTTTGAAGAAATATGGCCCAATAAACCGCACCAAACAGTGGCTTTTTCGGGATGCATTGGTAGCTGTTGCAATGCTTCTGGCTGATCTTCACTCCAAATGCGGCAATTTTGCTTATTTACGTACCCATTCAACCAAAAATGAGCCTCATCGCTGAACACAATTTTTCGATAAAAAAGCGGATCCTCGGCCAGCTTTCCAAGAGCCCATTCACCAAAAATTCGGCGTTGTGGTAGGTCGGCTGGCTTTAGTTCTTGCACCAGCTGTATCTTAAAAGGCTTTACGCCCAAATCCTGCCGCAAAATTTTCCACGTAGTGCTGTAACAAAGGCCTAACTGCTGGGAACGGCGCCGAATCGACATTTCGCGGTCTTCTGTCACACTAGCTGATACGGCCGCAATATTTTCTTCACTACGCACAGTACGTAAACGTGTTGGTGGTTTAATGTCCAACAAAGTAAATTTGGTGCGAAATTTGGTCACAATCTTCCGAATAGACTGCTCAGAAGGTCGAGAATGCCGATCATAAAATGGAAGCAGCGCGCGATGAACATTTCGAACCGAGCACGAATTTTGATAGTAAAATTCAATAATTTGCAAGCGTTGTTCATTTGTAAGACGATCCATGGTTAAATTGCAAACCAAACTGAAGCTGTTTGACAGTGACACAAGGTACTAAACACACGTCAGCTGTCAAAACCAGTGTTGCCAAAACCAAACCAGCTTAAAAATCACCCGTTATAAAGTTACGTTCGATGGCCAAGAGAAAAACGTCTCTTTCCCCCAACGCAACAGAGCAACGGAGGAGCAACCGAAGTTTTAGGCGGACGGGCATGTATAAACACACTCGCCACAAAATGAAAAGCAAACAAAACGGACACCAGACACGGACAACAAACACACGGGATATCTCAAAAGCTAGGCGATTTTCGTGAGGCAATCGTGACCGTCCAAAGACAACTGTCAATGTAATTAAGGCAGCTGTCATACTGTCAAAACAGCCAACAGCGATCGAAGGAGACAAGGGCAAGTGTAACAAATTTCAGAGCCACCAAGTGCCTCGAGCCCAACATAAAAATAATTTAAAGATCCCTTACCCACCAACACATCCGCAGAAATTTGGTTTTAAGCAGGTCATCCTTCTCCTCCTTCCTCAACCCAACCTCTCGTAGTCCTCTCGATCACAGTAACCTCTACTTACATACTTACTTACTTACTTAAGTGGCGCTACAGTCCGAACTGAACCTGGGCCTCAACCAACATGCCTCTCCAATTAGTGCGTAGCTAACTGCCTCCAGTTACGCACTTCTACTTGTTCGCGCCACTTAATGCGAGGTGTTCCTCTACTGCGTCCGACGGGTGGCTGGGAATCGAAGACTCTGCGAGCCGGAGTATTGGTGTCCATTCGTTTTACATGTCCTAGCCATCTTAAACGTCCAATACTGAGTTTTTTTTGACCAGGGATATGAAGTTGCACACATCGAATAGTTTTTGGTGGAATCTTAGTCTCCATAGCATGTCAACGCAAAAGGGACCGAAGATTTTCGAAGAATTTTTCTCTCGTATCGACCAAGGATTTCTTCATCCGCTTTTGATGCGATACATGCTTCAGCGCCGTAGAGCAGGACTGGGATGATCAGGGTCTTATATAGGATCTCCTTAGTGATTCGAGTGAGGGCTTTACTACTAAATTGCCTTCTTAGCCCGAAGAAACAGCGGTTGGCAAGAGTTATTCTTCGTTTAATTTCTGACGAGATGTCGTTCTCAGAGTTAATAGCGGAGCCGATGTAGGTAAAGTCATGAACTACCTCAAAGCTATATCTCTCAATGATGGAGCAGCGAGAATTCTCCATCGTTATCCTACACAAACGGACGAGTTTGGGCGGTATGCCAAAACTAGACATGACTCTGTTTACTTCGTCTCTATGAATTCTGTCGTATGCGGATTTGCCATCGATAAATAGGTGGTGGGTATCGATTTGGACTTCTTGGGATTTTCAAAGGATCTGCCGAATTGTGAAAATTTGATCGGTTGTGGACTTTCCTGGCCTAAAAGCAAACTGATAAGGGCCGACCAGGTTGTTTGTAAATAGTTTCAGGAGTTCACATATTACGCAGATAGGATCTTGTAAGCGATGTTGAGGAGACTCTTGCCTCTGTAGTTGGCGCAGTTCAGAGTTTCTCCGGTTTTGTGGATCGTCAAACGATTCTGGGGTTCCATTCTTCAGGCATACTTTCATCGGACCAGATTTGGCTTATGAGTTGGTGGATGTTACTTACCAAGTCATCTCCGCCAGCTTTATAAAATGACGGCCTTCCTCATTTTCGGCAGCCTTATTAAGCATGAGTTCAGATATTGCTATCCTCACGTCACTTAGGTCGGGTGGTTGGCAGTTTTCGCTGTCGTTGCCAATATTGAATGGTCTGCCTAACAGCGGAATGTTGTTCGTCATCACCGTTTAGAAGTCTGCAGAAGTGATTCTTCCATATTCTTAACATCGATTGTGTCTCAGCTACGATATTGCCTTGTTCATCTCGACAGGATTCTGTTCGAGCCTTGTATCCTTGGCTTTGACGTCTTACACTTTGGTAAAACTTGCAAATATCGTTCCTGGAGTGGCATACATCGCTATATCCTCGATCGCGAGCTTTTCTTGCTATTTTTTCTTCTTTCTGAAAAGCCGGTGTTCTTCCCTTCTTCTCTGCCTATAGAGCTCAATGGCAGCTTTCGCCTTCACCTGCAGATTAGCCTTGTAGGAATCGTTCTTGGCTACGAGCATCTATCGGCATTCCTCATCAAACCAAGGGTTCCTGTCGGTATCGTTGCCATTGTTCTTCGATATACGATGCTGGTGGTATGGTTTTAATCGACAGATTAAGGGATACGCGTTGCGCGAAGGCATTGGCGATCCATTGCGAGTCCAGTCTTTCGACATGAAATATTTTTTACAGTATTTCTGGTTTGTTGCGTCATGGTGGATATCCGCATCCTTACCTTGGCTGCAACAAGTTAGGTCCGAGTTGATGTTAGCTCCTCGGAATGTTCAGACATCCAAAATACTGGATGCGTGCCTCTTGCCTAGCAATGTGATCAATTTGGTTGACTGTTTGTTGATCTGGAAACCGCCATTTCCCCTTATGGATATCGAGGTGAGGAAACCGTGTGCTGGCTATAGTGGCATTTCGTTCGTTACCAAACGTGTTGTCGTGTAGGCTATATTTTCTGCCAATACTGCTAAAGACGTCTCCTCTTCCTACATTTGCGTTAAAATCTCCCAGCACGATTTTAGCATCGTACTTCGGTAGTCGCTCATAGGTTTTGTCAAGGAGCTCGTAGAAGCAATCTTTAGCTATATCGTCCTTTTCCTTCCTCGAAGCGTGAGCGCATATAAGGCTAATGTTGGCGAATTTGGCCCCGATGCGAATTGTTACAATGCGTCCGCTAATGTCTTGGAAACATAAGACTTCTTGCCTAAGTCTGGCACTTATAACAAATCCGCATCCGAATAGTCGCTGTTTCTGCTCACTAAAATACGGTCCATAGCAGATGTCACAGTTTTTCATCCTCTTTTTGTCCGGCCCGTCCCATCGTATTTCCTGGATGGCAGTAATGTCTACTTTGTAGCAGCTTAGGGCTTCAGCCCTTTTTTCGTTTAGCAGGGTCATCAACAATAAAATCAGTCCTTTCCGTGGCTATTGGTTGCTTCGTAACATATAGTTCAATGAGTGGGTAGTTAACCCAAAGCACAACCCCCGACCTGGAGGGCCAGTTCCAATTGATTAGATACCCCTAGGACACGGTGACATCAGTATCCACTACGGGATTGGGCGCTGCCGTTTGCCTTTCGGTTTATTCGCTACCAATCTATGCAAGCTGCCTGACTTACTCTTAAGATTTCTCGATAATCTGTTGTCCGAATATGTTGAAGCAGTTCAACTACGTTCACCTGGAAATATTATGGTTTATTCGCACAATGTACAGTCCATCAGACAAGAAAATCTCGATTCTTAGCCTTAGAACCCCACCAGCTATAGCCAATGTTATTTCGCTTGGACGGACTCAAATAAATTCTAGGACTACCTTGCCTTATGAGGAGCCCGTGAAGAAAGAAGAGAAACTCTGCAGTCTAGCGATCTATTATACCAAAGTTTCGAATGAGTGTGTTATTTGTGCTCCTGATATCATGATTAGTTTATAGAAATGTTTTTTTTAAATGCGACTATTTCTCCCTCTAAATGATGACCTAAGAGTTTATCTTTCGACTTTTCAATCACACTTCCCGGCAAATTGCTTCCCAAGCGCTTGTTCCGTTTGCCTACCAGTTTAAGTAAACAGAACCCACCTTCACCCTGTTTACAACAGCAAACTTGCATAATCTATGCAAATGTCTAATTGCATCCTTAATCAGTAACCACCGGAGTGGGTTGCACTTCCTCCATCATGTGCGCAGTTGCACTCTTTAAGGACTCGGAAAAAAAGTGCAACATTGTATTCGAAAAGAAACGACAGAGGAATGCACAAAAAACAAAGTGAATCCATTAAAGCACTTCACTTTTTCTTCCTTTTTTTTGAATGAAGGACCTGCACATACTCATACCCGTACAGCATCTCAAGGAACACACCACTTTACATTGAACCCTTTTATATCGGTCTCTGTCGACTTCACATAATCATTATTGTTATTATCCGCAGCCATCGAATGTTTACACAGCAGCAGCTCTCTCTCACTCGGAGGTCCTTTCGTGCCGAGGAACACCTCTCCATCCAGACACAGTCAAAGCCCATAATCATCGATTATCGTGAAAGATTCAGATCAGGCTGTGCTCTCCTCTCGCCTGTTTGGTAATTTGCAGCCAACTACAAAGTCGACCAAAGTGGTTCCACCACTTGCTTGCAGGATGCGGCGATAATGATAAGGACATGTTTGGAGCATTCAAAAAGCTCCTCCATCCTCCTATGTATAAAAAAAAACGGGAAAATCGTCGAACGCCGATTAAGGAGATGCTGAACTCATAATTGGAATTAATTATGCATCCCTGTTTGAGTGGCTTAGTGCGCCTGCAGCTGGCTTGGGGTGGGCCTTGTGTGCACATGCGGGCGTGCATAGAGTTCAGCTTTTGGGGTTAAGTGCAAATCGTACTATCGTATATCCTGTTAACTACTACCCTGGCTGGCACAAGTGGCTCGGGGGCGCTGATATACTCTAATAGCATGTGAAGACGAAATTGCACTTTAGTTGCGCATGAATGCATGAACTGCGCGAAAACAAAAGGACCTTTGAAGGATTCACTTCGATGCAGAAATTTAAATTGAACTCTGGAGAATCTTTCAGGAAGCCGATATGGGTTATACTTCATATTTAAGGATATGGGATCGCTTATATGTTTTTATTTGCTGCGTGATATCCTGAAGGCATTTGAGGTTAGGATTTGAATTGAGATTCCTTCGATAGTTATGAATACTTACCTACGGATGGACTGAAGGACTGTTTTTGCTTCATCGCTGGTAGCGACAGATTCCGTCGACATAGTTTGCTCATTCCTGAAGCTAGACAGAGATTTGTTAATGTGGGAAAACGTATGGAAGTCTAAAGAGCCATTCTTGGCATTCACTTTTTTTGAAGTTAATCCCCTTCAAATGTTGGCCGCAACTGCGCCGTAGCTCGTCCATGTGGACGTTCGATGACGCGTTCGAGCATATTCGTCGGAATCTCGCGAATAACACGGGTAACGTTGACCTCCAATGCTTCAATCGTAGCTGGCTTATCCACAGACACATTAGACCTTTACGTAGCCTCAAAGGAAAAAGTCTGGTGGTATGATATCGCATGGTCTTGCTGGCCACTTCACTGGTACGAAGCGTGAAATTAATTGTTCACCGAAGCGGTCTCTCAATATGTCCATTGTTTCACAGGCTGTATGGCAAGTATAGCGCCGTTTTGTTGGAACCAAATGTTGTCGAGATTTCGGGCTTTAATTTCAGTTAAAAAATTGTCTTATCATGGAGTGATATCAAGCCCCAATTACAGAAACCTTAGCGCCAGCCTTATTTTTGAAGAAATACGGACCGGCGACTCAACCGGCCCATAAACCACACCACAGGGCTGTTTTGCGTGAATGTAACTGCGGCTCTTGAGCCTCTTTCGGCTGTTCTTCGGCCCATTTACAGCAATTCTGCTTATTGACGTATCTATTGAGCCAGAAATGGGCCTCATCCCTGAACAGCAAAAGTCTCTCATGAGCCCATTCACTGAATTTCTTTGGGTGTAAGTACATCCAAGATGAAATGTCAATGAATGCCAAAAAACAGATGGCAACATGACACGACTCACGCGTTATCTGTCAAAAAAAAACCCTTTTTGCAACTACGTTACAACTTCGAATGAGCTTCTTCAAAACTAAAGGATCCATCAAGCCATTGATCAAGTGACACAACTTGATCAATTTCGCGGAATTCCGTATTGGGTCGTCACTCCAGAGAGCTATTTTCGTTGAATGCCATCAACCTCTGCCTTGAAATCGATGATTCTTGACCTCAAATTTCCAAGAATGATCTTAGTGTGGACATTTGGTATATAGTCAATCAGCTGGTGGACTGGGGCCCCTTCTGGTGTTGTCTTACAGAAAGCCTCTAGAATTTTAAAAAGTACCTTGGATATGATCATGTTCCTGACAAGCCTGTAAGCATCATCTATGGATGCTCCTGGAGCATAATGGGTTCGCCTGACCTGAGAAAAGTTTACAAAAAAAAACAAAAATATCCAGAATACTGCAGCAAGACATAGACATCTCCTTTCTTGAAGATGAGGATCTAATATTTCTGTAAGACCCTCTGACGGAAGTCGTTCTTTAACATTTCTCTGATATGGTTTGTAGTGCTTCCAGAATAGGTTGCCATTTGGCAAGGTCTTATAACGCAACAGTACTCCATTGAACCTCATCTTCCACCTGTTTTTCGATGGCCTACTGAGCTGTGATAGTTGTTATCATAATAGCTTCAAGGGTCAAGGGGCCTTCTCGAAATCTGTACCGGCGTTCATCCTCCTAGCGTCTCCTTTGTTATGAGTGAGGTCGGGTCGCAGAAGCTTCTTTAATGCAGACAAGGACAGCGTGTACCTCTTGTGGCTGGGCTTAGTTAGTTATCCGGACGGGGTTGTTCTTGCCCGCTCACTACACCTCACCTGCTCAAAGAAAGTTTATATCCTGCCGTTGAATCAAAATAAAAAAGGATAGACAGCTACATTACATGGACTACAGACGGACTACATTTGATAGGACAGAATAAGGTAAACAAGAAACTACCACACAAGAACATATGCCACAACCGATGAGAGAACTGGGAACATAACATCGCGAAGCTAAAGCACAAAAAGGAAGAGCCTGGCACACATCTACTGCGCTCTTGAATGTCGTGCCATGTCCAACAAGCAAAGTTGGCGCGGTAGGCTGATGAATCTTCTGTGGCGACCTCCCTTTGGTTATAACGTGAGTCCCTGATTCTTCCATTGATTGGAAAAAAACTCTCTCACTCTAGTAGACATTATATCCGTCCACGAACATCCCAATTCTAGATATAATCGCTGCTTCAAGGGCTACATTTGGAATGTCATCCGTTCCTTTTTTATTCCCAAAACGTTTGCTTGCCTCAATAATCTCTGTTGGTGTTATCTTAGTGATTTCAAGCAGACATCCCAGCCATACACGAAACTGACAAATTGGCTAGGGACATGGACATATCACAAGAGGATATATCACAAGAGGATATCAACGTAGATAGTCAAGCATAACATTTTAACATTTGTCGTTCTAAAGCTCTATGCAATCAGAATAGGGTAATATGGGTGCCGGGTCAAAATGACACAATAGGAAGTAGCTATACAAGGAATCTAGGATCGTAACACCTTGTCCCCCGATCCCACAGCAAGGAGTCTTCCGCTAGCTGTCAAAAAAATTTACACAACAAAACAATGCAATGGCCATATGGCACAACACAAAAACGTGCAAGGATACCAAAACTCTCTGATCGGCAATAGATTAGATTAGATTTAGATTAGATTTATTTTATTGAATTTAATATATTAACAATATTCATATTATGATTTAGGATAAATTAGAAACAATAAAATCGATAGGCTTGGCGTTGCCGTCTGCCTGATTGACTCGCTAAAATGTGTGTGTGTATATAAATTAAAACAAAACTTTTTAACATATTTAACAATAAAAACATGGATTTTTTTTTTTTTTTTTACTATCTAAATTCCGTGATGATATTATATCGGTACGAAAAAGCGGTTTCGATAAACCTATAGAGAGCATGCCAATTTTCCCCGTTAAGAATAATCTTTGTTTGTTCCATTGTCAATGATCGCTTTCCAAAATAAATAAGTCGTATTTCTTTGTAGATTGGACATATTGCCAAAAAATGAAATGTATCTTCTTTTGATTTTAAATTGCATATCGTGCAAAGATTTGATTCAATTTTTTTGAAAGGTGACCCGTTTAGATTCAACATTTCACTTCTTGCTCTACATATCAAGGATATCGCATTTAGGCTGTAGCAGTCATTAAAATAATTTTTGCTTTTTAGATCGTAGTTTAGTTCGGGGTATATCAATCTGTTTAAGGATGATATGGCTTGAGACTTGCTTTCGTTGCGATTGTGGATGTCAGATAGCTCCAAACGATTATAGCATTGTTGTTTCAGAAGTAATAGATTATCGTGCTGGATATTTAGGGTTGACTGACATTTATCTGCCAGAGCTACCCAATGATTAGTTTATTCCAATTTATTTTCAATGGTGTATTTTGCGAGAATGAGTGGGAGTCTATGCGCAGGATATTTAAGCACTTTGAGTATATAATTAAAATGTAATTTGAGGGTATAACTGAAAAGACTTGGGAGACCTGTTTCTAGACATAAGACGTAGTTAGGTGTGCTCATTGGAAGGCGGAGTAATTTTTTTACAAAAAAACGAAGAAGCTTTTCTACTTCCTCGTATTGTTTAAAACCCCAAGTTTGACAGCTATAACACATAACTGAGCGCATAACCGCTTCAAACACACGATACTTGGCTGATATTGGTATTTCATTTTTAGAAATTATATTTTTCCACGAAGCGTTTATAAGGCTTTTGGATGCTGATAGCTTCTTTTCAAGGTGTTGCGTTATTTTCATGTTGGGCTCTAAAATTATGCCGAGATAATTATATTGGGTGACAACTTCTATTGTTTCACTATCATAAAACCACTTTTCATTCTCACCCAGTTTAGTTTGCCTGTTACGTACAATCATGATCTTTGATTTTTCCAAGTTGACTCTCAGATTCCACATTTTGCAGTAGTTATGCATTTTATTGATCATAAGTTGTAGGCTATGAGGTGATTCCGCTAGTAAAACAATATCATCTGCGTATAGTAGAACCTTAATGGTTTCTTGTGCGATTCTTATACCTGCAGGCAGGTGTTCCGATATGTCATCTATAAACAGAGCAAAGAGAACTGCGCTAAGTAAGCAACCTTGTTTCACTCCAGATTTAGTTTTAAACCATTCGGATATATTTCTTCCGTCCCATACTGTTTGCCGGGTGTTCTTATACATATTTTTTATGACCTTCAGCATTTGAGATGACATGCCTTTTTGCGAAAGTTTATAAAAGAGTGCGTTTCGGTCAATTGAATCAAAAGCAGCTCTGAAGTCCACAAAAAACACGTATAATTTTCTATTTTGCCTAAGGAAGTATTGGGCGATCGTTGTCAGTGAAAATATATTGTCAACAGTAGAGTAACCTTTGCGAAATCCTGCTTGATATTCACTCAGTATTTTATTTCTTTCTACCCAGCAGTTAATTCTGTTAAGTATGATAGATGAAAAAACTTTAGCAATCGAGTTCATGAAAGATATTCCTCTGTAATTAGATGGTGTATTAACATCTCCCTTTTTGTATATTGGGTATACAATAGCATCTTTGAATTCTTGAGGTACATCGCCTGTTCTAAAAATGAGATTGAACGTTGCCAACATTTTACTTAAGAATTCAGCAGGGGCATTTTTATAAAATTCATTTCCTATTCGATCAGGTCCTGGAGCTTTTTTATTTTTACAATTATGCAGACTAGTCATAAGTTCACTCATTTCAAATTGCCTATCCATCAAATCATCCACTATATAAGGCTCAGCAAATTGAATACTTTCATGCATGTCAGTGGGGTTAAGTAGACTTTTAAAATAAGTGGCTAGTTTTGAGGTAGAAATATAAATTCCACAGACATATTCCACGCCTTTGAGGGTCTTTATTTTATCCCAAAACTGTTTGCTGTTAGTTGTGCTAGAAAGTTCTATTGCCACTGACATATAGTATTTTTCACGTTTGGTTCTACATAGAAGTTTAAAATTTTTATTAGCGTTGATGTATTGTTTTCTATGAGCTTTATCTGGACTTGTTGTTAGTTCGGCAATAAGCGGCAGCAAATCGAACGAGAAGCGAGGAAGAACAGCTCGAAGAGGACATATCACATCTACTTCGTGTCACTGCCCTGTAAAAGAGTAATCCCAAATAAATATCCCTAATAGAGTGAACTACAAAGATCATGTTGACCTAGGATTCAACATACGTGCCTCTCCAATTAGCCCGGTGCTTTGTAAACTACTTATGCGTGCCACTTAAGACCAGGTCAACCTATATTGCGTCTGTCGTCTGGCTAGGAATCGAATACTATGCTAGCCGGAGTATTGGGGTCCATTCGTTCCACATGTCCTAGCCATCTTAAACGTCCAAACGGAGTTTTTTTGACTAAGGGTATGTCACTGTACAGCTCGTATAGTTCGTGGTTGAATCTTCGTCTCCATAGCCCGTCAACGCAAACGGGACCGAAGATTTTCGGAAGAATTTTTCTCTCGAATCGACCAAGGATTTCTTCATCCGCTTTTGATACGGTCCATGCTTCAGCGCCGTAGAGCAGAACTGGGATGATCAGGGTCTTATATACGATAGTAGTTCGAGTGAGGGCTTTACTACTAAATTGCCTTCTTAGCCGGCAGAAACAACGGCTGGCAAGAGTGGTTCTTCTCTTAATTTCTGAACAGATGTTGTTGTCAGAGTTAATAGCGGAACCGAGGTAGACAATGTCCCGAACTACCTCAAACTTATTTCAGACAATGGTGAGGTTCTACCCAATTCGTCGATGTAGTGTGTCCTTTCGTCGACTCCAAACCTATTTTTGCCGCTTCCTTCTCTATACTAACAAACGTGCCTATGACATCACGTTGAGTCCTACCAATGATGTTAATATCGTCGGCGTATGCCAATGATTGTAGTTGGATCGGGAGTTTTGCACAATCCTCTCAAGAGTAAAATTGAAAAAGTCACATGACAGCGCGTCGCCTTGCCTAAATCCTTTTTTGGTATCGAATGTGTCGGTGAGGTCGTTTCCGACCCTGGTGGTGCAGCGAGAATTCTCCATCGTCATCCTACACAATCAAAAAATTCGGGCGGTATACCAAAACTAGACATGGCTCGGTATAGTTCGTCTCTATAAATGCTGTCGTCTGCGGCTTTGACATCGATAAATAGGTAGGGGGTATCGATTTGGACTTCTTGGGTTTTTTCCAGGATCTGCCGAAGTGTGAAGATTTGATCGATTGTGGACTTTCCTGGCCTAAAACCACACTGATAAGGGCAGATCAGGTTGTTGGTAAACGGTTTCAGGCGTTCACATACTGCGGCAGATCGGACCTTGTAGACGACGTTGAGGAGACTTATGCCTCTGTAGATGACGCAGTTCAGAGGGTATCCTGTTTTGTGGATCGGTCAAACGATTCTGGGGTTCCATTCTTCAGGCATGCTTTCATCCGACCAGATTTGGCTTCTGAGTTGGTGGGTGTTACTTACAAAGTCGTCTCCGCCAGCTTTTTAAAGCTCTGCGGGAAGACCGTCATTCCCAGCACCCTTATTAAGCTTGAGTTTAGATATTGCTATCCTCACTTCACCTAGGTAGGGTGGTTGGCAGTTTTCGCTGCTGTTGCCAATATTAAATGGTTCGTTCTGCCTGACAGCGGAATGTTGTTCATCATCGCCGTTTAACAGTCTGCAGAAGTGGTTCTTCCATATCCTCAGCATCGACTGTGTCTCAACTACGATATTTCCTTGTTCATCTCGACAGGATTGACGTTTTACACTTTGCGTAAACTTGCGAACATCGTTCCTGGAGCGGCATACCTCTCTATATCCTCGATCGAGCGCTTTTCTTGCTCTTTTTTCTTCTTTCTGAAAAGCCGGTGTTCTTCCTCGTCTTCACCTGCAGCTTAGCCTTGTAGGCCGCGTTCTTGGCTGTTGCAGATCGACTATAGACCAAATTTTCACACTGAGGCAAATCCTAGAAAAGACCAAAGAATTTCAATTCGAAACTCACCACCTATTCATCGACTTCAAAGCCTTGAATGATAGCAACCATCGTCAGGAGCTCTATATAGCGATGGCCGAATTCGAGACGCTGGAAAACACGCGCTGCTACGTGCAGTTTGGAAGTAGCTCCTCCGAACTATTGCAAACATGCACCGGATTTCGTGTGACTTCTTCAATCTCGTACTGGAGCAGATAATGCGCAGGGCAGGTGTCAGCACGGAAGGCACTATTTTCAAAAGGTACGTCCAGCTGCTGAGCTATGCGGACGATATTGACATCATCGGTCGCTCCCAAACGTGCCGTGATAATAAGCCGTTTGTCTTGAAGTAAATGAGGACATGACTAAGGATAAGACTAAGTGCTATCAACAAACAAACCAGCATCTGTCCACCGCCTAGGACAAAACGTCACTATTTCGAGTTAGTTAAGGAGTTAACACAAACTCCACGAACGACACCCTAGTGGAGATCCGTCGAAGAGTTACCCTAGGAAACCGTTTCTACTTCGGTTTGGCAAAACAACTGGGTTCAAAACTCCTAACTCGAAGGAGTTGGCGCCAAGTGATGGACGATAAGCAAGAAGGGAGAGCGGATACTGGGCTCCTTTGAAAGAAAAATACTTCGGCGGATTTTTGTTCCTATGCACGAGGAGGGCGAATGATGGAGAAGATACAACCGCGAACTCTATGAGATGTACCAAGATGTGGATGTAGTCCAAAAAGCCAAAACACATCGACAACATTGGCACCAAGCGATGCGGCCAATAATGATCCAGCTAAGAGGATTTTCGAATTTCAGCCATCAGGTTCGGGAAGGCAAGGAAGACCGAACCTCCGTTTCAAAGACCGTTTCCGTTTCTAGACAATTGGAAGTAGCGAGCTCAGGATCGTAGAGGATGGAAGGCAGCAGTGTCTCAGGCAGAGACTCTTCAAGGGTCGGGAGCACGATAAGTAAGTAAAGTGCATGGTTTCAGTAGGATGGCTCAACGTCGCATACGTTCAATACGTCTTGTCACAAGTTCGTGAAATTTTCCCTGGAAAATTGATCTGCAGAAGAGGACTTTTACCTGTGGTTCAAGTTTTCGCCAGTTAACCTACTCTCCTTGCCCATTTTGGGAGAACCCTGCAGAAATGCGTTCATAAATTCATACAGAAGCAAGATATACTAAAAAAGGGGTAAATGGAATGATTTTTAACCTAAAACGGTATTGCCCTTCTAGACCTGAATTTTTTTTATTTTCAATTCCATACGCTGCATCACTAACATCCTTTCTCTCATGACTCTCCTTGTAACCATTTTAACCTCACTAAATCGCGTTCCTAAAACAAATGCACTCACCGCTCAATAAGTGGACCACAAACGACCGACTAACAAAAAAAAGCTCCAAAATCCATACAATCAACCTTCAGCCTCGCCCCCCACCTGCACCTGCAAAATTTAATGAAATAGAGTCCGCGCACTTGATTAATGATCGCCAAGCGTCGTTCCAATTTAAACAAGATGAACTGCATAACTGCTCCATTTCAATATACCGGAGGTATCAGGGGGTGTAAGGAGGTGGCTTTTCCAAGAGCTGATTGTAAACAAATTCTCTCCTCGCCCTCGTCTAATTGCAAAATAAAAACGCGCCAGCAAAAGCATGCCAACCAACTACACAAGTTAAACAAAAGCGCCATCATTGGAATTTTCAATTTTCCTAGCGGGACCTAGAGTATACATTGGGTATCGGTACCGTTAGCAGATCCATGGCCGCCGAAAAACTATGCCACATCCATTAATCATCATCGCAAGCAAATGGTCTGCGCCATATTCACAAACATGATTTACTGAAAATTTATAACGCCCCCTGCCCTTACTGTGTAGCACAGAACCAGGACCCTGCACTTTAGTTACTTTTGGTCCTCGGCGGAAAATTCATTCAAAAATCGACACGCAAACAATAGATGCCCGACCGGGGTGGATGGAGGACTGGCTATAGCCCCATCCGTTCCTGCTAATAGGCCAATAAATCAACCAAGGGGCGACAATATTTTATTCCTCTTAATCACTTTAAATAAATGTCGACTATAGGTGGCGCATTTCTCGTCCTTTGCGTAATAATTCAAAGCCACGGAACCACTTGAGCACTCCCAAATCTAACATATTCATGGAGAGTGTAATGCAAAGGGGGTGGGAACACACTAACCACCCCGCAGGACTCTATTCAAATGGAAATAACAGATTTTTTTGTTGTTGAATCCAAATGGTAAATGCGGCTAATAAGGCAGCGCACACGGCGCGCACCAGCAACATAATTAAGTGGCCCGCAAGGATGTTTTCGTCGTCTTCCTTTCAGATACGATTTAGCAGACCGACCGACACGCCGCCACCCTCCTCCGACAACCTAATTGAGCATTAAATAATAACCTGGATATAAATGGAATCCAGTACCGGTACACGGTATACGCCGCACAGGAGCACCATTTCCAGCTCCATCTCCGTATCGCCGCATCTCCAAAGGGGACCACAACCACCACCTCAGTCAGAGGGATGTTGGCTGTTGCGAGCCGCCGCGCCTTTCCCCAGGTGAAGTTGGATTTTTAAGTGAAGTACTACCACCTGAGCACCACGAAAGTATCGTGAGCTTACCGTGCTATGCCATTGTGTCCACGGGACGATTAGTGGTTAAATTCACGATTCAATACTTTCGGGGGTGGTGTGCCGGGTTTTTTTTTTGGAACTTTTTGTCACTAATTGGAGAAGGATGCTTGAACTTCTTGCGCTAATCGTTCGAACATTCAAAGTCGTGATATACCATGTCACTGCAGGTTCTAAGAAGCAGGGTACATGAGGTTGTGTGTCTAGGGTTTACCTGTTCAAGGTCCAATTTGTTGATCCACAACACAACAGCTTACTACGCCGACAACGACGACATTAATGTCAAAATGGAATTCCCATTGCGAAAGTTTATGTCAGCGCGGTGCATACCATTTTACTGAGGAAACAGTGAAGGCAGGATTTCAAAGGATCACTTGTGGTTTTAGAGTTTTTTTTAAGGTGTTGGCACTTTTTTGAAGGGAGAAGTCCTTTCGCGAGAAAATTCTAGTCAGGGCGTAGCTTGGTTTAATAAATGGACTCTTGAGCTGAACAGGGTAGAATAGATCATTAAAGAGGGTCCGAGGTGGGTCTTTCATGATTTTTTATCCTCCGCCTTCGACTCGATTACACTAGGGTCACATCGACACGCGTACTAAGCATTTCCTATCAAACTTTCATTTCTTAGAGCCTGATTTGCGATGGATTCGGACGAGCTTGGTGTCTTAAATCTCAGAGTGTGCTCCATCGAATTGAACACTCAGCAACCCATCTGCGTCCAGCTGTGCAGAATTCCATTCTCAAGGAGGACCATAGTGAAGGAAAAGGTGAAGGAACGTCTTCGACAGGGGTTATAATCCCCATTTCCTCGGACTTTTGTCCCCTAAAGTGTTAACTAAGAAGAATGACGGTATCAACTCTCGTGGCTTGAACAAAGCAACTATCAAATGGACGTTCCCCATGCCGGTAACCAAGCATGGTTGTCGTTGACAGGAAATACGTTCTTCACAACGCTGGACTTAGAATACGGGTACCATCAGATCCGAATGGAATAGAGCAGCAAGAAGTACACGGATGTTGGTGCATTTGAATTCAAGCCTTTCGGGCTTGTTAATATGGACTGTCAGGCCTGCATGAATACGCTTAAGTCGTATCTCAAGCAAGGTGATGCAGCGTTATATCATGGCGACACAATAATTTCCAGTGCAACCGTGGAGGAAAGCATAGTACAACTACGTCTGTTCTTGAAAGCACTGAGGGAGTCGGGACTAAAGCTCAACCTGAAGAAGTGCTCGTTCTTCCAACAGAATCTGGTGTTTCTGGGGCACAGAATCAACAAGGATTGATTGCAGCCTAGCAGGCAGAAGTCAGCCGAGATTAAGGACTTCCCTATGACGAGAAATGTGCACGAGGTACGTCAATTCCTGGCGGTGACAAGTTTGTTTATACAATTCGTGAAGGACTACTCGGTTTGGACGATTCCACTAACAGATTTAACTAGAGCAGATCGCAAGATCCGGTGTGGGCCTTATATGATCAAAAATGTGAACATGAGGCACATACGGATGCTTCGTCTGCGGGTCATGCCGGCCGGTATACTGTTGCAGAGAGATGGGAAGGATACACGTTTGCAATCGGTGACCTCCTTCAATAGGAAATGTGAACATGAGGTACACACGGATCCTTCGCCTGAGGGTCACGCCTGTATACTGTTCAAGAGAAATGGGAAGGATAGATGGAAGGTATGCTTAAAATGTGAACATGAGGTACACACGGATACGTCGCCTGAGGGTCACGCAGGAACACTGTTCGAGAGATGGGAAGGATATGTCTTTACGAACGGTGATCAGAGGGAAACTGACGGCCAGCGCCAGCGGTTGCACGAAAATACCACTCATACGAGCTAGAGGTCCTAGCGATTATAGAGAGTTTGGAGCGGTTCAGAGGGTATTTACTCGGGACCGACCGACAATGAAGCCATCGTGGCGACGAGCAACAAGAGGAAAATTGTACCAAGGTTTGAACGATAGTGGCTGAAGTAACAGGAGTTCTCGTTTCATACAGTCACCAGCCAGGTAAGAAGGCAGCGTATGTGGACTCCTTGAGTCATCCACCAACAGATCCAGAGCAGGAGGTAGAAGAGGCGTCTAGAGGCGTGATTGGTGATTGCAGTGGGAGGACAATAATTTGAGGCAAATAATCCTGATGTTGCGGAATCCGATGCCTATAGCCGCGAAGACGGCTCTGCAAAAGGTGTATGCTATCACTGGACGTCGCTTGTCATGGATAATCTACAGAAAGAAAAGATGGGCGGTCCCAAAGGGGATACGTTGGCGCATCCTCATGATATGTTTCATGATGACGTGGGCCACATGGCAGACAAGAAGACTCTGCAGCGGATACGTGAGGTTTACTGTTTCCCGAAGATGAGAGCCTATATGAAGCAGTACATCAAATCCTGCGTTGAGTGTGCGTAATATAGGAGGTGGGGCAGTATGTTTGAAGGAGAGCTCAGCAGCGTCGAAGGGGTCCCTCTACCTTGTGAATGATCAGAAGTGGTCCAGATGATGAGTTTATGTGGACCACGTCGGATCATTCACAATAGGAAAGGATGGCACGAGGTATGTACCTGTTGTACTCTTCGATAATTCCACAAAGTATAGCATTCTGCGAACGGTGAAGACGACCAGCGCAAGAGCATCTGGCCGTTATCAAGGAGAACTCAGGATATTTTGGCGTACCGTTGAGGATGATTACAGATCTAGGCACCGCGTTTACTGCAGAAGAGTTTGGTTAGAAGAATGTAATCCATCTCGTGAAGAATGCTTTTAGGGCGAACGCACAGGTGGAGAGATGTAACCGAACTCATCAGCAGCGGATTATAACTGGGACGACGACGGCTAGTCCCCACTCCAAGAAACATCCTCCGGAATGAACAGTAGCTGGAGTTAGGGAAGCAGCTGGAAATAGGTGATTGAGATATCCAGATCCGAAGGAGACTCTCTCTAAAATTCAAGAGTCCCAGCAAATCCAGAAGAGGCGAAACGATCATCGTCACCACAAACCGCCGAAATACAAACCCCTAGTTCTCATCGACAACGAACCAGGGCCAACCGGGGAATCTAGAAATCTTAAGCCCCGCTTCAGAGGCCTTATGTAGTCACAAAGGTTCTGTCACATGACCGGTAAGTCATCGAAGGTATACCAAAGATGCAGAGGAGAGGGAATTCTCTACGGTAATGGCTACGGACAAGATGAAGCCATGTTGTGAGCTGCCAGACCAGACACATTTCGATGACGACATAGACGAGAGAGAAGAAGACCCCAGAGGGTCATACGGACAAGATGAAGCCATGATGTGAGCTACTGGAGGAGAATCTTTTCGATGGCGACATAGACGACAGCGAAGAAGACCACAGAGGGGCATACGGATAAGATGAAGCCATGATGTGAGCTGCTGGACGAGACACTTTTTGATGACGACACAGACGACAGCGAAGAAAACCCAGAGGATCCTGAGGACAAGATGAACTCATGGTGTGAGCTGCTAGACGAGACATTTTTTGATGACGACACAGGTGAAACCGAAGAAAACCCAGAGGATCAGCCTCGGGATGGGCGAGCTTGTCATGAGAAGTTACTTACAACTCAGTAGTTCAGATTGCTCATAAAACTGCCTTCATAAGTTGAGAGCTTCATTATAATCATTACCTGATTACCTGATCATTACCTGATCTAGAACCACATATCTGTGTCATGTTGGCCGTCTACCAAGCCCTTGTACCTGAGTCAAGATTTTCTTTTTCAAAAATAGCTTTCAAAAATCTGAAGGCGATCAGTCACGAGCTTCTACATCCATTTGTGTGTGCGACGTTATACATTTGTTTGGCAGGACGAACGAGACCTACAGTTTGAAGTCGGTTCCGAAGGGAAAGTTAGAGAATCTTCTCAAATTTCATAATCTTAGGTCTCTGGCATTACAGTCAGAATTTCGATGGAGCTGGATGATAGTTGAAACAACTTCCGAATTCAAACCAAGGATCCCGCGATTGGACATCACAAAGCCCTAACTTTTGGATCACTTCCCACCCAATAAATGATTGCTCCACCCAAAGCCCGGTTTTTCCAGAGTTAACTCACCAAAGAAGTCGGGTTAATCCTGAATGAAGGACGATCTAGCACTCAAAAAGAATAAAAAAAAAAAAACTCCCCTTGACTCTGTGAAAAGCTCGCTGACTGTAAACGGCATGCCTTTCACATATGTGTGACAAACGGTGACATCTTCATCCGACGCTGACACAGTATGTCCTCGTAACTCAAACTGACGCAAAATGCTGTGTACCTTGAAAGGGAATTTAACGGTCGACGTCTCCGTCAACGTCATCTTCAACGCCCAGCACTACCGTCAACGTAGTACTCATATTCATTGCTTTCATCTCGCATCCTTTTTTAGAGCTCATGTCCTCGGCTTTCCATATGTGTATGTATCTTCGTTTTTTCGTGTCCTCCGTGCCCATACCACCAGCCGAAAGGCGCATTCTTTGTGTGTGGTTTTTGTTTGCATTTTTAGCCTCTAGGACTTAATGGCAAAGTAATATGCATATGTGTTTTAATTTACTGCAACTTTAGAAGGGTTGCTGTCGCCGTCGACGCCCCCGGTCTCTGGCCATATTGAGATGCGCTGTCGGGCGTCCCCACTCCACCCACACCACCACCACCTCGTCCATATTCATCGTGATTATGTTTCACAAGTGACAGCACCACGAAGCGGACGGGTATGTGTGACTGTGTTTTCGTCCTTTTTTTTCGGGGGCAAAAAAAGCTGAAGTATGCTGACATTAGATTCTTTTTAGGGACTCGTATTTTTATGAAGGATTACGGCGACAAAAAATGACGCTGATGTGTGGTGAAATTGCGCGAATGAAATAAATGCGCCCATCCTCCTCCGACAAACATATTTTTCTGGACACTTAAGCACTTCATCATAGGCTCAGATGTTGGTTCAGTGCTCGCACCCATCTCCTAGCCTAGTTGGTACACGGATAGTACGACTTCTTAAAGGATCAATTTCGTTAGCTGATTTTTTGTTTACCCGCCATCTGTGCGAAGGAAGACGTTGTAGTGTTCCGAATTCAATGGATGTCGTGAAAAAAAAATTCCCTGAAAGATTATGTTATCCTTTGTTGTGATGGAGGTGGCAGTGGGGGAGGTGGGAAGTTGATGTTCATGCACTGCTTAAGGGCGTCAAAGTGACAGCGGAACAAAAATAGAGGAAGGAAAAAAAAAATATACGAACGAGGCGGACAAGCATGGAAATATGAAAACTCATCCGCACTCACCCTCAACTCGGGAGTAGGAGACGGTCGGACGGGCAGGCGGGCGGGTATATATGACAAAAAGGACTTCAATGTCTTGGTTGTTTTGTTCTGAATTTCCTGCAGGAGTAAAACGGACATAATTTTCTCCTTTTGATTTGCCACCATTATATCTACCACTGCTACTGAGTCCTTGTGCGAAGGTTTACTGCATTCGGAGGACGACAGTGTTTTCATTTTTATTCGGTTGATTTGAAGTAAAAGGTTTTTTTTTGCGTTTCCTTCGTCCTTGTTACATTTGAAAATATGCCCGGAGCTATTACTCTGTGATAAGTCTAAGTGATGGTGTAAGGAAGAAGTAATGCATTCAAATCTGAAAGATTGAAATGGACGATGGTGGATGGATGGATGATGATTTTATCAAATTTTGAGAAGTAGACATTTTCGAAGATCTAGTTGTCGCGGATGGACTACGATGAGGTAGCAATGGTCAAGGAAGAAACCTATACCGCGTTTCCACATGTAGAATAAACTATACCACGCAACTAGAAATAACTTTCCAGGATATTTGTGTTTGATAATAGAAATTTGAAAAATAACGACTAAGTGGCGATTCACAGACCTATAGCCACCTTTAGATGGTCAAAATGTGTAACGAAATCTTGGCATCATTAGCATAGTCCTTATATCTGCTTGAGAAAAGCCCACAAAAAAAGAAGTCCAGAGGCGACAAATCGCATGATCATGGTGCCAAATTGATTTCGTTGTATTGAGAGATAATCCAACCTGGGAAATGTACATTCATACAGCCATGGTTACATTGCCCGCGAGGAATATATCGCCATCATGCTTAAAACCAAGTTTTCGATATCCATGACATCACATTCAGACCAGACATCGACATCGATAATACTGTCATGCTTGCGCCGAAGATTTACCATACAGCATCATGTTTGAGTAAAACGTTTCAATGAATCCGCCTGTTTGTCAATGCAAAGGCTTTCCAACAGTGCTCCTTGGACTTAGTTAGAGGAATCCTGCTTATTAACCATCCGTGGTTTGGTTAATGAATGAAATGAAAACGTACTTCACCATAAAAGATGCTTTTCTGTGAAGTATCCTCACTGAATGGCACGGAATGAATACCCTGCCTGCTGTAACCTAGATGAGCTGTTTCGACATATTCGGACAACAGTTTATCTAGGAATCTCCAGGGTAAGTTAGGCCCCTTGACCAGAGATGGTGGCGGATCAACCGAAAGGTCAACGGCAGCGCTCAATCCCGTAGTGGATACTGATGGCCACGCACGGGTCCTAGGGGTATCAATAAATTGGAACTAGCCCTCCAGATTGGGGGTTGTGCTTTGGGTTAACTACCCACCCATGCAAAAAACCATTGTTACCCGATAGCCACGGAAAAGACTGATATTATTGTTGACGACCCTGCTTTACTAAAAAAGGACAACGACGTTCGTATCTGCACCTAAAGTGTGAGAACATTAAACAGGAAAGTTGCAGGCGAAAAACTGGCTGAAGCCCTAAGCTGCTACAAAGAAGACATTACTGCCATCCAAGAAAAACGAAAATAGGATGATTACTGTGACATCTACTACGGACCGTGTTATAGTGAGCAGAAACAACGACTATTCGGATGCTGATTTGTTATAAGTGCCAGACTAATGCAAGAAGTCTTATCTTTCCAAGACATTAGCGAACGCATTGCAACAATTCGCATCACGCATGCGCTCACGCTCCGAGGAAGGAAAAGGACGATATAGCTACAGATTGCTTCTCCGAGCTCCTTGACAAAATTTTTGAGCGACAACCGAAGTACGATGTTAAAATCGTGCTGGGAGATTTTAACGTAAATGGAGGAAGAGAAGACATCTTTAGCAGTATTGTCGGAAAATATAGCCTACACGACAAAACTTCTGGCGACGGACTTAGACTAATTGAACTCGCTACGGAACGAATTGCCACAATAGTCAGCACATGGTTTCCTCACCTCGATATACATAAGGGGAAATGGCGGTCTCCAGATCAACGAACAGTCAACCAAATTGATCACGTTGCGATAGACAAGAGGCACCCATCCAGTATTTTGGATGTCCGAACTTTCCGAGTGGCTAACATCGACTCGGACCTTGGTGCAGCCAAGGTAAACTGCGGATATCTACCTCCCCAAAACAAACCAGATATACTGTGAAAATATTTAAAGTCGAAAGACTGCAATCGCAATAGACTGCCAAGACATTCGCGCAACGCGTATCCCTTGACCTGTCGATTAAAACCATACCACCAGCACATAATGTCGAAGAACAATGGCAACGATGCCAATAAGCCATTAGATCAGCCGCGGCCACCAACAAGAAACCCTTGGTTTGATGAGGAATGCCGACAGATGCTCGCAGTCAAGAACGAGGCCTACAAGGCTAAGCTGCAGGTGAAGACGAGAGCTGCCATTGAGCTCTATAGGCAAAGAAGAAGGGACGAACACCGGCTTTTCAGAAAGAAAAAAAGAGCAAGAAAAGCGCGCGATCGAGGATATAGCGAGGTACCACTCCAGGAACGATGTTCGCAAGTTTTACCAAAGTGAAAAACGTCAAAGCCAAGGCTACAAGGCTCGAACAGAATCCTGTCGAGATGAACAAGGAAATATCGTAGTTGAGACACTGTCGATACTGAGGATAAGGAAGAACCACTTGTGCATGCTTCTAAACGGTGATGACGAACAACATTCCGCTGTTAGGCAGACCGTTAAATATTGGCAATGACACGAAAACTACCAACCATCCGACCTAAGTGAAGTGAAGATAGCAATATCTAAACTCAAGCTTAACAATGCTGCCGGAAATGACGAGCTTTATAAAGCCGGCGGAGATGACTTGGTAAGTAATATTCACCAACTCATAAGTCAAATCTGGTTGGATGAAAGTATGCCTGAAGAATGGAACCTCTGCATCGGTTGACCGATCTACAAGAAAGGAAACCTCTTCGAATGCGCCTATAAGATCCTATCTGCCGTAATATGTGAACGCCTGAAACCAGATATCAACAACCTGACCAGCCCTTAGGTTTTTGGCCAGAAAAGTCCACAACTGAACAAATCTAGCCACATCGGCATAGACTGGAAAAAGCCCATGAAGTCCAAATCGATACCCACCACCTTTTCATCGATTTCCATGCTACATACGACAGCATTTATAGAGACGAACTATACAGAGCCATGTCAAATTTCGATGTACCTCCCAAGTACGTCCGTCTGTGCAGGGGGACGATGGAGCACTCTTGGATTTGAAACGACCTTACCAACACATTCGATCACAAGAAAGGATTTAGACAAGGCGATCCACTGTCATGTCACTTCTTCAACCTAATTCTTGAGAGGATTGTTCAAAACTCCCCAGCCAACACCAGAGGCACAATCTTCCATAGATCGATGCTGGAATACGCAGACGGTATTGACATCATTGGTAGGACTCAACGTAATGTCATAGCCACGATTGCGAGAAGGAAGCGGAAAAAATGGGTTTGGTGTCGACGAAAGGACACAAAACACCGACGAATTGAACAGAACGTCCCCCCTTGACTGCTATAACTTTGAGGTAGTACGGGGCTTTGTCTACCTCGGCTTCGCTATTAACTCTGACAACGACATCTCGTCCGAAATTAAACGAAGAATTACTCTTGCCAACCGTTGTTTTTTTTTCGGGCTAAGATGGCAATTTGGTAGTAAAGCCCTCACTCGTACTACTTAGGAGAATAAACAGCGGTTGGCAAGAGTAGTAAATTTAGTAGTAAAGCCTTCACTTGAAGTACTTAGGACATCCTATACTAGATCCTGATCATCCCAGTCCTGCTCTACGGCGCTGAAGCATGGATCGTATCAAAAGCGGATGAAGAAATCATCGGTCGATCCAAGAGGAAAATTCTTCGGTCCCGTTTGGGCTATGGAGACGAAGATTTAACCACGAACTATACTAGCTGTACAGCGACATACCCCTGGCCAAAAAACTCCGCATTGGACGTTTAAGATGGCTAGGACATGTAGAACGAATGAACACCAATAATCCGGCTCGCAGAGTCTTCGATTCTCAGCCAGACGTCGGACGCAGTAGAAGTGGCAGTAGAAGTGGCTTGCGCGCATAAGTAGAAACCGACCACAATCATCTTGGAGTGCGCAACTGGAGGCAGTTTGCTAAGGACCCCGCTAATTGTAGAAGCATGTTGGTTGAGGTCCAGGTTCATGCCGGACTTTAGCGCCACTTAAGTAAGTTAGTATCCATCTTAAACGTCCAACGCAAAGATTTTTGACAATCCTGCTCCAAATGTCCTCCTTTTCTACCTTTGTCTTGAAATTCCGGAGTTTTATAAAAGAGATGTTTCTCCGTAGGAGAACAAGCACATATGACTTATGTTGGCAAAATTGGGTTTGATGTTTGAAGATATCTTCGAAGGCTAAGACTTGACTTCTTGACTTAGTTTGTAGCTTATTCCCTATCCACATCCAAATAGTAGGTCCTTCTGCTTACTATAACAAGGACTTCAGTAGTTGTCACAGTCTTACATTCTTTTTCTCTTCTCCCACCGCACCCCCTCCCCATTGTATTTCCAGGATGGCAGTAGTGTCTTCTTTGTAGCAGCTAATGGCTTTTGGCAGTTTTCAGATGCCCTCTTTAGGTTGATTATTTCAGCATTCGAAGTGCAGATATGAATGTTGTTGACTTTGTTCCTGTCCGCTGTATATCCTTCATTTTCAAGGCTTTTAGTTGCTTCATAACAACAATGTCTCCACATGGTTTGGTCGTTAACCAAAATCACAAACTGGAGGGTCAGTTGCAATTTATTGGATTCCGAAAAATTCGGGCCTTTTAGTATTCACTACGCGATTGAGCACTGGTATTGGCCTCTGGGCTTATCTGGCACATCTCTGTCATGGAGCAGCACTAACCCTTGAAATTCCAAGATGACACGTTGTACAAAAATATCACACAAGTCAAGTAGTTTGTTCACTTTGTCCAGCCTAACTTGGACAGTCAACGCCATCATGGAGTTTATCTTGGAAATTCTACCGCTCTAGTCTATAAAAAAAGGAGAAGATACCTCATTGGAAGTATACACCCCCAGCTCTTATCTGGTCCTGTCATGACTTTATGAAGGAGTTCGTAGCCAATTTACGGTCAAGGTAATAAGCACCCAGTATTCGACACGGTTTAGGCTGCTTGCGTTCGCATGTAATCGCATTTCCTTCTATTTGAACACAAAATTGCCTCCATAATCAGGGCTGCCATCGCGGTATTTTAAAAACTATCGTCGTCGGAACGATTGTGTCAAAGAGGGCCGTCAATACGACTGTTGTGGAGTTCTAAAATGCTCATGATGGTTCGAAGGATAACCCCTTCAGTTGTATCCAATAACTGAATCAAAAATTCGTCGAAACGAGGTCAGGATACCGTTGTGTTCTTACGCTATTAGAAATGAGGTCTTCATTGGCTTATATTCTGAAAACGTCAAAACACCCTAATAAGTGATTCACCAAGTACTTCAGACGAATCAAACCGGCGGGTTTCACTTTTAATTTGCTTAAGAAATTCCACTCATGTTGGAATATCGATGAATCTCCTTGTCAGAACAGCCTTCTGTGTATTAAGACATTCCAATCCGCTTCAAGTTATGTCCAAAATGTATGTTCAAGTATACAAACTGTGGTGGAATTTCTCGACAACTCAGATCAATGTTGGATCGTGAACTTCCAAAATCTGTTTCAACCAACGCTGATTCAGAACCACCCATCGTTGCGAATCCTTCTGCCCCTCACGAGACTTCTCCGAAATGTAAATTACAAAAGTCCCCCTCCCACCTAAGTCAGTCCCACCCCCATCCCTTGTTTCTGTTAGAATTTTTCTCATTTCGACTCATCTCATCAATCTCATTGTGAACTGTTAATGAAGAAATGATGTCTATGCTCCTGCGGCTAGTCCGTTCGTCCGAAAATGCACACCTAAAAAACAACCCATCACCACGGCATTCATTTCGCAATTTTACTTCGCTCTTTCAAATAAAAAAACAAAACAAAAACCTAGAAGAACAAGAAGATGAAAATCCAAAACGCAATTCAATTTTTCAGAGAAAACGGGCCAACACGGACAACAACAACACCGAACAACAAAAAACACAGAAAAACAGAAAAACTTTTAATTTTCCATCTCTGACTGTGTGGAGAGCTCCATTACTCGCGCTCAGCAACCACTCCAACATTCACAAGCCGAAGTGCAGAAAGCATCTATCGCAGCGCACTAGAAAGCAGTTGTAGCAGCAGTAACAGCAACAACAACAATGATCCTCGAATCCTTCTCCTTGGTGAAGTAATTGCTGCTCAGAGCTTAAACACATTTTACCACTTGAAACCTCCTTTTCTGTTTATCCTTGTTTTTCTATTTGTTTTTTTTTTTTCATTGAGTCCTTTTTTTTTTACCATTCCCATGCCCATTTGCAAGGAACTCGTCAGTTTGTGTTTTCATTTTTGAACAGCGATTGAGTCACAGGGAAAATATATTTCGTTCGCTTTGTTTGACGGTTTGCCTTCGTTCTAACCTTTCCCCTCCGCCCCCTCCCATCCAGTACACCGAAAAGTTGAAACACACAATGAAGTCCTTGGCAAGTTCAGCGCCACTACTACGCTGAAACTGGTCAAATATTTATTACAACCATTTGGCGGCGGAGTTGTTATTGTGGTGCGCGGTCAACAAGTCAAACTGCTAGCGCACTCTTTTGACATGGACAAAGGACAATGAGGCGTCCCACCTCATCCTGCATTTCGTCATCGTCCTTGTTCTCCAAGTTGCACATAAATCGTTTAAATTATTTACAGCGCTCTTTTACAAACGAATCAAATATCTTAAGGATACGAGAATAAGCATCTTTGCGCCGCGCCAGGCCACATACAAATGAAACGGCACTTTTATTTCACACTAAGATGGCGGAGATGTGAGGCTATGAGTGTGAACACAACATGTCCGCCGATGGATGTTTATTTAAGGACATTCGAAGTGGAAGAGAAAAGTAACCGTCGATAGATGTGGATGATGGTTGGGAGTTGGACGCCAGCAGGAGCTCATCGTCAAGAATGGGTAAATGGAGGTGCGATGTATAAACGTGGGCTTGTAGCAAGTCTGGTGAAATTCACCAAGCTGAATAAGTACAGTGAGTCAGAGAAATAAATTTACTTACGAATAGGTTTTATGGGAGTCTGACGGGTCTTTAGTAGTACGGCGTGGTAAAGTCCGTTTCAAATGAATATGCTGACTACCTCACTTAAGTGGTACTACAGTCCGGAATGAACCTGGACCTCAAAAAACATGCCTAACTGCCTACTTGTTGGCTGAGGTCGGCTTCTACTTGTGCGCACCACAAAAGGCGAGGTCTTCCTCTACTACGTCCGACGTCTGGCTGGGCATCGAAGACTCTGCGAGCCGGAGTATTGGTGGCCATTCGTTCTACATGTCCTAGCCATCTTTAACGTCCAATGCGGAGCTTTTTGAATAGGGGCATGTCGCTGTAGAGCTCCTATAGTTATCTTGGTTGAATCTTCGTCTCCATAGCCCAAACGGGACCGAAGATTTTTCGAAGAATTTTCCTCTCGGATCGACCAAAGATTTATTCATCCGCTCTTGATATGGTCCATGCTTCAGCGCCGTAGAGCAGGAGTGGGATGATTAGGGTCTTGCATAGGATCTCCTTAGTAGTACGAGTGAGGGCTTTACTACCAAATTGCCATCTTACCCCAAAAAAACAACGGTTGGCAAGAGTAATTCTTCGTTTAATTTCTGACACGATGTCGTTGTCAGAGTTAATAGCGAAGCCGAGGTTGACAAAGCCCCGTACTACCTCAAAGTTATAGCAGTCAAGGGGGGACGATCTGTCCAATTCGTCGATGTTGTGTGTTCTTTCGTCGACACCAAACCCATTTTTTCCGCTTCCTTCTCTATACTCGCAATCGTGGCTATGACATCCCTTTTAGTCTGACCTATGATGTCAATATCGTCGGCGTAGTCCTGCAGTTGCACCGATCTATGGAAGATTGTGCCTCTGGTGTTGGCTGGGGAGTTTTGAACAATCTTCTTAAGAATGAGGTTGAAGAAGTGACATGACAGCGCATCGCCTTGCCTAAGTCCTTTTTTGATATCGAAGGTGCCGGTGAGGTCATTTCCGACCCTGATGGAGCAGCGAGAATTCTTCATCGTCATCCTACACAAACGGACGAGTTTGGGCGGTATACCAAAACTAGACATGGCTCTGTACAGTTCGTCTCTATAAATGCTGTCATATGCGGCTTTGAAATCGATGAATAGGTGGTGGGTATCGATTAGGACTTCTTGAGTTTTTTCCAGGATCTGCCGAAGTGTGAAAATTTGATCGGTTGTGGACTTTCCTGGCCTAAAACCACACTGATAAGGGCCGACCAGGTTGTTGGTAAACAGTTTGAGGCGTTCACATATTACGGCAGAAAGGATCTCGTGTGCGATGTTGAGCAGACTTATGCCTCTGTAGATGACGCAGTTCAGAGGGTCTCCTTTATTGTAGGTCGGGCAAACGATGCTGAGGATCCATTGTTCAGGCATACTTTCATCCGACCAGATTTGGCTTATGAGTTGGCGGATGCTACTTACCAAGTCATCTCCACCAGCTTTATAAAGCTCAGCGGCCCTATTAAGCTTGAGTTTAGATATTGCTATCCTCACTTCACTCAGGTCGGGTTGGTTGTTGGTTGGAATGTTGTTCGGCATCGCCGTCTAACGGTCTGTAGGAGTGGTTCTTCCATATCCAAAGCATCGACTGTGCCTCAACTACGATATTTCCTTGTTCATCTCGATAGGATTCTGTTCGAGCCTTGTATCCTTGGACTTGACGTTTTACATTTTGGTAAAACTTGCGAACATCGTTCCTGGAGTGGCACCTCTCTATATCCTCGATCGCGCGCTTTTCGTGCTCTTTTTTCTTCTTTCCGAAATGTCGGTGTACTTCCCTTCTTCTTTGCCTATAGAGCTCAATGGCAGCTCTCGTCTTCACCTGCAGATTAGCCTTGTAGGCCTCGTTTTTGGCTGCGAGCATCTGTTGTTATTCCTCGTCAAACCAAGGGTTTCTTGGTGGTGGCCGCGAGAAACCTAGCACATCAGTTGCGGCTGATCTAATGGCTTGTTGGCATGTTGGCATCGATGCTGGTGGTATGATGTGAATCGAGAGGTTAAGTGATACGCGTTGCGCGAAAGCATTGAGGCCTGAGTGTCTCTTGCGATTGCAGTCTTTCGGAACTAAATTTTTTCACAGTATTTCTGGTCTGTAGCGGCGAGGTAGATATCCGCATTCTTACCTTGGCTTCAACAAAGTAGAGGTCCGAGGCGATGTTAGCCCCTCGGAATGTTCGGACATCCAAAATACTGGATGCTTGCCTCTTCTCTATCGAAATATGATCAATTTGGTTGGCTATTCGTTGATCTGGAGACCTCGACATCGAGGTGAGGCTACCGTATGCTGGCTATAGTGGCACTTCGTTCCGTAGCGAATTCAATTTGCTTAAGTCCGTTGCCAGACGTATTGTCGTGTAGTCTGTGTTCTCCGACAATACTGCTAAAGATGTCTTCTCTTCCTACCTTTGCGTAACATCGTACTTCGGTAGTCGCCTAAAGGTTTTGTCAAGGAGCTCGTAGAAGCAATCTTTACCTATATCATCCTTTTCCTCCGTCGGAGCATGAGTGCATATGTTGGCGAATTTGGCCTTGATGCGAATTGTTACAATGCGTTCGCTAATGTCTTGGAAACATAACACTTCTTGCCTAAGTCTGGCACTTATAACAAATCCGCATCCGAATACTCGCTGTTTCTGCTCACTATAACATGGTCCATAGTAGGTGTCACAGATTTTCATCCTCTTTTTGCCCGGCCCATCCCATCGTATTTCCTGGATGGCAGTAATGTCTGCTTTGTAGCAGTTTAGGGCTTCCGCAAGTTGTTCGCCTACACCTCTATTGTTTTATGTTCTCACATTCCAGGTGCAGATACGAACGTCGTTGTCCTTATTTCGTTTCAGGGTTAGCAGGGTCGTTATAAATAAAATCAGTCCTTTCCGAGGCTATTGGTTGCTTTGTAACTTATAGTTCTTTCGATGAGTGGGTAGTTAACCCAAAGCACAACCCCCATCCTGGAGGGCCAGTTCCAATTTATTAGATACCCCGACGACACGGTGATATCAGTATCCACTACTGGATTGAGCCCTGCCGTTGGCCTTTCGGTTCATCCGCCACTATCGCTGTTCAAGGGGCCTGACTTTCTCTTGAGATTCCTATATCACCCGTTGTCCGTATATGTCGAAGCAGCTCATCTAGGTTTGCCTGGGACAGCAGACCAGGCTGTTTATAATGTTCCTGTTTTTCGTCTTGTTATCAACACTCGCACTTATCGTTTATCAAGTGAAATCCGGTTGGATGAGACCAGTACCCGATGGTTTCTACTTGGAGGTAATTGGGCATTGCTAGGTTAAAGCTAATCAGAGTCTACCCTAGTTCTACAACACCCAACCATCATCATTATCATCCTAGTGCTAACCCTAGTGATAATGAACTAATCCGGGTTCTAAACATGGCTCCAACCCATGGACACATGACTTTTCCTATTCCAACTTTAAGGGGTGCTTTCCAAAATGCTTCCATTTCTACGAGATTGGGGGCTTCTGCTATGTCAAGGATATTCTTTGTAGTGCAGTGACCAGTTCATCCGTAGGTCTTATTGTAGCGTTAAAATTTTACAATATTTTGCTGTGCGAATACAAACCTGACACATTGTACACCTGCTTCCAAGCTCTCCACCTCTTCTCCAAATACCTTGCCCAGCAAGTTCCAATAATTCAAGTGGAAACAAAACAAAACACTTACCCGACAACGTCTATATGCGCCTCATCAAAGTAAGATGCACCAGGAATAGGTCATAAAGGTATCTTTCCGAACACATCCCCATACCAGTTGTTAGCTCCATCCTCGAAATTGAATGGATGCAGCAGCGGCAAGTACCATTTCCGTTTTGGCATGTTTTGCCGGTCTGTGGATTTATTAAAAATTTACGAAACCATCGACCACAACTTGAAACTATCCCGGCACCACCTCTATCATCGCCGGCCATATTCTATGCGGCTCTCGTCCGGGTCATTACAGGTATTTCTTCGTTGAAAACATGCATGAAAACGGATGAAAAAAATAATCCTTCGGCATTGCTTCTTCGTGGAATCCTGCCTTCAGCGGTGGAACACCCCCTTTACACGACCATTTGTGTTTTATCTCTGCCAAATGACTTTGTGTGTTCTCCCGATACTCCGAGAGATACGTGCCCGGACCGATACGTGCCGGCACAAGGACGGAGTCGACATCGTCGTTGTCTATTCGTTGAGTTAATTGAAGTCCTCGCATGTTACTTAAGCTTGGAATCCTTAATCTGGCACTGCCACAGTAAGACTGCCACCCGCATACTTAACTCAACTTAGGCAGTCAAGTCAACGAAATTAATTCGATAATTGAGTTGCTTGTTGCAAAAAGGATTTTATGCACGCTTCCATAGTCATCCTGTATAGCAAACTGACGGGCAAGGATGATTGTTGGCAGAACAAGGGCGAATGGATGCGGCTAAATTGTCGGCAATTATGTTGGTGGAAATAACTAACTTACCAGTTTATCGACTTGGCATCAAGGAGGAATTCGTGGTCGTCCTGCGGTCATATATGTGTGAGAACAGGATCGATGAGTAGCTACAATGTCATGGCGAAAAGCATTTGGAGCATTGAAACAATTGGAAGCGGTTGATTGGGTGGATTTGTTGCAAATCGTTGTGGCAAGAGGGTGGATGGTGTGCTACTAAGCTTGAGGGGGTTTAAGATTTAAGGGGTTGACAGTGTAATTATGGGTTTTTACAGGGAGTTGTGGCATCTTTTGTTGTCGTTCGATTTGAATTGTGGAGTGTTGAGGCACTAGGCTTAGTGAATTTCTTGAAAGTGAAAGCAGTTAACGAGGTACATAGGGCCCTTTCTGTTTATGAAGAAGGGAGGAAGTAACGAATGAATATTTAAGCTAAACGTGAAGGACTGAACCCTTCAACGTTTGAGTTTTTAGGCAGACCTATTAAAGATTTCCTTACTGTCTTCGATAACTTTTAAAGACATCTGGCCACTAAGTAAAAAACAGCCGCCATTCTAGAAGTGAAGGTATTCAACTGATATATCTGGAATGGTTTTGTTGGGTTTTGAGCTCCTGGCTTAATTAAACCTGACAATACATCTAGTCTACCGTAAAGACATATTTTTGTGTCCTGAAGTTCAAAATTTGGTTTTAGAGTTAAAGCATGAGCTACCATGGGTATACCATTGAGGGAGTGACCAGATGGTTTCTTAGCTGATGCATCGAAAACGACCCGCAACTTCATTTATGAGCTTTCGGACTGCATAACGAAATGGTGGGGAATGTGGTTAATGTTTCTGGAATTTCGTCCTTAGAAATTGGTGGCATGTCGACAAATCGTAGGCAATGCGATTATATAAATCCTCACCTATGTGATGCCTACCATCTTCGACTCTCAGCCTGGCGACCGCTGAGTGCCTAGTACCTTGACCGTAGATAGGGTCGCAATTCTTGTGTAAATTGTTGGTAGTAAAGCAGCAGAAACCGGGAGGAAGACGTGTACTTACCCTAATGCACATATTCCATTCTAGGCGGCGGCGGCGAAAGGGCTCCCAAGATGGAGTCAACGGTGGAGTCTACAGCCCCAGTTTGGATGGACAAAGTAAACAACCTATTTCGAGCTGCTTAGATATACTCGGACAACAGGTCATTAAGGCATGTCAGACACCTTGACCTTGGTGCTGTATGACCCAAAAGACCAAGGGCAGAGCTCAAGCCCGTAGTGGTGGCGGATGAGCCAAAAGGCCAACGGCTGCGCTACAGCAGTGGATACTGATGACCCCGTGTCCTAGAACTGACCGTTCAGGTTGGTCGTTGGGGTTTTTGCTTTGGTTTAACTATACCCACCCATGCAAAAAAAAAACTCTTATTACAAAGAAACCAAAAAGCCTCGCAAAGGACTGATCTTATTGTTGCCGACCATGTAAAACGAAAAACGGACAACGACATTCGTATCTGCACCTGGAATGTGAGAACATTAAACAGGGGAGGTGCAGCCGACATTACAGCCATCCAGGAAATACAATGGGATGGGCCGGGCAAAAAGAGGATGAAAAACTGAGACATCTACTATGGACCGTGTGTGAAGTGCCAGACTTAAGCAAGAAGTCTTATGTTTTCAAGGCATTGGCATCGCATTGTAAAGGGTTTTTCAATAAGAGCGCTACAAAAGTTTTTTTTAAATAAAACAAAAACGGTTTTGGATATCAATGAAATTCTTTATTCCTGTGAAAGTACGTTCGATGCCATTATGTATGGAACTCGATTTCTTTTGCATGGCCACCACGGGCACGACGCTGAACCCAATTTTCGTCGGTTTTCAAGCATGAATCGGCCGATACTGCTGCAATTTCAGGTTCGATATTCGTACGAAGTTCATCAATCGTCGCTGGCTTGTTGGCATAGACCATAGACTTGACGTCGCCCCACAGGAAATAGTCTAATGGCGTCAAATCGCACAACAGAGGCGGTCAAGCGACTGGACCATTTCGTGAGATAACACGTTCTCCAAACTTTGTTTCCAATAAATTGATTGTGACATTCGCTGTGTGGCTTGTGGCGCCGTCCTGTTGGAACCACATGTCCTCCAAGTCCATATCATCCATTTGGGGCCAAAAATATTCGGTTATCATTGAACGGTAGCGATTCCCATTCACAGTAACGTGCCGGTCCTGATCATCACGGAAGAAGTACGGCCCAATGACGCCGCCGGCCCATAAACCACACAAAACCGTAATTTTTTCGGGATGCAATGATGACTCATGGAGCATATTTTGTTTATTGACGAAGCCATTCAGCCAGAAATGAGCCTCATCGCTGAAAATGATTTTTCGATGAAAATCCGAATCATTTTCAAGTTGTTGCCCAATTCACGAACATACGACGCTTCTGGTGGTCAAGCGGCTTCAGTTCTTGCGTCATTTTAATCTTGTAAGGATGTAGGCCAAGATCTTTTCGCAAAATTCACCACAACGACAGAAATGCCTAACGCTTGAGAACGACGTGTGAGAGACACATTTGGGCTTTCTTCAACTGAAGCCTCAGCGGCAGCAATATTATCGACACTACGGACACTTCTTTGCCTCACTAGCACGGAAACATTTTGTACTGTGTCTGTGGATTCAAATTGTTCCACTAAACGCTCAATTGTTGATCTGCTAGGTCGATTATGGCGACCATAAATTGGACGTAGCGCTCTTAAAGTTGAGGCCACTGACTCCGAATTTCGGTAGTAAATTTTAATAATCTCGACTCGTTGTTGGCTTGTACATCTTTCCATCATGAAATTGCAAACCTTACTGAAGAGAAATGTCAAAAGAGCGGCAAGAAATATGGCGTCGTTTGCTGTCCCTGTCGCTCTACTTTTGTAGCTTCACTGTTGAAAAACCCCGTATAACTGTCCGCAGCAAGGCGGATCCTCTGACGGAGGAAAAAGTTGATAAAGCTAAAGATTGCTTTTACGAGCTTCTTGACAAAACCTATGAGCGACTGCCGAATTACGATGTTAAAATGGTGCTGGGAGTTTTTAGCGCAAAGATAGGAGGAGAAGACATTGTTAGCAGCATTGTCTGAAAACTGACAACGGGCTTCGGCTCGATATTTATATGCAATCGCAAGAGACCGCCAAGTCCTTCGCAAAACGCGTATCTCTTAACCTCACGATTAGCACGATACCACCAGCATATAATGCCGAAGATCAGTGTCAACGATGTCAACAAGCCATTAGAGCAGCCGCAACTGATGTGCTAGGATTTTCGACACCAGCAAAAACCCTTGGTTTTATGAAGACTACTGACAGATGCTCGCTGCCAAAAACAAGGCCTACAAGGCTAAGCTGCAGCTGAAGACGACAACTGCCATTGAGCTCGGAGGAGGGAACAACACTGGCTTTTCAGAAAGAAAAAAAACGACCAAGAAAAGCTCGCGGTCGAAGGCATAGAGAGGTGCAAATCCAGGAATGATGTTCCTACGTTTTACCAAAGTGTGAAACTCAAAGCCGGGAATACAAAGCCAAGGATACAAGGCGCGAGCATAATCTTGTCCAGATAAAGAAGGAAATACTGTAGTTGAGGCACAGGCAATGCTGACTGTTAAGCGGCAAACACAATCAACCACCCGGCCTAAATGAAGTACTGATAGCAATATCTAAGCTTAAGTTTAAGTTTAACACAGGTGCCGGAAAGGACAGCATTCCCGTCGACCATTCACCAACTCATAAGCAACATTTTATCGGATAAAAGTATGCCTGAAGAATGGAACCTTAGTAGCATTTGCCCGATCTAACTTTAGAGGCATAAGTGTATGAAAGCCGAAAATCGTTTCCCAACAACCTGATCGGCCCTTATCAGTGTGTTTTTAGGCCAGGAAATCCAAGAAGTCTAAATCGATACCCACCACCTGTTCATCGATTTCAAACCACCATAGGACAGCATTTATAGAGACAATCTATACAGAGCCATTACTAGGATTAATATACCGCCCAAGCTGGGCAGGATGACGATGGAGAACTCTCGCTGCTTCATGAGGATTGGATAGGACCTTTGGCTTTACTTTTGCTTTGCTATTAACTCTGACAACGACATTTCCAGCTTCAGCCAAGACGATCTTCGAATTTTCATCCTCTTGTTTGACGCGACGAATGATGGACGGAATTAGAGAAGATTGAGAGAGGGTGATTTTGAAAAATACATCTTAAGCTGTCTTATTTTCCTTATTTTGTAACGAGTCCCACGCTGGGCGCCAGTTAAACGTTATTCTGTCTTTTACTTCCTTTCACGAGATGGGATTTTAACATCGTATTTTGGAAGTTGGGTGTTGTAGAACGAAGGTAGGCTCTGATTGGCGTTAACTTGGCAATGCCCAGTGTAATAACTCTGACTACACATCAAATGTGCTTATTTTTACCTCCAAGTGGTAACCATCGGGTACTGGTCTCATCCAACCGGATTTGACTTGCTAAACGATAAGCGCGAGTGTTGATAACATGACGAAAAACAGCAACACTATAAACACCCTGGTGAGAATGGCACGGATGAATACCCGGCCTGCTGTCCCAGGCGAACCTAGATGAGCTGCTCTGACATATTCGGACAACAGGTTGTCTAGGAATTTCAAGGGTTAGTCAGGCCCCTCGAACAGAGATGGTGGCGGATGAACCGAAAGGCCAACGGCAGCGCTCAATCCCGTAGTGGATACTGATGGCCCCGTGTCCTTGGGGTATCTAATAAATTGGAACTGGCCCTCCAGGTTGGGGGTTGTGCTTTGGGTTAACTACCCACCCACAGAAAAAAATATGGTTACGAAGCAACCAATAGCCTCGGAAAGGACTGATTTTATAGTTGACGACCCTGCTAAACGAAAAAAGGACAACGACGTTCGTATCTGCACCTGGAATGTGAGAACATTCAACAGGAGAGGTGCAGGCGAACAACTAGCGGAAGCCCTAAACTGCTACAAAGCAGACATTACTGCCATCCAGGAAATACAATGGGATGGGCCGGGCAAAAAGAGGATGAAAAACTGTGACATCTACTACGGACCGTGTTATAGTGAGCAGAAACAGCGACTATTCGGATGCGGATTTGTTATAAGTGCCAGACTTAGGCAAGAAGTCTTATGTTTCCAAGACATTAGCGAATGCATAGTAACAATCCGCATCAAGGCCAAATTCGCCAACATAAGCCTTATATGCGCTCACGCTCCGACGGAAGAAAAAGATGATATAGCTAAGGATTGCTTCTACGAGCTCCTCGACAAAACCTATGAGCGACTATGAAGTACGATGTTAAAATCGTGCTGGAAGATTTTAATGCAAAGGTAGGAAGATAAGACTGCTACGGAACGAAATGCCACTATAGCCAGCACACGGTTTCCTCACCTCGATATCCATAAGGGGACATGGCGGTCTCCAGATCAACGAACGGTCAACCAAATTGATCACATTGCTATAGATAAGAGGCAAGCATCCACTAACATCGACTCGGATCACTACCTTGTAGCAGCCAAGGTAAGAATGCGGATATCCACGACGCCACAAAAATCCAGAAAAACTGTGAAAAAAATTAATGTCGGAAGACTGCAATCGCAAGAGACCGCCAAGACCTTCGCACAACGCGTATCCCTTAACCTCTCGATTAACACCATACCACCAGCATCGAATGTCGAAGAGCAATGGCAACGATGCCAACAGGCCATTAGATCAGCCGCAACTGATGAACTAGGTTTCTCGCGCCCACCAGCAAGAAACCCCTGGTTTGATGAGGAATGCCGACAGATGCTCGCAGCCAAGAACGAGGCCTACAAGGCTAAGCTGCAGGTGAAGACGAGAGCTGCCATTGAGCTCTATAGGCAAAGAAGAAGGGAAGAACATCGGCTTTTCAGAAAGAAGAAAAAAGAGCAAGAAAAGCGCGCGATCGAGGATATAGAGAGGTGCCACTCCAGGAACGATGTTCGCAAGTTTTACCAGAGTGTAAAGCGTCAAAGCCAAGGATACAAGGCTCGAACAGAAGACTGTCGAGATGAACAAGGAAATATTGTAGTTGAGACGCAGTCGATGCTGAGGATATGGAAGAACCACTTCTGCAGACTTTTAAACGGCGATAACGAACAACATTTCGCTGTTAGGCAGACCATTCAATATTGGCAACGACAGCGAAAACTGCCAACCACCCGACCTGAGTGAAGTGAGGATAGCAATATCTAAACTGAAGCTTAACAAGGCTGCCGGAAATGACGGCCTTCCCGCTGAGCTTTATAAGGCCGGCGGAGATGACTTGGTTAGTAACATCCACCAACTCATAAGCCAAATCTGGTCGGATGAAAATATGCCTGAAGAATGGAACCTCTGAACTGCGCCAACTACAGAGGCATAAGTCGCCTACAAGATCCTATCTGCCGTAATATGTGAACGCCTGAAACCGTTTACCAACAACCTGATTGGCCCTTATCAGTGTGGTTTTAGGCCAGGAAAGTCCACAACCGATCAAATTTTCACACTTCGGCAGATCCTGGAAAAACTCAAGAAGTCCTAATCGATACCCACCACCTATTCATCGATTTCAAAGCCGCATATGACAGCATTTATAGAGACGAACTGTACAGAGCCATGTCTAGTTTTGGTATACCGTCCAAACTCGTCCGTTTGTGTAGGATGACGATAGAGAAATCTCGCTGCTCCATCAGGGTCGGAAACGACCTCACCGACACATTCGATACCAAAAAGGGTTTTGGCAAGGCGATGCGCTGTCTTGTTGTTGACTTCTTTAATCTGATTCTTGAGAGGATTGTGCAAAACTCCAAAGCCAACACCAGAGGCACAATTTTCCAAAAGTCGGTGCAACTACTAGCATACGCTGACGATATTGACATCATTGGTAGGACTCAACGTGATGTCATAGCCACGTTTGCTAGTAAAGAGAAGGAAGCGGCGAAAATGGGTTTAGCAGTAAATGAGGGTAAGACTAAGTATATGCTGTCATCACGAAAGGACTCACAACATCGACGAATTGGACAGAACGTCACCATTGACAGATATACCTTTGAGGTAGTACGGGACTTTGTCTACCTCGGCTCCACTATTAACTCTGACAACAACATCTCGTCAGAAATTAAACGAAGAATTACTCTTGCCAACCGCTGTTTCTTCGGGCTAAGAAGGCAATTTAGTAGTAAAGCCCTCACTCGAACTACTTAGGAGATCCTATGTAAGACCCTGATCATCCCAGTCCTGCTCTACGGCGCTGAGGCATGGACCGTATCAAAAGCGGATGAAGAAATCCTTGGTAGATTCGAGAGGAAAATTCTTCGAAAAATCTTCGGTCCCGTTTGCGTTGACGGGCTATGGAGACGAAGATTCAACCAAGAACTATACGAGCTGTACAGCGACATGCCCCTGGTCAAAAGGCTCCGCATTGGACGTTTGAGATGGCTAGGACATATAGAGCGAATGGACACCAATACTCCGGCTCGCAGAGTCTTCGATTCCCAGCCAGACGTCGGACGCAGTCGAGGAAGACCTCGCCTTCCTCACCTCAACTAACTTGGAGTGCGCAACTGGAGGCAGTTAGCTAAGGGCCGGGCTAATTGGAGAGGCATATTGGTTGAGGTCCATGTTCATTCCGGACTGTAGCGCCACTTAAGTAAGTAAGTAAGATTTTGGAAGTTGCTCACAGGTCGAGGAGCTTGTAGGAACAGCCTTTGACATTTGGTCAATCAGTAACAATGCTCCAGCCAAGACCTTTGAATTTGTGTCCTCTTCTTCGACACGACAAAGAGCAGAACACCTGGGCTGAATAATTGAAAGCATTGGTGACGCAATCAAAGAAGTGTCAAGTGCTGGTTTTTGGAGAGATTTTTAGCATTTCAGTAACATGTTAGAATAGTCTGCACGTCGAAATTTGGTGAATGTCACACCCAGAACAATCTATGAATACCAGTCCCATCTTTTTTGGCGACAAATGGGGCTGATCCTTTTAGTTCAGAATAAAGCGATCACTGATGCCAGAGTACTTGGACAGAATAATTGGAAGCATTGAAACATAAAAGATGGAAGGGTGCATGGAGAGATTCTTTACGATTCAGGAGCATGTAGGAACAATCTTCACATCGACAGTTGGCGAAGGCTCCAACTAAACTGATCTTCGAATGCCAGTTGTCTTGTTTCATGTGAGAAATGAGACTGATCCTTTGATTTCAGCATCAAATTATTAGGGATGACATAGAACTAATTAGAAGGATCATGCCCGGAATTGAAAAGGACGGCCGCATGGTTTAGGGTAGAGATTCTTAAATAACATCACCACGGTAGAGGTTGACCTTAAAATGGCGACACATCCTAAATTAAATTGAGGAAGGGGGATTAGTTAGAAGCAACGTTAATCGAAAAAGGTGGAAGGTCGCATGGTTTCGGCTAAAGATTCCTAACATTTGGTCCTGTGCACGAGGAGGGTGAATGGCGGAGAAGATACAAAAGCGAACTCTTCGAGCTGTACCAAGATGTGGATGTAGTCCATAAAGCCAAAACACGTCGACTACATTGGCTCGGCCACATCGAGCAAATGGAGAATAATGCTTCAGCTAAGAGGATCTTCGAATCCCAGCCCCCAGGCTCGAGAAGGCAAGGAAGACCGAACCTCCGTTTCAAAGACCAAGCCATCGCGGATGCCAGAGCGCTTGGTCTAAACAACTGGACGCAGCGAGCCCGGGATCGTAGACGATGGAAGGCTGCAGTGTCTCAGGTAGAGACTCGCTTCACGGGTCGGGAGGCCGATAAGTAAAGTAAGTAACATTTCAGGACTAAAAATCAGATCACCACGGCGTCATGTCAAAAATTAAAACGACATTTGATGGCAGAAAAAAGCGATCACGGCTGCCAGAGCCCTTGGACTCAATAATTGGAAGGATCGTGCACCGAATCGAAAAAGAGGAAGGCTGCATGGTTTTGGGAAGGTCTCCAGGATCTTAAATCAGATCACCATGGTAAAAGTTGCTTTTAAAAACGGCGACATGTCAAAAATTAAAATGAGGCGTTTGAAAGGTAGCAAATGTCTAAACTCCAAACTGAACTGAGCTGGAGTTGGATAACCTCTACACAACACCCCACCCATTCATCCCGCCACCCCTCCAGGCACTACCAGCATCACCACCCAGCTCATTCTCAAATATCCTCGCAGATTCAATGAACGTGTGAATTTCAACACGTCAAGGTCCATGTCATTCTTCTTCACAGCTCCATTCGACCAAAAAACCGCCCCAAAAAATACCTCTCCACGTCATAAGACGAAAAGGATGAGACCAAAAAAAAACCTCCAAAGACAGATCGCTGACATTTTTGAGTGATTAAACAGAAACAGGAACATGAATGGTGGTATGCCTATGCCCACCAGTCGGCCGACGTGGAACGTTTTTCGTCGCCAACATGAAAGGACACAAATCGCACCGTTACGTTCGCCTTGCTCGCTGTTTGTCATTGTGTCGCATTCGATTTGTGTGCGATGCAAGGCGTCGTTGTCGCCTGGTAATGGCTTTCGAAGGGCCTAGCTACACATTTATATGCATCGAGATTGAGCTGAAGGGTCCTTCACCATCCCTCCGCTCATACACCAACCACACTTATAGTAGTCCTACACATCCATACCCTTGAGGTCTTCTTCAACTAAATGTACTCGTCGGTTGTGTTTCGGTTTTTTTTTTATTTCGCCTTTCGTCCTTTGTCTTTTGAATCCTCCTCCGACATTATGAAAGTTTTCTGTTCAATGTTGAAAAATATCCTTTTTTTCTGCTGCCACTGGTACACTCAGCCCACTCCTGGGTGGGTGTATGTGCACAAAGCGTATCACAGACTCGAGATTGTTCCTTTGTGGATTTTCTATAAATATCATACGCCCAAATGGAGAGAGCCGCAGCGTAGCTAGTGAGAAGCAGGCGTCCCGCAGAGCATACCGCTGCAAGCTCGGTGTATCTATGCACTAAGTTGCCAGTTTGGGTTTTTCATTTGGCTTCACTGGTAGCGCGACATGATGCGGTCTAGGGTATCCACTGGTATGGGCGATTATGAAACTAAAAGGATTCAGCGGTCGGGGTATTGGTTGAATATTGCCACATTGTCGCCATTGTTGTGTGACACTCATGCAAATGTGCAGGAAACAACAAATCCTTGGCGTGCATAGGCTGCGGTGCGGGGGAAGGCGTCACAAAACAACAAGAACAAAAAAAAATCAGGATATTCTGTGGGGGAATAGGATTCGCAATAATAATAATAATCAGGATAATGTTTTTGTTTTGCTAGCCACAGCTTCGGTGCATGGGCATCCATCTTGTTTTTTTTTCTCTCTCTCTCTCATCCTCTGGTTGGCTTTTTGTTCGGCTTCAATGGGCGGCTTTTAGAAAAACTTATCTCGAAATGGACTTTTGCCTTTGATTTGTCACCGGGATAGAAATCGCCCATAGTATCCGAAGAGGACTTTTCTCGCTCCTGATGATGATGATGGGGACGTTTTTTTTTTTTTTTGTGCAGTTTTTTGCATCTCGATGCTTTGTATTTTTTTAATTTTCCACAATGGAGGATAATAATCACATTCGAATGGAGACACTTTGAATGAGGATGCTTTGAGGTTGTCTTCGATGAGGTTTTTTTTGTTTTTTTTTGCAATTTTTATTCTCATATCATAATGCAAATTGCTTTCTATTTTTGTGTTGTTTATCCTTTTCTGAATGGGAGTGCTTTAGTTTATTTTTTCATTCGAAAATATCACTCTCGGAATTATTGAGTGGTGGTGGTCGAGGGAGAGGTACGTTTCGACGTTTTCTACTGCCAACACCTAATGTTCTGATCATGGTTCTGGACCGAGATTTTATATTTTTTTTTTTAAATTTATGTTAAATCGAACATACCTTTTCAATTTGGCGTCTTGCCATGTTATGTCTTGTTATTCAGCCCTGGTCGCTGGCTTTTAAGATCTTCTCATAACCATCATTGAAAAGCTTTCTAAAATCACAGAACAGGACTGGTATTTAAGCTGACAAGATGCTATAACTATCTAAGAAAGTTTCGAGTAAGGGAAGATGTCATCTGCAACGAATTTCTTTTCACGCGCAAGACAAGACACCGAAATGTGTATGTCAACTTTGTAACAAAGGTCAACAACATGCAAATGCAACCATTTTATAAAATGAAGGATCAGCGAACGCAATCAATGCACCAAAATCCTTCCCATCAACAAAATGATTCAAACTTTCAACCGCCTGTTATGGTAAATTTGTCACAACAAGGCTCACTCTCTTATAACCTAAATCCTTTCGTTGCCTCTTTTCTTTATGCTCGCAAACCCGGAATTTGGAGGAAGTGATGGGCAGCCACTGGTCCACGACCTACAGATCCAAAGAATACAACCAGTAACAGGTATAGTACCCCACTCTCCGTGCGGTGCAGCCCAGGGAGAGTGAGGAGATTTACCACGGAGCAACATAGGCGTGCGACAGGCAATCCACTAGAATACACCGTCGGTTGTTTGATGGGCAGCCACTGGTCCACGACCTACAGATCCAAAGAATACAACCAGTAACAGGTACAGTACCCCACTCTCCGTGCGGTGCAGCCCAGGGAAAGTGAGGAGATTCACCACGGAGCAACATAGGCGTGCGACAGGCAACCCACTAGAATACACCGTCGGTCGTTTGATGGGCAGCCACTGGTCCACGACCTACAGATCCAAAGAATACAACCAGTAACAGGTACAGTACCCCACTCTCCTTGCGGTGCAGCCCAGGGAGAGTGAGGAGATTCACCACGGAGCAACATAGACGTGCGGCATGCAATCCACTAAAATACACCGTCGGTCGTTGAAGCCCACGGTCGGGAGACCCTCAACGGGCAGCATCAGACAAGATAGTCTGAAGTTCGATGCGAAAGGGAAGACGATCCCTCGTCGACCCAAAACACGATGATAATGGATGGGGGAGGACGATCCCTTGAGCCTACACCCCAACGAATCGTTTGCACCATCATATAATGCGCGCAACACAAACGCAAAAATTTCGATGACATGGAGTAGACGTTTTTCTATTTCACCCAACGAAGGAGCGACGGAGGAGCAGCAAAGGCTTGGAGCGAACGGGCTAAAGACACCCCTCCAACAACCTCGCAACTTTAAAAGTTAGGTTCGATGGCCAAGAGAAGGCGGTCGCTTTCCCCTAACGCTAGAGAAACGAAGGAGCAAACGAGGTGTTAAGACGGACGGCCATGAAGAAACACACTCGCCACAGTAAAAACAAAACCACATAGACACAAACATGGACACCAATGACAACTGTCCATTTTTCCAATGACAGCTGTCATATTGTCCGACAGTTATCAAACCAGCAAACAGCGATCGGAGGGGCCAACAACAAGTGTCCCAAACACCAGAGACACTAGAGACACCAAAATCAAAGGCGATGAGCCAATAGTAAAAATAACTAAAAGATGACACCCGAATGGAAATTCCTGACCCAAAATCTGCACGCGAAACCACCAACATAGTTCTCCTCCTTCCTCCTCAAAGCTCACTGCCTTTGAGAAAGTGATTTCGATTTTCGTTCTGTTTTAGTTTAAAGTTTCGTAATTTATCAAAAAAAATTACGTGGCGTCCAAAACTTGTCGTTCGCTTAGAAGCAAAAGCACTCCAAGTTCGATCCCATCACGAACGGTGAACTAAGCCAGAATCTCGTAGTCCACCCACGAGAAGTTGCAAACTTTGTGTGAATAATCTCAGCTGTATCCTCTGACTACATGCTGCTCACCAAGACCATTCTCCTGCATCTTTCCAAGCAGAGAGGAGTGGAAGAGGAACGAATTGGGCACCAAAACCATATCCATCCACACTGATGGTTCAAAAATGGATGTAGGCGTTGGAGCTGGAGTGTTTTCAGAAACACTAAAGCTAAACAGCACCTTTCGTCTCCCTGAGCACAGCAGTGTCTTCCAAGCCGAAATATTGGCAGTAGCAGAGGCAGCTAAAGCGACCTCAATGCTGGCGATACCACCAGATGATATCACCATCTTTATTGACAGTCAGGCTACAATAAAAGCTATCTCTGCTGTCGAAATAAAATCTCGGCTTGTGAAACGTTGTCGTGAAGAGCTAAAGGTTCTTGGCATCCAACATAATGTTAAGATCTGCTGGGTCCCCGGACACAGAGGCATACAGGGCAATGAAATTGCTGACGAACTGGCGAGAAAAGGATCTGCCTCCAGCATTGACCAAGCATCACTGCCAAAAACAGGTGGAACTCCCGTCCCAGCTGTGAAACTTCCAAAAGGATGTGGCCTGAGAACCTTAGGAAAATATTTTTTCCATGACCTCACGGATCTATCCGAAATCCCTCTCTCTAATCTTTTCAGGTTTGCAACAACATCTGGATGGCTGGGAAAAGGGTAACAACAATGGACAGTAACGGGACAATGAATGAACCAACCACACAAGTGGACCTCCAACGGGCAGCACAATGCGTCTATATTGACCTGAGTGCGATGAGAGAAGACTCACACCGTCTGCCTCATCAACCAACCTAACCTAACCTTGTGTGAATGATCTTGTGTTTGACAATTCACTCGGAGGGAAATTTTGTAGCAAGCCAAATGAAGATCAGCCTTGCTGAATCAGATCCGTCTACAGCTACCACTCTCTACTATATACGGGTCCATCCAAAGGTTAAATTCTTTGTTATTAACACACACCCTCGCCTCTTAGTCATTGTCATTGCATATCTCTCCCCGAACTTATTCATCATCTCATATCGACACGGCTTGAGATTAGCCGACTCATAATTTGTTTAAGCCAGTAAGAGTTGTTTTTTGATAGTTGGATGTAATTGAACGTGGACGGATCCCAATCGGCGTTAACTTTACCCAGCCGTTGAAACTCTGACTGTGCTTATTAGACCTGCCGGTGGCCTTCTGTCCTCAGGTGAACACGTGTAGCTAGTTGGGGGTTGTGCTTTAGGTCACGTAAAAAGAAACTGTTACAAAGCAACCAATGGCCTTGAAAAAAGGACTGATTACACTGTTGACGAGCATGCTTAACGAAAAACGGACAACGGATTTGTGTCTGCACCTGGAATATGCGAATATTAAACAGGAGAGGTGCATTCGAACAACCAGCGGAAGCCCTTAGCTGCTACAAAGCAGACATTACTGCCATCTAGGCTATACGATGGGATGGGCTGGATAAAAAGAGGATGAAAAACTGTGACATCTACTACAGATCATGTTATAATGAGCAGAAACAGGGACTATTGGGATGCAGATTTGTTATAAGTGCCAGACTTAGGCAAGAAGTCTTATGTTTCCCAGGCATTAGCGAACGCATTGGAACAATTCGCATCAAGGCAAAATTCGCCAATATAAGCCTTATATGCGGTCACGGTACGACGGAGGAAAAGGACGATATAGCGAAAGATTGCTTCTACGAGCTCCTTGACAAAACCTATTAGCGACTACGAAGAACGATGTTTAAATCGTGCTGGGAGATTTTAACGCAAAGATAGGAAGAGAAGACATCTTTAGAAGAATTGTCGGAAAACATAGCCTACACGAAAACACGTCTGGCAATGGACTAAGGCTAATTGACTTCGCAACGGAACGAAATGAAACTATAGCCGGCATATGGTTTCCTCACCTCGATATCCATAATGGGACATGGCGGTCTCCAGATCAACGAACAGTCAACCAAATGGATCACATTGCGATAGACAAGAGGCACCAATCCAGTATTTTGGATGTCCGGACATTCCGAGGGGCTAAAATCGACTCGACCACTACCTTGTTGTAGCCAAGGTAAAAATGCGGATATCCACCACGCCACAACAAACCAGAAATGCTGTGAAAAATTTTTATGTCGAAAGACTGCAACCGTAAGAGACCGCCAACGCCTTACCTCTCGATTAACTCCATATCACCACCATCTAATGCCAACAAGCCATTAGATCAGCAGCAATTGATGTACTAGGTTTCCGCGCCCACCAGCCAGAAATTGGGGAGGAATGCCGACATATGCTCGTAGCCAAGAACGAGGACTACAAATCTAAGATGCAAGTGAAGACGAGAACTGCCATTGAGCTCTATTGGCAGAGAAGAAGGGAAGAATACCGGCTCTTCAGAAAGCAGAAAAAGAAGCAAGAAAAGCGCGTTATCGAGGATATTCAAAGGTGACACTCAACGTGCCACGTCAAAGCCAAGGATACAGGGCTCGAACAGAATCCTGTCGAGATGGACAAGGAAATATCGTAGTTGAGACACAGTCGATGCTGAAGATATGGAAGAACCATTCTGCAGACTGTTAAACGGCGATGACGAACAACATTCCGCTGTCGGGCAGAACGAATCATTCAGTATTTTCGACGACAGCGAAAATTGCCAACCACCCGACTAAGTGAAGTGAGAATGGCAATATCTAAACTCTAACTTAACCGAGCTTTATAAAGCCGGCGGAGATAACTTGGTAAGTAACATCCACCAAAACATTAGCAAAATCTGGTCGGATGAAAGTATGCCTGAAGAATTGAACATCAGCATCGTTTGCCCGATCCACAAAAAAATGAGACCCTCTGAACTGCTCCAAATGCAGAGGCATAAGTCGCCTCAAGATCCCCTACAAGAACCTTTCTGCCGTAATATGTGAACACCTGAAACCGTTTACCAAACAACCTATTTGGCGCTTATCAGTGTGGTTTTAGGCCTGGATAGTCCACAACTGATCAGATTTTCACACTTCATCAGATCCGGGAAAAAACCCAAGAAGTTCAAATCGATATCCACCACCTGTTCATCGAATTCAAAGCCGCATACGACGGCATTTTTTTAGGCGAACTATACAGAGCCATGTCTAGTTTTAGTATACCGCCGAAACTCGTCCGTCTGCGTAGGATGACAGCTGAAATCGACGAATAGTTGGTGGGTATCGATTTGGACTTCTTGTGGGTTTGTTCCAGGATCTGGCATTTTATCAGTTGTCCACAGATAAATCATGGCATCGTACCCAATTTTTAAAGTTTAAGTTTACGAAGACTTTTTGACGTTGCACGAACAAAACAATACCAAAATGACATCTAATTTGACAGTTATTTTGGGACATTTCTACAACTCTTATTCTTTTAGATAGATTGACTAAAGGATTTTCTAGGGGTTTGGGCAAAATCCTCATCTTCAGTCCTTCTCGCGGGCGCCCACCTGAAAATGACTAATCAGCATGTCTGCTTAGTGTCAGCCAAGGGTCCCACTTAGATATTGACCGTGCGCTGTAACACGTTGCATCGCACGATTAATGTACATATAAGCGGGAACCATAATTTTGTGGTGGGAGAAAACCCGTAAACCCAATTCCAAGGTGGAACAGCAAACGCCGACGGATGCATGGCTAAAAAGGGAGTTTTAAGCCGCTAGTTTGCGAATTTCGGATACCGGGCTACCTCCGATCTCAAGATAGCCTTCCTGTGGTTAGACGGGTAGACCACGGGTGACCAATAAATCCCGCCTACTCGTGGAAATAATTGAAGTACCTATAAAAAAAAACATAAAGATTGATGCCTCTACAAATGCATCAACAACAAGGGATGTTTTAGAACACCCTGTCGATACCGACACGACACCTGCCAATCGGGAAGGGTCACAAATCAGCGATTTCGAGATGATGAGCCTAGAAGAAAAATAGTCTCATCTGAGCGACTCCGCCTCGGAATCAAGTACTGTATACAGCATTAGTATACTCTCGGATGAACTGCATCCGGAATATATATATGCGCCGGGGATCGCTGGCAAATCGGCTTAAACTGATTCCAAGCGCATCAGATTCACGCCAGCGGAACAGGGCCGTTTCAACAGAGCGCTGAAACAGGGTAGCAGCATAGAGCAAGCCCGCATCATTGCAAAAACGAAAGATGATGCTCATCCAGAAGTCAAAAGCATGAGATCCCAGGACAACACACCACCTCAGTCCGAAGCGAAACGAGCTCGCACTGGGAAAACAACCTCTGACATAACCACCTATAGAGATATACAGCGAGCTATATCAGATTGGGTGTCGTACCAGTCGATATCGATCGCAATCCTCTCACAAATGAACAAATGTTTCAGATACAAGAGAGGATTATACGACGGGAATGCAAAGCCAGCTTTCCGCGGGACAACTTTCAAAGCCGGGTGGCTCTTGTTAGTATGTGCGGACATCACCACTTCAGAGTGGATGAAAACCAACTTCCTCAGACTTAAGGAGAAATGCGAGTTGGATGTAATGCTTGTGGGAGAGGAAGACTTTCCGAAACCACATATTGTCAGAGCTTTCTTACCGCAGAGTACCGGAGTCACGAATGAGAGAATACTGGCAATACTAGACGGTCAAAACAGAGACCTGAATACGAGAACGTGGAGAGTTCTGCAAAGATCGAACGAGAAAGACGTCGCCCACATGGTCGTTGCGATTAACGAGAGTGCGATGCGTAGGCTTGCGGAGCTCAGGGGGATGGTCTCATATAGATTTGGACAAATCAAGATCATCCTTAAGGGATCCGACAAGTCTGCAATTCAGGCCCAAAAAAATAGTGACACTGCTAGAACAAGAAAGTCGTCACAAAAAACAAGCGCTAGCTCGTCGCAACCAGTAGCTTGTATTAGTAGTGCTGCCGGAAGCGATGTAAAAAAGACTTGACAGTATCGCCAAACGCCCCCAGTACGAGCAACGTAAACACCCACCAAACTGCCTAAACGGCCTAAAGTGGTATACGGATGGTTCTAAAATGCACTCAGGGGTAGGAGCTGGCATACATGGACCAAATAAAAACATCTCAATACATTTGGGAAAATACCCTAGTGTATTCCAAGCTGAGCTCCATGCCATAAAAGACTGCGCAAACCTAATACACAACTCTGGTATTAAAGGCGCAAACATCCATATATTCACGGACAGTCAAGCAGCTATAAAAGCCCTTAGCTCACACAATATTGACTCCAAATCAGTACTACACTGCTTCAACTCCCTCCAAACACTCAGTTCCAGGAACAAAACCAGACTATGGTGGGTCCCCGGATATAAGGGAATTGAAGGTAACGAAAAAGCTGATGAACTAGCCAGAAAAGGTTCGGAAACCCCCTTCATTGGACCTGAACCCTTCTGTGCAATCCCCAAATCAGCCATAAATCTGGTCATAAAAAACTGGGAACAAAACAAATGTGTTTCATACTGGGGAAACATCCCAGGCCTAAGACAGGCCAAAAGAGCTACTCAGCCCTTCAATTCAGATGCCAATAAGATACTAAATCTTCGCAGGCACGATATCAAAAACTAAGTAGGCTACCTAACTGGTCATAACGGTCTGCGATATCACCTAAACAAAATGCGTCTAGTCGACTCACCGGAATGCAGACTATGTCTAGAAGGAGACGAAACAGCCGAGCATATCATATGTGAATGCAAGGCCCTTTACGGAGAAGGGAATCTTTCTTCAGGGAATTTTTAAGTCCCAAAGATCTGAGGAAATCTTCGGCTGAAAGTATTATCAGCTACATTAGGAAAGTAGAAGCGCTTCTAATCTAAAAACATCTGACGGCAAGCACAATAGATCTTTTAGGTCGATGTGTATATTACTGCTTAGGCAGGTCAGAATTATAAAAAAAAATGATTTCCTAAATCCGCTCTAATACACTTCCCAGAAAGTAGAATTTAGCGTTTAGAGAGCGATGAAACACGGTAATACCGTTTTACAACTTATTGAGCACCAACGAAAAACATTTTTCTAATCCTTGTGTTACGTTGCAATAAATAAAACCAATTTATGTTTAATGTCTTTAACACAACCACCTCGTTATCCACTATTTATTACAATGAAAGATACACTTCAATGTTTCCACAGCGTTTCCATGCAAAGCATACTATGATTACAAATGATAAATTCGAATATAACAAAACATACTAAGTTAACAAGTGTTTCAAATATAACAGGTTATTATGTTTACAGTCGGCCATCCTCTTCTGAAAACGCCCACGTTTCCTCGTCATCTATGTTGTCGAGATCTGGATCTATATTGCACCATGGTTTGATTTTGTCGGAAGCAAAAACTGTTTGATAAAAACGTTGTTTTCTTTGCATGCCGGGTTTGTCCTCAATAACATATCTGTCGTTAGGTAGGACCGTTGAAATGATGTATGGACCTCGGTACTTAGACTCCAATTTTCGGGAGTCACCAGTGGAAGGTGGCTCGGATTCAACAACAACCAGATCATCCTTTGAATATTTAGTTGGTTTTCGAAGACGACCATCGTATCGCTGCTTCCATTTAAGTTTCTGCTCTTCAATATTTCTTAACGCAGTGACCCTATTAATGGTCACCGAATGGTCCGTACTAGAATTATTACCTGTTAGTGCCAAAAGTAGTTTATTTTTCAATATATCCCTTGGTCGAAAATCAAACAAAAGTTCATTTGGGCTTTTGCCTGTTGTATTGTTAGGCGAACTATTAATCGTCCATTGTATATTACGTATTGTCTTATCCCAGTCATTCCCTGTTTGTTTAGACTTCATAGTAGTAATTGCACCAAGTAACGTCCTATTTGTACGCTCTACTTGTCCGTTTGCTCTAGGAGTTCTCACAGCAGTCTTTATATGTTTAATGTAATTTTCATCACAATAACGACTAAATGCATTTGCGGTATAAGCACTGCCCCTGTCCGTTATAACTCTTGTCGGAATACCAAATATAAGAGTCAATTCATAAAGGAACTTGATTACGTGCAAAGTTCTTGTGTCGCGTACTGCTTCTACGATGACATATTTGGTGAACGCGTCGGTCAGTACAATCAAGTATTGGTTTCGCTGTGAGCTTTTTGGAAATGGTCCTTAATGATCTATATGAACTGTGTGGAACGGGATAGGATGGGTTTCAGAATAATGGTATTCACCTTCTAGTCTTCCACCACGACGCTTGTTGTAGCAACATTCCACACATGTTTGTATATATTTCTTTATATATTGCCTCATCCTTTGGAACCAAAACGTTGAGGATATGAGCTGTAGTGTTCTTTCAGCCCCAAAATGTCCACGATCATTATGATACATCTTCAAAATCTGCCAACGCACTCCAGCTGGAACAAGCCACAATTTTTTTTCTCCAACGTTCCTAAATAATTTATTATTTTTGAACGTAGTAGAGTCGCTAGTGGCCGGCCCCTTAAGGATTTTTCGTGATGAAATATATCACAGTAACAACAAATACTAACATTTTCGAATTATTCTTAAAATAAATTATTATTTATTAATTTGTTCGTCTATAAAATAAAGAAAAAAATAATTATTGTTACCAGAAAATTATTTAATTAGATTTTAGTAAAAGAAAAAAAAATTTCCAGTGGACGGCCCCTTTTTTCCTATTTCCGACCAGCTCGTGTCCCATCCTCGGCCACCCAGTAAAGAAAGGGCTTAAATTGTTTAATATTTTTTATTCAAATGTTTTATTACAGGAAAATTAAGAAACAAATATTTTTATTATAGAAATAAATTAAAACAAATTAAATTAAAATTTCCTTTTTAAAGGCTAAAACAATTATCTACAAAACTTAGAACTAAAAAAATCCTTAAATTTAATTCAGGTAGGAACATTTTTTTAAAGCTAATAAAAATAATTTGATAGATAAATATTATTATTTTTTAATACATTTTAAAGAATTTAATAGGTAGGTTTAAGAGATGTTTAATTGAAAAAAATCATTTAAGTTTTTTTTATCACAGTCTTGCAGCTATTTGGGACAGTCTTTTTTCGTATCTTTGTTTTTTTCTTCCCTTCTCTTTTTTCTTGCCGCTCAAGCTTCCTTTTTTCCACTTCGGAGGCTTTAATTTTTTTCTCATCATCTTTGTTTTCCTGGAAAGTTTTCCAAGCCTGAGATGAAATTGACATTGGTGGCTTGCGAGCCTTTATAAATCTTCGGACGGAGTCTTGTATTGGTTTCGGGTATTTCAAAAACTTTTCAAAAATGGATGGACTTTTTGGGGTTTGAGGTTCTGTGTGGTAAAAATAATTATTTTAATTCGTTTAGGTAAAAATGAAAAATTAAGCATACGAATTGTGGTTTGTGTGTTTTCCTCCATTATGTGGGAAGAAATTTCTTGTAAAATAATATTATCATTCACAACGGGTGAAAAACTTCTTTCATTTTGTATTTCCAACTCCATATTAGTATCTTACAAAAAGAAAAATTTAGTTTAAATAAAATGCAGATTCCTAATTAAAAGTTATGGCTACCTATGACTGCTTCCCAATCGTGTGGACTTTTATCTGGTAAGGAAGCTTCTTGAACACTATCTTTATTGGGTTGAAATACTCTTAACAATGTGCCATCGGAGGTAACTTCGTAGATCCCTTCAATATCATGGGTACTTTGAGAATCGCCAGAAACTGTTTGTTTAGCCTGACGAATAACTTCAAGCACAACTTTATGGTCGATATTTTTATTTTGGAGATCATCTTTTAGATGAAGTATTACTCTTTCGGCTTCTAAAAAACTTGCATGTGGAATATTTTTAGCATTACCACTTCCAACATTCACAATGCTGCCTATATCGCAATCGATGTTGACCGCAAAGTCGTCATTAAGACAATTTCCTAGACCTAGATCGCCATCTTCATCAAAATCCAAACAATCAGCATCATTTTCAGGGTCGCGAGCAGACACACGACCAAAATCTGGACCAAAATTGCCCGCAGAATCACCAGCGCCACCAGAATTACCGTCAGAACCATCTCCAGATTTACCACGAGAATCACCACTTGAACCACTGCCAACATCAGCACCAAGATTTAAAACTTCTAACGCATTTTTAATACATTTCGAGTAGTCGACGGCATTCGGATCAAATGGAAATATTCCACATTTTTTGAAAGCATTTTGTATGATGGTCGTCCTATCCTTGTAATTCAGGAGCTCATCTAACACACCACAAAAACTCTCCTTATTCATTGTGCTGCAGTGACTACCCGAACGTTTGCGCCATTCGTTTAAAATATTTTTATAATCCGACTTCAGGCCTTTAAAAGCTCCCACATCAGCCGGCTGAAGAATATGGGTGGTATTTGGAGGAAGTGCATACAAAATTATGTTTTCGCTGCTGCAAAAGTAGCTTAATTCAAGCGACATGTGGGAAGCGTGTCCATCGACAAAAAAAAGAACTGGACGTTTAATATTATTTTTGGAAATCCAAACGTTCAGACCCTCTTTCACAAATTGCAGAAAAGTTTCCCCCCGCATCCATCCACTGTCCGTCTTGCCAAAAACCCAGTCAGGCTTCTTATTTTGCACTAATTTCAGCCAGTTAGGGGACCTTTTTTAAGGCAAAACCACCATTGGAGGAAGGGTTCTTCCATCTGCTGAAAAAGTCATCAGCACAGTTAAGTTCTCTTTTTCATTTGCTGTCTTGATTTCGTAAAGGTTTTTGATTCCTTTTGGAGCAATGACATTTCCAGTTTTCGGAGCCATGCTGAAACCCGTTTCATCGGCGTTAAAAATTCTAGAAGAATCCTCAAGAATGTCTAAAGCATCTTCTTCTGTTAAGTATTCTTTGAGCTCTCTAAACCATTTTCTTATTGCTTCCTCTGTTATTTGAGCGCGGCTTTTAGACACAGTTTCAGCGGTTCGTAGGCTTAAATCGGGATGGCGTCGCATAAAACCGTAGTACCATTTCTTACCGGGTTTGCTGTCCTTGAAAGGAGTTTTGCGGCCTTCTTCTTGGAGAATATCTTGAACCGTTTTCAAGAGGTTTTCACGGGTCTGTGGAAAACCACATTTCGCTAGATTTATAAGCCAGTTTTTGAGCTTGTTTTCTTCTTCTGCAGAGAGCACAGGGCAGGGACCGAATTTCCCAATATTATCCGCGGTTCTGTTGTGAACTCGGTCCTGAAGAGTCGTCCTTGGAATATTAAACCTTCTTGCCGCTTCTCTTATTGGCAGTTTGTTTTGACGAATTTCAAATAAGGCTTGTTCCAAATCTGTGCCGCTATATAAAATGAAACGTTTCTTCTTGTCCTTAGCGTGCTTCTCACTTGCCCGGGTCATATTTAAGCGGCTTAAAACAAGAATTTTAATATTTTAAAATCAAAAAGTAAGTGGGAACCTTTGAAACACTTGTTTTTAAGCCTAATATAAAACAAGGGGACGGAGTTAGGTAACGTGTGTCCTAATTACGGCCACCAACATTTCTAGTTGAAAAGGGACGGCCGAGAACTGGAAAACTTTGAATTTTAACTACATTTTTTTGTACAAGATGATCAGAGTAGGTTTATCTGTCATTTGGCGTACTCAGTTAAAAAAAAAAAAAAAATCGAGTTGCCTATCTCCGGCCGGGGCGGCCAACAATAGGCAACGACGTTTATTTGAGTGGCCTAACTCCGGCCGTCTTGAAATCGACAATAAATACAGAAGTTTTTAACATTTTAAAGTGAATTTTAATGAAAAATAATATATTTTATAAGAAAAACAACATTTGAAAACACTTACCCACAAAATTTTCACACAAAACACTAATTACCACCGCAGTTTCACTAACGTTTTGACAGTCAATTCACACAAAAACCTACCCCGGCACAGCACAAGTCAAATTAATTTTATTTTTCAAAGGCGACTGAGCACACGCAACAAGAGTTTTGACATATTAAGAGAGAAGATAAGAGAAAAATTTAAGACTAAAAATTTCGAAAGAGAATTATATACGATTCACTACTTACAACGACTTTTGTATGAGGTGGCCGGCCACTGGGGTAGGCCGCAATCAGGATACTCTACCTAGTCTATCGCATACTGTTTTGTGACGTTGTCTTTTGGTTTCTGTTGCATCTTCTGCATAATTTCTACAATCTTTGGGTCTTGAATTTGTAGCGATGCTAACCAGTCCAAGTCATTTATTTCCACTTTATAAATGTTACTACGATGTGGCTCTCGTTCCAAAAATTCTTCTACTGGCTGCCGACTTAATGCGTCTGCATGTTGCATTTGTTTACCGGGCCTGTGAATAATAGTATAGTCAAACTCGGATAACTTTAGCCACCACCTAGAAATTCGACGATTCAATTCTGTTTTTGCTTTAAGGGTCTCCATTGCTTGGCAGTCAGTAACTATTGTAAACGATTTTCCAAGAATATACATTCTAAGTCGCTCTAAGCTCTCCACTGCTGCCAGCACTTCTAACTCGTAGCTGGAATAACAACTTTCAGTAGCAGAAGTATGACGGCTGAAATAATGCACCGGTTTCATAACTCCTTCTTCCTCCTGCATTAGAATTCCAGAAAGTCCAACTGTTGAGGCGTCCGTGTGAACTTCATGTCTAGCTGAGTGATTGTAAATAGTAAGAACAGGATTCCCACATAGTAATGTTTTTAACATTTGAAAGGACTGTTCTTGTTTTGCCCCCCATTCAAATTTTGCATCATTTCGCAACAGTGAAGTCAAAGGCTCTGCCAAGATCGAATAGTTTTGAATAAATCTGCGGAAATATCCACTAAGACCCAAGAATTGTCTTATTTCATGAATAGTTTGTGGTGTTCGATATTCCGAGATAGCTTTTGTTTTGGAGCCAGGCTTAACTCCGTCTTTTGTGATAATGTGTCCAAGAATTTCAACTTCCGTGAAAAAGAATTTACATTTCTGCAGTTTAAATGTTAAGCCGGAATTGTTTATAACTTGAAGCAGACAACGTAACTTAGCTTCACCTTCAGCAAATGTACAACATGGTATGATTAAATCATCTAGATATACAAGAAGCGTTTCATTGCCAACTTGACGAACGATGTTATTCATTGTGCTTTGGAATACAGCAGGAGCATTTTTTAAACCGAAACTCATTCTTTTGAATTCATATTGTCCATTATTAGTACTGAATGCAGTGTACTTCCTTGATGATTCTTCAATTGGAATTTGATAATACCCAGATATCAGATCCAAGCATATAAAATACTTGTATCCAGAGAGCTTTGTAAGTTGCTCTTCGATGTTAGGCATCGGGTACGGTTGGTTGACAGTTATCGAATTTAAATGTCGATAATCTACGCATAGTCTATCTTCGTTATTCTTTTTCTTTACAATCAATAAAGGGGAAGAGTATTCAGAGACACTTTCTTGTATTATATCGTTCTTAAGCAGTTCATCGATAATTGCTTCTACTCTTTCTTTCTTTCCCTTCCACCAACCCTTCCGTAAAAATCATTTCCCTAAAACTATCAAGATTTGAAAGGTGATTCCGTCACCAAACAAAAACTCCTCCTTCCACGTTACAGAATCTAAAAACTCCATAAAAAGTATACCCATTAACTTCGTTCACTTATCGTGCGCTTAATTGAATTTTCCAACACACATGTGTTCCACAACAAGGACACCATTATCCACCCCGGCCCAAAAAATAAACACAATTAAAAGATTTCACATCACCTTTCCGATTACGTTTTCCCAGAACCTTTCCTCATCAGCTTGGCAAAATAAAAAAAGCACACGCTTGACGCTATACCATACATATATTGACAACAAATGTCAAAACAAAACACAAACGTCAACAGAAAGCAAAAAAAAAAAAAACGTCAAAGGAAACATACCTAGTGTGTGACAAAAACAAAATCTCGCATGAATTGATTCCATGGAACGCACTTCATCTAACAAACACACTCGTGTCACAATAAACGCTCATTTGCATAAATACACTTCACACCCGCTCGCAGGATAACCCCTTCCCCAACTAAGGGCTGGGTCCATAAAAAATAATGAAATGTTGATTTTCCCAAAAAGAGGAACAAAAATCTCGCACTTTGAAGGAATAAGGGTTTCGTTAGTTGTTGTCTCTGGGAAACGGGAAAGTTTTAACACTGGCAACCCTTTTTGAACACAGCCCTCCTCCCCCATTTTGGTTAACGCATTTATAAGTTACCTCGAGTGACATAACGCTGCTGGGGTGAGAGGGTTCGCAAAAAGTTTGACATTTAATGAAATAGTCACCTTTTGTTCAACTCCGATGATGATGATGATGTTGAGGAGGGTGGGTCTGGGTAGGACGGCTTGGGTGCTTTGTAATTGAAAATCAAAACTCATACGACATTTTCTTTTAACTACCCCCATCGGCAGCAGTGCCGATCTGCAGTTCATTTTCAATTTTCCAAAGCACTATCACTAAACGATGGGCTGCTGGGTGCGCGCGGTGGGATGGGTTCTTCTCCTCAAGCCAAATCATCATCTTTGGCAGGGAACGGGTCTGCAGAGTGGGTACTTGAAATCAATTGTTTCTCCAAGAACAATACGAAATATTATATGTGTGTGTTGTGCTCGAAACAAAACATCATTTCCCTCGTATACCGTTCTAGGCAGATACGTGCCGGGCCTATTGTGTGAGTGTGCTGCTTCTCCCTGGTGGGGGTGGGGATAGTAACGATCCGGCAGCCGCCATCACATCGACATGATACGCTTAAAAGCCGCCCGAAAAAGGAAACGGCAAACTTTCAATCAGATTGGAGCAGCAAAAGCAGCCTTCCTGCCTTCACATGGATGTGCTCGTATGTGAGCCCCGGAGAGTTCTTCTTGTTTTTTTTTTTTTTTGCGCACACAAATCGAGGGGGGTGGAGGAAGTGTTTTCTTTTATCCTTTTGCCTGTTACAAATGTTTCGAGTTGTATAGGTACATCCGTGGAAATGTGTTTTGTGTAGAGGGTGTCGATGGTGTAGGCTCGTGCAGAGATAAAAGTTCTTCGTCCTCCTGATGGGTGTTTCTCTGTGTGTGCCGTTCAACTTTTGTGTTGGATTCGTGTGGAGCAACAGGTATCCTGGTGCTCGTATCATCATTTCACATTTGATATCTTTAAATCGTATCCTCTTGCGGTGAAGTATTCACTTCTCATAGCCACACACAGCAGGGGGTGAGAGGTGATTTGTTTCCGATTCAATTCGAGAGCTCGACGTATATGGAGTTGTCGTTGTCTTTGCGGTGTTGGTGTGTGTTTGTGTTTGGAGGGCGATGAAAGCTGGAAAAGGATGCTTTATTATATTAAATGTCTGTAAATCAGTTTTTCAATTGTAACTTTACGTTTGGTTTTGCCAATCCTTGCGCTGTTACAATGTGATTTCCTGGTGTTTTCAGTTTTACGCCATTTGATGGGGAATGCGACACGGATGGGGGAATGGCTGATAAGTCGTCGGAATTGTGAGTGTTGGTTGGCTTAGTTAACTTGCTGACACTCGAGTGTGAACTCGATTTGTTCATAATAGAGTTACAAGTTTGTATAGTCGTTGGTTTTGTACGTGGTAAGTGTCAGACGAGAGCTGTAAGCCAGCGGATGAGTTAGGTGTCATTTTGTACCCTAGGAGGAGGTTGGGGGAAATCACGTCAATTGGATTGCGTTCTTTTGCATAAACTCGCTTAAAAATAAGAGTCGTGCTTATAGAGGAGTTTCTGAAGATTGTTTGTAGGTTCAGGGTGGTACGTGGACAGGTATAGTACGTGGACAGGTATAGTGAAACTAGGATTAGCATGGTTGCTTTTCTTTGGCTATGTCTGAAATAAATTTGAAAAATAAATGAAATACATATCTGGAATTAACGGCCCATACAGAGCCTCAAACCTAGCTTCTCCATATTTTTGTCTCAAATAATTGAGTCCGGTGCTTAAGGATAGTGATGCGATTATATGAGGACACAAGCGTTCTCACTCTAGCCTCTCACTATCAACTCCTACTCTCACCTCCACGCTGGTGACTGGTGGGTGCCTAGTACCTCGACTGGAGATGGGGTATTTAACCCCTGTGGAAGGTCGTTGGTGGCAGCAACCGAGAGAGGGGGGAGGAGTGTCCTCTCACTAAGGCACTCACTCTCAGGCGGCAGCGGAGGAATTCCCTAGATGGAGTCAACGGTGGCGCCTACAGCTCCAGTTTGATCGAACTGGTAGTGAAATCCCTATATGAGCTGCTTTGACATATCTGAACACCAGGTCTATAGGGATTTCCAATACTGAGCCAGGGTGTTGGAAAAGAATTGGTGGCGGAGAAGCCCTCAATTGGTCAACGGCAGCGCTCATACCCCAAAATGGGCTACTGACATCGGTATTTTTTCCGGCCCGCTGTCCTAGGATCAAAACAATGTCCTGGCCCTCCAGGTTGGGGGTTGTGTTTTGGGTTAACTACCCATCCATGGCTTATGTTACTAAGCAACCAATAGCCTCGGAAAGGACTGATATTATTATTGCCGACCATGCTAAACGAAAAAAGGACAACGACGTTCGTATCTGCTCCTGGAATGTGAGAACATTAAACAGGAGAGGTGCAGACGAACAACTTGCGGAAGCCCTAAACTGCTACAAAGCAGACATTACTGCCATCCAGGAAATACGATGTGATGGGCCAGGCAAAACGAGGATGGACCGTGTTATAGTGAGCAGAAACAGCAACTATTCGGATGCGGTTTTGTTATAAGTACCAGACTTAGGCAAGAAGTCTTATGTTTCCAAGACATTAGCGAACTCATTGTAACAATCCGCATCATGGCCAAATTCGCCATCATAAGCCTTATATGCGCTCATACTCCGACGAAGGAAAAAGATGATATTAGCGACTACCGAAGTAAGATGTTAAAATCGTGCTGGGAGATTTTACCGCAAAGGTAGGAAGAGAAGACATCTTTAGCAGTACTGTCGGAAAATATAGCCTACACGACAACACGTCTGGTAACGGACTTAGGCTAATTGACTTCGCTACGGAACGAAATGCCACTATAGCCAGCACACGGTTTCCTCAACTCGATATCCATAAGGGGACATGGCGGTCTCCAGATCAATGAACAGCCAACCAAATTGATCACATTGCGATAGACAAGAGGCACGCATCCAGTATTTTTGATGTCCGAACATTCCGAGGGGCTAACATCGACTCGGACCACTACCTTGTTGTAGCCAAGGTAAAGATGCGGATATCCACCACGCCACAAAAAAACAGAAATACTGTGAAATAATTTAATGTCGAAAGACTGCAATCGCCAGAGACCGCCAAGACCTTCGCGCAACGCGTATCCCTTAATCTCTCGATTCACACCATAGCACCAGCATCTAATGTCGAAGAACAATGGCAACGATGCCAAGAAGCCATTAGATCAGCCGCAACTGATGTGCTAGGTTTCTCGCGGCCACCATCAAGAAACCCCTGGTTTGATGAGGAATGTTGACAGGTGCTCGCAGCCAAGAACGAGGCCTACAAGGCTAAGCTGCAGGTGAAGACGAGAGCTGCCATTGAACTTTTCAGAAAGAAGAAAAAAGAGCAAGAAAAGCTCTCGATTGAGGATATAGACAGGAGCCACTCCAGGAAAAATGTTCGCAAGTTTTATCAAAGTGTAAAACGTCAAAGCCAAGGATACAAGTCTCGAACAGAATCCTGTCGAGATGAACAAGGAAATATTGTAGTTGAGACACAGTCGATGCTGAGGATATGGAAGAACCACTTCTGCAGACTGTTAAACGGCGATGACGAACAACATTCCGCAGTAAGGCAGACCATTCAATATTGGCAACGACAGCGAAAACTGCCAACCACCCGACCTAAGTGAAGTGAGGATAGCAATATCTAAACTGAAGCTTAACAAGGCTACCGGAAATGACGGCCTTCCGTTGGTATGTAGCATTCACCAACTAGAAGGCAAAATCTGGTTGGATGAAAGTATGCCTGAAGAATGGAACCTCACCATCGTTTGCCCCATCCACAAAAAAGGAGACCCTCTCAACTGCGCCAACTACAGAGGCATAAGTCTGCTCAACATCGCCTACAAGATCCCATCTGCCGTAATATGTGAACGCCTGAAACCGTTTACCAACAACCTGATCGACCCTTATCAGTGCGGTTTTAGGCCAGAAAAGTCCACAACCGATCAAATTTTCACACTTCGGCAGATCCTGGAAAAAACCCAAGATGTCCAAATCGATACCCACCACCTATTCATCGATTTCAAAGCCGCATACGACAGCATTTATAGAGACGAACTATACAGAGCCATGTCTAGTTTTGGTATACCGCCCAAACTCGTCCGTTTGTGTAGGATGACGATGGAGAATTCTCGCTGCACCATCAGGGTCGGAAACGACCTCACCGACACATTCGATACCAAAAAAGGATTTAGGCAAGGCGATGCGTTGTCATGTGACTTTTTCAATTTGATTCTTGAGAGGATTGTGCAAAACTCCCGAGTCAACACCAGAGGCACAATTTTTCAAAAATCAGTGCAACTTCTAGCATACGTCGACGATATTGACATCATTGGTAGGAGTCAACGTGATGTCATAGCCACGTTTGCTAGTATAGAGAAGGAAGCGGCGAAAATGGGTTTAGCAGTAAATGAGGGTAAGACTAAGTATATGCTGTCATCCCGAAAGTACTCACAACATCGACGAATTGGACAGAACGTCACCATCGACAGATATAACTTTGAGGTAGGGACTTTATCTACCTCGGCTCTGCTATTAACTCTGACAACAACATCTCGTCAGAAATTCAACGAAGAATTACTCTTGCTAACCGCTGTTTCTTCGGGCTAAGAAGGCAATTTAGTTGTAAAGCCCTCACTCGAACTACTAAGGAGATCCTATATAAGACCCTGATCATCCTGATCATAGATGTTAAACGCCGCAGAAACCGACTTCCACCAACTCGAGGCAGTTGAAGGTAGTTAGCCAATGGTCGGGAAAATTTAAGATTGGAAGCAGCAAATTGTCAACTGAATATCTGACAAGTGACACTCAACGGTAGGATTACTTTTAAGGTTGGTGTGAGCAGAACTTCTGTTCTGAGACCCGCGGTTTCACCCGATAAAATGACGAAAACTTTGCAAACCTCCCCTCTTAATCTAGAAGGTGGAACTACGGATCATCTTCGACTCAATAAAAAAAACCCACAGATATTGCGATGACTGACAGTTTAAAACATATGAGAGGCTACAATCCACTGTGCGGATCGTTGAATACCCTATCCCATCCTATCTGTAAAACTAAAATCCCCAAAAAGTGGACATGGCTAAAAACACGATGTGGATAAAATAAAGAAAATGGAATGGTGACAACAAATTCTTCAGACTGCTTATAAAAAACTTTTACGGTTCTACAAAAGACAAGGTTTTCTACTGCATATGTTATGGGGTGGTGTATAAAAATGGTTTTTATATAAAAACGCCCCCAAAAAGTGGGCGTGGGTTAAAATGATCTATAGACGAAATGTTCATATTTATATTGCTAATGATTCTGCATCAAAAGTTTTTTCGAAAATTTGAAAATTTGACCGAAAAACGTTTTTTATTAAAAACGCCCCCAAAAAGTGGGCGTGGCAAAAAACTTTATATGAACGAAATACAGATATTCAGATTGTCTAAATATGTTGTTCAAAAAATTTTTCAAAATTCCTTATGGTTTGGCCAAAAAATACGTTTTTCTAAAAAGGGGGCGTGGCAGTGGGCGGATTTCAAAAATTTTTACACTTGTTCTGCTGGGAGCAACAAAGAGCACGTGTACCAAATTTCATCCTTCTAGCTCAAAATTTAAGGCCCAAAAACTGGTGACGTACGGACGGACGGACGGACGGACGGACGGACAGACATGGCTAAATCGACTCAGCTATCGATTCTGAGTCGATCCATATACTTTGAGGTATATGTAGCTAAATTATTTCTCTATGTTACAAACTATGTATCAAAACTAATATACCCCTATGGGATAGGGTATAAAAAGAAATTGAATAAATGCGAAACTATCCAGTGTATGACCTAGGGCCTCAAGGGACAAGAGAAAGAACTGGCGCAACCTGGTGACCAAATGGAAAGCCACTGACGAGTAAATGTGTAGTAAAGACCCTTTCAAAAACAGGGGGGTTAAAGTAATTGCGTACGCAGACGATGTAGTATTGCTTGCGACAGGCAAATTCTTACCAACCATAAGCGAGCTGTTAGAAAACTCGCTCCGGACACTTAACACGTGGACAAAGCAATGCGCTTTGGGGTCAACCCCCAAAAAACCGAGCTTGTGCTGTTCACAAATAGAAGAACAATCCTACACTGCGAACCACCAGCTATAGAGGGAATACCTCTTAAAATAGCTGAAAGTGCGAAATATCTGGGAATAATTCTAGACAGAAAGCTCAATTGGAAACCTACACATGCAACCGAATATTCGGCAGAAAGTGGGGACCTAACCCCAAAATAATCTTGTGGATGTATACGGCTATAGTGCGATCAATACTCACATATGGCAGTATAGTCTAGTGGCAAGCCACAGACAGAGCAACCAACTTGATGCAAATGACAAAAATACAAAGACTAGCGTGTATAGGGACAGCCAGTGCGATGAGAACAACCCCAACCTCTGGATTGGAGGTGATTCCGAATCTGCTGCCCTTAGATCTATACATGCAGGAATCAGCTGCCAAAAGCTCCTCGAGGATCAGCCAAACGAACAGCTGGATCCCGATCCTCGCTGGCCATGCGCAGGTCCTAAAGAAATACGTAGGGAGCGTAGTAAACTCTGACTATCTATCTCCCTATCTAGACTTCGATCGACCCTTCACCTGCTCATTTCCGAGCAGAGACGAATGGAACAAGAATGAACCCACATAAAGGAAGTCGATATTCATCTTCACAGATGGATCAAAGATGGACTGTGGAACATGTGCTGGCATATTCTCAGAGGAATTAATAATACGCAAATCAATCAGGCGTCCTGATCATAGTAGTGTGTTCCAGGCTGAGATGCTAGCAATCGCTGAAGCGGCTCATTTGGTGTCAATAATGGAAATACCACACAGTGATCTCACCAAATTCATTGACAGCCAAGCGGCTATAAAAGCAGTATCTGCTATCGAAATTAAATCAAAGCTAGTTTGCCGCTGTCGCGAAGAGCTCAAGGTTCTCTGCTCACAGCATAATGCTGATCTCTGCTGGGTTCCTGGTCATAGGGACATAGACGGCAACGAGATGGCCGACAAATTGGCAAGAAATGGATCTGCTACAGATCATGACCAGGCACTACAAACGGTCAAACCACCACTCTGTAACCTCAGAGAAAGAGTGGAATACAAAACCCGAATGAAAGCCAATACCAGGTGGAAGTCATTGACTACTTACTTACTTAAGTGGCGCTTCAGTCCGGAATGAACCTGGGCCTCAACCAACATGCCTCTCCAATTAGCCCGGTCCTTAGCTAACTGCCTCCAGTTGCGCACTCCAAGTTGGTTGAGGTCGGTTTCCACTTGTGCGCGCCACTTAAGGCGAGATCTTCCTCTACTGCATCCGACGTCTGGCTGGAAATCGAAGACTCTGCGAGCCGGAGTATTGGTGTCCATTCGTTCTACTTGTCCTAGCCATCTTAAACGTCCAATGCGGAGTTTTTTTGACCAGGGGCATGTCGCTGTATAGCTCGTATAGTTCTTGGTTGAATCTTCGTCTCCATAGCCCGTCAACGCAAACGGGACCGAAGATTTTTCGAAGAATGTTCCTCTCGAATCTACCAAGGATTTCTTCATCCGCTTTTGATACGGTCCATGCTTCAGCGCCGTAGAGCAGGACTGGGATGATCAGGGTCTTATATAGGATCTCCTTAGTAGTTCGAGTGAGGGCTTTACTACTAAATTGCCTTCTAAGCCCGAAGAAACAGCGATTGGCAAGAGTAATTCTTCGTTTGATTTCTGACGAGATGTTGTTGTCAGAGTAAATAGCGGAACCGAGGTAGACAAAGTCCCGTACTACCTCAAAGTTATATCTGTCAATTGTGACATTCTGTCCAATTCGTCGATGTTGTGTGTCCTTTCGTGTTGACATCATATACTTTGTCTTACCCTCATTTACTGCTAAACCCATTTTCGCCGCTTCCTTCTCTATACTAGCAAACGTGGCTATGACATCACGTTGAGTCCTACCAATGATGTCAATATCGTCAGCGTATGCTAGTAGTTGCACCGACTTTTGGAAAATTGTGCCTCTGGTGTTGGCTTTGGAGTTTTGCACAATTCTCTCAAGAATCAGATTAAAGAAGTCACATGACAGCGCATCGCCTTGCCTAAATCCCTTTTTGGTATCGAATGTGTCGGTGAGGTCGTTTCCGACCCTGATGGAGCAGCGAGAATTCTCTATCGTCATCCTACACAAACGGACGAGTTTGGGCGGTATACCAAAACTAGACATGGCTCTGTACAGTTCGTCTCTATAAATGCTGTCATATGCGGCTTTGAAATCGATGAATAGGTGGTGGGTATCGATTTGGACTTCTTGAGTTTTTTCCAGGATCTGCCGAAGTGTGAAAATTTGATCGGTTGTGGACTTTCCTGGCCTAAAACCACACTGATAAGGGCCAATCAGGTTGTTGGTAAACGGTTTCAGGCGTTCACATATTACGGCAGATAGGATCTTGTAGGCGATGTTGAGGAGACTTATGCCTCTGTAGTTGGCGCAGTTCAGAGGGTCTCCTTTTTTGTGGATCGGGCAAACGATGCTGAGGTTCCATTCTTCAGGCATATTTTCATCCGACCAGATTTGGGTTATGAGTTGGTGGATGTTACTTACCAAGACATCTCCGCCGGCCTTATAGAGCTCAGCGGGAAGGCCGTCATTTCCGGCAGCCTTATTAAGCTTGAGTTTAGATATTGCTATCCTCACTTCACTCAGGTCGGGTGGTTGGCAGTTTTCGCTGTCGTTGCCAATATTGAATGGTTCGTTCTGCCTGACAGCGGAATGTTGTTCGTCATCGCCGTTTAACAGTCTGCAGAAGTGGTTCTTCCATATCCTCAGCATCGACTGTGTCTCAACTACAATATTTCCTTGTTCATCTCGACAGGATTCTGTTCGAGCCTTGTATCCTTGGCTTTGACGTTTTACACTTTGGTAAAACTTGCGAACATCGTTCCTGGAGTGGCACCTCTCTATATCCTCGATCGCGCTCTTTTCTTGCTCTTTTTTCTTCTTGCTGAAAAGCCGATGTTCTTCCCTTCTTCTTTGCCTATAGAGCTCAATGGCAGCTCTCGTCTTCACCTGCAGCTTAGCCTTGTAGGCCTCGTTCTTGGCTGCGAGCATCTGTCGGCATTCCTCATCAAACCAGGGGTTTCTTGCTGGTGGCCGCGAGAAACCTAGCACATCAGTCGCGGTTGATCTAATGGCTTCTTGGCATCGTTGCCATTGTTCTTCGACATTCAATGCTGGTGCTATGGTGTGAATCGAGAGGTTAAGGGATACGCGTTGTGCGAAGGTCTTGGCGGTCTCTTGCGATTGCAGTCTTCCGACATTCAATTTTTTCACAGTATTTCTGGATTGTTGTGGCGTGGTGGATATCCGCATTCTTACCTTGGCTGCTACAAGGTAGTGATCCGAGTCGATGTTAGCTCCTCGGAATGTTCGGAAGTCATTGACTACCTACGAAATATCCCGGAAGCTCTGGCCAGAATACAACGGAAACCGGACCAAAAAACTTTTGCGGTACGACAGAAGATCCTTATCTAAACTGGTAGGGGCTCTCACTGATCACAACTTTCTCAGAACCCATACAATAAAATTAAATCTCAAAGATGACGACATCTGTAGAGGCTGCGGCGATGAGGAAACACACGAGGATACACCTCATTTCCTCTGTCACTGCCCGAGTCTCTGTCACCTGAGGAACAGAACACTTGGAAGCTACTACTTCCAAGACATCCAAGAGCTTTCCGATATTCCATTACCCTATCTTTACAGGTTCCTACGAACATCAGGATGGCTGGATAGAGTGGAGTAACCCGTAGTAACGATAAGGAAGGACGTAATCCCACCAAGGGTATCACAATGGGTCCACATGGACCTAAGTGTGTCGGAATAGAGAATCCTCTACTCCACCAACCCGTAAACCTAACCTAACCTAAAGACCCTTTGCATCTGGCCAGATCAGCTTCAGTGCGTTGAACTACTAATCGTGAGGTTGGTGATTCAAATCCTGTTGATGGTATAAGAGTCAATGTAGCTATACCTTAACTCACAGCTGTCAACTTCATGAATTGTTTTCCTCCTGTCAAATGTCGCAGCACTTCTTCACTCTATTCGTTTTTGCATTCTGGAGACTAAGGAAGTCTAAATAAAGTAATCCTTAAATATTATTTAAATCGCTCGTTTTTCTCTACAGGTTATGGGCCCAGAATTCATTAAACTTCAAACAATATATCAAGGATTTGGTATTTTATAAAATTTTCGGACGAAAATATTCTCCAGTTCATTAATCGTGGATTCCCCAATTTATAACCTCAAACAATGAGCACGAACATGCTAGGTCGCATTCAACTCTTCAATGGAGAAAACTTCGCTTCTTGGAAGCCACAAATGGAAGCAATTCTTCACAAAGCGAGACTTGCTGGTTACGTCCACGGAAAAACGTCCACGAAAACGTTTCCGGAAGATGAAACTGAACAACAAACTTGGGACGACAAAGATATGGACGCAAGGGCGGAGCTGCTTCTAGCAATAGAGCCGAGTATCGTTTCACTCGTAAAAGACAAAAAACTGTCTAAAGACATTTGGAAATTCCTAGGCGAAACCTACATTCGCAAGGGACCCAGACAAAAGGCGGAAGAATTCAGGCGTCTCATCAATATGAAGATGGAAATGAACCAGAGCATGGACGAATTCATTCGTGAATTTAAGACAACCGTCAACAGACTGCAGGAAATGGAGGCGACGCTAGATAAGGATTTGTTAGTGGTTGTACTCCTTGACGGACTGTCTGACGAGTACAAAGATGTTCAAGCTGCATTCGACGCCCAAAGCCAATACCCGGAGGTTGATGTTGTGTGCACAAGACTTTTGGAAGTAAGCGATAGGAAGAAAGAAGCAAACGGACAACCAAGCACAGCGTTGTATAGTAAATGGAAAAATAAATCGAAAAAACCGACGAACTACAATAACACCAGTAGATCGTTTCCATTTAATTGCCGCGTGTGTGGGAAAAAAGGTCATATGGCAAAAGATTGTTTCCAGAATAAAGAAAACGCAAAAACAGCACAATCGAGTACCACAGACGGAGCGGAATATGGGTTCACAATAACAGAAGAGTCTGTACTTAAGGTGTCAACTGACGACATAGCCTGGTGCCTTGATTCCGGAGCTACTTCGCATATGTGCTCGACGAAGTCTTCGTTTGAAGAACTTGAAATGTGGAAAAAGGATGCCTACGTGACTTTAGCTAATGGTCAGCAAGTGAAAATTGTAGGAATCGGAACCGCAGTATTGCCATCGTACCTTAGCAATGTGGGAAAAGAAATAAAATTATTCAGCACACTGTATATACCCGACTTAAATGAAAACCTCATCCCGGTAAGCAAAGCGACAGGTAACAGCATCAAGGTCGTATTCGAACGCGACCAGGCGAAATTGTACAGCCAAACCGGTACGCTGTTGATCACAGCTAACCAAAAGCATGGTTTATATATCGTTTCAGGAAATCACAGAGCGCTAGTCGCACATGAAAACAAAAACTCGTTGAACTTGTGGCACAGAAGGATGGGTCACCTGAACATAACATCTTTAAAACAACTCCAGTCTACAGGAATGGTCACTGGATTACCGTTGAAGTTCAAAACCGATAAAAGTAGTTGTGTTTCATGCATTTGTGCAAAACAATCGACCAAACCGTTTGGTGATTGTGAAAATAAGAGGACAAATAAGAGACTGGCGTTAATACACTCCGATTTGTGTGGTCCCATGCGGACTCAGTCCCTGAGCAAAGCAGTATACTTTATCACGTTCATAGATGATTATTCTCGACGCATATTTGTGTACTTCATGCAAAAAAAAAGCGAAGCCTTAGACAGATTTAAAATCTTCAAGGCGTATGCAGAAAAGCAAACAGGAGAATTAATCAAATCGTTAAGAACCGATAATGGGACGAAGTATACAAATTCGAAATTCGAGGAATTTCTGGAACAAAACGGAATAGACCATGAATTTTCCGCTCCACACACACCACAACAAAATGGTATAGCAGAGAGGGCCAACCGGACCCTACTGGAAATGGCTAGGTAGCTGAAACTGGAGGCAAAATTACCTGATACTTTGTGGGCAGAATTGATTTGTACAGCAGCCTTTATCCGCAACAGGTGTCCAACAAAAATTAATGGCCAAATAACCCCAGAGGAACTATGGACAAGTAGGAAACCGGACGTGTCATCATTTAAGTGCATCGGGACAAAAACATACGTACTGGACAAAGGGAGTAATCTCGGGAAATTCGAATCAAAAAGCAATGCTCATATAGTTGTGGGATATAGCAATGAGCATGGCACATATCGACTTTGGAAACCTGGAACTCGCATAGTTATCAGAAGCAGGGATGTACGATTCTTGGAAGAAGAGTCGAACGGAAACCCAGAAGGAGTCCCGTCAAACTTTTATGTCTTCAACTTTAAACCACCGGAGAGCGGAGACCCAACACACTTGGATGAATCAACTAAAGAAGAATATGACGAGAATTCAGTGGGTACTACCGAAAAGGTTACAAACAATGATGAACAACTCTACAGCATTGGAACTGATCCTGTGAATGTGAAACAGCTGGAAAGCAACGAAAACCGAAACGAATGGTACAAAGCGATGCAGGATGAGTACGAATCGCTTATTCGGAATGGAATGGTGGATAGACCAACTGACCGGCAGGTAATTAAATCTAAATGGGTTTTCAAAACTAAATATCTTGCAGATGGTACAGTGGAGAGGAGGAAAGCCAGATTAGTTGCAAAGGGATTCAATCAGATCCAAGGAATCGATTATACAGATACGTACTCTTCTGTAGCCAACATCCATTCCATTCGGCTCACGTTGGCAATCGCAGTTGAACATAATCTGAAGTTACACCATCTTGATGTTTCAGCGGCATATCTCAACGGCGATCTAGACACTGTCATCTTTATGAAGCAACCGGACCTTTTTGAGGAGGACGCTGTAAGAAAGGTGTGTAAGTTAAAAAAGGCAATATACGGCCTTAAACAGTCAGGCCAAGACCTTAAAGGATATCGGATTTGCACAGTCATCATTCGATAAATGCATCTATTATAAAATTATAAAGAAAAGCATAACGATCATCACCGTTTATGTTGATGATCTTCTTTTAGCCACAAACGATGCTGAAGAATATTCATTGGTTTATACCATACTATCGAATGAGTTCGACATTCGTGATTTGGGTGAGCCAAAGTCATGCGTGGGTCTCGAAATCATGCATAACAATGAAGTGATCAGCATAAGGCAAATGGGCTACATAAACAGTCTAATAAAGTCGTACAACATGGATGAAGCCAAACCATCGCGTTTGCCTTCACAATGCAAACTCAATATTAAAAGTGAACCAACAATTAAAGGCGAAAACGAGAGAGTTGACAATACTGCATATCGGCCGTTTACTTTATTTGTCTAATTTTAGCAGACCAGACATCTCGTACATTGTGAATGTTCTCTCACAACATGTTGAAGATCCGAGGCGTCAACATTGGACAGCAGCGCATAACGTGATCGGAACAAAAACAGCATATATCGTATACCGCAAGACAAATCAACAATTTCAAGCTTTTTCGGACTCTAATTGGGCTGCCGACACCAACGACAGAAAATCGCAATCTGGTTTTGTTTTTGTTTATGCTGGCGGAGCTGTTCACTGGGGATCTCGAAAGCAAAGAATAGTGGCAACATCTAGCACAGAGGCCGAATACATCACATTGTCTTCAGTAGCAAAGGATGCAGTATACTTTCGAAACATCTTACTCGAGCTCAAACTACAGGACGGATATATTAATATCTCCTGCGATAACCAAAGCGCAAAGCACATCGCAAATGACCAGTCAAACCAAGGAAGAACGAAACATATTGATGTCCGCTACCACTACATTCGGGAGGCAGTAGCCAACAAAATAATTCACATCAACTTCCTCAAGTCTGAAGATATGATAGCCGACGCATTCACGAAGCAGCTACCAACAACAACACACTACAAACATTTCACCGACATGGGTATGGCCTTTAAGGAATAGTTTTTTTATTTTTTATTTTTTGTCTAATGAATTTAAGTAAATTAGAATACATATTTTTTAACGTAACGTATGAAACATGTTATGAATAATTTCAAACTTGAGTTTTAAATATTGTAGAACCTAAATAATTCTTTTGTAAACGGAAGGTCGACAATTATGAATTTGAGCGGGGGTGTTGATGGTATAAGAGTCAATGTAGCTATACCTTAAACTCACAGCTGTCAACTTCATGAATTGTTTTCCTCCTGTCAAATGTCGCAGCACTTCTTCACTCTATTCGTTTTTGCATTCTGGAGACTAAGGAAGTCTTAATAAAGTAATCCTAAAATATTATTTAAATCGCTCGTTTTTCTCTACAAATCCCGAAGGTAACAGCACTTGCGTTTTGTTTTTTCACCTCTTATGAAAGTCTGACAAACATCTAAGACTATAAAATTGTAATTCACTGACACAGAAATTAATGAAGAGGCTAGGATTAAGGCCCTATATGGGCCGTTAATGCTAGATATTGTTTCCTGATTACTCTAATGTCTTGAGGTTTTAAACCCATAGAACGGGAACTTATTGTAATTGTTGGACATTGTGGGATCTTCAGTTTTATACCTGAATGGCTGAATTTATGAAAACTTTCGATGACAACTAATATTGTTTCTACACCTGGGATTGAACCCATACCTTCGTCGCACTAACGACTGACCCTTCCTGAGGCACAGGATATTATTTTAATCTTAAAAAACCAACTTTCATCGAATGACATGCCTAAACTTTGTAAAGACCAACTTCCCTTTAAGAAAGCATCGTTGACAGTCTCACAAACTACAAGAAGGATCCTTGTCCACTTACGTGTATCTGTATGTCTTTTGTCTCCAATTCCCTAATGCCCGTTGCGTGCAGATTTCAATTTAAAAACTATCTCTCCAACTATTTTCCTATTCACAGCCGAACCAAATCGTAAACTACACGATTCCAATAAATTGGAAAATATTGCAGGACCTGCAGCATAGCACGCCACCACTCGAGAAGACACGACACACTCGCCATGTCCATGAAGATAAATGTCCCCCCAAACGATATCCATGTGGTTACGAAGTAACGCACAAATTCACCCCGCCCCTCCTCATGCAACAATCGGACTTGAAAACTTTCTAAATCAGCGAGGAAATTCGCAAACTTAAGACCTCGAATGATTTATAAACACATGTCCTGCGAACAGAACCGGAGCCGGCTGAAATAATGCGCCACCATCTCAAACTACCACCACCTGTCCACTTGTGATCGAAGGGATGCAGCATAGCCACCTCCTCAGTAGCGAAAAGAAAAATCATTCACCACCACATTTCTGTGCAACCTGTCGGAGAAGTCAACTGGGGAATACACACTCATCTTGTAATAGTTTTCCAGCACATCGCTCGAAGAGGAACCTCGAGGTGAGATGTGTCTGTTGCTTCGGTTGGTTTAGTGCCTCCACCGCACTAAAACTGGGAAAATTATGACCGAAATGAGAATTTAATCGAAATACGTGTGGAAAATGAAAATTTGGTTGCTCCAGGAGCGCAAACGTTCATGAATCTTTGAAGGAGTCACAGTCGGAAGATATCACCTTCGTTCTGTTTTGCTCCAGCTCGGAATACACAGACAGAGACTCGCCGCTGCAGAGGCGAGATACAGAGACATATTCCCAAATGATGCAGTTAAATTGTTTATTTCCAATGTAACGACATTGCAAGGATGACGTTGGCGTCTTGATGCTCCTTGGTTATGATTCCGGTGCCACTGGCACACGGAATTATTATTTATCCTATCGTGGTGTAATTTACGTGGCAGGGAAGGAATTTCGAGGTTGCAGTAAGGAAGTCTAGTCCGTGGGTTTTATTTTTTTTTTTCGAGGTACATTCAGTCTTTTGTGGCATTAAATCTATGGACAACCTTAGAGGTAAACACATAACCTTGACGTTTGAAATATGTTGCAGCGGTCGAGCCCTTCGATAATGTAAATATTTACGACGTGTCACCTTGAAGCACATTAATTTGTTGACGTTAACAAATGTGTCAAGTTGACAGAAATTGTTTATTTCATTGAACAATAAAAGGCGGAAATATTCAAACGCAACAAATTGCATAACACGTTAGTTGTATCAATTGACGTCTGACATCTCGTTACGTGCAAGTAGAGTAACTGTATCAATAGTTGGTGGGGTGCGTTCGATAAAGGCAGTGTTTGCACAGTTGGTCGATCGAGATGCTTGATGTCGAAAAGCGATGCAATTTTGTGCTCAGCTGAAGTGCTAATTTATTTTTTGAAAACAGCGGAATCGTAGAGTTTGGTAATGTTTAGGAGCACTGATATTGCAGCAACTGGTGCTAATTGATAGTGGTTAGGGTTATGCATTCAACTATTAAGGCATTTTTAGTGAGTTTCAGACCCCTTGGTTAGTAGAATAAATGCCAATAGGTTTGGTCTTAGGATATTTATTGTTTTTCAGAAACGAAAAAGCTTATTGGACAGGCATGTTGGTTGGACATATTTTCATTCCGAACTGTAGAGCCATTTATTAAATAAAAAAATTAAGAAACGTCAAAAACGTAATAAAGGGTGGTCCAACCATAATGCACGATGTTAATTGTGTGTCACACCTTAACGTCAAGTTGTTTGCCCAACTTAATTTGACATTTCTTTGTTTCATTGAGTTAAGATAATTGAAGGCTTTTACGAAAATGGACGTTCAAATCAAAATGCATTTCGTGAACTTCGTAATTTTGTTGGTCAGCACAATCGATCAAATGTGTCCACAATCGGAAGAATTGTTCTCAAATTTCAGCAAACCGGGTCTGTAGAAAATGTGGAAACACCTGCCCATGCTCTCCCAGTTCGTTCGGCGGAAAATATTGCTGTTGTTCGCGATAGTGTGACAGAAGAGCCGTCAACCTTGACTCGTCGTCGTGCCCAACAATTGAACATCTCACGAACATCACTGATTCGAATTTTGAATAAAGTTTTGAATTTACACGCTTACAAGGTTTAATTGACTCAAGAGCTGAAGCATACTGACCATTTCAAGCTTCGTCAATACGCCGAATGGTTGGTTTAACAGACAGAAGTTGAACATCTTCAGCCCCACGAGGCACACTTTCACCTCAGTGGACAAGCAGAATTGCCGCATTAGGGCAAATGAGAATACACGAGATTGTTGAAAAGCCGATGCGGTTTATGGGCTGGCGGCGTCATCGCGCAGTACTTCTTCGAAAACGAGGTCGGCGAAGCAGTTACCGTGAATGGTATTCGCTATCGCGAGATGATAACGGACTTCTTGTGGCCAGAAATTGAGGATATGTACCTGGACGATATGTGCTTTAATCAGGATGGTGCCACTTGCCACTCAGCCAACGAAACAATGGCTCTTTTTTACGGTAAATTTTACCGCAACAAGTCTCACGCTCTATCCATAATATCCATTCGGCCCCTCTTTTAATTATGGTTGCTAACCCAGAATATGTAGGAAGTGGTGGCCAGACATGGTCCCATCAGCCAATGGTCCACTACTTTCAGACCCTGAGAAGGCATCCCAATATAGGTCTAACGAGTGCGACACAGGAGTATACTAAGGATGAAGAAGTCCTAACTCTTTTCGGTGCAGCTCCAGTAAGAATGGGGAGACTCACGAAAGAGCAACGCCAAACAAAAGCGTGCGACAGGAGTCCACGGAAAACGCCGACATCGAAGCCCAAAGCACAAGGGAGACTCGCGACGGCCAACATCAGACAGGAGCGGTCTACACAGTTCGATGGGTGAGGGATGACGATCCCTCGTCGACCCCAATACGATGATAACGGGTGGGGGAGGACGATCCCTGGAGCTTACACTCCAACGTAAGCGTTTGCGTTACCGCATCAGGGGCGCAAACGCAAAGTTCCAATAGTAAAAGAGTAGACGTTCTCTTTCCACCCAACGTTGGAGCAACGGAGGAGCAGCAGAGGCGTAGGGCGGTCGGCCCAAAAGACACCCCTCCAACAAAGCCGAAACATTAAACGTCAGGGTCGATGGCCACGAGAGGACGATCTCTTTCCCCTACCGTCGGAGCAACGGAGGAGAAGCGAGGTGTTTAGGCGGACAACCAGAAATTAGCACCCTCGCTACAAAACAAACACAACATTAAACACATAATAGACGTCACAGAACATGTCCACAACACGGACGACAGAAGGTGATGTCCAAAAAGATACACGGGGCATGTTGTTGTGGACATTGTTGGTCTAATGCACGCAATCTGGGTCTTGCTAGTTCTAGACATTTGCAGATGAAATGGGTGAGGGTTTCTCTCTCATTTGTGTTATTGGCAACTGCGGCATTGGGGGTTATATGGGGTCCCTAGTTTTGCCGCGGTCTCCCCTTGGCTAGTGCCCCGTGACTATTGCCGTAATTCTTGCTATGCGATATCTGGGTGAGTTCTATTTAGTAAGTCGTTTGTTCTGTTCTTATCGTAGGAAAGCCATCTTCCTCGATATGACGCAAATTTGTTAACCTTCTCTATTTGGTGTCGGCCTTCTTCAGGAAGAATGAGTGGATTTGTCCCTTAATCGCACCTAGCGGGATATGGACCCTTGCCGCAAATGAGCACTGTAGAACTGAGTCTTGACTGACTAGCTCGTCTGCACGCTCGTTTCCTTCAATGTGCCCTGGAACACAGAGAAATGTGACCCTAAAGCGTTCGCCCAGATGGCATTCCGGTACCAGCTTGGAGAATATGGTAGCCGAGTCGATGGCTCTTAATGGCCGCTTGACTATCTATGAGGAAAGCAATATTTTGCTTTTTCGTCACGCCCCAGTTGCGTGCAAGCGTCTCGGATATTCAGTAGTTCAGCCTGGAATACGTTGGCAAAATCTGGTATAAAACTAAGATTTTCGGAGATTCCGAGTAGAATCCGGACCCCACACCATAGTTCATCTTTGATCCGTCTGTGTAGACGACCGAGTCGAAATCTCTTACTACTTCGTTCCTCTTCCACTGAGTCTACATGGAACATGGAGCAAGCCTACATGGAACCCTTTCTTGAAGCTTAGCGTACGTGTGATGTAGTCTGTGTGAAACGTGACCATGCCATGACCACTAGTTGGTGTATGCTATTTATCAAGTCATCTACTACGGCAGGGAGGCTGTCATTTCCAGAATCCTAGCTGAGCTTAAGTTAAGATCTTGCTATTCTCATTTCATTTAGGTCGGGTGGCTGGTAGTTTTCACTGTCATCGACAATATTACATTGTTCGCCATCACCGTTTAAAGGTTTTTAAACTTGACGATGATCTTTACTCGTTCATTTTGCCAAGATTCTGTTCATGCCTTTTAAACATTGCTTTCACGTTTTACACTTTGCTGCAGCATACAAAAACCATTCCTGGAGTGGCACTCCATCCTTATTTCTGAGAAGCCGTCATTATTTTCTCCGTTTCTGCCTATGGAGCTCAATGTCTGCTTTCCTTTTCACCTGCAGCTTTGCCATGTAGGCCTCGTTTTTAGCTGTGACCATGTGACGGTATTCTTCGTCAAGCCAAGGGTTTTTTTGCAGGTGGTCGCGAGAAATCTAGCACCTAAGTTGCAGTAGATCTAAATACTTGTTCACATCGTCGCCATTGTCCTTCGACAGGTGATGCTGATATTAGTAGAGAGATTGAGGGATACGCATTCTGTTAAGTTCTAGGAGGTCTACTCATTTCCTTGACCAACTCCTTTATAATCGAAGGATATCGTAAACCACATTAGTCCGGCGTTTTCTTTGGCTTGGGCGTATTATTCCACAAGACGAGTTGTACGATCTTAACGAAACGATCAACCTCAACCTCAAGTTCATAGAATGTCATTAGTGGAACACTCAGTCCAACGTTCTCTTCTATTGTACAGTTATTGTCATACGAAATAAACAGTTATGTTGCCCCATCTACCAAAAATGCGATCCTATATCTAGCAAGTACTATCGAAGCATATCCCTGCTTAATATCGCATACAAGAACCTACCCAAAGTACGTGTAAAACGCAGAACGTCTAAAACCGTTCTGCAACACACTAATCGGCACGCACCAATGTGGCTTCCGGCCCGGCAGATCGACTATAGACCAAATTTCCACACTGAGACAAATCATAGAAACGAATTTCAAGTCGAAACTCACCGCCCATTCATCGACTTCAAAGCCGCGTATGATAGCATACATCGTCAGGAGCTCTCTATGGCGATGGCCGAATTCGGAATCCCAGCAAAACTGATTCAGCTGTGTCACGTGAATCTGAAAACACGCGATGCAACGTGCAGTCTGGAAGTAGCTCCTCCAAACTATTTCAAACATGCACCGGATTTCTGCAAGGAGACGCGATATCATGTGACTTCTTCAATCTCGTATTGGAGCAGATAGTGCACAGGGCAGGCACGGAAGGCACTATTTTCAACAGGTTCGTGTATAGCTGCTGGGCTATGCTGACGATATTGACATCATCGGTCGCTCCCAACATGCCTTGATAAAAGCGTTCACGGAGATTGAAGAACAGGCGAAATCCGTTGGCCTTGAAGTAAATGAGGACAAGACTAAGTACGTCTGTCCACCGCCAAGGACAAAACGTCACTATTGATAGCAGCAATTTCGAGGTAGTTAAGGAATTCACCTACCTCGGAGTTAACATAAACTCCACGAATGACACCCTAGTGGAGATCCGACGAAGAGTTACCCTAGGAAACCATTGCTACTTCGATCTGGCGAAACAACTGGGTTCAAAACTCCTAACTCGAAGGACGAAATGTGTGCTCTATAAAAGCTTTATGACAGTTCTGCCAGTTCTGCTTTATGACGCCGAGTGCTGGACATTAAGCAAGAAGGGAGAGCTGATACTGGGCTTCTTCGAAAGAAAAATACTTCGGCGGATTTTTGGTCCTGTGCACGAGGAGGGCGAATGGAGGAGAAGATACAATCGCGAACTCTATGAGCTGTACCAAGATGTGGATGTAGTCCAAAAAGCCAAAACACGTCGACTACATTGGCTCGGCCACATCGAGCGAATGGACAATAATGCTCCAGCTAAGAGGATCTTCGAATCCCAGTCCCCAGGTTCGAGAAGGCAAGGAAGACCGAACCTCCGTTTCAAAGACTAAGCCATCATGGATGCCAGAGCGCTTGGTCTAGACAACGAACCCATGATCGTATAGAGGATGGAAGTCTGCAGTGTCTCAGGCAGAGACTCTTCACGGGTCGGGAGCCCGATAAGTAAGTAAGTAGTTGCAAAGAGGTTTATTTTTCCTTCAGTTATAACTTCTTCTGGAGCTGTGAAGAGGGTCGTTGAAGGGTTAAGGGTCACCTGATTACTGTCTCCACTCTGGGTACATCTCGGAAAATTGGTCATAAGTAGTAGGTTGAGTGTGTCCGTACAGGATTGTGTCTAGTTGCCATCACTATCTTTAAGATACGTTGGAACTGTAGATTAATTAATATTTTCCTCAGTCTAGCTGAATCTCTAGTGTTTTCTATGTCACTGCAGAAACTGTGCCAGGCAGTGCGTTTAGCACTTTTGAACTTGCGCTGGCTAGATTTATATAGATCCCAGTCAGTTTGTAAGTTTGTTGCTTTGGCTGCGTTAAAGAGCGCTCTAGTCTTTCTCCTGATTTCGAGGAGCTCTTTCGTCCACCATGGTTGAGATTTCTTGCTTATTGTTCAGAATCATATTTAGGGTTTCTGTAGTCGCGTCGATTTCCTCTGGGGTATCTAACGTATTTTGTTGCAGTTTTTGTTTATTCTTCCCAACTTCATTGAAGAAGTTTATTATTCTGGGGTTCCTGCATTTACTTATTATTTCAACATTAGCTTCAACTAGGAATTCAATAATCCTGTTGTCTGAAAATGATGCTTCTTGGGAAACAGTCCATTCTCGCACAGTAAGATTTTGTGAGTTGTTGTAGAGTGTGACGTCTAAGACCTCACGCCTGTTCCTGATTATGAAGGTTGGTTCGTTACCGCCTTATTGGCAATCAACAAATTGTTTTCAATAATGAATTCAAAAAGAAACTCACATCTGATGTTGGTGTCTGTACTGCCCCATTGGTTGTGATGGGCGTTGGCATCGCAACCTAGAATTAGGTCCCATCTTGCCCTTTCCGCTTTCTTCGTAAGAGAGCGCGTCAGCTCGGATGGTGGACCGTCTGGGGATTCAAACGGCATGCTACTAGTATCAGCGGACACTTCCCTTTCCTCTCCCATTTTACCACTGTTTTTGTCTGTATTGCTGTAGCTAGATAAGAGAAATAGGTTAATCTGTTTTCTAGCAACAATACATGTGCGAATCTTACTGTTATTTGGTATGTTGGTGTTATAGACCACCAGGTCCTTTGGATTCAGCCCTTTTATTTGCCCCCGAATAGTCCAGGGTTCCTGGATAAGTGCGACGTCAGCATTGGTCTTTGTCATATGGAGAGCAAGATTGGCACTGGCCGCCTTACTGTGATGAAGATTTTTCTGCATGACGGCCAGTTGACTCTCTGCTTTCCATCTTGTAGTCTGCCGCTACCAACCGAAGCTTACATCGTGTTATACCCACACGGACTTTGAAGCTTTGCTTGCGGAGTAGCTGCAGTGATTTGTGGCTTAGAAGTACGAGGACTTCCATGCCACTTTCAGTGTGTTCTACCGTTTCAAGGACTTTCCACTCCCTGTTTTCTAGTTCTCTGTGAGTGTCCTCTCACTAAGGCACTCACTTTCAGGCAGCAGCGGAGGAATTCCCTAGATGGAGTCAACGGTGGCGCCTACAGCTCCAGTTTGATCGAAATCCTTATATGAGCTGCTTCGACATATTTGAACATCAGGTCTATAGGGATTTCCAATACTGAGCCAGGGTATTGGAAAAGAGTTGGTGGCGGAGGAGCCCTCAATGGGTCAACGGCAGCGCTCATACCCCAAAAATGGGTTACTGACATCAGCATTTTTTCCGGCCCGCTGTCCTAGGGTCAAAACAAGGGCCTGGCCCTCCAGGTTGGGGGTTGTGCTTTGGGTTAACTACCCATCCACGGAAAAAACAATAAAACTACGAAGCAAATAATAGTCCCTGTTTTTCTAGTTCTGGGTTAAGGAACTGCAGGTTGCATTCTATCCTGTCCACGGGTAGATAAGGTCCTTGTATGTGTATACGACCTTTTGGTCTGGTGAGGTTGAGGATTTCTTTCCTGTCAACGACGTGCAGGTTAGCATTTGACCAAGGTGCGTCTGTGTTGACGATGAAATTCTTGAACCAACTCAAGGTGTGATCATTGTCACATTCAATTATCTTGAATTCTTTGCCTTCAGGATAGCGTCATTGACGCCATCCAGGATTCTTACTTCGAACAATTTCCATTGGTCTTCGGTGAGTCCTCGCTTTGGATTTCCAAGGTCGGCTACTGCGACACGAAGACTCTCCTTGACCTTATTAGAGAGTTTCATTTTTTTCGGTTCCCAACCTACTTTCGGGGCATGCCTGAAGAATGGAACCTCAGCATCGTTTGCCCGATCCACAAAAAAGGAGGCCCTCTGAACTGCGCCAACTACAGAGGCATAAGTCTACTCAACATCGCCTACAATACCTATCTGCCGTAATATGTGAACGCTTGAAACCGTTCACCAACAACCTGATCGGCCCTTATCAGTGTGGTTTTAGGCCAGGAAAGTCCACAATCGATCAATTTTCACACTTCGGCAGATCCTGGAAAAACCCAAAAAGTCCAAATCGATACCCACCACCTATTCATCGATTTCAAAGCCGCATATGACAGCATTTATAGAGACGAACTGTACAGAGCCATGTCTAGTTTTGGTATACCGCCCAAACTCGTCCGTTTGTGTAGGATGACGATAGAGAATTTTCGCTGCTCCATCAGGGTCAGAAACGACCTCACCGACACATTCGATACCAAAAAAGGATTTAGGCAAGGCGATGCGCTGTCATGTGCTTCGTCCATTTGATTCTTGAGAGGAATATGCAAAACTGCCGAGCCAACACCAGAGGCACAATTTTCCAAAAATCGGTGCAACTACTAGCATACGCCGACGATATTGACATCATTGGTAGGACTCAACGTGATGTCTTAGCCACGTTTGCTAGTATAGAGAAGGAAGCAGCAAAAATGGGTTTAGCAGTAAATGAGGGTAAGACAAAGTATATGATGTCAACACGAAAGGACACACAACATCGACGAATTGGACAGAATGTCACCATTGACAGATATAACTTTGAGGTAGTACGGGACTTTGTCTACCTAGGCTCCGCTATTAACTCTGACAACAACATCTCGTCAGAAATGAAACGAAGAATTACTCTTGCCAATCGCTGTTTCTTCGGGCTAAGAAGGCAATTTAGTAGTAAAGCTCTCACTCGAACTACTAAGGAGATCCTATATAAGACCCTGATCATCCCAGTCCTGCTCTACGGCGCTGAGGCATGGACCGTATCAAAAGCGGATGAAGAAATCCTTGGTAGATTCGAGAGGAAAATTCTTCGAAAAGTCTTCGGTCCCGTTTGCGTTGACGGGCTATGGATACGAAGATTCAACCAAGAACTATACGAGCTGTACAGCGACATGCCCCTGATCAAAAAACTCCGCATTGGACGTTTAAGATGGCTAGGACATGTAGAACGAATGGACACCAATACTCCGGCTCGCAGAGTCTTCGATTCCCAGCCAGACATCGGACGCGGTAGAGGAAGACCTCGTCTTAAGTGGCGCGTACAAGCAAAAACCGACCTCAACCAACTTGGAGTGCTCAACTGGAGGCAGTTAGCTAAGGACCGGGCTAATTGGAGAGGCATGTTGGTTGAGGCCCAGGTTCATCCCGGACTGTAGCGCCACTTAAGTAAGTAAGTAAGTAACCTACTTTCGGGGAGACAGTGTCGTCATGCCGACCTCTTTTGGAGACTTCAGGAGCTCTCACATATGTAGACGAATCCTTATGTGTGAAAGCTCCAGATCGCTTTAGAGTGGTATAGAACTACTAGAGTACGCATCACAGCTAAACATTTTGTATTCGTTTCAGACGCGGGCGAACAGTGCGAAGGGGAATTCCCGTCGTTCGTGTGATGTTGTTTGGTGCTGGGGTAGCAATGTGAATACTGGGGCATCAACATCAGTACCCCACATAGTAAATTTTCGTTGTATGAGATGCGCACTTTTGTAGTTGTATGCTCTTTGGTAGTTGTTACCGGTATTCGGCCCAAATAATGACCTACCAACTGTTTTTCTTTTTTCAACGAATCCAATAGGAGTAGAAATGTTTAGACAATATTAGCATACCAAAGTTTATAAAAGCAATTCCGCGTTAAATAAATTTCTATTCAAATGCATAATTGTTATTAAAACTAAATATTATTTTAAAATACCGTTCACATAGCAAATTCACAATTCCATCTCCACCTATCGACGAACCTGAAAAACAACAAACAGAAAAAAAATACCAACGCCACATAAAAACGCTGTGCAAATATTTTCGATCGTCCCTGTCACATTCTGTAAAAGCCGATTAATAGCCTATTATCATATTTTCCCACATTAATGCCATATCCTGCAACATCCTCCACCCCCGTTGTTGTCCGATGTGAAAATACGTTAATTATTTATTAATCAAAAGATAGGTACAAGCATAATTAATTACGACAATCATTCATTTAATTAAAAAATTCCCCGGGCATATGGGTAAATTTATATGCCTCCCCGCATATTGACACAGTAAAAGGGATGTGCACTGCATTCCCGGGCTACCTGTTGTGGAGCTCCTGAAGCCGTATTCTCTTCTTCCACCAACCAGCACATGCATGAATCACTCTTAACCATACTTTTCCGACGGGCATCAACTTCAGCGCGCCATTTTTTATTTTTTTTTTGTGTTTGGTGAATTACCGCGGTGCATTTAATTGGTCTCGTTACTCAACACCTAGAACTTCTGCAGGCGGATTGGAGTACCTATACAATGTCAATCCAGTTCGTTGAGCTGCACATTGTGAGATGCATATGTTATCGCTGACATCATCGACAGAAGGCCGATTTGGTTGACATACATACACCTGGAGTTCTGCATGTACGCACATTGAATTCCATCAACCCGTTCCATGGCGCGTAACTTTAGTCGAGAGTGTTTTTTTTTTACTCCGGCCCGCATGTCAACAGAATGACGTCATCAAAGCGATATGGAGCGCCAGTCGTTTTATGTGTGGTTTTACCAGCAGTGAACCGAGAAAATTCCAGTCTATGCGACGCCAAACGAAGTGAAATATATAAACCGCGTTCAGCGGAAAGCCAACCATCAGAGTACGATCAGACACGATCAAGTGAAGTCCAACAAAAATAAAAAAAAAATAAAAAACACTCATCAAGCTTAAAATATACACACAGCGAACAAAATGAACTTCAAGAGTCTAATTACAGTCATCGCCCTGTGCTTGATGATCTGCTGCCAGTTGGAAGTAACTCAAGCCAAGCCACTTGATATCTACGATGAGATGAGCGACCTTTTCGAAGACATGGATCTGGAGGAGGTAGAACCAAAGTCATCAGCCCGCCTGCAACCGGAGAACTTTTGTAAGATGCCCGCTAGGAAGGGAGTCTGTCGGGCGTTGATTCCTCGATGGAGCTATGACCCACTTACGAAGGAGTGTCGGGAATTCAAATTCGGCGGATGCGATGGCAATGCCAATAATTTCTCCAGCTTCAAGCAGTGCATGCAGGCTTGCAGTGGATACTGAGGGAGAGTGTGAATGTGTTTTTTTCTGTAATAATTGTGTGATTGGTTATAAATTGTATTTATTGTGTAATTGTGTGTAAAGAAGAAAAGAAAATAAAAAAAAATTATTTATTAGATGAAAAGTAACTAAATGCTTTTTTTCGACAGTTCAATGAAAGTCTAAACAGAAATTGCAACTTTGATATTTTTTATTAACGGGTGATTTTTTAAGAGGTTTAGAACTTTTTTTAAAAAAAAAACACAAAAAATTCGAAAAAATGAATGAAATATTTATTTGAATCGATAGTTTGAACCTTGCAATTTAATGTTTAAAGATAATTTCATGCAAATGTTGACCGCGGCTGCGTCTCAGGTAGCCCATCCGCTGAGTCCAATTTTGGCATACTCTTTCACACATATCGGCCGGTATCTCACGAATGAATGCATCGATGTTGGCTTCCAGTGCGTCAATCGAAGCGGGCTTGTCCCTATAGACATTAGCCTTGACATACCCCCACAAAAAATAATCTAATGGTGTCAAATCGCACGATCTAGGCGGCCAATTGACCGGCCCGAAACGTGAAATTAACTGTTCACCAAACTCGCCTCGCAATTGCGCCATTGTTTCGCGTGCTGTGTGGCATGTGGCACCGTCTTGTTGAAACCACATATCATGCAAGTCAAGAACTTCCATTTCGGGCAAAAAAAAGTTTGTTATCATCGCTCGGTAGCGTTCACCATTGACAGTAACGCTGCGATTCGCATCATCTTTCAAGAAAGTGGCTTTTTCGGGATGCATTGGTAGCTGTTGCAATGCTTCTGGCTGATCTTCACTCCAAATGCGGCAATTTTGCTTATTTACGTACCCATTCAACCAAAAATGAGCCTCATCGCTGAACACAATTTTTCGATAAAAAAGCGGATCCTCGGCCAGCTTTCCAAGAGTCCATTCACCAAAAATTCGGCGTTGTGGTAGGTCGGCTGGCTTTAGTTCTTGTACCAGCTGTATCTTAAAAGGCTTTACGCCCAAATCCTTCCGCAAAATTTTCCACGTAGTGCTGTAACAAAGGCCTAACTGCTGGGAACGGCGCCGAATCGACATTTCGCGGTCTTCTGTCATACTAGCTGATACGGCCGCAATATTTTCTTCACTACGCACAGTACGTGGTTTAATGTCCAACAAAGTAAATTTGGTGCGAAATTTGGTCACAATCTTCCGAATAGACTGCTCAGAAGGTCGAGAATGCCGATCATAAAATGGAAGCAGCGCGCGATGAACATTTCGAACCGAGCACGAATTTTGATAGTAAAATTCAATAATTTGCAAGCGTTGTTCATTTGTAAGACGATCCATGGTTAAATTGCAAACCAAACTGAAGCTGTTTGATAGTGACACAAGGTACTAAACACACGTCAGCTGTCAAAACCAGTGTTGCCAAAACCAAACCAGCTAACAAATCACCCGTTAGTTTGGCGCCATTATTTGATTTGTGATTGTGACAGATCATATCAGTGGCGTAGCTAGGGTGGCAAGGGGTTCACAGTGGAAAATTTACCTACATTATCGTCAAGGATAATCATTTTAAAAGTTAGGGAATGAGTATCCTATAGTTCGTGAGAATAGGTTCATTGTTTTTTCCTTGTTAAACAAACATTCCAATTTAGTTTTCATAGACACGATGAGCATGTGCCCAAAGTAGTGTGAGATTTTTACTCACTAAAACCACCACCCTTCTTGTATATGTATTGCAACTAAGTATGTGACTTATCGAGCAATTTTTTTTTTATCACGAGTAATGAAATGTTTGGCAGGTAACTTTCCTTTGAGAGTTCCTGCTTTTCCCTAATTTTTAGCGCGGTTTGTTGAAATGGGGCCAAATCCAAGGGCTTGGTTCTTTGAAGACTCCGCAATAAATTTGTTTTGTCAAGAATTTGGAGGACCGTTGTGTTAACGTGGAGTGTCCTCTCAGGCGGCAGCGAAGGAATTCCATAGATGGAGTCAACGGTGGCGCCCAGAGCTCCAGTCTGATCGAACTGGTAGTGTAATCCCTATATGAGCTGCTTCGACATATTCGAACACCAGGTCTATAGGGATTTTCAATACTGAGCCAGGGTGTTGGAAAAGAGTTGGTGGCGGAGGAGCCCTCAATGGGTCAACGGCAGCGCTCATATCCCAAAATGGGATACTGACATCGGTATTTCCGGCCCGCTGTTCTAGGGTCAAAACAAGGGACTGGCCCTCCAGGTTGGGGGTTGTGTTTTGGGTTAACTACCCATCCATGGAAAAAATCTTATGTTACGAAGCAACCAATAGCCTCGGAAAGGACTGATATTAATGTTGACGACCCTGCTAAACGAAAAAAGGACAACGACGTTCGTATCTGCACCTGGAATCTGAGAAAATTAAACAGGAGAGGTGCAGGCGAACAACTAGCGGAAGCCCTAAACTGCTACAAAGCAGACATTACTGGCTTCCAGGAAATACGATTGGATGGGCCGGGCAAAAAGAGGATGAAAAACTGTGACATCTACTATGGACCGTGTTATAGTGAGCAAAAACAGCGACTATTCGGATGCGGATTTGTTATAAGTGCCAGACGTAGACAAGATGTGTTATGTTTCCAAGGCATTAGTGAACGCATTGTAACAATCCGCATCAAGGCCAAATTCGCCAACATAAGCATTATATGCGCTCATGCTCGGACGCAGGAAAAAGATGATATTAGCGACTACCGAAGTACGATGTTAAAATCGTGCTGGGAGATTTTAACGCAAAGGTAGGAAAAGTAGACATCTTTAGCAGTATTGACGGAAAATATAGCCTACACGCCAACACGTCTGGTAACGGACTAAGGTTGATTGACTTCGATACGGAACGAAATGCCACTATATCCAGCACACGGTTTCCTTACCTCGATATTCATAAGGAGAAATGGCGGTCTCCAGATCAACGAACAGCCAAACAAATTGATCACATTGCGATAGACAAGAGGCACGCAACCAGTATTTTGGATGTCCGAACATTCCGAGGGGCTAACATCGACTCGGACCACTACATTGTTGCAGCCAAGGTTAGGATGCGGTTATCCATCACGCCACAACAAACCAGAAATACTGTGAAAAAATTGAATCTCGGAAGACTGCAATCGCAAGAGACCGCCAAGGCCTTCGCACAACACGTATCCCTTAACCTCTCGATTCAAACCATACGACCAGCATCGCATTTCGAAGAACAATGGGAACGATGCCAACAAGCCGTTAGATATGCCGCAACCGATGTGCTAGGTTTCTCGCGGCCACCAGCATGAAGACGAGAGCTGCCGATGAGCTCTATAGGCAAAGAAGAAGGGAAGAACATCGGCTTTTCAGAAAGAAGAAAAAAGAGCAAGAAAAGCGCGCGATCGAGGGTATAGAGAGGTGCCACTCCAGGAATGATGTTCACAAGATTTACCAAAGTGTAAAACGTCAAAGCCACAGATACAAGGCTCGAACAGAATCCTGTCGAGATGACCAAGGAAATATCGTAGTTGAGACACAGTCGATGCTGAGGATATGGAAGAACTACTTCCGCAGACTATAAGACGGCGATGACGAACAACATTCCGCTGTCAGGCAGAACGAACAATTCAATATTGGCAACGACAGCGAAAACTGCCAACCACCCGACCTAGGTGAAGTGAGGATAGCAATATCTAAACTCAAGCTTAATAAGGCCACCGGAAATGACGGCCTTCCCGCTGAGCTTTATAAAGCTGGCGGAGATGACTTGGTAAGTAACATCCACCAATTCATAAGCCAAATCTGGTCAGATGAAAGCATGCCTGAAGAATGGAACCTCAGCATAGTTTGCCCGATCCACAAAAAAGGAGACCCTCTGAACTGTGCCAACTACAGAGGCATAAGTCTACTCAACATCGCCTACAAGATTCTATCTGCCGTAATATGTGAACGCCTGAAACCGTTTGCCAACAACCTGATAGGCCCTTATCAGTGCGGTTTTAGGCCAGAAAAGTCCACAACCGATCAAATTTTCACACTTCGTCAGATCCTCGAAAAAACCCAAGAAGTCCAAATCGATACCCACCACCTATTTATCGATTGCAAAGCCGCATACGACAGAATTCATAGAGACGAAGTATACGGAGCCAAGTCTAGTTTTGGTATAGCGCCCAATCTCGTCCGTTTGTGTAGGATGAAGAATTCTCGCTGCTCTACAGCGTCGGAAACGACCACACCGACACATTCGGAATGGACCGATAACAAAAAAGGATTTAGACAAGGCGATGCGCTGTCAAGTGAATTCTTTAATCTGATTCTTGAAAGGATTTTGCAAAACACCCGAGCCAACACCAGAGGCACAATTTTCCAAAAAATCGGTCAACTACTAGCATACGCCGACGATATTGACATCATTGGTAGGACTGAACGTGAACGAAAACATCAGCCAGCAACAGTTTAGACCGACGCTAGCTGCGGAACGGGCGCGAGAACGGCAAAAACACGGACAGCGATAAAAATGTCCGAGTGATAGACACGAAGGTCTCTCTCAACAAGGTATCGTACGTAGAAGAGGCGACAACAAGCCTTATAGGGTACGAAACCCTTAGCACGATTGGAAACGATGGCCACCCTACTAAATGTGCTGCAGGCAAACCTGCACCGAGCTATAGGTGCCTCGGACACCTATAGCCAAAGATGTGCCGAAGGAAACATCGCTCTAGGTTTAATCCAGGAGCCATTGGCAACAGAGGGTAAGATATTTGGTTTACAAAGGTTACGAAAACAAAGAAGTAGCATTATGTGCCTTCCTTGACATTGAGGGGGCTTTTGACAACACTGGATATGACTTCATATCAAATGCTTTGACTTATAGAAGGATAGATCAGCCCACCATGAAACGGATCAAAGCGATACTTGAAAGTCGGAAAATAACTGCTTCATCAGTACTGACCTCAGTATCAGTAACAGCCGTTAAAGGCTGCCCTCAGGGAGGAGTACTCTCACCCCTACTATGGTCTCTTATTATCGATAACCTACTTCAAGACCTAAGTAATGCAGGCTTCAATATAACTGTATACGCCGATGATCTAGTCATCATAATAAGGGGCAAAGAACCAAACGTGGTTACAACACGTTTGCAAAACGCCCTTAAGATAGTCATAGACTGGTGTAGAAAAGAAAGTCTTTCTATAAACCCCAGGAAGGCTAAAAAAAAAAGTAAGTCTTACCCAAATTTCATCCCTGTAGACACATCATACGGATTGCATATATGACAGTTGCGAAACTTATTTTTCCACCCCGAGAGCAACAAAGCACACATGATGAATCAAAAGAAGCTCTACTGAGTACCCACGGTAAATATATGGACTAATGGCCTAATTATTGCCAAAAAGGGGAAGCAGCACCTACATTCCGGTGCTGCCAAGAGTGGTGGGTTGCCCAGATTTTATTTATACCTCTTCTCGCCATAAAAATAAAATTAATGATAGCTAATTAGCTCCAGCAGCAGCAGCAGCAACAGCACCCGCACAAAGGTTGGCTTCACTTCAGTCGAACCAAAGGGTAGGCAGTGACTCCACAGTATACAGTGAACCGGATTACAATCATAATTAATGACACCACCTGTCAGTGCGGAACGCCCCACCCTGCACACTCTTTGAACACACTACTCGTTTGGAAGCGTATACAGGTGATTCATGAAGTGTGGCGCAAAATTGAAAGTGAAATTCGCCAGGCGTTGCCGGTAAACAAAGATATAAGCCTCTGCACGAGTGGCTTTTGGCTGAATTGTCATCGATTTGCAGCTCATCAATTTGGCGTCGCGTCGGCAGAGGAGTGTGGAGTTAGTGTTTGCTTGACCATGTCTTGTTGGATTTCCAATTGGTATGGTGGTAGGCAAACAGACGCCTCGGTGGAAATTCCATGCACTTCAATAATTGTGCTCGACTGACGTCGATGAAGCTACAGTTCACGGGGAAGCCCACCAGTGTTTATTTTTGTTTTTTATGGAGCTTTACTGACACAAGTCACGTCCGCGCCCATCGATGTTTGGCAGTTAAGTGCAGTAGTTCCCCGCTAAGCGCATCCAAAGTTGAAAATGCAATTTGCAGTTTCGTGACGAAACATATTTTTCCTCATTTTGGAGCGTGAATAGCGAAACGTGGTTTCTGCGAAAATTATGAAAGAAACGGTAAAACTGAGTCATTTTGCGTTCGTGCGCAGCCGCCATGGGATGACAACATAACGACCATGTTTGTGGTGAAACTTCCGAGTGGCACACAGCCTCCGCTTTGTTTTGATTGACGTTTGAGAGTGAGTTGAGACGTAATAAATTAGATTGGCAATTATTGGTAATTATCGTTACTTAAGCGGGCTGAAGGGGGTCAACAAACTTTTATGAATAGAGTTGTATTGTTTGGCATGTATAGCAGGTAGTTGGTTGTGATTTGTTTTGAATTATTTATTACTCCAGTTGGGGTTTCTCAACTATTTACTGACGTCATATCAAAATGTTTGTTTATGTCGGACAGATTTGGGGTTTTCGGGATTAGGTATGACGTTTGTTTTATCGGAAGAATTTTATGAAGTTATAGGAGTTGTCTGACAACTGTCAAAACGTACATTCTGACCGGTTTCCAGAGGCCTTTTGTATGCAATTGAGAAACGCCATTTCTTTCAACTGTTCCTGCAAAATATAATTTTAACTTAAAAGGGTTACTGTGCACAGTTTTTCCAAGCAAGCAAGTTTTTTCTGTACAGGAACAGAATCTGCACCTGGAATGTGTGAACATTAAACAGACGGGATGCAGGCGAACATCTAGCGGAAGCTCTAAGCTGCTTTAAATCAGATATTACTACCATCCAGGAAATACGATGGGATGGACAGAACAAAAGCAGGGTGAAAAACTGTGGCATCTACTACCAAAGAGGTATAGAACTACATAGAATGCGTGTTCTATGCGTACAGCTAACAAATTTGTAGCCGTTTCAGACGCGGTCGATAAGGGCGAAGGGGAATTTTCGTCGTTCGTATGCATCGGCTGTGCTGTTGCTTGATGCTGGCATGGCAATGTGCACACTGGGGAATCAATATCAGTACCCCACATAGTGAATTTTTGTTGTATGAGATGCACACTCTTGTAGTTGTATACTCTTTGCTACTACGGACCGTGTTATAGTGACCAAAAACAGTGACTTTTCGGATGTGGGTTTGTTATAAGTGCCAGATTCAGGCAAGAAGTCTTATGTTTTCAAGACATTAACGAACTCATTGCAACAAACCGCATCAAGGCCAATTTTCTCAACATAAGGCTTATATGCGCTCACGCTCCAACGCAATAGCAAGAGACCTCCAGGTCCTTTGCAGAACGCGAATCCTTGAAACTTTTGATTTACACAATACCACCAGAATCGAATATCGAAGAACAATGGCTACGATGTTTACAATCCATTAGATTCTCGCGACCACCTGCAGGGAACCCTTGGTTTGATGAAGAATGCCGACAAATGCTCTAAGAACGAGGCCTTCAATGCTAAGCTGCAGCTGAAAGAGGTGCCACACCAGGAATGATGTTCACAAGTGTAAAACGTCCATGCTAGGGATACAAGGCTCGAACAGAATAGTGACGAGATGAACGAAAAATGTTGTCAGGGAGAACGAACCATTCAATGTTGGTGACGACAGCGAAAACTACCAACCACCCGACTTAAGTGAAGTGAGGATAGCTTTATAAAGCTGGCGGAGATGACTTGATTAGTATAATCCACCAACTCATAAGCCAAATCTGGTCGGATGAAAGTATGCCTAAAGAATGGAACCTCAGCATCGTTTGGCCGATCCACAAAAAAGAAGACCCTCTGAACTGCGCCAGCTACAGAGGCATAAGTCTGTTCAACATCGCCTACAAGATCCTATTTGCCGTAATATGTGAACGCCTGGAACTGTATACCAACAACCTGGTCGGCCCCTATCAGTTTGCTTTTTGGTCAGGAAAGTCCACAATCGGTCAAATTTTCACACTTCCGCTGATCCTGGAAAAATCCAAGAAGTGCAAATTTATACCCACCACCTATTTATCGATTTCAAAGACGCATACGACAGCATTTATAGAGACGAACTATACAGAGCCATGTCTAGTTTTGGTATACGATGGAGAATTCCCGCTTCTCCATCAGGGTCGGAAATGACTGCCCCGACACAAACATTTTTGAGTGGATTGTCCAAAACTTCGGAGCAACACCAGAGGCACAATCTTCCATAAATCTGTGCAACTACTAGCATACGCCGAAGATAATGACATCATTGGTCAGATATGGTGCGCTCAGTAAAGCCGACCTTCCCAACTAACAATTATTCTTCTATAAGGCACAAAAATTTAATTTCCACAAGCAATTATTTCTATAGGACTTATATAGTACTTGTGGGCGTAGGTTGAGCATTTTGGCAGTCGATTGTTTGGGTAGAAGCTTGTTTAAGACATTATGCAGGAAAATTCACAAGCATAACCGAAATTGTGATGGTGTAACGTCTGTAAGGTTGCTTTTAAGCTTCCGGAGATGTGTGTACATGTACCATACGTTAAGATGTTTCGGTAGAGCTTGCACGAAGTTAATCCGAAGCATAGCATGTATAGAGCTTACGAATGAAGGCTTAAAAAAGCTAAGGTTAAAAGATCGGGAAAAAGGTGAAAAGATCGGAAAAAAGGTGAAGAAATCGGGAACTTACCGGAGAATGAGCCATCACGATTCAAGTACTTCCTTGAACTTACTCGTCTTTCGTGTTCCAGAGTAAAGCCTAGTGGATAGCGTGTTGGACTACAGTGCGAGAGAACGCGAGTTCGAATCCCCCAGTAAGACAAGAGTTTTTATAGAATGAATTGCATTGAATTTCATACTTTGGGGGGAAATAGCTTCGATAGTGCTTTATCGAAGCGAAATTGTTAGTTGGGTTAGCAGCAATGCATATACCAAAAAATCCTAAGGATGAACTTCTTTTATCAATGATGGCGGAAGTGGAAAGTGTGGTAAATTCCAGGCCTTTAACTTACGTTCCCTTAGACAATAACAATGAAGAGGCTCTAACTCCAAACCATTTTTTGCTCGGTTCATCTAATGGCGAAAAACCATTGAGAGAATTTATTGACGAAAGCGGGTTCCTAAGAAAACATTGGCAGAGATTTGAGCAGTATGCGAACCAGTTCTGGAGACGATGGGTTCTTGCTTATTTACCGACTTTGACGAGAAGGACGAAATGGTTTAAACCAACTAAGAACCTCGAAGAAGGACCGGTAGTGGTGGTCGTCGACGAATGTCATCCGAGAAATTGTTGGCCGAAAGCGCGAATCATCAAGCTTATGACGGGGAAAGATGGACGTTGCAGAAGCGCCGTTATACAAACAGCAACTGGTGTTTTCACAAGACCGGTAGCGAAGCTGGCCCCTTGGACGTACGAAGGTTTGGCGATGATGGTAACCAGAGCGGAGGACCTTGCCCTGATTACCAGGGGGGAGTGTTGCCAACCACTTCCATTGGGACAACTCCACTGAACTCTTCAGCTAACATAAAATTTAAAAAATTACTTTTCCGGCTTTGCTTTGAGGTTAAATGAAAGCCATTTCTTTTTTTTTTTGGCTGTTAGATCTTTGCCGTGCGATACAAAAGCAATTTTTAAGTTTCATTTTGTTCTCTTGTAAATAGTATTACATATAAATTATAATAGTTGATTATAAATAATGAATAAAGAAAGAAAACGAATTCTTTGAATAGCGAAATTATTTATCTCTCAAACACTAAGGTTTTGTTATATTTGTCTTGTTTATATTTTGATAAGACAGCACTTGTAAAATAAAAGTTTCCATTCCGATAAATTCACAAAAATCTTTCCATAACTTTTCTTGTAGCGTGATCGAAAAATTATTTAAATATTTATTATTTGCATCAGAGATCAAGTAAGGAAGAGATAGGGAATTTTCGTACGTCTTCCCCGTTATCACCCGATGCTTGTAGGCAACGTAAAGTCCTGGAAAGTTTCCTACCTCTTCTTAACCTGATCTCTGTTGTAGTGTGTCAACAGAAATAAGACACAGCACACAGACACAGGTGATTAAAAATTGCTTAGGTTGTAGTTATAGTTGTCATTGAGAAGCATCTTTGGAACAGAAAACATGACGGAACTGACATTTAATTTGACACGATGATTTTTCCTTCCAGCGAACCTCCACAAAAAAATTGCAATCACATTTTTTTTTGTTAAATATATATCATTTTTAAAAAACGCACTTTCAATCATTTTATTTATTTGTTTGTTTAATGTTACTGCATCCCAAATGTTTTCAGTTCTTCTTAACTTTTGTTTGTCGAATTAATAGATAATTTACATTTAGAATTGAAGTTTTTCCTTAAATTAAATCGTTGATATCCTTAATAACCGCTACCAGCTGATATATCCATATCGTATCACAAATTATAAATTTTGGAATTCACGTTGCATGCATCGTTAATTACGAAATCAAATTGTTTCTTGAAGAAAACGCAGGATACGTGATTCTATTCCATTTCTTAAACTAAGCATTTAACTTGAATTCACATCCTTAAATTGACTCAAGGGAAGCTTTTTCTGAAGTATTATAGGAATTCATACTCAAAGTCCTTATGGTCGAATTATATTATTGTGAATCATTTTATGTTCACGTTAGCTAATACACAAACCTATGACAAACATTTGCGAGCCATAGTTGAAACTCAAACTGATAGGTTTGAGAGACTGTGTTTGATTTTTTTGTATTTTGGAGAAAAAAAACATACCGGTCAACACTCGCAACTCATAGAGAATGTAGAATTTTCATATCAAATCAACATTTTAACAGCACAAGGAGCAGCAAGTAAAGGGTGATCCATTTCGAGGTTCCCTACTTTTTAAAAGAAAATAAACACAGAAAATTCAAATTTAATGGAGAATGTTTATTATCATTTAAAAGAACATTCTTTGGCATTTATTTCTTGAAGATTATGTCTATCAAATGTTGGCCGTTGCTACGTCGCAGATGGTCCATCCGTTGAGTCCAATTTTCGATCACTCGTTCGAGCATTTCGACTGGTAACTGGCGAATGACACGCGTGATGTTTTCCTCCAAGGCCTGAATCGAAGCGGGTTTGTCGGCATAAGCTTTTGACTTTACATATCCCCACAGGAAAAAGTCTAACGGTGTGATATCACACGATCTTGGCTCACCGAAATGTTCTCTCAATAAGTCCATTGATTGATGCGATGTGTGGGAAGTGGCGCCGTCTTGCTGAAACCAAATGTCGCCGAGATCACGAGCTTCAATTTCAGGCATCAAATAGTCGGTTATCATGGTCCGAGTTGCTGCGAACGGCGCCGAATCGACTCTCTACGGTCTTCGTGTACACTCTCAGCTACGGCCGCTATATTTTCTTCACAGCGTGCTGGACGTGGTCTATTCGGTCGAATATTATCCAATAATGAATGCTGGGTCTCAAAATGGGTGATGGTGTTGCGAATAGTACGCTCAGTAGGCCGATTATGTTGACCATAAGTTGAGCGAAGTGCACGAAACACATTCCTCACAGAACGTGAATTTTCATAATAAAGTTGAACAATTTGTAAACGTTGTTCACGCGTAAGCCTTTCCATTATGAAATGCCAAACAATACTAAACAAAAATAACATGACAGCATGACACGACTCAAACGTGATCTGTCAAAAAAGGCTATTGAAAAAAGTATGTCTACTTGGATCACCCGTTATAATTGCATACTTGCTGCTCCTTGTGCTCAACAAAAAATAAAAAGGGACTTTTGTTTTGTTGGAGAGTGCTGGACAAGATCAGAGAAGGAAAGGAATACACTCTTCCTCGTCCAAGCAGCTTCTGCAGAAGATGCAAACGAGTTCTACACTTTCCACACTTAGGCCTAGGGCAGTGTCATGTAAGGACAACGGTGATTGTACTGATTTTTGGTCTGTTCAGCATTACCAAGCAGAAAGAAGCGCTTCTGGATATAATTTGGCCAGAGTTGTTTGGATATTAGACACGTTGTACCGTTTGATTAGTGATTTACATGTAGCGAGGGGCATACCTAACGTTTCTACTGGCTGTAAGGCAGTACCCTGTCTGGCAAGCTCATCCGCCCTATAGTTCCCTGGTATGTATCTGTGGCCTGGCATCCAGAAGAGGTGAATGCTGAAATACTCTGCCATCTCTTTAAGAGATAGTGGGCATTCGTGGGCTGATTTCGATGGAACGAAATGGATTCCAGGGATTTGATTATGACGCTTGGCTGTTACTACCTACTTACTTACTTACTTACTTAAGTGGGGCCTCTCCAATTAGCCCGGTCCTTAGCTAACTGCCTCCAGTTGCGCACTCCAAGTTGGTTGAGGTCGGTTTCTACTTGTGCGCGCCACTTAAAGCGAGGTTTTCCTCTACTGCGTTCGACGTCTGGTTGGGACTCGAAGGCTCTGCGAATCGGAGTATTGGTGTCCATTCCGTCTACATGTCCTAGCCATCTTAAACGTCCAATGCGGAGTTTTTTGTCGCTGTACAGCTCGTATAGTTCGTGGTTGAATCTTCCGAAGATTTTCCGAAGAATTTTTCTCTCGAATCGACCAAGGATTTCTTTATCCGCTTTTGATACGGTCCATGCCTCAGCGCCGTAGAGCAGGACTGGGATGATCAGGGTCTTATATAGGATCTCCTTAGTAGTTCAAGTGAGGGCTTTACTACTAAATTGCCTTCTTAGCCCGAAGAAACAGCGGTTGGCAAGAGTAATTCTTCGTTTAATTTCTGACGTGATGTTGTTGTCGGAGTTAATAGCGGAGCCGAGGTATACAAAGTCCCGTACTACCTCAAAGTTATATCTGTCAATGGTGACGTTCTGTCCAATTCGTCGATGTTGTGAGTCCTTTCGGGATGACAGCATATACTTAGTCTTACCCTCATTTACTGCTAAACCCATTTTTGCCGCTTCCTTCTCTATACTAGCAAAGGTGGCTATGACATCACGTTGATTCCTACCAATAATGTCAATATTGTCGGCGTATGCTAGTAGTTGCACCGATTTTTGGAAAATTGTGCCTCTGGTGTTGGCTCGGGAGTTTTGCACAATCCTCTCAAGAATCAAATTGAAGAAGTCACATGACAGTTCAGCGCCTTGCCTAAATCCTTTTTTGGTATCGAATGTGTCGGTGATCCTACACAAACGGGCGAGTTTGGGCGGTATACCAAAACTAGACATGGCTGTGTATGGTTCGTCTCTATAACTGCTGTCGTATGCGGCTTTGAAATCGATAAATAGGTGGTGGATATTGATTTGGGTTTTTTTCCAGGATCTGTCGAATGGTGAAAATTTGATCGATTGTGGACTTTCCTGGCCTAAAACCACACTGATAAGGGCCGATCAGGTTGTTGATAAACGGTTTCAAGCGTTCACATATTACGGCAGATAGGATCTTGTAGGCGATGTTGAGAAGACTTATGCCTCTGTAGTTGGCGCAGTTCAGAGGGTCTCCTTTTTTGTGGATCGGTCAAACGATGCTGAGATTCCATTCTCCAGGCATACTTTCATCCGACCAGATTTGGCTTCTGAGTTGGTGGATGTTGCTTACCAAGTCATCTCCACCTTTATAAAGCTCAGCGGCCTTATTAAGCTTGAGTTCAGATATTGCTATCCTCACTTCACTTAGGTCGGGTGGTTGGCAGTTTTCGCTGCCGTTGTCAATATTAAATGGTTCGTTCTGTCTGACAGCGGAATGATGTTCGTCATCGCCGTTAACAGTCTGCAGAAGTGGTTCTTCCATATTCTCAGCATCGACTGTGTCTCAACTAAGATATTTCCTTGTTCATCTCGACAGCATTCTGTTCGAGCCTTGAATCCTTGGCTTTGACGCTTTACACTCTGGTAAAACTTGCGAACATCGTTCCTGGAGTGGCACCTCTCTATATCCTCGATCGCGCGCTTTTCTTGCTCTTTTTTCTCCTTTCTGAAAAGCCGGTGTTCTTCCCTACTTCTCTACCTATTGAGCTCAATGGCATCTCTCGTCTTCACCTGCAGCTTAGCCTTGTAGGAGTCGTTCTTGGCTGCGAGCATCTGTCGGTATTCCTCATCAAACCAAGGGTGTCTTGCTGGTGGCCGCGAGAAACCTAGCACATCAGTTGTGACTGATTTAATGGCTTGCTGGCATCGATGCCATTATTCTTCGACAATAGATGCTGGTGGTATGGTGTGAATCGAGAGGTTAAGGGATACGTGTTGTGCGAAGGGCTTGCCGGTCTCTTGCAGTCTATAATCGAATTCAATTAGCCTAAGTCCGTTGCAAGAAGTATTGTCGTGTGATTTCCGTCAATACTGCTAAAGATGTCTTCTCTTCCTAATTTGCGTTAAAATCTCCCAGCACGATTTTAACATCGTACTTCGTAGTCGCTCATAGGTTTTGTCAAGGAGCTCGTAGAAGCAATCTTTAGCGATATCATCTTTTTCCCCCGTTGGAGCGTGAGTGCATATAAGGCTTATGTTGGCTAATTTGGCCTTGATGTGAACAGTGTGTTCGCTAATGTCTTGGAAACATAAGACTTCTTGCCTAAGTCTGGCACTTATAACCAATCCGCATCCGAATAGGCGCTGTTTCTGCTCACTATATAGTAGAAGTCACAGTTTTTCATCCTCTTTTTGCCCGACCCATCCCGTATCGTATTTCCTGGATGGCAGTAATGAGGACTATCGCGAATAAATTTTCCCGGGAAACTGTTCCCATTCAGCAATCTGATTTACATTGCTGACAGGGGAAAAATTCCCGGGAAAATTTATTTGCGATAGGCCTGAATGTCTGCTTTGTAGCAGTTTTAGGGCTTCCGCTAGTTGTTGGCCTGCACCTCTCCTGTTTAATATTCCCATCTGACACCATCTCTGTTCAAGTAGCCTGACTTAGCCTTGAGATTCCTAGATAACTTGTTGTCCGAATATGTCGAAGCAGCTCATCTAGGTTCGCCTGGGACGCGACGGCAGGCCGGGTATTCATTCCGTGCCATTCTGACCAGGGTGATTATAGTGTTGCTGTTGTTCGTCATATTATCCACACTCGCACTTATCGTTTAGCAAGTCAAATCCAGTTGGATGCGACCAGTACCCGATTGTTACCACTTGTAGGTAAAAATAAGAACAGTTGATGTGTAGTCAGAGTTACAACCACTGGGCATTGCCAAGTTAAAGCCAAACTGAGTCTACCCTCGTTCTACAACACCCAACCACCATGGTCTGACAAAGCACCTTTATTTTCGGCTATGGTTGGTAAGGATGTAGAGTGAGTGGGCAAGAATCAAACCCCGTTTAGCTGAGCTGAAAGTAAGAGCATGCAAATCCCATCAACTTGACCACCAAAGACAAATCCCATCGATTTCTAAGCAGGGTTCAGTTTTCTTTGTTTTTTTTTATTTTACATTTAAACATATACAGATATATTTTATACGAGAAATTCAATTATAACGGTATAAAGAACACAAACAGAAAAAATAAAATAAAATCATCAATTTACTTAGCGTCTGTGTATTACGTTATTATGTGTCTCTTGCCAATGTTTGCATGGTTCTGGATACATTTGGGCTCACGAAACTATTTGGATTAATACAATTATACGTATATTTAGTTATTTTGTTTTACATATCAAGTTCTCCTCTTATTTATGTAAATATCCTTCTTGTGTTCTTTTATTTTCGTCGTAGCAAAATATTTTTTATTTTTTTTTTTTTTGTTAATTTCTATTATTTCGTTTGTATTACATAAAAAAAGGACTGCAACTCTCAGCCTTGTATTGGGTTTAAGTTTCAAGGCGAAGAGGTGGCTAAAATCGCAACAAACTAACTGGCAAACAGGGGGGCAACAAACGAAAAGAGAGGTTAAGAGAGAGGTTAACATAAACGCGAATGCTGTAAAACTTCAGTCCAATATCACTCAATTCGTTCCGTGGGTTGATTTGAAGAATGTTTTCGGTTTTCCCTTTTGTCGTGCTTGCGTATTGGTTAGTATTAGCAATTGATGTCCGTCGTCACGCCTTTGATGGTCTCCGAACTGAAGTGCACGCAACCGTATTTGCAGACTAACGTCCAGACATATGGAATGAAAAATTCTTCGGGTGCATCCTCCTCGACGTACTTGAACTTGAGGTCGGGGAATTTCTAATTGTGGGAGAAAGGTCAGAATTGCGACTTGGGAAAGGGATAACTATGACTCACCCTTAAGCGATCACTGGACCATTGGCTGGCACCTTTCGAAATGACTTCGAAAACTTCGTTAACGCCTAACTCACCGCGTTGATCTTGAACCCTCTGCAGGCGGGATGAAAAGAAACCAACTACCTGTAGGGGAAACAACATACTGAGCACACTGTCAAATCATGTGATCTTGGCCCACTTACCATGTCGATATTTTGTATAATATCCTGGAAGGCATGATGACTGCGGAAAGCTTCAAACACACTTCGCTTGTACAGCAGGGTGTAGACCAAATTCGGGCAGTAGACCAACTGATTCGACAGGCAGGAGTTTAAAATCTCAAGAACCATGCGTAGAACCTCCTCCAGCACGGTGAGATCGGCCAGCATATCCTCCGGTGTAGTGGACACATTCACCGATACCGATCCATTGACGGGCTCCTTAAGTTGAGCATCGACACGAGCATGCTTTCGGGCGAGCGTCTCGAACAAACTAATCAATCGCTGCGCCACATATGGATGGAGGGAGCGAAACTGTCCAGACATGTTTGCAAGGGCCGCCAAGCAATTCGTGTGCAAGTACTTGTCGCGCATCTTCAGCATGTTGTACTGAATGGTTCGGATTACGACGAGAATGAGAAGGCCACCGAGGGAAATCTCCGAAATCGTTCGTTCTGTGTACCAACCGATGTTCTTCAAAAGCTGGAAGAGGAAGAAAAGAGCCGCCTTAACGTACGCCCACTTACAATGCAACTCCCCTCCAACTTACAATCGTGTGAACATTCTTATTGAAAGCATCATCCTCGCTCAGTATGAGCAGCACAATCAGCGACATGTAAATGTGGTGCGACGTACTATCCGGAGCGTTGTATAGCGTCTGTAGAATCGGCACCACTAGGTGCTCCAAATTATTTTGCACCATCACATACCGATAGAAGCGCTCGTTTCGATGTAACAGCAGATATAGCAGCAGCGTGGCTTGATCTATTGTCACGATGCGACAGAGGGTCTCAAAGACGGCGGTGAAGTCGATTTTAAATGTTGAGCCGTCCTTGGGCGAGTCCTTTGAATCGGAGCAGCCAAATAGACTGACTCTGTAGGGGTTATCGTTGGTCGTGCAATGATTTGTCAGTATAAGAACTAGGAGAAGACTTTGATTTGCAAGCGGATAGTGCTCGCGGAATTGCTGTGATAACTCGGCTCCGGCTGCGTTTGGTTTGAGAGCGTCCTGGTTCTTGCGGAAAGTGAATATCGACATTAGAGACTCGGCAATGCCATAGACAAAGGAACCAGAGTGTCCGGCACCGAACATTGTGCTCGGCACTTCGACCATGCGAGAGATGAAGTGGAGAAGTGCGCTCATTAGCACATTTGCATGCTGGCATTTGTAGATTGTTCTGGAATTGAAAAGAGGGGTTTAAGAGACAAATGCGGATGGTGACTCTAGACCAACAAAATAGAAGACATCGTGACATCCATTGCTATCTAGATTTGCCTGAATGATTCATAAAATCAATTTATCTTCCATCGCGGTAATTAGTGCGAATGTTCTACATGATGACTGACAATTTGCTTATCAGACCTCCAGTTGATAACTGTGACATTCGGCCAAACTTATCAGCATTCTAATGAAAACAACAAATTGTCTTACCTGAAGATAACCGACTTGTCGACTGGCTGTTGTGAGAATAGGTGCACTGAGAGCAAGGTGATGATCACATTGACAGCCTCCAAGTGCAGATGATACGTGAATTCCCTAGAAAGCCAACAAATTTGTTGTTAAAAAGTCAAAATCCACTCTGTTGCAACTCACTTGACAGGAATCACAACAATTAGATTGACGATGGCGTCAAAGAACGTTTCAAACTTCGACCCATCCATGGCGACGATTGCACCAGCCTTTTGTTTGATCGCAGCCTCTTCGGTTACTTCAACAGCAATCGCTGTACTCTCAGACGTAGTCCCAGCTGCCTCCTCTCCACTGAGCACCTCAGGGCTAGCAACAGCTTCGAAGTGTTGCAACAACTGATACTCAGACCCAGTTTCATTGATATACTTCACCAACGTGCGAATGATGAACAAAGCGTTGAACGTCTGCCAAATGTGCATCGTACTACAGAAGGACATCCAAGTATAAGTATGCCAATTGGAAAGCGCCTTCAAGAACTCACCTCTCCTGGTCCGATAACGACAACAACTCGGTGACCTTTTCCAGAAACACCGAAATCAGCGAACCAAAGTTCCCCGTCTTCAGATTGTTGCTCACAAACGCCTGACATAGTGATTCCAATCGCGAGTCCAGACTCAATTGCTCCTCGCTACAAGAGACACAACAAAACATCAAAATGTCAATCCCATTCGACTACGTAAATTGACAACAAACTGCCAACACAACACTAATCGCTGGGCTAGTTGGTTGCACCCACCTATTGGCTGGCGGAGAGATGTTATAGTTTAGTATGCCATTCCAGAAGGCAGCATCATCGTATGGGATGTGAGTGCGACTCGAAAATTTCTTTAGAAAATCATTTTCGTTGAGATCTACCTGCCGACTTACGTTGATGCCCATTTTTTCGGCTGGCCGAAGTTTATTTTGTGTGTGTGATGTCGTGTGAGCGCCGGGTTTCCTATGATCACAATATCATTTGATGGGTTTTCTCGCCTCCAATTAACTACACACAGTTTTGGTTGGGGTGTCTATACAAGGGTCGAAGGCATTTGTCTATAATTTATTAAAGAAAAGTGCAAATTAGAACAAATGGAATTCGTTTTTTCACTTTTAATTCTTTTGCGGACGACAATAAAGAACTTTGACAAATGACATGTGAAACGTCATTGGTTTTTAGCGATGGGTGAGAGTTTTTGTTTGTGTCATGCGAGAGGGTGGTTATTGGCGTACAGCGGTTTTCTTGGTTTGTTGGATGTAGAATTATCGTAATGTAACTCAAGATTAGTTGCGATTGCGATTTATTATCGCTTATCATATATTAGCGGTTTTGGTTGGGATTTTCCAGTGGGACTGAAAACGAGAGAAAGTTTTCTTTTTTTATGTTCGTATTGACGCTAATTTATTACTTTTTTTTCGAATTCTAACCGAAATAAAAGGTTTGTTCCTGTACAAAATAATATTTACTGATTCTTACTGATTTTCACTTAAAACCGTTCCCGTACGCAAGTTTTGCATGCAAATAGTTTTCCGCTGTATTAGGGGTATTCATGCAACGTCGTAATTTTATTAAGTGCGAAAGATTGTAATTTTACGACGACGTTTCATGAACGACCCTAAAACTGCACCACTAAATAAGGCTGTAACCCACTGAATTGAATCTCATTTTAGTAATTTATTCGTAATAGAATTTCGTTCCTATTGTTCTATTTCTGTTCTCCATAATTGTTTTCAGTTTAGCGCATACGTTTGATGTGTGAAAGTGCATGAATACCCCTATTATTTTGTACGGGAACAGACCTAAAATGTTTTAAACTAAAGTAAGAAAGCTGTCAAAGGTGTTAGGGTATGTAGGTGTAAATTTTGATTAAATCGAAAAGATGAACTCTGTTCTCATTTGAAGGGAAATGCCTGTCGACATAAACACGGCATGTTGAGCATTATTCTGATTTTGCTTTCAGTTAAAATAACGGTACACAGTTATTACTTCGCGTCAGAATGCATTAGAAAAACCATAAATAACGGTTTTAGAAGGCGAAAGAGGAATTCAAAATTTATAATTTTGTTATTGTTGTTTTAAAAGTTTTACTAGCTGTCACATTGTCTTTATGGCCGAAACACAATCACGCTTAGCGCGGTGCCTTGGCTGATGCACCTAGTTCAACCATATGAAATCAATGTTACCTGGCCGCGGTTACGACCAACGCTAATAAGCGTTGACGCTAGTTCACGCTAGTGCGCTAGTAAATCTAATGTATGTATAATCAATAACGTTGTCGCGGATATATCACTCTTTTTGCGTTCGTGCTAGTCCGCGATAGTTCGGTCTAGTCCACGCTAGTCCAAGCTTGCAATTTCATTTGATTTTCAAGGTTACTAGCTTGAACTAGCGTGAACAATCGTCCACGATCTTTTTACTAGCGCAATAGCACGGACTAGCTCGGACTAGCGTTAACTAGCGCACTCGCTTACTAGCGTTGGCCGTAACCGCGCCCTAAAGCGGCATATACAGACGTCAAAATCTCGTCAAGCATGCGAGAGTGTATGAGTGAAAACGAAACACCTATACGTTGTGTGCATGCTTGAAGCAAAATCAAAACGTTTTGATTTTTCTTCAATAAGGCGTCAATGCTTGACATAGTGTATATTCGTGATTGAATGCTTGATCAAGCATTCATTCTCATTTTTACGACGCCAGCGTAAAGACATCAGTTTCGCGGGTTTTTTTTTTAACAGTGCGGTGTTTATTTATGTAATTATGGAAGAAAAAAGTTTTATTTTGGAGTTTCTAGAGGTTTATCGTTCTCTCCCAGCGTTATGGAACATAAAATCGAAGGAATACAGCAACCGCAATTTAAAAAAAGTGCAGTATGAAACGCTCCTTACAAAATATAAGGAAAAGCACCCAGAGGCAACAACAAAATGTTAAGGTAAAACTGAAGGCTTGAAGCCTCATGCTTGATGTGTGTATATGCTGCATCAAAGCAAATTTACAAATACACTCTCACATGCTTGATGAGATTTTGACGTGTGTATATGCCGCTTAATGTAGCTTTGCCTGGCGTTGAGCTTCTACTTTTAAATGCAAAAACGTAAAATCTTAACGTATAGTCCGTACCAATTCAGTTGGCCAACGGTCGATTGCGCAGAGAGAGGATTTAAGAGAACAAAAATGACGCGAAAGAGATTTAATCACTAAGCGTTTTTGCCTGTAATTTACAATGCCTAACCCAACTTTACAATGCTTAGAACTAAAATGCTGTTGAATATCTAAATAAACTTAATTTTTTATTGTGAGGTCGACTTTTATACATTTCTACCTAGAAGTCCGATTGTATTTGAAAGGGTTCCCAACCCTTTTATGGTTGAACATTTCGTGGTTTAGCGCCAGGTACCTGTATGGGTGGTGTGCTGGGTTTGCATTCATTTTATGATGTTTGATTTTAAGTAAAGTTGACATATAATGATCTATATTTTTCCTCCGCTCCTAATTTCAGTATAAAGTAAGGAAAATGAAGAAACAGCGTTACCAGATTTAGCAGTTTCCTGCGATTTTAGCAGTTTTTGATCATGAAAATGACCTGCAGCAGTTTCTTTAGCATTTTCTTAAATTTTAGCAGTTTTTGGCAGTTTTCAAACAAAAAACAATTTATACATGTTTTTAATTGTTTGGGCGCCAGTAAACAAGAATACACGATCGTCTTCAAGAAAAATGATCCCAAAGAAGAAATGCAAATACGCAGAGTTAGGGTCAGAAAGCAAACAAAGTAAGCACAACAATTTATGGGTGGTGTCGGTGTGGTGGATACCTATTGATGTAATAGTTATTATAGTATTCACATGGGCATTGCTTGGACAACGACACTCAATCCAAATTGTGTATTTATTAAATGCGTACGTCACTCGGTTGCTCTAGCTCTATCCATTTGTCCATTGAGCAATTGGACAAATCATACTTTTCTCAAAGTAGTAAAAGCCAACGAGAATTTTGAGAATTCCAAGAGTTTTTTTTAAAACAGAAAAGCATAGGATTTTGCGCAACTAAGACATTAGATGGCTATCGCTACATGCTTGCGTCAATCAAATTATAGATTTGATAAGAAAACATATGAGAGGCTACAAACCGCTGTGCGGATCGTTGAATACCCTATCCCATCCCATCCTTAAAATAAATATCCTCAAAATAAAGGCTTTATGGCGATGAAATACAGAAAATGACATTGTCACAATATATTGCTTAGACAGTTTCTCAAAATCTTGTGTGGTTCGACAAAAAACAGCGTATTTCTATTGCTAATGCCTTGGGATGGGGTATACAAATGGTTTGTGTGAGAAACGCCCCCAAAATGTGAGTGAAGGTGAAAATGATCTATGGACAAATTGTTTATATTACCATTGCGGAAGTATTTGCATCAAAAACTTTTTCGAAAGTGTTAAAATTTGGACAAAAAGCGTTTTTACTATAAACGCCCCCAAAAAGTGGGCGTGGCAAAAAACTTTGTATGGACGAAATATAGATATAAGGATTGTATGAATATGCTGCTCAGACACTTTTTTGAAATTCCTTACGGTTTGGCTTAAAATTACGTTTTTCAAAAAGGGGGCGTGGCAGTGGACGGATTTCAAAATTTTTTACACTTGTTCTGCTTCATCGGCCAGAGAGTCTATATACCAAATTTCAACACTCTAGCTCAAAATTTAAGGCCCAAAAATCAGTGACACACAGACGGACGGACGGAAAGACAGACAGGGCATAATCGAATCAGCTAGCGATTCTGAATCCATCCATATACTTTGAGGTATATGTATCGAAATTTTTTCTCTATGTTACAAACTTAATGTCAAAACTAATATACCCCCCTATGGGATAGGGTATAAAAAAGGAAATGTCAGTAAACAACAATAAGTATCCAACAATAATTAAATTTGCAATATTAATGCTTACTGACATCTAATACTGCTTGTGAAACAATATTTTCGCAGGTAAAAACTAAAAACTGTAATCGCTTCAGTAACGAAAATGTTGCTTTGCAAGTAAAGCAGGGGGTTTCTTAAGGTGAAGGCTGTTATAACTTCGTGCCAACAAATAAAATGGTAACTCCGAACGATTAAATTATCACCTTATATAATAACAAATGTAACTGTATATGTATTTTTTGAACTAAAAAAACGCATTTCTCAAGGAAAAATCGATCGCAGTTTTTTTAGCATTTTTTTTACATTTTTGTCTAGCAGGTTTTGCAGTTTTTCGTCCTAGCTTTAGCAGGTTTAAAAAAATTTATCTGGTAACGCTGTGAAGAAACCACCTTCAGTGAGATCGCGACAGCGATCTTGAACACAACGGCAGGGTATACGTCGTTTTTTATTATGGTTCCGCCCATTTTCGTCTCTTTTTGCTTGTTTTTGCAATTTTAAGAGAATGTAAAATAAATTTTAAGAGACCTGCGCAGTAGAATGGCCAACTGTTTTGGTACGGACTATAACGTTGCAGTAAAGCACCGTGGGCAAAGCGAATCACAGTTTGGCGAATCGCTGATTTAGCGGGATTTAATTAAAAAAAATTGCATGCACAAAAGTAAACAAAAACCGGTTTCTCTCACAGCGTAAACCTCCTACGTAATGCCTGTGCGTTTTAGCAAGTGCAACAACAAAAAAAATGATGCCAAAGTTCGAATTGTATGTAATTCGCGAACTTTTTTTTAAAGTTTTATATTTTTTTGAATTAGTAGACTATTAGTGAATATAAAATATAAGTTTTTTGATATATAAAGGGTTTTTTGTAAATGTTAGGGGGAAAGAAACGAAAAATTGGAGATAAAAAATGTGTTTTTTTGTATTCATTAGACGAAAAGTATAGTTGTTCGGTGTTGTTCAAGTTAGAGACCGTGTTTGTTATAAAGCCTTGTATATGTATAGATGAAATGTGCTTTAACATCTTGCGCACAGGTGCAACACCCATACTAATTTTTTTCGTTTTTAGGATGCCAATCGAAATTACGAAAAAGCAAATTTTTGATATTTGGATTTCTAAAGTCAAAATTAAACGCTTTTCCGAGGCAGCAATTAAGTCAATCAAGTCAACCCTAAGAACATTATGTTTGAGATGGACCAAAAGTGGTCGGCATAGAGAGCGTTTCGAAAACACATATTCCACGTGGCTAAATGAAACCCTAACATTGCCACAACATATTTGTAATACCTTCTTCATCTCATTCAACTACAGTAGGAAGACCGAGAAAAAGCTTTGATGATTGCTGTGAAAAAAGCAAAAAAGAGAAAAGTACAAATCATTTTAGATTCTTTTAGCGCTGAAGAAATTGCAATGGCTCATGAAATAAATCTTAGAAAAGACGGAAAAAGAAATACTGCTATCGTAGTCAAACAATTATTTAAAAGCTCTATAAAACGAGGTATAATTTTTTTTTTAATAATTTTTTATTTTTTTAAATTTTTATTATTAAGGTTCAATTGTGAGCAAAACACTAGAAACACATTCTTCTGGGTTTTTACCAATAACTACAGATGATGCACTAGCATTGATCACGGACATACAGCTTTCCACTCATCAGTACGAAATATTACGTCAACAAATTAACAAAACTGTTCCTAATTTACTACCATCGCATCGTACTACAAAATTAAAGAAGCTAAGACGAAATGCTACCCAAGTGATAAAACTGTTAGCAAATCTTCTGCAGAATGTCAATTACAAAGTTTGCTAAACCACAGCGTTGAGCGTTTATGTTTAGCACAAAAAGATGTTTTAAATTCTGTTGCTGATTTCAAAACGGGTCTAAAAGAACTATCCCTGATTATAAAATGGGGTTGTGATGGCGCTCAACAGAAATCATACAAACAACAATTTTCACCTGGTGATCATTCCGATGAAAATCTTTTTTGCATTTCAATGGTTCCCATCCAGATGTACTTCTTAAAGGATGAAACTAAAAGAGTACTTTGGCAAAACCCAGCCCCATCATCAACTAGATACTGTCGATCTATTAAATTAAATTTTGCTAAGGAAACAACTGAACTGATCAAGTTTGAGGTAGAATCAATTCAAAAACAAATTATGGCCCTACTACCTGTTGAGATTAATTATGACAGCTTGCATATCATAATCAAACCATTTTTTTTGTTAACTATGATTGATGGAAAAATTTGCACTGCTTTATCATCTATAACGTCTTCATCACAAACCTGTTACATTTGTGCTGCCTAGCCCTCCGAAATGAACAATTTAGCTAATCTTTCAAAAAGCATGTGAACCAAGAATACAATGTCCTTTGGATTAAGTCCGCTTCACTCATGGATACGATTTATGGAATGTATCCTTCACATAGCGTATAGACTAGATGTTAAAGTGTGGCAGGTTAGAGACCAAGAAAATAAAGAAAAAGTCAAAATCAGAAAAAAATTAATCCAAGAAAGATTTAGAAGTGAAACTGTGCTATTGATTGATATGCCAACTCAACAGTCTGGTAATACTAATGACGGAAACACGGCTAGAAGATTCTTTAGAGCTGAAGAAAAAACTGCCCAAATTACAGGGATAGATAAAGAATTAATGAAAAAGTTTCATATCATCTTAGAAGCTCTTGGGTCTGGATTCCCAATCGATACAGATGCTTTTGAGAGTTATGCAAGAGAAACAAGGGAACTGTACCTTTATAATCATGCCTGGTATTATATGCCAGTAAGTGTGCATAAAGTCTTGTTTCATGGAAAACAAATAATTTTATCTTGTATTCTTCCAATCGGACAACTTTCAGAAGAAGCCCAAGAAGCAAGAAACAAGGAAAATAAAAAGTTTAGGGAATTGTTTACCAGGAAAATGTCGCGTGTAGATACGAACTTCTAAATCGATTGCTAATAACTTCAGATCCATTTCTAGCAAGTTTAAGATGTATTCCGAAAAGAAAAAAACAGTTTATTGAACATGAAGTCTTGCAACTTTTAGATGTACCAAATGAGTGACAAAATTCAAATTTGCCTGTTTTTATGTGTTATTTTGTCTCAAAATTCGTGTAAAATTCATTTACTATAGGCGTGTTTTTTTTTCTCTTCACTCCAAATCTATATAGGCTTAGCAAACAATTTACGTGTAAAATACAACAACACCTTAGCCTATATAGATTTCGCGAAGCCTGGATAATTATCCAGTTTTACACCCTTAGCCTGGATAGAAAATGTGCTACCAAACCTATTGTTTTCATTTGTTATCGAAAACGGTTGCCGAAAATGATAAAATTGCAAAATATAGCAGCTAATACCACAACCAATAAGTATTACGCTGCAAAATAGGTGCAAAATCAATGTTTTATGAAATAATTTGATGTGAAAATATTTTTATACTTGCTTTGAATCTAAAATCAAAACATTACAATAAGTGTAGTAGTGGAATTAGAGAAAAAAATTGGGTTTATTCTTGCAAAAAAATAAATGACACAGCAAAAATCAAAACCCAAAACTGCCATCTGTTGGCGGATACGTGTTTCAGTATAAGTGATGCCAGATCACCGATTATCGTTTTTTTTCTCATGTGAAAATAAGCCTGTATAGATTTAGAAAAAAAACACGCCTTATATTCCATTCTGTGAACAATTTCAAGAAATATAAACCAAAAAAAAATTAACAAAAACGTTTATTTGTGAGCACTATTAATTTAATCCCGCTAAATCAGCGATTCGTCACACTGTGGCGCGAAGGCTGGAAAAATTGTCGATTGTCAAAATGTTTGTTGTTGTTTTTTGGGTTATTTTCTGAGAGGGTTGTGGGCAGAGATCAAGTAACGATCTCTTGATCTACTTGATCTCTGGTTGTGGGGTATGATATTTTTAGCGGAGATTTTAGTCATTTTTGTAGCAGAATTTGAACCTGCTTTGCAAGTGAATATGTCAAAGCTTCCGCAAAGCAATCGGTAAAGCGAAGCTCGAAAGCGTGATTGTGTTTTCGTGATTACTTCCCCAGTATATGTAGTACCTATGGCGAAGTTGTGTGATGATGCTAAAATTCGAAGCAAAGATTTTTACAAATTCCTATGTTTACAGTGGATGACATCAATAAAAAACAAAGAGAAGGATGTTACTAATAACGGGTGATCCAAGTAGAGATAATTTTTTCAATAGCCTTTTTTGACAGATCACGTGTGAGTCGTGTCATGCTGTCATGTTATTTTTGTTTAGTATTGTTTGGCATTTCATAATGGAAAGACTTACGCGTGAACAACGTTTACAAATTGTTCAACTTTATTATGAAAATTCACGTTCTGTGAGGAATGTGTTTCGTGCACTTCGCTCAACTTATGGTCAACATAATCGGCCTACTGAGCGTACTATTCGCAACACCATCACCCATTTTGAGACACAGCATTCATCATTGGATAATATTCGACCGAATAGACCACGTCCAGCACGCTGTGAAGAAAATATAGCGGCCGTAGCTGAGAGTGTACAAGAAGACCGTAGAGAGTCGATTCGGCGAACGTAACCGTCAATGGCGACCATTATCGTGCCATGATAACCGACTATTTGATGCCTGAAATTGAAGCTCGTGATCTCGGCAACATTTGATTTCAGCAAGACGGCGCCACTTCCCACACATCGCATCAATCAATGGACTTATTGAGAGAACTTTTCGGTGAGCACATAATTTCACGTTCTGGGCCGGTCGATTGGCCACCAAGATCGTGTGATAGACACCGTTAGACTTTTTCCTGTGGGGATATGTAAAGTCAAAAGCTTATGCCGACAAACCCGCTTCGATTCAGGCCTTGGAGGAAAACATCACGCGTGTCATTCGCCAGTTACCAGTCGAAATGCTCGAACGAGTGATCGAAAATTGGACTCAACGGATGGACCATCTGCGACGTAGCAACGGCCAACATTTGATAGACATAATCTTCAAAAATTAAATGCCAAAGAATGTTCTTTCAAATGATAATAAACATTCTTCATTAAATTTGAATTTTCTGGGTTTTTTTTCTTTAAAAAAGTAGGGAACCTCGAAATGGATCACCCGTTAGTACCTATGGCGAAGTATTGTGATGATGCTAAAATTCGAAGCAAAGATTTTTACAAATTCCTATGTTTAGAGTGGATGACATCAATAAAAAACAAAGATAAGGATGTTACTAATAGGAAAGCTATAAATGAAACTGCAACAACTTTCTTCGAAGAGCTCTTCAAATCAACTAGAGAATTAAATGACGATATACCCACGGCAACGGCTACTGAACAAATCTTAAACTCAGACACTGCTACATTTTTTACGAAAAGAGATATTGAACAAGCAATTGACGATTTATAAAAAGAAAAATGTACAGGAAATGACGGCATTGCAGCAGAGATGCTCAAATATGGACAACAATCTCTTTCCACAGTCTTAACCACGATATTTAATAATGTTCTCACTACACAACAAATTCCAAAACAATGGAAACAGTCCACAATTACTCTCATTCACAAAAAAGGAAACAAAAATGACATGAACAACTACAGACCGATAAGCAATATTTCTATGATCTACGAGCTATTTTCCAAAGTAATGTACAAAAATATAAAGGACGCTTTGAACAGAAATCAGCCAAGGGAACAAGCCGGGTTTCGAGAAGGTTTCTCAACAACAGACCACCTACAGACAATGAACCAACTGATCGAAAATTTTAATTAATTCAAAAAACCATTATATTTTTTTTAAACGTTTATTTATTCACAATTTCTTTAATATTAATTAATAGCCTAAATAAACTTAAAGACTAGACATTTTTAACTTTTGCCAAAGTAAAAGACCATTATGGTTCGCATTACATGATATAAAATTTGTTTGTTTAATTCAATTTTTATATTTTTTGTGAATTTTTGTATTATTGTTATGTACTATATATTTTTTTTTTTTTGAAAATAGGAAAATGTGAATCAAAACCTATTAGAAGACAGTCGCAACTTTTTTTTTTATATAAAACTAAAACCTACAAGACTAACTTAACCTATCTAAACCTATCTAAATCTATCTAGGCCCTGTCATGTGATCTCTATTCCATCGACTAACAAGTCATCGTTAGATCAGAGATCACATGTCAGGGCCAAGTTTTACTTAACCTAAGTATCGGCTTCAGCCCAGTCTAGCCACCAGTATCGGTCTCTATTTAACCTCTTAGTGTTACTTTTGTCGCTTTCAGGTATGCTAATGCAGTATCTAATTTGATCAGTATTCCCGTCCCCCGACTCAAAAGGCTCATAAAGGATCCTTTTATCTGTTGCTCTCCTTGCAGCATGGTATATTATTGGAACGTTCGTTGAATCCGATAGGTAGCCATATGCATCCAGAAACAGAAATGTTTCTGGCGGAATGTATCCACTTTCCAAGGCATTTCTGAAATACCCAGGATTCGGATAGAATAATCCAGAGATTAATTCGTTTTCGCTAACACTTGCCGAACGAACAAAGTGATTCCTTACAAGATCTAGAATGGCATTGTCAATTCTGGACACACCGGAAGCATCCAGAAGTCTTTTGTTTGAGACATAATGCCTATAATCGGAATGTGCACTCCTATACATCTGTGTGCAGGTTCTAAGACATTTGCGCTCGAACACTCGAAGTTTTTCCATATACGATGGGTTAATGTTCCACCACACTGGACTCGCATAAGTCAGAATTGGACGAACGAATGCTTGGTAACAAATGATCTTCACATCGGATCTAAGATAGTTGGAATAAAACAGGCTTTTTAGCGACATGAATGCCGCTCTTGCCTTGTCTAATTGAATATTTATGTGCTCATTGTAATACAGAAACTTGTCCAAATGAACACCTAAATATTTTACCACGGTCCTCGACTCGATCCGAAGACCATTTGAACTCGTTATTTTGAGATTTCTCCAGTTGCGTCTCAAATCTGAATTACGGGGTGCGGAACAGTATGGTTTCACATTTCGTATAGTTTAATTTAAGCTTCCATTCGGAGCAGAAAGCTTGAAACCTATCAAACTTGCTTTGAAGTTGGATTTGAATGTCTTCAATTTTTGAGCCGCTTGCATACAGTGTAGCGTCGTCGGCAAATGCCAATGAATTATCGAGTTCCCTAAGTATATCAGAAATCTAGATATTGAAGAGCTGTGGAGCAGTTACTGTGCCTTGAAGTAGACCATTATGGACATTAAAAACTTCAGCTGTCGTGTATTCTCTATCTGTTACAACAATTTTTTTTCCGTATAGCATGGATGCTATCATCTTTGTAAGATTAGATGGAAATTCATATCGAATAAGTTTGTAAATTAACATGTCAATCCAAACCGTGTCAAAGGCTTTTTCGACATCCACTAGGCAGGCAGCTGTACATCTTTTGGCGTTGAGATTCCAATTAACATCCGAAATCAATTTTGTAATAGCATGCACTGCCGAGTGATTTCTTTTGAACCCAAATTGATAACAAAAAAAAAAAAAAAAACATTATATCTTCTGTATATAGACTTCAGTAAAGCATTTGACTCAGTGGAACATGCCAAAATATGGACAGCGCTGACGAATCAAAGAATCAATCCCATCTTTATAAGAACATTGAATAATAGGGGTATTCATGCAACGTCGGAAAGTCGTCGTAAACGTTGTAAACGTGAAAAAATTACGACGTGATAAATGAACTGTCAAAATTTGTAGGGGAAATCTTTTCTAACAATATCGGAATTTTCTCACAGGAATTGGGTGCGTGAACTGAGGTGGTAAACGTTGTAAACTTTTGATATGCTATTTTGACATTTAATCAGTCGCTTTCACACATCAAACGTGTGCGCTAAATTGAAAAAAATTATCGAGAACGGAATGAGGACAATAGGAACAAATTTCTGTCAATAAATAAATTACTTAAATGGGATTCAATTCAGTGGATTACCGCATTATTTAGTGGTTCAGTTTTAGGGTCGTTTATGAAAGGTCGTCGTAAAATTACAATCTTTCTCATGTAATAAAATTACGACGTTGCATGAATACCCTTAATATGTATACAGACAGCACGGCAAAAATAAAAACTGAAAGAATATGACGAGAAATAAAAATAAAAAGAGGAGTAAGGCAAGGAGATCCAATGTCACCACCATTATTTTCCGCTGGATTGGAAGAAATATTCAAAGAGCTGAACTGGAACGATCGATATGGAATAAATATTTGGGGAAAACGTCTGAACAATTTAAGATTCGCTGACGACATAGTTCTAATTTCATCTAGTTCCGGACAAATCCAAGATATGCTCATAGAATTGAGAGACGAATGAAAGAAATTTGGACTTTACATAAACCAATCAAAAACGAAAATAATGACCAACCATATAAAGACTAATAATATATTGGATAACCAAAATACAGAATATGTCGAAGACTATATTTATTTAGGTCAAGTTAAGTCATTCATAAACCAAGAAAAAAAAGAAGTAAATAGACGCATCACCAACAGTTGGAGACAATTTTGGAGTATGAAACAACTATTCGAATCAAATTTAAGAGATGACACACGAAAATACATATTTGACTCAACTATTTTACCTGTAATGACGTATGGACTACAAACTATCACATTGACCTCAAATTTACTCGAAAAGTTACGGATATGCCAAACCAATATGGAAAGAAAATTACTACTTACTTACTTACTTAAGTGGCGCTACAGTCCGGAATGAACCTGGGCCTCAACCAACATGCCTCTCCAATTAGCCCGGTCCTTAGCTAACTGCCTCCAGTTGCGCACTCCAAGTTGGTTGAGGTCGGTTTCCACTTGTGCGCGCCACTTAAGGCGAGGTCTTCCTCTACTGCGTCCGACGTCTGGCTGGGAATCGAAGACTCTGCGAGCCGGAGTATTGGTGCCCATTCGTTCTACATGTCCTAGCCATATTAAACGTCCAATGCGGAGTTTTTTGACCAGGGGCATGTCGCTGTACAGCTCGTATAGTTCTTGGTTGAATCTTCGTCTCCATAGCCCGTCAACGCAAACGGGGCCGAAGATTTTTCGAAGAATTTTCCTCTCGAATCTACCAAGGATTTCTTCATCCGCTTTTGATACGGTCCATGCTTCAGCGCCGTAGAGCAGGACTGGGATGATCAGGGTCTTATATAGGATCTCCTTAGTAGTTCTAGTGAGGGCTTTACTACTAAACTGCCTTCTTAGCATGAAGAAACAGCGGTTGGCAAGAGTAATTCTTCGTTTAATTTCTGACGAGATGTTGTTGTCAGAGTTAATAGCGGAGCCGAGGTAGACAAAGTCCCGTACTACCTCAATGTTATATCTGTCAATGGTGACGTTCTGTCCAATTCGTCGATGTTGTGAGTCCTTTCGTGATGACAGCATATACTTAGTCTTACCCTCATTTACTGCTAAACCCATCCTTCTCTATACATACTAGCAAAGGTGGTTATGACATCACGTTGAGTCCTACCAATAATGTCAATATCGTCAGCGTATGCTAGTAGTTGCACCGATTTTTGGAAAATTGTGCCTCTGGTGTTGTCTCGGGAGTTTTGCACAATCCTCTCAAGAATCAAATTGAAAAAGTCACATGACAGCGCATCGCCTTGCCTAAATCCTTTTTTGTTATCGAATGTGTCGATGAGGTCGTTTCCGACCCTGATGATGCAGCGAGAATTCCCCATCGTCATCCTACACAAATGGACGAGTTTGGGCGGTATACCAAAACTAGACATGGCTCTGTACAGTTCGTCTCTATAAATGCTGTCATATGCGGCTTTGAAATCGATGAATAGGTGGTGGGTATCGATTTGGACTTCTTGAGTTTTTTCCAGGATCTGCCGAAGTGTGAAAATTTTATCGGTTGTGGACTTTCCTGGCCTAAAACCACACTGATAAGGGCCAATCAGGTTGTTGGTAAACGGTTTCAGGCGTTCACATATTACGGCAGATAGGATCTTGTAGGCGATGTTGAGGAGACTTATGCCTCTGTAGTTGGCGCATTTCAAAGGGTCTCCTTTTTTGTGGATCGGGCAAACGATGCTGAGGTTTCATTCTTCAGGCATGCTGTCAACCGACCAGATTTGGATTCTGAGTTGGTGGATGTTACTTACCAAGTCATCTCCGACGGCCTTATAAAGCTCAGCGGGAAGGCCGTCATTTCCGGCAGCCTTATTAAGCTTGAGTTTAGATATTGCTATCCTCACTTCACTCAGGTCGGGTGGTTGGCAGTTTTCGCTGTCGTTGCCAATATTGAATGGTTCGTTCTGCCTGACAGCGGAATGTTGTTCGTAATCCCCGTTTACAGTCTGAAGAAGTGTTTCTTCCATTTACTCAGCATCGACTGTGTCTCAACTTCGATATTTCCTTGGTCATCTCGACAGGATTCTGTTCGAGCCTTGAATCCTTGGCTTTGACGATTTACACTTAAGTAAAACTTGCGAACATCGTTCCTGTAGGGGCACCTCTCTATATCCTCAATCGCGCGATTTTCCTGCTCTTTTTTCTTCTTTCTCAAAAGCCGGTGTTGTTTCCTTCTTCTCTGTCTATAGAGCTCCATGGCAGCTCTCGTCTTCACCTGCAGCTTAGCCTTGTTGGTCGCGTTTTTGGCTGTGCTCATCTGTCGGTATTCCCCTTCAAATCAAGAGTTTCTTGCGGTTGGGAGCGAGAAACCTACCACATCAGTTGCGGCTGAGATAATGGCTTGTTGGCATCATTGCCATTGTTCTTCGACATTCGATGCTGGTGGTTTGGTGTGGATAGAGAGGTAAAGGGATACGCGTTGCGCGAAGGCCTTGACGGTCTCTTGCAATTGCAATCTTTCGACATTAAATTTTTTTCGCAGTATTTCTGGTTTATTGTGGCGTGGTGGATATCTGCTGTCTTACCTTGGCTGCAACAGATAATCGTGATCCGAGTGCATTTTAGCCTCTTGGAATGATTGGACATCCAAAATAGTGGATGCGTGCCTCTTGTCTATCGCAATGTGATCAACCGTTAGTTGATCTAAAGACCGCCATGTCACCTTATGAATATCGAGGTGAGCTGGCTATAGTGGATTTCTGCAGTGAAGTCAATTAGTCCGTTTCCAGACGTGTTGTCGGGTAGGCTTTGTTTCCGACAATACTGCTAAAGATGTCTTCTCTTCCTACCTTTGCGTTCAAATCTCCCAGCACGACTTTAACATCGTACTTTGGTAGTCGCTCATAGGTTTTGTCGAGGAACTCGTAGAAGCAATCCTTAGCTATATCATCTTTTTCCTCCGTCGGAGCATGAGCGCATATAAGGCTTATTTTGGCGAATTTGGCCTTGATGTGGATTGCTACAATGCGTTCGCTAATGTTTTTGAAACATAAAACTTCTTGCCTAAGTCTGGCACTTATAACCAATCCGCATCCGAATAGGCGCTGTTTCTGCTCACTATATAGTACATGTCACAGTTTTTCATCCTCTTTTTGCCCGGCCCATCCCATCGTATTTCCTGGATGGCAGTAATGTCTGTTTTGTAGTAGTTTAGGGCTTCCGCTCGTTGTTGGCCTGCACCTCTCCTGTTTAATATTCCCATCTGCCACCATCTCTGTTCAAGGAGCCTGACTTAGCGTTGAGATTCCTAGATAACCTGTTGTGTCCGAATATGTCGAAGCAGCTCATCTAGGCTCGCCTGGGACGCGACGGCATGCCGGGTATTCAATCCGTGACATTCTGACCAGGGTGATTATAGTGTTGCTGTTGTTCGTCTTATTATCAACACTCGCACTTATCGTTTAGTAAGTCAAATCCAGTTGGATAAGACCAGTGTCTGATGGTTACCACCTAGATGTAAAAATAAGCACAATTGATGTGAAGTCTGAGTTACAACCACTGGGCATTGCCAAGTTAAAGCCAATCAGAGTCTATCCTCGTTTTACAATATACAACCATCTTGGCCTTTGTGCACCAATGTATTTATTCAACTAACCCGTGGTTAGCTGCCTGAAATCCACCAGAAAATACCTCAATAGTTAAACACATTTGTACGATCAAATCACCCTTACTTAACCAAAAGCACAACCACCATCTAGAGGTCCGCCCTTCGAACCTAATATGCAAAGGCGTCTCAGTTGCATAAATTATGTTCACCAATTACTACCGCCTAACTCCAACTGTGGTATCGGTGATTTCTGCAGGAATGTCATCTGATCTCGTCCGAGCACTGAAGTGTCTTGGTGGCAACATTCTTCTGTTGATTGGATAAACAACTCAACTCCAAGCTATCGACATGGGAAGGCCCTTCTTTTACTGTATAGCCCCACGTGTCATTTTTTCATTCGCAAACCCCTCAAGGCTTACCTACACCATTTGCTGAAATAAAATAAAACGATGCAAAGCGATTCATCCGCCGTTTTCTAGAGAAATGAACGGATTTGAAATTCTCCAGCAATGCATCCTCCGCCGGATTTAATGACACTCACGAGTACATACATTCTGCAACTAAAAAAAGAAACAAACAACATATACATCTACACACATGTCCAATTCAGGTGCATCTTTATTTTAATCATACTCTATTGTGCAATAAAAAGTATCTAATTTAACAAGTATCTTCATCAATTAACTGTACATAATTAGTTTGTCGTTTGTCTAGAGATTGGTTGGTGTCAACAGCGAATTACATTACCAAAGCAAAAGAGTTATTCGATCGACTACTTCTCTCTCTCTCAAGCTCAACTTGCGTTAAGCTTAAATAAATGTTTAAAGTAAATTTGAATGCCATGGATGCTGCATAATTTCGTCGTCTAATTTTAGTATCCCCACCCCCCCAATGGTAGGGGCGTGGCAATGCAAACAGAAAATCATCCATGTTGACTGATAAATGCAAATAAAAATGAATCTGGAAACCAATTCTTTCTCGTTTTTCTTAAATTATGGAGTGTAAATATTTTGAGATATTCGGGATCACCCTGTACGGTTTACAACCTTACAAACAAACTAAACTCTTATTAAATACACAGCTTTTGTTTTTTTTTGTGTTTTGCTTTTTTTATAAATAAATATGAGGAGTTGATGGAATTCAGAATTGCTCTGGCATGACGTAGGAGATGTCGTCCCATGGGTGACGGTATAGACCTTGCTTTAGTCGCTTCTGGTCCATGTAGTGGCCGATGAATCCTATGCTGCGGCCGAGGACGAACAGCGAATTGATGGCACCAATGTTGATGTATTCTTGAGCTTCCTCACTGGAAAGAGAGAGAGAGTGATAGAATGTAGTTTCTGGAGTTACATGGGAGAAGCGAGAAGCTAACAAACCTTGTAAATGATCCACAATTCCTTAGCATGTCGACAAAACTCGTGGCAATCACACCGTCAACGTTCAAAATCAGATTCGGCTTCTTGCTGGTGGTGATCTTCTCAACATCCAGAGCATAGTTCAGCAATGGACATGATGGGAAGTTCTCCATGACGAATTCCTTGATGATTTTCACACGCACATCTGGATTGTTGATGGACTTTACACGATGACCAATGCCCATGATCAGTTGACCCTTCTTGCGCATCTGGTTGACAAAGTCCATTGGATGGAGATTCGAATCGTATGCCTCTGAGAATTGTCTGGCAGCGCCATCCAAAGCACCACCAAAACGATCACCCTGTGAAGAGAATTTGTTAAAAGTCACTTACATCGAGAAATCCTCTCAACTTACAATGGTAAGCAGACCGCTTACGACGGAAGATACCAAATCCTTGCCAGCTCTCGCGCAGACAATGGTGTTGTGAGCCCCGGATACTGCTGGACCGTGATCGGCGGTCACCATGAGGCACATTTCGAAGAATTTACACACGTACGGTGGCAGGCAACGCTGGAACCACAACAACGAGATCACCCCACCGATGCCGACGTCCTTGTTGAGCACTTCACTGATGGGCATGCCGGCGTACAGCAGCTCTTGTCCTCGTTCATCACAGATCGATGTCATGAAACTGGCTGGCTTGCGAATGAGACCCAGTTCGCGGGCCCACGAATAGTCCATGGGTACGGTTGGTGGAGGCACCTCCTCCTTGGGTACAATGCGGCCGGTTTTCACCAACTCGTTGTACACGTTGCCAATGAGGTCGCCCAGGGAATCGAACGAGTCTGGCACATAGGCGCCTGCCTCGCGAAGTGCCTTGTTCTTTGCGGTGGCAGTCTCGCGATCAGAATTGGCGCACGAACCAGCGTGACCAAACTGAACTTCGGAGGTGAACATACTAGCACAGGTTCCGATGCACCAGGACACCATTGGCTTGCTGATACGTCCGTCCTTAAGTGCCGAGCAGACATCGTACTCCTCAGTGCCTCCGACTTCGCCGAGCAAAACAATCAGCTTGACTTCGGGATCCGCCTGGTAGCGGAGAATGTGATCCATAAATGTGGTGCCTGGGTAACGATCACCACCGATTGCGACTCCTTCCAGAACACCGTCGGTCGCCTTGGATATGATGTTGTTCAGCTCGTTGGACATGCCACCCGATCGGGAGACATATGCCACACTGCCGGGACGGTACAATTTCGAATGGAGGATGTTATCCAGCATGCCTCCAGTGTTGCCAATCTTGAAGCAACCCGGCTTCACACCGCCCACTGTTGCTGGACCAATGATTGATACACCCTTCTCCTTGGCACACATGATCATCTTCCGTGTCATATTCTCCGGAATGCCCTCAGCGATAATGGCCACCGTGCGGATCTGTGGATAATCAAGAACCTCCAACGTCGACTCGTAAGCCGAACGCAGAGAAGCAAAGTTCACCAACACGTCGACGTTCTTGTGCTTGTTCACGGCATCAGACATCTTCTTGTAAACCGGCACCAAAATCTCCTTGTGTCCCCAGTAGAACTTCTGCTTGTGATCACCGGTAAATGGATACACCATGGCCACCACAGAGGGCTCTTCACGTCTGCAAATTACCACGGATTAACATCAATAGACTCCAACATCAAGCTCTCTATCTCACCTGCATATGAAATCAAAGTCGAGCATCGACTGGACAGCCCTTGTCTGCATGCCCCAAACTATAGCAAACGTATTGTTTGCAAACAACTTCTTCGACAGACCGGCGGCAGTGCCATCTGCCTCGTCATGTCTCTGACAATCTGCCGAGATAGGGGGTAGTTTAATCGAATGTTTCGGTGAACCTATATTCAAACCAAATGCACACAAAATGTTTTCGCCCAATGTTTTGTTTTTTTTTTTTCGTTTTTTTTGATTTTGGATTTTGTTTTCGAAATTTTTTATGCATTTTCCCAAAAAACACATTCATTGTTTAGTTTTTTTATGGTTTCAAGTGATCAGATTATCATCATCATCGTTGACATCACAGAACAACAACACATCAACGAAGCATCGACATTAACATCAGCACAAGCAAGGAGCAGAAAGAGGAGAGTGTTTGTGGTGGATGCAGATGATTGTGTGTTTGTTGTGTTTTAGATTTGTTTTTTCAAAGGGGATGCAAATTTTGTGTGTTTTTTTATGCCAATATTATGGATACCAAGAGTTTATTGTTTATGACGTGGACACGAACGATACGATAACGAAGGCACATGACACAAACGATGACGATCACAGAGATACATGCCACACATGGAACATAATGAGAAGAAACAGATGCAGAAAGGTTGCAAATTAAATAGAAATAAATTAATTGTTTGTTTATATAAAGTAATTTAGTTGTAAAGTGTAAATTTGTATGTTGTGGCGTGCCTTGCAAGAAGGGGGAGATATGCATGCACTCCCTGCTGGTTGCAAGTCAGGCGACACGGTGTAAGAGAAAGAAGAATGAGCGGCAACCTAAATCGAACACCGATACCTAAGGGGGGAGGAAAGGGACTGGAATATCTTAATCTATTTCGTACTGAGGAATAATTATGATAAAGGGTCCTTAACACGGAGACAACTACGACTAACAATGGCGGGACAAGTAGTTTGAAATCGATCTACGGCGGGTCTACCGATATTTCGATTTCTTGATGCTGATGCGGACTCTGACTTCCAATAGGGATAACTGTCAAACTAGCTTTCATACAAATGGACTATTTTTCAGTGTACTTTGACATATCAGTAATAACATCACAAAGTGTCCTACTATATCATAAAGAATACACACAAGCAGCCTTCCTAGACATAGAAGGAGCCTTCAACAATGTAGAAACGGGGAAGCCATCGATCGAATCGATACGGTCATTAGCAACTGGATCATAGCCATGCTTAAAAACGTATTGCTTATCCTCGCTGGGCGATTGTACCAAAAGAATAACAACGACTAGGGGTACTCCACAAGGAGGTGTTCTTTCTCCGCTTCTTTGGCGGCTGGTAGTCAACGAAGCATTGAAGTGACTGGAAATCACTGCAACAAAAACAGTGGCTTATGCAGACGATGTTGTTCTCATGGCATGTGGGAAATTCCCATCGACTCTAAGCGCAATCATGCAAACAAGCCTAAATGTACTCAGTAAATGGTCAGAACCCCAAAAATCCACAAAAAAGGAGACCCTCTGAACTGCGCCAACTACAGAGGCATAAGTCAACACTGCTTACAAGATCCTATCTGCCGTAATATGTGAACGCTTGAAACCGTTTAATAACAACCTGATCGGCCCTTATTAGTGTGGTTTTAGGCCAGGAAAGTCCACAATCGATCAAATGTTCACACTTCGGCAGATCCTGGAGAAAACCCAAAGAAGTCCAAATCGATACCCACCACCTATTTATCGATTTCAAAGCCGCATACGACAGCATTTATAGAGACGAACTATACAGAGCCATGTCTAGTTTTGGTACACCGTTCAAACTCGTCCGTTTGTGTAGGATGACGATGGAGAATTCTCGCTGCACCATCAGGGTCGGAAACGACCTCACCGACACATTCGATACCAAAAAAGGGTTTAGGCAAGGCGATGCGCTGTCATGTGACTTTTTCAATTTGATTCTTGAGAGGATTGTGCAAAACTCCCGAGCCAACACCAGAGGCACAATTTTCCAAAAATCGGTGCAACTACTAGCATACGCCGACGATATTGACATTATTGGTAGGAGTCAACGTGATGTCATAGCCACGTTTGCTAGTATAGAGAAGGAAGCGGCGAAAATGGGTTTAGCAGTAAATGAGGGTAAGACTAAGTATATGCTGTCAACACGAAAGGACACACAACATCGACGAATTGGACAGAACGTCACCATTGACAGATATAACTTTGGGTAGTACGGGACTTTGTCTACCTCGGCTCCGCTATTAACTCTGACAACAACATCTCGTCAGAAATCAAACGAAGAATTACTCTTGCCAATCGCTGTTTCTTTGGGCTAGAAGGCAATTTTGTAGTAAAGCCCTCGCTCGAACTACTAAGGAGCTCCTATATAAGACCCTGATCATCGCAGTCCTGCTCTACGGCGCTGAAGCATGGACTGTATCAAAAGCGGATGAAGAAATCCTTGGTCGATTCGAGGGAAAAATTCTTCGGTCCCGTTTGCGTTGACGGGCTATGGAGACGAAGATTCAACCACGAACTATACGAGCTGTACAGCGACATACCCCTTGTCAAAAAAAAACTCCGCATTGGACGTTTAAGATGGCTAGGACATGTAGAAAGAATGGACACAAATACTCCGGCTCGCAGAGTCTTCGATTCCCAGCCAGACGTCGGACGCATTAGAGGAAGACCTCGCCTTAAGTGGCGCGCACAAGTAGAAACCGACCTCAACCAACTTGGAGTGCGCAACTGGAGGCAGTTAGCTAAGGACCGGGCTAATTATAGAGCTATGTTTGTTGAGGCCCAGGTTCATCCCGGACTGTAGCGCCACTTAAGTAAGTAAGATGGTCAGAACCATGCGGCGTGGGTGTAAATCCGAAGAAAACCGAATTTGTACTCTTCACTAACAAGAGATCCGTCATAGAGTTTGTGGCACCAACTCTGGGAGAGTCCACCCTCCCTCTCTCACTGTCAGCAAGTGCCAAATACCTTGGGGTGAACCTTGATAGCAAGCTAAACGGGAACCTGAACATCAACGAAAGGGTTAAGAAAGCTAACATTGCACTAGAATATGTGGTAAGAAATGGGTCCCCTCCCCGAAGGTCACGAAATGTCTATTCACAGCTGTTGTCAGACCAATCCTTACCTATGGTTGCATAGTCTGGTGGAATTCAATGAAAAAGACGAATCTTTTGATTGCACCAACAAAAGTTCAAAGAACAGCATGTGTACTCATAACAGGAGCTATGCGCACTAGCCCCACAGCAGGCTTTGAAGCGATTCTAAATCTTCCACCAATTGACTTACAGATCAATGACACAGCATCGAAAAGCGCAACATGCCTCAAAGAAGACTACACCATCCCATATCACGATTTGACCATTAAATACTCGGAAAACCAAGCACAGACGAATGGTCGTATCCAATACCGAAATATCGGGTCTGAAATGGAAATAGGAGTGGACTCTGGGGTCTACTGCAATAAAATCGGATTAACCACATCCCTTCGACTAGCCACATCCCTTCGACTAGCAAACTCGTGCAGTGTTTTCCAGGCAGATATCCTAGCCATACTCGAAGCTGTCGAATCGGCTAGAGTATTGAACATATCACAAGAGGATATCTCCATTTACGTAGTTAGTCAAGCGGCCATAAAACCTCTGGCATCCAACATACTAAAATCACGAGTAGTTGGACGCTGCCGCTCAGAGCTAAGGGCTCTATGAAACCAGAAGAAAGTCCAAATTATCTGGGTGCCAGGAGATGATAACGTTACAGGAAATGAGAAAGCAGACGATCAAGCCAGACTGCATCTCCTTTTGCGACAGCAGGGTTAGACCCCCACTTGCTTCTAAAAAAAAAAAAACAGGCAATCACTAGATACACGGAAAGTGTAACCAAATCTAGGTGGCAAAGCATTAACACATGCAAACACACCAAAGACCTTTGGCCGGAAATAACCGGTAGCAAGTCAAACAAGCTTATTGCACAGAGCCTCCATTTCTATAGCAGTGAGAGTGATAACAGTTCACAACCTGTTGGGTAAGCACTCCCATAGAATCATACTAGCTGACTCACACCAACTATGCAGAAAATGCGACGACCCAGAAGTCGAGGAGGATGCCACACACCTACTCTGTCACTGTCCCGCGATCTGCAACAACCGCAACAAACTCCCTGGTAGCTTCTACTACGAGGACCTGACGGAACTAGCAGCGAAACCTATAGCGCAGATCGTCCGTTTCTGCTGCAAATCGGGATGGAGCAAACATCTGTTTAAAGCGGATGGAACAACGCAGACCAAAACTTAAGTATCACGCTCACTATATTTTTTTTAAACATTCTTTCCAGGTACACATCCTTCAACAAAGGGTAACGCTATGGGCCCATGCGAGTTTGACGAATCACTTGAGCGTCAACAGCCCATCAAACCTAACCTAACCTTGGCAAATCACCATGAAAAGACGTACCACCAGAACAACGTTTACAATTCGTGGAAATGCATTTCCAAAATTCGCACTCTGTCAAGCTTAGAGAGCACTTCGTCAAGTTTACGGTGCGGATAATCGTCCATCTGAATACTATGGATCGGTTCATGACCACATTTACTCATTTTGATTGTATTCATCCAAATCGAGCTCGTACCGTGCGTACAGAAGAAGACATCGTCACTGTAGACGTGAGTTTGATAGAGGACCCGAATATGTCGACGGGCAACTGCTTGGAAAATTCTGGGGAAAGATCTTGGCCTTCATCAATATAAGATCCAACCGGTGCAAGAAGCAGGTAAACGGATTCACTTTGAAGTAAAAAAAATCCTTGTGAAACGTTTGGTTTTGTATGCGAGGACGGAACGTCGTGTGCCAAGATGTGGAGTAATACAAAAGAAGAGTACATTGGCTCGGCTAGATTAAGCGAATAAATTGTAATGCTACAGCTAAGAGAATCTTCGAATGTCAACCTTCAGGGTCGATACATCAAGAATGGTTGAAACTCCGGCTAAGTTTGCAGATGTGATTTCATGGCGTTTTCCAAAATAAACCTTCAGAAGCGTCCAAAATTGACAAAACTCTTCTAAAACCATTCCATTTGGCAACAGAAAATACTATTCGGACAGCTCTAGGGATAGAAAGCCACATCTGGATTTCATTATAGAATCCACGCAATAAATCCCTAGCAGATTGATCCAATACAACTTTTGAATCGGCCAGCAGTGATTTCTCGATGGGATTATATAAAATTTTGAGTTTTCACCAAGCTGATGCCTACCAACTTCGACCGTAGATAGTATTCCAATCCCTGAGTATATTGATGGCGACAGCAGAGGTGTTCTCACACTAAGCCACATATTCCATTCCAAAGTCGGCAGCGGAAGTATTCCCAGGATGGAATCAACGGTGGCGTATGCAGTTCTAGTTAAGATGGACAAAATAAAAACCCTAAATGAGCTGCTTCGACACATACGGACAACATTTGATCTAGGAATCTCAAGGGTTACTCTGGAATATTGAACAGAGATGGTGCTGAATGAGTCGAAAGGCCAACGGCAGCCCTAAATTCCGTAGTGGATACTGATGGCCCCATGTTCTAGGAGTATCTAATATATTGGTAGTACCCCTGCAGGTTAGGAGTTGTGAAGTCAGGGTAACTTCCTTTCCACATAAAAAAAAATAGTTACGGGAGAGACAACATCCTCGGATAACGGATTTCCTCAAATACCAACCATACCCGAAACGACCACGGACAACGACGTACAAGTATACACCCGGAACGCATGCACGCTGTACACCTGGGTGCTACTCAAAAACTTGAATCTGTCCTCGCCCAGAACAGTTAGTTAGTTAGATTGGCTGTTCGTACAAGACGAAACACAATTAGCGCTGGGGTGCGCCGTTTTGATGCCAAATACTCGTGCGGTTAAATGTTGTGTCTTGTTGTAAGTTGGCGTCCCAGGCGGGTTGGGCCCCTAATGGGCGCGTCCTCAGGTGGTGGATAGAGGTAGCCGCAGGAAAGCTAGTTTCGTTAATTCGTTACTTAGCGATCTGCGGTGAATGTGGTCATAGCAGTTTACTGTGAAAGCCCATCGTGAACCAATCCAAGCCGACTTCATGTTGATCCACAACCATTTGGCTGCTATAATTCGCCGTAAGGACATTCTTTGTTCGGTAACCGAATAAAGATTTGTCCGAAAAGGTGAGGCAGTCAAGCTCTTTTTGTTGAATGAACAAACGTGTGTTCAATGAACAACTAGAGTAAATGGTGCATGAAGTGGGAAAGTTACTTGTTGTTGCCACTGATTACTGCCTGATTGGTGGTGACTTAGTAACTTCGAGACCGGACTGGGTTGTTATGGAGCCCATAAGGAATCGGTGTCGAGTCTCACCATTGACTATAGAATGGTACCACGGGAATCAGAGCCCCTAGGACAATGTCCTAGACTGATTTTGAGGTAGGCCCCCTTGTGGGAGTATCGTGGTGGTTGTGGTTGTCAGAAGTTCGTTGCAGCGTATGGCATTCTAAAGAGGTGGCTTTAGAATGCAAGAGGTGCAGATAGCCTCGACTCCTAAGCAAGGTTGAAGTTCGTGCCTAACACATGATTTTCGAATTGCTACCGATGGAGTGCGGCCTGCATTGGGGTGCTAACCACACTTAAAAATGGTTGCGATATGTGGGTAGGCCCACCGTGAGATAAGAGCCGTAAAAGCTAGGTGCTCACGTTAAGCCATCTTACATTATCTGTAAGTTGGCGTGTACTAAATCCAACCAGTGGCTTTAAGGAAGCGATCAGTTCTTTGATGTGTTTATCAGAGAGCTCGCGGATGTTGTCAAAGAAAGGTTTGCCTAGAGTTCGTTGTCTTACTCTTGACAGCGCCGGGCATTTGCACAGAAAGTGACTTAAAGTTTCCTTCTCACCCACCTCGGCAGTTGGTGTTGTGAGGTATACCCATTCTAACAGCATGGTCACCGATGGGCCAGTGTCCTGTGGTAATTGCTATCACCCTGGAGACTTCCTTACGGGATCTGCTTAAGAGGCCGCGTGTTCTTGTCTTGTTGTATCGTGGCCACATATCTCTAGATATGGCGCACCCACTGAGGTTTCGCCACCAATGTTCTGCTGTTTTCAGAGAGTGTGTATTGATATTATTCATGATAGCCCAGCCCCCTGGCTAGGGCATCAGCCTGCTCGTTTCCATCTATGTCACTGTGGCTTGGAACCCATATGAGAGTGATACTGTACCGACTCCCAATGGAGGCCAGTTCGTTCTGGCATTGAAGTACTAGCTTTGATGACGTCGATGCCGAAATAATCGCCTTAATAGCGGCTTGACTGTCAACAAAAATAGCGATATTTTGTTTGGGAGTACTATCGTGTTAATCGCGTGACAAGCCTCCCTAATAGCCAGCAATTCCGCCTGGAATACGCTGGAGGAGTCAGGGAGGCGAAACTATTTTTTTATTTTTAGTGTGTCCGAGTAGACACCTGCACCTACTCCGCAGTCCATTTTGGAGCCGTCGGTGTATATGAGTGTGTCGAAATCTTTTTCAAGCCCTGCGTTTTTCCAATCCTCTCTATTGTGGAAGGTCAGTTTGGGTATCATGTAGTCGGTATGATGGTCAGCTAGACCTGCTGGCATTGAATGTAGGATATTGCTATGCCCATAGGACTTATTGAATCAGCAGCCGGATTCTTTGATATGGATGTCTAGAGGGAGAAGATGAACCATTAAAGCATCAGTGGGACATGATCTCATTGCCCCAGTTGTACCGATGCATGCAGTTCTTTGTACCCTCTTATGTTTGTCAATGATATACCCTTTACTCACAGAAGGCCACCAGACAAGTGCCCCGTAGGTGAGTATCGGCCGAACAACAGCAGTTGGTTTTCCAATTTAGCTTGGTATCCAGGATAGTCCCTAGATATTTGGCATTGGATGAGAGTGAGAGCGCTTGTCCATTAAGTCGGGGGAGATTAGGTTAGGTTAAGTTAGGTTTACGGGTTGGTGGAGTAGAGGATCCTCTATTCCGCCACACTAAGGTCCATGGGGACTCATTGTGATACCCTTGGTGGGATTACGTCCTTCCTTATCGTTACTACGGGTTACTCCACTCTATCCAGCCATCCTGATGTTCGTAGGAACCTGTAAAGATAGGGTAATGGAATATCGGAAAGCTCTTGGATGTCTTGGAAGTAGTAGCTTCCAAGTGTTCTGTTCCACAGGTGACAGAGACTCGGGCAGTGACAGAGGAAATGAGGTGTATCCTCGTGTGTTTCCTCATCGCCGCAGCCTCTACAGATATCGTCATACTTGAGATTTGGTTTCATTGTATGGGTTCTGAGAAAGTTGTGACCAGTGAGAGCCCCTACCAGTTTAGAAAGGAGCTTCTGTCGTACCGCAAAAGTTTTTTGGTCCGGTTTCCGTTGTATTCTGGCCAGAGCTTCCGAGATATTTCGCAGGTAGTCAATGACTTCCACCTGATATTGGCTTTCATTCGGGTTTTGTATTCCACTCTTTCTCTGAGGTTACAGAGTGGTGGTTCGACCGTTTGTAGTGCCTGGTCATGATCTGTAGCAGATCCATTTCTTGCCAGTTCGTCGGCCATCTCGTTGCCCTGTGACCAGGAACCCAGTCGGCGGAGATTAAAGGCTGGTATATTGGTCTTCGTGGTGAAAAGCATCGTTTCCGTCTTGCTCGGATTAACACCCAGGGCCAAGTACTGACAGAATCCAGAGCGTACTCCATGATTTCGCTAATCACTGGATGAAAGTACAGTACAGTACCGACATTACCGCGATTCAGGAAATAAGTTGGATAGGATCAGGAATACATATACACAGGAGAAGATGAAGCCATGTCTAGTTTCCCCACTCACATTCATCTGTTTGAGATGGATGACGATAATGATTTTTGGCAGTTCCATTACCGATACCGATATTTTGTTTAGACCAGGTTACGTGCTATAAAATCCCTATTGCCGCTCCCTGGCATGTGACATGTCAGTGTTGTTTCGATTCTCTCGGTATGATAAATACACATTCGTCCTGATAAGCTCGGTCAGTGCAGGAGCAGGAAGGTTTAAGAGCGATATACAGAGTATCGATTCGAATAATCAGTTAACAATCGGCGCTCACCGTAAAGTGATATTTAGGTCAGTTATTGGGGTTTTTGGGTATGCTCTCTGTAAGGTTCGAAATACTGATTACTGATTCCAGAACATGACAGTACGTCGCCTTGCCTAAATCCTTTCTTGGTAACAAATGTGTCGGGTGAGGTCGTTTCCGACCCTGATGGTGCAGCGAGAATTCTCCATTGTCATCCTGCGTCTTATCTTCATCCTGTCATATGCGGCTTTGAAATCGATGAACAGGTCGTGGGTATCGATTTGGACTTCTTGTGGTTTTCCATGTTCTGCCGAAGTGTGATGATTTGATCAGTTGTAGGCTTGCCTGGTCGTCAAAACCACCGATCAGGCTGTTGGTAAACGGTGTCAGGCGTTCACATATTACCGCAGATAGGATCTTGTAGGCTATGTTGTGGAGACTCATGCCTCTGCAGTTGGCGCAGTTCAAAGGGCAAACGATGCTGAGGTTCCATTCTTCAGACAAACTTCGATCCGACCAAATGTTGGTTATGAGTTGGTGAATGTTACTTACCAAATCATCTCCGCCGGCTTTATAAATCTCAGCAGGAAGGCCTTTATTTCCGGCAGCCTTGTTAAGCTTGAGCCGGGTGGCTGGTAGTTTTCGCTGTTGTTGCCAATCTTGAATGCTTCGTTCTGCCTGACAGCGGCAGATTGTTCGTCAGCGCCGTTTAACAGTCTGCAGAAGTAGTTCATAAATATTCTCAACATCAAATGTGTCTCAACTACGATATTTCTTTGTTCTTCTCGACATGAGTGTGTTCACACTGTGTTTACGCTGGCTTTGAGGGTTTACACTTTGACTAAACGTACGAGCATCTTTCCTGGAGTGGCACCTCTCTATGTCTTCGATCGCGTGCTTTTCTTGCTCTTCTATCTTCTTTCTGAAAGGCCGGTGTTCTTCTCTCCTTACTTGACTATAAAGCTCAATGCCAGCTCTCGTCTTCATCTGCAGCGTTGCCTTGTATGCCTCGTTTTTGGCTTCATTTTCATCAAACCAGGGGTTTCTTGCTGGTGCGAGGAGGCTTATTGACATCGTTGCCATTGTTCTTCGGCATTAGATGGTGATGCTATGGTGATAATTAAGGGGTTTCTGGATAAGCGTTCTGCGAAGGACTTGGCAGTCTCTTGTGATTGCAGTCACAGTATTTCTGATTTGTTGTGGTGTTATGGATATTCGCATTCTTACCTTGGCTGCAACAAGGTAGTGGTCCGAGTCGATGATTGACCCTCGAAATGTTCAGACATTCAAAATATTTGATGCGGGAAACTTATCTATCGCAATATCATCCATTTGATTGACCGTTCGGTGATCTGGATACCGCCGATGTCCCCTTATGAATATCGGTGTGAGGAAACCATGTGCTGGCTATAGTGGCATATCCTTCCACAGCGAAGTCAATTAGCCTAAGTGCGTTGCCAGACTTGTTGTCGTGTAGGCTGTGTTTTCCGACAATACTGCTAAAGATATCCCCTATCCCTACCTTTGCGTTAAAATCTCCCAACACGATTTCTACATCGTACTTCGTTCAGCGATATAGGTCGGCTTAAAATCCACGAATTGGACGATTGAGATAACTAGGGCAAGTACAGCGAATGAAAATCAGTACCTTGGCCCGCAGAGTCAGCGATACCCATGTAGATGGTAGACCTCACGTTATCTTGTGCGCAGAAGTAGAAACCGACCTAAATCAACTTTAAGTTCGCGACTGGAGGCAGTTAGCTAAGGCTAATTGGAGAGGTTTGTGAAAGCCCAGGTTCATTACGGACTGTAGGCGCCACTTAAGTAACATATCGAGAAAAAGCCGAGAGATCTTCGTGGTACCACAACGGACCTTTTCTTGTCTTTGTGTGGACGCACAACGATGATCTGACAAATCGTCCGAGTAGTATCAATTGTCAAGAATAGCTTATCTCAACTTAGCCGTTCGGAGTCGGCATAAAACAGGAGGTCCCGCCATTGTGCAAGAAGTACACACGCACACATGAATGGTTGTGAGAAAGCTAGGCCCTGGGTACTAACGAGCCTGTTGCGCCAAAAATTTGTATTTGGACGCACAACGAGTGCAGTCACTATAACCTGACCTAACGCTATGTCCACCAAAGTACAATGTACTCAAACTTGTAGAGGAAAACCCGGCAGTTGTAAATGACATCAACCAACTAAGAAAATGCAACTGGAGGCATTAGTTTTAGCTAATAAATTGCGAGGCTTGTAATTAGGTTGAGTAAGAACTCCCAGGTCATCCCAGACGCCTTCTTTGTTGGATTTACAAGCGTTCTTGCACAGATGCGCTTTAGTTTTCACGGTAAAAACTTCAATTCAGTCCACTTGTTGTAAATTAGGACCCCTAATACCCCTAATACACATTTCAAATCCGCCGGCAATGCAGCTTGATGGTGCCATCATTTAATTGCTCGGTCAACACCTGATTCAGAAACATTTCCAAATAAATATCAGTCAGTTGCAGCGTTTCTATCACCCTCCTGTTCCCCACATGCAGTCACATGATTACCAAAACCGAACTTCCTTCAAATCCTAACCGTCCTTCAACTCCAGAACTGCGTCTAACATCACCTATGACCAAATTATTAAAACCAACACCTACACGGAGGCACATCATGAAACAAGTTTTTCCCCAAAGCCCCTCCCTTGTTCACCGCTAAACAACTTAACAATACAAAACATGCGAAGCCTTCAAAAGCAGACAAAAAAAAATCGGTTGCCGCATCCTGCACACAAAAACAAGAACAAAAAGCACACATTTGTGGAATCTGCTTATCTTACCGTTGCTTCCCAATTCGCTGAAGTCAGGCACCTTTTCACCCTTGGCATCGGTTAACGACGGCTGTCCGCCGGGCAGTAAGAAATTCGCTGTAGAAAATTCAACATTGCACGCATTCGGGATTGGCCTCTTGCCTAATGCCATGCCACAGATGGCTGTCATGTGTGTCTCGGGGCCAAAGACGAACAGAGGGATTCCCAATGTACTGCCGATCTCTCGCATTTTCCTCAGACCTTCCTGATAATTGGGGCCAGCGCGACGCACAAATATGGAAATATTGTGCTCAACCAATTTCGGTTGGAACTCCCGAAGGGCGGTGATGATTCCTAAGAAAAAGAAAATCGTTTACCAACCTCCAATAGCCTTGACATGGACGTGTATACCAACCTCTAAAGGTAGCTGCGACATTGGTAAAGTTTGCAATACCTCCACCGGTGATAAGAACCTTGCCGTCGGGGTGCTTGGGCGACGATGTCATCAAATTCAGAATTGTCTTTGCATACTCGTAGGTCTGTTGCTCTGATGGTGCGCCACTGTACTCGCCATAGTTGGCCAATTCATCGGCAGCGCCCAAATCACAAATTGTATCGGAATAGATGACACTGGCACCACCACCTGCAACCATTGTCCAAACTCGACCATTCCTGTTCAATATAGTCAACTGAAAGGGATGGACAAAGATTAGTATGACTTCTCACCGGTTCACCGAACTCTCTCTCAACTCACTTTCAATGATGCGCCACTTTTGGCATCCAAATCGGCAATGTACGCCTCCTCGGGGTAAGCATCGCGACCGAACGGTGGTGGATACTCAATATCTCCCCACTTTGGACGGCAAATAAAGTCTGCGGTCGAGTCAAGCTTTGCAGCCAAGTCAAGGATATAGATACTGTCATCGGTGACCACAAGAGGATTGATCTCGAGGTATGTAAAGTACAAGTTTTGGTAGAGTTGATAGAGAGCGGACACAAAGTTGGCAATGCGTGGCTTCTTAGCCGCAACGACATTTGTCAACAACACTTTGGTTATCTCCTCGACGGTCAGCTTGTGATCGATTGGAATCTCGAGCTTTAGAGCCTTGGCATCAACGTCACCAATATCTACACCACCTTGATGGTGGAACAATATCGTATCAGCTGTACGATGTGAATAGATACAGACGTATGCTTCTTCTTCCTGAAAATGAAACAAAAAAAAGTGAGATTCCCTTCATTTGAGAGAGCCACCAAGTCTTACATCTTTGTGCGGGATAAATGGCTCGATGATGAAATTCTTTATCTTGCCACAGGCGGCTCCAATCTGTTGGTCCTTGTTCATTCGCTCGGCGATCCATTCCTTGCACTGGTCAATTGATTTGTTTACGGAGATAAGGCCAAGTTTGCCACGACGCTTTATCAGTTGATCGGGCTTAACAACCAATTTCTGTGAAGAAACAAAGTAAACACAACAAATCAGTTTTTTTGTTTTGCTAAATTATACACGCCGATTAGATTGATCGAGCCGGGAATAGAATGGTGATAGGAGCTTTAGAATGCGCAGAGAGTCGTTTTGGACACGCCAGCAGATGATAATACGCCCGTGTTGAATGTCACTTAAAGCGATGCGATCTACTCAGATACTGTACTCCGATTAGATTGAGATTTTGTATTACGTCGATCAACATTCTGTTGGGAACAGGTTGGCGGTTCGGTTCAGGAGGGTTGTACTCTCTATATTCAGACCTCAGTTGGTACTGGCACTTAGGTATAGACACATGTAGCGGAATAGTTTTGATGGGGAGGTGCAACACAACGTTTTCAGCTATTTCAGTCGAAAATAATATTTCGGACCACTACATTAAGGTAGCTATATGGAGTCTATGATGAGAGAGCGATCGAAGAAAATAACTTGCAGGTCGCATAGACCTGCGACTTCAGAAAACCCCACAAGATAAAGTCTAACGGGGTCAAATGGCAATCTCGGTGGACAGTTCACATCACCTCCACGTGAGATGAACATGCCCTCGAATAGCTTGTGCAGAATTTACAATGCGGCGTGAGCTGTATGGCACGTAACGCCTTCCTGTTGAAACCACATGTCATTGGTGTCCATATCATCCGATTCGGCACAAAAGGAGTTGGTAATCATCGATCTATAGCGCTCACCGTTAACGGTGGTGGCCTGGTCAACGTTGTTCTCAAAGAACTATGGACCGATGATCCCACCAGCCCAAAATCCACCAAACAGTGACCTTGTTGGAATGTATTGGACGCTATTGGTCCCATGTGGATTGATATCGTCCCAAATTGGACAATTTTGTTTGTTGACGAACCCATTCATACAGAAATGGGTCTCATCGCTGAAGATGATTTTTCCATAAAAATTAGGGTCGGTTTCCAACTGCTCCAGCGCCCATCCAACGAACACAATTCGTTGTCTATGGTCGTTTAACTTCAGCTCCTGGGTCAATTGAATTTTGTACCTAAAATTCGCCAAGCTGTGGTCTGTCAAAGGCTGAGTTCTTGTGAGCGACTCGAAATCGACTACATCGGATTAACCTGCACACTCTCAGGGACAGCGGCGATGTTTTCGGCAGATATTGCGTTTCAGCAAAGTACGGGTGTTGGTTTGTCGTGGAGGGGAATGCAACTGGCTATTTCAGTTGCGCATTGCTTCTTAAAGTAGCGATCAAACAAAGCAAGGCGCGAGATATTTCGACGATGTTCGAGAGAAACTAAAGAGTTCGCTATTCCTATGCCTCCTATAAGTTTTGTTGTTTTTGGTGCACACGACCAAACGTAGGCGTGCAATATCCTTTTATGCAGTAGCGGAAGGAGGGTACAATCAGGAAGTGAGAAACTTGCTGCAAATCGTGCTTAATGGCAAGCAAGTGATGTGTCATTAACAAATGAGTTCGTCATCCCACTCATTTATAATGACACATCCGTTGTCAGCTATTAAGGCAAAGCCAATGTACGTGTACCTGCTTCAAGACTCCATTATGATTTTTTTCGAACGACCAAACGACTTTACCTCTATTTTGGGGCAACTTAGAACTGGTTGCCTTAACTTCTAGTAGCAGGAGAATTTAACACGTTTATTGCAGTGGTTAAGTTATGTCTAGCAGATCAACAATTGAGCGTCTAGTGGGAAAATTTGAATCCATAGACACAGTACAAAATGTTCCGTGCCAGTGAGAAAAAGAAGTGCCCGTAGTGTCGAGAATATTGCTGCCGCTGAGGCTTCAGCTGAAGAAAGCCCAAATGTGTCTCTCACACGTCGTTCTCAAGCGTTGGGCATCTTTGTGACGTCGTTGTGGCGAATTTTGCGATAAGATCTTGGCCTACATCCTTACAAGATTAAATTGACGCAAGAACTGAAGCCGCTTGACCACCAGAAGCGACGTATGTTCGTGAATTGGACTGAGCAACAACTTGAAAATGATTCGGATTTTCATCGAAAAATCATCTTCAACGATGAGGCTCATTTCTGGCTGAATGGCTTCGTCAATAAACAAATTATGCGGTATTGGTCAGACAGCAATCCACACGTACTCCATGAGTCATCATTGCATCCCAAAAAAAATACGGTTTGGTGTGGTTTATGGGGCGTCATTGGGCCGTACTTCTTCCGTGATAATCAATAACGGCACGTTACTGTGAATGAGAATCGCTACCGTTCAATGATAACCGAATATTTTTGGCCCCAATTGGATGATATGGACTTGGAGGACATGTGGTTCCAACAGGACGGCGCCACAAGCCACACAGCGAATGTCACAATCAATTTATTGGAAACCAAGTTTGGAGAACGTGTTATCTGACGAAATGGTCCAGTCGCTTGGCCGCATCGGTCGTGAGATTTGACGCCGTTAGACTATTTCCTGTGGGGCTACGTCAAGTCTATGGTCTATGCCAACAAGCCAGCGACGATTGATGAACTTCGTACGAATATCGAACGTGAAAATGTAGCAGTATCGGCCGATTTATGCTTGAAAACCATCGAAAATTGGGTTCAGCGTCTGGACTTCTCCAAGCGTGCTCGTGGTGGCCATGCAAAAGAAATCGAGTTCCATACATAATAGCATCGAACGTACTTTCACAGGAATAAAGAATTTCATTGATATCCAAAACCGCTTTTGTAGCGCTCTTATTGAAAAACCCGATATGTCATAGTATGGAGGACGATAAACAAAAATCCTAGAGGAAGCGGAATACTTCACTGAAAAATTTGAATTTGTCATCCTGAAGGGAATCGATCCTGAGGTAACGGCAGAGGAGCTCCTAGAAGAACGAGAGCGGGAGGGTTATGAGTCAAGCCGTTTACCACGGTCACGGATAGGGATGGTAACCGACAAAATCGATGGTCTACGTAGAATCAGCTATCATGCTCAGGCTGTACTTTGGAAAAAAAATTAAAGAGGACAAATCGCATGCTGCAAGGTCTGCGCTGCCATCCTGTGGATTATATGCGTTAAGTGAAAAGGGCACCACAATATTGATGAATTCTTTCTAGGTAGTAATATAAGGTTAAAGATATGGGCCGGCTCACATTCTTTGCAGGAACCCAACGTATTGTTTGCCCAAATGGCAGTTGGACCGGGTATAACCCCAACCTTAAGCTTACCTAAGTTTGTTTTAAAAGCACCTGAAGCTGATTTGAATGTAACCTCCTCAAATCTCAACATAAATACGCGATCCCTCTGAAACTTAGTAGTAAACTCATCATGGACACAGGATGTATCGGTGGTGCACTTCGTAAAACACCCTAAGCAGCACAAGGGTAGACCATTAATGTTTTTAGCAAGCAATTGGCGGCTAATTCACCCATCCGACTTAAAGCCAAAGCCATCCAACAGTGGTAAAATATACAAACTGACCACTCAACCATTCTAAACGAACGTACAAATCCTGAAAACACTGACTACACCCTTAGCAGGTTAAACTTTGGTAAGAGTTTCCAGGTCACAATCCCAAACAGATCGTCATGGGAAAGTAACGAACCTGTACAGAATGACTCGATCCATTTTTATAACGATGGCTCCAAAATAAATGACGGAGTGGGTGGTGGTGTCTTCTCCGACAGGCTAAATCTCAGCCAATCTTTCCGTCTTCCTGATTATTGTAGCGTGTTCAAGGCGGAAGTCATGGCGATCAAAAAAGCCTTATCCTGGCTGAAAGAGAATGTAATATTTGCCAAGGATATAAGCATTTTTTCGGACAGCCAAGCGGCCATCAAATCCCTGAAATCAGTCTGATCTAACTCAAAAACAACCCCAGATTGCCGCTCATCTCTTCAAGAGAAGGCAGAGCGGTTCAACATTCACCTCTGCTGGGTGCCATTCCAGGGAACTGTAAGGCTGATGAACTCGCCAGACATGGAACTAAATTACCAGCCGTACCCAACACGGATGCACTTGGTATTCCTATCGCTACATACAAAAGCTTACTAGCGCAGCATGCAAACAACGAATCAGATCTCAGATGGAGTCTTGGCGACGTGTCAAATAACCAAACAAATTTGGCCAAAGCTAGATTAAAGAAGTTCAAAGGAACTGATTTGACTCACAAGACATAGGTGTCATCATCACTGGACACTGTCTAATAGGCACGCAGAAAGGCTAGGCCTTCATTCAAATGACTTCTGCAGGAGCTGTATGGACGAAGAGGAAGAAGAAGCAATACTTCATCTTCTTTGTAACTGCCCGGCCATATCAAACAAAAGAAAGCTTCACCTTGGAGCTTACTTCTTTCAAATTCTCTACAATTTGACAAACACGGAAGTAAGAAGCCTCCTCCGTTGCATTTATAGCTCAGATCGGTTTTCTTACAGCTAACAATGAGAATGAACAAGATCCATGGACCAAAAACTGGTCTAGGTGTACTGGCGAATCGCCGACAGCAACCTACGTGATCCCTCGAAAAAAAAAACAGTTTTCCTAGTTCTATTTCCTCGATCACCTCTTGGCCTTTGCCTCTAAAATATTCATCCTGTCACACCAAACAAGCGTGTAAAGTTGCCTTATATTCTCGATTGACCATGTATTAAGTTAAAAAAAAAATTAAACGCGCGCCTACTTTGTGTGACACAAATTCTGCCGAACAAAATAGAATTTCTATTCAATGGAGAAAAGTTCAACTGCCGCCTGAACAACCAACGAATGCTAAATACCCCTGGACAGCCATTACGAAAGCTTCGCCCTGTTCCCACCCCAAACGGCTGGAGCTCGACGTATTTGAAATTCAAATGCAAGAAAACGCACACACACATCCAGCAGAAGCTTCTCCCTTTAGGTAGGAGGCACCCCTACCCACCTCTCGACGCACATTCTTTGGTTTTACTATGCAAATCAGCAGTGGAACACACTTTCGAATATCCAAGGAATGCAACATATTCTACTGGCCGTAGATACATAATCCCACAGTTGTAAAACCGATGAACCTAAACTGGTTCTTCGGGGGACCACTTACTTTCATCTCTTGGCTTGAACTTGTTCTTTGCTGGTGCTTTATAAAAAAAAATCCAAACTTTCGTCAAACAGAGTAAGCCAACCTGAAATTCTGGACTTGACCAGCGGTGTGGTAGAACTTTTCACAAACAAAGACGCAACTTGAGATTTAAAAATATTTCTTTGACAAAACATCTGGCAAGTGAAAGGTCAAGCCCTCTTTCGAAGGTTAACACGACACCAAATTATTTTTGTTGTTGACAAATCATTTGTTCTGACGAATTAATGCGTCTTGTCAAAGTTGAACCTTTTGTGTGTGTGTGGTTGAATATCATTCATTGGCAATTGATTGGGGAAAGGTAAAATAAATTATTTCGTGTTTACTAGGGCGCATGTGGACCTTTAAACCCGTATTGGAACATTGGAATCGTAAATGTAGTCGAAAGCGGAATAGTTTTCTAAGTTATTCCATGTCGATTAGAACTGAAATGCGTTCACGACAAGTGAAGTGGGTAAGTACGTCAAAAGTGAATGTTCGGAATGAAGTTGGAGAAGGAAATGTTTGTTGGACATATGTAGGACGTAGGTTGTATTAGGTAAGCATCTAGGTCTTGATGTTGGGATCTGCATAACAACAATTACTTTCCCAGAGGGCGGGGGAAGAGATTGTTAGTATGGCATGTGTAACTTGTCCTTGGCATACTGGTGTTTTTTGTTTAGGGAATTAATCAACAGGTTAATGGTGATCTAATTGTGAGTACTTGTTTGGGTTCCTAATTTCATAGAGGCCACCTTGAGGCGAATGGTTATCTGATCTGTTTTCTCAACGAGTGAATGGTCGGTCATTCATGCTGTATCGTTAGAATAGACTCCATGTGTTGGTTGGACTAGTTAACTAAAGTGAACTTGTTCGTGACAGCCGCTATCTCTGTATACGCGCATTATATGCGAGGCTGAGTTAAACTTTGTTGCATGCACCTCTCTCTTTAGTATTACCTGCGCTTAATCTTTTGTATTTTTGGAAGGTCTAATCAGAGATTGCAATTTTGGTTGGACAATCGTTGCTTGTAACTCACTATCTATTGAAATTCCTAATATGTTGAATATCAGGCAGTTCGATAGAATCAAACCATCACAACAAATACAAATTTTTGGAGCAACAGGTTCGTTACTTCCCAGGGCCTAGCTTTCTCACAACCATTCATGTGTGCACTTCTTGCATGATGGAGGGATCTCCAGTTTTATGTCGACTCCGAACGACTCGGGATGATTTGTCAGATCATCACGAGAGGAGGGCCAGTGACAAATCAAATCAAAGGTGTTGCTACGGCTGAGAATCGAACCCAGACCTTCTGCGCGGCAGTTCATCGCACTAACCATCGGGCTATTGAGCCCCATGACGAGAAAAATAAAAAAAAATTATGTAGGTGGCAGTAGGCTGTCTGTGCACCTACAAAATGAACATCTGCATTCTGCAAGCATCATCTCGTGGCACTCTTTGAAGTTTATAGGTTCACCTTACATAAAGGAAGTATACGATCAATTGGTTCGTTTTGATACCAACTGGATTCCTTCCTACCCTCACTCGAACAGTTTGAGCTGCAAAAAGGAGACTTTCTTCGGTGGCAAATTAACAAGATTTTCGAGGAAGAAGGTCCCCTGTCTTCTCTAGTGGTCAACTAGCTACTAGTAAATCTAGAAAGAAAAGTGTGCCAAGCAGATGATGTGGTAATAGCTGTATCAGGGAAATACCTTAATACCCTTAAAAAACTGTTACAAAATGGTCTCTCTGTACTCTAAATGGACCGCCAGATGTAGACGCGCGAACCCTCAAAAAACCGAATTGGTCCTTTTTATCAGGAAATATTTACCTACCTATATTTACAAATGGGGACATGTCCACAAATAAAGTCACCCGCATCTGAAAAATTTGAAAAAGTTACAAAGGACATCATGTGTGGGCGCTACTCAAAACAATAAGAACCACGCCAACAGCGAGACCGCAAACCATCCTAAACCTGCTACCGCTAGACCTTTACATGCAAGAATCTGCAGCCAAAAGTGCTCAAGAATCAGCCAGCTGAAATTCTAAACAGATATCTGGGCTCAGCTGTATACTCTGACTACATGCTGCCTCAACATGACTTTCAAAGACCATTCTCCTGGATCTTTCCAAGTAGAGAGGAGTGGGAGAGGAACGAACTGGGCACCGAAACCATATTCATCTACACCGATGTTTTAAAAATGGACGTAGGCGCTGGAGGGTTTTGAGAAACACTAAAGCTAAACAGCACTTTCCGTCTCCCTGAGCACAGCAGTGTCTTCCAGGCTGAGATATTGGCGATATCAGAGGCAGCCAAAGCAACCTCAATGCTGCCGATACCACCAGATGATATCACCATCTACATTGACAGTCAGGCTGCAATAAAAGCAATCTCTGCTGTCGGAATAAAATCTAAGCTTGTGAAGCGTTGTCGTGAAGAGCTAGAGGTTCTGAGCGTCCAAAATAATCTAAAGCTCTGCTGGGTCCCTGGACACAGAAGCAAACAGGGCAATAAAATTGCTAATGAATTGGTAAGGAAATGATCTGTCACGAGCATAGACTAATCAGTCAAACCGCCACTATGTGACCTCAAATCACGGCTTACACAGAAGATACTGAATATCGCCAAAAAACAGGTGAAACAGATGTGACCTGAGTATGACAAAGCCAGTACCCACAAACTACTTCAAAGAAACAGGAAATCTGTTTCGACAATAGTAGGGATTCTAACTGGACACAGCTTACTTAAAAGCCACAAACTGAAAATGCATCTTATAGAGGATGACCTTTGTAGAGGCTGCTGTGATGAAGAAATACACGAGGTACCCTCCACTTTCTGTGCCACTGGCCAGGCATCAGCCAATTAAGAATGAGAACTTTAGGAAAATACTTTTTCCATGACTTCAAGGATCAATCAGAAATCCCCCTCTCTCAACTTTTCAGGTTTGCAACAACATCTGGATGGCTGGACTAAAAACAATGGACAGGAACGGGATAAATGAAGGAACCAACCACACACGTGGATCCCCAAAAGGCATCATAATGGGTCTATATTGACCTGAGTATGATGAGGGAAGACGCACACCACCTACCTCATCAACCCCAACAACCTAACCTAACCATTTAGCAGGAAAAAGGTACATTGACCCTGCAAAACTTAATGGCGTTAGTTAAGTCAAGTTCGCAGAATCAGCAAATTACCGGTATTGGATAAGACAGTGAACTGGAAAGCCAATATCCAAGAACGCGTAAAGAAAGACACCGTAGCCTTGTACTCTTGCAAAAAGGCAATCGGAAGGCAACCACATATCTCTTTCTGGCTTTACGTGTCCATCAAAAGACCCATACTTTTGAATGATCTGTTAGTCTGGTGGATGGCTTTAGAAACAGCCTCCAACCGCAACCTCCTAGAGAAAGTTCAAAGATGGGCTTGCATATGTATATGCGGAGCTTTAAGAACAACCACCTCCGCAACCCTAGATGCCCCTAGATATTTAACGCAAACTGTGCAGCTGCAGATAAGACTGAGAGCCTCGTCACAATGGACACCCATTCAAGGTGAACACACAAAGATTCCAAATCACCTTAACATTACAGAAAACACCGACCACATCACTACCCAACTCAGTTTTGAGCAAAACTTCAGGACAACCATTCCCAGTCGTCTTGAATGGGAGTCCGATACGATCGGAACCAATATCTGGATTCACAAGTATACGGATGGGTCTAAAACAGAATCTGGAGTGGGTGGAGGTGTTTTCTCCGAGATGATTAACCTAAGCATATCTTTTCGCCTTTCCTATCATTGTAACGTTTTCCAGACGGAATTCATGGCAATTAAAGAAGCCTTATCCTGTCTGAAAAGGAATGAAATATCCACGGAGTATATAACCATCTTCAGTGACAGCCAAGCGGCAATCAAATTCCTGGAATCCATCTCGTTCAAATCGACATCAGCCCACGAATGCCGACTATGCCTTAATAAGATGGCTGAACACTTTACCATTCACCTCTTCTGGGTGCCGCGCCCCAGATACATGAAACTGCTAGGCGGATGAGCTTGACAGTTAGGGAACCGCCAGCAGATATGTTAGGTATACCCCTCGCTTCATGTAAATTAGAAATCAAACTAGATGCGATCAAGAACTCAAACCGCAAATAGAAAAACAACACAACGTGTCAAATATCTAGGTAACTCTGGCCAAACTATAATCAGAAGCGCTCCATCTGCTTGACAATGCTGAACAAATCAAATATCAGCATCATAATCGGTGTCCTCACAGGACACTGTTCTAAAGGCCTACACGCAAAAAGACTAGGCCTCTTTAGCAATGACTTCTGTAGAATATGCTTGGACGAAGAAGAGGAGGAAAGTATTACTCACCTTCTCTGCTCTTGTCCAGCTCTATCCGACAAAAGAAAACTCCATCTGGGAAACTACTTCTTTGACAATCTAAGTGAGCTGGCAAATATTTATGTCCGAAACCTACTACGATATATAGTCAGCTCTGAATGGTTCAATTACGCGAACGAATATAGGGAAAATCGACAGATCCAAGTGATAACACAACGGACCTTTATGTTTTAAGTGTGCACGGGCATCGCGTGAAGGCACAATAACCTAACATAACCTAGGCTCACCAAAATATCAGATGAAAATCAATTAAAGATCAACTCTGGGTGCCGTATAAATACACCTTTAAACAGCGTTTAGGACAGTCCCTTAATTGGTTTACGATCCTTATTATAATACTCACCCATATCGTGGTATCCGTTTGGAACAATCTCCGAAACGAAAGTCAGGTATTTCGAGGTATCCGATGAGGAACAAAATAAAAAGCATACAATCGCGTTCGTTTGAATCCGCACAAATTCTTCGAAGGACAACTTCGGAAGAAATTCAACGCATAGCTGTCAAAAATTGTCGGCTTAACGCATATCGTCGATGTGCGATCATGTACGTTACATTTCGTCGGAAGATCTGTTCGAAATGCTATTCGGAACGGATATCTCGGTAGAACTTTTTTTGTCCGAACGGATACCTCAATAGGGGTGATTGCTTAAGATATTTCAAGATATAAAGTCAATCTCCAACCTTTTTCGACGCAATTAATACTTCTTTATGCTCTAAACACCTTACCTAAACGGTTATTGACCCCTCTATGTTCAGAATTGTATGGAGCTAATTATACAAAAATGCTACAACTACTACAGATATGGATTTGTGCATGTGTCATGAGCGTCGATGACATTGATGCGCGGAACGAAACAAAAATATAAACTCATCGGGACACACTACCCTGGTAACATCAATGATCATAATAAGGCATGACCACCACCATTCCTTTATTTTGTGCGAAGCTATATTTTTGCAACAGAGAATTGTACCTCGAGTTTAATGCCGATTCCGAAATTTGAGAAGCTTCTCATGACAGTTTTATACACTTGGACGTTTGTCAAACTATTGAAAGTTATGGGTTATAACGGGTGATCCAAGTAGAGATACTTTTTTCAATAGCCTTTTTTGACAGATCACGTGTGAGTCGTGTCATGCTGTCATGTTATTTTTGTTTAGTATTGTCTGGCATTTCATAATGGAAAGACTTACGCGTGAACAACGTTTACAAATTGTTCAACTTTATTATGAAAATTCACGTTCTGTGAGGAATGTGTTTCGTGCACTTCGCTCAACTTATGGTCAACATAATCGGCCTACTGAGCGTACTATTCGCCACACCATCACCCATCTTGAGACCCAGCATTCATTATTGGATAATATTCGACCGAATAGACCACGTCCAGCACGCTGTGAAGAAAATATAGCGGCCGTAGCTGAGAGTGTACACGAAGACCGTGGAGAGTCGATTCGGCACCGTTCGCAGCAACTCGGACCATGATAAACGACTATTTGATGCCTGAAATTGAACCTCGTGATCTCGGCGAAATTTGGTTTCAGCAAGACGGCGCCACTTCCCACACATCGCATCAATCAATGGACTTATTGAGAGAACATTTCGGTGAGCACATAATTTCACGTTTTGGGCCGGTCGATTGGCCACCAAGATCGTGTGATATCACACCGTTAGACTTTTTCCTGTGGGGATATGTAAAGTCAAAAGCTTATGCCGACAAACCCGCTTCGATTCAGGCCTTGGAGGAAAACATCACGCGTGTCATTCGCCAGTTACCAGTCGAAATGCTCGAACGAGTGATCGAAAATTGGACTCAACGGATGGACCATCTGCGACGTAGCAACGGCCAACATTTGATAGACATAATCTTCAAAAAATAAATGCCAAAGAATGTTCTTTCAAATGATAATAAACATTCTCCATTAAATTTGAATTTTCTGTGTTTTTTTTTCTTTAAAAAAGTAGGGAACCTCGAAATGGATCACCCTTGATATAGTGAACCAGGAACCATCCGCTTGTCATTTAATTTCAATGCGAGATTCAAACTTTCTAAACTCATTCGCAAGAGGACACATAATTTCATCGCTCCCTATCTTGAGAAATACTGCCCAAAATTGAAACCAGGGCCCTATTTCATAAACATTGACAGATGACAATTCTATAACTGAATTCTCTGTTTATTTCATAACATATTGACAGGTGAGAGATAATTTTCAGTAAAATACGACAAATTTGTCGTGAGAATTTTTTCATTGTCAGACTATGACAAATTTTCCCACAGAATTTAACGTAAGCGTTATATTATCGAAAGTAAAACGAATGTGTCCATCTAACACGTTTGTGGTTTGTAGGTTATCGCCATCGGCCACATATTCGATAATATGACCGGCAAACGCCGGCTTTTCTTATCAGTCAACAATGACTCATTGGGTGGTTTGAAAGTTTGTCCAAAATTGACGAATTCTAATAGACTTTGCGTGTGCTATCAAATATGTATGTACGTCAGAATCATGACTGATACAAATCGTAGTCTGATAAAAAGTGCGAAAGCTGCTTTCAGATAAAAAAAATGAGTGAACAGATTTTTCGGAGATATGCTATTTAATACCTAAAGATAGATGACCACCTCGTAACTGAAGAGACTCCTTTTCGATGAATTTTTGGTATAGTGAACGAATCTTAAAAAAACAGTGGTGCAATCACCCCGCCTAACCAAAATGTGCATGAAACGGTGGCTCGTGAAGAATGCTCAAGACGTTTTCATTGGAACCACTGTTGTATTCTCTACTCCCAAATATGATAATTCCGTCAAATTTTGAATGCACTTCATCTTTTCAATATCACCACCCACTTTCAGTTGCTACCCAAATATTGTGTCATAATTTGTTTAGTCAAAATACTTTGTAAACTGCTTCGTCAAAGTCCCAATTGCTAAAAACGATGGTGAATCGAGGTGCAATGATTCTGGTCAACTTCAAGCTGCACGATTTTTGGATTTTTGCACGATGGTGCATTTTGGATATCGACAAATAAACGACATTTTCTGACCTTCTCCCCAAAATTCCAATATTTCGGTAGTTTACAACGTGCGAACAATTTTAAGTTAAGAGTAAGACGACGTCTCATAAACGCCCCTAAAACCGCACCACTAAATAATCTCATAAACCACTGAATTCAACCTCACTTTAGTAATTTTTTTATCAACAGACTTTTTTCGTTTTGTTCTCTTTTCGATCTTGATAATGGCCGTGTTCCGGATTTTAGATTTCAACTGAAAAATGAGGTGAGGCGATGTGGAATGCAAAATCTTAATGAAGGGCAGGCAAGGTGAATGTCAAACTATGCCAACCCTTATTTTGCAATTTCGTTTTTCCACATTTATAGGTTTTTATTTACTTTTATCTATTCAAAATAATTATTCTTCATCAAAAAAGTAAGAAATAACCTAAATAGACCCATAATATTGGGTAATGCTACTGAAATCAAAAACACCTTCATGACAGTTCGACGCATAATCAGCTGTTTCACTCATATCTGGGTGTCCATGCGTTAATTTTCAACTTGTTTCGCCAGTCATTTCTCCTCAAATGTCACATGACTAAAATGGTCGATTGACCAATGAGAGCAGTGCACCGGCAAAGTTAACTTGGTAAAACTGAAATCCGGAACGCACCCAATATGTTTGATGTCTGAAAATGACTGAATAAATGTCAAAATAGCGTTTCAAAAGTTTGCAAAGTTTACCATCTCAGTTTAAACAACCAATTTCTGATATTGTTGTAAAAGATTTCCCATACAAATTTTGACAATTCATTTACCACGTCGTAAGTTTACCACGTTTACAACGTTTACGACGACTTTTCGACGTTTCATGAATACCCCTAGTGTATATTTACACAAGAGCTCTTACACGCAACCTTATGGCATTCTCCATTGGTAAAAAAAATCAATCTTTTTTTATCTAGATCTGACAGAAGACCTATTTTGACAGTTGTTGTTACCCATTGGGCAAAAAATTGTTTTTTTTTTTATCGCAGATCATTTTTGCAAATCTGGATTTTTCGGCAGCATTACCCCTCCATGCACCAACACTAATACAAATGATAGCTGTCAGTTTGACTAGAGAGATTTTCGTTTTGATGCATTATGATTTCGGTTGTGATAAACTATTATTAATCATTAAACCTGTAGCAGTTCAATGTGAAATATAAATGAATTGAAAAACAATCAACCTGTGTGACTTGAAACTTGACAGCTACACCGACACTAACTTCACAGACAAGAGGTCTGTTCCCATACAAAATAATATTTACTGATTCTTACTGATTTTTACTTAAAACCGTTCCTGTACGCAAGTTTTGCATGCAAATAATTTTCAGCAGTAAAAATCAGTAAGAATTAGTAAATATTATTTTGTACGGGAACAGGCCTAAGAAAATACAACAATACAGAGAAAAAAATAATCAATCTAAAATCGTGTTCCATTGGCACTAAAAAAGATCAAATTTTAGATCAAAACCAGATTTACCAATGGAAAACGCCATTAATGACAAACGTTTTTTTTTTGTCAACGAGTATGTCGACAACTGCTATGAAAGTAAATGTGATTTTGTGTATATTTTCGCATTTACGCTAGTTCATTCTGCGACAATGAATTACCGCTGGTTAATGACACTTAAATTGTAATGACAGGTAATTTCATGGGCAGTTAGAACCCACTTTCACTTGATTGCAAAAATAAAACTTACTAGCTAACACCATGATAGAAATTCATAGTCCTCAGTGTAAACCTAGGGTTACTAAGCCTTAAAGCGTTTTCGATTGGAATTTTCAGATTCGCTCTCATATTTAGGATTTATACTCGTCCCAATCGTACACAAAAGAGATTGGCATTGTTCCGGATTTCAGATTACAACTGAAAAATGAGGTAAGGTAATGTGGAATGCAAAATCTTATTGAAAGGTAATGTAAATGTCAAACTATTCCAATCCTTATGTTGTTATTTCATTTTTTCGTATTTATAGATTTCTATTAACTGTTATCTATACAGAATAATTGTTCTTTCACAGAAAAATTGTAAGAAATAAATTAAATAAACCGATATTATGGGTAATTTTACTGTGTTCGGGATTAAACAGACAAAATACTGTTCACAACTGCAAAAGTTAATTTGCGTTATTCATGTAAATAGCATATTAACATTTCAAATTGACAACAATTCCAAAATAGGGAAATTTCATTTGGGTGGATGCATTCGGTAGTAGATGTGTTCATATAGTTATCGTGTGCATTCGCTAATGGAAAACTTGTTGTGACGTCAGAGGAATCAACATACTGAAATCAAAAACGTCTATATGACAGGTCGAAGAAAAATCAGCTGTTTCACTCAAATCTGAGTGCCCATGTGTAAATTTTCAACTTGCTTTGTCAGTCATTTCCCCTTTTATGTCACGCGGCTAAAATGTTCGATTGACCAATGAGAACAGTGCATCGACAAAGTTAACTTGGTTCAACTAAAACCAGGAACACGGCCATTGATCTGTTTTTGTGTGTGTGTGTGTGTGTTAGTGTGCCATTTGACATCATCAATGAAATTTGTCACCGAATGCCTTTCGTTTTTTCCAAACCATTTTTGAAGTCTAAAATAATCATCAGCGGAAGATGAACCCAAGAAACTTTAGCTGGATGTAGATGATGATATTGATGAGGAAGACGATGATGATGAGGAAGATGATGATGATGAGGAAGACTGTTCTAATAATTTATTTAATATTGATTCCATTTTTTTAATAAACTTATTTAATTTCAAAGCACTCCAAATCAAACTGCAATATGCAAACATCAAACTGACACAAGTCAGATGTCGAATGTTTTTGTGTTGGTGCATGACGACCGACTCAAACGAAAATGTTCCTAAATTTTAAATATGCATTCTTATTAGAACAATCGATAATTCTTATTTTGTGTTCGATTTCACTGTAAACGAATTTAAATCAAAATTATTGATGTTACATATAACTGCGTAAAAACCTCAATGTCAGACTTAAAACACTTTCCGTCTCATAAATAAGTGTGCGATCATGTTGGAAAAAACAAATTAAAACAATTTTCATTTTGCCAGTTCGTCGAAGTCATGCAATGGAAAATCCAGATATATTCTCTGCTCGAACGATGTTTCAGTAGAACTTAAATACTTAACAAAAATCTGCTATTGGCACAAATGGCATTGATCAAACTCTCTTTACGGTGAAGGTGCCTTTTCTGTGTTGTTTGCATAGGTCTGAGTAATGTGGTATCACAGAATTCCATAAGAGAATGATTCAGAGATGTTTGTGCTCATGTTTTGTAACCTAGCCCAAGTAAATATTCCGAGATTGTAGCAATGCTTTGATCAGATAATGATGTCATTTGGTATTTTTTGGGATATGCTAAAGAATGAGCGGTTTTAACCAGGCATCGCAGCAGGGAAGGTTGCGCAATGGTTTGCGCAATGAGAGTTGTCGTGTACTATAGTGCGATAGAACCTTCGAAGCACAAACATGACATACATACGGTACTGGAAACAACTTTTTTGTTAGCATCCTGAAACAGAGGCGTAGCCTTTTGGATACCGCCAAAATTAATAACACAATAGGTCTGTTCCCGTACAAAATCATATTTACTGATTCTTACTGATTTTTACTTATTGCCGTTCCCGTACGCAAAAATAAGTAAAACAGAGGGCTCACGAGAGAGCAAAAAAACTACCCCTCCATAAAAATCTGTAAAAAAAATTTACTGCAAACATTTCTGTTGGTAAAAATCAGTAAACTGTCAGTTGGTATCTAAAAGTGACAACTCGCTTGTTTTGACAGGGGATTTATGTCATTTGTTCTTTAAAAGGCATACAAAATATATAATCTTACTGTTTTTTCTGTTTAAACGCGCTCCCTTACTTTTTGGTAATTTTGTCTCTTTCTGGCCGCAGTATTTTAACTGTGCAAAGGTAGCATAATCATTAGTCTTTTAATTGAAGGCTAGTATGAATGGTTGGACGAAATATTAACTGTTTCATTTAAATTTATAATAAAATTTTATTTTTTAGTCAAAAAGCTAAAACTCCAAGAAATTTGAGAATTTACTAATTTTTACTGCAAAAGTACGGGAACAGACCTAATATGTTCTCATGTTGGTACTCATGGTAGACAAATGCAAGGATGCATGCAGGAGATGCATTGCTGGAGAAACAACACAAACAATAAAATACATGAAATAAATGGCATTATCGGTAAAATAATTTACTGCAAAAATGTCAAAAATCAGTCAACTGTCTGTTTGTATCCAAAAGGTGACACGTTGTTTGCTTTGACATGTGTTTTATGTCATTTATCCTTTCAAAGTCACATTTCAATAGTTAACTGTTGGTGTGATATGGTTACTTTTGTATGAAGAAAAAAATAAAACTGTCAAATCTCCAATACCAAGAAAAGAGAATCCATCATTTCAATGAAAAGTACCGAAAAAGTAAAACGAAAAACGTCATAGTTTGAAGTATTATGAAAGAGAGTACGATCAAAAAATTATCTCTCTAATTTAGTGTTTTACGGACATGATTATGATTATTCGAATATTTTGTTTAAGAAATCAGATATTCAGCCGTATCGAGGTATCCGTCGGAGCGGAAAATTCTCCGATTTTGTACGATTCGGAGGATTTTTGCTTCGAGGTATTCTTCCGAAAAGCTGTTCGAAATATTTCTCCGACATTTTGTAACGCATCCCGACGAATTTCGTTGAAGTGCCTTCAGCAGCATTTTCGTTCAATTTCTGACAGCTATGTGGATTTTTTTTCCCGATTTCCTCCGACACAAATTGTTCGCGGAATTTAGTTACGAATTGTAGTGAAGTGAAGCCGTAGTATTTTTTTCCGATGACACATACCTCGAATGGAATTTGAACCTCCGACGAAATATGCGTTGCGGAAAATTGTCCACTCCGACGGATACCTCGATAGGGCTGATTAAGATGCATGGAGTACATGCACAAATCCGCGTATATTTGGAAGAAAACAAGTGTTGTCAAACACTTGTGCTGTCATCCTTTGACAGTTTTAATTTTCTCACCAGACGAAATTCTGCGTAAAAAAAGAGAAAAAATTAACGACATTTTGTATTCGTTAATCTTTTTACATTTTTCGCAGTACGCGATCGGCTTTGTGAACTTCCACATCCAAGCTTTAGCTTATTCAAATTTACTCTTGCAAATGAGCACGTATACGGACCTTGTGTTTTACTCCAAAAAAAATTGAGTAAGTACCAGAACACACCTATTATGGTTTTAACGAAACTATACATCAATGAGCACATCCAAGGTGCACGTCTGTTTTGGTCTGAAGATTGAATTTCCCACAGAACAATGCTGCCAACCATACAGATCTATACAAAACGAAATCCTAGTTCAAAATTTTAATTCAAACACATGGCCTCCATACTCTCGAAACTTTATTTAGAGAATGTTTTGGATATGACTACTACAATTCGATGCGATAAGTGTGCAAAGGAATGTTAAGGACAAAAATACAGCTGATATTAGCCATCAAAATCGCTTGGGGCAATTGCCCTAAATTGCTTGTAATCTTTATATCGGCTGGGTCATAATGGAAAAGATGATGCATTTGCATTCACGTTTTTATTTTCATTATGTTTTCCAAGAGCATGCTGGAAAAATCTATACCACTTTCACTTTCTTAGCCGCGTTCCCGTAGTTTTTTTGCAGCATGAGTGCTTTCAAATATTTTTAAGGAATTTTTATTGTTTTTGCATGCACAAATGTGCGGAGTGCAATGTGCATGCCATATTGCGCAGTTACGGGAAAAAATCAATCAGGGAGTACATGTTTACATGACTAATGACTACCAGCGTTAGTCAGCGATAAAATGAATACATGCAGGCATGTGCGGTATATAGGCCTTATTAGGACCATTTTAAAATATTTTCTACAGAAAGTGATATTCATGGGAATTTCTTAAATTTTTAAGATTAAACACCAACAAAGTTTGTCCTGGTGCTAAGAAATGTTAAGAAATATCTATTACGGATACTGTTACGAGTTGAAGTATGGCCTGTTTGGTTTGTTTTGATGGAGACCTAAAATCTGTACTTCGTCGTCTTCTGGTATGTCCTGATGTCCGTGCCTGGTATGTCCTGTGGACAAGTTGGTCCTCTAGCCCGTTAACTTTTTGTCTAAATCTCTGTTCCCTACTGGTACGGTGTCTTTTCACTCCCCTACACTGATCGCATAGGTACTGCTTAGTCATAATAGAGCATCAAAATAGTCAGCACATTCGATGAATCCGTTCGAAGAATTTCCGAAACAAAATTCAGTTTCAATCGGAACTCAGTTTGCTTGATGGATTACGCAACAATTGATACGCATAGATGTCAAAAATTGTCCTACCTTAACGCATATTGCTTGATAATGTGCGTTTCGACGGAATCATCAATTGTTGCGTAATCCATACGCGACTGTAAGCTTCATTTGTTTTATTCCGCAGCAATTCTTCTTCTGACGATTTCGGAAGAAATTCAAGGCGTAGCTGCCAACAATTGTTGGCTTAACACATTACGTCGCTGCGCGATCATGTGCCATAAATTTCTTCGGAAGGTCTGTTCGAACTGATAATCGGAACGAAAACCTTGAAGAATGTTCTTCAGAACGGATAACTCAATAGACCTGATTAACGTTGAGACTTTGTCCTTAACGCTTTGTCGTACAATATTGAAGGGGTGAAGTTCATGTGGTCCGTCCTTTTTTGTAGTGTCAGTGACGGTATGTCGGAATAAAAGTCCTTGTACGACTATTTGGGGTGCTGTTTCTGATCCAAAATTGCCCTCGTGATCCCTATTATAAATCGCCTTAACAGATTTCCCTGATTCTTGCCAGAACCACTTTTAACCTCGACCTGATAGAAAGTAATGAAATTGGTCGAATAGCTTAAAGCCAGTAAATTCAGCCTTTCTTTGTAGGGTTTCAACTCGAAACATAAAGCTTTCGACGGTAGCCCCCATTTGTGTATTGGGACTTCTTTTCTTCTCCCTGTGTCCCTTACTATACAGACTTGTCTGAGTATAATAGCTAACCACCCCTATCGAGGTATCCGTTCGGAAGAGAATTTTCTCTGATTTGTTTGAAAACGGAGAATTTTCTACCGAGGTATCCTTTCCGATTAGCATTTCGCACAGATCTTCGGTCGAAACGCACATGATCAAGCAATATGCGTTAAGTCGACAATTTTTGACATCTATGCGTTGAATTTCTTCCAAAGTTGTCCGACGAAAAATTGCTAAATGCTAAACGCTCACCACTCATACATTTTGATCACTGAAATCCAGCAGCATTGGGTGCAACTTAAAAGAGCACTAGGTTTACAAGTCTGAAGATCACCAATATAGTGAAAGCAAAGAATCAAACAAATACAACGACGAACTAAAGAGGCTGATCAGAAGGAATGTAGTTATTAAGAAGAATGATCGACTCTGTCGATCAGTATTCAGGAGTGATCCTGTTAAGGATCGCCCGCTCGTGTAAAGCTACAAAAATCGGTTCTATTCCGATCACCGAAACAGAGCTGTGTTGGGTGTGGTGAATATATAAATGGAGGGCCTGTTGACATGGTCGGAGGTCATCGGTGATGTAAAAACTTTCCAAGAGTAACAATGTTATGAAAAGCTTCTCAAATTTGCCGTTCGTATTAGGCGGTTAGCAGGAGATCGTCTTCATTACGGCAGCAATAATAGCTTCGCACACACAAATAAAGGGATAAGCTAGGTTAGAGGCCTACAATTAGTAAAAATCTGGAGCCGAACGCTCTAATCGGGCCAAAAAACATACAATGACTTACTGGACTCTTTCCAAAAACGATCAGTCCGGCTTGTAAACGAATCTTCTTCAATGCTCCAACCATTAGTTCAGGGAAGACTTCTAGTGAGTGTAGAAGATTTGCAGATGTTCAGAGATGCTAAGAGAAATCACGACCTACAGATCGTCAATATATAGTAATTCTCGGGATGATTTCTCTTAGCAGTTACATGTCATAGATCAGAGTCAATTTGACAACGAGACGACCAACGCAATATCAAAGCAAACAATGGAACGAACATCTAGAAGACTCCACCAATCTACAAAAATTCAAGACCAGAGTCAATAAACATCACCAAGCATCATCTCGGGGAGCTCTTTGATGGTTAAAGGTTCGCTTCACCTGAGAGAAATTTAATAAAAAAAAAAAGAATGCATCTTTGAGAGGCAGAAATAAGGCCGTTTATGCTAGAAGCACCATTGAAACGCCGTCGGTCGTCGTATTTTCAGGAATCGTCTAATAACCTTGAGGTTGTTAATGACGTTGTATATGCAGATGCGCGATTAAAATGCCGACTTAATCAGTCATTATTAATAAACATTTGCAGCTTATAGAAATATTAAAATATCCCAAGTAGTATCAAGCTTTCACGGCTTCAATCCATTACTCTGTGCACGAGCGTAACTAGGCTGATTAAGTTGTTTGTGTATAACAAATGAAAACGTGAATAGAATTGTGAGAAATTAATTAATTTTCAAGTGGGAAAAGTTCTGAATTGGGATGCTAATATTTCGCGTCCTTAATTATAGCATTCCCCGAGTAAAAGACGAATTGTTTTTTTTAATAACTAAAAGCCCAAATATAAGGAATGTCTATGGTAGCATAGCACTTGAACAGGATAGAACTGGCGGTCATATTTTGTCATGATAGGTTATCCACAGGGGATAGCACTGACCCTCGTATTATTTTGCTGATATTGTATACTCTGGGCGAGGGTAAATTGTCGAAAGAAGTGTTTGTTTTTGGTTATCTCACCCCCGAAATTAGTAGGATGAGAGAAATCCTCAAACCAAGTGGTGAAGGGGGATTTACATTGGCACGATCGTTAAGTCAGTACCATAGACTTCAATCGCATAAGACTGGTTCTATTGTGAATGTGAATGTCATACATCAGACTGTGTGATCGCTGCCATGTCCTAGGTCCATTGAAGATCTTTACTGACCTTGAAAAACGATCGTTCGATCGACAATATCTGCGACGTAAACGCCCCCTTAACACCCACATCGACTTTTACAGCGAAATTTGTTTAGGCTGAATGCTAAATGACACCAACTTCGTCATCGGCAGCGACAAATAAATGTCACCGTCAATGTGGATCATAAGCACCCACTTGATAAGCGCATCCGTCAAGTGTGCCACGCGCTTCTTACGTGAGTTATCACACGCAAACTTCAAATGAAAACAACATCTGCTATCTCCAAGCCGACACTCCACTGCAATCGGCTTATAATCATAGACTTCCCAGCCAGAGATCAAGCTCATAACGTCCTCTACTAATAGGTTTCTAATTATAAACTATTTCGGAAGTTTATCTAACCCACCCCACGAAAAGGGGGAACCGGGTCACCCAAACAATAAACACGCTTACGTCACATGGGGCCTTATCTTCACCCAAAATTGAATGATTCACTCGGAGACTTCGTAGTCAAGAGTGATGCTCTTTCCGGGAGCTGTCATATTAGCACCATCTCAAGGCAGAGTTCAATTCATAAAAGAAAGTGCAATAAGCCAGTTTTTGAGATTACTGTCATTCAAGGTGAAAATTAATGGTCACTCAACTTTGACATTAATAAAAACACGAATGTCACCTTGCCTTCTTTGGAAAAACAAGAACGTAAAACCCAATCTCGTGATGCATCAGCTGTTTGTGGACAAAACATTCGTTAAAAGCTCACAATTTCCCACATCGATTAACCCAGTTTTTCCCCATTGCACACGATCACTGATCTTATCAAGCGTTTAACGACTAAATCACATAGCTTAGCAGGAACCTTTCGATCGTTATCAAGAATCACGTTATTCAATGGAAACATCAAGCCACCTCGCCGCATACACATGCAGCGGAACACGTCATGATTATAGAACGAACAATATTGTCATCACCTCATCTAGTGTGTAAACAAGCTCGGAATCGAAAGATCTGCCGCGACCCGTGCGATCAATGACGTATACATGGCGCGCACTCGAAAGCTATTCTCAAACACTTCCCCGCGCAGCACTACTCGAGCTAGTTTATCTCCACTGGAAACTCGGCTATGTGTGGTATGTTCATGACTCAATAACATCCAAGTGCAGGCGCTCGGTTTTTATTTTATGAATTTACGATCACGGTTCTGATTGAATTGACACCCGTCGCGCCGCCACCATCATCGTCGTCGATGGCAATCTAATCTTAGTGCTATACAAGATAATATTTGACTACACAACTTACTGTCTCCTTCAACCATGGGTGAGTGTCGACCAGTTTGGACATATCCGTATCCAGGTTGACCGTGGCAAAGCGACATGTGCTGGCGACATTTTTCCCCAAATGCCGGTTAAGTATGTCCTTTCCAGTTGCTTCGTAAATAGCTTTTGCTGACATGTTGTCAAGAACACTCTCTGGAAGAAGAAAAAGAGAATTTTGTTGATGAAATTGATTGATCACACATGGGGATTTGGTGAATGTACAGCAATAACAGAACTAAACTGAGACACCTTACCCACTTGCCGAAGTTTGCTAAACTGAACACGCTCAATGAAACGATCGAGAAATTATGCGGGAATGTATTTTTTTTTGGAGGGAGGTCTTCGTCTTTACTGGAGGCGACTGGAGACTACGAAATTTACAAGATGTATGGGGAAAGGGATTTTGGAATAATCTAGTAGACTTGCTGGCCGCACGATCGCTGCTAAATGCAAGGGAACAACACTACTGCGCGAAGAGTATTTATCAATAATTGTCTACGAGTGGAGTAGTCGTCGGGTGTGGAGCAGCGCACACAGCAGCGATTGGAACTTGTAAGGCGAAAGCTTTTTTTTTGCGCTTACACATTATCGCATGATGTTTATTTTTTTATGAATTTCACTGTGCGTCTCTTTCTTTCCGTTTAGCTTTCTCCTTTTGGATCGTTTGCTCAGTGCCGGTCGGCTAGCACTTGTTAAAGTTTTTTTTTTCTTTTCTTATTCACTTTTGCAATGAGTAGGGTTGCCATAGGATGGTTATTTGGAATTTTAGTGTTTAAGTGATCGAGTAAACAAGGGTGGATATTCCATTCGATAATCGGATGATGTTTGTTTGTTGTGTCTTACTGCTACGCGAAGGTCGTTCTTATGATTCAGAAGAAATCCAGTTGGATTTTCTCTATAACCTTCAAAACATACTCAAACGTATATTAAACAGGGAAAGGGACGTTTTTGAATCATATGGTGTGTTTACACCGGACCATCAATAATCATTTCAAATTTCAGTTTAAACAGAAAAAGTTATAACGGCTACTGTCAGCTCTTTTATTCATTTGATCACAAGTTTGGTTGCATCAAAATAACACTAAGACCCGGTTTTTCAGTGCTGAGTTAACTCTGAGTTAACCTAGAGTTTACTAACACCTGAATAAATTGAATACAGAGTTAACTCATGAAGCAGTTTTTCAGTGCAGGATTACATTTGACTCCGTGTGTGGAGATTTGATTTGGTAGCACTCATGTTTTATCGATTTTGCTGTCAAAAAGTTATCGAAATGTATAGAATCTGCAACACTCAGTTATCAGCTGTTTGGTTTCTTTCTGCCCAAACAAATAAAAATGCTTTTGAATGATTGAAATTACAACAACAACACTATTTGGTTGGAATTATAGCTATTTCAGACATTACCGAGTATCCTCATTAGATTCCTTGTAATAGTGATGCTATTTGAACGTTCAGTTCTCTGTATATTGAAACAACTTATTCCCTAACCGGGGATTGAACTTGTAATCCCGTGCCTAGTGAGCCAAGTACCTACCACTTGCGAGAGTTTTTTTTCTTAAAACAGCCAAATTGAATTTTTAAAACAGTTTCGATTCGCTGAGATCTAAATCTGTATCGTACACGTATTTAGTTTAAAAAAATTAATAAAATGTCCACATAAATGGAATTGAAAATAATTGTTTGCTTGGTATTTATCATCTGTCAAAAACATCTGATCTATATGATCCCAGAGTTAACTCACCAAACTTGTTGGGTTAACTCGAAGTTAACTCTGGATTTACCACACTCAGGCTGTACCACACCTCCATATTAGGTCTGTTCCCGTACAAAATAATATTTACTGATTCTTACTGATTTTTACTTATTGCCGTTCCCGTACGCAAAAATATGTAAAAGAGACAGCTCACGAGAGAGCAAAAAATAAAAATCTGTAAAAAAAATTGACTGCAGAAATTTCTGTTGGTAAAAATCAGTAAACTGTCAGTTGGTATCTAAAAGTGACAACTCGCTTGTTTTGACAGGTGATTTATGTCATTTGTTCTTTAAAAGGCATACAAAATATATAATTTTACGGTTTTTTACTTAAACGCGTTCCCGTACTTTTTGGTAATTTTGTCTCTTTCTGAGATAATTTACCCCCACTCGAAGAAATTTGAGAATTTACTAATTTTTTCTGAAAAAGTATGGGAACAGACCTGTATTCATCTCATTCGAAATGAGTTGAACTGACATTTCACTTTTACTTTTAGACATTTTTTGACAATTCGCAAGGTTCGAATCAGAAACTAGTAAAAAATGTTGATAAGTTTTCAACCATGTTCTACCGCACAAACTCGGTTGAAGAATTTCAACTTTTTCTTACCCCCCAAACCTTAGTTCCTTCGCCTACAAAACCGGTTTTATGAAAGTTGAACTCATCTCATTCTCTTACAATAACCAACAACACGCGGTGTTCCCAAGCGTTCCCATATCTAACGGGTGGTTAAAGTTTAAGGGCCGATGTTGAATGTGAACCACACCTAGACGTCAAGTTTTTTTCTGCATTTCATTTGACATTTCTCATTTTCAGATTAACTCAATTTGAACAATGGAAAGATACACAATCGAGCAACGCGTTAAAGTTATTCAGGCTCATTATGAAATTAAAATTAAAATGCATATCGTGCACTTCGTGATTTTTTGGTCAATTTAATCGTCCAAATGTGCGTACAATCGGAAAAATCGTCCAAAAATTTGAGCAAACCGGGTCTGTAGAGATGCAGACGTACTGCAGAAAATATTGCTGCTGTTCGCGATAGTGTGGCTGAAGAGCCGAACACCTTAACTCGTCGTCGTGCCCAACAATTGCAAATCTCACGCTCGTCGTTGATGAATATTATGCATAAAGACTTGCATTTACACGCTTACAAGGTGCAATTGACACAAGAACTAAAGCCTCTTGACCATTTGCAAGCGTCGTCAATGGATTCTGACCATGAAATGACAACAGTTGATGATCAATTTTCGAAGAAAATCATCTTCAGTGATGAGGCACATTTACACCTCAGTGGATTCGTCAATAAGCAGAATTGCCGGATTTGGGCGAATGATAATCCAAGAGTGATTGTCGAAAAACCAATGCACCCACAAAGAGTGAATGTTTGGTGCGGTTTATGGGCTGGCGGCATCATCGGGCCGCATTTTTTTCAAAATGAGGCCAGTCAGACAGTTACTGTGAATGGTGTTCGCTGTCGTGAGATGATAACGAACAGTGGACGCTGCCACTTGCCAAATAGCTAACGAAACAACGCCACTTTTGCGCGACAAATTCAATGGCCGTGGTATCTTACGTAGTGGCGATGTCAATTGGCCGCCAAGATCATTTGATTTGACACCGTTGGACTTCTTTCTTTGGGGTTATTTGAAAGAAAAAGTGTACGCCGATAAACCAGCAACAATTCAAGAGCTAAAGGATAAGATAATTCAGCACATTAATGGCATGGAACCTAAAGTATGCCTCAGCGTCATCGAAAATTTGGACCATCGGATGGAGGTGTGCAGCCGAGTCCGCGGCGGCCATTTGACCGATATTTTGTTCCAAACATAATTGAACCATGCCAATATTATCATAATAAAAATAAATGACAATAGTTTTCTAAATAATTTGTGTTTTATTCAATCAACATCGGCCCTTAAAATACTAACCGCGACCAACGCTGCTTGGTCTCGGTGATCAGCCGACCACCGATATTTTGTTTGATCTCTTCTTCGTTTCATCAAATCGAATTCACAAAACGTCCCAAAAAAAAGTCACTTCCAAAAGACAACCATACAAATATTGCAATAGTCCCTTCTGCAAGATCTTTAGTGTGAAGGCATTATCTCTTCATTGTAACCACCTCACAAAATCCAACCAAAGCTACATGCTCCACTTTTCGAAAAGCCTCACAAATATAGATAAAACCGTCAAACCGTTATACAACCGAATATATCATCAAATCTGAATACGTCATCCCACCCTAATCAAACCACAAACCACGTTTCATCTTCATCTAGCAGCCTCTTTCGTCCTATTGTCCTTTTCAAAGAACCGCAATTTGTACTTCGACCCTCGTTTAAAAAAATGTCGTCATATGAAAAACACCGTCCTTTCTGGAGGCAACACTCCAATACCGAAAATGCATCTTCATTGGTCGTGGGCATCCGCAGATTAGATGAGTTTAACTCTGGCGTAAAACTGGTTTCACACCATACCTACTCCAAGCGCACACGAGATGAATATGCCGGTAGAACAAATTGTTTACATGAACCCCTTTTCGTTGTGTTAGTATTTCTATAGAAATTGACATTTGCCTTGAGTACTTTTGACAAATCGCAAGCTCTTAGGTTTGTGTGAGAGTGATGTTGACTGCTCGACTCACAAAACGCGTATAGCCGAATGACAAACAAAATGTCAGACCTAAAATATTGAAAAACGTGTTTGTATTGGTTCCACCGCAAAAACTCGGTTGAAAATTTTCAACCATTTTCTCTCCGTATGCCTCAGTCCCCTCGCCAATAAAACCGGTTTCACAACCAAAAATATTCATCTCATGTGCGGAGGCCCATCACTAATCACGTACACATCGAAAACTCAATCAAATCTACCTGTTTGGATTCAAGCTTCAATTACAGACTGTAGACGTCAGACACACACCCTCGCTAAAACACATTTATGACACCAAAAGCAGCTGTCATTTCAGAGGGAAATAGCCATTTTGACCACCTACATGTTACCAAATGTGGCAACTCTTGTTTGATTCCTTACGGCAATGAATATTGCTTTCCTGAGCTCACCGATGAGTTTCATAACTTTATCTTGCTCACACACAATCCCACGTACCCAAATTTACTTATTGACAGACAACACATTTTCTTGATGCATACCGGTGCACCAACGTCCTTTCAAACAACCGCAACAACAACCGCAACAACAGCCGTCCAAAAATAAGTTTCACTTCAAACAACCCTAGTAAGCCAACAACCCGCGATCACCGCTTGGGTGGCTGATCAAAAACCTTCATCGTGATGTTTTTACGTTTCATAAAATCCAATTCACACCGTCCCAAAAGAAGTTTCACTTCAAAAGAAAAAGACTTGTAAGGTCGCGAAAAAGCATTTTCATTTGTTTAGGGAAAAAGGAACCAAATAGCTAATAACTGAGCTGTTGCTGATTCTATACATTTCGGACGTAGTCTAATCTGGATATCGAATTTTCGATGTGGTCGCATATCGACAATAACGCGGCAAATGTTGTCTTACAAGTGGTCAATCGTTTCCCCACAGGAAATAGTCAAACGGTGTTAAATCGCACGATCTTGGAGGCCAATTCACAGGGCCAAAACGCGAAATTATGAGTTCACCGAACGTTTCCTACAACAAATCAATTGTGGTACTAGCTGGGGCCATATTTTATAAAACGAATATCGTTGAAATCACTTCGTTTCGTTCTCGTTGAAATTCGATTACATAAAACGAGTATCGTTCTAGATTTTACGATCCTCGTAATTTCTTGGGACTGGCATTGGGCAGTCGTATAGCTTTCGTTTTCGTTGAGCTGTCATAAATATTTCTCGTTTTACACAATCGCACATTGTCGAGGCTATCGTTTACTTCTGTTTCGTTTATTTGCCGCTCATTTTGTTTTATGTAATAGAGCCCCTGTGTGACATGTTGCGCCGTCTTGTTGAAACCACAACTCCTGCACCTCAAGGTTGTACAATTGATGAACGAAAAAGTCATTGATCATGACTCTATAGCGGTCACCATTGACTGTAACGTTCTGGCCAGCATCGTTTTTAAAGAAGTATGTACGGACCAAATATTTCACCAAAACATAAAGCACACCAAATAGTCAGTTTTTGTGGAGTAACGGTGTCTCAACATACACTTGAGGATTATCATCTATCCAAATACGGCAGTTTTGTTAATTGACGTAGATACCCATTCAACCAGAAGTGAGCATCATCGCTAAACAAAATACGCTTTAATGAGCATTGGGATCAACGGCAAACTTGTTTTGGACCCATTCACCGAATTTACGCCTTGCTAGGTGATTTTGTGGCTTTTATTCTTGCACAAGTTGGATTTTGTAAGCGCGCAAACCAAGATCTTTCCGCAAAATCATCCACAAAGTGGATGGACACATATCCGATTCCTGTGCACGATTACGAATACACTGTTTCGGGTCTTCCTCTACGCTACGCTCTACAGCAGCAATGACTTCTTCTGTACGCACTGTACGACGTCTCTGTGGATGCGTATAATCATTTAGAGTAAACGTGATGCGAAAACGTTCCATATTTAATCGAATTAATTGATGGACGATTATGTTGACCGTAAAATGGCCGTAGTACGCGATACGTATTTGGAACAGAACCATGACTATCAAAATAAATTTGCACAACTTCGAAGCGTTGTTCAGACGTCAGTCTATTGATGTTGAAATGCCAAACAAGAAATTAATCACTGACAAAATGGCCGCCAGTTAAAATAGTGTTGCCAAATTAAAGTTCAATATCTCTAAAAAAAAAAAAAAAAAACACAAACACACCCTTTACCTCCTATTGGATCACTCGTTATTTCATTACTGGTAAGTAGGAAAGTTCGCAGAGTATCGTATTAAGAAGTTGAAATTCATAGTTATGGTCAAGCAGACGTGGATAAACAAGCCCATAGAGATGATGATGCGGACAAAGTTAGTGAAGTTACGATCCTTGTACTATTTGTTAAACCAATGGCTCACATGAACTCTTCGAACCTCTTCGCTCGAGTTTTGACAAAAAAAAGTTAACAATCGACCAATTGACTCAACTATTCGGTAGATGGTTTCAAATCTTGGTACATGTTCACATTCAATAGCAGAAGATCTAAAGCGTACCATGGTATTGTGCTACAAGCGAAAGAAAAGGAAAAATAAACATATTCGGCCCTATCGAGGTATCCGTCGGAGCGAAAAATTCTCCGATTTTGTACGATTCGGAGGATTTTTGCTTCGAGGTATTCCTCCGAAAAGCTGTTCGGAATATTTCTCCGACATTGTGTAACGCGTTGTGTTGAAGTGCGTTCAGGTGCATTTTTCGTGCAATTTTTGACAGCTAAGTGCCATTCTTTTTCCGATTTCCTCCGACACAAATGCGAAGAATTCTTTCGCATTTGTGTAAATTTAAACCTCCGATGTAGTATGTGGCTGATAAACGAAAAAGATCTGTTTTTTAGCAAGAGAAGGGACTAATTTTGAGTGGTATTCCCCTCTTTATGCAATTGATGATCATGCAGACATTCAATGCGATACGATAATGTTATCTGAAAGTAAATTGAACAACTTTACGATCAGACAATGGTATTGCTTGATTACTTAACGAACGATTTATTTATGATAAAAAAGTTAACGTTCAAGATTATATAACGTTTTTAGAAGTGTGTTCTAGGAAATAGTTTACTACATAACCGGTGTTTATTGTTAAATTTATTTGGCGATAACGTTGCTAATAAAATGACACCATTGTGTGTGTTGTTGCATTTTGTTGAATGTTATTGACAAATATTTATTATTTCTCTAACAAATCGATTGATAGGGTATTCGAAGTGATGGGTCGAGAGACTACTCTACTTTGTCGCTTTTGCCACCACGCGGGTTTTGTCAGGGTTGTGGGGTTATATTCGACGCACATCCCTTTTGATTAGCGTTCGGTATAGTTGTTTTTGAAGAGTTCGAATGAGTTACTCGTGAGGTATTGTAGTTTTTTCAATGTTATACAGGGTGACCCAAAAGTCTCGTTCATCTTAATATTTTTGTTTATTAAGATAGAAGGGTCTATGATCTATTATGTGTGCAAATTCAAATCTTTATTCAAACTTCGCATCAGTGATGTTTGTCAGATGTTCAATTGTTGGGCACGACGACGAGTCGAAGTTGATGGCTTTTCTGTCACACTATCGCCAACAACAGCAATGTTTTCCGCAGAACGAACTGGGCGATCATGCACTGGTGGTTTCACATTTCCTACAGATCACGAAGTGCATTTTGATTTGACAGCCCATTTTCGTAAACGGTTTCAACAATCTTAACGCGCAGCTCAATTGTGTACCTCTCCATGTTTCAATTTGTCAAACACTGAAACAAAGAAATGTCAAATTAAGTTGGGCAAACAACTTGACGTTAAGTTGTGACTCACAATGAACATCGTGCATTATGGTTGGACTACCCTTTATGTAAAAGTGAATAACTCTTTAAATTTATAGACTAGCCCGTGTACAATTTTAAAGTGCAGCAATATTTTTGAATTAATTGAGACTGATCCCAGGGATTTGATGGCCCTTGGCTGTCTGAGAAAATTCTAATATCCTCACATTCTCTTTCAGCCAGGTTAGTTTCGCCTGGAGTTTCGCCTGGAACACGCTGCAATGATCAGGAAGACGGAAAGATAGGCCTGTCGGAGAAGACACCAGCACCCATTCCGTCATTTGTTTTGAAGCCATCGGTATAGAAATGGATCGAGTCATTTTGCGCAGGTTCTTTACTTTCCCATGACGATCTGTCTGGGATTGTGACCTATAAATTCGTATCAAAGTTTAACTGGGTGAGGGTGTAGCCATTGTTTTCAGGAACATTTTTATGTTCGTTTAGAATTTTTGAGTGGCCAGTTTGTATATTCGTCCACTGTTGGATGGCTTTAAGACGTATGGCTGAGTTAGCTGCCATTTGCTTGCCTTAAATATCTAGGGGTAGTAGGTGAAAAAGAATGATGTCTAGTTCTGCTGATACACAGACACACAGTTCTTTGTACCTTGGCAAATTTTTTGCTGTTCATAGTTATCTCTAGCGCTGTCCACCATACTACTTTCCCATATTCCATACTATGGCTTTCTTGCAGAAATAAAGTGCGACCGTCACTTTCTTTATTTTTTCTGTTTTGTTCTGCTTCCACTTAAGCTTCCTGTCCAATATGAGTCCCAGGTATTTACCTTTGTCTAAGAAGACTAGTTCGATTCCGTTAAGTGGCGGTGGGTCAATGTGAGGAATTTTATATTGCCAAGTGAACAGAACCAGTTCAGTCTTGTGGGGGTTGACACCCAGACCACAACTTAGTGCCCATTTGTAAAGTTTGTGTAGTGCGTTTTTGAGTAAATTCAGGTGCTTCACTGATACTTCGATAGCAACGTCATACGCGTAGGCAATCACGTGGCATCCTTCTGCTTCCAGGATGAGTAAAATCTCGGATAGGAGGGGATAGGACTCCACCTTGAGGAGACCCTCTACTGACATGTCTTCTGGTCAAAGCACCACCCAGTTTTGTGTTGATAATCCGGCTATTTAGTAGCAAAGTAATCAACATTCCAAGTGATTGATCGACTTTCAGACATGTTAGCGCTTTTATGATCGCTGCCGAATTAACTTTGTTAAAGGCACCTTCAATGTCTAGGAATGCAACCATAGTATACTCCTTGCAGCACAACGCCTTTTCGATAATGCGTACTATAATGTGTGTAGAGCTGTTTCTACAGATTTGCCCTTGCAGTACGTATGTTGGGATGCAGATAGCAGATGTACATCAATGCTACTGCGGAGATGAATGTCAATCAATCTTTCCAGGGTTTTTTAGAAAGAGTGATGAGAAGATTAGCACCATCAAGTTCAACCGAATACACAAGCAAGTTGATCGTACTTTTGGAGTACGAAATACTACGGGAACGCGATTACGTGAAATACTTATTCGCTTCATGTGTCAATTAAAGGACAAATGACATAGAGAACACATGTCAAAACAAGTTGCAAGAGAAGCAGTATTGTCGAAAAACACAGTCCACACGAAACGGTTTTAGGCTATTTGACTTCGCTGCGAAACGAAATGCCACTATAACCAAAACACACGGTTTGCTCACCTCAATATTCAGAAGGGGACATTGGCGGTCTCCAGATCAACGAACGGTCAACTAAATTCATCACATTGCGATAGACAAGAGGCATGCATCCAATATTTTGGATGTCCGAACACTCCGAGGGGCTACATTACTACGTACTCGAACCACTACATTGTTGCAGCCAACGTAAGAATGCGGATATCCACCACGCCACAACAAATCAAAAATACTGTGAAAAAATTCAATGTCGAAAGACCGCCAAAGCCTTCGCAGAACGCGTATCCCTTAACCATTCGATTTACACCATACCACCAGCATCTAATATCGGAGAACAATGGCAACGATCCGCTGCACTTAGTTGAAGGTTTCTCGCGGCCACCAGATAGAAACCCTTAGTTTGATGAAGAATGCCGACAGATGATCGTAGCCAAGAACGAGGCCAACAAGGCCAAGCTGCAGGTGAAGACGAAAGATGCGCGCTAAAGGCAATGAAGGAGGGAAGAATACCGGCTTTTCAGAAAAGAGCAAGAAAAGCGCTCGATCGAGGATAAAGAGAGGTGCCACTCCAGGACTGATGTTCGCAAGTTTTACCAAACTTCAAAAGTCAAAACCAGGGATAAAAGGCGCAAAAATAATCCTGTCGAAACTAGGGGAAATTGTTGAGACACAGTCGATGCTGAGGATATGGAAGAATCACTTCTGCAGACTGTTCAACGCCGATGACGATCAATCTCCCGCTCTCAAGCAGAACGAACCTATCAATATTGGCGACGACAGCGAAAACATGAAGTGGGGATAGCAATATCTAAACTCAAGCTTAATAAGGCTACCCGAAATGAAGGCCTTTTAGGTGAATTGGTAAGCAACATCCACCAACTCATAAGCAAAATATGGTCGGATGGAAGTATGCCTGAAAAATGGAACCTCAGTGTCGTTTGTCGATCCACAAAAAATGGGACCCTCTGAACTGCGCCAACTACAGAGGCATAAGTCTTCTCAACATCGCCAACAAGATCCTATCTGCCGTAATATGTGAACGCCTGAAACCTGATCGCCCAACAACCTGATGAGCCCTTATCAGTATGGTTTTAGGCCAGAAAAGTCCACTACTGATAAAATCATCACACTTCGGCAGATCCTGGGAAAAACTCAAGAAGCCCAAATCGGTACCCACCACCTATTCATCGATTTCATAGCCGCATACAACAGCATTTATAGAGACGAATTATACAGAGCCATGTCTCGTTTTGATATACCGCCCAAATTATTCCATCTGCGTAGGATGACGAGGGGAAACTCAGGGTCGGAAACGACCTCACCGACACATTCGATACTAAATGAGGATTTAGGCAGGGCGAAGTGCCGTCATGTGACTTCTTTAATCTCATTCTTGAGAGGATTGTGAAAAACTCCCGAGCCAGCACCAAAGGCACAATCTTCCATAAATCGGTGCAACTACTAGCATACGCCGAGGATATTAACATCATTGGTCGGACTCAACGTGATTTTATAGCCACGTTTGCTAGTATAGAGGAGAGAAGCGACAAAAATGATTTTAGCTGTAAATTAGGGTAAGACCAAGTATATGCCTTCAACACGAAAAGACACATAGCATCGACGAATTGGACAGAATGTCACAATTGACAGTTATAACTTTAAGGTAGTATGGGACTTTATCTACCTCGCTCAGCTATTAACTCTGACTACATCTCGTCAGAAATCAAACGAAGAATTACTCTTGCCAACCGCTGTTCGTTAGGATAAAAAGGCAATTAAGTAGTAAAGCCCTCACTCGAACAGCTCTTCGTTTCCGTTTGCGTTGACGGGCTATGGAGACGAACAACCACGAACTATACGAGCTGAACAGCGACATACCCCGAGTCAAAGAACTCCGCATTGGACGTTTAAGATGGCTAGGACATGTAGAACGAATTGACACCGATACTCCGGCTCGCAGAGTATTCCATTCCCAGCCAGACGTCGGATGCAGTAGAGGAATACCTCTCCTTAAGTGGTGCGTACAAGTAGAAGCCGACCTCAACTAACTTGAAGTGCACAACTGGAGGCAGGACCTGTCTAATTGGAGAGGTATGTTGGTTGAGGCCCAGGTTCATTCCGGACTGTAGCGCCACTTGTGTAACTCGATCAGATAATGAACGGTCGACGCACACCCAAGTAGACATAGTTCGGTACCATTTTGGTGAAATTGTTAAATCGCTACTTAAGTAATCAAATAACTGTGTATAGGTGGTAAGCTGCTCAATTGACAGCAAAAGATCGATCCTTCAGCTGTCAATAGCTTACTTTGCACATGTCGTTTGCATTTTGTCAAAAGCTGTTAAGTGTAACTCCCCTTCTAGGGACTTTTTTTTAAGGAGTCTAAGTGTAAAAGTCATTGAATTGTATGACTAGGGTAGAGCCAGCCAAAATTTAATGCCTGGGAAGGATAACCTTGACTTACTAATATAGAAAGGACTAACCGGCAAAACAAAAAAAAACGGCGAACATTAACTTTTTATCTTAGGAATACCAGCGGGCTCAATACTGTTCCTATAAATGTGCCTTCGTCAACAAGAAACCTTTTTCGTTTATCAGTATCTGTGTTCGGCAAGATAGTATTGGTTGTATGGAAATTTAGAGCGTTTTTAGAATTTAATTACCGACTTTGATTTCGTCGATTAATTTTGTGCAAGTCATTCAATTGTTAGTCTCACAAATTATAGGGGGTGTTCTAAGTTGGTTATCGGGTTTTACAACCTATTGACATGAACAGCGTGGCATCATAATTAGTTTACAGGCAATCTTCTCCTATCTAAATTATATTTCAAAACAACATGCTAAATCATTTCTTTATAAGTTAAGTAGAACAGGGTCCTCTTCGCATGATGGCTTTAGTTCATGCAAACTTTTAAGTGACTCTTATCACTGACTCATAGGCGACGACCGGGGGTGTCCCATTAGGAATGATTTCACCATCTGAAGTTGTAAACTTGATATTCTTGTCGAATTAATTCGTCTTTCTGGTTTTTAATGGTTGTGGGCTTGTTGGCATGTGCATTCAATTTGAAATGTCATCAACGGAAAGAAGAAGATGGTGGTCAAATCATGTGATCTGGGCGGCTTTGACATCACAGCTTTCGAATATAGTGCGGCCATTGAAGAAAGTCGATATTTCAGCTGTGCGGCAAGTGGCATCTGTAAGAACCATATATCATCCACGTATGTACATAGCCTCCAATTCTGGGCAAAAAATAATCCGTCATCACGGTGCTATATCGTTATCATTCACGGTAACAACTTGGACGGCTTCGTTTTTCGAAAAATATGACCCGATGACTCCGCTGCTCCAAAAACTGCACCACCAAACAGTGACTTTGGGTGGAAATCCCCTTTCTACAATAATTCTCGTGGTCTTATCTGCTCCGATGCGATAACTTTGTTGGTGCGAACACAATAAAAATGGAATTGTGCCTGACTGAACCCAGATTTGCCCTCACATCCATTCGGTGTATTGGCGACGCCTTATTTCGTGAACTATTTCATCCCAATAACTGAGAAAATTAAATTCTTTTGCCAAAATTTGCAAAGAGATTCGAGATATGTGCAGTTCCTGTGAGCGATGATAACAAAGGGACCACGGAGTCTTGACCCCAGTATCGCGTAAAACTCAAATTTAATTGAGATATGGTGCGGAAATTTATTCCAGGTGTAGTACATAGGTAAATCAAAATATGGCATTCGATCTCGTTCAGATGTCCAATGCCCGGACTTTTGCAACGTTCGATTCTTTAGAGGCAATTTTGCAGCTCTTTTCTACTCATTTCGGCAATAATGTTGGCAATTTCTCGTTCGACGTATGCAACAGACGTTGACTTCTTGGCATAAGTCAACGATTTAACGCAACAAAACCAAAAACATAAATTCCAAAGGCGTGCAATAGCATGTTCCGACTCCTTTGATGTGCATCAAGGAGTTAGACAAGGAGATGTCTTGTCACTAATTATGTTTTTGGTGGCTATTGACGATGTGATGACTGCCACGGTGGGTGAAACTGAAAGACATGGTATCCAATGGAGTCTGTTTGACAAACTTAACCACATAGACTATGCTGACGATATATGTCTCATGCCAAACACCACGGCTGGGTTAAATCAAATATGGCATTCGCTGCAACTACATGGGGAGAGTGGCTGGCTTAAAGATCATCGCAAATAAGACAAAAATAATGACAACGGGTCAAAGCACACAACAAGTTATTCTTAGGCAGGGACCCATAGGGGAGGTCACGCAGTTTAATTATCTGGTAAGTTTCATAGCACTCGATGGCGGAACGGAACTGGATGTTAACAATAGAATAAACAAAGCCCGTGTTTGGAGAAATATCAGCAAAATATCACTACGCACCAAGTTGAGACTCTTCCAAATCTGTGCTGTTATAGGCATCAGAGCAGGCTGCAAGCCTTCGTTAACCGTTGTCTGCGGTACATTCTGAAGATCCGGTGGCCGCAAACCGTATCAAACGATGAACTATGGAATAGGACGTTGGATAGACCATACTCTGAGGAAACCTAATGACAATATAGATAAAGAATCCTTCGAATGGAATCCTCAGGGTAATAGACGCGTTGAAAGACCAAAAACAACTTGGAAGTCATCTGTCTTAAAGGAAGATCGGTCCCAAGGTATTCAGTCGTGATCACAGCTAAGGCCAGTTGAAGCGAATGGGGACAGATTAAAGAATCTTGTTGCTGCCCTATGCTTCAGGAGGATTTGAAGCGCTACTTTGCAGCCGGACAACACACACTTCGCCAGGAGCAATTTTTGAGATCACACGATTACCGAACGAACTTCACCTGCAATGGATCAATTGTGAGTGGTATGCAGCACCTTCTTGTTGGAATCACATACTACTGATGTAAGATCCATCCAACGCTGAAGAACACATCACGATAGATAACGATCTCCTTTGACATAATTTCCATCGACGAACAAATACGTTCCAATCACACCTCGCGTCCACACGGTCTGTTTTTGTGGATGCAATGGAGTCTACTGACCCACTGTCGGTTTGATGCTGTTTGCGGATTGACAAAGGAGCTTCTTCGCCACTTCAAATGATCAGGAGTCTTCAGTTCTTAAGTTCAGTTAGCAGATACGGAAGACCACAAACAACGATGCACGGATATGCATCTAAAAGGGACGTAAGCTGAACCATGCGGAGCTACTGAAAAATATGAATATGTCCTCGGCCGGCACAAGACAGACGGAATTCAAGAAATACAATGGACAGGATCAGGGATGAAAAAAACCACAGGCTTCACATATTCCGATGCGGATTCGTTGTGGGGAGACCAGGTCAAGAGTAATTGACTTTACGCAGGTTAGTGACGGCCTGACTCGTGATCTGGATGAGAGCAACGTTTTGCAGCATCAGCCGTATATGTGCGCACGCCCCTACCGTTGAGACTGTATGAACTGTTGAAATGTATCGCACATGATCGCGCAGCGGCATAAGTCAACAATTTTTGACAGCTATGCGACAAATTTCTGCCAAAGTTGTCCAACACAGAATTGTTGCGGAATTTAACGAACGCCATTGTATGCTTCATTTATTTTGTTTCGAAAGCAAATTGAGTTCCGATTGGAACTGACTTTCATTTCGGAGATTTTTCCAAACGGATGCCTCAAGGATGCCTTGATAGGGAAGCAATTTGAAAACATCTTTAGCGGGTTAGTTGGAAAGCCCAGCTTCTACGAATCGAAAACAGATACTGGCTTCCGACCAATAGACTTTGCAGCAGCATCAGCAGCACTAGGCTTCCATTACTTCAAAGTCACAAACAAATCTGTCATCCCCAGATGGTAGAACCGCCAACCAAATCGACCATATGCAACCATGTAGATGCGAGGCAGACACCCAACATCATGGATGTACACACATTCAGAGGCACAAGCGTCGACTCTGACCATTTTCTCGTCGCAGCCAAATTCAGAGCTTGGCTGTCCAACGAGAAAAAGCTACGAATCGTGCAGAAAAGGAGACTTCACGTTGGTTGCCTTAGTTAACCGGAGATTGCTAGAGTCTACAAGCAACAACTGAGTGAGAGACTCCCCGTTTAGCGCTCATTCTCCACCTATATCAACACCCAGTGGATACAGTATCATAATATCATCAAAAAGGTTGCCGAAAGCACCATAGGCTACCAGGCACTCTCGATGATATGATATTTGCAGGAACCCAAAAGAGGTGACAGAATAGGTACAAATTAAGGTGCTACAACGCAAAACATGTCCCATACGGAAAGCGTACCTATTCAGGATAATTGAAGAAAAGAAAATCCTGCATAAACAAAAAGGGAACACGCTGCCTTCCAGCTCAGGCAAATCGAAAATTCCAGCCACAAGAACAACATCCGTCAATTCTACAAAAAAGCCAAACAACTGGCTTCAAAGTAGGATCTCAGGAACAACGAAACATGAATAGAAACCTAGTCAGAGACGCGACACCATTTCTAGTAGCTGCTTAATGGGCATAATGACGAAAAGTAATAGGCCAAGAAGCCGACTTACCTCCAGTCAACGAAGAGGTAAGGCCTCTCCAGTAGTCCAGTAAGGAAGAAGTTAGCGCAGCCAACAAGAGCTGAAGAACAACAGTTCGAAGGTGTTGCCCTAGAAGCGTGCATTCACCAATTTAACACCAAAGTCTGAATGAATGAAACCATACCCGATGACTGGAATATCACCTCCTTATGTCCCAACTACAAGAAAGGCCATCCCATGCCTTATCTCAAATAACCGAGGCAAATCCTTGCTAAATGTGGCATAGAGCATCGTATCCATCTAACTGTGTGAACGTCTAATCGGCACGTATTAGTTCTTCCGCCCCGACAGATCGACCACAGACCAGGTGAATCCGAGAATGGACTAACGAATTTCAAGCTGAGACGCATAATCTTTAACTTTGAGACCGCGTATAAAGGCATCCATCGCCTGGAGCTCTATAAAGTTATGAGGTAATTCAGGGTTCCATCAATATTTATACAACTTCTGGGGTACTGCCTAACACTGTAAGACACGCGATGCAACGTTTAGTTTGTAAGTAGCTCATCTGAACTTTTCCAAACATGTTCCCGATTCTGATAAGTAGACGCCCTATCATGCGATTTCTTTAATCTCGCGTTGGAACAAATTGTGCATTAGACAGGAGTAAATGTGGAAACCACCTACTTTAAGAAATAAGTCCAGCTTCTGGGGTACGGAGACATCATCGACATCGACGTTTATTGACCACTCCCATCGTGCCATTGTAGAAACATTAACCACAATCGATGAAGAGCAAAGCGCGTTGGTCTTGTAGTTAACGAGGACAAGACAAAGTTTTGTCGACTCAGAACCTTGGACAAAATGTCACTGTTGGTAGCATCGTCTTATTTTTAGTTGAACTCTTCAACCTTCTAACTACGAGTCAACATCAAATCCACGAATGACACGAATGCAGACCCTAGAAAATCGATGTAACTCGGGTTTAATTAAACAAATGGCATCAAAACTCAACTCCAAATGTTTGCCCTACCATACCTGTCCTACTTTATAACGCTATAACGTCACTTTCGAGCGAAACATTCTTCGCCAAATTGTTCGTCCTGTATGCGAGGATATAGTTCAAAAGGTAAAATACCAGTCGACTACATTGGCTCGGTCAGAGAGGAACTTCAAATCACAACCTTCAGGTTCGAGATGTCAAGGAAGACCGAAGGATCAAGCGATCGCAAATGCAGACGCTTGGGCTAAATGAATAGAAGAGATCCTCAACGGATCGAAGGCTCGATTAGGGAGTTCGTCACACCGTCTGTAGCTTTTACTTTACTCATGGAGCTATGGCGCGATTTGAAAGACGTTTATCGTTACAACGAGTGGGTGTCTAGGGATTAGTGCGCTGGACCACTAAGAGCTGGATCCCTGGTTCAAATCCCCAAAGTAACAACATCAAGTGTATTTCACTGACTTTCGTCTTGCAAAAGTATGACAAACATTGAGAATATAAAACAGTTATGAGGAGATGGAGAACTTTTATCTGTTGGCTGGAGATTTAATTGCTAAACACGAGGATTGGGGAAATCACTTACAAAATCCTCGGGGTAACCAGGATATTATTGGATGGTCCACTATAGAATCGACATCATCGCCACAGATAATTCATTGTTCCCAAGAAGCGGCGCTTTTCTGCGTCTTTTACTGCGAGACACAAGACTGGCAGTTACTGACAGAGTAGGTGAAAACCCGCTCGATCACAACAGTGACCACTGCCGACTCGTCTTGCAAACGAGCTTGTGGAGTTGGAGAAGTATGTATCTGTGCATTCTTGAAACTACAGTGAGATGCGCTGACTACGGAACAAGATCAATAAAAAACTACGTGCGAGTGCCATATGACTACCAACCAAAACATGACAAGCAACGAAATCGACGAATACGACACCAAAATACAAAGAAAGTAGCAAAAGAGTGGACCATTGCCGAGACGAAAACTGTTGTACAGACGACTGACAAACACACGCGACCCGCAAAAAATCAAAAACATGAAATTTGATCAAGGAGAACAATCGGTTGTCCATTGATTTGCTTTTGAAGAACAGAATTCGTGGCCTAAATGTAGCCGCCCGAGTATGTTTTCACATATAAACACCCCTACCGAGATATCCGTCGCGAATTAATTTCCAATAAGAAAGACAGTTGCAGTCGGAACTCAATTTGTTTCGAGGTATCCGTTGTGAAAAATAATAAAAAAAAACATATGAGAGGCTACAATCCGCTGTGCGGATCGTTGAATACCCTATCCCATCCCATCCTTTAAATTAATATCCTCAAAATATAGGCCTTATGGCAATGAAATACAGAAAATGACATTGTCACAATATATTGCTCAGACAGTTTCTCAAAATCTTGTGTGGTTCGTATTCCTATTGCTAATGCCTTGGGATGGGGTATACAAACGGTTTTTGTAAGAAAACGCCCCCAAAATGTGGGCGTAGGTGAAAATGATCTATGGACAAAATGTTTATATTACCATTGTGGAAGTATTTGCATCAAAAATTTTTTCGAAAGTTTTAAAATTTGGACAAAAAGCGTTTTTTACTAAAAACGCCCCCAAAAAGTGGGCGTGGCAAAAAACTTTGTATGGACGAAATATAGATATTAAGATTGTCTAAATATGCTGCTCAGGCACTTTTTGAAATTCCTTACGGTTTGGCTTAAAACTACGTTTTTCTAAAAAGGGGGCGTGGCAGTGGGCGGATTTCAAAAATTTTTACACTTGTTCTGCTTCGTCGGCCAGAGAGTCTATATACCAAATTTGAACTCTCTAGCTCAAAATTTAAGGCCCAAAAATCGGTGACACACAGACGGACGGACGGACGGACGGACAGACAGACATGGCTTAATCGACTCAGCTAGCGATTCTGAATCGATCCATATACTTTGAGGTATATGTATCGAAATTATTTCTCTATGTTAAAAACTTAATGTCAAAACTAATATACCCCCCTATGGGATAGGGTATAAAAACAGACAGCCGCGTTTGATTGTTTCCGCAGCAATTCTTCGTCAGATAACTTCGGAGAAAATTCAACGCAAAGCTGTCAAAAATTGTTGACCTAACGCATATCGCCGATGCGCGATCATATTAGTCTAAGAGCCCGCAGCAAATTTTGGGTGTGAGAGGTAACCAAAAAATAACCAGATGAGTTGAAAGCTAGTGTAAGCAGTATGTTAAAAACAAAAGTCTTGCAGTTAATGGTCGCGGCTTTAGTGAGTTATAGCGTGTTGAAAACTCACTTTTTTCCAAAAATGAAATAATTGATATAACCAGTTATTGCTAATTTCATTGCATAGTGCATTTCTATTTGATCACAGAAACGTTGGTCCAAGACGTTTTGAGTGTGGCAACGCTGTTGCCAGACCATTTTAAAATGACCAAAAAAACAGTTTTCTTAATATATGACATAACCAAGTATTCATACCTTCTAAAGGTAGATACGCAATGCCTCATGAATGATATGTAGGTCCAAGACAATTTCAAGGTGGACTACGCTCTCCCAGACGTTTTCGAAATTCCAAAAAAATCGATTTTCGAAATAACTGTCATAACCAAAATTGAAGTACACCATCACATAGCTAATACTCCCCTGATTACAAAATAGTAGGTCCAAGACCATTTCAAGGTGGATTACGCTCTCCAAGACTGTTTCGAAGTTATAAAAAAATTAATTTTCGAAATAATTTGTATAACCGAAATTGAAGTATACCATTACATAGCTAATATTCCCCTGATTACAAATCTATAGGTCCAAGACCATTTCAAGGTGGATTACGCTCACACAGACCGTTTTAAAATTATGAAAAAAAAAATTGTTTTCGAAATAGGTACAATCAATCTTTATACATACAATCATTTTTCAAATAACGCGACTTTGTAACCAAACAAAATACACGCCAAAATATAATGCGTATCTGTAATTCAAAGACGATTCAAACGCGGTTTCTCAACAACAGACCAGCCTAAGACTTTTTTCTTTATGGTTTCTTTGAAGTCAAAAGTCAATGCCAGGGCGGGTTATAAATAAATTCCTGCTGCATTTATACGAAACGGGCATAGAAAATGTCTATAAAAGAGTACGTATTTGCCGGCAAAACCGTTTCGGCCATTTATCGGATGTGCTATTCCATACATAGCCCCAATCTGTATGCTTTATCAATCAATAAAAAATCTTAACTCTCTAATTCAAAATCTTTATTTTCTATCAAAATTACATCTTGCGTGAATTACGGACACCTTATACAATACGAAAAGTCCGTAAAATAGAAAACTATTAATAATTGGGAAATACTCGTACCAATAATCTTATACTGTGAGAGCTATTAACTCGCGAAGGTGGGCACATCGACAGAGAGTAAGGAAAATGGACTGCTCACAGGGAAGGAGGCACCGGATACACTACACGAAATGTTGGTTAATAATGATGAATGCCTTGTTGAAAGTGAGGAATTACAACTTTCTGATGCTTCTTCAGATGAAAGTGATAACTCCTACTAATAGTCTATTATTGTACATTATATAAATATTTGAATAAATATTTGAACACACATAAGACAGGTCTGTTGTTGAGAAACCGCGTTTGAATCGTCTTTGAATTACAGATACGCATTATATTTTGGCGTGTATTTTGTTTGGTTACAAAGTCGCGTTATTTGAAAAATGATTGTATGTATAGAGATTGATTGTACCTATTTCGAAAACAATTTTTTTTTTCATAATTTTAAAACGGTCTGTGTGAGCGTAATCCACCTTGAAATGGTCTTGGACCTATAGATTTGTAATCAGGGGAATATTAGCTATGTAATGGTATACTTCAATTTCGGTTATACAAATTATTTCGAAAATTAATTTTTTTATAACTTCGAAACAGTCTTGGAGAGCGTAATCCACCTTGAAATGGTCTTGGACCTACTATTTTGTAATCAGGGGAGTATTAGCTATGTGATGGTGTACTTCAATTTTGGTTATGACAGTTATTTCGAAAATCGATTTTTTTGGAATTTCGAAAACGTCTGGGAGAGCGTAGTCCACCTTGAAATTGTCTTGGACCTACATATCATTCATGAGGCATTGCGTATCTACCTTTAGAAGGTATGAATACTTGGTTATGTCATATATTAAGAAAACTGTTTTTTTGGTCATTTTAAAATGGTCTGGCAACAGCGTTGCCACACTCAAAACGTCTTGGACCAACGTTTCTGTGATCAAATAGAAATGCACTATGCAATGAAATTAGCAATAACTGGTTATATCAATTATTTCAATTTTGGAAAAAAGTGAGTTTTCAACACGCTATAACTCACTAAAGCCGCGACCATTAACTGCAAGACTTTTGTTTTTAACATACTGCTTACACTAGCTTTCAACTCATCTGGTTATTTTTTGGTTACCTCTCACACCCAAAATTTGCTGCGGGCTCTTGGTCTATATGCGTTACATTTCGTCAGAAAATCTGTTCCAAATGCTATACCTCAGTAAAAAACCCTCCGATTTCGAACAAATCAGAGACTTTTTTTCCGAACGGATACCTCGGTAGGGGTGAAGAGCTTCAACGAACAACAGACAATACAAACATACTTTTGACAGCAGGAGGCCATCCGGGGGAAGCCGCCTTCGACGACGATTTCTTTGCAAGATTCTCAGGATAATGTGGAGACTGTGAGGGCGTCCTGGTAATGAATGCCCTGCTCCATCATTTCAATCTCCGAAATTACATTATGCAATGGCGATCTGAGAAGCGCAGTTTCACCCGATTCAATGACGTAAACTTAGCAAACCCCAAAGCAAAGTGGGTCTAGTCATCTGTTAATCTCGAAGGTGGAACTCCAGATCATCTTTGATTCAATAAAGAAAAATAATCAGGAGTCGATGGTATATCCAACATTTTAGTGCTACATTTACGCCCTGAAGCTGTGGATATTTACGCCACGCTGTTCAACAACGGACTGAATAATGAATAACATCCAGAGCGGAAGAAGGTTTTGGGTAATCCACTCCCGCAAAAAGGGAAAAGGACAGCTCCACTCTGGCGTATCTCCAGTCGATAAGTCTCCTAACGAGTATCAGCAAGGTATTCGAAAAGATACTCAATCGAGCTCTGTTCAAATGGGCAGAGAACAATATGATTATACCAGATACCCAGTTTGGTTTCAAGGCGGGCCATGACACTATTCAAGCCGTCCCAAACTGGTCTCTGATATACAATGGAGCAAAGCCAAAATGCAGTCCATGTCCGGTTTATTAAGAGAAGGCTTTCGACGCCGTATGGTAAGAGGGCCTCTATCTAAAGCTGGCTAGAATTCATTAAAGTAAACCACTGCTATATATGCTTCAAGACGTCAACATGTCATGGTAGAACGTTTGTCGTCAAAAGTGGCAATGTAACTTCTACCTCAGAATTTTTGCATTAAAAATGATCTGCAATAGGGAGTGGTAAGCTCGCCGGTATCCAGATCTTATCGCATACAGAACAGGGCCTATGGTCTAGATCATTCAAATTCTTTTGCAGCGGGACTTTAACAAAATCCAGAGATATTGTGATGAATGGAAGTTCTGTTTAGGACACAGTTGTCTACGGCCTCAAGGGATACGAGAAAGAACTTTCGCAAACTGGTGATCGTGGGACTAATCGGACAGCCATTGGCCAGTAAAAGTGTAGTAAGGTACACAGGCATCTGGGTGGATCAGTATCTAACGGGTGATCAATAAAGAGGTATTTCTACAGAAGGGGATTTTTTGACAGATGGCGCGTGAGTTGTGTCAAGTTGCCATGTGATTTTCTATTCAGCTACCATTGACATTTCATCATGGGTAGACTTACAGCCAGGCATCATCATCGTTTCAGTGAATGGGCTCTCGAGAGACTTTTTATTCAGCGATGAGGCCCATTTCTAAATCAATTGAAACGTCAATAAGGAAATTTTCCGTATATGGGCCGAAGAAGAAGAGCTGCAGTTACATTCACTCAAAACAACCGTCCGTATTTTTTTTCAAAAATGAGGATGGCGCCACCGTGACTGTGCTATTTTTTGCCTGAAATTGAAGCTCGAGATCTCGACAACATTTGATTCCAACAAAACGGTATAACTTGAAGCACAGCCCGTGAAACAATGGACATATTGAGAGACTGCTTCGGTGAACAATAAATTCCACGCTTAGGACCAGTGAATTGGCCAGCAAGATCGTGCGATACCTATAACACCGTTAGATTTTTTTTTCCTTTGCGACTACGTAAAGTCTAAGGTGTTTGTGGAGCCAGCTACGATTGAAGCATTAGAGGTCCACATTACCCGTGCTATTCGCGAGATACGGACTATATACCGATACCGAATATGCTTGAATGCGTAATCGAACATCCGCAAGGACGAGCAACGGCGCAGTTGCGTCGAATCTTTGAAAGGGATTATCTTTCAAAACTGAATGTCACAATAGTTTCATCTTTCGGGCTTACTATCCCAATTGGAATATTCCAACAAATTTCTCATCTTATGTTTCGATGTACCATATAGGTAAATACACCTAATTTGCCAACAAAATGCCCGAAAACATTCTTGCTACCCAAAGACCATTAAAAATGCACACAGTTGACGTCCAAATCAATAAGAACCCTTGACATTGAAGGGGCTAGAGCAGGCGACAAATATACTTTCCGACTTTTCCATTGTATTACACGAAACCTAACAAACAGTGGGATTCACTAAATTACTTTCTTCCAACATCCTCTGCGATAGTGTAGGTACATGGTTACGTCTCATTGTTTATTCAAACTCAATGTGCATGCACATGCAAGGGGAATACCTAAAACAAAAGAAAATCAAGGGGATTATAGAGCATCACAGCTTTAAATAGAATTTCTCGATGCGTCCTCAGCAAGATCAAACTTACAGATACCTACCCAAAGGCAATGTCCATGCCCACCTACCTGTCCAGTAACAAAAGCAAAATAACCATCAGGCAATGCACCTGGCAACCCTACTTTACTTGTGTACCATCGAATTGTTCACTCCAAACAACAAAATGTCTGTGTGTGTGCAAATTACTTCACCGACCGAGCAGAAAAAAAAAAACATCCGACCCAAACGCAAACCTCTGACTCTGGCATGTGTGCACATATTTTGTTTGTAAATGAATTAAATAATAAAGCGACACAAAGATACGCGCATATATTTATGTTGGACTCCCTTTGAAACGCCAGTTTGCGAAGATTACGAAAAACCCGAATTCTGTGTGATAAATGTCTCTCCGGAGATACAACACCACAATAACAACAACAACAACAGTTAGAGAAAGTCTTGAAAAGCCGACCACTCGACTCGTGCTACTGTTAGCCCAGAGATATCTTAACCCAAGGAATGAATGAGCTAATAGTCACACAACCTTTTTTTTTGGATGAAAAAGAGAAAGTGATTCAACTAAAAATCAATATGCAGGCTGCAGTCTTTGCCGACAAGAAAAAAAAAGATTTTCCAAATATAAATCTATTTCCTTCCGAAATTGCACTACGCAAAAACATTCCCACTTTGCACTGCGCCTATGTACATATATAGATTGGGATTGGTGTACTTACGTCCTTCTTCCTTTTAAAGCAGAACTGTGGTAAAGATGGATTCGGCTTTTTCACGTAACCGACGACGGCAGAATTCGCAAGCACTTTTAACGGTGAGATTATTTTGAGTGGGTGGCTTTATGATTGCACCCAGATTCTCGTTTGTATATTTTGCGTGACAGTTTTCACAAATAATTATACTCCTTTACTACTTATTCACACAAAAAGAAAACGAAACTAATTTCTTGAGGACGAATCTCCACACAACATATCGCGAGGAAGCAAAAAGTTGGACTGTCATTGAATGTCAGCGGTTGTCGCTAACTTGAACGTCGGCAGGAAATTTTCGGAACCGAATTTTCTGAACACTCGACGTAATCGACGATCTACATGGGCTGTGGCCCCGGGTGGTATACATTGAATGGGAACAGTTTCAGCGGTGGTATTACTTGGTAGAATAGTTCGTTATAGTCCGTACCAAATCAGTTGGCCAATCTACTGCGCAGGTCTCTTAAAATTTATTTTAAAATATCTTAAATTTCCCTTAAATCCTCTCTCTGCGCAATCGACCGTTGGCCAACTGATTTGGTACGCACTATATTTACTTTCACATTGGATTGAGTACTTTGGGAAACTATCTCCCTCACAAATTCGTTGTTTCTTTCCTACGATATGTAGGAAAACAATGAAATATTTTATATGGCGAGAGTACTAATTTTTGACTTCTGACTGACTTTCAGTTCTCTATTGACGGAATGTGTTGTTTCTATTACCACATCAATAACGAACATTGGGCCCAGTTATAGCTATCATTGAAAAACATCATTGGAAATTTTCTTTTACTTCTTGCGGTTTTCTTATAAATTCAATCATTGGCGAGTTGGTGTCAAAACAAAGCTTATGAATTTTAGAACATGATTATCCAAACATATTTTAATTTTTAATTGTAGTTATCGCAGAAAATCACTTTTATTTTTCACTCAGCATGATATATTTCTGTGAAGTAATGTTTGTCGTTCCAGCGAAACGAAACGGAATTTTCCTACGATTCCTATAAGCAGCTATGGAGGTAAAATTTGAATTCCATCATGTTTTGTGTTCCAATGAAGTTTATTATTATTATTATTACTATTATTATTATTATTATTATTATTATTATTATTATTATTATTATTATTATTATTATTATTATTATTAGGGCTCAGTTTTATTCTTTTAGTCGGAAACTGTCGACAACAACTACTGTCATGCAATTGGTGAAATTAGAATCATATATTAATTTTCTTATCTAAGGACCGTCAAAGATGGTTCTTGTCTTTTCAGGACTAAATTTTGCAAACAGTTTTGTAATGTCATGACACACTCTCCATCTATGTTAAGAGCCTTAATTGAATATGCAATGGGGGCAATATTATACGGGTCTCTTGACAATAATGGAGCATTTTTCACATTCAGCCTCCCCGGGACGAAAGCCTTGCTCAAAGGCCAATCTTTCTTAATCCAATGCTCGGATTTAGCTCTGATGTCCTCATGGTCATCTTGGTGACCCAAAATAAGTTTTCCATTTTCAGATCAACGCATTTTTGCCGTTTATCCGGTTATATTCACAGCAAAAAAATAACCAGTACCGGCTTCCTAACGTATTTCATGTAGGCTTGCAAGCAATCGTTGCAATATGCTCCGAGTTGTCGCCATCCAAATTGCACTTAGCCAGCCATCATGGTAGTCCACCACGCTCTCTCGTTCTTTTCGATGCTAAGAGCATCTGGAGAATCAAGGCGGTGTTCAACGATAACTGGCCAAGCCACTCCTAAAGATCCTTTAACTAAACTTAATCTACCTAGTATCAGTTTTATCGCTATACAATTTTGCCCTTTTAAAGCGGAGGAGCTACTAAGCATTGCTGCTTGTCTTGCGCGTTACGGTGGCGGTGGTACAAAACGGGGATACCATCCATTTCTTGCACTAACCCGAAAGAGCCAATGTAAACTTAGGCCTCTGGGTGGATAAAGCCCGACAAAAGTATACTCTCAATGTATGGGATAGAAACGTGCATACACAATTTCTATATTTTGTATGTAAGTGATACTGATTACATATTGAATGGTACGTATCCAAAAAGTCTCTTTCACTATCGTAACCGATTATCATTTTGAAAGTTACGGAATCATAATACCCAGCATCTACAATTTTGTTTAAATATAGAAGCCGTTCAAACCAGATGCCAGGATATTTGAATTCACTTCTCATTGCTAACAGTTGTGTCTATGTATGTATGTGCTGTGCTGTCCAATGATGGCAAGTTTTTCCCTTGAAGGCTTAAGCATTGCAGCTCTGTAGAAACTAATATGATCGAGGTTGCAACTAGTATGATCGAAGCTGCGCTGCAAAATGCAAATAACCACTATTGTCTGGCCTTTTGGTGGAATTCTATCAGGTCCAACTAGTGGCTTTTTTTACAATGAAAACTATTCAGATTGTGTCTTATTTTGGAAGGTAACTTTTACAGGTTCCACCGTTCTGAGTTTAATATTGAATTTTCTGAAAACATACTAGCGAATAAGTCTGCCGTTTCCTTTTGAGTTGTAGCTAGCGATCCATCAGTTCTGATTAAGGGAGGGAATTAGGACTGGCGTAAATTACCATTGATCAAATATTGGCCATTGATCCAACAGAATTCCGAGGTTCTTCTTTGGAATATTCGGATGTTTCGGGTTTATCAGATTAACATCTGATAAAATGTTGCGTCAGAAATATAATAAAAATGTTTGCCAAATTCGTACGGATAAAGGCATTTGATCTGATTCTGGTGGATTGTGTTGTGACATCAGCCATATTGCGTTTTCAATTGTTTTTTTTTTTTTAGATTTTTTGTGTCCATTCAAATAATGACGAAACTATCAACAAAACGCATTTTAAATTTGTAATTACATTTTTTTGACGGCACATAAAGCTTTAAACCTAGTTTTTCCTGTCATTTGTGTGTGCGAAGTTATTATTTCTGCCACCAAGAAAAGGACTTCCTGCTTAACGCCTCATCCACACGGCAAATTTGAAAAGCTTCTCATTACAGTGTTAGGGCTCAGTTATAGCTATCATTGAACAACTTCATTGGAACACAAAACATGATGGAATTGGAATTTTACCTCCATAGCTGCTTATTGAGGGGCTCAGTGGCGCGATGGTTAGTGCGATGAACTGCCGCGCAGGAGGTCTGGGTTCGATTCCCAGCCGTAGCAACACCTAAATGATTTTTCACTGGCCCTCCTCTCGTGATGAACTGACAAATCATCCGAGTAGTATCAATTGTCAAGAATAGCTTATCTCAACTTAGCCGTTCGGAGTCGGCATAAAACAGGAGGTCCCGCCATCGTGCAAGAAGTACACACGCACACATGAATGGTTGTGAGAAAGCTAGGCCCTGGGTACTAACGAGCCTGTTGCGCCAAAAATTTGTTTTTTTTAGCTGCTTATAGGAATCGTAGGAAAATTCCGTTTCATATCGGTGGAACGACAAACATTACTTCACAAAAATAAATCATGATCAGTGAAAAATCAAAAGTGATATTCTGCGCTAACTACAATTAAAAATTAAAATAGGTTTGGATAGTGATGTTCTAAAATTCATAAGCTTTGTTTTGACACCAACTCTCCAATGATTGAATTTATAAAAATACCGCAAGAAGTAAAAGAAAATTTCCAATGTTGTTTTTCAATTAAAGCAATAACTGGGCCCTTACCTTTCACAATCGGTAGAGCAGTGAAAAAAACTTTTATAACTTTCGGGATATGAACCAGGCATCCCGCGCTTAGTGCCTTAAAGGCAACGCCCTTACCACTAGGCCACTGCACCCACTATTTTACTTAACATAAGTAAACTAATTTATTTTTATAATTCAAAGAATTATTCAGATTACCTATCAATCTCATCCAACATGCTCGAATAAATAAATGGTTTCGTCCTTTCGACGAGTATATGTTTGGTCTAAAATGTGTACATTGTGTACCCACTCCCCGAACACACCCCACAAACTGTCACAGATAAGGCAATTTGCGTCACCGCGAAAACTCAGCTACATAACAAAACGAACGGTGCTAATTAGTTGTTGCAGAATTCAGACATCGCTTTGGAAAAAAAATAAAAATAAATAAATCTTTGAAAAAATCCCGTCTGCGAGTCAAATTTATTTTTAAACCTTATTTCACCACTGAGTATCATCCATCTAAACTCGTTAAAGACTGCATTAGGATTAGAATCTGCAATGACATTGGATTTTGCAAGTGCATCAGCTATCATCAAATTTCATCTAACAACACGAGCCATCAAAATATTCCAGTAAACGAGTGAAAAAAAAACTCAACAACGACGTCTAAGACGACCCCACGCATAGTCAAAGTTTATCACCATGCTATTGCTGACCCTTTTTTGCCTCCTGCATAGTGCAGTTATTCATTGTCAGATACACAAAGTCAATATTCACCACCGTAACCAACCTCAACAGGATATTTATGTGGTGGGTATCCCCATCGGGCCGACAGACGACGCTGCGTCTACTGACTCAACATCATTGATCACCGGCTCTGAGCTTCATCACAGTTTGACCTTTCATCCGCCGAACCTAGATTTCGGACCATGGTCGATTGGCACGGCCCAATCGCATTTGGTGACTCTAGTAAACAAACATGAGAATCGCAGTGTGTTCTTGAGTTCGGTGTCGGGCACAACGCCTGATTTTTACAGTTCATTTTTTAAGGACAGAGCTGTCCCGCCACAGGGAAATACTACGTTTAGTGTTGTCTTTCTGCCGCGGTCACATGGCGCTGTCGAGACGAATTTGCTAATTCACACGTCCTTCGGGCAGGCAAAGCTGTCGGTGAAGGGTGAGGGTAGGGAGTGCCCCTATCGATTAAAACCATTGGTAGGCATAAGGGCGCCATTGAATTCAACTCTGTCGCCGGAGATTCACATGTACAATCCGCATCCAAAGCCACTGCAGATTTTAGAGGTAAGTGGGAATCTGTGAGCGTGGAATATGTCGAAGAGCCTCCATTACATTTATTTATGTCCATCCTACAGGTCTACAGCAGTGGTGGTCAATTCCAGTTGGAGCTGCCCAGCGGCGGTCAGGAAGGACCTCAAGATCTCTGGGAGATCCCTCCGCACTCAACCAAGCCAGTCATCCGCATCCGCTTCAATGGCGTCAACCCGGGCAATCACACCGCCTACATTCGTATAAAAATCGCTGGAACCGATTACGACAGCCTTGGTAGCGACAACATCCTCGTGATTCCCGTAGAATTCGAAATCCTAACAACATATGGCGTGTACTCACCCACCCCAGTATTCGACTTTGGCCGTCTGACCATCCAAGATGAGGTGCGAACCTTCAAAGTCGAACTTAAGAACTCTGGCAAAAGCAAGGTGGACATCATCGACTATGAGCTGCGCAACATTGAGTTCCCCATTCGCATGGACAAAGACAAGTCCGAACTCACACTCGATCCGAGTGCTTTCGCCAAAAACACTTTCATCAATGGCGAGCTGGTGGTAAAGTCTGTCTCACAAGTAAATCCCAAAGAAGTCATCGAACTGGTACTCTACGTCCGTGCCGAGTTGGTCACGGGCTCTCTAGAGTTCAACAAAAACATCACCAAGTTCGTAACAAAGTCTCAGAACTTCTCATCGCCCGAACGAGATTTCTATGTTCGCAACACGTTCACACTACCAGTGGCGGTCATGAATGTAACCGTCGAAGACACTGTCTCGTCAGACTTTATTCTGTCGAACTTTGTGCCGATTGTCCTGCTACCGGGACAGAATGTCACAATTTTCCAAATCACGCTGCTGAATCGGTCCGCGAATGTGGAGACATTTTTAAGGATATTCACCAACGTGACCACCTATCAGGTGCCGGTGGTCGTGTGCACTGGTTTGGTGGATTTTTATACAATTGACTCGGACGACATGAATTTGAGGACTACCAACTCGGTGCTAGATCTGGGCGCGGTACCTTACGGCGAGATGTCACACTCGGGCTACATTATCATACAGAACCCGAATCCGGTCTCGGTGGAGTTGTCTTCCTGGGATTTTTCCAGTCCCGAAGGTGTCTACTTTCATTCAACGTTTCTGGGATGTTTGAGGACCAAGCGTGAGGAGAACAAGCTACTAAGCGAGTCCAAGTTTGAGTTGTGCTTCAATTTGGGTCTGGACGATGTGGCCGTCTATGAGATAGCTATACAGTCGTTTCAGGCCAAGTCGCAGATTGGGAGTTTTAAAATTTGGACAGAGAACGAGCAGATCATCGTCGCAGTGAAGTTTGACACGATCATGGGGCGGCTGGAGATTGACCAGACTAAGCTGCATTTTGATGATTGCTTTCCGGTAAGAAATTACGTTATGCCTTCCTAATTTGTAATCAGGTAGGGTTTCAATTCGTCACACGCAAAGTGCTATCAGTCGCTTAGAAGCGATATTTGCATCGAAACACCCTTTATCTCTATTTACTCCGCTAGCCTACACTATGACCTTAGTCGCTTAGAAGCGCTACTTGCATCGAAACACCCTTTATCTCTATTAACTCCAATAGCCTACGCTATGACCTCAGGCCGATTTATTCCGGGTTTTTCAGGGATATTCCCCTCGTCTTTCTAAAGGCAAACTCAATTGATAAGGCAACGGGCAACTGGGAAATTCCGATTATCCACGATCATGACGACTTTTGTTGACTTGTGTGTCAAACCAGATCCTCTGAATTGATCCCTCTATTTACCTCTCAACTTGTTTTTCGCTTATTCTTGATTTTCTCCTTCCAGGGTAAACGCTGTTCGGCGGATATATCATTCCACTCGACCTTCATCAAGCCAATGCGAGTGAACTCGATTGTCTTCAGCGATTCGTCCCTCCGGTTCGAAGAAATTGAAAACGGCGGCACATGGATCAAGCCAAACACGGTGAGCCATGTTGGAAAGATCTACTTTGATCCACGATCTCTGTGCAAGACTCGATGTTATATCCCAGTCAATCAATCCCTCTCGTCGATATCCACCTCTCTAGAGGCGGGCTTGAACTTTGACGAAACAGAGCTGCGCCGCCGCACGGAGATATTTCGTCACTTCAAGTACTATCTGCGAACAATCACATTTACGGTGTTTACCAGTGAAGTCCGCCTCTTCAAGTTCAACTTGACGGTGGACATTATTTGGCCCAAGTTGGTGAGTGGGGTCCAGACTCTGCCCACCGTCGAAATTGGTCAGGTTTACGTTGCACAGGTTGTCATCAACAACCCATCCGATACACCGCTGCTGGTAGACTTTTTTATATCGAATCCATTGGTCTCGAAGATGACAAAGCTATCGTTGCCACTGGAGGTGGTCGATATCTGCCCCCACTGCTACTTAACGGACAAGCACGTTTTCAGCCTGATTGGGATGCACAAGCCACGCATTATTCAGCCAAAGTCTAGCTACGAGGCGACAATTCAATTCATGACCAATGAACCGGGAGTCTTCTCGACAATCATGCACATCAGGAACAACTTGACGCTCTTCGAGGCTGTTTGGGTAACCGCCAAAGCAGTGCGATCACAGTTCAAGTTTGGCAACAAGAAGCCCGGCTCAATGGCCACTCTGAACTTTGATGTTGGCGAGAAGCACGTGAACTCGTGTCTGAAGCCTCATTCTCCGGAATCCCCTGGAACGACAGTGAGTGCACGGCGGTCGTTTGTGGCACGAAACACCGGCGAGGTGCCAATTCTGGTGGAGACTTTCATGATAGACGACTCCTACTGCGAGGGTTATGGCTTCAAAGTGATCGACTGCATCGAATTCGAGCTCAAATCCAACGCATCGAAGAAGATTGACATCGCGTTTACGCCAGACTTTACCTTGGCGCGCGTGATGCGACCACTCATCATCAAGACAAACCTTTCGTATCTGGTAAACTACACGCTGATGGCCTCAATGACGCCGGCAGTCCTTGAGCACTGCTCCAATTCAATCCAGCGTCCATCGTGGGAGTCACGAATTAAGCAGATCGCCATCTTTATGCTCGCTACAGCGTTTGTGTTTGTTATGGTCGCGGGAAACCTGGATTCGGACAATGTTCTGACCGATCACGCACAGAATATATCGCGCGACAAGGGTCCGCTGCAGCCAACACTGAATTTACGAAATATCGCAATGCAAGCGAACACTTACGATGATGGGCTGCTACAAAACGCGGAGTCAGCTAGAAATAGTCGCGTATCCTCTGCCAAGGCCGGCGTCGGTGTGATGAACTTTAGAAAGCGTTCGAACAAGAAGGGCTATCCCATAAATACCCCCAGTCCTACGATGAACAACAACTCCTCGGACGATCGCTCGTGGGCTCAGGAACTAGCAAAGCTTGGTGTGCGTCCCAAGGAAGTCAATGACAACCAGACACCACCGACTCAACAGCGTTCGGTGGGAACAAACAGATCTCCCTCAGAGAAGTTGAAGCCAAAGGGCTCCCCCAAAGACTTGGAAAAGAGTTGCTTATCATCGCAGACGGCAACACCCGATGCTAGTACTGAAAAGCAAAAGCCCTCGCTACCCAAAGTGAACAGCAAGGTCGATTGCAGCATTCAAGTGAACCCGACCGAGATGAAAAAGACCCCCAAACAGAATGCTAAGAAAACCAAAGTCATCTCCTGCCAAACGCAGACAACAACCGACACCACTGAAGCGTCCCCTGCCAAAGAAATCACTGAGGTCAAGCAACCGCCGACGGAGGAACGTCCAACGCCCGTCAAAAGAACAAAGAGTCCCAAGACCGTTAATAAGACTGAACCGATTGAAAAGAAGCCTGAACCACCCATTAGCACCACAGTTAAACTGCAAACAACCCCGGAACAGTTGCCAAGCAACAGCTTCGACAGTAAGTCGCCAAATGTAAGCTCCACTACACCCGTGGCAGCCAGCACCTACAACGTTAAGAGGTACGGTAAGACCCCAGGACGCGAACGCAAGAAGGAACAGCCAAACGGAACAAATCACCAGTCGAAACGATTCGACCGCAAAGTCAACAAGTTGAAGTCTAATCCGCTATGCTTCTCGTCCCCAGTGACAAGCAATGCCTCCATTTCGCTCTGGGATCCCAATCAGCAGACCAGTTTCTCGAATGTTGTTGCCGCTGCCGATCAGGCATCTTCTAACCTAGCCGCTGACATCTCACCACTCGACTGCGAAGAGCTACCAAGTGAATATCTTCCCCTGGGCACTGGAAGCGACTGGAACGATGCAGATCTGAAGAACGACGAGACTTTTGGCGACAGCATGATTATGCCGAGCAGAATTGGCAACAACTCAAATGGCATTCGGAAGATGAACACGGGCGCTGAACTAGGACCGATTGGAACAAGGCGTTCGCCATCATCGACTCCCTGGGAGCCGTTTACCAATTTGGACGTTCTCAAGCCCCAGGCCATGTCCAACAACTCGAGTTTCTTCTCAAATGTCACCTCCTGGGATACCAATCAGTACTTAGGTAAGTTCAACCATCTCCCTCCATCGATCCCTTCTTTAATTACATTTTGCAACCTGTAGGACGTAATCATACCGGCTACGATCAGGACTACTCCCCCAGCAGCCTGCAAAACCAATGGAACCCAACCAACGAATACTTTGCCCCTTCCCAGGCCCACCAACTACCCGAATCTCAGAACAACACAACCACAACTTGGTCCATGGGTGGTGCCGGTAATGTTGTTGGTGGGTCATCCCAAACCTGGGATCCAATGGGATACAAGCAGGCTGCCAGACCATCCACTGCTTGGCAACGTGGTCCCGGCATTCGTCCACCACCTGGGCTGGAGTATCCAAAGCGTGATAGTCCCATCAATAACATGCAGGAAGTCATGATGCCGCGTCAACAGCAGGAACCCGATCGTCCATTCGATCCCATCTTCAGCTCATTGAGTACAATTTGGTCCGATAATTTCAACAAGAACAAGAACAACAACAACAACAACTGAAGCCTCTTGACACTGTACCCACTTGCGCGCGCAATTCCTGTGATGAGAAGAACTCTTACTCCTCCACCCAGGATTGTCTAGATGCTCAAATATCATTTGTAGATTTAACTACCATAATACCGTTATCTAATCATTGTGTCATATTAGTGGAAGCAAACTGAAAAAAAAAACAAAAAAAAATTAAAACAGAAAATGAAGTAAAAAACTATTCAAAGCAAATGAATAAAAAAAAATTTGTTTGATTGTGTCAAATCGGCCGTGTATTCAATTGGAGGCTTTTGAGTTTTTCAGGGAACCAACTCCTCCATTCGTTTGGAGAAGTCGGTTGAGCTTTGTAGTTAATATCGCTCTTTGGAGAGTGGCCACCAACCAGGTGGTCAAAGGAACGGCGAGAAAGCACGCTCGGGATAACCCAATGGTAACAACTCCCGAGATATTTAATTGGACTTTCAACGGCAGGGCTGTCCAATGATGGCCAGTTTTTTTTTCAGGAATATAAAGAGCAAACGAACTGTATGGCATTACGAGAAAGCCAACTGGGAAGCTCTAAACGGTTTCTTAAAGAATTTTAACTGCTCAATTATGCTTCCTCGATAATGACGTGGATGCTACGGCTGATGCGATAAATAACACCATTCTCCTGGATATGAAATCCTGTATCCCTCACCGGGTAATGAGTATCAAACCGAAGGTAAACGGGTGGTATGACTCGAGCTGTAAAGAGGTTGTTAGGGTGAAAGAGTTATGTTTTCGGTCATATAAAGCCAACCCAACTGAGGAAAACCGTTTAAAATTCAAACGAGTCAGAAATGACTGCAATGCCCACATTAAGTATGTCAAATTCTTCCACGACCAAAAGTTGAGGCAAAAAATTCTACTATGTCCCAAAGGTAGTACAAACTTTTGGTCGTTTGTAAAAAACATTAAGAATTCGACCTCATCTTCCATCCCAACGCTCATTTACAATGACAATCCAGCTGTCACCTCTCTAGACAAGCCAATCTGCTCGCTGCTCATTTTGGAGCCAATTCCACGCTGCCAGAGTGTGCCCAGTCTCCCCCTGTACTAGAGAACGTAGAACATTCTATGGGACCAATCCACTTTCGTACTCGTACAGTCGCAAGAGTATTAATCGATCTTGACATACGCTAATCGCCTGGTCCAGATGGTATCTCCCCCATAATTCTGAAGAGGTGTTCTTCAACGCTGGCAAACCCACTGCGTAAGTTTTTCCATCTGTCCTATTCATCAGGAATCTTTCCGAGTCAATGGTAAACTGCATTTGACCAGCCCGTCCCGAAAAAAAGGCGAATCTTCTTCTCTCTCCAACTACCGACCATTTGCACTTACCTCCCTCCTTTCTAAGGTCATGGCAACGCTGATAAGCCGCCAGCTTATGAAATATCTTGAATCAAGAAAACTCCTCAATGACCGACAATATGGTTTTCTTAGCAACAGGTCCACTGGTGATTTGATGTCATATCTCACCGAAAAGTGGAACCAATCAATCCACCTTGATATTTCAAAGGCATTTGACAGGGTTTGGCATTAAGCCCTTTTTTCGAAAATGCGTGCTTTTGGTATCGATGATATTCTTATTCAATGGATTAGAAACTACCTCTCGAAACGTTCAATTCAAGTAGTTTTGTACGGTTTCAAGTCTGCTACTCACCAAATAAATGCTGGTGTTCCCCAAGGCTCAGCTTTGTCTCCGACACTCTTCCTCATTTTTATTAATGACTGTCTGCAACAAAAATCTAGACGACCTAAGAGTTGTTTCGGTTTGTTTTTGAAATTCTTTTTTGTTGAGGATCCATCGCAAGTAAAGCTGGAAGAATATGTTGAATGTCCTTTATATTTACTTACTTCCTTAAGTGGCGTTACAGTCCGGAATGAACCTGAGCCTCAACCAACATGCCTCTCCAATTTGCCCGGTCCTTACCTAACTGCCTCCAGTTGCGCACATTATGTTGGTTTAGGTCGATTTTAACTTGTGCGCGCCACTTATGGCGAGGGGTTCCTCTACTGCGTTCGACGTCTGGCTGGGACTCGAAGACCTCGAGCCGTAGTATTGGTGTCCAATCATTGTGAACATCATTCCTGGAAGGGTACCTCTCTATATCCTCCACAGCGCGCTTTTCTTGGTCTTTTTTCTTCTTTCTGAAAAGTCCCTTCATTGCCTTTTGGTGTCCATTCACTCTACATGTCCATCTTAAACGTCCGCATTGACTCGGGTTATGTCGCTGTACAGATCGTATAGCTCGTGGTTGATCCTTCGCCTCCATAGCCCATCAACGCTAACGGGATCGAAGATTTTTTTCTCTCAAAACGACCAGGGATTTCTTTAGCCGCTTTTGATAAGGATCCATGCTCTACCGCAGTAGAGCAGAACTGGGATGATCAGGGTCTTGTATAGGATGTCGGTAGTAGTTCGAGTAACACCTTTAATGCTAAATCGCCTTCTTTGTCCGAAGAAACAGCGGTTGGCATGAGTAATTCTTCGTTTAATTTCTGATGAGGTGTTGTCAGAGTTAATAGCGGAGCCGACAAGCGTCCCGTTCTAATCAAAGTTATATCTGTCAATGGTGACTTCCTGTTGACAGCATATATATCCAGTTTTGGCGCTTCCTTCTCTATGCTAGCAAACGTGGCTATGAAATCACGTTTACTCCTACCAATGATGTTAATATCGTCGGCGTATGCTAGTAGTTGCACCGATTTTTGCAAGATTGTGGTTTTGGCGTTGGCTCGAGAGTTTTGCATAATCCTCTCAAGAATCAGATTAAAGAAGTCACATGCCAGTACGTCGCCTTGCCTAAACCATTTTTTTGGTATCGAATATGTCGGTGAGGTCGTTTCCGACCCTAATGGAGCAGCGAGAGTTTCCCGTAATCATCTTGCACAGACGGACGAATTCGGGCTGTGTACCAAAATTAACATGGCTGTTCGCCTATAAAAATGCAGTCGTATGCCGCTTTGGAATCGATGAAAGGTGGTAGATATCGATTTGGTCTTCTTGAGTTTTTCCCAGGATCTGCCGAAGTGTGAAAATTTGATCGGTTGTGGACTTTTCTGGCCTTAAACCACACTGATAGGGGTCGATCAGGTTGTTGGTAAACGGTTTCAGGAGTTCACATATTACGGCAGATAGGATCTTGTAGGCGATATTGAAGAGACTTATGCCTCTGCAGTTGGCGTTCAGAGGGCCTTTTTTTGTTGTAGATCGGGCAAACGATGCCTGAGGTTCCATTCTTCAGGCATGCTTTCAACCGACCAGATTTGGCTTATGAGTTGGTGGATGTTGCTTACCAAGTCATCTCCGCCAGCTTGATAAAGCTCAGCGGGAAGGCCGACATTTCCGGCAGCCTTCTTAAGCTTGAGTTTAGATATTGCTATCCTCACTTCACTAAGGTCGGGTGGTTGGTAGTTTTCGATGCCGTTGCTAGTATTGAATGGTTAGTTCTGCCTAACAGCAGAATGTTGTTCGTCATCGCCGTTTAGAAGTCTGCAGAAGTGGTTCTTCCATATCCTCAGCATTGACTGTGACTCAACTACGATATTTCCTTGATCATCTCTACAGGATTCTGTTCGAGCCTTTGCTCCTGGTTTTGACGTTTTACATTTTGGTTACACTTGCAAGTGTCCTGGATACTGCTAAAAACGTCTTCTCTTCCAACTTTTACGTTAAAATCTCCCAGAAAGGTTTTAACATCGTACTTTGGTAGTCGCTTGTCAAGGAGCTCGTAGAAGCAATCCTTAGTTATCATATTTTTCCGCCATCGGAGCGTGAGCTCATGTAACGCTTAGATTAGCGAACTTGGCCTTGATGCGGATTATTACAATGCGTTAGCTAATGTCTTGCAGACATAAGACTTCTTGCCTAAGTCTGGCACTTATAACAAATACGCATCCGAATACTGCTCACTTTAACACGGTCCATAGTAGATGTCACAGTTTTCCATCCTCTTTTTGCCCGACCCATCCCATCGTATATCCTGGATGGCAGTAATGTCTGCTTTTTAGCATCTTAGGGCTTCTGCTAGTTGTTCGGCTACACCTCTCCTGTTTTATGTTCTCATATTCCAGGTGCAGATACGAAGGTCGTTATCCGTTTTTTCATTTCATTTAGCATGGTCGTCAACAATAAAATCAGAAGCCTTCCGAAGCTCTTGGTTGCTTCATAACAACAATTTTCCATGAGTGGGTAGTTTACCCAAAGCACAACACTCAACCTGGAGGCCCAGCTCCAATCTATTAGATACCCCTAGGACACGGGGCCATCAGTTTCCACTACGGGAATGAGCGTATAGAACTATTTCGCCACCGTATCTGTTCAAAGGACCTGACTAGTTCTTTAGATTCCTAGATAACCTGTTATGCGAACATGTCGGTTGTTTACTTTGTCCATCCTTAAGCGGCCCTTACACGGTCAATCAATTGACATCATGCATCGTGTATGTGTGGATTGACGCTACTCCTTAGACAGTTCAATCGATTGAAGTGAAATATTTAGTTTTTGTAAGTTTTCGTGGTTTAAGGATGTGCGATGAGTGCTCGGTCTTCTTCGTCCTTCGGGACACAAAACCCAATGAAGTTATTACGTCAATCCAGCCCTTACACACATCAATCAGCATGACGTTCATCATGCAAAATACATGTTACTGATTGATGCCAATCCATTGACTGTGTAAGGGCCGCTTTACTGGCACTGTAGACACCGCCGTTGACTCCATATTGGGAATTCTTCCGCCTGGGGAGGTTTTTTGATAGGGTAAGCTTACTCTAGCTAGTTTTGGTCTACGTGTGGCATAATATTTCCCACCTATCACGCATACCTGCAGATGATTCCAATATTCGCCATCCGAGAATGCGCCCGATGGGAGAAAAACGTCAATTTTTGAAGTAAAGTTGAATGAGTCGACAAACAATAGTGGAGTGGACGGATGCTTCTCCACTTTAGTGTTTTGCCTATAATAGCCTCGAAGATTATTTTTAGGAACTCAAATGTTACAATTAAATCTACAAAACATTAACATTTTCGCGTATATTTGGAATAAAAGGAAAACTTATGCCGTTGGTTCAAGCTCCTGGGTTGTCATCCTCTGCCGAAAAGCTGCGTGAAGAAAATTGAATTGAAAATTTGCTTCGTTCATCTTTTTTCAAGATGTACGCACCTACGCGTACGGCTTTGTGAAGTTTTACATCTCAAAGTTTATTCAAATATACTCATGCACATGAATAGGAGTACCCGAACGGACTAAAGCTACTACTTGTAAAGTTTTTACTTTAATCGCACAGTACCTAAGGAAGTGCATATGCTTTCCGTCTTCCTGATCATTAAAGCGTGTTCCAGGCGGAACTCATGGCGATCGAAAAAGCCTTATATTGGCTGAAAGAGAATGTAATATCTGCCAAGAATATTAGCATTTTCTCGGACAGCCAAGCGGCCATCAAATCCCTGCAAACAGTCTCAACAAACTCAAAGGCAACTCTTTAAGAGATGGCAGAACAGTTTAACATTCACCGGGTGCCTAGGGACATTCCAGGGAACTGTAAGAGTGATGAACTCGCCAGACGTGGAACTAAATTACCAGTCGGTCCCGACACCGGGTGCACTTGGTATTCCTATCGCTATATGCCAAAGGCTACTAACGCAGCATGCTAACAGCAAATCAAATCTCAGATGGAGCCTTTGCAAGACGTGTAAAATTGCCAAACAAATCTGGCCAGCTGGATTTAAGAAGATCCAAGGGACTGATCTCGCTCGCTAGACCATATATTAGCGCCACGATAGGTGTCATCACTGCCCAATTGGTAGGCACGCAGAAAGGCTATGCATTCCTTCGAACGACTTCTGCAGGAGCTGTAGAGACGAAGGGAAGAAGAATCAATACATCATCATCTCTGTAACTGACCGGCCTTATCAAACAAAGGGAAGATTCACCTTGGAGCTTACTTCTTTCAAAGTCACTACGATTTATCAAACACTCAAATGAGAAGGCTCCTCCGCTTCATTTAGCTCAGATTGGTTTTCCTACAGGTAACTAGCAGAAAGCACAAGATCCATTGGTATCACAATGGACCAGAAACTGTTCTAAGTGTGCTGGCGAATTCGCTGGCAGCCACTCTAACCTACATCGCAGATGTCCATAGATGGGTTACAGAACATAGCAGGTCTCCATTCTAGGTAATCAACAAACTCGGTGACCTTTGAAAGTATGAATAGCAAAGCCCGGTCCTTAGCTTTTCAGTTGCGCACTCCAAGTTAGTTGAGGTCAGTTTGTACTTGTGCACGCCCTTTAAGGCGAGGTTTTCGAAGACTGCGATTCGGAGTATGTTCTGGTGTCCATTCGTTCCACATGTAACCATCTTCAACGTCCATAGCGCAGTTTTTTTTGGCTAGAGCTACGTCGCTGTACATTTCGTATAATTCTTGGTTGAATCTTCGTCTCCATAACCCGTCAACGAAAACGGGACGGAAGATTTGTATCTCCACCATAGTAAAGCAATGGGTCCGTAAATTCTAGCCACACATCTTGATCCTTTTTTTTTGGCAATCGGTTGGATTCGAGCAATTGATCAGCGACTGGAGAAAACCTGTCGATTGTACGACATTCGAGTGCACATTTCTTAAGTACAATGGGGGAATCTGGCTTTCCTACCGTACAAAATGCACAAGATGGGTTTTATTACTCAAAAGTTTGCTTCATCCATCCGTGATGGTACGTGCTGAATCGTTGGAGGCACCGCTTGTTCCGAGTTCAGTGTTTAATTTTCTGCAAGCTATCTAGGGAATCTTTCACTTCTGACTAAGGAAAGGAATGAATCAGTGTCACTAACTTTTTTTGAAATTGGCCAACATGTCCGTGAGCCTTCTGGATACGAATGAAGTTTGTTAGCTACTCTTACATTGAAAGCACTCTTTGTGGCTCCTCTTGTTTGGTGAGCTATTGAAGTCTACCGAGCATTTCACCGAATGTTTATAGATCTTCTTAACTCATCCCAAAATCGTTTAAGCGTTTGGGGCCACCAATGTTCCAACTTTATACCAACAATATGTTCCGAATGCCTTGAACTTGTATCTAAAATTTATTTAACTAGCCAATAATCGTTTGTTTAAGTGGATGCAAAGCAAGCAGGGAAGTATAAAAAGAATTAAATCATATATAGCAGCATCAACAAAATCACATTAATCCTATGCACTCGGTTTCTCTTTGTATTGGATGATTCCCTTTTCTATTAAATCAGGCACCTCCACCGCTAACCATGGTGCCAACTAGAAGAGAAGTTGTCATTTACTTAGAACTGATATCTGTTAGAAAATACAACCTACCCCTAGTGCCATTGCATGTGCAATTCCAAATTTGGGTACATTTCTCGCCCACAGTGGCTTGAAATGATCTGTCAGGCAGATCTTACCGCCACGATACATCTTCGCAGTTTTACCATCTAACTCAGGTAGCGCAATTTCAGGAGATGTTGCGGGGTACGTCACGGGGATCTGGAATCGGGAAATCACTTAATAAAACAACTGCCATTCATGTGGAGCGGACTTACATCGAATTCCACGTCAAATTCATACTTCAACAGGTTATGCATGTACCAACATTTGCCAAACCACTTGGTGCCTTCTTTGTTCGATTCCAGGCGGAACCAATCAGTTCCAGAGTCTTTGTTGTTTTGAACGTACTGATGGAGAATGCGGTTTATAGAAATGTTGTTGAGAGATATTTGAATGTGAATTATACCTTGATGAGTGCCTGGTATTCTTCTTTGAGACGTAGCACCCACAAATCTTTGTCTCGAGGACCTGCTCTGACTGTTAAAAGCGGGATACTACTTAGGGTTTTTTTAGTGTTTGCATCTACCATTTTCTGATTTAGTTTTATCCTCTATGAGATGAAATAGAAAATTGGAAACCACTTTGTTTTGAAATTAGAAAATACCAACAGGGAAAGTGACGGCTGACACGTTTGCATAAGAACTGTCATTATGAGATGAACAGGTATGTCGTTGAGGGTTGTTGGTTATAAATATTGAGTGGGTATGTTCGTAAAACAAAGGATTTAAAAAAAAACGTTAACGGCGCTCTGGCATCCGAAATTTAGCTTGATCTTTAAACCGGAGGTTTGGTCATCCTTCTTGCCACAGGGTGCGTTTATGTTCCTGGTCGATTTAAGTAGGTTGCAATTTTTGTGTGAATGAAATTTGACAGTCGTAAAGAGTGGTCAATATCAATTTATTAGTGCCTGGCCACACGTTCATCCAAACGACTTTCATTCCCTTGACCGCCGTGGCCACAAGCAAAAAGCGCCGTTGAAATGAAGTCAGCTTTTACACATGGAACAGGGGAAAATCTGAAACAACCCCCTCATGTTTTCGTGTCTTTGAAACCGTCATTGAGGTCTGCACTCGGCGAAGGCAAATTTCAAATGAGTACTTTTGTCAAAATGAAATGGTTTGGATGTGAAACGTTCATGCCCACACCGAGAATTCAGTTTGAAATGGATTATCGGTGGATTTTCTACGTTCTGTTTTTGACTCACATAAAATCTACTTGTCTCGATGACTTTCATTCCAATGAACGTGTGGCCAGATACTAATTCGTTCGCTATAGACGACCGCCATTTTTAGCAAAATAATCATTATGAGCGACGAAGCACATTTCGACTTGGCTGTCTTTGTTGATAAACAGAATATCCGCTTTTGCGACACTGAAAACCCTCAATTGATATACGCCAATACGCGACCAATGATGTCGATATGCATATCCGAAGCTGGACGGATTTGGTGAGTCACTATCTGTTCTAGCACGAGATCCGGTACATGCTTGGAAGAGTTCATATAAGCTGCTTGCAAACTGTTTTAGGCGGCACAGCTTCATCATTTTTGATGGAACATCGAATTCTGTCATCTCTTTAAAGAACTACAGGCGATGGATTCTATCATACGCGGCCTGAAAATTGATGAAAATATGATGTGTCTCGACTTGAAATTCGTTGGATTTACCTGGTCTATGGAAGATCTGCCGATCCAGAAGCCATACTGGTAAGGGTATTGCAGAAAGACTGAAGCCGTTTACTCAGTAAGTTGGATAGAATCTTAGATGCAGCATTTAGCAGGAATATGCCTCGGTAGTTTTTGCAAGACATGGGATCGCATTTTTTATAGATAGGACGTATGGGTATTGCAGTCTTCGGGAATGCTCTCATCCATCCACACTCTTTTGATGATTTGGTGCATGCACACTTCTATGGCATCACCTCCGTATTTGAAGAGTTCTGCTCCCAATCCATTAGAACCGACTGTCTTATTGTTCTTCAGTTCTTTTTTCATTTCTGCACTAACTTCTTCAATGCCGGGAGGGAGTGTTACCTCTTCGTTGATTCGAAGTGGGTCGGTTTTTAGCCCTATCATTCACGACATTATGCAGCTTGTGGCGCTCCCTGAATACATCTACAATTATTCCTGTGCGTCACTGACACTATGTCACTATGTTCCCATTGTTATTTCGCAGAAGCTGGGTTTCTATTTTAAAAGCAGCTGCCAGTTGTTTGGCTTTTTTGTAGAATGGACAGAATCTTTGTTTTCCCTGAGCTGGGAGGAAGTTCGGTTTTTCTACGCAGGGTTTTATTTTCTTCCCTTTTTCTGGATCAATATCCTTCCAGTCGAGCGTGGCTTTAAGGTTATAGCATCTTGACATGCAAATATCATCATACCAATGGCATCTTTTCGGTGGCTACATTTTTGATGAGATTATTGGATGAGGACACAGCGAAGAGTCTCTAAATCAGTTGGTCCTTGTAGACTCAAGCAATCTTCGGTTCACGTAGCTTCACCTGCGACGAGAAAATGTTCAGGGGCGACTTTGTCCTTCTGAATGTGTTTACGGACAGACTGCGTACAGGAAATCGTAAAATTGCTCTTTCAAATGTTCTTCAGACTTGTTGGTAGGGCCTTTTTAAATAAAAAGCTGCTCTTGCAAAACATTCCTCTGATGCTGATCCCACCCAGTAGATTACTAACCGACTAAAAGTTGATTGACCTAAGTCGTCACCACATAACGAATTTGCGACCTTTGGTTATGCCGCATATTTTTCTTTTGACATTCCGCATCCTGTCCATCATATTTCCTAAATTGCGGTAATATCTGCATTGCACCAGTCCACTACAGAGTCAAGTTTTTTAGTAGCGCCGTCTAGCGTGTGTACGTTCCAGATGGTCGTGGGTCTGGGTGTTATTTGAGGGGATCCTTTGTTCGAGGCTGTAGTCTATCTCATATCAAGCTATTTGTTATTTGAATACCCCCAATCAGGAGGTCCAGTTCCAAAGAAATCCTTAAACCTACCTTTATATTTTCTTTACGGGTCTTTAAAAAAGTCCATGAAAGGACGCCGGTGGTTAGTTGCTGTCTCCCGAAGAATATCCAACGCGAGTTAAATAAAAAATCAATTTGAATATTTTACAAGTATTCATTTATCTAGGTATTTTTTTGTATAATATAACGCTAAAACTTTTTTTTTATATAACGGTATTTTAGTTTTATTTATTTAATATTATAATTATTTACTTCATTAAGAAATAGCATTACTAATATATTTATGCATAATTTATAGCTTTATCACTTTACTTACATCAATTTTAACAAAATAATATGTAACATTAAAAATATCATTTAGCAAATTTTTATCAACTTTTTATTTTAGCTACGTTTTTCTCTCGCTTGCAGTTTTTAATTTTTTTTTAAATTAATTTCTCAATGGATCCAAACTTTCCAGAGAAAAGTCATCCACCATTTTTGATTTAAGAGAGCTCTGTAAAGAAATTACAACCAATTAAACAGCGCCATCTATTGAGGTTTTAAATTGAACTTACATCAAACACATTTGACGCATTTACACTAAATGGCGTCGATCCAAATAAATCCTGATGACCATTCGGAGTAACTGGTGTCCTTCTTGGACCGGCTTTCGGTGGTGGGGCCACTAAAAAAGCAAACAAACGAGTTTAAAATAATGTAATGCCCAATCTTTATGTTATGACTTACGAAGCGGAGGTGGACTTGTATTCAGAATACTGCCATTGAATTCTGTACCCAAGAAATTATTATTGTTAAGTTTATCGTTGTTGTTCGTAAACAATTGTTGACCATAGCTCTTCGGTGGCTCGAAACCAAACAGATCGTTGTTTATCTTGCTGCCACTGCCATTGCTGCTGTCATGTTCTTCAGCACGTGGATCGAAATCACTATCCGAGTCTGAGTTTAGCAGTAGTTCTCCCATTTTGTTGTCTGATGACTTGAACACATCAGTTATTTGGTTATGTAGATTACGTGGTGGCACCACTGGTAATGACGGCTTGTTTGAGGTTTCAATTAGATTGACGTTTTCTAAATGGACATGGATTTTGGGTTATTTTTGACATTCTTATTGTCGATATGATTTCTTACCACTCTCGTTGGTATTGTTAACATTAGCAACTGGATTGCTGCACTCACTTGGCACCTCGAGAATATCCTTGATTCCTAATCTACTTAGCATTTGATTTAGCTCGCTTTTCGATACAACGTTGGATAGTTCGGTAAGGCGTTGCTTATAGATGCTTAGGGTCTTTTCCAGTTCTTTTATTTGAGGCTGATCCTTGATGGTAGGATTTCCTGTACTGTTGACGTATTTCCTTTAATAGTGAAATAATAATTTAAGATATATTTACAGTGCTCAAGAATTAAAGACAAAATCTTTATCTTCTTTATTTAGAGCTTTAAAATTATTGGTTTGTTTTATAAAATCGGAAGTAAAAAAGAACTGTGTATAAGTATTTATGCAGCGTTTATTCAAAGTCGCACAAAATCTTATTCATAAAACATTTCTCCATCCACAATAGTTCTAGAATAAAAATCTATCAAAAAGAGGTCAATCTATTACTATTAGGTGTTACACCGCTCAGCAGAGTTACTAGCATTTAGTTTTTACTGACCACTTTTTTTTTAAAACATCTTGTTGACTCATCTTTTATTTAATTTTTGGTCTGAATAAAAAGTCGAATTTGAGTAAATTAAACAGCGAAACATAACTACCAAAATACATAAAGAGCCTCCTTTACTTTTGGACGATTCTGTTTTGGATTTAAAGTAAAGCAGTGCATAAGTATTTTTAAATAAGGATATTCATGCAATGTTGTAATATTATTACGTGCGAAAGATTGTAATTTTACGACGACGTTTCATTAACGACCCTAAAACTGTACCACTAAACAATGCGGTAACCCACTGAATTCAATCTCATTTTAGTAAATTTATTTATTGATAGAATTTTGTTTCTATTGTTCTCTTTCCGTTCTTGATAATTTTTTTCAGTTCATCGCGTACGTTTGATGTGTGAAAGTGACTGATTAAATGTCAAAATAGCATTTCAAAAGTTTACAACGTTTACCATCTCAGTTTACGCACCCGATTCTTGTCAGAAAATTCCGATATCGTTGGAAAAGCTTTCCTATACAAATTTTGACAGTTCATTTATCACGTCGTAATTTTATCACGTTTACAAGGTTTACGTAGACTTTCCGACGTTGCATGAATACCCCTGTTTTAAATATTTCCCCACCCTCCATAAAAAGCATCCTTTGGTAACTCTGCCGAGCTGTGGAACAGCCAATTGTAATAGATTTCCCTCTTTTTGGTAACTTATTTGACACAAACCTTGTATAATTATCATGGGTGGTGAACTATTTTATAAATAAGAATTTGTGCGACCCTGAATAAAGCCTGGGTACTCATTCCGTAATGCAAAATGAATATCGTTGACGATAGTGAAGGAGACTTTCTAGGTACCTACCATGTGATTTATATAGATATGCACACACACAATATGAAAATTACAGTCTGCGTACCTAGCAAGTCTCCTACACTATCATCAACGATAATCATTTCAAAAGTTACGGAATGAGTACCCTGTATAAATACTTATGCACTGTCAGCCGTATTTATAAAAGCATTTTAGAGGTTGTCTAATTTTAGGCAACCTAACTAGGCCTAACTAGGCAACCTCTGAGACATCGCCTAAGGAAATCTAATAAATACGGCTGTGTATAACTAAAGATCCGTTGAGATGTGTCTTAGTGAATTTTAATGAATAAGGGGGCTGTACAATAGGCTCATTTTTTTACTAGATTTGTAAATTCTACTACGTATTTTGACATAACCTTCGCTTAGTTAGGCAGCAATGGAAATTCGATTATAAATAAGAATTTAGCAACGTTTCCTTAAGTGTTTTTGCAAATTTTAATAAATAAGGCTAAATGGGTGTATTGAGTAGATAAGTTTGTCAGTCGATTTCAATTTGAAATTGAAGACACCTTTTTGGTGCATAGTGGTCCAATGCAGTTTTATTTTTGTACCAAGTCGACCGGTCTTCTCTATACAGGTACACCAATTAATTCTCCAAACATCGAACTTGTAAAACAAAATGTAACTCTTATTTGTTAAACGCTTGTAAATAGTGAAGTAAAGCAAAACGACTCTCGAAAACGAACACTATCCGCAGCTATCAATTTTTTAAAGTTTGGTACTTGTGTTTACTAAGACTGACATTTGCTATCAAAACAAATAAAATGCAAACAAGGAAAATAACAAAAATATTTGCACTAAATAAAAATTAATTATTTGCAAGAAGTTGTAATGAAATACGAGGGTTGAGACTCGAAAAACTTATTGCCAGTGATTTGCCAGTAGGATATCGTACTAGATTTTTATACGAAAACCTACTTCACTTCCCTTAGATGTGGCAAAAAAGGGTGAAATGATAGTTATACCCAATGCCTATCAAATCCACTATACATAACTTAAAAACCACCTGCCCCTCTTTCTACTTACTTGTAAGCCAAATCGAATGCCTGTCCAATTGTCAGCGTAATATCCGACGCCAATTTGCTCGAAATAAACACAAAGCACTCATGCTTCTCCTCCACAGTCTCGTCTGCCTTGTGAAATCCATTTGCTGAGGGCGGTTTCGTCTGCGGTGTATTTGGGGCGTTTTTCGCGATAAAACTAAAGAACTTTTTCACACCCTTTTCATCCGCACAATACGAGATATTGTACAGTGGGAACTGATGTAGGATTTTCTGTGTTCTCGGCTCCTGGATGGCCACCCCATCCACACTGATTGTGATCTCGACTTTCTTGAACTTTTGCTGAGTTCCATTCTCGGCTTTTTTCATTTCATGGGCAAATTGCAATTTTCGAATGGCATCCTTGACAACTTCAATGCCCTTGGGCTGATCAACGGGTGTGTTACCGAAGAACTAAAAAAAAATAGAAATTAATAACAATATGATCTGTTAAATTTGACAAGGACTTGTCAAAATACTTACTTTGACTAGATAGACAACATGACCGTTCATCAGAGCATCGGGTCCATGCAGCCAGGTGCGTTTGCCATTCTTGCCATCGCCGTTTTGTGCGTTGTTACCGTTGCTATTGCTGTTATTGTTTTGCTTATTCCAAAACATCAAAGTCGACATGTTGGACTGAATCGATTTCGAACAGAGTATTCCGTGCTTAATACTTTTTGTTTGTTCGAAACGGGGGTTTCTATTTTTGCTGGTGATGATTCTTCTTGTTGGCTGAGCAGTCTGTGAATCTATAACAAACGAGTGGAATTAAATTTGAATCATACCACTTGAGTACACAAAATAATGATATTCATAATTGGGAGGCGTTCTCAGCTAACAGATAACCTCTCCATTTTTATTACCTACAATATAGCACGCTGACTAATTGTCTGTTGTGAGTTGTGTTTTGTGTTATTGTCAAACGCCTTTGTTCTTGGATTGATAATAAATTACGATTTCGAAAATTTATAACCGACGACGTATGATAGGTGGTCAACGTACGCCTATTAATTTCCAATTATATGCGTTCAAGAAGCGATAAGGTTCTGGCAGTTGTTGAACCTCTCACGCAAAGAATCCCGGAAATTTGTCTTTACAGAACAATAATACATGTTATCATGGAATAGAGCCACCCGAGTAAGGCAGTATTATCGCGATGGAAATAAACAAAGAGTCGCTTCGTCGGTCCAGATAACACTCAAGAATGCTGGGGCGGCGGCGCCGTCTTTTTTTTTTTTAAGGGTGATTTGTACTTTCTTACGCTAGGCTTTCGAGGACGGGAAGTAAACAATGCCATTTCAACTTGTGATTTTGAAAAAAATAGGGTAATAATGTTCTGTATCTACATCTACGTTTGGCATTTGAATAGCTCACTTTGAAGTTGAGGACTACCATATACATGCATTTTTGGTAGAAATTGTTTTAACGACTGGGAAACTTTTATTTGTTTAAGCAGATTAGATGAAGGTGTATTTTTCCTAACGATTTAAAAATAATTGCATGACGGAATCAAGTAGATTCGTTAATGAATATGAATGCTGTAGTGATTGTTTGTGATTTGCACTTTTAATAAGTGTAGTCAAGGTCCGAAGAGATGGTATATAAGTACATTCAGATAATTAGTTGTATACATACAAAGCACACCTGTGGATGAACATCTTCAGAGTGCATATTAATTAAAAATAATAATATTCCTCAGAATTTTACATAATTTTTTTTCAAGGATAAAGGCAGGGTAAGTGAAATTGAATGAATCGGTGTAACAGTGTTAATACGAGCACACGATTTGTTAGAATCAAACAAGACGGCATTTTTACGTCATAATAGGCTGTCATTAGGCGTGTTCCACTTATGGATTCTTAAGAGATATTCCTTTACTGCTTCAGCTGAGATTTATTGATTCAGTGGAACAACATTAACTAATATGTCTGCTCCCATACTTTTGCAGTAAAAACAATTTTTCTCAATTTTCATCAAGTTAAGGTAAATTCTATCAGAAAGAGAGACAACTTTAAAAAAAAATAAACTACGGCAACACTTAAATTATTTGTAACGTGTGCTTTTTAGAGAACAATACTGACATTAAACATATGTCAAAACAAAGGACTTGCCATGTTCTGATTTCAACTAACAGTTTAGGTCTGTTCCCGTACTTTTTTCAGTAAAAATTAATAAATTCTCAAATTTCTTGGAGTGGGGTAAATTATCTCAGAAAGAGACAAAATTACCAAAATTCCGGTAACGTGTTTAAGTAAAAAACAGTAAAATTATATATTTTGTATGCCTTTTAAAGAACAAATGACATAAATCACCTGTTAAAACAAGCGAGTTGTCAGTTTTAGATACCAACTGACAGTTTACTGATTTTTACCAACAGAAATTTTTGCAGTAAATTTTTTTACAGATTTTTATGGAGGGCTAGTTTTTTTGCTCTCTCGTGAGCTGTCTCTTTTACTTATTTTTGCGTACGGGAACGGCAATAACTAAAAATCAGTAAAAATCAGTAAGTATTATTTTGTACGGAAACAGACCTTACCAATTACCATTAGAAATTTTTGCAGTAAATCATTTTACTGATTTTTTTATTGAGTAGGTATTTTAATAATATTTGCGTACGGGGACGGCAATAAGTGTAAGAATCAGTAAATATAGCACGAGAACAGACCAAATAAAAATGAATTTTCTTTATAATACATTTAGGTCAGTTCGGGTACTTTTGTGTAAACAAAAATGAAAAATATCAAGATTGAGTACGCCTTTGCAAAAAAAAAAAAATGAAAAACGTTATATTGGAAAAAAAGGAAGAATTTCGTTTGTTGATTTCTGTCAACGTCCTGAGAACAAGTTAACGAAACCAATTTATTTTATTTTTTTTTACAATTTGCTTAGTTTGTTAAGTTTCACATCAAAAGGGGTTTACGTTTACGTCGGAAAGTCGTCGTAAATGTTGTAAACGTGAAAAAATACGACGTGATAAATGAACTGTCAAAATTTGTATGGGAAATCTTTTCTAACAATATCGGAATTTTCTCACAGGAATTGGGTGCGTAAACTGAGGTGGTAAACGTTGTAAACTTTTGAAATGCTATTTTGACATTTAATCAGTCGCTTTCACACATCAAACGTGTGCGCTAAACTGAAAAAAATTATCGAGAACGGAATGAGGACAATAGGAACATATTTCTATCAATAAATAAATTACTAAAATGGGATTCAGTTCAGTGGATTACCGCATTATTTAGTGGTGCAGTTTTAGGGTTGTTCATGAAAGGTCGTCGTAAAATTACAATCTTTCTCACGTAATAAAATTACGACATTGCATGAATACCCTTAATCGTTCGCACGTAATAATATTACGACGTTGCATGAATACCCTTACAGCCTCATTCATAAACTCATTATAAGGAGTGCATAAAGTTATGCACTCTTTAAAATGCCTCTAAACCCAAAAACCTTATTGATAAAAATTATACAACGTTGAATAGAGGCTGCATATCCTAAACGCGTCTGATGGTTGAGTAGTGCCTGTATAAGGGTATTTATCTTTTTTTATTTCTGTAAACACAGACGGCTGAGCATCAGGGTTACCAAAGGTTCAATTGTAAGTTGAAAAAACTCATCCAGTGTATTTTTGCATTTAAGCAGTTGTATTTCACTGTTAAATTTGTTCAAAAGGTTATTCTTCTTTACCTACAGACTCAACATTGTAAACGATGTTATTGAGTCAACATAAGTCACCAAAATGTTAAAAAAAAGTGTAAAAATCAAAGTTGTCACCATGAGTTTCGCAACCATAAAAACGATCCCTTGGTAACTCTGCCGAGCTTTTTGGTAATTTATTTGACACAAACCCTTTATAACTATTTTGGGTGAGAAAATATGTTATGAATAAGGAATTGTGCGACCCTGAATAAAGGCTGTATAAATACTTATGCACTGAATAACTATACAACCGTTGAGATGTGTTTTAGTGAAATCTAATGAATAAGGGGGTGAATGTTTAAATATGATTTCGGACCAGCCGCCGCGGCTGGTTCGAATAAAGCCAAGTCTAGAGGTCCAATTTTCAACCACTTTTTCGAGCATTTGGGGCCGTATGTCGGCAATAACGCCACGAATGTTGGCTTCCAAGTCTCTAACACTTCTGGTTTGTTGGCGTAGACGAGCGACTTCACATATCCCCAAAATAATAAAATAATCCAGTAGTCAAATCACACGATCTTGGTGGCCAATTGACAGGTCCATTCCGAGAAATTATGCGCTCATCGAATGTTTCCTTCAATAAATCGATTGTGACGTGCGCTGTGTGGCATGTAGCATTGTTGGAACCACATCTCATCCACATTTATGCCATCCAATTCGGGAACAAAATAGTCATGGCTCTATACCGGTCTCCATTAACGGTAACCGACTCTCCAGCATAATTTCGAAAGAAGTATGGCCCAATGACTCCACCAGCCCATAGAGCACACCAAACAGTCAGTTTTTGCGGATGTAATGGCTTCTCAAGGGTCCCATGTGGATTCTCTTTACTCCAAATGCGGCAATTTTGCTTATTGACGTTGCCATTCAACCAAAAATGAGCCTCATCACTGAAAACATTTTTGCGATGAAAATTTGCATCGAGATCAATTCGGGCCATACACCAAAATCACGACGCATTGCATGATCTCGCGTCTTTAATTCTTGCACAAGCTGGATCTTATAAGGTCGTAAGCCAAGATCTTTGCGCAAAATCTTTTATATAGTTGATGGACAAAGCTCCAATTGCTGTGCACGGTGGCGAGTCCATTTATTCGGGTCCTCTTCAACACTTTACTCTACAGCGGCAATTGTTTATTCGTATAACGCACTGTTCGACGTCTCTGCGGACGCGTATTATTACATAGAGTAAACGTAGTGCGAAAACGATACATGGTTAACCGAATTAATTGCTCTGATGGACGATTATGTCGGCCATAAAATGGAAGGAGCTTGCGGTTAACTTCGCGAACTGAACGATTATTTTCGAGATCAATTTGCACGATTTGCAAGCGTTGTTCATTTGTCAACCTGTTCATGATGAAATGGCAAAGCAAACTGAACATAAATGACATAAAAGTTGCCCGATTTGACCACAAAATGTCAGTTTTATCTCTTTTCGCAAAAACCAACCTCTAAAAAAACCCTTTAGCATTTGCAAAGAAGAAAGTGATTTGCCGTCATCTGTTGATAACCTGGTGGGAGGTGTTAATTACTTTGGCATCTCAAATGGGAATATCACTGATTGAAAGTTAAGTTGTGCGCTCTTTGTATTAGGCCCGAGTTATAGACAAACTAAACTATATTTTTAGCACTTAGCCGATTTGTTTTTTTTCTTTTGGGGCAAAAAATGTTTAATTATCCATTTTACAGTGAGTTCACATCAAACGCACGTTCCAAATGTCATGTTTCCTGCTTTTCGTGCTGATTTTTCGAATCGATATAGCTGATGGATCAATTATAGTCTGCCATCTGTTTTATAAAATACAAGGGAATGATTGTAGGAGTTACATATTTGGATCAACCATGTATTTAAAAGATTTCAAATAGAGTTCCTGCTCGTGGTTCGTAAAAATCGAAAACAGCAAGTTCTAGAATGGAAAAGTTGTATTCTGCATTTGGCTGTTTAATTTTTCAAATTCATGACTGTGTTCGAACTTTAGCACGACGTCGACAGTTTTCGACCCTAACATTTAAAATTAATTGTATTTTACTGCTCAATTAACAAATAAAAAATTTACATTTCCATTTAATTTTGCGCTTAAATTGTTGAAGAAAACAATTTTGGAAATCCGATCACTTTCCGGTATTTATTGACGTTTGTGATACACACTTTTCTCCTCGCATTTTTTTAAAGTAAAACTTCTATTGGGACGATGTGATTTAGATTTTATGAAACGAAAAAGGGTAACGAAAAAGAGACAATTATAAATTATATGGTTAGAATGTGAGAGAGTGAGATAAAACACGTTTCTATACAGTTTCACTTCTACCGCGTGTGAGCTCATAATCGATTTTTTTTCTTTTTTGAACTTTTTTAACGATAGACGGAAAGTGAAAAGGGACAAATTTCCCTCTGCCATATTATTCAGAATAGGAGAGTAGAGTAGAAAAGTGAAAAAAAACTCTCTCGGAATTTCTTGGATCAGGTTTATCAACCATTTAGAATTCAAACCATAGGGTTTCGATCCATTCATGGTGTTGTTCGCGAGGATGATATTGACTCCGATATAGAAGAACACCTAACTTAGCTCAAAGATTTGATTATGAACATTGACGTTTTGTCGAGGTCTGGGAACTGATAATACTTATTTTTTGTTGATTACATATAAAGGGTGTTTTAGGAAAAAAACAATGGCGCAAATTTATAGTCGTTTGAAGTACACTTTAAAATTATTTAATCGCGTACTAACGCGTTTTGGTAATTATAATCGTCAAAAAGTGTACTTTAGCGTTGTCACTCTGCATTAAAGTTAAAGCGACCGAAACCTCACTTTAAATATTTAATAAAGAGTTAGCGTTATGTCACTTTTTAGGTGAGTTTGATTTAGAGGCCTCAGAGGAATGTCCATTAGCATACACTAATTAGCGCCACGTTAAAAAAGTGTCTATTTTTGAAAATATGTTAAAGCAACATTTTAATTTAAAGTACCTTATAACTAGTGTGGAGTTAAACCCTTAAACATCGATTGACTATAAATTTGCGCCAATATGTACAAATTTGAAAATTATTCAGCCCTCAGAACGCATGGACTTTTTAAAACGCAATGAAAGTAAACTTAAGTCGTCTTAACGTTACGTAAAAGTTTTGCTGCCAAAGAATTATCTGCTGGTAACTCTGCTTAATTATGTTTATCAGTTAGAACAGCAGATTGTAATAGATTCCCTCTTTTTGGTATTTTATTTGACACAAGCCATTTTTTATGGGGTTGGGAAAATGTTTTGTGAATAAGGATTTTATTTGATTTCAAATCTATTCAACGCGTTTGGTGATGATTTTTATGAATTCTTATGAATATTTTTGATTATGTTCATACGGCGAACATATTTGATCAAGTAGGCAACTATGTGCAACACAATTGAAAATGCGGCACATCACTTACTTTTGAGTCGCAAGTGTGTAATAAGATCTTTAAGGACTGCCCAGAATGCGTAAGTGTAGCTGAGTTAAAAGTTAAAAACAAGGCAACCCGTAAGCGCGTACACAATAGGTCTGTTCCCGTACAAAATAATATTTACTGATTCTTACTGATTTTTACTGAATTTTACTTATTGCCGTTCCCGTAGGCAAAAATAAGTAAAAGAGAGAGCTCACGAGAGAGCAAAAAACTACCCCTCCATAAAAATCTGTAAAAAAATTACTGCAGAAATTTCTGTTGGTAAAAATCAGTAAACTGTCAGTTGGTATCTAAAAGTGACAACTCGCTTGTTATGACAGGTGATTTATGTCATTTGTTCTTTAAAAGGCATACAAAATATATAATTTTACTGTTTTTTTACTTAAACGTGTTCCCGTACTTTTTGGTCATTTTGTCTCTTTCTGAGATAATTTACCCCCATTCCAAGAAATTTGAGCATTTACTAATTTTTACTGAAAAAGTACGGGAACAGACCTAATGTGTATCTTCGTAAATCTGAATAGAGGGCAACTTCATGCAAGAAATGTATCTATCTTTTGACAGCGATGCAAGATACAAGCTACAGATATGCATTCTGAGCAGGCCTTTACTTATTAGGGCTATTCATGCAACTTCGAAAAGTCATCGTAAACGTTGTAAACATTGTAAACTTACGACTTGGTAAATGACCTGTCAAAATTTGTATGGGAAACCTTTTACAACAAGATCAGAAATTTCGCATACGAATTGGGTGTGTTAGCTAGATGGTAAACGTTGTAAACTTTTGAAACGCCATTCTGACATTTAATCAGCAAAGAGAGCAAAAGTCTATTAATAACAAATTACTAAAATGAGTGTTTTATGCCGTTATTTAGGGGTGCAGTTTTAGGATCGTTAATGAAACGTCGTCGTAAACTTACAATTTTTCGCACGTTGTAAACTTACGACGTTGCATGAATACCCTTATTAATTTTTGTGATGATTTTACGAATTTACGACAAGCAATTTATTAATGAGGGGCTCAGTGGCGCGATGGTTAGTGCGATGAACTGCCGCGCAGGAGGTCTGGGTTCGATTCCCAGCCGTAGCAATACCTAAATGATTTTTCACTGGCCCTCCTCTCGTGATGATCTGACAAATCATCCGAGTAGTATCAATTGTCAAGAATAGCTTATCTCAACTTAGCCGTTCGGAGTCGGCATAAAACTGGAGGTCCCGCCATCGTGCAAGAAGTACACACGCACACATGAATGGTTGTGAGAAAGCTAGGCCCTGGGTACTAACGAGCCTGTTGCGCCAAAAATTTGTATTTTGTTTTTTTTAATTTATTAACATTTGCGTCGTGAGTTCGGTGATTAGGAGCTTGTAAATCGACCCCCTTTTTTCGAGAATTTTGTTCAGTTCTCTGATTTGGTGACTTTTGATGGTGACCTACTGATGAACCCCGATAAAAGCACTTGCACTGGTTAAGCTTTGGCGGTAAGAAAATCGAAATGTCAAATAAATCTTTGCAAGACATTCGGGTCGGTTCGGGTACATTTCTTTAAAGAAAAATTAAAAAAAATGTCAAATCTCCAATAGAAAGAGAATTCTCTAATTTCAACGGAAAGTGCCCGAAAGCTTTTACAAAGAAAAACCTAAAACTCTGATGTATGTTGAAAGAGACGACAAAAAGAAAAAAATATTTCCACTTAAGTGCGTTTTGCCTATAAAATTTTCGAGGATTATTTTAAGGAACTCAGGTATTACAATTAAATCTACAAAACATAAACATTTCTGGGTATATTTTGAATAAAAGGAAAACTTATTTCGTTGGTTTCCGTCAAACTCCTGGGCTGTCATTCTTTGGCAGGTTTCAATTTCTAACGAGCGTGAAGAAAATTACGAAGAAATGATCTCAACTAAAATTTTCTTTGTTCATCGTTTTATAATTTTCTCCGTACGTGTACGGCTTTGTGAAGTTTCACATGAAAGATCATTCAAATTTACTCTTGCACATAAGTACCCGAACGGGCTATAAGATGTTACCACTTGTCAAACTGAATCCACCGATTTTTTTTAATTATTCAAAAAGTATACCTTTATCATTTGAAGTTCTATATTTACTATCATTTACAAAGCACTTATTGGTCCAAGGGTGATATTATGATGTAGTACTCACAGATAAGCATTATCTATACAGATGATCCCTGACTATTTTAAATGCCAATCTGTCAACTTTTGTTTGTTTACAACATTTTTGTTTATATTCGCTAAAAGTACATAGTAAATTGTCGTTATTAGATTTATCACGTGTTTCGCATTGATCTGTCAATGTCAAAAATGTCGACTATATATTGGCTTGGCCATAGTGAGCGAAAAAATTTTAATGACCCAGTAAAGAGAATCTTCGAAACTTCGTCCCTCAGAGAATTTTCCGCTGCCTCAGCTGAGATTTTTTGATTCAGTGGAACAACAGTCTACGCAGAGATGATTTTTTTTGTCGAAATAGTTTCCTTACTTCGCAGCTTTTAATAATGATATATTTCCTTCGTGATACATACAAAATAACCAACTGTACTGCAGAAAGAGTGAGGACAGAAATTGTTTAATGTCAACACGTCGACTACATTGGCATATTGAATGAATGAACAAAATGTTCCAACCAAGACAATCTTTGAATCTCATTCATCAGGTTAGAGACGACAAGGAAGACCGAACCTCCAGCTTAAGGATCAAGCGATAGCAGATGCCAGAGCGCTTGGACCGAGACTTGGACTGAATAACTAAAAGCAACGTATCCCAGGTTCGAAGAGGATGGAAGGCTTCCTTGTCTCAGATACCATTTTAGGGTCGGGATCCCGTTAAGAAAAAACGATTTTGGTCTTGATACTGTAATAGCCAAGCACGCGGAGTGTTCGTCGATTCCGTTCTGGTAAGTTTGATGTCAAAGATCAAAGGCCAATCGAAAACGTCGATAAAGGGAAGTTTTAGGCCTCTACCTTATAGACCGGACCAAATCAGTGTGCGAACGGACCCAATAGGGTGCACACATTTCACATGCATGCATGCGCAGTAAAGTGTAGGCGCATGCAAACAGAGAATGTATGGTTCTCACTGCGTGATTGTGTATGCGTCATATGTCGTTTCAGTGCATACATGAATGTATGGCGTGTGTCCGAATCTGCGCAAATACGAGATAAAAATTGAGCGGAGAGTTGATTTTTACATTAATAGTGACGACACACGACCGTTTGTTTTTAGTGTGTGGAAGAAACGTGATTGTACAAGCTTGTGATTGCACATGCATGCCTTATAAAGGAGTTGTTTTATATTAACTGATAGTTGAGCTCAACTTTTAAGCTTTTGTTCGTTCGCTCTTTTTTTTTATAGTACCCGTAAATTTCTTTGATTATTTCTTTTCCATTTGTAGAGTTTTGACAGTTTTATATTTTGTTCTTTAAACGATGATCTTATTACACCTCCCCTAAGTACATCGGCCAAACTAATGGAACTTCCCATCAACACATTAGAATTCGAATTTTGTCTCAATAATGTCAAAGGCAAGACACCAGGCTATGATCGTATCTCCTACCCAATGCTTAAAAACGCGCCAACCATAGTAAAACAACGCCTAGTTTTGCTTTATAATAACATTTTTAACAATGGTGTAATTCCACAAACGTGGAAAACAGCTACGCTTATCCCAATCCCCAAACCCAATCAATATTTGCCAGTTACCAACAGTTATAGACCCATTTCTCTTTTATCTTGTACAAGCAAACTTATGGAAAAATTGTTTCCAAAAGATTACTTTGGTTCATAGAAAGGAATAATCATATAAACCTCAACCAAGTTGCCTTTAAACATGGTCGAAGTACTATTGACTCCTTACTCCACATTGATGAGTTTGTTTCCACAGCTCTCTCTTGCAAAAACCACGTATCGATTCTTTCTATTGACTTCGAAAAGGCTTTCGAGCGTATTGGTATCCATATTGTACTAAATAAACTTAAAAAATGGAATATCGGACCAAAAATGTATAAATTTATAAAGTCATTCCTCTTACACAGAAAATTCAGAGCCAGGGTAAATAACTCCTATTCAAATATTTATAGCTTGGATAATGGTTTCCCCCAAGGGTCCCCCCTCTCTGTCGTTAGTTTTATCATTGCCAACGATGATATAAGCGATATTATTTTAAAATTTAATAACATTAGCCATACCCTGTATGCTGACGATTTATACATACTATCTAAGTGCAACGACTCTCTTCGCACAGTTAACACATTTAAAGAAATCATTCTACGCATCAATAACTGGTGCATTCAAACTGGTGCTATGATTTCGATACATAAAAGCAAACATCTGAATATTTGCAGAAAAATAAAATGTTCAAACCTCATCATTGTATCTGATAACGTTCAAATACCAACAGTCAATAATTTAAGTATTCTTGGCATCATATTTGATAATAAGTTTAATTTTAAGGAACATTGTATTGTTTTAAAAAAGAAATTAGCTACCAGGCTTAATATTATTAAATATTTAAGTTCAAAAAATAGTTTCATCCATATCAACACCCTTATCAACATCACCAAAGCAATTATATTGGCAAAAATAGACTACGGTCTGGTAATTTACGGAAAGTGTGCCAAATCTTATCTCAAAATGATACAAACCTCATATCACGCCGCAATCAGGAACAGTCTAAAAGCATTCAGAACTAGCCCAATAAAAAATATGCTCACAGAAGGTGGTTTTCCACCCATCGATGATAGGATAGATCTCCTAACATCCAGACTCGTGCCAAAAATCTACCAATTTGGTAGATCTCCGATTTACGTTGATGCTGTAAAAATTTTAAAAAGAAGGAAAACTCCAAAGATTCCATCAGCACTTTACAACGCATTAAAATTCGCTAAAAACATTGGCCTCGAACCGACATTGAAAAACACTGTAGTTGAAACATATCCATCCTGGCTTTTACCTCCTGATGCAATAAATACCAGCCTCTCCAAATTTAAAAAAAGATAATACACCAAACGAAATATACGTTCAACATTTCCTGGAACTGATAAACACCTACGTTATTAACAACTGGAAAATCGTTTTTTCCGACGGCTCGAAAAATAATGAAGGCACAGGCTTTGCAATAGTAAACGCAAATGACACCCTTATATCTACTGAAAAGCTCCCATCTTATTTTTCCATACTTTCAACAGAAGCGATGGCGGTACTTAAAGCTGCGCAAATGGCAATTAGTTCAAAAACCAAAACTATTATCTATTATGCACAGATAGCCTCTCAACGCTAACTGCTATTCTAAACATAAAAAACCGCTCACCGATCATTAGTAAAATTCGTGACACCCTAATAAAAGGAAAAACGACCCTGAAACTAGTGTGGGTTCCAGGTCATGCTGGTATTCGGGGTAATGAGTTAGCAGATCAGTATGCAAAAGTTGCTTCCACTGACCCTAATCTCGTTATCTCAAAATACCAACCCGAAAAAATCGATTATTTCAAACTTGCCAATTCTTATTGGGCACAAAAAAAGGTAGAAAACTGGAGACTATACATGCACCACTACTCCAATATCAATCCAAACCCAATTGTTTATCCCATCTATCCTACAACCACAACATCAGCAATGAATAAAAGCTTTCTTAGACTACGACTTGGACACACCCAGATTACTCATTCCTATCTACTCAACAGGACCACATCTCCGATATGCCAATTTTGTCAATCCAACGAAAGATTAACTATAAAACACCTAATAGTAGATTGTCTACAGATGAAAACAATTTGCAAAAAATTACATAACGAAGACTTTTACAATCTTTTATTAGTTCCTTCAGAACAAAATATAAAAAACGTTTACATTCTCCTAAAGAAATTAAATCTTCAAAATAGTATATAAGAATTTAAAAAAAAAAAAAAACATTTTGCCTTCAGCCTTAAGCCCTGGTAGCTAGTGCTGTTTATAAATTACACTGTACATTTATGTATAGTTTAATAAATTATCATAATAATAATAATAATAATATTTTGTTCTTGCAATAGTACTAGAAGGACCATTTCTATTTTTTTTGTTATTCATTGTTGAACCATGCAGGCATTGGTAGGCAAATCTTTGTTTTTCTTGGTCGTTAGCAGAACGCAATTTTTCCAAAATCATACGCGTGCTTTCATTCATTTTTTTCAGAAAAGTACTAGAAGGACATTTTTCTTTTTCATCAGGGATACTCATGTTAAGTCGCAAAGTTGTCATTATTGTTGTAAAGATTGTAAACTTATGACATGGTTAATAAACTGTCAACCATTTTATGGAAAAACTTTTACGACAATATAGGAAATTGGATTTTTAAACTTTTGCAATGATATTCTGACATTTAATCTGTCTTAATCCGAGGAAATTATTACAATCCAAAAAGAAAAAAGAAAAAAAAAGAAAAACACTCAATTTAGTAAAAAAAAATTACTAAACTGGTAGATTTCCCACATCATTTATACATGCAGTTTTAGGAGCGTTTATTCGTCGTAAACTCAGATCGTAAAATTACGATCTTGCATGTATGCCGCTCAGGGTTGCAAAAGTCGATACAATTGTACTGTTTTCGATACAATCAACACTGCTTCAGTACACAAATTCCTTTATATAAAATTCGATACAATTCGTCCTGCAGCTATTTTTATAGGCATTTATCATCAAAATATGTTTTAAAAAACCAAAACATCACATAATTTGCTTTGCTATCAAAAGTCCGTTCGAATTTATATGAATACCACTGAAAGTACCAATTTTTAACTAAATTTTCTTGCCATTTTTTTGCTGTTTGATCATTCTTTTTGGACCTTCCAACTGTCTTCTTATTTTCTCGGATATTAAAGTAGAAAAATGTCTTTGTACAAATGGACATATCCTCGGTTCAAAGGTGAAAGTCATTAACTAACAAAATATACAATAAGGAGATAATTCAATTTTGGGTTTTAAAATTACAATTATGCTGATAAAAATGAAGTTTTGTTTTTAGCTTGTTATTTGTTTTTACGCACTTGATGCCATATTTTCTATAAGCAGTTTCGAATTTTAAATCACTCTCAGTTGATCATGTACCGGCAAGCGCTCTGCTTCTTTAAGAAAATGGGTTGGAAGGCCCTTATACACGCACAAGCTCTTTCGGAATGTTTGACCAAATCCATTAATTTTTGTTTTGATATGGGTAACTTACCCTGGTAAATGGGTGTAAGTGCCACAGGAGATCCCCCAAACAGATATATTTTTATAGTTGAAATTATTTTTCGTTCGTTCGTTAAGTGGCGCTACAGTTTTACAGTTTTTCAGTGCTTAGTTAACACAGAGTTAACTAACTCCGAAATAAATTTAATCTAGAGTTGACTCATGAAGCAGTTTTTCAGTACAGAATTAAATTTGACTCCGTGTGTGGTGATTTCATTTGGTAGCATTCATGATTTATCGATTTTTCTCTGTTATCACTTTATCCGCTGTTTGGTTTCCTTTTCCCTAAACATATGAAAATGCTTTTGTCGCAAACTTGCAAGTCTTTATTTTCTTAAAACAGTTAAACTCAATATTTCATACAATTTCAAGTTGCTAAGATCTGCATTTAGTTTCTCAAAATTAAATTAAATTTCCACATAAATGGAATTGAAAAAATGTTTGTCTGGTATTTTATCGTCTGTCAAAAACATCTGATCATTTAATCCCGGGGTTAGTTCTAGATATAAATCGACTGAAAAACTGCTTTCTCGAGTTAACTCGACTTTAATCCCGAAACTATGATAATCTCGCACTGAAAACTGGGCCTTAAAAGTCCTTTTCAAATTGTAACGACTAAATTTTAATGCAAGAAATTAAGTAGCCATATTTTTTTGCATCCATAGAATCGCACTCCATTTGGGAACGCCTTGACTTTTAAAACTTTAACTCTATTAAAGAAATAGAAAAAACGAAATCTTGATGACTGCTGTAAGCAACGATTTTAAAAATTTAAAAATAATACTGATCCTGGCAAGCTATCAAAACAGAAATATTACACAAAAATTTCGCAAAAATAATGAAGTTTTTTTCATTAAATGATCATATGACTGAAAGCTGACAAAAGAGTGGCGATAAAAGGAAGAAATGATCATAAGGAGTGACCGTTACGGCCAGTATGTGCATTGAAAAACAAAACTAAGTGAGATAGAGATTTTTTTCTTTTAAGAGAAATTAAAGGCCTGCACTTAATGATTTTTATAGTTTCGTAATTCCTGTAATAATTACAATTATGCCTCGGTTATTATTTCCAGTTATAAAACGTGAAAAGTCATAGTTATTTTCTTACAAAAAAAACATATTTTCACCAGTTTTGTACCTACTTTTACCTTTGAACTGACGATATTATAATTGTATAAAATAAATAGCTTATCAAAACACCAAACAATGATCAATATCAACCAGTACAATTTCAATACTATTTTTTTTAACTTTCATTACAATGCTGAAAAGGCAATTTTCATCCCTGATGCCGCTATTGTTAGAGAATACAGGGATTGTCTTGGAACAAAACACTGTTTTGGATAATAATTGTCACCAAAACGCATTTTTGCAAAAGCGTACGAGTACTTTTCTTTGAAATGGGGAAACATTTTTTTGATTTTCACAAACATGACTTTATTCTTCTTCAAAAAAGTACGCGAACGGAACAAAGAAAATTGCGTGAAATAAAGCAACTAATAGTACGTTTCCACCGGACCGAAACTCGTCATTTCATTAACGAAATTCAACATTTGAAAATAGTGTTCCCACCAAAAATAAACGCATTCCAACTGTCAAAACAACTTTTTTTTCACTGGATCTCCTCTTGCTATGATCTGACAAAATATCCGGGTACTATCAACTGCCAAGAAGAGCTTATCTCAACATACCTTCTTGTCCTGATTCCCAAAAAACAAGATCTATGAACGGTTGAGAGAAAAGCCAAGATCGTGTTACACCAACATAATTGTATTATTTTTTTTTGTATGTAATCAGTAAATAAAGCAAACACCAGGGCGAAACGGGTATCGAGAAAATCCTTGTTCAACAATTTCATATGTTGTTATTCCGAAGATATGTCATTTGCAGAAGCTATTTTAAAAGAAAAAGCAAAAGGACATCATACGATTGTTCATTACTTAATAAAAGTTTATGCATTTTCTTCTTATATTTATATTTGTTTTTCGAACGATTTTTCCAAAACAAATTACAGAGCAGTTTGACGTTTCTGGGAGAAAAAACTGGTTTTTGCAGGGGAAAAAGGTAATGTTTGATTTGACATAACTCGGCTGGACGTCATTTGAAATAGCATTTCAGCGGAATGCCGAATTCCAGAATTTGAAATTATATGGCGGAATGCTTTGCATTTCAGCTGAAATCACGAATTTCGCTGAAATCACGCATTTCGACTCGGTGGAAACGTACTATAAATCTTTTCTTCGATTATATTTTTATAACTTTCATATTACGCGAACGTTTTTCATTCAAAATTACGTTTGCACATGACTATATGAGTGGGCCTAATATAGCCTACAGCTACAGACTTCGAGTGTGGAGTTAACGATTGATTTCAATGTCAAGATCTTAATAGTTGATCAAATATCAAACCCCTCGAATAGCGAAATGACCCAAACACTTGAACTATCAACGACGTTGAGGTTGGATCTGAGTCACCAACAAAATTGGAATGGACAACATTAAAGTTAGTTGATTGCCATTTCGGATTGATAGACGATATTTTGTATACATTATTGCTGCTGATCGGATAAATTTATATGCCTATTTGTACGTGCTAGTGCTGCCACTAAACTAGCATGACAATGGCAATACCGTATTTGTCGGGAAAGTTATGGGGTTATGACATTACATTACAAAAGTAACCAAAGTTTTCCACTGTTAAAAACATGTATGCTACCGGAAGAGTTTTGAGTCTGAAATCCTGAAGCGATATTTTCTTCTCAGAACGTGTGCCAAATAGATACGTTAAACTTTTTAAAAGTCAATAATTTTTGACATTAGTGTGGTGAATATATTTGTCATTAGAGGGAAAAAACACATGATAGAGATTATTAAACGAAAAGCAGATGTATTTTGTATCAGAAAATGTAATACAATCTGCTAAACAAACTTAAATTGCCATATTTTTGCCATATTTTAATAAGAATTTCCGTTTATACTAAAGGGTGTCCCATAATTCATGCAAAATTTTAATTTTGCGTCATTTATTGATTTAAAACTGTAAACTGTGAATAGAATAATTGAAAATGGGATACCGACAGGCTTTAGTTTAATTTTTGAAAAATTTCTTATTTAAGGGCCAAACAAAATGTGTATCTGTAGCTGAGTGAAAAGTTAAAAACAAGGCAACCCGTAAGCGCTTACACAATAGGTCTGTTCCCGTACTTTTCAAGTAAAAATTAGTAAATTCTCAAATTTCTTGGAGTGGGGGTAAATTATCTCAGAAAGAGACAAAATTATCAAAAAGTACGGGAACGCGTTTAAGTAAAAAAAAAAACAGTAAAATTAGATATTTTGTATGCCTTTTAAAGAACAAATGACATAAATCACCTGTCAAAACAAGCGAGTTGTCACTTTTAGATACCAACTGACAGTTTACTGATTTTTACCAACAGAAATTTCTGCAGTAAATTTTTTTACAGATTCTTATGGAGGGTTAGTTTTTTGCTCTCTCGTGAGCTGTTTCTTTTACTTATTTTTGGGTACGGGAACGCCAATAAGTAAAAGTCAGTAAGAATCAGTAAACATTATTTTGTGCGGGAACAGACCTAATGTGTATCTTCGAGAATCTGTAGCTTGAAGTTGAATAGAGGGCAACTTCATGCAAGAAATGTATCTCTCTTTTGACAGCGATGCAAGATACCAGCTACAGATATGCATTCTGAGCAGGCCTTTAGGGTATATCTAATAGCGTTTTCGATTGGGATACAAAAAGCATTTTTTTATGCTCTAGAGCATTTTTTTTTCTCTAGATCAATTTGTTCGTTTTCGCACTCTTTTTTTTACTCTAGAGCACTCTTGAAGAATCTGGATTCCAAGTGAGATTTACACCGACATACACCAACAAAAAAACATTTAACATCTGACTTATGTCAGTTTGAAGCAGAGATAAGGGAAGTTAAAACTGGAGAAAATTGTTGAATACCATAACTCACGCACACATGTTTGAGTTATGGTTTTTTGGTGAGTTCAAGCTTGTAGGCAAAACCAGAAGTTTGGTATCTCTTTACTTCCCTTACCTGTGGTTTGAAGATTGCATTTCGCAGTTTGATTTGTGTTTTTTGTGATCAGTAAAAAATAAAAAGTTATTTTCTGCGTAAACTATGATTAGAAATAAAAAAAATTTCATATAATCATGGTCTGAAATTCATAAGCTTTGTTTTGACACCAACTCGCCAATGGTTGAATTTATAAAAAGGCGCAATGACTAAAAGAAAATTTCAAATGATGGTTTTCAATGATAGCTATAACTGCGGCCTAAAGATATACAATAAGCTGTCAAATGGCACACTAGCACACACACAAAACTAGATCAACCTCTTTTGTGTTCGATTGGTAAAATCTGAAATCTGAGAGCAAATCTGAAAATCTCAATCGAAAACGCTATAAGTTTGATTTGTGCGATGTGATGGTACAGTACGGTTTGAAAAGTATAGTGTGGTAAATTTCCGATATTGTTGTACAAAATTGTTTGTACTATATTTGACAGTTCATTTATGTCGTCGTAAGTATTATCACGTTTACAACGTATACCTACGATGCGTTTCAGACGTTGCGTGAATAGGTAGGGTAAAGTCACCTGTTTCCGAACATCCCCAGTTCTCGAACACTTTTAGCAAAAGTCGTTATTATTATCGTTAATTTTGTCACAGCACACTTGTACGTATACATATTCTTTGTTTAATTACCTCAAGCATCACATTCATAATAATGTATCTTATGTCAACAAAAATTATAAGTTTGCTTATGGGTTTCAATGAATCGGGTGGATCTGTTTTTCTTAAAAAAAAAAAGTTTCAGTGTACGTTTGGGAAAAGTTGTTTTTAGAACAAAATTTATCGGGTTTGTACTTTCAACTGGGCTTTTATGATATTAGTGCATTCAATTGTAATATTTCTTGACGTTTTGCAAATTTAAATTGAAGTCAACTAGTGGTTTTGGACTGTTCGAGAAAAGGAACCTATTTTTTACCCAGTTTCCTAGGTAACTGTGAAAAAAATGCTTTTTGCCATTTTACTAACTTAACTTATTGGAAAATATTATTTTTTTCTCTTTGCCATCATACAAATGTCAAATGTGTTTGTTTTCCTACAGATGCTGTTAGTTTGTCATTGACACTGACGTTGTCCTGAACAACTCTATTCGTTGGTGTTCGAAATAAGGGAACTGACAGTTTTGTGGTTTCCTATACTCGATCACCCAATATTTTAACTTTTTTCATTTAATACGTTGCAATAATTCATTCTCAAAAACAAAAATATAGGTACTTTGGCATTATATTCGACAGCACACATGATGAATCGCATATCGACCAAATGAGCGAGGTTTTTAGATACGTTCATATCCAGGTGGGGTCATGAGCAATCGTTCAATAATCGTCTGTGATTTCACGAGGCTGTTAACCGATTGAAGTAACATTTTATGAAGAAAGTTTTAACTCTTGAACTCCTTTGTGATCCTCAAAAGGAAAATTTGGATACAATAGGGGGTTCAACTTTACTCTTATCTGCTGTATAAGAATTTACGTTTTGTGTTATCTTTCAGAAATACTTTTAAATACCCAAGCTCTCATTAGAAAAATCTGTAATAAAACTTAAGGCACTCGCGAGTTTTCTTCCTTCGCAGGACTGTTCTGTTGCACCTGCTACCCATTGATATTTAAGGCTATCAAATTGCAACTAGCTCGGCTATTCGACTTTAGTTCGTCCAATAGTGATAAAAAATACAGAATGGCCACTCCACAATGATACCATTACTAGGTAAAACTCCAGAATAAATTTACAGCCCATATCTTGTCTTGTTATAACAGCAAACTTGTAGTCTAAAACTTACGATTATCAGATCAATCCTCAGTTGGATCGGGGGTATATTGTGCTAGGTTTCTAAAGAGATCTGGATTTGGATACAATAGCGCCCTAATAGTTTAGATTCGGCGTTAAACAGGAGACCCCCTTCATTGTGATGGGAGAATGTCGGGAGAGTACCTTTTTTCGGACCTGTACGGGCCGTTGACATTTATGCAAATGACTTCTCCAGAAGTTGTGTTGATGAAAAAGAAGAAATCGACAATTCTTCAACTTTATTGTACCTATCTGGTCTACTGAAAGCTTCACCTTCGTATCTTCTGATTTTGAAATCTCTGTGATTATTCTAGAGGTGAAAAACATATTGTCCGAATATTTTCAAGCATAAATTTAAAGATAGAGTGGCTGCCAGAGGTTTGCCAGTATGATTTCAAGAAAATATCAAGAACTCAATATGCGGACCTTGCTTTCTGCTTCTACTTTTTGAAGTCATCGTCTACTCGGACAACCGGAGCAATGCACATCTTTTGCAAAATTATTTCCAACTCCTACCTACACACCTGGAGCAGTGAAATAACCCCTGCGGATATAAGCCCCATTAGGCTTTATTCCCAAATAAAAGAAAATAGCCCCGGAGCTTATTTCCTTATCGAAATGGAACCAAGCCCCGCCAAAAAAATCATTAACACCCGCGGGGGTTATTGCCATTGGAAATTGGCAATTCGTACTCAAACTTTGCATACATCCAATATCACACCCATTGTAAATACAACCTACCCCGGAGGGTTCACGCTTTGAATACATGCAATTGTGACTTTGTGTGTATGCAAAGATTGAATATGCTATGGAGGGGCATGCTGCCCCCCTGCAACCCCCCTGTTGGGCTCACTGTTGTATTTGGGTTGCGTGCGAGGTTGATTATATGTAAAGGAAACAAACCCCACAAGCAAAAGGAATTAACCCCTGCGAATTTATTTCCATTTCGAAGGGGAAATAAACCCTGTGGGGGCTATTTATCTTTTTTGGGAATTAGGACCCATGAGGCTTATTTCCGCGGGGGTTATTGCACTGCATCTACCTATACCTACCTATTTAAAATTAATATTTTAGACAAACTTATAGGTATGATTAAAGTGTTCGAAAAGAGAAAACCTGTTGTTCGGCTTTAGGAAACAAGTGTTCGAAAATAGTGGAAAATAGGTACCTATGTGAACATTGCGCAATATCTGGCATAACGTGATCAAACCCTATGGTGAGCTATTTCAGGTCAGATTGTTGCACAATTATTGAACGTGGTGCTCCACACAGGAAGCGCCAACTTTCTTTTTTCACACGTTTTAATCGATATATACATTCAACTCTAATTGGCATAAGAACGCCAAAAGAAAACATATAAAGCGTTAAGAGATTAATAAATCATTCTCGATAAGAACAAACACAGAATAGCACATTCGTGCAATTTCCCATTGTAATGTGCAAATCAAGTTCGAAAGTCGAATATAATTATTTTCGGAAGCATTTCACGCTCCATAAAGACTAAGATTTACAGTCTAAAGGTTAAAGCGGAACCTAATACATCTTCCAGTTGATTTCCATACACAAAGTCCTATTTGCCGACTAAAAAATGTGAAAGGTTTTTCGTGTGCCTCTCTGGCATTAACTTGAAGATCTATATCTCGCCGAAAAAAAACCCCATCCCAGTCTTCAAAGTGGAAAAGGTTGCTCCCAACCAAACCGCATTACTGCAAATCTTTTTTTTTCTCTTACCAAAGCAATACAATGAAAACTCGCCAACTGTGGGTATGGGTAGGTGAAAATCGCGTTACATAAATTTAAGGTTTTTCCCAATAAATCTATCCTACCGGAACCACAATACTCACAGATACACTCTCAAAAGAGCCACAGAAAGATACAAAAACAACAAACAAAAAAGTTTGCAATTAAATCCGCAAAAATCTTTCAAGATACATAAGCAGGCAACCAACCCGACACACAAGATCTAACAATGATCCACAAACCGCTCCTATAGAAAAAAAAACCCGTTCAATGGTGTACGTACCTACCTACTTACATTAGAACTGAGAACATCATCACTCTTCTCGTATGCAAATTATTAAACAAAGAATATTCCGATGCATCGCGGGATTGATTTTGAAAAAAAAAAGATCGCAAAAAAATGCATAACCATTAAAAAATGCTCAATTAAAATTCACGAATTCATGAGAATCGAACGAAAGGCACGTAAACAAGCTCAAAACACAAAGCACTGCCAACTACTACGACCACAACTGACACAAAACCCCAACAACAACAATAAAAGTGGCAAACTGGCAGTTTTGCTAATTTATTATGCAAACACTGCGCGATAGCCAATATACCAAGTATTAGAAGCAATCGCGCAGTTGTTACTCTGTTCTCTCTCCAGCTCCACAACCAGCCATAGACTAGTAGCACAGAGCCATCTAGAAGTAACAAACAAAAAATGAAAACAACAACAAACCCAATAATGGATAAGAAATCTTCGAAACCGCAATGCACCAGGTGGATTCGATGATCTCGGGACAGGTAATCCCCACGGTCTTTCACGACTTGAAATAATTTCAGCACAAGCCCAAGTACGCAATTAAAAAAAAATATATAGAACAAAAAATGTCTGCCTTTGTGCAAGTAGGTCAAAAACGTCGCGACGAATTGTTGCCTTTTGATGTTTTCGAAAATATGACAGAGGTTGCGAATTTAGTTCGAAAAAAATAAATATTGCACATGGTGATGGCTACTGACCCGTACCTAGTACTTGGTATCATTGACAGAGGGGATCAACATCGGATCACTAGTGCACACACACACTCCTCTTCCCCACCGCGCCAAGAGAAAGACGATCGCGCAGATTTTGATGGATGATAGACCAACTACAAAGCGAGATGGATGATCGCGTAGCTACTATGTTTCTTCACTTCCTTATTAACCACTTACGTTGTAGATTATTGCACACAGCGCGACGACTGAGTAGAGTACGTACGAACGTACTTAACTCTGAATTTAGATCAACGGCAGTTGTTTGTGTTGTTGTTATTGTGAATGGTGGTGGTGGTGCTAGCCACTGACAGCAGCCGCACTGGCCGATGATCGTGGTTGGACGACCTATTAGACGATGACACTTTAAACGTAACTTAAAGAAATCACAAATTTACTGTCGAGTAGTTGGAATTTTTCGACCACAACTATCCTACTGAGCGACAATAATAATAATGATTGCGATGACAACAACAACGACAAAAATAAAGACGATCGAGCGTCACAAAAAAAAAAACAGCGGATCACTAGAGTAAAAGTAAAAAGTTATTTTGTTCGAAATTTATTTTTTTTTTCGTATTTTTACGCGCTGTTATTTTATTTAAGCAAATATGAAAGTTATACGTGATCGTACATAGATGGGAGGTACATACAAACGTTTTCTCACATACCTACGTATATACACAAATCACTCACTGCAGGCGCAGGCACTGTAGAGATTTATAATTTTTTTTTTTGCTTTTTTTTATAATACATACGTGTTTACACGATTACGATATAAAATGATCGTACACTTTGGAATTTCTAAGCTGAGAACACAGATAATTTTGAAAAGGGAGTTTTTTTTTTCTTTTTCACACCGTTTACCTTTTTATTGTTTTAATTTAATTTTTTTATTGTTGGGTGTTTGAGACGAGAGAAAGAATTCTGACTTGAGTTCAAACGTAGAACTGGAAACTGCAACCAGATACCAGATTCATAGCTCTCGAACTGATCAACTGGATTTGAGCTCTGAAAAGCTGAATCGGTTGGCTTATTTCGTTTGTACGGGTGATTCCATGTTAGTGATGGGTCAATACGTAGTTGAGTGTGGGGGTAGTAGGAAAGGTAGTAGAATGGTTGGAGCGTAGTGGATGGAGTGTCAGTTGTGTGTCATTTTGATAAGGAAGTGACAGTTGGGCTCAGTGTTGCGATGGTTTGTGTGTACAACACCAAAATGATTTTTGGAACAAATTTACTTAAGCGCGCACGCACTTTTTTTTTTAATATACTCACTAAATTATGCGAAAAATATTAGTAAACTTTTTAATCGTCGCTCTCAGTTAGCTTAAAAGATATTAAACAACAAAAATTCTGATTTTCCCCATACAATTCAACCATTTTTTTGACAGTTCACATATAGCGGAGCAATGGAGCATTGCCAGATAAAAAATTATATATTACTTAAATATTTTTTGTGTGAGGTCGTCAGGCAGTCGCTTAAGTCAACAGTTTTTTTAAGTTAACAGTACTCTGGGTGGCCCGCTTCGCGGGAACAAACGATTTCAACTCTCTTTCTGGGGACAGTCCACGCTCACGCAACTTCGTTGCTCCGCTCAGGGTATGTAAAGTCGTCAGGCAGGCGCCTTACCCCCTTATTCATTAGATTTCACTAAAACACATCTCAACGGTTGTATAGTTATACAGTGCATAAGTATTTATACAGCCTCTATTCAGGGTCGCACAATTTCTTATTCATAACATATTTCATAAGTCCACAACCGATCAAATTTTCACACTTCGGCAGATCCTGGAAAAAACTCAAGAAGTCCAAATCGATACCCACCACCTATTCATTGATTTCAAAGCCGCATATGACAGCATTTATAGAGACGAACTGTACAGAGCCATGTCTAGTTTTGGTATACCGCCCAAACTCGTCCGGTTGTGTAGGATGACGATGGAGAATTCTCGCTGCTCCATCAGGGTCGGAAACGACCTCACCGACATATTCGATACCAAAAAAGGATTTAGGTAAGGCGATGCGCTGTCATGTGACTTCTTTAATCTGATTCTTGAGAGAATTGTGCAAAACTCCAAAGCCAACAACAGAGGCACAATTTTCCAAAAGTCGGTGCAACTACTAGCATACGCTGACGATATTGACATCATATCATTGGTAGGACTCGACGTGATGACATAGCCACGTTTGCTAGTATAGAGAAGGAAGCGGCGAAAATGGGTTTAGCAGTAAATGAGGGTAAGACTAAGTATATGCTGTCATCACGAAAGGACTCACAACATCGACGAATTGGACAGAACGTCACCATTGACAGATATAACTTTGAGGTAGTAAGGGACTTTGTCTACCTCGGCTCCGCTATTAACTCTGACAACAACATCTCGTCAGAAATTAAACGAAGAATTACTCTTGCCAACCGCTGTTTCTTCGGGCTAAGAAGGCAATTTAGTAGTAAAGCCCTCACTCGAACTACTAAGGAGATCCTATATAAGACCCTGATCATCCCAGTCCTGCTCTACGGCGCTGAAGCATGGACCGTATCAAAAGCGGATGAAGAAATCCTTGGTCGATTCGAGAGGAAAATTCTTCGAAGAATCTTCGGTCCCGTTTGCGTTGACGGGCTATGGAGACGAAGATTCAACCAAGAACTATACGAGCTGTACAGCGACATGCCCCTGGTCAAAAAACTCCGCATTGGACGTTTAAGATGGCTAGGACATATAGAACGAATGGAGACCAATACTCCGGCTCGCAGAGTCTTCGATTCCCAGCCAGACGTCGGACGCAGTAGAGGAAGACCTCGCCTTAAGTGGCGCGCACAAGTGGAAACCGACCTCAACCAACTTGGAGTGCGCAACTGGAGGCAGTTAGCTAAGGACCGGGCTAATTGGAGAGGCATGTTGGTTGAGGCCCAGGTTCATTCCGTAAGTAACATATTTCCCCATCCGTAATAATTATACAGGGTTTGTGTCAAATAAAATACCAAAAAGCTCGTCAGAGTTACCAAGGGATAATTTTTATGGTTGCGAAACTCATGGTGACAATTTTATTTTCTACATTTTTATAACATATTGATGACTTATGTTAATTCAATAACATCATTTACAATGTTGAGTGTGTAGGTAAAGAAGAATTACCATTTGAACAAATTAAACAGTGAAACACAACTGCATTTAATTTTTTTCAACTTGCAATTGAACCTTTGGTAACCCTGATGCTCAGCCGTCTGTGTATACAGAAATAAAAAAAAAAATGATATACCCTTATACAGGCACTATTCAACCATCAGGCGCGTTTAGGATGTGCAGCCTCCATTCAACGTTGTATAAGTTTTATGAATAAGGTTTTTGCGTTTAGAGGCATTTCAAGGAGTGCATAACTTTATACACACCTTATAATGAGTTTATGAATAAGGCTGTTAGTCAACAGTTTTCTTCTTAAAATATTTTTATTTGGTATGTTTTTTTTTAACATAGCAATGTTGAATACACCGCAGCAGAAAACAAAGAAATAAATGTCAAACTACACACAATTTGTATGGAATTATAACCAAAAATTTGCAATTTTATTTTTTAAATAACAAAAACATTTCAATAATGAGCACGCATTGACAAATCGGTTAATAAAAAAAAACACAAAAAATGAGTGCGCGCTTAAGAAAATTTATCCAAACATTTTTATTTGGCATGTTTTTTTCAACATGGCAATGCTGCGTACACCGCAGCAGGAAAAAAAAAAGAAGTGTCAAACTACACACAATTTTTATGGGAATTTAACCCAAAAATTGAAATTTGTTTTAAGCATAACTTTTTAACTAAATGTGAGCGACGATTTTTAAAAACATATAAATATTTAGTATTCAGAGACGAATCGGTTTATATAAAAAAAAAGTGCAAAAAGTGAGAGCGCGCTAAAGTAAATTTATCATCTCGTGATGATCTGACAAATTGTCCGAGTAGTATCAATTAGGTCTGTTCCCATACAAAATAATATTTACTGATTCTTACTGATTTTTATTTATTGCCGTTCCCGTACGCAAAAATAAGTAAAAGAGACAGCTCACGAGAGAGCAAAAACCAACCCCTCCGTAAGAATCTGTAAAAAAATTTACTGCAGAAATTTCTGTTGGTAAAAATCAGTAAACTGTCAGTTGGTATCTAAAAGTAACAACTCGCTTGTTTTGACAGGTGATTTATGTCATTTGTTCTTTAATACATTTGTTCTTTAAGGCATACAAAATATATAATTTTACTGTTTTTTACTTAAACGCGTTCCCGTACTTTTTGGTAATTTTGTCTCTTTCTGAGATAATTTACCCCCACTCCAAGAAATTTGAGAATTTACTAATTTTTACTGAAAAAAGTACGGGAACAGACCTATTGTCAAGAATAGCTCACCCTGCCATCGTGCAGGAAGTACACACGCACACATGAATGGTTGTGACTGTGTTGCCAGAAATTTTCTACAGTAATATGCCAGATTAAAAAATAAATATGCCAAAATTTATGGGGGAGTAAAAAAAAAAAGACAAAGTTTTACAATAACAGCTTTATTGCACTAAAAATAAATTAGGTTGAACCAAAAAGTTACAAACGAGTGGTGGATGCACGACTGGGTCGTACGCAACCTTCTCTTTCGCAGCGAGTTAGGCGTTAGATCAAATAGTACGCATTTTGATTATTAATGCTTAAAATGATATAAATAATTTCGAAATGTGATTATACGAACGTTTACTCCGAAATTTGAAGGAATCGGTGTCTATGTGAATAATAATTATTTTTCGTTATTGGCCAAAACTGAAAATTCCGTTTAGTGATAGTTGGGCTACAACTTATTATGTGGAATTGTTTAAAATTATAATAGTAGTATATATATTAAATTTCATTCAATTTGACATAGTAGTTTGCGAGAAATTAACAATTTTCTTTATATGGCCTGAATGACAATATCTGTTATATGGCATCTCTCGAAAAAACTGGGTATGCAGTGTTGTTGGAACTAATATGCTTATAATATATATAAAGTTTAAACAAAATCGTTAGAGCCGTTTTCGAGAAAATTGAGGTTATGTGAAATTTTTATATGGCAGGTACCGTGAATATAATGGCTAAAAGAAAACAAAAAAAAATGGCCGAGAATTATACCAAAAGAAACTTGGATACGAAATTTGAAGAAAATCGGTCAAGCCGTTTATGCTGGGGAGACCATTACGGACAGACGGACCGACGGACGGAATTCCAGAAACCACTTTTTTGGGTTCCGTTATCATCGTAATGTTAGAATTAATCAAAATCTCGAGGTCGAAAATTTTCACGAAAACAATATCTTTCTCTTTGTAAGAGAAAGTTAAAAACATAAACATCAACACAAAATGACTTCTAATTAAGAAATCAACAAAAATTCAGTCTTTAGTAATGAAAATTACATTAAATTACTAGAAAGCTCATCAATTACAGAACTTAGTTCATCATTTTTCCCGTTTTCGTCAGCGTTGATATTTTGCCGAGTCTTTTATTTTATTACTGACATCCTTCGGTATTTCGTAGGACATGCAACATTTATCCTCTAATCTTAACCCTTCTCTTATGTATAAAATACTATTAAGAATGTTTCATTTCATTCTATTTCGAAGCTTGCATTTTATAACATTCATTTTGCTAAAGAGCCTTTCCACTTCTGCATTTGAAAATGGTAAAACCATCAAAGAAACTGCGAAAGATGCCAATTCATGATAAGGATTTTCATTCATTGCATTTTCAAACAAAATTGAGCAGCATTTCACGGGCAGTTGACGTTTGAAAGTGAATTGAATGTTTTCTTATGAGGCTTGACATTTGATACGCCAAATTGACATTGTTATACACGTTTTCAATAATGCCAAAAAAAGAAAACTTTAATGGATGCATTCGTGATTGTAGCGAATAATAATAGAAACATGTCATGATCTTATTGCGTTATGAGTTTTTATGTTGAATGTTGAAAATATGCTAAATTGCATATACATAGCATATTTTATATACACTTTTATGCAATTGACGGTCCAATATGCTAAATTTAGCATAAAAAATGCTAAAATGACAACACTGGCCTTGTGAGAAAGCTAGGCCCTGGGTAATTGACTTATTATATATGGACTGCTTGTATCCAACTTCACTTATGTTCCAAAACAACAAACACGCCACTGTTTCACTACGAAAAACTAAGTAAGCTAAAAAAACGTTTGCTTCATCACATTGCAAAAAAAAAATGATTGAAATGATCATAAAACATTAATCACAAATAAATTTACAAAACTTGTTCAGTGTTTGGGTCAATAAGTGAAGAAATGTATTGTTATTGCAGTATTTATTTGAAATCACTCTTTGTGGTTTCCCATCTTTTGAATGGATGACGTTACATGTTGCTATGGAAAAGAATCTCTTCGCACCAGATGTCGCTCATTTGTTAACCTTTTACTATGGAAATTCAACCTTAATGGCGGCATGTGTAAAACAGTGGCGGCTGTGCGTCATTATTAAGCTGGACATACACGAGCTGGACATACACGAGAGAGCCATTTGGATCGAGTCTTTTTGGGCTAGAAAGCAATTGAATCATTTGAATTTGGTGCAACAACTCGCGCTCGAGCCTACTGATTGGCAAAATTACTTAAGGATGGATGAGATGACATACAATACGTTGCTCCAAATGGTCATACATATGATCAAGAAAAAGGATACGAATACGAGAGAAGCCATAACCCCTCACGAGAGATTGACTGCTACTATTTGGTGATTAGCAAGTGGGTGTACCCTTGAGGAACTGAAATTTCATTCAGCTATTTTACCACGGGCCTTGGGCAAGATAATCGGCCCTAGCGAGGTAACCGTCGGAGCGGAAAATTCTCCGATTTTGTACGATTCCGATGATTTTTGCTTTGAGGTATTCTTCCGAAAAGCTGTTCGGAATATTTCTCCGACATTTCGTAACGCATCCCAGCGAATTGCGTTGAAGTGCGTTCAGGTGCATTTTTTGTTCAATTTTTGACAGCTAAGTGCAATTCTTTTTCCGATTTCTCCGACACAAATTCGTCGCGGAATTTGTTTACGAAGTGAAGTGGAGTGATAGAAAAATGTATGTAATTATATTAAACTATTTATTTAAGTAATTTTCGTAGTAATGGTTTGAATTTGTGTTTCCAGGGCGAGCTCAAAGGAGAAAACCACCCCTGAACAGTACGAGCTTCGTCGTCGCATTTGTGTAGTATTTCTTTCCGATGGCAAATACCTCGAATGGAATTTGAATCTCCGATGTATTATGCGTTGCGGAAAATTTTCCTGTGTCATCGGAAGAAAATACTACACAATTGCGACGGCTTCACTTCACTACAATTCGTAAATAAATTCCGCAGGAAATCGGAAAAAGTATGGCACTTAGCTGTCAAAAATTGCACGAAAAATGCACCTGAACGCACTTCAACGCAACGCATTACAAAATGTCGGAGAAATATTCCGAACAGCTTTTCAGAAGAATACCTGGAAGCAAAAATCCTCCGAATCGTACAAAATCGGACGGATACCTCGATAGGGCCGAATAACTGACACCTGTTAAGCGATTGCGTTATCGTTAACACTTTGACAGATCAATCAAGAAAAAGAGATGTTAAACCCAACAAAGTGATGTTGTGGATTTAAGAATGTATTCTACAATATCGTTTTGGGAGAAAGATAAAGTGATGTGTTTTTATTTGGTAGAGGGCGCTAGAGCAAATCTAAAAACAAGCTCGGCGATCTCCCATACGGCGAGGCCCAGCCTTGGCCCGATGGCTCGGGCTCATGGATTTTGAACTTTCCGAAAATCCAACCGAGTCTACCGAGCCACTCAGATCCATCTGAGTTCCACAACACACACGGTGGATTTTGGCTCGGCGCGAGGTCATTTGGCTCATTGGATCGCCGGGTATATGGGCAGCTTAATGGTGTTTTTTGTTGGTAAAAAATCAATCTTTTTATACCCTATCTCATAGGGGTATATTAGTTTTGATACATAGTTTAGAAACATAGAGAAATAATTTAGCTTCATATACCTCAGTATATGGATCGACTCAGAATCGCTAGCTGAGTCGATTAAGCCATGCCTGTGTGTCCGTCCGTCTATATGTATGTTACCGATTTTAAGGTCTTACATTTTGAGTGAGGATAATGAAATTTGGTATATAGGATCCTCATCCGTGCCTACAGAAACAAGTGTAAACATTTTTGAAATCCGCCCATTGCCACGCCGCCCTTTTTTTGGCTAAACCATAAGGAATTTTGAAAATGCTTCTGAACAGCATATTTAGACAATACAATGCCATGTCCACTTTTTGGGGCATTTCTAATAAAAAAAAACTTTTTTCGGTCAAGTTTTGATGCAGAATCATTGGTAATATTAATATGAACATTTCGTCGATAGACCATTTTAACCCACGCCCACTTTTTGGGTTCGTTTTTATATAAAAACCGTTTTTATACACAACTCCATAACATATGCAAGAGAAAAACCTTTTCTTTTGTAGTACCATAAAAGTATTTTATAAACTGTCTCTACAATTTGTTGTGACAATGCCATTTTCTATATTTAATCCCCATCGTGTAAGCCATGTCCACTTTTTGGGGATATAAGTTATACAGATGGGATGGGGTAGGGTATACAATGATCCGCACAGCGGATTGTAGCCTTAACTATATCTGTCAAAAGTCCGATTTTGACAGTTGTTGTGTTAAATTGGACAAAAAATTGTTTTTTTTTATACCCTATCCCATAGGGGTATATTAGTTTTGATACATAGTTTGTAACATAGAGAATTAATTTAGCTAGATATACCATAAAGTATATGGATCGACTCAGAATCGATAACTGAGTCCGTCCGTACGTCACCACTTTTTGGGCCTTAAATTTTGAGCTAAAATGATGAAATTTGGTACATGTGCTCTTTGTTGCTCCCAGCAGAACAAGTGTATTTTTTTTTAAATCTGCGCACTGCCACGTCCCCTTTTTTAAAAAACGTAGTTTTTAAAAAACCGTAACGAATTTTTAATAAAGTGTTTGAGCAGCATATTTAGAGAATCTCAATATCTATATTTGCGTCTATATAGTTTTTTGTTTTTTGCCAAGCCCACTTTTTGGGGGCGTTTTTAGTAAAAAAAAAAAACTTTTTTCGGTCAAATTTTCAAAGATTCGAAAAAAACTTTTAACCCACGCCCACTTTTTGGGAGCGTTTTCCTACAAAAACCATTTGTATGCCCTACCCTAAGGCATATGCAAAAGAAAAACGTCGTTTTTTGCCGAACCATAAACGATTTTGATAAACCGTCTTAACAATATGTTGTGATGACCCACTGGGGATATTAATTTTAAAAATTCTGAATTTTTCTGCAGATCTATAACTAACTATACTTACTTAAATTACTTAAGTGACGCTACAGTCCGGGATGAACCTGGGCCTCAACCAACATGAATCTCCAATTAGCCCGGTCCTTAGCTAACTGCCTCCAGTTGCGCACTCCAAGTTGGTTGAGGTCGGTTTCTACCTGTGCGCGCCACTTAAGGCGAGGTCTTCCTCTACTTCGTCCGACGTCTGGCTGGGAATCGAAGACTCTGCGAGCCGGAGTATTGGTGTCCATTCTTTCTACATGTCCTAGCCATCTTAAACGTCCAATGCGGGGTTTTTTGACAAGGGGTATGTCGCTGTACAGCTCGTATAGTTCTTGGTTGAATCTTCGTCTCCATAGCCCGTCAACGCAAACGGGACCGAAGATTTTTCGAAGAATTTTCCTCTCGAATCTACCAAGGTTTTCTTCATCCGCTTTTGATACGGTCCATGCTTCAGCGCCGTAGAGCAGGACTGGGATGATCAGGGTCTTATATAGGGTTTCCTTAGTAGTTCGAGTGAGGGCTTAACTACTAAATTGCCTTCTTAGCCCGAAGAAACAGCGATTGGCAAGAGTAATTCTTCGTTTGATTTCTGACGAGATGTTGTTGTCAGAGTTAATAGCGGAGCCGAGGTAGACAAAGTCCCGTACTACCTCAAAGTTATATCTGTCAATGGTGACGTTCTGTCCAATTCGTCGATGTTGTGTGTCCTTTCGTGTTGACAGCATATACCTTGTCTTACCCTCATTTACTGCTAAACCCATTTTGGCCGCTTCCTTCTCTATACTAGCAAACGTGGCTATGCCATCAAGTTCAGTCCTATTAATGATGTCAATGTCACTATATTGCTGTATCACTTAAGAGTGGTTGCTGGCGTAAATTTCGGATTTCAAACACTATTTTGACCAAGAGGGGTCAAATCTGGAGCTCTGGGTGAGTTGTCAATGTCGCCATTTTTTGACAGCCAACCTCAGCCAATATCATAATTCACATCATAGCCCAATGGTGGTGGCAAACTTTCACTTTTTGGTTATGCAATTCATTGATCTCCTGTGGAATCTCCATTTCATAAATGCGGTAATTTTACTTGTTAACGGCGCAAGAGAGAGTAAAATCGGCCTCCTCGGTCATCAAAATGTGCTTCCAAAATGTAGGTTCAATGTCAACCCTTCGAGCGACTCTTTTGGCCGTATTGACTGGACGGCAATATTATTTGAATATATTGCGCTTATACGGACATAAATCCAAATATCCTTTCAAAACGCTTCGCATGGTTGTTCCACTAACGTCAAAATGCTGAAAGCAGTGACATGACGTTTCGATACTCTCTTGCTGCTTCATTGGAACTTATGGGCGTTAATGAACGGCGAAGCTTAATCGAAAAGACCGAAGCCCATGTCATCGTCTCCTTCCTCTTCGGATTCCTTTCGCCGATGTGCTCAACGAAATTCGACACAAGACGACGACTAGTGTTGTCAGAGATCTTCACCTCGAATGGGAAATAAATTCACTTATTTCTGTGAGGTGAGCGCTCTGGCATCCGCGATGGCCTGGTCTTTAAAACGGAGGTTCGGTCTTCCTTGCCTTCTCGAACCTGGGGGCTGGGATTTGAAAATCCTCTAAGCTGGGGCATTATTGTCCATTCGGTCGATGTGGCCAAGCCAATGTAGTCGACGTGTTTTGGCCTTTTGGACTACATCCACATCTTGGTACAGCTCATAGCGTTCGCGGTTGTATCTTCTCCTCCATTCGTCCTTTTTCTTTCGAAGGAGCCCAGTATCAGCTCTCCCTTCTTGCTTATCGTCCATCACTCGGCGCCATAAAGCATAACTGGCAGGATAACGGTTTTGTAGAGCACACTTCCGCCCTTCGAGTTAGGAGTTTTGAACCCAGCTGTTTCGCCAAACCGAAGAAGCAACGGTTTCTTAGGGTAATTCTTCGACGGATCTCCACTAGGTTGTCATCCGAGGAGTTTATGTTAACTACGAGGTAGGTGAACTCCTTAACAACCTCGATTGTTGCTATCAATAGTGACATTTTGTCCTAGGCGGTGGACAGATGCTTGTTTGTTTGTTGATAGCATGATCTTGTCCTCATTTACTTCAAGGCCAACGGATTTCGGCGTATGCTGGTGTAGTTGCACCGATTTATGGAAAATTGTGCGTCTGGTGTTGCCTGTTCTCTCAAGAATAATGTTAAAGAAGTCACATGAATGTACGTCGCCTTGCCTAAATCCTTTTTTGGTATCAAATGTGTCGGTGAGGTCGTTTCTGACTCTGATGAAGCAGCGTGAGTCCTTTGCGGCTTTGAAATTGATGAATAGGTGGTAGGTATCGATTTTGGCTTCTTGGGTTGGCTCGTAGAATCAATCTTTCGCTATATCCTCCGTGGGAGCATGATCGCATATAAGGCTAATTCATGGGCATTAATCACTTCTTAAACAGGCGAGGTTTATACGCAGTGACGGCGAAATCTTTGACTACGAGATTTTTTGCCGACCTCGTTTATACATGACGCACACTGGTGTAAAACAATCGCAGAGACGGTGACAAAGGTGCAGCAACTCGCGAGCTGGTTGTGTTTGATTTTTTTTTAGCAATGAATGACAAAAATAAACAAACGTCATGAATAGTAGAAAGTGACATATGTAATACAAATCACGTTGACAGAATTACTATTTGAGTGAGTTAAATGTAACCCTTTTGCCTCATTGTTGACATGTCTCCATCGACACTTATGGCGTTTTCCATTGGGAAATCTTGATTTAGATCTGAAATTTGATCTTTTTGAGTGTCAATGGAACACGATTCAGATTTATATTTTTTTGTCATTGTATTGGTGTCATTTCGTGTCTGTGAAGTTAGCGTCGGTGTAGCTGCCAACATTAAAAACATAACAAACATTTGAAAATACAGAAATTATCTTCATTTAATTCATTCAATCAATTTAATAGTTCAAGTATAACTTTCTTTTCTGTGTCTATATCCATTATTAATATCTTAACCCAAAGCACTCTTGTTTTTCACAACCGAAGTATAAAATCAAAATGAAAATCACTCTTGTCAAACTGACAGCTATCATTTGTATTGGTATTGGTAAATCTGCCGAAAAATTCAGATTTGCAAAATTGATCTCTGATCAAAAAAAAATCAATTTTTTCGCTCAATGGAACACAACAACTGTCAAAATCGGTCTTCAGATCAAAACAAAAATGGATTTTTTTCCCAATGGAAAACGCCATTCATATTTCATTGAATAGACTTGTAATGGGGGATCAGAGATTTTCCTTTGCAGAGATTTTTCTTAAAATGTGGAACAACCAGCAAAAGGGGCACTTTTCAGTCTTCCAAAAAAAAATCCTTATTCCGTAGCATATTATATTGATGGATTCCTTTCATAATATATCACAAATAACCAGAAGACTCAGTGGGACAATGGTAAGTGCGAACTGCGGCGCAGAAAGTCTGGATTCGATACCCAGGCTAATTTTTTTTTTACTGGCCCTCTTCTCGCGATGATCTGACAAATCGATCAATTGTCGACAAGAGATCCCGCCATCATGCAAGTAGTACACACGCAATCAAAAATTTGTATTTTTTTCATAGTGGAATACGTCTGTCTGTTCTCCACCAACCGTCATTCCCATTTCACTCCATTTCTAATACGAAATGCTCCCTCAACTATCCCATCACTATTCAAACCATGATTTGACAGATCAATTAAATACACGAACAATTTCATGATTAAAACAGGTTTTCTAATTCTATCAGTATGTGTGTATCATTTTCGCAGCATACTCTCAAAACCGCGGCTATGTGAACTGCAGGCAAAGTGTTTGTTTACGGCAGGCGATCGTTTGTCAGTGGGACCAACGGCCGCGAGGTGAGGCATTTGATTAGAGGGGAGACAGAGAAACAATCAGCAAGTGGTCTCGGACATCGTGTATGATAGTGTTAAGTTTTCTGAGTATGACTGCACAGGTTTATGTGTGGTTCCTCTATTTTTCTCGTCGATATTTTCTTAATTTCTTGTTCATCTCGTGTGCATATATAAAGATAGAGGCGACAGAGAGACACTCAGCGGTGTGAATCATCGCGAACACCGGAGGAGATTCTCTGTCGGCGGTTTTTGGAAAACTATAATATTTTTGTGCACAACACTAGCGCTGTGTGGCGTATGATGAAATCACTTTGACACACTAAATTATGTAAATCGAGAAAAATTAAGCGAAACAGTTTTTTGGTAATTGAATTTATTACCTACTACATAATGTAGCCTACTGTCAGTGTGACAGTTCTCTTCTAAATTGAGAAGAACTACAACGATTACACCGGGAATTGGATGGTTTGTTGTTGTTGTGTTGAAAGTTTCGCGTTACAATTGAAATGCTAGATTGCGCAAAGTGTAATTGTCCATTATTTTCGTATTTTTTTTCCTTTTTCGTTTATCAATTTCTTGTTACCTAATTTGTGAACAATAGTTACATTGGCACTGCCTGGTACAGTAACAATAAGCTACTGTCATAGCGGTGGCGGCGATGGCGACTCGTTGCAGTTGTCTCTCGTTTGTTTGTCGTCGTGTCGTGGAGCATGGTCTGCGACGACGTTATCATTCATAATTTCTTAGCTTTTTTCGCCATTTCTGCGGGCCGCAGCGGTGGGGGCGGTATACTCAGCGGTAGGCACACGAAAGGAAAAATCCAATGCGGCAAAATATGTGATGCAAGATGCTGGCGATGGGAAATTCGTTTTTCTTTTGACAGATACAACTCGTGTGTGCATTAGGTTTGATTTTTTTTTAAATCAGAGGGTGTAAGGTTTGGAGTTGCAGGGAATAACTTCATCTAACACATGGGAAAGTTGCTGATTATGGTTGGAAAATATGTGTTTATGTGTAATCTGTTATTTTGCGAGTGGGGCGTAAACAGTGATTACATTGTTCGGTTGTGTGTGTTTTTTTTTTCTGATTGAATTTTATTGGGGCGTACAATGGATCTTTTGTTCGAGTGGAATGTTGAATCCTGTTTTGTGTGCTCCACCTTAGCAATTGAAAGTATGTAGGTATAGTAGGTATATGGAGATTGCAAGAATTACCATTTTATTATTTTCAAACGTCATTTGAAGGTCATTTCTGACAGATAGGTGAGTCAAGGAGGTCAAGGTGAATAACATTCGAGAAAATTAAATGTAATTTATATTTCGGCTTATTACAGGCAGTAATAAGGTTTATTGGCTTAGGAGCAATTGATTTAATTTAACCAATAAGCACATGATTGGTGAGAGACCGGTTAATAATTTAAGCATTTTAGATCGCTTTGAGTGAGGTGGTATTGTGGTGTTGTTCCTCTTTTGTCTTTGGTATTGGCAAACAAATGTCTTAATAGTAGTAGGAGTATAGGTAGGTGTACCGAATTGTGGGTAAAGAGAAAGTGTCTTAGGTCGTTGATCTTTTGTCTCTGTTTGAATGGCAGGACAACGTGGAATAAATTGAATGGGGATTTGAGCTGTGCCTGTGATTTATTGAGTATGACGTGGTAAAGATTATACGTATATTTGAAGTCAGAACAACGCATAGCTATTAGGTCTGTTCCCGTACATTTTCAGTAAAAATTAGTAAATTCTCAAATTTCTTGGAGTGGGGGAACGCGTTTAAGTAAAAACCAGTAAAATTATATATTTTGTATGCCTTTTAAAGAACAAATGACATAAATAACCTGTCAAAACCAGCGAGTTGTTACTTTTAGATTTGATTATTCGATATGAATTTCCAACTAATCTTACAAAGATGATAGCATCCATGCTATATGGAAAGAAATTTGTTGTAACAGATAGAGAATACACGACAGCTGAAGTTTTTAATGTCCATAATGGTCTACTTCAAGGCACAGTAACTGCTCCACAGCTCTTCAATATCTACATTTCTGATATACTTAGGGAACTCGATAATTCATTGGCATTTGCCGACGACGCTACACTGTATGCAAGCGGCTCAAAAATTGAAGACATTCAAATCCAACTTCAAAGCAAGTTTGATAGGTTTCAAGCTTTCTGCTCCGAATGGAAGCTTAAAATAAACTATACGAAATGTGAAACCATACTGTTCCGCACCCCAATAAGACGCGGTAATTCAGATTTGAGACGCAACTGGAGAAATCTCAAAATAACGAGTTCAAATGGTCTTCGGATCGAGTCGAGGACCGTGGTAAAATATTTAGGTGTTCATTTGGACAAGTTTCTGTATTACAATGAGCACATAAATATTCAATTAGACAAGGCAAGAGCGGCATTCATGTCGCTAAAAAGCCTGTTTTATTCCAACTATCTTAGATCCGATGTGAAGATCATTTGTTACCAAGCATTCGTTCGTCCAATTCTGACTTATGCGAGTCCAGTGTGGTGGAACATTAACCCATCGTATATGGAAAAACTTCGAGTGTTCGAGCGCAAATGTCTTAGAGCTTGCACACAGATGTATAGGAGTGCACATTCCGATTATAGGCATTATGTCTCAAACAAAAGACTTCTGGATGCTTCCGGTGTGTCCAGAATTGACAATGTCATTCTAGATCTTGTAAGGAATCACTTTGTTCGTTCGGCAAGTGTTAGCGAAAACGAATTAATCTCTGGATTATTCTATCCGAATCCTGGGTATTTCAGAAATGCCTTGGAAAGTGGATACATTCCGCCAGAAACATTTCTGTTTCTGGATGCATATGGCTACCTATCGGATTCAACGAACGTTCCAATAATATACCATGCTGCAAGGAGAGCAACAGATATAAGGATCCTTTATGAGCCTTTTGAGTCGGGGGACGGGAATACTGATCAAATTAGACACTGCATTAGCATACCCCTAAGCGACAAAAGTAACACTAACAGGAGACCGATACTGGTGGCTAGACTGGGCTGAAGCCGATACTTAGGTTAGGTAAAACTAGGCCCTGACATGTGATCTCTGATCTAACGATGACTTGTTAGTCGATGGAATAGAGATCACATGACAGGGCCTAGATAGATTTAGATAGGTTTAGATAGGTTAAGTTAGTCTTGTAGGTTTTAGTTTTATATAAAAAAAAAGTTGCGACTGTCTTCTAATAGGTTTTGATTCACATTTTCCTATTTTAAAAAAAATATATATATAGTACATAACAATAATACAAAAATTCACAAAAAATATAAAATTTGAATTAAACAAAAAATTATATATCATGTAATGCGAACCATAATGGTCTTTTACTTTGGCAAAAGTTAAAAAAATGTCTAGTCTTTAAGTTTATTTAGGCTATTAATTAATATTAACGAAATTGTGAATAAATAAACGTTAAAAAAAAAGAGTAGTTTTTTGCTCTCTCGTGAGCTCTCTCTTTTACTTATTTTTGCGTACGGGAACGGCAATAAGTAAAAATCAGTAAAAATAAGTAAGAATCAGTAAATATTATTTTGTACGGGAACAGACCTATTATTGGCAAAACTTTTACAACTCATTAAATAAAATTGAGTATAAATTTTTTCCTATTGTCTGAGCTGAGATTCGATTGAGTGGAACAACATTCTCAGAAGATGGAAACGTTTTCTATCAACCAAAAATTTCCTTACCTCGCAGCTTATAATAATGATGAATTCCTTTCACGATGTACACAACAGAACCAGCTAAACACTTCTTTAAGCAAAAATGGTGATGAGATAAATCCGACAAATTTTTGAAAAATATCTGGTTCCTCAGATGGGGACTCGTGTTATTCGCTGGCCCTCTTCACGCTATAATCTGTCAAATCATCCAAGGAGTATAGGTACTTTGTCATGAAAACTTACCTCGAATCAGAAGGTCGAATTCTGCATAAAACTGGAGGTAACGTCATCGTTTAATCGTGCAAGAAGTACACATAATTGGTCATTAGAAAAGGGCTAGACCCTGGGTCCTATAATTAGAGTGTTACAACAATAACAATTTGTTTTATTTTAGCTAACTCTCCCTACAGTAGCTGCACGCTTGAAGTAAGATGAGATCGATTTCTACATTAGCCACTTAGCAGAGGTCTCCCTTTGATGAGTCTACCATCTGGTTGGGAACTCAAGACTCTGCGGGCGAAGTCTTTCTGTCCATGTTCTCCTAGCTGTCTTCGCAGAGTTTTATTTGACCAGGTCTCTGACGTTTTATTTCTTACGAGCTGTCATTGGCTACGTTTACACCTTGGAAAATAACCGGGACTAAGCCTAAATTTCGTGTAAGTCTTAACGGTGTAAACATATCGAAGGAGAACTAGGTCAGAGCACTAATTTAGGGACCTTGGACTATAAATTTAAATTTTTATTCTACCTTCCGTTAGATGTCACCATAAATTAAAAAAAAAAAAAACATTCACGGCAATGCAGAATATGTCTTATGAAGTATAGATGCCGTTAGTTCTGCACTATCTCCTGGTGTTGTGTAAACAGAAAAGTCTGAGACTAAAATATTTAGTGCCGGCTCAAATATAGTCCACGATGTATAGCATGCAATGTATAGCGGAGCTAATGTAGACGTTTTCTACCAACTATTGAGGCGCTTTCTTCTCTATAGGCCATGTTTCGGATTTCAGATTAAGTAAAACGTTTTAGAAGAATATCTGTTCTCATTGGTCAATCGACCATTAATCCCCTTAGGGTTTAGGTTAGGTTAGATGGGCTGTTGACGCTCGGGTGAGTCGTCAAGCTCGCATAGGCCTACGTGGGCTCATAGCGATACCCTTCGAAGAAAGTATCCTGAAATAGAGAAAGAGGATACCTGGTTAAGTTCCCTAGTGATACTTATTCGGTGCTGGTCTGTGTTGCTCCTTCAGCCTCAAAGAGGTAGTTGCGCCATCCTGATCTGCTACAAAAACGGACTATCAGCGCTATTGGGATAGTCGTTAGGTCACTTAGGTCATCGAAGTAAAGGCTGCCTAGTATTTTAAAGCGACTGCCACTGATCGCAGGGCAGTGGCATAGTAGGTGTGAGACCTCTGCTTCGACGTCAGGGTCGTTGCATTTCCTGCAAAGTTGGTTCGCTCAGTTTTATCTTATTTGAGGGCTTACCCAACAGGTTGTGACCTGTTATCACTCTCACCGCTATAGAAATGGATGCTCTATTCAAAGTTAATAGCTTGTTTGATTTGCTGCCGCTTAACTGGACGATCCTAGTCTGGCTAGCTCGTCTGCTTTCTCATTTCCTATAATGTCATTATGTTCTGGCACCCAGATAATTTGGACTTTGTTGTGGTTACAAAGAGCCTTCAGCTCTTCGCGGCAGCGTCCAACTACCCGTGATTTTACTATATTGGATGCCAGAGCTTTAATGGCCGCTTGACTATCCACGTAGATGGAGATATCCTCATGTGATATGTCCAATACCCTAGCCGATTCGGCAGCTTCGAGTATGGTCAGGAACTCAGCTTGGAATACACTACACGAGTTTGCTAATCTCAAGGATGTAGCTAGTTCGATCTTTTCAGAGTAGACACCAGAGCCCACTCCGACTTTCATTTTGGATCCGTCAGTATATGTTTTGCTTTTTTCATAGCATTCCACCAGACCAAGCAACCGTATGTTAGGATTGGTCTGACAATGGCTGTGTATAGCCATTTTGTGACCTTCGGGGATGGGCCCCATTTTTTGCCGCAGATTCTGTTGCAGCTATAGAGGGCAATACTTGCTTTCTTTACTCTTTCTTCAACGTTTAGATTCCAGTTCAGTTTACTAACAAGTACTACCCCCAGATATTTCGCGCTTGCTGACAATGAGAGGGTCGAATCTTCCAAAGACGGTGCTGGAAATGCTGGGATCGATCTCCTGTTAGTAAAGAGAACCAGTTCTGTTTTGTTTGGATTTACACCCAGCCCGCAAGACTTTGCCCACTTGCTGAGTATATTGAGACTTCTTTGCATAATTTCACTCAGTGTCGGTGGGAATTTTCCGCACGCCATGAGGACTACGTCGTCAGCGTATGCCACTGTTTTTATTGCAGTGATATTCAGCTTCTTAAGTGCCTCGTTGACTACTAATAGACAGAGGAGTGGGGATAGTACGCCTCCCTGGGGGGTACCTCTTGACGTTGTGATCCTTTTGGTACAATCGCCTAGTGTTGACGAAATGATCCAGTTATTGAGCATGGTTAAGATCCAATTGCAAGAAACCGTTCCTATTTCAGCTTGGGTAAGTGCCTCAGCAATTGCTTCAGTTGTAACGTTGTTGAAGGCACCTTCTATATCTAGAAAGGCTGCTAACGTATATTCTTTGTAGTGCAGTGAATTTTCTACTGTGCTAACTACTTCGTGTAGAGCCGTTTCCACCGATTTACCCTTTATATAGGCGTGTTGGCTTACAGATAGGTAACCTGGATTCAGGTTGCAACGTATTTGGATGTCGAGTAATCATTCCACAGTTTTCAGTAAGAAGGAGGACAGGCTTATGGGTCTGAAATCTTGCGCTACGGTGCGGCTGCATTTACCTGCCTTCGGTATGAATATAACTTTAACTTCACGGCACACTTGTGGTATGTGGTTTAGTTTTAGACATGCACGGAAGATGGTGAGCAGTGTTGGCATTATGTGATTAGCAGTTTTTTGTAGCATGATAGGGGTTATGCCGTCAGGGCCGGCTGATTTATGGGGCTTGAATGAATTAATGGCCCATGCAATTTTTTCCTTGCACTATTACTTAACCCTTAGGGTTTAGTAATACCTATCATGGAAAAGCCTCATTGCAACACCAACATGATGCAACTGAAATTTTACTTGTGAGGTACTACTCCTGTAGTACCCACTCAAGATAGACGTACAAATATACTGAATCACCTTAACATTACAGAAAACACCGATCACATTTTCCAAGCTCAGCCTTATATGTGCAAACGCCCCTACCGATGAGACTAAATACCCTATCAAGGAGGAATTTTAAGACCCTCTGAAAGGAACCTACAGAGCGTTTCCTGACTACGATGTGAAAATCGTATTAGGGTACTTCAAAATAAAAATTGGTAAGGAAAACTTCTTTGGCGGGTTAGTTGAAAAGCGCACATAGCCTCCACGAAACGACAACAGATAATGGCTACCGACAAAGAGGCAGCAAATCCTTAAGCCGCGAACTTTATGAGCTGTAACAAGATGCGGATAGCGGATGTAGTACATATTGAGCGAATGAACAATAATACTCATCGAATCCCAGCCTTCAGGTTCGAGGCGATAAAGAACAACAAAACTCTGGTTTAAGCATCAAGCGATCCCGGATGACGAAACGCTTTGACTGAATAAGACTGTCTTGTCTCAGACATAGATCCTCAACGGGTCGGAATTTCGATTCTTGTGGTACACCATAGATGATTTTCCTTTCCTTACTCAAAGTATTCAACAGCTTCACTGTTGTTGTTCTTTGTGAAAGATAATTTTCCATCCACTTTCCCGTCGCTTCTCTTAATCCGATTCTATTCAGCGCATCCACTATCTTTTTGTGAGTTAAAGTGCCAAACGCCTTGATAAAGTCAGTAAACAACGTACACCAAGTTTGTTAAATCGGTCAAAAAAGTGCCAGTACTTTTATTTTATCAAAAACCATATTGGTTTGTTGTGAAATTTGTTTTTTTTTTCAAAAAAATTGTTAAGTTTGTGCACCACCAATTACTCCAAGCATTTATCTACAATCGAAAAATAAGGATTGGTTTGTAGTTTTCTGTCTTATTCAAACTACCACCTTTAAAAATCGAACGCACTATTGAGGTTTTAACAGTTTTGGGACACAACAGTGACTAAGACTTCTGTTTATTATGGCTCTAACAATTGGAGTCAAATGTGTTAGGTTTCAGGTCAATCGCTCTTATGTTGTCCTCTCCTGGACTCTTATTTGTATTAAGACAGTACAACATTCTGAATATTTCAGCTTCAGACCACTCCTCCATGTACATTTATTCAGCAACATATCTATTCTGCTGATTCTATGTTTTGTGGTTGCATTAGTGCACAAATTTTGATGCTTTTGTTCGCGAATTGATCAACAATTTTTTCAGCCATGGTAGTTATACATTTTTTTCTAACGGAAAATTATTGGTAATGATCTCAATGATTCGCCAATTATTCATCTTAGAAAAATGCCACAAAAAGTAAAAGAAAATTTCCAATGAGACTTTTCAATGATAGCTATAACTGGACCCTTAATTTATAGTTCGCTCCCAAGCAGACACTTTCAAAAATTGTCACTGTACCCATACGCAAAATTAGTAACGTCCCCTGTCAATTTAAATTTAAATTCAACATAAAACATTTTCTAAATTCATTCTCTGAATTCACTCATTCACCACAAAATCCACCACACCGCAAATGACAATCAAATCACAACGAACACACCCCATCGCATTGTGAATCTCCGCTTTGTGCCAAAACAACAAACTATACAAAAAAAAAAAGACGAACTCCGGGCAACATATTTCCGCACATTTCGTCTGCGAATTTCTGCATTTACAAAGCGCCGTGTGTGTAATTATAAAAAAAAAAAACCTATCCCAATGAATTAATTCACCAAGGAAAGTCAATCAGTTTAATACGAAATTTCGCCGAGTGTTTGCTAAAAAATCACCGAATTCCGATAGTCAAGCAGAATGGGAGCCGTGTTGGCAAAATTCAGAGTAAGTTTTCGCATTTTTTATCGTTTGTATATGATCCGTAGTTCAGTGGCAAGATGCCGTGGGTTTTCAATCGCCAAACTTGGACTATTTATGCAACAATCATGATACAAGTCGTCTCAACACTTTTGTGTTCGTGCGTCATAATCAGATGTACAAGTCGCCTCTGGACCATGGCGCCTCTGCTTCCATTTGTTGATGTGCTGCCTGCCGCTTCGCACAGCTGAGTTATTTTAAGCAAATTCTATAAATAGCCATACATTTAGAGCACACACATGTAACCTTGAAGCTAGCGGCAGTGTAGACATTATGGATTCACATAAAGGGCACAACGCTGCATTGACCCTAATTCTATATTCATCCGAATGCAAATTGTGTGGATGGGCTGGGACCGGCTGAAGTAATTTTTTTCGCAAACTGGGTGGGAGAACGACGTGTCTGTGGGCATAAAAAAAAAAACGAACGAATATGTTTGATATCGCTCGTCGTAATCAATTTGTTTTCGTGTTTTATCTTTCGTCTCAAGGGTTCAGAGGTTCAAGAGGTTTTGCAAAATGAAATGAAATTTTGAAATAGCCGGTCGCCGTCCATCGGAGAGGGTGCCTTTTGCAGTTGTTAAGTCAAGTCGTGCAATTTCGGTGATGACTTCAAAAGCTGTAACAACGGTACAATGAATGCAAACCTCTTACTCATCACACACCATCACGTCATTTTTGGAAAGCGGTTTGCAATCAACAAACGCAATGCAATGTCTAGCTAGAATGAAATTCCAAAGTAAATTATGGCGACTGAGCGCGTTAGCAGATTGCGATCTCATTGGTACTTGGTAGATGACAAAGCGAAACAAATTGCGAGCTCGTTTCGGCTTATCTCGTAATATCGGTCATAATGGGTAGACTTTGCAGTGCTATCGGAAGGAGAAAGCGTCGTTTAACGAAATCGCTCCAAAGTTTGCGTGTTTCGAAATGAAGCGCATTTTTGCTTTGCTTGGATGATGCGCAGTTACTTAGTGATATGGTATTGGAAGTTCGTTTGGGTTCAAGGTGTTCGAAAGGGATTCGGTTAAGTAAACAAAGTGGTTGACGGGTCTCTTTAAGATTATGCAACAGCTTAGCAATGATAAATGTTATGAAGTTATCCAGAGTGACTTAGAGAAGGGGCTATGTGGTCTTCAACGTCCATAAATGTACCGTGCGATACTGTTGAATGCAACATAAAGCTCACGTTTAGGCTCGTAGTAAGAGTTACCAAAAATCTACCGGAAATGACGGCCTTCCATTGGCATGTAACATTCACCAACTCGAAGGCAAAATCTGGTCGGATGAAAGTTTGCCTGAAGAATGGAACCTTAGCATTGTTTGCCCGATCCACAAAAAAGGAGACCCCTGAACTGCGCCAACTACAGAGGCATAGCTCAACATCGCCTACAAGATTATAGCTGCCGTTATCTGTGAACGCCTGAAAACGTAAAAGTGCACAACTGGTCAAATCTTTACGCTTTGGAAGATCCTAAAAAAAACCCAACAAGTCCAAATCCATACCTACCACCAATTTATTGATTTCAATGCCGCAGACGACAGCAGAGACGAACTATACAGAGTCATGCCTAGTATTGGTATACCGCCCAAACTCGTCCGCCTGTGTAGGATGACGATGGAGAATTCTCACTGCTCCATCAGGGTCGGAAACGACCTCACCGACACTGTCATGTTAATTCTTTAATCTCTGAGAGGATTGTGCAAAACTTACGCGGGAACACTAGACGAGCAATCTTCCATAAATAGGTGCATTTACTAGCATACACCGATATTGACTTCATTCTTACATAAGTGGCACTACAGTCCGGAATGAACCTGGGCCTCAACCAACATTGCTCTCCAATTAGCCCAGTCTTTAGCTAACTGCCTCCAGTTGCGAACTCCGAGTTGGTTGAGGTCGTTTCTACTTGTGCGCGCCACTTAAGGCGAGGTCTTCCTCTTCTGCATCCGACTGGGAATCAAAGACTCTGCGAGCCGGAGTATTGGTGTCCATTCGCTCTACACACCCTAACTAGGAGCATGTCGCTGTAGTTCTTGGTTTAATCTTCGTCTCGATAGCCCGTCAACGCAAACGGGATCGAAGAATTTCCCTCTCGAATCGACCAAGAATTTATTAATGCATTTTTTATACGGTCCATGCTTCAGCGCCGTAGAGCAGGACTGGGATGATCAGGGTCCTATATAGGATCTCCTTAGTAGTTCGAGTGAGGGCTTTACTACTAAATTGCCTTCTTAGCCCGAAGAAACAGCGGTTGGCAAGAGTAATTCTTCGTTTGATTTCTGACGAGATGTTGTTGTCAGAGTAAACCTCGGATTAAACAGCGGAGGAGAGGTAGACAAAGTCCCATACTACCTCAAAGTTATATATGTCAATGGTGACGTTCTGTCCAATTCGTCGATGTTGTGTGTCCTTTCGTGTTCACAGCATATACTTAGTCTTACCCTCATTTACTGCTAAACCCATTTTTGCCGCTTCCTTCTCTATGCTAGCAAAGGTTGCTATGACATCACGTTGAGTCCTACCAATGATGTCAATATCGTCAGCGTATGCTAGTAGTTGCACCGATTTTTGGAGAATTGTGCCTCTGGTGTCGGCTCGGGAGTTTTGCACAATCCTCTCAAGAATCAAATTAAAGAAATCACATGACAGCGCATCGCCTTGCCTAAATCCTTTTTTGGTATCGAATGTGTCGGTGAGGTCGTTTCCGACCCTTATGGTGCTGCGAAAATTCTCCATCGTCATCCTACACAAACGGACGAGTTGGAACGGTATACCAAAACTAGACATGGCTCTGAATAGTTCGTCTCTATAAATGCTGTCGTATGCGGCTTTGAAATCAATAAACAGGTGATGGGTATCGATTTGGACTTCTTGAGTTTTTCCAGGATCTGCCGAAGTGTGAAAATTTGATCGATTGTGGACTTTCCTGGCCTAAAACCACACTGATAAGGGCCGATCAGGTTGTTGGTAAACGGTTTTAGGCGTTCACATATTACGGCAGATAGGATCTTGTAAGCGACGTTGAGTAGACTTATGCCTCTGTAGTTGGCGCAGTTCAGAGGGTCTCCTTTTTTGTGGATCGGGCAAACGATGCTGAGGTTCCATTCTTCAGGCATGCTTTCAACCGACCAGATTTGGCTTATGAGTTGGTGGATGTTGCTTACCAAGTTATCTCCGCCAGCTTTATAAAGCTCAGCGGGAAGGCCGTCATTTCCGGAGGCCTTATTAAGCTTGAGTTTAGATATTGCTTTCCTCACTTCACTTAGGTCGGGTGGTTGGCAGTTCTCGCTGCCGTTGGCAATATTAAATGATTCGTTCTGCCTGACAGCGGAGTGTTGTTCGTCATCGCCGTTTAACAGTCTGCAGAAGTGGTTCTTCCATATCCTCAGCATCGACTGTGTCTCAACTACGATATTTCCTTGTTCATCTCGACAGGATTCTGTTCGAGCCTTGTAGCCTTGGCTTTGACGTTTAACACTTTGGTAAAACTTGCGAACATCGTTCCTGGAGTGGCACTTCTCTATATCCTCGATCGCGCGCTTTTCTTGCTTTTTTTTCTTCTTTCTGAAAAGCCGATGTTCTTCCCTTCTTTTTTGCCTATAGAGCTCAATGGCAGCTTTCGTCTTCACCTGCAGCTTAGCCTTGTAGGGCTCGTTCTTGGCTGCGAGCACCTGTCGGCATTCCTCATCAAACCAGGGGTTTCTTGCTGGGGGCGCGAGAAACCTAGCACTTCATTACGGCTGATCAAGTGGCTTGGTGGCATCGTTGCCATTGTTCTTCGACATTAGATGCTGGTGGTGTGTTGTGAGTCGAGAGGTTAAGGGATACGCGATTCGCGAAGGTCTTGGCGGTCTCTGGCGATTGCAGTCTGTCGACATTAAATTTTTTCACAGTATTTCTGGATTGTTGTGGCGTGGTGGATATCCGCGTTCTTACCTTGGCTGCTACAAGGTAATGATCCGAGTCGATGTTAGCTCCTCGGAATGTTCGGACATCCAAAATACTGGATGCGTGCCTCTTATCTATCGCAATGTGATCAATTTGGTTGACCGTTCGTTGATCTGGAGACCGCCATGTCCCCTTATGGATATCGAGGTTAGGAAACCGTGTGCTGGCTATAGTGGCATTTCGTTCCGTAGCGAAGTCAATTCGCCTAAGTCTGTTACCAGACGTGTTGTCGTGTAGGCTATGTTTTCCGACAATACTTCTAAAGATGTCTTCTCTTCCTACCTTTGCGTTAAAATCTCCCAGCACGATTTTAACATCGTACTTCGGTAGTCGCTCATAGGTTTTGTCGATGAGCTCGTAGAAGCAATCCTTAGCTATATCATCCTTTTCCTCCGTCGGAGCATGATCGCATATAAGGCTTATGTTGGCGAATTTGGCCTTGATGCGGATTGTTACAATGCGTTCGCTAATGTCTTGAAAACATAAGACTTCTTGTCGCTGTTTCTGCTCACTATAACAGCAGTTTATCATCCTCTGTCACAGTTTTTCATCCTCTTTTTGCCAGGCCCATCCCATCGTATTTCCTGGATGGCAGTAATGTCTGCTTTGTAGCAGTTTAGGGCTTCCGCTAGTTGTTTGCCTGCACCTCTCCTGTTCAATGTTCTCACACTCCAGGTGCAGATACGAACGTCGTTGTCCTTTTTTCGTTTAGCATGGTCGTCAACAATAATATCAGTCCTTTCCGAGGCTATTGGTTGCTTCGTAACATAATCTTTTTTCCGTGGATGGGTAGTTAACCCAAAGCACAACCCCCAACCTGGAGGGCCAGGCCCTTGTTTTGACCCTAGGACAGCGGGCCGGAAAAAATACCGATGTCAGTAGCCCATTTTTGGGGTATGAACGCTGCCGTTGACCCATTGAGGGCTCCTCCGCCACCAACTCTTCTCCAATACCCTGGCTCAGTATTGGAAATCCCTATAGACCTGGTGTTCAAATATTTCGAAGCAGCTCATATAGGGATTTCACTACCAGTTCGATCAAACTGGAGCTGTAGGCGCCACCATTGACTCCATCTAGGGAATTCCTCCGCTGCCGCCTGAGAGTGAGTGCCTTAGTGAGAGGACACTCCCCCCCCCTCTCTCGATTGCTGGCACCAACGACCTTCCACAGGGGTTTAATACCCCATCTCCAGTCGAGGCACTAGGCAGTAGGCACCCACCAGTCACCAGCGTGAAGGTGAGAGTAGGAGTTGATAGTGAGAGGCTAGAGTGAGAACGCTTGTGTCCTCATGTAATCGCATCATATATATGTTCATATCTTTCGTCTCCATAAATTGTTGCATGAGTGCGCTGAAGTCATGCTTCCAATCACATTTAGCCACATTTTTCTGTAGTCTGCAATTTTCTTATCTTATTTCGCCTTTCTGTGAGTTTCTTGCGTTTCTGCAAGCACTTTATCTCGGTTTCAAATAACCAAACGTATATCTTTAGAGAATGAAAAGTATTTCCATTCTATGACTACATTTGTCCATTGCCATTCTCACACATCACTTGTGTTCTGAGATTGCAGTTTTATTTATCAAGCATGAGCAATATATGGCAAACTTGCTACAGAAGAATACGTTCCTTTGTGTACTCCTTCGATGGATACTCCCTGCTCCCCGTTGGTGCAATCTCAATAGAGTGCCCACACATTCCTAACCATTTGTTTTCCTAATTTTTCTTTCAGAAAGAGAAGAGCTCCGCGGAGCTTCTTGAAAAGCTCGAAACAGACATCCGCACAATTGAAAAATTCTCCGTCACAACACAGGAGAAACAGAAGCGCCTCGTTGGAAACTTCCTAGTCATCTCCATTGGCCTATATGCAATTGGGTTCTTAATAGTTTATTTCGCCTTCTTCCCGCCAACGTGGACAGAACGTGTTACCTACTCTGTGCCATTGCTAATATTCCCCTTAATGTAAGTATACAACCGGCTTATTGTGAAGACGCTACTCAATTCGTTTCATTTCGGCAGAATATTCCTCCTAAGAAGACTGCTGGCATGGTATTTCCAGCGAAAGATCAACAAGAACTCGACTAAATTAACGACACTGCGAGCGGAGAAGAAACGAATTCTCGAAGAAGTCATGGAGAAGGAAACATATAATGTAAGTTGGGAATCTTGTGAATGAGAGGACACCGGGGATTGATGGTGGTTTTCTTTATTTTCAGGTGGCGTCTAAACTCCTCAGCAAATATGGCAACAAATCCTTTGGAATAAAGCCCCTTTCTGGTAAAAATTGGAAAACAGATGTTTTTGTGTAGTTGTGTATATTTATGTTGACATTGTGTTGAGTGTGTTTTATTTAGATGTATCGAGCATTTCGTAATGTTATGGAGAGAATTTGTATTTTCATGTCAATATCTTGAGAGTCGAAGTAACCGAGGTTAGTTTAGAATAATAGGGTTGTTGAGGTGAGGGATCGAGCACTCAAAGGCCTACACGGGCCCTAAAATAAGTTGAACACATGAGGATAACCACTGAGTTTAAGAACAATAAAGTATAGCAATACGAGAACGCCAATTGGGAAGCATTAAACAGTTTTTTCTTAGGAATTTTAACTGGTTACTATGTTTCCTCGAAAGTGATGTGAATACTGCTGCTGATATGATATCAAACATCATTCTCCTTGGTATGAGATATTTTACTCCCAGCAGAATAAAGAGTATCAGACCAAAGGCAAGAGAGTAGTATGACCTGAGCTGCAAAGAAGCTATCAGCTGTGAGAGAGACAAACTTTCGGTTTTACAAGATCAACCCATCGGAGGAAAACCGAACAAAGTTTCAACAGGCCAGAAATGACTGTCTTACTTAAGTGGCGCAACAGTCCGGGATGAACCTGGGTCTCAACCAACATGCCTCTCCAATTTGCCCGGTCCTTAGCTAACTGCCTACAGTTGCGCACTCCAAGTTGGCTGAGGTCGGTTTCTACTTGTGCGCGCCACTTAAGACGAGGTCTTCCTCTACTGCGTCCGACGTCTGGCTGGGAGTCGAAGACTCTGCGAGCCGGAGTATTGGTGTCCATTCGTCCTACATATCCTAGCCATCTTAAACGTCCAATGCGGAGTGTTTTGGGTATGTCGCTGTTCAGGTCGTATAGTTCGTGGTTGAATCTTCGTCCCATAGCCCGTCAACGCAAACGGGACCGAAGAATTTCCGAAGAATTTTTCTCTCGAATCGACCAAGGATTTCTTCGTCCGCTTTACGGTCCACGCCGTAGAGCAGGGTCTTATACAGGATCTCCTTAGTAGTTCGAGTGAGGGCTTTACTACTAAATTGCTTTCTTAGCCCGAAGAAACAGCGGTTGGCAAGAGTAATTCTTCGTTTAATTTCTGACGAGATGTTGTTGTCAGAGTTAATAGCGGAGCCGAGGTAGACAAAGTCCCGTACTACCTCAAAGTTATATCTGTCAATGGTGACGTTCTGTCCAATTCGTCGATGTCGTGAGTCCTTTCGTGATGACAGCATATACTTAGTCTTACCCTCATTTACTGCTAAACCCATTTTCGCCGCTTCCTTCTCTATACTAGCAAACGTGGCTATGACATCACGTTGAGTCCTACCAATGATGTCAATATCGTCGGCGTATGCTAGTAGCTGCACCGATTTTTGGAAAATTGTGCCTCTGGTGTTGGCTCGGGAGTTTTGCACAACCCTCTCAAGAATCAAATTGAAAAAGTCACATGACAGCGCATCGCCTTGCCTAAATCCTTTTTTGGTATCGAATGTGTCGGTGAGGTCGTTTCCGACCCTGATGGTGCAGCGAGAATTCTCCATCGTCATCCAACACAAACGGACAAGTTTGGACGGTATACCAAAACTAGACATGGCTCTGTATAGTTCGTCTCTATAAATGCTGTCGTATGTGGCTTTGAAATCGATGAATAGGTGGTGGGTATCGATTTGGACTTCTTGGGTTTTTTCCAGGATCTGCCGAAGTGTGAAAATTTGATCGGTTGTGGACTTTCCTGGCCTAAAACCACACTGATAAAGGCCAATCAGGTTGTTGGTAAACGGTTTCAGGCGTTCACATATTACGGCAGATAGGACTTATGCCTCTGTAGTTGGCGCAGTGCAGAGGGTCTCCTGTTTTGTGGATCGAGCTTAAATGGTTCGTTCTGCCTAACAGCATTTATTCTTCCAACGCATTTATGGATAAAATAAATGCAACTGAAGGCGCATTCTGGTATTGCACTGCATGCCGTAAATTGTCCATCTCGAGCCTAGCTTTCAAAATGTCGGCATTTAAAACCGATATTATTAGGCTCTCAAAAGGTTTCAAAGACCTTTTCGAGTCTTTTAATCATGCAGTATCCACTGTGTCTGCATTCCCTGACCCTTGTCTGTCCGTTGACGCTTCCACATCTACTGAGCCCTTGCCAAGATTGGAGCAAGATATTTCCATAGGAGAGCACAAAACCCAAAAGTATACTGATACAGATATAATACAATCTGCCCCGACTCATGTAGCCAATGATAAAGTTGTCGCTAGTAAAGGAAAGCGAAAGCGTGATGCGAACTCATCATCGGCTAATCCAAGAGCTAAACGCTCTAACCTTAGAAGTCAGATTCTAAACAAACCCAATTCGAATCCAAATTTGTCGGTAGGATCGTCGCCGACTGAGACTTCTTTTACTTCTCGCAATATAGCAAATAAACCGTCTACTTTAATTCCTTTATTGACTTCGGAATTATCTACAATTGAATCGATTCCTAAACCCAAATCGATTTTTATATCAAGATTGAAACCAGGTACTTCCTCCGAAAATGTGATGACTCACTTGGTTTCAACAAACCTCGTCCCCGCAGGTACCTCTATTAAATGTACCAAAATTAGTAAACCGGAAAGTTTCGTTTCTTCATTCAAAATAGTTGTACCACCAAATCTTTTCGAAAAAGTATGTGACACTAACTCATGGCCCGTAAATACTATTGTCAATGAGTTTAAGCCACGGAGAGCTAAACGCGGAGTTAAAAGCTCGGCACCAAAAAACTCTACCGACTGTCCCTCTACTACCAAAATGTAAGAGGGCTCCGAACAAAAGCAAAAAAATATATTTCTAAACTCTCAAGCCTTTTCACACGACATATTCTCCTTAACCGAAACGTGGCTTAACGCCAGTATACTTGACTCGGAACTCTTTAATCATGAGTTCTTAGTATATAGGAATGACCGTCACATAAATGATCTAAAAGCGCTTGGAGGAGGTGTTCTTACTGCGGTTCGCAGTCACCTTACCTCTGAGAAAATTGATTTTTCATTCATTCTTAATACCGAAATAATTTGTGTTAAGATAACTATTGGAAATAAATACCTTTATGTCGCAAATGCGTACATTCCCTCCTATCGTCTTGGCACTCTGTATTCTGAGCTATCAAAGGCTTTAGAATATATTTTTGACTTATCTTGTTGTGACAGTAATATTTTGTTGCTGGGTGATTTCAACTTACCACACATAGAATGGGTGCCTTCGGAAGGAGAAGCTCATTTTATACCATCAGAAGTCTCTGCACAACAAGAGCTATCATTACTTGATAACATTTTATCATTTGACTTACAGCAAACAAGCTGTATAAAAAATCATAATAATCGAATTCTCGATTTAGTTTTTTCTTCTGACTCTGTTAGTACTGCAGTATTAGAATCTAGTACCAGTATCACTAACATAGACAAAAATCATCCTCCATTAGATATTTTTATTGACATAGGCGGACATCTGTACGAACATTCTGACTCGTATGATCGTTCGTACTCTTTTGACTTTCGGAAGGCGAACTTTCAAAGGCTATCCGAAGAAATAATGCTTTCGAATATTAATATTGACAGCCTCTCCAATTTAGAAGAAGCTGTTAACAAATTCTATCTTCTAATAAAAGATTGCATGGATAGAACTATCCCAGTCAAGCATTCTAAGAATGCTCAAATCCAGCATCCTTGGTACACGAAAGATCTTAAATCTCTTCGGAATATACGTAACCGGGCCTGGAATAATTTTGTTAAAAGTCAGAATCAATACGACTATGATAAATACCTGAATTATTTTAAGGAATTCTCTGCGATGTCAAATAGTTTATATAATGGCTATATAGCCAATATGGAGAACGCTCTTAAAAGTGACCCAAAATGCTTTTGGAGTTTTGTCAATTCGAAGAGAAAAACGGATGGATATCCAGCCAACTTCTCTTACAATAATTCAAAAATATCGAGCTCTATTATTTTATCTAACTTATTCGCAGAGAATTTCAGTAAATCATTTATTGATACCCCTCTTGTCTTAGACGAACAATATTTCAGTTATCTCAATGACTGTTCTCAAGTTAATTTCAGCAACGTCACATTTGACGATGAGACAATAATTAAATATATCGCTTTATTAAAAAATGATTATTCTGCTGGGCCCGATGGAATCCCACCAATAGTCGTAAAGCAATGCAAAGATGCTCTTTTGCCATACCTTAAGTATATGTTTGAAAGCTCCCTTGCCACAGGAGTATTCCCAACTCAATGGAAAAATGCATTTATTACACCTGTTTTTAAAAAAGGTGAACGAGGAGACATTTCTAATTACAGACCTATTTCAAAACTCTCTTGCATTCCTAAGTTATTTGAACATATTATTTGTGATAAATTGGTATTCCTGTGTCGAAACATTATCTGTAAAGAGCAGCATGGCTTTGTAAAAAATAGATCCACTGTCACCAATCTCTTAACTTTTATGCATCATTGTTCCAATAGTTTGGAAAATAAAAAAGAGGTCGATTGTATATACACTGACTATTCCAAAGCTTTTGACCAGTTATCACATAACATCATAATTTATAAACTTAAGGTTTATGGTTTCCCTCCAGGTTTCATAAATTGGGTTCAATCATATCTCTCACTAAGAACTTATCAGGTAAAATTTAGAGGCTCTAAATCCAACCCTTTTGTTGCCCAATCTGGAGTACCCCAAGGTAGTCATTTAGGCCCTATCTTATTTATTCTTGCTATTAACGATGCAAAAGCTTGTATTCGAGAGAGCAAAATACTGATATATGCTGATGACATGAAAATTTTCAAATGTGTAGGAGATCCAAGCGATTCGCTTTCACTTCAAACTGATTTGAATAGCTTTACAACATGGTGTTTTAAAAACGGTTTGAATCTGAACCCCACTAAGTGCCAGCATATGTCATTTTCACGAAAACGTATTCCGTCCAATTTCAGTTATACTCTGTCGGGGCACACTCTCTGTCGTATTGACAGTTTTAAAGATCTTGGTGTTTATTTTGATCCTAAATTGGAGTTTAATAAACACATAAACGTTATTGTGAATAAATCCAACTCTATGTTGGGATTCATAAAAAGGTGGTCAAAAGAGTTCAATGATCCTTATGTCACCCTTTCGTTATATAATTGTCTAGTGCGCCCTCACTTGGAGTATGCCTCACAGGTGTGGACACCCTTCTATGTCGTTCACTCAAATAGAATTGAGGCAGTCCAACGCAAATTTATAAGATTTGCTTTGAGAGGACTTCCATGGGATGATGTACACAATTTGCCTCCGTATAGGTGTCGAATTAAACTGCTGCAGTTGTTGCCTTTGTCTCAACGTAGACTTAACAATGACATGGTCTTCTTACACCAAATATTATCAGGACAAATAGATGCTCCTGATCTTTTAAGTGCTATTGGTTTTAATACCCGTGGGTTCTGTTCGAGCCTTGTAGCCTTGGCTTTAACGTTTTACACTTTGGTAAAACTTGCGAACATCGTTCCTGGAGTGGCACCTCTCTATATCCTCGATCGCGCGCTTTTCTTGCTCGTTTTTCTTTTTTCTGAAAAGTCGGTGTTCTTCCCTTCTTCTTAGAGCTCAATAGCAGCTCTCGTCTTCACCTGCAGCTTAGCCTTGTAGGCCTCGTTCTTGGCTACGAGCATCTGTCGGCAGTCGGAAGTTTCTTGCTGGTGGCCGCGAGAAACCTAGCACATCAGTTGCGGCTGATGTAATGCGGCCTGTTGGCATCGTTGCCATTGTTTTTCGAGATGCTGGTGGTATGGTGTGAATCTAGAGGTTAAGGGATACGCGATTCGCGAAGGTCTTGGCGGTCTCTGGCGATTGCAGTCTTTCGACATTAAATTTTTTCACAGTTTCTGGTTTGTTGTGGCGTGGTGTATATCCGTAGTCTTACTTTGGCTGCAACTAGGTAGTGGTCCGAGTCGATGTTAGCCCCTCGGAATGTTCGGACATCCAAAATACTGGATGCGTGCCACTTGTCTATCGCAATGTGATCAATTTGGTTGACTGTTCGTTGATCTGGAGACCGCCATGTCCCCTTATGGATATCGAGGTTAGGAAACCGTGTGCTGGCTATAGTGGCATTTCGTTCCGTAGCGAAGTCAATTCGCCTAAGTCCGTAACCAGACGTGTTGTCGTGTAGGCTATATTTTCCGACAATACTGCAAATGATGTCTTCTCTTCCTACCTTTGCGTTAAAATCTCCCAGCACGATTTTAACATCGTACTTTGGTAGTCGCTCATAGGTTTTGTCAAGGAGCTCGTAGAAGCAGTCCTTAGTTGTATCATCTTTTCCTCCGTCGGAGCATGAGCGCATGTAAGGCTTATGTTGGCGAACTTGGCTTTGATGCGGATTGTTACAATGCGTTCGCTAATGTCTTGGACACATAAGACTTCTTGCCTAAGTCTGGCACTTATAACCAATCCGCATCCGAATAGTCGCTGTTTCTGCTCACTATAACACGGTCCATAGTAGATGTCACAGTTTTTCATCCTCTGTTTGCCCGGCCATCCCATCGTATTTCCTGGATGGCAGCAATGTCTGCTTTGTAGCAGTTTAGGGCTTCCGCTAGTTGTTCGCCTGTACCTCTCCTGTGCAGATACGAACGTCGTTGTCCTTTTCTTGTTTAGCATGGTCGTCCCCCTCTCTCGTTTGCGGTTTCAGTTTATTCTTGTCCCGATTTCTCTCGGAAAAGAGCAAGGGAATGATTGTTCCAAGTCCAAGTAAGTAGATAAATGGAGATGAATAGGGTTTTTTTCTTTTTGCTAAAAATCGTGAGGGTCCTACAAATACTTTAACTAGCGATTGCCTCAACAGTGCAAACCCAGCTTACAAAACAAGTTCCCCTTTCTCAAATCACAAACAGTTTGCTTTTAAGCTTTAACAACCCCCAATTGTATGTAAAATTATTGTTCAACAGCTCCAACTCCCCAGCCCAACAAGCAGCCAGAAAATCGAATTCAAAATCTCAATACCAGCCTCGTGCATTCAGCACCACCTGGTCCTGGATCACTGAAACCATACACTCAAATGCCATTACATCGTTCGGAGTTATCAGTTAACAACAACGGTCAACAAACCATCAGTCCGCTTACACCTCGAACGTCCTTCAATCCGGCAGAAACTAGCGGTCTTCGACAGCGAATGGCTGTGTCACAGTTTGCCGCATCACCCGCGTTGCAACATCCTCGACCATTCCCCATAATAAACCAGAAAACTCAGGGCATTCTGGAAAAGATGGTCGACTACTTAATTGGCGACGGACCACAGAACCGCTATGCGCTCATATGCAAAGAATGTTTTGCACACAATGGTAAGGACTATGGTCATACCCCACTCCTTCCTATCTATACACATGTGGTCTATTCTAGGCATGGCACGACAAGAGGAATTCGAATATGCGACGTTCCGTTGTGCATTTTGCAGCGCCCTGAATCCATCTCGAAAGTCACGGCCAGTGGCGCCTAAATTGCCCACCACTGTGATCAGCAGTCCAATGAACCGAATGATTGCGTTTTCATCAAACAAGAGCGGCTCTGACGACTCAGATTCAGACGATAGTGATGATTCAGGTTTGTAATTGCATGCGAACTAATTGTAGTAATCTTACCGCCTTTTGTTTTCAGATGCCCCTCTGCCAATCGAGACCGCAACAAGTGAACCACCACCAGTTAAAGAAGAGAGCAAAGATGTCAACATGAACGGCGAATCAGTGCCAAGCAAAGAAAGCGATCCCAAGCAAAACAGCGAACCCCATACAGAAGAGGAGGAGGAACAGGAGAAAACCGAGGAAATCGAGGAGTCGAAACCCAAGGAGAGCGAGACTTAACCAATTATCTATTCACCTGGTGAATTCGAAGAATGAAATCAATTTTACTGCGGAGATTTTTTTGTTCGAACTTTGCCGCACTTTTATTTATTTTTTAATCTCCACGCCACACTCCAGTGAACCGCTGCTCTTACTTATACTAAACCCCCCGCCCTACCCAGAGAGTTTACATTATATATTGTCTGTGTGCATTTCAACTGCAGGACACTCTTGCAACCGTAGAGTTCCATTGCATGTTGAGTTCAAAAATCAGTTAAAATCTAAAATCCAATCCAACACAGACACACATGTGCATGGCTAACTTGGGTTCAAGTTCGTAAAGCCTTTTGCTCATAGTCGCAGGTGTTTTGATTCCTCATAGCGCGGGAATTACAAAAATATAATTCCGATGTCATTAGTCAAGTGTGCGGTTTAAACACGTTTCATGTTTAATTTTTAAAATACCTCTCGTTCCTCTTAGATACTTTTTGTCTTATATTTCTTGCTACTAATTGAATTAATTTATTATTACAACAACAACAAAAAAAAGAAAGAGAACGCTTCACTTGCAACACACATTCTCTTCTAACTTTAGTTTTAAGTTAACACTTTCAGATTTTAAATTTATTTTTTGGATGAGTAACGAGGAAGGCACTTAGTGCGTTGCAATGCTTAAAGCATTCAAACAAAAATTACGGTATAGAACGGATGCGATGTATGTTGAATTTTTTTTTAAATAAATTTATTGAATTTGAGAAATTTAAAACGAGTTTTTATACGCAAGAAGTAGGCGAAGATACCAGAAGCCATGGGTCCTTCTTTTCTTATCCTCGTTCTCGTTCAACATACATTGTGTCGGATTAGGGTGTCATACTTCGGATATCAGTCTGGCTAATGATTCAAATGAAATGAGGTCGATCGCAAACGGTGTATCCGAATACTTGGCAAGCTTTGGATTATCTATACACCGAAGAAGTATACCTCGACGTGGCAGGTTTTACTTGACAGCTTTTATGAGGACGATTTGCAATGAGCTTCGATGAAGAAGAAGAATGGAAGCGGATTTGTGAAGAAGCAGTAATAGTGCTGAAAGAAGCCAACATTAATCTTCGTAAGTGGAAATCTAGTAGCGAGTTGGTTTGCTAGTCGCTTTGTCCGGGTGAGGCCTACTCCTTATGCATGCAAACAGTTTTGGGATTATCGTAGTTCGCAGTACCTCTGGACTCTACTTGGCGATTTTAACGTGGACAACTTCAATTGGTTGGGTGTTGTAGAACGAGGGTAGACTCTGATTGGCTTTAACTTGGCAATGCCCAGTGCTCGCAACTCTGACTACACATCAAATGTGCTTATTTTTACCTCCAAGTGGTAACCATAGGGTACTGGTCTCACCCAACCGAATTTCACTTGCTAAACGATGAGTGCGAGTGTTGATAACAAGACGTAAAACAGCAACACTATAACAAACCTAGTTAGAATGACACGGAATACCCGGTCTGCCATCCCAGGCGAACCTAAATAAGCTGCTTCGACATATTCGGACAACAGGTTATCTAGGAATTTCAAGGGTAAGTCAGGCGCCTTAAACAGAGATGGTGGCGGAAGGTCAACGGCAGCGCTTAATCCCGTAGTGGTTACTGATGGCCAAGTGTCCTAGGGGTATCTAATAAATTGGGGGGTTGTGCTTTGGGTTAACTACCCACCCATGGAAAAAAAACTTTGTAACGAAGCAACCAATAGCCTCGGAAAGGGCTGATATTATTGTTGACGACCCTGCTAAATGAAAAAAGGACAACGACGTTCGTATCTGCACCTGGAATGTGAGAACATTAAACAGGAGAGGTGCAGGCGAACAACTAGCGGAAGCCCTAAACTGCTACAAAGCAGACATTACTGCCATCCAGGAAATACGATGGGATGGGCTGGGCAAAAAGAGGATCAAAAACTGTGACATCTACTATGGACCGTGTTTTAGTGAGCAGAAACAGCGACTATTCGGATGCGGATTTGTTATAAGTGCCAGACTTAGGCAAGAAGTCTTATGTGTCCAAGACATTGGCGAACGCATTGTAACAATCCGCATCAATGCCAAATTCGCCAATATAAGCCTTATATGCGCTCATACTCCGACGGAGGAAAAGATGATACAACTAAGGACTGCTTCTACGAGCTCCTTGACAAAACCTATGAGCGACTACCAAAGTACGATGTTAAAATCGTGCTGGGAGATTGTAACGCAAAGGTAGGAGGAGAAGACATCTTTAGCAGTATTGTCGGAAAATATAGCCTACACGACAACACGTCTGGTTACGGACTTAGGCTGATTGACTTCGCTACGGAACGAAATGCCACTATAGCCAACACACGGTTTCCTAACATCGATATCCATAAGGGGACATGGCGGTCTCCAGATCAACGAACGGTCAACCAAACTGATCACATTGCGATAGACAAGAGGCACGCATCCAGTATTATGGATGCCCGAAAATTCCGAGGGGCTAACATCGACTAGGACCACTACCTTGTTGCAGCCAAGGTAGGGATGCGGATATCAACCACGCCACAACAAACCAGAAATACTGAGAAAAAATTTAATGTCGAGAGACTGCAATCGCCAGAGGCCGCCAAGACCTTCGCGCATCGCGTATCCCTTAACCGCTCGATTCATAACATAGCACCAACATTGAATGTCGAAGAACAATGGCAACGATGCCAACAAGTCATTAGATCAGGCCCAACCGATGTGCTAGGTTTCTCGCGCCCCCCCCAGGAAACCTCTGGTTTGATAAGGAATGCCGACAGATGCTCGCAGCCAATAAGGAGGCCTACAAGGCTAAGCTGCAGGTGAAGACGAGAGCTGCCATTGAGCTCTATAGGCAAAGAAGAAGGGAAGGACACCGGCTTTTCAGAAAAATGAAAAAAGAGCAAGAAAAGCGCGCGATCGATGGTATAGAGAGGTGCCACTCCAGGAACGATGTTCGCAAGTTTCACCAAAGTGTAAAACGTCAAAGCCAAGGATACAAGGCTCGAACAGAATCGTGTCGAGATGAGCAAGGAAATATCGTTGTTGAGACACAGTCGATGCTGAGGATATGGAAGAACCACTTCTGCAGACTGTTAAACGGCGATGACGAACAACATTCCGCTGTCAGGCAGAACGAACCATTTAATATTGGCAACGACAGCGAAAACTGCCAACCACCCGACCTAAGTGAAGTGAGGAAAGCAAAATCTAAACTCAAGCTTAATAAGGCCGCCGGGAATGACGGCCTTCCCGCTGAGCTTTATAAAGCTAGCGGAGATGACTTTGTAAGTAACATCCACCAATTCATAAGACAAATCTGGTCGGATGAAAGTATGCCTAAAGAATGGAACATCAGCATCGTTTGCCCGATCCACCAAAAAGGAGGCCCTCTGAACTGCGCCAACTACAGAGGCATAAGTCTTCTCAACATCGCCTACAAGATCCTATCTGCCGTAATATGTGAACGCCTGAAATCGTTTACCAACAGTGTGGTTTTAGGCCATGAAAGTCAACAACTGATCAAATCTTCACACTTTGACAGATCCTGGAAAAAACCCAAGAAGTCCAAATCGATACCCACCACCTATTTATCGATTTCAAAGCCGCATACGACAGCATTTATAGAAACGAACTATACAGAGCCATGTCTGGTTTTGGTATTCCGCCCCAAACTCGTTCGTTTGTGTAGGATGACGATGGAGAATTCTCGGTGCTCCATCATGGTCGGAAACGACCTCACCGACACATTCGATACCAAAAAAGGATTTAGGCAAGGCGATGCGCTGTCATGTGACTTCTTCAATTTGATTCTTGAGGCACAATTTTCCAAAAATCGGTGCAGCTACTAGCATACGCCGACGATATTGACATCAACGGTAGGAGTCAACGTAATGTCATAGCCACGTTTGCTAGTATAGAAATGGAAGCGGCAAAAAATGGGTTTAGCAGTAAATGAGGGTAAGACTAAGTATATGCTGTCAACACGACTGGATACACAATATCAACGAGTTGGTCACCATTGACAGATATAACTTTGAGGTAGTACGGGACTTTGTCTACCTCGGCTCCGCTATTAGCTCTGACAACAACATCTCGTCAGAAATTAAACGAAGAATTACTCTTGCCAACCGCTGTTTCTTCGGGCTAAGAAGGCAATTTAGTAGTAAAGCCCTCACTCGAACTACTAAGGAAACCCTATATAAGACCCTGATCATCCCAGTCCTGCTCTACGGCGCTGAAGCATGGACCGTATCAAAAGCGGATGAAGAAATCCTTGGTCGATTCGAGAGAAAAATTCTTTGAAAAATCTACGGTCCCGCTTGCGTTGACGGGCTATGGAGACGAAGATTCAACCAAGATCTATACGAGCTGTACAGCGACATACCCCTCGCATTGGACGTTTAAGATGGCTTGGATATGTAGGACGAATGGACACCAATACTCCGGATCGCAGAGTCTTCGATTCCCAGCCAGACGTCGGACGCAGTAGAGGAAGACCTCGCCTTAAGTGGCGCGCACAAGTAGAAACCGACCTCAAGTAACTTGGAGTGCGCAACTGGAGGCAGTTCTCTAAGGACCGGGCTTATTGGAGAGGCATGTTGGTTGAGGCCCAGCTTCATCCCGGACTATAGCGCCACTTAAGTAAGTAAGCAAAACTTGCGAACATCGTTCCTGGAGTGGCTTTTCTTGCTCTTTTTTCTTCTTTCTGAAAAGCCGGTGTTCTTCCCTTCTCTCCCTATAGAGATAAATGGCAGCTCTCGTTTTCACCTGCAGCTAAGCCTTGTAGGCCTCGTTCTTGGCTGCGAGCATCTGTCGCATTCCTCGCCAAACCAGGGGATGAGGAATGCGAATGGCATAGAAGAACTAACTAACTAACTCTGTAGTCTGTAGTTCTAAGCATGTCCCCACACGGTCACCACAAACTGCTCGCTTGATGATGTCAATGTCATTATCAGTGGAGTCAATCTCATGTGGCATTACAACGATAAACTTTGTTAATATTTGTCCCCAACGATAAACTGTTGCAATGAAGTTTGCTTCCAATTCCAATCACATTTATCCACATTTTTCTGTAGTCTGCAGTTTTCTTATCTTATTTCGCCTTTCTGTAAGTTTCTTGCACTTTATCTGGTTTGCAAATAGCATACCGCATATCTTTAGAGAACGCAAAGTATTTCTGTTCCATGGCTACATTTGTCCATTGCCATTGCCACACATCGCTTGCATTCTGAGATCGCAATTTTTTTTATCAAGCATGAGCAATAAATCGCCAACTTTATTCGATGGATATTCACTGCTCTGGAAGAAGTCATGGAGAAGGAATATAATGTAAGTTGGGAATCTTCTGAATGAGAGGACACCAGGGATTGATGTTGGTTTTATTTATTTGCAGATGGCGTCTAAAATCCTCATTAAATATGACGACAGGTCTAATGAAATTGAAAATTGGAAATCGCTTGTTTAACGTTTTACTTATGTCTGTGTATGTTTATATGGACATTGTACTGAGTGTGTTCCAAATGGATGTATCTACCATTTCGAAATAAAATTTAAGAAAGGATAATGAGGTCCAGTGTCATCATTTGCCTGTCAATATCTTGAAACTCCTGTCGAAGTCACTTGGGTTAGGTTAGATTTGAGGGGCTCAACTGATGCGCCAAGCTATTATATTCTTACGCGGGCCACTGGCGATACCCCTTTAAATGTTTGTTGTATCTGGAAGAGATAAAACAATTGGCGGAGTTCAGTGGTGCTACTTATGAGAGGTTATTTTGTGCCACAAACAAAATATATGCTCCATTCCGATGCCTTTCCAACACGGACATCTTGTGGGACGTCATAGAAGTATCTGGTAAGGATTTTTCTGTTTATTCCGTGAGAGAAGGAAGATGTTTTCTTTGACTTCAGGGCCGATGTATATTCTGCATAAATGACGCATACTACTCAGCTAAAATAGATTTTCTCGGCCCTATATCGGAATACAGTTTGCTTACGGGCTATCCGTTCTGGAACAAAATAAATAAAACGGGTTTAATGGGTTTTGCAACAATTCTTCGTTGGAAAACTTTGAATGAAATTGAAGACTTAAACACATTATTTCGCCGCGCTATCATGTGCGATCAATTTATTCGGGATATCAGTTTGAAATGCTAATCGGAACGGAAACCTTGGTAGAAATTTCTCAGATTTCGAACAAACCGGGGAAAATTCGTCGGTTGGCAAGAGTAATTCTTCGTTTAATTTCTGACGAGATGTTGTTGTCACAGTTAATAGCGGAGCCGAGGTAGACAAAGTCATGTACTACCTCAAAGTTATATCTGTCAATGGTGACGTTCTGTCCAATTCGTCGATGTTGTGTGTCCTTTCGTGTTGACAGCATATACTTAGTCTTACCCTCATTTACTGCTAAACCCATTTTTGTCGCTTCCTTCTCTATACTAGCAAACGTGGCTATGACATCACGCTGAGTCCTACCAATGGGCAATGATGTCAATATCTTCGGTGTATGCTAGTAGTTGCACCGATAGTTGGAAAATTGTGCCTCTGGTGTTGGCTCGGGAGTTTTGCATAATCCCCTCAAGAATCAAAATAAAGAAGTCACATGACAGTGCATCGCCTTGCCTAAATCTTTTTTTGGTATCGAATAGGTCGCTAAGGTCGTTTCCGACCTAGTTTAGCAGCGAGAATTCTCCATCGTCATCCTACACAAACGCACGAGTTTGGGCGGTATACCAAAACTAGACATGGCTCTGTATAGTTCGTCTCTGTAAATGCTGTCGTATGTGGCTTTGAAATCGATGAGTAGGTGGTGGGTATCGATTTGGACTTCTTGTGGTATTTCCAGCATCTGCCGAAGTGTGAAAATTTGATCGGTTGTGGACTTTCTTGGCCTAAAATCTCACTGGTAAGGGCCGATCATGTTGTTGGTAAACGGTTTCAGGCGTTCACATATTACGGCAGGATCTTGTAGGCGATGTTGAGGAGACTTATGCCTCTGTAGTTGGCGCAGTTCAGAGGGCCTCCTTTTTTGTGCATCGGGCAAACGGTGCTGAGGTTTCATTCTTCAGGCATACTTTCATCGGAACAGATTTGGCTTATGAGTTGGTGGATGTTACTTACCAAGTCATCTTCTCCGGCTTTATAAAGCTCAGTGGGAAGGCCGTCATTTCCGTTTTCCATATTAAGCTTCAGTTCAGATATTGCTGTCCTCACTTCACTTAGGTCGGGTGGTTGGCAGTTTTCGCTGCCGTTGCCAATATTTAATGGTTCGTTCTGCCTGACAGCGGAATGTTGTTCGTCATCGCCGTTTAACAGTCTGCAGAAGTGGTTCTTCCATATCCTCTGCATCGACTGTATCTCAACCACGATATTTCCTTGTTCATCTCGACAGGATTCTGCTCGAGCCTTGTATCCCTGGGCTTTGACGTTTTACACTTTGGTAAAACATGCGAATACTCCGGCTCGCAGAGTCTTCGATTCCCAGCCAGACGTCGGACGCAGTAGAGGAAGACCTCGCCTTTAGTGGCGCGCACAAATAGAAACCGACCTCAACCAACTTGGAGTGCGCAACTGCAGGCAGTTAGCTAAGGACCGGGTTAATTGGAGAGGCATGTTGGTTGAGGCCCAGGTTCATCCCGGACTGTAGCGCCACTTAAGTAAGTACGCAAAACTTGCGAACATCCTTCCTGGAGTGGCACCTCTCTTTATCCTCGATCGCGCGCTTTTCTTGCTCTTTTTTCTTCTTTCTGAAAAGCCGGTGTTCTTCCCTTCTCTCCCTATAGAGATAAATGGCAGCTCTCGTCTTAACCTGCAGCTAAGCCTTGTAGGCCTCGTTCTTGGCTGCGAGCATCTGTCGCATTCCTCATCAAACCAGGGGTTTCCTGCTGGGGCGCGAGAAACCTAGCACATCTTTTGCGGCTGATCTAATGGATTATTGGCATAGTTGCCATTGTTCTGCGACATTCGATGCTGGTGGTATGGTGTCAATAATAGAAGTTAAGGGATACCCGTTGCGCGAAGGCCTTGGGGGTCTCTTGCGATTGCAGTCTGTCGACATTAAATTTTTTCACAGTATTTCTGGTTTGTTGTGGCGTGGTGGATATCCGCATCCTTACCTTGGCTGCAACAAGATAGTGGTCCGAGTCGGTGTTGAAGAAATTAAGTTCCAGTGAAAGTACAAACAACAACTTTAGTTTAATATACGTTTTATTAAAGAATAAGAAAATTAGAATTGCTCTGAAGGAAAGCTAACACACGAGAGAGAATAATAAAACAAAAAAAGATACAAGTACTGCCACTGCATTCAAATTCGATTCAGTGCTGCCAGATGAATATTAGTGCTGCATAGTTAGTGTGAGCGTCAAAGATGATAATGCATCCACATTCAACACTCCTCCTCGCTCACTCATCAATCAACATTACACCTTTTACGAAGATTATTATGCTTTCCCGTTGATAAGGGTTTCGTTAATATATCTGCAACCATCTCTTCGGTGGGGCAATATTCACATCGAATAATACCCTTTCTGAATAGATCCTTGACCATTTTGTATTTAATATCCATATGTTTCGTCTTATACGAAAACTTGTCGTCGCTCACCATCTTTAAACAGCTTTGGTTGTCCTCAAAAATTACTGTTGGTTCATCAATGATTTCATGAAAATCCTCCAGTAATTGCCGCAACCACTTTGCCTCCTTTGCTGCATCCGCCAATGAGATGTACTCCGCTTCACACGATGAAGATGCCACCAAATTTTGCTTATGACACGACCAACTGATCGTTCCTCCATTAAGAAAGAATATTCTCCCACTGTTTGACTTGCGCTCGATTCTGTCATCTGCCCATGTTGCATCTGCATAACCAACCAACGATGACTCTTGCTGCTGTATGTTACTCAACTTCAACTTCATTTTAGACGACCCCTTTAAATACTTCACGACTCGTTTCAATTGTACCCAATTTTCGTTTGTTGGCGCTGATACCCTTTGAGCCAAAATGCTAACGCTCGCTGAGATGTCAGGTCTTGTGTTTACTGATAGATACAGTAAACATCCAATCAGCTGCCTATACTTTATGTTGTTTTCCAAATTATCTGACGAATTTGTTCGACCATAATTCACCTCCATTGGAGTCTTTGCTGGTTTAGAATCCTTAAGTCCAAAATCAAATGCAGTCTTCATTATGTACGCCTCCTGACACAATTCGTAGTTACCATGCTCGTCCTGTGTCACTTCCATCCCTAAGTAATGTTTGATCGGTCCCAAGTCCTTTATTTCAAAATGTGATGAAAGTATTAGTTTTATATCTTTAGCCATACTTACTGTTGGACTAGCAACCACTATGTCGTCTACATAGATAATGATGTAACAGAAATTGTTGTTGATTTTTCTTGAATACAAACATGGATCGTTGTAACTTTGTATAAAACCGGCTGTTGTAAGTACACTATGAAGTGCGGTGTTCCACGATTTAGCGGCTTGTTTCAATCCGTATATACTTTTGTGAAGCAGACAAACCTTATGCTCATTTCCACTAACATAACCTGGAGGCTGCTTCATGTAGATGGTCTCTTTCAACCTTGCATTCAAAAATGCAGTTTTTGCATCAAAATGATGAATTAACAATTTACGTCGTGCTGCAACTGACAACAGTGTCCTGAAAGTAGTTTGAAGAACGACAGGAGCGACGACTTCGTCATAATCCATACCATATTTCTGTAAGAAACCTTGTGCTACGAGTCTGGCTTTATAGCGCTTGATTCCACCATCTGAATTCGTTTTAACTTTAAAAACCCATTTGCTACCAATTGCTATTTTTTCTTCAGGTAAATTGACTAAGCTCCAAGTTTAATTTTTCTGTAATGACTCCATTTCTTCTTGCATTGCATTTAACCAATGTTCCCTTTCATCACTCAAAATAGCATCTTCATAGTTTTTGGGTTCAGTGTACTCTCTTGCAACACAAATTTCCTCAATCAAACGTTTTGGTGGCAATCCCTTATTTATTCGCTGTGATGTTCTAGCTGGCCCTATAGCTTCCTGTTGATTGATGGAACAATCTTGTTGGCGTTCTATATTTCCGGTAATATCCTCCTGAAGCTCTTCTCCCTCATTCTCAACTGACGATAACTCCTTATACTTATTGTTGGTTTCAGAAAAATCCACTTCAATGTTAATTTCATTGTCGCTTTTAAAATCAAGAAATCTAACATCACGACTGATGACAACTCGTTTTGTATTTGAATCGTAGCAACGATATGCTTTAGATTTTTCATCGTATCCCAAAAATATCATTTCAAGTGCAGTACTGTCTAATTTTCTTCTTTTCTCTGCAGGAACATGAACGAAGCATTTGGATCCGAAGATGTGGAATTCTTTAACACTCGGTTTGTGACCATACCATCGTTCATAAGGTGTTCTGTTCGTCGCCCTGGTTACAACCCGATTCTGTACATAGTTTGCTGTTGCCACTGCTTCGCCCCAGAATGAATTCGGTAGATTTGCATCAAGAAGCATGCAACGAGCCATCTCCATTAACGTGCGATTCTTCCGTTCGGCTATTCCGTTCTGCTGTGGACTGTATGCTGACGTGAGTTGAACTTCTATGCCTTCGTTCTTGAGAAAATTGCTGACATCTTTACCAGTATATTCGCCTCTACGGTCTGAACGTATTATTTTCGGCTTTATTCCAAATCTGTTTTTGCAAAATTCAATGAACTGCTTTAAAGTTTCATGAACTTCGGATTTATGTGAAAGTAAACAAATAACCGTGAATCTGGAATGATCATCAATGTATGAAACAAAATATTTCTTACCGCCTGGAGTCGTTGTTTGCATCGGACCGCATACATCAGTGTGAATCAAATCAAGTGGAGCAGAGGATGTACTTTTAGATTGCTTTGGGAAAGGAATTCTTGACATCTTTCCTTTGATGCACGTTTCACATGCTGTTTTTATATTACAATCGATGAGCTCCAAATCTTGAACCAGATCATCTGCGTGCATTTGATGAATTGCATTCGGATCTCGATGACCCATCCTTTTATGCCATTGGTGAATGCATTTATCATTATGTTCCTGTACCTTACATACTGAAAGAGGTTGACGAAGTATGTACATATCATCAATGATATCAGCAACACCAATTGAATGCCCTTTACGCACAATTTCGCAATTATCACCGGTAAAATGTACTTCGAAACCATTTTTAGTTAGACGCCTGACAGAAATCATATTACCAACTAATTTTGGTGCATATAGAGCCTCTGAAACATTTGCTTTATATATGCAACCGCTGTCGTTCACGAATGTTAGTTTTCCAGTACCGATACCTTCAACAGAAACTGTTTGTCCGTTTGCCAATTCTACTGAGCTCTTATATGACTCGTCGATGAAGTCAAAGAATTGTTTGTTGTTAACAACATGACGAGTTGCTCCGGAATCAATTATCCAGCAAGACTTTTGGCTTTTGCTTATTGAGAATAAAAGATCTTTATGACAGATTGTTGGTGACATATCTTTGGAAGTGGCTTGTTCCCCTACTGTATTAATTTTGTGTGCATCCCTTTTGTCTTTTCTGCCTGTGGAGGTGTGTTGATGCTTTGCTTTCCACTCTCTGTACTTGGAACAATTCCTTTTGAAATGTCCAGACTTCTTGCAGAAGAAACATATAATATTGTTCGCAACGGTTGCCAGCACAGCATCATTAGAAATGCCTACCACATGTGAACGACGTTCGTATTCCGCAATTACACGCTGTTGCACCAAAGCGAAAGTTATTTCATCTTCTTTACGGGATTCTAAGGCTGTTATCAAAGTGCTATAGCTTTCAGGTAAACTGCTCAACAACATTGCAGAACTCCATGTATCGGTCAAAGTTTCTTCTCCGATATCTCGCAGTTTAGTGAATAAATCCTGCATGCAATTGATATGTGCTATAGCGTCGCCACCTTCTTCAAGCTTTAGAGAACAAATTGATCGCATCAAAAAAACTTTGTTTGTGAGAGTGTTTTTCTCGTGATATGTTCTCAGTGCATCCCATGTTTCTTTTGCAGTTTTCATGGCACGAATATGAGCAAGTTGATTGTCCTCAACTAACAAACCAATGGTTCCACGTGCTTCATCATCACACTCATCCCATGCGTTCAACTCACCTTGATTTTTCACAGTTGTTCCTTCCACTTTAGGTTCTGGTCGCTCCATGAGTATAACCTTTTTCCATAAATTTTGCTTCCTAAGCAACAACTCCATCTTAAATTTCCAATTTGCAAAATTGTCATTGTTCAACTTGGCAAACTTCTGCTTTGCCTCCGCCATTTTATTGATAAAAGGATTTCACGAATTTACTTTTCTTTAATTATTCTGGATGTACTTTATTTCTTGTGTTTGTACTTTATTAAACTGGTTCTGGTCCCATAACCTGAAGAAATTAAGTTCCAGTGAAAGTACAAACAACAACTTTAGTTTAATATACGTTTTATTAAAGAATAAGAAAATTAGAATTGCTCTGAAGGAAAGCTAACACACGAGAGAGAATAATAAAACAAAAAAAGATACAAGTACTGCCACTGCATTCAAATTCGATTCAGTGCTGCCAGATGAATATTAGTGCTGCATAGTTAGTGTGAGCGTCAAAGATGATAATGCATCCACATTCAACAGGTGTTAGCCCCTCGGAATGTTAGGACATCCAAAATACTAGATTCCTGTCTTTGTCAATCGCAATGTGATCAATTTGGTTGACCGTTCGTTGATCTGGAGACCGCCATGTCCCTTTATGGATATCGAGGCCAGGAAACCGTGTGCTGGCTATAGTGGCATTTCGTTGTGTAGCGAAGTCAATTAGCCTAAGTCCGTTACCAGACGTGTTGTCGTGTAGACTATATTTACCGACAATATTGCTACACATGTCTTCTCTTCCTACCTTTACGTTAAAATCTCCCAGCACAATTTTAACATCGTACTTTGGTAGTCGCTCATAGGTTTTGTCAAGTAGCTCGTAGAAGTAGTCCTTAGTTGTATCATCTTTTCCTCCGTCGGAGCATGAGCGCATGTAAGGCTTATATTGGCGAATTTGGCCTTGATGCGGATTGTTACAATGCGTTCGCTAATGTCTTGCAAACAAAAGACTTCTTGCCTAAGTCTGGAACGTATAACAAATCCGCATCCAAATAGTCGCTGTTTCTGCTCACTATAACACGGTCCATAGTAAATGTCACAGTTTTTCATCCTCTTTTTGCCCGGCCCATCCCATCGTATTTCCCGGATGGCAGTAATGTCTGCTTTTTAGCAGTTTAGGGCTTCCGCTAGTTGTTCGCCTGCACCTCTCCTGTTTAATGTTCTCACATTCCAGGTGCAGATACGAACGTCGTTGTCTTTTTGGTTTAGCAGGGTCGTCAACAATAATATCAGCCCTTTCCGAGGCAGTTAGCTAATGGCCGGGCTAATTGGAGAGGCATGTTGGTTGATACCAAGGTTCATTCAGGTCTGCAGCGCCACATAAGTAAGTAATATGTATATCGCTACAGAACTTGTCATGTTCTAGGTTGAGTTTTTGTCTACAGAGCCCATCAACGCCAACGGGACTGACGATTTTTGTATCTAAAACTACCCAGGGCTTCTTCATCAGCTGTTGATTAGGTTTATTAGGCCGACGTTATAAAGAAAACTGCCTCCGATGTGAAGCACATCCTGGTAATAGCAAACCACCTGCAAGGCATTACTTTGATGACATTTTAGAGGATCAGCTTTGTTAAACATTTTTGACTTTGTGGTATGACATGTGACGCATGACTTTGTTACTTCACCATGCATGATCTCATGTCGATATCGTGTCAATGGTACTCATGTTCGATGTATAATTGCCTACAGACGAACCGTTGATATGTCGTTCATAACTAGTACCAAGGAAAACTGATTTCTAGGTGACATAATCCGATACACACAACTAAGATGACGCCACACCACGTTGACCTCATGAAAAAAGTGCAACTTTTCCTTGAGACATTTTTATCCTAAATAACGCGACAATTTCAAAGCCAACCGAAGGCAAAGCTCCAATTGAAATGTTGACAAACCACTGATTCGTATCTTTGCAGCCGTGCTGCGTTTCTACTGGTATGACGCACAAATACTTTCCAAGAACCTGTACAAGTGGAATTTAATTAGTATACACTTTGACCCGCTAACCTTGGTACAAGCTCTACTCTGATGGAATGCTGTTTCAGAATCACAAGATTGCCATCTGTTTGAGCTGATTTACGATTAACTTTGAGTTCGCTTCCTATTTTGGCTGGACGAGTGCAATTAAAGTTAGAAAATCAATTAAAAATACAAAAAATCGATTAAAGTGAAAAAATGTGGAAAAAAAGTGCAAAAAGGGGGAACGAATTCGATAAAAGTAGGAAAAAAATGCCAAAAAGGGGGATAAATGCAAAAAAAAGGTGAAACGATGCAGAAAAGTGGAAAAAAATCCCAAAAAGGGGGGAAAAATGCAAAAAAATTGGAAAAAATGCAATAAAAGTGAAAAATGCGTTTAAAATTTTACTAACAAATTTTTTTATTTAATTATTTTCATTTTATCTTTACACGCATTCTCTTTTTTTATTGAAAGCTTAACAGAAAAAGTTCGAAAAAAATTCGTCAACATTTAGGAAAAAATATTTTTTTTTAAAAAAAAAAGGAAACAAGCTTAATTTGGACAGGTTGAGGTTTGGACTTGAGAGATATTTTTTAGAAGCTAGGCAGTGCATGGGCTGAGATGAGTTTATGTGATATAGGAGAACATTGACAAGGGCCGGATGGTCCTTAGTGGCAGTAGGGGAAGTTTGGGCAGGTGTGTGGGGACACTCCAGCTGGGTATTGCCTCTCGCTCCAGCCTGGTAGTGGTGGGGCAGCGGCACTAGCATGTCCAGCAGTACCGTCACAGAATGGATAGTTGGGGCAGCTTTGTGGGTTCACTCCGGCTGGGTATTTGTCACCACCGGCACTGGGCAAATGATTGGAAGGAGCCTGCCATGATGGTTGGGGTTGTGGGTTCCATTGGTTGGGCTGGTGGTTCCATTGGTTGGGTTGTGGGTTCCATTGGTTTGGCTGTGGGTTCCATTGGTTAGGCTGGGCATTCCAGGCAGGAGCTCCCCAACTCTGCTGGGGGCTGTGCAGGAGAGCATTGTCACAGATCGGGAAACCGGGACACTTTGAGGGATCCACGCCAGCTGGGAACTGGGCTGCTGGTGGGTGCTGGGGAGCGGCCACGGCAAAGGCGACAAGGGCTACAAAGGTCTGCAAGGACGATGGTCGGTTAGTAATCCATGAGAGTGACTGTTAGACTTACCAATTTTGAGAACATCGTGCAAATCCTTTTTTTTTTGTTAAATTGAATTGGACTATAGAATTCTAAACTTCCAATTGGGCTTTCGATCTGAACCGAACTGTACAAGTGTCCGTTTATGCTAACAACTTATATACCCGGAATAATTTTTGTCTCTCCTCCGAGAACTGTAACACATACTACAGTCGGTTGTGCGGCTATACCACGCCTTTGGCCGCTTGCCTAAGAGATTAAAAATGTGGTTGCTGCAATTTACATTGGAGCAACACCAACACTTGCGTATGGTCGCTGCACACAGAGTTGGTAGTGCGCTCTAATTGCCCTACCCCACGTCGTTGTCGCCATCGCTTGGACCATGAACAAAGGTGATCTCTCGACGGTGCCGGAAGACAGAAAGCTCGAATCTAGCGCTCAATCTGTGTTGCTGTGTGTGATGTGACGCGCGCGTCGTCGCGGCAAGGGAATCGATTCGATTTGAATTTGAATCCATTTACATGTCCGTAGGCATTAAGTCATGCACACATGTGTGCTGCCGTTGCGCAGACGTAGAGCTTACCATTGACCCATAAGTTCGGAGGAGAGTGAGTTTGCTCTCGCTCTCCGTTCAGGCATTGGTGGGTGCAAACTTTGCGCTGTTTTGTGTCATAATCGGCTGCAGTCTTTGCGCTAACATAATTTTAATTGTTTCTTGAGGTTTTTTTTTTTTTCGTGGATGCCATTAACATATCTCCGTGTACATGGTCCGTAAAGTTGTACACTGGGAGGAAAGTTGTTTGGATTTTGTCGGCGGTTTTTTGTTTGTTGATTGTTGTCAATCGGGTCAATAAAAATGTAGAACAATCATCCAAGGTCAGCGAGGGCGGGACAAGGGATAGCGGTCGCCAGTGCGGTTCTTTTACTTCCTCGACTTGACCTGTGGTCAAGTGGCGTGTGGAGTAAAAGTAAAAGTCGTCCAGTGGTTGGAGTCGTTTTTGTTCGTTTTGAATGTATAATAGGAGAACAGGTCAGACGACATTCTGTATGCCCATTGGGGTTCATCGATTACAATGGGTGACTTGAGGCTCATTGATGAGAGGGTAGCAGTGAAAAGGGTGTACGTTGGCTTTGCCATTATGAGGATCAGAACATAATACGATGTTCGAGATTATCTTTGAATCGCAAATTGTTGCGGGGTTCTGATGTTGCAATTTTCCGATTTTGCGTATATAAACGGTGCAACGCATATGCAAGTTTATCAGTTTTCGATTAACCATTGTTCGGGTCTTTTTATCGGGGAAACGTTTCCTGAAATATTTGGATTTTACAAAATTGGGATTTGGATTTACATCAGAAAGGATTACATGAGTTGGATTATTACAGCCTGTCTCGAAGTGATATTTAACAGAATTTGGGATTTCCTGTACATAATTTTGTCACAATTTGTCCCAGAAATAGTGTGTCATGAATTCCGTATTAATGGACAAAAGAACCACCCTTCAAAGTCGATTTGAACATCTATTCTGTCGTTGATAAAACAAAATTTATGCGGAGGAACACCTCAAAACCAGAAAATAAAGCCAAAAAACAAACATTGATAGGTAAACTAAGCATCAACTTCTTTAATGGCTTTTGTAAATACCTTTGCCATGATCTATGGATGTCTTCCAACAAATTTTAAACAGAACGGAAGTAGACTTTCAAAGTCAGTTCGTAGTTGAACTCTTTTGTATTGATCTTGATTTGATATACATGGCCTTACAGACTTAGGATTCAGTCGTTATATAAGTTATTCCTTAACAAATAGAGGCATATAAGAAATATTTTTAGGTCATCTTTAGGTAATATAGCTGGTTACTGCTAGATTTGGTTTATTCTGAACGGAAATGAACGGGTCATAAGGAACCTTAAGTCTTTACACTTAAAAGTTCCTTTTCACATACAAAATTACCTAGAATTTTAACTTTTTAAAAATGCCAAACTTATCCTGAACGTCCTGTCCCGATTTCTTGCCTTCATCCATTTTAAGACTGGGTACATTTACTATACAAAATCTTGAAACCTTCCGCGAGGAATACAGAGAGAAACTGGGAACCAAATTCCAGGAGGAGACCCGATTGATGAGAAACTTCTATTCTGTATTTTTTGATTTTCTTAATTCGAACCTTTAGAATTTTATTGGTCAAGTCGAGAAGATGATATCGGCCAAATGAGCGCCGTTACAATTGATTGCCATACGGGTTCAATTTATGCCTTTTTTCATTCCTTCGACGAAAACTTCGGGCGACAGATTCTCGCACTCATGTCGAATGTTGTCCTTGAAGGCTTCTAGGGTCTCGGGCTTGTTCACGTAAACACGGGACTTCAAAAAACCAGACAAAAAAAAGTCTGGAACGGTTAAATCGGGCGATCTTGCGGGCCAATGCAAATCACCAAAACGAGAGATGAGGCGACCCGGGAACGCCGCCTTCAGAATATCGGTTGTGGCTCGCGCAGTGTGTGCCGTTGCTCCGTCCTGTTGGAACCACATGTCCTCCAGTCCTTATTTGTTCAATTGCGGCAGAAAAAACTCGGTTAACATGGCCCTATAGCGCGCACCGTCAACTATTATCGTTTGACCAGCGGCGTTCTAGAAAAAAATGGCCCGATGACTCCTACAGCGTGAATAGCGCACCATGCAGTAACTTCGAGCGGGTGTAATGGCTCCTCGTGCATTATTCGTGGATTTTCGTTGCCCCAGAAGCGATAGTTTTGCTTGTTCACGTTCCCGCTGAGGTGGAAATGAGCCTCATCGCTCATTATGATTTTGGTCGAAAAATCGTCCACTTCGTCCTCGAGATTGAGGATTGCTTGGGCGTAGGTTACACGCGTTTGGCGGTCGACAGGCAGCAGCTGATGCACTGACTGAACTTTATACGGGAACATGCACAAGTCTTTGACCAAAATTCGCCTTAGGGACAACCGGCTGATGGCTAATTGCGAGGCACGGCGTCTGGTCGATGTTTCCGACGACAGCTTGACATCCTCGGCAACAGCGGCGATAATCTCGGCACAACGGACGCTCCGGGCCGGCCACTCTTGGCAACGTCTCGTGTGGTCCCATACTTTTCAAGGTTGGTGGTCAAACGGCGCAGTGTTTGCGCAGTCGGAGTTAAGCAAAAAAATAGACACGATTATTCCGCGTTCTTGGGGAGTGTACCGCTCCATGGCTTGTTCACTTGTATTCTACATCTGTCTAGTCCACAAATGTCAAAACGGATTTGACAATGGCGGCCATTTGCAAAAATAAGAGCATCTTCCAATAGGGTGATCTCTTTTGGCCCACCTGGTATTAGGGTGCGAATTCGTCGTGGTAAATCGTGCACACATTCCGAGGAGCAAACGTCAACTCTGACTATTTTATTGTCGCGGATAAATTCAGAGCCCGACTGTCCAACGAGAAGAAGCTGCGAACTGTCCAGCAGAAGAAACTCGACGTTGGACGCCTTAGAAACCTGGGGTAGCCAGAGCCTACAGCGAGCGCCTGAGTATGAAACTCTCCTCTGTGCACTCAGATACCACAGACGCCAAAAATCAGTGGTGCCAGTATCGCGACATCATCAAGGAAGTTGCCGAAACCACTGTAGGTTACCAGCTACCCCAGAGAATGATATTAAGAGCCCGTGGTATGATGATGAATGCGTGTACAGGAACAAGGTGACAGAAGATGCACCCAACAAAGCGCTGCAGCGCAAAACAAGAGCAGCGAGAGAAGAGTAGCGAGCCAGGAGAAGGGAAGAAAAGAAGATCCTACATAGAGTGGAAAGAAGATGGCTTACGTACCTTCCCAGCTCAAGGAAATCGAAGAGTCGCGCAATCGTAATAATATCCGGAGGTTTTTAAAAAAAAAGAAACAAGCAAGTGGCTGCTGGCTACAAACCGGAACGCAGGCTCTTCGAGACAGCGAAGGAAACCTTGTCACCGAAGCGCAGGGAATAGTAGATGTGTTTAAGCAGCATTTCCAACAGCTGCTTATTAGGCATCATGTAGGAGAGTGATAGGGCAAGAAGAGAACCCACTTGCAGTCAATGAAGAACGAGTTCCACCATCTAGTATAGAAGAAGTTGGCCTAGCTATAAAAAAGCTTAAAAACAACAAAGGCAGCAGGTTTTGAAGGCTTACCTGCGGAGCCTTTTAAATGCGGTGGTGATGTTTTGGTAGGAAGCATGCACCGAATCATCAACCAAGTATGGGTGGAAGAAAACATGCCCGATGACTGGACTATCAGCTTTATATGCCCCATCTACAAAAAAGGTGATCCCATGTCTTGCAAGAACTATCGAGGCATATCAATGCTAAATGCTGCGTACAACATCCTATCCAACGTACTGTGTGAACGTCTAAAACCGTTCTGCAACACACTAATCGGCACGTACCAGTGTGGCTTCCGACCCGGCAGATCGACTAGAGACCAAATTTTCACACTGAGGCAAATCCTGGAAAAGACCAATGAATTTCAAGTCGAAACTCACCACCTATTCATCGACTTCAAAGCCGCGTATGATAGCATACATCATCAGGAGCTCTATATGGCGATGGCCGAATTCGGAATCCCTGCAAAAATGATTCAACTGTGTCGCGTGACGCTGGAAAAAAACGCGCTGCAACGTGCAGTTTAGAAGTAACTCCTCCGAACTATTCCAAACATGCACCGGATTTCGGCAAGGAGACGCGCTATCATGAGACTTCTTCAATCTCGTACTGGAGCAGATAGTGAACAGGGCAAGTGTCAACACGGAAGGCACTATCTTGAACAGTTCCTTCCAGCTGCTGGGCTATGCGGACGATACTGACATCATCGGTCGCTCCCAGCGTGCCGTGATAAAAGCGTTCACGGCGATTGAAGAACAGGCGAAATCCGTTGGCCTTGAAGTATATGAGGACAAGACTAAGTACATGCTATCAACAAACAAACAAGCATCTGTCCACCGCCTAGGACAAAACGTCACTATTGATAGCAGCAATTTCGAGGTAGTTAAGGAGTTCACCTACCTCGGCGTTAACATAAACTCCACGAAAGACGCCCAAGTGGATATCTGGCGAGAATTACCATTGGAAACCGTTGCTACTTCGGTTTGGCGAAACAACTGGGTTCAAAGCTCCTAACTCTAAGGACGAAATGTGTGCTCCACAAAACCATTATCCTGCCAGTTCTGCTTTATGGTGCCGAGTGCTGGACGATAAGCAAGAATGGAGAGCTGATACTGGGCTTCTTCGAAAGAAAAATACTTCGGCGGATTTTTGGTCCTGTGCACGAGGAGGGCTAATGGAGGAGCAGATACAACCTTGAACTCTATGAGCTGTACCAAGATGTCGACCACATCGAGCGAATGGATAATAATGCTCCAGCTAAGAGGATTTTCGAATCCCAGCCCCAGGTTCGAGAAAACAAGGAATACCGAACCTCCGTTTCAAAGACCAAGCCATCGCGGATGACAGAGTGCTTGGTCTGGAGAACTGGAAGCAGAGTTTCCGGGATGGAAGGCTGTAGGCTGTAGTGTCTCAGGCAGAGACTCTTCACGGGTAGCCCAAAAGTATGTAAGTAAAGTAAGTAGTTGGCGCAGTTCAGGGGGCCTCCTCTTTTGTGGATCGTCCAGTGTCCAGTAGATCAGTTAACGATAAACCAACATCCCTACGTCGACAAAACTCAAGATTCGACGAAAAATGTCCGTGAGAGTGTACAGGAGAATCCGAGGCAGTCAATTTCGCGTCGCTCACAAGAACTCAGATTTTGGCAAACCACAACTTGAGCCTAGCACCCGTATAAAATTCAACTGACTCAGGAGCTGATGGGAAACGAACATATAGGCAACGACGTGGGTTCGCTGAATGGGCTCTGGAGAAGTTGGAAACTGATGCTAATTTTTATCGAAAAATCATCTTCAGCGATGAAGCGATGAAGCGATGGATAAATTGGTACATAAACAAACAAAATTGTCGAATTTGGGATGATACCAATCCACATGAGGTCCAAGAGCGTCCAATGTATTCCGAAAAGTCACTGTTTGGTGTAGATTTTGGAGTGGGGGCGTCATCAATCCATATTTCTCTGAGAACGACTTTGGCCAGGGCATCACCGTCAACGGCGAACACTACAGGTCGATGATTACCAACTTCTTTTATCCTGAATTGGTTGATATGGACACGAACGAAATGAGGTTTCAACAGGAAGGCACTACGTCCCACACAAATCACGCCACATTGGAAATTCTCCACGAGCGATTCGAGGGCATGGTCATCTGGGGGTGATTTGAACTGGCCATGAAGATCGTGCGATTTGATCCCGTTAGACTTTCCTTGTGCGGGTTTTTCTGAAGTCGCAGGTCTATGCGAATAAGCCGCAAACAACAGCGGCCCTCAAACCCAACAAAACCCATGCCATCTGTCAAATACTTGCTTACTTCAGTGGCGCTACAGTCCGGGGTGAACCTGGGCCTCAACCAACATGCCTCTCCAATTATCCCGGTCCTTAGCTAACTGCCTCCAGTTTCGCACTCCAAGTTGGTTGAGGTCGGTTTCTACTTGTGCGCGCCACTTAAGGCGAGGTCTTCCTCTACTGCGTCCGACGTCTGGCTGGGAATCGAAGACTCTGCGAGCCGGAGTATTGGTGTCCATTCTTTCTACATGTCCTAGCCATCTTAAACGTCCAATGCGGAGTTTTTTGTTCGTGGTTGAATCTTCGTCTCCATAGCCCGTCAACGCAAACGGGACCGAAGATTTTCCGAAGAACTTTCCTCTCGAATCGACCAAGGATTTCTTCATCCGCTTTTGGTACGGTCCATGCTTCAGCGCCGTAGAGCAGGACTGGGATGATCAGGGTCTTATATAGGATCTCATTAGTAGTTGTGTGAGGGCTTTACTTCTAAATTGCCTTCTTAGTCCGAAGAAACAGCGATTGGCAAGAGTAATTCTTCGTTTGATTTCTGACGAGATGTTGTTGTCACAGTGAGTAGCGGAGCCGAGGTAGACAAAGTCATGCACTACCTCAAAGTTATATCTGTCAATGGTGACGTTCTGTCCAATTCGTCGATGTTGTGTGTCCTTTATTTACTGCTAAACCCATTTTTGCCGCTTCCTTCTCTATACTAGCAAACGTGGCTATGACATCACGTTGAGTCCTACCAATGATGTCAATATCGTCAGCGTATGCTAGTAGTTGCACCGATTTTTGGAGAATTGTGCCTCTGGTGTCGGCTCGGGAGTTTTGCACAATTCTCTCAAGAATCAGATCAAAGAAGCCACATGGCAGTGCATCGCCTTGCCTAAACCCTTTTTTGGTATCGAATGTGTCGGTGAGGTCGTTGCCGACCATGATGGAGCACCGAGAATTCTCCATCGTCATCCTAGACAAACGGACGAGTTTGGGCGGTATACCAAAACTTACCATGGCTCTGTATAGTTCGTCTCTATAAATGCTGTCGTATGCGGCTTTGAAATCGATAAATAGGTGGTGGGTATCGATTTGGACTTCTTGGGTTTTTTCCAGGATCTGCCGAAGTGTGAAAATTTGATCGATTGTGGACTTTCCTGGCCTAAAACCACACTGATAAGGGCCGATCAGGTTGTTGGTAAACGGTTTCAAGCGTTCACATATTACGGCAGATAGGATCTTGTAGGCGATGTTAAGGAGACTTATGCCTCTGTAGTTGGCGCAGTTCAGAGGGTCTCCTTTTTTGTGGATCGGGCAAACGATACTGAGGTTCCATTCTTCAGGCATGCTTTCAACCGACCAGATTTGGCTTATGAGTTGGTGGATGTTGCTTACCAAGTCATCTCCGCCAGCTTTATAAAGCTCAGCGGGAAGGCCGTCATTTCCGGCGGCCATATTAAGCTTGAGTTTAGATATAGCTATCCTCACTTCACTTAGGTCGGGTGGTTGGCAGTTTTCGCTGTCGTTGCCAATATTAAATGGTTCGTTCTGCCTGACAGGGGAATGTTGTTCGTCATCGCCGTTTAACAGTCTGCAGAAGTGGTTCTTCCATATCTTCACCATCGACTGTGTCTCAACTACGATATTTCCTTGCTCATCTCGACACGATTCTGTTCGAGCCTTGTATCCTTGGCTTTGACGTTTTACACTTTGGTAAAACTTGCGAACATCGTTCCTGGAGTGGCACCTCTCTATATCCTCGATCGCGCGCTTTTCTTGCTCTTTTTTCTTCTTTATGAAAAGCCGATGTTCTTCCCTTCTTCTTTGCCTATAGAGCTCAATGGCAGCTCTCGTCTTCACCTGCAGCTTAGCCTTGTAGGCCTCGTTCTTGGCTGCCAGCATCTGTCGGCATTCCTCATCAAACCAGTTGTTTCTTGCTAGTGGCCGCGAGAAACCTAGCACATCAGTTGCGGCTGATCTAATGCCTTGTTGGCATCGTTGCCATTGTTCTTCGACATTAGATGCTGGTGGTATGTTGTGAGTCGAGAGGTTAAGGGATACGCGTTGCGCGAAGGTCTTGGCGGTCTCTGGCGATTGCAGTCTTTCGACATTAAATTTTTTCACAGTATTTCTGGTTTGTTGTGGCGTGATGGATATCCGCATCCTTACTTTGGCTACAACAAGGTAGTGGTCCGAGTCGATGTTAGGACATCCGATTGTTCGGACATCCAAAATACTGGATGCGTGCCTCTTGTCTATCGCAATGTGATCAATTTGACTGTTCGTTGATCTGGAGACCGACATATCCCCTTGTGGATATCGAGGTGAGGAAACCGTGTGCTGGCTATAGTGGCATTTCGTTCCATCTGTCAAATGCAGCTGATTTATGGGCCAAAGCCATGAAAAATTGGACATTTCGTAGCGCAACACCTAGAAACGAGGTTACATTCCATACACAATGGCATCGATAGGCCTTTCAAATGAATAAAAAATAAAAATAGATAGGAATCGCTTCATGAAAGAGCATTTATAAAAGTTCCGATCTCTAGCTTAAGATTCAGAAACCAATTTAAATTTTTATAGCTTAAGCTGATTAGGAAAACCATTAATCCAATTAAACTCGACATTCAAAGATAAAACGTTACGGATAGACGTGTGCTAATCGTTTATAAAAAAAAAAAAAAAACTTTCTAAAAATTCATCAACTTCAGACATTCTCAATGGACCAATCAAAGATTTGCATTTCTCCTAATCCCATTTTACAAAACGCTTTACGACTCTTATCACAGTAAGTCGATATATTATACAAGACTTTGAAACGGTTAATTGCATGTAAGCCAAATGACTTTATCGAAACTATCCAACCCAAGTACCTTAATTGAGATCATAAAAATGAAAAAAAAAAAAATTAAAAATCACAACCGAAGCGTTTAATTGGCTGTAAAAGAATTTTGTTCTGTTTAATGTTTGCCGAGTGTAAATAAAGCAAACACCATCGATTGGCAGGTTAATTAATTGCGAACCCGTTCTTCAGCTCTCACCCATATTAAGCGGTCACCGGAGTCGATTAATTTGTTTTAAAATGTTCCGCATATAGGCCCCTTCTGCGACTCCGCAGAGCATACGTCAATTCCAGCATTTCTAGCACGTGACTGTCAACGCATTGAAGCCTGCCAGCTTCTATAAAAACCAAAAGCATTTTCTTGCAGTGCACATTGTTTGCATTCATGTGGGCCGCTTAGAGTGGTGTCTCTTGTCCCCCGGTTTGTGCAACTTTGCGCACAAATTTGTGGCGGAATGTGTAAGTGGACGGATAAGTTTGCGGTGTCGGTTTGTAATACAACATCCACCAGCATATAGTTGCCGCCGCAAAAAAAAAAAAAAACACGTTGCCCTTGATCACTGGTCCGGAAAAAGTTTCAAAAGATTTTCAATGGCTACAGCAGCGGTAGCGGTGGTGGCCTACTGCTGCATTTCTGGTGTCAGGCTAGAGTCAGTGTTTTTCTGGCCGTATTTCCCATCGATTTAGTGTCAACCCGACTGAGGTGAACAGCTATGAGAGCATAGCTTGGCTATTTATGGAAACATCCCTCCAGCTAACCGGTAATTGGTTAGCAGCATCAGCCCACGAGTTATGAGTTTTCTTTCGTTGCGTGTAACAGCTTCCGAATTCGTGGCTTGAAAATAAACTGCGCCCCCATAGTGGGTCGCGGTGGTCGATGATCAGTGGTCAGTGTGCAGTGGTCAGTATGCAGTGGCCAGTGGTCGGCTTGGCCAGTCGAACTCATTTAGCCCGGTAATCTGGATGGCTAATCTTAAGCGGAATTTAAGGCCTGCAATTACTCTGGCCACCTCTTCGGCGGTAAATTTTCGCTAAAATCTATAGAATGGAATTTTTAGTGTTGGTCGGTTCAAGGAGGGCGCTCCCATGTGCGGTGCACTGCCGAGTACACCTTTCTTGGTTCAATTGTCCACATGGTTGTCGGTTGTATACGCCAGTGAATTATGACATTTTGATCGATAGAATCGGTTTGATGTGGTGGTGTTTGGAGCCCCCTTACCCCCAAGCTCTGGGGAATGATAATTAAAGAGACAGAACGGATGTGGTAATTGGAAGGTTAGAGGTCAGTTACATAATAACGATTCGGTAGTTTAGAAGAGAATAGAAATAGGCGGCTAGGAATTTCCATTGCATTGTGGCAACGGGTTTTGCATTTTTTTTTGTATAAGGCTTGAGGGTGTGTTGTGCTTGTGGATATCTTGGATAGATCAGGTCGATGCAGTGATCTGGCTTGGGGCTCAAACGTTGATGATGTGTTACAATCGTGATTGAAATTGTTTTTTTTTTTATCTCAAGCTAGACAAGTGGCGGTATCGGACCGCATTTGGGTTGCGATTTGTTTGGATATTGCAGTTAGTCGTCATTAGGCGATACACATCTAGCTAAGTTGTGTAAAATGGCTGAAGGGATTAAAGAAAATGAGCTCATATTTGTTGTCATTAAAACTGACAGAAGACTAATGGATCAATGACGTTGTTGGGAGTTACAACAGTTGCGACATTGTTATGAAAGGATCATATATGGATTCGGCGTTAGCATGCGCTCGTTAGCACATTTTTTCTATGAATGAAAGGCAAATGAATCATCTGGCATTAACGGGCCATAAAGTGCTGTAACTTTCAGGACATTGAACCGGGAACCCTACACTTTGTAAGCCAACGCAACATTAGAACGAAGTCGCACTGCAAAACTAGTGCGACGATGAACAAAATTAATTTCAGTGCCGCCGTGATCAGGGTGGGTTGCTACTGAACCAAAAAATCTTTCACTTGTCAAATGATCTGACAAATTATCCGAGTAGTAAGTTGTCATAAAAATCTTACATCGTTCGGATTCGTCATTTTCCATTATCGTGCAAGAGGCGTTATTAGGGAGGGTTGCATACGATTCGTAGTTGTAGCAGAACCAAAAAATCTTTCACTTGTCAAATGATATGACAAAATTTCCAAGTAGTAAGTTGTCATAAAAATCCTACATCCTTCGGATTCGTCATTAATCTGAATGTTCCATTATCGTGCAAGAGGCGTACGTACAGATGAGTGGTTGTGAAAAAAAATTCTAGGTCCTGGGTTCTTACGCAACTGTAATCGTCTGTCAGTGTCAAAAAATCTGGACACACAGTAGCGACATTTGTTTTGACAATAACCCTGATCAAAGAGAGAACTATCGCTTTGTCCGCAAGGTGACTTTTTTATAAGCATCTGCCAGCATCACCTTTTTCTGACAGTAATGCTAAAAAGAGTCGGCGTTGATCACTGTCAGGAGCTGATACAACTAAAACCGTATCGTACCAATAGTGGCATCCTCAAACACTGACGCACTGTAAGGAGCATTCTCCAAGATCGTCGCGAAATTGTCGGCGTCAGTTACGTTGATATTCACTGTCGATGTATCGGTTGCAGACACTGTGAGAAGTCAATCCCCCTCCGTTTGAGGAGATGATGGCGAACCGTCCTCTAGCATTACCAAAATTGATCTCACAAAGCAGCCTCGAGTCCTCATTGGGATCGGTTGCTGTGACGGTGGTTGATGGGGTTCCAGGTGGCTAATCTTTACACCCACATTCGCCTTGTAGTACTTTGGTCGGAATGTGAGATCGTTGTAGTTGAACTTGGAACACCAAGGATGAACTCGCAGATTTTGGAGGAACTCCTCCATCTCTGGTAATTACTTGGAGTATATAGCGTCCATGCTCTTCTCTGTCTAGCTACTTAATGGGCTGCATCCATCCAGTGCGCGAATCAATCGCGAGAAGGAAGTTATCGCCCCTCCTAGAGATGGTAGGATGAGATCCAAAGTGCGCTGCAGCTCGGCTGGTACAATGCCGTCGGGTCCCGCGGATTTAAAGGGTTTTCAGCTGTGTATTGCCCAACGTATTTTATCTTCTAAATTTCTGGTGAATATTTTGCTTCTATTGATGTCGTCTTTGAAAGCTTCCTGTGAGCTACCTAGGAAATGGGTGTCCATTAGTAGCTCTATGGATTCTTTGCTTAAGGTCGCCCAGGTGCCATCTGTTTTTTGAGATAGCTTGGAACAGTTGGACTAGACGATAAGATTTTTCGGAGTCTAGACGCTTCTGAAGTCTCCTCTATTTTATCACAGAAGAGTCTCCAGGATTTGCGCTTGAACTTCCTCAGTTCCTTTTTGTATATTGACAAGGTCTCTTTGTAGGAGATCCACCCAGATGATTCGTTCAAAATTTTAGCTTTATTGAACAGTTTTCTACATTTCTGCCTAAGCATTCCTAGATTGAGGTTTTTGTTTCCCTCTAGCTTTTTTTAGTGGACAAGAGGATGACAGTGATTGGTTAAAAGCAGATGTTAACTTATCAACAAGTTTATCAAGCTCTTGGGTACTTCTAGGAGGGCTAGGTTGAGCGTTGCACACATTTTACGATAGTTACGAAAAATCGGTTTGCTTGGGATGTGATCATCCAGACCAAATCGTATGTATCTTGGGTCAGGAAAAGAGTGCTCACTAGATACCTTCCAGTCTTTGATCATGTGATGGATGAAATTTTAAACAAGCGTTTGAGGTAAAAATTAGTTAATTCTCAATATCCTAAAAGTGAAAAGATACAAACTTACTGTCAAGTACCGGAACATGTTTAAGTAAATTAGTAAAACCATTGTTTTTGTGTGGTTTTTGAAGTACAAATGACATAAAGCAGATGTCAAAGCAAACGACGTGTAACTTTCTGATACCAACTGACATTTTCTGCAGTAAATTATTTTACAGATTTTTATGGAGGATTAGGTTTTTCCGCTATGATTTGTTTTTTTGGTTTACACATTTTCGAGTATGGGAATATGTAAAAAATCAGTAAAACTCAGTGAGAATCATTAAAAATTATATTGTACGGGAACACCCTTTAGGTTAGGTTAGGTTGGTGGGTTGATGAGGCAGACGGTGTGTGTCCTCCCTCATCGCACTCAGGTCAATATAGACCCATTGTGATGCCCGTTGGGGGTCCACTTATGTGGTTGGTTCATTCATTGTCCCGTTACTGTCCATTGTTGTTAGTCTCTTTCTAGCCATCCAGATGTTGATGCAAACCTGAAAAGATTAGGGAGAGGGATTTCGGATAGATCCGTGAGGTCATGGAAAAAGTATTTTCCTAAGGTTCTCATTCTTAATTGGCTGAGGCCTGGGCAGTGGCACAGAAAGTGGAGGGTGTCCTCGTGTATTTCTTCATCACCGCAGCCTCTACAGAGGTCATCATCTATGAGATGCATTTTCAGTTTGTGGCTTTTCAGTAAGTTGTGTCCAGTAAGAATCCCAACTAAAGTAGAGACAGACTTCCTGTTTCTACGAAGCAGTTTATGGGTTCTGGCTTTGTCATACTCAGGCCACATCCTTTTGGAAGTTTCACAGGTGGGAAGGGAGTTCCACCTGTTTTTGGCAGCGATTAGTGTTTTCTGTCCCACCTGAGATTTGAGGTCGCATAGTGGTGGTTTGACAGACTGGTCTGCTTGGTCAGTGCTGGAGGCAGATCCTTTTCTTGCCAGTTCGTCAGCAATTTCATTGCCCTGTATGCCTCTGTGTCCGGGGACCCAGCAGAGCTTAACATTATGTTGGACGCCAAGAACCTTTAGCTCTTCACGACAACGTCTCACAAGCCGAGATTTTATTTCGACAGCAGAGATAGCTTTTATTGCAGCCTGATGGTGATATCATCTGGTGGTATCGACAGCATTGAGGTCGCTTTGGCTGCCTCTGCTACTGCCAATATTTCGGCTTGGAAGACACTGCTGTGCTCAGGGAGACGAAAGGTGCTGTTTAGCTTAAGTGTTTCTGAAAACACTCCAGCTCCAACGCCTACATCCATTTTTGAACCATCAGTGTAGATGGATATGGTTTCGGGGCCCAATTCGTTCCTCTCCCACTCCTCTCTGCTTGGGAGGATGCAGGAGAATGGTCTTTGAAAGTCATGGTGTGGCAGCATGTAGTCAGAGGATACAGCTGAGCCCAGATATCTGTGTAGAATTTGGGCATGTCCTCCTGAGTTCGATTTCCAGCAGTTGAGCTGGCTGATTCTTAGAGCACTTTTGGCTGCAGATTCTTGCATGTAAAGGTCTAGCGGTAGCAGGTTAAGGATGGTTTCCAGTCCCGCTGTTGGCGTGGTTCTCATTGCGCCAGTAGCGCCCACATATGCTATTCTTTGTACCTTTGTCATATTTTTCAGATGGGTGACTTTATTTGTGGATTGCCACCAGACAAGCCCCCCATATGTTAATATAGGTCTCACAATGGCCGTGTACATCCATAGGATGATCTTGGGGTTCGGACCCCAGTTTTTTCCGAATATTCGATTACACGTATAGAAAGCGACTGTGGCCTTTTTAATGCGCTCGCGCACATTTAGGTTCCAGTTGAGTTTTCTATCAAGAATGACACCCAGATACTTTGCACTATCGGCTAGTTTGAGGGTAGTCCCATCGATAGCCGGTAGGTCGAATATTGGTATCTTTGTTCGTAAAGAGAACGAGTTCCGTTTTCTGGGGGTTGATGCCAAGCCCACATTGTTTTGTCCACTCGTTGAGAGTTTTCAATGCCCGCTCGAGTATTTCACTAATAGTGGGTAGGAATTTCCCTTTAACTAGTATCGCTACATCGTCTGCGTAGGCTATGACTTTTACCCCATTTCGCTGTAGCTTTATGAGTATCTCATTGATGACTATGTTCCACAACAGAGGTGAGATAACGCCTCCTTGTGGTGTGCCTCTTGATGCTATTACTTTGAGATGGGTGTCTCCCAGATTCGCATTTATATTTCTGTGGTTGAGCATACTTCCAATAATATGTATTAGAGGTTGGTCCACGTTGTTCTTCGCGAGATTTCTTTCGACTGCGTTTGTGTTCACATTATTGAAGGCTCCTTCAATGTCGAGAAATGCAGCGAGTGTATATTCCTTCTCGTGAAGAGGTTTTTCTATTGTACTAACGATATCATGTAGGGCAGTTTCGACTCCCTTACCTTTCGTGTAGGCATGCTGTGCCGAGGATATGTATTGGGGGTCGAGTTTGTCACGAATGTAGATATCCATTAGTTTTTCATATGTTTTTAGTATGAAGGATGTAAGACTTATTGGTCTTAAGTCCTTCGCGGTCGTGTGACTGGGCTTGCCGGCTTTTGGGATAAAGACTACCTTTACTTCCCGCCAGCACCTAGGGATGTAACCGCATTTTAGACTACTAACAAACAGTTTATGTAGGAATGCTGTTACGAGGTGTTTCGATTTTTGTAGCATGATCGGGATAATACCATCGACTCCTGGAGATTTATAGGGGGAGAAGGAGTCAATTGCCCAATTGATTCTTTCTACACTAACCATATCCTCCATTGCTGCTGTTATGGGGTTGCAATCATAAGCGGTTGTGTCTGGGGTCCTACCGGAGTATGAATCACATCCTGGAAAGTGGGTTTCCAGTAGATGTGTTAAAGATTCATGGGTGGATTGTGTCCAGTCCCCATTGGGGAGCTTGAGGTAACCTGGCACAGCCGGTTCTTTGGCGATTATTTTTCTAAGTCTAGCTGATTCAGTAGTGCTTTCTACACTGCAACAGAAGTTACGCCAGGAGGTGCGTTTAGCACTGTTGACCGCACTTTTGAATTTGCGCTGATTGTTCTTATAAAGATCCCAGTCGGTTTCCGAATTTGAGCTTCTTGCTGCGTTAAAGGTTTTCCTGGTTTCCCTTCTAATGCTTTGAAGCTCTTTCGTCCACCATGTCGGTGATCTTTGTGGTTTTATAGTCTTTAGAGGGCAGATCCTTTCATAGGCTTTGACTAAAATATTGCCTATTAGTTCCGCTGCAGCATCGATTTCAAACGGAGTTTCCATCAGATGCAATGGAAGGGCGCTACTGTGTCTCCCTACTTCCACAACGAACTTGTCCCAGTTGGCTTTCTTGGGGTTTCGATGTTGAAGGGGGAGTTTAGTATCGTCCTCTATTTCAAATTCTATTATTCTGTGGTCAGAGTATGATGTTTCTGATGAAACTTTCCAGTGGCACACAGCGAATTTATCAGAATTGTTGAAGAGGGTAATGTCAAGAACCTCTTCTTTATTTTTAGTGACAAAGGTGGGGTCATTACCCCTGTTCGCCACTAGCAAATTGTTGTCTACAATGTATTGAAACAAGGACTCACCTCGTGTGTTGGTGTCTGAACTGCCCCATTGTGTGTGATGAGGTCCCACTTCTTACATTTGGCCATTTGCACCAGGGAGTCTGTTAGGGCAGATGGAGGTCCATCCATCGAGTCATATGGCATATAGATGGCTGCTATTGCAATCGGGGACTTCCCCCGCCGCTCATATTTTACCACGGTCTGGTCATTGTTACTGAGACGGGAACACCCTTAAAAAAAACGTAAAAATCTCTAAGAATAAGTAAAACTAACATTTATGTGGTAAACAGATTTATTCTGAATAAAACAAGGAATAATTCGCTTGGTTACTGTCAAACTGTAACTGTGCCGTGATCCTTTGACAGTTTTCATTTTTCCATCAGCCGCAATCTGCGCTAAGAAAGTATCGAAAAATGAACGAAACTAAATTGTTTCTTCTTCCATTTTTTGCAAGTTTCTTAGTACACGAAATCCAAATAAAAAGGCTGAACTATAATAGTCGGAAGCAATGGAAAGTTAATGTCAAAATTCTGTGTTAAGTTTTCTTCAGTACTGTCAATTACTCAAGTTACCCATAATAGACTTTTGTGAACGCACTTACCTTACAAACAATAAAAACAAAATTTCGTTGCTTATGAACTTACAAATTTAAATGTACACAGCTGTTGAAGTGAAATGTCAAATGTTGAACTTACAAATTTAAATGTACACAGCTGTTGAAGTGAAATGTCAAATGTTTGTATGAAAGAACAAAAGAGCAAATGAATTCGCTTTTTTGCAAATGAACGAAAACTGAACGTATCAAAGCGATAGTCGTACAATAAAAATTGCATGTGTTCGCACAATTACGGAAGTCGTCGTCCGCAACAATCTTCTATTACAGTTCAGCCTTTAACGCCTGAAAACGAGTATGCTAACTTCCTACAATCAAGTTCAATGCAAACACCTCCATACGCAAAAACAGCACCTCCCTGCTCTGACAACCACAGCAATATGTCATCGCAATACTTCCCTAAAAAAAAAATTATGAAATCAACTCTCCACAGTTTCCGACAACCATCCATCTGTCAACACGACCAGCTTGAAGTGAAAGGAAAATACCAGCAATTGATTGATTTATATCAAATGTCAGTTCAATTTGACAACAGCACACCTTTTATAAACTTTCCTTTCATACATATCTCGGGACTGGACTAATCCACTCCCAATATGTCCAACTCATAAACATCGTACATGATTCATTAACCAATGAATAAATATAATACAATCATCATAATAATAAAGCCCATTTGACAGGTAACACAAAAAGATAACAACTCTCCACCCATTTCGAGTAGTTCCACTTCTCAATCACCAAACGGCGCTTGATTAATAGATTTATAATTCATAATTCATTCACCGTACCTTAGCCAGCACAAACGTCAAACGGCATCAAGTCCAATATTGGTACAACCCACGTAACCCTTTCGATTGACATTAAGCTAAATCGTATGCACGCTTTATAGCCCCAACACGTCATATTCCAAATAAAAGTGTCAAAAAGTCGTGCCACACGAAACCAACACGACCGGTTCAGCGCGCCGGCCGCGCCAAATCCCCAAATAGACCATATAACGTCCATTATCTCGTCGTTGGTGCTGGGCTACTTTCAATCAGACGACAAAATTCCCAATCATACACCCTATTTATCAGCCATGGACTCGTTACTGTTAGCTGTCATTAATTAATATCTTAACGGTCTTAACTATGAATCGATGACGGTAATTAACATGGAATTTATCTCGACTCCATTTGCATTCCACGGTTTGTTTTGCCGTTTCGCTGTTTTGATTGCGATATTATGGCAAAACAGCAATTATGGGTAATAAATTTGACAAGAGTTGTTTTTGCAGCGCGCATTTACCCTAGAAATGTGTGGGTGGCGGCTGGACTGCGCCTGTGTCAAAAATCTTAAGGATAATGACAACGCCTGTCAGTGGAGTGTGTGAAATAGAATTTATTTACACTTCCTTGTTGAAATTGTTGGCGTTGGCTTTGTGAGTTCGTTTATCACAACCATGGTCGACCAGTATGTGCAATATGTATTGCATTCTGAAGTCCAACTGACCACAAGCGTTCAAGAAATGTCGGTGTCAAGCTAAAATAAAACCCTCCACTCCCTCCTATGTTGTATCTGTGTACTAATTGTTTTCTTTCCCACAGTTTTAAGCCCATCGAGTCGTGGCTGGTGGTGGCCAGCGAATTCCTGAGTCCGGCATCACTCATCGACAATGCGATTCCTATTCTCGGCTCGACTGACATGCGGCTAATGGGCGAGATGACGTTTACATTGGGCTTGCTGAATGTGTTATCATCTGTCATCAAATGGTGGGAAATGGTGTAGACGTTCAGTGTTTTTGCGAAATGGTTTGTGTCATTTTGGACCATATATTGCGCAATATATTGACAGTCAAACTTAACTCTTTAATCGGAATCGAATCGAATCGAATCACTTATGAGGGTCAATGTTTGTTTTTTTTTCAGGACCTTCCCTCAGCATCGCCCATACTGGTGGATTCGTGAATACCACCATCAATCAATCCAACTCCATCAAAGTCCCTTGACCTGTGACACAACTGCTGGATTTCCATCTGCCCACGCAATGACATTCACCGGACTGGCATACATACTCCTGCTCCACGTAAGGCTGTCAACGAACATACGCTACTTAGCGGTAAGCCTTCTGTCCATCCCAATGTGGATAGTCCGTGTGTATTTTGGCAGCCACTTCCTGCACCAGTGCATATGTGGGTCATTCGTGGCGGTGTTTGTCATTGATACCGTACGACGACGAGAACGCGCTGGCGTCATTTCCATGCAGTCATGGCAAAAGGCAATCGCGATTGCAGTCGTTACCACTGCCGGACTATTTGTCATAGGAATGTATTTCGCAATGCTGTACGCTGGATTGGATCCGCATTGGTCGGTTAGAATGGTAAATTTACTGTCAACTGTCAGATTGGCGTCGAATTGTGATTTGTCTAACTATCGTGTTGTGTTGCAGGCATTCAAATGGTGCATAGACCCGCAATATTTGCGGCATGAAACAAGTCCAATTTTCATCATATGTCGTGATTTTGGATTTATGATGGGCGTTGCGCTGGCCAGCCCACTTTTCAACAGGTAAGCAGAGTTGTGTGTTGAATTTGAATTGGCAATGGATGGGTAGCGACATCTATTGGGAAGTTAATGTGGTGAGTATAACAGTTGGTGTTTTCTATTTGACAGCCTTCAGCAGAGACTTGATCCGAGGAAAAGTATTCCAGCAGTGGTTGTGATCATGGGTGTGAATTATTTTGTTCGGAGTAAAACACCGAAGAACTTGGGACGAGTTGGTTTCGTCGCGTATGAGTTTGTGAGGAATTCCCTGCATTCCTTGGCGCTGCTTGTAGTTCTTCCAAAATTGTGTGGTAAACGGATGAAGTAATAAAATTGAACTGAAAGACTAATGGGGAGAGAGGTTTTATTTCTTTTTTTTGTAGTAGAGAGGGGGATGACCAGAATTCCTTCACTCTTCACATAGAAATTTCTTTCAAACCAAATTCTGATTGAATGAGGCTATCTATACAAACGAATTATGTCTTCCTTTCGACCTTGTTCACACCATCAATACGGTCATGCACTTTTATTGGTTCTCTATTCACCACGGGGAGCCTCCGGCGGCACTGTGTTTTGACAGCAATGTGTGGCTAATTTGTCGGTGGCCCTTTAATTGGATTTGATGTCTTTAGTGATGGAATCACGTTGTTGGGATTTATTGGAACAATTGACCAGCTGGAGAACAAGTAAAGTCAAAGTAGCCGCAAAGTTGTTACTTTTTGGTAATTGCGATAGATCGGCCTGTTTGAAGGTGACAGCCCGTGGTTTGCGATACGTCCGAGTTAACCCGTTTCCAAATGACCTTGAATTATTTTTAAAGGCTGTGTGCGACCTCTAAATTATTTAAACTTCGCAGAAATAGGGAATCATGACTATGCACTAAGCATGACGTTCCGTTTTCCATAATTCTCAAAAAATGGCGCTATTTGGTTATTTTTTGACAGCTTACCGTCAAATTATGTTGTGAAGTTAAAATTGTAGGGCACATCTGTATTTCAACTCCAGGACCATGAAGAATAACTTTTTCCAAGCCATTGTATAACGTCGGGATAGATTTCGGGGGTCCCCTGTGCTGTAATAGTCGTGAAATGGACGGCAATTCAAAGGCTCATAAGATGACTGCCATCTTAGTTATTTGTAGTTACAACTGCTGTTCATGAACTTATGACAAATTTGTCAACTAAAATTGACAAAATCTCGCAATGACGTTGTATGGACCAAATAGGAGACCAAATTGTAATATTTTCAGACAAAACGCGGACCTTTGCGCAAGCTACGTTGGAACTGAAGAACGGTATGATTTTCGAAAACGACGATCAACAAAGAATTTTCTCATTAAAAAGCAGACCAAACGGAAGTTCCTTATAGGTGGTGAGGGCTTTGGAAGCGTATCATTTAAAACATAAAGGATATTGAAGGTCGTGATCGTGAAACCAAAGCTAACTTAAGAGTAATTGAAGACCGCACCGCAGAAGTTTAATGAATAGCTAATGCCTGACCATTAACGCACGCCTCCAATAATTTTTTTACTGATTAACTCCCTGGTACTTTCAGGTACTTAAGCCTGTTCTCCAAAGCCTTCGCTGGGTTTCAGTTCTACAGAATCTCGAAGTACTTGTAAGCAGCGAATATGAGCTATCCGTATGCTTTAAAAAAAGGTGGTGTTTTGAGAATATCCATTTTTTTTGGTCTTCCAATTACAATAACTGTAAGCCTACAGTGAAGCTTAACAAATGTGACGAAGTGATGGTATGCGCTTCAAATTCCGAGAGTGACAACACCTAAGTTTTTCACTGCCCTACATCTTGCTAAAGTCTGACAAATACCATGAATATATATATAACACTGTCTTGAGAAGCATCTCAAACTTGCCGTCCAGAGTCTTCGTTAAACAGTAGGTTCCCTTCTTTGTGCAGAAATATAACTTCGGCCACACAAATGGAGGGTTGAAGTTAGGTAGGTAATGCCTGATATTTCAAAAATTTCTGTCAATTTTAATACTGAGTCAACCCACCAACTTTGGTGACTCTAGATTCAATAAGCACTGAAAGGCAGGGTCTAAGTGAATGAACCTTAGTCACATTCGCATTATTAGTTTTCAAATGAATATAATAAGTCCAACTATACTACAGCCTGTGAGAAAAAAAACTTTAGAAATGCTGCTGGAAACATTTATTTGTAGAAAGTTCCAAAGGAATATAATCATGTCCCACGCCGCATGCAAACACGAAAGAAAAGCGTGTCGAAGTGGCAATAAAGAATCTAGTTTACGACGTAGCACTACAGTCCGGAATGAACCTGGGCCTCAACCAATATGTCTCTCCAATAAACCCGGTTCTTAACTAACTGCCACCAGTTGCGCACTTGAAGTTGGTTGAGGTCGGTTTCTACTTGTGCACTCCACTTAACGCGAGATCTTCCCCTACTGTGTCCGACGTCTGGCTGGAAATCGAATCATAGGTTATTTTGAACTGACAGCTGTTTCGCGCTCGAAATCTTGACAGAAAGTCAGTATCATACCTCCGCGGAACGAAATGAAATAAGCTCTACGCTTGAACAACGTTGGGAAATATTGAAATTTCCAAATTGAGTGCCTTGTAGCCCAAACAGGGCGTTATTTGAAAAGAAGTTTTGGCCGAAATGAAGCACCCACCGCGCCTACTATACGCAAGTTTGTGGAAAAAGTTCATGAGACTGGTATGCTAGTGGACAACACCCATGGTTCCCGTCGTCGTACGGTGTGCACAGACGAGAATGTGGCTGCTGTCACCGAAAGTGTGAGACTCAAATCTCGAATATAAACCATTAGCCATCGATCTCAACATCTCAATATTTCACGCACTAGCCTGAGGAGAATTTTGCACAAAGATCTCAGATTATTCGCTCACAAGGTCCAATTGACTCTCGACGGGCTCAGTGGCGCGATGGTTAGTGCAATGAACTGGATCTGGGTTCGATTCCCAGCCGTAGCAACACCTAAAATTATTTTTCACTGGTCCTCCTCTCGTGATGATCTGACAAATCATCCTAGTAGTATCAATCGTCAAGGAAAGCTTATCTCATCTTAGGCTTTCGAAGTCGGCATAAAACAGGAGGTACCACCATCGTGCAAGATGAACATACGCACACATGAATGATTGTGAGAAAGCTAGGCCTAGGTCCTCTCACTAAGGCACTCACTCTCAGGCGGCAGCGGAGGAATTCCCTAGATGGAGTCAACGCCGGCGCCTACAGCTCCTGTTTGATCGAACTGGTAGTGTAATCCCTATATGAGCTGCTTCGACATATTTGAACACCTGGTCTATAGGGATTTCCAATACTGAGCCAGGGTGTTGGAAAAGAGTTGGTGACGGAGGAGCCCTCAATGGGTCAAGGGCAGCGCTCATATCCCAAAATGGGCTACTGGCATCGGTATTTTTTCCGGCCCGCTGTCCTAGGGTCAAAATAAGGGCCTGGCCCTCCAGGTTGGGTTAACTACCCATCCACGGAAAAGAGATTATGTTACGAAGCAACCAATAGCCTTTGAAAGGACTGATATTATTGTTGACGACCATGCTAAACGAAAAAAGGACAACGACGTTCGTATCTGCACCTGGAATGTGAGAACTTTAAACAGGAGAGGTGCAGGCGAACAACTAGCAGAAGTCCTAAACTGCTACAAAGCAGACATTCCCTTCCAGGAAATACTATGGGATGGGCCGGGCAAAAAGAGGATGAAAAACTGTGACATCTACTATGGACCGTGTTATAGTGAGCAGAAACAGCGACTATTCGGATTCGGATTTGTTATAAATGCCAGACTTAGGCAAGAAGTCTTATGGTTCCAAGACATTAGCGAACGCATTGTGCTGGGAGATTTTAACGAAAAGGTAGGAAGAGAAGACATCTGTAGCAGTATTGTCGGGAAATATAGTCTACACGACAACACGTCTGGTAACGGACTTAGGCTAATTGACTTCGCTACGGAACGAAATGCCACTATAGCCAGCACACGGTTTCCTAACATCGATTTCCATAAGGGGACATGGCGGTCTCCAGATCAACGAAAAGTCAACCAAATTGATCACATTGCGATAGACAAGAGGCACGCATCCAGTATTTTGGATGTCCGAACATTCCGAGGGGCTAACAGCGACTCGGACCACTACCTTGTTGCAGGCAAGGTAAGGATGCGGATATCAGCCACGCCACAACAAACTAGAAATATTGTTAAAAAATTTAATGTCGAAAGACTGCAATCGCCAGAGACCGCCAAGACCTTCGCGCAACGCGTATCCCTTAACCTCTCGATTCACGCCATAGCACTAGCATTGAATGTCGAAGAACAATGGCAACGATGCCAACAAGCCGCATTACATCAGCCGCAACTGATGTGCTAGGTTTCTCGCGGCCACCAGCAAGAAACCCCTGGTTTGATGAGGAATGCCGACAGACGCTCGCAGCCAAGAACGAGGCCTACAAGGCTAAGCTGCAGGTGAAGACGAGAGCTGCCATTGAGCTCTATAGGCAAAGAAGAAGGGAAGAACATCGGCTTTTCAGCAAGAAGAAAAAAGAGCAAGAAAAGCGCGCGCTCGAGGATATAGAGAGGTGCCACTCCAGGAACGATGTTCGCAAGTTTCACCAAAGTGTAAAACGTCAAAGCCAAGGATACAAGGCTCGAACAGAATCGTGTCGAGATGAGCAAGGAAATATCGTTATTGAGACACAGTCGATGCTGAGGATATCGAAGAACCACTTCTGCAGACTGTTAAACGGCGATGACGAACAACATTCCGCTGTCAGGCAGAACGAACCATTTAATATTGGCAACGACAGCGAAAACTGCCAACCACCCGACCTAAGTGAAGTGAGGAAAGCAATATCTAAACTCAAGCTTAATAAGGCCGCCGGAAATGACGACCTTCCCGCTGAGCTTTATAAAGCTGGCGGAGATGACTTGGTAAGTAACATCCACCAATTCATAAGACAAAAGTATGCCTAAAGAATGGAACCTCAGCATCGTTTGCCCGATCCACGAAAAAAGGAGACCCTCTGAACTGTGCCAGCTACAGAGGCATAAGTCTACTCATCATCGCCTATAAGATCCTACCTGCCGTAATATGTGAACGCCTGAAACCGTTTATTGGTGTCCATTCGTTCTACATGTCCTAGCCATCTTAAACGTCCAATGCGGAGTTTTTTGACCAGGGGCATGTCGCTGTACAGCTCGTATAGTTCTTGGTTGAATCTTCGTCTCCATAGCCCGTCAACGCAAACGGGACCGAAGATTTTTCGAAGAATTTTCCTCTCGAATCTACCAAGGATTTCTTCATCCGCTTTTGATACGGTCCATGCTTCAGCGCCGTAGAGCAGGACTGGGATGATCAGGGTCTTATATAGGATCTCCTTAGTAGTTCGAGTGAGGGCTTTACTACTAAATTGCCTTCTTAGCCCAAAGAAACAGCGGTTGGCAAGAGTAATTCTTCGTTTAATTTCTGACGAGATGTTGTTGTCAGAGTTAATAGCGGAGCCGAGGTAGGCAAAGTCCCGTACTACCTCAAAGTTATATCTGTCAATGGTGACGTTCTGTCCAATTCGTCGATGTTGTGTGTCCTTTCGTGTTGACAGCATATACTTAGTCTTACCCTCATTTACTGCTAAACCCATTTTCGCCGCTTCCTTCTCTATACTAGCAAACGTGGCTATGACATCACGTTGAGTCCTACCAATGATGTCAATATCGTCAGCGTATGCTAGTAGTTGCACCGACTTTTGGAAAATTGTGCCTCTGGTGTTGGCTTTGGAGTTTTGCACAATTCTCTCAAGAATCAGATTAAAGAAGTCACATGACAGCGCATCGCCTTGCCTAAATCCTTTTTTGGTATCGAATGTGTCGGTGAGGTCGTTTCCGACCCTGATGGAGCAGCGAGAATTCTCCATCGTCATCCTACACAAACGGACGAGTTTGGGCGGTATACCAAAACTAGACATGGCTCTGTACAGTTCGTCTCTATAAATGCTGTCATATGCGGCTTTGAAATCGATGAATAGGTGGTGGGTATCGATTTGGACTTCTTGAGTTTTTTCCAGGATCTGCCGAAGTGTGAAAATTTGATCGGTTGTGGACTTTCCTGGCCTAAAACCACACTGATAAGGGCCAATCAGGTTGTTAGTAAACGGTTTCAGGCGTTCACATATTACGGCAGATAGGATCTTGTAGGCGATGTTGAGGAGACTTATGCCTCTGTAGTTGGCGCAGTTCAGAGGGTCTCCTTTTTTGTGGATCGGGCAAACGATGCTGAGGTTCCATTCTTCAGGCATATTTTCATCCGACCAGATTTGGCTTATGAGTTGGTGGATGTTACTTACCAAGTCATCTCCGCCGGCCTTATAGAGCTCAGCGGGAAGGCCGTCATTTCCGGCAGCCTTATTAAGCTTGAGTTTAGATATTGCTATCCTCACTTCACTCAGGTCGGGTGGTTGGCAGTTTTCGCTGTCGTTGCCAATATTGAATGGTTCGTTCTGCCTGACAGCGGAATGTTGTTCGTCATCGCCGTTTAACAGTCTGCAGAAGTGGTTCTTCCATATCCTCAGCATCGACTGTGTCTCAACTACAATAGGAAAGTCCACAATCGATCAAATCATCACACTTCGGCAGATCCTGGAAAAAACCCAAGAAGTCCAAATCGATAACCACCACCTATTTATCGATTTAAAAGCCATATACGACAGAATTTATAGAGGCGAACTATACAGAGCAATGCCTAGTTTTGGTATACCGCCCAAACTCCTCCGTTTGTGTAGGATGAGGATGACGATGGAGAATTCTCGCTGCACCATCAGGGTCGGAAACGACCTCACCGACATATTCGATACCAAAAAAGGATTTAGGCAAGGCGATGCGCTGTCATGTGACTTCTTTGATCTGATTCTTGAGAGGATTGTGCAAAACTCCCGAGCCAACACAAGAGGCACAATTTTCCAAAAATCGGTGCAACTACTAGCATACGCTGACGATATTGACATCATTGGTAGGACTTAACGTGATGTCATAGCCACCTTTGCTAGCATAGAGAAGGAAGCGGCAAAAATGGGTTTAGAAGTAAATGAGGGTAAGACTAAGTATATGCTGTCATCACGAAAGGACTCACGACATCGACGAATTGGACAGAACGTCACCATTGACAGATATAACTTTGAGGTAGTACCTCGCCTCGAGGAGGACCTCGCCTTAAGTTGCGCGCACAGGTAGAAACCGACCTCAACCCACTTGGAGTGCGCAACTGAAGGCAGTTAGCTAAGGACCGGGCTAATTGGAGAGGCATGTTGGTTGAGGCCCAGGTTCATCCCGGAATGTAGTCACATCAACGGTGAATAATATGTCTCATCGGTTTAAAATGAGTTCTTACAAACCTTACAGCAAAATGAACATTTAGAACCGTCTTAAAGGATTTTGATCGTCGTTTTTGGACAAGGCGATAGTTCGGTTTTTAAGGTCTGTTTCAATCAGGCTTTATAAAACCAAATTAGAGAATGGATTATACGATGTCCTCTTTTTTCAATAAGTCAAATATCCGATTGCGTTTTTAATTATCGTTTTCATTAAGTTATCGGATTGGTTCTGAATTTATCAGAAAAGTTCAAAATGCTTTGGAAAACGGTCTACCTCTTGTAAAAATTCACAAAAAAATAAATCTCTTCAAAATTGAATTTCAGAAGATTCGGAATACTTTCGATAACATTCTTTTGCGATAGCAATTTGACAAGTCTCAGATGCATCGAAATGTAGAATTTCGCTTTTGGTCGGGATTTAATTTCAGCAGATTCAGAGCGATTTACATTTTCAAAAATAAATTACGAAATGAAATTACGTACGTTCTGTCAGAATGATCTTTTTCATAATTAGTACGCTCTAAAGGGTTTATGAATACCCTTAGAGTAATTGAGCACATCGCGGGCATTAAGGAAATTGAGGGGAAGAAAAGAAGAGACACCGATGTGCGTTTGTTTTAAATGTCTGTCAACTGTTATGTGGGGGGAAAACTGAACTTGGTAGGACATTTCACAGCCGTGTTGTTTGGTTCAGAAAACTGAGCTTGGAAGAACATTCCACATTCGTTTTGTTCGGTTCAGAAATGAATTTCTCGGCCCTATCATGGTATCCGTTCAAAAAGAAAAATTCTCCGATTTTGTACGAATCGGAGAATTTTGCTTCATGGTAATCCGATTAGTTGTTCGGAACATTTCCCCGACGACGCGCAATGCACATCGGCAGTCTGCGTTTCATTGCGATGGGTTCCATTTTTTGCATCTGTTTTTGACAGCCACACGTCAATTTGTCTCCGATGGTCTCCGACATTTGTTCGTCGCGGAAATATTTTTAAGTGAACAAAATGTAAGCAAAGAAATGGTTTTAGTTACGTTTTTGATGATTTTTTTGTTTGCAAAATTCAAATGAAAAAAGAAGCACCAAACAACATCAGCCTTGGTTGAGTTGATGCATGAAAAACCCGACGTAGCTCGGAATTTCACCTAGAGGACACCAGGAAAGGTTGCTGATTTTTGCCGATGTCAAATTAATGCGTTGATGCACCTTCGGAAAACGGATACTATGAACGTAGATTTAGTCTCTGACTGGATTTGCATGCAGTAGACAAAATTACTCTCCGAACGGATATTATGATGGGGCCGACAATTTTTCATAGTACGTCCGAAGATAGGCAAATTGATTAGCATTCATGGCATTGCGAGTACTACAGTTGAATGTTTGAATGGGCGGAATGCAACTGGCTATTTCGTTACAGCATTTCCTCTTATATTAAAATCAATAAAAGACTGTAAAGCAGGAGATATTCCTACGATGTTCAATCGAGACTATAGAGTTCGCTACGGTTGAATCTCCTACTAGTTTCATCACACGCTTTTATATCCAAGTAGGTGTAGTGATGTTTTTGCTGCTGCGTTTATACGCTTCATAATATATATTAGGGCCAGATCAGAAGGGGTATTATATTTCGTACATCGATTGAGGAAACCTAGACATTTCGCTGCCGTTTTAGCGACGTTTCATCGAAGTTCGAGTATGGAAAGATTTTTAGGTTCGAGGAAGTAAGTTCCGTTCATGGAGAATGGCTGCAAATTTTGGTTTTGTTAGATGCAGACCACAGAATTGCGATTTGGAAGCATTAAATTCAACTCTATCCGATGTAACTCATTTAATTATGCTGTCGAAGTCGGAATTTCATGAACTTAACATATTTTGCCATTTTTGTTCGAAAAGGTCGTAAATTCTAGAAAGAATAATTAAAAGCTGAGGCAACTGTCATCAGCGAAGAAATGGATTGGATTAGATTTTGCAGACAAGAGGTTTTTAATAAAAATGAGAAAGGATATCGGAGACAGAATGGAGCCTTTGGAAACACCACCATTTTCAGACTTCCAAAACAATTTGAATGGAACGTTTTGAGAGGTAGTTTCTAATTCATAGGAAAAGAGTTTCATCGTATCCAAAAGCACTTATTTTTCACAAAAGGGCTTGATGTCAAACTCTGTCAAATGCCTTTGAAATAGTTGAAGTAGAACGATCTTCAATATGGATAGAACCAGTCTTTCGGTGCGATATTTCATCGAATCACGATTGTGGGCCTGTTTCTACGAAAAATGTATTCTCGGTCATAGAGGAGTTTTTATGATTGAAGAAATTTCATGAGGGTTTATCAGCGTTTTCATGACCTTAGAAAGAAGGGGGATAGTCGGAGGGAAAAGAAGATTTGCTTTGTAAATTACGGCCTGGACAAATGCTGTTTTCCATCTATTCGGAAAGAATAGGAATGAATAGTTCGATCGTGATGTCCATAATCCTCTCTTGTATCTGAACCATTTGTTCATTCGTGAGAGGATTGCGATCGATATCGACTGGTACGACACCCAATCTGACATAGCTCGCTATATCTCTATAGGTGGTTCTGTCAGAGGTTGTTTTCCCAGTGCGAGCTCGCTTCGCTTCGGACTGAGGTGGTGTGTTGTCCTCAGATCTCATGCGTTTGGCTTCTTTGGCATCATCTTTTGTTTTTGCAAAAATGCGGGCTTGCTCTATGCTGCTACCCTGTTTCAGCGCTCTGTTGAAACGACGCTGTTCCGCTGGCGTGAACCTGATACGCTTGGAATCAGTTTGAGCCGTTTTGCCTGGGGTCCCTGGCGCTTCTGTATATTCCGGATGCAATTCATCCGAGAGTATACTGATGCTGTATACAGTACTTGATTCCGAGGCTGAGTCGCTCAGATGAGACAATTTCTCTTCTAGGCTCATCATCTCGAAATCACTGATTTGTGACCCTTCCCGATTGGCAAGTGTCATGTCGGTTTCGACAGGGTGTTCTGAAACATCCCTAGTTGTTGATGCATTTGTAGAGGCATCATTCTCTATGTTTTTTACTATTGGTACTTCAATTTTTCCCACGAGTAGGCGGGATTTATTGGTCGCCCGTGGTCTACCCGTTTAACCACAGGAAGGCTATCTTGAGATCGGAGGTAGCCCGGTATCCGAAATTCGCAAACTAGCGGCTTAAAACTCCCTTTTTAGGCATGCATCCTTCGGCGTTTGCTGTTCCACCTTGGATTTGGGTTTAAGGGTTTTCTCCCACCTCAAACTTATGGTTCCCGCTTGTACATTGATCGTGCGTTGCTACGTGTTACAGCGCACGGTCAATATCCAAGTGGGACCCTTGGCTGACCCTAATCAGGCATGCTGATTAGTCATTTTCAGGTGGGCGCCCGCGAGAAGGACTGAAAGATGAGGATTTTGCCCAACCCCTACATAAATATACTGCCTGCTACTCTTATCAATACAAAAATTAATTAAAACCTCTTGCAAATCATAACACACAATCGAATTATTTTGGATGAACTGTCAGAACTTCCTGCAAATCATAACACACAATGGAACATGAACGTCTTTTAGATGAACTGTCAGCGTTTTACAAATATATGTTATGGTTGAATTCTTGTTCGAAAAATATCTCTCACCATCAACTGCCAAACTAACAATAGCTGTCATTGACAATATACCATCTTCTCACATAATCGTTTTGCTTAGATAACCAAAGAAAAAAAAATCCAACCGCGTTAAAAGCTTTTAATTATTTTCACATCATCCCGACGATTATGAAGTGGAGAAACCTCATTTGTAACCGTCCATCTAATAGCCTTAAAACACCCGAAAAAAAAAGTCAATAGAAAGCGTCCCATCACAATTACTGCCCCCATCATCAAACAATCAACTTCATTGAACATAACGAACAGACCCATTCGTGACAGTCACACAGTAAAACTGAGTAAAACTCCCCCGCGCAGCCGCGCCGTTGACGAACCTGTCTTTTTGAGTCACAAAATCTCACACATTCCACCTCCCTTTGTCACGCTTCATAAGCCCGCGTATCGCATAGATATACCCAAGTGTACCGAATACATTTCTAAATTGCAAACAAATTAACAAAATTTTTATTTGGAATTAAATCCTCGAAGCGGTAAATTTTAATCCGACACTAATCGGCTGATGACAAACTTTAGTCCTCACACTCCTGCATGTCGACATTGGTGGGCTGGTCAGTTTAATTGTAAACCAAACATCTTGTTCGCAAAATAAATAAACACACAGTTTGCTGTCAAATATTTGTCCACATTTGCGAGCTAACAGACAGACTTACATCCCTTAATCACTGTTAATCCAATTGAAGGTAGGCAATAAAAAAGAGGACAATCCCACCTTCGGAGTACACCTCCGCTGAAACGATTTGCACTTGCAATTGAGTTGCTGGTTTACCGAGAAGCTTGAAGTGCAGCGCACACTCATTGTTTTGTTTGCAATCCTTTCGCAAACTACCGTCGGCCATTGTTCTTGGCGACAGTCCAAATTATAGGACGAGAAAAATGCGTGCGAAAAACCCTTCCTATACATGTGAATCCTTTTCTTCGCGAATGACCTGCTCTCGCAATTTCTTTCCAAACCGCTCGATAATCCTTTTAGGCGTGAAGAAAGTCCGCAAAAACAAAGAGCACATCCCGACACGAAGGGATAATATTCGCAAAAGGGGTGCCGTGTGCAAATAAAAAGGATTGTAAAAGGATGATATGCTTGCTAATTCGCCAAACGGCTACTACTGATTTCTCTTGTGCGTTGAATGGAGGTAGACCAAAGCATCAGCTACTGAAGCCAGAGAGAGTCGGTTTGCGAGGCTATTGTTTGGCCGAATCCTTTTTTCCACCAAAAACCAATAAAACTCTATGCCCAAGCCTTTCCGAAAAGGGTTGTTCCTTTTGCCAATTACCCAGCGCATCATTGTGCTAACAACAGCAATAAACTGTTTCACTGTTGTGCCGCACTGATTGTGTTCAAATTTTGGCACAGAGAATGGGAGAGGCACACAGAGAATCCTTGGAAAAAAGGATTCCAGATTTTAGTGTTATTTGGTGGCGCAGCCGTGCGTCGGTCGGTGTGTTCGAGAAAGGGTTGATCTGGAAGTTAACTGTCGTTTTGATATCTGTTTAGGTTTGTTTACTTGACTTTGCACCCCCGTTTATGACGGAGAAATGTTTATTTGGAGGTTTTTGAAAATTGTTCGTGGGAATGAAATGTCATCGTGCCCTTAATAAATGTGAAGGAGCATAAGAAGTGTGCTTATGATGATAATTTTGAGAAAGTACACAAAAATAAGCAAATTGTACTAGATGATCGTTTTTTAAAAACAAATTCTGTTTGTGCCGTACGATAGTGTGGCCGCGACTGTACTCAATGCACAGATCAACTGCAACCAACTTAATGTGGGTGGCGGCCATCATTCTTTTTGGAGACAGTGACAGCTGGTGGGTGGATTTTAGTTATTTTTTGACAATGGGAGGATTTTTTAATAGAAATTGAAACAAAAGAAACGTGAAAATAATAACGAAGACGCTGGTTTTAGTCGAGACTACAAATTAAATACAAGTGCGGCCCGAAACCTAGTATCTCCAGACATTTGTTTGTGCGGAAATATATGAACGGACATTTCGAGATTTAAAATTTGTGCGGTGGTTATATGCGTGCTTTTATAGTATTTTGGATGGTGTACAATTTATTGAATCGGATATCATGGTGGGTTTCTTGTGTTCGTTTATAGTTCGTAGAATATTTGTTGACAGTTTGACAGGGCAGTTGTGGATACTTACTTACTACAGTCCGGGATGAACCTGGGCCTCAACCAACATGCCTCTCCAATTAGCCCGGTCCTTAGCTAACTGCCTCCAGTTGCGCACTCCAAGTTGGTTGAGGTCGGTTTCTACTTGTGCGCGCCATTTAAGGCGAGGTCTTCCTCTACTGCGTCCGACGTCTGGCTGGGAATTGAAGACGCTACGAGCCGAAGTATTGGTGTCCATTCGTCCTACATATCCTAGCCAACTTAAACGTCCAATGCGAAGTTTTTTTGACCAGGAGTATGTCTCTGTACAGTTCGTATAGTTCGTGGTTGAATCTTCGTCTCCATAGCCCGTCAACGCAAACGGGACCGAAGATTTTTCGAAGAATTTTTCTCCTTACTAGTTCGAGTGAGGGCTTTACTACTAAATTGCCTTCTTAGCCCGAAGACACAGCGATTGGCAAGATTAATTCTTCGTTTGATTTCTGACGAGATGTTGTTGTCAGAGTTAATAGCGGAGCCGAGGTAGAAAAGGTCCCGTACTACCTCAAAGTTATATCTGTCAATGGTGACGTTCTGTCGAATTCGTCGATGTTGTGTGTCCTTTCGTGTTGACAGCATATACTTAGTCTTACCCTCATTTACTGCTAAACCCATTTTTGCCGCTTCCTTCTCTATGCTAGCAAAGGTTGCTATGACATCACGTTGAGTCCTACAAATGATGTCAATATCGTCAGCGTATGCTAGTAGTTGCACCGATTTTTGGAAAATTGTGCCTCTTGTGTTGGCTCGGGAGTTTTGCACAATCCTCTCAAGAATCAGATTGAAAAAGTCACATGACAGCGCATCGCCTTGCCTAAACCCTTTTTTGGTATCGAATGTGTCGGTGAGGTCGTCGTTGCCGACCATGATGGAGCACCGAGAATTCTCCATCGTCATCCTACACAAACGAACGAGTTTGGGGCGGAATACCAAAACCAGACATGGCTCTGTATAGTTCGTTTCCAAAAATGCTGTCGTATGCGGCTTTGAAATCGATAAATAGGTGGTGGGTATCGATTTGGACTTCTTGGATTTTTTCCAGGATCTGCGGAAGTGTGAAAATTCGATTGGTTGTGGACTTTTCTGGCCTAAAACCACACTGATAAGGGCCGATCAGGTTGTTGGTAAACGGTTTCAAGCGTTCACATATAACGGCAGATAGGATCTAGTAAGCGATGTTGAGTAGACTTATGCCTCTGTAGTTGGCGCAGTTCAGAGGGTCTCCTTTTTTGTGGATCGGGCAAACGATGCTGAGGTTCCATTCTTCAGGCATGCTTTCAACCGACCAGATTTGGCTTATGAGTTGGATGATGTTGCTTACCAAGTCATCTCCGCCAGCTTTATAAAGCTCATTTCCGGCGGCCTTATTAAGCTTGAGGTTAGATAAAGCTATCCTCACTTCACTTAGGTCGGGTGGTTGGCAGTTTTCGCTGTCGTTGCCAATATTAAATGGTTTGTTCTGCCTGATAGCGGAATGTTTTTCGTCATCGCCGTTTAACAGTCTGCAGAAGTGGTTCTTCCATATCCTCAGCATCGACTGTGTCCCAACTTCGATATTTCCTTGTTCATCTCGAAAGGATTCTTTTCGAGCCTTGTAGCCTTGGCTTTGACGTTTTACACTTTGGTACAACTTGCGAACATCGTTTCTGGAGTGGCACCTCTGTATATCCTCGATCGCGCGCTTTTCTGGCTCTTTTTTCTTCTTTCTGAAAACCCGATGTTCTTCTTCTTTGCCTATAAAGCTCAATGGCAGCTCTTGTCTTCACTTGCAGCTTAGCCTTGTAGGCCTCGTTCTTGGCTGCCAGTATCTGTCGGCATTCCTCATCAAACCAGGGGTTTCTTGCTGGTGGCCGCGAGAAACCTAGCACATCAGTTGCGGCTGATCTAATGGCTTGTTGGCATCGTTGCCATTGTTCTTCGACATAAGATGCTGGTGGTATGTTGTGAGTCGAGAGGTTAAGGGATACGCGTTGCGCGAAGGTCTTGGCGGTCTCTGGCAATTGCAGTCTTTCGACATTAAATTTTTTCACAGTGTTTCTGTTTTTTTTTTGTGGCGTGGTGGATATCCGCATCCTTACTTTGGCTACAACAAGGTAGTGGTCCGAGTCGATGTTTGCCGCTCGGAATGTCCGGACATCCAAAATACTGGATGCGTGCCTCTTGTCTATCGCAATGTGATCGTAAGAATGTTCGTATGGATGTTCGTAAGAATTTCACAAGAGATGCGGCAGTGAAAATAACTTTTAGTGACGTTATTATCAAATTTTGAAGGGGCTCCCTTCTTTAATGGTTCAACGCACTAACCATTGTGCACCTTTAGCAGCTCTTCTTATATTACAACTTGGTCAATCGTGATACCGTGAGAACAGTCAAGATTTGTAAAGCCAGCTTCATCTGAAACCTCTTCGACTTCCAAACAAAACTATTTGTATCGATCATGCTGACATTGCTCCGATCGTTTAGATTGCTTTAGCAGCCTCTCTGTTCTTTGAGGGAACGGGATAGGCACTATGGTTTCCTCCACTTTCTCATATCTGAAATACTCTGTGGTGGAAATGGAAAGTCTTTGAGAATGTCTATCTTGGGTTTAGCTCAGTCTACCACGATGATATTTTAAATTTTGGAGGCTGTCCCACTACTAGAAGTTGCGAATCTTCATGTGAGTGATCTGTGTTTTGCAGTTTGTTAACAAAGAATTCATGTAGCACCGTTTCAATCAAGTGGAAGCCAAAAGTCAAAGGACCACTTGAAGGTGTTTAACGAAATTTCGTCGATGCATTGACCGCGTAAGGGAAAGAACAATGGTTCATAGCCTAAGGTGGCGCAAAAATAACCTTCCGATGTTTTTTGGCTGTAATTTAAAAAAAAAATGAAAAACTTTGATTCTTCTTGTGGATTATTTTTATTTGGTCTTTTAATTTTTTTTACATCAAGTCGAGAATATGATGTCATGTAGATGGCCGCCGCCACAGTTGATTGTCATTTGAGCCCTTTTTATGGCATTTTCCATCACTTTGGCCAAAACTTCCGGCGATAGGTCCTCACATTCTTGACGGATATTGTCTTTAAGAGCTGCAAGAGTCTGAGGCTTGTTGGCATTAACCCACGACTTCAAAAAGCCCCACAAAAAGAATTCTGGAGCGGTCAAATCAGGTGATCTTGCTGGCCAGTGCAAATCGCCAAAACGGGAGATTAGGCGCCCGGGAAATGTGGCACGTGCAGTGTGTGCCGTTGCACCGTCCTGTTGTGAACCACATGTTTTCCAATCCCAATTCATCAAGTTGCGGCAAAAAGAACTCGTTGATCATTGCTCTGTAGCGCTCACCATTCACTGTAACCGTTTGGCCCGCGACGTCTTCGAAGAAAAAAGGTCCGATGACTCCTCCAGCGAAAACAGTGACTTTGAGCGGGTGTAATGGTTCTTTGTGGGTTACACGCGGATTTTCAGTGCACCAGAAGCGTAAATTTTGCTTATTTACGTACCCGCTAAGATGGAAATGGGCCTCATCACTCATGAATATTTTTGCTGCTGTAGCCGAAGATGTCATGGAAGCGCCGTCGCATCGACCAGACGACGTCCCACGCAAATGGGTATCAGTCGACGGTCTTTACAGCGAATTTTGGTACACGATTTGAAGATGTTTCCGTACAAAGTCACGCCTGGCAGCATCTCGTGTTGTGCCAGTCTCTTCGAGGCGAGCGGCTAAACGTCGCAGTGTTTCACTAGTAGGCGTTGGACGGCTAGGAAATCTGCGACGAAATTCACGTTGTGCCAAAGTCACCGACCGATTATTGCTCAAATAAATAGTCACCAATATTCCGCGTTCTGTGAGCAGTGTAGCGTAACATTGTTTATTAACGTGCATTTCGCATGTGTTTACTACACAAATGTCAAAACAGAACTGACATTAGGGGCCAGTCGCAAAATTTATAGCATTTTCTGATAGGAGGATTACTTTTGCGCCACCTTGTATAAGGAGTTTTGTCAAGGTATGACCACCTGAAGATTTTAAGAACATTGACTGCGTAAGTATATTCGCTGTTTAGGCTGTGGTCCCGGACTGTGCAGTTGCAGAGCTTAATGGCATGTTTTCGTTGCCCCGAGTAATACTAAACTCCGGGCTACTAAAACATGCCATTAAGCTCTGCAACTGTGCAGGCCGGCTGGCTTTGTTATTAAGGTATCTGAGGCAGTCTTTTACAATCTTCTACCATAGGTAGCTTGACATAAAGGATCTGTATTTCACACCTTTTTTCTTAAATTTACTACCTACGGCTTTGAGTTTGTTATCCATAACGGAGTCAATGTCAACATCAACCCCATGAACGATGCCGTATTACAGATCTAACTTAGATCGACCAGAAAACTGATGCTACTTAGGTTTAACGAAACAAATGGAAGTTCAAGTGTTTAACATATTGAACCTTACCAGTCTACGGCCCCGAGTGCTGAACAATACGCAGAATGGTGGCTAAAATATTGAGCACTTTCGAAGAGATAATTCTTCATGAAATATGTGGTAGGGGCTGCAAGAATACAGAATGGAGGACACCTTGAGCTATACGCATGAGTTCATCAGGATGCGGATAAATTAAAAAAAACAACTCTAGCCAAGATGATGTTGAAATTCGACTGTAAGATAAATACCAAACTTCCGCTTTAAGGATCAACAGATCCCGGATGCAACAGCGCTAAAGCTGAATAAGTGGAATCAGTATGCTCAGAATGATAGAAGAAAGAAGGATATATCATCAACGGATAGTGAGCTTATCGTGTTAAGTAAACAAAATCAGCAGTCTGTTGGAGAACTACAACTTTGGCTTGGAATACACCCACCATCGACCATTCTTCGTCTGCAAAAACAGAGATAGATTCCTCGCTGGCTCCAATCGTTTCTGTCCAGATGAATATGGTTTTTGTGTTCAGGTTTAAGTCAGTCTCTGTTGGTATTGAGTTTATCTGAATCGTTAAGCAGCTAACCCGTTCAAAATTTGACATTTCCCACAGTAAGATCCTACAATTTTCGATATCCCATAGACCCAACGTGTCACTTGGTAGTAGGTGCAGCAGCGAGTTTAAAGTGTAGCTGTTAAGTGTGCTTACATCCGAAAACGAGGTCTAGAAGAAATAGATGTACCATTCCAGGAGAGATGTTCAAGTTTTACCAAAGTGTAAAACGTCAATGTCAGGGATAAAAGTCGGGAACAGAATCCTGTGGAGATGAACAAAGAGTGAACGTAGTTGAGACACAGTCGGGGCTTAGGATGGAAGAACCACTTCTGCAGACTGTTAAACGGTGATGACGAACAATCTCCCGCTGTCAGGTAGAACGAACGAGCGAAAACTAGCAACCACCCGATCTAATCGAAGTATCGAAGTGGGGATAGTAATGTCCAAACTTTAGCTTACCAAGGCTGCCGGAAATGACGACTTTCCAGTCGAGTTCTATAAAGCCGGTGGAGATGATTTGGTTAGTAACATTCACCAACTCATAAGCAAAATTTGGTCGAATGAAAGTATGCCTGGAGATTGGAACCTCAGCATTGCTTGCCCGATCCACAAAAACGGAGACCCTCTGAACTGCCCAACTACAGATTCACAAGTCTCTTCAACATCGCCTACAAGATCCTATCTGCCGTAATATGTGAACGCCTGAAACCGTTTAAAAAATGTGGTTTTAGGTTATAAACGTTCAGAGCTGATCAAATCTTCATACTTCGCCAGATCCTGGAAAAAAACACAAGAAGTCCAAACCGATACAAACCACCTATTCATCGATTTCAAAGCCGTATACGACAGCATTTATAGAGACGAACTTTACAGAGCCATGGTAAGTTTTGGTATACCGCCCAAACTCTTCCGTCTGTTTAACATCATCAATCTTCAAAAAAATCGGTGCGACTACTAGCATACGTTGACGATAATGGAATCATTGGTCGAACTCAATGTGATGCCATAGCCACATGCTGTCAACGCGAAAGGACACACAACATCGACGAATTGGAGAGAACGTCAGAACTCTTGCCAACAGCTCTTTCTTCTTTCTATAGGATCTCCTCCAAGCGGCGTTTCTTCGGGCTAAGAAGGCAATTTAGTAGTAAACCCCTCACTCGAACTACTAGATTGAGGGCTTTACAACTAAAATGCCTTCTTAGCCCGAAGAAACGGCATTTGGAGGAGATCCTATATTAGACCCCGATCATCCCAGTCCTGCTCTATGGCTCTGAAGCATGGACCGTATCAAAAGCGGATCCAGATTGAGAGAATTTCAGAGAAAAAACCTTCGGTCCCGTTTGCCTTGACTGGCTATGGAGACGAAGATTCAACCACAAGCTATATGACATGTACAGCGACATACCCCTGGTAAATAAAAACTCCGGAATGGACGTTTAAGATGGCTGGGACGAATGAACACAGTACTCCACCTCACAAAGTCTTCGATTCTCAGCCAACGTCGGACGCAGCAGAGGGAGTAGAAATCGACCACAACCAACTTGAAGTGCGCGACTGGGGGCAGTTAGCTAAGAACCGGGCTAATTGGAGAGGCAGGTTGGTTGATGCCCAGGTTTATTCCGGACTGTTGCGCTTTTTCTCACAACCATGCATGTATGCGTGTGTTCTTCATGCACGATGGAAGGACCTCCTGTTTTATGTCGACTCCGAACGGCTTCGTTGATGATTTGTCCGATCATCACGAGAGGAGGGCCAGTGAATAATCATTTTAGGTGTTGCTGAGGTCGGGAATCGGACTCATACCTTCTGCGCGCCAGTTCATCGCGCTAAAAATCGTGCCACCGAAGCCCCAATTCTGTCCAAAGGCTTTTCTGCACACTTAGACTGCACCAATCCCGCTCTTCAGAATTCCATTTTAGGCTCAATTTGAAGCTGAATACTACATCCTGGTATAGATAGCCTCGGTTAGAATATTGTTGTGGACATCTTGTATTTTAGGCGGCTCCTTTATTTCCTAGTGAATGAGGTCAGTATTTTTCTTAAAACTTTTGCTAGCCGTTGCCGTTGATCTTGTGGGCAAAAACACATTCGTACAACTATGCGAACAGCGTAATCGACTCTTTTCCTTCCACTTACAAATTATTCAAGAACCTTATTAATCGATGAGTTCAACAAAAGAGGTGATAGAACTCCACCTTGCGGGATGTCTTATTTGCATCTATAACCCCAAAAAAACAAAAACAAAAGCGTACATGATGGGTTCCACCTTCAACTAACTCCACAAGTATTCACATCCAAAAAAAGGTTCCATATTCATGAGATGTATGTCTTCCTTATGAGATCATCATTCCGCCAGAGTTCCGCATCCGCATCTCATTAACAAAGACCGCCACTTTCTAAATGACACATCTTAACCTAAACACATACCGCATCTTTGATGTTCGAGAGCACCCCGAACGGAACTACTTTGGGTGTTCGGTTTCTGTCTGGCTGGACTATTCCGATTCCGAGTGCGGCAACACTAGGCCGATCCACTTGACGATCCATTACAAGACCGTAAGTAGGGGCTAATTTGCGAATGAGAGCGTGTGTGCATGTTCCCAGTCGTTTGTTTTTGATGTCAGCAGCGGTTCCCAAGGCGAGGCGGCTGTCGTTCTTCTAAGTGGCTTCCCAGGCGGTCTGGCGCGTTTACCAGCACAACCGGAAGAATTCGTTTGGTTTTTTTTTTTATTTATTTTTGGGCGCACAATAATTATTATTGAGCGGCTCTCGCAAATAGATCGACAAATGAATCGGCTAAGTGGATGATGCTCCGCTGAGATGTTTGGAGGGCGGTACACGTCTTCATGAAGGCGACAAGGCGAGACGTCGAATTTATTGTTTTGTTCTCATTAATTAAGCGGTCTTAATGGGCCAATATATTCTGGGTTGAGCATATTTTTGGACGTCCTCAATGCGAGACTGTCTCCTCCGATACCCACTTCGTGCGCTTGGCTACAAATCAATTCTGCTTCACGCGCTGACCAAAATCGAATTAAACGTTTAATACCACAATTGTGTCCTTCTATTCAATTAATCGAACGATTACATTCTGCTACCCTTTGTAACGCCACCCCATGCATGTGCATCCGAGTGGGAAAATGGTTTCAGGAACAGCGCATCCGGATGGTCAACGCGTGTGTACCATCGGTGAGGGGTGAAAGGTGTTAAACGTACACATCCGTGTAGCGACCAGTGTCCACAACAATAACAACTTTGGCACGCACGCATTGTGGCATTAATTGCCCGTGTAGGTAGGGGTTCCTCTCTGCCGAACCCCCTCTTTTAATTTGGCTCATGAAATGCGATAATAACATGTCGCTAATTGTCTAATTGACTTCGGGTGTTATTTCAGGATGTGTGGTGGTGGGATACCTTTTTTTTTTGTTACAGATTTATCGAATTGTCCTTTTTGTAAAGGATGCTCATGCGCATCCACCCCCGCAGTGTGGTGATGGTAGGAGTATTGCTTTTGTGGTTTCAAATTGTTTGGTCATTTTTGGTTGTGATTGACAATCACAGCTTAGGATTAATGGGGACACCATTCAATTGAATTGTTTATCGGTGATTAATCAGGTCGAAGCGAGCCGTTAGCCATCTGTTGGGCGAATTGTTTGCTGGAAATGGATTGTGCGATTTAGTTGGTTTTAAAGGTCAGAATTGACAAGATAATGACATGGTGCTAGTCGTTATGAACTTGACCTTTCGACCTTCTTTATAAATATGTATAAGTTGGAGGAAGAATGAGGCCTTGTTATTCGATTAAACCGCTCTGCAAGATTGACACAGATTTCACAAAACAAGTGCTCCTTTAAATTAATTCTTTGACAATGAACGGCGGGTTAACATTTCCTGATTCGACCTCTATAGATTGTCAAGCTTTCAACTAATTCAAACATATGGTCATAGACTTGAGGCATACATCCTATATCTGGATATACCTTTAGAAAGGTAAAAGTTGAGTCAGACCAATTTTCCGTCACAGCCAAATTCAAACGACTGTGCAACGAGAAGAAGTACGAATGGATCGACACAAACTACTTCTCTGTTTAACTTAGACGACTAGAGACAGTCTGATTCTAAAAATAAGAACTGACTTTTTTTTATAATTAGCACGCGCTAAAGGGTTTATGAATTCCCTTATAGTGTTTGGGCACAGCGCGGCCTCCCCCGCTCCAGCCTCCATCAACGTTAACCAGCAGTGGATGCTATACCACAACATTACCAAAGAACTAACCAGATCCGGCCTAGACTATCAGCCACCTTCAAAAGGATGTCAGTTGTATGATGATGAAAGCACCGAAAATAGGTGACAAAAAGTCGCAAATCCATGCTACAACGCAAAACCAGGACAGGAAGGTATGAGTATTAAGAAAGAAGAGGGTAGGAGAAGAATATCTTGCAAAGAAAAAGAGGCAATACATAGTCTTTCGGCTTGAAGGAATCGGCGAATCTCGCGACAAGGAAGACATCCTTCAATTCCACATAAATGTCAAACAACTAGCAGCTTGTTTCAAGGTGGGAGCGCAGGTTCTACAAACTAACAATGACAACCTTGTCAACCTTGTTAACTGGCTGTACAGTACCTAAGTGAAGCTGAGTTTCTAACAAACATGCCTCTCTGGACCATAGCTAGCTGCATCCAGTGTGCACTTCAAGTTGGTTAAAGTCGGTTGCTACTTAACATTGAGGTCGGGTTCTACTTAACCAGAGTTAAGAGTTCGATGGTTGGGGGTTGTAGAATGAGGGTAGACTCTGATTGGCTTTAACTTGGCAATGCCCAGTGCTCGCAACTCTGACTACTCATCAAATGTGCTTGTTTTTACCTGCAAGTGGTAACCATCCGGTACTGGTCTCATCCAACCGGATTGGACTTGCAAAACGATACATGAGCTGATTCGACATATTTGGACAACAGGTTATCTAGGAATTTCAAGGGTAAGTCAGGCCCCTTGAACAGAGATGGTGGCGGATGAACCGAAAGGTCAACGGCAGCGCTCAGTCCCGTAGTGGATACTGATGGCCCCATGTCCTAGGGGTATCTAATAAATTGGAACTGGCCCTAAAGGTTGGGGGTTGTGCTTTGGGTTACCTACCCACCCATGGAAAAAAAATATTTTACAAAGCAACCAAGAGCCTCGGAAAGGACTGATATTACTGTTGACGACCCTGGTAAACGAAAAAAGGACAATGACGTTCGTATCTGCACCTAGAATGTGAAAAAATTTAACAGGAGAGGTGCAGGCGAACAACTAGCGGAAGCCCTAAACTGCTAAAAAGCAGACATTACTGCCATCCAGGAAATACGATGGGATGGGCCGGGCAAAGAGAGGATGAAAAACTGTGACATCTACTATGGACCGTGTTATAGTGACCAGAAACAGCGACTATTCGGATGCGGATTTGTTATAAGTGCCAGGCTTAGGCAAGAAGTCTTATGTTTCCAAGACATTAGCGAACGCATTGCAACAATCCGCATCAAGGTTAAATTTGCCAACATAAGCCTTATATGCGCTCATGCCCCGACGGAGGAAAAAGATGATACAACTAAGGACTGCTTCTACGAGCTCCTTGACAAAACCTATGAGCGACTTACAAAGTACGAAGTTAAAATCGCACTGGGAGATTTTAACGCAAAGGTAGGAAGAGAAGACATCTTTAGCAGTATTGTCGGAAAATATGACATACACGACAACACGTCCGGTAACGGACTTAGACTAATTGACTTCGCTACGGAACGAAATGTAACAAGAAAATGTCGTAGTTGAGACACAGTCGATGCTGAGGATATGGAAGAACCACTTCTGCAGACTGTTAAACGGCGATGACGAACAACATTCCGCTGTCAGGCAGAACGAACCATTTAATATTGGCAACGACAGCGAAAACTGCCAACCACCTGACCTAAGTGAAGTGAGGATAGCTATACCTAAACTCAAGCTTAATAAGCCCGCCGGAAATGACGGCATTCCCACTGAGCTTTATAAAGCTGGCGGAGATGACTTTGTAAGTAACATCCACCAACTCATAAGCCAAATCTGGTCGGATGAATGTATGCCTGAAGAATGGAACCTCAGCATCGTTTGCCAGATCCACAAAAAAGGAGACCCTCTTAACTGCGCTAACTACAGAGGCATAACTCAACATCGCCTACAAGATCCTATCTGCCGTAATATGTGAACGCCTGAAAACGTTAACCCTCAACCTGATCGGCACTTATCAGTGAGGTTTTAGGCCAGGAAAATCCACAACCGATCAAATTTTCACACTTCGGCAGATCCTGGAAAAAACCCAAGGAGTCCAAATCGATACCCACCACCAATTTATCGATTTCAAAGCCGCATACGACAGCAGTAAAGCCCTCACTCGAACTACTAAGGAGATCCTATATAAGACCCTGATTATCCCAGTCCTGCTATACGGCGCTGAAGCATGGACCGTATCAAAAGCGGATGAAGAAATCCTTGGTGGCGCTACAGTCCGAAATGAAGGTGGGCTTCAACCGACATGCCGCTCCAATAATGCCTCCAGTTGCACTCCAAGTTGGTTGAGGTCGGTTTCGACTTGTGCGCGCTACTGAAGGCGAGGTCTTCTTCTACTGCATCCGACGTCTGGCTGGGAATCGAAGATTCTGCGTGACGGAGTATTGTTGTCCATTCGGTCTACATGTCCTGGCCATCTTTAGCGTTCAATGCTGAGTTTTTTTGACCAGGGGTATGTAGCTGCACAGCTCGTATAGTTCTTGGTTGAATCTTCGTCACCATAGCCAGTCAAAGCAAACGGGTCCGAAGATTTTCTCTCTCAAATTAAATTCACTCAATCTTTATCCGCTTTTGATGTGGTCCATGCTTCAGCGCCTTAGAACAGGACTGGGATGCTCAGGGTCTTATATAGGATATCCTTAGTAGTTCGAGTGAGGGCTTTACTACTAAATTGCCTTCTTAACCCGAAAAAAAGCGGTTGCCCAAGTGATTCTTCGTTTAATTTCTGACGAAATGTTGTTGTCAAAGTTGATAGCGGAGCCGAGACAAAGCTTCTCAAGGTTATATCTGTCAATAGTGACGTTCTGTCCAATTCGTCGATGTTGTGTGTCCTGTAGTGTTGACAGTATCTCTAGTCTTAACCTCATTAACAGCTCAATCCACCTTTTCCGCTTCCTTCTCTATTCTAACAAACGTGGCTGTGGCATCACGTTGAGTCCCACCAATGATGTCAATATTGTCAGCGTAGTTGTTGCACCTACTTATGGAATATTGTGACTCTGACGTTGGCTTGGAGATTTGCACAATCTTCTCAAGAATGCTGTTAAAGAAGTCACATAACAGTGCATCGCCTTGCCTAAATCCTTTTTTGGTATAGAATTTGTCGGTGAGGACGTTTTCGACCCTAATGGAGCAGCGAAAATTCTCCATCGTCATCCTGTACATATACAAACGAGTTTGGGCGGTATACCAAAACTAGACATGGCTCTGTAGAGCTAGTCTCTATAAATGCTTTCGTATGCGGCTTTGAAATCTTTAAATAGGTGGTAGGTATCGATTTGGACTTCTTGGGTTTTTCCAGCATCTATCGAAGTTGTGGTTGTTGGTAAACGGTTTCAGGAGTTCACATATTACGGCAGATAGGATCTTGTAGGCGATGTTGAGGTGATTTATGCCTCTGCAGTTGGCGCAGTTCAAAGGGTCTCCTTCTTTGAAGATCAGGCAAACGATGCGGAGGTTCCATTTTTCAGGCATACTTTCAACCGACCAAATTTTTCCGGCTTTATAAAGCTCGGCTAGAAGGCCATCATTTCCAGCAGCCTTGTTAAGCTTAAGTCTGGACATTGCTATCCTGATTTCACTTAGGTCGGGTGGTTGGTAGTTTTCGCTTTCGTCACCATTATTGAATGGTTCGTTCTTGCTGACAGCTTGAGATTGTCATCGTCGTTTAACAGCCTGCTGAAGTGGTTCTTTAATTTCCTCAGCATCGACTGTGTCTCAACTACCATAGTGTTCATCTCGACAGGATTCTGGTCGCGCTTTGTATCACTGGCTTTGGCGTTTTATACTTTGGTAAAGCTTACAAAGCTCTCCTGGAGTGGCAGCTCTCTATGGCTTCGATAGCGCGCTTTTGTTGCTCTTTTTCCTTCTTTCTGTTCTTTTACCACATTTTGCTTAATAACGACTTTTTAAGGAGCTCTTAACCTACAATATTGCCCTTGCTGCGAGCATCCGTCGGCATTCTTTGTCATACGAAGAGATTCTTATTAATGGGTGGAAAATCCGAGCACGATCGTTCCTAGACCTTATTGACATGTCGACGCCGGTATTGATCGATACGGATAGATTTGGATTCTGAAATAGTCTGCATAGTCTCTTGCAATTGTAGTCTTTCAACAATCGACATTGACACTGGCGACTTGGATATCCGCATTTATATCTCGGCTGTAACTGTAGTTAAATTAGGTAAGACTTGGTTTGTGGGTTGATGAGGTAGGCGGCGTACGTCTTCCCTCATCACAGGTCATTGTATTGCCCGTTGGGAGTCCACGTGTGGCTCTTTCTTCTCTCATCACACTCAGGTCATTGTAATGCCCGTTGGGGGTCCACGTGTGGCTTTTTCATTTGTCCCCGTTACTGTCCATTATTGTTAGTCCCTTTCCAGCCATCTAGATGTTTTTGCAAACCTGAAATAATTAGAGAGAGAGATTTCGGATAGATCCGTGAGATCATGGAAAAAATATTTTCCTAAAGTTCCTTTTCTTAGTTGACTGAGGCCTGGGCAGTCGTACAGAAATTGGAGGGTATCCTCGAGTATTTCTTCATCACCGCAGCTTCTAAAAAGGTCATCATCTATAAGATGTATTATCGGCTTGTGGCTTTTGAGTATTTTGTGTCCATGAAGTATCCCCACTTGTGTCGAAACAGAATTCATGTTTCTTAAAGAAGTTTGTGGGTTCTGGTTTTTTTATACTCCGGCCACATCGTTATGTATGTTTCACAGGTGGGGAGGGAGTACCACCTGTTTTTGGCGATATCTAGTGTTTTCTCTCCAACAAGTGATTTGATGTCACATTGTGGCAGTTTGACAGACTGGTCTGACTGATCAATTTCCTCGTTAGTCCATCAGGAATTTCATTGCCCTGCATGCCTCTGTGTCCGGGGACATAGTAGAGGTTTACATTATGTTGGACACCAAGAACCTTGAGAACGCTTCACAAGCTTGGACTTTATTTCGATAGCAGAGATTGCCTTAATTGCAGTCTGACTGTCAATAAAGATGGTGATATCATCTGGTTTTATCGAAAGCATTGAGGTCGCTTCAACTGCGTCTGCTACTGGCAATATCTCAGCCTGGAAGACGATGGATAATCTGTCCACGAGGGAGACGAAAAGTGCTGTTTAGCTTTAGACGAGGAATAATCTGTCCACGAGGGAGACGAAAAGTGCTGTTTAGCTTTACTGTTTCGGAAAACATTAGGGCTCCAGTGCCTACGTTCATTTTCGAACCATCAGTATCGATGGATATAGTTTCGTTGCCAAGTTTGTTCCTCTACCACTCCTCTCTACTTGGAAAGATGTCGGAAAATGTCAGTCATAGGATACAGCTGAGCTTAGAAAGATGTAGGAGAGCGGTCTTTGAAAATCGGGGTAAAGCAGCATGTAGACAGAGGACACAGCTGAGCTTGGAAAGATGTAGGAGAGCGGTCTTTGAAAATCGGGGTAAAGCAGCATGTAGACAGAGGACACAGCTGAGCTTGGAAAGATGTAGGAGAATGGCCTTTGAAAATCAGGGTGAAGCAGTATGTAGTCAGAGGATACAGCTAAGCTTGGAAAGATGTAGGAGAACGGTCTTTGAAAATCGGGGTAAAGCAGCATGTAGTCAGAGGATACAGTTGAGCTTGGAAAGATGTAGTAGAATGGTCTTTGTAAATCAGGCTGAAGCAGCATGTAGTCAGAGGATACAGCTTAGCTTGGAAAGATGTAGGAGAACGGTCTTTGAAAATCGGGGTTAAGCAGCATGTAGTCAGAGGATACAGCTGAGCTTGGAAATATGTAGGAGAATGGTCTTTGAAAATCAGGGTGAAGCAGTATGTAGTCAGAGGTTACAGCTGAGCTTGGAAAGATATAGTAGAATGGTCTTTGTAAATCAGGCTGAAGCAGCATGTAGTCAGAGGATACAGCTAAGCTTGGAAAGATGTAGGAGAGCGGTCTTTGAAAATCGGGGTAAAGCAGCATGTAGACAGAGGACACAGCTGAGCTTGGAAAGATGTAGGAGAATGGCCATTGAAAATCAGGGTGAAGCAGCTTATAGTTAGAGGATACCAGCTGAGCTTCGAAAGATGTAGGAGAATGGCCTTTGAAAATCAGGGTGAAGCAGCATATAGTTAGAGGATACCAGCTGAGCTTCGAAAGATGTAGAAGAATGGTCTTTGAAAATCAAGGTGAAGCAGCATATAGTCAGAGGATACATCTGCCTACATGACCATGTTCTCCTAGGTTCATTTTCCAGCAGTTGAGCTGGCTGATTCTAGTTCACTTTTGGCTGCAGATTCTTCAATGTAAAGGTCTAGTGGGAGCAGGTTGAGGATGGTTTCCAGTCCCACTGTTGATGTTGTATGATTTAGTAGCATCCACACATGCTAAACTTTGCACCTTTATCATGTTTTTTAAATGGGTTTACTTTCTTTGTGAATTCTACTTATCAATGTCCTGGGAATGTTTTGACAATCAAAATACTGGGTGCCTTCCTCTTGTCAATCGCAATCTGGTCAATTTAAATGGCAGTTTGTTGACCCCAAACCAACCTTAAAGCATTTCTTTTCGAAGTAACGTCATTAAGCCTAAGTCCGTTGCCAGTAGGGGTGTTGCGTAAGCTTGGGTTTTCGAAAATATTCCTAAAGATGATCTCTTCTCCTAACTTCACGTTGATTGATCAATGAGCACGATTTCAACATTCGACTTCTGCATTCGTTCGTAAGCTTAACCGAGGAGCTCGTAGAAAAAGTCCTTAGTTGTGACAGATTTTTCCTTCTTCGATGGGTGAGTGCGCATAACACTTAAGATAGAGAATTCATTATTGATGCGGTTTGTCGAAATGAATTTGCAAATATCGTCGAAGCACTTTCTGTAGTTACAAATCCGCATACGAATAATCTGTCCACTATCATCCAGATCGTGGTAAAGTGTTGATTCTATCATGGAATTTCCTGGATGGTAGTAATGTCTGCTTTGTAGCACTTTAGACCCTTTAGCTTGCTATTAGGCTGCCCCTTTTCTGTGGAGTCTTCTAATATTTCTGTTGCTACCACGACCGGCATTGTCCTTTTTCTCATGGTGGTCAAAATAACATCAACCCGATTCGAGCGTTTGTTTACTTATTTTTCAACGGGATTGGATATTTAACCCAAAGCTCAAATCCTAATCTGGAAAACTAGAACCCGGCTATTCTGACAAGGCTAGTGTTGTTTCTGTTTTCAACGCCCGATGGAAACTACAAGGAGGAGCCATATTAATGTCAAACTTGCAGTGACTAGCCATTGCTCCGATTAACACCATACACCTACCCCAGTCTTACAACTTCCAAAAATTAATGAAAATTGTTCGATCCACACAGTCCTATCTACCCATAAAACGTTGCCCAACCTCCAACCTAATTTCCCACAAAAAAAAACGCAAACCTAACAAGTCCTTTTGTACTCCTAAGTACAAGTAGAAACCGCACCTAACCACATCCCAAATTGCTCTCTTTTTCCCCGTCGGTCGATTCAAATTCGTTTTTTTCCTCACAAAACTGTCACAAACCACAAGCGTTTTTTTGAATGAAAACCGCTCAACTAAGCCCGGCTTTGTTTTTTACTAACAACGCCTTGTTTACCATTGTCTGGGTGAGTCCTTTCGAAATGTCGCCTCAATCACAAAAACCAACAACACCCTAACGAGTAAAAATCATATACAGCCAGTTAAAAACGAAAGGACTAAACATAAAAAAAAATAAAACTCCTTTCAAAGGAAGAAAAGGTGTATCTGTGTATGTACGCATCTACCTATAGAGAACCCTAAAAATTTATCGCGGGTTATTTACGCGGGGTTGAGGATTTACGAGGATATTTACCTGGTTACCTCCGAAACACCTTTTGTACAGCGACTTGCGTTTACAACTCTTCGTGTATGCTTAACTCTTGTTTGGTATTGGCATCATTTGTGCCATAAACTCCTTTCATCGAAAGGACTTGCATTTGGCTGGCAGTGACACAGAGCTCTGTCGCATTATCATCGAAAGTATTTACGACAACGAAAGTGAAAAGAAAGGTTAAAACTAACATCGATTGTGTGCGCGTTATGAAGCGCTAAGTGGAGTTTCTCTGAAATTCCCCGGCGCGATTTATGTTCGCCTGTATCCCTTTCATGCGCGCTGACAATATCCCTTTTGCATGGCATTGCATTTTGGTTCGGTCAATGGTATGTGTTCAATAAAATTTGCATTTGCCTTGGCGAGGATATTGTCATCCATTGTGTCACCAGGATATACCGATAGGAATTCCAGAGCGAGATTCGTCCTGCGGAACTGTTGAAATATTTAAATTTTAATCCAATGTCGTTCAATTATTGACTGTGGCCAACCGAGGCGAGAATGTCCTTCGTTGCATTTATACGTGGGGGGGTGGTATGGAATATGTCTGTGATCTGTTGTCGTTGTCATTGGCTCCCGTCGATGAAACCGGAAAAAAAACACTGAGCATCCTTTTGGCCCAGGGGAAATTATTCGTTTGGTACTTGTTGTGATTTGATTCAGGGCTGCTTTGCCTCCCTTATGGTGGTATCCTTCGTTGGTTTGGCCGTTGCCTTTTTCTTTCGGCCGCAATTAATGGTTTCATCGACATCATTTGACTTACCACGCAGAGGTGCAAATTTCCAAAGATCCTTTCGGCATTTCGTTCAGCAACAACAACTCCAACCACCTCCACCAGCGAGGCATTTACATCTTTCTCAAATCGTTTAGTACTTTATGGAGGTGTCAGGATCGTAAAGAAATCATTTCTAGGTACGACTGCTGTTAAACAATAAAAATCGAAATTATCCTTGCAACGCATCGCGTAGCTGCGAAGCGTTTTCCATGGAAACTCAGGCATGGATCTCCTTTTTTTTTTCATTTTCTTTTCAATTTTCGTTTTTCCTTTCACTCTTGAGAGGCAAGTAAAAAAAACGAAATTTGTTTATTATGCGGCCGGCGGCTTTCAATAAATCACGTCGTCCTGGGAGGATGATTGTAGCGAACCCGTTTGGCCCTTCCACCGATTGAAAGGCAGTCGATGGTGTAAATTCATAAAAATCTAATCGAGTTGTTAGGATTATCGATGGAATCGTTAACAAGGTCACTCTGGACATGTTTATTGGATCGGTCGAGGGATAGGGTTGTAGGTATAGGAGATTGGGCGAAGGAGTAGCCTTTGTTCCGCAACGGGGAACCAGTGGCGGCGATGTTTTAGCGGTAATGCGTGGATAATTTGTCGGTTTGATTGCATTTGATGTCTTTTTAAGGATTAAGGATAAATGCTACTTCAGGGAATGGTAGTTCGGTGTTTTTATTTTGAAGATGACGGGTTGGAAAATTGCAGCGCGACTTGTCACAATTCAGCGAAACTCATTTGCAACGGCTGTCGATTTTCTGCGGCAAGTTTGCTGTAAATTATCTGCCTGAAACAAGGCCCAGGCTTCCATTCTGGCAGTCCCGACCGATTGAAGTTTGATTTTTTCGGGTGTTCTTTGAAGGTACATTTGAATCGCAGTAAGGCCTATTTGAATACCATTTGACGTTTAGCGTTCCAGCATGGTAACATGACAAAACACTATGACAGCATCATTTTTCAAATATGGCCGCAGTCGACTGTCAGATTTCAACTAAAGCTACCGAGTGACCGTTGATAGCAAAATTTAATGGTGTACTCAGTAAAGATCCGAGGAAATCTTTGCGCCTAGGAACCTAAGGCAGTGCTTTAAACCACTCCCTTACCTCTCTGATTGGAAAGATGCTGGAGATTGCTTTTAGAAAGTCAAGGTAGAGCAGCTATAATAGAAAAATACATCTTAGGTGGAATTGTTACATTTAACCACTACGTGCAAGAATCTGCAGCTAAAAGCGCTCTGTGAATTAGTCAACCTAACTGTTGAAACATGGATTCATGAGGATACGCTAAAATTCTAAGGAGATTCATGGAATCTGATGTATTCCCCGACTACCGCACTTTTCTAAGCAGAGAAGAATGGAACGGAAGTGCATTATTGGCACTGGATCCATATCCATCTATAAAGATTGTTGAACAACGGACTAAGGCGTTGTGGAGGGAATACTCTCAAAAAATGCAGATTAAGAGGATATTTCGGGTCCTCGACCACAGTAGTGTCTTCAAGGCAGACGTATTGGCAGTAGCGACGTTAGCCAAAGAGACCACAACATTGAATTTCAGGCAAAAATATTGAAAATAGCAAAGTCAGCCAAAGATGTTACAATGTTGGCGATACCACAATGATTGTCATTTGCATCGATAGTCAAGGCTGCAATAAAAGCAATCTCTGCTGTCGAAATAAAATCGAATCTTGTTAAACGCCGCGCGAAGAGCTGAAGATTTCTTTCTTTCAACATAATGTTAGGCTCTGTTGCGTCCCTTACCACAGGAGCAAACAGTAAAACTGGTAAAGATCTGCCAAGCAGAGGTTCTGCCACCAACATCGAATTGACCAGTCTGTTAAACCTTAAATCCTGGATATCGCCAAACATATGTGCAGATCCCTTCCTATATTTGAAACATCGAAGATGATGTGACCAAAGTATAACAAAGCCGGAACCAAAAACCGCTTCGAAGAAATAGCAAAGCTGTTGCAGTCCAAAGCTGTTGCAGTCATACTAACTGTACAAACCTTTTGGAAAAGTCAGACATCGAAGATTCGTCTTATAGATGATGACTTTTGGAAGAAACAAACAAGGATATCCTCACTTTTTGTGCCACTACCCAGGTCTCAATCTAGAAAAACAGAACTTTCCACGACCTGACGGATCTATACCTACCGAAATTGAGTCCAACAGCAAATGAGTTGAGGACCAAGTATATGCTGTCAACAAGAAATGCATGCTTCTCAACCCTTTGCACCGCTTCCTTTGGAAAGGATAGGCCTGTCACGGCCATTCGACAACGTAGGAATAGATTTCGCAGGCCCTCTTCATTTTTACGACAACAAACATGACGCTGCCAAGCTATACGTTGCCGTTTTTAATTGTGCCGTCCATTTGGAGCTTGTGCCCAGTCTCTCTACTGAACATTTCTTAATGGCTTTACGGAGATTCATTGGAAGAAGAGATGTGCCATCCTTGATGTTATCTGATACCACAAAGACATTTCGGAGAGCCGCAATAAAGGCCATACGATAACATCAAGGATGGCACAGCTAAAAAGTTCAAATTGCTTTTGGAATGATGAAGTAGTCCAAGGGTTTCTGTCGCAGCGAAGAATTGAGTCGCGTTTAATGGTGGAGCGTGCTCCATGGTGGGGTGGCTTCTGATGGGAGAGATTGGTTCGGACAATGAAAAATCTTACAAAGATGACAATTGGAAAGGCAAAGCTGAGAAACGAGCAACTGCGGACCATCCCGGTGGAAGTCTCAAGAGGTCTTTTACAGTCGTCCTCTGACATATTAAAGTTCTGATCGATTGGATCTTTCATTGCTCCAACGCCATCGAATTGTTGATTGATCCTCGAGCATTCTTGAGGCATCACCGAATCAGTCGGATGCAGACTTGCTCCGAGATGTCTGGGAACAGCGAATGAAGTACCTAACTAAGATTAAAAAGACGTGGCATTCGGAGTACCTTCAGCTGCTGCGTTCCTTTCACTTTCGTCGAGATGTTCCGCATCAGTTTATTTGCAAGCGGGAGATGTTGCATTTTTTTCCAATCCGTCAGTGTCAAGACTTTTCGAAAAATCGTTGGTCACGTTTCCGTTGACGGGCTATGGAGACAAAGATTCAACCGAGAACTATACGAGTTGTATAGAGATATAGCCAAATTCAAAAACCTCCGTATTCGTCGTTTAATATGTCTAGGACATGTAGATCGGACACCAAAACTCCGGCTTGCAGAGCCTTCGATTCCCAGTCAGACGTCAGAGGCAGTAGTGGAAGACTTCGCCTGAAATGGCACAAAATGGCACACAAAAGTAGAAAACGACCTCAATGTCCACTTGAAGTGTGCAACTGGAGGCTTCTAGCTGAGGTCGGAGCAAGATTTAGAGGTATATTGGTTGATGCCCAGGTTTACCTTGGAATGTAGTGCCATTAAGGGGAGTATGTATGCAAGAAGTAGAGCCTCGTCACACTTAGGGATCATTGCGACAACCTTTAATAAGAGTTAGCCACGTGTCCTCCTTCTTCTTCGTTGGGATACTGAACACTTGCAGCCATCTTGTTGTTCTCAGAAACCTTTTTAATGTTTGCGTAATGGGGTTTGCAGAGTTTGGTCTGAGATTTGTGGAAAGATTTTGTGGGATTTAACTGCCTTGGGGTTGAAAACTACGTGTACCTCATTCCCTGCACTGAGTATACTACCTTTAGCTCTCCAAACTTCCGAGAATACAAATCAGTGCAGTGTAGACCATGTCCTGGCACATTTTGTGGTTTTAAACTGAAAGGTTGCCGTATTCGAAGCTGCCGAATCGGCTAGAATATTGGACATATCACAAGAGGATATCCCCATTTACGTAGCTAGTCAAGCGGCCATAAAAGCTCTGGCAACCAACATAATAAATTCACGAATAGTTGGACGCTGCCTCGAAGAGCTAAAAGCTCTATGTAAAGGCTCTGGGTCCAAGTTATCTGGGACATAACAACATTCCAGGAAATGAGAAAGCAGACGAGTAAACAAGACTCGGATCGTCCAGCTGCATCTCCTTATGCGACAGCAGGGTTAGATCCCCACTTGCTTCTAAAAAGCAGGCAATAACTAGATCCTTGCAAACACACTAAAGACCTTTGGCCGGAAATAAGCGGTAGCAAATCAAACAAGCTTATAGACAGAGCTTCCATTTCCATAGCGGAACGAGTAATAACAGGTCATAACCTGTTGGGTAAGCACTCTCATAGAATCGGACTAGCTGAGTCACACACAGAAAATGCGGCGACCCAAAAGTCGAGGAGGACATACCACACCTACTCTGCCACTGTCCCGCGATCTGCAACAGCCTCAACAAACTCCTTGGCAGCTTCTACTACGAGGATTTTACGGAGCTAGGAATGAAGCCTATAGCGTAGATCGTCCGTTTATGCTGCAATTCGGGATGAAGCAAACATCTGTTTGAAGCGGATGGAACAACGCAGATCACTACCTAAGTATCAGGCTCACTATATTTTTGTTAAAACATTCTTTTCAGGTACACCTCTCTAAACAAAGGGTATGGGCCACGGAGGCCTATGCGAGTTTGACGACTCACCTGAGTAAACCTAACATAACCTAACCTAACTAAAAGCTTTCTATTCATCCGATTGAAGAGGTTCTGTGGCGGGTATAGTAGGGTGGATTGATTCTCAGTGGCTGGTATGTAGCCAGGAAAGTTGTTGCTAATCAGTAGACCTCGGTATGTTCCTTCAAAAATAACCGACTCATCAAAAACGAACTCTTTGTGGCAAAAAAACAACTTCGCACACAGAAATGAGGGGAGAAGCTAGGTTTGGAACCCTGTATGAGCCGTAAATGCCATATATATATATTTTTGTGCAGTGGATCAGTAGGAAAGGCGAGATATATCCATCTATATACAGATGATTATAAAATGGCTGTACACCCCTGGTGCTACCCAAAACTTGAATCTGCCCTTGCGTGGTATTAGGGTAGACATTACAGGGATCCAAGAAATACGTTGGACATGATCAGGTATACATAAACGAAAAACATGCGACATTTATTACAGCTGCCTCCCAAGGCTGCATATATTAGGATGCGGATTCGTTGTGGCGAGCCGACTTCGGTCACGAATAATTGGCTTTAAGCCTTTTTGTGATCTCCAGGCTGTGGTCCGCATCAGAGAGCAACGTTTTGCGAAAATCGGTAAGGAAAACATCTTCGCAGGCTAGTTGGAAACGAAACGACAATAAATAAAGGCTTTCAAGGCGTTAAGCTCCAACGCAAAACATGCGCCGCACGGGAAGAGTACCGAACAAGGAGAAGGGAAGCGAAAAAAAAAAGGAAAAAAGAGAACACGCAGCCTTCCATCTCAGGGATAATGAAGAGTCTCGTCAAAAGAAGAACATCCGTCGATCTTACAAGAAAGCTGGCTTCAAAGTAGGAACGCAGGCTCTACGAAATAACAATATGGCAACCAAGTCACTGACGTGCAGGGAATTGTTAATGTACACAGGCAGCCTTTCCAGCAGCTGCTTAAAGGGCTTAATCTTGGGAGGGTGATAGGGCAAGGAATCAGCCCACCTTCAGTCAACGAAGTATTGAAGAAGAAGAGCAGCCAAAAAAAAACTAAAACTGAAGAACAACAAGGCAGCCGATTATGGATGCATTACGAGCAGAATTCTACAAACACGGAGGTGTGGCTTTAGAAGAGTGCATGCACCAAACCATCAATAAAGTCTGGATGGATGAGAACATGCCTGATGACTGGAATATCAGCTCTATAAGTCCCATCGACAAAAAAGGTGATCACATTTCTTGCATCAACTGTCGCTGAGAAGACAAACTTTTCCTAACTTACACCGGATTCCGACAAGGAGATGCGGTATCATGCGATTTCTTCAATCTCGTGCAATGTGCAGGGCAGGAGTTATTACGGAAGGCACTGTCTTCAAGAAATCCGTCGAGCTACTCGGGTATGGAGACGACATCGACATCATTAGTCATTCTACACCGTGCCGTTGTAGAAGCATTTACGTCCATTGAGGAAGAGGCGAAACGCGTCGGTCTTGTAGCTAACAAGGACAAGACAAAGTTTATGCTTTCAACAAACAAAGAACTGTCGCTGCACGACTTTGGACAAAATGTCACTGTCGATAGCAACAATTTTGAGGTAGTCAACATCATCCACACGAATGACACCTTCTACGACCAAGATTGTCCCTAGGAAACCGATGCCATTTCGGTTTAACAGAGCAATTAAGATCAAAACTCTTAGCCCGAAAGTTTAAATGTTCTACGGGACCCTAAGCCTACCAGTCCTACTTTACCGCGTTAAGTGCTGGACAAAAAGCAGGAAAGCGGAGCAAGTTCCATGACCACAATAGTGTAATCCAAGTGGAGACATTGACATTCGAAGTGGTAGACAAACACATAAACATCCAATGGACATCATAATCTGTTTACGTTGCCACAACCTAACCTACAAAAACGATTTTCAAAAACCTTGCCAAACAATATATTTCCATCGGACCCGCTGTAAATTTCAAACCCATCACAACCTAACTACCACATGATAACCAATAATTCCTCCAGTTTCCCATGGAAATTCGCAATTTCCCACCCAAATTTCCTTTTCGTCCTTTTGCCTATACAGCTCATAAATTTTATTCTACGCCCATGTCCACTCTGCATGCGAAAATTATCCTAATTTGCCAATTAATAGTTTCCACCAGACACCAGTCCACTTCGGTGGAATGACAGCGATTTAAATGAGTCCACCAAGCCAGCAGCCTGTTTGTTGAACATATCCTCAGCTGCTGTATACCATCTACCATCCATTAGTCACATAATTTCCATAAATACGCAATCACGATGAATCCCATAACATAACATGTTAACATCGTCTCCTCATGCTACAATTACCACCACCAGGACCAGCAGGAGCATCAGTGCGCGCCGTCGCCGCCGCCACTTAGCCCATGAAATTGTTCGCCAATTTTGTGAGCGTGTCCGATACGCCCTGAATATTTTCACTCGCATGTTATGTCGCATCCCCCTTCGCGCGTTTATGTAAACGGGGGATGGATATCAACATGAACATGAACTCAAACACGAACACGAACACACATAAGCAATGTGCGTCTATAGAGGGATAGCGAAACCGTGTTTATGTTTCATTTTATTCATGTCCTGCCTCGTAAGGACGAAACAATCGATGCAAATGACAAACGATTACGAATTTGATAATAATATTGTGACAGGGATGGTTATTAACGCAAATCGGTGCTCGTCCTTTCATGTATGCATGTGTATGTGTATGTTAAACAGAAGGGTGGTCTCGTAGAGTGTTTATTTCGCAAAATGTTATCGGATTTTTCGATGGGATGCGTAGCGAATACGATGCACGATTCTGAGATTTTTTTTTTCGGATCCAGCTTGGAACGGGCAATTATTGTAAATTGCCGGCAAGGATGCTAACAATCAGTTTATTACTGCTGAAGGAATTGTTTTCCGTTTAAAAGTCGCACTCTGGAGATGTTATCGATAAATGGGCAATTGAAGACGGTAGCCGGCATTAAGATTGTACTAGATACTGAAGGAAACGAGGGTCAAATAACTGATAGATGATTTATTGAAGAGATAGCAAAGTAGTATTGATTCGCTTTACTTAATCAGCCTTATCGAGCGGACAATTTTCCGCAACGCATACTTTGCCGGAGATTCACATTCCATTCGAGGTATGTGTCAACCAAAAAAAAGTACTACACTATCGCGACGGCTTCACTTCACTACAATTCGTAAATAAATTCGGCGAAGATTTTGTGTCGGAGGAAATCGAAAAAAATAGCACTTAGCTGTCAAAAATTGCACGAAAAATGCACCTGAACGCAACTAGCCGGGATGCGTTACAAAATGTCAGAGAAATATTCCGAACAGCTAGAAGCAAAAATCCTCCGAATCATACAAAATCGGAGAATTTTCCGCTCCGACAGATACCTCGATAGGGCTGAATAATTTAGCGAATAAAAATTTCCAGGGAAGATTTGGTTAATCGTGATTTTGAGACTGGAAGTGACAGTAAAACGTACTAAAATTGTTATGACATTCACTCACTGCAAATTGAATTTTTTTATGTAAAAGGCTGGAAGATATCATATAGACAGGAAACAGATTAAGACATGTTCCGTGACATAACCCAGCTAGAAGAAGAAATACCCGAGTAGCTGTCAAAATGGTAAACATTCACCTACGTAACTATAGGTCCAGGTCTACGTACTCGGCAGTAGACGTGAAGTGGAACGCAGTAGCTAGTTCTATAGTGAAAAATAAACTGAATGCGTTGCAACGAATGGTTTTCATCTTCTACCACCTCCTTGTATACACGAATATGAGTAGCTTCAGGGAGCCACATATACATAGCCAGCTAAAGAGGAGCCCGCCTTATGATATACCTAACTTCAAAGAAAAAAGGATTTTTTTGTTTAACAAAAATATTTTTGGACTTTATGCGTGCAGAGTTGCTAGACTCCCATTAGATGCATCTTCAGGTGGCGGATAGAGGAACGCTCTGTAGACATGCATGGTAGGTGGGAAATAAAATACCATTCACGGACCTAAGTAAGATCACGGCTAGGAGTAAGATCACTGAATAGAAAAAAAACGTCCAGGACGGCAGTAGAAGAAGGTAAAACCAACAATAGCGTCTGTGGTCCCAGTTTGGCTGAACGAAGTTGAAAACCTACATGAGCTGCTCTGACATATTCGGCCAACTTGTCATTTAGGAATTTCGAGGATTATTCAGGCCCCGTGAAAATGGGCTAAATGGGCTGGATGGGCTAAAACGCCAACGACATCGCTAAATCCCATAGTGGATAGTGGTATCTGATCGATTGGAACTGGCCTTCCAAATGAGATATTTTTGCGTTGGGTAAACTACACAATCGTTTAAAACAAAATTGAAATGGAGCAACCAAGAGGTTGCTGGTCGCTGGTGTTTAAGGATTGTGATGCGATTACATGAGAACACAAGCGTTCTCACTCTAACCTCTCACTATAAACTCCTACTCTCACCTCCACGCTGGTGACTGGTGGGCGCCTAGTACCTCGACTGGAGGTGGGGTAATAAACCCCTGTGGAAGGTCGCTGGTGGCAGCAAACGAGAGAGGGGGAGGAGTGTCCTCTCACTAAGGCACTCACTCTCAGGCGGCAGCTGAGGAAATCCCTAAATGGAGTCAACGGTGGCGCCTACAGCTCCAGTTTAATCGAACTGGTAGTGTAATCCCTATAGGAGCTGCTTCGACATATTTGAACACCAGATGTATAGGGATTTCCAATACTGAGCCAGGGTGTTGGAAAAGAGTTGTTGGCGGAGGAGCCCTCAATGGGTCAACGGCATCGCTCATATCCCAAAATGGGCTATTGATATCGGTATTTCCGGCCCGCTGTCCCAGAGTCAAAACAAGGGCCTGGCCCTCCAGGTTGGTGGTTGTGCTTTGGGTTAACTACCCATCCATGGAAAAAGCCTATGTTACGAAGCAAGCAATAACCTTGGCAAGGCCTGCTATTATTGTTGACGACCTATGACGAAAACCTATGAGCGACTACCAAAGTACGATGTTAAAATCGTGCTGGGAGATTTTAACGCAAAGGTAGGAAGAGAAGACATCTTTAGCAGTACTGTCGGAAAATATAGCCTACGCACGATAACACGTTTGGTAACGGAATTAGGCTAATTGACTTCGCTACGGAACGAAATGACACTATAGCCAGCACACCTCACCTCGATATCTATATGTCCCCTTATAGATAGGCGGTCTCCAGATCAACGAACAGTCAACCAAATTGAACACATTGCAATAGACAAGAGGCATGAATCCAGTATTTTGGATATCCGAACATTCCGAGGGGCTAACATCGACTCGGACCACTACCTTGTTGTAGCCAAGGTAAGGATGCGGATATCCACCACGCCACAACAAACCAGAAATACTGTGAAAAAATTTTACGTCGACAGACTGCAATCGCCAGAGACCGCCAAGACCTTCGCGCAACGCGTATCCCTTTACCTCTCGACTCACAGCATACCACCAGCATCTAATGTCGAAGAACAATGGCAACGATGCCAACAAGCCGCATTACATCAGCCGCAACTGATGTGCTAGGTTTCTCGCGGCCACCAGCAAGAAACCCCTGGTTTGATGAGGAATGCCGACAGATGCTCGCAGCCAAGAACGAGGCCTACAAGGCTAAGCTGCAGGTGAAGACGAGAGCTGCCATTGAGCTCTATAGGCATAGAAGGAGGGATGAAAACCGGCTTTTCAGAAAGATGAAAAAAGAGCAAGAAAAGCGCGCGATCGAGGATATAGAGAGGTGCTTTTCCAGGAACGATGTTCGCACGTTTTACCAAAGTGTAAAACGTCAAAGCCAAGGATACAAGGCTCGAACAGAATCCTGTCGAGATGAACAAGGAAATATCGTAGTTGAGACACAGTCGATGCTGAGGATATGGAAGAACCACTTCTGCAGACTGTTAAACTGCGATGACGAACAACATTCCGCTGTCAGGCAGAACGATTTATTTAATATTGGCAACGGCAACGAGAACTGCCACCGCCCGACCAAGCTTAACAAGGCTGTCGGAAAGACGGCCTTCCCACTGAGCTCTAGAAAGTTGGCGGAGATGACTTAGTTAGTAACATCCACCAATTCATAAGACAAATCTGGTCGGATGAAAGTATACCTAAAGAATGGAACCTCAGCATCCACAAAAAAGGAGACCCTGTGAACTGCGCCAACTACAGAGGCATAAGTCTCCCCGACATCTCCTATACAAGATCCTATCTGCCGTAATATGTGAACGCCTGAAACCGTTTACAAACAACCTGATCGGCCCTTATCAGTGTGGTTTTAGGCCAGGAAAGTCCGCAACCGATCAAATTTTCACACTTCGGCAGATCCTGGAAATACCACAAGAAGTCCAAATCGATACCCACCACCTATTCATCGATTTCAAAGCCACATATGACAGCATTTATAGAGACGAACTATACAGAGCCATGTCTTGTTTTGGTATACCGCCCAAACTCGTCCGTTTGTGTAGGATGACGATGGAGAATTCTCGGTGCTCCATCATGGTCGGTAACGACCTCACCGACCCATTCGATACCAAAAAAGGGTTTACGCAAGGCTATGCACTGTCATGTGGCTTCTTTGATCTGATTCTTGAGAGGATTATGCAATACTCCCTAACCAACATCAGAGGCACAATCTTCCGAAAATCGTTGCAACTACTGGCATATGCCGAAGATATTGACATCATTGGTAGGACTCAACGTGATGTCATAGCCACGTTTGATAGTTTAGAGAAGGAAGCGGCTAAAATGGATTACGCAGTAAATGAGTATAAGACTAAGTATATGCTGTCAACACAAAGGGACACACAACACCAACGAGTTGGAAAGATGGTCACCATTGACAGATATAAATTTGAGGCAGTACATAACTTTGTCTACCTCGGCTCCGCTATTAACTCTGACAACAACATTTCGTCAGAAATCAATCGAAGAATTACTCTTGCCAATCGCTGTTTCTTCGGGCTAAGTAGGCAATTTAGTAGTAAAGCCCTCACTCGAACTACTAAGGAGATCCTATATAAGACCCTGATCATCCCAGTCCTGCTCTACGTTCCCGTTTGCGTTGACGGGCTATGGAGACGAAGATTCAACCAAGACCTATACGAGCTCTACAGCGACATACCCCTGGTTAAAAAACTCCGCATTGGACGTTTTAGACGGCTAGGACATGTAGAACGAATGGACACCAATACTCCGACTCGCAGAGTCTTCGATTCCCAGCCAGACGTCGGACGCAGTAGAGGAAGACCTCGCCTTATGTTGCGCGCACAAGTAGAAACCGACCTCAACCAACTTGGAGTGCGCAGCTGGAGGTATGCACTGATCAAAGGGACAATGACGTTCGTATCTGTACATGGAATGTTAGTAAACTTAACAGAAAAGACGCAGCCAAACAACAACAAAGCAGACATTACTGCCATCCAGGAAATAATTAGAAGGATGAAGCCAATTTTAAGGAGCTTCTCATGACAGTTTACACCCTCGGATATTTGTCAAACTTTGGCAACAGGCAAAGCACTGAAAATAAGATACAAAGTTGTTAATAATTTTAAAATTTCATAGCACAACGCACTAAGACTATTCACCCACCTTAGTCGACATAAATCGCCAAATCCATCCAAATGTCAAAACACCAAACAAAAACATCTCAACTGACAAAAAAAACTGACGTTTGCATAAATTTTCCACATAAAAACCATTGCCAATGGCAAAAAAGCAAAACCCTTTCCTCTCCAAGGTCCTTTCGGTACTTTACTTAACCCATTCGCCTGCTTCGATTCCTATTGTGATCCCAAGTCAATAAAGATCGCCCTAAAAAACACGCTCGGTCATATAAAAAAAACACAAACCAGACATTTAAAAAGTCAAACACAGGCCATATAATCTTTCTAAAAACCCAAAATCGTCCGTTTTTTAACAAATATCATTACACCCATTTGCACTAATCCTCTCATAACCTATTGGTTTTGTTAAGCCCTCGCAGATCATTTTTTACGAGTTTCGCACAATCATCCATCCACATCGGTCGTACCTAGATCGTATCTTTTCGCGGAAAACCTCCTGACAATTGCAAAAACTGCATTTGTTGTTCTGAATTTTATGCAAGTAGTTTTTTAGGTTAACAAGGTAAAGGACTCACTCGCCGAACAATCGACTCTGAGCATCCCTGTGATTTGTGGTTATAAATCTTCTTCCCAGCCGCTGCCCTCTTTCCTGAGAAAACCAAGTCAAACCTCGTCGTTCGAACAAAGGATTTTGAGAAAAAAAACATAAAAACACAACGAATGCGAAAAAAAAGTGGTCTCGTTTTTTACCAAATACGATTACCCAGTTTTTTTCTATTGCCCGCGATTGTTTTCGTCCTTTTTTTTGGGAGAAAACCATTTTCTGCGCGATACAGTCAAAAAGTTAATATCTATACAAGGACATTACACTTTTATGGTGTGCTATTCGCATTTTTTTTTTCGCTTGTTGTTGTCCTTCCTCTGCGCACTCGTTTACGACGAAACGAACGGATCATAAACTCGATGACATTTTTTTAACCTAAAACATCAAAAAAATGACAGCAGAGAGGTAAAGGCGGGCAAAAAACAAAAGTCAAACCGCAATAAAAATGAGTGTGCAGAGTTTTTGCCAACGCGAATGCGGGTAAATTAGTGGAAAATTAAAAAAAAAAATAAATAACCACCAACCGTCATAAACGGGAGAGTTTTAGTTTTTTATTGACACGCATGATGGAAAGTCACGATGACAGTTCTGTCAGACAATACGATTCACAGAATCGTGGTGGGATATGATTTTTTTATGTCTCGGTGCAGTCAAATCTGACCTGACAGTTCGAGTTAATTATTCTGAGGTTATGTGGTGACACGGGGCAATCAACGGGTGTAAACAAATAGCTAACGATGTACACACATAGAATATTCCATGTCCTGCGGACGAGGGCAGCCATATATTTTTGTTGCTTCCTTCGTTTGGTCTCCTCCATATAGTCGTTGTTGTCCAATTATTTAATCATTTCCTAGTCGAATGTCACGTGCAAAATGGAATTGCCACCACCATCTCGTTCGGTTATTTAGTGCGCTGCTGAACGACTTCCTTTTTTTTTTTTTGGTGTGTTGCGGTGCCAGCTATCCATGGCGATGTGGAGAGAAGGATACCATCAGCACTGCTGCAGGAGAAAGATAAATAGACGAATAAATCCACATAATGAAGTTCGGTGGGTAATGGATGGGCTCTGTGCAGTGCCTGTGAGCTTCGGGGTGGTGGTGGTGGTGGATCTGTGGCGCAGACGCTCATCCGCCACCCCGACATGGCTTGGGCATGATGTGTCAATAAAATGGCAATAAAGTGAGTTTTGAATGGAGCTCTTATTTATAGCCCGTGAGGGGGGGTGCTCAGCCATGTAAGGTCACCTTACAGGGAGTGTACCAGCCAGGAGTGGAGGTGATGAATTAGTCAACTTACAGAGGGAAACGCTTCCTCCACATGGCTTTTTATTATGCTTGTGGCCCCGATAAATTGCCGCAGTTTGGTGATTTAGGATCGAACGAAGAACGATGGAGTCGATGGAGTTCTTCTCCACCTATAGCCTTCGTGCATATATGTGTGTGTGTGTGTATCCTGTTTTGGCTGGGGGAACTTCAATTATTTTCGTTATAATTCAATGGTTGAGCATGATTAATCGGCAATCTATTATCCTCAAACCCGGCGGCACAGTGTAGATTCGACACATTATTGGGGTGCGGAACGGCACCCATCCGATTGGGAGGCGGAGTCCTGTCAGCAAAACAATTTAATGTGGAAAATCTACTGCTGTGCTGGTGGTAGTAGTGGTGGTGGTGGTGGAGATGGTGCTCAGGTGGATGTTAATAAGGACGGATTTATTATTGGAAATTATTTTCGGAACTCGATACCATTATGTTGGTTGCAAATTGTCGGCGCTTCCGTAGTGGGACGAGACACATGATGCTCCATAGGACGTATGGATGAAGACCTAATAAATTTGCTAAGATATGGAATTGAGATAAATGACAATCTCCACGGTTATTTATTTGTGGCAAGCAAGGAGCTGTGGGTTAGTGGTCGGAGGAAATTGACCGACGAGAAGTATTTTAACCTCAATTTGTAAAAGGAACGATCACACGCGGGATGACATATATTTTGAGAGGTAGTACCAAAATCAGAGTGAGCGCATCGATTTCTGCCGAGGGGGGAACCACCGCGCCGAAATTTAAAGGAGGTTTCTGAAATGCAAACAATCAGGCACAGATGCTTAAGTTAAGAATGTAATCGGTGAAACCTTCTATACTGAGCTGGAAATTCGGGAGCTGACTGATTCGACAACAGAACACAAAATTTGCATTTCTGGAGCACTGAGAATTCACGTGACATTCTCCGAGAGCCATTGAAGTGAAATATCTGGCATTACGGGCCAAACAGAGGGTCAATCCTAGGTTTTCCACTCATTGTGTGCCACTTACTTACTTAAGTGGCGCTATAATCCGGAATGAACCTGTGCCGCAACCAACATGCCTCTACAATTAGCCCGGTCCTTAGCTAATTGCCTCCAGTTGGGCACTCGAAATTGGTTGAGGTCAGTTTTTACTTAAGGCGACGTCTTCCTCTACTGCGTCTGAATGGGAATCGAAGACTCTGCGAGCTGGAGCATTGGTGTTCATTCGTTCTACATGCCCTAGCCATCTTAAACGTCCAACGCTGTACAGCTCGTATAGTTGGTGGTTGAATCTTCGTCTCCATAGCCCGTCAACGCAAACGGGAACGAAGATTTTTCCAAGAATTCTTCTCTCGAATCGACCAAGGATTTCTTCATGCGCTTTTGATACGGTCCATGTTTTAGCGCCGTAGAGCAGAACTGGGATAATCAGGGTCTTATATAGGATCTCCTTAGTAGTTCGAGTGAGAACTTTACTACTAAATTGCCTTCTAAACCCGAAGAAATAGCGATTGGCAAAAGTAATTCTTCGTTTGATTTCTGACGAGATGTTGTTGTCACAGTTAATAGCGGAGCCGAGGTAGACAAAGTCCCGTACTACCTCAATGTTATGTCTGTCAATGGTGACGTTCTGTCCAATTCGTCGATGTTGTGTGTCCTTTCGAGTTGACAGCATTTACCTGGTCTTACCCTCATTTAGTGCTAAATCCATTTTTGCGCCTGCTTCTCTATACTAGCAAACGTGGCTATGACATCACGGTGAGTCCTATCAATGATGTCAATATCGTCGGCGTATAGCTGTAGTCGCACCGATTTTTGGAAAATTGTGCCTCTGGTGTTGGCTCGGGAGTTTTGCACAATCCTCTCAAGAATCAGATCAAAGAAGCCACATGACAGCGCATCGCCTTGCCTAAATCCTTTTTTGGTATCGAATGTGTCGTTGAAGTCGTTTCCGACACTGATGGATCAGTGAGAATTCTCCATCGTCATCCTACACGAACGGACGAGTTTGGGCGGTGTACCATAACTAGACATGGCTTTGTATAGTTCGTCTCTATAAATGCTGTCGTATGTGGCTTTGAAATCGATGAATAGGTGGTGGGTATCGATTTGGACTTCTTGGGTTTTTTCCAGGATCTGCCGAAGTATGAAAATTTGATCGGTTGTGGACTTTCCTGGCCTAAAACCTCACTGATAAGGGCCGATCAGGTTGTTGGTAAACGGTTTCAGGCGTTCACATAATACGGCAGATAGGACTTATGCCTCTGTAGTTGGCGCAGTGCAGAGGGTCTCCTGTTTTGTGGATCGAGCTTAAATGGTTCGTTCTGCCTGACAGCGGAATGTTGTTCGCCATCGCCGTTTAACAGTCTGCAGAAGTGGTTCTTCCATATCCTCAGCATCGACTGTGTCTCAACTACGATATTTCCTTGTTCATCTCGACAGGGTTCTGTTCGAGCCTTGTAGCCTTGGCTTTAACGTTTTACACTTTGGTAAAACTTGCGAACATCGTTCCTGGAGTGGCACCTCTCTATATCCTCGATCGCGCGCTTTTCTTGCTCATTTTTCTTCTTTCTGAAAAGCCGATGTTCTTCCCTTCTTCTTTGCCTATAGAGCTCAATGGCAGCTCTCGTCTTCACCTGCAGCTTAGCCTTGCAGGCCTCGTTCTTTACTGCTAGCATCTGTCGGCATTCCTCATCAAACCAGGGGTTTCTTGCTGGTGGCCGCGAGAAACCTAGCACATCAGTTGCGGCTGATCTAATGGCTTGTTGGCATCGTTGCCATTGTTCTTCGACATTAGATGCTGGTCACTGGTGGTATGTTGTGAGTCGAGAGGTTAAGGGATACGCGTTGCGCGAAGACCTTAGCGGTCTCTTGCGATTGCAGTCTGTCGAGATTAATTTTTTTTTTTGGTTTGTTGCTGCGTGGAGGATATCCGCATCCTTACATTTGTTGCAACAAGGTTGTGGTTCGAGCCGATGTTAGCCAGACGGAATGTTTGGACATTTAAAATACTGGATGCATGCCTCTTGACAATCGCAATGTGATCAATTTGGTTGACTGTTTGTTTACTGAACAAGCAGATTAATATTTATCCACCATATAGCGAATATTCCTCTCCATAAACCGGTGCAACTACTAGCATGCGCCAACGATATTGACATGATTGGTATGACTCAACGTGATGTCATAGCCACGTTTGCTAAAGAAGAAGAAGGACCAAACTAATTATGGAAGCATATTGCTTGTGGCCCATGTTCATTCCGGACTATAGGGTCACTTTATTAAGTAAGTTTTGCATGTATTTGCATACGAAAATTGCGAACGGAAACGGATTTAAATAAAATAAGTTAAAACCTGTCAAAACCTATTTCAACATGATCAGACCTTAGATATTATATGCTTAATATTTCAAGAAGGAAATTGTTGTTTGACTGATAAAATCCTAGAACAACATTTTAAGTAGATCAAGTGCCATTTTGATATCAACGTCACTGATCCGCATAAAAATAACGTGAAAAATATCACTTTTTAAAATGTTTCATAGCAATTTTTATCACCTCATAAGGAAGACGCCAGACATCGCCATATTCCATCGACCTTATGTCACGAATAGTAGATATAAAGATGCTTCCATATGTGAATTAAATAACATCCATCCGTCACACCGATCATCGTTTTTAATACCACTACCCGCGCGATTACAATTAGTGATCTGACATTAATTATGGCTTTGCAGCCTTTATGGCATCTATTTATTTTAATTCCCGGGCGAAATGGTCCGCAAAACACAACAGCAAATACCCACGACAAATCCACGCATCTAATTGTCGGTCACGAATATCGCGATCTCTTGATCGCTTTATCTCATCAACTGGATGCCGGGGTGCTGGCTCTTAGCCAGACGCTAAGGTCCGTGTCACGAATAATGATCGCTTAATAATTACAAAAATAAGCACATCCCGCGTCACCTAACTGTGTGAAATCTTTGTTGTAATTGTTTTATTTTCTTTTAATTAATTTACGAGCGAACGAAAATAAAAATGAAATACACATGCAAACCAAGACGAGAGGTTGAACTCGCCGTCGCCGCTCCACCTAGCAGATGGGCGAGTGACGTTTCCATTGGAATAGGGCCAGTCTTTTTGTGTTATTGGTTAGAGGAAGCAACTGATGTGGAATCAGGGCGAGTGAGAGAGACACAAATATGGTCGATGTGATGTTGAAGCGATTAGGTCACGCCTTTAAGTGTAAATATAGCTTGAGGCAGAAGCACAATCTTTGTCAATGATGGAATGATGTAATTGAATTCTTCTCAAAAGAAGGTAAAGACGTGTTTTGGATGCTCGAAACGTGGTCATCGGCAGGAACATTATGTAATCAGAATTGATGTCTTTAAGACGTCACAAACGGTTTACCGCAAAGGAATACAAATTCTATTTATAACGTTGCTAACATTCTTTTGACTACAAATCGTGCAGATGGACCATAAAGACGCTGGTAAACTCATTTAGTAAGAGTTGGGCAGATGCTCGAAGGCCTTACCAACATGCAGGCAGGAAACAAATCCTGCTGTTCAGGTCACTCTTGGCGGCTTGATATGAATTAAACCGCTCAAAATAATGAAGACGACAGTCACTGCGGACAATTCTCCACAGGGATTTAAATTTTCCAATGGAACCTTTAAACGGTGGACGAGTAGCTCCACATTCCCGACCACCAGCCCTCAGTGCAAACATTTTCATATTTTGAGATACCCCGAGTCGAAGAAATAGTTTTTTAAAAGCTGTATGACTGCCGTCACATGACAGCCTGGTCAGAATGGCACAGAATACTCGGAATGCTGTCCCAGGCGAACCTAGATGAACTGCTTCGACATATATTCGGAGAACAGGTTATTTAGAATTTTCAAGGGGAAATTCAGGCCCCTTGAACGGAGATGGTGGGGGATGAACCGAAAGGTCAACGGTCAAAGTCTTATGGTTCCAAGACATTAGCGGACGAATTTTAACAATCCGCATCAAGACCGAATTCGCCAACATAAGCCTTATATGCGCCCATGCTCCGACGGAGGAAAAAGATGATACAACCAAGGATTGCTTCTACGAGCTCCTTGACAAAACCTATGAGCGACTACCAAAGTACGAAGTTAAAATCGTGATGGGAGATTTTAACGCAAAGGTAGGAAGAGAAGACATCTTTAGCAGTACTGTCGGAAAATATAGCCTACACGACAACACGTCGACTTAGGCTAATTGACTTCGCTACGGAACGAAATTCCACTATAGCTAGCACACGGATTCTTCACCTCGATATCCATAAGGGGGCATGGCAGTATCCAGATCAACGAACAATCAACCAAATTGATCACATTGCGATAGACAAGAGGCACGCATCCAGTATTTTGGATGTCCGAACATTAAGAGGGGCTAACGTCGACTCGGACCACTACCTTGTTGCAGCCAAGGTAAGGATGCGGATATCCACCCCGCCACAACAAACCAGAAATACTGTGAAAAATTTTAATGTCAAAAGACTGCAATCGCCAGAGACCGGCAAGGCCGTCGCGCAACGCGTATCCCTTAACCCCTCGATTCACACCATAGCACCAGCATTGAATGTCGAAGAACAATGGCAACGATGCCAACAAGTCATTAGATCAGCCCCAACCGATGTGATAGGTTTCTCGCGGCCACCAACAAGAAACCCTTGGTTTGATGAGGAATGCCGACAGATGCTCGCAGCCAAGAACGTGGCCAAGAACGAACCATTCAATATTGACGAAGACAGCGAAAACTGTCAACCACCCTGCATAAGTGAGGATAGCAATATCTATACTCAAGCTTAATGAGGCCGCCGGAAATGTCGGCCTTCCGGCTGAGCTCTATAAAGCTGACGGAGATGACTTGGTAAGTAACATCCACCAACTCATATAAGCCAAATATGGTCGGATGAAAGTTTGTCTGCAGAATGGAGCCTCAGCATCGTTTTCCCGATCCACAAAAGAGGAGACCCTCTGAACTGCGCCAACTACAGTGGCATAAGTCTCCTAAACATCGCCATAAAGATCCTATCTGCCGTAATATGTGAACGCCTGAAATCTTTTACCAACAACCTGATCGGCCCTTATCAGTGTGGTTTTAGGCCAGGTTAGTCCACAACCGATCAAATTTTCACACTTCGGCAGATCCTGGAAAAAACCCAAGAAGTCCAAATCGATACCCGCCACCTATTTATCGATTTCAAAGCCGCATACGACAGCATTTATAGAGACGAACTATACAGAGCCATGTCTAGTTTTGGTATACCGCCCAAACTCGTCCGTTTGGGTAGGATGACGATGGAGAATTCTCGCTGCTCCATCAGTGTCGGCAACGACTCATAGACACATTCGATACCAAAGAAGGGTTTAGGCAAGGCGATGCGCTGTCATGTGGCTTCTTTGATCTGATTCTTGAGAGGATTGTGCAAAACTCCCGAGCCAACACCAGAGGCACAATTCTCCAAAAATCGGTGCCACTACTAGCATACACCGACGATGTTGACTTCATAGCCACGTTTGCTAGTATAGAGAAGGAAGCGGCAAAAATGGGTTTAGGAGCAAATGAAGGTAAGACTAAATATATGCTGTCAACAAGAAAGGACACACAACCTCGACGAATTGGACAGAAGATCACCATTGACAGATATAACTTTGAGGTAGTACATGACTTTGTCTGCCTCGGCTCCGCTATTACCTGTGACAACAATATCTCGTCAGAAATTAAACGAAGAATTGCTCTTGCCAGCCGCTGTTTATTCAGGCTAAGAAGGCAATTCAGTAGTTAGCCCTCACTTGAACTACTAAGGAGATCCTATATAAGACCCTGATCATCCCAGTCCTGCTCTACGTTGCTGAAGCATGGACCATATCAAAAGCGGATGAAGAGATCCTTGGTCGATTCGAGAGAATAATTCTTTGGCCCCGTTTGCGTTGACGGGCTATGGAGACGAAGATTCAACCACGAACTATACGAGCTGTACAGCGACATACCCCTGGTCAAAAACTTAGCGTTGGACGTTTAAGGTGGCTAGGACATGTAAAACGAATGAACACCAATACCCCGGCACGCAGAGTCTTCGATTCCCAGCCAGACGTCGGACGCAGTAGAGGAAGACCTCGCCTTAAGTGGCGGGCACAAAAAGAAACCGACCTCAACCAACTGGGAGTCCGCAACTGGAGACAGTTAGCTAAGGACCGGGCTAATTGGAGAAGCATGTTGGTTGAGACCCAGGTTCATCGCGGACTGAAGCGCTACTTAAGTAGTTCAGTTAACGATAAGGCAACACCGGTACGTCGACAAAAGGCAAGATCTGCCAAAAACATCGCCGCTGTCCACCAGAGGGTGCTGGAGAATCCTACTCAGTCGATTTCGCGTCGCTCACAAGAACTCGGCCTTTAGCAGACCACAGCTTGGAGGAGTTTTCATCGTGAGTTGGGCCGTACAAAATTTAACTGACCCAACTAGCTCTGTAGCAGTTGGAAACTGGCCTTAATTTTCATCGAAAAATCATCTTTAGCGATGAGTCCCAAAATTGTCGAATTTGGACGATTCCAAACCACATGAGATCCAAGTGCATCCAATGCATCCCGATAAAATCACTGTTTGGTGTGGATTTTGGTACTAGCGGCATCATCGTTCCATATTTCTTTGAGAACGACTTTGTCCAAGCCATCAGCGTCAATGGTGAACGCTATAGGACGATGATTGTCAACTTCTATTGGCCTGAATTAGATGATATTGACACCAACAATATGTGATTCTAACAGTACGGCAGTGCTAAGTGCCACAAACCACATACAACATTGGAAATTATGTACGAGCGATCCGAGGCGACTTTCTAAAGTCGCGAAGTCTATGCGAATAAGCTAGAAACTACAGCGGCCCTCAAAGCCAACAGAACCCATACCATCAGTTAAATTCAGTCGGATTTATGCGCCAGATTCATGGAGAATTGGACATTTGTGATGGGATTTGGGATTAGACAAGCCGCGAACGACATTTTATACAAAATGGCATCGATTGGCCTTTCAAATGAATATTTCAATGATATCTCACACACACTTTGTTTTATTTGAGTTTAGAAATATAAAGCGCCTAATAAAAGACCCTTCAGCATAAGTCTGTTGCTTATTATTATCAATTCGCATCCAGAAATTCGCTCATTCTGGCCACTATTTGTCACCCAGATAAGAAAGCGGTGAAATGAAAGCTATTCCTGGTAAGAAATAACACACCCATTAACGTAAGGCTAGGAATTTCAACAAATACCTCATCGCGGATTTGAATATGGCTACAGTGCTGAATAATATTACACAGGAGAACGCCATTTTTGTTTAGAGAAGGCCTCACATTGGGCGCCACTCGAATAAAATTTAGAAATATGACCTTTCTCAGCCTTAAGAAGCTGAACTGGACATTGCAAAGCTATAAAGGTGTCTTGCAAAAGTCGCATTCTATAAAAAAAAACAATACGGTCCACAACTCTGAAACACCCCTCTAAAAGATACAAAACCCAAACAAATTAAAATCCATCGCACACATCAATTAGATACAAATTTTTAAATTACTCTATCGTCACACTTTTCGTATCAACATTCCACTTGGCAAGTGTTTCGAAAGCGGTGCATGAAATTTCACGCTCACTTATCCCGGGGCCCACCTAATGAAAATGAAATTCATGGCATTTCGCTAGATTCAAGCGGAACCCATAAAAAGAGCAACACGCACCCCTTTCTATGAGTCGCGCTAAAGCCACTTGACACCGAGCGAGCATTATGAGATTTAAAAATTTTTTTTTATCGCAACAACTCAAGTCACCCTTGTTCAATTATCCTGTTTTTACACTGCCGAGGACGAGGGGGGAAAAACATGACTAATTGAGTGTTCACGGCCCAAAAGTGTATACACACGCATATCCAGTGTGATAAAAAAGCGACTCTAACGACATGCGTGTGTGCAGAGCAGGGTTGGTTGTGCTCATCTAGCTTATTATCCTGATAGTCCTTGTTTACATCGTTGTTTATTTATTATCGGCGCAAATCCCTCGGGATCGGGAGTATCTTTTCGCTATTAAAAAGTGATGTTATGTTATGACGTTTGTCTCTGGAATGGGGGAAGGTGCATGTCAGATGGTCAGATGCGATTCCGGAGATTATGGGCTGAGAATTGATTTATGGTCGCACCCTTTCGACAGAACCAAATCCCGTCTGTTCGCAGAGGATTGACGTAATTGAATAATCATCTGGATGAAATTGTAAACATATTTTCATCCTGAATCGCATAATTGATTGTGTGCTACCCGGTGGGTGGTGCTGAAGGACCTGTTTTTCGCTGGTAGCTGGTTGCTTATTATCCTTGCTGCTTTATTATCGCAGATAAATGACAAAATTATTTCGCCAAACCAACGTAAACAACTGTGCTTCGTATGGTCGTCCTTTTTTTTTTGTTCTCTGGGTCGGGGATGTATCTCTCGACAATTACTCAAACGCTATCTTGTGCGTTGCGAAACCAAAGTTTGAGGTTCCACTTAGGAGCTGGGTGGTGTCTGCACACAGACAATGGAGACGAAGTGAAAATTCTGTTGTGGAGGATAAATTCAACTTAGGGAAGCACTCCTTGGGGGTGGTATGGGTGGTTTGGGTCTGGTTGGCCACAAGACAACTGGCTCCGGTTAAGGGGGAGGCGGCGGGGTGGGATGAAAAATTGAAAAGTATTTATTTGCAAAACGATGAGCAGCTTTGAGTGCGCAAAATGAATATAATTTTCGGGTAAGAGCCACATGATTCTTCAGGGCTAGAGATAAGGATGCTCAAACTACAAGACGCAGAAGATGGAGAAAGAGTGTGGGGGCTGGAGAGGGCCGTTTTGCGGGACTGACTATGTGTTTTGGTTAATAATGTGCTGTTGTTTGCATTCGCAGAGAGATATTATTTATATTATCCTTTTGCTTGGAGTTGGTGGTGGGTCGAAGGGGTTTCTGACGTCTGGGTGGGGGTTCGTCGTCGGGGGTTAGCTTTAAGTTTGGTTGCTTTGCAGACATACCAAGTGGGCAGACTCTCTAAGACGGTTGGATAGTGGATATACGCTGCGGTCTTGACTTCTAGATGCAGATCGACCTATTCAAAGTTGTGTGCTGATAAGTGTGTTCAAGAAGCTGAAAAGTCTTGAAAAAAAAAAAAAACTGGTAGTACTTTAAGTCAATTTGCATGTATAATACAGATGGTGTCAGCATTTTCTCCTAGATAATGGCTTTCAATTGGGTAGCGCCGACCTGCTTTAGGTAGGTACTGCTCCTTGGAACTTGAGCATAAATATAGCAATTGATGCCTTTAAAATTTAATTTGTTGGCGTCAGTAGATGAGGCCGTACTAAGGAATGGCTATAGATGACAGTGAAAGAATTCCTAAGATTAAGTCAAAGGGGTAAGACAAAGTGAACAACAGCTACAGGTTTGGAGCTGCTATGATATATTCGGAAACAGCTGCTTATTAATGAATGTCAAGGCCCCTTGAACAGTGGTGGTGGATTAGCTGTAAGGTCCATGGCAGCTATCAATCCCAACGTCAAAACTGACAACGAGACACTAGGCTCCCATCCCCACGGGTTTGCAAACTAACACGGGTCCTATAAATTGGAATGATATAGTCAGAGTAACTTTCTTAACAGGTTGGATCTAGTTATAAGGGACAAACATACCCAGAACGATCGTGGCCAACGACTAGCTAGTATATCTTGGAAGTAAAACTCGCTGTACCCCATGGGTGCTATACTCAAAAGCTTGAATTTATCCTCAGGGCTTCAGGAAGTTTGATGAATATGATTAGAAGAAGCTTGTTGTTGGATTTGTTCCCTACAACAAATGCTAGTATGTGCAGCCTACTCAAGTAAAGAGCAATTGACGTTCAGTACTTTTAGTACTTTTAGTACTACCGTCCAAACTGAATATCCTATTAGGAACCAATTGTTTGACCTCCTGCACTGAATCTACGAACCTGGTCCGGAATACTATATAGCAATCGGACTTGCGGATTTGGGAGGGACAAATATTTTTGGGGATTAGTTGGAAAGCACAGCCCTATGACTACAGATAATGGCTTCCGACTGACTCACTGGCTTCAACCTGGCCGTCTATTTTCCATCTCAAGAACAGATGGCCAGATAGGAAACTGACGACCAACTCGAAAGCAAAATAATTGGGTTACGTTAAGCAGCCTCAGCATCGACTGTGTCTCAACTATGATATTTCCTTGTTCATGTTCGAGCATTTTATCCTTGGCTTTGACGTTTTACACTTTGGTAAAACTTGCGAACATCGTTCTTGACGTGGCACCTCTCTAAAACCCCGATCGCTTGCTTTTCTTGCTGTTTTTTCTTCTTTCTGGAAAGCCGGTGTTCTTCCCTCCTCCTCTGCCTATAGAGCTCAATGGCAGCTCTCGTTTTCATCTGCAGCTTAGCTTTATAGGCCTCGTTCTTGGCTGCGAGCATCTGTCGGCATTCCTCATCAAATCAGGGGTTTCTTGCTGGTGGCCGCGAGAAACCTAGCATCGTTGCCATTGTTCATCGATAATAGATGCTGGTGCTATGCTGTGAATCGAAGGGTTAAGGGATACGCGTTGCGCGAAGGCCTTGGCGGTCTTTTGCGATTACAGTCTTTTGACATTAATTTTTTTTTACAGTATTTCTGGTTTGTTATGGCGTGGTGGATATCCGCATCCTTACCTGAGAAAGGTAATAGTCCGAGTCGATGTTAGCCCCCTTCGGAATGTTCGGACATCCAAAATAATAGATGCGTGCCTCTTGTCTATCGCAATGTGATCAATTTGGTTGATTGTTCGTTGATCTGGAGACCGCCATGTTCCCTTATGGATATCGAGGTGAAGAAACCGTGTCTAGCTTTAGTGGCATTTCGTTCCGTAGCGAAGTCAATTAGCCTAAGTCCGTTACCAGACGTGTTGTCGTGTAGGCAATATTTTCCGACAGTACTGCTAAAGATGTCTTCTCTCCTACCTTTGCGTTAAGATCTCCCAACACGATTTTAACATCGTACTTCGGTAGTCGCTCATAGGTTTTGTCAAGGAGCTCGTAGAAGCAGTCCTTAGTTGTACCATCTTTTTACTCCGTCGGAGCATGAGCGCATATAAGGGTTTTGTTGGCAAGTTTGGCCTTGAAGCGTGTTGTTACAATCCTTTTGCTTGGAAACATAAGACTTCTTGCTGAAGTCTGGTACTTATAACAAATCCGCTTCCGAATAGTCGCTGTTTCTGCTCACTATAACACGCTCCATAGTAAATGTCACAGTTTTTCATCCACTTTTTGCCCTGCCCATCCCATTGTATTTCCTGGATGGCAGTCATGTCTGCTTTGTAGCAGCTTAGGGCTTTCGCTAGTTGTTCGTCTGCACCTCTTCTGTTTATTGTTCTCACATTCCAGGTGCAACCCTCAACTCTGGATGGCAAAAAAAAAAATACAAACTTTTGCCTCGTTAGTACCCAGGGCCTTGCTTTCTAACAACCATTCATGTGTGCGTGTGTACTTCTTGCACGATGGCGGGACCTCCTGTTTTATGCCGTCTCCGAACGGCTTAGTTGAGATAAGCTATTCTTGATAGTTGATACTACTCGGATGATTTGTCAGATCATCACGAGAGGAGGGCCAGTGAAAAATCATTTACGTGTTGCTACGGCTGGGAATCGAACCCAGACCTTCTGCGCGGCAGTTCATCGCACTAACCATCGCGCCACTGAGCCCTCCCTGGATGGCCAGTAACAATTTATTAGATACCCCTAGGAAACGGGCCATCAGTATCCACTACGGGATTGAGCGCTGCCGTTGACCTTTCGGTTCATCCGTCACCATGCCTGTTCAAGGGGCCTGACTTACCCTTGAAATTCCTAGATAACCTGTTGTCCGAATATGTCGAAGCAGCTTGTCTAGGTTCGCCTGGGACAGCAGGCCGAGTATTCCGTACAATTCTGACCAGGCTTGTTATAGTCTTGCTGTTTTTCGTTAGCTGTTTAGCAAGTCAAATCCGGTTGGATGAGACCAGTACCCGATGGTTACCACTTGGAGGTAAAAATAATCACAGATGTGTAGTGAGAGTTACAACCACTGGGCATTGCCAAGTTAAAGCCAATCAGAGTCTACCATCGTTCTACAACATCCAACCAAACGACTGATAAAAAGCGGAACATGTCCGGGCACTGTTAAATGATGCTTAGACCCTCAAATCCACAAGCATGTAGGTGACCTAAAACCTTTGTGAGCTCCCAATTGTTAAGGTGAATTTTAGATACAATCTGAATCTTAGAGCTTTTTTTGTGACAATTGATACTACTCGGATGATTTGTCAGATTATTGTGCAAGGAGGTCTTGGGATGAGTTCACTTTAGATCTCGGTCTTAAGGTAAAGAAAAGAAACGTCTAAAAGGTGGATTGTTCATCTTGGAGCTTAATCCAATAAGTTCAGTGCATGTTTTGGGTCTAAGAAAAATGTTCAAGACCTCGTTTACCTCTCCTTTTTATAGGTGAAGATGCTAAGTTTTGTTTTTTCAAGTTAAGAGTTATTTTACATCAGCTTAACTCTAAAAAAACTATCAAAGTTAAGCAACCACAGACTTAGCAAAAGATTTCTGAAGAAATCATGACATTTATATGATGGATGGAGTCATCTGGCTTCATGGCTGCATTCTACGAGTTGCGGTACTGTGGAATAAATCCTTCTTGTAAATGAAGCTTACTGCGTCCTATTTAAGTTGAATTAAACTGCGCTTATGTCTTACAAACGTTTCCAATAAAATAACCGTCGTTAATAAAATGGAAGACCTTCCACTAAGTAGTCGGAAGCAACGCCACATTAAAGTAACATAATTGCCGGAACAAAAGCACATGGGAATCAAAATCACTTCCCCAAAACAGTCCAGTGGCTTCAGACAATTCTAAAACCTGTTACATGCTCCAAAACACGCTAAATACTTGATTTAGCTTAACTTAATAATCACCAACTAATGAACCCTTAAAACGTGCTTCGATTTCACGTCAATTTCCATATTCATCGGCGAATCTTTCCAAGCTAATAAAGAGCTTCCACACGCACGCACACTACCAATTTACTCTCCGAAGCCAAGTGGAATGCCTGTACCCCGGGACCAACCACTTAGCACCACTCTCCGAAGACACCACAATGTATAGCAGCGCAACGAAGCAGCGCTCCAATCAAACCTCCTTGCAATAATGATGTTCGTTGTGAAACTCAATTGAATCCCCGACTGTTTGATCAAAAAGGCAGAATCCCACCGCCAGACGATGATGGCCCAATGTAGGTGTTAAAATCGTCCAAATCGTAAATGGAAATTAAAAGCCCGCACCATTCATCTATGAAATGAGCCGACCGATGAAAGCCCGGCATTCATCGCTGAAGCCTGAATTCTGAATTCCCATCGTTCAGGCAGAGCCAAATCAAGACTTCAAGTGTAACCGCCGCGCGATCGTTTATGGGCCCGATAATCATTATACACTACCCCTGGCCGTCTCTCGATGAACCGCGACTCCAGCAACCGGCGAATGTTTGCCAGGTCAGCCGCAGACCGAGGAACCGTAAAATTCGGTTAGTAATGTTCAGTAAATAACTGGAGGTGCTAATTTACGATTAAAAAGGACAAAATAAGTCAAACAAGAGGGCACACAGGAATAGGGGGACCTTTTTCATGTACCGCATGCGTACTTCCCTCTGTTGCGCGACAGCTCGCCATGGGAACTTGCGCAGTCTTGTCGGAGGAGCGCAGAGGTCTTTTGATTTCTGGTTTAGTGGTGCGGTTTGTGTGCGCGTATAAATCTATAAAACGTCATAAAAGGCAATTAGCAACTGCGCAGACAATTGCCGCCTTTTGATTGTTAGGGGCTATCATGGTTTTAGTTCAATCGTCGGAGTCGGCATCATTGTTGTTTTGTTGGCGGGTATAGTCATCGTGAATGTGCGGGAGCGGACGGATACTTTGGGAGTCTTAAGCCTGGATCAGGATTTATTCATGCTAATGGCAATGAGCTGGTGCAATATAAGTCTGTTCGTTTTATTGACCGGTTTTATGATGGAAAGTTAGGTCTTCCAAAATGTGGTGGCTTATTAGATGCCATTGAGTCGATTGGGAGGACAGGTTTATAATTCAGCTTAGCACAAAACGTTTTTGACTTTTATTAGTTTTTTTTTTGTTTCACAATGACTTGAAGTTTTTTGAGTCAAGGACACAACAACCACAGGATCACATATTTCCCGAATAATTAGATTGGCCATTCTTAGGTGCGCCATTTTGACACAAATTTCATCTCTATTTCATGTGAATCTTTATTTGAGACAGCGCCTGTTATGTGCATTACCTCCTTTAGTGGTCCAAGTGTAGGCTAAATAGGCCGAAGACGCATCCAGTCACTCTTGCTTTGCATCCTTAGTACATTCAACAACTAGATTGTTACAGTCAAGGCTCGGACGCACAATATTTTTGACAGTTCTCAGATGTTTCGATATTTTTGTTGTTTATTCATCAACTGTCATCAATGGTTGGGAGTTGTAGAACGAGGGTAGACTCTGATTGGCTTTAACTTGGCAATGTCCAGTGGTTGTAACTCTGACTACACATTTGTGATTATTTTTACCTCCAAGTGGTAACCATCGGGTACTGGTCTCATCCAATCGGATTTGACTTGCTAAACGATAAGTTGAAGTGTTGATAACAAAACGGAAAACAGCAAGACTATAACAAGCCTGGTCAGAATGGTACGGAATACCCGGCCTGCTGTCCCAGGCGAACCTAGACAAGCTCTTCGACATATTCGGACAACAGGTTATTTAGGAATTCCAAGGGTAAGTCAGGCGCCTTGAACAGAGATGGTAGCGGATGAACCGAAAGGCCAACGGCAGCGATCAATACTGATGGCCCCGTTTCCTAGGGGTATCTAATAAATTAGGCCCTCCAGGTTGGGGGTTGCACCTTGAATGTGAGAACATTAAACAGGAGAGGTTCAAGCGAAACAACTAGCCCTAAACTGCTACAAAGCAGACATTACAGCCATCCAGGATATACGATGGGATGGGCCGGGCAAAAAGAGGATGAAAAACTGTGACATTTACTATGGACCGTGTTATAGTGAGCAGAAACAGCGACTATTCGGATGCGGATTTGGTATAACTGCCACACTTAGGCAGGAAGTCTTATGTTTCCAAGTGAACGGATTGTAACAACTCGCATCAAGGCCAAACTTGCCAACAAAAGCCTTATATGCGCTTACGCCCCGACATCGGAAAAGGACGATATAGCAAAAGATTGGTTCTACGAGTTCCTTGACAAAACCTATGAACGACTACCGAAGTACGATGTTAAAATCGTGTTGGGAGATTTTACCGCAAAGGTAGGAAGAGAAGACATCTTTAGCAGTATTGTCGGAAAACAAAGCCTACTCGACAACACCTCTGGCATCGGACTTAGGCCAAATGCCACTATAGCCAGCACACGATTTCCTTACCTTAACATCCATAAGTGGACATGACGGTCTCCAGATCAACGAACAGTCAACCAAATTGATCACGTTGCGATAGACAAGAGGCACGCATCCAGTATTTTGGATGTCCGAACATTCCGAGGGGCTGACATCGACTCGGACTACACCACGCCATAATAAACCAAAAATACTGTGAAAAAATTTAATGTCGAAAGACTGCAATCGTAAAAGACCACCAAGGCCTCGCGCAACGCGTATCCCTTAACCCTTCGATTCACACCACAGCACCAGCATTGAATGTCGAAGAACAATGGCAACGATATCAGTAAGCCATTAGAATGCCGACAGATGCTCGCAGCCAAGAACGAGGCCTACAAAGCTAAGCTGCAGGTGAAGACGAGAGCCATTGAGCTCTATAGGCAGAGAAGAAGGGAAGAACACTGGCTTTACAGAAAGAAGAATAAAGAGCAAGAAAAATGCGTGATCGAGGATATAGAAAGGTGCCACTCCAGGAACGATGTTGGCAAGTTTTACGAAAGTGTAAAATGCCAAAGCCAAGTATACAAGGCTCGAACAGAATCCTGTCGAGATGAACAAGGAAATATCGTAGTTGAGACACAGTCGATGCTGAGAATATGGAAGAACCACTTCTGCAGACTGTTAAACGGCGATGACAGACAACATTCCGCTGTCAGGTAGAACGAACGAGCGAAAACTAACAACCATCCGATCTAATCGAAGTTGGGATAGCAATATCCTAACTTTAGCTTACCAAGGCTGCCGGAAATGACGGCTTTCCCGCTGAGCTTTATAAAGTTGGTATCCATAAGGAGATGACTTGGTAAGTAACATCCACCAACTCATAAGCCAAATCGGGTCGGATGAAAGTATGCCTGAAGAATGGAACCTCATCATCGTTTGCCCGATCGACAAAAAGGGAGACCCTCTGAACTGCGCCAACTACAGCGGCATAAGTCTCCTCAACATCACCTACAAGATCCTATCCCTTACCAACAACTTCATCGACCCACTGTGTGGTTTTAGGCCATAAAAGTCAACAACTGATCAAATCTTCACACTTTTAAAGATCCTGGAAAAAATCCAAGAAGTCCAAATCCATACATTTCCTGAACTCGTTACCAAACGGCATGGCCACGCTTCCAACTACATCACACCTTTACTAAGCTTCAAGAAAGTCTTCCACACAGGCTTTCCTACTAGAGCTCAGTGGAAGAGGACAGAAGTAGTAAGAGATTTAAACACGGTCGTCTACACAGACGGATCTAAGATGAACCGTGGTGTGGGGTCCGGAGTCTACTCGGAACCACTGAAAATTTCAGTATCATACCGCCTACCGGATTTTTCCAGCGTATTCCAGGCGGAACTATCCGAGAGGCTTGCAAGTGACTTGGACGTGACATTATTTGAAAAAGCAAAATATCGCTATCCTCATAGAAAGTTAAGCGGCCATTAAGGCCATCAACTCGCTCTAAGAATCAGCCAGATCAACTGCTGGAAATCGAACTCATGAGGACATGCCCAAATTCTACACAGATGTCTGTGCTCAGCTGTATCATCTGACTACATGCTGCCTCATCATGACTTTCAAAGACCATTCTCTCGGCTTGTGAAACGTTGTCGTGAAGAGCTAAAGGTTCTTGGCGTCCAACATAATGTTAAGCTCTGCTGGGTCCCCGGACATAGAGGCATACAGGGCAATGAAATTGCTGACGAACTGGCGAGAAAAGGATCTGCCTCCAGCATTGACCAAGCAGAACAGTCTGTCAAACCACCACTATGTGACCTCAAAACAGAAAACACTGATCACTGCCAAAAACAGGTGGAACTCCCTTCCCACCTGTGAAACGTCCAAAAGGATGTGGCCTGAGTATGACGAGGCCAGAACCCATAAACTACTTCGAAGAAACAGGAAATCTGTCTCGACTTTAGTTGGGATTCTTACTGGGAACAACTTACTAAAAAGCCACAAACTGAAAATGCATCTCATAGATGATGACCTCTGTAGAGGCTGCGGTGATGAAGAAATACACGAGGATACCCTCCACTTTCTGTGCCACTGCCCAGGCCTCAGCCAATTAAGAATGAGAACCTTAGGAAAATACTTTTTCCATGACCTCACGGATCTATCCGAAATCCCTCTTCCTAATCTTTTCAGGTTTGCAACAACATCTGGATGGCTGGAAAGAGTCTAACAACAATGGACAGTAACGGGACAATGAATAAACCAACCACACAAGTCGACCCCAACGGGCATCACAATGTCTATATTGACCTGAGTGCGGTGAGGGAAGACACACACCGTCTGCCTCATCAACCCACCAACCTAACCTAACCTCAGAAATCGGCTACCATATCCTCCAAACTGGTACAGGAATGCCGGAACGAACTTGCCCATCTGGGCGAACGCTTCACACTTCTATGGGTTCAATGGAATTGAAGGAAATGAGCGTGAAGACGAGCAGGATAGGCAAGGCTCAGATCTACATGGCTCACTTGCGGCAAGGGTCCATACCGCGCTAGGTGTGATTAAGGGACAAATCCACTCATACTTGCTGAAGAACGCCGACTACAAATGGACAAGGTTAACAAATTGCGTCATATCGAGGAAGATATGGCCTTCCTACAACAAGAAAAGAACAAACGACCCACTACACAGAACCCGCCCGGATATAGCAAGCATTACGGCGATAGTCCGTTTTCTTAACCCCACAGGCTGAATTTATAAGACCGCTTGTATCACATCAACAACAGTCTTAATAAAGGTCACACAAATCGTGGTAACAAAAAGGCTGAACCACCACCCCTACCTACGTACTCTACCAAATCGACACCCACCACCTATTCATCGATTTTAAAGGCGCGTACGACAGCATTTATAGAGACGAACTATACAGAGCCATGTCTAGTGTTTGTATACCGCCCAAACTCGTCCGTTTTGTGTAGGATGACGATGGAGAATTCTCGCTGCTCCATCAGGGTCGGAATCGACCTCATCGACACATTCGAAACCAAAAAAGGATTTAGGCAAGGCGATGCGCTGTCATGTGACTTCTTTGATCTGATTCTTGAGAGGATTGTGCAAAACTCCCGAGCCAACACCAGAGGCACAATTTTCCAAAAATCGGTGGAACAACTAGCATACGCCGGTGATATTGACATCATTGGTAGAAACCAATGTGATGTCATAGCCACGTTTGCTAGTTTAGAGAAGGAAGCGGCGAAAATGTGTTTAGCAGTAAATGAGGGTAAGACTAAGTATATGCTGTCAACACGAAAGGACACACAACATCGACGAATTGGACAGAACGTCACCATTGACAGACATAACTTTGAGGTAGTATGGGACTTTGTCCACCCCGGCTCCGCTATTACCTCTGACAACAACATCTCGTCAGAAATCAAACGAAGAATTACTCTTTCCAATCGCTGGTTCTTCGGGCTAAGAAAGCAAGTAAAGCCCTCACTCGAACTACTAAGGAGATCCTATATAAGACCCTGATCATCCCAGTCCTGCTCAACGGCGCTGAAGCATGGACCATATCAAAAGCGGATGAAGAAATCCTTGGTCGATTCGAGAGAAAAATTCTTCGAAAAATCTTCGGTCCCGTTTGACTTGACGGGCTATTCAGACGAGGATTCTACCACGAACTATACGAGCTGTACAGCGACATACCCCTGGTCAAAAAACTCCGCAATGGACGTTTAAGATGGCTAGGACATGTTGAAAGAATGGACACCAATACTCCGGCTCGCAGAGTCTTTGATTCCCAGCCAAACGTCGGACGCAGTAGAGGAAGACGTCGCTTAAGTGGGACGCACAAGTAGAAACTGACCTCATCCAACCTGAGGCAATTACTTAGGACCGGTATAAGTGGAGAGGCATGCTTGTTGAGGCGCAAGTTCAGTCCGAACTATACCGCCACATAAGTAAGTGCATTCTTGATGGATAGGAAGATTTTTTGAGTAGCACCCAGGGTGTACAGTAAGTTTATGTTCCATGTGCATATCAGTTTTCATTGGTCATTCAGGGTCTGGTTGGTATTTGAGGATTCGGTTTCCTAGAAGTTTTTCTATATATAACGCACCAGGAGTGCCTTGATATGATGCTTGCAAAAGTTTGTTTTGACTCTGATCTTGAATTGTTGTAGAAATATGTCTTCTGGAAGTTCGTTCCATTGTTTGCTTGTTCTGCAACAAACAGAATGTTGGACGGGCAGTGTGTTTATGAGCTGTAACTGCAAGTTTTGTGGGTCGTTGAAATGCAGCATGACTTCTCTAAAATCCTTTAATGCTTTAGCTTGTTAAGGAAGTACAATCATAACCTTGCAATCCGTAGAATTCGGGGACATCAGCACCCACAATGCAATAGAGCGCTACGTTAGCCGTTCGTCTAATTCGCGACCACATTTTTCCAAGGTGTACTCCGAATGTGTCAGTGCAGCTTAACTATTCGTAATTCAATTTGACCAGCCTAGAGGCATCTTGACTCCATTTCGACTCCATGTTTGGAACTCTTCCATCTCCGATTAGAAAAAGAAAACGTTGTGAGAGGATAAGGGTGTATGAAGGAGCTCATGCGATGCTTTCGCTTACCTGGCCAATTGGATGTGTGTAACCAAAGGCACTCAGCTAAAGGTGGTTGGTTGAGGTCCAGACTCAAAACGTGTTCAAGTACCCTATATTCGTCAGTGTTAGTTTGTTCCTCATATCTACTCTCATTAAAGGTGCCTCCACGTGTTATAAATTTCGTGCTATAGTTGCATCGTTATTCCAACTCGGCCATGTTCATTTGTGGTATGGTAGACAGGAACAGGTCACAACTTATAATTTCAGAAGACATTCATTTGAATTCCATGGAAGTTGATCCTCCGTTCAATGACTCGCATGTAAGCCACAACCTTATAAAGCGTGTATGGTCATAGAATTAGCAGACCCTAGTGATTATTATCACACCATTTCCAGACAGCGCCTGACAAACTATTTATAACCCGAAATAAAATTAACACAATTCGACTCGACTTTTGACAGTTAATTCGCAAAAAAAAAATTCCAACAAATAATCTGTCAAATGATTAAATTAAATCCAAGCAAATATCGAAAGACCCAATTAGACCGATAACATGCAATCGCCATAACGACAATACGTATACAACTTCACAACCTTGAATTAGAAACAATCCCACACTGACAGCTGTCACTGATCCTCTGACAGTGCACAATAATTACAATCAATTAATGTGTCGCATTGTCAACGTGTTGTTCAACTACAAAGACCCAACTAATGTTATGATTTTGATCTTTTTTAAGGAAAACAATTCGAAGGACATCTTCCTTCAATCGTCCGAAATGACATCCAAAAAGATCATAAGGAGTCCCCACTGAGTTGCTTGATCTTGCAAGTTGACATCAGACACACAATTCCTACAAGGACATCACGAAACGACAGCACACAAAAAAAGAAACAAACAAACGTACGAACACTGTTGATGTGTCGCGTGGCAGGAGCTCCTTCATTTGCAATGGCATCCACTGTGATGACCATTAATAGAGTTTATGACCTTCATTCACTGCCTGTTTGATCATCCTTAAGGGTTCTTCTGCTGCTTGTGTGTACACACTTTTTTCCGGTCTCCTGATGTTTGATCGTTTTTGCCATTCGGGAACACAGAGTGAAAATATTGTCCTGCACTTCATGGGTGGCGTGTGGATCGGGCAAAAATTTCTGTTGTCACAGTGACAGTGTGACGTGACTCCATGGTCGAGGTCATTTCGACAGGAGTGTAGTGACACTGGACTCCTTGCTGTCATCTTAATGTTGTTGCGCTTAAAATCGCTTGGGAGTAGGTGAATACGCGTGGCACTTTTGATGACACAAAAAGAGACGATAGGCACATTAAATGACAGTTGACACTTCCTTTAATTGTCGCCTTGGTGCTAATTGCGGCAAGGTCAAGTTTTGTTTGTCGAAGCGATTTTTAGCAGTCTAATGTTTGTCATTATGGAAGTGATCATGAACTGAAAGGATTTTTTTTGGTGATTGTAAGTGTGACAGATTGGCAGGGTTGCGAAATCAATTTGGAACCAGAGGTGTTAATAAGAAATTGAGTGGCTTGGGAAAGTTCTCATATACTGGACTTGTTTGGTGATTGAGAGATAGAATGTCATTATGGACTGGTGACATTGGAGTGGGGATTTTTCAATGAATCTTGTTTCCACTCTGTTATTGAAATTGACGCTTCGAGAATAGAAAGACAGTCCAGTTGTCATTGTCCAGGAACTAGTTCTTTAACAAGAGAAAGGATGCAGGGATGGCACAGTTTTTTTTTAAATCATTTAATTCGACAAGCTATGTTTCTATATGTGTCTCATGGAAGAAACCCACCATAAGCAAGGGTAGAGGTAGAGTTTAGTTTTTCGCCATAGAGCGCGTTCCCGAACGGCGGCTAGGGGCCCCTTTGTGTGTATAAACCTTTCGGCCGGCATACTCGCAGGGCTGGTGGAAATATACAATATTACCCGCGGAAATAAAATAAATAGAGGGCTGGATTACGATTTTAAACGACTCGTGGCGATAATCGACCAGACTGAGGGCCCTATCAACTGCATACGCTATCGGATTATCCAGATACCAGGCAACGTCCAGATTTCTCTGCCTTGCCTCCATAATGCGGATCTCTGTGTAGGTGTATAAATATTCTCCGGTACTCGTGGGACCTAAATATGAGCACACAAGCAAGAATCCATTACAAAGAACTACAAAATAAAAAAAAAACGCGAGTGCTGTCCTCCGAAAAAAACTCTTTCTAGCACCTCAGGAGTGACAAGCCAACAATGGCTTTGGGGAAACCTGGTCTTAGCCAAGTAGGGAACTGTGCAAAAGTAGGAACCCAAAGGTTGCTGAGTGCGTATTTGTTAGAAAGGAAAGGGGAATGATTCTAAAACCTAGTCCTAACCCAAATCCTGGAAGAGTGTTGCAGTGGGACTCTCTGCCAACCACCCTAAATCTTAAAGATTTAACCTGCCGTTCGGCTTTGAGCCCGCACCTCGTTGATGCTCCGCCTGTACCTAGGATGGTACATCCACATCTCCAACCGACACCCTGGTCGAGCGTATTGGTAGTCTCTCCTAGCAGTATCACCACCGCTAATGTAAAGACTTTTGGACAACTCGGTCCAAACTAAGTGGATGGTTCGCCAAAAAAGGTCATACGCATCTGAGCAGTAGAAAAGACATTAGTTTTGGAACGTGGTCCGATCCATAAATAGTCAAGAGATGTGAGGGGTACACAACCATCCTTACTCTGTACCATTGAGCACACCCCAGATGGTCCTCTAAAATCATAGGTAGCTCCATGCAGGTCCACCCTGTCAAAGCTGCTTACTAGGACAAACGGGCAATTACCAAAATGATTGCCCGTATCCACCATATCTCGCCCGGAGATCGGACTCTAAGGCAAAACTCGTCTCTAAGCTGAGCGAAGGAAGAATTCCAAGGTTTCACCAGGTCCTCCGAGAGCATTACGTCCAAAAGACAAAAGTCGGTATGGAGGACACCAAGAATAGCACCAAAAAGAAAAAAACGGCCAATCCATCTTCTTTCAGAACACCTGATAAGACGTTTAGTCAGATGTTGAAAGGACATCTGGAATTCGTGGAATAGATCGCAGTGACCAGGATGGAAGTATAACACAGGTAAAATGGATGAAGTTAGAAGTGAAACCCTGCCTCCAGCTTCCTCCGCTACATAGGTCTCTATCACGGACATATTAAGTGGATTGCTTGCGCATTCCAGAGGTTCGAAGATCTGTATAAGATAGCAGTGTCCAGGGCATTGAAAGTTTGCGCAGGAGCACAACTGAAGGTATAATGAAAATGGACCAGATACCTAGCCGCCCTCGCAGTTGTGCTAGAACCCCGGACAAACCATTCGACCCAAAGGACATTCTGCACATAATTAGGTTCAGTAATCCGCTTCTTCCAACTCAAAATAATCGATATGCCAAGGTTGAAGAGGCTAAGGGAGATTCCAGAAACGTTTGCGTAATTGTAAACGAGGAATCCCTGGCTCCCTTAGCTGCTTCTTATGGAGTCATAAGTTATGGGGTTCAGCTCCATCTTGCTGAATATCTACAGTTGCGGTAAATCGGACCCTCAACCGGATGTCGATGACAAGTTGGTGGTCATAGAATTGGCATGTGCACTTCAATCAAAACACAGTGTTCCGTTATCTCTACCGGGGGTCGACCCTATGCCGACGAACACGATGATAGCGGAAACCCTGTTAAGCCAGGATACACATTCAGAACCCCATAACGCTATACCTTCTATGGTAAGTCACTAAGTCAACAGACCTAGAGTTGGTTACTGTTCCTCATGGGCTCTAAGCCTTTTAGCATATGATCCAATATTCAGTTTACACCCCGTTGAGGACACGATTGGGTTCTATAAAGAGAGGTCCCTAGCCTTTTTTTATATTCTGTTGTCAAACCACGTCTTATTCCACTATGACTATAGTGTCGTGCGATCATTCCTTAGCCAATAATGTCTTGACAGCAACAATCAAGTTCTTAGCCTTGTTAAGGGTCGGTAACACCATTCTGTATGCAAGTAATGAGTTCAGATCATATCCGGGATCTGGGCATTTCATTCGTTTGTTCGTTCCCTTATTTTTCAACGTTTAAGTCGGTGTTACAGCTCTTTAATTTCGTATCTCGTATCTTTGTCAGTTTGTCTCCATGGATCATCAACGAAGTGGCTTAGTGGTTGACGCGTTGGATTATTAAGCGCAAAGTTCCGACAACACCTAAGATCTTCTTCACGGCCCCATCTCTTCCGATAGTCTGACGAAAATCAAAAAGTATAGGGCTGTAATGAGAAGCTTGAACGACATTAAAATTCTTTGTGGCAAACATAAACCTTCGCAAAAACTAATGAATTGAGAAGCTTGGTTTGTGGCCTCATATTTAATGGCCCAAAAACTAAAACCGGACTGAAACGAGCAAAGATTTATTCATCTCCTTTTATATATACCTTGCTTCAGCTATCTAAGGTATGGAGACTCTAAAATGTTCGTCAAAGTCCCACCTAGGATCCTCTTAATCGATTTAGAAAACACCTATAGATGGGGGAAGGGCAATTGGCCCTACAGACCTATACGTGCTTGACTCAGTTGAGGATCAACAGAATATCTAACTAAGGGTAAGTTAGATATGCTGTTGACATATAATGAGCTATCGTACAAGACTATAGAAGGGCCTATTGATGAAATTACATCCGAAGCTACATCCTATAGGGTCCTATAGGGTCTGACTGTAAATATTTTTAAATGGAATTTCCGCAATATACGTGCCTTACCTGTTTGCAGGGTCTACCGCCGGAAACTGTCAAAAGCGGTCCAACCCTGTAATGTGACACGTTCAATCGCGGGCAAAAACACCGCGGATTATCAACGGAATACAGGGATATTGCCCAGTTAACATTGACGAGGTTTCTCTGTCATGAGCTATTTGAATCCTCCGACTAAGACTTAACCTTAAATAAATGAAGCGTTTGACAAGCTGTTATCTTCGTGAATCTTATCTTCTGATGACTTGCATACAAATATACACACATGGTGCCTATTGAAAGGAGTCTTGCACAACGACTGGTGATCATGGAAGATACCAAAGACAATGCTTAAGCTCTTCTTTTCAGTGTGAAACATTGGTTACAGGAATCGACCTTTCACAAGGACTGGAGTCCATATTTAGAGAAAAAAATCAAATAATGCTATACACAGCTAGAATATTCGTGAAGGGAATGCATAAGTCGCAGTTTTCAATGATGAAAAGCTGACAATAGTAGGGGACCAGATAACAGAAGCAGTATTAGCTACCAATATAGATTAGTTTTCAACTTGAAACCTATAGAAAGGATGTTTCTTATATAGGACCTGTACCACCCTTGTTTAGTGCCGGTTTCTCCCAAAAAGCACAAAAGCATCACCTGTCGAATTGATTGATTTCTGAAAAAATACGCCATCCCTGATGCATATTCTGTTTTTTTCAAGAATCCATTCCTAGATATGACAGATTACAACTGAACTTGCTGTATTTTTATACTTGAACATGGTAACAGATTTCCTACAAAAAACATTGAAAAATTCCCACTCCAATGTCACCAGTCAATAATGACATTCTATCTCTCAATCACCAAACAAGTCCAGTATATGAGAACTTTCCCAAGCCACTCAATTTCTTATTAACACCTCTGGTTCCAAATTGATTTCGCAACCCTGCCAATCTGTCACACTTACAATCACCAAAAAAAAAGATTAATCCTTTCAGTTCATGATCACTTCCATAATGACAAACATTAGACTGCTAAAAATCGCTTCGACAAACAAAACTTGACCTTGCCGCAATTAGCACCAAGGCGACAATTAAAGGAAGTGTCAACTGTCATTTAATGTGCCTATCGTCTCTTTTTGTGTCATCAAAAGTGCCACGCGTATTCACCTACTCCCAAGCGTTTTTAAGCGCAACAACATTAAGTTGACAGCAAGGAGTCCAGTGTCACTACACTCCTGTCGAAATGACCTCGACCATGGAGTCACGTCACACTGTCACTGTGACAACAGAAATTTTTGCCCGATCCAAATGCCACCCATGAAGTGCAGGACAATATTTTCTCTCTGTGTTCCCGAATGGCAAAAACGATCAAACATCAGGAGACCGGAAAAAAGTGTGTACACACAAGCAGCAGAAGAACCCTTAAGGGTGATCAAACAGGCAGTGAATGAAGGTCATAAACTCTGTTATTGGTCATCACAGTGGATGCAGCATTCTAATGCACGTCTTCACTATTTTTGCTTTAAAAATAAATCAATATCGTATCGTTAGAGCCGTTGTCGAGAAAATCAACATTTGAGAAATTGGCATCAAAATTTACCGTTAAACGACTGATTTTTCAAAAATCTGAGTATCCAGTCATTTTCTGGACCCTATCTGATATGAGTAGTTTTTACAAATGACTTTCTCTTATAAAATAATGTCTGGAGACATAATTCCTTTTTGACAGACGTCAAAATGTATGTTTTATCAGTTTTTAGTTTTAGTTTTAGTTTTTATTCATTCAGTTTTTATATTTAATACAATTTGATACAGACCTGCGAAGCCACATGGCTTATCTGCAGGTGATTGTGTTATTAAATTTTTTGTCTAGTCATCAAAATGAGCAATTGTATTCAATACGAGTTATTTAACTATATAATTTTGTTACTTTACATTAGATTTCAATTGGTATTTATATTCGTTTTTGTAAAATTTATATTTACATAATAGAATTTAGATTTATAGAGTATCTTCTAAAAAAATATTGTTTTAATTTTCTTTTTCTCTTTTTGACATCAATTACATTTCTTATGCACTGGGGAAGACTATTTAATATAGAAGGAATAGTGTACATTAGTTGTCTTCTGCCGTAGCCGTTGTAGAACTGTGGTAGCTGGTACATTCCTTCCGCTCTTCTTCTGGTGTTAAAGGCATGATTTATTGGTATCCGGAATCGTTGATCATCATAATACTCAATCGCTGCAGTCATTTTGAAGATCTGATTGACATTTAGAACCCCCACACTGCTTGCTGTTGTTTGTGCATCTCTTGTTGATATCAGTTTAATTGCCCGATCTTGAATGTTTTGCAATTTTTGAATATGTGTCTGCGCCTCCCCTCCCCAAGCTAGTATGCCGTATCTAAGTCTGGATTCAATTAACGCGTGGTATACCTGCTTTTGCACGCATGCTGTTGATTTGCATTGCAGACAAGCTAACGCAAATAGTGACCCTCTTAGCTTGTTCCTCAGATCGTTGATGAGCGGCTCCCAGAGAAAATTGTTGTCAACAGTGATACCTAAGTACTTATACGTAGACACTACTTCTATAAGTTCTGTGTTCACCTGGTTCGAGCATTTGAATGTGTTAAGCCTGATTTCTGTTGCCGGGTATTGAAGACTGCGAATGTGCATTACTTTTGTTTTTGATGCATTCAACACAAGTCCATTGTCATGGCACCACTTCCCTATTTCATTGAACTCGTTCTGCATCATCCTCGTTGCCTCGTTTATATCCTTGTGATATACAACTATTGCGGTGTCGTCTGCGTATGCGAATGGAACACTTTTCTTCAGGCATTTCAGCATTCCATTTGTGTATAGTATGAAGAGTAGAGGACCGAGCTTAGAACCTTGCGGAACCCCAAACTGGACCCCATATTCGGTGCTGCAGCAGTTCTTAATTTTCACACGATAGGTCCTCCCTGTCAGATAGTCCCTTAACCACTCCATCAGCTTTCCTCGTAATCCCATCCCTTCTAGGGTATTTATTAACTTGTTGTGATCGAGGGTGTCAAATGCTTTGCTGAAGTCTAAAAATAAGACAAGGACATGGTGTCTTTTGGCAAGGTTGCTGTTGACTATATTCGAAAAATCACCAAGAAGTTTATTTGTGGATTTTCCCTTCTGGAACCCGTATTGGTTTTTGCATAGTAGATTCTTGTTCAAACAAAGATATACTATTTGCTCCAATACCTTCTCTATGACTGGCAGTATTGCTATCGGACGATAATTCGCTATCTCTTTTTTGGCTCCTCCCTTGTAGATTGGTCTAACAAGTGCCTCTTTGAGCTTTTTGGTATTGTCGAGGTTCCGAGAATTACGTTAATGAGCTTGGTGATTATAGGTGCAAAGATGTCGGCATTTGTTTTAAGATCAATTGCTCTAATACCATCCGCTCCTGGCGCTTTTTGGACATTTAGCTGGATTAATAAGTTCGATACCTCTATAGGGTCAGTTTCTCCCAAGTAAATAGAGCTCCTCACTGCTTCGGGTTGATGATTTGATGCTACTTTGTTACACGTGTGGATGATGGATACTGCGAAAAGAAGTGTCCAAAATCCTCTGCTAACACTCTAATATCAATGCCAGTTGTAAAGTTCTTTACAATAGTGGCATCTAATGACGGTTTTTTTCGTCCCAATAGCTCGTTGATTAACGCCCAAGTTTTTCTAGGATCGTATTTACTTTGCTCGAACTTTTCTCTGTAGTACTGATCTTTATTCATCGATATTTTTTTGTTAACTTGGTAACGTAGTCTCTTGTACTCAACTTCGTTTGTTAAGTTGTTTCGATTGCTTTTCCATCTACGATAAAGTCTGTCTCTATGTTTACAAACCTCAATTATGTCACTAGAAATCCATTCGGCATTTCTACGTCGAGCTTTCTGTTTGTGAATAACTGTCGATTTTTCATAGATTTCGGCCATTTTTTCAGCTAACGAGTTGAAAACTTGATTGGTGTCATTTTGTTGCAATATATGTTCCCAATTCATTGTTCTGATCAGCTGATTTACTTTGCTACTTTTAATAACTGAGAGCTCAGGTTGTTCGCTTTCAGTTTTACCCGCATCATACACTCCATATAGGGTGCTGTAGTGATCGGATATGTCACTTTCAATTACAGCCGAAAATATTTTGCGCTCCGATACGTTTACCAATATGTGATCAATTAGTGTCTCACTTCCTACGTTTATATCAACTCTTGTAGTCCCCGTAATGATATTACATATTCCATTCATCGCCAGCATTTCTTTATAGTTATAAACATGTGCTTTTGTGGTATCTTTCATGTTTATATTTATATCGCCCAGTATGATAATGTCATTATGCATCTTTGTGTTGGTTATGTTTACGAATTCTGCAATGAATTCGTTTTCCTTGTGCTTTGGTGGTCTGTATATTCCACTGACAATCTTATCTTTTGGATGAGAGAGAATTTTAACAGTCAGATTTTCATAAGTTGCGCTTGCAATGTTTAGTCTTTCGTAATTCAGGTGTTCTTTGATAAACATCGCTATGCCTCCACCCTTTCTTTTTTCTCTATTTTCAAATTCCGCACATGTGAAGCTGACATTTAGTTTTTTTAACTTATTGTCCTTTAAAAATATGTCGGCCTTACCTTTATTTATGCTTAAGTTGGTACATGCACGTATTGGAAGAGTTTTTTTCAAAGTCATCCAAATCATATACAACTTCGATAACTTTGAAAAAACTCTTCCAATACGTTTACATACCTACGTAAGGATACAAACAAAATCGAGTGTGAGTTCACACGCATTAGAAGTGAAACTGTATTCTGGTTAATTTGTAAGAGAATGAGATGAATATGGAGGCGGTAAACAGACAGAGAGCGATTGATTTCTTTATCGTTACACTTTTTCGTTTCATAAAATTTAGTTTAGGTACATCGTTCCAAAAGATGTCTCACTTGAAAGGCAATCGAAGTTTAAATCATGTTGGTTGAGGTCCAGGTTCTTCCCGGACTGTAATCGAAGATTAAAAATGAAAATGTCAACTTTACATGAATCTGTCAACATGCCGAAATTCTATCATCAAAACTGATTACTCATCTACCACTTAATTGCTGACAGTTTTTAACATCTAAACAAAATGTAATTTAATTTGCCGCAAATATTTAGCTGACAATGGATTTCCCACGTATTATTCGACAGCTCCCGTTGACAGGTCGCTGATAAAACTAATTGATTATTTATTATGGGCGCGGCCATCATTTATCTGTTTATAAATAAGCAATCAAACCAACTCAGGTACCAAATTAACTAAATCAGAACCCTTTTGCGAATATTGCTGTTCGTCAACAAACCCCTTTTTTATAATCACAGACGCCCACAAAAATGTGCACACTTCGTAAATTTGTAAATTTGTGATTAACAATTTTTAATGATTATCAATAAAGAAGTGGAAAACGTCATGTCAGGTATAATCAGAGGGCAAGTTTGACAGTGGGGTTTTCCATATCATAATGCCACGAAAAAAGGATTCATATATACCATTCTGGAGCTGTAAATCAGAAACTCAAAACCCCTTTTTTAAAGTTTGTAACGCCCTCTGTTTTTTTTTTCGCTCGTAAAATCCGCATAATTGGCAATTTTTCGTTTCCACACAAATTACCATAAACGTCGTCTGTCGCGCGAAAAACGAAAATTCTCAGGAATATAATAAAAATAAATTATGAATATGTGTGTATCCTTTTCAAGGACGCGAAACTAAATCGTTTACGAATGGCATTTTTTTTTATTTCATCCATAACGACGGGCATTGTAAAAATTCAATGATTCATCATGAATATAATATTTCTGTCATTAGCCTTGTTTTTGGACAGTTGTATCCTCATAAAGGTGTCTTTATGAGGATGTCATATATTCATCGCATTAATCGACAAACAAGGACTTTTAAAAACCCAACACGGGATGTACTTATTTTTTCTTTCTAGAAAAATGCAAATGTCCGTCGGAGAATGAACAGAAACGCCATAAAAGATGAAATGTCTCATGACAGGTAACGCGTGTAATTAGTTTGACAATAGGCGATGCGTTTGTCAGCATTATTAATCAATAAACGTTAAAATATTGAAAATTTAGTTATCTCTTCGATTTTTTTTTTATTGTTGGCAATGGTGACGATGTGCGGAATGGTGAAATGTCATTAACGATGTTGTAAAACGAATGGACGTCCTTCTGCAGGATTTCCACGAAAAGAAGTCCAGTGTTGTAAAAGGATTAAAGTGTCCTTAAATATTTACATCTCCAATTTGTGAAAATTGTAAATTTTAAACGAGGGCGTGGAGTTGCAATGTTGATGCATAAATAATCAACAGAGATGTTAATGAGGAATGTATTGTTATCGGTGACATCAAATGTCCGTCAACCTGAAAAGTTTTTCTTTTAAATAAAAAAAATGTTTATAATTAATTTTTTGACATTTGGTTTTTATTATTTTTGAGTTTTAGTTTCTCTCTCGCAACTTAATCTAGGGTTATGTATAAAAAACATTTTGTTCATTCTTAAAACTTAAATAAATTAATAACAATCAAATTACAAAAGCTATTTACAATCTTTGTGAGCACACCGTGGGTGGGTGGGTGTGTCAATATAAATTCTTGAATATACCGTCGGAAGGACCGACATTTTCTCTTTTTTTTTAGCACCGCAATCACAATTTTTCAAACGAAATTCACTCGATAAAAATAAATTAATTAAAACAACAACAACGCGCTTGTCAACAAGCCTGTTAGTAATGAAAACTACACCCTTTAACTGTCAAATTATGCCTCGGTTTTGTAGGGCTTGAAGAGTTTCGGCTTTGCGGACTCGCTGACATGGGTTTGTGGTGGGGAATTGGATGGCTGGTGGGCGGCCATTAGTAGACCACTGTTCGAGTACGCTGACGTTTCGTGATGTGACAGGCGGATTGGTGTGATGGGAAGGTGATTCTGTTGTTGCTGGTGGTGATTGATGGGCTGACGAATTGGACTTAGACTGCGATCGAAAACCTTGGTGTGATCCGAACCAGCGGGACTCAGTGACAGCGTCGAGTGTGGGGATGATGATGATTGCATCTCATGTGGTGGGGTATGTGGCTTGGGGATGGTCAATTGCGTGTAACCTTGTGGAATCGCGCCCAACATAGTTGGGTAGGCCAAAGGTGCAGCTGCGGGTTGCATGTGCATTGGAGCGCTACGCTGTGGCATGTTGTATGGTGAATACCGGTAGCCAGAGTATGCTGATGCGGCAGCCATTTGTGGTGGCATTGCTGGGGCGAGCATTGGACTTGGCTGATAGGCATAGGGCATTCCAACGCTATTAGCGGCGGCTTGTAGAATACTGGCAGCGAAAGCGGGATCCGAGTAGACAGCAGCATATGGCCATGCGACAGCAATACGTTGACGCTTGTCCTTCATGCGGCGGTTTTGGAACCAAACCTTGATGGTCGACTCGGGAAGGTTCAACTGAGCGGCCAATTCACAACGACGTGGACGGGAGACATAGTTTTCTTTGTAGAATTCCTTTTCCAAGCGGGCTAGTTGATCGCGAGTGAATGCGGTACGATAACGGCGAACTGATGGATCAGCTGGGATTTGATTGCCATTGACAGATGTCATATCGGGGCTTGAGCATTCTATAAAAAGAAGAAAAGTTGATATTTAATAATCGTGTTCACATTGTTGGTTGATGGTGGTAATTTTTTTTTTGTTTGACAATTAATCCAAGAGGATTTTTTGTTGACATTTCGATGACACTTACCATTTGGGGATGGTGGTGGAGTTTGTGGTTTTGTATATTGCGACGGCAAAAGGTCGACGACAATGGGTTTTTGGTCGGCAGCTTGTTGATGGTGTTCCATGGCGTAGTTTCTGTATCCTTGCATTTTGGTTTCACTTTTTATTTTTTTGATAAACTCAATGAATTGTCAAAAATTGAACAATTTTTAGTTTAAATGTTTTTTTCTTAAGTCAATGTGTTTTTTTTTTCACTTTAATCCGTTTCCGAAATTCCGTGAATAACTGTTGTACGACGACGGCGAAAGACGATGAGATAGAGCGGAAGATGTGTGAGATGTTACTCTGTTGGATGGTTCACTTCGAGTGTGATTATCTCTGCTACCCCCGCGCCTTTAAATACGAATTTCCTCTGCCATGGGTGTGGCATGTGTCAGCGCACAATGGCTGCCATCCCATAGCAACCAATAGCAGGTCACAAATTTTCCTATCTGTGTGTAAACCTGCAAAATGGTGGCACCAACACTATCGCACATTCATTCACAAACGGTAGCCAGCCATGAAAGAGTGAGTGAGAGCGAAGTTTTTTTTTTCTTTTTGACGTTTGTGTGTTGAGTTTCATCTTCTCGAGCGATTATTGAGATATTTCGGCATTTTATGTGCGAGAAAATTTCGTATTCATTGCAATGAACGAGTGCTCCGTTTCACTTGCCCACAAGTTCGTCGGCTGATGAGTGCGAGCGGATGAGACAATGCGATTTAATAATGGGATTTTATCGGTTCCATCAAGCTGCTTCTTTGTTGTTATTATATAGCGGCTTCTCGTCCCCATATCCCTCGAGAGGGGGGTGTACAGATCAAGTTGTTTCCTTTGTTTTTTTTCTGTTTTCTCCTGCTGATGCTGCTGCTGGGCTAATAATTCGGGGGGTTTTGCCTTTCATTTTGCGTTTATTAACGGGTGGCGGAAACTCCCTAGAGATGGAGGCCCACGCCATCCCTGGGTCTTTTATTGCTCGGTGGTGTTGATGCTCGGTGATGGTGGTGCCAATTACGCTCGTTATTATACGTTCACTATAATATGGAGAGAATTTATAAAGCGTTGCCAGGCTCTCTTGTTGGTGGGGGGACCTGGAGGACGTATGAACACCTGAAGCCAGTGTGCTTATGGATCAAGTCGTACTTTTCGTGTACTCCACTAATTTTGCCGACTCGCTAAATGGTCGCTTTCGTGTTTTTATTAAAAAAAAAAAAGAATTTGTTGTTCGTACTCGGTAGGTTGGGGGCGCTTCATTTGGGGATTAACGTGTTCCTCATTGGCATGGTGATTAAAACTGGGGATTTGAGACTTCTGCTTCTGTTCATTATTGGACATAAATGCCTTAAATCCCGGGTAAGGGTTGAACTTTTCGTAGATTTATTTTTTTTACGACGATGCTTGTTTATGATGTTTGCCGATGGAGGGCGGGTATTTCAGGTATTTAATTAAATTATTATTTTCGGTATACATAGATGGGTATGCTGGTGGTGTGTTTGTTTTTGTTTTGGGTAAAATGAAAAGTGTGAAGTTTTTTTCTTTTTCTTTTGAATAGAAAGAGCTGGGAATCGATGAGAAATGATTCGAGGTTTAGGGGTTCATTTTGTTGCTGGTTGGTAGTTTCGTTTTATTGCCTACAAATTGGAGTTGATTCAGTTGGAAAATTGCTTTAATAGAACAGAGCTGCAGCCATTCAATGGGATAAATCGCATGCAAAACTGTCAAGATGAGTTGAATTATTTCTCATATTCGAATTTGAGAGTTGATTAAACCTGCAGCTCTATTCCGCATGCCCTAACCTGAGTTTAATTTACAATTACCTTACATTTTCCATGACTCATGTAGAAACCAAACAAAATGTCAGCTGAATTAAATCGCTGCTTGTCATACGTAACCAAATGTCAGTTTTACACGGAAAAGTGTAATAAATAGAGAATTGAGGGTCTGACATTGATCAAACATATTAAATTCGTTTTTTATAACGTATATCCCTTTTGTTTTCATTGATAAACACTAATCCCCTCATTAATAAACGCTCAGTTACTAACTTTTGACATTTGTGCGAGTATTTCTAATGGTAAAAACTGTCAAGTTACCCATTGATTAGCTAATCAGCGTTTATTAATACGGGGGTTTGTTTTTGGAATGTATAAGCAAGTGATCGGAATAATTTTGTAGTTTATCGGACGATTACCGCAAATTGACAAAAAGCGTTCTGCCTTTTCTGAAATAAAATGCAGAATCGTAGTTCACTTCTTAAATTTGGAGGACGGAGTTCATATTCATCCGATAACTTGATTTGAGTTTATTAGAATTATCGAAAGAATACTGCTTTTTATGAACAAGCAAAGTTCCCTTCTGAAAATTGTCAGAATATACACGCTTTAACAGTCTTAAATGCCTGCGATAACTTATTTTTTATTTTGAGTTGTCAGAATAGTTTCCCACGCTATCGGAAGAGTTTTGCTCTCGGAATAGGTTTGTTATCGCATGTGTTTTGCAAGTTATCTTATGGATTCTGGTTCTTTGAATTGTAACTCGACTGCAATATTTCATTCAGAGACTGTATTGTAAGAATAAGCCTTTTGACAGTCTTCAAATGCTTTCGATAACTTATTTTGGACCAATAGAAAACTGCATACATATGTAAATATCACTCGTTGATTAAACGCGTTTTAAGAAATTAGTTAAATATATACGGATATATGGACCTACTTATGTTTTTTTTTATGGTACAACACCTACAACACCATAAAAGTACAAATTTCAGCAAAAACACCAAGATTTTAGAATAAATCCTAAACTGATATTCTGCGCAACTTAACGAAAACTTTTTTGAAGTTTTGCTGATGTCAATATTCAAGTCAAAGTTGATACTGATGTTGCAGTGTCCATCTGTTCATTTCTTGATAAAATAATTTTAAAGTACGTTCCACCAAACATTTTGCGGAATTTCGAAATAGTTAATCGTACGCCAAACTAAATTTGACAGCTGTCATCGATAAGGTTTGCAATTCAAATAATGAAGCGATTTGTATTGAAAACTAAAATATATTGCCGACATTTCTACAGAAATAAAAAAAACGACGCTGGCATTTATTGAAAATTGGATCGACACGACTATTCAAATTGTATTGCCGTGACGATACATTATAGTACTGTGCTCCAATCGTTTAGTTTGAAAATCGATTGTCGTTGAGACGATTCTCTAACACAGGGTCGTAAAAAAATTGAGAAATGTCAGTGTTGGGCAGTTCTGTAAGTAATATGAAACCTTAACATGGTCCAATGTTGGTCAAAGCAATGTCGTCTAGACATATGCGATTTTTTTTTAAAAACGATTGTCGTTGGGTCGTTGTCAGTGTTAGGCATTTCTGTTAGTTCTATGAATTCTATGTGAAAGCAATGTCGTCCAGAAAAATGCGATTTTTTTTTAAAACGATTGTCGTTGAGACGATTCTCTAACACAGGGTCGTAAAAAAATTGAGAAATATCAGTGTTGGGCAGTTCTGTAAGTTATATGAAACCTTAACATGGATCAATGTTGGTCAAAGCAATGTCGTGCATACATATGCGATTATTTTGAAACGATTATCGTTGAGACGATTCTCTAACACAGGGTCGTAAAAAAATTGAGAAATTTTTTTTTTGGGTCGTTGTCAGTGTTGGGCAGTTCTGTAAGTTATATGAAACCTAAACATGGCCCAATGTTGGTCAAAGCAATGTCGTCCAGACATATGCGATTTGTTTTTAAAACGATTGTCGTTGGGTCGTTGTCAGTGTTGGGCAGTTCTGTAAGTTATATGATCCTTAACATGGATCAATGTTGGTCAAAGCAATGTCGTCCAGAAAAATGCGATTAAAAGGTTGTACTAAGTGACAAGTGAAGCAACATATCAATGAAACGACATCGTGCAATCGTTTTCTTTGTACGCAGTTAGAGTCATACTTAATGTGATCGTTTCGAAGATGATATTTTTTGGAATCACGCGATTGGAGCATAGGGTGCACTTGCTGGCCATTGAAATGACCATTTTTGGAGTCGACTCCTCACTTCACTTAGGTCGGGTGGTTGGCAGTTTTCGCTGTCGTTGCCAATATTGAATGGATCCTTCTGCCTGACAGCGGAATGTTGTTCGTCATCGCCGTTTAACAGTCTGTAGAAGTGGTTCTTCCATATCCTCAGCATCGACTGTGTCTCAACTACGATATTTCCTTGTTCATCTCGACAGGATTCTGTTCGAGCCTTGTAGCCTTGGCTTTGACGTTTTACACTTTGGTAAAACTTGCGAACATCGTTCCTGGAGTGGCACCTCTCTATATCCTCGATCGCGCGCTTTTCTTGCTCTTTTTTCTTCTTTCTGAAAAGCCGATGTTCTTCCCTTCTTCTTTGCCTATAGAGCTCAATGGCAGCTCTCGTCTTCACCTGCAGCTTAGCCTTGTAGGCCTCGTTCTTGGCTACGAGCATCTGTCGGCATTCCTCATCAAACCAGGGGTTTCTTGCTGGTGGCCGCGAGAAACCTAGCATATCAGTTGCGGCAAATCCTTGGAATCAGTCTCAAAAAATTCAAAGGTAACCTAGATTGCCACTCATCTCTGCAAGAGATGTCAAAGCAGTTTCGCATTCACTTATGCTGGGTTCCTGGGCATAGTGAAACTGTAAGCCATGAGAATAAATTACCATTTGTAGCCAACACGGGTGCACTTGGTATTCCTATCGCTACAGCAAATCAAACCTCAGATAGAGCCTTGTCACGACGACGTGTCAAATAACCAAGTAAATTTGCCCAAAGCAGGATTTGAGAAGATCCAAGGGACTGATTTCACATGAAAGATCGTACATTAGCGCAAACTATAGGTGTCATCGCTGGACACTGTTTAATAGGCAGACATGCAGAAAGGCTAGGCCTCCTCTCAAATGACTTCTGTAGGAGCTGCATGGACGAAGAGGAAGAAGAATCAATACTTCATCTCCTTTGTAACTGCTCAGCCCTATCAAACAAAAGGAAGCACCATCTTGGGTGAATTTTTAATTTGCATCAAACATTCAAAATTTGTACCTAATCGATAAATAGACCTTTGCCCTTTAAGATTTGAAGACAACTTCATGTAAATGTTGTCCGCGGCTCCGATTCAAGTGGTCCATTCGGAAGGTCCAATTTTGCGTCACTTTTTCGAGCATTTTGGCTCTTATTCAACGAATTACGCGAGTTATGTTATCCTGTAAGGCTTCAACCGTGTTCGGCTTGTCCACATTGACTAACGACTTTACATAACCCTACAAGAAATATTAAAGAGGCGTTAAATAGAACGATCTTGGCGGTCAACTCACAGGGCCAGTTCGAGAGATAAGCTGCTCACCAAATTTATCCTTCAACGTTTCCATTGTTTCACGAGCTGTGTGGCATGTGGCACCGTCTTGATGAAACCACATTTCAACCAAGTTCAACTCAGCCAACTGTGGCAAACAAAAAAGTCGCGTATTATGGCTCGATATCGTTTGCCGTTTTGAAAAAAATGGACCGATGATGCCACCACCCCATAAACCACACCAAACTGTCGTTTTTTTTTCGGAATGCATAGGTAATTCTTCTATGCCATGTGCTTGTTCATCACTCCAGATACTACAGTTTTGCTTATTTACGTATCCGTTGAGCCAGAAATGAGCCTCATCGCTCAACACAATTTTTCGATAAAACAGCGGATTTTCACATTTTTCACAGAGCACGAATTTTGATAAAAAAAAATTTCAATAATTTGCAATCGTTGCTCGTTTGTAAGTCTTTCCATGATTAAATGGCAAAGTGTACTGAAAACTTTTCACTTTGACAGATGACGTTTGGACGCCATTACTAACCATTGCTACCAACCTAAAAAATTTGACTCTTAAAAAATCACCCTTTACTTTCAAAATCTCAGCGATTCGACAAAAACAGAAGCGAAAAGTCTCCTCCGTTTCATTTAAAGCTCAAAGTCGTTTCTCACGGGTAGAAAGGAGAATGGACACGATCCACGTGGTATCACAATGGACCAAAAATGGTCTAAGTGTGCTGGCGAACTTGCTGGCAGCCACTATAAGTTAACCTAACCTAACCTATGATGTCAATATGACAGTAGAAAATTTTATTCTTGTAGAATTCACTTAGTCTTGACAAGATTTCAACTCCAGAATAGAGTAACTCGGTTTACGTATTTAGGACACACTTTGACTAGAGGAACCGATAACAACTCTGTCAGACAATTGTCTGTATGTAGATTTCCAACATCTTCCAGCAAACCGACGCTTTATTGCGACGTTGTATCGCCCATAATCTGATATAAAGCTTCGTCTATAACAATAATTCAAAACGAACCTTAACCTCAAACAGTATGCCATTATGGAAACTGTGGACGACGTAGTTTTATAAAGACTTTTGCGGGCTAAAAAAAAATGTTTTTTAAGGCGCATCCTAAAATTTTAATCTGAAAAATGTGTGCTCCATCTTATCCCGCCCAATAAAAGCACCGCGATCACCTCAAATTTGATAACAAAAAAAGTGCATACCACCTTCCAAATGTCAAAAAAATAAATTCAACTTGCTAATTCTACCAAAACACCGACTTCCAAAAAAAAAAAACGAAATTCCCAAAAACACTCAATGACATATCTCAAAATCATTCCCAAAACCATTTAGCAACAGTCCCCTGCCTAAACTCATCTCGCCCTGTCAAACTGTCACACACAATAATTGTCAAAATTTTTTTGTGGATTTTTCCTTTACGACTGTTTGCTTTTTTTTATACAAAACATGACCTAGTTTAAAAAAGCAAATAAAAAGATAATTAGAACACACAAAAAATCTGCACCAATAAACTGCAGCTCGACAATACCTAACCTATATCCGTGATTCCTGTCGTGGTTTTTATGACACGTCCTTCCGAGAAACGCCCAAAAATACAACGTGCTCTAAAAATCACTGTAAAAACGTTACAATTAAAAAAATTACGAGTCCGCAATAAACGACTACAGCTAAACAATGAGTTTGGTTTTTGCCTGGGCTCATCAAGGACCTCTGGTTGTTTGTCAGCAGTCAAAAAAATGCTCTAGTTGCATAATATCGTTGGTATTGTTCGGCGACTTGTCAATGGAACATTGGCGAGGATCGTTTTTATGATCCTTATTAGAGCGGCATGCAAATTATGAATATGCCAGATTTTTTGGAAACTAGCGAACACAAAAAAAAAATGAGAGCAATGAGAACAAATGTTTTTGTTTTATTTCGAACAACGGAATTTTGACGAAAAAAAATTATGAAAATTGCGTCATTTAATGCGTGACGTTAGTTTGGACATTTTTGTTGGTTGGCAGTCTAGTATTGCATGGAATACCTTATATGGGAAATGATGTTCTTTAGAAAATCTATTTTTGTTGGTTAGTTGGAGATGGATGGTCTAGTACAATTTTTTAAAGCATTAATCATGTACGAAGTTTGATGGTGTCTATATATAATTTTAAAACCGATACGGTTAGGAAATCGAATATATAAATGGCGCGCGGTTAAATCATTAAGTTTGAAGCGTTTTTGCAAAGCTATACAGCAAGTGACAGCCACTGAATCGAAGCCTAATGAAATGAAAGCGTTTTTGATCCGCGTTGCCGTGACAGCAGAGCTTTGTTAAATTTGATTTTAAGGAGTTTAACTTAATTCGTGATGATTTTTAATTAAGTTTTAGCAAGCAAAATGTCGCTTAGTTTCTTTCTGATTTATAGTCGATTTATTGTTGCAAATAGAATGGATGGAGAGCGATTTTAATAAGACTACGACGTTTTTCTGGGTCTAGAACAACTATCCATTTTTATTGTCCTCTGACAGTGGATTCGATTTGATATTTCAAAGTGCAGTACGTATTAAAGTTTTATGTTACAGGGGGTTTATTCTATTTCCAATTTTGAGATCTACTACAAATACTTTAATCTACTAGAAACATTTTAATATACTACAGATTAAATAAATTTGTAACTCAATACAACTACTGTCAATCTACTACTGTCGATTACAAAACTAATGACACTTCAAATGATTTCCTTTGGCAAATGGATTTTGATTTGTGAAATGTCAGAAACCAACAAAATCATGTGCCACATGAATCCAAGGCATTTTAAGCATCAAAAGTCCCCCGCCCAGTGGTGTTTCTATGTCTTATCTGCAACATATCCTAAAGATCAATCGCTTAGTGACATTAAGCCTTTGTTTTCAGAGTGTCCTACGAAAGTTCACACAAAATAGCGGCTAAAAAGGAAAAAAAGGAAAATCGTATGATTTGCTGTGAAGACGGTTGACATAGAGGCTCTCTATGCTCTTCACAGAGCTCATAAGCCATATATAGAGTTGTTTCTCACAAGTCTTCTGACTTCTCTTCCTATCAATCGATTTATGTCAGTTAGTGTTCCGACGACCACAGGATTTAACAGAACAAATTTGCCAAGTTGCCCTTGTGATCAGAAAGCCGTGTACAAGAATCAAAGAATTGGACGATCCAACTTTGCCTACCGAGCTGATAATCTATTTTCTAGGGAAAGGTCATTTTAAGGGCATAGCATGGGTGCATTTAAGACATATTCCCCTCAGTTCCTACATTTGTTACCCGGAAGGAAATTTTTTTCAATATTTAGCCCAAGTGGCTATAATTGAAGTGACACCTTCGTTTGATTTCTGTTGAGATAACGATTCCCGCTGCTAGACGTCGGATGCAGTAGAGGCAGACCTCGTCCTAAGAGGCTCATACAAGTAGAAAACGACATCAAACAACGTAAATTGCGCAACTGGAGGCAGTAAGCTATACGGAGAGGTATGTTGGGGAGGCATGTTGGTTGAGGCTCAGATTCATTCCAGACTGCAGCGCCACTTACAGAAGTAATTTAGTTGCTGGGTACCATCGTTACCATGACTTTCAAAGACCATTCTCCTGCATCCTCCCAAGCAGAGAGGAGTGGGAGAGGAACGAATTGGGCCCTGAAACCATATCCATCTACACTGATGGTTCAAAAATGGATGTAGGCGTTGGAGCTGGAGTGTTTTCAGAAACACTTAAGCTAAACAGCACCTTTCGTCTCCCTGAGCACAGCAGTGTCTTCCAAGCCGAAATATTGGCAGTAGCAGAGGCAGCCAAAGCGACCTCAATGCTGGCGATACCACCAGATGATATCACCATCTTTATTGACAGTCAGGCTGCAATAAAAGCTATCTCTGCTGTCGAAATAAAATCTCGGCTTGTGAAACGTTGTCGTGAAGAGCTAAAGGTTCTTGGCGTCCAACATAATGTAAAGCTCTGCTGGGTACCCGGACACAGAGGCATACAGGGCAATGAAATTGCTGACGAACTGGCAAGAAAAGGATCTGCCTCCAGCACTGACCAAGCAGACCAGTCTGTCAAACCACCACTATGCGACCTCAAGTCTCAGGTGGGACAGAAAACACTGATCGCTGCCAAAACAGGTGGAACTCCCTTCCCACCTGTGAAACTTCCAAAAGGATGTGGCCTGAGTATGACAAAGCCAGAACCCATAAACTACTTCGTAGAAACAGGAAATCTGTCTCATCTCATAGATGATGACCTCTGTAGAGGCTGCGGTGATGAAGAAATACACGAGGATACCCTCCACTTTCTGTGCCACTGCCCAGGCCTCAGCCAATTAACAATGAGAACCTTAGGAAAATACTTTTTCCATGACCTCACGGATCTATCCGAGATCCCTCTCCCTAATCTTTTCAGGTTTGCAACAACATCTGGATGGCTGGAAAGAGGCTAACAACAATGGACAGTAACGGGACAATGAATGAACCAACCACATAAGTGGACCCCCAACGGGCATCACAATGGGTTTATATTGACCTGAGTGCGATGAGGGAGGACACACACCGTCTGCCTCATCAACCCACCAACCTAACCTAACCTAACCTAACCATCATTTACTTTACCAGAAGTGCCTGCTATGTGAGTTTCGACATGTTTTACTACCGTCTAAGGTCTCAGATTCAACTCAACAATATGTGCAACCTCCCTGAAAATTTAGATTGCAAATCTGTAGTACTACCCAAGATCAAGACTGGCCAGTTCGTTTAATCCTTCTTGTCAAACGAACAACTGTTGTTTTTTGGAAAGTAAGTACCAAAAGCTTATTCATATCTATCGAATCTACAAAAACGACGATCTCATGCCTTGCACTACCGAGGCATATCCCTGCTAAATGTCCCAAATAAGATCCTATCCCACGGAGAGTGTGAGCGTCTTAAGCCTTTCTGCAACACAAAAGTCATTTCTTTGAAGCTTCGCAACTACGTATAGATTTTCAAAACCGCTTATGTCCTTGAGAGTAGAACACTAATGCTTGTGCGGATCTAGTACAATCAAAATCCGACCCCACAAATATAATGCAAGAGGGACTGTTTGGTTAAATTATTTGACTGCTATCCTATTTCATTGGACTTCGGTGTTGAAACCATTCTTCGTTTGACATAAATTCGCGCGGAATTGTTGAAAAACGTCGCAATTTAGGAAGAGAGTTGGGCAACACGTTATCAAGCATTAATTGTTGGGGATGCATCACAATCCACTGACAAAAGTTAATATATGTACGACGTCCAAACACAAAAGAATGTCTTTCTTAGAAATGGTGGTATATTACATATCAAAACCTAAAATCTAGTACATTTCTCTGATTCTGTGCATCCAATAAATGATAGGTAATGCCAAAGAGTATAGAACTACATAGAGTACGCATCTCATACAACGAAAATTTACAATCTGGGGTACTGATATTGATACCCCAGTGTTCACATTGGTACCCCAGCATAGCCAACGCATAATGAACAACGAAAATTCCACTTCGCACTTACCGTCCGCGTCTGTAACGGCACCAAAATTGTTATCTGTGATGCGTACTGGTTAGTGCGATAAGCTGCCGTGCAGAATGTCTGAGTTCGATACCCAGTGGTAGGAACACCTTAATGTTTTTTCACTGGTCGTCCTCTCTTGGTGATCTGACGATATTATCTCAACTTAGCCGTTCGGAACAGGAGGTCCCGCCATCGTGCAAGAAGTACACACACTTGAATGGTTGTGAGAAAATGCTAGTTCCTGGGTACTAACGAGCCTGTTGTGCTACAAAATTATATTCTTTGTATTTTTGATGCCTACCAACTCCAATTTCCAGCCTTCTAGTGGGGCAACCGCTGAGTGTCTAGTACCTTGACCTTAGACAAGGTTTCAATCCCAGCATAAAAGTCTTGGCTGCAGCAGATGAGAGCGGGAGGAAGGCATGTATTCACACAGTTTCGGTGGCGTCTACAATCACAGAAAACCTATTTGAGATGCTTCGACATATTCGGCCAACAGGTTATCTAGGAATCTCAAGGGTAAGTCGAGCCCCATGAAAAGAGATGGTGGGGAATGTGTCAAAAGGCCAACGGCAGCGCACAGTCCCGTATAGTGGACACTGATGGCCTCGTGTATATAATAATTATGAAAGAGATACTAAATTCGATGGTACTTGCTACCAATTTTCAAGGTATTCAGTTATTTGAACACTAAAACTGATTTTAATGTACTAGAAGTATTAGTCTAAGTTTATCTTACATATTTTAAGATGTTGCACTGAAGAATCCTTCTAAGACCATTAATAAAGCGCTGATCAGGTGGCCGATTTTCGCGATATTTATCTCGAGAAGGATTATATTCTAGTACAATTTAATCGTTGACTTAAGGTATCCTTCAGCTCCCAAACGAAGAGTATTCAGATAGTTAACTAATATTTATGAGAGAGAGACTAAATTCGATGGTACTTGCTACCAATTTCCAAGGTTTTGAGTTATTTGTAAACTAACTTAACGCAGATTTTAATGTACTAGAAGTGATAGTCTATGTTCATCTTGTAGATTTAAAATCGTTGCTCTGAAGAATCCTTGTAAGACCACCAATAAAACGCTGACCAGGTGGTCGGTTTTTAAAGATGTTAAGAAGGAGGTCCTCGTCTTTTTGGCACAAATAATAAATTGGCAGGCACAAATGAATGGAAAAGCTAGGTTTAAGATCCTCTAAGATATTTAATTTGGTTTCTTCTACAATAAAGTATGTATGTGTCTGTTCTAGTACATTTCAACGTTTTAATACATAAATTGGTTACATCTTAGATAGTGTTTGCTTGCGAGTCCCTTAAATACTGCTTAGAGCAAAGCTGGGCTTCGGACATTTGTTTCCACTTATACATCTATTACTTTTAAAAGTAATAGAATATTTTTTTTTCCAATAGTGAAGTATTCTTTGAACTAGCACTTGTTTGTACAGGGTGGCGCACCAATTGTGCTACAATAAGAAATTCAAATAACTTTTTTTTTAATCGATGTATTTCATTTATTTTTTTTATTGGTTAGAAAATTAAATTTTATTTTAAATAGTTAGTTGTTTTTAAAGATTATAGATCGCAAATGACCTCCACGCTCTCCCACGCATATGCGGCACCTGATCAAAAAATTATTCATTGCGGCCTGAAGAGTTGAAGTTGGGATAGCCTCAATTATTGTCGTTATGGACTGCTTTAATTCAGTTAAATTCCTGGGCTTCGTTTTATACACATCTTGCTTGACATAACCCCATAAAAAGAAGTCTGGTGCAGTCAGGTCAGGTGACCTTGGGGGCCAGCGAAGAGTGGAGTTCCTAGAAAATTTCTTGTTTAGCTCCGCCATAACTGGTCTGGCTATATGTGCAGTTGCTCCATCTTGCTGAAACCAAACGCTGTTGAATGGTATACGTCTTCGGCGCAGTTCTGGGTAAAAAAACTCCTTCAACATCTTTAAATAACGGTCCCCATTGACAGTAACGGTTACACCGTTTTCTTCAAAGAAGTACGGCCCGACAATACACCTTGATGAAACTGCGCACCACACAGTGACTCGTTCTGGGTGCAGTTCCGTCTCATGGAGCATTGCTGGATTAGACTCTTTCCATATACGGCAATTTTGCTTGTTTACATTGCCGTTAAGATCAAAATGGGCCTCATCAGACATGAACAAACAATTGATCAATGTGTTGTCTTCTTCGGCCATTGATATCATTTTTTGGCAAAATTCCAGGCGAACAGGCAAATCCTGAGGGTTTAACTTGCTAGTAATTTGGACTTTGTACGGAAACAAGTTTAAATCGTCATGAAGTATCCGTTGTAATGACCGTCTACTAACTCCAATTTGCCCCGATAAGTTTCGGGTCGAAACGCTCGGATTGGCCTGTATTGCAGATGCTATTGCTGCGATTGTATCCTGAACCCGAACATTGGCATCTCGATGGTACGGCCTTCGTGCGATGCTTCCAGATTTGGCAAACATGTTTACAAACCTCATAATGGTCCATCTACTCGGGGGATTACCGCCAAACTCCCGCCTAAATTCCCTTTGGACGGAAATGACGGACTGCAAAGCATGGTACCGTTGCACTATCCAAATTCTTTTCTCCGTATCCCAAGCATCCATTTTTATAAATCTAAATAGTAACCTACAAAATAAAAAAAAAATAAGCCGATTACTCACACAGAAAAAAAGTTATGACGTTTTATTTTTGTAGCACGATTCGTGCGCCACCCTGTATAATGTTTCATAACTCATTCTTGAGTCCTAACGAAATTCATCCAACTTCTAGTACGTTATACCGGATGGCGAAATGATTTTCTTTCGGTTCCTTTAATAATAATATCTAGGCAACACTTTAAAAAAAAAACTAAAATTCGTATACATTCAGGGCCACTTCAAGCCATTAGTTTCATTCTGTTGGCAGAAGGTCTCATTAAGACCTAAAAGTTTACGCGTTCCGTGCGTCTAATTTGACAAGCCCGATTGGCGGTTCTGACAGTTGTGTATATGGCAAACTTTTTCAAGAGGTAAGGCAGTGCATCGAACTATATGTAAGCACTGCGGTTATTAAAGAAGGACCTTTCGAAAAAGTATATCACCTCCTTGCCTCCTTGTTCTTGTTACAGTTTTCTATCATCGTCACCTAACATCTAGTACATTTCTGCATTCCATCACTCAAATGATGCAATCCAACGTAATCTTTTGTTCGACTTTATAGAAGACACTAAAAAACTCCTACAAAGCCTGCCTTTAAAAAAAAATCGAATTTCCCAGTGCGATTTTCAGGACAAAACTGATTAGGACCATCGTAAATGCAAACGCTTAGCCTCCCAAATAAAAACATTAACTCGCATTATCAGCTCGCTAATGCGCAATTTCAATTGCGAAAGTTTGCAAGGTCACCGCCTCTCAATGGGTTGTGTGTCGTAACTCTTTACAACGCATCAACAAAGAGTTGCAATAAATCCGCAGTTTTGCGCACCGTAAACATTTCGCAAACTCATCATCAACACGATGCAATATAGCAATAAAGGATAAAGGATACCAGCAGGTAAAAATTGCGAAAATTCTCGCAACTCGTTTTCATCCCTTTTGCATCCTTTTTCCATATTTTTTTTCTGCCAATGACACTGTAAAAGGCTTGCGTAATGTTGAGTATGCTGTTGCAGGACACACAATAGGCTGAGTAAAAAAAGGACACTTTTTTAGGCAGAAATGTGTTCACGAAGGGATTTTCTTTCGCTAAAAAACTGTCGATGTTTTATGATTACGCAGGAGTAACGTAACTCTTGCCGTTAACCCATTGCATAATGGTTGATTGGTTGATCCTTGACTTCTGCGAAATGTTGTTTTTTGTTAAATCATAAAAAATAAATTCTTTTACAACCTCCTTCGCAAAAAAGGAATACAAGAGTTAATTTTGAAAGGATTATCAGTCATAATTGCAGTCAACTCCTAGTTACGCGCCCTTGCGTAATCAAATTACACTCTCGAGGAAGTAATAAAGATAGAAATGTCCTTGGACATGTGTCTTTTTGTGTTTTCCTTTTTTTTTTGGCAATGGAAGGGAAAAAAAATATTTTACAACACATCCATCCTTCGGAAGAAATGTGACAGGACCAACTGTGGTGCGTTACGTAAAAATCCATGTCCTCACCGTTTTATGGTCAGCCTATGGTCAGCGTGCGAAAAATTGCTCTCATTTTTTTCCCCGCCTGTCTCGTCCTAGTTTCCGCAAAAATCATATTCATAATTTTCGTGTCCCTAATAAGGATCGTAAAAGATCTCTCTGCGCCGAACAATGGAAGGAAATTATGCAACTAGAGCAATTTTTTACAAACAAACCGAGAGCCGAGAGGTCCTTGAGCATTGTTCAGCCGACTCGTTTATTGCGGACTCGTAATTTTTTTAATTGTAACGTTCGATTTTTAGGGCATGTCAGCACCGCCTTCCCGGAAGGTTCCAGCTCTGAGGTGTCATAAACCGCGTCATTGTCCTGCGGGCTTTTTTTTATGCTCTAATTATCTTTTTATGTCCTTTTTTAAACTAGGTTAGGTCTTGTGTGTAAAAAAAAAGCAAACAAGTCATTAGAACAAAAAAATCCACAAAAAATTATCGGGTGCACTATTGTGAGTGACAGTTTTGAATCCTGCGTCTGACCTGGATGTTACCATTTCGATAGAACACGCACAGTTTTATGTTTGCGCGGGTATTGTGTGCGCGTCTTCGTGAAAAGGACGCATTGTTGCGTCGATAAGAGTAATTGACGTCACTTTGCATGTTGGGTTGGCTAAGAATAGAGGAAACTCTTGCTTTCAGTGTATGCGCGTCTCAAGGTTGCACTGAGCCTTTATGATGGATGGGTACATCTTGGAACATTATCTCCACTAATAAGCCATCACCGAGGACCATAAAGCAATATAATCGTATACCATCCTTTCGCTGCATATATACCCGGAAGGATAATATTTCACATCGTCCTTGTTCCAATTCAGCTCTTTCACTCTCTCTCTCTCGCTGTCTGTGTATGCAAAACATGACAATGCGACAACGACAACGACGACGACACTAATTTAAATGAACGAGTGTACTCGTAGATGATTTATGGCTTCGCCTTAACTGGACCGAACTCTTTGCATACCTCTATCCATGTGATTGACCTGGTTTTCGGTAACCTTAAGTAAACAAAATCGGTAAATTGTCACAAAACAAACATTCGCCCCTTTGTCTGAGGGCTGTTGGTGTGTTGTAAATGGCATATAGGCTGAGGAACGGATTAGCAGCCCAGTTATATTGAGGTCCTCTGGCAATTGCTTTAATAATTAGCCCACACAATGGCTGATGTTTGCTTTCGGAGTGAAGGATATTTTTCGAGGAGATGGCGGGTTTTGGACGACTTTATTGCACCATGTTGGCGAATTTTGTAGGTTTTTGGCAAATTTATGTTTGCTTTTCGCATTGTTGCGAGAATGGACGTAATAAATAGTGCAATAGTGGTAACATGCGGTAAAAGGATGTAATTTCTGTTAGTTTTTCAAAAAGACAGCGGACACTGCATGGGATGGGTATATAGAGGGACATTTTGCGAACGATGAAAGGTGACGGATTTTATTTGCTTAAATTTCCAATGAAGCCTTGTAAAGGACTTAGGAGGTTGTTAATGAGGCTATTTGACGATGAATCAGTGATGGTTTGTTTACTTTTGTCTTTTTTAATTTTTTTTTTGTTTTTCCTATTCCGAGGCAGTGTTTCATTGGTTTTTTTTTGTGGATGAGTGTCCTGGTTTTCATTCATTCAAATGAGGACCTTTTTCATTGCAAGGATCTATTCTCTTTTTGTCCTTTTCTCTTTCTTAACGTTTTATAACGAGCTTTTGCCACGCGGGAAGGAATGAATTAGTTTTGGTGGAGGAATCTGTCAAAAACGTAATGTAACGCAACCATCAGTAAGATCGGGAAGTTTGCCAAATATTTTTTGGGAATTTTGCACTAGGATTCTAAACAATAATCAGGACTCCTCGAGTGTAAAATATGAACGGTCCACTTTGACAATTGACTTCATAACCAGTGAATCAGCTGTATTTTGGTTAAAATCCGATAAATGAAAAATGATACGTAGAGACGGAACAAAGGCCTTGATATACTAAAACTTTGAATATTATCTGCGTCTGACAGTCTCTAATATAAAGCCGATTGATGGTTTGCTCTAGAGAAGGCGACCATCCTTGAGCAGAACTGACATTCGACGTTATTTGTAAAAGCAATGTCACTTTCCGTCAGAGTTCGATAATAACAACAAATGGCGTCATTATGTCAACTCAGTTTTTAAATTTGTGAAGCAAACAGAACTAGACCATGGTTAGGTTAGATAGGATGTTAGATTAGTGGGTTTATGAGGTAGATGTTGTACACCAATGCAGACCCATAGGGGTGCCCGTTGTGGGTATCATGTATAGCCGCCATCTAAGGACCCAAATTAGCTTAGATTTGTAATTTTACGAGGTAGATAGTGTATGCCAATGCAGACCCTTTGGGATGCCCATAGTGGGTATCATGTATAGCCGCCATCTAAGGACCCAAGTTAGCTTAGATTTGTAATTTTACGAGGTAGATAGTATATGCCAATGTTGACCCTTTGGGATGCCCATAGTGGGTATCATGTAAAGCCGCTAGCTAAGGACTAAGGTTAGCTTAGGTTGGTAATTTTACGAGGTAGATGGTGTACAACAATGAAGACCGATTAGGATGGCCATAGTATTATGTCAGCTCCTTTCATGGCACCTTTGGTGCACATTTAGTCAATTTCAGGCAATTCTAATGCTATTGCAAATCTGAAAAGATAGGGGGATTTCGTATAGATCCGTTGAGTTATTTTATACAATTGTCTACAATCTAATCAGTGGCCCAAAGGTGGTGGGTATATCGTCTGGTGTTTCTTCATCACCACCATCATAGCAAAAGTCTGTGATTTTGACATATCGTGGCTGGTTTTCCCTGGTTATTCTATGATTTAGACGCACGATTTGTAGAGATTTTGGACCGAGCAATCACTGAAAGTTCACGCAGTTGTCGTTCAACCAATTCGTCAGTGATTTGGAAGCAACGCGTATTTCGTTTCCGTTTTCTGGCTGCCCGTCTCCTACTGTTTATGTAGCAATTAGACGGACGATTCTTAGAGAGTATACAACACCGGACTTGACAATAAACCCTTGAAAGACCCGTGGCTGAAAATTATTCATGTGGCATTTAGAAAGACGACTCATAGAGAATGCACATCACGGGACTTAACAACCCTTGAAAGCCCAGTAGCTGAAAATTTCAGGAAGGCTTCACATCGACCAGGGAAATGTTTTGCAAATCGCACTTATACCCACGTCTATGAGGCACAATTGGTGAAAGTCTTGAAAATGTTTCATTAGGAGCAAAACTTACGAGCCTATTCCAGGGACAGAAAAAAAAGGAATACTTAGCATTAACGTCCCAAACAGGGCCTCAAACCTACCTTCTCCCTATATTTGCGTGTCTGATGTTATTATTTCTTCCACAAAGAAGAGGACATCCTGCTTAGCACCCAATCCGAACGTCAAATATGAGAAGCTTCTGATGACAGTGTTACTCTTGGATGTTTGACAAGATGTTGTTGTCAGAGTTAATAGCGGAACAGAGGTTGACAAAGTCTTGTACTACCTCAAAGTTACGTCTGTTAATGGTGACCTTCTGTCCAATTCGTCGATGTGGTGTACACTTTCGAGTTGACAGTATAAACCCATTTTTGTGCTTCCTTCTCAATACTAGCAAACGTGGCTATAACATCACCAATGATGTCAATATCGCCGGCGTATGCTAATGGTTGCACCGATTAATGGAAAATTGTGCCTCTGGTGTTGGCTCAGGAGCTTCGCACAACCCTCTCAAGAATGATGTCAAAGAAGTCACACGACAGTATGCTTGGCCCTGTCTAAATATTTTTTTTTTTGTGTCCAAAGAATTCTCCATATTCATCCTGCACAGACTGACGAGCTTGGGCGCTATGCCAAAACTAAACACATGGCTCTGGATAGGGTGAAAAATCACCCTCCACTTACTCCCCCTCCCCAGGGCACCTTTCCACCTAAAGGTAGCCTGACCGGTACAAAGCAGCCCTGCTGGAAATAGAGGCCATCATGAATTCTAGGCTAACTACCCCGATGTCATCTGACCCCAGCGATTTGGAAGCTCTTACACCAGCGCATCTGCTCAATAGTTCATCTCTCAAAGCGGTTCCTGAGAGGCAAATAAACGCCGTCAAAACCCACTTCTGGAATAGAACGAGTCGAACGAGTACATTCATGAACTGCAATGTCGAGCAAAGTGCGGACGTCTCCGAGCCCAAACAAGATCGGTTTCCTAGCCATCATGCACGAAGATAACTTTCCATCCCAGAAATGGATCATACCGGCAGAATCCTGAATGTACCTAGTCCATGGTAGAGATGGTCAAGTTCGAATTGCAGGCGTAAAAACAGCGAATGGAGAGTTCCGACGTTCTATATGAAAACTGGCAGCTCTTCCATCTTGAAAGGAGTTCTTTCAAAGGGAGCGGAATGTTGGAGCAGAACCATCCTTGTCATAAGCATCATCAGCATTAACATCCTCATCAGCAGTCCCATCCTACACATATTATGAATGCGTTCAACATTTTTTTTTGTATTTTTTAATCTGCCGCCTAACTTATACCATTGGCCATATTTTTGTTTTGTAAAATTCACCACAATTGTGTCCCTCTCAGACCAACAAAATCAGTTACTCAATTTGCTCTCTCCTAGTTGAAAACCCCAAGGGGAAACTCAATTAAAATATCTTTTGCGGCAATCGGTAACATTTCCAACAATCAGGATCTACCTGTCAGTAGTCGAGTATAAAATAAAGATCCAGAGGTTGGCGTTCGAAAGCATTTTCGAACGTTCATCCCCTATGAGGATTGTTTGAAACTATTGACTCAATCATTTCGAAAACCAGGGCATCCTATTTGCATTTAATTTATTAGAAGGAAATTTCAATTGCCCTGCTTTGCTACAAATAATATTCCTCAGCGGCAACTCTCGAAATCTGAGATCTGTTCCCCTCTTCCAATATAACTTCCACCGAACCAACTACGGCTGTAACGAGCCAATGACTAGAATACTGCGTATGGCTAAGGCACATAACTCTTTTGATTTCCACTGGAGAAAACTTACTCTGCGAATGTCCCTCATATCCACCTTATCTACCACTGCTCCTTGACCCTTTTCTAATCTTAGGTTGGCAGTTAAATCTTAGCTTACTTTAGTCTTAAGTCCAGTAAGATCCTTTGCACTCTAGAGACAACTATCTAGAGCTTTGTCAAGCAAATCATCAGCAAATCATCAGCAAATATTTTCTTTAGAACGGATCTCCTCATATAGTGGTGGATCTCTTATCCTTAGACAGGTTTTCAAAAATTGTTGAAGATCTTTCAGCAACCGTATTTTTAGTTTTGATGATTACTACAATCACAAAGGACGTACCTATTGGACACCCGTAAAGATTCTAATAAATCCATTCCAGAAATGATTATCTACAAAGGATTCAACTTAAATTTAACGCAGTTCCGTGCCTTACAAGAAACGAAAAATCCACAGTTCTGCAAGTCGAAATAGAGAAACCCTTCCATTTCTTAGGCTTCACGGTTTGTTTATATGGATTATGGCATCAACATTGTCAAATTGGGGGCTGTCAAACTCAGCTACACAAATTCCCTGTGATCGCACTGCCAACAATCACAGATAACTCAAACGATGATTTTTAATTTCTCGTAGATGAGTGGTTACAAAACCCTCACTAAACATCAAACATTGGACTGTCAGAATCATCTCAAGGACATCACCTTGTGTCTTGCATATTGCAGACGTGCTTTGGGGATGCCCCGTGTGTTTGATGTTCGTAGTATTTGGTATCATCCAGGTTTGGTGTCGTTATTTGTGTTTATGTTGTGGCGAGAGTGTTTATATCCGGCTGTCCGCCTTAAAACCTTTGTTGCTCTAGTGTTGGGGAAAGAGACCTTCTTCTCTTGGCCATTGATTTTAGCTATTAAAAATGTGGCTTTGTTGTAGGGTATTCTTTGGGCCGTCAGCCTCACCCCACTGCTGCTCATTCGTGTCTACCATTTACAGTCGAATCTTTGAGTTTGCGCCTACAATCTATCAAATGCTTCTTTAAAGTGTAAGTTCCAGAGATTGTCCTGCCCCACCCATAATCATCGTGTAAGTGTCGACGAGGGATCGTCCTTTCTCACCCTTCGATCCATTCAGACCGTCATGCATGATGGTGTCAGTCGCGAGTCTGCCCCCGTCCGTGGGCTTCTTCGACGGGGTATTCTCGTGGACCACCTGGCACACGCTTATTTTGCTCCGTCGTGAATCTCCCCATTCTCCCAAGGGCTGCACTTCACGGAGGTTTTAATCACACGTTGTACCTTTTTTAGAGTGTATTCTCAGGATCTGACAGTCGTGGACCAGTGACTGATGGGAACATGGGTGTCCATCACTTCCTCCACATTCTGGATTCGCTACAAAAAATAAAAGAGGGAAGTAATGGATTTAGGAGTAAAGATTTTGAGCCATACAAATTTAGACCAGGCCATTTTATTCTCTCAGGTTCTCAGGTTCAAATAAGATCAGGCCTTAAATAAGTTTTCATATTTGATGTTTGGTCACAAAACATTTACTGAACTTAATGGAATCAAGGTAGCATTTGTAATTTTCCTTTAAATCTCAAACCTTAGGACTTGCAGTGAGGTTTTTTCTTATGCCAGGTACTACTAGGACAAGGCATTCGGAACAGAACCATCTTACGTATACTGGGTGTTGGTTCGGTTGTTGTATTATTCTGTGAAAAGGGAGTTTTGGTATACTTTTGTTCATGTCGTTGTTTGTTGAACTATGTGTCCTAAAACCACCTTTTTTGGAAATCGTTTAAATGCCACGAATCTTGTGATGCGATTGTGTAAAAAAATCTCTAGCGATCCAAGAACAGTGCTAACAAACATCTACGAGCATCTCGTGGTGTTTGTGCTCCGTCATAGATTCACTCCGGTACCATGACATATAAGGTGATGCGACACAGAATCATATTTTTAAATATTTCCTTGTTACGGCACCGTTCAGATCACCTGAGAGAATCATTAAATTGTAGGGTTCAAAGCTCTAATTCAAAGAGCCGATTCATGAGGTATCACAACGCACCCTTCTGTCAAAATTTGTCACATACCTAAGAGGATTCTATAACCAGAAGGATCTATTGCATTCTGGACCCAGCTATTCTGTAGTTTCTCCCGATTTTATAGCTGGCAATCGGAAGTGATGACAAATTTCTATATGCGAGGATTCTGGACAACATATTGGTGTTCACTCACCATACGGCTGTCTATCTTAGACTCTGGATGGGTAGCTTTCTTCACTGGATAGCTCGTAAACATTTTGCTCACATAGAACTATTCGTGCAGTCGAATATAACTTTCCTCAAACATCCAAAGGGTACTTTCAAAACCCACATACCAGCACACTCCAAGTTGAGAGTTGTCAAAGCGATCCATACTTCCTTCCAAAGAGTCCGAATCATGATTCCAAGAGTTGATTCTATCTACCTATTCCAATCCAGTTTCCGGAAGTGTTGAGATCACAAAACTCAAACCAAACAACTATTAGTCCAAATCAGCTTTGTCCACAGTTAGGCTTAAAACTCCCCCAGGACGAACACTGAAACGCCTCAATTTGGAAAACCTCCTCCTAAAACACCGAACATACAAGTACACAAGAACCACCTTCTTCGAAAATTCCAGCCTTAACAATTGCACTCTGCTCACCTGAACGCCCTTCTGTGTGACATAAAAATTTAAACCATCGACAAACGCATCCGCCTCCATCGACTCCTTAATCCAGAATAATTGACAAAATGCACCTCCTCTGTAAAATCCAAATCTCGTCGATGTTTATCCGTCATTTAGCGCGCTCATCCGGACAAATTTGTCAGTATCTGGAGTGCATACAGACACCACCTAAAGTATGTTAAATGAGGCTGTTACCGGAACGGCTCAATTTGCGCCCCGATACGTCAAAGTCAAATCATTAGCAATGCATCCCGATGAGCGAACCGAATCGAGTCGGAGAAACATCCTCTCGATGCGGTGTGCACTCCTGTGCGACAAAGACCGTAACCGATGGACATTTTCCCTACAGACACAGTGCACAGGGGCACTCTTCACAGCCATAAACCAAAATATTTTCGCACCACCCGCTGCGATTCTCGTATTGCTGTGGCCGGGATACCTCTAGGATATCTGTTTAGCACTTCGTTCGGCTTGTTGTCTCGGTTTAGATCTTTGCATGCATGGCGAGTCGGTGTCCTTTTTCGGCTGTGGTGACTACTGCTACTTTATTGCGGATTTCCAACTGTGACAAGATGGTTTGGAATTTTTTTTTTTGGTTTGCATCCAATTGTGATTCCAAAGAGATTTGGAACAATTGCGGATGGAGGATATGTTTCTATTAAGGATGCGAATAGGTGAGTTTAACCATCACCACCACCACAGAACACGCTGGTATATATCATTTTTTTTGTTTAATGAGAACTTTTCTCTAAGCAGTCGATTAGGATCTCTTAGTACTTGTAGGAATGCAGGACATCTCTATGGCTGTGGATATGACATGCGCATTTCGGTATGTACACCCATACATGGAGAGACCTATATATCCTTTGATTGCAGGTTAACTTTTCTTGCGAATGATGTCTTCATGTTCACCCCAAAATTGAAGAGGGAAAAACAACCCTCCGCAAGGACTCTGGTAATGTAGCTAATTTAAGCAGTAGACATCTGTGTAGGGATACAAAACCACCCCGCCCAGCAAGTGTCCTGAATATTTGTTGGTTATTCCGAACGAATATTATTGACTTTTGAATTATTTAGCATCATCATTGTACAATTGGGATGTTTTCGAGTCCTGAAATTGAGACGTCTCTTCGTTTTTATTAGCCGACCTTTTTTTTTTTTGTGCTGCTGGCTTCTTCTCAGAGGGATATTTGGAGAACGTTGCGTTTAGCAAGGACATTGATTTTCGATTACGAGGCATGTTTAACGAGTTTGTTTAGAGATGGAATTGTGTTTTTTTTTTTTGAGAAGATGTTACATGGGATTCAGTTAAGTGAGCTATTCAAGGGTGATTAAGGTTGGAGAGGATCCTTTGATTTCCAATGAGTGGAAGTGGTATTTAAATAAGACTGGCATGAGCTCAAGTTGAATAAAATGTTTTTTTTATATACCGACTCTATTCCTTTAGGGAGTCGTTATATTTCCTTGTTCGATCTTGAGGGGTTTTTAAGCGCCAATCTTGACCCTCTTAGTATTTAAGTAGGAGTACCTACCTTAAACCTAAACATGATTCTTGTGACGATGGAATACAAGCATAACGGCTGTATTCGAAGGTGTAGCTCAAGAATCACTTTCGAGCGAAGAATCTGCGTCGCATTTTTGGTCCTGGATGCGAGGATGGCGAATGAAGGAGAAAATGGAACCCTAATCCAAGAGGTTGCAAAAGGTTAAAACAGGATGACTACATTGCCTTATCCACATAGAGCGAATAGAGTTTTCCAGCCAAGAGAGTATTCGAATCTCAGTAAGGAAGAACTAGTCGAGGAGGTAGACCGAGCCGATAATTTAAGGATCAAGCTACTGAATAACTGACAGGAACGTCCACGGGATAAAATAGGATAGAAGGCAGCTTTGTCTCAGCTAGAGACACTCAACTGGAGCCCATTAAGTTAGTAAGTACCCACATTGACGTGGTGGAAGGGCTTAAGTAATTTCCTATAAAACAAATAGTTAAACCAGATGCTAATGTAGAGGACCATTCCTACGCATAAATTGTCAGGGCTACCCATGCTGGTAAGTTCAGAGGTGAGGGAATGAAACTAAGAGGTTGTCACCAAGGTATATAGCGTGTTCGCTGAAACCTGCATGGCCGAGGAATTGCCCAGTAGCTAGCGCAAACTCTAGATACCAGGGAACTTCTATAGTTTTAATCAAATTTTCCATTTGAGTAGAGGATGACACCTCATTCCCCTTACTTGTGGGTCCAAAATAGACAAAACAAAACAATCTCTACTAACACCGATTCTCAGACCTAACTGAGGGAGGAGGAACAAAGCTTCTTACTCCGAGATCCGCCAAAATTAAAGATTTGTTTCGGATGAGGGAAGCGAAGGAGCAATCGACTTCTAAATGGAGAAACCACTTCGCGATTAAGATGACACTTACTCTGCTCCAACACCAGCTCAACAAAATTATCGGGAACTACTTACATCCGACGTTGAACTAAATCCAACAAGTTGACGAACAGAAGACTAGGAAAGTTATAGAAGCTAGAAAGCTATAGAAGAAAAGGATCACCTAAGACTTCAAAAAGTCTGGCATTAGCGAAGAATGAGCCCCGCTCGGTCGTACCTGTACAATGCATGGACCTAGTACCTCGAGCATGATAGAACTTTGTTAAAGGGCGTCAATCCACTGCGACAAGAAATGGTCTCCTCAGATCGTGTGAAATTCAGAGGCAAAATCATAGCTGATGGTCGCCCGTATACGTCACTCAAGTCTGGCATTAGCAAAGAATGAGATGCTCGGTCGTACCTGTGCAATGCATGGACCTAGAACATCAAGCATTAAGGAACTGATGGATCCACCTTTGCTAAAGGGCGTCTATCCACTGGAACCATGAATGGTCTCCTCAGATCGTGCAAAATTTAGAGGCAAAATCATAGCTGATGGTCCCCCGTATACGTCACACAAGTCTGGCATTAGCAAAGAATGAGACGCTCGGTCGTACCTGTGCAATGCATGGACCTCGTACCTCGATCATTAAGGAACTGATGGAATCACCTTTGCTGAAGGGCGTCAATCCACTGGAACAAGGAATGGTCTCCTCAGATCGTGCGAAATTCAGAGGCAAAATCATAGCTGATGGTCCCCCGTATACGTCACTCAAGTCTGGCATTAGCAAAGAATGAGACGATCGGTCGTACCTGTGCAATGCATGGACCTTGTACCTCGATCATTAAGGAACTGATGGAATCACCTTTGCTGAAGGGCGTCAATCCACTGGAACAAGGAATGGTCTCCTCAGATCGTGCGAAATTCAGAGGCAAAATAATAGCTGATGGTCCCCCGTATACGTCACTCAAGTCTGGCATTAGCAAAGAATGAGACGCTCGGTCGTACCTGTGCAATGCATGGACCTTGTACCTCGATCATTAAGGAACTGATGGAACCACCTTTGCTGAAGGGCGTCAACCCACTGGAACAAGGAATAGTCTCCTCAGATCGTGCGAAATTCAGAGGCAAAATCATAGCTGATGGTCCCCCGTATACGTCACTCGCTCGATGATTGCTGGGAGGATATGCAGGAATCGAAACTAGGAATCGAGAGCGAGAAAGATCATTCACCGAGATTACGGGCACATGCCCATAAAAGAATGAACCGCACGTTCATATCTTAGGTGGTGAGGAAACGAATCACGTTCATACCTTAGGTTTGTGAGTTGAAGAGATTGCCTTCAGCTCCGAGAGATTTGGTCCATCCAGTCGGAGAGCAATCTCCCTAGGCCGCCGTCAAGTATGGGTTATTGGACAAGGCCGACACAAGGAAGATTCATCACAGGCACCGCCAGAAGTCTGCGAGGTACTGATGCTAGGGTACGGAGAGCTTAATTCAGAATTAGACAGCTGTTCTACGGTCATTACTCGCCGCAGCGATCCGAAACGGCACGACAGCTTGGAAATGTCCAATACTGCTGAGATTTTGGATGAAATCAGGTTGAACCCTACTGAGTCTTTATACTATACGGCTTTAAAATTCCGTGCGTTCAGTTTTTGGCGAAGAAGTCAACGATGTCAGGAATGTTTCCTTTATTTTCTGAATTTAGCTTAATTTCTATTGGGGTTATTGCACACCATCATATTTACTTCCTCAAATCCCGTAAAAAGGTAGGTAAGCATATGTCTCATATGTATCATAGGTGGCCTTTGCAAGTACAGGAACAATCCTCAATACCAGCCATGATCAACAGTTTCTTGGAGACTGAAGCCGACGACACTAGTACCAGATCCATGAAGCCGGCATTCGCACCAAAACGATAACTGACCCATTTTTCTACAGAGAGGGCGAAAGAGTCGATGGGTCGAGTCGACAAATCTGTGAAATAGGTCTGGACGGTTTCTGCATTCAAGAAGACTGTGCGCCATGGCACACTGCAAATCGATTTCTGTAACGAAAAATTCCTGCACATGTCCTGTCACAAAATGGTAACATTGAGCGGTATTCAGATTCCACAAACAGGTTAAACTATACCTCAACCTTAAGGCAGAATCCGCTGTATCTTGAAAATAGTCGTTCATTTGTGTTAACTCAACGTGCATATCGTCGTGGCCAGTAGGCAGGAACCACCACCTGACAATGCTATCCGTAGTTTGGTGTCGAATTTTATGAAGCACGGAAGAGTGGGAAACATGCCGTTCATCAAAGCCCAAGATGTTCTAATGAACTGCGGTTGAAGCGGTAAGAGAGACTTTGACGAGAACCCAAATGTGTCGTATCTCCACCGCGCTCAGCATTTTTGCGTCAGTGGAATCAACTTGCAGCGGTTATTGAAGGGTCCATGTCCACGTCGCTTGGAATACGGCCAAATAGTCGCTCGAATGGTTGACACTGAACATGATTTTTGCAGAAATTTTTTATGACCGCCGATGCCCATTTCACAATTTCTGGCGACGGCAACAAGCTAAATTGCCGTTGGGAAACAGAAAATCCACACGAGATCCATGAAACATCATCATGACCAAAAATTGACTATTTGGGGTGGCGTTTGTGCAAAAACCATCATGGACGTGTCCTGTCTAAAATGGCGACATTGACTCTGGACTTATTTTGTGGGGTTATTTGAAAAGCAAAGGTGCTCGCCATCAAGCCTTAGACCACTTTGTGTACTTTCCTGATACAAAACCACACTGATAAGGGCGATCAGGTTGTTGGTGAACGGTTTCAGGTGTAATATGTGACGACATATAGGATCTTGAAGCTGAAGTTGAGGAGACTTAGACCAAATTTAGCTTTTGGGTTGGTGAATGTTATTTACCAAAAGGCCGTTATTTCCAACAGCCTTGTTCAGCTTTGAGTTTAGATATTGCTATCCTCACTTCACTTAGGTCGGGTGACAGTCTTTGCTATCGTCTCCAATATTGAATGTTCCATTCTGCCTGACAGTGGGAGGTTTTTCTTCATCACCGTTTAACAGTCTGCGGAAGTGGTTATTCCATATCCTCAGCATCGACTATGTCTCAACTACGATCTTTCGATTTTCATCTCAACAGAATTCCGTTTAAGCCTTGTAATCCTGGCTTTGACATTTTTACACGGTAGTAAGACTTGCGAACAATATTCCCAGGTTGGTACCTTCCTATATGCTCAATCTCGCTATTTTCTTGGTCTTTTTTCTTCTCTTTGGAAAGACGGTGTTATTCCCTCCTTCTTTGCCTATAGAGCCCAATAGCAGCTCTCATCTACACCTACAACTTTGCCTTGTTTTTGGCTCCAAGCTTCTGTCGGCATTTTTCATCAAACCAAGGGGTGTAGGCTATGTTTTCCGACAATACTGCTCAACTTTTCCTACCGTTGCGTTAAAATCCCCCAGCACGATTTTAACATCGTACATCGCAGAGTCAGCGATACCCATGTAGATGGTAGACCGACCTCAACCAACTTGAAGTGGCCAACTAGGGACAGCTAGAGACCGGGCTAATAGGAAAGGGAAGTTTGGTTGAGGCCCAAGGTCAATCCTGGATTGTGGTGTCACTTAAGTACTAAGCCAACTTTGTCGAAATTTATGATTTTCTTAAAATTGTTGGAGAGTCCAATCGGAGAAGTTGCGTTTCTTCAAATGATCAACAGGCTTCTTGAGATCTTAAGTTTATTTAATCTTTTAAGAGTCTTTGGCAAAATTCGCCACAATGTAAGCTGAGAGATTCCCAATTCCTGTCGACAACGGCGCGATATAGAACTGACCTGATCAATGGGCTAATTAGCGAGGCATGTTGGTCGAGTTAAGGCTCAAATTAGGAATAGCAGACTGTATAGCTGTAGCACCCCTTTAATTAAGTAAGCAAGTAACTGTATGACAGATAAGTCAAAGACTAGTTTGTGTAGGGATAACCATTGCATTGAGAATGACCCCAACTGGTGGGTTGAAGGTGATTCAAAATTTGCTTCCTCTGGATCTATACATGCAAGAATCGGCCGTCAAAAGCGCCTTCATAGAAATACCCAAACTAGTGCCTGGATCGAGAATCTCTTGGGGTATGCATATGCACAGATCCTCAAGAAATATTTAGAAAGCGAGGCAACTGAAGCTTTTTGGACGCCCGTTTTCCAGTTTATTTTTGAGTATAGGTGAATGAGACAAGACGGAACCCACGAGAAAGCTATATCTGGATTAAAATAGGTCTTGGGTGGTTCCAAGTTCTCATAGGAATCGACACATGATACAAAGCTCAATCAGACCTTTTCTTCAGAGCAGTGCTGGCAATCACAGAAGCGGTTTGTATGGTGTCAACGGCGGTCTGTGTGGTATTTTTGTCAAGCGACCATAAAACCTTTTCTTCAGAGCAGTACTGGTAATCACAGAAGCGACTTGTATTGTGTCAATGGCGGTCTGTATGGTATTCTTGCCAAGCGACCATAAAACATTTATGTGAGGCAAGTGTAAGATAAGTTTCGCTCTAACCCGGAACTCATAAGAGGTTGGACTATTGCTGTACGGTAAGTAAGTGGAGTAATTAGCGATAGCCACAAACTAGCTTGAATATTATTTCAAATTGGCAAGAAATGGATCTGCAAAAGTCACAGGATCAGCAACTTCAAATGGTCGAATCGCCGTTCAGGGAACGCGTGGTGCGATCTAGAGGACAAGATCTGAATGAAAGCTATATCCTGTGGAACTTACGGATTATTACCTATCCGCTGGCCAGAGTACGACAGGAACTAGGCCAACAAACTTAAACAGTACGACAGAATAAAGGTTTCCTTGGTGGTACCTCATAACTTTCTAATCCACGATACCATGAAAGCTGACGACATCTGTAGCAGCTGACGACACCTGTAGCAGCTGCGGTGATAAAGAAACCCAGGAGTATATCCCTCACTTTCTCTGTCACTTGAGTAACAGGACCCTTGGCAACCACTTCTGTCAAGATATCCAAGATTCTCCAAAATTCCTTTACCCGCAAGTTCTATGAGCTTCTGAGGTCCTCAATTTGTTTGAATTGCGTTGAGTGACTCAAAGATAAGGAAGAATGCACATACGACATGGCTTACCCCCGTTGAATCGTAAAAGGCTCTAATAGAACCTAAGTGGAGTAAGAGGACTTTCAACTTTACCAATCCGACTAAATCGTAAAAGGCTCTATTACAACCTTAGTAGTGTAAGAGGACTTTCAACCTAACCACCCCTTATCCAAACCTAACCCAACTTTTGCAAAGTAAATCCAATTGCTCGCTAACGTGCCTAAAAGTATGTGTGGTGGTCATAAGATTTATGAAAGCTGGAGTAAAGCAAGTCATAGCTTCTGAGGTCCTCAATTCGTTTGAATTGTGTTAAGTGACTCAAAGAAAAGGAAGAATGAACATACGACACGGCTTAACCCCGTTGAATCGTAAAAGGCTGAAATAGAACCTAAGTGGAGTAAGAGGACTTTCAAATTTACCAATCCGACTGAATCGTAAAAGTCTCTAATAAAACCTAAGTAGTGTAAGAGGACTTTCAGCCTAACCACCCCTTATCCAAACCTAACCCAACTTTTGCAAAGTAAATCAAATTTCTAGCTTACGTGCCTAAAAGTATGCGTGGTGGTCATAAGATCTATGAAAGCTGGAGTAAAGCAAGTCAACATGTTGGCTTTTTGGTCCCGTCTTCATTAACTCTCGCCTGCTTAATTTTTTTCAACAAAAAACCACCAAACCAGCCACCACTAGAACCTCCAAAAAAAAAAACACCAAACCCCGAGCTTCCAAAAAAAAACAAACGCATCTCACACAAAACTCCGACCCATAACGAATCGCGCGTTTTCAAAATATTTGTTGCGGCATTGTCTTGCCTCGGTTTTCCGTGTAAAATGTCGAAAACGAAACCAAAATACCATCCGACATCCACATAGTATGACAGTTCCTGGGACCCAGTAGCCGGAGAATGTGGTTTTATTGAGGTAGTGAACCTCCGTGAAAGAATCCTTTCCAGTTTGCCCAACAAACTGTCTGTCTCGCTTCTTCGGCCAGAAAAAGATGTCCAACGGACACACTACCACCCGCTGAACCGAGGGAGTTCGTGTTTATGACAACATGTCAAACCGTGACGCGTACCAAATCGCTATTCTTCTCTCTATCGCACCGCTCGGTTTGGCGATGGTAGTCCGTCACTAAAGGTAGATGTGCCTACATGTTTGGATGTCCTGCCAGGTCAGATCCTTTGAGAGGAGGACCAATTTGCTGTAATTTCTAACAAATTTAGACGCATCTCCGACGAATTGTCTTCTGTTCGTTTTTTTTTCGTTTGTTTCGCCGTCGTAGTCCTTTTTTTGTGTGTGTCCTGTCTTTTGCGGTAGGTACACTCTGTGGATATGGTTTTTGTGTGTTTTTATTCGTTTTGCCACAGGATGGAGGATTGTATGAAAACATCGATGCAAGCAAATTGACATCTCGCATTGTGGACGAATTTCATGCTCTGCGGATTGGAGACGTTTGATATTGTCCTTAGGTCCAATTCTCGATGTGACAGTGGCTGCCGATTGTGGTTGCAACTTGCAGGCGTACAAAATTGAGACCTCAACAAGGATTCGGATGCGTAAACATGGAAATTGTCATTCGATAAGGAAACGCTGTGGAAATTTGTTAGAATTTCGCGCGCAGATGAAAATCCAAAAACAAAAAAAAAATGCAAGGATCTCCAAATCCTAAGAAATGTTCGTCTATTTTTTTTTAGCGGGACTCATAAAAGTTAGGTAATATTGCGTAGGGTATAACGGGTTGGTTGGATTTTACAACCCTTACGTAAAAAAGGAGTGATGCGCTTTTATTGCTCAACGCAAGTCCTTTTGTTGTGCCAGGAATGAGTTGGGAAATTTGCGACGACAAGGAATTAGATTCCTGGAAGAGTTGTGCTAAAAAACAGTAAAAAAAGAAACGGTGACTTTTTAGCGGGTCGACGGGAAGACGGTTTAGGGTTTAAAAAGCAAGAGTTTGCCTTTTTTTCTGTCTAATTGAAAGGATTCTGAAAAAAGAGGTTTCGACAAGACAGGAGAATATTTTATGTAAGATTTCGAAGGCGTCATTAAGAGCTGATGATGCGTTATTACCTAACTTTAGCATTTAGCGAGTCATGCAATATTTTTACCTAGCGGTTCGTGGAATTCTGATCGTTTTTATGACGCGCATTAGCACCGTGATTACGAACTTATGGCTGATTATTGCGTTTTTGGAAGGTAATGTCGAAATTTTTAAGTACGAGGATGTAAGTGTATGAAGGATACGTCGGAAATCTAGTTGCACTGATTGGATTTACATAATTTTCTTGCCTTCTTCAAGATCAAATCGATTATAGCGGGCCTAAAAAGAATCAACAAGAGCTGTCATCCTCAGTAAGGACGGAGCAGTTGGTAACGAAAGTAGAAATCAAAAAGCATTTGAAAAACCTTCAACTGAAACGGTTAAGATAGTAAAAAATAAATATGTGGCGTAACGGCCCATACATGTCCATGCAAACCTTACCCTGTATGGACTTTTCGTACGTGTTTGAGGAGATATATGTTTTCCGCAAAGAAGGGGACCTCCTGACGAAAATTTGGCATTTGGAGCCGGCGGTACTCCAAATATCAAATTTTTGTCAGACTTTCGCAAGAACATTCAATTTGAACCAGGGACCCCATACTTAGTAGTCCAATCAATTTTTTATCAAACAAAAGCCTTGAGATTGTAATATCAATCTATAGTCCAACGCACTAACCACTAAGCCAAATGAACAAAAAAAAAATACAAATTGTAGACACAACAGGCTCGTTGGTACCAAGGTCCTAGCTTTCACAAGTGCGTGTGTAATTCTTGTATAATGGCGGGACTAAAGACCGAAGACCGAACCTCCGTTTCAAAGACTTAGCCATCGCGGATGCCAGAGCGCTTGGTTTAGACAACTGGAAGTAGCGAGCCAGGGATCGTAGAAGATGGAAGGCTGCAGTGTCTCCGGTAGAGACTGTTCACGGGTCGGGAGCCCGATAAGTAAGCAAACATGGGTCTGTTCTTGAACTTTCCGATCTTTTAGTGAGGCGAATACTTATTCCATTGACAATTGTACAGGAAATTTCCGAACTCGACTTCAATTCTCAAAGGAACACAAAGTAGGATAAGTTAGTAATGGCGGGACCTCCTGTTTTATGCAGACTCCGAAGGCTAAGTCGAGATAACCGTTTCTTAACAATCGATACTACTCGGATTATTTGTCAGATCATCACGAGAGGAGGACCAGTAAAAAATCATTATGGCTTGGAATCGAACTCAGACCTTCTGCGCCGCAGTTCATCGCACTAACCATCGCGCCGTTGAACCACTAGGCCACCACGCTAAAAAGCCGATCTACTGGTTACGGGATCATTTTTTTAAATGCAAGCTATTCAGGCTTAAGGGGTCATAGCTAATCAGGGATGGTCAACAGGGCACTTCTCTAAAGTTTTGTTCCCTTCCCCATATACTGGGCCAGTAAGGAGCGTCCGTTTGCCATAGAGGCTTACTTTTTCTGTAATCACAACCCAGAGCGGCTTCTAAATCTTCTATCCCGTACCGGAATTTAATTGTTGGATGGATCACTACGTTCAGATAAACCGCGAGTATGGCAAGACAAAGAGCTAAAATACCAAATCCAGTGAGGCGAATTATTCATCCGAGTGTCACATGACGAAGAATTAGACTTAATCGGCCATCATCGGATAATCTGAGAACTCTAAGGCAGTAAGAGCTTCGATTTAGCAATCCGCACAGCATTATGGGTGCAAACATCGGTATGTCCTTGAAGTTTCCGTGAGGCGAAGACTTATTCCATTGACAATTGTACAGGATCTTTCCAAATGCGACTTCAATACTTAAAGGAACACAAAGCAGGAACTTCTCGAAAGCATTCCAGAGGTCGCCATTGTTTTATTTAGCTTAGAAACCCATGTTCCCTTGAGTGGATCCATCAACAACTCGAATCGGACCACTCGGACTATGTTGCTGCGAAGGTGAGAATGCGGATGCGGATTCAGTATGCCACAACAAATGCGAAATTCTGTGAAAAAATTTAATGGCAAGAGACCGCCAATTCCTTTTCAGAACGCGACTTCCTTACCACCAGCATCTACTGTCGAAGAACAATGACGACGATGTCAACAACATTTTAGAGCAGCCGCAACGTGCTAAGTTGCTCACGACCACCAGCAAGAAACCCCCGGTTTGGTGAAGAATGCTGATAGATGCTCGCAACCAAAAACGAGGTCTACAAGGCTAAGCTGCAGGTGATACGAGATGCCGGAAATGACGGCCTCCCCGCTGTGCTTTATAAAGCCGGCGGAGATGACTTGGTCAGTAACATCCACCAACTCATCAGCCAAATCTGGTCAGATGAAAGTATGCCCGAGAAAAGGAACCTCAGCATCGTTTGCCCCACAAAAAAGGAGACCCTTTGAACGCTCGCCAACTACAGAGTCTCCCTAACATCACCTACAATACCCTATCTGCCATAATATGTGAGCGCCTAAAACCGTTTACCAACAGCTTGATCGGCCCTTATCAGTGAGGTTTTATCCCAGGAAAGTCGACAAGTCATCAAATCTTCACATTTCGTCAGATCCTGGAAAGAAACCCAAGGAGTCCAAATCGATACCCACCACCTATTTATCGATTTCAAAACCGCATACGACAGCATTTATAGAGACGAAATCTACAGAGCCATGCCTAGTTTTGGTATATCGCCCAAACTCGTTCGTTTGTGCAGGATGACGATAAAGAATGCTCGCTGCTCCAGCAGGGTCGAAAACAACCTCACTGACACATTCGATACCAAAAAAAAAGGATTTAGGCATGGCGATGCACTGCCAATGGACTATTTTAATATTATTCTTGAGAGGATTGCGTAAAACTATAGAGCCAACACCAGAGGCAAAATCCTCCATAAATCGGTGAAACTAAAAGGATACGCCGACGATATTGACATCATCGGTAGGACTCAATGTGATGTCATAGCCACGTTTGCTAGTATAGAGAAGGAAGCGGCAAAAGTGGGTTTAGCAGTAAATGAGGGTAAGACCAGGTATATGCTGTCAACTCGAAAGGACACACAACATCGACGAATTGGACAGAACATCACCATTGACAGATATAACTTTGAGGTAGTACGGGACATTGTCTACCTCATCTTTGCTACTAACTCTGACAACAACATCCCATCAGAAAGTAGACGGAGAATTACGCTAGACCTCGGTTTCTTCGGTTTTAGAAGGAATTTTTGAGTAAAGCGCTCCCTGGAACTACTAAGGAGATCCTACACAAGACCCAGATCATCCCAGTCCTGCTCTACGGCGCTGAAGGATAGTCCGTATCAAAAGTGGATGAAGAAATCCTTGGTCGATTAGAGAGGAAAATTCTTCGATCCCGTTTGCGTTGACGGACTGTGGAGACAAAGATTCAACCAAGAACTATACATGCTGTACAGTGACATGCCCCTAGTTAAAAAAAAACTCCGAATTGGACATTTAGGACATGTAGAACGAATGGACACCAATATTCCGCTTCGCAGAGTCTTTGACCACCAGCCAGACGTCGGACGCAGTAGAAGACCTCGTCTTAAGTGGCGCGCAGAAGTATAGAAACCGACCTCAACCTACTTGAATTGGGCAACTGGAGGCAGTCAGCTAAGGACGGGACTATTTGGTGAGGCATGTTGATTGAGGCCCCGGTTCATTCCGGACTGTAGCGACCCTTAAGTAAGAAAGTAGTACACCATACGTCCATACACAAAGGGGAGTCGGACTCAAGGAGATGGTCGTCGCCAAAAAGACCACTTGATGGTGCATAAAGCATTTCTCCTTCCACCGAACATCAGATAATGGATTGTACTCTGATGGTTGCGTGTTTTAGAACGAGAGCAGGCACTTTGATTCCCAGCTAGAAGTCGGACACAGGAGTGGTGCGCGCTAATAGCAACCGTCAGCAGCCAATTTGAAGTGCGCGCAACTAAAGGTAAATTGAGTCCCACGTTCATTCCGGACCGTGACGGGACTCATGGGAGTAAGTATAAGTTGGGCAGCAGTTTTCGTTGACCTTGTCAATATCAAATATAGCTCGTTCTACCTCACAGTATAAGAATGCTCCCCAGAAGTACAAACACACATTTTTGGCGCAACAGGCTCGTTAGTACCCAGGGCCTAGTTTTTCACAACCATTCATGTGTTCGTGTGTATTTCTTGCACAATGGCGGGACCTTTTATGCCGACTCCGAACGGCTACATTGAGATAAGCTTTTCTTGACAGTTGATACTTCTCGGATAATTTGTCAGATCATCACGAGAAGAGGGCCAGTGAAAAATCATTTTAGGTGTTGCTACGGCTGGAGATCGAACCCAGTCTTTCTGCGCGGCAGTTAATCACACTGACCATCGCGCCATATAGCCCATCGCTCCCCAGAAGTAGTTCTTCCATATTGACAGCATCGACTGTGACTTCCAATTGAGTTTACATTTTCCACTTTGAAAGGATTCTGATAGGTTCTTGTATCCCAGCCTTGAACGTCCGAACTTCAATCCCTGTAAGACGCTTCTCTTTGCGCATTTGTCATGCTCTTCTTGGTTCTTTTTTAAAAGCTGGCTATCATTCCTTCTTCTCGTGTATAGAGCTCGACGGTAGACCCCGTCTTCACCTGGAACTATTCCACGAACCAGTGTTTTCTTGGTATAACCTCTTCCGCGGCTGCCTTAGTTACAACAGCACCGGCATCTAATGTTTCATTGAAACTAAGGCAGCCATGGAAGAGCTTAGTTTCTCATATCAGGAAAAAACTGGCTCAAGGAATGGTTCCAGGTGAAGATGGGACATTTGTTGTTGGCACTGTTAGTCTAAACAAGCGATTAAGGGAACACACTTGCAATGGTCTGAAAATATTTATCCGCTTCTCTGGTGTTACGTCGCGTAACGTTATTGTCCTGCATCCTCTTGTTATTGGTTGCTTCGTTTCACATGGAATTGTGAAAGTTCTTGATAGACTTCAGCAGAGGCATCCCTTCATTTCGAGGACAATGGTTGGTTCATTTCATAATTAGATTTCATTGAGTCCGACCCTCATCTGCGGACCTTGCTTGGAACCCTTAAAAACTAGACCAAAGAGCTAGGATAATGGAGTTCTCATTGGTCTCTGACCCGATAATATCTTAGCCGCCTATATTGGATGTTCACGTAAGTAGTTCGGTCTCTCTAGAACTCTTATCGTCATAGTGGATAGCGCCTTAAATGTATACCCACTGACCGTACTACTTTTTTTACTTACTTAACGGGCTCCAGCCTTGTTGAGGGACTCTGCCTGAGCCAAGGGAGCGTTACTTTAAGGTATGAAAGGGTGCCTTGATGGGGATTTCATTCTGTTGATGGGTGAGTGCCCCCAAAATGGTTTTGACTACTGAATCAGTGGTAAAAATAGTTGAGAAACCTATCCAGAATCCTCTTATGAATCTGGCTGAATGGCCCGCCAGGTAGCTCTAAAAACTATGGACACACTGCACCTAATCCGTTGTTCCTATACTTGCTTGTGACGACTTCCATTACAATCCCATTAGCTTTACCAAACAAAGTTCTTTAAGCAATTTCCATCGTTCCTAATGTTTCCCCTTATTTATGAGAATCATCCGTCATAATATCTTATAAAATCCACAACCACTTAACTGCAGAATGCTTATATTTCATTATTGAGAAGCCCTCATAAGTCCCCCCCATCAAGATTCAGCAACTTTGACCATCTATCCATCAACCCCATACGACATTTTGTCGGCTGTCACTTCTCTCATCCAAGATGGCGTCGTCCCCCAGAAATAAACCACAACATCCCATCCCACAACTATTAATATCCCATCAGCGAGATGAGACTTGTACAACAAAAATTCTCATCAGAGCTAAAAGCGACGCAGCCTTCCCACTTCTCACACCCCAAAACGGAACACTGGGTCTATTAATTGCCACTCAAAATTACGAATCCGAGTCTGACATTTGTTTGGGAAAATAGGCAACCACTCGAGGCTCCAGCAACCGCTCTGTTGCATACGAAATGATGTTTCTAATGGCATGCGGCAAGAGGAAGACTCACACAAATTAGCATCTATAGGGCACTTGGATTCGGTTTCTGTGGCAATGTCGCATTGGCGGTGGCGGTTTATTGGTTTAGGGGCTCACTTTAGGGAAAAATAAAATCATCTTAAGTGGCCTCAAACGAGCGACTATAATTCTTTCTAATTTCCTCCTCGGATGTGCAATTAGCTGATGCATCAACGCATCTGCGTATAAAGACATCCACTTTGATTGTCGTAAGGAAATCACTTCCTTATGTCGAATGGCTGTCAGACTCCAAGTGGAAGGGAAACAGGAACACCCGAGTGGCGGATATATTTGAAAGGGAATAAGAGATCACATAGCGACGACAATGACAATAAAATGGAAACATGCGTGTCTTGGTTTGGGAGTTTTTATTTTTTTTTATTTGGATAGTTTTTTGTTTAATCTTTTATTGGGCGCCATAAACCAATAGGGCCTTTGACAGCTTCATCTGAAATGACGTGTGTTATGTTTTTGTTGAGCTTTTGGTTTATATCTGACACGTAACAATGGTTTGGTTTTTATTGTTTACAATAAATTTAGAAGCTTCTTTATAGGCTCACATTTGGACATGGATTCCTTTAAAGTGGAATGATATACGTCAACATTTACAATGTCAAGCCAAGTGTCATGAATATTTTTATTCAAAGACGGGAAACTAAGACATAGAGCAGCACTATAAGTAAGTAACAGTAGAATGACGGTAACATTTGAAGTGTCAAGCCAAGTGTCATATTTTTATTCAAAGACGGGGAAATTAAGACAGAGAGCAGCACTAGTTAGTGAAAATTGTCGAAAACAAAATAATACCGACATTTGACAGTTGAACCTAAAGATAGCTGGATGTTATAGAACGAGGTTTGACACTGATGGATGTGATTCTTTCACATCCCTGTGGTAACCATGAGATACTGGCTTCATCCAACCGGATTTGATTTGCCAAACTTATCAGAGGGAGTATTGGACACAGAAAGAGAAATAGGAACACTTTAAGCAAAGCCTTGTCTAAATGACAACAGAGCATTAACGACCTATACAGGGCATAAAACCTAGCTCTTCATTTATTTGTCATGTTTTTTTCCACAAAGAATCTGGAACGCCGATTCTAAACGCAGCTTTGAGAAGCTCGTAATGGCAATTTTATGCTTTTGGGAATTTAACTGACATTCGCATGAGGTGGGGCAGTGAAAAAACTAAGATGTTGTCATTTACAGCTTTGGACCAGTGAGCCCGCTTTTGGTAGTCCAAATCAATGAGAAAATAAGAGCACAGAACCCACCACCTGCTATCCTCAGGTCAAAACAGTAGGAGTGGTTCTCCAGGTGGGGTTAGGTAAGGTTAGGTTAGGTTAGGTTAGGTTAGGTTAGGTTAGGTTAGGTTAGGTTAGGTTAGGTTAGGTTAGGTTAGGTTAGGTTAGGTTAGGTTAGGTTAGGTTAGGTTAGGTTAGGTTAGGTTAGGTTAGGTTAGGTTAGGTTAGGTTAGGTTAGGTTAGGTTAGGTTAGGTTAGGTTAGGTTAGGTTAGGTTAGGTTAGGTTAGGTTAGGTTAGGTTAGGTTAGGTTAGGTTAGGTTAGGTTAGGTTAGGTTAGGTTAGGTTAGGTTAGGTTAGGTTAGGTTAGGTTAGGTTAGGTTAGGTTAGGTTAGGTTAGGTTAGGTTAGGTTAGGTTAGGTTAGGTTAGGTTAGGTTAGGTTAGGTTAGGTTAGGTTAGGTTAGGTTAGGTTAGGTTAGGTTAGGTTAGGTTAGGTTAGGTTAGGTTAGGTTAGGTTAGGTTAGGTTAGGTTAGGTTAGGTTAGGTTAGGTTAGGTTAGGTTAGGTTAGGTTAGGTTAGGTTAGGTTAGGTTAGGTTAGGTTAGGTTATCTGTCACCATTTCCTAAAATCCGATGCCTGAGGGAGCCATTCCGAGCTAAACTTTGAAGCTAATGAGGTTTCTGACGTTGATATTAGCCAGGTCACCTAGGTTTTCAAAGAAGTATTCTCTTGAGTGCAGTTTTCATTTGTTGGAGGACGCTGCACAAGAACAGAGAAGGGAAGGAATACACTCCTTAGCCTCCTCGTCCAAGAAGCTTCGGTATAAGTCAATGCTACAGATGCCTTGACTTTTTGTATTTTTTTCCTGTAAGCACACCGATGATGGTACTAATGTTGGATCTGTACAGCAATATCAACTACAAATAGCGTTTCTGGTTAAAGGTTTGGCCATAGTTGTCTGGATATTAGATACGTTGTACCGTTTATCCATCTGTGGTTTTCTTTCTTGATCACATCCATTGATTGATGATTTACATGTTACGAGGGGCATGACTAACATTTCTACTGGCGGTATAGAATATCTTATGTAGTGTCCAGTCTGGGAAGCTCATCCGTCTAACCTTCCCTGGAATATCTCTGTGTCCCGGCACGCAAAAGAGTTGAATAGGAAAGTTCTCTGCCATTTCATTTAGAGATAGTCGGCTGATTTCGATGTTGATGAGATGGAATCCAAGGATTTGATTACCGAATGGCTGTCACTGAAGATGCTAATATTCTTCGTTGGTATTACACTTCATCTCAGCCACGACAAGGCTTCTTTAATTGCCATGATTTCCTTCTGGATGATTTATTTGCCATGATTTCCTTCTACATTGATCGGTAATGCGAAAGGATATGCTTAAGTTAAGCATATCGGAGAAAACCCCATCACCCACTCCAAATTCTGTTTTAGACCCATCCATGTGGAGTTATTAAGTTTGTTGTCTCCAATCAAACCCGACTTCCATTCTAGGCGACTTGGAATGGTCGGTGTTCTCTGTTATGTTAAGGTGATTTTGTATCTTTGTGTGTTCACCTTGAGGGGGTATCCATTGCAACGAGGTCTCAGTCCCACAGCTAAACTAGCTGCGGTCTGTTTGCCATGAACATTTAGGGACATTCGATGCAGGATAGCATCAATTCGTAGCATTAATTCCTTTCAACATATTGTCACAGTTTTGCTTCGCTATTTATTTACAATAAATTTGAAAACTGCATATGCGCGTCTAATGGTAGTCCGAATTCCCATTCCAGCAGTATAGACACCAACCAACTACGAAAAATTAACGATGGATTGTGTCTGTGATATATTTTTTAAATGCTGCCAGTGAATGCCGCTAGATGGCGATACTGAATTAATTATATTTATGGAAGGTCGCATATGCCCCATCGCTTCTTAGTGTTTCTAAACGGACATCTGACCATCAGGCAATATGTGCATTGCCTTGCCTTAATCGTAAATGTTGGTATTGAATGTGTCGGTGAGGTAGTTCCCGACCCTGATGGAACAGCGAGAATTCTCCATCGTCACCCTGCACAGACGGACCAATTTGAGCGGTATACCAAAACTAGCCCAGGCTCTGTATAATTCGTCTCTATAAATACTGTCGTATGAGACTTTGAAGTCGAATAGGTGGTGAGTATCGATTTGGACTTCTTGGGTTTTTGTTGTGGACTTTTCTGACCTGAAACCACACTGATAAGGGCCGATCAGATTGTGGGTCAACGGTTTCAGGCGTTCACATAATAAGGCAGATAGGATCTTGAATTCGATGTTGAGGAGACTTGTGCCTCTGCAGTTGGCACAGTTCAGAGGGTCTCCTTTTTGTGGATCGGGCAAACGATGCTAAGGTTCCATTCTTCTGTCATACTTTCATCTGACCAGATTTGGCTTATGAGTTGGTGGATTCTACTTACCAAGTCATCTCGGCCAGCCTTATATAAACTTCGGCGGGAAGGCCTTCATTTCGGGCAGCCTTATTAAGCCTGAGTTTAGATATTGCTATCCTCACTTCACTTAGGTCGGGTGGTTGTGTCTTAACTACGATATTTCCTTGTTCATCTCGGCAGGATTCTGTTCGAGCTTTGCATCCTTGGCTTTGACGTTTCACACTTTGGTAAAACTTGCGAACATTGTTCCTGGAGTGGCTCCTCTCTATATAATCGACCGCGCGCTTTTCTTGCTCTTTTTTCTTCTTTCTGAAAAGCCGATATTCTTCCCTTCTTCTTTGCCTATAGAGCTCAATGGCAGCTCTCGTCTTCGCCTGCAGCTTAGCCTTGTAGGCCTCGTTCTTGACTGTGAACATCTGTCTGTATTCCTCATCAAACCAGGGGTTGACCTTATGGCTTGATGTTGCCATTGTTCTTCGACATTCATTGCTGTTGGTATGGTGTTATTCGAGAGGTTTACTGATAAGCGTTGCGCGAAGGCCTAGGCGGTCTCTTGCGATTGCAGTCTTTCGACGTTGAATTTTGGTGGTTTGTTGTGGCGTGGTGGATATCCGAGTGGACCGAGTCGATGTTAGCCCTTTGGAATGTTCGGACATCCAAAATACTGGATGCGTACACTGGATGGGTACATTGGCATTTCGTTCCATAGCGAAGTCAGTTAATCCCTTGCCAGACGTGTTATCGTGTAGGCTGTGTTTTGCGACAAATCTGCTAAAAATTCCTTCAATTCCTACATTTGGGTTCAAATCTCGCAGCACTATTTTAACATCGTACTTCGGTGGTCGCTCATAGGTTTTGTCAAGGAGCTCAAAGGAGCGCGTGAGCTCATATAAGGGTAATGTTGGCGAATTCGACCTTGATGCGGACTGTAACAATGCGTTTGCTAATGTCTTGGAAACATAAGACTTCTTGCCACTAGATGTCACAGTTTTTCACATCGTATTTCCTAGATTGCAGTAATTTCTACTTTTGTAGTAGTTTAGGGCTTCCGCTAGTTGTTCAGATGAACCTCTCCTGTTATATGTTCTTACATTCCAGCTGCAGATATACGAACGTCGTTGTTTGTTTTTTCTTTAGCATGGTCGTCAATAATATAAAGTCATCCCTTTCCGAGGCTCTCGGTTGCTTCGTAAGTGGGAAGTTAAGTCAAAGCACAACCCTCAACCTGGAAGGCCAGTTCCAATTTATTAAATAGTATCAGTATCTTCCGTCACCATCTCTTCAAGTTCAAGTGTTCTGACTAACCATTGGGATTCCTAGATATCCTGTTGTCCGAATATGTCAGCGCAGCTCAAAAATATTGTTTAGTGTATCCATCCTGACTGTAGACGCTATCCTTGAATCCATCTTGGAAATTCTCCCACTGCCATCTCGGGAGGTTTTTGGATAGGGCACCTTACGCCCATCTAGTTTTGGTCCACGAGTGGTATATGGCGGCCATAATGGCATGAATTTAGCTTCAAAATTTCTCATCGTTTTTATCTGGTCACCCTATATACTTAAAATTTGTATACATTACATCTCCAGATCCTACATTTCAATTTCCAGACTTTTGCGATAATTATCCCGTCGGCGAGTAAAATTTCCCGCCTTTTGTGCCGCACGTTATTTTTGTCGCGCGTGTTATTCCCACGGAGTATAAACATAGAAATTCTATAAAAAGGACCTTAATTTCCATACCCTACCTTATAGAATGCCTAGACCATACCCAAAAATCCATATGTCCATAGACCGCAAACAAAATGAGGGTGATAATAAGGTGCGCAAAAATGGACGGAACTATTCCTCGTGGTTAGAAAAAAATCGCAAAAATGACGTGCGGAAAAATTCCTGCTATTGTAGAACCTTAATCTCAACTATGACTAGAAGGTCTGCCGTTATGAAGTTCACATAAGATGCCCGTATTCTCTCGGTCTCCATACCAAGAAGACTTTTGCGTGTGAAAATTTGCCTTGAGTCAGTGATTGTTGTGTTCTCCAACTGTCATGTGTCAAGAAATTCGGCTCCAAGATGGCGTGTGTGACTTTTGCGATTACAACAAAAACAACAACATTTATGAAAACTTGGAGAATCGCAAAATCGGGCTGTAATGGCAGAGTCCCAAACCTGTTAATGGCCTAGAGTGAATAGCTTCTCCTAATAATTCCATTTGCGGTTTCCGGCGACGATTTTTTTTTAGATACATCAGCTCCTGTTTCGACAAGGAACCAAGTGCTCTTCTGTTTTGGGCTTAAAGATGTTTTAAAGTAAGGGCCTTGCAGACGCCTCAATGCTCGATAGCACACTTATTTTTTCCGCGCTTTTTATCAGCTAAACTGCACAGACGCCTCAATACTCGATGGAACACTTATTTTCCGTCGCTTTTTACCGGCTAAGCTGCACAGCTATTGGTATTTTCGAGCATCGATTCTGAAGTTTTTGTGGAATCGTTAGTCAACTATTAGGCGGTGTGAATGATTTAAAGACGATCTAGGAACTCCGTTACTGTTTATGTAATTGTTTCCAAACGCATTTCAAACTTGGACAAGGATTTTCAGATCCGATATTTGATATGGTTCCGTCTGTAGCAATGGACCGTGAGACGGCATTTAAATTCAACGACAAGAGCTGCTCTGGAATATTAAAAGCGGCAATTATAGCTCGTAGCGCATGAAAACAGCCCTTCATCTGGTCAGCGAGCTTAGACAGGCTCTCAGTTTTGAAGCCAGCAAAAATATTTTAATCGCTTGACAAATAAAGTTCGATTCAGCTGACAATGTTGTTTCACTTAAATAAAAATCCTAGCTAAGGCATCGGTGGAATGCGGTCCATGGCAGATATGGCCCATATATGGCCACAATTATTCTGGTCGGATCTGTAGATATGGATTTGGCATATTTTATGGCCATGTCGGTAGAGATTTTACAAATGGCGTCAAATATCAAGTCGGAGTTATAAAGCGATAATAATTTAAAAACACTCCAAAATGACCAAAATATAGCCTAGACAAACAGACTCAAACATTATAGCCCACCAAGTATTTGACACATGAAAAATAGAAACTAACGTTTCAATTATGACAGCTTTTCAAACACGCTTTTCTTATATTGACTTGTCACAATAAAATCCTTTATTTAACCATGCAATTGACATAAGATGTTTGAGTTCTTTGAATGACAGATGAAATCTCTAAATTCTACGGTTTAACTATCGTGCTACACTGAGTTGCTCTCTTGCTGTCAAGATATCTTAGTATGTGTTTGGTGTGAATGTGAATTTAAATGAACATTTACGCGTGAATAGCTTATGAGTTTTGTGCGTTTTCTCTAAGTAACGTGGACAGTAAGCAAGGAAATAATAACCCAGCTATTGACATTACAGCAGGAACGCAAATGTCACCGACTGGGAGCTCAAGATATACAATTCCTCCAATTAAAGCGCCACACAGACCAAAGCCAGCGAATAAACCAAGAGCAGTCGTTCTAAAATTCGAAAACAAAAATATTAAGCTGTTGGCAACACTACTCAAATGTCACTTACCTCAATAAGGTGCGGTAGTACTCGATTGTGAATAAAGTCAACGCCATTAAGCCGGCAAAAATGACAGCTTGTATAATTCCGATGGTCCAATAGACGGAACTATCACCACAAATGAAGCCAACCACGCAGCAGAGAAATGCGGTCATTGAAATGCAAAAACCTAAAATGATTGAACATGCAAATGTCAGAGTAACGTAACGTATCGCTTCACATGACTTACTGGCAACACGAGTCCGTCCGAAACGATTGAGTGTCAAACCGGTCCATATTACAATAAGTAACGAAGGCAAGATGCACCCGATGTTGGCGTGATGCAGAACCTTACTAAAGATGTTGAAGTCAAACTGTTGGTCACATCCGCCAACCATTCGATCGATTTCCGTGCTGTTTTTGACGCAGCCGATGAAGTTTTGTTCATCCACGTTGGTATCGATAAATCTGTGATGAAAGGTGGAGACGGTTTACTTGCTATGTCATGTCGGCTTAAGGACAGTATCATATGAGCTCCTCTTTCACAGCAGAGAAGGATGAAGATACTGATGCTCTGAAAAACCCTCTCCAATGTCAACTTTGGCAATTACGAAATCGATTCGAAATCGACGAAGTGTACATTGGAGAGGGTTATGAGAACATCAGAATCCCCACACTTCACTGTTGAGAAACCCAAAAAACATGAGTTATGTCAAATTTGACAGTTCTAATAAAGATGCACAGTGATCTGCTCTGTGTAACGCGGCTCGAAGGACCATGTATCGATTTTCAAAACCCAACTTACTTAACATTACTGAAGAACGTATTTACAAAGCTCGTATTCCCCGTCTTGACTCCATGGAAATTACTATCCAAGAACGTACAATTGATGAACTTGACATAGCTCAGGAATATCTGCTCGAATGTGACATTCACAAATCTACAAAACTCGAAATTCTGATTGACAAAGTTCATGGAAAGTGTTATGTTCTCCAAAGTGTTGTTGTACGTCACCACCTGTGGAATAAAAAATCTCTTCAAAGACAGCTGACCTCCATCGCCAGCATTAATCTTACCGTCATGCTGTTGAAAACCTCTGATTCCAGTGATCGCGATAGCCTAAGCGAAAAGACCGTCAGCCCGTATGTACTGAATAGCGTGCCAAACCAAATAATGATCATCATGAGAGTGGTCTTCAAATACATGGGACGGAACAAGCATACAAAGCTGAAAAAGAACTAGAAATACTCCTTTCACATACTTTGACTTTAAGACAAGCCTAAATGGGACAAACCTGATGCAGATCATTCACCATCCCAGTCAGCACACTCTTTGGTGTAACATGGCGTTCATGATGTATCCCCGGTAGCTCCAACTCTGTAAGAGTATACCTCCCATTGGCACGATTGGCGCAGTAAATCTTCTGATAAATCTCCAAAGCCTCCATTTCCCGACCAACTTCCAACAACCAACGGGGAGATTCCGTCAAAGTAAACAGTCCAATAATCGGCACAATCGACGACACCGACAATGCCAACAAGAAAAGGTGCCATGCTCTAAAGTGCTCCCTCTGCTCCAACATGAGTTCCTGTCCCGTCATGGGTAGCACCATAAAAGCAGTTGCTCCCACAAAAATCGCTCCACTCAAGCCGATTGCCACAAAGATCGCAACACTCCTACCGCGCTGTTTGCTCGAGGTGAACTCTGCAACGATAACAGCACTGACTGGGAATATCCCACCAGCAGCAATCGAAGCGCAAAGAATCGCCATGGCAAATGGTCCAAAAGTCGGCATAAAGGCCGAAACCACTGAAAAGATGGTCATGCAGAACATGCAGGCGAGTAGAGTCCTCTTGCGTCCATTGAGATCGGCAAAAGATCCCCACACCATTGCTCCAAATGCCGTTCCAAATACACTCAACACGATGAGGGTGTTCTTCTGATCTGGTTGCATGCAAAATTCCAAATCTATCGACGGCAGGATGAAGAATAGGGAGAACATCTGAACGATTTGGGCGGCGAATGCGAAACCAGCGATGCAAATGATCATCGCTTGGCACTTGCCAAAGCCAACCTGAGGATGGAAGGGTGTTGTGACAGTTGGATGGAGTTAGATGAAAGGAGTTTACCTGTTTCAATGCGTCTGCGTGAAATTGTGTCTTGAGACTTCCACCTGAGAAGTTCATAAAGTCGTTGATCAGTTCGGAGTTTTGACTTTCATCCGAGGCGGAGCTCTTCTGCAATGGAAATGGAAATTTATTTGAGTTGGATTTACAGGAACACAAGAGAGGTTATGGTAATCGTTTGAACTGCATTAAGCCTGTTGATATCGATGATAAGTGTGTCTTTAGTAATAGATGTCACGAACTGCTATAAACCGCTTTTGAACAAGCTGCTGCACGGTCAAAACCGATTTCCTTATCCCCACACCAAATTTTATAAAATTCCCTTAAATCTCACCTCAGAAAAGATTTAAAGCCTCAAGATCACTAAAATTCATAATATTTCGTCAGACATATTGGTGAAACGTCAAATCCGGCGGTCATATGATAGGCAATGCGATACTAACTGCGACTTTCAGACTTCACGTGGCTGGGAAAACTCCCAAGATGTAGTCAATGGTGGCGTATACATTCCCAGTTACGATAGACAAAGTGAATAACATAGATGAGCTGCCTCGGCATATTCGGACAACAGGTCATTTAGTAATCTCAAAGTCCCTTGAACAAATATGCTGACGGAAGGGCTGGAAGGCCAACGGCAACTCTCAATTCGATGGAAGATATTGATGGCTGCGTGTCCTAGTGGTATTTAATAAATTGGAACTGGCCCTTCAGGTTGGGGAAGTGCATTGCGTTAACTACGCAAAGTACGAAGTAACCAAGAGCCAAGAGCCTTGGACTGATCTTATTGTTGACGACCATGCAAAACGAAAAAAGGACAACTACGTTCGTATCTGCAGCTGGAATGCGGGAACATTAAACTACCGCCACCTGCAGCCAAGGTAATAAGGCAGATATCCATCACGCCACAGTAAACCAGAAATACTGTGGAAAATGTAACATCGAATGACTGCAATCGCCGGAGACCGCCAAGACCTTCGCGCAACGCGTATTCCTCAACCTCTCGATTCACACCATACCACCAGCATCTAATGTCGAAGAACAATGGCAACGAGACCAACAAGCCATTAGATCAGCCGCAACTGATGTGCCAGGTTTCATGCGTCCACCAGCAAGAAACCCCTGGTATGATGAGGAATGCCGACAGATACTCGCAGCCAAGAGAACGAGGCCTGCAAGGCTAAGCTGTATGTGAAGACGAGAGCTGCAATTGAGCTCTATAGGCAGAGAAGAAGGGAAGAACACTGGCTTTTCAGAATAAAGAAAAAAGTGCAAGAAAAGCGCGCGATCGAGGATATAGAGAGGTGCCACTCCAGGAACGATGTTCGCAAGTTTTACGAAAGTGTAAAACGCCAAAGCCAAGGACACAAGGCTCGAACAGAATTCTGTCGAGATGAACAAGGAAAAATCGTAGTTGAAACACAGTCATGCTCAGGATATGGAAGAACCACTTCTGCAGGCTATTAAACGGCGATGACGAACAACATCTCGCTGTCCGGCAGAACGAACCATTCAATGTTGGCAACGACAGCGAAAACTACCAACCACTCGACCGAAATGAAGTGAGGATGGCAATATCTGAACTCAAGCTTAATAAGGCCGCTGGAAATTATAAAGTTGGCGGAGATGACTTGGTAAGTAACATCCACCAACCCCTAAGACACATCTGGTCGGATGAAAGTATGCCTGAAGAATGGAACCTCAGCATCGTTTGCCCCACAAAAAGGGAGACCCTCTGAACTGCGCCAACTACAGAGGCGCATAAGTCGGCTCAACATCGCCTACAAGATCCTATCTGCCGTAATATGTGAGCGCCTGAAACCGTTTACCAACAACTTGATACCATCATCAGTGAGGCTTTAGCCCAGGAAAATCGACAAGTCATCAAATCTTCACACTTAGTCAGATCCTGGAAAAAAACCCAAGAAGTCCAAATCGATACATATCCTGGACTCATTACCCAACGGCATGGTCACGTTTCCAACAGACTACATCACACCTACACTAAGTTTTAAGAAAGGCTTCCACGTAGGCTTTTCTACCAGAGCTCAGTAGAAGAGGACCGAAGTAGTAATAAATTTCGACACGGTCGTCTACACAGACGGATCTAAGATGAACTGTGGTGCTGGGTCCGGAGTCACCGAAAATATCAGTATCATATCGCCTACCGGATTTTGCCAGCGTATTCGAGGCGGAACTAATGGCTATCCGTGAGGCTTGCACGTGACTTGGATGTGACACTATGAAAAAGCAAAATATTGCTATCCTCATGGATAGTCAAGCGGCCATTAAGGCCTTCAACTAGGCTACCATATCCTTCAAGCTGTTACAGTTATGCCGGAACGAACTTTCCCATCAGGGCGAACGCTTCACACTTCTTAAGGTTCCAGAGCACAGTGACATTGAAGGAAACGAGCGTGCAGATGCAGTGGCCAGGCAAAGCTGAACTCTACACGGCTTACTGCGGCAAGGGTTCATATCCCGCTAGGTGCGGTTAAGGGACAAATCCACTCATACTTCCTGAAGAAGGCCGACACAAATTGCGTCATATCGACGAAGATATCGCCTTCCTACGACAAGAACAGAAAAAACGACCTACTGCATAGAACCCGCCCAGATATCGCAAGAATTACGGCGATAGTCCGTTTTCTAAACCAGACAGGCTGGATCTAGAGACCGCATCCACAACAATCACAATAAAGGTCACACGGGTCGTGGTCCCAAATTGGCAGAACCGCCACCTCTAACTACCTACCTACCCTACAAAATCGACATCCACCACCTATTCATCGATTTTGAAGGCGCATACGACAGCATTTATAGAGACGAACTATACAGAGCCATGTCTAGTTTTGGTATACCGCCCAAACTCGTCCGTTTATGTAGGATGACGATGGAGAATTCTCACTGCTCCATCAGTGTCGGAATCAACCTCACCGACACATTCGATACCAAAACGGGTTTAGGCAAGGCGATGTGCTGTCATGTGACTTCTTTGATCTGATTCTTGAGAGGATTGTGCAAAACTCCCGAGCCAACACCAGAAGCACAATCTTCCAAGAAATCGGTGTAACTACTAGCATACGCCGACGATATTGACATCATTGGTCGGACTCAACGTGATGTCATAGCCACGTTTGCTATTTTAGAGATGGAAGCGGCAAAAATGGGTTTAGCAGTAAATGAGGGTAAGACTAAGTATATGCTGTCAACACGAAAGGACACACAACATAAACGAATTGGACAGAACGTCACCATTGACAGATGTAACTTTGAGGTAGTACGGGGCTTTGTCTACCTCGGCTTCGCTATTAACTCAACACATTTGGTCAGAAATTAAATAAAGAATTCCTCTTGCCAGCCGCTGTTTCTTCGGGCTAAGAAAGCACTTTAGTCGTAAAGGCCTCACTCGAACTACTAAGGAGATTCTATATAAGACCCTGATCATCCCAGTCCTGCTCTACGGCGCTGAAGAATGCACCTTATCAAAAGTAGATGAAGTAAGCCTTGGTCGCTTTGAGAGGAAAATTCTTCGATCCCGTTTGCGTTGACTATACGAGCTGTACAGCGACATGCCCCTAGTCAAAAAAAAACTCTGCATTGGACGTTGACTAGGACATGTAGAGCGAATGGACACCAATACTCCGCTTCGCAGAGTCTTCGATTCCCAGCCAGACGTCGGATGAAGTAGAGGAAGACCTCGCACAAGTAGAAACCGACCTCAACCAACTTGAAGTGCGCAACTGGAGGCAGTTAGCTAAGGACCGGGCTAATTGGAGAGGCATGTTGGTTGAGGGGCATGTTCCTTCCGGACCGTCATTTAAATAAGTAAGTAAGTCAATTTCGACGCCGACTTTCAGTCCGTCCTATCTCAACTGATCTTATACTGAGGCATTTACCAGCTCTCCTTAAAGAGACTGAAATGACTCATGAATGAAGAGGCACCTGAGGACCCGTTTAGACGCGTCGTTCAGGTGAGGATTTCGCTGCCGTATCTGAAGCTGTCCTGAAGGTCCGACACTAAGACGTTCACCTTTTTAATAACTAAGAACTTGGCTCGTTTAATATAGGCTTTCATTATTTCTGGCTTTTTAAACTTTTTTTTCGGTTTTTGTCTGATGGGTTGGCCTAAGACATAAAACAGAGTTTTCTCAGTCTAATAGCTTCAAGTCAAACCATCCGTTTCCCTTCAGTCTGATAATCGTAATTCTACATTGGGAATAAAGGATCTCATTGTTAACTGAGTTCTTTCTTTCTATTAAGCGGTCAAACTAAGAGCCTGCCTCTTCATGTTGAGTGTTGTGCTTTGTAAAACTACACAAACACGACAGAGGAAAAATTTGACATCACTAAGGACTGCCTCTATTGATATTACTTACGAAGTTTAAACTCCCCGGGTTATATAGTGAATAGCAAACCAATAACTCGAGCTACCAAGGACCAACAAAATTGGGATTACCGCCTTCAGTTTATAACCTTTGCTTTTAAAAATGTAAGTCCTTCAACCAAGAGTTAAAAAAATCCAAAAAATGTATTAACCTCAAACCTAAGTTCCTTATTTATCCACAAAGAATGAGATTTTACAGTTTAACGCCGATCCCGAACGGGAATTTTGAGAAGCTTTTCATCACAGTTTTATAATCTGGGGAATTGGTCAGACTTTCTCAAGTGGTAGGGCAGCGAAAAAAACGCAGGTGTTGTCACTTTCGACATTAGAACTTAACAGTCAACTGCAGCAACCAAAACTACACATAAATAGGAACATAAATTTGCAATTAGAGTTTTCTAACCTCAAAATGCGAAGCACATATAACAAAAAGGATACATTCCGGAGCGAAAAAAAAACTCAGAGTGTTGTCACTTTCGAGTTTTGAACCAAGAACCCTTAGTTGGTGCAGTTAACCAAAACTACACTCAAATAGGAACATAAATTTGCAATTAGAGTTTTCTAACCTCAAAATGCGAAGCACATATTACAAAAAGGATTCATTCCGGAGCGGTAAAAGTATACCAACCCCAATCACTTCACAAAAAGTCAACACTACACACACTTACCCGGCAATTTTCGTCACCACCGCAATCATTCCCACCACCTTTGACCGTGTTCTCATAAGACGGTGGTGCTGTCGACAAAACCCCATTCGATGTCAGCGGTGCCTTTGGACCCTCCGTGTAAGTCATTGAATTCGTTGTACTTCGATCTCCGATTAAACGGGCCTCCTCCGAATCGTCTTTCATTGTTGGCAAAGCCTTCCCAGTCCACGTCTATTGTAAACCGTTTCGAAACACAGCCATCTAAAAATAAAAAAAAAGTGTATTTTTTGAAAACGCACTTTCAAGCCCTCCAAGAGTCACAACAATCCATAATTAGTTTTGTTTTCGACATGGAAACTAACGTGTGTATGTGTGTGCGTGTGTCGATGAAACTGGGTAATGAGTGCAAGGTGTATTATCGATTTTTGTTCCGTTTCGTCCACCCGCCCGGTTGCTGGAAGTGTGTATTCGATGGTTTGGAAAATGTTTTTCAACCGAAAAAACTCCGAATGGACTATAGGTGATCTTTTGCAAAAGCGATTCTTCTTACTAATTTTACTAAAACTCTCACTAAGGCAATAAACAATTGAAGAGGATACGTTGAAGGATATGTTAGAGGATATGTTTATTCGTGCGAAACAATTGGCTCGGAACTGTGAATGGAGACGTCGGGAAAAATGTGTTACACTAACTATTTGCGGGGTGGTAAGGCAATGTGGTGCCGCTGAGCGCATGAGCCAAATAACAAACCATTAAGTTGCACATTTAGGTGTGTTCCATTTTTTTGAAGAGTCGATGGGGCAGGATTAAGGCAGGTCAGGTGTTTGCGTCGGATTAAAAAAAAAACAAATATTTTGCAAGAGGCATGGTATGTACCATTTTATGGGAAGCAGCAAGATTCCATTTAACAGCTGAAAACTATGGCATTCTGATGACATTTTCCAAAAATTGTAAGCACTGTGTTTATTTCATGCTTTTAAACAAAATTGGTTCCATACGCATATGGTGACCTAATGACCAGTGAGTTCCGGTTACTTTTTACTGTCTTAACCAAATTTACTTACTTACTTAAGTGGCGCTACAGTCCGGGATGAACCCGGGCCTCAACCAACACACCTCTCCAATTAGCCCGGTCCTTAGCTAACTGCCTCCAGTTGCGCACTCCAAGTTGGTTGAGGTCGGTTTCTACTTGTGCGCTCCACTTAATGCGAGGTCTTCCTCTACTGCGTCCGACGTCTAGCTGGGAATCGAGAACTCGGCGAGCCGTCCTTCATGTTCTAGCCATCTTAAATGTCCAATGCGAAGTTTTTTTTTATATAGGGGCATGTCGCTGTACAGCTCTTATTGTTCGTGGTAGAATCTTCGTCTCCATAGCCCGTCAACGCAAACGGGACCGAAGATTTTCCGAAGAATTTTTCTTTCGAATCGACCAAGGATTTCTTCATCCGCTTTTGATACGGTCCATGCTTCAGCGCCGTAGAGCAGGACTGGGATGATCAGGGTCTTATATAGGATCTCCTTAGTAGTTCGAGTGAGGTTTAACTACTAAATTGCCTTCTTAGCCTGAAGAAACAGCGATTGGCAAGAGTAATTCTTCGTTTGATTTCTGACGAGATGTTGTTGTCAGAGTTAATAGCGGAGCAGAGGTAGACAAAGTCCCGTACTTACCCTCATTTACTGCTAAACCCATTTTTGCCGCTTCCTTCTCTATACTAGCAAACGTGGATATGACATCACGTTGAGTCCTACCAATGATGTCAATATCGTCGGCGTATGCTAGTAGTTGCACCGATTTTCGGAAGATTGTGCCTCTGGTGTTGGCTCGGGAGTTTCGCACAATCCTCTTAACACAGTCACATGACAGCGCATCGCCTTGCCTAAATCCTTTTTTGGTATCGTATGTATTGGTGAGGTCGATTCCGACCCTGATGGTGCAGCGAGAATTCTCCATCGTCATCCTACACAAACGGACGAGTTTGGGCGGTATACCAAAACTAGACATGGCTCTGTACAGTTCGTCTCTATAAATGCTGTCATATGCGGCTTTGAAATCGATGAATAGGTGGTGGGTATCGATTTGGACTTCTTGGGTTTTTTCCATGATCTGCCGAAGTGTGAAAATTTGATCGATTGCGGACTTTCCTGTCCTTAAACCACTCTGATAAGGGCCGATCAGGTTGTTGGTAAACGGTTTCAGGCGTTCACATATTACGGCAGATAGGATCTTGTAGGCGATGTTGAGCAGACTTATGCCTCTGTAGTTGGTGCAGCTCAGAGGGTCTCCTTTTTTGTGGATCGGGCAAACGATGCTGAGGTTCCATTCTTCAGGCATACTTTCATCCGACCAGATTTGGCTTATGAGTTGATGGATGTTACTTACAAAGTCATCGCCAGCTTTATAAAGCTCAGCGGGAAGGCCGTCATTTCCGGCGGCCTTATTAAGCTTGAGTGTAGATATAGCTATCCTCACTTCACTTAGGTCGGGTGGTTGGCAGTTTTCGCTGTCGTTGCCAATATTAAATGATTCGTTCTGCCTGACAGCGGAATGTTGTTCGTCATCGCCGTTTAACAGTCTGCAGAAGTGGTTCTTCCATATCCTCAGCATCGACTGTGTCTCAACTCCGATATTTCCTTGTTCATCTCGTCAGGATTCTGTTCGAGCTTTGTATCCTGGGCTTTGACGTTTTACACTTTGGTAAAACTTGCTAACATCGTTCCTGGAGTGGCACCTCTCAATATCCTCGATTGCGCGCTTTTCTTGCTCTTTTTCCTTCTTTCTGAAAAGCCGATGTTCTTCCCTTCTTCTTTGCCTATAGAGGTCAATGGCAGCTCTCGTCTTCACCTGCAGCTTAGCCTTGTAGGCCTCGTCTTAATAAATCTATTATTCAGAAAATTATGTACCCTCCCAAGTACAAATTATTGAAGAAGTTGGAATTAAACCTTGCTATAGCTTTTTAGTCGTACACCAAATTCCTTGTGCCCTGCGACCCAAATTAGAAGCTGTACGCGTCAATGTAGCTTGACGCGACATTACCGGTCCATACAGAGCTTCAAACCTAACTTCTCCATTAATTTGTGTGTGCGAAGTTATATTTTTGACATAAAGAATGGGACCTCCCGTTTTACGCCGATGCCGAACGGCAAATTTGAGAAGCTTTACATGACAGTTGCAGTCAGGCTTTTGCAAGCGGTTGGGCAGTGAACAAAAATAAGATGTCATTACTATCGGTATTTAATCCAAGGACCTCGCGCTTAGCAATCCAACTCCAATCCAAGGCACTAGCTACAAGACCACTACACCCATATGGTATCTATATGGGACTACTTTTCGAAGTTATATGTGAGTGAACCTAACACTTACCGGAGAGGTCCCCTAGGGTACAGTGATGGATCCATAGAACTGGGTCTAATCACGGTAATAAGAACACCCGGGCTGTGATAAGTTTCCAAATATTGAAGAGAAGAAAAGCCGAAAAGCTGTCTTTAAGCAGCATTGCCAACAGCTGCTTAATGGGCATCATGTAGAGAGAGTGATAGGGCAAGAAGAGAACCCACATCCAGTCAATGAAGAACTAGTTCCTAGTATAGAAGAAGTTGGCCTAGCTATAAAAAAGCTTAAGAACAACAAGGCCGCAGGTTCTGATGGCTTACCAGCGGAGCTTTTTAAATACGGTTTTGATGTTTTGGTAGGGAGCATGCACCCAATCATCAACCAAGTATGGGTGGAACAAAACATGCCCGATGACTGGACTATCAGCTCCATATGCCCCATTTACAAAAAAGGCGATCCTTTGTCTTTCAAGAACTATCGAGCCATATCGCTGCTTAATGTCGCATACCACATCCTATCCAACGTACTGTGTGAACGTCTAAAACCGTTCTGCAACACACTAATCCGCACGTACCAGTGTGGCTTCCGGCCCGGCAGATCGACTATAGACCAAATTTTCACACTTAGGCAAATCCTGGAAAAGACGAACGAATTTGAAGTCGAAACTCACCACCTATTCATCGACTTCAAAGCCCCCTATGATAGCATACATTGTCAGGAGCTCTATATGGCGATGGCCGAATTCGGAATCCCTGCAAAACTGATTCAGCTGTGTCGCGTGAGGCTGAAAAACACGCGCTGCATCGTACTGTAGCTCCTTCGAACTATTCCAAATCTGTAACGGATTTCGGCAAAGAGACGCGCTATCATATGTGACTTCTTCAATCTCGTACTGGAGCAGATAGTGCGCAGGACAGGTGTTTACATGGAAGGCACTATTTTCAACAGGCCCGTTCAGCTGCTGGGCTATGCGGAATATATTGACATCATCGGTCGCTCCCATCGTGCAGTGATAAAAGCGTTAATGGCGATTGAAGAACAGGCGAAATCCGTTGGCCTTGAAGTAAATGGGGACAAGACTAAGTACATGCTATCAACAAACAAACAAGCATCTGTCCGCCGCCTAGGACAAAACGTCACTATAGAAGCTATTTCGAGGTAGTTAAGGAGTTCACCTACCTCGGAGTTAACATATACTCCACGAATGACACCGTAGTGGATATCCGTCGGAGAATTACTACTTCGGTTTGGCGCAACAACTGGGTTCAAAATTCCTAACTCGAAGGACGAAATGTATGCTCTACAAAACCCTTATCCTGTCAGTTCTATTTATCGTCCAATGTGCTGGACGATAAGCACGAAGGGAGAGCTAATACTGGGCTCCTTCCAAAGAAAAATACTTCTGCGGATTTTTGGTCCTGTGCATGATGAGGGCGAATGGAGGAAAAGATACAATCGCGAACTCTATAAGCTGTACCAAGATGTGGATGCAGTCCAAAAAGCCAAAACACGTGGACTACATTGGCTCGACCACATCGTGCGAATGGACAATAATGCTAAGAGGATCTTCGAATCCCAGCCCCCAGGTTCGGAAAGGCAAGGAAGACCGAACCACCGTTTCAAAGACCAAGCCATCTCGGATGCCAGAGCGCTTGGTCTTGACAACTGGAAGCAGAGAGCCAGAGATCGTAGAAGATGGAAGGCTGCAGTGTCTCAGGCAGAGACCCTTCACGGATTGGGAGCCCGATATGTAAGTAAGTAGAAACGCTGAAAGGAAGGTGAAGATAACTTCCATCTCACACAATTCCTAACTCCATCTTAGGAGTTCTTCCGATGCCGCCTGGAAATAGCATACGAGCTCTCATATGCTACCGGCAAGACTTTATACAGACGTTGAGACCCTATTCATGGTCAAGGTACTAGGCACTTAGCTAGTCGCTACGTGAAGGCTGATAATCGGAGTTTGTAGGCATCAGCAAAACCCAAGGGTTCATATAATCGCATTGCCTACCATTTGACCATTTGACCACTTGACTTTATCCCGGTTGTGGTGTCAAGTAGCATGATACCGGCGGGCGATTGATGAACGATCGCCGTGAGATGACCCAGTCTTCAAATTTCTATTTTATATTTTCAAGCGTTGCGTCGCTTGTATGCTATGTAGCTTCGTCTTGTTGGAACCACAGCTCGTATATATCAATGTTGTCGAGCTCTGTCCACAGAGAATCGGTTAACACCACTATATTCCTGACACCATGAGCTTTGACGATGTCTACTTCTTCATTTCGAAAGATATAAGGTCCAAAGATGCCCCCATGCCATAAACCGCATCAAATAGACAATCTTTGTGGATTGTGTCATCTCCAATAACGACAATTTTGCTTATTGAAATAGTCGCTACAGCTAAAATGGGCATGGCCCGAAAAGATGATTTTTTTTTTGCCAAAATCCGATTCTCCGCCCAACATTTTCAGCACCCAATTAGCAAACTAATGACATTGTCTACGGTCGTCCATCTTTAATTCCAAATCGAAGCGCAAAATAAGCCAAGTTGACTATCTGGCGATGCTCAATTCAGTCGATCTACGCCAAATCGACATTTCTGACTCTTCTTCGATACTGGCAGGCCAAGGCGGCTATGTTTTCCTCACTTTGCACCAATCTAAGTCTGATTGATGGCTTGTGTCCAAAAGGGTCCAAACTTTTCAACGGTGCGACAAATTGCCGGCACATTAAACCCTGATGACGTGAACCAACGATTGATTATGAAATGTCAAACAGCTCATCTTGACAGCTCGATGTCATTTGTAGCTTTGACAGCTGCTGAAAGAAAAAAGTATCACTGCTGCCTGGTCACCCTATAATCGGTTTTTGAAGGTTGTTTATTCTTTGTTGACTCAAGGTTGGCATCTTCTGAACATGCTTACAATTGAATATTTAATCTCTTACTAAAATTCAAGCAGATAATTTATGAAGGTTAATAAGGCATCACTTGCGTGACAGTTGAACAAAGCTGGTGACTACTTCTTAAGTGTTTCTAATGAAACCCCCAAAATCGTAACAAGCTCAGGCTATTACGAACTTCAGAAGAAATGTTGACATTCATTTAAAAGACCTTGAAGTACGTATATCTCAACTCCAATTCCTACAATCACGGTCAACGGGCAATGAAAAAACAATTCCCATCATTACAGTGTGCACATGTCAAATCGCTATACCTGGCCACCCACCTGCATGCATCACCTTCCCCCACTGACAACGTTAACGTCTATCATGGCAATGCAACCCGGCGTTAAAATAAATCTGCAAACGTACAAATGCATGAATATTTCATGATGTTTTCAATGTTTTCGCTCTTTACAATGAAATCGTTTGAAACATGAACATGAACAATGCATGTCGGTGACTCAGTTAAACGCCCTGTTTACCTTTTAGCACGTCTAGATCCAGAGATAAGATTCGCACTTTCCATGTCCACGTTCGCAGTGCAAGTAAAGGACTGTCCTCAGTACGAGTCCGAAGATATCCGAAGAAGGCACATTTCGAGTGTCAACGGACACAGTTTCGAAACGTCAACCTGCGTGCATCATCGACGTTTAACTCTGTGAGATAATTTCAGATAATCGCTCTCAAAGCTTGTGTGGTCATTTAGACCGAAATACTTGAAATTGTTTGAATGGTAATTGCCCGATTAATTTCAATTCGAAATTACAACTGAGAACGAGATAGATGACAGAAAAACACACAACCGTTTGACTCAGCAATTGACAGTCGAAGTGAAATTGAATTCAGTTTTCGTCGAGACATGAACAAGAGTGTTGACATTCCAAGGATTCGTCGGGATTAATAAAGTTTGTCGGTTTTGAAAAGCAGTTTGTACGGTCAAAATATGGCTAAAAATGTGACGGCTTCACAGGCCACCGCATTGAAAGGAGTGTTTCGGAATGGCAGTTACGTAATACCTGGGGTCTATGATTTGAGCGTGGAAGACACCAATTGGGTGTTGACCTCATCGTTTATCATTTTCACAATGCAAACTGGTGAGTTTTTTTTTCTTTTTTTTTTTTAAGAAAATGTGCAGTGGCTCAGTGGTTTGTGAGGTGGATGGATCAACACCAATACCAACACCAAAAGTTGGTCCATCTCTTTCGAAAATATGACAAACCTCCAAGAGACTGTCATGACGAGCTGTTATAATTTACCAATCGGCGTTAAATTGTAGGTCCCCATAGTTGTGTGAAAAACATAATTTCGTACACAAAAATGAATGGAAATGCTGACCCTTAGGACCTGTAGATATGAGCCATTCGTCACGTGGTTCAAAAATAAATAACTGCGTAGCTAGGTTTAAGGCCGCGTGTATTTTTGAAATGTTTTGACTTACTGGCTGATACGCATTCGTCAATCTCTATATTTGATAGTACGTCCGAAGATAAGCTTGAGAGTAAATTGATTAGCGTTCTTGACATGGCGTGTATTACTACGGTTGAATGTTTGAAGAGGCGGAAAGCAGCTGGCTATTTCGTTGGAACATTACGGTAAAAAGTGTAAGGCAGGAGATATTCCTACGAAGTTCAAGCGAAAGTATAGAGTTCGCTACTGTTGAATCTGCTTTGGATGCACGCCTTTGTAAGTGTAAAGCAGGAGATATTCGTACGATGTTCAAGCGATACTATAGAGTTCGCTACGGTTGAATCTCTTATCAGTTTTATTGCACGCCTTTGTATCCTATCCAGTAGGTGCAATAATATCATTGCTGCACCTGACCAGATGTGGGCGTTGAACTCAAGTTTTGGGCGTATATGCGCTTTATAATATATATTGAGGCCCAATCAGAATATGTGAAATATTTCTTACATCTATTGATGAAACCTAGACGAGACCTTTTGCTGCGTTTATTATCGATTTTGAATGTGTGGTCGTTCCAACGAAGGTCGTTATTAACACATATAACGGGTGATTTTTTAGCTGGTTTGGTTTTGGCAACACTGGTTTTGACAGCTGACGTGTGTTTAGTACCTTGTGTCACTGTCAAACAGCTTCAGTTTGGTTTGCAATTTAACCATGGATCGTCTTACAAATGAACAACGCTTGCAAATTATTGAATTTTACTATCAAAATTCGTGCTCGGTTCGAAATGTTCATCGCGCGCTGCTTCCATTTTATGATCGGCATTCTCGACCTTCTGAGCAGTCTATTCGGAAGATTGTGACCAAATTTCGCACCAAATTTACTTTGTTGGACATTAAACCACCAACACGTTTACGTACTGTGCGTAGTGAAGAAAATATTGCGGCCGTATCAGCTAGTGTGACAGAAGACCGCGAAATGTCGATTCGGCGCCGTTCCCAGCAGTTAGGCCTTTGTTACAGCACTACGTGGAAAATTTTGCGGAAGGATTTGGTCGTAAAGCCTTTTAAGATACAGCTGGTGCAAGAACTAAAGCCAGCCGACCTACCACAACGCCGAATTTTTGGTGAATGGGCTCTTGGAAAGCTGGCCGAGGATCCGCTTTTTTATCGAAAAATTGTGTTCAGCGATGAGGCTCATTTTTGGTTGAATGGGTACGTAAATAAGCAAAATTGCCGCATTTGGAGTGAAGATCAGCCAGAAGCATTGCAACAGCTACCAATGCATCCCGAAAAAGCCACTGTTTGGTGCGGTTTATGGGCCGATAACAAACTTTTTTTTGCCCGAAATGGAAGTTCTTGACTTGCATGATATGTGGTTTCAACAAGACGGTGCCACATGCCACACAGCACGCGAAACAATGGCGCAATTGCGAGGCGAGTTTGGTGAACAGTTAATTTCACGTTTCGGGCCGGTCAATTGGCCGCCTAGATCGTGCGATTTGACACCATTAGATTATTTTTTGTGGGGGTATGTCAAGGCTAATGTCTATAGGGACAAGCCTGCTTCGATTGACGCACTGGAAGCCAACATCCATGCATTCATTCGTGAGATATCGGCCGATATGTGTGAAAGAGTATGCCAAAATTGGACTCAGCGGATGGGCTACCTTAGACGCAGCCGCGGTCAACATTTGCATGAAATTATCTTTAAGTTCTAAACCTCTTAAAAAATCACCCTATGCATGGAACATGGGAACTTTTTCGGTTTCGATGATGCAACATGCAAGTGCCATTCATGGATAATGGCTGTAAATTTTGGTTTTGCTAAGATGACAGAAAAATGACAGCATTTTGTTTTGGAAGCATTAACTTCCACTCTATTAGATTTACTGAGCGTACTATCATAAGCAAAGGAATGGATTGGATTAGAAGTTGCAGACAAGAGGTCGTTAATAAAAATAGGAAAGAGTGTCGGAGAAAAAACGGAGCCTTGGGGAACCCCAGCATTTATTTTGTGAGTTGCAGACTTGAAACCGTCCAAAACAACTTGAATTGAACGTTTCGAGTAGTAGTTTCCATTGAAGAGTATCATCGATACCAAAAAGCACGCATTTTCTACAAAAGGGCTTAATGCCAAACCCTGTCAAATGCCTTTGAAATATCAAGTACGACGATCTTGTTATAACCACCAAATTGGATAGATTGGTTCCACTTTTCGGTGAGATATGTCATCAAATCACTAGTGGACCTGCTTACTTACTACCTTAGTCCGGAACGAACCTGGGCCTCAACCAACATGCCTCTCCAATTAGCCGGTGGACCTGTTGATCTTTGAAAGAAGGGTCATAAGTACAATTGATCGGCACTCGGAGAGAGAAGAAAATACGACATTTTTAAGAACGGGCTGGACAAATTAGGTTTTCTATCTACTCGGGAAGAGTCCTGGTGAATAGAACAGATGGAAAAGCTTAAACAGTGGTTTTGGCTATGTAGAAGAACACCTCTTCAGAATTATGAGGGAGATACCATCTGGACCATGGGTTTCCTCTGGGATTGTTAGCCTAAACATTCACTCAACAATATATGAGAAGGCTGCAAACCACTGTATGAATTGTTTAGTATCATATCCCATCCTTTCTTTCAAGTAAACATCCCTTAAAACTGGGTGTGGAGAAAAAGTTTTTTTTTATTTTTATGAATCCTAGCTCAGAATTTTCAGATCACCGTGTCCTTTCATAATTCATTGTGGCATTAAAAATCATTTTTATAGGAAAAAGCTACCGAAAGAGTGAGATGACGGTGTGCGTTAATTGTTAACCTCTGTAGATTTTACTCATCCGTAATATTGAAGAAAGCAAGCCATTCCATATCTGTGTAGTGTAGATCTTCTATACTTTACTGTGCGCCCGAAAACAGGCTTTAAAAAATATTACGAGTATTACGATAAAACTGAAGGACAGGTGGGATACAACTAAATATTTCATCAGAACATTTGTGGTGGAAGTACCGGTATAAGAGCGCAAGGCATCCAACATTCCGCCGATGTTTTAGCGAAGGTATTTGGCTACAAATTTCCTGGTTGTCAATAAGTTTGATACCAGGACGCTGGACTCGATCAAGTAAACTCAAGCAAGTTACAGGAGCACCCGCCCATTATGTGCGAGTTGTATTCAAGTCTTTGACGAATATAGGCTTTATATATATTAGCTAAATCCGTTGGAGTGAAAAACCATTTTAGGAATCCTAGGCAACTAGCGCCACCTTTTGCAGCATCTCTAATTTGCTGGTTCCAACGAAGGTCTGGGATATTTTCAAAAAATCTAGTCCCTACAGGTACTTCTATTAAATGTACAAAAATTAGTAAACAGGATAGTTTCGTTTCCTCGTTTAAAATAGTAGTACCTCCAAATGTATTTGATAAAGTATGCGACACTGACTCATGGCCTTTAAACACTATTGTCAATGAGTTTAGGCCACGTAGAGCTAAACGCGGAGTTAACTCAGCATCAAAAAACTCTACCGACTGTCCCTCTACTACCAAAATGTAAGAGGGCTCCGAACAAAAACTAAAACATTTTTTCTTAATTCCCAAGCCTTTTCTCATGATATATTCTCCTTGACAGAAACGTGGCTTAACGCCAGTATACTTGACTCGGAACTCTTTAATCATGAGTTCTCAGTATATAGGAGTGACCGCCATATAAATGACCTAAAAGCGCTTGGTGGAGGTGTTCTTACTGCAGTTCGCAGTCATCTTACCTCTGAGAAAATAGAATTTCCATTCCCTCTTAACATTGAAATAATCTGTGTTAAGATAACAATTGGAAATAAATATCTCTATGTTGCAAATGCGTACATTCCTTCATATCGTCTATCCATTCTGTATTCCGAGCTATCGAAGGCTTTAGAATACATCTTTGACTTATCTTGTTGTGACAGTACTATTTTGTTACTGGGCGATTTCAACTTACCACACATTGAATGGGTGCCTTCAGAGGGAGAACCTCATTTTATACCATCAGAAGTTTCTGCACAGCAAGAGCTATTATTACTTGATAACATTTTATCATTTGACTTACAGCAAATTAGCTGTATAAAAAATCATAATAATCGAATTCTCGATTTAGTTTTTTCTTCTGACTCTGTTAGTACTGCAGTATTAGAATCTAGTACCAGCATTACTAACATAGATAAAAATCATCCTCCACTAGATATTTTCATTGACATAGGCGGACATCTGTACGAAAACGCTGACTCGTACGATCGTTCGTACTCTTTTGACTTTCGGAAAGCAAACTTTCAAAGGCTATCTGAAGAAATTATTATTTCTAATATGAAGATTGACGGCTTCTCCAATTTAGAAGAAGCTGTTAAAAATTTCTATTTTATAATAAAAGATTGCATGGATAAAACTATCCCAGTCAGGCATTCTAAAAATGCCCAAGTCCAGCACCCATGGTACACGAAAGAGCTTAAATCTCTTCGAAACAGACGAAACCGGGCCTGTAATAATTTTGTTAAAAGCCAGAATCAATACGACTATGATAAGTACTTGAATTACTTTAATGAATTCTCTGCGATGTCTAGTATTTTATATAATGGCTATATAGTCAATATGGAGAACGCTCTTAAAAGTGACCCAAAACGCTTTTGGGGATTTGTCAATTCGAAGAGAAAAACGGATGGATACCCAGCCAACTTCTCTTCCAATAATTCAAAAACATCGAGCTCTCTAATTGTGTCAAACTTATTCGCAGAGAGCTTCAGTAAATCATTTATTGATACCCCTCCAGTCTTAGACGAGGATTATTTCAGTTATCTCAATGACTGTCCTCAAGTTAGTTTCAGCAATGTTACATTTGACGATGAGACACTACTTAAATATATATCTTCATTAAACAATGATTATTCTGCAGGGCCCGATGGAATCCCACCCATAGTCGTAAAGCAATGCAAAGATGCTCTTTTGCCATACCTTAAGTATATGTTTGAAAGCTCCCTTGCCACAGGAGTATTCCCAACCCAATGGAAAAGTGCATTTATAACACCTGTTTTTAAAAAAGGCGAGCGAGGAGATATCTCTAATTATAGACCTATCTCTAAACTATCTTGCATTCCTAAGTTATTTGAACATATTATTTGTGATAAATTAGTATTCCTGTGTCGAAACATTATCTGTGAAGAACAGCATGGCTTTGTTAAACATCGATCCACTGTAACAAATCTATTGACTTTTATGCATCATTGTTCCAATAGTTTAGAAAATAAAAAAGAAGTCGATTGTATATGCACTGACTTCTCCAAAGCATTTGACCAGTTATCACATCACATCATAATTTTTAAACTTAAGGCGTATGGATTCCCTCCAGGTTTCATAAATTGGGTTAAATCATATCTCTCATTGAGAACATACCAAGTAAAATTTAGAGGTTCCAAGTCCAACCCTTTTGTTGCTCAATCTGGAGTACCTCAAGGAAGTCATTTGGGACCAATTTTATTTATACTTGCAATTAACGATGTAAAAGCCTGTATTCGAGATAGCAAAATATTGATATATGCTGATGATATGAAAATTTTCAAATGTGTAGGAGATTTAAACGATTCGCTTTCACTACAAACTGATTTAAATAGTTTTACCATATGGTGTCTTAAAAACGGTTTGAATCTGAACCCTACAAAGTGCCAGCATATGTCATTTTCACGAAAACGCGCTCCATGTAATTTTAAATATACTCTATCTGGACACACTCTCTGTCGTGTAGACAGCTTTAAAGATCTTGGTGTTTATTTTGATCCCAAAATGGAGTTCAATAAACACATTAACGTTATCGTCAATAAATCCAACTCTATGTTAGGATTTATAAAAAGGTGGTCAAAAGAGTTTACTGACCCATATGTCACTCTTTCACTCATTGCCTAGTTCGCCCTCACTTGGAGTATGCCTCACAAGTTTGGACACCCTTCTATGTAGTTCATTCGAATAGAATTGAATCAGTCCAACGTAAATTCATAAGATTTGCTTTGAGAGGACTTCCATGGGATGATCTACACAATTTGCCTCCGTATAGGTGTCGAATTAAACTGTTGCAACTATTGCCTTTGTCTCAACGTAGACTTAACAATGACATGGTTTTCTTACACCAATTATTATCAGGACAAATTGATGCTCCTGATCTTTTAAGTGCCATTGGTTTTAATACCCGGGGAGGTTCCTACAACCTGCGTAGATTAAATATATTACATATACCTAATCATAAAAAAAAACTATGGTATTCATGAGGCCATTAGTCGTATGAGTAGGGTATACAATAAAAATAACGATGTAGTTGAACTACATGTTAGTAAAAGTAGTTTAAAAAATACTCTGCGAAATTGTATGCTAGAGTCGTAATTAGTGTATGTAAATTGTTAAATAGCTAAATTGTAATTTCATCGTTTACTAATTTTGTTAGTGTTGTAAAACTTAATAACTTCTATGTTCTGTTATGTCCCACTAACAAATGCACTAAATGATGAGCCTGTGGATGCATATTATATGCTGTGGCAAATCTCTGCTCGTAGATGATGCTTGTATTAAGCTCGCTACGACACAGATCTGATAGTGTTAAAAAAAAAAAAAAAAAAAAATAACTTACATGCCGAGCAAAGACAAGCAATTTGTATCCCGCTTTAGAGATAGCAGACAGCAGTGGACTTTTGACGCTTTTAACTCAACATTGACATTCACTGGCGATGTGACTCTGCAACTTGGGGCTCTTTTCGTGGAGTCGTTAATGAGTAAACGAAATCGAAAGTGCTGACATCCGCAAATGAAAGGATTGGATTACAAGTCTGAGAGAACAGGTCGTTAATAATAACTAAAAATAGAGTAGGTAAGAGGACTGAGCCTTGGGGTACTCCAGCGTTTGTTGGAACGGGGGTGGATCTAATGCAACTTGTATTGATCGGTTACATAGAAAACTAGTAGTCCATTTTATAAAAGTATAAATGACACCAACAGATTTAAGCTTATTGCTAAGAGCGCTGTGCCACATCCTATCGAAGGGTTTTCAGATATCCAGATCAACAGGATACTGTACCATTTTTCGCTAAGGTAGACCATAAGTGGAACGTTGCTGACGAAAACCATACTGACGGTCACCAAAGAGACTATTTTTTCCAGATTTTCCAGATACCTCATGAAGGGGAGGTTTTATCGCGCTTTTTTGGAAATATGCCTACAGGGTACGATAAGTGAAAGAGCTTGCGTAGGTAGAGATTTGGCCAGAGTGGAAGAACACCTCTTCAAAACAAGTGAAGAAATTCCATCTGGACCTGTAGCTTTATTGCGACTGAGATCTTTTAGGACTCGAGCGACTGAACGGATTCGAAAAAATATCGGTCCTAACGAATATTGAACCGGATTCAGCGAAGGTGAAGATGAACAGCTATCTGGTAAGGTGGAGTTACCTTCAAAAAGAGATGCTAACAGATTTTCTTATTCTGGGAGTCAGTGATATTTTTATCGTTGAAGACAAGCCATGGTATTTTTGATGAGGGACATCCTTTTGTTCGTTTAACGAAAGACCAGAAAGTCTTTCTGCCTTTAAGAAATCGCAGTATTTTTTGCTTTAATTGTTGGTGACGTAGGTATTAAGCACGTCTTAATATACCTTACAGTCGTTTCTAGTCCACCTGTAGAAAATACGTTTTCCTCAGAAGGTGATTGTCGGGCAGTCGCTCCTACTGGCCAGAATACTTATCCGGGTGTGACGTTTATCATCTGAAAAGTGGGCGTGGCAGAGGGAGAATTTTGGGAATTTTTACACTTGTTCTGCTGGGATCAATAAAAAGTTCATGTTCCAAATTTCATCAGTCCAGCCCAAAGTTAAAGGAACAAAAATTAGTGACATACGGATGGACGGACGGACTGACAGACATGACAAGATCGACTCAGCTTTCCCATCAAAGCAGTCAATTTATTTTTTTTACAAACTTTTCTCAGCTGAAGCGAACCTTCAACGATCCAGAAGAGCCCTGAGATAATACTTGCAGATGTTTGTTGACTCTTCTGAATTGTTGGAAATGTCTTCTCGAAGTTCGTTCAATTGTTTGCTTGTCCTGTAACAACAAGAATTTTGATATTGCGTTGTTCGTGTCGTTGTTAGGTGGTCAGCATGTTTGTGAGCTGATACTGAATGTCTTGTAGGCAATAAATTTAGGCATGATTTTTCTGAGCTCCTCCGAACATCTGTCCTCATAATATCTGCAATAAAGAGACAGATCTCGTACAAGCTTTGCTTGGCACAGCAGGTTGTAGCTTTGAAGTGAAAGCAGAATCGTCTATAAGGCGGGTTGCATGTCTTTGGAAAGAGTCCTGTAAGTTCAGTGTATGTTCATTCCGCTGTCAGGCAGAACGAACGAATATTGGTAACGGCAGCGAAAACTGCTAACCACCCGACCTAAGTGAAGTTAGCATAACATTCGATACCAAAAAAGGTTTAGGCAAGGTGGTGCACTGTCATGTTACTTCTTTGATCTGATTCTTGAGAGGATTGTGAAAAACTCCCAACCCAACACCAGAGGCGCAATTTTCCAAAAATCGGTGCAGCTACTAGCATACGCCGACGATATTGACATCATTGGTAGGACTGATGTCATAGCCACGTTTGCTAGTATAGAGAAGGAAGCGCAAAAAATGGGTTTAGCAGTAAATGAAGGAAAGACAAAGTATATGCTGTCAACACGAAAGGACACAAAAGGAAACGCCACCCACAACGACTTGCAAAGTTCTGTCTTTAAGAAAGTTTTCCATGCAGCAGCAGAAATTTGACTACGTCCGTATGCTGTCAATTTGGCTAGCAAGGCCATGTGTTAAACACGGTCGAAAGCCTTAAAAATCTCTAGGGCAAAAGCTCTTGATTCTCCATGATTTTCCATTGCAGATGTCCATAAATGGGTTACATAAATTAGCAGGTCTTCAGTTGAGCGTTTCTTTCGGAACCCATTTTGCCGATCGCTATCCTTCATAAATAATAAACGGGTATTTGATAAACCTTGTCTTTGATCCTTTCTAAGATTATTCCAAACGCTGATATCCAAGTACATAAAATATTATCGCAACAAGGTCCTATCCGAGAGGCTCAGCGGAGAATTGACAATTTTTTTCATTCAAGTAATTCGAAAGCACTTACTTACTTACTTAAGTGGCGCTACAGTCCGGGATGAACCTGGGCCTCAACCAACATGCCTCTCCAATTAGCCCGGTCCTTAGCTAACTGCCTCCAGTTGCGCACTCCAAGTTGGTTGAGGTCGGTTTCTACTTGTGCGCGCCACTGCGTCCGACTTCTGGCTGGGAATCGAAGACTCTGCGAGCCGGAGTATTGGTGTCCATTCTTTCTACATGTCCTAGCCATCTTAAACGTCCAATGCGGAGTTTTTTGACTAGGGGTATGTCGCTGTACAGCTCGTATAGTTCGTGGTTGAATCTTCGTCTCCATAGCCCGTCAACGCAAACGGGACCGAAGATTTTCCGAATAATTTTTCGCTCGAATCGACCAAGGATTTCTTCATCCGCTTTTGATACGGTCCATGCTTCAGCGCAGAAGAGCAGGACTGGGATGATCAGGGTCTTATATTGGATCTCCTTGGTAGTTCGAGTGAGGTCTTTACGACTAAATTGCCTTCTTAGCCTGAAGAAACAGCGATTGGCAAGAGTAATTCTTCGTTTGATTTCTGACGAGATGTTGTTGTCAGAGTTAATAGCGGAGCCGAGGTAGACAAAGTCCCGCACTACCTCAAAGTTATTTCTGTCAATGGTGACGTTCTGTCCAATTCGTCGATGTTGTGTGTCCTTTCGTGTTGACAGCATATACCTAGTCTTACCCTCATTTACTGCTAAACCCATTTTTGCCACTTCCTTCTCTATACTAGCCAACGTGGCTATGACATCACGTTGAGTCCGACCAATGATGTCAATATCGTCGGCGTATGCTAGTAGTTGCACCGATTTTTGGAGAATTGTGCTTCTGGTGTTGGCTCGGGAGTTTTGCCCAATCCTCTCAAGAATCAAATTGAAGAAGTCACATGGCAGCGCATCGCCTTGCCTAAATCCTTTTTTGGTATCGAATGTGTCGGTGAGGTCGTTTCCGACCCTGATGGTGCAGCGAGAATTCTCCATCGTCATCCTACACAAACGGACGAGTTTGGGCGGTATACCAAAACTAGACATGGCTTTGTATAGTTCGTCTCTATAAATGCTGTCGTATGCGTCTTTGAAATCGATAAATAGGTGGTGGGTATCGATTTGGACTTCTTGGGTGTTTTCCAGGATCTGCCGAAGTGTGAAAATTTGATCGATTGTGGACTTTCCTGGCCTAAAACCACACTGATAAGGGTCGATCAGGTTGTTGGTAAACGGTTTCAAGCGTGCACATATTACGGCAGATAGGATCTTGTAAGCGATGTTGAGTAGACTTATGCCTCTGTAGTTGGCGCAGTTCAGAGGGTCTCCTTTTTTGTGGATCGGGCAAACGATGCTGAGGTTCCATTCTTCAGGCATGCTTTCGACCGACCAGATTTGGCCTCTGAGTTGGTGGATGTTGCTTACCAAGTCATCTCCGCCAGCTTTATACAGCTCAGCGGGAAGGCCGTCATTTCCGGTGGCCTTATTAAGCTTGAGTTTAAATATAGCTATCCTCACTTCACTTAGGTCGGGTGGTTGGCAGTTTTCGCTGTCGCTGCGAATATTGAATGGATCTTTCTGCCTGACAGCGGAATGTCATCGCCGTTTAACAGTCTGCAGAAGTGGTTCTTCCATATCCTCAGCATCGACTGTGTCTCAACTACGATATTTCCTTGTTCATCTCGACAGGATTCTGTTCGAGCCTTGTATCCTTGGCTTTGACGTTTTACAATTTGGTAAAACTTGCGAACATCGTTCCTGGATTGGCACCTCTCAATATCCTCGATCGCGCGCTTTTCTTGCTCTTTTTCTTCTTTCTGAAAAGCCGGCGTTCGTCCCTTCTTCTTTGCCTATAGAGCTCAATGGCAGCTCTCGTCTTCACCTGCAGCTTAGCATTGTAGGCCTCGTTCTTGGCTGCGAGCATCTGTCGGCATTCCTCATCAAACCAGGGGTTTCTTGCTGGTGGCCGCGAGAAACCTAGCACATCAATTGCGGCTGGTCTAATGGCTTGTTGGCATCGTTGCCATTGTTCTTCAACATTAGATGCTGGTGGTATGTTGTGAGTCGAGAGGTTAAGGGATACGCGTTGCGCATAGGTCTTGGCGGTCTCTGGCGATTGCAGTCTTTCGTCATTAATTTTTTTTACAGTATTTCTGGTTTTTTTGTGGCGTGGTGGATATCCGCATCCCTACCTTGGCTACAACAAGGTAGTGGTCCGAGTTGATGTTAGCCCCTCGGAATGTTCGGACATCCGAAATACTGAATGCGTGCCTCTTGTCTATCGCAATGTGATCAATTTGGTTGACTGTTCGTTGATCTGGAGACCGCCATGTCCCCTTGTGGATATCGAGGTGAGCAAACCGTGTGTTGGCTATAGTGGCATTTCGTTCCGTAGCGAAGTCAATTAGCCTAAGTCCGTTACCAGACGTGTTGTCGTGTAGGCTATATTTCCCGACAGTACTGCTTAAGATGTCTTCTCTTCCTACCTTTGCGTTAAAATCTCCGAGCACGATTTTGACATCATACTTTGGTAGTCACTCATAGGTTTTGTCAAGGATCTCGTAGAAGCAGTCCTTAGTTTTATCATCTTTTTCCTCCGTCGGAGCATGAGTGCATATAATACAACGATATTGTATAAGAAATTTAAATCCACACTACTAAACAGGTACTCAACGATCATGCATTGACGTGGAGCCGCTACAGCCTTAGCGAAAAAGCTTTTATGTCACTACCCTACGATTTCTTCAACTTGCAATTAGATTTGGGAGTTTATATAAATTAAACCCCAATGACGTTATTGTAATCCACTAGCATCATCCTGGCTGTCTGTCACTTTTTTTTTGTTGACAACCTGTTGCACAAAAAGGTCACCAAAATTAAACTGTCACACCATCATGACAGGTACCTTTCCCACTCCGTGAAAAAAAAAACGGTTCACTCCAATAAAACACTCTTCACAAAGCACAACACAAACAGCACTAAAACATCTTCAACAACAAAAAAAGATCCTAAAACATCCAACAACACCAACTAAGCACTCTCCTTTGTCACATAATGCACCCGATAATTTTTTGTGGATTTTTTTTCTCGTTTGTAAAGATTTGTTTGCTTTTTTAAGGTAGCTCACCTAGTTTCTGAAAAAAAAGTAAATAAAAAGATAATTAGAGCACAAAAAAGCATGCACCAATAAACTGTCATAACAATACATCGATGGCCTGTCAGTTTGTGCATTTTTATGACCGATGCGACCTTCCCGGAAGCACAAATATTGCCCTAAAAATCGTGTAAAAACGTTACAATTAAAAAAATAACGAGTCCGTTTATTAGGGACACCAAACAATAGCACGGTGTTTCTCCCAAGGACCTCTCGAGACAGTTTTGTTTGTAAAAAATTGCTCTACTTAGCATAATGCGAGCGATTGTTTTGCGACTTGTCATTTGTGTCAGGACGAGGATCGTTTTGTTTTATGACGCCTCTATTATGGTGGAAAATATGATTTTTTGAAAATCCGGAAAAAATGAGAGCAGTTTTTCAGTTGTTTTCTTGTGGTCATAAAACTGTGTGTACACATTTTTATGTTAATTTTTGTTTGACGTTTTACACAGCAGTGGGTCTTGGGCATATTTTTAAAGAAGACGTCATAAATTAAAAATATATATGCCTACAATCGGCGTAGGAAATATTTTTATTGGGTTTGTAATAAGAATTCGTGTTGGCTGTATATTTTAATTTTTCTTTTTTTTTTGGAATTCTTTGTAGTCAAGGGAAAACATCAAACAAAACTGACAGGAAACTTACTTTTGGGAATCAACTGAGATGACGGTTAGGCCGATAGAAAAGATGATATGGTCTTGTTCTGGGTATCATTAATGTATTCATAACAACGTTTAGCTTGAATGGAATTTTGTTTATCTTAGTTTATTTCTTTTTAAATGATTTTTTGGAGTTGAATATGGCATACACTTTTAAAAATACCTAATCGACTTTTCAAACCTTCCTTGACTATGTGCTGCTACTATGCCTAGCAAGAGGCCCTTTGAAGTCAATTTATAAAAGAAATAATTTTACTGCTTTTCGTAAAACTTGGGGTTGTAAAAAAATTGGTTGTTAATGCAACTTTGTATGATAAGACAATGCATTTGGCTTCCCTTCTGAACTGTCAAAAAATAAGAGGAGGCTACAAACCGCTGTGCGAATCGTTAAATACAATATCCCATCCTTAAATTTCGATTTTGCCCCAAAAATTGGGCGTGCCAAAAAAAAAGATTGACGAAATATAGACAATAAGATTGTCTCAATATCTTGCATAGACATTTTTTCAAAGTTCCTTGCGGTTTGACCAGAAACAACATTTTTCTAAAATGTGGCCATGGCAGTAGGTGGATTTTAAAAATATTAACACTTATTCAGCTGGGAGTAACAGAGAGCACGTGTACCAAATTTCAACATTTTAGCTCAAAATGTATGACCCGAAATCTGGTGACGGACTGACAGGGTTAAATCGACCCAGCTAGCTATTCTGAGTCGGCAGTAGGCGGATTTTAAAAATGTGTACACTTATTCAGCTGGTGGCAACAAAGAGCACGTGTACGAAATTTCAACATTTTAGCTCAAAATGTAGGACCCGAAATGTAGTGACGGACAATCAGGGCTAAATCGACCCAGCTAGCTATTCTGAGTCGGCAGTAGGCGGATTTTCAAGATGTGTACACTTATTCAGCTGGTAGCAACAAAGAGCACGTCTACCAAATTTCAACATTTTAGCTCAAAATGTATGACTCGAAATCTGGTGACGGACTGACAGGGTTAAATCGACCCAGCTAGCTATTCTGAGTCGGCAGTAGGCGGATTTTAAAAATGTGTACACTTATTCAGCTGGTGGCAACAAAGAGCACGTGCACGAAATTTCAACATTTTAGCTCAAAATGTAGGACCCGAAATGTAGTGACGGACAATCAGGGCTAAATCGACCCAGCTAGCTATTCTGAGTCGGCAGTAGGCGGATTTTCAAAATGTGTACACTTATTCAGCTGGTGGCAACAAAGAGCACGTGTACGAAATTTCAACATTTTAGCTCAAAATGTAGGACCCGAAATGTAGTGACGGACAATCAGGGCTAAATCGACCCAGCTAGCTATTCTGAGTCGGCAGTAGGCGGATTTTCAAAATGTGTACACTTATTCAGCTGGTAGCAACAAAGAGCACGTCTACCAAATTTCAACATTTTAGCTCAAAATGTATGACCCGAAATCTGGTGACGGACTGACAGGGATAAATCGACCCAGCTAGCGATTCTGAGTCTATACGTTTTCTTAAAGGTATATCTAGTTAAAACTTATATACCCCTATTGGACTATTGGATGGATAGGGAATAAACACTTGTGTCCCTCTGGAAATGGACAAGTCCATGAGGTTGTTTGATTAATAGCGTTTCCTATTGCTGTATAAGAAACATCTAAGAACTGTCAAACGAACATTTTGACAGCTCTCTGAGGAGAATTTCAAAGAAGAGCAAAAATGTGGGTACTAATACAAAACGCTATAAATAATTTAACGTTCATATGTATATCAGGGCAATTGAGATCATTTGTAATTACATTTCCAAATGTCATTTTGTTACGTGCTGAGTGCTGACTTATGAGTCGTCGCTGGCATGCTTATTCCAGCTATATGGTTGTTGGAGGGCGTATGTCCTTAACTTATACACGTTTCAAAAGCAAAACATACCAGTCTTTCAAAGACAATGTGTCACCGAAAACAACATTTTCTTTACCCGCCCTACATGATCTTCTTAACCGCTTCGAAGATCCTTAACAATGGCATTTTCACTCCCCCTAAATTTCGTTTCAAACCCCCTTCTCATAACCTCAAAGCATTTCGTAATTAAGTGATTGAGATTTGGCGACAAAACATGATCCCCAACGATGGACAGATTGTTTAGGTAATCCATGTGACAGCAAATTGAAACGCCAAATGGTGATCAGCACCTAAATGAATTTTGAATTCAGTTATGTTAAGCAAATGGTTATAAAACATTATTGGACCACATTTTTTGTTCCAATTGAGATAATTTAATCGGACGGATCTAAATTAATTTCAATTGGTAAAAAATTAAAGCGTTTTCGATTGGTAAACAAATATGTCATCGAAAACATCTGAAAAGTGTCAAAGTGATAATGGCCCCGTTGCGGAAGGTAGGGTAGGGTTAACGTCAAACTATGCCAACCCTTTTTTGCAATTTTATTTTATTTATTCATGGAACGTCGGAAAGTCGTGGTAAACGTTGTATACGTGGTAAAATTACGACGTGGTAAATGAACTGTCAAAATTTGTATGGGAAATCTTTTACAACAATATCGGAAATTTCGCACAGGAATTGGGTGTGTAAACTGAGATGGTAAGCGATGTAGAACCTTGTAAACTTTTGTAATGTTTTTTTTTGACAATTAATCAATCACTTTCACACATCAAACGTATGCGCTAAACTCAAAAAAAAATTATCGAGAACAACAGGAGCAAAATTCTATCAATAAAAAAATTACTGAAATGAGATTGAGATTCACCTCCACGCTGGTGACTAGTGGGTGCCTAGTACCTCGACTGGAGATGGGGTATTAAAGCCCTGTGGAAGGTCGTTGGTGGCAGCAAACGAGAGAGGGGGAGGAGTGTCCTCTCACTAAGGCACTCACTCTTCAGGCGGCAGCGGAGGAATTCCCTAGATGAAGTCAACGGTGGCGCCTACAGCTCCAGTTTGATCGAACTGGTAGTGAAATCCCTATATGAGCTGCTTCGACATATTTGAACACCAGGAGGAGCCCTCAATGGGTCAACGGCAACGCTCATATCCCAAAATGGGCTACTGACATCGGTATTCTTTCGGCCCGCTGTCCTAGGGTCAAAACAAGGGCCTGGCCCTCCAGGTTGGGGGTTGTGCTTTGGGTTAACTACCCATCCACAGAAAAAAGATTATGTTACGAAGCAACCAATAGCCTCGGAAAGGACTGATATTATTGCCGACGACCATGCTAAACGAAAAAAGGACAACGACGTTCGTATATGCACCTGGAATGTGAGAACATTAAACAGGAGAGGTTCAGGCGAACAACTAGCGGAAGCCCTAAACTGCTACAAAGCAGACATTACTGCCATCCAGGAAATACGATGGGATGGGCCGGGCAAAAAGAGGATGAAAAACTGTGACATCTACTATGGACCGTGTTATAGTGAGCAGAAACAGCGACTATTCGGATGCGGATTTGTTATAAGTGCCAGACTTAGGCTAGAAGTCTTATGTTTTCAAGACATAAGCGAACGCATTGTAACAATCCGCATCAAGTCCAAATTTGCCAACATAAGCCTTATATGCGCTCATGTTCCGACGGAGGAAAAAGATGATGTAACCAAGGACTGCTTCTACGAGATCCGTGACAAAACCAATGAGCGACTACCAAAGTACGATGTTAAAATTGTGCTGGGAGATTTTAACGCAACGGTAGGAAGAGAAGATATCTTTAGCAGTACTGTCGAAAAATATAGCTTACACGACAACACGTCTGGTAACGGACTTAGGCTAATTGACTTCGCTACGGAACGAAATGCCACTATAGCCAGCACACGGTTTCCTCACCTCGATATCCATGGCGGTCTCCAGATCAACGAACAGTCAACCAAATTGATCACATAGCGATAGACAAGAGGCACGCATCCAGTATTTTGGATGTCCGAACATTCCGAGGGGCTAACATCAACTCGGACCACTACCTTGTTGTAGCCAAGGTAGGGATGCGGATATCCACCAAGTCACAAAAAAACAGAAATATTGTGAAAAAAATTTAATGTCGAAAGACTGCAATCGCCAGAGACCGCCAATACCTCGCGCAACGCGTATCCCTTAACCTCTCGACTCACAACACACCACCAGCATCGAATGTCGAAGAACAATGGCAACGATGCCAACAAGTCATTAGATCAGCCGCAACTGATGTCCTAAGTTTCTCGCGGCCACCAGCAAGAAACCCCTGGTTTGATGAGGAATGCCGACAGATGCTCGCAGCCAATAACGAGGCCTACAAGGCTAAGCTGCAGATGAAGACGAAAGCTGCCATTGAGCTCTATAGGCAAAGAAGAAGGGAAGAACACCGGCTTTTCAGAAAGAAGAAAAAAGAGCAAGAAAAGCGCGCGATCGAGGATATAGAGAGGTGCCACTCCAGGAACGATGTTCGCAAGTTTTACCAAAGTGTAAAACGTCAAAGCCAAGGATACAAGGCTCGAACAGAATGCTGTCGAGATGAACAAGGAAATATCGTAGTTGAGACACAGTCGATGCTGAGGATATGGAAGAACCACTTCTGCAGGCTGTTAAATGGCGATGACAAACAACATTCCGCTGTCAGGCAGAACAAACCATTTAATATTGGCAACGCAGCGAAAACTGCCAACCACCCGACCTAAGTGAAGTGAGGATAGCTATATCTAAACTCATGCTTAATAAGGCCGCCGGAAATGACGGCCTTCCCGCTGAGCTTTATAAAGCTGGCGGAGATGACTTGGTAAGCAACATCCACCAACTCATAAGCCAAATCTGGTCGGATGAGATTATGCCTGAAGAATGGAACCTCAGCATCGTTTGCCCGATCCACAAAAAAGGAGACCCTCTGAACTGCGCCAACTACAGAGGCATAAGTCTACTCAACATCGCTTACAAGATCCTATCTGCCGTAATATGTGAACGCCTGAAACCGTTTACCAACAACCTGATCGGCCCTTATCAGTGTGGTTTTAGGCCAGGAAAGTCCACAATCGATCAAATTTTTACACTTCAGCAGATCCTGGAAAAAACCCAAGTAGTTCAAATCGATACCCACCACCTATTCATCGATTTCAAAGCCGCATACGACAGCATTTATAGAGACGAACTATACAGAGCCATGTCTAGTTTTGGTTTACCGCCCAAACTCGTCCGTTTGTGTAGGATGACGATAGAGAATTCTCGCTGCTACATCAGGGTCGGAAACGACTTCACCGACACATTCGATACCAACAAAAGGATTTAGGCAAGGCGATGCGCTGTCATGTGACTTCTTTGATCTGATTCTTGAGAGGATTATGCAAAACTCCCGAGCCAACACCAGAGGCAAACATTTCCAAAAATCGGTGCAACTACTAGCATACGCCGACGATATTGACATCATTGGTAGGTCTCAACGTGATGTCATAGCCACGTTTGCTAGTATAGAGAAGGAAGCGGCAGAAATGGGTTTAGCAGTAAATGAGGGTAAGACTAAGTATATGCAGTCAACACCAAAGGACTCACAACATCGACGAATTGGACAGAACGTCACCATTGACAGATATAACTTTGAGGTAGTACGGGACTTTGTCTACCTCGGCTCCGCTATTAACTGTGACAACAACATCTCGTCAGAAATCGAACGAAGAATAACTCTTGCCAATCGCTGTTTCTTCGGGCTAAGAAGTCAATTTAGTAGTAAAGCCCTCACTCGAACTACTAAGGAGATCCTATATAAGACCCTGATCATCCCAGTCCTGCTCTACTTCGCTGAAGCATGGACCGTATCAAAAGCGGATGAAGAAATCCTTGGTCGATTCGAGAGAAAAATTCTTCGGAAAATCTTCGGTACCGTTTGCGTTGACGGGCTATGGAGACGAAGATTGAACCACGAACTACACGAGCTGTACAGCGACATACCCCTGGTCGAAAATCTCCGCACTGGACGTTTAAGATGGCTAGGACATGTAGAACGAATGGACACCAATACTCCGGCTCGCAGAGTCTTCGATTCAAAGCCAGACGTCGGACGCAGTAGAGGAAGACCTCACCTTAAGTGGCGCGCACAAGTAGAAACCGACCTCAACCAACTTGGAGTGCGCAACTGGAGGCAGTTAGCTAAGGACCGGGCTAATTGGAGAGGCATGTTGGTTGAGACCCAGGTTCATCCCGGACTGTAGCGCCACTTAAGTAAGTAAGTAAGTAAACAAACTTCCAATGTTGTGCACAATAGATTGTTGTTTTACCATCTCACTGATCTTTGACAGATCACCTATACACCTTCAGAATAGGGCAGACGTGATTTTGCTGTTCCATTGGTAAGCTAAATAAGTGGACACTTGAACATTACCAAAGAGGCATAGAACTACAAGAGTTCGCATCACTGCTAAAAATGTTGTAGTCGTTTCAGACACGGGCGGTGAGTGCGAAGGGCAATTTCCGTTGTTCGTATGCATCGGCTATGCTGTTGTTTCGTACTGGGGTAGCAATGTGAACACCGGGGTATCAACATCAGTACCCCACATAGTAAATTTTCGTTGTATGAGATGCGCACTCTTGTTGTTGTAAACTCTTTGATATTACCAATAGAAAACGCCATAACACATATAGGAATAGTTCTACGACATTATCGGCAGCATCAGAGATCTGTCAAAACGTACATTCTGACAATTCTCAAACCGAAAATTCGCTTAAAAATGTAACTTCAGAATTAACGAATAAATTCTGATAACTTTCAAATGGAAATGTCAAGCAAAAAATGGAATTAAGCAGGCTTTCAGTAAAATTGTCAAATTGTTGTTCTGAAATGACATACACTGTCAGATGTAGCAAATGTCGCATAATTACGATTTATTCTGTTTTGCTGTTCCATTGGTAAGCTGACACATAGGAAAAGTTCTACGGAATTATCGGCACCATCAGAGAACTGTCAAAAGGTTCATTCTGACATTTCTCAAAGGGGAAATTCGCTTTAAAATGTAACTTTAGAACTGACAAATTACTTTTAAATGGAAAATGTCAAGGAAAAATGGAATTACGATTTTTTCCCTTATAAATGACCGGAAATTGAACATTTAATTGTTTTGGTTTTAAATGCAATTCCACACAATACGTCGGACATTGATTTCGCGAAATAAATTGTTCTAGAGCTGTCATCCTTAATGTCATAAATATTCGTTTAATACATCATATTATTATGTGACCATTCTATATGCACGAGCTAAAGTACAGGATACTACTTGACAATTCAGATATTACCTACCTACGTTAATCCGGAAATGCAGCAGCTGACAGCTCAAACGAGCAAAGTTTAGCTGTTAACTACTACGAATTTGCAAATAAGTTCATTTGGGCTCGTGGTTTTAAATTCACGAGCCAAAACCAAATCAGAAACCTACAAATCTCAAACTATACTAAGTTTTCAAAATCATATTTCATTTGGCACTCCAAATCCTGTAATCCCAATATAATTCCATTTTGTCATTCCAGGTTTTGGCATGCTTGAGTCCGGTTGCGTTTCGATTAAAAACGAAGTCAACATCATGATGAAGAACGTCATCGATATAGTACTCGGTGGATTTACTTATTGGCTCTTTGGATATGGAATGTCATTCGGCCGTGGACCACTCTCCAATCCATTCATTGCAATTGGAGACTTTCTATTGGACCCACCAGTCGGTGATCCATTGATGGGTCAAATATTTGCAGCATTCCTTTTCCAATTGTCATTCGCAACCACGGCGACCACAATTGTCAGTGGTGCCATGGCAGAAAGGTCAGTTAAATGGAAACTCTCCAATTATCCTAATTACGATGTTGACCGCAATGTCATGCTTACAGGTGTAATTTTAAGGCTTACTGTTTGTTTTCGTTGCTGAACACCGCTGTGTACTGCATACCCGCTGGATGGGTTTGGGGTGAACATGGATTCCTGAATAATTTGGGAGCTGTTGACATTGCCGGAAGTGGGCCAGTCCATCTAATTGGTATGTCATCGAACACTTAGGTGAAGTAGGTCAAGAGTTTAACTAATTTCTTATCATCAGGTGGTGCGTCGGCATTTGCATCAGCCGCAATGCTAGGACCAAGATTGGGGAGGTATGCGGATGGGTATGACCCATTGCCATTGGGGAATCCGGTGAACGCGTGTATGGGACTCTTTGTGCTGTGGTGGGGATGGTTGGCATTCAATTCGGGGAGTACTTATGGAGTAAGTAACTTTAAGTGGCAATATGCCGCTCGAGCCGCTGTCATGACTATGATGGGGTCCTTTGGAGGTGGTGTCGTTAGTGTCAGCTACTCCTTGTGGCGCCATGATGGACGATTGGATATAATCGACCTTATCAATGGAGTCTTGGGATCACTGGTTTCAATCACTGCGGGTTGTTTCTTATATCGTGCTTGGGAGGCATTTTTAATTGGAGCCCTAGGCGCATTGCTGTGCTGTGTAGCAATGCCGGTGTTTGATAGACTTGGTGTTGATGACCCCGTCGGAGCGAGTGCAGTTCACGGAGTCTGTGGCATTTGGGGAGTAATAGCTGTGGGATTCTTTGCAGACAACCCAGTTCCATTGGGTACAACCAAGGGACGTTCCGGATTGTTCAAGGGAGGCGGTTGGTACTTGATTGGAATACAGTCGTTGTCAGCATTTTGCCTAGCTTGTTGGGGTATTTGTTCGACATTCCTGCTGCTTTATGTGGTCAATAAAATAATTCCGATTCGTATGGACCCGAATGAAGAACTCCTTGGAGCCGATTTAATGGAACACCGTATTCGGCATTCCCAAATCGGACTATCAAGGGCTATTTCAGCGTTGGCGCCTTTAAAGATAGACCTTGAAGAAATTACTGGCATTAAGCCGATTGGTGTAAATCCAGGTCATGAGACTAGTCTAGAAGAGTTGCGGGCCGCTGAGGATAAACTCGCTCAATGGCGGACATACGTTGAACAAATGGGACCTACAAAGCCCAAGGGAAATTTAGCTGTCATTGAAGAGGCAAATAGGGCCACTCGCAAGAAGAGTATGCCTGGAAATAATCTGACAAGGAAGTTTCGGGGTATGCGGAATAAAATTCCAGATAGGTCGGAACATTTTGGCAACGGACTTGGAGGCGTGTACAAGATGCAAAATACTGAAATTCCTTCGTTGTCCAAGGGCAAGGACAATGAAACGTTTGCTTGGGTTGATTAAAAAAACAAGGAGAAGTATATTTTTTTGAATTTTTAATAAAAACAAGTAGAGAGCAACTGTTTTGATTGTTTTTCTTACAGTTCACTGTGTTTTATAAAAGGTATTGTATTTTTATGAATAAGGAGGTTAGGCAGTAAGTTTGTGTCATAATTTTAACTTAAAAAGAAGGTAAACATGTCAATTTAACAAAAACCGCCTAACGCCATCTACAATTCAGATTCTGTAGTAAAAGTGAGTACAAGTAGTGAGAATCTGTAGTAAAAGTTAAGCAAATTGGTATGTTTTCTCTTGTATTACCTAGCTTTGGAACGGTTGGTGGCGCGGCGCTACCATCGCAAGAGAAATACTCTCTCTAGTACTAACACTTCCACTTTTTCTTGCATACTTTGGGACATTCGGTAGCTCTGTCGTCGCGGATATAACGGACAAAAGTTAATAAGAAATAAAATGCTTACCCTCGCTTTCTTGACGCTTATTAACCATTGTTAACATTTAAATAAAATTGAAGTAACCATTGGACAAAGTTAAGCAAAAGAAAGAGAAGAAAAAATCTTTTACATTTTGAATAAATAAAGTGACATTTCAGTAATGTCACTTTTGAAATAATCTTCGTTTCAATTCGGTTTACTTTAAAGTAAAGTAGGAAGAAGTTAAGGAATGATGCTAACTTACTGGAAAGACATATTGGTTGTGGCCCAGTTACACCCGGAATATACTGTTATCACACCATTAAGATTAAAATTGGTTAACTTCCCAAGTAAAAATTGAGTTTTCATTAAGGACATTCATAATAAAGCATCAGATCCAAATGAAATCCCTCCATTTGTTCTAAAGAGCTGTTCTTTCACTATTGACGATTGAAAGATCGCTTTTTTCGACAAAACTGAGAAGTTTACAAATTAAATACTTTTGACAGCTGATAAAATATCAAATTTTTAATTTAAGGAATTTGCTAAACAGAAAATAAGTGAGATCGCAATTTCGAAATCCTTAAAAATCGGAAAATATGGTCAATTGACAGGTACTTTGTGAGTGATTGCCAACAGGGAGCGCATACAACCATTTTCTGTCGTCAATATCCAAATTTCTGCACAAACTAGTCGCACTCTGGTGGAGAAACCTAAATGTTGTCATTGAACTAGATAGCAACAGTTTCCATGATATATTAAAAATTGGTAAAGTAAAAATTGGATGGGTAAAATGTATAGTTCGAGAGTTTTACAACTTGACAAGGTGTTACAAATGTCAAGGATTTAATCACAAAGCAAATGTTTGTAAAAACAAATTATCCTGTATTAAATGCGGAGAAGAACACAACACAAAGGAATGCACAAATAAAATTATAAAATGTATAAACTGTTCAAAGATTAATGAGAATCTAGGCATGAGCTATAATTGCGAGCATGAGGCGAATGACAAGACTTGTCCTGTATTCATCAAAAAATTTAAAACATTCAAAGATAGAATACAATATTAGCAATTAAAAATGTGTAATAACCTTTACTTGAATATACAAGGCTTAGTCAATAACTTTGATGAAATTGAAAATATAATCGAAACGAATAATTTTGAATTTATATGCTTAACGGAAACTCATCTAACATCGAAAGTTGAAGACAAAGAAATTTTTATCAAAGGGTACTTGACGGTAAGGTGTGATTCAATATCGACACGTACAGGAGGTGTGGTTTTCTATATAAAGGATATATGGCAAATTGATATCTTAGAAAATGTATCCATAAACGTAGAATTGTGGTGCTTAGCCCTAAAAATAAAATTTGGAAAGCATAATATGTTGCTGGTGGGACTATACAGATCACCAAGTACATCGGAAAGGTTGTTTTGTGATAAATTTCGGGAGTGTATGGAAAAGCTTCCGTCTAATGAAAGCACAATAATAGTTATGGGAGATTTCAATATAGACTGGTTAAAGAGTGATACATATAAACTACGAATTGAACAAATTATAAATGACAGTGATTTTATTCAATTAGTTAACGAACCCACCAGGATAGCACATACCTCACGAAATACGGGTGATTCAAGAAACATAGGGACAACAACAAGGACTATTGTGGATTACGTGATATCAAACTCAAATAAAGTGCAAGCCAATGTGATAGATATATATAAAATTAGTGATCACGAAAGCATTGAAATAAAGATAGAAATGGATCAATCAGTGAAAAGTGTAAATACAAAAATAGAAACGTTGAAATACAATAAAATTCGCTTCTGTGACCGCGTGTACCTTGGACTCGAAGATTTCGCAAATTTATGGGAAGTTGGGGATGTAAACCTGACTGCAAACATTGTATCGGACTGTTTGAAAACAGCGGTGAATAGTTTGAAATGTATAAGAAATATAAATATTAAGGGAACAAATCCATGGTTCGATAACCAACTTAAAGTAATGAGAAATATGAAAATTTACAAACATAAAAGAGCAGTGTGGTCCAATCTATCAAGTGACTGGGAAAATTATAGAGTGGCTAGAAATGAGTTTAAATCAGCTCTTGATCGAGCAAAAAGTAATTATGTAAACTATAAGATTCAATCTTCTAGTGACCAGAAAACAATGTGGCGAACGATAAAAATGCTAGTACTCAAAGAGCAGAAAAGTGCAATAAAAAGTGTTGTTTTTGATGGTGTGTTAGTAAAAGACTGCGCGATGCTGGCAACAAATTTTAATGTCTTTTTTGTACAAAGTGTCAGTCTATTGAATAGAACTATTCCCAATGTCTCTTACGAAAATATTATTCCAAATGTAAGCACAATATTTAAATTTAAGTCCATAATACCAAATGAGCTAAAAAGTATTTTGAAAAATATGAAAAATAAGAAGGATCCAAATAAATTAAGTATGAACATGATTTTAGACGCGTTTCACATTATCGGTATGAAATTGTGCGCACTAATAAATAAATCGATGACTGAAGGAGTGTATCCGAACCTATGGAAAGAGGCGATTGTAATACCGATTGCAAAAGTGAATAACCCGAAAGAGCCATCTGATTTTCGTCCTGTTAATATGTTGCCAAATGAAGCTAAAATACTGGAAAAAGTGGTGCAAATTCAACTTCAAAAATATATGGAAGACAATCGATTGTTTGTAGAATGTCAATCTGGGTTCAGAGGCAGGCATAGTTGTGAATCTTTACTAAACCTGATCATCGCGGATTGGAAATATGAAGTTCAACAAAATAAGAAGATTGTTGCTGTTTTTATCGACCTAAGAAGAGCTTTTGAGACAATAGACAGGAACATCCTTCTGAACAAGTTACATCAATATGGTATAAGAGATGCAGAATTTAAATGGTTCCAGTCATATTTAAATGAACGCAGGCAAAGAACAAGAGTTGAGGAGGCAATTTCTGAGGCGATAAACGTTAATTTAGGAGTACCACAAGGATCAGTTTTGGGAGCGCTGCTATTTATTATTTATGTAAATGAAATGCCAAGAGTATCAAAGTACGCTTCAATACAGTTGTTCGCAGATGATGGTCTACTCTACATATCATCAAAAAACGTAAATGAATGTATAGACAAAATAAATAATGATCTAGAAAGCCTTTACAAGTGGTTTCAAATGAACAAACTAAGTCTTAATATAAGTAAAACCAAATGCATGGTCATAAATGGACAACCTGAGGCAGATATTATAATAAATGGTGAAAAAATAGAAGTAATTAATGAAATTAAATACTTAGGAATTGTTATTGATACAAGTTTGAATTTTAGCAGTCACATTCAATACATATCAAAAAAAAATTAGTAAAAAAATTGGATTCTTTGGAAGAATTAGAAAACGAATACCTCTTGTTAGTGCAATTAATATTTATAATTCAATTATTAAACCTCATTTTGAGTATTGTTCAACAATAATATATTCATCAAACGCAACAATGATGGAAATATTGCAAAAATTTCAAAATAAAGCTATGAGAATTATTTTAAAATGTCATTGGCTAACACCGACTGTGAATATGTTAAGTGTATTGAAATGGTTAAATGTGAAACAAAGAACAGTAATGAATGTATTAATTTTTGTCTTTAAAATGATGTCCGGAATGTTGCCTAATTATTTATGTGATAAAATAATGTATGTTGAAAATGTACACAATTATAATGTGAGAAATAGAAATGATATTCGTCTTCCACTATTCAGAACTCAAAACGCCCAAAACAGTGTTTTTTATAAGGGATTTAAGATGTATAATGAATTACCCTCAGAAATCAAAAATGAAACTAATTTAATAAGGTTTAAAAAAAACATTATTACGTATGTAAGAAATAATTCTGAAAGATAAATGTATACCATTTTAGTTTTAAGAAAATATATTAAATGTTATAATAGCTTATTACCTGCTAAATAAACACAAATGAAATGAAAAAAAAAAAAAAAAAAAATATTAGCGGATCGGTTGAAACCTAATAAACTATCTCGAAAATATCATCTTTGACGTTCTTCAGTTGATCTGACCATAAGATCACAGATCAGCTTAGCCGAAAACAGAATCGTTGCATTCGGCATTGTGGGGGAAGTTAAGTTATTGCTATGGATACATCAAACCCTTCGGTAGAATGTAGCACTCTTGTTAGATCTAACTGGGATGATTTATAATAACATTACGAAAAGAGGTTCAGTAAAAAAAGTGAAAAAGAAAATGGTATTGCTACGGAAACAAACCAAAACCTTTTACGCGGCAGTTCCCTGAATTTACATTCGCAAACGTCCATCACAATCAAGGTATTTATACTCGGGATGATTTGAGTGCAGCAAAATTTAGCAACAGAATGTAGCAAAACCAAGGTGGAGCTTCCTTTTGTTTGATATGGCCGGGTAGTTACAAAAGAGATGAAGTATTGTTTTTTCTTCCTCTTCGTCCCTGCAGCTCCTACAGAAGTCGTTTGAGTGGAGGTCTAGCCTCTACGTAACATCCTATTAAACAGAGTCCAGTGATAACCCCTATAACCCCTGGCGCTAATGTATGATCTATCGAACGAAAACAGTCCATCTGATCTGCTCTAATCCGCAGCTGTGGCCAAATTTGTCAAATTTGTTATTTGACAGGTCGTGTCCAAACTCCAAGTGTCAAGACTTTGCGCTATTAAGCTTTTACATGTAGCGATACCTAGTGCACCCGTGTCCGGTACAACGGTTGGGTGATTCTACAGAAGATGAATGAAAATTATCAAAATTTCGGCACGACATTTTTGAAAGCAATTAGGTTTTAAAACTACGCCTAGTTAAGCATTGGAACGTTTATTCACATAATCTAAAGCGGCCAGTCATAAAAATAAAAACCAACAATTTTAGGGCCATTTTTTAAAAACAGATGATCAGGGGACTGAGTATTTTTTCAGGGGACTGATAAAAAGACAGACAAATCTTGTTTTTCATTGTTTTTATTAAAACGATAAAAAAGGATATATTTATTTCTTAAAAAAAAAACATAAAAGGATACTTAATTTATTAAATAAATATTTTTTTAGACTTCAGTTATTGTTCACATTAAGTAGTTTTTATAAAAAAGATTAACAGATCGTGTTAATTAAAATATAATATATAATCTATCTATATAAAAATGAAACCCGTTTTCCGTTGTCACGACATAACATGAAAACGGCTTGACCGATTTGGCTGATTTTTTTTTTGTAGTTTTCTAATACTCTGTACAAGGTTCTTACGGAAAAAAATATTGAGAAAATCTCTCAGGTCAGCTTTGAGAAAATAAATACTACTAACACTAAAATACTATTACGGACCCTAAAACGAAACAGTATCCGGGCGAAGCCGGGCCGGGCAGCTAGTTAACAATAAAAATAAATTTAGAAAGAAACGAGTGGTGGGTGCACGACTGGGTCGTACGCAACTTTCTCTTTCACAGCGAGTTGGGTTAATTAATGCTAAAAAGTATAAAAAATTTCGAAATGTGATTATACGAACGTTTACTCCGAAATTTGAAGGAATCGGTGTCTATGTGAAAAATAATTAATTTTCGTTATTGGCCAAAACTGAAAATGCCGTTAAGTGATAGTTGGGCTAAAACTAATTATGTGGAATTGTTTAAAACTATTATAGTAGTATATATATTAAATTTCATTCAATTTGACATAATAGTTTGCGAGAAATTATCATTTTTCCTTATATGGCCTATATGACAAAATCCGTTATATGGATTTTCTCGAAAAAACTGGGTATGCAGTTTTGTTGGAGCTAATATGGTTATGGTATATATAAAGTTTAATCAAAATCGTTAGAGCCGTTTTCGAGAAAATTGAGGTTATGTGTAATTTTTATATGGCAGGTACCCTTATTAACATGGCTAAAAGCAAACAAAAAAAATGGCCTAGAATTATGACTAAAATAAGCTTGGATACGAAGTTTGAAGAAAATCGGTCAAGCCGTTTAGGCTGGGGAGACCATTACGGACAGACGGACCGACGGACCGACGGACGGAATTCCAAAAACCACTTTTTTAGGCTCCGCTATCATCGTAATGTTAGAATCAATCAAAATCTCGAGGTCGAAAATTTTCACGAAAACAATATCTTTCTCTTTGTAAGAGAAAGTTAAAAATTAAAAAAAATTCATAAGGTACGTAAGTAAAATAATTAATCAAAAGTCTTTCAAATAACTCACAAACGGTATTCTAAATACTGCGTTTAAAATTAAGTCTAGTACTCTAAGTCGGAAGAGCAGTCTGGGCAAGTGAAAGCTTTTGGATCACTTTTTATGCAATCCTCTTGTGCCCATAGATTGCAGATGATGCACTGGATCCAATCCTTTCCAGTGGAATCATCGCTGTATAAAAGACCACAGATAAGACAGAAGCAATCGTCTGCCTCGCGACTATTTTTTTTTCATTTTTAAGTTTTTGTACGTTTTCTTTACATATATGTTTTCTCCTCTTTTCAGATTTACCTTTCGCATTGCTTTTTTTATTTAGTCCTTTTGATGTTGATGGTAGTACTTGAGGTGGGGATTTAAATATCTTACGAAGTTGTACTTTTTGAACAGCTGGGCTTGGAGTTTCTGAGTCTGAATTTCCAAAAATATCATCTACACATCTTCTTAATTTTGCAGGATATTCTAAGATTCCCAATAAATAATGCTCGCATCCACATTGATTTAAATTGCAGAAACAACTGAGCGATTTCATCATAACTTTTCGTGGTAAGAATGCGTTTCCTTGTACTTGATGGTCTTTCAGAGTGCCGGTGAAAGGTATCAAAATCGGCTGATCCATTAAAATTAATGTTGTCATAGCTGTAATATCGGAATCTGTCACCGTAAAAATAGCTATGTTAGGACATCGATTTTGGATTGCATCACAAAACTCGTTCAAATTTGTTATGTCTCCCCCACATGCCACAACGTTGTCTGCAGTTCTTTTACAGACAGCGCCTACACCATCAGGAGCTCCTTTGCCATGACCCGCTTCATGATAATTCCAGGTCCAATTTACAATTCCTGGGTACAAATCGGGCGTTTTACGGGCCTTCTCAGTCCCTTGGATAGAATATCAGTCCCCTGTTCATTTAATTGTCAGGGGACTTAGGCCAGGGGACTGAGTGTTTTGATAGTTTTTGTGCAATAAACATAGTTTCCCATTATTGGAAATAATAAAAATAATAGTTAAATATTACAGTTTAAAATAGCCTACATAATAATACTAAAAAATATAACTCTACCACACAAAAATGTATTATAAATACTCACCAGGGTACTGAGAATCGTACTGAACAATATACGACCTCTCACCAAAACGTCTGCTTCACAACTGACATAACAGCGCGCCTTTTTTTTGGCATAAGTTTTTATTCAAATGAGACTCGAAACTTTATATTGCGAGATCTGAGACTTGGGCATATATCGAATTTATCAATAATTTGGACTAATTCAATCTTCCAGGGGACTGATAAGGAATCTGAGGGACGCGTTTGAATGCATTTTTTTAAAAATAAAATCAATTGTTATAAAACCTATATTTAATAATTGACATATATCTGCTATTTAGGGTCACTAATTCATAATAAATTTTAGTGTGCAAACTAAAATTAAAAAACGATAATGTTTTTTCGCTTCGAAAACAGGCGTGGGACACGTCAGGGGACTGAGATTTGTGCACTTTCATGAATTTTTTGAGTAATGGAAGCATATCAGATTTTAATAATTTTGTATGGCCATGTAGATATTGATAAAATTTATAATTGTAAACAAAAATCAGATTGCATGGTTTAATGGTTCATTATATATCAGCGGAGCCATCGAAAATATCATCTTTTGTAGAATCACCCGGTTATTTATTCCCGTATCTGGCGAGTTCATCAGCCTTACAGTTCCCCGGAATGTCACTATGCCCAGGCACTCAGCATAGGTGAATGTTAAACTATTTTGACATCTCTTGCAGAGATGAGCGGCAATCTAGGGTTGTCATTAAATTTGTTGAGACAGGAATTTGATGGCCGCTTGGCTGTCCGAGAAAATGCTAATATTCTTGGCAGATATTACATTCTCTTTCATCCAGGATAAGGATTTTTTGATCGCCATGAGTTCCCCACTGGAACACGCTGCAATGATCAGGAAGACGGAATGATAGGCTGAGATTTATATTGCATATTCATGCAATGCTCTCCCTGCGCAAAATGACTCGATAGTTTTCCTTTTTCCTAGGATTTCTCAAATGATGTGAATGGTTTTTTACTTCAACGGATATTGGTGGGTGTTCCTGTAATATGTTTGCGCCTTAATCAAGTCCAGCGTCATTCTATCAAATTCATTGACAACTAATCAATTTGTACCCAAATAGATACATTCGCTTGAACACCGGTGGCATGCTGCATTCCTTGAGGAGAAGGAACTCCATACTTCTACCATAAATGTTTTGACAAAATGTATAGCTGTACCCTGGCGGTCTTTATTTATTATAAACTCAGTTCTTTTTACGTATCCGAGATGCCTGAAAAATCATTAATTTGAACATGATTAATCAGCTGAAGAAAATTATTCATTTTTAATTTTCCTGAGGCTAAAATTTGTTAAATTTAAAACTCCGGAAATATTAAAGAAGGCAACCTTTCCATATACTGAATATTCATGTTAGGGAATTAAGAAACGATCTTCTTAATTTTACTGTGAATCCGAAAACAGATTTTAGACAATAGCGAGTTCCACTTTTGGATTTGTCAATCATTTCTAATGACTAATAATGATAAACTCCTTTCATCAAACGTCAAAAAAAGCAGAAATAGAAAGGGTGAGAAGGAATCTACAAAATAGTCTCAGCATATTGCAGAAAATCTTTGCGAAGTTCGACTTAAGAAGATCTCAGAGGAATCCAATAATTTCAAATCTTTTTCGCAAATGAAAATGTTTCTGAAACCTCTTAAAACGATTATGAAGGAAAGAGAAAGGCATGCCAATACCATTCACAAACAATATCCATATATTTTCGAGCCTTATATAATGAATCGGTCATTTAAAATAAAACAAGAATATGAGTATCTACTACCATTTAAAACATATAAAAGCTGACGTACATCAAGGTAATGTATTAGGGCCCATTTTGTTTCCCTTATACACAAATGACCTACCACAAAGAGAATACATATTTTTTTTTTTGACAGCCCACACATTGGCCCCCCTTATCATTAGAATAGTGCCTGTATTTCAGCTTTAAATCCAGTTGACAAGTATCGGGATTCTTTGTAAAATTCGCGGATGATATTTTTGTAGCACGATCCTGAGCTTTTCTTCTCATCTCTTCACAATTCATACAATTTAATGTCGCGATTAAAAACACGGTATAAAAAAAAAGGTTTTACACCGACTTGCTTTAATGGTGGCGAGCACAATATGGTACGCGAATGGAATTTAAATCTCGAAACTATTTTACCAGTTTGTTCTGCGGCACGCGATGGGCTCTTCTTTTCTCGGGAACTGCAATGGACGATGGTGTAAATGAGGGGGGGTGGTAAATAAAAAGGGGGATAGTTATCTTTATAGAGGTCTAAAACTTTTTGGAAAGCGGACTAGGATAGGAAGGAAAATGGAAAAGAGGTAAGAAAAGGGAAGGTTTTCGGAAACTGTAGTGCGGGTGCATGCCTTGCTTTCTAAGCTTTTGCTCGTCGGAGGGTGGGTTCATGCACTCAGATACCGAAAAAAAATAACACCACTACATAAAAATTTGCATGCATTGCCTAATAATGAAGATGAAACCAAATTCAGAAAGGAAACTCATAAACATTTACCACCTGAGGAACCGATGTTTGTCCTCAATGCGGGTCAATACCCTCCCTACCAATACCACGACACGCTTTGTACCGCTTTGCAAACTCTCCGCAACCGATGGTAATTGTTACCCCGCGCAACTCTTCCGCATGACCCGCCCTTCTCCAAGTGCATGCCTAAACGGTTTTATCGCGTGAGCATGTTCCTGTACCTCGCATAAGCATGGTCAAGCGGTTTTGTCGCGTGAGCATATTCGCCCATCGCTCGTCCCCCTACGCTTGATCCATCTCTCCTTCCAAAACCTACAGGGCTTTACAAAAAAAAACAGTACCGATATTATGTGCATCACAACATCATGTGTGGAATTTGGAGGTATACTTCTCAGCCGTAGTTTATGAGACAAAAGAAAATTAGCTATGCAGCCATTACAGAACCAATCAATCAATTTGCCACTATCAAGCGCTACCCGTATTCATTCTTTTTTTAAGTACCTCTTCTTGGTTATCCTAAAGTTCTTCCTCTATCCAATGTCTTCCTCCTAGCTGCTGTTTTAAATATTAGTCACGTTTCGATCTCTTTGATATTCGCTCCCACATTTACTCGCGTTTTCCGCAGTAGTCACCCTAACTCCAAATTTCCACAGTTATATACCGGTTACACAAGTAACTCTGGCCTTGCTTTAAGCAGAAGCGCTCCATCTGTTTAATAATGCTGAACAGATCATACATCAGCACAATAATCGGTGTCCTCATAGGACACTGTCCTATAGGCCTACATGCAAAAAGGCTAGACATTTTCTGCAATGACTTCTGTAGAAGCTGCCCGAACGAGGAAGAGTAGGAGAGTATTACTCACCTTCTTTGCTCTTGTCCGGATGCCTCATTAAAAAGGAAACTTCATCCGCGAGACTACTTCTTCGATAATCTAGGTGATCTGTGTAATATCAGTGTGAGAAACCTCCTGCGCTACATAGTAAGCTCTGAATGGTTCAATAGGGCGTTCGAATATAGGGTAGTCGAAGGATCCACATCGCTTGCAGCCTCTTCAACCTAACCTAACCTAATCTAACCCCGATGTGTCAAAACAATGCTTATGAATTTAAGAACATGATTATCCAAAAATATTTTAATTTTTAATTGTAGCTATCGCAGAAAATCACTTTTTATTTTTCACTGATCAAGATTTATTATTATTATTTATTATTATTATTTATTATGTAAAGTCTTTACACTGTAAGATACAAGATCTTTTAAATTAGTGAAAGAATCGAGAAAGATACAAAATAGTGATTACAATTTGTAGACTGTGTGTGAATTGAATACTAGTAGGCAAAAAATAATTTAAAATAACAGGAGATCGAAATAAAAATTTAAAATAATAAAAAATTAAATGTATTTATAGAAAAGAAAATAAATAAGTGAAGGGGAAAAAAGTTATCATTAGAGTGACGTGAAGTGTTGCCAGAGCGTTCTCCTAAATTGGATTGTGCGACTCATTAATCGAATAGTTAAAGGTAGGGAATTCCACAGTTCAATAACATGAATTAAAAATTGACGCTTTGAAACTAAATAGTTACAGCGTACCGGTATAAGTTTAAGAGTTCTTAAGGAACGCGAAAAAGGAATAAGGGTAAATAAGTAAAGTGGTTGACGGGTTTCCATGACATTATGCAGCAGAATTACTGTTCTGAATTTTAAAAGGTTATCGAGAGTTATGCCGTATATTGACTTAGAGAAAGCGGAGATGTGGTCATACCTTCTGCGTCCATAGATGTAACGTGCGATGCTGTTGTATGCAACATTAAGCTTGCGCTTAAGCTCATAGTTGCAGTTACTAAATATCTCACAACCAAAGAGCATAGTTGGGACGAGTAGAGTCTTAGCTATGATTTTTCTAGTTGCAAGAGGAGTTATGGGCTGTGAGGCCCAAAGCATTCTGAGGCTTCCGTACATTTTACCAAGAGTGATACGTATATGATTGTCCCAAGTAAGATTATTTGTGAATGTGACCCCAAGGTTCCTTGCGGTATCAACAAACTCGATAACTGAACCGTTAAGCTCAATTGGAGGTAAGAATGACGTGTCTACTTTAACCCTTGAAATAACCATACATTTGGACTTGGTGGGATTAAGAGCAAGACTGTTTGCTTGTGCCCAGATATAAATTGATTGGATGTCCTCGTTTACTTCGTAAGCACCATTTTCAACCAGACCAACTCGGCAGCTATTGTATAGTTGAACATCATCAGCATACATGTGTATGGACGAGTTCTTTATATATTTGGGTAGCTCATTGATATAAAGTGAAAAAAGGAGTGGTCCAAGGATGGAGCCCTGTGGAACACCTTTATTTAAGGGAAGAAAGGTTGAGATGTTGTTTTTGCCTACAACTGCCTGTGATCTACCACTTAAATACGATGAAACCAGGTTCGCGGCTGATAGTGAAAAGTTGAATTGCTCTACAAGTTTGCTGCAAAGTATGCCGTGATTAACAGTATCAAATGCCTTCGAAAAATCAAGCAGGGTAAGAAAAGTTAGATTATTTTCATCTACGGCCTGCCTGATATCTTCTACTACTTTTATTAAAGCTGTTGTGCAGCTGTGTTTTGGACGAAAACCGGACTGTTCAGGGCAGAGCAAACTATTTGTATCAAGGTATTCACGAATCTGGGAGTTCATTATCTTTTCTAGGATTTTCGAGAGGAGGGGTAGAATTGCAATCGGTCTATACTCTTCTTTAGTGCCCTTTTTTGGAATGGGTATAATTTTAGACTGTTTCCATACATAAGGAAAAATGCCGGTCGTGAGAATCGAGTTGAAAGCATATGTGATATATTTTAAGCAATATGGGAGTATTGCTTTTAAAAAAGTCGGATGGATTTCATCAAAGCCAACGGAGTTTGATTTTGTGCCTAGAAAAGTCTCGAGCACTTTGGTTTCATCAGTTGCAGAAAATTGAAAGGTGTTTAGGCGTTGTTCATTTTGAATATGGATATGGGAGCGTGAGTAGGAATTCCACTGGTCAGTGGAGTCAGCAGTGGACACAGATGCGAATTTTTTATTCAACTCATCACAATCAAAGTCACAATCTGTAATGTTTTTCTGTTTTCCTATACCAATTTCTCTAATATTCCTCCATAGTTTTTGCCCAGCAAGCGATGGGTTTAGTCGTGAGGAGTAGAATTGTTTTTTTGATTCCCGTATATCACGAACGACCTTATTTCGTAAGGCTTTGTAAGCGCTGTGATGTTCTTCGAGACGAAAACACTTCCAACGCCTATAAGCTACATCACGCAAAGAGATGAGGTTTTTAATCGCCGCTGAAAACCATGGTCGATCTTGATGTTTAATTTGTTTTGTTTTGTAAGGAACATGCTTATTAAAGAGATCAAGAATGATATTTTGTAGGAATATCACCTGATCGATAGCAGACGGCATACTGAACACTCGAAACCATTCAGCAGATCTCAAGTCCTCTTCTAAATTATGTCTATTGATATTTCTGAAATCTCGAAAACTGTAAGTTGTACTAGAGAGGGGGGGAAGACATTGGAACGTAAGATGAATTAGATCGTGGTTGGAGAAACCAGAAGCGGAGAGTTGATCGAAAAAAGTAGCCTTATCTAGATGACTGACGAAAAAAACATCGAGGAGTGTACTGTTGTCCTTGGTAAAGTGGGTGGGCGTCGATGTATTTACTGGCAGTAGATTTAAAGAACGCATACCGTCGACCAGATATGAATACCTTAGAAGATCGCAATTAAAATCGCCAGCAACAATTATAAATGGGGATACAAATGTTAGCTCATCTAATATTGAAAATAAGGGCAAAATGGAGATGTTCTGATTAGGTCTGTACACTGTACCTACAAGAATTTTGCTTTCTTCACCTAATATTTCCATGAAAAGGTAATCAATTTCAGAGCCAGCCGGGGATTTACGTATTATTTTCCCTTCAAGACCTTGTCTAACATAGATAGCTACACCTCCCCCAACGCGCCCAAGTCTATCAGATCGAAAAAAACTATATCCCTCCAGTTTGAAGAAACAATCAATTAATTTCAATTAATTAATTTTCCAATTAATCCTATAGGTATCTATGTAGTCATGTTCTGTGTTCCAATGAAGTTGTTCAATGATAGCTATAACTGAGCCCTTACCCTTATACAGACACTATTTAACCATCAGACGCGTTTAGGATAGGCAGCCTCTATTCAGCGTTGTAAACGATTTATGAATAAGAGTTTTGTGTTTAGAGGCATTATAGGGGCTGCATAACTTTATACGCTCTTTATAATGAGTTTATATATAAGGCTGGTGATGTAATAGGAGCATTCATGCAGCGTCGTAATAAACGTGCGAATAATTGTAAGTTAACGATGAACGTTTAATGAACGCCCCAAATGATGTGGTTAAACATTGAAATTGTTCCTACCATTATTTTTTTCAGTTTAGCGCGCACGTATGTTTCATTTCCAAATGTGATGGATTAAATGTCAAAATAGCATTTTAAAAGTTTACACAATGTTTAGCATCTCAGTTTGCACAGCCAAAATGTGTTCTAAATTGATCCCATAGGGGTATATTAGTTTTGACATTTAGTTTGTGACATTGAGATATAATTTCGATAGACATACATCAAGGTATATGGATCTGCCCGTCCGTAAGTCTGTGTATCATCGATTCTTGGTCCTTAAATTTTTAGCTAGAGTCTTGAAATTGGGTATATAGACTCTGGGGGACGAAGCAGAACAAGTGCAAACATTTTTAAAATCCGTCCACTCCCAGGCCCGCCCTTTTTTAGACAAGCGTAAGGAATTTTATAAAAAAGTTTCAGAGCAATATATTAAGATAATCTCAATATCTATATTTCGTATATGCAAAGTTTTTGGCCACGTTCACTTTTTGGCGGCGTTTTCTATAAAAAAAAACATTTTGTTGGTACTTTTTTAAAATATTTGAAAAAACTTCCGTCTCTAGATCATTCACGCCCACTTTTTGGGTGCGATTTCCTACAAAAACCATTTGTATACCCTACCCGCCAAGGCATATGCAATAGAAAATCGTCGACCCATAAAAGATTTTGATAAACCGTGTGAACAATTTGTTGTGACAACGTCATTTTCAACATTTTATCGCCATACAGCCCACATTTTGGGGATATTAATTTTAAGAATGGGATGGGATAGGGATGGGATATTAAACAATACACGCATACCTTATATTTTTTTCTTCCTTTCATATTTTTTTTTTTTAGTTTAGCACGTATGTTTCATTTGTAAATGTGATGTATTAAATGTCACAATGGCATTTAAAAAGTACAATGTGCTTCCCATCTCTCTCAATCCTCACTAGGCACAATTAACGTCAAAAATGATCCACTGGTTACATTTTAACGAAATTGACACACGGCCTTAATAACCAAATTTGAGTTTCAATTTAGATTTGGTAGCTTAATCTATATCAAGAGAGGTATATAAAACTCGCCAATTGTTAAAAATTACTAAACGTGAATAAGCAGCTAACTCTGCATTTATAGGCGAATGTTATTTCAGTGCTAAATTCATTAATAACAAAATAGGTAGGCAAATCGTCGCTTGAAAAGCAAACTGACTTAAATCGAAATTTGGGGATTTTGTGGTCTGTATACTTAATAGTGCTTACACACCGAATCATAAACTGAGTTTTCGCAAAAACACCTGAAACCTTCATCGAAAACCGAGTTTTCCCATACATTGTCAGTTCTCAAAACCTATTAGGTTTCGACGTAACCTTCTCATAACCACTTCGCAGATGTCATCACGTTGCAGGTTGTTGGAAAGAACACACCTTTTCATACATTGTACACGTGTTCCACACGTCCCACAAAACAGCTGATGAACTCGCTGTCAAAACAAATGTTTTTTTTTCAGAAACTTACACACCAGATGAAATAAAAACAAAACAAGCGGCGGGCTTGATAGTCAAAAACTGTTGTCAAAATCTTTAGATATTTTTAATTTTGAACTTCAAATGCTAATATTAGTTTGATTATATTAGAGTTCATTTTATTATTCAATTACAATATTTTCACAAACAAATGTTGCAGCTAGTATCACAATTCACAGCTAATTGAAATGTCAAACAAAACCTGGTCAGAGTCGGTGTGAAAGCATCCAGTGGTTTACGTAAACTTTTTGCCAAAAACTCAGTTTATGATTCGGTGTGTAAGCACTATAACCCAAAATCGCCAAATTTTAATTTGCAAAAAATAAATACAAATTTTCTATCAAAGCGTCATATCTAAACCTCTTAAACTGACAGCGAAGGGGCGTAAGTGTCGTTTGGGATTTAGGGAATCATCCCTAGTAATTAAAAACTTCCAAAAGGTTTTCTGAATGTATATACATTTTTTATTGGTACAAATTGCTCTTGTAGAACACACTGTTGAAATTTACTCATTCCAAGCGATTCCAAAACAAACAGATCTATCACTTATGTCACAGCCATTACAACTGTCACATTGCAAACTCGAAACAAATAATTTTTAAACGAGTTGAATTATAAATTAAAAGGATTTCCCAAGCCAGAACTAGGACTTAAACTTAAAAATGTATTTACCTGCACTCCTCATTAGTCGATCTATGTCAAAAGTATCTGTTCTTGATCTGACACATCCGCAAAGGGTTCGAATTCTCTACAAAACTATCCTCCGACTACATCGAGGTACGTAACCGCACTGCATTTCGAACACAAAAGTGAACCTATCTCACATAGTTTTCTGAGTAGGCCTTCCAGAAGAGCTAAAGGAACTCGGAAACAACTACGCCCGCGATGAATTCAGAAGACATTTAAAGTGCACACCATCTGAAGCGCATATTTTCATGACCGAATGGGCTGTAAGTTAACACACCTCTATAACTCCTACAATTCTTAATTCTTTTCTCATTTCTTGCAGAAATACGCTGTCACCATAAGTGAACAACTCGGTCTCAAGGGGAAACCAAAAGGAAAACTCGGTGACACACTCGATTTAGACACTGTGGAGCGATTAAGTGACGAGCAAACAGTACAGCTCTACGAGTTGATGGTAGCAGCCAAGGGACTAGAAGAAAACGTTCAAGAACTTACATCACAAGATTTGGGAACGACAAAAACCAATTAACGCAACGCTAGCTTATTAGAAAAATAAAAAAAGTTTTTATTGAAATTTAGTTGGTGTCGTGCTTCTTCTCCAGAATCTTATAGACGTACTGAACACCATTTTCCTCTTGCACGCCACTTGCGATGTCATCATCTAATGGAATCTCTTGGAAGTCACTTGGAATCTCCGGGAAGAACGCATCGCACTCATATGTCGCTTTGATCTCCGTCAAGTACAAACGATCACAGCGGGGAGAAGCCATAGCTTCCTTGTACGCTGCGCTTCCGCCAACAATCCAAATGTTTTCAATCACAGACCTCATGTCATCTTCTTCGAGACGCTTCATAGCGTCCTCCAAGCTTTTGCAGAGAATTACACCATCGGGGTAGTCACTTGGAATGGGGTTTCTGGTGAGAATAATGTTTAATCTTTCCGGTAAGGGGCGTTTGCTTTCCGGAATTCCAAAATATGTTTTCCGTCCCATGATGACTGCGTTCTTCTTGTTCGCGTCACGGACCTTTTTTGTCGTTTTGGAGAAGTGTTTCAACTCGTTTCTGGAAAGAAATCTGAGTGAGTTTAGTTTTTTTTTAAATGGAGGCTTGGAACTTACTTGAGTCTCCATGGCAGATCTCCTTTTATTCCGATGCCAAGATTCTCACAAACTGCAACAATTAAGCTGAATCGCAACATTTTTTTTTTGTTAGAAGCCGACTCCGGATGCGAAGTAATTGATCCCGATTTTACAGACGCTGGATTTATTATCTGTCAACTGTTGCCTTGCCGAGGAAGTGTTGCTGTGCTGTTTTTGCAATTCGTGATTTTTTGAAAGCTTTGACCTCTGATAAACTGCCGGAAAGTTGTGTTTGCTTTTAGTTATACCTCGTTTGCATGGTTGAGTCGATTTATGAGTAAACATTGTAAACATGTTTGAGTATAAAGGAGCGTTGCCAGTGTAGAGTTTTTAAACATTCGTATCAACTAAATTATAACGTTTTGCCAGAAACTCATATACATGTGCAATAATAATTAATAAAGCCCATGATTAAGCTAAAAGGGTGCTTACGATTTTCGTGGAAGGTGTCCATCCGAAAGAAGTGGGCAAAGCGTAACACAAAACATTAAAGGCATGCGGACAAAATTGCAACAAATGCTTTTATCTTCGTCATCCAAATAATATGATTTCATTGCTCTAACCGAAACTTGGCTTACGAGCAATGGGCCTGCGCACACGAGTATGCTTCAACCGGTTGAACGTCATGTTTGTTGGTGGGACGGGTGAGGAGGGAGCACAGTTTGAGAGGCATTGGAGAGCAATTTTTCACCCAAAATTAAGTGGTTGAAGAGGTTGAATCTACCAACACATGTATGCGTTTCTGACAGTTGTGGTATTAAAAAAAAATACGGCGGCTAGTTCGGTGTTAATCGAATTACACATACATATAAAGTTTGGTATATTACACAATATTCAACCGGTTGAACATATTCCCGTGTGTTTGGAAAGTAACCATAATGACTACGGTTGAAGCATACTCGTGTGCGCAAGCGCAGGCCCATTCCACTATGCTGAAATATTCAACAGTCAACATTATTCTGTCTTGCAGTTTGCTCCACTTTCGCATGCGTTGAATTATTTTTGCCTTCTTCTTCATCTTCCTATTCTTATGACATCGATCAAATTATTGTTAGAGTAAATATTCAAAATTGTTCTGTATTATTTGTTGTTGTAAGTTATATTCCACCAAGAAGCTCATTTGATCTTTATAAAATTCATGTAAACAACTGTCAATTTTATTTATCGAAGCTGAAGGACAATGAACACATTATAATACTTGGAGATTTCAATTTAACAAACATTAATTGGGTTTTTGATCCCGAAGAATTTCAACTTTTACCATTCAATGTAAATAATGATTATGAAATTGAAGTAATTGACTCTTTTGCTAGTTATGACTTAGTTCAAATTAATTGTTGGCAAAATGATTTTAATCGTCTTCTTGATCTTGTTTTTGTGGATAGAGAACTAATAATATTGGTTGATAAGTCATTGTATCCAATTTTTCCCAATTCTGTTCATCATAATGCTTTGTGTGTTAATTTTTCATTTTATGAGTATTTTAAATCACGTAATTGTAGTAAACTCAAGTTAAATTATTCAAAAGCAAATTTTGAAGGCATAGCGAGTTATGTGTCGCAAATTCCGTGGCGTTTACATCTTAATTCGATGAATTTGATGGAATTCTACAACTTTTTCACTGATAATCTGAAAGAGGCAATTAATAGGTCTGTTCCCGTACAAAATAATATTTACTGATTCTTACTGATTCTTATACTGATTTTTACTGATTTTTACTTATTGCCGTTCCAGTAAGCAAAAATATGTAAAAGAGACAGCTCACGAGAGAGCAAAAAACTACCCCTCCATAAAAATCTGTAAAAAAAATTACTGCAGAAATTTCTGTTGGTAAAAATCAGTAAACTGTCAGTTGGTATCTAAAAGTGACAACTCGCTTGTTTTGACAGGTGATTTATGTCATTGTTCTTTAAAAGGCATACAAAATATATAATTTTACTGTTTTTTACTTAAACGCGTTCCCGTACTTTTTGGTAATTTTGTCTCTTTCTGAGATAATTAACCCCCACTCCAAGAAATTTGAGAATTTACTAATTTTTACTGAAAAAGTACGGGAACAGACCTAATATATACGTTCCTTAAGTCAAAATTAACAATAATTCAAAGCCTCCGTGGTTTAATAAAAGGCTTTGTAATTTAAGTAACAAAAAAAACAAGGCTTACAAAATCGCTTGTAATTCTGGAAGTAAAAGTAATTATATCCGGTTGGAGCGAGAATTCGATGTTCTTAACAAGTTTTTATTCAAAAATTACATGTTGACAATTGAATCAAACCTTAAAAAAAATAGTAAATGTTTTTGGTCCTTCATCAAAAGTAAAAAAAAATCAAATGGAATACCTAGTAGTATGCAATACTTGGGTTCTACATATTCTGATCTTTCAACTATTTGCAATTTATTTGCTGATTATTTTCAATCCAATTACACAAGTTCAAATAAAGATCATCCAAGAATAGCAGAATAATTTAGTAATGAGTGAATGATTGACATTGGTCAATTAGAAATCAACATTTCTGAAATCGAAGATGGTCTTTTGAATTTGAGCTGTGATAACAATCCTGGTCCGGATGGAATTCCTCCAATTGTTCTTAAGAAATGTGCAACTGCTCTCTCTGAGCCCCTATTTTACATTTTTAACAGCTCTCTTGTGAGTGGAGATTTTCTTTCAGAGTGGAAAAAATCCTTTATTATTCCAATTCACAAAACTGGTCCGAAGCAGGAAATATCTAACTATCGTCCAATTTGCAAACTATCGTCTATACCAAAACTTTTTGAAAAAATTGTATGCACTAAGTTGGCTTTTTTACTCAGGGAATATATTTCAACGTTTCAACATGGCTTTGTCGCAGGAAAATCTACAACAACCAATCTTGCAATTTTTTCAAATTTTATTCTTAATAAGCTCGAGGAAGGTTACCAAATCGATGTAATTTACACCGACTTTGCAAAGGCCTTTGATAGAGTCAGCCACCTTATTTTAATCAACAAATTGGAAAGATTGGGTTTGCATTCAAGTATAGGCGTGTTTTTTTTCCTAAATCTATACAGGCTTATTTTCACATGAGAAAAAAAACGTTAATCGGTGATCTGGCATCACTGATACTGAAACACGTATCCGCCAACAGATGGCAGTTTGGGGTTTTGATTTTTGCTGTGTCATTTATTTTTTTGCAAGAATAAACCCAATTTTTTTCTCTAATTCCACTACTACACTTATTGTAATGTTTTGATTTTAGATTCAAAGCAAGTATAAAAATATTTTTACATCAAATTATTTCATAAAACATTGATTTTGCACCTATTTTGCAGCGTAATACTTATTGGTTGTGGTATTAGCTGCTATATTTTGCAATTTTATCATTTTCTACAACCGTTTTCGATAACAAATGAAAAAAATAGGTTTGGTAGCACATTTTCTATCCAGGCTAAGGGTGTAAGACTGGATAATTATCCTGGTTTCGCGAAATCTATATAGGCTAAGGTGTTGTTGTATTTTACACGTAAATTGTTTGCTAAGCCTATATAGATTTGGAGTGAAGAGAAAAAAAACACGCCTTATGTTGAAATGGTTAATATCCTACCTGAAAGATCGTATACAATTTGTATCTATTGACCAAATACTGTCAAATCCCGTTTTCGTGTCATCAGGTGTTCCCCAAGGAAGCCATCTTGGTCCACTTCTTTTTCTTATTTTTATTAATGACATGCCTGAAATCTTTAAAAATTCAGTTCGACTTCTGTTTGCAGATGATTTAAAATTTCTTAGATGTATAAAATCGATCGATGATTGTCTCCTTCTACAGGATGACCTTCAAAGGCTAACAGAATGGTGTTGTGTTAACCAATTATTCTTGAATGTCTCTAAATGTCAATGTTTTTCGTTTTTTCGTAACATGTCACCAGTTTTCTTTGTTTACAAAATTGAAAACAATGTTCTTGAAAGAGTATCAGAGAAAAAAGACCTCGGTGAAGTCTTTGACCAAAAATTGAACTTTGTGAAACACGTGGAATATATTGTAACCAAAGCAAACTCAATGTTAGGTTTCATTAAACGCAATTCCAAAGACTTTAAGGATCCATTTACTATAAAATCTCTATTTAGCTCGTATGTTAGATCAATTTTAGAATACTGCTGTGTGATTTGGAATCCATATTACAACGTTCATTCGAAAAGAATTGAAAATATACAAAAAAAAATCACTAGATTTGCTATATGGAAACTAGGTTGGAACATCGAAACTCCTTCCTACTCTATTAGATGTCACCTTCTCGACATTCAGTCGCTTGAAAATAGACGGAAAATTTACTCAATTATGTTTGTAAGTGATATTTTATCATACCATATTAAATGCCCTTTTCTATTATCTTTGATTGATCTTTATGCACCATCTCGACAGCTAAGAGAACGTTGTCTGCTCCGCGAAAATGAACATAGGGTTAACTATGCACGAAATGAACCTATAACTCGCTGTGTTAGAGAAACCAATTTAATATCTGACACTATAGATTTTAACTTCCACACAAGTAGACTTACTTTAAAAAACAACTTGTTATTGCACTTCTTAATTTAGTAAATTATATTCATTTATACATACATGTACATACATAGGATTATATATTAAGAACTATCTATTTATTTTTATTTTTGTTTGAATTGTTAACTTTCTGTAGTCTAAATGTAGATTTAAAAGATCTCGAATTGATGTAAATAAATAAATAAATAAACAATTAGTAGAGTGTTAACTGAAGTTTTAGCCATATTTCATCGTCATATTTTTGAAAAACATCATAAATCAGGTGTCATTGGATATGTCAGCGTTAATAATCAATATGTGCATGTTTCAATTATGGACCCCCCAAGATCTCCTAAATCACAGAAATAGCGTTGACACACTGGTGGTGTAAATACGATGGCATTGGTACAATTGTATTGACAGTACCTTGGGTGGTGGCACACGCTTCAGAAATGGGATATGGCAATTGAAAACTATAGGCGCTGATGGAGCTGCGTTCAAGAAAATTACAGTGCCGCTCAACTGAATAGGTTTGACTTGTTTTTTAGGTTTGAAACGTTGTATCTCTGTACCGTTTTAAGCGAAATAAATTTTGTTTTATAAAGAAATCAGCCATTTGTGAAATAGCAAAGTTTCTGTTCTGTTAGTTTTGTTTTTGTTTTATTTTTATTATTTTTTCAAAAACATAACAAAAAATCTCAATTTTTTTTGGCTCAACTGAATAGGTTTGACCACTAAAACTATTAAACAAAAGTATATAAAGCAACATTTCAAGGCACTGGGTAACTTAAATAATAAAGGACACTGTTTTAGCATTATTTAGTATTTGTTTTCCGTCCCACCCTTGTTCTTAATTATTTTATACGGTTTGGTAAGGAATCATAATATTTTTCAATTTTATTTATTGAAATTGTTGACCAGGCTTTTTCAATTGCTTCAACTAGGGCCCCAGAGTCAGTAAATTGTCTTCCTCCTTCGTATACTGTCCTGGACAAAAGTCCTCAAATGTTCTCGATAATGTTAATGTCAGTGGAGTAAGGCGGCCACTCGAGCAATTGGACGTTTTGGTCTTTAATCCACTGTTGTAAAACCCGAGCGGTATGGATGGGAGCGTTGTCATATTGGTACGTCCATGGAATATGACCATAAATCTCCGAAAACTGGGGAAAAGCCTTTTGGAGCACAGTCTTGTACTCATTTAGGTTCATCTTCGAGGTGACAAACTGGAGCTCGCATGTTCCATAAAACGATATGGCTCCCCACACCATTACTGCACCTGCACAAGTGTGATGACGACTTAAAAATCATTCTTCCTTTCGCATATCGTGAAAATAGTAATTATAGCCATCCGGTCCATCGTGGTTGAACTACTTTTCGTCGGAGAAGACTACCGTCTTCCACTCCTTGTTTCACGTCATGTGTTCTCGGGCAAATCGAAGTCGTGCTTCCTTACGAGCATCATTGAGAGGTGTTTTTTATTTTATTTTCAATCTCTTCAAGTGTTTGGCGTTTCGAAGAATACGTCTTACTGTGACCACACTAGCATTTACGCCGCATTCTTCCCTTATTTTACCAGCAGAAAGGTGGGAATTTGAGGCAGTTCGTAAGTCGCCTCTCTGATGCTGTTGTTGTATATTTTTTTCCTCCATTCATTGTTTTTCCATAGTCTGCTTCATTACGGAGAAAATTACTCATAACGTTTTGACTTCGACCGATTTTCTTGGCTATTTCATAGTGTTTCAAGCCAGATTCAATATAGCCTTTTGTTTGACCTTTTTCAAAATCGGTTAAAGGTTTTCCGCGGCTCATTTTACAAAAAAATTGAAAGCAGTTGCTTTAAATTTTGGAATACAAAAGAATTCAACTCTTTTCAATCACACAGTCAATCAAAAAGTGAAGTCAAAAGTGTCAAACATATTCAGATGAGCCAAAAAAAGAGCACACATTTAGCAAATTTCACGATGAAAGCAAAATTCTGAATTACCGTTGCATTTGTCCCGTTATTTTTTTCTTGCATATAATGAGTAAACAAATGAAGGTTCAAAATAAAAAGAAAAAAATTCAATTGAAACAAAGAAAGAGGGAAAAATGTAAGAAAGAATTTTCAAACCTATTCAGTTGAGCGGCACTGTATATTTTTACCAGGGTAAAAATGCCATGCCATTGTGATATTAGAGTGGTATTTTCGGATACCGTATACCATAGTATTAATACCACCAATGTAAGTCGAACACGATTCCTCGCCAGATAACTTTTTTTTAAATGGTTAGCACCAAAATTTGTTTGATTTATCTTCGCACCCCTTCTGATAAACCGGTACAGTTGATTATTTTTGACATATCACGTAAGGAATCTATTATAAGGCATTTTCCCTCAGATATCTTCAATAAATCTATATAAATCTGTCCCACTACCCGGCACTACCACCCGTGCTGGTTAATGTCTGACCAAACTCACTTCTTATCATCTCTCACCGCATGCGAGACTCACCCCTACTACAAAAGTTAATAAGTCCCTTAGGCCAAACAGAGTAGATTGATAGGAGGAGTGTCCAGCCATCTTGTGGGCAGTCATGATTCTGTATGTATGTATTTATTATTACCACAAGGCTGGGATTACATTTATTTTTGCATATATTTCGGAAGAAACGAGATGTTACTATTTCATACCGTCGTAACCAAAATATCATCAAAAGGAATTGCGAGGCCCGTGCTTCGTTTAATTTACGATTATTCCACCATTGCGTGCCTCCATAGTGGAAGAGATGCAAAGTGATTGAGATGGAGATAATCTCTGATCTGATCCGCCCCTAGCTAAAACCAATTTAGCAACCATGATCACCGCAATTTTGCTGAGAATATTATTCCACTGAGGCAGCGTGGGAAAATCTCTCAGAAATCCGGAAGATGAACACTCTGATCTTTCATGGAGTAGAACTTTCTAACTTATATGGCTCTAAATTCAGGATTGAATATATGCCCTCAACCAATATGCCTCCCCAAGTTGGTTGAGGTCAATTTCTACTTGTGCGCTCCACATAAGGGGAGGTGTTCCTCTACCGCGTCCGACGTCTGGTTGGGAATCGAAGACTCTGCGAGCCGGAGTATTGGTGTCCATTCGTTCTAGCCATCTTAAATGCCCAATGCGAACTTTTTTGACTATGACCATGTCACTGTACAGCTCGTATAGTTCGTGGTTGAATTTGTCTTCATAGCCCGTCAACTCAAACCGGACCGAAGATTTTTCGAAGAATTATCCTCTCAAATGGACCAAGGATTTCTTCATCCATTTTTTATACGGTTCATGCTTCAGCGCCGTAGAGCAGGACTGGGATGAATGTCTTATATAGGATCTCCTTAGTAGTTCGAGTGAGTGCTTTACTAGCAAACTTGGCTATGACAACACGTTGAGTCCTACCGTCAATATCATCACCGATTTTTGGAAGATTGTGCCTCTGGTGTTGGCTCTTGAGATATGCACAATCCTATCAAGAATCAAATCGATGAAGTCACATGACAGCGCATAGTCTTTCTTAAATCCTTTTTTGGTATCCAATGCGTCGGTGAGCTCGTTTCCGACCCTGATGGAGCAGCGAGAATTCTCCATCGTCATCCTAAACAGACGGACGAGTTTGGGTGGTATACCAAAACTGGACATGGCTCTGTATAGTTCGTCTCTAAAAATGCTGTCGTATGCGGCTTTGAAATCGATAAATAGGTGGTGGGTATCGCTTTGGACTTCTTGGGTTTTTCCAGGATCTGCCGAAGTGTGAAAATTTGATCGATTGTGGACTTTCCTGGCCTAAATCCGCACTGATAAGGGCCGATCAGGTTCTTGGTAAATGGTTTCAGGCGTTCACATATTACGGCAGATAGGATCTTGTAGGCGATTTTGAGGAGACTTCTGTAGTTGCGCAGTTCAGAGGGTCTCCTTTGTTTTGTGGATCGGGCAAACGATGCTGAGGTTCCATTCTTCAGGCATACTCTCATCCGACCAGATTTAGCTTATGAGTTGGTGGATGTTACTTACCAAGTCATCTTCGCCGGCCTTATAAAGCTCAGCGGGAAGGCCGTCATTTCCGGCAGCCTTATTAAGCTTGAGTTTAGATATTGCTATCCTGACTTCACTCAGGTCGGGTGGTTGGCAGTTTTCGCTGTCGCTGCCAATATTGAATGGTTCGTTCTGCCTGACAGCGGAATGTTGTTCGTCATCGCCGTTTAACAGTCTGCAGAAGTGGTTCTTTCATATCCTCAGCATCGACTGTGTCTCAATTACAATATTTCCTTGTTCATCTCGACAGGATTCTGTTCGAGCCTTGTATCCTTGGCTTGGCGTTTTACACTTTGGTAAAACTTGCGAACATCGTTCCTGGAGTGGCACCTCTCTATATCCTCGATCGCGTGCTTTTCTTGCTCTTTTTTCTTCTTTCTGAAAAGCCGATGTTCTTCCCTTCTTCTTAGAGCTCAATGGCAGCTCTCGTCTTCACCTGCAGCTTAGCCTTGTAGGCCTCGTTCTTGGCTGCGAGCATCTGTCGGCATTCCTCATCAAACCAGGGGTTTCTTGCTGGTGGGCACGAGAAACCTAGCACATCAGTTGCGGCTGATCTAATGGCCTGTTGGCATCGTTGCCATTGCTCTTCGACATTCGATGGTGGTGGTATGGTGTTAATCGAGAGGTTAAGGGATACGCGTTTTGCGAAGGTCTTGGCGATCTCTTGCGATTTCAGTCTTCCGACATTAAATTTTTCACAGTTTTTCTGGATTGTTGTGGCGTGGTGCATATCCGCATTCTTACCTTGGCTGCTACAAGGTAGTGATCCGAGTCGATGTAAGCTCCTCGGAATGTTCGGACATCCAAAATACTTGATGCGTGCCTCTTATCTATCGCAATGTGATCAATTTGGTTGACCGTTCGTTGATCTGGAGACCGCCATGTCCCCTTATGGATATCGAGTTGAGGAAACCGTGTGCTGGCTATAGTGGCATTTCGTTCCGTAGCGAAGTCAATTAGCCTAAGTCCATTACCAGACGTGTTGTCGTGTAGGCTATGTTTTCCGACAATACTTCTAAAGATGTCTTCTCTTCCTACTTTTGCGTTAAAATCTCCCAGCACAATTTTAGCATCGTACTTCGGTAGTCGTTCATAGGTTTTGAGGTTCGCCAGCACCTCTCCTGTTTAATGTTCTCACATTCCAGGTGCAGATACGAACGTCGTTGTCCTTTTTTCGTTTAGCAGGGTCGTCAACAATAAAATCAGTCCTTTCCGAGGCTATTGGTTGCTTCGTAACAATATTCTTTTTCTGTGGGTGGGTAGTTAACCCAAAGCACAACCCCCAACCTGGAGGGCCAGTTCCAATTTATTAGATATCCCTACCCCTATTCAATCACACAGTCAATCAAAAAGTGAAGTCAAAAGTGTCAAACATATTCAGATGAGCCAAAAAAAGAGCACACATTTAGCAAATTTCACGATGAAAGCAAAATTCTGAATTACCGTTGCATTTGTCCCGTTATTTTTTTCTTGCATATAATGAGTAAACAAATGAAGGTTCAAAATAAAAAGAAAAAAATTCAATTGAAACAAAGAAAGAGGGAAAAATGTAAGAAAGAATTTTCAAACCTATTCAGTTGAGCGGCACTGTATATTTTTACCAGGGTAAAAATGCCATGCCATTGTGATATTAGAGTGGTATTTTCGGACACCGTATACCATAGTATTAATACCACCAATGTAAGTCGAACACGATTCCTCGCCAGATAACTTTTTTTTAAATGGTTAACACCAAAATTTGTTTGATTTATCTTCGCACCCCTTCTGATAAACCGGTACAGTTGATTATTTTTGACATATCACGTAAGGAATCTATTATAAGGCATTTTCCCTCAGATATCTTCAATAAATCTATATAAATCTGTCCCCAACCGGCACTACCACCCGTGCTGGTGAATGTCTGACCAAACTCACTTCTTATCATCTCTCACCGCATGCGAGACTCACCCCTACTACAAAAGTTAATAGGTTATTACATTTAGGTTAGGGATTACATTTATTTTTGCATATATTTCGGAAGAAACGAGATGTTACTATTTCATACCGTCGTAACCAAAATATCATCAAAAGGAATTGCGAGGCCCGTGCTCCGTTTAATTCACGGTTATTCCACCATTGCGTGCCTCCATAGTGGAAGAGATGCAAAGTGATTGAGATGGAGATAATCTCTGATCTGATCCGCCCCTAGCTAAAACCAATTTAGCAACCATGATCACCGCAATTTTGCTGAGAATATTATTCCACTGAGGCAGCGTGGGAAAATCTCTCAGAAATCCGGAAGATGAACACTCAGATCTTTCATGGAGTAGGACTTTCTAACTTATGTGGCTCTACAGTCTGGAATGAACATATGCCCTTACCCAATATGCCTCTCCAACTTAGGTAACTGCCTCCAGTTGAGGTCAATTTCTACCTGTGCGCTCCACATAAGAGGAGGTGTTCCTCTACCGCATCCGACGTCTGGTTGGGAATCGAAGACTCTGCGAGCCGGAGTATTGGTGTCCATTCGTTCTAGCCATCTTAAACGCCCAATGCGAAGTTTTTTGACTAGGAGCATGTCGTTGTACAGCTCGTATAGTTTTTGGTTGAATCTTCGTCTTCATAGCCCGTCAACGCAAACGGGACCGAAGATTTTTCGAAGAATTATCCTCTCAAATGGACCAAGGATTTCTTCATCCATTTTTTATACGGTTCATGCTTCAGCGCCGTAGAGCAGGACTGGGATGAATGTCTTATATAGGATCTCCTCAGTAATTCGAGTGAGTGCTTTACTAGCAAACTTGGCTATGACAACACGTTGAGTCCTACCGTCAATATCATCACCGATTTTTGGAAGATTGTGCCTCTGGTGTTGGCTCTTGAGATATGCACAATCCTATCAAGAATCAAATCGATGAAGTCACATGACAGCGCATAGTCTTTCTTAAATCCTTTTTTGGTATCCAATGCGTCGGTGAGCTCGTTTCCGACCCTGATGGAGCAGCGAGAATTCTCCATCGTCATCCTAAACAGACGGACGAGTTTGGGTGGTATACCAAAACTGGACATGGCTCTGTATAGTTCGTCTCTAAAAATGCTGTCGTATGCGGCTTTGAAATCGATAAATAGGTGGTGGGTATCGCTTTGGACTTCTTGGGTTTTTCCAGGATCTGCCGAAGTGTGAAAATTTGATCGATTGTGGACTTTCCTGGCCTAAATCCGCACTGATAAGGGCCGATCAGGTTCTTGGTAAATGGTTTCAGGCGTTCACATATTACGGCAGATAGGATCTTGTAGGCGATTTTGAGGAGACTTCTGTAGTTGCGCAGTTCAGAGGGTCTCCTTTGTTTGTGGATCGGGCAAACGATGCTGAGGTTCCATTCTTCAGGCATACTCTCATCCGACCTGATTTGGCTTATGAGTTGGTGGATGTTACATACCAAGTCATCTCCGCTCAGCTTGAGTTTAGATATAGCTATCCTCACTTCACTTAGGTTGGGTGGTTGGCACTTCTCGCTGCCGTTGCCAATATTAAATGGTTCGTTCTACCTGAATGTGGAATGTTGTTCGTCATCGCCGTTTAACAATCTGCAGAAGTGGTTCTTCCATATTCTCAGCTACGACTGTGTCTTAACTATGATATTTCCTTGTTCATCTAGATAGGATTCTGTACCGGCATGGTATACATGGCTTTGAAGTTTACCACTTTTGAAAACTTGCGTTCCTGGGTTGACACCTCTCTTTGTCTTCAGCCACACGTTTTTCTTGCTCTTTTTTCTTCTTTCTGAAAACCGGGGTTCTTCGCTTCTTCTTTGTCTATTAAGCTCAATTAGAGTTCTCATCTTCACCTCCAGCTTTGCCTTGTAGGCCTCATTTTTTCCAGCGAGCTTTTTCATAAAATTAGTGGATTCTCGTTGGTGGGCGCGAGAAACCTCGAACTTCAGTCGCGGATGATCTAATGGCTTGTTGACATTGTCGCCATTTTTTCCCGACATTAGAAGCTGGTGTTAACGAGAGCTTAAGGTATACGCGTTATTCGAAGGACTTGGCGGTTCCTTGCGATTGAGTTTTTCGATATTGAGTCACAATATTTCGCATCTGTTGTGGCGTGGGGATATCCATATTCTTACCTTGGCTGCAACATATTAGTGGTCGATGTTAGCCCCTTTGGAATGTTTTGACATCCAAAATACTGGGCCCTCATTCCGTAAAGTGATTATCGTTTGACGATACCACTTCGACGGTACATCTTGCTTCACGTAAGATCCATATGTGGTCGTTTTTGCTGTCGGCAATATTACTTTATTTGCTTCAAACAAAACAATAATCGGCAAATCACAGACGATTATTGTAATTGCTCATGAGCTCTCGACTACCACAATGTGATCAATTTAATTGGCCGGTCATTGCTCTGGGTATGGATATCGAGATACGAAAACCGTGTGTGCTGGCTATAGTGCCATTTCATTGCGCATAATTAGCCTTAGGCTGTTCCCAGACGTAGTGTCTTACGTAGACTTTGTTTTCTGACAACACTGCTAAAGGTGTCCTCTCTTCCTACGATTTTAATATCGATTTAAACATCGTACTTTGGTAGTCGCTCATAGGTTTTGTCCAGGAGCTCGTAGAAACAATCCTTCGCAATGTCATCTTCTTCCTTGTGAGCGTCATATAAGGCTTATATAACCGAATTTGGCATTTATATGGAAAGTTATAATTTGTTCGCTAATATCTTCGAAGCATAAGTTTTCTTGTCTTAGTCTGGTGCTTATAACAAATCCACGTCCCATCCTATGTAGATCACTTGTTTTATAAGACGAAAATCAAACGAATAAAAACGAGATCATACACGTGCCGAATTACACATAAATAAATAAAAGCACGCAACAGAGACGATTTCAAGGACTACGTTATCCTTTTGATCAATGCTATATGATGTATTGTGGAAAATATCGTCGTTTTCCTACCATTACGTCAATGTGACATCAAGTGTTTTCTTGGAAATATTCATCTAGAATTTTTTTTTGTTAAAAATTATTGCCTCTGACGTATGCCATGTGTACCTAAAAATATACAAATGCGTAAATAACTTTGAATGAGTTCGTTTACGACAATTAAAAAAATACTTTGGACTATAAACTGAAGGCCTTCGAGTTCAGGTGAATGTGTATTTCCATGAATTCTTTTCCTGTTTTGATCTTTCACAAAATTTAAAAAAATATTGGGTTTGTTATGTTTTTTTTAAACCGATGATTACAATCATACAAGTATCTGCCTTTGAGCAACGATTATGCCTGAAACACACGTGCAGTGGTTCTGCATGCAGTGCGGCACGCAGTGCAGCAAGCAAAACACACGTGCGTTATTTTTTTGTTTGACATACATGCAGTGCAGTGGCTCCTGTCATTACATTCAGCTTACTGTGGTGGTGTTTGGTGATATATAATTGCCTCATAGTGCTTCATTATATGAAATAAATAAAAAAATATGCATATGAACTTGGGTTTCAGTTGGTTGAAGCATTCATTCCAAATACACATTGAAAAAAGCAATCTCATCTTTGATACTTTACTGGATTTACTTTATGCTCTTAGGTCATAATAAGATTGAATAGGTATTCGTTCAGTAATTGCTTCCTTCATCAAGCCATTCAAACTGGAAAAAATTTTCATGTACCTATATACATTTATTTTTCTATGGCATTTATTTGTTTTTGTTTTATGCGGATTAAACGTCATAATTCAATGATGCCAAATATCTTAATATTACGTTTTTTTTTCTTTTGTGTTGTGGTGCCCTTGAATTTTTGCAGTGGATTTAGAAATAGAGACAACTTGCAGTACTGCAACGCTTGCAGATTTTACATGTGTTCGCTCCCATTGAAAACTGTGTGTTCTATCTTTTCTGCAAGGAGAATTCTGCACATGTGTTTCAGGCATTAGACACACTACCACTTCCGAAAAAACTATGAAGAACTGATGCGAAAGAATGAGGTACATATTCTAAATTTCTACTAGACAAACCGCCACCAGCATCCACATAAACAAATTTTTGTTTCAGAAAACATTTTCCAAAAAAACATTCATTTATACAACAAAATACTAATGCAAAACAATAGGAATTTTTTGCCCGGTATTGTACCAAATATTTATAAAGTTTGGACAGAAAAAATATGCTCAGCTAATATCTAAAAAAAAAAATATTCAAGTGGAAAACTTTTGCTGACACATCTATCGAAGAATTCAAAAATAGATCAGCGAAAGTTGGTGGTAAATTAAATTTTTAATATTTCGTACTATAGGTGATACAAGATAAAAATAGACAGAGAGATAGAGAATATTTTAGGGGCTGGTCAATTATTTTAATCCAATCATTCCCTATAAATGTTCTACGCTATTCTAATATTTGTTATGCTAGCTGCTAGAATAAACAAAAACAAATTGCGGAAGTATGATAATGACATTGGGACCATATGTTGTTTTTGTGTGTTTATTCACAATCCCATCTAAATTTGGTGACGCACACACCTCCAAATATTGAAGTAGACACACCTTCTAAGTTGTTTGTTTTTTATTAGACCAGTTTGGTAATATAAATAAATACCTACTACAATAAAATGTCGGGCCGGTGAGGTTGGTTTACCACTTTGGAGAATACCAGAGAAGTATCTAACAGATTTATAATCCTGCTTTATGTTCAGAGAATAATTGTCAATATGTTTCAACCTTAATTCTGATAAAGATACAGAGCCGTTGAAAAACTAATGTCGCTTATACAAAAAGGCTACAAACGCTTTTACAATATTTTCAGTAACCGGTTAATTATTGAAAGAAAATATTTTTCCTCGATTTATTTGTTTTCCACAACGTGTTAACTTATTTACGGATCGTGCTCACGACTCTTGAAGGTCTCTGCCTGATTCAACTTTCAACTTTTTGCAATTCAGGGCTCTCATTCCGTAAAGTGATTATCGTTTGACAATAACATATCGACGGTACATCTTTCATCACGTTAGATTAAGAGTTGTCTTTGCTGTCGGCGATCTGACTTTATTTGCTTCACTTGCCGGTGCTTAAGGATAGTGATGCGATTATATGAGGACACAAGCGTTCTCACTCTAGCCTCTCACTATCAACTCCTACTCTCACCTCCACGCTGGTGACTGGTGGGTGCATAGTACCTCGACTGGAGATGGGGTATAAAACCCCTGTGGAAGGTCGTTGGTGGCAGCAAACGAGAGAGGGGGGAGGAGTGTCCTCTCACTAAGGCACTCACTCTCAGGCGGCAGCGGAGGAATTCCCTAGATGGAGTCAACGGTGGCGCCTACAGCTCCGGTTTGATCGAACTAGTAGTGAAATCCCTATATGAGCTGCTTCGACATATTTGAACACCAGGTCTATAGGGATTTCCAAAACTGGGCCAGGGTATTGGAAAAGAGTTAGTGGCGGAGGAGCCCATAATGGGCCAACGGCAGCGCTCATATCCCAAAATGGGCTACTGACATCGGTATTTTTCTGGCCCGCTGTCCTAGGGTCAAAACAAGGGCCTGACCCTCCAGGTTGGGGGTTGTGCTTTGGGTCCACCCATCCACGGAAAAAAAATGATGTTACGATGCAACCAATAGCCTCGGAAGGGACTGATATTATTGTTGACGACCATGCTAAACATTAAACAGGAGACTTACAGGCGAACAACTAGCGGAAGCACTAAACTGCTACAAAGCAGACATTACTGCCAACCAGGAAATACGATGGGATGGACCGGGACAAAAAGAGGATGAAAAACTGTGACATCTACTATGGACCGTGTTATAGTGAGCAGAAACAGCGACTATTTGTATGCGGATTTGTTATAAGTGCCAGACTTAAGCAAGAAGTCTTATGTTTCCAAGACATTAGCGAACGCATAGTAACAATCCGCATCAAGGCCAAATTCACCAACATAAGCCTTATATGCGCTCATGCTCCGACGGAGGAAAAAGATGATATAACTAAGGATTGCTTCTACGAGCTCCTCGACAAAACCTATGAGCGACTACCAAAATACGATGTTAACATCGTGCTGGGAGATTTTAACGCAAAGGTAGGAAGAGAAGACATCTTTAGCAGTACTATCGGAAAATATAGCCTACACGACAACATGTCTGGTAACGGACTTAGGCTAACTGACTTCGCTACGGAACGAAATGCCACTATAGCCAGCACACGGTTTCCTCGCCACGATATCCATAAGGGGACATGGCGGTCTCCAGATCAACGAACAGTCAACAAAATTGATCACATTGCGATAGACAAGAGGCACGCATCCAGTATTTTGGATGTCCGAACATTCCGAGGGGCAAACATCGACTCGGACCACTACCTTGTTGTAGCCAAAGTAAGGATGCGGATATCCACCACGCCATAAAAAAACAGAAATACTGTGAAAAAATTTAATGTCGAAAAACTGCAATCGCCAGAGACCGCCAAGACCTTTGCGCAACGCGTATCCTCTCGACTCACAACATACCACCAGCATCTAATGTCGAAGAACAATGGCAACGATGCCAACAAGCCATTAGATCAGCCGCAACTGATGTGCTAGGTTTCTCGCGGCCACCAACAAGAAACCCCTGGTTTGATGAGGAATGCCGACATATGCTCGCAGCCAAGAACGAGGCCTACAAGGCTAAGCTGCAGGTGAAGACGAGAGCTGCCAATGAGCTCTATAGGCAAAGAAGAAGGGAAGAACATCGGCTTTTCAGAAAGAATAAAAAAGAGCAAGAAAAGCGCGCGATCGAGGATATAGAGAGGTGCCACTCCAGGAACGATGTTAGCAAGTTTTACAAAAGTGTAAAACGTCAAAGCCAAGGCTACAAGGCTCGAATAGAATCCTGTCGAGATGAACAAGGAAATATCGTAGTTGAGACACAGTCGATGCTGAGGATATGGAAGAACCACTTCTGCAGACTGTTAAACGGCGATGACGAACAACATTCCGCTGTCAGGCAGAACGAACCATTCAATATTGGCAACGACAGCGAAAACTGCCAACCACCCGACCTAAGTGAAGTGAGGATAGCTATATAAAAACTCAAGCTTAATAAGGCTGCCGGAAATGACGGCCTTCCCGCTGAGCTTTATAAAGCTGGCGGAGATGATTTGGTATGATGGAACCTAAGCATCGTTTTCCCGATCCACAAAAAGGAGACCCTCTGAACTGCGCCAACTACAGAGGCATAAGTCTACTCAACATCACTTACAAGATCCTATCTGCCGTAATATGTGAACGCTTGAAACCGTTTACCAACAACCTGATCGGCCCTTATCAGTGTGGTTTTAGGCCAGGAAAGTCCACAATCGATCAAATTTTCACACTTCGGCAGATCCTGGAAAAAACCAAGAAGTCCAAATCGATACCCACCACCTAATTCTCGCTGCACCATCAGGGTCGGAAACGACCTCACCGACACATTCGATACCAAAAAAGCTATTAGGCAAGGCGATGCGCTGTCATGTGACTTTTTCAAAATGATTCTTGAGAAGATTTTGCAAAACTCCGGAGCCAACACCAGAGGCACAATTCTCCAAAAATCGGTGCAACTACTAGCATACGCTGACGATATTGACATCATGGTAGGACTCAACGTGATGTCATAGCCACGTTTGCTAGTATAGAGAAGGAAGCGCAAAAATGGGTTTAGCAGTAAATGAGGGTAAGACTAAGTACAGTAGTCCCTCGATAATGTGAATTACCGATAATGTGAATTTCTCCAAAATGTGAATCGGCAAAACTTTACATTGTCATCTCTATAATGTGAACTTCCGAAATTTTCAACCTCTAAAATGTGAATTTTGTTTGTGAACGTTTTTATATTTCTTTTGTTTCTCTTGCTCGTTTTGCGTGCGATATTAGGGGCTAAATAACTGTTATTTGTCTCTAAATTGTAAACGCAGCTGCAGGGTATAAGGAGACAACAACTGCCATTTGTGTGGATATGGATATTTTATGATCAGTTGTGTTTATATTGGTTCAGTTAGTTGTGTCTTGTGTGATTCGTGTTTCTTATTTCGTTTTGTGTGTAAAATAAGTTCAGTTCGTATCTACATAATGGCATCTAAACAGAAATTGCATCGATTTTTATCGATTAAAGATAAGTGCAAAATTTTACGCGAACTAGATGTAGGACATCCTGGATTTGCATTTTTGCATTTACGAAGTCACTCCAGCTGCTCCCAAAATAGCTAACTCGCAAGCAATCCAGTGCACAAATACGCTTCTTGAGTACGCCGATCAAAATGAATTGGACGCAGAAACGATTTCCAGTTTGCTGAAATTAAGGGCAAAAGCAATAGAAAGATCAACTCAAGCTATTTGTCAGTCCAAAATAACAAAATATTTTACCAAACATTAAGAATACCAATATCGGAATGTTTTTACTTTTGTTTTTTTTTTAAATGAATAAAATTTTTTATTTTAGTTTTTCTTCTAAAATAATAAATATTGAAACTGTAATTTTAAAAATCATTTTGTGTTGTTTTTAATGGATTTGAAAATCGTTTCAATCAGTTTAGTAAGCACTGAAAAAATGTTCCAGTAATGTGAATCCCTCTAAAATCCGAAAACGCATTGTTTTAATTAGTTCACATTATCGAGGGACTACTGTATATGCTGTCAACACGAAAGGACACGTAACATCGACGAATTGGACAGAACGTCACCATTGACAGATATAACTTTGAGGTAGTACGGGACTTTGTCTACCTCGGCTCCGCTATTAACTCTGACAACAACATCTTGTGAGAAATCAAACGAAGAATTACTCTTGCCAATCGCTGTTTCTTCAGGCTAAGAAGGCAATTTAGTAGTAAAGCCCTCACTCGAAGTACTAAGGAGATCCTATATAAGACCCTGATCATCCCAGTCCTGCTCTACGACGCTGAAGCATGGATCGTATCAAAAGCGGATGAAGAAATCCTTGGTCGATTCGAGCGAAAAATTCTTCGGAAAATCTTCGGTCCCGTTTACGTTGACGGGCTATGGAGACGAAGATTCAACCACGAACTATACGAGCTGTACAGCGACATACCCCTAGTCAAAAAACTCCGCATTGGACGTTTAAGATGGCTAGGACATGTAGAAAGATTGGACACCAATACTCGGACGCAGTAGAGTAAGACCTCGCCTTAAGTGGCGCGCACAAGTAGAAACCGACCTCGACCAACTTGGAGTGCGCAACTGGAGGCAGTTAGCTAAGGACCGGGCTAATTGGAGAGCCATGTTGGTTGAGGCCCAGCTTCATCCCGGACTGTAGCGTCACTTAAGTAAGTAAGTAAGTTTCAGGCTTTATGTACCATATAGCACAAATAACTGACAGTTGAATGTATGAATAACGTTGGAATTTGAATATGGTTTGGCTTATATCGACCAGACTCTTAGTATGAACCAAAATAATAATAATCTTAAAAGGTATAGATTTTTAAAATCGGTAAACGGTGTTGTCACATCCTCAAGTCAAACATAACGAATTTTCAAAAAACCAGAGAGGCAGACAAACAAATTATTGACATGAGATTGCCTTAATTGCGAGCAATTTTAGTGACTACGATGTTGCATTTGCGATGAATATATTATTAAGTATATATGTAACTTTAATATCAAATTCGAAGAAAAACAATTTCCGTCAATTAAATTCACATTTTAGCCCCTGGAATCCAAAAGAGCCAGACGTCTAAGAAGCATCAAGAATATGGCTATTGACGATTCACATATACCTACTCCATAAATGGTGTATAAAGCTATGTAGAAATGCCATACAATTGCCAAATGAAAACTAATTAATAAAAAAAACCTTAAAATTAAAACTCATTAACATGTTGGTTTTGTTTTTATTTCTGTCAATTGGATTCGCAACAGTTCTCAGCGATTTCATCATATTTATCACGAGAATATTCGCCCACTTTTCAACCCAAAAACCACGGATATCCAACGCTAGATCAATGTCCAATCCCAATGGTCACCTCTCGTTTTAAAAGTCAAAAATTCTAAATGAAAAAAAACTGTTGTTGTTATTATTTTCCTCATGACCAGTTTTTTTGTTTTTCAAGAAAAAAAAAAATGATAAACACAAAACCATATGACGTTCATCTCCGTTTGAATTTTTTTTTTCATTCTACTTCACCGACCATTCACTTCCAAAATTTGTGTGGATAAAAAAATAACCAAGTCCAAAGGTTATTCCCATCATCTCTACACCAACACACCCCCTGCGCGCACTCTTGATCGACAAATCAGACAGTCTTGCTGCGCCTCAACACACATGAAGTTTTGCGAACAAAGTGAAACGTCAAAAGCTTTGCTGTCAGTTTGTTGTTGTTTTTTGTTCTCTTATGGAATTCGTTGTTGGTCGATGGTGAGGTGATTCCACTGGCGAATACTCCGCCAAGAATCAATCGTTTCCGTCAAGTGCTCCGAGAAACAAGGGTAGACAGAGTTCAGCCGCCCACCATTTACATAAAACACCACTTTTTTTGTTGTTAAGTTTGTTTAGCGAGAATTGTGTCCAGTGTCCGGCATCCACGAAAGTCAATGTAACCGGTGTTTTGTGTAGCCCGTAACTACGTCAGTGATAGATATTTATGTTCCAATTTTAATTTTGTGATTAATTATTTAATTAATTTGTAGTGATTGTGTCGTGTTATTATGTCAACGATTGATTGTGCTGATTTTTAGCGTATTGCCTCAGAAACTGAAACACTTTGTCAGTTAAATAGAGAACTGTTCATTGCCATTCGTCCTCGGTTCAAGTTAGAAGAGAATAACCCGCTGCCAAGATGAGGATCTTTCCATGGAAATTGCAGAACATTAGCAAAATGCTGGACTTCTATTCACAGTTCAATCCGTCGCCATTGTCCATCAAACAGTTTTTGGATTTCGGTAAGTTTACAGCAACAATTTTGTGACGAGTGTTTCGCGTTTGTCTCTTACCAGCTGGAAACCGTTAAGCAGTGTATTTATCCTTCAAGGACATTTCAATGACAATAGAGAGAAGTAAACTGATGTTTGTTCGCGTGGAAGAAGTGAGTTGTTATGACAATCTGTTGACCCCCCTCCGTATGAAAATACAGAGTGGGGTACAGTTGGGCTTATGTAATAATCTGGCACATTGAAGGGTGGAAGTTTAAATCAAGGGCAGTCAACAACCCCCCATACAAATAGTCTGTGTCATACACACCCTTTTGCACGCCCACGCAATCGTTTTGCAGGAACACTCTTGAACCTGAACTTGTGTTGTTCTGATTCTTTGAAGACTAGACTGTTCTCCAAAGACATCCGTTGGCGTAGGTGAATAATAAATTTAACTGTCAACAGTGATTATGATTAGCAAGTTGATACCTATTTCCAGACGGTTAAAGTCCAAGATAACACCAATTTTGTTTGGCAAACAACGGCACACATGCCACATAGATATTTGTGCCAAAAAATAACAACACACTATCGCAACACATGAGTCCCCCCACCTCACACCCTGCCCAACCTATTAACTCAATTTTTGTGGTTCGAGGAAGAGCAAGAGGAGTGAGTGTGTGTCTGTTGTTTTGCTTTTTGTGAGTTCCTCCGTCATCGCCGCCATCATCATCGTCGGCGAAAATGATTAAACGTTCGCTAGTTTTTGGATTACAATTTGCCCTTGAGGTTTGTTATCTGAATTTTAATTAAGTCCATAGTCAGGCTCTTTAGTCAATAGTCAGGCTCTTTAAGCTTTTTTATTTGGAACTAGAAAATGTACACAAACTAGTAAGAGAACTTAAGTGTGTTCGTTTGTGGTGGGGGATAATAGAGAGATGGATGCTTTTAATGGCAGCAATGGGGCATTGCCAGAGTTGTGATGGCTTTAGGGGAAATGACAACAGAAACTACAAAGCTGGATTTGATATTAAAATTTTGCAAAATTTTTCCTATATTTGGAATAGAATTAACAAAAATGAACGATTTTTGCGATATATCCGAAAAATCCATAAGCGGAAAACGATTATTCAGCAGAGTGATAGGGGATTTTTTTTTTAAATTCACAGAGATTAAAATTTGTTGGATTCATCTCCTCACCTTTTCGGCTTAAGGCCTGCTCAGAATGCATATCTGTAGCTGGTATCTTGCATCGCTGTCAAAAGGGAGATACATTTCTTGCATGAAGTTGCCCTCTATTCAACTTCAAGCTACAGATTCACGAAGATACACATTATGTAAGCGCTTACGGGTTGCCTTGATTTTAACTTTTCACTCAGCTGCAGATACCAGCTACAGATATGCATTCTGAGCAGTACCCCGCGTATTGATAACAACGTCCTTTATCATGGGTGATCTGTGGAATAACTTAACTAGCCTGGGAATAAGCGATTTATTACTGCAAAACCGAAATTTTCATATTAATAAGTTGTTCCGGGAATTATCTGAAAAATGAAAGTAGGAACTCGGAACTCCAATTCCCCTACAAAATTAGGTCTTTCGCAATTAAATTTTCCCTGGAAGCTGTTCCCATTCAGCAATCTGATTTCCATTTCTAAGAAGGGACAAATTCCAGGGAAAATTTATTCGCGATAGGCCTGATTGATGTTTTTTCTTACCCGAGGTTTAGATTTGCGAGTATGAAAAATATCATAATGGTCTTAGTTTTGTGAGTTTATGAGCTATTGGTGCTGGGTTCTAACTACTGGCATGACATTTCTTCTTTCTTAAGTGGCGCTTCAGTCCGGGATGAACATGGTCCTCAACCAACATGCCTCTCCAATTAGCCCGGTCCTTAGCTAACTGCCTCCAGTTGCGCACTCCAAGTTGCTTGAGGTCGGTTTCTACTTGTGCGCGCCACTTAAGGCGAGGTCTTCCTCTACTGCGTCCGAAGTCTGGCTGGGAATCGAAGACTGCGAGCCGGAGTTTTGGTGTCCATTCGTTCTACATGTCATAGTCAGCTTAAACGTCCAATGAGGAGTTTTTAGACCAGGGGTATGTCGCTGTACAGCTCGTATAGTTAGGGGTTGATACGGTCCATGCTTCAGCGCCGCAGAGCAGGACTGGGATGATCAGGGTCTTATATAGGATCTCCTTAGTAGTTCGAGTGAGGGCTTTACTACTAAATTGCCTTCTTAGCCGGAAGAAACAGGGGTTGGCAAGAGTAATTCTTCGTTTGATTTCTGACGAGATGTTGTTGTCAGAGTCGAGTCGAAGTAGACAAAGTCCCGTCATACCTCAAAGTTATACCTGTCAATGGTGACGCTTTGTCCAATTCATCGATGTTTTGTGTCCTTTCGTGTTGACAGCATATACTTAGTCTTACCCTCATTTACTGCTAAGCCCATCCACATCAAGGCCAAATTCGCCAACATAAGACTTATATGCGCTCACGCTACGACGGAGGAAAAATATGATAAAACTACGAGCTTCTTGACAAAACCTATGAGCAACTACCAAAGTACGAAGTTAAAATCGTGCTGGGAGATTTTAACGCAAAGGTAGAAAGAGAAGACATCGTTAGCAGTATTGTCGGGAAACAGAGCCTACATGACAACATGTCTGGTAACGGACTTAGGCTAATTGACTTCGCTACGGAACGAAATGCCACTATAGCCAACACGCGGTTTCCTCACCTCGATATCCATAAGGGGACATGGCGGTCTCCAGATCAACGAACAGTCAACCAAATTGATCACATTGCGATAGACAAGAGGCACACATCCAGTATTTTGGATGTCCGAACATTCCGAGGGGCAAACATGGACTCGGACCACTACCTTGTTGCAGCCAAGGTAAGAATGCGGATATCCACCACGCTACAACAAACCAGAAATACTGTGAAAAAATTTAATGTCGAAAGACTGCAATCGTTAGAGACCGCCAAGACCTTCGCGCAACGCGTATCCCTTAACCTCTCGATTCACACCATACCACCAGCATCGAATATCGATGAACAATGGCAACGATGCTAGGTTTCTCGCGGCCACCAGCAAGAAACTCCTGGTTTGATGAGGACTGGCGACAGATGCTCGCAGCCAAGAAAGAGGCCTATAAGGCTAAGCTGCAGGTGAAGACGAGAGCTGCTATTGATCTCTTTAGGCGCGCGATCGAGGATATAGAGAGGTGCCACTCCAGGAACGATGTTAGCAAGTTTTACCAAAGTGTATAACGTCAAAGCCAAGGCTACAAGGCTCGAACAGAATCCTCTCGAGATGAACAAGGAAATATCGTAGTTGAGACACAGTCGATGCTGAGGATATGGAAGAACCACTTCTGCAGACTGTTAAACGGCGATGACGAACAACATTCCGCTGTCAGGCAGAACGAACCATTTAATATTGGCAACGACAGCGAAAACACCCAACCACCCGACCTAAGTGAAGTGAGGATAGCTATATCTAAACTCAAGCTTAATAAGGCCGCCGGAAATGACGGCCTTCCCGCTGAGCTTTATAAAGCTGGCGGATATGACTTGGTAAGAAACATTTACCAACTCATAAGCCAAATCTGGTCGGATGAAAGTATACCTGAGAAATGGAACCTCAGCATCGTTTGCCCGATCCACAAAAAAAGGAGACCCTCTGAACTGCGCCAACTACAAGGCATAAGTCTGCTCAACATCGACTACAAGATCCTATCTGCCGTAATATGTGAATGCCTGAAACCGTTTACCAACAACCTGATCGGCCCTAATCAGTGTGATTTTAGGCCAGGAAAGTCCACATCCGAACAAATTTTCACACTTCGGCAGATGCGGGAAAAAAACCCAAGAAGTCAAAATCGATACCCACCACCTATTTCTAGTTTTCAAAGCCGCGCATTTATAGAGACGAACTATACAGAGTCATGTCTAGTTTTGGTATTCCGGACGATGGAGAATTTTCGCTGCACCATCAGGGTCGGAAACGACCTCACCCACACATTCGATACCAAAAAAGGATTAAGGCAAGGCGATGCGTTGTCATGTAACTTTTTCTATTTGATTCTTGAGAGGATTGTGCAAAACTCCCGAGCCAACACCAGAGGCACAATTTTCCAAAAATCGGTGCAACTACTAGCATACGCCGACGAAATTGACATCATTGGTAGAACTCAACGTGATGTCATAGCCACTTTTGCTAGTATAGAGAAGGAAGCGGCAAAATGGGTTCAGAATTTTGATTTGGTCGTTTTTTGAAACAGCAAAACTGTAAATTGAACTCTTAGGACCACTCGTTACCGTCGGATTCGAATGTAGGTACAACAGCGAATATTTGAAAAATGTTGTGCTTACATTAATTTTCTGAAATTACATAGAGGAACAGATTTCAGAGTTTACGACAACTAATTTTATGAGCGGTCTTTTAAAAGGCAACAAATGAATCGCATTCGTCCACTTGTAAAACAGGAAGTACCCCATTATTTAAAATCGTTGATATCTACTTCTCTTGTGGTAAGGCATTGCCAGTCGTCCATTTAGATGACGTCTTCAAATTTGAGAAATGGTGATTCAAAATACATTACAGTGGTTGAACTTTCGTTAAGGACAAAAATACAAAGACTAGCATGTATAGGGACAACCAGTGCGATGAGAACAACCCCAACCTCTGGATTGGAGGTGATTCTTCACAGATGGATCAAAGATGGACTGTGGAACAGGTGCTGGCATATTCTCAGAGGAATTAGTAATACACAAATCAATCAGGCTTCCTGATCATAGTAGTGCGTTCCAGGCTGAGGTGCTAGCAATCGCTGAAGCGGCTCATTTGGTGCCCATCAGGATTTGGAATATAGAAGTTCAGAATTATTCCACTATTCGTACAATATAGGAAATCAAAATTTTCTTTGTTCGTGTTTATAAATGATGTATGCACACTCTTTTGTCAAAATTTTATTTCTGCAGAATGGCAGAAATGGGGCATTATTTCGTTGATGTAGCGTTGAATCACCTTCTTCAATGGGATTGTAGGCTTGTTGGGAGAGATCTTTGACTTCAAATAACCCCACGATCACACGATCTAGGAAGTGAATCCTGACAATTGAAACAGAAAGTACACGACTAGGAAATGTCTCAGAAGGTAATTGAATTGTTTCAATGCCTGTGCCGTGTAACCACATGCCGTCCATATCAATATCATCCAAATAAGGCAGTATTGCGCGGTATCGAGCACCAGTAATAGTTACAGCCAAACTTTCATAGAAGAATGGTCCAATCATACATCCAACCCAAAATCCAGATCAAACAGTGTCACGTTTTAGATGCATTTGTTTTTTGAAAATCAGATGTTGGTCCTGTGAAACCTGAATGCAGCAATTTGACGGATTCACAAAGGGCTTAAGGAGAAAATAAACTGCATGCTTAAGATGATTTTGCTCTAAAAAACCGAATACACTTGTTGTTCAAAAGAATTTATTCAATGAACTCTCTCGCTATGCAAGGTCATCATTACTCATATGTTCTGAATTTTTTTGAACTTTGGAAGTATGACGACGCAGATTGTTAATGTGTATACGCTGTAGCGAACTTCTTGAAATTTGCACTGGATGTTACTGGACTTTCACCAACACTTCGATATTAAGATTTCAACTGCTTGTTATTGGATGGTCAGTGTGTTTAGCTGCACCAACTAAACCAGTTTCTCTGAATTCGTCATTTATTCTTTTTACAGTTAACAAAGTTAAATAAATCTCCAATACCGAGAGAGAATTCACTCATTTCAACAAAAAGTACCGGTTCCAGTGCTTCTAATGCTGAGCTCAGATAGTGTAGCAAATCGCCAAAAAACCAAGTAGATTTGAAAAAAATGTAGCAGATAATAAAAAAAAAAAAAACTCTGAAAATCATCTTTCGGCTGCTGCACTGCTATGTGATAGCAAAGATTATGAATTCTATACAGATGACGCACTTCAATAAGAAACATATGAGAAGGCTACAATCCACTGTGCGGATCGTTGAATACCCTATCCCATCCCATCCATAAAATTGATATCCCCAAAATATGGTCTTTATGGTCATAAAGTATTGAAAATGACGTTGTTACAACATATTGTTCCGAAGGATTATCAAATTCTTTTATGGTTCGACAAAAAACCACGTTTTTGTATTGCATATGCCTTGGGGTAGGGCATACAAATGGTTTTTGTAGGAAAACGCCCCCAAAAAGTGGGCGTGGGTTAAAATGGTCTACTGACGAAATGTTCACATTAATACTACCAATGATTTTGCATCAAAATTTTTTTCGATAATTTTCAAGTTTGGCCAAAAAAGGTTTTTTATAAAAAAAACGCCCCCAAAAAGTGGGCGTGGCAAAAAACTTTGTATTGACGAAATATAGATATTACGATTCTCTAAATATGCTTCTCAGACACTTTTTTAAAATTTCTTATGGTTTGGCCAAAAACTGAATTTATCTTAAAAGGGGGCGTGGCAGTGGGCGGATTTCAAAATTTTTTACACTTGTTCTGAAGGCAGAGACGAGGATCCTATATACCAAATTTCATTATCCTAGCTTTAAGGCCTAAAAATCGGTGACGTACAGACGGACGGACGGACGGACAGACAGACATGGCTTAATCGACTCAGCTAGCGATTCTGAGTCGATCCATAAACTTTGAGGTATATGTAGCAAAATTATTTCCCTATGTTACAAACTAAGTATCAAAACTAATATACCCCTATGGGATAGGGTATAAAAATTGTTCTATGGCGGGTAGTGCTGGTACAGCCCGCCATATGTTTTTGTTCTTGTTTTTCATGTGTTTTTATGAACACCGCCGGCCCGTACCATTAAGCTACTGAGCAAAAGTTTCTGTTTTTTGTTCTCAATGCGTCATCTGTATAGAATTCATAATCGTTGGTGATAGACTAGCTAATGTAAGTTGTGACTTGAAATAAGGCCTCACGAAATAAAGCCAAAAATGAAAAATTTGGCAGCCTTGACCGGTACGCTTTTAGGGTAAAAGAATTAAGACCGTCTTCAAACGTTGACGTTATGTTAGAGACGACAGACAAACATTATTTGGTGTTTTGTTATAACGGGTGGTTCCATTTTAAGGGCCGATGTTGAATGTGAACCACACGTTCAATTTTTTTCTGCATTTCATTTTATATTTCTCAATTTCAGACTCAATTTGAACCATGAAAAGATACACAATCGAGCAACGCGTTAAAGTTATTCAGGCTTATTATGAAAATGGGCGTTCAAATCAAAATGCACTTCGTGTTTTTTTCGGTCAATTTAATCGTCCAAATGTGCGTACAATCGGAAAAAATCATGCAAACATTTGAGCAAACCGGGTCTGTAGGAGATGTGAAAACACTTTTTTTTTTAATTCTGACTTGCCAAAGCATTAAGATGCACATCGACCTAAAAGATCTATTGTGCTTGCCGTCAAATGTTTTTTTAGGTTAGTAGCGCTTCTACTTTCCTAATGTAGCTGATAATACTTTCGGCCGAAGATTTTCTCAGTTCTTCGGGACTTAAAAATTCCTTGAAGAAAGATTCCCTTCTCATACCGTAAAGGGCCGGGCATTCACATATGATATGCTCGGCGGTTTCGTCTTCTTCTAGTCTGCACTCCGGTGAGTCGTCTAGATGCATTTTATTTAGCTGATATCGCAGACCGTGATGATATTGTGCCTGCGAAGATTTAGTATCTTATTGGCATCTGCTTTGAAGGGCTGAATAGCTCTTTTGGCCTGTCTTAGGCCTGGGATGTTTTCCCAGTATGAAAAATATTTGTTTTGTTCCCAGTTTTTTCTAACCAGATTTATGGCTGTTTTGGGGATTGCACAGAAGGGTTCAGGTCCAATGAAGGGGGTTTCCGAACCTTTTCTGGCTAGTTCATCAGCTTTTCCGTTACCTTCAATCCCCTTATATCCGGGGACCCATCATAGTCTGGTTTTGTTCCTGGAACTGAGTGTTTGGAGAGAGTTGAAGCAGTGTAGTACTGATTTGGAGTCAATGATGTGTTAGCTAAGGGCTTTTATAGCTGCTTGACTGTCGGTGAAAATATGGATGCTTGCGCCTTTAATACCTGAGTTGTGTATTAGGTTTGCGCATTCTTTTATGGCATGGAGCTCAGCTTGGAATAGACTAGGGTTTTTTCCCATAGGTATTGAGATGTTTCTATTTGGTCCATGTATGCCAGCTCCTACCCCTGAGTCCATTTTAGAACCATCCGTATACCACTTTAGGCCGTTTAGGCAGTTTGGTGGGTTGTTGCTACACCATGCTTCTCTGGTTGTGATCTCCGTTGAGAATCTTTTGTCGAAGCATAGTGTCTTTGGTAAGCGGTCTGTAACCGCGCAGATCATGTCAAGTTCTGGAATTCCGGATAGTAGTTCAATTAGTTTTAGATGTTCACTAATGTTTAATTCTTCCGCTTGTGTCAAACTTGCTGAGCTACGAATTACCACTTTTTTTATATAAATGTAGGTGGGCGTTAGTCCTATTAAGGCTTCTATAGCCGCTGTGGGACAGGTACGCATAGCTCCGGTAATGCCCAGACAGGCAAGCCGTTGTACCTTGTTTATTTATAGTTGTTTTTTAGGTGACTTTGTTCCACCATACTATTGAAGCGTATGTTATAGTGGGCCTGACCATGATCGTGTAGATCCAGTGTGTGGTCTTTGGAGAGATTCCCCAGGTTTTACCATACATGTTTCGGCAAGCCCAGGAAGCTTTGGTTGCTTTTTGAATTTTGTTGTTAATGTGGGAGATCCAGCTTAGTTTTTTGTCGAGGATCACTCCAAGATATTTTACTTCGTTGGAATACTCAATGTATGTACCATTGATTGAAATTTGGGTAAGACTTAATTTTCTCCTTTTTGTAAAAGGGACGATGATAGCCTTGCTGGGGTTTATAGAAAGACTTTCTATTCTACACCAGTTTATGACTATCTTAAGGGCGTTTTGCAAAAGTGTTGTAACCTCGTTTGGTTCTTTGCCCCTTATTATGATGACTAGATCATCGGCGTATCCAATTATATGGAAACCTGCATTACTTAGGTCACTTCATCGTTTCGAATCCCTCTTCAGATAAAGAGATACTTTTCACTGATTGTCTTTCCGATTCTGGCCTTTGTCAATTGAATGGCATTACCAACAATTTAGGTAGACAACTTGACTTAATCTTCTCATCTGACACTGACAACTGTGTTGTCTCTGAGAGCAATCATCTGCTCTCCAAACTAGACCGTTTTCACCCACCTCTTTCCGTCACACTTTTCTATGGCCATATTAATAATACTCCACACACTGATAAATCTTATAGTTTTAACTTCCATAAAACCAACTTCGTCAAATTAAACAACTTACTCAGCAATGTCAACTTCAATGATGTTTTTGAAAACATTGATATTGATACTGATACTGCTGTAACGATGTTCTACTCCAAAATTTTTAACTGTTTTAATCAATCAGTCCCACTTATGGTACAGAAGAATTCTTCCAATTCACCAAAGAGTTACGATCACTTCGTAAAAAAAGAAACAAACTCTGGCGAGTTTATCTTAAATCTCGTCTGGACTTTGATTTTTTGAATTACTCCTGTGCATCTGCCCGTTTTAGCGAACTCTGTGAATCTTTTTATCACCAGTATTTAGACCACATGCAACATAGCATAATCTCCAACCCCAAACGATTTTTCATCAACTCAAAAAAGAAATCAGATAACTATCCATCTACTTTCAAATATGCTAATACTTCCTCAACCGATCCCAAAATCATTGCAAATTTATTTGCAAATTACTTCAGCCAATCGTTTAACAACGAAAGGCTTGAAGTTGATCTTGATTATTTTTCCTACATGAGAAGCTGTCCACAAACTTCATTAAACTCATTTGAAGTATCCGAGTCTCTCGTAGAAGCAAAGGTAAAGAAACTAAAGCGCGAATATTCTCCCGGTCCCGACGGCATACCTTCTATAGTTCTGAAAAATTGTATTAACTATTAAGCTCAACCCCTTACTACTCTTTTCCAACTCTCAATATCACAGGGAGTCTTTCCTTCTCTTTGGAAGACCTCTTTCATAATCCCCTTACATAAAAAAGGCCCTAAGAACGAAATTTCTAACTACCGACCAATATTGCTAAACTCTCTTGCATACCGAAGCTATTTGAAAGCATCGTTCGTGATATATTATTTTTTAATTGCAAATCCATCTTTTCTCCTAACCAACACGGATTTCTTAAAGGTAGGTCTACAACCACCAACCTAATAGAATTTGTATCTAACACCCTGTGCGCATTAGAGAATGGCAACGAAGTCGATGTTATTGCCACTGACTTTAGTAAAGCTTTCGATAAAATTTCACATGAAATCATTCTTTTTAAACTTAAAGCACTAGGTTTTCAACCGAGCTTTATTGCTTGGATTAAATCCTATCTTTTTGAACGCCAATACAAAGTTCTGCTTAGATGCTCTGTATCGGACCCCTTTTTAGCCACATCCGGAGTGCCTCAAGGTAGCCATCTTGGTCCGTTGATATTTATTTTGTCTATCAATGACGTTGACTGTATCATTGAAAACTCATATTTATCTGTTTATGCCGATGACATGAAAATCTTTAGGCACATTTTCTCCTCCACTGACTCTTACCCACTTTAGAGATTTAAACAAAACGCTGGTCTAAGGAATTCTCGAACCCCTATGTTTCAAAATTCCTCTTTTCCACATTTGTTAGACCTATCCTTGAATATGCTAGCAAAGTACGGTCGCCTTATCACCCATTCCCTCCGTATTGAGAGTGTCCAACGCAGATTCATCCGTTTTGCTCTACGCGGTCTCCCCTGAGTAGACAGTTTTAATTTACCACCCTACGAGGATAGTTTGAAATTGATAAACCTTCAATCGCTTCAAAAGCGTAGTGAAATAGCTGATATTCTATTTGGACATCAGCTTCTAGCAGGAAATATTGATTGCCCCGCTCTGCTAGAAATTATATCCCTCAACACCAATTCCCGAAATCTAAGATCTGTTCCCCTCTTCCGACAAAACTTCCACCGAACCAACTACGGCAACAACGAACCAATGACTACAATACTGCGCCTGGCTAATGGGCACAACTGCTTTGATTTTCACTGTAGCAAACTTGCTCTACGAAACTCCCTCATGTCCACCTCATCTTCCAATACTCCTTAACCCTTTTTCTAATAAATAATTTTAATTAGGTTAATTTAGTCTTAAGTTCAGCTTGTACTAAGCTTAAATAAATAAATTAAAAATTACACGCTTACAAGGTGCAATTGACTCAAGAACTAACGCCTATTGACCATTTCAAGCGTCGTCAATGGTAAGAATGGTGGCAAGAAATGGCAACAGTGGATGATCAATTTTCGAAGAAAATCATCTTCAGTGATGAGGCACATTTTCACCTCCGTGAATTCGTCAATAAGCAGAATTGCCATATTTGGGCGAATGATAATCCATGAGTGATTGTCGAAAAACCAATGCACCCACAAAGAGTGACTTTTTGGTGCGGTTTATGGGCTGGTGGCCCATATGACAGCGCATCGCCTTGCCTAAATCCTTTTTTGGTATCGAATGTGTCGGTGAGGTCGTTTCCGACCCTGATGGTGCAGCAGAATTCTCCATCGTCATCCTACACAAACGGACGAGTTTGGGCGGCATACCAAAACTAGACATGGCTCTGTATAGTTCGTCTCTATAAATGCTGTCGTATGCGGCTTTGAAATCCATAAATAGGTGGTGAGTATCGATTTGGACTTGTTGGGTTTTTTCCAGGATCTGCCGAAGTGTGAAAATTTGGTCGGTTGTAGACTTTCCTGTCCTGAAACCACACTGATAAGGTTGTTGGTAAATGGTTTCAAGCGTTCACATATTACGGCAGATAGGATCTTGTAAGCGATGTTGAGTAGACTTATGCCTCTGTAGTTGGCGCAGTTCAGAGGGTTTCCTTTTTTGTGGATCGGGCAAACGATGCTGAGGTTCCATTCTTCAGGCATATTTTCAACCGACCAGATTTATCTTATGAGTTGGTGGATGCTGCTTACCAAGTAATCTCCGCCGGCCTTATAAAGCTCAGCGGGAAGGCCGTCATTTCCGGCAGCCTTATTAAGCATGAGTTTAGATATAGCTATCCTCACTTCACTCAGGTCGGGTGGTTGGCAGTTTTCGCTGTCGTTGCCAATATTGAATGGTTCGTTCTGCCTGACAGCGGAATATTGTTCGTCATCGCCGTTTAACAGTCTGCAGAAGTACTTCTTCCATATCCTCAGCATCGACTGTGTCTCAACTACGATATTTCCTTGTTCATCTCGACAGGATTCTGTTCGAGCCTTGTAGCCTTGGCTTTGACGTTTTACACTTTGGTAAAACTTGCGAACATCGTTCCTGGAGTGGCACCTCTCTATATCCTCGATCGCGCGCTTTTCTTGCTCTTTTTTCTTCTTCCTGAAAAGCCGATGTTCTTCCCTTCTTCTTTTCCTATAGAGCTCAATCGCAGCTCTCGTCTTCACCTGCAGCTTAGCCTTGTAGGCCTCGTTCTTGGCTGCGAGCATCTGTCGGCATTCCTCATCAAACCAGGGGTTTCTTGCTGGTTGCCGCGAGAAACCTAGCACATCAGTTGCGGCTGATCTAATGGCTTGTTGGCATTGTTGCCATTGTTCTTCGACGTTAGATGCTGGTGGTATGTTGTGAGTCGAGAGGTTAAGGGATACGCGTTGCGCAAAGGTCTTGGCGGTCTCTGGCAATTTCTGTCTTTCGACATTAAATTTTTTCACAGTATTTCTGTTTTTTTTGTGGCGTGGTGGATATCCGCATCCTTACTTTGGCTACAACAAGGTAGTTGTCCGAGTCGATGTTGGCCCCTCGGAATGTTCCGACATCCAAAATACTGGATGCGTGCCTCTTGTCTATCGCAATGTGATCAATTTGGTTGACTGTTCGTTGATCTGGAGACCGCCATGTCCCCTTTTGGATATCGAGGTGAGGAAACCGTGTGCTGGCTATAGTGGCATTTCGTTCCGTAGCGAAGTCAGTTAGCCTAAGTTCGTTACCAGACGTGTTGTCGTGTAGGCTATATTTTCCGATAGTACTGCTAAAGATGTCTTCTCTTCCTACCTTTGGGTTAAAATCTCCCAGCACGATGTTAACATCGTACTTTGGTAGTCGCTCATAGGTTTTATGGAGGAGCTCGTAGAAGCAATCCTTAGTTATATCATCTTTTTCCTCCGTCGGAGTATGATCGCATATAAGGCTTATGTTGGCGAATTTGGCCTTGATGCGGATTGTTACAATGCGTTCGCTAATGTCTTGAAAACAAAAACGACTTTTAGTCTGGCACCTATCACAAATCCGCATCCAAAAAGTCGCTGTTTCTGCTCACTATAACACGGTCCATAGTAGATGTCACAGTTTTTTATACTCTTGTTGCCCTGCCCATCCCATCGTATTTCCTGGATGGCAGTAATGTCTGCTTTGTAGCAGTTTAGTGCTTCCGCTAGTTGTTCGCCTGCACCTCTCCTGTTTAATGTTCTCACATTCCAGGTTCAGATACGAACGTCGTTGTCCTTTTTTCGTTAAGCTTGGTCGTCAACAATAATATCAGTCCTTTCCGAGGCTAGAAAATAATTGCTTGTGGGAATTAAATATTTGTAGAAGAATAATTGTTAATTGGGCTGTCATGAAGATGTTTTTGATTTCAGTGAAATCACCCGATATTATAGGTTTCATTAAGTTATTTTTTAATTTTCTAATTATTCTGAATAGATAAAAGTCAATAAAAAATCTATAAATATGGAAAAAATTAAATTACAAAATAAGGGTTGGAATAGTTTGACATTTACATTACTATTCAATAAGATTTAGCGTTCCACGTAACCTTACTTCATTTTTCAGTTGTAATCTGAAATCCTAAGCACAGCAAACGTATGCAAAACAAATGACATTTCAATTTCCCCTTTGATATGACAACACCTCCACTGACACATCATTATTGGCCATTTAATTGGCCCCACCACATTGCCATTTGTCAGTGAGTCAGAAATGTGCAAAAATGAACAACGAAACCTCCAACAAAAGGAAGTTAACGTACGAATATGAATTAGACCAAACGCCGCCTCCGACTTGAATTGCATGCAATAAATTTATTACAATTAACGTTCAGCCCGGCACAGTGACATCTTATCTTTCCTTAAAAAAAACCTTCAAAACGCCACAACCTGTTTACAATGTTAAAAGCTAGACTCGATGTAATAAAAAAAACAAACAAAGCACTCGTACTTTGTAGTTGACTTAGTCCCGATAGAACGTCGCATTTGTTTTGTTTTTTTTTCGAATTCAAATTGCTAATCGCGAGAACAAACAATAAAAAATAATCTCCTCTCCTGTTTACGAGTGTGGAATAAATACAATCGAAAACAAAACAAAATTCATGGAGGCTTGTCAGCCGCTATCAGCAAATTGCGGTCAACTCTGGTAGGTACACACTCTGGGACGGTCTGTTGACCACAGATAAGGAAGGCACACACTTTTTGAATTTGTTGACATTTTATGTATTAATTGCCCAATGGAGGGGAAATGAAATTAAATTGAACCCCAAGAAGAAAGAATCTAATTTTAGCGATGACGCTAATGATTTGAAATGAAAACATATTGTCTTGATCCAGATTATATCGGAAGTAGGTATGAGAGCCAAGCCTAGGATAGATGCCTAAAATTGGTTATAAATTAGGGGGTGGGTTATCTGGGGTACGTGACGGTTCCAACACGTGTCAGCCGAAAAAAAAATGCGCAAATTTGAGATATAGATACGAGTACACACATACCAACACGTCTGTGTTGTTTTGAGGTGAGGCAAGGTCACGAATTCATGCTTTGACTCTGTACACCCATGCGCCTGAACTAGGGGTTGATAGTTTAAGTGCATGTTTTTGAACTTTTTAACTCACGCCATTCAATTGATTAACAAGTACAGGGTGGTATCGACTTCATGACTAAACAAGAAAATGAAAACATTTTATCAAGACTTGCCTTGTGATGGATAGGGTTGGTGTGGATTCTTTCCGTTGTTTTGTCTGCTGGTGATAACAAATAAATAATCAGCACGAGTTGAAACATTTTTTCTTTTAAATCTTTCGATAAGACGTCGCACTAGCATTTGTATAAATAGAAAACATTGTTCATTCGCAGTGGAAACTTTGGATGACTTTTAAATGTCTTTTTGATTTCAAAATTGCCTAAAATCAAAATGTGGCAGCGATAATACCAAGTGGAAATACCATGAAAAATAATCTTAATTGGTAACGCCGGCGATCAATCAATTGACATAAATTATAGAGCTCTAAAACCCTTGGTGGATTTGGTCGATTATATTTAATCAGCTATCAAAAAATCCTTCAAAACAGTTTTAGACCTTTGATTGTTTGTTTTGAGTGATATTCCACGCTGTTTATTTTGTTGTTTACACATAGTAACCGAATAATATGCTTATTGGGCTTTTAGCGTATGTGAAAGTTAGCACTTTGGAATTCAATTCTTATGTCTGGAAACTTCAATCAACACAAATAAAATTATTTTGTTTGGTATACGTTGCGGAATTGTGTTCAAGGTATTCCCACTGAAACGAAACGTGTCATTTCGGATCGGTTTCCATTTTGTCATTTTGAAAAATGCAGTCCCACCAACATAAACGCATTCCAAGTTAAAAGAAAAACAATCAGTGTTAGCGATTCTCTGTCTCTCTTTATCCACTGATTCCTGACCTCTTTTTACGGATGTAACTCCGCGTTTTGAAATGTAAAAACGTACATTTGGGACATACGTGACGCATTTAGACTCGATGGAAATGTACTATAACTCGTCGTTAACCAAGCGAGAGTACCACACGGTTCTATAGCTTGACCAACATTATTTATATAAAAGTTTCACCACATTTTAAAGTATTGGATAATAAAGGCTGGGTTACAATATATACATACATCCCGCCGAACCGAATACTGAGTTTTGCCTAAAACTGAAGTTTTTCCATACATTTTCACTTTCCAAAAAATTTTAGGTTACAACGAAATCGTATCGAACATAAGTGTAAACATTTTTAAAATCCACCCACTGCCACGCCCCCTTTTCAGTAAAACGTTGTTTTTGGCCAAACGGTCAAGAATTTAAAAAATTGTCTGAATAGCATATTTAGACAATCTCAATGTATATACCCCGTGGATATAAAGTTTTTTTTGCCACACCCATTTTTTGGGGACGTTTTCAATAAAAATGTTTTCTCGGTAAAATTTTAATAAACTCGAAAAATCTTTCGATGCAAATCCATTGGTTATGATAACATAAAAATTTATTTTTTTTGTCGAGCCACCAAGTTTTAGATAAATTGTCTGAACAAGATGTGATGACGACGTCATGCTTCTTTTTTCTAGGCTATCAGCTCGAAAAAATCGGAGAAATTTGTGTACCGAGGTTTCAGTTCCGATTAACTTTGCTAACAGATCTTCCGACGAAATTTGCTGCACATAATGGCGGCCCAATCATTAAGTCAAAAATGTTTGACAGCTACGCATTGAAATTCTTCCGAAGTTGTGCGATGAAGAATTGTTGCGGATTCCACCGAATTTATTTTGTTCCGCAACAGATACCTAGAAAGCATACAGATCTTCAGACGAAGTTTGCCGTACATGATCGTGGCATAATGCGTTAAGTCAGCAATTTTTGACTGCTAGGCGTTGAAATTCTTCCAAAGTTGTCCGATGAAGAATTGTTGGAATCTATCGAACTTATTTTGTTCCGTAACAGATACCTCGAAAGCAAACAAATCTTCGGACGAAGTTTGCAGCACACGATCGCGGCATAATGCGTTAAGTCAGCAATTTTTGACAGCTAGGCGTTGAAATTCGGCCGAAGTTGTCCGATGAAGAATCGTTGCGGAATCCATCGAATTTATTATGTTTCGTAACAGATACCTCGCAAACTGATTTCCGATTGAAACTGGATTCCGTTTTGGTAATTCTTCTAATTGGAACATAATACAAAGTAATTGGTGCATTTTTTTAAATGTTTATTTTGACATTCAAGTTGGTTTTCCCTCATGTTTTGTAAATAATATCGCTTAAGTTAATCATCATTTGGGGGGCAATTTTTTTTATAGCTTTTTCCCCTTTTTGTCCAGCAGAAACAATTATTCCGCGTTCTTGAGTATAGCGTCTCATTGAATATGTCAAAACTGAATTGACACTTGACGTCCTTCCCGATGGTACCATGTATGTGTTTAAATGGATTCTTCAGGTGTTCTTTTCCATATGACTTCTATGTCGTAATAGATCCTTAATTCCTTACTGATGCCATTGGGTGGTGAAGAGTCTTTTAAACTTATGTCTATATTTTAAACACCCTAAACCTAAGGGCGCTAACTACGATGAATATTTCTTTCGAAAAGATCAGAGAATTCTTTAATTCATTTTAGTGCGGTGTACGCATATATCTCACATGATCTCCTAAGTATTATGAGCTTTATCACACAATTAGTAACAGATATAGTCAGGAGTATTTCTGGTCTCTGTCTTTTGATGCTGTTGGTAAGGCAAAATAAATAAAAATACAAATTTTTGGCGCAACAGGCTCGTTAGTACCCAGGGCCTAGCTTTCTCACAACAATTCATGTGTGCGTGTGTACTTCTTGCACGATGGTGGGACCTCCTGTTTTATGCCGACTCCGAACGGCTAAGTTGAGATAAGCTTTTCTTGCCAATGATACTACCCGGATGATTTGTCAGATCACCACGAGAGGAGGGCCAATGATAAATCATTTAGGTGTTGCTACGGCTGGGAATCGAACCCAAGGCCACTGAGCCCGTAATTGGTAAGGTACCTGCAATAAAAATGCTTAGCAAGGCCCGACTTCAGCTAAATGGAATGAACTGCTGAATGCACGTTCGGAATTGCGGACGTGCTGTAGGTCCTAAGTAAGGCCTTTAGTCAAAATCCATGCAGTTTATAGCACGCTTTTGTATCCTATTCAGTAGATGCAAAGATGTTTTTGCTGCTCCTGAACAGATCTAGACGTTGAACTCAAGTTTGGAGCTTATATACGCTTTATATTTTGAGGCTTTATATGTGGGCATTGAACCCAATGAATTATGCCCTGAAAACGTCTCCTACGGTTGCGCGTCAAAGCACACTTCATTTGCTACAGATCGTTTTCGAAAAACCTGGGGTGTCGGAAGCATTTCCAGGATGGACTCAACAGAAACCGCTACAGTCCCATCTAGGCTGGACAAAGTAAACAACCTAGCTTAGCTGACAAATAAGCTATCAAATATTATTTTGCGTCAATGTGCCTAAGAGTTTTGCCAAAGTCCTAAGGCCTAATAAATAAGGGAAATAAGGGCTGCAAACCCAAATTAGTGTGTGCGAAGTTATATTTTTGCCATAAAAAAGGGGACTTTCCGTTTTACGGCTACACAAAACGGAACATTTTAGAAGCTTCTCATGACAGTTTTATACTCTTGGGTGCTTGTCAATATTTCGCAAGAGGTGGGGTAGTGAAACCTTCTTGAGCCTTAGATAGTAGTCTTACGCTCTAACGACTAGGTCATTGCACCCACACATACATATGAGAACAAAAGAATATCACAGGATGTCAATAGTGCGTGCAAAGATTTCGTATGAAGAACAGTCGGTGACGGGTGAGGTAGAAATTTTAGACGCATACGCAACTCCGCAAGGAAAGTGGCGAAAATGTTTCGGCCTTGGAAGTCGGTTGGGTGGTTAGCAACGTCCTGCAATTATTTTAAGGATTAGGTGCGGAGAAATGTTTATTTGGAATGATGAATTTAGTACAAGGTTTATCATGAGTCATGAGTCTTACTTACTTACTTCCGGGATGAACCTGGGCCTAAACCAACATGTCTCTCCAATTAGGTCGGTTTCTACTTGTGCGCGCCACTTAAGGCGAGGTCTTCCTCTACTGCGTCCGACGTCTGGCTGGCAATCGAAGACTCTGCTAGCCGGGGTATTGGTGTCCATTCTTTCTACATGTCCTAGCCATCTTAAACGTCCAATGCGGAGTTTTTTGACTAGGGGTATGTCGCTGTACAGCTCGTGTAGTTCGTGGTTCAATCTTCGTCTCCATAGCCCGTCAACGCAAACGGTACCGAAGATTTTCCGAAGAATTTTTCTCTCGAAACGACCAAGGATTTCTTCATCCGCTTTTGATACGGTCCATGCTTCAGCGCCGTAGAGCAGGACTGGGATGATCAGGGTCTTATAAAGGATCTCCTTAGTAGTTCGAGTGAGGGCTTTACTACTAAATTGCCTTCTTAGCCCGAAGAAACAGCGATTGGCAAGAGTTATTCTTCGTTCGATTTCTGACGAGATGTTGTTGTCAGAGTTGATAGCGGAGCCGAGGTAGACAAAGTCCCGTACTACCTCAAAGTTATATCTGTCAATGGTGACGTTCTGTCCAATTCGTCGATGTTGTGTGTCCTTTCGTGTTGACAGCATATACTTAGTCTTACCCTCATTTACTGCTAAACCCATTTTTGCCGCTTCCTTCTCTATACTAGCAAACGTGGCTATGACATCACGTTGGGTCCTACCAATGATGTCAATATCGTCAGCGTATGCTAGTAGTTGCCCCGACTTTTGGAAAATTGTGCCTCTGGTGTTGGCTTTGGAGTTTTGCACAATTCTCTCAAGAATCAGATTAAAGAAGTCACATGACAGCGCATCGCCTTGCCTAAATCCTTTTTTGGTGTCGAATGTGTCGGTGAGGTCGTTTCTGACCCTGATGGTGCAGCGAGAATTCTCCATCGTCATCCTACACAAACGGACGAATTTGGACGGTATACCAAAACTAGACATGGCTCTGTATAGTTCGTCTCTATGAATGCTGTCGTATGCGGCTTGGAAATCGATAAATAGGTGGTGGGTATCGATTTGGACTTCTTGGGTTTTTTTCCAGGATCTGCCGAAGTGTGAAAATTTGATCGATTGTGGACTTTCCCGGCCTGCAGCCACACTGATAAGGACCGATCAGGTTGTTGGTAAACGGTTTCAAGCGTTCACATATAACGGCAGATAGGATCTTGTAAGCGATGTTGAGGAGACTTATGCCTCTGTTGTTGGTGAAGTTCAGAGGGTCTCCTTTTTTGTGGATCGGGCAAAGATGCTGAGGTTCCATTCTTCAGGCATGCTTTCAACCGACCAGATTTGGCTTATGAGTTGGTGGATGTTGCTTACCAAGTCATCTCCGCCAGGTTTATAAAGCTCAGCGGGAAGGCCGTCATTTCCGGCGGCCTTATTAAGCTTGAGTTTAGATATAGCTATCCACACTTCACTTAGGTCGGGTGGTTGGCTGTTTTCGCTGTCGTTGCCAATATTAAATGGTTCGTTCTGCCTGACAGCGGAATGTTGTTCGTCATCGCCGTTTAACAGTCTGCAGAAGTGGTTCTTCCATATCCTCAGCATCGACTGTGTCTCAACTACGATATTTCCTTGCTCATCTCGACAGGATTCTGTTCGAGCCTTGTAGCCTTGGCTTTGACGTTTTACACTTTGGTAAAACTTGCGAACATCGTTCCTGGAGTGGCACCTATCTATATCCTCGATCGCGCGCTTTTCTTGCTCTTTTTTCTTCTTTCTGAAAAGCCGATGTTCTTCCCTTCTTCTTTGCCTATAGAGCTCAATGGCAGCTCTCGTCTTCACCTGCAGCTTAGCCTTATAGGCCTTGTTCTTGGCTGCGAGCATCTGTCGGCATTCCTCATCAAACCAGGGGTTTCTTGCTGGTGGCCGCGAGAAACCTAGCATATTAGTTGCGGCTGATCTAATTTCTTGTTGGCTTCGTTGCCATTGTTCTTCGACACTAGATGCTGGTGTGAATCGAGAGGTTAAGGGATACGCGTTGCGCGAAGGCCTTGGCGATTGCAGTCCTTCGACATTAATTTTTTTTTTGTAAAGTCATGAGTCAGGTGGGAATTAATATCGGGTTCGGAGGAAGGAACTAAAATGTTGACTGCATTTCTATAAAAAAAAACATTGATAATCTCTAATAAATGATTTTTCGCAATGCAATCCCTAATAAGGTAAATCGGAGTCTCCATTAAGTTTGTATGGAATATCGTATTGTACATAGAAACAAAGCCGACGCAAAAGCCTAAATTGAATACTCTATTACATTTTTGTGGAATATCGTCATGTATTGTCGAAGCCGGTTTAATTTTATAAAATGTTTGCACATATGTCACTGACGACTTTGCAGTGTATTTGAGCATCTGTCAAAAACATCTATTCTGTTATCGTAGAGTTAATTGCCGATTTTGTTATGAATTGTGTTGTTATAATTGACACATTCTAAAGTTTAATTAGACTTTATAACAATGTCACACTTAAAACTACTCCTAATCTCGTACATGCCATTAATTCGCAAAATGTTAAGCGTGTTACTCTCTGTTGTTATATACTACCAACCTTGGTGTACATTTAAAAAGCAACGCCTTTTGTTTTTACTCCAATCAACTATTTTGCTTATTAAATATTATGTACACGTTCATGAGCACAATTACTAAACGTGTTTTGAATTATTGACAGTAAATATGTACTCTTGTCATTTATCGCGATCTCTTGACAGTTAATCACAATCAACGATCGCATCAAGAAACTATTTTGTAATAAAATAAAATATTCACTAAGTGCAATGTAAATATCCTTGGGAATATTGAACTTTATTTTCATCCGGAAAATGCTATGTTGCCAAAAACCAAACAAGATCTTTCCAGAAGAAAACAGAAAAACACCACTTCCGAGACGTGTTTTTTTTTCGAATCAATTGATAAAATCACGTGACCAACGTGTTATTTAATATTTTACCACAAAATATTGTTTACGAGCTATAAGCTCTGTTTGTTTACGAGTATCAAGTATCATGGAATCAAATTACCGATAACAATTAAGAACCAATAAAAAGTAAAAGCTCCAACAGTCGTTACTCGCCAATAAGGCAATCAATTTAGATAGCAATTTACAAACAATGTTATAGTTGCACAGTAATAATAAAAAGTACTCGAGTTCTGTTTGTATTTTCGTGTTATCTACTGTAGGAGCGATTAGAGCACTGACCCTATTATAGGTCATTCTACTGGGTGCTAATCAGAATGACTTTTTGTTTTAAAGAAATGTCACTTTTATGGGACAACAAAATGGCGCATATGTTTGAAGAAATAATAAAACGGTCTTATCTTATTGTTTATTCAGTCATAGAAAACAAAAAATTTATTTTGATGTAGTTTAAGGTGTATTCATAAACGTCATACTAACAAAGAACTGCATTATCCGCGTTCATATACGCAGATCTTCTATTGAAATAACCAAGGTACTGCTGTTGACCCCCTGTTAATAAACATCAGAAATTGCGCAGCCATTTTATTTTGGCTATGATTGACAAAACATTGATATTTACAAAAAAAAATTAAGCTAATCACCCCTATCGGAGCGGAAAATTTTCCGCAACGCATACATCGTCAGAGGTTTAAATTTCATTCGAGGTATGTGTCATCGGAAAAAAAATACTACACAAATGCGACGGCTTCACTTCACTACAATTCGTAAATAAATTCCGCGCAGAATTTGTGTCGGAGGAAATCGGAAAAAGAATGGCACTTAGCTGTCAAAAATTGCACGAAAAATGCACCTGAACGTACTTCAACGCAACGCGTTACAAAATGTCGAAGAAATATTCCGAACAGCTTTTCGGAAGAATGCCTCGAAGCAAAAATCCTCCGAATCGTAAAAAATCGGAGAATTTTCCGCTCCGACGGATACCTCGATAGGGCTCAATAACTGAATTAACTCCGAACTGACTGTAGATTTTCTGCATTTTTTGAGAATTGAAAAACGTATAGGAAAAGAAATTCGATTATCATTATGCAGATTGTTGAACACACCCGTATATACAAAAAAAAAAGTAATAAACGACTGGACACTGCTCAGAAAAACTTCCACAGATATTTGGAAGAGTATTGTGTCATCAAGCTATGGTTCAGCAAGGTTTGCTTTATATGCTGGATTGCCTTAAGGTTCAATTTTCTCCTCCAACCTATTTTTGTTTCACATTAATGATATTTAAGGAGAAATCAAACAACAGATTGGAGAATTAAAAATCTAGTCCAATTCACCTCGATGAAAACGGATTACACAGCAATCAAGAATCAAGAAGAATGGATAAATAACAGTTCCAACCCTGAAAATGTAGCAAAGTCAAGAAGCTACTGATTTGGCAAAATATGTCAGGTTAAGTTAGGTTAGTGGGTGATGGGGAAATTGATGTTCATAGGATCAGTGTAACCAATTATAATGCCATCTGAGGATAGCTCCTTCCTTTGTGTCGTTGACGTTCATTCAGTCCTGAGGACTTATTTCCAAATTCGCGACAAATCGCTTGAAATGGCGCATTTCTAATTTTATATTCCTGAAAGCGATTCGCTTTTATTGAGAGCTATAGGTGTATAGATGAGAGATTGATGGCCGATACAATCAACCAAATGTATAACAATAAAAATTATCAAAGAAAAAAAAATAAAAAGACAAATTGTTCTACCTGTCAAATTATTGGAAAACAACGGGAATATCGGTAATCACGTGTTTCACAGGAGGGGAGGGAATTTGAGCAGCAAAGCAACGCGGTGAACTGCAGAGCTTAAGGTTTTTCAGTGGGACTCCTCTATGCAATGACCTGACAAATCATCATCTGCCACGAAAAGCAATTCATCCGTTTGGACTCCGTTTGGATATTTTAGGTCCAGCAATTATCCAAAAATTATATGTACGGACATATACTGGAGCGCCGAGATTTGCCTGGAGCTGCCAGAGAGGACTTTAAATCAAGGAGGAGTAGAAAAAAAATAATAAGAAAAAGTAGGGAAAAATCCACTTCTGCTGTTAGTAAAAGGAATATTTTCGGTCCCGCTATTCTATAGAATAAATCTAGAAACATAAAAAAATTAAATATCTAGCGTTAGCGGCCCATTCAGGGCCTTAAACCTCTAACCCCTTCATTTATGTATGCGAAGTTATCATTTTTAGCACAAAGAAGTTGGCCTCCACAAAGAAGATGGCCTCCACAAAGAAGATGGCCTCCTCATGACAGTGTTACTCTTAGATGGTTGTCAGACTTTTGCAAGCGGTTTTTACTCTCAGATTTAACCCTGCGCTTGGTATTCCAACGAACTAACCACACTAGGCCACTGCACCGTTATAGACGATGACAGCAAAATCTACCTAAACGTAATGAGGATTGAAGAGGCCAGCATTTTAGTAGCTTAAAAAGACATTTGACATTAAACCACCATCGCGCCACTTAGCCCGTTAAGTCTATATTAAACGTAATCCAGAGTAAGTTGACCCTGGGTTAACTAAAGGGCCGACCAGAATGCGTATCTGTAGCTGAGTGAAAAGTTAAAAACAAGGCAACCCGTAAGCGCTCACACAATGTGTATCTTCGTGAATCTGTAGCTTAGGTTGAATAGATGGCAACTTCATGCAAGAAATGAATCTCTCTTTTGACAGCGATGCAAGATTCAAGCTACAGATATGCATTCTGAGCAGGCCTTGAGTTTTTACTCAGAACTGAAAAACCGTGCTTTAATGAACTCTGGAGTTAACTCGATCGTGATCTCGCACTAAAGATCTTTGGTCCTAAGTGGAAAACCATTTTTATCTTATCGAAAGGGAACTTTAACTATCAAACAACAATTCTCTGCCTTCACAGTTCATAATAACGATGAACGCCTTTCATAAAACGTTTAAAATTAAAAACTTTTTATGAAAGCCTTAGCAAATTAAATTAAAATCCTCTGATTCCCTAAGTAAGAAATCACGATCCACTTACGGATTTCCTTGACACCCCGCATTGAACCGTAAGTTGAACTGTGCTAATAAGTCTGCTTTTACACGTAGACTCTTGACTCACGACTCACATGAATGCAAAAGAGAAAGAAAATTCGAAGAGTTGAGAGGAAGAAAAATTTTACCCTGTGAGTCGTGGGTAAAATTTTCGGCGACTCTTTTTAACAAAGAGAACTTCGAAAAAAGTCTTGACTGAAGAGTCTACGTGTAAAGCACACTAATAGCGTTTTCGATTGGGATTTTTAGATTTACTATCAGATTTCAGATTTTACCCATCCCAATCGAACATTAAAGAGGTTACTCTGGTTTTGTATGTGTGGAAGTGTGCCATTTGACAGCTTATTGTTTATCTTTAGGCCGCAATTATAGCTATTAGCTATCAATGAAACCGTCATATGAAATTTTCTTTTACTCATTGCGGCTTTTTTATAAATTCAACCATTGGCGAGTTGGTGTCAAAACAAAGCTTATGAATTTTAGAACATGATTATCCAAAAATATTTTTGTTTCTAATTATAGTTTTCGCAGAAATAACAAAAAACACAAATCAAACTGCGAAATGCAAACTTCAAGCTGACATAAGTCAGATGTTAAATGTTTTTGTGTTGGTGCATGTTGGTGTAAATCTGACTTGGAATCCAGATTCTTCAAAAGTACTCTAGACTAAAAAAAGAGTGCATTTTGTATCCCAATCAAAAACGCTATAAGACCATATTTGCAACTACGGCCGCAACCAGCTGTCAAAGTTCTGTCATAGCTACTGAACAACGCATTACTTCCCTTATTGGAGAAGTAAAAAAGTTCATCAGACCTAAACCCATAACATTTCCAAGGAGTGATCTATAGAGAGGAATTCATGGTAATGGGTATTGACAATATTGTGTATCATCGTACAATCACTATTATATCACTTTGACGTTTGAATTAGTATTCATTGAAAATTTCCTCCACCAGATGTTGTGGCGTATCAAACATTTACCAGCTTGTCTACTGTCATTAAAATGATCACGGCAAGCCACAAGACGGTGTTATAAAAACACGATTGTTATACACGTCAACTGGCATCTATGGTTAGTCATATCTGTTATACAAGTCTTGTTTATTCGTTTTTCCATTCCAAGGGTGTTAAGTGTATAAATTAAAGGTTTTAACTGTGCATGATAATCAGGCACACTTAACATCAGCTTTAGCATGTACATGATTAATTAATGAATCGCAAAACCGAAAAACAAGCAAACACAACTACCGCCGGCCATTTTCAATGTCAATTCTGTCAGTAGAATCGACAAGACTCGTTTCATGGAGTTGAATGACATTCATATTATAACGCAAGGTCTAAAATGATGATCTAACGCGAACATTTATCACGTGTATTCCAATCAAAGGCACAACACGATGTAGTTGAAGAAGATTTCTCGTGATAGATAGCGATGTGTAACATAAGCCCCAAGTGCAATTCGCACCATTCAATCATTCTCGATAGGCAGTGTGCGAGCACCAGCCTTTGGTTGTCTATGGAGGAAGTGGTTTTGAATAGTTCTCCCAGTAGCGTATAATTTTTCAATTCCATTTATAAACATGGGGGGGGGGGGGTGGACGTCATGTGAATAAATTTATGTGAATATGGTCATTATTTTCGAAATGATTACTTTCCCACTTGAGTGTAACGATTTTATGTAAGGAGGACAGAATGACTGGCATTATGCTAACTATTCGAATGTGAAGAACATTTTCAAAAATAAAATGACACTTTGTGGGAAGTAATGCCCGTGTAATGACAGGGCAGTAGATATATTGAGTTTACTTCAAACCAGCCCTCTGTGAAATAAGTAAGCAGATGATACTTGAAATGAGTACGGATATTGGTTTTTTTTTTTAGCAAATTGCTTTATATTACCCTTTCCCTTTGTGTAATACAAAACGAAATGCACCTCAATGAGGGTTGAATTGTGCTAGGTTAGTTCTGTTTTCAAGGTTAAAATAATCTGAGTCACGTTGAGTTGTAATATTTGCAATTATTGGCGATTGCAACAATGAAATAATTGAGTCATAAGCAAACATTTTATTTTATTTTGTATTTAAGCGAAATTTATGGGTGTAACGTGACGTTACTGTAACTGTTACAAGAGAACAAAATAATTGAAAACTTTTTAACTCCAAATATGGATGTTTTGGCTTTATTTAACAGAAACAGGGACATTTTGAATCGCAAGCAATTTTTTTTTGTGTAGGTCGTACAGCAGTGTTTTTTGACAGATGTCATGTGTGAACATGAAAATTTTGCCATTGAGATTTTCACGGACGGGGAACTCATAGAAATTGAGAAAATCCACGGATTTTTTTTTGCGAAGATGGTCCGAAAATGATTAGGCCAGTTCAAACCCCGTAGAGACATGTCATTGATGGTGTAACTTGGTCTAATCAAAACATTGCAGCAGTTACTAAGAGGTGAGAGTGTTGAACAGACTCCGCTTTAAGTTAAATGTTGCAATTTGAATTTGCTAATTTTCTAACCAATTATCACTCAAAATATACATGTAAACGGTAATGGGTAAATCCTGATTTCGAATTACCTACAACTGAAAAAAGGTAAGGTGATGTGGAACGCAAATTCTTACTGAATGGTGAAGTAAATCGTAAATCGGGTTATTTTCAGTTCCGATCTGTCATCCGTCTTGGTCACACGTTCTGTCTCTATGCTCTCAAAGTCTAACAGTTCAATCAGTCTATTGTCTACCGTCCAATATAACAACATTCTATGGGACCAACCACTTTCGTACTCGTACAGTCGCAAGAGTATTAATCGATCTTGACATACACAAATCGTCTGGTCCAAATGGTATCTCCCCTATAATTCTGAAGAGGTGTTCTTCAACGCTGGCAAAACCACTGCGCAAGCTTTTCCATCTGTCCTATTCATCAGGACTCTTTCCGAGTCGATGGAAAACTGCATTTGTCCAGCACGTCCCAAAAAAAGGCGAATCTTCTTCTCTCTCCAACTACCGACCAATTGCACTTACCTCCCTTCTTTCTAAGGTCATGGAAATGCTGATAAACCGTCATCTTATGAAATATCTTGAATCACGAAAACTCCTCAATGACCGACAATATGGTTTTCGTAGCAACAGGTCCATTGGTGATTTGATGTCATATCTCACCGAAAAGTGGAACCAATCAATCAACCTTGGTGGCGAAAACAAGATCGTTGCACTTGATATTTCAAAGGTAGGGTTTGGCATCAAGCCCTTTTGTCGAAAATGCGTGCTTTTGGTATCGATTATATTCTTCTTAAATGGATTAAAAACTACATCTCGAAACGTTCAATTCAAGTAGTTTTGGACGGTTTCAAGTCTGCTACTCACCAAATAAATGCTGGTGTTCCCCAAGGCTCAGCTTTGTCTCCGACACTCTTTCTCATTTTTATTAATAACCTATTGTCTGCAACTTCTAATCCAATCCATTCCCTCGCTGATGACAGTACCCTCAGCTTTTCGTATTCGTTCTCGAAATCACGCCCTTCACCTTTGGATGTGGAAGAAAAACGACAAAATATGTTAAGTTCATTAAATTCCGACCTAGACAGCATAATTAAATGGGGTAAATCTAATAGAGTTGAATTTAATGCTTGCAAAACGCAATGCTGTCTTCTGTCATCCAAGCGAAACCAAATTTTACAGCCACTATCAATGAATTGCACTTGCATCGTCGAAACGTGTGTGTTAGTAACGACCTTCGTTGGAACGACCACATGTTCGAAATCGCCAAAAATGCAGCAAAATGTCTATACTCTGTCCAAGAATAAATGTCAGTACAGGGAAGATAGGACATTTGCCTCTTTGTCTGGTTGCAGTAACATGTATAAATGTGTCCCTCTTTAAAGCTCTCGTAGGGTTGCCATGGTGTATATTATGAATCACCACAAAGAGAGAGAGAATTTCGCTTAGGGTTGCCATCTGCCCATTTTAGTTTGTTTAAAAAAAAAACATTATTTTCCGAAAACAGAAATAAGAACTAAAAAAAATATGTATTATCATTTATTCATGATAAATATAGTAAACAAAAATATAATTCATAATAAATATAGTAAAGTATAATGTTAAAACATAAAATTTCATTAATTTAAAGTAAAAATAACTTCATTCATTTATAATATTAAAATCTATTAGTCTGATGAAAAGTTAGTGCTGCTACTATCGTCATTTATATTTATTACCAATCTTTCGACTGCTTCCTCCGCGAAAACGTCCATATCCCACATCGTTGGCTCAACAACCTGTTCAACGTGTTGCACACATCGGTGCCATTTCTCACTGTCAACTCTTACAAGTGCTGTTGTTAATAATAATTTAATTTCTGTCATTTTAAATGACTTGTTTTGGCTTGCTACAAATCCTTTCACTTGAGCCCAAACCAATTCCATTGGATTTAGATCGCAGTGATAAGGCGGCAAGCGAAGCACTTTATGTCCTGCAGCTTGAGCCATTTCATCCACGACATAGGTTTCATACTTGGCTTTGAAACGTTTAACGATTTCAAGCAACTCTGTTTTAACCATATCATCCTCAAAACTTATAGCATTAGATCTCAGCCACTTTTTTATATCATCTTTTCTAGTAGAAGTGGTTGGTGCTTTATTTTTCTTTCTGGAATGGTAGGAAGCATTGTCCAAAACTATTACGGCGTTGGGTTCCAGGCGCGTTAAAATATCTTTGTTTTATGATTTTTTTTTTATTTTTATTGCTTCGGTAAGTCATTTTTGATTTACGTCGAGCCTGCCAAAACCAACTAGGAAACATATATTTCAATCCCATCCCTAGTTCTTACAAAAATAAACACAATAACACAACAAAGCCAATAAAAAAGAAAACCCACAGAATGAGTTTGACAGATAAAAATGGTGGGAAATGGAACGATTTATCGCACATCCATGGTTAGGTAACTCTTCGGTAACCGCAGATTCTTAATCGTAGGTTAAATCAAAACTGCGGTAACCTCAACGTCAATTTAACCAGCAGTGAATAAACCGGGCCATAGTCCAACAATAATATGATCACTTATTGTACTGCATTGTTGCAATGCATTAAAATAGCGCGCGAATAAAATTTCCTTTTAAAATACAAAGTCGAAAAAAATGGTTTGACTACATTTTAGCGGTTTCTCGAAAAGAGGAGAAAAAATCGCAAATGATAACACCACGTCACCACCACACAAATTATTACTCACAAATTCATTTTTGTGCTCTCAAAAGCTTCAAATCCCAAAAGTTCTGTAACAATAACACTGAAAAATCAGTATCGATGTGCTAACATTTGAGAATGGTAACACTGCTTTGATGAGCGCACACCACACGCGTCACGCACACAGCCAGTACTCAGCTCTCAGCAGTCAGCAGTATAATGGCGAATGGTGATTGTATGATCAGTCTGCCCAATACAGAGATAAGGGAAGTTAAAGAGATACCAAACTTCAACCTCTCTCACCCTGAATCCCCGCAAAAGTTGGTTGTTTTTGTTGTAATCCACCACCAATGCACTCCTGTCTGTGAATACATGTATTTCCGATTGAAAGAATTCAGCAGACGAACAATTTTGGGTTTGGACATTTTCATTAACAGCTGTTTAGTAGTGTGGTGGATTTATTTTTGTTTTGACATTTCAATTGGCATAATATTTTTTCGCAATTGTGGAAATTTTAAAATCACACAGAAAAATGGTGGTAGCGGTGGAGGCGAAAAGAAACAAAACAGAAAGATTGAATCGAATAGTTAGTCTTATAGTTAATACTTTTTCCAGTACCTTATAAAACTTATACAATGAATATTAGAGGATGCATATGTTTTAGGGAATTCTAAATATAATATACAATTATAAAGGTGTTTTGTACCAAATTAAATTATTTTTTAACATAAAATCTACTAATTCACGGAAGTTGGTGAATTAACTAGGAATAAAATTGAAATTTGGCGAAAAGATGATGTCAATTGGAATTTTAGAGTTGTTTTTTTTGTTAAGTAGAGTATAGGTATAAATGAGACATTTAAGGCACACAGTTCCAGCAATGAATTCTATGAGAAGTTTTATTTATTTACTATCTTAATTTTTGGAAACTATTTTGCACATACTTTCCCACTTTGTGTCCAATTTTCGGTTGTTCAACAGATTGGATAACTTGTGAATTAGAGGATTATAAGATTTTTTTTTTAAAACCGAGGATTACTCTCTCGCTCTCTCTTAAAGTGGTTAATTTCGCGCAAACAACGTAATGTATTGGTTAAGAGTTAATAAAGTGTAATTGTCTTTCTGTATTGAATTGGAAGTGAGCATTTTTAAAATATTTAGAATCCCCCTGCGTGGGAAACACGACTGTAAGCTATTTCGATTGGGACATAAGTTTTAATTTCCATTGGAAATAAAATTGATTTTATTTTGATCTAGATCACTTTGGAAAATCTCGATTTCCTACCTACTTACACCACTTACTTATGTCAGTTTGAAATATTCATTTCGATAAGTAAATTATTTTTCTGAATTATAGAGATGAATTAGTCGGTGCAAATAACATTTGTTTATAGCTCTGATAAAATATGTTAAAAAATTAACGCATTTAAAAGTTGTATAATGTAGTTTACGTGTAATTTGTTTAAATCAGTTTCAACGGTTTAATTTGTATTTATTTAGAAAACATGTTTTTTTCTTACAATAATTAAAATAATAAAATAATTGTAAAAATATCGAATATAAACACCGGAGAAACGGATTTCTCTTTTTTTATTTTTGGTTGCAATTTATTCAAGAATTTCCTCTAATTTTTCCGAATGTAAAAAAATTTAATATTGGTTAAAGGTTTTAACGATTCTCTACAGATGCGAAGTGTTTGCTGAACGAGTTTCTGAGTTCATAATATTTTTGTCGGATGCCCTCACTTGCGCATGCGCAGTTCGAAAACCGTAACTTTGTGGTGGAAAACCGTAACTTTGTGGTGGAAAACCATAACTTTCTGATGACACAACAAATTTCCCCTATTTTGGCTGAAGTTTTTAGAAAGGTCGGTGAAGAGCAGTTGGAAAACTGGAGAAAATTGGTGAATACCATAACTCACGCACACATGTTTGAGTTATGGTTTTTTGGTGAGTTCAAGCTTGTAGGCAAATCCAGAAGTTTGGTATCTCTTTACTTCCCTTATCTCTGGCCCAATGCTATCGGGCAAACAAGTCATAGGATGGTTGCGGTTAAATCTGGTTTGTAATTACAACAACAATTGTACACAAAGTTCAGTGGCTTCGTTTGTTAGAAAAAAAACTTTCCCATAAGACCTGTACTTACATTTTTTCTTGGACAGACTATAGGTTTCCTCAATCGATGTAAGATATACTTCACCCCTTCTGATCTGGCCTCAATATATAAAGCGTACATACGCTCCAAACTTGAGTTCAACGCCCACATATGGTCAGGTGCAGCCAAAACATCATTGCACCTACTAGATAGGATACAAAAGCGTGCGATAAAATTGATAGGAGATCCAACCATAGCGAACTCCATAGTTTCGCTCGGACATCGTAGGAATGTCTCCAGCCTTACACTGTTTTACCGCTATTGCAACAGCAAATGCTCTAACGACATAGTCAGCTGCATTCCGACCCTTCAACAATTCAACCGTAATACTCGCCGTACCACGAATGCTAATCAGTTCACCGTAAAGCCTATCTTCGGACGTACTATGAAATATAGAGATTCATTCCTTAACCGAATAATATGAATGTGGAACTCAGTTTTTCCTCTCTATTACAATTAACAGAAATTCAAAACCAACGCGCATCGGTATCTCCTCTTTTCTACTCCTATATTTCCATAATGCCCGCGCTGTGGTTAAACACCATAAGGGTATTCATAATCCCTTTAGCGCGCGCCAATTATAAAAAAAAATGTCATTTTCCCGCATATTTAAAGATTTGTAATAACGTTTAAAACCTATAACATCGGGATATTTTACTGCAATCAAAAACACTTTCATGACAAGACGAAACAAAACCAACTGTTACACTCATATCTGAGTGCCCACGCTAAATTTTCACGTTGTTTCGTCAGTCATTTTCCCTCCAATGACGTGATAAGAACAGAGCTTCATCAAGTTTTCTAACTAAAACTGAAACCAGGAACACGGTCAATAGGGGTGTTTTTGTGAGATTTATGCAAAGCAAAGTTAAAAAATTCTCAATGAGACAACAAACCGCCATTTAATATTTGAAGATTGGTTCGCCTACTCAACGTCAAATGACGTTAGTTATCAATATACACAGTGGGGCCCGTTTCCATTTTTGGTTGCAAAAATCATAACTTGGATCCTCCTGGTTACTCCGTTGACACAAGATAGCCGATAAGTGGCTTTTTTTAGCTGTCAATCATGCTTTAGGGTGCGTTCGCAACAGTACACATTGCAAAAAAAAATGGTATTTTGCAATAACTCCGTAATCGATATAAAGGGTGATCCATTTCGAGGTTCCCTACTTTTTTAAAGAAAAAAACACAGACAATTCAAATTTAATGGAAAATGTTTAATATCATTTGAAAGAACATTCTTTGGCATTTATTTTTTGAAGATTATGTCTATCAAATGTTGGCCGTTGCTACGTCGCAGATGGTCCATCCGTTGCAGGTGAAGACGAGAGCTGCCATTGAGCTCTATAGGCAAAGAAGAAGGGAAGAACATCGGCTTTTCAGCAAGAAGAAAAAAGAGCAAGAAAAGCGCGCGATCGAGGATATAGAGAGGTGCCACTCCAGGAACGATGTTCGCAAGTTTTACCAAAGTGTAAAACGTCAAAGCCAAGGATACAAGGCTCGAACAGAATCCTGTCGAGATGAACACGGAAATATTGTAGTTGAGACACAGTCGATGCTGAGGATATGGAAGAACCACTTCTGCAGACTGTTAAACGGCGATGACGAACAACATTCCGCTGTCAGGCAGAACGAACCATTCAATATTGGCAACGACAGCGAAAACTGCCAACCACCCGACCTGAGTGAAGTGAGAATAGCAATATCTAAACTCAAGCTTAATAAGGCTGCCGGAAATGACGGCCTTCCCGCAGAGCTCTATAAGGCCGGCGGAGATGACTTGGTAAGTAACATCCACCAACTCATAAGCCAAATCTGGTCGGATGAAAATATGCCTGAAAAATGGAACCTCAGTATCGTTTGCCCGATCCACAAAAAAGGAGACCCTCTGAACTGCGCCAACTACAGAGGCATAAGTCTCCTCAACATCGCCTACAAGATCCTATCTGCCGTAATATGTGAACGCCTGAAACCGTTTACCAACAACCTGATTGGCCCTTATCAGTGTGGTTTTAGGCCAGGAAAGTCCACAACCGATCAAATTTTCACACTTCGGCAGATCCTGGAAAGAACTCAAGAAGTCCAAATCGATACCCACCACCTATTCATCGATTTCAAAGCCGCATATGACAGCATTTATAGAGACGAACTGCACAGAGCCATGTCTAGTTTTGGTATACCGCCCAAACTCGTCCGTTTGTGTAGGATGACGATGGAGAATTCTCGCTGCTCCATCAGGGTCGGAAGCGACCTCACCGACACATTCGATACCAAAAAAGGATTTAGGCAAGGCGATGTTCTGTCATGTGACTTCTTTAATCTGATTCTTGAGAGAATTGTGCAAAACTCCAAAGCCAACACCAGAGGCACAATTTTCCAAAAGTCGGTGCAACTACTAGCATACGCTGACGATATTGACATCATTGGTAGGACTCAACGTGATGTCATAGCCACGTTTGCTAGTATAGAGAAGGAAGCGGCGAAAATGGGTTTAGCAGTAAATGAGGGTAAGACTAAGTATATGCTGTCAACACGAAAGGACACACAACATCGACGAATTTTACAGAACGTCACCATTGACAGATATAACTTTGAGGTAGTACGGGACTTTGTCTACCTCGGCTCCGCTATTAACTCTGACAACAACATCTCGTCAGAAATTAATAGAAGAATTACTCTTGCCAACCGCTGTTTCTTCGGGCTAAGAAGGCAATTTAGTAGTAAAGCCCTCACTCGAACTACTAAGGAGATCCTATATAAGACCCTGATCATCCCAGTCCTGCTCTACGGCGCTGAAGCATGGACCGTATCAAAAGCGGATGAAGAAATCCTTGGTAGATTCGAGAGGAAAATTCTTCGAAAAATCTTCGGTCCCGTTTGCGTTGACGGGCTATGGAGACGAAGATTCAACCAAGAACTATACGAGCTGTACAGCGACATGCCCCTGGTCAAAAAACTCCGCATTGGACGTTTAAGATGGCTAGGACATGTAGAACGAATGGACACCAATACTCCGGCTCGCAGAGTCTTCGATTCCCAGCCAGACGTCGGACGCAGTAGAGGAGACCTCGCCTTAAGTGGCGCGCACAAGTGGAAACCGACCTCAACCAACTTGGAGTGCGCAACTGGAGGCAGTTAGCTAAGGACCGGGCTAATTGGAGAGGCATGTTGGTTGAGGCCCAGGTTGATTCCGGACTGTAGCGCCACTTAAGTAAGTAAGTAAGAATGCTGGGTCTCAAAATGGGTGATGGTGTTGCGAATAGTACGCTCAGTAGGCCGATTATGTTGACCATAAGTTGAGCGAAGTGCACGAAACACATTCCTCACAGAACGTGAATTTTCATAATAAAGTTGAACAATTTGTAAACGTTGTTCACGCGTAAGTCTTTCCATTATGAAATACCAAACAATACTTAACAAAAATAACATGACAGCATGACACGACTCACACGTGATCTGTCAAAAAAGGCTATTGAAAAAAGTATCTCTACTTGGATCACCCTTTAACAGAACAACGTATAACCTGTAAATCGACGAATACATAAAATTGATGCAACAGGCTCGTTAGTACCCAGGGCCTAGCTTTCTTTTTCACAGCCATTCATGCGTGCATGTGTACTTCTAGTACGATGGCGGGACCTCCTGTTTTATGTCGAATTCAAACGGCGGAATTGAGCTAAGCCTTTCTTGACAGTTGATACTGCTCGGAGGTTTTCTCAGATCAGCGCTAGAGGAGGGTCAGTGAAAAACATTTAGATGAATCGAACCCAGAACTTCTGCGCCCGTCAGCCTATTAATCTAAATGAAACTTTATCTAGTAATAGGCATATTAAGTTCTAGCGAAAGGGGCTATTAGTTTTGCAAACAGAGCCGTTAGCCATGAAATTAACACATTTCATGAGCTCTATATGTACAGTACTATTCCAGACATATCGCTCATTAGAAAGAACACCGTCATGTCTCAAAAAACACCATTCTTCAGAAAACAAAATTTAAAATTTGTATTATTCAATTATATAATTGCCTTCATTTTTATCACTTAAACCATTTTTGTTTGATAGAGCCTATTATTGCAGTTAGATGTAATGCAAAATACAAATACAAATTTTTGGCGCGACAGGCTCGTTAGTACCCAGGGCCTAGCTTTCTCACAACCATTCATGTGTGCGTGTGTACTTCTTGCACGATGGCGGGACCTCCTGTTTTATGCCGACTCCGAACGGCTAAGTTGAGATAAGCTATTCTTGACAATTGATACTACTCGGCTGATTTGTCAGATCATCACGAGAGGAGGGCCAGTGAAAAATCATTTAGGTGTTGCTACGGCTGGGTATCGAACCCAGACCTCCTGCGCGGCAGTTCATCGCACTAACCATCGCGCCACTAGATGTAATGCAGCTAAATTTAATTTTCAAAATTTTGTATACTTATGAAAAAATTTAAAAACAGCATAGTTTTACATGTGACGTTATTAAGAGTAAGTCATATTTGAAATGTGTCATAAATCGAAATATGACTTTTTTTCCACAATTAAATAATTTGTTTGCGAAGCACACTGATGTCTGAAAGAAAAAAAAAATTAATTTGCTTTTCTCTTATTTAAACAAATAAATGCTTTTTCAATAAAAAGGGAATTTTTAGTATTATTATTATTATTATTATAAATATTATGAAAAAAAAAAAAACGAAAAATGTTGCGAAAATCATGTTAAAGATTTTGATAAAAGTTGTTGTAATACTTTGGAATATGATTTTTGTTTACAAAGTCCAACAGATCTTTTTTTTTTCTTTTCTGCAAGTCCCGGCTTCTTGTTATAGGCTTTCTGAAGAGGAACTTCATCGATTTTCTTCTTTTTTATTACAACGACTTCCTAGAAGTCTTTACCATAAGAAGTCTTGTACAAAATTGAATTGGGGTTGTCCCTATTAGCTTTGATGACCTTTGCATCATGTATTTTTAAATTTCCCATGTTCATTGGACCCATTTTTGTTGCCAAATCCTTAATGTCATAAAAATCTTCGTGACAAAGCTCGTTGACAACAAAAGGCTGCCCCTCTTTCTTTGCTGACTTAATTGCTGAAATGAATCCATCAGGTGAATAAATCGGTCCACTCTTAAGCTGACGCTTAACCTGCCATTCAATGAGGGAGTGAGCGGAATCACCTTCATTTTGTGTATGTATGTCCTTTTATTAAATATTTGTGAATTATCTCTTTAACACCCAAATATCGGACAGCATACAGATATAGCTCCAACATAAATTTATTTTTTTGTTGGCCCACACAGTTATCCGAATAAAAAATGATCGCTGCATCCATTCTTGCTTTTTTTTAAAGATACATAAGAACGCAGGTTCCCAGCTCGTTAACTCCTCGATGTGCATTGGACTCGTCCCATACAAAGCATTCGCAGCTATTATTTTGAAGATCATAAATTGTGAAATTAAAAACATTCAATTCAGATTTATAATAAAAGACATCCCCTTTCGGTATCTGCATTACAGCTTGCAGGTCATACACCGCTATTGCACCGTTGAAGTTGGTTTTCTCTTTATCTTGCTTTTTTCCGCCCTCGAAAGTATCTTATCAGATTGGTGTAGGTCGTAGTATTCTTTTAAACTTTCTTTTTCAACAGAACTGGCGTTTTCATAGGCAACACAAGTTTCGCACAAATCTTTCTTAGGCGTGAAAAAAGAGATGTTGAAAGATTCCGTAAATAATTTATAAAATATGGAATAGCTTCCATAGGGCTCATTTTCCGCCTTACAATTGGATACATAATCTCTATGTATGTCAGCTAGTGACCTACTCCCGTCAATGAAGGTCCGAGTTGTATTTGCCCTGGTGTAGTGGCTCTCAATTTTTGGAATGGAATTTATGTGGTTTTTTATACCTTCTCTGATAGCTGGATCTAGACACCTATGGTTCCTATGCTTACCCCGCAGGTCTGGCTCAAGTAAAACATCGACCATCTTATTTCTTTTTTCATGAACGGTTCGTATTGTCCGATCGTTGATATCTAAAGTATTTTTGAAGAAAAATTTACAGACTCGAACTTTTTCAACATCAGACGTGGAAAAATAGTATGCATTGTTGTTGCTTCTTGGAGCTCGTGTTCCTCCTTCACGGGTATATCTGTACCTTGGAGCTATTACTGTCATAGAGTTGTTAATAAATTGTCTTTGCATTTCTATATTGCCTAGGCACCAATAATTTATAAAGATTCGCTGCCTCTCATCTTTGCTGAACTTAGACGCGCACTTAAGTTTACATTTTTCCCCACAAGCAACTTTTAATTCTCTTTTCACCCTTACATTTTTAGTTTTTGAGAGGGTTTGGTATTCCTCACCGAGATTTCTCTTTCTTTTTAAAACATTTTTTTTCCAGTTTTCAACATTTTTTCTTCTTTTAATGCCTTTTTTTGGGGGACTTACAAAAATTGAAACATCTGGCTGCCTGGATGGCAGCCAATCCCATCCCACGCGATTTGTGGGATGGGATTAAAATTTTTGTTTTTAGATGAAGAACTTCTAGGACTAACAGTGCTTTCTAACGAATTATCACTTTCATCACTTTCGGAGGGCTTATATGCTTTGTCGTTGAGTATGTCTTCGCAATCTTCAGTTGAAGATCCACTGCTGTTCATATAAATGCACATACCAGGTTCAATCGAAGGTAATGGAATATTACTTAAATCAGCTGCAGTAGAATTACTATCTGGATCAATAAAATCTTCTTGAGATAGTTTTTGGTTATGTTTATTTAACAGTTGTGCTTTTGCAAGCTCAACGAGTTGCCTTCCACGTGAATGCATCTGTAGGTATTATTCAAAAAAGCCTATTCCGTTTTGTCAAAAAAGTGACATAAATTAAAATAACTCCAAAGAATTTATGAATATTGTAATATAATTTGCAGCAAGATCGTCATATCATGACATATTCAAAACAAAATTTTCTTAACGACAAAAACTTTTCTATCAATAACGTCACAAGACAATATAATACGATTAAAAATTTGTTCTTATAATTGAAGACTGCCATATTTCAAAATATGACGTCAAAGGTCACTGCGTAACTGAAAATAAAACGTTATTCCACAAATAAAAAATTCAAAAGTGACAGTCACCATAACGGCACAAGGGCCCTCTAGTCGTCAATTTTTATGTTATAGAAATGACGGTCTTCCATCATAAACTTTATAGAAAATGGGTTGGAACTGTATCATTAAGTAAAAATTGTTGTTTTTTGAGATATGACGGTGTTCTTTCTAATGAGCGATATGTACAGTACTATTCCAATGACATGTTTATGAGGGTTAATCAATCACCGATATTGAGATACAAATATCTATTTTAAGCGAAATTTGTTTTGCGGCATTTGCATGTGGACGTCAGAAAAAAAAATAATTTCGACTTTAGGGATAACTAAAACTTGATTGCAAAGGTTTATCGCAAACTTTATCGCCATTCCATCGCCCACACCAGATAAGCTTAAGGTGTATACGCATGTTAACGTGATATTGACTATCACCTACGTCACATGTCCTTTTATTGATTACTTTGCTGTTAAATTTCTCCAAAAATAAAATATTCACCTCCTACTCCTACTCCTATTTGATTGATTGACTGACACCTCTCCACCTGCAACCTCACCACCAATTAGGAATACACAATGTATCCTTGTATCAATAAGGAGTGGGAGTCTTTTGGCAGTCACAGTTACATGTTTGTTTGTAATTACAAAAGTGCTTTTCATTTTATTAAATTGACACATATAGCACGTACGTCTCAAGGTCTACAGAGGCACGGTTACTGGCGTGTGATATTTGTTTTACCTTATCGCTAGGGAAAGTTATTTCAATGCATGAACTTTGTCAAGGGGATACTTACCTACACAGTAAAATATTAAATTGAAATTCACTCTCAGCTCATGGAGTACATTAACCTTGTCAATTGATTTTGTATGAAGTTGGTATGCCCTACTTTTGGATTGGATACAATGCAGTATCCTTCGCCGCTCCGCGATACATTTACATTTATTGTCTATCAGGGGGGTTGTGTGGATTTTTATTTTTTTACGAATTCAACCAGGGCGATATTTTTAGATATTCGTTTAATTTATTCCAATACAGACATAGGCACTGTTTGAATTTTTGTTTTTTTTTATTACGAAGGGACTTTTGTGTAATTAGCAGGGCAAACGTCTTGCGTGAGGTGTAAGTAGGTATTTTTAGGTGACTCAGAAATTAATTTCCATTTTTCGTTTGTAAGACATTTAACCTCAACCTTGACCCATATTAACGACCAAGGGACACACAGAATTGAAACTTACTTTGGTAGTAAGCCACTTAATATCCCCTTTTTCAAAACAAGCAGGTGAACCACATACCGATATAAAACGGAAACATATTCAGTAACAGCAAACAGCTTCATATTAAAAAAAAAAGTTCTTTCAAATTGTCCTTTTTAAAAAACATTCCTTCATGCTTTAGTGAAGTTTCTTAATGTGAGATCTTATGCTACTAACGTGTGATCAGTCAAGAGGTATTTTTTTCAAAAGGGGTTTTGACAGATGGCGCGTGAGTCGTGTCAAGTTGCCATGTGTTTGTTATTAGGTCTGTTCCCGTACTTTTTCAGTAAAAATTAGTAAATTCTATAATTTCTTGGAGTGAGGTTAAATTATCTCAGAAAGAGACAAAATTACCAAAAAGTACGGGAACGTATTTAAGTAAAAAACAGTAAAATTATATATTTTGTATGCCTTTTAAAGAACAAATGACATAAATCACCTGTCAAAAAAAACGAGTTGTCACTTTTAGATACCAACTGACAGTTTAGATTTTTACCAACAGAAATTTCTGCAGTAAATTTTTTTACAGATTTTTATGGAGGGATAGTTTTTTGCTCTCTCGTCAGCTGTCTCTTTTACTTATTTTTGCGTACGGGAACGGCAATAGGTAAAAATCAGTAAATATTATTTTGTACGGGAACAGACCTATTATGTAGGTATTCATTGACATTTCATCATGAATAGACTTACACTCGAACAACGTTTGCAAACTCAGTGAATGGGCTCTCGAGTGACTTGCTGAAGATCCACTGTTTTCGACCAAATTTTGTTCAGCGATAACGCCCATTTCTGGCTCAATGGATACGTCAATATGCAAAATTGCCGTTTATGGACCGAAAAACAACCGAAAGAGGTTCAAGAGTGTAGTTACATCCAAAACGTGTGCTGTGGTTTCTGTTCGATGGAATCATCTGTCCGTTTAAGTTCAAAAATGAGGCTGGCGCCAACGTTACTGTAAATGGAGGTCGTTATCGCGCCATGATAACTTCCAGGAGCATTTTGGTGGCAATGCCTGGTAGACTGTGGGGGATTCTGCTACCTCTTTAATGATCTTGCGATCCACTTGGTGTTTATATTTCTGGAGGTTGTAGGTTTGTAGACTGTGGCTATCTCCGGTTCACTTAGCCAACCAACGTGAAGCCACTCTTTCTGTACCATTTTTAGCTGCTTCTTGTCGACTTGGTCGGACAATTTGGTTGGCGGTTGGAATACCTGAAAGTCCCCAGCTGGCTTTATGGTTTCGAAGTCGAAGAAATCTAGTGCGGATAATCGGAGTATAACATGCTGTTGCAATTTCAGCTAGATGGAGGTCAGGCTCCGGTAGGTGGCGCGCATATTTAATATTAATATTTGAGATCCTTAATCTGAAGCGAATCACAGCCGATCACTAACCGGCTTAGGGTTTGACAACATTCTGAGCGACAAATTTAAGCGAAAACTGTCAATTTATTGAGCGACAACCAGCTAGTTGTGAAAATGTCTTTAACAAGTGGTTTTAGCTCCCAAAACAGTTGGCTAAATACAGGGTGATCCAATTAGAGCTTCCTGACATCCTCAATGTATTGAGGAAAATCCTTAGGTGTTAGTTTGGTTCATGCCATTGAACTTTTAAATGTTATTTCCTTCAAATGTTGTCAACAACTAACTCTTATTGGTCCATTCTGTGGTCCAATTTTCGACTACTCTTTCAAGCATATCGGCCGGTATTCCATGAAGAATACGAGTTATCTTGGCTTCCAAAGCTTCAATTGTCTCAGATTGATCGACATATCATGAGATTTCACATATCCCCGTCGAGAGTAATCCAATGGTGTCAAATAACAAGATCTTGGTGGCCAATTGACGGGATCATTTCTTGAGATGAACGTTTCCCTCAATAAAGCGATAAAGCCAGTCGGCTTCAATTCTTGCACGAGCTGTATTTTATACGCTTTCAAACCAAGATAACGCTTCAAAATACAACACAAAATTGCATAAGAGATGCCCAAACTTTGATAACGGCAACGAATTGATTGATCACGGTCTCACGAATACTCTCTGCAGCTGCAGCAATATGTTAGCAATATCACTCTGGTTGTTGGATGAATGTCCAATAGTGAGGTTTGGAATTCGGTGATGGTTTTATGAATAGTGCGTTCAGTTGGACGATTATGATGATCAAAATGTGTCCAGAATAAACCTCAGCCTCACACAACATGCCTCACCTATTAGGCCGGTCATTATATAACTGCCTCCAGTTGCGCACTCCAACTTGGTTGATGTCGGTTTCAACTTGTGCGCCCCTTAAGGCAAGGTCTTCCTCTACTACGACGTTTGGCTGAGAATCGAAGACTCTGCTAGCCAGAGCCTCTGTATTTGGCGCAGTCCAGAGGGTTTTTCTTTTTTTGGGTCGGCCAAACGATGCTGAGGTTTCATTCTGGAGGCATACATTCATCCGACTAAATTTGGCTTATGTTGGTGAATGTTACTTACCAAGTCATGTCTACCGGGTTTACAAAACTCGGCTGGAAGGACCTGATTTCCGACAGCCTTGTGGTTGTTGTTTTCGATGTCGTCGCTAGTATTGAATGGTTCGTTCTGCCTGACAGCGGAATATTGCTCGTCATCGCCTATGAACAGTCTACAGAAGTGGTTCTTCCATATTCTCAACATCAAGTGTGTCTCAGCTACGATATTTTCTTGTTCATCTTGACAAGATTCTGTTCGATCCTTTTCTCCCTGGACGTTTGGCTGCGTCTTGGCTGCGAGCATCTGTTGGCATTCCTTATCAAACCCAGGGTTTCTTGTTGGTAGCCACGAGAAACCTTGCACATCAGTTGCTTCGACATTATATGTTGGTGGTATGGTATCAAGAGATAGGTAAAAGGCAATATTGATGAGTGTTCCTGCTATACTTAGATACTTAGACATCCTTCGTGAGAGACATGTGTCCTCTTGAGGTGTGACCATGGCATTTGTGCTTGCTGGTATTCGGAGGCTTGTGTTCTTGAGTTTTCTTTGAATTTTGTCATATACAACCCCTTGATCTTCGTATTGATGGCATTTTCTGTTCCAAAGCTTCTGATCCCTATTATATCGACCGCGATCTGCGTGGTCTATTTTGATGTAAATTTGCCTATGTTATGTCCGTATGCACCTTTGCTAAGGTTGCCCGGCGAAACTCGCAAATAAGCAATAATGAGAATATCGTAGACGGAATACAGTCTTGTCGAACTACAGCGATCGGAATAGAGTGCATCTTAGCAACAGCTGAAAACACACAAATGTTCCCTACCATAAAGAGATGGCCTTTCCTTTTTAGACGCTATTCCTCTGCAATAAACTGCCTTGAATTTTAGAGCCTTAATAAATTTGCTTTTGTCAACACTTTGCACCACTTTCTGGGATCAACTGGCAATGCTACCTGCGATCCAAGGGATCCATTAGCCTGTCGATATTGTATCTTATATATTTTGTTGAACCTATGCGCTGATGAAGTACAATCTGACAGACGAAACAATCAAGTTATGACCACCTACGATCATATCGACCACCTTTTTGTTTCCAGCGTCCAGGAAACCGATTCTGATCGCAAGACGATTGTTGTGTTCACGGTCAATTGCCGGTCACCTAACTGACTATATGGCCGCCTGCCTTAAAATTTAAAATTGTTGCCGCTATGACTAATCGTTTGTTGTTGCAGAAATCCAAAAAGGCTTTCAGCTGTCGGCATGTCTTCCATCCATGATTATTCTATTCAGCCATGATCCACTCGACCAATCTGCATTAAAATTCAACTCACCCTCTTGGTCTCCATTTTAATAAAATTTCCCTCTCCTTTGCTTTTAGGACAAAATGCGTGTGAAAAGAAGTCCTTCGTGTTCCTGCGAAAAGAACTACCCGTTCGGCTGGCGAACATCATGAAAGAAATCGCCCTCTTACCTGAGAACCTCTTGGGAACTCGTTCGGTTGGCGAAGTAAGTCAACAATACGCGCGCAGCTTCGAAGAAGTCCTAGAATTTGAGCTCTCCGATCCTTCGCATAAAAATTTAGAAAAGTAAGTACCTACTCATCCTTCACCTGAAATGTATAAAATGTGCTCCTCGCTCTTAAGGTTTTGTAATGCCCTGGTGATGATTCGAAACCGCCATTCAGATGTCGTACAGACAATGGCACAGGGAGTTATCGAGCTGAAAGAAAGCCAAGGTGGCCTTGTAGAACCCTCTATGGAGACCTCAATTCAATATTTCCTCGACCGTCTCTATATGTCACGCATTAGTATACGCATGCTAATCAATCAGCACAGTAAGACCTTCCATTTCCAAATCCAAACGTGATGATTAATGTTGTCTCCCTCTCTTTGTACAGCGATTCTCTTTGGAGAGTTTTCGAACGAAAAAGGTAGACACATAGGTTGTTTGGATCCTGCCTGTGAGCTGAGTGCGGTCGTACAAGATGCCTACGAGAATGCTCGTTTCCTCTGTGATCAATACTACCTGGCCTCTCCCGAACTGGTGATACGAGAGCACAACGAACTAGAAAAGAGTTTACCTATCCGAACGGTGTACGTGCCATCACACCTATATCACATGCTATTCGAACTGTTCAAGAACTCGATGAGAGCTGTGCTGGAGCATCACGATCACGATAATCAACTGCCACCCATTCAGGTGCTCATTGTGAGAGGAAAGGAAGATATTTGTCTCAAGGTGAGTGCGCGAGTAATTAAGATGAAAAAGTGTTACCATTTGTTTTTTCTAGATTTCTGACCAAGGTGGCGGTATTCCACGGTCGCAGACCGATCAACTGTTCAAATACATGTACAGCACAGCACCGCAACCTTCCAAATCGGATATGCATACAGTACCCCTAGCTGGGTATGGCTATGGTCTGCCACTTTCAAGGCTCTATGCGCGCTATTTCCACGGTGACATTGTCCTACTCTCCTGCGAAGGCTATGGAACTGATGCTATTGTCTACCTCAAGGTGAGTTCTACCCCCAAAAATAATAGCCACTGATTTATCATATTTTTGCTCCTCTGCTAGGCTCTCTCTGACGAGGCAAATGAACTGTTGCCGATCTTCAACAAGACCAGTTCGAAATTTTATCGAGCCACAACACCAACCGGTGACTGGTCGAACCAGGTAAAGCATCCAAAGAAATATAACAAAGACATAAGGATATAGCAAGTAGATGCAAATCCACTGCTTACCACACCCACACACCCACACAAATACACGAGTACTCATTGCGTTCAAGAAGAAGACATTTTGTGGTCTAGGCTAGATCATTTGTTAAGATTTTGTTTTTTTGTTTTTATGTAAATGTCCTTAAATGTTGCTTGCATGTGCTTTAGAAATATAAATGAGACGATCCTTGGTTGACAATGTTTGATATCTTGTAAGTTTAGCCGTAGTATAGCTTTGTAAGAGTGAAGTTGGCATCATAAGGATTAAAATTGGAATTTGTCTTTCAAATTGGATGTGTGTGATAATGTTCAGCCTAATCGCCCCTTTCTTTCCCAGCCAGCATTGAGTGTGTGCATGATTTTGGTTTTGAAACATGAACCACATTTAGTCAGCCACTCATCCTTTACAGTGAAATCCCTATAAAAAAAATAAAAAAAATTCATTTATTTCCTTTCAGGGCTTCGCCAATCGTTGGCGGTATTTGTTAAGTCTCTTCCAATCGAAGAATCAATAAATTCCCGATCCCGCCTAATGTGATATGATGACGATTTATAAGCAAATTGTGATACAAAATAGTTTCATTGGATGAGACTCCTGGATTCTCATTGAATGTCATCAAGTAATCGTTATCACATGCATAAAGTTTTCGATAATCCTGTTCATTCATAGCACAGATCTGTTATCCACCATGTAAATTGTGCTTAATGAGACCTAGCCCCTAATCCAATCAACAAAAATAATTCCTCCAAGAACCTTTTAAGAGTGGGAACAACCAGAGGCCTTGTAGTTTTGTCGAAGTAAAAAACGTTCTCTTCCAATTGGGTTTGCAATTCCAGCCAAACCATAAGAAGTTCCACTTCCCAAGCGCACACTGAACTAAATACCCTTAAATTAAACAATTCCATGCAATCATGTATAGCAACGATATCGCAAGACCAATTTCGTACGATATTTCGATAAATTCACGTACGATTAGCTATGAATCAGCGCCAATGTTTTTGTGCACGGGGCATGTTTTTGTTGCTTTTTATGCGTTTGGTTAAGCATATTAAATTATACTTAATGAACAAAATTCGTCGAGATACACGTAGATTCTACTAAACGCCCTTGGCGCGCGTATACACATGATTTCTGTAAATTTTAAACGAACGAAAAGTGATACTTATACCAATCGCCGCAGTCAAACTAAAAGCCCAAACAGCTTTCCTATCACTTTATTTTTTAAACCTTTTAGGTTCGGTCATGACCGAAATAATTCATCTACGCATGTACAAAAAATGCAGCTTTGGTCAAATGACATGATCGGGTCGTTTTTCTGCATCTTCAAGGCCACGTTTCATCCAATGCCACCACCGGAAAACTGCCAGGAATCCATTTTTGTAGTTTCTCAAGTTTAACGAATTTCCCTTGCTTGAATCATCTTACAAAAATGTTCCATAGCTCTTTGACTATCAGGGCATACACACAAGGCCCAAACTAATTTGGTAGCACCGCGTATATATGATGATTTATCGATTTACTTGTCAAATTGATCAAAATCTATCGATTTTGTACCCTCATGGTGTTTTCAGTTATAAAAGACTGAAGAATCGTATTTTCTGTGCGTCCAAACTGAGAAGCTTACCACCTTTAGTGTCTGGCCACAAGTTCATCTTAATGACTTTCATTCACATGAACGCTGTGGCCACACCGAAAAAAGCGTCTTTGGAGAGAAGTCATCTTTTACACCTGAAAAATGGGGAAATCTTACACAACTCCCTCATATTTTCGTGTCTCTGATCCCGAAATTGAAGTCTTCACTTGGCGAAGGCAAATTTCAAATGTGGAAGTGAAACGTTCATGCCCATACCGAGAATTCAGTTTGAAATTGATTCTCTGTGGATTTGCGATGTTTACATAAAATTTACCTGGCTTGTTGGAGATACAGATGACTTTCATTCCAATGAACGCAACTAGCAAGGCACTTATACCTTAATTTGCTGAAAATTTAAGAAAATTCAAAATTTACAGAAAATAAATAAGATCGCAATGTTTACGTTTGGGCGGAATTAGTTATTCTTAAAAAAAAATGGGTATTTGACAGTTGTTTTTGTGAGTGCTTTAAATCAGCGATTACCACCAGAGGGCGCATTTAAATTTTGTAAAAAAAAAAACAAGCTGGCCCGTCAAACGTTGTTTTGCCATTATCAAATGGAATGACCGCCTACAGCGCCACCTGTTGAGAGTTTTTCAATTTTTCTTTTTTCCTAAACCTTCGCGGAGCAATTACGAACAAATCCGCAGAAGGAAGTATCCAATTTGGTCCAGTCGTTTTCGAGTTTTAAGCATCCGAACAAACCAAAATCCATTTTTATATATATAGAATATATCAGAAATACTTGCCACTTTTGAAATGAAAACCAGGAACCCTCAGAAATCATCAAAAATTCCCTAAGTGAGATACCTTCCACGGAAGGTATGTCGAGATCTGTGCTGACATAAACAACTTAACTCAGCTTGTAAATGAGCCAACGCGCATTCCGGATATTGATAGTCAAGCCGCCAACAGCCTGGACTTGTTTTTAACATCTCACCCCGACAAATACAGCATAAATGTATTATCGCCTCTAGGCACGTCAAACCACTGTATCGTATCAGCCAATTTCTCGTACTCCAACCACATTGTTAAAGAGCAAATTCCTAAAAGAACTGTATGGCATTAGGAGAAAGCCAACTGGGAAGCTCTAAACGGTTTCTTTAAGAATTTTAACTGGTCATTATGCTTCCTCGATAATGACGTGGATGCTACGGCTGATGCGATAACTAACACCATTCACCGGGTAAAGAGTATCAAACCGAAGGTAAACGGGTGGTATGACTCGAGCTGTAAAGAGGTTGTTAGGGTGAAAGAGTTATGTTTTCGGCCATATAAAGCCAACCCAACTGAGGAAAACCGTTTAAAATTCAAACGAGCCAGAAATGACTGCAATGCCCACATTAAGCGTGTCAAATTCTTCCACGACCAAAAGTTGAGGCAACAAATGCTACTATGTCCCAAAGGTAGTAAAAACATTTGGTCCTTTGTAAAGAAACATTAAGAATTCAACCTCATCTTCCATCCCAACGCTCATTTACAATGATATTCCAGCTGTCACCTCTCTCGACAAAGCCAATCTGCTCGCTGCTCATTTTGCAGCCAATTCCACGCTGCCAGATTGTGCCCAGTCTCTCCCTGTACTAGAGAACGTAGAACATTCTATGGGACCAATCCACTTTCGTACTCGTACAGTCGCAAGAGTATTAATCGATCTTGACATACACAAATCGTCTGATCCAGATGGTATCTCCCCCATAATTCTGAAGGGGTGTTCTTCAACGCTGGCAAAACCACTGCGTAAGCTTTTCCACCTATCCTATTCATCAGGACTCTTTCCGAGTCGATGGAAAACTGCATTTGTCCAGTCCGTCCCAAAAAAGGCGAATCTTCTTCTCTCTCCAACTACCGATCATTTGCACTTACCTCCCTTCTTTCTATGGTCATGGAAACGCTGATGGCTGATAAACCGTCAGCTTATGAAATATCTTGAATCACGAAAACTCCTCAATGACCGACGGTTTTCGTAGCAACAGGTCCACTAGTGATTTGATGTCATATCTCACCGAAAAGTGGAACTAATCAATTCACCTTGGTGGCGAAAACAAGATCGGTGCACTTGATATTTCAAGGGCATTTGACAGGGTTTGGCATCAATCCCTTTTGTCGAAAATGCGTGCTTTTGGTATCGATGATACTCTTCTTCAATGGATTAGAAACTACCTCTCGAAACGTTCAATTCAAGTAGTTTTAGACGGTTTCAAGTCTGCTACTCACCAAATAAATGCTGGTGTTCCCCAAGGCTCAGCTTTGTCTCCGACACTCTTTCTCATTTTTATTAATAACCTATTGTCTGCAACTTCTAATCCAATCCATTCCTTCGCTGATGCCAGTACCCTCAGCTTTTCATATTCGTTCTCGAATTCACGCCCCTCACCTTCTGATGTGGAAGAAAAACGACAAAATATGTTAAGTTCATTAAATTCCGACCTCGACAGCATAATTAAATGGGGTAAATCTAATAGAGTGGAATTCAATGCTTCCAAAACGCAATGCTGTCTTCTGTCATCCAAGCGAAACCAAATTTTACAGCCACTATCAATGAATGGCACTTGCATCGTCGAAACCGAAAAACTTTCCATGCTCAGTATGTGTGTTAGTAACGACCTTCGTTGGAACGACCACATGTTCGAAATCGCCAAAAATGCATCAAAATGTCTAGGTTTCCTCAATCGATGTAAGATATACTTCACCCCTTCTGATCTGACCTCAATATATAAAGCGTACACACGCCCCAAACTTGAGTTCAACGCCCACATATGGTCAGGTGCAGCCAAAACATCATTGCACCTACTAGATAGGATACAAAAGCGTGCGATAAAATTGATAGGAGATCCAACCATAGCGAACTCTATAGTTTCGCTCGAACATCGTAGGAATGTGTCCTGCCTTATACTACGTTCTCACTGGGGTTCAAATGAGATTATTTCCAATTTCACCAAAAAGGTGTTCTCACTAAGTTTTCGAATTACGTTTGACAACTGGCGTTTGAAAACACAGGAAGCGGGATATGCAAAGACTTCGTTCCGGATTCAAATGTTATCGACTCTGAAATTAAAATGGAAAACTCCAAGGAGGTTCTGGACGAAATTAAAGCAGCAAATACAGAGCAATAATTGTACCATCAATTGTTGTATAAATAACAAACTGAAAAAATACACTTTTCGGGAGAAAGTTTCCAATGTTTATATTTTTACAATCAACCCTTCCTATTTTTGTCACATGAATCCCATCCAATTTGACATTTTAGCAGTTCCATTCCCATCAAAAAAGGTTTGTTCGTTTGTTTCACCTCTTATTTTTCATATTAGAAACCACATTTCCCACAAATGTGATGGTATTATAGTGCTTACACGCCGAATCATAAACTGAGTTTCCGCAAAAACACCTGTAACCTTCATCGAAAACCGAGTTTTCCCATACATTGTCAGTTCTCAAAACCTAGAACCTTCTCATAACCACTTCGCAGACGTCATCACGTTGCAGGTTGTTGGAAAGAAAACACCTTTTCATACATTAAACAGCTGATGAACTCGCTGTCAAAACAAATGTTTTTTTTTCAGAAATTTACACACCAGATGAAATAAAAACAAAACAAGCGGCGGGCTTGAGAGTCAAAAACTGTTGTCAAAATCTTTAGATTTGTTTCATTTTGAACTTCAAATGCTAATATTAGTTTGATTATATTACAATTCATTTTATTATTCAATTACAATATTTCCACACACAAATGTTGCAGCTAGTATCACAATTCACAGCTGATTGAAATGTCAAACGAAACCTGGTCAGAGTCGGTGTGAAAGCATCCAGTGGTTTACGTAAACTTTTTGCCAAAAACTCAGTTAATGATTCGGTGTGTAAGCACTATTATCACATTACGGAAATTTGATTTTGTATGGGAAATTTAATCGTATTTGCAAACTGATTTCCGAAATGAGCTTTTTTGCTCAGTGAGAACGTAGTATAAGGTTCGAAATTCAGTAAAATTCGATTGTATTTGCGAATTTAATGCCGAAATAAGCGTATTTGCTCAGTGAGAACGTAGTATAAAGGGGGGGCTGAATTCCAAAACGCAGTACTTGTGCATTGCTTAATCAAGTGTTCCAAAACCCAAACGAATTACTACGATGCAATGCATATTTTTCTAAAACGCATCAACTGCGCAAACAAATTCCAAAAGGGTACCGTGAATGTTTGTGCTGCATAGCATATGCGAAGTACTTGGTGCAAAAGCATTCATAAGCTGGCATCATTAAAGCAGTGTGCATTCACAATGCGCATTTTTTGACGTGTTGGTATTCAGCCGGGGTAATTCGTAACCTACACGTTTTAAAAAACTGAATGTATGTCATCGTTTAATGTCAGGAACGCATTGGCCGCGTTCCCGAACTCAGATTTAATAAAATATCATAGATGAAGCTCTGTTCTTATTGGCCAATCGACTATTTTAGTCTGGTGACATGTGAGAGGAAATTTCTTATAAAACAAGGTAAATATTTTCGCCTTAGTACTAAGCTAAGAATAATACAGCTGATTTTGTTAGGAACTGTCATGAAAGTATTTTATATTTTAGCATTATGAAAATTATTTTTTTACTTTTCTGCTGAAGAATAATTATTTTAAATGTAATCTGAGTTCCGGAACGCGGCCATTGACATAGCCTTCACATCGGCATTAACTGAACATTTGTTATATGCTGTGTATTTGGTTTAATGCATCACACATTAAAAACATCGGAATCAGTGGCAAATGTAGAACCTGTGGATGTGTCAACGTCTTTCAGGCATAAAGATGACATTCTTAACATAATAACCAGAAGCAAACTTCTATTTTATAACTATCACAATAAAAGTATTGACAGTTTTCATATTCTTTCAATGTCATGGCCGAACACTTATGAAAATCCCATATTGTTTTATTTTTCTCTAATTCAGTAGTTTCAGCTCTGTATACAGTATGAAGTCTCCAGCAATAAAGTTTATCTTATCTGCCAACCCTAATTGAGTTTTTTTTAATTTTCAAAAAGTTCACTTTGCATACGTTAGCCATTCTGTCACTAGTGATGCACGAGTATGCAATCCCCAGAAACTTTATTAATGAAAATGGTTATACCAATGGCCGATAGAATTTATACCAAATACTAATTTAAAATGTTGCACTGTTTATGCTAAGTAGTATGTAGCAATCATTTTGGATAATTTTTTTGTCTAAATTTCTTATCGCGGCGTTTGACATTGACACTTCATATCTGACATATATTTCAATTTTGTTAGTATTGCCATTGCGCAATTCGCTATGCCTGAGTGGACACTTGAGGTTGACAAAGAAAAATTATTTTTTGAAATAGTTAGGAATTTTGTTTGAATATAAAGAAATGTATTAGTAAGTCAGGTAATAGTTGTAACGGGTGATTTTTTAAGAGGTTTAGAACAAAAAATTCGAAAAAATGAATGAAATATTTATTTGAATCGATAGTTTGAACCTTGCAATTTAATGTTTAAAGATAATTTCATGTAAATGTTGACCGCGGCTGCGTCTCAGGTAGCCCATCCGCTGAGTCCAATTTTGGCATACTCTTTCACACATATCGGCCGGTATCTCACGAATGAATGCATGGATGTTGGCTTCCAGTGCGTCAATCGAAGCGGGCTTGTCCCTATAGACATTAGCCTTGACATACCCCCACAAAAAACAATCTAATGGTGTCAAATCGCACGATCTAGGCGGCCAATTGACCGGCCCGAAATTTGAAATTAACTGTTCACCAAACTCGCCTCGCAATTGCGCCATTGTTTCGCGTGCTGTGTGGCATGTGGCACCGTCTTGTTGAAACCACATATCATGCAAGTCAAGAACTTCCATTTCGGGCAAAAAAAAGTTTGTTATCATCGCTCGGTAGCGTTCACCATTGACAGTAACGCTGCGATTCGCATCATCTTTGAAGAAATATGGCCCAATAATGCCGTCGGCCCATAAACCGCACCAAACAGTGGCTTTTTCGGGATGCATTGGTAGCTGTTGCAATGCTTCTGGCTGATCTTCACTCCAAATGCGGCAATTTTGCTTATTTACGTACCCATTCAACCAAAAATGAGCCTCATCGCTGAACACAATTTTTCGATAAAAAAGCGGATCCTCGGCCAGCTTTCCAAGAGCCCATTCACCAAAAATTCGGCGTTGTGGAAGGTCGGCTGGCTTTAGTTCTTGCACCAGCTGTATCTTAAAAGGCTTTACGCCCAAATCCTTCCGCAAAATTTTCTACGTAGTGCTGTAACAAAGGCCTAACTGCTGGGAACGGCGCCGAATCGACATTTCGCGGTCTTCTGTCACACTAGCTGATACGGCCGCAATATTTTCTTCACTACGCACAGTACGTAAACGTGTTGGTGGTTTAATGTCCAACAAAGTAAATTTGGTGCGAAATTTGGTCACAATCTTCCGAATAGACTGCTCAGAAGGTCGAGAATGCCGATCATAAAATGGAAGCAGCGCGCGATGAACATTTCGAACCGAGCACGAATTTTGATAGTAAAATTCAATAATTTGCAAGCGTTGTTCATTTGTAAGACGATCCATGGTTAAATTGCAAACCAAACTGAAGCTGTTTGACAGTGACACAAGGTACTAAACACACGTCAGCTGTCAAAACCAGTGTTGCCAAAACCAAACCAGCTAAAAAATCACCCGTTATAAGGAACAGCGTACTAAAATTTTAGTTGTTTTAATAGCCATTATAACCTCCACCTTACCAGTATCACCCGTTGCCAAATTTAATATAACAAAGCCAGACGTTACTAGTATTCAGGATTTCATTTACATGGTCAGCTCTAGAATTTTGTATGTATATCGTCTATAACCAGGTCGTATTGACAATAATTTAAATCACATCGCTGTCTTAAATCTTTCTGCATCGAAATATAATTTCAGGCAATTGTGTATCCAATACCAGGAAGCCTATTCTTTGGGTAAAACTCTAGCTTCTATAATACCTTTGACACACTGGGGGCATAAAAACGATTACATTGACACCATTGTATTGACAATACTTTGGGTAGTGATTTGGTAACACAAGCTCCATCTAGCATGAAAAATGTATTTTTTAAACGTTATACTTGGGATGAATAAAAATGCTAGTATTAAGCCACGCAAATACCATGCTGCTCGCGTTGCATTACAGTGGTATTTCCTGACACATAGGTGGTACATCCGTATACTATAGTATTAATACCATCAGTGTGACGTGTGTCAAATGTAACAATTTTGACAACGTCTTCATGTAGAGTTTAGTTTTTTTTTTTACAAAAAAAGAGTCAGAACTGAAATTTTCTGACAAGATTTTATAGCAGCAAATTTTTGGTCAGCTGCTTTCACAAAAGCGAAATATTGACGAAAACTTCAAAAAATTGTTTTCAAATAAAAAAAAAATGGAAAAATAGAATGACAATGAATTATTAAACGACACACATAAAATATGAACCTGATTACCTAATGTACTGAAAGATAGAATGCAGCTTTGTAACAGTTCCTTTGTCAATGTTGAACGACGCTTTCTAAGTTAAAACTTAAAGTTCTACGATAACTACGACATTGGAAATAATGAACCGCCCAATGGCTACGTTCAGGAACATCGTGGACTATAGATATTTGGATCGGCACTAAATATTTTAGTCTAAGAAATTTTCTGTTTACACCGTATAGGACTAAATGCGGAACTAACAACATCAATACTTCATAAGACACCTTTTGCACTGACGTGAATGGTGTTTTCAAAAGATCAGTCCCATGGCTGTCGTTTACACCGTGGACAATAACCGGGACCAAGGCGGAAAGTAGAAAATTCTCGCTATTATCCGAGTTATTATGGTTGAAATGTCACCATAAATTCAACCACAATGTAGAAAAAAATGTTAAATTTATTATAGTCCCGGTCACCTAACTAAGTGGACTAACCTAAACAATTTAGTCCTTGTGTTTAGATGTGTTTACACCGGTGAGACTTATACTAAATGTAGGTTTAGTCCAGGCTACTATCTACAGTGTAAACGTAGCCAGTATTGTAATCACTCATACTAGTTCAATATGTGTTCCACTTGGCAAGCTCAACTCTTCCTCATTTCAAGTTACCGCACCAAATCTATAAAAAAAAATGTGTGGCTATAGAGTGTAAGATTGCGCGTAAAGAACTCGATATTCAATATTTGGTAATAAATAACACCAACCTTCGAAACATAAAAGAACGCAAGAAAAACAGTATACTCCCAGATTCAATGGTTTGTTCACCACCCTTGGAATAAGTCTTAGCTACACCCAACATCTTTGTTATCTCTCTCTCTCTCTCTTTGCATAAAACTCCCTGAGTCCCTGACTTACAAAGGCACATTAAAGAAATTCATAAAACCTTGAGCGCTCGAAATTTATAAAACAAATCGAGTGTGGGTTCACACGCAGTAGAAGTGAAACTGTGCCCTCATTTCGTAAAGTGATTATCGTTTGACGATAAAATTTCGACGGTACATCTTGCATCACGTATGATCAAGAGTAGTTTTTGCTGTCGGAGATATCACTTTATTTGCTTCACTTAGGCCCTTTTTTTCAGTGCGAGATCATCCTAGTTTCGGGATTAAACTCAAGTTAATTCGAGAAATTAGTTTTTCAGTCAATTAAAATCCGGAGTTAACTTTGAGTTAACCCAGCAAGTGAGTTAAATCTGGGATTAAATGATCGGATGTTTTTGACAGATGATAAATACCAAGCAAACAATTATTTTCAATTCCATTTATGTGGACATTTTATTAAATTTTTGTAAACTAAATACGTATACGATATATTCAGAAACTGTTTTAAAAATTGAATTTGACTGTAACATCACGACAAAGGCATTTTCAATTGTTTGGGGAAAAAGAAACAAAACAGCTGACAACTGAGCTGTTGCAGATTCTATACATTTTGACAACTCTTTGACAGCAAAATCGATAAAACATAAGTGCTACCAAATCAAATGGCCACACACGGAGTTAAATGTAATCCTGCACTGAAAAACTGCTTCGTAAGTTTACTCTAGATAAAATTATTCCGTTGTTAGTAAACTCTAGGTTAACTCAGAGTTAACTCAGCACTGGAAAACCGGGCCTTAAAACAATAATCGTCAAATCACAGAATATTATTGAGCGATTCCTCATGAGGTCTCGACTTCCGTCTGCGAGTGATAATCGTTTTTAATGTTACGGAATGACCCCCCTGTACTCTGCTTAATTCCTCAATCTCACTCTCTCTCTGTTTACCACCTCGATAGTCATTCATTTCATTCGAGATGAGTTGAACTGACATATTGACAATGAATTGACTTAATTGGTGAAAAATGTGTTTTGATTAGTTTTCAAACTTGTTCTACCGCACAAACTCGGTTGAAGAATTTCAACTTTTTCCTACTCCGAAACTTAGTTCCCACAAAACCGGTTTTATGAAAGTTGAACTTATCTCATTTTCTTACAGTAACCAACAACACGCTGTGCTCCCAAGCGTTCCCATATCTAAGTACTAACCGCTACCGACGCTGCTTGTTTTCGGTGACAGCCGATATTTTGTTTGATCTATTGTCGTTACACTTTTTCGTTTCATTAAATTGAATTCACAACGTCCCAAATGAAGTTTCACTTCACAAAGACATTCATACAAATATCGCTATTAGTCCCTTCTGCAAGATCTCCAGTCTGAAGATGTTTTCTGTTCATAGGAAGCACAAAAGCCAACCTAAATCCAACGCTCCACCTTTCGGGAAGACTCCCAAATATCGATAAAACCGTCAAACATTCAAAAGGCAATCTTAGGCTGCAGTTATAGCTATCAATGAACAACTTCATTGGAACAAAAAACATGATGGAATACAAATTTTACCTCCATAGCTGCTTTTAGGAATCATTGGAAAATTCAGTTTCATTTCGGTGGAACGACAAACCTTATTTCACAAAAATAAATCTTGATCAGTGAAAACTTCTGCGACAACTTAATTAAAAATTAAAATATTTTTGGATAGTCATATTCTGAAATTCATAAGCTTTGTTTTGACACCAAGTCGCAAATGGTTGAATTTATAAAGAAGCCGAATGAGTAAAAGAAAATTTCAAATTATGGTTTTCAATGATAGCTATAACTGCACCGTTTGTCAAAAGTACCGTTATACAACTCATACATCAAATCTGAATACGTCATCCCACCCGAATTAGATCACATACCAATTTTCACCTTCACCGTTAGTCAAAAGTACCGTTTTACAACTCATACATCAAATCTGAATACGTCATCCCACCCGAATCAGACCACATACCAATTTTCATCTTCATCTTGCAGCCTCTTTCGTCTAATCGGTCCTATTCAAAGTACCGAAATTTGTATTTACACCCACAAACGTAAGAGGCGTTTCCGATATCTAGCATCTCATTTTTAAAATGTCGTCATATGCAAAACACCGTCCTTCCTGAAGGCAACGCACTCCAATTCCAAAAATACATCTTCATTATCATATCACTAATCACATACACATCTAAAACTCAATCAAATCTACATGTTTGGATTCAAGCTTCAAATACAAACTCCAGGAGTCAGACACACACCTTCGCTAAAACACATTTATGACACCAAAATCAGCTGTCATTTCAACATTCAGAGGGAAATAACCATTTTGGCCACTTCTACTTTTGACCAAAGATTATGAATTATTTACAGATGACGCATTGAGAACAAAAAACAGAAACTTTTGCTCAGTAGCTTCATGGTACAGGCGGGCGGTGTGCATGAAAACACATGAAAAACAAAAATAAAAACATATGGCGGGCTGTGCCAGCACGACCCGCCATAGAACAATTTTTCTTATATGGAGTGCGTCATCTGTATAGAATTCATAATCTTGGCTTTGACGCACTGGTGGTATAAATACCATGGCATTGGTGCCATCGTATTGGCAATACCTTGAGTGATGACACACGCTTCATGTAGTATGTGTTGAGAAATGGCAATACAAAATTGAGTTCTTCAACGTACCACTTAGGAAGAATGGCGCTGCTATCGACAGAAATCCATGTATACTACAGTAAAAATGGTAGTATTAGCCCAGGTAAACCATGCTGCTCGCGTGGCATTTACGTGGTATTTCCTGACACATAGGTGGTACATCCGTATACTATAGTAATAATACCACCAGTGTTTCAAAGGTATTACATGTTACCGAATGTCGTATCCATAAATGTACCTACTTTCGTTTGATTTCTTACAACAATGGATATTACTTTCCTGGACTCACCGATGAATTTCATAATTTGATCTTCCTCACACACAATCCCACGTATCCAAATTTACTTATTGACAGACAACACACTTTCTTGGTGCATTCCGATGCACCGACGTCCTTTCTGCAATCAACATGCCAACAAGAAACCATCCCATTTTTTGCACACCAACTTACGTGTTGCCTGAGATACAAGTCCCTACATCCGCTTAATAGAAACGATCAAGCAGCCACAACAAAAGCCGTCCAAAAATAAGTTTCACTTCAAACAAACCTAGTAAACCTAGTACTTGGATCAAAACACTGACATTGTGATGTTTTTATGTTTCATAAAATCCAATTTACACCTCCCAAAAGAAGTTTCACTTCAAAATTAAATTATATATTTAAGGCATTAACGTCTCATAGAGCCACTCAAAAGACCTGCAGTTCAAAGCTGATTCCGAGCGTAAATTTGATGAACGTCTCATTATATATTTGTCTTGGATTTTTGTCAGACTAAGTAGGAGATGGTACGGTGGGAAAACTTAAGGTGTTGCTACTTTCGGGATTTGAACTTAGTAATTAACCGGGCTTACTTTAAGGTCAGGGCATCAGTTCAAAACAGTGTCGTTCACACTCTCCGAAGATTGTCATCAAGGTATATAATTATAATAACCAGAAAAAACGCTGCACATTCTTTAGGGAATCCCACTTTCCATTACCTCAGATGTTCTAAAGGGTGTCCCATAATACACGCAAAATGTATTTTGTATTTCATCGAGTATACAGGGTACTCATTCCGTGACTTTCAAAACGATAATCGTTGACGATGGTGAAGGAGACTTTCTGGGTACGTAGCGTGTAATTTTTATATTGAGTGTGTTCACAACGGAACGGAACGGAACGTACCCAGAAAGTCTCCTTTACTATCGCAAACGATTATCGTTTTGAAAGTTACGAAATGGGTACCCAGTTTGGGGTTATGTATGGAATAGCACATTGAATAAATGGCCACCACGGCTTTGCTGGCAAGTACGTACTCTGAAAATTTCTATGACTATATCGTATAAATGTGGCTGAATTTCATTAATACAAGGTCCAACTTCCTCTTTCAAGGCGTTGGTGGTCGTGGGCTTGTTTGCATAGACCTTTGATTTAAAATAAATCCAAAGAAAGAAGTCCAATGGCGTTAAATCGCAAGATCTGGATGGCCAATTCTGATCGCAAAAACGGCCGATTACACGATTAGAAAATGTCTCATTCAGTAGTTGAATTGTTTCTCTGGCTGTATGGTATGTGGCACCGTCTTGTTAAAACCACATGTTGGTCACATCCATATATTGTCATTTAGGCACTAAAAACTGGGTTATCATGTCACGATAACAAACACCATTTATGTTACTGCCTGAACAGTCACATTTTCGATGAAGAATGGTACCAAACAGTCACGCGTTGTGGATGCATTTGTTTCTCAACAATTGCTCGTGGGTTTTCTTAACCCTAAATGCGACAATTAACGAAGCCATAAAGATGAAAATGAGCTTCATCACCGAAGATGATTTTGTTCGAAAAAACAGCATCCACTCGTTGTTGTTCCAAAATCCATTCAACGAACTCTCATCGCGCTGCATGGCCAGTAGTCTTCAGTTATTGAGTCAATTATACCTTGTAAGCAGGAAGTTTCAAGTCTTTCGTGAGAGATCTTTAGAGAGCTTCTCGAAATGCCCAATTCTTGACTACAGTGCCGAATTGATGTTCCTGGACTGTCAACAATACTCTTGCGAACTGCTTCGACGTTTTCTGTTGAACAGGACACCCAGAATGTCAAAGATCACTAATTGATGCAGTCTCCATGAATGTTTCAATTATTCTCTTCACAGTTGATGGTTTTAAATCCCTATGACGACAATATTTTGTAAGAAAATTGTGGACTGCAGCTGACAAACCTTCACAGTTGATGGCTTTAAATTAAAGGGTGATCCATTTGGAGGTTCCCTACTTTTTTAAAGAAAAAAACACAGAAAATTCAAATTTAATGGAGAATGTTTATTATCATTTGAAAGAACATTCTTTGGCATTTATTTTTTGAAGATTATGTCTATCAAATGTTGGCCGTTGCTACGTCGCAGATGGTCCATCCGTTGAGTCCAATTTTCGATCACTCGTTCGAGCATTTCGACTGGTAACTGGCGAATGACACGCGTGATGTTTTCCTTCAAGGCCTGAATCGAAGCGGGTTTGTCGGCATAAGCTTTTGACTTTACATATCCCCACAGGAAAAAGTCTAACGGTGTGATATCACACGATCTTGGTGGCCAATCGACCGGCCCAAACCGTGAAATGATGTGCTCACCGAAATGTTCTCTCAATAAGTCCATTGATTGATGCGATGTGTGGGAAGTGGCGCCGTCTTGCTGAAACCAAATGTCGCCGAGATCACGAGCTTCAATTTCAGGCATCAAATAGTCGGTTATCATGGCACGATAACGGTCGCCATTGACGGTTACGTTCGCACCGGCATAATTTTTAAAGAAATATGGACCGATGATTCCACCGGCCCACAAACCACACCAAACCGTTGTTTTTTCTGGATGAAGTGGCAGTTCTTCAATCTCTTCAGGTTGCTCTTCGACCCAAATGCGGCAATTTTGTTTGTTTACATACCCATTGAGCCAGAAATGGGCCTCATCGCTAAACAAAATTTGCCTCGAAAACGTCGGATCTTCTTGGAACTTTTCAAGAGCCCATAGAGCGAAGCGATGTCGCTTGGGAAGGTCGAGCGGCTTCAGTTGTTGCACAAGCTGTATTTTGTACGCTTTCAATTTAATATCTTGACATAAAATGCGCCAAGTCGTTCCATACGTCAGTCCAAGTTGCTGCGAACGGCGCCGAATCGACTCTCTACGGTCTTCGTGTACACTCTCAGCTACGACCGCTATATTTTCTTCACAGCGTGCTGGACGTGGTCTATTCGGTCGAATATTATCCAATAATGAATGCTGGGTCTCAAAATGGGTGATGGTGTTGCGAATAGTACGCTCAGTAGGCCGATTATGTTGACCATAAGTTGAGCGAAGTGCACGAAACACATTCCTCACAGAACGTGAATTTTCATAATAAAGTTGAACAATTTGTAAACGTTGTTCACGCGTAAGTCTTTCCATTATGAAATGCCAAACAATACTAAACAAAAATAACATGACAGCATGACACGACTTACACGTGATCTGTCAAAAAAGGCTATTGAAAAAAGTATCTCTACTTGGATCACCCGTTACTATGAAGGTCATAATATTTTGTACGGATATTGCGGACTGTACCTGATAAACCTTCATTGTTTTTAAATAACTGCTCAACAATGAAAATGCGTTGTTCTTTCGTATAGCGCTCCATTTTTACTAACCCCTAACTGTCAGCTGTCATATTGTTATCTTTTTGTCTGTTGGCAACACTATTAAATGGCGCAAAATTCAAATTTTGCGTGAATTATGAGACACAACAACCAAAATAAATCGATTTCTCTGCTTTTTTTGATTTGTCACACATGCTTATTTTTAATATTTTCATGATTTCATTTGTTACACACATCTCTGCACCCAAATTGGCTTAACATATTATTTTCAACAAAATTATTAAAATCATCAAAAATTCGTATTCTTATTTTATTTCAGAAATATGTTTCAGCAATAAATCGGTAAACTTTTTTTTTCAAAATTAAAAAAAAAAAAAACAATTTTATTAAAAAAAACAAAAACTATTTTAAATTATAATTAACCTTATGCAATCATGTGATTTTTGTTATTCCATAAATTTGATTATTTATTCATTTATTAGTATAAAAAAAAACATAAACAAACACATTAAATACTAATATTGTTTTATTTTAAGTAAAAGTTTGTGCATTTGTTCTTTTAAAAAGAAACAACAAGGCAAACCACATCTATATTTTAATTACAAAAAAAATAATGATTTCTGTCGTACTGTCATATATTTTTTAGTTGTAGGTATAAGTAAATTATGTAGAGTTGATTGGTTAAAAATGTAAAAATAAATATATTTACACCAAAATATAAATTTAAAATAAAATTCGAATTCATTTTTTATTTTTTTAGAAATTTTATTTATTTTTTAACATCTGGTAATGGGAATCTATTGCTAACATTAATTTTGTTCTTTTTGTTTTGTAGAATCTTTAAAAAAAAAAAACAGGGACAGCAGCATTTGCAACTGTTTCGTCTTATTATTGAAAAAAAAAAAAATATTTACTAAGATTTGTTATATTTTAGAGCTCCCACATGAATGCCAGACAAATGAATGCATCGTCGCCAAAAAAGCTTTCAGAGATTTACGCAAAGCATAGAGGCGAAGAAGAGAGCATCCTGAAGAAGCCCCTCATCTAGAAAGAGACAAAGTAGTTGTTGGACGTAGTTTGTAAACACACAAATAGATGTTTTATTTTGTTTTTTATTTTATTAAGTAGATACAAATTGATTTTTAGGAGAAAAACTAAACAAATGACAAAAACACTTGAGTGGTACAAATACATATGCATTTTTGTAGGATGTTTTCAGTTTCCTCACATAATGTTAGCAAATTTAGATTAAAGACAAAATTATTTTATAGAATCTTATATGTCGTGATTATTGATTACCAATAAAGTATAGGACCAAGTCGATTTGTACTTGAATGAGTGATACACTTATGTTTCTTTTGTAAGGAGATATTCGAAAGAAAAAGGATTCTGAATAGAAAATAGTGTTGATATGGCAACACTGACTATTTTTTTTTCAACCAAATTGAGTGTTCGTTAGTAGGTCTGTTCCCGTACAAAATAATATTTACTGATTCTTACTGATTTTTACTGATTTTTACTTATTGCCGTTCCCGTACGCAAAAATAATTAAAAGAGACAGCTCACGAGAGAGCAAAAAACTATCCCCCCATAAAAAAATTTACTGCAGAAATTTCTGTTGGTAAATATCAGTAAACTGTCAGTTGGTATCTAAAAGTGACAACTCGCTTGTTTTGACAGATGATTTATGTCATTTGTTCTTTAAAAGGCATACAAAATATATAATTTTACTGTTCTTTACTTAAACGCGTTCCCGTACTTTTTGGTAATTTTGTCTCCTTCTGAGATAATTTACCCCCACTCCAAGAAATTTGAGAATTTACTAATTTTTACTGAAAAAGTACGGGAACAGACCTAGTGTAAACGTCACGCGCAATCAGTCAGCACTGGTATGTCAGAAGAAATGCCAAAATGGAGGAGAACATCGCCGCTATTTGTAAAACTGTGCAGGGGGACCAGAGGCAATTGATTATTTGATTCCACGACGTTCACAAGAACTCTGACTTTCGCAGACTTTGGGTGTTTTCATAAACTTCGAAAATCAGTGTGAGTCCAATCGTCTTTCTTCAGAACGTGTCCAGACCTACTTAAGTACAATTTTTATTAGTCACTCAATGTTCATCAGACAAAAATCGGAAATGACCGCGAAAGAAGTTCTGCTCAATTAAAAACAAAGGAGAAGAATGGATCAACTTTTTTAATGTCATATAGCACCGTCCTCCACACTGCATTTTTTCCCAGAATTGAATTCTTTTCCATCATAAAAACACCCTATAACTTGCTGAATTTTGCATATAGACTTGCGCTACTAAAATATCCAACTGACCAAGGAGCTCAAAGTTTATGATTATACCTGGAATGTGAGAACATTAAACAGGAGAGGTGCAGGCGAACAACTAGCGGAAGTCCTAGCAGACATTACTGCCATCCAGTAAATATGAAGGGATGTACTGGGCAAAAGTAGGATGAAACACTGTGACATCTACTACGAACAGGGTTATAGTGAGCATAAACAGCGACTATTAGGAAATGGATTTGTTAGTGCCAGACTTGGCGGCCAAAGGCCAACACAAGCCTTATATTTCCTGACGGAGGAAAGAGATGATAGCGAAAGACTGCTTCTACAAGCTCCTTGACTTAACTTATGTGTGACTACCGAAGTACATTGTTAAAATCTTGCTGGGATACTTTAACCTAAAGTTAGGAAGAGAAGATATATTTAGCGGTATGTTGCCTGCTCGACAACACGGCTGGCAAAGGACTTGAACTAATTGACTTCGCTGTGAAACGAAAAGCCACTTAACCAGCACATTGCGATAGACAGGAGGCACGCATCCAGTATTTTGGATGTCCGAACATTCCGAGGGGCTTACATCGACTCGGACCACAAGCTTGATGCAGCCATGGTAAGAATGCGGATATCCACCACTCCACAACAAACCTCAAATACTGTGAAAAACTGCAATCGCAAGTGACCGCTAAGACCTTCGCGGAACGCGTATCCCTTATCTCGATTAACACCATACCACCAGCATCTAATGTCGAAAAGCAATGGCAACCATGCCAACAAGCTATTAGATCAGCCGCAACTGATGTGCTAGGTTTTCGCGCCCACCAGCAAGAAACCCCTGGTTTGAGGAAGAATGGCGAAAATTGCTCGCAGCGAAGAACGAAGCCTAGAATCGAGGATGGAGAGAGGTGCCACTCCAGGAATGATGTTCGCAAGTTTTACCAAAGAGTATAACGTCAAAGCCAGGAGTACACGACGCGAACAGAATCCTGTCAAGACGAACAAGAAAATATTCTAGTTGAGACACACAGGATGCTGAGGATATCAAAGTACCCCTTCTGCAGACTATCAAACGGCGATGACCAGCAATCTCCCGCTGTCAATCGGAACGAAGAGTGTTGGCAACGACAGCGAAAACTACCAACCATCCGACCTAAGGGAAGTGAGAATAGCATAGCTTAACAAGGCTGCCGGAAATGATGGCCTATCCGTAGAGCTTTACAAAGTTGGCGGAGATGACTTGGTTAGTAACATCCACCAACTCATAAGCCAAATCTGGCCGGATAAAAGTATGCCTGAAGAATGGAACCTCAGCATCGTTTGCCCGATCCACAAAAAAGGAGACCCTCTGAACTGCGCCAACTACAGAGGCATAAGTCTACTCAACATCGCTTACAAGATCCTATCTTCCGTAATATGTGAACGCCTGAAACCGTTTACCAACAACCTGATCGGCCCTTATCAGACTGGTTTTAGGCCAGGAAAGTCCACAACTGATCGAACCTTCACACTTAGGTAGATCCTGGAAGAAACCCAAAAAGTCCAAATCAATACCCACCACCTATTCATCAATTAAAAAGCCGCTTACGACATCATTTATAGATACGAACTATACAGAGGCATGTCTAGTTTTGGTATACCGCCGAAGCTCGTTCGTCTGTGCAGGAAGACGACGGAGAATTCTCGCTGCTCATTTAGGGTCGGAAACGACCACGCCGACAAATTTGATACCAAAAAAGGATTTGGACAAGGCGATGCACTGTCATGTGACTTCTTTAAAATCATTCACAATCTTTAATAAATCGGTGCAACGGCTAGCATACGCCGGCGATATTAACATCATTGGTCGGACTCAACGTGATGTCATAGCCACGTTTGCTATTATATGAAGGAACAGGCAAAATGGGTTTAGATGGAAATGAGGATAAGACCAAGTCAACTCGAAAGGATACACAACATCTACGAATTAAAAAAAAACTCACCATTGGTAGATATAACTTTGAGGTAATACGAGACTTTGTCTACCTCGGAGCGCTATTAACTCTGACAACATCTCTTCAGAAATTAAACGAAGAATTACTCTTGGCAACCGCTGTTTCTTCGGGCTTATAAGGCAATTTAGTAGTAAAGCAATTACTTGAACTAAAGGGTCCGCCACCTAACGTTTTTTTTTGCAACTAGTGCCTATTTCGTGAATGGTAACACTTAGCTTATGTCTGATTTGACAGATAATTATTTTTATCCTTCCGCTGAACGAATATGGTTGTGTATACGCTTGAACAACGCTGGGAAATATTGCGACATTACTTTGAAAATCATGGTAATGTTGCAGAATGTGTGCGAAAATTGAGTACGGATTTTGGAAGAAGAGAAGCACCGTCAGCTCCGTATGTTCGTTATCTTGTGAAAAAAAGTGAAAAAAAAACTGGCATCCTCATCGATAAACCAAAGCGTGATAAGCCAAAAACAGTGCGTACACCCGAGAATATTGCTGCTGTGGCAGAAAGTGTGCGTGAAGCGCCATCAACATCAATTCACCGTCGTTCTCAACAATTGAACATTTCGGAGACATCATTGAGACGAATTTTGCATAAAGACCTTGGTATGACGCCATACAAAGTCCAATTGGTTCAGGAGTTGAAGCCAACTGACCATCCAATGCGTTTTCGCTTCGCTAAGTGGGCCTGCGATCGACTTAGAGAAGATGCCGAATTTGCCAAAAAAATCATCTTTTCAGATGAAGCTCATTTTGATCTTGGCGGGTATGTAAACCAGCAAAATTGTCGCATTTGGGGCACAGAAAACCCGCACGCATCCATTGAAAAGTCGATACACCCAAAACGAGCCACTGTTTGGTGCGGATTTTGGTCCAGCGGCATAATTGGGCCATTTTTCTTCGAAAATGAGCAAGGAGTGGCCGTTACAGTTAATGGGGATCGTGATCGGGCCATGTTGAACGAATTTTTGTTCACAAAAATTGAAGAGGAGGATATTGGCAACATTTGGTTTCAACAGGACGGCGCTACGTGCCACACGAAGCTACACTCGATGTTTTGCGCCCTGTTTTTGAAGATCGCGTTATCAGCCGCAGAGCTGATGTCGTTTGGCCACCTCGGAGCTGCGATTTGACACCGTTGGACTATTATTTGTGGGGTGCCGTAAGAGATAAGTGTTACGCCGACAAGCCAGAGACTATTGACGCTTTAAAGGACAATATTCGTGAAGCCATTGGTGAAATACAGCTCCACACAATCTATAATGTGCTTAAAAATTGGACCGATTGTGTAGGCTACTGCATGGCCAGCCGGGGCAGCCATTTGAATGAAACTATTTTCCATTATTAACCGGAAGGATTGTACTTTCAAATAAAAAAAAGAAATTTGAGAAAATATTCAGTAGTTTTTTTTATAGCATTTTCAAAAAAAAAGTTATTTGGCGGACCCTTTACTAAGGAGAACGCTATATAAGACCATGATCATTCCAGTCCTGCTCTACGGCGCTAAAGCATGGACTGTATCACAAGTAGATGAAGAAATCCTTGGTCGATTTGTAAAAGTAAAATTCTTCGAAAAATCTTCGGTCCCGTATGCATTGACGGGCTATGGAGACAAAGATTCAACCAAGAACTATACCAGCTGTACAGCGACATGCCCCATAGTCAACAAAATCCTTCTTGGACGTTTAATATGGCTAGGAAATGTAGAACGAATGGACACCAATAGCCCGGCTCGCAGAGTCTTCGATTCTGAGCCAGACGTTGGATGCAGTAGAGGAAGATCTCGCCTTAAGTGGCGTGCACAAGTAATGGGTCAGCAATCAAGAGGTATTCAAATTGGTATTTTTTTGACAGATGGCGTGTGAGTCGTATCTAAATGTGTTTTTTATTTAGTAGGTATTCATTGACATTACATTATGGATATAGGCTTACACCCGAACTAAGCTTCAAATCGTTGCAGTGAATGGGGTCTCGAGTTGTTCAGCGATGAGGCCCATTTTTGGCTCAATGGATTCGTCGCAGTAAGCAGAGCTCCCGTATATGAGCCGAAGAAGAACCAGAAAGGTAAAAGAGCTGCGGTTACATCCACTTAAAACAACCGTGTGTTGTAGGTTATGGGCCAGTGGATTCATTGGTCCTTATTTCTTCAAAAATGTGGCTGGTGCCAACGACACTGTAAATGGGGCTCGTTGTCGTGCCAGGATAACCGAAATTGAAGCCCGAGATCTCGACAGTATTTATCTCCAACAAGACGGCGCTACTTGCCACACAGCCCGTGTAACAATGGACATATTGAGCGACCTCTTGGGTGAACAATTAATTTCAGTGAATTGACCAGCAAGATCATGCGATATCATACCATTTGACTTTTTCCTTTGGAGCTTTGTAAAGTTTAAGGTGTTGGTGGTTAAAAAATAATTGAGGCATTGGGGGCCAACAGTATGCACCAAATTACCTATTGATTAAACACCCTTTAGAAACCGACCTCAACAAACTTGGAGTACTCAACTGGAGGCAGTTAGGTAATGACCGTGATAATTGGATTGTAGCGCCACTTAAGAAAGTAAGTATTCGCCATAGTTTCGCTGCCTCCAATGACTACGTTTACAACGTGGACTATATATGGGCCGCCACTAAATGTCTTAGTCTCAGAAATGTTCCAAAGATACCTCCTTGCATATGCGTTTTTCATGTTATTCCAGGAAAAACTAGGCTGCTGCTGCTTATTTAAATGAAAAATGGATTTCAGTAGCAAATTGTTTCTTCCAAGATTTCTAAGTCCACATACAGTCATCCACAAAAGTTTGCGTACAGTGATTAAAGTTTGGAAAATAGAGGCGTTGTGGCCAAATAGTAAATATTAGATTTTAGAAATTGATATATTTTAGTAAAAGAACATTAAACGCATTCATTTTCGACAATATTTACATTTTTTTTTTATTTTCTTAAGAAAACGATAACAAAAATAAAAAAAAGTCATTGAATTCATTCCACAAAAGTCTGCGTACAGTTCTAAAATAAAGTGGAAAAAATTAGTTCAATTGTATGAAAAATTGTTTTATATTTTTACTTTTATGGTTAATATTTAGTGGGATATCCTTTCAACTTAATCACCTCCTTCAAACGGTTTTGCATAGAAGAAACCAATTTTTCTGTATACGAACTACTAATATTTCTCCATTCTGCTAGTAAAGCTTCCTTAAGTTGGATTTTATTTCGTATTTCGCGCGTTCGGATCCTCCGTTCTAATTCATCCCATAAGTGCTCAATGGGATTGAGGTCTGGACTCTGCGGGGGCGTTCGCAACATGTGGGGGATATTATACAAAAGCCACATACGCACATTATAGGCCGTATGTTTCGGGTCATTATCTTGCTGGAAGTAAAAATCATTCGAGACTCGGAGCATTTCGGCACTGTCCTTCAGATTTCTCTTAAGTATATCAATGTAGGAGTACTGATCCATGATTCCTTCTATAATTTCCAACTTTCCGACCCCCGATGCAGACATACAGCCCCATACCATCAAACCCCCACCTCCATGTTTCACTGTCTTAATGGTATACTTTGGATTAAGTGCAGTGTTACGACGTCGCCAGACTCTCAAGCGGCCGTCCGAGCCAAAAATGTTATATTTTGATTCGTCCGTGAATATAACCTTGCGCCAGAAGTCTGGAGATTTGTTAACGTATTCCTTTGCGAACGTAAGACGTTTCTGTCTGTTAATTTTGTTCACATTTGGTTTTTTTCTAGGTACGCACGACTTAAATCCCATATCAACGATGACCCTTCTTACCGTTTCTGGATGCACTGTGGTGTTATTGTATATTTCAAGTTGTGAACTTATCTTTTGAGTGCTAATGAATGGCTCCTGGTCCACAATTCGTTTAATCACCCGCTTATCCCTCAAAGTGAGCTTCGATGGTCTCCCAGATCTTGGCTTCGTTTCGATTCGACCTTCATCCCTAAAGCGACTTATTGTTCTCTGGATCGTTGATCGGGGTCTTGAAGTTATTTCCGCTATTTGGGAGTACGACTTTTGCTGTTTTATGTGCAAATTAATAATCAACTGCCTTTCAGATACACTTAATTCTGTTTTTGCCATTTTTCGAAGTAACCTTGACCGAATTTCAACGAAAACTGTTCTCTCTACCATCATTACAAACAAACAACTATGAATTTGATTCATTACTTGCAAACATAAAATGTACCGCTACTTAAACGGAATTCATGCCAAACTGCACTGAGTTGTACGCAGACTTTTGTGGAGTGAATTCAATGACTTTTTTTTGTTTTCGTTACTGTTTTCTTAAGAACAGTAAATATTGTATGTAAATATTGTCGAAAATGAATGCGTAATGTTCTTTTACTGAAATATGTCAATTTGAAATATCTAATATTTACTATTTGGCCACAGCGCCTCTATTTTCAAAATTTTTATCGTTGTACGCAGACTTTTGTGGATGACGGTATTGGTAGCCAATTTCTAATGATTCTCTTGGTATAATGAATCAAAAAGCACAAAGCCTTTATATTTTGTGTCATAACTAAGTAAATTGGCAGTCGACAGAAATATTTTTTCTAAAATCACGTTATATATGCCATTGAAAGCCGTAGTACACAATTCGAAATTTTTTTCTATTAAATTTGTCCGTCTCAAATTTCCTCTTCCTACCACTTGGCAACACCACCACGCAATATATTTCCTGCAGTTTTCCTATAACCCACCCAGTACAACAACCCCACTCCATTCGGGTTCTCACCTACACTACCTGTCAAATGTCAAATTCAAACCCCCGTCAAATTTTCCAACCCCAGCCGACTTCACACCATAAATTTTGTTGCCAATCCAATATACATTCATTTATTGTGTTCTCTAATGAAAATTCAATATATATAATTTTTCTAGTAAAATATTTAGTGAATTACCACAATACAGCTCAAGCTAATCCAATCAGAAATGTAAACAAGCATTCCATCTGCCGAATTGGAAAACCAAAAACCGCCAGCAAATCCTTAACGCAACGCAAATATCAAATTTCTTATGTCACTCTCGTTCGCGAAAATCCCAAAGCAACAAAAAAAAAAATCACGAATTTTGTTTACATTGATGTTCGCTGCTCCTGGTGCTGCTGGTGACCTACATGCGAATTAATTATGAATTTCGGCTGAGAATTAACATTTGTGCAGTTTGATTCTTGTTTAGATCGCGGTTTTCGTGTGTTTTGTGCGGTCTGTGTGTGTGATTTGGAAGCTAAGTGCGCGCCAAGTAACCCAAAAATTAGCTCCACGAAAGGGAGAATCCTTTTTTCGATTTTCCTCTTCTACACGTTTTGGACTCTACGCTTTGCTATTCTTTTTTCCTGTTTTGTAATTTCATTTCGGCGTTTTGCAAATTGCACTGCTGCTGCGTTGTTCTTTTCTAATTAGATTTGTTGTCGTCGTCGTCGTCGTGGTCGACGGTCGTTGTTGTGTACGGGAGTGGGTGAGTTGAGTGTCAACCAAGGATAGAACGAAAATAATGAGGCAACCTCGAATGTAGGGAAAAGCAACGACTGCGGTGGACTTGAGTGACCTCGAAGGAGTGGAGGTAGGTTCAGCAATATGATATGTCAACTGATTTTTTGTGTTTTGTTATTTTCGGAGGAGTAGGTACCTACCACTGGGGAGCGCTCTGCTGACAGCGAGTTAACCTAAAATATTTTCGCTGTGGGAAAAGCAGTGCAAGTTAACAAAATCGATAGCTCCCCCGGGGAGTTGGTTCGCATGAAAACGTGTGCGAGGAGTTGATGGGTGGATTGGATTAATTAGAAATTGACTTTGGTTGTCTGTTTGGAGGTGGTATTTTGGAAGACACTGGGAATGGTTCTAAGAATTGGCTCCTTAAGAAACGAAGGCAGTGGACCTACATGTGAGAGATAAAGTCGAGGTTGTAGGAGTTTTTATCACAGCTGGACATTGTCAGGTGTAATTTAAACTAACGTAGCAGCTGTTGTGGTTTCCACATGTAGTTAAGGGATCTTGTGCCTTCCAACTCATAGATAGCTGTCACGATTCGCAAGTGATAACAAAAACTCCGCATTGACTAGACAGCTCACCTCATTCAATTGCTTTATCTCTGAACTGTAGAATTGATCCACCTACTCCGCAGCCACATGGGTCCCTTGAACATCCCAAAGACAACTAGTCAACAACTTACACCACCCCCTAAATCCATCGACGAACAAGCACCCACCAAGTTCAACTATATTCAGCGCTTTTCAAAGCCCCTTTCTGTTTTACTGCCCGCTTGCTCACCCCACCATCATCAACCTTCAAAGGGTTCGAGATTATTTCTTCACTTTGAATGACTTATCAGTTGCTTCCTCTGTTAACTCAGATAACCCACTCAAATGTGTCACCTTCACCACACTTGCCTAATGGAGAAAACTGTCTTTTTCGTTTCAGGAAAAATGCTGGCTGGCGTATAATGTCTTCACAAGCTGTGTACTGTTTGAATCTTCAGATACGTGAGTACAATTGGACTACATTTAGCATTACCGTTTGTTTTCCCATATCAAAGCATGATAAATCCGTCAGCGTTTTATTAGGAAATGTGGTGGACGACGATTTATTGTTTTGTTATCTTGTATGCTGGGAGTGTGAAGTGCGAACTACACCAAACAGCTAATGTTGTTGAAGGCTTGCCTTATCTGGAAGCAGATGTTGATGTCCCAGAGATTATATTTTCGTGAATGTTTAATCGTATTCGGGATCACTGATAACTGCAGCGTGTCAGCCGAATCATAAACATTGTACTCGGCTCGAGTGCATACGGAACACCTGTGTGTTATTGTTGCAGGAGAGGCAGCCGGATGTTTCCAAGGATGGGAGTGCTAATAAAAACGGCTTACAGACATAAACAGCAAATCAAGGATGGATTAATCATTTCTTTGCTATCCTGACCACGAACTATATGCATGTCCTCGTTTTAAGGGTGGACATGGGCATATGTGTCTGGCGAACTGTGATTTTAGCGAGATTTTCGTGACTCTTTTTCACAAGCTGAGCTCCCCTTTGATCGGAGATATAGAGAGGTTCCACTCCAATGACCATGTTTTGCCAAAAGCCCAAACAGAATGCTGTCCAGGTGAAGAAGAAAAAATCGTAGTTGAGTTGTAGTCGAAGCTGGAAACAGAATCCTTTAGAGGCGAACAAGGAAAAATTGTATTTGAATCGTAGACGAAGCTGGAAACAGAATCCTTTCGAGGTTAACAAGGAAAAATCGTAGTTGACCCACAGTCAATGCTGAGAACGTAACATTTTTTGGATTGATAAACGGTGATGACGAACAATCCGTTGACCTGCAGAACGAAACATTCAATACTGGCGACGACCATGAACACTTCCAGTCACTCGACATAAATGAAATTAGGACAGCAATATCTAAACTTAAGCTGAACCTGCAGGCCATCCCAAATTACGGCCTTCCGACCAGACAATGTAAAGCTGGTGGAGATGATTCGGTAAGCAACGTACACCAACTCATTAGCAAAATTTTGTCGGATGAAAGTATGCCAGAAGAATGGAACCTTCGCATCGTTTGCGGGTCCACAATAAAGGAGACTTTCTGAACTACGCCTACAGAGGGATAAATTTCCTCAACATCGCCTACAAGATCCTATCTGCTGTAATATATGAACGCCTGAAAGCGTTTACCAACAACCTGGTCGGCCGTTATCAGTGTGGTTTTGGGTCAAGTAAGTCCACAACTGACCAAATCTTCATGCTTCAGAAAATCCTGAAAAAAAAAACGCAAAAAGTCCAAATCGATACCCCCCACCTATTCATCGATTTAAAAGCCGCATATGACAGAATTTTTAGAGACGAGCTTTACAAAGTCATGTCTAGTTTTGGTATACCGCCCATAATCGTCCGTCTGTGCAGGATGACGATGGAGAATTTTCGCTGCTGAATAAGTATAGAAAGGACTTCACCGTCACATGATACCAAAAATGGATTTAGCCAAGGCGACGGACGCATTGTCATGTTTTTTCTTTAACATCATTCTTGAGAGGGTTGTGCAAAACTCCCGAGTCAACATCAGAGCCGCAATATTCCATAAATTCGCGGAACTACTAGCATACGCCGACGATATTGACATCATTGGTCGGATCAAATGTGATGTCATAGCCACATTTGCTAGTATAGAGAAGGAGGCAGCAAAACTAGGTTTAGCAGTAAATGAGGTAAGTCCAAGTATATGCTGTCAACTCGAAAGGACACACAACATCGACGAATTGGACAAAACGTCACCATTGACATATAAAGTTTTGAGGCAGTACGGGACTTTGTCTACCTCGGCTCCGCTATTAACTCTGACAACGACATCTCGTCAGAAATTAAACGAAGAATTACTCCTGCTAAGCTCTGTTTCTTTGGGGTATGAAAGACAATTTAGTACTAAAGCCCTCACTTGAACTACTAAGGAGATCATATACAAAACCCTGCTCTATGGCGCTTGACCGCTGGACCGCATCAAAGTGGATGAAGAAATCCTTCGTCGTTTTGAGAGAAAAATTCTTCGAGAAGTCTAAGGTTCCGTTTGCGTTGATGAGCTATGGAGACAAAGATTCAACCAAGAACCATACGAGCTGTACAGCGACATAGTCCTAATCAAAAAAAGCTTTTTATTGGACGTTTAAGATGGCTAGGACATGTAGAGCTAATTGACACCAATACTCCGGCTCGCAGAGTCTTCGATTACTAACCAGACGTCGGAAGCAGTAGAGGAAGACCTCGCGCGCACAAGTAGAAACCAATCTCCAACTGGGCACATTTATCTAAGGACCGATTTAATTGTAGAGGCATGATGATTGAGCCCCAGATTGCCCCAGATTGTAGTGTCCCTTGAATAAGTTATGAAGTAACTAAATTCTTTGTTATAAATTTAAAAAAAATGTCAATAGTGGATAAAGATTCATCGCTGAATATTTGAAAAAGCGGGTTCCAACAAGTCATGATTCAATAAACGATGCGAACTATTAGTAGTAGCGAAAAATAAAGCCTTTAGACAATAGCAACAATGGTAGATTCAAGTAAAGAGAATGGATTACTTTTCAATGACCAATGAATCATAGTTACCTAACTAAAAACTTCTGGCAGGTCCGGGAAACTTACGGACATTTTGATGAATGGCAAAATGGCTTAGACATTCTTTATCCCTTTCTTAACCAGAACTGATAGATCGCAAAACAAAGATAAAATATTTCTAGAAATTCAATTCAATAAAGGGTGATCCATTTCGAGGTTCCCTACTTTTTTAAAGAAAAAAACACAGAAAATTCAAATTTAATGGAGAATGTTTATTATCATTTGAAAGAACATTCTTTGGCATTTATTTTTTGAAGATTATGTCTATCAAATGTTGGCCGTTGCTACGTCGCAGATGGTCCATCCGTTGAGTCCAATTTTCGATCACTCGTTCGAGCATTTCGACTGGTAACTGGCGAATGACACGCGTGATGTTTTCCTCCAAGGCCTGAATCGAAGCGGGTTTGTCGGCATAAGCTTTTGACTTTACATATCCCCACAGGAAAAAGTCTAACGGTGTGATATCATACGATCGTGGTGGCCAATCGACCGGCCCAAAACGTGAAATTATGTGCTCACCGAAATGTTCTCTTAATAAGTCCATTGATTGATGCGATGTGTGGGAAGTGGCGCCGTCTTGCTGAAACCAAATGTCGCCGAGATCACGAGCTTCAAACTCAGGCATCAATCGACTCTCCACGGTCTTCGTGTACACTCTCAGCTACGGCCGCTATATTTTCTTCACAGCGTGCTGGACGTGGTCTATTCGGTCGAATATTATCCAATAATGAATGCTGGGTCTCAAAATGGGTGATGGTGTTGCGAATAGTACGCTCAGTAGGCCGATTATGTTGACCATAAGTTGAGCGAAGTGCACGAAACACATTCCTCACAGAACGTGAATTTTCATAATAAATTTGAACAATTTGTAAACGTTGTTCACGCGTAAGTCTTTCCATTATGAAATGCCAAACAATACTAAACAAAAATAATATGACAGCATGACACGACTCACACGTGATCTGTCAAAAAAGGCTATTGAAAAAAGTATCTCTACTTGGATCACCCGTTAGATGGCTGATGTAACATTTCGACATCCGACAACAGGACGGATCCTGAACAATTTGAATTGTAGAAGAGTCACTGGACCTGACGGCAATTCTCCTATTGTTCTGTAGAAATATGGTACTAGCACCTGTACCATATCGTACGATCAACAGATTTTCACCTGTATCTGGAAATTGATCGAGTTCAAGTGTTTTCCGGGGAATAAAGTAAATGCTAACGACCTTTGAACTACAGACCAATTGCTTTTTTTAGCCCAACCTTCAAAGGTAATGGCCAAATTTGTTAACACATAAATTGTTGGCTAGGAAGGGAAGAAACTAATAAGTGATCGGACACATTGATCACCATAAGAAACGCCCATTTATGGATACCTTCAATGGAACAACGCGAAGAATCAAGAGCTGTTGCATTAAATAAGACAGAATGGCCAGAGACATTACTGAAACTCAGAACAATGCTCTGTATAAACTCCTTTACAATGTTATGTATGTGCATGTCGATCGTTGATCGTTATTTTTAGAGAAGAGCCTTCAATGGTCAAGTTGAGCAGTATGTTATAACCAACTACCAATTAATAGAAGGAACATCCCAATATCCGCACGGGGACGCGTAAGTCAGCAGAAATCAGCGAACTCATGTCCGGTTTCACAGTGGGAACTTAAGTTGCAACTTAAGGAAAACGCAGAGCTTAACTTTGGGCTTAATTTTGTCGAGTTTCACAGTCATTTAAAAAGTGTGGTTTAGCCAAGCCAAGCATAACAAGTGATTGTGAACAGTTTGTGGGTGATAAACTACTGTGAATGGATGGGAGATGACAAATAGAAAAATGAAGGTCCTGTCGAGCAATATGTTTTGCCAGAGAACACTTTTCCGTACACAAGAAGAGTTTTTAACGAAATCGCCTTGCTAATTTGCCTCCCTTGTAAGAGAGTAGATTTTTATTGAGTAACGCAATATTCCATCAAATAGAAAAAAAAAACTATTTTGCAGGGTAAGGTTCATGTCCATAAAGAAAATAGTTAACCAAAGAGTATACAACTACAAAAGTGCGCATCTCATACAAGGAAAATTTACTATGAGGGGTACTGAAATTGATACCCCAGTGTGCACATTGCCATGCCAGCATCAAGCAACAGCATAGCAGATGCATACGAACGACGAAAATTCCCCTTCGCACTTACCGCCCGCGTCTGAAACAGCTACAACCTTTTTAGCTTGATGCATACTCTATAGTTATATACCTCTTTGATATAACAAAGGTATTATGCTAATGCTGGTAACATCGAATCATGAATTTTGCTCTGACAGGAGATGAGCCAACACTTATGCCAACAAAATCGGAGGCTTAAGTTATATCAACACTTAAGTGGGGTTTATCTCTTAAGCCGGCACTGCGAAACACCAAGTTGAGTTAAACCGTAGATTAACTTCCAAGTGAGGCTTAAGCTGTCACTGAAAAAACGGGCATTACAGTCAAAGTTAGGCCATAGGCAAAAAAGGAGGCAAGAAAAACGCGCGATCGAAGATATAGGAATGATGATCGCAAGTTTTACGAAAGTTTTAAACGTCAAAGGCAGGGATACAAGGCCCGAACAGAATACTGTCGAGATGAACAAGGAAATATCGTAGTTGAGACACAGTCAAGGCTGAGGATATGGAAGAACCACTTCTGCTGTTAAGCGGCGATGGCGATGGCGAACAATCTCCTGCTGTCAGGATTGACGAAAAAAGCGAAATCTACCAACCAACCGACCTAATTGAAGTAAGGATAACAAAATCTAAACTCAAGCTTAACAAGGCCGCCGGAAATGACGGCATTCCCACCAACAACCTGATCGGCCCTCATCAGATTGGTTTTAGGCCAGGAAAGTCCAAAACTGATCAAATCTTCACACTTCGGAAAAAAAACAAGAAGTCCAAATAGAAACCCACCATCTATTCATCGATTTCAGAGCCGCATACGACAGCATTCATAGAGACAAATTACGAACGCCCAAAACTCGTCAGTCTGTGCAGGATGACGATGGATAATTCTCCCTGCTCCATCAAGTTCGGAAACGACCTCACCTAAGCATTTGATACCAAAACAGGGTTTAGACAAGGCGATGCACTGTCATGCGACTTTTTTAATCTCATTCTTGAGAGGATGGTGCAAAACTTGATAGCTAACACTAGAGGGCACATCCTCCATAAATCGGTGCAACTTCTAGAATACGTCGACGATATTGACATCATTGGTTACATTCAACGCTGTCATAGCTAAAAATTAAGGTAAGACCCAGTATACGCTGTCAACACGAAAGAGCACACAACATCGACGAATTGGACAGAACGTCACCATTGACAGATATAACTTTGAGGTAGTACGGGACTTTTGTCTACCTCAGCTCCGCTATTAACTCACAAAATCTCGTCCGAAATTAAACGAAGAATCACTCTTGCCAACCGCTGTATCGTTGGGTTAAGAAGGCAATTTAGTAGTAAAGCCCTCGCTTGAGGGCTAAGGAGATCCTATCTAAGACCCTGATCATCCCAGTCCTGCTCTACCGCGCTGAAGCATTCTTGGTCATAATTTATAAATACTTGATCCGGCTCTCTTTTCCTTCCAAAACTTCAAAGAAGAAGCTATACTCGTAAACGCGGCTTTGACATCTCTTTCGGTCCAACCAGTGGAGTCAATTTCGTCAGTCAGTAGTTACAGAGATTGAAGGAAGAATGTCACCCTGTTAGTAGTAGTTTTGCACAATCCTCTCATGTATTAGGGAAGTCTCATCACAACGCGTTACCTTGTCTAAATCATGTTTTGGTACCGAATGTGTCGGTGAGGTCATTTGTTTATGCAAATGCTTTCAGGTTTTCACATAATACGGCAGAAAGGACCTTCTAGTAGATGTTAAACAGGCGTATTCCTCTGTATTTGGAACAATCTCCGTGTTTTGTGAATCAAGGTCACAATGCATTTCTGGATGGCAGTTTTGTCTGCTTTTGTATCGGCTAAGGACCTAAGCTTGTTTTTCGACTGCATTTTGTCTTTTGAAGTTCCTAACATTTTTGAGTGCTATTCACACGAGGTATACTCGAAGATATTTGCATGATACTGGTACACACCAGAATTTGTTAAGGTACTGCAAAGTCCTTTGAAGTTGTGCAGGGAAGATACGACAAAGGGACAAGAATTGCATTGGACCTTACTTTAGAAATTTACCTGCAAAAGCATAGCTATACAGATTTTTTCAAAAACCGAGATTTGTCCATTTTGGCTTTTATTGAAAAATCAGGTTAGAGTGATTTTGGGGAGGGTAGTATCTACTAGGACAGAATCTTTATAAGTGAGCAGCTTACAGCCAAAAAATTTATTGTATCTGTTAGCAGCTTAGGCTGAAATAACAAACACCTATTTGAACTCTTGGATTTGAAGATACGCTTGTTGGAAATGATTGTCTTCTCTAGTCATACAAATCGACAACTAGGATGTTTTGAAAAAGCGAAATTTATGCCAGCTTGCGTTTTTCGATGGAAAAGATGTTGGATAGTGGAAGGTATTCTAGTAAACAGATCGTTTAACGTGGGAGATGATTTTCGCCAGTACGAGATATAGAAATTGACAAGGGACTAACAAAAAGTTGACATCTTGTCTCCTCTACTGTGGTGTATTGGGTCGATTAAAAGTATAGGTTAGGTTGATGAGGCAGACGATGTGTGTCTTCCCTCATCGCACTCAGGTCAAAATAGACCCATTGTGATGCCAGTTGGGGGTCTACTTGTGTGGTTGGTTCATTCATTGTCCCGTTACTGTCCATTGTTGTTAGCCTCTTTCCAGCCATCCAGATGTTGTTGCAAACCTGAAAAGATTAGGGAGAGGGATTTCGGATAAATCCGTGAGGTAAAGTATTTTCCTAAGGTTCTCATTCTTAATTGGCTGAGGCCTGGGCAGTGGCACAGAAAGTCACGTCTTTTGCAGGATACACAGCTAACACAACTCAACGTCTGGCAATATAAAGAGTTTTTCGATGGGGACTTCCGAACTTCGACAGTTGATAGCAGCCATATTTTTGAAGCTCCACCCGTTAAATTGGTTATCGTTTATTCAGACTGTTTTGCCAAATCAACATGGACGGACATAGCGTTGAACAACACATTCAAATGATAAAATTGTTTTATCAAAATGGGTGTTCTGTTCCACGCGCTTCTTCAATTTTACGGTCGCTAAAATCTTCCTACCGGGAGGACTATTCGCAGTGTGATGGATCAATTTTAGTCCACTGATTCAGTAAACGATAAACCAACACCCGTTTGTCGACGAAACGCAAGATCTGCGGAAAACATCCGTGAGAATGTGCAGGAGAATCCAGAAAATCCACAACAACAGCGAAATACCATGGGGACTTATAGTTCTGGAGAATCAAAGACCACAACTTGGCAAATTTCGCTTCGTGACTCGAGTCTGCACCTTTACAAAATTTAACTGACAAAGGAGCTTTTGGTAAAGAACCATAGACAACGACGTGTGTTCGCTGAATGGGCTCTGGAGCAGTTGGAAACTAACCCTAATTTTCATCGAAAAATCATCTTCAGCGATGAGGCCCATTTCTGGTTGAATGCGGGTACGTCAACAAACAAAGTTGTTGACTTGGGGACGGTACCAATCCACTTGGGATCCAACAGCGTACCATGCATCCCGAAAAATCACCGTTTGATGGGGGTTTTGGGCTGGCGGCGTCATTGTTCATTATTTCTTTGGTCCGGCACTAAATAATTTAGTCTCAGAAATGTTCTGTTTACACCGTACATGACTTAATGGTTTATTCCCACGATCAGCCCCAATGGCTAAGTTTTCACCGTGGACAATAACCTATTTTAACAAGTAGTATATCACTTCATATGAATTTGTGGCGACATCTATGCGAAGGTAGAATAAATAGTTTAGTCCAGGTCACCTAAATAAGTGGACTGACCTAAACAATTTAGTACTTGTTCGAGGTGTTTACACCAATGGGACTTACACCAAATGTAGTCTTAGTCCCGATGATTACCAACTTCTTTTATCCTGAATTGGATGCTATGGACTCCAACGACATGTGGTTTCCAGAGGATGGCGCTACGTGCCGCACTGCTCACACCACATCGGAAATTCTGTACGAGTGATAGGTGATGTGGGTATTTCTGAAGTCGCAGGTCTATGCGAATAAACCACAAAACACAGCGCTCTTCAAAGCCAACATAACCCATACCATCGGTCAAATTAAGCCTGATTTATGCGCCAATATCACGGTCTTATATTTCATGCAAAATGGCATCGATAGGCCTTTCAAACGAATCCGCTGATATCTCACACACACTTTTTTTATTTAAATTTTAAATATAGGAAGCGCCTAATGAAAGCCCTTTTACTTTTAATTTACCAATTTATTTCGGTGCAGAACAAAATACATACCACCCTAAACAGAATAGGCATGGTCTCGAGAGACAACTCAAACGCCACACAACAGCGAAATAACGTGGAGACTTTTAGTTTAAACTCTTTATCTCTCTATTCAAGACCAGATTACGACGTTTTCATCAAGACACAAGAACGGTCCCAACTGATGTGCTGGTTTTCCTCACTCCACCAACAGAAAACCTCCTGGTTTGACTAAAAATGCTAGCAGCTAAAATTGAGACTTGAACCTTGTGAAAACTACCTTTTGGTAGTTAGCCTCTATAGTCCGCTGGATGATTGATTCAAATTAAGGGTTGTCGATGGGTGGGTCCCAAAGGCTGTTGTAGAAGCTTCCGTATTATCTGGTTGGGGTAGGTCAGCCACCGATTTTTGTTTCATTATTTTGCTCAACAGTTGCCAAAATGATTGCTCGATGGCAAGGCATCTTAGACGCCTCTTGGACCTATTGTATGTAGGTAACATAGGTGTTGTTTGGTTTCGATGAAGTCTGATGCAAGTGCCTGATATTTTACTCCCAAATATTTCGATCCATTCAATGCTATTGGGTGAAAGGGTGAACATCCCGGATCAGCTTAATTCTTTGGCTAAGTATACACTTTTCCTCCTAAGTGGAGGGTTCTCTAAATGTAATGCAATGCTGCCTCGCTTAAGAATTAGGCTGACGTTAAACTGGTCTTTAAACTTCTCGATTGAGTTTATTTTATTTTCCATTCTGTTGGCGCAACAGGTTCGTTTGTGCGTGTGTACCTCTGGCACGATGGCGGAACCTTCAGTTTTATGCCGATTCCGAACGCCTGAATTGAAATCAGCTTTTCGTGACAATTGATGCTACTCGATTAATTTGTCATAATTGCGTCCTGGAAATCAATGCCCTGCTTCGTCGTTTCTATCGCTGAAATCACATTACGCAATTGTGATCTGAAAACCGGGGTTTCATCAAGTTTAATGTCGAAAACTTGACAAACGCCATCGTCGCCAAGCGAATTTGGTCTAGTCCCCTGTCAATCTCGAAGGTGGAACTCCAGATCATCTTCGATGCAATACAGAAAAATAAGTCAGCGGAAGTCGATGGTATATCCAACATTGTACTGCGAGATTTACCCCCTGAAGCTGTGGATATTTATGCCACACTTGTGCGAGTGCATGTCTAGTTGATTTAGAGAAGGCTTTCAGCACCGTGTGGTTAGAGGGCCTATATCTAAAGCTGATCAGACTTGGCATAAGTAAACCACTGTTATATATGCTCCATGACATGGTGAGTGGTAGGACGTTTGTTGCCAAAAGTGGCAATGTAACTTCTACTACAGATAAATATCTTGAGATATCGTGATTCCACCTGAAGCTCTCCTATATTTGTATAGTCGAGGGATGATATAGATAGATCGGCGGTTCCGAAGAACTGTCGGTAGGCGGCTCCTATACGACCGAGACGTTATCGCTCAAGGCGGTGGAGAGCGCCTGCGGTTTAGTCGGAGTGTATCCGATTGAGACTGCCGGAGTATGTTGCAACAGGAGAACCTGTGAAGGCTAACAGTCACGGTGGCACCAAAAAAAGTTCAATGATCTATACTAAGCTTATGGTCGCTGATTCAAATCCAAAAGGTGACAACACATGTTTTTTTCACTGCTCCACCTCTTGCTAAAGTCTGACAAATATCTAAGAGCATAAAACTATCATGAGAAGCTTCTCAAAGATGCTATTCGGAGCCGGCGTTAGGGGTGGTAAATGTCGGCAATCTCTCTTGTTTACGTCAGGTAGTAGCTTCAGATTAGTCCACTTCTTGTAAGATTGGTATGGGAATTGTCAGCCTACAACAGCGTGTTGCATCAAATTGATGGAAGATCTGCAGTGAATGGATTGAAGAGGATTGGTCTTAACCTCGATCCTTGTGGTCCTTTAGGGTTTATCCCTTTCGTCCCAGATTTTGAACCTAGTCAATGAAACAGTCCATTCGTTGAATATTTAGTATTCTTACCAGATATTGCGGGAAACCAGGGTTCAATATGAATCCTCTGATCCAGACCCATTACACGTCGCAGGATATTTCGTTACACTATTACAAAAAAAAGGTTGCGATTTACTTGCTAAGGAGAGCTCTATGCCTTGACAGCGAACTTCCTCATTGGGTAGATGGACCTCTTACGGATTTCCTTCAGTGTTTTCCTGTTGGCATCCCTTGGCGACAAAGCCTTGCGCATAGCACGGGTCTTTTTCTTCCTCAGATCCAAAGACTTGTACTTCTTGTTCTTGTACACTTTGCGCTAATTCTCCTTTTGCTTTTGGTGCATAACAATGTAAACACGAGCGATGGCTTTACGCACAACACGGATCTTGGAAAGCTTTGATGGAGCTCCGCCAGTCACCTTGGCAACACGAGGACCGAGGAGTTCATTCTTCAGCTCTTCGAGCTGTTTGGTGAGCTCAGCCTTGTTCTTGGTCCTCAGATCGGAGCACTTGACTTTGACCATCTTGGCTAAATTCAATCGTCAAAAAAAAAAAAAGGGTATGCATGGTTGGTTTTCAGACAATCGTAGTTATCGGTTGTTTGACTTTTTTGACGGCATGTACTTAGTCTTGTCCTCGTTTACTTCAAGGCCAAAGGATTGCCTGTTCAATCGCCGTGAACGCTTCTATCACGGCACGCTGCATGTTGGGAGCGACCGATGATGCCAATATCATCCGCATAGCCAAGCAGCTGGACGGACCTGTGCACCCTGCGCACTGTCTGCTCCAGTACGAGATTGAAGAAGTCGCATAATAGCGCGTCTCTTTGCCGAAATCTGGTGCATGTTTGGCATAGTTCGGAGGAGCTACTTCCAAACTACACATTGCTACCGCGTGTTTTCCAGCGTCACGCGACACATCTGAATCAGTTTTACAAGGATTGACCTCCTGACGATGTATTCTATGTATGCGGCTTTGAAGTTGATGAAAAGGTGGTGTGTTGAGACTTGGAATTCGTTGGTCTTCTACAGGATTTGCCTCCGTGTGAAAATTTGGTCTATAGTCGATCTGCCGGGCCGGAAGCCACACTCGTACGTGCCGATTAGTGAGTTGCAGAACGGTTTTAGACGTTCACCCTAGGTTTCCTTCGCTGTCTCGAAGAGCCTTCGTTCCAGTTTGTAGCCAGCAGCCAATTGCTTGTTTTTCTTTTATAAATCTTTCGGTTGCTGCTTCCCTATAGTGGTTTCGCCTACCTCCTTTATGATGTCGCGACACTGGCACCACCGATTGTTGGCGTCTGTGATACGTGGGTGCACAGAGGAGATTTTCATACTCAGGCCCTCGCTGTAGGTTCTGGCTACTTAGTGGATCCTTAGCCTTGGAAACCTAGTGCTACTTATCACCGTATTACGAGCTGCTGCAAAATCGATTTGAGGTCATAAAACTCCTCCTTGATGGGATCTTCAGCCTCGTCGGTAAGGGCGTGTGCACATATTAGGCTTATGCTTGGAAAGTAGCATTGATGCATATCGCAGAAAGCGATCACTTATCGGCTTAAAGTCCATGACTTGTATCCTAATCCGATTTCCCACTACGAATCCGCATCCTAATACATGCAATCTTTTGTTGCAGCTTTAATAAATGTCGCTTTTTTTTTCCCTTCATCGTATCGTATCTCCTGCGGTTATATCTGCCTTGTACGGCGTGAGGACTGACTCAAGTTTTTGAGTAGCACCTGGGGTGTAAAGTGTTCTTACATTCCAGGTACATACTCTCAGATCATAGTCCATTGACGTTCCGGGCTTTGTTGCCATTTGAGGAGTTCCATTATTCGAGGCTGGTTACACTTACCAGTTCGATCTAACTGGAGCTGTAGGCGCCACTCTAGAGAATTTTCCAGCTGTCGCCTGTTAGTAAGTACCTTAGTGAGAGGACACTCCTCTCCCCTGTCTCGTTCGCTGCCACTAACGACCTTCCACAAGGGTTATACCTCATCTCCAGTCGATGTACTAGGCACCCACCTGTCACCATCGTGGAGGTGAGAGTAGGAGTTGATAGTGAGAGTCTAGAGTAAGAACGCTTGTGTTCTTATGTAATCGCATCACTACCATTATGGGGACCACCAAGGGGATCAAGTGAAAAACTTAATTATTTGTCCGTTCTTATCCTTGGAAGCTTATTCTCTCACACTGCACATCCCCATTGAAATAGATTGAACCCATCGACAAACTCGAGTTATTAAAATAAAATCTCCATCACCACATCTCGGCGCTTCTAACAAAAGCCCAACTATGGCTGGCCACTGTTTCGAAAACCTAAAATATGAGGCAATTTGTCATAGGCCCTAATTGTAGCGTCACAACCATAAATCACGCTTACCATGCTCTCGCCTGTATGCAACTGCTGGACCCCGACGATCGCTACAACAAGATTCTCATACGGAAAAATTCAAGTTGTCCTGAACCACTATATAGGCAGTCGGTCTATTAATTATTTCCAGGACGATGGGAGTTTTTTTTTTAGTTTGTATCTCTTCTCGTTTGCATGCGAGCCTGCCTGGCATCCACATCCACATCCACGTATTAACAATTCACCAACTCTTGTGGTGGCATTTCAAGTATGTGCGGCACTGTGTCCCGCTTCTAAGAATAAGTCGACCAAAATAAAAAGGCCTCGAACCACTGGAGCCCAAGTATTTATTTGGTACCGCGAAATTAAATTTTGTATACCTACAGCCTGTCAAGCGGCAGGCCGGCTCTCCCGTCGTCGTCGAAAGGAAGAATAAATATTGCTTCTAGGGTCGGCCTCCAACGGCAAGCATCTCTACCCCTGGAACACGCCGGTCCAGAAGCAACTATTAAGAGATTTTTCACTCCTTGCTGAAAGTTTTATGATGCGCTGACCCTGGAGCAGCAACGAGTGCTTAACTCTTCGCCGAATTTATCGCATTTACGGATGAGGAACGAGGGAAGGGGTGTCATCCCTTCACCAGATGAAGTAGAAGACGGGCGGCGCACTTTCAATTGTCCACAGCGGTGTACTACATGTACTCGTATGTGCCGACCTCATACCTGCTGATGTAATATTGGTCACTCGTGTTCCGTGGTGGGAATTTGTCGCGTAAAACACACCAAGAGTCCTTTTATAGCCTGCCGCGCGCTGTTCACCGTCGTCATTGTCGTGAACGTGAATGTTGCTTCTGTTCCGTTTCTGGTGGCGGCGCTTGCTGTTGGCACATTTCTAAGGACTAACGTACGCAGTGTCCGCGTAGAGGTGGAGGTGGCACCGTCACACCATTCACATGAAGGATGGTTCCTTTTGTCCGGCAGTCGGTTCCCTGCTCCGAGAGTAGACCAAAAGGCGAACAAAAACTCATCCGACAGCTAATTATGACCTCGCAGTTTTATATTAAGGCGACTTATACTATTTTAACCCCCCCAGCTCTCACTGGTCAAGTGTGTGTGCCCTGTTGGGTTGGGTGTTTGTCTTTACATCGATTTCGGAGGGTAGGTGTTCGAGAGCGAGCCGCCGTCCCGGCCTGGCCGGCACAGTTGAATATTTTACTGTGAAGTGAACATTTATTGCGTTAGTAAGAAATAGTGCTATAAATATGTCGCGTACTTGATTTAGCGATATGCCTTCGTTCCGTTACGTTGAAAGGATCATAAAAACACAGCCAGATAGATATAATATTTGTTTGGATGCCATAAAAAGGACAAGAGCTTTCCGGTGGCAATACACTAGAGGAAAGGGTTCCATCGGCCTATATTGTTATTATTGGAACATTGAAACATGTTTTGTATATGGTCGTGCCTGGGGAGGACGACAACGTTTTTGAATTCCGTGTGGATACTGTGATAGTGCAAGTCGGGGGTTTTTTTTTTCTTCTTTCATAATGGTCTTCGATTGAGAGAGCGCGTTCCAATGTCAGCAAAAGACCAACTGCCCAGAGGAGGGAGAGAGTCATAAAAATCACCTTTAGCCCGGTGTGCAGTTTGGAAATGTCAGTGGGGCATGGGTCATGGACCAGTTAAGGGTAGGGGTACCTACTCTGGCCCATTTCACGTATCACTGTTGAGGCATTTTTATTAAATTAAAAAAAAACGTGATGTGATGTGGTGTTTCTGTGTTCCTCTTGATCCTTTGGAGTTTATTTAATTTAATTCCGTTATTTTTATTTTTTTTGTTAATAAAGTGGATTGCACATGTAGACAGGGTTGGGATGTGGTGTGGAAATAATTTTTTTTTAAATCAGATCCCGCGAATCAAACCACACACATTAGAGTTATGAAAAATGTTTTAATATCATTTAGAAGGTTGCTCTTGGACGTTGGGGGATTTTTTTTTCATCTTCAGCAAGGGATTCGACTTCCTCATCCTTAAAGTCTAGGGCAAGGGTGGGTGATTTATTTATTTGAATTGAGGGATATTGCCGGGTAAATGATGAAGTTGTATGTCATTTGTGTTTGTTTAATCATTTTTGGAGATTTTGTAATTTTTGTGTAGCGGTGAAGAGACACCAAGGTCTTTGACGAAAGCACATTAGTTAAGCCCTTCAGTTTGAAAGTTCAAACTTTAAGTAGACGTAACATATATGCGTTGATGCCATACTCAAAGAAAGAATAAACCTTTCAATAATTTTTAAGAATTTACACTACGGAGGAAATCCGTTTCTCACTATAAAAAACCGGGACTCAAGAAACCATGGTTCAATAAGAAATGTGAGCAAGTTGAAGCAGCAAAAAGGAATGCCATCGGACATTGGCACGCAGATCTAACTGCAGAGAAACGATTAGTTTCCATGAATCAGCGAAACATAGCCAACAAAGCATCAAAGAATGCCTACAACGAAAGAGTAACTGAAACTGAAACTGTCTGGGAGGCCCACGGACAATGACAAACGTAGTCAGTAATAATTTAAGCCACTCTCCTTACTTTTCTTACTTAAGTGCCGCTACAGTCATGAACCTGGGTCTTAACCCATATTCCTTAGCTAACCTCCAGTTGCGCAGTTCAACTTGACTGAGGTCGGTTTCTACTTACTTAAGTGGCGCTACAGTCCGGAATGAACCTGGGCCTCAACCAACATGCCTCTCCAATTAGCCCGGTCCTTAGCTAACTGCCTCCAGTTGCGCACTCCAAGTTGGTTGAGGTCGGTTTCCACTTGTGCGCGCCACTTAAGGCGAGGTCTTCCTCTACTGCGTCCGACGTCTGGCTGGGAATCGAAGACTCTGCGAGCCGGAGTATTGGTGTCCATTCGTTCTACATGTCCTAGCCATCTTAAACGTCCAATGCGGAGTTTTTTTGACCAGGGGCATGTCGCTGTACAGCTCGTATAGTTCTTGGTTGAATCTTCGTCTCCATAGCCCGTCAACGCAAACGGGACCGAAGATTTTTCGAAGAATTTTCCTCTCGAATCTACCAAGGATTTCTTCATCCGCTTTTGATAAGGTCCATGCTTCAGCGCCGTAGAGCAGGACTGTGATGATCAGGGTCTTATATAGGGTTTCCTTAGTAGTTCGAGTGAGGGCTTTACTACTAAATTGCCTTCTTAGCCCGAAGAAACAGCGGTTGGCAAGAGTAATTCTTCTATATATATAGTATACCAAAACTAGACATGGTTCTGTAAAGTTCGTCTCTATAAATGCTGTCATATGCGGCTTTGAAATCGATGAATAGGTGGTGGGTATCGATTTGGACTTCTTGAGTTTTTTCCAGGATCTGCCGAAGTGTGAAAATTTGATCGGTTGTGGACTTTCCTGGCCTAAAACCACACTGATAAGGGCCAATCAGGTTGTTGGTAAACGGTTTCAGGCGTTCACATATTACGGCAGATAGGATCTTGTAGGCGATGTTGAGGAGACTTATGCCTCTGTAGTTGGCGCAGTTCAGAGGGTCTCCTTTTTTGTGGATCGGGCAAACGATGCTGAGGTTCCATTCTTCAGGCATATTTTCATCCGACCAGAGTTGGCTTATGAGTTGGTGGATGTTACTTACCAAGTCTTCTCCGCCGGCCTTATAGAGCTCAGCGGGAAGGCCGTCATTTCCGGCAGCCTTATTAAGCTTGAGTTTAGATATTGCTATCCTCACTTCACTCAGGTCGGGTGGTTGGCAGTTTTCGCTGTCGTTGCCAATATTGAATGGTTCGTTCTGCCTGACAGCGGAATGTTGTTCGTCATCGCCGTTTAACAGTCTGCAGAAGTGGTTCTTCCATATCCTCAGCATCGACTGTGTCTCAACTACAATATTTCCTTGTTCATCTCGACAGGATTCTGTTCGAGCCTTGTATCCTTGGCTTTGACGTTTTACACTTTGGTAAAACTTGCGAACATCGTTCCTGGAGTGGCACCTCTCTATATCCTCGATCGCGCGCTTTTCTTGCTCTTTTTTCTTCTTTCTGAAAAGCCGATGTTCTTACCTTCTTCTTTGCCTATAGAGCTCAATGGCAGCTCTCGTCTTCACCTGCAGCTTAGCCTTGTAGGCCTCGTTCTTGGCTGCGAGCATCTGTCGGCATTCCTCATCAAACCAGGGGTTTCTTGCTGGTGGGCGCGAGAAACCTAGCACATCAGTTGCGGCTGATCTAATGGCTATAGTGGCTATAGTGGCATTTCGTTCCGTAGCGAAATCAATAAGCCTAAGTCCGTTACCAGACGTGTTGTCGTGTAGGCTATGTTTTCCGACAATACTTCTAAAGATGTCTTCTCTTCCTACCTTTGCGTTAAAATCTCCCAGCACGATTTTAACATCGTACTTCGGTAGTCGCTCATAGGTTTTGTCGAGGAGCTCGTAGAAGCAATCCTTAGCTATATCATCTTTTTCTTCCGTCGGAGCGTGAGCGCATATAAGGCTTATGTTGGCGAATTTGGCCTTGATGCGGATTGTTACTATGCGTTCGCTAATGTCTTGGAAACATAAGACTTCTTGCCTAAGTCTGGCACTTATAACAAATCCGCATCCGAATAGTCGCTGTTTCTGCTCACTATAACACGGTCCGTAGTATATGTCACAGTTTTTCATCCTCTTTTTGCCCGGCCCATCCCATCGTATTTCCTGGATGGCAGTAATGTCTGCTTTGTAGCAGTTTAGGGCTTCCGCTAGTTGTTCGCCTGCACCTCTCCTGTTTAATGTTCTCACATTCCAGGTGCAGATACGAACGTCGTTGTCCTTTTTTCGTTTAGCAGGGTCGTCAACAATAAAATCAGTCCTTTCCGAGGCTATTGGTTGCTTCGTAACCATGATTTTTTTCTGTGGGTGGGTAGTTAACCCAAAGCACAACCCCCAACCTGGAGGGCCAGTTCCAATTTATTAGATACCCCTAGGACACGGGGCCATCAGTATCCACTACGGGATTGAGCGCTGCCGTTGGCCTTTCGGTTCATCCGCCACCATCTCTGTTCAAGGTTCCTGACTAACCCTTGAAATTCCTAGACAACCTGTTGTCCGAATATGTCAGAGCAGCTCAGCTAGGTTCGCCTGGGACAGCAGGCCGGGTATTCATCCGTGCCATTCTCACCAGGGTGTTTATAGTGTTGCTGTTTTTCGTCGTGTTATCAACACTCGCGCTTATCGTTTAGCAAGTCAAATCCGGTTGGATGAGACCAGTACCCGATGGTTACCACTTGGAGGTAAAGATAAGCACATTTGATGTGTAGTCAGAGTTGCAACACTGGGCATTGCCAAGTTAACGCCAATCAGAGTCTACCCTCGTTTTACAACACCCAACCATCTATTTCTACTTATGGGCGCCATTTAAGGCGAGGTCAACCTCTCCTGCGTCCGACCTCTGGCTCGAGCCAGAGTATTGGTGTCCATTCGTTCTAGCTATAAAAAAGCTTAAGAACAACAAGGCCGTATGTTCTGATGGCTTACCAGCGGAGCTTTTTAAATACGGTGGTGATGTTTTGGTAGGGAGCATGCACCGAATCATCAACCGAGTATGGGTGGAAGAAAACATGCCCGATGACTGTACTATCAGCTCCATATGCCCCATCTGCAAAAAAGGCGATCCTATGTCTTGCAAGAACTATCGAGGCATATCCATGCTTAATGTCGCATCGACATCCTATCCAACGTACTGTTTGAACATCTAACACCGTTCTGCAACACACTAATAGGCACGTACCAGTGGGGCTTCCGGTCCGGCAGATCGACTGTAGACCAAATTTTCACACTGAGGCAAATACTGGAAAAAAACAATATTCATCAACTTCAAAGCCACGTATGATAGCATACATCGTCAGGAGATCTATATGGCGATGGCCGAATTCGGAATCCCGGCAAAACTGATTTAGCTGTGTCGCGCGACGCTGAAAAACACGCGCTGCAACGTGCAGTTTGGAGTAAAGGGTGGTTAAATTTTAAGGGCCGATGTTGATTTTGAATAAAATTCAAATTATATAGGAAATCATTGTCATTTCATTTTATTATGATAATATTGGAATGGTTCAATTATGTATGGAACAAAATATCGGCCAAATGGCCGCCGCGACCTAGGCGGCACACCTCCACCCGATGGTCCAAATTTTCGATGACACTGAGGGATAATTGAGGTCGTATGCCGTTAATGTGCCGAATTATCTCATGCTTTAGCTTTTGAATTGTTGCTGGCTCATCGACGTACACCTTTTCTTTCAAATAACCCCAAAGAAAGAAGTCCAAGGGTGTCAAATCACATGATCTTGGCGGCCAATTGACATCGCCACCACGTGAGATAACACGGCCATTGAATTTATCGCGCAAAAGAGCGATTGTTTCGTAAGCTGTAAGTGGCAAGTGGCACCGTCTTCCAATTCGGGCCATAAAAAGTTGGTTATCATCTCACGATAGCGAACACCATTCACAGTCACTGCCTGACTGTCCTCATTTTGGAAAAAAAAAACGGCCCGATGATGCCGCCAGCCCAAAAACCGCACCAAACGGTCACTCTTTGTGGGTGCATTAGTTTTTCGACAATCTCTCTTGAATTATCATTCGCCCAAATGCGGCAATTCTGCTCAATTGCGCCTTGTAAGCGTGTAAATGCAAGTCTTTATGCATAATGTTCATCAACGACGAGGGAGTTGAGGTGGACAGCTCTTCAGCCACACTATCGCGAACAGCAGCAATATCTTCTGCAGTACGAGCTGTACGAGCATGCATTGTGTTTTCACATCTTCTACAGACCCGGTTTGCTCAAATTTTTGCACGATTTTTCCGATTGTACGCACATTTGGAAGATTAAATTGACCGAAGAAATCACAAAGTGCACGATATGAGTTTTGATTTGAACGCTCATTTTCATAATAAACCTGAAAGACTTTAACGTCATAACGGTTCAAATTGAGTTAAGCTGAAATTGAGAACTGTCAAATGAAATGCAGAAAAAAACTTGACGTTTAGGTGTGGTTCCCAGACTGACCTTCCACAAACACTTCACCGCTGGCTTTCCAACTAGAGAGGATTGGAAAAACGCAGTGGTTGAAAAAGATTTGGACACACTTATATACACCGACGGCTCCAAAATGGACTGCGGAGTTAGCGCAGGTGTCTACTCGGACACACTAAAAATAAAAAAATCGTTTCGCCTCCCTGATTCCTCCAGCGTATTCCAGGCGGAATTGTTGGCTATTAGGGAGGCTTGTCACGCGATTAGACACGATAGTACTCCCAAGCAAAATATCGCTATTTTTGTCGACAGTCAAGCCGCTATTAAGGCGATTATCTCGGTATCGACGTCATAAAAACTAGTACTTCAATGCCAGAAAGAACTGGCCTCCATTGGGAGTCGGTACAGTATCACTCTCATATGGGTTCCAGGCCACAGTGACATAGATGGAAATGAACAGGCTGATGCCCTAGCCAGGTTGGGCTCGTCCCTTCCCAGCTCACGTGCAATCGGCATTCTCACTCCTTTAAAAACTATCATGAATAATATCAACACACACTCTCTTAAAACAGCTGAACATAGGTGGCGAAACCTTAGTGGGTGCGCCATTTCAAGAGATATGTGGCCTCGCTACAACAAGACAAAAACACGCGACCTCTTAAGCAGATCCCGTAAGGAAGTCTCCAGGGTTATAGCAATTACCACTGGACACTGGCCCATCGGTGACCATGCGTTAGAATGGGTATACCCCACAACACCAACTGTCGCAGTTGCAAGGAGGTGGGGGAAAAGGAAACTTTAACTCACTTTCTGTGCAAATGCCCGGCTCAGTCAAGAGCAAAACAACGAACTCTAGGCAAACCTTTCTTTGACAATATCCGCGACCTCTCTGATAAACACATCAAAGAACTGATCGCCTTCCTTAATGTCACTGGTTGGATTTAGTACACGCCAACTAACAACAAGATACAACATTTAACCGCACGAGTATTTGGCATCAAAACGGCGCACTCCAGCGCTAATTGTGTTTCGTCTTGTATGAACAGCCAATCTAACTAACTAGGTGTGGTTCACATTCAACATCGGCCCTCAAAATTAAACCACCTGTTACTTGGTTCTACTTGTGCGTGCCATTTTAGGCGAGGTCTCTCTCTACTGCGTCCGACGTCTGCCTGGAAATCGAAGACTCTGCGAGCCGTAGAATAGGTGTCCATTCGCTCTGTATGTCAACCTCTCTTAAACGTCCAATGCGGAGTTCTTTTTTGACTACAAGTATGTCGCTGTATAGCTCGTATAGATCTTGATTGAAATCGTCAAATTGTGCCTCTGGTTGGCTCGAACATTTTGCACAATCATGACAGAGCGTCGCTTTGCCTTAATCCTTTTTTTAAGTTTCGAATGTGTCGTCAGGGTCGGCCTTGATGGAGCAGCGAGAATTTTGCATCGTCATCCTGCACAGACGGACTAGTTTTGGGGCGGTATACCAAAACTAGACATGGCTGTGTATTGGTCGACCCTATATATGCTATAAATGTATGCGGCTTTGAAATCGATAACTAGGTGTTGGGCATCGATTTGAGCTTCTTAGGTTTTTTCTAATATCTGCCGAAGTTTGAAAATTTGATCGGTTGTGGACTTTCCTGGCTTTGACGTTTTACACATTGGTAAAACTCGCGAACATCGTTCCTGGAAAAGCACTTCTTTCTGAAAAGCCGGTGTTCTTCTCTACCTCTTTGCCTATAGAGCTCAGTGGCAGCTCTCATCTTCACCCGCAGCTTAGCCTTGTAGGCCTCGTTCTTGGTTGCGATCAACTGTCGGCACTCTTCATTAAACCAAGGGTTTCTTGCTTGTGGGCTCAAGAAATCTAGCACATTAGTTGCGGGTGATTTAAAGTCTTGTTGCCATTCCTCTTTGACATTAGATCCTGGTATTATGATTTCAATATAGAAATGTTAAGGGATTCGCGTTCTGTAGTAGTTCGACATCAAATGTTCTCACAGTATTTCTGATTTGTTGTGGCGTGGTAGATAGATATTACTACCTTAGCTGCAATAAGGTTGTGGTCCGAGTCAAAGTATGGACATCGAAATGCGTGCGTTTTGTCTATCACAATGTGAACAATTTGATTGAACGTCGTCAATTAACCTAACTCCGTTGACGTGTTGTCGTGCAGGCTGTGTTTTCCTAAGTCTGTCACTTATAACAAATTCACATCGCTGTTTCTGCTCACTATAAGACGGTCCGTTGTAGATGTCACAGTTTGTCATCCTCATTTAGCTCAGCCCTTCCCATCGTATTTCCTGGATGGCAGTAAAATCTGCTTTTAAGCAACTTAGGGTTCCGCTAGTTGTTCGCGTGCACCTCTTCTGGTTAATGTTTTCAGATTCCAGATGCAGATACGAACGTCGTTGTCCTTTTTTTTGTTTAGCATAGTCGTCAACAATAAAATCAGTCCTTCCTAAGCACTTGGTTGCTTCGTGAGAACAATTTTTTTCCGTGAGTGGGTAGTTACCCAAATCACACATATACCCACTAACCTGAAGGGCCAGCTCCAATTAATTAGATACCCCTAGGACACGTGGCCATCAGTGTCTATTACGGGATTGAGCGCTGCCGTTGGCCTCTTAGCTCTTCAGCCACCAGATCTGTTCAAAGGGCCTGACTAACCCTTGAGATTCCTAGATGAGCTGTTGTCCGAATATGTCGGAACTTCGTCACCGTTGACTCCACTTTGGGGATTTTTTCGCAGCCGTCTAGGGAGGCTTTTTGATATGACACCTTACCCCTAGCTAGTTTTGGTGCACGATTGATATTTTATTTCTCACCTACCCCCCATATCTGCAGAAGATTCCTATATCCGTCACCAAAGGACGCTTTCGATGAGAGACTAGCAACTCCACACAGTGTTACTGTGGTCATTCAGGCCTATAGCGAATAAATTTTCCCGGGAAACTGTTCCCATTTAGCAATCTGATTTACATTGCTGACAAGGGAAAAATTCCCGGAAAAATTTATTCGCGATAGGCCTGATTATTTACGACGTTTTTCCTCTAGATTTGATTGCATTACCTCTCGAAGACCAGAAAACTTATATAAAACAGGCGTACCTAAGACCATTCAACAAGTTCTATATAATTAAACCACTTAAACCCGTCCCAGGCAGGATATTTAAAAATCTACAGAATCTAGGACCAAAATATCACGAGTCTACATGAATTTACAAAAAGTACCGGGTGATCCTTAACCACGCCAACAGTACTCATAGTAATATCCATATGTCTGAATTTTCAATGGAAAAGGAACCATCCTCGGATTTGTAGAAATGTTTCGCTTCTATTGGTCTAGCTCTAGACCTTCCATATGCTGTTGTCAACTTTGGTTTAAATTATCTCGATCTATAAAATCTATAAAAATTGTAAAGCTGTCCATTTGATTTTGGTTTTTTTTCTCTTATGATCAATTAGTCCTTCAAAAATGTATTCCTAACCCCCCCTCAATTTAACCGAAAATACTAAAGCCCTGCATTTTCCATTTCTCTTCCAGAATCAAATTGTGACGAAAATGGCAAAACCATATCGACTCTCACTCACAATTCCACTGAAATGTCCAAAGTACCAAGTATTTCCATGGAGGGATGTGGTGATGATGCATCACCCCTGCAAAAGGCGATTGCTCACCACAATTCATCGCAATCCATCTTCGATACGGGCCAATCGCACCAGCAGCAACAGCAACAACCAACCAGCAATAACATCATTCTTCTGCGAGGATCTCGCAACGAGAATGGCCAAATAATCATCCAAAACAAGCACGATGTGATAAGTTTCATCAACGAAGAGGACAAGCCCCTGATTCTGCATACGCCGCGTAAGACGGCCAATTCCAGCTCGTCCACTGGTGGCAACACCATTCTCCTGCAAACGCCAATCAATGCGAATCAACTGGAATCAGTGCTGCTGCAATCGGCGTCACTGAAAAAGGCCAACATTGGTGAACGTTCGTACCTCATCCAGAAGCAACCTAACCGGACGTACAGTACCGATGGCAATCGCCTTACAACTACAACCCTTTCCGGAGGAAATGCCAAGGGGCCGTTCATACTGCAGACACTGAAACGCCTGGAGAAGTCTCAGTCAATCCTGGTGATTAGGAATTCGAGTGCTAACAACAACAATAGCAGCACGACCACCACTTCCAGTAGCAGTGATGTGACAACCGCTGGCAATGTTAACACTGCCACATCTACGCCACCATTAGCCACATCATCGTCATCCGCGACGTCGTCATCGTCGTCGTCTTTGGCCTTCTCCCGGGTTACCACGACCCCGCAATCAACACAAACCGGGTTGCTGAAGCAAAGCTCATCGGTATCAGTAACAGCAGCAGCTGTAGCATCTATTCCCAGTAGGGCCAAATCTACAAATGCCCGTTTAGGCATTATCCAGCAGCATGCCAACAACAACGGTCATAACAAAGGCAATAACACCGGCAATAACTACAACCGGGCCGCTCGAGGAGGAGGAGTAGCAGCAGGCGCCACTGCTGTGAGCCTGGATGATGTCCAGAATAAACTTGAGGCAGCAGGACATGGACAGCAACAAAAAAAGACGAATGTACCTCTTGGGAGTGGTAAGTGCTTTGTGTGTGTCATTCTGTTCTCATAATTACAAAGCAATGCAATCCTATGCATCATATCGTCACACGGGAGACTCCTAGTTGGGGAGAGGGTTGTGTTTGTGTTTGTGTGCATCCTGCAGGTGCATGAAGCCGCTCCACATGCATAGAAAAGGATGAGGGGTGGCAAACAATAGTGGCGATGCGATCCGAAGCTTGGCTGATAGGCATCGTTTTTTTCGTTTTTTGAATATTTTTGCGTTTTGATGGAGTCTTCTCTGAATACATGTCTGGTGTTAGTTATTCTGCCCAAGAGAGGGGCGATCGCCTGAAGTAATGCATTTTTGGGGACACTTTTATCCCAAATAGAGGGTAACACTTGAGATTGGTCGGTTGGTGGAGGGTTTTCGGAATGTAAGTGGAACATAAGCTGTGAATGGGCGAGGGTTTGTAGTAAAAGTGCAACGGTTCTGTGTTTGACAAATCGGAGGAATTTTGAAAGCATAAGGTCCAAGCATCTTTTGTTTCATAGGGTCAGGACGAAGTGAAACAAGAGTGGTGCCTTAGTTCACTTTGATAGTTTGCACTTAATAAAAGGTGCACTTGGACCATGAAGGGTGTACTAGTGTTACTTCTGAAACCGGTTGGATTTCCAGACTATAAAAGGTCCATTTTGATGCCACTAGGGCGTTGTGGGATTACTCCTTTTTAGTTACTTATCTAGGTTGTCTAGTGTTTCTCTCTTCCGTCCCCCAGTTCATTCAAAAATCTTCGCAAGCAACACCCAGTCGAAGAGCATCCCTGCGTAGGATGTAGTCGACCACTTTCAGTTTTCAGTGAACAATAAGTTGCGGTTTATGAAGTGTCTGCTATCTAGGTTTTGAGAGACACGTACCAGTTCATCAGGTGGACAGTTTTCCCTGAAATGTCCAAGTATCACGGAACTCAACAAAGTCTGCGCTTGTGCTGGATGTCGATCTTGCTTAGAGATTTACCGCAATCTTTCACTATCCTAGATTTAAGGGTATTGGATACTAGGGATCTTATCGCATTATCGGATCGGATTATTTATCTTTCCATCTTTCTTCCACCTCGGCGTCTTTCAATCTGAAGTCGTCGCTATTCATCAGGCTTGGTGATGAATAAGCTTGATGGTAAGGAAGATGGAAGGAGCGGTTGATTTAAAGTTCATTGGAAAAGACCCCAGCGGAAGCTCCTTCATGTGTTTTAGATCCGACTTTTAAGATGGATAATGATTCAACGTTACAGGACTTCTATCTGCAATATTTGTATTCCAGGTTGAAGTCCGTTTCGGTAAGTAGACAGTCGGTTTCAGGCGGTATATAACGTTGTAGTGCTATAATTTTGACAAGTCTCACACATATTCTCTTTCAATTTAAGGATGTACGCCAACCTTGGAGGAGAGTAAGTCTCAACCAAAGACGTTCTTCGGTTGCAAATGTAGTCAGTCTGGTTTGGAGCGAGCCCATTAGAAACGGTCTTATAAATGATCCAAACATACAAAAGTTTAGCGTTCTACATAAATCATCGCTATCTAGTTCATAGCATGCATACTTCAAACATCCTAGCCACCATCTAGAATATAAAAGGAGCTCACACTGACTTATTACCCATTGAAACTAGTGCGGAGGGACATTTTAGGCTATGGTATGCTATTCTATGATAAGATCTAGAATCACTGAGTAGCACTAGGCAACATCATCCTAAAAACAGAGAGCACAACACTGGGTGGAGTCATCTCTCTCTTCTTATGGATAATCGCCATGGCCATACTTCTAGTCTGACTTAATCGTTACAGGTGATCTAAGTGTCAGCGACGCTCACGTCATACACCCTCAACCAACCCCAAATATCGGGGATATATCCTGGATACCAAGCTTAGCTTAGGAAATCAAACAAAACTAGGAGTCAATGCAGGTTAGGTTAGAGTTGCTGCCAGCGAGTTCGCCACCACACACTTAGACCACTTTGTGGTCCATTGTGATACCACGTGGATCTTGTCCATTCTCCTTACTATCCGTGAGAAAACCATTCTGAGCTTTTAATGAAACGGAGGAGACTTTTTCGCATTTTTGTCAAATAGCTGAGATTTTGAAAGGAGTAAGCTCCAAGATGGGGCTTCCTTTTGTTTAATAGAGCCGGGCAGTTACAAAGGAGATGAAGTATTGTTTCTTCTTCCTCTTCGTCCATGCAGCTCCTACAGAAGTCATTTGAGCGAAGGCCTAGCCTTTCTGCGTGTCTTCCTTATTAAACAGTGTCCAGTGATGACACCTATAGTTGCGCTAATGAACGATCTATCAAGCGAAATCAGTCCCTTGGATCTTCTCAAATCCAGCTTTGGCCAAAATTGCTGGGTATTTGACACGTCGTTTCAAGACTCCATCAGAGATTTGATTTGCTGTTAGCATGTTTCGCTAGTAAGTTTTTATATGTTAGCGATAGGAGCACCTAGTGCACTCGTATCGGGTACAATTGGTAATGTGGCGAGTTCATCAGCCTTACAGTTCCCTGAAATGTCACTATGCCAAGGCACCCAGAATAGGTGAATGTTAAATTGCTTTGACACACCGTGCCGAGATTTGTCGTTTAATTAGTTCGCGGGTATTTTTGACCATACTTAGCTTCTACACCACGGTAAGGTAGAAATACACGTAGCAGAGGAGTCAATGCAAGGACTAAAGCTTTCTACGACTGTAGGGAAACATTCGGTAAAAGATGGGACTTACAACGGCAGTAGTTGTTCTGATACTTAAAATCAAGTCCATGTTTGGTGGCCCTTTCAGTAAGGGTTACATGCAAACTTCACAGCTAAACTTAAGTCTAGCAACACGACTGCGGTCATGACATCATGCAAGTGAATTTGATGCATGGTGGGTGGACCTTTAATTTTATACCGAACGGATTTTAATGACAATTAATACCACACGAATGAGTTGCCCAACCTTCCTAAGAAGAGAGCTACGACTAGGCATCGGACCTAGCTTGGCCGCATGGTCTCCAATTGGCGAGTGCCCCGTGACAATCGCCGTAATTCTTGCGATATCTGGTCGGGGTCTATTTAGTAGTTCGTTTGTTCTGTTTTTGTCATATGAGGGCCATATTGTCCTCGATATGACGCAATTTGTTAACCATCTCCATTTGGAGTCGGCCTTTTTCAGGAAGAAGGAGTGTATTTGTCGCTTAACCGCACCTAGCGGGATACAAACCCTTGCCGCAAGTGAGCTGTGAAGAGCTGAGCCTTGCCTGGCCAGCTCGTCTGCACGCTCGTTTCTTTTAATGTCACTGTGCCTTGGAACCCGGAGAAGCGTTCGCCAAGGTGGGCAAGTTCGTTCCGGCCAGTTTGGAGGATATGGTACCCGAGTTGATGGCCTCTATGGCTGCGTGGCTATCTATGAGAATAGCAATATTTTGCTTTTCCGTAGTGTCAAGCCTCCCTCATAGCCAGTAGTTCCTCCTGGAATACGCTGGCAAAGTCCGGTAGGTGGTATCATACTGATATTTTCAGTGATTCCGAGTAGACTCCGGACCCCACACCTCAGTTCATTATAGATCCGTCGGCGTAGATGACCGTGTCGTAATCTCTTACTTCTTCGTTTCTCTTCCACTGAGCTCTGGTCGGAAATCCTACATGGAAGCCTTTCTTGAAGCTTAGTGTAGGTGTTATGTAGTCTGTTGGAAACGTGACCAAGCCGTTTGGTAACGACTCAAGGGTGTTACTGTGGCCATACGGCCTTGCATTCCAGCATTCCTTGAGTCTTACTGAGCTGCCTAAAGCGGTATCTTTAATGTATAGGTCGAGAGGCAAGAGGCGCAATAGCACAGTAAGGGCAGCCGTTGGCGCTGACCTCAGCGCGCCTGTGGTGCCTATACTGGCTATTTATTGCAGCCTTTTTGGTCTTGTAAGGCTATAGCCTTTACTCAATGCGGGCCACCATACTAGTGAGCCGTATGTGAGAATTGGACGTATCCCTGCTGTGTACATCTACAAGGTCATCTTTGGTTTGAAGTCTACACATCTTTTCAAAGGTTTTGCTAAAAGCATAGAAGGCAACACGCGTAACGTAAAGTTGCTGTAAAACGCCGTGGGCAAAGCGATTGGTTTGAAAAAAATTTTAACTGTCAAAACATTTGTTGTAGCAGAAGTTGGAACCGCTTAGCAAGGCAATATGTCAAACCGTGCCCAAAGCAGTTGGCAGTTGGCAACGTCGGCAAAGCGAGTCTCCAAAGTGTGATTGTGTTTTCGCAATTATAGTTCTTGGAATCTTAATAACCCCAGTGTAAGTGAACCACAAATCCGACTTAATGTAGGATATTTCTAGAAACATTTTACCTTCGAAAAATTGTCATTCGAATTGTGTCAAAATGTCTAATGTCAGACATGAAATCTGCGTCTGACAGTCGACAGACAGAAATGGATTTCCCTCTCACCTTACAAATCCAAACAAATGCAATTCATTCCTTTCCAAAAGTACAAGGACTAATTAGGCCTCAAACGTGTATTTCGGTGTTTGTGTCTAAATCCTACATTGTGTTACTTCGTGTGCTACTCACCTTCTCTCGAACAAATGTTCTCGTTCTTATTTTTATTTTATTTTGCCATTTGCCGATTCGGTTTTAGTATTTTGTTGGCATGATAGAATGCCACTATAAATAAGCACGGGTTTCCGTCATTAAAAACCTCCCTACACACACACATATATATACATACAGGCGACGACCGCGTGCACAGACAACACGATATAACTCATAAACAAATAAACAGCCATTCACTCAGTAGGACATCGCCTGAAAGCTTCTCAGCAGACACATTCACTCAGGGAGAAGAGGATACAAATAGAGAGCGAGCCGAGCACACCAACCCAGCCAAACAAGGAAAAAAGGACGAGCCAAACAGAAAATCCTAAAAACGAGAAAAAATACTCGCAATTCAGTGAAACGTGTTCGGCATGATAAACAATTATTCAATTAAATTCAAATAAAAAGCCTCAGGATGAATGCGAACGTCCTCGACGGAGAGAGAGAGAGAGAGCATGACGTTGGTGGTGGCTTCGTTGGGGCGTTCGAAAAAAATGAAAAAAAAAAAAAAAAACAATTTTTCTATGAGGAAGACTTGCACCAGCACCATCACCATCACCATTTGGAGCAACCTTCAAAGAATAATTCCTTAAGGACTACTTGCTTCTTTACTCCGACACAGACACATACTCGATGGATATAATCAGAGGGTAACGCTAACGGTACACACGACTATGAGATGAGAACAAGGAGGAACAATAAAAACGAACTTTGTTTTCTTGTTAGTTAGTTTCGGAGAGGGGGCTACTTTTCGGTTTGGTTCAGTTCGGTGTATGGTCGAACAGTTTTCCTTCTCTCCTGACCAGGACAGTGTTCTGGCCGCTGGGTGTGGGTATCCTCTCATTAAGTTTGCACACTGGTGAAGAATCGGACACAAGATGCATACCATACCCACGAAAAGCGTTGAAAACATCTTAATTTGCGAATATCCTTCTTTCCATCGTCTTATTTGAAGAAAGCAGGATTCTTTTTTTTTGTTGCGTTGCTCTCCTGATATAAATTAGAAGACACGATCAAAATCACACAAAAGAGCAAAACGAGAGAAAAAAAGGACCCCCGCTCCATGGATTTGTTTATTATTGTTCCTAGAAGGAATAAACACAAAAAAAGGAAAAGAAATGTCTGGAGCGAGCAATGAATATTGATGATGAATGGACAAGTTTATTTCCGTTGCCACTGGACACAAGGTCCTTAAATTTGCTTTTTCCTGTCTCTGAATTATTTTACTTCCATGTGCCATGTGTGTGTGTTTCTCACACTTGCAATATCAGATATTGAGTGTCTAACACTTTAACATGTAATCGACTTGTGTAATAATTATCTCCTCCTTGGATCTGAAGAAGTTTTTTTTTTTTTTATTTTTGTGTGGGAAGGACATCTTAACGCCACTCGTACTATTCGTACTACTCGTACAAGTGGTTGTCAAGTGTGACCGTGTAAAGCGAGTGTCATCTTGGGTGGATGGAGACACACAGAGAGAGAGATGGATAAAGTGGAAGAGATGTAGACGAAGGCCGACGAGTGGTATATGGAGAGACGACAATCTCCATCTTGTGCTGATGTATCAAATAAATTTTCGCTGACGATACAGAAGGATGTAGGAGCACATCCTTGTGTTAAATCTTTTGGGTTATTGATATTTCGATTGTGATGGCACTTGGGTGGTACGATTTGCGATGTCGTCGAATGCCGATTCAAGTGTAAAAGCCGGTTGGGATTTTCTCTCATTTTGTTCTTCTCGAAGAGCATGTACGGTAGAGCTTGACTTTATTTTGTTCAATTGATATAAATGAAACTCAATGGGAATGTTTACACCGTGGACAAGAAACGGGACTAAGCTTAATTTGTTGTAAGTCGTCTCATCGGTGTAAACCTCTCGAACAAGGACTAAATTGCTTAGGTCAGTCCATTTATTTGGGTGACCTGGATTATTTAACTTTTTATTCTTTCTTAGTTGTCACCATAAATTCAAGTGGTATAATAACTGGTAGAGTAGTGAAGATTTTCTACTTTGCCCTTAGTCCCAGTTATTGTCCAACGTAAACGTAGCGACTGAGGAAAACACCATTCAAGTCAATGCAAAAGAGGTCTAATGAAGTATAGATGTCGTTAGTTCTGCATTTACAGAAAATTTCTGATACTAAAATATTGAGTGCCGGCCCAAATATAGTCCACGGTGCGGTGTAACTTACTTAAGTGGCGCTACAGTCCGGGATGACCCTGGGCCTCAACCAACATGCCTTTCCAATTAGCCCGGTCCTTAGCTAACTGCCTCCAGTTGCGCACTCCAAGTTGGTTGAGGTCGGTTTCTACTTGTGCGCGCCACTAAAGGCGAGGTCTTCCTCTACTGCGTCCGACGTCTGGCTGGGAATCGAAGACTGCGAGCCTGAGTATTGGTGTCCATTCTTTCTACATGTCCAAGCCATCTTAAACGTCTTATGCGGAGTTTTTTGACCAGGCGTATGTCGCTGTACAGCTCGTATAGTTCGTGGTTGAATCACCATCTCCATAGCCCGTCAACGCAAACGGGACCGAAGATTTTCCGAAGATTTTTTCTCTCGAATCGACCAAGGATTTCTTCATCCGCTTTTGATACGTTCCATGCTTCACCGCCGTAGAACAGGACTGGGATGATCAGGGTCTTGTATAGGATCTCCTTAGTATTTCGAGTGAGGGCTTTATTACTAAATTGCCTTCTTAGCCCGAAGAAACAGCGGTTGGCAAGAGTAATTCTTCGTTTAATTTTTGACGAGATGTCGTTGTCAGAGTTAGTAGCGTAGCCGAGGTAGACAAAGTCCCTTACTACTTCAAAGTTATATCTGTCAATGGTCACGTTCTGTCCAATTCGTCGATGTTGTGTGTCCTTTCGTGTTGACAGCATACACTTTGTCTTTTTGCCGCTTCCTTCTCTATACTAGCAAACGTGGCTATGACATCACGTTGAGCCCTACCGATGATGTCAATATCGTCGGCGTATGCTAGTAGTTGCACCGATTTTTGGAAAATTGTACCTCTGCTGTTGGCTCGGGAGTTTTACACAATCCTTTCAAGAATCAAATTGAAAAAGTCACATGACAGCGCATCGCCTTGCCTAAATCCTTTTTTCGTATCGAATGTGTCGGTGAGGTCGTTTCCGACCCTGATGGTGCAGCGAGAATTCTCCATCGTCATCCTACACTAAAGGACGAGTTTGGGCGGTATACCAAAACTAGACATGGCTCTGTATAGTTTGTCTCTATAAGTGCTGTCGTATGCGGCTTTGAAATCGATAAATAGGTGGTGGGTATCGATTTGGACTTCTTGGGTTATTTCCAGGATCTGCCGAAGTGTGTGGCCTAAAACCACACTGATCAGGTTGTTGGTAAACGGTTTCAGGCGTTCACATATTACGGCAGATAGGATTGTGCCTCTGTAGTTGGCGCAGTGCAGAGGGTCTCCTTTTTTGTGGATCGGGAAAACGATGCTGAGGTTCCATTCTTCAGGCATGCTTTCAACCGACCAGATTTGGCTTATGAGTTGGTGGATGTTGCTTACCAAGTCATCTCCGCCAGCTTGAAGGCCGTCATTTCCGGCGGCCTTATTAAGCTTGAGTTTAGATATAGCTATCTTCACTTCACTTAGGTCGGGTGGTTGGCAGTTTTCGCTGTCGTTGCCAATATTGAATGGATCGCTCTGCCTGACAGCGGAATGTTGCTCGTCATCGCAGTTTAACAGTCCGCAGAAGTGGTTCATTCATATCCTCAGCATCGACTGTGTCTCAACTACGATATTTCCTTGTTCATCTCGACCGGATTCTGTTCGAGCCTTGTAACCTTGGCTTTGACGTTTTACACTTTGGTAAAACTAGCGAACATCGTTCCTGGAGTGGCACCTCTCTATATCCTCGATCGCGCGTTTCTTGCTCGTTTTTCTTCTTTCTGAAAAGCGGATGTTCTTCTCTTCTTCTTTGCCTATAGAGCTCAATGGCAGCTCTCGTCTTCACCTGCAGCTTAGGTTTGTATGCCTCGTTCTTGGCTGCTAGCATCTGTCGGCATTCCTCATAAAACCAGGGGTTTTTTGCTGGTGGTATGGTGTGAATCGAGATGTTTAGGGATATGCGTTGCGCGAAGGCCTTGGCGGTCTCTTGCGATTGCAGTCTTTCGACAATAAATGTTCCTAGTATTTCTGATTTGTTGTGGCGTGGTGGATATTCGCATTCTTACCTTGGCTGCAACAAGGAAGTTTTCCGAGTCGATGTTAGCCCCTCGGAATGTTCGGACATCCAAAATACTGGATGCGTGCCTCTTGCCTCTTGTCTGGAGACCGCCATGTCCCCTTATGGATATCGAGGTGAGGAAACCGTGTGATGATGACGAAGTGGCATTTCGTTCCGTAGCGAAGTCAATTAGCCTAAGTCCGTTGCCGGACGTGTTGTCGTGTAGCCTGTGTTTTCCGAAAATTCTGCTAAAGATGTCTACTCTTCCAATTTTTGCGTTAAAATCTCACATCACGATTTTAACGTCAATGTCGCTCATAACTTTGGTCAAACCTTTCGCAATATAATATTTTTCCTCCGTCGGGACGTGAGCGCATATAAGGCTTATGTTGGCGAATTTGGCCGTGTTGCAAATTGTAGAAATGCGTTCGCTAATGTCTTGAAAACATGAGACTTCTTGCCTCAGTCTGGCATTTATAAATAATCAACATCCGAAAAGTTGCTGTTTCTACTCAGTGAAATACGGTCCGTACTAGACGTCACAGGTTTTCATCCTCTTTTTGCCCCGTCCATCGAATTTCCTGGATGGCAGAAATGTCTGCTTTGTAGTATGTTAGGGCTTCCGCTAGTTGTTCGCCAGCACCTCTCCTGTTTAATGTACTCACATTCCAGGTGCAGATACGAACGTCTCGTTGTGCCTTTTTTGTTTTAATTGGTCGTCGACAATAAGATCAGTCCTTTCCTAGGCTATTGGTTGTTATGAAACAAGCATTTTTTCCGTGGGTGGGTAGTTAACCCAAGGCACAATTCCCAACTTGTAGGGCCAGTTCCAATTTATTACTAGGACACAGGGCCATCAGTATCCACTACGGGATTGAGTGCTGTCGTTGAACTTTCGACTCATCTGCCACTATCTCTGTTCAAGGAGCCTGACTTACCATTGAGATTCTTAGATGTTGTCCGAATATGTCGAAGCAGCTCATGTGTCCATCCTAACTGTGACACCGTTGACTGCATCTCGGGTGTTCTTCCGATTCCGCCAGTAAATGGAATATGTGCATTAGTGTGAGTACATGTCTTCGGCGAGCTCTCATCTGCTGCCGTCAAGACTATTCACAGGGTTTGAGATCCTATCTTTCTCCACGGGAAGGCTGAGAGTCGTAGTTGGTAGGCATTAGCTAAGTGGAAACTCAAGATTTCATATAATTGCAATGCCTACCAAATCGCATTGCTCCCCTAAAATGTGCACCTCCCTCCTATAAGTTATATCGAAACCGAAGAAAAACCTCTCGTTTTCCAACTCAAAAAATAAAATTCAATATAAATCAAAAGCCACACTTGTCCGCCACATTAACATTGTAAAACTTACAAGTGCCTTCCGCCCCCCAAAAATATGTCCTTTCATAAGCTTGTCGTTTGCCCTTTGCCGTCTTCAGATTTGGCTGTAAGGGCGCACATTCACCGCTGTCGAGGGACTCTCTACTGATAGAAATCAGCCTCTGCTTGTGAATCCTTCAAAGGACATAATAATTTCCGAATCGCGTTTACGATGTCGATGGCACCTCATGTCGTCGGCGAGAAAATATGAATTCATCCGGAATTAATCGCCAGTCAATTGCGTGCGTCTGTTGATCTAAAGATTTCCTCCCACCAAGGACGTGCTAAACAGCGCCCCCATCTGGATGAATAACAATATGTTCACCGTCGTCGTCGTCACCATCACCACCACCACCGCCACCATAGGGTGTACAATGTTTTCCTTTTCATTTTTTTTCTGTTTTGTTCTCTCATTTTATTACACCGTTATAGTTAAAGTTATAAATTCCCTTTATCTCATACCTGGCCAACTCATGCTCTCTCTTCGTGGGCTTCGGGTGAATGGTTAAAGTTTTTTGGTGTACACTTCCGGTGAAAAATAAAAGCGGATCCTGGTACTAGGTAACACTTGTCTACTAATTAGATATCATTGCTTAATTTTTTTCGCTTCGTCTCCCTCTGTGTTTCGTTTTTTGTGTTCCTTTTCGTTATTTTTTTTTTTTGAATTTTGTTTGAAAGGCCCCGCGCGGCTATGGCACACCGTGATGTTGATGACGACGACGGTGATGATGAGGACAAAGGAAGTGCATAAAAGGCTCTGAGATCCTGGTAAAAAGGGTGAACAATGAAAAAAATTAAAAAAAAAATAGTAGTGGCAGCGGGTACACATCCTGAATGGGTATTTACATGCAAGCGAAGAGATAGCGAACTTCGGCCTTAATGGGTAATGATGTAGGCTTGTATCCTGCCTGCTTGCCGTGTGCTTCATTTATTTTTTTTCCTTCGTCCTTTCAGAGCTCGTGTGTATGTTTTTTTCCTGCTGTTCTTTTTCAAACATTTAATTTTAAATTTGACCCATCAGCTGAAAATAGGGGTAGATGGCGGGCGGAAGTGAACTCTAAAATAGCAAAATGAAAACAGGAAACAGGATTTTTTATTCCTCGCTTCAAATAGAAGGGTTTTTTCCTATTTTTTTGTGTTATTTTGTTTCTTTGCTGAGTGAGGAGGTGTTAATCAACTTTTAGCCGAAGTTGATGGAATGGAGGCAGGAGTATGATGGAAAAGCGCTGAAGGACACTCCGCTTGGGTGAAGTATTTAAGTTTTTCCCCCAAACTGTGTGACGTCTGAATTTGAAATGATTGAATGGCACTGGGGGTATTTTTGACCCTGTAAATGTCCTGTCATGTGTGTGGATGGTATTTTTAGACATCATTTTGTTATGAATGTAATTTGTTTGGTAATCTACTTACTAAGGCAGGCCTACGGGCGGTAGTGAACATTGATCAGAAGCAATGTCCGTCTTCAGTTAGCCTGGTCTTTACCTAAAGTTTGTTGAGTTCGTTTTCGACTTGTGGTCGCGACATAAGGCGATGACTTCATGTAATTACTTGACGGATTACTAATTGGTAATCAAAGATTCTGCTGGTCCAATGCGTTTTTATCAATGCCCGGGCACAGCTCGATACGTTAGATGAATCTAATCTTTATCCACTTTTGTTGAGCGTCATAAATGAGGGCTAGGGTCTTCCTATGAATTCGAGTTAAGGCTTTACAACTCAATTGCACTCTTAGTCATACAAAAATTCCTCAGATGTTGTTATTTTCTTCTCTTTTGAATATGGAGCTCTTTCAGCAACTATGTGGACCTTATTTTCAACAGCGGGCATCTATCGGTACTTTTATCAGTTGTGGGCTTAAATACCACATGTGTTCTTCTTCTTCTTCTACAGTCCGCGATGAACCTGGGCCTCAACCAACATGCCTCTCCAAATAGCCCGGTCCTTAGCTAACTGCCTCCAGTTGCGCACTCCAAGTTGGTTGAGGTCGGTTTCCACTTGTGCGCGCCACTTAAGGCGAGGTCTTTCTCTACTGCGTCCGACGTCTGGCTGGGAATCGAAGACTCTGCGAGCCGGACTATTGGTGTCCTTTCTTTCTACATGTCCTAGCCATCTTAAACGTCCAATGCGGAGTCGCTGTACAGCTCGTATAGTTCGTGGTTGAATCTTCGTCTCCATAGCCCGTCAACGCAAACGGGACCGAAGATTTTCCGAAGAATTTTTCTCTCGACCAAGGATTTCTTCATCCGCTTTTGATACGGTCCATGCTTCAGCGCCGTAGAGCAGGACTGGGATGATCAGGGTCTTAAATAGGATCTCCTTAGTAGTTCGATTGAGGGCTTTACTACTAAATTGCCTTCTTAGCCCGAAGAAACAGCGATTGGCAAGAGTTATTCTTCGTTCGATTTCTGACGAGATGTTATTGTCAGAGTTAATAGCGGAGGCGAGGTAGACAAAGTCCCGTACTACCTCAAAGTTATATCTGTCAATGGTGACGTTCTGTCCAATTCGTCGATGTTCATGTCCCTCATTTACTACTAAACCCATTTTTGCAGTTTCCTTTACTATACTAGCAAACGTGGTTATGACATCACGTTGAGTCCTACCAATGATGTCAATATCATCGGCGTATGCTAGTAGTTGCAACGATTTTTGGAGAATTGTGCCTCTGGTGTTGGCTCGGGAGTTTTGCACAATACTCTCAAGAATCAAATTGAAAAAGTCACATGACAGCGCATCGCCTTGCCCAAATCCTTTTTTGGTATCGAATGTGTCGGTGATGTCGTTTCCGACCCTGATGGTGCAGCGAGAATTCTCCATCGTCATCCTACACAAACGGACGAGTTTGGACGGTATACCAAAACTAGACATGGCTCTATATAGTTCGTCTCTATAAATGCTGTCGTATGCGGCTTTGAAATCGATAAATAGGTGGTGGGTATCGATTTGGACTTCTTGAGTTTTTTCCAGGATCTGCCGAAGTGTGAAAATTTGATCGACTGTGGACTTTCCCGGCCTAAAACCACACTGATAAGGGCCGATCAGGATGTTGGTAAACGGTTTCAGGCGTTCACATATAGGATCTTGTAGGCGATGTTGAGCAGACTTATGCCTCTGTAGTTGGCGAAGTTCAGAGGGTCTCCTCTTTTGTGGATCGGGCAAACGATGCTGAGGTTCCATTCTTCAGACATGCTTTCAACCGACCAGATTTGGCTTATGAGTTGGTGGATGTTACTTACCAAGTCATCTCCGCCAGCTTTATAAAGCTCAGCTTGAAGGCCGTCATTTCCGGCGGCCTTATTAAGCTTGAGTTTATATATTGCTATCCTCCCTTCACTTAGGTCGGGTGGTTGGCAGTTTTCGCTGTCGTTGCCAATATTAAATGGTTCGTTCTGCCTGACAGCGGAATGTTGTTCGTCATCGCCGTTTAACAGTCTGCAGCATCGACTGTGTCTCAACTACGATATTTCCTTGTTCATCTCGACAGGATTCTGTTCGAGCCTTGTATCCTTGGCTTTGACGTTTTACACTTTGGTAAAACTTGCGAACATCGTTCCTGGAGTGGCACCTCTCTATATCCTCGAACGTGCGCTTTTCTTGTTATTTTTCTTATTTCTGAAAAGCAGGTGTTATTTTCTCCCCCTTTGCCTATAGAGCTCAATGGAAGCTCTCGTCTTCACCTGCAGCTTAGCTTTGTAGGCCTCGTTCTTGGCTGCGAGCATCTGTCGGCATTCCTCATCAAACCAGGGGTTTCTTGGTGGTGGCCGCGAGAAACCTAGCACATCAGTTGCGGCTGATCTAACGTCTTGTTGGCATCGATGCCATTGTTCTTCGACATTAGATGCTGGTGGTGTGTTGTGACTCGACAGGTTAAGGGATACGCGCGAAGGTCTTGGCGGTCTCTGGCGATTGCAGTCTTTCGACATTAAATTTTTTCATAGTATTTCTAGTTTGTTGTGGCGTGGTGGATATCCGCATCCTTAACTTGGCTACAACAAGGTAGTGGTCCGAGTCGATGTTAGCCCCTCGGAATGTTCGGACATCCAAAATACTAGAGGCGTGCCTCTTGTCTATCGCAATGTGATCAATTTGGTTGACTGTTCGTTGATCTGGAGACTGCCATGTCCCCTTATGGATATCGAGGTGAGTAAACCGTGTTGCGGCTATGGTGGCATTTCGTTCCGTAACGAAGTCAATTAGCCTAAGTCCGTTACCAGACGTGTTGTCGTGTAGGCTATATTTTCCGACAGTACTGCTTAAGATGTCTTCTCTTCCTACCTTTGCGTTAAAATCTCCCAGCACGATTTTAACATCGTACTTTGGTAGTCGTTCATAGGTTTTGTCGAGGAGCTCGTAGAAGCAATCCTTTGAAACAATGTTTTTTCAATGGGTGGGTAGTTAACCCAAAGCACAACCCCCAACCTGAAAGGCCAGTTCCAATTTATTAGATACCCATAGGACACGGGGCCATCCGTATCCACTACGGGATTGAGTGCTGCCGTTGACCTTTCCTTCATCCGCCACCATCTCTGTTCCTAGATAACATGTTTTCCAAATATGTCGAAGCAGCTCATCTATGTTCGCCTGGGACGACAGACCGGTTATTCATTCCGCGTCATTCTGACCGGGGTGATTATAGTGCTGCTGTTTTACGTCTTGTTATCATCACTCGCACTTATCGTTTAGCAAGTCAAATCCGGTTGGATGAGACCAGTACCCGATGGTTACCACTTGGAGGTAAAAAATATAAGCACATTTGATGGTTAGTCAGTTACAACCACTGGGCTTTGCCAAGTTAAAGCCAATCAGAGTCTACCCTCGTTCTACAACACCCAACCATTTCGACAGATATACCTTAAAGTATATGGATGGACTCAGAATCGCTAGCTGAGTCGAACTAGCTATGTCTGTCTGTCCGTCCGTCCGTCTGTATGTCACCGATTTTTGGTTCTTAAATTTTGAGACTCTCTGCCCGACGAAACACAACAAGTGTAAAAAAATTTAAAATCATCACGTAAAACGTTGTTTTTGGCCAAACGGTCAAGAATTTTGAAAAAGTGTCTGAATTCATATTTAGACAATCTCAATATCTATGTTTCGTCCATATAAAGTTGTTTTGCCACGCCAACTTTTTGGGGTCGTTTTAATTAAAAAAAATCGTTCGATGCAAAATCATTGGTTATACCCTACCCCATAGCTTATGCAATAGAAAAACCTTGTTTTGTTGTCAAACCACAAAGTTTTAGATAATCTGTCTGAGCAAGATGTGGTGAAAACCTCATTTTCTATATTTCAGCCACATTCAGTTCTTAGCCCCGCCCACTTTTTGGGTTGATTCATTTAAAGGATCTGATGGGATGTAGCTGATTTTGGTTGGTTCACGATGGGCCTTTACAGATCACCTGCTATAACGCCATTTACCGAAGATTGCCTTATTACCGAAAGACAGTATACATAGCTTTGCTGCAGCATCCTTTATCCATTACTTGAGGACGCGACCAGTAGGGGAGCAACGCCCTCTGGGGGTGATCAGATTTCAAGACACTTTTTCCAATTATTATGTTTCATTTCAGCAGCTGTCAAAGCACACCAACGAAAACATGAATGGTTTTGAGTAAGCTCGGCTCTGGGTACTTACGAGCCTGTTGCGCCAAAAATTTGTACTTGTAGCTGTCAAAGCTACCAATAACATCCAGCTGTCAAAATAGGTCTGTTCCTGTACAAAATAATATTAACTGATTCTTACTGATTTTTACTGCGGAAAATTATTTGCATGCCAAACTTGCGTACGGGAACGGTTTTAAGTAAAAATCAGTAAGAATCAGTAAATATTATTTTGTACGGGAACGGACCTAATATTCACTACGGTTTGTCATTTCATCATCAATCGCTTCACGCGAAACTGTGCGGTTTATTGTCTCATCGATTTCTGTTTATTTATTTAGTTATAAGTTGGAATTACAAACAAATCTGTTCAACGTTTTAAATTTTGTTTACTTAATTAGATGTAATGTTCTTCATACGACTTGAATCATATAAGCAAATTTACTTAAATTTGTCATACATTACATTTTTTGACATTTCAGCATTAACCATTCGATTTTTGACTTTTCTATGAATTACAACAACCCTGGATTTCTGCGTTTACATCTATCACTTACTTTTACTTTTAAATTCATTTTTTATTCACTTTAAATACTAACTTAAAACTAGACAAAAATGATTAAATCTAACTTATAATTAACAATTTTTTTTCTTAAATTAACCTATCGGCCCTAAGCGGGCGCTCTAAGCTAATATTTACTAGTTTTTAATTTTGCCTTTCGGCTTAAATTTATCTTTTGTTTATTTGTGATATATATTTTAATTTTCAAAGAAAATTCAAAAAACTTTGATAAGCGACATTTTTGTTTTATATAAAAAGCTTAATCTAGGTTAAAACTAACTTAAGACTACTTAATACTACTTAAAACTACTTACACCTAACTTAATTATAATCGGGGTGGCGAGCACTCGTTGCAAATGCCCCGAGGGGTCGCCATCCCAATCGAGTTTTGGTCCACAGGCAGCCTGCAACCAACCATATTGTACCCCAATATGGTGTGCACGCCCCGCCCCAGACCTTGTTTCAAAAAATTTTTATTTTTCTTAATTATTAAGGAGTGGACTAAAAGTCCGCAAAGACCGGAGGAAGTGCAGAACCACTTCCCTCATGTAGCCACCAAAATTCCGTACTTTTCCTTTCAGCATCGGTCCTATCGAGATCCGATACCGAAGTGCTAAAGCGGAGGAGCTCCGGAGCATTGTCGACATACCCGTCGCGGATTAGCCGCTTGTCACGCGCGTCACGGTAGCGGTGGTATAAAACCGGGATAACGTTCCTGTCCTGTACCAACCCTAACGAATCGATATAAATAAATGCCTCTGGCGGAATAAAGCCAGACACGAGCGTACTCTCCATGTATGTTTCATTGGGGTAATAAGCCCCGAAGATCAGGCTGTTGTCGCTAGCCATCGCCCTTGCAGCGTGCCTTCGAGTCACCTTAATAAGGAAATTGTCGATTCTGTTCAGCTGGGCCCCATTGTAAAGAACCTCGTTGCGATAATATTTTATGTACTCGGAGTCCGGCGTTCGGTACAATCCTAAGCAGGATCGGAGACAACGCCTCTCAAACAGCCGTATCCTTTCCATGTAGGATGGTGAAATATTGAACCACACAGGACAACCGTAGGCGATGATCGGCCTTATGAGGGCCATGTAGCAAATGACTTTAACCCTTGAATCAAGTTGACTGCTTTGAAACAATCTTCTTGTCAGAGCATAAGCCCCCCTAGCCCTAGCCAGACAAGCATCCACATTTTTATTAAAATACAGAAACTTGTCAAGCCAGATGCCAAGGTATTTGACTTCAGTTCTCAGCGCCAACGGCCGTCCATGCTGTCCAATGATGCACAATTTTTTCCAGTTTTTTCTGGTATCGTAAGATGCCCTCTGCACTGGGGTCCTGAATCGAATTGTTTCGGTTTTTTGGAAATTGATCCTCAATTTCCAATCGTCGCAATATCCCTTGATGTGATCGAAGTCACGTTGCAAAAGTATGTTGATGACTCCGATTTTCGGAACTGATCTGTACGCCACCAGATCATCTGCATACGCTATAGCGTGACTAAGGGAACCTACAAGATCACTTGTATAAATGTTAAACAATATCGGGGAGTTCACCGCCCCCTGTTGTAAACCGTTTTTAATTTCAAAGACTTTACTCGAAGTTACGTTGCCACATTTCACGACGAACTTCTCTCCCATAAGCATTTCATAAATTATATATAGCATGGGTTTACGCATGCCAAGTCTGGTTAGCTTGTAGAAAAGCCCTTCTAACCATACGGTGTCGAAGGCCTTCTCAAAGTCAACCAGACAGGCCCCTGTGCATTGTCCTTTGGCTTTATTCCATTGGATGTTGGAGACTAGTTTCGACGCGGCATGAATAGTGTCATGCCTCGCTCGAAAACCAAACTGATTTTCCGGGATAATTTTATTTTCCTCGACCCACTCAAGCAGAGCCCTATTGACTATCTTCTCGAATACCTTGCTTACATTCGGCAGAAGGCTTATTGACCGAAGATTTGCAGGGTTTGTTCTGTCCTTGTCCTTTTTGGGGATAGGATGTACCACCGCCGTTTTCCAGTGCACCGGATAATGTGCATTATTCAGTGCATTGTTTAACAGCGTGGTGAAAATATCGAATGCCGTTTACATCTATCAATTGAACGCCAATTGTTAAAATTGAAAGAAATAAATTTACCTTATAACACGCATCTTAATCTTTCTCCATCGACGAGATTATGATAAAGGTACTGCATGCGGACTAGTCCGCTTTGATTGAGAATAAAAAAAAAAAACAGAATACCTCCCGCAAATAAACGTTAAACACCATAATCACCTTCTAATACCAATTTGATTATCCAATTAGTTCTACAGCAAACGGGTAAATAATTGAACACACGGTTACATTTAACCCTACGACAGCACCCAAAATATTCAACTACCACTACACCATCTAGCGGCGAGCTATTAAAAATTAACTTTAATCACCGGAAGTATACACGCGCACCTAATCAATGTAATATCATCAAAATGGTGGTGCTCCATTTTTGTGATAATTAACTGCTCTGTGCAAACTCCGACAGAGGAGTACGGTTCCTATCGCATTATTAATTGGCATTAGAAAACGTCAATATATTTTAGAGAGGGATTATGATCCAATGATAGGATCCACCCGACCCGACTGTGTGTCCACTTTTGTAAACAAATTACCAAATTACGGTGCCCGCGGAGGGCCGATGTGGCTAACCAGTGTCTGAACTCATTCAATTAAATTAATTTATATTCGATGTAAACATTGTCGGTGTGGAGATTATATTGCATACCTTGGCGGGCAAAGCCTGCGCTGGCAACGGTACAAGGGTTATTATCTAACGGTCATTTGATAAAGTGCGCGAATTTGATGTATGGTCGTTGTTTTGAATGGGAAGTTTTTTGGAAAAATAAAAATTGGAATGTTTGCATGGGAATATCGATTGTAGGCATGCTTCTAAAAGGCTTATAGTTGCAGCCACAAACAACATTCAGAATGGAGGTTCCTTATTAGCAGTATATGTAGAAATAAATATTTAGGCTCCGGGGAAAGTAGACTCTTCTTCTTCTAAAGTGGCGCTATAGTCCGGAATAAACCTGGGCCCCAATGAACATGCCTCTCCAATTAGCCCGGTCATTAGATAATTGTCTCCAGTTTCGCACTTCAAGTTGGTTGAGGTCGGTTTCTAATTGTGCGAGGTCTTCATCTGCTGTGTCCGACGTCTGGTTGAGAATCGAAGACTCCGCGATCCGGAGTCCATTAGCTATACATGTCCTACTCATATTAAACATCCAATGCGGAGTTTTTTTGGCTAGGGGCATGTTACTGTACAGCTCGTATAGCTCGTGGTTGTTGAATCATTATCTCCTTAGGCAGTCAAAGCAAACGGGATCGAAGATTTTTCGAAGAATTTTTCCTTTTTAGCTTTTGATACGGTTCATGGATCAGCGCCGTAGAGCAGGACTGGGATGATCAGGGTCTTATATAAGATCTCCTTAGTAGTTCGAGTGAGGGCTTTACTACTAAATTGCCTTCTTAGCCCGAAGAAACAGAGGTTGGCAAGAGTAATTCTTCGTTAAATTTCTGACGAAATGTTGTTGTCAGAGTTAATAGCGGAGCCGAGATAGACAAAGTCCCGTACTACCTCAAAGTTATATCTGTCAATGGCGACGTTCTGTCCAATTCGTCGATGTTGCGAGTCCTTTCGGGATGACAGCGTATAGTTGGTCTTACCTTCATTTACAGCTGAACCCAGTTTTGCCACTTGCTCCTCTATACTAGCAAACGTGGGTATGACATCCCGTTGAGTCCGACCAATGGTTTCAATGTCATCGGCGTATGCTAGTAATTACACCGATTTATGGAAGATTGTGCCCCCAAGTTTTGGTTCGGGAGTTTTGAACAATCCTCTCAATAGTGAGATTAAAGAAGTCACATGACAGTGCATCGCCTTGCCTAAATCCCTTTTTTTGGTATCGAATGTGTCGGTCGGTGAGGTCGTTTCCAACCCTGATAGAGCAGCGAGAATACTCCATCGTCATCCTACACAAACGGACGAGTTTGGGCGGTATACCAAAACTAGACATGGCTCTGCATAGTTCCTCTCTATAAATGCTGTCGTATGCGGCATTGAAATCGATGAATAGGTGTCGGGTATCGATTTGGACTTCTTGGCTTTTCAGCAGGATCTGTGGAAGTTTGAAGATTTAATCAGTTGCGGACTTTCCTGGCCTACAACCACACTGATAAGGGCCGATCAGGTTGTTCGTAAACGGTTTCAGGTGTTCACATATTAAGGCAGATAGGATCTTATAGGCGGTCTTGAGGAGACTTGTTTCTGTGGTGCAGTTCAAAGGGTCTCCATTTGTTTGATCAGACAATCGATGCTGAGGTTCCATTCTTCAGGCATATTCATCCGACTAAATTTTGGTGTATGTGGCTCACCAAATTATCTGCACTGCCTTTATAAAGCTCAGCGGGAAGGCCGTCATTTCCGCCAGCCTTATTAAGCTTAAGTTTAGATATTGCGCTCACATCATATAGGTCGGGTGGTTGGTAGTTTTCAATGTCGTCGCCAACATTGAATGTTTCGTTCTGCCTGACAGGTGGAAATTGTTCATCATCGCCGTTTGACAGTCTGCAGAAGTGGTTCTCTTATATCCTCAACATCGACTGTGTCTCAACTGCGACATTTTCTTGTTCATCACGACAGAATTCTGTTCGAGCCTTACAACCCTGGCTTGAACATCTTTCCTGGTGTGGCACCTCTCTATATCCTCAATCGCGCGCTTTTCCTGCCCTTTATTCTGAAAAGCCTATGTTTTCCCCCCCTTCTTTGCATATAGAGCTCAATGGCAGCACTCGGGTTTACCTGCAGCTTAGCCTTGTACGCCTCGTTCTTGAATGCGAGCATCTTTCGGCATTCTTCATCAAACCCGGGGTTTCTTGCTGGTGGGCGCGAGTAACACATCAGTTGCGGCTGATCTGATGGCTTGTGTGCATCGTTGCTATTGTTCTTCGACATTCGATGCTGGTGGCATGGTGTTAATTGAGAGGTTAAGGGATTTGCGTTGCGTGAAGGTCTTGGTGGTCTCTTGCGATTGCGGTCTTTCGACATTCAATTGTTGTACAGTATTTATGATTTGTTGGATATCCGCATTCTTACCTTACCTCGATGTTAGCCCCTTCGAATGTTCGGTCATCCAAAATACTGGATGCGTGTCTCTTGTCTATTGCAATGTGATCAATTTGGTTGACTGTTCGGTAATCTGGAGACCGCCATGTCCCCTTATCGATATCGAAGTGAGGAAACCGTTAGCTGGCTATAGTGACATTTTGGTCCGAAGCGAAGTCCATTATCCTAAGTCCGTTGCTAGATGTGTCATCGTGTAGGCTATGTTAATGCCTTCTCTTCCTTCCTTTGCCTTAAAATCACCCATCCTGATGTTAACATCGTACTTCGGTAGTCGCTCATGAGTTTGGTCAAGGATCTCGTAGAAGCAGTCCATATCATATTTTTCCTCCCTCGGAGCGTGAGCTCATATAAGGCTTATGTGGGTGAATTTGGCCTTGATGTGGATTGTCACAATGCCTTCCCTTGTGCAAATGCCTTGAAAACATAAGTCTTCTTGCCTAAGTCTGGCACTTATTACATATCCACATCCGAATAGTCACTGCCTCTGCTCAGTAGATTTCACAATTTTTCATCCTATTTTTTCCCGGCCCATCCCATCGTATTTCCTGGATGGCAGTAATGTCTGCTTTGTAGAAACTTATGACTTTCCCACCTCTCCTGTTTAATGTTCTAACATTCCAGGTGCAGCTACGAACTACGTTGCATGTTTTGCATGTTCGTCAACAATAAAAACAGTCCTTTCCAGGACTCTTGATTGCTTTGTAATATTTTTGCTTAACGTGAGTGCACAAGCATCAACCTGAAGGGCAAGCTTCAATTTATTAGATACCCCTAGGACACAGGAGCCATCAGAATCAACTACGGGATTGAGCGCTACCGTTGGCCTTTTGGCTCATCGGCCCCCATCTCTGTTCAAAGAGGCTGACTTACCCTTGAGATTCCCAGATGAGTTTTTGCACGAATATGTCGGAGTAGCTCATCTAGTTTCGCCTGGGACTGCAGGCCGTGTATTCCGTGCCAGTCTGACCAGGCTGTTTGCAGTGTTGCTGTTTTTCGTCTTATTGTCAGCACTCGCACTTTTCGTTTAGCAAGTCAAGTCCAGTTGGGTGAGACCAGTAACCGATGGTTACCAATTGGAGGTTGATGTGTAGTCACAGGTACAACCACTGGGCATTGCCAAGTTAAAGCCAATCAGAGTCAACCCGCGTTCTTCAACATCCCCTCGAACTCCTTCTAGGAATACAGTGATTGTGAAATAGAAAAGGAGGTGTGGTAAGGTCTAACAGCAAAACAGAATCACGGAATTCTACTTAACTCTACATAACTTCAATATGCTTAACGGACTACTGAGCTGAGATAAACCCTGGACCAAAGGATGTCTAAAAGTAAATCTACTACTCAACGTAAAAGGAAGAATTTTTGGGTCCGAGTGTGAGGATAGTCGCTGTAAAGGTTCAACGTGTTTTTTCTTGAAATGATATATCTCACGTTAACGGCCCATATAGGCCCTCAAACCTTACTTCTCCCTTCATTTGTGAGTGGGGAGTTTTTGTTTTATCCACAAAGAAGAGGACTTCCTGTTCCGAGTCCGAATGGCAAATTAGAGAAGCTGCTTATATCAGTGCTACTCTTGGATGTTTGTTAGGCTTTCGCAAGATGTGGAGCAGTGAAGAAAACAGGTATTGTGACACTATCGGGATTTGATTAAGGGACCCCCGAGCTTAGTAGTCCAACGCAATTGTTTGCGCCAGTTAATATTGCAGTCATGTACGATTTGCAGATCGATGCCAGGAATGCCAACCAAGCCCAATTCTATCCCATCTAGACTGACGTTAAGTACTACTTCGTGGGTCTAAAAAGGGTCTGTTTCTGATCAGCTCGATTAGCAACTTATTAACGGATCCGAACAATTTCCTTCAGTCTTCATCTGAGCTCAACATTTGCATTATAAAGCGCTTGCGTGATTTGTTCTCCATTTCTAAAAACTTCTGGAGTAGATTACAGCATCCTTCTGATCTGGACAGAATGGACAAAAAGTGAGCCATCGTGCCTAAATTTGTGTAGATGTTTGCGATAGCCACTGTTCCTGGATAAGAACTGCGTTCGATGGTAGTTGTAGTCACCGTAGATTCGGGATCAGCTTGTAGTTCTGCAACTTCGAGCTTGCCATATGGTCATGGGGACCGAGTTTTCTTCCGCCGTGACACTCTTTGTTTTTGTTTACTTCAGTTGCTTCCAGATTCCGTTATAGATTTTTAGTATTTCATCCGCGAGTATATCAATAAGGGCTTTGACGACAGAAGCTTCATCTGAAATCTTTCTAAAATACAATCTCTGAATGTCCTTAAGCGGAGAACCTATAGCTAGACTGAGTCTGAACCCTTATGACTTCAACGGCTTAACGTGAAATTCTGAACCAATACTGTATGACAAGGATAGTCTTTCTTCAGTTATGGTTAATAGGCTTTTTGGTGTATAATCCTTTATTTTTGGTCCCAGTGGGCTTTAGGGTTCAATGGCACGGTTTGATTGTTAGTGCGATAAACAGGCACGCAGAAGGTATGCTATTCGATCTCCAATCGTAACAACAGCATCATGTTTTTCACTGGCCCTCCTCTCGCGATGATCTGACAAATTTTCTGAGTGGTATTAAATTGTCAACTGGCCAAGAAAGGTTTGGATGAACTCAGACGTTCGGATTTTACAAAAAACTGTTAGCTCCGCCATCGTCAAAATTGTAAATGAATGGTTGTAAGGGGTCCTTACGAGCATGTTGCCCCAAACAAATTTATTTTGGTCTAGCAAGCATCTTGGGCTATATGACCAAAAATCTCCAGGTGATTAGTTTCTTTTTGGAACTCCTGATCTGTGACTTTTAAAGTCTTCCTTGAGATGACATCGATTATGGCCGTCAATGCCGAAATACTCTTAATATGTCCTTATTGCTGGTGAGATGGACACCGTGGAAATAAATGTTCTACTAAAGAACTCAGGGTTGTTTGACATTAATTTACGAAAACGCAATCAAATCTACGAAACATTACGTGATTACGCGAATAATTGGAAAAATTCCGCGACAAGACACATCCTTTCCGCAAGTACGAAGTTAAGTTACTAAACTATTCAACGACGACATTCGTGGGAATTTCCTCCTTTTTTATCCACAGCAGAAAAAAAAAAACAACAACAAACAAGGAAAAGGATAGACAGAGTAGTTCTATGTTTTTCACACGCCGAAATAACCGACAAGGATTGGGGCAATCCTTGATCGGCCTTCTTAAGTCTTTTCTGGCTCAATTATGTTAAGTTCAAGAAGGAACGGCAACCTATGCAGAATTAATATCCACACAAATATCTGTAGGAGAACCCAGAAGGCTAGTTTGCCTTTGGTGTACTAAACACTGGGCTGAGTACACGTTGATGGATACCGGAGAATGTATGCGGAGTTGTTTCTTTGAGAAGAGGACAACTATACTAAAGTTATGCAATATTTTGGCTCTAATTTTAGTCTCTTCTATACAACAGTTCCGTTACTGACGATAACGCAAAGGTCATAGTGATGAACCTAAGAAGCTGACATTTTGACAGCTCCACAAAGATATAATCCACCTCTAAGGGGGTGAATTGGGACACTCCAATACGTTTGTCTTGAAAATCGTACTTCATGAGGATAGGTCGAGCAGCTCAGCTGCTAGTTTTTAAATAAAGGAAACTTTCGTAAAATACAAATTAAGGATCAAGATACGAGTACAACCATGGCTCGTAAGCTTGTCATCGACTCTTGTGTCATTTTTCAACCATATCAACTTCTAAAATGAAAGTGATAAATCCATGACGACTCCAAACCCACCGAATGCCTTCGGCCTCCCCCCCACAGTGGGAACCCACTACTTCCCTTCCAACATCGAATTCCATTCAATTTCCCTAAGTGAAGTTCATGGAACATCTGAGATTTACCTTAAGTCAAAATGTTTTATGAACGTGTTTACGTGAATTGTTTATTGTTTCCCATGCCCCAGAAACCGAACCGCCCTGCCCTCCCATCGTCCTTCTTTTTTTCTGTGCAAAAACACCGTTTGTTCTCCTTTAGGACTCTATTACTCTCATTATTATTGGAACACATGTTCCACTCGACAAAAAAAAACATCGCCTCAACCACATGGTCATGAATGCACTAATGTTGTTGCTATCTGCTTTGGGGAAGGAACAAAATTTAGGCGCTGAAAAAGCACATGGCACGTCCTTCCACCGCGCATGTCCGCGCATACTCCCATCGCACTACCCCTACAATCCTTACAAAAAAAAAAACAAAAAAACAAACCACCACCAGAGGAGGCACATCCAATCCAATAGCAGGATGAGGCTTGCAATTGTTGCTGCTTTTTTCCAAAGGAGCAAACGAATTTTTCGAAAATCTTCGACTCAAAAACACATTTGAAAAAATGTTTAGAGACATTGGTGGATGCCACGACGACGGTCCTGCCAAAGAAACACCCTTCGCCGGAACATTGTGTATCAACATGTGCTTCTTTATTGTTGCCTCCATGCGAATATTGTATTCTCGAGTAGGTGGATTTTCCGAGAAGGATTGCCCCAATCCTTGTCGGTTATTTCGGCGTGTGAATAACATAGAACTACTCTGTCTATCCTTTTCCTTGTTTGTTGTTGGTTTTTTTTTCTGCTGTGGACAAAAAAGGAGGAAATTCCGACGAATGTCGTCGTTGAATAGTTTAGTAACTTAACTTCGTCCTTGCGGAAAGGATGTGTCTTGTCGCGGAATTTTCCCAATTATTCGCGTAATCACGTAATGTTTCGTAGATTTGATTGCGGTTTTGTAAATTAACGGTTGTGTTACAATTTGTTGTAAAAAAAAAATATTCAAGTGAATGATAAATGAATATGTGTTAGTGTTGTGCGTCTTCCTTAAACGGGATATTATCAACAATTTGACACACCGACTTCAAGGTTAATAAAATTAAAAAAAAATAAATAAATAAATGTTGTGTTTTCTTGATGTTCACACTTGATCGTTACAATTTACAAAACAAATGGATCCTGTATCCTTGCGTATATCTAAATGTGTGCTTTAGATGTTGTTTTTGTTAATGTTGTGTCTTAAACAAAAAAATAATTGTTAATCCTCTTACACACACAAATATAAAAAATTAAGCAAAACTTTGCAACAAACAGACAACACTGTTAAATTAGAATTGCATACAACGTTTTAGTGTTTTATGTTTTTTTTATTTAATTGATGTTTAGCTGTAAATTTAGGAAGTTACACTTTTTTTTTAAATAAGTGTTTGCACATATTTGTAATTTATGTAAATTTTGATACATATGTGGACTAACTTTTGGTGTATTTTTATGCACAACAATCTCTTGGTGTTTAGTTGTATGTTGATGTTAGTTTTGTGTTTTTTTTTTTTTTTTAAATGTTTTACTAAATGTTGGTTTTTATGTTGTAGTCGGTGTATTCACGGGAGTTGTTAATGAAAATGAAAATTTATTTTGTTTTTATAAAATTAGATATCCCTTTCTTTAAATATTAAAAAATGCCCATTCACTGTAAATGATTTTTCTAAAAACCGATTTTTTAAAAATAATTGAATTTCAATATGATTTTTACAATCTTACCCAACCGGCGCCTTTTCGTTTTGTTGTGATTCTTGAGCTAGCAATGGCTTAGCTCATACACAAGTCTTCCAAAATGATTTTAATTTTTTTCTAATGTCGCTTCCTTGTAAAAAAGTTTTTTTTTTACAAATAGGTTTAACCAATTGTTAACAAAAAACATCATTTACTTGTATCGGGATTTCTGAAAATGCAAACTTCAGTGGACCAAAGAAAAACCTCGAATTATTGAGATTTTTTAAATGTTGGGGTTTTGGAGAATTAGGAATATTTTTACTAAACAAAATTGTTGTTACCCGTAGGTACACGAGTAATGAAATGTTTGGCAGGTAACTTTCCTTTGAGTGTTCCTGCTTTTCCGCAATTTATATCGCGGTTTGTTATAATCGGGCTAATCCAAGGGCTTAGTTCTTTGAAGACGTTGCAATAAATTTGTTTCGTCAAGCATTTGGAGGATCAGCACAACGTGTCCTAAAAACGTTTTTTATGTTTTCGTGCAAAATTTTTCGTTTCATCTTTACTTACTTACTTAAGTGGCGCTAAAGTCCGGGATGAACCTGGGCCTCAACCAACATGCCACTCCAATTAGCCCGGTCCTCAGCTAACTGCCTCCAGTTGCGCCCTCCAAGTTGGTTGAGGTCGGTTTCTACTTGTGCGCGCCACTTAAGACGAGGTCTTCCTCTACTGCGTCAGAAGTCTGGCTGGGAATCGAAAACTCGGCGAGCCGTCCTAAATGTCCTAGCCATATTAAACGTCCAATGCGGACATGGGGTATGTCGCTGTACCGCTCGTATAGTTCGTGGTTGAATCTTCGTCTCCATAGCCCGTCAACGCAAACGGGACCGAAGATTTTCCGAAGAATTTTTCTTTCGAATCGACCAAGGATTTCTTCATCCTCTTTTGATACGGTCCACGCTTCAGCGCCGTAGAGCAGGACCGGGATGATCAGGGTCTTATATAAGATCTCCTTAGTAGTTCGAGTGAGGGCTTTACTACTAAATTGCCTTCTTAGCCCGAAGAAACAGAGGTTGGCAAGAGTAATACTTCGTTTGATTTCTGACGAGATGTTGTTGTCAGAGTTAATAGCGGAGCCGAGGTAGACAAAGTCCCGTACTACCTCAATGTTATATCTGTCAATGGTGACGTTCTGTCCAATTCGTCGATGTTGTGAGTCCTTTCGTGATGACAGCATAAACTTAGTCTTACCCTCATTTACTGCTAAACCCATTTTCGCCGCTTCCTTCTCTATACTAGCAAACGTGGCTATGACATCACGTTGAGTCCTACCAATGATGTCAATATCGTCAGCGTATGCTAGTAGCTGCACCGACTTTTGGAAAATTGTGCCTCTGGTGTTGGCTTTGGTGTTTGCACAATCCTCTCAAGAATCAGATTAAAGAAGTCACATGACAGCGCATCGCCTTGCCTAAATCCTTTTTTGGTATCGAATGTGTCGGTGAGGTCGTTTCCGACCCTGATGGAGCAGCGAGAATTCTCCATCGTAATCCTACACAAACGGACGAGTTTGGGCGGTATACCAAAACTAGACTTGGCTCTGTATAGTTCGTCTCTATAAATGCTGTCGTATGCGGCTTTGAAATCGATAAATAGGTGGTGGGTATCGATTTGGACTTCTTAAGTTTTTCCAGGATCTGTCGAAGTTTGAAAATTTGATCGATTGTGGACTTTCCTGGCCTAAAACCACACTGATAAGGGCCAATCAGGTTGTTGGTAAACGGTTTCAGGCGTTCACATATTACGGCAGGTAGGATTGTGCCTCTGTAGTTGGCGCAGTTCAGAGGGTCTCCTTTTTTGTGGATCGGGCAAACGATGCTGAGGTTCCATTCTTCAGGCATATTTTCATCCGACCAGATTTGGCTTATGAGTTGGGTTATGTTGCTTACCAAGTCATCTCCGCCAGCTTTATAAAGCTCAGCGGGAAGGCCGTCATTGACTTATTAAACTTGAATTTAGATATTGCCATCCTCACTTCATTTAGGTCGTGTGGTTGGCAGTTTTCGCTGCGTTGCCCATATTAAATGGTTCGTTCTGCCTGGCAGCGGAATGTTGTTCGTCATCGCCGTTTAATAGTCTGCAGAAGTGGTTCTTCCATATCCTCAGCATCGACTGTGTCTCAACTACGAATTTTCCTTGTTCATCTCGACAGGATTCTGTTCGAGCATTGTATTCTGCAGTTTAAAACTTTGGTAAAACTTGCAAACATCGTTCCTGGAGTGGCACCTCTCTATATCCTCGATCGCGCGCCTTTCTTGCTCTTTTTTCTTCTCTCTGAAAAGCCGATGTTCTACCCTTCTTCTTTGCCTATAGAGCTCAATGGCAGCTCTCGTTTTCACCTGCAGCTTAGCCTTGTAGGCCTCGTTCTTGACTGTGAACATCTGTCGGTATTTGTCATCAAACCAGGGGTTTCTTGCTGTGGCTGACCTAATAGCTTGATGTTGCCATTGTTCTTCGACATTCGATGCTGGTGGTATGGTGTTAATCGAGAGGTTAAGGGATACGCGTTGCGCGAAGGTCTTGGCGGTCTCTGGCGATTGCAGTCTTCCGACGTTTAATTTTTTCACAGTATTTCTGGTTTTTTGTGGCGTGGTGGATATCCGCATCCTTACCTTGGCTACAACAAGGTTGTGGTCCGAGTCGATGTTAGCCCCTCGGAATGTTCGGACATCCAAAATACTGGATGAGTGCCTCTTGTCTATCGCAATGTGATCAATTTGGTTGCCTGTTCGTTGATCTGGAGACCGCCATGTCCCCTTATGGATATCGAGGTGAGGAAACCGTGTGCTGGCTATAGTGGCATTTCGTTCCGTAGCAAAGTCAATTAGCCTAAGTCCGTTAACAGACGTGTTGTCGTGTAGCCTATATTTCCCAACAATACTGTTAAAGATGTCTTCTTTTTCTACCTTTGCGTTAAAACCTCCCAGAACAATTTTAACATCGTTCTTTGGAAGTCGCTCATAGGTTTTGTCAAGGAGCTCGTAGAAGCAATCCTCAGTTATATCATCTATTTCCTCTGTCGGGGGTGAGCGCATATAAGGCTTATATTGGCGAATTTGGCCTTGATGTGGATTGTTACAATGCGTTCGCTAATGTCTTGGAAACAAAAGACTTCTTGCCTATGTCTGGCACTTATAACAAATCCGGATCCGAATAGTCGCTGTTTCTGTTCACTGTAGATATTGATGTCAAAGTTTTTCATCCACTTTATGCCCGGCCCAACCCATCGTATTTCCTGGATGGCAGTAATGTCTGCTTTGTAGCAGCTTTGGGCTTCCGCTAGTTGTTCGCCTGCACCTCTCCTCGCCATCAGTATCCACTACGGGATTGAGCGCTGCCGTTGACCTTTCGGTTCATCAACACTCACACTAATCATTTAGCGAGTCAAATCTGGTTGGAAGAGACCAGTACTTGCGTTTCGTCGACTTACGGGTGTTCTTTTATCGTTTACTGAACCATTGGGTTTACATTTATCCACCGCACTGCGAATAGTCCTTTCGGTAGGAAAAATAAAGCGAAACGCGTGCAACGTTTCCCGAACAGAGCACCAACATTTTTATAATTTTTTTTTTATCATTTGCACGTGTTGTTGAAAGCTATGTTCGTCCATTGTGATTTGCAAAAACAGACTGACAGCCGAGTTGACAGATGTAGCTTCAACAAAATGGCCACTATAAACTGTCAAAGTGTGAAAGTCCCTACTGAAAGACCCTCTCCTTGGAATCAACCTCATTTACTGTTAAATCAATTCTTTTCGCTTCCTTCTCTGGACATCTTGCTTAATACGACCAATGCTGTCAATAGCGTCAACTTATGGTAGTTGACGCACAAAATGATGGAAGAATGTGACCCTGTTCGGTGTTGTCTCTGAAGTTTTGCGTACTCTCATGAACAATACTGAAGAAATCACATGACAATCCACGACATTGTCACGACATTTTCTGTTGCAAACGAAGTAATTGTCATCTTGATGAAGCAGCTGGAATTCTCTGTTGTCATCCTGCAAAGACGGGCTAGTTTTCGACTATAGTTCGTCCCTATAAACATTCCTATCGATTTGGAATGCTTGTTTTTTTTCCAGGATCTTCTGAAGTGTCAATATTTAATAAGCAAAGGACTTTCCATGACTAAGCGCACAGTGATAGGGACCGACCAGTTTGTTGGCGAAAGGTTTCTGAAATTCACAGATAGGATTCTGTAGGCGATTTTAGGGAACTTCTGCTTCTGTAAATACCACAGCTCAGTTTCTTTGTTAAAAAAAATTGGTCAATTGAAAGTATTTTGTATGAGTAGGTATATGCATCTTACCAAGTATTTTTTCAGATTTTTTTTAGCTCTGTAAGAAAGCCATCATTTTAGGTACTAAAAGGTGCAAACTATTGCTCGTGTCAAATTGATGATTAAATCGTCTAAAAATGCAATTTCTGTGGGAATACTGAGGTGATATTCTTAGCATGTTCTTCCTGCACTTAATGCTAGTACTCCCTAGTCAAACTGACTTAAACCAATCAAAAAACATAAGCTTCGCGACAGTAGTCAGAACACAAAAAACGACTTGTTTCCAGGCTTTAATTTCCGAAAAAAATCTCAAAATTGATAATAACTGCCAAAACAATTTTTCAACCAATTTATCGCATCACTCGAAACCTTCGTGATTTTTCAAAAATTAGGTGAATATTATCAACAATTTTAACAAAACAAACTTAATCCCACAGGTTTATACGAGGAAACAAGTCATAAGTCATTTTATTGGCACACAAAAAATTTCGACAATCACCTGCGATAAAAGAAATTTGTTTACATTGTAAATCAAATTATAGGCTTCTTAAGAAGATCCAAGCCATAGCCTTGCACGTGCTTTTAAATTGTGTTTTTGTGTGCCTATTTAAAGACATACGTCAAACAATTGAGTTACCACCGGTCGTAAAGATATAATATCTGTGTATGGGATATTGTATCTTTTTGGAGGTGATTTTTAGTTGAGAGTCAACCTATACTTTTATTGGGCCTCTGATGTGATCATATGGACCATTTTCTGTTGTAAAAAGATGTAAAGACAACAATGTAGAGAAATTATGATAAAAACTTTACACAGCAGTTGTTTAGTCAAGGTGTGGTTTTAATAGGCGATTTATTTCGACCTTTGAATAGTTTTTGTCATCTGTTGCCTACTTCAGTTATTTGTTTTGGTCACGCTTAAGAAACATTTTTTATTATCACCATTTTATCGAGCTTTGGAAGAGCTTTTACAGAATTAAAAAAAGGTCTCCTATGTTCGTATAACTGAACCATTTTAAGGGTGCATGCTATTTGAAAGACGTTTGTAATCTTTGGGCGAAATTATTAATTGGATTACAAATGTGACAAAATAAATACGAATTTACGGCAAATGCGTAAGGATCCAGCTAATCAGTAAGGCAACCTATATGTTAATCGTTTGTCTTGTCCTGTCTTGGCGATTTCTATAATGCGAATGCAATGATATTTCTTCTTATTGCCCTTTTAAGTCCAAGCATACCTAAAAAGATGTCAATTTCGGATAGAGCTGTAAGGCCAGGGAAAAGTAAATTTCTTTTTCTTCTCAGACCCCAGGCAGTAAGGAAAGGGTATCTTCAATTTAAGGGTTTTGAGTACGTTGTCCCACCGGATTTCCTATTTTTCGAAAATGTTTGTGGTTTCTCGTTATACTGCACATTTCCACGCTGCAAGATTAGACTCAGTCTTCATCTGTAGCTGTAATGTAGGACATTCTAAGGAACGAATTCACTTCCGCTCTCTTAGAGTTTAGAGTTTTTTTAAGTAAAACTAAAACGGTTTCGGATATCAGTGAAATTCTTTATTCCTGTGCAAGTACGTTCGATGTCATTATGTATGGAACTCGATTTCTTTTGCATGACCACCACGGGCACGCTTGCAGAAGTCCAGACGCTGAACCCAATTTTCGACGGTTTTCAAGCATAAATCGGCCAATACTGCTGCAATTTCACGTTCGATATTCGTACGAAGTTCATCAATCGTCGCTGGCTTGTCGGCATAGATCATAGACTTGACGTAGCCCCACAGGAAATATTCTAACGGCGTCAAATCGCTCGACCGAGGCGGTGAAGCGACTGGACCATTTCGTGAGATAACACGTTCTCCAAACTTGGTTTCCAATAAATTGATTGTGACATTCGCTGTGTGGCTTGTTGGAACCACATGTCCTCCAAGTCCATATCACCCAATTGGGGCCAAAAATATTCGGTTATCATTGAACGGTAGCGATTCCCATTCACAGTAACGTGCCGGTCTTGATCATCACGGATGCAGTATGGCTCAATGACGCCTTCGGCCCATAAACCACACCAAACCGTAATTTTTTCGGGATGCAATGATGACTCATGGAGTACGTGTGGATTGCTGCCTGACCAATACCGCATATTTTGTTTATTGACGAAGCCATTCAGCCAGAAATGAGCCTCATCGCTGAAGATGATTTTTCTATGAAAATCCGAATCATTTTCAAGTTGTTGCTCAGCCCAATTCACGAACATACGACGCTTCTGGTGGTCAAGCGGCTTCAATTCTTGCGTCAATTTAATCTTGTAAGGATGTAGGCCAAGATCTTTTCGCCACAACGACGTCACAGAGATGTCCAACGCTTGAGAACGACGTGTGAGAGACACATTTGGGCTTTCTTCAACTGAAGCCTCAGCGTCAGCAATATTCTCGACACAACAGGCACTTCTTTGGCTCACTGGCACGGGAACATTTTGCACTGTGCCTGTGGATTCAAATTATCCACTAGACGCTCAATTGTTGATCTGCTAGGACGATTATGACGACCATAAATTGGACGTAGCGCTCTAAACGTTGAGGCCACTGACTCCGAATTTCGGTAGGAAATTTTAATTATTTCGACTCGTTATTGGCTCGTATATCTTTCCATCATGAAATGGCAAACCTTACCGAAGAGAAATGTCAAAAGAGCAGCAAGAAATATGGCGTCGTTTGCTGTCCCTCTACTTTTGTAGCGTCCCTGTTGAAAAACCCCGTATAAGTCCGCTAGTTCAAATGGATGGCATATCCCCCATTTTTCTAAGGAGGTGCTCTTCTTCGCTAGAAAAACCATTTCATGAAGGCGTTTGAGGCAGTGTCCTTTAAGGACACCGATGATGGTACTGATATTTGACCTGTTCATCATAATCAAGCAGAGACAGAGTTTCTGGGTAAAATTTGGCCATAGTTGTCTGGATATTAGACGCTGTGCCGCTAGTTTGATTAATGATTTTAATGTAGGGAGGGCATACCTAACATATCTTCTGGCGGTAGAATATATATCAAAGGTCTTGCTCTGTCTTGCAATCTAATCCGCTTTGCAGTTCCATGGTATATCTCTGTGACCGGGTACCCAAAAGAGAGATTAGTAGTGATCTGCAATCTCATAAAGGGATAGTCGGTATTAGTGTTGCCAGATTTTGCTTGCAGCTTAACTGGACATTTGGCAAAAATATGGAACAAAACCGGGACAAAATTAAAACATATAATAAAGGGTCCGCTCAATAACTTTTTTTTTGAAAATGCTATAAAAAAAAACCTAATGATTATTTTCTCAAATTTCTTTTTTTATTTGAAAGTACAATCCTTCCGGTTAGTAATGGAAAATAATTTCATTCTAAAAATGGCTGCCTCGGCTGGCCATGCAGTAGCCTACACGATCGGTCCAATTTTTAATCACATTATCGATTGTGTGCAGCTGTATTTCACCAATGGCTTCACGAATATTGTCCTTTAAAGCGTCAATTATCTCTGGCTTGTCGGCGTAACACTTATCTTTTACGGCACCTCACAAATAATAGTCCAACGGTGTCAAATCGCAGCTCCGTGGTGGCCAAACTACATCAGCTCTGCGGCTGATAATGCGATCTTCAAAAACAGGGCGCTAAACATCGAGTGTAGCTTCGGCTGTGTGGCACGTAGCGCCGTCCTGTTGAAAGCAAATGTTGCCAATATCCTCCTCTTCAATTTTTGTGAACAAAAATTCGTTCAACATGGCCCGATAACGATCGCCATTGACTGTAACGGCCACGCCTTGCTCATTTTCGAAGAAAAATGGCCCAATTATGCCTCTGGACCAAAATCCGCACCAAACAGTGACTCGTTTTGGGTGTATCGGCTTTTCAATGTATGCGTGCGGGTTTTCTGTGCCCCAAATGCGACAATTTTGCTGGTTTACATACCCGCCAAGATCAAAATGAGCTTCATCTGAAAAGATGATTTTTTTGGCAAAATCGGCATCTTCTCTAAGTCGATCGCAGGCCCGCTTAGCAAAGCGAAAACGCATTGGATGGTCAGTTGGCTTCAACTTCTGAACCAATTGGACTTTGTATGGCCTCATACCAAGGTCTTTAAGCAAAATTCGTCTCAATGATGTCCAATTGTTGAGAACGACGGTGAATTGATGTTGATGGCGCTTCACGCACACTTTCTGCCACAGCAGCAATATTCTCGGGTGCACGCACTGTTTTTGGCTTTTCACGCTTTGGTTTGTCGATGAGGATGCCAGTTTCTTTCACTTTTTTCACAAGATGAGGAACATTCGGAGCTGACGGTGCTTCTCTTCTTCCAAAATCCGTACGCAATTTTCGAACGCATTCTGCAACATTACCATGATTTTCAAAGTAATGTCGCAATACTTCCCAGCCTTGTTCAAGCATATACACAACCATATTCGTTCAGCGGAAGGATAAAACTAATTATCTGTCAAATCAGACATGAGCTGAGTGTTACCATTCACGAAATAAGCACTAGTTGAAAAAAAAAAAAACGTTCGATGGCGGACCCGTTATAAGATATACCTATTGAAATATTATTTTTTTTATTTAAATATTAATATATACGTGTTTTTGTACTTCGTGTTCTGTTGCAATATTTCTCTATAAGACGGGACATTCCTTTTCAGGTTCTTGAAAATGTGACTTAAGTGCATGCCATATTTTAAGTATTCTCTCAACTGCTGCCCCTGAAGATAAGAATATAAAAGTTACGTGTTTTATTAGTTCTTCCCACTCCAGTTCATAAGCTTCAAACTGTTCTTGCAAATCGGCTCTTCTTTAAGCCGATCGGCTGATATCCCAACTAACAATTATTCGTCTATAAGGCAAACAAATTTAATTTCCACAAGTATTTATTTCTGTAGGCCTTATATAGTACTTGTGCTCGGAGGTTGAGTATACTTGCAGTCGATTGTTTGGGTTGAAGCCTATTTAAGACATTATGCAATAAAATTCACATGCATAACCGAAGTTATGATGGTATAACCTCTGTAAGGTTGTTTTTAAGCTTCCGGAGATGTGTGTACATGTACCATACGTTAAGATGTTTCGATAGAACTTCGCACGAAGTTAATCCGAAGCATAGCATGTATAGAGCTTACGAATGAAGGCTTAAAAAAGCTAAGGTTAAAAGATCGGGAGCCTACCGGAGAACGAGTCAACACGATTGAAGTACTTCGTTGTACTTACTCGTCGTTCATGTTCCAGAGTACAGTCTAGCGGTTCCCAATCTTTTTTTGGTCGAGGAGCACTTTTTAGGTCAAACATTCCTCGCGGAGCCAACGCTCATTACACAATCTGTCGCCCAAATCAAAGTTGTCGTTCATAAGGAAGGTTCTGACTTCAGCCCTCATTTCGAAAAGCCGCGTCAGTGTTTTGCCGCGAGAAAGCCACCTTACTTCTGCGTGAAGAAGTAAAGACGTATGTAGACTACCCATTTCATCGCACAATACTTTGAATAGCCTTGAATTCTTAGGTCGAGATTTAATAAAGTTAATTATTTTCACGCTTTCGTCTAAGACCTCTTTTAAGGAGAGTGGCATGTAGAACGCAGTGACTACTGCTACATTCCTTGGCATTTTGTTTTATTCTTGAGACGGCTCTAACGATTTTGATTAAACTTTATATATACTATAAGCATATTAGTTCCAACAAAACTGCATACCCAGTTTTTTCGAGAAAATCCATATAACGGATTTTGTCATTTAGGCCATACAAAGAAAATTGTTAATTTCTCGCAAACTCTTATGTCAAATTGAATGAAATTTAATATATGTACTACTATAATCGTTTTGAACAATTCCACATAATTATTTTTAGCCCAACTATCAATTAACGGAATTTTCAGTTTTGGCCAATAACGAAAAATAATTATTATTCACATAGAAACCGATTCCTTCAAATTTCGGAGTAAACGTTCGTATAATCACATTTTGACATTATTTATATCATTTTAAGCATAAATAATCAAAATGCGTACTATATGATCTAACGCCTAGCTCGCTGTGAAAGAGAAAGTTGCGTACGACCCAGTCGTGCAGCCACCACTCGTGTGACTTTTATTCGCGAAAGTAAAGTAGTTTTGACATTCTCTGCTAAGTCTCCGATTCTTCGTGATATTGTGTTATTTGACAAAGGAACGGTGTCAACTAATTTTTTGGCCTTTTCACCCAACATACACTCAACAATGTCCTTAACGAATGGCTTGATTAAGTTTTCAGCGATTGTATGGGCTTCGCCAGTTTGCGCAACTCGGAAACTCACTAACTAGGACGCCATCAACGCATTTTCGTTCACTGTCTTTGAGTGGTTAGTAATAATTGTTTGAGATTTTGTAAGTTTACCATACTTGCTTTTAAAAAAATCAGTCGGTTTGCTTTTGCAATCTGGATGAATCCCCTAAAAATGACGTAATTTATTTTTGCTGGAAACATCGCACTATTCGGCAACACTTTGTTGCAAATTACGCATTGGGGTTTGTTGTCACTTGTCTCAGCAAATCCAAGATTTAAATATTAATCGTGGTACTTCCTTTTTACTGTTTTTTTTTTCTGCAGTACTGATCACCATAGAACTAGTACTAGCCACATTGTCTGCCTCAAATTCTTCAGAAAGTTCTGACGCCACTCTCTCTATTGTGTCATTTTCCTTGGCTCTAGAATAGAACAATAAATGGAAAACGAGCAAATTCACAAATCTGAATTGAGGATAACAACAGAAAAAAAATATTATAAATCCAACAAAACGCATCTAATACAAATGCGGTTCTAGTGATAGGAAACTTCCCATTATGAAATAAACAAATATGGTTTTGTATTATGTACCTGCCAGTTGCTGACTCTTTAGTAACTACTGGGGGTGCTGTTAAGGAGCTTTCAGCGGTTGTTTTTAACGACCCAGACTTTAGCCAGCGATCCATACTTACTTACTTAAGTGGCGCTACAGTCCGGAATGAACCTGGGCCTCAACCAACATGCCTCTCCAATTAGCCCGGTCCTTAGCTAACTGCCTCCAGTTGCGCACTCCAAGTTGGTTGAGGTCGGTTTCCACTTGTGCGCGCCACTTAAGGCGAGGTCTTCCTCTACTGCGTCCGACGTCTGGCTGGGAATCGAAGACTCTGCGAGCCGGAGTATTGGTGTCCATTCGTTCTACATGTCCTAGCCATCTTAAACGTCCAATGCGGAGTTTTTTGACCAGGGGCATGTCGCTGTACAGCTCGTATAGTTCTTGGTTGAATCTTCGTCTCCATAGCCCGTCAACGCAAACGGGACCGAAGATTTTTCGAAGAATTTTCCTCTCGAATCTACCAAGGATTTCTTCATCCGCTTTTGATACGGTCCATGCTTCAGCGCCGTAGAGCAGGACTGGGATGATCAGGGTCTTATATAGGGTCTCCTTAGTAGTTCGAGTGAGGGCTTTACTACTAAATTGCCTTCTTAGCCCGAAGAAACAGCGGTTGGCAAGAGTAATTCTTCGTTTAATTTCTGACGAGATGTTGTTGTCAGAACTAATAGCGGAGCCGAGGTAGACAAAGTCCCGTACTACCTCAAAGTTATATCTGTCAATGGTGACGTTCTGTCCAATTCGTCGATGTTGTGAGTCCTTTCGTGATGACAGCATATACTTAGTCTTACCCTCATTTACTGCTAAACCCATTTTCGCCGCTTCCTTCTCTATACTAGCAAACGTGGCTATGACATCACGTTGAGTCCTACCAATGATGTCAATATCGTCAGCGTATGCTAGTAGTTGCACCGACTTTTGGAAAATTGTGCCTCTGGTGTTGGCTTTGGAGTTTTGCACAATTCTCTCAAGAATCAGATTAAAGAAGTCACATGACAGCGCATCGCCTTGCCTAAATCCTTTTTTGGTATCGAATGTGTCGGTGAGGTCGTTTCCGACCCTGATGGAGCAGCGAGAATTCTCTATCGTCATCCTACACAAACGGACGAGTTTGGGCGGTATACCAAAACTAGACATGGCTCTGTACAGTTCGTCTCTATAAATGCTGTCATATGCGGCTTTGAAATCGATGAATAGGTGGTGGGTATCGATTTGGACTTCTTGAGTTTTTTCCAGGATCTGCCGAAGTGTGAAAATTTGATCGGTTGTGGACTTTCCTGGCCTAAAACCACACTGATAAGGGCCAATCAGGTTGTTGGTAAACGGTTTCAGGCGTTCACATATTACGGCAGATAGGATCTTGTAGGCGATGTTGAGGAGACTTATGCCTCTGTAGTTGGCGCAGTTCAGAGGGTCTCCTTTTTTGTGGATCGGGCAAACGATGCTGAGGTTCCATTCTTCAGGCATATTTTCATCCGACCAGATTTGGCTTATGAGTTGGTGGATGTTACTTACCAAGTCATCTCCGCCGGCCTTATAGAGCTCAGCGGGAAGGCCATCATTTCCGGCAGCCTTATTAAGCTTGAGTTTAGATATTGCTATCCTCACTTCACTCAGGTCGGGTGGTTGGCAGTTTTCGCTGTCGTTGCCAATATTGAATGGTTCGTTCTGCCTGACAGCGGAATGTTGTTCGTCATCGCCGTTTAACAGTCTGCAGAAGTGGTTCTTCCATATCCTCAGCATCGACTGTGTCTCAACTACAATATTTCCTTGTTCATCTCGACAGGATTCTGTTCGAGCCTTGTATCCTTGGCTTTGACGTTTTACACTTTGGTAAAACTTGCGAACATCGTTCCTGGAGTGGCACCTCTCTATATCCTCGATCGCGCGCTTTTCTTGCTCTTTTTTCTTCTTGCTGAAAAGCCGATGTTCTTCCCTTCTTCTTTGCCTATAGAGCTCAATGGCAGCTCTCGTCTTCACCTGCAGCTTAGCCTTGTAGGCCTCGTTCTTGGCTGCGAGCATCTGTCGGCATTCCTCATCAAACCAGGGGTTTCTTGCTGGTGGGCGTGAGAAACCTAGCACATCAGTTGCGGCTGATCTAATGGCCTGTTGGCATCGTTGCCATTGCTCTTCGACATTCGATGCTGGTGGTATGGTGTTGATCGAGAGGTTAAGGGATACGCGTTGTGCGAAGGTCTTGGCGGTCTCTTGCGATTGCAGTCTTCCGACATTAAATTTTTTCACAGTATTTCTGGATTGTTGTGGCGTGGTGGATATCCGCATTCTTACCTTGGCTGCTACAAGGTAGTGATCCGAGTCGATGTTAGCTCCTCGGAATGTTCGGACATCCAAAATACTGGATGCGTGCCTCTTATCTATCGCAATGTGATCAATTTGGTTGACCGTTCGTTGATCTGGAGACCGCCATGTCCCCTTATGGATATCGAGGTGAGGAAACCGTGTGCTGGCAATAGTGGCATTTCGTTCCGTAGCGAAATCAATTAGCCTAAGTCCGTTACCAGACGTGTTGTCGTGTAGGCTATGTTTTCCGACAATACTTCTAAAGATGTCTTCTCTTCCTACCTTTGCGTTAAAATCTCCCAGCACGATTTTAACATCGTACTTCGGTAGTCGCTCATAGGTTTTGTCGAGGAGCTCGTAGAAGCAATCCTTAGCTATATCATCTTTTTCTTCCGTCGGAGCGTGAGCGCATATAAGGCTTATGTTGGCGAATTTGGCCTTGATGCGGATTGTTACTATGCGTTCGCTAATGTCTTGGAAACATAAGACTTCTTGCCTAAGTCTGGCACTTATAACAAATCCGCATCCGAATAGTCGCTGTTTCTGCTCACTATAACACGGTCCGTAGTATATGTCACAGTTTTTCATCCTCTTTTTGCCCGGCCCATCCCATCGTATTTCCTGGATGGCAGTAATGTCTGCTTTGTAGCAGTTTAGGGCTTCCGCTAGTTGTTCGCCTGCACCTCTCCTGTTTAATGTTCTCACATTCCAGGTGCAGATACGAACGTCGTTGTCCTTTTTTCGTTTAGCAGGGTCGTCAACAATAAAATCAGTCCTTTCCGAGGCTATTGGTTGCTTCGTAACCATGTTTTTTTTCTGTGGGTGGGTAGTTAACCCAAAGCACAACCCCCAACCTGGAGGGCCAGTTCCAATTTATTAGATACCCCTAGGACACGGGGCCATCAGTATCCACTACGGGATTGAGCGCTGCCGTTGGCCTTTCGGTTCATCCGCCACCATCTCTGTTCAAGGGGCCTGACTAACCCTTGAAATTCCTAGACAACCTGTTGTCCGAATATGTCAGAGCAGCTCATCTAGGTTCGCCTGGGACAGCAGGCCGGGTATTCATCCGTGCCATTCTCACCAGGGTGTTTATAGTGTTGCTGTTTTTCGTCGTGTTATCAACACTCGCACTTATCGTTTAGCAAGTCAAATCCGGTTGGATGAGACCAGTATCCGATGGTTACCACTTGGAGGTAAAGATAAGCACATTTGATGTGTAGTCAAAGTTGCAACACTGGGCATTGCCAAGTTAACGCCAATCAGAGTCTACCCTCGTTCTACAACACCCAGCGAACCATAGTACCTATTATTTTTGATCTCTCACGATCTTTTGATCTTTTCACGACGATAGATCCACAGAGTATCAGTGAAGTGAAGAAATCAACAGCTATATAAACAATATAAATGAACTTTCATGTTTTTTCTTAAATATAAGATCGCTAAGAAAAAATCGGAATGAATTTTTAATCATTATAAAAAATATTTTGAAACATGTTGATATATTTGTTTTATCGGAAATTAATATTAAAGCGGAGGAAAACAACTTTTTTAAAATTGATGGATTTAACTCTGAATTTTGTAACAGGCAAAACATAAAGGGAGGAGGACTAGCTATTTTTGTAAAAGATAACATTATGTATGAAAGAGTAATATATGAAACTTCAAACTACGAAAGTATTATACTGAACACCAAGCGAGAGCAATTTGAAGGTACAATAATGGCAGTATATAGACCACCAAAAATTAATGTAAACCAATTTATCCAAGAGATAAGCAACAATATAGAAGAAATAAACAACAAAAGAAGTCTAATTATTATAGGAGATTTTAATATCAATATTAACAAATTGAATGATACTGGTGTCGGTAATTATCTATCAATGATATCATCAAAAGGACTGATGAATACAATAATGTCAGATACAAGAGTTGATATAAAAATAAATTCTAAAACTTTGATTGATCACTGCTTAATACGCACACAAAACAATATGATTAAATCCGCAGTGGTAGAAATAAATATATCTGATCACTATGCAATATATACCGCGCTTCTGTGCAATGAAAGAGAAGGACTGATTCAAAATGAAAAACAAAAACAAATTATGAATAAAATTCTTTCGCAAGAGATTGCTAAACAAAATTGGGATGAACTTTACAATTTTACTGAAGTAAATGATTTTTACGAGAACTTTATACAAAAATTTAATAACGCCGTTGACTTATCAACGGTAACAATCGAAAAAAAGAAAAGAAAAACTGAGCATGCCTGGGTGACCATCGAAATACAAATTGCATGCAGAGAAAGAGATAGGCTATACAGAAGATTCAAAAACAACAAAAGAAATCAGGACTACGAAAAAGAATACAAAAAATACCGAAATGAGTTAAACAAAAAAATTAACTACATCAAGACCAGATACTATAAAAATAAATTCAGTGAAGCAAAAACTAATCCTAGAGAAACCTGGAAAATAGTAAACTCAATTCTTGGGAAAAAGATAAGCAATCTGGATGAAACACTACAAAGAAACTTCGCAAACACTGGAAATCTGGGTGAACTTGTAAACATGTTTGCAACAAGACTTACCTCAGAAATAACCAACACAGTACATGAATGTGACATAACAACTTTTCATGGTCCAATAAACAGCTCGCAACATTCTATATTTATAGAAGAAGTTACCATGCGAGAAGTTGAAAATGTGCTAAGTTCACTTAACGAACAAAAATCGGCAGGAATAGATGGCATAAGACCTAAGGACTTAAAAAACAATGCCAGCAAACTATGCCCGGTTATAACTGAAATAGTAAGAAAGAGCCTCGAGCAGTCAATAGTTCCATCTTCGCTGAAGACATCAGTTGTGCGCCCAATATACAAAGGTGGCAAAAAAAATGATATACTGAACTATAGACCAATTTCCATTTTGCCAGCGATAGACAAAGTACTTGAAGAAATTGTCACGAGACGGCTTTATACTTATTTAGAAAAGTACAAACTACTAGAGGGAAATCAATTTGGATTCCGAAAAAATAAAAGCATAAACAGACTGCTAGGAGATTTCACGAATAGGTTATATTGTAGCTTGGATAAAAACCAAAACTCTATTGTACTGTTTATAGATTTTAAAAAGGCTTTTGATACCCTGAGCCACACAAACATTTTAAGGCAACTAGAAAAAGTCGGTGTACGAGGACCAAAAAAAAGAAAGAAAATTCAGTGTAAAAATCGGCGAACATTACAGCGAACATGAGAACTCAATCTATGGAGTTCCACAAGGATCAAAACTGGGCCCGCTTTTATTTATCATATATGTAAATGATTTGCTATCAGTACTCAAAAACAGTAAAGGATATGCATATGCCGACGATACGGCAATTATAGTGAGCCATAGACATTTGCATTAAATGTATTCATGCAGCAGGAGATTACCTCAATCTGGATAACAATGACAACTGTTCGGAGATGATAGGAAATGTGTCAATATACAAATACCTCGGTATCACTCTAGACTACAACTTAAAATGGAGTACCCACATAAAAGAACTAAGAAACAAATTAAGACATAGTGCATATGCTTTGTTTCACCTCAGCTACCATTGTCCAGCAAATGTTCTAAGACAGTGTTACTTTGGACTAGCGGAATCATATATAAGATATGGCATTCTCGCATGGGGTAAGGCTCCCCAAATGTCAAGTCTTGAAAATATTCACCGTAAACTTCAAAAGATTGTATACCAATCGAAATAAGGAAAACACTACGACAGACGACTCATCGACGAAGATATAAAACTGCTAGATATCACACAACTGCACAAACTTGAAATAATATCAAACTTTCACAACGACGATACATACAAACTTCAAACTCAACAAGCATATAACACCAGGAGAAGACAACAAAATCAACTCACAATCCCGAGATACTGGAATAAATACGGCCGCAGGAAATATGAGGTTACAATCCCTACAATTTTGAACGAGCTTCCAATAGAAATAAGGAACTTAGCAAAACCAGCATTAATTAAAAAAGCTAAATCCTTTTACTTAAATAATGATGTATAAATAAAAACAAAAAAAAAAAAAAAAAAAAAAAAAAAAAAAAAAATTTTGAAGAGACTATTTTAAAACTCACTTGAAATTATATAAAATCATTTTTGTAAACAGTCTTCTGCAGACAAGCCAATTAGGCTTTGCAGATTTAAATTTAAATTTGTAATATTTTATGAAAAATCAATAAAATTGAAATTGAAATTGAAAAAAAATCAATGTACAAAAAAAAACAAATAAAAAGTAAAATTCACGCACTAAAAGCAAAATATAGATTAAATACACCGCACTGCGATTCGTTTTAACCTGTATAAATAGATACCGGCCCAACAAAAACCGTCTATTGGGCGCGTTTAAAACCAGAGAAACGTCGTCACAGTACAAATTTCAGTTAGCGTCAGCGTATATGGTCGTCTCTGGTACGTCTCTTTAAAAATTTTCATTTGTCGGGGATTCCCACATCTTTTTACACGAATTATTTTTTAGTTTGTTTGTATGTATTGATTTCTTTTAAATGAGCATTTCAAATTCGATTGCTGCGATTAAAATGACAAAAGTTCAGAAGCACAAAATGAAATAGTCACTAGTGTAATGGAATTTTGCTATTTCGTTTTTTTTTTATTTTCCCGCGGAGCACACTTTGGGAAACGCGGGTTAGTGGATAGCGAGTTGGACTACCGTGCGAAAGAACGCGAGTTCGATTCCCAGTAAGATTTGAATTTCATTCTTTCATAATAACGAATTGTGTTTTAATAATTATAAGAGATTGAAATTGAAATTAATAAAATTAAATAAAATAAGAAAATATAAAAACAAAAAGAAAATGATTAACAATAATCTTATTTTTCAACTTCGAGAAGGCTTGCAAATATTTTAGGAAAGACTTTTTGCGAAGCCTGTCGTTTTTGCTTCTGTAAGGCAAACAAAGTTTTTTTTCTGTTAGGCTTATTAGAAGTATTTAAAGAAGTCTTATAGAAGTAAATAGCTCCCTTAAAGTGCGCTAAATGTTTTTCCATAAGACTTCATACAGGTAATTTTGGTGGAAGGGAAATAGCTTCGATAGTGCTTTATCGAAGCGGAATTTTAAGTTCGGATTTTCAGTATTAGCCTTCCAACCTGCGTCTTATTTTAATATATCTGTGGAATTTTTTGCAGCATTATTTAATATGTGAACTGGGTAGCCTGTAATTATTATTTTATCGTTGTTCGCAGCTAAAATTGTGTAAATGGAGCAGTTTTTGTCCAAGTTCACATTTTTGTTATCAGCAGAAAATAGATATGGAAAGTCCATTTTTTGTAAAGTTTCCGCTAATACCTTTGAAACTTGATTTTTCAAGTTGCAAAAATGACATTCTAATATGCTAGGTGTGCTTGACTTAAAATTTTAACAAGAAATTTGTTAAGGCCCTGGCGTGACAACCGAAAATATGTCTTAAAGTCGGGACGTCTGGCAACGCTAGTCGGTATTCGAGGGCTGGGGCCAAATTCCGCAAGCATGAGTTTTCTGCCTTTATACACTGCGTTCACCCATAGCAGCAACATGCTGTGAGTTTGAGTGTGCTAAATGAATAATTCTTGTCAGCCGAGTGAACTGAATTCATTTTCATTACACCGTGGTTAACAATATTTTCGGTTCGCCCATTTTTTTCACGCTGCCTTTTTCACAGCCGAAAAGAGAGTGAATACATTTTTTTCACTTGTGTTCACGACAACTGTCAAAAAAACTCACTTGCACGCTTGCGGGATCGGAACAAGACCGTCTACACATTTTTTTCATGCGAAAGGATATGCTTAGGTTAAGCATCTCGGAGAAAACACCTCCACTCACTCCTTTTGCTTTGGCTACAGCAATGCTTTTAGGTGTCACCCCTGAGGGGCTGCTAATTTTTTTGTTGGACCAACGAGTGGCGGAGAAAGTCTGTTCACTTTAATAGAGATCCGCATTGTGTAGACAAAGCAGAGGTCTGGTATCGAGATACTACGTTAGCGACTATATGCACTTGGTAGGCCCCTAACGGGTCGTTAACACCTTAATCCACTCCTTCTGTTATTTTTGATCCGCGGTTGGTGTTATCTCCAGGCCTGCGAGTATGCAGGCCGTAAGGACTATCTACATATAGAAAGGGGGTCCCTATCCGTAGCCTGGGTACGCACCCTTTGGGAGAACAACTAAACTCCGCAGCTAAACTCCATGAAACATTTGAAGCAATTGTGATGCCTAGCAGATGCATGCATTCTGATTTGAGGACTGTACTCTCTATTTCTATGGACTTCGGACTTGTTCTGTCGTTGAAAGTGCGCCCCGTAAGAAAAGATAATTTTTCGCCCAAAATCGTTGTCCAATTCAAGCTGCTTAAAGGCCCAACCTGCAAATTGATAACAAATTGAGTTCGATGGCGAGTTGATGTTTGTTAATTGAGTCTCACACTCTCGGCCACAGCAGCCAAATTCTCGTCTGTGCGCATCGCATCGTTCAACGACGGAGACCATGAGTGTTGTCCTCTTGTATACAAGTCGCACGAACTTTTTGCACAAACTTGCGTACAGCAGGCGCGGTGGGTGCTTTAGCCAAAACGTGCTTCAGCTAAAACGTCTTTTTAAATAACGCACTGTTTGGGCTACACAACACTCCCTTTGGAAATAAGTTTTCAATATTTCCCAACGTTGTTGAAGTGTAAATCGACTCGTTTCGTTCCGCGGAAGTATGCTTCTGACTTTCTGTCAAGATTTCGAGCGGGAAACAGCTGCCAGTGTCAAAATAACATATGATTCAGGAACAGCGCTAATAGCCGTGTCATTTGTTTAAGTCGCTATCCGAGTACTGCCATCAATAAAGAAAACACTCAAAAGCCCATTCATTTGAAGAAGAAATAGAGTGGGAGAGAGAATCGATCCTTGTGGCAGTCCAACTTTGGTGGGGAATTATTCTGACGACTCGGCATCTTCTACTATCTACTTTTAATGATCTTTCCTTCAGAAGGTTCTTCATTCAGCTGCAGAACATTTGACGTAGCCCGTAGCCTTTTTTTACAACTAGCACGCGCTAAAGGGTTTACTAATACGCTTATAGTGTTTGGGCACAGAGCGTGTTTGCTGTCAATTTGGCCCTGTTTCAGGTTTAGTTAAAGACTATCTTCGTTCTACAGCGCCATCAACCAAGACAGCTGGGGAAATCTCTGAGGCGAGTATCACTTAAGGATCACTTAGAGATTTTCCCCGCTGTCTTAGTTGGAATTGTTATTTATTAAGTGGAAGAACAGTACAAGAGCTTAAGAGATTGTTTCAACAAGTTTTAGGCTGAACTATAATACTCGAATCGACCCATACGATCACTCCCGTAAATGTGCGAATATTGTTTTGGTTGACTATAATAGCTTTTCTCGCAGTTTCGTCCAGTTTCGTTAGGTTCGGTTAGAGTGGCTGTCAGCGTTCGCCAGAACACTGTCTGAGAAAATGTTGATATCCTTGGCAGATATTACATTCTCTTTCAGCCAGGATAAGGCTTCTTTGAGTTCCGCCTGGAACACGCTGAAATGATCAGGAAGACAGAAAGATAGGCTGAGATTTAGCCTGTGAGAGAAGACACCAGCACCCACTCTATAATTTGTTTTGGAGCCATCGGTATAAAAATGCATCTAGTCGTTTAGCACAGGTTAGTTACTCCCCATGACGTTCGTTCTTGGATTGTGACCCGGAAACTCTTATCAAAGTTTCACCTGGTAAGGGTGTAATCGGTTTTTGTATATTCGTTAAGAATTTTTGAGTGGCCATATTGAATATTTGACCACTGTTGGATGGCTTTAAGACGTATGGCTGAGTTAGCTGCCATTTGCTTGCCAAAAATATCTAGGGGTAGCAGGTGAAAAAGAATGTCTAGTGCTGCTGAGGGTGTTGTAAGGAGTGCATCACGGCATTCATAATCTTTGGTGATACGAGATTGCATTCCCCATTTCAATCCTATGGCTTTCTTGCTGGAAAAATGGCGACATTCGCTTTCTTTACTCTTTCTGCTTGGGTTAGCTTCCAGTTGAGTTTCCTGTCCTAAATAAGTTCCAGGTATTTTGCTTTGTCTGACAAGACTAGTTCGATTCCTTCTAGTGACGGGAGGTCAATGTGAGGAATTTTATATTTCCTAGTCTGTTAACTAGAAAATATAAAATTCCTGTTCGACCAGTTCATTATTGTGGGGGTTGACACCCAGTTAACAGCTGACTGCCCATTTGGCAAGTTTATGTAGTGCATTTTGGAGAAGCTCCTTGGGTATATTCATGTGCTTCCCTGAGACAGCTATAGCAACGTCATCCGCGTAGGCAATCACGTGGCATCCCTCTGCTTCCAGGATGAGTAAAAGCTCGTTTACCACAAAGTTCCAGAGAAGAGAGGACAGGACTCCACCTTGCGGGGTCCCTCTACTGACATGTCTTCTGGTCGATCCACTACTCAGCTTTGTGTTAATAATCAGGCTATTTAATAGCAAATTAATCAACATTCCAAGTGAGTGATCGACTTTCAGACATGTTAGCGCTGGACGATCACTTGAATTAGATCGTCAACCTTAGGATCTCTATGACGTCCTTTGTCGAAAGGATAGAACGATCCTGGTTGATGCGTTGATAAATTTCTATCAACGGTTGCGACCTTTCGAAACTTTAGTAAACCGAAAGAAGAATTCAAAAAAGTAGCGAGCGAAAACGACGAAATTGCGAGAGCAAAACGAGCAGCGATTCCCCTAAGGGTTTGTGTAACAAACTGTGTCTTTTATTAAGGCGAATAGCTATTTATACATGTTTTTTGTGGCGAATTTATTATACAAAAAATTATGGCTAATGGTCTAAACAAGGCGCCAGATTTTTGGTATAATTTTGGTATAAAAACAAGCGAGTAATTTTGTTAAATAAAATTCGATGATTAAGATGATGGTTGTGATATTGGGGTGTATCTGCGCCAACAAGCGCCTTAATGATCGCTCCCGAATTAAAGTTGTTAACAGCTCCTTCGATGTCTAGGAATGCAACCATAGTATACATAGCATAACGACGTTTCGATAATACGCACTTATGTGTGAAGGGCTGTTTCTACAGATTTTCCCTTGCAGTACCCTTGTTGGGATGCAGATAGCTGAAACATCAATGCTACTGCGAAGATAAATATCAACTAAGCTAATCGGTCTTAGATCTTTCGGATTGACGTGAGAACTTTCACCAGATTTGGGTATGAATACTACGTTCACTTCTCTCCAAAGCTTTGGAATGTAGATCAGGTCTATGCAGCCCCTAAAGATGGCTTCCTCCCATGGTAGGATGAGGTTCAAATTGCGCTGTGCAATGCCGTTAGTCTCAGCAGAACCGAACTCTATATGTCAAACCACATTGTCCTTATTTTACCATTTTACATTGTTGAATTCCTTTGCTTACCCTTTTACCACAAAGGGTGAGGAGACAATTTAGTCTCAGCAAGTTGTAGAAGGTCTCCGGTTCTATTTGTATAGAATCACGTTGCACGTACAGATTTTTCGAAGATCACGAAGGGATCCCAACAAATGTCATCAATCATCGAATACACATCAGTTGCCGGTAATGTAGTTCCCTGGGAGTTATTCTAATGGCAAACCATGTCTATGCCTAAGCATTCATGGTTCTTTAAAGGATTTAAATTCAAAAAAAGTTTGTACCTTAAAAAACGTAATCAAGACAATTCATTCACCCCTGAACCATAAAGTCCCAATTCCAATTCACCGCATTTTCAATTTTTCCCCTGATTCCAATGAAAATCCTCCCCCCCCGTCTTAAAGATTTTCAATTTAACCTAAATTGCAACATTTCACTTAGAGTGTAATAAAATGTCGAGTAAATATCTCAAGTATTTGCCTCTCTGCCTCTGGCCAAAAGTCGGGTATCCTCTGTTGAGACACCACCATACTATGTGCTGTGGAAATACCACCTGACAGATTTATTTAACTTCCCGTCCGGAACTATTGGGAATAAGCGATATAATTAATTAGGAACAATTAAGACCCAACAACAATGCCCCGGCATACGCACACTCCACACACACACACATGCACATACACATATAGGACCGGCAAAACAGATAAATGTGGCATTTGTAACAAGTCAAACCCCCAAGTCTATCGCATATATTTGCTCACAGCTAGCAACCGAAACAGAGCCATATCGGAACCCCATGTATGCCGCTTGCCGCGCCATCACCCGAACCAGAAGGGAATACTTGTGAAGATTACCTGAAACTTTGCAAAGTAATTCGAACCGGGATTACACACTGGATTGCCCGGAATTCAAATATTCCCACCATGAAATTGCGTTCGTTTTATACGTTTACCCAGCTGGGCAGGGGGAGGCATTCCGAGTGCATGCAAGGACTCCTCCCGAACGCACATATGCTAGGAGACATGCCATTTCCCGGGCTAAATATATAGAAACAGGAAACGGATGATGTATTTGCTTTTACCACACGTTGGTGTTCCGTGTTAAATCGTATTTAACCAAAAAGACGTCAGGTTGCACAAGTCAAGTGCTCAAATGAAATTTAACGAAATTAAAACCAGGCGCTCGGAGATTGGGTAACAAACCGAAGGCGAATGGTATTTCTCTGTTTGTCCAACAAGGTACACATGGTATCGCTGATGGGGAGGCTGAGTGGAAATATTTACCTTGGAATAAAGGTCAACGGGACAGTAGGCAGAGTGTGTGATGGATGGATGGATGCCCCTTCATTGGGTGTCATGTATTTTTTTGGGGGGGTTTTTGTTGCTCGTTTTGGAAGATCAGGGCTGGTGGTTTATCTGGAATGATCTGTCAACGCGTCTCATCAACAATGACACGGTTTTATTTTTAACGAAATATGAAGGCGGGAAATATACAAAAAATAGATTAGAGACTGTCACTGTCACAGCGTATCTGAGTTTCAATATTTGATTTATAAGAGTAGGTGGCCTTGTGTGGTAGAAAGAATGCAGATTTCCGTTATCTTTACTATCTCGGAAATAGTCCTATTTTTGGCATTTTTTAGTTGGGAATTAGGTTGTTAACATGGCGTCTTGGTGAGTGGAGTATTCCAGGTTGCTTTTGACGAGCCAAAAAAATCAATTGCATTGATATTTTAATATTTTTAATCTCAAGTCACATTTGTTAAAAAAAAATTGTTTTTTACCGCCATCTTTTGACGGCATTTATATGGTTTGTGTATATGATAAAATTTATCATGTGCAACTCATTGACAAGATAGGAAGTTGTAAATCGCGTAATACAGGCATGTTAATTAAAATCTTCCTCGATATTTCAGTTCTCCTCGTTGTATAGATGCGAAACTTTCTCAAAAATACGCAACCTATGTCCAAAAAGTTGATAGATACTTAGTTTAGTAAACAAAATTGGTGACATGCAAAAATCAACGAGTGATCTCTGTAGCAGTGCAGACAGATCAACTTTTTGATATTTCCCTAGAGGGGAAATAGTTTCAAAAGTGCTTTATCAAAGTTAGTTGGACGGTGGGCCATGCCACACTGAAAATGCAGTTTCTGCAACGAAAAGTTTTATGGACTTTTCGTTCGCTGTCAAAAAATTGCGACATTGCCTGGCTCAGCAAATCTCTAGATTTCACCACTCCAGATTTCTTTTTGTATGGCTATTTGAAAAGGAAAGTGTATGCCATCAGCTCTCAGGCAATCATTCGTGTCAAAATTTCTGGAAATGAAAAAAAAAAAATGTTGGTGTAACCACAACTGGGGATCAAACCCAGACCTTTTGCGTGGTAGTAAAGGAGTTTTTTTTAAGGGTACAGAACTTTAAGTTGGCAACACTATTTTACCTGGCGGCCATTTTGTCAGCTGTCAAGTGATTTATTTTTATGGCGTTTTCCATTGGGAAAAAAAAATCAATTTTTTTTGATCTGAAGCTGTCAAAAAACCGATTCTGACAGTTGTTGTGTTCCATTGGTCAAAAAATTGATTTTTTTTATCTTAGATCAATTTTGCAAATCTGTTTTTTTCGGCAAATTTACCAATAGGTACCAATACAAATGTTAGCTGTCAGTTTGACTAGAGTGGATATAGACACAGAAAATAAAGTTACAAGTGAACTATTAAATTCATCTACAAGGTGGCGCAAAAATAACCTTCCGATGTTTTTTGGCTGTAATTTAAAAAAAAATGAAAAACTTCTTCTTGTGGATTATTTTTATTTGGTCTTTTAAATTTTTTTACATCAAGTCGCGAATATGATGTCATGTAAATGGCCGCCGCCACAGTTGATTGTCATTTGAGCCGTTTTTATGGCATTTTCCATCACTTTGGCCAAAACTTCCGGCGATAGGTCCTCACATTCTTGACGGATATTGTCTTTAAGAGCTGCAAGAGTCTGAGGCTTGTTGACATAAACCCGCGACTTCAAAAAGCCCCACAAAAAGAAGTCTGGAGCCAGTGCAAATCGCCAAAACGGGAGATTATGCGACCGGGAAATGCACCCTTCATCATATCGGTTGTGGCATGTGCAGTGTGTGCCGTTGCACCGTCCTGTTGGACATGTTTTCCAATCCCAATTCATCAAGTTGCGGCAAAAAGAACTCGTTGATCATTGCTCTGTAGCGCTCACCATTCACAGTAACCGTTTGGCCCGCGACGTCTTCGAAGAAAAAAGGTCCGATGACTCCTCCAGCGAAAACAGCACACCATACAGTGACTTTGAGCGGGTGTAATGGCTCTTCGTGGGTTACACGCGGATTTTTAGTGCCCCAGAAGCGTAAATTTTGCTTATTTACGTACCCGATAAGATGGAAATGGGCCTCATCACTCATGATTTTTTTGATGAAAAATCATCTTCCTCTTGGTGGTGATTAAGGATGGCTTGAGCGTATGTTAGACGCGATTGGTGGTCAGCAGCTAACAGCTGATGCACCGTCTGGACTTTGTACGGAAACATCTTCAAATCTCGTACCAAAATTCGCTGTAAAGACCGTCGACTGATACTCATTTGCGTGGCACGTCGTCTGGTCGTGCCGTTCTCTGCAGAACGACTACTCCGGGGTCTGCCACGCCTGGCAGCATCTCGTGTTGTGCCAGTCTCTTCGAGGCGAGCGGCTAAACGTCGCAGTGTTTCACCAGTAGGCGTTGGACGGCTAGGAAATCTGCGACGAAATTCACGTTGTGCCAAAGTCACCGACGATAATTGCTCAAACAAATAGTCACCAATATTCCGCGTTCTGGAGCAGTGTAACGTAACATTGTTTATTAACGTGTATTTCGCATGTGTTTACTACACAAATGTCAAAACAGAACTGACATTAGGGGCCAATCGCAAAATTTATAGCATTTTCTGATAGGAGGATTACTTTTGCACCACCTTGTAGTTCGTCTTCGGAAAGGGATGATAATTTCTGTATTTTCAAATTTTCGTTGTTTTAAATTTTGGCAGCTACACCGACGCTAACTTCTCAGACACGAAATGACACCAATGCAATGACAAAAAAAAATCTGAATCGTGTTCCATTGACACTCAAAAAGATCAAATTTCAGATCAAAATCTAGATTTCCCAATGGAAAACGCCATTAGTTTGGTTTGCCATTTCAAGTTCAACATGAATAGACTGACGTCTGAACAACGCTTCCAAATTGTGCAAATTTATTTTGAAAATCATGGTTCTGTTCGAAATACGTATTTACGTCCATTTTACGGTTGAATGGATACGTGAATAAACAAAATTGCCGTACTTGGAGTCAAGTGTTTGTTGAGACATAACGATCCACAAAACCTGACTGTTTGGTGTGCTTTATGGGTTGGTGGAATAATTGGTCCGTACTTCTTAAAAAAAAAACGATACTGGCTAGAACGTTACATTCAATGGTGACCGCTATAGATCCACGATAACTTACTTTTTCGTTCTTCAATTGAACAACCATGGTGTGCAGGACCTGTGGTTTCAACAAGACGGCGCAACATGTCCCACAGCGCGTGCCAAAATTGATTTGTTGAAGGAAACGTTTGGTGAGCACATAATTTCGCGTTTTGGTCCTGTGAAATGGCCTCCAAGATCGTGCGATTTAACGCCGCTTGACTATTTTCTGTGAGGAGATGTGAAGTCGGTAGTCTACGTCGATAAGCCCGAAACGATTGACCGCTTGGAGGACAACATTCGCCGCGTTATTGCCGATATACGGCCACAAATGTAGATAAAAGGTTATCGAAAATTTTACCTCCAGATTAGACTACGTCCGAGCCAGCTGTGGCGGCCATATGTCAGAAATCATATTTAAGTTAAGGAGATTATCTTTCGAATAAAGTAAATTTCATGTCAATTTAAAAAAAATCATCTTTGTTTTATTCCATTTTAAGGTTCTATACCTATAAAAAAAAAACACACAGCTGATATAAGCCTTAAGCCACAAGCTCTATACATATTATGCTTCTATATTACTTCCTCGGGATCTCTATACCAAAACATCTGCTCAACTGTTCTCCGGTAACTTTTCAGAAGCCTTAAATTGAGATACCATTTCATATTCTATAAGGTTTGTGAATTTACCTTAAAAAGTTGTTAAAAATGCTGAACTTCTCCGCACAAGTACAAAACAAGCTCAATAGAAGAAATTGCTTCCTGAAATTGGAAATTTATACTTTATAGCAAAAAAATTATTAGTTGGACGTGTTATTGACCCCAGTAATCGTCTCCAGACCCTGTCCACAAATTTGTGGACCATAAGCCAACATCCACCAATATCGATTCCCATCGACTTTTTCTACGTCTCTGAAAAAAATTATTGCTCTGGCTCAAAAAAAGCACTTTTTGGCCATGAAATGATGTTTCGGAGAGCTCGTGTGGATTCTCCATTCCGTTTTGTTTGTTAATGGAGGGGCGTTAGAAAGCTGGGAATGGTCTTCGTCGATTATCCATATTTTGTTTCGGAAATCAGGTGCACCATAGGACAAGACTGCTATGATCAGGGTTTTTATATAGGATCTCCTTAGTTGTTCGAGTGAGAGGTTTACTACCAAATTGCCTTCTTAGCCCGAAAAATCAGCGGGTAAAGCCAATAAACATCTGCAAGAATCATCTCAAGGGTTGATGGGTTCGTCTTACCTGAGAAAAGTTAAAAAAAAAAATGAATTCTTCGTTTTATCTCCGGCGAGATATTTTTGTCAAAGTTATATCTGCCAATGGGTACGTACTGTCTTACCCTTATTTATGTTACTTCCTCCTCTATACTAGCAACGTGGATATGTCATCACGTTGAGTCGGACCAATGATGTGAATATCGTCTGTGTATGCTAGTAGTTGAACCGATTTATGGCAGATTGTGCCTCTGGTGTTGGCTCGGGAGTTTTCAACAATCTTCTCAGGACTTCAGGAGTGATGTTAAAGAAGTCACATGACAGTGCATCGCATTGCTTCATTTTGGTATTGAATGTGTCGGTTAGGTCGTTTCCGACCCCGGTGGGGCAGCGAGCATTTTTCAACGTAAACCTGCACAGCCTGACAAGTTTGGGTGGTATACCAAATCTAGACATGGCTCTGTATAGTTCGTCTCTATAAATGCTGTCGTATGTGGCTTTGAAATCGATGAAGAGGTAGTGGGTATCGATTTTGAATTCTTGGGTCTGCTGACGTGTGAAGATTTGATCAGATGTGGACTTCTTGGCCTAAAACCACGCTGATAGAGCAGATCAGGTTGTTGGTAAACGGTTTCAGTCGTTCACATATTACTGCAGAAACGTTCTTGTAGGCAATATTGACGAGACTTATGCCTTTGAAGTTGGCGGAGTTCAGAGGGTCTCCTTTTTTATGGATCGCGCAAACGATGCTGATGTTACATTCTTCATACTTTCGTCCGACCAAATTTGGCTTATGAGTTGGCGAATGTTTACCTACCAAGTCATCTCCCCTCGATTTAAAAATCCCAGCATTTGCGGCAGCCTTGTTAAGCTTAAGTATAGATATTGTGGTCCTCACTTCACTTAGTTTGGGTTGTTGGTAGTTTTCGCTCTCGTCGCCAATATTGAATTTATCGTTCTGCCTGACAGCGGATGGTTGTTCGTCATCACCGTTTAATAGCCTGCAGAAGTGGTTCTTCAATATTCTTATCATCGACTTTCATTCAACTGAGATCTTTCCTGATTAGATCCACATGATTCTGTTCGCGCCTTATATCCGAGCGCTTAACGTTTTGCACGTTGGTAAATCTTGTGAACATAATTCCTGGAGTGGCACCTCCCTATATTCTCGATATCCCGCTTTTCTTGCTCGTTTTTCTTCCCTCCTTCTTTGCCTATAGAGTCTTGAAGGCATTGTCCTTGGCGAGAATTTGTCGACATTCTTCATCAATCAAGGAGTTTCTGGTAGGCAAGTGTGTTCTCTAGTTTCCTAAGTCTGGCACTTATATCATATACACATCCGAATGGTCACTGTTTCCTCTCAGATGTCACACTTTTTCGACCTTCGTTTGCCCAGGTCATCCAATCGTATTTCCTAAATGGCAGTAATGTCTGCTTTATATCAAGCTTAGTGCTTGACGGCACCTCTTCTGTTTAATGTTCTCACATTGTATATACGAACGGCGTTGTTCTTTGTTCGTTTGACATCATCATCGACACTATAACTCATACCTTTCCTAGCCTTTTGATTGCTTCCTAACAATAGGGGTTTTCCGTAATATAGTAGCTAACCCAAGGCACAAACCGCAATCTGAGGACCAATTCCAATTTATGAAATATCACTAGGAAACGGGGTCTCTTCAGTAGGTATCCGGAATTAAGGCTCATTCCTGACTAACCCTCGAGATACCTTCTGTCCAAATATGTCGAAGCAGCTAATATAAAATTTGCACTTTGTCCATCCTAATTGGTACTGCAGACGCCATCGTTGACTTCAATTTGGGAATACTTCCGTTACCGTCTGGGAAGAAGATTGACCACAAACAGGCAGCTTTTTAGAACGAAGAACGAAGACACGAACAAACCTTTTTGTAATAAGACAAGAACTACTAGGACCAATTAAACCATTTTAGCCCTTATTTAACGAATATCTATATTAGCATAACGGGACACTGCGCTGTATTTTGGCTAGACTAACTCTCTTAAAATATTAAAAGGAAAGTTGGATATTGGATATCATGAAGATAGAAGTCCCATTCATCAAAGCTTATGTGCATGTTTCGAATGGAACATGGAGCGAACATATTGCCGGTTCGCTCCATGTTCCATTCGAAACATGCAAATTGTTCCTGCAAAATTAGCTCCTAACAAAAACTACCAACTACAATCTGATCCCTTTTAGATTTCAAAAATGAAATTCCCCACCTCTGACATCCCTGTCTACAACAACCAACACTCCTGCCATCTATCAATTGATTTTGTTTTAATTGGTTCTTGACCCAGATAAATGCATGACTATTGGCCAGGGCCACTCAAAATACCATATTCTGATAGCTCCACCTGCTCTATCAACATTGATGACGACCTAACTTCTGTCTTGCTAAAACCAGCATACAACCACATCCCACAATCTGATTTCCTTAAAAAAAAATAATCTCTGATGTTCATTTATGAAAAATAAATGTGACAAAGTAATGACGCAAGTCATGATCTTGTTTATATAGTTTTGCCTTCGTTTTGTATCTGGGGCGGTTCTATATTCGCAGATAAAAATAAGCAACATTATCAAAACGTTTGAACGTCCAACTATCTACTAGATAAGAATTTTGAATTACAATGGAGCAGGTCTTTCGATGACCTCTTTGTATTTTTTTTTAAGTGTGGAGCTTATAGATAAGTAGAAAATAAAGTCACACGTCTTGTATTTTAAATCTTTTTTAAATTTGAAAGTTATTTGTGTTATAAAGTCTAGACAGGTAAAAGATTCCATTGGCTGGATAAAGCTTCTGTTTGTGAGTTTTCAAATGATGCAATCTCACACCTCCAAAGAGGTTTTGTTTATTTGTTGTGTAATTATTCATTCTAACCTACCAACAAAATGGAAGGTGGTCTTTACTAAGAGTTGAAGCTTTGTATTTTTTTTCGTCATCAGCCACTTTCACTGTCACATTCAAACAAGCGCCAAGAAATCTAACCAGCAAATACACCTCAGATCCGGTAAAGTAGTTCACAGAAAGTGTTTGGCAGCACTTTCTATGGACTACAATGGCGATCTTACATATCTGACACATCTGATTGACAGATGCTATTGGCAAACAATCGATAAAATAAAAGGAACTTACTTACTTAAGTGGCGCTACAGTCCGGGATGAACCTGAGCCTCAACCAAACGTGGCTATGACATCACGTTGAGTCCTACCAATGATGTCAATATCGTCGGCGTATGCTAGTAGTTGCACCGATTTTTGGAAAAATGTGCCTCTGGTGTTGGCTCGGGAGTTTTGACAATCCTCTCAAGGATCAAATTGAAAAAGTCACATGACAACGCATCGCCTTGCCTACATCCTTTTTGGTATCGAATGTGTCGGTGATTTCATTTCCGACCCTGATGGTGCAGCGAGAATTCTCCATCGTCATCCTACACAAACGTACGAGTTTGGACGGTATACCAAAGCTAGACATGGCTCTGTATAGTTCGTCTCTATAAATTCTGTCGTATGCGGCTTTGAAATCGATAAATAGGTGGTGGGTATCGATTTGGACTTCTTGGGTTTTTCCAGGATCTGCCGAAGTGTGAAGATTTGATCGATTGTGGACTTTCCTCGCCTAAAACCACACTGATAAGGGCCGATCAGGTTGTTGGTAAACGGTTTCAGGCGTTCACATATTAAGGCAGATAGGATCTTGTAGGCGATGTTGAGCAGACTTATGCCTCTGTAGTTGGCTGCCTGACAGCGGAATGTTGTTCGTCATCGCCGTTTAACAGTCTGCAGAAGTGGTTCTTCCCTATCCTCAGCATCGACTGTGTCTCAACTACAATATTTCCTTGTTCATCTCGACAGGATTCTGTTCGAGCCTTGTAGACTTGGCTCTGACGTTTTACACTTTGGTAAAACTTGCCAACATCGTTCCTGGAGTGGCACCTCTCTATATTCTCGATCACACGCTTTTCTTGCTCTTTTTTCTTCTTTCGGAAAAGCCGATGTTCGTCCCCCCTTCTTTGCTTATAGAGCTCAATGGCAGTTCTCGTCTTCACCTGCATATTAGCCTTATAGGCCTCGTTTTTGGCTGCGAGCATCTGTTGTTATTCCTCGTCAAACCAAGGGTTTTTTGTTGGTGGCCGCAAGAAACCTAACACATCAGTTGCGGCTGATCTTGTTCGCATCGTTGCCATTGTTCTTCGACATTAGATGCTGTTGGTGTGTTGTGAGTCGAGGTGTTAAGGGATACGCGTTGCGTGAAGGTCTTGGCGGTCTCTGGCGATTGCAGTCACAGTATTTCTGGTTTGTTGTGGCGTGGTGGATATCCGCATCCTTACCTTGGCTACAACAAGGTAGTGGTCCGAGTCGATGTTAGCCCCTCGGAATGTTCGGACATCCAAAATGCGTGCCTCTTGTCTATCGCAATGTGATCAATTTGGTTGACTGTTTGTTCATCTATAGTGGCATTTCGTTCGGTAGCGAAGTTAATTAGCCTAAGTCCGTTACCAGCCGTGTTGTAGTGTATGCTATATTTTCCGACAGTACTACTTAAGATGTCTTCTCTTCCTACCTTTTAGTTAAAATCTCCCAGCACGATTTTAACATCGTACTTCGGTAGTCGCTCATAGGTTTTGGCAAGGAGCTCGTAGAAGCAATCCTTAGATATATCATATTTTTCTTCCGTCGGAGCGTGAGAGTGCACATAAGGCTTATGTTGGCGAATTTGGCCTTGATGCGGATTGTTACTATGTGTTCGCTAATGTCTTGGAAACATAAGACTTCTTGCCTAAGTCTGGCAGTTATAACAAATTATAATGTTCTCACATTCCATGTGCAGATACGAACGTCGTTGTCCTTTTTTCGTTTAGCATGGTCGTCAACAATAATATCAGTCCTTTCCGAGGCTATTGGTTGCTTCGTAACATAAGCTTTTTTCCGTGGATGGGTTGTTAACCCAAAGCACAACCCTTAACCTGGAGGGCCAGGCCCTTGTTTTGACGCTAAGACAGCGGGCCAGAAAAATACTGATGTCAGTAGCCCATTTGGGGATATGAGCGGTGCCGTTGACCCATTGTGGGCTCCTCCGCCACTAACTCTTTTCCAGCACCCTGGCTCAGTATTGGAAATCCCTATAGACCTGGTGTTCAAATATGTCGAAGCAGATAATATAGGGATGACACTGCCAGTTCCATCAAACTGGAGCTGTAGGCGCCACCGTTGACTCCATCTAGGGAATTCCTCCGCTGCCGCCTGAGAGTGAGTGCCTTAGTGAGAGGACACTCCTCCCCCTCTCTCGTTTGCTGCCACCAACTACCTTCCACAGGGGTTATATACCCCATCTCCAGTCGAGGTACTAGGCACCCACCAGTCACCAGCGTGGAGGTGAGAGTAGAAGTTGATAGTGAGAGGCTAGAGTGAGAACGCTTGTGTCCTCATGTAATCGCATCACTATCCTTAAGCACTGGCCGAGGCATGTGTCATCGGAACAAAATACTACACAAATGCGACGGCTTCACTTTACTACAATTCGTGAATAAATTCCGCGAAGAATTTGTGTCGGAAGAATTCGGATAAAAATTTTGCACTTAGCTGTCAAAAATTGCAGGAAAAATGTACCTGAACGCATTTCAATGCAATTCTCCTAGATGCGTTACAAAATGTCGGAGAAATACATACAAAATCGGAGAATTTTCCGCTCCGATGCTAGGGCTGATTACAATCGCTTTCAGCCAAGATAAGGCTTCTTTGATCGTCATGAGTTCTGCGTGGATTACCCTGCAATGATCAGGAAGACCTTGATGTGGACTCTCACCATGCGTTCCTTAATGTCATCGATGCCCAAAACTTATGTCGCAGGTCTGCCTGAAACCAGCCGGAGAGTCAATAGGGACCGTTAACGTCACATTTGTTTATTTCTCCCGGCCCACTCAATCGTATATCTTGGGTGGCAGTAATGCCTTTTAAAGTTGTTCGGCTTCACAATATCTGTTGTGCGTTCTTAAATTATAGATGCAGCTACTATCGTCGTTGTTGTTTTTTCTTGAAGCTTGGTTCTCAACGCAGTGGGATCATTCGCTTCTGCGGCTACAGGTTGCTTCATAAAAATAATATTTTTGATTGAATGGCTAACCCAAAGCACAACGTCCAACATAGAGGTGCGGTTCCAATTTATAAGATACCTACAGGACTCGAAGCGGTCAGTATCCACTACGGGATTATGCGGTCATGGACTTTGGGTTCATTCGGCGCCATTATTGCTCAAGGGGTGTAAAATTCCTATATAACCTGAGGTCCCAATAAATGGGGCTCACACAGATTCTCAATTTATCCATCCCAACTTGGATCGTAAACGCCATCGTTGACTCGATCTTAGGAATTCTTACCGTCTGAAAAAAAGGAAGAGGTGCCTTAGTAAAAGTGTCGAAGCAAAAACGTTCCACCGAATCATGCAGCCACGCCTCGTTTATGTTGCCTCCTTTCATCGGAAATGGCCGCATTTGTTTTGAGAAATCGAATTCACTAATATTTCTTATAACCTTGGTACACATGTATATTATCTGTTTTTTCTTCTTATCATGGTGTGGGTACATAAACATTCGCATGTTCCGTAATCTTATAAATTTCCAAAATCAGATATTTATACTCATATCTCCTTGTTCCAACTAAATAAATACGACATTCCGATTCCATTCAGTCTTAGACTTGATTCATGCGAAATAAACCCATGACGTCGTGCCTAAAACGATGACATATTAGTTATTTTTAATTTTTGCCAAAAAAAAATCCCCTGTCTCTTTGAGTCTTGAAAAATTTCTTTTTTTCTAAAATTCCAGACATTCTTTTTTTGAGAGAAAGAAAGTCATAAATTTTTCTAAACTTTATTTGGGTCAGTTTAGCGCCACCTCGCATTGAAATTTAAAATAAATTCCTCCAAAGAACAGTTACACCCACAGGTGTATACAAATTTCCCAACATTTACGCAAACTTTGATAAAAAAAAAAATCACATAAACCAACAACAACTAAAGATATGAAATCCAAGATAACACTGACAAAAGCCTATTTGCGAACACTATCTGAGATACAAGGAAATTCAGTTGAAACTTGAAAGTGAACAAACTAGATAAGCGCGACGTTTAACGGTGTGTTTTGTTGTTCCTTAGAGTGTAAACACCGTTATCTGTGAGCATCTGTGCGCGTATTACTTGGACATTCAGCAAGTAACTGGTCCAAATTTACTGATTATCTAGTCATGTACCGTGTGTAGAATATGGCGGAAGTGGGATGATTTCGCGTAACTAGATGGAAAATTTTATCAAAAATAAAAAAACGAACAAATCCTGTGTAGCTAGATACAAAACATAGAAAAGTGTGTAATTGAATTTTTTTTTTCAAAACAATTAAATCCGCGTGAATGCTTTGAAAGTGAATGTGCTCCAAATGGCTGGGTATAGACAATTACCACCGCCTCCCCCGAACACGAACTCCAGCAGCCGTGCGTCAATGTATCAGGTGGCGATGGCAAACCATAGTTTGGTCTATCAATCGGCGGCACACGCGTCTTCGATGCACGCGCTAAGTAATCTCCACAATCAGAGGACGGGCAATGGTCAGTTGAACCATCATGCCCATCATCACATCATGGCTGCGGCTGCTGCTGTGGCAGCAAGCCGACAGCAACAACAACAACACTATCAACAACAGCATCCACAACATCACGCGCATCAGCAGCATCATCATCAACAGCAGCAGCAGCAATCGGCGACACATCCTCAGCACAGTCATCTCCTGGTGAATGGGGGTGTTGTGAGTGGTGGCCAACAACACCATCATCACCACCATCATCATCCGGCATCCCGACAGATTTTCAGTCAGATGCAGAGCACTATTATGCCATTAAACGTTAGTAAGTATAAAATCGAACAACACAAACAAAAACAAATCAAATAATACCGTTACCCGGGTCTCGTGTGTGTAGTGTAGTTGTGCCCCATGAATAGGTGATAGGATTGCTATGGTTTATCCTCTTTTGCCAGAAGTTGGGGTGCACATATTCAATGGAGAGGACGGATATTATTTGTGCCGAGGGTGCAGAGATCATGGTTTATCCTTTTCGGTTATGGTTTACAGGAGTGCTCTCGTGGGGATTTTCTCCCGACTGAAGTTGTTGTGTGTGTAAAGTGAAAAGGTCCTTTTTCCTACGTTTAATGGGTGAGATGTGGGGAGCTTGAACAATGAATTGAGAGTGCCGTATTTATTAGCATGAATATCAATAGACTCTATAAGTTTGTGGTTAAAAATTTATTTCGAAAATTTGCGTTTTCAACCTCAAAAAACGTATTTTATCATGAACAAAGACTTGGAAAAACATTCAAAAACATAAAAAGAAACTGATTGCGATGAGTTAATCAAAAAAAATTGCTCATTTTTTTCCACCACTGGCTCCACTGACTCGTTTAGATCTTATTTGACGCACACTTTCCCGTCATCAAAATAATCAGCGCACAAACACCTTTATATTTACTGTTACTGATTTGCCGATTCGCTTGAAAGTTTTCTCGGAATGGGATAAAAATTTTGCACTTAGCTGTTAAAAATTGCAGGAAAAATGGAGCTGAACGCATTTCAATGCAATTCACCTGGATGCCTTACAAAATGTCGGAGAAATCATACAAAATCGGAGAATTTTCCGCTCCGACGGATATTTGCCGATTTGCTTGGAAGTTTTCTCGGAACAAAGTCAAACTCGTTTGTTTTTGATGACATCCATCCGACTTTTTTTTTAAAGCAACACTCCCATATTGCTTAAAATACAAGGTGGTGCAAAAATAACCTTCCGATGTTTTTTTGGCTCTAATTTAAAAAAAAATGAAAAACTTTGATTCTTCTTGTGGATTATTTTTATTTGGTCTTTTAATTTTTTTTACATCAAGTCGAGAATATGATGTCATGTAAATGGCCGCCGCCACAGTTGATTGTCATTTGACCCTTTTTATGGCATTTTCCATCACTTTGGCCAAAACTTCCGGCGATAGGTCCTCACATTCTTGACGGATATTGTCTTTAAGAGCTGCAAGAGTCTGAGGCTTGTTGACATAAACCCGCGACTTCAAAAAGCCCCACAAAAGGAAGTCTGGAGCGGTCAAATCTGGCGATCTTGCTGGCCAGTGCAAATCGCCAAAACGGGAGATTAGGCGCCCGGGATATGCATCCTTCAGCATATCGGTTGTGGCACGTACAGTGTGTGCCGTTGCACCGTCCTGTTGGAACCACATGTTTTCCAATCCCAATTCATCAAGTTGCGGTAAAAAGAACTCGTTGATCATTGCTCGGTAGCGCTCACCATTCACAGTAACCGTTTGGCCCGCGACGTCTTCGAAGAAAAAAGGGTCCGACGACTCCTGCAGCGAAAACAGCACACCATACAGTGACTTTGAGCGGGTGTAATGGCTCTTCGTGGGTTACTCGCGGATTTTCAGTGCCCCAGAAGCGTAAATTTTGCTTATTTACGTACCCGCTAAGATGGAAATGGGCCTCATCACTCATGATTATTTTTGATGAAAAATCATCTTCCTCTTGGTGGTGATTAAGGATGGCTTGAGCGTATGTTAGACGCGATTGGCGGTCAGCAGCTAACAGCTGATGCACCGTCTGGACTTTGTACGGAAACATCTTCAAATCTTGTACCAAAATTCGCTGTAAAGACCGTCGACTGATACCTATTTGCGTGGCACGTCGTCTGGTCGATGTCGTCGGCGCTTCCATGACATCTTCGGCTACAGCAGCAATATTCTCTGCTGAACGGCTACTCCGGGGTCTGCCACGCCTGGCAGCATCTCGTGTTGTGCCAGTCTTTTCGAGGCGAGCGGCTAAACGTCGCAGTGTTTCACCAGTAGGCGTTGGACGGCTAGGAAATCTGCGACGAAATTCACGTTGTGCCAAAGTCACCGACCGATTATTGCTCAAATAAATAGTCACCAATATTCCGCGTTCAGGAGCAGTGTAGCGTAACATTGTTTATTAACGTGTAATTCGCATGTGTTTACTACACAAATGTCAAAACAGAACTGACATTAGGGGCCAATCGCAAAATTTATAGCATTTTCTGATAGGAGGATTACTTTTGCGCCACCTTGTATGAGTGAAATCCAACTCAATCTCATACACATGACAGAAAGACCTCGGTCAACCGCTGGATCCAAACTGAGACGAAAAAAAAATAAACTCGAAAACGTATTCGTCCTCCGATGTCCATTGTTAGTTTTCAAATATTAAAATATCGCGTATAATAGTTGAATGCACAACTAAACCGATATAAAAATAACTACTGCCTCCACTCGACTACTGTCATCTCACTGTGTGTGTGCTTTCGTCCTCAAAGACCATCGGCCAGTGATGGTGAGGGTGGTGGTGGTGGTGGCACAGTCGAGATAGAATATTCCTCTTCCTGTAAAGGTAAACTCCCACACTTTATGAAATTTTAACAAGGATAACACGACCCAACAATAAAAACAATAGCCGCAGAGTTGTTTATCCCCAATGGAGCTTTTTGTGTTGCCTTTCAAACAGCAACAACAGGGACACAGAGAGTGAGCAGAGAAAAAAAGGACCTGAAAACAACCAGCGAATGTATGTCAGTTTTTCTACTCTTTGCCTCCCCCAAATTGTGGGCGAGGAACAAAAAAAAAATGACAAAAAAATTATACAAGACAACGTCGACGACGTCGATGGTGAAGCCCGAGGACGAGTACAAAGTACAGGACAGAGCAACATTCAACAAGGCGCTCGAAGAAGCCCTGCTCTTGTTGTTGTTGTTGTGTTGATGTTACCTACTCGTTGTTGTCTATTGTTCGGTAGAGCTGCGTGGTGTCGTTCCTTCATGGTATTTGCCCCCTTTCTGCATGTCTAAGCGCGCGATGTCGACTTCCTTTTGTTCCACACCTGCTTCATGTTTTCTATGTTGTGTGCCCTACGAGTGTCCTACTCCACCCCCCCTCGTATTCAAAGATACATTTAAATATTCCGTGTAGATTTAGATACGCATCCACTATAACTTCCCTTGCTATTATTTATATATAAAATATTTTTATTTCATTTTTTTATCCCGTCAGCTATTGGGTGCAAATTTTCACAAAACATCATCCATTTGCCCCGGGCAGCGGGTTTCTTATTCTTTTTCGAGACTCGACTGTCTCTCTCTCTGTGTGTGTGTGTGTGTTTATATTTGTGCTTCCCTGCCCTAATGACTTTGCTTGCTTTTTGGAGACACGCCGAGCCTTATGCCTTTCAGTTTCACAGATTTGCACAGAAATGAATGAAACAATGGAATCGTATTGTTGGAAAGGAAAGAATAAATTTAATTGAAAACAAAAAGCTAAATAAAACAACAACAACAACAATAACAATTCTATAGAGACGTCGTTCAACTCACTCCCATAGATGTGGGTCAAAAGTGGGAAACCACGCTGTCGTTCAGTGAGTAAATTATAAGAAAAAAAAAACTCGAGAATATCCTTTTTGTGTGTATGGAAAAGATTTAAATACAAATGCGTGGTTTAAGTTGTTTAAAGGTTTAAGGATAACGAAGGAGATTTATTGGCCAAAGATGTCATAGAAAACATCGCATCAACAAAGTGGAGTAGGACACGTTCGTGGTTCGTGTGGTTGATTGGGTTTTATAAGCAAGGACACAATGTGTCTCAAGACTTGCTTTTTTTTTTTATTTGACTGACAAACATGTTATATGGCTTCAAATGCACGACCAGGCTTTCTTGTTGTTGGGGAATATCAATTGAAATTGGTTCTCAATTACTGTCCAGTGGTGGCTTGTACTGTCTCCTTTAGAGGTAGAGGCCTTTTTTCAAACACAGAACAATTTAATCAAATGACCAATTTTGTGGCTTACTAACTCACATGTATGATGGCATTTAAAGCTTGAAAATATCCACCTCGTCTGCGTCTTATAAAGGCCATCCTATCGGTCCGACTTTGTACAGAGTACCCTCCTATTTTCTGGTTTTTTTTGCCGAATGTTTCCTTCTAATCGCCAACTGTAGGTTAGGTTAGGTTAGGTTAGATGGGCTGTTGACGCTCGGGTGAGTTGTCAAGCTCGCATAGGCCTACGTGGGCCCATAGCGATACCCTTCGAAGAAAGTACCCTGAAATAGAGAAAGAGGATACCTGGTTAAGTTCGCTAGTGATACTTATGCGGTGCTGGTCTGTGTTGCTCCTTCACCCTCAAAGAGGTAGTTGCTCCATCCTGATCTGCTACAAAAACGGACTATCAGCGCTATTGGGATAGTCGTTAGGTCATTTATGTCATCGAAGTAAAGGCTGCCTAGTATTTTTAAGCGACTGCCACTGATCGCAGGGCAGTGGCATAGTAGGTGTGAGACCTCTTCTTCGACGTAAGGGTCGCTGCATTTCCTGCAAAGTTGGTTCGCACCAGTCAGTTTTATCTTATTAGAGTGCTTACCCAACAGGTTGTGACCTGTTATCACTCTCACCGCTATAGAAATGGATGCCCTATTCAAAGCTATTAGCTTGTTTGATTTGCTGCCGCTTGGCTGCCGCTTAACTGGACGATCCTAGTCTGGCTAGCTCGTCTGCTTTCTCATTTCCTATAATGTCATTATGTTCTGGCACCCAGATAATTTGGATTTTGTTCTGGTTACAAAGCGCCTTCAGCTCTTCGCGGCAGCGTCCAACTACCCGTGATTTTACTATATTGGATGCCAAAGCTTTAATGGCCGCTTGACTATCCACGTAGATGGAGATATCCTCATGTGATATGTCCAATACCCCTAGCCGATTCGGCAGCTTCGAGTATGGCCAGGATCTCAGCTTGGAATACACTACACGAGTTTGCAAATCTCAAGGATGTAGCTAGCCCGATCTTTTCAGAGTAGACACCAGAGCCCACTCCGACTTCCATTTTGGATCCGTCGGTATAGATTGCTATTTCAGTGGTAGATAACACATTGTTTGAAGACCATTCGTCTTTGCTTGGTATTCTGATAGAGTAATTAGTATCAAAGTCGTGGTTTGGGATAATGTAGTCAGATGCTACATCCGCATATGCCATTGGGTTTAATATTGAGCTATGGCCAAAAGGCTTCGTGAGTAGATTGCCCGTTTCTTTGAGTCTTGCTGCGCTTTTTGCTGCTGTGTCATAGATTTGTAAGTCAATTGGTGTTATGTTTAGGATTGTTTCTAACCCTACTGTGGGGTTAGTGCGCATGGCTCCTGTCGTGAGTATGCATGCTGTCCTTTGAACTTTCGTAAGCTTGGTCATATGTTTTGCTTTTTTCATAGCATTCCACCAGACCAAGCAACCGTATGTTAGGATTGGCCTGACAATGGCTGTGTATAGCCATTTTGTGACCTTCGGGGATGGGCCACATTTTTTGCCGCAGATTCTGTTGCAGCTATAGAGGGCAATATTTGCTTTCTTTACTCTTTCTTCAACGTTTAGATTCCAGTTCAGTTTACTATCAAGTACCACCCCCAGATATTTCGCGCTTGCTGACAATGAGAGAGTCGAATCTTCCAACGACGGTGCCGGAAATGCTGGGATCGATCTCCTGTTAGTAAAGAGAACCAGTTCTGTTTTGTTTGGGTTTACACCCAGCCCGCAAGACTTTGCCCACTTGCTGAGTATATTGAGACTTCTTTGCATAATTTCACTCAGTGTCGGTGGGAATTTTCCGCACGCATCGCCAACTGTAACTGGCTTATGAGAATACACGTGACATACTCCAACGAAAAGTAGTCCAGGATTCAGGATACAGACGGCCAATTGGCTGATCCTTTTCTTGAAAAGATTCGTTTTGCGAATGTTTGTCAAAATAAAGTGATGGTTTGACCCCTTGTATGACATGTGGCGCCATCTTGCTGAAACCAAAAAAACAAAAAAAATACAAATTTTTGGCGCAATAGGCTCGTTAGTACCCAGGGCCTAGCTTTCTCACAACCATTCATGTGTGCGTGTGAACTTCTTTGCACGATGGCGGGACCTCCTGTTTTATGCCGACTCCGAACGGCTAAGTTGAGATAAGCTATTCTTGACAATTGATACTACTCGGATGATTTGTCAGATCATCACGAGAGGAGGGCCAGTGAAAAATCATTTAGGTGTTGCTACGGCTGGGACTCGAACCCATTTGCCAAAAAGTCGCTTTCCTTTGGCTATAAGGCTCCCCATTGATGTTCTTGTCGGCTCAATCTTACGATTTGAAATACTCCTCCGGCATGCAAATCGTACTGACCACATAATGAGGTCTTGAGAGTCTTATGAGGATTACTTTCACTCTTATTTGATTGTCAGCCCATTACCCAAAACTGGCTACAGTCCGAAATGAACCAGATCCTTAACCAAAATGCCTCTCCAATTAGCTAGGTCCTTAGTTAACTGCCTCCAGTTGCGCATTCCAAGTCGGTTGTCAGTTTCTACTTTTGCATGCTATTTTAGACGAAGTCTTCCTAAAGTAGCATCTGGCTGTGAAGAGGAGCATCGGTGCATGTCCCAGCCATCTTAAAAGTCCAATGCGGAGTTTTTTTTTTGACCAGGAGCATGTCGCTGTACAGCTCGTATAATTTTTTTTGCTGCATCTTCGTCTCTATAGCCCGTCAACGCAAACGGGACCGACGATTTTTCAATGAATTTTCCACTCAAACCGACCAAGGATTTCTTCATCCACTTTTGATACGGTCGCCGTAGAGCAGGACTGGGATGATCAGGGTCTTATAAAGGATCTCCCTTAGTAGTTTGAGTACGAAATTGCCTTCTTAGCCCGAAGTAACAGCGGTTGGCAAGAGTAATTCTTCGTTTAACAACTGACGAGATGTAGAGGTAAAGCCGAAGTAGACAAAGTCCCGTACTAACTCAACTCAAACGGAAGAGTTTGGGTAGTGTTTCAAAACTAGGCATGGTATACTTCGTCTCTATAAATGCTGTCGTATGCGGCATAGAAATCAGTGGTGGGTATGGATTTGGAGTCCTGGGTTTTTTTCAGGATCTGCCGAAGTGTGAAGATTTGATCACTTGTTGACTTTCCAGGCCTAAAACCACACTGATAGGAGCCGATCAGGTTGTTGGTAAACGGTTTCAGGCGTTCACATATTATGGCGGATAGGATCTTGTGGGTGCATCTACCCTGGCCCCCACAACCTAGAGTGCCAGGTCAATTTTTTAGAAACCCCTAGGACACGGGGCCATCAGTATCCACTACGAGATTGAGCGCTGTCCTTGTTCTCTTAGCTTTTCTGCCACCATCTCTGTTCAAGTGGCCTAACTAACCCTTGAGATTTCTAGGTGACCGAATATATTGTTTACTATGTTCATCCTAACTAGGACTCCAGACGCCACCGTTGACTCCATCTTGCGATTTCTTCCGCTGCCATCTGGGGAAATTTTTTGATAGGGGACCTTACCCCTAGCTAGTTTTAGTTCCATGAGTGGTCTTTTATTATATCTGCAGAGGTTTTTTCTAACCGCCACCCGAGGACGTGTCCGATGGGAGACTAGAAACTCCACTCGGAGTTCCGTTTACTGTTCTGGTGATAGTCTTGTTTTACATTCGACAATTACAGTCGATATGGCAGCTCCACTATCTATAAGAAATCGATGACTAAATATTTTTTTGACTTTTTTTTACGTCAAATTGTTTTTCACATGCCCGACTCCCGCGATGATTTAACAAATGCTTCGATTAAGATCAATTGTCGTGAAAAAGCTTATATTTCGGATTTCGCATTAAACTATAGGTCCCGCCATCGTGCAAAAAGTACTCACGCGGGCATGTATGATTGCAATAAAATCCCTGTTTTCTAAGGAACCAGTTGGATCAAGCATTTGTATTTGTTTTTTGATTTGACTTACCAGCAGCTGAAGAAGCCTCTAGATGTACTTTGCAGACCAATAACAACCGGTCTAGATAAAATACAATAGAAGCCTCACATAAAGTTGGTGATGGTCTTAAAATTCCATTTTGATGAGTACCTCTGAGTTTTCGAGCCATAAGGTCGATGGAACCAACAGACAACAGTAGGTTGATGTGTCGTTGCGTTTTAGTTCTTTCTGCAATGTGATGGCTGCTTTCTGTTGTCCAATGGGTGGATTTGTTCACTCTTGGAATGGGGTTTAGCTTAACTTTCTTGTCTAACGTGCCTAACCTCTGAAGACACTGTCAATAGTTTCCTTTATGGATATTTGTGTTCTTGAAGTTGGAATTAATTTTGCTGATGAGGTGATCTTCCCTTCAGCCAATGTATTTTGACCACTTTTGACAGCTAAAAGTGTTGTCCTCACATACAAAAACAGACAATATAGTCTAACGTACTTACTTAAGTGGCGCTTTGGTCCGGAATGAACCTGTTTCTCTACCAACATGTCTCTCCGGAAGAATTTTCCTCTCCATACGACCCAACGACACGTGACATCAAAAAATATCTTATGTGCCTGAAAATCTTGAGTGTGCCAAGTTGAAAGGGCTGTTTGTTACCAAGATTGAGACCTTCTGTGAGACGTAATTATCGATCCTCCTCGGTAACTCCATATGAGTCTTAAAATTAACTTTGCGAATTTGTCGGAAGCTGGTAGAGGCAGAAGGATGTCATATCCTTGTTCAATGTTCATTCAGTTCATTCAGGCCATGACGAACTGGAACTTTGTGTCGTCATTCAGCTTGGAAGTCGTCAGTACTATTGTACATGGTCTGAAGCTGAGAGAACCAGAGAGATAATTTGTCCCGCCACAACACTGAGGCATTCCTGCAGACACACGGAGCCCTGAAATGGCTATCGGTGATATTCTGTTTCACTTGTCGGTGCATATTTGGCTGGAGTCATCTTTTCGAGGGTTTCGTCCGCCTCTATGCATTGACTTGCCTTAAGAAAATACCATCAGGTGTTTATATAGCTTCTAGATTTACATACGAGAGGTCTTAAACAGTCTACAAGTAAAACGTTGACCTCAAATTTGCCCAACATCCACGTACAAGTACTATAAAAGCTTTATACAAGTAATCTCTTCACGAAACCAAAATTATGAAACTTATCGAGAGGGTGGTCCCTTGTAAAAAAAATATATCCAAAGCCTTAACTAAGACCAATCACAAGGATTGACATTGATGACAACAATATATGTACTTCGGTATATAAGTATACAGCCACCTAGGGAGCATCTCAGGAACTGACATTTTCGAGCTTTCGAGGCCGTATCTGCAGCCACCAAGGGAGCGTCTCAGAAATTGCCATTTCGACACCTTTTTCGAGCATTCGAAGAAGATGTATCTACATACAGCCACCAAGGAAGCGTCTCAAAAACTGCCATACTCGATGACGTTTTTCGAACTTATGTGGCCGTATTTGGAGCCACCAAGGGATCGTCTCAGGAAATGCCATTTCGACCCCTTTTTCGAGCATTCGAAGATGTATCTGCATACAGCCACCAACGAAGTGTCTCAAGAACTGCAATTTTCGACGACATTTTCGAGCTTTCGAGGCCGTATCTGCAGCCTCCAAGGGAGCGTCTCAGAAACTGCCAATTTCGACCCCTTTTTCGAGCATTCGAAGAAGATGTATCTACATACAGCCACCAAGGAAGCGTCTCAAAAACTGCCATATTCGACGACGTTTTTCGAACTTATGTGGCCGTATGTGGAGCCACCAAGGGATCGTCTTAGAAAATGCCATTTCGACCCCTTTTTCGAGCATTCGAAGATGTGTCTGCATACAGCCACCAAGGAAGTGTCTCAAGAACTGCCATTTTCGACGACTTTTTTCGAACTTATGTGGCCGTATTTGGAGCCACCGAGGGATCGTCTCAGAAAATGCCATTTCGACCCCTTTTTCGAGCATTCGAAGATGTATCTGCATACAGCCACCAAGGAAGTGTCTCAAGAACTGCCATTTTCGACGACTTTTTTCGAACTTTAGAGGCAGTATCTGGAGCCTCCACGGAAGAGTCTCAGAAACTGCCATTTTGACACCTTTTCGAGCATTCGAAAATGTATTTGCATATAGCCGCCAAGGGAGCGTCTTAGAACTTCCATTTACGACCCATTTTTCGAGGATTAGAAGCCGTGTCTGCATTATTTTTAAGATGTTGCATTCCAAAGCTTAAAGTTGGTTGCTTGTCCGCATAGTCCAAAACCTCCACAAATGATCCAAATCTTTTCTCCTCATATACCCAATCAACAACCAATCCCGTTGCAGCTCCTTGTTGCACTTTGTCTACAAATAATATGCGTTCCTGACAATATTCGTCCTGGATCAATCTGATAAACCATCACGCATTGTATAACCCTCTCTAAACTTCAAAAACCCCCCGATTTATCAAATAGAAAAATAATTTTCAAATCTTACACACATCCATCCACATTCCACACCGTTTGATCCTCATCTGTCATTTGTCCTGCCTATGTCGCTCTAATTAAAAAGCACCGTCTGTCAGTCGTATCAAATTTAAATTTTTCAAAAGAAAATGCAAAATACATCAAAGCGCAGCACAAATACAAAAAAAAAAAAAAAAGGACGACGAGGCACATGTATATGTATGACGGTACCCATGCCCTAATGGGACCACTCGTACACAGTTGAATATCCAAAAAGTGCCACTTAGAGCAGAAAAAGGAAATATATTGAGTACGTGATCTTTGAGATGTCCTGATGTGACCATTTCGCCAAAAAAAAAAAAAAAACTATTACATCTTCATGCCAGGACTTGCATCAATGGACCAAGGTGGGGCGAAACCGAAGGACTGTGTCTGAACGATGTGTCTCCGAGAGTGAGTTAAAATATAAGTGCCTGTCCTTGGTTCGGTGGAACTGTTTCCCCGTGAGGACGTTGTCTACACCATTTCGAATCAACGATGGAATTTCAAATGTGTGCTCCCTCGCCAAAGTAGGTAATGGTGGTGGTGGATGATATCCTTTTGCCACAAAATGTCGATATCATTCATTTTTAATTAATTTCGATCCATCGATATTGGTGGGGTGGGGGAGAGTTTAGTCAATCAGCCACGAAATGGCATCCACAGCTGAGCTGAGCCATCGTCATTCGTTCCCAGATGCACTGATCCGCGCAATGTTGCCAAACGTAATTTAATACATGGTCGCGCTAATTTATTGGGCCCAAGATTAGGCAACAAATGAACATTTTTGTGAGGTTAGAATGAAAAACAATTTCCCAGGCTAAATAAATAATAACACCCGTTCAGGGAGGCCCGTGTTTAGTTGGGTGTCCCGCTGTGTTCAATGTCCAGATAAGTATCTCTCTCAGCTAGCATGTGGTTGGACACACATAACCAAGCTAGCTACCGGGCCAATTTGTGGTACGTTGCTGGTGGTGCTTCTGCTGCTGGTGCCGTGTGGTGCTGCAGATTCGATCTGTTTCCCATAGTCGAACATTGGCCGGCAGAGTATCGGTGTGTGTGTGTGTATTTGCATGCGCGGCGGGGTAGGAGATATATTGCTTGCCAATAACTTATCCCGACAGATGAATGAGGGATTTATTCGGAAAATATGTAACCCTTTGGAGGACGACATACTGCTTCGAATGGAACACCAACAGAGTGAGAGAGAGAAAGAGAGACTTTTCACTCTCGACTGGGTACGACGACAATCGTTCAAAACATCACTCCTCTCCTGGAGATGATGCTCCTGCCATGTGGCCGATGATGACGATGTTTAGTGCGGCCGAGTAGAGGACATTTTTGGCCACAGGTTCCTGCCATTGTGTACATGACATTACAGGTGGGCAGTGTATGTCGCTTCGGTGTGTGCGATAGTCCTAGTCGACACGAGTCGAACCGATTGTGGTAAGGATGCAATTCCGAGCAATTAAATCACTTTGATGGTAATTTGGATTAATTCTGTGTTGTCCGTTCCGGGTCGAGGTACAATTAGTTTTAGAAAATGTTTGTTGTTGCGTGCTGCTTGTTCGGGATCCAATGTTCTATTTGCCGGGGAGGATGAGCCTCATCCTTATGTGCATCTAAATAGATTTATTGGCTGAGTTTGGTTGTTGGTGTTTGGCTTTTTTTTGGGTTTTTTTTTGTTCCGTTCGTAGTCAGGGATAACTTGGGGATCCTCTAACAAAGTTTGAAATAATGGCAGATAAAGCCAATGTCCTGCTACGCATAAATAACGCTCCACGCATGCATGGTGGTCGATGAGTTTTTTTTGTGTTAGTTCTTGTGGATGGTAAGTGGTGGTGTAACGCCTAGAAAGTCATGTACTACAAGGTATGGAACTACGGAGGTTGTGGGGGATGGAGGTTTCTGTTTGCTGTAATATCACTAAAGGAAGATTAATCCTCCTTGGATCAGGCTTATAGGCGTAGTTGAATCAATTTTATTAAATTGGTAAGATTGCAGGTGAGGGTATTGCTATGGGCTCATGAAGGTCGATGCGGCAGTACCACAAGGCTTAGTACTGAGTCCGCTTCTATGGAAAATCAAGTATAACAGAGTCTTTCGATTGTGTTTACAAAGTAATGGTAACTAGCGGAAGCACTAAGCTGCTACAAAGCCGACATTACTGCCATCCAGGAAATACGATGGGATGGGCTGCGCAAAAAGTGGATGTAAAACTGTGACATCTACTACGGACCGTGTTATAGTGAGCAGAAACAGCAACTATTCGCATGTGGATTTGTTAAAAGTGCCAGACTAAGGCAAGAAGTCTTATGAAGTACGATTTCAAAACGGTGCTGGGAGGTTTTCACACAAAGCTAAGGTCACGCAAAGCTAAGATGAGAAGACATCTTTTGCAGTTTTGTCGGGAATCACCTCCCTTCTATATCCATAAAAGGACATTGACTCCAGGAGTAAGTTTTACCAAAATGTAAAACGTCCAAGTCAGGGATAAAAGGCGCTAAAAAAATTCGGTCGATATGAGCAAGGAAATATCGTAGTTGAGAAACGGTCGATACTGAGAATATGGAAGAACCACATCTGCAGACTGTGAAACGGCGATGACGCACAATCTTTTGCTGTCAGGCAGAACAAAGCATGCAATGTTGGGGACGACAGCGAAAACTTCCTACCACCCGACCTAAGTGAAGTGAGGATAGCAATACGTAGGTGGAGATGACCTCGTAAATAACATTCATCAACTCATAAGCAAAATTTGGTCGGATGAATGTATGCCTGAAGAATGGAACCTCATCATTTGGCCAATCCACAAAAAGGGAGACCCTCTGAACGACAGAGGCATAAGTCTCCATAACACCGCCTACAAGATCCTTTCTGCCGTAATATGTGAAGGCCTGCTCTGCTCTCATCTGCATATCATCCCAGTGCCTACAATTTGATCACCTTCATCAAACCTAGTTTCTCCCGTCATTTGTTTGTGGGAAGTTGTTATTGTTGCCACAGAGAAGAGGACCTCCTGCTTAACACCTGAAAATGCCATTCCTCACGGACATTTTGAGATGCGTCTCATGATGGTATTATTCTTCGACGTTTGCCAGACTTTCGCAGGAGGTGGAAAACACGTAGGTGTTGTCACTTTCGGAGGGTTTTACAATACTTGAGGTTCTTTCACAACCTTCCATTAGTTCTCCCAAACATCACAGTCGAACTCAAGTTCACCGTCTTCTCCGGTAGGTCTAAACTTTCCAGCTTTCAACAACCTTTTGGTGGTCTTTATTCAAACGACCGAAAGCGTCATCTCGCTGACCGTAACAATGAATAGCTCATATTTTGGGTCTTTGGAACGTTGCGATGATAAATATCAGCCTTCGTGTTTTTACGTATCACGTTGTCCAGTGACGTCCCTTTGCTTCCCTCCTTAAAGTTTTCCGAATTGGAGAAGCTTGCAACTAATCACCCGATTAGTATCAACTGTGTGGACGATGGACAGGCCGTCCGTTGATGGATTGACCACGAAAAACCTCTGCTATGACTAACGACCAGAGAAAGAGAAAAGATTGCCATTTATTTTTTATAGACTTCGCCAGGTGGATAGCGATTGGATGTGTCATTGGGCACGTGGCATCGGGAATATTTCAGGGTCTTGACTAACCATTATCTCGGAAAGATATCAGGAATGATTTTATGTTTTGTAAGGTTTTCGAAGGTTAGATGTTTTAGCTTAAGTTCATTTTGGGCTAGCAGTTTCCTGCTCTTTTTCAATGGTAGGGGCATAAGTTATTGATATCTCTCATTCTTATCTTCTTTGTCCGTCCGAAGTCTAAGAGATAAAGATGTAGAGTGAGTGGGCAAGAACTACCCTTGTCCGTCAAGCTAAGACAAGCTATGACGATTGTACAAAACCATCCTTTTCTGCGTCAATGATACCTCCATGGCTATTCTTGACTCACAGAAAACTCAGCCGTAGAACAGGGGTTCATGCCATCGTTCCAGAACTAGACCCCTACATATTATGAATGGTTGTGAGAAAAAGCTAGACCTGGTATCCTAACGAGCCTGCTGTGCCAATTGTTTTCAACTATTGCATGTTGGTCTGACATTGGCTTAATGTCTTGCAGGTGCAATGAGAACCACATGCAAGAATATGCAGCCAAAAGTGCACTTAGAATCAGTCAGCAGAACTGCTAAAAAATTAACTCAGGAGGACATGCTCAAATTCTAAACCGATACCTGGGCTCAGTTGTATCCTCTGACTACATGCTACCTCACACTGACTTTTAAAAACCATTCTACTGTATCTTTCCAAGTAGAGGGGAGTTGGAGAGGAACAAACTGGACACCGAAACCATATCCATCTACTGATGGTTCAAAAATGGACGGCATTCCTCATCAAACCAGGGGTTTCTTGCTGGTGGCTGCGAGAAACCTAGCACATCAGTTGCGGCTGATCTAATGGCTTTTTGGCATCGTTGCCATTGTTCTTCGACATTAGATGCTGGTGGTGTGTTGTGAGTCGAGAGGTTAAGGGATACGCGTTGCGCGAAGGTCTTGGCGGTCTGCCTGCCTCTTGTCTATCGCAATGTGATCAATTTGGTTGACTATTCGTTGATCTGGAGACTGCCATATCCCCTTATGGATATCGAGGTGAGGAAACCGTGTGCTGGCTATAGTGGCATTTCGTTCCGTAGCGAAGTCAAAGTCCGTTACCAGACGTGTTGTCGTGTAGGCTATATTTTCCGACTTTGGTAGTCGCTCATAGGTTTTGTCGAGGAGCTCGTAAAAGCAGCTCTTTTGCTTTAGCATGTTCGTCGACAATAATATCAGTCCTTTCCGAGGCTATTGGTTGCTTCGTAACATAAGCTTTTCTCCGTGGATGGGTAGTAAACCCAAAGCACAACCCCCAACTGGAGGGCCAGGCCCTTATTTTGACCCTAGGACAGCGGGCCGGAAAAATACCGATGTCAGTAGCCCATTTTGGGATATGAGCGCTGCCGTTGACCCATTGAGGGCTCCTCCGCCACCAACTCTTTTTCAACACCCTGGCTCAGTATTGGAAATCCCTATAGACCTATTGTTCAAATATGTCGAAGCAGCTCATATAGGGATGACACTACCAATTCGATCAAACCGGAGCTGTAGGCGCCACCGTTGACTCCATCTAGGGAATTCCTCCGCTGCCGCCTGAGAGTGAGTGCCTTAGTGAGAGGACACTCCTCCCGCCTCTCTCGTTTGCTGCCACCAACGACCTTCCACAGGGGTCTGTTACCCCATCTCCAGTCGAGGTACTAGGCACCCACCAGTCACCACTCACCAGCGTGGAGGTGAGAGTAGAAGTTGATAGTGAGAGGCTAGAGTGAGAACGCTTGTGTCCTCATGTAATCGTATCACTATCCTTAAGCACCGGCACAGACTTCTTCACAGAAACAGAAAATCCGTTTCGACACTAGTAGGGACACTGGACACAACTTCCTCAAAAGCCAAAAACTGGAAATGCATCTTATAGAAGATGACCTTTGTAGAGGCTGCGGGGATGAAGATTACACGAGGATACCCTCCACTTTCTGTGTCACTGTCCAGGCCTCAGTCAATTAAGACTGAGAACAATAGGAAAATATTTTTTAAACGACCTCACGGATCTATCCGAAACACCTCTATCTAATCTTTTCAGGTTTGCAACAACACCTGAATGCCTGGAAAGGGATTAACAACAATTTACAGCAACGGAACAGATGAGGGAAGACGTACACCGCTTCATCAACCTAAGAAGCTAACCTTACCTAATGCCTGGCAGAACTTCTTTACTGGAGGAAGCTTTTGAATTGTAAATCGTTTCTTTACAACTCCTGCAGCTAGTTTTACCCTATCCTATATGCGATCCTTGACCGTGGTCTTCGAACAAGTGTAAAAATTTCAAAATCCGCCCACTGCCGCGCCCCTTTTTAAAAAAACGTTTTTTGGTCAAACTGTAAGGTATTTTGAAAAAGTGTCTGAACAAGATATTAAGACAATCTTAAGAGCTATATTTGTCCTATAATAAGTTTTTAGTCCGCCCAGTTTTTGGGGGTTTCCTAAAAAAAAAACATTGTAATACAAATCCATAGAAAGACGTCTTTTTTGTCGGACCGTAAGAGATTAAGATAAACTTTCTGAACAAGATTTGGTGACAATGTCATTTTTTATATTTAATTCCCATTCAGTTTTAGACACGCCCACTTTTTGAGGATAAAACGATTAGCAAAGGGGATTGTAAGCAATCTCATATGTTTTTTGCTTTGATTTTTCCGTATTTGGTTCAGGAAGTTCTCTGAGACCCTGGTAAGTTCCAGCGTGACACTGTCCTTAAGCGATGTTTTTCACAAATTGTTGACCTTTCGAGGACCACTTTAAAACTGATTTCTGGTACAAGGAAAAACATGACCTCTATACAAATGGTTTGACTTTTTGGCGATATAGTTTAAATCGGTCCATTTTTTTTTGTCAAATTCTTGATTTTCAAAAGACTACCTCATGGTCGAAGAAGATTTCAAAAAATTAAATCGATATAGCTGAAAGTGCGCCAAAAATATAATAAAACAAAATTTCACTTCGTTGTCTGTTGTAAATCTGCACCGCATCTCCACTAGATGGCGCTGATTCATTTCGACTATTTTAAACGAATTTTCATTCCTAAGGTCGTGTATTTATTTGTACTGTCTATCAGCCCGACAAATACTCTAAATATACATCTATTTCAATTCCAATCTACTTAAAAGACTTTCAGGAAAAACAGGGATACCCATTCCCCCAACATCCTACCACCCACATGCGTTCATGATAATACCTTTCGCTTTGAAGCAACAGACAAAAAAAGCCTCAAAATAAATACGAAATTTAGACAAAAAATGATTTCACAGGATACCATCAAAAAAAAATTATGAATATCCCCCCCACCCCTTAAAGCGACATAAAACGCTACTCGTCTGTCATGCCAAATGGGTGGCCAAACTCTATACCAAGCGTGCAGCACTGTGCACTTGGTTGGAGTAGGAAATAGGTACGCGAATGGCAGCTTGTCCAGTCGGCACAATAAAAGAGATTAATGAATTTCCACCTGGAATAAATTATTTATGAAAAACGACAGAGGATCCTCGACAAAACCCCATAGTCCATTTGTTTCCCAAGACGGACCTTAAGCCCTCTCTGTCCTTCATAACGAAAAAGAAAAATGAAATTATCGGGCTCATTCAACAAACTGACTTCTTTTTCCGTAAATGATTTCTTTTCCTCCGGTAACTGTTATTTGTTGAAGAAAATCCCCCCTCCCCAAAAAAATGAGAAAAAAAAATACAGAAGTATCCTTCGAAGAGCAAAGGATATGCGATACGGAAGAAAAAAACAAACTTAGAATACTGAAATTTTATTAATATCCTTTCTGTTCGTCGTCGGTCGGTCGCACTATACTATTACTCATGCGATGAATTTCTCCCAAGAAGGACACACACATAGCATTAGCATTTCAAGTAGGACGGACACTGGGATATACCTTGTTGCCTGCCTGCGGCCTCCGAGACTGGTGAGACCAAGTCTAACGAATGTCTTGTGAAACGTATAATTTGCCTAAATGTGGGTATTTATTGTTATTATTCCGTTCTCGGTTGTGGCCCTGTTTTCTCTGAGGTTTCGAGTCAAAGGATAAAAGGGATTTTCATTCTTTTCGAAGGGATTATGTTTCATTGAGTTGCTGGAGTTCGGATTAAGGGTGTGTCAACTATGTAACAGTTGATTTTTCTGCTCAGAAATATGAAAATCAACTCAAAAAGGATACAACCATCCTGGATGGAGAGGAAGATGGGCGATTTACAGGTGATAAATGACTGCTTATATTAGTGAACAAAAGGAAACACTTAGTGGAACGATGTCATCGTTAAAATTCTATTTATCAACAATGTTGAGACAGAAGGATGAAAAGTTTGTCGTCATATACCTACGATTTATGAGTAAGGTGGTGTGGGTATGTGATGATGGATGAAAATGGTGGTTGGACGGTTAAGGGGATTCAGGTTGATCAGAAGGCGGTTTGATGACAAAATATTGCAGTTGTAGTATGCCTTGCGCTTTATTCCATCACTTCAGGTCCACTTGTGGGTATCGCCGAAAACCTGTGCTTTCAAGTACATGCTCCTGCTTTATTCCTGTTGTTCGATCATCCTCTTACAAGACCGGTGATCTTCGGCAGCGTTTACTCAGCTATTTCCATGCATATTTTCTGGGACAGCTTTACTTACTCACTTAAGTGGCGCTACAGTCCGGAATGAACCTGGGCCTCAACCAACATGCCTCTCCAATTAGCCCGGTCCTTAGTTGCGCACTCCAAGTTGGTTGAGGTCGGTTTCCACTTGTGCGCGCCACTAAAGGCGAGGTCTTCCTCTACTGCGTCCGACGTCTGGCTGGGAATCGAAGACTCTGCGAGCCGGAGTATTGGTGTCCATTCGTTCTACATGTCCTAGCCATCTTAAACGTCCAATGCGGAGTTTTTTGACCAGGGGTATGTCGCTGTAAAGCTCGTATAGTTCTTGGTTGAATCTTCGTCTCCATAGCCCGTCAACGCAAACGGGACCGAAGATTTTTCGAAGAATTTTCCTCTCGAATCTACCAAGGATTTCTTCATCCGCTTTTGATACGGTCCATGCTTCAGCGTATAGGATCTCCTTAGTAGTTCGAGTGAGGGCTTTACTACTAAACTGCCTTCTAAGCCCGAAGAAACAGCGGTTGGCAAGAGTAATTCTTCGTTTAATTTCTGACGAGATGTTGTTGTCAGAGTTAACAACGGAGCCGAGGTAGACAAAGTCCCATACTACCTCAAAGTTATATCTGTCAATGGTGACGTTCTGTCCAATTCGTCGATGTTGTGAGTCCTTTCGTGATGACAGCATATACTTAGTCTTTCCCTCATTTACTGCTAAACCCATTTTCGCCGCTTCCTTCTCTATACTAGCAAACGTGGCTATGACATCACGTTGAGTCCTACCAATGATGTCAATATCGTCAGTGTATGCTAGTAGTTGCACCGATATTTGGAAAATTGTGCCTCTGGTGTTGGCTTTGGGGTTTTGCACAATCCTCTCAAGAATCAGATTAAAGAAGTCACATGACAGCGCATCGCCTTGCCTAAATCCTTTTTTAGTATCGAATGTGTCGGTGAGGTCGTTTCCGACCCTGATGGAGCACCGAGAATTCTCCATCGTCATCCTACACAAACGGACGAGTTTGGGCGGTATACCAAAACTAGACATGGCTCTGTACAGTTCGTCTCTATAAATGCTGTCATATGCGGCTTTGAAATCGATGAATAGGTGGTGGGTATCGATTTGGACTTCTTGAGTTTTTTCCAGGATCTGCCGAAGTGTGAAAATTTGATCGGTTGTGGACTTTCCTGGCCTAAAACCACACTGATAAGGGCCAATCAGGTTGTTGGTAAACGGTTTCAGGGGTTCACATATTACGGCAGATAGGATCTTGTAGGCGATGTTGAGGAGACTTATGCCTCTGTAGTTGGCGCAGTTCAGAGGGTCTCCTTTTTTGTGGATCGGGCAAACGATGCTGAGGTTCCATTCTTCAGGCATATTTTCATTCGACCAGATTTGGCTTATAAGTTGGTGGATGTTACTTACCAAGTCATCTCCGCCGGCCTTTTAGAGCTCAGCGGGAAGGCCGTCATTTCCGGCAGCCTTATTAAGCTTGAGTTTAGATATTGCTATCCTCACTTCACTCAGGTCGGGTGGTTGGCAGTTTTCGCTGTCGTTGCCAATATTGAATGGTTCGTTCTGCCTGACAGCGGAATGTTGTTCGTCATCGCCGTTTAACAGTCTGCAGAAGTGGTTCTTCCATATCCTCAGCATCGACTGTGTCTCAACTACAATATTTCCTTGTTCATCTCGACAGGATTCTGTTCGAGCATTGTATCCTTTGCAGTTTAAAACATTGGTAAAACTTGCGAACATCGTTCCTGGAGTGGCACCTCTCTATATCCTCGATCGCGCGCTTTTCTTGCTCTTTTTTCTTCTTGCTGAAAAGCCGATGTACTTCCCTTCTTCTTTGCCTATAGAGCTCAATGGCAGCTCTCGTCTTCACCTGCAGCTTAGCCTTGTAGGCCTCGTTCTTGGCTGCGAGCATCTGTCGGCATTCCTCATCAAACCAGGGGTTTCTTGCTGGTGGCCGCGAGAAACCTAGCACATCAGTTGCGGCTGATCAAATGGCCTGTTGGCATCGTTGCCATTGCTCTTCGACATTCGATGCTGGTGGTATGGTGTTAATCGAGAGGTTAAGGGATACGCGTTGTGCGAAGGTCTTGGCGGTCTCTTGCGATTGCAGTCTTCCGACATTAAATTTTTTCACAGTATTTCTGGATTGTTGTGGCGTGGTGGATATCCGCATTCTTACCTTGGCTGCTACAAGGTAGTGATCCGAGTCGATGTTAGCTCCTCGGAATGTTCGGACATCCAAAATACTGGATGCGTGCCTCTTATCTATCGCAATGTGATCAATTTGGTTGACCGTTCGTTGATCTGGAGACCGCCATGTCCCCTTATGGATATCGAGGTGAGGAAACCGTGTGCTGGCTATAGTGGCATTTCGTTCCGTAGCGAAATCAATTAGCCTAAGTCCGTTACCAGACGTGTTGTCGTGTTTTCCGACAATACTTCTAAAGATGTCTTCTCTTCCTACTTTTGCGTTAAAATCTCCCAGCACGATTTTAACATCGTACTTCGGTAGTCGCTCATAGGTTTTTTCGAGGAGCTCGTAGAAGCAATCATTAGCTATATCATCTTTTCCTCCGTCGGAGCATGATCGCATATAAGGCTTATGTTGGCGAATTTGGCCATGATACGGATTGTTACAATGCGTTCGCTAATGTCTTGGAAACAGAAGACTTCTTGCCTAAGTCTGGCACTTATAACAAATCCGCATCCAAAAAGTCGCTGTTTCTGCTCACTACAACACGGTCCATAGTAGATGTCACAGTTTTTCATCCTCTTTTTGCCCGGCCCATACCATCGTATTTCCTGGATGGCAGTAATGTCTGCTTTGTAGCAGTTTAGGGCTTCCGCTAGTTGTTCGCCTGCACCTCCTGTTTAATGTTCTCACATTCCAGGTGCAGATACGAACGTCGTTGTCCTTTTACTATGCTAAATATGTCGCTGGACCCTGGGTTATTCTTTTTCTTATTCCCTTCTCTCAGATGAGTGTACCTAAACCTGTGAACCAGCGTTCCGAAATACTTGCAGATGGTTGTTCACTCTGTTCTTTAATCGTGAGAGACAGAACCGCTATGGAAATATGTCTTCTCGAAGCCTGCTCCCTTGAGTGTCCGTTCTTTACAAAACAAGAACTTTTGTAGTGCGCAGTTGGTGTCGTTGTTAGTTGTTACAACTCCCTTTCTGTGCTACAACTGCATGCTATGCTGGTCATTTAGATGTTACAAGTCTTGGAAAGATTTTGCCAAGCTCAACTTTTTGCCGTACAGTCTTCGCTGAGTGTTATATTGGACAGTTGAAGTTAGAGAGGAAATTGACCGCATTAATTGATCCTCTTTGAATAAAGTCAATTTAGTCAAGTGTATGTTTTGGTTGCAAACACCATACATGAGTAAAGACCGATATGCTTTCAAGCCTACCAATGGGACAGTAATCCACGTTAACGTAATACTCCATTCTCCATTCTGTTCCAAAAGCATGAGTACTTCTTGACCAAACCATATGGCAGTAGTAAGAAGACACCCATCGCTATGGGCCCACGTAGGCCTATGCGAGCTTGACGACTCACTCGAGCGTCAACAGCCCATCTAACCTAAGAAGACACTATTCTCAAAGTCGAATAGTGTCGATAGTGCCTATGGTTCCCCACACTATATATAATAATTCGAATCGAAAAAAAAAACCGTTTCGACAGCTGAAACCGCGACTTAATCGTACATTTTGAAGACTGCATGTTCGTTTGAAAACTGAGTCACTTAATGACTAAAGTGACGCTACAGTCCGGAATGAACATGAGCTTCAACCTAACTGCCTCCAATTGCACATTTCACGTTGGCTGAGGTCGTTTTTACTTGTGCGCGTCTGATGTCTGGCTGGGAATTGAAGACTCTGCGCTCTACATGTCCTAGCCATCTTAAACATATAATCCGGAGTTTTTTGGCTAGGGGTATGTAGTTGTAAAGCTCATGGTTAAATCTTCGCCTCCATAGTACGTCAACGAAAACTGGACCGAAGATTTTTCGAAGACGAAGGATTTCCTTCCCGCTTTTGATACACAGCGCCGTGCCGTAGAGAAGCACTGGGGTGGCCAGGATGTCCTTAAAAGTGCTATTGAAGTCTTAACTACTAAATCCTTTACTGCTAAACCCATTTTTGCCGCTTCCTTCTCTATACCAGCGAACGTGGTTATGACATCACGTTGAGTCCTGCCAATGGTTTCAATGTCGTCTGCATATGCTAGTAGTTTCATCGATTTATGGAAGATTGTGCCTCTGGTGTTGGCTAGGTAGGTTTGCAAAATTCTCTCAAGAATGGGATTAAAGAAGTGCGTCTCCTGGTCTAAATCCTTTTTTGGTTTCCAATGTTTCAGTAAGGTCATTTCCGACCCTGATGGAACAGCGAGATTTCTCCATCGTCATCCTGCACAGATGGAGTTTGGGCGGTATACCAAACCTGTATAGTTTGCCTCTATAAATGCTGTCGTATGCGGCTTTGAAATCCGTGAATGGGTATCGGTTGGTGGGTATCGTGTTGGACTTCTTCGCTTTTTCCCAGGATCTGTGAAGATTTGGTCAGCCATAAGTATCCGCTATTCCATTGAGCTCTGCTGTTGGGTCCTCAACTGTCGCCGCCACCATCTCTGTTCTGACAAACCTTTGAGATTCTTAGATGAGCTGTTGTCCGAATATTTCGGAGCAGCTCAAATGGGTTCTTTACTTTGTCCATCCTAACTGGGACTGTAGACGCTTTAGTTGACTCCATCATGGGAATTCTTCCGCTGCTGTCTGGGGATGTGTTTTGATAGGATACCTTACCCCTAGCTAGTATTGGGTCCACGGGTGGTATTTTGTCTCCCACCTACTCCGCATATCTGCAATGGATTCCTCTATCAGGCACCCGAGAACGTGTTCGATTTGAGGCTGTCAACTCCACACTGAGCTCGATATTACTTCTTTGAAAATTCGTGGTCTTAAATAAGACTCCGACTCATCTTTAATTGTCTTAATGGAGTTTCGAGTGCATTGGAAAAGGTTTTCAAAACCATCGCTGTTCGATGGGACCAGTTTTTTTTTATATTTAGGCAAAGCTGCCATAATCATTTTTGACATACTCGCAAACTGTCCCAAGAAGGTATCCTAGGGAAAAATATTTCACCCACTGGTCTTCTGCTAAGTCAAATCTGACAATAACTTGACCTAAAACCGCCCTTATCCATTCGTTTGTCTGTGAGAAGTTGAACTGCCCCATTGTGTGTGATGGGAGTTAGCATCGCATCCCATTATGAGGTCCCACTTCTTACATTTAGCCATTTGCACCACGGAGTCTGTTAGGGCAGATGGAGGTATGGCATGTAGATGGCTGCTATTGCAAACGGGGAATTCCTTCGCCGCTCATATTTTACATGATCTAGGCTTACTGTTTGTGTCGGATGAGCCGGTATGGTACAGTACTAAATCTTTGCTGTTTAGCCCTTTTATACTGCCTCGGACTACCCAAGGTTCTTGTATTAGGGCAATGTCAATGTCGTTCCTATTTAAAAGGAAGGCAAGGTTGGCGCTGGCCGCCTTACTGCGGTGAAGATTTATTTCTATTATCTTCATGGCGGTCAGCTTTCCTCCCATCATTACGTCTTACTGTTACGAAAGGTCGTGCTTTGCATCGGGTAATCCCGACTCGTACTTTGTACCCTTTCTTACGTAACAGTGGAATAGATTTGTGGCTGAGTAGCACCACGACTTCCGTGCCGGGTTTTGTGTGCTCTCCTTCCTCTATGACCTCCCAGTCCTTACTGAGGAATTCTGGGTTGAGGTTCTGTAGGTTGCGCTCAATCCTATCCTTCGGGATGCATGGCCCTGCGAAAAGGATGCTACCTTTGGGTCTGGTCAGGTTAAGAAGCTCTTTCTTTTCACCGAATGCGAAGGTCTGCATTAGACCATGGGGCTTTCGTCTCGTCGATGAACTTCGTCAAACAGCTCAGTGTGCTCTTGTTGTCACAATGGATTATTTTGAATCCTTTGAACGTGGCCAGCTGTCCAAAGAGCGGGATGTTCCCAGCATTCTTTAGAATAGCGTCGTTCACTCCGTCCAAGATTCTTATTTCTAGCATTTGCCATTGGTCATGAGACAGTTTTCGGCCATTGAACAGTTTTTGGCCATTGAACAGTTTTCGTTCTGGATTACCAAAGTCGACAATAGCGACTCGAAAACTATCCTTATCTTTCACTAGGTTATGACTAGAGTCTAACCTAGATTTTGTGTTCCTACATATGATTGGAGAGAATGTGTCGTCATTTCTTCCTCTCTTGGAGGTACCTGCAGTTGGTCCAGGCTTGGTCGCAACCTTACCTGTAGCAGCTGATGGTCCCTTAGGTGTGGCTGCAGCTGAGGTGGAGGGTTTACAGCTCTCCGTCCTTTCCACGACCACTTTCCTTTTTCGAGAGGATAGCTCCCTGCCTGTGCGCCTTTTTTTGCCGCCACGCTTCGGCAGTGGCTTTGAGGGTTTCCCTAGCTCTGTTAAGTGCCGTCGTGTCCTTTTCCGTGAAGGAATTTGGATCACGGTGCTTAAACCTACGTAAAAGCCTCTGCGCGTTGGCCCTCATTTTTAGAGGAGCTTGAACCTCTGACTTTGGTTGGGGTCGTACGGTGTTCCTCAACCTACTCTCTTCCTCTGGAGTTTTCCAAGCTGTCGTGATGCTTCGGATCGCTGCGGCAGCTACGAGCGATCGGCTCATTTTCTGATAATGTCAGACTTTGTAAAAACTCTTGAGCTTGCTGAAGTCTCAGGCGATCCTTTTCTCCTAGAGTAACTATCTTGCCTAATCTTCTGATCGTCAACTTGCATGAGTTTACTTTGCTGCGGATGGACACAGTTGACGATATTGAGAATTTAGATGAGCTGGCGTTATAGCAAGTGTCATCCTCATCGAGAAGAAGTTTCTCCATTTGGATGTCTATTGCTCCTTCGCTTCCCTCTGCGTGCCTTACATTTAAATCACAATTAACCTCTTGATTCCTGAGTCCTCCATCTACAACTGCTCCTTTTCCAGGGGTTCCATAAATCACTTAATCTTCCGGCGACACTTAACAATTGACCCATCGAAAGGACCTCGTGCATTTAACATATTCCTTAAATATTTCTGTCAATTACCCAAATTCCACACTTAACAGCCTGCATTCCAACAAGTTCAATCCCTTGAAGTGCTCGCAAAAGACCCTAGCAAAGGAGCGATTTAAAAAAAAAAACCGTACCCGTACATGCATACGAATATGTTCTTTGCCATTACTTCTCATTAAACACTTCGTTAAGCTGTGCGAGCAAAAAAAGAAATCCTTTCGCTAAAGAGCACGATTTTTCCGCTCCTTGTAACGTCGTAAAATATGTTCACCTTCTTCTGTCGCCGTCCTTGTCGGGGGGTAATCAGATTTCAACAGTAGCACCAAGTGGCGCTACAATTGTCATCGTCCCGGAGGAGGATGGTGTAACAGTATTTGTGTGTGTGTGTGTGTGTGTGTGTGCTTGTTAAGTCCTCCCCAGTGAGACAATGAGCCTGAAAGGTACAAATTATTGCGTCATAAATGTGTTCCCATAGGTGGAGCGAAGCTCCTTATTAAAAAGAGTGTATCTACGGTCTGTCGAGTTTTTCTCATACCTTTGCCAAAAAAAAAAAAAACAACAAGGAGCTGGAGATGCATTATGGTCTACAGCGAGGAAGTAAATTTAGATCTTGGCGACCGACAAATAACCAAACTTCACTTCAAGTCGAATAAATCCCCAGGCATTCAATAAGTCATTTCGATTTTATTGTCGCAACTCAATACCGGGCGTCATGGTCATGAGAGCGTTCTTCTCGCAACCAAAGTGGTGAAGTGGCATTCATGGCATGGGGCAACCTCTTTCGAGTTAAATTGGCCCCAAGTTGCTCGCCAGGGATTTGTCGGCTGGTAGCCATAGTAGTCGTCGTCGCTGTTGTTGTTGTTGGGTTAGTTTAGTACCGCTCTGCTCTGTTCGTGTAATTGATGGCGGTAATGTTTTTAGTTTGGAAACATTTTTAATAAAAAGGCTTTTTGTTGTGCGAGCCTGCTTTGTTATTAACCTCCTCGATGTGGATCCCGGCTTGCTTACCTCCCGATTCCGTCTCGTGGCCAAAACCTCACTCTAATGTGGGTATAATGGTGTGTGTATGGTAGATGGGGTGTTTGAGTGTGTTTGGGGGAACGAGGGGGCTTTTATGTTTATTGCAATTGATGTTTCGTTGTCGTAAGTTTTTATTTGCTAAATTTATCATCATGTGAACCAAGTAGCCGGGTTGGGGGATGGACGGGGGCATGCAGGGCAAAGAAAAAAAAACTTAAAATGGGATGTACACACATAAAATTAATAACAACACATAAATCGCTTTTTCTACAATTTCATGTTTATTATGGGGACCTCGCGACAGTGGTTGCCAAACTTTGGCTGGTGGGGGTTATGTTTTATGTCGAATATTTTTAGAACTTTGAGTTAGGTTACATTGAAGGGATTTTATTTCTATTTTTATGTTTAGAATTTAATTTTTAACATTTATTTTACGTGTCAAACTTGTCAGAGGAAGTATTTATAAAAATTGTCGAACCTGTGTTTTGAAATGGCAAAGTTTCATAATTAGGAATTGAGAAGGCCGAAACATACCTTTGTGCATAAGTTTGTTCAACACCACAAAGGTTGTGCGATAAACTTCAACGCAGAACGTAGTTCAGAATATCTACCCATTCTGTAACTTTAAAACGATAATCGTTGACGATAGTGAATGAGACTCTACGTACTTATGTTGTAATTTGTATACCTGGGGACACCCACAGTATAAAAATTACACGCTACGTACCTAGCATGTCTCCTTCACTATCGTCAACGATAATCGTTTTTAAAGTTACGGATTGAGTACCCAGGTTTCGATTTTTAGACGTAGCAACACCATTTGAGTGGCTGCGTTGAAGTGGTAATGTGCTTGCGTTTTAAATTGGAGTGAGAGATTGCACGTTCAATCCCAGTCAAAATCCAGAATTCAAAAAAAAAAAAAAAAAAACTACAAAAAGTGTGGAAGATACTTGCATTTAATTAACACCAACTTTCGAAAAGATTCTGCGAATTTAACAAACACAAGAAAAACAGCGACTCACTAAAAAATTTGTTCCGACACCAGTAGTAGAAGTAGGTCTTCTCTACATCCAACATATTGTCTATCCCTCTCTGTCATTCTGCTTCGTCTATTCAAATGACCGCGCTGTGCTATGAGATTCGGGTCATCTCATAGCACAGCTAAGGATTTAAGCCTTATAAAGGTATTTGTAACCCTTTGAGCGAGTGTACATTTATAAAAAAAAAAGGAATGCCTTCGCTGGAACTTCTCCTGCCTTGCACTGACAAATCATGCATGTAGTCATACAGATTTATCTTAACTCAGCAGAAATAACATCACGTTTTTAAAATTAGACCGCTTTAAAAGAAAAAAAGTAACATCCACTTTTTATAAGCTTTTCCAAGATGAGGTAAACCTATAACAATCAAAGAGCACCCTGAGATGATGCTTACTTACCCACATACTTAAGTGGTGCTACAGTCCGGAATGAACCTGGCCCTCAACCAACATACTTCTCAATTTAGCCCGGTCCTTAGCTAACTGCCTCCAGTTGCGCACTTCTAGTTTGATAAGCTCGGTTTCTACTTGTGCGCGCTATGTAAGGCGAGGTCTTTCTCTACTGCGTCCGACGTCTGGCTGGGAATCGAAGACTCTGCGAGCCGGAGTATTGGTGTCCATGTCCTAGACTCCTAGCCATCTTAAACGTCCATTGCGGAGTTTTTTGACCAGGGGTATGTCCCTGTACAGCTCGTATAGTTCGTGGTTGAATCTTCGTCTCCAAAGCCCTCCAACGCAAACGGGACCGAAGGTTTTTCGAAGAATTTACCTCTCGACCAAACATTTCTTCATCAAATTTTGATACGGTCCATGCTTCAGCGCCGTAAAGCAGGAATGAGATGATCAGGGTCTTGTAGAGAATCTCCTTAGTAGTTGGAGTGAGGGCTTTCCTACTTAATTGCCTCCTTAGCCCGAAGAAACAGCGGTTGGCAAGAGTAATTCTTCGTTTCATTACTGACGAGATATTGTTGTCAGAGTTCATAGCGAAGCCGAGGTAGACAAAGTCCCGTACTACCTCATATTTATATCTGTCAATGGTGGCGTTATCTTTGTCAATTCGTCGACGTTGTCTGTCCTCTCGTGTTGACAGCAGATACTTAGTCTTACCGTCATATATTGCTAACTCCATTTTTGACACCTCCTTCTATGTACTAGCAAAGGTGTCTTGACTCCTACCAATGTCAATATCATCGGCGTATGCTAGTAAATGCACCGATTTATGGAAGATTGTGTCCTCTGGTGTTGGCTCTGAAGTTTTACACAATCTTCTCAAGAATAATGTTAAAGAAGTCCCATGACAGTGCATAGCCTCGCTTAAAACCTTTTTTGGCATAGAATCTTTCGTTGAGGTATTTTCCGAGTCTTATGGAGTTGCGAGAATTTCTAGAATCGTCATCCTGCACAGACGGACGAGTTTGGGCAGTGTACCAAAACTAGGCATGACTCTGTATAGTTTGTCTCTTTAAATGCTGTCGTATGCGGCTTTGAAGTCCGTGGTGAGTATCGATTTGGTCTTCTTGATGTTCTTCCAGGATCTGTTGAGGTGTGGAGATTTGATCAGTTGTGGACTATAAGGGCCTAAAACCACACTGATAAGGTCCGATCAGGTTGTTGATAAACGTTTCAGGTGTTCACATGTTTCGGCAGATTGGATCTTGTAGGTGATGTTGAGGAGACTTATGCCTCTGTAGTTTCCGAAGTTCATTGGGTGTCCTTTTTTGTGAATAAGGAAAACGATGCAGAGGTTCCATTCTTCAGGCATACTTTCATCCGACCAAATTTTGCTTATGAGCTTGTGGATGTTACTTACCAAGTCATCTCCGCTGGCTTTATAAGGCACGGCAGAAATGCCGTCATTTTCGGCAGCCTAGTTAAGTTCAAGTTTAGATATTGCAATCCTCACTTCACTCAGGTCTGCCTGATAGTTCGTCATGGACGTCCAGAAGTGGTTTTTCCATAGCCTCAGGCCGGCTTTATAAGGCTCGGCGGGAATGCCGTCATTTTCGGCAGCCTAGTTAAGCAGAAGTTTAGATATTGCAATCCTCACTTCTCTTAGGTCTGCCTGATAGTTCGTCATGGCCGTCCAGAAGTGGTTCTTCCATAGCCTCAGTAACGGCTGTGTCTCAACTACTAAATCTGCCTAAGTCTGGCACTTATAACAAAACCACAGCCGATAAGTCGCTGTTTTCACAGTTTTTCATCCTCTTTGTGGTCGAATTTCCTGAATGGGAGTAATGTCTGCTAGCAGCTTAGCGCTTTCGCTAGTTGTTCACCTGCATCTCTCCTGTTTAATGTTCTCACATTCCGGTTGCAAATACGAACGTTGTTGTCCCTTTTTCATTTTGCATGGTCGTCAAAATTAGGATCAGTCATTCTCGAGGCTCTTTGTTGCTTTGTAACAATGGAAACGGACCATCAGTTTCCATTACTTGGATTGAGCGCTGGAGTTGGCCTTTCAGCTCATCTCCCACCATCTCTATTCAAGTGTCCTGACTTACCCTTGAGATTCTTAAATGACCTGTTGTCCGAATAATGTCGAAGCAGCTCATCTAAGTTTTTCACTTTGTCCATCCTAACTGGGACTATAGACGCCATTAGCATGAATACACATCTTCCCCCAGCTCTTGTTTCCTGCCGCCTATCTACTGTCAAGGTACGAAATACTCAGCGTTCGTCACCTGATGGCTGAGAGTCGGAGTTGGTAGCATCAGCTAGGTGAAAACTCAGGGTTCCATATAATCGCATAGCCACTAGAGCTAGCTATTACTATTAGATCACCTGCTTTTAATATCAGCCTCCTCTGAAGTAAGGAGTTCATGACCTCCTGAGCCTTTGAAGAATTTTTTGATAGAAAAGATGTTGGGTGAAGTGGAGACTTCCTCAATGGGTGATGTCTGAACTAAGTTCGGGGAGTCACTGTACAGAGTACCATATTATAATTGTACTCCATAATTTTAACGCAAAAACTAACATCTCCGATAGGTTAGTTATAGAGTACAGCCTTAACCAAACGACAATAGATAATGGCTTCCGAATAAACAACTTGGCAAAAGGTTGTGGAAGATTATTTAGTGCGACCAGCTGCCTAGCCTGGTTTTCTTTCCCAGTATTTAAATCATCTAAGTAGTATTCAATCTCAATAAAAGCTTACAATCCTGATTCGGCATCGAAATCTAGGTCCCATCATCGAGCCACACTTGAATCGTTATGAGGAAACAAGCTAGACCCTGGGTTCTTATGTGGTTCTTATGTGCATCTTGTGCTAAGAATTTGTTTGTGTAGCCGAATTCACTTAAGGCTATCAGACACCTTTTAAAGGATGCCCCTGTTATGATACTGAATGTTCCAAAAATAGGTTATAGAAGAAGGGCATATCAAGGTGTTACAACGCTAAGCCCGGGTGGTGCAGATGGAGTTTCAAGTAAAATAAAGGGAGAAGTAGACCAAAAAAGAGAACACGCACCCTCCCTGTTTAGGGGAATTGAAGAGCCTTGCGCCATTATAAGACATCCGCCAAGTCTACAAAAAACCGAAGAACAGGAAGCTTCAATGTGGAAACACAGGCTCTACGACTTAAAAATGGCGATGTAGTCAAAGACATGCAGGGAACTGTAGATGTAGTCAGGTAGCATTTCCAGCGGCTGCTAAATGTTCATAACGTCGAGGAAGTGATAAGGGCAACAAAGAGATAAACCCCCATTCCGTATGGCTACACTGGCTTAGCCATAAAAAAAGCAGAAGAACAACAAGACCTATGGTTTTAATGTCAGTATCGATGGCCATGTGTGAATTTTGCTGACAGGGGTACTGGATACACAAACGGAGTCAGCTGGAACTACTAAAGGAACCAATTCGGACCGGGATGAACCTGGGCCTCAACTCAATTGCCTCTCCAATTGGCCACGTCCTTAGCTAACTGCCTCCAGTTGCGCACTCCAAGTTGGTTGAGGTCGGTCTCTACTTGTGCGCGCCACTTAATTCGAGGTCTTCCTCTACTGCGTCCGACGTCTAGCTGGGAATCGAAGACTCTGCGAGCCGGAGTATTGGTGTCCATTCGTTCTACATGTCCTAGCCATCTTAAACGTCCAATGCAGAGTTTTTTGACCAGGGGTATCTCGCTGTACAGCTCGTATAGTTCGTGGTTGAATCTTCGTCTCCATAGCCCGTCAACGCAAACGGGACCGAAGATTTTCCGAAGAATTTTTCTCTCGAATCGACCAAGGATTTCTTCATCCGCTTTTGATGCGGTCCATGCTTCAGCGCCGTAGAGCATGACTGGGATGATCAGGGTCTTATATAGGATCTCCTTAGTAGTTCGAGTGAGGGCTTTACTTCTAAATTGCCTCCTTAGTCCGAAGAAACAGAGATTGGCAAGAGTAATTCTTCGTTTGATTTCTGACGAGATGTTGTTGTCAGAGAGGTAGCCAAGTCCCGTACTACCTCAAAGTTATATCTGTCAATGGTTACGTTCTGTCCAATTCGTCGATGTTGTGTGTCCTTTCGTGTTGACAGCATATACTTTGTCTTACCCTCATTTACTGCTAAACCCATTTTTGCCGCATCCTTCTCTATACTAGCAAACGTGGCTATAACGTTGAGTCCTACCAATGGTGTCAATATCGTTGGCGTATGCTTGAAGTTGCACCGATTTTTGGAAAATTGTGCCTCTGGTGTTGGCTCGGGAGTTTTGCACAATCCTCTCAAGAATCAAATTGAAAAAGTCACATGACAGCGCATCGCCTTGCCTAAATCCTTTTTTGGTATCGAATGTGTCGGTGAGGTCGTTTCCGACCCTGATGGAGCAGCGAGAATTCTTCATCGTCATCCTACACAAACGGACGAGCTTGGGCGGTATACCAAAACCAGACATGGCTCTGTATAGTTCGTCTTTATTAATGCTGTCGCATGAGGCTTTGCATTCGATGAATATGTGGTGGGTATTGGTTTAGACTTCTTGTGTTTTTTCCAGGATCTGTCGAAGTGTGAAAACTTGATCGGCTGTAGACTTTCCTGGCCTACAACCACACTGATAAGGGCCGATCAGATTGTTGGTACGCGGTTTCAGGCGTTCACATTCTACGGTGGATAAGATCTTGTAGGCGATGCTAAGGAGACTTATGCCTCTGTAGTTGGCGCAGTTCAGAGGGTCTCCTTTTTTGTGGATCGGGCAAACGATGCAGAGATTCCATTGCCTTATTACCTAAGCTTGAGTTTAGATATAGCTATCCTCACTTCACTTAGGTCGGGTGGTTGGCAGTTTTCGCTGTCGTTGCCAATATTAAATGGTTCGTTCTGCCTGACAGCGGAATGTTGTTCGTCATCGCCGTTTAACAGTCTGCAGAAGTGGTTCTTCCATATCCTCAGCATCGACTGTGTCTCAACTACGATATTTCCTTGTTCATCTCGACAGGATTCTGTTCGAGCCTTGTATACTTGGCTTTGACGTTTTACACTTTGGTTAAACTTGCGAACATCGTTCCTACAGTGGCACCTCTCTATATCCTCGATCGCGCGCCTTTCTTGCTCTTTTTTCTTCTTTCTGAAAATCCGATGTTCTTCCCTTCTTCTTTGCCTATAGAGCTCAATGGTAGCTCTCGTCTTCACCTGCAGCTAAACCTTGTAGGCCTCGTTCTTGGCTGCGAGCATCTGTCGGCATTCCTCATCAAACCAGGGGTTTCTTGCTGGTGGCCGCGAGAAACCTAGCACATCAGCACAATTCGGACAAAGGTCAACGAAATAGAGAAAGGATGCTGAAACAAATTTCCACCAACTTCCAGAATCGCCTTTGGCAATAAAACTGAATGCCCTGCCATCGTTTAAGAAGTCAACACGCAAACATGAATGGTTATGAGAAAAACCTATGTCCTAACGAGCCTGTTGCGCCAAAAACTTGTATATAAATGCCACAATAGCCCATCCTATGGTCTTCAAATCTGCATTTACATTCGTTGGCCCGCAAAGCAAAAGTTTCCAATCCCTGATGCAAGTTAATCGTGACGATGATATAAGACCGACAATGATGTCGATGGTGTACGGTGCTACTGCAAGCGGTAATGTTGTCTTAAGAGCTTCATGCAGACCCCCTTCGGAATGTTGGAAAGACAAACTTTGTGCTAAATGAATGCATAAAGATGGACAAAAAAAAAGCAAAGCAATACCAACAACAACCTAACAGCCTTAAATGTTAATCATCACGACACGATATTGCATGAACATTAAGCTCCCAAACAAAGTTAACGTCTTAACGTCTTTTGGCCGTTTGTACATCGCGCACTAAAAAAAAAAGAAAATTTGTTCAAGAACAAGCCGAGCCCCATTCGACTGCTACTGCAAGTGTTTGGCTCGATGACCCTTTCAACTCCATTGGGGTCTAATGTCCTTCTGGGACACTTAATTAAAAGTTCTTCTGTTCTTGTTTTTTTTTTTTTTGTCAAACAAAATTCCGTCTCATCCTCTCCATTCGTGGGCAGGGTAAGTACTTGCACCCTGCTACAAGGATATGAGGTAAGGGTGATGTATGTATATTATTGGCACCACCACACATATTCAAAAAAAAAAAAAAAAATACCATACCCCGGATCCATTCAACGTCACACTGTTTGCTCGATGAATTTTTCATGCCTTCAAAAATAAATACCAAAAGGCTAGAACTCGCGCGCGCTCCACAAGAGTGTCATGTCGTCGCGAAGTGGGAAAGAGAAACTTTCCAAAAGGCACAGACAAATATTCTCTTCTGCTCATTAAACTTTTTCGAAAGGCCAAACATCGTTTTGGCCTTTAACAAAGCGGATATGGCTGGTGTACCCCTAACAAAGCACACCAGCTCCCAGGTATCTCAGGTTTCAGCTCGCGCGACCTGAGTGGTCTTAATTGTTATAAATGTGCAAAAGATGTGGCAAAAGTCAAACACAATCCCCTTGTGGTATTGTGCATGCATATACCATACATTCGGAGGCAGTCGTAGTCCGCCTTCAACTCTCCCGTCTCGTTGGTTATTCGGGGTTTGTGTGTTTTTTTTTTAAGTTGAAAATGTTTTAATAATACATGCGTGCTCTCGACACTTTTTCTATGCATTTTAACCAAAAAAACAAAAAAAAATCAAAAAAACGAGAAAAAAGTGGATAAAGTGGATAAAAGTGGATAAAAGCTAAAACGGAAAACGAACGCTCGCGCGAGAAAATAGACAATGGAATTGGTATATGGAAAATGGGATATTTTCGGGGGTCTATACCTATACCTATGGCCAGGTTGGGGCATCTCTTTGGGGGCTTTATTAAGTTTTGTTTAATGTGGAAATCGGTTTTTTTTTCTGGAATGAGAGTTCGTATTGTCGCGCACAAGTTTGCTGAAACGAGTTGTTAATGATTAATTACTTGAATTCGAGATTTGAGGGTTTTAGGTGGGTAGGAGAATTCTGAACGAAGGTGAGAAGGATGTTTTTAGAAGGCGCACAGGGAACTGTTGAATAATTGTGAAACATTTAGACTCGGTTTAATTGGAACATAAAAGTCACAAATAAAGGAGGGGTCCCAACGGCTATTGGCAATTCAAATTTCGAATGAAACTTCTTGTAACGTTGTATGTTTGTTTCAAAATGTCAACCTTTTAGGAGAGTGGGGAAAAATCAATCAACTGTGTACCTCAACTGAACCCTAACTTCGGTTACAAACCCGTTTGAATGTTTCAATAATGTAACGGGTGATCCGTGTAGAGATACTTTTTTCAATTGCCTTTTTTGACAGATCACGTGTGAGTCGTGTCATGCTGTCATGTTATTTTTGTTTAGTATTGTTTGCCATTTCATAATGGAAAGACTTACGCGTGAACAACGTTTACAAATTGTTCAACTTTATTATGAAAATTCACGTTCTGTGAGGAATGTGTTTCGTGCACTTCGCTCAACTTATGGTCAACATAATCGGCCTACTGAGCGTACTATTCGCAACACCATCAACCATTTTGAGACCCAGCATTCATTATTGGATAATATTCAACCGAATAGACCACGTCCAGCACGCTGTGAAGAAAATATAGCGGCCGTAGCTGAGAGTGTACACGAAGACCGTAGAGAGTCGATTTGGCGCCGTTCGCAGCAACTCGGACTGACGTATGGAACGTCTTGGCGCATTTTACGTCAAGATTTTAAATTGAAAGCGTACAAAATACAGCTTGTGCAACAACTGAAGCCGCTCGACCTTCCCAAGCGACATCGCTTCGCTCTATGGGCTCTTGAAAAGTTCCAAGAAGATCCGACGTTTTCGAGGCAAATTTTGTTTAGCGATGAGGCCCATTTCTGGCTCAATGGGTATGTAAACAAACAAAATTGCCGCATTTGGGACGAAGAGCAACCTGAAGAGATTGAAGAACTGCCACTTCATCCAGAAAAAACAACGGTTTGGTGTGGTTTGTGGGCCGGTGGAATCGTCGGTCCATATTTCTTTAAAAATTATGCCGGTGCGAACGTAACCGTCAATGGCGACCGTCATCGTGCCATGATAACCGACTATTTGATGCCTGAAATTGAAGCTCGTGATCTCGGCGACATTTGGTTTCAGCAAGACGGCGCCACTTCCCACACATCGCATCAATCAATGGACTTATTGAGAGAACATTTCCGTGAGCACATAATTTCACGTTTTGGGCCGGTCGATTGGCCACCAAGATCGTGTGATATCACACCGTTAGACTTTTTCCTGCGGGGATATGTAAAGTCAAAAGCTTATGCAGACAAACCCGCTTCGATTCAGGCCTTGGAGGAAAACATCACGCGTGTCATTCGCCAGTTACCAGTCGAAATGCTCGAACGAGTGATCGAAAATTGGACTCAACGGATGGACCATCTGCGACGTAGCAACGGCCAACATTTGATAGACATAATCTTCAAAAAATAAGTGCCAAAGAATGTTCTTTCAAATGATAATAAACATTCTCCATTAAATTTGAATTTTCTGTGTTTTTTTTTCTTTAAAAAAGTAGGGAACCTCGAAATGGATCACCCTTTAATAAAGCCGCGAGACCATGCAATGCGTCGTGATTTTGGTATATGGGCCGAGATCAATATCGATGCTGATTTTTATCGCAAAATTTTGCTCAGCTCATTTTTGGTTGAATGACTACGTCAACAAGGAAAATTGCCGCATTTGGAGTGAAGAGAAACCACATGTGACCCTTGAGACGCCATTACCTCCACAAAAACTGCCTGTTTGGTGTGCTCTATGGGCTGGTGGAGTCATTGGGCCATACTTCTTCCGATAGGATACTGGAGAGTCAGTTGCCGTTAATGGAGACCGGTATAGAGCCATGATAACCGACTATTTTGTTCCCGAATTGGATGGCATGAATTAGGATGAGATGTGGTTCCAACAAGACGGCGCTACATGCCACACAGCGCACGTCACAATCGATTTATTGAAGGAAACATTCGATGAGCGCATTATTTCGCGGAATGAACCTGTCAATTTGCCACCAAGATCGTGTGATTTGACACCATTGGATTATTTTCTTTGGGGATATGTGAAGTCGCTCATATACGCCAACAAACTAGAAACGTTAGGGGACTTGGAAGCCAACATTCGTGGCGTTATTGCCGACATGCGGCCCGAAATGCTCGAAAAAGTGTTTGAAAATTGGACCTCTAGACTTGGCTTTAAATATTAAAAACATTTAAACATTAAAGGCATAAAATTATCCTTCCAATAAAGCCAAATTGATGGACATTAAAACGATTTTCATGTGTTTTATTTCAATTCGAAGTTCTATACCTCTAAAAAAAACAATATTTACATAGTTTGTAACATTTTTTTTTTTTTAATTCTGACCTGCCTAAGCAGTAATATACACATCGACCTAAAAGATCTATTGTGCTTGCCGTCAGATGCTTTTTAGGTTAGTAGCGCTTCTACTTTCCTAATGTAGCTGATAATACTTTCAGCCGAAGATTTCCTCGATTCTTCGGGACTTAAGAATTTCCTGAAGAAAGATTCTCTTCTCATACCGTAAAGGGCCGGGCATTCACATATGATATGCTCGGCTGTTTCGTCTTCTTCTAGACATAGTCGACTAGACGCATTTTATTTAGGTGATATCGCAGACCGTGATGACCAGTTAGGTAGCCTACTAAGTTTTTGATATCGTGCCTGCGAAGATTTAGTATCTTGTTGGCATCTGATTTGAAGGGCTGAATAGCTCTTTTGGCCTGTCTTAGGCCTGGGATGTTTCGCCAGTATGAAACACATCTGTTTTGTTCCCAGTTTTTTATGACCAGATTTATGGCTGATTTGGGGATTGCACAGAAGGGTTCAGGTCCAATGAAGGGTTTTTCCGAACCTTTTCTGGCTAGTTCATCAGCTTTTTCGTTACCTTCAACTCCCTTATGTCCGGGGACCCACCATAGTTTGGTTTTGTTCCTGGAACTGAGTGTTTGGAGGGAGTTGAAGCAGTGTAGTACTGATTTGGAGTCAATGATGTGTGAGCTAAGGGCTTTTATAGCTGCTTGACTGTCCGTGAATATATGGATGTTTGCGCCTTTAATACCTGAGTTGTGTATTAGGTTTGCGCATTCTTTTATGGCATGGAGCTCAGCTTGGAATACACTAGGACTTTTTCCCATAGGTATTGAGATGTTTTTATTTGGCCCATGTATGCCAGCTCCTACCCCTGAGTCCATTTTAGAACCATCCGTATACCACTTTAGGCCGTTTAGGCAGTTTGGAGGGTTGTTGCTACACCATGCTTCTCTGGTTGTGATCTCCGTTGAGAATCTTTTGTCGAAGCATAGTGTCTTTGGTAAGCGGTCTGTAACCGCACAGATCATGTCAAGTTCTGGAAGTTCGGAAAGAAGTTCAATTAGTTTTAGATGTTCACTAATGTTTAATTCTTCCGCTTGTGTCAGACTTGCTGAGCTGTGAATTGCCACTTTTTTTTATATAAATGTGGAGGGGTGTTAGTCCTATTAAGGCTTCCATAGCCGCCGTGGGACAGGTACGCATAGCTCCGGTAATGCCCAGACAGGCAAGCCGTTGTACCTTGTTTAATTTATTTATAGTTGTTTTTTGGGTGACTTTGTTCCACCATACTATTGAAGCGTATGTTATAATGGGCCTGACCATGATCGTGTAGATCCAGTGTGTGGTCTTTGGAGAGATTCCCAAGGTCCAGAAAGCTTTGGTTGCTTTTTGAATTTTGTTGTTGATGTGGGAGTTCCAGCTTAGTTTTTTATCGAGGATCACTCCAAGATATTTTACTTCGTTGGAATACCCAATGAATGTACCATTAATTGAAATTTGTAAAAGGGACGATGATAGCCTTGCTGGGGTTTATAGAGAGACTTTCTTTATTACACCAGTCTATGACTATCTTAAGGGCGTTTTGAAAACGTGTTGTAACTTCGTTTGGTTCTTTGCCCTTTATTATGATGACTAGGTCATCGGCGTATCCAATTATATTGAAACCTGCATTACTTAGGTCTTGAAGTAGGTTATCGATAACCAGAGACCATAGTAGGGGTGAGAGTACTCCTCCCTGAGGGCAGCCTTTAACGGCTGTTACTGATACTGAGGTCTGTGCTGATGAAGCAGTTATTTTCCGACTTTCAAGCATCGCTTTGATCCATTTGATGGTGGGATGATCTATTCTTCTATGAGTCAAAGCATTTGATATGGAGTCATATCCAGTGTTGTCAAAAGCGCCCTCTATGTCTAGGAAGGCACATAAAGCTACTTCTTTGTTTTCGTGAAGTAGTTTGTAACATAGAGAAATAATTTATCTAGATATATTGGAAGATTGAGTCTGTATGTCACTGATTTTTAGGCCTTAAATTTCGAGGTAGGAAAATGAAATATAGAATCCTTGTTCGAGACTACAGAACAAGTGTAAACATTTTCTAAATCCGCCCACTGTCACGCTCACTTAAAATAAAAACATTCTTTTGGGTGCCGTTGTTCCTTCCTGTTGGAACCACATGTCCTCCACTCCTAATTCGTCCAATTATGGCAGAAAAAAAATCGGTTAACATGGCCCTATAGCGCGCACCGTCCACTGTTGTCGTTTGACAAGCGGCGTTCTCCTACCCGCTGAGGTGGAAATGAGCCTCATCGCTCATTATGATTTTGGTCGAAAAAATCGTCCACTTCGTCCTCGAGATTGAGGATGGCTTGGGCGTAGTTTACACGCGTTTGGCGGTCGACAGGCAGCAGCTGATGCACAAACTGGACTTTGTACGGGAACATGCGCAAGTCATTGACAAAAATTTGCCTTAGGGACGACCGGCGGATGGCTAATTGCGAGGCACGGTATCTGGTCCATGTTCCCGGTGACAGCTCAACATCCTTGGAAACAGCGGCAATATTCTCGGCACAATGTGCGCTACGGGACCGATCACTCTTGGCAACGTCTCGTGTGTTCCCATACTATTGGTGGTTGGTGGCCAAACGCCGCGGTGTTTACGCAGTCGGTTTCGGACGGCCGGGGAATCGGCGACGGAATTCGCGCTGCGCCAACCTTACAGACGAATTGTTACGCAAAAAATAGACAGGATTATTCCGCGTTCTTGGGGAGTGTATCCATGGTTTGTTCGCTTTTATTCTACATCTATCTAGTCCATAAATGTCAAAACAGATTTGACAATGGCGGCCATTTGCAAAAATGAGAGCATTTTCCAATAGGGTGATCTCCTTTGGCCAACCTTGTACGAAAATTGCGGATTGAAACTGACAAACAGTCATTGTTTTTAAAATATTGCTCAACAATGAAACTGCGCTGTTCTTTCGTATAGCCCTCCATTTTTACTAATCTCGAACTGTCAGCTGTCACATTTATATCTTTTTTTCCGTTGGCAACACAGAACTATTACATGGCGCAAAATTAAAATTTTGGTGAATTATGGGGCACTTTTTAGTTTGACAAATAGAATTATGCTCTACTGTCACGTTGACATTCGGCGCTTTACCGATAAGTAACGAAACATTACGTTATGGATTTAAGAATTTAATTTCAAGGTTGGGGCCCAAATGCAGCTTTGTAATTGACAATCGGTAAAACGACCCCAAACGAAGCATGCAAACCCGAATGCAGAGCATTTATCAGTTGGTTTTGATTCATTGACTCCAACTAGATTCATTTCTAACCTCGACATTGCAAAGCGTTATTGTGTTGCAGGCACATTTCTCGAACCTCAAGTGCATTGTGATTTTGACCTTAAATCGTCTAACATCTCCCATCGTGTCCTTTCACTCAATCTCCACCATCAACATAGAAAACCTTCATTCCCTGCTGAATGCGTTTAAAAATAAACCTCAACCAAGCAAAAACCAACCGCTAAAAACCTCAGTAAAAGATAATCTATTCTCTGTCACTGACTTTCCGCTGAAAAACTCACTTTTCAACTTGTGTGTCAGTTTAGACGTTTCCCGGTGCGCCTATACACAGAGCGAGGCTTTTTGTTTACTTCCGAAGAACTCATCTAAAGGTACACCAGGCCTTTGCAAGTTGCAAGTAATTTACGCACTCACTGTGAAATTGCCTCGAGATTAATTGCTCCTAAAACACTCGAGTGTGGCGTCACCTACAAAGCAGCACTAATAGCCAGATACCGGTTTGGGGTGTCCTGGTCGTGAGTTGTGCCAACTCTACCACTAAACTACAACTACTGGCTACCGATTCAGTAATAATTTTCCGCTATCATGCTGGAAAAGTGTGAGAAAGGGTGTCGTCCTCTGTGCAGTGTTCAGCGACAATGAGGGGGTTTCCTTGTTTCCTCCGTGAAGACCCTAAAATGGGATTTCCTTATTTTTTCCGGTCACCATGAACGGAACAATTCACAAAAAAAAGGAAAACGCCAGAGAACTATACAAAGGGAACCAACCCAAGACGAAGAAGGCTCTGCCTAATTTTGGACATAATATTTGTTTTGTATGTGTGTGCGTGTGTTTTTATTTTTTTTTCTGTTCACATGTTGGCAATCGTTTGCCAGGAGTTAGACAAATTTCTGTTGCCATTGTGATTGCTATCAGTGTACAGGATGGTAAATCATTCCGGTTGAACATCTGTCAAAAAATAGTCTGACTGAACGGAGCACAAAAAGATGTGTTACCCTAGTTCAGGAAGGTTGGGGTTAAGTTGTTTTGTTGTGTGTGTTCCAAGGAGCCTTTGACATACAAGTACACATTATCTTTCGGACTTTTTTTTTGGTGAGCCAACGTCCATCGGGGGAGGAAGGTACATATTCTTCACAAGAAAGTGAGATTGCGAATAGTGTTGCCGTGGGTTGGGAGGTCAATTAGGGTGGGCCAAAGTTTTACATGATTTATGATTCCGGATAACCGTGAGGGCGAATTTTCTTTCAACCGATAAGTTCGTTAGTGATGATATTTTTCATTAAGAGCATTTTGGACCTATACAAGCTTTCAATGGAAAAACAAAAATAAAATGTAAATGTGTTTGTTATTTACACTTCCAGCCAACGAATAGGTAACGCTCCCTCCCATTATTGAAGATGTCATGGTTTTATAAAGCGATGGCGGAATTCGGAATTCGTTGCACTTGACATGTCAAAAAGAATTGGCAGGGTATGACATAAAAATCTTTTGCCGAAAATGAGTGTTGTTAGAATCGATAAAACTCTTCTTTTATGGACTAGAAATTACCTCTCGAAACGGTCAATTCAAGTTTTCTTGGACGGTTTCAAGGATGCTACTCAACAATTAAATGCTGGTGTTCCCCAAGGCTCCGTTTTGTCTCCGACACTCTTTCTCATTTTTGTTAATGACCTCTTGTCTGCAACTTTTAATCGAATTCGTTCCTTTGCTGATGACAGTATCCTCGACTTTCTATATTCGTTCGTAAATCCACGTCATACATCTTCGGATGTGAAACAAAAAAGGACGATATATGTCGAGTTCATAAAATTTTGACCTTAACTCGGAATGGGGTAACTCTATTAGAGAGGAATTTAATTCGTCCAAAACGAAATGCTGACTTCTATCATCAAAGCGAAACCAAAATTAACTGACAATTTTTCACCAAAACAAATCTTCAGCGATGATGTTCATTTTTAATTTGAATTTCCCATTTGTAGCAAGCATACCGCAATTGTTTTTTTGACAACATTAAATCTCTGGACGTTGAAGGATCCAGGCCAACTTTAGTGCTTTTAGGTTTAGTACTGCCCTCCAAAATAATTTCACCACATGATACTGCTGGTCGGTGATCATTTTTTTTTTTGCTTCTTATCCCGATATCTCGATTTCTGACGTGATATCGTTATTAGAATTCCTCTCTTTATTTATCTACCGAGCTTAACTCTAACAGATTTGGATTTAAATAATATTTCTTTTTAATATATTCACATAAATAATTAAATTAATTCATAAAAATTACATTATTAACAATCAACGGATATATTTAAGTTCAACATTTATCTTTCAGGACATATTTATATTCAAAATGGACAGTTTAAATTTCAATCTACAGGGTGTCGCACCAATTGTGCTACAATAAAAAATTCAAATAACTTTTTTTTTAATCGATGTATTTCATTTATTTTTTCTTTTATTGGTTAGAAAATTAAATTTTATTTTAAATAGTTAGTTTTTTTTAAAGATTTTAGATCGCAAATGACCTCCACGCTCTCCCACGCATATGCGGCACCTGATCAAAAAATTATTCATTGCGGCCTGAAGAGTTGAAGTTGGGATCGCCTCAATTATTGTCGTTATGGACTGCTTTAATTCAGTTAAATTCCTGGGCTTCGTTTTATACACCTCTTGCTTGACATAACCCCATAAAAAGAAGTCTGGTGCAGTCAGGTCAGGTGACCTTGGGGGCCAGCGAAGAGTGGAGTTCCTAGAAATTAATTTGTTAATTAATGTTGAATTTTTTGTTTAGCTCCGCCACAACTGGTCTGGCTATATGTGCAGTTGCTCCATCTTGCTGAAACCAAACGCTGTTGAATGGTATACGTCTTCGGCGCAGTTCTGGGTAAAAAAAACTCCTTCAACATCTTTAAATAACGGTCCCCATTGACAGTAACGGTTACACCGTTTACTTCAAAGAAGTACGGCCCGACAATACACCTTGATGAAACTGCGCACCACACAGTGACTCGTTCTGGGTGCAGTTGCGTCTCATGGAGCATTTCTGGATTAGACTCTTTCCATATACGGCAATTTTGCTTGTTTATATTGCCGTTAAGATCAAAATGGGCCTCATCAGACGTGAACAAACAATTGATCAATGTGTTGTCTTCTTCGGCCATTGATATCATTTTTTGGCAAAATTCCAGGCGAACAGGCAAATCCTGAGGGTTTAACTTGCTAGTAATTTGGACTTTGTACGGAAACAAGTTTAAATCGTCATGAAGTATCCGTTGTAATGACCGTCTACTAACTCCAATTTGCCCCGATAAGTTTCGGGTCGAAACGCTCGGATTGGCCTGTATTGCAGATGCTACTGCTGCGATTGTATCCTGAACCCGAACATTGGCATCTCGATGGTACGGCCTTCGTGTGATGCTTCCAGATTCGGCAAACATGTTTACAAACCTCATAATGGTCCATCTACTCGGGGGATTACCGCCAAACTACCGCCTAAATTCCCTTTGGACGGAAATGACGGACTGCAAAGCATGGTACCGTTGCACTATCCAAACTCTTTTCTCCGTATCCCAAGCATCCATTTTTATAAATCTAAATAGTAACCTATAAAATAAAAAAAAAAAAATTAGCCGATTACTCACACAGAAAAAAAGTTATTACGTTTTATTTTTGTAGCACGATTCGTGCGCCACCCTGTATCATCACACAAATCTATTTCAGTACAAACAGAACTAAAAAGTTTTATGCATTTTGTTATTGGTTCATGAAGATCATAATTGTAAAAATGGCTAGGATTCAATAACTAATTTCTGGTTCGAAGAATTCTTTCTGGTGCATATAACTTAAATTGTTCAAGGATATCAGGACAAATTATACGATAAGAAAAACCATCATAAATAAATAGTATACAATGAACAATTCGTCTTTTTTCTTAGGTATTGTTTAAATCATTTTGAAGACTTTCACAATCATACATACTTCTCACACGCAAAAAGATCTCAAGGTCATCGGCATACATTAGACAGTTAGCTTGACTAATCAAAATTCGTAACTTCTACACATATCCCAAATTTGTTTTTGAGTGTTCACTTGTGTCTTACATGTTGCCGACACTTTTTGTTGGCGTTACTATATGTTTTTCTGTGGCGAGGGTGTTTTGTGTCCGGCCGTCCGTATGAAAAACTTTGTTTGCTGCTCAGTTCAAACTGCTCAGGTTAAACAAAGAACGTCTGTATAATCTTTGGTATCGAAGATTTTTTTTTTGCGTTGGGGAGTACCAGGAATAGAGGTGAGGATTGTTACACCTCGACTCGAGGCTTCACTGATACTTTAGGTAACATCGGCAAGGCCACATATGCTGCTATTGCCAAGATAATCGCGATGGGGTTTCCGAGAGATCGTCCTCTTTCAACCATCGATACATTCAGGGCACTGCAGTCTCAGGTAGGCCTAACTGCTAACATTAGGCAGTTAGCTTGACAAAGCAATGAGGGGATTTCATTCATAAAAACATTGAAGAGCATAGGCCCTAAATGGCTGCCTTGGGAGACACCAGATAAGACCTCAATGAGCCTAGATTGAGTACAACCAATTTTTACGTACTGCTTCCTATTGGAAAGGTTACTCGAAATCCATTTAAGAAGCATCGAGTGTATGCCAAAGGATTTTAATTTTGTAATGAGGATATTATGACTTAATTTTCAACTTTTTGTCGAGATCCAGCTTTAAATATGGGACTCAGACTCTAAGGATAAATTGAAAATTAATTTTAATGGAAAGCACAAGGATAAATTGCATTGCTTAAGCACACGAAATGGAATACGGTCTGGGCCTGCACTTTGGCTAGTATTCAAATAAGTTATGCCTTGCAAAATATCATCAATCGAAAGATTTAGTGATCCTAAACTTACATTGCCATTACATGGATTTATATTAGTATCGTAGGAGACATAATGATTCGAGTGATCGACATAAACTGACTCACAAAACTTAGCAAAGAGCTCACAGGTTGAATCAATGCTACAGGAGACAGTACCTTCGAATTCCATAGTTTGCAGAACACCATTCTGCTTTCTTTTGTTGTTTAAAACTGTCCAGAATGCTTTAGGATTCTTTGTATCATAAGATTCAGTGCTCATAACATACTGTTTATACAAGAACTTATTCAAAAATTCTTTTTTAATAATTTATATACATCTGCTTGTTGGTGCTGTCAAATTTGGCAGTTATAATTGAATTTAGAACGAGAAATGAACATTTCTCTTTAAATAATTTAGAGATCTGTCACATAAGTTAATTAATTTCGAATCTTTCATTTTGCTTTCTTTAAAGATGGTGAACCTATCAAACTCCCGGACAATCTTGAGAGTTTACCCCGTGCTGACAGTTTTCCTTCGCAACGACATCGATGGAACACAAACGAGGTAAGTTTTGTAGTCAATTGAGTGTTTAAAATTCACAAACAGGTCTGAAATTGTTTTTTTTTTAAAGTCCCTATCGCCAAAATCTATTTAAAACTCATTTTATATGACCATTCAACGTTAACTCTCACAATGTGGTAAAACATTTAAAGGGCATTCATAATCCAACCCTATAAACGCGTTTAAAGTTTATTTACAGTCTCTTGTTTTCGTTACACTTTTTCGTTTCATAAAACCCAATTCACACCGTCTAAAAAGAATTTCACTTCAAAAAGTAAGAGAAATATTTGTTCATGTCTTATTTTCACTTGCAAAGTTTAAGGCTTCGATTTACGACATCTCCGGGAAGCGTTGAAGATTCGAAATTGCCGTAAATCGAAGATTTTTCGAACAATTTTTCCTTTTTCCATCTACTGAACTGATACGGTGCTGATGCCAATGTGTCTGAGTACAGGTAGTGAAATCAGGCCGATACTGGGATGGTAGTTTCAATCAAATACAGCACGGCATCAGTTCAGTAAGTCTTTGCAAAGAACAAATATTCCAAAAATCTTAGATTTATGGCAATTCCGAATTTTCAACGCTTCCCGGGGTTACAGTAAATCGAAGATTTTTCGAAGATTTTTTCCTTATATGCTACCATTTCAGTATCGTCTCGATTTTCCTTTCAAACGTCCAATAGCAAACTTTATAAAATTCGACTGATCGATTTTATGAAGATCGGCAGATCAATTTGATTGCACTTATTGGCTGGTGTTTCGTCTCTCCTATGATTAAACTGTTGGTGTGTCAAAAATTGACAAAACGATCACCGTGTTTCCCTGTCTAAACCAAATCCAATTTTTGGCGCAACTAGTTCGTTATGACCCAGGTTCTAGCTTCTGTTCACAACAATACATGAGCTTCAGATTTTCCTCGCGCACGATTAAAATGCGAAATAAGATGAACTACAAGAGACCAGACTAGATCCCTCAGCTTGAGGGTTGGGCTTTGCATTTTTAGAATTTGAGTGCCTTTCGCTTAAGGTTTTAAAAATTGGACTCCACAAAAATTTTCCTGGCTAAATTACGCGACCAATCTGTCATTAACTGAAAATAGAAAAGAGAATGAAATCCTTTTTCAAAAAAAAAAACAGCTTTCCGAGGGCCATACCCACCTTCACACGTGACTGGCCTTGCAGACGACTTTTTAAGAAACGTATTCGGTTTATTTCGCAATGCGTGCTGCCTGTCGCTGCCTGACACTTATCACATTCATTCATACCTTCAAATCGTTTATATCGGTCGGAAAGCAATCGCTAAGGAAAACTGCGTTGAGGTTATGTTGAACGTTGAGTTTATGTTGAACCTCAACGCAGCCTTTGTCTCAGTATTATAGGAAAACTCAGTGTTAATCCCGGATAACACGTGACTGGCTCCACAAACGACGAAATACTTCGGCTTGATCCTCGACGCGTGCTGTCGCTGTCTGACACTTACTACGTTCATACCTTCCAATCGATTATGTCAATGGGAAGGCAATCCCTACTCAACATAACTTCAACGCAGTTTTCCTATAGCCGATCCTGGCCAATTATTTTCTGTCAACTCAAACATTTGCCCCAGGTGTCAATGTTTGATTGACGTCATATTATTCCCGAGTATTCGGGCTCAGTGGCGCGATGGTTAGTGCGATGAACTGCCGCGCAGGAGGTCTGGGTTTGATTCCCAGCCGTAGCAACACCTAAATGATTTTTCACTGGCCCTCCTCTCGTGATGATCTGACAAATCATCCGAGTAGTATTAATTGTCAAGAATAGCTTATCTCAACTTAGCCGTTCGGAGTCGGCATAAAACAGGAGGTCCCGCCATCGTGCAAGAAGTACACACGCACACATGAATGGTTGTGTGAAAGCTAGGCCCTGGGTACTAACGAGCCTGTTGTGCCAAAAATTTGTATTTTTTTTTTGTATTTGGAGAAACGCTTGCGATGACTACCAATAGCAGGAGTGAGCTTCGAAGAAGGAGGAGGAGAATCGTGAATCAAAATTTATAACTTCTACACATGTCCCATATTTGTTTTTGAGTGTCCACTTGTGTCTTACATGTTGTCGACACTTTTTGCTGGCGTTAATATATGTTTTTCTGTGGCGAGGGTGTTTTATGTCTGGCCGTCCGTATGAAAAACTTTTTTTGCTCCTCAGTTTCTCGATTTGTGGAGTTAAGAGATTGTCTTATCTACTAACTTATGTTGCGATTTCGTTGGAGGGGTTTTTTTTATGCCGTCCGAAATACGCTTCTTCTGCTCTATTGCTCCTCGTTAGGTTAAACAAAGAACGTCTGTATAATCTTTGGTATCGAAGATTTTTATTGCGTTGGGTAGAGGTGAGGATTGTTACACCTCGACTCGAGGCTTCACTGATACTTTAGGTAACATCGGTAAGGCCACATATGCTGCTATTGCCAAGGTAATCGCAATGGGGTTACCGAGAGATCGTCCTCTTTCAACCATCGATACACTCAGGGCACTCAAGTCTCAGGTAGGCCGTCGTGAATCTCCCAATGGCCGTTTGACGGACGTTTTGTTACATGGACAAACGTTTGTTTGACTCTGTCTAAAGGTTTCCTCCGCCAATTGGTATCTGTTCAAGGACATTGGTAGCTGTCACTCACTTTGGGTTGCAATACTAAAAGAAGATGGATGTTGGTTCCTTTTGCCGCAATTTTAGCGCAATCCATGTATAAGTTTGTACATCTTTGACTATTATATGGAAATTCTGAAAACGCTTTCAGTTCAAGCCTGTTGATTCGAGGAAATGTTTGCTTTATCAAACAAACGTCAACAAATTGTCATACCATAATGGCTTCCGACAGCGACATCTCTTAAACAACAGCCGTGCCGCATAATGTCAGCATCTTTTTTTTTCTGACGTTCACAAACAACTCATCCAACTGTTCCATTCTAAAGAAAACTATGTAAAACAATCAGAAAACTTTTCTGTTTAAAACAACTCCAAACTATTGAGAATCAAAATTAGAAGCTACAACAGCTTCTTCCCTGGAGTACCTACATCATTACCGCCCAGTTACGTGCTGCACCGGCGGCACCTCCTTCATTTCCAACCTCAGTCGCTGGCTGGACACAAAAAGTCACAATTCCGTGGTCGAAAACATTTATCTGCTCTGCGAATGTATCTGTGGAATTCACCAACCGTAACAATATCTGCGTAATTTTATTTATGTCCGAATTTACCTTCATTATTATTATTATTTCCCGTGTCCTGTGTCCAGGACCAGAATCGTTCTGTTCGGTTCTTTTTTAATTTAGTAAACTTGTTCGTACCACAGAGAAGGCGGCTTTTTGGCTGCAGTTCATTAACGGTGTTGAACTTTACATCTGGAAATTTTTATTTGCGGTCGCTCTTAATTTACAAGTAAAACAGCGGAAAAATTCGGTAAACCCCATCTCCCCCCCCCCCCCCAAAAAAAAAAAAGGACGAAAAAATCGCACACTCACACACCAACTTGACTCTTGAATTGGTCGTGCGGGGTGGCAAGTTGGGAAACACAAACATACAACTCAGAGCTGTGCTGCTGGTGCGCACCCCAAAAGACAGGGGTTAACATATTTTTTATTGGATAATATTGCATTCCTGTAGCTAAAAATATTTCTACGAGTGAAATTAAAATTCGTCCGTTGCTCGCAGAAAGTTTTCAGTTGGAGATACAACTTGCACTTATTTTTTTGGAAATTTTTTTTTTTTTTGGTTTTGCTGCGTGTCAGGGTGTTTGGGGCCGGTAACCACACACCCCATCTCGGTTTAACAAACCATGAAGATGAATTTTAATTTTTAAGCATCACCAGTGAGTCGAATTGAATTGAATACAACAAAATTGTTCCAAAAAATAAAATCAGAATGAACGGAATTACAAGATTCGCACTTGCATTGGAATCGGTTACATTGGACAGGATTTAACCGTGACTATCCATCCAAGGATGGGTGGGGGGAATATAATGTTTATCCTCGCTGGAGATCGAATAACATGTCGATTAACTTGAGTTTATTGCTAGGGTAAATACTTTATGGCTGGAGGATGTGGTTAAAGGGCGTGTAGTCCTGGTTGAGTGATAATGGTGGGTAATAAGGGTTTAATTATCAATTTATCTGTTTTGGTCGAGGGAGATCAGTTTTTTTTATTTCTTTTCATTTTTGATGGGGCAGGAAAGGGTGAGCTAGCGGGCGAACCTTAGGACTTAGTCCCACCCTTACCTTTGTGCCAGACTAAAATCCGAAAAAGTTCGTACAACTTCTTCTAATTTTAGGTGGTACAAGAGTTTAGATCGAAATAACCTTGCCAGGTCAGAGAGCTAACTTACTTCAGGTTGCTTAGGCTCGTTTCAATACCAATACCAACCGATAAACAATTTGCACACCTAATTGGACCAAGTTTGGCCAACTCCTTCGGACAAAACTCAAAACCACACAAGAACAAACAGATAATGATAGCTTTAGGATTGATAACTGGAGAGTTTCCAATCTGGAGTCACTCTCAGACCACAGATGGGTCCTCTATGACTTGTGTCTCGCGGCCGAGACCAGTCAAACATTTAGAAACCCCAAGAGAGTTGATTGGACCAAGTTTGGCCAAGTCCTTCTGACAAAACTCTGGGGGCAAAAGTGTAGACTTTTGAGAATGCGATGAACATTGCATACAAAGTCTCGTGTCCAGTTAAGCGAAGCAAAAAAACACTTCCCCCGTGGTGAAATGAAGATCTCTCCAATTTCTCCAATCTTCAATATCTGCCACAAACACAACTTCTAGCAGCCTTGTAAGGACTGTTAAAGTCTGTATAAGAAAGCTTTAAAAACACCCAAAAGGGAAACCTGGATGGATTATTTCCATTCTATTGAAACCCTCAAGGACTCTGCTAGGCTAAGCAAAATTCTGTCTTAGGAACACACCAACCCTTCTTTTCTGAGATGGTCAGATGGAGGGTAGACAGAATTCTCTGCGGAGACCCTTGAACTCTTGTTAAACACACACTTTCCCAGTGATACTAGTACGGAACCCGGGAGATCTCGGCAAGTACAAACTGCACCACACAGTGATATCAATTCAATAATTTCCGAGGAAAGGATTTCCTTGGCTATTAACAGCTTCTCTTCGTTTAAGTCTCTGGGAACTGACGGCATACTCCCAGTTATGCTACAGAGAACGTGAGACCTAACAGTGCCATGGCTGGCGACAATTTTTAGGCCAACCACTCACACTATCTTCCAGCGCTAGGTATTTGGGTTTCATGCTTGACCCAAAACTTAACTGGAAACAGAACATCGAACATAGAGTAGGGAAGGCGTGTGGTGCCTTCTATGCTTGCAGCAAAACCTTTGGGAAAGAAGTGGGGACTTCAACCAATGATGACCTTGTGGATGTAAACAGCAGTGCTACGTTCAATTCTCACATACGGCTCACTAGTATGGGGGCCCGCATTGAGTAAAGGCTGCAAAGAACAGCTAGTATAGGCACCACGGGAGCGCTGAGGTCAGCGACAACGGATGCCCTTGCTGTGCTATTGCATCTCTTGCCTCTCGACCTACACATTAAAGATACCGCTTTATGCAGCTCAGTAAGACTCAAAGAGTCAGGATGCTGGAATGCAAGGCCGTATGGCCACAGTAATGTCCTGGATTCGTTACCAAACGGCATGTTCACGTTTCCAAAAGACTACATAACACCTTTACTAAGCTTCAAGAAAGGCTTGCACGTTGGATTTCCTACCAGAGCTCAGTGGAAGAGAAACGGAGTAGTAAGAGGTTACGACACGGTCGTCTAGACCGACGGAACTGTGGTGTGGGGTCCGGAGTCTACTCGGAATCACTGAAAATATCAGTATCATACCGCCTACCGGACTTTGCCAGCGTATTCCAGGTGGAACTACTGGCTATGCGAGAGGCTTGCACGCTAATGGGGCGTGACACTACGGAAAAGCAAAATATTGCTATTCTCATAGATAGCCAAGCGACCATATAGGCCATCAACTCGGCTACCATATCCTCCAAACTGGTACAGGAATGCCGGAATGAACTTGCCCACCTTGGCGAACGATTCTGGGTCAGACTTCACTAGGCTCCAGGGCACAGCACAGTGACATCGAAGGAAACGAGCGTGCAGACGAGCTGGCAAGGCTCACTTGCGGCAAGGGTCCGCATCCCGCTAGGTGCGATTAAGGGACAAATACAATCATACTTCCTGGAAATTAAGTATGTGAGAGTACGAAGAATGACAGAATGAATACACAACCCACAGTTGTGTCCTTATTTTTCGTTGAAGTGGATCATTAAGCGCGGATCTCATAACTTATGGATTTTTACAGCAAAATCACGCTCTCAAAATAAACCTCATTTGTGGATAAATCCCATTCGATGATTCTTTATGTGTCGTCACAATGGACACTTAAAAGGATGGAATACATCCCTAATAGAACAAACGTTCCATCAAAGATGAATAAACGCACATTCAACGAATTGAACCGAATCGTTTGCATATCAGATAGACTTCCCAAGCAATGATGGCTTTCCATGATGCCAATAACCGAAATGATAGCCCTAACACACATCCATCGTGCGAAGGATTTATTTATTTTTTTTTTGTTTAAAATTTACATATTCCCTGTATACAAATTCACTTCGTCATCCTTGTACATCCCTCATATTTTCATTTGTCGTCAAATGAATAATTTAGTGCTGAAGCGAATAAATTGAACTGAAATAACTGTAAGCAGATGTACTTCCTCTCCCATGCTCTGTGGACTCCAAACACTCGAAGGACATCTCAAAGACAACTGCCTGCAAAAAAATAACAGAAATCTCGAAAAAAAAACATGGAAAATCAAATATTGTTGAGACATGTTACAGGAAATCAGCAGAAATTCCAACCTCCTAATGTTCTCTGAGCATAATAAATGGAATCGAACACCGCCGAAATCTAGGGCTACCACCATCATGCCCCATGTCCTTTTCGGAGTGACGGCGGGCGCACATTTCCATCGGAATATGAATCTCTGCCACGGACGCTCTTCTTCCACTCTCATCTCTCGTGTCCCTTGAAAGGGAAACCAACATATTTATGTGCATTTTTATGACCCAGGTCCTTTAAATAAATGATTTGTTTGCGAAATAAATTCGTGCGGTTTCTTTGGTTAGGAGACGACCGTGTAGGCAGGGTGAGGCTGAACATATTTTTATTCATTTCGAGTTGAATCAGTTTTGGGAGCGCACCACATCGGGAAGAGCCCTGGAAACACTTTAATAGAAATGCCCTGCGGCAGTAGTTTGGTGGTACACTAGTGGTAGTTCGCTTTTTCGGCGAAGGATTCTGATTGATGGACGCAGATAGGTTCGCTTGGTTGGTGTGAAGTACGCAGTGTTTTATTTCTGGAGAGTGGCTGCCATTCGTTTTTTATTGCTAGTGGAATGGATACGTGGGAAAATGCGAAGATAATTTAATAAATGAAATCACGAACTGATGTGATTTGGTGGGTGCTCTTGGTTTCCTTTTTTTTAGTATTCAATCGGGAAATATTAATAAAGTCCTTTTGCTGATTTTGGGACCATGTGGCGGAAGGAATATAATTAAATTGGAATATTTTTGGGTACTACTTCAATATTCTTCGGCATGTGGAGGGTGTCATTTGGTATGGTAGTTGATAAGCTCTGATGCACATCTGATCCTTATGATAGTTCAAAAGGCATTATTTGAATTTATTAAACCTTCATGCCTTAGTGTAATAAAACCTAAAGTCACACGCTTGTTGTGCAACTGTGGTAGCCTCGGTTTAGTTATTAAGGAAAATCACCACCCACCCTTACTATATTGGTGACGACCTGCTTAACAAAAACGCTGCAACGACTTTCTTATCTGCACCTATACTATGAGACCATTAAACAGGACAGGTGCAGCCGAACAACCAGCGGAAGCCCTTAACTGCTACAAAGCTAAAATTACTGCCATCCATGAAATACGTTTAGATGGCCTGCAAAAAGGGGATGGAAAACGGTGACATCTACTACGGACCGTGTTATAGTGAGCAGAAAAAGCAACTATTCGGATGCGGATTTGATATAAGTGCCAGACTTAGACTAGAAATCTTACGTTGTCAAGATATCAGTCCGTATCAATTCTAAATTCGGAAACATAAGACATATATCCGCTCAAGCTCCAACGGAGGAAAAATATGATAGTGAAAGACTGCTTCTAAGACAAAAGCAGTCTTGACAAATCTTATGAACGACTAACGACGCACGATGTTAAAATCGTGCTCGGAGTTTTTAACGCAAAGCAAGGCAAAAAAACATCTTAAGCAGATACAGCCTACACGAAAATGGACTTAGGCTAATTAAATTCGATGCGGATGCGAATTGCCACTATAGCCAGAACACGGTTTCCTCCAGATCAACGAACGGTCAATCAAATCCAATATTTTGGATGTCCGAACATGACGTGGGGCTAAAATCAACTCGGACCACTACCTACGCCAAAACAAATCGGAAATACCGTGACAATATTTAATGTCGAAAGACTGCAATCACAAGAGACCGCCAAGTCCTTTACGGACGCGTATCCCCTAACCTCTCCATTAACACCATACCAACAGGATCAAATGTCAAAAAGGAATGGCAACGATGCCATTAGATCAGCCGCAACTGATGAGCTAGGTTTCTTGCATCCACAAGAAAGAAACCCTTGGTTTGATGAAGAATGCCGACAGATACTCACACCGAAGAACTAGGCCTATAAGGCTAAGCCGCAGGTGAAGACGAGAGCTGCCTATCAGAAAATGTAGAAAAAAAGGGCAAATAACAAGCGGAATGATCGAGGAAATAGAAAGGTGCCACTCTAGGAATGATGTTCGCAAGTTTTGCCAAAGTGTAAAAAGTCAAACCAAGGACACAAAGATCAAACAGAATCCCGTCGAGATGAATGAGGAAGTATCGTAGTTGAGACACAGTCGATGATGAGGGTATGGAAGAACCACTTATGCAGGCTGTTAAACGGCGATGACGAATAATCTAAGTGAAGTGAGGATAGCAATATCTAAACTTGAGTTTAACAAGGCTGCCTGAAATACCGGCCTTTTTGCCGAACTTTATAAAGCTGGCGGAGATGACTTGATAAGTAACATCCACAAACTCATAAGCCGAACCTGGTCGGATGAAAGTATGCCTGAAGAACGGAACCTTAGCATCGTTGGCAAAAACAAATACAAATTTTTGGCGCAACAGGCTCGTTAGTACCCAGGGCCTAGCTTTCTCACAACCATTCATGTGTGCGTGTGTACTTCTTGCACGATGGCGGGACCTCCTGTTTTATGCCGACTCCGAACGGCTAAGTTGAGATAAGCTATTCTTGACAATTGATACTACTCGGATGATTTGTCAGTTCATCACGAGAGGAGGGCCAGTGAAAAATCATTTAGGTGTTACTACGGCTGGGAATCGAACCCAGACCTCCTGCGCGCCAGTTCATCGCACTAACCATCGCGCCACTGGCACGATCCAAAAAAAAGAGACCCTCTGAACTGCGCCAACTACAGAGGCAGAAGTGTCCTCAACATTGCCTACAAGATCCTATCTGTTGTAATAAGTGAACGCCTGAAACCGTTTACCAACAACCTAATCGTCCCTTATCAGTGTGGTTTTAGGCCAGGAAAGTCCACAAGCGATCAAATTTTCACACTTCGGCAGATCCTGGAAAAAACCCAAGAAGTCCAAATCGATACCCACCACCTATTTATCGATTTCAAAGCCGCATACGACAGCATTTATAGAGGCAAACTATACAGAGCCATGCCTAGTTTTGGTATACCTTCCAAACTCGTCGCTGCTCCATCAGGGTCGGAAATGACCTCACCGACACATTCCATACCAAAAACAGGATTTAGGCAAGGCGATGCGCTGTCATGTGACTTCTTTAATCTGATTCTTGAGAGGATTTTGCAAAACTCCCGAGCCCACACCAGTGGCACAATTTTCCAAAAATCGGTGCAACTACTAGCATACGCCGGCATCATTGGTAGGACAACGTAATGTCATAGCCACGATTGCTAGTATAGAGAAGGAAGCGGCAAAAATGGGTTTAGCAGTAAATGAGGGTATATGCTGTCAACACGAAAGACACACAACATCGACGAATTGGACAGAACGTCACCATTGACAGATATAACTATGAGGTAGTACAAGACTTTGTCTACCTCGGATCCGCTATTAAATCTGACAACAACATCTCGTCAGAAATCAAACGAAGAATTACTCTTGCCAATCGCTGTTTCTTTAGGCTAAGAAGCAATTTAGTAGTAAAGCCCTCACTCGAACTAAGGAGATCCTATATAAGACCCTGATCATCCCAGTCCTGCTCTACGGCACTGAAGCATGGACAGTATCAAAAGCGGATGAAGAAATCCTTGGTCGATTCGAGAGAAAAATTCTTCGGTCCCGTTTGCGTTGACGGGATATGGAGACGAGGTTTCAACTATAAACTCCGCATTAGACGTCTAAGATGGCTAGGACATGTAGAAAGAATGGACAACAATACTCCGGCTCACAGAGTCTTCGATTCCCAACCAGCTTTCGGACCCAGTAGAGGAAGACCTCGCCTTAAGTGGCGTGCACAAGAAGAAACCGACCTCAACCAACTTGGAGTGCGCAACTGGAGGCAGTTAGCTAAGTACGGGGCTAATTTTAGAGGCATGTTGATTAAGGCCCAGGTTCATCCCGGACTGTAGCGCCACTTAAGTAAGTAATTACGCATCCTCAGAATCACCAACTGAAAGTCAGATCGATAATCATAATGGAATGGCACTTGGCTTGCGATGAAAAGCCTGATGAACAACGTTATCGAAGCAACAATACTTAATGGGAAGTGCAAAGGAGAAGACGTTCCGATTGACTTGTCATTCCATTTTAAACGCTTGCAATGGCAGTTATCGTGTATTTGCGTAATCAACTTTAAAAATCCATTCTTCTGGCATGGTCAACTGTATTTCGCCTGTTCCCGTGTTGGAAGAACATACCCCAAACCTATAAAAATGCAAATGATCAAAAATTTGTTTTAAAATTTTAAGGTAAAACAACATTTACCCAGTCAGCTAGTTTTAAATAACAAAAAGGCGTTTTTGTGCGATAATTCACTCCTTGACTAAGATTCCTTAAGCTTGTATCTACTTAACATCTGTCGCAAACACGTGCCATGACGACTTCAGTAAAAGTAATACAGTGCCGCTCACTTGAATAGCACCCCCCTTTGCTGTGAGTTTTAAGCTTAATATCTTCAAAAATAATTATGGTAATGACTTGTTTTTTTTTCTAATGAAAGTTTATTAAATTCTGTAAGAAGGAATGGAATTCATATTTACAGTGGTAATTTTTTTTTATAGATTTTGAAGCGATATGACTCAAAATATACACATCACATTTTGGCTCACTTGAAAAGCACCCCCTCATAAAAAAATTATTTAAAAATGTTTTCACACTGTTGGACTTAAAAATTTATTAGGAACACAATTAAGAATTAAATTTTGAATTGAATTTGAATTAAAAAAAAAAATTAGTAACGGGTGCATCCGCCTCTGTTATAAATAACCTCATACATCCTGTTAGGTAGGGAATCATACAATTTCTTGATGTAATCCAGCGAAATGGAGGCCCAGCTACTTCTAATTGCTGGTATTAGCTCCTCCTTATTGGAGTATTGCTTCCCTGATTCGTACACCTTCCGAGCAAGCCATCCCCAAACATTTTCGATGATGTTTAGGTCTGGCGAGTATGGTGGCCAATCCAACAATAAAATGTTTTGACGCCCAAGAAATTGTTTTACCACTCTGGCATTGTGAATTGGTGCGTTATCCTGCTGCAATTTCCACGGCAAGTCACCAAATAATCCATTAATGGAAGGGATAACACTCTCTAGTACTCCAATGTAGGACTGAGCGTTCATACGAGGAGTTAGGAACTGCAACTCCAAAGTGCCATAGTACGTTATGGCTCCCCAAATCATAACACCGCCAACTCGACTGTGCAAACGATCCAATTGATGTTCCTCCTTCCGCAAATCATGAAAGTAATAATTAAAACCGTCAGGACCCTCTAAATTAAATTTTTTTTCGTCGGAGAAAACAACACGGTACCATTCCTTGCTCCATGTCATGTTAGCACGGCAGAAACTAAGGCGTTGCTCTTTGCGATATGGGTTAAGCGGTGGTTTTTTCTTTAATTTCAATCGCTTTAAGTGCTTAGCCTTCGAAATAATTCGCTTTACTGTGGACACGCTTGCTTTGACACCATTTTTTTCTCTTATTTTGGCTGCAGAGTCGTGCGAATTTGACGCGAGCCGCAGAATTGCTCTTTTTCCAGCTGGGGTAACGGCACTAACTGTTCGTCCTTTCATGTTTTTGCCATAGTTTGACTCGTTCCGTAAAAATGTGGATATCACTTTGCGGCTTCGTTGAGTTTTTTTGGCTATTTGGTGAATAGACAGGCCACACTCACTGTAAGCCTTGATTTTAGCTTTCTCGTCCTCTGTCAGTGATTTGCCACGACCCATTTTAACTAAAATTATCTTAAATTAATTAAATGATTATTAGAAAATACTTTTGCATAACCACCTGATTTGGCTTCCACACGAAAACTGATAATAGAGGGGGGGGGGGGGGGGCTATTCAAGTGAGCCAAAATGTGATGTGTATATTTTGAGTCATATCGCTTCAAAATCTATAAAAAAATTACCACTGTAAATATGAATTCCATTTCTTCTGTTTTATTTACAGAACTTAATAAACTTTCATTAGAAAAAAAAACAAGTCATTACCATAATTATTTTTGAAGATATTAAGCTTAAAACTCACAGCAAAGGGGGGTGCTATTCAAGTGAGCGGCACTGTATAATAACAAATAACATCCACAATGTTGGCTGTATTTTCCTTTAAACTATGATCTCCATCTTCGAATACTAACCAATGATGATTACATCCTCCATTCCCGGCTTATTTCATTGGGTAACTAATTCTGTCATAACCAAAAAGTCACCAATAAAATGGAAAACAAAATTCTAACATAAAAAATGTCAAGAAATTCATCACACATAGGTGGATTAAAATGCCGGAATCTACTTAAATCGCTGAACAATAACCTCTGCCTGGCCCTATGTCTTCCCAAATACCGACTTCACCCTCTTATTGCACCCAAACCTGGCATTCCTTTCCCCCATTCATAATAACATAAGAAGCCAACATTCATTATCTCTTATATCCCCGTGCTCCTGCACATCTGATTACCTTGTCACCTTCATCCATCCAATTTGATTCTCCCTCCCCCTTTCCACTCCCCCTTTTAATTTGTTCCGAAAATAAAACCTCATTTCTGACCGCTGTCCAAATATTTGCCAATGTCAAAATACAAAGTCCAATGCTAATTTGGATGTGCTCCCTGAGCACACACACACACACCTTCTCTTCAGCCTCGACTCTTGGAAGTCTTTCAAAAAATAATAACGATAATAAATTATAAAAAAAAAACAACAACAACTCCAACCAAAGGAAGAACAAGAGGCAACAAGACACAACGCAACACAAGACCAAACAAAAAAAAAGGAATAAATCGCCCTCTGGCTCTGAAACTCTCAAGATGAAATGTTCATTCTGCGAACTTAACCTCTTAAGCGCCACAGATAGTTACCCGTTATTGAATTAGCATAATAAATGCTTCAAGGTAGGCAGCCTTCCAATTTTTGTCCCGCTTCACATATTCCAAGAGTTTTTTTCTGGCCCCTTTTTGTGGAAAAACCAAAAATATGCTGAACTCGAAAAAAAAGTTAAAATATTCACGTTTCTTGCAAGTCCTTTGTACGTCCACTTGTGACGAAGAAAAAGCAACGGACACACAATGAAATTGAAGGCGCTTTGACAATGTGTACCATGTGCATGCTGTATGAACGTCTTCCTGGCAATTGGCAGTGAATCTGCTTTCTTGGATCAAGACACGAAGGAGCAGGAGTAAGCGCATGAGAGAGGGAGAAAAAAAACGAGGACACATTTTTCCCTGATCGAATAAACCTAACAGCAGGTTCCACACTCAAAAAACACGAAACAAGTTCGATAAGAGTGGAAGGAATTGTCTGCTGGAGACTTCCTTGGACCGCCTCTGAAGATGTTGATGTCGGTGGTTCGATGTCACACTATTGTTGTTCAGTCCATGGTGGGTGGCAATGTTTTGGTGTTGTGGTTGTATACAGGCTGGAGGAGACTTTTTTTCGAGGCCTTAAATTAAGGGCTTTTGCTAATTATAAAGAAAACGAATATTAGCCTCAAACAGGAGCTAAAACCATCTTTCTCCAATCTTATCCAAGGAATGCGACATGGGAGTTTTACATCTCATGTCTGATGTTGGTGTTGGTACATTTGTCTCGTCTGGGTTTCGTATCGTGTCTGTGTTTTTATACAAAATCCGAGCGGCAATATCGAGAAGCTTCTGAACGCTTTGTTTTTCTTTTAAGTTTCTCAGACAATCCTAAGAGGTGGGCAGTTTATAGGAACATGAAGGTGGTACTAGACAGAGTGAATGAAGTGTGTCTCCCTCGGATGCTGATTACTAATGATGCGTATGTTTCTAATTGCAATTGCACAAGCGTCCATGCAACGGATGTAGATGAAATTTGGTAGGCTACGTGTGCTTCTTTGTACATAGGTGATGAATCATGTGATGGTGTTACTAGCAATTGCACAATCGTCCATGCCCAATCCGAAATAAAAAATAAATCGTCTCAGGAAACTCCAGCCTGGGGGCATAACGATACCACAGAATATTGTTAGGGATATGAGATTGCCAGGCTAGACGTGCACCCAACCTTTTGACATTACGATCCAAAATAAAAATTCATTAAAAAAAAATCGTCTTAGGGCACACTACCCTGTGGAAAAAGCGATACCCCAGAAAATGATAAGGGTGATGAGATTGCCATACTGGACGTGGACACATGGTTTTGGCATTCTACCACAAGTATAAATGTTAGGTGTACCTTTTCAGGACCCAGGGTCTTTATTTTTCTCACAACCATTAATGTGGGATTGTGTACTTCATGCACGGGACCTCCAATTTATTCTCAAATCCAAATAAGGGTGACGAGGTTGCCATACTGAACGTGGATACATCCTTTTGACATTCTACCACAAATATAAATGTTGGGTGTGCCCCTAAATAAAATACATACGTTAGGCCCATCAGCCTTTTCAGTACACAGAATCTTGATTTTTCGCACAACCTTTCATGTGGGCTTATGTATTTCATGCATGATGACGGGACCTCCAATTTATTCCCAAATCCAAATAACTGAGTTAAGACAAGCTTTTGATGACTCGGATGATTTGCCAGATCAACGTGAATAGAGCTACAGCCCTCGCTAAATGTAAACTTAGACTGGATGCGATGAAGAAAACAAAGATAGATGTAAATATGTGTCAAATATTAGGGTCATTCTGGACTTCCTTGAACCAGAAAAGCTCTCTCATTTCAATCATGAAGTTGATAACAAGTGATGTGTCAACTGAATTGATTTTTTTTTTAAACCGAGTTATCCAACTCGGGCTAACTCGAGTTGAGAAAATTTCGATTTCGCATATCACTAGATAAGATAGTCCTAACACTCAAAATGTCCAGGCTTAGCCATACCTATCCAAAGCAGCTGTGTGACCAAGGGGAAGAGTGCATACCCAATTTTTTTTGCTTATATCCAGCGCACCTAAACCTCGGAGACTACTTCTTAGGCTAATTGACCTGATAAACATCAGTGTCCTGTAGCCTCCTCCGATTCATTGGAAGCACAGCTGATTCATATTTGTGGACGTATTTGGATAAATACCACGTATCCGTAGCACCATCCTGGTCTAAGTTAACACTCATTCAACGACCTTAACATATTCTAAGCATGTCTCGCTAGAATCAATATTGATATTGAAATTGCCTAGAAGCTGTGCGAATCCCGAACTCATACTAAAGAAAATCTTCCGAACATGTCGCAGTGATGTCCAAAAGTACAACATATTCAGCAAGGCGCCAGTTTGTAAGTCAGAGATCACCCTAGTCTCAAGACTAATCTCAATGACTTATAGCTACAGCCTAACTTCTATATATCTAGTCAAGTGGCCAGTTTTTCAGTCCAATGTCATCTATGTTTCTGAATAAACCTAGGGCTAACTCGAGTAACATGAACTCATGACTAATCTCAATGACTGGTATAACCCAACTTCCAGGAGTTAACTCTGGACGAATGGCCAGTTTAACAGTCCAAGAACATCTAAGTTTTTGAATTTACCTCGAGTTAACTCGAAAAAAATAGCTAACTCAGAATTAACGCAAAAACATTAACGACTTAAACTTTAGATCAAATCATCTGGTTTAACTCAGAATTATTCGGCATTAGACCTAAACAGATTGCACACTGGCGGTATATCCAGCAGGTATCGAGGTAATTATTGACGCTATGATTTTTCCAAACAGCAAAGGACGAGTTCTCAAAATGGAGTCAATGGTATCGTCCGCTTTTCTTTCGATCAGCTGATCTGAATACGATTGTCTCATCACTTTTAATAAACTTCAAAAGGCTGTCTTCTATGTATATTTTATGGGCCAGTTTTTCAGTGAGAAAAATGAGTTTTTTTTTTAAATTCTGACCTGCCTAAGCAGTAATATACACATTGACCTAAAAGATCTATTGCGCTTGCCGTCAGATGTTTTATTTTTTTAGGTTAGTAGCACTTCTTCTTTCCTAATAGCTTTCAGCCGAAGATTTCCTCAGTTCTTCCGGACTTAAAACTTCCCTGAAGAAAGATTCCCTTCTCATACCGTAAAGGGCCGGGCATTCACATATGATATGCTTGGCTGTTTCGTCTTCTTCTAGACATAGTCTGCTCTCCGGTGAGTCGACTAGATGCATTTTATTTAGGTGATATCGCAGACCGTGATGACCAGTTAGGTAGCCTACTAAGTTTTTGATATCGTACCTGCGAAGATTTAGTATCTTATTGGCATCTGATTTGAAGGGCTGAATAGCTCTTTTGGCCTGTCTTAGGCCTGGGATGTTTCCCTAGTATGAAACACATTTGTTTTGTTCCCAGTTTTTTATGACCAGATTTATAGCTGATTTGGGGATTGCACAGGTCCAATGAAGGGGGTTTCCGAACCTTTTCTGGCTAGTTCATCAGCTTTTTCGTCACCTTCAATTACCTTATGTCCGGGGACCCACCATAGTCTTGTTTTGTTCCTGGAACTGAGTGTTTGGAGGGAGTTGAAGCAGTGTAGTACTGATTTGGAGTCAATGATGTGTGAGCTAAGGGCTCTTATAGCTGCTTGACTGTCCGTGAATATATGGATGTTTGCGCCTTTAATACCTGAGTTGTGTATTAGGTTTGCGCATTATTTTATGGCATGGAGCTCAGCTTGGAATATACTAGGGTTTTTTCCAATAGGTATTGAGATGTTTTTATTTGGTCCATGTATGCCAGCTCCTACCCCTGAGTCCATTTTAGAACCATCCGTATACCACTTTAGGCCGTTTAGGCAGTTTGGTGGGTTGTTGCTACACCAAGCTTCTCTGGTTGTGATCTCCGTTGAGAATCTTTTAAGAAAAATGAGTCAAATCACATTTAACCCGAAGCTTCTCCAATCATTTGTGTGTACAAAGCTATATGCCTCCCTAAAAGAATTAAAGGGAATGGGTCCAGTTTAACGCCGATCCCGAACCGCAAATTTGGAAAGCTTCTCTTGACAGTTTTATATTCCTAAGTGTTGTCCGAGTTTAGAAAGAATAGGAGCTCTAAAAAACGACGCTGTTAAAACTTTCATGATTTGAAGCTCGGAACCCCGGCTTGGAGTCCATTGCAGTAACCAAGAGTTTGCGTATGTCCTATGTCGTTCCTTCGCATTGCTGTGGAACCTGTGTGTGTGCGCTTCCCTATCTACCTTGTGGTTGTCGTCTTTGTACTTTTCTATAGGTTTTTGCTTCCGTTTGAAGTTGGTATATGTCTGGTATTTGTGTCGCTGCTCTGTATGTACTGCTTTTGCGTACCATCCTTGCGTACCATCCTTGCGTACCATCCTTGTGCACCATCCATATGTATATTTCTTCCTCATCTGGGTTTACCTGTCCGTGTACATTTTGTCATTCATCTCGCCTCGTTTCATATCTGTGCATATCATCTGGCGTTTGTATGTACCTACATGTCTCGTCTGGATGTTGTATCTTCTACGCATATTGTCTGGTACGTACAAGTGGCCAATTTTTTTGGTTGCTCTAATCGATGTGGTCATCTTCTAAAGATCCTAGTAGCCGGGTCTAATAGCATGTACGATTCGCAGACCTGAATTAATGCATGCTAGGGAAGCCCCCATGTAATGTCTTGTCAATATGTCATATCTTCTGTAGATATTGTCAATATCTATGTACAAGTCGATTTTTTTGCTATTCTTTCTAAGTCGAATCGCAGTTTTTTTTAACGAACCAGAATACTTCCGTCCAGTCTTTCACTAAGCACAACATTTGCTCTATAAGGCACTCTGCACTTGCAAGATTTGTACTCCATTCTGTGAAGCGTCTGCAGAAGATGACAGGGTGAGGGGTATCTTCTTAATCTTGTGGGTAGTTCTTCATTCTGTGATGAATCTGCATTAGAATACAGGGAAGGGACTATCTTCTTTCTCATTTGTCAGTTCTTCCAAACCTAGCGTGGCCGAACCATAACTGCGTAAGACAATGGTTGCAGTCGCCGTGGACTTGATTTGTCTAGGTCTCGATAGTCGGGATCAACTTTTAAATCCATCTGGCTGTCGCTCTGTACAAGCCATCTGCCTTGTCACACTGTTGATTTCTGTTGGCTCTAGTTTCCTCGATGTACTTCTATTGTAAATCCTTACCATCTCCTCTGCTTGGCTATCAATGGGCACCATACCTGCTATGACGGAAAATGATTCGTCCGAAATTGTTCGAAAACCACTTGTAGTCCTTAGTAAACAGAGTCCCTAGAATGATGACAACTTTCTTCTTGTTGCATTCATGGCCAGTGCCACCGGACCGACCGACTTATGATAGTGCCACCATGCCTACTCTGGATGTAAGTATTGGATACCCAAGTCCTCAAATGTTTGGTATTTGGAAAAGTATTGCATGCATTAGTGGCTCCTTTCTGTCCCTTCTGAGAATTCCACGCACGTTGACTATGGTTGTACGTATATGGCTTTGTTTTCGACGTCTTCTCAACTGTCTCGTCGTGTGTGAATATCATCTGTATGTACACGCCATGTTTTGACAAACAAATTTGAATCCACAAAGCGACCGATCCTCAAAATGGTCAAACTGCCAATCATTTCGTCAAGACAATCACTTTGACGATATTTGCATGTACCGCAAAGATGTTCCGAAAGGCCATATGCCAAGCAAATCATGCAGCGCTGTCTCTATTCAGACGAGATCAGTGCAGTTATCGAAAAGCTTACGAGCTGAGCATTAAAGTTACCGGCACTGATAGTTGACAGATGAATTCATTGAAAATGGAGGTGTGGCGTTTATAGGGTGCGTGTACTTTGTGAAGACAAAAGGAAACTTGTGTCTAAGCAGCATTTAACTAGCATGTAAAATTCTACCCAATGTATGGTGTGAACCTATGAAACCCTTTATGCAACACACTTTTCAGGACGTACCAGTGTGGCTTTAGCCAATAGACTTTGGAGCTATTTTGTACAACAAGACAATCCTGAAAAAGTCCAATGAACTCGTGAATCATCACCTGGGATACACAGACAATTTCGACAACGTTTTGTAGAGACGTTCTCTACAACTGATGAACAAGCTAATCGCGTTAACGTAGACAAGACAAGGATGTACATGTTTCCCAAGATTGACTCCGTTGCGTTAATCTGTCGAAGATTAAACCTGGAATCCAATAGAACTTTGGTTTGCTGAAGCAAGTGTGATTAAAACTTCTTTAGCACAGGCGTTGCCTTGTCTACATTTTGGTTGTCGCCTATGTCCTTGCCATCTTTGTATAAACGCCTTTGTTGTCTTAACGTTTTTTTTCGTTTGTCGTCCGTATTTGTCCTTTCTTGCGTCGGTGCTCTGAATGTACTGCCTGGCTTACCGTCCGTTCGCACCTGTCCATGTACCTTTTGGCTTTCATCTCGCCTAGGTGCGTATCGTCGGTGAATATCACCCGCCGTTTGTCTTGGTGCATGTCTCGTCTGAATTTCATATCTTCTGTGCATATTTTCTGGAAGATCAAATGTATGGTAAACATTTATAATCCTTCTAGTCTTACCAATGCATAATGAGCTTCGATGTTAGCAGGATAACAGACCAATAAATATGCACTTTCTAGAGAACACTAATAATTCCTCGATTATATGGTCATATATAGGAAGAGGGTGACAGTGTAGAACTACAAGATTCGTACAAGGTATGGGTTCGAGTCCCAATTGTAGCAACATAATTTAATGGGTTTTACTGGCCCTTTCTTCCTGTTTGACAAATCATCCGAGTTATATCCGTTATCAAAAAGCTAGATCCTGTGTCCCAATGAACCGTTGCATATGCTCTAAGGGCGAGAAGAGGAACAAACCACTTAAGAAAAGTTTAAAAATTCGGACTTCCAATGTTCGTCTCGCAATGAAAAGTTGTGTTTGACTAGGCCCAGTATGCATGGCTTCTATATTAGATAACGCTGTAAAATTGAGCTCAAAGCCTTCATTTGTTGGCTTAATTAATTCAATTCGGTCGCCTTGAAAATCTTCCGCGTAAGCCATTTATTCCATATAATTTGGTGTTCTTTTAAATAACCCACGTCCCCGCATGTATATGCCAACTGATCATTTCCCACATCATCCCTCGACTTAAAATCCCCATTCATAGCTTCCCGCGTTGATGGACATCCCGAAATCTAATTAAGACGTCCGATTCATAATGTCATCCCTTAGCAAATTTGCGATCCCACACTGTGAATCTCCTCTGTCCATCTAGAAATAAAGTTCCAAACCACATGTGTTTATACACATCCACTCCTCAACTCTCCTTAACGTGTACACAAGTGCAAATATGAAATAAAACGTGACGCCAGCAATATTGCTCAATTGTGTGTCACACTCTGTCTCCAGCTGACAGCCGACCAAAAGAAAGACGAATTTTCCCGCCCACTTCCACTGGCTTTGCATATACGCTCTCTCCCCTCATAGTTAGTTCGACTGATCCGTATAAAAAAAAAAAGTTGTTCCCCCTCTCGAAAAAAAAAATGAACTCCGAGGACAAATATAAAGGAAAGACTTGACTTTCCACATATCCCATCCGCCCGTGTGTCTTGTCAAAAGTAGGTGGATACTTGCACTCCAACTCCAAGAAGCAAATTTGAATATATTCCCTGTGTGTGATGAAAATATGGTTTTCTGATAAAAATTGCACTCGACAACGACACAGCGACTGAAGAGAGTGCCAACTTTTGCTGCCCTCAGACATATGCCTAGCTGTCGCTATATCTATCTTGTCTTAGATACTCGTATACGGTATACGCTATACTCCTCGTAAGTTTGAATTTCTGATTTAATTTCGTTTTTCATTCATTTTGCTGGTTTCTCCATCGCACCCCTCTATTTTTTTTTTTTTTTAAATATAGAAACTGACGTCTGACTAATAATTTGAATTTATCGTTTCTGTTTGTAGGAAATCGCAGCGATTCTTATCAGCTTTGACAAACACTCCGAATGGCAGTCGAAGGAAGTCAAAACAAGGTGAGTAAGTTTTTGGTTTCACTTTTGGCATAAATAGATTTTGACATGTTTGTTGGGGTCTCTCTGTCAACATTACTTGAGATATAACGTTTTCTGACATTCTGCTGTCACTTGGTGGTTGTGAATGTGTCCAAGACATACAACAAAACGGTAAAAAGTCGTGTTGTCTTACAACGTAGTTCTTGGAGGACAAATTTATATTAAGCTACAACAGCTTTCATCGCAATGGAGATTTTGATGTTTCAGTAAATATTTTTGATTGCTCAAAACGTGTTTGACAACACGTGAGGCTAACATTCTTGAGCTGACATTTTGACATGCTTATCCTTGTTGCGAGGGTACTTTATTTGACATTTGGGGATTATCTGCAAGCCTTTTTGTTTTTAAATGCGTGCTTCATACTCTTGATTGTGGTAGAGTAAGTAAGCGGTATTAACAAATTAGGTATGCTGCGATCTAGTACATTGAAATAGAGAGCTGATCAACTCGATTAAAGGAATTCATTTGTGAACATCTACGTTTGTTAGATTGCATTGATTGTTGTACAACAGTAAAGACTTTTTGTTGGTTGTTAAGGAACAAATACATCGACATTAACATCAACGTTAGAGGATATTCAAAAATAAATGTTGCTGTCAATGTCGCTTTAAACATCGCTATGTTGATGTATTTCTATCATTAACTGTGACACAGAGGATTTAACCTACAAATTCGACCTCTGCTGTTGGGCATGTTTATAATGTCATTGCTCTTAAGCTGGTTTTACACTTTATCACTTTTATCGTGCATCTGAAGTGTGAAATCATCTTTCAAAACATTTAGTGTTCCCTTTCCAAGACATAAAAAAGAAACACATTTTACACCAATCATGCAATGTGATTAATGCAATGTAAACGAGCCTTAAAACATTTAATATAGCTGTCATTTAAAGAATTTAAAAACTCAATATAGAATGGAACTGATTTTTGACAAAATGGCTAATTACATCGTTTACATTCAAAATTAAAAAAATTTAAATTTACAACGACGTTTACGACGAACGTTTTATGGACGAACCTCAAACTGCTTGCGAACATTTTCTAGTAAACCAATGTCATTAAAGTTATTTTTCTTATTACTTACTTACTTTTTTTTGTTTATTTTTTTTTTAATTCTGTCCTGTCTAAGCAGTAATATACACATCGACCTAAAAGATCTATTGTGCTTGCCGTCAGATGCTTTTTAGGTTCGTAGCGCTTCTACTTTCCTAATGTAGCTGATAATACTTTCAGCCGAAGATTTCCTCAATTCTTCGGGACTTAAGAATTCCCTAAAGAAAGATTCTCTTCTCATACCGTAAAGGGCCGGACATTCACATATGATATGCTCGGCTGTTTCGTCTTCTTTTAGACATACTCTGCACTCCGGTGAGTCGACTAGACGCATTCTGTTTAGGTGATATCGCAGACCGTGATGCCCAGTTAGGTAGCCTACTAAGTTTTTGATATCGTGCCTGCGAAGATTTAGTATCTTGTTGGCATCTGATTTGAAGGGCTGAATAGCTCTTTTGGCCTGTCTTAGGCCTGGGATGTTTCCCCAGTATGAAACACATCTGTTTTGTTCCCAGTTTTTTATACCTAGATTTATGGCTGATTTGGGGATTGCACAGAAAGGTTCAGGTCCAATGAAGGGGGTTTCCGAACCTTTTCTGGCTAGTTCATCAGCTTTTTCGTTACCATCAACTCCCTTATGTCCGGGGACCCACCATAGTTTGGTTTTGTTCCTGGAACTGAGTGATTGGAGGGAGTTGAAACAGTGTAGTACTGATTTGGAGTCAATGATGTGTGAGCTAAGGGCTTTTATAGCCGCTTGACTGTCCGTGAATATATGGATGTTTGCGCCTTTAATACCTGAGTTGTGTATTAGGTTTGCGCATTCTTTTATGGCAAGGAGCTCAGCTTGGAATACACTAGGGCTTTTTCCCATAGGTATTGAGATGTCTTAGTTTGGTCCATGTATGCCAGCTCCTACCCCTGAGTCCATTTTAGAACCATCCGTATACCACTTAGGCAGTTTGGTGGGTTGTTGCTACACCATGCTTCTCTGGTTGTGATCTCCGTTGAGACTCTTTTGTCGAAGCATAGTGTCTTTGGTAAGCGGTCTGTAACCGCGCAGATCATGTCAAGTTCTGGAATTCCGGACAGAAGTTCAATTAGTTTTAGATGTTCACTAATGTTTAATTCTTCCGCTTGTGTCAAACTTGCTGAGCTACGAATTACCACTTTTTTTATATAAATGTAGGTGGGCGTTAGTCCTATTAAGGCTTCTATAGCCGCTGTGGGACAGGTACGCATAGCTCCGGTAATGCCCAGACAGGCAAGCCGTTGTACCTTGTTTAATTTATTTATAGTTTTTTTTTGGGTGACTTTGTTCCACCATACTATTGAAGCGTATGTTATAATGGGCCTGACCATGATCGTGTAGATCCAGTGTGTGGTCTTTGGAGAGATTCCCCAGGTTTTACCATACATGCTTCGGCAAGCCCAGAAAGCTTTGGTTGCTTTTTGAATTTTGTTGTTGATGTGGGAGTTCCAGTTTAGTTTTTTGTCGAGGATCACTCCAAGATATTTAACTTCGTTGGAATACTCAATGTATGTACCATTAATTGAAATTTGTGTAAAATTTAATTTCCTTCTTTTTGTAAAAGGGACGATGATAGCCTTGCTGGGGTTTATAGAGAGACTTTCTTTATTACACCAGTCTATGACTATCTTAAGGGAGTTTAGCAAACGTCTTGTAACTTCGTTTTGTTCTTTGCCCTTTATTATGATGACTTACTTACTTAAGTAGCCCTACAGTCCGGAATAAACAACATGCCTCCCAAATTAGCTCGGTTTCTACTTATGGGCGCCACTTAAGGTGAAATCTTCCTCTATTTCGAACGAGGTATGGCTGGGAATCGAAACTGTGAGCCGATGTATTGGTGTCCATTCGCAATAATGTCCTACCCATCTTAAACGTCCAAATCGGAGTTTTTTTTACTCGGGGTTTGTCACTGTACAACTCGTATAGCTCGTAGGTGAATCTTTGTCTCCATAGCCCGTCAACGCAAACAGGGCCGATGATTTTTCAAAAAATGTTTCTCTCCGAACGTTAAAGAAGTCACATGACAGTGCGTCGCCTTGCCTAACTCCTTTTTTAGTATCGAATATGTCGGTAAGGGTCGTTTCCGACTCTTACACCAAAACTAGACATGGCTTTGTATAGTTCGTCTCTATAAATGCTATCGTATGCGGCCTTGAAATCGATGAATAGGTGGTGGGTACCGATTTGGACTTCTTGTTTTTTTCCAGGATCGGCTGAGGTGTGAAGATTTGATCAGTTTCGGACTTACCTGGCGTTAAATTACACCGATAAGAGCCGATCACATCAGATAGTATCATATAGGATATAGTGCTAGAGGCATAAGTCTCTTCAACATCGCCTATAAGATCCTATCTGATGTGATCGGCCCTTATCGGTGTAATTTAAGGCCAGGTAAGACCACAACTGATCAAATCTTGGTAGTTGGAGCAGTTCAGAGGGTCTCCTTGTTTTATGGATCGGGCAAACGATGGTGAGGTTCCATTCTTCAGGCATACTTTCATCCGGCCAAGTTTTGCTTATGAATTGGTGAATGTTACTTACCACATCATCACCACTGACTTTAGAAAGCTCGGCAGAAAGACCGTCGTTTCCGGCAGCCTTGTTGAGCTTGAGTTAAGATATTGCTATCCTCACGTCACTTAGGTCGGGTGTTTGGTAGTTTTCGCTGCCTGATGGCATAGATTGTTCGTCATCACCGTTCAACAGTCTACAGAAGTGGTTCTTCCATATTCTCTGTTCTTTCATATGTTCATCACGACAGGATTCCGTTCTGGCCTTTTTTACCTGGGTTTCACGTTTTACAATTTGGTAAAACCTACGAAAATCATTCCCGGAGTGGTCGTCTTCTTCGATCGAGCGCTTTACTTGCTCGTCTTTCTTCTTTTTGAAAAACCGGAGTTCTGCCCTCCTTCTTTCTTTATAGTGCCGATGGCAGATCTCAAACTCACCTGCAGATAAGTCTTGTAGGCCAATTCTTGTAGGCTTCGTTCTTGGCTCCCAGCCAGGCCTACAAGATTTATTCGGCATTATTCATCAAACCAAGGGTTTTTGATGTTGGCTTGTTAACATCGTTGACAATCTTCTGTGACATTAGATGCTGGTGGTATAATCGAGAGCTTAAGGGGTAAATGTTCGGCGAAGGACTTGGCAGTCTTTCAAAATTTTGTTTCAACAGAATTTCGCATTGGTTTTATGGCGTGTTGGATATCCACATCCTTACCTTGGCTGCAACAAGGTAGTTGTCCGAGTCGATGTTAGCCCCTCGGGATGTTCGGGCATCCAGCTTACTGGATGCGTGCCTCTAGCCTCTTATCTATCCAAATCTTCAATTTGTTTGACAGTCCGATGAGACCGCCATGTCTCCTTATGGATATCAAGGTAAGCAAACCGTGTGCTGTCTAAATAACGGGAATTCCTTCCACAGCGAAGTCTATTAGCCTAAGTCTGTTGTCACACATGTTTGTAGCACATATAAGGCTAATGTTGACAAATTTCACCTTGATGCGGATTGGTACGATGCGTTTGTTACAATGTATTTCAAAAGCATAAGACTTCTCGCCTTAGTCTGGCAGTTGTAACATATCCGAATAATAGCTGTATCTGCTCACTTTAACACGGTCTTTAGTAGAAGTCACTGTTTTTCATCCCCATTTTGCCCGGCCTATCAAATTTCCTGGATGGCAGTAATATCTACTTTGTAGCAGATTATGGCTAAGCTAGTAGTTCGCCTGCACCTCTCCTGTTTAATATTCTCACATTCCAGGTTCAGATACGAACGTCGTTGTCCTTTTTTCGTTTAGCATGGTTGTCAACAATAAAACTAGTCCTTTCCGAGGCTCTTAGTTCCTTCCTCCAACCCGGAGGGCCAGGCCCATGTGTTTACGTGAGGACCGCAGGCCGGATATACCGTGCCAGTCATTTTGACCAGGTTGTTTATAGTGCTGCTGTTTTTCACCTTGTTATCAACACTCGCACTAATAAGTTAAGCAAGTCAAGTCCGTTTAGATGAAAACAGTGTCCGATAGTCCGATGGTTACTAACGGGTTATCAATCAAGAGGTTTTTTTATTTCAAAATGAGTTTTTTGACAGATGGCGTGTGCCAAGTTGCCATGTGTTTTTTATTCAGTATTGACATTTCCTCATGTATAGACTTACGACCTTCCATTGCGTCACCGTTTCAGTGAATGGGTTCTCTAGAAATTTGCTGAAGATCCACTATTTTTGACCAACATTTTGTTCAGCTATGAGGCGCATTTCTGGTTCAATGGATACGTCAAAGCAAAATTGCCATATATCGGCTGAAGAACAACCGGAAGCGGTTCAAGAGCTGCAGTTACATCTAATCAAAAAAATCGTGTGGTGTTTATGGCCCGGTGGAATCATCGGTACTTGCCACACAGCCCGTGAAATAATGGACAATGGAAATATTAAGAGACCGCTTCGGTGAACAAATAATTTCACGCCTTAGGACCAGTGAATTGGGGCTACGTAAAGTCGAACGTGTTTGTGGATAAGCCAGCTATGGTTGAAACATAAGCCGTGTTATTCGCGACATATCTACCAACGAATATGCTTGAACGTGGCATCGAAAATTAGAACGTTCGCTTGTCAAATTTGAAAGGGATTATCTGTAAAAACTGAATGTCAAGAATGGTTCTTTAGATTAATAATAAAGACTTCACGATATATTTGAATTTTTGCGTTACTTCGCATTTAAAAAAATACCTCTTGATTGTTCACCCTTTACTTGGAGCATAATGAATGTATAGTCGAAGTTACACTGACTCCATGTTAACGCCAATCAGAGTTTGCCCTCGTTCTACAACATTGGCCTATAATTCCAATTCTTAAACACCCCAATGTATTATATGTATGCTAAATTGGAGTAAATTTGCCCGGCCGTTTAGCCTCTAAATGCGCGCACAGACCGACTGACGGATATACCGACAGACGGACAGAATTGTCGGATCAACTTTTTCGGACTTCTCCATCATCTTCAATGTTAGATTTGATTAAAATGTTTAGTTTGGATTTAACTTGCCATTTCCCATTTGATAATTTTTTTATCTTTTTGCTTGCAGACCGAAAAGCGGATCACTACTATTGTATTCAAGAAAAAAGGTTCGTTACCGACGAGATGGATATTGCTGGAAAAAAAGAAAGGATGGAAAGACTACACGCGAGGATCACATGAAACTTAAAGTTCAGGGAACCGAAGTAAGTTTAATGACCTGTTCACACCATTCGACCTTTTGAAAACAAAATGCAAAAACTTTTTTCATACGCGAAACTTGCAGAATATAATTTTCATGTGTGGGCTAACTGAAAAGAGCTAAACAAGCCAACTTCATATAGACAAAAACCATGACAAGCTATTGGTTTAACATTTGTTTAGTACTGTTTAGTTGTACAAAATATATTAATATCGGGATACTTGAATTTAAATATTATTCGGTTTTGACACCAACAACCGAGTTTTCGCTAAAATACATGAAATCTTCATCGAAAACTAAATATTTTCAGTTTTCGAAAACTTTTGGGTTACGACGTAAAGAATTTCGTGTAAAGAAATTCGAAACGTTCGATGCAAAAAAATTGGTAATAACGCGTGATTTTTTAAGCGAATTTTTTTTTTTTTTTTAATCGAATGAAACACTTAAATTTGCATCAAATACAAAATTTTTATTATAATCGATAAATAGGCCTTTGCCATTTACGTTTTAAAGACAACTTCATGTAAATGTTGTCCGCGGCTTTGTTTCAAATAGCCCATTCGAAAGGTCCAATTTTGCGTCACTTTTTCGAGTATTTCGGCCTGTATTCCACGAATTACTTGTGTTATTTTATCCTGTAAGGCTTGAATCGTGTTCGGCTTGTCCACATAGACTAACGACTTTACATAACCCCGTAAGAAATAATCAAGAGGCTTTAAATCGCATGATCTTGGCGGCCAACTCACAGGGCCATTTCGAGAGATAAGCTGCTCACCAAATTCATCCTTTAACATTTCCATTATTTCACAAGCTGTGTGGCATGTGGCACCGTCTTGATGAAACTACATGTCAACCAAGTTCAACTCAGCCAACTGGGGCAACAAAATGTCGCGTATCATGGCTCGATATCGTTTGCCGTTGACGGTAACGTTTCTTCCACTGTCGTATTTTAAGAAAAAAATGGAACGATGATGCCACCAGCCCATAAACCACACCAAACTGCCATTTTTTCGGGATACATCGGTAATTCTTGTATGGCATGTGGCTGTCATCACTCCAGATGCTACAGTTTTACTTAATTACGTTTCCGTTGAGCCAGAAATGAGGCTCATCGCTGAACACAATTTTTCAATAAAACAGCGGATTTTCATGGATTTTCAGAGCATGAATTTTGATAATAAATTTCAATAATTTGCAATCGTTGATCGTTTGTATGTCTTTACATGATTAACTGACAGAGTATACTGAAAACTTTTCACTTTGACAGATGACGTTTGGCCGCCAATACTAACCAGTGCTGCCAACCTGAAAAACTTAGCTTTTAAAAAAATCACCCGTTATTAATATGAACATTTCATCAATGTATCATTTTAACTCACGAACACTTTTTGAGGGAGTTTTCTTATAAAAACGAATTAATACAATTCTTTTATATTCCTCCATTGCATATGTAATTGTAAAACATTGTTTTTTTGTCGAACCATAAAAGATTTGGATAAACTGTCTGAACAGAACACATCTGTCACCACATCTCATATTCTACATTTCATCAGGCAATTCGTGATTTTGCATTTAAATGTGATTCACGAATTAAAAGCATAAAACTTTACGAAAGAACAGGCCGTTTTTTTAAATGTTTAAAAAAACTGGTCGTTGTTTGGTGTGAATGTAGTTTTCGAAACGTCGAAAATTAAGTTTTCAGTACAATGCAAAACCTGCGATACAGATCCTTTGGAATTATTAACGACAAATTGAACACACCCATTTGACATTTCATTTGTAAATCTGTCTTGAATAAAGGGATACTCAGGAATTTGCTGCCGGTTTATCGAGTTGACAACCTCCACGTAAAATCGTTTTCTAATTAATTTTGAATCAGATATAAAAAAATACTGACCAATTTTGAGGGAAAGGTTAGAGTAGAACTTGACATTTTACGTGTTATTGCATTAACGAATTGGAATAGAATATAATGATAGCATACGTCAAAAGCATTTTTTTTTATCGATAGAGTACGGGTTAATTCATAAACCGCAAACTAAAAAGAACATTATGTACAAGGTGGCGCAAAAATAACCTTCCGATGTTTTTTGGCTGTAATTTAAAAAAAAATGAAAAACATTGATTCTTCTTGTGGATTATTTTTATTTGGTCTTTTAATTTTTTTTACATCAAGTCGAGAATATGATGTCATGTAAATGGCCGCCGTCACAGTTGATTGTCATTTGAGCCCTTTTTATGGCATTTTCCATCACTTTGGCCAAAACTTCCGGCGATAGGTCCTCACATTCTTGACGGATATTGTCTTTACGAGCTGCAAGAGTCTGAGGCTTGTGGACATAAATCCCTATTCATCAAGTTGCGGCAAAAAGAACTCGTTGATCATTGCTCTGTAGCGCTCACCATTCACAGTAACCGTTTGGCCCGCGACGTCTTCGAAGAAAAAAGGGCCCGATAACTCCTCCAGCGAAAACAGCACACCATACAGTGACTTTGAGCGGGTGTAATGGCTCTTCGTGGGTTACTCGCGGATTTTCAGTGCCCCAGAAGCGTAAATTTTGCTTATTTACGTACCCACTAAGATGGAAATGGGCCTCATCACTCATGATTATTTTTGATGAAAAATCATCTTCCTCTTGGTGGTGATTAAGGATGGCTTGAGCGTATGTTAGACGCGATTGGCAGCTAACAGCTGATGCACCGTCTGGACTTTGTACGTTAACACCTTCAAATCTTGTACCAAATTCGCTGTAAAGACCGTCGACTGATACCCAATTGCGTGGCACGTCGTGTGTTCGATGTCGACGGCGCGGCGTTTCCATGACATCTTCTGCTACAGCAGCAATATTCTCTGCAGAACGGCTACTCCGGGGTCTGCCACGCCTGGCAGCATCTGGTGATGTGCCAGTCTCTTTGAGGCGAGCGGCTAAACGTCGCAGTGTTTCACCAGTAGGCGTTGGACGGCTAGGAAATCTGCGACGAAATTCACGTTGTGCCAAAGTCACCGACCGATAATTGCTCAAATAAATAGTCACCAATATTCCGCGTTCTGGAGCAGTGTAGCGTAACATTGTTTATTAACGTGTATTTCGCATGTGTTTACTACACAAATGTCAAAACAGAATCGCAAAATTTATAGCATTTTCTGATAGGAGGATTACTTTTGCGCCACCTTGTAGTACTTTTAAGTGACGTTTATGAATTCACCCATATTCTTATTAATCCACATTTCATTAATCCAAATCTTCTATCCAACTAACTTCTTCCAGCCCTTTCTGTTTATAAACATCAGTATAACAAAAAGGGTCGTGGCAGATTGCGCAGTCATTTTATTTCGGCTGCAGAGTAAGTGCGATTTGACAAAGCATTTAGCTATATTTAAAAAAAAAATGGCGGTTTGCATTGGTAAAAAAAACGATCTTTTTTATCAAGATATGACAGAAGACCGATTTTGGCAGTTGCTGTGTTACATTAAGCAAAACATTGATTTTTTTTTATCTCAGTTCAATTTTGGCAATCTGGATTTTTCGGCAGATTTATCCCTCCTTGCGCTCACAATATAACAAATGATAGATGTCAGTTTGACTAGTGTGATTTTCGTGTTGATTTATTATTATTTCGGTTGTAAAAAACTATTATTAATCACTAAAACTGTAGAAGTTCTATGTAAAATATAAATTAAATCAAAAACAAACAATCTGTTTGACTTGAAACTTGACAGCTACACCGATACTAAATTCACGAAATTACAACAATAGAAGTACAAAAAAAAATCTGAGATCGTGATTGTCACCAAAAAAGATTAAATTTTAGATCAAAATCCAGATTTACCAATGGAAAACGCCATAAGTATTTCAATGGTTTATAAATGTTTTTGTGCGAAATGTTTATTTTATTTTACTCGAATGTGTGATGGGGGCAGATCCTAAGACAACAACATGAAGTTGATTTGAAATCAAGCCAAATTAAAATTAAGCGTTTGATTTACATGGTGCCGAAACCCGAGTAAATTCATTGGTATTTGTCTCCGAACCGAAAACAACTCAAAATATTGAAAATGTCATAAAATCACGACCACCAAAACCACTTATCGTGGAGTACGATAAGGATATGGTGCAGGAATGGAAGCAGTACGAGTATTTTGAAGTTGCCACCGGTATGACTGAGAAACCACAGAACGTACAGATCGCCACATTCATGTCCCGCAATCGGATATACACCAATCCAAGTTTTTAACTCCTTACCAGTCTCCTTATCAACAGGCGAAGCAACTCTAGATCAGGTAAAATCTTAATTTCAAACGTTTTTTATACCTAAAATAAACACCACGTTTGAGCGCTACAAATTCCATAAAATCATCCAAAAAGAAGGAGAAACCATAGATGAGCTAGTGTCCAGACTTCGCTTACAAGCTAATAATTGTGGATTTGAGCAGCTGACGGATAGTTTACTTCGCGACCAACTAATTTTGGGTATTAGAAACGATGGATTAAGAACCAAACTCTTGTCAGAAGATATTGGACTAACCAAAGCAATCCAATTGTGTCAGTCCACCGAATTGGCACAAAGACAAACTGCAGAAATAATGGTAGAAAGCGAACGAACTGTCAATGTCATCGAGAGATTTAACAAATCGAAGACTTTCGACTGTCGTAATTGTGGCAATAATCATAGTTTTCGTAATTGTCCAGCTTATCGACACACATGTAAGATTTGCAGACAAAATAATCATTTCGAAACCTACTGCAAAATAAAGAGTAAATCCCAACATAAAAGTAAAAGTAGGGCAAGTACGTCTAAACACATAGAGCTTTGCGAAGAACAAAGTGATGAAGACGAATATCCTTTGTTTATTGGCTGTGTGTCTCATGGTAAAATTGTTGAAGGTGACAAATTCACAGAAACAATAAATATTAATGGAATAAACCACAAAATAAAACTCGACACTGGGGCTCAGTGTAATGTTTTGCCACAGAAAATAGTCGTGGGAACAGCCTCAAAAATAGTCCCATGCATAACAAAAAATTTAATATCCTTCAGCAACCACCGACTTCACGTACTTGGTGAATCAATAATTCGCTGTACCATCGCTAATCGAAAATGCAAAGTCGCATTTAAAGTCGTAGGTGAAGGATTGCATCTGAATATGGGCAAGATTGGCAGAGATCATTCTCTGACGTTTATGAACGTTGCTTACATGAACATTGCACTTTACTTCGGCCTTCATGTTGACTGCAGAAATTCTACGTGTGTTCTGTGGGTGTTCAAAAACAAATAAGAACAAAACTTCGATTGTACTTGTGCATATTTTTGACACTTATGAACACACCCTTCTTCTCTTCTCGACAACGTCATTGTCAAATTCGTAAAACTATAAATATATGGCAACACTCCAATCAAGTTCCGTCGATGAAGTTTTTTTCTTGAAAATTTTGAAAAAAAAAACACGAAGAAGGAGTTGTAAAGGGTCCTTCATTAAGCGCTTCCTAACTTTGGATTTAAATAAAACAAAGTATGCGTGAGATATCATCGATTTTTTTTATTCGTTTGAAAGGCCTATCGATGCCATTATGTATGGAATATAACATCTTTCAAATGCCAGCTGTATCTTCTCTGGGTGGCGCGCATCCGAAATGAGAAATTTTCCACGACTCTGGCGCATAAATCCGTCTGAATTTGACCGATGGCATGGGTTATGCTGACTTTGAGGGCCCATTGGTTTGTGGCTTGAATAGATCTGCATTTCAAATGCCAGTCGTATCTTCTCTGGGTGGCGCGCATCCGAAATGAGAAATTTTCCACGACTCTGGCGCATAAATCCGTCTGAATTTGACCGATGGCATGGGTTATGCTGACTTTGAGGGCCCATTGGTTTGTGGCTTGAATAGATCTGCAATTCAAATGCCAACCGTATCTTCTCTGGGTGGCGCGCTTCCGAAATGAGAAATTTTCCATGACTCTGGCGCATAAATCCGGCTGAATTTGACCGATGGCATGGGTTATGTTGACTTTGAGGGCCCATTGGTTTGTGGCTTGAATAGATCTGCAACTTGAAACAACCCCACAAGAAACAGTCTAACGGGGTCTAATCGCACCATCTCATTGGCCATTTCATATCACCTCCATGTGAGATGACTATGCCCTCGAATCGCTCGTGCAGAATTTCCAATGTGGCGTGAGCTGTGTGGCATGTAGCTCCGTCCTCTTGAAACTACTTGTCGTTGGTAATCATCGACCTAAAGCGCTCGCCGTTGATGGTGGTGGCCTAGCCAATGTAGTTCTCAATTAAATTTGGACCGATGACACTGCCAGCCCAAAATCCACACCATAAGGTGACATTTTCGGGATGCATTGGACGCTCTTAGATTTCATATAGATTGATATCGTCCCAAATTCGACAATTTTGTTTGTTGACGTACCCGTCCATCCAGAAATGGGAGATGAAAAATGATGAGAATTTGGGTCAGTTTACAACTGCTCCAGACCGCATTCAGCGAACACACTTCGTTGTCTATGGTCGTTTACCACCAGCTCATGGATCAGTTTAATTTTGTGTGGGTGCAGGTTCAAGTCACGACGCAAAATTTGCCAAGTTGTAGTCTGCAAAAGGCCGAGTTCTTGTGAGCCATTCAAAATCGACTAACTCTGATTCACCTGCACATTCTCACGGACAGCGGCGATGTTTTTGGCATTTCTTGCGTTTCGATGACATACCGGTGTTGTTTTGTTGTTTACTCAACCAGTGGACTTAAATATATCCATCATCCATACTGCGAATAGTCCTCTCGCGACCGTAAAATGGGCGAAGCGCGTGGTACACTTGCACGTGTTTTTGAACGCTATGTCCGTGCGGTTGTGATTTGGCAAAACAGAGACTGAATAAATGACAGCGAATTTGACAGAAGTAGGTTCAATAATATGGCCGCTATCAACTGTCAAAGTTCGAAAGTCACTATTGGAAGTGCCTTTACTTTATTATTGATGGTAGTTCTAGAAGTGAACAGTCGATTACTGGATTATCAGCGAATTTAATCGCAGAGCTCTTTATGTTTGTGGAAGCTGGAGTTGATTAACTTCTTGTTGAACATTATGAATTTTTTTTTGCGCTGCAAAGGGTGAAATCCTTTTTGGATACTCTGTGGCCCTTGCTTCGAGTTATGACAGACTCCATGCTAGAGCATGAATAGATGGCTAAAACACCCCCCTATTCTGTACATACGGTACCGCCTTTTAAGGCATTCCTTTATAGGGCACAGGGCAGGTTTTGACATCATGTCTTATCCTCTTATGGTTCTGATCTTCGCCGGTAAGCATAAGACTGACATGATTTTGTAACATGTCCAGGGCCTACGCCCTCCGACGAGCAGAAAGCCGGAACCAGCAACGACTCGAAAACCAGCACTCCACAGATCTTCCAATATTTTTGCAATGATGGTGTTGGCGGTTTCGCATGCTTTATTTGTCGATAGCGCATATACGATATGAGACTTCGTGGGGTAACTGTCCTGCCTATTTCTCTTTCTAGTGCGTTTCTCGCAGCATCATTCTTTCGCCATTCCAGCAGCACGTGCTCAGTATTTTGAACTTTACCATCATAATGACGACATAATGGGTCATCAGCAAGTCTGAACTTGTGTAGGTATTCCCGGAAGCTTCCGTGTCCCCTTAGGAATTGTGATAGGTAGACACCGAGCTTTCTCTTTTTCTACTCTTCGATGTTCGGCAGTAGTTTCTGAGTCCATCATGCGCTTTCGTTTTTGTATGATGACGCTCAGATTTTTAGATCCAGCCCGCGAGGTATTCTCCCTGCTATCACACTTATTGCATCCCCAGATATAGTTCTGTATGCACTCTAAGCAATGCTCTTCTGGGCACAGAGTTTATCCTTCTCATGTATGACTCAGTACATGTAGCCGAGGCCCATATAGGGGCTAAGTTCGTGAGGATTTATTCGCTTACGTTAGCAAGAAATTTTTTTATTGGCGGCTTTGGTCCTCCAATATTCGGCATAAGTCTTGATATTCCAGCTTTTTCACTCGTGTGCCTTAGATGTTCTCTGAAGTTGAGCCTGTGGTCTAGGACCACCCCTAGGTATTTTTTGAAGGGCTTCGGCTGAATTGTGTGCTCTCCCACGTCTATTCTTAAGCGCTCAACGTTTATACGGCTGCTAATGAAAGCGGCCTCTGTTTTATGGGCCGCCAGTTCCAGCCCTGATGATCTTGAATCAGGCTATAACAGTTTAATCCTTCAGATATGGGCAGATTAGAATCCGTCTGAAGATTTGATTGAAAAACTGATTCAATCGAGGGTGGAACACTCGAAGATGGAATGCTCATCAAATTCGGTGGATGAAGATCTTTATTAAAAGGATTCAGTTGTTCCTTGATGATATTACAGCTTAGCACCCCTGATTGCTGAATTTCATGCATTTTTTTCTGATTGCACATCAACAATTTTGACAGCTATGCGTTGAATTTTCTCCGAAGTTGTCCGACGAAGAATTGCTGCGGAATTGATCACACGCGATTGTATGCTTTTTTTCATTTTGTTCCGCTTTGGATACCTCGAAAGCATTTTTAGTTTCGATTGGATTGACTTTCGTTTCACATTGATGGGAGTGAATAACTTCTTCTTAGAAAGTGGACGGTTTTTTTAAAATGAACTTGCAGATGTCTTAAACCTTGCACTTGTCTTGCCAGATCTTTTCCTCAACTTGAAAGCAAACACAACTACTTCGAAAGGATTAAAAATTGGAACCCATTTTACTCCCACCATCCTTCTAATCCATTTAACCCAAAGTAACAAATTCACAGGACGAAAAAAAAGGATAATTCAATAACTACTTACAATTGCAACACATTGTCAGAGGAATAAATACAAAAACAACCATCTTCAGCGGGATATCAACGCGCCTAGACTATCTGAAATGAACATAGAAAGGACGACGAAAAAAAAAAGCTGTTCCTCATAAATCAATTTTCGAACAATTTTTCAACCACCCTTTCTACTTGTGTGAGTTCAGCCCTCTATCTTGTTGACTCGCAGGAAGTACAACTCCCCCAATGTAAATAATTGCTGCCTCCCAAGACTATTGAGTGTTCGCGAAGCCAAAACATACGTTTCCTACCCAGAATGCAAGGAGAAGAAGGCCAGCGATGGCAAAAAAAAAAAATATTTTCCCCTTTGTAAGCTATAAGTGAAATAGGTACTTAGGTCCTCGTCTTTATCTTAAGCTCTCTGATTTTTTTTTTGTGTCCTTTCTGTTGTTTGCTCCCTGCCACGACTCATTCATTTGTAAATGCAATTTCACGCCAAGATTTCCTCTTTTCATTTTTTCCTCACATTTGCGTCCTTTTTCTGTATTTTTTTCTTCCTTTCTGGCTTTTGTTTTGATTTCTTCTTATATCATCATCCGGTGGAGAATTTATGGGAGTTTGACGTCGCCGGAAGTCCTCCTGCCGCCATAACAACTGCGATAACTAATAGTACTCTTGTGTGGAACCGATTAAAAAGTAAGAAGACAGGCAGGAGGAACAGAAAAAAAAAGAAGATTATATCGTTATGGATGTGTGCCTGACCTGCCTATGCCTTTGGCAGCAAGCCGAGTCAACAGAAAAAGAGAAATCCTTGCTCAGACTTTTGTTTCCTTGAGTCCGTTTTGGAAGCTGCTGGCTGTCAGTCTTTCGATTAATTGCATGAAATTAATTTTTGTTTTCACTTTTACCATTCTATAAATGGAATTGATTTTCGTCCTTTCATTGAGAGGTGCGGGAGTACATTTTGTTGGGGTGTGCTGGTCAATGACGAAAGGGTCGTGGGTGGCATGAGGGTTAAAATGCACGTTATGACAGCATCGAGGGATGGTGGATGTCTATTTTACTGAACCTATGCACCATTCTATAGGATTCGATTGATGCCGAGTGAACTCGTGAGTTGCTTGAATCGCTTCTCACATCGCAATGCAAAACTTGCTTACCTCATCGAGCGACCAGAACTACTGTCAATTTAATGCAGTACAAGGATGAAATGGAAGGAATAACCAGAAGTCATTCACCTAATTTAAGAGCGGAGTAAGTAATCATCTAGAAGCAGTTCTGGTGATGCTATGAATTCAAGAGAAATTTCGACTTTTAGAAGCGTCCCTATGACCAATCTGCAGTGAAACTCAAAACCTTAATCGTCCAGTCATAGACAAGAAAAACAAGAATATTAATTTTCGTTCTTCCTTAGATGCAAGCATGACCTAGATTGCCAACGTCTCTGTCCTTGTCAATGAATCTGAACGAATTTTGGTCTTGAGACTTGATGATCCTGTTTAATTTATACAAACCTGTGGCTCAATTGGGTCTTCTTCAATGAGGAGCTACTTATTGTCACTTAACAAGGTGAGAATGAAGTTGACACTCCAGTTAGCACCACCCTATCCAACTGTCTGATGAACTTATAGTTAATTAAGGTTTCACTTCAGTTGATGCGCATTGCCTCGACCATTTGGTTTGATATCTAAGATACTACGGTACAGAGCAGAGGTGTCTTTTCGCTCTACATGTCCCATACGTCCAATGTATAGATGTTGGAGCTGCCTAAAGCGCTGTATAACTTTCCAAGTTCGTCGTTGAAACTTCGATTCAAAACACGCCAACGCAAAGGGGACCGAAGACGAGCGGTAATATAATCCTATGGATCCTACCTATTTACATCAAAATAAGCCCACGAACGCCGAATATCTCTTATTGAGATGGCAGACCACATTACCATTCACCTCTTCTGGGTACCGGGTTACAAAGATATACTAGAGAACTGTAAGGCGGATCAGCTTGCCAGACATGGCACTACCCTGGATATTCTTCCGCCAGTAGAAATGTTAGGTATGCCACTCACTACTTGTAAATGACTAATGAAACTGGATGCGATCAAGAAGGCAAACCGCAGATGGATAAACGGCAAGACGGTCTAATATTGAGCAACTCTGGCCTTATTATAACCAGAAACGCTCACTCTGCTTGATAGTGCTGAACAGGTCAAACATCAGTACCATCGGTGTCTTACAGAACACTGCCCTCTAGGACTACATGCAATAAATCCTCTTTAACAATGACTTCTGCAGAAGCTGCTTGGACGAGAAGAAGGATGAGGAGGAGTGTATTCCTCGGTCCTGTCCAGCTCTCTCCAACAAAAGAACACTCCATCTAGGAGACTACTTCTATGACAATCTATGTGAGCTGGCTAATACCAAAGAGGTATATAGCTATAGAGTACGCATCACAGCTAAAAATGTTGAAGCTGTTTCTGACGCGGGCGGTAAGTGAGAAGGGGAATTTTCGTCGTTCGTATGCATCTGCTATACTTGCTGGCATGGCAATTGCTGGCATGGCAATGTGCACACTGGGGTATCAATATCAGTACCCCACATAGTAAATTTTCGTTGTATGAGATGCGCACTCTATGTAGTTCTATACTCTTTGCTAATACTAATGTCAGAAACCTCCTCCGCTTTATAGTTGCTCTGAATGGTTCACTTAGGCAAACGAATATTAGGAAAAGTCGACAGATCCACGTGGTACCACAATGGAGCCATCGGAGCCATCATAACCCAACCTAACCTAAAAGAGATCGAAGAATTTTAAACGAATTTTACGCTCCTAATGCCCAAAGACTTCCTTATTCGCTTTGGATACGGTTTCCGATTTACTGTCGTAAAGGTGGACTAGGGAGACCAGCGTCGTATATAGGCTTACCTGTGTTTGCCGAGCTAGTGATCCCAAACTGCATATTTCGAAAAAACAGCGATTGGTTAGAGTATTCTTCACTTTATCTGAGATGAGACTTGCTGTCTGAATTTCTTGCCAAGTCGAAAAGGACCAAGTCCCTTACTATCTCAAAATTAAAGCTGGCTGGATATATCATCATTTCGGCTTAATCCGCAATAGCTGCTTTCGATTGGAATAATGATTCCAATATCGAATGTATGGAAGAGTAGGGTAGTCAAGTTGTTGATGAAGAGTTTACATCGATCAGTTGTTGTCAGTTTTAGTCAGTTGTAGTCAAGATAGATGTCGGTGTTAGTTAGCCATATGCATCTGACGATCAGAATGTCTCCATTTCTGTGTATCAAGGCATCGATGCTGACATTTCATTCTACCAGCATAGTTTTTTTGTCCCAAATTGTGCTGATGAGTTGAAGCTTTGAAATTAACATCTCTCACCTAAATACAGGATGGTGCCATTTCTGACGCCCTATTAACCATAATTAGTAGGTTTACTATCATTTCTCAGTCACAGCAACTCCACAAATGTTTTTCACTAGTCCTCCTCTCTCGCTGACCAATCTGACCAATCAACCGAGTAGTAGGTAACGATTTCGTGAAAAGCTTATCTCAACTTAGCCAATCGGATTTGGCATAAAATTGTAGATCCCGCCATTGTGCAAAAAGTACACATGACTGTTTGTAAACAAAAAATAGGATCTGTGTCCTAAAGAGCCTGTTGCGCCGAGAATAGCTTTTTTTTATTTAACTTTAGTTGGGACCTGGCTATCATTATGTAGAACGGTGGTTTCCGCTGTCCCCTTTTGTATGTGCAGCGTAACAGCGTGAGTTTCGTCGCCATTATTACATCGCCGTGGAACAGTCTGCATAACTTCGACCATACTCTCAGCAGCAGCTGTGACCAAACGAAGCATTATATCTGCCTTTGGAGCTTTACTTTTTGATAAAACTCACGAACATAACTTCAGGAGTGGACCATTCTATGTCCTCGATCGCATGCTTTGTTCTTTCTTTTTTCGCTGTTGTTTGTCTCTTTTTCCTTGGTCATACAGCTTACAGTAGCTCACGTTTCTTCATATAGCATTCGATCAGAAACATTTCTACTGAAGCGGCGCTACAATCCGGAATGACCCTGGGCCCGGTCCCTAGCTGACAGCCTTCGCACATCAAGTTGGTTAATGTCGGTTTCTACTTGTGCACGCGACTTAAGGAGGCGTTTTCTCTACTGCATCCTACGTCTGTCTGGGTATCGACGACTCTTCGAAACGGATTATTGCTGTTCATTATCCCTATATGCCCTAACCATCTTATATGTCCAATGCGGAGTTTTTGACCAGCTCGTAAAGTTCTAGGATAGCACGTCGACACAAACGGAACGAATATTTCTGAAGAAGTTTCCGTTCACAACGACCAAGGTTTCTTTTCCACTCCGTAGAGCTGGACTGGATTGATCAGAATCTAAAGGCGGCAAAACTGTGCAGGCCGGCTCTGCAGTTATACCTGAAAGTGTGTATGATAAAGATGGCCTGAACAGGGTATCGAAAAATCGAAAATTTAATAGTTTTCAGACCGCCGGTGTTTGGGAGAACCGGAGTGTGTGTAGCATCAGGCCGACAGTTCATTGAAGTTTAAATGAGCGCAGACGGTTTTCGCTATGGCGGTACGGTAAAACCGCACAGACGGCCTAACAGGCATACCGGACAGTTTTGCCTGCTTTGATCCTCTAGACTCTAGAGATACCAGTAAACGTGGCTGTGTCATTTTGTTGACTCCAATCAAAGGTGTCAATATCGTCGACGTGTACTAGTTTTATGATTTATGAAAGATTGTGACTCTGGTATTGGCTCGGGAATCTTGCACAATCCAATAACTATGTTAAAGAAGTCACATGACAGTGTGCCGCATTGCCTAAATACTTCTTTGGTATCGAATGTGTCCTTGAGGTCGTTTCCGACCATGATTGAGCAGCGAGAATTCTCCATCGTCATCCTGCGACGAGTTTGGGCGGTTTACCATAACTAGACATGGCTCTGTATAGTTCGTCTCCATAGATTCTGTCCAAAGCGTCTTTAAAATCGATGAATAGGTGGTATGTATCGATTTGGACTTCTTGGGTTTATTCCAGGATCCGCCGAAGTATAAAGATTTGATCAGTTGTGGACTTTTCTGGCATAAAACCAAACTGACAATGGCCGATCAGGTTGTTGGCAAACGGTTTCAGGCGTTCACATATTACGGCAGATAGGATCTTTTGGGCGGTTCTTGCTATCCTCACTTCACTTAATATGGTTGGTTGGTAGTTTTCGCTCTCGTCCCCAAAATTGAATCGTTCGTTCTGCCTGATAGCGGAAGATCGCCGTTTAACAGTCTGCATAAGTGGTTCTTCCATATCCTCAGTATCGACTGTGTCTAAACTACGATACTTCCTTATCCATCTTAATAGGATTCGGTTTTAGCCTTGTATCCCTGACTTTGACGTTTTACACTTTGGTAAAACTTGGGAACGTTATTCCTGGAGTGGCACGACTCTATATCCTCGATCGCGCGCTTTTCTTGCTCTTTTTTCTTCTTTCTTCTTTGCCTATAGAGCTTAAGGTAGCTCTCGTCTTCACCTGCAGTTTAGCTTTGTAAGCCTGGTGGGCCCGAGAAATTGCTATCGGTTGCGGCCGATCTAATAGATTATTGGCATCGTTGCATTGTTCTTCGACATAAGATGCTGGTGGTATGGTGTTAATGGATAGGTTGAGGGATACACGTTTCGCCTTGGCGCTCTCTTGCAATTTCAGTCTTCCGAAATAAAATCTTTTCACAGTATTTCTTCTTGCCATGGCTGCAACAAGGTATTGGTCCGTGTTGATGTTAGCCCCTAGGGAAGTTCGCACATCCAATATGCTGGATGAGGGCCTCTTGTCAATCGTAATGTTATCAATTTGTTCGTTTTTTTGAAGACCGCCATGTCCCCTTGTGGATATCGAGGTGACAAAGCTGTGCGCTGGCTATAGTGGCATATCATTCCGTAGCGAAGTCAATTAGCATAAGTCCGCTGCCAGACATGTTGTCGTGTAGGCTGTGATTTCCGATAATACGGAGAAAGATGTCTTCTCTTCCTACCTTTGCGCTAACATCCCCCATCACGATATTTCGCTAATGGCTTTAAAACGTAGCAAGTCTTGCCTTAGTCTGGCACTTACAACAAATCCACATCCAAACAGTCGCTGTTTCGGCTCACTATAATACGACCATCCATCGTATTTCCAGGATGGCAGTAATGTCTGCTTTTAAGCAGTTGGGGCTTCCGCTAGTTATTCGGCTGCATCTCTCCTGTTTAATGTTCTCAATTTATAGGTACAGATACTAGCGTCGTAGTCCGTTTTTGGGTTTAGCATGGTCGCCAATAATGAAATCAGTTCTTTCCGAGGCTCTTCCGTAAGTGGTTAGTAAACCCAAAGCACAACCCCCAACCTGAAGGGCCAATTCAAATTTATATAAAACCCCTAGGATTCGGGGCAATCAGTATTCACTACGCTGCCATTGGCCTCTCAGCTCTTCCGCCACCATCTCTCTTCAAGAGGCGTAACTACCCTTTGATACTCCTAGGGGACCCGTCGGAGCAGCTCAGTTGTTTACTTTATTGTTTACTTAGTGCACCCTAAAAGGGACTATAAACGCCACCGTTGAACCCATCTTGCGAATTCTTCCGATGCCGCCTGGGGAGTTTATTTTTTGTTCTTTCTTTTTCTTCTTCTGAATATGATTTTGTCTCCTAGTGTCAAAAGTGTTGAAGAATGGTCAGAGTTAAAATCGGGCCCATCTTAACTACTCTTTGTCATCGATCCAGCGATTTTCTTGCTATTTTGTCTCTTTCCGAAAAGCGGGCGTTTCTTCCTCCTTCATTGCCTATAAAACTTAATGGTCGGTCTCGTCTTCAGCTTTACATTTCAGGCTACATCTTTGGCTGTGATCATCTGTTGGCATTCTTCGTTGAACCAGGGGTGGCTTGCTGGTGAAGCTCACCAATTTGTTTCTATCTAGGAGCTAGGATCAACCATCATTCTAGAAAAGAAAAGCCTTTTCCAACTCTATTCGGTAAGAATCAGGCAATACACTTATTCCTATTGTTCCTTTAGCCTTCAGCCTGAGGTGATAAGGAGTACAAGTAATACACGACACAAAATATCAATTTGGAACAAACAGAAGACGACATACCGATGATGTCACGTAGGTCACAAAAACAATGAGAACTCCGCTAAAATCTTTACAATTTATAGTAAAGTCTTCTTCTACCTTCAGATCTATCAAATACAGCCCATAAATCCCATCACTCTTCATCCCAAACCAGACTCGCGTTTCTATAGTTTTATGTGACAAACAACTTACTGTGTCACCTGTGCATCCCCCATCCCATAAGAGCACGGCATGTTCAAAACAAGTCCATAAAAGTCATAAAACGTCAAATTACTGTCAGGACACCATATCTTAAGGTGATAAATTTGACTTAATAAAAATGCCCTCCTAACCTTTTATACGAAACCATAACCATCCCCATCATCGTCACCATCAGTCAGGATTCCAACCGCCCCTGGTCGCTATAAAGCCACAACTGGTGTTGTTTTGGTTTTTTTTCATGAAGTCTCCCATTTTGATGCATGGAAAGTCCTTGTACACACGAAGAAGAAATCATTTTTTTGTTTGTTTTGTGTCGACAACTGTAAACGGATTTTTTTCTCTTTTCTGTCCTTTCAGTGCATCTATGGATGTTATGTCCATTCCGCAATTTTGCCAACATTCCATCGCAGATGTTACTGGCTGCTACAGGTAAGACCAGACAGAGAGGGAGTAACAGGTTGACGATGAGACACTTAATTGGTTTTCTTTTCTACAGAATCCTGACATCGTGCTGGTACACTACCTCAATGTTCCTTACCCGGATGATAATAAGATGGCGGTTATAGCGCCCAGTCTGACACTTTGGGGTGACAAAAAGGAGTGGACAAAAGAGGAGTTGGTTAGCCAGCTGAAACCAATGCGTGAGTTGGAGTTTGGCGATGTGGAATCCATGTGGATTGTAAATTTTATTTTATTTTCTCAGTGTCGACCGTGTTTAGTGATGAGGATTCAGATTCTGGGAATGATATCGAGATTTCTGTAAGCAAGCTTGGTTCTGTATGATGACCCACATTTCTTGACCGTTATTTTCTTTCTTTTTGTAGAACGCAGAGACAGTGGAGTCGATAGTTAGTCAATTAATGGAGAAACAACGCTTAGCACGACAAGCGGCTCTAGTCAAGCAACTCGAGTGTGGATGCCCCGATTCTACGTGTGCCGATGGTAAATCATGCTCACATCCAATGCGACGGATTGGCATGATGAAGTCGCTAGCGGACAAACGCAATGATGCTTACAATCAAGTGACTAGTACGACGCCAAATGTTCTCATCGGAACTAAGGTAGGTTTTGACATGGTTGCTTGTCAGTATAACGTGATAATGTCATCCTTTAGCTTTACTCACGGTGGCCGGATCGTAAGAATCGCCTCGCTGAGGTAGAACACGAGCGTCAGAATGGAGAAATCAAATTCCAAGTGATACCCCCACACATGGAACAACAGCACCAGCAACACCAACAACAACAGCAACATCAGCAATTCAACTTAACTCGCCACACACAACAAATGTTTGCCGCTCGTAATAATTTAATAGCAACCCCAACGCAAGGTGTTGGAGTCGGAGTTAGTGGCGCTGCGAGTGCCAATGCTGGCAACTTCAATCAACAGACCTTCGCCAATGCGTCTAATCAAAACAATCAAATGAATTTAAATCGCAATAACATGAATCAGATAATAATCAACCAACAGCAACAACAACAGAGTCACCTAACCGCCACTACAACATCGGTGACCACATTCTCTGCCTCCGTCGCTGCTGCTGCTGCTGCCTCTAATACACCACACAGCAGTAGCAATAACAACAACAATACCAACCAGCAATTATCGGTTCTGTCGCCTCAGCAAATTAGTTTGCAAAACTCCAATGAACGGAATGAATTAAGTAACAGTAACTCGATAAACCCCAGTCAGGGTCATATGCAACACCAGTCATCCCAACAGCAGCAGCACCATCATCATCAACATCAACATCACCTCCACCAGCAGGCACAAAAGCATGATTTAAATATGTCATTAGGTGGCAACCCATCCTCGGCCTCTCAAACCGAACACCATCCATTCAAGCAACAACAACAACAACAGCACCATCTTCTTCGTGCCACTTTAGCATCGACCCCGTCAATCACAACCATTTCAGCAGCATCAACATCGACCGCCACCCCATCGGCCAGTGCACAGCAAATGAGTAAGAACCAACAGCAGCAGCAGCATCCCCATCAGCAATTGGAACAGCAACAGAGCCAGCATCAACATCATCCCCATCACATACAACAGCACCACACCCAACAGCAGCAGCAGACGTTAATTGAAAGTAATAGCATCAATCAAGGGCAATCATCGAATCTAATTAGCAATGCCTCCGATGACAATGGCAATAGTATGGGAGGTGATAGTACGGCTGGTAATGGTGGTGGTGTGGGCGCCAGTGGTCAAGGCAGTCAACCAATGTCTACCGATGTCGGCGGATCTATGCTTAACCTGTCCCAGGTATGTTTTTGTGGGGAGCAATTCTAAAATTATAACTATTTCAGGATTCAATTGGATTTCCATGTAATTGGGGGGTGCTATGGGGTACTTTGAGATTGCCCCTAGAGGGTGGGAATTTAATTTCTCGTGTTATGAGTTATTTCTTGGTGGCAGAGCTTCCGTTGTGGTTTTGCACTGAATCGGAGTCAAGAAAAGGTTTATGACAGAACAGGTAATTGGGTGGGAAAGACGTTTTTTACGAGATGATTATGTTTCCTCAATCGATGAATGTAATATTTCACCACTTCCGAGCTGACCTGAGTGTGCCCCACAATGGCAACTGTGAGGTGTCTTCTTTATTTTCTATGACCGCGGCATAGTGAGGCTCCAATCAACATGACACTCCAGTTATCTCGGCACATTCTTCAGTACCGCACTTCAAGTATGGTAAATTCGGCCTGTACTGGCATTAACGGACCAAAGATGGCCTCGAACCAGATCCTGCCTTCCTTTTTTGTTTGTGCGAAATTATTATTTTTGCCACACAGAAGAGGACTTCCTGTTGAACGCCGAAATCTTTTCATGGCAATGATACTTTTGTATGTTTGTCAGACGTAGTCAATTTCGGGATTTGAGTTTCACCAGAAAATTGTCTATCCTGTTTATGTTGGCCCCGTTGTATAGGACCTGGTTGGAATAATATTTTGTGTAGTCAGATACTGGTATTCTGTGAAGTCCAAGCCAGCTTCTCAAACACTGCCTCTCAAACACCCGTATCTTTTCCATTTGAGATGGGGCAACGTTGAACCACACCGGGCACCCATAGGCAATCATCGGTCTGATAAGAGACATGTAGCAAATCACCTTCACCCTGCTGTCAAGACGGCTGCTATAAAACAATCGTCTTGTCAGGGCAAATGCTCCCCTAGCTCTCGCCAGAGCAGCATCTACATGTCTTCCGAAATATAGATACTGATCCAGCCAGATGCCAAGGTACTTTACTACACTTTTACTCGCCAGTTTGGTCCAACGATCACCAGCTTGCGCCAGTTCTTTCTCGTATCCCTAGAGGCCTTAGACAACGGTGTCCTAAACAGGATAGTTTCCGATTTCTGAAAGTTGATTTTCAACTTCCAGTCATCACAATATCTCTGGATCTTATCGAAGTCCCGCTGCAAAAGAGTTCGGATGACCTCGACAGTAGGTGCTGATCTGTACGCGATAAGATCGTCCGCATACGCAATTGCCTGAGTAAGACTACCTATCATATCGCTGGTGTAAATGCTGAAGAGAATCGGCGAGTTCACCGCTCCCTGTTGCAGACCATTTTTAATGAAAAATTCGGTGGTAGAAGTTACATTGCCACTTTTGACAACAAACGTTCTACCAGTCAACATGTCATGAAGCATATATAGTAGTGGTTTACTTATGCCAAGTCTGGTTAGCTTTAGATAGAGGCCCTCTAACCATACGGTGTCGAAAGCCTACTCCAAACCAACCAGACATGCACCCGTGCACTGTTTTTTCGCTTTGTTCCATTGTATATCAGAGACGAGTTTGGAGGCGGCATGAATACAGTCATGTCCGGCCTTGAAACCAAACTGGTTCTCTGGTATAATATTGTTGTCCTCAGACCACTTGAACAGAGCCCGATTGAGAATCTTTTCGAATACCTTGCTGATACTCGGAAGGAGACTTATCGACCGGAAATTTGCCGGATTGGAGTTGTCCTTTCCCTTTTTCGGGAGAGGATGAACCACCGCCGTCTTCCAACGCACTGGATAATATGCATTATTCAGCGCGTTGTTGAACAGCGTGGCGTAAATGTCCACAGCTTCAGGGGGTAAGTGTCGCAGTACAATGTTGGATATACCATCGACTCCCGCTGACTTCTTTTTCTTTATGGAATCGAAGATGGTCTGGAGTTCCACCTTCTAAATTAACAGGGGACTAGACCCACTTCGCTCGGCGACTATGGCGTTTGCCAAGTTTTCGTCATCGAACCGCGTGAAACCGCGGTTCTCAGATCGCCATTGCGTTATGTCATTTCTTAGGTAGAAGTGATGGAGCAGGGCATTGTTTTCCAGGATGCGGTTCGGGCGAATGCTATCATTCACCTTATACACCTCCTGAAAAACAGCTCCCATTGCCTCCACTTTCTCCTGAGGATCTTCAATAACATAGAAATCGTTGTTGAAGACGGCTTCCCCTGGATCGATTCCTGCTGTCAAAAGTATATTTGTATTGTCAGTTGTTCGTTGGAGCTTAATACACGGAAGGTCGTTATGACCTTTCCTCCTAAAGATCTTATTAATTTGTGGAAACATACTCGGGTCGCTGGAATTTACGGCCCGAATTCTGTTATTCCAAAACAAATTAATGGACAACCGATAGTTCTCCTTGATCAATTGGTTGATGTTTTTGATCGACGCCTTCAGTGTTCTAATCTCCGCGTCACGTGGGTTTGTCAGTCGTCTGTACAAGTTTTTAAGTCTTGTCAGAAGTCCGCTTTTTTGTCTGTGCAGTGCGTCAATGGTCGCGTTTCTGTACGAAGATTTTATGTCACGTTCTTTGTATTTTGGAATCGTCCTGTTCATTGTCGTTTGGATCGATTCGTCCATTTGTTGTAAGTAGTTGTCGATTTCGTTGTTTGTCAGATTTCGGTTGTTTGGTCGTAGTATATCCCTCGAACGTAGCTCTCTTGATAAGGCGTTGGTAAAGCGTGGCCAGCGCATCTTACCGTAGTTGTAAGAATGCACCGGCACATACTCCTCCAACGCCACAAGCTCGTTCGGAAGCTGTATTACGGCGGCGAGTCCGCAGTGGTTACTGTCGTACTCGATCGTCTGTAAACAGTTTCGCGGGTGTTGTCCTACTTTGTCAGTAACAGTCAGTCTTGTGTCTCGCAGTAAAAGATCCAGAAAAGCACCGCTTCTCGGAAACGATGGCCTATCTGTGGCGAGAATGTCGATCCTATATTCAACATTGTAGTGGACCATCCAATTGTATAGATGGTTACCCCGAGAATTTGTATTTGATTTCCCCAATCTTCGTGTTTGGCATTTAAAGATAAAAGTTCTCCACTGAGTTCAGTCTCAGAGATTCGAAAAGTTTTCCGAGCTCTGTTGTGAAAAGTGTAGGCTGAGGTGCTTCCGGTGCGTAGGCCGCTATCACATACAATCGCTTCCCTTGTTGAAGAGGAATGCATATGACACAGGCTTCCAGCAACCGGAATCGGCGCACTTCATCACTATATATGACTTTATAACTAATGCCTTTTCGTATAAAGATAGCGACCCCGCCTCCTTGAGTGGGCCCAACTCCACTCAAGGTCTCTTCTTACGATATTGTAATTACTATTAGTCAATGTATGCTTCTGGTTTAGCTTAGTTTCGCTAGCCATAAGCACATCGGGACTTTGGTCTTTTAACAATTGGAACAGATTAGCTCTACGTTCAATCCTAATCAGTGAATTTACATTCACAGCCAGGATCTTTAAGGGTCTTTCTGACAGCGCGCCCATTACGATCTGTTTTGCATTAAGCTCGACAACAAGGAGTAGATATAGTCTACCCTTGACGCCTGCTCCCGTAACTGGTTTTGAAGACCGGTTAGCTGGCCTTGAATGGCCCGCAACGCAGTCAACAAATCCGCATCTAATGCTGGAGCCTGAGGCACGGGGGCCTGTTGGGCTTCCTTTGGTGGATGCTGTACCGTTTTTCCCTTTCCTGACGCCATTTGGGCGTAGGAAATTTGGGGGTTGACGGACGTTGAGGGAGGGCGAACGGCTGGCTGATTCACCACTACCGTTTGCTTCGCTTTTTTATTAAGTTTTAGTTGCTGAAACTTTGGACAGCCCCGATAGTTTGCATGGTGTCCGCCGCCTCCGCATAGTGCACATTTAAGCAGGGTCATATCTTCGACCCGCTCATTTCCTAACACTCTCCGTCTAACGCACTAACCCCTAGGCCACTGCACCCACTGTGCTCAGCCTAGGTAGCATTCAAAAACGTTGATTACAGGCTAAACGTTGATGTCTATTCCCTACTATCGATCTCTAGCGTTTTATTTAGGTTCAGTCAATCCCGCAGAAAAGTTCTTCAAGTTTCCCGTTGGATCTAATTCTGCTTGGTCTTCAATAGCTTGGTAAGTCAGTTCTGTGTCATTGCATTCAGGCAATCAGCCTTATTTTCATACTGTTAGGGGTAAGCAGATGTGGATATCTCCTCCTTTTAGCTCGCCCAGTTGAAGGTTTCTGCCTGCCATCCTCTTCGATCCTTAGCTTAGACGTTTGCGATTGGTCGATACTTTAACTGGAGGTTTGATCTTTCTTGTCATCACCAATATGTAGCCTACGATTCGAAGATTCACCTGTTTGCTGAATTGTTATTGTTCATTCATTCAATATGACCGGACCAATGTTGTCGACGTGTCCTTATAATAGAAAACCTCGTACAGTTGACGCTGTTATCTTCACCTCCATTCGCCCTCTTCGTAGATTAGACCAAAGATTGGTCGAATAAATCTTTTAATCGAATGTGCCTAGTGGCATCATTTTCAGGCTTAATTTCGACTCCGTAGAGAAGAAACACTCAAGACCAGCATCTCGCTGGACTACTTGCTGATGTGAATGTCCTTTCGTCAAACATAAATATCAACGATCTGCAACAAAGGTTTGGGAAGACTGCATGTACTTATAGGCAAGATATGACGGTATATCGATATTTAAATCTTATAGGTGCTAGATCTGACGAATCTGGAGATCCCATGCACCCTCTATGCATCACAGTAGCTTCAAATGCATCACGACAATAGGATACCTTCAGTCTTCTTCGGATTTCCCCTATGAATCATGAGCAGTTTTAATGTAGACTCCGAAGGTAGATGATCTACTTACGTTAGACCTATTAACTGTGACGTTTGGATCATGTTTTGACATGTTTTCGTTAACTACCATGCCAATTTCTTTTGCCTGTACATACATTGTCAAATCGGCCAATAATGTAGTCTGTGTGTCGAAGCAGGTGAACGGATTTGTTGAAGGAACGGCCTTTCGTGCTTTTTTATAGAGTGAGTGACGAATATTCCCATACGCAGAAGAATTATCGATGTTACTGCCTCTGCGCAAGTATGAACATTTCTTTGTCTAAAACTAAAAGTCTGCCCAAGTAAGAGAAACATAAAAGTTAGCCCACTTTTGGTTGATGGTTTGATACATGTAAGCTTCCAATGCATCAATATTGTATTTGACGTAAGCCATTGAAATTTTCATATCTATTCTGAACATTCATAGACTATCCTATCGATCCTGCGCTCGTTACTTCCAGTTTTTCAGTCAAAGCGCTCTGGCATCAGCGATCGCTTGATGCTTAACCAGATCTCCGGTCTTGCTTGACGCCTCGAACCTGAAGGATGGGATTGGAAGATTCTCATGGCTGGATCATTGTTGTTCATTCGCTCGATGTTTACCTTGTTTACCTTTTGTTCAACATCCACATCTTGGTACAGCGCTTCCCCTAGTCCGTCCGAGGTCAAGTAACGTAGCTTTCTTTATTTTTGATTAAGGCACGATACAAAAAGTTTGTTGAGCAGCTGGTGCATGGTGGGAACGCAAAAACTTCCCCGTCCGACGTGAGACGGCGTGCCGCACCTTCCTAACCTGCACCGACGATGACTTAGTGCCCCTCCTAAGCTGCACATCTTGGTACAGCTCTCCTCCTTTCGCATTCGAAGAATTTTTCCTTCGAAAGTACCTCAAATTTGCTCCGTTTTCCTGTTTATTGTCCAGCACTCGGCGCAGGTAGGATTAGGGTCGGGTAGAGCAAACATTTGGACTTTCGGGTTAAGAGTTTTGATCCCATTTGTTCTGCTAAACCGGGACAGTCTTCGTCATATCTCCACTAAGATATCATTTGTAGGGTTGATGTTGGCTCCTAGGTATATGACCCTATAACTACCTCATAATTGTTGCTATCAACAGTGACAGTTTGTGCAAGGTTGTGGGTCGATTGTCTTGCCCTCGTTAACTTTAAGACCAACGGGTTTCGATTCTTCTTAAATTCTTCTACAAAAGCACGATGGGAGCGAGCAATAATTCCGATACTGTCTGCGTACCCCAGTAACTGGGCGGATTTATTGAAGATACTGCCTTCCGTAAATACTCCTGCCCTACGCACTATCTGTTCCAGCACTAGATTGAAGAAATTGCATGATAGCGCGTCTCATTGTCGGAATCCGTTACATGTTTGGGAAAGTTGAGATGTACTGTCTCTAAACTGGACATTGCTTCTAGTGTTAGAGGACATAGCTGTATATGCTCTGGTTATATGCCGAATACGGCAATCGCTTTATAAAGCTATAGGCGATGGATGCTAAGGCCTTGAAGTCTATGAAAAGATGATGTTTCTCGACTTGAATTTCGTAAGTCTTTTCGAGGATTTGCCTTTATGTGGAAATTTGGTCTATGGTCGATCTACCGGGTCGGAACCCACACCGGTACGTGCCGATAAGTGTGTTGCATAAAAGGTTAAGAGGTTCACTCATTTCATTGGATAGGATCTTATAGGGGACATATAGCTGGTATATGCCTCAATAGTTGGTGCAGATGGGACACGCAGACTTTGTTGATGATTTGGTGCATTTACACTTCTATGGCAACACTTCCGTATTTGCCGTATTATTCTTCAGTTTCTTGATGGCTGAACTAACTTATTCAATACTGGAGGAGGAGGGAGAAAGTACCTCCCAGTTACGTTACCTCTTTGTTAACTGGAGGTGAGTCGGTTTCTTGCCCAATCACCCTCTCGAAATTATTCCCATTGTTTGCCAGTTGTTTGGCTCTTTTCCCTGAGACGGGAGGCTGCGTATTCTCTTTCTTTCATACGCAAAATTTTCTTTTCTTGCTTTCTTCTGTCTCGATACTCGGTGCGGGTTTTCCGTTGTAGCGCAATGTGCCTCTTCTCTCACCTCTATTTGGTACTTGCAAAGCTCGTCATACAACGGGCACCTTTGGTAATATTGCGATACTGTATCCAATGGGTGTTGATGTTGGTAGAGGGGGAGAACACAGCGGGGAGTCTCTCACTCAGTTGCTGTTTGTAGACTCTGGCAATATGCGTCTCACTAAGGCGACCAACTTGAACTTGTTCGCACCATTTGTAGCTTCTTCTCGTTGCATGGGCGAGCTCTTAATTTAGCTGCGACGAGAAAATTGCCAGAGCTGGCGTTTGCCCCTCTGATTGTGTGTACATCCAGAATTTTGAAGTGTGCCTCGCATCTATGAGCATCTGTTCGAGGATCTGGAGGTCACCAAGTCACCAAATGTCTACCGACCAAGGACAGATTCAAGATTTTAAGTAGCTCCCGCGATGCCTTTTTGCCTAAAAACATTGGGGAGGTGTTTCCTACTGAACACCCTAAAGTTTGAGTTAAAGCGACAGCTGTCCAATGATAGGAAAATACTCAGCTTTCGTCATGGTCGCTGGATTTTCATGTTAAAATCGGTTGGACGGATGGCCTTTGTTCTGAATTTCCAAGTAGAACTCAAAAAAAATATCCATTGCCATCGTTGGGGTGATGCCTTTTCGCTCTGTGAGTTGAACTCCATCTTTATCTCCAGAGGAATACTTATCCATTGAACGACTCAAACAGAATTCCTCCTTTTTGGTGGTGTAGTGTAAAGATCCTTCGATTTAAATGATTTGTCCGTTTGTGATTTCCTGTTTTCAAATTGAGCTCAAACCTGATGGAGATCATACGTAGTTAGTCCTTTCCACTTCATCATCGGCAATGCCAACCTTCTTATTCATCAACCAGGTCTGGCACTTTTTAAGAATCTTAACTATCCTACGTAAGGTTGCCGTTTCCTTTTCAACTGGGTGCGGTGCTCACGGTTTGCCTACATAATGGTTTCGCAATGAGTCTTTAAGTGAATCCTGACATTGGTTAGGGTTGGTGTACGGTGTACCACAGCTTAATTCATAGGTGACCTCATAAGGAATGAGCCATGATGTTTTAGTTTCACAGCGTTGCGTTGCGTCGACTACTGCTAACCCTACCACAAATGTCTGACATTGTGGTATAGAAGTTTATTAGTTCTCTATGTCTGATGCGTATGTGCTTATCACAGTGACTTCTGTCATCCGCTGTTCCTGCATGTGCAGGGTTATACCAAAAGCCCTCAATTGGATTCAATGGTACCTCAGTTGAGCTAATGTCACGTGGTACATTGGTAAGTCTTCTACGCTATAATTGGCGAAGTCTGTATGTCCGTCCTTGATGGCAGCTTCCATATTTTTATACACATGTGGCAGTTTGGCGAGTTTTAGCATGGCTTTAACGTCCCTTAATGAGTCTTTGTGAATTTATTTTTTTTTTCTATCAAGGGGTCAGAGTGATCCAGTAGTTATTGCAATGAACTGCGGCGCAGAGAGTCTGGTCCCAACCGACGAAGATTTAACCAAGCTTTGCAATGACATGTACCTGGGTAAAACAAAAACTCTGCATTCGACTTTAAAGATGGCTAGGGCATGTAGAACTAATTTGCACCAATACCTCAAAAAGAGAATCTTCGATTCCCAGCCAGATATAAGACGCAGTAGAGGAAGGCTTCGCCTGAAAAGACGAACAATAATCTCAATTGACTTGAAGTGTGCAACTGAAGGAAGTTAGCCATCAGCGTGTATCAACTTGCAAAGGTGACTTATTCCTCCATATTCTCTACGCTGAGTGTGACTCTTCAACGTTTTTTTCATTTTTCTCAACAGGATAGTTAGACCTTATGAACCTGTCTTTGCTCTTTTACTCCTCTTCATCTTTAGGGGCCCCTGCCTGTGGTCTGGTTCGCCTTTAGAGCTCTGCTGCAGCTTCCTCCGTTGTTCTCATAATCATTTGCATGTTGGCCATAGAGGCCCATTCTTGGCTGCATGCACATCTTTGTATTCTTCGTCGAACCAAACCACTTAGCTGGGGTCTAGGAATTTCAGAGTGTTCTAAATATAAGAGACATGTCGATATAAATGTTTTCAATATGATTCCCCATTTGCTGATCCAGGGCCATGGGGGCCTGCTCTGTAAAAACAGGAAAAACAAAACGCGTTCGTGTGTCTTAAGGGATCTTTGTACCAAGAACCAATGTTCATAACCCCATTGCATAACCACATGGTACAATGGATTGTCACTATGCCAAATTATTCCTGCAACCATGTTCCTTACTGCTTTCGCGCTTATGCAGATACCAGATACATCCCTGCTCTTATCCAGATGTCATTTTAAAAGTATCATCGATGTCTACTGTCTTAAATCTGATTCCGATTGCACAATCGTGCTTCCCGAAAGTCACCCAAGTTCGAATATATCTCTCAAAGTCATCCATTCAACCACATCCAACATCCTAATGATTGTCTACTCTCTCTCTCTCCCTCCAGGTCACCGACAGCGAACATATCCTTGACGCAGAACTCGATAACGCCGACAGTGCATTCGCGGGTCACACTCTACAACCACGTGACAACTCTGCGAATACTGTGATTTCATCGCCGTTGCAGGAGAAGAAGGAACCATCACTCTCCTCATCCGATCGGACAGCTTCTGATGTCAGCGATTCGTTGGCGTTCTTCAACGAAACCTTAGACCTATCCCAGGAGGATATCCAAAGGACTTTGATTGCGAATATGCCCTTTGGCGGGGGCAATGATGTGGTGGTGAACAGTCAACATCATGATGGTCGTGTTGCGACAGATCTCAATCCTATGGATTTTATTGCGAACGTCTGTGACGTGACGAGTGATGTAAAGCGCAACACACGCGGTGTAGGCGGTGGAGGAGTTCATGACGAAGATGACGATGTGTTTGTGAATTTGGATGCATTCGACATGTTGGTGGAATTCCCCGAGCTAGAATTCGATGGGAAGCACGAGTCAGCATCGAGTTTGTCTTTTGAGAGTAACCTGTCGAAAGTGTTTTCGACTTCAAGTCGACGGATTCTAACGATCAGTGATTATAGTCCGGAATGGGCATACCCCGAGGGTGGAGTAAAGGTTCTGGTAACCGGGCCATGGAAGATGTCGAGTACGTATACGGTGCTGTTTGACTCAGTGCCTGTGCCGACGATTCTAGTTCAAGAGGGGGTACTGCGTTGCTTCTGTCCAGCTCATGAGGTCGGTTTGGCTACTCTGCAGGTGGCCAGCGATGGATTTGTCATCTCGAATTCGGTTATTTTCGAATACAAATCGAGTCCACATCCGGAGGCGACATTCGACGGCACCACCAACGATTGTCTTTACAAGTTTACGCTGCTAAATCGATTGTCCTCGATTGATGAGAAGATGCAGATAAAACTTGAACCTAAGGATTCGGTGAGTAGAAGTGGTAGTTGGACTATTTCACCTTATAACGTGGTTTCTTTTTTTTACCAGTCCGAAGATGCAGCATTGATGATGCAATCCAACTTTGAGGAGAGAATGGTAAACTACTGTCACCAGTTGACGAATAAATTGTGGCGATCAAACGCTCCAGTATCATGGTCATCGAGTGGATTCAAAGGGATGACCCTTCTTCATTTGGCAGCAGCCCTCGGCTATGCCAAGTTGGTCTGCGCCATGCTCAATTGGAGGTCAGAGAATCCGAATTTTATTCTAGAAACAGAAATTGACGCTCTAAGTCAGGATGTGTATGGATACACACCAATGGTGGGTTACACGTGTTTGCTGGGCCGATTTGTATGTCATGGAGTTTTATTTTTATTTTATTAGACCTGGGCATGTGCCAGGGGACATACAGAGACTGCATTGATTCTCTACAAATGGAATCACAACGCAGTGAAGATCAAGAATTTAGCACTGCAAACTCCATTGGATGTGGCCAAATCGAAGGGGTGAGTTAGATGGAATGTGGAATGAACGGTGTTTGTATGAGTCTTTGAATTGTCCTCAGATTTAAATACCTTTTGGCTGAGCTTTCACGGTTGGAGTGCGAACGCAACAGGAACAACAATGAGTCGAGCATTTCGTACGACTTGAGTAAACAGATGAAGCAGCATTGCAGTGATCTGGTGAATGGTCAGATCATTAAGGATGAGATCTCTGGAAGCAACAATTCGGATAACTCATCAGACAGTCAGAATACCGATGTGGGAGACATCAACAGAAGCCATGACGGGGTGTTTCTTCGACCGATCGCTGTTGCTAGGTAGGACAGTGTGACTTTAAAAAAAAAATGTTTCGACTGACTTTGTTGCTCTTACACCCTCGTAGCAATCAAAGTCCCCCAACAAACAGCCGATATTCAAAGAGGTCCTCAATTGACAGTGGAATCAACATGGACATGCGGTCATTCACGAAATGCGGAAAACCTTTCAAGGAGCAAAATAAATTAGCCAGGTAGGTTCATTTCATTCCCAGTGATGTCTTTAGTTCTGTTATGCAGTCAAATCTTCTGTCATGGAGTTTGTAGAGACGGTTTTCAGCAATAGCATCTGGGTTCTCCGTGGAAGCCTGCGAACAATAGGAGCCTGGTATTGGCTATTTGGTTTGGAACAGTAGGTTCACATATATGTTGAGGGTTAGATTAATGCGAGCTTCATGTAGGGCTTCCGCTAGTGTTCCTTCCAGTGTTCAGCTGTCGCTCTTACAAGGTAACCAAATACAATCCGATTGGATAAGAACATTAAATCAATAAATGGTAGGCAATGTGAATATATGAGACCTTGAGTTTTCACCTAGCTGATGCCTACCAACTCCTACTCTCAGCCTTCCAGTGGCGACCGCTAAATGCGTAGTAGCTTGACTAGGGAGATGAGCGGGGAAAGACACACTAATACACGAATTCCAATCTAGAAGGCAGCGGAAGAAGTCCCAAGATGAAGCCAATTGTGGCGACTACAATACCAGTTAGGATGGACATAGTGAACAACCTAATTGATCCGCTTCGACATATTCGGACAACAGGTCATATAGGAATCTCAAGGGTAAGTCAGGACCCTTGAACAGTGATGCTGGCGGATGAGCCGAAAGGACAACAGCAGCACTTAATCCCTTAGTGGATATTGATGGTCCCGTGTCCTAGGGGTATCTAATAAATTGGAGCTGGCCCTCCAGGTTGGGGCTGCGCTTCGGGCTAACTACCCACCGATTAAGAAAATATTGTTACGAAGCGGCCTATAGTGTCGGAAAGGACTGATTTTATTGTCGACGACCATGCTAAACATCCAGGAAATACTATGCCATCCAGGAAATACTATGGGATGGGCAGGACGAAAAACTGTGGCATCTACTACGGACTGTGTTATAGGGATCAGATGTGGAATTGTTATAAGTACCAGACTTCAGCAAGAAGTCTTATTTTTTCAAGACATTAGCGAACGCATTGTAACAATCCGTACCAAGGCCAAATTCGTCAGCATTGGCCTTATATGCGCTCACGCTCCGACGAAGGGAAAAGATGATAAAGCGAAAGACTGCTTCAACGAGCTCCTTGACAAAACTAATGAGGGACTACCGAAGTACGATGTTCAAATCTGGGAGTGCTGGGAGATTTTAACGCAAAGGTAGGAAGAGAAGACGTCAACATAGCCTATACGATAAAACGTCGACAACGGTCTTAGGATAATTGACTTCGTTGTGGAACGAAATGTCACTATAGCCGGCGCACGGGAAACGGCGGTATCCAGATCAAGGAACGGTCAATCAAATTGATCACATTTCGATAGACAAGAAGCACGCAACCAGTATTTTGGATGTCCGAACATTTCGAGGGGATAACATCGACTCGGAACACTACCTTGTTGCAGCCAAGGTAAAAATGCCACAACAAATCAGAAATACTGAACAAAAATTTCGAAAGACTGCAATCGCAAGAGACCGCCAAAGACTTCGCAGAACGCATATCTCTTAAACTCTCCAGCAGCAATTAGTGTCGATGAGCAATGGCAACGATGTCAACAATCAATTAGATCAGTCGCAACTAATGTGCTAGGTTTCTTGCGCCCACCAGCGAGAAACCCTTGGTATGATGATAAATGCAAACAGATACACGAAGCTAAACAAGGCCTACAAGGCAATGCTGCAGGTGAAGAGGAGAGCTGCCATTGAGCTCTATAAGCAAAATAGGAGGGAAAAACAAGGGCTTTTCAGAAAGATGAAAAAAGTGCATGAAAAGTGCGTTATCGAGGATAAAGAGAGGTGCCACTCTTGGAATGATGTTCCCAAGATTTACCAAAGTGAAAACGTCAAAGCCAGGGATACAAGTCTCAAACAGAATCTTGTCGAGAATAAGGAAAGATCTTAGTGGAGACACAGTCGATGCTGCGGATACGGAAGAACAACTTCTGCAGAATGTTACACGGCGATGACGGACAATTTCCCGCTGTCAGGCAGAACGAACAATTCAATACTTCCGAAGATAGCGAAAACAACCAACCACCCGACCCAAGGGAAGTGAGGATAGCAATATATAAACTCAAGCTTAACAAGGCTGCCGGAAGGACGGCCTTCCCGCCGAGCTTTATAAAGCCAGTGGAGATGATTTGGTAAGTAACATTCACCTTCACCAAGCAAAATATGGTCGGATGGAAGTATGCCTGAATAATGGAACCTCAACATCGTTTGCGGCAAAAAAGGAGAACCTCTGAACTGCGCCAACTACAGAGGCATAAGTCTCCTCAACATCGCCTACAAGACCAAACCTGTCGTAACATGTGAACGCCTGAAACCGTTTACTAACAACCTGATCGTCCCTTATCAGTGTGGTTTTAGGCTAGGAAAGTTCACAACTGATCGAATCATCACACTTCGGCAGACATTGGAAAAACCCAAGAAGTCCAAATCGGTACCCACCGCCTATTCATCAATTTGAAGGCCGCATACAATAGCATTGTTGTAGAGACTAACTATACAGAGCCATGTCTATCTAATTTTGGTATACCGCCCAAACTCTTCCCTCTGTGCAGGATGACGATGAAGAACACTTGCTGTTGCATCAGGGTTTGAAACCAACTTATCGTGACATTCGATATCAAATCAGGATTTTGCAAGGCGACTCTTGTGAGGATTGTGCAAAACTGCCGAGCCAACACCATAAATCGGTGCAACTACTAGCATACGCTGACGATATTGACATCATTGGTCGGACGGATGGAAGCGCCATAAAAGGGTTTAGCAGTAAATGAGGGTAAGACCAAGTATATGCTGTCAACACGAAAGGACACACAACATCGACGAATTGGAGAGAACGTCACCATTGACAGATATAACTTTGAGGTAGTACGGGACTTTGTCTACCTCGACTCCGTTATTAACTCTGACAACAACATCTCGTCAGAAATCAAACGAAGAATTACTCTTGCCAACCGCTGTTTCTTCGGGCTAAGAAGGCAACTTAGAAGTAAAGACCTCATTCGAACTACTAAGGAGATCCTAAACAAGACCCTGATCATCCCAGTCCTGCTCTACGGCGCTGAGGCATGGACCGTATCAAAAGCGGATGAAGAAATCCTTGGTAGATTCGAGAGGAAAATTCTTCGAAAAATCTTCGGTCCCGTTTGCGTTGACGGGCTATGGAGACGTAGATTCAACCAAGAACTATACGAGCTGTACAGCGACATGCCCCTGGTCAAAAAAATCCGCATTGGACGTTTAAGATGGCTAGGACATGTAGAACGAATGCACACCAATACTCCGGCTCGCAGAGTCTTCGATTCCCAGCCAGACGTCGGACGCAGTAGAGGAAGACCTCGCCGTAAGTGGCGCGCACAAGTGGAAACTGACCTCAACCAACTTGGAGTGCGCAACTGGAGGCAGTTAGCTAAGGACCGGGCTAATTGGAGAGGCATGTTGGTTGAGGCCCAGGTTCATTCCGGACTGTAGCGCCACTTAAGTAAGTAAGTATGAACTGCGCCACCTACAGAGCCATAAGTCTCCTCAACATCGCCTACAACATCCTATCTGCCGTAATATGTGAACGCCTGAAACCGTTTACCAACAACTTGATCGTCCCTTATCAGTGTGGTGTCAGGCCAGGGAAATCCGCAACTGATCAAATATTCACACTACGGTAGACCCTGAAAAATCCTATGAATCCTATATGGCGATGGCCAAATTCCGAATCCCGGCAAAACTGATTCAGCTGTGTCGCGTGACGCTGGAAAACACGCACTGCAACGTGCAGTTCGGAAGTAGCTCCTCCGTACTATTCCAAACATGCACCGGATTTCGGCAAGGAGACGCGCTATCATGCGTGACTTCTTCAATATCGTACTGGAGCTGATAGTGCGCAGGGCAGGTGTTAAACGGAAGGCACTACTTTCAACAGGTCCGTCCAGCTGCTGGGCTATGCGGACGATATTGACATCATCGGTCGCTCCCAACGTGCCGTGATAAAAGCGTTCACGGCGATTGAAGAACAGGCGAAATCCGTTGGCCTTGAGGTAAGTGAGGACAAGAGTAAGTACATGCTATCAACAAACAAACAAGCATCTGTCCACCGCCTAGGACAAAACGTCACTATTGATAGCAGCAATTTCGAGGTAGTTAAGGAGTTCACCTACTTACTTACTTACTTAAGTGGCGCTACAGTCCGGGATGAACCTGGGCCTCAACCAACATGCCTCTCCAATTAGCACGGTCCTTAGCTAACTGCCTCCAGTTGCGCACTCCAAGTTGGTTGAGGTCGGTTTCTACTTGTGCGCGCCACTTAGGAGAGGTCTTCCTTTGCAGCGTCCGGCGTCTGGCTGGGAATCGAAGACTCTGCGAGCCGGAGTTTTGGTGTCCATTCGTTCTACATGTCCTAGCCATCTTAAACGTCCAATGCGGAGTTTTTTGACCAGGCGTATGTCGCTGTACAGCTCGTATAGTTCGTGGTTGAATCTTCGTCTCCATAGCCCGTCAACGCAAACGGGACCGAAGATTTTCCGAAGAATTTTTCTTTCGAATCGACCAAGGACTTCTTCATCCGCTTTTGATACGGTCCATGCTTCAGCGCCGTAGAGCAGACAAAGTCCCGTACTACCTCAAAGTTATATCTGTCAATGGTGACGTTCTGTCCAATTCGTCGATGTTGTGTGTCCTTTCGTGTTGACAGCATATACTTAGTCTTTCCCTCATTTACTGGTAAACCCATTTTTGCCGCTTCCTTCTCTATACTAGCAAACGTGGCTATGACATCACGTTGAGTCCTACCAATGATGTCAATATCGTCGGCGTATGCTAGTAGTTGCACCGATTTTTGGAAAATTGTGCCTCTGGTGTTGGCTCGGGAGTTTTGCACAATCCTCTCAAGAATAGGATCTTGTAATCGATGTTGAGTAGACTTTTGCCTCTGTAGTTGGCGCAGTTCAGGCATGTCTCCTTTTTTGTGGATCGGGCAAACGATGCTGAGGTTCCTTTCTTCAGGCATGCTTTCAACCGACCAGATTTGGCTTATGAGTTGGTGGATGCTGCTTACCAAGTCATCTCCGCCAGTTTTATATAGCTCAGCGGGAAGGCCGTCATTTCCGGCGGCCTTATTAAGCCTGAGTTTAGATATAGCTATCCTCAGTTCACTTAGGTCGGGTGGTTGGCAGTTTTCGCTGTCGTTGCCAATATTAAATGGTTCGTTCTGCCTGACAGCGGAATGTTGTTCGTCATCGCCGTTTAACAGTCTGCAGAAGTGGTTCTTCCATATCCTCAGCATCGACTGTGTCTCAACTACGATATTTCCTTGTTCATCTCGACAGGATTCTGTTCGAGCCTTGTATCCTTGGCTTTGACGTTTTACACTTTGGTAAAACTTGCGAACATCGTTCCTGGAGTGACACCTCTCTATATCCTCGATCGCGCGCTTTTCTTGCTCTTTTTTCTTCTTTCTGAAAAGCCGATGTCATTCCCTTCTTCTTTGCCTACCTCGGAGTAAACATAGACCCAAGTGGAGTGAAAATTTGACAGCGAAGTTCTTCCCCATAAGCATTTCATAAATCATATACAGAATAGGTTTATGCTTTAGGCATAACCAGTCTGGTTAGCTTGTAGAAATGTCCCTCGAACCATATGGTGTCGAAAGCCTTTTCAAAGTCATTCAGACAGTCGCCTGTTAATTGTTGTTTGGATTTATTCCATTGATCCCTTAGGTATGTGTACTTCAGCCCTCATCATCACCAGTCTTTCTTCTAATGCACAAATCTTTTAATTCCGTCTCTCTATTTCCATTGACTCTTTATCCCTCTAAACGTGTCTAATTTTTTTTTTAATTTCCAGTTTCGATAGCAACGACAACTACTCACTCTCTGTGGACTCAACCCTCGATGGATTCTCCACACTAAACAGTTCCAGTTCACTCCTCTCGCCATTACGCAAAATGGACTTTGCCTTATGTAAGTACCACCAACCTATTCCCCCTCGATATTAACCTTTGTTTCCAAAACTAAACTTATGGGCAAAACGCGGTTTAAAAAAAAAAATAAAAAAAAACCCAAAAATTTGTCAAGCAACCGAACCTCTGAAACGCACTCAAAAACTGTTATAATTTTGCAATTTAGGCGAAGTATCAACATGTGGCTCTAGCCCAATTGCCGACAAACACGACGGATCCATGTCAGATAACGAAGATGACCCCGACGCGACATGTACAAATGAATCTGAGGCGACCGTAGGTCAGTTTGACGCTAATAAAAAAAAAATACAAAAAAAAATTGTTAACCGCTATATAAGTGTTTTGCTATGAGTTTTATAACCAACCCAACACTCTAATTGGCCGTACTGTAAACTTGTATACCTCTTAACTATCTATCTGTCTCTCTATCTATCTCACTCTGTAATCTTTGGTCACAACTGACCACTGTCCTGTTGTACAAAAAAAATTTAAAAAGTATCGAACCGTCTCATAGAGAGTAGCTCGTTGATTGTAATTGTTGTTGCGCTGAGTATGGTTGGATATGATGAATTTATTTTAGTGCGTTTTGTCGTCAACTCTAGGATTATTGTCGGTGTTGTCGTGCTTGTTAAATACATACACAAACAGAACAAAAAAAAAATTAAAAAAATAAATCACAATCGGGGGTCCAAACATTGTAAATAAAACTGAAAAGTAATTCTATGTGCATGTGGTCGTCATTATTATTAAGTTTTGTGCTTGTTAAATGTAAAAAACTATACAGATATACTAGGATTTGTTAACTGTTATACACATCTCGCAAAACTACTCTCATTTCCATTGTATGTGTCTAGAATCTGTGTATAAAAATTTGGTTTTTCTTTGATGTTGTGATTACTCAGTTGTTGTGCGTGTGTGTTGGTATGTAGCGGTATTTTTGTAAAAATCCATTTTATATCTTGTAGGGGAGTCCGATGCCAAGGTGCTAACACTGGCGGAACATATAATTGCCGCGATGCCAGAGCGCATTAAGGTTTGGATTGTATTTAATGAAATATGTTCCACTTTTATAAACATACGTTCCACATCATCTCTTTGCAGAATGAATCTGATGAAATGATGATTTTGGGCAGTCCCATGTCAGAGTCATTGCACACAGACAACAACACAGGCATCAGCAACATGCAGGACAGCTTCATGGATCCACTGTTGGACTCGCTGCCCAACACCCACTTTGACAACGACTTCAATTTTGACTTTAGCGATCATAATTATCGCTACCACGATGTGAGCACACCTTGTTCGAGTTTGAGCCCAGCTAGCTCGGGACCGCTACAATCACCGGCCAGTTACTCTATACCTCCAGATCCGCCAATGAATTCACCAAGTCCGCCGCCATCGACCAAACAACTGACCGAGTTTCTACAAGCATCGAACAATGGCCAACGACCATTTGAAGCTGACTTCTCAAAGCTTACTTTGACTGGTATGTTGTTGGAGTTTAATTGGAAGGTGTTTTCAAGTTTTGTCCCCCCCTTGCAGATAGTGAACAACGAGAGCTCTATGAAGCTGCAAAATGTATTCAGAAGGCATATCGGTCGTACAAGGGCCGCCAGAAGATGGAAGAGCAGAATAAGGAGCGGTCCGCTGCCATAGTCATCCAGAACTACTATCGTCGCTACAAGCAGTACGCATATTTTCGTCAGATGACTAACGCCGCTTTGGTCATACAGCATGGCTATCGGTCATATTGCAAGAACAAGCGATTTAAGAAGTCTCCGACGATAAATAGTTTGTCACCGGCCAACAGTTGCACGTCCAACTACAACGAGAGCTCATCACAGTGCTTGTCCAGCTACTACTATCAACAGCATGACATGTCACAGCCGAGTACACCGAAGGAAACTAGCCCATCGGGGCCTTTGAAGTGAGTTGGAAGTTTTTTTTTTGTCTTTGTTTGCTAAGCTCTATCATATAGCGTTCGAAGATTGAGTGGGCGTTTAAATGTCGAGTGGGTTCAGCGAAAGGCAAGCGTTGTGTTGCCTAAGAACGCTGCCCTTTCTGCTTGAATTAGAATTTCTACACATGAATCATAGTGGGAATAAGGCATTAGGGTGGGTAGTCTTGCTTCCTCAATATCATGGTTCTCTGAGAGTTGTATTTTAGCTTGCAGCTCATGTTTGTGAAGGATACTCATTGTTTGCCTTTATTTTTGCAAAGAACAGGGACAGGAACCATCGATAAAAAATGCTGCACTAGTTCTCTGACTTCAACATTTTGGAAAGTATGTTGAGTGCTTCGCTAAGGTAACGTCAAGTACCCAAGTAACGTCTTCTAGGGATATAAATAGTCAAGCGCCGATTGTCTGGACTTGTGTTTCTCACCTCTCACTCTGTTAAAGCTTCATCAACGTATTATCGCTTCTACGTTTGTCAGACCACACAATTAAGGAGCACATTTCCAAAAGGACTATGTTTTGCCAATTGGGAAACATTCAACAGATGTTTTTCGATTGCCTACTGGGCAATCTATTTCGCCGATAGTAATGCTGCTTCTATCATTTTCCTTGGAATGAAATCCTTTATTTCCAATAGGTGATGCATCAGGCCAAAAGCAAACTTGTGGCAGCCAAGAGCTATTAGTTTAAGACCGCTAGCTTTCGGATTGTAATAGACCAGCGTATCAGAATTTACCTTAAAAATGTAAGCAAGCCAGAAATGTCTGTATTGGCCATGTTAAGCGTAACATGGTCCCCGCTGACCGAGGTTTCAGTCAACAAATTAAAGAATGTCCCAATCGTCGTAAAAACATTTTTATAAGTGATCTCCTGGAACTTCCAATTCATTGCTTCTTACTAACTTACTTCAGTGGCGCTACAGCCCGGAATGAACCTGAGCCTAAACTAACAAGCTTCTCCAATTACCACGGTCCTTAGCTTACTGTCTTCAGTTGCGCGCTCCATGTTGATTTAAATCGGTTCCTACTTGTGCGCGCCACTTAAGGCGAGGTTTTCCTGGCTGAGAATCGATGACTGCGAGCCGGAGTATTGGTTGACATGTCCTAGCCATCTTAAACGCCCAATGCGGAGTTTTTTGACCAGGCGTATGTCGCTGTACAGCTCGTATAGTTCGTCTTTGAATCTTCGTCTCCATAGCCCGTCAACGCAAACGGGACCGAAGATTTTTGGAAGAATTTTTCTCTTGAATCGACCAAGGATTTCTTCTTCCGCTTTTGATACGGTCCATACTTCAGCGCCGTAGAGTAGGACAGGGATGATCAGAGTCTTATATAGGATCTCCTTAGTAGTTCAAGTGAGGGCTTTACTACTATAAATTGCCTTCTTAGCCCGAAGAAACAGCGGTTGACAAAAGTAATTCTTCGTTTGATTTCTGACGAAATGTTGTTGTCAGAGGTGATGGCGAAGCCGAGGTGGACAAAGTCCCCTACTACCTCAAAGTTGTATATTTCAATGGTGATGTTCCAATTCGTCGATGTGGTGTCCTTTCTTGTTGACAGCATATACTTGGTCGTACCCGTATGCTAGGAGTTCGCCGTTTGCTAGTAGTTTCACCGATATATGGATGATTGTGCCTCTGGTGTTGGCTCGGGAGTTTTGTGCAATCCTCTCACGAATGATGACAACGAAGTCACGTGACAGTACTTCCGATTGTCTGAATCCTCTTTTGTTATCGTATGTTTCGTTGAGTTCGTTTCCGACCCTGATGGAGCACAGACGGACGGTTAGCGTGGTATACCAAAACTAGAGATGGCTCTGTATAGTTCGTCTCTAGAAATGCTGTCGTAAACGGCTTTCAAATCGATGAATAGGTGGTGGGTATCGATTTGGACTTCTTGGTTTTTTCCAGGATCCGCCGAAGTGCGAAGATTTGATCAGTTGTAGCCTTTCCTGGCCTAAAACCACACTCAGGTTGTTGTTAAACGGTTTCAGGCGTTCATATATTACGGCAGATATGATCTTATAGGCGATGTTCATGATCGCAGTTCAGGGGGTCTCCTTTTTTGTAGATCGGGCAAACGATGTTGAGGCTCCATTCTTCAGGGATACTTTCATCCGACCAAATTTTGAGTAGCTGAATGTACTTACCAAACCGTCTCAGCCGGCTTTATAAAGCTCGGCAGGAAGGCCGTCATTTCCTGCATACTTGTTAAGCTTACGTTTGGGTATCGGTTTTCTTACTTTTTTATTTTCGCTCTTGTCGCCAGTACTGAATGGTTCGTTGATCGTTGGTCTTCACCGTAAAGTAGTCTGCGGAACTGGTTATTTCATATTCTCATCACCGACTATGTCTCATCTACGATATTTCCGACAGAATTCTGTTCGCGGCTTGTATCTCTGGCTTTGACGTTTTACACTTTGGCAAAACTGCCGAACATCTTTCCTGGAGTGGTACCTCTCTTTTTCCTCAATCGCGCGCATTTCTTGATCTTTTTTCTGAAAAGCCGGACGGGTTCAGTTGCACGATGGTTAGTGCGATGAACTGCCGTGCAGCGGGTCTGGGCTCGATTCCCAGCCATAGCAACAACTAAATGATTTGTCATTGGCCCTCTTTTCGTTATGATCTGACAAATCATCCGAAAAAATGTCAAGAAAAACTTATCTCAACTTTGCCGTTCGGATTCGGCATCAAACAGGAGGTCTTGCCATAGTGCATGAACTACACAAGCAGACATGAATGGTTCTGCGAAAAAGCTAGGCTCTGGGTACTTGTGAGTCTGTTGCGCCATAAATTTGTTTGCATTTTTTTTTTAAAGAGCCCGTGACCTTACCTCCTTCGTTGCCGATAGAGCTCTTAGCATTGTATGCCTCGTTTTTGACTGCAAACAACAGTCGAAACTCTTCATCAAATCATAGGTTTCTTGATGGTTGACCGTTTGTTCTTTGATCTTTAGACTGCCAGGTCCCCTTATAGATATCGTGGTGAGGAAACCACGTGCTCGCTATAGTGGCATGTCTTTCCCCAGCGACGTCAATTAGCCTTAGTCTGTTGCCAGACGTATTTTCGTGTAGGCTGTGTTTCCGACAATACTGCAAAAGATATCTTCTCTTCCTACCTCTGCGTTAAAGTCTCCCAGCACTATTTGAAAATCTTACTTCGGTAGCCATTAAGTATTGGCAAGGTGCTCGTAGAAGCAGTGCTTCGCATGCTCTCTCGGGCATCGTAGCCCTTTAATCGAAGAAACCAATAAGTTTACCATGCTTGTGTAGCACCTCCATGCTAATCACGGTTTATTTGATTGGCTGTAGATCAACATGGGAAGCAGTGAATCAACATTGGTCAACATCGTCAACTGGCACCTCACTTGTTAAGGCAAATGCCAGTGGTATTAATAATTTTTGAAATGCAGATTCATCTTCTTCCAATTCCGATCATGTTATGATTTACGAAGAGGGACCATAACCCTTAACTGATAAAGTGCTTAACATATCATTGGGTTGACAAAATACCATACAGGTGGCAGTGAAGTTTGCCGACATCTATCATGCATAACTTTTACAAATATACTTCTTAAAGGTGTCACGGCTTCAGTGCTTATATTCATAAAGGATCTCTTTGAACAGCCAAAAAATCATAGACTCTGTCCCTGATATAAGTAGGTCAACAAATAGAATATAACCAACGTTGTCCATTGTGGAACTTGACTATATTCCACAGTATTACCAATACAAATTTTATTTTTAAGAGTTGAAATACCTCATTCCACAAGAACCCTCCACTTAATGCGCCTGTTAATCCCTCTTTATTCCAGGAGAACCTATTCACAGTCAACGCAAAATCAAGCTGCCAGGAAAATTCAACAATTCATGAGACAATCGAAATTAAAGTGAGTATCCTTACAACTTACCTTCCACTTGTGTATCTTAGTCGTAAATGCAAAGAAAAAGTTTCGAACAAAATGTTTAAAAAAAAATTCAAAACAATATTTACATGCTAGCATTTGGGATGGCAATGTATCCTTGTTGGTAAGGATGCATTTTGAATAGTTTAATGTTGTAGTTTATAAATTTCTTTATGGATGAAGTTGAGTGATCTAATTTTGTTTCCTTTTTTTTCATCTATAGACTTCAGAAAGAACGAGCAGAAAAAGAGAAGCTTGTGCACCAACGCAGGGAGGAATACCTCCAAAGCTTGCAGTATCAAGAGCAAATGGAAACTGCGCACAATCAAGAACAAAGGTATGAATATGAAATACATGCCACATGGTCATAATGGTGAACCATCGGATCGGATTATATACGTAGATTCAACAATTTTGAAAATACTTTAAGGGAATAGTAAAATGCAAGGAGCTAGTGTAGATTGGAACCTTGTCTTGCAAGTATCAATATACATTGACATAGAAAGTGTCTCAGTTAGTTTCTTTGAAAGAAAACTCTCCGGAGGAATCATAAGACTGATCCAGACGTGTGAAAGCACTTCTCAAAAACGTTGCAGAGGACAAAATTGATTTTTTTTTTTAAATCGAAAAATGTTATAAAACACTGCCGCGTTTTCAAAAGGAGGTATTTCATTTTTCTTTTCGCAATTAGTCGAGAAGCAAACCGATTAAAGTTTCAACGAGCCAAAAACGACTTTAATGCCCACATTTAGAGCATCAAATTCTACTTGTCCCCAAGATAGTAAACATTTTGGTCGTTTGTAAAAAAACATTAAGTATTCGACCTCATCTTCCATCTCAAAGCTCACTTACAATGAAATTCCAGCTGTCACCTCTCTACACGAAGCCAATTTGCTTTCTGATCATTTTGCAGCCAGTTCCATGTTACCAGATAGTGCTCAGACTTCTCGTGTAGACAACGTAGAACATTCTATAGGACCAATCTACTTTCGTACTCGTAAGTCGCAAGAGCATTAATTGATCTTTACATTCACAAATCGCCTGGTCCAAATGGCAAATCATCTGGTCACGCTGTCAAAACCACTGCGTAAGCTTTTCCATCTGTCATATGCATTAGGAATCTTCCCGAGTAGATGGAAAATAGAATTTGTCCAGCATTTCCCTAAAATGGCGAATCTTCTTCTTTCTCCAACTACCGACCAATTGCACTTACCTAACCTTCTTTCTATGGTCATGGAAACGCTCAAATATATGAATCACGAAAACTCCCCAATGGTCGACAATAAGGTTTTTGTAGCAACATGTCCACTGGTTAGGATGATCTCACCAAAAAGTGGAACAAATCTATACACCTTGGTGGCGAAACAAGATTAGTGCCCTTGATATATCAAAGCCATTTGATAGGGTATGGCATCAAGCTCTTTTGTCGAAAATGAGTGCGAAAACAAAAAAACAAAATTAACAGGCATTATTCATTTATAGAACTTCTATCGTCGAAACCAAAAAGCTTTCCTTGCGCTCGCTATGTGTTAGTAACAACCTTCGTTGGACCGACTGCCAAATAATTCGAAATCGCTAAAAAACTCAACGAAATGTCTAAGTTTCTCTAATCGATGTAAGAAATATTTCACTCCTGATCTGGCCTCAATATAAAAATCATATGTACGCTCCAAACTTGAGTTCAACGCCCACATCTGGTCAAGTGCAGGAAAAACATCATTGCACCTACTGGATTGGATACAAAAGCGTTCGGTACAACGAACGTCTCGCTTGAACATCGTAAGATGTTAGATGCTCTTTCAACCGCCCCTTCAGCAATTCAACCGTAATACTCGCCGTACAACGGATGCTAATCAGTTCACCCTAAAGCCTATCTTCGGACGTACTATGAAATATAGAGATTCATTCCTAAACCGAACAACCCGAATGTGGAATGCTTTACCAAACTCAGTTTTTCCTCTCCATAACAATTTACAGAAATTCAAAACCAACGCACATCGGTATCTCCTCATTTCTACTCCTCTATTTCCTTAGTGCCCGCGCTGTGCTTAAGCACCATAAGGGTATTAATAATCCCTTGAATGAATGAATTAAGTGGCGCTACAGTCCGGAATGAACCTGGGCCGCAACCAACATGCCTCTCCAATTAGCCCGGTCCTTAGCTAACTGCCTCCAGTTGCGCACTCCAAGTTGGTTGAGGTCGGTTTCCACTTGTGCGCGCCACTTAAGGCGAGGTCTTCCTCTACTGCGTCCGACGTCTGGCTAGGAATCGAAGACTCTGCGAGCCGGAGTATTGGTGTCCATTCGTTCTACATGTCCTAGCCATCTTAAACGTCCAATGCGGAGTTTTTTGACCAGGGGCATGTCGCTGTACAGCTCGTATAGTTCTTGGTTGAATCTTCGTCTTCATAGCCCGTCAACGCAAACGGGACCGAAGATTTTTCGAAGAATTTTCCTCTCGAATCTACCAAGGATTTCTTCATCCGCTTTTGATACGGTCCATGCTTCAGCGCCGTAGAGCAGGACTGGGATGATCAGGGTCTTATGTAGGATCTCCTTAGTAGTTCGAGTGAGGGCTTTACTACTAAATTGCCTTCTTAGCCCGAAGAAACAGCAGTTTGCAAGAGTAATTCTTCGTTTGATTTCTGACGAGATGTTGTTGTCAGAGTTAATAGCGGAGCCGAGGTAGACAAAGTCCCGTACTACCTCAAAGTTATATCTGTCAATGGTGATGTTCTGTCCATTTCGTCGATGTTGTGTGTCCTTTCGTGTTGACAGCATATACTTAGTCTTACCCTCATTTACTGCTAAACCCATTTTCGCCGCTTCCTTCTCTATACTAGCAAACGTGGCTATGACATCACGTTGAGTCCTACCAATGATGTCAATATCGTCAGCGTATGCTAGTAGTTGAACCGACTTTTGGAAAATTGTGCCTCTGGTGTTGGCTTTGGAGTTTTGCACAATTCTCTCAAGAATCAGATTCAAGAAGTCACATGACAGTGCATCGCCTTGCCTAAATCATTTTTTGGTATCGAATGTGTCGGTGAGGTCGTTTCCGACCCTGATGGAGCAGCGAGAATTCTCTATCGTCATCCTACACAAACGGACGAGTTTGGGCGGTATACCAAAACTAGACATGGCTCTGTACAGTTCGTCTCTTTAAATGCTGTCATATGCGGCTTTGAAATCGATGAATAGGTGGTGGGTATCGATTTGGACTTCTTGAGTTTTTTCCAGGATCTGCCGAAGTGTGAAAATATGATCGGTTGTGGACTTTCCTGGCCTAAAACCACACTGATAAGGGCCAATCAGGTTGTTAGTAAACGGTATCAGGCGTTCACATATTACGGCAGATAGGATCTTGTAGGCGATGTTGAGGAGACTTATTCCTCTGTAGTTGGCGCAGTTCAAAGGGGCTCCTTTTTTGTGGATCGGGCAAACGATGCTGAGGTTCCATTCTTCAGGCATATTTTCATCCAACCAGATTTGGCTTATGAGTTGGTGGATGTTACTTACCAAGTCATCTCCGCCGGCCTTATAAAGCTCAGCGGGAAGGCCGTCATTTCCGGCAGCCTTATTAAGCTTGAGTTTAGATATTGATATCCTCACTTCACTCAGGTCGGGTGGTTGGCAGTTATTGCTGTCGTTGCCAATATTGAATGGTTCGTTCTGCCTGACACCGGAATATTGTTCGTCATCGCCGTTTACCAGTCTGCAGAAGTGGTTCTTCCATATCCTCAGCATCGACTGTGTCTCAACTACAATATTTCCTTGTTCATCTCGACAGGCTTCTGTTCGAGCCTTGTATCCTTGGCTTTGACGTTTTACACTTTGGTAAAACTTGCGAACATCGTTCCTGGAGTGGCACCTCTCTATATCCTCGATCGCGCGCTTTTCTTGCTCTTTTTCTTCTTGCTGAAAAGCCGATGTTCTTCCCTTCTTCTTTGCCCATAGAGCTCAATGGCAGCTCTCGTCTTCACTTGCAGCTTAGCCTTGTAGGCCTCGTTCTTGGCTGCGAGCATCTGTCGGCATTCCCCATCAAACCAGGGGTTTCCTGCTGGTGGGCGCGAGAAACCTAGCACATCAGTTGCGGCTGATCTAATGGCCTGTTGGCATCGTTGCCATTGCTCTTCGACATCCGATGCTGGTGGTATGGTGTTAATCGAGAGGTTAAGGGATACGCGTTGTGCGAAGGTCTTGGCGGTCTGGCACTTATTACATCCGAATAAAAGCTGCTTCTGCTCACTATAACTCGGTCCGTAGTAGATGTCACAGTTTTCATCCTCTTTTTGCCCGGCCCATCCCATCGTATTTCCTGGTTGCCAGTAATATCTGCTTTGTAGCAGCTTAAGGCTTCCGCTAGTTGTTCGCCAGCACCTCGCCCGTTTAATGTTCTTACTTTCCAGGTGCAGATACGAACGTCGTTGTCCTTTCTTCGTTTAGCATGGTCGTCAACAATAAAATCAGTCCTTTCCGAGGCAATTGGTTTTTCCGTAACAATACTTTTTTCCATGGGTGGGTAGTAAACCCAAAGTACAACCCCCAAATTGGAGGACCAGTTCCAATTTATTAAATACTCCTACTATTCAACTTATAAACGAAATTTATTAAAACTTTTATTTTTAAAATCTACTTTCAGTGAAATTCTGTGATTCTCAATGCTGCTTCCCCCTAAAAATGGAAGTACCAAACACAACCGCAGGGAAATGGAAATGGAGGACTTTTAATGGATAACAATGACGACGATGTAGACAAAAAAAAAAGAGAAACAATCTTCAAAAAAACAGAAAATAGTTCGCGTATGAAATTAAATTTTTTTTATTATCTTTAGAACTATTTAACCTTTTTGAACCTACATTCTCAATTGAAAAACAAAAGAAAACCAAAAAAAAAAAACTCTTATAATCAAAGTTAGTTGAAGTTAGTGCGATATCTCCTCACACATATATATTTTTTCGATCTTTTATCACCTCTTAGTCCTAGATGGTAATATAAAATTTACCTTTTCACCATTTAGGACTACAAAACAAAAGTCGCACTGTTTTCTCTCTCTTTCTCTCTCTCTCCATACATTTAATAAAAAAAAAACACAAATACCTATAACTACTGCTAATATTCCTTAATCTTATAAAACAAAATAAATCTAATATGCCAACAATTTAAAAAGAAAAAAAAAGTCTCAACTGTGATCCAACAGTTGACACATTAACTAATCAAATAAGTCTTCTTCTAGTATTTACTCGTGTAGACAAAAACATTTTTTCAGTTCAAAATAATTATTTTCTTCTCATCTCCTTCCTCATATAATGTTAGAACTAAAAAAAAACGATTTTACTATATAAAATAAGAATTTTAAGAAACAACATAAAACTGCTTAAGAATTTTTCTTCAAAGGAAATAAAAACAAAATAAATCACACATACAATTTGCAAGTTACTTGCCTTAAAAAATAAAAATTAACATTAACATTAGAGAAGATAATAAAACAAATTTTTTCATTTGTCAAAATTTTAAAACTTGTATAACACTTTTTAAAAAGACAAAAAAGTTATGGGAATTTTTTAAATAAAAAAAAAAACAAACCACGTATTATTCAAAGAAAAAAAAACCAATTTAACATTTAAAATTGCTTTTTGCACTTTTGAAGTAGACTTTCATAATGAAACATTTCAAAACAATTTAACTCGAACAAATAAATATTTAAACAAACATAAAAAAAATTATACACATACAGAGTTGTAGAGAGTGTGCATTTCAGAAATGCATGCAAATTAAAAAAAAAAACCAAAAACAATAATTATATAACAAACTGCATACATAATTTTAAATGTATTTAGGAAAAAAAAACATTTATGAATAAAAAAGAACATTAAAGTTGTTTTCTTCCGTCCACATTGTTAGCTTTCATAATGTTATATTATATTATAATAGTTTTGGGCAAATTATACCTCACTTTTAACGTATTGTATTTTTTAACAAGAAAAAAAAAAAAAACAATTTAACAAGAAAAATACCAACATTATAACAATGTAGAGTTGTAGAGTGATTTATTATTGTAAAACAATTTTTTCTTTCTTTTTTAAATTTTTTTTATTGTTAATGGAAAAAGTATTTAAAGAATAATTAATTAATTCTCATCCTGATCTTGTAATTTTAAAAATTCAAATTGATCGATGAAATGAGAAGTGTAGGTAACCATGGTCAGCATATATGGCAACCCTGCTGTTGTCTGTGAGGACTTGAAACAAAAAGCGAGGAAGAAAAGTCGGGTATGGCAGGTTGACTGTTGATTATGAAACAAAACAACTAACACTATCAGATCTTAGTTTTTTACAAGCAGCATCTAGGAGCAGAGATTTGCCATAGCATATCATATGCGTTCACTGGCTTCTCATTAAGTGCATTTGTTAGTGGGACATGACAGAACATAAAAGTTATACGAACCTTCCCGGGTATTACAACCAATAGCACTTAAAAATGATTATTGGTGAAAGAAGAACCCCACGCTGGGCGCCAATTTGCTACGAAATCTCCTGCGAGTGAACTGTCAAACACAGACCACTCACACGAAGATTCACAACTTCTCATGGGTGGACTACGAGAGGCTTGGCTAGCTCACTGTGCGGGGTTGGTTCGATCTTGAGCGCTTTTGCTTCCAAGCGAATGATACATTTTTAGACGCCATGTAAAATTGCGAAAATTAAGAAACCTGAAAACAACCGAAAATTAGAAGAAAGAAAATCTAAGAAAACTAAAACCGAAATGAAATATGTACCCACGTTGGTTGGTGCGCCCAGTTGAATTCCTATTCAGACGATTTTTTTTGGCTTTTTTTCACCCAAAAGTTTTGGCGCCATGTAAGATTAGGAAAATTACGAAACCTGAAAACAACCGAAAATTAGAAGAAAGAAAATCTAAGAAAACTAAAACCGAAATGAAATATGTACCCACGTTATAAAATAGGGGTGGTGCGCCCAGTTGAATTTCTATTCAGACGATTTTTTTTGCCTTTTTATCACCCAAAAGTTTTGGCGCCATGTAAGATTAGGAAAATTAAGAAACCTGAAATCAACCGAAAATTAGAAGAAAGAAAATCTAAGAAAACTAAAACCGAAATGAAATATGTACCCACGTTATAAAATAGGGGTGGTGCGCCCAGTTGAATTTCTCTTCAGACGATTTTTTTGCCTTTTTTTCACCCAAAAGTTTTGGCGCCATGTAAAATTAGGAAAGTTACGAAACCTGAAAACAACCGAAAATTAGAAGAAAGAAAATCTAAGAAAACTAAAACCGAAATGAAATATATACCCACGTAATAAAATAGGGGTGATGCGCCAAGTTGAACTTCTATTCAGACGATTTTTTTTTGCCTTTTTTTCACCCAAAAGTTTAACCAAAAATGGCTGACCACGAAAATGGCGCCCGATCGATTTTTTTCCGAAATTTAACATAAAGATAGTTTAGAAAGGCTCGCGTGTCCCGTCTTTTCTCGGGATTTTTGAGGTCGCGGAACAACAAACGATTTGATCAATGTCGAACTATACTTTGTGGGGTTCGCTGGAAGGAAAAATCATCGACAGACATTGCAGAGGTTTTATCGCGAGGGAACCTTCTGCAATAGTGAGGGACTTTAACCCGATCTAAAAAACCTCCCGAAGACTGACTTTTGTATGTCTTCAAGGAATCGCACCTAGTCGTTAGACTAATCAGCAATTTATTTTTCACATGTATTATATAACGATTTCACACTTTAAAAACTCCACTTATCTATCTTTTTTGTACTTTCTTCCCCCTACTTTCACCGACTTCTGTTCTTTGTAGCTCTTTCCTTAAGGCTGAACTATAATAGAAGGAAGCAATCGGAAGCTAATGTCAAAATTCTAAGTTAAGTTTTCTTCAGTACTCTCAATTACTCAAGTTGCCCATAATAGACTTTAGAGAATGGAATTGCAAACAATAAAAACAAAATTTCGTTGCTTAGGAACTTACAAATTTAAATGTACACAGCAGTTGAAGTGAAATGTAAAATTTGTGTATGAAAGAACAAAAGAAAGAGAAAGAGCGAATCAATTCACTTTTTCGTAAGTGAGCAAAAGTGAACGAATCGAAGCGAAAAACTATTATGGTCGTACAATACAAATTGCATGTGTTCGCACAGTTACGGAAGTCGTCGTCCGCAACCAGCTTCTATTATAGTTCAGCCTTAACACCTTCTTCCCTTCCTGATACCTAGTTCTCCTCGTCTAAGCTCCAAATTTTCCACGAAATGTAATACTCTCAAAAAATACTTCTAATCTTTCCGCTAGATGTGGTTGTGGATTCTCTTTGTGACAACGATTCCGTGAACCAGAATCGTTTCCCTTTCACACCTGGTACTCTCCACTCATAAGCCTACAACGACTTCTCATATTCTGCCCTTTGGCTGGAAAGTGTGTTCGCGCTTAATCATTTCGAGACACCTGCGTTCACAAGTGACTGGTCTTACTGCAATTTTTAAAGCATCGACGTCAGGTATTTTACCGACGTGTGCTATCGCTGACTGCCACATCACATTTTCTCATTCAATTGGATTTTCACAATCACAACAGGTTTTTCGTAGCCACTTGTGTCCTAGGAAAACCCCGGTGTCTATCCAGAACAACCATTTTCTGTTAATCAAACATTTGCCCCGACTGTCTATGTTAGATTGATGGAGAAGATTAAATTTTATAAGGAAGGAATGGAGAGATGAACTGCCAAAAAACAATTTTTTCGAGAAGATTTTGGGGGTAGGGATTTCCATTTGGGTGCCATCTTTAAATTATTTTTTAATATTGGGCTCTAGGCCGTTGATTTCACCATTTGCCGGTTTGACTGCTCTCTCAGCCCTATCGAGGTATCCGTCAGAGCGGATCATTTTCTGCAATGCATACATCGTCGCACCTTCAAATTCCATTCGAGGTATATGTGATCGGAAAAAAATAATACACAAATGCGACGGCTTCACTTCACTACAATTCGTAAATCAATTCCGCGAAGAATTTGTGTCGGAGGAAGTCGGAAAAACAATGCACTCAGCTATCAAAAATTTCAAGAAAAATGCCCCTGAACGCACTTCAACGCAATTGGCCGGTATGCGTTACAAAATGTCGGAAAAATATTCCGAACAGCTTTTCGAAAGAATACCTCGAAGCAAAAATCCTCCGAATCGTACAAAATCGGAGAATTTTCCGCTCCGATGGATACCTCGATAAGGCTGAATATGACAGCTTTCAGATAGTATGATAGCTGCCTTTGGGAACATTGTCAGTTGTCTTAGGACTATCTTTGAACATGATGGTCCATGTCTTTGGTGTCTATGTGTGTTCGTTTTTGTTTTCTTGAGAGTGTTTTACATGGCCGTCCGCCTTACCACCTCAGTTAGTCCTCCGTTGCTCCAGCGTTGAGGGAAAGAGATCGTCTGCTCCATGCCATCGAACTATTTGCGTTTTCACCAATAATATAATGGCGCAAACGATTCGTTGGGGTATAGGCTCCAGGGAAATGAGTGTCTTGAAAGTCTTTCATTAATTTTCAATGAATCGGTCACACATTTCGACCGATACGGCCGCTATTTCTCGTTCAATATTGGCTCTGAGCTCCTCTAACGCCGTTGGCTTGTTGGCATATGCCAATGATTTAATGTAAAAAAAAAGTTCTAGAGGCGTTGAATCACAAGATCTCGTCGCCCAATATACGGGTCCGTTTCTCTATATAACACATACACCGATTGAGACTTCAATAACTCGATTGTTGCACCCGCTGTGTGGCTTGTGTCGTCGTCTTGTTGGAACCACATATTACTGATGTCCAATTCATGTAATTGATCAAAGAAATAACGTCCCAACATGTCTCTGTAGCGAGTACTATTTACAATAACGTGATGGTCATTGACGAAAAAAAAAATCTTCCCAATGAAACCACTGCCATGAAAACAGCACCAAACTGTGACTTTTTACCGAATGAAGTGCTGTTTCATAAAGCACGTGAGGGTTCTCACCTGTCAACTGCCCAGTAGTGCATATTTTGCTTATTGACGACCCCGTTTAATCAAAAATCCTTATAGACGACCCAAACTTTACTTGAACCAAAGATTATGAATTCTATACAGATGACGCACTCCATATAAGAAAAAATTGTTCTATGGCACGACCCGTTTTTGTTCATGTTTTTCATGATTTTTCATGCACACCGGCCGCCCGTACCATGAAGCTACTGAGCAAAAGTTTCTGTTTTTTGTTCTCAATGCGTCATCTGTATAGAGTTCATAATCTTTGCTTGAATGCACACATCAAACATCGTTGCACCTACTTCATAGGATATACAAAAGCGTGCGATAAAACTGATAGGAGACTCAACCATAGCGAAGTCGATAATTTCGATCGAATATTGTAGAAATGTCTCCTGCCTTACACTCTCTTACCACAATTTACAGAAATTTGAAACCAGCACACATTGGTATCTCCTCTCGTATTCTTCTCAATGTTACGAACCATAACACAATGAGGAGATGAAGGATACAAATACAAATTTTTGGCCCAACGGGCTCGTTAATACGGGCTCACCTGCCAACAGAATCATCACACCCCCTGATGCGGTGTGTTGACCTTGGATTTTCGGAGCACTACAATCCACAGTTTTGCTTGTTGCCTTAAATGGAAATGCGATTCATCCGACATCATAAAATTATTTAACAAAAAATAAATTTGTATTCTATTGGTCGTCAGTGGTCTTGCGGCAGTCCTTGTACAATTTAAATTTTGAATGGGTATATCTCAAAATCCAACTGTCGTGGACATGCCTGAAATGATGACGAGCCTTAATTCAATATATGGATCATTTGCAAAACTCTGCCGCACAGCTTCCACAATGTCTTCAGTGTGAATATTTCGATGAGCACGGAACCCCATTTCTCAAAACGGTCGACCAAACTTGTGTGTGCGTGTGTACTTCCTACACGATGGCGGGATCTCCTGTTTTCTACAGACTACGAACGGCTTTGTTGAGATAAGACGAAAGATAGGAAAACTATTTAGAAACGCGTTCATTCTCGTACATCTTAAACCTTTTAAATACATTTATACTTCCCAATTTTTCGTTACACTTTTTCGTTTCAGAAAATTCAATTCACACCATCCATTCACACCAAAAGAACTTTCACGTCTGCGTGAAGCTCCTTAAATGTTCTGCTCGTAGCAAAACTAACGTAGGTAGATCTTAAATCCTCCACCACCTCAGTGCTTGTTTGACTTACATACTTACTTAAGTGGCGCTACATTCCGGAATGAACCTGGGCCTCAACCAAGAGTAATTCTTCGTTTAATTTCTGACGAGATGTTGTTGTCAGAGTTAATAGCGGAGCCGAGGTAGACAAAGTCCCGTACTACCTCAATGGTGACGTTCTGTCCAATTCGTCGATGTTGTGTGTCCTTTCGTGTTGACAGCATATACTTAGTCTTACCCTCATTTACTGCTAAACCCATTTTCGCCGCTTCCTTCTCTATACTAGCAAACGTAGATATTGCTATCTGAACGATCAACTAAGTTTGACCGTCAACCTTGGGATCTCTATTAATTCCTTTATTGCGAAGGATAGAAAGATCCTGGTTGCTGCGTCGAACTATATCAACGGTTGCGAATAAAGCGAAAGATACGAGATACGAATCACCAGATACCGAAAGATCGTATATATAAGTAGCGAGCGTAATCGACGAAACCAAACGAGCAGTATTTCCCCTAAGGGTTTAAGTACAAGAATGTCTTTTTTATTAATACAAATGGGTTTTTATACATGTTTTTGTGGCGAATTCAATAAACAATAAATATGGCGAATGGTATAAACAAAGCGCCAAAGTTGAATTAACAATTATGTATAAAAAGTAACGAGTACATTTATTTGAATTCAATGATTTGAATAATATAAAACGATTTGTATAAATGATGATGATGTTGTTGATTTGTATAAATGATGATGTTGCTGATGTCGTTGCGTGAACTTGCGCCAACATTCCGCCCCCTTTGAAAGGACTACCTTTCAACACGGTATTGCTGCCAGTTTACGAATAGGCCTTCTAAACTCTCCTCGTGGCGTTCTTACATCGGCGACTCTGACTCGACCATCTGGACCTTCTACGATTTTCGTAATTCTCCCCATTAGCCATTTTTGGGGTGGCAAGTTGTCCTCATGCACGATGACCAGGCTACCAACAGCGATGTTTGGACTGACTGATGTCCACTTTGCGCGACCTTGAAGTTCCTGCACGTACTCCGCTGTCCACCGTTTCCAGAAATGCGTTTTGACTGCATTTATTCGCCTCCATCTTTCAATATAGCTGATGTCTGAAACCTCAACTGCTGGTTCAGAGACTGCCTTCAGCGATGATCCAATAAGCAAATGTGCTGGCGTTAGAGCTTGAAAGTCGTTGGGATCCGTTGACATCGAAGTGATTGGTCTCGAGTTCATTATTGCTTCGATCTCCACCAGTGCTGTAGATAACTCTTCAAATGTCAGCTTTGCACCTCCCAAGCTGCGGTATAGATGGCCTTTTGCTACTTTCACGGCCGCCTCCCAAATCCCACCGAAGTGGGGTGCCCTGGGGGGTATAAAATGAAAATTTATGGTGGCATTAGAACAAAAATTTACAATGGTTTGTTGATTAGCTTTTTTGAACAACATATTACGCAATTCTACAAGTTTTGACTGTGTGCCAACGAAATTAGTTGCGTTATCGCAATGTATGTCTCTGGGGAGACCTCGACGACCTATCATTCTTTTCAGCGCTGCTATAAAAGCATCGGCTGAGAGATCCGACACAGCCTCCAAGTGAACTGCCTTCGATGAAAAGCACACAAAGACCGCCACATAGGTTTTGTATGGTACCTTTCCGCGAACCTTAAAATGCGTATATATGGGACCACAGAAATCCACTCCACAGCAAATAAATGGACGCGATGGAGTCAATCTTGTAGCAGGCAAATCTCCCATTACCTGCTCAAACAATTTTGGTCGATATCTGACACAATGAGGACACTTTCGAACAGTCTGACGTGCCACCTCCCGAACGTTGGTTATCCAAAACCTTTGTCTCGTTAGCGCCACAAGAGATTTTGGACCGGCATGGAAGTTCGAAATATGCAGATGTCGAACGAGTTTTCTCGTAAAACTGCAGTTTTTGGGAAGTAGAATTGGATGCTTACATTCCTCGGGAATGTTCGCATGCTTTAATCGACCCCCTACTTTCAACAAAATAACATCCTTTTCCTTCTGGATAAATGGATTTAACCACTTAATAAATCCTTTTATTTTTGAATTCGTTTTTATTGCTTCGATTTCCTCGGCGAAATACCTAAGTTGAATTGCATTCACTATTCTATGAAGAGCGTTATCCAGCTCTTCAACAGTAAGATGTTCGCCATATAGAGAGGTAGGATTTCTTAATTTGTTAAGAAACCTTTCGACGTATGCAAAGATTCGAAGAGTTTTTGTGTATGAACTGAATCGATCGATTACTTCAAGAATATAGTTGAGTTCTTGTTTGTGACAACTTAAGGCTGTTTTTCTTGTCTCCAACAAAGAATCCTCTGGAGAAATCGAGATTCCTACAGCCGATGGCCACTTTACCTCATCTTGGACTAGAAAGGATGGTCCTTTGAACCAGATTGATTTTGTCAGCTCCTCCACCGTACAACCTCGAGACACCACATCTGCCGGATTGTCGTGAGTTGGTACATGTTTCCAGGAGACCTGCTTTGTGTTTTCCTGAATTTCTGCGACCCGATTTCCCACGAACGTATTTAGTTTTGAGGAGTGAGTAGAAATCCAATGCAAAACAATTGCCGAATCCGTCCAAAAGTAAGCTGCTGTGTAGTTTTTATCCACAATCTTTTGTATTTTTACCCAAAGTTTGGATAAAAGATGGGCTGCACAAAGCTCTAAGCGAGGAAGTTGCTTCTTCTTCGCAGGTGCCACTCTGGATTTTGCAACTAAAAGCTTTACTCCCACTGACCCAGATGTATCTATACTTCGTAGGTAAATGCAGCAACCATACGCCTTCATGGATGCGTCTGCGAAACCATGTATTTGATAGCTAATTTTTGAATCCATTAAGACATATCGAGGAATAGACAGATTTTGAAGTGAGTGCAAGTCAATCATAAATTGACGCCACTCCGTGTCAATGGTTTGTGGAATGGATGCATCCCAATCCAATTTCTCGATCCACAGCCTTTGAAGGATGATTTTTGCTTGAATTACAATGGGACTCAGCAAGCCCATTGGATCAAAGAGCGACGATGAAAGGGAGAGAATAGATCTCTTAGTATATTTAGCATAAATCCGATTAGGTTTATAAGAAAAAATAAATTCATCCGACCGAGGATTCCAGGCAATTCCTAAAGTGCTAGTAAGATTGGATTCTGACAATCTTATCTCTTTCTGCTTTGCCTCATCGACAAAAAAAGGGTGGTTGCTGTTCCATTTTGACAGCTTGAGGCCAGCCGAATCTAAAATTGCAACGACTTCCCCACGTTTTTGGGCCAAAGTGTCCAAGTCGTTTGCTCCGGTCAGCATGTCGTCGACGTAAAAGTTCGACGTCAGAACCGACGCACCTAAGCTCAAGTTTTCTTGATTTTTATCAGCCAAGTACTGAAGGCATCGGATCGCTAAAAATGGAGCAGCTGACGTACCGTACGTTATAGTATTAAGTTGGTAAGTTTGGATAGGAGTCTGAGCATTTTCTCTCCATAAGATAAACTGCAGCCTTCTATGTGATGGGTGTACTAAGACCTGTCGATACATCTTGACGATGTCCGCGGTGAGAGCGTATCGAAAAAGTCGAAAGCGAAGTAAAATTATCAGAAGATCGTCCTGTATTGTAGGACCGACCATGAGAATACCGTTTAATGATATCTGCGACGATGTGCGACATGATGCGTCAAAAACGACGCGTAGTTTCGTAGATACACTATCAGGCCTAACGACGCATTGATGCGGTAAATAGAAATGAGGTATTTCCAGATTTGGATTTTTAACGAGCGACATATGACCCAAACATTCGTATTCTTTCAAGAAGTCGACGTACTGTGTTTTCAACGATGCATTTTTGGATAATCTACGTTCGAGTGCTAAAAACCGTCTAAACGCGATATCGTAAGATACTCCAAGGCAACTAGGATCCTTTTTAAGGGGTAGTTTGATCATCAGCCTACCGCTAGGTGTGCATTCGATAGTGTCCTTGAAGTGCAACTCGCAGTCTTTTTGTTCTTCTGACCACTTTGACCGATGTTCTTGGATTTCTTCAAGTTCCCAGAACTTCTCAACGTAACTATCCAGGGTATCCTCTTTTGAGTTGACGCAGCATAATTTATTCCTGTTGCTTAGTTGACTGGTATATCTTCCTGATACGATCCAGCCTAACCTAGTTCGCTGCATTGATGGAAGTCCATCACCAAGTTTAACCTGACCTTCTTGTAGCAAATCAAAGAAGGCTTCAGCTCCTAACAACAAATCTATGCGAGAAGGCTGGTTGAAGTTTTCATCGGCGAGTTCTAAATTGCGTGGAAGATTCCAACTAGTGACATTAAGTGCTGCTTCCGGCTGATAACCAGTAATAGATGGCGCGACTAACAGTTCCAAAGATACCTCAAAGTTGTTATACCTGGAGCGAATGATGGATTGAGTTTGAAATTTGATTTTCGTTTCGGATACTCCAATTCCCACGATGTCAACATTCTTCTTATGTTTTTTAAGACCTAGCGAATTTGCGAATTTCTCATTTATGAAATTAACTTGGGATCCGGAATCGAGCAGAACCCTTACCAACTGAAAACCTCCCGATGAGTCCATGACAAGAACCAATGCCGTTGCCAAAATAACATGCGCTTCAGTGGCACGCTCCTTTTCCAAAGCAGAATGCGATGCAGCTGATGTTGATGGTATCTCTTCAGTTCTAGAAGCGGTATCTGTAGGCTGGGGTCTGTGCAAAAGACTGTGGTGTGATTGTTTGCACACCTTACACCTATAAGACGAGGGACATTTGGAAACGCTATGACCTTTTGCTAAACAATTTAAGCAAAGCCCTAATCTTTTTACGTTCGAAAATCGATCCATGACGGATAACTCAGTGAAATTTGAACAACCTGTGACGGAATGACTATTGTTTCTACAGAATATACACGCTCTTTGATTCGCAGCTAATGAAGTTTGAGACCGTTGGCTGGACGACGATTGTTTAGGTTTGTTGGACCATTTAGGATTGTATTCCGGTCGAAGCTGCTTGCTATCCCTTGCTTCCAGATATTGGCATCGCTTGCTAAGGATACTTGCACACTGCTTCCATTCAGGTAACTTCTGATAGTCCAATTGCTCGTCCCACTTTGACTGTGTTTCCGGATCAACCTTCGACATGGCAATATGTATGATTATTGCATTACAAATATTTTCGTACGATCCTATCGACATCAATGAACTAAATAAAGCAGAAATATTATCAACCAAGCTTCGTAATGATACAGATGAAGCCTTTGGAACCTTGGGTAATTCGATAAGTTCTGAGATGTATTCTAAAAAGATAAGGCAGTCATTGTCATAGCGCTCCTTTAGCCTTAAGAGTGCCTTTGTGTAGTTTTCCTCCGTAACTTGAAAAGCCTTAACTGTTCCAAGAGCTTGATCGACCAAACATGCCAACAAATAATTAAATTTTTCGATCTTACTCAAACTACTATCATTGTCAACCAGATTGTTAAACGAATTTATAAAATTCTTATATTCCGAATACCTCCCACTAAACCTTGGTAAACGCTGTTTAGGAAGATGACTAATCGAATGTGGAATAGCTACTGACATGTCTGCAACACTAGTGCGCCTACTAGTTCCCAAAAGCGAAAGAATTTTTGTTTTAGCAGTGATGTATAAGTCTTCTATTTCCGCGCGACAGGTATCACCTGCTACCAAGCCTTCTATCTTCGTCTGGTACGCTAATATTTGTTTGAAGTAGGACTCCAAAATCCCTAGACGACACTCAAGTTCAGTGGGTGTTAATGTATTTGAATTTGACTCCACCAAATTCTTTATACGGGAAATGCTTCCTTTAGTGGAAGCCCGTTGCTGCTTTAACTCCTCAAGTGTCTGTTCACTTGCCATTTTCACTGGAAACGCTTGATTATTGACGTTACCCCAAACCAGCAGCGATTAACTCCTATGAGCCGATTTAGTTGAGAAAGCAATTGAAGAAACCAAAATTATAAATGAGAGCTGGCAACACCTACGACAGCAGTCTGTAGGTAATATTGTGTAAATTCGACGAATGTTAATTTTACCAATATCCAAATTGGTTCGCAATACTTTTTACAAATCAGCTACTATTTCCACTATGCAACTATGGCGACAGCTTGAAGTTGTGTTTGTTACAAATGATTTATAAAATTTAAACCAGTGGAAGCTACCTAACTGAAAGTTAATTGCAATTTAGCGCACAGTTGGCATAAACGAAAACTCCTATCCAAAAAGCTTTCTTTCAGTGCAATGATCATGCAGCAAATTCTCCCGCGACGACGACGACGATAATTCCAATAAGTGATGAGGTGTGGGCGAAATATAGATCGATGCACTGAAATCAAGTGTGTATGCGAATGCGATGATGGCGAACCAGCGAGTTGTGGATTGTACAGATTTTGAGTGGTACAGCATGCGAACGAGCGACGACGAAAAATGTGCGAAAGTGCAGTGGGTGCGGTACGGGATGAAATTCAAATAAATTTCGGGGCGAAAGCTTTAAAACGATTTTTATGAGACAGAGTGGACACACGGTGGGTGCGGTACGGGATGAAATTCAAATAAATTTCGGGGCGAAAGCTTCCAAACGGTTTGTATGAGAAAGCGTGGACACACGGTGGATCTTATTTTCTCTCTTTTGTGGATTCTATCGATGTTTTACAAGTGGAAACATATTATGAATTTACGGAGATTAGCGAACTTGTTTCAGCGAATATAAATCGATGATTTTATTTCAATATTTTTGATGTTATATGTACTAGCGAATCAGCCCCGAATGACGATATATGTTGTTCATTTTTATTGAAAAAAGATATCATGCAGCATGCAGATCTAAATTATGTCAAATGTGCGTTTTCTAGTTGATGTTAATCGATTTTTCTTTATTAATTGACTACAATTCTTTTTCACGCATTTGAATAAATTTAGACTGTTACAGTCGGACGTACCTGGGTGGGAAATGTTATACTTATCTCCCACGTTTTTCTCTTGGCGATCTTCAGCTTTGTCCTCCTCCTGAGTGTTCCTTCGTCTTCCTCCTGCGTATTTCTCCGGGTCTTCGGGTTGATGCTCCGTTGTCTTCTGTTCACCTACACCATGCACTCGCGTGACCGAAACCGAAACCGAAAGCGCGGCGCGATTAATGTCTTTTAGGTATGTAATGTTCTGCACTTAGTTTTTCATTATTTTTCACTCAATTAAGTGCACTATTATTTTATATTGTTTTTGTACTTTGTAAATTAATTCTTACACGATTTGTATATGTGTGGATTTTCACTTGAACCGAGTTGGGCGCCAAAATGAACGATCAACTAAGTTTGACCGTCAACCTTGGGATCTCTATTAATTCCTTTATTGCGAAGGATAGAAAGATCCTGGTTGCTGCGTCGAACTATATCAACGGTTGCGAATAAAGCGAAAGATACGAGATACGAATCACCAGATACCGAAAGATCGTATATATAAGTAGCGAGCGTAATCGACGAAACCAAACGAGCAGTATTTCCCCTAAGGGTTTAAGTACAAGAATGTCTTTTTTATTAATACAAATGGGTTTTTATACATGTTTTTGTGGCGAATTCAATAAACAATAAATATGGCGAATGGTATAAACAAAGCGCCAAAGTTGAATTAACAATTATGTATAAAAAGTAACGAGTACATTTATTTGAATTCAATGATTTGAATAATATAAAACGATTTGTATAAATGATGATGATGTTGTTGATTTGTATAAATGATGATGTTGCTGATGTCGTTGCGTGAACTTGCGCCAACACTATCCTCACTTCATTCAGGTCGGGTGGTTGGCAGTTTTCGCTGTCGTTGCCAATTGTAAATGATTCGTTCTGCCTGACAGCGGAATGTTGTTCGTCATCGCCGTTTAACAGTCTGCAGAAGTGGTTCTTCCATATCCTCAGCATCGACTGTGTCTCAACTACGATATTTCCTTGTTCATCTCGACAGGATTCTGTTCGAGCCTTGTAGCCTTGGCTTTGCCGTTTTACACTTTGGTAAAACTTGCGAACATCGTTCCTGGAGTGGCACCTCTCTATATCCTCGATCGCGCGCTTTTCTTGCTGTTTTTCTTCTTTCTCAAAAGCCGATGTTCTTCCCTTCTTCTTTGCCTATAGAGCTCAATGGCAGCTCTCGTCTTCACCTGCAGCTTAGCCTTGTAGGCCTTGTTCTTGGCTGCGAGCATCTGTCGGCATTCCTCATCAAACCAGGGGTTTCTTGCTGGTGGCCGCGAGAAACCTAGCACATCAGTTGCGGCTGATGTAATGCGGCCTGTTGGCATCGTTGCCATTGTTCTTCGAGATACTGGTGGTATGGTGTGAATCGAGAGGTTAAGGGATAGGCGATTCGCGAAGGTCTTGGCGGTCTCTGGCGATTGCAGTCTGTCGACATTAAATTTTTTCACAGTATTTCTGGTTTGTTGTGGCGTGGTGGATATCCGCATCCTTACCTTGGCTACAACAAGGTAGTGGTCCGAGTCGATGTTGGCCCCTCGGAATGTTCGGACATCCAAAATACTGGATGCGTGCCTCTTGTCTATCCCAATGTGATCAATTTGGTTGACTGTTCGTTGATTTGGAGACCGCCATGTCCCCTTATGGATATCGAGGAAACCGTGTGCTGGCTATAGTGGCATTTCGTTCCGTAGCGAAGTCAATTAGCCTGAGTCCGTTACCAGACGTGTTGTCGTGTAGGCTATATTTTCCGACAGTACTGCTAAAGATGTCTTCTCTTCCTACCTATGCGTTGAAATCTCCCATCACGATTTTAACATCGTACTTCGGTAGTCGCTCATAGGTTTTGTCGAGGAGCTCGTAGAAGCAATCCTTAGCTATATCATCTTTTTCTTCCGTCGGAGCGTGAGCGCATATAAGGCTTATGTTGACGAATTTGGCCTTGATGCGGATTGTTATTATGCGTTCGCAAATGTCTTGGAAACATAAGACTTCTTGCCTAAGTCTGGCACTTATAACAAATCCGCATCCGAATAGTCGCTGTTTCTGCTCACTATAACACGGTCCGTAGTAGATGTCACAGTTTTTCATCCTCTTTTTGCCCGGCCCATCCCATCGTATTTCCTGGATGGCAGTAATGTCTGCTTTGTAGCAGTTTAGGGCTTCCGCTAGTTGTTCGCCTGCACCTCTCCTGTTTAATGTTCTCACATTCCAGGTGCAGATACGAACGTCGTTGTCCTTTTTTCGTTTAGCAGGGTCGTCAACAATAAAATCAGTCCTTTCCGAGGCTATTGGTTGCTTCGGAAAAATCTTATTTTCTGTGGGTGGGTAGTTAACCCAAAGCACAACCCCCAACCTGGAGGGCCAATTCCAATTTATTAGATACCCCTAGGACACGGGGCCATCAGTATCCACTACGGGATTGAGCGCTGCCGTTGGCCTTTCGGTTCATCTGCCACCATCTCTGTTCAAGGGGCCTGACTAACCCTTGAAATTCCTAGACAACCTGTTGTCCGAATATGTCAGAGCAGCTCATCTAGGTTCGCCTGGGACAGCAGGCCGGGTGTTCATCCGTGCCATTCTCACCAGGGTGTTTATAGTGTTGCTGTTTTTCGTCGTGTTATCAACACTCGCACTTAGCGTTTAGCAAGTCAAATCCGGTTGGATGAGACCAGTACCCGATGGTTACCACTTGGAGGTAAAAATAAGCACATTTGATGTGTAGTCAGAGTTACAACACTGGGCATTGCCAAGTTAACGCCAATCAGAGTCTACCTTCGTTCTACAACACCCAACCATCTTCTTTGACTGTCCATAATAATATTTATCATCATACTAAACCATCACTCGACATACAACGACTTTTCTTCTAAACATTAAATCTTAAACTTATTATAAAAAACTAAAATTAAAATCATTGTTAAACCCTTTTGTTTTGTAAATATACATGATAAATAGCCTCAATCTCCTATCGAACTGAAAATCAATATTCACTCAACAATCAAATATGTGCAATTCTTATCGTACTACTCCTCTTTCTCCCATTTTACCCCCCAAAAAAATAAAGAACCCTCCATTACCTAGAGTAAAGACTTGTTCAAAACAAAAAAAAATAAAATAAATATTTTCTTTGTTAGAAATGTCAAATGTTTCTTCCACTCATATTGTATTATACAACAACAAAATGGCAAAACAAACTAAGGCAATATTTTGTGACAAAAAAGTAAAAAAAAAAACGAAACAGAATAGTTAAATAAATAGTAAAATTTTATCAAGAAAAACAAAAAAATATGTATAACCAATTTATACATTAAAATATTTTCAAACAAAAAACTTAGTATTAAAAAATAAACAAAAAATCACGCAAAATAAAATAAAAAAAAACCAATTACTTATGAAAGTGCTTGTTAGTTGCTAATGAGTCGTACAATGCTTTATAAAAATATTTAAAAACCCATGAATTTTACTTAACAAAATCAAAATATATATAAAACATTTTTTTTTTCATCAACAAACAAGAAAAAAAATATTGTTCTCTTGTTGTAATTTTATTTTATATTTATTAAATCACCGTGTAAGAAAAAAACTTTATGAATATTAAAAAAACAAAATTATATATATATATTATATATTTGAATATATAATTATTACCTAAGTACCTAAGCCATTTGGCAAAAACAGTAGTTATAAAAAAAACAAAAAAAAAAACATATATATACTTATATTTAAGAAGAGAAACAAACATTTAACTAAAACACCAAATTATAAAGCGAACTCATAAGGATTCGTCTCTTAGTCTAGGAACATTATATATATTTAAAAAAGAAGTAAAAACTCATTTAGATTGTTAGCACTAAGCGTATCAATATTTTTACTATTATTAACACAAATAAAAAATAAAAATGTCGACTTTAAAACTTCCAATAAAAAAAAAAAACAAAACTAACAATTTCCAAGAGTAAATCTTTAGTGAATACAAGTTATAAAATACTACTTCTTCTACCACTACTAATATAAACTATAGCTAAAGAAAAATAATCGCCTGGCCTGGTGCGGGCCTAGCCACAAGATTCCTGCATATTTTCTTATAATTATTATTACTTATTAAATTATGAAAATTAAAACAAAAAACTTATATCAAATCGAATTGTTACTTCGCGCACTTCTATACTGCGACGACTCGGTATTGGGGGAAAAGTGTTTTTTTTTCTCTTCGTTTTGCGATAGCTTAGCTACATAAAACTATATATATATAAATATACAAATATATATCACCAACTTTTTATATTTTTTTGTTTTTTTTTTAACTAAAAGTAAAAAAAAATTCAACACCCTCCCCGTGTCCGATCGTACTAAACAAGCTTTAAACTAAATATTAAAAAGAAAAATTGAAAAACATACAATTTTTATTAAATTTAATAAAGAAAACAACCAAAAAAACTTATATGAATTAGTATATAATATTTAATCTTTTTTCAAAAACAAAACTACGTCTTGTCGTTTAGAGTCAGCATACAATTTTTGAAGAAAACAAAAATTCAAACATATTTTTCTGATATTTCAATTCTCCTAGTGAACTTAGATTTAATTTAAAACAAACAAAACTAAAACTAAATGAAAAACAAAAATCATACTAAATCAATGAAATAATTATAAACAGACAGAAAATCAGAGCTAAACCATTGTTTTCATAATTTTAGAGAACTTGTTTATTCGTTTCTTTTTATTGTTAACATATTTAAAACTTAAAAAAAGAAAAAAAAACTACACTTATTTTATTAAATATTAAACTATTAAAAAAAACGAAGCGACGTGTTTTTATTTTAGTAGTCATTGGCGTCGAAAAAAAGGACAACGACGTTCGTATCTGCACCTGGAATGTGAGAACATTAAACAGGAGAGGTGCAGGCGAATAACTAGCGGAAGCCCTAAACTGATACAAAGCAGAAATTACTGCCATCCAGGAAATACGATGGGATGGGCCGGGCAAAAAGAGGATGAAAAACTGTGGCATCTACTATGGACTGTGTTATAGTGAGCAGAAACAGCGACTATTTGGATGCGGATTTGTTATAGGTGCCAGACTTAGGCAAGAAGTCTTATGTTTCCAAGACATTAGCGAACGCATTGTAACAATCCGCATCAAGGACAAATTCGCCAACATAAGCCTTATATGCGCTCATGCTCCGACGGAGGAAAAAGATGATATAACTATGGATTGCTTCTACGAGCTCCTTGACAAAACCTAGGGACTACCAAAGTACGATGTTAAAATCGTGCTGAGAGATTTTAACGCAAAGGTAGAAAGAGAAGACATATTTATTTATTGTCGGAAAATATAGCCACACGACAACACGTCTGGTAGCGGACTTAGGCTAATTGACTTCGCTACGCAACGAAATGCCACTATAGCCAGCACACGGTTTCCTCGATATACATAAGGGGACATGGCGGTCTCCAGATCAACGAACAGTCAACCAAATTGATCACATTGCGATAGACAAGAGGCACGCATCCAGTATTTTGGATATCCGAACATTCCGAGGGGCTAACATCGACGCGGACCACTACCTTGTTGTAGCCAAGGTAAGGATGCAGATATCCACCACGCCACAAAAAACCAGAAATACTGTGAAAAAATTTATTGTCGAAAGACTGCAATCGCCTGAGACCGCCAAGACCTTCGCGCAACGCGTATCCCTTAATCTCTCGACTCACAACAAACCACCAGCATCTAATGTCGAAGAACAATGGCAACGATGCCAAAAAGCCATTAGATCAGCCGCAACTGATGTGCTAGGTTTCTCGCGGCCACCAGCAAGAAACTCCTGGTTTGATGAGGAATGCCGACAGATGCTCGCAGCCAAGAACGAGGCCTACGCTGCAGGTGAAGACGAGAGCTGCCATTGAGCTCTATAGGCAAAGAAGAAGGGAAGAACATCGGCTTTTCAGAAAGAAGAAAAAAGAGCAAGAAAAGCGAGCGATCGAGGATATAGAGGATGCCACTCCAGGAACGATGTTCGCAAGTTTTACCAAAGTGTAAAACGTCAAAGCCAAGGCTACAAGGCTCGAACAGAATCCTGTCGAAATGAACAAGGAAATATTGTAGTTGAGACACAGTCGATGCTGAGGATATGGAAGAAGCACTTCTGCAGACTGTTAAACAGCGATGACGAACAACATTCCGCTGTCAGGCAGAACGAACCATTCAATATTGGCAACGACAGCGAAAACTGCCAACCACCCGACCTAAGTGAAGTAAGGATGGCAATATCTAAACTCAAGCTTAATAAGGCCGCCGGAAATGACGGCGTTCCCGCTGAGCTTTATAAAGCTGGCGGAGATGACTTGGTAAGCAACATCCACCAACTCATAACCCAAATCTGGTCGGTTGAAAGCATGTATGATGAATGGAACCTCAGCATCGTTTGCCCGATCCACAAAAAAGGAGAACCTCTGAACTGCGCCAACTACAGAGGCATAAGTCTGCTCAACAGCGCCTACAAGATCCTATCTGCCGTAATTTGTGAACGCCTGAAACCGTTTACTAACAACCTGATCGGCCCTTATCAGTGTGGTTTAAGGCAAGGAAAATCCACAACCGATCAAATTTTCACACTTCGGCAGATCCTGGAAAAAACCCAAGGAGTCCAAATCGATACCCACCACCTATTTATCGATTTCAAAACCGCATATGACAGCATTTATAGAGACGAACTATACAGAGCAATGTCTAGTTTTGGTATACCGCCCAAACTTGTCCGTTTGTGTAGGATGACGATGGAGAATTCTCGCTGCTCCGTCAGGGTCGTAAACGACCTCACCTACACATTCGATACCGAAAAAGGATTTAGGCAAGGAGATGCGCTGTTATGTGAATTATTTGATTCTTGAGGGGATTGAGTAAAACTCCCGAACCAGAGGAACAATTTTCAAAAAATCGGTGCAACTACTAGCATACGCTGACGATATCGACATCATTCATCATCAGGACCCAACGTGATGTCATAGCCACGTTTGCTAGTATAGAAAAGGAAGCGGCAATAATGGGTTTTGCAGTAAATGAGGGTAAGACCAGGTATATGCTCTCAACTCGAAAGGTCACACAACATCGACGAATTGGACAGAACGTCACCATTGACAGATATAACTTTGAGGTAGTACGGGACTTTGTCTACCTCGGCTCCGCTATTAACTGTGACAACAACATTTCGTCAGAAATCAAACGAAGAATTACTCCTGCCAACCGCTGTTTCTTCGGGCTTAGAAGGCAATTTAGTAGTAAAGCCCTCACTCGAACTACTAAGGAGATCCTATATAAGACCCTGATCATCCCAGTCCTGCTCTGCGCGCAGAAGCAGGGACCGTATCAAAAGTGGATGAAGAAATCCTTGGTCGATTCGAGAGAAAAATTCTTCGGAAAATCTTCGGTCCCGTTTGCGTTGACGGGCTATGGAGACGAAGATTCAACCACGAACTATACGAGCTATACAGCGACATACCGCTAGTCAAAAAACTCCGCATTGGACGTTTAAGATGGCTAGAACATGTAGAACGAATGGACACCAATTCTCCGGCTCGCAGAATCTTCGATTACCAGGCAGATGTCGGCACACAAGTAGAAACCGACCTCAACCAACTTATAGTGCGCATCTAGAGGCAATTAGCAAAGGACCGAGCTAATTGGAGAGGCATGTTGGTTGAGTTCCAGGTTCATCCCGGACTGTAGCGCCACTAAAGTAAGTAAGTAGTCATTGCCGTCGAGATCAGTCTTTCCGCGAGTGATGTTTTCACCTGTGAGGACAACGATGATGGTACTGATATTGGACCTTTCAGCTTAATGCAACTGGAAGAGTGCTTTTGGTTACAATTATTCCAGCATTGCTTGGATAATTTATTTTTTTTTCGGGTGTAGGTGAAAATCGTTTATAGACAATGTGAGAGTAGTGTCAGATCCGTACTGACTAAAAACGCTACCCTTCGATATAATTTGCTTGTTATATACTTACTTACTTAAGTAGCTCTACAGTCCGTGATGAACCTGGGCCTCAACCAACATGGCTGTCCAATTAGCTAGGTCCTTAGCTAACTGCCTCCAGTTGTGCACTCCAAGTTGGTTGAGGTCGGTTTCTACTTGTGTGCGCCACTTAGGCGAGGTCTTTCTCTACTGCGTCCGACGTCTGGCTGGGAATCGAAGACTCTGCGAGCCGGAGTATTGGTGTCTATTCGTTCTACATGTCCTAGCCATCTTAAACGTCCATTGCGGAGTTTTTTGACAAGGGATATGTCGCTTTATAGCTCGTATAGTTCGTGGTTGAATCTTCGTCTCCATAGCCCGTCAACGCAAACAGGGCCGAAGATTTTTCGAAGAATTTTTCTCTCGATTCGACCAAGGATTTTTTCATCCGCTTTTGATTCGGTCCATGCTTCAGCGCCGTAGAGCAGGACTGGGATGATCCCGTATTACCTCAAAGTTATATTTGTCAATGGTGACGTTCTGTCCAATTCGTCGATGTTGTGAGTCCTTTCGTGATGACAGCATATACTTAGTCTTACCCTCATTTCCTGCTAAACCCATTTTTGCCGCTTCCTTCTCTATACTAGCAAACGTGGCTATGACATCATCTTGAGTACGACCAATGATGTCAATATCGTCGGCGTATGCTAGTAGTTGCACCGATTTTCGGAAGACCTCTGGAGTTGGCTCGGGAGTTTTCCAAAATCTTCTGAAGTTAACGAAGTCACATGACATTGCGTCGCCTTGCCTATATCCTCTTTTGGTATCGAATGTGTAGGTGAGGTCGTTTACGACCCTGATGGAGCAGCGAGAATTCTCCATCGTCATCCTACACAAACGGATGAGTTTGGGCGGTACACCAAAACTAGACATGGCTCTGTATAGTTCTTCTCTATAAATGCTGTCGTATGCGGTAGTAGGTGGTGGGTATCGATTTGGACTTCTTGGGTTTTTTCCAGGATCTGCCGAAGTGTGAAAATTTGATCGATTGTGGACTTTCCTGGCCGAAAACCACACTGATAAGGGCCGATCAGGTTGTTGGTAAACGGTTTCAGGCATTCACATATTAGGATCTTGTATGCGATTTTGAACAGACTTATGCCTCTGCAGTTGGCGCAGTTCAGAGGGTCTCCTTTTTTGTGGATCGGACAAACGATGCAGAGGTTCCATTCTTCAGGCATGCTTTCATCCGACTTGATTTGGCTTATGAGTTACCAAGTCATCTCCGCCAGCTTTATAAAGCTCAGCGGGAAGGCCGTCATTTCCGGCGGCCTTATTAAGCTTGAGTTTAGATATAGCTATCCTCACTTCACTCAGGTTTGGTGGTTGGCAGTTTTCGCTGTCGTTGCCAATATTAAATGGTTCGTTATGCCTGACAGCGGAATGTTGTTCGTCATCGCCGTTTAACAGTCTGCAGAAGTGGTTCTTCCATATCCTCAGCATCGACTGTGTCTCAACTCGATATTTCCTTGTTCATCTCGACAGGATTCTGTTCGAGCCTTGTAGCCTTGGCTTTGACGTTTTACACTTTGGTAAAACTTGCGAACATCGTTCCTGGAGTGGCACCTCTCTATATCCTCGATCGCGCGCTTTTCTTGCTCTTCTTTCTTTTTTCTGAAAAGCCGATGTTCTTTCCTTCTTCTTTGCCTATAGAGCTCAATGGCAGATCTCGTCTTCACCTGCAGCTTAGCCTTGTAGGCCTCGTTCTTGGCTGCGAGCATCTGTCGGCATTCCTCATCAAACCAGGGGTTTCTTGGTGGTGGCCGCGAGAAACCTAGCACATCAGTTGCGGCTGATCTAATAGCTTTTTGGCATCGTTGCTATTGTTCTTCGACATTAGATGCTGGTGGTATGGTGTGAATCGAGAGGTTAAGGGATACTCGTTGCGCGAAGGCCTTGGCGGTCTCTTGTGCTTGCAGTCTTCGACATTAACTTTTTTCACAGTATTTCTGACAGTAGTTCGGACATCCAAAATACTGGATGCGTGCCTCTTGTCTATCGCAATGTGATCAATTTGGTTAACTTTCCGTTGATCTGGAGACCGCCATGTCCCCTTATGGATATCGAGTTGAGGAAACCGTGTACTAGCACAGTTCCGTAGCGAAGTCAATTAGCCTAAATCCGCTACCAGACGTGTTGTCGTGTAGGCTATATTTTCCGACAATACTGCTAAAGATGTCTTCTCTTGCTACCGTTGCGTTAAAATCTCTCAGCACGATTTTAACATCGTACTTTGGTAGTCCCTCATAGGTTTTGTCAAGGAGCTCGTAGAAGCAGTCCTTGTAACATCATTTTCCTCCGTCGGAGCATGAGCGCATATAAGGCTTATGTTGGCGATTTTGGCCTTGATGCGGATTGTTACAATGCGTTCGCTAATGTCTTGGAAAATTTAAGACTTCTTGCCTAAGTCTGGCATTTATAACAAATCCGCATCCGAATAGTCGCTGTTTCTGCTCACTTTAACACGGCCCATAGTAGATGTCACAGTTTTTCATCCTCTTTTTGCCCGGCCCATCCCATCGTATTTCCTGGATGGCAGTAATGTCTGCTTTGTAGTAGTTTAGGGCTTCCGCTAGTTGTTCGCCTATACCTCTCCTGTTTAATGTTCTCACATTCAGGTGCAGATACGATCATCGTTGTCCTTTTTTCATTTAGCATGGTCGTCAACAATAATATCAGTCCTTTCCGAGGCTATTGGTTGCTTCGTAACATAATTTTTTTTTCCGTGGATTGGTAGTTAACCCAAAGTACAACCCCCAAACTGGAGGGCCAGGCCCTTGTTTTGACCCTATGACAGCGGGCCGGAAAATACCGATGGCAGTAGCCCATTTTGGGATATGAGCGCTGCCATTGACCCATTGAGGTCTCCTCCGCCACCAACTCCTTTCCTTCACCCTGGCTCAGTATTGGAAATCCCTATAGATCTGGTGTTCAAATATGTCGAAGCAGCTCATAGGGATTACACTACCAGCTCGATCACACTGGAGCTGTAGGCTCCACCGTTGACTCCATCTAGGGAATTCTTCCGCTGCCGCCCGAGAGTGAGTGCCTTAGTGAGAGGACACTCCTCCCCCTCTCTCGTTTGCTGTAACCAACGACCTTCCACAGGGGGTTATTACCCCATCTCCAGTTGAGGTTGTGTTCTCATGTAATCGCATCACTATCCTTAAACACCTGCTTTTGCCCGGTCCATCCCATTATATTTCCTGGATGGCAGTAATTTCTGTTTTTAAGCAGCAGAGGGCTTCCGCTGGTTGTTCGCCTGCACGTTTCCTCTTGAATGCACTTACATTCCAGCTGCAGATACGAACGTCGTTGTTCGTTTCTCGCTCAGCATGTTCGTCAACAATAAAAACAGTCCTTTCCGACACTCATAGTTGCTTTGCAAAAATTCTTTTTTACGTAAGTGGGTAGTTAGCCTAGAGGACAACCCTCAACCTGGAGCGACATGAGGACAACATTGATAAATTGATGGTGGGTGTTGATTTCTATATTTTGGGATTTTTCAAGGATTTGCAGAACTGAAGATTTTAATAGTTGTAGACTATACATAAAAGGGCGGATCGGATCGCTAGTAAACGTTTTAGGCGTTCACGTATTAAAGCAGACAGGTGTTAAGAATAAATATGCGACTTTAATTGGCAGAGTTCAGGGTTTCGTTTTTTTTTGTGGATCAGGCAATACGATGGTTCCATTCTTCAGGTATGCTTTCATTTCATAAAATGTTTCGTTGAGTGGATGGACCACTCAGAAAATCCTTATAGAAATAGTTGAAAGATAAGTTTGCACATGTATCAGCGAAGCTCTAAGATTGACCCTCTTCGCACCACTAGATGTGTGATAACGTTTGTTAAATTCAATTTGTTCGTTGTAATTCTACCTACCAATACATTTATGACTGATTCGGATGTGGATAATTTAGTAATGTTTTCTCCGAGATGTTTTACATGAAGCCATCGCCACACTTTCCTAAGCCTTGCAACGATCTGCAGGTCCCATATTTCGGGAACTAGTAACGCATTGTCTAAAAATGGATGATGAATATCTTTACCTTTTGTAACTGTTATAGCTACATGTAACAGTTACAAAAGATAATTATATTCTTTAAGATTAAGTCTCAAAAATCCCAACATTTCAACTTGAACCAGGGTCAAATGATATTCCAGCTAGGTTAGGTTAGGTTAGAGTGGCTGCCAACGATTTCGCCAGCACACTTACACCATTTCTTGCTCCATTGTGGTATCACTTGGATACTGTCCATTATCCTTGTTATCTGTGAGAAAGCCATTTTTCCCTTTTTGTCAAATCGGTGACATTTTAAAAATATTAGTCTCCAAGATGAAGCTTCCTTTTGTTTGATAGGGCCGGGCAGTTACAAATGTGATGACTCTTATCTTCCTGTTCGTCCATGCAGCTCATATAGAAGTTGTTTGAGTGGAGACCCACCTTTCTGCGTGCCTGCCTATTAAACAGTGTCCAGTGATGACACCTATGATGATTAGCGCCGTCAAGTATGATCTGTAGAGCGAAATCAGTCCCCTGGGATCTTCTCAAATCAAGCTTCGGCCAAATTTGTCTGGTTATTTGGATACGTCGTGCCAAGACTCGATCTGATGTTGCCCTAGTATTCTTTTCCATGTAGTGATAGGAATTCCTATAGTGCACCCGCGTCGGGTATAACTGGTAATTAAGTCCCGCATGTCTGGTGAGTTCATCAGCCTTACAATTCCCTGGAATGTCACTATGCCCAGGCACCCAGCATAGGTGATCAGGCAACGCTGCAATGATCAGTAAAACGGAAAAATAGTCTGAGATTTATCCTGTCTGATAAGACACCAACACCAACTCCGTCATTTGTTTTGAAGCCATCGGTATAAAAATGGATCGAATCATGTTGCACAGGTTCGTTACTCTCCCATGACGATCTGTCTGTGATTGTGTCCTGGAAACTCTTATCAAAGACAAAGCGATAGAGATCAAACGATCTCTGATCCTCACAAGCGATTAGTTTGATGTGGCCCTGATGCCAGTTCGCATCACGACAACAGGGTGGAGGCCCCGGATATTCCTTCATTATGCTGAGGAATACTTTAGCCATCTTGGGAGGTACCAGCTTCCACCGTTCGGGTGAAATTACCATCGATGGCGCTGCGGTCGATCACCGCTTGCATGATTCCTCCAACGATCGCTGTACCTTGGACGTAAGGTCCTTGCTCTTTACAGTGGGCACTCCTTTGTCAACTTTGGTTGCCCAGACTAGTTGGTCGTTCTGGATTCTTCCGGAATCCTCTGGATAAATTCCATTTGTCTTACCTCTGAGTGGCGTTGTCCATAATGAATTTTGGAAGGGTTGGACCACGAGCTTGTAGCTTTGCAGTCCTCTGCTTCCAAGATTCATTTTGACTTAAGAGGAGCGAGTGACTGCGAGCTCGAGGCTTTACAGTATTTCTCCGAGGAATCCTTAGGGGACGGTGAATGGGGTTCCAAACCCCTTAGCTCCGCGCGGCTATTGGTTGGGATGAGGAAATGCGAGCTTGAAGCTTTACCTTTTGACTTCCCTTCCAGCTCTTCAGGAACTACCCCAACAGCATATTCTGCGCTCCTGCTGTTGGCCGGTTTTGAAGGAGGACCGATCTCTGTAACATGGTTTTTAAATTGTATGCATTGTGATCTCACGAGTGGCGGAGAAAGAGGTCCAACTGCACAGATATCGGCAGTGCGTAGGTTAGGCTAGCTAATCCGAAGATCTCCAGGTATTCGGATATTCCGTTTGCGACTGAGATTTTTTGAGTGAGTCCCCAGTCAGGCTGATTCTCGGCACGGGTCGTGTGACACTCTTGGCTTCTGATCTCAACTGAGGATATTCCCGAGTATCTTTGATCGTACTAAGCTCCTACAACGCGACAAGATAGAAAGTATCATAGGAGACTAAAGGGCTAATGAACTTGCTAGATCCTACATTATGCTTCATATGGAAAATTAAGGTATTTCGTTCACTACATGTCAACTTTGACATTAAACCAATTGGAAACATGAGCTGCGAAAATTACAGAGCGATCGGACACAAGCAGCCTTATTGCAACAAGAGACCATAAAAAATGATCGCAAAAAAAACTTTAACTGTATCCTTACAGATCACTGTGTTATCAGCATTAAGGAAACAAATATTTAGACCCATTAACAATGATTTTTGCATATCCTTTTTGAGAGAATCTTCGTTCTTCAGATCCAGCTCATTGCAACAGAAAAAGACTCCACTTAGGTAGTTTTCATAATCTATGGATCTGGCTCAAAAATTACCCGGTTCGTAGGAAGTAGGCAATAAATAAAAATGAAAGCAGACCACCAAGTGGTATAAAAAAGGAATTCAAGTGTCCAGCCTCCTTAACATAACCTTAATCCAGTAGGAGGCTTGATATGAAAATTGATGACCTGGAGCAGGGTATGGATTACTTCAAGAAGTAACTCTCTAAACTAATAAGGCCACAATTGCGACAGAATTAATAGGGCTTTTGGCCTTTAACAAATATTGCCGATCCTGAGTGACTATTAAAAATGTTTGTCAAATCAATACCCCTTGAGACCATTTTTTTTAATGTAAAACCATTTTCATTCTGTATAACTAGAATTCCAATGGCTTCACTTGGACTAGCCGATCGTATAAATCCGTTTACTTAACCTCAATCAGATCAGTCGAATCATTATTCCATTTTATCGTTAACGAGACAACAATAGATTTTCGAAAGGATTTGACTTGGCATGCAGATACAACTGTCAACTGTTGTTGATTTGTTGTCCACGAAAACAAAAATGCTGATATCACTCGAAAAGAATGAAATCAATTGTTCGCTGAGTCGTGGCCAACCCACATTCAAAAACGTGGCTAACCATTGACGTTGTAGATAACGAAGTCTCTTGCTTTCCGGTCTAACTCATTGACCTTTCTGACCTGCACAGATAATTATGACAGTTTAGGAATTTCCTCTAATTTATCACCTGCCTTATGGAGTGTCCAGCTAATCGGAATCAATTAAACAATTTGCTGGATAACAAGCGATCACTTAATCTCTGTTCAATTTGCAGCCACATTTCCTGGCGTTTGCACAATCTGTCATTGTTTGCTTATAACTTTCCACTCCCCCATTGTAATGTAAATGAAACTACACGTTGAAATACATTTCTAGTGATTTTGAGAATATATCATGTCGGCGGAGTCTTGGTTGGGGTCTTAAACTGGAGGGTTTGTAGATATCTACTCTTATACTTTTCGCTGGGGACATATGGCATCAACAATGTGTACCAGTTATAACCGCACAAAGACACTAAAAATCAACGATAACGATATTTGGAGAGGTGATGACGAGATTTATGAGGACATATGTACCTCACTTTCTGATCACTGTCCAAGCCTTTTCCGTACCTTGATGAGTAGAACACTACTTTCAATGGATAACAGACCCCATTATGGATAACTGGGATCATGAGATGGTTTCTTAGTGTATGATGATCAAATGACCAAAAAAGATTGACGAAAACCATACAAACAGCAATATAACTTCACATTCGATCTAAGTATGGAAGGGGAGGGGAGGCTACTTTAGCTAACCTTAAACCTAACCTAACTTCACCTAGCCATTGCTACAACTCTGGTAATAAGGTCATCCACTTGTTTGAGTAGTCATGTCATGTGGTATTAATTTTTGACACAACGCCACAACACAAATTAGGTCCTAAGTTTAACTTACTTACTTAAGTGGCGCTACAGTCCGGGATGAGCCTCAACCTGAGCCTCAACCAACATGCCACTCCAATTAGCTCGGTCCTTGGCTTACTGCCCCCAGTTGCGCACTCCAAGTTGGTTGAGGTCGGTTCCTACTTGTGCGCTCCACTTAAGGCGAGGCCTTCCTCTACTGCGTCCGACGTCTGGCTGGGAATCGAAGACTCTGCGAGCCGGAGTATTGGTGTCAATTCGTTGTACATGTCCTAGGCATCTTAAACGTCCAATGCGGAGTTTTTTGATTAGGGATGTGTCGCAGTATAGGTCGTATAGTTCGTTGTTGAATCTTCGTCTCCATAGCCCGTCAACGCAAACGGGACCGAAGATTTTCCGAAGAACTTTTCTCTCGAACGAACCAAGGATTTCTGAATCCGCTTTTGATACAATCCATGCTTTAGCGCCGTAGAGCAGAACTGGGATGATCAGGGTCTTATATAGAATCTCCTTAGTATGTAGATCGAGTGAGGGCTTTACTACTAAATTGCCTTCTTAGCCCGAAGAAACAGCGGTTGGTAAGAGTAATTCTACGTTTGATTTCTGACGAAATGTTATTGTCAAAGTTATATCTGCTAATGGTGACGTTCTGTCCAATTCGTCGATTTTTTGTGTGTATTTTCATGTTGACAGTATATACTTTGTCTTACCCTCATTTACTTCTAAACCTATTTTTGCCGCTTCCTTCTCTATACTAGCGAACATGGCTATGACATCACGTTGAGTCCTACCAATGATGCCAATTTTGTCGGCGTATGCAAGTAGTTGCACCGATTTTTGGAAAATTGTGTCTCTGGTGTTGGCTCCGGAGTTTTGCACAATCCTCTCAAGAATCAATTTGAAAAAGTCACATGACAGTGCATCACCTTGCCTAAATCCTTTTTTGGTATCGAATGTGCAGCGAGAATTCTCCATCGTCATCCTACACAAACGGACGATTTTGGGCGGTATAACAAAACTAGACATGGCTCTGTATAGTTCGTCTCTATAAATGCTGTCGTATGCGGCTTTAAAATCGATAAATAGGTGGTGGGTATCGATTTGGACTTCTTGGGTTATTTCCAGGATCTGCCGAAGTGTGAAGATTTGATCGATTGTGGACTTTCCTGGCCTAAAACCACACTGATAAGGGCCGGTCGTTAGTAAACGGTTTCAGGCGTTCACATATTACGGCAGATAGGATCTTGTAGGCACTGTTGAGTAGACTTATGCCTCTGTAGTTGGCGCAGTTCAGAGGGTCTCCTTTTATGTGGATCGGGCAAACGCTGCTGAGGTTCCATTCTTCAGACATGCTTTCAACCGACCAGATTTGTCTTATGAGTTGGTGGATGTGACTTACCAAGTCATCTCCGCCAGCTTTATAAAGCTCAGCTTGAAGGCCGTCATTTCCGGCGGCCTTATTAAGCTTGAGTTTAGATATTGCTATCCTCACTTCACTTAGATCGGGTTGTTGGCAGTTTTCGCTGTCGTTGCCAATGTTAAATGGTTCGTTCTGCCTGACAGCGGAATGTTGTTCGTCATCGCCGTTTAACAGTCCGCAGAAGTGGTTCTTCCATATCCTCAGCATCGACTGTGTCTCAACTACGATATTTCCTTGTTCATCTCGACAGGATTCTGTTCGAGCCTTGTAGCCTTGGCTTTGAAGTTTTACACTTTGGCAAAACTTGCGAACGTTCCTGGAGTGGCACCTCTCTCTATCCTCGATCGCGCGCTTTTCCTGCTCTTTTTTCTTCTTTCTGAAAAGCCGATGTTCTTCCCTTCTTCTTTGCCTATAGAGCTCAGTGGCAGCTCTCGTCTTCACCTGCAGCTTAGCTTTGTAGGCATTGTTCTTGGCTGCGAGCATCTGTCGGGATTCCTCATAAAACCAGGGGTTTCTTGCTGGTAACCGCGAGAAACCTAGCACATCAGTTGGGGCTGATCTAATGGCTTGTTGGCATCGTTGCCATTGTTCTTCGACATTAGATGCTGGTGGTGTGTTGTGAGTCGAGAGGTTAAGGCTACAACAAGGTAGTGGTCCGAGTCGATGTTAGCCCCTCGGAATGTTCGGACATCCAAAATACTGGATGCGTGCCTCTTGTCTATCGCAATGTGATCATTTTGGTTGACTGTTCGTTGATCTGGAGACCGCCATGTCCCCTTATGGATATCGAGGTGAGGAAACTGTGTGCTAGCTACAGTTCCATAGCGAAGTCAATTAGCCTAAGTCCGCTACCAGACGTGTTGTTGATGTCGATGTAAAGATGTCTTCTCTTTCTACCTTTGCGTTAAAATCTCCCAGCACGATTTTAACCTCGCACTTTGGTTGTCCCTCATAGGTTTTATCAAGGGGCTCGTAGAAGCAGTCCTTAGTTGTATTATCACTTTTCTCCGTGGGAGCATGACCGCATATAAGGCTTATGTTCGCGAATTTGGCCTTGATGCGGATTGTTACAATGCGTTCGCTAATGTCTTGGAAACATAAGACTTCTTGCCTAAGTCTGGAACTTAAAACAAATCCGCATCCGAATAGTCGCTGTTTCTGCTCATTATAACATGGTCCATAGTAGATGTCACAGTTTTTCATCCTCTTTTTGCCGGGCCCATCCCATCGTATTTCCTGGATGGCAGTAATATCTGCTTTGTAGCAGTTTACGGCTTCCGCTAGTTGTTCACCTGCACCTCTCCTGTTTAATGTTCTCACATTCCAGGTGCAGATACGAACGTCGTTTTCCTTTTTTCGTTTAGCAGGGTCATCAACAGCAATATCAGTCCTTTCCCAGGCTATTAGTTGCTTCGTAACAATTGTTTTTTTTCCATAGGTGGTTAGTTAACCCAAAGCACAACCCCCAACCTGGAAGGCCAGTTCCAATTTATTAGATACCCCTAGGACATGGGGCCATCAGTATCCACTACGGGATTGAGCGCTGCCGTTGTCCTTTCGGTTCATCCGCCACCATCTCTGTTCAAGGGGCCTGGCTTACCCTTGAAATTCATAGTTAACCTGTTGTCCGAATATGTCGAAGCAGCTTATCTAGGTTCGCCTGGGACGTCAGACCGGGTATTCATTCAGCGCCATTGTGACCATTTGATTATAGTGTTGCTGTTTTGCGTCTTGTTATCAACACTCGCACTTATCGTTTAGCGAGTCAAATCCATTTGGATGAGACCTGTACCCGATGGTTACCACTTGGAGGTAAAAAATAAGCACATTTGATGTGTAGTCAGAGTTGCGAGCACTGGGCATTGTCAAGTTAAAGCCAATCAGAGTCTACCCTCGTTCTACAACACCCAGCCATCTAAGTTTAACGTCGATCTCAAATGGCAAATTTTATACTCTTAAGTGTACATCAGCTACTTTGGTAAAAGGTAAGGCGATTAAAAGGAATTTAGGGGATTTTTTTACTTTCACCATTTAAACCAGAGACCTGTTCAGTAGTCCAAACAGCAGACTACTAAGGGACCGTTTTATTCAATCAAAGTTGAATACAACTTGGGAATTTGTATCGCTATCTTTAGAAATTGCTTTTCTTCACTAAAAGTTGAATCTCTCAACTTACGGTATTCAAAAGTTAAGAAACTCCTCGAAATAGTCGAAGTTATCCGAGCAGAAGTAGAAGTTGACAGTTTGCTTTTGATATTGGAAACCAATTCGAAGAATTCTACCACAAATACGAGCTACCTTGCAACGCCTTTCCTGAATGTCACAAAAGGTGTTGAAAACTATTCAACAAATCGCAGATTCAGATTCGAAACTGCGTCGAACGTTCGTACGGAAGTTATAAGAGGCGGTTTACAGTATTGGCGACTGGCTTTAGGTGCAGAGTTGAAGCTGTTCAATCAATCATCATCGCTTGTGTCGTCCTACATAACATAGGTTTAGATGAAAATTAATCGCAACCAACACCAGAAATGCCCGGATTCGCTGATGTGCTACGCTTCAATGGCCGTTCGCTCCCCATCAATTTCAGCCTGTTCACATTCAATTGCAGCTCTTTTGAAATCTAAGGCAGCTCGTTCGTATTCGCACTTGTACCGCTCTCTCTCTCGCCCTCTAAAATCTCAATTTCAATTTATATTTTTTACTATTACTGTTTGCAAAAATTCCAAATAATTAGTTTTGGCCCAAATATCCCTAAACGGAATTTTCAATTTTGGTCAATAACGGAAAATTACATAGACACCGATTCCTTTAAATTCCGGAATAAACGTTCGTATAATCCAATGTCGACATTATTTTTATCATTTTTAGCATCAATAATCAAAACTACTCCCACAGCAACAAATCGTTTTTTCACAATTTGTTTTTTTTTTTTAAACGTAACTGCTTTTGATCAACAGGCAAATCCAAAGTTGAGACTGACATATCTGTGTCATCAGTCACAAATATCCCAGGGTATTTTTTGAAACAGCAAGTACGCCAACTTGCGAATTTTAACTTTCAATTCTAGAGTTGAACTAGTGAAAAAAAAATCATTTTTCAACTTGCCGTTCAACTCTGGAGTTGAAATCAACTTGGAAGTTAGCCAACTTGGGAGTTTTCGGGAAGTTAAGGAAGCCAACTTGGGAGTTTTCGGAAGTTAAACAATAGTGAACTAAACCACCTTTAATGTACCCACATTCGACACTATTATGCATTAATCTTTCATTTGGACATGGTTTTACTTGACCGCATTAATAATGGCGCCCAATTTTGGATCACTTTGGCAACGAAGTTGGCCTTAGTTTCGAAAATGAGACGAAAATTGGTGTCCTCTACTGTTGATACCATCATTACATCATCCCATCATAACCACCAACCAGAAAGTCTACGTCAAATCCCAAGATCCCAGCGGTCAATTTGTCATCTTATCTTCCCAGCTTCATCTGCTCTGGAAAGCACAAGACCAGGTCTTGAATATTGTTCTAATGTTTGAAGTCCGACCACAGATTATACACTAAGCTTACTGGACTCTATACAAAGGCAAGGAATCCGCCATATCCCTTACTTCTCCAACCCGTGACTCAGCGAAAATTTGTAGATCTGTCACTTTTTGAAAGGCACTATATTGCCAGATGTTGAGAAGAGTTTAGAAAAATCATGCCAAGACTTTTGGCATTTCAACTATGATAAAACTACTACAGATATGAATTTAAGCATTTTTACCATGAGCTTCGAAGACGTGTTGTTATTAGTCGATGGCGTAGATGCGCAGAACTTGTCAAAAATAAAAACACGAAGACGATTTCTACTTGCATATATCATGCACTTCAACGACCTACAAAACACACTGTTGCAGTTCAAAGGCTCACAGTCCATCTAATAACGACACGAACAAGGCAATACTCAAACTTTTAATATTACAGAACGAGCAAACATTGGGGCGAACTTCCAGAAGTGTGCAATCCAGTGTGCAATCTACACAAATTCAAGAGCAGAGTCTATAATCTTCGATCTTCTCGAGGCTCTCTTCGAGCGTTATAGGGTAACCGTAGAAAGAAATCTAGGCTGTTCAAATTTGGCGATCTTGCTGGCATATATCCATAATGCAATATCAGACTTCTGGGAAACGCCTGCTTCAGAATATCGGTTGTGGTTCGTGCAATATGCGCTTGCGCAGGCAGGGGCCACAAGTCGTCAAGGCCTAATTGATCCAATTGATGAATTAAAAAAATAATTGGTCATGGTTCTATAACGTTTTATGTAGAGTGACAGCTAGAGCTGCATTGTTCTGAAAAAAGGATCTAACGATACATCCAGGATGAAAAGCAAACGTTTCTACAGAAGAGGAAGTGAGCATTGTCACATCATAAGTGACGCAGAATCCCTCAATTCGTTATTGAGATTCAGTAGGGCTGAGGTGGTAAGACGCGATTCCCTACCAACAAATATGTCTCAGCTGATAAACTATCTTAACTTCCTAGGAGAACATAATGAAAATGTACCATAAAGACGTGTTTTGAATGACTAATTGAGTGAAACACCATCTGGTCGATGTCGATGACAGTTTACCGAGTTAACCCAGCAAGTTTGGTCAGTTAACCAAAGATAAAATGAACAGAGATATTGACTTAACCTGTTTTAAGAAGAAAAATATTTTTAAGATCACAACAAAGGCATTTTCATTTGATTGGAAAAAAAAAACAGCTGATAACTGAGCTGTTGCAGATTCTATACATTTCGATAACTTTTTAACAGCAATATCGATAAATCATGAGTGTTACCATATTGAATCACTAATCATGGTGTCAATTGTAATCATACACTGAAAACTGTTTCATGAGTTAACTCTTGATTAAATGTAATCCATGGATAGTTAACTCTGGGCTAACTCAGAATTAACTTAACACTGAAAATCCGGTCCTAAGAGACTCAAGCTCGAAACGACCACTGGAAGACGTACACAAAATGCAAGTTGTGAAGAATTGTTCTGCAAACTGATTTTGAAGATTAATCGGACTTTTTAAGGACTTTAACGATCCGTTGCATATTCATATAAATTCATTCTTGCTTAACAAATGTCAAAACCAACTTCAGATTCGACGGCAATTGTTAAACTATGACATTTTCTGATAAATTGACACATTATAGGTCTGTTCCTGTACTACTGCAGTAGATAAAAATGAGTAAATTGTCAAATTTCATGGAGTGGGGATCAATTCTCGACAATTTTGAAACGAGTTACATTTTTGTACGAATGGATGGATTCCTACCTACCTAAGTTTCTCTAGAGTGCGGAATGAACCTGGACCTCCACCAGCATGTCTTTCGAATAAGTCAGGTCCATAGCTAACTGCCTCCAGCTGCGCACTTTAAGTTGGTTGAAGTCGAATTCTACTTGCGCATGCCACTTAAGGCGATGTCTTCCTCTACTGCGTCCCACTGCGTCCTGGCTGGGAATCGAAGAGTCTGCGAGATCAAGTAGTGGGTGCCATTCGTTCTACATCTTCTAGCCATATTTTTTTGACTAGAGGTATGTGTCTGTACGAAGAATTTGCCTCTCAAATCTACCAAGAATTTATTCATCGGTTGCTATGGTCCATGTTTCAGCGCCGTAAAACAGGACTGCTGTAGTTCGAGTGAGGGCTTTACTACTAAATTGCCTTCTTAGCCCGAAGAAACAGTGATTGGTAAGAGTAATTCTTCGTTTGATATCTGACGAGATGTTGTTGTCAGAGTTAATAGCGGAGCCGAGGTAGAAAAAGTCCCGTACTACCTCAAAGTTATATCTGTCAATGGTGACGTTCTGTCCAGTTCGTCGATGTTGTGTGTCCTTTCGTGTTGACAGCATATACTTTGTCTTACCCTCATTTACTGCTAAACCCATTTTTGCCGCTTCCTTCTCTATACTAGCAAACGTGGCTATTACATCACGTTGAGTCCTACCAATGATGTCAATATCGTCGGTTTATGCTAGTAGTCCCACCGATTTATGGAAGATTGCCTCTGGTGTTGGCTCTGGAGATTTGCAGAATCTTCTCAAGAATCAAATTAAAGAATTCACATGACATTACATCGCCTTGCCTAAATCCTTTTTTGGTATCGAATGTGTCGGTGAGGTCGTTTCTGACCCTGATGGACCAGCAATTCTTCATCCTGCGACGATTTTTGGGTATACCAAAACTGGACATGGCTCTGTACAGTTCGTCTATATAAATGCTATCGTATGCGGTTTTGAAATCGATGAATTGGTGGTGGGCATCGATCTGGACTCCTAGGGTTTTTTTCAGGGTCTTTCGAAGTGTGAAGATTTAATCAGTTGTGGACTTTCTTGGTCTAAAAGCACACTGATATGGGCCGATCAGGTTGTTAGTAAACGGTTTACATATTACGGCAGATAGGATCTCGTAGGCGATGTTGAGGAGACTTATTCCTCTGTAGTTGGCGCAGTTCAGGAATGTCTCCTTTTTTGTGGATCGGGCTAGGGCTACATTCTTCAGGGATACTTTCATCCAACCAAATTTTGCCAATAACATGGTGAATGTTACTCACTAAATCATCCCCACCGGCTTATAAAGCACGATATTTCCGGCAGCCTTGTTAAGCTTCAGTTTGGATATTGATATCCTCATTTCAGTTAGGTCAGAATCTAGGTAATTTTCGCTGTCTTCACTAATCTTGAATGGTTCGTTCTGCTTGAAAGCGGGAGATCGCCGTTTAACAGTTTGCAGAAGTGTTTCTTCCATATCCTTAGCATCGACTGTGTCTCAACTACGAAAGGATTCTGTTCGTGTCAGGGATATACTTTGACATTTTTAACTCTCCATTTCGAACTCGCGAACATCTTTCCTGAAGTGGCTTCTTTCTATATCCTAGATCACATGTTTTTCTTGCTCTTTTTTCTTATTTCAGAAAAGCCAGCGTTCTTCCCTTCATCTTTGCCTATAGAGCTCATTTACAGCTCTCGCCTTCACCTGTAGCTTAGCCTTTTAGGCCTCGTTCTTAACTGCGAGAATCTGTCGACATTCCTCATCAAAACAAGGTTTTCTTGCTGCTGGGCGCGAGAAACCTAGCACATCAGTTGCGGCTAAACTAATGGCTTGTTGGAATCGTTGTTCTTCGACATTCGACGCGTTCTGCAAAGAACTTTGCGGTCTCTTGCTTTTTCAGTATTTCGGCATTAAAGCTTTTCACAATATTTCTTCTTACCTTGGCTGCAACAAGGTAGTAGATCGAGTCGATGTGTTCACATATTATGGCAGCTAGGATCTTTCTGAGGATGTTAAGGGATCTAATGCATCTGTAGTTGGCGCAGTTCAGAGGGTCTCCATTTTTGTGGGTCGATCAAACGATGCTAAAGTTCCATTCTTAATGCATACTTTCATCCGACCAAATGTTGCTTATGTGTTGGTGAATGTTACGCCGCCGTGGGATTTATAAAGCTCGGCGATTAAGCCGTCATTTCAGGCAGCCTTGTTAACTTGATTTTCGATATTGCTATCCTCACTTCACTAAGGTCGGGTGGTTGGTAGTTTTCGCTATCGTCCCCAATATTGAATGATTCGTTCGTCATCGCCGTTTAACAGTCTGCAGAAGTTGTTCTTCACTATTATCAGCTTATACTGTCAAAATCTCCTTTTGATCACGACAGCGTTCGCCGAGAGCCTTTTATCCCAGTCTTTGACTCTAAAATATTTTATTAACCTTACGAACATCATTCCTGGAGAGGTAAAGCGGTTTTCTTGTTTTTATGTTTTCTTCCGTCTAATAGGCAAAGACGAAGGAAGCCTCTTCTGTGCCTATAAGGCTTAATATCGGTCTTCGTCTTCACCGATAGCTTAGGCTTGTAGGCCTCGCCTGTAGCTGTAAGCATCTGTCGGTGTTTTTCATCAAACCAAGGGTTTGGTTTGGTGGATGTCGAAGAAAAACTTAGCACATCAGCTGTTTGTTGACATAGTCGCCATTGTTCTTTGATGTAAGAAGCATGTGGTTTGGCGTTAATCCAGAGGGTCTGTAATTGACTTAACGTTGAATAGTGATTGCAGTCTTTCGATGTAGGTTTTTTCACAGTATTTCGTATTCGTTTTGCTAAGTGGATATCGGCTTCCTTACCTTGGCTGCAACAAGGTAGTGATCCGGGTCGATGTTAGGCCCTCGTTATGTTCGTACATCCACAATACTGAATGCATGCCTCTTATCTATCGCAATGTGATCAATTTGATTTAATATTCGTTGATCTGGAGACTGCCACGTCCTCTGCTTTAGGTGTATTATGTGCCGCAGCGAAGTTTTTATCTACCTAGGAGTTAACATTAACTCCACGAATGATGCCCTAGTGGAGAAACTACGTAGAATGACTCTAAGAAATAGAAACTAGATAGATAGATCATGCCTCTAACCTGAAGTACGAATGTTTGCTTGGCCGGACCCTAATCCTACCAGTCCTACTTTACGACACCGAATTCTGAACAATAAACAGATAAGCCTAGCAAATCCGAAGATTCGTCACTGTTTTAGGCAATTTCGAAGGAAAAATTGTTCTTCAAATATTTAGTCCTGTATACAACGAAGCCGAACGGGGACGAAGATACGCGAACTTTAAAAGCTGTACCATGTCTAGTACATAAGCTAGGCTACATCGAACGAATGAACAATAATGCTCCAGCCAAGAAAATTTTTAAATCCCAGCTTTCAGGTTTGAGGCGACATTGTGTCCTCATTTTGTCTGGACCATCCAATCGTATTTCTTGGTAGGAACTCCAACAATCCAATCGCATTTCTAAGTAGGAACTCCAAGAAATACGATTGGATGGTCCAGGAAAAATGAGGACAAAATGTCGCCTCAAACCTGAAAGCTTGGATTTAAAGATTCTCTTGGCTGGAGCATTCATAGGGCATCCGTTAGTTGTTTAGCTGTAGCTTTCTTACTTTCTAGGTGCAGATACAAATGCCGTTGTCCTATTTTCGTTTAGCATGGTCGTGTAGTTAACACAAAGATTTTTGGGGATTGAGCTCAATATCGAAAACCCAAAAAAAAGTGATTTTAGACGATTTTGTATTACACAATGACAGATTTGACAAACCAAATTGTATTTCAAAGATTGAACATGAAAAACCGAATTCTAAACTTTTCCCATCCTGACTTTTTTCCTCACCCAAAATCAATAATATTGTTTGGCTGACTTGACATTTGTCTAAACAGGTCAGAAAACAATATGTTATCGTCCAGAAAGATTTTTTCGACGATTCAACAATTTTTGTTTTGTTTTTATCGGTTCTCGACGATGTGTTTTTGGGCGATTTGACACAGGTCCATTTCTAAAAAAGTGTCCATGCTTTTCTGGGAGCATTGATATTTTTTTTATATGTTAGACTATCTGTTTAAGTCTAAAAGCCCGAAATTTAATTGACATTTTCCGATTTCGGTCATTTGGTTTTGTGCGTTTTTGACACTAGATATGCTTGTTTCGGGAGAAAAATGACATCAGGAAACAGGAAACTCTTGATAGCAGCAAATTGACAAAAAGTCTTACGTTTCTCATGTCAAAAATCCAAACCAGTCAATTATTTTTCGCAGATCTCAGAAAGCTCTGTAAGTGGAACTAAGCTAATGATAACTAACACCCATAATGTCTGTAGATATGCTGGTTTCGTGATAAAAATGACTTCAGGAATCAAAAAAACTCTTAGTAGCAAACAATTGACGAAAAGTCTCATGCTCCTCAGGTCAGAAATCCAAAGCAGTTAATTATTTTTCGAAGATCTAAAAGGATCTATAAGTGGAATTGAGCTAATGACACCAACACCCACAATGTCTGTAGATATGCTTGTTTCGGGAGAAAAATGACTTCAGGAATCAAAAAACTCCTAGTAGCAGCAAATTGACGTTCCTCATGTCAGAAATCCAAATCAGTTCACGATTTTTCGAAGATCTCAGAAGGCTCTGTAAGTGGAACGAATCTAATGACAACTTCCATCCATAATATCTGTTCTCACATCAGTTATAATTATTTTACCGAAGCTTTAACGAACTATCACCTGCCAATCATAATTCTGTGATGACCTACAAAACTTTCCACAAACGTTTAGGAAAATTTCTCTGAGTGTACACTTGCATGGCATTTACTCGTACACCTATCATCCGATTCATTGTGTCCAGCGGTTTCATGACTGAAAAGTCGTTTTCGCCATTTGTCAATTGCATTGATTACGCCACCGCACAAGTGTCATAAAATTTCACTCGAACACAACATTCATTAGCCATGAGGTATGTCCATTGTACGTAGAAGTGTCTCTATTGTCCAGTCCGCAATACAGAAACGACCAGGAAAAACACAACACATCCCGTACACCGTAATTACCATCACAAAAAGTTCACACATATCCGAAGATCCATCACTATCTGCCCCGTGTCGTAGGTACATCTAACTACGAGTACGACTACGACAACGAGTATCTCAATCTCAATCTCTACCTCAGCCTTTGCCTTTACCTCTGTGGCAACATTCACCTGTGGGCTTTTGTCTTTTTTTTTTTGCTATCTCGCGCCTCATTTATTATGTTTTCAACTCCAATTTGACGTTTACAAATCGAACACGATTTACTTCTCTCCCCCGTGCGAGAGCGAGAGAGTGAGGCGGCAGCGGCTAATTTATGATATGAGTGTGCGGTGCTAACAAAGTAATTAGCATACTTTTCAGAGACTATCTCCATATCTATCAGCGTATCGACACCGGTCGTTGTTGTCCGACGTCCACCATCCAACGTCTGCCGTTCGGGCTATAACAGCACAACAGACATTCCACAGAGCTAATTAGTCTTGGGCCCAGGTCGACGGACAACAACAACTGCCACGCTACATTCGAAAGCGGCTATTGTCCTAAATGCCTTTCACACTTCGGCTGGCGTGTTCGCCTGTTTTACGAACCCGACTCTCCTCCGTTAAAAGGCAAGAAAAACCTTTCGGACCGTAATTATCAGTCAAAGTCAAAGCGCACAAAACAACACGAGGAACGGCCGGCATTCTCCTGGATCTCGCTTTGGTGGGAAATCCAACGTTGACCCAACCTCCATGTCCACGGCCATAGGTTAGCCTGCATCCATGAAGGGAACACGCGAGACGAAGACAACACAAAAAAATAGAAAGTATTGGCAATTATGATCCCTTTTCCAGCCGATGCCGATACTCGGGCCAGTTAAGACTCCTGGCGCCATCGATAATTCTCTGCCGGACACCGGCAATAGAGGGCTCCTATTAACCTGTCAGTTGGTCCGATCGATTTTCGAAAGGTTCATCTCTTCCCCCAGCATTCGATGCTTTGTTCCTCTCTGGTGCGGTGGGAATCGACGAGGTAGAACAAATTGACGAAGCCGACAGAACAAAAAATAGGTCCGGGAAAAGTAGAGCACGCGGTGCACCCTTTTAGCCCGCCTTATCGTGGGTTTTTTTCTTCTTCTTCTTCTCTAGGCTGGTGCACGACTGAAACCACATACCTGTACCACAAATTCCTCCCCTCGCTGAGGCGGCTGTGTGGGTCCGTTCCATTCATTCCTTTATTATCTGTCACAGCGTGATAGCGTAATCAGAGAGGGTTCTCTATTTAATCAGAGCCTAATGTGATTTTCTTGTCATCACTTTTGGACAGCACCAGCAGCTGGATGGAGGATTTGAGTTTGTGGTTAAGTGAATGCTCTGCGCTGGGTCTGGGTGTGTGCATCTTAGATTAGGTGCGCATTCGTGTATCTATTGCCGCAGCGTAGAGCAGGTACCACTATGCATATCTGCGGGATTGCACTCCCCGGGGGAAGTGATCTACTTTTAATGAGGGATCAAGGTGTGTGTGTGTGTAAATAAGAGGATTTAGGCGTTTTGAGAAATTTATTTATTTTTGTGATCTTGATGAAGTCAATGTGTGGTGATGCGTGTTAACATACATTTTTGATGTTGGGAAATATTTATGTGGATGGAGTGGAGGTACCTCTTACCCAATTAGCAGAATTACCTTGTGAGTCATTCAATTTGTTGAAATTCATTTTTGATAAAAAAAAGGTAACGGAAACTTTTTTATTTAAAGATGGGATGATCATGATCTTGTTGGGATCATTTGAGGTAGGTAGCTTTGACCTTTTAAAAGAAAATCAATAAATCTCGGCGAACCACACAGGCGGAGCAGTAGGGGATTGGTCATAACCTACTGATAAAATAGGAAGAGAGAATTTTTAAGAATTGTCAAATGTTATCTTAGATGTACGTAGAGTGCGGCAATTGATAATAATTTCCGACTTTTAAATGTGATAATACGTGGGACTAAGTTGCTTAGAACTGAAGACCACTAAGCAAACCAGCTGTCTCAAGATCGTCAAAAAGCAGAGATGAAGAATGGATCTGACTGTCGATTAGTACAAACGTGGATTATGTCCATTTTCAAGGAGCTGCAAAATTTATGGCTTGATTGTCTAACCTGGAGCAATTGCCACAGAAAAATCAATCACCACCTTTTTTTCATCTGAAATAGTCAGGGACCACAGGCAACGGAATGAGCAATTTTCAGCCGCTATCTCCATCAACGTCATTCCAGTGTTACACCTCTATGTTGTAACACCCCGCAACATATCCCACCTTCTTTAGAATCTTGTAAATAATTTACCTCTGTGGATATGACCGAACGCAGATGAGAGCAGATCTCACTAAAGCACATCAATCTGTCCCCAGAAGGCAGCGGAAGAATTCCCATGATGTCCTCAGTTCGAGTTGTACCTCATGTACATTATTCCCTTTGTTCAGCCTACAAAGGAAGTAACGTACATGAGGTACTCTGACAGGTTATGTAAGAATTTTAATGGTTATTCGGACCCGATAAACAGAGATGGGGGCTGACGGTCTAAAAGCCCAACGGTAGCACTCAATCTCGAAGTCAATAATAATGGTACCGAGTGCTGGCTATATCTATGAAATCTGATAAAGCCCTTCGGGATGGGGGCTGTGATTTGTGGTAGCTATATTGTCATGGAGCTAACCCAAGTAGACTTGCTAGTCTCCCATGGGACATCTACTCGGGCGGCGGATAGAGGAATCCTCTGCAGATATGCGGTGTAGGTGGAAAATAAAATACCACTCGTGGACCAACGCTACAAAGGATAAGGTCCCCTAACAAAAACCTCCCCAGACAGCAGGGGAAGAATTCTGAAGAGGGAATCATCGAGTCTACAGTCTCACTTAGGATGGACAAAACTACCCATTTTGAGCTGCCTCGACATATTCAGACAGGTTATCTAGAAATCTCGATGGTCAGTCAGGTCTCTTGAACAGAGGTGGTTGCAGAAGAGCTGATAGGACAACGGCTGCCATCAATCCCGTAGTGCGTACTGATTGTCCCGTGTCTCTAGGGTATCAAATAACTTGGAGATGGCCCCTCAGGTTGTGGGTTTTACCCACTCACGGGAAAAAAAATTGTCGTAACGAAGCAACCCTGCTAATTGCAAAACGGACAACCCCGTTCGTATCTACACCTGGAATGTGAGAACATCAAACATGATAGGTGCAGCGGAACACCTAGCAGAAGCCATAAGTTGCTTAAAAGCAGACGTTACTGCCATCTAGAAAATACGATAGGATGGACCGGGTAAAAAGTGGATGAAAAACTGTGACATATATTACGGACCGTGCTATAGTGAACAGAAACAGGGACTATCCGAATGTGGATTTATTTATAGTACCAGACTAACGCAAGAATTTTTATGTTACCAAGATATAGCGAACGCATTGTAGCAATACGTATCAAGGCCAAATTCGCTCCGACGGAAAAAAAAGGATGATATAGCGAAAGACTGCTTCTATACGAGCTCCTTGACAAAACCTTGGAGCGACTACCGAAGCATGATGTTAAAATCGTGCTGGAAGGTTTAAACGCAAAGGTAGGAAGAAAACACGTCTTTAGCAGTATTGTCGGAAAACATAGCCACACGATAACACGTCCGGTAACGGACTTAGGTTGATTGACTTCGCTGCGGAACGAAATGCCACTATAACCACCACACGGTTTCCTTAACTCGATATCCATAGGGGGCATGGAGGTCTACAGATCAACGAACGTTCAATCAAATTGGTCACATTACGGTAGACAAGAGGCATCAGTATTTTGGATGTCCAAATTCGAACATACTGAGGGGCAAGCATCTGCTCGGATCACTATTTTGTTCCAGCTAAGGAAAAAATGCGGATATCCACCACGCCTCAGATTAAATCAGAAATACTATGAAGAAATTAAATGTCGAAGAACTGCAATTGACTTCCAAGACCTACGCATAACGCGTATCCCTTAACCTCTCGATTAACACCATATCACTAGCGCAGTGGTGCAGTGCATTAAATCCGGTGGTATTAAGGCATGAGGGGCTAAATTCCCAAAAAAAGGTAATAGACCCCGCGGTGCCCAAGCAAGGTAATTGCACTCATATTCCAACTGTGTATACACCAAAACTCGAACTTGGATGTATGCAAAGTATGAAACCTTCTGCTTGGGCAAAATGTTGGATTTGGGATAGTTGCGAAGTTGGCTAAATGCAAAGGAAATAAGCCCCACAAAAGGCATTAACAGCTGAAAGACTTATTTCCATTTCGAAAACGAAATAAGTCACGCGGGTTCTATTTCCTTTTTTTGGGAATTCCGTCGGAGTTATTATTAGCACTGCACCACCAACAAGCCATTAGATCATCTGCAACTGATGTGCAAGGTTTCTTTCGCCCCGCAACAAGAACGCGTTGGTTTTATAAGAAAGGCCGACAGATGCTAGCAACCAAAAACGAGGTCTAAATTGCTAAGCTACAGTTGAAGACAAGAGCTTCCATGGAGCTCTATAGACAAAGAAAAAGAGCAGAACATCGGCATTTCAGAAAAAAAGAAAAAAGAGCAAGAAGAGCGAACGAGAGGTGCCATTACAGGAATGTAGTTTGCAAATTCTACCAAAATGTAAAACGTCAAACCCAGGGATACAAAGTGCGAACACCGTTTTATCACAAAGCTATTTGTTTAAATTTACAAATTTATAATAATTTTGTTTCTAATACCAGCAAGCAAATTAAAAACATAGATTTTAATTTTTCTAAAGGAAATTATGTTATGTTAAATGATTACTTTGGGTCTTTAAACTGGTCGGTACTTCTTTCTGGAACAAATTTTGAAACTATTTATAATAACTTTTTAGATCTTTTATTTGACGGTTTTTCGAGATTTATTCCAAAAACTGTTAAGAAGTTAAACTCAAAACTACCTTGGGCAAATCAAAGGCTTAAAAATATTAAAAATGTTAAAAACAAGGCCTTCAAAACATTTAAAAAAACTAAATCTGAAATTGATAGAAATCGTTATTGTCAGTTGCGTCGTGAATATGAATTTCTTAATAAATTTTTGCATAGACAGTATATGATGAATATTCAATCGCAAATTTCAAGAAACCCGAAATCCTTTTGGGCTTTTATAAATTCTAAAAAACAAAACTCTAACATTTATGCTAATATGGAATATAATAATCAAGTATCTACGGATTTAGAAAGTACTTGTGATTTATTTGCATCATTTTTTGAGAGTGTATACGTGGATCATTCTACTGTGGTAATTCCAGAAAATAATAACCACCAAAGTTCTGTCTCTGATGTTAATTTGGGGCATCTTTTTATTTCCACTGAAGATTTAATTGAAGGAATTTCAAATATTAAATCAAGTTTAGTGTCTGGCTCAGATGGCATTCCATCTTTTTTAATCAAACAATGTTTTTCATTAGTTGAACCCCTTCAAATAATCTTTAATTTGTCACTTTCAACAGGAATATTCATAAATGAATGGAAATTTTCTTTTATAACTCCTATTTTTAAAGCTGGTCAAAAACATAAAATTGAAAATTATCGTCCAATTTCTAAACTTTGTGCTATACCAAAGCTTTTAGAGCTTATAGTTAAACAGAAAGTTTATTTTTATATAAAAGAATATATTTCTCCATGTCAACATGGGTTTGTGAGTGGTAGGTCTACAACTACAAATTTATCCCTTTTTACAAAATATGTATCTGATGCTTTAGAGTCAGGTTATCAGGTGGATGTAATTTATACTGATTTTCAAAAAGCTTTTGATAGTATTTGTATACCATTGCTTATCAAAAAATTAAAAAATATTGGAATTCATTCCGCTCTTCTAAAATGGGTGTCCTGTTATTTAATCAATAGAAAACAAGTTGTAAAAATTTTAAACTGCACGTCATCTAAAGTAATAACTGTTCCATCTGGTGTTCCACAAGGAAGCCATCTTGGCCCATTACTGTTTTTAATATATATAAACGAACTGCCATTAATATTGAAAAATACAACTGGTTTATTATTTGCAGATGATTTTAAAATATTTTCAACAGTGAAAAGCATGAATGATTGTCTTAAGATACAGGATGATATAAATTCAATAGTTGATTGGTGTAAACATAATTTTCTTTCACTAAACACCAAAAAATGTAACATCTTATCTTGTCATCGATCTCAAGCTGTTATTCTACATGAATATAGTATTTCTAATACTATTTTAAATAGACTATCGGAAGTAAAAGATCTCGGAATAGTGTTTGATGAAAAGTTGAATTTCCACTTGCATATCGATTTTATTGTTGCAAAAGCTAACTCAATGTTAGGTTTTCTTAAAAGAAATTGCTCAGAATTTTCCAATCCTTATGCAATTAAAGCTGTCTATACTTCACTTGTCCGTCCCAATTTGGAATATGCTTCAGTCGTATGGGATCCACAAAATATAGTTTCAAAAAATCGAATCGAAAAAGTTCAAAAGTCTTTTACGAGATTTGTAATTAAAAAATTAAATTGGAATTTGTCAGAAAGACCGCAATACTCTACAAGATGCGCTTTAATTGGCCTAAATTCTCTGCAAAATCGTCGGCTTGTAAATTGTGTAATGTTTGTTTATGATATACTGTCTTACCATATTAAATGCCCCGAGTTACTTAATCTTTTAAATATTTATGTTCCAAGAAGAAATATTCGTGGCAGACAATTGTTTTATATTCCGTTGCACAGATATAATTATGGTTCAAATGAACCATTCTCAAGATGTATGCAATTATTTAATGAATTAAAATTTAATTTAGATATAAGTCTTGAAAGAAATGTATTTAAATTATTATTAATTGAAAATGTAATATAGGATAAGCTAAGCAATCTGTAAGAGGTAACTCGATAGACGAATGAAATAAATAAATAAATAAAAAATAAATAAAAAAATTAATGTCGATATGAACAATGACACAGTCGATGCTGAGGATATGGAAGAACCACTTCTGCAGATAGTTAAACGGCGCTGACAATCTTGTGCTGTCAGATAGAACGAACTATTCAATATTAGCGACGACAGCGAAAACTTGACGACCTTTATGAAGAATAGAAATTCAGCATCGTTCGCCCAAAAACATCTCTTCCACATCACCTACAAGATCCTACTTACTTACTTAAGTGGCGCTACAGTCCGGGATGAACCTGGGCCTCATCCAACATGCCTCTTCAATTAGCACGGTCCTTAGCTAACTGCCTCCAGTTGCGCACTCCAAGTTGGTTGAGGTCGGTTTCTACTGGTGCGCGCCACTTAAGGCGAGGTCTTCCTCTACTGCGTCCGACGTCTGGCTGGGAATCGAAGACTCTGCGAGCCGGAGTATTGGTGTCCATTCGTTCTACATGTCCTAGCCATCTTAAACGTCCAATGCAGAGTTTTTTGACCAGGGGTATGTCGCTGTACAGCTCGTATATTTCGTGGTTGAATCTTCGTCTCCATAGCCCGTCAACGCATACGGGACCGAAGAATTTTTCTCTCGAAACCAAGGATTTCTTCATCCGCTTTTGATACGGTCCATGCTTCAGCGCCGTAGAGCAGGAATGGGATGATCAGGGTCTTATATAGGATCTCCTTAGTAGTTCGAGTGAGGGCTTTACTGCTAAATTGCCTTCTTAGCCCGAAGAACAGCGATTGGCAAGAGTAATTCTTCGTTTGATTTCTGACGAAATGTTGTTCTCAGAGTTAATAGCGGAGCCGAGGTAGACAAAGTCCCGTACTACCTCAAAGTTATATCTGTCAATGGTGACGTTCTGTCCAATTCGTCGATGTTGTGTGTCCTTTCGTGTTGACAGCATATACTTTGTCTTACCCTCATTTACTGCTAAACCCATTTTTGCCGCTTCCTTCTCTATACTAGCAAACGTGGCTATAACATCGTTCCTGGAGTGGCACCTCTCTATATCCTCGATCGCACGCTTTTCTTGCTCTTTTTTCTTCTTTCTGAAAAGCCGATGTTCTTCCCTTCTTCTTTGCATATAGAGCTCAATGGCAGCTCTCGTCTTCACCTGCAGCTTAGCCTTGTAGGCCTCGTTCTTGGCTGCGAGCATCTGTCGGCATTCCCCATCAAACAAGGGGGAGAAACCTAGCACATCAGTTGCGGCTGATCTAATGGCTTGTTGGCATCGTTGCCATTGTTCTTCGACATTAGATACTGGTGGTCTTGGCGGTCTCTGGCGATTGCAGTCTTTCGACATTAATTTTTTTCACAGTATTTCTGTTTTTTGTGGCGTGTTGGATATCCGCATCCTTACCTTGGCTACAACAAGGTAGTGGTCCGAGTCGATGTTGGCCCCTCGGAATGTTCGGACATCCAAAATACTGGATGCGTGCCTCTTGTCTATCGCAATGTGATCAATTTGGTTGACTGTTCGTTGATCTGGAGACCGCCATGTCCCCTTGTGGATATCGAGGTGAGGAAACCGTGTGCTGGCTATAGTGGCATTTCGTTCCGTAGCGAAGTCAATTAGTCTAAGTCCGTTACCAGACGTGTTGTCGTATAGGCTATATTTTCCGACAGTGCTGCTAAAGATGTCTTCTCTTCCTACCTTTGAGTTAAAATCTCCCAGCACGATTTTAACATCGTACTTTGGTAGTGGCTCATAGGTTTTGTCGAGGAGCTCGTAGAAGCAATCCTTAGCGCATGTAAGGCTTATGTTGGCGAATTTGGCCTTGATGCGGATGCGCTCGCTAATGTCTTGAAAACATAAGACTTCTTGCCTAAGTCTGGCACCTATAACAAATCCGCATTCAAATAGTCGCTTTTTCTGCTCACCATAACACGGTCCATAGTAGATGTCACAGTTTTTCATCCTCTTTTTGCCCGGCCCATCCCATCGTATTTCCTGGATGGCAGTAATGTCTACTTTGTATCAGTTTAGGGCTTCCGCTTATCCACTATCCACTCCTGTTTAATGTTCTCACATTCTAGATGCAGATACGAACGTCGTTGTCCTTTTTTCGTTAAGCACGGTCGACAACAATAATATCAGTCCTTTCCGAGGCTATTGGTTGCTTCGTAACAATATTTTTTTTTCCGTGGATGGGTAGTTAACCCAAAGCACAAACCCCCAACCTGGAGGGCCAGGCCCTTGTTTTGACCCTAGGACAGCGGGCCGGAAAAAAAATAGCGATGTCAGTTGCCCATTTTGGGGTATGAGCGCTGCCGTTGACCCATTGAGGGCTCCACCGCCACCAACTCTTTTCCAATATCCTGACTCAGTATTGGAAATCCCTATAGACCTGGTGTTCAAATATAAAATAAAATAATAAAATAATAAAATAATAAATAAAAATAAAATATGACGAAACAGCACCTACAAGATCCTAACTGTCTACAATATCCTATCTGCCGTAATATGTGAACGCCTGAAACCGTTTACCGTTTACCAACAACCTGATCGGCCCTTATCGGTGTGGTTTTAGGAAAGGAAAGTCCACAACTGGAAACAACGCCAGAAGTTGAAATCGATAACCACCTTCCACATTCATTGATTTAAAAGCCGCATACGACAGCATTTATAGAGACGAATTGCACAGAGGCGTGTCTAGTTTGGCATATCGCCCAAACTCGTCCGTCTGTCCAGGATGACAATGGATGCTCCATCATGGTCGAAAACGACCTCACCGACACATTCCATACCAAAAAAGTATTTAGGCAAGGCGATGCACTGTCATGTGACTTTTTTAATCGAATTCTTAAGAAGATTGTGCAAAACTCCCGAGCCAACGCCAGAGGCAGAATTTTCTATAAATCGGTGCAACTGCTAGCATACACGGATGATATTGACATCATTGGTCGGACTCAACGTAATGTCATAGCTACGTTTGCTAGTTTTGAGAAGGAAGTGGGAAACATGGGTTTAGCAGTATGTGAGGGTAAGGCCAAATATCGCTGTCAACACGAAAGGACACAAAAGTACAAATCGATGAATTGGACAGACCGTCACCATTGACAGACATAACTTTGAGGTAGTATCGAGTAGCGGACTATGTCTACAGCCAACCGCTGTGTCTTCGGGCTAGACAATTTAACGGGTGATTTTTTAAGCGCAGTTTTTTTTTAATCGAACAAAACACTCAAATTTGCATCAAATATTCAAAATTTTTATTGGAATCGATAAATAGGCCTTTGCCATTTACGTTTTAAAGACAGCTTCATGTAAATGTTGTCCGCGGCTCCGTTTCAAATGGTCCATTCGGAAGGTCCAATTTTGCATCACTTTTTCAAGCATTTCAGCCTGTATTCCACGAATTACGTGTGTTATGTTATCCTGTAAGGCTTTAATCGTGTTCGGCTTGTACACATAGACTAACGACTTTACATAACCCCACAAGAAATAATCAAGAGGCGTTAAATTGCATAATCTTGGCGGTCAACTCACAGGGCCATTTCGAGAGATAAGCTGCTCACCAAGTTCATTCTTTAACATTACCATTGTTTCACGAGCTGTGTGGCATGTGGCAACGTCTTGATGAAACCACATGTCAACCAAGTTCAACTTAGACTACTGGGACAAAAAAAAGTCTCGTATCATGGCTCGATATTGTTCTCCGTTGACGGTAACGTTTCTTCCACGGTCGTGTTTGAAGAAAAATGGACCGATGATGCCACCAGCCCATAAGCCATACCAAACTGTCGTTTGAGAAATGAGTCTCAACGCTGAACACAATTTGTCGATAAAACAGCGGATTTTCATGGAGTTGTTCTAAGGCCCATTCACCAAAAATTAGACGTTGTGGTAGGTCAGTCGGCATCAATTCTTGCACAAGTTGAATTTTATAGGCCTTTAAACCCAAATCGACACGTAGAATTTTCCATGTGGTTGAGTAACATCAAAGATCATGAATTCTATACAGATGACGCACTCCATATAAAAAAAAATTATTCTATGGCGGGTCGTGCTGGCACAGCCCGCCATATGTTTTTGTTCTTGTTTTTCATGTGTTTTCATGCACACCGCCCTCCCGTACCATGAAGCTACTCAGCAAAAGTTTCTGTTTTTAGTACTCAATGCGTCATCTGTATAGAATTCATAATCGTTGGTAACATATACCCAATTGCAGAGAACGGCGACGAATTGGCATTTCACGATCTTCATTAACATTGGACGCTACGACTGCAATATTCTCTGCGGTACTCACTGTACGCATGTGAGTCGATGGTTTAATGTCCAACAAAGTAAATTTGGTGCGAAATTTGGTGATACCAGGACGAATCGTTGATTCGATTATGACGATATTATGGTCGTCATAACAAACGGTGCACATTTTTCACAAAGCACGAAATTTGATAATAAATTCAATAATTTGCAATCGTTGCGCGTTTCTGATTGAATGGCAGAGTATATTGAAAACTTTTCGCTTTGACAGATGACGTTTGGACGCCATTACCAATCAGTGCTGTCAAACTGAAAAACTTAACTCTTAAAAAATCAACCGTTAGTAGTAAAGTCCTCACTCGAACTACTAAATAGATCCTTTACAAGACCCTTATCATACCAGGCCTGCTTTACGTTGCTGAGGCATGGACCGTGTCAAAGATAGATGTAGAAATCATTGGTCGATTTGTGAGAAAAATTCTTCGGTTCCTTTTGGCGGTGACGGGTAATGAAGACGTAGATCCAACCATAAAGTATACGGTCGGTTCAGCGATATGCCCCTTGTCAAAAAAAAACTCCGCATTGGACGTTTAAAATGGTTGGGATGTGCAGAACGAATAAACAGTAATACTGAAGCTGGCAGAGTCTTCGATTCCCAGCCAGACGTCCTACACAGTAGAGGAAAACCTCGCATTGGCGCGCAAATAGAAACCGCCCTCAATCAAATTGAAGTGCTCAACTGGAGGCAGTTAGCAAAGGACCGATCTAATTGGAGAGGGATTTTGGTTGAGGCCGAGGTTCATTCCGGACTGTAGCACCCCTTAATATATCAATTCAAGACATAGCCGATGAAATAGTTGCCTACAAGTCGATTGATTTCATTATTAATGAAGTTCATGTAGAGACTTACCCAACCGAGTATTTGAAAAAATTGCCACCACACTATCTAAAATAAAAAAATCGATTACCTCGACCTTGTAATGGTACCAGACTTGCAGTTCCTAATATTTCGAACAAAAACGGTTTAGCTCCGGAAAGTTCAATGATTCCATGATGATGCGGTTTACCATTTAACTTAAGCTTTTGCTATGACTTTGGACAGCCTCTATGGAAGTTTTAGGTATTAATTTTCAGTATCAAGACTTTTCACGTGTATAGCTCTATGAAACCAGGCCACAAGTGGGAAAACAATTGGCGTTGTTTGTTTATTGTTTAAATATGTTTTTTGTACATTTGTCTAACATTTCTAAAAGAACGGGCGTATGATTGAAGCACAGGTAGACAGATGGAGATGAAAAATATGATGGGTAACTTTCTGGGTACTGAACCAGCTATCGGAGGTTGCGCTGCTTATTTATAATTCACTGAACCTATTACGAAAGTTGGTGTTTCTTCTCCCACCAATTCATGTTGTTTTTATGTTTATTAATCACTGTTTCATGATTAATTTGCTATGGGATTCCACTCAGTAGCCGAACATATTACCATCAAACAGCGAATGCCCACGAAGACCAATATGGCAAATACATTGTATGCAAACGCCACACCAGTTCGTACATCAACTCTTTCGTTTAATAAACTTTTTGATATTTATTTGCGAAAGACATTCTCAAGTCTCAGCTGAAAAAAAAACCAATAACAAAATAACGAAATTAGGGACATAACTCAGCAACTTTTTTACCGTAAACAAACACATATCAAAGACTAAATCAATGAAAATCCAACATAACTTAGCTCGTCACCTTTATACGACCTTCTTCTCCTATTTACGTCAATTAAATGCCTGCTCATTGCAGCCATCATGCTAACATTATCTCAAATCATCATTACAAAGTAATCAACTGAAGCATCTATCATTTGTCAATTTTATTGGCAATATATCAGTGGAATTTGTGAGGCTTAATAAACTCTTTGACCAAGTATCCCGAGACACTGAATAACAACACAGATGGACATAAGATAAAATTCTTAATTAGTATTATGCTGAACAGCATGAAACATGACTCTCTATCCATAACGAATAGAAAGACAGACGTGGCTAGATTAAGTTAGAGCTGATGAGTGGTTGACCTGGACCTCAACTAACATGGCTCTTCAATTAGCTCGGTTTATTTTCCTCCAGTTACGTGCTTCAAGTTAGTTGAGTTGGGTTCTTCAATATGCTTTTCACTTAAGGCGAGGTCTTCCTCTACTACGACCGACGCGACGTCTGTATGGGAATCAAAGACTATGAGAGCTGCTATATTGGTGTCCATTCACTCTACATGCCATAACCCCGCAAACGACGAAAGCGATTTTTTTTACCAGGTCTATGTCGCTGTACAGCTCTTTAAGTTCTTTATAGCATTTTCGTCTTTATAGCCCATTATAGTAGTGTGGTGGATAAATTCGAGTAAACGATAAACCCCCACCGTCTTCAAAACTCAAGATCTGCCGAAAACAACACCGCTGTCTGTGAGAGTTTGCAGAAGACTCCGAGGCAGTCGATTTCGCGTGGCTCACGAGAACTCGGCCTCTCGCAGACCAAAACTTGGCGAAATTTACGTTGTGACTTAAGCCTGTACCTGAAAAAATGCAACTAGCCCAGGAGCTGAAGGTAAACAACCACAGACAACGACGTGTGTTCGCTAAATGGCCTCTTCAGCAGTTGTAAACTAAACGAAAAATCGTCTTCTGCGATGAGGCCCATTTCTGGATGAATGGGTACGTCAACAAACAAAATTTTCGAATGTGGGACGATACCAATTCAAGAGCGTCCAATGGCATTTGGGCTGGCGGTGTAATCGGTCCATATTTCTTTGAGAACGACATTCGCCAGGCCATCACCGTCAACGGCGAGCGATATAAGTCGATGGTTACCAACTTCTTTTGACCTGAATTGGATGATATGGACACCAACTACATGTAGTTTCAATAGAACGGCGAAATGTGCTACACAGCTTACGCCACATTTGATATTCTGCACGAGCGATTCGAGGGCATGGTCATCTAACGTGGAGGTGATGTGAACTGGTCACCGAGATCGCTCGATTTGACCCTGTTAGATTTTGTCGGAATTTCAGAAACCACAACGGCCGTCAAAGCTAACATAACCCATGCCATCGCTCAGATTCAGCATGATTTATGCGCCAAAGTAATGGAAACTTAGACATTCCCAGCCATATTGAATGGGAGTCGGACTAATTTGAAAATGTAATGTGTTTCACATTTAAACAGGTAGTTCCAAAACTAACTTTGGTGTAGGTGGATGCGTCTTCTTCGATATGCTTAACTTGAGCATATCATTTCGCCTTCCTATTTATGGAGGAGGAGTCTGTTTCGAGATTCAATTCAAGAAGCCTTGTCCTCATAGTTTCTCAGTTCATGTTGATAAAAGAAGACTACCTCGGTTGCATCTTCTTTGACAACCTCCTTCCCCCGCTTTATAGGAAGCGCAATGTTCACTTTGAAATCGTTTAATGTGTAGGGCTTGTCAGTATAGACGAACGGTTTTACTTTATCCCCACAGAAAATAATCAGTCAGATGGAGCTCTGACATCATCGAGGCGGCCAATTGAGGAGTCCGAAACGAGAAATAACCCCGTCGCCGAAGACAGTTTTCGATTAGTCGACTGAAGTGCTAGCACCAATATTTTTTAGGATCATTGACACGGTAGTGCGGCCCATCGACTGTGATGTTGACTCCTTCCTCACTTATAAAGACTGATGATGCCACCGAACCGTTTCGAACCGTTTGGATATCATTTTTACTTCTGTTTAGGGGGATGATATATGATTTCTGCAGCATAGGCAGACCTTTTTGGCATTAACCATCCCCGTGTGTTCGACTACCTTTAGGGCATGGTCAACATTCACCCCAACCCCTTTGCTGTTCGCATTACTTTAGGGAGGTTGTTATTATATGCTCACTAGAACTCCAATTGTCACGTGGCATTGCACTTCTTTTCTATCTTCTCAGGATATGTAGGGCCTACTTGCAGATTTGGTTCCACCACTGCTCACTGGCCAGCTTCTTTTCGGCTATGTTGTCTGGCGTGATGATACCGATGTTTCGCTCTAGTTCTCCTATTTCGGTTTCCCATCTGCTGCAAAGAAGATATGGTGCATGTTATTTTCTTGGGAGTCCTTGTACAGTCAGGCTAGGCTATTCGTTTTGCCGATCTTGTGGAGAAATTCGTTCAAGTATCTGTGTCCGGTGGTGATTAACGCGGGGACGTGGTTTTTAACCTCATTGTGCTTCCGGTCATGCCATTCAGTCACTTCCTGATCAATTTCGCTGTCAATCGTTCTCTGGTTTCTGAGTTCCAGCGCTATTAACCCTCCTGTCTTCTGAGCTCTTTGCCGTTTCCACTCCAAATTTTCCTCTTTTTTGTCGTAGATGTATTTCCTTTCTGACGCTAAGAGGATCACTGCTACTAGGGTCACTCCTGCGGCAGCAAAGTTCCGACACCAGTCGATAGAAGCTTGCTACACGTAGAGCTCCGCGTCTCAGCACAGCTGCGCAATCGGCTTTCAGTACTTTTCCTGTCGAAGAGCGTCTGCTCAAATCTGACATCCGCAGAAGACGATGGCATACGTCATCGACATCAGGAGACTTTGCTTGCTGGCCGTTGGGCCCCTTATGTTTGCCTTCTGCCTATACGCAGTGACGCGGTCACTTTCTACGCTCGTTCTGCCGCAACATTATCTGATGCAAGAAAGGAAGTTTAGTGTTGATAGAGACACCCTAATATATCACAGCGTTTTTACTTCTTTTCACCTTCTGGCCGATTTGGAAATCGATTAGAGCCGGGGTCTTTTCTTCTTCAGAAGGACTATCTCGGTTTTTTCTGAAGCCAGGCTGAGACCGTGTTCATCCATCCAGTAGTTTACTCGTCACAAAGCCAGGTTTAGCTTTCGGTATCATTTGCCGTTTTCACCGCAGCGATATCATCTGCACACCCCATACAAGTAGGGTATTTTGCACCATCTCCATACAATGAATGTCATCATAAGAGATGATCTAAAGGTCAGTTAAGGTATAATGAAGCCTCGAGAAAGTCATAAATTTAGAAGCGGCAATTTTTGCGATCAAAAAGTTTTCGAAAATAAAATTCTCTGGCTAGCTCTAGATGGCCAAATGTCCCAAATTATACTCAAGCAATAATGTCGTGAATTTATCTTTCGAATAAAACCAACCTTTTTGAGATAATTTAAATATTTCTGGGTTTTAATAAAAACAAAGTTGGGAACAAACTAAAAAAAACCCTCGATACTTTTATTACCTCGATTGTGAATGAGACAGCCGATGGCTAGTTGGATTCTAATTTGATCAGTGTTCTTACGGTATCTCTTTTAAAATATCTTGGCTATGCTGTGTCCTCTTCATCAGAACTAGTATACCACTACAGGATGCGGCAAAACTAATGAACGAAAAAAAAACACATGCAAACGCACTCACCAGTTCGTACATCAACTCTTTCGTTTGACTTACGATTCGGTTTCCTTTTGAAGGAGATTCTCGTGTCTCAGCTCGTAAAAGTCAATTACAAAGTAACACCAATAAGAACATAACTCACCATCTTGTCAAATTCCCTCACATTTGCTATTGAAAACGACTTTTTACCGTAAACACACCCAGCCCAAAGAAAATCCAGTTTTACTTCCCTCGTCACCTTTACACGGCCTTCTTCACCTATTTACGTCAAATAAAGTCTGCTCACACCAGCCATCATGTCAAGATAATCTCAAAGCATCACTACAATGTAATCCTCGGAAGCATCAAACATTTATCCCGAAAACTAATGTTTTGTTGACAATTTTTATTGGCAATATATCGGTGAGCTTCAAACAGGCGCAATAAACTCTTCTCCCAAGTGCCCCACGAGACACAGATGGACATAAAATAAAATTCTTAATTAGGATCGGCTGCAAAAAACGAGAAACATGACACTCGCCATACCTTCCGCGCCCCATTGACTGGTTTTTTTTTTCAAATCGTAATCTTGAAAGCACTCTCTCTCTCTCCTGCCATCCACACACATTCTTTCTATTCTTTTCACCAGAAACTAGAAAATTCAAATGTCAATCCCATTCTCAAGCACTTGCGACATGATCGCTTAATTATTATATGGTCAGCCTCCCATGGACCTACGCTCCAGCACCCCAGGTGTATGATATTTCCAAGTATATCGCGCGTGGAAAAATTAAAAAAAAATAAATTTTCAAAAGCAGATACAAATTAATAAAAAGAAAAAAAAAAAAACAGAAATCAATCTCCTGCCGAGTTGTTATCTATAAATCTGTCCAAAAATAGATGTTTCTTCGATTTGACAGAAATTTTGATTTATGACAACTCGTTCTGCGCCCACGGCCTATATGTTATTGTGTGGCATGCGTCGCGGTCGTCCGCCGGCCAACGTCCACAATATAATTACAATCTCACATAATAATAGTTCGCCAATTACACATGCAAACAGACACACACTCTCACCTAATTTATGGCAACGATTTGCATTAATTGAGTTCCGCCGGGTGCGAATTTATCTCTGGACAGTCCATTTGTCAGCGCAAGGTTTGTCTTTCTTCGCAGAAATAGAACGTCTCTTTGAATGGTGAATGGTTTGGGTATTCGTTGCATCCAACGAGGCAGATACAAATGAAGAGAACGGAAAGAATTCGTTCCATATCGAAGCTTAATGACATTACGACGGAGACAATGCGAGCGTCGAGATATAGGAGCCGCCCTCTCGTATCTGTCGAACCACCTAATTCCGATTCACAGGCAGCGGTGGAAAAAAAAGGCCGCAAAAAACCAGACAACAACGAAGAACACCGAACAATTGCACAGATTGAATGTCAGATGAATAGGTGCACACACAGGTTTCACGTTTCTCCAGTGAGACCTTATTTCCTGGGAGCGCCCTAGTTGCACACGCTCCTATCTATTCATAGTCCGAGAGAGGAGCGCTCATAACAAGCGGGGAAAATCGTTCAACCCGAAATATCAGCAAAGTGGGATGTTTGGAAATCAGATACTCTTGTGTACAACGCTGGGATGGGAAGTACCGGATAAACAAACACAACCCAACGCAAGACAAGACAAGACCTCGATATGGTGAATGGGAAAGATAGTAGTTCTGGGTTTGCATAACATAACGACGACGACGATCGTCATTGTCAAAATAGGTACTCTATCTATCTATGAAAAGGTGCACCATCGGATAGGTGGATGAATAGATGCAATCCCCTCTGATCTTATCTGTGTATATTCGGGTGACGATTGCAATCAGAGAGCGGAGATGGGACTATTGAGTGGTTCCGATTGTTGACAGGAACAATGGTTCTGGGATTATTTTTTTTTTTCGTTTGCTTTCCTGATTGGGCGGTTCTGTTACAACGATGACATGCTGCTTGACAGTTAATTAATCACCGAGTGCGTCGATGTGAGTTGGTATACAGAGATGATTGGCTGGTAATTGACTGGAAATTGGGTGTCTCATTAAGTGGTCCAAATTGGATTAGATGAATGGAGGCGAAGGTGAATGAATGGTTGCTTGGGGATTTCGGAAGTGAGGTGAAACTTTTTTTCGGGAAAGTTTTCGAATCGTTTGAAGTGGATAACATGAGGATTTTGGGATTAGAACTTGCTAATAAGTTGGATCGTTGGTTGAACGAACTTTGGGTAGATTATTTGAGAACTTTTTTTTATGGGAAAACCAAGTGGTGAGAGGAAAGTTTTGTTGGTGGTCGTCTTGAGAGAGAATTATAAGAGCAACCGATAAGATAAAGTGGACACAGTCGTTAAAATAGTTAACTGTGGACGAATTTACTTTAATGGTCACTACCGCCAACGCGAGGTGGTTGCTAAGATCTAACAGAACGGAATATTTAGAAACAGGGGTTCGCTCTTACCTCCGTCTAACTTTCAGATCTCAAGTCCATTTCTCAGAACTTGATATTATACCGCAATGTAGCTAATTATGAAAGATATCTGTATGAGCTCTCTCAGTTGGTGGTACATCAGACTTTTTTTTGACTTTTTTCTTAGATCAGAAGTACCACCTACTGAGATATCCTGAAAAGCTCATATAGATATCTGTTTCCTCGTCAATAAAGATAAACATGTTTTGGGCAGCCTTTGTTAAAGTGTAGCACTTGAGAATTCTGTAGAGGAATCACTCTCAGACTGTTGATTTTGAAATAAAACGTGAGGATGGGTGAGTTCCAAAATGCATCAGATACGATTTAGATGCAAAGTCATAAGTTCCAAAAGTAAAACGAAAAATTTTTTGACAAAGTCGAAAGTTTCTCAACGCATCCCAAAAGTTATAGATGTGTATCAGATGTGTATCAGCTGAGAAAATTCAAGAAGTAGATCCTGAATTTCCATTTTCTAAGGAAGAAATTTCTTGAATCTTATGATCACATAAAAAAAGAATCAAAAAGCGAAACTAAACAAGTGGTGACATAATGGGAATATTTTGAAATGCTGGATGAGGTGTATGGAACTCGATCGCATATTGTTGTACCCAACGATAACCTTGATTATACTCTTCATAACACTGAGGACATATTGATCACCGAAAATAGCACATTATCGGAATTTCCATCGACTGACCCAGGCCAAATTCGCCAACATAAGCCTAATATGCGCTCATGCTCCGATGGAGGAAAAAGAAGATATAACTAAGGACTGCTTCTACGAGCTCCTCGACAAAACCTATGAGCGACTACCAAAATACGATGTTAAGATCGTGCTGGGAGATTTTAACGCAAAAGTAGGAAGAGAAGACATCTTTAGCAGTACTGTCGAAAAATATAGCCTACACGACAATACGTCTGGTAACGGCCTTAGGCTAATTGACTTCGCTACGGAACGAAATGCCACCATAGCCAGCACACGGTTTCCTCACCTCGATATCCATAAGGGGACATGGCGGTCTCCAGATCAACGAAAAGTCAACCAAATTGATCACATTGCGATAGACAAGAGGCACGCATCCAGTATTTTGGATGTTCGAACATTCCGAGGGGCTAACATCGACTCGGACCACTACCTTGTTGTAGCCAAGGTAAAGATGCGGATATCCACCGCGCCACAAAAAAACAGAAATACTGTGAAAAAATGTTATGTCGAATGACAGCAATCGCCAGAGACCGCCAAGACCTTCGCGCAACGCGTATCCCATAACCTCTCGACTCACAGCATACCACCAGCATCTAATGTCGAAGAACAATGACAACGATGCCAACAAGCCATTAGAACAGCCGCAACTGATGTGCTAGGTTTCTCGCGGCCACCAGCAAGAAACCCCTGGTTTGATGAGGAATGCCGACAGATGCTCGCAGCCAAGAACGAGGCCTATAAGGCTAAGCTGCAGGTAAAGACGAGAGCTGCCATTGACCACTATAGGCAAAAAAAGAAGGGAAGAACATCGGCTTTTCAGAAAGAACAAAAAAGAGCAAGAAAAGCGCGCGATCGAGGATATAGAGAGGTGCCACTCCAGGAACGATGTTCGCAAGTTTTACCAAAGTGTATAACGTCAAAGACAAGGATACAAGGCTCGAACAGAATCCTGTCGAGATGAACAAGGAAATATCGTAGTTGAAACACAGTCGATGCTGAGGATATGGAAGAACCACTTCTGCAGACTGTTAAACGGCGATGACGAACAACATTCCGCTGTCAGGCAGAACGAACCATTTAATATTGGCAACGACAGCGAAAACTGCCAACCACCCGACCTAAGTGAAGTGAGGACAGCTATATCTAAACTCAAGCTTAATAAGGCCGCCGGAAATGACGGCCTTTCCGCTGAGCTTTATAAAGCTGGCGGAGATGACTTGGTAAGCAACATCCACCAACTCATAAGCCAAATCTGGTCGGTTGAAAGCATGCCTGAAGAATGGAACCTCAACATCGTTTGCCCGATCCACAAAAAAAGGAGACCCTCTGAACTGCGCCAACTACAGAGGAATAAGTCTACTCAACAGCGCCTACAAGAGCGTATCTGCCGTAATATGCGAACGCTTGAAACCGTTTATCAACAACCTGATCGGCCCTTATCAGTGTGGTTTTAGGCCAGGAAATTCCACAATCGATCAAATTTTCACACTTCGGCAGATCCTGGAAAAAACCCAAGAAGTCCAAATCGATACCCACCACCTATTTATCGATTTCAAAGCCGCATACGACAGCATTTATAGAGACGAACTATACAGAGCCATGTCTAGTTTTGGTATACCGCCCAAACTCGTCCGTTTGTGTAGGATGACGATGGAGAATTCTCGCTGCACCATCAGGGTCGGAAACGACCTCACCGACACATTCGATACCAAAAAAGGATTTAGGCAAGGCGACGCTCTGTCACCAGAGGCACAATTTTCCAAAAATCGGTGCAACTGCTAGCATACGCCGACGATATTGACATCATTGGTACGACTCAACCTGATGTCATAGTCACGTTTGCTAGTATAGAGAAGGAAGCGGCAAAAATGGGTTTAGCAGTAAATGAGGGTAAGACTAAGTATATGCTGTCAACACGAAAGGACACACAAGATCGACGAAATAGACAGAACGCCACCATTGACAGATATTTCTTTGAGGTATTACGGAACTTCGTCTACCTCTGCTTCGCTTTGAACTCTGACAACAACATCTCGTCAGAAATCAAACGAAGAATTACTATTGCCAACCGCTGTTTCTTCGGACCAAGAAGGCAATTTAGTAGTAAAGCCCTCACTCGAACTACTGAGGAGATCATAATAAGACCCTGATCATCCCAGTCCTGCACTAAGGCGCAAAAGTGGATTAAGAAATCCTTGGTCGGTTTGCGAGGAAAATTCTTCGAAAAATCTTGGTCCCGTTTGCGTTGACGGGCTATGGAGATGAAAGTGATATGCCCCCAGTCAAAAAAAACTCCACATTGGACGTTAAAGATGGCTAGGACATGTAGAACGAATGGACACCAATACTTCGACTCTCAGAGTCTTCGATTCCCAAACAGACGTCGGACGCAGTATAGGAAGACCTCGCCTTAAGTAATGGAGGGTTAATTGGAGAGGCATGTTGGTTGAGGCCCAGTTTCATCCCGGACTGTTGCGCCACTTAAGTAGTTAAATACCCCCAACCAGAACCGCAACCACCGTCAAAAAACAACAACCAAATCGCGAAGTGCTAAGGACGAAGCTACGGAAGACAGACAGATGCTAAGGGAGTTGATTGATTTGGAAAAGGCTAAGTTAAGAGTAGAAGAAAAGAAGTTGGAGGTAGAAAAGAAGAAGGTTGAAGATATGAAAAAGTTGAGGAGGCTGATATACTAACTAATTATGTATGAATTTTTTTGTAATTTAAACAAAAACAAACCATTCGTATTTATATGTGTATATGCGTTTTATTTGATATTTTCAACTGGAAAATAAATTGATAAGTCTGGTTCTTTTCATTTTCGCTTCATCACTTCGTGGACGCTCCGCATTTGGTGCAACAATATTTTCTACGTTATTACTGCTTTCGATTTCCAAGAGGTTTAAATCTACATCACGTATACCTTCATTTATTATAATAATGTAGGACCATACAGGACATTATAATCAGCCCTATCGAGGTATCCATTGGAACAGACAATTTTCCGCAATGCATACTTCGTCGGAGGTTCAAATTCCATTCGAGGTATGTGTCATCGAAAAAAAAAATACATACTACACAGACGCGACCGGCTTCTCTTCACTACAATTCGTGAAAAAATTCCGCGATGAATTTGTGTCGGAGGAAATCGGAAAAAGAATGGCACTTAGATGTCAAAAATTACACGAAAAATGCACCTGAGCGCACTTTAACGCAATTCGCCGCTGTACGGCTGGTAAAGCGCATGGTTGAATATTTGTCTCCACATCCAACCAACGCAAACGGGACCGACGATTTTTCGAAGTACATTCCTCTCAAAACGACCAAGGATTTCTTCATGAATGATGGAGGAGAGATCATTGAGATAGAGACCGCAGATGAGGTTGATAGGATAGCATAATGTTGCATGTTACTCTGTTATTTTTAAACTTCAGTGGCGAACAAAAATAAAATACCACAATGAAAAATGAAATAAATGAAATTAAAAATATAGAATTTAAAACTCTGAAAACAAGTGAAGAAATCAACAGCTATATAAGCAATATAAACGAACTTTCATGTTTTTTCTTAAATATAAGATCGCTAAGAAAAAATTGGAATGAATTTTTAATCATTATAAATAATATTTTAAAATATGGTGATATATTTGTTTTATCGGAAATTAATATTAAGGCGGAGGAAAACAACATAAAGGGAGGAGGAATAGCTATTTGGCAATGGCAGTATATAGACCACCAAAAATTAATGTAAACCAATTTATCCAAGAGATAAGCAACAATATAGAAGAAATTAATAACAAAAAAAGTCTAATTATTATAGGAGATTTTAATATCAATATTAACAAATTGAATGATACTGGTGTCGGGAATTATCTATCAATGATATCAGCAAAAGGACTGATGAATACAATAATGTCAGATACAAGAGTTGATATAAAAATAAATTCTAAAACTTTGATTGATCACTGCCTAATACGCACACAAAACAATATGATTAAATCCGCAGTGGTAGAAATAAATATATCTGATCACTATGCAATATATACCGCGCTTCTGTGCAAAATGAAAAACAAAAACAAATTATGAATAAAATGCTATCGCAAGAGATTGCTAAACAAAATTGGGATGAACTTAACAATTTCACTAAAGTAAATGATTTTTACGAGAACTTTATACATAAATTTAATAACGCCATTGACTTATCATCGGTAACAATCGAAAAAAAGAAAAGAAAAACTGAACATGACTGGGTGACCATCGAAATACAAATTGCATGCAGAGAAAGATATAGGCCATACAGAAGATTCAAAAACAACAAAAGAAAAAAGAAGTTGAAAATGTGCTAAGTTCACTTAACGAACAAAAATCGGCAGGAATAGATGGCATAAGACCTAAGGACTTAAAAAACAATGCCAGCAAACTATGCCCGGTTATAACTGAGATAGCAAGAAAGAGCCTCCAATAGTTCCATCTTCGCTAAAGACATCAGTTGTGCGCCCAATAAATAAAGGTGGCAAAAAAATGATATACTGAACTATAGACCAATTTCCATTTTGCCAGCGATAGACAAAGTATGTACTTGAAGAAATTGTCACGAGGAGGCTATATACTTACTTAGAAAAGTACAAACTACTAGAGGGAAATCAATTTGGATTCCGAAAAAATAAAAGCATAAACAGATTGCTAGGAGATTTCACGAATAGGTTATATTGTAGCTTGGATAAAAACCAAAACTCTATTGTACTGTTTATAGATTTTAAAAAATCTTTTGATACCCTGAGCCACACAAACATTTTAAGGCAACTAGAAAAAGTCGGTGTACGAGGACCAATTTTGAATTGGTTTGAAAGCTATCTAAAAGAAAGAAATTCAGTGTAAAAATCGGCGAACATTACAGCGAACATGAGAACTCAATCTATGGAGTTCCACAAGGATCAAAACTGGGTCCGCTTTTATTTATCATATATGTAAATGATTTGCTATCAGTACTCAAAAACAGTAAAGGATATGCATATGCCGACGATACGGCAATTATAGTGAGCCATAGACATATTGAGACAGCAGAGACAATAATGCAAAAGGAATTTGGCGTGTTGCCATGACCACGGTTTAATTATCAATGCAAAAAAGACTAAAGTAATGCACATTCGACCACCACATATTTTTAAACACAAAATAAAAATAAAATACACGAAGCTAAATGTATTCATGTTGCAGGATATTACCTCAATCTGGATAACAATGACAACTGTTCGGAGATGATAGGAAATGTGTCAATATAAAAATACCTCGGTATCACTCTAGACTACAACTTAAAATGGAGTACCCACATAAGAGAACTAACAAACAAATTAAGACATAGTGCATATGCTTTGTTTCACCTCAGCTACCATTGTCCAGCAAATGTTCTACGACAGTGTTACTTTGGACTAGCGGAATCACATACAAGAAATGGCATTCTCGCGTGGGGTAAGGCTCCCCAAATGTCCAGTCTTGAAAATATACACCGTAAACTGCAAAAGATTGTATACCAATCGAAATTAGGAAAACACTACGACAGGCGACTCATCGACGAAGATATAAAACTGCTAGATATCACACAACTGCACAAACTTGAAATAATATCAAACTTTCACAACGACGATACATACAAACTTCAAACACAACAAGCATATAACACCAGGAGAAGACAACAAAATCAACTCACAATCCCGAGATACTGGAATGAATACGGCCGCAGGAAATATGAGGTTACAATCCCTACAATTTTGAACGAGCTTCCAATAGAAATAAGGAACTTAAGAAAAACAGCATTAATTAAAAAAGCTAAATCCTTTTACTTAAATAATGATGTATAAATAAAAAAATAATGACAAATTTTGAAGAGACCATTTTAAAACTCACTTGAAATTATATAAAATCATTTTTGTAAACAGTCTTCTGCAGACAAGCCAATTAGGCTTTGCAGATTTAAATTTAAATTTGTAATATTTTATAAAAAATCAATAAATTTGAAATTGAAATTGAAAAAAACAAAAACATATCCACTTTTGATACGGTCCATGCTTCAGCACAGTAGAGAAGGACTGGGATGATCAGGGTCTTATATAGGATCTCCTTAGTAGTTCGAGTGAGTGCTTTACTACTAAATTGCCTTCCTAGCCCGAAGAAACAGCGGTTGGCAAGAGTAATTCTTCGTTTGATTTCTGACAAAATGTTGTTGTCAGAGTTGATAGCGGAGCTGAGGTAGACAAAGTCCCGTACTACCCCAAAGTTATATCTGTCCATTGTGAAGTTCTGTCCAATTCGTCGATGTTGTGTGTCCTTTCGTGTTAACAGCATATACTTAGTACCCTCATTTACTGCTGAACCCATTTTTGCCGCTTCATTTTTTATACTAGCAAACGTGGCTATGACATCACGTTGGGTCCTACCAATGATGTCAATATCGTCGGCGTATGCTAGTAGTTGCACCGATTTTTGGAAAATTGTGCCTCTGGTGTTGGCTCGGGAGTTTTGCACAATCCTCTCAAGAATCATTTTGAAGGAATCATTTTGACAGCGCATCGCCTTGCCTAAATCCTATTTTGGTATCGAATTTGTCGGTTAGGTCGTTTCCGACCCTGATGGAGCAGCGAGAATTCTTCATCGTCATCCTACACAAACGGACGAGTTTGGGCGGTATACCAAAACTCGAATGCCGAATGCGGCTTTGAAATCGATAAATAGGTGGTGGGTATCAATTCGGACTTCTTGGGTTTTTTTTTTCAGGATCTGCCGAAGTGTGAAAATTTGATCAGTTCTGGACTTTCCTGGCCTATAAAACCACACTGATGAGGGCCGATCAGGTTGTTGGTAAACGGTTTCAAGTTTTCACATATTAAGGCAGATAGGATTTTGTAGACGATGTTCAGGAGACTTATGCCTCTGTCGTTGGAACAGTTCAGAGGGTCTCCTTTTTTGTGTATCGGGCAAACGATGCTGTGGTTCCATTCTCCAGGCATATTTTCACCCCACCAAAATTTGCTTGTGAGTTGGTGGATTTCCAGCAGCCTTGTTAAGCTTAAGTCTAAATATTGCTATCCTTACTTCACTTAGGTCGGGTGGTTGGTAGTTTTGGTGCTGTCAAATGGTTCTTTCTGCCTGACAGCCGGAGATTGTTCGTCATCGCCGTTCAACAGTCTGCAGACGTGGTTCTTGCATATAATCGCCATCATCTGTGTCTCAACTATGATATTTCCTTTATCATCTCGATAGGATTCTGTTTGGGCCTTGTAGCCTTGGGTTTCACGTCTTACACTTTGGTAGACCTTGCGAACATCATTCCTGGAGTGGCACCTGTCTAAATCCTCTATGGTGCGCTTTTCTTCTGTATCAGAAGCCGGTGTTCTTCCCTATTTCTTAGCTTATACAGCTCAATTGCATCTCTCGTCTTCACCAACAGCTAAACCTTGTGGGTCTCTTTTTGGCTGCTAGCATCTGTCGCCGTCCTTCCTCAAAGCAAGGGTTTCTTACTTTACTATTTGTTGACATCGTTTTCGTTGTTTTTTGACATTGGATGCTGGTGGGATGGTATTAATTGACAGGTTAAAGGATACGCATCCTGCGATGGACTTGGCGTTAATTTTGTTCCCACTATTTCTGATTTGTTGTGGCGTGCTGGATATCCGCATTCTTACTTTGACTGCAACACCGAGCCGATGTTAGCCCCTCAGAATGTTCTTATATCCAAAATACTGCATGCGTGCCTTTTATCTATCGCATCGTGGTCAATTTGTTGTACCGTTCAATGATCTGGAGACCGCCATGTCTCCTTATATACAAGGTGGCGCAAAAGTAATCCTCCTATCAGAAAATGCTATAAATTTTGCGATTGGCCCCTAATGTCAGTTCTGTTTTGACAAATAAGTTCTGGAGCAGTGTAGCGTAACATTGTTTATTAACGTGTATTTCGAATGTGTTTACTACACAAATGTCAAAACAGAACTGACATTAGGGGCCAATCGCAAAATTTATAGCATTTTCTGATAGGAGGATTACTTTTGCGCCACCTGTTATATCGAGGTGAGGCAACAGTGTGCTGGCTATATTGGCATTTCGTTCCGCAACCAGGTCATTCAGCCTAAGTCTGTTGCCAGACGTTTTGTCATATAGTCTGGTTTTCCGACAAAGCTGCCAAATACGTCATTTTTCCTACCTTTGCTTTAAAATCTCCCAGCACGATTTCAACATCGTTCTTCGGTAGTCGCTCATAAGATTAGTCCAGTAGCTCCTAGAAACAGTCTTTCGCAATATCATCTTTTTCCTCCGTCAGAGCGTGAGTGCATATAAGGCTTATGTTGGCGAATTTGGCCTTGATGCAGATTGTTACAAGCTGTTAGCTCATATCTTGCAATATTAGACTTCTTGTCTAGGTCTGACACTTATAGCAAATTCACATCCGAATAGTCAGTGTTTCTGCTCAATATAACACGGTACGCAGCAGATGTCACAGTTTTGCATCCTCTTTGTGTTCGGCCCATCCCATCGTAGTAGTTTCTACTTTTAAGCAGTTTGGAGCTGTTGCTACTTGTTCAACTGCACCTTCCCTGTTAAATGTTCTCACATTCCAAGTACAGGTTTGAACACGGTCCATAGTAGATGTCACAGTTTTTCATCCTCTTTTTGCCCGGCCCATCCCATCGTATTTCCTGAATGGCAGTAATGTCTGCTTTGTAGCAGTTTAGGGCTTCCGCTAGTTGTTCTCACATTCCAGGTGCAGATACGAACGTCGTTATACTTTTTTCGTTAAGCATGGTCGTCAACCAAAAAGCAGGCCTTTCCGAGGCTCTTAGTTGCTTCGTAACAATGTTTTTGTTTCCGTAAATGAGTCGCTAGCCCAGAGCACAACCCTCAACCTGGAGGCCAGGCCTATGAGTTCACCTGATGATAGCAGGTCGGATGAGACTTATATCTGATGGTTACCATTACCATTTGGAGGCTATATAATCACAATTGATGTGTAGTATCGCCACGTTAACGCTAATCTTGAAAATAAACCCCCGGAAAAGAGGATAGATATTCAAGAGGTTTTAGGTCACAATAATGAGCTACAAAAGTTGTTATTTCTTCAAAGAGTTCACCAGCTTCACTTTCGCCCCGCATTAAAGAGTTTATTGCGTGGGAACATCCTTCTGTAGCATGAGATAACCATGCCACTTGAAGTTCATCTTTGAATACAATGACGTAGCAGGCTTGAGTGGGAAAATTGGTATTTTAAGGGAAAGCCAATAAGTTTAACGAAATTGTCTATACCACCAAGCCGTCAAGAATTATAAAATATCCTTCGACAAAATACAGACGCTAAATAAGGTACACATAGCCTTTTCAACCAACAGCTAGTACCTACTTCTCAATGAATTTGCGTCTTATTCCTCCATCCTGCCCTGCGTCGAAAGGAATGCATATTTACAGTACTACACCTAACATTAAAAGGGGCACAGTACCCCATTCCATAGCCTCTTGATCCAAAAGAAAAAACTCCTCCTCCTCTCAGGCTTAATGGTTTAAGTGCACCTTTTCAATCTTATCTGCTCGCTACGTTTTGGTAGCTTGACAGCAAATATGCGTCTACCAATTTGTCCAAGACCTCCTACTTCCAAAAGGCACCCTATATCTGATCTAATAGGCCTCACCGATAGACCGCACTTTATTAATTTCGCTCCCAAAACCACTTAAAAAGCTTAACTCTGCATAATTCCTTATCGGATCCTGTCGTCGCTGGCGTCGACGGACCCCGATAAATAATTTTCAGCACCAATTCTCAAGACTGCCAATTATTATTACTCTCCGTTCTGTTTACTAATTTTCCCCCTGATCCAGTGTTGTTGTTGTGCCTGCTCCACTCTGTGCGTTTCCTTGTTCAATCATCATAACCATCGAGTTCGCCCTTAACGTCTGCACAGCATAACGATGACGACGGGCGTCACGGTTTGCGTAGCACTTTGGTTGCGGTTTTTTGGTTTCGCTTTTGTTTTTATTTACATTTTCGTGAACGAGTGTGAGTGCTCTGAAATTAAAAAAAAAAAACGAAAACGAAACGAAAAAAATGCGAGCGCGCTCATTTAGCGCTAGCGCGCAGAACAGAAATCGAGCAAAACCAGAGCCGCCGCGGCTGACAGCTGTAATTGAGCGCGAATTATCACCTCAACGTCTGACCACCTACGGCTATTATGTGCGCCATGTCAATGTTTATCAACTTGTCTAATAAATAATATTTATTATGTGCTTTTCGGTTTGACAGTTCTTCTGTTGTTTTACTCGTTTTCTTCGGCGCGCTTGTCGCTGCTCTGGTTGGGTGATACTTGACACGGCTAAGAGCCCAATCGAACGCGTTAGAGTGCTAACTGTGAATGGAGCGCAAATTGACAGGCAACTGCAAATGGTGGTGGTGTGGTGAAATAGACAATAGAACTGTCAATTATTGAATGAATGACGATGTTATTAACAAATGCGATAATAAATTATTTTTCGAATGCGATATTGAAAGTGGTAGGGTGTTGTTGGTTTGTTTGTGTTTTGCGATGAATGAGTGGTGAGCGATGTGCTTCAGTTGTGAGATGTTTGTTGTGATGTTTCTTGAGAGGTTGCGAGGGACGGGAGGTTGTTGACATTGACTACTGGAGTTGAACGATGAAAAGTGGTAGAGAGTGTGCTAGTTTGACCTTTGGAATGTAATATCTGAGAATAAAAAATAAGAACGTTAGGAATAAGAATGTGAGACCATTTGACTAAGACTTGGAAAGATCGAATTAGGATGAGATGCAATAAAGAGCCATGGTGTCACAGTATTAAAGGCATTAGGAATTTCAAGAACGTGGATTTAATCGGTTAGTGGAAGCTGATGGTCCTGTCTCCTTGGGGTAACTAATAAATTGGAAGTGCCCCTTCTGATTAGGTGTTGTGTCGTCAGGATAACACGAACAAGAATGAAGTATCTAGCATTTATGGCCCAATCGCGGCAATCAAACCTAGCTTCTCTCTTCATTTGTGTATGCGAAGTTGTTATTTTTGCCACAAAGAAGGGGTCCTCATGTTTAACGCCGAATCTGGACTTGGGTGTCAGGCTTTGCCAAGGGGTGAAGCAGTGAAGAAAACTTACATGTTGTCACTTTCGGGATTTAAGCCAGGGACCCGCGCTTAGTAGTACGAAGCACCACTGCCACTGCATCCACAGGCCACAACTAAATTTTCTACCACATAAAAAGCAGCTGGTTATGAGGGAAAACCCAGGCTCGGATAACGGATCCCCTAAAAAATCAACCAGGCACTGAATGACCACAAACAACTTACGAGTACACATCAGAAAAGTGCGCAAGCTATACACCCAGCGCTACTCAAAAACATGAATATGTCCTAGCGCCGTACAGGGCAGACATTACCACGATCCAGCAAATATTTTCGACACATTAAGGAATACACAAACGAAAAACATACGACAGTTATTTCAGCTGCGGATTTGTTGTGGGGAGCCGACTTAGATCAAGAATAATCGTCTGTAAACGGGTTAATTATTGCCTGGCTGTGATCCGTATCAGAGCAAGGGTTTGCAACATCAGCCTTAAGTGTGCACACGTCCCTACCGATGAGACTGGAGACCCTATCCTAGATGTGCGAAAATAGGTAAGGAAAAGATCATCAGCGGATTACTTGGAAAGCACAGACTCCATGAAACGACAAATGATAATGACCTCCGGCTAACAGACGCTTAATACTGTTATCAGCAGCTTCCAACGACTTTGAATCCACAAAATTGACCATGTGCTCATAGATCCAAGACATGCTTCCAAAATCCTGAGCAAACATTCAGAGGGAAAAACGTCGACTTTGACCATTTTCTCGTCACAGCCAAATTTAGATTCCGACTTCCAACGAGAAGAAGCTTCGAATGGTCCAAAAAAAAGACTTTAATCGTGAAGTCTTGTTAGTGAGCCCGAGATTACCAGAGTATACATACAAAAACTGAGTGAGAGACTTCACGCTGTGCCCTCATCATCTAGTATATGAATGAAATGGATAAAATGGGTAAAGTATCGCAATATCACCAAAGAGGTAGCAGAAACCCCATTAGGCTACCAGCCACCCCCGAAAAGATGTCCGTGGTATGATGCAATTTTTAAGCATGTACCAAAAAGAAATGACAGAAGAGGCACACATCTAGAAGCTACAACGCAAAACACATACCGAACGGGAAGAGCATCAAACAAGAAATGAAAATCCAGCGTTGGAAAAAAAGAAAACAGGCAGCCTCCCAGCTCAGAGAAATCAAAGTGTCTTGCGATAAGAAGAACATCCGTCAATTATACAAGAAAGATAAACAACTGACAGCTGGCTTGAAAAAGAACGCAGCAGAATATTTTTTTCAGATTTTGAAACTTTTACACGACCCTAGGTTGGTACACGATAAATAAGTTTTCATCAAAAATTTTAAGATTTTGAAATTTTTACACCACACTAGGGTCACGATTTATTCTCATTTTTCACCAAAATTTTTCAGATTTTGAAATTCTTACAGGACCCAAGGGTCATGATAAATTTTCATTATTCATCAACATTTTTCAGATTATGAATTTTTTACAAGAACCCTAAGGTCACGATAAATGTTTGTTTTTAATCAAAATTTTTCAGATTCTGAAATTCATACACGACCCTAGGGTCACGATAAATTTTCATTTTTCATTAAAAAATTTTTCAGATTTTGAAATTTTTACACCACACTTGGGTCACGATAAATGTTCATTTTTTCATCAAAATTTTTCAGATTTTGAGATTCTTACACAACCCTAGAGTCACGATAAATTTTCGTATTTCATCAAAATGTTTCAGTTGTTGAAATTTTTGTACGACCCTAGGGTCACGATAAATGTTCCTATTTCATCAAAATTTTTCAGATTTTTAAATTTTTACACGACCCTGGGGTCATGATAAATTTTGATTTTTCATCAAAATTCTTCAGATTTTGAAATTTTTACACGACCCTAGGGTCGCGATAAATTTTTATTTTTCATCAAAATTTTTCAGATTTAATATTTTTACTCGACCCTAGGGTCACGATAAATTTTCATTTTTCATCAAAATTTTTCATATTTTGAAATTTTTACACGGCCCAAGAGTCATGATAAATTTTCATTTTTTATCAATTCAGATTTTTCAGATTTTGAAATTTTTACACGACCCTAGGGTCACATGTTCGTTTTTAATCAAAATTTTTCAGATTTTTAAATTCTTACACGACCCAAGGGCCATGATAAATTTTCATTTTCATCAACATTTTTCAGATTTTCAATTTTTTACAAGAACCGATCACGATAAATGTTTGTTTTTAATCAAAATTTTTCAAATCTTGAAATTCTTACACGACCCAGGGGTCATGATAAATTTTGATAAATTTTCATTTTTCAACAAAATTTTTCAGATTTTGAAATTTTTACAAGAACCCTTGGGTCACTATAAATTTTGGTCTTTCATTAACATTTGTCAGATTTTTAAATTTTAACACGACCCTAGGGTCATGATAAATTTTCATTTTTCATCAAAATTTTTCAGATTTTGAAATTTTTACATGAACGTTGGGTCACGATAAATTTTCATTTTTCATCAAAATTCTTCAGATTTTGAAATTTTTACACTACCCTAGGGTCATGATAATTTTTCCTTTTTTATCAATTTTTTTCAAATTTTGAAATTTTTACACGACCCTATGGTCACAATAAATTTTCGTATTTCATCAAAATTTTTCAGATTTTGAAATTTTTACAAGAACCCTTGGGTCACGATAAATTTCGGTCTTTCATTCACATTTTTCAGATTTTTAAATTTTTACACGACCCTAGGGTCATGATAAATTTTCATTTTTCATCAAAATTTTTCAGATTTTGAAATTTTTACATGAACGTTGGGTCACGATAAATTTTCATTTTTCATCAAAATTCTTCAGATTTTGAAATTTTTACACGACCCTAGGGTCATGATAATTTTTCATTTTTTATCAATTTTTTTCAGATTTTGAAATTTTTACACGACTCTAGGGTCATGATAAATTTTGATTTTTTATCAAAATTTTTCAGATTTTGAAATTTTTACAAGAACCCTTGTGTCACGATAAATTTTGGTGTTTCATCAACATTTTTGAGATTTTTAAATTCTTACACGACCCAAGGGTCATGATAAATTCTCATCAAAATTTTTCAGATGATCTAACAAATTTTTTAACCCATACCAGTTGATCGTATTTAGCATAAAATTGTGGGCACCGACATCGTGCAAGAAATGTACACGTAAATGTAAATTATAAAGCGAACTGTCGTCCAACTATCCATCGAGTAGTTTTTAACAGGACACTTCACATAATTATTAGCTCAACAAATAGGACCTGCAGTTCAACGCTGAGGGCAGATTTGAGAAGTTTCCTGAATAAGTTTTATGCTCATAAGTGTTTGTCAGATGTTTGTGGGCAATTGAACAACCAACGGTTGGTTCTGGACTTAGAAATTGCTAAGTCACTGTATCAGGATTTTAATAGTCACAAGTCTAAGCTCGCCACGGAGGCATCTTCGATGCGGGAGAGCAAGAGCAGTGACTGCACTGTTTAATAATTTCAAATCGTTAGACAGGATTAACTCTTGTACTCCTTAACAAGAATTTGTGTCTGGAGTCGATGACATATTAATGCTTCCGTGGAATCTCCAACCAGAAGCTGTTGGCTTAGAGAAAGCTGGTTCTGTAATGACTCGTGGACAGGTTATAGCGATACTTCCTTACAGTTGGTTTGAAATTCGATGCTTTATCGAAGCTATTGCTTCTCTGATGTTCACACAGTCACACACTTTACAGTGACTTTACCATCAAATCTTAAAGCCTGTAGAGGTACCTAACAAAGGTTTCAAACAAACTTCTACAGAAAAGATCGTCTGCAAAAAAAAAACAAATTACAAAAGCTGTTTAGAAGTAATTGCTTCAAGAAATTCAAAATCAAATCTTTATCGAGGGAAAATTGTAAGGGAGAGCGTCGTCGCTATTCCAAATTATGGGTGTTCTGGCGTTCGCAATCCTAGTACTTAGCGAAATTGCTGTTGACCATTCCCTGGTCACAATTACAAGGGATAGACTCTTTGTCGTTTTTTAGTAGCATTGTAAGTGCCGATTTGTATAAATAGGTCATGCCTGTCATGTCATTCATCATGGTCTGTCGTAGTGACTTCAACTGTCGACGTAAGGTAAGCAATTTATTAGAAAACCGATTGCTACGCTACTGACGTTGGCACTCAGCCGCAATGCACATCCCAAATTATGTTTTGAGCCGGCAGATGATCTGAAACCAGTTCTATTTTAAAGGTTAAGATAGAAATTTTTCAAATACCAATTCTATTAATAAAATCTCCGCTAACCTCATTTTTTTATCGAAATCAAGATCCAGCGAACATTGCCTTTAGCCCTTTCATCTGTAATTTTTTTCCCCGTTCACCATTTTGACACCTCGGTAAATAAATCATCAACACCATGCGCTCTGTCAAAAAAAAAAGTGAAAGTTGTAAATAAATCCAAAAACAAAAACATTCATATCTCTCTAAATCAATGAAGACGCCTTCCCAGCTCTTACCTGCAACCTTACCATTTAATCAAGCCCCTCCTAGAGCCACATAAAATAGCGGGGCTTAACTAATTATTCACTTTTAATTGCTTGCCATGTCGATAATTAATTTTTTTATTGCACGCCAATCAGAAATCTAACCCAAGTCTCTCAATCGATTGTCAGGTAGCAGTCTCTCCATAAGACCGCAAACCAATTAAAACAAATTTCCCAACTCGGTTCGCCTTGATAACACCGATGATGACCTTTCGGCTGAGTTTGTGTTCGGCCCATCTTGTTGTGTCCCAGCTCTAAGTTGTCCCCAAACTGAGCTGTCACTTAGCACACTTGGAACACGCAAATGTAAACAAAGTCCAAGCCATGCCACAGATGTTATCCGAATGCAAATAATTTCTGGAAAATATCAAACTGTCCTCCCCGGCCGTGGCTCTGACGGGGACGCGGATGGCAGGGTAGTGTTGCACTCGCTGCACAACACAGTGTGCCACACTATCGGTCGTGGGTTCGATTACACACAAAATAACACGACAGCCGTGAGCCGTGATCAATTAGTCGACGGCAAGATAAATCTTCGCGCGCCGCATGAGAAAGTTGCGTAAGGCGACCCCCTATACCGACAAAAAAAAAAATAAACCAACTGCAGGGGCACTTGCAGCGCAACGGAACCACCTTCGGTGGTGTGTGATGTCTCCTACAGGCCAATTTGCATATCTGAGAGATGAATACGAGCGCATTCCTCACTCACCCTGTGCCCCACTGTGCCCCAAAACGCCAACGTGTGTTTGTACGCGCGCGCGCGCGCGCACTATCAGGTGCCAGCCGAAAGGCCACAACGAATCAATTTTCCAGCAAATTTAAGCCGACCCGCTGTAAATAATATTTTATGGACCGCTTCTGCTGACGATGACGGTGACGATGACTGGAGGTGCTGATGGTTGTGCGACGATGCTGTTTCATCATTGTCACCACGAGGAGCTGCTGCCACAGCACCCCCAGTTATCAGCGTGTGGGATCCATTTAGAGATCACGATGCGAGATGCGCGATCCGATCAGATGACGAGTGGGATAAGAGGGCTGCACTAAGCTGCCAGCCATTGGATAAGTCTAGTTAGTTAGCGTGATTTATTGTTTGTTCGCCTCCTAGAGTATCAATCAATTTTCGCTTATCCGCTAATTAAATCATTATCACCCCGTTTATGTGCATATCTTTGGCTAATTGCTGTTCAGGCGCTCAGGAACATGGAACTTACATTTGCGAAAACATGCTGCACGCTCGTACGTTAAGTGACTTCAAGGGAACCCGTGGGCGGAGTGAGAAAAAAGGCCATACCCACTCGCGGTGGGTGGGAAGTGGCTCACGGGGAAACCGACTACGAAAACATGATGTCTGGTGTCTGCTGGAGAGATATGTAGATACAATGTCTATCCACTGGCCATGGTCACAATAAATATTGATGATAACGTGACCTATTGGTCAGGCGGTGGTATATATGCGGTTGCAAGCAGCAACGTCCAATATCAAGGGAATGGCAAATCGAGTGGATAGACTTGAGAGTCATGAGACTTCCTTGTCTCTAGTGCCTTCGTGAGGTGGCTTTTGTAATTCGAAAAGGCGCGACAGGACAACCATGTGACTTGGTTCAGAAGAAAATGTTTTCTAATCGAGTCTTATCGCAGCATCTTTAGAGTTTATGTGGTCATGGAAGAAAATTGTTGTCAAAGGAGTTGAGGGGCTTGATTGCTATGTAAGTCTCCACTTCATCCAATATCTGTTCTATCACTAGCTTTCATCCTTTTTTTCAACGCCCGTACTGTGGGAGAACATTTAAAGGGTTTCATAGCCCCTAATTCTCGCAAAATTTAAAAAAAAGATGGCAATGCCGTACAGGGTTACCAAAGCCAAAATACTTCTCAAGTTACTAATTCAAGTAATTGGCGTAGGAGTCTTGTTAGGACCAACGGTATAGGATTTTTCTTACAGCATTTACAGAGTGGGCCGGTGGTTTGTTTTCTCGTAGGTTATTTTGACACTGACAGCTGTTTCCCGCGCAAAATCTTGACAGAAAGTCAGTATCGTACTTCCACGAAACGAAATGAGTCACTTTACGCTTGAACTACTTTGGAAAGTATTGAAAACTTATTTCCAAAATGAGTGCTGTGTAGCCCAAACCGTGCGTTATTTGAAAGAAGTTTTGGCAGAGATGAAGCACCCACTGCCCTGCTATACGCATGCTTGTGAAAAAAGAGACACTCATGGTCCCCGTCGTCGTACGGTGCGCACAGACGAGAATTTGACTGCTGTAGCCGAGTTGAGACTCAATTCACGAATATCAACTCGCCATCGATCTCAACAGCTCAACATTTCACGCACTAGCCTGAGGAGAATTTTGCACAAAGATCTCGGATTGTCCGCTTCCAAGGTCCAATTGACCCAGCAATTGAAGGCGCACGACCACCCGCTTCGTTATCGCTTCGCAGTTTGGGCCTTAGAGCAGCTTGAATTGGACAACCATTTTGGGCGAAAATTCATCTTTTCTGACGAGACGCATTTTCATCTCGGCAGTTACGTTAACAAACAAAATTGCCGCATCTGGGGTTCGGAAAAACCGCACGTTGTTGTCGAGTAGCCGATGCATCCACAGAGAGTTTGCTTCGGATTGTGGAGCGGTGGCATCATTGGACCTGTTTTCTTCTAAAATGAGGCTGGGAATTACGTTTCGGCCAACTTTGGGCCTTACAGAGCCATGTAGGTTGCACTTATGTGCCTTTTTGTTACCACGACTCTTGTGACCTTCATTATGATTGTTGTTGTGGATGTGATACAGGCGGTCTCTAGATCCAGCCAGTGAGGTTTAGAAAACGGATATGATCTTGCAACCATTTACGCGAGATGTCGTTGTCGAAAAATGGTTGGTCTAACGCACGCAATGTGGCTCTTGCTACTGCCGATGAAATGGGAGAGGGTCTATCTCTCATTTGTGTTCCCGCAACTGCGGCATAGAGGGTTGCATGGGATCCCTAGTTTGGCCGCATGGTCTCCTATTGGCCAGTGCCCCGTGACTATCGCCGTTCATTGCGATATCTTTCCGGGTTCTATTTAGTAGATCGTTTGTTCTGTTTTTGTCGTAGGAGGGCCTTATCGTCCTCGATATGACGCAATTTGATAACCTTCTGCATTTGGAGTCAGCCTTCTTCAGTAAGTATGTGTGGATTTGTCACTTAACCGCACCTAGCGGGATATGGACCCTTGCAACAAGTGAGCCATGTAGAGCTGAGCCTTGCCTGACCAGCTTGTCTGCACGCTCGTTTTCTTCAATGTCACTGTCCCTGGGATCCAGAGAAATATGACCCTGAAGCGTTCGCCGAGGTGGGCAAGTTCTTTCCGACATTCCTGAACCATTTTTGAGGATATGGTAGCCGAGTTGATGGCCTTTATGGCCGCCTGGCTATCTATGAGAATAGCAATATTTTGCTTTTCCGTAGTGTCACCCCCCAGTAGCGTGCAAGCCTCTCTGATAGCCAGTAGTTCCGCCCGGAATACGCTGGCAAAGTCCGGTAGGCGGTATGATACTGATATTTTCAGCGATTCCGAGTAGACTCCGGACCCCACACCGCAGTTCATCTTAGATCCGTCGGTGTAGACGACCGAAATCCCTTACTGCTTCGTTTCTCTTCCACTGAGCTCTCGTAGGAAGTACTACATGGAAGCCTTTCTTGAAGCTTAGTATAGGTGTTATGTAGTCTACTGTGAGGTTTCATCCGACTCCTTGAGTGTTACTGAGATGCATAAAGCGGTATCTTTAATATGTAGGTCGATAGACGAGAGATACAATAGCACAGTAAGGGCATCCGTTGGCGTCGACCTCAGTGCTTTCTTGGTACCTATACTGGCTATTGTTTGCAGTCTTTTTTAAGTCTGTGAGGTTGTAGCCTTTACTCAATGCCTTCCACCATACTAGTGAGCCGTATGTGAGAATTTGACGTACCACTGCTGTGTACATCCACAAGGTCATCTTTGGTTGAAGTCCCCACTTCTTTCCAAAGGTTTTGCTACAGGCATAGAAGGCAACACGCGCCTTCCTTATTCTATGTTCGATGTTGTGTTTCCAGTTAAGATTTGGGTCAAGCATGATACCCAAATACCTAGCGCTGGAAGATAGCGTGAGTGGTTGGCCATTAAGACGGGGGAGGGTGAAGTCGGGTGTTTTGATTTTGGTGATGAATAGCACCTATTCCATTTTGCTTCCGGCGCTAACCTTGTCTAGAGCAGCCCCCATGATTTCATTGATCACGGTGGTGAATTTTCCTGACACTAGTATCACCACGTCATTCGCATACGCGACAACTTTTACCCATTCCTCGTCAAATTTAACTAAAATTTTGTTCATAACCATAAGCCAGAGTAGAGGAGAGATGACGCCGCCCTCTGATTAGGATCGCAAATTCATCGGCTTATTCTTGGACATAGAAACCATCATTGCTGAGTATGTTTAGAAGTTCATTTACTACCGTTGAAGGTTTGCAAATTCTCGGAGATATACGTAGGTCCTTAAAAGACCTTTCTTACTTAAAATCTCATTTCATAGAGGAATCGTATAAGGTGCACTGTAGAACATTGTCAAATGGCTGGAAATCTCGCAACTGGATATTTCCACATGGTATCACATGGTTGGGTGCTGTAGAACGAGGGTAGACTCTGATTGGCGTTAACTTGGCAATGCCCAGTGTTGCAACTCTGACTACACATCAAATGTGCTTATCTCTACCTCCAAGTGGTAACCATCGGGTACTGGTCTCATCCAACCGGATTTGACTTGCTAAACGATAAGTGCGAGTGTTGATAATACGACGAAAAACAGCAACACTATAAACACCCTGGTGAGAATGGCACGGATGAATACCCGGCCTGCTGTCCCAGGCGAACCTAGATGAGCTGCTCTGACATATTCGGACAACAGGTTGTCTAGGAATTTCAAGGGTTAGTCAGGCCCCTTGAACAGAGATGGTGGCGGATGAACCGAAAGGCCAACGGCAGCGCTCAATCCCGTAGTGGATACTGATGGCCCCGTGTCCTAGGGGTATCTAATAAATTGGAACTGGCCCTCCAGGTTGGGGGTTGTGCTTTGGGCTAACTACCCACCCACAGAAAAAAAACATGGTTACGAAGCAACCAATAGCCTCGGAAAGGACGGATTTTATTGTTGACGACCCTGCTAAACGAAAAAAGGACAACGACGTTCGTATCTGCACCTGGAATGTGAGAACATTAAACAGGAGAGGTGCAGGCGAACAACTAGCGGAAGTCCTAAACTGCTACAAAGCAGACATTACTGCCATCCAGGAAATACGATGGGATGGGCCGGGCAAAAAGAGGATGAAAAACTGTGACATATACTACGGACCGTGTTATAGTGAGCAGAAACAGCGACTATTCGGATGCGGATTTGTTATAAGTGCCAGACTTAGGCAAGAAGTCTTATGTTTCCAAGACATTAGCGAACGCATAGTAACAATCCGCATCAAGGCCAAATTCGCCAACATAAGCCTTATATGCGCTCACGCTCCGACGGAAGAAAAAGATGATATAGCTAAGGATTGCTTCTACGAGCTCCTCGACAAAACCTATGAGCGACTACCGAAGTACGATGTTAAAATCGTGCTGGGAGATTTTAACGCAAAGGTAGGAAGAGAAGACATCTTTAGAAGTATTGTCGGAAAACATAGCCTACACGACAACACGTCTGGTAACGGACTTAGGCTAATTGATTTCGCTACGGAACGAAATGCCACTATAGCCAGCACACGGTTTCCTCACCTCGATATCCATAAGGGGACATGGCGGTCTCCAGATCAACGAACGGTCAACCAAATTGATCACATTGCTATAGATAAGAGGCACGCATCCAGTATTTTGGATGTCCGAACATTCCGAGGAGCTAACATCGACTCGGATCACTACCTTGTAGCAGCCAAGGTAAGAATGCGGATATCCACCACGCCACAACAATCCAGAAATACTGTGAAAAAATTTAATGTCGGAAGACTGCAATCGCAAGAGACCGCCAAGACCTTCGCACAACGCGTATCCCTTAACCTCTCGATTAACACCATACCACCAGCATCGAATATCGAAGAGCAATGGCAACGATGCCAACAGGCCATTAGATCAGCCGCAACTGATGTGCTAGGTTTCTCGCGCCCACCAGCAAGAAACCCCTGGTTTGATGAGGAATGCCGACAGATGCTCGCAGCCAAGAACGAGGCCTACAAGGCTAAGCTGCAGGTGAAGACGAGAGCTGCCATTGAGCTCTATAGGCAAAGAAGAAGGGAAGAACATCGGCTTTTCAGCAAGAAGAAAAAAGAGCAAGAAAAGCGCGCGATCGAGGATATAGAGAGGTGCCACTCCAGGAACGATGTTCGCAAGTTTTACCAAAGTGTAAAACGTCAAAGCCAAGGATACAAGGCTCGAACAGAATCCTGTCGAGATGAACAAGGATATATTGTAGTTGAGACACAGTCGATGCTGAGGATATGGAAGAACCACTTCTGCAGACTGTTAAACGGCGATGACGAACAACATTCCGCTGTCAGGCAGAACGAACCATTCAATATTGGCAACGACAGCGAAAACTGCCAACCACCCGACCTGAGTGAAGTGAGGATAGCAATATCTAAACTCAAGCTTAATAAGGCTGCCGGAAATGACGGCCTTCCCGCTGAGCTCTATAAGGCCGGCGGAGATGACTTGGTAAGTAACATCCACCAACTCATAAGCCAAATCTGGTCGGATGAAAATATGCCTGAAGAATGGAACCTCAGCATCGATCCACAAAAAAGCCCGATCCACAAAAAAGGAGACCCTCTGAACTGCGCCATCTACAGAGGCATAAGTCTCCTCAACATCGCCTACAAGATCCTATCTGCCGTAATATGTGAACGCCTGAAACCGTTTACAAACAACCTGATTGGCCCTTATCAGTGTGGTTTTAGGCCAGGAAAGTCCACAACCGATCAAATTTTCACACTTCGGCAGATCCTGGAAAAAACTCAAGAAGTCCAAATCGATACCCACCACCTATTCATCGATTTCAAAGCCGCATATGACAGCATTTATAGAGACGAACTGTACAGAGCCATGTCTAGTTTTGGTATACCGCCCAAACTCGTCCGTTTGTGTAGGATGACGATGGAGAATTCTCGCTGCTCCATCAGGGACGGAAACGACCTCACCGACACATTCGATACCAAAAAAGGATTTAGGCAAGGCGATGCGCTGTCATGTGACTTCTTTAATCTGATTCTTGAGAGAATTGTGCAAAACTCCAAAGCCAACACCAGAGGCACAATTTTCCAAAAGTCGGTGCAACTACTAGCATACGCTGACGATATTGACATCATTGGTAGGACTCAACGTGATGTCATAGCCACGTTTGCTAGTATAGAGAAGGAAGCGGCGAAAATGGGTTTAGCAGTAAATGAGGGTAAGACAAAGTATATACTGTCAACATGAAAGGACACACAAAAAATCGACGAATTGGACAGAACGTCACCATTGACAGATATAACTTTGAGGTAGTACGGGACTTTGCCTACCTCGGCTCCGTTATTAACTCTGAGAACAACATCTCGTCAGAAATTAAACGAAGAATTACTCTTGCCAAACGCTGTTTCTTTGGGCTAAGAAGGCAATTTAGTAGTAAAGCCCTCACTCGAACTACTAAGGAGATCCTATATAAGACCCTGATCATCCCAGTCCTGCTCTACGGCGCTGAAGCATGGACCGTATCAAAAGCGGATGAAGAAATCCTTGGTAGCTTCGAGAGGAAAATTCTTCGAAAAATCTTCGGTCCCGTTTGCGTTGACGGGCTATGGAGACGAAGATTCAACCAAGAACTATACGAGCTGTACAGCGACATGCCCCTGGTCAAAAAACTCCGCATTGGACGTTTAAGATGGCTAGGACATGTAGAACGAATGGACACCAATACTCCGGCTCGCAGAGTCTTCGATTCCCAGCCAGACGTCGGACGCAGTAGAGGAAGACCTCGCCTTAAGTGGCGCGCACAAGTGGAAACCGACCTCAACCAACTTGGAGTGCGCAACTGGAGGCAGTTAGCTAAGGACCGGGCTAATTGGAGAGGCATGTTGGTTGAGGCCCAGGTTCATTCCGGACTGTAGCGCCACTTAAGTAAGTAAGTAAGTAAGTATCACATGCCGATTGAAGGAGTACAACTTCGATGACACTTCCTACTGCATTAATGGCCGTTGTGAAAGGTTCTGTTGTGACAAACTTCATCGATCCTTGGCACGTTGTTTGCAGTCATTCCGTCCAAACAAATGCGTGATCCTAAAACAATAAGAAGTTGCGTCTGTTTCGTGGTCTCGAACCTGAAAACTGGGATTTGAAACTTCAATTCGCTGAAACATTAATGTTTATTCGCTCGATGTAGCCGACTTGTAAGAAGAGGTGAAGTGGACTTGTTTCCATGTGGAGTTGCTGGTCTTCCATCGGATGGGTCTTCGGGTGGTGGAAAGAGGAATCCTCTGCAGATATGCGGGCTAGGTAGAAAATAAAATATCACTCGTGAACCAAACCTAGCAAGGGGTCCCGTATCCCTATCATCGTCAGCGGAAGATTTCCCAAGATGGAGTCAACGATGGCGTTTACAGTCCCAGTTGGGATAAACAAAGTAAACAACCTTCTTGAGCTGCTCCAACATATTTTGACAACAGGTCATCTCGAAGCAGCGTTACCAGACTTGGCAGTTTCCCGCGATTTTAGCAGTTTTTGATCATGGAAATGACCTGCAGCAGTTTTTTTTTTAGCTTTTTAATTATTTGGGCGACAGTCAACACGAATACACGATCATCTTCAAGAAAAATGATCCCAAAGAAGAAATGCAAATACGCAGAGTTAGGATCAGAAAGCAAACGAAGTAAACACAGCTGTTTATGGGTACTGTCGGTGTAGTGGATACCTTTTGATGTAAACAACAATAAGTATCCGACATCTAATACTGCTTGTGAAACAATATTTTCGCAGGTAAATTCCTTAAAAACTAAAAACCGTAATCGCTTCATTTAACGAAAATGTGGCTTTGCAAGTCGAGCAGGTGGTTTCTTAAGGTGAAGGCTGTTATAACTTTGTTCCAACAAATAATATGGTTACTTACTTACTTAAGTGGCGCTACAGTCCGGAATGAACCTGCGCCTCAACCAACATGCCTCTCCCATTAGCCCGGTCCTTAGCTAACTGCCTCCAGTTGCGCACTCCAAGTTGGTTGAGGTCGGTTTCCACTTGTGCGCGCCACTTAAGGCGAGGTCTTCCTCTACTGCGTCCGACGTCTGGCTGGGAATCGAAGACTCTGCGAGCCGGAGTATTGGTGTCCATTCGTTCTACATGTCCTAGCCATCTTAAACGTCAAATGCGGAGTTTTTTGACCAGGGGCATGTCGCTGTACAGCTCGTATAGTTCTTGGTTGAATGTTCGTCTCCATAGCCCGTCAACGCAAACGGGACCGAAGATTTTTCGAAGAATTTTCCTCTCGAATCTACCAAGGATTTCTTCATCCGCTTTTGATACGGTCCATGCTTCAGCGCCGTAGAGCAGGACTTGGATGATCAGGGTCTTATATGATCTCCTTAGTAGTTCGAGTGAGGGCTTTACTACTAAATTGCCTACTTAGCCCGAAGAAACAGCGGTTGGCAAGAGTAATTCTTCGTTTGATTTCTGACGAAATGTTGTTCTCAGAGTTAATAGCGGAGCCGAGGTAGACAAAGTCCCGTACTACCTCAAAGTTATATCTGTCAATGGTGACGTTCTGTCCAATTCGTCGATTTTTTGTGTGTCCTTTCATGTTGACAGTATATACTTTGTCTTACCCTCATTTACTGCTAAACCCATTTTCGCCGCTTCCTTCTCTATACTAGCAAACGTGGCTATGACATCACGTTGAGTCCTACCAATGATGTCAATATCGTCAGCGTATGCTAGTAGTTGCACCGACTTTTGGAAAATTGTGCCTCTGGTGTTGGCTTTGGAGTTTTGCACAATCCTCTCAAGAATCAGATTAAAGAAGTCACATGACATCGCCTTGCCTAAATCCTTTTTTGGTATCGAATGTGTCGGTGAGGTCGTTTCCGACCCTGATAGAGCAGCGAGAATTCTCTATCGTCATCCTACACAAACGGACGAGTTTGGAAGGTATACCAAAACTAGACATGGCTCTGTACAGTTCGTCTCTATAAATGCTGTCATATGCGGCTTTGAAATCGATGAATAGGTGGTGGGTATCGATTTGGACTTCTTGAGTTTTTTCCAGGATCTGCCGAAGTGTGAAAATTTGATCGGTTGTGGACTTTCCTGGCCTAAAACCACACTGATAAGGGCCAGTCAGGTTGTTGGTAAACGGTCTCAGGCGTTCACATATTACGGCAGATATTATATTGTAGGCGATGTTGAGTAGACTTATGCTGAGGTTCCATTCTTCAGGCATGCTTTCAACCGACCAGATTTGGCTTATGAGTTGGTGGATCTTGCTTACCAAGTCATCTCCGCCAGCTTTATAAAGCTCAGCGGGAAGGCCGTCATTTCCGACAGCCTTATTAAGCTTGAGTTTAGATATTGCTATCCTCACTTTACTCAGGTCGGGTGGTGGCAGTTTTCGCTGTCGTTGCCAATATTAAATGGTCCGTTCTGCCTGACAGCGGAATGGTGTTCGTCATCGCCGTTTAACAGTGGTTCTTCCATATCCTCAGCATCGACTGTGTCTCAACTACGATATTTCCTTGTTCATCTCGACAGGATTCTGTTCGGGCCTTGTATCCTTGGCTTTGACGTTTTACACTTTGGTAAAACTTGCGAACATCGTTCCTGAAGTGGCATTCTCTATATCCTCGATCGCGCGCTTTTCTTGCTCTTTTTTCTTCTTGCTGAAAAGCCGATGTTCTTCCGTTCTTCTTTGCCTATAGAGCACAATGGCAGCTCTCGTCTTCACCTGCAGCTTAGCCTTATGGGTGTCGTTCTTGGCTGCGAGCATCTGTCGGCATTCCTCATCAAACCAGGGGTTTCTTGCTGGTGGCCGCGAGAAACCTAGCACACCAGTTGCGGCTGATCTAATGGCTTTTTGGCATCGTTGCCATTGTTTTTCGACATTAGACGCTGGTGGTATGGTGTTAATCGAGAGGGATACGCGTTGTGCGAAGGTCTTGGCGGTCTCTTGCGATTGCAGTCTTCCGACATTAAATCTTTTCACAGTATTTCTGGATTGTTGTGGCGTTGTGGATAGCCCCATTCTTACCTTGGCTGCTACAAGGTAGTGATCCGAGTCGATGTTAGCTCCTCGGAATGTTCGGACATCCAAAATACTGGATGCGTGCCTCTTATCTATCGCAATGTGATCAATTTGGTTGACCGTTCGTTGATCTGGAGACCGCCATGTCCCCTTATGGATATCGAGGTGAGGAAACCGTGTACTGGCTATAGTGGCATTTCGTTCCGTAGCGAAATCAATTAGCCTAAGTCCGTTACCAGACGTGTTGTCGTGTAGGCTTTGTTTTTCGACAATACTTCTAAAGATGTCTTCTCTTCCTACCTTTGCGTTAAAATCTCCCAGCACGATTTTAACATCGTACTTCGGTAGTCGCTCATAGGTTTTGTCAAGGAGCTCGTAGAAGCAATATTTTTCTTCCGTCGGACCGTGAGTGCATATAAGGCTTATGTTGGCGAATTTGGCCTTGATGCGGATTGTTACTATGCGTTCGCTAATGTCTTGGAAACATAAGACTTCTTGTCTAAGTCTGGCACTTATAACAAATCCGCATCCGAATAGTCGCTGTTTCTGCTCACAATAACACGGTCCGTAGTAGATGTCACAGTTTTTCAACCTCTTTTTGCCCGGCCCATCCCATCGTATTTCCTGGATGGCAGTAATGTCTGCTTTGTAGCAGTTTAGGGCTTCCGCTAGTTGTTCGCCTGCACCTCTCCTGTTTAATGTTCTCACATTCCAGGTGCAGATACGAACGTCGTTGTCCTTTTTTCGTTTAGCATGGTCGTCAACAATAAAATCAGTCCTTTCTAGAAAGCAAATGTCTAGAAATGCAACCACAGTACCTATACTCCTTGAGGCACAAGGACTTTTTAATAATACTTACTAATGTGCGTAGGTCTGTTTCTATAGATTTTCCTTTGCAGGAAACATGTTAGGAAGTCGCGTAGTAGGATGGATAGGTGGAATATCCAATCATAATGCAAAAGGTTGACATGATATGGGAGATCGGGAACCTAGCGAGTCTGTTACGCCATAATTTTATTTTGTATGCTCTAAAGCTCCCTCCTTCCCAACAAAAATTGGACACCAAAAGTCATTCCCTCTATCATCACCACTCTGTCCCATGAATAAATCCATTTCACTATATGTGCACTCAAGTGCTTCCATCGATTTAAAATAACTGAAATATGTTAATTTCGAACTCCCCAGCTACACAAATTTACCTTCTCACCTCCAATACGCATCCTAACAAGGATCCACTAAAAGATAAATCTTCCGCTGTTACATTCCTTTCATCGTGTAATCACAACCTAACACAATACAGACAACAACACCTTACTCATGCACTGTCATGCCCTTAATTACTTAAAAGCTTCACATTCTGCGTCAGACCTTGAACCCCAACATTCGTCGCTATCTCCAATTACGTAAAATTTTTGAAATATTTCAGCGCATTTCTCGGCGAGCTCCAGCTCCCGCCCGTATGTAATTCACTGCGCCACCAAGCGCAATAGGTGTAGGTATCCGAACGCGTACCTCTCCACGGTGTGTGCCTTGCGCATATATTTTCAATTTTAATCGACAGCTTATTTAACATCTTCATCGTGTTTGCTTTGCTTCCAAAATTACCATACTACATGGTGTGGAGATGCCACCACACTCCAAGGCATGCCAAGCCACTCACTCACTCCATTGACTGCACTCAGCCACTTGAAATTGTTTGAATTGCACTTGAAACGTTAAACACCAAAAACGAGTATATGGACGCGAAAAAAAAACGCACACACACACACCGATGACCACCGGACACGAGAACTCCACACACGATTAATGACCCTTGCACCTGGACATCAAGATCAAGAAGATAGATGGACCCAAGATCGGAATCGAGATCAAGCACAGAGCCAACAGAGCAAACAAAGTGCACACCAAAGATGCGACTCCCTCCATTAGAAAGGGCATTCCCCAATGGTCAATTATCTCCGCATCCATGGACAAGTATCTGAAACTGAATCTGAATTTGAATCTCAATCGGAATCGAAATCGGAATCGGAATCTGGAGATGAACTCAATTCGATGCAGCGAGCCGATATCTATTTTAAACAAGATGTAGGTGCCATTCAATTACACACACTAAATCCTACATGATACATGGAGAGTCAATAAAAATTACCCAGCCAAGGATCGAGTGGACAACGGGCTGAAGCGGGCACCGAACAAACACTGGAAACACCCATTGGGAACATCACAAAAACGTAGATATCCATGTTCCGATATAACTTCGATTTTACTGCTCCGGCTGATGGTGATTCCTTTTGCTTATCTTTCTCCTATTAGTGAGGGATACACACACAAAAACCACGAGGAACAAGAAAAAAAATGAGCAGACATTCACAGAAGACGAACAACAAGCATACACTTGCTCAGGCTGGAGCTGAAGCTGAAGCTGATCCGCAAAAGAGAGATCCGTTTCTCAAAGTCATCCCGATTACGGGCCAAGTTGAACCTTGTAATAGCACATTTCGCATTCACTTGGAGTGTGGATGTGCAGCCAGTGGAGCGATCTCTGATGTATGTTCACGATCGATGCGATGGGGGAAGAATTCCATTCCACTTCCACTACAGCCGGCTTTGGCTGGCACTTGCTCGATACAGACCCGACACTGAGACTGAGAGACTTGGAGGACCCACAAGGCATCGCACAGAGTACTAACTGTGGTTTACGACCGAAATGGGAAATGATTGGAGCATTCTCTCCGTTTATTTTGTTTTTCTCTTGCTAATGTATGGGAAATAGAATTGAGTGAGGTGATTGCTTTAACAGTGGGGTGCAAAAGTCTGAGGTAGGAAATTTTGTAATTTTTTTACGAAGTGTAGGGTAAATGAAATTTAAAAAAAATTGTTTTGCAATGTATGTTGACGATATTAATTGAATAAAAAACCTTTTAATTATTTTCACTGTCCTACCTTCTGTGGAAATCTAAAAGCACATTCAAGATTTGATAGGCAACTGTCACGAGAAGCTTCTTAAATTGATAGCTCGGAATAGGCCTGAAAATAAAATAATCCGTCCCAAAAATATATCAAGGTGTACATCCTTAATGTTTACAGCCATAAATGGGTCGTAAATAATAATTTTTCATCTATTTAGTTTTATACTGCTTGAGTATGGGTGCGACATCTTTTGTGTCGGTATGTAACCATTGAATTAAATTTACATTTATCAACCGATTGACTTGAATAGAGGAATCGGTGGTCAAATTGTGTCTATAAAATGCGATTATATGAAATCTTGACACCTAGCTGAAGCCTACAGCCTCCGACTCAGCCATCGAGTGGCGACCGCTGTGTGCCTAGTACCTTGACCTGACCGTAGATTGGGTATCAGTCACCGTGTAAAGTCCTGGCAGCAGATGAGAGCCAGGGGAAGGCGTGTACTCACCCTAACGCACATATTCCATTTCCAGGCGGCAGCGGACGAACTCTCAAGATGGAGTCAGCGGTGGCGTCTACAGTTCCAAAGGGACAAAGGGAATAAATTAGATGAGCTGCTTCGACATATTCGGCAAAAGATTATTTTTCAGTTCCCCTGAACAGAGATGGTGCCGGATGAACCGAAAGGCCACGTATCCTTAGGCTATCTAACAAAATGGAACTGGCTCTCAGGGTTAGAGGTGCTCTTTAGGTTATCTCCCACCTCATACAAAACATTGTCGTTATGAAGCAACCGACCATGTTAAAGGATAAACGGAAAACTACGCAAAGTTGGTATCTGCACCTAAAATTTGAGAACATAAAACAGGATAGGTGCAGCCGAACACCTAGCGGAAGCCCTATGATGATTAAAATCAGACATTACTGCAATCCAGGAAATACGTTGGGATAGGCCGGGCAAAAAGACGATAAAAAAACTGTGACATCTTCTTTGGACCGCGTTTAAGTGAGCAGAAACAGCGAATATTCGGATGTGGATTTGCTATAAGTGCCAGTCTTCGGCAAGAAGTCGTATGTTTCCAAAACATAAACGAAACCATTGTAACAATTCCCATTAACATAAAACTTATATGCGCTCATGCCCCGCTTATAAGAGCTCCTTGACAAAACCTATGAGCGACTACCGAAGTAAGATGTTAAAATAGTGTAGGGAGATTTTTATGCAAAGGTAGCAAGAGAAGACATCTTCAGCAGTATTTTCGGATAATGCAGCCTACATGACAACACGTTTGGCAACGGACTAAGGCTAATTGACTTCACTGCGGAAAGAAATGTCACTATAGCCAGCACACGGTTTCCTCACCTCGATATCCATAAGGGGACATGGCGGTCTCCAGATCAACGAACAGTCAACCAAATTGATCACACTGCGATAGACAAGAGGAACGGAGACAGTATTTTGGATGCCCGAATATTCCAAGGGGCTAACATCGACTCGGACCACTACCTCGTTGCAGCCAAGGTAAGAATGCGGATATCCACTACTCCACAACAAACCAGAAATTCAGTGAAAAAATTTAGTGTCGAAACACTGCAATCACAAGAGAACGCCAAGGCCTTCAGCATATCCCTTAAGCTTTCGATTAACACAATACCACCAGCATCGAATGTCGAAGAACAATGGAAACGATGCCAACAAGCCATTAGATCAGCTGCAACAGATGTGCTAGGTTTCTCGCTGTCACCAGCAAGAAATCCTTGGTTTGATGAGGAATGCCGACAGATGTTTGCAGCCAAAAACGAGGCCTACAAGGATAAGTTGCAGTTGAAGACGAGAGCTGCCATTGAGCTCTATAGGCAAAGAAGAAGGGATGAACATCGGCTTTTCAGAAAGAAGAAAAAAGAGCAAGAAAAGCGCGCGATCGAGGATATAGAGAGGTTCCACTCCAGGAACGATGTTCGCAAGTTTTACCAAAGTGTAAAACGTCAAAGCCAAGGATACAAGGCCCGAACAGAATCCTGTCGAGATGAAGAAGGAAATATCGTAGTTGAAATACAGTCGATGCTGAGGATATGGAAGAACCACTTCTGCAGACTGTTGAACGGCGATGACGAACAACATTCCGCTGTCAGGCATAACGAACCATTCAATATTGGCAACGACACCGAAAACTGCCAACCACCCGACCTAAGTGAAGTAAGGATGGCAATATTTAAACTCAAGCTTAATAAGGCCGCCGGAAATGACGGCCTTCCCGCTGAGCTTTAAAAGCTGGTGGAGATGATTTGGTAAGCAACATCCACCAACTCATAAGCCAAATCTGGTCGGATGAAAGTATGCCTGAAGAATGGAACCTCAGCATTGTTTGCACCGAACCACAAAAATGGAGACATTCCTGAACTGCGCCAACTAAAGAGGCATTAGTCTCCTCAACATCGCCAACAAGATCCTATCTGCCGTAATATGTGAACGCCTGAAACCGTTTACCAACAACCTGAGCCAGGAAAGTCCATAACCGATCAAATATTCGCACTTCGGCAGATCCTGGAAAAAACCCAAAAAGTCCAAATCGATATCCACCACCTTTTTATCGATTTCAAATCCGCATACGACAGCATTTATAGAGACGAACTATACAGAGCCATGTCTGATTTTGGTATACCGTCCAAACTCGTTCGTTTGTGTAGGATGACGATGGAGAATTCACGCTGCACCATCAGGGTCGGAAACGACCTCACCGACACATTCGATACCAAAAAAGGATTTAGGCAAGGCGATGCGCTGTCATGTGACTTCTTTAATCTGATTCTTGAGAGGATTGTGAAAAACTCCAAAGCCAACACCAGAGGCACAATTTTCCAAAAGTCGGTGCAACTACTAGCATACGCCGACGATATTGACATCATTGGTAGGACTAAACGTGATGTCATAGCCACCTTTGCTAGTATAGAGAAGGAAGCGGCGAAAATGGGTTTAGCAGTAAATGAGGGTAAGACTAAGTATATGCTGTCAACACGAAAGGACACACAACATCGACGAATTGGACAGAACGTCACCATTGACAGATATAACTTTGAGGTAGTACGGGACAACATCTCGTCAGAAATCAAACGAAGAATTATTCTTGCCAATCGCTGTTTCTTCGGGCTAAGAAGGCAATTTTGTAGTAAAGCCCTCACTCGAACTACTAAGGAGATCCTATATAAGACCCTGATCATCCCCGTCCTGCTCTACGGCGCTGAAGCATGGACCGTATCAAAAGCGGATGAAGAAATCCTTGGTCGATTCGGGAGAAAAATTCTTCGAAAAATCTTCGGTCCCGTTTGCGTTGACGGGTTATGGAGACGAAGATTCAACCAAGAACTATACAAGCTGTACAGCGACAAAACCCACAGCATTGGACGTTTAAGATGTTAAGGACATGTAGAACGATTGGACACAAATACTCTGGCTCGCAGAGTCTTCGATTCCCAGCCAGAAGTCAGACGCAGTAGAGGAAGGCCTCGCCGAAAGTGGCGCGCACAAGTAGAAACCGACCTCAACCAACTTGGAGTGCGCAACTGAAGGCAGTTAGCTAAGGACCGGATTAATTGGAGCGGCATGTTGGTTGAGGCCCAGGTCCATTCTGAACTGTAGCGCCACTTAAGTGAGTAAGTTGCTTAGGTCCCGCGAGTAACGGAGACAAATCGGTACACTTACACATAGATCCACTTTATGTAAGCAGGGTACTCCGGAGGTTGCAAGTTATTTGAATACTCTTAGCGACTGAGCATTTGGAAGAGCCTTCAACCTGGTCGATTATCGGCGCAGGTCATATGACATGTTAATCTAGCTCTTTAGTAATTTTTGGTCCACGAGTGGAATTTAATATTTCTTATGCCTTACTACATGATATTTTAAAGTTTAGGTTAAGTTCGACGATGAAAACTCCAACTCAATTTTAAATCCTAAAATTTCTCTAGCGATACTGTAGTAGACCTTACCTTACCATTCAAGGAGCCTGTTAAGCAAATTTTGAAACATCTTTCTGGTGACGCACATCATGACCTGATTTATACGTAGATATTTATATGCAAATAACAGTTTTTACGAATATGCACATAAATATCCAGCATCCACTATTTCGCATTAACATATTCGAAAATGATTTATGTTTTCGTTTATTATTGACGTAGGAAGCTAGACGCTCTCAGACGTGATTATTTATCTTTTGATTAAGAACTCTTAACTTCCGAAATTTTTAAAACCAGCAAAACCTGAAAAATATGTAAAAAAAAAAAAAATAAAGAAATAAATTAGGCGGCACGTGTCTAGGTTTGATCGTACAGTCATTGCTATGATCAAAGTCTAATGTCTGACACACGTATTTACTTATTTTGTTTGACATAAACTGCTGATGATTGCATTCGAAGTAGACCACCACCAATAATTGACAATTGCATGACATTCATGACCGTGAAATCCATTCATCAACACATGTGAGGTAGACATAACGTCGCCTCTTATTTCACTGAAAAAACTGATTAAAACATGCCCCACGACCGCGTCATGATGACACCATGATGTGGGACACAAACATTCCTTTGGCACAAGAATTTGGAAATTCGGTTGACACTTGATATTTAGTAAATAAATGAAAAATTCGTATTACTAATTTTCAGATACCAATGTGAAGAGAGATTTTTAACAGCTGCGGGTTTATTGCATATAAAACTAAAACTTAGCAAATTAAGTTAGCAACGTGTTAAATGAAAATAAATGCTGCTAATTCGTTATGCTGCTTTGTAGATACTTTTTTTTGGTTTTTGTCATCTGCATTAGGTTTATTAGCCATTAGTGGGAACGGGAAGTATTTTGTAAATTTAGTACAGTGTGTGGGTAAAATATTCGGACACTATTGGTGGTGCAGCATACACAAGCGTGCCACCAGACATGAGAAAAACTTTCCCCGATTTTTAAGAGAGCATTTTATTTTATTATCCATACAGTCAAAAACAAGTACATATGTGATATTAAAAAACAATAGTTGGAAATATTTTTTTCGAACATTTAGTCAATTAGATGGTTGGGTGTTGTAGAACGAGGGTAGACTCAAATTGGCTTTAACTTGGCAATGCCCAGTGCTCGCAAATCTGACCACAACGATGGAACAACGATGTTCGTATCTGCACCTGGAATGTGAGAACATTAAACAGGAGAGGTGCAGGCAAACAACTAGCGGAAGCCCTAAACTGCTACAAAGCAGATATAACTGCCATCCAGGAAATACGATGGGATGGGCCCGGCAAAAAGAGGATGAAAAACTGTGACATCTACTATGGACCGTGTTATAGTGGGCAGAAACAGCGACTATTCGGATGGGGATTTGTTATAAGTGCCAGACAAGAAGTCTTTTGTTTCCAAGACATTAGCGAACGCATTGTAACAATCCGCATCAAGGCCTTATATGCGCTCATGCTCCGACGGAGGAAAATGATGATACAACTAAGGAGCTCCTTGACAAAACCTATGAGCGACTACCAAAGTACAAGGTGGCGCAAAAGTAATCCTCCTATCAGAAAATGCTATAAATTTTGCGATTGGCCCCTAATGTCAGTTCTGTTTTGACATTTGTGTAGTAAACACATGCGAAATACACGTTAATAAACAATGTTACGCTGCACTGCTCCAGAACGCGGAATATCGGTGACTATTTATTTGAGCAATAATCGGTCGGTGACTTTGGCACAACGTGAATTTCGTCGCAGATTCCCTAGCCGTCCAACGCCTACTGGTGAAACACTGCGACGTTTAGCCGCTCGCCTCGAAGAGACTGGCACAACACGAGATGCTGCCAGGCGTGGCAGACCCCGGGGTAGCCGTTCTGCAGAGAATATTGCTGCTATAGCCGAAGATCTCATGGAAGCGCCGTCGACATCGACCAGACGACGTGCCACGGTCTTTACATCGAATTTTGGTACAAGATTTGAAGATATTTCCGTACAAAGTCCAGACAGTGCATCAGCTGTTAGCTGCTGACCGCCAATCGCGTCTAACATACGCTCAACCCATCCTTAATCACCACCAAGAGGAAGATGATTTTTCATCAAAAATAATCATGAGTGATGAGGCCCATTTCCATCTTAACGGGTACGTAAATAAGCAAAATTTACGCTTCTGGGGCACTGAAAATCCGCGTGTAACCCCACCCGCTCAAAGTCACTGTATGGTGTGCTGTTTTCGCTGGAGGAGTCATCGGACCTTTTTTCTTCGAAGACGTCGCGGGCCAAACGGTTACTGTGAATGGTGAGCGCTAAAGAGCAATGATCAACGAGTTCTTTTTGCCGCAACTTGATGAATTGGGATTGGAAAACATGTGGTTCCAACAGGACGGTGCAACGGCACACACTGCACGTGCCACAACCGATATGCTGAAGGATGCATTTTCCGGGCGCCTAATCTCCCGTTTTGGCGATTTGCACTGGCCAGCAAGATCGTCTGATTTGACCGCTCCAGACTTCTTTTTGTGGGGCTTTTTGAAGTCGCGGGTTTATGTCAACAAGCCTCAGACTCTTGCAGCTCTTAAAGACAATATCCGTCAAGAATGTGAGGACCTATCGCCGGAAGTTTTGGCCAAAGTGATGGAAAATGCCATAAAAAGGGCTCAAATGACAATCAACTGTGGCGGCGGCCATTTACATGACATCATATTCTCGACTTGACTTAAAAAAAATTAAAAGATCAAATAAAACTAATCCACAAGAAGAATCAAAGTTTTTCATTTTTTTTTAAATTACAGCCAAAAAACATCGGAAGGTTATTTTTGCGCCACCTGGTACGATGTTAAAATCGTGCTGACAGATTTTAATGCAAAGGTAGGAAGAGAAGACATCTTTAGCAGTATTGTCGGAACATATTGCCTACACGACAACACGTCTGGTAACGGACTTAGGCTAATTGACTTCGCTACGGAACGAAATGACACTATAGCCAGCACACGGTTTCCTCACCTCGATATCCATAAGAGGACATGGAGGTCTCCAGATCAACGAACAGTCAACCAAATTGATCACATTGCGATAGACAAGAGACACGTATCCAGTATTTTGGAGATCCGAACATTCCGAGGGGCTAACATCGACTCCGACCACAACCTTGTTGCAGTCAAGGAAAGGATGCGGATATCCACCACGCCACAACACACCAGAAATACTGTGAAAAAATTTAATGTCGAAAGACTGCAATCGCAAGCGACCGCCAAGGCCTTCGCGCAACGCGTATCCCTTAACCACTCGATTGACACCATACCATCAGCATCTAATATCGAAGAACAGTGGCAACGATGCCAACAAGCCATTTGATCAGCCGCAACTGATGTTCTAGGTTTCTCGCGGCCACCAGCAAGAAACCCCTGGTTTGATGAGGAATGCCGACAGATGCACGCAGCCAAGAACGAGGCCTACAAGGCTAAGAAGAAAAATGAGCAAGAAAAGCCCGCGAACGAGGATATAGAAAGGTGCCACTCCAGGAACGATGTTCGCAAGTTTTACCAAAGTGTAAAACGTCAAAGCCAAGGATACAAGGCTCGAACAGAATCCTGTCGAAATGAACAAGGAAATATCGTAGTTGAGACACAGTCGATGCTGAGGATATGGAAGAACCACTTCTGCAGACTGTTAAACAGCGATGGCGAACAACATTCCGCTGTCAGGCAGAACGAACCATTTAATATTGGCAGCGGCAGCGAAACTGCCAACCACCCGACCTAAATGAAGGATAGCAATATCTAAACTCAAGCTTAATAAGGCCGCCGAAAATAACGGCCTTCCCGCTGAGCTTTATAAAGCTGGCGGAGATGACTTGGTAAGTAACATCCACCAACTCATAAGCCAAATCTGGTCGGATAAAAGTATTTCTGAATGGAACCTCAGCATCGTTTGCCCGATCCACCAAAAGGAGACCCTCTGAACTGCGCCAACTGCTGAGGCATAAGTCTCCTCAATATCGCCTACAAGATCCTACCTGCCGTTATATGTGAACGCCTGAAACCGTTTACCAACAACCTCATCAGCCGTATCAGTGTAGCTTTAGGCCAGAAAAGTCCACAACTGATCAAATCTTCACACTTTGGCAGATCCTGAGAAGTCCAAATCGCGCCACATAAGTAAGTAAGTAAGTAGTAGAAGTATCTTCTTGTTGGACAAACAAGCACTGAATTCGGCGGAGACGATAAAATTTACAGAGTCGATGATCGCCCTTCTGCTTTTGATCCATGCTTCATATTTATGAGCACTTATTCAATTTGTTTGGTGGTTCGAACTCTTGGAGATCGCCAGGTTGCATTGTCGATTCGTAGTCGAGAAGTCCTAGTGCTCCAAACAGTATTACACGATGCTTTTCCAAATGGTACAAAACTAATGTTTATATAAATTGGAATGTCACTCAACTTCTTACACAAACTATTCAGCTTAAAAAAAAATAATAAAAATAATAATTCAACTCTTTCTTTCACTTCTTTATTTTAAATGGACCCTCGTTGGGCGCCAATTTCCAACAGAAGTGTTTATAATTTTTATTAAAATTAGAGTCCGGCTATAGCTGTCATTAGAAACCTCATTGGAAATGTTATTTTACTATTCGCTATTACTACTTACAAAAAGATTATCCAAAAATATTGAAATTTTTAAAGTTTTTGGAGAAAACCATTTTTTGTTTTTTTATTGATTAATATTTATTTTTCTAAAGTAATCTTTTTAAATTGAATCAAATTAAACACATTCTTTCCAATGATGTGTGTTCACTTGTTTGTCTAATACAATATCATCCCTGACCTTTAGACCTCAGGTGATGATTTGGGTGTGATGATTTTCCAATGATAGCTATAACCAACTTCTAAAGTAAAATTTCAGTGCCATCATGTTTTCTGTTCCAATGATGCTTTTCAATGAAATCTATAACTGGACCCTACAGACTCATCTCATGAAATGAAATCGGTGGATAAAATTTTTTTTAAACCAAAAATATTAAAATGACTAAAGTCCCACTACTCCCAACCCCCACTGTCATACGTCAGAGGTCTATTCGTGCGGCCAATTGCATTGCCCACTACTTCACGTCCGCCACCGTCATCGTCGTCATCATCATTTTCCCCAGAGTCTGGCTCACGCAGGTAGTGTAGTGTAGCCATAGCAGTATTCACTGCTGATCCATGCATGCAGCTCGCACACCGTACAGAGCAACAGCAAGCAGCGCTCGAACCTTTCGGGTTACGAACTAACTACCACCGCTGTCGGATCTTTGGTCCAGTTCTGATTCGACTACCGACTCGGAAGGTTGCTCTCTCCACTACCGAGGCGCGTCTACGATACCAGTAACGAACATTTTTTTCTCTGTTTCTAAAGCACACAAAAACAATCGAATCTTCAAAGATACACGGGCAATGTTGACACTGTAACCTGCTACCTCACACAATACGTACTTTGGCAGTGCAGGCAAGTTGCCAAAGGAATACACCACACCGGATCGCCACAAGGTTTCCCTCGACAGATCGGAATCTCGTTTTCTGCTCCATTGCACATTATAATTCGTGTTTTGTTTTCGTTTTTATTTATTTCGGCGTTTTGTGTTGAAATTTTCGTTTTTTTTTTTTTAATTTTTCTGTTCATCGTCTCTTAATCTTATCACACATACGGAAGGTGAAAGAGAAGAAGAAAGGTGTACCTGTGAGAAATACTCGTTGAAAAATGTGTGTACCATAATCTATCTGAATCTGAACCCTAAGAGGCTGCGCTAAGGAATTTCTCGTCGTCTACGGAAATGTGATACGCATGCGCGCGCGTTCACACACGAAAAAAAAAAGAGCCATCGCGCAAGTAATAAAGAATATTCAGCATCCAACATTGAAAAGGAGGTGAACTTGGTTTCAAAAGAAAAGGTCAGAGCTTTTGTAAGACGGTTTTTCCATCTACCTTTTGTGTACCAACAGGTTGGCATCTTCAAGTGATTTGACGTTTTAGAATCCATAAACGACGTGTCTGACCCTTATCCCCATTTGTTTTTTTTTTATATTTTTTGTGAACTTTCGGACCCTGTGTAAAAAGTGTATCTTAAGTGAGAGAGAAAAGAAAAAAAAATTCATGAAAATTTGTGCGCTCTTTTGGTAAAGAAAATGTTTCAACTGACAACGCGGAGACTTTCGATCGAGACGACATACACAGGAGCGATATAACCCTCCCCCATAAAAAGCGGTCACAGAAATGTGGACTTTTCGTTACCAAACTATAATATTCTTATTGTGGATTATGAAACTCAGGTAAGGTCTAACTGTAAGCCATAGACAAACATCTTAATCTTGTGTGCTTAGCATAAATTAGAGAAATGTCCAAACTTTTTCCCACATGACGTCTTTTAGTTTCAGATGCTCTGAATCTGCATAAAATTTGAATCGCATTATTCCAAATGAATCCAAAAAAAAATATGTATCTAACACTAGTATCTGATGTGGTACATTTGCATACTAATTCCTGAAAACATTTATGACTTTCCAAGATGCTGTTTTCGGGTGTAGCTAATTATCCGATGATGGTAATGACGGGACAAAGTGAAATTAAGAGCAGACCAACTTGGTCCAATCCGAGATTGGTGTTTACCAGTTGATGGCGATGTTATTGTTGATTGAATAGGTTTTTAATGAAATGTAATATTGGCTAATGATTGTAGGCTTTGCGTAGCCCATTCCCAGGCTTTAGTTTGAATATTTAATCGAAATGTGAGAGAGAATTAATTTGAAATTGAAATTTGATATCCGAACCGTTTTAGTTCATCTCTGACGTATGTTTTTCCGTCTCAAATTAAGACATAAACTGACGACCTAATATGGTCAGCGATTGGGTGGGCATTGAAACGAGTATTTCCAAAGTTAAGAAAAAATTTATTTAATTGCACACATCCACTGCCGGAGGTCTCAATTTGACCCCTATGTAGGTATGTAGGTAGTTTTTTTTTAAACTTTTTTTTTGGGTCGACCTTAATCTATTGATTTGCGGGTTTGAATCTATTTAGCGTCTGAAATTTTGTGACAATGACAGGACCATCTAATACAGATAATTGCTTATTTATACAGACGTCAGCAGAGGATTAAGATTCAGTTTTTCGGAGAGGAATTTGAATTAATTCTTTGAACAGTCGCCACTTCAATCCAGACAATTTGGCTGGTTTTAGTCTGAATATTGAAAGTGAAAAATTGGTGATATTTTAGATTTTTAAGAGGCTGAACACCTGTGCGATTTTAATCATCATATTTATGTTGCACGCTTGTGTTGATGTGATTTTAAGCGGTAGATAGATACCCTTTTTAGCATAAGATACATTTCAGCGTTGATAAATCACAACTAAATTGTTGTAGCGTGTTGTGACGTTTATAATGGTTGAGCCGTTGGCTTTGGCATAAAATCACGTTTAAGCAGAACTGGATTTATTTTTCGAGTTGAAATTTATTAATTATTAATGCAGATGCTTAACACATAATGGCGAATTCGTCACAGTTAACGGGATGCTGAAAAACCTGATCTTTATTAATTGACAATAAATTGAGAGGTCGTTTGAATTTAGGCATAGTGGAAGATGAATAGTGACAGAGGGGGTTTTTGGAAAGATTTTTTAAACTGTTGCTTAGGTATTTTCATAAATTTTGTATGTCAGAATTTTTAATAGCCAGGTAGAGCAAGGATGCAACCACCATTAACATTTGTGCGTTGATTTTCACTTTGATATTTTTTTGTTCTTCATAAAAGTTCTTTATAATTCACGAAAAATGTAATTTTGATAAAAAATATAGGTTTTTAAGTAGAAAGGTTATTTTTTTTATTGATTTTGAAGTATACAAATTGGGGTTATGTATGGAATAGCACACGGCTTTTCTGCGAAATACGTAATATATTATTGAAAATATCATATCTGTCATTGAGAACTTACCAAGTAAAATTTAGAGAGTCCGAGTCCAACCCTATTGTTGCTCAATCTGGAGTATCTCAAGGAAGTCATTTAGGACCAATTCTATTTATACTAGCAATTAATGAAGTAAGAGCTTGTATTCCAAATAGCAAAATATTGATATATGCTGATGATATGAACATTTTCAAAAGTGTATAGGAGATCTAAACGATTCGCTTTCATTACAAACCGATTTAAATAGTTTTACCATATGGTGAATCTGAACCCTACTAAGTGTCAACATATGTCATTTTCACGAAAACGTGCTCCATCCAATTATAATTATACTCTGTCCGGGCACACTCTCTGTGGTGAAGACAGTTTTAAAGATCTCGGTGTTTATTTTGATCCTAAATTGGAGTTTATTAAACACATTAACCTCATTGTCAATAAATCCAACTCTATGTTAGGATTTATTTAAAGATGGTCAAAAGAGTTTAATGACCCTTATGTCACTCTCTAGTTCGTCCTCACTTGGAGTATGCCTTACAAGTTTGGACACCCTTGTATTTAGTTCATTCAAACAGAATTGAATCAGTCCAAAGTAAATTCATAAGATTTGCTTTGAGAGGACTTCCCTGGGATCTTTACGATTTGCCTCCGTACAGATGCAGAATTTAACTGTTGCAACTGTTGCCTTTATCTCAAGACTCAAGACTTAATAATGACATAGTTTTCTTACACCAGTTACTATAAGACAAATTGATGCTTCTGATCTTTAAGTGCTATTGGTTATAATACGCGGGGAGGTTACTACAACCTACGTAGATTAAATATATTACATACACCTAATCATGAACAGAACTATGATATATATGAGGCCATTAGTCGTATGAGTAGGGTATACAATAAAAATAACGATGTAGTTGAACTACATTTTAGTAAATGTAGTTCACACACGCCCACTTTTTGGGGACTTTTTCTTACAAAAACCATTTATGTACCCAACCTCATTGTGTATGCAATAGAAAACGTTGTTCTTTGTCGAACCATAAAAGATTTTGACAAACTGTCCGAACAATATCTTGTGACAACGTCATTTTCTATATTTCATCACCATAAAGCCCACAATTTGGGGAAACAAATTTTAAGGATGGAATGGGATAGTGTATTAAAAGATCCGCAAATTGGATTGTAGCCTTCTCATATGTTTTTCTTTAGATAATTAGTAATATGTGGGCCAAAGGTTAGTTTCGTATCGAGATTAACTCCTAGATATTTAACGGACTGCTCCCATGTTATTGCGTTTTCATTAATTTGAAGCTGACTACTGGGAAGATAGCAAGCCTTTCTTTTTCTCGAGAAAAAAAAATAGCTTGTTAAACTTAATCTTCCATTTGTGAAAGCATTTTTTTAAATTACTCTCATTATTAAGAGCAAACTCATGTTATAAAATAGCTGAATCACAATATGGAATAGTTTTAAAAAACTGATGAATATAGGTTGTACAAGGACTGGCAGAGAACTGAACCTTGGGCGACACCAAAATCAAAACATAATAAATTAGAAACACCACAATTAACATGAACTTGGAAATTTCTACCTGACAAAAAACTCAGAACTATTTTACACAAATATATCGGGAAGCCAAATTGGATCATTTTTTATACTAATCCATTATGCCAAACAGAAATAAAAGCTTTCTCTATATCCATTAAAATCATTCCTGACCTTGTGCCTGATTTTCAACAACTGCGGTTACAGATTCTTTTTATCTGACGAGTTGTGCTGTTAAAGCGTCGAAAGCCGAATTGTTCATTAGCGTAGATTTGCTCATTTCCAACAAATTTTAAAAGTTGCTCTTTATGGACCTATTCATAAATTTAGCTTATGTTGCTGAACATACTTAAAGTCCTGTAACTTTCAGAGATTTTAGGTGGTTTTCCCGCTTTTAATATGGGTATAACCTTTCCCTTTGGTAAATATTAGAATTTAAGGCATGCATTGATGAGAAATGTTCAGAACTTGATTCCCACTCGTGGTATATATTTCAAATAAACATTTTTTATCTGGCCCGGTCCTCATACTTTTCGATTTTGAAGGCTTTAAATATTGCTTTTGACGGTTTCTTGCACAACGAATACATTTGATGGTATGACTTCAACGGTGGCATCCAAATTTTGGATTGGGTCTATCACTTTATTATTTGTTTCTCTGTCACCTAAGTTATTGACACTAAAGGATTCCTAGAGAAATTTCTAGAAAGCTCGTTTGCTTTTTCTGAATCTGTAAAGAAAGTTGTTCCAGAATCCCTTAAGAATGGAATATTCCTGTTTTTGTTTTTAACTTTCTTTACAATATTCCAAAAAGGTCTACCATTCTTTTCAAGAACGTTCCATTCTTCGTTGCGAATATTAAGTAACTAGTTTAAGATAAGTTTCTTAAATTGAGAAACCATACTTCGTGAGAAGGATTGACGATATCTTTGCCAATTTCGCCTGTGTACATTTCTCACTTTAATCAGGTGCAATATATGAAGGAGAAGCTGTTTATGGAAACTATCTTTCTTAACTCTCTTAGGGACGCTTTCGTCTATAAAAGACAGAATGGTTTGCGTAACGTTTTGGAATATCGAGTCAACATCATCTTTACAAGAAACATTTCCAAGTTCACTGGATATATTTCACAATTTCGTATTTATTTTTGTTTTAAACGTTTTCCAATTTGCATTTTTCAAATCTTGAAAATATTGCAATTTTATTTCACCCGACCATCCAGTATTTTGGATGTCCGAACATTCCGAGAGGCTAAAATCGACTCTGACCACTACCTTGTTGTAGCCAAGGTAAGGATGCGGATATCCACCACGCCACAAAAAAACAGAAATACTGTGGAAAAATTTAATGTCGAAAGACTGCAATCGCCAGAGACCGCCAAGACCTTCGCGCAACGCGTATCCCTTAACCTATCGACTCACAACACACCACCAGCATCTAATGTCGAAGAACAATGGCAACGATGCCAACAAGCCATTAGATCAGCCGCAACTGGTGTGCTAGGTTTCTCGCGGCCCCTGGATTGATGAGGAATGCCGACAGATGCTCGCAGCCAAGAACGAGGCCTACAAGGCTAAGCTGCAGGTGAAGACGAGAGCTGCCATTGAGCTCTATAGGCAAAGGAGAAGGGAAGAACATCGGCTTTTCAGAAAGAAGAAAAAAGAGCAAGAAAAGCGTGCGATCGAGGATATAAAGAGGTGCCACTCCAGGAACGATGTTCGCAAGTATTACCAAAGTGTAAAACGTCAAAGCCAAGGATACAAGGCTCGAACAGAATCCTGTCGAGTTGAACAAGGAAATATCGTAGTTGAGACACAGTCGATGCTGAGGATATTTAAGAACCACTTCTGTAGACTGTTAAACGGCGATGACGAACAACATTCCGCTGTCAGGCAGAACGGACCATTTAATATTGGCAACGACAGCGAAAACTGTCAACCACCCGACCTAAGTGAAGTGAGGATAGCAATATCTAAATTCAAGCTTAATAAAGCCGCCGGAAATTACGGCCTTCACGCTGTGCTTTATAAAGCTGGCGGAGATGATTTGTTAAGCAACATCCACCAACTCATAAGCCAAATCTGGTCGGTTGAAAGCATGCCTGAAGAATGGACCTCAGCATCGTTTGCCCGATCCACAAAAAAGGAGACCCTCTGAACTGCGCCAACTACAGAGGCATTAGTCTACTCAACATCGCCTACAAGATCCTATCTGCCGTAATATGTGATCGCCTGAAACCGTTTACCAACAACCTGATCGGCCCTTATCAGTGTGGTTTTAGGCCAGGAAAGTCCACAACCAATCACACTTCGGCAGATCCTGGAAAAACCCAAGAAGTCCAAATCGGTACCCACCACCTATTTATCGATTTCAAAGCCGCATACGACAGCATTTATAGAGACGAACTATACAGAGCCATGTCTAGTTTTGGTATTCCGCCCAAACTCGTCCGTTTGTGTAGGATGACGATGGAGAATTCTCGCTGCACCATCAGGGTCAGAAACGACCTCACCGACACATTCGATACCAAAAAAATATTTACCAAGTGACTTTTTCAATTTGATTCTTGAGAGGATTGTGCAAAACTCCCGAGCCAACACCAGAGGCACAATTTTCCAAAAATCGGTGCAACAACTAGCATACGCCGATGATATTGACATCATTGGTAGGACTAAACGTGATGTCATAGCCACGTTTGCAAGTATAGAGAAGGAAGCGGCAAAAATGGGCTTAGCAGTAAATGAGGGTAAGACTAAGTATATGCTGTCAACACGAAAGGACACACAACATCGACGAATTGGACAGAACGTCACCATTGACAGATATAACTTTGACGTAGTACAGGACTTTGTCTACCTCGGCTCCGCTATTAACTCTGACAACAACATCTCGTCAGAAATCAAACGAAGAATTACTCTTGCCAATCGCTGTTTCTTCTGGCTAAGAAGGCAATTTAGTAGTAAAGCCCTCACTCGAACTACTAAGGAGATCCTATATAAGACCCTGATCATCCCAGTCCTGCTCTACGGCGCTGAAGCATGGACCGTATCAAAAGTGGATGAAGAAATCCTTGGTCGATTCAAGAGAAAAATTCTTCGGAAAATCTTCGGTCCCGTTTGCGTTGACGGGCTATGGAGACGAAGATTCAACCACGAACTGTACAGCGACATACCCCTGGTCAAAAAAAAAACTCCGCATTGGACGTTGAAGACGGCTAGGACATGTAGAACGAATGGACACCAATACTCCGAGTCGCAGAGTCTTCGATTTAAAGCCAGACGTCAGACGCAGTAGGAGAAGACCTCGCCTTAAGTGGCCCGCACAAGTAGAAACCGACCTCAACCAACTTGGAGTGCGCAACTGGAGGCAGTAAGGACTGGGCTGATTGAAGAGGCATGTTGGTTGAGACCCAGTTTCATCCCGGAACACTGAATTATTAAAAATTATAATTATTAGTTAGTATTGAACGTATCCATTTTACGTTGACTGCTTTTTGACGTATGACATATGTACAAGGTGGGCCAAAAGATATCACCCTATTGGAAGAATCTCTAATTTTTGCAAATGGCCGCCAATGTCAAATCTGTTTTGACATTTGTGGACTAGACAGATGCAGAATACAAATGAACAAACCATGGAGCGGAATAATCGTGTCTATTTTTGAGAGTAACAATTCGTCTGTAGTTCCGGCACCGATTCCCCGGCCGCACACTCCGACTGCGCAAACACTGCGCAGTGTTGGACAACACGAGATGTTGCCAAGAGTGGCAGTCCCCGGGGCGCCCGTTGTGCCGAGAATATCGCCGCTGTTGCCTAGGTCGAGCTGTCGTCAGAAAGATCGACCAAACGCCGTGCTTCGCAATTAGCCATCAGCTGGTCGTCCCTTAGGTGAATTTTGGTCAAAGACTTGCGCAAAGACTTCCCGTACAAAGTCCAGTCCATGCATCAGCTGCTGCCTGTGGACCGCCAAACTTCTGCCGCGTGTGAACTCACCCTCATTTTTTTTTTTTTTTTTGGTTTCGTATGTGTCGGTGAAGTCGTTTCCAACCCTGATGGAAAGCGAATGTTCTACATCAGCATCCTGCATAGACGGACGAGTTAGGGTGGTATACCAAAAATAGACATGGCTCTGTGTAGTTTGTCTCTATAAAAGCTGGGTTTCGACTTGGACTTCTTGAGTTTTTTCCCAGGATCTGCCGAAGTGTGAAGATCAGTTGCGGACTTTCTTGGCCTGAAACCACACTGATAAGGGCTGATCAAGTTTTTGGTAAACGGGTGTTCAAATATTACGGCAGATAGGATCTTATAGGCGATCTTGAGGGGACTTATGCCTCTGTAATTGGCGCAGTTCAGAGGGTCTCCTTTTTTGTGGATTGGGCAAACGATGCTGAGGTTCCATTCTTCAGGCATACTTTCATCCGATTTGATTTTGCTTATGAGTTGACGGATGTAACTTACCAAGTCATCTCCGTCGGATTTATAAAGCTCGGTAGGAAGGCTGTCATTTCTGGTAACTTACTACTCTAACTACTCTAAGTTACAGTAAAATACATTTTTTTGCTCAACAGGCTCGTTAGTACCCAAGGTCTAGTTTTTTCACAACCATTCATTTGTTTTTTTTTTATAATTTGCGCGCACTCAAGGCGTTATGAATACCCTTTATATGTTTTAGCACAGTGCGGGCGTTAAGGAAATTCGGGATAAGAAGAAAGGAGGTACCGATGCACATTGATTTTAAATGCCTGTAGGTTATAATGGAAAGGGAAAACAGAGTCTGGTAGAGCATTCCACATTCGTGTTGTTCGGTTTATGTACGAATCTCTATATTTCAGCGTTCTCCCGAAGATAGGCTTTAGGGTAAACTGATTTGCATTCATAGCGTAACGAGTATTGCAGCTGAATTGTTGAATGGGGGGAATGCAGCTGGCTATTTCATTTGAGCATTTGTTGTTAAGATAGCGATAAAACGGTGTAAGGCACGAGATATGTCGACGATGTTCTAGCGAAACTAAAGAGTTCGCAATTCTAATGTCTCCTATAAGTTTTTTCGCACGCGTTTGAATCCTATCTAGGAGGTGCAATGTTGTTTTTGGTGCACCCGACCAGACGTGGGCGTTGAACTCAAGTTAAGGGCGTAAAAACGCTTTGTATATTGTGGCCAGATCAGAAGGGGTGAAATATTTCTTACATCGGTTAAGGAAACCTAAACATTTCGCTGCGTTTTTAGCGATTTGAGATATGTGGTCGTTTCAACGTAAGTCGTTACTAACACACATACCTAGCATGGAAAGTTTTTCGGTTTCTTCGATGTAAGTGCCATTCATGGATAATGGCTCTAGATTTTGGTTTCGCTTTAACGACAGAAGACAGCATTGTGTTTTGGAAGCATTGAATTCTACTCTGTTGGTTTTACCCCATTTGATGAGGCTGTCAAGGTCGGAATTCAATGAGCTTAACATATTTTGTCGTTTGGAGTCCACGTTCGAAGATGAGGGACGTGAACCTGAAAACGAGTATGAGAAGCTGAGAGTACTGTCATCAGCGAAGGCATGAATTGGATTAGAAGTTGCAGACAGGAGATCATTTAAAAACATGAGAAAGAGAGTCGGAGACAAAACTGAGCCTTGAGGGACACCAGCATTTATTTGGTGAGTTGCAGACTTGAAACCATCCAAAACAACTTTAATTGAACGTTTCGAAATATAATGTCTAATCCATAGAAGAAGTTTTTCGTCGATTCCAAAAGCACGCATTTTCGACAAAAGGGCATGATGCCAAACCCTGTCAAATGCCTTTGAAATATCAAGCGCAACAATCTTGCTTTCGCCACCATGGTGGATTGATTGGTTCCAATTTTCGGTGAGATATGTCATCAAATCACCAGTAGACCTGTTGCTGTTGAAACCATACTGTGCGTGTTGACTTCTTGAACGATGGCGGAACCTCCTGTTTTATGCCAACTCTGAACGGCTAATTTGAGATTTCCCGACAATTGATACTACTCGGATGATTTGACACAAAGTTGCTCCGGTTATTTCTTAATCTCCGACAGAGTATATTTCTTTTTTTTTTTGAGCTTTCAGTCAATTCCCTTGTTATCCATGCAGTCCGTGCTCTTTTCTCAAGTTCATTATAAATCATTTTACAATTGGAATTTATTTAACTAATTGTATCCATTACTGAGTCAACTACTAATTCAGGGGTGTTTCTCCAGAAAATTGTTGGTTAGCACGTCCACTTTTTAGGGGCGTTTTCTTAAAAAAAGTTTTTCAATACCCTTTTAGGAATACCCTTTCAAAAAAACTTTCGATGGACATAATTCGAGAATAATTCTTTAAACATTTCGTCTATATGACATTTTAACCTACGTCAACTTTTTGGGGCGTTTTTCCAGAAAAACGATTTGTAAAGCCTATCCCATAGTATGTCCATAGAAAAACGTCGTTTTTTGTTGAACCGTTAAAGATTTAGATAAACCGTCTGAACAGTTTTAAGCAACGCCCACTTTTTTGGGGAAATTTATTTACTAGAATAAGATGGGATAGGGTATCCAACGATTCGCACCACGGATTGTAGCCCTCTCACATGTTTTTATTTTGCTTCAGAGGCCGAATGACTTGTTCCTTTGTATTAATTAGCATTTTCAATGCTAAATTTTCATACGATGCTGTTTCAATATTAAGTCGCTCATAATGAATGTATTTTTTGAAAAACATTGCTAAACCACCACCTTTTTGTGCATCCCATTTGCAAATTAGAATTCTTTCACTGACGTCTTGGAAAAGAAAGGGGTGCCCTCGTGAGGGTGGACGTCTAATATTATCTGCGAATAACACACTTAGTGACTCGGTGAATACCAGCCTTAGTATTTTACCTCATTGTTTTATTTACGACATTGCATTAGCATTTGACTAATTGCTTTATATTTATGTCAGATTTTTTTTTTTTTGCGAATTCGCTAATCCGAATCCGAAAAATAACTTGCAAAAGCACGCGTTATTAAATCAGGTTCTGTTGGTTGTTTGAAGCAAACTGGGGACTTTTGTTTAAACCTTTAAGAAATCAAGTTTTAAATTTATGAGTTTTTGTTTTCTTTTTAAGATACTCAAACTCAGCCGTAATAAAATAAATTATGTCCCATGTCCGAGAATTCCACACATTTCGTGGCTCCTATAATTATTGCTGAGATATATATTTCTTAATAAAATTAATTCGTTGAGATCGCAACAAGCTAAAACAACACAACGTCAGTGTGAAGAACAAAAAAGACAGGCCCAAGCTTAATAGACATAAAAAAAAAAAAACTAAACGTCAACAAACAAAGAAAATAGGCGCACAGAAAAAATCCATCAAACGCGCTCTCGAAAATCCAAATCTAATTGCGGTCATTGGACATATTTTATCTGAAGTTGCTTCAATCTGGGTTCCCTAGAATTATTATTATCGCTATCGAATGGCCAATATCTATGTGATCAATAAAAACTGAATTTATGTGCATAAATAAACAAAAGGAATCAATCGAATCGGAATGCATGGGAACGAACTCGAGTATTGTTTTCCCTTTTCGAAAAAAACGCTAATTATTGTTTTTGAATTTTAATTATTGAAATGTTTCAGTTGGGTTGATCAGTCCAAGTAGGGGGAAACTGCAGCCATTGTTATTAATTAAAAAATGTTTTTTTTTGTTGTTTTTATTTCGTGAACTTTTCAATGCTCAGTTGCCATAAAGTTATTGGAAATAGATTTTAAAACGGAACATATGTTTTCTTATCTAGCGACTTACAGTCACGGTTGCCACTTTGGTTATTTGCGTCCAAATTTGGAAACTTTTTTTTCATCTGGTCGCTTGGTAATTTTTTTCTACACATGGTCCCTTTTTCTGAAGAAATTTATTTATTTATTTATTTCATCTATAAGTACATTTTACTTTCTTAGACTAGAATGATATAGTAATATTATATATAAAATTAAGTAATACATAATCTTTATTATTTAATTGCTTCGAAAATCTTAATCTTAAAAGCATTTCTGCTCAAATTAAGGTCGATTGCATTTGCATATTGGTTAAAATAAAGACATGCGTTTGTGACAGGTTCATTACGACCATAATTTGTTTCATGTCTTGGTATGGCATAAACATTAAACAAAGATAGTAAGGGGATGCAATCAATATGACCCGTAACAACATCCCTTGCAAGTGAAATAAAGAAGAATTTCCTTCTTGTATAAAGAGGTTGTAATTTTATAAGAGCGCATCTATTTACATAAGGTGGCAAAGGCAGAGACAATTTAACTTACGAAGAACAAACCGAGTAAATCTTTTTTGAATTTTTTCAATACGAATCATGCTATTATTATAGCATGGACACCAAACTACGCATCAATATTCGAGTATAGGTCTAACAAAACTAATAAAAAGCGATTTCAATGTGTATGGGCAGCGAAAATCATTTGAATTTCGAAAAAGGAACCCAAGCATAGAATTTCCTTTGGAAATAATGTAATCAAAATGCATTTTAAAATCTAATTTTGAATCTAAAATTACTCCTAAATCTGTTTGATTAAAAACTCTTTTAAGAGCAGTGTTTGAGATCGTGTAATCAAAGATAATAGGACAATGACACCTTGTGAACGTAAATACAGAACACTTAGATATATTAAATGGCAATTTGTTTATATCACACCAATTTGATAAGTTACTAATATCTTTTTGTAGGGCGATACAATCCGACAAGGAATTTACCATTTTATATATTTTAACATCGTCGGCAAACATTAGACATTTTGAAGAAGTTATTTGTGAGGGTAAGTCATTTATAAAAAGAAGAAATAAGAGAGAGAGGTGGCTACCTTGAGGTACACCGGAAAAATTAAATATTTTTCTAGATTTGCTTGAACCAATTTTAACAAACTGAACTCTATTTGTTAAGTAACATTCAATCCACTTTAATAAATTAGAATGAAAACCTAGCATTTTAAGTTTTTGAACTAAAATTGAGTGGTTTACTCTGTCAAAAGCTTTTGAAAAATCCGTAAATATAACATCTACTTGTTTCCTATTTTCCATGCTATTAGTGCAAAAATTTGTCAACAGGGAAAGATTTGTGGAAGTGGATCTTCCACTCATAAACCCATGCTGAAATATTGAAATGTGATTTCGAACCATAATATATAATCTTTTTTTGACAAGTGATTCAAAGACCTTTGGGATCAATTGTAGTTTGGCAATGGGTCTGTAGTTTTCTATACATTGCTTGGATCCTGATTTATGTATGGGCGTTATGTATGAAAACTTCCAATAATCTAAAAATATCCCAGAATCTAGAGACGCATTAAAAATTTGTTCAAGAGGTTTTAATAGATTAAACCTACACATCTTTACGCATCTTTACGAACATTGCTGGAATGTTATCCGGTGCAATGCTAAGATTGGTGTCTAAGTTACCTAGTTCATTGAGAATTTCATCTTTTGTTAATCTTATTGAGCCAATGTCAACAATTTTAGAGACTTTCAATGCATTTATCGACTTTAAAGAATCCAAAGTAAAGTTTGATTGAAAGAACGATGCAAACATGTTACATATATTAGAAAGATCGCTACTAACTTTAGTTTTATACGACATATTAGCAGGAATCCCAAATGATTTCCTTTTAACATTTATATGCTGCCAAAAAGCCTTTGCATCATTTTTAATTCTAGATTCCAATGACCATAGATATTGCTTATGCGTAAAGTTTTTTAAATATACATATTCTTTTCGTAAACGACAATATTCACTACGATAAGTTGAATCAACCTTGCTCTTACCACCTAATCTGGTCATTGCAGTTTTTAAGCGCGATAGACTTTTGGTGAACCAAACTGGCTTGTTATTTTGCTTAACCCGCTTTAAAGGAACAAATTTTGAAAATATGTCTTCTATTTTGCTTTTAAATGAACAATAATTTGATAATAAATCGGTATGACTTAAAAGTACATCCCAATCTATTGAGCATAAATAGTTATTGATGAAATTGTAATCGACCTTAATAAAATCATAACTATAATTCACAAAAGAACAATTACTATTAATTATATCAAACATATTACAATTAATTAATATACCTAATGCTTTATGATGTATGCTATTACTTAAAAGTGGGAATTCTTCTTCCGATATAACCACATCTAAATCTTCATTTACAAAAACCAAATCTAATATTCTACCAATTGAGTTTACTACATTATTCTGTTGTATTAAATTTTGTGCCGACATAGTGTCCAATACAATCATTTCATTATCTTTAGCAACATTGAATGGAAGTAATTTTTTATCATCCTCAGAAAAAAAGCCATTTAACATTACTTAGATTAAAATCTCCTAATACCATAACATATGAATTATTATCTAATTCAGTTGCAAACATTTGAATATTGTTTATATGCTGATTGTAAATATCGAATTCGGATTAAAAAAACACGAACTTTAATTTGTATGTTCTAGTAAAATTGAACACACTGCACAGTATTATCCATGCAGACACACGACTAAATACTTATTTTCTACATTTGATTTTGTCAATATGTTGACAGATGACTGAAAATTTAAATTATTTTGTATTTAAACAAAGCAAAAGTCGCTCTCGCTGTATGAAAACTTAAAATCAAACATATGAGAAGGCTACAATTCGCTTTGCGGATCGTTTAATACCCTATCCCATCCCATCCTTAAAATTAATATCGCCAAAATTTGGGCTTTATGGCGATGAAATATAGAAAAAATGTTCACAACATATTGTTCAGACAGTTTATCAAAATATTTTATGGTTCAACAAAAAACAACGTTTTTCTCCTGTGTGTCCTATGGGGTAGGGTAGGAAAACGCCTCCAAAAAGTGGGCGTGGGTTAAAGGATCTAAAGACGAAATGTTTATACTATCATAACCAATGATCCTGCATCGAAATTTTTTTAAACATTTTAAAAAATTACCGAAACACGTTTTTTACTAAAAACAAACCCAAAAAGTGGACTCTGGCATCTCCATTTACGCTCAAAATGTTCTCAAAAAGAGAAGAGCAATCGCGGAAGTATTTCGGATACCGAAGGGACAGGAAGAGTTGTTAGTTGAGGTATAACTTTCATAAAGGGGAGTCGGATACAAAGGAATACTTAGCTCCAAAAACACCTCCTTATGTTGCATGAAGCATTTCGCCTTCCCCCAATGGGCGAAAAGTGGTTATCAAGAACCACTATAAACTTTTGTTCTGCGTCAGCTTGGGCGGAGCATTCTAGTATTCTACTAAAAATGTTCACTCAATTGATGAGTTGATCACATACCTAAATCTGCTGTTCATTGAACCCCTTGACAATAAGGTAAGGAATAGAAACTGTCCCAAAAGTCGGCTTGACCTAACTTTAGATCACTGGTGCCACAAATTTACACTTTAGGGATGAAGATTTATCAACGAATATTAAGAAAATTTGAGGCCCAACGATCTGGTGTAAACCCAGATGAAGGCTATTAATCCTGAGACGTTTAAAGCGTACAGAAATTAACGATCAACCTACAAGATTCTCAACTCAAATCCTTTTGTAATGCAGTACAATCAAAAAAATGGGTATTCTTGCAATGTCGTAATTTTAAAACGTACGAAGAATTGTAAATTAAAGACGAAAATATCATGAGCGTCCCTATAATTGCTTGCAAAAATATTGTTGTGAACCAATTGTAGTGAAGCTATATGTAGTATAGGGAAGTATTGTGATGGTGCATCATCCTGATAAGGGCCATGTAGCAAATTACCTTCACCCTGCTACCAAGACGAGTGTTATAAAACAATGGTCTTGTAAGGCTCTCGCCAGAGTATAGCATCTACATGTCTCCCGAAATATAGATATTAATCCAGCCAGATATCGAGGTACTTTACAAGAATTTTACTCGCCATTGGCAGTCGATTTGATCTCACGATCACCAGCTTGCTCCACACAGTGGGCCGGATTTCCATTTTTGGTTGCAAAATTATAACTTTTGAATGAGCCTCTTTCTTAGAGATCCTTTTTAGTTCGAACATGCTTGAGTGAAGAAATAAGTGGGTCGGATGAAGCTGCAATGTATTTTGGTACCTATGGTTAGGTTAAGTTAGGTTAGCCAGCCAGTTCGCCAACACACTTAGACCATTTTTATCCATTGTGATGCCTGTGAGAAAACCATTCTGAGGTGTTAATGGAACGATCAACCTACAAGATTCTCAACTCAAATCCTTTTGTAATGCAGTACAGAAAGACCATTTGGAACGTGATAATTGGAAAATAACCAACTAAACTAAAGGCATTAAGCTAGTGACCAGGCGAAATTGGAAGCCATATTGATTGGTCCAGCTCACTTCAACAGTCCCTAGAAGATGAATTAATGAATCGAATACTCATTAAAAATCTTACAAAGTTTCTTAGAGTCTCTTTATGATAGATAGCGTTTTGCCTTCATAACTCTAGCTATCTATGAAGGAACATGTCAAACTATTCACAAATCTAGATCCTTTTCATGCTTTGTAATGTAAAAATTAATCGGCCATCCTAAACAAAATATTCCAGTGAAGGTTTCTACAAAACTCCAACTCCAACCTAAGTGCATCAATCCAGAAGCAGCATAACAATGACATGATGGTATCTCTTACCAGGAATGTATCTTAATAATTGTCCTACCCCACAGAAATAATTCAAGTTCCCACCGCATTCGCCATTCCTCCAACAAGATCCACGAGATGATCAAATATTTTTAAATATTTTAAAAATGTACCGAAACACGTTTTTTACTATAAAACGCCCCAAAAAGTGGACTTGGAAAAAAAATGTATACTGACGAAATATAGAGATTCTGTAAATATGTTGCTCACACACTTTTTAGAAATTCCTTAGGGTTTAGCCAAAAATTACGTTTTCCTAAAAAAAGGGACATGGAACTTGTTTTGCTTCACTGCAAAAGAATTCTATATACCAAATTTCATTCTCTAAGCTTAAAATTTAAGGGCTAAAAATTGGTGACATGTAGACGGACGGACAGACAGACATGGCTTAATCGACTCAGCAGGTGAATCTGAATCGATCCATATACTTTGAGGTATATGTTACAAACTATGTATCAAAACTAATATACCCCTATGGGATAGGGTATGAAAATGGCAAACTCTATGATTTTTGGTGTATTTCATACAACGTTTTCAAATTTTAAATACTTTGGTACCTTTTTACTGCGTTTGTTCGCTTTTTCTTAAATTTTGGTAGCAAATTTGATTTTCAAGTGGCAACCGTGCTTACAGTGGCTTTCGAAATTCAATTTGTGGGTGTGTCCGTAATGCAACGCTTTTTTATTCACTTGATTAGGAAATGTTTTGAGTTTTAGAAATTGATTTCATTTTTTAGCAGACAATCAAAACGAGTGGTGGGTGCACGACTGGGTCGTACGCAACTTTCTCTTTCACAGCGAGGTGGGTGTTAGATCAAATAGTACGCATTTTGATTATTAATGCTTAAAATGATATGAATAATGTTAAAATCTGATTATACGAACGTTTACTACGAAATTTGAAGGAATCGGTGTCTATGGGAATAATAATGATTTTTTGTTATTGGCCAAAACTGAAAATTCCGTTTAGTGATAGTTGGGTTAAAAATAATTATGTGGAATTGCTTCAAGCTGTAATAGTAGTATATATATTAAATTTCATTCAATTTGACATAATAGTTTGCGAGAAATTATCAATTTTCCTTATATGGCCTAAATGACAAAATCCGTTATATGGATTTTCTCGAAAAAACTGGGTATGCAGTTTTGTTGGAACTAATATGGTTATAGTATATATAAAGTTTAATCAAAATCGTTAGAGCCGTTTTCGAGAAAATTGAGGTTATGTGTAATTTTTATATGGCAGGTACCCTTATTAACATGGCTAAAAGCAAACAAAAAAAATGGCCTAGAATTATGACTAAAATAAGCTTGGATACGAAGTTTGAAGAAAATCGGTCAAGCCGTTTAGGCTGGGGAGACCATCACGGACAGACGGACCGACGGACGTAATTCCAAAAACCACTTTTTTAGGCTCCGCTATCATCGTAATGTTAGAATCAATCAAAATCTCGAGGTCGAAAATTTTCACGAAAACAATATCTTTCTCTTTGTAAGAGAAAGTTAAAAATGGGTATTCTTGCAATGTCGTAATTTCAAAACGTACGAAGAATTGTAAATTAAAGACGAAAATATCATGAGCGTCCCTATAATTGCTTGCAAAAATATTGTTGTGAACCAATTGTAGTGAAGCTATACGTAGTATAGGGAACTCTTATGATGGCGCGGAAATTCGAAGTTGAGATATTTTCATCATCCTGTTAAGGGCCATGTAGCAAATTTGCTTCACCCTGCTATCAAGACGAGTGTTATAAAACAATCGTCTTGTCAGGGCAAACGCTCCCCTAGCTCTCGCCAGAGTATAGCATCTACATCCCGAAATATAGATATTGATCCAGCCAGATGTCGAGGTACTTTACAAGAAGCCATTGGCAGTCCATTTGATCCCACGATCACCAGCTTGCTCCACACAGTGGGCCGGATTTCCATTTTTGGTTGCAAAAATTACAACTTTTGAATGAGCCTCTTTGTTAGAGATCCTTTTTAGTTCGAACATGCTTGAGTGAAGAAATAAGTGGGTCGGATGAAGCTGCAATGTATTTTGGTACCTATGGTTAGGATAGAATGGATGCCAGCCAGTTCGCCAACACACTTAGACCATTTTTATCCATTGTGATGCCTGTGAGAAAACCATTCTGAGGTGTTAATGGAACGGAGGAGACTTTTCACTTCCGTTTCTGTCCAATCGTTAAGATTTTGAAAGCAGTAAGCAGTGAAGCTTCCTTTTGGTTGATAGGGCCGGACAGTTACAAAGGAGATGAAGTATAATATTTGGTTAAATTGTTTCTTCTTCATCCATACAGCTTCTATAGAAGCCGTTCGAATAAAGGCCTAGCCTTTCTGCCTGCCTGCCTATTAAACAATGTCCTGTGATGACACCTATTGTGGCGCTAATATATGATCCATCGAGCGAAATCAGTCTCTTGAATCTTCTTCAATCCAGCTTTTGCCAAATTTGTTTGTAGATTTGACACGTGCGTCGTGCCAAGACTCCATCTGAGATTTGATTTGCTGTCAGCGTGCTGCGCTAGTATGCTTTTACCTGGTAAGGGTGTAATCGGTACTTTCAGGAATATTTGTGTGTTCGTTTAGAATTGTTGAGTGGCCAGTTTGTATATTTGACCACTGCTGGATAGGTTTAAGTCGGATGGCAAGCAGCCATTCGCTTGCCAAAAATATCAAAAAAAAACTTTGAGGAGTGCCATTTTGTTTTATATAAAAAGCTTAATAGGGATTAAAACTAACTTAAGACTACTTAACTACTTAAGACTACTTAGATACTTAAACCTAACTTAATTATAATTGGGATGGCGAGCACTCGTTGCATATGCTCCGAGGGGTCGCCATCCTGGTCAAGTCTTTCGGTCCCCAGGCAGCATGCTTTCAGCCATATTGTACGCCAATATGGTGTATCTACATGCACCGCCGCAGACCTTGTAAGATGTCTTAAACATCTTAAAGGAGTGGACTAAAAGTCCGCAAAGTCCTGAGGAAGTGCAGAATCACCCTCCTCATGTACCCACCAGAATTCCGTTCGCTACTTTTCAGCATCGGTCCTATCGCGATCCGATACCGAAGTGCTAAAGTGGAGGAGCTCCGGAGCATTGTCGACATACCCGTCGCGGATTAGCCGCTTGTCACGCGCGTCACGGTAGCGGTGGTATAAAACCGGGATACCGTTCCTCTCCTGTACTAACCCTAGCGAGTCTATATAAATGAATGCGTCTGGTGGAATTAAGCCAGACACGAGCGTACTCTCCATGTATGTTTCATTGGGATAATAGGTCCCGAAGATCAGGCTGTTGTCGCTAGCCATCACCCTTGCAGCGTGCCTTCGAATCATCTTAATCAGGAAATTGTCGATTCCGTTCAGTTGAGCCCCATTGTAAAGAACCTCGTTGCGATAATATTTTATGTACTCGGAATCTGGCGTTCGATACAATCCTAAGCAGGATCGGAGACAACGCCTCTCAAATAGCCGTATCCTTTCCATGTAGGCTGGTGATACATTGAACCACACAGGACAACTGACTTTCATCCTTGAATCAAGTTGACTGCTTTGAAACAATCTTATTGTCAGAGCATAAGCCCCCTAACCCTGGCCAGACAAGCATCCACATTTTTGCTAAAATACAGAAACTTTTCAAGTCAGATGTCAAGGTATTTGACTTCGCTTCTCACCGCCAACGGCCGTCAATGATACACATTTTTTCCGGTTTTTTCTGGTATCGCCAGAAGCCCTACGCAATGAGGTCCTAAACAGAATTGTTTCGGTTTTTTGGAAATTGATCCTCAATTTCCAATCATCGCAATATCCCTTAATGTGGCCGAAGTCACGTTGCAAAAGTATGTTGATGACCTCGATTTTCGGACCTGATCTGTACGCCAATAGATCATCTGCGTACGCTATAGCGTGACTGAGGGAACCTGCAAGATCACTTGTATAAATGTTAAACAATATCGGGGAGTTCACCGCCCCTGTTGTAAACCGTTTTTAATTTTAAAGACTTTACTCGAAATTACGTTGCCACATTCGGCAACGAACTTCTTTGCAATAAGCATTTCATAAATCATATATAGCATAGGTTGACGCATGCCCAGTCTGGTTAGCTTGTAGAAAAGCCCTTCTAACCATACGGTTTCGAAGGCCTTCTCAAAGTCAACCAGACTGGCCACACACAGACACGCTGTTCTTTGCACCTTGATCGGTTTGTTGCTGTGTATAGCTATCTCTAGCGCTGTCCACCAAGCTACTACTCCATAGCCAATACTACTCTTATAACCAAGGTATAGAGCCAAGTGTGATACGGGGTTGCATTCCTCATTTCATGCCTAAGGCTTTCTTCCAAGAATAATGTGGGACTGTCGCGTACTTTACTCTTTCTGTTATGTTTGGCTTCCAGCTATGCATCCAAAATATGTCCCAGGAATTTTGCATTGTCTGAGTTCGACCCTCCGTCACGGTCAATGTGACGAATTTCACATTTTCTAGTGAACAGGATCAGTTCAGTCTTGTGGGGGTTGATACCCAAACCTACATAGCGTTTTCAAAAGTTTTTGTAATGCGTTTTGGAGAAATTCCTTGATTATATTCAGTGATTGAGGGATTGCCTACTTCATTCGCGTAACTTTTAACTTTCAGACTTGTTAACGCCTTAATTATCGCTCACGAATTCACGTTGCACCTTCAATTATAAGGAATGTAACCAAAGTATACTCCTTGCAGCACAACGTCATTTCGATTACGCGTATTATAGCATGTAGGAATCTTTCTGGGATTCGGAAAGCTGATAAAGGACATCTATTCCTCCGCGGGAATGAATTTCAACCAATCTTTCCCAGGTTTTCAGAAGGAACGATGATAAGCTGATCAGTTTTAGGTCTTTCGGATTCACGTGAGAACTTTTCACCGATTTGGGTATGAATACAACTTTCACTTCCCTCCATACCTTGGGAATGTAAACCAGCTCGATACAACCCTTGAGGTAAGTCTACATAGTACATGACAACCATATCATGAACGTCCATATACTTGCATGCATAAATGATGCTATACGTTGTATAGGGATTTTTTGTAAAGCCGCGAAAGTTCGAAGTTGAGATTATTTTTTCATTGGCCTGATAATGGTCTAGACGACTGCTATAAAACAATCGTCTTGTTTGGGCAAACGCTTCCCTAGCTCCCGTCAGAGCAAAATCTACATGTCTGCCGGAATATAAATACTGATCCAGCCAGTTGCCAAGCTACTTTACAAGACTTTTAATCGCCATTGGTTGTCCGTTTGGTCCCAAAATCACCAGCTTGCTAAAGTTCGTTATCCTATACCTAATCAAGTGACCTAAACAGAATAATTTCAGATTTCTGAAAGTTGATTTTCAGCTTCCAGTTATCACCATATCCCTGGATTTTGTTTAATTCCCGCTACAACAGATTACCCTCGACCGTGAGGGCTGTTCTCTACGCAATAAGATTGTCCGGATACCAGATATCGTGGAAGATATATCCTTCCTACGAAAAGAACAGAACAAACGACCTACTGAATAGAACCCGCCCAGACATCACACGAATTATGGCGAAAGTCACGGGACACTGGCCAAATGGAGCCCATGTGGCCAAACTAGGGATCCCATACAATCCCCAATGCTGCAGTTGCGGGAACACAAATGAGATAGAAACCTTCTCCCATTTCATCTGCAAATGTCCGGCACTAGCAAGAGCTAGATTGCGTTTGTTAGACCAACCAGCCTTCGACAACCTTAGCGACATCTCGTGTAGAAAGATACAAGAACTTATCCGTTTTCTAAACCTCACAGGCTGGATCTATAGACTGCCTGTATCACATCCACAACTATTATCATAATAAAGGTCACACGAGTCGTGGTAACAAAAGCCCACATGCGTGATATGTACTTGGGTTCATGCTGAACCGACACTACTACCTACCTACCTAGATGATTTGACGATACAAATCTGATTCAACTTCCAGTTGGTTCTCAGTCCATTCATCGAATACAAGACGTAATTCTTGCGCCAGTTGGATCTTATTCTGGTGTACGTCAAGATCTTTATATTCTTTAATCCAAATTTTCCAAGTAGTGGACGGGCAGAGACCAAGTTGCTGAGAACGGCGTCGGACCGATAAAATCGGGTCCTCTGTCACAGTCACGTCTTCAGGAACGATGACTTCTTCTGTACGCTCGATTTGGATGAATATCATCAAGAAAAGTCATGGATTGATCCATAGTATTGCATATCAGCTGGTAAGATTATGCGACTATTATGCTCACCGAAAACTTGCTTTCTAAGTATGGTGAACAGAGCGCTAATTTTGGAAATTAATTTCCACGATCTCAAGGCTGTTCTGATGTAAGTTTGCCAAAGTATACTGAAAAAAAGTCAAACACACTTCATTGGAATATGACAGCAAGTTTCACAGTTATCCCTATCGGAAGTTCTATACCTCTAAACAAAACTTACTTACTGACATCCGCGATGGCTAGGTCTCTGAAAAGGTCTTCGGTCTTCCTGGGTGCTGGGATTCGAAGATCCTCTTAGCTGGAGCATTTTTGTCCATTCGCTCGATGTGGCCGAACCAATGTAGTCGACGTGTTTTGGCATTTTGGACTACATCCACATCTTGGTACAGCTCATAGAGTTCACGGTTGTATCTTCTCGCCTTCCTCGCTCACAGGACAAAAAATCCGCCGAAGTATTTTTCTTTCAAAGGAGCCCAGTATCAGCTCTCCCTTTTTGCAGCACTCGGAGCACTCGGAACTTTAAAGCAGAACAGGGAGGATAATTGTTTTGTAGAGCCCACATTTCGTCCTTCGAGTTAGGAGTTTTGAACTCAGTTAATTCGCCAAACCGAAAAAGCAACGGTTTCCTAGGGTAATTCTTCGCCGGATCTCCACTAGAATATCATTCGTGGGATTTATTTTACTCCGAGGTAGGTGAACACCTTACTTACATACTTAAGTGGCGCTACAGCTCGGAATGAACCTGGGCCTCAACCTACATCCCTCTCCAATTAGCCCCGTCCTTAGCTAACAGGCTCTAGTTGCGCATTCCAAGTTGGATGAGTTCGGTTTCTACTTGTGCGCGCCACTTAAGGCAAAGTCTTTCTCTTAGGCGTACGACGTCTGGATGGGAATCGAAGACTCTTCGAGCCGGAGTATTGGTGTCCATTCGTTCTACATGTCCTAGCCATCTTAAACGTCCATTGCGGATTTTTTTGACCAGGGGCATGTCGCTGTACAGCTCGTATAGTTCGTGGTTGAATCTTCGTCTCCATAGCCCGTCAACGCAAACGGGACCGAAGATTTTTCGAAAAAATTTTCTCTCGAATCGACCAAGGATTTCTTCATCCGCTTTTAATACGGTCCATGCTTCAGTGCCGTAGAGCAAGACTGGGATAATCAGGGTCTTATATAGGATCTCATCAGTAGTTCGAGTGAGGGCTTTACTACTAAATTGCCTTCTTAGCCCGAAGAAACAGCGCTTGCCAAGAGTAATTCTTTGTTTGATTTCTGACCAGCTGTTGTTGTCAGAGTTGGTGTTGGCTCGGGAGTTTTGCACAATCCTCTCAAGAATCAAATTGAAGAAGTTACAGGACAGCGCATCGCCTTGCCTAAATCCTTTTTTGGTATCGAATGTGTCGGTGAGGTCGTTTCTGACCTTGATGGTGCAGCGAGAATTCTCCATCGTCATCCTACACAAACGGACGAGTTTGGGCGGTATACCAAAACTAGACATGGCTCTGTATAGGTCGTCTCTATAAATGCTATCGTATGCGGCTTTGAAATCAATAAATAGGTGGTTGGTATCGATTTGGACTTCTTGGGTTTTTTCCAGGATCTGCCGAAGTGTGAAAATTTGATCGATTGTGGACTTTCCTGGCCTAAAACCACACTGATAAGGGCCGATTAGGTTGTTGGTAAACGGTTTCAGGCGTTCACATATTACGGCAGATAGGATGTTGTAAGCGATGTTGAGCAGACTTATGCCTCTGTTGTTGACGCAGTTCAGGCATGTCTCCTTTTTGGTGGATCGGGCAAATGATGCTGAGGTTCTATTCTTCAGGCATGCTTTCATCCGACCTGATTTGGCTTATGAGTTGGTGGATGTTACTTACCAAGTCATCTCCGCCAGCTTTATAAAGCTCAGCGGGAAGGCCGTCATTTCCGGCGGCCTTATTAAGGTGAACTCCTTAACTATCTCGAAATTGTTGCCATCAATAGTGACGTTTTGTCCTAGGCGCTGGAGTGATGCTTGTTTGTTTGTTGATAGCATGTACTTAGTCTTGTCCTCATTTACTTCAAGGCCAACGGATTTCGCCTGTTCTTCAATCGCCGTGAACGCTTTTATCACGGCACTATCGTCCGCATAGCCCAGCAGCTGAACAGATCTGTTGAAGATAATGCCTTCCGTGTTGACATCTGTCCTGCTCAATATCGACTCCAGTAAGAGATTGAAGAAGTCGCATGATAGCACATCTCTTTCTCGAAATCCGGTGCATGTTTGAAATAGGTCGGAGGAGCTACTCCCAAACTGCACGTTGCAGCGCGTGTTTTCTAGCGTCAAGCGACACAGCTGAATCAGTTTTGCCCGGATTTCGAATTCGGCCATGGCCATATAGAACTCCTGACGACGCTGCTTTAAAGTCGATGAATAGGTGGTGAGTTTCGACTCGAAATTCGTTGGTCTTTTCCGGGATTTGCCTCAGTATGAAAATTTGGTTTAAGGTCGATCTGCCGGGCCGGAAGCCACCCTGGTACGTGACGATTTGAGCTTCTGATGATGTATGCTATCATATGCGGCTTTGTTGATGAATAGGTGGGGAGTTTCGACTTGAAATTCGTTACTCTTTTCCAGGATTTGTCTCAGTGTGAAAATTCGGTCTATAGTCGATCAGCCGGGCCGGAAGACACCCTGGTTCGTGACGATTTGAGCTCCTGATGATGTATGCTATCATATGCGGCTTTGAAGTTGATGAATAGGTGGGGAGTTTCGACTTGAAATTCTTTGGTCTTTTCCAGGATTTGCCTTAGTGTGAAAATTTGGTCTATAATCGATCTGCCGGGCCGGAAGCTACACTGGTACGTGCCGATTGCAGGGCGGTTTTAGACGTTCACACAGTACCTCTTCCTCTTCTAGATGTGATACATTAATCAAATCTAAAAGCAAGCCCTACCTGTAGTTCTATTTCGGACCATTTCAACCGACTTCCCCTCTTATCATACCACTTATCACTTTTATCTTCACCCTATTGAAGTCACTCGAATAAACACTGCAGAGGTACCCAGGAAACAGAAAACACCTCCACATGGATGCCTTGTTTCACCGCAAAAAAAAAGTGAAAGTTCGCACACAATCATCAGCAACAATAACCCGATGAATTATGGTCAATTATGTGTCAAAATTGCCATTCCCTCGACTTGTCCATAAAACGCCAGCATTGACATCATAAAACAAGATGGCTTAATCGCGTAATCCTCACCGCTCATTTCATAGCTCTTGGCGGGATAAATTCCCATCCGTCAGAGCGCCATAAAACAAATGTCAATATCCACTTGACGTTTGTCGAACACTGCACAACTTGCCGCATCGTATCGTAAATCAAATCACTTGCTAATAACGTGTCGTCAATAAAATTTCTCGACCAAGACGTAAATTACCTGCAATTAAGCTTCTATGGAACTATTAGTGGAGTTTCCATTTAATTTTTTGTAATTCCTCGCTCAGTGAGAGAAAAAAGTCACGGTTCCGGCTCCAATTTCATAATTAAACGGAAAATAAAAAAAAAAACTCAAACAATCCAATGACCAATAATGAATGACTACCTCTACTGCGGATCACCTTCCTGCAGGGCCTTGTCATCGCCATCCAATGAAATTGTCGTCTGTGTCGATGATTTGTGTCGTCCACGTCATGTCATCGATCACAGGTGATGCATGCGGAACCAAACCCAACAAAAGGAACAATTCTGTGTTGTATCCGTCTTGGGTATACGCCAGCACAGCGTGACGGTCATGCCCTGAAACGTTTTCCCGTTCTCGGTCGTCGTCATCGTTGCTGGTTTGGTTTTTTTTGTTCGCTTTGATGGGTTTTCAACTTTCAAGCATTCATCCGACACAAGAGTCGTGCCTTTGTGACTAGTTTCCGGTGCTGGGCATACTCTTGGCCTCTGACACTCTAAACGCTCCCGGGCTGAGTAGCTGTCGGTCAAAGCAGAGCAGAGTGTTTTCGCGTCCATTATGGGGGGTCATTATGAAAGAGGTTAGGCTGTGCGCGTGTGCAGCACACTCGATTTAGGGGCAATCGCAAGGAGGAAATCTACAGCGAAGGAGTTGCGCACAAAACAATCGCCTCCCCTGAAGGCTCTTGTTGTACACAATTGTACCGTGTGTGTGTTTCCTAGTGATCAACGAGCCTCGCCTCGGTCCAACTCTCTCGACTTGTGTGTGATATCTTAACTCATCTCCTTAAATGTTTCGTGCGAGCTGGATGCATGCATGATGTTGCCCCTGGTCATTTACGTCGCGCACAATCACCGTTGTCCGATATATCCAGCTCCAAGGTAGTGTCCATTGTGTTCCCGCGAGACGGTTTCGCATGCAATTTGGTTAGCTCTAGTGCAGTACCACACGGTTCATGGCATAGCTCTTGTCTTTTGAGTGCAAGCTCGAGAGAGATCTGCGAATGATTAACATTTCGATATGACCAAGGACTGGTTAATTGAATGGGGTAATTTAGTTGGTGAGCTGAGCGCCGGGCAGGGGGACCGGACCTCGCCTAAGGGCGGAACCGTACGAGACGCTTTTCGAGAGTAATTTAAAATTATCTCCCGATGATGATCTCAGGTTCTGGGAACAATCGGCAGCGTGGAATTCCGCCCGCTGTTGCTGCCGCCGCCCTCCCCGAGGTCCGGTAATGAGCAATGATTGCAGTGGAGTTTAATAAATAATTGCCCACTCGTCGTGGAATTATTTTGCACTGAAATTATACCCTTTGGCCGATATACGAGAGAGAGAAATCACGCAATTCGAGGCATAAATCATGACTTACGAGGATGGCGGCGCGGCGGGGGGAACTTTCCCCCGCTTGACCATTGTCAATCCCCAGTTAGTCATCGATTTTCTCAACAAATGGACGCTTTTCGTGGAAAGTTTTAAATTTCCAAGATTACCCTGAATCGGTGTTCTTTCTGCTGCTGACGACAACTAGCTTTAGATACTCTATCCCCATGTGTCATCATCATCAATCACACACTGAGTATCTAACTATCTCTTTGTTTATCTTTCTCTTGAACTTGAAGCTCTTGTATTGATTTCATTCTGCCGGAAATGGCTTAGGATGATAAATAAACACTCTGTCGAGGCAATCATCGTTTTATAGGCACGTAGAGTCTCGCGGATATCCAACTTGATGGAGGGTATCTTCGGATTGACGTTTTAATGATTTCGCTGGTGAATATGCTGCGATGCAAAACCGCAAACAAGTTCGATAAAGACGTGTCAGAAATGTCGTTAAAATTTTTTTTAATTTCGTCGAAAGTTGAAAATGGATACTTCTTTGGGTGATTTTTAGTTTGTAAAAGTGGTGGCGCCAAACAGTAGCTGCATCAAGATACATTGAATGGGCTCGACGGAGGACAAGTATCTAGGAGAATGTGCATCGAGGAAGTCGCTTTATTATTTAATTGATGACCAATTTTCCTGAGTAACAAATTTTAAGAGCTCCCAAACAAGCTATCTTGTGTCGGTAATTGTATAAAGTATTCCGATTGGTATGCGCATCGATGTGACTTTGGACGTTTTACATTTTTATTGGAAATTATGGCTCTCGAATTTATAGCGCATCTACTTTCCGATTTAACGGCAAATTTTTATGATGTAAGAAAGTTGCTGTGACCGAACAAGCCAGTTGGATGTGAAGACAGGCGGGTTGCTTAATTTACGGGCTCATGATGTTTTGAATTAGTGAGGCTGTTTCGGAATCAACGGGAGTCTTCTAATTTAGTTTTATTCAGATGGTTTTAGTCGATAAAAGAGTGTAGGTCTCAGTATTCCTCTTGTTGAAGTTGGACAAAAATCCACGAATGTCTGGAGTTCCTTTAAATTATGCTAACCATTTAAAATTTGCATAGAAAATGATTGCAAAAGATTTTTAGGACCGGTGAGGGTTATAAATACTTAAATGTGCTCGTAGACTTCTTGTATGATCCTAGATTCTAGATCCTCGTGTCCAGCCAGTTACGGTAGGAAAAAACTACCTCCCTGGTAGAGTGAGGACCTTAGTAAACTTAGGAATATGACCAGGGTCATTTTTAACATATGCCATAAATACAATTTTTGGCAGGCTTTAAAGATTTCCTTAGAATATACAAAGCAGCTATTCGTAGCGCCAAGAAAGAATCCTGGCAGGAATACTGCGAATCCATCAATACCCTTAAAGACTCTTCCAGACTGAGCAAAATCTTAGCGAAGGACCATTCAAACCCGTCCTTAATAAGAAAGTCGGATGGTAGCTGGGCAGAGACCTCATCCGAATCTCTGTCTATCCTAATTAACACACACTTCCCGGGTTGTAAAGAGGTGCCGCCAGCATCTGCTGACTCTCGGCCCGCTGACCATACAACTTGGGAAAATATCAAATCCATTATAACCAAAGAAAAGACATCCTGGGCAATTAATAGCTTCTCACCCTATAAATCACCTGGCCTTGATGGCATCTTGCCGATCATGCTACAAAACTCACAGGATACTGTATTACCGTGGTTGTTGCCAATTTATAGAAGTTGTATTTTATTAAACTTTATTCCACACTCATGGAGACGTGTCAGGGTAGTTTTTATACCAAAGGCAGGCAGACGTGGACATGAATCTGCAAAAGATTTTAGGCCCATCAGCCTTGCTTCCTTTATACTAAAGACCCTGGAGCGGATCCATGTGCGAAGCATTCTTAATGAATCACCGCTATCCACATCACAACACGCATATCTCAAAGGCAGATCGACTGAAACCGCTCTGCATGAGGTGATTGGGACCATCGAAAAGTCCCTCTACTACAAAGAGTACACCCTAGCCACTTTCCTTGATATAGAAGGGGCTTTCAATAATGTACAAACTGACAGCATACTAGAAGCCCTAACCGTAACTGGTGTAGAGGAGCATTTTAGCCAATGGATTATATCCATGCTAAGGTCTAGAATCATTCAATCAACACTAGGCAACAGCAGCTTAACGCGATATGCTGACAGAGGTACACCACAGGGCGGTGTGATATCTCCTCTGCTGTGGCTTATTGTTATGAACAAACTGTTAGTCCGACGTGGTGATCCTAGTGTCAGGAAAGTTTCTCTCAGTGATTAGCGAAATCATGGAGTACGCTCTGGGTTCTGTGAGCACGTAGGCTACAAGCTGTGGCCTGGGTGTTAATCCGAGCAAAACGGAAATGATGCTTTTCACCACGAAGACCAAAATACCAGCCTTTAACCTCCCCCGACTTAATGGACAAGCGCTCTCACTCTCATCCAATGCCAAATATCTAGGGACTATCCTAGATACTAAGCTTAATTGGAAAACCAACATAGAACAAAGGGTCAAGAAAGCATGTATAGCTTTCTATGCCTGTAGAAAAACGTTCGGCAAAAGATGGGGCCTACAACCAAAGATGACACTTTGGATGTACACCGCTGTTGTTCGGCCGATACTCACCTATGGGGCACTAGTCTGGTGGCCTTCTGTGAGTAAAGGGTATATCATTGACAAACTTAAGAGGGTACAAAGAACTGCTTGTATCGGCACAACTGGGGCCATGAGATCTTGTCTCACTGATGCCTTAACGGTTCTTCTCCACCTTCTCCCTTTAGATATCCATATCAAAGATATTGCAATGTGTAGTGCAGTCAGGCTCAAAGAATCTGGCTGCTGGTTCAATAAGCCCTATGGGCACAGCAATATCCTAGATTCATTGCCAGCAGGTCTAGCTGACCATCATACCGACTACATGATACCCAAACTGAACTTCCTCAATCACTTCACCGCTGGCTTTCCAACTAGAGAGGATTGGAAAAACGCATTGGTTGAAAAAGATTTTGACACACTTATTTACACCGACTGCTCCAAAATGGACTGCGGAGTGGGCGCAGGTGTCTACTCGGACACACTAAAAATAAAAAAATCGTTTCGCCTCCCTGATTCCTCCAGCGTATTCCAAGCGGAATTGTTGGCTATTAGGGAGGCATGTCACGCGATTAAACACGATAGTACTCCCAAGCAAAATATCGCTTTTTTTGTCGACAGTCAAGCTGCTATTAAGGCGATTATTTCGGTATCGACGTCATCAAAACTAGTACTTCAATGCCAAAACGAACTGGCCTCCATTGGGAGTCGATACAGTATCACTCTCATATGGGTTCCAGGCCACAGTGACATAGATGGAAATGAACAGGCTGATGCCATAGCCAGGTTGGGCTCGTCCCCTCCCAGCTCACGTGCAATCGGCATTCTCACTCCTTTAAAAACTATCATGAATAATATCAACACACACTCTCTTAAAACAGCAGAACATAGGTGGCGTAACCTCAGTGGGTGCGCCATTTCAAGAGATATGTGGCCTCGCTACAACAAGACTAAAACACGGGACCTCTTGAGCAGATCCCGTAAGGAAGTCTCCAGGGTGATAGCAATTACCACTGGACACTGGCCCATCGGTGACCATGCTGTTAGAATGGGTATACCCCACAACACCAACTGTCGCAGTTGCAAGGAGGTGGGGGAGAAGGAAACTTTAACTCACTTTCTGTGCAAATGCCCGGCTCTGTCAAGAGCAAGACAACGAACCCTAGGCAAACCTTTCTTTGACAATATCCGCGACCTCTCTGATAAACACATCAAAGAACTGATCGCCTTCCTTAATGCCACTGGTTGTATTTAGTACACGCCAACTAACAACAAGACATAACATTTAACCGCACGAGTTTTTGGCATCAAAACGGCGCACCTCAGCGCTAATTGTGTTTCGTCTTGTACGAACAGCCAATCTAACTAACTAACTAACTAGGTCATAGAATTTCATGTCGAATCCAAACGTCTGAGCTGAGGTAAGCTTTCTCTGACAATTGATACTACACGAATCATTTATCAGATTATTGGAAGTGGAGGGGAAAATTATGAAAATTATAAATATTTAAATATTCGGAAGCGAATTTCTATTTTGTGTGTTTTTTGAAACTCGGAAAACTGACGTCCTCCTGCACATTTTTGGTCTGACAGTCTGTGGCGACCATCATTTATCAAATTTGTGTGTGTTTTTGACAATCTGTGGCGTGCATGTTGTTTTGGTCGCGTCTGTTGAATTTGTGTGTTTTTTGACCCCTGGAACACTGACGTTTACTTCTCCTTCCACACATTTTTGGTCTGACAGCCTGTGCCAGGCATGTAGTTTTGCCGCGTCTGTCAAAATTGTGTGCTTTTTATCCTCGAAACATTGACGTTTACTTCTTCCTCTGCACATTTTTGATCTGATAATATGTGGCGACCGTCATCTACCAAACTTGAGTGATTTTTTTTACCCCGGGACACTGACGTTTACTTCTTCTTCCCACATTTTTGGTCTGACAGTCTATGTCAGGCATGTTGTTTTGGCCGCGTCTGTAAAATTTTTAAGTTTTTTGATCCTCGAAACATTGACGTTTACTTCTTCCTCTGCCAATTTTTTTTCTGACAGTCTGCGACCATCATCTATCAAATTTGTGTGTTTTTTGACCCACCGAACACTGAGGTTTACCTTATCTACTGCACATTGTTCATCTGACAGTCTATGGCGGGCATGTTGTTTTGGCCTCGTCTGTCAAATTTGTGTGTTTCTTCGGAACACTGGCGTTTACTTCTTCCTGTGCACATTTTTGATCTGACAGTCTGTGGCGACCATCATCTATCAAATTTGTGTGCTTTTTGACCCCCGGAACACTGAGGTTTACTTCATCTTCTGCACATTGTTCATCTGACAGTCCGTGGCGGTCATGTTTTTTTGGCCGCGTCTGTCAAATTTGTGTGTTTCTTCGGAACACTGGCGTTTACTTCTTCCTGTGCACATTTTTGATCTGACAGTCTGTGGCGACCATCATCTATCAAATTTGTGTGCTTTTCGACCCCCGGAACACTGACGTTTACTTCTTCTTCTGCACATTTTTGGTCTGACAATCTGTGGCGTGCATGTTGGTTTGGCCGCGTTGTTAACTTCTACTTCAGCACATTTTTGGTCAGACAGCCTGTGGCGGGCATGTTTTTTTTAGGCCACGCAAGATCGGCCGATAACATTACCGCTATCAGTAAAAGTGTGCAGGAGTCCCGGAGTAAGTCGATTTCTTTGCCTCTTGCCGACTTCAACTTTTTTTTATCGGAACGTAGGACTTTACTAGCAAAAGATCCAAATGCAGCGTATAGTTAATGGCCAAATACATGACTATTTGTTCGCTGACTGATCTTCTGAGAGTTTGAAAGTGGCTCTTAATTTTAAATAGCTATGTCAACAAGCAAAATTGCCGTAAATGGGACGATGGAACCCACATTTAGTTGACCAGGTGGTATTGCATCCACTAAAATTTTGTGTTCAAGACGGATTTACCATAAAGCGAAGCCCACCAATGGTCATTCTGCATGAACGACTAAGCTCGGTACCTTCACTTGAAGTGGTGATCCTAATCGGATATGATCACTTTTAATGAAACCTGATCATTACATGGTTGGGTGCTGTAGAACGAGGGTAGACTCTGATTGGCGTTAACTTGGCAATGCCCAGTGTTGCAACTCTGACTACACATCAAATGTGCTTATCTTTACCTCCAAGTGGTAACCATCGGGTACTGGTCTCATCCAACCGGATTTGACTTGCTAAACGATAAGTGCGAGTGTTGATAACACGACGAAAAACAGCAACACTATAAACACCCTGGTGAGAATGGCACGGATGAATACCCGGCCTGCTGTCCCAGGCGAACCTAGATGAGCTGCTCTGACATATTCGGACAACAGGTTGTCTAGGAATTTCAAGGGTTAGTCAGGCCCCTTGAACAGAGATGGTGGCGGATGAACCGAAAGGCCAACGGCAGCGCTCAATCCCGTAGTGGATACTGATGGCCCCGTGTCCTAGGGGTATCTAATAAATTGGAACTGGCCCTCCAGGTTGGGGGTTGTGCTTTGGGCTAACTACCCACCCACAGAAAAAAACATGGTTACGAAGCAACCAATAGCCTCGGAAAGGACGGATTTTATTGTTGACGACCCTGCTAAACGAAAAAAGGACAACGACGTTCGTATCTGCACCTGGAATGTGAGAACATTAAACAGGAGAGGTGCAGGCGAACAACTAGCGGAAGCCCTTAACTGCTACAAAGCAGACATTACTGCCATCCAGGAAATACGATGGGATGGGCCGGGCAAAAAGAGGATGAAAAACTGTGACATATACTACGGACCGTGTTATAGTGAGCAGAAACAGCGACTATTCGGATGCGGATTTGTTATAAGTGCCAGACTTAGGCAAGAAGTCTTATGTTTCCAAGACATTAGCGAACGCATAGTAACAATCCGCATCAAGGCCAAATTCGCCAACATAAGCCTTATATGCGCTCACGCTCCGACGGAAGAAAAAGATGATATAGCTAAGGATTGCTTCTACGAGCTCCTCGACAAAACCTATGAGCGACTACCGAAGTACGATGTTAAAATCGTGCTGGGAGATTTTAACGCAAAGGTAGGAAGAGAAGACATCTTTAGAAGTATTGTCGGAAAACATAGCCTACACGACAACACGTCTGGTAACGGACTTAGGCTAATTGATTTCGCTACGGAACGAAATGCCACTATAGCCAGCACACGGTTTCCTCACCTCGATATCCATAAGGGGACATGGCGGTCTCCAGATCAACGAACGGTCAACCAAATTGATCACATTGCGATAGACAAGAGGCACGCATCCAGTATTTTGGATGTCCGAACATTCCGAGGAGCTAACATCGACTCGGATCACTACCTTGTAGCAGCCAAGGTAAGAATGCGGATATCCACCACGCCACAACAATCCAGAAATACTGTGAAAAAATTTAATGTCGGAAGACTGCAATCGCAAGAGACCGCCAAGACCTTCGCACAACGCGTATCCCTTAACCTCTCGATTAACACCATACCACCAGCATCGAATGTCGAAGAGCAATGGCAACGATGCCAACAGGCCATTAGATCAGCCGCAACTGATGTGCTAGGTTTCTCGCGCCCACCAGCAAGAAACCCCTGGTTTGATGAGGAATGCCGACAAATGCTCGCAGCCAAGAACGAGGCCTACAAGGCTAAGCTGCAGGTGAAGACGAGAGCTGCCATTGAGCTCTATAGGCAAAGAAGAAGGGAAGAACATCGGCTTTTCAGCAAGAAGAAAAAAGAGCAAGAAAAGCGCGCGATCGAGGATATAGAGAGGTGCCACTCCAGGAACGATGTTCGCAAGTTTTACCAAAGTGTAAAACGTCAAAGCCAAGGATACAAGGCTCGAACAGAATCCTGTCGAGATGAACAAGGAAATATTGTAGTTGAGACACAGTCGATGCTGAGGATATGGAAGAACCACTTCTGCAGACTGTTAAACGGCGATGACGAACAACATTCCGCTGTCAGGCAGAACGAACCATTCAATATTGGCAACGACAGCGAAAACTGCCAACCACCCGACCTGAGTGAAGTGAGGATAGCAATATCTAAACTCAAGCTTAATAAGGCTGCCGGAAATGACGGCCTTCCCGCTGAGCTCTATAAGGCCGGCGGAGATGACTTGGTAAGTAACATCCACCAACTCATAAGCCAAATCTGGTCGGATGAAAATATGCCTGAAGAATGGAACCTCAGCATCGTTTGCCCGATCCACAAAAAAGGAGACCCTCTGAACTGCGCCAACTACAGAGGCATAAGTCTCCTCAACATCGCCTACAAGATCCTATCTGCCGTAATATGTGAACGCCTGAAACCGTTTACCAACAACCTGATTGGCCCTTATCAGTGTGGTTTTAGGCCAGGAAAGTCCACAACCGATCAAATTTTCACACTTCGGCAGATCCTGGAAAAAACTCAAGAAGTCCAAATCGATACCCACCACCTATTCATCGATTTCAAAGCCGCATATGACAGCATTTATAGAGACGAACTGTACAGAGCCATGTCTAGTTTTGGTATACCGCCCAAACTCGTCCGTTTGTGTAGGATGACGATGGAGAATTCTCGCTGCTCCATCAGGGTCGGAAACGACCTCACCGACACATTCGATACCAAAAAAGGATTTAGGCAAGGCGATGCGCTGTCATGTGACTTCTTTAATCTGATTCTTGAGAGGATTGTGCAAAACTCCAAAGCCAACACCAGAGGCACAATTTTCCAAAAGTCGGTGCAACTACTAGCATACGCTGACGATATTGACATCATTGGTAGGACTCAACGTGATGTCATAGCCACGTTCGCTAGTATAGAGAAGGAAGCGGCGAAAATGGGTTTAGCAGTAAATGAGGGTAAGACTAAGTATATGCTGTCAACACGAAAGGACACACAACATCGACGAATTGGACAGAACGTCACCATTGACAGATATAACTTTGAGGTAGTACGGGACTTTGTCTACCTCGGCTCCGCTATTAACTCTGACAACAACATCTCGTCAGAAATTAAACGAAGAATTACTCTTGCCAACCGCTGTTTCTTCGGGCTAAGAAGGCAATTTAGTAGTAAAGCCCTCACTCGAACTACTAAGGAGATCCTATATAAGACCCTGATCATCCCAGTCCTGCTCTACGGCGCTGAAGCATGGACCGTATCAAAAGCGGATGAAGAAATCCTTGGTAGATTCGAGAGGAAAATTCTTCGAAAAATCTTCGGTCCCGTTTGCGTTGACGGGCTATGGAGACGAAGATTCAACCAAGAACTATACGAGCTGTACAGCGACATGCCCCTGGTCAAAAAACTCCGCATTGGACGTTTAAGATGGCTAGGACATGTAGAACGAATGGACACCAATACTCCGGCTCGCAGAGTCTTCGATTCCCAGCCAGACGTCGGACGCAGTAGAGGAAGACCTCGCCTTAAGTGGCGCGCACAAGTGGAAACCGACCTCAACCAACTTGGAGTGCGCAACTGGAGGCAGTTAGCTAAGGACCGGGCTAATTGGAGAGGCATGTTGGTTGAGGCCCAGGTTCATTCCGGACTGTAGCGCCACTTAAGTAAGTAAGTAAGTAAGATCATTACAACGGTTAAATCGTAGGCGACTTTTACTGTAATCAAGACTTGGCTGTCTGTACACTGTGGATAATAGTTTACGTTGTAATGGCTACCAGCCACCATTTTTTGATGCCTTTTGACTTTTTGCAGTGCAATGGCCCCAGTTGAAATCCTGAAAGTAACAACACCTCCAACAACACCTGCTCCACTTTTTTTGAAAGTCTGACAAACATCTAAGTGTAACACTGATCAGAAGCATCTCAAATTTGTCGTTCGGAGTCGGCCCCTTATAAAATGAGTTCCTCTTGTTTGTGGCAAAAATAATAAATTCGCACACAAAGATTAAGAGAGAATCTAGGTTCGCGGCCCTGTATGGACCGTTTTTTATTTTTATAGTTCGTACATCTGCTACAAGACCAAGTCAGGTTACATGTTTGCTAATCAGACAGTATACCTTGAAGTTTATCAGTAAAATTGTGTTTGTGAGTCAACAATTTTCAATACAACCCTTACAAAAAAACCTACTCGGGTATAGCGCTATGCAAGCTAAAATGAATTTAGCTCCTTATCCGTAGTCAGTACAGCTCAGCCTACTATATACCTGGGGGAACTTGTTTGAACAATTCAAAAGCCAACAGGCAAAGCAAAACTGACCCTTATTTCGCATTTTACGTACTTAAGTGGCGCAACAGTCCGGAATGAACGTGAGCCTCAAGAAACATGCCTATCCAATTAGCCCGGTTCTTAGCTAACCGCCTCCAGTTGCGCACTTTCAGTGGGTTGACGCCAGTTTATAAGTCTACGCGCCACTTAAGGCGAGGTCTTCCTCTACTGCGTACGACGTTTGGCTTAGAATCGAAGACTCTGTGAGCCAGGGTATTGCTGTCCATTCGCTCTAAACGTCTCAGCCATCCTAAACGTCTCATGCAGTTTTTTGTATTAGGGGTATGTCCCACTTCCAAAAGCTCGTGGTTGAATCTTCGTCTCCATAGCCCGTCAGTGTAATACATGCTTCAGCGCCGTAGAGCAGAACTGGAATGATCAGGGTCTTATATAGGATCTCCTTAGTAGTTCGAGTGAAGGCTTTATTACTGAATTGCCTTCTTAGCCCGAAGAAACAGCGATTGGCAAGAGTAATTCTTCGTTTGATTTCTGACCAGATGTTGTTGTCAGAGTGAATAGCGGAGCCGAGGTAGACAAAGTCCCGTACTACCTCAAAGTTATATCTGTCAATGGTGACGATCTGTCCAATTCGTCGATATTGTGTGTCCTTTCGAGTTGACAGCATATACTTTGTCTTACCCTCATTTATTGTTGCCTTCATTTCTGACACTTCCTTCTCAATACTAGCAAACGTAGCCATGACATCACGTTGACTCCTACCAATGATGTCAATATCGTCGGCGTATGCTAGTAGTTGCACCGATTAATGGAAAATTGTGCCTCTTGGAATTTTGCACAATCCTCCCAAGAATCAGATTAAAAAGTCAGATGACACTGGGTCGCCTTTCCTAAATCCTTTTTTTTATGTCGAATGTGTCGGTGAGGTCGCTTCCGACCATGATGGAGCAGCGAGAATTCTCAATCGCCATCCTGCACCGACGAACGAGTTTGGGAGGTATACCAAAACTAGCTTGGCTCTGTATAGTTCTTCTCTGTAAATGTGTCGTATGCGGCTTTCTTGGGTTTTTTCAGGATCAGCCGAAGTATGAAGATTTGATTTCTGGACTTTCCTGGTCTAAAACCACACTGTTATGTTCTGATTAGGTTGTTCGTAAATGGGTTCAGGCGTTCACATATTTGGGGAGATAGGATCCTGTAGGCGATGTTGAGGCGAATTATGCCTCTGTTGTTGGCGCAGTTCAGAGGGTCTGCTTTTTTTGTAAATCGGACAATGATGCTGAGGTTCCATTAATCATGCATACTTTCATCCGACCAAATTTTTCTGACACTGAATGTTGCTCACCAAATCATTTCCGTCGGCTTTATACAGGTCTATGGGAAGATCTTCATTTCCAGTAGACCCGTTTAGCTTGAGTTTAGATATGCCAATCCTCACTTCACTTAGGTCGGGTGGTTGATAGCTTTCGCTGTCGTCGCCAACATTAAATGATTCGTTCTGGGTGACAGTGGGAGATTGTTCGTCAATGCCGGTTAACTGTCTGCAGAAGTGGTTCTTCCATATCTTCAGCTTCGACTGTGCTCAACTACAACGATATTTCCTTGTTAATCTCGATAGGATCTTGTTCGAGCCTTGTAACATTGGTTTTGACTTGTGAACATCTTTCCTGGTGTAGCACCTCTTTATATCCTCGATTGCGCGCTTTTCTTGCTCTTTTTTCTTCTTTCTGAAAAGCCGATGTTCTTTCCTTCTTCTTTGCCTATAGAGCTCAATGGCAGCTCTCGTTTTCACCTGCAGCTTAGCCTTGTAGCCTCGTTCTTCTCTGCGAGCATCTGTCGGCATTACTCATCAAACCAGAGGTTTCTTGCTGGTGGCCGGGAGAAACCTAGCACATCAGTTGCGGCTGATCTAATGGCTTTTTGGCATCGTTGCCATTGTTTTTCGACATTAGACGCTGGTGGTATGGTGTTAACCGAGAGGGTAAAGGATACGCGTTATATTAAGGCCTTTGAGGTCTTATGCGATTGCAGTCTTTCGACATTTAATATTCACAGTATTTTTGGTTTGTTGTGGAGTGGAGGATATCTGCATTCTTACCTTGGCTGTAACATGGTTGTGGTCCAAGTCGATATTTGCGCCTCGGAATATTCGACATCTGAATGCGTGCCTCTTGTCTATCGCAATGTGATCAATTTGGTTGATTGTTTGTTGAACTGGATACCGCCATGTGCCTTTATGGATATCGAGGTTACGAAACCGTGTGCTGGCTATAGTGGCATTTCGTTCCGTAGCGAAGTCAATTAGCCTAAGTCCGTTACCAGACGTGATATCTCGTTGAATGTGTTTTCCAACAACACTGCTAAAGATGTCTTCTCTGCCTACCTTTGCGTTAAAAATATGTAGCACGATTTGAACATCCTTCTTCGGTAGTCGCTCATAAGTTTTGTCAAGAATCTCCTTCCCTATTTCATCTTTTTCCTCCGTCGGTCGGGGCTTGAACGCATATAAGGCTAATGTTGGATTTCTAAAATGCTTTCGCAAAGGTCATGGAAACATAAGACTTCTTGCCTAAGTTTGGTACTTTTAACAAATCCACATCCGAATAGTCGCTGCTTTTGCTCACCATAACACGGTCCGTAGCAAATTTCACAGTTTTTCATCCTATTTTTGCCCGGTCCGTCCCATCGTATTTCTTGGATGGCAGTAATGTCCGCTTTGAAGCAGCTTAGAGATTTGCTAATTGTTGGGTGGCTACTCCCCTGTTTGATGTTCTCACATTCCAGTTGCAGATATGAACGTCTTTGTCATCTTTTCGTTTAGCATGGTCGTCAACAATAAAATCAGTCCTGTCCGAGGCTCTTGGTTGCTTCGTAGCAATATTTTGTTACGTGAGTTTGTAGTTAACCAGAAGCACAGTCCCCATCCTGGAGGGACACTTCCAATTTATTATATACCCCTAGGACACTTGGCGAATTGGCGATTGTATCCACTACGGAATTGAGCGCTATCGTTGGCCTTTCGATATATCCGCCACCATCTGCTTTCAGGAAGCCTGACTTAATCTCGAGATTCCTAGACGAACTGTTGGCAGAATATGTCGGAGTAGGTCATTTGGATTATTCACTTTGAGCATCCTAACTGGGACTGCAGACGCCTCCGGTGACTCCATATTTAGAGTTCTTACGCTGCGGCCTGGATATGAAATATGTGCATCAGTGTGAGTGAGTACACGTCTTCCCCCCGCTCTCATCTGCTGCCGCCAATACTTTTCACAGGGATTGAGTCCTTACTTACGGTCAATGTTGTTGGCACTTAGCTGTCGCCTTGTGAAGGCTCTGAGAGTCGGAGTTGGTAGTCATCAGATAGGCGAAAACTCAAGGTTTCATAAAATCGCATTGCCTACCATTTGACCAACTTAAGTAAGACAAACCTAAAACCCTGAAACTGCTATCCTGTTTAGGTACATAACTGAGTCTGAAAGCTTCGATACTTGTTGCTTTGATAATCCGACCCTACTACGACCTATTGATGGAATCCTCTGACTTAATGCCTGTGTTCTCCATTTGTATTTGTGAGATCGTGTGCTTATTCTTCCGTGTCAAGGCTGTATACTTCGCTCAACTTAATTCAAAATGAATTTGTTCGCTTAAATGACATGTAAGCCCTTCTGGAAGTAGCCTTTGTATATTGCGGCTATCTGGGTACTTTCATCTACAAAACTTAAAATTCTGTCAATACAGGAGAGAGCATAGGACTTTTAAGATCTCACTCTGATTCCGTGACCTTTAGAGTCAGCTAATTTAAAGATCTGCATTACTTGCAAGATTGTACTTGATTGTGAACCCTGAAGGACCAAAGCTACTAATTATCGCTACTCCGTATTTTCCTAAAGATCCTTCAAAGTCTTAATCGAGTTGGTTTAACAGCAACCTCCTCCTTCTGTCGTTCAAATGCAATTTCCTGTTAATTTATACTCAGACATTCACTTACAGGAATTGTAAAACTCTTCAAGGTATCAGAAAACATAAAATCCCTCCCCATATCGAAACACATCCACCACCACTATCACATCCAAAATTGCCATCCACTACTTCCTTGTCCATCAGCCGACTTGACTAAAAATCAAATCAAATTCCATATCTTTCCAGATTAGTCTCCAATTTAACTTCGTCAATAATTTGCTCCCGAATACCTGGTTTGACGCCCCTGCAGCGACAGTTGTGCAGTGAATCACCGGACGCGCTGATTGCCCTCGGGGCAGGTCATCAACTGGGCGCACAAGAATGTCAGCATCAATTCCGAGGGCATCGCTGGAACTGCACGGACGTGTGGCAGAAGGACGTCTTCGGACATTATATGTTTGTAGGTAAGCAGCCCATCGACAGATTGAATCTCTACGTTCGAGTTTTGAGGGAGAAATTAATTTTTTTTTGTCCACTTCCATCCAGGATCCCGAGAAGCAGCCTTCACATATGCGATAGCTAGTGCTGGTGCGGCACACGCAGTAACAGCGGCGTGTGCTCGAGGCAATATCTCTCTGTGCGGATGTGATATGCATCAGCGACCCAGTGTCAGTGATAGACGGAATAAGAATGCCGGCACTCCTGGAGTGGCCACCGAACAGCCATGGAAATGGGGTGGCTGTTCGGCGGACATTGACTTTGGTATAAAGTTCACCCGCAAATTCCTCGATGCCCGTGAAATCGAGAACGACGCCAGGAGTCTCATGAATCTGCACAACAATCGAGCGGGGAGAAAGGTAACAAATCGTGTGAATCCATTCATTCCGATTGACAGCAAACTAATTCCGATTGGATTTTCAGATTGTGAAGAACCTCCTCAAGACCGAGTGCAAATGTCATGGTGTGAGTGGATCGTGCGCGATGAAAACCTGCTGGAAGAGTCTACCCTCGTTTCGGGTGGTGGGGGAGGCGCTCATGAAGCGCTACAACAAAGCCAAAATGGTTCAGGCCGTTAAAGGCAAACGTGGACTGACTTTAGTTTTAAGCAAGTAAGTCTTCATCTTAGCTCGGTCTTTAAGTGTACGGCACTAATTGATTTATTTTTTTTTACAGAAAAAACAGATTAGGAGGTAATCCGAAGAAGCATCAGTTTCCGAAACGGATGGAACTTGTCTACTTACAGGCATCGCCAAATTATTGTGAGCGCGATCTGCACCTGGGATCGCTGGGCACTGTCGGTCGCAACTGCAATCGGACAACCACAGGGACGCAAAGCTGTGATCTATTATGCTGCGGACGCGGCTACAATACCCACCAAATAAATCGGACCTCTCAGTGCCGGTGCAAGTTCCAGTGGTGCTGTCAAGTTCAGTGTGACATTTGTAATGAGATGTTCGAGGAGTATACATGTAAATAGAGAATTAGCTGGTACCCGCACGAGTAGTTGTATTTTTTTTTTATTGTTTAATTCTATTTTCTAAGGCCTTAGATGTATGTAAATGTGTGTAAACAGACGTTGATATTTATATAGTTAAACAGTATGCAATATGCATATATATATTTGTAATTTAAGGAAAAGACAAAACCATGTAACATAGTAGCCTGTACTTAACAAAGAATTTGTGTAAAGTAAAGAATTTAATTTAACGTTTATATATATTTTTGAAAAAAAAAAAGATTTTTTTTTATTTAATATGGCAACCCTTGGACAGATATCTGACAGCTGACGCCATCTTTTTACTCTGCAAACTGAATAAATTGGCAAATCACGCAGGAAAGTGTACATAGTGTGAAATTTTATTTCCAAAATGGCGCTGCTGCTACAAATGTACGCCCTAATTATCCATTCAGAGTGCGCACAGTAGCGGCCCGTATTCTAGGAGAACCCAATTCAGTCATTTTTCGAATCGAGATAAAACTGACATTTTGTGGTCGAATCGGGCAACTCTAATGTCATTTTTGTTCAGTTTGGTTTGCCATTTCATCATGAACAGGTTGACAAATGAACCCCGCTTGCAAATCGTGCAAATTCACTTCGAAAATAATGGTTCAGTTCGCGAAGTTTAACACAAGCTACGTCCATTTTATGGTCGACATAATCGGCCATCAGAGCAATTAATTCGGTTATCCATGGATCGTTTTCGCACTACGTTTACTCCATGGGATCATACGCATCCGCAGAGACATCGAACAGTGCGCACTGAAGAAAATGGCCGCTGTAGAGCAAAGTGTTGAAGAGGACCCGATTGAATCGATACGCCACCGTGCAAAGCATTTTCGGCATATCTTGCGTTTATTTTATCGACGTATGGGTTATCGTCAGTCAAATCTGGTCGGATGAAAGCATGCCTGATGAATGGAACCTCAGCATTGGTTGCCCGATCCACAAAAAAGGAGACCCTCTGAACTGCGCCAACTACAGAGGCATAAGTCTACTCAACATCGCCTACAAGATCCTATCTGCCGTAATATGTGAACGCCTGAAACCGTTTACTAACGACCGGATCGGCCCTTATCAGTGTGGTTTTAGGCCAGGAATGTCCACAATCGATCAAATCTTCACACTTCGGCAGATCCTGGAAAAAAACCCAAGAAGTCCAAATCGATACCCATCACCGATTTATCGATTTCAAAGCCGCATACGACAGCATTTATAGAGACGAACTATACAGAGCCATGTCTAGTTTTGGTTTACCGCCCAAACTGGTCCGTTTGTGTAGGATGGCGATGGAGAATTCTCGCTGCACCATCAGGATCGGAAACGACCTCACCGACACATTCGATAACAAAAAGGATTTAGGCAAGGCGATGCGCTGTCATGTGACTTCTTCAATTTGATTCTTGAGAGGATTGTGCAAAACTCCCGAGAAATCGGTGCAACTACTAGCATACGCCGACAATATTGACATCATTGGTAGGACTCAACGTGATGTCATAGCCACGTTTGCTAGTATAGAGAAGGAAGCGTCAAAAATGGGTTTAGCAGTAAATGAGGGTAAGACAAAGTATATGCTGTCAACACGAAATGACAAACAACATCGACTAATTGGACAGAACGTCACCATTGACAGATATAACTTTGAGGTAGTACGGGACTTTGTCTACCTCGGCTCCGCTATTAACTCTGACAACAACTTCTCGTCAGAAATTAAACGAAGAATTACTCTTGCCAACCGCTGTTTCTTCAGGCTAAGAAGGCAATTTAGTAGTAAAGCTCTCACTCGAACTACTAAGGAGATCCTATATAAGACCCTGATCATCCCAGTCCTGCTCTACGGCGCTGAAGCATGGACAAGCGGATGAAGAAATCATTGGTCGATTCGAGAGGAAAAATTCTTCGAAAAATCTTCAGTCCCGTTTGCGTTGACGGGCTATGGAGATGAAGATTCAACCAAAATCTATACAAACTGTATAGCGACATGCCCCTGGTCAAAAAACTCCGCATTGGACGTTTAAGATGGCTAGGCCACGTAGAAAGAATGGACACCAATACTCCGGCTCGCAGAGTCTTCGATTCCCAGCCAGACGTCGGACGCAGTAGAGGAAGACCTCGCCTTAAGTGTCGCGCACAAGTAGAAACCGACCTCAACCAACATAGAGTGCGCAACTGGAGGCAGTTAGCTAAGGACCGGGCTAATTGGAGAGGCATGTTGGTTGGGGCCCAGGTTCATCCCGGACTGTAGCCCCACATAAGTAAGTAAGTAAGTTTGGGTTTTCGTTTACTGAACCATTGGACTCAAACTTATCTACCAGACTGCGAATATTCCTCTCGGTAGAATGACTATGGCGACCGTTGCCTGACCAGAACACCGGTTTTGATAGAATAAAATGTACTTCCATGGTGATTTCGCAAAAGAGACCGAATAAATGACATCCAAGTTGACAGATTAAGTTCAACAACATGTCTACGCTGGAGTGGTGAAATTCTTTATGGATACTCTGTAGCCCGTGCTACTAGTTATGCCGAACTCCATGCCAGGACATTTATAATATGTCTAAAATACCCCCCTTTGCCTGTCAAAGCATTCCTTCATAGGGCAGGTTTTGACATCATGAATTTTCCTCTTATGGGCTTTAGCCCTCTTGTGGTCTCGTTTGGTTCCTCCCCTCAGATCTTCCATTATATATGCAATGATGCTGATGGCAGTTTCCATTTCTTAATTCGTCGATAGAATTTACGATATGGGACTTCGTGGGGTTTTCTTGTAGCTTCATTTTTTCGGCACTCAGCAGCACGCGCTCGCCATTTTGAACTTTACCATCACAATGATCAGCTTGTCGATGCCTGTGTAGGTATTCCCGGAAGCTTCTGTGTCCATCAACTTTATGGAAGATTTTGCGCAAAGATCTTGGCTTACGACCTTACAAGTTCCAGCTTGTGCAAGAATTAAAGCCGCAATGTGTCGTGATTTTGGTGTATGGGCCGAGATCAAAATCGATGCTGATTTTCATCGCAAAATTTTGTTCAGTGATGAGGCTCATTTTTGGTTGAATGGCTACATCAACAAGCAAAATTGCCGCATTTGGAGTGAAGAGAATCCACATGAGGCCCTTGAGACGCCATTACACCCACAAAAATTGCCTGTTTGCGGTGCTCCATGGGCTGGTGGAGTCATTGGGCCATTAATGGCGACCCTTATAGAGCCATGACAACCGACTATTTTGTTCAAGAATTGGAAGGCATGAATGTGAACGAGATGTGGTTCCAACAAGACGGCGCTACATGCCACACAGCACACCTTACAATCGATTTATTGAAGGAAACATTCGATGAGCGCATAATTTCGCGGAATGGACCTGTCAATTGGCCAGCAAGATCGTGTGATTTGACACCATTGGATTATTTTCTTTGGGAATATGTAAAGTCGCTCGTCTATGCCAACAAATCAGAAACGTTAGGGTACTTCGAAGCCAACATTCATGGCGTTATTGCCGACTTACGGCCCCAAATGCTCAAAAAAGTGATTGAAAATTGGACCTCTAGACTCGGCTTAATTCGAACCAGCCGCGGCCACATGCCTGAAATAATATTTGACCGTTAATGGCATAAAATTATCCTTCCAATAAAGGCAAATTGATGGACATTAAAACGGTTTTCTTGTGTTTTATTTCAATTCGAAGTTTTATACCTCCGAAAAAAACACCCTTTTGTCCAGAAACATGGCATATGACAATCTGGACTGTGAAAGGTTTAGAGCAGCGGTATTATTCTACATACGTAAACGATTTAATTGATCTAAGTATTGAAGCCCGATGCTTACGTCATGAATTCGCTGATTAGGCGCTATTGGACTATTCGCTGAATTGGTCAAAAGGTAGGCAATGTGATTATATGAACATACAAGCCTGTGAATCTAACTCATGGGCTTATCTGGTGCCTACCTCCGACTCTCAGCCTAAACGTGGCGACCACTTGGCATGGATTGTATAAGAGTTTCATTATAAGGTATTGGCTGCAGCAGACAGCAGACAGCAGAAGAAGATTCTCAAAATAGAGTCAACGGTGGCTACAGTATAAAGTCCTGACTCTCAGTTAAGCTTGGCAATGTGAACCAGCATATGAGCTAATCTGACACATTCAGACAACAAGATGATATCAAAGAATTCTGAGGTTATTCAAGAACCTTTAACAAAAATGGTCGCTTTAAGCTAAAAATTTATACGGTAGCGCTAAACCTCGTAGTGGATACTGATTTCAAAACACCAGGATCCGAGACCTACCCTTAGTTTACAAATTGGACTAGATGTACTCTTTTTGACTATCGGTAACTTCTTTATTACTTAAGAAACAGCTAGGTTGGAGACAACGGAAACCCTCAAATACCATCCAGAACCGGAACGAAGAACAATAAATTTAGACCATGCAACTGGAACATTTGCAGGCAGTACAGCCCAGATGAAACTCAAAAACTTGAATCTGACCTTCCGCGTTACAAGACAGATTTAGGAAATATGATAGACAGGATCAGGAATGCAAGAAAAGCAATCATGCAACAGTTATCATAGTTGCCACCAAAGGCTGTCCATGTTAGTAGGTGAATTCGTTGAGGGATCAAGAGTGATAGCGTTTGAGGCAATAAGTGATCGCCTGGCTGTGACCAGCATCAGATCAGCATTTGGTTTCGTATATGTGTACGCCCCACTTAGGAAACTGATAACTAAAAATCAAAAAGGAAGTTTAAGACTTCCAAGCCAATACAGAGCCTGTCCGAGGAGGATCCAAAAATCGTAGTTGGGGATACTTCATTGTCAAAATCGAAAAGAAAATCGTTTTCGGCGGGTTAGTTTGAAACCTCAGGCTCCAAAAAATGTCAACAAAAGGTCAATATTGTGATTTCTGTCGACTTTGAATCTAAAAAGCAACTACAACCACAAAGGGATCTCCAGATGGTCAAAGAACGCATACAGTAAACATTCAGAGGGGAAATTATAGACTCAGGAACGTATGCCTGTGTGGACCGTCCTGCTGAATATTAATTTATTTTTCAATACGGTAACAAAGGAGCACATTAGAGCACTGTAACTCAATTACAGGCCGGTTGGAGAAGAGCATCAAGCCATATGGAACAGAAGAAAATCTCACGTATGAACAAAAAAAACATTCCAGCTTAGGGGAAAAAAGACTCGCACGACAAGAAATCTGCCATCATCCAAATCTGCAAAACAGAAAAGCAATTGGAAGAAGGGATCAGTCGTTAAGTGTGATGAACTGCCGCTTAGAACGTCTGGGTTCGATTCCCAGCCGAAGCCACACCTAAATGAATTTTTTACTATCCCTGCTCTCGCAGTGTTCTGATAATTCATCAGACTGGTGTCATTATTACCCGTGAGGAGTTACTAGTCTCCCCATCAGACGCTTCCTCTGCAGATATGCGGGGAAAGTGGGAAATAAAATACCACTCGTCGACCATAACAAGGTAGTCAAGATGGAGTCAACGGAAGCGTCTACAGTCCCAATTAAGATGGACACAGTAAACCTTTTTGAGCTGCTCCGACATATTCGGACAGCAGGTCATCTTGGAATTTCAAGGGTTAGCCAGGCCCCTTGAACAGGGATGTGGGCAAAAGAAATGCTAAGAACGCATTGTAACAATCCGCATATATGTCAAATTTTCTAACATAAGCCTTTTAGGCTCTCACGCTCCGACGTAGGAAAAATATTGAGAAAGACTGCTGCTACGAGCTCCTTGAAAAACCGTATGAGAGATAACCGAAGTACGACGTTAAAATCGTGCTGGAAGATTATAACGCAAAGGTAGGAAGAGAAAACATGTTTGGCAGTACTGTCGGAAAATACAGTTTAGGCGACAACAGGTCTAGCAACGGACTTAGGCTTATTGACCTCGCTACGGAACGAAATGCCGCTATAGCCCGCAGGCGGTTTTCTCACCTCAGTAATTATAAGGGGACGTGGAGGTCTCCAGATCAATGAACGATCGGTCAAATCGATCACATTGCGATAGACAAGAGGAACGCATCCACTATTTTGGGTGTCCGAACATTACGAGGGGCAAAAATCGACTCTACCATGTTGCAGCCAAGGTATATCCACCACGTCACAACAAACCAGAGATACTATGCAAAAATGTAATGTCGAATGACTGCAATCGCAAGAGATCGCCAAGGCCTTAGCACAAGACGTATCCCCTAACCTCTCGATTAACACCATACCACCAGCATCTAATGTCGAAGAACAATGCCAACAAGCCATCAGCCGCAAAGTTTCTAGGTTTCTCGCGCCCTCAAGAAGGATACCCTTGGCCTACAAGACTAAGCATCTAAGACTAAGAAGGCTGCCATTGAGCTCTGTAGGCAAAACAGAAAGGAAGAACACCGGCTTCTGAGAAAGAGGGAAAAATAGCAAGAAAAGCGACCGATCGAGGGTATAAAAAGGTGCTTCTCCAGGAAAGATGTTCAAATGTTTCACGAAGTTTTAAAGTTTCACAAACCTAAGTGAAGTGAGGACAGCAATATCATAACAAGGCTGCCAAAGATGACGGCCTTTCCGCCGAGCTCTATAAATCCAACGGAGCTGATTTGGTAGTAACATTCACCAACTCATAAGCCAAATCTGGTCGGATGAAAGAATGCCTCAAGTACGGAACCTCAGCATCCTTTGCCCGATCCACAAGAAAGGAAAACCTCTGAACTGCGCCAACTACAGAGGCATAAGTCTCCTCAACATCGCCTACAAGATCCTATCTTCCGTAATATGTGAACACCTGAAACCGTTTACCAACAACCTGATCGGCCCTTATCAGTGTGGTTTTAGGCCAGGAAAGTCCACAATCGATCAAATTTTCACACTTCGGCAGATCCTGGAAAAAACCCAAGAAGTCCAAATCGATACCCACCACCTATTTATCGAATTCAAAGCCGCATACGACAGCATTTATAGAGACGAACTATACAGGCCGATGTCTAGTTTTGGTATACCGCCAAGCTTGTCCTTCAGTATAGGATAACGATGGAGAAGTTTCGCTGCTCCATTAGGGTCGACCCCACCGAAATATTCGATTCCAAAATAGGATTTAGCAAGGCGACGCATTGTCATGTGATTTCTTTAAACTCATTCTTGAAAAGATTGTACAAACCTTTACAGCCAACACCAGAAGCACAAGATATTGACATCATTGGTCGGACTCAAGAAGGAAGCGGCAAAAATGGGTTAGCTGTAAATGAGGACAAACCAAATATATTATATCAACTTGGTCGACGAATTAGACAGAACCTCACTATTATAGGCAGATATTACTTTTAGGTAGTACGGGACTATATCTACCAGAGCTTCGCTATCAACTCTGACAGCAAAAACTCAGAAATCAAATCAAGAATCACTCTTGCCCCCACTGTTTCTTTGAGCAAAGAAGGCATTGTAGTAGTAAAGCCCTCACTCGAACTACTAAGGACAACCTATACAAAACCCTGATCATCCCAGTCCTGTTCCAGATCGCTGAAGCATAACCCTATCCAAAGTGGATGAAGAAATCATTGATCGTTTTGAGAGACAAATTCTTCAAAAAATTGTCAGTCCCGTTTGCGTTGGCGGGCTTTATTTGTGTGTTGACCTCAATGACACATTTGAGGAGCTTCTCATGACAGTGTTTTTTTTTTTTTTAAATTCTGACCTGCCTAAGCAGTAATATACACATCGACCTAAAATATCTATTGTGCTTGCCGTCAGATGTTTTTTAGGTTAGTAGCGCTTACACTTTCCTAATGTAGCTGATAATACTTTCAGCCGAAGATTTCCTCAGTTCTTCGGGACTTAAAAGTTCCCTGAAGAAAGATTCCCTTCTCATACCGTAAAGGGCCGGGCATTCACATATGATATGCTCTGCTGTTTCGTCTTCTTCTAGACATAGGCTGCACTCCAGTGAGTCGACTAGATGCATTTTATTTAGGTGATATCGCAGACCGTGATGACCAGTTAGGTAGCCTACTAAATTTTTGATATCGTGCCTGCGAAGATTTAGTATCTTCTTGGCATCTGATTTGAAGGGCTGAATAGCTCTTTTGGCCTGCCTTAGGCCTGGGATGTTTCCCCAGAATGAAAAGTATTTGTTCCCAGTTTTTTATGACCAAATTTGTGGCTGATTTGGGGATTGCACAGAAGGGTGTAAGCAAGTGGGTAGCTTAGGTGTAAGTTTGTACCCTAGTAGCAATGGTTGGCACGCTTGCAGAAGCCGGGCGAAAAAAAAACTCGTCGGATGGGGTGGATTCTTTTGCTATCAAAAAACTCGCTTCAAAAAATATATCGTGCCTTCTGAGAGAAATCTGATGATCCACTATCTCACAGTAATAAAAAAAATGATTTTCTACAAAATCTGTCTAGCTAAAGGATTGGTAAAGGAGTGAAAGATGAAGAAAAAGAGGAAATTGTCTGAAGAGAGACTATATAAATAAAAAAAAAGAGAGACACAGATTCGAAGTTGGTCAGGTGTTGTTGACCAAGTAGTAACAGTTCATAAATGACTGCTTTATCGGCTTTATCCCACCCTAATTTCCACACTATTGTGCAGATCTCCGTAGTTACCCAATGCCGAGATTGTTGAATGAGTAACCCCTTTGTAAAGTTATGCTATGCTATATAATATCTAGTTAACCGCTCACATCTCTCTATCGCACAAACCGTTTAGTTAACCATGATAAACAAAATTCGTTCAGAGTTCATTTTAAGGTAAACAAAATTCATTTTTATTTCGTGGGATTATAGCGCGAACTACTCGACTTATGGAACATGAATGCTTTAAGAGCTAAACAAAAACATTCTATAATAATATAAAAAAAAGTAAAAAGTGTTTCTCTAACTATAAAAAAAAATAATGGTATTTCCAAAATGATCTTAATAATGGTAGTTCCTATTTAAACTCAATTTTCTTTTCTTTTAGGCCTCTTAGTATCATTAATTGGTTGTATATATATGTATATAATATTGTCATGTGATTTAGTTAAGTTCAAATTTTATATAGTTAATAAATGTTTTATATATGTATATATAAAAAACTAGCCTTGTAACCCAAGTCAATACAAAATAAAAAAAACTTACGAATCTTTGATTATGTGTGAATGGTTTTGATTGAGGAATATTGGTTATTGTATGCATGTATGTATAGATGTATGAATATTTGTGATGTTGTTATATCCGTACTCCGTGTTGTGCGCACAATTCGTAGTAGGGTGTTGCATATGATTTAAATGTTTGCTGTTAAAAATATAATTTGTTAGAAATGTATAATTTTATAATGTATCAACTTGAGGCATACCTTTGATATTGAACTTTGTTTCATTGATTTTTTTTTGTTCTTACCCTAAATTAATACTACCTTAAGCTTAAATACTAAAACATGAAAAATATGATAGACAATTGTGGGTTGGGTGCATGCGTGTCTTTGATTAATTCGCCTATTTTGACATGCAGCTTCGATGTTCTGATATATCAGCGTTCGCACGAAACACTTTAAATGTAGGTCCGTATGGCTGCGGGATACTCGACTAGCGTCTCGTCCTTCGTGGTGCAGTTATCACTAAAAGTATTGCTAGTTTGTACTTGTCGCTTCTAACGTAACTTTGCTCCTAAGCTTCTGGCGTTGGTTGACGTAGTACAAGGCAGATTAGTGGATATCTTGACACTACTGTACTGCGCTTGTTGGGCTAGAAGAGGAGCATGTTATGCAGCAGGGCTGTTGTTTTGCTGCCGTCACAAATTGTCTTGGCACTTATTTTGACGATTAAAGGCGTGTTGGTATTTAAGGCAAGCAATCTCCTGCCGATTAAAGTGACTGGGGAAAATATCGACAGTTGGCTGCCAGCAATATTTCGGCGAGACACGTGTATGCTCTTGTAACTGATGGAAGATGATTTTTTTTTGATTTGGCTGATTTTTTTCGTCTGTTCACATAAAATCACGTGGATTCTTCAACTATTTGAGATCACTTTTTTTTTATAAAATCTTTAAAGATTTATAGTGAGTTGTATAATAAATCTATCACCAATAAGGAAAATTTGTTCCCACACGTGAACACGAAAAATGAAAAAAAGCGTATACTTTGCTCTTACTGGTCACAGTATTAGAGTAAAAAGAAAGGCACAAACAATGATAGGGGTCTTTTATCTAAAAATGTTTCGTTGTAAAAACAACTAAAATTCCGCGTATAAATATGTGGCGCTTTGGTCAATGTGAAGCGCACGGATATATGCGCCATATTTGATTGTCCGTTTGAAAAATCTGTTAAGAATTAGATTCTTAATATTGAAATCAAAAAAATAAAAATAATATAAGTTGATTATATTTATTACAATAGGGAAACACATTTCAGAGGTACGCTACAAGGGTTCAGGTCCAATAAAGGGGGTTTCCGAACTTTACTGGCTAGTTCATCAGCTTTTTCGTTACCTTCAACACCCTTATGTCCGGGGACCCACCATAGTCTGGTTTTGTTCCTGGAACTGAGTGTTTGGAGGGAGTTGAAGCAGTGTAGTACTGATTTGGAGTCAATAATGTGTGAGCTAAGGGCTTTTATAGCTGCTTGACTGTCCGTGAATATATGGATGTTTGCGCCTTTAATACCTGAGTTGTGTATTAGGTTTGCGCATTCTTTTATGGCATGGAGCTCAGCTTGGAATACACTAGGGTTTTTTCCCATAGGTTTTGAGATATTTCTATTTGGTCCATGTATGCCAGCTCCTACCCCTGAGTCCATTTTAGAACCATCCGTATACCACTTTAGGCCGCTTAGGCAGTTTGGTGGGTTATTGCTACACCATGCTTCTCTGGTTGTGATCTCCGTTGAGAATCTTTTGTCGAAGCATAGTGTCTTTTGTAAGCGATCTGTAACCGCACAGATCATGTCAAGTTCTGGAAGTTCGGATAGAAGTTCAATTAATTCTGGGTGTTTGCTAATGTTTAACTCTTCCGCTTGTGTCAAACTTGCTGAGCTGCGAATTGCCACTTTTTTTTATATAAATGTGGAGGGGCGTTAGTCCTATTAAGGCTTCTATAGCCGCTGTGGGACAGGTACGCATAGCTCCGGTAATGCCCAGACAGGCAAGCCGTTGTACCTTGTTTAATTTATTTATAGTTGTTTTTTGGGTGACTTTGTTCCACCATACTATTGAAGCGTATGTTATAATGGGCCTGACCATGATCGTGTAGATCCAGTGTGTGGTCTTTGGAGAGATTCCCCAGGTTTTACCATACATGCTTCGGCAAGCCCAGAAAGCTTTGGTTGCTTTTTGAATTTTGTTGTTGATGTGGGAGTTCCAGTTTAGTTTTTTGTCGAGGATCACTCCAAGATATTTTACTTCGTTGGAATACTCAACGTATGTACCATTGATTGAAATTTGGGTAAAATTTAATTTCCTCCTTTTTGTAAAAGGGACGATGTAATAAAGAAAGACTTTCTTTATTACACCATTCTATGACTATCTTAAGGGCGTTTTGCAAACGTGTTGTAAACTCGTTTGGTTCTCTGCCCCTAATTATGATGACTAGGTCATCGGCGTATCGGCGAAGTAGGTTATCGATAACCAGAGACCATAGAAGGGGTGAGAGTACTCCTCCCTGAGGGCAGCCTTTCACGGCTGTTACTGATACTGAGGTCAGTGCTGATGAAGCAGTTATTTTCCGACTTTCAAGCATCGCTTTGATCCATTTGATGGTGGGGTGATCTATTCTTCTATGAGTCAAAGCATTTGATATATTGTCATATCCAGTGTTATCAAAAGCACCCTCTATGTCTAGGAAGGCACATAAAGCTACTTCTTTGTTTTCGTATGCAGTTTTTATTTGTGATGTTAAACTTAGTGCTCCTTCCGTGGATTTACCTTTTTGGTAGGCGAATTGACAGGGGTGCAGAGGAGTGCTTTCATTTACGCACTCTCCAATGTGTGAGTCTAGAATTCTTTCCATTGTTTTCAGGAAAGACGATGTTAAGCTTATTGGACGGTATGATTCATGACAGTGTTACTCGTTAATGTTTGTCAGACTTTCGTTAAAGGTGTCTTTGCTTCTGCTTAAGTGGCGCTACAGTCCGGAATATACCTGGGCCTCAACCAACATGCCTATCCAATTAGCCCGGACCTTAGCTAACTGCCTCCAGTTGCGCACTCCAAGTTGGTTGAGGTCGGTTTCTACTTGTGCGTGGTCTTCCTCTACTGCGTCCGACGTCTGGCTGGGAATCGAAGACTCTGCGAACCGGAGTATTGGTGTCCATTCGTTCTACATGTCCTAGCCATCTTAAACATCCAATGCGGAGTTTTTTGACCAGGGGCATATCGCTGTACAGCTCGTATAGTTCTTGGTTGAGTCTTCGTCTCCATAGTCCGTCAACGCAAACGGGACCGAAGATTTTTCGAAGAATTTTCCTCTCGAATCTACCAAGGATTTCTTCATCTGCTTTTGATACGGTCCATGCTTCAGCGCCGTAGAGCAGGACTGGGATGATCAGGGTCTTATATAGGATCTCCTTAGTAGTTCGAGTGAGGGCTTTAGTACTAAATTGCCTTCTTAGCCCGAAGTAACAGTGGTTGGCAAGAGTAATTCTTCGTTTAATTTCTGACGAGATGTTGTTGTCAGAGTTAATAGCGGAGCCGAGGTAGACAAAGTCCCGTACTACCTCAAAGTTATATCTGTCAATGGTGATATTCTGTCCAATTCGTCGATGTTGTGAGTCCTTTCGTGATGACAGCATATACTTAGTCTTACCCTCATTTACTGCTAAACCCATTTTCGCCGCTTCCTTCTCTATACTAGCAAACGTGGCTGTGATATCACGTTGTATCGTCGGCGTATGCTAGTAGTTGCACCGACTTTTGGAAAATTGTGCCTCTGGTGTTGGCTTTGGAGTTTTGCACAATCCTCTCAAGAATCAGATTACAGAAGTCACATGACAGTGCATCGCCTTGCCTAAACCCTTTTTTGGTATCGAATGTGTCGGTGAGGTCGTTTCCGACCCTGATGGAGCAGCGAGAATTCTCTATCGTCATCCTACACAAACGGACGAGTTTGGGCGGTATACCAAAACTAGACATGGCTCTGTACAGTTCGTCTCTATAAATGCTTTGAAATCGATGAATAGGTGGTGGATATCGATTTGGATTTCTTGAGTTTTTTCCAGGATCTGCCGAAGTGTGAAAATTTGATCGGTTGTGGACTTTCCTGGCCTAAAGCCACACTGATAAGGGCCAATCAGGTTGTTGGTAAACGGTTTCAGGCGTTCACGTATTACGGCAGATAGGATCTTGTAGGCGATATTGAGGAGACTTATGCCTCTGTAGTTGGTGCAGCTCAGAGGGTCTCCTTTTTGTGGATCGGACAAACGATGCTGAGGTTCCATTCTTCAGGCATGTTTTCAACCGACCAGATTTGGCTTATGAGTTGGTGGATGTGACTTACCAAGTCATCTCCACCAGCTTTATAAAGCTCAGCGGGAAGGCCGTCATTTCCGGCGGCCTTATTAAGCTTGATTTTAGATATTGCTATCCTCACTTCACTCAGGTCGGGTGGTTGGCAGTTTTCGCTGTCGTTGCCAATATTGAATGGTTCGTTCTGCCTGACAGCGGAATGTTGTTCGTCATCGCCGTTTAACAGTCTGCAGAAGTGGTTCTTCCATATCCTCAGCGTTAAAGGTGACGCAGTGATAAAAAGTAGGTTTTGTCATTGTCGGGGTATGAACCACCGACAACGCACTTAGGAGTCCAACGCACCAACTACTAGTCCACTGCATCCAATATGAATTATTTCTACTAGCGACTGTAGCGATAAAACAAAGTTAAGCAGGAGGTTTTCCTACGATGTTCAATCGAAACTGTTAGAATCGCTTTACTTATGTCTCCCATAAGTCGTTTGAATCCTATCTAGAGTAATGCAAAACTCTGTAGCCAGTTCCGACACAACTGTCTCCGGTTTTCCTGAATATTTTTTTTTTCAAAACAGATACCAAATATAATTTTCACTATTCCACTTCAAATGTCCTTAAACTTCCATCCATAAAAATAAACCCACTTACATTTTCTGCTCCAGCGACTCCAATACCATCGTCCCACTGCATCTTTTTTTTTTTCAAATACCCTTCCGCATAGCAACCGCCTAAACATCATCCAAGTGCATCAAAGATTTACTGACCTTTAACCTCCCATCATGCGTTAAAAAAAAAATCAATTGCAATCTTGGCAACTAAACCCATCTGCCAACAACATACCCTATATCCACCAACTCACCATACCCACCATACACAACTGTCAAACCTATCACCATCTGTCTTCCGCTTCGTACTTTCCAGCCCCACAGCCATTCACCAATCCAACAGAAAAGCTTTTCCCCGCACAAAAATGCGCGGACGCATAACCTCATCCAACCAACAAAATCCATTGATTGCAGCCCGCACACCAACACACTCTCACCCGCCTTCCACCCAGAGAGCAAGTCCCACCATACATATTCCAAGAGAACCCACAATCGAGGAGTACATGCTTGAGGAAAATTTTGTATAACAAAAAATTTTTCGGTTCGGCTCTAACCATCCTCATCAACCATCTTCTTCGCTTAGAGTTAGTTAGTCGGCGAGTAAGTGCTAAAAACGGTCTGGCGAATATCCATTTCTCTGTGTGTTTCATTTTTTTTTAATTTTATCATCCCCAAAAAGAAAACGCAAAGCAAGCCACCAAATGTAAAAGAAAAACGCTGCTACTCTTCAAAAATCACACAAAAACAAAAAATCCGCTTACCAAAATGTTTAAAACGAAAATCACCGTCAAACACAAACCAACCGATTGTTCCTTTTAATTTTATTGAAAACCAAAAAAAAAATTAATTTTATCTTAACGGGAAAATGAAAAACCACTGAAAACCAAAAAAAGAAAATCCTTCGAGTGAAGAAGTAGAAAAAAAAACCAAGTGAATGTGTCCAACAAAAAGTGCTATAGATACAGAAAAGAAGGAAGCAAAATCATGACTCCGGTCTGAAGGCCAGGATTAAACCCAAAACGAGTTCCGTGCAAACCTGGTTCTGCAGCGAAAATCTTCCCCAAACGAAGAAAAATAAGAAAATTGTATTTTTTTTAATTTAAAAGGTGTGTAAAATGTTTATTTTAAAAATTTTAAATCACTTTTTTTTCACTTTTAAACCGCGTATTGGTTTTTTTTTTTTGGAAAAAGTGTATCTTAAGGGGGGTTTTGGGGTTTTTCGGTATGAAAAACGGGAAAATATCTGAAATAAAAGTTTCCTCATCCGTTTTATCGATTCGAGATACACACATTCATAATGTGTGGTGTGGTGAAGATGGATGGGAGCGCGGGGTGAAAAACCGAACCGAGTGAGGGATAGAGTTTTTCACATTTATTATTTTTTTTTCTCTCTGTTTTTTTTTTGCTGGTTTGAGATTGTAAATGTATGTCAGTGTATTTGGAGAAGAAAAAAAAGAATTTTAGAAATAATGTACTAAATGTGGAAATGTGGAATGTGTCGTCGTGAGAGAGCGTACAATTTGTTGTCTATTTCTCGTTTTGTCCGCTCTACATAGAGTAGACATACGTACTCCTTAGCTTTTGTGTTAAGTCCTGTGAAACGTAATCCTTGTAGGATACTATTCCGGGAATATACTCTAAAAATATGTGCAAGCGTGCCTCTATCTAGTTACATACGAGTTTTCCGGGAAATTCACTGTGAAATACAAGTGTTCTTTTTGACAAGTGTGGAGGGTTATACTCCACGGATACGTGCTGTGGTGAGAATAGCAACAACAATAAAAAAAAAACGAAACCTAATTGAGGTCTACAACCTTATCTAACGGTTTGAGATACATTTTCGAAAGTAGGTACACACTGCCGGGTTTAACTATCTTTTGTGTGGTTCACTCAGTTTTCAACACACACAAAATGTCCTTCCAGCAGCATGCTACTACATTCCAAAAATAAGTCGCCCGTAACACCGTGTGCTTGTTCAGTCGAGAAAAGCATTTTGTCTAATTTTAGATCAGTGGAATTTTATCGATTTTTCCCACCCCCTCTTCCTGGTTGGGTTTTACAATAATTGTGTAGTGCACACACCAACACGAGAATTGTGTGAACCACCCCCACACACCAGTCGAGTAGTCGAGCAACCCTTGCACGCATCACTGTGACGACGACGACGACGACGTTGATGATGACGACGAGGCGAGGGAAGCTTTTCTTCGTTCGTTGATAAAACATCCTTCCAATGGCCCTCAGGATGACGTTAAAATTTTCCTCCTGTATACCGTGTCGTTGCGTTCTGTCTCTCTCTGTGTGTGTGTATCTATGTGGGACAATGATAGCTCTTCCTTAGGGAAAACTATCGTCCTCGGTATGTGTGTGTATGTCTTATACCTACATGTCTGTCTCTTGTCGTGTAGGACTTGCGCTAAAACTTATTTTCCTGAAAAGTTTGTCATTGTGCGACAGGATTTCTGGCTAACGAAAGACTGAGCGAGATATCCTCACCGAAAGTTAGGTTATGGTTGTTTTTTTCTTTGGGGGCAGCACACTAGTAAAGGATTTTCATTCATAAAGCTTCCCTCGAAACTTGTGTGGTTTGCCCATAAGTGTAGGTTTTGAGTAAATGTGTGTGTGTTGGTGGGAATGCAAATGTTTATTTATTTACGTTCGAGAGATAGCGAGGTATGCCGCTCGCATTGGCGGGGAAAACCGTCAAAGTGCGATACTTTTGTGGATTTGATTTTTTTTTTCGAAAGTCTTTTGTTATTATTTGCTGGGAGGAAATTCCTTTGAAATGTTTTCCAAAAACCTAACGACAATTGATGGGTTGACCTTAAGTGGACCGACAGTACTGGGAGTAGGGGAGAAAATTTTCTCTGTTTGGAGCACATGTGCATGTGGGGATTAGGAATAGCGATGTGTGATGGGACTGTCAATTTGAGTTCTATTCACAAAATGTTCAGGTCTTGTGTGATGGAAATCTTTGATTGGATATGGAATAAAACAATGATTCAGATTTGGTGTGCGGAAGTTATTACAGGTTTTAGGCTTGATATTGTGTATAAAGCTTACTAAGGCTTGAATTGATTTTTAGCCCCTGAACATTTAAAAAACCACGTGTATTGACTTTTGATGTTTTTTTTTTTGTTCTTGTTTTTGTTTTTGGTGATGGCGCCCAACTAGGGGTAGGTAATGGATGGGATTAGCCATTTTAAGTCATTGCCGAGGGATATGGTTGGGTGCACACAATTACGATTAGACTATTGGGGGGGATTTCAAATCGCTTGAATTTAATTGGTAAGGGTTTTTCTTCTGTTTTTATTTGTCGTTTCGGGTGGCGCCCAATTAGAGGCCCTCTTAATATTGATGCCAAGCTATTTGATACAAATGTAAGTGGACATCATTTTCTTTACAGAGACGAAATAAGGTTGACATTCAATACTATGTGCATTTCGAAGACCTTTTGTCATACAGCTGAGTGCTTTTCTTGAACTGCCCTGTGACCTAGAATGCTCCGGTCCTAATGTAGTGTGTCTAAATGTCTATACCAGTGGAATAATTTCCAAAGAGAAACTAGGACGGCAATGGTTGACTTCTTTTGATGCACATTTTAACTAAGGACTTTGGAAGACGAAAGAATAATAGGGCGTAAGTTTAATGTTGAATTTAAATACCGCAGAGCTGGGAGGCTATGTAACTTCTTCAGGAAGACAATTCTGCACGGCGACATTATCTTAACTAACTTTTACCAATACTTTTGCATACAACGAGAGTATTTAAATTTTTAAAATATGAGGCACTGAGCTGCGCCATTTTTTTATTTTAAATTCCACAGAAGTGTAAAGGAAGTAGAAAAATACCTGTTTTAGCCTTTCATAAGGAAGCAGATAGCTATTCCTTACGTCTTACTCTTCATTTTATTTATGAACTTGCCAAAAACGATCCCAGAAACTGCATTCCCAATGATCCTTTTACTGGATTTGTAATACAAACTTAAGAACATATCGACAGAAATTTCCGTATGGGGTCGCTTCGATGTGGAATCCCATAAAATACTGCTGTTGTTGCACTTTTGAAATACTTATAGGACTCCTTTTACCTGCCTTTGATCCTACATCTAGAGCACCATTATTTTGTTAAATAGTAAGTTTCTGGTATATTTATCTCACTAACAATTCAAGATATTCCACAATGAAAGAGTTGCCAGAGAACATTAACATTCACATTTTTATAATGTCGTTGCCTTGATGTTAGTGTTGGACTACTAAATGATGAGTCCGTAGTTCAAAAAATATATGTTAGCCTACCTAAAGTATTTTTACTGACCCACCACTGCTACCGATTTTCCCGCGTTAAGAATCTGTCCCCAACCACAGATCAAACACACGGTATAAGGTAGTTTTTCTCGTCGTTAGTACTTGAGCGTGAATCACTCAGCATGTGAGGTGGGCTCGATGCTCGAATTAAGCTCAAAAAATCACAAAAAAGTTTGTCCTCATTATGATCGCCAAGAAGTGGCTTCCTTTGTTCGAACCGATTCCTTTGTCCAGCATCGATCCCGTTTATTCGCTCTCACATTCTCTCATTCGGGTGCCATCCTATAAATCGAATGTATAAGCGCAACTTTAGCGCTTGAGCCATTCCACAGATTTTGCTTGTGGTTAACGATGTGTCCAATTGTTGTGGTCATCCGTATTGTGGACATGTTTTGTGATGTCTATTATTTATTTAATGTTGTGTTTGTATTGTGGAGAGGGTGTTTATTTCTGGCCGTCCGACTAAACACTTCGCTTTCTCCTCCGTTGCTCAATCGGTGGGGGAAAGAGATCGTCTTGGGGTCGACGAGGGATCGCCCTACCTCACCAATTGAACTGTTCAGACCGCTCCTGTCTGATGTTGGCCGTCGCGACAAAGCTTCGACAAAGCCGTTTTCAATGGACTCCTGGCGCACGATTTTGTTTGATGTTGCTCTGTCTCTTGGGACTTCTTCAAGCTCAGTGGACTCCTCTGTCGCACTCGTTAGACCTATATTGGATTGCCTTCTCAGGGTCTGAAGGTAGTGGACTATTGGCGATGTCGATGTCAGACTTAGCGGAGCCGAGGTAGACAAAGTCCAGTACTTCCTCAAAGGTATACCTGTCAATGGTGAAATTCTGTCCAATTCGTCGATGTTGTGTGTCCTTTCGTGTTGACAGCATATACTTAGTCTTACCCGCATTTACTGCTTAATATATTTTTGCCGCTCTATACTAGCAAATATGGCTATGACATCACGTTGAGTCCTACCAATGATGTTAATATCGTCGGCGCATGGTAGTAGCTGCACCGATTTTTGGAAAATTGTGCCTCTGGTGTTGGATCGGGAGTTTTGCAGAATCCTCTCAACAATCGGGATCCTTTCCGACCATGATAGAGCAGCGAGAATTCTCCATCGTCTTGCTACACAAACGGTCGAGTTTGGGCGGTATACCAAAACTAGACATGGCTCTGTATAGTTCGTCTCTATAAATGCTGTCGTATGCGGCTTTGAAATCGATAAATAGGTGGTGGGCATCGATTTGGATTTCTTGAGTTTTTTCCAGGATCTGCCGAAGTGTGAAAATTTAATAGATTGTGGACTTTCCTGGCCTAAAACCACACTGATAAGGGCCGATCAGATTGTTGGTAAACGGTTTCAAGCGTTCACATATTACGGCAGATAGGATCTTGTAAGCGATGTTGAGTAGACTTATGCCTCTGTAGTTGGTGCAGCTCAGAGGGTCTCCTTTTCGTGGATTGGGCAAACGATGCTGAGGTTCCATTCTTCAGGCATGCTTTCATCCGACCAGATTTGGCTTATGAGTTGGTGGATGTTACTTACCAAGTCATCTCCGCCGGCCTTATAGAGCTCAGCGGGAAGGCCGTCATTTCCGGCGGCCTTATTAAGCTTGAGTTTAGATATTGCTATCCTCACTTCACTTAGGTCGGGTGGTTGGCAGTTTTCGCTGTCGCTGCCAATATTAAATGGTTCGTTCTGCCTGACAGCGGAATGTTGTTCGTCATCGCCGTTTAACAGTCTGCAGAAGTGGTTCTTCCATATCCTCAGCATCGACTGTGTCTCAACTACGATATTTCCTTGTTCATCTCGACAGGATTCTGTTCGAGCCTTGTGACCTTGGCTTTGACGTTTTACACTATGGTAAAACTTGCGAACATCGTTCCTGAAGTGGCACCTCTGTATATCCTCGATTGCGCGCTTTTCTTGCTCTTTTTTCTTCTTGCTGAAAAGCCGATATTCTTCACTTCTTCTCTGCCTATAGAGTTCAATGGCAGCTCTCGTCTTCACGTGCAGCTTAGCCTTGTAGGCCTCGTTCTTGGCTGCAAGCATCTGTCGGCATTCCTCATCAAACCAGGGGTTTCTTGCTGGTGGCCGCGAGAAACCTAGCACATCAGTTGCGGCTGATCTAATAGCTTGTTGGCATCGTTGCCATTGTTCTTCGACATTAGATGCTGGTGGTGTGTTGTGAGTTGAGAGGTTAAGGGAGACGCGTTGCACGAAGGTCTTGGCGGTCTCTGGCGATTGCAGTCTTTCGACATTAAAATTTTTCACAGTATTTCTCTTTTTTTTTTGTGGCTAGGTGGATATCCGCATCCTTACCTTGGCTACAACAAGGTAGTGGTCAGAGTCGATTTTAGCCCCTCGGAATGTTCGGACATCCGAAATACTGGATGCGTGCCTCTTGTCTATCGCAATGTGATCAATTTGGATGACATTTCGTTGATCTGGAGACCGCCATGTCCCCTTATGGATATCGAGGTGAGGAAACCGTGTGCTGGCGATGGTGGCATTTCGTTCCGTAGCGAAGTCAATTAGCCTAAGTCCGTTACCAGACGTGTTGTCGTATAGGCTTTATTTTCCGACAGTACTGCTAAAGATGTCTTCTCTTCCTACCTTTGCGTTAAAATCTCCCAGCACGATTTTAAGATCGTACTTTGGTAGTCGCTCATAAGTTTTTTCGAGGAGCTCGTAGAAGCAATCTTTGGTTATATCATCTTTTTCCTCCGTCGGAGCGTGAGCGCATATAAGGCTTATGTTGGCGAATTTGGCCTTGATGCGGATTGTTACAATGCGTTCGCTAATGTCTTGGAAACACAAGACTTCTTGCCTAAGTCTGGCACTTATAACAAATCCGCATCCAAATAGTCGCTGTTTCTGCTCACTATAAAACGGTCCATAGTAGATGTCACAGATTTTCATCCTCTTTTTGCCCGGCCCATTCCATCGTATATCCTGGATGGCAGTAAAGTCTGCTTTGTAGCAGTTTAGGGCTTCCGCTAGTTGTTCGCCTGCACCCCTCCTGTTTAATGTTCTCATATTCCAGGTGCAGATACGAACGTCGTTGTCCTTTTTTCGTTTAGCATGTGTCCTCATGTAATCGCATCACTATCCTTAAGCACCAGCTTATTAGAAGTATTTAAAGAAGTCTTATAAAAGTAAATAGCTTCCCAAAAGTGCGAAAAATGTTTTTCCATAAGACTTTCTAAAAATAATATTGCTGGAGGGGCAATAGCTTCGATAGTGAATTATCGAAGCGAAGTTGTTAGTTAGGTTATTTTGTCTAAGACACTCCTGTTGGAGAAATGTAAAAGTCTTCTTCTGTACGAAGCCAGCTTGGTACTGGTTCAACTATTACTCGCCGAGTTTGATAATTTGCCTTTAAAATGTGTTAACTCTTCATATATGAACTGTAGGATAATATATTCGACTAAAGCGCAACAAAACATAAATATTTGGGAAGAAAAGGTTGCTCGAGTTTAGACTGTCATTAGTCTTGCTAAGGCAATAAATTCTACCCTGACTTTTTGCATTTTACATATCTTTTTGAAAAATTCAACAAAATGGGTTCACGGCAACCATTAAATGTCGCCCCTTTCACAAGTACACCTCCTTTAAACAATCTCAAAACAAATATTCAAAACATCTACATTTCTATAGTTTCCAGTCATGCGTTTGATGAAAACAAGTCCATTCCCTTGAAATTCCTTTTCAGACAGTTTTATCTTACATATCCTCCATCCTGTTTATATCTATTTCATGTATCGTGTGTCCCCAATCTGCTGATAGCTCTACAAATAGTTTTTTTTTCTTCTTTCTAAGTTCTATGGCAGACGCCAATTGGGCGCCAGATAATATTTTATAAGAACTTGTTCAGCAAGCAGAATGAGTCCATGCCTCATACGCATTATTATCAGAGTGTGGGTTAGAAAAAAAAAATACGACAAAAGTTGAAAGGTCGTATATATTTCAATTCACGCAACATCTAACCTATAATTTAAAATTCATCAAGATTGTCGAAATTATGCTTTCCCAATGTAGGCTCTAGGCATGCTGGAATGTACTTACAATATATGAACATGAAATTCAAAGAACTCTACATTAATAGAGGGTTTAATTTCGAATCTTTGAAGTAAGTCTTTCTTTCATTTTTTTGAAGTAGACGCGAATACGTTAACCCTGGTTAAACAATGGCATATGCCGAATTTGATAATCCAATTTATTATTTCTGTTTTCAGAATTTATGAATTTCAGGAACCATATTATAGATGTACCTAGGCTGAGAATCCATTAATTATCATAATTTCAGTTGAAAGGACTACGTTAACGGAATAATAAATTTAAGGTTAGGTTGAGAATTTTCCGTTTATTCAGTTTTTTAATGAATTCTGTGGATAGTAGTATTACAAAAAATATTCATAGGAATGCAAAAAAATTCACAATTTCTCGATAAAAAAAATAATGCACGAAAAGTGCCATCTGGTGAGTTTACAATTTTCATTAAATTCGACAAACAATAACAATTACAAGCGTTTTAACAATTTTATTAGATATATAAAATATATTTCATGTCCAATATAACATAATTTTTTTGTAAATTTAACAAAAATGTGAACAGAGCCATCTATCGGGTTTAAATTCAATTCGAATTAAAATATAAAAAGTTTTCTTATATACAGTACGGTTCACTTGTTTAGAGGCAATAATTTTTATGAAAGAAAATGCAGATTAAAGCAACTGTATTTGATCTAATAACAAATTGTTTTCTGATAATTCAATATCAGACTTTGCTTTGTATAAAACTACTCACAAAGCGAACTTTTATATCAGCTAACGGTATTCCGTAGCAGTAAAACTTTAGCGGCTGTAATATTCTGCTTAATTTATTGGTTCACTTGAATAGAGGCACTTAGTTTGTTTGCATTTTTTGCGCAATAAAGGTGTGAAACTGGATAGCTTTTTTAACATTTATTGTGTTTAGTCGAAAACTTTCATTCGAATAAAATGGGAAAACAAAAGTGTTTAACGGATCGAGAAAAAGGACAAATCGATGTCTTGACCTCTGAAGGGCTTTCGAATCGCCAAATTGCCAAAAAGATTGGTCAACGTTCAATTGTTGTTGATCATTACGTAAAACAAGGTACTTTGTATGGCAAGAACTACAAAGGCAGGACTGCGATGGCTTTGACACCAAAGGAAAACCGCAAAATCCTTAGGATTGCATCCAATTCCGCCCTTTCTACATCGAAAATAAAGCAAATGGCCAATGTCACAGCTAGTAAATCCACAGTTCGAAGGGCTATTCTAACGGGTGATTTTTTAGCTGGTTAGGTTTTGGCAACACTGGTTTTGACAGCTGACGTGTGTTTAGTACCTTGTGTCACTGTCAGACAGCTTCAGTTTGGTTTGCAATTTAACCATGGATCGTCTTACAAATGAACAACGCTTGCAAATTATTGAATTTTACTATCAAAATTCGTGCTCGGTTCGAAATGTTCATCGCGCGCTGCTTCCATTTTATGATCGGCATTCTCGACCTTCTGAGCAGTCTATTCGGAAGATTGTGACCAAATTTCGCACCAAATTTACTTTGTTGGACATTAAACCACCAACACGTTTACGTACTGTGCGTAGTGAAGAAAATATTGCGGCCGTATCAGCTAGTGTGACAGAAGACCGCGAAATGTCGATTCGGCGCCGTTCCCAGCAGTTAGGCCTTTGTTACAGCACTACGTGGAAAATTTTGCGGAAGGATTTGGGCGTAAAGCCTTTTAAGATACAGCTGGTGCAAGAACTAAAGCCAGCCGACCTACTACAACGCCGAATTTTTGGTAAATGGGCTCTTGGAAAGCTGGCCGAGGATCCGCTTTTTATCGAAAAATTGTGTTCAGCGATGAGGCTCATTTTTGGTTGAATGGGTACGTAAATAAGCAAAATTGCCGCATTTGGAGTGAAGATCAGCCAGAAGCATTGCAACAGCTACCAATGCATCCCGAAAAAGCCACTGTTTGGTGCGGTTTATGGGCCGGCGGCATTATTGGGCCATATTTCTTCAAAGATGATGCGAATCGCAGCGTTACTGTCAATGGTGAACGCTACCGAGCGATGATAACAAACTTTTTTTTGCCCGAAATGGAAGTTCTTGACTTGCATGATATGTGGTTTCAACAAGACGGTGCCACATGCCACACAGCACGCGAAACAATGGCGCAATTGCGAGGCGAGTTTGGTGAACAGTTAATTTCACGTTTCGGGCCGGTCAATTGGCCGCCTAGATCGTGCGATTTGACACCATTAGATTATTTTTTGTGGGGGTATGTCAAGGCTAATGTCTATAGGGACAAGCCCGCTTCGATTGACGCACTGGAAGCCAACATCCATGCATTCATTCGTGAGATACCGGCCGATATGTGTGAAAGAGTATGCCAAAATTGGACTCAGCGGATGGGCTACCTGAGACGCAGCCGCGGTCAACATTTGCATGAAATTATCTTTAAACATTAAATTGCAAGGTTTAAACTATCGATTCAAATAAATATTTCATTCATTTTGTTGAATTTTTTGTGTTTTTTTTTTTTAAAAAGTTCTAAACCTCTTAAAAAAAAGCGCCGCATCTGAAGTATAAAAAATTACAAAAAAACACCTCTGAATCAATTTCGCAAGCAACGCCGCCTCGATTTTGCAAGGGACCACATGGCTTGGAATTCTGCCACAAATAACGACCCCGGTGAATGGAAAAAAAGTTGTATTTAGTGACGAAAAGAAATTCAATTTGGATGGACCAGATGGGTATAATTTCTATTTTCATGACTTGAGAAAGGAGGAGAGGTACTTGAGTCGACATCACAGCCGTGAAGGGGGTGTCATGATATCGGGAGCAATCTCGTACTATGGCGCGTTCAAATTAAAAATCGTAGACTCAAAAATGAATCATCTTTTCCCGAGATTTGTGAAATATTTGCAACCATTTAATGGATCTTTCAACAGGATAATGCGCCTGTACACACTTCAAGAGTGGTGAAGACTTGGATTGCGTCCCAAAATGTAGAAACCTTAAAATGGCCACCGTATTCCCCAGATCTCAATATTATAGAAAATCTATGGTGATGGCTTACTCGTAAGGTTTATGATAATGGGCAGCAGTTTGAGGCCAGAAATGCCGGAGTATTGGTGTCCATTTTTTCTAAATGTCGTCCAATACGGAGTTTTTTGACCAGGGGTATGTCGCTGTACAGCTCGTAGAGTTCTTGGTTGAATCTTCGTCTCCCTAGCCCGTCAACGCAAAAGGGACCGAAGATTTTTCGAAGAATTTCTTCATCTGCTTTTGATACGGTCCATGCTTCAGCGCCGTAGAGCAGGACTGGGATGATCAGGGTCTTATAAATGATCTCCTTAGTAGTTCGAGTGAGGGCTTTAGTACTAAATTGCCTTCTTAGCGCGAAGAAACAGCGATTGGCAAGAGTAATTCTTCGATTGATTTCTGACGAGATGTTGTTGTCAGAGTTAATAGCGGAGTCGAGGTAGACAAAGTCCCGTACTACCTCAAAGTTATATCTGTCAATGGTGACGTTCTGTCCAATTCGTCGATGTTGTGTGTCCTTTCGTGTTGACAGCATATACCTAGTCTTACCCTCATTTACTGCTAAACCCATTTTTGCCGCTTCCTTCTCTATACTAGCAAAGGTGGTTATGACATCACGTTGAGTCTTACCAATGATGTCAATATTGTCGGCGTATGCTAGTAGTTGCACCGATTTTTGGAGAATTGTGCCTCTGGTGTTGGCTCGGGAGTTTTCCACAATCCTCTCAAGAATCAAATTCAAGAAGTCACATGACAGCGCATCGCCTTGCCTAAATCGAATGTGTCGGTGTCGTTTCCGACCCTTATGGTGCAGGGAGAATCCTAGACAAACGGACGAGTTTGGGCGGTATACCAAAACTAGACATGGCTCTGTATAGTTCGTCTCTGTCGTATGCGGCTTTGAAAACGATAAATAGGTGGTGGGTATCGATTTGGACTTCTTGGGGTTTTTCCAGGATCTGCCGAAGTGTGAAAATTTGATCGATTGTGGACTTTCCTGGCCTAAAACCACACTGATAAGGGCCGATCAGGTTGTTGGTAAACGGGTTCAGGCGTACACATATTACGGCAGATAGGATCTTGTAGGCGATGTTGAGTAGACTTATGCCTCTGTAGTTGGCGCAGTTCAGAGGGTCTCCTTTTTTGTGGATCGGGAAAACGATGCTGAGGTTCCATTCTTCAGGCATGCTTTCAACCGACCAGATTTGGCTTATGAGTTGGTGGATGTTACTTACCAAGTCATCTCCGCCAGCTTTATAAAGCTCAGCGGGAAGGCCGTCATTTCCGGCGGCCTTATTAAGCTTGATTTTAGATATTGCTATCCTCACTTCACTCAGGTCGGGTGGTTGGCAGTTTTCGCTGTCGTTGCCAATATTGAATGGTTCGTTCTGCCTGACAGCGGAATGTTGTTCGTCATCACCGTTTTATAGTCTGCAGAAGTGGTTCTTCCATATCCTCAGCATCGACTGTGTCTCAACTACAATATTTCCTTGTTCATCTCGACAGAATTCTGTTCGAGCCTTGTAGCCTTGGCTTTGACGTTTTACACTTTGGTAAAACTTGCGAACATCGTCCTTGGAGTGGCACCTCTCTATATCCTAGATCACGCGCTTTTCTTGCTCTTTTTTCTTCTTTCTGAAAAGCCGATGTTATTCCCTTCTTCTTTGCCTAAAGAGGTCAATGGCAGCTCTCGTCTTTACCTGCAGCTTAGCCTTGTAGGCCTCGTTCTTGGCTGCGAGCATCTGTCGGCATTCCTCATCAAACCAGAGGTTTCTTGCTGGTGGCCGCGAGAAACCTAGCACATTAGTTGCGTCTGATCTAATGGCTTGTTGGCATCGTTGCCATTGTTCCTCGACTAAAGATGCTGGTGGTGTGGTGTGAATCGAGAGGTTAAGGGAGACGCCTTGTGCGAAGGTCTTGGCGGTCTCTGGCGATTGCTGTCATTCGACATTAAATTTTTTCACAGTATTTCTGGTTTGTTGTGGCGTGGTGGATATCCGTATCCTTACCTTGGCTGAAACAAGGTAGTGGTCAGAGTCGATGTTAGCCCCTCGGAATGTTCGGTCATCCAAAATGTTGGATGCGTGCCTCTTGGCTATCGCAATGTGATCGATTTGGTTGACTTGGAATTAGTTATCCTTTCGTAAAAAAAGTGTCTTTTCTGCTAGAACTTCTCCTGAAATCGGGACGTTCAGATGTCTCTGCTGAACAAACCAAGTAAAAATCGTGTTCACAACATTTGGGTTCTCAGGCAGACACCACTGCCTCTTTCCTGATGCGCGTTCATAATGGCTTACAAACTTCAAAATTTGTTGCTGTTTTTTATATCACCAACACACGTACCCAATACAAGCCGTTTTTATCCGCCCACTTTAAAGAAAAAGGTTGTTTTTGGTTACACCGTAAGAAATTTTGAAAAAGTGTCTGAGCAAGATATTCTGAATATATAACAAAAGTAAAAAAAAAAACTATTTCCGATACAATTTTAAGTAAATTCGAAAAATATACTTTCAACGGAAATATTTTGAGAAAAATACTATGAACATTTGGTATATAGATAATCTTAACCCAGATCCATTTTTGGCGGCGTTTATCCTAAAATAAAGGCACAGCATTATGTTGGCAGTTTCGGCTGGACAAGATGGATTTTTTTTTGGATGCACCTGGTGGAACTGGCAATTTTTGTAATTTTGGTAATTCTCGCTGAATTACGATCAAATTATGGCATCGCATTGACAGTTGCATCATCTGACGTTGCAGCAACTTTATTGGATAGATCCAGAACAGCTCATTCAACATTTGAGCTGCTTCTGTATATTCAAAGAAAAAATAATTTTCTGGAGCCAAAGTAATGAAAAAATGCGAAAGGATCATCTGAGATGAGTGTACTATAGCACACAAATATTCTCATGAGGCGTTGAATAGATTGCTCAATGATATATTCAAAACAACGACAAACTATTCAGCAGCATTCAGGTGATTTCAGACAAATACTTTCCGGCATTCTTCGTTGAAAAATTCCAGCTAAAAACATGCGCGTCAAAATGCTACAAGATCCATACGCTGACACATTCTGGAAACAATTGTTAGATATCGGTGATGGAAAAGTAGCTGTCCATGAAATTACTGGTTGCATAAAATTGCTGCACAATCGTTGATACGCAAAATTCTTTCACGGACCGCAAATTCCCCGATCTACGCACACAAAAAGGCAGAAAGAGCCATTTTGGCAGCAAAAAATATGGACGTCGACGATTTGAACTTCAAAAAACAGCAGTCGTTGCCAGGCGAATTGGTAACATACAAATCGGTCGATAACAGAGTTTTTGAACTTACTGGATATGCCAGGCATGCCACCACACCTTCTACAAAATTTGAAAGTTGGATTTCCGGTTATTTTACTCTGAAATTTGAACTCACCCACGTGTTCATGTGCAATGACACATTGGTCATTCAATGATTAAAGAAAAGCATTATCGATGCCACCATTTTGAATGGCAAATTCCAAATTCTGCTGACACGCATTCCAATGATTACAGACATGCCAATTGAACTCAAACGCATCCAATTTATTATATTGGCAAGGACAAATGATTTTCGTTTGCGGCTTAGATTTAGGCACACCGTGTTTTTCACACTGACAATTATACGTGACATGTTCTTGCTTGGGCAAACAATCGAGCTTATTTGTGATGATTTTTTTTCTACTTATATTACAAATTTTAGCGTCACGAATTCGTTATTTCAAACATGCTTACATCGCAAATACAAATAAAAGGCGAAACTAGGGTAAGGTTCCTGTATGGACAGTCCATGGCAAAAAGAAACTTCTCACACAGAAATAATTGATGATGCTGCGAAGAACGAATGAAAAGGTAGCAATAATATTCAATATAGTCTTCGCTTAAAGACAAATTTGAAAGTTTGTGTTGGTATGGTAATTTCTTGGGTTCATCTCCTAAGAATGCCACGCGTACCATTAGTTTTATGGCTACAACATCCAAAACAACAGTGAAGCAACTTACCTAAGCGTCACACTTTCATTATATTCATCATTCCTTAGTCATTTTTTTTCGATTATCGCCAGTTTTATTTACTTTTTCCTCATACTCTCATAGATTTCACTTTTCATCTGTTCAATCAATGGGAATTTCTTTTTTTTTATATCGGATATACTGGGGGATATAAATTCCATATTAAATGGCGCCCAATGAGAGGCCTTTTTAAAAAAATGAAGATTTACTCAATTAATTCACTGTTTACAACTTCAATTCTCATAGTTATCGCTTGTCATCTGCTTATGCAATGGAAATCTCTTTTTGTGTTTATATCGGATATACTGGGGACCATAACATGCATATTAAATGGCGCCCATTGAGAGTCCTTTTTAAAAAGATAATTTACTTAACGCATGACCCGTTTACATCTCCAATACTTATATTTTTTACCAACATTCGGATACACTGGGGGCCATAAGTTCTATATTAAATGGCGCCCAATGAGAGGCCTTTTTTTTTTTTAAAAAAAAAGAGGATTTACTCAATTAATACACCTTTTACAACTCCAATTCTCATAGTTATCGCTTGTCATCTGTTTATGCAATGGGAATTTGTCTTTTTTTATATATCGGATATACTAGAGACCATAACATCCATATTAAATGGCGCCTAATGAGAGGGCTTTTTAAGATATGACAATTTCCTCAACTCATGCACCATTTACAACTGCAATGCTTATATTTTTACCAGCATTCGGATATACTGGGGGCCATAAGTTCTATATTAAATGGCGCCCAATGAGAGGCCTTTTTTTTAAAAAAAAAAAAAGAAGATTTACTCAATTAATACACCGTTTACAACTCCAATTCTCATAGTTATCGTTTGTCATCTGTTTATGCAATGGAAATTTCTTTCTGCGTTTATATCGTATATACTGGGGACCATAACATCCATATTAAATGGCGCCCATTGGGAGTCCCTTTTAAAAAGACAATTTACTCAGCTCATGCACCATTTACAACTGCAATACTTATATTTTTTACCAGCATTCGGATATACTGGGGGCCATAAGTTCCATATTAAATGGCGCCCAACAACAGGCCTTTTTAAAAAATGACAACTTACCAACTCATTGACCGTTTACTCCAATATTTATATTTTTTACCAGCAGGCGTGCCTTAAACGCACACATATACCTATAAAAATCAATAATCCTCCCTATAGATATTAATAATTTCTCCTAGTCAATAAATCACCAAAGGGATTGTCACACATTCTCATAACTAAATCCATTCACAGTTAGCATATAAAAATTATCTAATATTTATATATCACAAAATAAGCAAAACCCCGGGGATTCTACAAAGTCCCTAATCTACATTTTATGCGATGGAGCCGCACATCTGCCAATTATATACAGCCAGGACATTTAAATCATTTTCCTTGTGACTTTTATCCTTTAATGGCGCCTATCAAAATATCGATAGTCAAATAGATGACTCAGTTAATAGCCAGTCGATCCATTACTCAGACTTATGGCCGTCTTTTGTTACACTGATTTAAATGTGTACCCCAAACATGTATGTACACCCAGGACATGTGATTTCATGTTCATAGGGGTAGCCCCGAATGTCCTGTATTGTTTTATTCATATCATAAAAAAAAACTTTTCCACCCCACACACAGAATTTAAAAATGTGATGTTCATTTTGTTGTTTGAACTGAATCGTCACTCCTTCAAATTATCCCCACACACACACACCAACAAAAAAAGAGGTTAAGTTGAGGATTTTCAAGAAGGGAAAAACATGTTTGTCCTTTTGACCCGTTTAAGAGGAAACAATTCCATTTTGTCAGAAGTGTTCATTCTGTTCTCATTTGATTATGTTCTCATGCATACATACACATACTCGTTTTCTTATAATTGTATACTCAGTAGATGTATGTGTGTATCACTACAAAATATTGTGATTAATTTAAATGTTTAAAAGGCATGTAATAATCAAATAGGAGGCAGCTAGGAAGAGCCTTCATTAACGTAAGGATATCATTAAACTTTATCCAAGTTTACAAAAAAAATCAATGTTTCTCATTTGCAACTATTCTCAGGACACATACGTTACTCGGGGATATGTGATCGTTAAAATAGAAACAATGTCAAAACTATAGCTGTAACCAAATTAAATGCAAAAGTTGACTGGCTATAAAGTGGGCGTCATCCTTAAATATGGCCCTCATCTGGTGATGAATAATCTATTAAACAGGTGTTTGCATTTTGTTGGAAAAGTTTGCAAAGTGCTTGGACGTCGCTTGGAATTTTTGTTTAACGATTGCAATAAATTAAGGAGAAAAAAAAAACATCAGGAAAAGGATGACATCCTTTGTGCTGTGAAAGCTGGATTTAAAATTCCGTCCTAATAGCTGTTTGAAAGTGCTTTAAGATTCATGATTCTGTTCGGCGGCGCCATCAAGCCATCGTTTTCATCGGCCATAAAGTCAAGCAACATGATAATAATTTTTTTTTTCTTTGTTTTGAAAGAAGCAGTTACTGCCCAAGGATACATTACCATAAACTTGTCAACTTGAAGCTGTCAGATGCCTCACATCTAGTAATGGAACTTTTTGAATTGTAAATTTGAATGAGCCGCTGAAATTGTCAATCTTAAGGACGTTTGTCAATCGCATTAAAATATTTCCAGTGGCTGAGTTTTTTTTTCTGACGTTTCAATTGAGTTGAATTTTTGTGTCAAATGTATTGGTACGCTTGTTTTTCATTGAGTTTTCCACTAGAAGTCTTCTTTTGAATGTGATGCGGACCTTATTTGTAACAATTTACTTATGGAGCTACGTACATGCTTGAATTTTGCCACCCACGAGGTGGTGTGAAAGAAATGACATCTCATAACCTGAATTGGGTGCCATTTTGTTTTTAATTGACATAACCATTCTAGGATTTTCAATAAACAAAATTGAGTTCTGTTTTCATGGAAAGTTTAAAAGTGTAAAATTGATGAAATAAAGTGGAAAAGATTATATTTATCAGTGACCACCTCACAGCACTTTTGTGCTGCAATTTGCTCCGAATTCCTTCTTCAATGTAACCATTTTCAAACTTGTAAGGCTTACGGTTTGCTGCGGTAAATACGAAGATTCAAAAAACACAAAGGAAGAAATCCAGCGTAATTCTTCTTCTTCTTAAGTGGCGCTTAAGTCCGGAATTAACCTGGGCCACAACCAACATGCCTCGCCCGGTCCCTAGGTAACTGCCTCCAGTGGCGCACTCCAAGTTGGTTGAGATTGGTTTATACTTGTACGTGCCACTTAAGGCGAGGTTTTCCTCTACTTCGTCCTACGTCTGGCTGGGAACCGAAGGCTCTGCGAGCCGGAGTATTGGTGTCCACTCGCTCTACATGTCTTAAAAGTCCAATGCGGAGTTTTTTGACTGGGGATATGTCGCAGCTCTTAAAGCTCGTGATTGAATCTTCGTCTCCATAGCCCGTCAACGCAAACGAAGATTTTTCGAAAAATTTTCTCTCAAAACGACCAAGGATTTCTTCATCCACTTTTGATACGGTCCATGCTTCAGCGCCATAAAACAGGACTTGGATGACCAGGGTCTTGCGATCTTTTATTAGTTCGAGTGAGGGCGTTTCTACTAAAATACCTTCACAGCCCGAAGAAATAGAAGTTGGCAAAAATAATTGTTCGTTGAATTTCTGAGATATTGTTGTCAGAGTTAGGGAACAAAGTCCCGTACTACCTCAGAGTTATATCTATCAATGATGACGTTCTATACAATTCGTTCTTTCGAGTTGACAGCATATACTTGGTCTTACCGTCTTTCACTGCTGAACCCATTTTTGCCGCTTCCTACTTTATTCTAGCCAACGTGGCTATGACATCACGTTGAGTTCTACCAATGATGTCAATATCGCCGGGGTATGCTAGTAGTTGCACCGATATAAGAAAGATTGTGAATCTGGTATTGGATTGGGAGTTTTGCATAATCCTCTCAAGAATGAGATTAAGGAAGTCACATAACAGGGCATAGTCTTACCTAAACACTTTTTTGGTATCGAATGCCGGTGAGGATGGATGGAGCAGCAAGAACTCTCGATTGTCATCCTGCACATACGGACGAATTTGGGCGGTATGCCAAAACTAGACATTGCTTGTTAAAGTTCGTCTCTACAAATGCTGTCGTATACTTACTTATTTAAGTGGCGCTACAGTCCGGGATGAACATGGGCTTCAACCAACATGCCTCTCCAATTAGCCCGGTCCTTAGCTAACTGCATCCAGTTGCGCACTCCAAGTTGGTTGAGGTCGGTTTCTACTTGTGCGCGCCACTTAAGGCGTGGTCTTCCTCTACTGCGTCCGACGTCTGGCTGGGAATCGAAGACTCTGCGAGCCGGAGTATTGGTGTCTATTTGTTCTACATGTCCTAGCCAGCTTAAACGTCCAATGCGGAGTTTTTTTTGACCAGGGGTATGTCGCTGTCCAGCTCGTATAGTTCGTGGTTGTATCTTCGTCTCCATAGCCCGTCAACGCAAACGGGACCGAAGATTTTCCGAAGAATTTTTCTCTCGAATCGACCAAAGATTTCCTCATCTACTTTTGATACGGTCCATGCTTAAGCGCCGTAGAGCAGGACTGGGATGATCAGGGTCTTATATAGGATCTCCTTAGTAGTTCGAGTTAGGGCTTTACTACCAAATTGCCTTCGTAGCCCGAAGGAACAGCGGTTGGCAAGAGTAATTCTTCGTTTGATTTCTGACGAGATGTTGTTGTCAGAGTTAATAGCGGAGCCGATGTAGACAAAGTCCCGTACTACCTCAAAGTCATATCTGTCAATGGTGACGTTCTGTCCAATTCGTCGATGTTGTGTGTCCTTTCGTGTTGACAGCATATACTTTGTCTTACCCTCATTTACTGCTAAACCCATTTTTGCCGCTTCCTTCTCTATACTAGCAAACGTGGCTATGACATCACGTTGAGTCCTCCCAATGATGTCAATATCGTCGGCGTATGCTAGTAGTTGCACCGATTTTTGGAAAACTGTGCCTCTGGTGTTGGCTCGGGAGTTTTGCACAATCCTTTCAAGAATCAAATTGAAGAAGTCACATGACAGCGCATCGCCTTGCTTTAATCCATTTTTGGTATCGAATGTGTCGGATAGGTTGTTTCCGACCCTAATGGTGCAGCGAGAATTCTCCATCGTCATCCTACACAAACGGACGAGTTTGGGCGGTATACCAAAACTAGACATGGCTCTGTATAGTTCGTCTCTAAAAATGCTGTCGTATGCTACTTTGAAATCGATAAATAGGTGGTGGGTGTCGATTTGGACTTCTTAGGTTTTTCCAGGATCTCCCAAAATGTGAACATTTGATCAGTTGTGGACTTACCTGACCTAAAACCATACTGATAAGGACCGATCAGGTTGTTCAGTCGTTCATATATTATGGCAGATAGGATCTTTTAGACGATGTTCAGGAGACTCATGCCTCTGTAGTTGGGGTAGTTCATAGGGTCTCCTTTTTTGTAGCAAACGACGCTGAGGTTCCATTCTTCAGACATACTTTCATCCGACCAGATTTAGGTTATGGGTTAGTGGATGTTATTAACCAAGCCATCTCCGCTGGCTTTATATAGCTCTGTGGGAGGGCTGTCATTTCCGACAGCGTTATATGCTTATGTTCAGATATTGCTATCCTAACTTCACTTACGTCGGGTAGTTGGTAGATTTCGCTGTCGTCGCCAATATTGAATGGTTGGTTCTGCCTGAAAGCGGAATGTTGTTCGTCATCACCGTTTAATAATCTGCTGAAGTTGTTCTTCCATATCCTCAGCATCGACTGTATCTCAACTTCGATATTTCCTTGTTCACTTCGAGCCTTGTATACCTGGCTTTCACGTTTTACGCTTTGGTAAAACTTCCGAACATCGTTCCTTGATGCGAATTATTGCAATGCGTTCGCTTATGTCTTGAAAACATATGATTCCTTGATTTCTTAATTTCCACATTCGAATAGTTGCTGTTTCTGGTCACTATAACAAGGTTTGTAGCAGATGTCACAGTTTTTTATTCTCTTTTTGGCAGACCCACCGCTTGGTATTTCCTGGATGGTAGTTATGTTTGCTTTTTAGTAACGTAGGGCTTCCACTAGTTACTCGGCTGCACCTCCTCTGTTTGATGTTCTAACATTCCATGTGCAGATACAAACGTCGTTATCCGTTTTTCGTTTAGCATGGTCGTCAACAATAAAATCAGTCCTCTCCGAGGCTCTTAGTTTCTTCGTTACAATAATTTTTTTCAGTAAGTGGGAAGTTTTCCCAAAGCACAATCCCCTACCTGTAGGACCAGTTCCAATTTATTAGATACCCCTTGAACATGGGTCAAGCATTCACTACGTGGTTGGGCGCTGCCGTATGCCTTTCGGCTTATCCGGCACTATCTTTGTCCAAAGGGCCTTACTTACCCTTGAGATGCCTAGATGACCTGTTGTCCCAATATGTCGAAGGAGCTCACTTTGCCCATCCTAACTGGGACTGTAGACGCCTCCGTTGACTCCATCTTTTGAGTTCTTCCGCTGCGGCCTGGAAATGGAATATGTACATCAGTGTGAGTACACGTCTTTCCTCCGCTCTCTGCTACCGCAAATATTTTCCACAGGGATGGAGACCCTAAATACGGTCAAGATACTAGACACTCCGTGGTCTCACGGGTAGGCTGATAGTCGGAGTAGTAGATTTTTCGTTTTTGGTCAGTTTTGGAACCTACACAAATAAGTTCACAGGAAGTTACACTTACCACGACCGCCATCAAAAACTCAACTATGCAACCAAGTGAAATAACGACTTCCTCTCTATATTATTATTTTGATCCTTTTTTTCTATTTCAATGATTCTAAGTTACTCATGGGGAAGGCAATTATTTCTAGGACCACATTTTATCTCTGAATTCCATTTGGTTTTAAAGTTATTCAAATTTTTGCCAAGTGACTGAGGGACTAAATTATGCATCTGTGTCACTTATATTCCTCAAAAATATTTCAACCCTTCAATAATTTAAATAATGATTGGTTCACTGGAAGCCCTTTCCTTTGAAGCGGTTATTTTCTATTTTTCAATTATATCTTATATTCCCGTTAACTTATTAAAGGCAAATTACTCGGTTTCAAGAAATTGAAGGGCACTCATAGATAGATAGATTTTTATTAATAGAATATCTAGATAAGAGAAAAAGTTCTAGGTAAGGCAGTTTAAGGGACTTTGTCCGACTTTAAATCTTTTCGTCTGTAAATAGTTTTGAGCCCGCTTTTAATGGAACGTTTTCACAAAAATCAAATATTTTCTGAAGAAAAGTTGAAGGAAATTTAAGAAGCTTTTGAGCAACAAGATGTTACCGTAGTCCTTGGCATATATTTTTATTATCGGTATCAGCTTTTTGGATGCAAAATATCTCACTTGTGACACGCAAGGTGAAATGCAGGTGTCAGAAATGGGAAATTTTGATTGTGACTCTGTATTATCTGTTTGAACAGCGACGGAATATTTTGAATGTGATTCCACGCTATTGGTTGAGGAGGTGAGGAACATTTATTGTGACTCTTGAGGCGTCAAACTAATTTTTGTCCAGCAAAGACATTTTTAACTACTTTACTGAATGGTGACACTACCTGGCGCATTAGGTCAGGTTAGGTTAGGTTATAACGGCAAACTTAGACCAGAAAAGGTCCATTGTGGTACTACGTGGAGCTGTTGACTTTTCCTAATATTCTTTTGACTAAGTAAACCATTCCGATCCGGTCATGATGTTTTATCTGTTCAGTATTATCAAGCACAGAAAGCATCAGCAAAATGTAATTTTGATAGAAAATAAGGATTTTTTATTAGAAAGCTTACATTTTTTTATTGATTCATAGAGTATACATGTTAGGGTTATGTATGTAATACCACTTCGGATAAATAGCCGGATAAGCTAGCAAGAACGTACTAACGGGTCCGCCATCTAACGTTTTTTTTTTCAAGTAGTACAGGGTGCGCACCAATTGTGCTACAATAAGAAATTCAAATAACTTTTTTTTAATCGATGTATTTCATTTTTTTTATTGGTTAGAAAATTAAATTTTATTTTAAATAGTTAGTTGTTTTTAAAGATTATAGATCGCAAATGACCTCCACGCTCTCCCACGCATATGCGGCACCTGATCAAAAAATTATTCATTGCGGCCTGAAGAGTTGAAGTTGGGATCGCCTCAATTATTGTCGTTATGGACTGCTTTAATTCAGTTAAATTCCTGGGCTTCGTTTTATACACCTCATGCTTGACATAACCCCATAAAAAGAAGTCTGGTGCAGTCAGGTCAGGTGACCTTGGGGGCCAGCGAAGAGTGGAGTTCCTAGAAATTAATTTGTTTGCGAATTTTTTGTTTAGCTCCGCCATAACTGGTCTGGCTATATGTGCAGTTGCTCCATCTTGCTGAAACCAAACGCTGTTGAATGGTATACGTCTTCGGCGCAGTTCTGGGTAAAAAAAACTCCTTCAACATCTTTAAATAACGGTCCCCATTTCTTCAAAGAAGTACGCCCCGACAATACACCTTGATAAAACTGCGCACCACACAGTGACTCGTTCTGGGTGCAATTCCGTCTCATGGAGCATTTCTGGATTAGACTCTTTCCATATACGGCAATTTTGCTTGTTTACATTGCCGTTAAGATCAAAATGGGCCTCATCAGACATGAACAAACAATTAATCAATGTGTTGTCTTCTTCGGCCATTGATATCATTTTTTGGCAAAATTCCAGGCGAACAGGCAAATCCTGAGGGTTTAACTTGCTAGTAATTTGGACTTTGTACGGAAACAAGTTTAAATCGTCATGAAGTATCCGTTGTAATGACCGTCTACTAACTCCAATTTGCCCCGATAAGTTTCGGGTCGAAACGCTCGGATTGGCCTGTATTGCAGATGCTACTGCTGCGATTGTATCCTGAACCCGAACATTGGCATCTCGATGGTACGGCCTTCGTGCGATGCTTCCAGATTCGGCAAACATGTTTACAAACCTCATAATGGTCCATCTACTCGGGGGATTACCGCCAAACTCCCGCCTAAATTCCCTTTGGACGGAAATGACGGACTGCAAAGCATGGTACCGTTGCACTTTTACTCACACAGAAAAAAAGTTATTACGTTTTATTTTTGTAGCACGATTCGTGCGCCACCCTGTACTTATTTCGTAAATGGTAATACTTAGCTCATGTCTGATTTGAGAGATAATTAGTTTTATCCTTCCGCTGAACGAATATGTTTGTGTATACGCTTCAACAACGCTGGGAAATATTGCTACATTACTTTGAAAATCATGGTTATGTTGCAGAATGTGTGCGAAAATCGCGTAAAGATTTTGGAAGAAGAGAAGCACCGTCAGCTCCGTATTTTCGTTATCTTGTGAAAGAAACTGGCATCTTCATCGATAAACCAAAGCGTGAAAAGCCAAAAACAGTGCGTACACCCGAGAAAATTGCTGCTGTGGCAGAAAGTGTGCGTGAAGCGCCGTTGTTGGCATAGAATTTCGCCTTCGGAAAACTCCATAAAAGGCTAACAGATCTGACTATCCCTAGTACAGAATTTCGAATGTGGTGTGAGCTGTATGGCACTTAGAGCCATCCTGTTGAAACCTCATGTCATTGGTGTCCAACCAATTCAGGTCAAAGGAAGATGGTAATTATCCACATATAGAGCATCACCGTCAATGGCGAGCACTTTGGCCTGGCCAACGTGCGTCATTCTTAAAGAAATATGGACCGATGACCCCGCCACACCAAAATCCACACCAAACAGTGACTTTTTCGAGATGAAATGGCCACTCTTATACCTCAAGTGAATAAAATTGGTATTGTCCCAAATTCGACAATTTTGTTTTTATTTTTTTTTTGACGTTGCCATTCATCCAGAAATTTGCCTCATTGCTGAAAATAATTTTTCGATGAAAATTAGGGTCGTTTCCAACGGCTACAGGGACCATTCAGCGAACACACGTCGCTGTTTATGAGCGCTTACCTTCAGCTCCTGGGTCAGTAGAATTTCGTACAAGTGCCGTCCCAAAGTTACGACGCAGAATTCGCCAAGTTTTAATCTGCGAAACGCCGAGTTCTTGTGAGTGACGCGCAATCGACTTCCTCGGATTCTCTTCACGGCAATCTGCGATATTTTCGGCTAATATTGGTTTCATCGACGTACGGGTGTTGGTTTATCATTTACTGAACAATTGGACTCACATTTATCCACCACAATGAGAATAGTCCTCTCGTTAGAACGATTATGGCGACCGTAAAATAGGCGAAGCGCGAACACTCATTTTGATAAAACATTTTTGAATGTACATAGCGTTCAATAAAACGTGCAAATTATACGTTTTATTGAAAGCTATGTTCATCCATGGTGATTTGGCATAACAGATTCAACAAACGACAGCCAATTTGACAGATGTAGCTTCAACAATATGGCCGCTATCAACTGTTTAAGTTCAGAAGTCTTTACTGGAAGACCTTTTAGTATTTTCTTCCTCTCCCATCGTTAAGAAGATTATCTGTTTAGAAAAAATTCATGAAGATTTCTCTGGAATTACAACATATCGGCAATCATTGAAGAATAAAGGTTGAGGCTCATGTTTAACCCTAGAAGTACCGGCATAAACAAAATGCAAGAAAAATAAATCTCAAACAATATTAGTGATGTCAGATCGATTTTTAAAAAATGTCCATTGAAGTATCAAAAAATATCTAACTATCCAGAATTTAAAAATAATTAATCGCAATGCAAATTCATAATTGAAACGGACCCACAAAATCTGCATATAAACATTAAATGTGCTGAATGCTGTGAATAATTAATTTAATATTCGTGGGAGCCAACCAATTTAATTTCTATGCATATTTTCATAATTAATCATTCAAAATCAAATTTTGTCCAGATAATGTTGGTACGAGTAATTAACTGAACAGGACTCGATTTTGTAAAGGAAAACAAAGTTTAATCAAAAAAAAAATTGGAAAATTATTATTTCCGCCAGAGCGGATAAAGTAATTTTCCGAGAATGTTTAAGTGGGAGTATTCAGCAAATTTTCGCTACATAAACATTGTGGAAGTTGCTTATTTCTAACAGTTTTGTCCTCTATTTGGCAGCTTTGAATTAAAGATGTTAAATAAGGCTGCAAGATGAAGATGAAAATTGTTATGTGGTCTGATTCGGGTGGGATGACATACGATGATGTATTCATTTGTGAAATTTTGTATCATTGACAGTGGCGATGTTTTCAGCCGTTCTTGCGTTCCTTTGACATACGAGTTCTGGATAATTGGTTATCAAACCGATCGTCTTGAAATTGGCCACCAAACGTTGAGTGTCATATTTGATGGGACACCCTGTCTCATTTCGATAACAATTTTTTATCATTTAGACGAACTGCTCAATCGTGTAATTTGTCATTGCGATTTGGCATCAGCGACTGAATAATAAATAATAGATTTGACAGTAGCCGCAGAAAGAATATGGCCGCAATGTTTAACGGACAGAGGAAGTTTTAATTACGAACTATACGACCTATGTTTCGAATTTGACCTACGCATTGGACTTTTTTTTTTAAATTCTGACCTGCTTAAGCAGTAATATACACATCGACGTAAAAGATCTATTGTGCTTGCCGTCAGATGTTTTTTAGGTTAGTAGCGCTTCCACTTTCCTAATGTAGCTGATAATACTTTCAGCCGAAGATTTCCTCAGTTTTTCGGGACTTAAAAATTCCCTGAAGAAAGATTCCCTTCTCATACCGTAAAGGGCCGGGCATTCACATATGATATGCTCGGCTGTTTCGTCTTCTTCTAGACATAGTCTGCACTCCGGTGAGTCGACTAGACGCATTTTATTTAGGTGATATCGCAGACCGTGATGACCAGTTAGGTAGCCTACTAAATTTTTGATATCGTGTCTGCGAAGATTTAGTATCTTATTGGCATCTGATTTGAAGGGCTGAATAGCTCTTTTGGCCTGTCTTAGGCCTGGGATGTTTCCCCAGTATGAAGAACATTTGTTCCCAGTTTTTAATGACCAGATTTATGGCTGATTTGGGGATTGCACAGAAGGGTTCAGATCCAATGAAGGGGGTTTCCGAACCTTTTCTGGCTAGCTCATCAGCTTTTTCGTTACCTTCAATTCCCTTATGTCCGAGGACCCACCATTGTTTGGTTTTGTTCCTGGAACTGAGTGTTTGAAGGGAGTTGAAGTAGTGTAGTACTGATTTGGAGTCAATGATGTGTGAGCTAAGGGCTTTTATAGCTGCTTGACTGTCCGTAAATATATGGATGTTTGCGCCTTTAACACCTGAGTTGTGTATTAGGTTTGCGCATTCTTTTATGGCATGGAGCTCAGCTTGGAATACACTATGGTTTTTTTCCCATAGGTATTGAAATGTTTTTATTTGGTCCATGTATGCCAGCTCCTACCCCTGAGTCCATTTTAGAACCATTTAGGCCGTTTAGGCAATTTGGTGGGTTGTTGCTACACCATGCTTCTCTGGTTGTGATCTCCGTTGAGAATCTTTTGTCGAAGCATAGTGTCTTTGTTAAGCGGTCGGTAACCGCACAGATCATGCCAAGTTCTGGAAGTTCGGATAGAAGTTCAATTAGTTTAAGGTGTTCACTAATGTTTAATTCTTCCGCTTGTGTCAAACTTGCTGAGCTGCGAATCTCTTTTTTTATCTAAATGTGGAGGGGTGTTAGTCCTATTAAGGCTTCTATAGCCGCTGTGGGACAGGTACGCATAGCTCTGGTAATGCCCAGACAGGCAAGCCGTTGTACCTTGTTTAATTGGACGTTGTGGATGGCTAGGATATGTAGAGTGATTGGACACTAATACTATGCTGAGAAGAATCTTCTTTGGTACAACGATGGTATACGCTGAAGATGAAAACTAAAAAAGCGCAACTGAAGAGAATTACTTTAAGATTGGACTAACTGGAGAGACAAGCTGATTGAGGCCCATATTCACCTTGGACTGTCATTGCCCGCATGGATTGTTATCAGAACAAATTCGTTATTTGTCCATATGGTCTCATATAGGATTCTGATACGTCCTGTGTCATATGGTTGGAAGCCCTGACAAACATTTCATGCCACATGGTATTATGACATTATACGCATTCTCTCATATTCAAATAAAAATCCGACCTAAAAAACCTTTCTGCTTAAAGGTCATTTTCATTTTACCGGCAAAGTTTACATTCTTGATTATGTGGGGCTACACTTCCCAAACTTCATATGCTCAGTTTATGCATGACAAAGGTTCCTACACTAATGCGTTTAATTTCCATTAAACTAAAACTCTAAACTTAATAATTCTATTCAAACAACTAAATCCAATTATCCTCTTCCAACCAAAGTCCTTTGGGCCGTAATATTTAATTATTATTCGTGATCGCTTCCTTGGATAAAGTAAATTATATGTTCCGGTTCTGTATTGACAACAATACCCAGCAACAATCTAGCAGACTATTGGATAAACCAAAGAAGAATAGAGCTGGGCTTACCGTAGAGGTAATTGCTTTGTGAAAGTCCTTTGGGGCAGCACTTTGGTATGTCGTATTTTCCGCCATAATTGTTTGTTGTCATCGAATACATTATCCCCGATTTGGGAACTGGTAATTTTCAAAATGACTTATTTTATCAACTAAATAAAATTTATAGTATCTGAATATAATATTACTCATGCATTGTTGCAAATATCCGAGGTAATTTTAACATTACAGGGTGACCCAACAAATGATTTATCAGCCAACATCATATTTTCGTTCAACATACCCAAAGCGAACGCAAACAACAATGGCGTCCTTTTGTAATTACAAGATTTGAAAAGTGTTGAATGTCAGGCATATGTGTTGATTACATTTTAATTGTTTGATCGCGAGTGGAAAATGAAGTCTGTAATTTATAGGCACTTGTTTCTTTGTGGTTATTCACTAAAGGGAGTAATGACCTATGGGTCGGGGTCCGGGTGTGATTAACGACATATGCAATGTGACATATGTTTCTCGGTTGTATCGTGACTTTGTGAGTGAATTTGATTGTCGATAACATGAATGATGACATGGCATTATATTGGACACATGTCAAGTGTGTCAATACTTGTAGTGGATGTCAAAATTTTAAATCGTGTTTCATCAGGCATGTTGTTGCTTCGATTAAAGGAGTATTTGGAGACTTTAAATAGTTTTTCTTTGACAGATGGCAGTAGAGTTTTCAGTAATTTTTCTTTTATGAAACAATACGGAATGAACCAGGGTCCAAACCAACATGCCTCTCCAATTATCTTTATACTTTGTTAACTGCCTCCAGTTGTGCACTTCAAGTTGGTTAAGGTCGGTTTCTACTCATACGCGCACCAAAAGAGTGGTCTTCCTCTACTGCGTCTGACATCTTGCTGTAAATCGAAGACTCTGCAAGCTGGAGTATTGGTGTCCATTCGTTCTACATGTTCCAGCCATCTTAAACGTAAACTGAGGAGGTTTCTGACTAGGGGTATGTCGCTGTACTTGAATGTATGTTCTTGGTTGAATCTCCTTCTCCATAGCCCGTCAAAGCAAAGGGGACTGAACATTTTTCGAAGAATTTTTCTCTCAAAACCACCAGGGATTTCTTCATCAACTTTTGATACAGTCCATGCTTCAGCGCCGTAGAGCAGGACTGGGATGACCAGGGTCTTGTATAGGATTTCTGAGTATTTCGAGTGAGGGATTTACTATTAAAATGCGTATTTAATTCGTTTCGGCAGTTTAAAGCCGAAGTCGAAACACAGACGGAAAAGAAAATCCGAATATTGAGAACTGATAACGGCGGCGAATATTTGAGCAGTGAGTTCAAACAGTTTCTGTTGGTCAGTGGAATAAGGCACCAGCTCACGGTAGAGTACACTCCACAGCAGAATGGGGTTGCTGAGCGTGCAAACCGCACTGTTGTAGAGATGGCGAGGTGTCTGCTTCTGGGGTCAAAGTTGCCCGAATCACTATGGGCTGAGGCGGTAGGTTCAGCGGTTTACGTGAGAAATCGATCACCAACAAAAGTGTTCAATCATGTGACACCTTTTGAAGCATGGCATGGAAGGAAACCATCGGCGATTATGTTAGACAAACGCCCTGGTAAATCCAAATTCCAACCAAAAGGAGTTGAGTGCGTTATGGTGGGCTACTCGCGTGAATCGAAAGCATATCGTCTATATGAGCCCAAGACTCGAAAAATCTATAAGAGCCGAGATGTTAGATTCATGGAAAGTGAACAAATTTCGTGTTCTGCAGGCGAATGTGTATAGGGTACTGGAAAATTAGATCTTTCGATTTTCAACTTCGATGAACACATTGCTGAAGAACCCGTTGGTGAGAGCCAAACTACTTCAATGGAAAATGAAAGTTACTGCTCCGCTAATACAAGTGTTGACAATGGGGATGATGCTGATTGTGAACGAGATACTGTTGTTGCTGAAATCGTTGATGCTGATGGGGAAATCGCTGATACTGGACACAATGGGCAAGTACAAAATAGTGATGTTAGTTCTATCCCTAAAACATTGAGATCGGGTCGTCAATATTTCAATCTCTCTTTCATGAACGACGACGACGAGGGCGCTAGCAGAAATCCAACCACCGTCAAAGAAGCGTTGGAAGGAAGTGACGGAGACCAATGGAGGGCATCAATGAAGTCGGAATATGATTCCCTAATGTCCAAAAATACGTGGGAATTGGTTGATCTACCCAAGAATCGCCGTGCCATTAGATCAAGATGGATATATAATGTAAAGCGAGGAAAAAACGGCGAAGTGGAGCGCTACAAGGCAAGGCTCGTTGCTAAAGGTTGCAGCCAAAAGCTTGGAGTCGACTACAGTGAAACATTCTCTCCAGTTGCTAGATATTCAACAATTCGCATGATACTAGCAATAGCACCCGAGTTCGATCTTATTGTTCACCAGATGGATGTTACGAGTGCATATCTTAACGGTGAGCTACGAGAAGAGATTTTTATGCAGCAACCTGAAGGTTTTGTCGATCCTGAACGCCCACAAAAAGTCTGCAAGTTAAAGAAGGCACTTTACGGTCTCAAACAGTCTGGACGTGAATGGAACGAAAAGTTGCATTCAGTTTTGACCAAAATAGGTTTTATTCGACTGCAAAGCGACAATTGCACATATATATTAAAGAGAGAAGGAGAACTTAACATACTGTCAGTATACGTGGATGATATGTTGATTGCGTGTTCCAGAAACAAAACGCTGAAATGGATAAAGCGGCAAATCGAAATGGAGTTTGATGTTATCGATAAAGGAGAGATCGATTATTTTCTTGGTATGGAAATAGAGCGAGACGTAGACACCTTAAGTGTTTCCCAAAGGCAGTTTATAATTGAGTTGCTACACAAATACAATATGACGGAGACCAGGAAATGCTGTACCCCGATTGATCCAGTATTGAAGCTCAAAAAATGTCAAGAGTGTTTGAGATGCGTGAAGGTGGATTCAAAATTATATCAATCGCTGATCGGTTCGTTAATGTACCTTGCTATATCCACGAGACCGGATATAATGCACAGTGTTTGCAAGTTAGCACAGTTTAACATTGATCCTCACATGGAACACATGACGGCAGCAAAACAAGTTCTGTGATACCTTAACGATACAATAAACCGAAAGCTTGTTTACAGGAAAACTGGTGAACGTTTGCAAGGGTATGCCGACGCGGATTGGGCTGGTAGTTGTGATGATAGGCGATCATACACAGGTTTCGTTTTTTACTTGGCTGGAGCTGCGGTTGTGTGGGAGTCGCGAAAACAACCGTCAGTCGCTCTTAGTAGCACAGAGGCTGAGTACATGGCCTTGTCGTCTGCAGCGAAGGAGACAGTCTACCTAAGGCATTTTTTGTTTGAACTTGGTCTTCAGAAAATTGTAGAAGAACCTACTAAACTGTATGGCGACAATCTGAGCTCCCTGGACATGGTAAAAAATCCAGTCTACCACGCCAGAAGCAAACATATAGACATCCGGTTTCACTATATCAGGGAGGTGTTCCAGAAAAAGATGATTAGCTTACAGCATGTCTCAAGTCAAGATAATGCTGCTGATATTTTAACAAAAAGCTTACAAAAATGTAAGCATATGAAGCTTGCAAATATGTTAGGATTATCTTAATCATAATTGCTTACTTCTAACTAGTTTTGGTCTACGAGTGGTACCCATATCAGCAGAGGATTCAACTATTCGCCACCCGAGAACGCGTTCGATAGGAGACTAGCAACTCCACATGGAAGCTTGCGAGTTTCATTATTTTAAAACAGCAGATCACATTTTATAATTTTTAAGTCATGGATTCTGGTAATTCTACAAGCCATCTGTCAGCGAAATTATGTATTCCTCTACAAAAATAATTTTTGATTGTCGGTAACGGAGTGTGAAGTGTATGACTGCGTGGTAAGTCATTCAAAACCTATCGCGGAGCCTTCTTTTGGAAGAAAGAAAGAAAACGACCGGACTATATCGCTTTAATGATTTGGTTTGTTCAAACTGAGTATTTTGTTGTACGTAGTTAAATTTTTAGCCACCGAAAAGCATAATAAAGTAAGAAACATCTAATTTATCGAATTGTCTATGCAATAAGTTTAATCGCCCAACTTGCGACATGCTTCATTGATCTATTTGCCATCCAATTCTGTCAATTTCGAAGTGAAACACAACGCCATCTTCTATCATCAAACCACACAAAATGAAAATTGCAAGGAATAAATCCACGTAAATGTTAACTACCTTACCCCCATTATGTCAGTTCAAACAAACTCACTTTTATCAAACTGACAAGTTTCTTATTTATAAATAAAAAATCATTTCTCTCTCTCTCTCTATTGCAGGATTCACATCGAATTAAAAGTTTGAATTCAGAACAACATCAGTACCGCGGATATACCGCGGCATAGTATGTCGCGTGACGACTATAACTCTGTGACCGTTGTTAGTTCTGGCATTCGTAGTCCTGGCCGGTCGAGACGGCTGACCGAGTTACCAACAGTAGACCGTTCACCATCACGGGATTACGGTTCGCGTGGAAGTCCTTTAGGTAAATACCGCCCTTTCTACCATATTAACAATAACTAAGTACCTTTAAACTTAAGTAAGCCTCCCCCGTAAACGTAAAACGTAACAGTATAATAATAATGAATATTTAATCATGTAATTGCCATTAAAATACTTTGTACTTACCGTAGAGTAGCGTCGGAGGCAGTTGCAATCCTTACATTGCCCCTGTCTCTCGATGTGACTCCTTTAACTGTCCTGATTCTCTTTTTTATGGTTTTTGATTTTCATTTTTTTTTGTGTTCGCATTAAATATTTAATTGACAGTAAATATAGTTCTTTGACACACAAAAAGTGCACAGTATTTGTAGTAGCATTTACAAAAGAGCCTTTTATAGCTGCGCGGCTGTCTCTCTGTTTCTGTGACTTGTATTTGACAAGTTGAACAAATCCTCCCCCACCGCACCGGTTCCGGACTTAAAATTGTACCGGCTATTGACATTTCAAAGCTAATTGCTTGTGCGAATATAACCTAAAAAAAAGAAGAAAAAAACTTAGATATTGCCCATAGTTCCGGAACGGTGTCGGGGAATTCTTTATCAAATTTTGTATAATTAAATTTTTTAATATAAAATTGCATTCGGCTTGAGTTTCGAGCAATTCCTAATACAATTTTCTTACTTACATCACGCATGCGCATGTGCCTTTTTAATTTCCTTTTGTTTATCATTTTTCTGCCCTCTTACGATCATGTAAAAAAAAAAAACATACACACATACATACAAACAAAATGTAAACTCAAACATACACTTTGAAACAACGCTGTTGGAAAATTCTACAGACGCTTAGACGTTTCGACGTTCAGGCGACCACTGAACTTTTAAAAGCTGAATTCTTGTCCAATCTATTTGGCAATGAATTAAAATATTTGTATCCTTTTTTTCCTGTTTGGCGCGTTAAAAAGAAATCAGCAAGCTGGATTACAATTATGGTAAAATGTCACATACACCACACGAACACACCCCGAGTTTAGTTTTAATTAATTAACGAAAGAAACGAACCGAACGAAAATATAAACGCAAATTAATCGAATAAGTGGGTGTATTTGTGTGTATAAGTGTGTGTTGAGAGTGCGTTCAGTACGAAATTAGTCACATGAATTACCGCTTGGTATTTGCATATTTTATTCATGAATGACACTTACGGACGGGACAAAGTCACGAAGGATTTTATTTTTACTTTTTACATTTGAATGAGTCACACGCCAACGGTTAGTTAGCAAGGATTGCATTGTTTTATTTCATATATTATCATAGCGGTGAATGGAGTTTTTAGAAAACCATTTAGGAATCGTTGACATAATTTGTTTTAAAGCCAAAACGCGTTGCAATCGTTTTGGCTTTAAAACAAATTATGTCAACGATTCCTAAATGGTTTTCTAAAAACACAAAAAAATTACCGTCATTCTCAAGTATATTCTGTTGAAGTTAAGCTGGTTGTTTTTTTTTTTTTTTGTTGAGGATGGCTTTTAGTTCCATTATAGATAAATTAGGATGGCATACATAGGGGTTAAGTAGAGGAAAGTAATGGGCTACAATCATTAATATTTCAGAAGGGTCCCATGACCTATTTGCTTGTCTAGTGCTTTGCAATTAGGGTGATTGTCATTTCGATGGATTACAAACTTTGATTGTCTAGAAAATTAATGGAAAACGAATACAAACTCGTTGGTATATCATGCGCCTGGCCCACCGCTCCAATGCGTTTATTCAGACTTGTTCTGATTTTAAGTGAAAGGTTGGATGGACATTTGATTAATCCGCTTATTTGTGAGCATAATTAGTTGTCATTGAAGGCAAATCGATTTTATTTGGATTTAAAACTATCAAGACTACAGGCAGTACAATTATTGGTTATTTGGTAGCACTGATTGCTTGTCGATGACATTTAGTTATTCTTCGATAACTTGATTGCTAAACATAATGACAAAGTGGCATTAGAAGCAAACTTAGTTTTATCAAAAGCCTCTTAAAATTCTTGAAATAAGTTTTTGACAGTTAACTGTCACTTCATACTTACTGGTTGACTATTTCCTCAGGCTATATCTTTGAAATAAAATACAAAAATGTAGACAATTAATTTTGTTTCGTCATGTTTTGAAAATGCCACGTTAGAAGTTAAATTTTAAAATTTGAAAAACAATTTTTACTCAAGATATACATGCAGACCGAGTAAATCTGGAATAATGTCAAACGTCAAAAGTTAATTGTAAAATGTAAAAAACAAAATCTGACAAAAATGTAATATCTGTACATCAACTTTATAAAATAATGTGATTCGTTTCAACCGATCTTCCGCTCAAGATCGTTCTCAATAAACGAGGTTTTACAACGTTAAAGAAATACTCTGACTCATCATTTTTCTTGTCCAAAATATAACATTTGGTCCTTCGAGCCGAATATTTTTCGTGAACAGTTTTCCTATAAATTAAACACCGCCAGTATTGATTACCGTTTGAGTTCTTTTCCCATGTTTTTTTTTCATGAAAACGATTGTTACACGTTTTTCAACAGAAGAATCCATGAATCTTCTAGTCATCACGATTGGTTCAGATCTGTTATGGCAAAAACGCGTAACCCAAATTGCAAAATCAATGGCATCTAAATTAAGTTTCCTTTTTAGAGCTAAGAGTTACTTAAAACCAGCCTCCAGCTTCTTTTTTTCTTTAAAGCCCATGCACGATTAGGTTTTGAATACAGCTTTGGTGCTCGGCTCCAAAGCATACACTGAACTTACAGGACTCTATCTAAAAGCAATTCCTTACTTCTTATCTCCAATCTTTGGCTCCGCAAAGACTTATAGGAGATAACTTCCTTCGATACAGCAGAATTCAGAATAGCTTAGAGGAATCATTCTTAGAGGTTTTACACTTCAACGACCTATGAGTACCAGCTCATAAGCACATCCACACTGTCCATCTAACATGGGCAATAACAGCGCATAACCAAACCTCTTTTTATTATAAAAAAAGCAAACAATGGAATGAAAGTAAAGAAACGTCTGGAAGCATCATACCTTTTTAAGCGCTACAGGTCCATGTTGCCTGAGAACAAAAAAATCTGCCATTAACGGCCCATACACGGCTTCACACCTAACTTCTCCCTTCATTTATGTGGACCTCCTGTTTAACGTCGAATCCGAACTGGCGGGGGTTGGGGGATACAAAATACAAATTTCTGGCGCAACAGGCTCGTTAGTACCCAGGGCCTAGCTTTCTCACAACCATTCATGTGTGCGTGTGTACTTCTTGCACGATGGCGGGACCTCCTGTTTTATGCCGACTCCGTACGGCTAAGTTGAGATAAGCTATTCTTGACAATTGATACTACTCGGATGATTTGTCAGATCATCACGAGAGGAGGGCCAGTGAAAAATCATTTAGGTGTTGCTACGGCTGGGATAGTTCCAAAAAAAACTACCCGCGTCCACTGAATTTTCCTTCATACAAATAATTAGCTGTCAGACTGATGTTGTCGCGAAGTACTGTATTGTAACTTTTTCATACTGAACGTAGGAGATCAGGTAAATAAGAGATAGGAACCTTTCCTACAAGCTAATCCTGGAATTTTCCAGGATTTTGACAGATAAGTTCCCCACCACGACCCAACCAGATATACACTTGTTTGCAGCTCTGGTAATTTATGTGTCAAAACGAAACGTAAGAAGTCGAGTGATAGATGGGAAGACGTACGAAAGTTTCCTATCTCTTTCTAAAGCCGGCTACACACACGCAGTTTTAACTGTCCGGTTTGCCTGTTCAGGTCGCCTGTGCAGTTATAACCGAACGTGTGTGTATGATAAATTTGTCACTTTTTGGCCTGAGCAGGCGGCCGGAGAAAAGTCGAAAATTCAATCGTTTTGCCTGTTTTGTCCGCCTGATATAAGAAAACCGGAGCGTGTGTAGCATCAGGCATTCAGGCCGTCGCGTCAGCTTAAAGTGAAATTTACTGAGTGGAGACGGTTTTTGTTTATTATGGCTAAGCTTACACCACATTTTACGATTTTTTTTTTTAAGAACTATTTATTGCTAATAATAAGCTGAATATGGCAAGAGCGTCAACCGTAGATGCCATGTTTATCGAACGACAAAAACAAACAAACTGATATGCCTAGCCTCGAATATTTACTGGAACGTGTGAATGCGCTATGGCGGTCCAGTAAAACTGAACAGGCGGCCTGAACAGGCAAACCGAACAGTTAAAACTGCCTTTACTTCGCCTTTACTTGTTCTCTGCTGAACGTGCCCATTTTCTACCATTTGACATCCGCTCAGTCAGTAGTTCTCAAACTGTTTGATGTTGTTGTTGTACAGGGTATTCGGTGGCGGGTTTATGGGATATTTTAAAAAGTTGAAAATGGTTTGAGGAGGATGGTGCCTGCCATTTGAAAAACCGATAGTGCGGGAGATCATCGTGTGTTCGCTATCGAGGCGTATTTCAAAATTGGCGATTCTAACGTGAGTAGGTACCGACAGTTTTGCTCACGTTACAATATTCGGCTATTGAGCGATGGACCAAATTTAAATTTAGTTCGGTCCGCGAAATTTTTTAATTTCTAAACACTTCTCAGCCAGGACCCATCGATGCAAATTCCTGCGGTGGAAGTTTGCACCTGTCATTGCGGATGAAAGCGGCCGGTTTGTGACTTCCATAAAAGTATTGTTCATGTAATTCTAAAGCAAATAACCTAATAAAAATGACTATCTATGATATCACACATCTTTTGGAGCGCAGGGCTCACATCCACCTGAATGTCCACGGAAATAAGCAAAATTGTCGCTGCTGGGCTCCAGAAACAAGTAATCCATTGCCTTAGTGCTATCTACTCTTATGTGCGTTTTAAATCGATGAATCGGTCCATATTTGTTTGAAAATTTCAGGACATAAGCCAGAAATGTGAACAGTGAAAATTATAGAGCACGAATCCATCTTAGTCATATTTTTCTACAATTTAGTCGCATTTTCGAAATGAATGTCCTATTAGTAACCATTCAGCAACCGATCACTTCTGTGATCAAGCTGCTTAGAGTGATTAGGTTTTTAACTACTTAAGTTCACAGTTTGGCAATTTATTCCTTTCAAAAAATATATTCCAAATGTAAACCCCAGTACTCACTTTTTTGAGCCGTAAAATTTGTTAAAACAGATTGGTAGGTAAACTTTGCGATATCCTCTTTAAAATGCTCCATAGATGTAAGTCGGTTTATTGCCAAAATCTTTAAATTTAAGCACAGGAAAAAAATCTAAGATCACCTCTGCAATATCTGGCATTAACTGCCTATACAGGGCCTCAAACCTAGTATATCCATTATTTTGGGTGTGAGACGTTATTAATTTTACCACAACGAATGGGCCTTCCTGTTTAACTCAAAAGTAGACCAACGCACAATAACCACTGTGACCTCAGGTAGAAATTTATTTGCCAGGGAAAAATTCACGAACTCAAGATGAGACGATAGGCATTGAACAGATTCAATCATCTCAGAGCGCTAAAACCTATAGGTTCGACTCACCTGAGAAAATTGTATAATTTTGTTAAAAAAGCGATGATTCCTCGCTCCGATATCGCAGTCCATACGGACACTCACAGGCGAATAAAAGGGTTTCTAGTGCTTGCGCTTCGGATTCAATGCACTCTAGTAGCGGAAGTTCTTTTCCACGTGCCCATTAAGATAAAAATTACCTTCAACCGAAAATTGTATGTTGGTAAACGTTTGAAAGCGCTCAATAAACTGGTTTATGAAGTCAAACCTCTAACTGGCATTCAGGCATCAGTACGTCCAAAAATAGGTTTTGAGGTTAATTGATTAACATTCATGGCACTGCGAGTATTATTTGAGCATTTGTTGTTATAATAGCGGTAAAAGAGTTTACGGCAGGAGACATTCCTACCATGTTTGGACGAGACTATGTAGTTCGCTATGGTTGAGTCTCCTATCAGTTTTATCGTACGCTTTTGTAACAACAACAACCATCCGTTGTAGTCTCCTGTATTTCCGCGAATCTATTTCCCACGAAGGTGCTTAATTTGACGAATCCTTATACGTTGAAAAGCTCTGATAAAGATTTGAATCTTATATGTACAAATTGCAAACCACAAACAAAATAAAATCGAAGCAACCAGACTGACAGCTAGATATTGACATTTAAAAATTTTTTTTCCAGAAAAAAATGAACTGAAAGGATGAACATATTCGTACAGCATACTACCTCATCAAACACAAAAAGCTGCGTATTTTTCTGTGCAGTTCAGACTCATCTCCTTCTTTTGAGATACCTGAGAACAAAATAAATCAAAAATGTCCAATTTACCAATTATTCATCATCATGCTAAAATTACGCGCTTTTTCGATTATGCGTAGATACTCTCCTTTGCTAATAATCGATTTTAAGCACACTAAACGGGATTCAATTTCTGGATTCCATTTCAAAAAAAGGAAAACGCTTATCAGATAGCATTATTTTTTAACAATGACAGACGTCGTAAAATTCAAAAAGTGGCAAGAATGTACTTAAGGTTAATATTTGTCAAGTTTGTTGCAAAAATACTCATGCTGTCTAGATGTACTCAGTATTTAACCTATCTGCTGCCCTACTCTGAAACCATTAAGCTGGTTCCACATAAAGATCCCTTAGAGGTTTTTTTTTCTCAGCTGCCTCAGCTGGGGATTTTTATTCAGTGGAACAACAGATGGGAAAAAAACGACTTTCTTACTTGCAGCTTTTAATAGTAATGAATCCCAACCCCGTGATGCATACAAAATAGCCAGATGAACTCTTTTAGCAGAATAGGTGGGAAGACCAATCCGAAAAAAAAATTGTCTCACCTTATTGCAGAAAACCTATTCTTTGTCAAGTGAGGAATCGTGATCTATTTATAGAGATCTCAGAGATATCGGGACAACACCTATTTATCATTGTGACAATCGAGTCAATTGTCAAATATCGCTGTTGCTCAGTAAGTTCCCTATTGACGGTTTGAGTCCGAATTGAGGGTATCATAAATTAGTTCCTAATAATGGCTCCTTTAATTTCCACTTTCGAAAATAAAATACACTGACTGTAAATTATTGTGAACTAACATGTCACTTCGAATCGAAAAATTCAACACCCTCTACGAAAATGGCCACGAATTAGAATATTAAATTGGGAACCATTTAGCAACCCTTTTGGGTGTCTAAGATATAAATCCAAATAAAATTTCCTCTAAATAAAGGACACAATATATCAATATATCATAATATTATGACACGCCTATTTATTATTTTGACAATCGAGCGAATTGTCAAATATCGCAGTTGGTTAGTAAGTTGCCTTTTGAGGGTTTGAACCCGAATTTCGTGTATTTCTCATAATTTTGTTCCTGTAATTAAGGCCTCCATTGAATGTCACTTTCTAAAAAGAAAAATAACGCAGGCTGTCCATTGTGAATTACCATGTCAATTTAAAATTGAAAAGTAGAACGCCCTCTACCAAAATGGTCACGAGTTAGAACATTAAATTGGAAACCATTAAGGAACCCTTTTTGGGTTTCTATCCCATAAATAAAGAACACAATATATCAAGTATGTAACATTAAACGGTCCCTCATTGTGACAAACCTATTTATTATTCTGACAATCGAGTCTTGTTGTGAATTACCATGTCACTTTAAAATCGAAAAATTGAACGCCCTCTACCAAAATTGTCACAATTTAGAATATTAAATTGAAAACCATTTAGGAACCTTTTTGGGTTTCTAGGATATAAACCCAAATACAAGTATCCCCTTAGTAGAGAACACAATATATCAAGTATGTAACATTAAACGAACCCTCATTGTGACAAGCCTATTTATTCTTGTGACAATCGATCCAATTGTCAAATATCGCAGTTGGTTAGTAAGTTGCATAGTGACGGTTTGATCCCGATGTTTGGGTATTTCTCATAATTTGCTTCCCTCAGTAGGACTTCCTTAATTGCCACTTTCTAAAAAACAAATAACACAAACTGTCAATTATTGTGAATTACCATGTCACTTTTATTTGGAAAATTTAACGCCCCCTACCAAAATGGCCACGAATTAGAACATTAAATTGAAAACCATTTAGGAACCTTTTTGGGTTTCTATCTCCTTAATAAAGAACACAATATATCAAGTATGTAACATTTAACGATCCCTCATTGTGACAAACCTATTTATTATTCTGACAATCGAGTCTTGATGTGAATTACCATGTCACTTTAAATTCGAAAAATTGAACGCCCTCTACCAAAATTGTCACAAATTAGAATATTAAATTGAAAACCATTTATGAACCTTTTTGGGTTTCTAGGATATAAACCCAAATACAAGTATCCCCTAAATAAAGGACACAATATATCAAGTATGTTACATTAAACGAACCCTCATTGTGACAAGCATATTTATTCTTGTGACAATCGATCCAATTGTCAAATATCGCAGTTGGTTAGTAAGTTGCATAATGACGGTTTGAGCCCGATGTTTGGGTATTTCTCATAATTTGCTTCCCTCAGTAGGACTTCCTTAATTGCCACTTTCTAAAAAACAAATAACACAAACTGTCAATTATTGTGAATTACCATGTCACTTTTATTTGGAAAATTTAACGCCCCCTACCAAAATGGCCACGAATTAGAACATTAAACTGAAAACCATTTAGGAACCTTTTTGGGTTTCTATCTCCTTAATAAAGAACACAATATATCAAGTATGTTACATTTAACGATCCCTCATTGTGACAAACCTATTTATTATTGTGACAATCGAGTCTTGTTGTGAATTACCATGACCCTTTAAAATTCAAAAAGTTGAACGCCCTCTACCAAAATGGCCACGAATTAGAACATTATATTGAAAACCATTTAGGAACCTTTTTGGGTTTCTAGGATATAAACCCAAATACAAGTATCCCCTATGTAGAGGACACAATATATCAAGTATGTAACATTAAACGAACCCTCATTGTGACAAGCCTATTTATTCTTGTGACAATCGAGCCAATTGTCAAATATCGCAGTTGGTTAGTAAGTTGCATAATGACGGTTTGAGCCCGATGTTTGGGTATTTCTCATAATTTGCTTCCCTCAGTGGGACTTCCTTAATTGCCACTTTCTAAAAAAACAAATAACACAAACTGTCAATTATTGTGAATTACCATGTCACTTTTATTTGGAAAATTTAACGCCCTCTACCGAACATTAAACTGAAAACCATTTAGGAACCTTTTTGGGTTTCTAGGATATACAAATACAAGTATCCCCTAAATAAAGGAAGGACACAATATATCGAGTATGTAACATTAAACGAACCCTCATTGTAGCTTTTTTTTTTGGTAAAATGACATTCAAATAATTTTTTTTTCTTGAAAAGCAAAAAAATAGCACACACCCAATTCAGATTTTCTTCGATGGTGTCTTACTCCTTTTTCCTTTTAGTGCTTCGAGAGAACAGAGCTAAAAATGCTTTCAATCGAAATTGCAAAAGGAGACGATTCATCACTCAAAATTCAACCTTGACCGGTTATCCGTTTTTTTTTCTGTGAAAGATCCAATATGGCTTAAGGTTTCCTGTTACATCGGTTTGCACTTTTCTTCTTTTGTTTTTCGGCGCATTCTTTTCGTTTCCTTACGTCTTTTGTTAGGCGTTAAACTTTTGTCATCAGCAGCAGGGAATTTATCGTGTTCCTTCCGCCTTGAAATATGTACCGAGTGATGTAGTATTTAAATCGATCAAATATGTGAATATTTATTTTGATTGAAAAGGGAATTTCTGACATTGATATACGTGGGTAGGTCACGAATGTTGAATAAAATTACCCAATATATTATTAGCTGTCAATAAAGTTGCTTACAGGGATGGTATTGCAGGCGAAATTATGTAGATGTATGTGCATTATATGTAGTGCTTCATGGAATAACTTAGAAATGAATTATTTGTTAGTGGTTGGATACATAACTACTCATGAGCATTTTTGTTTATTAAAAGTGAACGAAAATATAAGGTGTAGCAAGAAGAAATCGTAAATAATGCCTGAAATTGACATTATTTAGGCCGTGTTCAATTTTGTTCAAAATTTACTCAATGGATAATTTTTGACATTAGGTACCTATTGGCTTCCATTTAATTTACATGTCCTAGCCATCTTAAACTCGAATGCGGACTTTTTTTTCTTTTTTGACTAGGGGTATGTTGATGAACTGAACCATAGCCCGTCAACGCAAACGGGAATGACGATTTTTCCAAAAAGTGTTTCTTTTAAAACAAACAAGGATTTCTTCATACGGTCCATGCTTCAGTGCCGTAGAGCAGGACAGGGATAATCCGGATGTTGTATAGGATCTCCTTAGTAGTTCGAGTGAGGGCTTTACTACTGAATTTCCCTCTTTACCTGAAGAAACAGCGGTTGGCAAGAGTAATTCTTCGATTAATTTCTGACGAGATGTTGTTGTCAGATTTAATAACGGAGCCGAGGTAGACTGTCAATGGTGACGTTTTGATGTTTTCCGTCAGTACTTCCTAAGATGTCATATTTACTAACCTTTGCGTAAAAATCTCCCAGCACGATTTTAACATCGTTCTTCGGTCATCGCTCATAAGTTTTGTCAAGGAGTTCCGTTGAAGCAGTCTTTCGCTATATAAACTTTTTCCTTCGTAGGAGCTTGAGCGTATATAAAGCTGATATTGGCGAATTTGACGTTGATGTGGATTGTTAAAAGGCGTTCGCCAATGTCTTGAAAACATAAAACTTCGTACCTAAGTCTGGCACTTATAACAAATCCTCATCCGAATAGTCGCGTTTTTTGCTCACCACACTGTTTGTAGAAGATGTTACATTTTTTCAACCTCTTTTTACCCGGCCCATCCCATTAGATATATTTCCTGTATGGCAGTAATGTCTGTTTTTAAGCAGCTAAGGGCTTCCCTAGTTGTTCGCTTGCACCTCTCCTGATGAATGTTCTTTTGTTCCAAGTGCAGATACGAACGACTTTGTCCGTTTTTCGTTTAGCATGGCCGTCAACAAAAAGTCCTTTCCGAGGATCTTGGCTGCTTTTAAACAAATTTTTTTTTTCATGAGTGGGTAGTTAGCCCAAAACACAACACCCAACCTGATAAGCCCGATCCAATTTATTATATACCCCTAGGACACGGGACCATTAGTATCCACTACGAGATTGAGCGCTGCCGTTGGCCGCTCAGCTCTTCCACCACAATATTTGTTCAAATGTCCTGACTAAGCCTTAAGATTACTACATGACCTACTGTCTGAATATGTCTGAACACCTCAAATAGGTTGTTTACTTTGTCCATTCTAACTGGGGCTATATAAACGCCACCGTTTACTCCATCCTGCGATTCTTCCGTGCCTCCTGGTTTGTTTTTCAAATAGGGACCTTAACCTTAGCTAGTTTTGGCGAGTGGTATTTGATTGCCCAATTACAACGCATATTCGCAACCTGAGGATGTGCCTGATGGGAGACTAGCAATTTCATTTTTAAAATCAACCCGGTCAAAAAAATCAATTTACCGGCGGCTTTTGGGCTATTGCTTCCTTTATACAGTTCAATCGAAGATATTGCAGGTTCATATTAAGAGATTAGCCATTGGGGAGCAGCTCACAGTAGATGGTTTCTTCCCAATACCAGCAAACACACAGCAGAACCTTCATATCAGTCAATTCTGGCTTGTCCACTGTTTACGCTGGCTTACAGTAATTCGACTATTACCGTTCTCACTTGAGGTTATCGTAGCTTACTGACAATGATCCACTTTTCATCACCAGTCACCACCTGCTTCAGAAATTGGTCGATTTTGTTGCGATTTAATAACGATTCACCGATGAAAGTGGTAACCATACATCAAGTTTCTGTTTGGAACCAGCCTCATTCAAATGGTTCCAAGTGGTTTTTTCTGCAATGTTTAGCTCCTGGGCAACCGAAGCAGTACTTTCACAACTGTCAGACTCGACGATTTCCATGATTTTATCGACATTTTTGACATATGGCCTTCAAAGTGTGCTGCAATCCTGAAAACGACGTTATCGGAACGGAATCGATGACACCAAAACTGCACGGGGCTAGCACAGTATCAGGACCATAACCATTATTCACATTTTCAACCGCCTGACCGGGATCAGTGGCGCTATGATTAGTGCAATGAACTGCCTCGCAGAAGGTCTGGGTTCAATTCCCAGCCGTAGCAACACCTTAATGATTTTTCACTGGCCTACCTCTAGTATTGATCTGAAAAATCATGCGAGTAGTTTCAATTGTCAAGAAAAGCTTATCTCAACTTAGCCGTTCGGATTCGGCATAAAACAAGAGGTCCCAAAAATTTGTATTTGTAGTTTTTGCCTGCGTTTTCGCTTTTATCGAAACAACAGTGTAAAATATGACATATTCTGTCTTTCCATCTTTAACACGCTCTGGAACTGAATCTAGGTTATCGATCACAAAACTGTCAAGAAGGTTTTCTAGTACGAAATCTAATATTAATGATGCGTTAACTCTGAGTTACCCCAGAGTCTACTAACCCTGGATTAAATTTAATGTTAAGTCAAGTCTTGAAACATTTATTCCATGCAGGATCAAATTTGACTCCATGAGTGGTGATTCAAGATGGTAACACTGATGTTTTTTTCAATTGCAGTCAAAAAGTTATCGAAATGTATCGATTCTGTAACAAATCAGTTATCAGCTGTTTGGTTTAATTTTCCCCTTAACAAATGAAAATAGTTCTGGTCCGATTTAACAAGCCTTTTTCTTTTTAGGCCGTGTTGCGTTAAATCTTATCCACTGGCTAATTTTTGACAGTTATGGAGGGGTACAAAAAATTTACTTTTTGCTGTGTCAATTGGACTAAATGGGATCTAATTTAAATAATATTTTCAATAACTTCCCTAAGGTTAGGTTAGAGTGGCTGTCAGTGAGTTCGCCAGCGCACTTATAACATTTTTGGTCCATTGTGGTACCACGTGGGTCATGTCCATTCTCCTTGTTGTCTGTGAGAAAACCATTCTGAGCTATTAATGAAACGGAGAAGGGTTTTTGCTTCCGTTTTTGTTAAATCATTGAGATTTTGAAAATAGTAGGCACCAAGATGGAACTTCCTTTTGTTTGATAGGGCCGGGCAGTTACAAAGGAGATGAAGTATTGTTTCATCTTCCTCTTCGTCCGTGTAACTCCTACAGAAGTCGTTTGAATGAAGGTCTAGAATTTCTGCGTGCCTGTCTTTTAAACAGTGTCCAGTGATGGCACCTTATGGTGACGCTAAAGTATGATCTATCGAACGAAATCAGTCCCTTTGATCTTCTCAAATCCAGCTTTGGCCAAATTTGTTTGCCATCCTCCATCTGAGGTTTGATTTGCTGTTAGCATGTTGCGCTAGTAAGCTTTTGCATGTAGCGATAGGAATACCTATGTCGGTAACGATTGGTAATTTAGTCCCACGTCTGGCGAGTTCATCAACCTTACAGTTCCCTGGAATGACACTATGCACATCACTCACCACAGATGAATGTTAAACTGCTTTGACATCTCTTGCAGAGATGAGGGTTGTCTTTGAATTGGTGGAGATTGATTCCAGGAATTTGATGGCCGCTGAAATCCTTTTGCAGATATAACATTCTCTTTCAGCCAGGATAAGGCTTCTTTGATCGCCATGAGTTCCGCCTAAGATATAGATTGTCTGAGAAGACACCAACACCCACTCTGTCATTTATTTTGGAGCCATCGGTATAAAAATGGATCGAGTCATTTTGCACAGGTTCGTTACTCTCCCATGACGATCTGTCTGGGAAACTCTTATCAAAATTTAACCTAGTATGGGTGTAGTCCGTGTTTTTAGGAATATTAGTATATTTTACCACAGCTGGATGGCTTTAAGTAAGATAACTAAGTTAGCTGCCTTTTGCTTGCCAAACTCAAGGGATAGAAGGTGAAATAGAATGCCCTGTCCAGTGCTGCTGAGGGTGTTATTAGGAGTGCACCAACGATACACAGACATGCCAGTTCTTTGAACCTTGGCTAGTTTTTTGTTTTTTAAATCTATCTCTAACGCTGTCTACCATACTCCTACTCCATAAAGAAGTATCGGTCTTATAGCCGAGATATAGAACCATTGCATGATACAAGGTTTCATTCCCCACTTCAAGCCTATGGATTTCTTGCAGGAATAAAGTGCGACTGTCGCTTTCTTTACTCTTTCTGTTATGTTCTGCTTCCAGCTAAGCTAAGTCCAAAATAAGTCCCAGGTATTTAGCTTTGAGGGTTCAATGTGATGAATTTTATATTTCCTAGTGAACAGAACCAGTTCAGTCATGTGGGGGTTGACACCCAGACCACAACTGACTGTCCATTTGGAAAGTTTGTGTAGTGCGTTTGGAAGCAGTTCCTTGAGTATATTCAGGTGCTTCCCTGAAACTGAGATAGCAATGCCATCCGAGAAGACAATCTCACGTTGCATCCCTCTGCTTCTAGGGTGAGTAAACGCTCGTTTACTACTAGGTTCCAATGAAGAGTTTACTCCACGTTGCGGGAGTCCCTCTACTGACATGTCTTCTGGTCGAAGCACCACCTAGTTCTGTATTTGTTCAAGTTAAACATGTTTCACATATAAAATATAGCGAAACAAATGTAATCATAACTTTTTTGTAACCATCCATTTTCCAAAAACCCAGTTTATTTTTACTTTAAAACGTTTATTACATTTTCTTATAAAAAATAAATGTTCTTTGCTTTTTATTTAATAATCTGAATGATTACTGGCAAAGACAAAGAATCCACGAGTTGGCTTTCCATCTCTCTCACCCCTCAGTAGGTGTACCAAATGTCAAAAATTAGCCACTGGATAAATTTTAGTGAGCTGTTAAAATTTTGAAGTCCAATTTTCCACACTAATGTCAAAAATTATCCGCTGCCCAAAATGTTAACGCAATTGGCACAGGGCCTTAGTGCCTGGCCACACGTTCATCCTTTCATTCCTATGAACGCCACCGTGGCTACACACAAAAAAGCGTTGTTGGAAAGGAACACATGGAACACGAGGAAATTTGGAACAACCCCTCATATTTTCGTGTCTCTAATACCGATATTGAGTTCTGCACTCGGCGAAGGCAAATTTCAAAATGTAAAAATGAAATGTTTTGTAAGTGAAACTTTCATTAATTTGAAATGGTGGATTATCAGTGCAATCTTCCCTTCTCATTTTGGCTGACATAAAATCTACCTGTCTCGTTGGAGATGACTTTCATTGCAATGAAAGTGTGGCCAGGCACTGAAAACAGAGTTAACTCACCAAACTTACTGGGTTGTTCCCCGTATTAATAAACGCTGATTAGCTTATCAATGGATAACTTGACAGTTTTTTCCCAAAATAAATACTTGTTCAAATGTCAAAAGTTAGTCACTTATTAGCTTATCAGCGTTTATTAATAACAGGGTGAAGGGATAACTCTGCATTAAAACTGACTGAAAAACTCGTTAACTCGTCGAGCAAAATCCCGAACTAGGATGATCTCGCGCTGAAAAAAACACGCCTTAGTGTAGGTCTACATAGTACTTATACAATGCAAATACAGATTTCCAACAGATGGAAAAATAATGGATTTCCTTTTACTACGCCTATCATTTGAGGAAACAGTGCTCTTTCAACAGTTTGGAGGCAACTGATGTACATGTAAAGGGTCCACCAAATAACTTGACTTTGAAAATGCTATAAAAAAAAAACTACTGAATATTTTCTCAAATTTCTTTTTTTATTTGAAAGTACAATCCTTCCGGTTAATAACGGAAAATAATTTCATTCAAATGGCTGCCTCGGCTGGCCATGCAGTAGCCTACACGATCGGTCCAATTTTTAAGCACATTATCGATTGTGTGCAGCTGTGGCTGTGGCACGAATATTATCCTTTAAAGCGTCAATTGTCTCTGGCTTGTCGGCGTAACACTTATCTTTTACGGCACCCCACAAATAATAGTCCAACGGTGTCAAATCGCAGCTCCGAGGTGGCCAAACGACATCAGCTCTGCGGCTGATAATGCGATCTTCAAAAACAGGGCGCAAAACTTCGAGTGTAGCTTCGGCTGTGCGGCACGTAGCGCCGTCCTGTTGAAACCAAATGTTGCCAATGTCCTCCTCTTCAATTTTTGTGAACAAAAATGTGTTCAACATGGCCCGATAACGATCGCCATTGACTGTAACGGCCACTCCTTGCTCATTTGCGAAGAAAAAAGGCCCAATTATGCCACTGGACCAAAATCGGCACCAAACAGTGACTCGTTTTGGGTGTATCGGCTTTTCAATGTATGCGTGCGGGTTTTCTGTGCCCAAATGAGACGATTTTGCTTATTTACATACCCGCCAAGATCAAAATGAGCTTCATCTGAAAAGATGATTTTTTTTGCAAAATCGTCATCTTCTCTAAGTCGATCGTAGGCCCACTTAGCGAAGCGAATACGCATTGGATGGTCAGTTGGCTTCAACTCCTGAACCAATTGGACTTTGTATGGCGTCATACCAAGGTCTTTATGCAAAATTCGTCTCAATGATGTCTCCGAAATGTTCAATTGTTGAGAACGACGGTGAATTGATGTTGATGGCGCTTCACGCACACTTTCTGCCACAGCAGCAATATTCTCGGGTGTACGCACTGTTTTTGGCTTTTCACGCTTTGGTTTATCGATGAGGATGCCAGTTTCTTTCACTTTTTTCACAAGATAACGAACATACGGAGCTGACGGTGCTTCTCTCTCAAAATCCGTACGCAATTTGCACACACATTCTGCAACATTACCATGATTTTCAAAGTAATGTCGCAATATTTCCCAGCGTTGTTCAAGCGTATACACAACCATATTCGTTCAGCGGAAGGATAAAACTAATTGTCTGTCAAATTAGACATGAGCTAAGTGTTACCATTCACGAAATCAGCACTAGTTGAAAAAAAAACGTTAGATGGCGGTGGGGGTTGACACCCAGACCACAACTTGCTGTCCATTTGGAAAGTTTGTGTAGTGCGTTTTGAAGCAGTTCCTTGAGTATATTCAGGTGCTTCCCTGAAACTGCGATAGCTGATTAGCTTATCAGCGTTTATTAATAACGAGGTGAATGGATAACTCTGCATTACAACTGACTAAAAAACTCGTTCCTCGAGTTAACTCGAGCAAAATCCCGAACTAGGATGATCTCGCACTGAAAAAAAAACGCCTTAATGTAGGTCTACATACTACTTTTACAATGCAAATACAGATATCCAACAGATGGAAAAATAATGGATTTCCTTTTACTACGCCTATCATTTGAGGAAGCAGTGCACTTTTAACAGTTTGAAGGTGCCTGATGTACATATAGTTTCACCACTGGTAATCCATTTTTTTAGCGTTTAGGCAACTAGTCAAGCGATTTTAGTTCAGGCAACAAGAAATAAGTTTATGCAATCAAAAAATCATTTTATTCCGAATTAAGGCTTCTAGTCAACCCCTTTGAGTTCAGGCTACAAAAAATAACTCAATGCAATCCAACAACAGAAAAACAAATAGAAAACCCAAGAAATAAAGCAATTAGTAAGCTTAGAACACAATTTTGAAGAAAAAAAAACCTCCAAGCTCAACGAAAAAATAATAATTAAATCCTCATTAACCCCAAGGCAAGGCCGTGAAACCAAGCATTGCTCTCTCCGATTGCGTCCTCGTAGTCTTGTCAGCTTGGGGCAATGTAAATTATCCTTTTTACACAGTTTCACTCTAGTCGTGCAACAAAATCCCAGAAAATATTCTGATATCAAGGATAATTTACCCGTCCCCCGCTCGCCCTCGTCTAGTAACAAGGAACGAACATAAACTACTCAAAAACACACTCATCCACTCACTGAAATACACGAAAACAAACAGTAAACTCGTGTTCGCTTTTTGTTCCGTTACAAACGTTTGTTCGTTTTTTTTTTTTTTGTATCATTTTACTCGTTTTGATTTCTTTTTTTCGGTTCGTTATGTTATTCGTTTTTATTTTTGTTTTTCACAGAGAAAAAAGGAATTCATGAGAACAAAAAAAAATTCAAAAAGAAAAAAACATAAAAAAATTAAACGCTTTACACATTATTACTAGCAGACATCCCATTCCTTGCGCACTGTTCTCCCTTGTCATCCTCATCCTTTTATCATCATCATAATTTTATTCCAGCAATGGGCAGTCCATACTACAGAGACATGGATGAGCCAACGAGCCCGGCCGGGGGCGGACATCACCGGAGCCGGAGTGCCAGCAGACCACCAATGTCACACGCCATGGATTATCCAAGTAATATAACCTATTTACTATACACATACATAGGCAACTTGCTCTACTTTTGACAGCTACCGTTTGTTTTTTTTTTTTTTTTACAAACTACATGTGTATATGTGATTCTCATGGTGTAACAAAAAAAAATTTTTTTTTGTGATTGTTTTTGAATTTAATAACAGGAACCCGATATCAATCACTGGATAGAGGGGGACTGGTGGATCCACACGACCGTGAGTTCATCCCCATACGGGAGCCGAGAGATCGATCGCGAGATAGATCTCTCGAACGAGGGCTATACCTAGAGGATGAGCTCTACGGTCGATCGGCCAGACAGAGTCCGAATCCTATAGGTTAGAGCTGCCTTCATTATATTCACGAGTCCTTGTACCAATCATTCATGTTTGTGTTTGGCTTTTTCTTTTATTTGCTGTGTGTTTGTGTAGGTATACCCTCTTCGGATCGGGCATACCTAGGGGACCTTCAGCATCAGAACACTGATCTGCAGCGGGAACTGGGCCAACTTAAACGCGAATTAGAGCTAACAAATCAAAAGTTGGGCAGTTCCATGCATAGCATAAAGACGTTCTGGTCGCCGGAGTTGAAAAAGGAGCGGGCTCTGCGAAAGGAGGAAAGCGCCAAGTATAGTCTCATAAATGATCAACTGAAGTTGCTCAGCAGTGAAAATCAGGTAAGGCGGCCATTTTTCATGTCCTATTTTGGCCTGATTGATGGAAAATTCCTGTTTTGTCCTTTTTCTTTGCCGCATAGAAACAAGCCATGTTGGTGCGTCAGTTGGAGGAGGAGCTGCGAATGCGAATGCGACAGCCAAACCTCGAGATGCAGCAACAAATGGAAGCGATTTATGCGGAAAATGAACACTTGCAGCGTGAAATCAGTATCCTCCGTGAGACAATCAAGGATCTGGAGTGCCGAGTGGAAACGCAGAAGCAGACACTAATAGCGCGTGACGAGAGCATCAAAAAGCTCCTGGAAATGCTGCAAACGAAGGGTATGGGTAAGTGTCCCCTATTGTGCTGTGTTTCCTTTGCTTCTTTTCTGCCCTTCTCTCTCTCTCTCTTTAATTTTTGTTCCTTGTTGTCTTTGTTTTCGTGTTTTTTTATTTTCTTCGTTTCTCTGAATACACTACCTGATAACGTCATTACCTGGTAATTAATAGTGACCTCATGAACTTCTGACATTTTGCACTCCTGAGTGATGGTGTGTGGCATGGTGTAGCACAAACTGCATTGTGGAGGAGTGTGATGGGCTTTAGGTTTCGTTTTTCTGTACTTCCGCTGGAAGATGGTGTACCTGATTCTATTTGTGTGTTACTCGGTGGCATTTAAGGATATAATTTGATTTTCATAGGGTATCCGCATGGTGCAGATACAGCGCTGTGCTCGATGCTGTGTGGAGCAATTGAGTTTCGAAACTATGCTGATATGAAACGTGATACGAATTATCACTTAGCGGATGCGGGTTATTCGACCCGGATGGCTTTAGGGGGTTTAGTAGGAAGCAAATGATGTTTGCATCATCGCAAGACGCAAAATGAGAGCAGTGGTCATGGAGCTTCATCTAGGTTATTAGTCACACGCCATTAACGATTGTGATATCATGCCATGAGATGTGGAATTCTTTGTCGCTTTAGTGTGGTTGTTAACGAGGGATTCGGTTGGCAAGATATTTCCTTTTCGATGTATCTTAGTTGGGGGGGGGGGGGGGAGTAATGTGGTCAATTTAAGTGGAATGCTTTATCAGCAGGACTGCACTATTTGATGAGATACTAAAGCCATACAACTTTGATTGTGTGCGGAGTAATGAATTGATGGCGTCATAAGGAAAGCTGTTAAATTTTCATATTGCATACATTTTTGCAGGATTTCAGGGAGTTTACTTCTTTTAACTACCAATATCGACGGAAGGTTCCAGGCTTAGCATTTCTAAAGATTTTTTTTTTATTTGAACTTAATTTTTTTATAAGACAATTAAGAAAGGCTTCGTGGTAGAATGGAAGTTTTTCAATAACGACTGGGAAGTCTTGGATAGTACCTTCTAAAAACTTTGATTAGTTTCTCGAAGCGAACACACCTTTTAAAATATCCAATTCGGAGTTGTGCTTGCAGGCAAAACTGTTGATTGAATAGATTGGATCTATCTGAAATTTCGTTGCCTACGTGTCCACCGTGTCCTGTCACCCAGATGAGATGTACTCTGTTTGCGCTGGCTAGCAATGTGAGTAGTTGTAGGCAATCCCATACTAGTTCTGATGTTATGTCGTAACTTTGTAAAGCTAGGAGTGCTGCTTCGCTATTTAGATTTCCTCTGAGACATATTTTTATAGCAAAGATTTCTGCTTGAAGTACGGAGTGACATTTGTCCATGCTTGTGTAGATGAATGTTTTTGTTTTAAAACCGTATGTTCCAGCTCCAACTCCTTCATTTGTTTTTGATCCATCTGTGTACAATACATGAGAATCGTTAGTTTCCTGTGTTCCCAATTCTGACGATTTGGAAATGTTACCTTGAAGTTTGGCTGAAGTTGAATTTGGGTAGACAGTTATCTGTCATGGTGATTCGAAGTATTTCATCTTTATTCAGTTCCATAACAATTTCAGGATGGATTAGCTATGAGTTATCGGCATTATCAGATAAGAGCATGAAAGCTTTGTCATCGCTTCTTTCTGTATCTGAACATGTAGAGGTGAAAGGAGTTGTTTTCATTGCGCTCGTAGTGCATACACAAGCTAGGCTTTGAAGTTTGTTGAGCTTGTCTTGTGTTGACTTTTGTTTCGTTTTTTTTGCCACCATACGGGAGCTGCATATGTGACAATTGGTCTGATTATGGCTGTGTAGAGCCATAACATGACTTTGAGGTTTATCCCCCAGCTTTTGCCAATTAGACTTCTGCTGGTCCACAGAGAGATCCTGGCTTTGTATATGGTTTTTGCGAGGTGAGAGTTCCAAGTGAGCTTTTCATCCGGAGTAAGTCCCAGGTATTTAAATTCCTTTGAAAACTCTATTGTTTCACTAAGCAGAGTGGGTTTTTTTTAGCTTATCCCGATTCCGCCTTTTTGTGAATGCGATTATGGTAATTTTTTGGAGTTGACAGCTGGGCCAACTTTTTTGCACCAGTCGGCAACGAGGTTTAGTGCCCTCTGAAGGAGTTCTGAGATTGGTTCTTTGAATTTTCCACTGATATTAGGATCGCAATGTCATCGGCATATCCTTGGATACGATGGACCATAGTAGGGGCAAAAAAACACCTCCCTGTGGGCAACCTTTCGCAGCCGTAACGCTGATTTTGTCACTTCCTAATGTAGCCTTTATATTTTCTGTTAAGCACGTGGTTTATCCATTTTCATGTGACACTATCTATGCCTGTGTTATGGATGCATCTGTGTATTTGGGCATCTTTGGTGTTGTCAAAAGCTCCTTCGATGTCAAGGAAGCAGCCCACAACAACTTCTTCGCTCGTTAGGGATTTCTTAATTTGGGGGGTGAGTTCCTGAAGAGCATGAGTTGTCGATTTTCCTGGTTGATAGGCATATTGGTTTTTGTCTAATGGTTTACTGTTTAGGTGTCTATCAATCATTGTTTCCATTGTTTAAAGGAAAAAGGAGGTGAGGCTAATTGGACGGTAAGATTTGGGGAGATCGCGACCAGCTTTCTGTATAAACTTGATCGTTAGCTTTCTCCAGCTTTTTGGTATGTTACCCCATGCAAAGCTAACTCTGAATATGTTGATGAGAAACGGGGTTATTTGTGCGCTGCCTTTTTGGATAAGTGCTGGGAATATTCCATCTTCACCAGGGGCTTTAAACGGCCCATTTTATTTTTCTTTCATGAAAAATTCCATTTGATCTCTCCCAGTCCGTTCGTGTTGGTCTGCTCTGTTCTCAAGTGAGCGCTCATTTGAATTTGGTGTTGTTATATGGTTTGGGAAGTGGGTTTCGGCTAAGAGCTGTAGCGTCTGTAGACCGTTTTCCGTATTGGTTCCATTAGTATTTTTCATTATTCCGATTTGATAGAATTCTGTGGATACGAGCACTGCTTGTAGTATCAGAGAGATCCTTTTTCCATGATTCTTGATTATCTCTTCTAATTTCTAGGTTATATTTAGTTAGTGAATAACTGTCAAAACAGTTTTGTTATGTTTTTATCTAAATACTGCGATTGCAACTGCAGAAACCTGGACCATTAATTAGCCATGACATTGTGAATAATGTCATTAGCGATCATTTTTTTAACGAATGTTTGCCTTGAGCTTGTCAATTATCTGAGGTTTGGTGGCGTACACTTTACATTTCAAAAAACACCACGAGGGGTCTAACCTGTTGACAGCTCACGTCCAGGGAAATTTTGTTGCAGAATAATGAGACAACACCCAGCGATATCGATTCCAATCGGCTGTTTTGGCTTCTCTGACGAAAAATGGGCCAATGATGGCCCTTTTGGAGCAAACGCTATCCCTAACAGTTACTTTTGGTCAAGCAATGGTGTTTCATGTGGATTCTCCATTCCTCGTCGGGCCTTGTCGGTCATAGAAATTGCCTTACAAAAATCAGATTCAGTGTCAACCATTGGAGCGATTGTTTGGCCGTATTCAAAGCGACGTAGACGGTCTCTTAATATGCTGAAGACAGTAAAGAAACAGCACTCTCTCTTACCGCTCTAACTATTTTATAGGAACGCCATTGGCATTAAATAACTGCATGTCGATATATCACTGACCCGTCAATAAAAGCGGGACCTATGATTTTCCAAGAATTATTCTCTCAAATCGTCCAAGGGTTTCTCATCCGCGTTTATCTGATCCATGCTTCAGCTCCGTAGAGTAGGACTGGGATGATCAGGGTCTTGTAGTCGAGTGAGGGATTTACTAATAAATTGCCTTCTTAGCAAGAAGAAACGGCAGTTGGTAAGAGTAATCCTTCATTGTTAAAGTTAATAGCGGTAAACAAAGACCCTTACTATCTCAAAGTTATATCTGTCAATGGGGACGTCTCTATAAATGCTGTCATATCATTTTGGACTTTTGGGGTTTTTTCCAGGATCTGCGAAGTGTGAAGATTTGATCAGTTGTGGACTTTCCTGGCGTAAAACCACACTGATAAGGGCCGATCAGGTTGTTGGTAAACCGTTTCAGGCGTTCACATATTACGGCAGATAGCATCTTGTAGGCGATGTTGTGGAGGCTTATGCCTCTGTAGTTGGTGCAGTTCAGAGGGTCTACTTTTTTTCTTGCGACCTGACTTGGTGAATGTTAGTTACCAAGTAAATTCCGCCGGCTTTATAACGCTCGGCGGCCTTGTTAAGCTTAAGTTTGGATGTTGCTACCCTCATTTCATTTATGTCGGGAGGTTGGTAGTTTTCGCTGTCGTCGCCAACATTGAATGGTTCGTTCTGCCTGACTGCGGAATGTTGTTCGTCATCGCCGTTTAACAGTCTGCAGAAGTCTGCATCTCGACAGGAGCTGTTCGAGCCTTGTTTCCTTGGATTTTTCGTTTTACACTTTGATAAAACTTACGAACATCGTTCCTGGAGTGGCACCTCCCTATATCCTTGATCGTGCGATTTTCTTGCTATCTTTTCGCTTTTTTTTGCAAATCTGGTGTTCTTACCTCCTTCTTTGGGCATAGAGCTCAATGGCAGCTCTCGTTTTCACCTGCAGCTTAGCCTTGTAGGCCTCATTCTTGGCTGCAAGCATCCTTATCAAAGCAGGGGTTTCTTACTGTTGGGTGCGAGAAACTCAGCACATGGCATCGTTGCCATCGTTCTTCGAAATTCGAGACTGGTTAATCGAGAGGTTAAGAGATAAGCGCCAGTCTTTCGACATTCCGATATCCGCGTTCTTACCTTGGCTGCAACAAGGTAAAGTTCCGAGCCGATGTTAGCCCTTTGAAATGTTTGGACATCCAAAATGCTGATTGCGTGCCTCTTCTCTATTATAATGTGATCGTTGATATGGAGACCTTATGGATATCTAGGTGAGGAAACCGTGTGCTGGCTATGGTGGCATTTCGTTGCACAGCGAAGTCAATTAGCCTAAGTCCGTTACCAGACGTGTTGTACTGTAGGCTATATTTCCGACAGTATTGCTTAAGATGTCTTCTCTTCCTACCTTTGCGTTAAAATCTCCCAGCACGATTTTAACATCGTACTTCGGTAGTCGCTCATAGGTTTTGTCAAGGAGCTCATAAAAGCAATCTTTAGCTATATCGTCATTTTCCTCCGTTGTGGCGTGAGCGCACATAAGGCTTATGTTGGCGAATTTGGCCATGATGCGAATTGTAACAATGTGTTCGGTAATGTCTTGGAAACATAAGACTTATTGCCGAAGTCTGACACTTATAACAAATCCGCATCCGAATAGTGCCTGTTTCTGCTCACTATATCACGGTCCGTAGTAGATATCACAGTTTTTCATCCTCTTTTTGGACGGCCTATCTCATCGTATTTCCTGGATGGCAGTAACGTCTGCTCTGTAGCAGCTTAGGGCTTTTGCTAGATGTTCGCTTGCACCTGTCCTGTTTAATTTTCTCAAATTCCAGATGCTAATACGACCCTCGTTGTCCTTTTTTCATTTAGCAGGGTCGTCAACAATAAAAGCATTCCTTTGTTAGGCTATTGGTTGCTTCTTAAAAATGTTTTTTTTCCAAAGAACAACCCGAAACCCGGAAGGCCAACATCAATTTACTAGAGGCCGTTGGGCTCTCAGCACAACAATATTTGATTAAGGAACCTGACTAACCCTTGACATTCCTACATTACCTTGTGTCTTAATATGTCGGAGCAGATCAAATAGGTTGTTAACTTCGCCCATTCTAACTGGGACTGTACATGCCACTGTTGACTCCATCTTGGAAATTCTTCTGCTTCCTTCTGGGGAGATATGTTTTTAGGGGACCTTACCCATAGCTAGGTTTAGTCCACGAGTGGCATATTACTTCCCACCTACCTCGAATATTAGCAGAGGGTTCCACTATCCGCCACCCTAGGACGCGTATGAAGGAAGACTATCAACTCCACACGAAATTTGCTACCTCAGGCGTCCTTCGATAATGGGTAGGCGCGCCAGTGATATCATCAAATCGTCGTGGTGTCCCCTATCGCATGGCTTCTTAAACTGTACGTTCACTCTGTCACTCGTCCAGAAACTCTTGAGGATTCTCATATTGGGTAGAAAAGTACTGTTTTCGCATTGAATTTTCCAGATCTAAAAAAACACACCGACAAAGCCCGGTCCGGCTATTGATGAACGGTCTAAGGCTTTTGTACCTACATAACGTCAGATAAGATATTTTAAGAGAAGACTTATCATCGGATGGCCTACCTAGTGGTAGGTGGTACAGTTCCTTTTTGATAGAGCTAAGGTTCTACTCAACTGGCGTACTATGATCCAACCAGCTTGTACTGTCGGGTTAGTGTATCCTAGTAAACAAGATGCTCTTTCGGTAGACATCCGCACATGGTGCGAGTAAAATTGGTAAGCTAACCATCTTTGTGTGGATTTTCCATATCTGCGGGGTCGTTCGAGTACTTATTTGACGGTTCGAGAAAACCTAAAATTTGGTCCTACCAAAATCAACCATGATCGAGTGTCTACTGCCGGCTTTAGTGTAGCTAGACATGGAGTCATATATTCCCGGTAGAGTTGTTCAGTTTGGATACCAATGTTAACACCTAGCTTAGGCCTTGCAGGCGGTATTTTTTGCCACCATATTCAATGGTTAATGGCTCAGTTTTCGTAGCCTTACCGTTTCACCGTCTTTAAACTATGATTAGTCTTGGAGGACGCCTTTTCCTTGTTAGTACAAAGTAAACAAAGTTTTAGCTGAGGGCCTGGCTTTTTCTCTCAACCATTGATGTGTGCGTGCGTGCTTGTTGCACGATGGCGGGACCTTCTGTTTTATGCCGACTTCATACTTGATATGATTTGCTACATCATTACGAGAAGAGGGCCAATGAAAAATCGTTTAGGTGTTGCTACGGCTGGGATTCGAACCCACTAACCATTGCCACTGAGCCCGTCATTGTTAATACCAACAGGATTGTGTTCGAGACTTGAATATCTACAAAATGTGAAGGTGAGTAAAGCCTTGGAACCTGTTGCCATAAATGTTGTGATCGTAGATGATAAACACCATTCCTGGAGTGGGACTTATGTCTTCGATCGCACACCTTTCTTGGTCTTTTTTTTCAGAAAATGTGGTCTTCTTCTCTTTGTTTTTTCTCTAAACCGACACTATATACAGTCCTTGCTGTAACATAAATGGTTGGTGATTTGCTTATTACTAACATTTGACAAACGATAAGTATGTTATTGAGGGGTGGGATAAGCCCAGGATATCACAAGCAGTCTTGCAAAAGGCTTGTTAACAGTCTCGGCAGTGGTCATCGCACACTCAGAAGTATCTAACTGTCATGAAGTGGTTTTCAAACCTGCAGTTTGAACTTGGCTTTGATCTGTGAGTCCTCTTCACAAAAACGAACTTCGGAAACAAAGGTAAAGAATCTAAGCATAGATTTCGTGGTTCAAACCCTTAAAGGAACAGCATCCAATATTATTTCACGGCTCCATCCCTTGCGAAAGCCTAACAAACATTAAGAAGTATCAAACTGTCATGAAGTGGTTTTCAAACCTGCACTTTGAACTTGGCTTTGAACTGTGAGTCCTCTTCACAAAAACGAACTTCGGAAACAAAGGTAAAGAGAATCTTAGCATGGATTTCATGGTGCAAGTCCTTAAAGAAACAACATCCAATATTATTTCACGGTCCCATATCTTGCGAAAGCCTAAAAAACAATCAGAAGTATTAAACTGTCATGTAGAGCTTGTCAAACTTGCAGTTTGAAATTGACTTTGAGCTGTAAGTCCCCTTCAGAAAAACGAACTTCACAAATAAAAGTAAATAAGCTAAATTAGCCTTTTTGAGATTAAATCTTATCTACAGATTAAGTGCAATCAAAGTCAGAAGAAGAGCTTCTCAAACCTGCAGTTTGTCCCTTTTGTTGTGTAAAAAATATAACCTCACAAGCACAAATGAATGTAAAAGATTGATGTCATGCCCTGTATGAGCACTTAATCCTATCTACAGATCAAGCTCAATGATATCCAGAATTTGCTTTAATTGTTCCATACCGTTATTTACCCCATTAAAGTTAATTTTCGTTCCATTTCGCAATTGCCTTCCTAGCTAGCAACCTCTCATCAGGTTTTTATATTTAATTACACAATTACAATCTGGAATTATGTCTGCTTTATCTCGACTTAATCAGAGACACCCTTTCTGCGGCCCCCAGCATTTTATGTAACAATCTAAAGGTACGTTTCCCTCCCTAGAAAACATTCAATTTGTTGTTGATACACCCTTCACAAGTCCTCAAGGACATCAAGTAATACTCTAATGAAAAGTACTTGGTGATAAATTCAAACACGCACGAAACGAGCTGCTCCCGCTCTTAAAAGCTGTTCACATACGACCAAATCAAGGACTATTCAAATGCGAACCGTTATGTGAGCAATAATGTATTTTTGGCGTGTGCCACTAAGATAAGATTTAAATTCCACATTATTGTGCGTACCCATGCTTTCTACACCGACTGTACCTCTTTCCCCCACTGACAGCCATTCGAAGACATAACAACCTCGATCAATCTCTCTCCATACAGGAAACAGGAAAGCTGACAGCACTATAACAGTAGTCACCGACACAGTCGTATATCCTGTCGAACAAAGTAGAATATGAAATGTCCTGCCAAATTCAATTATGTTACGCATACGCCACCGTCGAGACCGTCGTCTAAAAACAAAAATAAATCGGTCTGTCTTTCCTGGACGGACGGCAATCCTTGAAATCGACTCTATCGTTCCAATACTGCATGTGGCATACCATCGAGGTAATGAAATAAATTTAATTTCCCCGGGAAGGCACCATGTCACTAGGTCTCGGTATTTTTGTTGCTCTTTTAGTTTTTCTCACAATTGAAATACATTTCGACATTTCTCATCCGTTAAGTAGTCTGCCGTCTGCGACCGATTGCAATGGGGGGGGATGAGGGTAGGTTGGCTTTTTTTGTGTTCCCAAGTTTACAAGGGCACACATCAAATTGAATTGTAATTCTTCTCTTGGATTACCAAGATGAAGACGAACTGGCTCTGTGTTTAGCCTTCACCTGATATGGTGAACCTATTGCATTGGATGGCAGCCAAAAAGGACAGAAAATCAATTGAATCGCCTCCGAGCCTGGCAAGTGGAAAAACATGCACTCTCTCGATGGCTGGGGCGGATTGACTCTGCCTGGGTGTCGGGAATTTTTGTCAAAGGTCAAATATGTTCAGGTCCGATACGAGTGCCATACAATTATGCATGAACTTATGTTAATTGGTCGTACAGACCGAGGAGTGGCGGCACTTGTTGCGCACTTGAATGCTGCATGTCGGCCGGGCTGTAGTTGAGTTTTTTTTTTTTTTTTTTAATTTCCCTGCTAATAGGTATTATTTTGGCGTCGGCGGTTTAAGGCGTATTGCCGTCACTTGAATTCCAGTGGGGGAACTAGTGCCATTGAACTTTTGCAAAAGGAGTGCTTAGATGGATGTGTGAATGAAAATCGAAATGTGTTAAGAACGCAACGTGATTTAGTATCTAACGAGGTGTAAAAGCGACTCTTAACGAGAGAGGCGTTATACGCTTATTATGCATCAATGGAATTGAAATGTGAAACGTTGTGACTCGGTGTGACGAAGTGCGCCGGTGAGCTGGGGACTGCTAAACGTCGTTTGAGTGAATTATTGTCACAACGTACTAGATTCGTTGAAAGCGTTTCATTGACAAAAAACTGTTGCGAGAGTTTGATTTATTTAATTTCGATTTCGAGAATGATTGTGGTGGTGGTTGCCTTTGCCGATATGAATGGAGAGCTTTTAACAAATGCAATTACTTACAAGGACAGAAAGATAGAAGGAATGGGATTTCGGTTCTGTCAATTTGTACATTTTCGAACAGGAATATTGGTCCGCTAAGGCATCATCAGCATATGGTAGTCAAAAACTAAGTATGGGTGCAATGCAAGGCCATTTATAACGCAGATAGCTTCTTAAAAGTTTCCATTTAAGCGAGACTTAGACAGGAAACAAGATTTTTTAAGTTGTAATTTCTTTATTGAAACGGGCTATGTATGGCATAGCACATAGAGCAAATACTTACTTACTCACTTAAGTAGCGTTACAGTCCGGGATGAACCTGGGCCTCAACCAACATGCCTCTACAATTAGCTCGGTCCTTAGCTAACTGCACTCCAAGTTGGTTGAGGTCGGTTTCTACTTGTGCGCGCCACTTAAGGCGTGGTCTTCCTCTACTGCGTCCGACGTCTGGCTGGGAATCGAAGACTCTGCGAGCCGGAGTATTGTTGTCCATTCTTTCTACATGTCCAAGCCATCTTAAACGTCCAATGCGGAGCTTTTTGACTAGGTGTATGTCGCTGTACAGTTCGTGGTTGAATCTTCGTCTCCATAGCCTGTCACTGCAAACGGGACCGAAGATTTTCCGAAGAATTTTTCTCTCGAATCGACCAAGGATTTCTTCATCCGCTTTTGATACGGTCCATGCTTCAGCGCCGTGGAGCAGGACTGGGATGATCAGGGTCTTATATAGGATCTCCTTCGTAGTTCGAGTGAGGGCTTTACTACTAAATTGCCTTCTTAGCCCGAAGAAACAGCGGTTGGCAAGAGTAATTCTTCGTTTGATTTCTGACGAGAAGTTGTTGTCAGAGTTAATAGCGGAGCCGAGGTAGACAAAGTCCCGTACTACCTCAAAGTTATATCTGTCAATGGTGACGTTCTCTCCAATTCGTCGATGTTGTGTGTCCTTTCGTGTTGACAGCATATACTTTCTCTATACTAGCAAACGTGGCTATGGCATCACGTTGAGTCCTACCAATGATGTCAATATCGTCCGCGTATGCTAGTAGTTGCACCGATTTTTCGAGAATTGTGCCTCTGGTGTTGGCTCGGGAGTTTTGCACAATCCTCTCAAGAATCAAATTGAAAAAGCCACATGACAGGGCATCGCCTTGCCTAAATCCTTTTTTGGTATCGAATGTGTCGGTGAGGTCGTTTCCGACCCTGATGGTGCAGCGAGAATTCTCCATCGTCATCCTACACAAACGGACGAGTTTGGACGGTATACCAAAACTAGACATGGCTCTGTATAGTTCGTCTCTATAAATGCTGTCGTATGCGGCTTTGAAATCGATAAATAGGTGGTGGGTATCGATTTGGACTTCTTGGGTTTTTTCCAGGATCTGCCGAAGTGTGAAAATTTGATCGATTGTGGACTTTCCTGACCTAAAACCACACTGATAAGGTCCGATCAGGTTGTTGGTAGACGGTTTCAAGAGTTCACATATTACGGCAGATAGGGTCTTGTAAGCGATGTGGAGTAGACTTATGCCTCTGTAGGTGGCGCAGTTCAGAGGGTTTCCTTTTTTGTGGATTGGGCAAACGATGCTGAGGTTCCATTCTTCAGGCATGCTTCAACCGACCAGATTTGGCTTATGTTGCTTACCAAGTCATCTCCGCCAGCTTTATAAAGCTCAGCGGGGAGGCCGTCATTTCCGGCGGCCTTATTAAGGTTGAGTTTAGAAATAGAGATACACAGAGCAAATGGCCTCTTTTTTTTAAATGTCCCCTAACAATTTTGCGTAAATATCGCTGAATTTCGTTGATGGGGCGTTGAAGCTCCTTTCTCACTGTACGAGTATATAGTTGTGGGCTTGTTGCCATCGGCCTTTAACTTCAAACAATCTCTTGCGAAAGTCTGATAATCATCCAGAAATATAAAACTGTCATGTAGGGCTTGTTAAACCTGTAGTATGAAACTGACTTTGAACTTTAAGTTCCTTCACAAAAACAACAACAAGGATTCCAATCACCCAAACGCGATAGTGATACACCACAGGAAATGTCTCATGCTGTAATTGAATTTTTTTTACTGGCTGCACAGCATCTTCTAGAAACCACATGTCGTCCACATCAATACCGTCCAATTTAGGAGAAAGAACTCGATTACCATGACACGATATCGAGCATCAGATACAATTACCGCTGGACCATTCTCATTTTCAAAAAAAAAAATGGTCGAATGAGTCCTTCAGCCCAAAATCCCCACCAAACCGTGACACATTGTGTTTGCGATTGTTTCACGACAATCACATGTAGGTTCTCTGATAACATCGAGATACGAATCATGAAGCTGATTCGCATTTCGATGACAGTGGAACCCAAAAAAATGTTTTAAAGCAATTCCGTTCGTCGATCCGCCGGTCCATCTGTCCGTAATGGCAACTTCAGCCTAAGCAGCTTGACCAATTTTTTTAAAACTTATTTTGGTCACAATTCTTGGCAATTTTATTTTTGTTACTCTTAGCAATTTTATGAACGGTAACTCCCATATGAAAATTACAAATAACGTCATTCGTGAAGAAATCCTTTGAAATCCGCTTCCGCTTCGGATGCGGTCCCTGCTTCAGCTCCATAGAACAGGAATGGGATGATCAGGGTCTTGTATATGATCTCCTCAGTAGTTCGAAGAAACAGGGGTTGGCAAGAGTAATTCTTCGTTTAATTTAGGCCAGATGTACTGTCTCAAAGTTGTATCTGTCAATGGTGATATTTTGACCAATTCGTCGATGTTGTGTGTCCTTTCGAGTTGACAGCATATACTTGGTCTTGCCTTCATTGACAGCTAAAATCATTGCTTGCTTTTCTAAACCAGCAAATGCGGCTATGACATCACGCTGAGTGCGACCAAATATCAATATCGTCGGCGTATGCTAGTAGTTGCACCGATTTATGGAAGGTTGTGCTGGTATTGGCTAGGAAGTTTTGCACAATCCTCTCAAGAATGAAGTTAAAAAATTCACATGACAGTGTGTCGCCATGGCCAAATCCTTTGTTGGTATGAAATGTTTCGGCGAGGTCGTTTCCGACCCTAATTCTCCATCGTCATCCTGCACAGAAGGACGAGTTTGAGCGGTATACTAAAACTAGACATGGCTCTGTATTTTTCGTCTGTAAGAAAGCTGTCGTCCGCGGCTTTAAAATTGATGAATAGGTGGTGGGTATCGATTAGAACTTCTTGGGTTTTTTTTCGGGATCTGTTGAAGTGTGAAGGTTTGATCAGTTGTGGACTTTTCTGGCTAAACCCACACTGATAAGGTCCGATCAGGTTGTTGGTAGACGGTTTCAGGCGTTTACATATTACGCCAGATAGGATCTTTTAGACGATGCTGAGAAGACTTATACATCTGTAGTTGATGCGGTTCAGAGGTTCTCTTTTTTTGTGAATCGGGCAGACGATGCTGAGGTTCCATTCTTAAGGCATACTTTCATCCGACCAAAAATTGCTTATGAATTCGAGAATTACTTACCACTCCGCCGCCTTCATACAGCTCGGCGGGAAGGCCGTCATTTCCGACAGCCATCTAAGCTTAAGTTTAGATATTGCTATCCTCACTTCACCTAGTTCGGGTGGTTGGTAGTTTTTGCTGTCATCGCTAAAATTAAATGGTTCGTTCTAAATGACAGCGGAAAATTGGACATCATCGCCGTTTAACAATCTGCAGAAGTGGTTCGTCCATATCCTCAGCATCGACTGTGTCTCAACTACGATACTTCCTTGTTCATCTAGACAGGATTCTGTTCGAGCCTTTTATCCCTAGCGGGCACAGTTGCGCGATGAACTGCCGCGCAGAAGGTCTGGGTTCGATTTCCAGCCGTAGCAACACCCAAATAATTTTTCACTGGCCCTCCTCTCGTGATGATTTGACAAATCATGCGGGAAGTATAAATTTTCAAGAAAAGCTTATCTCAACTAAGCCGTTCGGATTCGGTATAAAACAGGAGGTCCCGCCATCGTGCAAGAAGTACACATGAATGGTTGTGAGAAATCAAGGCCCTGGGTACTAACGAGCCTGTTGCGCCAAAAATTTGTATTTTTTGTTTGTGTCCCTAGTTTTGACGTTTTACACTTTTGAAAAACATCATTCCTGGAGTGGCCCCTCTCTATATCGTCGATAGCTCGCTTTTTTCGGTGTTTTCCCTGTTTCTTTACATATAGAGCTCAATGGCAGCTCTCGTCTTCACCTGCAGCTTAGTCTTGTAATACTGAATGCGTGCCTCTTGTCTATCGCGATGTGATCAGTTTGATTGAACGTTCGCTGATCTGGAAACCGCCATGTCCTTTATGAATATCGAGGTGAAGAAACCATGTGCTGTAGTGGTATTTAGTCCCGAAGCGAAGTCAATTAGCCTAAGTCCGTTACGAGACGTGTTGTCGTCTAGGCTGTCTTTTGCGACAGTAGATACTGCTTGTAGAAACAGTCTTTCTCAATATCATCTATTTCCTCCGTCGGATTGTAACAATGCGTTCGCTGTGTTCGTCTTCAGAGCATAAGACTTCTTGCCTAAGCCTGGCACTATTAACAGATCCACATCTGAATAGTCGATAGTTTCTATTCACTATTGCATGGTACGTAGTAGAAGTCACAGTTTTTCATCCTCCTTTTGTCCGGGCCATGCCACAGTATTTCCTGGATGAAAGTAATGTCTGCTTCGTAGCAGCTTAGGTCCGCGCATCTGCATCTCTCCTGTTTAAAGTTCTCTCATTCCAGGTGCAGATTGAAACGACGTTGTCATTTTCTCGTTTATCGTGGTCGTCAAAAATAAAATAAGTCCTTTCCGAGGCTCTTGATTGCTTTGTAACAACAATTTTTCCTGTGAGTGGGTAGTTGACCCAAAGCATAACTCCCATAGCAAAGTTGAGATTCGACTTCCATAATATCTGCATTAGCAGTGCTACCCAACCCAAGAAGTCATACAATTTCTCAATTTCTGATAGCGGTTGCTCTTGGTATCAGTTAATGGACTCCAATGGCTGCCCAATATCTTGATCGTATCTTCCATGTATATCCTAATGTCATGATGAACTGTTAGTTAGGTTAGGTTTAATGGGTTTTTGAAGCCCAATTGAGTCGTCAAACCCCCCAAGGCCTACGTGTGCCCACAGCGATACCCTTGATTGCACCTGAAAAGAAAGCTTCGTTAGTGAAAAGAGTGATACTTAGGTGATGTGTGCTGCTCCATTAGCTTCAAAGAGGTAGTTGCTCCAAGCTCGACTTGGAGCAGAAGCTGACGTACTGTTTTAAAGGTGTTGTAGCTATCTCTGTCAAGTAGTAAAAGCTGCCGAGGAGTTTTTTTACGGTTTGTAATGATGAACTGTTACTAGACCATTTTCTGAGGTGAAATCCACCTTCCTTTAGAATGGAAATCACTAGAGATTGTGTCTCCCATTAATCGGTTAACATCCCTCTCCCAGACATCACATCGTCGACATGAAAATCCTTTTTCACGATTTCTGGTGCAATAGCAAATCGTTCGTGACTGCCAGTGGCTAGTTGTTGAAGCGTTTTGACAGCTATGTATGGTGCTGCTGCTGCCCCATATGTAACTGTGATAAAATTATCGGTTGTCGTTTACTTATGACACATTCTCCTTTGGTAATCCTGATGATTGCTGCAGATTCTTATCTGACCAAACAGCTTTTCGATTTCCACTGAAAAGACGTATTTATGCTGTCGCCATCGCTCTAAAATTGTTGTTAGATCTTCTTGGAGCCCGAGCAATATTTACACCGGTTTATGTTCCTGCAGATCCATCAAATACGACTGGTAATTTTGTGGTTATAATATCTGGTTTATACACAGCATGATGTGGCATATAATAAACTTCGCATTGTCGGTTTTTACTGTGGCATACTTTAACCATGTGTCCAAGATCAACAAACTCCTTCATAAGGTTGATATATTATTTTCTCAGGGTTTCATCGGCATTAAACCTACTTTCAAGTTGAAGTAGTCTAGCTATAGCTCTATGTCTTGATTCTCCTAGTTGCGTTTTGAAATTTCTATTCCCACGTCATGTTTTACGCGCTTCCAATCCTCGTTCAATGGTTCTAACCAACAAACCTCGGACTGTAAATGGCACCTTTGACGCGTTTTACTTCTCCAAAAACTCACAAATTTATTTCATTTGCATAATAAAATCCCCAATTATGTCACAAAAAAAAACGAGGCCACTAATGTCTAAACCACAACGCATTTCCATCAACAATCAGCCTCTTTTTATAAATATGTAAATACACGTCCATAAACACTGCCCTAACCGCAAACTGTTAATGACATTACACATTATGTCAACAACAGAAAAAGGGCACATTAATCCTTTTGAAACCGGGGCACAAAATTACAACTAAAATCGTTTTGTTACCCTTTTGTTAATCGCCACCTGCCTTTTTCCAACTCCTAAAGGAGTCTCCGATAAGAATCCTTTTCTGTATTTTCATTTAAATTGCCTACCATGACCACACACAAACCAAAAGCTAAAATCACCATCACTCTCTCTCGGTCCCAATGTGTGTGCATAAACTCTGTGACCTTTCAAAAAAAAAAATAAAAATCAACTCAGCTCCCTACAACAAAAAGGAACCGCCTGAAACGAAATCCTTCACTAATACCTCATTTTTAATTTATACGAAAAAAAAACAGTATCAGCACGCCAGCCGCCATCTCCTTTGCACAAAAAAAAAAACAAAAAAAAATTCTTCTACTCACCACCCCACATTTAATGTTTTTTTTATGTTTAACATCCTTTTCCAATTGCTCTCATTTTTGTTCTCCTTAGGCAAAGAAGAAGAACGTCAAATGTTCCAGCAGATGCAGGCGATGGCTCAGAAACAGGTATTTCACAAAAATCAAAATAACAAAAAAATCTTTGAAAATCCATTTTGACATTTTCGGTCTCTCCTTTCTTGCATTTTTACTTATAAGAATAAAAAAAAAAAACTTTTTTTTAAAAAAAAACTAAAATACGGAAGATAACTTTTATCTTAGACATAAAAATAGAAAAAAAAAATATCTAGAGAAAAAAAAATTATTGTAAAGTGCTTTTTATAATCTTGTGCGTATTGGAGTTTTATTTATTTTTTTCTGTGTGTGTATCTTTTTTTTTATTGTTATCCTTCACTGTCTTTTGTATTTTTTTTTTTGTTTTAGGATTTGTCACCCTGTTGTTTTCTTTTGTCTTCTCTTCTTAAATGATATATCTCCTACCTATAATAGTTTTTTTCTACATTTTTATTTCTTTAATTATTTTTCGTAATTAATAATATATTGAGCCTAATCATCCCCCATTGTGTGCTAAACGAAACTAGTAAAACAAACAAAAAACAAAATGAAAACATAGAACAAAAAAAAAAACAAAATTGCCATTTAGTGGTTTTGCTTCTTTGGGTCTGTTTGCGCTTTAATATGATGCTTGTCAAACATACACTGCTCTGCTATTTTAGTTAGCCATAGCCATACTCGTGTACATATATGTAGATGAAATTGCTTAGATATGGTTCGTAACATACACACACACATACAAGTACATGTACTGTTATATTTAAAAAAAATAATAATAACACAAGAAACAGTGGGAATAACAACAACAACACCATTCACCCAATTTCATTTGACATACTCTATATCTATATGTATTCTCTTTTAAAAGATTGACAACAATGCCATCTATGGGTCATTACATGGACATCGCTTGAACTGAATGATGGATGATTTTTGTGTGGCTTTATAAAATAAAATAGTGTTGACTGATACATATATAACCTATAACCTATATATATATGTGTATATACATCTATGTGTATGTTTAATTTGTTCCTTTTGTAAACACACTGCAGTCAAATAGTTCACCAACACCTTTTTAAATACCAACAAAAAAATGTTTATAATTTTGCATAAATATTATGTATCCCACTAGCTTTTATGTGTTTTTTTTTTTTGATTTTGTTGTAGACTTCTGAAAAAGTATTTATTGAAAATATCACACACATTAACACACACAAACATATTTGAGTTTTACTCTTACTTTTCACGGAGTAAGGTTATATGTTTTTTTTTTCTTGCAAATTCGAAGATTTCGTTGCCGAAGATCGTATAAAGGTGAAGATTTGGATGAAACATTAAACGGGGAATAATCGTGCAATGATCGACATCGATTTGGAGCAAAATTTTAAGAAATATATAAAAAAAAAAGAAAACCAGTACATTACTTTTATTCACCCCTGTAGGAAATAGGATGCTTTTGATCATACAGAGTTGGGTATCCATTTTTTTTTTAAATTATGACTTGCCTAAGCAGTAATATACATATCGACCTAAAAGATCTATTGTGCTTGCCGTCAGATGTTTTTAGGTAAGTAGCGCTTCTACTTTCCTAATGTAGCTGATAATACTTTCAGCCGAAGATTTCCTCAGTTCTTCGGGACTTAAAAATTCCCTGAAGAAAGATTCCCTTCTCATACTGTAAAGGGCCGGGCATTCACATCTGATATGCTCTGCTGTTTCGTCTTCTCTAGACATAGTCTGCACTCCGGTGAGTCGACTAGATGCATTTTATTTAGGTGACCGCAGACCGTGATGACCAGTCGGGTAGCCTACTAAGTTTTTCATATCGTGCCTGCGAAGATTTAGTATCTTATTGGCATCCGATTTGAAGGGCTGATCATCCCTTTTGGCCTGTCTTAGGCCTGGGATGTTTTCCCAGTATGAAAAACATTAATTTTGTTCCCAGTTTTTTACAACCAGATTTATGACTGTTTTGGGGATTGCACAGAAGGGTTCAGGTCCAATGAAGGGGGTTTCCGAACCTTTTCTGGCTAGTTCATCAGCTTTTTCGTTACCATCAATTCCCTTATGTCCGGGGACCCACCATAGTCTGGTTTTGTTCCTGGAACTGAGTGTTTGAGGGAGTTCAAGCAGTGTAGTACTGATTTGGAGTCAATAATGTGTGAGCTTAGGGCTTTTATAGCTGCTTGAGTGTCCGTGAATATATGGATGTTTGCGCCTTTAATACCTGAGTTGTGTATTAGGTTTGCGCATTCATTTATGGCATGGAGCTCAGCTTGGAATACACTAGGGTTTTTTCCCATAGGTAATGGTAATGGGTGTCCATTAACGTTCCACATTATTCAATCATGATAAAAAGGAAATTCTCACAAAAATTTTATTTCACACGAAATTTGTTGCATCGTTCTTATTCCTCCGACACTAAATAATCCAATTTGTGGCATTTGTCAATACCTTTACTAGCCTTACTAGAAGCAGGTATGTGGCATTCTCTGCACAGGTCTTCAAATTCAGTTTATTTATGGACGGTAAACATAAACCCCACAAACAAAATCACAAGGGGTCAGTCGGGCACTCCAAATCCCCTTATTAAAATGAGGCGCTCTTGGTAGGGTTCCCTCCTAGCAGCCATTTATGCCCTTGAAGTATGAGCCATCCCTCCGTTCTATTAGAACCAAATGGCTACCTTTGCATCGTGGACTATATTTGGCCCATCACTAAATATTTTAGTCTCAGACTTTTCTGTTTACACCGTACAGGGCTAAATGCTGACCAACCTGGATAGCAAATCTACATTTAACGAATTTGATGCGCTATCTGACTCCATCTCAAGAATTGTATCCCTACACCCTCGCACTGAAATCGTCATTACGGGCGATTTCAATGCACACAATTCTTCGTGGCTTCGACATTCTGGACAGGCAACACCCGAAGGAAGGTATGTCGAGATCTTTGCTGACATAAACAACTTAACTCAGCTTGTAAATGGGCCAACGCGCATTCCGGATATTGATAGTCAAGCCGCCAACACCCTGGACTTGTTTTTAACATCTCACCCCGACAAATACACCATAAATGTATTATCGCCTCTAGGCACGTCAGACCACTGTATCGTATCAGCTAATTTGACGTACTCCAAGCACATAGTTAAAGAGCAAATTCCTAAAAGAACTGTATGGCATTACGAGAAAGCCAACCGGGAAGCTCTAAACGGTTTCTTTAAGCATTTTAACTGGTCATAATGCTTCCCCGATAATGACGTGGATGCTACAGCTCATGCTATAACTAACACCATTCTCCTGGGTATGAAATCCTGTATCCTTCACCGGGTAAAGAGTATCAAACCGAAGGTAAACGGGTGGTATGATTCGAGCTGTAAAGAGGTTGTTAGGGTGAAAGAGTTATGTTTTCGGTCATATAAAGCCAACCCAACTGAGGAAAACCGTTTAAAATTCAAACGAGACAGAAATAACTGCAATGCCCACATTAAGCGTGTCAATTTCTTCCACGACCAAAAGTTGAGGCAAAAAATGCTACTATGTCCCAAAGGTAGTAAACACTTTTGGTCGTTTGTAAAAAACATTAAGAATTCGACCTCATCTTCCATCCCAACGCTCATTTACAATGACATTCCAGCTGTCACCTCCCTAGACAAAGCCAATCTGCTCGCTGCTCATTTTGCAGCCAATTCCACGCTGCCAGATTCTGGCCAGTCTCCCCCTGTACTAGAGAACGTAGAACATTCTATGGGACCAATTCACTTTCGTACTCGTACAGTCGCAAGAGTATTAATCGATCTTGACATACACAAATCTTCTGGTCCAGATGGTATCCCCCCCATAATTCTGAAGAGTTGTTCTTCAACGCTGGCAAAACCACTGCGTAAGCTTTTCCATCTGTCCTATTCATCAGGACTCTTTCCGAGTCGATGGAAAACTGCATTTGTACAGCCCGTCCCCAAAAAAGGCGAATCTTCTTCTCTCTCCAACTACCGACTAATTGTACTTACCTCCCTTCTTTCTAAGGTCATGGAAACGCTGATAAACCGTCAGCTTATGAAATATCTTGAATCACGAAAACTCCTCAATGACCGACAATATGGTTTTCGTAGCAACAGGTCCACTGGTGATTTGATGTCATATCTCACCGAAAAGTGGAACCAATCAATCCACGTTTGTGGCAAAAACAAGATCGTTGCACTTGATATTTCAAAGGCATTTGACAGGGTTTGGCATCAAGCCCTTTGAAAATGCGTGCTTTTGGTATCGATGATACTCTTCTTCAATGGATTAGAAACTACCTCTCGAAACATTCAATTCAAGTAGTTTTGGAGGGTTTCAAGTCTGCTACTCACCAAATAAATGCTGGTGTTCCCCAAGGCTCAGCTTCCTCATTTTTATTAATGACCTATTGTCTGCAACTTCTAATCCAATCCATTCCTTCGCTGATGACAGTACCCTCAGCTTTTCATATTCGTTCTCGAATTCACGCCCCTCACCTTCGGATGTGGAAGAAAAACGACAAAATATGTTAAGTTCATTAAATTCCGACCTTGACAGCATAATTAAATGGGGTAAATCTAATAGAGTGGAATTTAATGCTTCCAAAACGCAATGTTGTCTTCTGTTATCGAAGCGAAACCAAACTTTACAACCACTATCCATGAGTGGCACTTGCATCGTCGAAACCGAAAAACTTTCCATGATCGGTATGTATGTTAGTAACGACCTTTGTTGGAACGACCACATATTCGAAATCGCCAAAAATGCAGCAAAATGTCTAGGTTTCCTCAATCGATGTAAGAAATACTTCACCCCATCTGATCTGGCCTCAATATATAAAGCGTACATACGCCCCAAACTTGAGTTCAACGCCCACATATGGTCAGGTGCAGCCAAAACATCATTGCACCTACTAGATAGGATACAAAAGCGTGCGATAAAATTGATAGGAGATCCAACCATAGCGAACTCCATAGTTTCGCTCGAACATCGTAGGAATGTCTCCTGCCTTACACTCTTTTACCGCTATCACAACAACAAATGCTCAAACGAAATAGCCTGCTGCATTCCGCCCCTTCAACAATTCAACCGTAATACTCGCCGTACCACGAATGCTAATCAGTTTACCCTAAAGCTTATCTTCGGACGTACTATGAAATATAGAGATTCATTCCTTAACCGAAAAAAACTTCATTAGACATCTTTGGTGTAAACGTAGTCAACATCAGCGAACTCTTTTGTTTCGCTCGAACATAGTCCTGCCTAACCTTGTTTTACTTAAATAATAACCGGTTGCATGCCTTCTATTCAACAATACTCGGTACGCTATGAAATGATCTACCAAGCTCTGTTGTTTCTTCCCATTAGAACTTACAGTCATTTATAACCAATTTGCATCGGTACCTCCTTTCTTCTTATTCCTAATTTCCTTAACGCCCTTACTGTGCTATAACGCCCTTACTGTGCTGTAAGGGTATTCATAACCCCTTAATTGCGTGCAAATTACAAAAAAAAAAAAATGTCTCCTAAGTTAAATTCATCTAGTCGGTCCGAATCTGACCTGATTTTCGTCAAAAACAAAAACAGGGTCCAACATCCCAGCTGAGAAAATGGACACTACAACTTATATTCTCGGAGGTTGGTGGTAAAATAGGTTTAAACGTAGTCCACATCAGCCCAAATTATAAGCGATATTCGCAGTGACTCTGGGACGAATAAGAAAATTCCTCGTTATTATAACAACTACAGTTGAAATTATGGTGATGTCTCCTAAGCCCATGTCCATGCCTCATCTAATGGGTGATTTTTAAGCATAGTTTTTTAAAAATCGAATAAAACACTCAAATTTGCATCAAATGCTCAAAATTGTTATTTTAATCGATAAATAGGCCTTTGCTATTTACGTTTTAAAGACAACTTCATGTAAATTTTGTCCGCGGCTTCGTTTCAAATGGTCCATTCGGAAGGTCCTATTTTGCGTCACTTTTTCGAGCATTTCGACCTGTATTGCACGAATTACGCGTATTATGTTATCCTGTAAGGCTTCAATCGTGTTTGGCTTGTCCACATAGAGTAACGAATTTACATAACCACACATGAAATAATCAAGAGGCCATCAGTGCCATTTCGAGATATAAGCTGCTCACCAAATTCATCCTTCAATATTTCCATTGTTTCACAAGCTGTGTGGCATGTGGCACCGTCAGCCAACTGGGACAAAAAAAAGTCGCGTACCATGGCTCGATATCGTTCGCCGTTGACGGTAGCGTTTCATATACGTCTTTGAAGAAAAATGGAAGAAAAATGGCAGAGCTGAGAGCATACTGAAAACTTTTCACTTTGACAGATGACTTTTTGACGCCATTACTAACCAGTGCTGCCAATCTGAAAACATAACTCTTAAAAAATCATTCGTTATATATATATAAAGGAGAGTGACGCTATTCTGCTTATTTGGTCGGAGACCAAGAAAATTCCCGAAAAATCCACGAAAATCCACAAAATACATTTTGTATGGAGCGATTTTACGAAGTCAGGTGACGTTTATGTTAGGTTAGGTTAGGTTAGGTTGGTGGGTTGATGAGGCAGACGGTGTGTGTCTTCCCTCATCGCACTCAGGTCAATATAGACCCATTGTGATGCCCGTTGGGGGTTCACTTGTGTGGTTGGTTCATTCATTGTCCCGTTACTGTCCATTGTTGTTAGCCTCTTTCCAGCCATCCAGATGTTGTTGCAAACCTGACAAGATTAGGGAGAGGGATTTCGGATAGATCCGTGAGGTCATGGAAAAAGTATTTTCCTAAGATTCTCATTCTTAATTGGCTGTGTATTTCTTCATCACCACAGCCTCTACAGAGGTCATCATCTATGAGATGCATTTTCAGTTTGTGGCTTTTTAGTAAGTTGTGTCCAGTAAGAATCCCAACTATAGTAGAGACAGATTTCCTGTTTCAACGAAGTAGTTTATGGGTTCTGACTTTGTCATACTCAGGCCACATCCTTTTGGATGTTTCACAGGTGGGAAGGGAGTTCCACCTGTTTTTGGCAGTGATTAGTGTTTTCTGTCCCACCCGAGATTTGAGGTCACATAGTGGTGGTTTGTCAGGCTGGTCTGCTTGGTCAATGCTGGAGGCGGATCCTTTTCTTGCCAGTTCGTCAGCAATTTCATTGCCCTGTATGCCTCTGTGTCCGGGGACCCAGCAGAGCTTAACATTAGGTTGGACGCCAAGAACCTTTAGCTCTTCACGACAACGTTTCACAAGCCGAGATTTTATTTCGACAGCAGAGATAGCTTTTATTGCAGCCTGACTGTCAATAAAGATGGTGATATCATCTGGTGTTATCGCATTGAGGTCGCTTTGGCTGCCTCTGCTACTGCCAATATTTCGGCTTGGAAGACACTGCTGTGCTCAGGGAGACGAAATGTACTGTTTAGCTTAAGTGTTTCTGAAAACACTCCAGCTGCAATGACTACATCCATTTTTGAACCATCAGTGTAGATGGATATTGTTTCGGGGCCCAATTCGTTCCTCTCCCACTCCTCTCTGCTTGGGAGGATGCAGGAGAATGGTCTTTGAAAGTCATGGTGAGGCAGCATGTAGTCAGAGGATACAGCTGAGCCCAGATATCTGTGTAGAATTTGGGCATGTCCTCCGGAGTTCAATTTCCAGCAGTTGAGCTGGCTGATTCTTAGAGCACATTTGGCTGCAGATTCTTGCATGTAAAGGTCTACCGGTAGCAGGTTAAGGATGGTTTCCAGTCCCGCTGTTGGTGTGGTTCTCATTGCGCCAGTAGCGCCCACACATGCTATCCTTTGTACCTTTGTCATATTTTTCAGATGGGTGACTTTATTTGTGGATTGCCACCAGACAAGCCCCCCATATGTTAATATAGGCCTCACAATGGCCGTGTACATCCATAGGATGATCTTGGGGTTCGGACCCCAGTTTTTTCCGAATATTCGGTTACACGTATAGAAAGCGACTGTGGCCTTTTTAATGCGCTCGCTCACATTTAAGTTCCAGTTGAGTTTTCTAACAAGAATGACACCCAGATACTTTGCACTATCGGCTAGTTTGAGGGTAGTCCCATCGAAAGCCGGTAGGTCGAATATTGGTATCTTCCTCTTATTCGTAAAGAGAACGAGTTCCGTTTTCTGGGTGTTGATGCCAAGCCCACATTGTTTGAAGTTTATGTTACTTTATGCCAAATTTGTTTTTTGATGCATCAGTTTGAACTGTCAAAACATTTCTCATTTCGTTAATTCTCGCCAAAATACGATCAAACAATGTTATCGCATTGGCCGTTGTATCATCTGTCATTGTAGCAACTTTATTGGATGGAGCCAGAACAGCTCATTCAACAGTTCCGCTGCCTCTGAATATTCGAAGTAACCCGGGTTAAATGTTCAACATAAAAAAAAAACAATTATGGAGGGCCAAAGTGCTGAAATTATGCAGGATTATCATCTGGGATGAATGCAACACATTCTCGAAATAATTGTTAGATATCGGTGATGGAAAAGTTGCTGTCAAAAACCGATTGCATAAAATTATCCACCGATTTCTGCACAATCGTTGATACGCGAAATGCTCTCATTAACCGCATATTCCCTGATGTATTTACATAGAAAGGCAGAAAGAGCCATTTTGACAGAATATCACTGGATATGCTAGGCATGCCACCACACCTTCTACGAAATTTGAAAGTTGGATCTCTGGTTATGTTACCTCGGAATTGGAACCCACCACGGGTTCATGTGCATAAAATTAATGAAAAACATTATTGAAGCCACCATTTGTAATATAAAATTCCCAGCCAAAAATGTTCTGCTGACACGCATTCCAATGAATCCTTCAGACTCGATAAATGAATTCAAACACATCCAATTTACTATTACATTGACAACAAGGACAAACGATATCCGTTTGCTTCTTAGATCTAGGCCCACCATGCTTTTCACATGAACAATTAAACGTGACACGACGGTCACTGTCCACAGCGCACAATTCCTCTTTCTTTCATAGATCCCATCAAAACATATCCGTTTGATCTTCATCAAGTATGGACCGTCATCATACTCAGGCTAGGGGAGACCTAAAGTATATGGGTCGAATCAAAATCGCTAGCTGAGTCGATTGATCTATGTCTGCCCGCCTGTACGTCACCAGTTGATGGGCCTTAAATTTGAGTACACGTACTTTTCGTTGCGACCACCAGTCAAAACATTTTTAAAATCCATTTATGTTGACTTTCGCCAAACGGTAAAGAATGTTGAAAAAGTGTCTGAATAACAAAAAGTTTTTGACGCACCCACTTTTTAATTTTTAATTAAAAAAACATTTTCAGTCAAATTTTGAAGAAATTCGAAAAAAAAACTTTCGACGCATTGCTTATATTAATGTGAGCATTTTATCTGCAGAACCTTTTAACCCACGCCCACATTTTGGGGCGTTTTCTTATTAGGTCGATTTGTGTACCCTACTCACTCAAAATCGTCCTTTTTTGGACGTGGGGCTGAGAGAAGTCTTCTTCAAAACAGCCATCGTGAATCGGGGCAATGGACTGCCTACTCAAAATCGTCCTTTTTTAGATCTGGGGCTCAGAGAAGTATACTTGTCTTTTCTAGTATTAGACGTTGATCCGGAACCAAATTTTACCCTCCACATATGATTGGGTCCACCTGAATCGACATTGCACCTCCCAGATAGGATTCAAACGCGTGCGAAAAAAAACTTTTAGGAGACAAAGGAATAGCGCACTCTTTTGTTTCGATCGAACATAGTCGAAATATCTCCTGCCTAACCTTGTTTTATTTTAATAATAACCAGTTGCATGGCTCCCATTCAACAATGCTCGATACACTATGAAATGATCTACCAAGCTCTGGTTTTCCTTCCCATTAGAGCTTACAGTCATTTATAACCTATGTGCATCCTTTCTTCTTATTCCTAATTTCCTTAACGCCCCCACTGTGCTATAACACATCAAGGGTATTAATAGCCCCTTAAGTGAGTGCAAATTACAAAAAAAAGAGAAATGTCTCCTCAGTTCAATTCATCTAATCGGTCCGAATTTACTGCCTCTGTGACCTGATTTTCGTAAAAAAAATAAACAGGGTCCAACATCCCAGCTGAGGAAATTGGACACCACAACTTATATGAATGTTGGTGGTTAAACAGGGCATCTTCTCTGATGACTCATTCAGACAAGTAAAAATATGCTTCATCACTGAAATTGCGTTCTCTTGAAATTTTTCGAGAACCTCCTTACATGCGTCCTTTCGAAAATTTAAGTCGCGTTCGGAGAGTTACTGTAAATCGCCAACTTGTAGTTATGGTGATGAATGTGATTGTACATAATTCGATCGCTGAACGATCGGCAAGTCCAAGACAAGGATCATGTTTGCGCGCAGAACGCCATGGTCATTTCAGGATAGAATGTTGTCAGGTGATCTGATATGCCAGGGGACTCAAGTTCTTCATGTTGTCACACTCGCAGTTTGTCTGAACCTAGTAACTCAAATGCATTTTTTTTTATTTAATGGGCTTCCAACCTGTTGAGGATCTCTACCTAAACAAGACAGCTTTCCACCCTTTCCGAACATATGCACGTTGGGTCCAAGTGTTCCGTCCAATGCATCCGCATTTATTTGTTTCTTACACTGGTGTGGATCGATCCTGCTTTTCGTCTGGAACATTAGGGGACGTATTTTTACCGTCTGTACTACACCCTCATCTTTGTAAGGTCATATAAAAATCGCAGTTTTTTCTTCTCTTCCATTCGCCTTCCCGCATACCGAATCAAAAATTTGACGAAGATTTTTTCCCTCAAAATTGCCTAATATTTGCTCCGCTTGCCTTCTTATAGTTCAGCGCTCGGAGTCATAAAGTAGAACTAATAGACTTTCTGTCTGACAGAGCAGACATTGGCATACTTTTTGTATAGCCTCTTGCGAAAGTTTGACAAACAAAAAACTGTCATGAAAAGCTTCTTAAATCTAAAGTTCGAAATCGGCTTTAAAATGGCGGTCCCATTCTTTGTACTTAAAATACATCAAAAATATTTTGCTACTTCAGTGTTAAGTAATATAGCTGAATCAGGTTTGATGAAAGTCCGAATTCAGTTATTACTCTATAACACTTTAGGCGGTGAAATCTGAAATTCGGCGGTGAAATCTGAACTTCGAAAGCTGTAAGTCCCATATATTGCGCCAAAAATACTTCAAAAATACTTTGCCGCATCAGTGTTAAGTTTCATAGTTTTAGCAGTTATGATGAATGTCGGAATTCAGTCAAAACTCTATAAAACTTTTGGCAGTGAAATCAAAAATTTGGCGGTGATATATATAGTTGGAAATTGGTTTCTTTAGAGTAAAATGCTTCAAATATACTTTGCTACCTCAGTGATAAATGATAAAGTAGACCCAAGATGAATTTCCGAATTCAGTTATTACTCTATAGAAACTCCTGGCGATGAAGTTTTCACCCACCGCTTTAAATTCGATGAAATGATTATGGGTCTTGACTTAAAATTCGTTGGTCTTTTTTTAGCACTTGCATTAGTGTGAAAATTTGGTCTGATGGAGATCTGCCTGTTCGAAAGCCACACAGCAAGTATATTGCATTTCGATGCTGGCATATTACAGGGTGGCGCACCAATTGTGCTACAATAAGAAATTCAAATAACTTTTTTTTTAATCGATGTATTTCATTTATTTTTTTTTTATTGGTTAGAAAATTAAATTTTATTTTAAATAGTTAGTTGTTTTTAAAGATTATAGATCGCAAATGACCTCCACGCTCTCCCACGCATATGCGGCACCTGATCAAAAAATTATTCATTGCGGCCTGAAGAGTTGAAGTTGGGATCGCCTCAATTATTATCGTTATGGACTCCTTTAATTCAGTTAAATTCCTGGGCTTCGTTTTATACACCTCTTGCTTGACATAACCCCATAAAAAGAAGTCTGGTGCAGTCAGGTCAGGTGACCTTGGGGGCCAGCGAAGAGTGGAGTTCCTAGAAATTAATTTGTTTGCGAATTTTTTGTTTAGCTCCGCCATAACTGGTCTGGCTATATGTGCAGTTGCTCCATCTTGCTGAAACCAAACGCTGTTGAATGGTATACGTCTTCGGCGCAGTTCTGGGTAAAAAAAACTCCTTCAACATCTTTAAATAACGGTCCCCATTGACAGTAACGGTTACACCGTTTTCTTCAAAGAAGTACGGCCCGACAATACACCTTGATGAAACTGCGCACCACACAGTGACTCGTTCTGGGTGCAGTTCCGTCTCATGGAGCATTTCTGGATTAGACTCTTTCCATATACGGCAATTTTGCTTGTTTACATTGCCGTTAAGATCAAAATGGGCCTCATCAGACATGAACAAACAATTGATCAATGTGTTGTCTTCTTCGGCCATTGATATCATTTTTTGGCGAAATTCCAGGCGAACAGGCAAATCCTGAGGGTTTAACTTGCTAGTAATTTGGACTTTGTACGGAAACAAGTTTAAATCGTCATGAAGTATCCGTTGTAATGACCGTCTAATAACTCCAATTTGCCCCGATAAGTTTCGGGTCGAAACGCTCGGATTGGCCTGTATTGCAGATGCTACTGCTGCGATTGTATCCTGAACCCGAACATTGGCATCTCGATGGTACGGCCTTCGTGCGATGCTTCCAGATTCGGCAAACATGTTTACAAACCTCATAATGGTCCATCTACTCGGGGGATTACCGCCAAACTCCCGCCTAAATTCCCTTTGGACGGAAATGACGGACTGCAAAGCATGGTACCGTTGCACTATCCAAATTCTTTTCTCCGTATCCCAAGCATCCATTTTTATAAATCTAAATAGTAACCTACAAAATAAAAAAAAATAAGCCGATTACTCACACAGAAAAAAAGTTATTACGTTTTATTTTTGTAGCACGATTCGTGCGCCACCCTGTATGAAGATAGATAGATAGATTTCTTTATTTCGTATTAACATATCTTTTTAGCATAATTTAGTAATCGCACAGCATAAGGTACAGAGATATGATACATTTATATCTTTCATCTGAAAAATGATTTCAACAGTATAGACACATTAAATATTGACATTTATGAACATAGGTTTTGAAGGAAAATACGATGAAAAACCTTCAATAAGGGGTTTCAACACCAATTTTTTATTTGGAGGGATGGCCTCCCATACTTGGTGAAAGACATGAGATCACGTTTCTTGTAGATGGGACATAATATGAAGTTGATATTTCAGACATTCGGCATTTTCTCGTCCATTTAGACTTGGTTTATGATTTGGTGCTTGCATAATTCCATGGTACCACCTCCATGTTTGAATAGCTTCCTGGTAATCGATCAGAACGGGCTAAGTACTTGATCTTTAGCTTTTTGATGGCTACTCTGACTTCTTCAATACTGGGAGAGAGTTCGGTTCGATACCTACCCAATCAATTTCTCGAAATCCCATTTATCAGAGATTATAAATGCAGCCTAAATAAAGGGTGATCCATTTCGAGGTTCCCTACTTTTTTAAAGAAAAAAAACACAGAAAATTCAAATTTAATGGAGAATGTTTATTATCATTTGAAAGAACATTCTTTGGCATTTATTTTTTGAAGATTAAGTTGGCCGTTGCTACGTCGCAGATGGTCCATCCGTTGAGTCCAATTTTCGATCACTCGTTCGAGCATTTCGACTGGTAACTGGCGAATGACACGCGTGATGTTTTCCTCCAAGGCCTGAATCGAAGCGGGTTTGTCGGCATAAGCTTTTGACTTTACATATCCCCACAGGAAAATGTCTAACGGTGTGATATCACACGATCTTGGTGGCCAATCGACCGGCCCAAAACGTGAAATTATGTGCTCACCGAAATGTTCTCTCAATAAGTCCATTGATTGATGCGATGTGTGGGAAGTGGCGCCGTCTTGCTGAAACCAAATGTCGCCGAGATCACGAGCTTCAATTTCAGGCATCAAATAGTCGGTTATCATGGTCCAAGTTGCTGCGAACGGCGCCGAATCGACTCTCCACGGTCTTCGTGTACACTCTCAGCTACGGCCGCTATATTTTTTTCACAGCGTGCTGGACGTGGTCTATTCGGTCGAATATTATCCAATAATGAATGCTGGGTCTCAAAATGGGTGATGGTGTTGCGAATAGTACGCTCAGTAGGCCGATTATATTGACCATAAGTTGAGCGAAGTGCACGAAACACATTCCTCACAGAACGTGAATTTTCATAATAAAGTTGAACAATTTGTAAACGTTGTTCACGCGTAAGTCTTTCCATTATGAAATCCCAAACAATACTAAACAAAAATAACATGACAGCATGACACGACTCACACGTGATCTGTCAAAAAAGGCTATTGAAAAAAGTATCTCTACTTGGATCACCCGTTATCTTCAATTCCCTGCATATCTGTAGCTAGGTTGCCATTGGTATTTTCAAAAGAAGGATTTGAACGATCGGTTCTTCCAAGAATGATTTCCTTAAAATGGATTTTCGAAAATATTTACAAAATTTGTCTCTCTTCTTCGGAACTATTTTTTGAACCATGCCCACTTTTTCGAACATTTTCCAAAAAAAAAATTAAGTTGATAGCTATCCGATAGTCACTAAATATTTATAGCTTGTACATACACTTTTTCTAGCTGAAACCACTTTGCAAAAACCGTCTAAAGAATGTTTTCAGCAACTCTCACATTGAGTGGTTACTGCTACCCATTGATCTTCAAAGACGGGCCCGTGTTTATAAGGAAAATTTGGATTTTGGCAGCACTTTTCGATTCAAAATATGTATTTATTTCGTAAATATATATTGTGGTAAAAATCTCATGATACTGATTACGAAAACTGTCTAAAGATTGTTTCAAGAAAGGCTTATTTAGTAAATTCAGAACAAAAATAAGTTTGTGAAGAAAAAATTGATTTTGGCAGCACTTTTCAAGTCAAAACATTATTTCCTTTCATAAATATATATTGCGACAAAAATCTCATGATATGGTACAATCAGAGGAACACCAACAACCCCTACAGCTTTATTTGATTTTTTTGGGTTTTTCTTATTTAGATCTAAATTTTCAAAAGAAAACGTTTTTTTTACCAGAAATTCGTTAATGTTGGACAATTTTAAACTGAGTTTATCCAAAGTCTGAAAAGCTAGTTATGTTATAGCTCTTAACTTTCTGACAACACTTTGTTGAAATAGAGGTATTTTCCACTTGTGACTGTTACCCAAAGCCTTGTCTTCCGGCTTTGAATTGAGGGTTCTGGGGCCTGGAGAATTGGAGTCCATGCACTTCACATGTCCTAGTCATCTTAAAATGTCCTATAGGTCATTTTTTGAACCGTCAATACAAACGGGAATGAAGAATTTTTGATAAACTTTGCTTTCTAGAGTACCAAAGATTTTATCCTCAATGAAAAATTAGAATAATCTGGACCTTAGAAAAGATATTTGATTAGTTCATGTATTTTCTTTCTTTATTCCTAAAACTAAGCACTTCCCATTCATTAAGCCCAAAATCCACAGCAAACAGTGCCTTTTTTCGGGATGCTTTGGACGCTTGTGGATCTCATGAGGATTGGTATCGTCCCGAATTCGACAATTTTGTTTGTTGACGTTGGTACCCAGAAATGGGCCTCATAATGATTTTTCAATGAAAAATCAAGTGACGACTCAAATTTGGCCAAGTTGTGGTCTGCGAAAGGCCGAGTTCTTGTGAGCGACTCAAAATCGCCTCGAATTCTCCTGTAGACTCTCACGGGTAGCGTCGATGTTTTCTGCAGATCTTGCGTTTCGTCGACATACGGTATTTTAAGAGGGATACCTTATCCTGATTACGACGTTCTTAAAAGTGCAGACGTAATTTCTAATCGTCAATTTTTTTCTCAAATTTTGGACTTCTGGTGTTCCTAGCTGTACCAAAAAGTTTAATTCAAAATATGTTAAATACAATAAAATACAATTTGCAATTTATCTACAAATTTAATACGTCATGAATATTTTTAAGACAACAACAAAATCTAAAACAGCCTACAAATTATCTTAGGAAATTAACTATTAAAGAGCATTCATTTCAAAAACATTCTAAACCATTAAAACGCACTGCAATCATATATTTTGTCTCCCAAAGAATCTGTCAAAAATAAATCAAAATTTCCTCCTTCCAACCCACATGATAACCTTGACCATACATTTGGCGAATGTTTTACAAAACAAAACCGTCACCAATACGAAAATTCAATTTCCAATTCCCATATCGAAAAATGACGCATACGAAAACTGACAATAAGAAGAAAAATGTCAAAGCTAGCTGACTTTGACATTTTTCGCTGATCCTATTTCAAATACTTTCCACACAAGAAATGCACTTTAGTCCAAGTTTATCAAATTAAATTTGTGTGATTGGTTCATTGAATCAGTCAGCACAAAACTTCGACAAAAGCCAATAGCTTTCAAATCGGAAATCCCGTTGTAAATTTGCCAAAAAGATATTCCCATAGATTCCGAAAACATTTCACCCCTACTGTGAGCGCCGTTTAGACTTTCTAATTCCAGCTATACAATCAAAAAAAAAAACTTCCCACGATATTGCTGCAGCCATTCCTTAGCTCACTTCCTCACATGCGTTCAGTAGTGTCGTAATATAAATTCCTAAAAAGACAAAAGCTTAAAAGCTATCAGGTAATACACAGCCAAATCGGGTAAACTTTTGCTCCAATCGATGACGACAATGGGGGTTATTGCAGCCCCCAGTGCAATGTTTTTCGCTTTTCCTTTTTTTGAAAAAGCTCTACCAGAAAGCTCCGCACAACAGAGACCGCTATAAGCTACACCATGCGAAAAAACTAACCAGCAACACTTTCTCTCCGTCAAAAAGCTCACTCAACTTGCACTTCCGTGTGCTCCAATACACTCGCACACATACCGAATAAAAATCGCTACTTCTTCTCCCATTCGCACTCTAATCTCGGCTACAATACCAATAAAACATCCACAAACTAGAAAAAGCTCTGTAACGTCAAAAAGGAGCAAAAAAAAACTACAACCATAGAGAAGAACGAACAAAAAAAAAACAGAAAAACGAACGAACAACCATCATCAACCATCATCATCGCCACCATATCATTCTCGGTGTCCTCGTCCGAACCGTTATGTGCAATTAGAGCTCAAATCAACTCCTGTGTACATTGTATGTGAGAGAGGAACTGCTGCAAGAACAAGGACCTACTCCACATCTCAATTACACAAGAGATATACACTCCGTTCGTAAAGTGTATCCTTGGCGAATCGCGAATGGACGACCGACTGGATTGCATCTCGCGTACGAGCCTCTATCCGAAACAACATATCCGTGTGCGCGATTTAATTTCCAAAGTGCATGCAGCGTGCGTGTATGCCCACTTCCTTGCTTGCATAATTTAATTAATCAATAATATTAAAGACGGCCATTGTTGTTGTTGTGTCGTTGTTGTCATTGTCGTCTTGGTCGTGTGCTCGTTCGTCGTGGTTGACGGTATCTTCGTTTCGCAAAATCGATATGCCAAGTCGCGAAAAACATACAAAAAACGGCCAAAAAGGATAAAAAAAAAACATAGAAAACGGGAAAAAAATCTCGGGCCCTCCGACACAAAACGCCTACGCTCCGAGTGTTTGCATATAGAGTGTGAAGCTAAAGGAAAACATTGACAAGCAGATCCTTAAAATCATTTTCTTGTGTCCTTTCTTTTCGTAGAAGATTTGTTGTTTTTTTTTTTTCTGAGGAGCCCTCTCGTCCATTTATAGAATTCAGTGTGTGTGTGTTCGTTTATAGTTTGTTGTTGTTTCATTGCGTTTTCACATCCAAATTTGTGTTTTTCGCTGCTCGTGCGGGGGTGTAGTACTGCGCCAGGGGAAACCAATAACACACTTTTTTTATTCTATTATTCTCCTCTCACCAATCGTTCTTCTTACATTTCATCAAAAAAAAAAAACAGAAATTCGGTTACATCCCACTTCGTCCTTCGTCAATTTTTTTTTCAAAAAAATAACAAAAATCAAAAAATAAAACAGTTTTACACGTTTTACATAAAAATTCAAAAAAAAAATAAATAAAATATACATCCCGATAAACGAAAGGATTAACTTTGTTGAATCGTATGGACAATGCATATGTATACTACAAGGTATTTACAAACAGAGCCAGCCAGCAACAACCACACACACTCTCCTTTCATCATCACTCATCACATCACATACATCATGTACATACAAGCAAAAAAAAAATTAAAAAAAATAACAGAAAATGAGGAAAAACACATGAAAACCTTAAATAATACATTTTCGGGGCCGGTGGGGAGCGAGCGAGAGAAAATTCATTGTAAAGTGAAATAAAGCAGTAGCCACCCACCGACCCACCCATCGTATGTGGGCCAACAAGGGTTCTCTCCCTCTCCTTCATCCCTTAAAATAAAAATTTACACTCGTCGTCGCACTCTGGTGGCAACCTTGTAAAGATAGTTGTGTGTGGAGAACTCTACAAAAATTCTATTTTATTTTTTATTTCTTAAATTAAAGCTTGTGAAGTGTAATTTTTTTTTATTTTTATTTAACACTTTTTGGCTTTTTTCTGTAAAAAAAAAAAAATTCAAAAAAACATCCTAGTTACTTGTGAGAGAATGGAAATTTGTTTGTAGCACAACAATAATTTTTTTTTGTATTTTTGTTTGTTGGAGAAATTAATTTTGTTTGTTTCTTAGAATCCCCCATGTATTCCAATGAAGGCGAAAGAATTATTTATATTTAATAAACTTTAAAAAAAAAAACATGCATATACAAAAAACAACATTTATGCATATAAGAAACATTTTTTAAAAAAAAATTGTATGACAGTATATAAATTATTTCTTTGTTAAAATAAATTTTAAATATATATCATGGACAAGAGAAAAGGACTATAAAATATAAAGTTTTTTAAAAAAATGTAGGTTGCCAAAATTAATAAAAAAAAAAAACTTTCATCCATTCATCAACCCATTCGATCTGTCTAAATTTTCATCTCATTTCGACAAAAGTGCATTTTTCCGTAGGAGAGATAAATTACAGATTCAATTGTGTGTTTCTTTGAAAGTCCTTGAACTTTTTTTTATTATTATTGCTGGGGGGGTTTTATTATTATTTTTTTTTTTATAAATATGTATGCACATTGTAGGATTGTATGATGCGTCGGTCGTGGGCATGAAATATCATTCGGCACGCGCGTCATGATGTCTGCGACTTTTATTTTTTTTTTTCTGTTTTTTTTTTTAAGTGACATGTTGCAGGGAAGGACTATTAGGTGGGTCTGAGTTGGATAGATGAATCTTTTTTTTTTTATAAAAATTGTTAACAAAGAAGAAAGCATCTAGTTCGTTAGTGATGTGAAAACTCCAATGTTCTTGACTCTTTGACAAGAATCGATTTTTTTTTATGTTGTTGGGTTGTTTTTTCTGTCTAGTGGTATTATGGAACTATTAGTGGACTGGAAGCAGACAGGAGAGGACTGGAGAGTAGGGAAAAATTGTAATCTTTGTTTTGACGAGTAGGTATCAGTTTCAGGGAATATAAGCAACGGTTGGCAAATTATGTTATTGATTTATGGATAAGGAAGTGATTGATTTGTATTGCTGTTGAGGGTAGGCTTTTGTCTGTTGATGAGTTGAAAATTTGATTTTCAGTCATCGTGAATAGGTCAGAATTGTTGATGAGTAGACATTCCACTTACGGATTCGTCCGATATCTCTGCGAAATCCGTAAGTGGAAAGAGATTACTGACTTTATTTCATTTGCTGGATTCACCTCTATTGACATTTCATGAAATCATTCTTATGTACTGTGAATTAAGAACATTTTTCTTGTCAGAAAAACGTCGCCTATGCTAAGAATGTTGTTCCCACTTATTCAAAACATCTTAAGTGAGACTATGTTGCACTTATATGTTTTATATGTCAAATTCGATTGGCTGAGACCAGTAACTGATGGTACACACTTACTTCAGAGGCGAAACAAATGGGCGGAGAAACTCAAGGACATTCAAATAAACGACGTTGTGGTCATCAAGGACGACATTGGTAGAGTGACTCAAATTTATCCGGCTCGAAGGACCAAATGTTTCACGTTGAAATGGACTGTAATAAGACAAAAAGTTCTTCGAAAAAAAAGAGAAGACGACGCCGACACTTCTTGGTTTTTCAAATTCCATTTTAACTCTGAACTCTTTATTGCGCCGAGATAGCCGCGGCAACTTTACAAAAACAAAAAGAAAACTTAACGACTTAAAACTAAACGAAATTAAAAAATCATTTAAGGGTATTGTTATACTAATTTGTAGTACCTACTAGTAAACACACTTATTTACTTAAGTCCGGAATGAACCTGGGAATCAATCAACATGTCTCTCCAATAAGACCGGTCCTTAGCTAACTGCTTTCAGTTGCGCGTTTTAAGGTGGTTAAGGTCGGTTTCTACTTGTGCGCGCCACTTAAGGCGATGTCTTCCTCTACTGTGTCCGACGTCTAGCTGGGAATTAAAAACTCTGCAAACCGGAGTATAGTTGTTCATTCGATTTAAATGTCCTAGCAATCTGAAAAGTCAAATACGGAGTTTGTTTTTACTAGGGGTATGTCTCTGATCTGACAAATCATCCGATTAGTATCAATTGTCAAGAAAAGCTTATCTCAACTTAGCCGTTCGGATTCGGCATAAAATTGGAGGTCTCGCCATCATGCAAGAGTACACACGCACACATGAATGGTTGTGAGAAAGCTCGGCGCTGAGTACTAACGAGCTTGTTGCGCTTAAGATTTGTTTTTTTTTTTTTTTGATGTCTCTTTACAGCTCTTGGTTGAATCTTAGTTTCAATAGCCCATCAACTTAAACGTGGCCGAAGATTTTTGGAAGAAATTTTCTCTCTTCATCCTCTTTTGATACGGTCCATGCTTCAGCGCCGTATACCAAGGCCCTCATTCCGTAAAGTGATTATCGTTTGATGATAACATTTCGACGGTACATCTTGCATCACATAAGATCAATAGTCGTTTTTGTTGTCGGCGATATCACTTTATTTGCTTCACTTAAAACAATAATCATCAAATCACAGACGATTACTGTGCAATTGCTCATGAGGTCTCGACTATCGTCGGAGTGATAATCGTTTTCAAAGTAACGGAATGACCCGCCAGGACTGTGATGATCAGGGTATTGTATAGTATTTCGTTAGTAGTCTGAATGAATGCTTTACTACTTAATTGCCTACTTATCCCCAAGAGTGTTTAGCAGAAAAAATTCTTCTACTCACGATGGTTAATAGTCAAGGCGGTAAGATGTCTGAGTTGTATTCGATCTCCAAACCTGTGCTACTGTCAGGTCCAGGGGATTTAAATGGCTTAAAACTTATAAAGAAATCCTGGACAAAGTGTAGGCCGAATGCAGCACTCTCATCAACGTCATGCGAGCTCGAATCGGAAAGCCGATGGGCCATTTATTGGCTAAGAACGTTGTAGGTTGTGATCTACGGTAGGACCTAGAGCCAATGTCCTTACCTCTAATTTAACTTAAGCTTTTTTTCTTAAAATCGTACAGATCTTGACAATGGCAGTGCTTCCTGGTGTCAACCATGAGGTAAGGGATTTTATTATCTGACTACGGAACTTGCTTTTCAAAACCTTCACTAAAGATGTTAATATTCTACGTGGTTATCACGTTACACCTCAGCCAGAAATAGGTTTTTTTCAGACTACGGAACATTCTTTTTCAAAACTTTCACAGAAGATGTAAATATTCTCCGTGTTTATCACGTTACACTTCAGGCGGAAAGGGGTTTTGTTTTCTGAATACGGAACTTACTTTTTCAAAATCTTCACTGAAGATGTAAATATTCTCCGTGGTTATCACGTTACACCTCAGCCGGAAAGAGGTTTTTTTCAGACTACGGAACATTCTTTTTCAAAACCTTCACAGAAGATGTAAATATTCTCCGTGGTTATCACGTTACACTTCAGCCATGGTATGGCTTCATAATACGCCATGATTAGGGCCTGGAAACACTACAATAAATTATATATTCAAATTAGCCATCTCGTCGAAAACGCAAATGGGCGGAGTAAGAACGATCCACCTGCATAGAGATCCGCAGTATGCAAGGAAAGATTAATGCGGAGGTTGCCTTCCATGATACTCCATTAACAACTGAGCATAAGGGTAGAGCTCTCAGCCTACTCAGCCAATTCAAGGTTGGTGGAATTGGGTATTTCCGCCAGCATTGCGAATTCGTAAGCTTTTTGACCAGCACATATACCCGATCCCTATTCAAAGCGTTTTACGTTTGCTGTATGCTCATCATCTGGTCCATTTCTTGCCAGCCCTCCAAACAAAGGCGAAGTATAGCCAGATTTTTATTTCAGTGGCAGATACAGCTTTTATGGCAGCTTGGCAGTCAATCAATTCGGTAATTTCATGAGTTGGTATTGACATCATACAGGGATCTTTCTAAGCTCGTAAAGCACTACATTCATCAAGTTTGATCCGTGTGCTACTATTTTCTCTGATAATTTGCCAGCCCAGATTCCACAGACTTAAATGAATCTGTAAATATGGTTATCGATTTCGTTTTCGTAGGTTCCAATAGTTTCTGCTGCGAATAAAGCTTTCTTGATCAATGTCCTACCAGAGATATGAAATCGAAGTTAGCGCTGCTTTCATTGTATTTTTCTAAAATCTGTGCAAGTCAAAAAAGACCCCAGCTATACAATTACTTCCCGGGCCTCGCTTTTCCTCACAACAATTCATGTGTGCACTTATTGTACAATGACGGGACCCCCTGTTTGATGCCGAATCTAAACGGCAAAGTTAAGATAACCTTTTCCCGACAATTAACACCCAGACCTTCTGCGCGGCTGTTCATCGCACTAACCATCACGCCACTGAGTCCGTGAAAGACTCGGGTTTCTACTTTTTATTTGGCTGATGCTCAAAGCCCTTCAAGTTTTCGATTCATGCATATATAGATCCTGAGATAATAGCTGTGGTAGTTTGCTATATTTGCCAACGATATCCTTTGATTAAAGTGCAGTACCAGAGAAGCACAGTTCCAATTTGGTAATGAAAGGTCAAAATTTGACCGTAAAATTGGGTCTTGAAATAATGCCGTTATCGGTATCACAAAAAGCCGTGTAGCCTATTAAAATAATGCTGTTGAAATGGTGCTGATTTGTTGAGTTCCTTCTGCCTCAAAGCGATATCTATTCCATCTCGAACAACTGCAGAAGTTATAACCCAGACCTAAAGGAATAATTTTAAGATTCCTCAGGAGCCGTACTTTGATTTGAAAGTGAAATCTTTCGAAAACGGAAAGGAAACAAATCCGGACCATTTTGTTTTGTATTGAATCAGCATTTCGATATTTGGAAATATTTACTGATGAACGTGGACATCGCCTTAAAACATCATTAATGTAGAAACAGACTGGATGAGGGAATGGGTCCTTTAGGTGGTCCTGTATTTATGGAAAATGTGTCGAGAAATATGCCATGCATCAATAATCGAAAAGTTATGTATTCAGAAAACTTTTCATAAGGCCGAAGAGAATGGTTGACAGTCCATAAATTATGTGTTAAACTCTTTCGGATGCCTACGCAACAGCTCTCGATTATCCCTAAATAAGTATGGCTTCCAACGTATCAATAAATTCAACACACCAACCACTGAGACACTGAGTTACTTACTGCACCCAAGGTTTCTAATGAATTCAAAAAAATAATGACCCAGGAAATTCAATTTCCTGCAGAAAATAAATTCAGTTACCTAACTCGAGAAACAAAATCTGACATCCATGAAATAATTGTTTCCGCTTGTCATGAATAGAAGTTGTAGACCCTTTTATGAACCCCTATTACATGTCCTATATAAATATACGTTCATAGTCAACAGTAGCAGTGTTGAAATTGCTCTGTAGAGAGCCCATTTTTTATTATAGCTTGACAATGGCTTTTGTTATTTCCTACTTGCGTACTACTGCAAACACAAAATGGGAACTTGCCATATTCATTTAATATCTACCGTCCACCCAACCAAATACAGAAAAACTGGCGCCCAATGTGAGTCCCCTTCATCTTTTCATGTCATCAAATAATACGATTACTACATTGATGGCTAAAAGTCAAGTGCTCACACTGCCCTGATGCCAAATTACCGATTTATTTTTGAACTAAAAACACACATTTCCCATTTTGGTCCATTAAAGTATTCACTTTCCCCGCATTCAAAATGATAAGCCTAGCCCCATTAAATCTTTAATTTTTGGCAATCCCCAACTACTTGGCAGCACTCACATATCATTTCAATTCAATCTTTTCTTTTGTTTGTCAAAGTCAGCTAACAAAAGTGGACCATCTCGATTTTCTTTTTTTGGCACAGTCAATCCAAATAGCAAACAAGTTTATAAATATCCGAGTAAAGTAATCAATAGTAGGGCTGCATAAAGTGGGTAAACCTTGTTGGTAAATCGCCGTGGTAAACCTATATGTCATATATAACTGACAGTCCACAAAATTCTGTGCATTCGTATGGCATAGTTCTGTCTATCTTCGGTTGCATGTTATAGCTCAATTTACACTTTTCAATTGTGTATGCACTGTGCGGTGTGGCGTCATTGTCGGTTGTGCCTCCCAAAGGACACCGATATACTCGTAGATATGATTTTGTTATAACTGTTTCAATGAATGCATATTTCATAGAAATAACGGATAGAGTAATTTTTTCTCGTTTATTCCCAAAAGAAAGGCAAACACAAAGGCCCACACGTATGGGTTGGCTTGTAAATAGTCAATATGGTTTGTTCATATGGATGGAAGGACTTCATAGACTATTCTGGGATTTTATTGCATGGAATGACTTCATTTTGCTATCTTTTTTCAAGGTAAATTCAACAATCCATTGTCTTTCGGTTTTTCATTGATGCGATTTGACAATAATGAACATTTTACTGAGATTGATGTTATTTATGAAGAAATTGATTAAATCCTTTCGCGTGTACCTTACATTGATGTATTGGATCACTGTATCAGATGGGGGGATTTATGCTTTTTTATTTTCAGGCGTACGCGAGCGGACCATGAATAAGCTTTGTAAGGGAAGACCGGATGACTTTTACTTTACATTGTTTATCGTTCAAACAATGGGTGCATTCAAGTATCAAGTACACACCGCACTTTTATATCCCCCTTCTGGATAATTTGCTACTTTTGACATTTGCTACTTCAATATCAGATAACTATCTAATCAAACTTACCCTTATTACCATGCACGCTTAATCGGTATTAGATTATCTATATATCTATCTGTATCTATATCTATATATCTTGAATTCAACGCCCACGTCTGGTCAGGTGCACCAAAATCAACATTGCACCTACTAGATAGGATTCAAACACGTGCGAAAAAACTTATAGGAGACATTAGAATAGCGAACTCTTTAGTTGCGCTAGAACATCGTCGAAATATCTCCTGCCTTACACTGTTTTATCGCTATTTTAACAACCAATGTTCAAATGAAATAGCCAGCTGCATTCCTCCCATTCAACAATTCAGCCGCAATACTCGTTACACAATGAATGCAAATCAGTTTACCCTCAAGCCTATCTTCGGACGTACGCTGAAATACAGAGATTCGTACATAAACCAAACAACACGAATGTGGAATGCTCTACCAAACTCTGTTTTTCCTTTCCATTATAACTTACAGACATTTAAAACCAATATTCATCGGTATCTCCTTTCTTCTTATCCCTAATTTCCTAAACCCGCACAGTGCTAAAACATATAAAGGCAAATTATAAAAAATAAAAAAAAAATCTATCGAAACGTACTAAAAAGGCTATTCGATAAATTGTACATGAATAAGCGAATTTTTTCAAGAACTGTCAAAGTCTAGATATGTTCCACAAATTTGGAACTCATTCGCCATTCTAAAAAGGCTTTTCGCTAAATTGTACAAATGTACACGAATGAGCAAATATTTTCAAGAACTGTCAAAATTTAGACTCGTTCCACAAATTTGGAACTCATTCGCAATTCGTGCGACATCATTTCCCCGAGTTTAAGCATAAAATGGTTTTGGTTTTCGTTTTGTGTTTTGTAATGGGGAAGGTTAATTTTCTTTCATGGTGAAAGGTGAAAAGTGAATTCTATTTCTTGTATCTAAAATCAGAGATAAGTAAATTGTTATCGCCGCTTTAGATATTTGTGTTGACAACGATGTATTTTTAACTAAAACAAATCTGCGCAAGTAACGGGTGATTTTTTAAGAGGCTTAGAACTTTTTTTAAAAAAAACACACAAAAAATTCGAAAAAAATGAATGAAATATTTATTTGAATCGATAGTTTGAACCTTGCAATTTAATGTTTAAAGATAATTTCATGCAAATGTTGACCGCGGCTGCGTCTCAGGTAGCCCATCCGCTGAGTCCAATTTTGGAATACTCTTTCACACATATCGGCCGGTATCTCACGAATGAATGCATGGATGTTGGCTTCCAGTGCGTCAATCGAAGCGGGCTTGTCCCTATAGACATTAGCCTTGACATACCCCCACAAAAAATAATCTAATGGTGTCAAATCGCACGATCTAGGCGGCCAATTGACCGGCCCGAAACGTGAAATTAACTGTTCACCAAACTCGCCTCGCAATTGCGCCATTGTTTCGCGTGCTGTGTGGCATGTGGCACCGTCTTGTTGAAACCACATATCATGCAAGTCAAGAACTTCCATTTCGGGCAAAAAAAAGTTTGTTATCATCGCTCGGTAGCGTTCACCATTGACAGTAACGCTGCGATTCGCATCATCTTTAAAGAAATATGGCCCAATAATGCCGCCGGCCCATAAACCGCACCAAACAGTGGCTTTTTCGGGATGCATTGGTAGCTGTTGCAATGCTTCTGGCTGATCTTCACTCCAAATGCGGCAATTTTGCTTATTTACGTACCCATTCAACCAAAAATGAGCCTCATCGCTGAACACAATTTTTCGATAAAAAAGCGGATCCTCGGCCGGCTTTCCAAGAGCCCATTCACCAAAAATTCGGCGTTGTGGTAGGTCGGCTGGCTTTAGTTCTTGCACCAGCTGTATCTTAAAAGGCTTTACGCCCAAATCCTTCCGCAAAATTTTCCACGTAGTGCTGTAACAAAGGCCTAACTGCTGGGAACGGCGCCGAATCGACATTTCGCGGTCTTCTGTCACACTAGCTGATACGGCCGCAATATTTTCTTCACTACGCACAGTACGTAAACGTGTTGGTGGTTTAATGTCCAACAAAGTAAATTTGGTCACAATATTCCGAATAGACTGCTCAGAAGGTCGAGAATGCCGATCATAAAATGGAAGCAGCGCGCGATGAACATTTCGAACCGAGCACGAATTTTGATAGTAAAATTCAATAATTTGCAAGCGTTGTTCATTTGTAAGACGATCCATGGTTAAATTGCAAACCAAACTGAAGCTGTTTGACAGTGACACAAGGTACTAAACACACGTCAGCTGTCAAAACCAGTGTTACCAAAACCAAACCAGCTAAAAAATCACCCGTTACAATCCAAGTTCTTTTCTTATGTGTTTTAATATTTTCTCACTACGCTGATTTTGAGTAGTTGACAAAGTTAGTACAATTAGTACATTATTCATAAACGTCAGGAGTCATATCTGTCAAACTGGGCCATGTTCTGATTGATTCATACTTAAAATACAATAAGTAAAATATTTCGCACAAAGCCATTAATTATATATTGAAATATTGAAATTTAAACAAAAATCGGACTTGCACTGCAGCCAAAATAAAATGGCAGCCCGATTCGCCCAATTTACCTGACGTTTACATTAATTTGATATTTACGAAAAGAAGGTATTGCAGTTGGACTAAATTATTTCAATAGAAAATCTCCATAAATGAACGCGGCTAATGCAGTTCTTTGTTAGTATGACGGTTATGGATGAAATATCTGGCATTACTGACACATAAAGGGTCTCAAATCTACCTTCTGCATTCATTTGTATTTACGAAGTTTTATTTTTCCCACAAATAATGTGTCCGCCTGTTTAACGTAGACTTTGAACTGCAAATTTTAGAAGCTTTTCATGACAGTTTTATACTCTTAGGTGTTTGTCACACTTTTGCATGAGGTGGGGCTTTGAAAAAGCTTAGACGTGTTCACTTTTGAAATTTGAACCATATACCACGCTCTTACTAGTCCCACACAATAACCTATATGTCACTAAAAAAAGGTGATGAGAATGAAATGTTATAATTGCCACCAATTAAAGAAATAATAGCCAGTTAAGGTATTAGCCTTCAATGTAATGTATTCTATATTATAAGCTTATCACTATTTGAAAAGATATTGTATCTTATTGTGTAAGCAAACAAATTAAATAAAATTTAATTGAATTGAAATATGGATTTCACATTGTAAAGAAATAATAGTCAGTGAACTTTAAGCCTAAAACACATTCACGCATTGACGCTTTTCATTGTCAAATGCACCAAGTTTAATCATATCGTCGCTTGAAAATCAAACTGACATAAGTCATAAATTCGGCGATTTTGAGTTAAGTATTGACGACTGAAGGCTAGCATTTTGGTATACATTGTAATATTCCTTTTTTCTCTACTAGTCGCAAAAGTGGCGCTATTCGTATGGAAAAATAGTGCCAAATGGAAATGACATTTTTATATTAAAATGTTAATCTAATCGCACAGCATTTCATATATTTAAGAAGTCCATTATTAATTCCATTAAATGCCATATCAACTTGTATATTGCCTAATAGTAAAATGTTTGGAAATACGCGTTTGGACTTTCGTCTTAAACACAGTTTTCTTATGGTAATCCTGTATAAATGAAAATTTCCCTTAATTCTATAGCACTTAGGATATTCTTTTTTTTACATGTAGAGGCGCTTTTCAAACTTTTCCACACGTCAATACAGTCCGATTCATAAAACAATAAATACATATTTTCTGTCAAACCGCTCTTAAACTGACAGCTTGAGGGCGTAAGTGTCGTTTGCCATTTAACCACAAATCCATAGTAATGAAAAACTTGAAATAGCTTTTCTGAAAATTTATGAATTTTGAAATATGACAGTTTGCTTTTTAAGCGACGATATGTCAAACCAATGTTTCCGGAACAAACCAAATACAGAATTTTTGACAAAAATGTTTTCGAAATGTGCTAACCACTTTACACCACACATTAAACAGGTTCGTTTAATGTTTGAAAAAAAAATTCATTCTGTCGGTAGAAGTTTTATGCATCCAATTAATTGTAAATGCGTTTTTGAAGGCATATTCACAATCTGCGTGTTAATATTTTCTCATTCTTTTATTAGCAAATATGATAAAACTGACACCGAAATGTTTCCTAGAAAAAAATGTTTTTTTTTGATATGTTTCGTTCAACGTTTAAAAAAAAATCAATCTGTTAGTAGAAGTTGTATACATCCCAAAAATTTTAAATGTGCTTTTGAAGGCATATTCACAATCTGCTTGTTGATATTTTCTAATTATTTTTGTAGCAAGTATGAAAAATACTGACGCATAAGCGTTTCCGAGAAAAAATGATTTGTTTGTAGTAAGCTAGTATGTCAGATGTTCCATGGGACGTATTGAATGTATCAAAAGGTGTGTACGCTCCAACATCCTTTACCAAAATGATGTTTACAAAACAGTTTAGAACGTTCGCCAATTGCGTTAAAATTAGGGTTGCATTTTATCCACTTGAACGAATCCACTTGAACCGAATTTGTTAGCATTTTTCTAGTTTTCAACAACACCGTTTATGAGGGTAGCTTTTTGAATATTGTCATCTGCAAATCTAAAAATACTTTCTTTTAAAACATCATTATTGTGCAGAAAAAATAGGGTGGGTGTGAAAGCTACCCACCGCTACTTCTGGTCATCCTTACACCCTTACTTACTAAGTGGAGCTAAATTCCCGAATGAACATGGGTCTTAATCTTAACCAATTTTTTTTTCCGTGGGCTGGTGGAAATCTTCATAGGCACGATGAGCACGTGCCCAAAGTAGTGTGAGATTTTTACTCACTAAAACCACCACCCATTTTGTATTTCTATTGCTACTCAGTATTCGACTTATCCAGCAATTTTTTCACGAGTATATAATATGTTTGGCAGGTAATTTTCCTTTGAGAGTTCCTGCTTTTTCCGCAATTTATAGCGCGGTTTGTTACTATCGGGCCAAATCTAAGGGTTTAGTTCTTTGAAGACGCCGCAATATATTTGTTTCGTCAAGAATTTGGAGGACTGTTGTGTTAACGTGTCCTGATAAACGTTTTTTATGTTTTCGTGCAAATTTTTTTGTTTCATCTTTAACCGCGGGAATACCCAGATCTCTGCGTAGATCTTCATTCCTTACATACCACGGCGCATTGACGAATGATCTTAACATTTTGTTTTCAAAAGTTTGTAAAATGTTTAGATTCGCTTCACTGGTACAACCCCATAGTTTTATACCATATGTCCAAACCGGCTTCAGCACTTGCTTGTATAATAGCAGCTTGTTATCAAGGTTAAGCTTCGAATATTTTCCGAGCAACCAGTACAGTTCTCTGTATTTATTCTTAAGTTCTTCGCATTTCTTTTTTACATGCGACTTCCATTTTAATGTTGCATCGAGCGTCATACCGAGATATTTCGCTTCATTTGCAAACGGTACTCGAACCGTATTTAGAAATACAGGCAAATTGTTTGTCCGTTTATACGAAAAATCTACATGGATCGATTTGCTCTCATTAAGTGCAATCCGCCAGGATTTAGTCCATTCATTAACATCGTTAACTGCTAGTATAGCAGTATCGTGCAAACGTTGCAACTATTGTATCGTTTGTTTGTGGGATATCACGAGTGAATAGGAGGTACAGGATTGGTCCAATGACGCTTCCTTGCGGTACACCTGCCATTATTTCTTTGAACTCTGAATATTCGTTTCCAAGTTTCACACGGAAGAGTCTATGATCAAGATGCGACATGAGATTTTTATATAATTGTTCTGGCAGAACTTGACTCAGTTTATATTTAAGGCCTCTGTACCACACTTTGTCAAATGCTTGCGACTTGTCAAGAAATACGGCTGAACAAATTTTCTTTTCTTCGAAAGCTTTCTCAATTACATCTGTAATTCGATGTACTTGGTCCACCGTTGAATGTTTACTTCTAAACCCAAATTGATGGTCAGGTAAAAGACGTTTCTGTTCAATTATGGGGTGTAAGCGACCGAGTAATATCCGTTTAAAAACTTTTGAAATGATTGGAAGAAGTGAAATAGGCCTGTCAGATTTTATTTCATGCGGTGGTTTTCCTGGTTTTAGAACCATAATCACTTCCGCGACTTTCCACTGTCTTGGTATGTTTTCTAATCTGATTGCTGCGTTTATAATAAAAAGAAGCTTAGTCAATGCTTTCCGAGACCTGATTCTCCTGTAATCAGGTCATAACCCGGAGCTTTTTAGGCTTTAGTTTCTGTATTTCCGGTTTAAGCTCGGCAATACTTGCATATCTTACTATGTTATTATCGGTTGCACTCTCGAATATATTAATGTTTTCATTTTCATTTCATTTTGCCCCAAGATGTGAGGCAAAAACGTCAGCTTTTTCCTTATCGCTTTTTGACCAAACGTCTTGAGTTACCCTAATTGGCGGCACAGCGATTTTTTGCCGTTTTATGACTCTAATTGCTTTCCAGAGCAAATAATTCGATTCCTTTCCAGCGGTTAGGCTTTGCAGATAAGTTTCTACTGCATGGTTTTTAAAACTTTTAATCGAATTTGATAGCAAATTACTCAACCGATTGAGATCTGTTTTATCTTGCGGGGCACGAGTTTGGTGCCATCTTTTACGAGCTTTTCTTTTTTGTCTTACTAAATCTTGTATTTCTCGGGGGTACTTAACCAATGTGCCTCTGCAATTAGCCCGGTCCTTAGCTAATTGTCTACAGTTGGGCACTTTAATTTGCTGTCGGTTTCTACTTCTGCAAGCTACCTATGACAAGGTCTTCCTCTACTCTGCTTCCTCCCACGAATCAAAGACTACTCAATTTTTCAAAACAGAAGAAAAACAGACATTAGTCGGGTCACACTTACAAATCCCTCAGAAAATTTCCTTTGCTGCCTCAGCTGAAATTTTCTATTCACTGTAACCACATCTCAGCAGAAGGTTTCCTTACTTCACAGGTTACAATAATGATTATAACAACACATGGTAAATGGTCCATTATTTTTTAAATATTGCTCAACAATGAAAATGCGTTGTTCTTTCGTATAGCGCTCCATTTTTACTGGCCCCGAACTGTCAGCTGTCACATTGTTATCTTTTTTTTTGTTCATTGGCAACACAGTATTATAATATGGCGCATAAAATATTGCGTTATTAAATGGTGCAAAATTAAAAATTTTGCGTGAATCGTGGAACAGCCATTAGATACTTTTGCGAAATCACCAAAACAGCAATAAAATCTTACTCAACAATTGACGAGTGGAAAAGTTTGAAAAGCGCCTCTACATGTGAAAAAAAACAACATGTTAAGTGCTATAGAAATAAGGGAAATTTTCATTTCTTCAGGATTGCCATAAGAAAACTGTGTTTAAGACGATAATGCAAACGCGTATTTTCAAACATTTTACTATTAGACAATATACAAGTTGATTTGGAATTTAATTAAATAAATAATGAGCTTTATATATATAAGAAATGTTGTGAGATTAAATTATCATTTTATTACAAAAATGCAGTTTTAATTTGGTGCTGTTTTTCCATACGATAGCGCCACTTTTGCGACTAGTGGAGAAAATAGTAGGAATATGTCGATGTATACCAAAAAGCTAGCCTTCAGTGGTCAATTAAAATGCGTTGTTCTTTCGTATAGCGCATCAATTTTACTAGCCCCGAACTGTCAGCTGTCATTTTTTTCCGTCGTTGGTAGCACAGTACTAATTTATGGCACAAAATTCAAACTTTGAGTGAATAATGGGACTCCCGATAAAAAATTAATAGGTGTACTCTTCTAGCAGAATGGGTGAGGAGACGAATCCAAACAAATTTAGTCTCAGGACATTGCAGAAAATCTCCGCTTTGTCAAGTGAGGAATCGCTTTCAACTGACGAGGATCTCGGGGATATCGGAGGGATCCGTAAGTCGATCATGCCTATTGGTACTTAGACTTCAGTTAAAGCTATCATTGAAAACCATTATTGGATTTTTTGTACTTTTTGTAGCACTTTACGGAACAGTAGTGATTTGATATTAATTTGAAAACAAGTTTATTCAAATCTACGTTTGAGACCCTGTATGTGCCATTAATGTCAGATGTTTTTTTTACTCAAAAATACTTTTATATTAAATTTCAACATTCGCAGTAAATCGTTTTTTGTTTTCCAATGGTGAAGATTCATTTTTCTGAAGTAACGATTATCGCTTCATATCATTCCTAACCTCAATCATGGTTGTTCCCACCACATTTTCAAATTAAATGTCAAGCCCCTCAATGTTCCACTGATGTTTCCAATGATAGATATAACAATATGGGTGAAGTGCCTCAGTAGCTTTACTACTAAATTGCCTTCTTAGCCCGAAGAAACAGCGGTTGGCAAGAGTAATTCTTCGTTTAATTTCTGACGAGATGTTGTTGTCAGAGTTAAAAGCGGAGCCGAGGTAGACAAAGTCCCGTACTACCCCAAAGTTATATCTGTCAATGGTGACGTTCTGTCCAATTCGTCGATGTTGTGAGTCCTTTCGTGATGACAGCATATACTTAGTCTTACCCTCATTTACTGCTAAACCCATTTTCGCCGCTTCCTTCTCTATACTAGCAAACGTGGCTATGACATCACGTTGAGTCCTACCAATGATGTCAATATCGTCAGCGTATGCTAGTAGTTGCACCGACTTTTGAAAAATTGTGCCTCTGGTGTTGGCTTTGGAGTTTTGCACAATTCTCTCAAGAATCAGATTAAAGAAGTCACATGACAGCGCATCGCCTTGCCTAAATCCTTTTTTGGTATCGAATGTGCCGGTGAGGTCGTTTCCGACCCTGATGGAGCAGCGAGAATTCTCCATCGTCATCCTACACAAACGGACGAGTTTGGGCGGTATACCAAAACTAGACATGGCTCTGTACAGTTCGTCTCTATAAATGCTGTCATATGCGGCTTTGAATCGATGAATAGGTGGTGGGTATCGATTTGGACTTCTTGAGTCTTTTCCAGGATCTGCCGAAGTGTGAAAATTTGATCGGTTGTGGACTTTCCTGGCCTAAAACCACACTGATAAGGGCCAATCAGGTTGTTGGTAAACGGTTTCAGGCGTTCACATATTTCGGCAGATAGGATCTTGTAGGCGATGTTGAGGAGACTTATGCCTCTGTAGTTGGCGCAGTTCAGAGGGTCTCCTTTTTTGTGGATCGGGCAAACGATGCTGAGGTTCCATTCTTCAGGCATATTTTCATCCGACCAGATTTGGCTTATGAGTTGGTGGATGTTACTTACCAAGTCATCTCCGCCGGCCTTATAGAGCTCAGCGGGAAGGCCGTCATTTCCGGCAGCCTTATTAAGCTTGAGTTTAGATATTGCTATCCTCACTTCGCTCAGGTCGGGTGGTTGGCAGTTTTCGCTGTCGTTGCCAATATTGAATGGTTCGTTCTGCCTGACAGCGGAATGTTATTCGTCATCGCCGTTTAACAGTCTGCAGAAGTGGTTCTTCCATATCCTCAGCATCGACTGTGTCTCAACTACAATATTTCCTTGTTCATCTCGACAGGATTCTGTTCGAGCTTTGTATCCTTGGCTTTGACGTTTTACACATTGGTAAAACTTGCGAACATCGTCCCTGGAGTGGCACCTCTCTATATCCTCGATCGCGCGCTTTTCTTGCTCTTTTTTCTTCTTGCTGAAAAGCCGATGTTCTTCCCTTCTTCTTTGCCTATAGAGCTCAATTGCAGCTCTCGTCTTCACCTGCAGCTTAGCCTTGTAGGCCTCGTTCTTGGCTGCGAGCATCTGTCGGCATTCCTCATCAAACCAGGGGTTTCTTGCTGGTGGGCGCGAGAAACCTAGCACATCAGTTGCGGCTGATCTAATGGCCTGCATCGTTGCCATTGCTCTTCGACATTCGATGCTGGTGGTATGGTGTTAATCGAGAGGTTAAGGGATACGCGTTGTGCGAAGGTCTTGGCGGTCTCTTGCGATTGCAGTCTTCCGACATTCAATTTTTTCACAGTATTTCTGGATTGTTGTGGCGTGGTGGATATCCGCATTCTTACCTTGGCTGCTACAAGGTAGTGATCCGAGTCGATGTTAGCCCCTCAGAATGTTCGGACGTCCAAAATACTGGATGCGTGCCTCTTATCTATCGCAATTTGATCAATTTGGTTGACCGTTCGTTGATCTGGAGACCGCCATGTCCCCTTATGGATATCGAGGTGAGGAAACCGTGTGCTGGCTATAGTGGCGTTTCGTTCCGTAGCGAAATCAATTAGCCTAAGTCCGTTACCAGACGTGTTGTCGTGTAGGCTATGTTTTCCGACAATACTTCTAAAGATGTCTTCTCTTCCTACCTTTGCGTTAAGATCTCCCAGCACGATTTTAACATCGTACTTTGGAATCGCTCATAGGTTTTGTCGAGGAGCTCGTAGAAGCAATCCTTAGCTATATCATCTTTTTCTTCCGTCGGAGCGTGAGCGCATATAAGGCTTATGTTGGCGAATTTGGCCTTGATGCGGATTGTTACTATGCGTTCGCTAATGTCTTGGAAACATAAGACTTCTTGCCTAAGTCTGGCACTTATAACAAATCCGCATCCAAATAGTCGCTGTTTCTGCTCACGATAACACGGTCCGTAGTATGTGTCACAGTTTTTCATCCTCTATTTGCCCGGCCCATCCCATCGTATTTCCTGGATGGCAGTAATGTCTGCTTTGAAGCAGTTTAGGGCTTCCGCTAGTTGTTCGCCTGCACCTCTCCTGTTTAATATTCTCACATTCCAGGTGCAGATACGAACGTCGTTGTCCTTTTTTCGTTTAGCAGGGTCGTCAACAATAAAATCAGTCCTTTCCGAGGCTATTGGTTGCTTCGTAACCATGTTTTTTTTCTGTGGGTGGGTAGTTAACCCAAAGCACAACCCCCAACCTGGAGGGCCAGTTCCAATTTATTAGATACCCCTAGGACACGGGGCCATCAGTATCCACTACGGGATTGAGCGCTGCCGTTGGCCTATCGGTTCATCCTCCACCATCTCTGTTCAAGGGGCCTGACTTGACCCTTGAAATTCCTAGACAACCTGTTGTCCGAATATGTCAGAGCAGATCATCTAGGTTCGCCTGGGACAGCAGGTCGGGTATTCATCAGTGCCATTCTCACCAGGATGTTTATAGTGTTGCTGTTTTTCGTCGTGTTATCAACACTCGCACTTATCGTTTAGCAAGTCAAATCCGGTTGGATGAGACCAGTACCCGATGGTTACCACTTGGAGGTAAAGATAAGCACATTTGATGTGTAGTCAGAGTTGCAAAACTGGGCATTGCCAAGTTAACGCCAATCAGAGTCTACCCTCGTTCTTCAACACCCAACCATTGTTAGTTCCTAATGTTATAACGAGCTTCTCAAATTTTCCTTTCGGATTCGGCATTAATTTGTTGGTTCCAGTTGCTATGAGAGTAAAAAAAATCAAACAAACATTATGCTTTTGGTGGTCATACTACATTGTTATCAGAAGTGCGAGTTTTTTTCCAAATTAGAATTGCCGAAGTCAAATGGATTTGCTGGACTGCAGCAAGACTGAAAATCAATTGTGTCAGTGCAGGAATCAATGAAAATGAACACTCATTACAGCCGACCGGAACGGAAGGTGACAACAATCGAATCCCCTGTGTTGGACTACCAACAACTCATCCGAAATGTCAGTCATGCTGGTTCATATATAAAATAGCATTCAGACCTAAGAGCACATATGTCAAACTCCTGGCGATAGACCCACATTTTTGAAAAACTGCATTGGGTTACCTCAGGTCAGGGCATCTCCAATCATGAAAATATTAACAATCATCCAGCTTTAGTATCAATTTTTTTTTGTGTGTAACTTAAAACCTACTATAAAGCATTAATGAATAGGGATAGGTTTTTAAATATTTTAAAATCAATTTCAACATGTGGATGTTTTTTTATATCACTCGGTTATAGTGTTGAATATTTGGAGGGCCTTCCGAGTTGGTACAAAGTTAAATGCAAGATCGAAGTTTTTTATAGACCATGTAGTAGTGTATCCATAGTATGTTTGTGAATAAGAAATCTGTCAATAAAAAATGTGAATAGAGTTTTGAGGGTCTGTAGTGTCATCGACATACCAAAAATCCTGCCATCAATAATGGGATTTTAAAATTTCAAAATGACATTTCTCAATCAATCACTTACTGTCACCCCGAAGAATTGTTAGCTGTCATTCATAAACTAATTGTGTACCCGTTCTTTCATTGTTCGCTTCTCAAAATGGGACCATTAATCATGCCTACTTCACATTTACTTCCTTTAGTTTAGAAATGACAGATCATAAATTATGAGTTCTTTTAAAATCTTTAATAATGTAGCAATTTTATAGTCAAAAATTTTCTCTTGTCCTAGAAATTCAAATATTATTTCATTTAGCTCTAATCGTGTTTAACAAAACAAACAAATTATCTATAATATAAATGTATTAAAGAAATTTAACTCTAGAGTACACATTACTTGCAATTTTACTTTCCTCTCCCATTCGCAGTAGAAATGCATCAAATCATCCCCAAAATAAGTCTAGCTTCTCCCTCATTTCTACTACTAATTCATATTATTTGTTTTTTTTTTTAATTTAATTTCTTCATTTAACCACTTTTTCATTTTACCCCCATTCCCATATTATTCTAGTTACCAAAACAATTTTTTGCACTTTTTTCAAATTACACTCTCCAATCAAAAAGTAATATTGTGTAATATTGTGCTTAAAAAAAAATACGAACAAAAAAACTACCAAAGAAATAAAAAAAAATTAAATAATTCTTTTGTCATACAAATAAATTGCCAAAAGATTGAGATTTTTCACGAAACTTATCGATGGTAATGGCTCCTAATATTGGCTGTTTAAATATACTTTTGTTGTGTTATTTAAAAAAAAATAATAAACTAAATCAATAAAATTGAATTTGCTCAATTTTTTCTAAAAAAAAAAAAACAAATCACATATAGAACAAATATTTTATTAAACAAACAAAAATTTCAACTTAACAAATAATAGCGCTTTAAATATTTAAAAAAAAATCCAACCGGCGAAACAAAACGAAACTATTGTGAATTTTGCTATTAAGTTTTGCAAAAAATAAACGTTTTTAACGAATCTGACTTATACCTTATTACTTTTTGGTTTTGTAAATAAAACAAACGAAATTACAGACATTTCTCTTTTTGATTTTTTTTATAATTTCTTTCTTTTTACTAAGCCATATTTGTTTCTTCTCCACATAATATGCATTTCATGTTTTCTTTCAAATTGATTCAACAAATTCCCACACACGATATTCAACATAAAAAAAATAAACTGAAATTTATTTTTTCTTGCTTTACCAAAAAAAAAAATGAAAGTATTTTTTTTTTTAAAAAACAACATATCTCAAGCTGTTTGTTTTCTTGTAACCTTCTTCTAAAATATGCTTCTTATTTTATTCAAAAAAAAATGTAACCATTTTTCATTTATTTTCTATTCGAAAACTGAGTTTTTTTTTCCCACTGAAAATCAGCAACCAATTTGATATTTTTTTCATTAAGTTTCCTTTCTCTATAATCTCTCTATTTACTATCTTTCTATCTCTCTAAAAAAAAAATATATATTACATACTTTGCACATAAATACAAAAAAAAATCCCATTTGACGTTTATGCAAAAATAAGTTGTATCTTTGAACACACTCCTCCACACAAACAGTCATTCTCACACTTTTTGAATACCCACATAAAAGCATCATGTTTGCTGAACGAATGCGAGGATTGAGAACCTATGTTTGTAAGAGACATGAAGACATCATTTGATTGTGCATTTTTTTTTAAAACAAAAAAAGATATATAAAAGAAAATAAACAAAAAAACAGTAATTAAAAAAAATATCGTTGTTACCGATGAACTGAAATTTTTATTCACTTAAGAAGCAAAATTATGTAAAATTTATTCAAAACAAAGTTTGCGAGCCACTGGCGCATAAAAATGAAAGCGATTATTAAAACAAAGCAAAAAAAAAACTTTAATTGTTTGGTTAAAAATAAATAATAAATGCAAAATGTATAAAACAAAAAAAAAACATAAACTAAATCAAAAAGATAAAAATTATGGGGCCAATAGTCCGTAAGTGTTCGGGCAAAATCTACTTTGGTGATGTTTATACTATATATAGTGCAAGCGATGTTAATTTTTGTTGGTTACCTTAACAATATATAAAAAAAAAAACATATATGAGTAGATAAAAAAAAACCGAATTTAACTAGAAAAAAAAACCGGAGCGCCTTTTGAACCGCAAAGCAACCCAATTTTTGAATCGTAAATTTCAGATGTATAATTTCAACAACCCGGCGGGAAGCCCTCCACTGCCCGACATACTTGGCCAATACTATTGCCCGTCACCGCTAGACATGTATGGGCCATCGCCGCCTGCGGGGCTGTCATATGACCCACTAACCGGAGCATCGATGAGCTGTTTTGGGCCATGCGGTGCGACATCGCCGCCAATGACACGCCGACGTCGCTACAGTATCGGCGGAATACCCTCGGCCACGGCGATGAACGAGTTCTATAACTACTCGACGGCGCATAATCAATCGGCCACCAACATAGCCAACCTGCTGAACGAAGCGAACAAATCGATATCGAGATCGCAACAGATACTCAATTTGAATCCGCAACGGCAATATGGCAGACCGGTGTCTAGCTACCCGCAGCTGAATCTGGGCGACACGTCACCCTATCTCAATGACAACCTAATGCAAATGTCAACGAGTTTCTCGTCACAGCCGAACATGTACTTCCAACAGTATACAAGCCAGCCAACAGCAGCGGCAGCCTACCAACAACAGCAGCAACAGCAGTACTCAAGACTTAGGCCAGCGATGTCGTCGACACAGCTGAATTATCCTATTTACAATCTGACTAGTAGTAATTACCAACAACAACTACCACCACACATGACACCCAGCTCATACCTTTCACAAGCCAATCAGCCAACATTACAGCCACCAACAGCACCGCCATACCAGCCGACCAGCTCGTTGCTCGGTCAGCAGCGCAATCAAATGCATTCGTTTCACGCCTCAAATCCCGCACTATCCTCACAATACCAACACCATCATCATCACCATCAATATCCGTATCCCTTGTCATCAATATCACAGACCTACCATCAGCACTTGCAACAGCAGCAGCAACAACAGCAGCAGCATGCCTACAGCTATCCCAGCGGTCAGCAATATGGAACTGGTGGCGCCGCCACAAGCAGCCTTCATCAGCAAATCCAACACCAAATGTTGCCTCAGCACCATCAGTATCACATCCAGCAACAGCTCCAACAGCTGGGCGCCAATGGCAGTGGTGGCGGTGGTGTCGTCGGTGGAACGACCTCCACCGGTTACAATCCCTCAGCTGCGTCGGCGTTCGATCATATGCATTCATCGCAACATCATCATCTTCATCATCCACAACCTCAATCATCCACATTGTATCATGTACCGCCATACTCGAAACTAGATTTAGATTACAATAAACCACCTGAGAATAAAAGACAAGTAAGTTTTAAATTTGACGTAGATACGCTTTCGATAGATTCTTAAAAAAAAAAACAAAAAACAAAATCAAATTAAAACAGAGAACAGTTATATATTATATAATGCACAATCTAGGGTCGTCGTGTGTAGCGATTTGTGATTTTTCAATTATATAGATGTACGCAGATACCAGGGGATACAGATCGGGGCCGGGAAAGATACAAAAAACAAAAAAGAATTACTCGCGTAAAAGTGCTAAATTCGTATAGAACCTTCACATCTATCTCCCCAAATCCCCAAAATCCTCAGTCTAAGGACATGGCTGACATGGTGATGTTTCATTTTTTTTATTTTTCCTTGTCTTTGCTCTGCCCATTCGTAGTTGCCAAATTTTCTTCCAAAACCTACTTAAGTTAGATTTAATTTAGACTTAAATAAGGTTTAAGATAAGAGTAGGAGTAGGAGTTTAAGATTCATTTTTAAGTCTTCTAGTGCGTATACGCAACCTACAAGACAATCAAAGAACAAAAACAAAAAAACAACAAAATTCAACTGAAGATGTAAATAACTGCAGGCTATGTTTTTTTAAGAAAACACCCATACAAATGTGTGCTGTCTAGCAAAAAAACAACAAAAAACGACAGTGATTTCAGGAAATGATGACTTCAACCTCTATCCACACTCCCACACACACATGCACACACGTGCACAGAGTCAAGCCTACATATAAATGGAGTGATGAATAAAATAGAGTACTTCCCCAAAGCGCACTCATGCTTGTTTCCTTTACTTCCGTCCTTTCTGTTTTTTTTTTTTCGTTTGTTTGTTGTTGTTTGGGAAAATATTTATATTCAAGGAAAAGATGTGCCGACTATTGTAGGGAAATCCTTTGAAAATATTATCATGGAGGTTGTGCGGGAAAACACCACATCAAGGTGTGTGGGTTTTACGTTTTGTTGTTGCATAACAATTAGTCTAGGTTTACCAAGGGATACGTCTAGTAGGAGTAATACATTTTGAAAGAACTTAGACCCTTGGTTACATCGTCAAGGTTTTTTTTTTGTGCAAGAAAAATCCTTGCATTGGATTAGTTGGTATTATGGAATTATGTTTCGAGCTGGGAATTCCAATTGGGATCCAATTCTAATTAGCTGATAGACGTTGGGGAAAAAGGCGGCCAAATAGGATATTCTCAGAATAAGAAAAGCTAATTTTGTAGTCAATATTACTGGTACTAACCTCTGAGCACCTAGTTTCCACTTAACGAAGTCATAATAGTGAATTTAATAAGAAAAACGTCCTTTTTAAAACGTTTGAAAATTCAAATGGCAACATTTGCTATTGTGATCAACGATTCAATTAATCTTACTCACAATAATAAGATAACAAATCTTAAAACATTTTAGCCATTGAATGCATCCGAGATGGAATGATAGTAAAAGCTAATTTTGTAGTCTAATGTATTAGTAGTCAACTGAACACCTACTTTCCACTTAATGAAGTCATAATAGTGAATTTAATATGAAAAACGTCCTTTTTAAAAGGTTTGAAAATTCAAATGGAAACATTTGCTATTGTGATCTACGATTCAATTAACCTTATTCACAATAATAAGATAACAAATCTTTAAACATTTTAGCCATTGAATGCATCCGAGATGGAATGATAGGAAAAGCTAATTTTGTAGTCAAATATACTTGTATTTAACTGAACACCTACTTTCCAGTTAATGAAGCCGTAATAGTGAATTTAATATGAAAAACGTTTGAATATTTTTTCTTCTCAAAACTTTCAAAATCCGAATGGCAAAATTTACTATTTTGAGCTACAATTCAATTAATTATGTTTACAATAGTAGGATTCTAATTTCATATACACAATTTAGGCAATGAATGCATCCGAGACGGAATAATAGAAAAAGCCAATTTTGTAGTCACACTATAGTTACACTAGTACGGAACTGAGCACCTACTTTTCACTTAACGAAGTCATAATAGCGAATCTGTTACGAAAATGTTTTTAAAATATATTTTAGTGCTTTCGAAATTCAAATGGCAAAATTTGCCACTGTGACCTACAATTCAATAAATCGTATTCACAATGGTAAGATTACAATTGTTTTATTCTTTCAGAACATTTGGATGTATTGGATTAGATTATGTAATAGGGGGAGGTTTTAAGATATAGGGCGGAACTTATAATTAATTTAAGTTTACTTTTGTGACCTATAGTAAATTTAAGTAGGCGATTAAAAATTATTATATGAAAGACCGATAGTTTATAAATTTTATTTTGATATTATTTTATTTTGATATTATCATATTATCATTATCAGTATCTGATGGTTAGCAGAAGATTAGCATAGGCCACACCTACGTTCATAAAATAGGAATATGTGGCGAATTCATCAACAAAGTGCAGAAACATAAGAGAACCTAAAATTATTAATCGTTGAGTAGAGGGATGGGTCTTCTTCTAGTCGTCATTGGACGATATCAGTAGTTTGGCTGCCAGATTCTCGTTCTTTTCGGATATGAAATACGCCTGCAAGACCAGGTGTTCGGGGAAACCCATCGCTTTAAGTCTTGAAATCGCTTCCCGATCCTGAGCGGTCGTTTGAATGACGGTCGATGCAGCGGATTCACCATCATCGGATGGTCCAGCCCTAGTTGGTCGTTCGGTTGGTTCAGCCGATGCGGCTGATTCTGCTACGGCTGCACGTACTCCTTCACCTGTGGTCGTTGTCTGTCTAGTTGCTGCTGCTGCACTAGTGTTGTCCGAATCGTGTGGCTCGTTGAGCATATTCAAAAATGCCTCCTGGTTCTCCGAGATGAGCTGCAACAATGCCGGGTTCGATTGTCCGATCTGCTGTAGAACGGCATTCAATAGTTTGGGAAAATGGAAAGCTATAGATACGTTTTCGGACTCAAGTCCAAGCTTCAAGTTATATAAACTCAGATGACCATGCTAAAGTTTATTGAAAAACATATGAGAAGGCTATAATCCCTGTGCGAAACTTTTAAAACCCTATATCGTCTCATCTCATCTTTCAAATATTAATATTCCCAAAAAGTGGGCGTGCCTAAAAACAGTATGGGGATGAAATATTGAAAATGGAAAACAGTAAATCAAAATAGTTTATGGTTCACCTAAAAATAAAGTTTTCCTATTGCGGAGAAGGGTATACAAATCGCCTGTTTGGAAAAATGACCCCAAATAGTGGGCATTGGTTAAAATAATTTATAGACCAAATAATTATACTAACATTGCCAATGTTTTTCAATCAAAAGTTTTTGGAGTTACCTTAATTTTTTACCAAAAACGCCCCCAAAATGTAGGCGTGTTAAAAATATTTATATGAAAGAAAAAAATATCTCGAAATTGTCTAAATACATTGTTGAGACAATTTTTCAAAATTTCTTACCGTTTGACCAAAAACAAAGTTTTTCCGAGAAGTGAGCGTGGCAGTGGTTTGGCGTAAACCAAATTTCATCATTCTAGGTCAAAATTCAAGGCCCAGAAACTGGTGACGGACGAACAGACATGGCTAAATCGACTTAGCTAGCGATTCTGAGTGGATCGATATGCTTTAATGTGTATCTAGCTTACTTGTTTGTCTTTGTTACAAGCTTTGTATCAAAACGAATATACCCCTGTCGGGTATGGTATAAGAAGTTTAGTAGGTCGTCGTACGTAACTCGATTTCAAGAACTTGTTTTGTAGAACCATAAGGTCCATTCGGGTACTCAAGAGTGCAAGAGTAAATTTAAATAAATTTTGATGGGAAACTTCAAAAAGCCGTAAATTCACTGAGAAAATTGTTAAAATATGAACGTAGAAAAAAAATTTGTTTCGTTAATTTTTTCTTTAATTTTTTCCACGCAGAATTTCGTCTGATGAAAAAATGAAAACAGCCCAGAAGTTTGACAGAAAGGTTCCATTTATTCCAAATATATGCGATGTTTATGTTTTGAAGATTTATTGTAATATTTGAGTCCCTAAAAATAATTTTTGAAGGTTTTATAGGTAAAACACTTCAGTGCAGGGATATTTTTGTTTGTCGTCTCTTTCAACATACTTCAAAATTTGACGTTTGTAATTTTTCATTGCGGGTACTTTTCGTTGAAGTGAGATAATCTTGATTAGAGATTTGACATTTTTCATTTTTCTATACACAAAAGTACCCGAAAGGACCTATAGAGACTTCTTGCTAATTTTCGTTAAGTTTTCTTTAACTTTTAAGGCTGAACTATAATAGTCTGAAGAAATCGGAAGCTAATGTCAAAATTCTACGTTAAGTTTTCTTCTGAACTATAATAGTCGGAAGAAATCGGAAGCTGATGTCAAAATTCTACGTTAAGTTTTCTTCAGTACTCTCGAATACTCAAGTTGCCCATCATAGACTTTTGTGAATTCTACGTTAAGTTTTCTTCAGTACTCTCAATTACTCAAGTTGCCCATCATAGACTTTTGTGAATTCTACGTTAAGTTTTCTTCAGTACTCTCAATTACTCAAGTTGCCCATAATAGACTTTTGTGAATGGAAGCGATTGCAAACTATAAAAACAAAATTTCGTTGCTTATGAAGTTAGAAATTTAAATGTACACAGCAGTTGAAATGTCAAATTTTTGTATGAAAGAACAAACGAAAGAGAAAAAGCGAATGAATTCACTTTTTCGCAAGTGAGCAAAAGTGAACGAAAACTGAACGAATCGAAGCGAAAAGCTATTATGGTCGTCCTATACAAATTGCATGTGTTCGCACAGTTACGGAAGTGGTCGTCCGCAACCATCTTCTATTATAGTTTAGGCTTTACAAAACGAGCTAGTTAAAGATTGGTAATTACGCTCCTCTTACTATAATCTAACAAATCAGTAAATTTGTATTCAGGAGAAGCTTACTTCAACCCTGCCATTAAAATCCGGCAAAAAATTGTAGGTCGTCGCATCATGCAAGAATTATAAAGGTATACATGAATAGTTGTGACAGTGTTTCCTCTTTGGGTATATTTTTTCCAACAAAAATTGCAATGCTTTGTAATGAACAACAAGATAAGTCTTGGGACGTCAAACGAAAAAAAGTTGAGTTTTATTAACTTTCCCGCCATTTTTCGAACAGTTTCAAATAATGGAAATGGCCGCGTTTTAAGTAGTTAAGTTGGGTGATTTGGAACGCAATATTTTACCTTATTAATCAGGTAAATGTCAAGCTATGCCAACCCTTATTTTGTTATTTTATTTTCCATATTTATAGGTTTTTATTAATTTGTATATATATGCAGAATAATTTTTGTTTTTTATCGGAAAAGTAAAAAAATTCTTGAAAAAAATTTACTGGTATCAAAACATTTTTTTCCGACAGGTCGAAGGAGCAGTTTCACTCTTACCTGAGTACTCAGTTGAAAATTGTTATCTTGTTTTGTCAGAAATTCCTCTTCAAATTTCATCTGACTAAAATGAAAACAATGAGAACATAAATTCACGTTCTGTAATGCTGTGAAGTGATATAATTTTTACCATATCGCATTTAGCGTGAAGCCATGATAAAATTGTATCACTTCACAGCTTCACAGAACGAGAATTGGCCTGCTGAGCTTCATCCCGGATATCTTACTAAATCTGAGTTCGGGAACACAACCAATGTAAAAACTTTCAAAGAATGAGAGCGAACAATTTCGACAGTAATCATTCAAATTGTTCTTTGTCAAAATTTTGTTGTTGTTGTTAAGTGGAGCTACAGTCCGGAATGAACCTGGGCCTCAACCAACATGCCTCTCCAATTAGCCCGGTCCTTAGCTAACTGCCTCCAGTTGCGCACTCCAAGTTGGTTGAGGTCGGTTTCCAATTGTGCGCGCCACTTAAGGCGAGGTCTTCCTCTACTGCGTCCGACGTCTGGCTGGGAATCGAAGACTCTGCGAGCCGGAGTATTGGTGTCCATTCGTTCTACATGTCCTAGCCATCTTAAACGTCCAATGCGGAGTTTTTTACCCAGGGGTATGTCGCTGTACAGCTCGTATAGTTCATGGTTGAATCTTCGTCTCCATAGCCCGTCAACGCAAACGGGACCGAAGATTTTCCGAAGAATTTTTCTCTCGAATCGACCAAGGATTTCTTCATCCGCTTTTGATACGGTCCATGCTTCAGCGCCGTAGAGCAGGACTGGGATGATCAGGGTCTTATATAGGATCTCCTTAGTAGTTCGAGTGAGAGCTTTACTACTAAATTGCCTTCTTAGCCCGAAGAAACAGCGATTGGCAAGAGTAATTCTTCGTTTGATTTCTGACGAAATGTTGTTGTCAGAGTTAATAGCGGAGCCGAGGTAGACAAAGTCCCGTACTACCTCAAAGTTATATCTGGCAATGGCGACGTTCTGTCCAATGCGTCGATGTTGTGTGTCCTTTCGTGTTGACAGCATATACTTTGTCTTACCCTCATTTACTGCTAATCCCATTTTTGCCGCTTCCTTCTCTATACTAGCAAAGGTGGCTATGACATCACGTTGAGTCCTACCAATGATGTCAATATCGTCGGCGTATGCTAGTAGTTGCTCCGATTTTTGGAAAATTGTGCCTCTGTGTTGGCTCGGGAGCTTTGCACAATCCTCTCAAGAATCAAACAGCGCATCGCCTTGCCTAAATCCTTTTTTGGTATCGAATGTGTCAGTGAGGTCGTTTCCGACCCTGATGGTGCATGGAGAATTCTCCATCGTCATCCTACACAAACTAGACATGGCTCTGTAAAGTTCGTCTCTATAAATGCTGTCGTATGCGGCTTTGAAATCGATAAATTGGTGGTGGGCATCGATTTGGACTTCTTGGGTATTTTCCAGGATCTGCCGAAGTATGAAAATTTGATCGAGTGTGGACTTTCCTGGCCTAAAACCACACTGATAACGACCGATCAGGTTGTTGGTAAACGGTTTCAGGCGTTCACATATTACGGCAGATAGGATCTTGTAGGCGATGTTGAGCAGACTTATGCCTCTGTAGTTGGCGCATCTCAGAGGGTCTCCTTTTTTGTGGATCGGGCAAACGATGCTGATGCCGACCAGATTTGGCTTATGAGTTGGTGGATGTTACTTACCAAATTATCTCCACCAGCTTTGTAAAGCTCAGCGGGAAAGCCGTCATTTCTGGCGGCCTCATTAAGCTTGAGTTTAGATATAGCTATCCTCCCTTCACTTAGGTCGGGTGGTTGGCAGTTTTCGCTGTCGTTGCCAATATTAAATGGTCGCGTTCTGCCTGCCAGCGGAATGTTGTTCGTCATCGCCGTTTAACAGTCTGCAGAAGTGGTTCTTCCATATCCTCAGCATCGACTGTTTCTCAACTACGATATTTCCTTGTTCATCTCGACAGGATTCTGTTCGAGCCTTGTATCCTTGGCTTTGACGTTTTTCACTTTGGTAAAACTTGCGAACATCGTTCCTGGAGTGGCACCTCTCTATATCCTCGATCGCGTGCTTTTCTTGCTCTTTTTCCTTCTTTCTGAAAAGCCGATGTTCTTCCCTTCTTCTTTGCCTATAGAGCTCAATGGCAGCTCTCGTCTACACCTGCAGCTTAGCCTTGTAGACCTCGTTCTTGGCTGCGAGCATCTGTCGGCATTCCTCATCAAACCAGGGGTTTCTTGCTGGTTGCCGAGAGAAACCTAGCACATCAGTTGCGGCTGATCTAATGGCTTGTTGGCATCGTTGCCATTGTTCTTCGACATTAGATGCTGGTAGTCTTTTGTGAGTCGAGAGGTTAAGGGATACGAGTGGCGATTGCAGTCTTTCGACATTAATAATTTTTTTCACAGTATTTATGTTTTTTTTTGGCGTGGTGGATATCCGCATCCTTACCTTGGCTACAACAAGGTAGTGGTCCGAGTCGATGTCAGCCCCTCGGAATGTTCGGACATCCAAAATACTGGATGCGTGCCTCTTGTCTATCGCAATGTGATCAACATTTCACCACAAATATTTATTTATGTAGGATTTGTGTCACTTATTCGCTTTCTTAACTCATTGGGGCATATTCATAAAAATTTAACATAGTCGTGAATTACAGGTCCATAGTTTTTCTTTTGTTAGTTAAATTAACTCGGGTCCCATTCATAATCATTTTCACATCGATGTATTATTTAACTCTAGATTACATTATGTTCTACTACAATTATAATTGCAATGATGACAATCAGATGTACATTTGTTAAAAAAATGTTGTGTGCTCTTCTTTTATGCTTATGGCGGGGTTACTTGAAAAAGTGAAAAGGGAAATAAATAAATCACAAAAAATCATTAAGATTGAGTGTGCAACTCTGTTATTCTTTTCTCTATTCCTCCAATTTTCAATGTCTTACATTTTTTAGTAAATTAATTTTGTTTTATTGTATTCGAAAAATCATTAACACGCAAGAAACTTCATCATTTGTGTTTTTTATTCTCTTATTTCTGCCATTTGTCAGTGTTAAACAAAACTTTGACATACATTTTACCATGTTGAAATGGTAAAAATCGTCTATAAATAACGTAATATCAGGTTTAGTCTAGCAGCGACATAGCAAAAGCTTGTGAAACATTTATGAATATGCTCCATTGCGACCACTTCGTTTTCTACACTTTTACAACGTTTTGGTGACTTGTGTTGACTGTTTAACATCATTTGGACTGTTTTGAATTTGAATAAATTTGTCAGCGAAAACCAAATACATCAATACAAAAAAATATTTTTATCCCTGGCTGTTTCTTTTACTTTTTTTCTGTGAGTTTTAAAATTTTAAATTTGGTAACCCTGAAACTTACTTGTTACTTAAAACAGGCACAGAAACTGCAGAAACTATTCATCCATCAGAGGAGTTAAACTTATGCAGCCTCTATTCATCGTTTAACAAATAAGGGGTCCGTCAAATAACTTTTTTTTTTGAAAATGCTATAAAAAAAAACTACTGAATATTTTATGAAATTTTTTTTTATTTGAAAGTACAATCCTTCCGGTTAATAATGGAAAATAATTTTATTCAAATGGCTGCCTTTGCTGGCCATGCAGTAGCCTACACGATCGGTCCAATTTTTAAGCACATTATCGATTGTGTGCAGCTGTATTTCACCAATGGCTTCACGAATATTGTCCATTAAAGCGTCAATTGTCTCTGGTTTGTCGGCGTAACACTTATCTTTTACGGCACCCCACAAATAATAGTCCAACGGTGTCAAATCGCAGCTCCGAGCTGGCCAAACGACATCAGCTCTGCGGCTGATAATGCGATCTTCAAAAACAGGGCGCAAAACATCGAGTGTAGCTTCGGCTATGTGGCACGTAGCGCCGTTCTGTTGAAACCATATGTTGCCAATATCCTCCTCTTCAATTTTTGTGAACAAAAATTCGTTCAACATGGCCCGATAACGATCGCCATTGACTGTAACGGCCACTCCTTGCTCATTTTCGAAGAAAAATGGCCCAATTATGCCTCTGGACCAAAATCCGCACCAAACAGTGACTCGTTTTGGGTGTATCGGCTTTTCAATGTATGCGTGCGGGTTTTCTGTGCCCCAAATGCGACAATTTTGTTTGTTTACATACCCGCCAAGATCAAAATGAGCTTCATCTGAAAAGATGATTTTTTTTATGGCAAAATCGGCATCTTCTCTAAGTCGATCGCAGGCCCACTTAGCGAAGCGAAAACGCATTGGATGGTCAGTTGGCTTCAACTCCTGAACCAATTGGACTTTGTATGGCGTCATACCAAGGTCTTTATGCAAAATTCGTCTCAATGATGTCTCCGAAATGTTGAATTGTTGAGAACGTCGGTGAATTGATGTTGATGGCGCTTCACGCACACCTTCTGCCACAGCAGCAACATTCTCGGGTGTACGCACTGCGTGGTTTATCGATGAGGATGCCAGTTTCTTTCACTTTTTTCACAAGATAACGAACATACGGAGCTGACGGTGCTTCTCTTCTTCCAAAACCCGTACGCAATTTTCGCACACATTCTGCAACATTACCATGATTTTCAAAGTAATGTCGTAATATTTCCCAGCGTTGTTCAAGCGTATACACAACCATATTCGTTCAGCGGAAGGATAAAACTAATTATCTGTCAAATCAGACATGAGCTAAGTGTTACCATTCACGCAATAAGCACTAGTTGAAAAAAAAACGTTAGGTGGCGGACCCGTTATTATGTATACATTGTATACACTGATTATTATGCATTTATGAATAAGGCTATAAATCTTTCCCTATTTCCAACAATATTTATCCCGAATTTTTCCATGTTATGGCAACAATGTCCTATGGTATTTAATTGACTTTACTTCGGAAGCGATGTCTAAGTTTATTACTTTTCAGAAAAATGTTTCCTCTGTTAAACAGTTCGCAAGTTATTCGAATTTAATATAAAAACCAAAGTTGGATAAAAAGTATCGCTTGATTACCATTCCTAACCATGATTAACATTCCTAACTCTTTTGAAACACATTTCTTTAAGCTTTACAATAATTTTGTATATGAATATACAATTTTGACTTTTTTGATCGCATAGTATATCAAAGCCCTCAGGACCATTGTTAATTTTCATTCGCCCACGTTCAAACTAGTAACAGTTTCATAAATTCACAATAGCTGTCAATAGTTTTTAACATATTCAATTATTTTTAAAACATATTTATGGTTATCAGGTCGAGCATAGTTTAATAAGTAAAACAAATAACTAATGAATATATTAATCGTAGTTAATTGAATTATAAAAAAAGATCTACAATATGTTCAATGCTACCAATCTTTATCATAAGTAGTAATTTTCGATTACTAGCAAAACATAATTTCGATTCATTCAGTAAACTCAAGCAGTTTAAAATTGTTTGTATAAACTATTTCCCCACCGTTATACATATCTTAATATGCTACTAATATACAGTACCTTCATATATTCATAAATCCAATAGAACATATCTATTTTACAATCATCTTCAGAAGTTAATGTCGAAAACATTGTTTTAGTTTTTATATTTTGCTAAACAATTTTTTTAATCCCCAGTTTATATATAAATTTAAAAAAATAACTTTACTTATTTAGTTAACATTAATATAATACGAAAATAGGTCATAATTATATACAACTATAAAACAACAGTGTTTTATTTAGCAACTGAATATTTATTTGACGTTTATGAATAAAATATACGTTTTCGGATAAATTTCTCAATTTCCTTATTCAAAAAATATTTCCCCATCCATAATAGTTATACAGTGTTTATGTCAAATTTCAATTTCTCAATTTCCTTATTCATTAAATATTTCCCCAACCATAATAGTTATACAGTGTTTGTGTCAAATAAAATACTAAAATCAAGGAAATCTATTACAATTATTTCAGCAGAGTAGCCGACGGAACTTTTTTATGGTTGCAAAACTAATAGCGAGTACTTTGTTTTCTTCATTTTTATATCAGTTTTGTGACTTATGTTGACTCAATAACATCGTTTGCAATGATAGGTTTTAAAATAAAGAATAATTTACCTTTCAATAAATGAAACAGCGAAAAAGAACTGCAAAAATACAAAAAGACCCTCTTTTACTTCTGGACTATATTTTATACCCTATCCCATAGGGGTTTATTAGTTTTGATACATAGTTTGTAACATAGAGAAATACTTAAGCTACATATACCTCAAAGTATATGGATCGACTCAGAATCGATAGCTGAGTCGATTTAGCCATGTCTGTCCGTCCGTCCGTACGTCACCAGTTTTGGGGCCTTAAATTTTAAGCTAGAAGGATGAAATTTCGTACACGTGCTCTTTGTTGCTCCCAGCAGAACAAGTGTAAAAAATTTTGAAATCCGCCAATTTCCACGCCCCCTTTTTAGAAAACGTATTTTTTGGCCAAACCATAAGGAATTTTGCAAAACTTTCTGAACAACATATTTAGACAATCTGAATATCTGTATTTCGTTCATATAAAGTTTTTTGCCACGCCCACTTTTTGGGGGCGTTTTTAATAAAAAACGTTTTTCGGTCAAATTATGAAATTTTCGAAAAAACTTTTGGTGCAGAATCCGGATTGTAGTCTTCCATTTGTTTTTATACCCTATCCCATAGGGTAATATTAGTTTTGATACATAGTTTGTAACATAGAGAAATAATTTAGCTACATATACCTCAAAGTATATGGATCGACTCAGAATCGCTAGCTGAGTCGATTAAGCCATGTCTGTCTGTCCGTCCGTCCGTCCGTCCGTCTGTACGTCACCGATTTTTAGGCCTTAAATTTTGAGCTATAATAAATTTGGTATATGGGATCCTCGCCCGTACCTACAGAACAAGTGTACAAATTTTTGAAATCCGCCCACTGCCACGCCCCCTTTTAAGATAAACTCAGTTTTTGGCCAAACCGTAAGGAATTTTAAAAAAGTGTCTGAGAAGCATATTTAGAGAATCGTAATATCTATATTTCGTCAATACAAAGTTTTTTGCCACGCCCACTTTTTGGACGCGTTTTCCATAAAAAAACCTTTTTTGGCCAAATTTGAAAATTTTCGAAAAAAGTTTTGATGCAAAATCATTGGTAGTATTAATATGAACATTTCGTCAGTAGACCATTTTTACCCACGCCCACTTTTTGGGTACGTTTTCCTACAAAAAACATTTGTATGCCCTACCCCAAGGCATATGCAATACAAAAACGTGGTTTTTTGTCGAACCATAAAAGAATTTGATAATCCTTCGGAACAATATGTTGTAACAACGTCATTTTCAATACTTTATGACCATAAAGACCATATTTTGGGGATATCAATTTTAAGGGTGGGATGGGATAGGGTATTAAACGATCCGCACAACGGATTGTAGCCTTCTCATATGTTTTTGCATTGAATCATTGCTAACCCTGAAACTCTGTCGTTTATGACATTAAAATGACGAAATAAATTAAACAACCTTCTACCGGAACTATTCAACCATCAGGTTATCCAGCCTCTATTCATCGTTTTATGAATAAGTTTGTTTTTTTTGGTGCGTTTAGAGGCATTTTAAGGAGCGCATAACTTTATACACACTTATTATGAATTTTTGAATAAGAATGCATGCTTATATTGGTGAGACTAAATTTAGCTTGACGTTTACGTGTTCATGCATTTTGTTGAGTAAATAATAAATATTTCGGAATATTGGATGTTTTTTTTATTAATTATTCAATTTTAGTGGGATGTTTTAAATTGATTCCCTGAACTATTTCCAAGAGAAACCAGAGTGACAAATGCAGATGTCAAAAAATTTCAAGGAAATTCAAAAATAATCCGGAGGAACGTATCATATCAAATAACCACTAAATCTCTGATCTGTAAACGTTCGAAAGCATCTTATTCGTATGTAGGTACAAATAAAGGAAATGTGAAAATAATTGACGCGTTCAGTTAATAATTGACGCGTTCAGTACGTTAAAGTATAATTGCAACATTACCGCTGTGAAGTGCAATACTTTTTGTTGACATTTTGGGGCAGAAGAGTAAGTTAACATATTCTGATTGGAAGTTAAATGGCAATTCAAGCAATTAGTGTCAAAAATTATCTAACAGATAAATTAAGACAGGCTCTAAACGCAATTGATGCACTGCCATGTTCACATATTCAGGTATAATTAGAATGTGCTTGGTTTTTATGAAATGTCTTGTATAACTGATATAAACCGAAATAATTGAGAGTAAATATTGGCACATCTTATTAGTTAGTCCTCCGATAAATCGCAATAACTTTTTAAAGAAGTTTTAGATTGAATCATAATAAAGGGTCCATAATTTTATCCACTTTTGGTTCACTGAATTTTAGCCCAGGTCAGGAATATCAATACAAAATGTGACCAGAAAAAGTTGGGCCTCAGTATAATTCTCCATTTTTTTATATATATTATGCTGTTTTTTTTTTGAACGCAATAATAGAGACCAACATTTTTAATGTCACTTATTTTTTTTTTGTTTTTTTTCATTTTCAAACTACAAGGGCTTCGAAATCAAACTTTTTAGGAAGATCAACTGATTTTTTTAGAAGAGGTGTGCAAAAAAGGTGAATGTTAAGAAAATAACGATATTAGTGTGTAGCCTAAGCACTAATATCGTTGTTTTTTTAACGTTCACATTTTTTGTACACCCATCCTAATTTTTTTTATAATTAGCAATATTTAACAAATGCAAATGAGCCGCAAGGCACACCCTCATGATGATTTATCATCCTTTTAGTAACAAATATCAATTGTCAGTTAATCAGCTTACTGAGCCGTATGAATTCATCATTGAAATAAAGTTCTCACCATCATGTGAACATCACGGTGTATGTCTAACTAGTAATTTCCTCAATCGAATAGTTACGACAGAAACTTTACAAAAGTCTAAGTCCATTAAAGACATTTAAAAAAAAATAAAAGCACTAGCAATGGCGTTTTACATCAAAAATCAATTTTTTTTTTATCTGAAGACCGATTTTGACAGTTTTTGTGTTCCATTGGGCGAAAAAATTGTTTTTTTTTTTTTTGATCAGAGATCAATTTTGCAAATCTGAATTTTTCGGCAGATTTACCAATACAAATGAAAACTGTCAGTTTGACAAGAGTGATTTTCATTTTGATTTTTTACTTCGGTTGTGAAAAACAAGAGTGCTTTGGGTTTAGATATTAATAATGGATATAGACACAGAAAAGAAAATTATACGTGAACTATTAAATTGATTGAATGAATTAAATGAAGATAATTTCTGTATTTTCAAATGTTTGCTGTGTTTTTAATGTTGGCAGCTAAGCCGACGCTAACTTCACAGACACGAAATGACACCAATACAATGACAAAAAAAACAAAAATCTGAATCGTGTTCCATTGACACTCAAAAAGATCAAATTTCAGATCAAAATCAAGATTTCCCAATGGAAAACGCCATAAGACAAATGGAAGCAAATGTCAAAGTCCGAATGACTTTTAGCAAAATTTTGTATAAAACTAATGTTTTTTTTCTGTCTCAATCTTTCCCTTTATTTTATTTATAGATCACAATAGGTTTTTTTTATAACAAATATCGGAACTATGGGTTGCTATAATGTAAGTTAAAAATTAGAAATACTTTTTTGGTACCCCGAAATGAAAATAGGTAAAACGTATAGAATTTGCCGACGGAAATAAATGAAACAAAATGCAAATAATCATTGACGTCATATTTTTAACTTTCTCTTACAAAGAGAAAGATATTGTTTTCGTGAAAATTTTCGACCTCGAGATTTTGATTGATTCTAACATTACGATGATAGCGGAGCCTAAAAAAGTGGTTTTTGGAATTCCGTCCGTCGGTCCGTCGGTCCGTCGGTCCGTCTGTCCGTGACGGTCTCCCCAGCCTAAACGGCTTGACCGATTTTCTTCAAACTTCGTATCCAAGCTTGTTTTGGTCATAATTCTAGGCCATTTTTTTTGTTTGCTTTTAGCCATGTTAAAACTGGTACCTGCCATATAAAAATTACACATAACCTCAATTTTCTCGAAAACGGCTCTAACGATTTTGATTAAACTTTATATATACTATAACCATATTAGTTCCAATAAAACTGCATACCCAGTTTTTTTCGAGAAAATCCATATAACGGATTTTGTCATTTAGGCCATATAAAGAAAATTGTTAATATCACGCAAACTATTGTGTCAAATTGAATGAAATTTAATACATATACTACTATATTGCTTGAAGCAATTCCACATAATTAGTTTTAGCCCAACTATTACTAAACGGAATTTTCAGTTTTGGCCAAAAACGGAAAATCATTATTTTTCACATTGACATCGATTCCTTCAAATTTTGGAGTAAAAATTCGTATAAATACATTTCGACATTATTTATATCATTTTAGCATCAATAATCAAAATGCTTATGATTAGATCTAACGCCCAACTTGCTGTGAAAGAGAAAGTTGCGTACGACCCAGTCGTGCACCCACCACTCGTTTTTTTTGCGATCATCAGAAGCATATCGTCCTATTGGCTCTACACACATGATCGTATTCTGTTCACTTCAAAATGTGACATTCGATGTCATATCAAAAATATATGGCACTTCCCGATATGGTAATAAATTATGGCCCACCGAATATTTAAGTCCTCGTAAAATAACGAACTAACACAAATGGTTATTCACTTATATAATGGATTGTCATTCGTCCAATTTTGGGAAAACAGATTCCAACTGTGCAAATACAAGTTCTTGCTATTTAGTAAATTTTAAATTAAATAAACCATCCTTTCAATTAAATCTTTCTACCCCTATTTTTGTTTCTATATTCAGATTTGATTCATGATTTCAGCTCTCATATAGAAATGCAAAGAAATGTGTGATAAAGTGTTACTTTCGTTAAGTATCTAATAGTTGGTTTGGGTACTTTGTATCTTCTGTGAGAAATGATTTGCGATATTTAATAAAGCTTAATAAATCCGCTATTTTGAATATTAAATCTCATAAAACGTTTGTGTAATTCACAATAGTGGATTATAAATAAAATATTTCCACATTGACGGTAAAAATCAGCGCCTCGCAAATTTTCATTTTTAGATTTTAAATTTTATGATATATAAATATTGTCCTTCTAACGATTGAAATTGATTAATTTTAATTTACTCCCAATGGTTAATTTTTGTATGGAAAATTACACCACAGAAATGAGTAAAAGCTACGATGGTTACTCAAAATTATACACTGCGAAATAAAAACTTAACACTTTTTTTTAAATTCATTTGATTTCGTACGCTATTAATAATGAAAATATAAGACAACTGTCATTTCGTAGGGGGATTCAGAGCAGGATTACAATTTGCATACTTGTTTTTCAAACTATTCCCGGAAAATTTAATAAGAGTGCTTTATTTCTTATTCCCAGACTAATAATGCGAGGGTAAAAATATTTCTTATAATTTAAAATCAATATTTATCATTTATAACTTAACTTATTTTGAATTAACGAAGTTCACAATTAAAGAGATTGGCGCAGCAGGTTCGAAAAAAATAGTATTTATTCAATAATATTTTAGGAACTTTGAGTAGTTTATCTTTGTGAAATTTTCAGGGTAAAAGAAGGTTTAAAAACTTTGTAAAAAAGAAAAATCTAGTTCGTTCATTTTAATAACAAACTGTATTACTCATTAATAACAGGTGGCGCAAAAGTAATCCTCCTATCAGAAAATGCTATAAATTTTGCGATTGGCCCCTAATGTCAGTTCTGTTTTGACATTTGTATAGTAAACACATGCGAAATACACGTTAATAAACAATGTTACGCTACACTGCTCCAGAACTTATTTGTCAAAACAGAACTTCGCTGCAATCTTATCAATATTACTAGTTTGTTACAAATTATGTGCTTTTGTAAAATTCTTACTTTTCATTTACTGAGGAAACTTCGTCAATAATATGCGCCATATTCTTTCAACTTCCATTTTTTACACTACTCAACATTCAAAATATCAAATCTCAAATAATTTGCTAGTTGTGACCTGCTCTGAAGGAGATCACAATTTCGTTTGTTATTGTGACTCTCACAAGTTGTGACTGTGGGGGGAATACGAAAAAGACACAAAATCAATTTCACCTCTTCATGTGACTTGTGAAGTATCAGTGATGATGGGGAGAATCAGGCTATAAATGTGTTTTGCTGTGACATTTATATTTTAGAGATATAGGAAATTGGTTAATAACAACAATGGAGAGATTTACGCTATAAGAATGCGAAATTATTAATGCTGATCTATTTCACCGAGGGCTCAGTGGCGCGACGGTTAGTGCAATGAACTGTTGCGCAGAAGGCCTGTGTTTGATTCCCAGCCGTAGCAACACCTAAATGATTTTTCAGTGGCCCTCCTCTCGTAATGATCTGACAACCCAACTAACAATTATTCTTCACAATAAAAATGTAATTTCCATAAGCAATTATTTCTATAGACCTTATATAGTACTTGTGCACGGAGGTTAAGCATTTTGGCAGTCGATTGTTTGGGTAGAAGCTTGTTTAAGACATTATGCAGGAAAATTCACAAGCATAACCGAAATTGTGATAGCGAAACTTCTGTAAGGTTGTTTTTAAGCTTCCGGAGATGTGTGTACTGTACATGTACCATTAGTTAAGATGTTTTGGTAGAACTTCGCACAAGGTAATCCGAAGCATAGCACGAATAGAGCTTACGAAGGAAGGCTTAAAAAAGCTAAGGTTAAAAGATCGGAAAAAAGGTGAAAAGAACGGGACAAGGTGTAAAGGTTGGAAAAAATGTGAAAAGATCGAAAACCTACCGGAGAATGAGTCAACACGACTCAACTACTTCGTTGTGCTTACTCGTCTTTCATGTTCGAGAGTATGTACAGCCTAGTGGATAGCGTGTTGGACTACCAAGAACCCGAGTTCGAATCCCAATAAGATGAGAGTTTTTCTATAATTAATTGCATTGAATTTCATACATTCCTAATAACGAATTTGGTTTATAAGAGATTGAAATTCGAATTAAGAGATTGAAATTGGAATTAAGAGATTGAAATTGGAATTAATAAAAGTAAATAATAATAATAAGAGAATATGAAAAAAAAAAGGAAATAAGAAAAAAAAATGTTGTTTTTCAACTTCGAGAAGATTTGCAAATATTGACTGTTGAATGACTTTTTGCGCAGCCTATAATTTGCTTCTGGATGGCCTTTTATAAGCAAACTAAGATTTTTCTTTAAGGCTTATTAGAAGTATATAAAGAGGTCTTATAGAAGTAAATAGCTTCCTATAAGTGCGCCAAATGTTTTTCCATAAGACTTCCTACAAGGAATATTGCTGGAGGGGAAATAGCTTCGATATTGCTTTATCGAAGCGAAATTGTTAGTTGGGAAATCATCCGGATAGCATCAATTGCCAAGAAAAGCTTATCTCAACTTAGCCGTTCGGATTCGGCATAAAACGGGAGGTCCCTCCATCGTGCAAGAAGTACACAAGCACACATGAATGGTTGTGAGAAAGCTCACCACTTTTTATACCCTATCCCATAGGGGTTTATTAGTTTTGATACTTAGTTTGTAACATAGAAAAATAATTTAGCTACATATACCTCACAGTATATGGATCGACTCCGAATCGCTAGCTGAGTCGAATTAGCTGAGTCGAATTAGCCATGTCTGTCCGTCCGTCCGTCAGTCTGTCTGTTCGTCACCGATTTTTGGGCCTTAAATTTTGAGCTAGGATAATGAAATTTGGTATATAGGATCCTCGTCCGTGCCACCAGAACAAGTGTAAAAAATTTTGAAATCCTCCCACTGCCACGCCCCCTTTTTAGGAAAACGTATTTTTTGGCCAAAATGTAAGGAATTTTAAAAAAGTGTCTGAGCAGCATATTTAGAGGATCGTAATATCTATATTTTGTCAATATAAAGTTTTTTGCCACGCCCACTTTTTGGGGGCGTTTTCTTACAAAAAAGCATTTGTATGCCCTACCCCAAGGCATATTCAATAGAAAAACGTTGTTTTTCGTCGAACCATTAAAGAATTTGATAAACCTTCTGAACAATATGTTGTGACAACGCCATTTTCAATACTTTATGACCATAAATACCACATTTTGGGGATATTAATTTTAAGGATGGGTGGGATAGGGTATTAAACGATCCGCACAGCGGATTGTAGCCTTCTCATATGTTTGTTTATCTATTTCACCAATTTCGGGTCTGCGTGAATTTCGTTAGATTTCTCCCTTTGGGGCTTTCTAAAATATTGCGTTTACCCAAACATATCACAAGACATGCAAGTCTTGAAATTCGGATCTCGATATATTCCATCATTATGTCGTAAAACGACCACAAATGTCAATTAACTCAGGATGTGGTAATATGAGCGATTCATCAATTTTACACCTTTAAATATTTCAATGGTGAAAGCATAGCCCATTTCTTTTTATTTCTTACAAAACTGCACATTATCAGATGATACTACTTATGTCACATATTGAATATGACTTCGCATAATGACCTGCACATAATAATGATGTGTAATATTCAGATAAAATACCATTTCAATCACAATTGACATATGAAATGCACGACTGTGAACTAAATTTTGTTCTAATAAAGTTACCTACAAACGGTATAAATTTGGCTTCTGACGATCCCCAAAAACAAATTCAAAGGAAGGTGTATTTTTTTCTTTTAAGTTCATAATCCTTCACAGCGGGATACATCCGATTTGGGGGGTCAACACATTCATAAAGTTACCTACAAACGGTATGAATTTGGGTTCTGACGATCCCCAAAAACCAATTCAAAGGAAGGTGTATTTTTTCCTTTAAGTTCATAATCCTTCACAGCGGGATACATCCGATTTGGGGGGTCAACACATTCATAACATAATAGCTGTTGACTTTATAAAGTTTTAATAGTTTGGCTTTTACTAAAACATTAGTTTATTATAAGTGGAAGTAAATAAAGGCCATTGAGATCTGACTAATGTTTTGTGGAATATTTTGACAATTTTTGCCCTGCGATATTATTTATATTTAGTTACATGCTATCTTATGCTATTGTGAACATCACCGTATTTTAATTGTTAATACCACCGTGCAATATGCCTAGCATGTAATTTCTTATATTTCTTGATTGAAGTTAACCGGTGTTACAATGACTATATTATACATAATATTATATATTCGCTATTGTGATCTATTGATTCAAAAAATTTCAATTGAATATCTTCAACATTAAGTTTACAAAAGTCGCTATGACACAGTCAATACTTGAACCAAAGTCATCATTATATTGTGATCTATTGATTCAAAAATCCTCAATTGAATATCAACAACACTAAAGGGCCGACCAGAATGCGTATCTCTAGCTGGTATCTATAGCTGAGTGAAAAGTTAAAATCAAGGCAACCCGTAAGCGCTTACACAATGTGTAACTTCGTGAATCTGTATCTTGAAGTTGAATAGAGGGCAACTTCATGCAAGAAATGTATCTCCCTTTTGACAGCGATGCAAGATACCAGCTACAGATATGCATTCTGAGCAGGCCTTAACTTTACAAATGTCAAAGTCGCTATTACACAATACTTGGAATACAAATGGACGCAAATGTCAAAGACCGAATGACAGTAGACGCTTTTAGCAAAATTTTGTACTAAACTAATGGTAAAAGGCTCTTTTTATGAAAAAATTCATCCCCTTTAATTTATTTATAGGTCACAATAGGTTTTTTTTATTATGACAACTGTCGATATTGTGGGTTGCTTACATGTAAGTTAAACATTAGAGAAACTTTTCAATTAGGTACCGTGAAATCAATATGAATAGGTAAAACTTATTATGAGAGAATATAATTACAACGAAGGTATATAAACATTTTATTTTAATCTCTACATTGGTTGGACATTTTCAAAATTCAAATCGTTAATATGTGAGTGTGTTCTTTTTGTTTTTTTCTTTTTTCCCTATATAGTATTTCAATGCAGGATATTGAATGTCACTAAATAAAAACAAATCATTAAGATGCAATAGTCGGCCATCTATGTACAGTGATACCAAATCTACAAAAAAAAAATAACACTCACTCATGTAGGTGCAGACAAAATTTTCGTTAAATAAAAATTAAGAACTTAATTATAAGATGTTCTAATTTAGTAACTAATAAAAGACTACATCTATATAAGTGCAGAGTTTTCCAATTTATTAACAAAAATAAGAGTTTTCTCGTTATACTGTTCTTGCTTCCAAAAATACTTATAAAATTTAAGAGTGTCTTTGCTTTTTATTTCTAAAGTTGGCAAATGTATTTTTGGCAATAAATAAGGTAGTAGAAAACAAAATTAATTTTTTTTAAATGTTTAGGTAAATTTAAGTAGTGATTTGAAAAGTGAGAGCTGTAGTTAAATAAATTAGGATATACAATTAAGTCTGCAAAATACAATCAAATTGAATAAATTTTAATGCTGGCTTTAGAAAATCTTTGTTAGTTACTTGTTTTGTTGTTTTAAGTAGGTACTTTTAAATAATATTAACCTGGATTCATTAGGGTAGGTATGTGTTATTTATTTCTGATTGATGTCTATAGCTTGGCATTCATTACAATCACTAGCTGTCATATTATACAAGTTAATGACAAAAGTTGGTATCGGTTACTATTTTTATTTACAAAAAAACATCATCATGTTCTGCCGCTTTGCTTTTTCAAATTGAACATTAAAATAAACCTCACACTTGCTGAAGCAGAAGAGTAAAACACCAGTAGATTAGAAAAAATATATATATTTCTTATTATTATTATCAAAATTAAATTATATTCTATATATCTAAACTATTCCACAAAATAACCAAAACAAAAAGAAAACAATTAAATTAGGTAGAGCTTACTCAGGGCGAATTGTTCCCCCTTTCTCTAGCTCTCTGAGACTATTTAAACACTCAAAGTATATGCTTACTTAGGGAAAGTTCAACTACTCTCAACACCATCGCCAAAATTCACCCTCTTGACAAAAAAAAAACAAACAAACTTTCTTTTGCTAAAAAAAAACACCAAAACACCAAAAACACTATAGCAAACATTATAGTCAAACAAGTGGCATAAGAAAATAACGAAAATTTTAAAAAAAAATTAAATAAAATGGTATAAACGAATAGAATTCTGAAACGAAGTGAAAAAACGTCAATTAATGAAGATTGTAACCGTAATATATATATATAATGAAAACAAAATATAGTTTTAGGTTAAATTTGCCTTAAATATTTAAAAAAAAAAAATATATATGCATGCAATTCAATTAAAAAAAATTGTATTATTATTAATAATAAAAAAAATAACAAAACAAATAATACTTTGACAGGACGTGTTCAAAAAAGAAAAAAAAATTAAGAAAAAAAGTCTGTGTTAGCTCAATATTTCGTTTTAAAATTTTTTCTCAAGTTTTTAACTTTTTAAACATTTAGCTCTTAGTGAAATCTCTATAAACGTTTTATTATTATTAAATATATTTAAATAAAAAAACCAACTTGTCCGAGACAAATAAGCAAAATCAAAAAATGCAAAAGAAAATCGTATGAAACCCCGTATTTTCAAACGGACAATGGGAACTTGATTGCATTTCTTTTTTAACCGTGACTGTTCTTCTTTTCTAACTGTTTCGACGTTCTTCGTTGGCAACAAGAAATAAAATAAAAAAACAAGCGAATCTTATTTGATAAGTTTTTTTTAAAGTTTAAGCATACAAAAAATAATAAAAATACAGTTCTATATATTCGTATTCGTAATTTTCAGTCTGATCCATTTTTATTATAAATGAAATTTTAATTATAAACTAAAATTTATGTATACTGTTAAGCTTCTTATACATATATATACTATATAACTTAGATTAACATAAAAAAAAATTCTTTTAAATGATTAATAAACTTATTTTGCATTATTCAAAAAAAGCGAAAAAAAAACAAGAAAAAGTATATTTTTGTACAATTTTTGTGAAATTGCCACATGTCAAATCAGATTTTTATGTTTTGTTTGTTTGTGTGTGTTGACTTGTGCGTGTCGTCGGTCATTTTGCGAGATTTTCTGTTTTTTTTGTGTTCCTTTGGTGTTTGTGTGTGTTTTTTTGTTTATTTGTACGTGTGTTTCACCAAAAATGAAAAAGAAAAAAAAACAATTCATTTACATTTCTTTGTTAATGGAATATGGAGCGTCGTCTAGCAGCACACAATTGGCATAACGTGAGGAATATCCTTTTTTTTTGTCACCCACAACAACTACCTGTACACATTACAACATGGCATACTCATTTTTGACACACATTAATTGGCATAGTTGGTTTGTTTCTGGGTTTAAGTTGTTCTCATTTTTTTTCTCACTCCTTGGAACGGGACGACTTTTCCCTATTTTTAGGGTTTGGTAATTTAATAAATGAAAGAACACGCCTTTTTGGGGTGGTTTTGTTTTTTGTTTTGTATGGAGAATGCTACGAGTTTTCAGATTCTTGTTTTGTTTTTCGGAATTAATTTTGTTTTTCATTTTTTGTTTTGTGAAATAAACTAGAGCTTTTTTTGCCAGAGCAATGGCACTTTCATTTTTTTACATTATTGTTTTGTATACTCAAATATATCCAAATAAACCTGATAAAAGGGGTCAAGTATAGCGAGAGTAGAAATGCACTGTGCACAATGGAAATGTATGAGAGTCTTGGTCTGGCATTTGGCCTACATAAAAGAGGAGAGAATTAGTTTTCTGATATTTTAATTGCTTACTAATACACAAGCATATACATGTTGGTTTAAATATTAAATTCTTTAAGTTATGACTTAAAATTGCAATAATGCCGGTTGCTGTAATTAGTTTAGTCATATGGCGGTATTGCGTAAAAGGAGATGTATTTAAGTATAAAATAAATATGATAATGTTGAAATCCTCAAAATAGACCCTTCTTTAACTAGGAAAATAAAAATAGTCAGGTATAATGACTTTGGAACCACATTTACTCATTTACCTTCACAATCGGTATTTTTCAAAATAGCGAAATCCTGGCTAGACCCCGAAAATTACTTAAACATTTCTACATATTACCTCAACGGTATATAGATCGGAAATCTTTTTAACTCTTATTAAATAAAAAAAACAATGATCCATCGTTGGGCGCCATTTTTTTGAATTCCAAATTGTAGTACACCCCAAACTGAAAAACTTCTGATTCTGATTTTTTAACATTTTACTTTGCAGTTTCTGAGAGTTTCCTTATTAGATTAAGATTTTTTTATAAACTGAACTTGATTTGAATACTAGTTCATAAATGGAATAGGCCCATCGTTAATTGAACATTTTTTTCTTATAGTTGATAGTTCTGAGAATAAAGATCACAAGAAAAACTTCTACAACACAAACGACAAGCAGCTACATCTTTTCTATTTATCTTCACAATTAATCAAACCCTTCTTTCGCTATCGTTTTTCAAAATACCAAATTCTAAACTTCAAAAAGACCCCTTAAGTTACCAATACGAATGGAAAATCTGCTCTAATTTTTATTAAAATAAATAAATAATAGTCCATCATTGGGCGCCATTTTTTGAAATTTCAAATTGTTGCCTTTTTAAATACCAAACAATAGTGAAAAACTTCAGATTCTGATAATCTGGATCTACAATTAACTCAAAGCCATCGCAATTTTACTTCTCAGTTTGTGAGAGTTTCTCTATTATTTTTCGAAATTTGATCAAATTTTAATCAAACCCTTCTTTCGCTATCGTTTTTCATAATACCAAATTCTAAAATTCAATCAGACCCCTTAAATTACTAATACGAATGGAAAATCTGCTCTAATTTTTATTAAAATAAAAAAATAACAGTCCATCATTGGGCGCCATTTTTTGAAATTCCAAATTGTTGTACAAACAATACTGAAAAACTTCTGATTCTGATAATCTGGATCTACAATTAACTCAAAGCCATCGCAATTTTACTTCTCAGTTTGTGAGAGCTTCTCTATTATTTTTCGAAATTTGAAAATACGGTAATCTACTAAGATTGTTTATAAACTGAAATTTATTTTATTATTCATTCAAAAATGGAATCGGTTCATCGTTAGGGGAACATTTTTTCTAATATTTAATATTTCTGGGAATGTCAATCACAAGACAAGCAGCTTCATCTTCTCTATTTATCTTCACAATTAATCAAACCTTTCTTTCGTTTTTCAAAATACAAAATTCCAGAATTCAAACAGATCCCTTAAGTTACCTATACGAATAAAAAATCTACTTAATTTCTTTAAAAATAAAAAAATAATGGCCCCTCGTTGGGCGCCATTTCTGGATATATCAAATTTCTGGCGACATAAGCAATAAATAAACCTGAAAATACAAAAATCCATTACCTACAATAAATTGGAAACCATACCCATTTGACTCGTCAATTCGTGAGACATTTTCCCATGTATCATTATTTGATATAAAAAATTCGTTTTCCAAATCTCTTACAAACGACTCACAACCTTCTATTCTTCTTCCCACCTACTGCATACTCCCTCTAGGTTCCACAACACAATCAAATAAATGCAGAAACACCTTTATTCAATTTACAAGGTACATAGTCGGGCGCCATTTTTTGGTTCATTGCAAATTTCAAAATCTCTTTTTGTGTCTTTCTACTTCCGATAAGTGATGTTCATTTAACATAGCATCACGTTTTAGTGGTACTAAATAACTATTTTAGTACACTAAAAATAATTACAATTCTACTACAAATTTTAATTTTCTAAGGAAAAAGTATTTCTTACAAACGTTACTTTATCCTCAATTGTAATTCCCAGAATTTCAATGCTCTGCCAAAAATTCTAAAAACGCAAGAGTCAGGGTATGACGTCCAGAGTAAAAATAATGACGACATGTATACTACGTTTTGAAAGTCGATCGACGGTGATGTGTACTAGGTGCCCACACGATCGATGTAATGAAAGTCAGTTGTTTCTTGGTCTGAGAACTACTTGTCCAATAAAATCTGATTTCTCGCAAGTAGGTTGGTGTTTTCTACATTTTTTCTGACAAAATGCGTCAAAACAACGATCGATTTTTTGGTCCGCTTTTGGTATGTTATATGTGGATAAAGCTGATCCTGTACATGATCTAAGAAGCAGCAATTGAGAAGAGTTATCCCTGTTTTCTTTTATAACGACATGTCTTTCCTTGATTGTTAGCATTTGAAGAAGACAAAGCGCATTACTACCTTAAAGCTATAGCTGTCTACTGTGATGTTCGGTCCGATTCGTCAGTATTGTGTGTACCTTCACAGCGTTTCTTAACTTGGATTTGATAAACCTGTTGAATACAACCATTATTCCGATTTCTGAATATTGAGTCACATATAGTGTATAGTCCCACTTTAACACAGATGTCCATAATAAGTTCGGATCCGTTCTGAATTTAGGATCTGGGGAAGTTTATGAATAACCAAATTATTTGCAAAAAGCGTCATACATATCCATGTTATATATTTTTTTCTGATGATATTTTCTGAAGTCCATCGTTTGACGTCATTTTGCTATATTTTAAACCTCAGCCTAAAAATTTTCCTAACTGTAGGCCAGTTCCCGAATTTAAGCCCGTTATCGTTTTAATTTGTTTGAATCCATTATTTATTAAGTGCGTGCACCATCTTTGAATAGAGCTAATGTTTTCTGAAACAATAAATTTTTAGTTTTTAAACTCCACAAATTGTGAGCTATTGTTGTGATTACAAATTTTAGGCAGCAAGACCTGATACATACTACCTACTCTCAAATCGATAAATGAAATTGTTCGGTATTTAAAATTACGGCCTTCAAAACTCTCAAATTAAGAATTTCTCAATATCATTTAGATTAAGAAGGTGCGTTTTCCTAAAATACTTGACTTCTGAAGTCAATTCCGGATATTACAAATTCTTTAAACTACCAAAACAGTCTATAGACGCAGATTTTTGTTTTCTCCTTGTGGAACTCCATACCTTATAGGTCCATCATTGGGCGCCACTATTCGATTTATTTAAATGATGCGACTATATACACCATACAATTTTGCAAATAACCCAGGCAAGCAACATTGTGAAACTTCACATCTTAGGACCACTTTTTGATTTTTTTAAATAATATGCAACATATAGCAATAAAATCGTCTGCAAATGACCAATGATAAATTCTTCCTAAGCTCCACGAGGTATGATGTCCGCCGTTGGCCAATTAAATTTAGTGTAACAACATTAGTGACTATATTTTTCTGAGAGAAAAACTTTTATTTACATTTGATTAATCTCTTACAAAACGTATAATTAATTATTATCGATCATCATGTGCTATCTGCAAAGCACTTATTATTCAGATGAAATTGGCATTTTGTACTTATCTTCGAAATAAAGATTTTAAAAACAAAATTTGATTTATAACTTAACTGCCAGCATTTAATCCTCTTGAAGCATATAATTTGTTTATTCATCGTTTGGCTTTTTGAGTTTCATCATGGGAATCGATTTATTAACACATTATGAAGCTAAACAAGTCAATTTAAACATGTTTAGCCCTTGCAAGAAACAATTTTTAGTAATAATTTACAATTCAAAGCAATTAATATGCTATTGTGAACTAAATTAGTTTAACAATAATAATTTTGAATATTATCAAGGTTTATGTAGTATTTTGTTTAGAATCTTTTTAATTTTCATAAGCGTACATTAATATATTTAAAATTTGATCAGAATATCATTCACAATAGCTAATTAATTAAGTGAAGTATTTCTCTAATTTTTTACTAAGTATAATCAAAATCTGATTTTTATATTATAAAAGTCTAGCAATCTATCGCTTTAAATTCTTTCTTTCGTCTTCGCCAAAAATAACAACCCACAAGAAAAAATATCAAAATTTAAATTAAGTTTAACGCCGTTTCAACTATTCCATTAACAATTCTTATCCCTCTGTGTCTGATTACATCATGTTGCAAAAAAAAAAACGACAAAAAAAATAATTCTACAAATTGGTTCCGCTTTTCATGCTGACTTTCTCCTTTTGGTTCAAACAACTTTGGTTAATGCATGACGTTTTGCTCAACTTTTTCTCCTCCTCTCTTCTTTATTTTTCCCATTTTCATTTTACTCCAAATGTTTTATTCCACAGAAGAAAAAAAAATCATCTGTCACACACAGAAAACACCGATATGCAGAAATGTCATACCTACACAATAAAAAAATATAAATCCAATTGGTTACAGGGTCCACTGTCATTCTAGGAATCACAATATCTTAGGCCATCCAATGTACATAAAACAGAGCCTAATTTCTCAGTCTGTTCATAAAAAAAAATCATAGTTTCGTTTTGAGCTTTGCAATTATCTTCCTTAAAAAATCAAAATATTAATAAAATAATCATTTTCCTTTATTCCACACATACATTCTCTGCATTTGTTTCGTTTGTCATAAAAAAAACTCCTAATCCTAAAAAAAAAACCAAACCAACAAAATATGTAATTAACCCTCGTTCACACTTCAAACTCCACTCGTTTAGTTGGACGAATTCCGTCTTGAAATACAAAGAAGGGATCAAGAGATTATGGCGATGGCCGCCAAAATGAAGACACTCGAGGAACAACATCAGGTGAGTGCAATTCCGGTTGCGCGGCTCAATTTTCTTGGTAAAATTCGATAATTTACAGGACTATCAGCGTCACATAGCCGTTCTTAAGGAATCGCTGTGCGCCAAAGAGGAACACTACAATATGTTACAAACCGATGTGGAGGAACTGAGAGCGAGGTTGGAGGAGAAGAATCGCTTGATTGAAAAGAAGACACAGGGTACCCTACAAACAGTACAGGAACGTAACCGCCTCACAAGTGAATTGACCGAACTTAAGGACCATATGGAAATAAAAGATCGCAAAATTAATGTCCTTCAAAGAAAGGTAAGGTTTTTTTTGCATAACAATTTCTATTCATCTATTTCTATTTGAAAAAAAAATTTAGTAAAATGCATTTGCATCAACACATATATTTAAGAGTTCAGACATTTTGCGTTGAATTTCAAGCACTTATCCACTGGTTGATAAAATAAATGCGTTTGTGAAAGTGAAACTTGGACATTTGTTTCTTTTATAATTTTGTACTATTCGCTATTGTGAATGGACCATAGAAACAAATTTCGTAGAAATATCTTGAGGTGTTCCATGTCTTGTGAAAGTTACCTTTGAAAGTTTATTTTTATAATTTTATCATATCCGCTATTGTGAATGAATCATAGAAACAAATTTCGTAGGTGTTCCCCTTTTTCTCGCCCATTATTAAGAAGCACTGATACAAATATTAATAAACGCAGAACATTTAACATGTTAAACTGGGTTCCACGTGCCTTCAATTGACGATTTTTGACAGATCTTGTATGAATCAATAATATACACTATTACGGGTTCATTGTCATAATTATTGGTAAAAATCGTCTATCAGTCTATTGACAGTGAAATGGCTGATGGTCAGTTCAACGACAGACAATTTTACGCTATTTCCACATGTCATTTTTGAAATACGACTTTTGTCAACTACTTATCGACAAGTGGAAGTATAGCTCTAGTCACTGATTCGCTACTCAGTGTGATTATACGCAGATCAATACAAATGTTTTTCCTCGTCTTAAGTAATGTATTCACTCAAATGTCAAAAAAAAAAAATAGTCACCGAATACATAGACATAATTTATTAATATGGAAATCAAATTGTTTTTATTTTGACATTTCTGTCAGTATTTACTGAACAGTAGATTATACTACGAATTTTGTTAAATCGGCTAAGGTGATGATTGATAAATGATGAGTGATAGTCACAATCACCAACGTCAGTCCATGTAAGGCGACTATCACATTTTGAACTTTGTTGATTGTGATTATCACAAATATGTTATCGGAAAAACAACTGTCAAAACATACATCCTGAAAGTTTTCAAAAGGGAATTTCGCTTCTGGATAATATTTCATCCGAGATAATAGCATATTTACCAATCGAAAACGAGATTAGTAAACATTTTTTATTATAAATTTATTGACATTTCGGTGCACATATACTTCTTTTTCTCTGTCAATGTTTATTCTATTACATTATTATTGTATTGTTCCAATTGGACGTTAGACTGATATAACTAGTAGTTTGTGAAATGTTTGTTAAATCACGTCAAAGGACACGAGAAATTAGAAACCTTTTTTTATTTTCGAAGCCAATGAAAGAGTCACAATAGTGAATTTATTTGCTAAGTTGTTTTAATTAATAATACGTGCCTCTTCGTGAACAGGATTATTTTAACACACTCAGTGCAATGCAGTATTATGTTTCTATTTCGTAACATAGCAAAATATAGATCTTGATCTGGCAACAGAGTCATACAAGAATGATCCCCACATTAGTTGTGACGAATATGTGACCTTTTGTCATAAACTGTCAAAAATGATATTTGACTGGAAATCCAGAAAATAAGTGACAGTTGATTGTTGTCCTTAAGTAGCACTGCCATATATTTTAATATAGGGGCAGTTTGTTGGAAAAAAACATGTTGATATAAAACCAACTGTCAATGTTGTTTATCAGTCTGAAACTGTCATAGTGGCATAAAATCTAATATGGGATTTCGATACTGCCAGTCAAAAGAGCCATATGACTGGCAGTACCATAAACTTAATACCATTATTCAAATGCAGGTTAAATTTATCTCCAAACGAATTAAATTCACAATGGCGAACTTACATAACCTTATAATTATTTTTGTATTGTAAGCATTGTAATACACACATAATCCATTCCACCCATTCGCAGATTGAAAACCTCGAGGATCTCCTTAAAGAGAAAGACAACCAAGTGGACATGGCCAGAGCCCGCTTGGCAGCAATGCAAGCCCATCACAGTAGCTCCGAAGGTGCACTTACCAGCCTTGAAGAAGCAATCGGCGACAAAGAGAAACAAATGGCACTACTCCGCGAACAAAGAGATCGCGCCGATGCCGACAAACAGGAGGAACGTGAACTTCATGAACGTGAAGTTGCCGACTATAAGATAAAACTACGTGCTGCCGAAAGTGAAGTCGAGAAATTAAATACCCGCCTGGACCGAGCCATAGCCGAAAAGGAACGTCTCGAAATCAAGCTAGAAGCATCACAAAGCGAATTGGGCAAATCAAAGGTCGAACTGGAGAAGGCTACTAGTGAAGTTGGTCGCAGTTGTGCCGATTGGGAAGCAACCAAACAGCGAATTGCCCGCCTTGAGCTGGAGAACGAACGGCTGAAACACGATTTGGAACGATCCCAGGTACTAGTGTATTTTTACAAGGGGATAGCATTTTAGTTCTTCCTTTTAGAGTGTTGTATACATATACATAGATATGTAGAATCCTCATGCTTTTATGAGAAAATGATGGCTAGCTGAACGGTCTGTATTTTTATTTTCTACTAAATATTCAATATTCATCATCATTTTATTTATTTTGCTTATTTCCAAGTGTAAAGTGTTGTAAATAGCGGTGTGTTAGGTGCCTTAAATGTGTCATATTTGGTCTGTTTCCGTACTTTTTCAGTAAATTTCTGAAATTTCTTAGAGTGAGTGAGTCAAATATATCAAAAAGTACAGATAGGCCTAGTTAATTTTTCAGAAACAAACGATTTGTCACTTTAAGACACCAACTGACAGTTTACTGATCTGATCCGATTTCCGTAACCCCTTTACAAAAATCATTTACTGAAGGAATGTCTGAAATTAAACTGTCAGTTGGTATCATAAGCGTCTGTTACACTAATTTTTGCATTCGGGAAAGCTAATAAATAAAACTCAGTAAGAATAAATAAAAATAAGTAAAATTAATATTGTACAGGAACAGACCTATTGGTAGTTACTAGTTATACTGCGTGACAGTAAACATATTCAGTGATGCCAATGAAATTTTTATTTCGGGATGAAAGTGAACGTTGCTGGTATGAATATAAGTTTCTAGTTCCCTGAACTCTCTGAACTATAAGATGACTCTCTGAACTTTAAGATGATTTCGATCTCTGACCCTTTCAAACGCTTCTTTTTTACTTTGGCCACATTTTTAGGATATGAAAAAAGTGATGCCAGCAAATGATTGAAATTTGGAAGTATAATCATGTTCGATATTCTGATGTTTACTTATGGTTATTATGAAGTTCTGAATGTAAAGAAAAGCTGTTTTAATTCACAGGGGTTATCTGATAAAATATCGCTATTCAATGCTGTCAGAATGCACTACGTTTTTTTGTCAAATTTGAAGGCTTTTTTATCCATTGGAAAATGCTTACATTGTTGGTTATTATGATTAAAACTGTAATCGTCGACGAAAATTATGGATAAGTTAGTGATGCCAGATATCACTTACATAGAAAAATATAAAAAAATCCAAACTTTGATATCCAAATTGGATGTTAGACAGGACAGTTTGGGATTAAAGTCAAATTTGTTATTGTGAATTATGGAATTTGTTTTATTGTCAAATAAAATTCTGGAATCATCAAAACATTTATTAATTCAAATTCAGAGTTGAATTTCCATTGCGTATGCCGTATCTGTAGCTGTATATGAATTTCGAACGCTTATGGATAAGTTAGGTTAGCTTTTATAGGTTTATGGCTCTCTGAGGATACGTCAAACTCGGATAAGCCTGCGAATAAATGTTGAAGAAGGAGTATAATTATACTTGAGTGGGATTATGGTGTCGTGCTCCGGGAGTCCGAAAGAGACAGTCAGTCCATCCCGATCCTTTGCAGAAGTGGATGATCTGAACCATAGGGGTGTTTTCCAGATCCTGTACATCGTTGTGGCTGCCAAGAAATATTCGTTGACTGTTGGTTATCGCAGGGCAATGAAAGCAGTTTAAATTCATCGAGGTATTTGCTACCTTAGAGATATCCTCCAGAGATATAATCTCTTCTTGGAGTCTTAAGTCTTAATGTGGCTAGCCCAATCTTTTCTGAGTAAACCCCTGAGTCCATTTTGATTTAAATTTTTGATCCACCAGTAAGTTAATCAAGCTGATTTCCACATTGTTGGTATTCTGATCGGTATTCTGATTTATAATTAGATATTGAAATCGTGGTAAGGGATGATGTATTCAGACATTCCTTCCTGATATTCCACTTTCACTTTCAATAGTGTGATGTGGCCAAAACGCTTAATGTACAGATTTCCAGCTTTTCTCAATATGGATGCACTTTTTGCTGCAGTAAGGTTGAGGATTGCCTCTTAACCTGCAGTTGGACTGGTACGCATGGCTCCTGTAATGTTTAAGGATAGCGCGGGCATTAAGGAAATTGAGGATAAGAAGAGAATAGATACCGATGTGGGTTGGTTTTAAATGTCTTTAAATACAAATGGGAAGGAAAGCCTGAGTTTGATAAAGCATTCTGATTTCTTGACGCATTTAGAATTAAGCCTTAAGCATAGTTTCATAGCACATTCATTGCTCTTCGAGTATTACGGTTGAATTCTTGAAGGGACGGAATTCAACTGGCTATTTCATATTGGAATTTGTTGTTACAACAGCGCAAAAGAACGTAAGGCAAGAAACATTCCTTAGATGTTCAAGCCAGACTATAGAGTTCGCTATGGTTGAGTATCCCATTAGTTTTATCGTAAGCGTTTGTGTCCTATCCAGAAGGTGCAATTATGTTTTTGCTTTCTAAAACTGAAAACATAAGTCTTTCAACCTAACAGCCTCTTACAGGACGAGTTTTTTCACTCGTTTCTCTATGGATAAACCCTTTTATACCCAGAAGAATGGTGTTAGTGTGTAGATCTGATTTCATTATCTGATACGATACGGTTGTCTGATGAGCCTACAGGCGATAATTGATGGTGCTAATTATTAAGGCAACAGGTCAGCAACAAGTCATAATTGTCCAATCGGTATATCCGGAATTTATAAGCTGGGTTAAGTTGTTTACCTCAGCGAAGATTTCAATATATTTTCATCGGTTTTTCAATGTCCATAAATTTGAACCGACAAGGAAGACGATTTCCCAGTTTAACAGCTGACAGTTTACCCCGTTTTAATTGTTTTCTTATATTTCGAAAACAAATTAAAGTTTAACTGTCGGAGTTCACAAATTTCGTACCAAATACGGTATTTAACTTCATTAACTGTAAAGAGGTTAATTCAAAACTTCAGGAAGACTGGATGGAGTGTTTGTTTAAGTCCAGCAACATAGTTTCGGTGTCGAGGACAACAATTCCAATTTCAAGAAGCTCTCTACAGCGTATAGTTAGTTAGTTAGATTGGCTGTTCGTACAAGAAGAAACACAATTAGCGCTGAGGTGCGCCGTTTTGATGCCAAAAACTCGTGCGGTTAAATGTTATGTCTTGTTGTTAGTTGGCGTGTACTAAATCCAACCAGTGGCATTAAGGAAGGCGATCAGTTCTTTGATGTGTTTATCAGAGAGGTCGCGGATATTGTCAAAGAAAGGTTTGCCTAGGGTTCGTTGTCTTGCTCTTGATAGAGCCGGGCATTTGCACAGAAAGTGAGTTAAAGTTTCCTTCTCCCCCACCTCCTTGCAACTGCGACAGGTGGTGTTGTGGGGTATACCCATTCTAACAGCATGGTCACCGATGGGCCAGTGTCCAGTGGTAATTGCTATCACCCTGGAGACTTCCTTACGGGATCTGCTTAAGAGGTCCTGTGTTTTAGTCTTGTTGTAGCGAGGCCACATATCTCTTGAAATGGCGCACCCACTGAGGTTAAGCCACCTATTTTCTGCTGTTATAAGAGAGTGTGTGTTGATATTATTCATGATAGTTTTTAAAGGAGTGAGAATGCCGATTGCACGTGAGCTGGGAAGGGACGAGCCCAACCTGGCTAGGGCATCAGCCTGTTCATTTCCATCTATGTCACTGTGGCCTGGAACCCATATGAGAGTGATACTGTATCGACTCCCAATGGAGGCCAGTTCGTTTTGGCATTGAAGTACTAGTTTTGATGACGTCGATACCGAAATAATCGCCTTAATAGCGGCTTGACTGTCGACAAAAATAGCGATATTTTGCTTGGGAGTACTATCGTGTTTAATCGCGTGACATGCCTCCCTAATAGCCAACAATTCCGCTTGGAATACGCTGGAGGAATCAGGGAGGCGAAACGATTTTTTTATTTTTAGTGTGTCCGAGTAGACACCTGCGCCCACTCCGCAGTCCATTTTGGAGCCGTCGGTGTAAATAAGTGTGTCAAAATCTTTTTCAACCAATGCGTTTTTCCAATCCTCTCTAGTTGGAAAGCCAGCGGTGAAGTGATTGTGGAAGTTCAGTTTGGGTATCATGTAGTCGGTATGATGGTCAGCTAGACCTGCTGGCAATGAATCTAGGATATTGCTGTGCCCATAGGGCTTATTGAACCAGCAGCCAGATTCTTTGAGCCTGACTGCACTAAACATTGCAATATCTTTGATATGGATATCTAGATGGAGAAGGTGGAGAAGAACCGTTAAGGCATCAGTGAGACAAGATCTCATGGCCCCAGTTGTGCCGATACAAGCAGTTCTTTGTACCCTCTTAAGTTTGTCAATGATATACCCTTTACTCACAGAAGGCCACCAGACTAGTGGTGAGTATCGGCCGAACAACAGCAGTGTACATCCAAAGTGTCATCTTTGGTTGTAGGCCCCATCTTTTGCCGAATGTTTTTCTACAGGCATAGAAAGCTATACATGCTTTCTTGACCCTTTGTTCTATGTTGGTTTTCCAATTAAGCTTAGTATCTAGGATAGTCCCTAGATATTTGGCATTGGATGAGAGTGAGAGCGCTTGTCCATTAAGTCGGGGAAGGTTAAAGGCTGGTATTTTGGTCTTCGTGGTGAAAAGCATCATTTCCGTTTTGCTCGGATTAACACCCAGGCCACAGCTTGTAGCCCACGTGCTCACAGAACCCAGAGCGTACTCCATGATTTCGCTAATCACTGAGAGAAACTTTCCTGACACTAGGATCACCGCGTATGCCACTGCCTTAATCCTATCCCGATCAAGTCGGACTAACAGTTTGTTCATAACAATTAGCCACAGCAGAGGAGATATCACACCGCCCTGTGGTGTACCTCTGTCAGCATATCGCGTTAAGCTGCTGTTGCCTAGTGTTGATTGAATGATTCTAGACCTTAGCATGGATATAATCCATTGGCTAAAATGCTCCTCTACACCAGTTACGGTTAGGGCTTCTAGTATGCTGTCAGTTTGTACATTATTGAAAGCCCCTTCTATATCAAGGAAAGTGGCTAGGGTGTACTCTTTGTAGTAGAGGGACTTTTCGATGGTCCCAATCACCTCATGCAGAGCGGTTTCAGTCGATCTGCCTTTGAGATATGCGTGTTGTGATGTGGATAGCGGTGATTCATTAAGAATGCCTCGCACATGGATGTCAAACTTATACTCACTGAAATTCTGCTGGGAAATGCTTGAAAAGTTCAATTAATACCAGAACTGAAGCCTTATGATCATGATTAGCAAAGAGAGTTCGTGGGATGAATAAATTAACATCAACAAGTGAATGGCTTCTGTAATCGAACTCTCATAAGTGTTGAAAATCAAATGCATCCACAACGTGTTTTATGCGGATTTTGAACTGGGGACATCATTGGACCATGAAACAAATATCTGTCTAATGTCCATTAAAGGGCCTCAACCTGGCTTCCGCCTTAATTTGTGTGTACGAAGTTATTATTTTTGCACAAAGAAGAGGTCGAATCCGAAGGGCTTATTTGAGAAGCCTCTCATAACAGTGTTAGTCTTGGTTGTTTTTCAGATTTTTGCAACAGGTTGAGCTGTGAAAAATCTTAAGTGTTGTCAATTTTCGAGATTTGAAGCGCTTAGTAGCCCTACGCACTAAAACCAGGCCACTGCATCGACATAATTGGACCATACTTACTCAATGGATCATACTTCCTCGAAAACGAAGCTGATCAAGCAGTGGCTGTTACTGGTGGACTATATTCCAAGTTCTTGCTGCCTAAATTAGATAACATTGAGGTGGACGGGATGGGATTTTAACAAGACGGTGACAACATTGCATATAGACCGAGGAAAAATCCAATTGTAGCTGAGAATTTTCTTGGTTGGGTACTCTCTCGTTTCGGTGATCAGAATTGTAACCCTAGATCATGTGTATTAACCCCATGGTTTCTTTTATACGGGGTTATTTGAAGTCAAAGCATTTGTAAGAATTGGTCTTATTTCGACTGTGTATAGCCATTTTGTAATCTTTCGAGGACCTGATATTAACCTGCAAATTCTATTGCAGCTGTAAAGCGCAATGTTTACCGTTGTTGTGAGCCCGCCCCTTGGTAGGCCACAGAGAAATCCTTAATGCTGGAGAAAATGGCACGGTACGCTAGCGATTCCCTTTTTTATTTTGTCTTTGAAATTTAGGTTCCAGTTTAGTTCCCTATCCAGTTCAGTTCCCTGTCAATATATTTTGTGCTAGCTGAGATTGGAATACTGGAACCTCACAAGTTTGGCAGGGAAAATTCCGGGTTAAATGACTCGTTAGTGAAAAGAACTGGATCAGTTTTTTTTTGTATGGGTATGGACTACCCAGTCCACATGATGTCCACATGGTAAGTGTCTTCTGTTTTCTCCGAAGGACTTCGCTGAGGGTCGATGGAGATTTACATCATGCCATGAGGATTAAATGTCATTAGTATATGCTACTGTCTTAAATGCGATATTCTCTAGTTTAGCACTGTGTTTACTGCTAGTGACCAAAGTAATGGCTTTAGTACACCTCCTTGGGGGTTCCTTCTGATGCTATTACTTGCTTGGTGGTACAATCACCACGGGATGACTTGACCCTTCGGCTTTTTAGTATTTTTCAAGTTTCTTATCGCGATATCTGTACCAGAATTTGCAAGCCCACTTGTGATTTCCTCAGTTTCTACATTGTTAAGAGCTCCCTCTATATCTACCAAAGTAAACTCTTTGTAATGAAGAGATTTCTCCACTGCAAGGACCACTTCAAGTAGGACCGTTTCTACCGAATTTCCTTTAACATAGGCCTGTTGGCTTACGGATACTTCAGATTGATTCATGTTGCTTTTGATATGTAGGTCCACCAATCTTCCCATTCCTTTTTGTAAGATGACAGTAGTCTGAAGCCTTTAGCCATTTGATGCCTGCCTTTATCTGATTTCAAAATGAATCAAGTTCAATTAGAGGAACTAGATGTTGCAAGAGGCAACATCTAGTATTTGTATAATTTTTGTCGCGTTTTTTTTTTTTTTTTTTTTGAGCAAACTAGGTTTTATTCCATCTGGGCCTTCTGACTTATAGAGATCGAAAGTGTTTACCTGATATTTCATTTAACAGCAAGCTATCCAGAAACGAACTTATAAATATATTATGTTTGCGGTTTTGATTTGCTAATACTTCGTACCAATTTGAAAAATTTATTTTGAGTAGAACGTCCAGAGTTTCAGTTGCAGATTCTGTCGAAGTTTTTTTTGAAATTTTCAAAAAGCTTAGGAAACTTGGTTCCTTTGATAGTATATTTCTCAGTCTTCAAGCTTTTTTTGGGTACTCTATTTTTTTCTTTTAAACAGGTAAGACTGGATTTGTAAGATTCAGTCATTCAGCTTCATCATTTGTGATTTTGGGCTTCTTAACGAGCTCTCTGGATTTGTTGTGATGAGGTACAAGTTTTTAAGACCACCAGTTATTGACCTTTCATTCCTTTTGGCTAAAGACTTAAAAAATAGACTTCATAAGTCTTTCTTTTAGACAAAAGCCTTCATTTTTGTATGCCAAAAATAAAATTAGGGAAACCTCTTACGACTCTTACGACTCACTGAATGAAAAAGCAAATCATGCTATTTTCAGTGAAGCCAAATAAAGTTTTCTTTTGAGAATAAATCGTCCAACGTAAGTAAACCCTTTAAAAAAAAAATACGTAAAGTAAAATATAAAATTAACTTGAAAATAAATAATAACATCGGTTAATATATTATACAGCAACAAAATACTAACTTAATATAAATCTTTTGATGTTATGCTGAAATAAATCAAGTAGATTGAATTTTAAAGAAAAAACAATTAAATGTCATTGTCATCCTTATTTAGAACATAATTAAAGCCTCGTTACATCAAAAATTGTTGTACTTACATTTCCCCACCCCGAATTAGCAATTTCATAGAACCTTTTCAATAAGCGCATTATTTGATCACCAATGGTAACACTGAATACTTTCTCACTCAACAGACCACCTTTGGCCGCACCACCTTGAACACCTCTCAAGAACTTGACAGAGCTCAAGAGCGTGCGGACAAAGCATCAGCCGAACTGCGACGCACCCAAGCCGAACTTCGAGTAACTCAGGTTTGTACCCAAATACAATTAAAATCCACCTATTTTTTCGTAAAAAAAAAAAAACTATCGTAGTGGCTTTTTTAGTTTTAGTCTAAATGAACAAAAAAATATATATGTTGACGGTCACTAATAATGTGATCTGATGCTCAATTTATAATTAAAAAAATATAACCAATTAAAAAAAAACAAATATATATTTTACTACACATTCAAAAAAACATAAACAGATGACAGTTCCTGTCAAAGAAACCCAGCTGATCCACATGGCATTTCTTTGACATAAATCTGTCACAACAAATATTCTTTTTTTTTTGTTTGCTACACATTTTGGTTTTTGCTTCAAATTTTCCGTTTGGTTACTTTTAAGAAAATTAATAAAGTCTCTTTTTCTTCAAATGAACTATTAAAACTGACGCGCTGACATTAATTTTTATAGGGCGAAACTGAACAACGTTTTGTGAGTAATTGTTTCCAGAAAAAAAAACACAACAAAAAACAAAAAAAAAATCAATCCAAAAGTTTATACAATCCTTCTTTCTTATTTTTTTTTTTACAAAAATTTTGGTTTAACATTTTTTTTTCTTGGATTCACTCACTTTACTTTTAATTCAACCAAATTCATTACATTAAACAAAAAAAAAATTAACTAAAGAAAAACATTAACATTAACAATTAAATAAATAAAAAACATAAATAAAGCCTTTTCAAAAAATTACTTAAGGCTATATGCAGCTTCTAGCTGTTCTTTGGGCTTAGCTGGCCTAACTTTTACTGCAAAGAAATAAAATTTAGGCGCATTTAAATAAATTTTTGCTGCTACAATGCATTATTCTCAATTTTTTGTTACACAATATCCGGCATTTTATTTTTCTTTAAAAAAATAACATCTCAAACACACATTCAAAGCTTTGAACGCTGCCAAAATGGAATGCGTTCAACGCTAATTGCAAACAAGCTATGCACATGTTTTGGCTTCATTCTTCTTTTTGATATAACGTGTTTTTTTCGTTTTGGTTTTTATACAAAATTCAGAATCCACCATCATCAGGCGGAATATGCGAGAAAATATTGATGTCATGTTTCATTGAATTTTGTAAAATGGTAGTTCGTTTTAGCTAAAAAAAAATAAATCATGTTGGCAAAGTAGTTTTCACAAGTTTTTCGCTAAAATTTATTTTACTACCAAAAACGTTTTATTACGATACATGCTGCCAAAGTCGTTAGTGAATGAATGTTTTGTTTTGTGGGAAAAATTTCAGTCGGATGCGGAACGAGCACGCGAAGAAGCTACCGCCCTGCAGGAGAAACTTGAAAAGAGTCAGGGCGAGGTGTATCGACTGAAGGCGAAACTTGAAAATGCTCAAGGCGAACAGGAGAGCTTCCGGCAAGAGCTAGAAAAGGTGCAGACCAGCGTTGGACGAATTCATGCCGAAAGGGATAAGGTTCGTGCAATTTATCATCCGACGGATTGTTGTCTTAGCTTAAATTAATATTCTCATACCGTTTTCCAACAAAAAAAAAAACAAAATGGCCACCTTAAGGTTCCCCTGGTTTACCGACATTAAAACATTTCTTTATAGGCCTTCGCCGAAGTTGACAAAGTGAAAGAAGAACTGGAACGTACTCAAGCTACCCTCGGCAAAGCTCAACTACAACAGGAAAAACTGCAAAACTCCCTGGACAAGGCCCAAAACGAAGTTGACCATCTACAGGAACGACTGGACAAGGGTACGGCCGAGAATCGTCGCCTGGTCCTAGAAAAGGAGAAGCTCACCTTCGAATATGACGACATGCAATCACAATTGGACAAGGCTCTTGGACAATCGGCACGTATGCAAAAGGAACGTGAGCTACTCGCCCTGGATATGGAAAGGATCAAAGAAAAAATGGATAAGACACAAGTACTGTTGATGTTGTTGTTGTTGTTTTGTTTTGTGTGTACAACAAAGAACTTAAATTATATAGATATCACTTGCTCGTATACAGAAAGAAAGGGATGCCTTGTCCGACGAGCTGGAGACAATCAAGGAGCGCGGAGAAAACGCCCAGACGCTGCTTATGAAGGCCCAACGTGACAAGGAGGCGCTGCAAACGGACATCGAAGTGCTGAAGGAACGGTACGAGAAGTCACACAGCATACATCAGAAGCTTCAGGTAAGCCAGAGGTAATTTTAACATAGAAACTAGTAATTCACCCCACCACTAGATGGAGCGCGACGATGCGGTAACAGAGGTTGAGATTCTCAAAGAGAAGCTCGACAAGGCATTGTATGCCAGTCAAAAGCTAATCGACGAGAAGGACACCTCAAACAAGGAATTCGAAAAGATGCTGGAGAAATACGACAGAGCACAAAACGAGATCTACCGTCTGCAGTCGAGATGCGACACAGCGGAGGCAGATCGCGCCCGATTGGAAGTTGAAGCCGAGCGATCAGCTTTAGGTGCATCGAAGGCTCGTGAGGATCTACGAAAACTGCAAGAGGAAAGCACTCGCCTGCAAGAGGCCTGCGATAGGGCAGCATTGCAATTGAGCCGCTCTAAGGAATGCGAGGAGAATGCTCGATCAGAGTTGGAACACAACCGTGATCGGTTCGACAAGATCCAAACGGAATTGCGACGAGCGCAGGGTGAGAAGGAACACCTCAACAGCGAAATGGAAAGACTCAACTACGAACTGGAGAGGGCTCACAATACCCACACCAAAGCGAACGCATCTCTTGAAGCCACCAAAGAGGAAATCACTCATTACGTCACCGAACTGGAGAAGATGCGCGAACGTTACGAGAAGAGTCAACAGGAGGTGCGACGACTCAACGACACCGATACCTATGGACGAGAAACAAGACGCCTCAAGGAGGAAAATGAACGGCTCCGCGAAAAACTCGACAAGACGCTTATGGAGCTGGAAACAATTCGAGGCAAATCCCAATACGACTCCGAGTCCTTTGAGAAATACAAGGACAAATTCGAGGCACGTGAACTCGAAATCCAAAATATCGAATCGAAACTACACGAGACCACATTACAGCTGGAGCTGTCCAAAGGCGAGGTGGCCAAGCTCCTCTCAAACCAGGAGAAGCAACGAAGCGAGCTGGAACGCGCACATATTGAAAGAGAAAAGGCCCGCGACAAGCACGAGAAGCTACTAAAGGAAGTTGAGCGGCTGCGACTACAACAACAATCGGCCGCCATCAGCCCGAGCACCAGCACCAGCAATCCAAGCGATAGACAAGAAATCGACCGCCTTCGAGATCGTCTCGAGAAGGCGCTACAATCCCGAGACGCCACCGAACTAGAAGCCGGTCGCCTAGCAAAGGAACTGGAAAAAGCACAAATGCATTTAGCCAAACAGCAAGAAACCAACGAGTCCACCAAGATCGAATTCGAACGCATGTCGGCCGAACTGAGCCGAATGCACGAGCGCCTTGAGAAATCCGAGGCCGAGAAGGAGTCACTCAGACAATCAGGTAAGAGCCCGATGCAGCAGAACGGCAGCCAAATGGAGAAGCATCTGCACAAACTCGAGGCCGATAATAAGCAAATGATCACGGAGAGGGATCAATTGGTTCAGCAGCTGGAGAAGAGTCAAGAGATGCTGATGAACTTCCAGAAGGAGCTGAATAGATGTGAACAAGACTTGCAGGCGCAACGGGAAGAGAACCGAAAATTGCGAAACGGACATCCACCAGCGGCAAATGGACAAGAGACGCAACAATTGCGCACCGAATGTGCAGCACTCAAACAGAGGCTCGAAGCGGCAGAAAAGGCGCTTACGGCCGCAGCCGGTGCAGCCGCTGCAGCAGCGGCAGCCGGCGGAAACCCACAAGAAATTGAAAAATGGCGTAAGGTCATTGAGCAGGAGAAGAACCGTGCTGATTTGGCCGAGAAGGCAGCCGGTGAGATGCATAAACGAATACAGGTGAGTTTGACTTGAGTTTTTTTTTTGCGTTTAAATTAAGTGCTGCCAAATCATTTGTTCGATTTATTTTCGATTTAGATGATGGACAAACAACTGCAAGGACAGCACCAGCAATTACAACACATGCAGAAGCAGTTAGCACAAGCAGCAAATGCAGCAAACGCCCAAGATACCAGTAAGGATCAAGAGAAGCTCAAAGCAGACCTCCAAGCTGCGTGCATCGAACGAGATCGTTTCCAGGGTCAACTGGAAATGTTGGTACAAGAACTCGAAAAGAGTCAAGTAAGTTGACATTCATCAGCGAATGACCCCTTCTAATTGAATTTTCTTAGCTAAATTTGAACGAAGCCACCAAGCAATTACAAGCCGCACAACAACAGCAACCAACCAAGGGACCAGCCGACGAGGCTCAACGAAAGCAGCTCGAAGCGCAGGCCAAACAACTCGAAGAGGTACGCAAACAAATCGATCAACAAGCGAAAACGGTCGAAGGCGAACGCAAGATCATCGAAGATCAGCGTAAATCAATCGAAGCGAAACGAAAAGATATCGAGGAGAAGGAAAAGAAAATGGCCGATTTCGATGTACAATTGCGAAGGCGAAAAGAACAAATGGATCAGCTGGAGCGATCGCTGCAGAATCAAGGAGGCAGTGCAGCCGTTGCGGGTGAAATGAACAAGAAGCTGATGGACACCCAGCGGCAGTTAGAAGCGTAAGTTTTTACATTCACCACTGTCACTGTGACAGTTTTGATTAAATGTGGTAAATGTTTTTTTTTAAATGCATTTTTACAGAGTGGTGAAAGAACTGCATCACACCAAAGAAGAGGCTAAGAAATCAACAGCAGAGACCGAAAGACTACTGCAATTGGTGCAAATGTCACAAGAAGAACAGAATGCGAAAGAAAAGACGATAATGGACTTACAACAGTACGTTTAAAATATATTTTATGCGGTCTTACGTTACGTTTCTTCATTGTGTGCTATTTTTTTTATTGCAGGGCCCTCAAGAACGCTCAAGCTAAACTTAAACAAGCACAAACTCAACAGCAACAAGATGTAAGCAATTTTTAATATTTCAGAAATAATTTGTTTACTAAATGTCAAAACTATTAATTTTAGGCTGGACCCGCCGGCTTTCTTAAGAGCTTCTTCTAAATAATTGGATTGTTCCATATAAGCGATTTACGACGACTCACGTTATACATCTTTATTTTGGAGGATGCAATACAACTGTCTTTGTGGTGACATTTGTTTATGTCACTTTTTTGACAGATGCGGAAGTAAGATGGTATATTAAGTTTTAATTTGAAAAGCCCTTCAGCGTTTTTATTTATTCATTACTCTGATATCTACTGCATTAAAATTAGGATTGTTTGTTTATTTTTTGGGTTGCTAAAATCTACAAAAAGTTTTTACAGTTCTTGTAGTAACTAACCAGTATCTAAATAAATTTTTTTTAATTGACACTAATCGGATTATGAATACCCTTCCTTGCTGAACTGCGTGCTACACACACGAGTATAATTTTCGTTTGACATACATATGTAAAAGCAGGACAGCGGCTTTTGTCAAACCATTCAGCTTTCAAAATTGTTTTCCTGTGGTGTGTGGTGATATTAATTTGAGCATTTAACACAAGCAATGGGTATCGTCTTGTGGTTACTAAAAGAGATGTTCATGAGTAATTTCTCTGCAAAGTATGTTTTGGTTGAGTTGAGAAAAAGTCTCTCTTCCAGTTCCATTTTGAAATTGTAACTATAGGTCTGTTCCAGTACTTTTTCAGTAAAAATTAGTAAATTCTCAAATTTCTTGGAGTGGGGGTAAATTATCTCATAGCGTTTTCGATTGGGATTTTTAGATTTACTCTCAGATTTCAGATTTTACCCGTCCCAATCGAACATTAAAGAAGTTACTCTGGTTTTGTATGTGTGCAAGTGTGCCATTTGACAGCTTATTGTTTATCTTAAGGCCGCAATTATAGCTATTAGCTATCAATGAAAACCATCATTTGAAATTTTATTTTACTCATTGCGGCTTTTTTATAAATTCAACCATTGGCGAGTTGGTGTCAAAACAAAGCTTCTGAGTTTTAGAACATGATTATCCAAAAATATTTTAGTTTCTAATTATAGTTTTCGCAGAAATAACAAAAAACACAAATCAAACTGCGAAATGCAAACTTCAAACTGACATAAGTCAGATGTTAAATGTTTTTGTGTTGGTGCATGTTGGTGTACATCTGACTAATAGCGTTTTCGATTGGGATTTTTAGATTTACTCTCAGATTTCAGATTTTACCCGTCCTAATCGAACATTAAAGAGGTTACTCTGGTTTTCTGTGTGTGTTAGGGTGCCATTTGACAGCTTTTTTTTATCTTTAGGCCGCAATTATAGCTATTAGCTATCAATGTAAACCATCATTTGAAATTTTCTTTTACTCATTGCGGCTTTTTTATAAACTCAACCATTGGCGAGTTGGTGTCAAAACAAAGTTTATGAATTTCAGAACATGATTATCCAAAAATATTTTAATTTCTAATTGTAGTTTTCCCCGAAAATCACTTTTGAATCATCAAACTGCGAAATGCAAACTTCAAATTGACATATAGTCAGATGTTAAATGTTTTTGTGTTGGTGCATGTTGGTGTAAATCTGACTTGGAATCCAGATTCTTCAAAAGTACTCTAGAGTAAAAAAAGAGTGCTTTTTGTATCCCAATCGAAAACGAAAAAATAGATCTAGAGTAAAAAAACTCCTCTAGAGTATAATAAGAGTGCTTTTTGTATCCCAATCGAAAACGCTATCAGAAAGAGACAAAATTACTAAAAAGTACGGGAACGCTTTAAGTAAAAAACAGTAAAATTATATATTTTGTATGCCTTTTAAAGAACAAATGACATAAATCACCTGTCAAAACAAGCGAGTTGTCACTTTTAGATACCAACTGATAATTTACTGATTTTTACCAACAGACATTTCTGCAGTACATTTTTTTACAGAGTTTTATGGAGGGGTAGTTTTTTGCTCTCTCGTGAGCTGTCTCTTTTACTTATTTTTGCGTACGGGAACGGCAATAAATAAAAATCAGTAAAAATCAGTAAGAATCAGTAAATATTATTTTGTACGGGAACAAACCTTATGTCTTGGCGTTTGTTTGTTTTATGCTGGATAAACGTCATAATCCTTAACATAAGCTTTAACTTTTGCAGTAGATTTAGAAATGGAGACAACTTGCAGAACTGAAACCCTTGCGAATTTTACGTAAGTTCACTGCATTTTGAACTCTGTGTTCATTGTAATTCAGGTTTTGAAAGACACGAATATCTATATTTCGTAGTGCGTCCGAAGATAGACTTGATGGTAAATATTAATAATTCTTCTGGCTATTTTCCTTGAGAGCATTTGTTGTTATAATAGTGTTAAAAATCGTGTAAGGCAGGAGACATTCCAACAATGCTCGACCGAGACTATGGAGTTCGCTATGATTGCGTCTCCTAACAGTTTTATCGTATGCTTTTGCATACTATCTAGTATGGGTGTTGAACTTAAACTTGAGGGGTATATAAGCTTTATTTAATAAGGCCAGATCAGAAGGGGTGAAATATAACTTGCATCGGTAAAGGAAACCTTATTATTTCGCTGCGTTTTTTGAGGCTTCGAATCTATTTTCTTCCCAACGAAGGACGTTACTAACATATATACCAATCATGAAAAGTTTTTATCGGTTTCGACAAGGCAAGTGCTATACATGGATAATGGCTGTAGATTTTGGTTTCCCTTTGACAGAAAGCAGCATTGCGCTGAATTCCAATCTGTTGGACTCACGATCACTCCTACATACCTACTGAGAACTTATGATTAAAGAGTTCCTATTCGAGTATGCTGGCGTTCCGACATTTTTTCAAAAAAGAATATTATGTTGTGAGAAAAGCCTTGGGAGTTTAGAAAAAAATGTCGTCGTTTTTGTTTGGAGCTCTATAACATTTTGGTGGTAGAGTGACAGTCTATAGAGTTTTCGATGCTGAGGCTTAATTTCATTTACAAAAGTGTTTAAGGGTCATGAGGTAATGCCACGTAGCTTTCTAGAATAAATTGGTAGGTCGAACGATTTTAAATGCAAAAACGAAAACACCCGGTTTAACAATTTTAGTGTATTTATTAGAAGTACAAGTGAGGACGAGATTTGTTGAAACAAAGTGACTCATTATATTTCGGTAGAAGTGCTTAAATTCAAGCTTCAGATAAAAACCGATTTAAGTTTTGGAATCAGTTCAACTGTAGAACAATTTTCAGTCACTCTTATATTCACAGAAGCTGAATTATTAAGAACACCAGGAGAATTATAAGTCGGAGACGATCCAACCGACAGATTTGTACTCAAATAAGTTTTCTTTTGATCCTGACTTCTAAAAATAGAGCGTTTAGCACTTGGATTAGCCGACTAACAAAGTTCTCCTCTGCTGCAAATGCTGTTCCACTTGAGGCAGGTATTTCAGACAGTGCTAAGTTAAATCAGATCATCAGATCATTAAACTTACCAAAGTGGTTGGGTTAAACCTGAGTTAACTCATGTTTCTCTAGTTAACTAGAGGTTAATACTTAAAATAGAGAGAACTTGCACTGGCCTTTCGATAAACGCGCCTATTCAATGTGGCTGAAAGTTATGTGCTTAATTTTTTTTTTTTTTTGCGATGTGCTAAAAAAAGTGCGGGAGGAGTCTTAAATTTAGACAACTGTATACGTATTCTGAAAGACAACCTTACCACCATCACAAATCAAAGAAAAGTAATTTCGTTTCCACATGTGGCACTAAGGCCTGGTTTTTCAGTGCTGAGTTAACTGTGAGTTAACCCAGAGTAAACTAACTCTGGATTTAATTTAACCTGAAAAAATACTTTATGAGTCAACTTCATAAAGTATTTTTTCAGTGCAAGACTAAATTTAACTCCATGAGTTGTGGTTCAATATGGTAACACTTATGGTTTATCGAATTTACTTACAAAAAGTTATCAAAGTGTATCGATTCCGCAACAGCTCAGTTTTCGGTTCGGTGTGAAAGCAGATGAATACGATCAACACTCCAAACACAGTGATTGCCTTTTATTGTTATCCTGATCAGTATTTATGACTAAGGAAAGTGATTTTAAACGAATTTGAAACTAAATAGTAAATATTTTCATAAAATTATTCACCAGCAAATTTAAGTGACGAATTTGTATGAGCACGTTTATGAGTGGTCCATCCAACTTTTAACATAAAGAAGATATTTTCATAGGTAGTTTGACATTTTAAATCAGACCGAAAGCCTTGTCACAATAAATGTACGCCCCAAAATTCGGTTTTAAAAAGTTTGTGTTTTATCTGTATATTCTGTCGTTCTTAAAATAGATTTAACTAACAATTAATTAATTATTAAACAAGCTTAAACCTAGTTTCTCTAAAGTTAAAAAAAAAATTAATCAAACGATAATTTCGAACATCAATTTTTGAGACAGTTGTTTCACTTTTGGAAGTTTATCAGACATTTTGTTGCGATGGGGTTGTGGGTATTGTTACGCTTAGGTTTCAAACATGCTTTGTAGGTTTAGACCTGGTTTTTTCATTGCTCAGTTAACTAATCCCGGAATAAATTTAATCCCCAATTTCTGTGTCGTAGCGAGCTTAATACAAGCAGCATCTACAACCAGAGATTTGCCACAGCCTATAATATGCGTCCACAGGCTTATCATTTAGGCATTTGTTAGTGCGATATAACAGAAAATAGAAGTTATTAAGTCTGACATCACTAACAAAATCAATAAACAATGAATTCAACAAATATATACTCCGAGGTAGGTGAACTCCTTAAGTACCTCCAAATTGCTGCTATCAATAGTGACGTTTTGTCCTAGGCGGTGGACAGATGCTTGTTTGTTTGTTGAAAGCATGTACTTAGTCTTGTCCTCATTTACTTCAAGGCCAACGGATTTCGTCTGTTCTTCAATTTCCGTGAACGCTTTTATCACGGCATTTTAAGAGCGACCGATGATGTCAATATCGTCCGCATAACCCAGCAGCTGGACGGACCTGTTGAAAATAGTGCCTTCCGTATTAACACCTGTCCTGCGCACTAACTGCTCCAGTACGAGATTGAAGAAGTCACATGATAGCGCGTCTCCTTGCCGAAATCCGGTGCACGTTTGGAATAGTTCGGAGGAGCTACGTCCAAACTGCACGTTGCAGCGAGTGCTTTCTAGCGTCACGCGACACAACTGAATCAGTTTTGCCGGGATTCCGAATTCGGCCATCGCCATATAGAGCTCCTGACGATGTATGCTATAATACGCGGCTTTGAAGTCGATGAATAGGTGGTGAGTTTCGACTTGAAATTCGTTAGTCTTTTCCAGGATTTGCCTCAGCGTAAAAATTTGGTCTATAGTCGATCTGCCGGGCCGGAAGCCACAGTAGTACGTGCAGATTAGTGTGTTGCAGAACGGTTTTAGACGTTCACACAGTACGTTGGATAGGATCTTGTATGGATAGCAGGGATATGCCTCGATAGTTCTTGCAAGACATAGGATCGCCTTTCTTGTAGATGGGGCATATGGAGCTGATAGTCCAGTCATCATGTTTTCTTCCACCCATACTTGGTTGATGATTCGGTGCATGCTCCCTACCAAAACATCACCACCGTATTTAAAAAGCTCCGCTGGTAAGCCATCAGAACCTGCGGCCTTGTTGTTCTTAAGATTTTTTATAGCTAGGCCAAATTCTTCTATACTAGGTGGTGAAACTAGTTCATCATTGACTAGACGTGGGTTCTCTTCTTGCCCTACATGATGCCCATGCCCATTATGTCCATTAAGCGCAGCTGCTACTATTCTACTATTCCCTGCGCTTCGGTGACTAGGTTTCCTTCGCTGTCTCGAAGAGCCTGCGTCCGGTTTTGTAGCCAGCAGACAGTTGCTTGGCTTTTTTATAAAACCTCCGGATGTTGTTACGATCGCGCGACTCTTCAATCTCCTTGAGCTGGGAGGCTGCGTAGGCTCTCGTCTTTCTTCGCAGGATCTTCTTTTCCTCCCTTCTCCTGGTTCGATACTCTTCTCTCGCTGCCCTTGTGTGCATCTTCTGTCACCTTTTTCTTGTACACGCATATCATACCACGGGCTCTTTCTCGGGGGGTGGCTGGTACCCTACAGTGATTTCGGGTACTTCCTTGATGATGTCGCGATAGTGACACCACTGATTGGATGATGATTTATTAAAACTAAGATCATGACCCTTTATTGCCAAATCTAAACATTCTTTCTTGATGATTCCTTTGAATTCACTTACCTTGTCTAATAAATTCCAAATAATTACAGTGGCCCCCATAAAAGGAAATTAAAAAAAAAATATTGGAAAAAGATGTGCTGAATCTGTGTTCAAATAAAACCAGGGAAATGAGACATACATAAATATACTATTTAAATAAATTAAATAAAAAAGAGCAAATGTTGTAAAATTTAAAAAAAAAATGAAAGTATATTTAAAAAAATTAAAAAAAAGAAATAGTAGAACAATATATATAAATATTATTTAAAACAAAAATAAATAAACTATGTTAATAGTATAAATGGTATAAATATTGATCACAATATACAAGATAGCTAAACAAAAATTATCAAATTAATTTTAAATAAATTATAAATATATAAATAATTTATAGGTAGCTCAGATAAAGAAAAGAAAAAAAAAACAAAATCGTTTAATATAGTGTACATATTATTATATATAACAAAAACAGTTACAAAATGAAATTAGTCAAATTTATATATATACATATAAATAACAAAAAAAATAATAATACTTCAGTAATGTAATCAGAATAATAATAATAAATAAAAATAAATCTATTACAATAATTTAATCCACAAATAAACAATAAAAAACAACATCAATAACAAATCGTTACCTTCATGGCAATTTTATTAAAATCAAATTTATTTAACTCAATCTATATTTAAAAAAAAAAAGCAAAAATCTTTAAATCTCACTTCTCTATATCTCTTCTATCGTTCTCTATCTCTCTGTGTCTCTTTCTCTTAATAAACAAAAAGGAAATAACAAGTTTTAAAAAACAACAAAACATAAACTAATTCTATTTGGTGCTTGAGTATAATATTAATTTAGTTTAATTTGTTTATTATATAAATGGAACTCGAGAACGATCAAGGCGAACGAAAGGTTTAATTGAAATTTTGTTATTTTAATTTCCTCTCTTTTAAGGATAACAACAACAACAAAAAGAAATGAAACTTATTAACAACACTGCCATGTTATAATTTTTATTTTTTAAATTTAAATGAAAAATTAAAAAAAAAAACTCTCTTTCAAGACAAAAAACCAACAAGAAACTGTTACAAAACAATATTGCAAAATCATATCATTTAGATTTATGTAGTAAACAATACAAATCATAGAAACGTGTATAAGATACTCTCTCTCAGAACGAATAATTAACAAACAAAATAGCAAGTACATGAATGTTGAATAATTCTAATGGAAAAAAAAAAACAAATTATATAAATTGTAATTAGTTAGGATGGAATATCACACACACAAACACACACTAGTAAGCAAACTAAAGCCCCGACCCATCTAACTCAGTCTTTAATTTGCATGCGAGATGAATTTTTCGTGGGATAGTTGGAATATTTTTTGGGATCAGCACAGTACAGTGCACCCAAAGTGGAGTAGGCAAAAAAATATCCATTGTATACATACATAGTATATAATATATATAAATATATATGTATCTTTGCAAGCACAGCATTTTTTGTGGCTTCATTACACTTGGTTTGCCTTAGCTTGTTTGGTTTTGGCGCCCCTCTTATAATTGTTTCTACTTTATTTTCTGACTCAAAACTAAAAAATATAAAAAAAAACTACCCCCCAAAAAAATATAAAATAACAAGACATAACATAAAAACTTAAAAAAAAAATCGTATATATAGAACTAAACAATACACATAATATTCGACCAATTGAATAAGATAAGGAATAAATTTAAATAGGTACGCTTGTTAAGATTAAAAGCAACAACAAAAAAATACACACACATTTTTTCAGTTCTATCTATTCTTAACACAAAATTTCATTTGTTTCCTTATTTTTTAAAACTTAAACAAAAATATTAAAAACAAAATAACAAACCGAACATAAATTATACATACATTTTACGAATTCAATACTTACTTATATAGATACATATATTAGCTACATTTCTGTAAATTCATTATAGTCAAAATAAATGATATAAATAAATTCATAGAGATACATTTTAATTTAATCTTTAAGTAAACCAAATTCAAGAAAAGTCTATGCTTATTACATTCACAATAGCGAAAGAACAAAATACAACTCAACTCAATCTCAAAACTAATTTTCAAAATGCAGAAACTACTTTAAAAAAAAATAAACTATGCAACTGCCCGAAACATCCACATTCTCCCAAACTGTAGGTGCACTGACAACTTTATTTCTCTTTTTTTATTTTTTTATTTTAAAACTTTTATTTCCATTCTATATAAAAATATTTATATATGAGATACTTTTACACCATACCTATCTACCGATTTTTTGTTAGAAGACTAATCCAGCTTGGAAAATAAATAGGAAAGTTCTGGCAACGACTGCGCATATCTTTTTTAGCTCGAGCCATCATCGAGTTTGACACACTATTCCTTTTGACATTTTCTTATTTAATTTATGACTGCAGTCTGGGAGATAAATATTGTTATAAGCAAAACATAAAAATAAAAAAATCATATATATATAGAGTCTCCATAAATTATATGTTGTTCAAGAAAAAAAATAAAACTATATATATATATATATTTATAAATAAAGCAATTGTATTGGAGTTATTGAATTTATTGTAAGTTAACAAATAAATAAAGACAATTTTTTCTGTTTGTTTTATTTAAAAAAAAGATTTATATATAAAATGCAACAGAAACAGAATGTATGTATGTACGTTGATATAATATTAATTAATTTTTTTACCTCGATATTCATTGGTTAGTAAAAACAAAAATATAAAAAAAAAACTGCAAATAACTATAAAAACAAATTTAACTTCAATATCTCGAAAAAAAAACCAACTTGCATATATACAATATTATGTATAATATATATATTGTATGTATATACACAAATATGTACATTTTTCTGTATGTATCATTATAAAAATAAACAAAATTTCGGCTAATGTTCAAAATAATATAAAAAAAAACAAAAAAAAAATATATATATATATAAATAAAATATAGAAATAAATAAAAGAATAACAATAATATTTATATCGTAAAACATAAAATAATAATAATATTACTATTACAATTAATATTCTTATTATTAATAATAATTTTCAAATTTTAAAAATAAAAAAAAAAAATCACAAATTATTATCGTTATCGTTATTTAAATGCGAAATGCAAATTATTATTGATAATGACTATATTATTATTAATAATATTATTATTATTGTATAGTTTTGTTTTTTTTTTTATTTTAATTATTTTGTTTCCATTTTCCCTTTAATCCTTTTTCGTTTGATATTTTTGGTATAAATTCAAAAAAAGAAAGAAAAGTATTATATTTAACAAAAAAAAATAAAAAAATTGAAGAATGTTGTGTACATTCCAAAATAAGAAACAAAACAAACCAAAAAAATGTATTATTCGAAATGTTCATTATATAAATGTCGACAATGTCATTATAAAGAAAAATGTTCTTCAAAACTGCCTACAAATAAATTTATTTAAAATGATAAATTGATATAATTGGTGTTTTATTTATAACTAACGTTTTAATTTTCAAGAAGGAAGAGGTTTTATGACAGATGGGCTTTTTATTCACAATTCATTGACATTTCATCATCGATAGACTTACACTATGGGCTCATTTCGTAACTATGAAAACGATTATCACTCAGACGATAGTCGAGACCTCATGGACAATCGCTCAATAATCTTCTGTGATTTGACGATTATGAAGCAAATAAAGTGTTATCGCCGACAGCAAAAACGACTATTGACCTTACGTGATGCAAGATGTACCGACGAAATGTTATCGACAAACGATAATCACTTTACGGAATAATGGTCCAGAACAACGTTTGCAAATCGTTCAATTATATTTCGAAAATTGACGTTCCGTGAATAATGTTTTTCGTGCACTTCTTCGAACATATGGTGTCCTTAATCGACATACTGAAGCCACTATTCGCCAAACAATCAAGAAATTGGACACCCATTATTCACTATTAGATTAGAAATATAGCGACTGTAGTTGATAGTGTAGGTGAAAATCGCGATGAATCAATTCGACGCCTTTCCCAACAACTTGGCCTGTCATATGGAACAAAATGGGTGAGATCTAAGATCTTGGTTTGAAGGCAAACAAACTTTAGCTGACGCATGAAGTGAAGCTGGATGACCCTCCATTGCGTGATCGTTTCAGTGAATGGGCCCTCGAGAGACTTACTGATGATCCACTTTTTTCGACCAACATTTTGTTAAGCTATGAGGCTCAGTTTTGGCACAATGAATACGTCAATAAACAAAATTGCCGTATATGGGCCGAAGAAAACCGGAAGAGGTTCAAGAGTTCCAGTTACATCCACTCAAAACAACCGTGTGGTGTGATTTATAAGCAGGTGAAATAATCGGTCCGTATTTCTACAAAAATGAGGCTGGCGCTAACGTTACTGTAAACGGGACTCGTTATCGAGCTATGATAATTCCCAGTCGCCTTGAATGGGAGTCGGATACGATCGGTAACAATAACTCGATTCACATCTATACGGATAGGTCTAAAGCAGAATCTGGAGTGGGTGGAGGTTTTTTCGTCAAGATGTTTAACCTAAGCATATCTTTTCGCCTCTCCGAATATTGAAGCGTTTTCCAGGCGGAAATCATGGCAATTAAATTAGCCTTGAACTGGCTGAAAATGAATGTAATATCCACGAAGTGTATAAACATCTTCAGTGACAGCCAAGCGGCAATCAAATCCCTGGGATCCATCTCGTTGTAATCGAAATGAGACCACGAATGCGGACTATCTCTTCTCTTCTGGGTGTCATAGAGACATACCAGGGAACTGCAAGACGGATGAGCTTGCCAGACAGGGCACCACCCTTGATACCGTCAGTAGATATGTTAGATATGCCCCTCGCTACATGTAAATTACAGATCAAACTGGTTGCGATCAAGAAAACAAACCGCAGATAAGTAAACGGCATAATGTGTTCAATATCCGGGCAACTCTGGCCAAATTATAATCAGAAGCGCTCCATTTGCTTTACAATGCTGAACACGTCAAACATCAGCACCATGTCCTACACACAAAAAGACTAGGTTTTTGGAAATAACTTGAACTGCTTCCACGAAGAAGAGGAGGAATGTCTTCACCTGCTCTGCTCTTGTCCATCTCTCTCCGACAAAAGTAAACTCCATCTGGAAAACTATTCAGTGATAAATCTAGGTGAACTGGCTAATATTAATGTCAGAAACCTCCTACGCTATATAGTCAGTTCTGAATGGTTCAATTAGACAAAGGAATATAGGGAAAGTCTATAAATCCACGGACTTTTATGGTCCTATCCTAACCGAACCTTGCCTGAAATTGAAGCCCGAGATCTCGACAACATTTGGTTCCATCAAGACGCCGCGCGCCACTTGCTATACAGCCCGTAAATCAATGGACATATTGATTTACGAGACCTTAGAGACCTTAGGAGCGGTGAATTGGGCGGCAAGATCATGCGATATTACACCGTTAGACTTTTTTACTTTGCGGCTACGTAAAGTCTAAGGTGTTTGTGGATAAGCCAGCTAAGATTGAAGCATTGGAGGTCAGCATTACCCGTGTTATTCGATACGGACGAATATGATCGAACGCGTTATTGAAAATTGGAACGTCCGCATGGACGAGCTACAGCTCAGTTGCGGCCAACTTTTGAAAGGGATTATCTTTAAGAAATGGATGTCAAGTATGGTCCTATAGATTAATTATAAAGATTTCACAATGTTTTTGAATTTGTTGTGTTATTTCGCATTTAAAAAAAAAACTCTTGATTGATCACCCTCTGTATTATAATGTGAGAATCTTTAAATATCCTATCCCATCGGTAAAATAAGCACCCTTCCAAAGTGACATCCTCAAACTGTTCTACTGACGAAATTTACATAATTTTACGAATTGTTTTCGAATTGCCGGATTCACTTTTCGAAGTTCTCCATCATCATAATGAAACGAAACCAATACTTGTTCTATAAGGAGCAAGTAAAAGTACCTAAAACACGACCCCGTACCTATAAAAATTAAGAATGTCCTATTCTACTGGTGATCTGTCAAATTTATATGTCTCCATTTTTTTCTAAGTGAATTACCTTTGAATTAAATAGGAGCGTGTACTGGAAAAATACCTTCCTATCATATACACAAACCTCATTTAAAGTTCACAATCTTGTCATTTGTTTCTGAAAAAAAATGGCGCTAAAAGCAGGAAAGACATTGGCGCAAATTTATAGTCAATCGATGTTTAAGGGTTTAACTCCACACTAGTTATAAGGTCTGTTCCCGTACAAAATAATATTTACTGATTCTTACTGATTTTTACTGATTTTTACTTATTGCCGTTCCCGTACGCAAAAATAAGTAAAAGAGACAGCTCACGAGAGAGCAAAAAACTACCCCTCCATAAAAATCTGTAAAAAAATTTACTGCAGAAATTTCTGTTGGTAAAAATCAGTAAACTGTCAGTTGGTATCTAAAAGTGACAAATCGCTTGTTTTGACAGGTGATTTATGTCATTTGTTCTTTAAAATGCATACAAAATATATAATTTTACTGTTTTTTTACTTAAACGCGTTCCCGTACTTTTTGGTAATTTTGTCTCTTTCTGAGATAATTTACCCCCACTCCAAGAAATTTGAGAATTTACTAATTTTTACTGAAAAAGTACGGGAACAGACCTATAAGGTACTTAAAATTAAAATGTTGCTTTAATACATATTTACAATAATAGACACTTTTTTAACGTGGCGCTAATTAGTGTATGCTAATGGACATTCCTCTGAGGCCTCTAAATCAAACTCACCTAAAAAGTGACATAACGCTTACTCTTTATTAAATATTTAAAATGAGGTTTCGGTCGCTTTAACTTTAATGCAGAGTGGCAACGCTAAAGTACACTCTTTGACGATTATAATTACCAAAACGCGTTAGTACGCGATTAAATAATTTTAAAGTGTACTTTAAATGACTATAAATTTGCGCCATTATGTTATGGCTATATCGTAGATGATACGGGTATTTAAGCAATATCGGAAAGTCATCGTAAACGTTCAAAATGTGGTAAATTTACATCGTCATAAATGAACTGTCAAACGAATTTGGTATGTGTGCTTTTACACGTAGACTCTTGAGTCAAGACTTTTTTCGAAGTTCTCTCTTTGTTAAGAACAGTCGATGAAAAATTAACCCACGACTCACAGGGCAAAATATTTTTTCCTCTCAAATTTTCGAATTTTCTTTCTCTTTTGCACTCATGTGTGTCAAGACTCAAAAGTCTACGTGTAAAAGCACACTATGTAAACAGAAATGGTAAACGGCGTAAGCTTTTGATATGCTCTATATTAAGGACATAAGTGGTTCATGAAACGTTCGTTGTTGACCTGGAATCTTTCACACGTTGTAAATTTACGACGTTGCATGAATACCCTTAATGGCTTTGTTATAATTGGCCGAATTGAGTAACAACTATTTTATCTCACGCGTCAAAAGAAAAAATGAGAAGGCTACAATCCGCTGTGTGAATCATTGAATACCCTATCCCATGCCATCCTTAACTTAAACATCCCCAAAACGTGGGAGTGGCATTTTCAAAATATACTGCTCAGACAGTTTATCAAAATATTTGATGGTTCGTCAAAATAACGTTTTTTTATTGCATATGCTATGGGGTAGGATATAAAAATCATTGGAAACCCCCAACAATTGGGCGTGTGTCAAAATCACATATGGGCGAAATTCATCTTACATATTTTTGAAGTGTTTGCTAAAACACTTTTTCGAATTTTACTAAACTTTTGCCAACAAAACGTTTGTTTAAAAAAAACGCGTGGCTAAAATCTTTGCATGGATGAAAGATAGACACGGAAATAGTCTAAATATCTAGTTCAGACACTTTTTTTAAATTTCTTATGATTTCATCAGAAAATACTTTTATTTAAAAAGTGGGCGTGGCAGTGAGCGGATTTTGAATTTTTTTACATTTGTTCTGCTTCGTCGGCCAGAGAGTCTATATGCCAAATTTCAACACTCCAGCTCCAAATTTAAGACCCAAAAATCGGTGACACACAGACGGACTGACAGACATGGCTATATATAGATCGGCTCAGCCAGCGATTCTGAGAAAATACTTACAGATGTTGATTGACTCTGCTGATCTTAAATTATTTGAGATTGTAGATATATTCGTGGAAATACGTCTTGTGGAAATTCATTCCATATTTTGATCTGTAACGATAAGCGTTTTAGTTCTGCGTTGTTCGTGTCATTGCTTTTGCTATATGAACGGTGTTTGTGTGAGCTGAAACTGTGTGACTTATCGCTTGTTGAAATGCGAAGAGTTTAGTGATGGGTCTCTAAGCTCCTCCAGACTTTATGATCCTGTGTTATTGCTTCATCGAAGTGAAATGATATAGGATTCCGATAAGCTTCGCTGAAGGATTCAAGTTTGGGACTTTTTTCGACACTCGAGACTCGTATTTGCTTAACATTTCTAAACTACTTGTTTCCAGTTAATGCAAATATTTATGTCTCTTAGTGTATCGCGCTAGTCGGAGCTAGTCCACGCTTGGAATTTTTAGATGAAAACTCTTTTGATTTGCAAGTTTACTAGCTTGAACTAGCGTGAACAATAGAGTACTTCGGGAAACTATCTCTCTCACAAGTGATGTGTCTCTTTCATTAAAACGTCAAAACGATTTCGAGGAAAACAATGAGATATTTTATATGGCGGGATAACTGATTATTGGATTATTTGCTTTGAATTATGAAAATATACAAGTTGTTCAAAGTGAAACACAAATTATAAATAAAACTCTTACCCCGTATTAATTAACGGTGATTAGCTAATCAATAGCTAACTTGGCTGTTTTCCCCATAAGAAATACTCGCGCAAATGTCAAAAGCTAGTCAATAATTAGCTAACCAGCGTTTATTAATACGAAATTAAAACATCTCATCCTTAAAATTAATATCCCCAAAATGTGGTCTTAATGGTCATAAAGTATTGAAAATGACGTTGTCACAACATATGGTTCGTCAAAAAACAAAGTTTTTCTATTGCATATGCCTTGGGGTAGAGCATACAAATGGTTTTTGTAAGAAAACGCCCCCAAAAAGTGGGCGTGGGTTAAAATAGTCTTTTAACGGAATGTTCATATAAATACTACCAACGATTGTGCATCAAAATTTTTTCGAAAATTTTAAAAGTTGACCAGAAAACGTTTTTTATAAAAAATGCCCTAAAAACTTTATATTGACGAAATATAGATATTACGATATTCTAAATATGCCGCTCAGACACTGTTTTTAAAATTCTTTACGGTTTGGCCAAAAAATACGTTTTTCTAAAAGGGGCGTGCCAGTGGCCGGATTTCAAAAATGTTTACACATGTTCTGCTGGGAGCAGAACTAGCGTTGGCCGTAACCGCGCCTTACAGATGGTTATTTTGTATTTATTATCAAAGAGGTATAGATCTACAAGAGTACGCATCACAGCTAAGACGCGGGCGGTACGTGCGAAGGGGAATTTCCATCGTTCGTATGCATCGGCTACATCAGTACCCCACATAGTAAGTTTTCGTTGAATGAGATGCGCACTCTTGTAGTTGTATACTCTTTGGTATTATGTAGGGAATTCATCATTTTTATAAGATGGGAAGTAAGGACACCGCATTTTGACAGAAGAAGTTTCCCCTACTGAGAATGTTGGTCCACTTAATATAAAATCTCAGCTGAAGCAGCGGATCTGTAAGTGGAACGCTCCTATTAAATATCAAATTTGTCACACTTTTCACAAAAGAACAACAAAAACAGCGATAAATAATATGACAACTGAAATGGTTCTACCTTTGTTATGTTAAAGTTTTAATTTAAATGCACTAGATACAGGAACTATGTTGCTTTAAGGGCCGACCAGAATGCGTATCTGTAGCTGGTAACTGTAGCTGAGTGAAAAGTTAAAAACAAGACAACCCGTATAAGCGCTTACACAATGTGTAAGCGCTTATACAGGTAGCTTAAAGTTGAATAGAGGGGAACTTCATGCAAGAAATGTATCTCTCTTTTGACAGCGATGCAAGATACCAGCTACAGATATTCATTATGGGAAGCCCTTTAATCTGTTGCTATAATACCTTTGACACACCGTTGGTATAAATACTATTATAAACGGATGTGCCACCTATATATCAGGAAGTACCTCAATAATGCCACGCCAGAAGCATGGTATTTACCCCAACTAACAATTTCGCTTTTAGGAAGCTATTTACTTCTTTTAGGAAGCTATTTACTTCTATAAGACTTCTTTACATACTTCTAATAAGCCTTAAAGAAATATCTTAGTTTGCTTATAAACGACCATACAGAAGCAAATTATAGGCTTCGCAAAAAGTCATTCAACAGTCAATATTTGCAAATCTTCTCGAAGTTGAAAAACAACATTTTTTTGTATTATTTTCTTTTTGTTTTCATATTATCTTATTATTATTATTTACTTTTATTAATTCCAATTTCAATCTCTTAATTCAAATTTCAATCTCTTATAAACCCAATTCGTTATTATGAATGTATGAAATTCAATGCAATTAATTATATAAAAACTCTCATCTTACTGGGATTCGAACTCGGGTTCTTGGTAGTCCAACACGCTATCCACTAGGCTGTACTCTCGAACATGAAAGACGAGTAAGTACAACGAAGTAGTTGAATCGTGTTGACTCATTCTCCGGTAGGTTTTCGATCTTTTCACCTTTTTTCGAACCTTTACACCTTGTCCCGATCTTTTCACCTTTTTTCCGATCTTTTAACCTTAGCTTTTTTATTTTTTATTTCGTAAGCTCTATACGTGCTATGCTTCGGATTACCTTGTGCGAAGTTCTACCGAAACATCTTAACTTATGGTACATCTCCGGAAGCTTAAAAACAACCTTACAGAAGTTTAGCTATCACAATTTCCTGCATAATGCCTTAAACAAGATTCTACCCGAACAATCGACTGCCAAAATGCTTAACCTCCGTGCACAAGTACTATATAAGGCCTATAGAAATAATTGCTTGTGGAAATTACATTTTTGTGCCTTATAGAAGAATAATTGTTAGTTGGGACGTGGCTTAATACTATCATGTTTACTGTGGTATACATATAATTTTACTGATCACAGTATGTGGTACTCTTAAGAACTATATTTTTGCTATTCTGCCCTAGCGAGATATTCGTCGGAGCGGAACATTTTCCGCAACGCATAATTCGTCGGAGATTCAAATTCCATTCGAGGTATTTGCCATCGGAAAGAAATACTACACAGATGCGACGACGACGAAGCTCGTACTGTTCAGGGGTGGTTTTTTCCAATGAGCTCGCCCTGGAAACACAAATTCAAACGATTAGTACGAAAATTACTTAAATAAATAGTTTTATATAATTACATACATTTTTCTATTACTCCACTTCACTTCGTAAACAAATTCCGCGACGAATTTGTGTCGGAGGAAATCGGAAAAAGAATTGCACTTAGCTGTCAAAAATTGAACAAAAAATGCTCCTGAACGCACTTCAACGCAATTCGCTGGGATGCGTTACGAAATGTCGGAGAAATATTCCGAACAGCTTTTCGGAAGAATACCTCGAAGCAAAAATCATCGGAATCGTACAAAATCGGAGAATTTTCCGCTCCGACGGATACCTCGTTAGGGCCGATTAAAACCACCAGTTTGTCAAAGGTATTACTGTCTTTTGACCATAAATTTGAAAAATAAAATAATAATTATGTAATAGGATTAAAACATCACCTCAAAAAAATACTACTGTCACAACAAATATTTAGTAATATTTCTTAAATTGCTTCCAATTCCAATATTAGAGTGCTATAATAAGAGCATAATCAAAAAATTGTTTTTAAACAAATTTTTCTCATCAACTTTACCTAACACTCATTGTGACCCAACAACCAACCAAATCCCCTCCATTCACAATGACACAAATAAACACCGATTTCGAAAATCCATCAACCATCTTCGAATTTCGACAGAGAAAAAAAAACATGGCCGTTCTCACAGCAGAGAAACGTCAGCTTTGATTAGCCTTTCTGATTGTTCGGATAAAGAAAAAAACCTCTTCCTTCGCCAAGAGTTTTCTATTGTTTATATAATTTTATCGGTTTATTTTTTATACAAATAGTTCGCCAACAACAAAACGATAATAAGCAACGGAAATAAAACACAACTCGCCCATTATAATGGACCATAAAAAATCACCAGTCCGACGACAGAAACGACAATCGAAGGCGATCGAAGATAATTTCTGGGACTGCAGTGTTTGTACATACAAAAACACAGCTGAAGCATTCAAATGCCGAATGTGTGACGTACGTAAAGGTTAGTGCTCCCACCAAGAACAATAAACGCTAGATAAACCACAAGATGTATAATGCAATAAAATTCTTTAGCAATTTTTTTTTCTTCTTCTGTGTTGGAATAAAAATAGCAAACGCGCATATTGCTTTGCTTTTATCGTTAAGAAGAAAATGTGTAATCTGTGTGTGTCCTCGTCCTCTATAAAAATGCAAAATGCCTGCCCTACCCACCATTCTATTGGAAGAAAAGAGTGTGCCAATGTGAATATTTTTTTTTTTTGGTTCTTGTGTTTGCCCGTGGTGCGTGTAGGGGGGAATCCGTTGAGTGTAGCTGTAAAGCTAAGGGAAGTGTTTTTTTTTTTTTTTTTCTAATAGTGTTCTGGAGTGGTCCTATGATCCTTGATGATATTGACAAATGCCTTTCTTTTTAGAGTGACTTGGGACAAACAGTAGGTAGATGGGATTTTTTTTTGTGTTGTATACATCGAGTCGACCGCTTTATGAGGTCACTTCCAAGAAACAACAGTTGCATTGGCAAATCTAGGCATGTACACTGGATTTTCTTTGCTCGTATGTACCCATAATTGAGGAAAAGAAGTTGCGACTCGATGCTGTTGAATGGATGTCATAATTTGTGGGAAAACTTGAGAAAGTTTGTTTGCATACACACCGCAACAGAGCTTGATGGGAATTTGTAAATAAAACAGAAATGAACGAACTACTTCCATGCGTACTGTGCAGTGTGTCAACTTAGAAAGTTGCATTACAAAATTTCTAGACTTTGATGGTGCTCACACATTTACCATGTGTAGGTGGTTATTTTTTTCTTTATGATTGTTGGAGTACCTTCGAAACACACCATATTCGGTCATAGAAAGTGTACTTCTAAGTAGAAAGTAATTACAGAGAGCCTCGTTGTATGTAGGCCACACTCAAGGTGCTATTTATGTGGCAGCTATCAACTAAAGGTCGTACAAGTGACCGCGTATACTGTTCTAGAATTATCTGCTCTATTTCTGGCAGCTAACCACTCGATAGTTGAATAAATGCTTTCGTGAAAGTGGTCCTGAATCTTTCTTTTTTTGCACATATTTGCAATTAATTCTCTATGGTCTTAGTTTCGTTCGATAATCCATTAAATATAGCTAGACCTCATCTATGCATTAGCATTTTAGTAGATCTTTGATCTCTAGAGTCTAGACAGCGAGAGTCGTTAAATCGTTATTATTTCTGAATGTGGCTGTAGTTGGTTAGCACAAGGTTTAACATGTTATTGCCCATCTTTAGATAAATAAAGGGGAAATCTTATCGCGAATTCATTCTTTTACACCGACGATAAACTTTTATAGACGAAACAACATTTACTTAATGAGCTGCTAACCCATTTAAGGCCGCGCCAATGTAGTCTGCGTGTTCTAAAATCATGGAACAGCCCATAAAGTTTTCGTTTGTATATTCCACACATACAAGACCAAACATTTGACATATACAGGGGGGAAATATATCTAAAACAGAATCTGAAGTGGGTGGAGGTGTGTTTTCTCCAAAATGTTTAACTTAAGCGTATCCTTTTGCCTTCCCGATCTACTTACTTACTTACTTACTTAAGTGGCGCTACAGTCCGGGATGAACCTGGGCCTCAACCAACATGCCTCTCCAATTAGCCCGGTCCTTAGCTAACTGCCTCCAGTTGCGCACTCCAAGTTGGTTGCGGTCGGTTTCTACTTATGTGCGCCACTTAAGGCGAGGTCTTCCTCTACTGCGTCCGACGTCTGGCTGGGAATCGAAGACTCTGCGAGTCGAAGTATTGGTGTCCATAGTCCATTCGTTCTACATGTCCTAGCCATCTTAAACGTCCAATGCGGAGTTTTTTGACCAGGGGTATGTCGTTGTACAGCTCGTATAGTTCGTGGTTGAATCTTCGCTTCCATAGCCCGTCAACGCAAACGGGACCGAAGATTTTCCGAAGAATTTTTCGCTCGAATCGATTTCTTCATCCGCTTTTGATACGGTCCATGCTTCAGCGCCGTAGAGCAGGACTGGGGTGATCAGGGTCTTATATAGAATCTCCTTAGTAGTTCGAGTGAGGGCTTTACTACTAAATTGCCTTCTTAGCCCGAAGAAACAGCGATTGGCAAGAGTAATTCTTCGTTTGATTTCTGACGAGATGTTGTTGTCAGAATTAATAGCGGAGCCGAGGTAGACAAAGTCCCGTACTACCTCAAAGTTATATCTGTCAATGGTGACGTTCTGTCCAATTCGTCGATGTTGTGTGTCCTTTCGTGTTGACAGCATATACTTTGTCTTACCCTCATTTACTGGTAAACCCATTTTTGCCGCTTCCTTCTCTATACTAGCAAACGTGGCTATGACATCACGTTGAGTCCTACCAATGATGTCAATATCGTCGGCGTATGCTAGTAGTTGCACCGATTTTTGGAAAATTGTGCCTCTGGTGTTGGCTCGGGAGTTTTGCACAATCCTCTCAAGAATCAAAATGAAGAAGTCACATGACAGCGCATCGCCTTGCCTAAATCCTTTTTTGGTATCGAATATGTCGGTGAGGTCTTTCCGGAGGAGTTTGAGCGGTATACCAAAACTAGACATGGCTCTGTATAGTTCGTCTCTATAAATGCTGTCGTATACGGCTTTGAAATCGATAAATAGGTGGTGGGTATCGATTTGGACTTCTTGGGGTTTTTCCAGGATTTGCCGAAGTGTGAAAATTTGATCGATTGTGGACTTTCCTGGCCTAAAACCACCCTGATAAGGGCCGATCAGGTTGTTGGTAAACGGTTTCAAGCGTTCACATATTACGGCAGATAGCGATGTTGAGTAGACTTATTCCTGTGTAGTTGGCGCATTTCAGAGGGTCTCCTTCCCGATCATTGTAGCAATTAAAGAATCCTTGTCCTGGCTTAAGTGTAATGTAAAATCCACGAAGAATATTAGCATTTTCAGTGACAGCCAAGCGACAATCAAATCATTGGTATCCATCTCATTCACAACGAAATCAGCCCACGAATGCCGACTATCTCGACATGACACAGCACTTTGCTATTCATCTTATTTGGGTGCCGGGTCACATAGCTAACACAGGGAATTGTAAGGCGGATGAGGTTCCCAGACTGGGGACTTCCCTTGATATTCTACCGCCAGTAGATATGTTGGGCAATGTATAGCCCCTAGCTGTATGTAAATCATCCAAAAACTGAATAGCAAACCACAGTTAAAAAAAACTGAACAGAACAAACATCAGTACCATCATCGGTGCCCTTACAGAACATTACCCCTTAGGTCTACACGCAAAAATAACTAGGATTTCTGCAGAAGAAGTATACCTTACCTTCTCTGCTCTTGTCCAACGCTCTCCAATAAAAGAAAACTCCACTGGCTAATATAAATTCCATAGACCTCCTCCGCTTCATAGTTAGCACAGAAGGGTTCACTTAGGCAAACGAATTTTAGAAATAGTCAACAGATCCACGTGGTACCACAACGGACCTTTCTGGTTAGAAGTGTGAACGCACATCGCGTGCAGCCATTATTACCCAACCTCAGCTTGGATTGGGGTTAGGTAGAGCAGGGACTTGAACTTTCGAGTTAGGAACATAGATCCCACTTGTTTTGCTAAACCGGAATAGCATCGGTTTCCTAGAGTCAGTCTTCTTCGAATCTCGACTAAGGTGTGGATGTTGACTCCGAGAATTATGAACTACTTCACAATTGTTTCTATCAACAGTGACATTTTGTCCCAGGTTGCGCATCGACCATACTTTGTTTGTTGATATTGCAATAAATGTTCTACATCGGCACTATGGGACCGACCAATGATGTCGAATCGTCTTCGTACAACAGTAGTTGAACGGATTTATTAAATATAGTGCCTTCCGTATTAACTCCTGTCCTACGCACTATCTGTTCCAGCATAACAGCACTTCTCCCTATCGGAATCCCGAACATGCTTTAAAAGTTCAGAACAGCTGTTTCCTGAATGCAACTGAACGTTGCATCGCATGTCCTCGAATGTTAGGCGTCACAACTGTATCAGTTTTTATGGTATCCTGAAATTCGTCATCGATCTTTATAGCTCCCGACGATGGGTGCTATTATAGCCGGCATTCAAGTCGATAAAGGAGTCTCAAATTGAAATTGGTTGCTCCCGGCGATGGATGCTATTATAGCCGGCATTCAAGTCGATAAAAGAGTCTCAAATCGAAATTGGTTGCTCTATTCCAGGATTTGTCTTAGTGTGAAAATTTTGTCTATGACCGATCTGCAGGGCCGGAAGTACGAGTGCGCACCGAGATTGCGTTGCAGAAGGGCTTTACGCATTCACACAGTACATTGGGTTGGATCTTATCTGTGAAATTTGGTGCGAGACATATGATCGCCTTTCTTGTAGATGGAGAATAAGGAGCTGATAATCCAGTCTCGATTATACTTGCATCCACCCATGCTTACATTTGTTCGTGTAAACTTCTATGGCAACACCTTTGATATTGAATAGTTCTGCTGTTATTTCATCAGAACCGGTTGCCCTATTGTTATTAAGCTTTTTATAGCTGCTTTGACTTCTTTAATACTGGGAGGGAGCGTTGTCTCTTTGTCGGAATTCTCGACATTATGCTCATATAGCTGCTGCTGAAAATGCTGTCTGAAAACATCTACAATTCTCTGCACAAGGTAATTGCCATAGGTTGCCATATTTCGTAGAGCATGCGATCATACTTTGAATTCAGATGCCATGTTTTTCTTTTTTTTGTAGAATTGCGAAACTCTTCGATTTCGGTATACTGGGAGTGTGCTTGTTCTCATTTTTCCTACACAGGATTCCCTTCCCCTTGCCTTCCCTTCTTCTGTATCGATCTTCCGGCGAAGCGTGGGCTTATCGTTGTCTGCCATCACCTCTTTTCCGTAGTCACAAATTTCATCATAACTCGGGCATTTCGTTGGGGGTTGCTGGTACACTTTGGTGGATTCGGCTTCCTCTAACTGCTCCCAGTTATGCACTTCAAGTTGGTTGAGGTCGGTTTCTACTTGTGCGCTCTGTTCAAGGCGAATTCTTTCTCTGCTGCGTCCGACGTGTGACATCACGTTAAGTGCGACCTTATACTAATAGTTGTACAGTTTATGCAGATTGTGCCTCTGCGGTTGGCTCAGGAATTCTGTACAATCGTCTTGAGAATCATGTTAAAGAAGTCACTCGAAAACGCGTCACCTTGTCTAAATTCGAGAATTCTCCATCGTCATCCAACACAGACGGACCAGTTTGGGCGGTATACCAAAACTCGACATGGCTCTGTATAGTTCGTCTCTATAATTGCTGTCGTATGCGGCTTTGAAATCAATAAATAGGTGGTGGGTATCGATTTGGAGTTCTTGAGTTTTTACAAGGATCTGCCAAAGTGTGCACATTTGATCAGATGTGGATTTTCCTGTCTGAAACCACACTTCTTTCAGATTGTTGGTAAACGGTTAGTTCACATATTACAGATAGGATCTTGTCGGCGATGTTGAGGAGTTATTTGCCTCTCAGCTAGAAGAGCGCAATTTCCGCCAGCCTTTGTAGGCTAAAGTAAAGATATTGCTCCCAACATCACTTAGGCTGGATGGTTGGTAATTTTCGCTATCGACGCCAATATTGAATGGATCTGACTACCTGCAGAAGTGGTTCACCCTATGCTCAGCATCGGCTGTGTCTCAACTACTATCTTTTCATGTTCATCTTGATAACATTCTGTTTGCGCCTTGTATCCCCGTCGGCCTTCTATAACTATTACGAACATCTTTCCTCTAGTGGCACCTATCCATAGCTTCGATCGCGTGATTTTCGTGCTCTTTTTTATTGTTTCTGAAAAACCGTTGTTCTTCCCTTCTTCTTTGCCTATATAGCACAATGGCAGTTCTCGTCTTCATGCAGCTTAGCCTTGTAGTCTTCCTTTTTGTCTGCGATCATCTGTCGGCGCGAAAAGCCTAGCACACCATTTGCGGATGATCTAATGGCTTGTTGGCATCGTTGCCATTGTTCTTTGACATTATTTGACGGTAATTAAAAGTTAAGAGCGTTAACGCCAATTTTGGGCCGAAATTCTCGTCCCAGTAGACAAGCAATACATATCCTAGTGAAAAAAAATTGAGTCAGAATAATCGCTGCTTAATGTTGCTGTGCCAGTGAGACTTCATTTTGCCCGAAGTGGGGAGAATATTTCTGCCGTAGAGGCGTTCGTCGCGACGCGTCGCAAACGAGCCAAATCAGTCAATTTCACGGCCTTCTCCAAAATTGGACATCTCCCGGACCATTATAGCGAATTTGTCGTATAGATTTTGGCCTACACCTTTAAAAGATCAAGCTGACTCATGGACTAAAGCCACTTGGTCATATAAAGCGACGAAAGTTCTCGAATTGGGCTCTAGACATGATGGAAGAAAATTAAGAATTTCATTGTAAAATCAGCAAACTATCCGTTATGAACCCTCATGTGCATCTGGAAACAGCCCTTCATCCGCAAAAAATCACTGTTTGGTGCGATTTTCATGCCGGTGGCGTAATTTTTCGTCAATGAAAATGATTGTCACGTTACGGTAAATGGTAGTTGCTACAAAGACATTTTGGAACATTATTTCTCTGAGCAATTACATGAATTGGACATCAGGTATATGTGGTTCCAACAAGACGGTACCACAAATCACAAAGCGGGCCGACGGCGTTAGAGGAGCTCAGAGTAAATATTGAGATATAGCGGCTGTATCGATCGAAATGTCAGGGCTCAACGTTCCCATGGTGGACATATGAAAGAAGTCGAATTCCATTCATGAATATTTTAAGCGGAATTCAAGGCAATAACAATTTTTTCAGATATCTCAAATATGTAGTTTGCATTTGCAAAAGTGGTCAACTCCTTAATGAAAGACCCTCTATAACTTGATTAATCTGGCTTTATTGCTGAAGTTTTTCTAATATTACAGTTAGTAATTACCGGATCGAATCTTTGGGGGATATCTTGACTGGTTTCCATGTTTATGCCGGTTTTTCCTTTGCACTTTGCCAAGCGACGCACGTTCTGTTGCGCAATTTTTGTATTTTCCTTAATCGGTTGCGTATTTTTGGTTGGATGAACGGTCTTTGGCTCATCGGTTTTATGATCTTTTAAGCTTGGGTCTGGTGGAACCGGTTTATTAAGAATTTCGCATCATTTTGTAGTTCTTTCGCGATTTCGCAACTTCTTCAAATTTATTAAATCTACAAGCTGGCCCGTCAAACGTTGTTTTGCCATTATCAAATGGAATGACCGCCTACAGCGCCACCTGTTGAGAATTTTTCGATTTTTCTTTTTTCCTAAACATTCGCGGAGCAATTACGAACAAATCCGCAGAAGGAAGTATCCAATTTGGTCCAGTCGTTTTCGAGTTTTAAGCATCCGAACAAACCAAGATCCATTTTTATATATATAGATAGATAGATAGATATGTATTCCACTTTTAACGTTTTGCGCACCATAAATTAAAACCCGTACCTACCAAAACTAACTTATATACTCAGAACATACCTTGGTATTCTTAGCACAAATTATCCTTCACTGCAACTCAATAACACCAATCACTCTCAGCAACTTGCACACCCAATCAGCCCTATTTGGAAAGAAATTTCCCGGAGACTTCTCACATTTTGCAAAATTTGGTATCGACTACTATTTTTGAAGGGGGGACAGCTAATTTTTCGACATTGGTTCCTTGTTCACTTTTTGTTGGAAAATGACAATTTAAAACACTCGCTCGCTTGTGAAATTAAAAATCTTCCAACCCACACAGTTACACATTTTCTGCTTGCCCTCGCCTATCATTTTTATCCAGCCACCACTGAATCATGAATGCTGGTCTCCTATCAATTCCAATGGACTACCAGGCATTGTAAAGCAGTTCAAAAATAAATTTCACACTTAAAAAAAATATTACTAACAACCAAAAAACCATCAACAGATCGCCGTTAAAAAACGTTCTAATATCTCATTTTTCCAGTACTAAACTCATTCGGCCTTCTTGCAGGCACATCAACACGGAAGCCACGCCTCAACTCGGCTTTAGTGGCTCAACAGAATGCCACTCTTCCAGGAGCATCGGGAGCCATACCCAATGGTAAGCCAGCCTCCACATCCAAATCGTCGGGTCACGATCGAAACAAGCACAAAAAATACCCCGCCCGGTTGAAAAACGTTGATCGTTCGACCGGACAAACACGCGAAGTAACCGTGAATTCCGTCACCGTGTACATAACCGAATACAAGCCCAAAACTCTAGCCGCTCGGCGAGAGTCCAGTGAACAGAGTTTCAGCGAAAGCAACGACTCACGTAGTTAAATAGATTTTATTTTTAATTTTTTTTTAAATTTTTTATTATTAAATAGTTTTCTTTAGCTAGACACTAGCATGCATCGCGCATACTGAAAAAGAACAGTTAAGCTCCATTTGTAGAAATATACATAAAAGATATATATATACACATACTATATCAGAACAAGAACAAGAAACAGAGAGAAAAAAAACAAAAAGAATCAAAGGTAACAAAGATAAATAGTTTAATTTATAAAAAAAAAAAACAATTATTGTGAATATTAAAGGATTGTTAGAGCACATACTCGTTAAGTAGGAAAGATGTACACGGGGATCACTGAACGCAGATTCACTGCCTCGGTCCATACATATGTTTCATTGTAAAACACACCTCCTCCCCCAATCTTTATACAAAAAAAAAGCAGTCGAACAGACAACCCTTAAAGAACAATTTATTTTTGTTGTAAACAATTTTTAATTTTTAATTTAATTTTTTTGTTAATTTTATTTTTTTTTATAAACGTGTGATACAAATTTTTTGGATAGTATTTATCAAAATGAAAACAAATTTAGGATAAGGATAAAATCATGACTTTATAAATTTTAAGCGAAAATGATGAAAAGGAGAAGAAAGTTTATCGATCTCTGCCGGTGTAGGAGTTTTTTTAAAAAAACAATTTGGATCTCTTTTAACAATGAGGGGGCAACTACTGTAAACTGTATGCCAAATGGCAGAGTGAATGTACATATATGTTTATAAATATATTTTCGCGCGAGAACAATAGGATATACTGTATTCTAGGACAAAATTCAATTCAACAACAAAACAATTTATTTTCTTTTTACAAAAAACAATTATTTTCTATCTCTCTTTTTATCCGGTTTTAAAAAAAAACACACACACACAAACATACACGTAAAGTAACTTTGAAATATTTTTAAACCAGCTTTCGGTTATCTACCTACCAGCTCCAGTTTCCAATTCACATGAAATAGTGTATTTAAAAAGACTGATATATTATTATTGTAATTATTATTATTATTAGTTATTAAACATAAAAAAAAAAAAAAAAAAACTAACAACAAAAGAAAAATGAAAACTTCAACAAAATAGCACGCCGATCAATGAAACAACAACAAACAAAAAAATTAACGACAATGATGATGAGGATGTAGGCGAAGGGCATATAGCATTTAATTGGTAAATACCGTTAAGTTTTTTTAACATGTTTTTTTTTTTAATTTTGTTTGTTTGTTTCGATTAGAAGTAAATTATGGTTGAGTAAGTCTACCTTTACATACACACGCTGCAAGTGCGGTTCAATTTATTTAGGAGTAATCGACATCTTTGGCGGGTCATATTTTAAAGTCCTTGGGGGTCTGAAACACTCGGTGGGAGATTGAAATTTTTAAAAAAAATCGAGTGCGAGGTCACACGTGGTAGAAGTGAAACTGTGTTGTGTTTAATTTGTAAGAGAATGAGATGAGATCAAAAATGGGTTTAACTGCCAGCCTTTGCCAATAGCAACCGGCATGTTTTGGGATCGAGGCGAATCTATGCTGCTGAAAAACATGGGAAGCAAGTTTTCCTAGTGGTTTTTCAGTGTTTTTCAAAAACCTATGTATATTCTTTTACTTTAAGATTCCTTAAAACCCGTCGTGGTCAACGTAGAGTAACTTTCTTCTTCTTCTTTTTTTATTATTTGATTCTGGCACGAACAAAAATATTTGTTGAGCTGGGATGTGAGAGGACAAGATGCTCGAAAAACATTTCGTTCTTGCCAAAAATATCAAAAAAAAAAATATGAGAAGGCTACAATTCGCTGTGCGGATCGTTGAATACCCTCTCCCATTCCATCCTTAAAATTAATATCCTCAAAATGTAGGCTTTATGGCGATGAAATACAGAAAATGACATTGTCGCAACATAGCTATTGTTCAGACAGTTTTTCAAAACCTTTTGTGGTCCGACAAAAAACAACGTATTTCTATTGCTAATGCCTTGGGATGGGGTCTACAAATGGTTTTTGTAAGAAAACGCCCCCAAAATGTGGGCGTAGGTGAAAATGATCTATGGACAAAATGTTTATATTACCATTGCGGAAGTATTTGCATCAACAATTTTTTCGAAAGTTTTAAAATTTGGACAAAAAGCGTTTTTTACTAAAAACGCCCCCAAAAAGTATGCGTGGCAAAAAACTTTGTAAAAACGAAATATAGATATAAGGATTGTCTAAATATGCTGCTCAGACATATTCCTTACGATTTGGCATAAAACTACGTGGCAGTGGGCGCATTTCAAAAATGTTTACACTTGTTCTGCTTCGTCGGCCAGAGAGTCTATATACCAAAGTTCAACACTCTAGCTCAAAACTTAAGGCCCAAAAATCGGTGACACAGACGGACGGACGGACAGACAGACATGGCTTAATCGACTCAGCTAGCGATCTGAATCGATCCATATACTTTGAGGTGTATTTATCGAAATTATTTCTCTATGTTACAAACTTAATGTCAAAACTAATATATCCCTATGGGATAGGGTATGAAAATAAAGGAGCTACTTTACTTTGACCGCACACGGACAAATTAAGATGGGAAAGAAAAGAAAGACACTACTCATGACTTGTTCCACTATCCGTGAGGTCTAGGAAAACACTTCGCGTAGCTAAACGTCCGAAAGGAAGATCCGCGTGAGCCCTATCCGTTATGAATTGGTTCCTGGTATTCCTTACCAATTGGAGGTTCGCTAGGTCCTTTGAGATATGCCTTGTTGTTGTGACAAAAGATGGCCATCCGACGACACTGCCTATTGCTATCACCCTAGCCCCTGAAATGTTCTCTCCAGTCAAATCTAGTTCAAATATTTATTTTACGTCATGCCTTGTCTGTCAAGTCAGTCGCGTTCGTTGACTTCACTTCATGTCCACGTCGACCTAAAAAGGACGGCCTTCCCGCGAACACACACAAACACACACCGTTCGCGTAAGAAAACCTAACCGCTAATTTTTATGAGAACAGATATCCACAAAAGAAATTAGAGAAACCGCAAATTTTCATTTGATTGAGTGTCCTTTTATTGACCAAAAGATAAATCCTAACTTAGGTTTTACTTAAATCTTATAGAATTCAATTAAATAAAGAAAAATTCCATATAAGCGTCCACTTCTTCCAATTTGATTTTCAAAACTCCAGTAAAAAAATCTAATAATTGAACAAAAAAAAATCCTTGTTAATTCAATTTACACTTCAAAAGCGAATGGATTCAAAATGTATCTTAAGATTAAAATTCTTAACTAAGAGCACCAAATTCAATAATGGTTCACTAGCTTTTTCAGATTATTTCTCTAATGGGATAAGTGATGTTTGATATCATGCTATGGTGTGTGCATTTCCAATCAGAGTTTCCACATCCACATACAGTTTTCCAGATTATGAGTCAAGGCTGAACTATAATAGTCGGAAGCAATCGGAAGCTAATTTCAAAATTCTACGTTAAGTTTTCTTCAGTACTCTTATTTACTCAAGTTGCCCATAATAGACTTTTGTGAAGAGCGATTGCAAACAATAAAAACAAAATGTCGTTGCTTAGGAACTTACAAATTTAAATGTACACAACTGTTGAAATGAAATGTAAAATTTGTGTACGAAAGAACAAAAGAAAGAGAAAGAGCGAGTGGATTCGCTTTTTCGCAAGTGAGCAAAAGTGAACGAAAACTGAACGAATCGAAGAGAAAAGCTATTATGGTCGTACAATACAAATTGCATGTGTTCGCACAGTTACGGAAGTGGTCGTCCGCAACCATCTTCTTTAAAAGTTATTTTGTTTGCTTCTATCAATCTTAGTTTGTCCTATGTCTAGTCACGTTTAGACCGGTACCTCGAATTTCTAGCGAGTACTAGTTTGCATTCCTTCATACTTTACCACACTGGCAATCCGGTTTTACCGAACACTCCACAATGCTTTCCGGTACGGTCAACGTTTCACGCTCTACCGCTTTGGCTAGCAGCTAGCAGTTCGACCTTTCGATTTGACCCGCTCTCGAATTCGATGTAGAACTCCGACTACGTCGCTAGATCCTTGATTATATCTCATCGAATTGGACAGCTGCATTAAACCCGAGAGCCTAAACAGTTCATAAGCAGTGTTATAGAAGGGCAGATAAATAAAAAGTAAATAAGTTAAATTCCAAGGCAGCGACTTTTGAAAAGGGAAAATCATCCCCTTGGAATCTTAATTTGGCGCATCTATGGAGGTGGTAAAGGTTACACTTTTTCGTTTCATAAAATCCAATGCACACCGTCCCAAAGGAAGTTTCACTTCATAAAAACATTGAAGATGCTTTAAAGCGCTTTAGGAGCTCACACTTGTCTTGTCATTTTAAAAGGATCCGGGGTGGCTGAAAGCACAGATCTTGAAATTTCAGTTTTGCATTACAAATTGCTCATTGGAAAAATTAAATATCTGGCATTAACGGCTCAAACATTTTTTCCGATTTGTTCGAAATCTCTACCGAGTTTTCCACTCCGAATAAATTGATCGCACATGATCGCGCGGCGACATCAGGTGTAGCTACGGCTGGGAATCGAACCCAGATCTTCTGCGCGGCTTAATCGCATTAACCATCACGCCTGTCTTCGCAAGAGGTGGAAAATAAAGTGAAAAATAATTTAGGTGTTGTCACTTTTAAGCGGAATTTAAATCCGTTCAGATGGAAATAGGCCTCGTTGCTCATGATCAATCCACAACGTCGTTGGTTCATTTCACTAAAATGCGTTGCAGAGACGAACATTTAATGGCAATTCGCTTGGCACACATTCAATGTATAGCAACTGCGGCTCTAAGCCTATACGTGGCGATCACTGGAAGCCTAAAACATTGACCTTAGATTAGGTATAAACTCCTTAATAATATCTTGGCAGTAGTATAAGAGACAGCAGCATGAGAATTTTTAAAACGTAGTCTACATCCCATTTATGTTGGTCTGCTCCCAGTTAATGCCAAATATTTCATTTCATATAATACGGCAGATAAGATCTTGTAAACGATGCTAAGAAATCTTATGCCTCTTGGCCCATTTCAAAGGGTCTTCCTGTGGTTCCGGCAAACGGTCCCATTCATCTGCTTCTGACGACTACAGGCAATAGGAAATAAATTGTAGATGACTGTGCCAATTCTTCAACTCAAAACTATCACGTCTTCAATGCCCGAAATAGCTTCTTCTTCATTTTGCTCTCCTCAAACCGAGCCTTCACGTAGATAGCTGAAGATATGGTTTAAAAGTATCAATGAGGACAATAAGAATCTCTTATCCATATAAGGCTCACTTCGTAATAGCAAAAGTTATAACATACAGTTCCATTGTGTCAAACAAAAAGATTTGCGAGACTTCTTTCAAAAGATCTAAGTAAGAAAAAAAAGCTCCTATAAAGGGACTTTTATTAAGCGCTTCCTATCTTTAAATCCAATTAAAACAAAGTCTGTGTGAGTTATCATCATATTCGTTTGAAAGGCCTATCGATGCCATCATGTATGGAATATAACTTCGTTCAAATGTCCGCCGCGGCTTCTCTGGGTGGCGCTCATCGGAAATTTCAAATTTTGATTGAATCTGGCGCATAAATCAGGCTGAATTTGACCGATGGCATGGGTTATGTTAGCTTTGAGGGCCGCTGTGTTTGCTTATTCGTATAGACCTTCGAATTCAGAAAGCCCCACAAGAAAAAAAAATCTAAAGGGGATTAAATCGCACGATTGGTGGCCAATTCATATCACCTTCACGTAAGATGATCCTGTCCTAAAATTGCTCGTGCAGAATTTCCAATGTGGCGGGAGCTGTGTGGCACGAATTGCCGTCCTGTTGAAACCACATGTCTTTGGTGTCCATATCATCCAACTTAGGCCAAATGAAGTTGGTAATCATCGATCGAATCATCAGCGCTCGACGTTGACGGTGATGCCCTGTGCAGTACAGTGCATCGCCAAAGTTAACTTGGGAAATCTAAAACCCGGAACGCGGCCATTTTATTATCAATCTCTATGCAGTTCTTTCTCCAGGAATTTTTTTTTTATTTTTAACCCAAGGTTCTCTGCAGCTACAAGAATTGTCGGTTGACCATTTCCGTTTCCGTAAATCTTTCCGTTTATGTTCGATCGGGTCTTCAAACAATGTCGAGAGTTTAGTCGAATATTGCTAAATTTTACTGGAACCTAGGTTACATACTGTTCTTTCAAAACCCTCTTACTTTAATCATCATTTAGCATCGAAATAAACCGCAGACACTGTCATTTTCCTCATCAAGAGTGCTTCTACTGATTGCCCTAACATTTTGAATGTCAAGACAGGACAACCCTAAAGAAAAATTCCTCCTCACCTCATCAGAGACCTTTTTAGTTTTACATCACCTTTCCACCACTCTCTTTTGCTTGTAGGTCTAGTCGGTACTTTATAAAAGTCTACCACTTTATTTATTTCAAATAAAGATAGTAACTGAGATAAATAGGTTTAATACAATCCACCCAATGCCTCGACACCCCCAAGGACATTAAAATTAAAATCATTTTTATTTTAACTTTAATTTATCAAACAAATAAAAAATACTTATCTCCAATCTTGCAGTGTGAAAGTCTTCAATAAATAATTAATAAATTATCAGATAGAATTTTAAATTGTTTTCGTTAGTTTTATCGTTAAAAAAAATATTTCTTAGATATTGACAACGAATTATTAAAAAAATTAAAAATTAAATATGAAACAAAACAAAAAATGAAAATAACGCCAACAGCAGTCCAAGAACGACCAAGTTCCTTGGAAAAGTATTAAAATTATTTTTATTTAATCGGTTTTAAGTTAAAATAATCTTTTTTTAATAGAAATTTGTACCCAGCTTTTTATTATAATCAATTTGTAGCTTTGTAAAAAAAAAACAAACAAATAGTTAAGTTAAATAAAATAAAATCAATTTTAAAATACTAATCCAATATGAAATAAAAAAACAGAATACAGAGAATCATAATAAGAAAAAACGTTTGTAAAATTCTTTACTAGATGCAAATGCATTCAATTTATGTACATTTAATGTAAAGTTTGACATTTGACGTGTTCAATTGTCTAAAAAAAAACAAAAAAAAAAAATAAGTGAAATAAAATATAAAAAAATTTAACAAAATGGTGTCTTGTTTTAGTAACGAATCTTCCATTTATTAAGTGGGGGCTACACTCCGGAATAAACCCTGGCCTTAACCAACATGCCCCTTTAAGCTCGGCTAACTGCCTAAAGTCGCGCATTTCAAGTTGGTTTTCGGTTTTAACTTAAACCCCCCACTTAGGCGAGGTCTTCAACAACTACGTCCGACGTTTGGCTGGGAATCAAAGACAGCGAGCCAGAGTGTGGTATCCATTCGCTCTACACACCTACCCACCTTAATCGTCCTGTTCGAAGTTTTTTGTTACCAGGTCTATGTCGCATCCAACTCTCCGCCACGGTATAGTAACAACAATAACAAAGCCGTAAGTGTCTCCCCACTGTCAATGAACGATTTTCCTTCTCTACCAACACCAACACGCACTACTGTAAACGCGAAGCGTGTGGAAAGAGAGCCAAATGTCATCAGCGTTTCTCGCCCAACAGCATGGGAGTATACCACATCAGCTGCACGTGCACCCACAATTTCACATATGCTTCCTGTTTCCATTGACAGTACTGCTGACTTGTTTTCTATGGACGAATTGAATTCGCTCGTAATGGAGATGATAACAAAGCTAGGTTCGTGTAAATCTAAGTTAGACCAGTTTAATGTTATCGCACAATTAGCGACTAAGTTCTTGTACAATAATGTTAAGTAATGTAAATAATAATAATTTAAATATTATAACATGGAATGCCAGAGGCATTTGAAACAAACATGTTGAATTTGTAAATTTTTTAAAAAATAAGAATGTTGACATTGCATTAGTAACCGAAACATGGTTAACATCTGAAACTCAAATCTCCACATCGAATTTTAAATGTTATCGAGTGGATAGAAATAATAGAAGAGGTGGAGGTGTAGCGATTATGATTAGAAGATCAATTCAACACACGCTTCTGCCGATTGTTCAAACACATTATGTGGAAAATGTAGGTATTGAGGTAATATTAAAAAACCAGCGAAAAATTAAAATCTATTGTGTGTATTTCCCAGGAAAATTTTTAGAAGGAAATACATCAGTTGAAAAAAAGCAAAGATTAAAAACTGATTTCAGGAAACTCTTTAATGTTAATAGTTCATTTTTAATAGGAGGAGATCTAAATTGTAGACATAAAGATTGGGGTTGCATACGAGCAAATTCCTAGGGAAATGTACTTTCTAGTCTATCTGTCACGTTGCCTATTTCTGTTTTGTTTCCACCAAGTCCTACATTCGTCCCAACTAGTTCTCGTGGAAGTCCGTCTGTTATCGATTTGTTTATAACAAATGTATCTAGTCTTGTGTCGCAGCCAATTTCCTTAATGGAACTCAGCTCAGACCATAATCCAGTTGTTTGTCAACTTCTTTTGTCCGGCGAGGAAAAAGTGCAATATTTCCAAAATATCAAAAATGCGAATTGGAAAAAATTTCGTACTGAAGTCAAAAGAAAACTTGAAAATATTCCTACCGATATCGAATCTTTAACAAATAAACAAGATGTCGATAATATTATTCAACAATTTTCGGATTTTGTACTCACTTCAGCAAATGTAAGTATTCCCAAAGTTGTGAAAAATGATTATACTTTTAAATTACCTGCTCATGTCTTGGAGCTTATTAGGGTAAGGAATATGCACAGGAAAAATTGGCAGAGATATCGGCAACCTTTTTTCCAATCTCAAGTTAAACATCTTAACAAATTAATTAGTCAATTTATACAAGAACAACGAAACAAAGTATGGAATAATAAACTAAGTAGTCTAGATAAAGCTTCAAAGCCATTCTGGAATATAGTTAAGATTATAAAAAATAAAAACAAACAATTGCCTTGTCTTAAAAGTGGTTTAAATACCTATTTTACAGACAATGATAAAGCAAGGGTACTTGCTTTAAATTTTGCTAAAAACCATAATATATCTCAGAATTTAGGAGAAGCGAATACAAACGCATTAGTTGAAAATGCTTTACGGAATTTTAATGCAGTAGTCCTTGAAACTCCGATAAATGAATTTGTTTCAGAAACAGATTTTTTCTTAAACAATTTGCAGACTAAAAAAGCAGGGGGACTAGACCAAATAAAAAATATTTATTTAAAAAAACTGCCCAAAGTTGGAGTCAAATTTCTAACATTTATTATAAATGCGTGTTTAACAATGCAATATTTTCCTAATGCGTGGAAAGAAGCAAAGGTAGTACCAATACCATAGCTGGTAAGTCTCTTGATAGACCTGACAGTTATCGGCCAATAAGTTTATTAAGTGGTCTTAGTAAGATTTATGAAAAAGTACTAAAAGAAAAAATATTGAAAATTATCGATGAACACAAAATTTACCCAGACGAACAATTTGGTTTTAGGCGGAATCATAGTACTTCTCATCAGGTACTTAGAATATCGAATAGTATCAAAAGAAATCGAGAAATAGGAAATTCAACAGGTATGATATTGCTTGATATCGAAAAAGCATTTGACTCCGTTTGGCACACTGGTCTTACATATAAAATGTTAAATTTTAATTTTCCACCATTTCTTTGTAAAATTGTTCAAAGTTTTTTGTCAAATCGTTTTTTTAAAGTGTATGTCAATAGTAGCGCGTCCGAAGTAAATTTAATTAGTGCTGGTGTACCTCAAGGCTCTGTCCTTGGACCAGTTTTGTACAATCTGTATACGTCTGATTTTCTAAATTTACCTGAATGCGAAGCAGCAATTTATGCTGATGACACAGCAATATTTTCATCGCATCAATTTGGTCTTAACATTGAGACCAATTTAAAAAATGCAGCTGAAATATTGAACGAATATTACACAAAATGGAAAATAAAATTAAATGTCGGAAAAATACAAGCTATCTTTTTTACCAGAAAAAGAAAGCCTTGCTTTCTTCCGGCTAACCAGCTAGCAATTAACGGACACCAAATAACATGGGCTTCTTCTGTTAAGTATTTGGGCATACACCTTGACTCAAGATTAACATTTAATGAGCACAATGCCCAAACACTTAATAAAATAAATATTGCTATTAAAGATGCTTTATCCCTTTATAAATCGAAAATCAAAACTGTCAAATGATAATAAAATAATTTTACACAAAGTTATTTTCCAAGCTATTTTTCTGTACGGGTGTCAAGTTTGGGGTAGTTGTGCTGAATGTCACATCAAAAAATTACAAATATCCCAAAATAAAATTTTAAAAATGATGTTGAATCTCCCCTGGCATCACTCAACTTCGGACCTACATATAAGGGCAAATGTTGAATTGATCTCTAATAGAATCCGAAAACTTAATAACACATTTATGATCAGATGTGACTTCCCTGAAAACCCTCTAATAAATCAATTAAATGTTGTGTAACATGCTGTAAATATATGTTTGTTTTCTTTTGCAATAAAAAACAAAATTAATTGTTAATTTATTTTTTGTATCTAGATGTTAATTTATATTTAATTTATTTTTGTATCTCTATATTAATTTATATTTAATTTATTCTTGTACATCTATGTTAATTTATTTATAATTTATATTTTGTTAATTATGTTCTTAAAATTATTTATTTTTTGTTTCATTTAAATTTGACTTTTATTAATTTATTACTAACTGTTCTCACTTATTTATTTTTATTTGTATATACTTTTGTTAATTTATAACTTATTTGTTTATTTGTTTAATTGTTAATTTATTTATTTAATTCAAAAATAATTTATATTATTTATATTGTATATGCATATTTTTTTATCTAGTTTTAAGTAATTATATTCATTTTATTAGTTAAAATTCTATTGTTTATTATGTATTACATATTTTTGTTTATATTTTTTTTTTTTTTTTGTAATTTGAGGTTTTTGCTTTCGTTGTTTTCCTCTCAAAAATGTTTATATATAACTCGCAATGGTTTTGATAGAATCTTCATGTCTATAGCCCGTCAATACAAACACATATAAACACATATTTGAATATTTGAATTTTTTTTACTAAAAGCGCCCCAAAATGTGGGCGTGGCAAAAAACTTTACATTGACGAAATACAGATATTAAGAGCATCTAAATATATCCTTCAGACACTTTTTCAAAATTCTTAACCGTTTGACCAAAAACAATACGGTTTTTCTAAAAAGTCGGCGTGACAGTGGGTGGATTTTAAAATTTTGTACACTTGTTCGAACAGCATGTACAAGGATCACATGTACCAAATTTCATTATCTTAGCTCAAAATTTAAAGCCTAAAAACCGGTGACCTACAGTCAGACGGACGAACGGACAGACAGACATGGATAAATCGACTCAGCTAGCGATTCTGAATCGGTCCATGTACATTGAGGTATACTTACTTAATTAAAGGGTGATCCTTTTCGAGGTTCCCTACTTTTTTAAAGAAAAAAACACAGAAAATTTAAATTTAATGGAGAATGTTTACTATCATTTGAAAGAACATTCTTTGGCATTTATTTTTTGAAGATTATGTCTATCAAATGTTGGCCGTTGCTACGTCGCAGATGGTCCATCCGTTGAGTCAAATTTTCGATCACTCGTTCGAGCATTTCGACTGGTAACTGGCGAATGACACGCGTGATGTTTTCCTCCAAGGCCTGAATCGAAGCGGGTTTGTCGGCATAAGCTTTTGACTTTACATATCCCCACAGGAAAAAGTCTAACGGTGTGATATCACACGATCTTGGTGGCCAATCGACCGGCCCAAAACGTGAAATTATGTGCTCACCGAAATGTTCTCTCAATAAGTCCATTGATTGATGCGATGTGTGGGAAGTGGCGCCGTCTTGCTGAAACCAAATGTCCCCGAGATCACGAGCTTCAATTTCAGGCATCAAATAGTCGGTTATCATGGCACGATAACGGTCGCCATTGACGGTTACGTTCGCACCGGCATACGCCGAATCGACTCTCTACGGTCTTCGTGTACACTCTCAGCTACGGCCGCTATATTTTCTTCACAGCGTGCTGGACGTGGTCTATTCGGTCGAATATTATCCAATAATGAATGCTGGGTCTCAAAATGGGTGATGGTGTTGCGAATAGTACGCTCAGTAGGCCGATTATGTTGACCATAAGTTGAGCGAAGTGCACGAAACACATTCCTCACAGAACGTGAATTTTCATAATAAAGTTGAACAATTTGTAAACGTTGTTCACGCATAAGTCTTTCCATTATGAAATGCCAAACAATACTAAACAAAAATAACATGACAGCATGACACGACTCACACTGACAGATCACGTGTGAGGCTATTGAAAAAAGTATCTCTACTTGGATCACCCGTTACTTAAGTGGCGAGATAAACCTGAGTCTCAACCAACATGCCTCTCCAATGAGCCCGGTCCTTAGCTAACTGCCTCCAGTTGCGCACTCCAAGTTGGTTGAGGTCGGTTTCTACTTGTGCGCGCGACTTAAGGCGAGGTCTTCCTCTACTGCGTCCGACGTCTGGCTGAGATTTAAAGACTCAGTATTGGTGACCATTCGCTCTACATGTCCCAGCCATCTTAAACGTCCAATGCGGAGTTTTTTTTGACTGTGGCTCTTGTGGCTCGTATAGTTCATGATTGAATCTTCGTCTATATAGCCCGTCAATGCAAACAGGACCGAAGCATTTTTCAAAACGACCAAGGATTTCTTCATCCGCTTTTGATACGGTCCATGCTTCAGCGCCGTAGAGCAGGACTGGGATGATCAGGGTCTTATATAGGATCTCCTTAGTAGTTCGAGTGGGAGCTTTACTACTAAATTGCCTTCTTAGCCCGATGAAACAGCGGTTGGCAAGAGTAATTCTTCGATTGATTTCTGACGAGATGTTGTTGTCAGAGTTAATAGCGGAGCCGAGTAAACTCAAAGTTATATCTGTCAATGGTGACGTTCTGTCCAATTCGTTAATGTGGTGTGTCCTTTCGTATTGGCAGTATACTGCTAAACCCATTTTTGCCGCATCCTTCTCCATACTAGCAAACGTGCTACGACATCACGTTGAGTCCTACCAATGGTGTCAATATCGTCGGCGTACGCTAGTAGGTGCAAGATTTTTGGAAAATTGTACCTCTGGTGTTGGCTGGGGCGTTTTGCACAATCCTCTCAAGAATCCTATTAAAGAAGTCACATGACAATGCATCACCTTGCCTAAATCCTTTTTTGGTATCGAATGTGTCAGTGAGCAGCAAGAATTCTCCATTGTCATCCTGCACGGACGGACAAGTTTGGGCGGTATACCAAAACTAGACATGGCTCTGTATAGTTCGTCTCTATAAATGCTGTCGTATGTGGCTTTGAAATCGTTGAATATGTGATGCGTATTGATTTGAAATTCTTGGGTTTTTTCCAGAAAGAGTGAAGATTAGATCAGTTGTGGACTTTCGTGGCCTAAAACATCACTCATAAGGGTCAGTCAGGTTGTTAGTTTCAGGCGTTCACATATTACGGCAGATAAGATCTTGTAGGCAATGTCGAGGAGACTCATACCTCTGAAGTTGGTGCAGCTCAGAGGGTCTCATTTTGTGGATCGGGTAAACGATGCTGACGTTCCATTGTTCACATTCATCCGCCCAAACTTTTGCATATGAATTGGTGAATGTTACTTTCCAAATCATCTCTGACCGCTTTATAAAGTTCGGGAGGAAGGCCACCATTTCCGGCAGCCATGTTAGGCTTACTTTGGACATTGCTATTCTCACTTCACTTAGGTTGGGTGATTGGTATTTTTCGTAGTATTCGTCGCCAATATTGAATGTTTCTTTCTGCCTTAAAGCGGGAGATCCTCAACATCGACTGTGTCTCAACTACAATATTTCCTTGTTCATCTCGACCGGATTCTGTTTGAGTCTTGCATCCCTGGTTTTGACGTTCTACAGTTTCGTGAATCTTGCGAAAATCACTACTTGCTCTTTTTTTCTTTCTGAAAGCCGGTGTTCTTTTCTCCAACTTTACCTACAGAGCTCAATGGCAGCTCTCGTTTTTGGCACCTTTTGGCATTCTTTATCAAACCCGGGGTTTCTGACTGGTGGGCTGGAAAAACCTAGTACATCAGTTGCGGTTGATGTGAAGGCTTGTTGGGGTATTTTATTAATCGATAGTTTAAAGGGAACACCTTCTGTGAATTACAGACTTGCGATTGCAGTCTTTCTGAACTAAATTTGTTCAAATTATTTCTCATTTGTTGTGTCGTGGTGGATATCATTGTTACCTTAGCTGCAATAAGATAGCGGCCGAGTCAATGTTAGCTCCTCGGAATGTTCGGACATTCAAAACGTTGATTGCGTGCCTCTTGTCTATCGAATTGTTATCAATTTGATTGACTGTTAGTTGAAGACCGTTCTCACATTCCAGGTGCAAATACGAACGTCGTAGTCCATTTGTATTTTAGCATGGTCGTCGACAGTAAAATCAGCCCTCTCCGATGCTCTTGAGTGCTACGTAACAAAAATTTTGTCCGTGCACAACCCCCAACGTTAAGAGCCAGCTTCGATTTATTGTATAGCCCTAGGACACGGGGCCTTCAGTATCTACTACGAAATTGAGCGCTGGAGTTTGCCCTGTCAGCTGTTACGCCAACCTCTCTGTTCAAAGGCCCTGACTAACCTTTGAGATTGCTAGATGAGCTACAATTGGTTGTTAACTTTGTCAATCCTAAATTGGACTGTTATACACCACCGGTGACTTCATGTTGGGAATTCTTCCGCTGCCATCTGGAGATGTTTTTTTGATAGTTGCCCTTACCCGTAACTAGTTTTGATTCACGAGTGATATTTTATTTCCCATCTACCTCGTATATTGGCAGAGAATTCCTCTGTCCGCCACCTCCACCTGGGTATTCGTCCGATGGGAGACTAGCAACTCCAGACCTTACAACAGAGTTATTTACCTAATCCATGATCACGGTACAAGCGGTCGCTATATGGAGGCAATAGCTGAAGGTGAACAAGTTTGTGTTTTCACATCCACGGACGAGTCCCCTGAATTGGGGTTATTTTGTCGTGCAACTTACTCTTATTACACGCTGAAGAAGACATTTACTACAACTCGCGGTACATGTATACTTTCAGCAGAAGAAGACATGCTGCCAAATTCCAGAGCATTTAAAAATTCGCCTTCTCTGGAAGAAATATTTCATTTTGTATCACAACGGACCTTTGTGTGCTTCCTAAGAGTGCAGCTCCCATTACTAACCCAATGATCTCTGTCAAAGCAACTAGAGCGTGCGTGTTATGTTCCAGGTCCTCAAGCATAAAGATTGTGGTTGGTTTGTTGATCTACCACTTTTTCTTCCCATAAGAAGAAATCGGGGGTCGTCAAATCAGGGGATCATCGAGGCCAGTTGATATCACCGCTTTTCGACATTATTCGGCAGGGGAAACTTTCTCGTGCTTTGGGTAAACTACCCATCCACGGAACAAAAATATTGTTACGAAGCAACCAATAGCCTCGGAAAGGACTGATATTATTGTTGACGACCATGCTAAACGAAAAAAGGACAACGACGTTCGTATCTGCACCTGGAATGTGAGAACATTAAACAGGAGAGGTGCAGGCGAACAACTAGCGGAAGCCCTAAACTGCTACAAAGCAGACATTACTGCTATCCAGGAAATACGATGGGATGGGTCGGGCAAAAAGAGGATAAAAAACTGTGACATCTACTATGGACCGTGTTATAGTGAGCAGAAACAGCGACTATTTGGATGCGGATTTGTTCTTAGGCAAGAAGTCTTATGTTTTCAAGACATTAGTGAACGCATTGTAACAATCCACATCAAGGCCAAATTCGCCAGCATAAGCCTTATATGCGCTCATGCTCCGACGGAGAAAAAAGATGATATAGTTAAGGATTGCTTCTACGAGCTCCTTGACAAAACCTATGAGCGACTACCGAATTACGATGTTAAAATCGTGCTGGGAGATTTTAACGCAAAGGTAGGAAGAGAAGACATCTTTAGAAGTATTGTCGGAAAACATAGCCTACACGACAACACGTCTGGTAACGGACTTAGGCTAATTGATTTCGCTACGGAACGAAATGCCACTATAGCCAGCACACGGTTTCCTCACCTCGATATCCACAAGGGGACATGGCGGTCTCCAGATCAACGAACGGTCAACCAAATTGAACACATTGCGATAGATAAGAGGCAGGCATCCAGTATTTTGGATGTCCGAACATTCCGAGGAGCTAACATCGACTCGGATCACTACCTTCTTGTAGCCAAGGTAAGGATGCGGATAACCACCACGCCACAAAAAAAACAGATATACTGTGAAAAAAAATTAATATCGAAAGACTGCAATCGCCAGAGACCGCCAAGACCTTCGCGCAACGCGTATCCCTTAACCTCTCGACTCACAACATACCACCAGCATCTAATGTCGAAGAACAATGGCAAAGATGCCAGCAAGCCATTAGATCAGCCGCAATTGATGTGCTAGGTTTCCCGCGGCCACCAGCAAGAAACCCCTGGTTTGATGAGGAATGCCGACAGATGCTCGCAGCCAAGAACGAGGCCTACAAGAATAAGCTGCAGGTGAAGACGAGAGCTGCCATTGAGCTCTATAGGCAAAGAAGAAGGGAAGAACATCGGCTTTTCAGAAAGAAGAAAAAAGAGCAAGAAAAGTGCGCGATCGAGGATATAGAGAGGTCCCACTCCAGGAACGATGTTCGCAAGTTTTACCAAAGTGTAAAACTTCAAAGCCAAGGCTACAAGGCTCGAACAGAATCCTGTCGAGATGAACAAGGAAATATCGTAGTTGAGACACAGTCGACACATGATGAACAACATTCCGCTGTCAGGCAGAACGACCCATTCAATATTGGCAACGACAGCGAAAACTGCCAACCACCCGACCTAAGTGAAGTGAGGATAGCAATATCTAAACTCAAGCTTAATAAGGCCACCGAAAATGACGGCCTTTCGAGCTTTATAAATCCGGCGGAGATGACTTGGTAAGTAACATCCACCAACTCATAAGCCAAATCTGGTCGGGTGAAAGTATGCCTAAAGAATGGAACCCCACCATAGTTTGCCCGATCCCCAAAAAAAAGGGACCCTCTGAACTGCGCCAACTACAGAGGCATAGGTCTCCTGAACATCGCCTACTAGATCCTATCTGCCGTAATATGTGAACGCTTGAAACCGTTTACCAACAACCTGATCGGCCCTTATCAGTGTGGTTTTAGGCCAGGAAAGTCCACAATCGATAAAATTTTCACACTTCTGCAGATCCTGGAAAAAACCCAAGAAGTCCAAATCGATACCCACTACCTATTTATCGATTTCAAAGCCGCATACGACAGCATTTATAGGGACGAACTATACAGAGCCATGTCTAGTTTTGGTATACCGCCCAAACTCGTCCGTTTGTGTAGGATGACGATGGAGAATTCTCGCTGCACCATCAGGGTCGGAAACGACCTCACCGACACATTCGATACCAAAAAAGGATTTAGGCAAGGCCATGCGCTGTCATGTGACTTCTTCAATTTGATTCTTGAGAGGATTGTGCCATTTGATTCTTGAGAGGATTGTGCAATTTGATTCTTGAGAGGATTGTGCAAAACTCCCGAGCCAACACCAGAGGCACAATTTTCCAAAAATCGGTGCAACTACTAGCATACTCCGACGGTATTGACATCATTGGTAGGACTCAACGTGATGTCATAGCCACGTTTGCTAGTATAGAGAAGGAAGCGGCAAAAAGGGGTTTAGCAGTAAATGAGGGTAAGACTAAGTACATGCTGTCATCACGAAAGGACTCACAACATCGACGAATTGGACAGAACGTCACCATTGACAGATATAACTTTGAGGTAGTACGGGACTTTGTCTACCTCGGTTCCGCTATTAACTCTGACAACAACATCTCGTCAGAAATTAAACGAAGAATTACTCTTGCCAACCGCTGTTTCTTCGGGCTAAGAAGGCAATTTAGTAGTAAAGCCCTCACTCGAACTACTAAGGAGACATTATATAAGACCCTGATCATCCCAGTCCTGCTCTACGGCGCTGAAGCATGGACCGTATCAAAAGTGGATGAAGAAATCCTTGGTAGATTCGAGAGGAAAATTCTTCGAAAAATCTTCGGTCCCGTTTGCGTTGACGGGCTATGGAGGCGAAGATTCAACCAAGAACTATACGAGCTGTACAGCGACATGCCCCTGGTCAAAAAACTCCGCATTGGACGTTTAAGATGGCTAGGACATGTAGAACGAATGGACACCTATACTCCGGCTCGCAGAGTCTTCGATTCCCAGCCAGACGTCGGACGCAGTAGAGACCTCGCCTTAAGTGGCGCGCACAAGTGGAAACCGACCTCAACCAACTTGGAGTGCGCAACTGCAGGCAGTTAGCTAAGGACCGGGCTAATTGGAGAGGCATGTTGGTTGAGGCCCAGGTTCATTCCGGACTGTAGCGCCACTTAAGTAAGTAAGTGGAAACTTTCACGTAAAATACGAATCGTAGCACGAGGTGTGTGTGTGATTCCGCACCGTCTTGATGGAAACACGTGTTCTGATACCAAGATATGTTTCCACTCTTAGGACCAATTGCACGAACGCACTTATTGAACAAACCAGCGGTTAACTGTCTGAAATTGCTGGATAGTTGACAATTAATACGTTCATGCATATGACCTTAATCCCGTTGAAGCTAACTGTCGAATGTTCTTCATCGATGCTTATTCCATTCCTTTATTCGTCACACTAGTGCCAAAATGAAATGACTCATCCTGCCAACGTCTAAAGGGTAAGCTTAACCTACAAAAAATCAACTCCTCCACAGACCTCCCTATAAGGTACAGGAAATACGCATTGCAAGCGACAATACAATTTGTACGCCTCGCGTCTATCCATCCTCCATTACTAACGTCATTTGTGGTTAAACCGTCACCTCCGGTTGCAGTGTTGTACCACCCGACAGACATTGACGTTTGATAAGAAACTGATGCCTCCACAGAATTTCCCAGCACCGCAACAGCTCTATGCCAAAAATGATTGCAATGCAAAATGTGTAGATGACATGGCGCCCCCGCCCCCAAAAATGTTATCATTCGAAACTGCAAAGTCTGCTTAAACATGCAAACGAATTCTCAGGCTTAAAAACATTTAAATAACAAAATTACAACAGAGAGCGAGCGAGACAGAGCGACGACGAGCAGGGCTGCCGGCTTCTAGCGAGAGCCTATTCCGAAAACCTAATCACAAATATAGAAGACTTTAAGATAAAGTATTAACCCCTTTGCATATCATATATGGGGCTCTACATATACACATACCATTACGTTAAGCATAGCAGAACATTCATCTACATAACGTGCATATCTATGTGACGTGCGTTAATCTAAGCATGTGCTTCCTATATTTCGACACAGGGAGAGAGAGTCGAAGTTTAAAGTACAAAATTTACCCTAGCTCCAAACAGCAGCACACACAGCCATACCTTTGTTCGATGCGCCTTCCGGCCCCCAAAATAATACACCCCTTCTGTACCCCCACCACCACCACCATCAACTTCGCCTGTGAAACAAGAACACCACCCCAACCTGTTTATCTTAAGTTCGCATCTAACCCATTGCACGGTCAGTCGTCAGAGCTTGGAGATTGAGAGATGGTGAGCAAGCACGGCACGGATGCGGGAATGGGGGTGTGTTTTTTGTGTACTATGCTCCTGCTGCTGCTGCTGGGTATGGTGTTAGTCGATGTTGTCGTCGTCGTCGTCGTATTCGTTTGGGGGTTGAATCCCAATGAGTATATCCCCTTTAATTTTATGTTTAGTCCGCGATAAGGCTTTAAGGTTTCCCTTTAAAAACATCCCCCTTGCCGACGCTGACGATGGTTCTTGTTCTTTCCAACCCTCCGCCATTCGATGGTAGATGGTAGATGGTTGATGGTACTATGGCTAAGGAGAGAACTTTATATGCAGCTTTCTTCGAGCTACACGACGACGACGACGACGACGACGTCGAAAACTGTGAAATCGTAGACCGGGCGAAAAGGGTGCAAGCAGCAGCAGTAGTCCGGGACCGGGGAGAGTAGAATTTATACAAAAGGACGTACACACATAGATACAGCGCGCAGAGCAGTTCGCTCTCTCTTGTTTGTGTAATATAGGTGGAATGGAATTCTAAGCGGGCGTAGGGGGTTGGTTTGTGCTCGTCTGGAATCTTGTGATGTGCTTGCCTGCTGCCATCCTTACCCCAATCCGACCGGGCCATCACATCGTTCCGTTCGTGCTGCTGCTGCTGCTGCTTCTAGCTATCGTTTCATAAGGAGAATGGCTTTAAGAAACACAAGCGTACGCACATACATACATACGTACACATTAAATTTATATGTGGAGCTGGGCGACGGAAAGGCGAAGAAGCACCAGTGTATTGTGGAGCGTGTGGGCAGGGACTCTGCCAAGGCGAAATTATTTCTGTACGTACTAGCACACAGCACATTCGTTCGCATGGCAACCCCTTTCAGCCTTTGGCTCGTGGTGGTACCAATGTTGGTGCGGTGGTGATGGTGGTGGTGGCGAATGGATGGATGTGCAGCAGTACGTTCGTTCTCGGCCCGCCACTAGATTTTGGGTTGAGTTTGGAATTCTTTTTCTTTTTTCCTGAATTTTTTTTTTTTTGCTTTCCTCCGCTTTAAAGCGAACGAGGACGAGGACGACGAAGTTGGCGCATTTTAGAAAACTCAACTTTAAGGGGGATGTTTGAAATTTCTTTCCTTCGCACACACAAGAGTGAAAATATCAAAAGTTGAAGGGAGGACGACGTCCAAGGGTGGGAATTTGTTGAATGTTTTGTAATTAGAAAAAAAATTCCTATTTTCGTTGGTCTTTTTTGATTTTTTTTTTCAAAATCGAAAATATGTAGATACGTGTAAAGGGTGGGCAGGATGTAAAACACCTGCTTTATGAGTGTGTGCAGGGAATGTCCATGTCAGCAGAATGCTTGACTAATATTTGTGGACAAACAGAAAATGTTATTGTTGTCACCCTCTTTGTTGCAAAATATTTATTGGTAAACACGCTGTGCCCTGTTTGGTGGCAGGTAAGCCTCAGCTCTATAGACCAGGTGTATGGTTTGTTGCCAAAAGATATTTTCCGTTAAGCACTTGACCCTATGGAGGCCCGAGGGCATTCTCTAGGATCAAACTTGAAAACTTCAAAGGTATAGCCAACTAGTATGTGAGGGCTGCCTTTGTGGATATATGAAGGGAGGTTGTGTTGAAAGGCTTTTATTGTTTCTGTTTGTTTGGCTCTTTGTCGTATGCTCTTAGAGTCCAGGAAAGATGCGGTGTATACGAATGGAGTGAAGTCAGTCACTTCAGCGGCTAAAGCGGCTTCAACTCAAATATCCGTGGGTCATATGGTAGGCAATGCGTGGGTCATGAAAACAGCCGTTTTCACCTGGCTGATGCCTACCAATTTCGAATCTCAATAGAAAACTGGCTGCCTGTATCTACAATGACCGTATATTTGGTATACGAACCCCTTTCGTAAAGTGAGGCACATCAACCGTTTCCTAATGTAAGAATCCTCAAGATAGACTAAACGATGACGTCCACAGTCACAATTAGGAGAGTCAAAGTGGGAAAAACCTACATAAGCTGCTCTACCATTGAACTGAAATGGTGGTGGATAAGCCGAAAAGCCAACCGCACCACTCAATCCAGTACTAGGTAGATAATGATGGTCTCGGGTCTTAGGGGACTTGGCATGTTACTTCTTCAACACCATTCTTGAGAATATTGTGCAAAACTCTGGAAACGACAACAGAGGCACAATCTTCCAAAAATCTGTGCAAATACTAACATACGCCGACGATATTGTCATCATTGGTTGGACTTAACAATATGTCACAGCCACGTTTGTTAGTACAGAGAATGAAGCGGCAAAAATGGGTTTAACTGTCAATGAGGGTAAGACCACGTATATGCTGTCAACACGAAGTGATACACAACGTTGGAGGATTGAACAGAACGTCACCATTGCTATAGATAGCACTCACCTCGATATCTTTAAGTGGACATGGCGGTCTTTAAATCAACTGCAGGTCAATCAAATTGATCACATTGCGATAGACAAGAGACATGCACCCAGTATTTTGGATGTCCAAACATTCTGAGGGGCTAAAATCGACTCGGTCCACTAGCTTGTTGCAGCCAAGGTAACAATGCGGAAATTAATGTTTACGTCATATGCATTCCTCTCCAACAAGAGAAGCGACTGTATCTGATAGCGGCCTACGCACCGGAAGTACCTCAGCCTACACTTTTCACAACAGAGCTCGGAAAACTTTTCGAATCTCTGAGACTGAATTCAGTGGAGAACTTCTATCTTTTGGCTGGAGATTTAAATGCCAAACACGAAGATTGGGGAAATCAAATACAAAATCCTCGGGGTAACCATCTATACAATTGGATGGTCCATTACAATGTTGAATATAGGATCGACATTCTCGCCACAGATAGGCCATCGTTTCCGAGAAGCGGTGCTTTTCTGGATATTTTACTGTGAGACACAAGACTGACTGTTACTGACAAAGTAGGTCAACACCCGCGAAACTGTTTACAGACGATCGAGTACGACAGTGACCACTGCGGACTCGCCGCCGCAATACAGCTTCCGAACGAGCTTGTGGCGTTGGAGGAGTATGTGCCTGTGCATTCTTACAACTACGGTAAGATGCCCTGGCCACGCTTTACCAACGCCTTATCAAGAGAACTACGTTCGAGGGACATACTACCACCAAACAACCGAAACCTGACAAACAACGAAATCGACGACTACTTACAACAAATGGACGAATCGATCCAAATAACAATGAACAGGACGATTCCAAAATACAAAGAACGTGACATAACGTCTTCGTGCAGAAACGCGACCATTGACGCACTGCACAGACAAAAAAGCGGACTTCTGACAAGACTAAAAAACTTGTACAGACGACTGACAAACCCACGTGACCCGGAGATTAGAACACTGAAGGCGTCGATCAAAAACATCAACCAATTGATTAAGGAGAACTATCGGTTGTCCATTAATTTGTTTTGGAATAACAGAATTCAGGCCGTAAATTCCAGCGACCCGAGTATGTTTCCACAAATTAATAAGATCTTTAGGAGGAAATGTCATAACGACCTTCCGTGTATTAAGCTCCAACGAACAACTGACAATACAAGCATACTTTTGACAGCAGGAATCAATCCAGGGGAAGCCGTCTTCAACGACGATTTCTATGTTATTGAAGATCCTCAGGAGAATGTGGAGGCAGTGGGGGCTGTCTTTCAGGAAGTGTACAATGTAATGATAGCATTCGCCCGAACCGCGTCCTGGAAAACAATGCCCTGCTCCATCACTTCTACCTCAGTAATGACATAACGCAATGGCGAAAACTTGGCAAACGCCATAGTCGCCGAGCGAAGTGGGTCTAGTCCCCTGTTAATTTCGAAGGTGGAACTCCAGACCATCTTCGATTCCATAAAGAAAAAGAAGTCAGCGGGAGTCGATGGTATATCCAACATTGTACTGCGACACTTACCTCCTGAAGCTGTGGACATTTACGCCACGCTGTTCAACAACGCGCTGAATAATGCATACTATCCAGTGCGTTGGAAGACGGCGGTGGTTCATCCTCTCTGGAAAATGGGAAAGGACAACTCCAATCCGGCAAATTTCAGGTCGGTAAGTCTCCTTCCGAGTATCAGCAAGGTATTCGAAAAGATTCTCAATCGGGCTCTGTTCAAGTGATCTGAGGACAACAATATTATACCAGAAAACCAGTTTGGTTTCAAGGCCGGACATGACTGTTTTCATGCCGCCTCCAAACTCGTCTCGGATATACAATGGAACAAAGCCAAAAAACAGTGAACGGGTGCGTGTCTGGTTGATTTGGAGAAGGCTTTCGACACCTTATGGTTATAGGGCCTCTATCTAAAGCTGACCAGACTTGGCATAAGTAAACCACTACTAACGGGTGATTTTTTAGCTGGTTTGGTTTTGGCAACACTGGTTTTGACAGCTGACGTGTGTTTAGTACCTTGTGTCACTGTCAAACAGCTTCAGTTTGGTTTGCAATTTAACCATGGATCGTCTTACAAATGAACAACGCTTGCAAATTATTGAATTTTACTATCAAAATTCGTGCTCGGTTCGAAATGTTCATCGCGCGCTGCTTCCATTTTATGATCGGCATTCTCGACCTTCTGAGCAGTCTATTCGGAAGATTGTGACCAAATTTCGCACCAAATTTACTTTATTGGACATTAAACCACCAACACGTTTACGTATTGTGCGTAGTGAAGAAAATATTGCGGCCGTATCAGCAAGTGTGATAGAAGACCGCGAAATGTCGATTCGGCGCCGTTCCCAGCAGTTAGGCCTTTGTTACAGCACTACGTGGAAAATTTTGCGGAAGGATTTGGGCGTAAAGCCTTTTAAGATACAGCTGGTGCAAGAACTAAAGCCAGCCGACCTACCACAACGTCGAATTTTTGGTGAATGGGCTCTTGGAAAGCTGGCCGAGGATCCGCTTTTTTATCGAAAAATTGTGTTCAGCGATGAGGCTCATTTTTGGTTGAATGGGTAAGTAAATAAGCAAAATTGCCGCATTTGGAGTGAAGATCAGCCAGAAGCATTGCAACAGCTACCAATGCATCCCGAAAAAGCCACTGTTTGGTGCGGTTTATGGGCCGGCGGCATTATTGGGCCATATTTCTTCAAAGATGATGCGAATCGCAGCGTTACTGTCAATGGTGAACGCTACCGAGCGATGATAACAAACTTTTTTTTGCCCGAAATGGAAGTTCTTGACTTGCATGATATGTGGTTTCAACAAGACGGTGCCACATGCCACACAGCACGCGAAACAATGGCGCAATTGCGAGGCGAGTTTGGTGAACAGTTAATTTCACGTTTCGGGCCGGTCAATTGGCCGCCTAGATCGTGCGATTTGACACCATTAGATTATTTTTTGTGGGGATATGTCAAGGCTAATGTCTATAGGGATAAGCCCGCTTCGATTGACGCACTGGAAGCCAACATCCATGCATTCATTCGTGAGATACCGGCCGATATGTGTGAAAGAGTATGCCAAAATTGGACTCAGCGGATGGGCTACCTGAGACGCAGCCGCGGTCAACATTTGCATGAAATCGATTCAAATAAATATTTCATTAATTTTTTCGAATTTTTTGTGTTTTTTTTTTTTTTAAAGTTCTAAACCTCTTAAAAAATCACCCGTTATATTTGCTTCATGACATGTTGACTGGTAGAACGTTTGTTGTCAAAAGTGGCAATGTAACTACTACCACCGAATTTTTCGTTAAAAATGGTCTGCAACAGGGAGCGGTGAACTCGCTGCTTCTCTTCGGAAACTGTCCTGTTTAGGACACCGTTGTCTAAGGCCTCTAGGGATACAAGAAAGAACTGGCGCAAGCTGGTGATCGTTGGACCAAACGGACATCCACTGGCGAGTAAAAGTGTAGTAAAGTACCTTGGCATCTGGGTGGATCAGTATCTATATTTCGGAAGACATGTAAATGCTGCTCTGGTGAGAGCTAGGGGAGCATTTGCCCTGACAAGACTATTGTCTCTTATCAGACCGATGATTGCCTATGGGTGCACGGTGTGGTTCAACGTTGCCCCATCTCAAATGGAAAAGATACGGGTGTTTGAGAGGCAGTGTTTGAGAAGCTGTCTTGGACTTCACACCGTTGATTGGACCCAATTCACCCCGGTCATTGTACGCAACATATCCCTAGAACGAGCCGTCTTTTTTGCCTTTCTACCTTTGGCAATCTTAAAAAAATTGTTTTTTGATGAGTTATGCTCCTTTGACTTTTGCAGATGTTCCTTTGCGAAAGCTAGTCTTTTAAGCTTGTTTGCGTTTGATATGTACGACACGACCTTAGCCTTAATTGTCTTAAAATCTCCTTACTTCAAACGTCGTCGGACGTTCACTGATTGAATTCATACCCGTCAAATTCCATTGATCTGCAGCAGATTGAGGCTTCAGGAAAATATTTTTATTTTTAATTCCCGTACAAGGACTCAGTCATCAGAGGGCGGCGTTTTATGCTTAGCACCTGATCTCATTAAGTTCCTTATGTCATTAAACGTATTAATTAAACTCATTTTCTATGTCTTTAACTGCGTTTCAACTTTGAACTTTGCTATCATTGAAGAACTCAACTCAGCCGTTTTACTCATTGTTTCTAATAACTTTTAATCAATTTTTATTTTTTGTTGTTTGTTTGGATATTATATATCACGTGCTCAAAAGTGTAAAAACATTTACACAAAGATACGTCAAAATACTAATATGCCACGTTATCTGCATGCGTTCTTATCAGCTGAAAGAAATTACAAAAGGTAAACAATACACAAATTGACATGCATAGAGCTAAAAATAGATTCTTTGTTTTGCGTATCATTTTCGCACCGTTATTTAACGATACTAAGCAAAGCTAGGTTCAATAGTAACAAAAAGTTTCGTCAAAATACTTATGCCGACTAGTGTACATTGCTTAAGAAAGAAAACCAACTACATATATCGACTTGCTCATAAAAACCTTCTCTTATTCTACGAATATTGGCTCAAATTTATAGTCAATCGATGTTTAATGCCAAGGGTTTAACTCCACACTAGTTATGAAGAACTTTAAATTAAAAGCTTGCTTTAACTTATTTTCAATAATATACACATTTTAATGTGGCGATAATTAGTGTTACCATTGTATATGAAACTAATAGTACTATCACTTTGGCAAATCGATGGTGGTGCCTCTATCGGCGCGAGATACTACTAGGCCAAAGAGGGCTGAAAATTTTACGCTCTCCTTATTAGATTTAATGGAGATCCACTCACATAATTTACACAGTTCTACTCTAAAATTAAACCAATCGCATGCCAATATACTATTTCTTTCTCGCTCATTTTGTCAAATACGAAAGAAGTGAGTTACTTTATTGCAATGCGATATGCGAATTGCGAGTATGCCATACCAACCGCCGATATGAGCAAAAGCAATTGCATTTCATATCTCAATCGCAGTGCTGCAAAGCCATTTGCTGAGGGATGTTGTACATGTCTTGTTTCATACTTTACTCAGATTCAAATTTTATTTTCGTATTTTTTTGTTAATCTACTCAATGTATTAAAATTTGAGCCTGAGTGAATAATGCAGCATACATAACGTATGATGTTCCCATTTCCCATCCCATAACATCTTTGTCCACGTATAGCATGCACTCTGCTTCAACTGAATGATCGGTTTTTGGAGTATTTTTTTTGTGTGTGCTTTATAGATACTGATCGCTCATTTTCAACCAATGTTTTGGTGAAGTGCAGTGGCAGTGGCAAACTAATATACCCCATAGGGGTATATTAGTTTTGATACATAGTTTGTAGCGAAATAATTTAGCTAGATATATCTCAAAGTATATGGATCGACTCAGAACCAATAGCTGAGTCGATTAAACCATGTCTGTCCGTCCGTCTGTACGTCACCAGTTTTTGGGCCTTAAATTTTGAGCTAGAAGGATGAAATTTGGTACACGTACTCTTTGTTGCTCCCAGCAGAACAAGTATTCAAAATTATGAAATCCGCCCACTATATTTCGTCAATATAAAGGTTTTTGCCAAGCCCACTTTTTGGGCGCGTTTTTATAAAAAAACTTTTTTTGGCAAATTTTAAAATTTTCGAAAAAAAAATTTATGCACAATCATTGGTATGTAGTATAAATTTGAACATTTCGTCAATAGACCATTTTAACCCACGCCCACTTTTTGGGGGCGTTTTCCTACAAAGACCATTTGTATGCCCTACCCCAAGGCATATGCAATACAAACACGTTCTTTTTTGTATTTTCTATTTTCTGCATTTTAACGTCATAAAGCCTACATTTTGAGGATATTAATTTTAAGGATGGGATGGGATAGGGTATTCAACGATTCGCACAGCGGATTGTAGCCTTCTCATATGTTTAATTGTGTTATTGTTCTGCTTCTTGGTTTGTTTTTCAGCGAACAAAAAAAATTATACATTTGTATTTTTTTATTTCTAATAAATTAAAGTTAAATGTTAAATAGCATTATAGAATGGCGAAATGCTCATATGGACTGTAATAATTTCAAAATTCCATTTTCCTTGTCCTTTTTTAAGCTCCCCAATGATCATAGGAGAGATGTTTGGATAAAACATTCACATCTCATTAAATAAAAATGTTTTTATGTGTGAAAACCATTTCTATACCAAAGACTTAAAATTAGAATCACTTCGAAAATGTCTTTCTAAAAATGCAGTTCCAATTTCATCCCCATTAGTTTGCCATTGCTCGAATCTATTCACTGACGATTCTTGCTTAAAAATTATGGATAATAATCGAAAGACTGAACTTGCATCGAAGGTAATTTAAAACAACTCCAGATCATGCAATAATCCAAACTTTATTCAAGAAACTGATGAAACTGAAAATGTGTTCACCTGTCAGTTCTGTTAAAAAGGATGCTAACCCCGTAACATATGTAAGAGATTTCTCTATACCTCCTCTTAACAATAGCTCCGAAATTTCTTCCTCACAGTTTCCATCTCCCGGTTCACGTTTCGTTCATAAATCTAAAGGTGGAATTCAAAATTCTGTCCCGCGTTGCATTTTCGATACACCGAAAAGATTAAAATATGATAAGGAGTATAATTTAGAGAAAAACGTTGACTTGCAATTGCAGGAAAAACAAGTCGATGTTAAAACATTTGTTAGCATGTAACTTTTTCATAAGGTAAATGCACGTTGGACATACAATGAAAAAGATTTGTGTCTAAAGTTTTTTATAAGTCTCCTTCATAATAATTCCATATGCTGAACACCGGATTTAGCTTACTATCTGTAAGCATAATATATAGATGGCATTCATCTTTGAGTTTACCGGCTGGGTTCTCTACCCAAATAATTGAACTATTGAAATGTAAGACCAAGACCATGTCAAATATACAAAAAAGATGTGTTCTGATTTTTGATGAAATGGCAATAAAGACCGAGCTTGATTATAACACGAAAACGGATATGATATACGGGTTTTCGGATTTTGGGGAGCTGGGAAGGCACACCACTGTTGCTTCAAAGGTTATGGTATTCACACTTAGAGGATTAAATATGAATTGGGAGCAAACCATATCATATTATATAGGATGCCAAAAGGGTGAGAACATCCGAACCGAGATATTGAAATTAACAGTTACCAAAATATTAAAATGTGGATTTGAAGTTATTGCTGTATGCTGTGACCAGGGCAGTAACAATAGAAAAGCATGTAAATTACTGGGAGCAGCAGAAAATAAGCCGTTTTTTGAAATCTCGGACCAGGTAATATTTCTTTTATATGACTACCCGCATTTATTCAAAAGCCTGCGAAGTTGTTGTTAAAAAATAATATTCGCATAGCTGATGATATCGTTTCTTGGGGAACACTTGTCAAACTGTTTGAAGAAGATTCCAAGAATATCTTTCAAGTATGCTTCAAACTAACGAAGAGTCATATAAATCCAAACACTTTTGAAGAATGATCAGTCAAACTGGCTTAACTAACTTAAATAGCTTCAGTCTTTACACATCCAATTCTGATCGTCGACCTGTTTCAGCATCTAGTGAAACTCTACAGTCCATCAAAACAGCTAGGGAGTGGATCTCATTATGGGAGTCTACTGGTAAAATGAAAAAGCCACATTGCTTTGGTGGTCTTATGCAAACGTTGCTGGCCATAGAATTAATATGGGAAAAACTAAAATATGACTAGCAGTTTCTTCTTCTTGTACATCTAAATACTGATGTTGCAGAAAATTTATTTTCTATAAGAAAATTCAATAAGGATTTCTGTGGAGTTAAAAGTGCGAGGAACTAAGATCCCCACTTTCTTTTTTTTTTTTTTCATTTTTGTTTGTTTATTGAATTATCGATATGTTTTCTGTTTTTTTTACCCCGCTTATAAATAAACATTGTTACATTTTCTCATATTTATGTTAAACTTATTTTACATATTGTATTTTTTAGTTCTAAAGTGCGTCTAATATGCTACCTCTTTGGAGACGTGGAAAAGCATATTGAAGTTATCACCTCACCTCTGTATATTACTCATTATCTTATTTAGTTTAGTGCGAGTACGCCAAAACCGGTTTGTTCTTGTTTGCACTCTTCAAGTCACTCATAAACACACTCATTATAATATTATTTACTCTATTCAGAAAGAGTGAACAAATGTTTCTTCTCTCGTGAGAAACGATCGATCTCCCCCTAGGCGGCTGGAGACAGAAATAAAAAAATTGCCGTGATGATACTACTATAAGCTTCATATACAATGGTGTTACTAATGTACATTCCTCTAAGAACTCAATGTCAAAATCACCTAAAAAGTGACAGTTCTGACAGTCAAACAAACTTAATTTCAGTAAAACAATCTCAAACACACATAAAAGTGACAATCAAATATATTTCAGCCGTTTTTGCCTTTGCCGGCTTTGAAAATAAAAACAAAAAATTTCCTAATGAAATGGAGACTAGCTATAAGAATAGGAAGCCCACAATTATTAACAGGAACATCAACATTGATATTTTCAATGAGGGTGTAGGGTGGTTTTGTCGAATGTGTATCGGCAGTAAAATTCTTAGGTTTTCTCAGGTTGGCTTATGAGTTGGTGGATGTTACTTACCAAGTCATCTCCGCCGGATTTATAAAGCTCGAAAGGCCGTCATTTTCGGTGGCCTTATTAAGCTTGAGTTTAGATATTGCTATAATCAATTCACTTAGGTCGATGGTTGGCAGTTTTCGCTGTCTTTGCCAATATTAAATGGTTCGTTCTGCCTGACAGCGGTATGTTGTTCGTCTCGCCGTTTAACAGTCTGCAGAAGTGGTTCCTCCTTATCCTCAGCATCGACTGTGTCTCAACTACGATCTTTCTTTGTTCATCTCGACAGGATTCTGTTCGAGCCTTGTATCCTTGGCTTTGACGTTTTATACTTTGGTAAAACTTGCCAACATCGTTCCTGGAGTGGCACCTCTCTATATCCTTCCTCGATCGCGCGCTTTTCTTGCTCTTTTTTCTGAAAAGCCGATATTCTTCCCCTCTTCTTTGCCTATAGAGTTCAATGGCAGCTCTCGTCGTCACCTGCAGCTTAGCCTTGTAGGCCTCGTTCTTGGCTGCGAGCATCTGTCGGCATTTCTCTTCAAACCAGGGGTTTCTTGCTGGTGGGCGCTGGAAACCTAGAACATCAGTTGCGGCTGATCTAATGTCTTGTTGGCATCGTTGCTACTGTTCTTCGACATTAGATGCTGGTGGTATGGTGTGAATCGATTGGTTAAGGGATACGCGTTGCGTGAAGGCCTTGGCGGCCTCTTGCGATTGCAGTCCTCCGACATTACATTTTTATAGTATTTCTGGTTTGTTGTGGGGGGTGGATATCTGCATTCTTACCTTGGCTGCAGCAAGGTAGTGGTCCGAGTCGATGTTAGCCTCTTGGAATGTTCGGACATCCAAAATACTGTATGCGTGCCTCTTGTCCATCGCAATGTGATCAATTTGGTTGACTGTTCGTTGATCTGGAGACCGCCATGTCCCCTTATAGATATCGAGGTTAGGAAACCGTGTGCTGGCTATAGTGGCATTTCGTTCCGTAGCAAAGTCAATTAGCCTAAGTTCGTAACCAGACGTGTTGTCGTGAAGGCTATATTTTCCGACAGTACTGCTAAAGATGTCTCTCTTCCTACTTTTGCGTTAAAATCTCCTAGCACGATTTTAACATCGTACTTTGGTAGTCGCTCATAGGTTTTGTCGAGGAGCTCGTAGAAGGAATCCTTAGTTATATCATCTCCGTCGGAGCATGAGCGCATATATGGCTTATGTTGGCGAATTTGGCCTTGATGCGGATTTTTACAATTCATTCGCTTATGTCTTGGAAGCATAAGACTTCTTGCTTAAGTCTGGCACTTATAACAAATCCGCATCCAAAAAGTCGCTGTTTCTGTTCACTAGATGTCACAGATTTTCATTTCCTTTTGCCCGGCCCATCCCATCGTATTTCCTGGATGGAAGTAATGTCAACTTTGTAGCAGTTTAGGGATTCCGCTAGTTGTTCGCCTGCACCTCTCCTGTTTAATGATCTCACATTCCAGGCGCAGATACGAACGTCGTTGTCCTTTTTTCGTTTAGCAGGGTCGTCAACAATAAAATTAGTCCTTTCAGAGGTTATTGGTTGCTTAGTCACAATAGGTTAACCCAAAGCACAACCCCCAAACTGGAGGGCTAGTTGCAATTTATTAGACACCCCTAGGACACGGGGCCATCAGTATCCACTACGGGCTTGAGCGCTGCCGTTGACCTTTCGGTTCATCCGCCACCATCTCTGTTCAAGGGGCCTGACTTACCTTTGAGATTTCTAGATAACCTGTTTTCCGAATATGTCGAAGCAGCTCATCTATAGGCTCGCCTGGGACAGCAGACCGGGTATACATTCCGCGCCATTCTGACCAAGATAATTAAAGTGTTGCTGTCTTACGTCTTGTTATCAATACTCGCACTTATCGTTATAGTTGGCTGAGACTAGTATCCGATGGTTACCACTTGGAGGTAAAAACAAGCAGAGCTGATGTGTAGTCAGAGTTACAACCACTGGGGACTGCCAAGTCAAAGCCAATCAGAGTCTACCCTCGTTCGTGGTTATCCCGTTTTAAAATAGGATACCTACTTGGGATTAAGATGTTTTTTTTGTATTTTTTTGCCATTTAATAAAATAAGTAAGCGCACTTTTTTGAATCCAAACATACATATCTATGCCTACTTGACACATTTTCTAAAATCTAATTTTTGGCAAAAAGTGGACTTACGAGGTTTGACTTTGAATCATTATATGGGTTTATTGCGGACATCCTGAGAGCTTTTTGATCATGTCGCAGGTAATCTTCGACCTTCTGCGCTGCCATTGTGACGCTTATGGATAAATTACATAAATCGCCTTCTGCAATGTTCCATCATATTCCGTTTTTCGATTAAGGCCATCAGGCATGACATTTTCTCACGTGGTGCTGTATTAATCAAGGACTTATTAATAAAAGAGTGAATAGCCCCTGCATTCTAAGGCATCGACAACCCATTAAATTCACCTAATCTCCATGAAAATCAATCCGAGTGCAAGGATTATCCCAAAATGCTTTGGGTAATTATTTCCAATTTAGCAACTATCCTGTCCAACTTCTCATATAAAGATGCGAGATTCTAATACCTACCTAGATTAATATTACCTAATTGAAAGTCTCCTCTGTACACGTATAGATCATCCCATCTGCCTTGAAGCTCTCTTATCTTCTTAATCCTGGCCAATTGCATACTCATTCTATATGCACATGCATAAATTATCCTACAAAAAGCCAAACGCATATTTTATCCCGAAATGCAAACAGGATGCAAAAAAAAACGAACGTCCTTTAAAGCTGCAATATATTTTATGTGATGCTGATGCACCACACCCAGCTTAGATGCTATCTGAAACTCAGCACATTTATTTAGCTTTAAGGTTAATATCTCTCGGTGCAAGTTAAATTTAACAAATTTGTTTGCTATTTCAGCCGAGCATAGCAAAAGGACACCCCCCTCACATCTTAGTCCTTCTCCAGCCGTGCGCCCGGTTAACGTCAACTTCAATGCTAAAATCAATATGAACACATTCACGCGTACACACATATTATATGGCATAGTATATGCTAAGCTCAATGAGCATAATACCGTATACCTATTTAAGGGAGGTAACGTTTTTTTTTTTTTGTTTTTTTTTTTCTGTTGTTGCTGCTATTCGTTTGTTGCTTATCCCCCCAAAAACCTATACTTGTATTCATTTATGCATATATGGATGTACACATCCTTTATAATGAAATATGCGGATATGCATGTATATTTAAATAAAATTTAAAATTTAAAACTTGCAAAATAAATTTTCGTGGTGGACTGACTGCGTATGCGAACGAACATAGAGGTGGAGCACCCGAGTCTGATATGTGAGTCCTGACGCAAAGTTTGAACAAAAAAAGGAGTATATGGGTTTTTTTTTTAGTATTTAGTTGATGTTTGCATGTGTGGATCTAGATATATACAAACACCACATCTAGTAACTAGGGGCACACTATAAACCTCAACCTAAAATATGAATCTGGACGCAGGATGTGTGAGACCTACAGTTGAAAACTCAATCTCATCAGAACATATCAACAAAAACCAAAATATCCAGTTGGTCGGAAGTGGCGGATCCTGAAATCCTTTTATCGGGTACTCTACACCTTACCTTAAATTCGTGGCACAGTTTTCATTTGAAGGAGGAAGGCATGAATTGCAATCCCGCACCCTCCTCGCTTCCCCAGGAAAATAAGCTCCTTTTGTGTGGCTCATAATAATGTGGAAGCTGTTGTCATGAATGGTTATTACAACGAGGGTGCATGGTTTTGGGCGATAATTATTTTAATTCTGAATCATTGTTTTTTTTTTGGGCTTCCCGAAAGCCGCATTCAGATGCTCACCCTCATTTTTGGGTGTGTGTTCGGAAAAGGGGTGATTTATCGCGCGCAATTATTTTTAAAGACCAATATTGCATTAAGTACCCGGCGGTTTGGTAAATGGCTCGTTATGTAGTTTAGAGACTAGAGCTAGTTCAGGCAGGGATTGGAAATTACTTTTTTTCGAGATAAGTTTTAGAAGCGTAACCTAGAAAGCATCTTATTAGGGGGAGTAAGACAAATACTTTATGCATCATAAGGAGGTTCCCGTGTGTCCGTCAACTAAAAAATCATCTTGGCCCTTTGGTTTCTTACCCAACCCTTATGGTTCCTCTGTTCGTTTCACTTCGGTGGGCTCTTCTTCTTTTTCGGGAGTATGTGTGTCGATTTGTAAGCCTTTTAGCCTCTTTAGCCGTTGCCGTTTCCACTCCAACTCTAGTCTTTTTGTCGTTGACGTACTTTCTTTCTGCCGCTAAGAGGTCTATTGGGGCCACTCCTTTGACGGCTTGATCCGACACCATTCATTGGAGATTGCTACGCGTAGAGTTCCTGTACAGGCGCGTCTGCCCAAATCTGACATCCGTAGAGGAGCTCTTGCCACTTGTGTTTTGTGGGCCCATTAGCCTCCTCCTTGCCGTTTCCACACCAATTTTCGTTTTTTGTCGTAGACGTACTTCCTGGAGCTAGGAGGTCTATTTTGCTCACTCCTGTGACAATAAGGGCGGCAGGTTCCTACACCGTTTCGGTACTCGAGCTCCCGTCAAAGCACGTCTGCCTATAAATTTCACATCGGTAGAGGAAATTGGCAAGCATTATCCACATGAGGACCTTTGCTTGCTGGCCCTTGGGCCCGCCTATGTTCGCCATCAGCCTACTCAGTGATGCGGTTACTTCCGATGCTCGTTATGCCGCATTCTTTATCTTGTACCAGAAAGTAAGTTTGTTGTTCTTTGTCACACCCAAATACTTCACGGAGACTTTGCTTCTTATTACCTTCTGGCCGATTATAGTTGACATCCTTTTCGTCGTCAGAATCGTTTTTTTCTGTAGCCAGGCTTAAACCGTGTTCATCCATATACAGTAGCTTACTCGTCGCATAGCCTAGTTTGCTTTCTTAGTGCGCTTTCACCGCGGCGATATCATCTGCATATCTCACCAGAAGGGTGGGAATCTTGGGGCATCTCCATGTGAAGAATGCCACCATAGGAGATGTTCCTTAGGTTAGGCACCTAAATCGAATTTCGCGCTGCTCCGTAGGTGACTTGCATTCTTTATTCGCCCTCGTAGTCTCATAGATCAGCTCACAATTCTTGAAGTTGTCTTTCAACTTGAAAGTACGAGTGTTGATAACAAGACTAAAAACAGCAAAACCATAAACAGCCTGGTCATACCTTGAAGACATTAGCGATCGCATTGTTACAATCCGCATCAGAGCCGAATTCGCCAACATTAGCCTTCTTTCACCACTTTCCGACGGAGGAAAAATATGATAAAGCAAAAGAGTGTTTCTATGAGCTCCTGGACAAAACTCAGAGCGCCTAATGAAGTGCGATGTTAAAACCGTGCTGGGAGATTTTAACGCAAATGTACGAAAAGAGGATATCTTAAGCAGTATTGTCGAAAAACTACACTTCTACACGAAAACACGTCTGGCAGCGGACTTAGTCTAATTGTCTTCGCTGCGGAACGAAATGCCACTATAGCCAGCACATGGTTTCCTCACCTCGATGTCAATAAGCGGACAAGATAAATAAATAAATGAACGGTCAATCAAATTGATCTCATTGGGTCAGACAAGTGGAACGCATCCAGTATTTTGGATGTCCGGTCGTTCCGAGGGGCTAGCATCGACTCGGACCACTACCTTGTTGGAATCAAGATAAGAATGCGGATATCAAACACGTCAGATATACTGCGAAAAAAAAATGAAATGTCGAAAGACCTTCGCAGAAAAAGTATCCTTTAACCACTCGATTAACACCATACGCCGACGACGAACAATCTTCCGCAGTAAGGCAGAACGAACCATTTAATATTAGCGACCAAGAAAAAACAATCAACCTCCCGACCTAATTGAAGTGAGGATATTAATATCTGAACTCAAGCTTAACAAGGCTTGACGGCCTTCCCGCCGAGATTAGAAGATCCTATCTGCCATAATATGTGAATAGTTTACCAACAGTGGTTTTAGGCCAGGAAAGTCCACAACTGATCAAATCTTCACTCTTCGGCAGATCCTGGAAAAAAACCAAGAAGTCCAAATCGATAAACTTACTTACTTACTTAAGTGGCGCTACAGTCCGGAATGAACCTGGGCCTCAACCAACATGCCTCTCCAATTAGCCCGGTCCTTAGCTAACTGCCTCCAGTTGCGCACTCCAAGTTGGTTGAGGTCGGTTTCCACTTGTGCGCGCCACTTAAGGCGAGGTCTTCCTCTACTGCGTCCGACGTCTGGCTGGGAATCGAAGACTCTGCGAGCCGGAGTATTGATGTCCATTCGTTCTACATGTCCTAGCCATCTTAAACGTCCAATGCGGAGTTTTTTGACCAGGGGCATGTCGCTGTACAGCTCGTATAGTTCTTGGTTGAATCTTCGTCTCCATAGCCCGTCAACGCAAACGGGACCGAAGATTTTTCGAAGAATTTTCCTCTCGAATCTACCAAGGATTTCTTCATCCGCTTTTGATACGGTCCATGCTTCAGCGCCGTAGAGCAGGACTGGGATGATCAGGGTCTTATATAGGGTTTCCTTAGTAGTTCGAGTGAGGGCTTTACTACTAAATTGCCTTCTTAGCCCGAAGAAACAGCGGTTGGCAAGAGTAATTCTTCGTTTAATTTCTGACGAGATGTTGTTGTCAGAGCTAATAGCGGAGCCGAGGTAGACAAAGTCCCGCACTACCTCAAAGTTATATCTGTCAATGGTGACGTTCTGTCCAATTCGTCGATGTTGTGTGTCCTTTCGTGTTGACAGCATATACTTAGTCTTACCCTCATTTACTGCTAAACCCATTTTCGCCGCTTCCTTCTCTATACCAGCAAACGTGGCTATGACATCACGTTGAGTCCTACCAATGATGTCAATATCGTCAGCGTATGCTAGTAGTTGCACCGACTTTTGGAAAATTGTGCCTCTGGTGTTGGCTTTGGAGTTTTGCACAATTCTCTCAAGAATCAGGTTAAAGAAGTCACATGACAGCGCATCGCCTTGCCTAAATCCTTTTTTGGTATCGAATGTGTCGGTGAGGTCGTTTCCGACCCTGATGGAGCAGCGAGAATTCTCCATCGTCATCCTACACAAACGGACGAGTTTGGGCGGTATACCAAAACTAGACATGGCTCTGTATAGTTCGTCTCTATAAATGCTGTCGTATGCGGCTTTGAAATCGATAAATAGGTGGTGGGTATCGATTTGGACTTCTTGAGTTTTTTCCAGGATCTGCCGAAGTGTGAAAATTTGATCGATTGTGGACTTTCCTGGCCTAAAACCACACTGATAAGGGCCAATCAGGTTGTTGGTAAACGGTTTCAGGCGTTCACATATTACGGCAGATAGGATCTTGTAGGCGATGTTGAGGAGACTTATGCCTCTGTAGTTGGCGCAGTTCAGAGGGTCTCCTTTTTTGTGGATCGGGCAAACGATGCTGAGGTTCCATTCTTCAGGCATGCTTTCAACCGACCAGATTTGGCTTATGAGTTGGTGGATGTTACTTACCAAGTCATCTCCGCCAGCCTTATAGAGCTCAGCGGGAAGGCCGTCATTTCCGGCAGCCTTATTAAGCTTGAGTTTAGATATTGCTATCCTCACTTCACTCAGGTCGGGTGGTTGGCAGTTTTCGCTGTCGTTGCCAATATTGAATGGTTCGTTCTGCCTGACAGCGGAATGTTGTTCGTCATCGCCGTTTAACAGTCTGCAGAAGTGGTTCTTCCATATCCTCAGCATCGACTGTGTCTCAACTACAATATTTCCTTGTTCATCTCGACAGGATTCTGTTCGAGCCTTGTATCCTTGGCTTTGACGTTTTACACTTTGGTAAAACTTGCGAACATCGTTCCTGGAGTGGCACCTCTCTATATCCTCGATCGCGCGCTTTTCTTGCTCTTTTTTCTTCTTGCTGAAAAGCCGATGTTCTTCCCTTCTTCTTTGCCTATAGAGCTCAATGGCAGCTCTCGTCTTCACCTGCAGCTTAGCCTTGTAGGCCTCGTTCTTGGCTGCGAGCATCTGTCGGCATTCCTCATCAAACTAGGGGTTTCTTGCTGGTGGGAGCGAGAAACCTAGCACATCAGTTGCGGCTGATCTAATGGCCTGTTGGCATCGTTGCCATTGCTCTTCGACATTCGATGCTGGTGGTATGGTGTTAATCGAGAGGTTAAGGGATACGCGTTGTGCGAAGGTCTTGGCGGTCTCTTGCGATTGCAGTCTTCCGACATTAAATTTTTTCACAGTATTTCTGGATTGTTGTGGCGTGGTGGATATCCGCATTCTTACCTTGGCAGCTACAAGGTAGTGATCCGAGTCGATGTTAGCTCCTCGGAATGTTCGGACATCCAAAATACTGGATGCGTGCCTCTTATCTATCGCAATGTGATCAATTTGGTTGACCGTTCGTTGATCTGGAGACCGCCATGTCCCCTTATGGATATCGAGGTGAGGAAACCGTGTGCTGGCTATAGTGGCATTTCGTTCCGTAGCGAAATCAATTAGCCTAAGTCCGTTACCAGACGTGTTGTCGTGTAGGCTATGTTTTCCGACAATACTTCTAAAGATGTCTTCTCTTCCTACCTTTGCGTTAAAATCTCCCAGCACGATTTTAACATCGTACTTCGGTAGTCGCTCATAGGTTTTGTCGAGGAGCTCGTAGAAGCAATCCTTAGCTATATCATCTTTTTCTTCCGTCGGAGCGTGAGCGCATATAAGGCTTATGTTGGCGAATTTGGCCTTGATGCGGATTGTTACTATGCGTTCGCTAATGTCTTGGAAACATAAGACTTCTTGCCTAAGTCTGGCACTTATAACAAATCCGCATCCGAATAGTCGCTGTTTCTGCTCACTATAACACGGTCCGTAGTATATGTCACAGTTTTTCATCCTCTTTTTGCCCGGCCCATCCCATCGTATTTCCTGGATGGCAGTAATGTCTGCTTTGTAGCAGTTTAGGGCTTCCGCTAGTTGTTCGCCTGCACCTCTCCTGTTTAATGTTCTCACATTCCAGGTGCAGATACGAACGTCGTTGTCCTTTTTTCGTTTAGCAGGGTCGTCAACAATAAAATCAGTCCTTTCCGAGGCTATTGGTTGCTTCGTAACCATGATTTTTTCTGTGGGTGGGTAGTTAACCCAAAGCACAACCCCCAACCTGGAGGGCCAGTTCCAATTTATTAGATACCCCTAGGACACGGGGCCATCAGTATCCACTACGAGATTGAGCGCTGCCGTTGGCCTTTCGGTTCATCCGCCACCATCTCTGTTCAAGGGGCCTGACTAACCCTTGAAATTCCTAGACAACCTGTTGTCCGAATATGTCAGAGCAGCTCATCTAGGTTCGCCTGGGACAGCAGGCCGGGTATTCATCCGTGCCATTCTCACCAGGGTGTTTATAGTGTTGCTGTTTTTCGTCGTGTTATCAACACTCGCACTTATCGTTTAGCAAGTCAAATCCGGTTGGATGAGACCAGTACCCGATGGTTACCACTTGGAGGTAAAGATAAGCACATTTGATGTGTAGTCAGAGTTACAACACTGGGCATTGCCAAGTTAACGCCAATCAGAGTCTACCATCGTTCTACAACACCCAACCATCCTAGAATTGTAGCCATAAAAACTCAAAATACGTTTGAAGAAAAAGAAAAGAATACAACAGCGTTTTACGACGAACTATCCAAGAGGCATGTGTCTATGGATTTAGTAAAACACCAGGATGACAATAAGGAAATTTCGGTACCAAACAAGAGTCGAATTGTCATGCGGTTTCTTGCAAAATTTTCTCTGATTATTGTGCCAACAGCTTACACCGACGATTTTGACAGCACGGTGTTTCTGTAGCGCGTCGAAGATTCTACAATATTCGAGCTTTTTTGCTGCTTAAATGATTCAGCATACCTCTCATTCAAAAATGTGTCAAATAGTTAGAAAAGAACGATACAACGCTGGAACAACCAAAAACCCAGGTGACCAAGACCATAATAAACGGTTGAAAACTGGAAAAGTATTACTTATCTCCAGGAAAGCTGACATAAAATGTCCTTAACGCGGTTCTGACTTAACCCCTATGGACTTTTTTCTGCAGAATTATTCCAAATCTGAAGAACACCCCAATAATGTCGGTCAAGAGGAACATGGCCGGATCTACATGTCCCAGCCATCTTAAACGTCCAATGCGGAGATTTTTGACTGTGGCTCTAGTGGCTCGTATAGTTCATGTTTGAATCTTCGTCTCCATAGCCCGTCAACGCAAACGGGACCGAAGATTTTTCGAAGAATTTTTTCTCAGATCGAACAAGGATTTCTACAGCCGCTTTTGATACGGTCCATGCTTCAGCGCCGTAGAGCATGACTGGGATGATCACGGTCTTGTATAGCATCTCCTTAGTAGTTCGAGTGAGGGCTTTACTACTAAATTGCCTTCTTGGTCCGAAGAAACAGCGGTTGGCAAGAGTAATTCTCCGTTTAATTTCTTACGAGAACTTGTTGGCGATAAATAGCTGGTGGGTATCGATTTGGACTTCCAGGATCTGCCGAAGTGTGAAAATTTGATCGGTTGTGGACTTTCCTGGTCTAAAACTACACTTAAAAAGGCCGATCAGATTGTTGGTAAACGGTTTCAGGCATTCACATATTACGGCAGATAGGATCTTGTAGGCGATGTTGAGGAGACTTATGCCTCTGTAGTTGGCTCCGTTCAGAGGGTCCCCTTTTTTGTGGATCGGGCAAATGATGCTGAGGTTCCATTCTTCAGGCATACCTGCTTTCATCCGACGAGATTTGGCTAATGAGTTAATGGATGTTACTGACCAAGTCATCTCCGCCGGCTTTATAAGCTCAGCGGGAAGGCCGTTATTTCCGGCGGCCTTCTTAAGCTTGAGTTTAGATATTGCTATCCTCAATTCACTTAGGTCGGTGGTTGGCAGTTTTTGCTGCCGTTGCCAATATTGAATGGTTCGTTCTGCTTGACAGCGGAATGTTGTTCTTCATCGCCGTTTAACAGTCTGCGGAAGTGGTTCCTTCTTATCCTCAGCATCGACTGTGTCTCAACTACGATCTTTTCTTGTTTATCTCGACAGGATCCTGTTCGAGCCTTGTAGCCTTGGATTTGACGTTTTACACTTTGGTAAAACTTGCGAACATCGTTCCTGGAGTGGCACCTCTCAATATCCTCGATCGCTCGATTTTCTTCTTCTTTCTGAAAAGCCGATGTTCTTCCCTTCTTCTTTGCCTATAGAGCTCAATGGCAGCTCTCGTCTTCACCTGCAGCTTAGCCTTGTAGGCCTCGTTCTTGGCTACGAGCATCTGTCGGCATTCCTCATCAAACCAGGAGTTTCTTGCTGGTGGCTTCGAGAAACCTAGCACATCTAATGACTGGTTGGCATCGTTGCCATTGTTCTTCGACATAAGATGCTGGTGGTATGGTGTGAGTCGAGAGGTTAAGGGATACGCGTTGCGCGAAGTCCTTGGCGGTCTCTTGCCACAGTTTTTCTGGTTTGTTGTGGTGGTTTGATATCCACATCCTTACCTTGGCTGCAACAAGGTAGTGGTCCGAGTCGGTGTTAGCCCCTCCAAAATACTGGATGCGTGCCTCTTGTCTATCGCAATGTGATCAATTTGGTTGACTGTTCGTTGATCTGGAGACCGTCATGGATATCGTGGTGAGGAAACCGTGTAGCGAAGTCAATTAGCCTAAGTCCGTTGCCGGAAGTTGTCGTGTGGGCTGTGTTTTCCTGATGAAGATGTCTTCTCTTCCTACGTTTGCGTTAAAATCTCGCAGCACGATTTTAACATCGTTCTTCGGTAGTCGCTGATAGGTTTTGTCAAGGAGCTCGTAGATGCAATCTTTAGCTATGTCATCTCCGTTGGGGCGTGATAAGGCTTATCGTGGCGAATTTGGCCTTTTGAAATATAAGACTTCTTGCCAAAGTCTGGCACTTATAACAAATCCGCATCCTAATAGTCGCTGTTTCTGCTCACTATTACACGTAGTCCGTAGATAGATGTCACAGTTTTGCAGCCTGTATTTTTGTTTATTTTTCTTGCTTACAAAACCAAATATTCCGCAAAAAACATTTCCAAAGTGCTTAATAATTTGCTCTACTTTCCTGCTTATATTTCAGGACTTGACGTTGTAAGTTAAACTGTGAGATAGGGTCCAGGAAAGCATTTATTTGGACAGGGACTACCTCGAGTAAGAAGGTTTGATTAAATTTCTTTTGCCAAACTGATGTAGCACGAACAACGAAGTGAACTACCTCGAACTTTACCTTTAGTCCATGTTTATGGATTGCTAAGATTGCTTTCGCAATCTGCAAGCTCGGCGCGTTTCGACCGCTCAGAAAATGATGTGAACGCCTACAACGGAATGCTAAAGGCGAGCATTGATGCCGATGTCGCCTGGGTTATCCCTGCAGCTGGACCGAATTGTTGAAGATATAGTGCCTTCTGTACCAGAACCTTCCCAGCGTACTATTCAGAAAATTTAAAACAGGCTGACATAGGGAATGACCTCTCTTAAAACAAAATTTCATTATTCCTCACCATATTAGGGAAGCCTTTCAAAATTTCGTGTGGTAATTAACCCCATGTCACATTATTCCAACACCTCTACCACAGGTTTCTTGTCCGCTTGGACTCTGAAACCGATTTCCCTCAAAAGGTGTTTGGCATTTCGACACAAGCGACAGTTGCACAGCGTTCCTACATGTTCGTGCCCACACGCATATCCTTCAACAAATCGGTGCTTCCCATTCGAACTTCCTTCCAGTAGAGAAGGCTCTTCAAGGAAACATTGAAACCCCTACCACCCACTGATATCACCTGGTTTTAACGATTAATCCCTTACTCCCATACACAGGTTCCCCCCATAAATGTGGTCAACCCTGGTGTCGCCCAAACTTCAAGATGATGAATATTTTCCCCCCTTCAGGGCTCCATCTTACACATTTTTAACTCACGCAGTTAAACCTAGATAAACAACCCCTTCCAAGAACTATGCTACCTCTTGCAACGCAACCTTAACCATATTCACATCCCCCGATACCATCGGTGACATCTTGGACATGCGAACATACATCTTACTAACTCCTTCTGGGCCCCGGCAATGTCTTCCAAGTCTCAACATTGACAGAGTCGCCACTGCAACCCCCGAAGGAAGTCGAAATGTTGGTCACGTCCAGTACACACTGCCGTGTGTTCGTGTTGCAGTGTGCGTATCTTCGGGGATCAGGTGGCATCTGCGACCACTGTTGACAAGAAATCCCGCTGCCGCTTAGAGCTTAAGTCCTGCGGTGGCATCCACTGCGGTCATATCTTCTTGCGGGTTTATATGCTTTTGGAAAATGCGTCAGCGGAACCCCATCACCGCACATATCGATCTTTCAGGGGATAACACCAGAGCACACCACCACCATCTGGTGGTCGAAGTCATCGTCGTCGTAGTTGTTGTTGCGGTGGGACGCGATATGGGGTTATGGTCATGTGTCCGACACGATACGTCTCCAATGGGATGCGTGGGTAATTGCATGTGCGTGTAGCGCACTCCGCCATCATTTTATTTTATTCGTTCGGCTCTGCTCTTTCTTTTTGGCCGTTTATGGGGCGCGCATTTTTGTGTTTCGCTTCAGTTTTTATGCGATTTTTCGGTTTTTCACGCACCAACATTGATGCGTTGCATTTTTTAGCACACATTGGTAGATAAGTAAGTATACCGACAACCAACCCTGCACATGCAGCGTGTGCGTGTGCCTTTTGGGGGATGCTGGGGCTGGGATATTGGATCTGGATGCTTAATGCACGCACACTGTGCGTATACGTGTGTATCGTTGCAAATATTATTTTAAGCAGAAACTCGTCGGTTCGGACCGGGCCGGCCAGAGGGAGAGATTTCGTATGTGGCGCTGGTGCTGATTATGCCCGACACACATACACACTATGTGTATGCATGTATGTTACGTAGATAGGGTCTACGTGTGTATACCTATGCACACACAATGCACACATAATTATTTTAGCTGCATTATGGAGACGAACGGACGGATGGACAAACGAATGGAGCAGCAGCAGTAGCGCAGGCGGTGGGTGAGGTGCGACGAGGCGAGGCAAGGCAAGGCGACACGATGACGATGACGATGGACGACGAACGACGGACGAACGGGCGAATAGCAAACACAGAGCGAACTATGTGCGGATGTTTGAGCACATCTACCTAAAAATTTAAGCAGATAAAGCGGCAGGCAACACCATCATCAGCAGCAGCCAGCCAGCTAGCCAGCTCCACCATCAGAGTCAAAGCATCGCACACACAGCCTGCGACATAGTAGATGCGAGATACGACCATGTATCTACAGATATCGCAACAGTACAGCACACCAGCGAGCCACCATCTCTATCGCCGTAGATATAGACACACTGCTGGGGCTGGCTCTGGCTCTGCCTGCATACCATATACACATAGCGACTCTCATACTCACGCTCACTCACTCACCACTGGTATACTTGCTATACCAGTGTGACATATAGACAGCAGTACACTGGGCCCATCAATTCGCCGTCGCCTAGTGGAAGGCGTTCGCCTCACTCGCATTCGAAATTGCTGCCTCGATTGTACTGAATGCGCCCCGAAAAGTATCTTGTTTGCCAGCTACCCGTGTGTCGTGCTTACATACTCGCTACTTCATGCGACGATCTGTATCCCCGTTCCAAGTGCCCAGAAAGTATCTGAAGCACATGAACGCCGCCGTAGGTTTGACATATCTCGCAACTTGATGGTGCGACGCTCCACCAGATATCATGATTCTCGAGCAGGGTCGTTTCATACAAAAGATACTCGCTGCTTTATCGGGCGGATTCGCCCCAAAAAGTATCTCGAATCACCTCTGTGCTAGCGGTCGGACGATGAATTCGATTTTCTATGGGACGACTCACCCCAGAAAGTAGCAAGTATCTACGGTATTCATACTGCGGTCAGACGAATGTAATACTTGCTGGAATTGTATCTCAGAGCAGTGTAAAATGTATTTTTCAGTATTTGGGTGTGTGCGTGTGGACAAACACACATGAGTGGGCTATCCGTATACGCCGAAGGGGAAGAGTTCGGCTCTCTCGCATTCCTTAGTCGCTCTTTTGCTATTCAGCGCTTTGAATCCTTGCTCAGTGTTCGTGGGGGTGAGAAATAAGTCCCTCTGTACACCTCCCGCATTGCTAGAAACGTTAGTTTTTTGCAAAAAGGAAGGTTCAAACATTTGTAAACAAACTGACGGTTTTTTTCTGTCGATTTTTTTTTTTCGTCATCATCGTAGAGTGTGGGAGAGTGTGCTCTATCTCGCTTGCTCTTTCGCGTGGCGAACGAACGACGGTTGTTTAGTTGAGTTTCAGTGTTGTGCTCTTGTTTGAATTAAAATTGTGGAATTCCTAGTGAAACGATGCCCTTGTATACGAGCCAAAGCAACCTACAGCTAGCTGGTGAGACAGCCAACCAGCCAGCCAGCGCAGCGAAGCCAAATGAAGGCCAACCGCCGATTATGGTTAAGGAATGTGGAGCGATCCTTTCAATTGCAACACTGTGCGCGACTCCGACAATGACAGCGGCAAAGCAGTTAGATAGATATGGAGATGTTTATGAGGGGAGTGGCAAAAGGTTGACAGTATCTTTTCGGGGGCAACCGGAAGCCGATAGATTTCTGCGCTCCCTATGGGAATTCCTTAACACCTCGTCGGTTGTTGTAAGTTTCCAGATCACAGGATGCGTGAGATCACTTCCTGTTGCCGTGTGACGGTGGCACGTTGATGAATGCTGTGAGTCACTCAATGGAAAATAAGGGATGTGTCTGGGGTAAGTCTTCTTTCAGGCGAAATTTGATGCAATTGCGGCGGTTACGTTTCACTGTGCGGATAACCTCAACTAAAAAAAAAAATTAATCGGTGTCGATGCTGTATTGCCCCTGTGCAAAGTATCTATGAATCTTTTACGAATAAAAAAACTTGTTTACTCAAAGTCTAAGGTTGACAAGACTTCGTTATTATGTACATAGGTACCTATACTAGATACTCGCTGTGACGTCGATCGATTCGTGTTCGATTAGATCAGAGATGATGATCACATCGGTCTGATCTGGTGTAGAACCTAGCTACCAATCTATTGTGACTTTGAGACATTTGTTGCCGTCAGTCTGGCTGCGATTCGAAGTATCAGTTCACGGTATAGTAAGGGTGTGCTTCTCATTTTGATGGTAAGGAGATGTAATTTGACACAAACTCACGTGTATCCGCACTTCATATTTCCAGGAACCAAACCAAAATTTATGTGATGTCTTCGAAGTCTGTTCCTATTTTTACACATAAAATTCGTTGCTTCTGTGGATTAGACTGACAGCCTCATGACATTGGGGAATGGTAAAATTCGGATACGCGACGGTGGTAAACAAATTTATAATTTAAGAGGAAACATGGGGAAGCAAGTGTTGCAATGGCGAGTTTAGTAAAATCAGCAGACAGGCAACAATGAACCAATACGACGCCTTCAAGCCAGAATTGAGGTCTCAAAGATGACGTTTTTTAATTGACATATACCTACTGTATTGACAATACTCGGAGAATCCCCTTTATTCTGAAAGATTATCGGCAACCTAATGTCAACTTAGGTGACATAAAACCAGACATGGGAGTAATGCATTGGCATTGCGATTTCATTAGCATTGAGTGAAAGTAATGCTAATGAAAAAAATTTCATTAGCATTGTTTTTTTTTAATGCCAATGAAAAGTAGTAATTTTGAATGAAATCTATTTTCATTGAGTAATAAGGCATTTTTTATTATTATTTTTTTTTTTGAAAAAAAAAACCTCATGCAACTATAGAAGCAACACAATGTTTGTTGATTTATTAATTAACTGTGTGAACCTAGTGGAATAAAATGGAATGTGCATGGTAGCAGCAACTGAAATCGTTGCTTCCAACTACAAACTCTCCATGGAACTAGAAAACAATAATTCCATTTTCCAAACAGAGGTCTATGCAGGGTTTGGGTCAAATTGCAAAGTAACAAATAAATAGAGGACAGCACAAACGATGTTTTTGGGTCGCAGTGCTCTGTTGGGCTTACATATGATTACGGTATATCATCCCAATATCTTAAAAAAAAATTTAAAAAAATGGTGTACTTTATTTTTTTCATACTTTTCATTAGCATTGCAAAATGGTAATGAAAATTGATTGCATTGAAAATTTTCAATGGTAATTTAAAAAAAATGTCATTAGCATTGTGTTACTCAATGCTAATGAAATTTTTTTCATTGTTTTGACAGGTGATACCAACTGACAGTTTACTGATTTTTACCAACAGAAATTTGTGCAGTAATTTTTTTTACAGATTTTTATGTAGGGGTAGTTTTTTGCTCTCTCGTGAGCTGTCTCTTTTACTTATTTTTGCGTGAGGGAACGGCAATAAGTAAAAATCAGTAAGAATCAGTAAATATTATTTTGTACGGGAACAGACCTAATTTTTTCGATTATGACATTTAGCATCATATTTTTCTTAAATGTATGATATAAGGAGTTGCAGAACGACACAGCACAATTCTTATGTCACCATCCGGGTTGTCAAAATGTATGATCTGAAAGTAACATCAATATTGCAAATGGCGCCAAATAACAATCAGTTTTTAACAATTGTGAGAATAAGCAATAAAGTACTTTCGCGACAACGTCAATCTGACAGCCAGATCATTTCTATGAAGGGAAATACATACAAACAAAACTACCCCTCCGACCCCCTGCAATAGTACAAATGTTATGGCTGGTTGTCGCGAAGTAGGTACTCTATACTTACTTACTGAAGTGGCGCTACAGTCCGGAATAAACCTGGGCCTCAATCAACATGCCTCTCCAAATAGCCCGATCCTTAGCTAGCTGCCTCCAGTTGCACATTTAAGTTGGTTGAGGTGAGTTTCTACTTGTGGGAGCCACCAAAGATTATGAATTCTATACAGATGACGCACTCCATATAAGAAAAATTGTTCTATGGCGGGTCGTGCTGGCACAGCCCGCCATATGTTTTTGTTCTTATTTTTCATGTGTTTTCATGCACACCGCCCGCCCGTACCATGAAGCTACTGAGCAAAAGTTTCTGTTTTTTGTTCTCAATGAGTCATCTGTATAGAATAAATAATCTTTGGAGCCACTAAAGGCGAGGTCACCTTCTAATGCGTATGACGTCTGACTGGGAATTGCAGACTCCAGGAGCCGGAGTATTGGTGTCCATTCGCTCTACATGTCCTTGTCATCTTAAACATCCAATGCCCGCTGCACATGTCGTGCTTCGAAGATTTTTGGAAGAATTTTTCTGTCAAATCGATTAAGGATTTCTTTATCCGCTTTTGATACGGTCCATGCTTTAGCACCGTAGATCAGTACTGGGATGATCAGGGTCTTGTATAGGATTTCCTTAGTAGTTCGAGTGAACTACTTTACTACTAAACTTCTTTCTTAGCCCGAGGAAACCGCGGCTGGCAACAGTAATTATCCTATTAATTTCTGACGAGATGTTGTTGTCAGATTTAATAGAGGAGCCGAGGTAGACAAAATCCCCGCACCATCTCAAAGTAATATCTGTCAATGGTGACATGCTGTCCAATTCGTCAGTGTTTTGAAAAATACATACTTGGCCTTACCCCTAATTTACAGCTAAACCCATTTTTGACGTTTCCTGCTGTATACTGGCAAGGTTAGGTTAGGTTAGATGGGCTGTTGACGCTAGGTTGAATCGTCAAGCTCGCATAGGCCTACGTGGGCCCATAGCGATACCCTTTAAAGAAAGTACCCTGAAATAGAGAAAGAGGATACCTGGTTCAGTTCGCTGGTGATACTTATGCGGTGCTGGTCTGTGTTGCTCCTTTAGCCTCAAATAGGTAGTTGCTCCATGCTGATCTGCTACAAAAACAGACTATCAGCGCTATTGGGATAGTCGTTAGGTCACTTAGGTCATCGAAGTAAAGGCTGCCTAGTATTTTTAAACGGCTGTCACTGATCGCAGGGCAGTTGACCATCCTGTTATGGTTGCTTATTGAGTGTGCTTGGTTATTACATGTTTTTTAGATGCTAGCAGTGGATTGACCCTTTTATCAGCTATAGGGAAATGCAACTGGACGATCCTAGTCTGGCTAACTCGTCTGCTTTCTCATTTCCTATAATGTCATTATGTCCTGGCACCCAGATAATTTGGACTTTGTTATGATTACAAAGAGCCTTCAGCCCTTCGCGGCAGCGTCCAACTACCCGTGATTTTACTATATTGGATGCCAGAGCTTTAATGGCCGCTTGACTATCCACGTAGATGGAGATATCCTCATGTGATATGTCCAATACCCTAGCCGATTCGGCAGCTTCGAGTATGGCCAGGATCTCAGCTTGGAATACACTACACGAGTTTGCTAATCTCAAGGATTTAGCTAGCCCGATCTTTTCAGAGTAGACACCAGAGCCCACTCCGACTTCCATTTTGGATCCGTCGGTATAGATTGCTATTTCAATGTTAGATAACACATTGTTTGAAGACCATTCGTCTCTGCTTGGTATTCTGGGCAACGTGTCTATCAATATCGTCGGCGTATGCTAGTATATGCACCGATTTATGGAAGGTAGTGCCTCTGGTGTTGGCTTGGGAGTTTTGCACAATCCTCTCAAGAATCAAATTAAAGAAGTCACATGCAATGCGTCGCCTTGCCTTAATCCTTTTTTTGGTATCGAATGTGTCGGTGAGGTCGTTTCCGACCCTGATAGAGCAGCGAGAATTCTGCATCGTTTGGGTGGTATACCAAAACAAGACATGCGGCTTTAAAATCGATGAGTATTTTGTGGCTATCGATTTGGACTTCCAGGATCTGCCATAGTGTGAAAACTTGATCGGTTGTGGACTTTCCTGGCCCAAAACCACACTTAAAAAGGCCGATCAGGTTGTTGGTAAACGGTTTCAGTCGTTCACATATTACGGCAGATCGGATCTTGTAGGCAATGTTGAGGAGACTTATGCCTCTGTAGTTGGCGTAGTTCAGAGGGTCCCCTTTTTGTGGATCGGGCAAACGATGCTGAGGTTCCATTCTTAAGGCATACCTGCTTTCATCCGACAAGATTTGGGTCAATGGCAGCTCTCGTCATCACCTGCAGTTTAGCCTTGAAGGCCTCGTTCTTGGCTGCGAGCATCTGTCGGCATTCCTCATCAAACCAGGGTTTTTTTGCTGTAGGCCTCGTTCTTGGCTGCGAGCAGCTGTCGGCATTCCTTATCAAACCAGAGGTTTCTTGCTGGTGGCCTCGAGAAACCTAGCACATCAGTTCCGGCTGATCTAATGGCTTGTTGGCACCGTTGCTATTGTTCTTCGACATTAGATCCTGGTGGTATGGTGTTAATTGATAGGTTAAGGGATACGCATTCTGCGAAAGCCTTAGCGGTTTCTTGAAATAGCATTCTTTCGACCTTAAATCCCTCCACAGTATTTCTTATTTGTTGTGGAGTATTGGATATCCGCATTTTTACCTTGGCTACAACAAGGTAGTGCTCCGAGTCAATGATGGCTTCTCGGACATTCAAAATACTACAGTGCCGCTCACTTGAATAGCACCCCCCATTGTGCATAATGAAACTGAAAATAATTCGAGTCTCTGAATATGCAACGGTTCAATATGTTTATAATATTTAGTATATCTGTTTAAACACTCTCTCTGTGCGCGAGTTCATGCATTGGAAATGTCCCGTTAACTAGTTTTTGCTATGATGTTTAAAATTACTGGGAAAATGTAGTTTTATTTTGGTTCACTTTAATAGCACCCCCCCTCTATTATCAGTTTTCGTGTGGAAGCCAAATCAGGTGGTTATGCAAAAGTATTTTCTAATTTAATTAATTTAAGATAATTTTAGTTAAAATGGGTCGTGGCAAATCACTGACAGAGGACGAGAAAGCTAAAATCAAGGCAGTGAGTGTGGCCTGTCTATTCACCAAATAGCCAAAAAAAACTCAACGAAGCCGCAAAGTGATATCCACATTTTTACGGAACGAGTCCAACTATGGCGAAAACATGAAAGGACGAACAGTTAGTGCCGTTACCCCAGCTGGAAAAAGAGTAATTCTGCGGCTCGCGTCAAATTCGCACGACTCTGCAGCCAAAATAAGAGAAAAAAAGTGGTGTTAAAGCAAGCGTGTCCACAGTAAAGCGGATTATTTCGAAGGCTAAGCACTTAAAGCAATTGAAATTAAAGAAAAAACCACCGCTTAACCCATATCGCAAAGAGCAACGCCTTAGTTTCTGCCGTGCTAACATGACATGGAGCCAGGAATGGTACCGTGTTGTTTTCTCCGACGAAAAAAAATTAATTTAGAGGGTCCTGACGGTTTTAATTATTACTTTCATGATTTGCGGAAGGAGGAACATCAATTGGATCGTTTGCACAGTCGAGTTGGGGGTGTTATGATTTGGGGAGCCATAACGTACTATGGCACTTTGGAGTTGCAGTTCCTAACTCCTCGTATGAACGCTTAGTCCTACATTGGAGTACTAGAGAACGTTATCCCTTCCATTAATGGATTATTTGGTGACTTGCCGTGGAAATTGCAGCAGGATAACGCACCAATTCACAATGCCAGAGTGGTAAAACAATTTCTTGGGCGTCAAAACATTTTATTGTTGGATTGGCCACCATACTCGCCAGACCTAAACATCATCGAAAATGTTTGGGGATGGCTTGCTCGGAAGGTGTACGAATCAGGGAAGCAATACTCCAATAAGGAGGAGCTAATAGCAGCAATTAGAAGTAGCTGGGCCTCCATTTCGCTGGATTACATCAAGAAATTGTATGATTCCCTACCTAACAGGATGTATGAGGTTATTTATAACAAAGGCGGAAGCACAAGTTACTAATTTTTTTTTTTAATTCAATTCAAAATTTAATTCTTAATTGTGTTCCTAATAAATTTTTAAGTCCAACAGTGTGAAAACATTTTTAAATAATTTTTTTATGAGGGGGTGCTATTCAAGTGAGCCAAAATGTGATGTGTATATTTTGAGTCATATCGCTTCAAAATCTATAAAAAAATTACCACTGTAAATATGAATTCCATTCCTTCTGTTTTATTTACAGAATTTAATAAACTTTCATTGGAAAAAAAAAAACAAGTCATTACCATAGTTATTTTTGAAGATATCAAGCTTAAAACTCACAGCAAAGGGGGGTGCTATTCAAGTGAGCGGCACTGTATATGATACCTCTTGTCTAGAGCGTTCGTTGATCTGGAGACCGCCATGTCCCCTTATGGATATCGAGATGAGGAAACTGCGTGCTTTACGTTCCGAAGCGAAGTCAAATAGGCTTAAAATCGCTATTTCTACTCACTATAACATAGAGTCACAGAGTCATCTTCTTCTTGTCCAGCCCATCCCATCGTATTTCCTGTATGGCCAGCTTTTAAGCAGCTAAGGGCTTCCGCTAGTCCTGTTTAATATTCTCACATTTGTCTGTTTTTTTAATTTGTATGGTTGTCACCAATAAAATCAGTTCCTATGCTCTTGGTTGCATCGTAACAAGTAGTATCCACTACCTTTGGCCTTTCTGCTCATCCGCCACCATCTCTGTTAAAGGGGCATGAGTTGGCCTTGAAATTCCAAGATGACCTGTTGTCCGAATATGACAAAGCAGCCCATCTAGGTTATTCACTTTGTCCATCCTAACTGGGATTGTAGACGCCTCCGTTGACTCCATCTTGCTAGTTTTTCCGCTGCCGCCTGGAATGGGATATGTGCATTAGACGTTAGTACACGTCTTGCCCCTGCTCTCATCTTGAGACCTTATTTATTTTCAAGGCACTCAGCGGACGCCACAGGAAAGCTGAGAGTCGCAATTGGTCGGCATCAGCTAGGTGAAAACTCTAGGTTTCATATAATCGTATTGCTTATTCCTTTTCCATTGGTAATTGTCCCCCAGCCTCAGGGCGGACTTGGTCACAATAAATCGGTAGCAAGTAAAGTACCACGGTTTAGAGCGCTGACGTTCTCAGCCCATCCATTAAAAATAGGCATGTAAGTCGTTGAGTCTTTTGAGTGTCTTAATGCTTCTTCTCGAGCATAGGCCACACCCACAATGCAGCTAGGCCGAAGGTTAGTACCGGTCAAACTGCCGTATATCAAGTGTTGGTTTTCTGGCTAAAGTCCCCATTTAAGACCTACAGCTTTCGTTCACCTGTGCAGTGCAGTTCAGGTATTTTTGTGGAGCATTCAGTTATGTTCCAATTCCATTCCACTTTGCAGAGCTAAAGTACCTACGAACGAAGAAATCTTTATTGGTTCCGAGCGCAATTTTTGTTGAAATTTCTCTGGTTCCCTATTTGGGTTGATGGGCTAACTTTCTACCGCCTTACTCTCAACGAAAGCCATTACACGTAACTTTCATACGCAATTTTCCAAAAAAAAATTGTCTAAAACCCAATTTCACCAACTCGCCTTAAGAAGCATGCAAACGAAAAGAACCACCACCATCTTCGATCTGCCCTTCGCCACTATACATTGGGAATCGTAGATGCATAGACCACGAATAGACCCAAATATGAAATACCAATGAAAACTCATCCTCGGTACTGACAACATCCTGCCCCAACTATATTGACATATGTCATCAACTATCTCACATCCTTTTCACTATCTTCCCAAAGCCATATGCAACAAACTGCAAGCGCCTCTCCCTGACCGTCTGTCAATTTTTCTGCGAAGCCTTCTAAGTGGTACTCCTTCAAACTCCAATGCATCGCTTTTCAAAAATCCAGCATCTCAAAGTATGCCAACCCCATTTGCTCTCAACAGGACGTATAAAAAATTAAACAGAGTGGTTGTGCCAAAGCCAATCCTAAACACATGCGGACTGCTCATCAGGAAACTTGAAACTTGTGAACACTTGAACAGACCATACGAGTATCCCTTTTCTTCTACACTCAACTCTTAAAGAAGTTCAGCCAAAATTTGCATTTTTTTTTTCTTCTATTCCTTCTAAGAATAAAAAAAACGACAATTCTAGGATACTTAGGATACTTTTGCACCCACTCCAGACGAAAATCAACGCATTCCCATACACGAACGTACAGGAAAAGTAAAAAAAAATAATTTTCTCATACTCCCCGCTGCATTGGTACCTGCTAAGACAGCAAACACACAAAAAAAAATTTTTTTCTAAGCCTCAGGACCTGCCAGTCCTTCATCAAAGTTTTTTATTGTTTTCCTCTCGTTTTGGTATTTTTTTTTTCTTTGTGCTGCACAAAAGAAACCCTCCTCACACAGTGCAAGAAGGACAAGAGAGAGAAAAAATAACAAAATTCACAAAAAAGGGGGAAACTGAGTCACAGAATGAGAAGAACGAAAGAAGGCAACGAACCAAAAAAAAAATACACATCCTGCTGCACACATGCATTTTGCTACTCCGAAGAAGATATTCCTTGGGACCTAAAAATCGGGACTACGACGATTGAATACTGCGAAGTAGCACAAAAGGATTCCCGCTGATTCTACCTACCATCTCACATAATACCAGATCATGCACCATCATTAAATGGACGCCGCCATCCTCTTGGCTTTTCGTTTTTACCCACCACTAGACCTATAGCGCTGTCCTTGTCTGTCATTCGGCAGTTAAGCAAGCCATACTTGTTTTGGGTTTTGGTATTTTTTTTGTTGTCGGCTCAGTTTTCTTGGAAAACGACGAAATCTCAGGTTTGTTTCAGGTTCTGATCCTTTCGCATAGTGATGGGCAGTGTCGAAATTATTGAAATATCGGTAGGTGGTTGGTCGATAACATTCAAATTTCAGACGATAACAATAAATGAAATGAATTTCCGATGTTATAGTGAGAGCTTAATTATTGGTAAATATTCAGTTGAGCTTAAGATTACTAAAATTGTTCTTATATCGATTGGTCGCAAGTCGATAACATTTGAACTTTGTAGTAATATAACGGGTGATTTTTTAGCTGGTTTGGTTTTGGCAACACTGGTTTTGACAGCTGACGTGTGTTTAGTACCTTGTGTCACTGTCAAACAGCTTCAGTTTGGTTTGCAATTTAACCATGGATCGTCTTACAAATGAACAACGCTTGCAAATTATTGCATTTTACTATCAAAATTCGTGCTCGGTTCGAAATGTTCATCGCGCGCTGCTTCCATTTTATGATCGGCATTCTCGACCTTCTGAGCAGTCTATTCGGAAGATTGTGACCAAATTTCGCACCAAATTTACTTTGTTGGACATTAAACCACCAACACGTTTACGTACTGTGCGTAGTGAAGAAAATATTGCGGCCGTATCAGCTAGTGTGACAGAAGACCGCGAAATGTCGATTCGGCGCCGTTCCCAGCAGTTAGGCCTTTGTTACAGCACTACGTGGAAAATTTTGCGGAAGGATTTGGGCGTAAAGCCTGTTAAGATACAGCTGGTGCAAGAACTAAAGCCAGCCGACCTACCACAACGCCGAATTTTTGGTGAATGGGCTCTTGGAAAGCTGGCCGAGGATCCGCTTTTTTATCGAAAAATTGTGTTCAGCGATGAGGCTCATTTTTGGTTGAATGGGTACGTAAATAAGCAAAATTGCCGCATTTGGAGTGAAGATCAGCCAGAAGCATTGCAACAGCTACCAATGCATCCCGAAAAAGCCACTGTTTGGTGCGGTTTATGGGCCGGCGGCATTATTTGGCCATATTTCTTCAAAGATGATGCGAATCGCAGCGTTACTGTCAATGGTGAACGCTACCGAGCGATGATAACAAACTTTTTTTTGCCCGAAATGGAAGTTCTTGACTTGCATGATATGTGGTTTCAACAAGACGGTGCCACATGCCACACAGCACGCGAAACAATGGCGCAATTGCGAGGCGAGTTTGGTGAACAGTTAATTTCACGTTTCGGGCCGGTCAATTGGCCGCCTAGATCGTGCGATTTGACACCATTAGATTATTTTTTGTGGGGGTATGTCAAGGCTAATGTCTATAGGGACAAGCCCGCTTCGATTGACGCACTGGAAGCCAACATCCATGCATTCATTCGTGAGATACCGGCCGATATGTGTGAAAGAGTATGCCAAAATTGGACTCAGCGGATGGGCTACCTGAGACGCAGCCGCGGTCAACATTTGCATGAAATTATCTTTAAACATTAAATTGCAAGGTTCAAACTATCGATTCAAATAAATATTTCATTCATTTTTTTTTTAAAAAAAGTTCTAAACCTCTTAAAAAATCACCCGTTACTTTGATAAGCCTAAATCGGTGACGTACAGATGGATGGACAGACAGAATTGGCTATATTGACTCAGGTATATCTATCGAAATTTTTTCGACCACGCCTTCTTTTTGCGGCTGTATGACTGGTGTGATCAGAGTCTTATATAGGATCTCCTTTGTAGTTTGAGAGAGGGGTTAACTACTAAACTGCCTTCTTAGCCCGAAGAAACAGCGATTGGCAAGAGTAATTCTTCGTTTAATTTCTGACAAGACGTTGTTGTCAGCTTAAATAGCGGATCCGAGTTAGACAAAGTCCCGTACTACCTAAAAGTTACATCTGCCGATAAGGACGTTCTGTCCAATTCGTAGATATTGTGTGTCTTCTCGTGTTTTTTGCCGCTTCTTTCTCGATACCACCAAATGTGGCTATAACATCACGTTGACTCCTACCAATGATGTCAATATCGTCGGCGTATGCTAGTTGTAGCACCAATTTATGGAAGATTGCGACTCTTTGGCTTGAGAGTTTTGCACAATCTTTTCAAGAATGATGTTTAAGAAGTCACATGACAGTGCATAGCATTGCTTCAATCCTTTTTTGGTATAGAATGTGTCAGTGAGGTCGTTTCCGACCCTGATGGATCTCCCTCGTCATCCTACACAGACCGACGAGTTTGGGCGGTATACCAAAACGAGATATTTATCTGTATAGTTCGTGACTATAAATGATGTCGTATGAGGCTTTGAAATCGATGAATAGGTGGGTGGTATTGAATTGGACCTCATGCGTTTTTTCCAGGACCTGTCGAAGTGTGAATATTTTATTACTTAAGGACTTTCCTGGCTTAAAACACTGACAAGGGCCGATCAGGTTGTTGGTAAACTGTTGGGTTTCAAACGTTTACATATTACGGAGATGGTATCTTGTAGGCGATGTTAAGCAGACCTATGCCTCTGTAGTTTGGGCAGTTCAGAAGGGTCTCCCTTTTTTGTGGATCGGGCAAACAATGCTGAGGTCCCATTCACCATGCATACTTTCATCCGACCAAGTTTTGTTTATGAGTTGGTGAATGCTACCAAAGAGGTATATAGCTATAGACTATGCATCACAGCTAAAAATGTTGTAGCTGTTTCAGACGCGGGCGGTAAGTGCGAAGGGGAATTTTCGTCGTTCGTATGTATCTGCTATGCTGTTGCTTGATTCTGGCATGGCAATGTGCACAACGGGGTATCAATATCAGTACCCCTCATAGTAAATTTTCGTTGTATGAGATGCGCACTCTTGTAGTTGTATACTCTTTGATGCTACTTACCAAATCATCTCCGTCGGCTTTATGAAGCTCAGCGGGGAGGCCATCATTTCCGGCAGTCTTGTTAAGCTTAAGTTTTGGATATTGCTATCCTCACTTCATTTATGTCGGGTGGTCAGTAGTTTTCGCTGTCGACGGCAATATTGAATGATACGTTCTGTCAGACAGTGGAATGCGCGCATTCGAATCTCTTTCGGCGAATATCTTTCGCCATTCCTCATCGAACCAAGGGTTTCTTGCTAGTGGGCGCGATAAACCCAGCACTTCAGTTGCGGCTGATCTAATCGCTTATTGGCATCGTTGCCATTGTTCTTCGACATTCGATGCTGGTGGTATGGTGTTTATCGAAAAGGCATTGGCGGTCTCTTGCGATTGCAGTCTTTCGACATTAAATCTTTGCACAGCATTACTGGTTTCTTGTAGCGTGATGGATATCCGTATTCTTACCATCTGTAGTGGTCCGAGTCGATGTTATCCCCTCGAAATGTTCGGACATCCAAAATACTAGATGCGTTCATCTTGTATATCGCAATGTGATGTGAGGTAGGGAAAGCTTGCGCTGGCTATAGAATCATATCGTTCCGCAGCGAAGTCAATTAGCCTAAGTCCATTGCCAGACGTGGTATCGCGTAGGCTGTATCCTGCGTTTTCCGACAACACTGCTAAAGATGTCTTCTCTTTGAACCGCTGTGTTAAAATCTGCCAGCATGGTTTCAACATCGTTCTTCGTTAGTCGCGCATAAGTTTCGTCAAGGAGCTCGTAGAAGCATTCTTTCGCTTTATCATCTTTTTCTTCCGTCGGGCCATGAGCGCATGTAATGCTAATGTTGTCGAATTTGGCCTTGAAGGGAATTTTTACAATGCGTTCGCGAATGTCTTGAAAGCATAAGACTTCTTGCCTAAGTCTGAAACTTATAACGAATCGACATTCCACATGAGAATAGTAGCTGTGTCTGCTCAATATAACACGGTTCGTAGTAGGTTTCACAGTTTTTCATCATCCTTTGCCGGGCTCGTCCTATCGTATTTCCTGGATTGCAGTAATGTCTGGTTTTAAGCAGCTTAGGAATTTCGCTCGTTATTCGCCCGCACCTCTCCTGTTTAATGTCCTCAGATTTCAGGTGCAGATGCGAACGTCGTTGTCTTTTTTCGTTTAGCTGGATCGTCAACAATAAAATTATTCCTTTCCAATGCTATTTTATGCTTCGTAGCAATAGGTTTTTTCTATGGGTGGGTACCAACCCAAAGTACCTACCCACCTGGAGGAGCAGATCCAATTTATTAAATACCCCTAAGAAATGGGGCCATCGGTATCTACTAAGGGATTGAGTGTTGCCTTTCGGCTCATCTCTGTTCAAGGGGCCTGGCTAACCACTGAGATACATAGATGAGCCACTGTCCGAATATGCCAGAGCGGCTCAGATAGGTAGTATACTTTGTCCATCCTAACTCTTGTTAACGCCCTTTTTAAATCCATCTTTAGAATTCCTCCTCGGCTGCCTGGGAGGTTTTTTTTATACGGGAGCTTACCCCTTGCTAGTTTTGGTCCACGAGTGGTATTTTATTTCCCACTGACCCCGCATATCTGTAGAGGCTTAATCTATAGCATCGAAATGGAGACTAGCACCTCCACACGGACGAAAAAAATATCTAAAGAACCATTCAATTTCGCCTCAAGCTAAATTTAAGTCACGCCCACTTTTTGGTGAGGATAATATATTTTAATGATGGGGTAGAAATATTTTACGGTTATTTTGAATTTTTAAGTCTATTATACTTCAAACTTATCGAATAAAAAATCGATAACCCCCATTCGCCATCTCCCATCTCTACCTCATTGCATGGTATTATCCTGCATCCACTTATTCAGCCCAAAGGTATTTGCTCTCTGCGTTTCGACTTACATCCGCCCAGGCAACGGTCTTAATACGCATTTTCGTGTTCGGTCGGATCAAAGGTTGTGCACATGAAAATCCAGATCCAACACTGTTGCTCTGTTCCAAAGAAAACCAGCAAGAAGGCGAACGCAAAAGAAAGAAAGAGAAAATCCCTGAAAAGGTATTAACGAGGGAATTGTAATTTATTTAGGGGTGATCATCATAGACCAGAGCCCTGGCATTGTGTGAATGCGAACACAATCGAATCTGACACATTCTGACCGAAATGATGAATTGGAAGAAAATCTTCTCTCCTCTCATCGTGTCGGATGAGGCCGTGTCTGTGAAAAGACAAATTTTATGGCATTTCTGACGGAACACCATTTGCACTGGCCGCTGAGCGGATAAGTTACGACTTGGTATCGTGAAGTGGATTGTGGATGGCTGTATGGACGTCGATGAGTCAAGGTCTCTAAAATCGAAATGACACCTCTCTCTTTCGTTGGAGGTTTTTATGAATGGATATGTAACTGGGAATGGTAAAAGTCGTGGATTTAGCCGCAGGTTATTGTTCGCGTGTGGAGAGATGGATGGTGGTGGTGAAGACTAGATATTGGTACCTAGAGGTATGCATATACCTACATCGATTCTCGTACCTATTGAGTTGAAACAATGAGATATCTGATGGAGTACGCGGCAAACATGGGTAACGATCGATGTAAGAATCCCTTCCGTATCTTGAATGATGAGTTAATGGTCCATGACATGTAAGGTGTTTTGTTCGTGAAGATCGTGTTAGCTAATGTCAAGGTCGCATTGAGGACTAGACGGTAAAAGTGTTTCAATTGCTTTATGACGAAGTGGTATTGTTGGAATAGGTAATCACCTACAATCGTACTTATGCAACAAGGTGGCCATTAATGTCTTTGAATGCGAAGAAAAGTGTCTCGATAGCTTTCTATGTATCCACGGGTTATTGGAGAAAACCTATAGGTTATGACTGTCAACGTGTTTATGTAATAACGGGTGACTTTATCTATTGAGGGCGAGACGAAGTAAGCATAGCTTATATGTCGTAAGATTTATGGAAAAGAATAATTAAAATGCAACGGCATTGTCAGGGTCTAAGCCTCGCACCATTCACACCTTCTTGAAAAAAGATGGTGAAGGATGCCAAAAGAAGTGCTCAATCCCATAGTAGTTTCTGACGGTCCTTCGTAATAATTTAATACTGGCTTAACAGGTTGGAGATTGTCTCAATCATGTGACAACCACACAACCAGAAAGCCTTGGAAAGGATCGATTCTAGTGTCGACGATTAAAATAGATGAAAAAAGGAAAAGGACGTTCATATCTGCAATTGGAATACAGAACACTCAACACAAAAGGTACAGCAGCAGTAAGCTGCTTCACAGGACATTACTGCCATTCCAGAAATACGATGGAATGGGCCAGGCCAAAGGATGTTGAAGAACCTTTGCATTTACTACTTGTCCGTGTTTAGTAAGCACAATCAGCTACCATTTGGGTACAAATACAAATTTTTGGCGTAACAGGCTCTTAAGTACCCAGGGTCGAGCTTTCTCACAACCATTCATGTGTGCGTGTGTAATTCTTGCACGATGGCGGGACCTCCTGTTTTGTTCCGAATCCGAACGGCTAAGTTGAGATAAGCTTCTCTTGACAATTGATGCTACTCGGATAATTTGTCAGATCATCACGAGAGGAGGGCCAGTGAAAATCATTTAGGTGTTGCTACGGCTGGGAATCGAACCCAGCCCTTCTGCGCGGCAGTTCATCGCACTAACCATTTGGATGCGAATTTTTAATAAGCGACAGATTTGAGGAAGAAAAAGTAAGCTTCGACGAAAACAGCGATGCATTGTGGCAATCCGCATCAAGGCCAAAGCTGCCAACATAAGTCTTATCAAAGAGTATGGAACTACATAGAGTACGCATCTCATACAACGAAAATTAGCTATGTGGGGTAATGATATTGATACCCCAGTGTTCACATTGGTACCCCAGCATCAAACACGAGCATAATGGAGGCATAACCAACGACGAAAATTGCCGAATGTACCTACTTACCGCCCGCGTCTGTAACGGCTACAAAATGTTTAGCTGTGATGAGTACTCTACGCAGTTCTATACTCTTTGGTCTTATATACGCTAACGCTCCAAAGGAGAAAAAAAGATGAACACGTGCGGGAGATGTCATGGTAAGGAACACATCTCCAAAAAAGAAAAGTTTGTACCCAGAGCCTAGATTGGTTTCCACAATCATTCATGCTTGCGTGTGTGCTACTTGGACAATGGCTGGATATCCTTTTTTTATGCCGAATTTGAACGACTGAGTTGATATAAACTTCTCCTGACAGTTGATACTCATAAAACTTGGTTGACTTGTCAGATCATCACGAAAGGGTGCAAGTGAAAAGTCATTTACCACGGCAGTGAATGATTTCCACATGCTCTTGCAGCGTAACTTCGATTACAAACCCAATGGGGCGGCTTTGGGCTTCTAGCAATACCAGAAAAAAAACGGAAATAATTGGTCAACATTGGACAGATAACCGATGGCTTGACCAGTCTCTATATTTGAACAAAAATGAAGATGCTTGCCTGGGTAGAGCCAATTGGGGTTACGCTCTGAACAAGTCTTTCAAATCTGTCAACTTTATTCAAGGGTGGAAGTATTATGCTACATGGCCAGTCAACCGTGTCCCGTGTGGTTCAATGTAGCCCCATCCTGCATGGAAAATATAATGCAGTTTGAGAGACGGTGTCTCCGTCTGATTTCTATTGAAGTAAGTTTTAAAGGAATGAACAAAATGCGGGATGGCTAAGCTCTATTACGTTTGTGAAGAAGCACCACAATAAGGCAAACAGTACGAGAACCTTCATGGAAATAAGGCACAACTCGTTCAGTGACAGTAAAGGCTTTGGAATCACCAACCAGTCCTTGAAGAATGAGAAGAACGAAGCGAAATGAGGGAGAACGGCCCGTCTTTGAGGTAAGCTAACCGCATCGACATCAAAGAATAACTTCACGACAGATGAGAAACATTTCGAGGGAACCAGAGCATAGGAATTCCACGAACGAAAGACTTGAAAACCACTCGAAGGGATTTAACTAAGCCAGCAACCAAAAGGCCACGTGTCCTAGGGGTATCTAATAAATTGGAACTGGCCCTCCAGGTTTGGGGGTTGTGATTTGGTTAACTACCCACCCATTGAAAAAAAAAATCCATATGTTACGAAGTAACCAATATCCTCGGAAAGGACTGATCTTATTGGTGACGAACCTGCTAAACGAAAAATAGGAGAGGTGTAGGCGAACAGCTAGCGCGAGCCCTAAACTGCTACAAAGCAGACATTACTGCCGTCCAGGAAAACTGTGAAATTCTACTTTGGAACGTGTTATATAGTGAGCAGAAACAGCGACTATTCGGATGCGTATTTGTTATAAATGCCAGACTTATATTTCCTAGACATTAGCGAACGCATTGTAACAATCCGCATCAAGGCCAAATTCGCCAACATAAGCCTTATATGCGCTCACACTCCGACGGAGGAAAAAGGTGATTTAACCTTAAGGATTGCTTCTGCGAGTTCCTTGACAAAACCTATGAGCGACTACCAAAGTACGATGTCAAAATCGTGCTGGGAGATTTTAACGCAAAGCTAAGAAGAGAAAAAAACAGCCTACACGACACCACTCTGGCAACGGACTTAGGCTAATTGACTTCGCTACGGTACGAAATGCCACTATAGCCAGCACACGGTTTCCTCACCTCGATATCCATAGGGGGACATGGCGGTCTCCAGATCAACGAACCAAATTGATCACATTGCGATAGACAAGAGGCACGCATCCAATATTTTGTATGTCCGAACATTCCGAGGGGCTAACATCGACTCGGACCACTACCTTGTTGCAGCCAAGGTAAGACTGTGGATATCCACCACAACACACCAGAAATACTGTGAAAAAAATGTCGAAAGACTGCAATCGCAAGAGACCGTATCCCTTAAACTTTCGATTCACACCAAACCACCAGCATCGAATGTCGAAGCACAATGGCACAATGCCAACAAGCCATTAATCAGCCGCAACTAATGTGCTAGGTTTCTCGCGGCCACCAGCAATAAACCCCTGGTTTGATGAGGAATGACAACAGATGCCCGCAGTCAAGAACGAGGCCTTCAAGGCTTAACTGCAGGTGAAGACGAGAGCTGCCATTGAGCTCTATAGAGGCAGAGAAGAAGGAAAGAACACCGGCTTTTCACAAAGAAGAAAAAAGAGCAAGAAAAGCGCGCGATCGAGGATATAGAGAGGTGTCACTCCAGGAACGATGTTCGCAAGTTTTACCAAAACGTTGTAAAACGTCAAAGCCAAGGATACAAGGCTGGAACAGAATCCTGTCGAGATGAACAAGGAAATGTCGAAGTTGAGACACAGTCGATGCTGAGGTTCTTCCACTTCTGCAGACTGTTAAACGGCTATGACGAACAACATTCCGCTGTCAGGCAGAACGAACAATTTGATATTGGCAACGACAGCGAAAACTGCCAACCACCCGACCTAAGGCGGCATTCCCGCTGAGCTTTCTAATGCCGGCGGGGATTACTTGGTAAGTAACATCCACCAACTCATAACCCAAGTCTGGTCGGATGAAAGTAGTTATGCCTAAAGAATGGAACCTCAGCATCGTTTCCCCGATCCACAAAAAAGGAGACCCTCTGAACTGCGCCAACTACAGAGGCATAAGTCTCCTCAACATTGCTTACAAGATCCTATCTGCCGTAATATGTGAACGCCTGAAACCGTTTACCAACAACCTGATCGGCCTTTTTAAGTGTGATTTTGGGCCAGGAAAGTCGACAACCGATCAAATTTTCACACTTTGGCAGATCCTGGAAGTCCAAATCGATACCCACCAGCTATTTATCGCCAACAACTTCTCGTAAGAAATTAAACGGAGAATTACTCTTGCCAACCGCTGTTTCTTCGGGCTAAGAAGGCAATTTAGTAGTAAAGCCCTCACTCGAACTACTAAGGAGATGCTATACAAGACCGTGATCATCCCAGTCATGCTCTACGGCGCTGAAGCATGTACCGTATCAAAAGCGGATGTAGAAATCCTTGGTCGATCTGAGAGAAAATTCTTCGAAAAATCTTCGGTCCCGTTTGCGTTGACGGGCTATGGAGACGAAGATTCAAACATGAACTATACGAGCCACTAGAGCCACAGTCAAAAAACTCCGCATTGGACGTTTAAGATAGCTGGGACATGTAGATCCAGCCATGTTCCTCTTGACCGACATTATTGGCGTGTACTTCAGATTTGGAATAATTCTGCAGAAAAAAGTCCATAGGGGTTAAGTCAGAACCGCGTTAAGGACATTTTATGTCAGCTTTCCTGGAGATAAGTAATACTTTTCCAGTTTTCAACCGTTTTTCATGGTCTTGGTCACCTGGGTTTTTGGTTTTTCCAGCGTTGTATCGGTCTTTTCTAACTATTTGACACATTTTTGAATGAGAGGTATGCTGAAACATTTAAGCAGCAAAAAAGCTCGAATATTGTAGAATCTTCGACGCGATACAGAAACACCGTGCTGTCAAAATCCTCGGTGTAAGCTGTTGGCACAATAATCAGAGAAAATTTTACAAGAAACCGCATGACAATTCGATTCTTGTTTGGTACCGAAATTTCCTTATTGTCATCCTGGTGTTATACTAAATCTGTAGACACATACCTCTTGGATAGTTCATCGTAAAACGCTGTTGTATTCTTTTCTTTTTCTTCAAACGTATTTTGACTTTTTATGGCTACAATTCTAGCCCATAAGCGCTTCTTTTAAAGGTACCTCACATATAACGGTTTTACACTAAATTCTCCATGACCTAGGTTTTTTTCAAAACCATTCAAGTGTGCATGCCACTTTTTTGCACATATCGCCATTTTATTATTGGTCCAACTGTCCAACTGTCTAAACAGGCTCTTGAGGCGAACTATAACCACAAACATTACGAGTTGCATACCTAGAGCGAATGATCAGCAATATCCAGACTTTTCGATTCGCATCCAGCTTATAGACGTATTTGAATCTGAAGAAGACATCGCTTTAAGTGACAACTTAAAACCGATTTTAACTAACTTCGAATGTCAAAGTTCACACAGGACTCAAGAAATTAGGTATAGGCTTATAATCAGACAACGACAAGAACTTTTAAGAACCAAGAATCATGTATTCTAGCTTCATAGATGTTAGTCAAAAAACACAGGTACCTATCTAATGTTCTGAAGGTAAAGAGGTCACCGTGCTAGTAGGCCACACTTCGTGCGGAGACATAATCGGATCGTATTCCATCAAAAACGCCTCCGGAAATCGCGTTATGCTTAATGAAAATCGTTACCGGAGCATGAAGACTGATTTTTTTTTTATTTTTAATGGGTGAGATTGATTCGTCTGAGACGAATAGATATTCGGCGACCGAAACCACTTCTGGCAAGCACGATATGACAGTTTTCGAACATTCAGGTTGAAGCCTTCTGAAGCCTCTCCCCTGTGGCCAAAAGTTGTATATCCAACAAAAACTAGATAATTTCACCGCTTTAAGAAATAATTCCATTCCCATTATTGAAAAGTAGGTATAGATACATACCATCGACTTGTCAATTAAATTTCCCCCCTTAACTGTCTTTCCCCCATGCTAGGTATTTCTAGAAAAACAGAACAAAAGTTATGCCTAACCCAAGTTATATTCCAGATACAGGTGCAACCCTTGGTACGCACACAATCCTAACGAACAAAAAAAAAAACATCCTCGCATAAGGCAAAACCAGAATTTCACCCTCGCAAAGCCGAAGAAGTTGCTGCACACGTTACGTTTGTACGTACCCCTTTCTGTGTGGTAGTATTCTTCTTAACGGGGGATACGATATACGAACTCAAAGGATACCCTCTTTGTTGTATCATATGGATAAATTGGAATTTAAAATTTATAACATTTTCTCAGTGATAAGAGAGTGAAGCATAGGCAAAGGCAGCAGGAGCAGTCAACTTCATAGCACAACAAGGATCGAAAGGAACTCTGTGTGTTCGGAATTTAATTCAATAGAATTCTCTTTTTAGTTACGCAAAGGATTTACAGAAGGGGGATGGATGGCAGAGTGTAACTAATGATAATGAAATATCTTGACAAAATTTATGAAAAATTTTCAGAGGGTTGGAAACAGTACGCATGAGATTAGTTTTTAAGTTGTGTCTGGTATGCACGGTCATCTCTTGTTTTGATGACATTTGTCTTACGGCCAAAACACATCTGCACAATAGCTCATGTACAATGAATATAATTTGCATGTTTTTAAAAGGCTTGAAAACATGCAAAATGTTTATGCTCTGCTTCGCCATTCTAATGCAAGAAACACATGTGCAGAAATTCTGGACGCAATGGAGCGTGGAGTACAGCAAGTGAAGCACACGAAAAAAAAAATGTTTTCGTCGACATGCTATAGCCCTGACATTTGCAGAGGATCTTACTAGAAATAGAGAAAACTTGCAGAACTACAACGTCTTTCAACTTAAAACTTAACTCTAATACCTTTCGGCATTTGGGGTTTAAAGATCTAGGTTAGCTCGAAAGAATCGCAATCCGGAAGTCCAATTTTCGACAACTTATGAGAGCAACTGGGGCCGTATATTAGCGATAACATGGCAAATTGCTTCAAATACTTCAATGACTTCAAATACCCAAAAAAGCATCGTGGGAGGCCCATTTACAGGTCCATTATGGAAATTATGCGCTCAGCAAATATTTCTCGCAATAAACTGTGGCATGTTGCGCCATTTTGTTGAAACCAAATCTCTGTCACGTCAATGTCATTCAACTGAGGAACGAAGAAGTCAGAAATCATGTTTCTATAGCGCTCTCCATTGACGGTAACATTTTGTCCGCCATCGTTCTTAAAGACAAATGGGGCGATGAAGCACACCAAACAGTGAGTTTTAATGGTTTTAAGGGCGTCTGGTATGGTTCGATATTGTAGAACGAGGGTAGACTCTGATTGGCTTCAATCTGGCAATGCCCAGTTGATATAACTCTGAATAAACATCAATTGTGCTTATTTTTACCCCAAAGTGGTAACCATCGGAAATTGGTCTCAGCCAACCAGATTTGACTTGTTAAACGATAAGTGCGAGTGTTGAACACAACACGAAAATCAGCAACACTATAATCACCCTGGTCAGAATGGCGCGGAATGAATACCCGGTCTGCCGTCCCAGGCGAACCTAGATGAGCTACTTCGTCATATTCGGACAACAGGTCATCTAGAAATCTCAAGGGTGTCAGACCCCTTAAACTGAGATGGTGAAGGATGAACCGAAGGCCAACGGCAGCGCTCAATCCTGTAATGGATACTGATGGTCACGTGTCCTTTGGGTATCTCATTAATTGGAACGGACCCTCCATGGAATAAATAACTTGTTACGAAGCAACCAATGTGAGAACCTTAAACAGCGGAGAGACCCTAAGCTGCAACAAAGCAGACATTACTGCCATCTAGGAAATAAAATGGGATTGGCCGGGCAAAAAGAGGATGAAAAATTGTGACATCTACTACGGACTGTGTTATAGTGAGCAGAAACAGCGACTATTCGGATTTGTTATAAGTGGCAGTCTTATGTTTCCAAGACATTGCGAACGCATTGTAACAATTCGCAACAAGGCCGAATTCGCCAACATAAGCCTTATATGCGCTCACGCCCCGACGAAGGACAAAGGTGATATAGCTAAAGATTGCTTCTAAAAGCTCCTTGACAAAACTTATGACCGACTACCGAAGTGCGATGTTGAAACCATGCTGGGAGATTTTAACGGAAGGGTAGGAAGAGAAGTCATCTTTAGCAGTATTGTCGGAAAACACAGCCTACACGACAACACGTCTGGCAACGGACCTTATTGACTTCGCTACGGAGCCGCTATAGCCAGCACACCGTTTCCTCACCTCGATATACATAAGGGGACGTGGCGGTCTCCTAATCAATAGACAAGATAGATAGACAAGAGGGACGTATCCAGTATTTTGGAGGGGCTAACATCGACTCGGACCACTACCTTGTTGGAGCCAATTTAAGAATGCAGGTATCCACCACGCCACAACAAACCAGAAATACTGTGAAAAAAAATGAGTGTCGAAAGACTGTAATCGCAAGAGACCACCAAGGCTTTGAGGAACGCGTATCCCTTAACCTCTCGATTCACACCATACCACCAGCCTTATGTCGAAGAACAATGGCAACGATGCCAACAAGCCATTAGATCAGCCGCAACTGATGTGACAGGGGTTTCTTGCCACCAGCAAGAAACCCCTGGTTTGATGAGGAATGCCGACGGATGCTCGCAGCCAAGAACGAGGCCTACAAGACTAAGCTGCAGATGAAAACGAGAGCTGCCATTGAGCTCTATAGGCAAAGAAGAAGGGAAGAGCACCGGCTTTTCAGAAATAAGAAAAAATAGCAAGAAAAGCGAGCGATCGAGGATATAAAGAGGTGTCACCTCAGGAAAGATGTTCGCAAGTTTTACCAAAGTATAAAACATAATACAAGGCTTGACCAGAATCCATTCGAGATGAACAAGGAAATATCGTAGTTGGAACACAGTCGATGCTGAGGATATGGAAGAACCACTTCTGCAGACTGTTAAAAGGCGATGACGATCAACATTTAGGCCAGGAAAGTCCACAACGAACCAAATTTTCACATTTCGGCAGATCCTGGAAAGAACCCAAGAAGTCCAAATCGATACCCACCACCTATTTATCGAAAGCCGCATACGACAGAATTTATAGAGACATACTATACAGATCCATTTGATATACCGCCCAAACTCGTCGGTCTGTGTAGGATGACGAGGGAGAATTCTCGCTGCTCAGGGTCAGAAATAAATGTCACTGTTTCCATTCTCCTTTTTCCGGGAATATTCTGTCGTATTTCCGGGATAGCTGTAATGTCTACACTGTGGCAGTATAGGACTTCTGTTAGTTAGGCTGCATACGTTTTGTAAAGTATGGTCGTCAACAGTAAAATCATTCCTTTCCGAGTCTTTTGGCTGTTTCTAAGCAGTTTCTAACATGATAAACCAATAGATAGCGCCAACCCATATTTTGACGTAAGAACACCAGGCTGGACAACCATCCATCACACTTTACTACGTTATACAACATTCCTCGTAAAAAGTTTAAAATAGATTTCAATAAACCAACAGCTGCAAATTGAAATGTACACAGAACATTCTGAAACAGTTGTCACTTCATGTATGTCAAACAAAGTTTTTGTTCGATCACAGTTGCATCACTGTACCTAGAATTTCTGCACATCTGTTAGCTTCATTATGTAATAACAAATCGATAGCAGTAAAATATACGTTTCCACCTTTTACGGAACAAGTTCAATGATGAGCTCAGCGCGCTCTGTCAGAAATGACTAATGCAATGCAATAAACTTTATGACATTCGATGCATTCATCTGTTTACAGCTTTTCCACTTAATGCATGCTATATAGCATTCTCTTAAGTTTTTTTTTGTTTTAGTAAATTGTTGATCTCAATAGCTAAACTCTTTTTCTGTTGCTAACAAAAGCCTATGAAGAGTTCCAAACTTGTTTTACGGAATTATCAATTAACATGATTTGATATTTTCAAACCCGAGTTGACTTTCACATTTTCGCAGACTGGTATGGCTTTGACGGATCGATCTAATCAATCTTCGAAAAGCGGCTGTCATTAGAGTGATAACATCCATATATCAAGAATTTTGACAGTTGATGTTGTGCTGACTTTTTATATATCTAGCGACTTGTCAACTGTCATCTGTCTTTGGTATCTATGCTTGAATTTTTAACACCTGTCAGGGTGTCTTATTGAAATGCACTTAATTGATTTTGTTTTCCGAGAGGATACTTCTGTCAGACATGTTTGTGGCAGTGCATTGTAATCCCATGTTTGCTCTGTTAATGAAATACATTGGGTTTGCGTATTTATTGTCAAATAGGGAGGTTAATAAATTTAACTCGATCTTTATTTTAAGAAGTCGGGATTTTAGGAAATATTTACTAAACTATAAAAAAATATTTTCTAAGTGACATCTAAAAAAAAATAAATCGTCAAATCCGACGATTTTGAACGTCTCTGGAAAGGTCTAGCTATAGAAATCGAAACACTGTTGTATTCAGTTTCAAAAAATCTACGGTTAGCAGTGGAGTTGTATCCATAAACCGATTCTTTCGAGTTACCTATTGAAGTTAAATCTTGCATATATACTTGACAATCAATTTGACAGAGCATTTTTTTTTTAAATTTCACCTTGGCATACAACCCATTGATAGGTTTTTGATTGCATTCAAAGTTACACCTCCACTTATTCATTTTAGCTTTAGGTAGACTTATATAGTGTTGCAGGTTATATACTCTTAAATTTCCTCCTACATGGCTATTTTGACACGATCCACATTCATCTCTCATTAAAAGGTCAACACACCTCACATGCCTGCATCCGAAGTGTAGTGATTGCGCATGCAAACTCTAATAGCCTGATGCTGTTCGTGCAAAAAGATGAGCTCCTGGACATCTTTGTATCACTGAAGAATAAAAAGTCGGCGGGAGAGGACGGGGTCCCAAACGTCGTGTTGAGACACCTGCCAATAGAGGCAGTCGATATTTTCACCGCGCTGTTTAACAATGCACTGAATAATGCACATTATCCGGTGCACTGGAAAACGGCGGTGGTACATCCTATCCCCAAAAAGGACAAGCACAGAACAAACCCTGCAAATCTTCGGTCAATAAGCCTTCTGCCGAATGTAAGCAAGGTATTCGAGAAGATAGTCAATAGGGCTCTGCTTGAGTGGGTCGAGGAAAATAAAATTATCCCGGAAAATCAGTTTGGTTTTCGAGCATGCATAGGTCATGCCTCGACCTATTCATGCCGCGTCGAAACTAGTCTCCGACATCCAATGGAATAAATCCAAAGGACAATGCACAGGGGCCTGTCTGGTTGACTTTGAGAAGGCCTTCGACACCGTATGGTTAGAAGGGTTTTTCTACAAGCTAACCAGACTTGGCATGCGTAAACCCATGCTATATATGATTTATGAAATGCTTATGGGAAAGACTTTACTCGAAGTACGTAACTTCGAGTAAAGTCTTTGAAATTAAAAACGGTTTACAACAGGGGGCGGTGAACTCCCCGATATTGTTTAACATTTATACAAGTGATCTTGTAGGTTCCCTTAGTCACGCTATAGCGTATGCAGATGATCTGGTGGCGTACAGATCAGGTCCGAAAATCGGAGTCATCAACATACTTTGGCAACGTGACTTCGATCACATCAAGGGATATTGCGACGATTGGAAATTGAGGATCAATTTCCAAAAACCGAAACAATTCTGTTCAGGACCCCAGTGCAGAGGGCTTCTTACGATACCAGAAAAAACTGGAAAAAATTGTGCATCATTGGACAGCATGGACGGCCGTTGGCGCTGAGAACTGAAGTCAAATACCTTGGCATCTGGCTTGACAAGTTTCTGTATTTTAATAAAAATGTGGGTGCTTGTCTGGCTAGGGCTAGGGGGGCTCATGCTCTGACAAGAAGATTGTTTCAAAGCAGTCAACTTGATTCAAGGGTGAAAGTCATTTGCTACATGGCCCTCATAAGGCCGATCATCGCCTACGGTTGTCCTGTGTGGTTCAATATTTCACCATCCTACATGGAAAGGATACGGCTGTTTGAGAGGCGTTGTCTCCGATCCCGCTTAGGATTGTACCGAACGCCGGACTCCGAGTACATAAAATATTATCGCAACGAGGTTCTTTACAATGGGGCCCTGCTGAACAGAATCGACAATTTCCTTATTAAGGTGATTCGAAGACACGCTGCAAGGGCGATGGCTAGCGACAACAGCCTGATCTTTGGGGCTTATTACCCCAATGAAACATACATGGAGAGTACGCTCGTGTCGGGCTTTATTCCACCAGAGGCGTTTATTTATATCGATTCGTTAGGGTTGGTACAGGACAGGAACGGTATCCCGGTTTTATACCACCGCTACCGTGACGAGCGTGACAAGCGGCTAATCCGCGACGGGTATGTCCGGAGCTCCTCCGCTTTAGCACTTCGGTATCGGATCGCGATAGGACCGATGCTGAAAGGCAGAGTACGGAATTTTGGTGGCTGCATGAGGGAAGTGATTCTGCACTTCCTCCTGACTTTGCGGACTTTTAGTCCACTCCTTAATGTTTAAGAAATTTTAAAAATTTGAAAAAAGGTCTGGGGCGGGGCATGTGCACCATATTGGCGTACAATATGGTGGAATACATGCAGCCTGGGGGCCAAAAGTCTCGATCGGGATGGTGACCCCTCGGGGCATATATGCAACGAGTGCTTGCCACCCCGATTATAATTAAGTTAGGTGTAAGTAGTTTTAAGTAGTTTTAAGTAGTATTAAGTAGTATTAAGTAGTATTAAGTAGTCTTAAGTAGTCTTAAGTTAGTTTTAACCTAGATTAAGCTTTTTATATAAAAAACAAAAATGTCGTATAACAAAGTTTTTTTTTAATTTTCTTTGAAAATTAAAATATATTACACAAATAAACAAAAGATAAATTTAAGCCGAAAGGCAAAATAAAAAACTACTAAATATTAGCTTAGAGCGCCCGCTTAGGGCCGATAGGTTAATTTAAGAAAAAAAATTGTTAATTATAAGTTAGATTTAATCATTTTTGTCAAGTTTTAAGTTAGTATTTTAAGATAATAAAAAATGAATTTAAAAAGTAAAATAGTGTGTGGAGGAAGCGTGATTATACATGCAGACATGCGTAGTCTATGGGCCCTATAAATCTAAACTGATACTAAATTTCCCTTCCTACAAATTTCACCCCTGGCTGAGTTTTTCGACAGCACTAAAAACGTAACGACTTCCTACCTTAGCGTTAAAATTACCTGAAGATATCTTATAACCTTACTTCGACAGTCTCTTAAAATGTTTGTCAAGGATGTCGTCAAAACTTATTCTAACCGGTGATCTTTTAAGAGCTAAGTTTTTCAGGTTGGCAGAACTGGTTAGTAATGGCGACCAAACGTCACCTGCCATTTAATCATGGAAAGACTTACAAACGAGCAACTATTGCAAATTATTGAAATTTTATATCAAAATTCGTGCTCTGTGAAAAATGTGCAAATCGGCTGTTTTATCGAAAAGTTGTGTTCAGCGATAAAGCTCATTTCTGGCTCAACGGATACATAAATAAGCAAAACTGTCGCATCTGGAGTGATGAACAACCACAATCCTCAATTTTCCTAAGAACTTGTTTCCTGTACACAACCAATATTTCTTCAGCCACATTTGATACAGTCCTCGGTTTAGCTCCGTTCAGTACAACTGGGATGATCACTGTCCTATATAGGATATACTTAGTTATTATCATCCCCTTCCCATCCTACCGCCTTAGTGACAACGAAAGCCACTACACTTAAATTTTATACGCAATTTTCCTAAAATTAGTCGAAAAACCCAATTTCATCAACTCGCCTTAAGAAGCATGTAAACGAAAAGAACCTCCACCATCTGCTCTTCTCTCCATGTCAACGTCAACTCTGTGTTCCTGGTTCACGTCAAACCGTATAAACATTAAAAACTCCCAATGCACAGCGTGTACTTGTTCCTGATCACTTAACAGGTTTCTAAACCAAAAAAAATAACCGACAATTTGAATCCTCAGGATCAAATTTAGACCAACCCCCCTCCCCTCCAATAACATGATCAATAATTCGCACACGCACACAGGACCTCAACGATTGCATGTCATTTGATAGCCTTCCAAGGACCTACAGTTTCACTCCATAGCCTGCAAACATGTTGGTACTTTTGAAAAGCGATTGCATGCAGGTGTCTCCTCCGCCTGAAGGAAAGGAGCACCTTGCTGCATACCATCCATCGTCATGCTTACGGTTTGCGTTGCATTGGTATCTCGGCACCACACACAGGTACCATCTCCGCAACCAGAAACACAGTCCAGCAGTCGCTATACCGCTAACCCTTTCCGTGCAAATCCCTCTTCGATCCAGAAGTTGGTTAGGTTACCTCACTCGTCTTATAAGCGCGTAGAATCGTCGTCGACTCTCCCTCCTCCAGACTGGTTTTCTAGTGTTTTTTAGCCTCGTAGTCGCAAGAGTCGCCTTTGCTTCGCGTGTTGTGTTTTGGTTTTTTATACGAGACGAGTGTGCATGCATCCAAAACATTAAAATAGAACGAACTGCGAAACGGAGACTAATGAAAATCCAACAAAAAAAAACGAAGGGAATAACAACAAAGCACCGCAACAACGAAGAGGAGAATCCAACAACAAAACAGAAGAAGAAAATAATTCAAAACACAAAAAAAGCAAAAAAAAAAATGGAGGAAAAGAAAGAAAACAAGAAAATGTGGAATAATGTAAAATGAAATATCCTACAAGCACACAGATACACTATCCAAAGGCAAAGAGCTAAAACGGTGGAGTATCGATCTGTGTGCATTTGGTACGTCGAATATAGGGTGGCAAACCTGCATGGCAGGCAAGGCAGAACCGCAGAAGCCGAACACACTGAGCACGCACACAAATGCTCTGGAGCGCACAATGCGAGTATCACAGTCAGACCAGCACCAGGCCAGACCAGACCAGACCAGACCAGACCCCAGTAACCAGGTCCCAGAGCAGAAGAACAGCAGAGAAAATAACTCGTCGACGTCGTCATCGCTGTCGTCGTCGTTGAAACGTTCACGTTCAGCTCAGCCTTAGCAATAGCATTCGGCATTGTATCGGTAAGATACGAAAATTCGAAGTATCGTGTCGGTCGGTCGGTCTCGGTTTCTTATAACTTCGACTTCGATTCACGTTGCGTACGGTTCCGTCGTAGTCGTATCGTAGTCGTACTACAACGGCATACAGCTTTGTTCCAACAAGCAGCCCGGTATGTATAGCGAAACGTGTGCACACGAGGGTATGTTAGAGATACAAAGCATGTGGTACATAGATAGATACAGATGTGAGTATATAGATGGATATGCCATGCCATGCCATACCTTGGTTTTGGATCGGTTTTTTGTCTTTTGTTTGAAAAGTAATACCAGTGCTGTGCAGCTGTGTGAGGTCTTCGTTTTGCTTCTTTGGATTTTCTTCTTCTTCTTCGTTTCGTTTTTATTTTTTTTTTGTTGTTTTGTTCTTCTGTTCTTTTTGTTCGTAAACACGTATCTATCTATCTTGAGGAGAAACTGAAGAAATATTTCGGAAGGGTACGACCGACGAAAATGCCGATGACGATGATTGCACGATGGCGAGGACGAAGAGACGACCTTTTTGTTTTTTTTTTTTTTTTGGGAGAAAATTAGTGTTTCAACATTTTTGAGGCAGAAGACAGAAATTTTTCGTTTTTTTTCGAAAATTTCAAATATCTGCGGAGAAAGCTCTGTGGGGCATGTGTTTAGATGTGAGGAAGGGTTAGTTATTTCAGAGGGGTGAGGTGTTTAATCAAAACCCTTTGATGATGGAACATGAAAGGTATTTGTACCAAAAGACGTATTTTCTGAATTTGAGTTGGATTTTTATTGCAGAGACGGGGTAAGAAAATCACTGCAAGGCACACAGAATCGGTGGAGTTTGGAATCGGCTTTAAAGTTTAGGTCCCATTATTTGTGTCAAAAATATAACATCCCACTTAGAAGTGAATGGAGAAGCTATGATTGAGGCTTAAGGCTTTATATGGGCCGTTGATTCCTAAGATACCTAGGTATCGATGCGATGGCGTAGCATTTATTGCGTTAAACGGCTAAGCATAGAGCCCCTGATTCAAATCACGAAAGTGACAACAACTACGTTTTTTTTCACTGCCCCACTTCTTGCGAAAATCTGACGAACATGCAAGAGTATCTATAAAACGGTCATGCGACTTACTTACTTAAGTGGCGATACAGTCCGGAATGAACCTGGGCCTAAACCAACAAGTCTCTTCAATAAGCCCGATCCTTAGCTAACTGCCTCCAGTTGCGCACTTCAAGTTCGTTGAGGTCGGTTTCTACTTGTGCGCTCCACTTAAGGCGAGGTCTTCCTCTACTGCGTCCGACGTCTAGCTGGGAATCGAAGGCTCTGCTAGCCGGAGAATTGGTGTTCATTCGCTCTACGTGTCCTAGTCATATTAAACGTCCAACGCGGATTTTTTTGCGTCTCCATAGCCGCCATGAATCATGATCGTTTTTGGTATCGAATGTTTCGGTGAGGTTGAAAGCGAGAGTTCTGAATCGTCATTCCCCAAAAAACGGACGAGTTTCGGCGGTTTAACTACGAAAAGTAGATACGGGTTTATATAGTTCGTCACTGTCGTATGCGGCTTTGAAATCGATGAATAGGTGGTGGCTGTCGATTATGACTTCTTGGGTTTTCTTTTGAGAATCAGTGTGTGAAGATTTGATCAGCTGTGGACATACTGACAAGGGCCTATCAGGCTGTAGGTAAATGGTTCCAGACGTTCACATATTACAGCAGACAGGATCTTGTTGGTGATCTTGAAGAGACTTTAGATAAATATTACTGTCCTCACTTCACTTAGGTCGGGTGTTTGATAGTTTTTGCTGTCGTCGCCAATATTTAAGGGTTCGTTCTGCCTGACAGCCAATCTCCCGCTGCCAGGCATACGTCATTGCGGTTTAACAGTCTGCAGAAGTGGTTTTCACCTATCCTCAGCATCGACTGTATCGCAACTACGATATTTCGTTGTTTATCCCTGGCTTTGACGTTTTAAACTTTGGTAAAACTTGCGAACATCGTTCCTGGAGTGGCACCTCTCTATATCCTCGATCGCGCTCTTTTCTTGCTCTTTTTTCTTCTTTTTGAAACGCCAGTGTTCTTTCCTTCTTCTTTGCCTATAGAGCTCAATGGCAGCTTTTCACCTGCAGCTTAACTAGGTAGGCACGAGAAACCTATCACATCAGTTGCGGCTGATCTAATGGCTTGTTGACATCGTTGCCATTCTTCTTCGACTTTCGATGTTGGTGGAATGGTGTTCATCGAGAGGTTAAGGGATAAGAGTTCAGCAAAGGAGTTTGCGGTCTCTTCCTGACAATACTAGATACATAAGTCTTCTCTTTCAACCTTTGCGTTGAAATCTCCCAGCACGATTTGAAAATCGTACTTCGGTAGCTGCTCATAATTTTTGTCAAGAAGCTCATAAAAGAAAATGGCGCCTGATCGATTACATCGAGAGGTGCCACTCCAAAAATGATCGCAAATTTTCCAAAGTGTAAATCATCAAAGCCAGGGATTCAAGGCTCGAATAGAATCCTGTCGAGATGAACAAGAAAATATCGTAGGATGAGACACAGTAGATGGAAGAACCACTTCTGCTGTGCGTTAATCGGCGATGACGAACATTCCCCCACTGTCAGATAGAAGGAACCATTGAATATTGGCGACGACAGCGAAAGCTACCAACCACCCGATCTAAGTGAAGTGATGATTGGAATATCTAAACTGAAGCCTAACAAAGCTGCAGGAAATGACGGCCTTTATAAAGTTGGCGGAGATGACTTCTGGTGTGATGAAAGTATGCCTGAGGAATGGAACCTCAGCATCGCGTGCTTAAACCTCTGAACTGCGCCAAACCGGTATAAATCGGCTCATCGTCGCCTACAATATCCTATCTGCCGTAACATGTGAGTCCCTGAAAGCTTCTACCAACAACCTGATCTGTCCTTATCAGTGTGGTCTTCACACTTCGTCCGATACTGGAAAAAACCGAAGAAGTCCAAATCGATACCCACCACCTATTTATCGATTTCAAAGCTGCAAACAGCATTTATAGAGACGAGCTATACAGAGTCTAGTTTTAGTTTACCGCCCCAACTGGTCCACCTGTGCAGGATGACGATGGAGAATTATCGCTGCTTCATCAGGGTCGGAAACGACCTCACCGACACATTCGATACCAAAAAAGTATTTAGGCAAGGCTATGCACTGTCATGTGACTTCTTTAACATCATTCTTGAGAGGATTGTGCAAAACTCTTGAGCCAACACCAGAGGCACAATCTTCCATAAATCGGTGCAACTACTAGTCTGCTCCGACGATATTGACATCATTGGTCGAACTCAACGTGATGTCATAGCCACGTTGGCTTGAATAAAGATGGAAGCGGCAAAATGGCTTTAGCTGTAGATGAAAGTAAGACTAAGTGTAGGCTGTCAACACAAAAGGACGCAAAACATCGACGAATCGACAGAACTTTATCATTGACAGATATAACATTGTGACAGTTCGCGACTTTGTCTACCTTGGCTCCGCTATTTAGTCTGTCAGCAACATCTCGTCAGAAATTAAACGAAGACGCTGTACGCTGTTTCTTCGGGATATGAGGGCAATTTAGTAGTAAAGCCCTAACTCGAACTACTGGGATACAAGACCCTGATCATTTCAGTCTTGCTCTACGGCGCTGAAGCATAGATTGTATCAAAAGTAGATGAAGAAATTGTTGGTCGATTGGGAAAGAAAATTTTTCTTTGGAGACGAAGATTCAACCAAGCTGTACCGCGACATACTCGTAGTCAAAAAACGTCGCATTGGACTACTAAGATGGCTCGGTTATGTAGGGCCAGACGTCGGAAGCAGTAGGGTAAGACCTCGTCTGAAGTGGCGCAAGTATAAACCGACCTCAACCATTTTGAAGTGTGGAACTGTAGGCAGTTAGATAATTGGAGTTGGTTGAGGCCCAGGTTCATCGCGGACTGTAGCGCCAGTTAAGTAAGCAAGCACATATCAAGAAAATGCTAACTAACTTCGAATTTTCAAACATTCTTTGACAACATGTTTGTTCACTTCTTTTCTTGTGATCTGTCATTTGCTAATCTGTCATTGTCAGCTTGTGTATAGTCATCTCGAGTGTGGTGTTCCTTCAGAATGACAGAATTCTGTAATAACCTAACCATGATAAAACCATCTTGTCAAATAATGGGTCCGCCATCTAACGTTTTTTTTTCAACTAGTGCTTATTTCGTGAATGGTAACACTTAGCTCATGTCTGATTTGACAGATAATTAGTTTCATCCTTCCGCTGAACAACGCTGGGAAATATTGCGATATTACTTTGAAAATCATGGTAATGATGCAGAATGTGTGAAGAAGAGAAGCTCCGTCAGCTCCGTATGTTCGTTATCTTGTGAAAAAAGTGAAAGAAACTGGCATCCTCATCGATAAACCAAAGCGTGAAAAGCCAAAAACAGTGCGTACACCCGAGAATATTGCTGCTGTGGCAGAAAGTGTGCGTGAAGCGCCATCAACATCAATTCACCGTCGTTCTCAACAATTGAACATTTCGGAGACATCAATGAGACGAATTTTGCATAAAGACCTTGGTATGACGCCATACAAAGTCCAATTGGTTCAGGAGTTGAAGCCAACTGACCATCCAATGCGTTTTCGCTTCGCTAAGTGGGCCTGCGATCGACTTAGAGAAGATGCCGATTTTGCCAAACAAATCATCTTTTCAGATGAAGCTTATTTTGATCTTGGCGGGTATGTAAACAAGCAAAATTGTCGCATTTGGGGCACAGAAAACCCGCACGCATACATTGAAAAGCAGATACCCCAAAACGAGTCACTGTGGTCCAGAGGCATAATTGTGCCATTTTCTTCTAAAATGAGCAACGAGTGGCCGTTACAGTCAATGGCGATCGTTATCGGGCCATGTTGAACGATTTTTTGTTCACAAAAATTGAAGAGGAGGATATTGGCAACATTTGGTTTCAACAGGACGGCGCTACGTGCCACACAGCCGAAGCTACACTCGATGTTTTGTGCCCTGTTTTTGAAGATCGCATTATCAGCCGCAGAGCTGATGTCGTTTGGCCACCTCGGAGCTGCGATTTGACACCGTTGGACTATTATTTATGGGGTGGCGTAAAAGATAAGTGTTACGCCGACAAGCCAGAGACAATTGACGCTTTAAAGGCCAATATTCGTGAAGCTATTGGTGAAATACAGCTGCACACAATCGATAATGTGCTTAAAAATTGGACCGATCGTGTAGGCTACTGCATGGCCAGCCGAGGCAGCCATTTGTATGAAATTATTTTCCATTATTAACCGGAAGGATTGTACTTTAAAATAAAAAAAAAAAAATTTGAGAAAATATTCAGTAGTTTTTTTTATAGCATTTTCAAAAAAAAAAAGTTATTTGGCGGAACCTTCAAAATGTTGTTCCATTATTTTTGTGGTTCAATTATCCTTTGCAATGAAAGTTAGGCCGTAAACGCGGCCTATAAATAATTGCTCCTCCATTCTATTTACAAGACTCAATGTTAGAGATGCGCTTTGAGTAACCCCTGAGGTTCAATAAGTTTAAAGAATGTCGAGTTAAGCATTTTGAAATAAAAAATAAAAAAATGTATGAAAGCAAAAAGTAATTTAAAATATAAAAATATATATAAATATATTTAAATTGTAATAATTGGATTCATGATTTTAAAAGACTAAACGATTTATTAAATAACCTGCGTTCAACCGAATTGATACTTACTGGAGATATTAATGGGAGAATCGGTTTAGCTCAAAATAATTTTGTAAACGCGTATAATTCACTGTCGAATAACTCAACCCGAAAGTCTTAGGATGAAATCCGCGATGTCAAAGGTGACAAAATTCTCGAACTAGCAGATGCTTGGGACTGCAAAATTTTAAATGGCTGCTCTGAAGGCGACGCAAGTGGGGAATTCACCTTTATTCGTGGCACAGCAGATTCAGTTATTGATTATTGCATTCTATCAGGATGCTGTTGTTCGCAACTCAGTAATTTCCAAGTAGCAACGAAAACGTTTTCCGACCATATGCCTTTAGAAGTTTAGCTCAAGGTTTCCAGCGAGGCCACTCAAGAAGCCACGGCCCGTATTGCTCTTCTGCCGAAGTTGCTTCGGAGACACAATTACCAACACAACCTTAACATAGAACTGCGCAAATTGCACGAGTTGAATATTCTTCCTGGAATCGATGACTTAACGGAGATGGTTAAAAAGGCTGCACCACCAAACACACCCACGAGCGCAAACGGCAAAATCAACCAAAAAAAGTGGTTTGATATGGAATGTATGTAAGCGAGGAGCAGATCATTTTCATTTTTAAAATTGATAAGAATTTACAATAGTTCCACGTTCAAAGCTCTCTATACGGAAGCAAATAAGAAGTACAAACAACTTTGCTATAAAAGAGATTTCATTCGATCAACAACAAATTGCCTTCATTAACCGATCAAGATCATCAGCCGACTTTTGGAAAGCTGTTAACACTATTAATGGCAAAACGAACCGATTAACACTAGGATTGGAAGCAGAGCAGTTAAGAGACCATTTTAAAACTCTTCTCAACTCAGCACAGATATCTCCATCCCCACAATATGCTTCACACATGATAGTTGATGTATTTTTGGATGAACCGTTTACGGTTTCGTTATTGGGAACTCCAAGGATAATAAAGCACCAGGAAATGATCGCATTCCTTTTGAATTCTATAAGAATTACATATTGGAATTCCGATCAGCTCTTACCCTGGAAATCAACCGAATTTTCGAAACAGCTGATGTTGCAATGACTTTCCAGAAAGCGATTATTTTTCCACTACATAAAAAAGGAAACTACGACGACCCAGCAAACTATAGGGGGATTTCGTTTCTTAACACATCTGCCAAGCTGTTTGCCAGTTTACTTTTTAGTAGAATTACCGACTGGGTGGAAAATAAGAAGGATCTCTTGGAGTTTCAAGCGGGTTTCAGGAGAAATTATTCAACGGTTGACCAAATATTTTCGCTGATCAACTTAAGCGAAATTTATAAAAAGAAAATAAAAAGCTTTACGCGTTTTTTGTAGATTTTCGAGCTGCTTTTGATTCGATTCCGCGTGAAATGCTTTTCTACAAGCTCTATAAATATAAAGTCTCATCCAAGGTGATAAACGTGATAAGAGCTATGTACAAAAATAATTCTGCTTATATTTGGGATGGCAGCCATTTGTCGGAAGAATTTGAGACAACAATGGGTGTCAAACAAGGATGCGTCCTAAGTACATTGCTATTTATTTTGTACATAAACGACATTACTGAGTACGTTAAAGGAGGAATCCAACTAAGTGGAACTCAAATTCCAGCACTAATGTTTGCTGACGACATCGTATTTCTTTCGGATACAGTAGATACCATGCAGTTAATGATAAATATGCTAGATTCTTATTGCAGAACGTGGAATTTGACAGTTAACTTAGAGAAGTCAAAGATGATGATATTCAGAGATGGCTGGGGAAGATATGCTCAAAACGATAAATGGATATTTCAAGGGGAGCAAATCGAAATTGTCAAGCAGTATAAGTATCTTGGAGTTGTGATTACCCCCAACTTGAACATGAACATGCACCTTAAGATTAAACTTGCAGAAGCTAAAAGGGCAATTTGTGCGATTTGGGGAAAGTATATTAATAATAAAAATATCTCCCACATATGTAAACAGAAAATATTTCGGGCTACAGCAACTTCGATCCTTCTATATGCATCGCAAGCTTGGGGATACTGCTCATTTGAAGTCGTAGAAAATTTTTTACGTTTTTTTATCAGGAGAATTTTAAGATTACCGAGTAGCTGCCCCAACTACATGATATAACGGGTGATCCAAGTAGAGGTACTTTTTTCAATAGCCTTTTTTGACAGATCACGTGTGAGTCGTGTCATGTTATTTTTGTTTAGTATTGTTTGGCATTTAATAATGGAAAGACTTACGCGTGAACAACGTTTACAAATTGTTCAACTTTATTATGAAAATTCACGTTCTGTGAGGAATGTGTTTCGTGCTCTTCGCTCAACTTATGGTCAACATAATCGGCCTACTGAGCGTACTATTCGCAACACCATCACCCATTTTGAGACCCAGCATTCATTATTGGATAATATTCGACCGAATAGACCACGTCCAGCACGCTGTGAAGAAATTGTAGCGGCCGTAGCTGAGAGTGTACACGAAGACCGTGGAGAGTCGATTCGGCGCCGTTCGCAGCAACTCGGACCATGATAACCGACTATTTGATGCCTGATATTGAAGCTCGTGATCTCGGCGACATTTGGTTTCAGCAAGATGGCGCCACTTCCCACACATCGCATCAATCAATGGACTTATTGAGAGAACATTTCGATGAGCACATAATTTCACGTTTTGGGCCGGTCGATTGGCCACCAAGATCGTGTGATATCACACCGTTAGACTTTTTCCTGTGGGGATATGTAAAGTCAAACCCGCTTCGATTCAGGTCTTGGAGGAAAACATCACGCGTGTCATTCGCCAGTTACCAGTCGAAGTGCTCGAACGAGTGATCGAAAATTGGACTCAACGGATGGACCATCTGCGACGTAGCAACGGCCAACATTTGATAGACATAATCTTCAAAAAATAAATGCCAAAGAATGTTCTTTCAAATGATAATAAACATTCTCCATTAAATTTGAATTTTCTGTGTTTTTTTCTTTAAAAAAGTACGGAACCTCGAAATGGATCACCCTTTACTTGGAAACGGGAGTGGCACTACTTTTTCTGGATACACTCAAATTCCATTTCGATCATATCATAAAAGTCATGGCAATGAACCCAGAACGCCTGCTCAGAATAGTGAATTCTTCAATACAAAGTCAAATGTGTTCAAGAGTGGCAAGTTCTAGGATTGGAATGCGGTTATGACTTTTCAGTTAGACCAAACGAACAGTCGAGTCTACTAAAACAAAAATTTAACGACTTATTGGAGAAAACGGGCCAACGAATCTACGATACTTTTGTAAACGAAGCACAGTCATCGCAATACAGAGCTTACTATAGTCGATTGGAGCATCATTTCCAGACTAGGACATATTTTTTGATCAGCAATTCCACTGATAAGATAAGCACAATCTTTAAAATAAGAGGAGAACTTCTTAATCTAAATTTTATACCGCACCGTCCCGAACTACCAATTTTATGCAACCTGTGCAACCTAAAAGGAGCGTGAGGATGTTTTCCACTTCATCGCGAGATGTCCCGTCCTAAAAGAATTTCGCTTCATTTTCTTTGGTGTACAGGTGCTTGATTTAGACGAAGCAATGAGTATCCTTAATGGCGAAAGAGGTTGGGACATTCTGTACAACTATACAGTAAACGCAATGCGGTACAGAAATAGATGAAAGCTGTTAACTTCAGCACATCAAGAATTGTCTTTGTTTTTCCTAATTTATATGTGTAAAATCTAAAATTAAACAAAATAAATAAATATCTAAGTAAATAATGTCATACTGGTAGACGGCTCAAAAGCCAAACCATAGAGACTAGGATTGTATGAAATATGAAATATGAAAGAAATAAAAAAAATCGATTTAACTTTACTAACTAAAAACTAATTTAAAATGGGAATGACCACTGTTGACCGCAGCTTTTTTACATAATAGGTACCAAATTTTACAATCGATGATTGACTATCGATAAATGTCGATTTTCTATGCCCATATGACCCTCGTAAGAAAACCATCAAAGCGACGTTGTCAGATGAATTCCACCGTCTCGGCACCGGCTTTATTTCGAGAGAATTTGAATATCTATTCATTAACATATAAGTATGATGGTAGTCGATCTATACCTAAATTGCTACTTTATGATAACGAGTCAGAAATGTACCAAAATTTGATGTAAGAACCAGCATTGACCACCATCTTCATGCAAATGTTCCAATTTAAATCACAATTCATGCCTATTAACCCAGATTCTTACCGATTGGGACTTACAAAAATAAACCGTTTTAAATCAGATTTCTGTAAAAAAAAAAAAAAAAAACATCTACTCTCCCAGTAAGTAATTCCATTTCATTGTGTCGCAATAAATGCACATCTGCTATTCAAACTTCAACCCAACCTACCACTAATCTGGTCATGGAAAACCTGTAGGTGCACACAACAACATCATCCGTCCACCTACCTTGTAATTCACCGAGAGAAAACCTCCAAGAAACCGACAACTGCCAACCAGCAACAACAACAACAAACTAATAAATAATAACAAACTAATTTGAATTTTTTGCGCATTTCGCCATATAGGTTATCTTTAATTTTTATCTTTCATTTTTTTTTGTTTGTTTTCTTCGATTCTGGTTTTTTTTTAATAATCTTCTTCACCTCTTTCTTTGGGTGATTTTGTAGAAGTTTTTTTTTTTTTTTTTGATTTACAATTTTTTTTTCTTGTTTTATAATATTTTTTTTTTTTATTTTTTATATTTTAAAAACTATTTTAACATAATCCGCCTATAATACAATAACATAGAAAAAATATTTATTTTTTCTTTTAAAAAAAAAATATAAAATTGTTTAATATTTAAATGAGAAATAAAAAAAAATTGACATAAGTAATTTTTTTATACAAATTTTGATAAAACAAGGAAAAAACTATTCAACTAAACAGAGAAAACAATAATAGTTTTTTTTTTATATTTTTTAACTTAATAATAGCATGATTCTAGTTAAACAAGTTTCTTTTATTTTTTAGTTTGTCTGTTTCGTTTTTTTTTTGTATTTTTTTTCACAAATTTGTTTTTAACTATTATTCTCTACAAGATTTTCTTAAAATAGTGTCCTTTTTGTTTTGTTTTATAATATAGGTAATCATTATAATTATTTAGTTTAGTAATTAATTTTAATATGTATCACAATAGAAAAGAACGTATTATTTATTTATATAATTGTTTTTGTTTTTTTTTTAATAATTGTTGTTTTTCTCATCTCTTTGTATTTTTTTTTTTTAATCATAAAGTAATAGATTTTTATAATTTTTAAAGTTTTAATGTGTTTTTTTTTTATGTGGTGTATGTTTTTTGGGTTTTAAATTAATAACCACTCATTTGCGACTTTTGATTGCCAGTGTTGTCAGACTCCTGTTTGATGTTATTCAAAGAACCTGAATTGCGTGTTGTTTTCGAATTTGTAGGTATCGAGGTACATCCAACTCTGCAAGCCGGGGGTTTTTTTTTTACGACAGAATGGGTTTCTAAATTAGCTTATATCAACAGGCTCACAAGATATGTCTTCTTTAACAAATATCCCACATTTAGTGACTTCTAAGTTGAATTTCGAACTTCATAAACATCTTTTTGACATTTCCCACCGATTTAGTGTTTGCATTTAATTTCGAACTCAGTAAAGTTCTTCTTTGACATTCGTCACTTATTTAGTTTTTTTTGGCCACCTAGTTCTACTACCCAACCTAACTGCAATGTACAACAGACAAATCATTGCAACTACCTAACCGCAACCTGCGTGATGGGGGAACACACACGACGAGGTAACTTTGATTTTTATGGGAAATTTACGTGCCAAGCCACCTGAAGCGAGAAATTTGCTTCATGCATCGCAAATCAATTTGGCTGTTCCCGAAGACCAGTTCTTTTATGTGAAACTCAAAATTGCGTGTACGCCAATCAGCTATGATGCGGATTATGTTAAGCGGTGTGTTCCTGAAGCAAAACACAAAAAAACTGGATTCTGCTGGGATTTCGAGATAAAACCATGTCGACAGGGATAAACACAACTGAGAGAAGGATTTTTTTTGTGGATCTGTATGGGCAAGGGAAAATTACCTCCTCTGTGTACATGAATAATAGAATACATGAGTTTTTTAGGGGCCTTGTTCGAATTTTCGAAGATGCTTAATTTGATGGAGATTTTAATCTATTTACTTTTAGGAGCCTTAATATGCATACACATGCAGAAAGTAAGTTTTTTTGTAAACCAACAAGTCCTGTCTATCTATTTTTTAAGGTGTTCGAATTTTTGAAATAACTAAGGTATAAGTTAACAGTACATTAGGACAGCCATTTCTCAATTCTGCAGGTTGGAAGTAAGTTACAACTATCAATCTATCATTATAAATAATACATATTTGCTTATTTGAAAAAGAAGTTCGAGTTTTCGAAGTTGTTTGTCCTATCAACAATTCCTGCCTAGGTACCTATTGTTTTTAATGTGTTCGAATATAAGTTAAAAATACATTAGGACAGTTAATTGTGCAGGTTGGAAGTAAGTGACTTATTTGAATAAGAAGTTCGAATTTTCAAAGTTGCTTGTCCTGCCTACCTATTGTTTTTAATGTGTTCGAATATACGTTAAAAATACATTATGTCAGCCATTTATCAATCGTGCCGGTTGGAAGTAAGTCACTAATTTGAATAAGTTGGAATTTTCGAAGCTGCATGTTTTGGTGGAGATTTGAATGTATTTTCTGTTAGAGAATGGCGTTTCAACCGCAAAATGCGTAGGTAGGAGAAAAGTCAGTTGACAGTCATATAATTGCTGTCTGATACTTTCAATTTGTTCAAAATTTCGAATTAGCCTATAATGCATGTAAATATACATTTTCTACATGAAGGTGAAAATTGGTGCTAACATTACAAGTCAAACAAAAAAAAAAAAACAACTTTAACCGGCTTGTTTCTATAAGATGTTCGAAACTTCGAATTTGCCTATAATGGACGTTAAATATACATTTACAACAGGAAGAGAGCAATGATTCAATTCTTCAGTTGGAAAGTAAATTCACACTCTTTACGAGCAATACAATTCCTGCCTGCTTTTTTAATCAGATGTTCGAAATTTCGAATTAGCCTACAATCTAAGTAAAAGTACATTTTCAATATGAAGGTAGGTTGGCGCAAACGCTAATTCAAAAAACTCCTGAATACTAGTTTCTATAAGATGTTCGATTTTTCGAATTTGCCTATAATGTAAGTAAAAGTACATGGTTCAGTCAATTGAGTGCACTTACTTAATTCCGCTGTGAGTATACACACTCTTTACAAGCTTTAAATAAGCTAAATCAACATAATCTACATAATTGTTTTGTTCGATTGTGTAAGTATGATACTCGATTACATTTTACAGCACACGCTCGACATACAATTTTCGAAAAAAAAAAAGACTTTCTACAAGTTGGAGCACCAAAAAACGCCTGTCAAGTATGACACAAACAGCTGTAGCCTGTAATGCTCAAGTTGTGTTCGAAAGTTTCTACTCCCTACTCCCAACAACACTGACAATCCTCCTAACAACCTACATCGCTCCGAATTTCCAAGCTGAAAAAAACATTTTTGACAGTCTAGAGTTTTAACAAAAAAAAAACCTTACCACCCAACAACATCTATGGCAAACTGTCAGAAAAATCAATTAAAAATAAAAAAAAAAGCTATTAAAATGGACGACGATGAGGATGATTATAATGATGATCCTGTAGTACTTTGGTGATGTCAACGACCGTAGCAGCGCTCCGCTAACGCATCATCTCACAAGCCATAATCCGAGATTCAGCTTTGACAGTTTGGGCAGCTTCATAACCACATCGAGTCCCTTCGATGACAACTGCGTGCAACCGTACAAATCGATCGTTTTCAAGTTGACCAGATCGTCGGCCAGTGACTGTAGTCCCTTGTCGGTAATTCGGCTGCACTGTCCGATGTTGAGGTGCTCCAGTTCGTGTAGTGACTTGGCGATCTTGAGCATGCCTTGATCGGTGATTTGGCACTGATTGAGACTCAGCGAGCGCAGTTGGAATAGACCCTGGGCGATGTGTGTTAACGCTTGATCGCTGATCTTGTCGCAAAAGCTTACATCCAGCGAGGCGATCGAACTACCGCCTTCGGTTAGGTAAGCCATACCAATGTCGGAGATATTGTCGCAGGATCGTAGATTAAGGTGTTGCAGCTTGGGCATGCGTGCCAAGTGCTTGAGTCCGCTGTCTGTGATTGAAACGCAGAAACTCAAGTTGATTCGTTTTAGTGACGTTAGACCTTGTGCTATGTGACCGAGCGCCTCATCGCTCAACCGCTGGCAATCCTGCAGACCGAGGTACTCCAGTTCGAGATTGCCCTCGGCGGTTTCCTTGCTAAGGCCGGACAGATGTCCGATGCCCTGATCGCTGATGTGCCAACATGATCGGAGGTTGAGGTTCTTCAGCTTTTTGAGACCCCACGCGATTAGCAGGAGTCCGGTGTTGGTGATGTTACAGCAACCGCCAAGTTCGAGTGTCTCTAGGTTCTTGAGGTGCTGTGCTATCCGGCCGAGACTAGTGTCGGTGATCTGTTTGCAGAGGGAGAGATCGAGTTCTTTCAGATTGGGCAGGTCCATGGAGAACGCATGTCCCAGATTGATGTCGGCGACGTTGTAACAACCACTAAGGTTTAGTGACACCATATTTGGCACTCCCGTCACCAGATCCCTCAGGGATCGTCGCAGGGAGAGAATTTGGATTTTCTTGATTCCTCTTCGGACCAGCGACGCAAAGAGGCTAGGACTAGACCGCTTGAGGTGGAGTTTGGCTTGAACACCCTTCCACACGCTCTTGGCGTATGCAGCATCCCTCCAGCTCGTACAGACTTGAGCTGCGTGACCGCGATCTTTGACCGGCAGCCGCTGGAAGATCATCTCGAGGATCTCTGGATATAGGTGACCGATGTGGGTGCCCTCCGGTGGCGGAGGTGAGCTAGGACTCGCTGATCCCTGGTGGCCCTTCATACCAGAGCCGGGCTGTAGGAATATTGCCGGTTGCAAGTGCGGGTGATGATGGTGATGGTGGTGATGATGATGTGCGTGTGTCTGCAACTGCGGCCTGTGCAGGGCGTACGGAGTGAATCGTAGCAGGTGGTGTGTCCGGTGTGGTGCCATGCTGATCAGCTCAGTCTGTTGGTACAGGTGATCGTCCATTGACCAGCCGAGATGTGTTGTACCTCCACCGCCACCAACTCCGCCTCCATGGTAGTTGGACAGAGCGGCTGCGGTCTGCAGGGATATCGTTGTCTGGTGGTACGGAAGGATTTCAGCATTCGTAGTCATACTCACTGTGTTTGTGTTAAGGTCGCTCACAATATCCGTTACACTGCGTACTAATCTCTTTTCAGTTTATGTAATTATCACTTTTTTTCTTTTTCGTTTCTCTTATGCACTCATTTTTATTATTCTTTTCTTTCTTCTTATTCTTCTCACACTGTTGGAGCACTAGATTTTCTAATTTTTTTTTCGAGAATTTTTCCTTTTCACTGTGAAATATTTTTTTTTCGAAGTTGATAACTGATAACACTACGCGCTGATACCGTTTCTATGTTTGGACTTTGGGGAGAAAAAAGAGCAGAGAAACACGACGTCGACAGATATACAACCGCGAACAGAATATACTTGTGATTGGAAGCACTCTCCGTTATCTAACGAACTACTTTTTTCGAAGAGCTATTTGAACCGAACCGGAGAACGACTTGACACAGACTGACTGCTGAACACTACCGCACCGTGGATAATGCCGTTCTGTGTTGGTTGATTCTTCGCTGGCATTTCTGAGAATTCCGGGATTGTGTTGGTGTGCTTGCTGAATTCTCCGTTTCCCCTACTCAATAGTGCGGAAACGGGTTGGTGTTGGTGTGTGCGTTGTGCGTTGCATGTGCGTGCGAGAGAGTGAGAGTGGTGTGGGTGACAGTAAATTAGTGGGACAACAGTGATGCCACTTTTTGGTGCAATATTGTGTGTGAAGTTCTTGGAAGATTTACTAAGGGTGGATGCAGTACAGGTAGAATTTTCTTTTGCATTGTAAATAAGGAAAAAGGATCAGGTCAGGTACTCTGTGGTACAGGTAGGTATGTCAAGGTGATTAGGGAAGAAGGGGATTTTGTGATTTCAAGGAATATGTGAAATAAATTTTCTTAAAAAAACGGGAAAGGTTGAAAAACTGTTGTGATTCTGGGAAAAATTGGTTTCTGAAAAAAAAATTAAATAAATCAAAGTCTGGCATTGATTATGTTTTGTATATTCGATTTCATTTCGATGGTGTAATATTCGTCACCATGATCAGGTGTTGGACGGTGGACGGTTGGTCAATAATTTACCTTGAGATCGGACATTAGTTGGAGTTTCTCAGCTATTTTTGGGGAATACGTGGACGTTTAATGTCCTTAACTGATGTGGGTTTTAGGTGGAAGCTCACAAGTCAAGAATATTATTAGTAATGTGGGGGCAATCCTCATTCCTCAGCATATGAAAATATTTATGCTACTATTATGTGTTCGCATGGTATAAGTTTTTAACAAACATTTTATAATTTTTATTGTAGATGGCCCTTGTTCTTCGGTATTGAAATAGGACTCGAAATTTTCTAACACCTACTGCGTCTCCCTTTATTGACGGGATTATGATCTGTAGAAAAATATCATAACAAGACTCAGCGAAATATGGCCGAGTAAATTTGAACTAAGTTAGATAAGACCATTCAATTCATTATCGAGGGCATACCTTAATCATTTTAGGAATAAAATGTACCTCCTTACTCCCCATATTAATAATGGTTCTGGGCTTGTTGTCAAAGGGGATTGGACATAGTGCATAGATTTTGGCTTTAAATCATCGCATATGAAAGGAAATCAGAGGTGTTAGAACACATTATCTAGGATACCAGTCCTGATCAGCAAAACGAGTGAGTACCTGACAGGAAATGTCTCATGCAGTAATGCTTTTATGGTATGTAGGGACATCTTGTTGAAATCACATGTCTTTCACGTCCATATCATTCAATTTAGGCAGAAATAACTTGGTTTTCAAATCGTTAAATCGAGCACAAACAACAATCAGTGCTTGAGCAGCCTCATTTTCGAAGAGTTATGGCCCAATGATGCATTAATCCCAAAATCCTACTTACTTTAATGGCGCTACAGTCCGGGAAGAACCTGGGCCTCAACCAACATGCCTCTCCAATTAGCCCGGTCCTAAGCTAACTGCCTGCAGTTGCGCACTCCAAGTTGGTTGAGGTCGGTTTCTACTTGTGCGCGCCACTTAAGGCGAGGTCTTCCTCTACTGCGTCCGACGTCTGGCTGGGAATCGAAGACTCTGCGAGCCGGAGTATTGGTGTCCATTCTTTCTACATGTCCTAGCCATCTTAAACGTCCAATGCGGAGTTTTTCGACTAGGGGTATGTCGCTGTACAGCTCGCAAAGTTCGTTGAGTTGAATCTTCGTCTAGATAGCCCGTCAACGCAAACGGGACCGAAGATTTTTCGAAGAATTTTTCTCTCGAATCGACCAAGGATTTCTTCATCCGCTTTAGATACGGTCCATGCTTCAGCGCCGTAGAGCAGGACTGGGATAATCAGGGTCTAATATAGGATCTCCTTAGTAGTTCGAGTGAGGGCTTTACTACTTAATTGCCTTCTTAGCCCGAAGAAACAGCGATTGGCAAGAGTAATTCTTCGTTTGATTTCTGACGAGATGTTGTTGTCAGAGTTAATAGCGGAGCCGAGGTAGACAAAGTCCCGTACTACCTCATATCTGTCAATGGTGACGTTCTGTCCAATTCGTCGATGTTGTGTGTCCTTTGCTCGGGAGTTTTGCACAATCCTCTCAAGAATCAAATTGAAAAAGTCACATGATGTGCATCGCCTTGCCTAAATCCTTTTTTGGTATCGAATGTGTCGGTGAGGTCGTTTTCGACCCTGATGGTGCAGCGAGAATTCTCCATCGTCATCCTACACAAACGGACGAGTTTGGGCGGTATACCAAAACTAGACATGGCTCTGTATAGTTCGTCTCTATAAATGCTGTCGTATGCGGCTTTGAAATCGATAAATAGGTGGTTGGTATCGATTTGGACTTCTTGGGTTTTTTCCAGGATCTGGCGAAGTGTGAAAATTTGATCGATTGTGGACTTTCCTGGCCTAAAACCACACTGATAAGGGCCGATCAGGTTGTTGGTAAACGGTTTCAAGCGTTCACATATTACGCAGATAGGATTTTGTAAGCGATGTTGAGAAGACTTATGCCTCTGTAGCTGGCGCAGTTCAGAGGGTCTCCTTTTTTTGTGGAGCGGGCAAACGATGCTGAGGTTCCGTTCTTCAGGCATGCTTTCAACCGACCAGATTTGGCTTATGAGTTGGTGGATGTTGCTTACCAAGTCATCTCCGCCAGCTTAATAAAGCTCAGCGGGAATGCTGTCATTTCCGGCTATCCTCAGCTATCCTCACTTCACTTAGGTCGGGTGGTTGGCAGTTTTCGCTGTCGTTGCCAATATTAAATGGTTCGTTCTGCCTGACAGCGGAATGTTGTTCGTCATCGCCGTTTTCCATGTTCATCTGGACAGGATTCTGTTTGAGCCTTGTATCCTTGGCTTTGACGTTTTACACGTCGTTTAGCATGGTCGTCAACAATAATATCAGTCCTTTCCGAGGCTATTGGTTGCTTCGTAACAAATAAGGAAGCTCATCGTAGAAATAGTCTGCTCTGATCTCTGATTATGTAGAAGTAACGCGCGATGTAAAATTCTTGGAGCATTCATTAGAGATTTAAGGATTGGAAGAGGTCGAAGACCCCGGTGAGATCACGGTGCTGATCATACAAACTCATTCTTCGAGCAAAGTCGTAAATGCGGTATAGATGTGATAAAGGCAAGGCACTGTACGCTTTGAGACAAGCCGGACGGTGCTAGTAGGAAAACTTGACCTGGAGCTATGACGTCTTGGATTCCGTCTTGCCAAATCTGATACCAGCGTGTATTTTCGTGGTTCTGCAAGAGACATCGTATAAGTATTGGTATGTGTAGATAACTTCTTGGTGATCTCACGATTCAAGGAACATGACAGAACTTAAAGACGATCTATTGGGGTTTTTTTGGAATTTAGGATCTCGTAAACGTTCAATGGGTAAACTATTCATCTCCTATTTTAAATCGCCCATTGGTTTTTTTTTTTAATTTTTCAGGTTTCTGAATTTAACGCGGTAAGTATAATGAGAAAAAGAAAACTCTGCGTAGAAAGAAGAGGGCATACGCAGCGTCCCAGCTCAAGGAAATCGAAGAGTCGCGCGATCGTAACAATATCCGGAGGTTTTATAAGAAAGGCCAAGCAACTGGCTGCTGGCTACAACGCAAGCTCTCCGAGACAGCGAAGAAAACCTAGTCATCATAGAGAGAGTGATAGGGCTCTTCTTGCCCACGTCCAGTCAATGAAGAACTAGTTCCACCACCTAGTACAGAAGAAGTTGGCCTAGCTATAAAAAAAGCTAAAGAACAAAAATGCCGCAGGTTCTTCTGGCTTACCAGCGGAGCTTTTTAAATATGGTGGTGATGTTTTGGTAGGGAGCATGCACCGAATCTTCAACCAAGTAGGGGTGGAAGAAAACATGCCCGATGACTTGACTATCAGCTCCATATGCCCCATCTACAAAAGAGGCGATCCTTTGTCTTGCAAGAACTATCGAGCCATATCCCTGCTTAACGTTCCATACAAGATCCAATCCAACGTACTGTGTGAACGTCTAAAACCGTTCTGCACCACACTAATCGGCACGTACCAGTGTGGCTTCCGGGCCGGCATATCGACTATAGACCAAATTTTCACACTGAGGCAAATCCTAGAAAAGACCAACGAAATTTCAAGTCAAAACTAACCACCTATTCATCGACTTAAAACCTGCCTATGATAGCATCTATCGCCAAAAGCTCTATATGGCGTTGGTCGAATTCGGAATCCCGGGAAAACTGATTCATCTGTATCGCGTGACTGCAACGTGCAGTTTGGAAGTAGCTCCTACGAACTGTTCCAAACATGCACCGTATTTCGGCAAGAAGACACGCTATCATGTGACTTCTTCAATCTCGTACTGGAGCAGATAGTGCGCATTGCAGGTGTCAACATGGAAGGCACTATTTCCAATAGATCCGTCCAGCTGCTGGGCTATGCGGACGATATTGACATCATCGGTCGCTCCAAGCGTGCCGTGGTAAAAGAGTTCATGGCGATTGCAGAACAGGAGAAATCCGTTGGCTTTGAAGTAAATGAGAACAAGACCAAGTACATGCTATCAACAAACAAACAAGAATCTGTCCACCACCTAGGACGAACCGTCACTATTGATAGCAGAATCTTTGAGGTAGTTAAGGAGTTCACCTACCTCGGAGTAAACATAGACTCCACGAATGACACCGTAGTGGAGATCCGGCGAAGAATTATCCTAAGAAACCGTTGTTACTTCGGTTTGGCGAAACAACTGGGTTCAAAACTCCTTACTCGAAGGACGAAATGTCTGCTCTACAAAACCCTTATGCTGCCAGTTTTGCTTTATGGCGCCGAGGGCTGGACGATAAGCAAGAGAGCTGATACTGGGCTCCTTCGAAAGAAAAATACTTCGGCGGATTTTTGGTCCTGTGTGCGAGGAGGGCGATTGGAGGAGAAGATACAACCGTGAACTCTATGAGCTGTACCATGATGTGAGTGTAGCCTAAAAGGCCAAAACACGTCGACTACATTAGCTCGGCCATATAGAGCGAATGGACAATAATGCTCCAGCTAAGAGGATCTCCGAATCCCAGCCCCCAGTTTCGAGAAAGCAAGGAAGACCGAACCTCCGCTTCAAAGACCAAGCCATTGCGGATGCCAGATCGCTTGATCTAGACAACTGGAAGCAACGAGTCCGGGATCGTAGAGGATGGAAGGCTGCAGTCTCTCAGGCAGAGACTCTTTACGGGTCGGGAGCCCAATAAGTAAGTAAGTAAGTATAACAGAGACCAGATTTGGTCGAAATCGGAATCGCTTCTAATTACCCTCTGACTGAAACTGTACAAGAGACATTCCATGGGCCCAATCGTTACGGATTTGGTTTGAATCAAAATACTTCTAGTCTTAGAGAATGCATTAATGATAGATTTATCTTTGTATGGTGCCAAAATTATATACCGAAGCACTGATGGTAGTGATACAAACATTTCATTGGGAAAATTATTTTTTTGAGTCTCGCAAAATATCTGTAAGTTATACATTTTTGAGACATTAAAGCATTAGCGCCTAACATTTAATTTCAATTTATTTGTCAGTGATAATTCAAAATATTCTCCTCAACAACTACCAACGATATTGCTTGTGAAAGTCAAAATCTCGTACGCCCCTCTGCCCCTGATACCTCTGAAAACCGTGATTTTTCTATTTTTTTTCTTTATTGCAGCTGTAAACAAATAAATGCCAAACACCTTTTTCAGTTGTTTTACCTGTTTTATAATTACATTTTGTATTAGAAAGACCCTAATCATTGAATGGTAATTAACTCAATGCACATACATTTCGGATAATGCCCAATGAATACAAATATAATTCAAAGAATTAGTCATTCGTACATCCACGGGCATATAATCTGTTTGTAATGATGCCTTTTTGAAAATGGAATTTTTCAAGTTACTTACCATATTTTGGTTTTATTATATCACGTTTAGTGCGTGTTTTGAAACAGTGTTACCTTTCGATAATTGTTTTGAAAACTGACAATACAAGTTGATGTGAGAGAGATTTTTTTTTAAATTCTTGATGTAGTCGACGCGAAAAACTGCTGAACAGAATACTTCATGCAATCATAGTTAAAATTTAAAAAAATATGGTTGATGGAAACGCATCGTTAATGATCGCATCAAATTTATGTAAAATGTCGCTTAAAAGTATGTTGTTGACGCCCCCACTGTTGATGTCCCATTGCCCGGAAATTGAATAATCATAGCAACGGATACGTTGGCTTTTTTGGCTTGGTTTCTTGAACGAAATTTTAACACTCCCCAAAAATGGCATGGGGCCACTCCAAATCGTCCCTTAAAGGTAGCCCTAAACGACGAACATGTTCGCCGAACTTGCTCATTTGCGTTGTCCTTATCAACTACATGACGAACACATGCATTTCGTATTGATTCTTCATACCGTCAACATGTGCGATATAGAAGGGCAAGTGGTTGCTCTTATGAAGATTTATTTGTTTATTCACAGCAAAAATGAGGTTTGCTCGCGAACATGGCCCTACACGGCGAACATCGAAACCAACGAACATGACAGCGAGCCCCTAAAAATAACGAGCACGAGCAGGATTGCCGAGTATGTTCATCGTTTAGGACTACCTTTATTGAGATGAGGCTTTCAAGAAGTGTTTTCTCAAAACATTCATTGAGAAATGCAATTCATCATCAAACACAGACGAGTGATTAAGCGCCGAACTCCATGCGAATTGCTTGTTTGAAGCTCTCCCTGCCTGAATGTTTTCAGATTATCCAATGGGCAGATGGATTTCTGTTCTTCGTCTTGTCACACTCGCGATTTGACTGAACGTGGTGACTCATGTAACAATTGATATCAATCCAGGACAAGGCTCAAAAGGAGTACATTCAAGTAATTTCGAAATGAGCGCTGGGATGCAATCAGGTAACTTCTGTTCCAAAAGTAGAATTCGACCGCAAACGCATGATGACGACAGACCAGTGTAGGGAGCAAAACTTTGTAACTACACCTGCTCATGTCAAAAAAGGAAGTTATGTTGCCCAGCCTATATCCTAATTTTGATTTGAACCCATTTAACAATTTAGTACAACAAGAGTCCAGAAGAAGCCAGCATTTTAGAAAAGAATACAAAATATATATTTAACGAATAAGTATAACACATGGCAACCCTAATTCCACTACATAATTCCAAATACCAGTGTTACCGCAGGGTCAATTTTTTATGAGTCCCAGAGACTAAAAATATGAGTCGTTTTGAAAATAAATGAGTCCTTTTGAAATATTTTTTTAGGTTTATGATAAACAATAGCAACAATAAACAAAATAAAAAAAAAATAATTCATAAATATTAGTAACTAGCTAATTGTACATGAATCACATACGTATTATCACAAAAAATGTATGTGCTTCCAAAGTATGTATAAAAGAATATTATGAAATAAAAATTTTAAATAGTGCATTGTAAGAAAAACAAAAGGAATCAATTCAGGAGGTAATTAATGGCGTTTTCCATTGGGAAAAAAATCATATTTTTATCTGAAGCTGTCAAAAGACCGATTTTGACAATTGTTGTGTTCCATTGGGCAAAAAAATTGATTTGTTTTTGATCTTATAGCGTTTTCGATTGGGATTTTAATATTTACTCTCAGATTTCAGATTTTACCCATCCCAATCGGACATTAAAGAGGTTACTCTGGTTTTGTGTGTGTGTAAGTGTGTCATTTGACAGCTTATTGTTTATCTTTAGGCCGCAATCAAAGCTATTAGCTATCAACGAAAACCATCATTTGAAAATTTCTTTTAGTCAAACCTTTTTATAAATTCAACCATTGGCGAGTTGGTGTCAAAGCAAAGCTTATAATTTTTAGTACATGATTATCCAAAAATATCTTAATTTCTAATTATAGTTTTCCCCGAAAATCACTTGTTAATCATCAAACTGCGAAATGCAAACTTCAAATTGACATATTAAGTCAGATGTTAAATGTTTTTGTGTTGGTGCATGTTGGTGTAAATCTGACTTGGAATCCAGATTCTATAAAAGTACTCTAGAGTAAAAAAAGAGTGCTTTTTGTATCCCAATCAAACACGAAAAAATAGATCTAGAGTAAAAAAAGTGCTCTAGAGTATAAAAACAGTGCTTTTTGTATCCCAATCGAAAACGCTATTAGATCAATTTTGCAAATCTGTATTTTTCTGCACATAAACCAATACCAATACAAATGATAGATGTCAGTTTGACTAGAGTGATTTTCATTTTGATTTATTACTTTGGTTGTACAAGAGTGCTTTGCGTTTGGACTTAGTAATCTATATAGACACAAAAAATAAAGTTATACTTGAACTATTAAATTCATCTAGTTCGACTTCGTCTTCCGAAAGTGATGAAGATAATTTCTGTATTTTCAAATTTTTTCACAGACACGAAATGACACCAATACAATGGCAAACAAAATAAATCTGAATCGTGTTCCATTGACACTCAAAAAGATCAAATTTCAGATCAAAATCTAGATTTCCCAATGGAAAACACCATAAACAAAACAAAATTTCAATATAGATAAGAATAGTTTTCAATTTGCAGTCCAAACTTTTTGTTAATTGCCTGAACAGTGACCAAGTCAAATCTATTAGATTTTTTTGTTTTGATCAGCTGAAGATCCGAACATTTTATTCTACGGCTGCAGAGCTCTGAGGAAATGTCATCAGTTTAATAATGAAGTTAGCAAACACTACGCAACCTTTTGAATATTAGTTTTTGTTCTGAGAATTGATATAAAAGTCTTTAGACTTTCAATTTGATTGTACCAAATTATATTAAAAGTTTATTTGTATTCTTTCAAAAAAATGAGCCAAATATTAAAAAGATGAGTCCCTGAGTCATGCTAAAAAAAATGAGTCCCTTTTGACTCAAATGAGTCCCCGTGGTAACTCTGTCAAATACCTAATTTAAATTTAAAATAAACTACTTATCGACTTCTAAGCCAACACATGAACCTAATCTAATGGCGTTGGTTTGTGTATTAGACACACTGCATATTTTTGGGGGTGAACCCTGCAACAAAAAGTATGCTGAAAAAAACAAATCTTGGGATAGGGATTATAAATTTATATGGTTTAGACGTTCAAAACTAAGTTTTTATATTCTTGTCGCTTTCAAAAACTTACTGTCAACCATAGACAACTATTTGATGACATTTGCGTAGCTGAACTGACAAACAAAACGTTTTTACTGATAACTTTCATTAACGGCCTCCCTATCCCTATCCATTGAGGTTCGCTGCCTGAGACAAGGCAGCCCCTCATTCTCTTCGAGCCTAGGGACATTCCTACCAGTTATTCAGTCCAAGCGCTCTGGCATCTGCGATCTCTTTATTCTTAAACTAGAGATTCGGTCTTTCTTGTCGCCTCAAACCTGAAGGCTGGGATTCGAACATTCATTTGGCTGGGGCACTATTGTTCATTAGCTCGATGTGGCCAATCCAATGTAATCTACGTGTTTTTACCTTTTGTACTTCACCTACATCTTGGTACAGGTCATAAAGTTCACGGTTATATCCTTCCTCATATACAGAACCAAAAAGAATCGACGAAGAATATTTCTTTCGGAAGTGGCTGATATTTGCTCCGCTTTCCTATTTTCGACGTAAAGTAGGAATGGTAGGATTTGGATCCAGAGCAGAGCAAACATTTGGACTTCCGGGTTAGGAGTTTTGTTCCCATTTGATTCGCCTAATCGAAATAGCATCGGTTTCCTAGGGTCATTCTTCTTCTTATCTCCACTAAGGTGCCATTCGTGGGCTTGATGTTGACTCAAAATTGTTGCTATCAACAGTCCAGTTTTGTCCCAGTGTCGATATTACTTTGTGTGTTGATAGCGTATACTCTGTCTTGTCCTCGTTAACTGGGAGCAACCAATGATGTATATGTCGACTGCGTACCCTATTTCCTGGACGTATTTGTTGAAGATAGTTCCTTCCGTATTAACTCCTGCCCTACGCACTATTAGTTCCAGCATGAGCTTGAAGAAATCCCATGGCAGCCCATCTTCTTGTCGGAATCTGGAACATGTTTGGAAAAGTTAAGATGACCTGTTTCCAAACTGAAAGTTTCATCGCGTGTCCTCGAATTTTAGGGGACATAGCTGCATCAGGTTTGGTGGCATTCCGAATTCCGCTTTCACTTTATAAAGCATAAGGCTTGAAGTCAGTGAAAAGATGGTGTGTTTTATCTTGAAATTCGGGTTTGGCCTTGGCGTGGAAATTTGGTCTGTGGTCGATCTGCCGGGAAGGAAGCCGGACGGAAGTGTGTTGCAGAAAGGATAGTACGTTGGATAGGATCGTATAAGCGATGTTTAGCCTCGGTAGTTGATGCAATACATGGGATCGACTTATTTGAGATGGGACATATGGAGCTGATATTCCAGTCATCGAGCATACCCCCATAAATCCAGACTTTGTTGATGTTTTTGTGCATGCACACTTCTAAAGCAACACCTCTGTATTTGAAGAGTTCTGCCGGTAATTCATCAGAACCGGTTGCTTTGTTGTTCTTCATTTTTGTATGGATGCACTAACTTCTTCAATACTGGGAGGGAACGTTACCTCTTCGTTGAATCTCTCGACATTATGCCCATTAAGCAGCTGCTGGAGATGATGCATGAATACATCTACAATGCCAAGCGCGTCAGGGACTAGGTTGACATAGTTATTTCGTAGAGCCCGCGTTCCTACTTTGAATCCTGCTGCCAGTTGTTTGGATTTCTCGTAGAATTGTCGGATGTTCTTCTGCTGCATGTTTTCTATTTTTTCTATGCAGGACTTTCTTCTTTTGCCTTCACTATTCGTCACTATTTTCGTGCGGTGTGTGTATTGCGTTGAAGCGCCTTGATATGTGGCTCTTCTGTCACCTCGTCATGGAACTAGCAAATATACCACCGTCATCTTTTCGGGGGTGGCTGGTAGTATATTGTGGTTTTGGAGTTCTTTGATGATATTGCGACACTGTTTCCACTGGGTGTTGACATTGGAGGAGGATTAGGGCACAGCGGGGAGTCTCTCACTCAGGTTTTGCTTATAGACTCTGGTAATCTCGGGCTCCAACGTGACGTTTGCCCTCTGAATGTGTGTAAATCCAGAGTTTTGTTACCGTGTCTCTTTGGTCGATTTAAACCACGTGGAGATCTCCAGGTAGCTAGTACTGCTGATAACTGTATAACATGCTGCCACGAAGTCTATAGTCGAAAGCCAGCTGTAATAAATATCGCATGCTTTTCATTTTTGTATTCCTGATTTGATGATGACGTATTTTCTGAATGGCAGGGCAGCCCTCTACCTCTCGAGGACAGATTCAAACTTTTGAGTAGCACTAGCACCCATCCATAGGAGGTCGTAAAATTCTTCCTTGATGGGATCTTCAGGCTCATTTTTGCATTCCTGATCCTATTGTCTGTCTGATATCTAGCGTGATAAGGAAGCAGCTGTCGGAGCAGCTGTCAGGTAACCATAGCTCTGCTTTAAGGATACTGAACGACTTAGAATCGGTAGTTAAGTTGTTTTATCCTTGTCAGTCTGTCCGTTCATGCTTTATCAGTTTTTAGGCCTTAAATTTTGAGCTAGAAATATGAAATTTGATGTAAGTACTCTTTGTTGTACCCAGTGGAAGAATTTTTTAAATCCGCTTACTGCCACGCCGCCAATTTGAGTTTTAATAAAATGTTGTTTTTGGCCAAATTGTAAAAGTGCCTAAACAAGACATTTAAACAATCTTAATATCTGCATATCGTCTATGTAAAGTCTTTTTTGCCACGCCCACTTTTTGTTGGCATTTTCCATAAAATTCGAGGTAGTTCGAAAAAAACTTTCAACGAAAATAAAGGGTCCGCAAAATAACATTTTTGAAAATGCTATCAAAAAAATTACTGAATATTTTCTCAAATTTTTTTTTTATTTGAAAGTACAATCCTTCCGGTTAATAATGGAAAATAATTTCATTCAAATGGCTGCCTCGGCTGGCCATGAATAGCCTACACGATCGGTCCAATTTTGAAGCACATTATCGATTGTGTGCAGCTGTATTTCACCAATGGCTTCACGAATATTGTCCTTTAAAGCGTCAATTGTCTCTGGCTTGTCGGCGTAACACTTATCTTTTACGGCACCCCTCAAATAATAGTCCAACGGTGTCAAATCGCAGCTCCGAGGTGGCCAAACAACATCAGCTCTGCGGCTGATAATATGATCTTAAAAAATAGGGCGCAAAACATCGAGTGTAGCTTCGGCTGTGTGGCACGTAGCGCCGTCCTGTTGAAACCAAATGTTGCCAATATCTCTTCAATTTTTGTGAACAAAAATTCGTTCAACATGGCCCGATAACGATCGCCATTGATTGTAACGGCCACTCCTTGCTCATTTTCGAAGAAAAATGGCCCAATTATGCCTCTGGACCAGAATCCGCACCAAACAGTGACTCGTTTTGGGTGTATCGGCTTTTCAATATATGCGTGCGGGTTTTCTGTGCCCCAAATGCGACAATTTTGCTTGTTTACATACCCGCCAAAATGAGCTTCATCTGAAAAGATGATTTTTTTGGCAAAATCGGCATCTTCTCTAAGTCGATCGCAGGCCTACTTAGCGAAGTTGGCTTCAACTCCTGAACCAATTGGACTTTGTTTGGCGTCATACCAAGGTCTTTATGCAAAATTCGTCTCAATGATATCTCCGAAATGTTCAATTGTTGAGAACGACGGTGAATTGATGTTGATGGCGCTTCACGCACACTTTCTGCCACAGCAGCAATATTCTCGGGTGTACGCACTGTTTTTGGCTTTTCCCGCTTTGGTTTATCGATGAGAATGCCAGTTGTTTCACTTTTTTCACAAGATAACGAACATACGGAGCTGACGGTGCTTCTCTTCTTCCAAAATCTGTACGCAATTTTCGCACACATTCTGCAACATTACCACGATTTTCAAAGTAATGTCGCAATATTTCCCAGCGTTGTTTAAGCGTATACACAACCATATTCGTTCAGCGGAAGGATAAAACTAATTACCTGTCAAATCAGACATGAGCTAAGTATTACCATTTACGAAATAAGCACTAGTTGATTAAAAAAACGTTAGATGGCGGACCCGTTACTTCAATATTTTTCTATAGGCTTTTATACAGTTAATTGAAATTATAAAAAGAATGGAGCCTACTTGACTGCCTTGAGCTTGACGTTTAACTTCGAAATTTTACATCATAATGTGTTCTCAGGAATAAATAAGATTGAACGCGATTAATAAATCCTGGAGGGAAACCATATGCCGTAAGTTTAAAAATGACGATGTTATCTGATAGCTGTTTATATGCTTTAGAAAATTCAGATTATATACACTCGAATTATTTCCTGTTTCCAAGGAGTTGGAGCAAAAGTGAACAAATATGAAAAGATCGGTGTCAGAACTCTTGCACTGGTTTTAAAAAATTGTTCTGGTGTTGTACTGAACTGGATTTGTAGAGTTTTTAACTTCCAAATTATTTTTGGGCGTTATTGATACCTCAGAGATTTCCGACAACTCCGATTCCTCACATGACAAAGCGCAGATTTTCAGCAATTTGCTGACTCTAAAATCGATTGGATCTGTCTCCCCACGCAAGTGGAACACGTCTAATGATACTGATTCAACATGTACGACGAATTCGCAGCCTAACGGCCGCTGAATTTAATGTCACATGTTTGCCTTTCCTGCGTTCCTTTCCTTTTTTGAAAGGATCGTGGTATAGTATGCCTGGACCCGAATTCCGCAAATTTGAAGCGTCGCGTCGGTACCGATTGAGTGGCACTTTCTAAAGTGAGCGCATGAGACAAGAAATTTAACGAAACTGAGCTATCACCTCCTTTGGTTGAATAATTCAGTTTTCGGACCTGCAAATATTCAATTTTAGTCCATTATTTATACCACTCAATGGCAGATTCAAGACATTGACCAGAATCTGGGGTGTATGTACAGTGTATGTCGTGCCATTTAACAATTTCTTGCTCTTTCTAAATGCTTGTCAAATTTTGATGATCTTTTCTACCCATTTATCGACTTTTGTCGATCAAGACGAGTTGGTTGTTGTAAGGCGGAAAAAGCACAGCACATCAGTTACAGCCTTTCTGTTGCTTGGTTGGCAGTATCGCAAGTTGCACTTTGTAACGATATTTAATGCCAGAGGTAAGGACAGTGGACCTGAAGCTATATTAGTATATTCCCCGTGTATACGCGATTACCAGGTTTATCCCGGACTGTAGCGCCACTTCAGTAAGTAAGTAATACGCGATTACTTAAAAGGGGTTTAATCAAGGTTTAGAGTAAACCTTATCATTTGAATGTCATCATTGGTATTACAAAAACTGATAGGATGTAAGCAGTCTTAACGGGCTTCTACCCCTTCTCAATATTAAATCCCCAACTTCATACAATGTTAACATGTTACTTTTATTTAAAACAAAAATTATAACTACCTAAAACAAACTTAAGCTACGTATTAACTAAACCTAAAAGTATTATATTACACCTTGTCATTTGACTGGTTTCCTAATAATAAACCTAGAGGATATTTTACTTACAGGTATCTCTATCAATAGTACAATTATAAAAGATATCAATATCGATAACACAATAACGCCGATAAAGTCCATTGCCGAACCGACCTCATTAAAGTGTGTCGCTTCGGTTCGCAGTCCGAAAACTGTTACCACTATCACAGGTGCTATCATGTAGATACTAAAGCAGAATTTGTTTAAAAATAAGAACGGTCTGGACGACATCACAGTATTTAAGAGACCACCATAACCCCATTCGCACATGACGAAAACCCAACCTATGCAAAGGCCGAATATGAGCTTTCCCAGCGACATAATTGGTGCAACCAACCAAGTCGGGGTGTTGCGCCAATAGGTCATGAAATTCGTTGTCGCATAAACGAAGAATGTGAAGACCCAAAAGACGACTCGCCATGACGTTTTGATCTGGATGGGATTGTTCTTGTGACGGTAGAATATCCATCCAATGAATGCTCCAGCAAAGTAGGGGTTTATCCGAACCCATGGTTTGACGTAGAGCTGTTCGAGGGTGCCGTAGATCACATCGATTCTGGAAGGAAAGATTTTTTTTTAAATTTGAAGGGAGCTTTAAGTTGTTGGTACTTACTGGAAAGTGATGTCGTTAAAGTAGTTACAGAGCAGACTGATTGACAGAAAACTCATAAGTAGAACCACAAAGACTGTCTTGCCGACGGATTTGTTTTTGGCGTATATGAAAAGTATCAAGGTGAAGAGAATAAAGAATTGCATCTCACAGCTCAGGTACCAAGTCCAGGATCCACTAATATCCTTCAAATTGAGGAAGTTGTTTATGAATAGGACGTTGTACCACCAGTTTCTGAAATGAAACAAGTTTTTCTTTAAATAGATTCATACAATGAGGTTAGGTAACCTACTTCTTGCAGTACAGGCCTGTGTATTGATCCATGCGGAATGGTGAATACATGTCCAAGAAATCGTGCAAGCAGTCACTGATAATCATCGTAATGAGCATTATCGGTAGGAGTCTGAAAAGTCAATATTTTAGTAAACATATCGCTTAGTTTCTAATAAAAAGGTTCGTGCATTCGCTACATTTTTTGTCTTGGATAAAATTGAGAGAAAAATGTTTTTCATTACGTTACGTTACCTCACATATCTCTGGAGAATCACTTTCAGGAAGAGCTTGACGTTATCTTTCAATGAATTTATCTTTATAGCCTCAATATTGCGGGTGTTTGACAGAAAATTAAAGCACATCAGGAAAGAACTAGACGGTGGAAATAAAAATTCAGTAAAAGTAATCGTGTTTGTCACAACCACCAAATGTTATTGAAATGAAAAAAAAATTGAAAAAAAAAACATCCTTTTGACATCTTACCTAATTACAAAGAATACATCCACATAAAAACACGACTGCAGCACCGGCTGTAGGACAGGTTTCTCTAATTTGGCAAAAATCAAAGGAATATTGCTCGTCGCAAACAGCGAGTAAAAGTACACATGGAAGAGTGTAACCCAGAGACAGACTATTGTCCTAAAACCCGCTATCGCTGGTAGAAATCCTTTTGAATTTTCAAGTTGCAGTAAACGTTGATAGTTATCCTTTAAGTCGAAACAGAGGAAAAACTCCTCCACCCTGGAATATTCGTCAGTTGGCACTTTGCTGTCCTTATTTTCTGTGTAGTTTTTGTGAACGCGAAAGATGATTTCGGCGATTATTATTAGAGTAGCTAAACTGGCTAAGACGCCACTAGAAGGGGAATGCAAATATAAGTTAAGGTTGTTTAGATTGCTTTTTTGAAATACTTACAACAAGAGTAAGAATCCTGTCTTTGAAAATACGTCAAATCTGAATTCTGGCGTTTTAGCACCAATTGCATTCATTTCGATATCGAATCGACGTTGAGGTTCGAATATTTTCTTCGAAAAGTATGATTCACTGAATGCAACCACTTCATCGTAGGTGCAGCTTTTTGGAAGGCAGAGTCCTGCGTGAATTTTATTCTGTTTGAAGATGAAATAATTAAGAGAAATTTAATTTATTTATTTATTATTTTTTTTTTAAATATTTTTCAACACTTAGGACTTAGTCCTTGAAGGTTATAAAACTCAGTGGTGGAAGGAAGGACTACACATCAAATGTGCTTATCTTTACCTACAAGTGGTAACCATCGGGTACTGGTCTCATCCAACCGGAGTTGACGTGCTAAACGATAAGTGTGAGTGTTGATAACACGACGAAAAACAGCAACACTATAAACACCCTGGTGAGAATGGCACGGATGAATACCCGGCCTGCTGTCACAGGCGAACCTAGATGAGCTGCTCTGACATATTCGGACAACAGGTTGTCTAGGAATTCCAAGGGTTAGTCAGGCCCCTTGAACAGAGATGGTGGCGGATGAACCGAAAGGCCAACGGCAGCGCTCAATCCCGTAGTGGATCAACCAAATTGATCACATTGCGATAGATAAGAGGCACGCATCCAGTATTTTGGATGTCCGAACATTCCGAGGAGCTAACATCGACTCGGATCACTACCTTGTAGCAGCCAAAGTAAGAATGCGGATATCCACCACGCCACAACAATCCAGAAATACTGTGAAAAAATTTAATGTCGGAAGACTGCAATCGCAAGAGACCGCCAAGACCTTCGCACAACGCGTATCCCTTAACCTCTCGATTAACACCATACCACCAGCATCGAATGTCGAAGAGCAATGGCAACGATGCCAACAGGCCATTAGATCAGCCGCAACTGATGTGTTAAGTTTCTCGCGCCCACCAGCAAGAAACCCCTGGTTTGATGAGGAATGCCGACAGATGCTCGCAGCCAAGAACGAGGCCTACAAGTCTAAGCTGCAGGTGAAGACGAGAGCTGCCATTGAGCTCTATAGGCAAAGAAGAAGGGAAGAACATCGGCTTTTCAGCAAGAAGAAAAAAGAGCAAGAAAAGCGCGCGATCGAGGATATAGAGAGGTGCCACTCCAGGAACGATGTTCGCAAGTTTTACCAAAGTGTAAAACATCAAAGCCAAGGATACAAGGCTCGAACAGAATCCTGCCGAGATGAACAAGGAAATATTGTAGTTGAGACACAGTCGATGCTGAGGATATGGAAGAACCACTTCTGCAGACTGTTAAACGGCGATGACGAACAACTTTCCGATGTCAGGCAGAACGAACCATTTAATATTGACAACGACAGCGAAAACTGCCAACCACCCGACCTGAGTGAAGTGAGGATAGTAATATCTAAACTCAAGTTTAATAAGGCTGCCGGAAATGACGGCCTTCCCGCTGAGCTCTATAAGGCCGGCGGAGATGACTTGGTAAGTAACATCCACCAACTCATAAGCCAAATCTGGTCGGATGAAAATATGCCTGAAGAATGGAACCTCAGCATCGTTTGCCCGATCCACAAAAAAGGAGACCCTCTGAACTGCGCCAACTACAGAGGCATAAGTCTCCTCAACATCGCCTACAAGATCCTATCTGCCGTAATATGTGAACGCCTGAAACCGTTTACCAACAACCTGATTGGCCCTTATCAGTGTGGTTTTAGGCCAGGAAAGTCCACAACCGATCAAATTTTCACACTTCGGCAGATCCTGGAAAAAACCGAAGAAGTCCAAATCGATACCCACCACCTATTCATCGATTTCAAAGCCGCATATGACAGCATTTATAGAGACGAACTGTACAGAGCCATGTCTAGTTTTGGTATACCGCCCAAACTCGTCCGTTTGTGTAGGATGACGATGGAGAATTCTCGCTGCTCCATCAGGGTCGGAAACGACCTCACCGACACATTCGATACCAAAAAAGTATTTAGGCAAGGCGATGCGCTGTGATGTGACTTCTTTAATCTGATTCTTGAGAGAATTGTGCAAAACTCCAAAGCCAACACCAGAGGCACAATTTTCCAAAAGTCGGTGCAACTACTAGCATACGCTGACGATATTGACATCATTGGTAGGACTCAACGTGATGTCATAGCCACGTTTGCTAGTATAGAGAAGGAAGCGGCGAAAATGGGTTTAGCAGTAAATGAGGGTAAGACTAAGTATATGCTGTCATCACGAAAGGACTCACAACATCGATGAATTGGACAGAACGTCACCATTGATAGATATAACTTTGAGGTAGTACGGGACTTTGTCTACCTCGGCTCCGCTATTACCTCTGACAACAACATCTCGTCAGAAATTAAACGAAGAATTACTCTTGCCAACCGCTGTTTCTTCGGGCTAAGAAGGCAATTTAGTAGTAAAGCCCTCACTCGAACTACTAAGGAAACCCTATATAAGACCCTGATCATCCCAGTCCTGCTCTACGGCGCTGAAGCATGGACCGTATCAAAAGCGGATGAAGAAATCCTTGGTAGATTCGAGAGGAAAATTCTTCGAAAAATCTTCGGTCCCGTTTGCGTTGACGGGCTATGGAGACGAAGATTCAACCAAGAACTATACGAGCTGTACAGCGACATGCCCCTGGTCAAAAAACTCCGCATTGGACCTTTAAGATGGCTAGGACATGTAGAACGAATGGACACCAATACTCCGGCTCGCAAAGTCTTCGATTTCCAGCCAGACGTCGGACGCAGTAGAGGAAGACCTCGCCTTAAGTGGCGCGCACAAGTGGAAACCGACCTCAACCAACTTGGAGTGCGCAACTGGAGGCAGTTAGCTAAGGACCGGGCTAATTGGAGAGGCATGTTGGTTGAGGCCCAGATTCATTCCGGACTGTAGCGCCACTTAAGTAAGTAAGTAAGTAGGACTTAGTCCTTGAAGGTTATAAAACCCAGTGATGGAAGGAAGGAAAATGGTTTGTGGATAGTTAGAGATTGGGAATAGGTGGGAAAAGAGTGAGGTGACGATGCGCGTTAATTTTGAATCTTTGTAGATTGCAGTCATCTGGAAAAATTGAAGAAGGCAAGCTATTCCATAATCGTGAAGTGTGGTTAAGAAATGATCTTCTAAATTTTACTGTGCGCCCGAAAACAGGCTCTATGCAATATGGGTGTGCGGAAGAAGCCGCACGAGTATTTCTATTAAACAGACGGACAGGCGGGATACAACTATATATTTCGTCGGAACATTTATGGTGAAAGTAACGGTAAAGAAGCGCAAGTCATCCAACATTCCGCCGGTGTTCAAGCGAATGAATTTCGCTACAAACTGATTGGTTGTCAATGAGTTTGATAGCATGACGTTGGACTCTGTCAAGTAGGCTCAGGCAAGTTGCAGAAGCACCCGCCCAGATGTGCGAGTTATATTCGAGTTTTGGACGAATGAAGGCTTTATAGATATTAGCTAAATCCGATGGAGTGAAGAACCGTTTGCATCGTTTGAGAAATCCTAGGCATCTAGCACCACCTTTTGCAGCATCTATAACTTGCTGGTTCCAACGAAGGTCTGGGCTAATGTACATGCCAAGCATAGACAAGCCATTAGATTCCTCAACTTCAACTCCTTCCATTTAAAGTTTAGCTACATTTGTATCCTGTTTCAGAGATAGGAGACAGCACTGAGTTTTTGACGCATTAAACTCAACCCGGTTGTTGGTACCCCAATTGATAATTGACATTCGCTGGCGTTGTGACTCGACGACGTGGGGTTCTTGTCGCGGAGTCGTTAGAGATTAAACGAAGTCAAGAGTACTGTCATCCGCGAACGAATGGATATGATTACAAGTCAGAGAGAGAAGGTCGTTAATAAAAATTAAAAACAGAGTTGGTGAGAGGACTGAGCCTTGGGGTACTCCAGCGTTTGTGGAAAAGGGGGTGGAAGTTGACCCATCTAATACAACTTGTATTGATCGGTTACTTAAAAAACTCGTAATCCAAATTATAAAAGTGTTACCGACACCGAAAGACCTAAGCTTATTAACAAGAGCGCTATGCCACACTCTATCAAAGGCTTTTGAGATATCCAGAGCAACAATTCTACATTCCCCGAATTGGTGAATGCAACGATTCAATTTTTCACTTAGATAGACCATAAGATCACCTGTGGAACGTTGTTGACGAAAACCATACTGACGGTCACTAATGAGATGATTTTTTTCTAGATAGCTCATGAGGTGGTAATTGACTGTACTCTCCATGACCTTAGAGAGTACTGACGTAAGAGCTATGGGTCGGTAGTTTGAAGGGGAGGTTTAATCGCCCTTTTTGGAATTGGCTGAACATGCGCAAGTTTCCACCTCTGGAAATATTCATGCAGAGTACGAGAAGTGGAAGAGTTTGCGTAGAGGTTTGGCCAGACTGGAAGAACACCTCTTCAGCACAATGGGAGGAATTCCATCTGGACCTGAAGCTTTATTTTGTTTGAGATCTTTTAGAACTCTAGCAACTGAACGGGTTCGGAAAAAATATTTGCCCTAAAGAATAGTGAACCGGATTCAGTGATGGTGGTGAAGAAGACCTTAGCTGCGAATAGTGAAGCTAGCCGATTTGCTTTTTCTTGGGAGTCCGTGATATTTCTATCGTTGTAGACAAGCGATGGGATTGTTGATGAGTTACAACCTTTTATTCGTTTGACGAAAGACCAAAAAGACTTTAAATAAATAATCGCATTGTGTTATAGAATTCGCTAAATTTAAATATGTTTTCCAGACCAAACGTTTGTATGAATACATCGTCGCTTGAACAGGAGACTGATAAAAGTCAAAATTGACGATTTTGATTTAAGTATACAGACCAATTCATAAATAAAAATACAAATTTTCTATCAAACCGTCATATCTATTGCCTTTAAACTGACAACGTGAGGGCGTAAGTGTCGTTTGGCATTTAAGGAAACATCCCTAGTAATGAATAATTTCAAATAGCTTTTCTGAAAATTTATGAATTTTGACATATGACAGTTTGCTTTTCAAGCGACGATATGTTGCTAACGTTTGGCAATCTGTCAAACAAGTATATCACTTGTTTTTGTAAGCTCGGAATAAATCGGTTTCGTGGCCTTCAGTAAAAAGTGTCTCAATATTTCATTTTCACACATAATGTTCGTTTCAGTTTAGCGATCTACTTAGTTAGCACAGTACTTGAAATACCTACTGGAAACTATTCGAAAACAGGGTTTCTCAATGAGATTAACGTGCGGCATTTATAGTTGATGTTTGCCCGACCTAATTGGTGTGAATACCTTACTCCGATCCTTTAACTCTTAAGCCATCATTTTCTACACGTTGTGAATGGTATGCAGTTTGCACCTTTGGTTTTCTATGGAGGTTGCATGATTCCTATACCTTTACACATACTAGAAATCTATAGCCTCTTGTATTATAACCCTTATAGTTATATCACCTCAAATGATAATTAGGTTCATTCCTGAAACGTGCAATTTAATTCAGAAATTTATTGGTAAAATGTTATGAACCTCAGAGCAATTTGACAACAACAAATTCAGGGTACTACCTTGCCGACAGCAAATTTGTTTGGATATATGTAGATAAATTGATAATGTATTCGTTAACAGGTGGCGCTGGGCATTTTTTATTTAGAGAACTGTAATCCATCCAGTTTTAGAATTTTTATAGACTCTGGAACTAAGCTGTCAGATGTGTATGGATACGCGTATCCCGATCACAGATAGGATAGAAAAACATACTTCTTCTCTGAGCTGGGCTGAGTAATATTTTCAACGTTTTACCAGCTCCTCCTCCTAGAAAACCGCATCCAAAAATATTCAGAAAAAATCGGCCTATCCCTCGCACTTCAGAACCACTGACAGAATGTTCAGTCAGATGCTGAAAGGACGTCTGGAATTCGCTGTAATTGACCGCAACAACACGGATGGAAGCATCACATCGGATAAACGGAGAAAGATAGAGGTAAAACTTGGCTCCTCCAAATCTTTCGTGATCTCCTGGGTCCCGCGCCCACTTGTTGCAAACTAAAACTCTATCAGGGGCACATAAAGAGGATTGCCTGTGTAGACCAGAGGTAACATTTTGTTTTTAAGATCGCAGTGTCCAGGGTGGTGGAAGTTTGGCCAGGAGCACAACTTGAGGTAGTGGAAAGAAGCAGATTCTTAACCGCCCTTACAGTCGTGTTAGAATTCCGGTTGAGCCATCCTACCCAAATGACTATATCCAGGTTCAGCAATCCGCCACTTCCAACCCACAATTGCCAAATTGGCAAGGTTGAACAAGCTGATGGAGATTCCAGAAAGGTTTGTAAATCAGGAATCCCTGGCTCACTTAGCTGCTGACGGTGGAGTCATACGCTTTGGGTTCAGCTCCATCCTGCTAAATGTTTACAGATACGACAAATTGCATTATCAGCCAAACCCCAGCACTGCACTCCCTACACTAGATGTAGACGACAGGTTGGCGGACATTGAGATGGAAAGATTATTTTCTCTACAACACGTTTTCCTACTGGGGGTCGAACATAAGCCCCACCCCGTCGGCCCGACGGAGATGGTGGAAACTCCATCAATCCTCAAAATCTAAACAGAACCCCACAACTATACTTTCTTTGGGGACTAAATCAGCAGACCCGCTGTTGGATAGTAACCGATGGAATAGCAGAAGGGGAACACCTAGCGTCCGATTCAACACAGTGGTAACGATCCCTGTAAATAGTTTCAATGATGGATTTCTAACAGATTGGCCTTTACCACTCCAAAGCAGCCTCCGCCGCCCTTCTTCTCCGACTGACAGAACACGGAGAAGATATAGTTCTTATCCATGAATAATGGATTCTCAACAACCTGGTATGCAAACTCAGAACTCCAGATTATAAAATGGTCTTCATAAGTAACGAAGGTAAACCTAGATCATGTATTCTTGCAAGAGCTCCGAATATCTTTCTACTCTCTAAATATAGCAATCCGGATAATGTCGCAGCCAATATTGAAACAAATGACAGCAACTATTGGGTGGTCCCGACATAACTGCCACACGACCATGTGAGATAAATTTCTCAGGGGTTACCTTAGGAAACTGATTGTGGAAGCTGAGAAATGCAAAATTCCCTCTTACCATTGATGCAAGGTCATCATCCCGCCCTATCAGACGGCCTCGTGGGAAGTCCAAGCATCCCTGGTGGAACTCCAACCTCGGCAGTCTTAGGAGAAAAAATGCAGGCAACTATTCAACATAGCCAAGGGCTCCAAAGAATCACTAGATCACTATAAGTGGTCTATTAAAACATACAAAATCCTATTGAGGAAGGAAAAAAAAATCCTGGGTTGTCTTCTGTGGTAACATAGAATAAACCTCAGAGGCTTCCAAATTCCGTAAAATCCTCACCACTAATCCACCAATATCCAGCTTAAACGAGACGCTCAATGGAATACCATTTAAAAATTGACCTACTTCTTGACACTCACTTTCCTCTAATCCGGATGTTGAACCAAACACGTTCAGGACATCCATTCCACATATCAACAATATCATTACCAAAGGAAAACTTCTCTTGGACCTACCATCTGATCCTGCAATACAACCTTGATGTCCTGCTACCATGGCTACTGACTATCATGACTAGTTGTCTGCGGCTAGTGCACATCGCACATACCAAAGGCATTAATGGAAATAGAAGAATAGAAGTATTGATCCCAAACGTAGGAATAAGTTTACACATAAATCCGAAGGATCTCCGTCCGATGAGTCCAACCTCTCACAACTCCGTAGTAGTATAGAACCGACTGTGATCTCCAACTCTTCAAAGGCATACTGCAATGGGAAGTCGGTTGAGACAGCGCTTCACTAGAGACAGAAAAAAAGAGCAGACTATGGTTGCTGTTCTTGATATAGAAGGAGGATTTAACAATGTCAAAGCGGAATACGCTTATAAGAGAAATTATCCATAGGGAAGTCAGGAGACAAGCTCTGGGCTTAAACAAGAACTGCATAGCCGGCAGAACTTAGCGGGATGTAGGGAGACCTAACTTGACACTCTGCAGCTGTATTTTTAAGGTCGTAAGGGTCTTTGTACACCATGACTTGCAATTATACCAATACAACATCATTGGATATCTGCGAAGCGAGTATTGTGGTAACTTTAGAGAAAACTGGACTTGAACCTGACTTATCGAAGGACGAAAGAAGATCTTCATGCTTTTGTAGACGCTGATTTTGAGAACGACGTTGGTGACCACAGACGTGTTCATGATATTTACTGATTCTGGTAGGAGGACCAATCTGCTGCAAGAATTAGAAACAAAAACTCATGATACTATCGACAATGGAAGGGGAGTGGAGTAGGTATATGGCGCTCTCCGGGGCTATACAAAAGAAGTCATTCATATGAAAAGGGTTCTTAACTAGACCGGATTCCATAAAATAACTGAACAGAGACTAGAGGCACAAACTCAGAGGGGCAAACGTCGACTCTGATCATTTTCTCGTCGCAGCCATATTCAGAGCCCAACTGTCCAAGGAGAAGATGGGGCGAATGGTGCAAAAAACAGACTTGACGATGGACGACTCGAGACTCCACGCTGTGCCCTCATCATCCTCCAATGTTAACACCCAGTGGATACAATATCACAATATTATCAAAAAAGGGGTCCCAACTGCCATAGATGTCCATGGTATGATTATATTTGCAAGTACCAAAATGAGGTGACAGCAGAGGCACATATCAAGGCTCTGCAACCAAAGAGTATAGAACTACATAGAGTACGCATCACAGTAAACAAATTTTGTAGCCGTTTCAGACGTGGGCGGTAAGTGCGAATAGGAATTTTCGTCGTTCCTTATGCCTCGGCTATGATCATGTTTGATGATGGGGTACCAATGTGAACACTGTATCAGTACCTCACATACTAAATTTTCGATATATGAGATGCGTACACTATGAAGTTCTTTACTCCTTGCAACAACACAAAACACACGACTCACAGGAAGAGTACTGAACCAGGAGAAGTGAAGAAAATCCTGCGTAAGAAAAAAAGAGAACACGTAGCTTCCAAGCCCAGGGAAATCGAGGAGTCTCGCGACAAGATGACCATCCGTCGATTCTACAAAAAAAACAAACAACTGACAGCAGGCTTCGAAGTAGGAACGCAGGCTCTAACAATGGCAACCTATAGTCACTGACGCGCAGGGAATTGTAGATGTATTCAGGCAGCATTTCCAGCAGCTGCTAAATGGCTTTAATGTCGAGAGAGTGATACTACAAGAAACCAGTCCACCTCCAGTCAACGAACAGGTAACGCTCCCTCCCAGTATTGAAGAAATTATTTGAACAGCAACACAAATCCTGCGCAAGAAAAAAAGAGAACACGCAGCTTCCAAGCCCAGGGAAATCGAGGAGTCTCGCGACAAGATGGACATCCGTCGATTCTACAAGAAAGCCAAACAACTGGCATCTGGCTTCAAAGTAGATACGAAAGCTCTACGAAATAACAATGACAACCTATTGTCACTCGAGAGAGTGATAGGGCAAGAAACCAGACCACATCCAGTCAACGAAGAGGTAACGTTCCCTCCAAATATTGAAGAAGTTAGTGCATCCATAAAAAAACTGAAGAACAGCAACACAGACGGTTCTGATGGATTACCAGCAGAACTCTCTTAATACGGAGGTGTTGTTCATGCACCAAACCATCAACAAAGTCTGAATGGATGAGAGCATACGCGATGAATGGAATATCAGCTCCATATGTCCCATCTACAAAGAAGTCGATCCCATGTCTTGCACCAACTACGCATATAAGATCCTGTCCAACTTACTGTGTAAACATCTTAAGCCGTTCTGCAACACACTTATCGGCACATACCAGTGTTGCTTTTGGCACAACAGACCTCCCATAGACAAAATCTTCAGACTAAGGAAAATCCTGAAAAAGACCAACGAACTTCAAGCCAAAACACACAATCTTTTCATCGACTTCAAGGCCGTGTATGAAAGCATCCATCGCCTAGAGCTTTATAAAGTGATAGCGGAATTCGGGATACCATCAGCATCAAGGCATCAAACCTGCTACAGCTGCATCGCCTTACATTAGAGGACACGCGTTGTAACGTTCAGTTTGCAAACAGCTCATCAGAAGTTTTTCAAATTTGTACCGAATTTGGATTTGGACAAGGAGGTGCGCTATCATGCGATTTCTTCAATCTCGTGCTGGAAAAGGTAGTGAACGGCTTAGGAATTAATACGGAAGGCACTGTATTAAACAAAACCATCCAGCTACTGGGACACACAGACGACATCGACATTATTAATTGCTCCCACCGTGCCTTTGTAGAAGCATTAACGGCCATTGAGGAAGAGGCGAAAGCCGTTGGTCTCGTTAGTTAACGAGGACAAGACAAAGTGTATGCTTACTTACTTACTTAAGTGGCGCTACAGTCCGGGATGAACCTGGGCATCAACCAACATGCCTCTCCAATTAGCCCGGTCCTTAGCTAACTTCCTCCAGTTGCGCACTCCAAGTTGGTTGAGGTCGGTTTCTACTTATGCGCGCCACTTAAGGCGAGGTCTTCGTCCGACGCCTGGCTGGGAATCGAAGACTCTGTGAGCCGGAGTATTGGTGTCTAGTGTATGCTATCAACAAATGCTATCAACAAATAAAATACTGTCGACACACAACTTTGGACAAAATGTCACTGTTGATAGCAATATTTTTGAGGTAGTCAAATAGTACCTGAGAGCCAACATCAGCCCAATGAATGAAACCTTAGTGGAGATATGACGAAGACTGACCCTAGGAAACCGATGTTGTTGTGGTTTAGCAAAACAAATGGGATCACAAATCTTAACCCCAAAGCTCAAATATTTGCTCTACGGGACCCTAATCCTACCAGTCCTACTTTACGGCGACTAGTGCTGGGCAAGGAACAGGAAATCGAAGCAAATATTAGGCACTTTCGAAGGAAAAATTCGAAATACGAACTTTGTGAGCTGTACCAAGGTGTAGTAGCATGCATTTAGTAAAAAAGGTAAAAACACGTAGACTACACTGGCTCAGCCACATCGAAAGAACAATAATGCTACAGCCAAAAGAATCTTCGAATCCCAGTTTAGGAATCAATCGATCGAGGATACCAGAGCGCTGGACTGAATAACTAGCAGCAACGTGCGCAAGATCGACAAGGATAGAAGGCTGCTTGTAACGTAAGTAAGTAAGTTAAGTAAAAAGCTAGAAAAGCTTGAAGCTAGATTGTCATATTGAATATAAATATTTCTAACTAGAGACCTTACATGTACCATGTAATTGCTTAAGTACTCAACAGTTTGTCTAAGCCCGCGTTTCCCAAAGTGTGCTCCGCGGAGCACGTAGGAGCAAGTAGCAAAATTCCATTACGCTAGTGACTATTTCATTTTGTGCTTCTGAACTTGTCATTTTAATCGCATCAATCGAATTTGAAATGCTTAAAAGAAATCAATACATACAAACAAAAGTTGCGCCAACTGGCGAAGCCCATACAATCGCTGAAAACTTAATCAAGCCATGCGTTAAGGTCGTTGTTGAGTGTATGTTGGGTGAAAAGGCCAAAAAATTAGTTGACACCGTTCCTTTGTCAAATAACACAATATCACGAAGAATCGGAGACTTAGCAGAGAATGTCAAAACTACTTTACTTTCGCGAATAAAAGTCACAAAATTTTCGCAGCAAATGGATGAATCAACAGATGTTGCAGGGTTGGCTATTTTAATAGTATTTGTGCGCTACCAATACCAACAGTCCTTTCAAGAAGATCTGCTTTTCTGCAAGCCGTTGGAAACTACAACAACTGGTGCTGACATTTTTAAATTAATAGACAATTTCTTTATTGTCAATGATATCCCATGGGTTAACTGCGTGGATGTGTGCACAGACGGTGCCAAGGCCATGACTGGAAAAACGTCCGGTGCCGTCTCAAGAATAAAACAAAATGCCAAGGAATGCAGCAGTAGTCACTGCGTTCTACACCGCCATGCCCTTGCAATGAAAAAAATGCCACTCTCCTTAAAAGAGGTCTTAGACGAAAGCGTGAAAATAATTTACTTTATTTAATCTCGACCTAAGAATTCAAGGCTATTCAAAGTATTGTGCGATGAAATGGGTAGTCTACATACGTCTTAACTTCTTCACGCAGAAGTAAGGTGGCTTTCTCGCGGCAAAACACTGACGCGGCTTTTCGAAATGAGGGCTGAAGTCAGAACCTTCCTTATGAACGACAACTTTGATTTGGGCGACAGATTGTGTAATGAGCGTTGGCTCTTGAAATTATCGTATCTAGCCGATATTTTTAAAAAATTAATTGATTTGAGTGTATCACTTCAAGGAAAGACAATAACTGTTTTCGATGCCAGTGATAAGGTCGAAGCATTTAAAAATAAAATCAAGTTTTGGGCGAAATCTTTAAAAAATCGAAACCTAGACAGCTTCCCAATGGTCAGCGAATGTAAAGAGGAAATAGATTTGGGTATTCCTGACGACATTTTAAATGAGTTTCATTTACATCTGCTAAGTTTGCTCGAAAACTTCCAAAGCTACTTTCCGGAAGAATACCATTCAAACATTAAAGAAAATGTGTGGGTTGCAGACCCGTACTCCGCCGCGTTGGAAAAGCCAGCATCTCTGACATCGTTGCAGTTTGAGTGCTTAATTGATTTGACATCAGATTCTTCTTTAAAGGCAAATTTTGAAACTAAGAAGTCTTTATCAGAATTCTGGTGTATGTTGAAGGACGAACTCAAAATTTTGTCAGACAGAGCCAAAATAATTCTTCTGCCGTTTGCAACAACATACATGTGCGAATCAGGATTCTCCGCCTACGTTGGAACCAAAACAAAATATAGATCCCGTCTCGATGCAGAGCCAGATATTCGGTTGCAGTTGTCCCAAATTCAACCAGATATACAAGCATTATGCAAAACCAAACAGGCACATTATTCTCACTAGATATTGAATTCCTTATGTTCTTTAATTAACATTGGTCTTGTTTTTTTCGTTGATGTTACTTGTTTTACTTGAATTTAATAAAATATAAAAAAAAATTTGAGTATTACATTTTTTACACATACATAACTGCGAAAATAGCGTAAGTGTAACGAAGTGCTCCGCGAGGAATGTTTGACCTTAAAAGTGCTCCTCGACCAAAAAAGATTGGGAACCGCTGGCTGGTCTAAACAATAAGACCACACTGCTAAATTATCTCAAGTGACGAGCTGAATGCACCCAAAGAGTCATTTGGTTAAGTTCAGATAAAAAAAAAAACAAAACTCCAAAACAAATAAAAGGTTCACCGGGAGTGACGAACCAAAGAAAAGTATCCGTGATTCTGTTTACTTTATCGGCATGTTTGATGATTATGCAAATTTTCCTTTGTATCGCATTTTGTCCATTTGTTTAGCTATGTTGTGTTTTTTTTTTGCAAGTATGTGTTAGATACTGATAAAAGCAGACGTGGATGTTAAATTAAATTTTTTTTTTAAATATTCAGAACTTTATGTAGAGGCTTGATAAACATTCCAAAAATGACACATTTCCTATGCGTGATTCTAAAAGCAATACAAGTTTTCACCATGAGCTTAACGATGAGTTGCCAGACACAAAATAAAAGGCTTTTGTATATTCTTTACAAGGTTGACAAACCTTGGGCTATTGATCGCATCTGATTGATAGTTCCAATTGTTCAATCAAATAAATAATTGTCTGTCATATACAGTCGGGAGAAAAAGTCACTTCTTGTTAAAAAGATCGTTTTCGTAGCGATGTTTTCGAAAAAAATATCAAACATGTCAGTGAGAGTATTCTGAATTTTTAAGAAGGGGAAGTTATATGACGCGAAAATTTGAAGTTGAGATTTTTATAAAATTTGGTACCTGAAGTCCAAAAAAGTAGGTTTTAAAAGTCTGGAGTTTGGAGTATGGAATCTGGACTCTGGAATATTGAGTCTTGAGTCTATGATGTTTGATCTGAAGACTGTTAATTATACTACTCTGCCGATTCGTCTGAAATTTTGGGTATATGTGTTGCTGGTGATCTGGTTTTTGGAATTAATTTTTTAGTTCGAAAAATGACGATGCCTACCATATAACAGTTTTCTTTAAACACAATTATCTTAAAAATAGAAATAGAGATAGAGATAGAGATAGAGATAGAGATAGAGATAGAGATAGAGATAGAGATAGAGATAGAGATAGAGATAGAGATAGAGATAGAGATAGAGATAGAGATAGAGATAGAGATAGAGATAGAGATAGAGATAGAGATAGAGATAGAGATAGAGATAGAGATAGAGATAGAGATAGAGATAGAGATAGAGATAGAGATAGAGATAGAGATAGAGATAGAGATAGAGATAGAGATAGAGATAGAGATAGAGATAGAGATAGAGATAGAGATAGAGATAGAGATAGAGATAGAGATAGAGATAGAGATAGAGATAGAGATAGAGATAGAGATAGAGATAGAGATAGAGATAGAGATAGAGATAGAGATAGAGATAGAGATAGAGATAGAGATAGAGATAGAGATAGAGATAGAGATAGAGATAGAGATAGAGATAGAGATAGAGATAGAGATAGAGATAGAGATAGAGATAGAGATAGAGATAGAGATAGAGATAGAGATAGAGATAGAGATAGAGATAGAGATAGAGATAGAGATAGAGATAGAGATAGAGATAGAGATAGAGATAGAGATAGAGATAGAGATAGAGATAGAGATAGAGATAGAGATAGAGATAGAGATAGAGATAGAGATAGAGATAGAGATAGAGATAGAGATAGAGATAGAGATAGAGATAGAGATAGAGATAGAGATAGAGATAGAGATAGAGATAGAGATAGAGATAGAGATAGAGATAGAGATAGAGATAGAGATAGAGATAGAGATAGAGATAGAGATAGAGATAGAGATAGAGATAGAGATAGAGATAGAGATAGAGATAGAGATAGAGATAGAGATAGAGATGTGTAAAAGAAAAGTGAAAAAAAAAATCGAAGTTGAGATTTTAATCAAATGATGATGGTTAAGCCCGAAAAATGCTGTCATGTCTGTTCGTTTGTCGACTAGCTAGTCGGTTTATCAGCCTCTGTATCCATCTGGAGGCTAAAAGAGGCTGCGCGGATTTACTTGCATTTTGATATACAAGGTTATTGGAGTAATACCAAGAGGGGTTTTTGGAATTCGTATTATGGGGCTAAAATAATGGTACCTGTCATAAACTGATTTTTGTAATTTCGAAATTTCCTAAAAAAAACTATAAACAGAATGGTCAGACTGGCACGAATACCCGGCCTACTGTCCTAGGCGAATCTAGATGAGCTGCTTCGACATATTCGGACAACAGGTTATTTAGGAATCTCAAGGGTAAGTCAGGCCCATTGAAGAGAGATGGTGGAAGACAACGGCAGCGCTCAATCCAGTAGTGGATGGAAAAAATAACTTGTTACGAAGGAACTAATAGCCTGGGAAAGAACTGATTTTATTGTTGACGACCCTGCTTAGCGAAAAAAGGACAACGACGTTGGTATCTGCACCTGATATGTGAGAACATTATACAGGAGAGGTGCAGGCGAACAATTAGCGAAAGCAATTACCTGTAAAAAACCAGACATTACTGCCATCCAGGAAATACGATGGGATGAGCCAGCCAAAAAGAGGATGGAAAACTGTGACATCTACTACTGACCGTGTTATAGTGAGCAGAAGCAGTGATTATTCGGATACGGATTTGTTATATGTGCCAGACTTTGGCAAGAAGTTTTATGCTTCCATGACATTAGCAAACGCATTGTAACAATTCACAGCCCAATGGAGAAAAGAAAGAAAAGAAGAAACCAATGAGCGACTACCGAAGTATGACGTAAAACTCACAAATCTTGGTTTGATGAGGAATGCTGCAGGAGAAGACGGCAGCTGTCATTGAGATCTATAGGCATATAAGAAGGGAAGAACACCGGCTTTTCAGAACGAAGAAAAAAAGTGAGATAAGCGCACTATCGATGATATAGAGAGGTAGCACTCCAGGAATGCTGTTTACAAGTTTAACCAAAGTGTAAAACGTCAAACCCAAGGATACAAGGCTTGAACAGAATCCTGCCGAGATGAACAAGGATATATCGTATTTGAGACACAGTCGATGCTGAGGATATGGAAGAACCACTTCTGCAGACTGTCAAACGCCGATGAAGAACAACATTCAGGCAGTAATAACCATTTAATATTGGCAACGACAGCGAAAACTATCAACCACCCGACATACTTAAAGTGAGGACAGCAATATCTAAACTCAAGCTTAACAAGGCTGCCGAAATGACGGCCTTTCCGATGAGATTTATAAATCTGGCGGAGATGACTTGGTAAGTAAAATCCACCAACTCATAAGACAAATATGGGCGGATGAAAGTATGACTGAAGAATGGAACCTCAGCATTATTTGCCCGATCCTCTTAACTTCGCCTACAATATCCTATCTGCAGTAATATGTGAATGCCTGAAACCGTTTACCAACAACCTGATCGGCCCTTATCAGTGTTCACAAATGATCAAATCTTCACACTTCGGCAGATCATTGAAAAAACCCAAGTCGGTGTCACTACTAGCATACTCCGACGATATTGACATTATTGGTAGGACTCAACGTGATGTCATAGACACGTTTGCCTGTATAGAGAAGGAAGCGGCAATAATGGGTTTTGCAGTAAATGAGGGTAAGACCAAGTATATGTCAACTCGAAGGGACACACAACATCGACGAATTGGACAGAAAATCACCATTAACAGATATAACTTTGAGGAAGTAAGGGACTTTGTCTTTGGCTCAGGCCCATTTCGGACTGTAGCACCCATTAAGTACAAAAAGTAAAGTGGAATGCCCACGAGTGGAGAACCAAATCAGTTCGAAGGGACGACTTTGTAGAGTGTAGAGCTCATTGTCAAATATCCCAAATCAAAATCGTCCAAATTTGAAATATGGCACATCGCTCAAATTTTGGACGTTCCTCTGAAAAGTGAGGAAGATCGAATTAAAATGAAAAGTTTAGGTTCAGCGTCAAACCAAAACAATAAATCGCCAAAACTTAAGAATGACACTTGGCCCAAACTTTAGGCAATCTTACACCACAACGATTTTTTATGGGTTCAAAAAATAAAAAAAATATCAAAGCGCTTTAAAACAGTGCTGGCGATTTGTCAGAATTTATTTATGTAGTCGTGTCAAATCGCCCAAAATCATAAAAATCAAAATAATGCGAAAATACCCAAGCGTTTTTGTGGGCGATTATTAACCATTTTTTTGAGCTATGTAGCATAATGTCAAATCATAAAACAAATTTAACCGATTTTGGGTTTATCGCTTATAAGTTTTTTTTCATTAATACTGCTGATCATGAAAACTGACAACATAGGCGGCTGCCAGGCGATTGTACATACCCTAAGTGTGGGAGTTGTAATCTAGTCAATCTGCGAATTTGGCCACACAGGTCCTGTTGATTTTGGACTGGATATACCCTAAGCCGAGCAACAAAGTTGTATGAGCAGAGCTGACATCAGAGTGGGAGTTGAAATCTCTTGAATCTGTGAATTGGTCCACCCAGGTACTGCTCATTTTAGACTGGACCTACCCTAAGCGGAGCAACGAAGTTAAATGAGCGGGACTGACATTAGAGTGGGAGTTCAAATCCTTTTTATCTGTGAATTGGACTGCCCAGATACTCTTAATTTTGTTTTATTATTTTTATAAATGAACTGCAACTGGATCTCGACGGTTTTTCTGTTGTCACTCCGGGTTACGCAACTTATAAGCTCCGCTTCGTTAAGGACATGTCTAGTTGTCTTTCAGACGTCTATGTCAACACCATCAAAAATCTATTAAGGGCTTTGGCCTGTGGACTTATGACCCTGCATCAAGATGTAACTCAATATTTTTTTTCGATATGGGTGATTTTCCAGTTTTTAATTATTTTGGTCTATTTTGTCAAAAAGTTATATCCTGGAATGTAACATTTTCAAATTTGGTATACATGGTTGAATCCATCTAAATCACTTTTTTTCAGTGTTTTGACATCGAGAAATAAATCATATTGACCCTTTTTTGATTTTTCGTATTTTGGCCGATCTGTCAAGTTTGAAGTAGAACTTCCCAGATGTATTCCAAATTTGAGCCTAAAGTTCGAAAAAATGTTAAAATTTATCAAAAAAGCCGTGTATCCACGACAAATTGTACAAATTTGCGCTTGTAGTTCAATACGTTTTGGTGCACTCATTAAGTAAGTTTTTTAGAATTAATTTTGGTCAGTATTTCCGTGCCGTAAAAAAAAACAGAAATAAATGGAAAAGCTAAGTTCAAGGCCGATTTAAAATAGGTATTGGCTAGAATATATTTTTAAACCTTATAAAATTATTAAATACGATATTTATCGAAAGCATGGCAACCCTGTTGCCGAATGAAGGAAGAACCAAAAAAAAAAAAGAATAAAAAAGACACTTGAGAACGTATGGGGAATTTAAAAAAAATTGACATTTCAATGCTCTTGGAGTTCACAGTAATATAAGGTATTTTATAGTTTCGTTTCGAGGTCAACGGTGTATTGTGTTTCGGCCATTAAATGCCCACAGGTAACGTGAAAATCGTGTTGTCCGATATGAGATGTAACAACTTACTGCAAGTGCAATGACGAACGGATCATTGTAAGAGCAACTCGAGAGGCAATATTGAAGGTTACGTCATGGTTTTTAAATTAAAGAAGTGATCATGTCTGTATTGTAATACAAGTGTCAGTACTTAGCTATTTTTCTATTGATCTTTAGATGATCTTGAACGTTAATCTATCTTCAAATGTTTACTTTTTTTTTAAAGTGATCGTGGGTTTTGTGTTTTTATTTTTGTGGTGATCTTTGATGAGAGTTCTTGTTAAGAAAGTGATCACCTGATAGTTGTGATGTAAGAAATTAATTGATTTACATAAAAATTGAGTGAATGGTGTGAATTCACTTTTGTTATGAATTGTGATTGAACTTTTATTTAACTCAAATCCGTCCTTGTGATTGAACTTAATTTGTCGTGATCTGCAACTGCTTTCGAATTAATTTTAATGAGAATCATTGTGAGGTAAACTTTGCAAACACAAATGAATGGAAAAACTAAGTTCAAGGCCAGTTTTGGCTTAAAATTTATTTTGTCTACCGCACATCACTTTTTTTTTAAATCCCGATGAATCAATTAGGTATTCCTTCTGTTATTACTTAATTTTGCGCTCCAATTTTTGAATTTAAATATTGCATGGTAATAAATTAAAAAAAAATTAACTGTGTCAAAATCAACCCCGTACACAATCACGTAACTAAATCGAACACAATTTGTTACACATACGCCACAGAAACCTCCAGCACTCATCTAATACACAAACCAATAATTTTCGAGTTACGTTTCTCCTGCGGATCATCATGTCTCGCATTACAAAACCATCACATAATCACCATATGAATTAAAAAAAATTAACAGAAAATTCCTCACACACTCAATTTGTCTGCGACCACCAGGGAAATTGGCCACAATTTTCATTCCGAGAAATTTTCTAGCAAACGTTGTGCAAGTGAGCTGCACTCACTACTGTCTACATACCTCAAATTGCAGGTTTAAGTCCACATGCTGTGGAGTGGTAAAATTGAAGTAAACCATCCAAAAGCGAACAGGAAACGGGCTACTGATGTTGAAACGTTTCGTATGATGGTACCGCTCCGACAAGCTGATCCGATACGGATCATTCAAGTCCTGGCAGTACTCCTTTGCCGTAAACCAAAAATAATTCCCCCATCCGATACTTTTCGGTGTGCTGCCAAATGCATCGACAACTGTAAACAAAAGGAACACATCAAGCGCTGGTAACCGGATATTTATCGATGCCGACTCTTACCCTTCAGAGCCCATAACTTCTGCTTTTTCAAGTCGTCCAGAAAGACGCCAAGCTCCCATGCACACTGGCTATCTGTGTCATTCGACAAACGAACTCCATCCGCTGATATTCCAACAAGGAAATTCTCCAACTGTAACTGATCCAATTCCAGAGGTGGTGCTGCCACCACCTCACCGCTTCCATCCTCGAAGCCTTTCACTTTCGCGCATAGCGCACTACGGGTAATAGACACGAGGAGGAAAGTAAACACTAGCGTAGACGCCGTCGTCGACGTCGTCGTCCGTCCATGCAACAACATGTTGCCAATGAGAGGTGCTCGCGGTGACTGCGGCGATTGCGAGTCGCTAGCTGTTTACTTCGACTTTGCAAAATTGACAAAATCGAATAAAAAGTCGGTTCGGCTCATTCAGTCGTGATGATGGGAAATTGTAATTTTCGTCGCCGTTGTTGTTGTTGTTGTTGTTCTGTTTATAGGTATTCGCATGATGAGCACCTTTCTTGTGAAAGCGAAGGGATCCATTTGCATTCCCATATATGTTCGAGGCGATTATAGACTGGTCCAGCAAGTATTTTGTAACTACCACCGTGGCAGTCCAGAGAGTGTGGTGGGTGTGCTGTGCGGGGAGCTTCGGATTTTGGGATTTCAAATCTCCACCGTTATATAAGATCTGCAAGGCTGAAGAAATCACCTCCGCAGATTGATACTGAATTATCAATGAGATGGAGATGCGCCGTGTATGGTGTTTCGTTATAATTTATTTCAGTTTCGTGTTTGTTTTTTCTTCTTCTTCTTCGTTTTACCTTTTTTTTTGAGGTTAATTTATTCGAGCCAATTTTAGGTAATTAATCAAATATACCAATTGAGACGCACATAGGTAGGTACGTAACGTTTATTGTTGGCTGTGCATCTTGGGAGTTGCCGATGACGAGGGTCAGTTGTGTTTGCTCTGCAGGCCGCAATTAAATTTGAATTACTTCTTGGGGGAAATGGACGCCTGAAACTATGCTGTGGGTAGTGTATGGTGAGTATGATCGCGAATGGTAGATGGCGTTGAATTTGTGTGACCATCACTTTGAGGATGAAGAGATAACTAAAGGCAAAGGATGGTCGAATTATTATAATCGTAGGCCTATCTGAATGTGAATCTCTATATGAAGCCTGTAGCGGAGTCCCGCGCTTGCAAAAAATAAAAACAAGTTGAGCCATAAGCTCATTTACAGTTCACGTGTTATATATCACGATATTTAACGTTTGACGTTTTTTACGCGTACTTTAAAATTTTTTGCTAACAATAGATGGCGTGTGGGTATTTAGAATGTAGGGCGGATGGCTTAAGGAAATATCATGAAAATACAAACGTGCAAAGGAGGAGAATTATGAGAATATAGTCAACTACAGAAAAATATGTTTGTAAAACTTAGACAACCACTTTGGCGTTTCTAGTATTTATAGAAACATTTAATAAAAATGATGAAAATAAGCTTCTGCAAATAAAAATTGTTGGCAGTGTAATATGGATATTCTGAGAATGACTACATAAAGGCCTGCTCAGAATGCGTATCTGTAGCTGAGTGAAAAGTTAAAAACAAGGCAACTCATAAGCGCATACACAATGTGTATCTTCGTGAATCTGTAGCTTGAAGTTGAATAGAGGGCAACTTCATGCAAGAAATGCATCTCCCTTTTGGAAGCGATGCAAGATACCAGCTACAGATATGCATTCTGAGCAGGCCTTAAGTGGTGCTACAGTCCGGAATAAAACTAGGCCCTAACCAACATGCCTCTCCAATTATTCAGGTTCTTAGCTAACTGCCTCCAGTTGAGCACTTCAAATTGGTTGTGGCCGGTTTCTGTTTGTTCGCGTCGATTAAAACGAGGTCTTCCTCTAATGTGTCAGAAATCTGCCCAAAAATCGAAGAATATACGAGCCGGATTTGTGGTGTCCATTCGCTTTACATATCACTGTCAACTTAAACGTCCAATGCGGAGTTTTTTTTACTAGGGGTATGTCTCGTATAGTTCTTGGTTGAATCTTCATCTCTATAGCCGATTAACGCAAACGGGACCAAAGATTTTTCAAATAAGTTTTCTCTCAAATCGACTTCATCCACTTTTGATACGTTCCATGCTTCAACGCCGTAGAGCAGGATTGCGATGATCAGGGTTTTATATAGGATCTCCTCAGTAGTTCAAGTGAGGGCTTTTAACCTTCTTAGTCCGAAGAAAGAGCGGTATTTCTTTGTTTAATTTCTGTTCTGTCCAATTTGTCGATGTTATGTTTCCTTTCTTGTTGACAGCAAAACCCATTTTTGCCGCTTCCTTCTCTATACTAGCAAACGTGGCTATGACATCACGTTGAGTCCGATCAGTGATCTTAATATCGTCGGCGTATGCTAGTAGTTGCACCGATTTATGGAAGATTGAGCCTCTGGTGTAAGATCGGGAGTTTTTCACGATCCTCTTAAGAATCAAATTTAAGAAGTCACATGACAGCGCATCGCCTTGCCTTTTTTGGTATCAAATGTGTCGATGAGATCGACCCTGATGGAGCAGCGAGAATTCTCCATCGTCATACTGTACAGACGGACGAGTTTGGGCGGTATACCAAAACTAGACATGTCTCTGTATAGTTCGTCTCTATAAATGCTGTCGTAAGCGGCTTTGAAATCGATAAATTGGTGGTGGGTATCGATTTGGACTCTTTGGGATTTTTTTTCAAGGATCTGCCGAAGTGTGAAGATTTGATCAGTTGTAGACTTTCCTGGCCTAAAACCACACTGATAAGGGCCGATCTGGTTGTTGGGTAATCAGGTTCACATATTACGCCAGAAATGATCTTGAAGGCGATGTTGAGGAGATGTAAACCTCTGTAGTTAGCGCAGTTCAGAGGGTCTCCTTTTTTATGAATCTGGCAAACGTCGCTGAGGTTCTTCAGGCATACTCTCATCCCAACAAATTTTCTTCCCCGGCTTTATAAAGCTCGGCAGGAAGGCCGTCATTTCCGGCAGCATTGTCAAGCTTCAGTTTACTTATTGTTATCCTCACTTCACTTAGGTCAGGTGGTTGGTATAGTTTCCCTGTCGTCACCAATATTTAATGGTTCGCTCTGCCTGACAGCGGAATGTTGTTCGTCATCGCCGTTTAACAGTCTGCAGAAGTGGTTCTTCCATATCCTCAGCATCGACTCTGTCTCAACCACGATATTTCCTTGTTGTCTTTGAAGTTTTACACTTTGGTAAAACATGCGAATATAATTTCTGGAGTGGCAACTCTCTATATCCTCGATATAGCTCGCTTTTCTTGATCTTTTGAAGAAAAGCCGGTGTTCTTCCCTTCTTCTCAATGGCTGCTTTCCCTTTCACTTGCAGCTTAGGCTTGTAGGCCGTTCTCGTTCGTTCTTTGCTGCGACCATCTGTATGCATTGTTCGTCAAACCAAGCGTTTCTTACTGGTGGGCGCGAGAAACCTAGCACATCAGTTGCGGCTGATCTAATGCCTGTTGGCGTCGTTGGCATTGTTCTTCGACGTTCGATGCTGGTGGTATGGTGTGAATCGAGAAATCGAGAGGTTAAGGGATACGCTTTGCGCTAAGGCCTTGGCGGTCTCTTGCGACTGTAGTCTTTCGGTATTCAATCTTGTTACGGTTTTTCTGGTGTATTGTGTCGTGGTGGATACCTGCATTCTTCCTTGGCTGCAACAAGTTAGTGATGCGAGTTGATGTCAGCCCATCGGAATGTTTGATCGACCAAAATATAGGATGGGTACCTTTTGCCTATCGCAATGTGATAAATTGATTGACCATGTCGACTTACGGATATCGAGGTGAGGAAACCGTGGGCTGGCTATAGTGGCATTTCGTTCCGTTGCGAAGTCAATTAGCCTAAGTCCGTGGCCAGACGTGTTGTCGTGTAGGCTGTGATTTTCAACAATACAGCTAAAGATGTCTTCTCTTCCTACCTTGGCGTTAAAATCTCCCAGCACAATTTTAACATCGTACTTCGGTAGTCGCTCATAGGTTTTGTCAAGGAGCTCGTAGAAGCAATCTTTAGTTAAATCATCATTTTCCTCCGTCGGAACGTGAGCGCATGTAAGGCTTATGTTGGCGAATTTGGCCTTGATGAGGATTGCTTCAATGCGTTCGCTAATTTTTTGCAAACATACGACTTCTTGCCTAAGTCTGCCACTTATAACAAATCCGCATCTGAAGAGTCGTTGTCTCTGCTCACAGTAACACGATGCGTAATAGATGTCAAGGTTTTTCATCCCCTTTTGCCCGACTCATCCAAGTGTATTTCCTAGATGGCAGTAATGTCTGCTTTTTAGCAGGTTAGGGCTTCCGCTAGTTGTTCAACTGCACTTCTTCTGTTTAATGTACCCACATTCCAAGTGCAGATGCGAAGGTCGCGTCGTGGTCCTTTTTATCGTTTTGCATGGTTTTCCCTGGAAGGGCTCAGTGGCGCGATGGTTAGTTCGATGAACTGCCGCGGGGTCTGGGTTCGTTTCTCAGCCGTAGCAACAAAATGATTTTTCACTGACCATCCTCTAGTAATGATGTGACAAATCATCCGAGTAGTATCAATTGTCAAGAATAGCTTATCTTAACTTAGAAATTCGCATTCGGCATAAAACAGGAGATCCTGCCATCATGCGAGAAGAACACACTCACACATGAATGAGCTACTCCCTGGGTACTAACGAGCCTGGTTGCTCCAAAAATTTTAATTTTTTTTTTGGTATTTAACCCAAAGCACAGCTTCTTTGTATACCCTTATGACACGGTCCCATAAGTATCCACTACAGGATTGAGATCTGCCGTTTGCATTTCGGTCACCATCTCTGGGCCTGACTTACACTTGAGATTCCTAATTGACCTGTTGTCCAAATATGTCGAAGCAGATCATCTAGGTTATCTACTTTGTCCAGCATAACTGGGACTGTCAACGCCACTGTTGACTCCATCTTGGGAGTTTTTCCGCTGCTGCCTGGAAATAGAATACGTGTGTTAGTGTGAGTACACATCTTTCCCCTGCTCTCATCTGCTGACGTCTAGACTTTACGCAGGGGCTGAGACCCTATCTACGGTCTAGGTACTAGGCACTCAGCGGTCGCCACGTGAAGGCTGAGTGTCGGAGTTGGTAGACATCAGCTAGGTGAAAACTGAAGAATTCGACCTCATCTTACATCCCAACAATCAGGATTAGTCCTATATACCGAAAACATAACTCAATGTCAAAGCATTATCATAATGTGAAGGTGTCATCATATTGTCAAATGTCATTGTAACATGAAAAATGAGATTTTCGGATATATTTTTGGAAAAATCGATTTTTACAACAAAAAGGTGGCGCAAAAGTAATCCTCCTATCAGAAAATGCTATAAAATTTGCGATTGGCCACTAATGTCAGTTCTGTTTTGACATTTGTGTAGTAAACACATGCGAAATACACGTTAAATAAACAATGTTACGATACACTGCTCCAGAACGCGGAATATAAGTGACTATTTATTTGAGCAATAATCGGTCGGTGACTTTGGCACAACGTGAATTTCGTCGCAGATTTCCTAGCCGTCCAACGCCTACTGGTGAAACACTGCGACGTTTAGCCGCTCGCCTCGAAGAGACTGGCACAACACGAGATGCTGCCAGGCGTGTCAGACCCCGGAGTAGCCGTTCTGCAGAGATATTGCTGCTGTAGCCGAAGATGTCATGGAAGCGCCGTCGACATCGACCAGACGACGTGCCACGCAAATGGGTATCAGTCGTCGGTCTTTACAGCGAATTTTGGTACAAGATTTGAAGATATTTCCGTACAAAGTCCAGACGCTGCATCAGCTGTTAGCTGCTGACCGCCAATCGCGTCTAACATTCGCTCAAGCCATCCTTAATCGCCACCAAGAGAAATGATTTTTCATCAAAAATAATCATGAGTGATGAGGCCCATTTCCATCTTAGCAGGTACGTAAATACGCAAAATTTACGCTTCTGGGGCACTGAAAATCCGCGTGTAACCCACGAAGAGCCATTACACCCGCTCAAAGTCACTGTATGGTGTGCTGTTTTCGCTGGAGGAGTCATCGGACCTTTTTTCTTCGAAGACGTCGCGGGCCAAACGGTTACTGTGAATGGTGAGCGCTACAGAGCAATGATCAACGAGTTATTTTTGCCGCAACTTGATGAATTGGGATTGGAAAACATGTGGTTCGAACAGGACGGTACAACGGCACACACTGCACGTGCCACAACCGATATGCTGAAGGATGCATTTCCCGGACGCCTAATCTCCCGTTTTGGCGATTTGCACTGGCCAGCAAGATCGCCTGATTTGACCGCTCCAGACTTCTTTTTGTGGGGCTTTTTGAAGTCGCGGGTTTATGTCCACAAGCCTCAGACTCTTGCAGCTCTTAAAGACAATATCCGTCAAGAATGTGAGGACCTATCGCCGGAAGTTTTGGCCAAAGTGATGGAAAATGCCATAAAAAGGGCTCAAATGACAATCAACTGTGGCGGCGGCCATTTACATGACATCATATTCTCGACTTGATGTAAAAACGAGTGGTGGGTGCACGACTGGGTCGTACGCAACTTTCTCTTTCACAGCGAGTTGGGTTAATTAATGCTAAAAATTATAAAAAATTTCGAAATGTGATTATACGAACGTTTACTCCGAAATTTGAAGGAATCGGTGTCTATGTGAAAAATAATTAATTTTCGTTATTGGCCAAAACTGAAAATTCCGTTAAGTGATAGTTGGGCTAAAACTAATTATGTGGAATTGTTTGAAACTATTATAGTAGTATATATATTAAATTTCATTCAATTTGACATAATAGTTTGCGAGAAATTAACAATTTTCTTTATATGACCTGAATGACAAAATCCGTTATATGGATTTTCTCGAAAAAAAACTGGGTATGCAGTTTTGTTGGAACTAATATGCTTATAGTATATATAAAGTTTAAACAAAATCGTTAGAGCCGTTTTCGAGAAAATTGAGGTTATGTGTAATTTTTATATGGCAGGTACCGTTAATAACATGGCTAAAAGCAAACAAAAAAAATGGCCTAGAATTATGACCAAAATAAGCTTGGATACGAAGTTTGAAGAAAATCGGCCAAGCCGTTTAGGCTGGGGAGACCATTACGGACAGACGGACCGACGGACCGACGGACGGAATTCCAAAAACCACTTTTTTAGGCTCCGCTATCATCGTAATGTTAGAATCAATCAAAATCTCGAGGTCGAAAATTTTCACGAAAACAATATCTTTCTCTTTGTAAGAGAAAGTTAAAAATTAAAAGACCAAATGAAAATAATCCACAAGAAGAATCAAAGTTTTTCATTTTTTTTTTAAATTACAGCCAAAAAACATCGGAAGGTTATTTTTGCGCCACCTTGTACAACGACAATCTACGCCATTTGCAAAAATGCTGGCACATTCACATTATTATGTGAGTGGTTAACTCTCTTCTTAAAACGCTGGAGATGAAATATTGGTGGCAATATGTCAGTTTATAACAAGTGGGGGCTAGCAAAACAGATTTTCTGAAGTCACAGTAGTTAAGCACTACACCACGGAGCCCATTCAACATCGCCTACACTTAACTGTTGATGACATCAAAGGTTTTCTAAAAAAACAATCAGCCTTCCTATACTCCATATCTGACATATAAATATCGGTAAGTTCTACATATTGTTTTGGAAAAGTCAACTGCGATGTTCTTCCAAATATTAACACGTGTGTCGTTTACATATGTGACATTGACATTAACATAAAATTTAGAACTGAACTTCAGATTTCGCGGCAAACCTGAAAATTATGTAAACCTACGCCCAAAGGCCATAATCACCGATTCGCCAAAATATGTTCCTTCGTGTAAGCTAATGGAACTCCGACTTCTACCTTTTCAAACACCAAATTACCATACATGGTACTCGGACATTTACAATAAATGTGTGCCATCAGTTTTTTTATGAATATAGCTGAAGAAAAAAAAAATTCGTTTCTTATTTCATAATTGGCAAAATCGAAGCTGTCCAAGGTCAACCAACCAAAACAACGAAACGAAACCCAAATAAAGTGTTATTCATCACACGGCATAAATTTATTGAATTAAGACCGCATGTGTTTTTTTTTTCTTTTATTGGTTCAGCGTTTTTTTGATTGAATTGCCGCTTGTTAGTTTCACTGTGACATGGGTGATTTTCGAGTAGAAAGCTGTTGTAAGATTGTTTTTAAATTATGATTCGATTAGATTCGTTGACAAGGTCATATTTCTTAATGGTGTGGGTATGTATCCATAGAGTTATTCGAGAGTCAGATCTGATCCGAATCTGTGTCAAAGCATGCAATATACATCTACTAGGCTTATTGCGTCGATTTTGGTTTAGAAAAATCATGTTTCTGCCAAGTCTGCTCTGAGACAAAGGTAACAGTTGCGGGAGTTTAAGTCGACACCTGTACGATGACAGATTTTATAGATCATCCCATGGAATTCCTCTTAAGGCGACTCGGATAAATTTACGTTGATCTGCTCTGTTTGAATGGACATCACGTGTCGAAAATTGTGCGACATACCAAATGAGGGCAAACAAGACAAATGCACAGCGAAAGAGTGACATAAAGGTCATCGACCTTATTTAGCACTCTTTTTGAAAATTCTAACGTAGAGTTCGATTTTTTGAACATAACACCTCAATCTTTAAAACTGTTGACACGTCATGAGAAGATATGACCGGACAGAGTCCAAAATACAATTTATTGACTCAACATGGTCTTTAAGAATCAAAACCATTCATGTGAACATGAGTACTTCTTGCCTATCTGATGCCTATCATCTCTGACTCTCAGTTTCTACCTTCCTCGTTGCAACCTTGTACCTTGACGGTAGATAGCGGACGAAAATTGAGTTCATTCACAAGGGAAAGTGGCAGCGGAAGAAATCCTAAGATGGGGTAATCGATGTCGTCTATATTCTTATTTCGGATAGACAAAGTGAATAACCGAAATGAGCTGCTTCGACATATACAAAATCTCGCAATAGGAATGTCAAGGGTACGTTGGGCCCCTTAATAAGAGAAGGTTGCCGAAAGGCCAACGTCAGCCCTCAATCCTGTAGTGGATACTGATGGCACCGCGTCCTAGTGGTATCTATATAATAATTTGGAACTGCTCCTCCAGGTAAGGTATGTGCTTTGGGTTAACTACCAACCTACGGAAAAAAAGAGCCTTGAAAAGGAATGATTTTATTGTCGGAATGTGAAAACATCAAACAGCGGGGGTACAAGCGAAGAACTAGTGGAAGCCCAAAGCAGACATTACAGCCATCCGGAATATACGATGGGATGGGTCGGGAAAAAAGAGGATGAAAAACTGAGACATCTACTACATACCGTGTTATAGTGAGCCGAAACAGCGTCTATTTGGATGTGGATTTGTTTTTAATGCCAGACTTAGGCAAGAAGTCTTATGTTTCCAAGACATAAGCGAACGCATTGTAACAATCCTCACCAAGGCCAAATTCGCCAACATAAGCCTTATGTGCGCTCACGCTCCAATTGAGGAAAACGATGATCTAGCGAAATACTGCTTCTATGAGCTCCTTGACAGTACTTTTGAGTGACTACCAAAGTACGATGTTAAAATCGTGCTGGAAGATTTAAACGCAAAGGTATGAAGAGAAGACATCTTTAGCAGTGTTGTCGGGAAACACAGCCTACATGACAACACGTCTGACAACGGACTTTGGCTAATTGATTTCACTGTCGAACGAAATGCCACTACACCCAGCACACACGGTTTCCTCACCTCGATATCCATAAGGGGACATGGCGGTCTCCAGATCAAGGCACAGTCAACCAAATTGATCACATTGCGATAGACAAAAAGCAAGCATCCCGTATTTTGGACATCCGAACATTTCGAGGGGCTAACATCGACTTGAACTATTTAATATTGGCAACGGCAGCGAAAACTGTCAACCACCAGACCTAAGTGAAGTGAGGATAGCAATATCTATCTAAACTCAAGCTTAATAAATCAGCCGGAAATGACGGCCTTCCCGCTGAGCTTTATAAAGCTGGCGGAGGTGACTTGGTAGTAACATCCACAAACTCATATTGCAAATCTGGTCGGGTGAAAGTATGCCCGAAGAATGTAACCTCAGCATCGTTTACCCGATCCACAAAAAAGGAGACCTTCTGAACTGCGCCAAATACAGAGGCATAAGTCTCCTCAACATCGCCTTCAAGATCCTATCTGCCGTAATATGTGAACGCCTGAAAGCGTTTACCAACAACCTGATCGGCGCTTGTCAGTGTGGTTTCAGGCCAGGAAGTCCACAACTGATCAAATCTTCACACTTCGGCAGATCCTGGAAAAAACCCATGAAGTCAAAATCGATACCCACTACCTATTTATCGATTTCAAAACCGCATACGACAGCATTTATAGAGACGAACTATACAGAGCCATGTCTAGTTTTGGTATACCGCCCAAACTCGTCCGTTTGTGTAGGATGACGATGGAGAATTATCGCTGAACCATCAGGGTTGGAAACGACCTCACCGACACATTCGATACCAAAAAAGGATTTAGACAAGGCGATGCGCTGTCGTGTGACTTCTTCAATTTTCTTTCTTGAGAGGATTGTGCATAACTCTCGAGCCAACACAAGAGGCACAATTTTCCAAAAATCGGTGCAACTACTAGCATACGATATCGACATCATTGGTAGGACTCAACGTGATGTCATAGCCACGTTTGCTAGTATAGAGAAGGAAGCAAACAAGTATATGCTGTCAAAACTAAAGGACACACAACATCGACGAATTGGACAGAACGTCACTATTGACAGCTATAACTTTGAGGTAGTACGGGACTTTCTCTACCTCGGCTCCGCTATTAACTCTGACAACAACATCTCGTCAGAAATTAAACGAAGAATTACTCTTGCCAACCGCTGTTTCACTCGAACTTCAAAGGAGATCATATATAAGACCCTGATCATCCCAGTCCTGCTCTACGGCGCTGAAGCATGGACCACATTAAAAACGGATGAAGAAATCCTTGGTCGATTCTAGAGAAAAATTTTCTAAAAATCTTCCGTCCCGTTTGCGTTGACGGGCTATGGAGACGAAGATTCAACCAAGAACTATACAAGCTGTTCAGCGACATACTCCTGGTCAAAAAACTCCGCATTGGACGTTTAAGATGGCTAGGAAATGTAGAACGAATGGACACCAATACTCCGGCCCGCAGAGTCTTCGATTCCCAGCCAGACGTCGGACGCAGTAGAGGAAGACCTCGCCTTAAGTGGCGCGCACAAGTAGAAACCGACCTCAACCAACTTGGAGTGCGCAACTGGAGGCAGTTAGCTAAGGACCGGGCTAATTAGAGAGGCATGTTGGTTGAGGCCCAGGTTCATCCCGGACTGTAGTGCCAGTTAGTTAGTTAGGAATGAATCTGGGTTAGGAATGAATTTGGGTCTCAACCAAGATGCATCCCCAATTAGCCCGGCCATTAGCTAACTGCCTAACTTGAGCACTTAAAGTTTTTTGAGGTCGGTTTCTACTTAAGGTGAGGTCGTCTTCTTAAACTGTGTCCGAAGTCTGACTAGGAGAAGCGAGAATTTTGTTTACACATGGACGAGTTTGGACAGTATACCAAACTAAACATGGCTTTGTACAGTACGTCTCTATAAATGCTGTCGTATGCCGCCTTGAAATCGATGAATAGTTGGTGGGTATCTATTTGGACTTCTTGGGATTTTTTCCAGGATCTGCCGAAGTGTTAAGATTTGATCAGTTATAGCCTAAAATTACACTGACAAGGCCCAATTAGGTTCTTGGTGTATGGTTTGATACACATACGAATGAAGGCAGATGGGATCTTATAGGGCTATAGACGGTGCTGATCGGATCGGGCAAACGATGCTGAGGTACCATTCTTCAGGTATGCTTTCATGCGACAAAATTTTGGCTTATGAGTTGGTAAATGTTACTTACAAAGTTAACACGTCCGGCTTTATAAAGCTCGGAAGGAAGGCCGTCATTTCCGGTAGTCTTTTCCACCTTGAGTTTAGATATTGCTATCCTGACTTCACCTAATTCGTGTGGTTGACAGTTTTCGCTGTTGTTGTTAATTTTGAATGATTCTTTCTGTCTGACAGCGGAATATTGTTCGTCATCGCCGTTTCACAGTCTGCAGAAGTGGTTCTTCCAACTTCGACTGTGTCTCAACTACGATCTTTCCATGTGCATCTCGAAAGGATTCGGTTTGCGCCTTGCATCCAAGGCACTGTGTACACTTTGATAATACCTACGAACATCTGTCTTAGAGTTGTTTCTCTCTATGTCTTCCATCGCGCGCTTTTCTTGATCTTTTTCTTCTTTCTGAAAAGCCGATCTTCTTCCCTCCTTACATTGCCTATAAATCTCAATGGCATGGCAGCTCTCTTCTTCAGCTTGTTGGAGTCATTTTTTAATCCGAGGAGGGGTTCACAATAATCAGCAAGTCGGTGGAAATCAGCACATCAGTTGCGTAGCGGCTGATTTAATGGCTGCTTTGCATAGTCGCCATTGGTCTTCGACATTAGATGCTGGTGCTGTGGTATTAGTCAAGAGATTAAGGTATGCGCATTCTGCAAAGGTCTAGGCATTGTCTTCCGATTGAAATCTTTCGAATTTTTTTTTACAGTATTCCTCATATTCTATTGGGTAGTGGATATCCGCATTCTTATCATGGCTACAACAAGGTGGTGGTTAGAGTGAATTTAAGACCTTGTTGATCTGGAGACCTCCATGTTGTCTTACAGATATAAATGTGAGAGAAGTGTATGTTCGCTGTGGTATTTCGTTCCGCAACAAATTTAATTACCAAAAGTCCGTAGTCAGATGTGGCGTCATCTGGTTTTCTTTGCGTTTAAATCTTCTAGTACGACTTTTTACATAGTACTTCGGTAGTCGTTTATAAATTTTGTGAAGGATATCGAAGAAACAGTCCTTAGCAATGTCATCTTTTTGCCCTATCAGAGCGTAAGCTCATATAAGGGTATTGTTACAATATATTCCCAAATTTCTACGAAGCATACAAAATGATAAGCCTAAGTCTGTCGCTTATAACAAATCCGCTATTCGGATGCTATTTCGGAGCATAACTCTCAACCTGGAAGGCCAGTTCCTAAGGATAGCAGTCACTCTTCTTTATGAGTTTGGCATGCCAAATCCAATTGAATGAGACCAAGTATCCTATGGTTACCACTGAAAGGTAAACTAAGCATAGTTGTTGTGTAGTCAAATTCTGGACATTGCCTAGTCAATGCCGCTCAGTGTCTACCCTTGTTCTAGGACAGCTAACCAGCGGTATTCGCGTAGACCTATGATTTAAAATAGTCCCAAAGGAAGAAGTCTTACTTACTTAAGTGGCGCTACAGTCCGGAATGAACCTGGGCCTCAACCAACATGCCTCTCCAATTAGCCCGGTCCTTAGCTAACTGCCTCCAGTTGCGCACTCCAAGTTGGTTGAGGTCGGTTTCCACTTGTGCGCGCTACTTAAGGCGAGGTCTTCCTCTACTGCGTCCGACGTCTGGCTGGGAATCGAAGACTCTGCGAGCCGGAGTATTGGTGTCCATTCGTTCTACATGTCCTAGCCATCTTAAACGTCCAATGCGGAGTTTTTTGACCAGGGGCATGTCGCTGTACAGCTCGTATAGTTCTTGGTTGAATCTTCGCCTCCATAGCCCGTCAACGCAAACGGGACCGAAGATTTTTCGAAGAATTTTCCTCTCGAATCTACCAAGGATTTCTTCATCCGCTTTTGATACGGTCCATGCTTCAGCGCCGTAGAGCAGGACTGGGATGATATAGGATCTCCTTAGTAGTTCGAGTGAGGGCTTTACTACTAAATTGCCTTCTTAGCCCGAAGAAACAGCGGTTGGCAAGAGTAATTCTTCGTTTAATTTCTGACGAGATGTTGTTGTCAGAGCTAATAGCGGAGCCGAGGTAGACAAAGTCCCGTACTACCTCAAAGTTATATCTGTCAATGGTGACGTTCTGTCCAATTCGTCGATGTTGTGAGTCCTTTCGTGATGACAGCATATACTTAGTCTTACCCTCATTTACTGCTAAACCCATTTTCGCCGCTTCCTTCTCTATACTAGCAAACGTGGCTATGACATCACGTTGAGTCCTACCAATGATGTCAATATCGTCAGCGTATGCTAGTAGTTGCACCGACTTTTGGAAAATTGTGCCTCTGGTGTTGGCTTTGGAGTTTTGCACAATTCTCTCAAGAATCAGATTAAAGAAGTCACATGACAGCGCATCGCCTTGCCTAAATCCTTTTTTGGTATCGAATGTGTCGGTGAGGTCGTTTCCGACCCTGATGGAGCAGCGAGAATTCTCCATCGTCATCCTACACAAACGGACGAGTTTGGGCGGTATACCAAAACTAGACATGGCTCTATACAGTTCGTCTCTATAAATGCTGTCATATGCGGCTTTGAAATCGATGAATAGGTGGTGGGTATCGATTTGGACTTCTTGAGTTTTTTCCAGGATCTGCCGAAGTGTGAAAATTTGATCGGTTGTGGACTTTCCTGGCCTAAAACCACACTGATAAGGGCCAATCAGGTTGTTGGTAAACGGTTTCAGGCGTTCACATATTACGGCAGATAGGATCTTGTAGGCGATGTTGAGGAGACTTATGCCTCTGTAGTTGGCGCAGTTCAGAGGGTCTCCTTTTTTGTGGATCGGGCAAACGATGCTGAGGTTCCATTCTTCAGGCATATTTTCATCCGACCAGATTTGGCTTATGAGTTGGTGGATGTTACTTACCAAGTCATCTCCGCCGGCCTTATAGAGCTCAGCGGGAAGGCCGTCATTTCCGGCAGCCTTATTAAGCTTGAGTTTAGATATTACTATCCTCACTTCACTCAGGTCGGGTGGTTGGCAGTTTTCGCTGTCGTTGTCAATATTTAATGGTTCGTTCTGCCTGACAGCGGAATGTTGTTCGTCATCGCCGTTTAACAGTCTGCAGAAGTGGTTCTTCCATATCCTCAGCATCGACTGTGTCTCAACTACGATATTTCCTTGTTCATCTCGACAGGATTCTGTTCGAGCCTTGTATCCTTGGCTTTGACGTTTTACACTTTGGTAAAACTTGCGAACATCGTTCCTGGAGTGGCACCTCTCTATATCCTCGATCGCGCGCTTTTCTTGCTCTTTTTTCTTCTTGCTGAAAAGCCGATGTTCTTCCCTTCTTCTTTGCCTATAGAGCTCAATGGCAGCTCTCGTCTTCACCTGCAGCTTAGCCTTGTAGGCCTCGTTCTTGGCTGCGAGCATCTGTCGGCATTCCTCATCAAACCAGGGGTTTCTTGCTGGTGGGCGCGAGAAACCTAGCACATCAGTTGCGGCTGATCTAATGGCCTGTTGGCATCGTTGCCATTGCTCTTCGACATTCGATGCTGGTGGTATGGTGTTAATCGAGAGGTTAAGGGATACGCGTTGTGCGAAGGTCTTGGCGGTCTCTTGCGATTGCAGTCTTCCGACATTAAATTTTTTTCACAGTACTTCTGGATTGTTGTGGCGTGGTGGATATCCGCATTCTTACCTTGGCTGCTACAAGGTAGTGATCCGAGTCGATGTTAGCTCCTCGGAATGTTCGGACATCCAAAATACTGGATGCGTGCCTCTTATCTATCGCAATGTGATCATTTGGTTGACCGTTCGTTGATCTGGAGACCGCCATGTCCCCTTATGGATATCGAGGTGAGGAAACCGTGTGCTGGCTATAGTGGCATTTCGTTCCGTAGCGAAATCAATTAGCCTAAGTCCGTTACCAGACGTGTTGTCGTGTAGGCTATGTTTTCCGACAATACTTCTAAAGATGTCTTCTCTTCCTACCTTTGCGTTAAAATCTCCCAGCACGATTTTAACATCGTACTTCGGTAGTCGCTCATAGGTTTTGTCGAGGAGCTCGTAGAAGCAATCCTTAGCTATATCATCTTTTTCTTCCGTCGGAGCGTGAGCGCATATAAGGCTTATGTTGGCGAATTTGGCCTTGATGCGGATTGTTACTATGCGTTCGCTAATGTCTTGGAAACATAAGACTTCTTGCCTAAGTCTAGCACTTATAACAAATCCGCATCCGAATAGTCGCTGTTTCTGCTCACTATAACACGGTCCGTAGTATATGTCACAGTTTTTCATTCTCTTTTTGCCCGGCCCATCCCATCGTATTTCCTGGATGGCAGTAATGTCTGCTTTGTAGCAATTTAGGGCTTCCGCTAGTTGTTCGCCTGCACCTCTCCTGTTTAATGTTCTCACATTCCAGGTGCAGATACGAACGTCGTTGTCCTTTTTTCGTTTAGCAGGGTCGTCAACAATAAAATCCGTCCTTTCCGAGGCTATTGGTTGCTTCGTAACCATGTTTTTTTTCTGTGGGTGGGTAGTTAGCCCAAAGCACAACCCCCAACCTGGAGGGCCAGTTCCAATTTATTAGATACCCCTAGGACACGGGGCCATCAGTATCCACTACGGGATTGAGCGCTGCCGTTGGCCTTTCGGTTCATCCGCCACCATCTCTGTTCAAGGGGCCTGACTAACCCTTGAAATTCCTAGACAACCTGTTGTCCGAATATGTCAGAGCAGCTCATCTAGGTTCGCCTGGGACAGCAGGCCGGGTATTCATCCGTGCCATTCTCACCAGGGTGTTTATAGTGTTGCTGTTTTTCGTCGTGTTATCAACACTCGCACTTATCGTTTAGCAAGTCAAATCCGGTTGGATGAGACCAGTACCCGATGGTTACCACTTGGAGGTAGAGATAAGCACATTTGATGTGTAGTCAGAGTTGCAACACTGGGCATTGCCAAGTTAACGCCAATCAGAGTCTACCCTCGTTCTACAGCACCCAACCATCAAAGGAAGAAGTCTAAAGGCGTTAAATCACAATATATCAGTGGTCAGGTAGCGTCGGTACTAACGGGTCCGCCATCTAACGTTTTTTTTTCAACTAGTGCTTATTTCGTGAATGGTAACACCTAGCTCATGTCTGATTTGACAGATAATTAGTTTTATCCTTCCGCTGAACGAGTATGTTTGTGTATACGCTTGAACAACGCTAAGAAATATTGCGACATTTTTACTTTGAAAATCATGGCAATGTTGCAGAATGTGTGCGAAAATTGCGTACGGATTTTGGAAGAAGAGAAGCACCGTCAGCTCCGTATGTTCGTTATCTTGTGAAAAAAGTGAAAGAAACTGGCATCCTCATCGATAAACCAAAGCGTGAAAAGCCAAAAACAGTGTGTACACCCGAGAATATTGCTGCTGTGGCAGAAAGTGTGCGTGAACCGCCATTAACATCAATTCACCGTCGTTCTCAACAATTGAACATTTCGGAGACATCATTGAGACGAATTTTGCATAAAGACCTTGGTATGACGCCATACAAAGTCCAATTGGTTCAGGAGTTGAAGCCAACTGACCATCCAATGCGTTTTCGCTTCGCTAAGTGGGCCTGCGATCGATTTAGAGAAGATGCCGATTTTGCCAAAAAAATCATCTTTTCAGATGAAGCTTATTTTGATCTTGGCGGGTATGTAAACAAGCAAAATTGTCGCATTAGGGGCACAGAGAACCCGCACGCATACATTGAAAAGCCGATACACCCAAAACGAGTCACTCTTTGGTGCGGATTTTGGTCCAGAGGCATAATTGGGCCATTTTTCTTCGAAAATGAGCAAGGAGTGGCCGTTACAGGATATTGGCAACATTTGGTTTCAACAGGACGGCGCTACGTGCCACACAGCCGAAGCTACACTCGATGTTTTGCGCCCTGTTTTTGAAGATCGTATTATCAGCCGCAGAGCTGATGGCGTTTGGCCAACTCGGATCTGCGATTTGACACCGTTGGACTATTATTTGTGGGGTGCCGTAAAAGATAAGTGTTACGCCGACAAGTCAGAGATAATTGACGCTTTAAAGGACAATATTGGTGAAGCCATTGGTGAAATACAGCTGCACACAATCGATAATGTGCTTAGAAATTGGACCGATCGTGTAGGCTACTGCATGGCCAGCCGAAGCAGCCATTTGAATGAAATTATTTTCCATTATTAACCGGAAGGATTGTACTTTCAAATAAAAAAAAGGAATTTGGGAAAATATTCAGTAGTTTTTTTTATAGCATTTTCAAAAAAAAAAGTTATTTGGCGGACCCTTTAACTATAGGCATTGCTTAGCCACAAACTTTGAACCAAGAAAGTATTTTTAGAACCTTTAATGCTTCAAAATCTTTCCGACGAGTAGAAGATACCTAAGGACTCTAGTAGGTCAAATCACGGGCCATAATATGCTCGGTAACTAGGAATCTGAATTGGCATTAAAACGAGCTCTGCCTGAAGATACACCACAATTCCTATGTCATTGTCTCAATCTCTGTATCCCACAACGTAAGACTAGGGTTTTCGCGTTCCCGGCTCTTTTTGATTCCCGTTTGAAGTCTTCGGATTGCATCCAGTAGAACTGAAATAATAGCACTGCATGTAAAAATTGTTGCGTCTTTTCTGCTCAGCGCTTTCACCGCTAATTTAACAGGATCCAATATTTATACCAAATTCTGCAACTCTTCTTCATTTTTTTCATTCAAGTTCCAGTTGTAGTTCAAATCGACGAGAGCTTTCTTAATACTATTTTTTACCAACAAGAATCTTTCTACCATAGTAACTAAACTATTCCAGCGAGTTTTTACATCTAACAGGAACTGCATTTCTTGTCCTTTTTCTTGTTTAATGAATTGTTGAAGTAGAGTATTTTTTACTGGACCTTTTCGAAACATTTTTACGGACCGCGTTTAGCAAATAGAATAAATCTGGACGAATGGTAACTTCAAGCTAATCTTCATCGTCAATAATATGAAATGAAAGCTCGTAGTCTTCAGTGTCAAAATCGTTGTCCTCCGCGTCTGATTCATTTTCATTTTGAATTGTATTTTTGCCGGGTTTTTTTTTTATAAATCACATCCGTAACAGCTAAATGCACGGCGTGATTGATGCAAAGCAACGATTCTGACCGACTTTCTCTCCCAATCTTCTTCATTACAGATGATCAGATGTTGTAGCTACAATGTGGTTTTCGATATTCAAATCGAATTCGTTAAGCATTGTCAGTTTCTATAATAGAAGCGCTTGGTTGTGGATTATTTTTTTCGGCATCTAACTGTGATATTCTTAGCTTATATAATTTTTCTTATGCCCAGTTTCACAATGAGAGCTTAAGCCTCACGTGGAGCTTAACCTGCGGTTTAACATAACTTTGCCGGCTTAAGAGGTAACCACACTTTAATGTTGATAAAACTTAAGCCCCCGATGTTGGTGGCTCAAGTGTTGGATTAACTTCTGTCATAGGAAATTTTGATTGGTTGTTGGATGTAGTAGAGAATTACTCAATGGGTGATGTCCATACTAAATTCCATACATATTCGCAGAATATTCCCTTTTGGTGTATAGTTTTAGGCGCGTAACTAATAAATTACCTACGAACCATTCACAATTACTTGTTATACTTGGCTTAGCTAAACCACACTTTTTTGATGACTGTGAAACCCAAAAAACTTAAGACCAAATTTAAGCTCTGCTTTTTGCTTAGCTAAGCAGCGGATTAAGCTCCCACTGTGAAACCGGGCATTTGTGTTTAACAAAACCACTTGTCGACGAGCCTTTGCAAGACAACATTTTTGGACAAAGTGAACACTGAGCCAACTCATTATTTTTTGTATCTTTTTTAAAGTAATTCCAGACTTTGGAGTTCTTTAAAATGAAAAATAAAAATTATTAACTTTGAATGTACCCAGGTACCTGGGTATTATGAAAAATTATTCCCGGGAATGAAAACGCTTTTGTTCCCGGGAATTTCCGTCCCGGAACCCGGGACCGAAAACCCTACGTAAGACCCTGGGTGATTAATTCTTCCAGGATTTGGAAGATTTTCAACAAATTCACGTATTCGACAAACTTTGGAAAATTTCAATCTCAGCTTTAAAACTACAAAACCTATTTACGAAAACATATCACTCCCACGCTCCATATGTCCGATGGGAAGCTTATCGACTCATATCTGATGATCCCTGGTGGAATAAATTCTGGCACCAGTGCGTGTGTATATTCAATCGTTGCGCCAGTTCCAAGTCGATGAATTTTTTATCTGATGTCTAGTCCTGATATGGCACATGATATTGTCAGGCTTGAGGTCCAAATGCACTATCGACTGACTGTGCATGTAATCAATACCTTCGCAGATTTGTCGCAAAAATATACTGCAGTTTCGTTCGGTCAGAGTGAAGTCATCGGCCACCACCCGCTCGAAGAGTTTTAATTTCTGTGAAATTTTGCTAGTAAATTTCGTCCTTCTTTTTTGCAACTCCTTACCTACCTGTCAACCGCGTTAATTTGCAGGATGATCGCCTTTACAATTAATGCAAATTGCATGAGTTCTCCTCTCTAACCTACAATCTACTGTCAGATGATTTCCGGCACATTTTGCACACCGCGGCTCGTTCTGACAACAGGTTTAATAAAAGTGCTCCAAAATACGTATTTCAAATCTTTTAGTTCTCTAAGTTTTGTTAAATTTGCTTTTTGTAAGGAAGCATTTAAAAAGGGAGACATTCATGGTTTAAAAAAGTAGTCTCAACAAAGTCAATGCTATTAACAGAGAACCGCGGGTGTATTTCAACCGCCTAGTTCAGCATGATTTGTCTTTAAAATTTCAAATATTCTTGATTGGAAATCAAGGGTCGAAATTACCCGGGGACTACTCAAGAATAACTAAAAATGCTCACAAACTACAACAACATCCGATTTGTATATAATTTATTTTTTTTTAAATTAACATCACCGCAAAATAAGAGTAAAAAAAAAACATCTATTTGGTGAAAATCCCTGGATCATAAAATTGCGATGCATATTGCATTTGAACTATCTAACAACAAATTAAAATTTTCTTAAAAAAAAGAACAATTAAAATAACATCACATAACATCTAGATACAATTCCAAACCTTACAGCCACGGGTAAGTCACACGAGCACACACATACTTAAAAACTAATAGCAAGTATGAAATAAATCTAAAAAATAAATAACACATAAGCGAATGGTATAGATGAGCATCATTTAGGCGGTCTTGAGTTTTCTCTTTAGCAGCGCATTCGACCAATTGCAGTAGGGGATTTCAAAAGCAAGCGAAAATACGATCGACAGGACGTAAACGATGCCCACGAATCCAGTTGTCAGGACGCACTGTAAGATAAATAAAAATTAAATAGATTCATCGATGGGAGGAATGATATATGTTTACCAATTGTATGGGATCAGCATGATAGCTGGTATTTGACAGGCTGAATATGATCACAATCACGAATGGATTTAGCAAATAGATGGCATATGACAGCCGATTCAAGTGCTCGAACATTTTGCTCTCCAAGATTCTTGACCACCAAGTTCCACGGCCAGTGGCACTGCCTATAATCATCCAACACACTGATAATGTAAACATCAGACGTCCAGTCACGAGCAGGGTAATAGTTTGGAGGAATGTCATGTCCCGTTTGATGGTGGAATATATACATGCGAAGAATACCAGAATCGCCGCGTTCCAGAGGCATTTCTCCGTCATTGCACCCAGTTGCAGTTGACCCTTATTCTGAATCACATACCAACCGGCTATCGATCCAAGTAGGTATGGCATTATCCGGATGAAGGGATTTATATAGATTTCGGTTCCGGTGTGGTAAGCAACATCAAATGAGATCTGGTAGCGAGATTTTAAGCCAACAACGTAGGTCCATACAATGGTAGCGACGACACCACCAACTATGAGATTTTTAACTACTCGGGGGTGTCTGTAAAGAGAAATGAGGATTAGCGGAAGCTTTGTATGGAGGATCAACCATATGTGGAACTCACCTTGTGTACACAAACAGCAGAATTGATATTAAACAGAAGAACTGCATCTCACATGCCAGGGACCACGTCCAGTTGAGACATAGTTCCTTGTGATCGAAGAAGTTTTGAATGAAGATTACGTTCTTCCACCAGTGATTCGAGCAGGTTTGATCGAAGCGATCGTGGATGTGGAAAATTGAAACATCTTCTATGTAGGTGGTGAAGATTTCAACCATTCCCGTCAGGACCAAATAGAGGGGTGCCAATCTAAAAAAGGGTGATAAGAAGAGGTCATTTTATTCTTTTAAGGATTTACTTGCTACTTTAAATTTTTTTGTTCTTTAACTCTGTAATTTCTGGAACGTCATGAGCTTCTTCATGTGAGGATAGCTTGAAGAATGCATAATGTAAGACGGTTAGTATCACAACCCTCACAAAAGATTTATTCGTTATTTTTTATGGTTACGAATGTTGTGTCACGAATGGTATTCTGCAAGGCACAGTAACTGGACCTACTCTTGTTAACATCCACTTTTCTGAAGTACTTAGGAAACAAGAGGATTCAGTGGCATAATTTGGATTTTACGATGTTTGTGTTTTGTTTTACTCGGACATCTTTAAATTTTAAGGAATTTACCTGTATGTCCTTTAAACGAGACCTCTTCGGTGCACAAGTACACATATGTGGACTTCGCGATTCATTTTTTTTGAATCGTATTTCTATAGATTTTCCCATTAAAAAAACTTTTGTTGCGAAGGAACCAATAGCCTCGGAAAGGACCGATAATACTGTTCACGACCCTGCTAAACGAAAAATGGACAACTACGTTCGTATCTGCACCTGGAATGTGAGAACATTAACAGGAGAGGTACAGGCGAACAACTAGCGGAAGCCCTAACCTGCTAAAAAGCAGACATAACTGCCATCCAGGAAATACAATGGGATGGACCGGTCAAAAAGAGGATGAAAAACGGTGAAATCTACTATGGACCGTGTTGTAGTGAGCAGAAACATCATCTATTCGGATGCGGATTTGTTATAAGTGCCAGACTTAGGCAAGATATCATATGTTTCCAAGATATTAGCAAACGCATTGCAATAATCCGCTTCAAGGTCAAATTCGCCAACATAAACCTTATATGAGCTCATGCTCCTTGACAAAACCTATGAGCGACTACCAAAGCACGATGTTAAAATCGTGCTGGGAGATTTTAACGCAAAGGTAGGAAGAGAAGACATCTTTAGCAGTATTGTCGGAAAATATAGCCTGCACGACAACACGTCTGATAACGGACTTAGGCTAATTGACTTCGCTACGGAACGAAATGCCGCTATAGCCAGAACACGGTTTCCTCACCTCGATATCCATAAGGGGCATGACGGTCTCCAGAGCAACGAACAGTCAACCAAATTGATCACATTGCAATAGACAAGAGGCACGCATCCAATATTTTGGATACCCGAACATTCCAAGGGGCTAACATCGACTCGGACCACTACCTTGTTGCAGCCAAAGTAAGGATGCGGATATCCACCGCACGCCACAACAAACCAGATATACTGTAAAAAAAATTAATGTCGAAAGACTGGAATCGCCAGAGATCGACAAGACCTCCGCAACGCGTATCCTCTCGATTCACACCATACCACCAGCATCTAATGTCGAAGAACAATGGCAACGATGCCAACAAGCCATTAGATCAGCCGCAACTGATGTGCTAGGTTTCTCGCGGCCACCAGCAAGAAACCCCTGGTTTGATGAGGAATGCCGACAGATGCTCGCAGCCAAGAACGAGGCCTACAAGGCCAAGCTGCAGGTGAAGACGAGAGCTGCCATTGAGCTCTATAGGCAAAGAAGAAGGGAAGAACACTGGCTTTTCAGCAAAAGAGCAAGAACAACGAGCTATCGAGGATATAGTGTAAAACTTCAAAAACAGGAATACAAGGCTCGAGCAGAAGCCTATCGAGATGAACAAGGAAATATCGTGGTTGAGACACAGTCGATGCTGAGGATATGGAAGAACCACTTCTGCAGACTGTTAAACGGCGATGACGAACAACATTCCGCTGTCAGGCAGAACGAACCATTTACTATTGGCAACGACAGCGAACACTGCCAACCACCCGACCTAAGTGAAGTGAGGATAGTAATATCTAAACTCAAGCTTAATAAGGTCGCCGGAAATGACGGCCTTCCCGCTGAGCTTCATAAAGCAGGCGGAGATGACTTGGTAAGTAACAGCCACATTGGTAAAGTGGGGACCTAACCCCAAAATAATCCTGTGGATGTATACGGCTAGCGTGCGACCAATACTCATTGATGGCAGTATAGTCTGGTGGCAAGCCACCGACAGAGCAACCAACTTGAAGCAAATGACAAAAATACAAAGACTAGCATGTATAGGGACAACCAGTGCGATGAGAACAACACCAACCTCTGGATTGGAGGTGATTCTGAATCTGCTGCCCTTAGATCTATACATGTAGGAATCAGCTGCCACAAGCTCCTCGAGGATCAGTCAAACGAACAGCTGGATCCCGAGCCTAGCTGGGCATGCGCATGTCCTAAAGAAATACGTAGGGAACGTAGTAAACTCTGACTATCTATCTCCCTATCTAGACTTTGATCGACCCTTCACCTGCTCGTTTCCGAGCAGAGACGAATGGGACAAGAATGAACCCACAAAAAGGAAATCGATATTCATCTTCACAGATGGATCAAAGATGGACTGTGGAACAGGTGCTGGCATATTCTCAGAGGAAGTAGTAATACACAAATCAATCAGGCTTCCTGATCATAGTAGTGTGTTCCAGGCTGAGGTGCTAGCAATCGCTGAAGCGGCTCATTTGGTGTCAATAATGGAAATATGGTGATATCACCATATTCATTGACAGCCAAGCTGCTATATAAAAGCAGTATCTGCTATCGAAATTAAATCAAAGCTAGCTCGCCGCTGTCGCGATGAGCTCAAGGTCTCTGCTCACAACATATTGCTGATCTCTGATGGGTTCCTGGTTACAGGACGGCAACGAGATGGCAGACGAACTGGCAAGAAATGGATCTGCTACAGATCATGACCAGGCACTACAAACGGTCGAACCACCACTCTGTAACCTCAGAGAACGAGTGGAATACAAGACCCGAATGAAAGCTTATACCAGGTGGAAGTCATTGAATACCTGCGAAATATCTCGGAAGCTCTGGCCAGAATACAACGGGAACCGGACCCAAAAACTTTTGCGGTACGACAGAATCTCCTTATCTAAACTGGTAGGGGCTCTCACTGGTCACAACTTTCCACACAATGATGACGATATCTGTAGAGGCTGCGGTGATAAAGAAACACACGAGGATACACCTCATTTCCTCTGTCACTGTCCGAGTCTATGTCACCTGAGGAACAGAACACTTGGAAGCTACTACTTCCAAGACATCCAAGAATTTTTCGACATTCCATTACCCTATCTTTACAGGTTCCTGCGAACATCAGGATGGCTGGATAGAGTGGAGTAACCCATAGCAACGATAAGGAAGGACGAAATCCCACCAAAGGTATCACAATGGGTCCACATGGACCTAAGTGTGGCGGAATGGAGGATCCTCTACTCCACCAACCCGTAAACCTAACCTTACCTAACATCCACCAACTCATAAGCCATATCCAGTCGGATGAAAGTATGCCTAAAGAATGGAACCTCAGCATCGTTTGCCTGCGACAACTACAGAGACATAAGTCTCCTCAACATCGCCTACAAGATCCTATCTGCCGTAATATGTGAACTCCTGAAACCGTTTATCAACAACCTGATCGGCCCTTATCAGTGTGGTTTTAGGCCAGGAAAGTCCACAACCGATCAAATTTTCACACTTCGGCAGATCCTGGAAAAACCCATGAAGTCCAAATCGATACCCACCACCTATTTATCGATTTCAAAGCCGCATTCGACAGCATTTATAGAGACGAACTATACAGAGACATGTCTAGTTTTGGTATACCGCCCAAACTCGTCCGTCTGTGCAGTATGACGATTTAGAATTTTCGCTGCTCCATCAGGCTCGGAAATGATCTCACCGACACATTCGTTACAAAAAAAAGGATTTAGGCAAAGCGATGCGCTGTCATGTGACTTCTTTAATCTGATTCTTGAGAGGATTGTGCAAAACTACCGAGCTAACACCAAAGGCAGAATTTTCCAAAAATCGGTGCAACTACTAGCATACCGAGGTTATTGAATCATTGGTAGGACTCAACGTGATGTCATAGCCACGTTTGCTAGCATAGAGGAAGCGGCAAAAATGGATTTACCAGTAAATGCTGTCAACACGAAAGGACACACAACATCAATGAATTGGACAGGACGTCACAGATATAACTTTGAGGTAGTACGGGACTTTGTGTACCTCGGCTCCGCTATTAACTCTGACAACAACATCTCGTCAGAAATCAAACGAAGAATGACTCTTACCAACCGCTGTTTCTTCGGGCTAAGAAGGCAATTTTGTAGTAAAGCCCTCACTCCTACTGCTATGAAGATCCTATATAAGACCCTGATCATCCCAGTCCTGCTCTACGGCGCTGAAGCATGGACCGTATCAAAAGTGGATGAAGGTCGATTAGAGAGGAAAGTTTTTCGAAAAATCTTTGGTCAAAACCAACCTTAGTGCGCAACTGGAGGCAGTTAGCTGAGGACTAGGCTAATTGGAGAGGCAAGTTGTTTGAGGCCCAGGATCATTCCGAACAGGATTTGCACTACATCTGGTGTACCCGCAATTTAGGAGGTCTCAGCCAAAATACAAAGCTTTCAATTTATAAGCAGCTGGTCATCGCATACGTTTGTCCCAATTGGTAGACCTCCTTCCCAACTGTTATGGAAAAGATCGCACATAAGAGAAACATTCTCTATAAGATACTTGATGTTTCGAACCGAAGTACACGCAAGCATCCGGAAATAACACCACAGGTATAGGATTTTAAAAATCCATTTGTCGTCATTGCGATGATAGATTTATAAACGTTGAGCACGTGCTAGTGGAATGCTGAATATCTATCCAAAAAAACACTGAAATAGACGCCATAAGCCTTGAAGCTGCAAACTTACTCAGAAAGGGAAATAGCCAATGCAGTGACTCCGCGAAGACCTATCGTTCGTGATATCTACAAATGAACCATTGGACCACTCCAATAGTAAATAAAATTGAAGACCTACTGCGTGATAACCAAAACAAGATCTCAAGGGGACCTACAGACAACTATTGAGTTCATTTCAACCCCATTTTTGCATCAACAAATCCACAGACCCTAGCACACTTGTTTACTAAGCCCCAAAATTCCTTCAGAACAAGGCAAGAGAATGTATGATAGTTCAACCGAAACCTACCTCAAGTATCTGTGCAACAGCATCTTCAAAAACAGCTTTGCATTCTGTACGAAAGAATTATTCCTGATGACCTCCATTTTCTGTTCGTTTTTCATAAAGTTGTGTGCTTGCAAAAATCCGCTGGAAAAAAAAAATTAAACAAAACATTATCCCAACACAGTCTTTTCTATCCATCAAGCCCTTACCTTACAGTGAAGAACAAATCCACCAACAACGGAGCTGTGCTTACATACTGGAAGAAAATCTTCTCCCCATAAGATATAAGGAACGTCTTATTATCGACAGTAAAGTACATGTACCAGGCCACATGAAACAGTAAAATCCAAAAGCAGGACACAGATCTCAGTCCATTTATCACAGGAATTGAATTTGGTGATGAGTTTGTAAAGGTAAACAAAGCCCGTGAATTGTTGACAATGTCAAAGCATTTTATGAATGTGGCAACACTAGACTGCGCTCTGGGCTCCTTTTCCACACCAGCCTTAGGTTTATCAGCCGCATTGTCTATTGGTGTATCCTTTCCTTCAGAATTCGTCTCACCAACTCGCAGGAAACTCGCTGCAAACATCATAGCCGCGGTGAAAACCAAGATCCCAACAATCAGTTTTAAGCTGATCTTGTCGAAAAAGCTGTCACTCAATTTCAAGTCCTTAATGTACATAACCTCTGAGTGCAAGTCATAAATATTCCCATCCTCGAGTAGATTCTCATCCATAAAGATTTGGGTAATGTTTTGGATCTCCAAAGATGAACATGCCGATGGTAAACACAAGCCCACATGGATTATTCGCTCGGTCATGAACTTGATCTCCACCTGCCATGGTGAGTTGTGTTTCAAATACACCACGCGGTAATCCATTTTAAACGGCGCCATTTGCTTTATAAGACCATCCTTCATAGTTCGCTTAAATTGACTGGATAAGGTGATCCCAACTGGATTTTGAACCGCAGCACATCCCTCCTGGCTTCCAAACCAATAGTTTTGACCCCAAATGAATCCCGACTCCATTCCACCCGATGCGTCCAGTACTGAAATGAAGAAGAAGTTGGTCATAAGTTTTCTTTTTGGAAGTCTATTTGAGAATACCTTTCATGGCCCAAGGGTCCTTTTTTAAAATCCCCCTCTCGATGGTCTTAAAGTCTCTGAAGCACTCTTCACTCAGGTACCCTTCGCTGGCTATTTTTGAAAGTCCAAAAATAATCGATGACGCTCCAAGATACTCTCTTTCGGACGATTGACTTCCAGCACGACTACGGCCTATTGAACTCAACTGAGGTACATCACTGTGCAACTTTTCCTCTGTCCGATTGGACTCCATCGAGAAAAAGTCCTTCTTCACCTCAAGACGCGATTTCGCAGCGCCAGCCAGCTCACATAACTGTTCACAGGTTAGGTTGTGTCGATCCAATGATGTTGTAAACAACTGATCGCCATCACAAAAGTGGCTACTCAGGCTAATTGCGATAAGCAGTAGATGTCTGATAGTCAACATAGTCCACGCTGGATTCGTGGAGACTCCGCTGAGGTGTCGTTAGAATCTTAGAATTGATACTGGATACGTAGACGAAGCTCAATAAAATAAACACAGCTCAACCCCTCCGCGATCACTCGTGACGGTGATTCCTACAGCTCGTTGGGTCGCCAGAGATCTGAAAGTGTAAATATTTGAGATGACAGCCAAAAGAAGTATTTGTGTGGGGGAAATCCCAAGAAAATATGCCGACGAGTGACGAATCAATAGAACAGATAACAGAACCGAACGAACAGTTTTAATTGCGCGAGCAAATAAGTGATCGTTTGCAAACATTGAAGTGGCGATGAGTGTCCTTAGGTACATGCATACATAGATTCAGTTCGAAAAAAACACACACACACTTATGGAAATTCGGTCTGTGCTGCAACGTGACTTTTTTTTTCTTTGTATCGCAAAACAAACTCATTCGCTGGCCTGTTTGCAGAACAATTATCGATGGATAAGTAGATACTACTAGGTTGGAAAACTTTAAATTAGTTGCCATTGCTTATTTTCGCGTTCTTTATTTCTTCGTTTCCTTCCAAAATACATTGGGAATGTATTTCGTTGTGGTGGTATATACGCAATCGAATTAACACCTTGATCGCATAATGCCTGTGAAGTAGTTGCCTATTTGTGGTGAGTTTTTTTCCAACTGGAAGTCAAACAATTGAAGTATTCTCTGGAGAAAAAAGCACCTCTGTATCTTCTAACAATAGATACCTTGCGAAAATATAAAGAAACGATTGAAAAATTGATACTGCCGCTGCAATGGTAACACTATCGAGCTATGCGATACTATCGGGTTTTTCAAAAAGAGCGCTACAAAAGTTTTTTTTAAATAAAACAAAAACGGTTTTGGATATCAATGAAATTCTTTATTCCTGTGAAAGTACGTTCGATGCCATTGTGTATGGAACTTGATTTCTTTTGCATGGCCACCACGGTCACGCTTGCAGAATTCCAGACGCTGAACCCAATTTTCGACAGTTTTCAAGCAATTTCACGTTCGATATTCGTACGAAGTTCATCAATCGTCGCTAGCTTGTTGGCATAGACCATAGACTTGACGTAGCCCCACAGGACGTCAAATCGTCGACCGAGGCGGTCAAGCGATTTGGACCATTTCGTGAGATAACACGTTCTCCAAACTTGGTTTCCAATAAATTGATTGTGTCATTCGCTGTGTGGCTTATGGCGCCGTCCTGTTGGAACCACATGTCCTCCAAGTCCATATCATCCAATTGGGGCCTAAAATATTCGGTAATCATTGAACGGTAACGGTTCCCATTCACAGTAACGTGCCGGTCCTGATCATCACGGAAGAAGTACGGCCCAGTGCCGGCCCATAAACCACACCAAAACGTAATTTGTTCGGGATGCAATGATGACTCATGGAGTACGTGTGGATTGCTGCCTGACCAATGCCGCATATTTTGTTTATTGACGAAGCTATTCAGCCAGAAATGAGCCTCATCGCTGAAGATGATTTTTCGATGAAAATCCGATTCATTTTCAAGTTTTTGCTCAGCCCAATCCACGAACATTTGACGCTTCTGGTGGTCAAGCGGCTTCAGTTCTTGCGTCAATTTAATCTTGTAAGGATGTAGGCCAAGATCTTTTCGCAAAATTCACCACAACGACGTCACAGAGATGCCCAACGCTTGAGAATGACGTGTGAGAGACAAATTTGGACTTTCTTCAACTGAAGCCTCTCGACACTACGGGCACTTCTTTGTCTCACTGGCACGGGAACATTTTGTACTGTGCCTGTGGGTTCAACTAGATGCCCAATTGTTGATCTGCTAGGACGATTATGACGACCATAAATTGGACGTAGCGCTCTTAACGTTGAGGCCACTGAATCCGAATTTCGGAAGTAAATTTTAATAATTTCGACTGGTTGTTGGCTCGTATATCTTTCCATCATGAAATGGCAAACCTTACTAAAGAGAAGTGTTAAAAGAGCGGCAGGTAATATGGCGTCGTTTGCTGTCCCTGTCGCTCTTCTTTTGTAGCGTCCCTGTTGAAAAACCGTGTATTTCCCAACCCATATACAAAAAAACTGACAGAAGGGTGATCCTATTGCATGAATTCATCATTCGATTGGTATGAATATATGCAGTAAGGTGAATTTGGGTAAAATTTATTCATTTGTCAGATTTTAAAGACTGTGATTTCAATAATTAGCATGCTTTGCCCTGAACAACAAGCTTATAAGTATTAGAAGATATAAGGCTGGCCGTGGATGAAAACAAGCTAACATTTCTAACTCTGCTAGGTATTTCGAAAGCATTCGACACTGTAAAACACGACATACTCTGTAGCACACTTGTAGAACAGTTTAAGTTTCCACTATCAGTCGCGATCATGATTTCATCTTAGATCACAGGCATCTTTTCTTTCCTCAAATAAAGGCATGCCACAGGGCTCTTGTCTGGGACCGCTCTTATTTTCCCTCTACATTAATCAGCTATCAACTTTACAACTGCTGCCGTCTTGGACTGGTTGAAAATGATGCATGTGAAGTTGGTGAAGATCTCCAATCGATTTTTCCTAGGGCAGAAGTAAACGGTTTTGCTCTCAATCCCACCAAGTCCACATGTCTTACAATTCTTAGGACTAAATTAGGCACGTCATGCTTTTCTCCAACTAAACATATGTTAGGCTAGGTTGTCGTGGCTGCACGCGATGCGCGCGTACACACTTAGACCATAAAGGTCCGTCGTGGTACCACGTGGATCTTTCAACTGTCCTATGTTCGTTCGCCTAATTGAACCATTCTGAGCCCACAATGTAGCGTAGGAGGTTTCTGACATTAATATTAGCCAGCTCGCCTAGATTATTGAAGAAGTACATCCCCAGATGAAGGATGAAGCTTCCTTTTGACTGAGAGAGCTGGACAAGAGTATTGAAGGTGAGTAATAATTTGCTCCTCTTCTTCGTCCAAGCAGCTTCTACAGAAGTCATTGCTGAAGAGGCCAAGTCTTTTTGCGTGTAGGCCAATGGGACAGTGTCCTGTAAAGACACCGATTATGGTGCTGATGTTTGATCTGTTCAGCATTACAGATGGAGCGCTTCTGGTTAAAGTTAGGCCAGAGTTGCCTGGATATTTAACACGTTGTGCCACCATCTGTGGTTTGCTTTCTTGATCGCATCCAGTTTGATCTGGAGCGAAGGGCACGCCTATCATATCTACTGCCGATAGAATATCAAGGGTTGTGCAAGCTCATCTGCCTTGCAATTCCCTGGTATGTCTCTGTGGCCCGGCACCCAAAAGAGGTGAATGGTAAAATGCTCCGACATCTCGTTAAGAGACAGTCGGCATTCGTAGGCTGATTTTGAATTGAACGAGATTGCTTCCAAGGATTTGATTGCCGCTTGGCTGTCGCTGAAGGTGCGAATATGCTTCGTGGATATAACATTCCTTTTCAGCCAGGACAAGGCTTCTTTGATTGCCATTGAGTATGTTAATTCTGCAAGAAATCTAGATGTAACATTCATAAATAATCTTACATTGGACTTCCGCATACGTCTTGCACTTGTTAAGATATACTGGAGACCTAAGGATGCTTTGTGCATTATATCACAAAACTCCTGTAGCAACAAGAAAAATGAGAGCAAAACCTCTACCTGTCCCAATTATGCTATTTTCTTACTTAAGTGGGGCAACAGTCCGGAATGAACCTGGGCCTCCACCAACATTTCTCTCCAATTAGCCAGGCCCTTACTTAGCTACCTCCAGTTGGGCACTCCAAGTTGGTTGTCGTCGGTTTCTACATGTGCGCGCCACTTAAGGAAGGTCTTCCTATACTGCGTGCGACGTAAGGCTATCGATAGAATACTCTGCAAGCCGGATCATTGGTATCCATTCGTTCTACATGTCCTAGCCATCTTAAACGCCCAATACGGACTTTTTTGACTAGGGGCATGTCGCTGTACAGCTCGTATAGTTCTTGGTTGAATCATAGTCTCCATAGCCTGTCAACGCATACGGGACCGAAGATTATTCGACGAATTTTTCTCTCAAATCGACCGAGGATTTCTTCATCTACTTTTGGCACGGTCCAGCTTTTGAGCCGTAGAGCAGAACTGGGATGATCAGGGTCTTATATATGACCTCCTTCTAGTGAGGGCTTTACTACTGAATTTCCTTCTTAGCCCGAAGAGCGGCTTACAAGAGTAATTCTTCGTTTAATTTCTGACGAGATGTTGTTGTCGAATTTAAAAGCCGAGCCGAAGTAGACAAAGTCCCGTACTACCTAAAAGTTATATCTGTCAATGGTCGATATTGTGTGTCCTTTCGTGTTGACAGCATATACTTGGTCTTACCCTCATTTACTGCTAAATCCATTTTTGCCGCTTCCTTCTCTATACTAGCAAACGTGGCTATGACATCACGATGAATCCGACCAGTCATGTCAATAACCTCGGCGTATGCTAGTAGTTGCACCGAATAATGGAAGATTGTGCCCCTGGTTTTAGCTCGGGAGTTTTGCACAACTCTCTCAAGAATTAAAGAACTCACATTCAGCACATCGCTTGCCTAAATCCTTTTTTGGTATCGACGTGTCGGTGAGGTAGTTGCCGATCCTGATGGACCAGCGATTATTCTCCACCTTCATCATGCACAGACAGACAAGTTTGGGTGGCATACCAAGACTAGACATAGCTCTGTATAGTCCGTCTCTATAAATGCTATCGTATGAGGCTTTGAAATCGAAGAATATATGGTGGGTATCGATTTGGACTTTTAGGTTTTTTCCAGGACCTGCCGAAGTGTGAAGATTGGATCGGTTGTGGACTTTTCTGGCCTAAAACCACATTGACAACGGCCGATCAGGTTGTTGGTTAACTGTTTTAGGCGTTCAATATTGCGGCAGATATGATCTTGTAGGCGATGTTGAGGTGACTTGTGCCTCTGTAGTTGGCGCAGTTCCTCCTATTTTGTGGATCGGCGCTGAGGTTCCATTCTTCAGGCATACTTTCATCCGACCAAATTTTGCTAATGAGTTGGTTATGTTACTTACCAAGACGGCTTTATAAAGCTGGGCGGGAAGGCCGTCATTTTCGTCAGCCTTTTCAAGCTTGAGCTTAGATATTGCTATCCTTACTTCCCTTCGGTCGGTTGGTTGGTAGCTTTCCCTGTCGTCTCCAATATTGAATGGTTTGTTCTGCCTGAAAGCGGGAGATTGTTTGTCATCGCCGTTTAACAGTCTGCAGAAGTGGTTCTTCCATATCCTTAGCATCCACTGTGTCTCAACAGAGATCTTTCCTTGTTTATCTCGACAGGAGTCTATTCAGTGGTGCGATGGCTAGTCTAGGTCCATTGCCAGACGTGGCGTTTAGGCTGTGTTTTCCGATAACACTGCTGATAATGTCTTCTTTTCAGATCTTTGCGCTAAAATCTTTCAGGACGATTTTAACACCGTACTTCGGTAGTCGTTCATAGGTTTTGTAAAGGAACTCGTAGAAGCAGTCTTTCGCTAGATAAGAGCGTGTCAGAGCGTGAGCGCTTATAAGGCTTATGTTGGCGAATTTGGCCTTGATGCGGATTGTAACAGTGCATTCGCTAATGTCTTGAAAACATAAGACTTCTTGCCTAAGTTTGGCACTTATAACAAATCCGCAAATAGTCGCTGTTTCTGCTCAATATAACACGGTCCATAGTAGATGTTACAGTTTTTCATCCTCTTTTACCCGGCCCATCCCATCGTATTTCCTGGATGACAGTAATGTCTGCTATGTAGCAGGTTAGGGCTTCCGCTAGTTGTTCGCCTGCACCTCTCCTGTTTGATGTTCTCACATTCCAGGTGCAGATACGAACGTCATTGCCCCTTTTTCGTTTAGCATGGTCGTCTACAATAAAATTAGTCCTCTTGGTTGCTCCGTTGGTGGGTAGGTAATCCAAAGTGCAACCAACAACCTGGAGGAACAGCTCCAATTTATTAGATACCCCTAGAACACGAGGCCATTAGTATTCACTATGGGATTGAGAGCTGCCTTTGGCCTTTTAGCTTTTTTGCCACCACCTTTGTTCAAACGGCCTAAATTAGATATTCTTGAGATTCCTATAGTTGACCTGTTGTACGAATCTGTTGAAGCAGCTCAAATGGGTTGCATACTCTGTCCATCCTAACTGGTAGACGCCACCGTTGACTCCATATTGGGAATTCTTCCGCTGCCACATGTGGAGATTGGGGGACTTAACTCTACGTAGTTTTTGCCCACGGTGGTATATTATTCTCCACCTACCCCGCATATCTGTAGAGGATTTCTCTATCCGCCACCCGAGGGAGACTAGCATTTCCGTTCGATGGGAGACTACCAGCTCGACGCGGACTATCGCATGATTATCTGTCTAAAAAAAGGTGGAAATGCATCGAAATTGAATCAAATAAATATTTGCAAGTGAACCTTTTAAAAGGTCCGTCAACAAAATATAAACATGGGTTTGCAAATGTCCAATCCAAATTGGAGAAGTTTTGCATGACAGTTCTACGCCCCTTGGTCAAATTTACAAAAGAGGCAGAGGATTGGGATGAAATCTTAGGTCTTTACTCTCAGGAGTTGTAGCTTGATTCCCCTCAATTAGAATTTATCCACTGACGCACAGCACCCAACTTTATCAATAACTGGACAACAATATTAAGGCGACTCGATTCAATTGTATTCCAAGAAGAAACCAACAGATGGCGCACCCTTGCCAATACCAATAGTTCATTACGAATAAACCGCATCAGAATAAAAATGCCCCCGAGAGGATTATCAATCATTTAATCGATTATTTTTCGATTACACACTAAACGGTCCAAGGTTCAAAAACCATAACAATTAGTTAACGTAATTCATTTCTACGATCATTTTTCTCAGATAAAAATCAACTCCATCTCACCTAATGACATTGAAATGACACTTAAATACAAATCTCATCACGCCACATTTCAATTCAGCAACGCTTTAGTCAAAATTGGTAATTAAATCAAACAAAACCGCTAGCAAACAATAAAAATAATCCGCAAAGCTCTACACTTGCAAGTGCCAAAATGGTTGCAAAAATCTGACACAGAGGCCACTCATAAACTGGTATACGAACATACGAAGATCTTGGTTAATGGTGTTAACATCTCTTGCACCAATCTCAGCTGATGAAATGCTTAAAAAAAAACGACCACCACAACAGAAATGTGCTCTGTTTCCGAGCGAGGTCATTCACGGCCTGGTCTCTAACCATTTCACCAACACCCACCAAATTTAGACAGCAGTCGAATTGGTCATTTCTCAAGCACCACCTTTCCCATGTGTCTTACTCTCCGACCAGCTTCACATGAATAAATCTAGCACAGTGATGCTGCGTCACTCTGAACCTTTTTTCTTTGTAAACAAATTCAGATAAAACCTTTCTTTCGTCGACCTCTCAAGGCGTTATGTAATATTTATGTGCATAGCAGCACACCAGTGGCGTGTCTTGCCGATTTGTTGGTGGAGCTTATCTTTTCTGGGTTTCTTCAGACTCAAGGTTAATTAAAAAGTAAAATGAGCTCAACATTTTGGCGGTTGAGTAATCCCAATTGACGCATGGCCAATGGCATGGAGAGGCTGGAATTGACAACAACTGCCGAGGAAATGCACACTCTTGGAGTAGCCTTGTGGTCCGGCAGAGTGGCCAACGCTAGAAATAGTGTCATCTGTCATCAGTTTATTGACGCGCAGCATGCATAAACTCATGGAGAGCTTCCGAGAGTGTGTATTCCATTTGATGGCCAATGTCCCACTGTCAGCAAAGTGGTCTGGTGCGTGGCCACGGAAAATGATGACCGCCGACCATTGCCGATTTGATTTTGTTTTTATTGCAAGGTATTACCAGGCATGACACTTTATTTATTTATGCTAATGACCATGTGTGTGTTGTAATGCCTACACATTGGACAAATGGTTTCCCTCCCATCGACGAGGTATCGGATAACTAATTTAAAGTGTTCAATCATGTAATGGTATTAGCAGAGTCGCATGGGGAGAGTAATCGACGATTTCGAATTCGAAAAGCGACGAGGAAGCCGCTAAATTGTTTCTTTATTTTAATTTGGAAATTAGGGTCGCTGTCACTATTTGTCACCGTTTGTTGCAGCATTTAAGTCGTGCAAAGTTAATGGAATGGAGACATATGAATTTTGGTGTAGTTAACGATTTCAATATGAAACTAAAATTATCAGCTAAAGATCGCTTTATCAGCTTTTTAATCGGTTTACGTCTTTAGGATTTTTTAACTGACATATTTTTATCTGGCAACAACTGTCAGCATTGCTGAATGGTTTTCGCTGAGTTTGAGCAGACTGCTTATTGGAGAACGGTGTTTGTTTTAGAAGCTTTTTCAACTTTTGTCGATGTACATTTCTTGCAAAAATGAAAGGTATAACTTACCCAAACATATACACTCAATCGCTATGTATATAAGGCACTACAAGTCCCGACAATGCTCGAAAAACTTCAGAGTATGATGAACAAAATTAGAATCAATTTGTGTAAGATTTTGTCTTGCTACACGTCAAATTTGTAAAATGCAAAACAACGAGAAAGCACCCTCGATGTCATGATTGTAAATAACAGAAAAAAAAAACCGTTTACGAGACTCTGACTGTTGCATAATTCCAGAAGCACATTGACACAATAACATCCATATTGACATTTACAGCGCAGTCTGTACAGGTATGTAATGTAGTGAATAACACATTAAAAATGTGGGCTGCAAATTTGGAACGATTCCTAAAACAATGTTATTGGCCGTGTTCCTGATTTTAGATTACAACTGCAAATGAGGTGAGGTGATGTGGAACGCAAAATCTTAATGAATGGCAAGGTAAATGTCAGACTATACCAACCCTTATGTTGCAATTTCATTTTTCCATATTTATAGATTTTTATTTGCTTTTTTCTATTCCGAATAAATATTCTTTATAAGTGATACTGTAGTGGCGAGTGATGCCAGATCGTGGGATTTATCCCTTTTTGTGGGATAAAATAAGCTTAAAGGGATAAAGGGATTTTTCCAAGCCCACAGTGCAAAAATGAGGGATTTTACGTTATGCTCAGATCATTTCCCAAAGTAATTGTTCGTTTTATCATGAAGAATATAATATCCAACTATAAACATTTTCTTCTTCAAAAATGAACACAGCCTTTATATCTGAACGCATTAATTTTCATTTTTGATGACAAGGCAAGTTGCTTACTCACACGTATTCATTACTTATGAAAGTAGTCAAATTAATCACATCTGCATGCGCACAAGAACATTGTCTAACATACTCATCTGTACGTCAAAGTCATGTCAAATGCAAAATTTTGACGACATACTATTATTAAGGAAAATTAGTTAAAGTCGCTTTGACTCTTCCCCACTCAAACGCAGAGGTAGAAAGGATATTTTCGGTTGTTACCGATGTCAAATAAAAAAAAGAAATAGGTTAGGAAAAGAAATGATGAATTCAATATGCATATTGAGGTCTTCATTTCAATCTAAAGGTTTAATTTGCTTCAATTTTGTTGTGAGCCATGAGTACGAAACGCCCACTTTTTGGAGGCGTTTTTAGTACAAAACGCTTTTTGCCCAAAATATTAAAAAGTTCGAAAAAAAACTTTTGATGCAAATACTTCCGTAATGGTAATATAAACATGTTGTCCTAAGATCATTTTCACCTACGCCCACTTTTTGGGGGTGTTTTCCTACGAAAACCATTTATATACCCTACCCCAAGGCATATGCAATTGAAAAACGTTGTTTTTTGTCGAACCATAAAAGATTTTGATAAACAGTATGAACAATATGTTGTGACAATGTAATTTTCTATATTTCATTGCCATAAAGCCCACACTTTGGGGAAATTAATTTTAAGGATGGGATAGGGTATTCAACGATCCGCACAGTGGATTGCAGCCTCCTGCATGTTTTGTATTGTTTTTATTTCAGGGGATAATTGTGGGATTTTTATAACAACGGCGTGGGATAAAAGGGAATTTTTGGGTACCACTGTGGGAAAACGTGCTTCCAAAGTCTGGCATCACTAGTGTACTCTGCTTTATTTCTCCCTCTCTCTCACTTTATCTCTAAAATCCAACTAAAGCTACATGCTTCATCTTTCACCTTTTGAAAAGACTTTCAAATATATGTTTTTATGTTTCATTCACCATTCACCATTGCCAGTCATTTCCCCTCCAATGTCATGTGACTAAAATGGTCGATTGACCAATGAGAACAGAATACGGCCAATGTCGATATAGATGCTGTATCATGTTTTTTCCTACGATTTTTTTTATGAATTGGAAAATTTATTTTTTAGCAGTGACAAACTTCATCTGTCAAACAGAATGTTTTCCTATATTTTGTTCATTTTGTTTATTATAATATAATCCTCACTTCACAGTTCGTCTACTGTAGTACTTCACGTACTATCTCTCTCATTAATGCTCGTGCTAGCTTTGACACATTGTTGTCATAAATACTGATATTGATACCATGGTATTGATATTACCACGGACAGACAGTGCTAGATCGACTCAGCTAGCGGTTGTGAGTCTATCCACATACTTTGAAGTATATCTATCGAACTTATTTCTCTATGTGACAAACTTAATGTCAAAACTAATATACTGCTATGGGAAAGGGTATAAAAATGTTGTAACGAAGCAACCAATGAACCAATAGCCTCGGAAAGGACTGATTTTTTTGCTGACGTCCATGCTAAACGAAAAACCGACAATGACGTTCGTATCTGCACCTGGATTGTGAAAACATTAAACAGGAGATGTTCAGGCAAACAACTAGCGGAAGCCTTAAACTGCTACAAAGCAGACATTACTGCCATCCAGGAAATACGATGGGATCGAATGTCGAAGAACAATGGTAACGATGCCAACTAGCCATTAGATCAGCCGCAACTGATGTGCTAGGTTTCTCGCGGTCACCAGCAAGAAACCCCTGGTTTGATGGGGAATGCCGATAGATTCTCGCAGCCAAGAACGAGGCCTACAAGGCTAAGCTGCAGGTGAAGACGAGAGCTGCCATTGAGCTCTATAGGCAAAGAAGAAGGGAAGAACACCGGCTTTTCCGGAAAGATGGCAAGAGAGATCGAGAATAGAGGTGCCACTCCAGGAACGATGTTGGCAAGTTTTATGAAGCAAAGTGTAAAACGCCAAAGACAAGTATATAAGGCTAGAACAGAATCCTGTCGAGATGAACAAGCAAATGTCGTAGTTGAGACACAGTCGATGCTGAGGATATGGAAAAACTACTTGTGCAGACTTTAAAAGGCGATGACGATCAACATTCCGCTATCAGGCAGAACGAATCATTTAATATTGGCAACGGCAGCGAAAACTACCAACCACCCTACCTAAGTGAAGTCAGAATAGCAATATCTAAACTCAGGCTTAATAAGGACGGCGGAAATGCCTGAAGAATGAAACCTCAGCATTGTTTCCCCGATCAACAAAAAAAGATCCTCTGAACTGCACCAATTATAAAGGCGTAAGTCTCCTCAACATCGACTACAAGATCCTATCTGCCGTAATATGTGAACGCCTTAAACCGTTTACCAAAGACCTAACATTCCCTTATCAGTGTGGTTTTAGGACTGGAAAGTCCATGACTGATCAAATCTTGACACTTCGGCAGGTCCTGGAAAATCGCAAGAACCAAGTCCAAATCGATACTCACCCCCAATTCGTCGAATTCAAAGCCGCATACGACAAAATTTATAGAGACAAACTATACAGAGCCATGTCTAGTTTTGGTATACCGTCCAAACTCGTCCGTCTGTGTAGGATCATGATGCTCCATCAGGGTCGGAAACGACCTCACCGATACATTCGTTCCAAAAAGGATTTGGGCAAGGCGATGCACTGTAATTTGACTTCTTTTATCTAAGTCTTAAGAAGATTGTTCAAAACTCCCGAGCCAAAACCAGAGGCACAATCTTTCAATTCGGTGTAACTACTGGCATACGCCGACGATATTGACATCATTGGTCTGACTCAACGTGATGTCATATCCACGTTTGTTAGTACATAGAAAGAAGCGGCAAAAATGGATTTAGCAGTAAATGAGGGTAAGACACGAAAGGCCACACAACATCGACGATTTGGGCAGAACGTCACCATTGACAGATATAACTTTGAGGTAGTATGGGACTTTGTCTACCTCGGCTCCGCTATTAACTCTGACAACAACATCTCGTCAGAAATCAAACGAAGAATTACTCTTGCCAACCGCTGTTTCTTCGGGGTAAGAATGCAATTTAGTAGTAAAGCCCTCACTCAAACTACTAAGGAGATCCTATATAAGACCCTGATCATCCCAATCCTGCTCTACGGCGGTGGAGCATGGGCCGTATCAAACGCGGATGAAGAAATCCTTCATCGATTCGAGAGAAAATTTTTTCGAAAAATCTTCGTTCCCGTTTGCGTTGACGGGTTATGGAGACGAAAATTCAACCAAGAACTATACGAGCTTTACAGCGACATACCCCTAGTCAAAATAACTCCGCATTGGACGTTTAAGAAGGCAAGCACATGTAGAGCGGATGGACATCACTACTCCTGCTCGCAGGGTATTCCATTCCCAGCCTGACGTCGGACGCTCAAGTAGAAACCGACCTCAACCAACTTGAAGTGCCAAACTGGACGCAGTGAGCTAAGGACCGGGCTAATTGTGAAGGCATGTTGGTTGATGCCCATGTTCATCCCGGACTTAAACAAACAAACAAACATATGTGTTCAATGCCTCCATGGACGCAGGTTTTCAATATTCAAATGGCTTAAAAAACCAACAATTCATGATTTTTTTCTGAGATTTTATTCAAATCTCAAAGAAAGTTTACCCATGGCAACAGTATCTTGATGTCCGGCTACGCGGGATTTAGGGACTTCTTCATAAAGAAGGCAAGTACCGCTTACACAAATTCATTGCTTAGATCGACATGCAATCTTTTCTTTAAGCTGGCACCTATGGCAACAGCCTTCATGACTTACTTAGTTCTAACTAATTAATGAAGTGGCTTATAAAATGCAGTTGTAATTAGCTCCTTCTATCATTATAGACAAATCGTCACTTTGCTTATGGTTGGGAACTGTTAAATTTGGAAAATTAAATTCACTGGAGCAGAAAACTTTAAAAAATTTAAAACAAAAAATGGAGAAATAGGTTTCCTTAACCAAAATGATCGTTAAAATATGGAACCTACAACCACAACTGTCTAATAGTAGAAAATGTGAATCCATTCTCTGTTAAAACAAAATGGCTACCACGAGACGATAAGTTGACTCTCATATAGACGTATTCGATTCTGATTATCCTAAAATCCAAGCGAGTGAAGCTCATCAGGTGCCAAATTTCGCAAGCGTGAGTTTTCTGCCTGTGTACACACTTCATAAAACTCACATTCACTACGTGTGAACACCCATAGCAGTTCGTGCGATTCCGCACCGCAACACGTTGTGAATTTGAGTGTGGAAATGATTAATTTTTGTCATCCGAGTGAACTGAATTCATTTTCATTACACGCACCGCGATGAACAATATTTTCGGTTCGCCCATTTTTGTCACGCTGCCGAAAAGGGAGTGAAATTTGTTTCACTTGTGTACACGACAACTGTCAAAAAAAATCACTTGCACGCTTGCGGAATCGGAACAAGACAGGTCTGTTCCCGTACAAAATAATATTTACTGATTCTTACCGATTTTTACTAATTTTTACTTATTGCCGTTCCCGTACGCAAAAATAAGTAAAAGAGAGAGCTCACGAGAGAGCAAAAAACTACCCCTCTATAAAAATCTGTAAAAATATTTACTGCAGAAATTTCTGTTGGTAAAAATCAGTAAACTGTCAGTTGGTATCTAAAAGTGACAACTCGCTTGTTTTGACAGGTGATTTATGCCATTTGTTCTTTAAAAGGCATACAAAATATACAATATTACTTTTTTTTTTACTTATTTGCGTTCCCGTACTTTTTGGTAATTTTGTCTCTTTCTGAGATAATTTACCCCCACTCTAAGAAATTTGAGAATTTACTAATTTTTACTGAAAAAGTACGGGAACAGACCTAATGTAAACATTTTTTCGTGTACACAGCAAAGCTCAATGTTACGGAATTCGGCCCTTGCATGCAGTCCACCCAATGATCTTGTCATTGTAAGCTGTACAATGCCAAAATTCTTTTTGTTTAATATCCCCTAGAGATATAATTTCCACAAGTATGTACAATCTCTAGCAATTCAAGAGTAGAGCAAACAAAAATGTGCGGGCAAATCGGATGGCAATCAAGCGTTAAGATTCGTCTCCGGTACTAGAAGTTGATTAATAAATACCTCTATGTACTTTTATTATTTTTATCACTTTGCAGACAACAAAGAGATGAACAAATAAAGCAAACAATAACACCCTTGAGCGATCAAATTCGTATTTGCTCAATATAAATCCCAATAACGAAAGAGTGCGGATGTTACTGGGAACGCGGAAGTTTTACATACATTTTGACAGCCAAAAAAAAAATTAGCGTTCCCGCAAACGATGTGTTTTACTGGTGATGTGCCATTTATTGCGTGAAATGTGCAGTGATCCAGGAGTACACAAATTATTCGAAAAATGATAAGAAAGCATGACACAGCTTGGTGTCTTTTATCTCGTTTTGCGCATCTTAATTATCGACGCTCATGGCACATGCGCAAAGACATATCTGTAGTGGTTGTATCATTCTCGTGCTGCGGCATCCTCCGTCATTGACGCTCATGGCAAAAAACCAACATGCAGTGTATATGTAGATTGTAGACTTATTGACATGACGACTGAATGATTTTTTTTTTGCGGCCACAGGGCGGTCTCCAGATCAACGAACGGTCAACCAAATTGATCACATTGCGATAGATAAGAGGCACGCATCCAGTATTTTGGATGTCCGAACATTCCGAGGAGCTAACATCGACTCGGATCACTACCTTGTAGCAGCCAAGGTAAGAATGCGGATATCCACCACGCCACAACAATCCAGAAGTACTGTGAAAAAAATTTAATGTCGGAAGACTGCAATCGCAAGAGACCGCCAAGACCTTCGCACAACGCGTATCCCTTAACCTCTCGATTAACACCATACCACCAGCATCGAATGTCGAAGAGCAATGGCAACGATGCCAACAGGCCATTAGATCAGCCGCAACTGATGTGCTAGGTTTCTCGCGCCCACCAGCAAGAAACCCCTGGTTTGATGAGGAATGAAGACAGATGCTCACAGCCAAGAACGAGGCCTACAAGGCTAAGCTGCAGGTGAAGACGAGAGCTGCCATTGAGCTCTATAGGCAAAAAAGAAGGGAAGAACGACGGCTTTTCAGAAAGAAGAAAAAAGAGCAAGAAAAGCACGCGATCGAGGATATAGAGAGGTGCCACTCCAGGAACGATGTTCGCAAGTTTTACCAAAGTGTAAAACGTCAAAGCCAAGGCTACAAGGCTCGAACAGAATCCTGTCAAGATGAACAAGGAAATATTGTAGTTGAGACACAGTCGATGCTGAGGATATGGAAGAACCACTTCTGCAGACTGTTAAACGGCGATGACGAACAACATTCCGCTGTCAGGCAGAACGAACCATTCAATATTGGCAACGACAGCGAAAACTGCCTACCACCCGACCTGAGTGAAGTGAGGATAGCAATATCTAAACTCAAGCTTAATAAGGCTGCCGGAAATGACGGCCTTCCCGCTGAGCTTTATAAGGCCGGCGGAGATGACTTGGTAAGTAACATCCACCAACTCATAAGCCATATCTGGTCGGATGAAAATATGCCTGAAGAATGGAACCTCAGCATCGTTTGCCCGATCCACAAAAAAGGAGACCCTCTGAACTGCGCCAACTACAGAGGCATAAGTCTCCTCAACATCGCCTACAAGATTTTTTCTGCCGTAATATGTGAACGCCTGAAACCGTTTACCAACAACCTGATTGACCCTTATCAGTGTGGTTTTAGGCCAGGAAAGTCCACAACCGATCAAATTTTCACACTTCGGCAGATCCTGGAAAAAACTCAAGAAGTCCAAATCGATACCCACCACCTATTCATCGATTTCAAAGCCGCATATGACAGCATTTATAGAGACGAACTGTACAGAGCCATGTCTAGTTTTGGTATACCGCCCAAACTCGTCCGTTTGTGTAGGATGACGATAGAGAATTCTCGCTGCTCCATCAGGGTCAGAAACGACCTCACAGACACATTCGATACCAAAAAAAGATTTAGGCAAGGCGATGCGCTGTCATGTGACTTCTTTAATCTGATTATTGAGAGGATTGTGCAAAACTCCCGAGTCAACACCAGAGGCACAATTTTCCAAAAATCGGTGCAACTACTAGCATACGCCGACGATATTGACATCATTGGTAGGACTCAACGTGATGTCATAGCACCGTTTGCTAGTGTAGAGAAGGAAGCTGCAAAAATGGGTTTAGCAGTAAATGAGGGTAAGACTAAGTATATGCTGTCATCACGAAAGGACTCACAACATCGATGAATTGGACAGAACGTCACCATTGACAGATATAACTTTGAGGTAGTACGGGACTTTGTCTACCTCGGTTCCGCTATTAACTCTGACAACAACATCTCGTCAGAAAATAAACGAAGAATTACTCTTGCCAACCGCTGTTTCTTCGGGCTAAGAAGGCAATTTAGTAGGCCACACTCGAACTACTAAGGAGATCCTATATAAGACCCTGATCATCCCAGTACTGCTCTACGGCGCTGAAGCATGGACCGTATCAAAAGCGGATGAAGAAATCCTTGGTAGATTCGAGAGGAAAATTCTTCGGAAAATCTTCGGTCCCGTTTGCGTTGATGGGCTATGGAGACGAAGATTCAATCAAGAACTATACGAGCTGTACAGCGACATACCCCTAGTCAAAAAACTCCGCATTGGACGTTTAAGATGGCTGGGACATGTAGAACGAATGGACACCAATACTCCGGCTCGCAGAGTCTTCGATTCGCCTTAAGTGGCGCGCACAAGTAGAAACCGACCTCAACCATCTTGAAGTGCCGAACTGGAGGCAGTTATATAAGGACCGGGCTAATTGAAGAGGCATGTTGGTTTAGGTCTAGGCTCATTCCGGTCTATACCGCCATTGATGTAAATAATAGTCGATCTCAATTTTCGAGCACCCACACTACAATTAAAAATATTTTTAAAATCCAACCACGTACACGCCGACTTTCGACAAGAAATTTTGATAAAGGATGCGATGGCATAAGGTATCAAAGGATTGTAGCCGTCTCGTAATGAAAATCAAATTTTGTTCGTTGGAAACCGCATTACTTGAGATCGGCTGCACCGATTTGACCATTTTTTTTTTTAAATGTTGGTCATAACCCAAGTTAGATTTTTACGGAAAAAAAGTAACCACGCCCATTTTTAGGCCTACTTTTCGATTTATTTATAATCGGTAAACGGCTGCACCGATTTGACTAATTTTTTTTTTAAATATTTGTCATAACTCCTTGAGTAATTGACCTATTTGTTTGTATGGTGCTTTTTTTAGAGGTTGGTTTTTCGAATAGAGATAAAACTGACATCTTGTGGCCAAATCGGGCAACTCCAATGTCATTTATGTTCAGTTTGGTTTGCCATTTCATCATGAACAGGTTGACAAATGAACAACGCTTGCAAATCGTGCAAATTTATTTCGAAAATAAATGTTCAGTTCACGAAGTTGACTGCAAGCTTCGTCCATTTTATGGTCGACATAAACGTCCATCAGAGCAATTATTTCGGTTAACATCGATCGTTTTCGCACTACGTTTACTCTATTTGATAATATGCATCCGCAGAGATGTCGAATAGTGCGCACCGAAGAAACAATTACCGCTGTAGAGCAAAGTGTTGCAGAGGACCCGAATGAATCGATTCGCCACCGTGCACAGCAATTGGAGCTTTGTCCATCAACTTTATGGAAGATTTTGCGCAAAGATCTTGGCTTAAGACCTTACAAGATCCAGCTTGTGCAAGAATTAAAGCCGCGAGACCATGTAATGCTTCGTGATTTTGGAGTATGGGTCGAGATCAATATCGATGCTGATTTTCATCGCAAAATTTTGTTCAGTGATGAGGCTCATTTTTGGTTAAATTGCTACGTCAACAAGCAAAATTGCCGCATTTTGAGTGAAGAGAATCCACATGAGACCCTTGAGACGCTATTACATCCACAAAAACTGACTGTTTGGTGTGCTCTATGGGCTGGTGGAGTCATTGAGCTATACTTCTTCCGAAATGATGCTGGAGAGTCAGTTACCGTTAATGGAGACCGACTATTTTGTTCCCGAATCGGATGGCATGAATGTGGATGAGATGTGGTTCCAACAAGACGGCGCTACATGCCACACAGCGCACGTCACAATCGATTTATTGAAGGAAACATTCGATGAGCGCATAATTTCGCGGAATGGACCTGTCAATTCGCCACCAAGATCGTGTTATTTGTCACCATTGGATAATTTTTTTTTGGGGGATATGTGAAGTTGCTCGTCTACGCCAATAAATCAGAAACGTTAGGGGACATGGAAGCCAACATTCGTGGCGTTATTGCTGACATACGGCCCCTAATGCTTGAAAAAGTGGTTGAAAATTGGACCCCTAGACTTGGCTTTATTTGAACCAGCTGCGGCGGCCACATTCCCGAAATCATATTTAAACATCAATGGCATAAAATTATCCTTCCAATATAGCCAAATTGATGGACATTAAAACGATTTTCTTGTGTTTTATTTCAATTCGAAGTTCTATACCTTTAAATAAAACACCCTGTATAAGAAAATATATAAAAAAAATAAAAATAAATAAATATTTGTCAACTTCGAGAAGGCTTGCAAATATTTTCGGAAAGACTTTTTGCGAAGCTTATAATTTGCTTCTGTAAGGCCTTTTATAAGAAAACAAAGCTTTTTCTGTAAGGCTTATTAAATATATTTAAAGAAGTCTTATAGAAGTAAAAAGCTTCCTAAAAGTGCTTTATCGAAGCGAATTTGTTAGTTGGGCTGTCTTTTTTTGTCTAACGAGGGCCATTTCGATTTAAACGGCAACATAAACAAACAAAATTGTCGAATATGGAGTGCTTCCAACCCACAGATACTCCATGAAACGGAATTGCATTCACTTCGTATCACAGTGTGGTGTGCAGTTTCATCAGGCCATATTGTCGAGCCCTACTTCTTCGAAGAAAACGGTCACACCGTTACGGTTACTGGAGACCGTTACTTGAGCATCTTGAGAGAGTTGTTCTATCCACAATTACACCGAATGAGAATTTCATTCAACTCTGTGTGGTTTCAGCAAGATGGTGTAACTCCTCACATAGCCCGGCCTGTTATGACAGAATTGCGACGAAAATATCCCAATAAGCTGATATCCAGAAACTCCACATTCCGTTGGCCCCCCATGTCGCCTGACCTTACTGACTTTTTCTTGCAAACAGGAAGTATACAAAGCAAAACCAACAAATTTGGATGAACTGAAGCAATCCATTCGAGAAACAATTGCAGCTAATCCTGTCTCAACTCTCCAAGCAGTAATGAACAACTTTGTGGTAGGGGGCAAGGGGGGGGGGGGGGGGGGGGTCATTTAAATCCCATTATTTTTAAACTAATTGAACTATATGTAATAAAATTTAATGACCTTTGACATGACTAAAAGAAAAATGAATTCCATACACTGAAAAAAAATTATTTGAGTTTCTTGATGTAGAAATTTTCATCAGCCACCCTGTATGTCGCATGGCCGTCTTTTGTTTGCGGTGTTTGACATTCATTTTGAGTTTTATGTTCATTGAATTGTAAATATAAAATTTGTTTTGTGTATTGAGTGATGAATCTGAATCTGCGCTGATGAATTCAGATGCGGCAGCAATTTTTTTTTAATAATTCGACAGTGCAAGATGCAGAAAAAGTGGACCAGAGAGGAAGACAAAATGGTGTTGGAAATGATCGAGGAGCGGGAGGCCATTTGGAATTATGTGTCATCGGAGTACAGAAATTGCGGCATAAAAAAACAGTGCCTTCCATTTTCACTGCACTGCACAAATGTTTACGAATTATAAAGGGTCCGCCAAATAACTTTTTTTTTTTGAAAATGCTATAAAAAAAACTACTGAATATTTTCTCAAATTTCTTTTTTTATTTGAAAGTACAATCCTTCCGGTTAATAATGGAAAATAATTTCATTCAAATGGCTGCCTCGGCTGGCCACGCAGTAGCCTACACGATCGGTCCAATTTTTAAGCACATTAGCGATTGTGTGCAGCTGTATTTCACCAATGGCTTCACGAATATTGTCCTTTAAAGCGTCAATTGTCTCTGGCTTATCGGCGTAACACTTATCTTTTACGGCACCAAACAGATAATAGTCCAACGGTGTCAAATCGCAGCCCCGAGGTGGCCAAACGACATTAGCTCTGCGGCTGATAATGCGATCTTCAAAAACAGGACGCAAAACATCGAGTGTAGCTTCGGCTGTGTGGCACGTAGCGCCGTCCTGTTGAAACCAAATGTTGCCAATATCCTCCCTTTCAATTTTTGTGAACAAAAAATCGTTCAACATGGCCCGATAACAATCGCCATTGACTGTAACGGCTCATTTTCGAAGAAAAATGGCTCAATTATGCCTCTGGACCAAAATGTGACTCGTTTTGGGTGTATCGGCTTTTCAATGTATGCGTGCGGGTTTTCTGTGCCCCAAATGCGACAATTTTGCTTGTTTGCATACACGCCAAGATCAAAATGAGCTTCACCTGAAAAGATGATTTTTTTTGGCAAAATCGGCATCTTCTCTAAGTCGATCACAGGCCCACTTAGCGAAGCGAAAACGCATTGGATGGTCAGTTGGCTTCAACTCCTGAACCACTGTACGAATTGGACTTTGTATGGCGTCATACCAAGGTCTTTATGCAAAATTCGTCTCAATGATGTCTCCGAAATGTTCAATTGTTGAGAACGACGCGACGGTGAATTGATGTTGATGGCGCTTCACGCACACTTTCTGCCACAGCAGCAATTTTCTCGGGTGCACGCACTGTTTTTGGCTTTTCACGCTTTGGTTTATCGATGAGGATGCCAGTTTCATTCACTTTTTTCACAAGATAACGAACATACGGAGCTGACGGTGCTTCTCTTCTTCCACGCAATTTTCGCACACATTCTGCAACATTACCATGATTTTCAAAGTAATGTCGCAATATTTCCCAGCGTTGTTCAAGCGTATACACAACCATATTCGTTCAGCGGAAGGATAAAACTAGCTATCTGTCGAATCAGACATGAGCTAAGTGTTACCATTCAGGAAAAAAGCACTAGTGGAAAAAGAAAACGTTAGATGGCGGACCCGTTAATTCCTGTATTGTTTTCTTTGATATGTTTGAAAAAAAAAACACAAATTGGCTCAACGTGAAATGTCAAACTCCAATAAAAATTGTTGAAAGATATATTTGATTGTCATTATTTGACATTTATAAATTCTGTCATTAGTTGCCGTTGTCATTAGATAATATAACATAAATAAATGTCAAAAAGTAATGAAACGTAGTGACAATGCTTTGAATTCGTTACGACGTTAAAGTGATAGTGTCATTATAAAATGACAAACAGCCACTTTTATTTGTAATATATGCGTCACTTGTGTAAATGAAGGATAATACTTTAATCGCACTTAATTTGGTACATTGATGCAATTCTGAAGTTCACTACTAAAATCTTCAATTACTACAAATCTTACCTTCAAAGACATCATTAGCAGCGTTTGACACTAAACAATCCATTCGAAAAGAAAAACATTTATTTCGTAATAAAAATCGAATATAGAATATTGAAAACGTCTTCAATGCACCGTTACCAACTAAATGATGAACAGAAAAAAATTAAATGAAACAAAAAAATTGTCATTGACAACCTGACATACCTAGGCCCAATACAAAACAACAAAAAAAAAGATTTTATTTATATCCATGAAAATATTAATCTATGTAATCAGTTCATTCCTATGTAGACCAAGACCTACGATAAATCAGATACATCACTATCGATGTGTGTGACTATTGTGCAGGCGTATGTTAAACGCACAATTAGTCCTTAAGTGCGATTGACGCTCTAGGTATATAGAAAATAATTGAATTTAATTAAAGTATCTATACCCCGGGGGAGAATTAGCATACACAAACATTCAACGACTCATTATTTACCCTTTTTCGAAGTTGGCAAAACATTTACCAAGTATTTATTTATTTATGCAATTTTCTTTGTATGTATACGCACATTATGTACATAATGTACTTGGAGGTTTGTTTTCAAATGCGTTGTTAACGTGCATTCCTTTCATTGGCAATGAATGAGATGTGGCCTACCAAGCCTCCAATGGGTAGCAGATTTATTTATTAACGACATTTTGTTTGCAAATATTTAAATACCTAGATGGAAAAAAAAATTAAAAAATCCACTTGACCGCAATTAGAGAAAAATCCGGTTGATAATAACTATTAGTGCACGGAAATAAAATTTAGTTGTCATTAAGTTTTCGCGATTATTAAGCGATGAAAGGGCATTTCAGTAAGCGGCTTTAAGTCGTTATCGTTGTGATACGTATTTAGATTGTCACACATTAAGAGATGAAAGATTTTTAATTTTTTTTAAATCAAATCGGATTTTTTTTTTATTTTTCGGTTGACTGTTCAATTATGTAAAACAAAACAACACTTAAATACTTCGAGGGAACTTTTAAAGTTTATTCACTTTCAATTACCCCTTCATGTTTTTGTTGTTGTTTAAATGGAATAATAATTTATTCGAATATCAAATGAATATCTGGCCCCAGCGATGGACTGCTTAGGTAAGACGAATTAAGTGGTTAAGATACGGATGGAAATTGAGACGGGTCAGTCGCAGATTGCAGCTGTCCAACTTGCATTGTGTCAATGATTATAAAAGCTGCAAATTGTTGGTATTTTTTTAAGGCGATAATGTGTAGGCAATGCGATTATATGAAACAAGAAACCCCGGTTTGATGAGGAATGCCGACAGATGCTCGCAGCCAAGCACGTGGCCTACAGGGCGAAGCTGCAGGTGAAGACGAGAGCTGCCATTGAGCTCTATAAGCAGAGAAAGGGAAGAATACCGACTTTTCAGAAAGAAGAAAAAAGAGCAAGAAAAGCGCGCGATCGTGCCACTCCAGAAACGATTTTCGGAAGTTTTACCAAAGTGAAAACCTCAAAGCCAAGGATACAAGGCTCAAACAGAATCCTGTCGAGATGAACAAGGAAATATCGTAGTTGAGACATAGTCAATGCTGAGGATATGGAAGAACCACTTCTGAAGACTGTTAAACGGCGATGACGCTCTCAAGCAGAACGAACCATTCAATTTTGGCAACGACAGCGAAAACTGCCAACCACCCGACCTAAGTCAAGTGATGATAGCAATATCTAAACTCAAGCTTAATAAGGCCGCCGAAAATGACGGCCTTCCTGCTGAGCTTTATAAAGCCGGCGAAGATAACTTAGTAAGTAACATCAAAGATTATGAATTCTATACAAATGACGCACTCCATATAAGAAAAATTGTTCTATGGCGGGTCGTGCTGGCACAGTCCGCACAGTTTGTCATGTGTTTTCATGCACACCGCCCGGCCGTACCTTGAAGCTACTGAGCAAACGTTTCTGTTTTTTGTTCTCAATGCGTCATCTGTATAGAATCATAATCTTTGGTAACATCCACCAACTCATAAGCCAAATCTGGTCGGATGAAAGTATGGAACATCAGCATCGTTTGCCCGATCCACTAAAATTGAGACCCTCTGTACGGCGCCAACTACAGAGGCATAAGTCTCCTCAACATCGCCTACAAGATCCTATCTGCCGTAATTTGTGAACGCCTGAAACCGTTTTCCAACAACCTGATCGGTCCTTATCAGTGTAAAAGTCCACAACCGATCAAATTTTCACACTTCGGCAGATCCTGGAAAAAAAAACCCAAGAAGTCCAAATCGATACCCACCACCTATTTATCGATTTCAAAGCCGCATACGATAGCATTTATAGAAATGAACTATACAGAGCCATGTCTAGTTTTGGTATACCGCTCAAACTCGTCCGTTTATGTAGAATGACGATGGAGAATTCTCACTGCTCCATCAGGGTCAGAAACAACCTCACAGAAACATTCGATATATACCAAAAAAAGGGTAGGCAAGGCGCTGCGCTGTCATGTAACTTCTTCAATTTGATTCTTGAGAGGATTGTTCAAAACTCCCAAGCCAACATCAGAGGTACAATTTTCAAAAAATCGGTGCAACTACTAGCATACGCCGACGATATTGACATCATTGGAAGGTGTCAACGTAATGTCAAAGCCAGATTTGTTAGTATACAGAAGGAAGCGGCAAAAATGGGTTTAGCAGTGAATGAGGATAAGACAACACGAAAGGACATACAACATCGACGAATTGGACAGAACGTCACCATTTTTTTTTTCCGTGGGCTGGTGGAAATCTTCATAGATACGATGAGCACGTGCCCAAAGTAGTGTGAGATTTTTACTCACTAAAACCACCACCCATTTTGTATTTCTATTGTAACTAAGTATTCGACTTATCCAGCAATTTTTTTATCACGAGTATATAATATGTTTGGCAGGTAACTTTCCTTTGAGAGTTCCTGCTTTTTCCGCAATTTATAGCTCGGTTTGTTATTATCGGGCCAAATCTAAGGGTTTAGTTCTTTGAAGACGCCGCAATATATTTGTTTCGTCAAGAATTTGGAGGACTGTTGTGTTAACGTGTCCTAATAAACGTTTTTTATGTTTTCGTGCAAAATTTTTTGTTTCATCTTTAACCGCGGGAATACCCAGATCTCTGCGTAGATCTTCGTTCCTTACGTACCACGGCGCATTGACGAATGATCTTAACATTTTGTTTTCAAAAGTTTGTAGAATGTTTAGATTCGTTTCACTGGTACAACCCCATAGTTGTATACCATATGTCCCAACCGGTTTTAGCACTTGCTTGTATAATAGCAGCTTGTTATCAAGGTTAAGCTTCGAATATTTACCGAGCAACCAGTACAGTTCTCTGTATTTATTTTTTAGTTCTTCGCATTTCTTTTTTACATGCGACTTCCATTTTAATTTTGCATCGAGCGTCATACCGAGATATTTCGCTTCATTTGCAAACGGGACTCGAACCGTATTTAGAAATACAGGCAAATTGTTTGTCCGTTTATACGAAAAATCTACATGGATCAATTTGCTCTCATTAAGTGCAATCCGCCAGGATTTAGTCCATTCATTAACCTCGTTAAGAGCGTTTTGTAATTTGATATTTGTTTCCTCTATTTTTGTGCCAACTGCTAGTATAGCAGTATCGTCAGCAAACGTTGCAACTATTGTATCGTTTGTTTGTGGGATATCACGAGTGAATAGGAGGTACAGGATTGGTCCAAGGACGCTTCCTTGCGGTACACCTGCCATTATTTCTTTGAACTCGGAATTTTCGCTTCCAAGTTTCACACGGAAGAGTCTATGCTCAAGATACGACACGAGGATTTTATATAATTGTTCTGGCAGAACTTGACTTAGTTTTTAAGTAAGGCCTTTGTGCCACACCTTGTCTTGCGACACGTCAAGAAATACGGCTGAACAAATTTTCTTTTCTTCGAAAGCTTTCTCAATTACTTCTGTAATTCGATGTACTTGGTCCACCGTTGAATGGTCAGGTAAAAGACGTTTCTGTTCAATTATGGGGTGTAAGCGACCGAGTAATATCCGTTCAAAAGCTTTTGAAATTATTGGAAGAATTGAAATAGGCTTGTAGGATTTTATTTCATTTGGTGATTTTTCACTTCCGCGACTTTCCACTGCCTTGCTATGTATTCTAATCTGATTGCTGCATTTATAATAAAAAGAAGCTTAGTTAATGCTTTCCGAGGCAACATTTTAAGAAGTTCTCCTGTAATCAGGTCATAGCCCGGAGCCTTTTTAGGCTTAAGTTTCTGTATTTCCCGTTTAAGCTCGGCAATACTTGCATAGCAAATATAGAACACACAGTTTTTAATTGGAGTAAACACATGTAAAATATACAAGCGTTGCAGTTCTGCAAGTTGTTTCTATTATTTAAATCCACTGCAAAAGTTAAGACCACCACAACACAAAGGAAAAAAACTAATTTTTAGATATTTGGCATCATTGGATTATGACGTTTCTTCCACATAAAAAAATAAAACAAAATCAGCCCTATCGAGGTATCCGTTGGAGCGGACAATTTTCCGCAACGCATACTTCGTCGGAGGTTCAAATTCCATTCGATGTATGTGTCATCGGAAAAAAATACTACACAAATGCGACGGCTTCACTTCACTACAATTCGTAAATAAATTCCGCGAAGAATTTGTGTCGGAGGAAATCGGAAAAAGAATTCCACTTAGCTGTCAAAAATTTAACGAAAAATGCTGTCGGGATGCTTTACAAATTGTCGGAATGTGTTACAAATTGTCGGAGAAATATTCCGAACAGCTTTTCGGAAGAATACCTCGAAGCAAAAATCCTCCGAATCGTACAAAATCGGAGAATTTTCCGCTCCGACGGATAAATCGTTAGGGATGAATATTAAAAATGGAAGAGATGCTTTTTCTTAACTCAACCAAAACGTTCACTTTGCTAGGTTGTGGTTCGTTGCAGTTTATTATTCGTTGGTGAATCGTTGGTGAATACCAACCTAAGAGTTATCATAAAAAAAAAACAAAATTAGCCTTGCTGATCATTAAAATTTTAATTCAGTGTCAAACGTATTCGTTTTTAACAGGTCAACCCAAAGTGATGCCAAATCTATTTAAGATAAATAAAATAAAAATTATAAAAAAATAGACTACTGTCAGCAAATCACCATCATGACCATGGCCATTTGCATTACGACGACGATATACAAAATTGCAAGCAATGACTTTATTTTTCAATGTTAAGTTGTTGTGATTATTCTCTTATAGTCTTCCTTACTGATGTTATCTTAAAAATTTTATTACATCAGGTGCATTAATTTATGTCTATGCATTCTCCAAGGTATATCCGTGTTGATAGCTTGGTTTTAGATTTATTTTATTTGTCCTTTACATTTTATTTGTTAACGTATAATGGTAAAAATTGCAGTCTTTCATTGAATTAAAGCCGCATTGGGTTGTTTTAATGGAAATACGAAGGAATTCATTGCAACTGTCATAGAAATATCGAAGTCGAACGTCTAATAAAAAATGATGGACACACGTCATTGAGGATTTATAGAGGATTTTTTAATTGAGGATTGGCAGTCGGGTAGTCAGACAGACAGAAGATTTTTTTAAGCACAAATATGACAAATACGACAATTAGACGCACTAATGATGTTTTCTCTCGATAGACCCGAATTTTTCAAAAAAATGTTTTTAAGTTATCGGAAACATTCTGCTTCGTCTGAAATTTACTGAATATCTGAAATTAACGGCCAATACCGAACGTCAAATTTGAGAAGCTTCTCAGAACAGTCTGGATGTTTGTTAGACTTTCGCAAGAGGTGGATGAGTGAAACAACTTAGGAAATGTCACATCGGCACTTATTTATTACCAATGTATGTACATAAGAGAGCATTTAATTGGGAATTGGAAGCATCGGATTGGTGCATCTTGATCTAGTGCAGCCTTTACAGAGAGTAAGTTTATCATAGTAAGCTTTTAGTTGCAATACTTTGTCTCTGACAACTAATCACTAAGTGGATAAATTTGAGTCAAAATATGCATTTGACTATGCCAAGCCAACAAGATAAATAAACGCAAAGAACTTTACGCTCATGACACAGAACATAATGTAAAAATATTCTGTACGGAGCAACGATCATGCTGACCTATTTCGTCAGCATGTTTGTTAGGGTTGAAAAAAAAAGTTGGTAAGCAAAGGATGGATTAAATATAAACTCTGAGCTACCTAGTAATGTTAACAAGAAGTTGAGAAAACGCTGTGATAGTACATACAATATATAAAGTTGTAAAACAGATCTCCAGGATAAGTATGATAGCCAATAAATTATGGCAATGCTACACTGGAGCGAAGTAATCTTTTATTTTGACGAGGTGTAGGCTTATATGCAAACCACGCCATTGTTATGTTATAGCAAATTCCTTTAGGGTCAAGTTATAGCTAGCTATCATTGAAACACAAAAAATGATGCAACTGAAATTTTTTTTTGTGAAGTCAGTTATAGCAATTATTGGAAAATTTTGGCATTTAGGGTCCAGTTTAGACTCATTGAAAATCATCATTTGAAACTTTTTTATAAATTCAACCATTGGCGAGTTGGTGTCAGAACAAAGCTTATGAATTTTAGAACATGATTATTTATTATTTTAATTTTTAACTTTCTCTTACAAAGAGAAAGATATTCTTTTCGTGAAAATTTTCGACCTCGAGATTTTGATTGATTCTAACATTACGATGATAGCGGAGCCTAAAAAAGGGGTTTTTGGAATTCCGTCCGTCGGTCCGTCGGTCCGTCTGTCCGTAATGGTCTCCCCAGCCTAAACGGCTAGACCGATTTTCTTCAAACTTCGTATCCAAGCTTATTTTAGTCATAATTCTAGGCCATTTTTTTTGTTTGCTTTTAGCCATGTTAATAACGGTACCTGCCATATAAAAATTACACATAACCTCAATTTTCTCGAAAACGGCTCTAACGATTTTGATTAAACTTTATTACTATAACCATATTAGCTCCAATAAAACTGCATACCCAGTTTTTTTCGAGAAAATCCATATAACGGATTTTGTCATTTAGGCCATACAAGGAAAATTGATAATTTCTCGCAAACTATTATGTCAAATGGAATGAAATTTAATATATATACTACTATTACAGCTTGAAGCAATTCCACATAATTAGTTTTAGCCCTACTATCACTAAACGGAATTTTCAGTTTTGGCCGATAAGCGAAAATCATTATTATTCACATTGACATCGATTCCTTCAAATTTCGGAGTAAACATTCGTATGAATACATTCCGACATTATTTATATCATTTTAGCATCAATAATCAAAATGCTTATGATTTGATCTAACGCCCAACTTGCTGTGAAAGAGAAAGTTGCGTACGACCCAGTCGTGCACCCACCAATCACGTTTTATTTTTCACTGATCATGATTTATTTTTCTAAAGTAATGTTTGTCATTCCACCGAAAAAAAACGGAATTTTCCAATGATTCCTATAAGTAGCTATGGGGTTAAAATTTCAATTCCATCATGTTTTTTTATACCCTATCCCATAGGGGTATATTAGTTTTGATACATAGTTTGTAACATAGAGAAATAATTTAGCTACATATACCTCAAAGTATATGGATCGACTCAGAATCGATAGCTGAGTCGATTTAGCCATGTCTGTCCGTCCGTCCGTCCGTCCGTCCGTACGTCACCAGTTTTTGGGCCTTAAATTTTGAGCTAGAAGGATGAAATTTGGTACACGTGCTCTTTGTTGCTCCCAGCAGAACAAGTGTAAAAAATTTTGAAATCCGCCCACTGTCACGCCCCCTTTTTAGAAAAACGTATTTTTTGGCCAAACCATAAGGAATTTTGAAAAACTTTCTGAACAACATATTTAGGCAATCTGAATATCTGTATTTCGTTCATATAAAGTTTTTTGCCACGCCCACTTTTTGGGGGCGTTTTTAATAAAAAACGTTTTTCGGTCAAATTTTAAAATTTTCTAAAAAACTTTTGATGCAGAATCATTAGTAATATAAATATGAACATTTAGTCAATAGACAATTTTAACCCTCGCCCACTTTTTGGGGGCGTTTTTATATAAAAACCATTTTTATACCCTACCCCATAACATATGCAGGAGAAAACCTTGTCTTTTGTAGAACCGTAAAAGTTTTTTATAAGCAGTCTGAAGAATGTGTTGTCACCATGTCATATTCTTTATTTTTCCACATCGTGTTTTTAGCCATGTCCACTTTTTGGGGATTTTAGTTTTACAGATAGGATGGGATAGGGTATTCAACGATCCGCACAGTGGATTGTAGCCTTCTCATATGTTTTTCAATGAAGTTGTTCAATGATAGCTATAACCGCAGCCTTAGCCATCATTGAAATGCCTAATTGCAACCCAAAACATGATGGAACTGTAAATTTACTTGAGAATTTGGTAATAACAATTATTGAAAAATTCTGTCATTAAGAATCAAATTATAGCTATCATTGAAAAGCATCATTGGAATAAAAAACCTGATGGAACTGACATTTTACTTGAGAAGTTGGTTATAACATTCTTTGGAAAATTCTGTCATTAACACATCAAGAATGTGTTTCATTCGGATGGAATGCGAAACATAACTTCAGAAAAATAAATCATGATCTCCTTAAGTTTAAATTAGAAATGAATATATTTTTGGATAAAATTGTTTTAAAATTTATAAGCTTCGCTTTAAGACCAACTCGTCAATAATTCAATTTAAAAAAAGGAACACAACAACTTTAAGAAAAAAAAAAAACTAATGAAGCTTTTCAATTGACCTTTAGAATATCACAATCCACGTATGTGGGTATAATCACGGGACATGTTGTGTTAACGGACGAAAAAAATGGACCTTTATTCGAACAATATCTGTGAAGAGTGCGAGGACGAGGAAATGCCCGAGACAGGACACAATTTCTACTACACTGCCCAGGTCTGTGCAACCTAAGATTAAAAATCCAATACTTTTCGCAGACCTTGAAATATAGAAGAACCTTACGCCAAGATCAACGACCCCAAAGAATTGGTCTGGTTATGTCACACCTCAAGGATATTTAATTCAAGAATAATTGCTTGATAAATATATTACAAGGTGTATCAAAAGATCGTGATGGTTGGGTGTTGTAGAACGAGGGTAGACTCTGATTGGCGTTAACTTGGCAATGCCCAGTGTTGCAACTCTGACTACACATCAAATGTGCTTATCTTTACCTCCAAGTGGTAACCATCGGGTACTGATCTCATCCAACCGGATTTGTATATTTGTATAACCTACTGTATGTGAACGCAAGAAATCGGAGGGGTATGTCCATCAATACACTAGCACTAGAGAATTTAGTTGCTGTGGAGAAATTGCGGGTTGTGAGTGCTAAAGTCAGTGATTCCCCTATCGAATATCTGCAATATACGAGGTTTTCACCTCTTAAATAACGCACCGGGTATACCATTCATTCCAAAATGGGCCAACAAGTTTCAACGGTAGAAAGCATGAAGAGTATTAATCTGTTTGTCCCTGATGATACGAATTTATCAATTTTTAAATGCGCAATAAACGGCGTTTTGCTGATACTCTCTCTAAACGCTTAAGTTTAACTTAAACCGTAAGTGACACATTCAATTGGTGCAAGCATAAAAATCCCTAATGGCAGTCAGAGGCTTGACTTATTAAACCAGTTCAGAAGACGTATTTTCATCAAAATACAGTTCACAGTTCAATACTAGATCCGATAAAAATCTACAAGCAGTGCGCTCTTTTATATGTAATCCTCGCCTGAGAAAAGCTTATGAAAAAAAATGTTTTCAAACGTTAATAAGCAGAGCAACGTCATACCCGTCCAATAGGTCTCTACCAAGAGTCCGTGAAGTGTTCCTGGCAATTATATCTTCAGGAGTGGTGACATATTCGAAAAGACATTTTTTTCGTGATCATGCCCTAAGCATTTAATCATTTCTGCCATCTAATTCTCTGGTCGGTTAAGTGGTGCAGGGTTAGTGGTTGTATTACTAAGTGAGTGGTCCTTAAATCAAATTCCGATTAATAACGACTTCTTACTTGTTTTACTACTGGACTTCTTGTTAAAATCTGAAAAACTTTGAAAAGTCGAAATCTGTAATAAGAAGCTTCCCCTATTGGCCGATGGGTTTTAAATGTCAGTTCCTATCGTTGTGACAAAAAATATAACACTGCACCCACTGCAGAAACTGGATTATAGGCCCAGCATTACATTTTATGTAATTTTATGGTAAAAAATTATTTCAGATTCATTTCATTATTCTCAATCATGTTAATTAAGATCAATAGGCCGAGCCTCAATAACTTCAGTTTTTGTTAAACTTGTTCAAAGAGTTTAAAAATTTAGGAAACCGGATGGTTGCGCAAATCGTTTACTGAGCAAACATAGTCCTCACCCCAAAACGTTATCTATCTTGGACCCATCAATAAAAATACGTTCATTCCTGGAATCAATCCCTCCCAAGGGGAAAAATTACCACAAGAATATTCATAAACACCAAATACAAATCCTTGGCACAAAAGGCACATTAGAACCCAGAACCTAGCATTTTCTCAGAACCAATCACGTTTGCGTGTGAACTTCTTGCTCCATGTCAAGAAAACCAACGGCTTTAGGTCATCGCGCCACTCATTCGGTGTTGTAACGACTGGGAATCGAACCCATACCTGATGCTGGATAGCACTAACATACGCCACATAATATTCGCGCAGTGTCATCAAAACATATTTCAAACAGCTGTTCGATAATTGAAAAATTGAAAAGTGACATCCCCTTGTTAGAGTGCCACCAATAATTAGTGAAAACACCCTACTCCGTCGAAAAAGGCGCAGTTAAGCAGAAATGGCCGCAAAGTGTGTCGTGAGTTTATCTTCAAAGGATTGTTGTCCTACACTTCTACTTCAATGATGGTGCCAAGTCTCTGTCGATTGCGGAAGCTGGCCACTTTCGGATTAAGACGAGCTTGGACTCTTGCAACCGAAACAGCCAGTTCTTTTAAATTTAGTTGGAATAAGTTATGAAAAACCCTTCACAAACAGAAGCATTCAAATTTGCGAACGGAACTCTTCTGATTGAAGTCTCAAATTAAGTCAAAGTTCGGTCATAAAAACGACAAAAACCGTTCTTCACTGATCTCATACATTGTCATGCTTAAAGAGCAAAATAAAAATGAACTCCAACACATTTGTTTACATTCGCAATTTAAATAATGCATCAGGGTTTTCCCAAAGTATGCCATTGCCCACCAAAGTGCTAATGCACGAGAATACATAGCGCAATCCACACATCTCTGTCAAAACGTAACGTTTAATCTTTTAAAAAACTAGTGCTAATTAACTGTCATAATAAAGAATCAAATCTATTCTCGATTAGTTAAGTGAACACAAAATGTCATAGCTAATATAAAAACAAGTAAATTTTAAATTTTAAATGTAAACACAACAACGCCAACACACATGTCACCATTATTCCAATTTTTCAACATGAAACTTATCTGCACTCAAATGTCAACAATAAAACTAAGAAATTTGGTAATAACTTTGGCATTTACATCCGAAAATTATTCGAACATGAAATAAAGCGAATAAATTATATCACTTAACTGTTATCTCATCTCGCACACACAGAAATGCGTCGATATACCCACTCGCCCTCTCTGTTTGCACGATGTCGTATAACATTGCCGAAAAATAATGAACAAAATGTAATATGTGTGTTCAACAATCAAAAGTTGTACGACAACAGTTTCGGAGGAAATCTTCGTCGCACCAAAGAAAACGCAACAAACAGACAGAAAAAAATTAAATAAACTTTCGAATGTTACTTAAGATCATCAGACAGAGATCCAGACTTCCGATTTTATTAAATATGGACCATGCGGCGACCTACTTACCGATATGTGAACCCGTCCAAATCTTCGAACTTAAATCCTGAATTTCGAATATAGATACACCGTTCTGTTGCGCAACACTCTTGTCAAAATGTTGATCTGCGTTAACACTTATTATTTAATAATTTATCACCACAGTAAGTCGAAATTGCGGTTTATAATAACACACCTCCGACGAGGATAACGTACACTCTTCGAATATTTGACAGAAGAACACGACGATAAGTTGACGTCTACGACAGTTTCACTTTCTATTTACACTGTACTTTCGATTTCAATTTACTTAAGGGTTTGTAATCTGTCTTTGACACTTTGGTAATTGTCAATTGAGATGTCACAAATTGTTTAATTCAATTTGGTTGATTAACATGAATGTGTATAATTTCGGTTTGACAGTTATTCACAACCCTTTTGCACTTGATTGGACACTAATAGTGCACACTAACCGACTGGGTGAGCGCTTTGAACGGCACAACGGAAATTAAGCGAATGAACTTGGTCAGAGGGATACCTAAAAGTTTTATAAACTTGGACAGCAGGGTTTTGTCGAAAGCTGTTTTCCGTGTTGTTTGTGCAATGATCGAAGCTGATATTACCGTCAGTGAGGTGGGCCAAAATGAGAGATGCCACTGGTTGGGATATACAATGAGACGTTCAGCTAAGAGAGTGAGATTTGACTAAAGAAAAAAAAAAGCACTGAATGAGCACAGAGATGAACATAAGCAAGCACGATTAATGCTGAGCTGCTCCCGGCTCCAGTGGTTTTTGGTTTGAATTGTACCACACATGTGTGCACGCGTTTGGATACTTTTTTTCGCGTTATCGCTTTATTGTTGCGTTCTTTTATTGCCTTTCTTTGACAGTCTTGTTTGTTGCACAACATTTAGACATGCTCATGGGTTGTGATTGACTCATGGTCACTTTAGTAGTAGGTAGTTGGCAGAGAGTGATGAAGAGTGTAATTGATTTAAGGGGCAGTGGTTGGAGTGGCTTAACGGGTCTATGGTCTGTTTGATCGATTTATCTAAAAATGAACCGATGTGACATTGAACAATATGTCTGATGTCAGGCATTGAAATGACGTTTATAGTGGCGATGTTTCTGTAACATAACCAAATATATCAACTCCGTGGTATTCATGATGGGAATCAAATTGCTGATATGATTGCTTGGAAGTTATCGAAAAATGCTCACCAAATAAAATTTCTGACATTTGATATATCTTCGCATTGGAACCGAATTTCTTTGGTGTATATACAGATTTTTATGTCACTTTTTCCGTAAACCAAGATCGGATCCTAAGAGACACCGCGATCTAGATAGTGTGGAATTTTTCCTCACTAAAACCTACGAAGCCAACTTCCAGAGTTCGGTTACGATTATTTTAATGGATGACCAAATCTTTAATCTGATCATCTGGATGACAGATCATCTGCAAGACTTATATCGCTGTAGAGCTTGTAAAAATCTTGATTGAATCATCGTCTCCGTAGCCCGTCAACACAAATGGGACCAAAGATGTTCCGAAGAATTATTTGCTTAAAACGACCAAGGATATCTTCGTCCGCTTCTCATACGGTCCATCCTTCGTCGCCGCATCCTTACTGGTCCGAGTGAGGCCTTAATTACAAAATTGTCTTATTAGCTCGAAGAAAAAGCGTTGGAAAGATTAACCCCTGTTTGATTTCTGAGGAGATGTCGTTGTCAGAGCTAACAGCGAAGCGAGGCTTACAAAGTCTTTTACTGCCATGAAGTCTTAGCTTTCGATTGAGATGCTCTGTCGAATTCGTCAACGTTTTGTGTCGCTTTTTCCTGATAGCATTTCTTTACTTACTTACTTAGGTGGCGCTGTAGTCCTGAGAGACTCTGCGAGCAGAAGTATTGGTGTCCATTCGTTCTACATGTCCTAGCCCTCTTAAACGTCCAACGCGGAATTTTTTGACCAGGGGTATGTCGCTGTACAGCTCGTAGAGTTCTTGGTTGAATCTTCGTCTCCATAGCCAGTCAACGCAAATGGAACCAAGATTTTTCGAAGAATTTTCCTCTCGAATCGACTAAGGATTTCTACATTTGATAAGATCCATGCTTCAGCGCCTTATAGCAAGACTGGGATGATCAGGGTCTTGTATAGGATCTTCCTAGTAGGGCGAGTGAGAGCTTTACCACTAAATTGTTTTCTTAGATCGAAGAAACAGCGGCTGGCAGGAGTAATTATTAGCGTAGCGAAGATAGGCAAAGTCCCGTACTACCTCAAAGTTATATTTGTCAATGGTGACGCTCTGTCCAATTCGTCGATGTTGTGTGTCCTTTCGTGTTGACATCATATTACTTACTTATCGGGCTCCCGACCCGTGAAGAGTCTCTGCCTGAGACACTACAGCATTCCATCCTCTACGATCCCTGGCTCGCTTGCTTCCAGTTGTCTAGACCAAGCGCTCTGGCATCCGCAATGGCTTGGTCTTTGAAACGGAGGTTCGGTCTTCCTTGCCTTCTCGAACCTGGGGGGCTGGGATTCGAAGATCCTCTTAGCTGGAGCATTATTGTCCATTCGCTCGATGTGGCCGAGCCAATGTAGTCGACCTGTTTTGGCTTTTTGGACTACATCCACATCATGGTACTAATAGAGTTCGCAGTATCTTCTCCTCATTCACCCTCCTAGTGCACAGGACAGTATATACTTAGCCTCAAATTATGACATCACGTTGTGTCCGACCAGTGATGTCAATATCGTCGGCATATGCTAGTAGTTGCACCGATTTTTGAAGATTGAGCCTCTGGTGTTGGCTCGGGAGTTTTGCACAATTCTGTCAAGAATCAAATTGAAGAAGTCACATGACAGCGCATTGCCTTGCCTAAATCCTTTTTTGGTATCGAATGTGTCTGTGACGTCATGGAGCAGCGAGAATTCTCCATCGTCATCCTGCACAGACGGACGATTTTGGACGGTATACCAAAACCAGACATGGCTCTGTATAGTTCGTCTCTATGAATGCTGTTGGGTATCGATTTGGACTTTTTCCAGGATCTGCCAAAGTGTGAAAATTTGATCGGTTGTGGACTTTCCTGGCCTAAAACCACACTGATAAGGGCCGATCAGGTGGTTGGTAAACGATTTCGGGCGTTCACATATTACGGCAGATAAGATCTTGTAGGAGACTTATAGCTCTGTAGTTGGCGCAGTTCAGACGGTCTCCCTTTTTGGGGATCGGGCAAACGATGCTGAGGTTCCATTCTTCAGGCATACTTTCATCCGACAAAATTTGGCTTATGAGTCGGTAGATGTTACTTACCAAGTCATCTCCGCCAGCTTTATAAAGCTCAGCGGGAAGGCCGTCATTTCCGGCGGCCTTATTAAGCTTGAGGTCGGGTGGTTGGCAGTTTTCGCTGTCGTTGCCAATATTAAATGGTTCGTTCTGCCTGACAGCGGAATGTTGTTCGTCATCGCCGTTTAACAGTCTTCAGAAGTGGTTCTTCCATATCTTCAGCACCGACTGTGTCTCAACTACGATATTTCCTTGTTCACCTCGACAGGCTTCTGTTTGAGCCTTGTATCCATGGCTTTGACGTTTTACACTTTGGTAAAACTTGCGAACATCGTTTCGGAAGTGGCACCTCTCTATATCATCGATTGCGCGCTTTTCTTGCTATTTTTTCTTCTTTCTGAAAAGCCGGTGTTTTTCCATTCTTCTCTGCCTATAGAGCTCAATGGCAGCTCTCATCTTCACCTGCAGCATAGCCTTGTAGGCCTTGGCGGTCTCTTGCGATTGCAGTCTTTCGTCATTACATTTTTTCACAGTATTTCCGGTTTGTTCTGGCGCGGTGGATATCCGCATTCTTATACCTTGGCTGCAACAAGGCAGTGTTCCGAGTCTATGTTTGCCCCTCGGAATGTTCGGACATCCAAAATATTATAGGTGTGCCTCTTGTCTATCGCAATTTGATCAATTTCATTGGCCGTTTGTTGATCTGGAGAACGCCATGTCCACTTATGGAAAGTGAGGAAACCGTGTGCGCAGACCGTTGTCAGACGTATTGCCGTATAGGCTGCGTTTTCCGACAATACTGCTAAAGATGTCTTATCTTCCTACCTTTGCGTTAAAATTACTCATCACGATTTTAACATCGTATTTTGGTAGTCGCTCATAGGTTTTGTCAAGGAGCTCGTAGAAGCTATCCTTAGTTATATCATCTTTTTCCTCCGTCGGAGCGTGAGCGCATATAAGGCTTATGTTGGGGAATTTCGCTTTGATGCGGATTGTTACATTGCGTTCGCTAATGTCTTGGAAACATAAGACTCCTTGCCTAAGTCTGGCTCACTATTATTTTTCACGTCAACACGGTCCATAGTAGATCTAAGAGTATTTCAACCTCTTTTTGCCCGGCCCATCAAATCGTATTTCCTGGATGGCAGTAATGTCTGCTTTGTTGCACGTTATTGCTTTCGCTAGTTGTTCGTTGTACTTTTTTCGTTATATGATTCCTTTCCGAGGCTATTGGTTGCTTCCTAACAATGGTTATTTTCCATGGGTGGGTAGTTAACCCAAAGCACAACCCCCAACGAGGAGGTCCAGTTCCAATTTATTAGATACCCCTAGGACACGGGGCCATCAGTATCCACTTGCCTTCGTTTACTCCAAAATCCACATAAGCCGCTTGTACTGTTCAAGGACTTCACTGCCAGCTCTATGCATGCGTTCCATTTGTTTCTTGATACGAGGGGTAGTTACACCGGGACGAATGGAGGTGTTTGAAATGAAAGTGACAAGCGCCATGGTCTGACCGGGGGAGTAATTGACATATACTGCGGTCGTGGCTTGAGCTTTAGTGATTGATGTCGTTAAATAATAATTTGTTCAGATCGACTAGAAGGGTTGCGGTAGTACTCAAGGCTCACTATGCTAAGGATCCCTAGATCCTTAAGCATTTTAACGACAGTATTGGAATATTAGGGTTTTTTTGTTGTTGGGATTACGGGTTCCGGGATTCTTCTTGTCGCCTTTATTGTCCATCGTGTTAGTATTGTTCCTGTTCATGGGCGATGAGTTAGGTGTTGCTAAATAGCTTGGTCGAGCATGATATCTTCAGTCAGAGGTTGAGCGATGGCTTTTTTTCGGTGCACCAGGATTTGGTATACGCTGGACTTTTAAACAGCAGGAGGAAAGAGTTTTGAATCAACCTTGGGTATGAAGGAGCTCAACAGTTCCGTTGTTGATCGGGCATCGCTCTAAGCAGCAAGGAAAAAACAGCGGTTGACAAGTTGGAGAAATCCATTGTCTGATTTCTGACGAGGGGTCATTGCCAGAATTGATAGCAGAGCCGAGGTGCTCTTTAATGCCTCAAAATTAAAACGTCGTTTGTCACGTCGCAAAAAATTGTCGATTTTGTGTGCCTTTCTTGTTGACGGAATATATTTCGGACACTATGTCGAATCGGACAAAAATTTATGAATTTTGAAGAAATGCCCAAACTTTTTGGGGCGCTTAAACATTTTTCTAATTTTTAGGCAAACTGTGGGTGATTTGACATGGTGGATTTATTTCGTATGGCACTCGAATACTCCTAAGCCCAACTTCAGCTGGTTACTTTTTTGTACTTACAAATTCGGCGATCATATTACGTTTAGTTCGAAAATGTTCAATATCGTCGGCGCATGGTAGAAGCTGCACAGATTTATTTAAGATTGTGTCACCTAATGGTAAGGATGGTTCGATGAGGCTGTCCCCGATCTTGACGGGACAATACTGAGGATCCATTCTACAGATCATGGTCATGGAAACGCTGATAAACCGTCAGCTTATGAAATATCTTGAATCATGAAAACTCCTAAATGACCGACAATACGGTTTTCATTGCAACAGGTCCACTGGTGATTTGATGACATATCTCACCGAAAAGTGGAACCAATCAATCCACCATGGTGGTGAAAGCAAGATTGTTGCGCTTGATATTTCAAAGGCATTTGACAGGGTTTGGCATCAAGCCCTTTTGTCGAAAATGCGTGCTTTTGGAATCGATGAAACTCTTCTTCTATGGATTAGACATTATCTTTCGAAACGTTCAATTCAAGTTGTTTTGGATGGTTTGAAGTCTGCTACTCACGAAATAAATGCTGGTGTTCCCCAGGGCTCCGCTCTGTCTTCGACACTCTTTCAGATTTTTATTAATGGCCTCTTGTCTGCAACTTCTAATCCAATCCATTCCTTTGCCGATGACAGCACTCTCAGCTTTTCATATTCGTTATCTCATCCACGCCCTTCGTCTTCGGACGTGGAACAGAAACGGCTAAATATGTTAAGCTCATTAAATTCCGATCTTGACAGCATAATCCAATAGAGTGGAATTTAATGCTTCCAAAACACAATGCTGTCTTCTGTCATCTAAGCGAATAAGATCTGGCCTCTGGAACTCTGGCGTTGAGTTCAACGCCTACATCTGGTCAGGTGCAGCAAAAACATCGTAACACCTACCGGATAGGATACAAAGCGTGCGGTAAAACTGATAGGAGATCCAACCGTAGCGAACTATATAGTCTCGCTTGAACATCGTAGGAATATTTCTTGCCTAACACTTTTTTACCGCTATTTTAACAGGAAATGCTCATTCGAAATAGCCAGCTGCATTCCGCCCCTTCAAACATTCAACCGTAATACTCGCCGTGCCATGAATGCTAATCAATTCACCCTCAAGCCTATCTTCGGACGTACTATGAAATATAGAGATTCATTCCTAAACCGAACAACACGAATATGGAATGCTTTACCAAGCTCAGTCTTTCCTCCCCATTGCAATTTAAAACCAATGCACATCGGTACCTCCACTATTCTTCTCCCCAATTTCCTTAATGCCCACGCTGTGCCCAAACACTATAAGGGTATTCATAAGCCCTTTAGCGCGTGCTAATTATAAAAAAAATATACCCCACTAAATTAATTTTTTTAATTTCACTAATTTTATAGAATGGCCGCCATTTCCTGTAGGTAGCCTAGTTAAGCTCAAGTTGCTATCGACCCTTAGGTCGATCCCAAAAAAACTGTATGGCAATACGAGAAAGCCAATTGGGAAGCATTAAACAGTTTTTTTAGGAATTTTAAACTGGTCACTATGCTTCCTCGATAGTGACGTGGATGCTGCTGCTGATATGATATCAAATATCATTCTCTTTGGTATGAGATCTTTTATTCCCAACAGAATTAAGAGTATCAGACCAAAGGCAAAAGGGTGGTATGACTTGAGCTGCAAAGAAGCTATCAGGTTGAGAATGACAAACTTTCGGTTGTACAAGACCAACCCAACAGAGGAAAACCGAGCAAAGTTCAAACAAGCCAGAAATGACTGTAATGCCCATTTAAAGCGTGTCAAATTCCTCTATGACCAAAAGTTGAGGCAAAAAATTCTACAATGGCCCAGAGGTAGTAAAAACTTTTGGTCATTTGTTAAAAATATAAAAAAATCGGCCTCATCATCAATTCCGACGCTCATTCACAATGACATTCCAGCTCTTTAGACAAAGCCAATCTGCTTGCTGCGCATTTCGCAGCCAATTCTACATTGCCAGATTGTGTTCAGTCTCCTCCTGTACTTGAGAACGTAGATCATTCTATGGGACAAATTCACTTTCGTACTCGTACAGTTGCAAGAGTTTTATCTGATCTTGACATACACAAATCCGCTGGTCCAGATGGTATATCCCCCATCATTCTGAAGAGGTGTTCTTCTACGCTAGCAAAACCACTGCGTAAGCTTTTCTATCTATCTTACTCATCAGGACTCTTTCCGAGTAGATGGAAAACAGCATTTGTCCAGCCTGTACCAAAAAAGGCGAATCTTCTTCTCTCTCCAACTACCGACCAATTGCACTTACGTCCCTTCTTTCCATGGTTTCCCTTCTTTGGATGGTTTCAAGTCTGTAACTCACCAAATAAATGCTGGTGTCCCTCAAGGCTCAGTTTTGTCTCCGACTCTCTTTCTCATTTTTATAAATGATCTCCTGTCTGCAACTTCTAATCCAATTCATTCCTTCGCTGATGACAGTACCCTCAGCTTCTCATATTCGTTTACAGGTCCTCGTCCCTCACCTTCGAACGTGGACTCTAAACGCCAAAATATGTTAAGCTCATTGAATTCCGACCTTGACAGAATTATCAAATGGGGTAAATCTAATAGAGTGGAATTCAATGCTTCCAAAACACAATGCTGTCTTCTGTCATTAAAGCGAAACCAAAATCTTGAGCCATTATCCATGAATGGCACTTACGTCGAAGAAACCGAAAAGCTTTCCATGCTAGGTATGTGTGTTAGTAACAACTTACGTTGGAACGACCACATATTTGAAGTCGCTAAAAACGCAGCGAAATGTCTAGGTTTCCTAAATCGATGTAAGAAATATTTCACCCCCTCTGTTCTGGCCACAATATATAAAGCGTTTATACGCCCAAAACTTGAATTCAACGCCCACGTCTGGTCAGGTGCACCAAAATCAACATTGCACCTACTAGATAGGATTCAAACGCGTGCGAAAAAACTTATAGGAGACATAAGAATAGCGAACTCCTTAGATTCGCTCGAACACCGTCGAAACATCTCCTGCCTTACCTTGTTTTATCGCTATTTTAACAACCAATGTTCAAATGAAATAGCCAGCTGCATTCCTCCCATTCAACAATTCAGCCGCAATACTCGTTACGCAATGAATGCAAATCAGTTTACCCTCAAGCCTATCTTCGGACGTACACTGAAATACAGAGATTCGTACATAAACCGAACAACACGAATGTGGAATGCTCTACCAAACTCTGTTTTTCCTTTCCATTATAACTTACAGACATTTAAAACCAATGTGCATCGTTATCTCCTTTCTTCTTATCCCTAATTTCCTTAACGCCCGCACTGTGCTAAAACATATAAAGGGTATTCATAACCCCTTGAGTGCGCGCAAATTATAAAAAAAAAAAAAAAAAAAGTCCGGTGTGGGTGTACGTTTTCGCAATCGCCGGCAATTTTTGATAGGTCGTTCATGTTGACATTGGGTGTTTCTCGCCATATTACTTTTATTTGAAGTCTCTTACTTAATACCTCAAACTTTGACGTCTATATTTTTTCCCATTTCGAAAACGTGCGAGTACATATCTTTAAAAATCCTTTTTTTAATTTTGACAACTTGATAGTTATTTGTTTTTCTCCCCAAAAAAAAGTACCCGAACTGATCTTATGTGAATTTTTTTTTAATATGGCAATAAGAGCAAATAAAAAAAAAATAATTTATAAATCACTCCTAAAGCTTTTATTCAAAGTTCAAGAGTTTTTCCATCCATCTTATAGAACTAAAAAACACTTAGCAAACTGCTTCAAATCCCGGCTTAAAATCTATTCTGCAAAATACTTAGAAAACTCCTTCAAAGCCCGGTTTAAGATCTTATTGTCTCGTCTGAAAATTCTAACGCTCTAAGCTTCCTATGACCACTCGACCAATCGTTTGATTAAATTGATTTGTGTACGTGATATTACGCTGAACAAAGTCAATCAATAACCCTTGATGTGAACTTGTTTTTGCAATGTGTCAACATTTTATTGCGATTCTAATTTGTTTGCAATATTTTCAAGGGTAGGTACCTAACCAACCTTCTTATGTGTTTGAACAGCATGCATTCCTGGTTGCACCCACTTTTGATAACCTTGTGTTTGAGGGCGGGGTGTTATGATGATATTTTTAAGGCGTAGAACACAAGTCGGTACCCTTAAAGAGGTATAAATAGTTATTTCGGTCTTAACCCATTAGATCCCAGAATTCCCCTATATAATATGTTAAGATTTTTTTTGATAAATAATGTATAAATAGTGTATTTGTAAAGTTTGTATATTTTTTTTAAAACAAAATAAAGGGGCGTGGCAGTAGGGAGGTGGCAACTTCAGTTGCCATCGGGACCTTGGCATTTACATTGACAAATAAAAAAAAACGTAGTAACTGTACCAATCTTTATTTTTTACGGAGTTATCATAAAATTAAGTAGTAATGAAATGGAACGATTTAATTAGAACGATGAAATTCTTCAAAACAATCAGTCGGGTGCAATGGAACATTGCATTTTTTGCAATGAAAAATAGTCCGTTTTGAACATTTCTTACAGCGCCTGTATTTGGAATCGCCCCTTGTAACAACATGATCCTTCCTGTCTGTTCTGATGAAATTCAAAACTGAGTTTGGTGCCGTGGAAGTGCTAGGTCCATTTCGATTTCGCAATATATATAGTCCACACTGTCGTCTGAATTCCAGCAATGGAATGTTGTTACCCAATCTTCTATACAAAAGCCAACCTTGAACACAAGATATATCTATAGCCCATCCAAAGAAAGGCCACCACCACTTTTTTGTTCTTATATGTGTTCTGTAAGTTGACAGGAATTGATCACAGATGTCGATTGATTATATGCTGCAATCGGCCCCGGTACGTTAAGTTGCACAATCTTCTTATCAGCTCTTGAATACCTGGTGCTTGTTTTGCCTGGCTCAAGTGGAATGCAATTTGTAAGGACAGTAACAACTGCATTGTCAAGCCATCTGACGGCCAATATATCTTCATGTGAAGTGAACATGTGGGATTCTCTTTTTCCCTTGACAAATCTTTTTTTTTCTTCTAAATTCATACTGCTGTTTACTCTATTTTCCCGCAATGTTCCGGTACCTCCTATGTTACGTTTGGTTAGTTCCTCTAGTAAGGCGACCGACGTAAATAGATTGTCAAAAAAAAGTTGAGTCCCTGGCAAACAGGAAGCATATTCAAGAAGTCCTAAGACTACGTCCCCGCCTTGACCATATCCTTTTTCTTCTATTCTGGTAGATGAACCGCAATACGGTTCCGCATGAATCATATACCCATTGGAATCGGTTATGCACCAAAGTTTGAAACCAAAACGAATCGGCTTTCCTTTTATAAATTGTTTTGCCCCATGATGTCCATAGTATGGAATCATACTTTCATCTATGGACAAGTATCCGCTGGGTTCTATTATTTTAAATGATTCATTTAGCTTATCAAAAAGTAATCGTACTTTGTAAAGGCGATCGGATGTATCCATAGATGCGTTATCTGAAAAATGCAAATATCGAAGAATGCTATCAAATCTATTTCTACGAATTGCATTTGAAACTAAAGGGCAAAAACAATCGTTATCTGAACTCCAATACATTTTCTTTGAAGGAAGTGTATGGTAGCCGCTGAATAAGGCTATTCCAAGTAATATTTTTATTTCTTCGGATGTGACGCTGAAGTTATGAACCCCCTTCTGGCCAGCATATACATTTGTTTGAACCACAATTTCATTTATAAGCTCTTGCGAAAAAAACACGAAGAATGCGTCTGCTGGGCTTTTTACATTTTCTTTCAAAAGGGATTCAGTAGTTGGTTGATAAGAAGCTTCTTTTGTGTTCACAATTTTGAAGGTTGGTGTTTGTGTCGACCAAATTCTAGGAGTGAGATTAATTTTTTTGACTTAACTTTGAACGGTAGGTTTGTAGACCGAAATATCCTCAACTTCAGAGACTAATACGCGGGCAGGTAGTCGATCGAGATCACCAATCGCTTGAATATCGGAGCAGTCTGAATCTTCATCGGTTTGTTGATCAGGTTTTCATCAGGAGGAATTATAGATATTGCCGGAAGCGGCTCGTCGTCATCAGCATATTCCAATTTCGATAGCTCTTCAATGACTTCATCTACAGTAAGTTTTTTTGATCTTCCAGAACTCCTATTTACAATGAAAACCATACTTGTATGTGCAAATTTTATGCGAATTTCTATACTCACATTATAATGCACTTGTGTTTCTTTATATATTATAACACCCCAGTGGCCACTTAAGTTGCCAACCAAATTTAACTCTCAAAAACAAAGCACAAATAACTATTGAATTATTGCAAACCACAACCTTTAGAAAACTACAATTCCGAAGAAGCAAATGGCTAAAAAAAATTAATAACTTCTTAATACTAAACACTTTTTCTGATACAATAACTTGCGACGCAACACAAATGAGAAAAAATGTTTATGACCTGTCAAACTGAAAATCACCGTTACAGTACAATTTACCTTCCAACTGGTTTCAATATGAATTAAAGAGTCGGGCATATTTATGTATTCATGTTAAGAATGAGATAAACAGACAGTATATTTCTCTTAGAAAGAATAAAAATGACTTTTGTGATGTGGCAACCAAAGTTGCCAATAGGTCATAATGGGTTACGTAAGAAACCATATCTACGAATGACAGCTTTGGTTTCTTTATAGTGCCAGCTGATCGCCAAATTGATCGAATGTTGACAAAATTTTGGGACAGATAGAATCTGCCATTTTGTCAACTGGTCAGTCGTTTAGACACTTTGTCTTAGATACAAAAGTAAAATCGGAGGGATTGCCTAGGATCTTATAAAGGTTCTCCCTGGTATTTCGACTTAGGGTTTAATTAATCAATTTCCTACTTAGCCCAAAGAAACAGCGATTGACAAGATTCATTTTTATATCATTTCTGATGCGATATCGTTCTCCACTAAGGTAAAAAATTAAGTCTCTTACAACTTAAAAGATATCAATGTTTGCGGTTTCAAGATATGTATTGTTTGTGCCTTTTTTACTTTATTTCGTCCGGTTTTTTCCCCTTTATTTCGGACAATTTTTCGAGTTTAAATGTCCTGTCCCCGTTTTGATACCCTGTCCTTGTACCATAGTAGAGAATCGACTCAGAATCACTAGCTGAGTAAATTTAGCCATGTCTGTCTGTCCGCCCGTTCGTCTGCACATCACAAATTTGCAGGGCTTAAATTTTAAGCTATGGCAATGAAATTTAGTATAAACGCTCCTTGTCTATTCTTTCAGAACAGGTGTAAACAAATTATAAAACTGAGTATTGCCACGACCACTTTTAAGGTGTGTGTCCCTGCTCACGAAAAAATTATTGTTACGATGCAGCAAACAGCTCTGAAAACTCGGAAAGTACTGACTTCATGCAAACAACTAGCGAAAGCCCTAAGCTGCTACAAATCAGACATTACAGCCATCCAGGAAATACGATGGGATGGGCCGGGAAAATAGGGAAAACTGTGACATCTTCTACGGACTGTGTTATAATGAGCAGAAAAAGCGACTATTCGGATGTGGATTTGTTATAAATGCCAGACTAAGGCAAGAAGTCTTATACAAGGTGGCGCAAAAATAACCTTCCGATGTTTTTTGGCTGTAATTTAAAAAAAAAATGAAAAACTTTGATTCTTCTTGTGGATTATTTTTAATTGGTCTTTTAATTTTTTTTACATCAAGTCGAGAATATGATGTCATGTAAATGGCCGCCGCTACGGTTGATTGTCATTTGAGCCCTTTTTATGGCATTTTCCATCACTTTGGCCAAAACTTCCGGCGATAGGTCCTCACATTCTTGACGGATATTGTCTTTAAGAGCTGCAAGAGTCTGAGGCTTGTTGACATAAACCCGCGACTTCAAAAAGCCCCACAAAAAGATGTCTGGAGCGGTCAAATCAGGCGATATTGCTGGCCAGTGCAAATCCCCAAAACGGGAGATTAGGCGCCCGGGAAATGCATCCTTCAGCATATCGGTTGTGGCACGTGCAGTGTGTGCCGTTGCACCGTCCTGTTGGAACCACATGTTTTCCAATCCCAATTCATCAAGTTGCGGCAAAAAGAACTCGTTGATCATTGCTCTGTAGCGCTCGGGTGTAATGGCTCTTCGTGGGTTACACACGGATTTTCAGTGCCCCAGAAGCGTAAATTTTGCTTAATTACGTACCCGCTAAAATGGAAATGGGCCTCATCACTCATGATTATTTTTGATGAAAAATCATCTTCCTCTTGTTGGTTATTAAGGATGGCTTGAGCGTATGTTAGACGCGATTGGCGGTCAGCAGCTAACAGCTGATGCACAGTCTGGACTTTGTACGGAAACATCTTCAAACCTTGTACCAAAATTCGCTGTAAAGACCGTCGACTGATACCCAATTTGCGTGGCACGTCGTCTGGTCGATGTCGACGGCGCTTCCATGACATCTTCGGCTACAGCAGCAATATTCTCTGCAGAACGGCTACTCCGGGGTCTGCCACGCCTGGCAGCATCTCGTGTTGTGCCAGTCTCTTCGAGGCGAGCGGCTAAACGTCGCAGTGTTTCACCAGTAGGCGTTGGACGGCTAGGAAATCTGCGACGAAATTCACGTTGTGCCAAAGTCACCGACCGATTATTGCTCAAATAAATAGTCACCAATATTCCGCGTTCTGGAGCAGTGTAGCGTAACATTGTTTATTAACGTGTATTTCGCATGTGTTTACTACACAAATGTCAAAACAGAACTGACATTAGGGGCCAATCGCAAAATTTATAGCATTTTCTGATAGGAGGATTACTTTTGCGCCACCTTGTATTTTCAAAACATTAGCGAACGCATTGTAACAATCCGCATCAAGGCCAAATTCGCCAACATTAGCTTTCTAAGCGTTCTCTCTCCGACGGATAAAAAAAATAGTGAAAAACTGCTTCTACAAGCATCTGGACAAAACTTTTGAGCGACTTCCAAAATACGATGTTAAAATCGTGCTGGGGAATTTTAACACAAACGTAGGAAGATAAGACATCTTTAGCAGTATTGTCGAAAAACACGGTTTCCTCACTTTCCATAAGGGGACATGGCGTTCTAGAGATTAACGAACGGTCAATCAAATTGATCACATTGCGATAGACAAGAGGCACACATCCAATATTTTGGATGTCCGAACATTCTGAGGGGCTAACATCGATTCGGACCACTACAACACGCCACAACAAATTAGAAACACTGCGAACAAATTTAATGTCGAAAGACTGCAATCACAAGAGATCGCCAAGGCCTTCGCGGAACGCGTATCGCTTAACCTCCCGGTTAACATATGTCGAAGACCAAGCCATTAGATCAGCCGCAACTGATGTGCTAGGTTTCTAAACCCCACCAGCAAGTGACCCTTGGTTTGATGATGAATCCCGACAGATGCTCGCCGACAGACGAAAGCTGCCATTGAGCTCTATAGGCAAAGATTATGGGAAGACCACCAGCTTTTCAGAAAAAAGCGAAAAGAGCAAGAAAAGTGCGAGAACTGCCACTCCAGGAAAGTTTTACCAAAGTCTAAGCCAAGGATACAAGACTCGAACAGAATCATGTCGAGATACAAATATACAATTTTTCGGTGCAACAGCTCGTTAATACCTAGACCTAACTTTCTAACAACCATTCATGTGTGCGTGTGAACTTCTTGCACGATGGAGGGACCTCCTGCTTTATACCGAACGGATAAGTTCAGATAAGCTTTTGTTGGCAAATGATACCACTCGGATGATTTGTCAGATCATCGCGAGAGGAGGGCCGGTGAAAAATCATTTTAGGTGTTGCTGCGGGTTCTGTCGAGATGAACAAGGAAATATCTTAGTCGAGACACCGTCGATGCTAAGGATATGGAGGAACTACTTCCTCAGACTGTTACAAGGCGATGACAAACAATCTTCTGCTGTCAGGCAGAACGAACCATTCAATACTGGTGCCGACAGCGAAAACTACCAACCACCCAACCTAAGTGAAACAAAAGAGAAGGCCCTCTGAGCTGTGCCAACTACAGTTACATAAGTCTCCTCAACATTGCCTACAAGATCCTATCTACTGTAATATGTTAACGCCTGAAACCTATTACCAACAACCTGATCGGCCATTATCAGTGTGGTTTTAGGCCAGGAAAGTCCACGACCGATCAAATCTTCATACTTCGGCAGATCCTGGAAATAACCCAAGAAGTCCAAATCGATACCCACCACCTATTAATCGATTTCAAAGCCGCATACGGCAGCAACTATAAAGTGCCATGTCTAGTTTTGGTATACTTTCCAAACTCGTCCGTCTGTGCAGGATGATGCTGTTCCATCAGGGTCGGAAATAACCACACCGACACATTCGATACCGAAAAATGGGATTTAGGCAAGGCGATGCTCTGACATCTGATTATTGAGAGGATTGAGCAAAAATTCCGAGCCAATACCAGAGGCACAATCTTCCATAAATCGGTGCAACTACTAGCATACACTGGTGATATTGACATCATTGGCGCACTCTATTATTAGCGTTGGCAGTAACCGCGCCCTAAAACTAAGTATATGCTGTCAACACGAAAGGACACACAAGATCGACGAATTGGACAGAACGTCACCATTGACAGATATAACATTGAGGTAGTATGGGACTCAATCTACCTCCGCTCCGCTAGGAATTACTCTTCGACTTATGCATAAATTTTGCAAATCCCTCTTAAGTGCTTTTAATAATAAAATATGATGTCATGTAAATGGCCGCCGCTACGGTTGATTGTCATTTGAGCCCTTTTTATGGCATTTTCCATCACTTTGGCCAAAACTTCCGGCGATAGGTCCTCACATTCTTGACGGATATTGTCTTTAAGAGCTGCAAGAGTCTGAGGCTTGTTGACATAAACCCGCGACTTCAAAAAGCCCCACAAAAAGATGTCTGGAGCGGTCAAATCAGGCGATATTGCTGGCCAGTGCAAATCCCCAAAACGGGAGATTAGGCGCCCGGGAAATGCATCCTTCAGCATATCGGTTGTGGCACGTGCAGTGTGTGCCGTTGCACCGTCCTGTTGGAACCACATGTTTTCCAATCCCAATTCATCAAGTTGCGGCAAAAAGAACTCGTTGATCATTGCTCTGTAGCGCTCGGGTGTAATGGCTCTTCGTGGGTTACACACGGATTTTCAGTGCCCCAGAAGCGTAAATTTTGCTTAATTACGTACCCGCTAAAATGGAAATGGGCCTCATCACTCATGATTATTTTTGATGAAAAATCATCTTCCTCTTGTTGGTTATTAAGGATGGCTTGAGCGTATGTTAGACGCGATTGGCGGTCAGCAGCTAACAGCTGATGCACAGTCTGGACTTTGTACGGAAACATCTTCAAACCTTGTACCAAAATTCGCTGTAAAGACCGTCGACTGATACCCAATTTGCGTGGCACGTCGTCTGGTCGATGTCGACGGCGCTTCCATGACATCTTCGGCTACAGCAGCAATATTCTCTGCAGAACGGCTACTCCGGGGTCTGCCACGCCTGGCAGCATCTCGTGTTGTGCCAGTCTCTTCGAGGCGAGCGGCTAAACGTCGCAGTGTTTCACCAGTAGGCGTTGGACGGCTAGGAAATCTGCGACGAAATTCACGTTGTGCCAAAGTCACCGACCGATTATTGCTCAAATAAATAGTCACCAATATTCCGCGTTCTGGAGCAGTGTAGCGTAACATTGTTTATTAACGTGTATTTCGCATGTGTTTACTACACAAATGTCAAAACAGAACTGACATTAGGGGCCAATCGCAAAATTTATAGCATTTTCTGATAGGAGGATTACTTTTGCGCCACCTTGTATTTTCAAAACATTAGCGAACGCATTGTAACAATCCGCATCAAGGCCAAATTCGCCAACATTAGCTTTCTAAGCGTTCTCTCTCCGACGGATAAAAAAAATAGTGAAAAACTGCTTCTACAAGCATCTGGACAAAACTTTTGAGCGACTTCCAAAATACGATGTTAAAATCGTGCTGGGGAATTTTAACACAAACGTAGGAAGATAAGACATCTTTAGCAGTATTGTCGAAAAACACGGTTTCCTCACTTTCCATAAGGGGACATGGCGTTCTAGAGATTAACGAACGGTCAATCAAATTGATCACATTGCGATAGACAAGAGGCACACATCCAATATTTTGGATGTCCGAACATTCTGAGGGGCTAACATCGATTCGGACCACTACAACACGCCACAACAAATTAGAAACACTGCGAACAAATTTAATGTCGAAAGACTGCAATCACAAGAGATCGCCAAGGCCTTCGCGGAACGCGTATCGCTTAACCTCCCGGTTAACATATGTCGAAGACCAAGCCATTAGATCAGCCGCAACTGATGTGCTAGGTTTCTAAACCCCACCAGCAAGTGACCCTTGGTTTGATGATGAATCCCGACAGATGCTCGCCGACAGACGAAAGCTGCCATTGAGCTCTATAGGCAAAGATTATGGGAAGACCACCAGCTTTTCAGAAAAAAGCGAAAAGAGCAAGAAAAGTGCGAGAACTGCCACTCCAGGAAAGTTTTACCAAAGTCTAAGCCAAGGATACAAGACTCGAACAGAATCATGTCGAGATACAAATATACAATTTTTCGGTGCAACAGCTCGTTAATACCTAGACCTAACTTTCTAACAACCATTCATGTGTGCGTGTGAACTTCTTGCACGATGGAGGGACCTCCTGCTTTATACCGAACGGATAAGTTCAGATAAGCTTTTGTTGGCAAATGATACCACTCGGATGATTTGTCAGATCATCGCGAGAGGAGGGCCGGTGAAAAATCATTTTAGGTGTTGCTGCGGGTTCTGTCGAGATGAACAAGGAAATATCTTAGTCGAGACACCGTCGATGCTAAGGATATGGAGGAACTACTTCCTCAGACTGTTACAAGGCGATGACAAACAATCTTCTGCTGTCAGGCAGAACGAACCATTCAATACTGGTGCCGACAGCGAAAACTACCAACCACCCAACCTAAGTGAAACAAAAGAGAAGGCCCTCTGAGCTGTGCCAACTACAGTTACATAAGTCTCCTCAACATTGCCTACAAGATCCTATCTACTGTAATATGTTAACGCCTGAAACCTATTACCAACAACCTGATCGGCCATTATCAGTGTGGTTTTAGGCCAGGAAAGTCCACGACCGATCAAATCTTCATACTTCGGCAGATCCTGGAAATAACCCAAGAAGTCCAAATCGATACCCACCACCTATTAATCGATTTCAAAGCCGCATACGGCAGCAACTATAAAGTGCCATGTCTAGTTTTGGTATACTTTCCAAACTCGTCCGTCTGTGCAGGATGATGCTGTTCCATCAGGGTCGGAAATAACCACACCGACACATTCGATACCGAAAAATGGGATTTAGGCAAGGCGATGCTCTGACATCTGATTATTGAGAGGATTGAGCAAAAATTCCGAGCCAATACCAGAGGCACAATCTTCCATAAATCGGTGCAACTACTAGCATACACTGGTGATATTGACATCATTGGCGCACTCTATTATTAGCGTTGGCAGTAACCGCGCCCTAAAACTAAGTATATGCTGTCAACACGAAAGGACACACAAGATCGACGAATTGGACAGAACGTCACCATTGACAGATATAACATTGAGGTAGTATGGGACTCAATCTACCTCCGCTCCGCTAGGAATTACTCTTCGACTTATGCATAAATTTTGCAAATCCCTCTTAAGTGCTTTTAATAATAAAATACAATAGAAAGAGCAAGACTGACAACTAGACATTGACATCTAAAACTTATGAGTTTCTACTCAAAAGAAGTGGAGAAAACCTTTTTTTGATTGTCGAACTCAGGCTCGTGAAACAAAATGCAGAACACTTTCGTAAAGCATATTTTTTCATGAAACAAAAAATCTGTTTTTACTGTAATTTTCTGTGCAGCTCAGAGACATTAAACAAATCTGATATTTTATTTGAACAATATTTGACAGTTTATAAACCATGTCGTAAATTTCACCGGTCGAACAGTTTAGTTTTTTCATTTTTATTTATTTTCAGCAGACAAAAATTGATAATTTAACCCAGACGTCACATTATCTGTGGACTAAAACATAAACCCTCATATTTTTAAAATTCACTTAAACACATCTCAACGGTTGTTTAGTTATACAGTACATAAGTATTTACACAGCCTTTATTCAGGGTCGCAAATATTCTTATTTATAAAATATTTGCCCACCTATAATAGTTATACAGGGTTTGTGTCAAATAAATTAACAAATGAAGGGAAATCTATTACAATTGGCTGTTCCACAGCTCGACTGGATTACCAAGGTTTAATTCTTATGCTTTCGAAACTCATGACGACAACTTTGTTTTCAACACTTGATTAACTCAATAACAATATGTTTGCAATGTTGAGTCTGTAACTTAAGAAAAATTTCCATTTGAAGATATTAAACCGTGAAAGACAACTGATAAAATACAAAAACACCCTGGACGATGTTCTTTCAACTTAAAATTGAATCTTTGGTAACCCTGATGCTCTTCCATGTGTGTATACAGATATCAAAACAAAATACTGTTCCTGGCCACACATTCATTCCAATGACTTTCATTCCCATGAACGCAGTGGCCACACAAAAAAGCTTCTTCGGAATGGAGTATGTTTTTACACCTGGAGCACGATGAAATCTCAACGCTCTCACATTTTCGTGTTTGTGGTACCGATATATTGTCTGTCTCATAGAAGGCAAAATTGAAATGAGTATTTTGGTCAAAATGAAATGGTTTGGAAGTGAAACGTTCATGCAATATTTCTTTTCTCTTTTTGGCTCACATAAAATCTACCTGTCTCCTTGGAGATCACATTCATTCCAATGAACGTGTGGCCAGACACTTATACAGACAATATTCAACCATCAGACGAGTTAAGGTTATGCAGCCATTATTCAACGTTGTATACGTTTTATGAATAAGGTTTTTTCGTTAAGAGGCATTTTAAAGACTACCCAACTTTATACACCCCTTATAATGAGTTTATGAATAAACTAAAGAAATATGTTAATATGGAAAGATATATCAAATTTTTAATATCAAGAGAGAATTATCTCATTTCAACGAAAAGTACCCGTATGTTTCCTATAAAATCTTCAAAGATTATTTTAGGAAGTCAAATATTACAATTAATCTACAAAGCCTAAACATTTTCGCGTATATTTGGACTTAGAGTTAGAATTATGTAGTTGGTTTCTGTCAAACTCTTGGGCTATCATCCTTTGACAGTTTTAATTTCCACACCAGCCGAAATTCTAAATGAAGAAAGTTGAGAAAAAATTACCGAAATTACATTTTTCAATCGTTTATCGTTTTACAATTTGGTCAGTAAGCTTACCGTTATGTTAAGTTGCACATTAAAGCTTATTAAAACTCTTACACATAGGAGTATCCATTATCAAAAAGGAAATGGACCTATTATCTCCACACAAATTACCGACATTTTTACCATCCCATCACGCAAAAAAATTTTCCCATAAAATCACCCATCTAACCACTCGCTTAGTAAATCAACCGACCCCACCTTACCGACACGTCTTGCGCACAACGACCCATAAATCTCCAGCGAAATTCTCACAACCCAACGAACACATCCGATCGCTTCACTTGTTTTTTACTTTCGCTATTCCATCTTCGTCTATTCGGAGTGAACATCAAAAATGGCGTCGATTGTCAAGTTATCATTTTTTCGGGTTAACAAATCCGTGTAAAACCTTGAAAAATATAAAAAATTAATTTCTCAAAACAATCACAACCGAACAACATTACGCAACCCCATCGGACAAAGTAAAATTCGCCAACCCAACGTTAATTCGCAGACAGTCCTAAGGCAAATCTCAACGAAAAAAAATTCCTCTCTATCGTGGGTGTTGTGTGTGTGTGCGTGCTCTTCTCTGTGCAAAAGCGATCAATTCCATGCCCTAAAGGATAAAAAATCGATTCCCGAAGGACTTCAAATCTAAAAGTGTTTTCAAAAATCAAAATCCATTTACTCCAAGTGCAATATTCTCCTTTACTCTGTCTCCCTATCTCTCAACAACGAAACGTCGGATGAAAGAATAAAAAAAAAAAAATTAAAAACGCAAAACGAGAAAGAAAAAATTAATTAAAAGACCATTTCCCCCGTGTGGGTCATTGTTTTCCCACTGCGAAGGGTGGAAGATATGACCAAGAACTCTCGCCGCTGTCAGCGTGAGTGATGTGTGCGAATCCTTCCCGTCGTGTGGAATCCAAATCAAACGCGAATCGAGCGAAAATTATGTAAATAATGGCGTTTTGGCCTGACCCAATATCCTTCTGAGTGTTGTATATATTTAGTTTGCCATCGTGTGACGAGTACGTCGCGTATCTATTCGCAAAGTTGTTGGGAGCACGAAACGTGAAACAGAAAAAAGTACCTATAACCAGTAAGGAGTCGTGTCTTCGTCGTCGTTCTATCTATCTATTCCCCCCCCACACATACCCCCTCAATAAAATTATTATTGGAGAAGATTATTGGTGTTCCAACGAACTATTGCTCCCGTCTCTTTGTTTTGTACACACAGTGCCAACCTACTTTTGTGTTCCTTTGATCCGACATAAAGTTTTTTTTTTATATTTTAATTGATAAGTGGTATCCTGGTGGTTCAAAATGTCTACGGATAAGATTAAAGTGGCCGTAAGGGTGCGACCCTTCAATCGACGTGGTGAGTTTTCCCATATAATTGCTGTTCAAATATTTTTCCATTAATTAATTTAGTCCCTGTGTCCCCATAGTATATCCATCACAGCAGGTGTGGTGTTTGTCAAAAAGGACATCATTTCGACAAAAAAAAAACGAAAGAAATATACTGTGCGACATGAATGCGAGAGAAGAGACTCCTCTCACAGCTCTGTTGGCTAAACCAGATTCAAAGCGAGTCTCTGACTCTGACATATCATCATCATATGACTCACACGCTGAATGTGGTGTGTTGTCTGTGCCAATGGAGCAACCAAAGCAAGACACAAGCGAAAGCGTTAACTTGCCTATTAAAGATGAATAGACCTGAGGTTACCTGTTCGGTAGTTTCATTTCGATTCATTAACAGTAACAGTGTTGGGGAAAAATAATTGGACGAAGGTTGCAAAGTGAGAGGGAGATTTCTTAACCAAAAGTAGGCCTTTGTGACGACTGACGAGTGACGAGTATTGGAGGGTCTTTGAGAGCCGCCATAGAATAATTGAAAATTGATTGGGAAATTGAGTGGTTATGCAATTGATGGAATTTTCATACGATTTCCATTTCTTAGGAAGACGAGGAGGCTTCGCAACTGTGTGTGATAGGTACGACGAGTTTGATGTTAACCCAGATTCCGATTTATTTACGAATGGAGAGCATAAGCAAGTGTGTAAGTTCATCCAGAAACGTTTAATTAAGATTTCTATTTGAATGGTTAACGCACGATATCATCTACAAGAGATTAGGACGCCCTGTAGGTCGATTTCTGTAGGTTTCAAGAGAAATGTACTCAAGGGAATAGGTTAGGTACCTATCAGCCGACTTTCAACTGCAATTACTTCGAGTTAATGGTAATCTTGGCTAGCGGTGGTAAGAGAGTAAGAAAAGGAAGATGAAGAAGCAAGAAAATTTGCAAAGGAAAAGGCGTGTAATAGGACTGCCCGCGGAGCTAATCCTGGCAGGGGGTGTGCTTGATTAAGTTCGGGTGGACACAATCAAGTTGGGGTATAATAATCCTTACAAAGTTTCAGCGGGTATCCAATTTAAAGTTAGCTTAACTCTAGGACAGGTCAGATGCGTTTTTGAGTCCATTAACGGATTATTTTTAAGATGCCTTACCACTAAGGAAGGAGAAGAGGAATAATGTGGGTATATAGTGCTAAGGGTCACTCAATATTGAAAAAAATGATAATTGGCAGCTGCATCTAATATATGAAGGATTTTCCAATAGGGACGGATCGATGTTGACAGTCTGTGGCGGTTATTATTCAGTCACTGATGCCGAAAAGCAATGGAAAGTTCCACGATTTAGCAGCACATACAGCCCTTATTATCAAAATGAGTGTTCGAACGTTGCAAACATCGCTCCCATTTTACGGAAGGCGGGGAGGTACTTCAAAGTCGATTCTCCAACGTTTGATAGCCAAATTCTAGAAGACCGCTTTGGTAAGAAATCAGCCAGCACTGATACGACAAAGGAACAGCAGATTGTTCGATAACATCGCCTCTGTCAGTGAAAGTGTGATAAAGAATTGAAAGCTGTCAATTCCTTCTCATTTGCAGACTTCAATGTGTCGCAGAACATCTGAATTCGTATTCCTACTCTTACAACACTATAAAGAGTTCAACCAGCCATTTTATTTCGCCATAAATTTCTAGGTCTTGCAAGGAAGCTGTTTAAAGCTGTTAATTCCCTTCCTTTCGCAGACTTCAATTTGTCGCAGAACGTCTGAATTCGTATTCCTACTCTTACAACACTATCAAGAGCTCAACCAGCCATTTTATTTCGCCATAAATTTCTAGGTCTTGCAAGGAAGCTGTTTAAAGCTGTTAATTCCCTTCCTTTCGCAGACTTCAATTTGTCGCAGAACGTCTGAATTCGTATTCCTACTCTTTCAACACTATCAAGAGCCAACCAGCCATTTTATTTCGCCATAAATTTCTAGGTCTTGCAAGGAAGCTGTTTAAAGCTGTTAATTCCCTTCCTTTCGCAGACTTCAATTTGTCGCAGAACGTCTGAATTCGTATTCCTACTCTGACAACACTATCAAGAACTGACAAATCACCTAAGTAGTTCACTTCTCATCAACTCAGCCATTCGAGTTCGTCATAAATCTCTTGGTCTTGCTATCGTGCTGAAGTACACATGCTCTAATGAATGGTTTGGAAAATAAAGCTAAGCCCTAGGTTCGCCTATTGTCCAAACAATGTTTATGTATTGGAATACAGAAACATCAGGCAGTACCAACATTCTTTTACAGAACAGGCAAATCTCCATATCTAGGGTGTTCTTTTTTAGAGGTATAGAACTGTCAAACTAGCTGTCATACTAATGAAGTGTGTTTGACTTTTCTTTCTGTATACCTACTTTGGCAAATCACCAAGCATGGACTTAAAGGTCGACCAGAATGCGTATCTGTATCTGAGTAAAAAATTAAAAACAAGGCAACCCGTAAGCGCTTACACAATGTGTATCTTCGTGAATCTGTAGCTTGAAGTTGAATAGAGGCCAACTTCATGCATGAAATGTATCTCTCTTTTGACAGCGATGCAAAGTACAAGCTACAGATATGCATTCATTACAAGAGAACAACGTTTACAAATCGGGACATTAATTTCCAAAACTCGCGCTCTGTTCGCCAAAATTATAGATATCTTCGTGAGGTTTAGGTTGCGCATAATCGTCCATCTGAGCAGCTAATATTGCGTACCTATAATATGGATCGATTTATGCCCACATTTACCTACTCTTTTTGATAATATTCATCCAAATCGAGTTCGTACCGTGCGTACAAACGCCGCTGTAGACGAGAGTGTGACAGATGACCCAAATTTATCGATCCGACGCAGTTCTCAGCAACTCGGTTTTGCCCTGCAACTACTTGGAAAATTTTGAGGAAAGATCTTGGCCTACATCCTACATATATGATCCAACTAGTGTGCAAAAATGATTCAGCGGACCATCAATTGCGTCGTGTGTTCGATGAATGCTCTGAGAATTAACTGTGATGGAACCAGATTTTTATCGTCAAATCATCTTCAACGATGAGGCTCATTTCTGGCTTGACGGGTATGTAAACAAGCAGAATTGTCTTCTTGGAGTGAGCTCAATCATGAGACTCTTGGAACTCCAATACATCCCGAAAAAAACACAGTTTGGTGCGGTTTAGGCGGCATCGGCCCATTTTTCTTTAAATCCAAAACGGATGCCAACATAAACTTGAATGGCGAACGCTACAGACAAGTGGTTCGTGATTTTTTATTTCTCATGTCATTGAAAATCATTTGGAGGAGAAATGGTTCCAATAAGATGGCGCAACGTTTGGTGACCGAATCATCTCAAGAAATGGATCTGTGAATGGCCCCCTCGTTCATGTGATTTGACACATTTGGACTACGTTTTGTGGAAATACGTCATATCTCTGGGCCATGCTGATAAACCAGCAACGATTGATCACTTAGAATCCAACATTCGACGCACTATTGACGAAATAAGACCGGGTATGCTTGAAAAAGTAGTGCAAATCGGACCGGCATGATGGCGTTCATAAAGAGCAGTCGCAGAGGTCATATGCCAGAAAATAAACATGAAATGTCTTGAAATTTGTGACCAAAATGTTGGTCATGCTGGTTGTGTTTTATTTTTAAAAAAGTTCTGTGCCTCTAAAATAAAAACCTTATACATCATCTGCATAGGTTTATGGTGTTGCTACAACTCGGACTTGAATTATGACCCTCTGCGCGTCAGTTGACCGCACTAACCACCACCCCACTGAGCCTCTGGTTTATCTGAGTACACAGTCAAAATTTCCCACATTGTAGTATACAAGAACAGTGGTAGATCATTCAAATCAAACGACATCTAGTTCAGGAAGATGCTAGCCTTTCAACCAAACAAAATATGAGGGAGTGGTATCGAAAACAGTAGAAGGTCTTGGCGCTATACTCGATTCGAAATAGAATTTAGAAAACAGTCAGCCCTATCAAGGTATACGTTCGGAAGAATTAAAGTCTGGAATAAGTTGAATACCAAGAGGCATCATTCATCAGCGTGGTTGGTGCATTTCTCAGTTGTTAGCGCAAACGTGGGATACATAAGGGCATACTGTTTGAATCCATTAGATGGACTTACCTACCCCGCATTAGTGGGACTAATAATAAATAACAGCAAAAAATTAAACAGAAAAGACATATTTCTGGCTACCCTTTAATAGCGATGACCAGAAGAGGGAAGGTTGACTCCAGATGCAAACTCAACACTTGAAAGTTGAGTCGAGCCTTGCTGAATGTTTGAGACTAATCCTGGGGAAGAGAAAGTATGATCTTCTTCAGATTACTAATGAAACCTCGAGCGAATGAGTCAATACCCTAGCCTTTCACTCTTAAACCTAGAGAAACAACATCGAAACTATCGCATTCATCAACCAGGCGTTCCACAAGCCTAATCCGCGTACAGGTTTGGTAAGGACGTATCCGAGATTCCCTAATCCTTTACCAAACGAGGGCAACGATGACGAGGCTAACCATTCCTCTATATGGAACAATTTTCCAATAGAATAACTGCCCCAGACAACACTAAGTTGAACACTTAATGACGACTTTAATATTATTACAACAATCCTAATGCGCAGATATAGAGCTAATGGAAAGTAGAACACCATCTGGAAAGAGGCGAGGGGAACATATATCGTGACAATACTGCGTGTCTATAAGCTCGTTGTGCAAACGTGATGTGGGTACCTCCACCATACTCGAACAGACTGTAACTAAAAGCGACGGTAATGGGACCACATATCCTGACAAAATTGTGAGCCACAGCTCATTTGCAAACGGGATGTGAGTGCCTCCAACCAAGTAGCTACCTACCTCGACGTCTAGGTTATGCATGGAGCCTAATTGCCTGATGGTGGTGAGGGTAGTTCATGGTACATCTGACTAATGGTGTACGCAGAATGGAAAAATTTCAAACTTTAGGGTTTTATGTAAATTGAAAGCACTCACTAGCAAGATTACTACAACGATGGTTATATTAAACAACGGTACGGAGCACAAACTGCTCCAAAACCATGAGGGAATTCAATTCAAGAGCAAAGAAACCATTTTATGTAAAAAATACAGAAACGCAAAATACTAAACAAGTTAGAGTCCTCCAAGGAAAACAAAAGACGGCTCAGAAGAAACCCTCGTTCAAAAGATGCGAGGCAAAGGCAATTGAGGAGTACAAGACTGTTTGTGAAAATGACAAACTTTAAATTTTCCTTCATAAATGACCAACTCGTGCCCTGTGTTCTTTCAAAACAGCAGCAAGAATCCACAATTTTGACGTCTCGAACCTTAAGACCGGGAATCGTGGATTCTCTTGACTGGGCGGCCGATGAACAACCAGAGACAACCCTACAGCTACCAATGCAACCCCAAAAATTCTCTGTTTGGTGTGGCTTACTGCCATAGGCGTCGGCAAAACAGCAAAAAGAAAGAAAAAGAATTTTGACGTCTCGAACCCTAAGCCCGAGATTCGAGGGTTCTCTTAGCTGGAACCTTATTATCTCAATGTGGGCGTGTTTTTACTTTGGACTTCTGAGTAACCAGTTTTTATCTTAACCAAACCAATGTGGTATCGGTTTCTATGGATCAATCTTTGTTCTATCTGCACTATGATTTCATTCGTGAGGTTGATGATTGACATTCGACATACAATTTGTGTGCAATTTTTTTTCGTTGCGCCATACAATGTAAGATCTTCAAAAGATGCCTTTGGCAATTGCTGTTAGCATGCACGATTCGTATTTGAATAAAGAACTCAGCAATGGGCCTACGTACTAAAACACATCCTTTCACTAGTCTACACTCGCGGGACTGGTAAGCCTCCCAGGTTGAACCCTTTTATTTGGCGTTCTGTTGTCCTAGACGCTCAATTTTCTTCAATTAGTTGTAAGTCGCTGGAAACAAAACTACTTTATTCAGTGTTTCTTTTGACAGGATCATCTCACCAACTATACGATTTGCGCCTGGGAGGTCTACATTGATTTTCGCAAAACATGCTCTGCGTCTTCTTCTTCTTCTTTCGGATATTGTGGACAGATTGGTAAGGTGTCGTGCCCGCTTTCCGGAATGACATCTGCTGCGTACAATAAGGCTGAACTTCATACTCTAGAGTCTAGACAAATGTAATCTGAGATTGCTTCTGAGATCACCGATATTCGGCAGAATTCTTCCAAGCGATGAATGGAAAATCGCTCATTTCTTTCAAACATAGTCTGAGTGCGGCTTGAAGTTAAGTCTGATGTCGCACTTAGGTTACGGATTGCTGTTTCGATCGAATTGTTTGTCTCCCACCCGCACTTACACGTATTCCACTACTTTTCAGCTATTATTGGAACTGCTTTGGTTGTCTGATCTGCTAGGCATTGATTGCAGATATCGCTTTGTTTGTTCTCTGCTTAATTTCGTTTCACAAACCCTACAACCTTCACCTTTCGTGGCATTGAAAGCCTTAAAGCCTATCGTACATAATTTCCACAGAAGAGGCCCCACAAAAGATCCCTGTGGAACGTCTGCTGAAACGCAGTTTTGGTCTTTTCTCAGTGCGTAGAACTGAAAGCCATATTGGTGCGTTCCTATAAATGTGTTGCAGAAAGGATTTAGACGCTCACACAGAACATTGAATAGGACATTGTATATGATATTTGGTAGGGATATGTCTCGATAGTTGGAGCAAGTCTGGACATCGCCTTTTCTTGTAGATTGAAGATATAGAGGTATAACAGTCATCGCCTGTTTTCGTTTTGTCAAGATAATTTAAACATACGCCCTAGTGAGGTAGAGAATTTGGAATATTTGCAGAAGGTTATTGAAGGCAGAAACATTTTTACAAGCTGAAGCTTAACATGGCTAATGACTATTTTCCTGCCCAGGCAGTGCCTATCGACAGAGGCACTTGCTAAACATAAGCATAATCCCTACGTTAAGATCTGGCAAAGAGTATAAAGCTACATCGAGTGCGCATCTCATACAACGCTCATACTATATGGGGAACTGATAATGATACCCCGATGTTCACATTGGCATCAAACACGAGCATAGCCGATGCATAAGGAACGACAAAAATTCCCTTCGCACTTACCGCCCGCGTCTGAAACAGCTTCAATTTTTTTAGCTGTAATGCGTACTCTATGTAGTGTTATACTCTTTGTTTCTGGGTACTCATTCCGTATCTTTTAAAACGATTGTCGATGACAATAGTACAGGAGACCTGCTAGGTACATAGAGTTTAATTTGTTTTTGTTGCTACGTACCCAGAAAGTCTCCTTCAATGTCGTAAAGGATTATCGTTTTGAAAGTCATGGAATAAGTACCCTGGCTTTTGAAAATGGTGTAAACGTAGCCATTGTTGTGTATAAGATAATGCAACATTCATGAACCAATACCGGGACACAATCTACCTTTTATGTGTAAAAAATGATAAATCTGGCCCTAACGACCCATACCAGAGCCTCGAAGCTAGCTTCTCCCTTTGTTTGTGTGGGCGAAGTTATTATTTTTGACACAAAGAAGACGAATACCTGTTTAACGCCAAAACTGAATGAAAACATGACAGTGTTATGCTTAGATGTTTGTAAGACTTGCGCAAGAACTGGAGCAGTGAAAGAACTTAGGTGTTGTCACTTTCGGGATTTTCGTTCTCTGCCTTTCAGAATCGGTCCTATCGCGATCCGATACCGAAGTGCTAAAGCGGAGGAGCTCCGGAGCATTGTCGACATACCCGTTGCGGATTAGCCGCTTGTCACGCGCGTCACGGTAGCGGTGGTATAAAACCGGATACCGTTCCTGTCCTGTACCAACCCTAACGAATCGAAATAAATAAATGCCTCTGGTGGAATAAAGCCAGACACGAGTGTACTCTCCATATATGTTTCATTGGGGTAATAAGCCCCAAAGATCAGGCTGTTGTGGCTAGCCATCGCCCTTGCAGCGTGCCTTCGAATCACCTTAATAAGGAAATTGTCGATTCTGTTCAGCTGGGCCCCACTCAAAAGAACCTCGTTGCGATAATATTTTATGTACTCGGAGTCCGGCGTTCGGTACAATCCTAAGCAGGATCGGAGACAACGCCTCTCAAACAGCCGTATCCCTTCCGTAGGCGATGATCGGCCTTATGAGGGTCTTGTAGCAAATGACTTTCACCCTTGAATCAAGTTGACTGCTTTGAAACAATCTTCTTGTCAGAGCATATTAAAATACAGAAACTTGTCAAGCCACATGCCAAGGTATTTAACTTCAGTTCTCAGCGCCAACGGCCATCCATGCTGTCCAATGATGCACAATTTTTTCCAGTTTTTTTTTTCTGGTATCGCTAGAAGCCCCAGGCAATGCGGTCCTGAACAGAATGGTTTCGGTTTTTTGGAAATTCATCTTCAATTTCCAATCGTCGCAATATCCCTTAATGTGATCGAAGTTACGTTGCAAAAGTATGTTGATGACTCCGATTTTCGGACCTGATCTGTACGCCACCAGATCATCTGCATACGCTATAGCGTGACTAAGCGAACCTACAAGATCACTTGTAGGTATAAATGTTAAACAATATCGGGGAGTTCACCGCCCCCAATCCAACGCACTTACCACTAAGCCATTGCACCCACAACCATTTAAGTGTTTTACAACAATATTGAATGTGGAACAAGACGGTCTTCTACATTAGAAAAGGTTTGAAGAAGCTTGCTCATTGAAATTTTTTCCAAAAATTTTACTTCTCGTCCAAACGACCCCCTCATGGTGTGATGACTTTCAATTGCTTCTAAAGACAGGTAAACATCCCACCCCAGACAACTCAACTATTTAGTCACAAAATCTGGGAATAATCTCTCTGGGAATAAGCTCTCTCCACATTTCACTCCTGAAGGTTAATTACCACAATCCGTTGCTCCTTTTCTGTTGGTCAAACAAATCCACGTACTGCAGAGTATATGTTATATGGAACGCACGATTACTATAAAAAATGAATTATACATTCGACGCACCACTTTCATCTACTTTTACCTACTTGTTCCGACATTCACATATCCATTGCAAATAAAAAGGCAAAGCGCCTAATATACCCCGATTAGCACCACTCCATATTATCCAATGACTTCTGCTAAACGATTGCGTTTATTCACTTAGTATGATATCACCTGTCAATATAGAATGAACTAATTCAATGCTAATCTCACAATGAGTGCGTTCAACCGTGTATCATATTTTTAAGAACAAATATTCGCAAAAAAACCATAAACTGTAAAAATATTTATAAAAATCACAAAAAAAAATATGTCGACATTAACCACAAATTGTGACACTTTCCAAACAGTAAGCAAATTACCAGAAATGTCAAAACCAAACCGTCGTTTTTTTTCTTTGTTGTTTTCCTTTCCTTTGTCTCAAATTTCAGGAATCGATAGTCCATGTGTCACTCAACCAGCGGAAACATATTGGTAAATGTAAACTCATGACCAAAAACTAATTTGTCAAAAAAAAGGGAACATACACTTCCATATGAATGACGGCACCTACTGTTCAATGTGGCTGTGGCTTTGTTGTAGTGTTTCTAAGGTCATTTAAAGATCAGGGCGTTCGAGTGAACAATTAAGTGCAACTAATCATTATTTTACAGCCTGCACTGCATGCAGTCCCTGTGTTTGTATGTGCTGACTTGGAAATTGACTTATTTATCTGTGTTTATGTTTTTTGTATTATTATGCGATGAGTGCTGAGCTTGGTATCTTAAATGCTCATTGAAACTAGTTGTGTACGATTTATGTCATGCGACATATTATCGTCTGTAGGACTTGTTTACAAATTAGGCCGGGCGACTGCTTTTTTATTTTAAAGCATGACGATGTAGTGTAATGTGATATCCTCAGCATAACAATGCAACTGTCATATGCTTCAGGGTAGATGTATGTATTTGTGAGGTGAATGAACCTTGCCATAGTCGTTCTTACTTAGATCTTTGGGAATCATTCAATCAAATATTCAGAGGGGAAGCGCTATATATGCAGCAAGACCATCATTAGAAAGCAGTTCATAATTTTCACCAAAACGGTACCTGCTAATTATATTTAAGCTAGAAATGTATGATGCTTATGAAAGCGAGATATTCATGTTGAACTATTTTTCATAATTGATTTTGACATTGGGAAAAGTTAATTATTTAGAATGAAATAAAAGTGTGATGTTGTTCTGAAATCGACTATCACTGCAGGCCTTCTGGCATTTACGGCCCATATAGTCCTCAAACTTAGCTTCTCAGTTTATTTGTGTGTTTCATTTATTTATATTTTTGACACAAAGAAGGCGACCTCCGGTTCAATGCTTTTCATGACAGTTTTATGTATTATAGGTTTGTCAGAATTTCAAAAGAAGTGAGGAAATAAAAAAAAAAAACTTTGCTGCTGTCATTTTTGAGATTTGAACCAGAGACCCTGCTATAAGTAAAGGGTCTTACATTGAGCGCTTCATATCTTTAAATTTGAATAAAGCAAAGTGTGTGTGAGACAGCATCGAAATTTTTTATTCGTTTGAAAGGCCTATCGATGCCATTATATATATGAATATAAAAAAAATCGTTCAAATGTCCGCCGCGGCTTCTACCGCGCATCCGAAATTTCCAATTTTCCAATACTCTGACACAAAAATCAGGCTGAACTTGACCGATGGCATGGGTAATTTTAGCTTTGAGGGCCACTGTGGTATGTGGCTAATTTGCCTAGAGCTGCGACTTCGGAAAACCTCACAAGTAACGTCGTAAAGGTTCAAATCGCACGATCTCGGTGACCAGTTTACATCGAATCTCTCGAATCGCTTGCGCAGAATTTTCAATGTAGCATGAGCTGTGTGGAACGTAGCGCCTATCTGTTGGAACCACACATCGTTGGTGTTCATATCATCCAATTCAGGCCCAAAGAAGTTGGTAATCATCGACCTATAGCGCTCGCCGTTGTCGGTGAAGGCCTGTCCAACGTCGTTCTCAAAGAGATATGGACTGATGGCACCGCCAATCCGAAATCCCACCAAACAGTGAATTTTTCCGGATACATTGGACGCTCTTGAATCTCATGGGATTGGTATCGTCCAAATTTGACAATTTTGTTTGTTGACGTGCCCAATTCCAGAAATGGGCCTCATCGCTGGACTGCGGCGATTTTTTTGGTAGATCTTGGGTTTTGTCGACGTACCGGTGTTGGTTTATTGTTATCTGAATTAGTGGACTCAAATTGTTTTATACTTGGCGAGTATAAAATACTTTTTTTTGAGTTGGTCTAAGAAGGCGACTTAGACGGAGATTATTTTATTTCAGCGAACTGATACTCTAATTCTAAAACGAATTCTACTTTAAATAAAACTACCGACTTAAAGAACGTTATAATTTTTATTGCTGATCTTCACTCTTGGAATGGTTATACAAAAGTGTCTTGAAATTGCAACTTAAGGCTCCACGAAATCTCGTTTCACTCACAGTTGCATTTAACACAGCTGATTGCCGTTTTTTTCTCTTATTTTCGATAACAGATTTACAGCTTATAGCTTCTTTGGCCATTGACCTTATTTAATTGTACATTTGATGTATAACACTTATACAAATACGTTTACATTTTATGATCTCTTCAACTTATTAATGCCCCAATATGTGGGTGTGAAAGATCCGATGCGCTCTCCCTCCTACATTGCATTCGGCCATCATTAAATTTATGTTGTTATTAGTTGGTCTGTGACAACAACTATCTTCCTAATGGGACCGCTGCAGGTTGGAGGAGCGAGACTGCATTTTATATTCCTACCGCCTTGATACATTTGACAGTTCATCGTGGTTTCTTGTCATTGTCGGTGGTGCGTGTCGTTTTGTTTTGCATTATTTTGTGGAAATTAGGTTGATTTGCATTTGTGGATGGCTATTGTTGTATGCCTTGGAGCTAGTTACCGGCAATGCGAAGTCTCAATTGAGAGCTTAAACTTCGTGCATTCCAGCAACCAGCCCAAACGCATGGACATTCTGCATCACGCATAATTCCCCCAAGTGCTGTCAAATGTATCTCGCGCGGTTACATTTTTATCGTTTTATTTTGTTCTTTCGTTGTAAGTTCAATGTTGAGTGTTGAGTTTTATGTTGAGACCTCAACATGCTCCCCCCTCGGGCCTGGGATTTGGATGATGTGTTGTTGTTTGTGGATCGGTATGCGACGTCATGTTTCCTCACTTCCTCAGTTCCGCCGGTTGGATTTTTTTGCGTGAAAAAAAAAGTTATTGGTTAATTATGTTGTTTTTATGTTCAAAATAGATAATTGCAAATGTATGTGCATTATTATGAGGATGTGTTTTGGATTTTGTGTTATTTCGTGAGTATTGTTATTGTTTATTTTTTGTTATTTAGATATTTGTTTGTTTATAATTCACTTCTGTGTAGGGTTGTGTCTATATGCTTCATTTTTTTGATGAGCATTATACCGACGGGTTTGATACCGGCAAAGGAGAAATTTTTGTTATCGGTCTTTTGAGGGTTGAGTTTTTTGTTTTGATGGTCACCACGCGCGTCAGACCATCTAACCCGGGGTGTACCTGGATGACTCGCGCGAGTAGCCATGCTGCTGGTGGAAGGTTGTCTTCCTTCACGAGGACAATATCTCCAACCTTTATGTTCGGTTGCTGTTGCAACCATTTTGGACGTTGTTGGAGCAAATGGAGATAGGTTGTGCTCCACTGCTTCCAGAACTCTTGTGTGAGTCGTTGCACATATCTCCATCTGTTTAGTGCGTTGATGTTTTTCTCCATTAGGTTTCGATCCGGAATGGTTCGAAGTGGTGCTCCTATCAGAAAGTGTCCTGGAGTTAACACATTCAAATCTTCTGGATCTGACGTCATCGGGCACAAGGGTCGTGAATTGAGGCAAGCTTCTATTTGTGTTAATAGTGTTGCATATTCCTCGAAAGTGAGCTTCGATGACCCTATCGTTCTCTTGATGTGATGTTTGATGGACTTCACCCCTGCCTCCCATAGTCCTCCAAAGTGTGGTGAAGATGGAGGGTTAAAATGCCACGTTGTACCTTGCGATGCTAGGTCTAGTGCGACTTCGGTTGACCATTCAGCTGAAATGAATTTACTATCCTTTCTCATTTCATTATTTGCTCCCTTGAAATTGCTACCACAATCGCTAAAGATGCTGGCGCACATTCCTCTTCTTGCCGTGAATCTCCGAAAAGCAGAGATGAATGCTGCTGCACTAAGATCGCTGACCAACTCTATGTGGATGGCCTTAGTTGAAAGGCAAACGAAAACTGCAATGTAGCCCTTCGTTGACCTGTTGCATCTGCCCTTCCATGTCTTGATTTCCACCGGTCCTGCGTAATCTACACCCGTGTTGGTAAATGGTCGCGCTATCTTGACGCGTTCCTTTGGTAGGTTTCCCATAAGCTGCTGTTGCATTTGGGCGTCATATCGATGGCATCGTACACATTGGTGAATTGTTGCCTTTACCAATCGTTTTAGGTTAGTTATCCAATATTGGTTCCTTATTTCGGCCATCATCAACTGCTGTCCGCCATGTAAGGTTCCAATATGCACGTCCCTTACCACTAAATGTGCGTAGTGATGTGCATCTCTTAATATTAGCGGATGTTGTTGTTCATATGGGAGTGTAGAATTTGCTAATCTACCTCCCACTCTTAAGAATTCTTGCTCATCTAAAAATGGGTTGAGATTACGAATCGGACTTCCTTTTGCGATGCATTTTTTCTCCCTGAGCGCCTTTATTTCCTCGTGAAACTGTTCGGCTTGTACTGTTTTGGTGAGTCGCCCTTGTGAGGATATCAGTTCTTCCGGTTCTTCCGGATATCAGTGGTTATTCGGTGTAGCAGTTTTGCTAGTAACACCGCTGCACACAGTTCCAGTCGTGGAAGGGAAACATTTTTTACTGGCGCGACTCTTGTTTTTGACGCTAGCAGATGAATGCTTTCGTTAGAGTCTTGTTTCACTCGTGCGTATATCACCGCAGCATACGCCCTTTCGGACGCATCACTAAATCCGTGTAGTTGAATTTCGGATGTGTTTGTGTATCCGATCCATCTTGGAATTTCGATCTGTTGCAGTTGACACAGACTGTTCCTAAATTCTTTCCAAGCCTCTTCTATGTTTGGACCTAATGCTGCGTCCCACGATGATTCCTGGATCCACAGCTGTTGCAACATCATTTTCGCCCTCACGATACAAGGAGAGATCCATCCCAGCGGATCGAACAGTCGTGCAATGTCAGCGAGAATGGATCGTTTGGTGTGCTTGTCCACCTTCGGAAAGTTGATCGTGAACGTAAATGTGTCCTTGGCTGGATGCCATTGGATCCCCAACGTTTTGATGGCTTCTGGTGAATCAAAGTTTAACCGGAGATTCACTTCCCTTTCCTTTTCAGGTATCCGCTTCAAAATTGTTGCTGAGTTGCTCGCCCATTTGCGCAGAGGAAATCCAGCCGAGCTTAATGTCGCTAGAACGTCTCTTTGCAACCGGATGGCGTCACCTTCGTTGTCGGCCCCATACAAAAAGTCATCTACATAGAAGCCATCGATGAGTGCCTTGGCTACATGAGAATGAGTGGATTCTACCTCCATGGCCACCTGTTGCAGGGTCCTTACAGCTAAGTAAGGCGCTGAGGCAGTTCCAAACGTCACTGTGTTGAGTGCATACGTTTTTATTGGCTCATCAATTCTTTCTCTCCAAAGAATCAGTTGGTATGGTGTATCCTGTGGTGACATCCATATTTGCCGATACATCATGCTTATGTCGGCTGCCAGAGCTATTCTAAACATCCTCCACTGTGCGATGAGATCGATTATGTCTCTTTGCAACCGTGGACCTACCATCAGATGTTCGTTTAGCGATACTCCCTTCGATGTAACGCATGACGCATCGAATACCACTCTTAGTTTAGTGGTGGAGCTTGCTTCTTTGAACACCGCATGGTGGGGAAGAAAGTAGTGTTCTTCGGTGACCTTTTCTATTTTCTCCTTTATTTCATGCATATGTCCTAACGTAGCGTATTCATTCATACACGTTGTATATGCTTCTTTAAGCTTCCTATTTGATGATAGGCGTTTTTCCAGTTGGAAGAACCTTGCCATTGCTGCCTTTTTGGAATCGCCCAGCCTTGGTCGACTATTTTCCTTGAAGGGAAGTCGCACCTGGTATCTTCCGTCACTCCTTCTGATCATCGTCTGTTGGTAGTGTCGTTGGCATTTTTCTTCTTCCGACGTCAATTTCCTCTCCTCCAGATTCTCTTCCATCTCCCAAAATTGTTTTAGTTGCTCCTCCAGTGTGTTGTGGTGGTTTTGGAGCGTTCTTGTACTGTTCGATGGGGGTCTGGAATGTGTTGGGCCCGTCAGGATCCACCCCAACTCGGTTAGTTGGGCCATTGGGGATCCCCTTTGGCTTTTCACTAAGCCCTCTAACATGATGGATGCATATGCGTCGGCACCTATCAGCAGATCGATTTTTCCAGGGTAATTGTACGCTGGGTCTGCCAGAGGGAGCTTCAACAGATGGCTCCAATTCGATGCCTGTATCTGGGTTGAGGGTAACAAAGAGGTTAATTGGGAAAAGACGAACGCCCTCACATTGAGACAGAATTTGGGATTGGTAAACGAAAATATTGTTAGATCGACCTGAGAATTTGAGGTACCATTGGACGTTTGACCTAGACCTGTAACCTTTGCTACTGTTTTTTTTCTTTGTAGCTTTAGAAGCTGTGCTACATTTTCGGTCAGGAAAGTTGCTTCTGACCCCGGATCTATTAATGCCCTAAGAGAATGTTCAGCTCCATTGGACGCGAATACCTTAACAAGAGCAGTAGCTAAAAGAACCTTGGATTGCATCTGGTTGAGATGTGCGGCGTACCGTTGCTTCGGAGACGATGAGGCTCCTTCCTGCTCACTGTTCCAGTCATTCGCATTCTGCGCTAGATGGTTGTTGTACCCTGACTGCTGTTGACCTTGAAATGGAGCTGCGTGTGGGTTGTTGTTGTTGGATGGTTGCTCCATATGCAACATGGTGTGATGTTTCTGGCTACATCGTTGACATCGGTTGCTGCTTTTGCATTGTGATGCATGATGTTCATATCCTAAACAATTTGCGCATATGGAGTTCCTCTTCACCACTTCGATTCGTGCCCTTACCTCCATTTTTAAAAACTGCTTACAATGCCTAATTCCATGCGAGGCTTTGCACAGACGGCAAAGATATTTCTTTGCATCAGTTGTCGATTTGACATGGAAAGTCGTAGACGTAGCTTTCCTATTTATGTTAAGTCCCCCTTGATGTTTTGACCCTCCATATTGTTCCTGTATGTTTTCCAGGGAACTAAATCGGCCTTCAATGAAGGACAAAAATGTCTTCCACTCTGGAAGTACTTTCGATGTTCCTAACTTATCTTCCCAATCTCGCTGGGTTTGGAAAGGGATTTTATTATATATTATGTATATGAGAATGCAGTCCCAGGTTTCGACTGCAATTCCCAAATTGGCGAGTGCATGGATACATTCGGTGGTTGTGTCATGCAATGATTTTAACCCTTCGGCAGATTCATGGGTTAATTGCCGTTGCTCCATCAATATTCTCAACTGTGAATTAACCAGTTTCCGCTTATTTTGATACCTCTCGTTGAGAATATTCCAAGCAGGTGAATAACTTTTACCATCCATAGGTAGATGCTGAATTAAGCCAGCTGCCTTACCATCAACGTGAGTTTTCAAGTATTGGAGTTTTTGAATCTCCGAAAGTTCCGTGTTTTGGTGAATTAAATTTTCAAATAAATTATGAAATTCACACCAATCATTGAACTCGCCAGTAAATGGCTTAATGTGAATGGTTGGCAACCGAATTTCACACATAGACGATTTGGTTGTGTTTAACCGAGATGTGTCTAAATTTACACTATTATTTTGTGCAATTTTGTCAAGTTCATCCTGCAACAATCCCGAAAAACTAAAATAAACTTGTTTTATTTTCGAGAAAGTCTCGATGTCGAGATAAGCGTCTTTAATAGGATCAGCCGCGCTATTAATAATCGATTCGTGATCCTTTTTCGCTGTTTTGAAGCCTTGTTCAATGTCCGTGAGACACGCTTGAAGGTACCCTTTCGATTTGCGCAACGCGATTTCTTTTTTGCACTCATCGAAATCGTGTTGGAACTCTTTCAGGACTAATTCCTGTCGTTCCACGTATTTAGCTAATTTCGACATAATTATCACTCGATTTATATTGAATTTACTTGTGTTTGTTATAATTTACTTTTGTTATGCTTGTTTATTATTTCAGAAAATTTAAACAGAAATAAATGTCTACCTTGCGGTGCTTGTGCAACTGCCACTTTAGTATTTTACTATCAGTTGCAGTTGCAGAAGGCTTTTGTTTGATGTGCGCGGTTGATGCACGTAGATTTGCAATAAGAAGGTTTAAAGAAAATAATTTCTTACCTTAATATGCTCTTGCAGTTGCAGAAGTCTTTTGCTGCACAGCTCCTTTGTCTTCTGTACCGCTGACCGTTGTGCCGCTTGCTGACCGCTATGCGTATCCCGCTTGCTGACCGTTTTGTCGCTTGAAGACACTCGGATATGTGCCCTTGGTGGATGTTTCTGCCGTTGAATCCGTTCCTTACGGATTTGTCTCGTTGGGTACTGTGGCCGATTGACTGTCCGTCGATGTTCGGATGTATATTTGCTTGGATTGGTGATCCAATTATACTCTTCCCACAGTACACTTTTTTTTCACAGCACTTTTTTACGCTTATGCGATTTGTCTTTAATTTTTCACTTCACTTTTCTCACTGTTCCTTTAAAAAACTCGAAGGACCATGTTTTATACTTGGCGAGTATAAAATACTTTTTTTTGAGTTGGTCTAAGAAGGCGACTTAGACGGAGATTATTTTATTTCAGCGAACTGATACTCTAATTCTAAAACGAATTCTACTTTAAATAAAACTACCGACTTAAAGAACGTTATAATTTTATTGCTGATCTTCACTCTTGGAATGGTTATACAAAAGTGTCTTGAAATTGCAACTTAAGGCTCCACGAAATCTCGTTTCACTCACAGTTGCATTTAACACAGCTGATTGCCGTTTTTTTCTCTTATTTTCGATAACAGATTTACAGCTTATAGCTTCTTTGGCCATTGACCTTATTTAATTGTACATTTGATGTATAACACTTATACAAATACGTTTACATTTTATGATCTCTTCAACTTATTAATGCCCCAATATGTGGGTGTGAAAGATCCGATGCGCTCTCCCTCCTACATTGCATTCGGCCATCATTAAATTTATGTTGTTATTAGTTGGTCTGTGACACCAACTATCTTCCTAATGGGACCGCTGCAGGTTGGAGGAGCGAGACTGCATTTTATATTCCTACCGCCTTGATACATTTGACAGTTCATCGTGGTTTCTTGTCATTGTCGGTGGTGCGTGTCGTTTTGTTTTGCATTATTTTGTGGAAATTAGGTTGATTTGCATTTGTGGATGGCTATTGTTGTATGCCTTGGAGCTAGTTACCGGCAATGCGAAGTCTCAATTGAGAGCTTAAACTTCGTGCATTCCAGCAACCAGCCCAAACGCATGGACATTCTGCATCACGCATAATTCCCCCAAGTGCTGTCAAATGTATCTCGCGCGGTTACATTTTTATCGTTTTATTTTGTTCTTTCGTTGTAAGTTCAATGTTGAGTGTTGAGTTTTATGTTGAGACCTCAACACAAATTTATCCACCACATTGGGAATAGTCCTCCCGATTATGGCGACCGTAAAATGGGTGAAGCTTTGCCCGAACAGAATACCCATGTACATACAAGCTATGTCCGTCCATGGTGAGTTGGCAAAATATACCGAAATGATATTTGACAGATGTAGTTTCAACAATATGGCCGCTATCAACTGTCTAAGTTCAAAAGTCCCTATTGGAAGACCATTTACTTGATGTTGCTATGATTTAGCCAGCTTAATAGCTTCACACCAAGGACACCAACGACCACATGTCATATACAGGCTGGGAACTGGTACATTAACGATTTGTTAATGACCAGCAATTAATTTCAAAGTCTGGGAACTCATACATAACTCCACAGTACGTACCCAAAAAGCCTCTATCTTACTCTATCGATACCGATTATCGTTTTCAAAAGTTACGGAATCAGTACCCAATTTGATTTGGCAATTGTACTAAGCTCGTCAAAGCCACAAAGTTAATCACGTCTCCCCAAAATTAGCCACCAGTTTTTCGTAACAAGTAGTAAATCTCTCCCTCAGATAAGCACAACGATAACAACCATTTCACTGAAATCACCTTTGTTATGCCACTTGAAACAAAAATACCTCATAAGGCCATATGACACAATTATGACGAATACCGAGCAAAAATAAACTCCACCTTTGCATGACTGCGTCTGATAAGAAAAGCAAAATAGAAAGGTCACCCTAATTGCAGCCCCTACTGTAAAATAACAAACAACTAAAAAAGCAAATCCCCTATACCCTGCTCAGCCTTTGTTGCGTCGCAATTTTCCCTTAGAACTTATTTCAGATTCAAACAAGAAAAAAGTTTCTTTTTTCAGAAATCCCGCCTTTGATAGAGAGTACAAGCAGCTAAATTATGAAAACTTCACAACCACCAGTTAGGTATACAAGAGCACTTCAGCAACTACATTGAAACATAGCGGTTTATAGTATACCTGCAGATTCCCACGTTTCCATGTGCTTCAACAAGCGTTTGACCTATTTTCTAGTTCCTCCCCCCGTCCATAACTGCGGGCAATTGGGAATTTTTAATTCCACCAAAGCACCAAGTCCCATTCATCCTACCTATCACCACAAATGTATACCGAAGCCCATCTTTAAATAATTTATGCACCACCCCCGACTTGGCAACCCTATAACAACCTACTTATGATAATTTTTTTGATTTATTAAATCAGCGCAATGTAAACACAAAGAGATCCACCAGGCCATCTCCGCCCCCCGATAGTATGAGTCTTGTCCTATCAAAGTCTATAGAAAACCTCTATTCGTATTCAAGTTCCACATGAAACGAAGGTGAAAACGAACAAAAAGCTGAAATAAAACACGTCAAAGCGGACAAACAACAGAAAATGGAAAAAAAATGAAAAAAAAAATATATTTTCCACATTCATGAAAGCATGACCAACCAGACCATATATGAGTCGACACATTGTTAGCCTCAGCTACTAAGGTACCAGTGTCGAGTGTGCTGCCAGAGAAGATGACGTAACATTTATAGCCACACGGCATAAAAGCCAAACGGCAGCAGAAACACGACGACCAAGTTTTTTGAACCTTCTTTTGTTGGACTTGTTTTTTTTTTTCGTCTTCTCTGTTCACCTTCTTCGATTTCATTTCGTTTTCTCTTTCGATGGGAAATCAAAATTTTATAAAAAAAAAAAACAGATCCGCTGACTCTAGTCTGTACTGTTGTCGCCCCTGTCAAAGGATGTCCCTTTTTTTTCTTGGAAGGCCGTCTCCAAATTGGATAAATCTAACTCATCAAATTAGGTCAAACCAAAGGACGCCTGAAGGAACCCCCAAGTACACACATAAATTATGCGCAACATAATTATATTTTTCTAACTTGTTTTCACGACTCTGAGGTTGGCCATGGTTCATGTCACACACACATTTGAATGAGGCCCGTGCTCTGCCTTGCGAGGGCCATAAAGAGAACAAAAATGTTTTCGTTGTTTTTTTTCTCTCGCACTATTATAAGCCCAAAGGATACAATCACATTGTGGCGCAGGATATTTATGACCTGACCGGTACACAATGAGGGGTGCTAACACAAGAAAAAAAAATTCAAAATGGAAGCATGCAACACTACATCTACCACCACCAACCTGTCACGAAGAAACAATAAAACTGGAAGAGAAAGCCCATAAAACAAAAACCAGAACAGGAACAAAAAGCTGTGGGAAAGGATGGGAAAAAGGGCTTCCCCCCTGAGAGATTGTGTTTGTGTACATTTGCATATGAATTAGGTGGTGCCTCATCTTGCCTAATCTCCTTCAGGTTGTTTATAGTTTTCCATCAAGTGTATGTGCTCCTGTTTAGAGGGCCAACCTGGTCAACCTGCTTAAATAAAAAAAAACTAATGAACGGTAAATGAACGACTTAAAGAAAAGTTGCGCCAAGTGTCGGACAATGAATAATTTATTCAAAATTCGGGTGGAAATGTGAATTCGGTTTTTGCCGCCCTGACTTCAAATCCGACTTGGCTTCGTGATTCATTTTTCGTTGTAAGTAAGTCGAAGGAAAAAAAACAGTAACAGGATGGGAGGTGAATAACTGGTTGTGTTTTGCAAGTCAAAGTTGAATTTGCATCACCTTCGGAGGAAGGGCAAATGGCGGCGAAAATGTGCTACGTGATTCATTCTGCTAAAAGACTTAAGTTGGTGGCGGCAAAGAAAAAAAAAACGAAGACTTCTCAAGGGCGGGAGTTGGCAATTGTCCATGATTTGTTTTGACATTTACTTTGCAGTAGGCATCAGGATGAGATACACTTGCAGTAGCCAATAGATTTGAGACGAATAAAACTATTATTATCCTGAGTGCATGTATGTTGGGTATATTATTGCAAGGACACGTTTGGGTAGCAGAGAATACTAAACAGAAAGAATGAACTACACAAAGTCCACCCAGCCTTAACTTATTCGAAATGGACGTACTTTTGGCCTGTCCTCACTATAAGGACAGGCCAAAAGTACTTCAGCTGTATTAGTCATTTTTTGTGAAAGCGTGTCGAATGATTGACATCCGCTGTAGTTAACGAAATTCAACTAATTTGTACGAACAGCACGACGGAGGTAATTGGAATCAAAGGTGCTGGGGGTAGAGCAATCCAAATCTAAACCATTCTATAGAAAAGCGGAAGGGTTCCATGGGTGACTGGACAGACAACGCTCAACCCGCTAGACATTTAAAAATGTCATTTTGATTCATGATTCCTAACATAGAGAGACTATTTTTTGAAATTTAAGATCTACCACCTATAGGTCCTGTGGTGCAATGGCCTGATGGTTGCTGCGTTGGACTGCTAGTGGGTCGTTAAGAGAGAATTTTTTTCGAAACTTAATATCTACCACTTAGGTCCTGTGCTGTATTGGCCTGGTGGTTACTCGGTTGGACTACTAAGTGCGGGATACTAACTTAAGTGGCGCTACAGTCCGGGATGAACCTGGGCCTCAACCAACATGCCCCTCAAATTAGCCCGGTCCTTAGCTAACTGCCTCCAGTTGCGCACTCCAAGTTGGTTGAGGTCGGTTTCTAATTGTGCGCGCCACTTAAGGCGAGGTCTTCCTCTAATGCGTCCGACGTCTGGCTGGGAATCGAAGACTCTGCGAGCCGGAGTATTGGTGTCCATTCTTTCTACATGTCCTAACCATCTTAAACGTCCAATGCGGAGTTTTTTGACTAGGGGTATGTCCGCTGTACAGCTCGTATAGTTCGTGGTTGAATCTTCGTCTCCATAGCCCGTCAACGCAAACGGGACCGAAGATTTTCCGAAGAATTTTTCTCTCGAATCGACCAAGGATTTCTTCATCCGCTTTTGATATGGTCCATGCTTCAGCGCCGTAGAGCAGGACTGGGATGATCAGAGTCTTATATAGGATCTCCTTAGTAGTTCGAGTGAGGGCTTTACTACTAAATTGCCTTCTTAGCCCGAAGAAACAGAGTAATTCTTCGTTTAATTTCTGACGAGATGTTGTTGTCAGAACTCAGAGTTAATAGCGGAGCCGAGGTAGACAAAGTTCAGTACTACCTCAAAGTTATATCTGTCAATGGTGACGTTCTGTCCAATTCGTCGATGTTGTGTGTCCTTTCGTGTTGATAGCATATACTTAGTCTTACCCTCATTTACTGCTAAACCCATTTTTGCCGCTTCCTTCTCTATACCAGCAAACGTGGCTATGACATCACGTTGAGTCCTACCAATGATGTCAATATCGTCGGCGTATGCTAGGAGTTGCACCGATTTTTGGAAAATTGTGCCTCTGGTGTTGGCTCGGGAGTTTGGCACAATCCTCTCAAGAATCAAATTGAAGAAGTCACATGACAGCGCATCGCCTTGCCTAAATCCCTTTTGGTGCTTACCAAGATGCTTACCAAGTCCTCTCCGCCAGCTTTATAAAGCTCACCGGGAAGGCCGTCATTTCCGGCGGCCTTATTAAGCTAGAATTTAGATATAGCTATCCTCACTTCACTTAGGTCGGGTGTTGGGCAGTTTCCCTGTCGTTGCCAATATTGAATGGATCGTTCTGCCTGACAGCGGAATGTTGTTCCTCATCGCCGTTTAACAGTCTGCCGAAGTGGTTCTTCCATATCCTCAGCATCGACTGTGTCTCACCTACGATATTTCCTTGTTCATCTCGACAGGATTCTGTTCGAGCCTTGTATCCTTGGCTTTGACGTTTTACACTTTGGTAAAACTTGCGAACATCGTTCCTGGAGTAGCACCTCTCTATATCCTCGATCGCGCGCTTTTCTTGCTCTTTTTTCTTCTTTCTGAAAAGCCGATGTTCTTCCCTTCTTCTTTGCCTATAGAGCTCAATGTCAGCTCTCGTCTTCACCTGCAGCTTAGCCTTGTAGGCCCCGTTCTTGGCTGCGAGCATCTGTCGGCATTCCTCATCAAACCAGGAGTTTCTTGCTGGTGGCCGCGAGAAACCTAGCACATCAGTTGCGGCTGATCTAATGGCTTGTTGGCATCGTTGCCATTGTTCTTCGACATTAGATGCTGGTGGTATGTTATGAGTCGAGAGGTTAAGGGATACGCGTTGCGCGAAGGTCTTGGCGGTCTCTGCCGATTGCAATCTTTCGACATTAAAATTTATCACAGTATTTCTGGTTTGTTGTGGCGTGGTGGATATCCGCATCCTTACCTTGGCTACAACAAGGTAGTGGTCCGAGTCGTTAGCCCTTCGGAATGTTCGGACATGCAAAATACTGGATGCGTGCCTCTTGTCTATTGCAATGTGATCAATTTGGTTGACTGTTCGTTGATCTGGAGACCGCCATGTCCCCTTGTGGATATTGAGGTGAGGAAACCGTGTCCTGGCTATAGTGGCATTTCGTTCCGTAGCGAAGTCAATTAGCCTAAGTCCGTTACCAGACGTGTTGTCGTGTAGGCTATATTTTCCGACAGTACTGCTAAAGATGTCTTCTCTTCCTACCTTTGCGTTAAAATCTCCCAGCACGATTTTAACATCGTACTTTGGTAGTCGCTCATAGGTTTTGTCGAGGAACTCGTAGAAGCAATCCTTGGTTACATCATCTTTTTCCTGCGTCGGAGCATGAGCGCATATAAGGCTTATGTTGGCGAATTTGGCCTTGATGCGGATTGTTACAATGCGTTCGCTCATGTCTTGAAAACATAAGACTTCTTGCCTAAGTCTGGCACTTATAACAAATCCGCATCCAAATAGTCGCTGTTTCTGCTCACTATAACACGGTCCATAGTAGATGTCACAGTTTTTCATCCTCTTTTTGCCCGGCCAATCCCATCTTACTTCCTGGATTGCAGGAATGTCTGCTTTGTAGCAGTTTAGGGCTTCCGCTAGTTGTTCGCCTGCACCTCTCCTGTTTAATTTTCTCACATTCCAGGTGCAGATACGAACGTCGTTGTCCTTTTTTCGTTTAGCATGGTCGTCAACAATAATATCAGTCCTTTCCGAGGCTATTGGTTGCTTCGTAACATAATCTTTTTTCCGTGGATGGGTAGTTAACCCAAAGCACAACCCCCAACCTGGAGGGCCAGGCCCTTGTTTTGACCCTAGGACAGCGGACCGGAAAAAATACCAATTCAGTAGCCCATTTTGGGATATGAGCGCTGCCGTTGACCCATTGAGGGCTCCTCCGCCACCAACTCTTTTCCAATACCCTGGCTCAGTATTGGAAATCCCTATAGACCTGGTGTTCAAATAAGTCGAAGCAGCTCATATAGGGATTTCACTACCAGTTCGATCAAACTGGAGCTGTAGGCGCCGCAGTTGACTCCATCTAGGGAAATCTTCCGCTGCCGGCTGGGAGTGAGTGCCTTAGTGAGAGGACACTCCTCCCCCTCTCTCGTTTGCTGCCACGAACGACCTTCCACCCCATCTCCAGTCGAGGTACTATTCACCCACCAGTCACCAGCGTGGAGGTGAGAGTAGGAGTTGATAGTGAGAGGCTACAGTGAGAACGCTTGTGTCCTCATATAATCGCATCACTATCCTTAAGCAAGTGCGGGATACCTGGCTCAAATCCCGAGATTACCAACACCAATGTTTTTTTTCACTGACCCACCTCTTGCAAAAGTCAGACAAACATCCAAAAGTATAAAACTGTCATGAGAAGCTTCTCGAGTTTGCCGTTCGGAATCGACTTTTAGCTTCCATTCCATGTACAAAAATATTGCATCCAAAACACAAATGAATGGCGAAGCTAAGTTCGAGGACCTGCAAGGGCCGTTAATGCCATGCTGCGATAAGATCCGTAGTTTCCAACATTTGAAAGTCTAGAATGCGGAAAGACTTTCGCAAATCTTAGGCACTTAGACATTTTAGCTATCTGCAAGGCTGATGAAGTGGAAATACAAAGCTTAATCTAATCTTAAATAGGAAAGATCTTGACTACTTCAATGCGGAAAAGTTTATCTTTTTTTGGAAGAAACTCTTAACTCCGTTTCAAACGATTTCATGCTTACAATCCCTTTTCTTAAATAAGAAAATTAGAAAAACATTTTCTAAATCTAAGTTTTTTTTATTTTTCAGAAATCGAGCTGGGAACACAATGTATCGTCGAAATGGACAAACATCAGACGGTACTACACAACCCGGCATCTCTTGACAAAATCGAACGGTAAGTTTCATAAAAATGTCAACATTTCATAGTCAATAATGTCAACATTTCATAGTCAAAACCATATAGACCATCAGAAGATTGCTTCTTTCATAACAGGCTATAAGGTGATAATTGACACTTTCCATGAACTTGATGAGCACCGACGTTAAGTTCATGGTTCAGTAAGAGAATGGTCGTAACGCATGAGTTGATAATTGGTAGACGCTCTTCATTGACATGGAGCACCGACGTAAAGGTCATGGTTCGGTAAATTGTCGGAATGGCATTTTCTTAGAAAAGGTTGAACATATTCATGTTTTCACCTGTCGGAATGATATACCAACAAAGCAAGAATAAATGAAGAGGATAGAAGTCAAGATTTTACAATCTGATGATGAATAAGTCACGCGTTCTTCTTCTCTGGAACTTTGTTTTAATAGACTTTATTTAATTTAATTAGTCAGAGTCTGACTACATAGGTATGGCTTACCCTATTCGCAAATCTTACGTTCCACATATTTCTCAGCGAAAAAAAGTCCGCTGGGCCTTCGAGATATGGCTGTTGTTTTTGTCAAGGAGTTGCCATACCACCTTTAATTCACCCGACACAAACGAATGGTGTCACCCTGTCCGAACTTACTTATTTAAGTGACGCTACAGTCTGGAATGAACCTGGGCTTCAATCAACATGCCTCTCCTATTATCTCGGTCCTTAGCTATATGCTTCCAGTTGCATTTATGCGTTTGTTCTTGTATGCGCCACTTAAGACGAAGTCTTCCTCTACTGCGTCCAATGTCTGGCTGGGAATCGAAGACTGTGCGAGCCGGAGTATTGGTGTCCATTCGCTCTACTTGTTTGGAATCTTCGTCTGGTGACGTTCACCAAAATCGTCCTACCGAGAGGACTATGCACAGTATGGTGGATAAATTTGAGTCCACTAGTTCAGTAAACGATAAACCAACACCCGTACTTTGACGAAACGAAAGATCTGCCGAAAACATCGCCGCTGTCCGTGAGAATATGCAGGAGAATCCGTGGCAGTCGATTTCAGGTCGCTGACAATAACTCGGCTTTTCGCAGAACACAATTTGGCGAATTTTGCGTCGTGACTTGAGCCTGCACCCGTACAAAATTTAACTGACCCAGGAGATAAAGGTAAACGACCATAGACAACGACATGTGTTCTCTGATTGGGCCCTGGAGCAGTTGGAAATTTATCCTAATTTTCATCAAAAAATCATCTTCAGCGATGAGGCCCATTTCTAGATGAATGGGCACGTCAACAAACAAAATTTTCGAATTCTGGACGATACCAATCCACATGGGATCCAAGAGCGTCCAATGCATCTAAAAATAGTCACTGTTTTGTGGGATCTAGGGCTGGCTGTGTCATCGGTTCCAAATTCTTTGAGAACGACGTTGGTCAGGTCATCATCATCCACGGCGAGCGCTATAACTCGATGATTACCAACTTCTTTTGAACTGGAAGGGATGATATGGACACCAACGACATGTGGTTTCAACAGGACGACGCTACTTGCCGCACAGCTCACGTCACATTGGAAATTCTGCACGAGCGATGTGAGGGTGCATAGCCATCTTACGTGGAGGTGATGTGCACTGGTCACTGAGATCGTGCGGTTCGGTTTTGTGGGTTGTTGTTGCTCGGATGAGGTGTCCAACGTGTATCAGGACGTGGGTCCTTAGCGATATACGTTCCTCAAACAATAAATGTTGATGTAGGCGTATGATAAGTTAGGTTAGTTTAGAGTGGCTGCCAGTGAGTTCGTCAGCACACTTGACTATTTTTTCATCCATTATGAAGGCGTATGATACTTAAGTGGAATTATGATATTTGGCTCCAGGTGTCCGGAAGATATAATCAGTCCATCCCAATCCTTTGCAGAAGCCAATGATCTGATCATGGTGAGGCATATACAGGGCCTCAAAGCTAGCTTCTCCCTTTATTTGTGTGTGCGAAGTTATTATTTCCGGATGTGTACCCAGGTTTTACGGAGTTTCCGCCATCAACGTGTCCGTCGGCTTAAAGTCGACCCCCGAAAAAATTGTGTTGTGAGGGAGGTGTACGTACTATCTCTATGTCCGCAAGCTTGTCGTCGACGTACGGTTGAGAAGGTACAGTGCAAGAATGGGGCTGAGGATGCGATTTACCCCACCTGTAACAGAATGGAGCTGAACTGAACCCATAAATAATGACTCCATCGCAGCAGCTAAAGAAGCCAGTGATTCCTCGTTTACAATCATGCCAATGTTTATGGAATCTCCCTTAGCCTCATCAACCTTGCTAATTCGCCAGTTATGGGTTCGAAGAAGCGGGTTACTAAACCTGACTATGTCCAGAATGTCCTTTGGGTCGGATGGTTCGACAGCGATTCTCGCACGACTGCGAGGGCGGTTAGGAATCTGTTCCATTTCCTCCAGTTGTGCTCCTGGACAAACATCACCTGCCGTTCATACTGCTTTCTTGTAAAGATCTTTGGACCTCTGGTCTGCACAAGTAATCCTCTTTATATGTCCTCGATAGAGACCTAGGTCGGGGCAAGTGGTCGCCAAGGGTTTGGAGGATGCTAGAGGCAAGTTTTACTTCTAGCGTCGTCCATTTTCCGGTGTTATGCTTCCATCCGGGTCACTGCGGTCAATTCAATTCCAGATGTTCTTTGTGTCTAAATGTCCTATCAGGGGTTCTGAAAAGCGAGTAATTGGTCGTTTTTTTTTTCTTTTTGGCGCTCCTCATGATGTCTTTCACCGACCTTTGTCTTTTACACGCGATGTCCTTGGAGGAGCTGGCGAGCTGGCTCAGAGACGAGTTTTGCCTTTCAGTCTAATCTGCAGTCGCGATATGTTGGATACGGTCAATTACTTGTAGGCAGCTTAGAAGGGTGAATCTGCTTAGAACTAGAGGACGGTTGGTTTGTTGATGATTAAAGGAGGACCATCTGGTGTGAGTCGATGGTTCAGAATAAGTATGATCGCTATTTATCGGACCAGGTTCCAAAACCAATGCCTTTTCTGTCTCGTATGCGCTGTAAGCCACAACGTATGGACCAGGTTTTTCCACAGTATTTACGTCAGCGGCAGTGATACTGCCAGAAGAGGATACCAGTATGCTGGACCAGGGTGTGGTTCGGAGAATTGGATGAACCATTCACAGTAGAGGCGGGGCATCAATGCGGTGCGAGCTCGATACCGAACACCCGGTTGATCCTTCAAGCTTTAAGGTGCTTGGGAGAGAGTCCCTTTGCTACGTCCAGGGTTTGGGTTCGAACTAGGTTTTAGAAACATTGTCTTTCTTAGCATCCGTGGGGTGTCCAACCTTTCCACAGTTGGCTACTTGGCCAGGTGTTGTCACTTTCGGAATTTGAACCAGGGACACCGAGCCTTGTAGTTCATAATACTAACCACTAGGCCAATGCATAAATATTTTATATCCAAATCTTGGCAAAGGATAATGAATTCCGACATTCCTACCACAATTACCTAAAATTTTAATATTGTGCTGTGGCCAAATGGTTTATTGCACAGGTTCCCAGCTTCTCTGACTCGTGCTGCGCTTTTTGCTGCTCCTCATTGATATGAAGATCAATTGTTGTAAGGTTGAAAATTGTAGCTGGTTAAACCAAAAGTTAAAATGATACGCATTGCTCCTGTTATTAGGAAATATGCCCTTTTCATGGCATTTCATCATATCAAGCTTGTTGTTTCAAATTCATAGCACTGAAGGGAAGCTATTTCGACATCCTCCTTAAAGAAATCCAATCCCACTTATAAGTGACCAGGTAAAATAAGTTTCAACCTCTGAAATAAGTGAAATCACGTCTTAAAACTGAATTCCCATTAATCCCATTACAACCTCCACCAGCTTTTCAAAATCCCTGTCATTTGTAACACGACTTCCCAGACAACCTATAGAATGGAACATAATTAACAAATTACCCATCCAAAGAGTATTTCCCAAGAAAATAGTAAAAGTACTCCAAAAGCAGAATTAAATGTCAGAATAAAAAAAAATCCAACCCGCTAAATAGGACTTCCAAGAAACAACCAAAGAAGAACTACAAATCTCCACACTTTAAGGCACGATATAGAACGTTCTCTTTTCACCTCAAGTTTTTAATTATCCTCAACCTGGAAGAAATGAAAGAAAAATGTGTAGAGTACACCCTTACGACTTGACGTTGTTAGGAATCTTCAAGTACCCTCTCCAAGTGAATCCATCGTCAAGCCAACCATTACCACCGTAAAATTGCATTCAAAAGCAATGAACCGTATCCTCATCGCAGTCGTACAAACCGACGGATATATACTGTATACTTAGTGGCTCAATGACTCTCTGCAGCACGTACTTTAAAATCCCGTCAACAGACAGAATTTCAATCTTATTTACCACCTCGGAGCTGCAACTCTCAGTGTGGTGGAAAGAATTTCAATTTTATTGCATTTCCTTTGCGCTTACATCCTTGTTTCACCTGTTGTTTGTGTGCGATACAGTGCAATGGACATTCTATGGTTTCATTCCAACTGCATGCATTCTTTTGCAAAATGCTCACTCACTCATGCACATGAGGCTTAAATAGACCAACGCCATCTGTTGGATGATGACCTCCTGTCAAATTGTTTGTGCACACACATCCAATTAGCTTGAAGAGAATGGTGTTTTCAAGTTCAATCGAATGTTGTTGACATGCACACTGACAGCTACCTTCGAATTAAATTAAATTAGACAAACAAGTCGCGACCCCTTATTGTCAAACTATGAGTGTTTACATGTATTGTGTGTTTTAGAGGGCGGGGGGTTTGGTTTATGACAGAACCACATTGCTATGGACATAACTATTGCAGAACTTTAACGACCGAGAATCACGTTAGAGCAAATTTTCGTGACATTTCACCAGATTTGGCGTGGTTCCCAGGAGGTTGTTGCTACTTGTATACTCGCGCGTCGCATTTACGTACGTGAAAGTCAACCGACAATGACATTGACCAAACAACAACAAACATAAAACAGAGCACAGTGACTGTGTGCTGGATGATGGTGGCCAACTAATAATAGACGCGACAAATACACGTTTTACAGGTTCAAAAAGGTGCTAAATATTATTATTCATAGTCGGTTGATGGTTTTCATTTTTTTTTTGTTGGTGCGACTAACACAATCGATGATATCATGTCAGGTGGTTGATGTCGGGTCTGTTTGTGTGGAGGGAAAAAACTCATTTGGTCAAAATAGAGCTCGTATCTGGAAATGTACGTAATCAGTTAGTAGATACTTGTTATCGGAACCAAAAATTAGCCAGCGTATTTCCAGTCTGATTGATAAGTTTTGACTCAGCACATGGGGGAGATATTGGTAGCCATGGTGTACGTACGTTGGATTACCTGGTGTGGCAATGATTTAACGGGTTTTACGATTTTTCGTTCCTATTTTGCAAAGAAGAAATCAATAATTTGTCTAATAACGCTAAAGGCTATATTGAGGCTTGTTTGTGGGTTTCTCACGAAGAAACATCAGTATTACACGTTTACATACACATAAATGTGGCTTAAGAGGTGTTAACTGCAGTTTGAGGGTTTCTCGTCTTAAGGTGAACATTTTACATTCAATTAACATTGCCCCGCATATATTGGAACTCGTGAGGCACGCAGCTTTTAACTGGGGTGCGTAAAATAATCCTTTAATGAGTAGGCATTGGCATTGGTGAAGAGAAGTGACTGCGCATTTGGTTTCCATTTTTGTAAGGGCTGGGGTAATGGAGGTGAGAAGTATTCTCGAGAAGAAGATTTGTATGTTCATAGGTACTAAATCTATATTTAGGTTTGACTACAAGTCAAAACCATTTGGAGGGGAGACCCCATCTTCAGAACTCATGTCATGTCTTGCCTGTTGTATCTTACGTTAATTAGTTATTTTTAATTAATATATTTAAAAGGTTTTAATGAGTTTTTAAAGGCAGTTTGTCATGCGATAAACACGAATTTATTTGCCATATAATTTGCGACATTGGCTCCTAAAAGCCGTGGACTATATTTGGCCCGTAGACTATATTTAGCCGCAGACTTTTTTGTTGACGCCGTACAAGACTAACTGTACAACTAACGACATCAATACTTTATTAAACATCTTTTGCATTGACACGCCAGTTGAATTTATGGTAACATCTAACGGTTGTTAGAATAAATAGTTAAATTACATTTAGTCCAGGTCACCTAAAAAAGCGGACGGACATACAATTAGTCCTTGTTCGATGTTTTTACACCGATGAGACTTACACCAAATGTAAGCTTAGTCCCGATTATTGTCCACAGTGCAAACGTAGCTATATATTATATACGCATTTTCTGTTTTTAGTTAACAATGTCATAAGCAAACAAATTTAGGTTAAGGAAGATGTCCATATACAGTGCTTATAACTGTCTTGTCCCAGCTATTGACAAAATGAAGAATCAAATTTGATGCCCAAAAAAGCGTGTGATGACATGAACATGACATCCCGATTGCATGTACAACACACAAAACAATTGAATCGATTCCTAAACCCAAATCGATTTTTATATCAAGATTGAAACCATGTACTTCCTCCGAAAATGTGATGACTCACTTGGTTTCAACAAACCTCGTCCCCGCAGGTACCTCTATTAAATGTACCAAAATTAGAAAACCGGAAAGTTTCGTTTCTTCATTTAAAATAGTTGTACCACCAAATCTTTTCGAAAAAGTATGTGACACTAACTCATGGCCCGTAAATACTATTGTCAATGAGTTTAAGCCACGGAGAGCTAAACGCGAAGTTAAAAGCCCAGCACCAAAAAACTCTACCGACTGTCCCTCTACTACCAAAATGTAAGAGGGCTCCGAACAAAAGCAAAAAATATATTTCTAAACTCTCAAGCCTTTTCACACGACATATTCTCCTTAACCGAAACGTGGCTTAACGCCAGTATACTTGACTCGGAACTCTTTAATCATGAGTTCTTAGTATATAGGAATGACCGTCACATAAATGACCTAAAAGCGCTTGGAGGAGATGTTCTTACTGCGCTTCGCAGTTACCTTACCTCTGAGAAAATTGATTTTCCATTCATTCTTAATACCGAAATTATTTGTGTTAAGATAACTATTGGAAATAAATACCTTTATGTCGCAAATGCGTACATTCCCTCCTATCGTCTTGGCACTCTGTATTCTGAGCTATCAAAGGCTTTAGAATACATCTTTGACTTATCTTGTTGTGACAGTAATATTTTGTTGCTGGGTGATTTCAACTTACCACACATAGAATGGGTGCCTTCGGAAGGAGAAGCTCATTTTATACCATCAGAAGTCTCTGCACAACAAGAGCTATCATTACTTGATAACATTTTATCATTTGACTTACAGCAAACAAGCTGTATAAAAAATCATAATAATCGAATTCTCGATTTAGTTTTTTCTTCTGACTCTGTTAGTACTGCAGTATTAGAATCAGTACCATAGACAAATAGACAAAAATCAACCTCCATTAGATATTTTTATTGACATAGGCGGACATCTGTACGAACATTCTGACTCGTATGATCGTTCGTACTCTTTTGACTTTCGGAAGGCGAACTTTCAAAGGCTATCCGAAGAAATAATTCTTTCGAATATTAATATTGACAGCCTCTCCAATTTAGAAGAAGCTGTTAACAAATTCTATCTTCTAATAAAAGATTGCATGGATAGAATTATCCCAGTCAAGCATTCTAAGAATGCTCAAATCCAGCATCCTTGGTACACGAAAGATCTTAAATCTCTTCGGAATATACGTAACCGGGCCTGGAATAATTTTGTTAAAAGTCAGAATCAGCCAACTTCTCTTACAATAATTCAAAAATATCGAGCTCTATTATTTTATCTAACTTATTCGCAGAGAATTTCAGTAAATCATTTATTGATACCCCTCTTGTCTTAGACGAACAATATTTCAGTTATCTCAATGACTGTTCTCAAGTTAGTTTCAGCAACGTCACATTTGACGATGAGACAATAATTAAATATATCGCTTTATTAAATAATGATTATTCTGCTGGGCCCATTGGAATCTCACCAATAGTCGTAAAGCAATGCAGAGATGCTCTTTTGCCATACCTTAAGTATATGTTTGAAAGCTCCCTTAAAACAGGAGTATTCCCAACTCAATGGAAAAATGCATTTATTACACCTGTTTTTAAAAAAAGGTGAACGAGGAGACATTTCTAATTACAGACCTATTTCAAAACTCTCTTGCATTCCTAAGTTATTTGAACATATTATTTGTGATTAATTGGTATTCCTGTGTCGAAACATTATCTGTAAAGAGCAGCATGGCTTTGTAAAAAATCGATCCACTGTCACAAATCTCTTAACTTTTATGCATCATTGTTCCAATAGGTTGGAAAATAAAAAAGAGGTCGATTGTATATACACTGACTTTTCCAAAGCTTTTGACCAGTTATCACATAACATCATAATTTTTAAACTTAAGGCTTATGGTTTCCCTCCAGGTTTCATAAATTGGGTTCAATCATATCTCTCACTAAGAACTTATCAGGTTAAATTTAGAGGCTCCAAATCCAACCCTTTTGTTGCCCAATCTGGAGTACCCCAAGGTAGTCATTTAGGCCCTATCTTATTTATTCTTGCTATTAACGATGCAAAAGCTTGTATTCGAGAAAGCAAAATACTGATATATGCTGATGACATGAAAATTTTCAAATGTGTAGGAGATCTTAGCGATTCGCTTTCACTTCAAACTGATTTAAATAGCTTTACAACATGGTGTTTTAAAAACGGTTTGAATCTGAACCCCACTAAGTGCCAGCATATGTCATTTTCACGAATACGTATTCCGTCCAATTTTAGTTATACTCTGTCGGGGCGCACTCTCTGTCGTATAGACAGTTTTAAAGATCTTGGTGTTTATTTTGATCCTAAATTGGAGTTTAATAAACACATAAACGTTATTGTGAATAAATCCAACTCTATGTTGGGATTTATAAAAAGGTGGTCAAAAGAGTTCAATGATCCTTATGTCACCCTTTCGTTATATAATTGTCTAGTGCGCCCTCACTTGGAGTATGCCTCACAGGTGTGGACACCCTTCTATGTCGTTAACTCAAATAGAATTGAGGCAGTCCAACGCAAATTTATAAGATTTGCTTTGAGAGGACTTCCATGGGATGATGTACACAATTTGCCTCCGTATAGGTGTCGAATTAAACTGCTGCAGTTGTTGCCTTTGTCTCAACGTAGACTTAACAATGACATGGTCTTCTTACACCAAATATTATCAGGACAAATAGATGCTCCTGATCTTTTAAGTGCTATTGGTTTTAATACCCGTGGAGGTTCCTATAACCTTCGTAGACTAAATATTTTACATATACCTAATAATAAATACAACTATGGTATGCATGAGGCTATAAGTCGCATGAGTAGAATTTACAATAAAAATAGCGATGTAGTTGAACTGCATGTTAGTAAAAGTAGTTTAAAAAACACTTTGCGTAATTATATTCTAGAGTCGTAATAAGTGTATGTTTATTATTTTGTTAATAATACAAAAATAAAGTTTAATTTCATCGTTTATTGATTTTGTTAGTGACGTCAAACTAACTTCAGTGTTTTGTTATGTCCCACTAACAAATGCACTAAATGATGAGCCTGTGGATGCATTTTATATGCTGTGGCAAATCTCTGCTCGTAGATGCGCTTGTATTAAGCTCGCTACGACACAGATCTGATAGTGTATTAAAAAAAAAAATAAATTAAAAAAAAAATCTACAGACGAACAACAATAAAAAGGGACGATACATACAATAAGCAGATGATATGTAGAGACGAGACAAAAGTAACGAATTTTTAGACGGTACACTCTTTTGTTTTAAAATATTCGGCAAAAGTTAGGACTTAGTTCGTGGGACCGTAAAACCCAGTGATTGGTGACCTTGTTGTACTACAGCCATTGTGGGAAGAGGCTGACAGTTGACCCATATAATATAAGGCGCGTTTTATGTCCAGGTCGATGTTTTTTTTTGTTGATGTCGGTCAAGTGGACTCCTCTGGCTCTTTGTTTTCGGCTTTTCTGTTACGGTTTTCTTCAATTCATCGAAAAGTATGTAGAATCAAGGCCGAACTGCTGGAATTTGGACTTAAGGTGTCAGCTCTTCCATTTGTATGCGCGAGAGAGTGTCAGGGACAACATTTTGGGTACCTTTTCTATGTCGAAGCACTGAAGTTGCAGCCTCAATCTGGCCAATCGACCAGATATAGATCCTTCTGTGTCATCAGCCACATCAGACTTGCATGGTCGGTTTTTGTAGTGAAAGATAAGCCCTCAACATCCTGAACTTCTTGAACAAGTTCCGTTACGCTATAATTCCGCTGAATTAAGCTTTTGGGACATAAATACTATCGGTCGTTCGTTGTTCTCCGAATGCATCTGTCGAAACGTCAAACTTTAAATAGAAGCGTCTCGGTAAGTCCGGATATGTAAGTATTGGTGCGAACACCAAGGTCGCATTACGTTTTTCAAACGCGAGTTGGTCATGGAAAAGGCTTGTCATTGGTCATTGGACCGGACAAGGAGGCATAGTTTGGTATTAACCTTCTATACCACCCTTTCATACCCAGAAATCGACGAAGTCGATTCGGAATCGGAATCGGAAAGTTCCCGACCGCCCATATCTTTTCCGGATCAGTTCTTAAACGGTTCTTAAACACCCATCACCGACTATATAACCTAAAGTCTTTACCTCGCAGAAGAAGAACTTGCTTTTTTCGACGTTCGTTGTCAAACCCTCTTCTTTCAAACATTAAGCTACTTCTTCTAGCATTTTAGCATGAAATTCGAAATCCGAAGACCAAGAGGTTATCGACGTAGTCAAAGACTTTCTCTTTCAAGCAAGAGGACATGACTTTGTGCATAAGCCGACATTCTCTAGGCGGCGTTACACCATCCGAACGACTTTACCGTATAATGGTGTAGCGGTCGTCCTGGAACTATAAAGGCAGTCTTCTCTCTTGATTTGGGCTCCAATGGAATCTGCTAAAAAGCGAACTTTATGTCAAAACCCGAAATGTACCTACTGTCTTGGAGGCGGCTTAAGATGCCTTCAATGTGATGAAGCGGGTAAGCATCTTTCTTAGAAACTGAATTCACTGTACGCGAATCCAGACACAATCTGTTTTTGCCAGGTTTTCTCAACATCAGTATAGGAGACGGGCTCAGTTGCGCGATGGTTATTGTGTTGAACTGCCGCGGAGAAGGGGTGGGTTCGATTCCCAGCCATAGCAACACTGGCCGTCCTCTCGTGATGATCTGAAAAATCATCCGAGTAGTATCAATTGTCAAGAAAAGCTTATCTCAGCTTAGCCGTTCGGATTCGGCATAAAACAGGAGTTCCCACCATCGTGCAAGGAGTGCACACGCACACGGTTGAATGGTTGTGAGAAAAAGATAGACGCTGGGTGCTAACGAGCCTGTTTCGCCAAAAATTTTTGTTTGTAGTATAGGAGAACTCCAAGCGCTGTTACTCTTTTCTATGGCGGCAAAAGAGAGCATCCGGTCAAGCTCGTCATACAAGATCTCTTGTATTGTAATGTTGCTTTATAATTGGGATATTTCGTCTTCAACCTCAATGACGTGCTCTTCGTGGACGGTTTTCTCCAATCCCGACGCACGGATGCAACTTTTGGAACTCTCTCTCTCTCTCTCTCTCTCTCTCTCTCTATCTCTCTCTCTCTCTCGCTCCACGCTCTGTGAGATTGAGAGTATCTGTGTGGAGGTTCTGTTTCCGTCGTCGATGGTGTGTTAAACTCATCTATGATGTTAGGAGCGACCTTGAAAAACTGTTCAAAGTCTACCCCTACCCCTACAACTACACTAGTCGGCATAAGTATTTTGACGAAATAAAAATCGTGCATTTTTGAGTTTAACTTCTAAATGGCTTGACAAGAATTCATGTTTATTTTTTCATTTTTATATATAACTAATACAAACTTAAAAATAGGCAAACAAATATTTTTTCATAGAAGTCAAAAAAGATATAAATTAATTTGTAATTTCGTGTGTTGGCATAAGTATTTTGACAAGTATATAACTCTAAGAAAAAAACATTTTAAAATTAACAAAAGTAAATAAATAAAGAAGAATTTAGTAAAATATATAACCTCCTTTGGCTTCAATAACTTTTTGAAGGCGTCTCGGTACTGAATCTACTAAATTTTGAAGAATCTCTGGAGATATCTCTTCCCAAAGGGAAGTGACCTCAGAAATCGTCTCCTCTCTGGTTTTATTTAAAGAAACTGTTCTTTTGCGTTTCAAAAGAGACCAGACGTTTTCTATTATATTTAAATCTGGACTTTGAGGTGGCCAGTCCAAAGTGGCAACACCAACATCCTTCAAAAATTTTGTTATCATCCGGGCTTTGTGGCATGGGGCATTGTCCTGTTGCAGGATAAATGATTCACCAATAAGCCTACCTCCGGAAGGAAAGGCATTATCATTTAGGGTTCTTAAATATTGACCTTGGTTCATCGAGCCGGTGATAGGAACCAATTCACCCAGGCCATTATACGCAACACATCCCCAGAACATGACAGAGCCTCCACCATGGCTCACTTTTTGACAAACGGGGCGTCTTTTTTGCCTTTCTACCTTTGGAAATCTAACGTAAAATTTGTTTTTTGATGAGTTATACTCAAAGGAGCTTTCATCTGTCCATAGAACGCTTCTCCAGTACTCCTTTGGCTTGTGCAGATGTTCCTTTGCGAAAGACAGTCTTTTAAGCTTGTTTACCTTTGATATGTACGGCACGTCCTTAGCTTTTAATGTTTTAAAATCTCCTTCCATTAAACGTCGTCGGACAGTGCGCTCACTGATTGGTTTCGTTGCCGTCAAATTCCATTGATTTGCAGCAGTTTGAGGCTTCAGGAATATATTTCTTTTAAATTCCCGTAGAAGGGTTCGGTCTTCAGTGGGCGTTGTTTTGCGCTTAGCACCTGATCTCATTAGGTTTGTGATGTCATTATGCTTTTTAAACTTATTGATTTGATAGTGCACAGTTTGACGCGACACATTAAACTCACTTGCTATGTCTTTTACTGCCGTTCCAGCGTTAAACTTCGCTACCATTGAAGATCTGACAACCAAACTCAACTCAGCCTTTTTACCCATGGTTTTTAATAAATTTTAATAAATTTTTATTTTGTTATCAACGTTTAATGTAAATTAAAGTTAACTACACAAGTTTTTTGGTTATCACGTGCTCAAAACTGTTAAAATATTTACACAAAGTTTCCGTCAAAATACTTATGCCACGTAAAAATTCTTTGTCTGCATGCGTTCTTATCAGCAGAAAGAGAATGCAAAAGGTAAACAATACAAAACTTGGCATGCATAGAGCTAAAAATAGATTCTTTGTTTCGCGCATCATTTTTGCACCGTTGTTTTAACGATACCAAGCAAAGTTAGTCTCAATAGTCACAAAAAGGTTTCGTCAAAATACTTATGCCGACTAGTGTAGTGCAAAATGACTCGATCCATTTTTATACCAATGGCCCTAAAATAAAGTATGGAGTGTGTTGCTGGTGTCTTCTCAGACAGGCTAAAAATCAGCTTATATTTCGTTCTTCCTGATCATTGCAGCATGTTCCACGCGGAACTCATGGCGATCAAAGAAGCCTTATTTTGGTTGAAAGAGAGTGTAATATCTGCCAAGGATATAAGCATCTTCTCAGACAGCCAAGTGGCCATCAAATCCCTGGAATCAGCCTCAACAAATTCAAAGACAACCCTAGATTGCCGCTCATCATCGCTTTAAAAGTCTCATAGCAGTTTAACATTCACCAATGCTGGGTGCCTGGGCATAGTGGCATTTCACTGAACTGCAAGGCTGATGAACTCGCCAGACATGGATCTAAATTACCAGTCGTACCTGACACGGGTGCACTTGATATCCCTATCGCTGCATGCAAAAGTTTACTAGCGCAGCATGCTGACGGCAAATCAAATCTCAGACGAAGTCTTGGTACAACGTGTCAAATCACCAAACAAATTTTCCCAAAGCTGGACACATTATATCAGAGCATTTGGAAAATCATGATGCTTGGTACGAACTTCATCCTTGGTAAGGACTGAGGTCTATCTGCGCCTCTTGTATTCTTAAGCCACCACCAAATTTAGAATACCATACGCTCCAAGCATTTGGCATAAACTACAACCACCATGATCTCCCACAAGGGGACCTCCCTCAAAATCACACTAAGACAAGTCTTGGAGGCTCCTCATTCCCGTGGTACCATAGTCTATGTCTATGGTGAGACTCCGCACATCTTCCTTATGAGTTCCTTAGCCAACCCAGTCTAGAAAATCGAATTACTAAGTCACTACTAATCAAGGTAAGTAATTAGCAGCAACACCAAGTAACTCTCCCACTTCATGCGCCATCTAGAAGCAATTGCCTATCGAACACACTGTCTATAAGACTTATTCATCTAACAAAAGCCTGATGGACGCGGACCTACATAAAGTCGGCTTGGATTGGTTCACGATGGGCTTTTACAGTAAACTGCTATGGCCTCATACGCCGCAGATCGCTTAGTAACGATTGAACGTAACTTCGCTTTACGGAGGCTCCCTCTATCCACCACCCGAGGAAGCGCAAAGAAGGGGTCCAACCCCAAACTGGGTCTTACGGGTAACAAGGAGAATGGACAAGAGCCACGTGATATCACAGTGAACGAAAAACTGGTCTAGAGAACAGTATAGAACAAGGAGAATGGACAAGAACCACGTGGTATCCCAAAGAACACATATAGGTGTGCTGGCAAATCGCTGGCAGAAACTCTAACCTAACCTACCCCTAGTTATAGGTTTTTTTGTAATAATGGTACAACATACAATTCTGGATCATGCGACTTGCTACGCTATGATTGGTTAATAAGAAACGACCGTTGGAATTTCCCAAGATCAAACAATGAACTACTTGAAAAGATGCGCCACTAGGATGAAGCCACATGCAAACTCTTGGAAGGAAAGGAAAAAATAAATAAAATATTTACATATCATGGTTTGAAACATGTATTTGGTACGGTTTTTCACATTAATAATAAGTATGCCCGCCTTTTTTCGATATGACCTCTATAAGACTGTTTGGAATAGAATTTTACAGTTTAATTAATCGAAAGGAATTCGGGCCCAGGCATCACAAATTTCTTCGATTAAAGTGTCCTTGTCTTCAAATTGTCTGCCGCCCTCATACACTTTGCGAGATAACCATGCCCAACCATTTTCGATTCGATATTCGTGAGTAGGGCGGCCATGGCCAAAGTTCCAGGTCTTCTGATTGAATCCCAACTTCTAACAACCATGGAAGTGTGGATGGGGGCATTGTCTTGTTGGAATATCCAAGGCAGGGCTCCGGAAATGTTTTTCACTTTTGGAAATGACCGTTCCAGCATTGTTGTGGACAAAAACTTCAACGCGATTGTGCCATAGTAGGCAATAGATCCCCACACCATTACACCTGATGTACGACTGTCTTGCCAAAATAAGCTCCTCCTTTCTTAGATTATGGAAATAAAAGTTGTAACCATCGGGTCCGTCAAGCTTAAACTTTTTTTCATCCGAAAAGACAACGCGTTTCCATTTACTGATCCAAGTGACATGTTCTCCTGCGAAATTCATCCAGTGCTCCTTGTGTAATTGCTTCAAGACAGTGTTCTTTTAAGTTTTCTTCTCTGGTTAGTACCATTTGTTCGTATTATCCTTCGATCCGTTGCTATACTGGCTGATTCATCTCTGCAGGCCCTTATTTTAGTCACTGGTAAAGCAGAATTCGAGGCAAGTCGTAGAATTACAGGTTTTCTTGTTTCTGCCGTGCGTCCTTATGATTTTTTCCAATAGTGGGTCCGCATGATAACTGTGTACAACAGTCTTACTTCTACTAAGCCTCCTTGCATTTTCTCGGCCTGAGTGTCCTAACTCTGTCCCTGTCAATGCCGGAACCCATTTTTGATTAAACTAAATGAAAACAGTTCTTATCAACGCTTTTTTAAATATTCTTCAAAAAAAAATTACGAAATCAACGAAATGTTCGCAAAGACCTCCTCCTAGGGGTGCGTCATTTTATATGCTTTTCAAGTAAAGGGTCCGCCAAGTAACTTTTTTAAAAATGCTATAAAAAAAAAACTACTAAATATTTTTTCAAATTTCTTTTTTTATTTGAAAGTACAATCCTTCCGGTTAATAATGGAAAATAATTTCATTCAAATGGCTGCCTCGGCTGGCCATGCAGTAGCCTACACGATCGGTCCAATTTTTAAGCACATTATCGATTGTGTGCAGATGTATTTCATCAATGGCTTCACGAATATTGTCCTTTAAAGCGTCAATTGTCTCTGGCTAGTCCAACGGTGTCAAATCGCAGCTCCGAGGTGGCCAAACGACATCAGCTCTGCGGCTGATAATGCGATCTTCAAAAACAGGGCGCAAAACATCGAGTGTAGCTTCGGCTGTGTGGCACGTAGCGCCGTCCTGTTGAAACCAAATGTTGCCAATATCCTCCTCTTCAATTTTTGTGTACAAAAATGCGAAAACGCATTGGATGGTCAGTTGGCTTCAACTCCTGAACTAATTGGACTTCGTATGGCGTCATACCAAGGTCATTATGCAAAATTCGTCTCAATGATATCTCCGAAATGTTCAATTGTTGAGAACGACGGTGAATTGATGTTGATGGCGCTTCACGCACACTTTCTGCCACAGCAGCAATATTCTCGGGTGAACGCAATGTTTTTGGCTTTTCACGCTTTGGTTTATCGATGAGGTTGCCAGTTTCTTTCACTTTTTTCACAAGATAACGAAGATGCGGAGCTGACGGTGCATCTCTTCTTCCAAAATTCGTACGCAATTTTCGCACACATTCTGCAACATTACCATGATTTTCAAAGTAATGTCGCAATATTTCCCAGCGTTGTTCAAGCGTATACACAACCATATTCGTTCAGCGGAAGGATAAAACCAATTATCTGTCAAATCAGACATGAGCTAAGTGTTACCATTCACGAAATAAGCACTAGTTGAAAAAAAAAAAACGTTAGATTGCGGACCCGTTCGTTCATTGTTTGATCTCGAGAAATTATAACGGTCGTTTCTAATTAACCCTTTAATTTTATGACTTCCCTGTTGGCATAATATGTATACACACAAAATATGTATTCACAGGTAAAGGGTGTTTTTTTTTTTTTAGAGGTATAGAACTTTAAGTTGGCAACACATTATACCTGGCGACCATTTTGTGTGCTGTCAAGTGATTAATTTTAAGTTTGGTTTGGCATTTCATACCTATCGCGCACTACCTCCATTTTACGGTCAACATAATTGTCCATCAGAGCAATTAATTCGATTAAGTATGGAACGTTTTCGCACCACGTTTACTCTGAATGATAATACGCATCCACAGAGACGTCGTACAGTGCGTACAGAAGAAGTCATTGCTGCTGTAGAGCGTAGCGTAGAGGAAGGCCCGAATCAGTCTATCCGCCATCGTGTACAGGAATTGGATATGTGTCCATCCACTTTATGGGAGATTTTGCGGAAAGATCTCGTGCAAGAATTGAAGCCACAGGATCACCTAGCAAGGCGTAGATTCGGTGAATGGGCCCAAAACAAGATTGCCGTTGATCCCATTTTTATAAGCGAATTTTGTTTAGCGATGCAGCTCACTTTTGGTTGAATGGATACGTCAATAAACAAAACTGCCCTATTTGGAGTGATGATAATCATCCTCAAGTGTATGTTGAGACACCATTTCATCCACAAAAACTGACTGTGCTTTAAGGGTCGGTGGAATAATTGGTCCGTACTTCTTTAAAAACGATGATGGCCAGATCGTTACAGTCAATGGTTACCACTATAGAGCCATGATTACTGACTTTCATTCATCAATTGAACAGCCATGATGTGCAGGAGCTGTGGTTTCAAAAAGGCGGCGCAACATGGCACACAGCTCATGTCACATTTGATTTGTTGCAGGAAACGTTAAGTGAGCGCATAATTTCGCGTTTTGGTCCTTTGAATTTCGCGTTTTGGTCCTTTGAATTGGCCTACAAGATCGTGCGATTTAACGCCGCTTGACTACTTTCTGTGGGGATCGCTGCCTTACATTGACAGTGGCATAACTCAAAAATTATGAAATTTGGTTTTGTTGTACAAAAAGACTAAAAATGTCCTTTATTTCTTTTCCCTGTAAAATGGCACATTGCTATTTCCATCGGTTTTCCGCCAGAGGGCAGTTATGCCAGTATCAACATACCCCCAACAACATGAAATCAAAAAAATTAAAAGCTCTGTCCTGTAAAACTAGAGATTTTTGACTTATGCCACTGTCAATGTAAGGCAGCGATATCTACTCCGATAAGCCCGAAACGATGGACCACTTGGAGGACATCATTAGCCACGTTCTTGCCTATATACGGTCACAAATGTTGGCAAAAGCCATCGAAAATTGGACCTGCAGATTAGACTATATCCGAGCCAGCCTTGGCGGTCATATGCAGAAATCATATTTAAATTATAATGCCAGAAGATTCTCTTTCGATAAAGTAAATTGCATGCCAATTTAAAAAATCCTATTTGTTTTATTTCAAAGTTCTATACCTACCTCTAAAGAAACGCCCTTTAGTAAAAGTTTCCGGGTACAAAATTTCCAACCGTATAAAGAATGAAAATCGATTGCAAACTGTATGGTCTCTTTCTTGTGATCGCCAGTGTAGGTAATGAATATCCGCCGTGGTGAATTCACAAAATTACATTTTATGGCATTCAACATCCACACTATCTGTTCACCTCAGACCCCTTAAAAATTAATATTGCTCATTCGCGTTATCATGTTTGTGAACTAAAACTTCTCAAATGCATTCAATGGGATTTAACATGTGGGTTCATCTCAAAACCACTTAAAAAATTTGACAAACAAACAAGTTTTCGTAAAATCCTATAAAGCACTTCTTGTCACACATAATGGTCCATGTTTCTACGATGTTTTCTTTTTTTTTTTTTACAACTTCCTGCTGACATTAGAAATTGGGAAATTTTTCATAAAACCCCAACTCATCCATTATCTCTGAAAGTTCAAAAATTTTAAATATTATTGCTGCAGCTTTGTGCCATCCCAACAACAGATTCGTCGTACACGCATCCATCTGCAGAACAACTCTGCGTATGCGAGTGTTTTACGAGGCAATAAAATCCCAAGCGAACGAACAAATAAACAGGCGGGTCAAAAACTTGATTTTTTGTTTATTTCGAAACCCTCCTAGGCAAGCAAATGTTGGCTCTAGATTCTGAAAAGAGCTGATAACTGTTCACTGAATCATTTGTTTCGATGTCGATTGTCGTGTCAATACAAAGTGGACTGTGTGTGGATCGTGAGTCATTTTGTTGTCCATTTTGTTTTGTTTTCTGTTTAAGGTTAAAGATTAAACTTACAATCATGTTTACATCTAGAATTCGGTGAGATATGGCAGCCCTTAAGCTACCACCCAACTTCACATACATCGCCACATCCAAGTACGAATTAATTAACAACTGATTACAAATTGTTCCACAGAACGTACGAGTATAACTATTCGGATACGCTTGCACGTTTGCCGCAAGGGAATATCTATTTCCCCCCCGTTCACATATTTAAAATCCGCGCTTTCATAACGAACGCGATAAGAGCGGTGTTCTATATTGCCACCCCTTGAATGGCGTTGCTCCGAAATATGGTGAGTTGCCTATTCCATGTTTACACGCTGATTAAATTCCTCTGATTAAACTCTCCACGGCAGCATTCAAGGTATCTTACATGAACAAAAAAAAAAATGAAACTCCGCCACCTTATCGCTGGTTATACATTCCATGCGCAGTGCACGGGGTGAAGGGGTGGAAATTTGACACTGACAACGGCTAGGCAAGTGCAATAACACTTACGTCGTGTCTCTTCGTATTTCGGTGGATTTCCACGTTTATCGGGAAAGAATCCCCATGACATGGGTGCTCGGAGAAGTGTGGGAAAAACCTTTCACATAAAATTTAAAAAAAGGATGGGGAGAGGGGTCGTGTGTCTGTTCAAATCCATCTCGACGCGAAAGTATGCTTCCATGATGTTTTCATCATTTTCACAGGCAATGTTATGCTGTCAGTTAGGTTTTTAATTATTTTCAAGTGTGTCGCAGAGCGTCGTTTACGGATGGTGCGGTGAGAGTATGGTTACTAGAAAGTCATTTAGAACAAAGTGACTGTGGGATAAGGAAATATAACGTTTCTACTGATGGAAGTATTCAACAACTTTGTTCATCAATTTTGCATGTCAGAATCACAATTTCGAGTGGTTGCTGACAGTTGAGTCTTCATTTACTGGCGTTGAATGACAGCCAGATAAATTGCGGAGGCTAGATTTTGATGAGTGTTTTCTGACATCTCAGAAACTATTTGGTGTTGAATTGACAGACATTTTTAAATTTATTAATCAAGACCGTTGTAATTTGACATTTTCTGAAAGGCATAGATATGTTTATCTTACGCAGGCCAAAAAAGGATTTTAGCAAGGCGATGCACTGTCCTGTGACTTCTTTTGCATCATTCTTGAGAGGATTGTGCAAAACTCTGGAGCCAACACCAATCTTCCATAAATCGGTGCAACTACTAGCATACGCCGAGGATATTGACATCATTGGTTGGACTCAAAGTGATGTTATAGTCACGTTTGCTAGTATAGAGGAGGAACTTCACCATTGACGGATATAACTTGGAGGTAGTACGGGACTTTGTCAAGTTCGGCTACACTATTAGCTCTGACAATAACATCTCGTCAGAAATCAAACGAAAAATTACTATCGCCAACCGCTGTTTCTTCTGACGAAGAAGGTAATTTAGTGATAAAGCTCTATCTAACTACTATGGAGATCCTTAACAAGACCCAAATCATCCCAGTCCTGCTTAATGGCGCTGGAGCATGGACCGTATCAAAAGCGGATGAAGAAATCCTTGGTCGTTTTGAGAAAAAAAATCTTCGAAATCCCGTTTACGTTGACGGGCTATGGAGACGAAGATTCAACCACGAGCTATACGAGCTCAAAAAACTCCGCATTGGACGTTTAAGATGGCTAGGACATAGAGCAAATGTACACCAATACTGCGGCTCGCAGAGTCTTCGATTCACAGCCAGACGTTGGACGCAGTAGAGGTAGATCTTGCGGCGCACAAATAGCAACCTACTTCAAACTTGAAGAGAGCAGCTGGAGGCAGTTATCTATGGACCGGATAAATTAAAGAAGCATGTTGGTATTGAGTCCCAGGTTCATTCCAGTCTGTAGCACCCATTAACGAACAAACCATATACTTACCTATACAGTAATCCATCCTCTACGACTTTGGGCACGCTCTGCTTCGATTCCCAGCCGTAGGAACACCTTAATGATTTTTTACTGGCCTTCGTCTCGCTATGATCTGACAAATCATCCGAATGTTATCAGTTGTAGAGCTCATCTTAACTAGACCGCTCCGATTCGGTATAAAACAGGAGGTTTCGTTATCGAGCAAGAAGGACACACGCGTACAAATACGTAGTTGTAAGAAAAAGCCAGGCGCGGGTTACTAACGAGCCTGTTGTGCCAAAAAGTTGTATTTTACTACGGATGCCACAAAAGCAAACTGTGTTGCATTTGGGAATGACTTTCGTTTCAGAAACATTTGCTCGATAGGGCTGGTGATCTTAACCGACTTCAAATCCGTATGTCTACATCTTAACCTGCTAAAGCTAAATGTCACACTTTTCTATGATCCAAAACCCTTGTCCTATTCATCGTATTTCCTGGATCGCTGTGTAATATCTGCCCTGCAACGCTCGAAGGCAGAATCAGCAGCTAGGGTGTACAGACTGCTGTGTACGTTCCAGGTACATAGATTTTAGTTAGGTTAAGGTGGGTGCACGCGCGTGTGCTTGAATTTTACACCAGTCAAGTCTCTTCTGTATTAATGTCATCTTCCTCTTGATACGTCTGCCCATATATTCCAACCCAGCCTCCTAGAGAAGTGGTGAAGGCTACCAGTATTACTAGCCATGTTGTCAAAAATGTAGTCTTCGAGATGAAGCGCAGGTGAAAGCAGATCTCTGCGAACATAAACATAGAATGATGAGTGTGGAATGCACTCTTCTTTTTCCTAATTTTGTTTAGATAGCTCAGCCGAAGTCATCGTTTACAAGGCATATAGGTCTATGCAGAGCTCTGGACATAAACATAGAGTGTTGGGAATGCAGTCCTCATTCCTCTCAATTTCGTTCAGACAGCTTCTGCATCAGAAGTCATCGTTGACAAGGCATATAGGTCTATTTGTGTATAGTGCCCTATAACGAATTCGTAAAGGTACTTTGAAAAGGCTTATAGTGTATGAAACTTTCTTGGTACACACAACATTCACATTCTACGGTACGTACATCAAGCCATGTATCGAAGGGCTCCTAAGGTTAGGTTAGGTTTACAGGTTGGTGGAGTAGAGGATCCTTTATTCCGCCACACTTAGGTCCATGTGGACCCATTGTGATACCCTAGGTTGGATTACGTCCTTCCTAATCGTTTCAACGGGTTACTCCACTCTATCCAGCCATCCTGATGTTCGTAGGAACCTTTAAAGATAGGGTAATGGAATATCGGAAAGCTCTTGGATGTCTTGGAAGTAGTAGCTTCCAAGTGTTCTGTTTCTCAGGTGACAGAGACTCGGGCAGTGACAGAGGAAATGAGGTGTATCCTCGTGTGTTTCCTCATCGCCGCAGCCTCTACAGATAAAGTCATCCTTGAGATTTAATTTCATTGTATGGGTTCAGAGAAGTTGTGACCAGTGAGAGCCCCTACTAGTTTAGTTAAGGAGCTTCTGTCGTACCGCAAAAGTTTTTTGGTCCGGTTTCCGTTGTATTCTGGCCAGAGCTTTCGAGATATTTCGCAGGTAGTCAATGACTTCCACCTGGTATTGGCTTTCATTCGTGTTTTGTATTCCACTCTTTCTCTGAGGTTACAGAGTGGTGGTTCGACCGTTTGTAGTGCCTGGTCATGATCTATAGCAGATCCATTTCTTGCCAGTCCGTCGGCCATCTCATGTCCCTGTGACCAGGAACCCAGCAGAGGTCAGCATTATGCTGTGAGCAGAGAACCTTGAGCTCTTCGCGACAGCGGCGAACTTGCTTTGATTTAATTTCGATAGCAGATACTGCTTTTAAAGCCGCTTGGCTGTAAATGAATATGGTGATATCACTGTGTAGTATTTCCATTATTGTCACCAAATGAGCCGCTTCAGCGATTGCTAGCACCTCAGCCTGGAACACACTACTATGATCAGGAAGCCTGATTGATTTGTGTATTACTAATTCCTCTGAGAATATGCCAGCACCTGTTCCACAGTCCATCTTTGATCCATCTGTGAAGATGAATATCGATTTCCTTTTTGTGGGTTCATTCTTGTCCCATTCGTCTCTGCTCGGAAACGAGCAGGTGAATGGTCGATCGAAGTCTAGATAGGGAGATAGATAGTCAAAGTTTGCTACGCTCTCTAAGTATTTCTTTAGGACCTGCGCATGCCCAGCGAGGCTCGGGATTCAGCTGTTCGTTTGGCTGATCCTCGAGGAGCTTTTGGCAGCTGATTCCTGCATGTATAAATCTAAGGGCAGCAGATTCAGAATCACCTCCAATCCAGAGGTTGGGGTTGTTAGCCTTTGTATTTTTGTCATTTGCTTCAAGTTGGTTGCTCTGTCTGTGGCTTGCCACCAGACTATACTGCCATACGTGAGTATTGGTCGCACGATAGCCGTATACATCCACAGGATTATTTTGGGGCTAGGTCCCCACTTTCTGCCGAATATTCGGTTGCATGCGTAGAAAGCATTTGCTGCTTTCTTAACTCTTTCATTGACATTAAGTTTCCAATTGAGCTTTCTGTCTAGAAGGGCTCTTTAAAATTTCTACTTGAAATAGGATATCAAGGGTGTTGCCAAGTCTGACAAGCTCTTTTAGTTTCCTAAGCTATCTCCTATACTCCCAACACAGAAATTGAGAATTTGGTGAATATGTGAATACTTGTAAGCTGTTGTCCTTGGATGTTCCGGGCCTGGTGTTTGAGTGGTTTCATTAACCAAAGTTGTTTTCCTCTTATAATTATGTTGGTTTCAGTGGTAAAAGGGTTGCGCAGACTAGGCGAATCGTCAAACCATAAAGGTCTAGTTTCAAATTGAAACACTTAAATAAAATTCAACACTACTTTATAGATCTGGAGAGCTCCTTCCGATAAGCAAGCACGTATTACCTAAAAACATTGCAAATCCATAAAACAGTTCTGGTGATTCATTGTAATAAACCAAGCTAATACGAGGTTATCCTTATCCTAAGTTCCATATCCCTCAACCCTACGTGAATCGCAGAAAAGTAACCACGGTTTCTGTACACGTCCATAACATTTTACCGGGCACAATAAAACATCCAGCGACAGCTTACCATCCCGTTAATCGTATTAATGGATTGTAACATTGTTATGATCCTGCTGGCACTTTAATCATACTATTACCCAAAGAGTCCAAGCTCCTGCCAAACCAGGTGAAAACATCGTGCTAACCACAATAATAAAACATTGACAGAGCGCAATAGCGTTCCACCAAAGTTCTACACCTCTCCTTACGTCATATACCGAAAAGGGACAAATGCGTCATTGTCTACCGAATGATGTTAGTCCAATACGCAGTTTGCACGCAACACACGCGAATAACTTGAAATAAAAAGAAAACCGTTAGCGAAATGTCGATAAACTGCGAGCACACGCAATTCTTTTACTAGCAGTCCCAACGTCTGCGAAAAGTTATTTTTCATTAAGCTGATTATATGTTAAGCTCTCTCAAAGGCATGATATTGGAATCAAATTCAACCCGATACATCTAAATCTACCATAGGCCAGTGCGTTCTTTGAGAAGGAAAATATCCTTTGAGGCTTAAACAGACCAACCGTACATCATTGTCATACATCTGACAGTGCAGAGAGAGATATTAAACGTTTGACAACCGACCTTGTACGCAGTGCGATATTAGGCTTAAAAAAAAAAACGACAAGAAACCTTCAACACAATCCTTTTCATGTCACGTTTGAATTCTTTCCTCCCAGGGGATGTTTTCTAATCAGTTGTACAGCACTGAAGTGGGGGTAGAAATATATCCTGCCCTAATTGTGTGGCATAACAAACGGAGAAACGAGCACGGATATGCCACAACGTAATGGAAGAGGAAGAAACTAAAACATCGACCGAGTTGTATATGTGCAGCTCTATTACAAAAAATAAATGAGGACGACAATCATCCCTGTATGGCTTGAGTACAGGTCAACAATTGTAAAATATTCACCTGCCTATAGCTGACCGCAAATCGATTTATGTCATATTGGAAGGAAGCTCCTCCATTATGGAGAACTAAAAACAACCTCGGCAGTACACTCCGTCAACGGAGATGTTTACAATTTAATTCATTCCAACTTCACCCCGAGAAGACCCATTGCGTGCAAAATGCAAATGAATGGCGGAACTATTCCGTTTCTTATCGAGAGAACGACACACCTGACGTAGCTTCACCAAAAGTGTACGATGAGGCGAAAAATACCAAACGCTTCTATGGAAAGAATTTGTGGGCTTTTGATGTGTGTCGCCATCTTTAGCCTCCTTTTATAGCAATAGGCACTTTTAAGTACATTAAAAGAACATCTCAAGATGTGCACAACCCACTGTAGGTGGCAAGTATATGTGGTCTTAGCTTTTAAGGATAAAACAGCATGAGTACTTCTGAGCTAGGTATGTAGAGACACGACACCTACTCTCGAGATGTCGATTGGCTTCTTCTATCCGGTAGAGTCATTAAGAGTATCTTTTTCTATGAAATTCAATGGGGGCATATCTATTTTGTGTATCTGTGACGTCAGAATGATAATTTGCGCGAGACTTCAAGGAACCGCAATGAGCAATTGAACTTTTAGCTTTTTTTGTACTATCAATGGAAATGGTTATCAAGAAGAAAAAAACTGTTTTAGGTGTCCAGTCATTGTTTATGGTTCTGTCGGTTTTTTTTTATTATCGAACACTCTTGGCTGCATCAGCTAAATTTATCAATAAGTGGAACCTCCAGCGTCAACAAAAGCAGCAGTCATTTCAATGCAAAAAAGCTGGTGATCCCATTGTTGTTAGTAGAATAGGAATGGTTATTCATTGACAATGAATAGGATGGGTATCATCGGCAAAAACTTGGAAGTGTACCTTTACACAACGAATGGGGCGGGGACCAGACAATTCAATGGCATAGTGGAAGACTTTCAATGGGGGGAGACATTTTAAGGACAAGCAAGGCTATTCTTATGAATGCTGACAGTAGTGATGGTTAATTAGGGTTTGAGTTTCCAAAAAGTTTTTCATCTCATTTATGGTTCGATGATTTTTGGAAATGCTATTTAAAGTTCTGTTATTGTAACGTGGAAACGAGTGCTTCTATCATAACCTCAACTTGGGAATTACATGGAGAATTTAAGGCATAACAAAGTTTTACCGAATGCACGTAAGTTCACATTCTTTGACAAGAACTTGAAATTATTGGCTGCAGGCAACGACTCAAGTTATCTTACACAAGTGGTGATAAATGTCAAGACGACGCTACCCACCACCGCCCTTGCTCGAAATATAAATTTTATCCTGTAATCGTTCTAGTACACCGTTGGTCGATTTGAGCCAACAATGTTTGGGAAAAGTCTAGGTCCTGTTTGCGTTGACGGCATCTGCGATGAAAATTCAAGAAAAAAATATGCATACGACCTACTCTATTAAGTGGCCCTACAGTCTGGAATGAACCTGCGCCTCAACCAACATGCCTCTCAAATTAGCGCGGTCCCTAGCTAACTGCCTCCAGTTGCGCACTTCAAGTTGGTTGAGGTCGGTTTCTACTTGTGCGTGTCATTCAAGGCGAGGTCTTTCTCTACTGCGTCCGACGTCTGGCTGGGAATCAAAGACTCTGCGAGTCGGAGTATTGGTGTCCATTCTTCCTACATGTCCTAGCCATCTTCAACGTCCAATGCGGAGTTTTTTGACTAGGGGTATGTCGCTGTACAGCTCGTATAGTCTCCATAGCCCGTCAACGCAAACGGGAAGATTTTCCGAAGAATTTTGCTCTCGAATCGACCGAGAATTTCTTCATCCGCTTTTGATACGGTCCATGCTTCAGGGCCGTAGAGCAGGACTGGGATGATCAGGGTCGATTTGGACTTCTGGGTTTTTTTTTCCAGGATCTGCCGAAGTGTGAAAATTTGATCGGTTGTGGACTTTCCTGGCCTAAAACCACACTGATAAGGGCCAATCAGGTTGTTGGTAAACGGTTTCAGGCGTTCACATATTACGGCAGATAGGATCTTGTAGGCGATGTTGAGTAGACTTATGCCTCTGTAGTTGGCGCAGTTCAGAGGGTCTCCTATTTTGTGGATCGGGAAAACGATGCTGAGGTTCCATTCTTCAGTCATACTTTCATCCGACCAGATTTGGCTTATGAGTTGGTGGATGTTGCTTACCAAGTCATCTCCGCCAGCTTTATAAAGCTCAGCGGGAAGGCCGTCATTTCCGGCGGCCTTATTAAGCTTGAGTTCAGATATAGCTATCCTCACTTCACTTAGGTCGGGTGGTTGGCAGTTTTCGCTGTCGTTGCCAATATTAAATGGTTCGTTCTGCCTGACAGCGGAATGTTGTTCGTCATCGCCGTTTAACAGTCTGCAGAAGTGGTTCTTCCATATCCTCAGCATCGACTGTGTCTCAACTACTATATTTCCTTGTTCATCTCGACAGGATTCTGTTCTAGCCTTGTAGCCTTGGCTTTGACGTTTTACACTTTGGTAAAACTTGCGAACATCGTTCCTGGAGTGGCACCTCTCTATATCCTCGATCGCGCGCTTTTCTTGCTCTTTTTTCTTCTTTCTGAAAAGCCGGTGTTCTTCCTTTCTTCTTTGCCTATAGAGCTCAATGACAGCTCTCGTCTTCACCTGCAGCTTAGCCTTGTAGGCCTCGTTCTTGGCTGCGAGCATCTGTCGGCATTCCTCATCAAACCAGGGGTTTCTTGCTGGTGGCCCTGAGAAACCTAGCACATCAGTTGCGGCTGATCTAATTGCTTGTTGACATCGTTGCCATTGTTCTTCGACATTAGATGCTGGTGGTGTGTTGTGAGTCGAGAGGTTAAGGGATACGCGTTGCGCGAAGGTCTTGGCGGTCTTTGGCGATTGCAGTCTTTCGACATTAAAATTTTTCACAGTATATCTGTTTTTTTTTGTGGCGTGGTGGATATCCGCATCCTTACCTTGGCTACAACAAGGTAGTGGTCCGAGTCGATGTTAGCCCCTCGGAATGTTCGGACATCTATCGCAATGTGATCTTGTCTATCGCAATGTGATCAATTTGGTTCGTTGATCTGGAGACCTCCATGTCCCCTTATGGATATCGAGGTGAGGAAACCGTGTGCTGGCTATAGTGGCATTTCGTTCCGTAGCGAAGTCAATTAGCCTAAGTCCGTTACCAGACGTGTTGTCGTGTAGGCTATATTTTCCGACAGTATTGCTATGGATGTCTTCTCTTCCTCCCTTTGCGTTAAAATCTCCCAGCACGATTTTAACATCGTACTTTGGTAGTCGCTCATAGATTTTGTCGAGGAGCTCGTAGAAGCAATCCTTGGTTATATCATCGTTTTCCTCCGTCGGAGCATGAGCGCATATAAGGCTTATGTCGTCGAATTTGGCCTTGATGCGGATTGTTACAATGCGTTCGCTAATGTCTTGAAAACATAAGACTTCTTGCCTAAGTCTGGAACTTATAACAAATCCGCATCCAAATAGTCGCTGTTTCTGCTCACTATAACACGGTCCATAGTAGATGTCACAGTTTTTCATCCTCTTTTTGCCCGGCCAATCCCATCTTACTTCCTGGATTGCAGGAATGTCTGCTTTGTAGCAGTTTAGGGCTTCCGCTAGTTGTTCGCCTGCACCTCTCCTGTTTAATGTTTTCACATTCCAGGTGCAGATAAGAACGTCGTTGTCCCTTTTTCGTTTAACATGGTCGTCAACAATAATATCAGTCCTTTCCGAGGCTATTGGTTGCTTCGTAACAATGGTTTTTTCCGTGGATGGTTAGTCAACCCAAAGCACAACCCCCAACCTGGAGGGCCAGGCCCTTGTTTTGACCCTAGGACAGCGGGCCGGAAAAAATCCCGGTGTCAGTAGCCCATTTTGGGGAATGAGCGCTGCCGTTGACCCATTGAGGGCTACTCCGCCACCATCTCTTTTCCAATACACTGGCTCAGTATTGGAAATCCCTATTGACCTGGTGTTCAAATATGTCGAAGCAGCTCATATAGGGATTTCACTACCATTTCGATCAAACAGGAGCTGTAGGCGCCACCGTTGACTCCATCTAGGGAATTCCTCCGCTGCCGCCTGAGAGTGAGTGCCTTAGTGAGAAGACACTCCTCCCCCCTCTCTCGTTTGCTGCCACCAACGACCTTCCACAGGGGATTAATACCCCATCTCCGAGGTACTAGGCACCCACCAGTCACCAGCGTGGGGTGAGAGTAGGAGTTGATAGTGAGAGGCTAGAGTGAGAACGCTTGTGTCCTCATGTAATCGCATCACTATTCTTAAGCACCGGCATATAAGGCTTATGTTGGCGAATTTGGGCTCGATGCGAGTTGTTACAATGCGTTCGTCAATGGCTTGGAAGCATAAGACTTCTTGCCTAAGTCTGGCACTAATAACAAATCCGTATCCGAATTTGTTGTTGCGCTTTTTTCGTTTTGCATGATCGGTAACAATAACATCAGTCCTTTCCGAGGCTCTTGGTTCCTTCTTAAAATTATTAGATACCCCTACGACACGACGCCATCAGTACCACTACTAGATAGAGCGCTGCCGTTGAACTTTCGGTTCATCCGCCACCATCTCTGTTCAAGGGGCCTGACTTTCCCTTGAGATTCCTAAAAGACGTGTTGTCCGAATATGTCGAAGCAGCTCATCTATGTTATTCATTCGTCCATCCTAACTGGGACTGTAAACGCCACCATTGAATCGGTCTTGGGAGTTCTTTCGCTGCCGCCTGGAAATAGAATATGTGCATTATTGTGAATACACGTCTTCCCCCGCTCTCATTTGCTGCCGCCAAGACTTTATACAGTGGTCGAGACCGTATCTACGGTCAAGGTACTATAGACACAAAGCACATGAAGGATGAGAGTCGGGGTTGGTTGGCTAGGTAAAAACGTCAAATTGTCGTGTTAACCATTGTACGGTGTCCTTGTATTTCAAGGGTACCGCCTTGCACTTTCAAGTTTAAAATGGTGATGCAGCTTCTCTGGCTCTGAAATTTTTTTCGGGGCGAACCAATGGAAAATAAAGCGCTTTGATGGTAGGTTTCTTTGTACAACGACATACACGAACTCTAAGATGGGTTCAAACAGTTGGAGAGAAGAAGCGAGATGCCTGTGCTCCCACGGCTCGTTGCTCCATCAAAATAGACAACGACTTCACTGAATCACTCGTTACCAAAAAATGGTTTTAGGCAATGCAACATGGTGTCATGTGACTTGTTTCTTCTCGAAAAATTTCCAGAAGACGCAATTGTTGGGTTGATGAAGCTCATTTTCACTTGAGTGGATGCTCCAACAAGTACCTGCTAGTGGGGTGACACCAATCCCCGAGAATTACATCAAAGGACTTCGCAGTCACCCAAAGTCACAAGGCAGTATTCAATTTTCTTAGCTAGGATTGTTGATCCCGGGATTTCGGAAAATGAAGTCACGTTACAGTGAATCCAGACCGCCATGTGAACATGTTGAAAACATTTTTTTTTACCACGACTTGATAAATTCGATTAGAGAATGTCATCAAGGGCTCTTTTCAGGATAAACTTCCCAGTCGCTCTGGGAAGTGTACTATCAATAGGAAATGGTTTGGAGTACCCAGCTGAGGTTCGCAAATAGCGCTAATATGTGTATTGTGGCAACAATTGATTTAGAAATTCAGGATTCCCATAACTGACTGACCTATGACTGGATATTTGATTTAATAAGTTGGTGCAAGTTGCTCTGAATAGAGATATAGTCCGGGTAAACATAAGCCTCCGAATGCTACCTCACAACTACTTTCAAATAAGCGCTATAAGCACCACGTATGTCAAGGGTTCCTTGTTTGTGTTTCAATTCAAATCCAGGTGAGTGAATCGGACACTCCGACCCAGAGCTTTGGCTGTTCTCCAATTATTTTCTTCAAATAGAGTCTAAAAACCGTATCTGTGCACTATGACATGAAGTTCATATCATAACCCCGTCGCGAAGAAAAAAGATACGCTTCCACCTTAACACGACGCACCACAGATCTCAGAAAGTGGACATTATTAGCCTGAGTATGCTAAGAAGAGCTACGTTCTATTCATTTCGAAGGCCTAACTGACTTTAACACATTATTCATCGAGCTCTCTCTGTAATAGAGCTCCAAACCATCGATGAAGCAACATTGGGTTAAGAAAATGGTTAACTGCCAACCCAGACGTTGCAGCTAAATTATTTTCCACATACGAATGGAAAGTGCTTTTCCAAAAGCACAATCATAAGATGCACCAATTGACATATCTGCCAACGTTCTCTAAGCACAGAGAATGATACTCTACCCAACGGTCTAGAGAGGTTTTATTCAAAAAGCAATTTGCTACAACGTGGCATCCATTGATCTGCAAAATCTTCATTTAAAACACATGAAGACAATTCCACAGAATAAGTCATGTCTGTGGATAAAGCGAAAAGCATTAGCAAAATATGCCATCGACATCTAAGGAGTTCTAAAAATAAAAATCCGCTGGATATAATTTTGTATCAACCAGCAGAGGTGATGGTGGAGTAGGTATTGATGCCAGATGTTTCACATTTAGTTGGTTATTCGCAGAGACTTGTACGTCATTGAAATGTGTGCTTTAAAAAGACTCCAGTCTGCCGACATTCAAATGTCGCAAGACCATATTCTTCAGAGATTTACACGCAAAAGGGTGTCTGGCATACGTGTTTCCATATTCGACTTCAATGACTTCCTGCGTCCGTCAACAGCTATTTGTTTTTCAATGGATGGGGGAGACGAATGATGTTTTATGATTCAACCCGCCTACTCTATTGCACTCCAATTTAAGAAACACGATTCTAACTATTCCCGATTTTGTTTCTTCCAGAAAACCACCAAAAACGTTTGCTTTCGATCATTGTTTCTACTCCATCGATCCAGAGGACACGAATTTCGCATCACAAGAAGATGTATTTGCATCAGTTGGCCGCGATATTCTTGACAACGCATTCCAGGGCTACAACGCCTGTATTTTTGCCTACGGCCAAACTGGTAAGATCCCACAAAAATCCCTCTTTCCTCGCATATATTTAATGATCTTGTTTGCTTTTCCAGGTTCGGGTAAATCATACACAATGATGGGCACACAAGAGTCCAAGGGTATAATTCCACGTCTCTGCGATGAGCTGTTCGGAATGATCAGTCACAAGACATCGTCCGAGCTGCTGTACAAAGTCGAAGTCTCCTACATGGAGATCTACAATGAAAAAGTCCACGATCTACTTGATCCGAAGCCAAACAAACAGTCATTGAAAGTCCGTGAGCACAATGTCTTGGGTCCGTATGTGGATGGTCTGTCACAATTGGCAGTAACGGACTATAAGGTAAGATCAAGCGCTGGGCTTTCTTGATGGATGATGTTTGATTTTTCGTGATTTTTCTAGGACATTGACAATCTAATGACAGAGGGCAACAAATCTCGAACAGTTGCTGCCACAAACATGAATGCCGAATCGTCCCGATCTCATGCCGTCTTTTCGGTGGTACTAACACAAATCCTAACAGATCCTGGCTCTGGTGTAAGCGGCGAGAAAGTCTCGCGTATGTCTCTAGTCGATTTAGCCGGCAGCGAAAGGGCTGTCAAAACTGGCGCTGTCGGTGATCGCCTCAAAGAGGGATCCAACATTAACAAGTGAGTTGGTTGTGCTTAGTCTGTTTGAGAATCTTTAGTGACACTTTCCCCCGACCTAGATCATTAACAACCCTCGGCCTTGTCATCTCAAAATTGGCCGACCAGTCGAGTGGCAAGAACAGTCGCAATGAAAAATTCGTTCCCTATCGTGATTCAGTGCTGACGTGGCTGCTGAAGGATAATCTCGGTGGAAATTCCAAGACAGTGATGGTTGCTACAATCTCACCGGCTGCGGATAATTTCGAGGAGACACTCTCCACCCTGAGGTATGCCGATCGAGCCAAACGAATCGTCAATCATGCCGTGGTCAACGAAGATCCAAATGCCCGAATTATTCGAGAGCTCCGCCTCGAAGTGGAGGCACTACGCAATATGCTGAAACATGCCACTGTAAGTTGGAATCTTAGTGGTTTTTTTCTTTTTCGGTCGTCTAACATTGTGTGCTTCTAGGGTTCCCCGGTGGGTGACATTCAGCGAGTGGATATCCACGACAAACTAGCCGAAAGCGAAAATTTGATGAAGCAAATTTCTCAGACTTGGGAGGAGAAGCTAGTGAAGACCGAACGAATACAGAACGAGCGACAACAGGCCCTCGAGAAGATGGGCATTAGTGTGCAAGCCAGTGGCATCAAAGTGGAGAAGAACAAGTACTACTTAGTCAATTTGAATGCAGATCCGTCCCTAAATGAATTACTAGTGTATTACCTAAAGGTGGGTTCTGAGATAAGCGCCTTGTGAGATTGTCCTAACCCCGTGTTTCTTTTGTGTAGGAGCGCACATTGGTTGGAGGCCATAGCATTTCAGGTCAGCAGCCAGATATTCAACTCTCCGGCCTCGGTATTCAGCCGGAACATTGTGTAATCATAATCGAAGATGGTGGACTCTTCCTCGAGCCCATACAAGGTGCAAGATGTTTTGTGAATGGATCGCCAGCAGCTGAGAAGATCCCGCTGCATCATGGCGATCGAATTCTCTGGGGTAACCATCATTTCTTTCGTGTGAATTGTCCGAAAAGTGCCATCACCAATCTGAGCTCCGAACCACAAACACCCGCCCAGTTTATCGACTACAACTTTGCGCGTGATGAAATCATGCAAAACGAACTGAGCAACGATCCCATACAGACGGCTATTGCTAGGCTTGAGCGACAGCATGAAGAAGATAAACAAGTGGCGTTAGAGAAACAGAGACAGGTGAGTGGACACACGTGGTTTGTGGGCGATGAATGGTGGTGATGCTTTTTTTGCATTTCCAGGAATATGAACGCCAGTTCCAACAGCTGCGGAACATATTATCGCCGAGTACGCCATACGCTCCGTATGCACCGTATGACCCGCTGCGGCTGGGAAAGATTACGCCCAACACGCCGACTTCGCAGATGAGAGTGGAGAAGTGGGCGCAGGTATTGTCAACATAGTCATCAACTTCTGATCGCCAATTTACTGATCTCTGTACACTTTTAGGAACGCGATGAAATGTTCAAGCGTTCACTGGGCCAACTAAAGACAGATATTATGCGTGCGAACGCCCTAGTCCAGGAAGCCAATTTCTTAGCCGAGGAGATGGAAAAGAAGACCAAATTCAGTGTAACCCTCCAGATTCCACCAGCCAACTTGAGTCCTAACCGAAGAGTAAGAAAATACCTTTCTCCAGCTTTACTAAATTTACTAAAACGGTCTCCCACCCCCGCTAGCGTGGAGCATTTGTCAGTGAGCCAGCGATCCTGGTGAAACGCGTCAACTCTTGCAGTCAAATTTGGACAATGGAAAAGCTTGAAAATAAACTCATCGACATGCGCGAAATGTACCAGGAGCACAAGGAGCGTGTGCTATCTGGCTTGGTAAGACCACCACTCCACCACCTTTCTGCTTGTTATGTACTTAGTTCTAAGCTCATCTGCTCATCTCTTTCTTTCTCTCTCTGTCTCTGTCTTTCTAAATCTAAACCAAAATCTAATTAAAAACTCACTTGCAACCATTTGTCTCATTAACACCCACGCTGTGCACCACTAAAGCCGATCATTGAGGCTTTTAGTGACGATGAGGACAACGAAGAGGTAATTTCGATCAAATACTAGTTTTGCACTCGCAAAAATAAATCACTCCCTGACGCATGTATGTAAGCAATTTGTTACAAGAAACCTCCTCTCGTTTTAGGAGGGCGGTCAACAGAAGCCATTGGATCCGTTCTACGAGTCGCAGGAGAATCACAATTTGATTGGCGTTGCCAATATCTTTTTGGAGGTGCTCTTCCATGATGTCAAGTTGGACTATCATACACCGATCATCAGTCAGCAGGGTGAGGTCGCTGGACGACTTCAGGTGGAAATATCACGAATTGCTGGACAATTGCCGCAGGATCGAATGTGTGAATCGGCATCGGATAGCTCGGACAGTCGAGACGATGATTACGATCCAAATGACCCGATGGCGAATCAGATCACTTGTCGGGTGACAATTAAGCAGGCGTCAGGTTTGCCTCTGTCGCTGTCGAACTTTGTATTTTGCCAGTACAAATTCTGGGGCCACCAGGAGACTGTAGTTCCGGTGATTAACGCCGAGGGCAACAATCACAACCAGAATATGTCGTTTAAGTTTGAGCACACCATGGACTTTACCGTTTCGATAAATGAGGAGTTTCTAGAGCACTGCATTGAAGGTGCGCTGTCCATTGAGGTCTGGGGACACAGGAGTGCTGGTTTTTCCAAAACCAAAGGCTGGGAAGTGGAACAGCAACAGGCAAAGGCGCGCTCTTTAGTCGACCGATGGGCTGAGTTGTCACGTAAAATCGAACTGTGGGTGGAGATTCATGAGTTAAACGACAACGGGGAGTACTCTCCCGTAGAGGTAACCAATCGAAATGAGGTGCTCACCGGTGGAGTCTACCAACTGCGGCAGGGCCAACAGAGAAGAATTCACGTGCGTGTTAAGCCGGTGCAGAATTCGGGTACTCTGCCGATTATTTGCCAGTCAATAGTCAACATTGCCGTTGGTAGTGTAAGCGTGCGGTCAAGGTTGCAGCGTGCCTTGGACTCGTATCAAGAGGAAGACCTAACAGTGTTGCGTGAGAAGTGGAGTGAGGCTCTAGGCAGGCGCCGAAAGTACTTGGATCAGCAAATTCAAAAGCTCATCAAGAAGGAGGAAAAAAGCGAAGAAGAACGTGAACGAGAGCTGAGTTTGGTTCATCAGTGGGTGTCGTTGACAGAGGAGCGCAATGCAGTTTTGGTACCGGCCCCTGGGTCGGGTATACCCGGTGCACCAGCTTCTTGGGATCCTCCAGCTGGAATGGAGCCCCATGTGCCAGTGCTATTTCTCAATCTCAACGCTGACGATTTGTCGGCACAAAACACAAATGATGAGTTCTCCATTGCCGGCCTGAATTCAATCCTCTCCAAGGAGCACGGCCACAAATTCTACACTTTACAGATTCTCCAACACCTGGACAAGGACGTGTGTGCAATTGCCAGTTGGGATTCATCGATGCACGACAGTCAGGCACTTAATCGTGTTACCGAAGCCAACGAGAGGGTCTATCTGATTCTGCGAACGACAGTGCGTTTATCGCATCCAGCTCCAATGGATTTGGTTCTGCGCAAACGATTGAGTTTGAATATTTACAAGAGGCAAAGTATCACCGACAGGCTGAAGAAATTCCGCTTGGTACGTGTAGAGAATGCCATCGCTTTGACTGGTGTCACGTACGAGGTGGTGTCTAACATTCCAAAGGCCTCTGAGGAGTTGGAGGATAGAGAATCGCTGGCGCAACTTGCCGCCAGCGGTGATGATTGTTCCGCCAGTGATGGTGAAACTTATATTGGTAAGTTGGTGGAAGTAGCGGTTCCAATGTACACTACTAAGAGTTGGAACATTTTTTTTTAGAAAAATACACAAAGGGCGTCTCAGCAGTGGAGAGCATCCTAACCCTGGATCGTTTGCGTCAGAATGTCGCCGTTAAGGAACTCGAAACAGCTCATGGCCAGCCGCTGTCGATGAGGAAAACCGTCTCCGTGCCGAACTTCTCTCAGGTAATATACAAACAGTCATGTCCCAATGCCGCTAAAGCTTCACAAAGAGTACACTTGTACACAGAAATTAATTTGCTCATCATATAGAAAGCGAAAAGCAGCGCGCGTTTCTCTCTTTCTCTCAGTGTATTTTTCTCTCGTCCATTACTCACGATCAAATTTGTTTTTGTTACTTTCTTTGTTCTTCACTGCTTTCACCCTTACTTCCGTAAAAAAAAAATTGTTGTCTCTGTGTTTTGTTGTCCTCACATAAAAAAAAAAATTCATTCGGCCACAACACACAAAAAACGCACAACAACAGGCCGTTAAAGATACAGCAGCTACAGGAGGTGTAAGTATTTAAAATCTCTCTCTCTCTCTACTCTCTCTCATCTGTGCAAGATCAAATCTTGTTGTTGATGTTGTTGTTTAGTTGGTGTCCTTTTTGGTTTTTAGTTTCATTTGTGATTTTTGTGGTATAATTTCGTTTGTTGCTTAGTGCTTCCACTTGTGTGTAAACAAAAAGAGAACACCGCCTCTTGTGGAATGTATTCTTATGATTTCCATTCGTTAGATAACCGTTTGCAATTGATTTGGAACGTAGTAGCAGTTGTTTCCACCCAACCACATGCCTCACTAATTCACTTTGTTTCTCTGTAGATTATGCGGTTCGATGTGTCAATGGAGTCGCTCATCAACGTGGGACGTTCCGAGTCGTTTGTGGATCTTAACAATACCGACTTTTCCAAGCAATTTCTATCCCAATCTGGTAAGTCTTTCACAAAGCTATTAAAATTCCCATCAGCTAACATTTCATTCATTCAGGTCAACAAGGAACACGAGATTTTGGTGTTCGCAATCGTCACAGTTTCGGTGGCAAGGGTTCAAATGATGACTCACCTGGAAAACCATTCGGCATAGGTACGTGGTTGCATGTCCCTTACTGTCACTCTTTGATTTGCTTCCTTATTTCGTTATCGTTTTGATTTCTTGTTACTTGCTAAGAAAAAAAAAACAAGTTACCACTCACTCAGTCGAGTCGAGAGGGTGAACAATGGATAAATATTTAGCGCCATGGTTAGCACAATATTCCTAGTGGGTAGTTGATTATATTAAACGCAAACGTTCTAGATATGGTATCGTTTAGTCACAATTACTTTGTATATGCAAATCTAATGCAATTAGCAAGAAACGTGTATGTCAAGCGCTTAATCGTACAACTGCACTCGAGTTAAAGGACCCCCTCCAGAGCACTAGCACCAAACAAACACACACACACCCACTGGGGGAGGAGAAGTGCATTTGCTATTCAATATCTCGTACTTAAACTCGAACCTGTTTGCTATGTAACCGACGAAAAATATTTTACACACTCAAGTGAGACACACATAACGCACAAACGACGGTCCTCTGTTGGCATAATTAATCGCATGAAATAAAGATAATTACTTAATGAGCGCCATTCAGACACGAGTTGGAGGGCTAGGGGCCGGCATTTTGGACAAAGGGAACCTTATTAATTATTCAAAAAGGGTGTGACATCAAATTTTCCCTAAGGTGGGCTGTTTAGAGCTGGGACAGTGTCTAATTAGATTGGGTTTTATCGGGATAATTATGTTGGATAGCATTTTTGAAGATAGTCAGTCAGTCGCATTTATTTGTGGCCCTCGTTAGCGTTGTTGTTGAATGTCGCCATTGACACATAGGAAGTCTGCGTACTGTTTAGAGGGTTATTGTATGTTGGCACTGTTAGCGGTGCTTTATTGCTTCAATATTTCACCCATGGGACGCGGTGTTTTTGTGGTGTCAATCGGAATGTTTGTCTTCAATTTGCGACTGTTTGGAAGACATGCAATGGAATATCTGGAAACACGTCACCATGAAGTTTTGAAGAAAAGAAACACAACTTCGGATGTTCAAGTCTTTCCCAGCAGTGATAATTGAGCCAATGGTTCTAAAACCTTGTAGAACGTGTAATTCGTAGTGGTGCAACTATATCAATGCCACTAGTCAAGTTTTCTCATCCAAATCAACCAGGAGAATTCTTCGTCCATCCACTTTGTGGTTTGACAATTTAAACCATGGCTAGAGCGCATACAAGAGGTCGGTCCTTAGTAGCTCGCGACATTACTCTGCTAATCAATGAGGTTCTGAGCTCAATGAAACACCGATATATATCCTCCCAGTTGGTGACCTCCACATCTTGATGTCAAACAATAGAAAGGGTGTCCCAATAGCCATTAGTTTGTAATCTGAAACTTACTTACTTATCTGGCTCCCGACCCGTGAAGAGTCTCTGCCTGAGACACTGCCTTCCATCCTCTACGATCCCGGGTTCGCTGCTTCCAGTTGTCTACACCAAGCGCTCTGGCATCCGCGATGCCTTGGTCTTTGAAACGGAGGTTCGGTCTTCCTTGCCTTCTCGAACCTGGGAGCTGGGATTCGAAGATCCTCATAGCTGGAGCATTATTGTCCATTCGCTCGATGTGGCCGAGCCAATGTAGTCAACGTGTTTTGGATTTTTGGACTACATCCACATCTTGGTAAAGCTCATAGAGTTCGCGGTTGTATCTTCTCCTCCATTCGCCCTCTTCGCGCAAAGTACCAAGAATCCGCCGAAGTATGTTTCTTTCGAAGGATCCCAGTATCAGCTCTTCCTTCTTGCTTATCATCCAGCACTCGGCGCCATAAAGCAGAACTGGCAAGATAAAGGTTTTGTAGAGCACACACAAAAACCAATTGTTTCGCCAAACCGAAGTAACAACGGTTTCCTAGGTTAATTCTTCGCCGGATCTCCACTAGGGTGTCATTCGTGGAGTTTATGTTTACTCCGAGGTAGGTGAACTCCGTAACTACCTCGAAATTGCTGCTATCAATAGTGAAGTTTTGTCCTAGGCGATGGACAGATGATTGTTTGTTTGTTGATAGCATGTACTTAGTCTTGTCCTCATTTACTTCAAGCCAACGGATTTTGCCCGTTCTTCAATCACCATGAACGCTTTTATTACGGCACGCTTAGAGCGACCAATGATGTCAATATCGTCTGCATAGTCCAGCAGCTGGACGGACCTTTTGAAAATATTGCCTTCCGCGTTAAGACCTGCCCTGCGCACTATCTGTTTCAGTACGAGATTGAAGAAGTCACATGGTAGCGCGTCTCCTTACCGAAATCCGGTGCATGTTTGGAATAGAGGAGCTACTTCCAAACTGCACGTTTCAGTGCGTGTTTTGCAGCGTCACGCGACACAACTGAATCAGTTTTGCCGGGATTCCGAATTCGGCCATCGGCATACAGAGCTCCTGACGATGTATGCTATCATACGCGGCTTTGAAATCGATGAATAGGTGGTGAGTATCGACTTGCAATTCGTTGGTCTCTTCTAGGAGTTGCCTCAGTGTGCAAATTTTTACTAAAGTCGATCTGCCGAGCCGGAAGCCACACTGGTACGTGCCGATTTGTGTGTTGCAGAACGGTTTAAGACGTTCACACAGTACGTTGGATAGGATCTTGTATGCGACATTAAGCAGGGATATCCCTCGATAATTCTTCCAAGGCATAGGACCGCATTGTTTATAGATGGGGGATATGGAGCTGATAGTCCAGTCGGCATTTTTTCTTCCACCCATACTTGGTGCATGCTCCCTACCAAAACACCACCCACCGTATTTAAAAAGCTGTGCTGGTCAGCCACGGCCTTGTTGTTCTTAAGCTTTTTTATAGCTTAGCCAACTTCTTCTATACTTGGTGGTGAAACTAGTTTTTCATTGACTGGACGTGGGTTCTCTTCTTGCCCTATCGCTCTCTATATGATGCCCATTAAGCAGCTGCTGGAAATGCTGCTTAAACACATCTACTATTCCCTGCGCTTCGGTGACTAGGTTTCCTTCGCCTTTGTACCCAGCAGCCAGTTGCTTGGCCTTTTTATAAAACCTCCGGATCGCGCGACTCTTCGAACTCTTTAAGCTGGGAAGCTGCGTAAGCCCTGTTCTTTATCCAGGCTCAATACTCTTCTCTCGCTGCCCTTGTTTTGTGCATCTTCTGTCACCTTTTTCCTGTACAAGCATTCATCATCATAACACGGGCTCTTTCTCGGGGGTGGCTGGTACCCTACAGTGGTTTCGGCTACCTCCTTGAAGATGTCGCTATACTGGCACCACTGATTGTTGGCGTCTGTGGTAGGTGAGTGCATAGGGAAGAGTTTCTATCCCTCCATAGTTAACCCCCACCATGAGTTAGTTAAAATATGCCTCTGCATGCTCTTGGCCACTTGAGGCGAGTTATTCCTCTGGTGACAGACGGACGAGTTTGGGCGGTATACCAAAACTAGACATGGCTCTATATAGTTCGTCTCAGTAGATGCTGTCGTATGCGGCTTTGAAATCTATAAATAGGTGTTGGGTATCGATTTGGACTTCTTGGGTTTTTTTTCAGGATCTGCCGAAGTGTGAAAATTTGATCGGTTGTGGACTTTCCTGGCCTAAAATCGCACTGATAAGGGGCGACAAGGTTGTTGGTAAACGGTTTCAAGCGTTCACATATTACGGCAGACAGTATCTTGTAGGCGATTTTGAGGAGACTGTAGTTGGCGGAGTTCAGTGGACCTCCTTTATTTGTGTATTGGGCAAACGTTGCTGCGGTTCCATTCTTCAGGCATACTTTCATTCGACCAGATTTGGCTTATGAGCTGGTGGAAGTTACTTACCAAGTAATTTTCGCCGGCTTTATTAAGCTCGGCTGAAAGGCCGTCATTTACGGCGGCCTTCCTAAGATTGAGTTTATATACTGCTATCCTCACTTGACTTAGTTCGGGTGTTTGGTAGTTTTCGCTGCCGTCGCCAATATTGAATGGTTCGTTCTACCTGACAGCGGAATATTGTTCGTCGTTACTGTTTAACAATCTGCAGAAGTGGTTCTTCCATATCCTCAGCATCGACTGTGTCTCAACTACGATATTTCCTTGTTCACCTCGACAGGCTTCTGTGTTCGAGCCTTGTATCCTTGGCTTTGACGTTTTACACTCTGGTAAAACTTGCGAACATCGTTCCTGGATTGGCACCTCTCTATATCCTCGCTCGCGCACTTTTCTTGCTCTTTTTTCTTCTTTCTGAAAAGCCGGTGTTCTTCCTTTCTTCTTTGCCTGTAGAGCTCAATGGCAGCTCTTGTCTTCACTTGCAGATAAGCCATGCTATCAACAAAGTAGGGGTCGAGCATCTGTCGGCATCGGAACTATTCATCAACCTTAGGGTTTCTTGCTGGTGGATGCGAAAAACCTAGCATATCATTTGCGGCTTATCTTATGGCTTGTTGGCATCGTTGCCATTGTTCTTCGACATTCGATGCTGGTGGTATGGTGTTAATCGAGAGGTTAAAGGATACGCGTTGCGCGAAAGCCTTGGCGGTCTCTTGCAATTGCAGTCATTGGAAATTTAATTTCTATACGGTATTTAGCATTCGAATTTCTACAATACGCTAGCTTATGTCTTCGATTCTGGGTGGTGCTACGACCAGAAGACATGTCAGTACAGGGACCCCGTAAGGTGGCTTTTACTTATCCTGGAAGCAGAGGGATGCCACGTTATTACCTACGCGGATGACGTCGCTATCGCTGTCTTAGGGAAACACCTGAATATACTCAAGGAGCTTCTCCAAAACGCACTAAATAAACTTTCCAAATGGGCGATCAGTTGTGGACTGGGTGTCAACCCACATAAGACTGAACTGGTCCTATTCACTACTTACTTACTTAAGTGGCGCTACAGTCCGGAATGAACCTGGGCCTCAACCAACATGCCTCTCCAATTAGCCCGGTCCTTAGCTAACTGCCTCCAGTTGCGCACTCCAAGTTGGTTGAGGTCGGTTTCCACTTGTGCGCGCCACTTAAGGCGAGGTCTTCCTCTACTGCGTCCGACGTCTGGCTGGGAATCGAAGACTCTGCGAGCCGGAGTATTGGTGTCCATTCGTTCTACATGTCCTAGCCATCTTAAACGTCCAATGCGGAGTTTTTTGACCAGGGGCATGTCGCTGTACAGCTCGTATAGTTCTTGGTTGAATCTTCGTCTCCATAGCCCATCAACGCAAACGGGACCGAAGATTTTTCGAAGAATTTTCCTCTCGAATCTACCAAGGATTTCTTCATCCGCTTTTGATACGGTCCATGCTTCAGCGCCGTAGAGCAGGATAGGGTCTTATATAGGATCTCCTTAGTAGTTCGAGTGAGGGCTTTACTACTAAATTGCCTTCTTAGCCCGAAGAAACTGCAATTGGCAAGAGTAATTCTTCGTTTGATTTCTGACGAGATGTTGTTGTCACAGTTAATTATAGTTAATTATAGTTAAATATAGTTAGTTACTACCTCAAAGTTATATCTGTCAATGTGACGTTCTGTACAATTCGTCGGTGTTGTGTGTCCTTTCGTATTGACAGCATATACTTTGTCATACCCTCATTTACTGCTAAACCCATTTTTGCCGCTTCCTTCTCTACACTAGCAAACGGTGCTATGACATCACGTTGAGTCCTAGCAATGATGTCAATATCGTCAGCGTATGCTAGTAGTTGCACCGACTTTTGGAAAATTGTGCCTCTGGTGTTGGCTTTGGAGTTTTGCACAATCCTCTCAAGAATCAGATTAAAGAAGTCACATGGCAGCGCATCGCCTTGCCTAAATCCTTTTTTGGTATCGAATGTGTCGGTGAGGTCGTTTCCGACCCTGATGGAGCAGCGAGAATTTTCTATCGTCATCCTACACAAACGGACGAGTTTGGGCGGTATACCTAAACTAGACATGGCTCTGTATAGTTCGTCTCTATAAATTCTGTCATATGCGGCTTTGAAATCGATAAATAGGTGGTGGGTACCGATTTGGACTTCTTTGGTTTTTTCCAGGATCTGCCGAAGTGTGAAAATTTGATCGGTTGTGGACTTTCCTGGCCTAAAACCACACTGATAAGGGCCAATCAGGTTGTTGGTAAACGGTTTCAGGCGTTCACATATTAGGCAGATAGGATCTTGTAAGCGATGTTGAGTAGACTTATGCCTCTGTAGTTGGCGCAGTTCAGAGGGTCTCCTTTTTTGTGGATCGGGCAAACGATGCTGAGGTTCCATTCTTCAGATTTGGCTTATGAGTTGGTGGATGTTACTTACCAAGTCATCTCCGCCGGCCTTATAGAGCTCAGCGGGAAGGCCGTCATTTCCGGCAGCCTTATTAAGCTTGAGTTTAGATATTGCTATCCTCACTTCACTCAGGTCGGGTGGTTGGCAGTTTTCGCTGTCGTTGCCAATATTGAATGGTTCGTTCTGCCTGACAGCGGAATGTTGTTCGTCATCGCCGTTTAACAGTCTGCAGAAGTGGTTCTTCCATATCCTCAGCATCGACTGTGTCTCAACTACAATATTTGCTTGTTCATCTCGACAGGATTCTGTTCGAGCCTTGTATCCTTGGCTTTGACGTTTTACACTTTGGGAAAACTTGCGAACATCGTTCCTGGAGTGGCACCTCTCTATATCCTCGATCGCGTGCTTTTCTTGCTCTTTTTTCTTCTTGCTGAAAAGCCGATGTTCTTCCCTTCTTCTTTGCCTATAGAGCTCAATGGCAGCTCTCGTCTTCACCTGCAGCTTAGCCTTGTAGGCCTCGTTCTTGGCTGCGAGCATCTGTCGGCATTCCTCATCAAACCAGGGCTTTCTTGCTGGTGGCCGCGAGAAACCTAGCACATAAGTTGCGGCTGATCTAATGGCCTGTTGGCATCGTTGCCATTGCTCTTCGACATTCGATGCTGGTGGTATGGTGTTCTTCGAGAGGTTAAGGGATACGCGTTGTGCGAAGGTCTTGGCGGTCTCTTGCGATTGCAGTCTTCCGACATTAAATTTTTTCACAGTATTTCTGGATTGTTGTGGCGTGGTGGATATCCGCATTCTTACCTTGGCTGCTACAAGGTAGTGATCCGAGTCGATGTTAGCTCCTCGGAATGTTCGGACATCCAAAATACTGGATGCGTGCCTCTTATCTATCGCAATGTGATCAATTTGGTTGACCGTTCGTTGATCTGGAGACCGCCATGTCCCCTTATGGATATCGAGGTGAGGAAACCGTGTGCTGGCTATAGTGGCATTTCGTTCCGTAGCGAAGTCAATTAGCCTAAGTCCGTTACCAGACGTGTTGTCGTGTAGGCTATGTTTTCCGAAAATACTTCTAAAGATGTCTTCTCTTCCTACCTTTGCGTTAAAATCTCGCAGCACGATTTTAACATCGTACTTCGGTAGTCGCTCATAGGTTTTGTCGAGGAGCTCGTAGAAGCAATCCTTAGCTATATCATCTTTTTCTTCCGTAGGCTAATTTGGCCTTGATGCGGATTGTTACTATGCGTTCGCTAATGTCTTGGAAACATAAGACTTCTTGCCTAAGTCTGGCACTTATAACAAATCCGCATCCGAATAGTCGCTGTTTCTGCTCACTATAACACGGTCCGTAGTATATGTCACAGTTTTTCATCCTCTTTTTGCCCGGCCCATCCCATCGTATTTCCTGGATGGCAGTAATGTCTGCTTTGTAGCAGTTTAGGGCTTCCGCTAGTTGTTCGCCTGTACCTCTCCTGTTTAATGTTCTCACATTCCAGGTGCAGATACGAACGTCGTTGTCCTTTTTTCGTTTAGCAGGGTCGTCAACAATAAAATCAGTCCTTTCCGAGGCTATTGGTTGCTTCGTAACCATGTTTTTTTTCTGTGGGTGGGTAGTTTACCCAAAGCACAACCCCCAACCTGGAGGGCCAGTTCCAATTTATTAGATACCCCTAGGACACGGGGCCATCAGTATCCACTACGGGATTGAGCGCTGCCGTTGGCCTTTCGGTTCATCCGCCACCATCTATGTTCAAGGGGCCTGACTAACCCTTGAAATTCCTAGACAACCTGTTGTCCGAATATGTCAGAGCAGCTCATCTAGGTTCGCCTGGGACAGCAGGCCGGGTATTCATCCGTGCCATTCTCACCAGGGTGTTTATAGTGTTGCTGTTTTTCGTCGTGTTATCAACACTCGCACTTATCGTTTAGCAAGTCAAATTCGGTTGGATGAGACCAGTACCCGATGGTTACCACTTGGAGGTAAAGATAAGCACATTTGATGTGTAGTCAGAGTTGCAACACTGGGCATTGCCAAGTTAACGCCAATCAGAGTCTACCCTCGTTCTACAACACCAAACCATATTGTTGGTAGTGCAGTGAATTTTCTACTGTGCGAACTACTTCGTGTAGAGCCGTTTCCGCCGATTTACCCTTTATATAGGCGTGTTGGCTTACAGATAGGTAACCTGGATTCAGGTTGCTACGTATTTGGATGTCGAGTAATCGTTCCATCGTTTTCAGTAGGAAGGAGGACAGGCTTATGGGTCTGAAATCTTTCGCTACGGTGTGGCTGCATTTACCTGCCTTCAGTATGAATATAACTTTAACTTCACGCCACACTTGTGGTATGTGGTTTAGTTTTAGACATCCACGGAAGATGGTGAGCAGTGTTGGCATTATGTGATTAGCAGTTTTTTGTAGCATGATAGGGGTTATGCCGTCAGGGCCGGCTGATATATGGGGCTTGAATGAATTAATGGCCCATGCAATTTTTTCTTTGCACACCATCGTATTAATGAGAGAGTTTTCACCCATGTTGTCCGTTGTGTGGTCTGTTTTTGTACTTACGATGGCATTTCCTCTACAGTTTTGCAGTTCGGAAAGTGTGCGCTTAAAAGAAGCTTCAGGGTTTCAGCGGTTGATTCTGTCCATTCCGATGGTAATAATTGGTGCATTGGTACACAATGCATAGCTAGTCAAAGTTACAACACCGAGCATTGCCAAGTGATTCCCAATCAATGTCTACCCCCTTCCTACAATACCCAACCATCTTTCGGTGACTATCTAAGGCAAGATAGATAACATACAAACAGTTGAGTGCAATTGTACGATTGACACAGAAGCCGCGTTCCACTTTTATTTCAGTTTCAAACTTATACCAATTAGAAACCCATTTACAATCCCTAGAATGTTCCATACTACTTACAATATGCTTAGCACCACAGAAGCGCATAACTAAATACGTTTTTCCTAATTCCTTTGTAATTTTTATTTTAATTTATTTTTTTTAAATACGTTCCTCTTAACTATAATGGTATGTGCTTAGCTTTTTGAGTAATGGCTATCCAGCGCTCTGTTACATCTCTTTTCAAATGGAAAACTAATTTTTTTATTCAAACACATCAGCTTCTGTTCTGTTAGCATTAATTCAGAAAAAAAAATAATAGTTGTCATCATTTATTAAAAAAAAAAAAGAAAACACGATCAAAGTTCTTGTCTGTCGACTGTTGTCAATTGATTCTATTCCTCAGCGAAAAGAATCAATCGGTGAACAGTGTCTTTCTTTTGATTTATTTACCCAACCCCCCCATATACCAAAAAAATGATTTAGAAAACAAAAACTTAGTTTAGTTGTAATTTTAATATATTATTATGTAACTTCTATTTTTCTTATATGTGAATATTCTTTTCTCGTTTATTTTTATACATTTGTTTGCGTTCTTTAAAAAAAAAAAAAAATCCGAAATATTCAACCAAAAAAATTGAAATCGTTTTAACCACCATCGTGTATCGACATCGTTGTAACGCGTTCTTGATTGTTATTTCTAACTCTCTGTCCAGGCTCTATATTGTCAGGTAAAGGAAAATTACTAAAAGTGTTTAGACAACATACCAACCAACACACATTTTACAAACAAAAAACACTAAAGTGCTGATAAAAACTACTTCACTCGAAAACAATTAAAAAACAAATTCCTTGTTCAACAACAGCTACAATACAGAAAAAAACAAACAAAAATGTTTTATACAAAAAACTATAAGAGATTGTGTGCATTTTTACCGCTACTATGATCCGAATATGTTCGTTGATTGTTAGTTCGTGTTGATTAGTGTTTTTTTGGTTTTCAAATGTCCTATATCCGTTTGTTGAGTTTTTTTTTTTTTTTTTAAGTTCGATTGATTTTTTGTGATATTTTTGGTTTTCTCTCTATCTCTGGTTTAGAATACTAATTGGCGTTTATTATCTATGACATTTCCTGTATCTTTATATCTCTAATGTGTCAATGAATTACAAATATTTAATTTTAATTTTTTTTTATTTCTGAGGAGGAAGAACTTTGAGACGTTATCGTTGTCAACGTGCTCGTCTTCGTGTAAGAGGAAATTAATGCTTTTGAACACTTTGGATTAATTTTCTAACGCTTTTCTTTCAATACGACAATTTGTTGGTATATTTCTGTTTCGTTTTATATTTCTTTGGAATAATTTTCGGTTTTTTTTATTAAGTTGATGCTTTTTAATGAAATTTTAAAGTTGTGATAAATATTAATTATTATGGAGAAAAACAAAGTTCTTTACCTCACATTCATGTAGATAATGTTGTAGGCATTTGAATTCTTTGGTTGATTGGTTGTAGATTCAATTTGAGTGTTTTGAATTAAAAAAAAACAATTCGTTCACAGATGGGTTGACCTGCGTAGAAGTTGGTATACGAGTATTAATGTAGAATGGTTTTAATTAAATAAGGTTTCTTAAACATCGGCATTTATATTAATTTTTATATTTTTTAATGTTTAACCTTTTCAGCGAAGCATTTTTTAATTTCTGTTACGTGACCTATAAGGGGAAAGGTCACGTCATATGGTTTATATGGAAAATATAAACCATATGAAGGCTTATGAAAGCATATTTGGCGTACTCTGCACAGCACTCGATAAGACTTCCTTCCCGAAGCCTAACTTACTTACTTAAGTGGCACTACAGTCCAGGATGAACCTGGGCCTCAACCAACATGCCTCTCCAATTAGCCCGGTCCTTAGTTAACTGCCTCCAGTTGCGCACTCCAAGCCACTTAAGGCGAGGTCTTCCTCTACTGCGTCCGACGTCTGGCTGGGAATCGAAGACTCTGCGAGCCGGAGTATTGGTGTCCATTCTTTCTACATGTCCTAGCCATCTTAAAAGTCCAATGCGGAGTTTTTTTGACTAGGGGTATGTCGCTGTACAGCTCGTATAGTTCGTGGTTGAATCTTCGTCTCCATAGCCCGTCAACGCAAACGGGACCGAAGATTTTTCGATGAATTTTTCTCTCGAATCGACCAAGGATTTCTTCATCCGCTTTTGATACGATCCATGCTTCAGCGCCATAGAGCAGGACTGGGATGATCAGAGTCTTATATAGGATCTCCTTAGTAGTTCGAGAGAGGGCTTTACTACTAAATTGACTTCTTAGCCCGAAGAAACAGCGATTGGCAAGAGTAATTCTTCGTTTGATTTCTGACGAGATGTTGTCACAGTTAATAGCGGAGCCTAGGTAGACAAAGTCCCGTACTACCTCAAAGTTATATCTGGCAATGGTGACGTTCTGTCCGATTCGTCGATGTTGTGTGTCCTTTCGTGTTGACAGCATATACTTAGTCTTACCCTCATTTACTGCTAAACCCATTTTTGCCGCTTCCTTCTCTATACTAGCAAACGTGGCTATGACATCACGTTGAGTCCTACCAATGATGTCAATATCGTCAGCGTATGCTAGTAGTTGCACCGACTTTTGGAAAATTGTGCCTCTGGTGTTGGCTTTGGAGTTTTGCACAATCCTCTCAAGAATCAGATTAAATAACTCACATGACAGCGCATCGCCTTGCCTAAATCCTTTTTTGGTATCGAATGTGTCGGTGAGGTCGTTTCCGACCCTGATGGTGCAGCGAGAATTCTCCATCGTCATCATACACAAACGGAGGGGTTTGGGCGGTATACCAAAACTAGAAATGGCTCTGTATAGTTCGTCACTATAAATGCTGTCGTATGCATGGACTTCTTTGGTTTTTTCCAGGATCTGCCGAAGTGTGAAAATTTGATCGACTGTGGACTTTCCTGGCCTAAAACCACACTGATAAGGGCCGATAAGGTTGTTGGTAAACGGTTTCAGGCGTTCACATATTACGGCAGATAGGATCTTGTAAGCGATGTTGAGTAGACTTATGTCTCTGTAGTTGGCGCAGTTCAGAGGGTCTCCTTTTTTGTGGATCGGGCACCCGACCAGATTTGGCTTATGAGTTGGTGGATGTTGCTTACCAAGTCATCTCCGCCAGCTTTATAAAGCTCAGCAGGAAGGTCGTCATTTCCGGCGGCCTTATTAAGCTTGAATTTAGATATTGCTATCCTCACTTCACTTAGGTCGGGTGGTTGGCAGTTTTCGCTGTCGTTGCCAATATTAAATGGTTCGTTCTGTGTGACAGCGGAATAGTGTTCGTCATCGCCGTTTAAAATTCTGCAGAAGTGGTTCTTCCATATCATCAGCATCGACTGTGTCTCAACTACGATATTTCCTTGTTCATCTCGACAGGATTCTGCTTTGCTGTTTCTCAGGTTGTTCCCTGAAGTTCCACCTGTTTTTGGTGATATCCAGTGTTTTCTGTCACCACCTGTGATTTGAGATCATATAGTGGCGGTTTGACAGACTGGTCTGCCTGATCAATGCTGGTGGCAGATCCTTTAATCGTCCGTTCATCAGCAATTTCATTGCCTTGTATATTTTTTTGTCCGGGGACCCAGCAGAGCTTAAAATTATGTTGGACGCCAAGATCCTTCAGCTCTTCACGAGAACGCTTCAAAAGCTTGGACTTTATTTCGTCAGCAGAGATTGAGAGAGATTGCTTTAATTACAGTCTGACTATCAATAAAGGTAGTTATATCATCTGATGGTATCACAAGCATTGGTCGCTTTGGCTGCCTCTGCTGCTGCCAATATCTCCGGCTGGAAAACTGCTGTGCTTGAGATATCTTCGAAGTTTCTCTCAGGATAGCTGGTGCATTTCAAAATCATGTAAAATAATCTTATCTGGTTAAGCGAATGATTAGAGGCATTAGGGTCGAAACGATCTTAACCTTTTCGCAAACTTTAAATGGGTAAGAACCTAACCATTCTTGATATGAAGGTTCAGGTTGTGTTATATTGTGCCCAGTGGGCCACTTTTGGTATGCAGAACTGGCGGTGCGGGATGAACCAAACTTAATCGTACGGTGCCCAAAAATGTATTGGCTTGAATTACTATCAAAACATTTATGAATGCAGTGGTCGATACGTTGAACCCAATTTTCGATGACTCGGCCGTACATTTCGACCGATACGGCCGAATATTGGCTCTGAGTTCCCTAACTTCGTCGACTTGTTAGCATAGACCAATGTAGCCCCATAAAAAAAAAAGTCTAGAAGCGTTAAATCACACGATCTCGGCGGCCAATCGACGGGTCGGTTTCTCGAGATAACACACGTTCACCGTGTAGCTGTGTAGCTTGTGGAACCGTCTTGTTGGAACCACATATCACTGAAGTCCTATTAATACAATTGCTCAAAGAAATAACGTAACGACAACCAGCTACCGTAACGTGACGGTCATTATCTTCGACGAAAAAAAAAATCGGCCTAAGTTCTCCTTACGGCCGGAACATTCAAGGTCTAAGTGGCAAAAATCAAAAAAAATCAAATTGTTCCAGGGCGAAGTCGGGCCGGGTTGCTAGTGTGACATTAATCATGGATATGCCTCGGTCGATGGTAACATTGGGCCAGCTTTTCTGTAGATGGAACATAGAGAGGTGATATTCCAGCCTTCGAGAATGCTCTCATCCACCCAGACTTGGTTGATGGTTTAGTGCATGCACTTCTCCTAGCACCATCCGTAATTGAATAGTTCTGCTGGTAATCCATCAGAACCGGCAGCCTTGTTGTTCTTCAGTTTTTTTATGACAGCTCTAGCATCTTCAATACTGGGAGGGAGCTTTACTTCTTCGTTGACTGGAGGTTTGCCTCTTACCCTATCGCTGTCTCGACATTATGCCCATTAAGCAGCTGCTTAATGGAAATGCTGCCTAAATACGTCTACAATTCCCTGCGTTTCAGTGGTTCCAATTATTTTTTCCTAGAGCCTGCGTTCCCAATTTGAAGCCAGCTGCTAGTTTTTTTTTTGGCATTCTTGTAGAATTGGCGGATGTTCTTCATGTCGCGAGACTTCGATTTCCCTGACCTGGAAGGCTACGTGTTATCATTTTCCTACGCAGGATTTTCTACTCTTCCCTTCTTCTGGTTCGATATTCTTCCCGCGCGGCGCGTGTTTTGCGTTGTAGCGTCTTGATATGTGCCTCTTCTGTCATCTCTATTATCTATTGTCATCTTTTCGGGGGTGGCTGTTAATCTATGGTGGTTTCAGCTACTTCTTTGATGATATTCCGATACTGTACCCACTGGGTGTTGTTATTGGCCTAGGATGAGAGTATATCGGGTATTCTCTCGCTCAGAGTTTGTAGACTCTGACAATCTTAGGCTCACTTAGGCGACCAACGTGAAGTCTTTTTTTGCACCATTTATAGCTTCTTATCGTTGGACCTCTGAATTTGGCTACGACGAGCAAATGGTCAGAGTCGACGTTTGCATCTCTTAATGTGTGTACAGACTGTACAACCAAGATCTTGGATGCGTGCATCGCATCTATGAGCACATGGTCGATTTGATTGCCCATTCGACCATATGCAGATCGACAGGTTGCTTTGTGGTTTCGAAGTCGATGGAACCTAGTACTGCTGATAACAGTACAACATCTTATCGCGAAGTCTGTAAATCGTAAGTTATTCAGCCCTATCTAAGTATCCTTCATAGCGGACAATTTTCCGCAACGCATACTTCGTCGGAGATTCAAATTCCTTTTGAGGTATGTGTCATCGAAAAAAAAAATACTACAAAACTGCTTCACTTGAACTACAATTCCGCGAAGAATTTGTGTCGGAGGAAATCGGAAAAAGAATGGCACAATAGGTGCACAATAAATGCACCTGAACGCACTTCAACACAATTCGCCGGGATACGTTACAAAATGTCGGAGAAATATTCCGAACAGCTTTTCGGAAGAATACCTCGAAGCGAAAATCCTCCGAATCGTACAAAATCTGAGAACTTTTACATCGTATTCCGGACTGGCTCCGCCCAGTAGGTCGTAAAATTCTTCCATGATGGAATGGTCAGACTTATATTTTTCATTCCTGATCTTGTTCATCGTATATCCTGAATTTTTGTAGTTTCTGCATTGTACGCGTACGCTTCATGTGCATACTTTAAGTTGTCCGGGTCTGGTTAGTATCTGAGGGTATCCGTTCGTCTGCTGTTTCTCTCATAACTAACGTTTTCTTTAAGTGGTAAGGATATTACCCTGGCGGCACTCAGCTGTCGCCACAAGAAGGCTGTGAGTTGGAGTTGGTAGGCATCAGCTAAGTGGAAGCAAAGATTATGAATTCTATACAGATGACGCACTCCATATAAGAAAAATTGTTCTATGGCGGGTCGTGCTGGCACAGCCCGCCATATGGGTTTGTTCTTGTTTTTTATGTGTTTTCATGCACACCGCCCGCCCGTACCATGAAGCTACTGAGCAAAAGTTTCTGTTTTTTGTTCTCAATGCGTCAACTGTATAGAATTCATAATCTTTGGTGAAAGTCAAGTGGTTTCATATAATTTTACAGGGTTTTCTTGTGTATTTCTCCATTTTACGAACCCTAAACTGTCAGCTGTCAAACCGTTTTTTTTTTTGTTGTCAACACTTTCCCGCTCAAATGGCGGCAAATTCAAATTCAGTCTGAATGTTCGGGAATCCTCGTTCATGTAAGGATTTGATTTATTTATATTGTCAGTCACGCTAGTATCCAGCATCCTTAAAACTAAAACCGATTGAACAATGTCATGGTAGGTTCCGGGAGATTCCAGGGATCTGCCCATAAACTGGCAAGTCATGGATCTCTTTGAATCATATGCGTTACCACTTCCAGTGGAGTAGGCTATAGCACACCATATAAATATTAACATAACCGCCCAACCCTAAACGTACGCCTATTAATTACTCTGCCAACTTTTATGTACCTCAGCCCATCTAACATTATTTACGTTGCAGGTATTTATTTAGTTGTTCGTCGTTAAAGTCGTAATTCCATTGCGTGTCTCTCCTCATTTATGTATGAACGTCGTCCATAGATGTTAGTTACCTACTCGATGTAATCGTTGAAAGTCTGTGTGTGTTTAATTAGACGTGAAAGCTTGTATGTGATTTATTTTCTTTTATTTTGTACAAACATTTGGCTCTTAGCGCGATTAGCAATCATCACATCATTCGAGTTTAGGGTTTTCTGTTTCTTTAAAAATAAAACATTGTCATCATCACCATCGCCACTCTCATTGCTAACCATCAAATATACGAATGCTGCACAAAATAGAGTTTATAAAGTTCCAATCGAATCACCCATACTCGTTGACTGACTAGCAGTTTCCAACAACGATATGCTCCAACAAGCCTTTATCCTACCAAAAAAAAAACCTAGAGACATGTTGTAAAAACGTTCTAGCTAGTTTGTAGCGTGTACCAATGAAAACATACAAACATGACAAAGAACAAACAATCGAATCCCATGTCCAACTGTTGGATGAACTAACATTTTGTAAAACTTTATTTTTGTAACACATTTTTCGGAATGCAGCTCGGCCCACCTTCCTCAATCTCAGCTTGAATTTGAATTCGCTGAGGTCACAACCCACAAAGCGTATGTTTACTAACCAATCCACGATTACTCGAAACGGTTTTAGTGTGTTCGTGCTAACTGTTGTTGTTTTTGCCTCTACAGCGTCTCCGGCTACAAGCAAATTGATGGGACTGCGAATGACAACGTTGCACGAGGAACCATTGGGACAACGTCCGTTGGCGGAGGAGCCCGAAGACAGTTACAGCGACTCGGAGTATGCCGACTATGAGAGTGGAAAGTACGCAAAGAACTTCAAGGCGAAGTCGCGGCTTACATCATCGAAGACAATGGACTCGTTCATGGATATCAACAACTCGCACACAAGCATGAGTTACACCTCGAGTGCGAACTCGACGTTGAAGCATTTAACTGGAATCGGAACGCCCAGCATGAGTTCATCGACATCGAGTGGTTATGGGTCACAGGTGAGCTAAACTGAAGCGTCTTTCTTGTGTTTCAAATCTAATTTGGTTTTCCTAGGCCGTTTCTTGCAGCAATCTCACAAATGACGATACAGTATCAATGCGATCCATGAGCATCGATGAGACACCAGGTAAAGATGATTGTGGGAGTACTTGCAACAATATTGCAACTTGCTTGTTTTTTTTTTTTAGATTTCGATCGAGTAACATCGGGTTCGCCACCAAACAAAACCTACAACTCTACCAGCAACAACATCGAAAACATTCCAACACCCTCGGTGAGCAGTCGCCAGGGCCGATTCAATCCGTTCATGAAAGACATGCCAAATCTGAATAAGAGTGTAACCGTCGTAGATGAGGCACCAATTGAGGAGCCGCCAATAACCAAGTGTTTGACACCGACAAAAGACCATCCACTGAAGGATGCCGATGTGTCCGAGACGCAGTCGGAGGACTCACTATACAGTGACGACAACAAAAATGAAGCACAAATGTCTATCATCGAGGAGCCGCAGCCAGCCAGAGACGAGAATAAAAACCACTTTACCGAACGGCAATGCACCATTGTTGCAGAGGACAATCAAAATGCCAACGACTCCACCAACACTGTGAACGAGGATGACATCAACACGAGTAATGCACACACGGAGGGAACTGGAATCGTAAAGACACAATTGCCACCGGGCAAGGTGGTGCGGCGGAAAAAGACAGTAGTCACTCAAGTGCGGTCGAACAGTGGACATAGGGCGTCTCTGCCCATGATGAAGTCAGTCGAGCTGACATCGTCGAATGACAAACTTAACGCTCAATTCAACAACATGACAAGCAGTGGCACTACCGACTCATCCGAGAGATTAGAAGGTAAGTGGGAAAAAGTAAATTTAAAGAAATGTTAGGCAACATCGGTACACAGGGGGCCATACAACATGCTTCTCCATTCGTTGTATATAGTTGGGACAAACGTCAAATTTTAAAAGCGTCTCATGATGGTTTTGTACTATTGAATGCTTGCCGGGCATCTAGGCGAGGGGGAAGTAATCAGTGTATTCAAGGAACTTTTCTGTACGTATTTATGGTGAATAACTGTGTATTCAAATGTATTCGCATGTGTTTAAGTGTATTCACAAGTATTCACGCGTATTCAATGTGTAGTCAGCGTATTTTTAGTGTATTCGCATATTCATTTTTATGACGTCAGAACTGTGCTTACTTACTTACTTAGGTGGCGCTACAGTCCGGGATGAACCTGGGCCTCAACCAACATGCCTCTCCAATTAGCAGGGTCCTTAGCTAACTGCCTCCAGTTGCGCACTCCAAGTTGGTTGAGTTCGGTTTCCACTTGTGCGCGCCACTTAAGACGAGGTCTTCCTCTACTGCGTCCGACGTCTGACTGGGAATCGAAGACTCTGCGAGCCGGAGTATTGGTGTCCATTCTTTCTACATGTCCTAGCCATCTTAAACGTCCAATGCGGAGTTTTTTTTGACTAGGGGTATGTCGCTGTACAGGTCGTATAGTTTGTGGTTGAATCTTCGTCTCCATAGCCCGTCAACGCAAACGGGACCGAAGAATTTTTCTCTCGAATCGACCAAGGATTTCTTCATCCGCTTTTGATACGGTCCATGCTTCAGTGCCGTAGAGCAGGACTGGGATGATCAGGGTCTTATATAGGATCTCCTTAGTAGTTCGAGAGAGGGCTTTACTACTAAATTGCCTTCTCAGCCAGAAGAAACAGCGATTGGCAAGAGTAATTCTTCGTTTGATTTCTGACGAGATGTTGCTGTCAGAGTTAATAGCGGAGCCGAGGTAGACAAAGTCCCGTTCTACCTCAAAGTTATATCTGTCAATGGTGACGTTCTGTCCAATTCGTCGATGTTGTGTGTCCTTTCGTGTTGACATCATATACTAAGTCTTACACTCATTTACTGCTAAACCCATTTTTGCCGCTTCCTTCTCCATGCTAGCAAACGTGGCTATGACATCACGTTGACTCCTACCAATGATGTCAATATCGTCGGCGTATGCTAGTAGTTGCACCGATTTTTGGAAAATTGTGCCTCTGGTGTTGGCTTTGGAGTTTTGCACAATCCTCTCAAGAATCAAATTGAAAAAGTCACATGACACCGCATCGCCTTGCCTAAATCCCTTTTTGGTATCGAATGTGTCGGTGAGGTCGTTTCCGACCCTGATGGTGCAGCGAGAATCCTTCATCGTCATCCTACACAAACGGACGAGTTTGGGCGGTATACCAAAACTAGATGTTTCTATAAGTGCTGTCGTATGCGGCTTTGAAATCGATAAATAGGTGGTGGGTATCGATTTGGACTTCTTTGGTTTTTTCCAGGATCTGCCGAAGTGTGAAGATTTGATCGATTGTGGACTTTCCTGGCCTAAAACCACACTGATAAGGGCCGATCAGGTTGCTGGTAAACAGTTTCAGCGTTCACATATTACGGCAGATAGGATCTTGTAAGCGATGTTGAGTAGACTTATGCCTCTGTAGCTGGCGCAGTTCAGAGGGTCTCCTTTTTTCTGGATCGGGCAAACGATGCTGAGGTTTCATTCTTCAGGCATGCTTTCAACCGACCAGATTTGGCTTATGAGTTGGTGGATGTTGCTTACCAAGTCATCTCCGCCAGCTTTATAAAGCTCAGCGGAAAGGCCGTCATTTCCGGCGGCCTTATTAAGCTTGAGTTTAGATATAGCTATCCTCACTTCACTTAATGCCGGGTGGTTGGCAGTTTTCGCTGTCGTTGCCAATATTAAATGGTTCGTTCTGCCTGACAGCGGAATGTTGTTCGTCATCGCCGTTTAACAGTCTGCAGAAGTGGTTCTTCCATATCTCAACTGTGTCTCAACTACGATATTTCCTTGTTCATCTCGATAGGATTCTGTTCGAGCCTTGTAGCCTTGGCTTTGACGTTTTACACTTTGGTAAAACTTGCGAACATCGTTCCTGGAGTGGCACCTCTCTATATCCTCGATCGCGCGCTTTTCTTGCTTTTTTTTCTTCTTTCTGAAAAGCCGATGTTCCTCCCTTCTTTGCCTATAGAGCTCAATGGCAGCTCTCGTCTTCACCTGCAGCTAAGCCTTGTAGGCCTCGTTCTTGGCTGCGAGCATCTGTCGGCATTCCTCATCAAAACCAGGGGTTTCTGGCTGGTGGCCGCGAGAAACCTAGCACATCAGTTGCGGCTGATCTAATGGCTTCTTGGCATCGTTGCCATTGTTTTTCGACATTAGATGCTGGTGGTGTGTTGTGAGTCGAGAGGTTAAGGGATACGCATTGCGCGAAGGTCGTGGCGGTCTCTGGCGATTGCAGTCTTTCGACATTAAATTTTTTTCACAGTATTTCTGTTTTTTTGTGGCGTGGTGAATATCCGCATCCTTACCTTGACTACAACAGGTAGTGGTCCGAGTCGATGTTAGCCCCTCGGAATGTTCGGACATCCAAAATACTGAATGCGTGCCTTTTGTCTATCGCAATGTGATCAATTTGGTTGACTGTTCGTTGATCTGGAGACCGCCATGTCCCCATATCGAGGTGAGGAAACCGTGTGCTGGCTATAGTGGCATTTCGTTCCGTAGCGAAGTCAATTAGCCTCAGTCCGTTACCAGACGTGTTGTCGTGTAGTCTATATTTTCCGACAGTGCTGCTAAAGATGTCTTCTCTTCCTACCTTTGCGTTAAAATCTCCCAGCACGATTTTATCATCGTACTTTGGTAGTCGCTCATGAGCGCTTATAAGGCTTATGTTGGCGAATTTGGGCTTGATGCGGATTGTTACAATGCGTTCCCTAATGTCTTGAAAACATAAGACTTCTTGCCTAAGTCTGGCACTTATAACAAATCCGCATCCAAATAGTCGCTGTTTCTGCTCACTATAACACGGTCCATAGTAGATGTCACAGTTTTTCATCCTCTTTTTGCCCGGCCCATCCCATCGTATTTCCTGGATGGCAGTAATATCTGCTTCGTAGCAGTTAAGGGGTTCCGCTAGTTGTTCGCCTGCTCCTCTCCTATTTAATGTTGTTACATTCCAGGTGCAGATACGAACGTCGTTGTCCTTTTTTCGTTTAGCATGGTCGTCAACAATAATATCAGTCCTTTCCGAGGCTATTGGTTGCTTCGTTACATTGTCTTTTTTCCGTGGATGGGTAGTTAACCCAAAGCACAACCCTCAACCTGGAGGGCCAGGCCCTTGTTTTGACCCTAGGACAGCGGGCAGGAAAAAATACCGATGTCAGTAGCCCATTTTGGTATGTGAGCGCAGCCGTTGACCCATTGAGTGAGCGCCTTAGTGAGAGGACACTCCTCCCCCCTCTCTCGTTTGCTGCCACCAACGACCTTCACTTGGTTTTCTTGGGATTCCTAAAAACCTTCGGATCTGGGGGAGTGTCTTCCAAAGGGAATTAGATGTATCTGTATTCTGAGAAGTAGTGCTGATTAGAGACTCTCCAGTTCTAAATCAGATTGATTATGTTCTGGGAGGAAAGCGTAATATCTAACACTTCTTGCCTGATTCTGGTTATGAAGGTAGGGAGGGAGCCCAATTACAAATGGGGAGGTTTGTTTCTAAAATACATGATCAAAGAGGAAGCCGCTTTGGAGTGGTGAAGGTTAATCTGTAAGAGTTCCATCATTGGAACTATTTATAGAGGCCATTACCACTGTGTTGTTGTCTACGTCAGAATCGGACGCTAGGAGGTCTAACTTAAGAAACTTTGACGAGTACCTTCAAGGCAATGCTGGAAATCTATCTTAATTTTCCAGGAATGACTAGTAAATGAGAAGTCAACACATTTGTCGCAACTATGTGGCATTCTGTTATCATCAGCCCTATCGAGGTATCCGTCGGAGCGGACAATTTTCTGCAACGCATACTTCGTCGGAAGTTTAAATTTCATTCGAAGTATGTGTCATCGGAAGAAAAAACTACACAAATGCAATTCGTAAATAAATTCCGCGAAGAATTTGTGTCGGAGGAAATCGGAAAAAGAAATGCACCTAGCTGTCAAAAACTGCACGAAAAATGCACCTGAACGCACTTCAACGCAACGCGTTACAAAATGTCGGAAAAATATTCCGAACAGCTTTTCGGAAGAATACCTCGAAGCAAAAATCCTCCGAATCTTACAAAATCGGAGATTTTTCCGCTCCGACGGATACCTCGATAGGGCCGCATATCTTAGAATAGCACAACGTGTTCCAGTGTTCGATTCCAGTGAAGAGTGCGACCACATAGCAGAACATAGGTCGTTCATGTGAGGCGAACTTTAAAGCTCAGGCCGATTGTTTGCTTAGTCTGTTACAAGAAACATTTTTTGGTGCTGAACAATGGTACAGTTTATGCTCATATTGGGTGGGAAATAATTGTCTCCTGTCAGTGTCAGTGAAGTTATCTCATCATTATAACATTGATTCTAAAAAACTTTAAAAAAAAATAGAATCGTTAACCCGTTGGACGGGCTCAGTGGCGCGGTGGTTAGTGCGATTAACTGCCTGAATAATTTTTCATTGGCCCTTCTCTGGTGATAATCTGATAAATCATCCGATTAGTATCAATTGACAAGAAAAGCTTATCTCAACTTAGCCATTCGGACTCGGCTTTGAACAGGAGATCCCGCTATCGCGCAAGAAGTAATGGGTGATCCATTTCGAGGTTCCCTACTTTTTTAAAGAAAAAAACACAGAAAATTCAAATTTAATGGAGAATGTTTATTATCATTTGAAAGAACATTCTTTGGCATTTATTTTTTGAAGATTATGTCTATCAAATGTTGGCCGTTGCTACGTCGCAGATGGTCCATCCGGTGAGTCCAATTTTCGATCACTCGTTCGAGCATTTCGACTGGTAACTGGCGAATGACACCCGTGATGTTTTCCTCCAAGGCCTGAATCGAAGCGGGTTTGTCGGAATACGCTTTTGACTTTACATATCCCCACAGGAAAAAGTCTAACGGTGTGATATCACACGATCTTGGTGGCCAATCGACCGGCCCAAAACGTGAAATTATGTGCTCACCGAAATGTCCTCTCAAGAAGTCCATTGATTGATGCGATGTGTGGGAAGTGGCGCCGTCTTGCTGAAACCAAATGTCGCCGAGATCACGAGCTTCAATTTCAGGCATCAAATAGTCGGTTATCATGGTCCGAGTTGCTGCGAACGGCGCCGAATCGACTCTCCACGGTCTTCGTGTACACTCTCAGCTACGGCCGCTATATTTTCTTCACAGCGTGCTGGACGTGGTCTATTCGGTCGAATATTATCCAATAATGAATGCTGGGTCTCAAAATGGGTGATGGTGTTGCGAATAGTACGCTCAGTAGGCCGATTATGTTGACAATAAGTTGAGCGAAGTGCACGAAACACATTCCTCACAGAACGTGAATTTTCATAATAAAGTTGAACAATTTGTAAACGTTGTTCACGCGTAAGTCGTTCCATTATGAAATGCCAAACAATACTAAACCAAAATAACATGACAGCATAACACGACTCACACGTGATCTGTCGAAAAAGGCTATTGAAAAAAGTATATCTACTTGGATCACCCTTTACAAGCTCACACATGACTGGTTGTGAAAAAAAAACTGGTCCCTGAGTACTAACGAGCCTATTGCACCAAACATTTTATTTCGTGGACTGAAGCAGTGATATATATAACAACACTTTCAACTTTCAGAAGACGGCAAACATCATGTCGAAGTAGCCCTTCCCGATTGGGTAATTGTCGGCGAATCAGTCCTCATCCGGCCATACAACACAAGTGGACTCATCAGTTTTGTGGGCCAAACGCACTTTCAAGGTGGCACCTGGATCGGTGTTGAACTTGACACCCCAACTGGCAAGAACGACGGCAGTGTGCAAGGCACTCAGTACTTTCAGTGCAAACCGAAGCATGGAATTTTCGTGCGTTTCGACAAGCTTATCCTAGACAAACGAGGCAAAGCAATGCGTCAATACAAGGCCGAAAAAAATTCCATTAAAGGTAAGATTTAGAGTCGTTGAAATATCCCCAAAATATTAATTGATTTCGTTTTCTTTAGATGCCAATATGTCTCGATCACGAAGCCGCGGTGAGGCCATAAACACGCTCGGCACGTCGCGCAAATGATTGTATCCGAAATGTTCGCATCAGGTGCAGCGTCTCCACTGTTGGGGAGAAACTGACGAGCAGCTACCTACCGCCATTACCAGGTCTTGCAATAAAACAGCTGCCGCCAAGAATGCAGGCCGCACCAATGCGAACATTTCTTCAAACACAAAGACAAACACCGCCACAGTAACGCGCAACTACAACCGGCGTTCAACTGCATTCTAAACCGAAACGGGACAAACAAAAGAGAACGCCAACGCGTCTCGCAACAACAACAAAATGAAACAAACGACAACAATTAACTAATTTGAAGCGCTTAGTTTATTCTATTTTTTTAGCATAATTAAAATTAGCAAGTACTCTTAAATAGAAAAAAAAATACAATCCTGTAGAGGGAAATACAAAAACAAAACACAAGTTCTACAGGAACTACCGCTACTAATGCTGAAAGACAGATTCATTATTATTTTGTTTGTGAAAAGCAATTAACTATAACTATAGTGTGAGCATACGATATTTATAAAATTAGGTTTAGATCGTCCTTCGACCACTCAGTGTGTGTCGTATTTATGTTCTTACAAGCGACTTAGATTGTGTTATCCTGCTTTTATACGTTTAAAAATGTTTTTTTTTTTTTTTTAATTTTATGTATTACAAAACTATAATCGTAGACCGTTATGTTCTCTATTTTGTTTTAATTTAATTATTACTTTGTGTATACAATTCAGAGCAAATGCGCATATAGATATGCCTCTGTTCCTCTCCCTAATTTGCTTCCAAAATATTAAACTAAACAAAAAGAAAAAAAAAAAGATTTTTAAAAGGAAAATTAGTAATTTGTGATTATTATACAAATGCGTTATAGATGTTTTATTTTTTATTTTTTAAATAATAATTTTACAACCAAGTATTTTGTAATATATAGTGATGAAATGTTTTATTTTTTTTTTGTTTTTATGTAGACTATTGAGGTTAAAAACAAAACAAAAAAACAAACGAAAGAAACGAAAAATTTGAATTAAAGTAAAAACTGTTATGTGATCTATTTTTAATTTAAAACTTTGTGTTGTTTTATTATTTCTTGCTTTGGTTTGCTTTTTTATTTCAGTTGTGAGTATTCTTTTATTTTGATTCTGTTACAGCAGGTTTGGAAAATGTTTTCATTTTTATATATTTCGTACTGACAAGGTATGTAAGGAATATTATTAGGTACATAGGTTAGAAGTCTGCTTAGATGGTGAGATTGCTTTTAGCTTAGAAGGACATTTCTCAAAGGGCAGGAGTTTTGTTTTTTAAATTTTGATTAGGTTAGGTTGGTGGGTTGATGAGGCAGACGGTGTGTGTCTTCCCTCATCGCACTCAATATAGACCCATTGTGATGCCCGTTGGGGGTTCACTTGTGTGGTTGGTTTATTCATTGTCCCGTTACTGTCCATTGTTGTTAGCCTCTTTCCAGCCAACCAGATGTTGTTGCAAACCTGAAAAGATTAGGGAGAGGGATTTCGGATGGATCCGTGAGGTCATGGAAAATGTATTTTCCTAAGGTTCTCATTCTTAATTGGCTGAGACCTGGACAGTGGCACAGAAAGTGGAGGGTATCCTCGTGTATTTCTTCAGAGGTCATCATCTATGAGACGCATTTTCAGTTTGTGGCTTTTTAGTAAGTTGTGTCCAGTTAGAATCCCAACTAAAGTCGAGACAGATTTCCTGTTTCTTCGAAGTAGTTTATGGGATCTGGCTTTATCATACTCAGGCCACATCCTTTTAGAAGTTTCACAGGTGGGAACGGAGATCCACCTGTTTTTGGCAGTAATCAGTGTTTTCTGTCCCACCCGAGATTTGAGGTCACATAGTGGTGGTTTGACAGACTAGTCTGCTTTCCTGTCAAATTTCCTGTTTCTTCGAAGTAGTTTATGGGTTCTGGCTTTGTCATACTCAGGCCACATCCTTTTAGAAGTTTCACAGGTGGGAACGGAGTTCCACCTGTTTTTGGCAGTAATCAGTGTTTTCTGTCCCACCCGAGATTCGAGGTCACATAGTGGTGGTTTGACAGACTAGTCTGCTTTCCTGTCAGATTTACTGTTTCTTCGAAGTAGTTTATGGGTTCTGGCTTTGTCATACTCAGGCCACATCCTTTTAGAAGTTTCACAGGTGGGAACGGAGTTCCACCTGTTTTTGGCAGTAATCAGTGTTTTCTGTCCCACCCGAGATTCGAGGTCACATAGTGGTGGTTTGACAGACTAGTCTGCTTTCCTGTCAGATTTCCTGTTTCTTCGAAGTAGTTTATGGGTTCTGGCTTTGTCATACTCAGGCCACATCCTTTTGGAAGTTTCACAGGTGGGAACGCAGTTCCACCTGTTTTTGGCAGTAATCAGTGTTTTCTGTCCCACCCGAGATTCGAGGTCACATAGTGGTGGTTTGACAGACTAGTCTACTTTCCTGTCAGATTTCCTGTTTCTTCGAAGTAGTTTATGGGTTCTGGCTTTGTCATACTCAGGCCACATCCTTTTGGAAGTTTCACAGGTGGGAACGGAGTTCCACCTGTTTTTGGCAGTAATCAGTGTGTTCTGTCCCACCCGAGATTCGAGGTCACATAGTGGTGGTTTGACAGACTAGTCTGCTTTCCTGTTTCTTCGAAGTAGTTTATGGGTTCTGGCTTTGTCATACTCAGGCCACATCCTTTTGGAAGTTTCACAGGTGGGAACGCAGTTCCACCTGTTTTTGGCAGTAATCAGTGTTTTCTGTCCCACCCGAGATTCGAGGTCACATAGTGGTGGTTTGACAGACTAGTCTGCTTTCCTGTCAGATTTCCTGTTTCTTCGAAGTAGTTTATGGGTTCTGGCTTTGTCATACTCAGGCCACATCCTTTTGGAAGTTTCACAGCTGGGAAGGGAGTTCCACCTGTTTTTGGCAGTAATCAGTGTTTTCTGTCCCACCCGAGATTCGAGGTCACATAGTGGTGGTTTGACAGACTAGTCTGCTTTCCTGTCAGATTTCCTGTTTCTTCGAAGTAGTTTATGGGTTCTGGCTTTGTCATACTCAGGCCACATCCTTTTGGAAGTTTCACAGCTGGGAAGGGAGTTCCAGTTATCAGTGTTTTCTGTCCCACCCGAGATTTGAGGTCACATAGTGGTGGTTTGACAGACTGGTCTGCTTGGTCAATGCTGGAGGCAGATCCTTTTCTCGCCAGTTCGTCAGCAATTTCATTGCCCTGTATGCCTCTGTGTCCGGGGACCCAGAAGAGCGTTAAATTATGTTGGACGCCAAGAACCTTTAGCTCTTCACGACAACGTTTCACAAGCCGGGATTTTATTTCGACAGCAGGGTCCATCTATATATATAAAAATGGATCTTGGTTTGTTCGGATGCTTAAAACTCGAAAACGACTGGACCAAATTGGATACTTCCTTCTGCGGATTTTTTTTCGTAATTGCTCCGCGAAGGTTTAGGAAAAAAGAAAAATCGAAAAATTCTCAACAGGTGGCGCTGTAGGCGGTCATTCCATTTGATAGCACAGTAATAATAAATAAATAAATAATTTATATGGTAAAACAACGTTTGACGGGCCAGCTTGTATTTTATAAAACTAATATCGTTGAAATTCGATTGCATAAAACGAGTATCGTTCTTGATTTTACGATACTCGTAATTTTTTACGACTGGCATTGGGCAGTCGTATAGCTTTCGTTTTCGTTGAGCTGTCATAAATTTCTCGTTTTACACAATCGCGCTTTGTCGTGACTATCATTTACTTCTGTTTCTTTAACTTGCCGTTCGTTTCGTTTTATGTAATAGAGTCCCAGAGATAGCTTTTATTGCAGCCTGGCTGTCAATAAAGATGGTGGTATCGCCAGCATTGAGGTCGCTTTGGCTGCCTCTGCTACTGCCAACATCTCGGTCTGGAAGACACTGCTATGCTCAGGGAGATGAAAGGTGCTGTTTAGCTTTAGTGTTTCTGAAAACACTCCAGCTCCAACGCCTACATCCATTTTTGGACCAACAGTGTAGATGGATATGGTTTCGGTGCCCAATTCGTTCCCCTCCCACTCCTCTCTGCTTGGAAAGATGCAGGTGAGGTGAGGCAGCATGTAGTCAGAGGATACAGCTGAGCCCAGATATCTGTGTAGAATATGGGCATGTCCTCCTGAGTTCGATTTCCAGCAGTTAAGCTGGCTTTTTCTTAGAGCACTTTTGGCTGCAGATTCTTGCATGTAAAGGTCTAGCGGTAGCAGGTTAAGGATGGTTTCCAGTCTCGCTGTTGGTGTGGTTCTCAGCGCCCACACATGCTACCCTTTGTACCTGTGTCATATTTTTCAGATGGGTGACTTTATTTGTGGATTGCCACCAGACAAGCCCCTTATATGTTAATATAGATCTCACAATGGCCGTGTACATCCATAGGATGATAAATTTTGATTACTAGTGTGAAACCTTTTATTTTTACAAAAGTCAAATTAAATTAAATCTACTTGTCCACGCTATTATTTGCATCCCCTTAGATTCCTTTGCACCATGATGAGTAATGGTGGTGACTCAGGGTTATCGCTGTTAAAATTCCGTTCAAAGTGTTTCCCATTTTCAAAAACTACGTATCGTGAATAAACGTTCAAAACACACGATCAAACAACCACAACAACAGCCGTCCAAAAAGAAGTTTCGCTTCAAACAAAAGAAACCAACAACGCGCGATCACCGACATCAAGAAGTGTAGGTTGTGGTGAGTACTTGGATGGAGGACTGGTTGGGAATACCGGTGTTGTTCGCATCATGTTACTTTTTCGTTTCATAAAATCCAATTCACTTTACACCGTTCCACACTGGTTCCTGTTGTATGGGGAGGGCGGCCAAAAATACTTCTAGTTGAGGTAGAGGCTTGAAACCTACCACAAAATTTTTATAAATTTATAGTAAGATGATGTACAAAAATCAGGCGGATCGGACCACTATATCATATTACTGTCATATGAACAATCGGTCTGAAATCAAGTGTTTGTATAGACAACTTTTTTGTTTTCCTTTATATTGCAACGCAACCTTATAATTTTTCATTAAGAACAGCTTTACGTTACCAGGGCAAGCTAAGTGAAAATCGGGATACTATATCATACAGCTGCCATAGGAACAATCAGTCTAAAATTGACAAACGGCAAAAATGTAATATTAATTTAACAACATCGTTTACTGATTTTGTTAGTGTTGTCAAACTTAATAACTTCTATGTTCTGTTATGCCCCACTAACAAATGCACTAAATGATGAGCCTGTGGATGCATATGATATGCTGTGGCAAATCTCTGCTCGTAGATGCTGCTTGTATTAAGCTCGCTACGACACAGATCTGATAGTGTTATAAAACAAGAACCACAGAATTATTAAAGATTTTTTCACAGTTCATTTGTACACGATTTAATTATAAAGTAAAAATTCAAGAAATATATTTTAGAAAAAAAAAAACATTTTATATACATTGTTCAAGTAAATCAATAGCTGATTTTAATGGCTTCGACTTTGGCTTACATAGAAGTTTTCTTTGACCCGTAATGAAAGTATCAGAGCTTACAAGCAATCAGTGAAAAGAATCGGTATTTGTCAGGACTCTTGAAATTTTGCGCGTATGCTTCAGCTTACACAATTTTATGTCTTTGTTTTTGCTTCTTCAGAAAGCTCTCCAGTCGTAGTGTCGATTTTTGTATGACATCAGGACCTTGTAATAATACCTTATGAACCGAAGGAGGAAAGTAGTACCAAGGATATTTACTGATCAGAAGTTTTGGAGTTTCTAATGCATAGTCTCCGAATTTTGCCGGAGTAATACTGTAGCCTGATGACATTGCTGGCAAAATTGTTGAGCATCTGATAATCAAGTCCTTGTCAAGGCCGTTTATATTAACAGTCATATCAGGATTGTTAAAAAAATGTTCTCGCAGTATTTCCATCGTTAGACGTTCCACTTCCACCTGTCTTAGGTTTGTCGACTATTAAACACATTTTTGTTCGAAACTCAGACTGAATATATTTTTTTCGGATTTCAAAGTTCTCTTTAGCTTTTTCAGAGCGTATTTGCCAAATTTGTTGATCTAATCTACAACAAAAAACAACAACAAACAACACTTGTAGTAGTCCGACAGACAGACCGCGAAGAATTTGTGTCGGAGGAAATCGGAGAAATAATGGCACTTACAGTTGGTCAACAAAAAAAAAATCGGAGACATGCCCATTTCCTACAGAACCCGCAAAATATAACAAAAATAAAACTCAATCAATTGATGTTAATAGATTTTGTGATTGCTTACACTATAAGCTCGTAATACAGATCACCGAAATTTGAATTCACTGGTACATACTTTTTTCAACTGAATTAAACAAAAACTCCATTAAATTTCATCTCAAAAAAGAAATCGGACACTTGAATTTGCAATTAGACAAACGTATCAAAATTTATAAAAACAATAAAAAAAAAATAAATTAGTATTTCGAAGGTAGGCCTTTGCTCTTTTTTACCGCATTCAACCTATTTGGCATTGATTGGACCAATTTTTCGCAGTAAGAAGCTGGGATTTTGTCCCATTCCGATTTTAGAGCAACCTCTAAGTCCTTTTTGCTTGAGATGGAGTAGTTTTTAAGTTGATTCTCTAGATAGCTCCACACGTGTTCTATCACATTAAGGACTGGTGATTGTGGAGGGGTTTCGAGCACATTTGGACAATTAAACAGGAGCCACATCCTAGTGTTATGAGCTTTGTGCTTGGGGTCGTTGTCCTGGTAAAAATAATATCTGTCACTAATTCCCAATTTTTGAGCACTTTGACTCAAATTATCTCTTAAAATTTGTATGTATTTGTACTAATCCATGTTCCCAATGATAAACACAAGATTTCCTGGTCCAGCCGCAGACATACAACCCCAAACCATAACTGACCCACCACCATGTTTCACAGTTGGTCGTAGATTCTTCTCCCTGAGCTCTTCGTTTGGTTTTCTCCATACATATGTTTGTCCATCAGACCGAAATAAATTAAATTTACTCTCGTCTGAGAAGAAAACACATTTCCAAAATTAAAAATCTTTGCTCTGATGATGCCTAGCGAATTCCAGTCTTTTTATTCGGTTCCGCTTGCTGATAAACGGCTTCTTTCTGGCGGCCCTTCCATGGAAATTGTTTTTTCGTATCACGATTCTTACTGTTTCCGGATGAACCTCTTTCTGCAAACAATTTTTTACCTCTGCAGTCAACTTTGGTGCACTTAATTGTGGATTCTTCTTGACTTGCTTTACAATCCAACGCTCATTCGCCTCAGTCAATTTCTTTGGTCTTCCAGATTTTGGTAAATTTTCAATGGTTTTATTTGTTTTATACCGTTTTATTATATCACCAACTGTAGAGCGACTTCTTTTTACTATTTCTGCAATATTCCGTACAGATTTTCCTTCTTCAAAACGTTTTATCACAATTTCTCGCACTTGAATTGTTGTGTAACCACGTTGTCTATCCATCTTGACTTTCTTTTGCGAATGGAATGTTTTTTTGTTTTTAAACAACATTACAAAAGTGTAACGGGATATTATGAATAAAATACAAATTTTGTTTGGCCACTAAAAATCAGATGAGAGAGCAGTATTGCCAAGTGTCCGATTTCTTTTTTGAGGTAAAAAATGAGGGTTTAAACAAATAATTATTAATAAGCTGTTTAATTTAGATGGATACATATTTATTTGCTATGGATTCGAAGAAAGAGATCACGGATTTAAAAAAAAGAACTAACATGAACACCATGACTGTTCTATATATCGTTACTTAGCGTGAAGAAAGGGCAACAGCTGGTGTCCGATTTCTTTTTTGATCAACAGTAGCTGTCAAAAATTGCACGAAAAATGCATCTGAACGCACTTCAACCCAACGCGTTACAAAATGTCGGAGAAATATTCCGAACAGCTTTTCGGAAGATTACCTCGAAGCAAAAATCATCCGAATCGCACAAAATCGGAGAACTTTCCGCTCCGAAGGATATCTCGATAGGGCCGAATACCTTTATTTATAATATTAATTCCTTCTTGCTATTCTTGAAGAGGACAGTTAGAGCAAAACAAAAACAAGAATACAGTTTAGTAGCTAGACCAATTATGAAAAAGTGTTGATACATTTAAAGTCAAAATTTTAACTTTGACATTTTTATTTTTGACCTATGGGAGGAACCACTGTGCGTTCCAAAAGAAGTTCCACTTAAAAAAAAATGTTGTGCTTGAGTAAAGTGTGATATTGGTGTGATTTGTGCTACCCCACCTGCTTCAAACATATAGCCGGTATCAACTGTCAAAGTTCGGAAGTCCCTAATAGAAGACCCTTTAAAAAATTTGCTTCCGGAAATATTACGCATACGCCCGGGGAAACCGTTTTTTATTTGAGGTGAGGATACATAGATATACAAATGAATTTGACTCTGCAATGTCGTAGGTTTCTATTTTATGATATACGGCGAATAAAAGCAACAGGGCCATATTTTATAAAACGAATACCGTTGAAATCACTTCGTTCTCGTTGAACGATTCGATTACATAAAACGAGTATCGTTCTTGATTTTACGATACTCGTAATTTCTTACGACTGGCATTGGGCAGTCGTATAGCTTTCGTTTTCGTTGAGCTGTCATAAATTTCTCGTTTTACACAATCGCGCTTTGTCGTGAATATCGTTTACTTCTGTTTCGTTTACTTGCCGTTCGTTTCGTTTTATGTAATAGAGCCCCAGGCTACTAAGGAAGTATATTTTATAAAACAATTATCGTTGAAAGTACTTAATTATCGTTTAAATGCGACTACGTAAAATGAAAATCGTTCAAGATTTTACGATACTCGTTTTTTTACTCTTGTCAATTGACTGCCGATTTGCCTTTCGTTCTTGTTTAGTTCAAGCTTTCTCGATTGGAACGAAAACGTGATCTTCGAATATAGTCGCTCCTTATTATGACCATCGTTTATATCAGTATCGTTGACTTGCAGTACCATCAGGATTTAATATTGGACATTCTTCAATATAAGAAAAATGGCAGATTGTCACGTTCTGTCAGGTTTTACTAAGCTATACTGTTCTGTTCGAAGTTCATCATCATTAAACAAAGCTTTTATGATATTTTTAATTTTTTGTGTATCAATTCTCCCACATATCCAGTCTTCATTTACATTTTTCGGCCATTAAAAGAACGCTTAAATCTTCTGAAATGGTGTGTGAAGCTTGGGAGTTGATTGCTTATACTCCTTGCGAAAATTGTTCCACGAATTTTGTTGTTGTCATGATACGATTACTACAGATGTGTCCTTGCGCCATTAGCATCGATGACGTAGATGCGCAGAACGAGAAAAAAATAGAAAAAAACACATGCGTGTATAATGCGCCGTTAAATAAATTAGATCACTAGACTCCGATAGTATCTCAAGACGATGACGGACTAAGAATATCAATGTAGCTTCTGACCAAAGAGATTTTCTTAAAAGTCTACTAAGGAAGGCAATAAATCACTTCCAAGTGAGTTTAGCGCAAGGGTTTTTAAATAACGCGGTAGTAATTAAGATGATTGGCAAGGATACTGCTGATGCGATAACGAACGCCATTACGAATATCGTTGAAATTCGATTACATAAAACTAGTATCGTTCTAGGTTTTTTGTGATACTCGTAATTTCTGAAGACTGGCATTTGGCATTCGTATAGCTTTCGTTTTCTTTAAGATGTCATAAATATTTCTCGTTTTACACAATCGCACTTTGTCGTGACTATCGTTTACTTCTGTATCCGTTACTTGCCGTTTTATGTAATAGGGTATAAAATCATTTATCCCGCACCGGGTAAAGAGTTACAAACCAGAGGCAAACGTAGTATGATTCGAGCTGCAAAGAGGCTGTAAAGTTGAAAGAATTAAATTTTCGGTCCTATAAGGCTAATCCTACTAAGGAAAACCGTTTAAAGTTCAAACGAGCCAGAAACAAACAACAAAATGAGAAACAAACAGAAACTGAGACAACAAATTTAACTTTGTCCCAAAGGTAGCTAAAACGTCTGGTCGTTTGTAAAAATCATTACGAATTGGACCTTATTATAACGATCATTCCAGCTGGCACCTCTGAAGATAAAGTCAAGCTGCTTGCTGCTCATTTTGCAGCCAGCTCCATGTTGCCAGATTGTGCCCAGTCTCCTCCTGTACATAGAACTTATAACATTTTTTGATGCCAATCTCCCAATCCATACTCATACAGCCACAAGAGTATTAATTGAATTCAACATTCACAAATCGTCTGGTCCAAATGGTATCTCCCCCATAGTTCTTCCACCACTGCGTATGCTTTTCCATCTGTCCTATTCATAAAGACAACATTTGTGCCCGTCTATAAAAAAAGCCGAATCTTCCTTCTCTCTAAAGTCATGGAAACGCTAATAAACCGTAAGCTTATGAAATATCTTGAAAAACGAAAACTCCTCAATGGCCGACAGTATAGTTTTCTTAGCAACAGGTCCGCTTGTGATATGAAGAAATATCTCACCTAAAAGTGGAACCAATAAATTAGACAGATAGAGTTTCTGCATACCATCCTGGTGTAAACCAAGAGTACCTATCTTTGCATTGCAAAAGATTAGGCTCTATACTTTGCCCTAGATTCACAATGGTGGAGAAAGCAATGTTGTCAAGGCATTTGACAGGGTTTGGCATCAAGCCCATTTGTCGAAAATGCATGCATTTCGAATCGATGAAAATAATTTTCTATGGATTAGAAATTATATTTCGAAACGTTCAATTTAAGTTATTTTGGACGGTTTCAAGTCTACAACACACCAAATAAATGCTGTGTTCCTCCAGAATCAGTTTTGTCTCCAACTCTATTTCACATTTCCAATTCATTCCTTGACCTTTAATGACCACATATTCCCAGTTACTAAAAACGCTTCGAAATGTCTAGGTTTCCTTAATCGATGTAAGAAATATTCGAACCCTTCTGATCTGTCCACAATATATACAATTATACACCCTAAACATGAGTTTAACGGCCACGTCTGATCGGGTGTACCAAAAACAACATTGCACCTCCTAGATAGGATTCAAACGAAGAAGAAAACTTATAGGAGACATTTGAATAGCGAACTCTTTAGTTTCGAGCGAACATCGTCGAAATATCTCCTGCCTAACCTTGTTTTATGGCAATTTTGACAAAAAATGCTCAACCCATTCAACAATTCAGCCGCAATACTCGTTACGCTATGAATGCATAGCGTAATCACTTCACTTCGTTCTCGTTAAAATTTGATTACATGAAACGAGTATCGTTCTTAATTCCACGATACTCGTAATTTCTTACGACTGGCATTGGGCAGTCGTATAACTTTCGTTTTCGTTGAGCTGTCATAAATTTCTCGTTTTACACAATCGCGCTTTGTCGTGATTACTTCGGTTTCGTTTACTTGCCGTTCGTTTCGTTTTATGTAATAGAGCCCCAGTTTACCCTCAAGTTTATCTTCGGACGGGCTATGAAATATAGAGATTTATTCCTAAACAGAAAAACACGAATGTGGAAACCTCAATTTCCTTAATTCCTGCGCTGTACTCAAACTCTATAAGGGTATTCATAAAAACTTTAGCGCGTGCTAATTATAAAAAAATGCAAAAGTACTAGGTTCGATTCCCAGTGAAATCAACATGATTTTCACAAGTCCTTCTCATCCGAGAAGTGCTGATTATCATGAAAATCTCGTTTCTTAGATGTTCGGATTCGTCTTTTAACTGTTGGTTACTGACATCGTGCAAGAACGTGTGAGAAAAGTATTTAGTCTTTACGAGCGTGTTGGGCGTAGAGTTTGTATTTATAGTTTGTTAGCACTATAAAACTAGAGATATCCGGTATCGTAAACGGTTGACCAAAATAGGTTTTCTTAAAATAGAGGATAAATTAAATAGATGGAAACTTATTGCGTCAAGACAAACCAGAAATCAAGTAGGGAGGGTTGGACTTGCCACAAAGGAGTTTGCAGGTAAATAGCTAACTCTGAGCTTTTTTAATATTTTTTAAGCTATGATATGTCTGTAGCCTAAAGATTTTCGTATGTTGTGTTAAAATCATAAATGTCCGTAGCGATCGGAAAAAAAATCTTAAGAAATCCTTCTAAAATTACCGCAAGTTATTTTATTATAATTAATAATTTATTTTATGTATACAACTTTTGAGAAATGTTCAAGTAGAAATACATAAGTGTAAAAGATACTGTTAAGGGCTATTATGTGCTTTCTTTCTGTTCACTAGTATTCTAACTAATTGTAGTTTAATTAAAAGCAAGTAATTCATTAACGAAGCAGCATTTACGTAGAATATCATTTTTGTTTATAACTATTAGCCGGAGTGCTATTTCATTCCGCTCAGTGGCTCTATGTGCAATATTTTTGTTTTACTTTTATAGAATACTTATACATTTTGCTTAATTTTGTTATTAAATTCGTGACTGGTAAGTAAATATTAATAAAAAAAAATAAATACTTAGGAATAGAACATAGAGAACACCATGTAGCGCAGTAGATAGTGTAGAAGGTCCATAATTTTTAAGAGTGCAATACACACAATTATTATTATTATTAAAAAAAAATATATTAAAACAAAATATTCATTTATTATATTTAAAATGGAAAAAAGGGATAGATATTCAACTATCATAACCATTAGGGAAAAGATCTGCATACAAATAACCATTATAAGAATATTCATTACAAAAAAAAAACTGCACTAATGATATCCTTTAGACGAAACTAAAAATGAAAAAAAAAAACTTTTTAACGCAATCGGCTTTGCTTCACATTCTGCCGTACAATCCTTACACCCTTAGAGTGGCATAGAGACATAAGACATTAGGTGAGTTGTGTATTATTATTACCTAGATCTACTTAGAAACATTTGCATTTGCTAAAAGCCCATTCGCCGCAGCCGCCATCTCTTTAGGTGCTAAAAAAAACATTTCGAAACAGCCGATTGGTTGTTTGTGTCTAAAAAAAAACATAGCAATAACTGCACTGCACTATAAAAAAAACACATTTACTAATCTCTGTTATTTTTCAAACAAAGGAAACAGGAATAAAAAAAGTTTAACAAAATCCGACCTAGAAATATAGCTCAGAAAATAAAACGTATTTAACAATAAGAAACAAAAAAATAATGTAATTGTCCATCCAACAAGAAACCTAAAAAGACAAAGCAAAATAAAAAAAACATTTAAACATATATTAATGTCTGAGATATTTGAAATTCGATACAATAAATTACAATTTACAAAAAAAAAGCAAAAAAAAAGTTTAACAACAAAGTTATTGTAACATCCCTGTGTAAAACTATTTAAACAAGACACACACACAAAGTGAGAACTAATTTAACAAACAAAAAAAATACAACATTTTTTGGAATCAATTTTTTTTCTACAACAAAAGAAAACGTCCAATTTTTTCTTAAATGAAAAAAGCAAAAATAAAGAAAAACATACATATTATTATATTATACATAAAAAAAAATAATTTTCTTCATTTTTATTTGTCTTATCTTCGATAATTTTGTAAAAATTTACAGAAAATAAGAATTTTTTTAAATTTATTTTGTGAATGTTAAATTTAACAATTATATTTAACAAATAGATATTATGTACGAGACACTTAAATGCAATAGACAGGTATACAGAATACAACACCAACTCCATGGAGATTATTACACATTAAAATGCACCAAGCAATATGTAACAATGTACATGCATGTATGTACTGGGTTTTCGTTGACTGGTAATTGGTTTTAGGGGATGTTGTTTTTTTTCTAAAAATGTTTTCAAAGATTTAAAAAATCACCGCGTTCAGTAACATAAATCAAATGGCAACACTCCCTCGGATTGGGTGAAATCGTCATAATAGAGTACTTCGGGACAATGTCAGTGTCAAATGCAGACTGACATTTGAATGAGAACATATTCCAAAAATCAGTACTCCCCCTATATAAAATATCTCATTGTTTTCCATCATATCTTAGGAAACAGACAACGAATTTGTGAGGGAGATAGTTTCCCGAAGTACTCTATTATAAATTAAATTGCATAGGCAAGGTCTCATGTCGCACTGAACGCAGCCCATATAAAATTAACGAACACACCTATCGTTTAAAAAACATTTTATTTTGTTACATTTTGCCAAAAATGCCGATCAAAGCCGAAACATCAATTTGTTTGTTTAATTTTACGTAGGATTATTGAAAACAATAATAGGAGCGCTCCTTTTCTGCTGGACAAACGCTCCTACGTACTTATTGGCCGTGCTCCGGATTTTAGATTTCAACTGAAAAATGAGGTAAGGAGATGTGGAACGCAAAATCTTAATAAATGGCAAGGTAAATGTCAAATTATACCAACCCTTATTTTGCAATTTCTTTTTTCCATATTTATAGATTTTTTTTACTTTTATCTATCAGAATAATTATTCTTCAACAAAAAAGTAAGAAATAACCTAAACAAACCCATAATATTAGGTAATGCTACTGAAATCAAAAACATCTTCATGACATACTTTAACGAAAATCAGCTGTTTCACTCAAGTCTGGGTGTCCATGTCTAAATTTTTAACTTGTTTCGCCAGTCAATTCCCCTCAAATGTTACGTTACTAAAATGGTCGATTGACCAATGAGAGCAGTGCACCAGCAAAGTTAGCTTGGTAAAACTGAAATCCGGAACGCACCCATTAATGGGAGAATACTATGAATTGCGATAACCTAAATGATGGCAAACAACACTAAAGATAAAAGAAAAGTGAAAATAAAATACTAAAGGAAACTGTCATTGGTTAAGAACACGTTTTATTCACGAGATTTTATTCAAAAGGTCAACACATTTTGACGTTTCTAACTAACATTCAGAAACACAATTGTATATATTATTGTTAGTGTTGCCAAAAGTGTTGTAATAACTTCATGGTTCTAATCATTACTTCATAAATCTTAACATGAAATTGACATTTCATCCATCCACCCACCGTTTTCTCTAACATCCTTCTCGATTGGAAGTAGAACCAGTTTCGTGATCGTCCGCTTTTTTATTGATGACTGCGTTCGACCATACAACTCGAACTAAATTATCACCTATAGTAAGGACTTTCAAAACCTGACCTGGTGACTACTGAAAAGGGAGACACCTACCAAAACTAGGTCGTCCCTCTGCAAATTTATTAAACTTGTCTCCACTTACATCTCACCTGAAGCTAGTGCAACTATTCTCAGCTCGACCGCTTTCAGAAGTCTTGTTGCATCTTTTGAAGTTGCCCCCACTTTGTTAGCCTGCATGTCTAAATAGTTAATAATTACAGTGATGGGATGGGACCGCCCACCAAAAGATTTTTATGGGTCAAGGTTGTTAAATCGCTAATAGGACGGAATCCAATATGCTTCCAATATACTTCCAATATGCCTCCAAAATTTGGAGAGTCTGGAGGGATAAAGTGCCATGATACCCTATGACGGGCGAATGATCGAGAACCCTATTTTAGCTGCTTATTGTAGGCTGTAACGTCATCCTTCAGAACTTTATTGGCACCTATGAAATTTGGGAAAAATTGCCATAGCGTAGTCAGTCATGAATAGCTCGTGTGCCCAGACACACAAAAAGTGCAAAATATCCTTGGTAGCTGCGATGCCCTGGACCCTTTGTTGCCCGAATGGCATTTGGTCCACCATTGTCTTGAATGGCGATGGAACTGAGAAGGAATCGGCTGGTTTTGGTGAAAACAGGTGATACATCGATGAATGTACTTTTGAACGCCCATCAATTATCCAATCGGAGAAAGTTAAGGGTAGCTTGGTTACCACCATGCAAATGTACAATTGGTTGTCTTTTTGATTGATTGGGAATCGTTCAGTGTTAGGCAGGAGAACATTTTTATACCCTATACCATAGGGGTATATTAGTTTTGACATTAAGTTTGTAACATTTTCGATAGATATACCTCAAAGTATATGGATCGACTCAGAATCGCTAGCTGCGTCGATCTAGCCAGGTCTGTCTGTCCGTCCACCTGTCCGCCTGTGTGTCACATATTTGTGGGCCTTAAGATAGTGTAATGAAATTTGGTATATAGACTCTCTGTCCGACGCAGCAGAACAAGTTCAAACATTTTTAAAATCCGCTTACTGCCACGCCCACTTTTCAGAAAAACGTTGGCCAACGGAAGGAAATTTCGAAAAAGTTTCTGAACAACATATTTAGACAATCTCAATACCTATTTTTTGTCTATACAAAGTTTTTAGCCACGCCCACTTTTTGGGGGCGTTTTTGAACACACCTCATCCAAAAATGAAGAGCAGCCCTTCGCTCCGGAGTTGTAAACCATGGTAAAGTAGCCGAAATTCGAAGCATTCCGCCATACAAATTTCACATTCTGAAATTCGGCAATCCGCTGAAATGCTATTTCAAATGACGTCCAACCGAATCATGTCAAATCAAACATTATTTTTCCCCTAAAAAAAATTTATTTTCTCCCAGAAACGTCAAATTACTCTGTAATTTGTTTTAGAAAAATCGTTCAGAAAACAAATTTAAATTTAACAAACAAATGCATAAACTTTTAATAATTAATATACAATCGTATGACATCTATTGCTTTTTCTTTTCAAATAGCTTCTGCAAATGTCATATCTTCGGAATAACTACACATGCATTGTTCAACATGGGCCAGATTTACGCGATACTCAATGTCCCTGGTATTTGCTTTATTGACTCCATACAAAAAAAAACAAGTTCCCAGGGCCTAGATTATTCTCACAGCTATTCCTGGCTCTTATTATATTCCGAATCCGAACAGTTAAGTTGAGATATGCATTTCTTGGCAGTCCAGTGAAAAAAGAATTATTTGACAGTTGGAATAAGTTTTTTTTTTGGGAACACTATTTTCAAAAATTTCGTTAATAAAATTACGGGTTTCGGTCCATTGGAAACGTACTATAACGAAAGTCGCGCACCGCTATTTGACGTTTCGTCCATAGCATACGCTGCCTAGGAAACCAATGCCTTTAGATTGTATATTCTGATCACACAGCGTAACAAAATTCGGCCAAAAACCTTCATATAAAATCTGAAGTTTAAAACAAACATACAATTCGTATCCGATTTGTCATTTTTCAGCCGAATTGTTCGTACAAACAAATATTTTCGGAATTTTATTTGTTTTTTCATCAGAATTCGAACAAAAGCTTTGGCTGTAAATCTGATGAAATTTTTGCCATCGGGTGGATGCCATTATTGTGCGAATTAAGATAAAAATATTTGGTCAGATTCGGATGCAATGCAAGATCAGCCATAGTTATAGGTTTTGTAATAGTTTGTATTTTACTAAACTGAACTTTTTTCTTTCTTGTAAAATTAATTGGGCAATATTTTTGAAATTATCTTCTTAAAGTTATTGTCAAACTAAACTCACCCTTACCTTGAACTAATGAGATTTTCGGCGTCTATTAATGTCTACAGAAGTAATTTTCACAGCTTATGTGAATGACAATTACAAATTTAGTCTCGTATATAAGAGATTTGAAACACCCATTCATTCAAATGTTGAGTTAATGATTTACGAGTAAGGCACAGTTTTTTTTTTTTGATATCCCAAAATGCGCGGCGGATAGCATTTGCCATTTGCTTGTCTTCAGAAAAGAAAAGTCTTTAGTATTAACAATTAAATGTCAACTGTCAATTTTTTAAAAACAAATCAAAAATTAGTATTCTGACTGTAAAGGGTGCATTGGCATTTATGGTGCACTGCTGTTTTGGGAATAGAGCTTAGCTTACACGACCTACTAAGGAGTATTTATTAAACAAATCTATTGGCTATTTCCGAAAATCATTTAAGGTCAGATTTGAGCTGACATTCGGAATCAGTAGAATTACAATCTTACGTGTGCCACAAATATATTTTTGCACCTATAACAGATTTCAGAAGCTTCTAGGTAATATTCGTGTTCCACTTACAGATCCCTCAGAGATCTTCATAGGTCGAACACGATTCCTCACTTGGTAAAGCTGAGAATTTCTGTACTATGCTAAGACTAAATTTTGTTGGATTCGTCTTCTCAACCTTTCTGCTAAAATAATGCATTTGGTTATTTTGTGAAGGGAATTCATCATTATTATTAGCTGCGAAGTAAGTGAACCTTACATTCAGAAAAAAATTCCTCTCTGCTGAGAATGTTGTTCCACTAAATCTCAGCTATGGCAGCGAAGGAAATGTTTGAGTGATCTGCAAGGGCGCGGTTACGGCCAACGATAGTAAGCGAGTGCGCTAGTTAACGCTAGTCCGCGCCAGTCCGAGCTAGTCCGCGCTAGTGCGCTAGTAAAAAAATTGTGGACGATTGCTCGCGCTAGTTGAAGCTATTGAACTTGAAAATCAAATGAAATTACAAGCTTGGACTAGTGCGGACTAGCTCGGACTAGCACGAATGCAAAAAGAGTGATCTGCGACCACATTATTGATTATACATACATTAGATTTACTAGCGCACTAGCGCGAAATAGCGCCAACGGTCATAAGCGGTCATAACCGCAGGCTAAGTGGAACATTTGTTTACTTTTAATTTTAATTTTACTTCGACAAAATACATTAAACCCCCCTTACACCTTATAGCTAAAAATCAACTTCTCAAGCCAATTATTTTAAATGAAAACCCAACTTATCACTGAAAACCAACAATCCATAATGCACAAATACTGAAAATACATAACAGAATAATTTGTAACGCCTTAAAACAAAGGCTAAGCGCATCTTTTTCACAACACAACATCAATGAGCTTAAAGACTTTCCTCCACAGCCAAAAAGGCTTTCGAAAAAATACCAAAGCTCAAAAACCATCTGATTCAAAAACAAATAAAGTATTTTTTTAATAAAAAAAAAATAAATTCATCAAATATTTATATATATATAAAATCTATTATATACAATTAGCAAATTTATTAAGCTAATAATCGTGTGCTTTTTGATGGTAATTTTAAAAGAATCTAACAAAAATAAAACAATTATTCGAACAAATTCTAATGAGTAACATTTATTGAAATGAATTTAAAACACAATAAAAAAACAACAACAGCTTTTACAAGGCCCGTAGTACAGCTTGTGTCTACAAGTTTTACACTTAATCTATTTACACACACACTTAAACACACTCACACAAAAATAAAAATAAATACAACTTTATTAACGAAAGCAAATGTTTTCCTTTTGTAATTTTTCTGCAATTGTAAAATATTATTATATATAACAAAAAAGAAAAACAAAATATTAATACATTTACAAATAAAAATAATTATTAAAATATAAAAATAAAAATATTTTAGATACGTTACAAAGCCCTTTAATGGCGGGAGTCCAGGAATTCAAAAGCCTGTTTGCAAAGTTGTAAGAATTATTCTAATTATAATTAAACTTAAAAATAGCAATTTATTGATTATTTTTTTTAACCACTTAAAGCTAATAAGCGCAATTAATAATTTATTTGGAATATTATTTTTATTTTTGAAGAAAAAACAAGCAGTTTGATGGAAGAGTGTTACTACATAATATCGTTTAATTGTTCTATTTGTGAAAATTTATTGTGAAAAAAATGTGATGATGAAGCAAATTATATAAAATGTATTTATATATTTATTCTTTTTGTTTCGTTTAAGTTGGAAATATGTAACTGAAATCACCAATAAAACAAAACAAAACAAGAAATCAAACAACAAAAAGAAAAACATTTTTTTGAGAATAATATAAATTTTAATGTAACTTTAGTTTAACTATACGTAATTATAAAAAAAAGAAAACAACAAGTAAATTAAATTTAAATATTATTATGTAAAAAAAAAAAACAGAAAACAACAAAAATCATACAAAGAAAATAATAACAATACAAAAATAAGAAAACACATTTTTCGATGTCTTAAAGAAATAAATGAGAGTCAACCAGTAACTAGTAAGTTTTATTTTTTTATATTTTTCACAGGATGTAGGTGCATTTTTCTAAAATGTTTCTTTTATGACTAGCTCACGCTGGCCCCTATTATAATAACGAAGATTTATTCTAGAAGTGAAGCAACGGGTGATCCAAGTAGCGATACTTTTTTCAATAGCCTTTTTGACAGATCACGTGTGAGTCGTGTCATGCTGTCATGTTATTTTTGTTTAGTATTGTTTGGCATTTCATAATGGAAAGACTTACGCGTGAACAACGTTTACAAATTGTTCAACTTTATTATGAAAATTCACGTTCTGTGAGGAATGTGTTTCGTCCACTTCGCTCAACTTATGGTCAACATAATCGGCCTACTGAGCGTACTATTCGCAACACCATCACCCATTTTGAGACCCAGCATTCATTATTGGATAATATTCGACCGAATAGACCACATCCAGCACGCTGTGAAGAAAATATAGCGGCCGTAGCTGAGAGTGTACACGAAGACCGTGGAGAGTCGATTCGGCGCCGTTCGCAGCAACTCGGGCTGACGTATGGAACGACTTGGCGCATTTTACGTCAAGATCTTAAATTGAAAGCTTACAAAATACAGCTTGTGCAACAACTGAAGCCGCTCGACCTTCCCAAGCGACATCGCTTCGCTCTATGGGCTCTTGAAAAGTTCCAAGAAGATCCGACGTTTTCGAGGCAAATTTTGTTTAGCGATGAGGCCCATTTCTGGCTCAATGGGTATGTAAACAAACAAAATTGCCGCATTTGGGACGAAGAGCAACCTGAAGAGATTGAAGAACTGCCACTTCATCCAGAAAAACAACGGTTTGGTGTGGTTTGTGGGCCGGTGGAATCATCGGTCCATATTTCTTTAAAAATTATGCCGTCGCGAACGTAACCGTCAATGGCGACCGTTATCGTGCCATGATAACCGACTATTTGATGCCTGAAATTGAAGCTCGTGATCTCGGCGACATTTGGTTTCAGCAAGACGGCGCCACTTCCCACAAATCGCATCAATCAATGGACTTATTGAGAGAACATATCGGTGAGCACATAATTTCACGTTTTGGGCCGGTCGATTGGCCACCAAGATCGTGTGATATCACACCGTTAGACTTTTTCCTGTGGGGCATATCCCCATAAAGTCAAAAGCTTATGCCGACAAACCCGCTTCGATTCAGGCTTTGGAGGAAAACATCACGCGTGTCATTCGCCAGTTACCAGTCGAAATGCTCGAACGAGTGATCGAAAATTGGACTCACCGGATGGACCATCTGCGACGTAGCAACGGCCAACATTTGATAGACATAATCTTCAAAAAATAAATGCCAAAGAATGTTCTTTCAAATGATAATAAACATTCTCCATTAAATTTGAATTTTCTGTGTTTTTTTCTTTAAAAAATTAGGGAACCTCGAAATGGATCACCCTTTATATATTCAAACAAATTATTGAGTCAGGGTAGCTAAAGAGTGGTGCAAATCATCGTTTGTCAAAAACCATTTGCTTGTCGTTAGTCCGGCATCACTCATTTACTCATTTCCGGCACAACTAGTCTACAAAAAATTCCATTGCAGCTCGGGCAGCGGACAAAAATCTATGAGAAATCAGGAAGTGAAATTTTATCTCTGACAAGATGTTGTTGTTAAAGTTAAAATGCGTCACCTTGTCTAAATCGAACATTTCGGTGAGGTCATTGCCGACCCTGATGTCAGCGAGAATTCTCCATCGCCATCCTTCACAGGCGTACGGGTTTGGGCAGTGAAGTAAAACTAGACATGACTCTCTAGATGCTATTATATGCGGCTTTGAAATCGGTAAAATTCTTAGGGTTTTTTTTCCAGCGGGGTGACTTTGAAAACGATTATCACTCAAACGATAGTCGAGACCTCATGAGCAATTGCTCAATAATCGTCTGTGCTTTGACAATTATTGTTTTAAGTGAAGCAAATAAGGTGATATCGCCGACAGTAAAAACGACTATTGATCTTACGTGATGCAAGATGTACCGTCGAAATGTTATCCTCAAACGATAATCAGTTGTGGACATTCCTGCCGAAGGTTAGGTTAGGTTATGTTGGTGTGTTGATAAGGTAGGCGGAATAGATACGTCTTCCCTCACCACACTCAGGTCGATATAGACTCATTGTGATGCCAGTTGGGGGTCCACTGTCCATTATTAGTCCCTTTCGAGCCATCCAGATGTTGTTGCAAGCCTGAATAGATTAGAGAGTGGCATTTTGGATAGTCTTGGAAAAATACTTTCCTAAAGTTCTTTTTCTTAGTTGACTGTGTGGTCTGTTGGGGCTATGCTCGTGTATTTCTTCATAACCGCAGCCTTACAAAGATCATCATATATAAGATGCATTTTCAGTTTGTGGCTTTTGAGTAATTTGTGTCCAGTAAGTATCCCCAGCAGGGTCACACATGATTTCCTGTTTCTTAAAAAAAAATTGTGGGTTTTGGCTTTGTCCTACTTGGGCCACATCCTCTTGGACGTTTCAAAGGTAGGGTATGAGTTCCACCTGTTTTTGACGATATTCAGTGTTTTCTGTCCCACCCAAGATTTTAGGTCACTAGTGGCAGTTTGACCGACACCAGCATTGATCTGCAGCAATGCTGGTGGCAGATCCTTTAGTCGTTCATCAGAAATTTAATTGCCATGTCGGAGGACCCAGCAGAGCTTAACATTATGTTGGACGCCAAGAACCGTCAGCTCTTCCCGATAACGCTTCGCAAGCTTGGACTTTCGACACCAGAGATCGATGATTTAATTGTAGCCAAGCCATCAATAAAGATGGTGATATCATCTGCTGGTATCGCTAGCATTGAGGTCGCTTTGGCTGCCTCTGTTACTGCCAATATCACCGCGTGGAAGACACTGCAGTGCTCAGACGAAAAAAGCTGTTTAACTTTAGTGTTTTGGAAAACACTCCCGGTCCAACGCCTATGTCCATTTTTGAACCATCAGCGGATTTTTTTGACTAGGGACATGTCGCTGTACAGCTCGTATAGTTCTTGGTTGAATCTTCTTCTCCATAGCCCGTCAACGCTATGACCAAGGATTTCTTTATCCATTTTTGATACGGTCCATTCTTCAGCGCCGTAGAGCAATAATGGGATAATCAAGTTCTTATATAGGATCTCCTTATTAGTTCGAGTGGGGGCTTTACTACTAAATTGCCTTCTTAGCCCGGAGAAAGAACGGTTGACAAGAGTACTTCTTTGTTTAATTTCTGACGAGATGTTGTTGTCTGTCAATGGCGACGATCTGTCCAGTGCACAATCCTCTCAAGAATCCGATTAAAGAAGTCACATGACAGTGCATCGCCTTGCATTAATCCCTGATGGAGCATTGAGAATTCTCCATCAGCACAGACGGGCGAGTTTGGTCGGTGTACCAAAACTAAACGTTCGGCTTTGAAATCGATGAATAGTTGGTTGGTGTCGATTTGGACTTCTTGAGTTTTTTTTTCCAGATTCTGATGAAGTGTGAAGATATAATGGCAGGTAGGAACTTTTATGCTATGTTGAGGAGACTTATGCTTTTGTAGTTTTGTGGGTCGGGCAAACGATGCTGACCTTCCATTCTTCAGACATACTTTTATCCAACCAAATTTGGCTTATGAGATGGTAAAAGTTACTTAACAAATAATCTCCACCGGCTGTATAAAGCTTGTCGGGAAGGCCGTCATTTAAAATTGCTATCTTCACTACACATAGGTCGGGTGGTTGGCAGTTTTCGCTGTGGTTGGCAATATTGAATGGTTTGTTCTGCCTGACAGCGGAATATTGTTCGTCATCGCCGTTTAACAGTCTGCAGAAGTGGTTCTTCCATACACTAATTGCTCTGTTCGACTCTGTATCCTTGGCTTTCACGTTTTACACCTTCGTAAAGCTTGCGAAAATCATTCCTGGAGTGGCAGCACTCTATATCCTCGATAGCACCATTTTCTTTCACATCACCGATTTGTAGGCCTGAAATTTTGAGCTTTTATAATGTAATTTGGTATACAGGATCCTTGTTTCATGCCGACTCCGAACGAATAATTTTAGATAACCTTCTCTTGACAATGATTGGTTGTTCGTCAGATCATCACGAGAGGAGAGCCAGTAAAAATTATTTTAGGTGTTGCTACGGCTGGGACTCGAACTTCTGAGCTACATTTTGTGTAAAAAATTTTTATTATTATAATTATCGGTAAAATTTTAAGATAATTTTGAAAAAAAAAACTTTTGATACAAAAACAAAAGTTATGACAATGCCATTTTCGAAATTTCATCCCCATAAAGCTTTCAGCCACTCCCACTTTTTGGGATATTAGTTTTTTTTTTTTTTTTTTCTAAATTCATTTTTTTATTATCTTAAAATACTAACTTAAAACTAGAAATGATTAAATCTAACTTATAATTAACATTTTTTTTTTCTTAAAACTAACTTATCGGTCCTAAGCGGGAGCTCTAAGCTTAAATTAACGGTTTTTATTTGCTTTTCAGCTTTAGTCGTTTTTATTTTTATTTTACTATGTAGATCTTTTTTTTTTCAAAGAAAAATTTAAAAAACTTTTATCAGTAACATTTTTTTGTTTTATATAAAAAAAAGCTTAATCTAGATTAAAACTAACTTAAGACTACTTAATACTACTTAAGACTACTTAAAACTACTTAAATCTAACTTAATTATAATCGGGGTGGAGAGCACTAGTTGCAAATGCCCCGAGGGGTCGCCATCCCAATCGAGTTTTGGTCCACAGGCAGCATGCAACCAGCCATATTTTACCCCAATATGGTGTACATGCCCCGCCCCAGACCTTTTTTCAAAATTTTTATTTTTCTTTATCATTAAGGAGTGGACTAAAAGTCCGCAAAGACCTGAGGAAGTGCAGAATCACTTCCCTCGTGTAGCCACCAAAATTCCGTACGCTGCTTTTCGGCATCGGTCTTATCGCGATCCGATGGAAAAAATTGTGCATCATTGGACAGCATCAATGATGCACAATTTTTTCCAGTTTTTTCTGGTATCGTAAGAAGCCCTCTGCACTGGGGTCCTGAACAGAATTGTTTCGGTTTTTTGGAAATTGATCCTCAATTTCCAATCGTCGCAATATCCCTTGATGTGATCGAAGTCACGTTGCAAAAGTATGTTGATGACTCCGATTTTCGGACCTGATCTGTACGCCACCAGATCATCTGCATACGCTATAGCGTGACTAAGGGAACCTACAAGATCACTTGTATAAATGTTAAACAATATCGGAGAGTTCACCGCCCCCTGTTGTAAACCGTTTTTAATTTCAAAGACTTTACTCGAAGTTACGTTGCCACATTTGACGACGAACTTCTTTCCCATAAGCATTTCATAAATCATATATAGCATGGGTTTACGCATGCCAAGTCTGGTTAGCTTGTAGAAAAGCCCTTCTAACCATACAGTATCGAAGGCCTTCTCAAAGTCAACCAGACAGACCCCTGTGCATTGTCCTTTGGATTTATTCCATTGGATGTCAGAGACTAGTTTCGACGCGGCATGAATAGTGTCATGCCTCGCTCGAAAGCCAAACTGATTTTCCGGGATAATTTTATTTTCCTCGACCCACTCAAGCAGAGCCCTATTGACTATCTCCTCGAATACCTTGCTTACATTCGGCAGAAGGCTTATTGACCGAAGATTTGCAGGGTTTGTTCTGTCCTTGTCCTTTTCGGGGATAGGATGTACCACCGCCGTTTTCCAGTGCACCGGATAATGTGCATTATTCAGTGCATTGTTAAACAGCGTGGTGAAAATATCGACTGCCTCTATCGACTGCCTCTATTCGTTGAATACCCTATCCCATCCCATCCTTAAAATTAATATCTCCAAAAAGTGGGCTTTATGGGCCTATAATATAGCAAATGACATTGTCACAACATTTTGTTCAAACAGTTTATCAGAATCTTTTTTTGTTTGACAAAAAACATCGTTTTTCTCCAGCATTTGCTATGGTATCCTACCCCATAAAAAACGGTTTTTGTAAGAAAACGCCCCCAAAAAGTGGGCGTGGGTTAAAATGGTCTATAGACGAAATGTTCATATTAATATAACAAATGATTCTGCATCAACATTTTTTTTCTAAATATTTAAAATTTTACCGAAAAACGTTTTTTTAATAAAAACGCCCACAAAAAGTGGGCGTGGAAAAAACTTTATATGAACGATTCTCTAAATATGCTGCTCAGACACCTTTTTAAAATTCCTTACGGTTTGGCCAAAAAATACGGCAGTGGGCGGATTTCAAAAATGTTTACACTTGTTCTGTAGGCACGGACGAGGATCCTATATACCAAATTTCATTATCCTAGCTCAAAATTTAAGGGCTAAAAATCGGTGACTGGCGAATGACACGCGTGATGTTTTCCTCCAAGGCCTGGGGCCCTACTCTGTATTTCGTTCCGAAAGTAAATCCTATTCGAAATTGCTTTTCGTTTCGCTTTTGAATTGGCACTCTGTAACACTTTCGGAATGTAAAAAAATACTACTAGATGCTTTTTTCATTTACGGATTTTCTTCCGTCGAGTCTCGATTTGAAAGAAAGAGTCTCATTTGAAAGAACATTCTTTGGCATTTATTTTTTGAAGATTATGTCTATCAAATGTTGGCCGTTGCTACATCGCAGATGGTCCATCCGTTGAGTCCAATTTTCGATCACTCGTTCGAGCATTTCGACTGGTAACTGGCGAATGACACGCGTGATGTTTTCCTCCAAGGCCTGAATCGAAGCGGGTTTGTCGGCATAAGCTTTTGACTTTACATATCCCCACAGGAAAAAGTCTAACGGTGTGATATCACACGATCTTGGTGGCCAATCGACCGGCCCAAAACGTAAAATTATGTGCTCACCGAAATGTTCTCTCAATAAGTCCATTGATTGATGCGATGTGTGGGAAGTGGCGCCGTCTTGCTGAAACCAAATGTCGCCGAGATCACGAGCTTCAATTTCAGGCATCAAATAGTCGGTTATCATGGTCCGAGTTGCTGCGAACGGCGCCGAATCAACTCTCCACGGTCTTCGTGTACACTCTCAGCTATGGCCGCTATATTTTCTTCACAGCGTGCTGGATGTGGTCTATTCGGTCGAATATTATCCAATAATGAATGCTGGGTCTCAAAATGGGTGATGGTGTTGCGAATAGTACGCTCAGTAGGCCGATTATGTTGACCATAAGTTGAGCGAAGTGCACGTAACACATTCCTCATTGAACAATTTGTAAACGTTGTTCACGCGTAAGTCTTTCCATTATGAAATGCCAACCAATACTTAACAAAAATAACATGACAGCATGACACGACTCACACGTGATCTGTCAAAAAAGGCTATTGAAAAAAGTATCTCTACTTGGATCACCCGTTAGCTAAGTTATTTTTTCTATGTTACAAACTATGTATCAAAACTAATATACTCCTATGGGATAGGGTATAAAAATGGGATGAGATAGGATAGGGTATTAAACATTAAGCGGATTGTAGCCATCTCATTTTGTTTCTTCTTTCTGAAAACCCGGTGTTCTTCCCTCTTTGTTTGCACATAGATCTTAATGCATACTAGTCGTCTGCTATCCATGCTAGTCGTCTCGCGCCCCCAGCAAGAAACCCTTGGTTTGATGATGAGTGCCGACAGATGCTCGCAGCCAAGAACAAGGCCGTGCGCTAGAGTTGAGGCTGATCGAATATGTTCTTGACATCGTTGCCATTGTTTTCGATATTAGATACGGGTGGTATGGTGTTAATGGAGGGGTTAAGAGATACGCGTTCTGCGAAGTCTGGCAATTATAACAAATCCACATCCTAATAGCCGCTGTTTCTGCTCACTATAATTCATCCCCATTTTGCCCTACCCATCCCATCGTACTTTCGGTATAGCAGTAATGTGTGCTTTAAGGCAGCTTAGGACTTCCGCTAATTGTTCGCCTGCACCTCTCTTTGTTAATGTTTTCAAATTCCAGGTGCAGATACGAACGTCGTTGTTCTTTTTTTCGTTTTGCCTGGTCGCCAATCTGTCATTCCGAAGCACAACCCCAACCTTAAGGAACATGCCCATGTGTTCAACTGTGGACAGCAGGCCAGTTAACGCCAATCAGAGTTTGCTCTCGTTCTACAACATCCAACCATCCATGTTGATCACACAAAAGATTTTAAGATTTCGTTCTGCAGAAAGTCTTGCTAAGTTTCAGTAAGGAAATTGCCCAATTCGTTTAGGCTGGGTGGCCTATATTTTTAGGGGTCGATATAAGATTGCTCGTTTTTTAAGTGGGTTTTGTCAATATATTGCATAAACAATACGTGGTGATACCACTTTTTTCTTGGCGAAGTCCTCGAAAAATTGTTTTCACTATTCCGCAACCGAATAGAAGCCGATTCCAGTCACTACAACACATACCTTAGTAAATAAGAAAATATTTTATCAAGGGGTGTTCCTACCCCTACAATGCTTACTGCTAATAACTGTAAAAGCTCAACAACGTCTGACTACTGTGGACATCATTAAATGTCGCCATTCGACTTGAAAGATCTTAACACGCTTGCAAGTACACACCATTAAAAAATTAAAATAAAAACACTCATTTGCTTATTTTATAAATTGTTGTAATTACATAATTTATTTAGCAAAGTAATAAATAATACAATTATCATGTATATGTATATATAATTATTTTTATATTTTGATTTTCGTCCTTATAAGATTTATACAACCTAACTACATTTAGAAATAAATTGTCTTCAGAACTTCCTCGTTTAATATCCGTATAAAAAAAAATGTTTTATATAAAAAAAACAGTTTTCCACTGTCATAATATAGTTGCCAATAGACTAGTTGTGAGAGAGGAGTGTATTGGCTCTCAATTCCTCCGAAAGTATTTTTTCTTGATCCAGAAATCAGTTTGCATTTTGTTCATGTATAAAAAAAAATCTCTAGTTCATGACTTAAGTAGTGATGATGCAGTCATTAGTGCACATACAATTAAAGCTTAATTCTCCTAAACACATACAGGGGCATGGACAGGCAAAAAATATACATAACTCTATATATCATAGTCATCTAGTAAAAAAAAAATAAAAAAAAAATTAAAAGAATATCTGGAACCCTATCTTTGTTCGATAAACCACTTCTGGGTCTCACTCTCCGTATCACATATGGCTACCTGTACATCATCGGCACTCCGCAATCCTCGATGATCCAGACAGAGTCCGGTTTTCAGATGCGTGAACTGTTGGTTTGCATATTCCCACTGTTCGTTAAAGTCTTGCTTGTCAAAGCATGGCGTCATGACTACTCTATAGGGAGGTGAGTCACTCCTCTGTACGGTGGCACAGCTCAATTCATTTCGTATGACACCGTCATGAGTCAGTGTGAGGAATTGCGATTTAGTTACGCGATCACCGCAGAAGAAAACACCGAGATTGTATAGCTTCTCGTTGTTTTGCTGCAGATCGTCAAGGCAAAGGTTGTTGCTAACTGCTCGGAATCTATGAAAAGTACGTAAGTAAAGGCTTGCTAGTTAGGTGTTTGGTTTACTTACTGTCCATAGGCTTTAACGCCTTTAGTTGGAATGAATTTCTCTGGATAGACATTCTTCAGGTACCAATCGAAATTCTTGCAGCGAAGTTTCTTACGAAGCATTCTTCGATGCGTAACATCGCCAATATCAGGGTGCGACTTTAAATCTGGTCGATACATGTAGAATAGGTTTATATATTCGTCCATCCAGACCATGGCCATACGAGCGGTGTTCACACCGTGGGTATCACGATCATTTGGGAATCTAAAAAGGGCATACGTTTACTACAATTCCTCATCTTTTATATGAAACTTACGCATAGGGATGGAAATCTCGGAAGACATGTCCAACACGAGAGCATGGAATGGTTTCGATAGTGCCGCCGCACTGCCAAATTCTGAAAGACATTTCAAGATTCTCACCACCCCATCCGTCCATCTATTGAGGAAATAAAAAAGCTTTTAGATGTTTGTGAATAGAAATCTTTTTTCTCGATATACCTGTTCATCATAGCTTCCAACCTCCCAGAAATACTGTCGATCGATGGCGAACAAACCGCCGGCCATTGTGGGACTATAAGTCGGACACACATCCATGGGTCGATCGCATTCACGTTTTATGCGACTGTATTCACGATCGGGAACATTGATCCAGTCAAAGTGACCATTCCATTGAAAGCCACCCACCTGGAATTGTTTATATCCATTTGTACAGTATTGGAAGTCCTTGGAGTCGATAACATCGATAATTGGGACCAGCACACTTGTGCGCGATTCCTTTATACGGGCAAGCAACGGTTCCATCCAACCTCGGATTCCCTCACAATGGGCATCTAAGAAGATGAGCGAATCTCCTGTGGCAATACGGGCTCCAGCTAATCGGGCGCGAATCAAACCCAATCTGTAACATAAAAAGGCAAAATAGTTGGTATCAGTATATTCACATATTAGAGCCTGATCTGACTTAGTCTACGTTCTAGCTACAATCCTAGCTTTTAAAATCTATCCGAGGTCATCGTTCTTGGTTGGTATTTAACAAATTACAGGGTTCGAGAATTCACTACGTAAGCGATCTCATACAAGTTCTAAGGCCTGACTAATCTCTTAGTTTATGTGTTTCGAGTTATATATTTGGCACAAGGAATGGATGGTACAATTGTACGCCGATTTGAGAGGCTTCTCTTGTCAGTTTTATACTCTCGGATGTTTGTCAGATTTCCACAAAAGTTGGGCGGTAAGAACCTTGAAAACCGCCTGCCACTTGAATTGCATCCTTTCCAAAAAAGGCGAATCCATGATTTGTTGCAACTGATGATGTCCAGCTTGAGGTTAAGAAGGAACACGATCCATTTTGGAACTTTTATTCCAAACTTTTCTAATCCTGCACAGGAATTTCGTAACGAGATACGAGATGCGCTACCATTCAACTAAACTTTTGGTCATTCCTTTGAATTTGCTGTATCATACTTCAGCTATATGAGATCCGATGTGAAGATTATTTGTTAACAAGCATTCGTTTACTAAAATCCTAACCATGCGAGTCCAAAGTGGTGGAACATTAACCTGTCATATATAGAAAAGCTTCCAGTCTTTGAGTGCAAATGCCTTAGAGCTGCATGTAGCTTCGATAGATAAAAATGAACATTCAGACTTTCGGCACTACGTTTCAAATCAAAACCCATTGGAGTAGATTATAGTATCCAGAATCGATAACTTTACTCGACTCGATCTCGGAAGGAATCACTTTGCACATTTCGCGGATGTCGCTGAAAATTAACGAAACCGCAACATCTGTATTAGAAATTAGAAATGCTTGAAAATTGGATACATTCCACTGGATACGTTCTTGTTTCTGGCTATGGCTATCTATGAGACTCAACGAACGCTCCGATAATATCTAATGTTGCAAGGAATGCAAGTCAAAGTGTAGGAACACAAATCTGAGAAACTTCATTAGAATACCAAAATGAGATAAGAATAACACAAATAGGTTGAACAGAATCAAATACTGATGAATAGACTGTGCAAAAGCCAACAATTAGTTAAGATTAAACTAGGCCCCGAAGAATTGAGTCTTGGAACATCTTTTATCGGAAAATCGTGGGACCTGCATTCACATGATCTGGTTATAGCATGATGTGCTTAAATAGGTTTGATGTGGCGAAAGCAAAAACTTTTTTACATTGTTCTACCATACCCTATTGAGGTAGGTAGTTCCATGTTTTGCACTAGAACACTGGAATGACCCTATGCATAGGCACTTAGCAAAGATGAATATTAAACAACTCTGCCTTCTCTCAAAGAGCTTGACAGTCTTGGTATACTTTTAAGTGATATGAGGCTACTTTTCGTGATTTGATAGTCGCTTATATATCTAACAAAATGGTAAAATCTTTCGCAGATTTCACATTCTCTTTCAGCCATAACAAGACTTCTTTGATCGCCAACATTTCCAATTAGAACACACTACTGTGATCAAGAGGCGATTCAAGTAGAGACTAAGATTTAGCCTCCGCCGTTGGTTTTGACTACTTCCGTATAAAAAATAAGTCGACCTTTATATACCAGATTAAGTATTTCGAAAAGTTGATAGCAGTCATGGCCTTTGGAGACGAAGATTTAACCATAAACTTTATGAGCTGTATTGCGACATTTTAGAAGACTACAACGTATAGAGCGAATGGGCATAATAATCTGTCGTGCAAAGTTTTTGATTCTCAGATGAAGACCCCATCTTAACTGGCGCCCAATTAAAGTGAAATCCCAAACTAGATGCAATTATCTATGGACATGGCTTACGATAATGAATCTCATTGAGTAACGTGCATATCACCCCAAACTGAAGCGCCACCTAAATAAGTAGGTAACCTAGTAGATAATAAAATGTGGTAACTCCTTCACAGTACATAAAAGTATTATGATAAAGAAATTAGCACATGAGTGCAAAATTTAGTCGAATTCAGCAATATAAAAATGCAAAGTGAAGTGTCCAAGCATCATCATCAAGCATCATAAAACGGCACAACAATCTAAAAATAGCTCCGTGAACTTTCAAGCCAGTTTGTGGGAATAAAAAATACACCGATTGTTAGCATTTTTATTTCGACATTGAGAAGACTTAACATGCAAATGTAGTTAACAAATGTTAACCTCTAAAATGTGGTAGACAAGCAGATCTAGTTCACAGACGACTCAATAACTTCGTTAAGTGTAATTTATTGCTGTCGATGTAAATAAAGAAACATTTAAAATGTTAGACCTATCATGGATGTAGGGATTGTATGAAAAGCGTAGAATTTGAGCGTCATTGTATAAACCATAACAATATAAACAGCTGCATTAATAAAGTGTAACAAATCGCTTAAAAAATTAATCCAAAACCAGACCTTGCGATAAGATCTTTAAATGTAGGAAAAAGTGTTGTGCTTTTGTACTGACAACAATCAAACAAATTGGGTACGCAACTGATGTATGAATGAGAAACCTGCCAACGTGAGACACAATAAATACTGTCGAACAACAAAAGATACATTGAGGAGACTTCAATACTGTTGAGGTGAAATAAGTAAGCCTGCCCTACATAGTGGTTATATTCGCAATTCAATCAATTAACTCAAACATACATGTTTACAATATACCGGTTGTATCGGCATCATGTAAGCTCGTGCTGTTTGAATGAACTTGAAAAAAATATTGCATTCAGAATATAATCGAAAAAATTTCAACTTTACATGCGCGTTAACACTTTTTAGCACAGCAACGTCTCAAAACAAAGTGAGCTTTGGTCTATTACAAGCCAACTGTTTCCTAACATAACAGTTTAAAGATCTAGACAATATTAATATACCGACCAGGCGGCATGAGCCTAGATATTCAGAAAGAACCCCACAGGCAGACCTAGTACCCTATTTCAAAAGATTGACAAGTGAGACAGATGACAGGTGACAATTAGTAAAACCAAAACTTCTCAATTAAGTTCTTGTAGTAGTAGTAGTAGATTTATTGAGACCGCAAGATAATAGGTCTGTTCCCGTACAAAATAATATTTACTGATTCTTACTGATTTTTACTGATTTTTACTTATTGCCGTTCCTGTACGCAAAAATAAGTAAAAGAGAGAGCTCACGAGAGAGCAAAAAACTACCCCTCCATAAAAATCTGTAAAAAAATTTACTGCAGAAATTTCTGTTGGTAAAAATCAGTAAACTGTCAGTTGGTATCTAAAAGTGACAACTCGCTTCTTTTGACAGGTGATTTATGTCATTTGTTCTTTAAAAGGCATACAAAATATATAATTTTACTGTTTTTTATTTAAACGCGTTCCCGTACTTTTTGGTAATTTTGTCTCTTTCTGAGATAATTTACCCCCACTCCAAGAAATTTGAGAATTTACTAATTTTTACTGAAAAAGTACGGGAACAGACCTTTTTACAATAAATATTTTTGTCTTACATAAATTAGTATTTATAAAGCCGACTTGGAATTGGTCTGGCTGTCACAGAGAGATTTCAAATTTTACATGGTTTGACGATAAAGAAAGGTAATAAAACTAGACAGTGTTTAATGAAGTTAAACATGTTCGCTCAATAGAAACATTACAGGTCGTATGGGACTTAGGACTTAGAACGAGGTAACAATATAACAAGAAAGAAAAGAAAAAATAAAAACAAAAAAAAATAAGCTGTGCACCAGTCATACCAAACTGCATGAAAGGTGAACAGAAGATTTATGTTTTAAAGAACTAATGCTTAATGAATATAATAAATCAATTGCAGTTATTTTGCAAATGCTATTGACAGGTGGCAATTAGTGAAATGGAAACTTCTCAATTAAATTCCTGTCTCATAAATAATTTGACAATTGTCAAGATTTCAGATCATAAAAAAATTGTCATCACAATGAATTTTCTGACAAATTTGTAATGACAGTTCTTTTATTATTACTTTGTTATAGACAAGGAACACGCATCAGGTATTTTGGATGTCCGAACATTCCAAGGGGTTAACATTAATATCGACAGCCAAGGTAAAAATGCGGATATCCACCACGCCACAGCAAATAAGAAAAACTGTACAAAAATGTAATGTGGAAAGACTGCAATCGCAAGAGACCGCTAAGTCCTTTTTAAAACGCATTTCCCTAACCTCTCCATTAACACCATACCACCAGCATCCAATGTCGAAGAACAGTGGCAACGATGTAAACAAGCCATTAGATCAGCCGCAATTGATGTGCTGTTTCTCATGCCCACCAGCGAGAAACCCTTAATTTGATGAAGAGTGTATACAGATGCTCGCAGCCAAGAAAGTGGCTGACAAGGCTAAGCTGCAGATAAAGACGAGAGCTGCCATTGGCAAAGAAAGAAGAAAAAACACAGGCTTTTTAGAAAGAACAAAAAAGAGCAAGAAAAGCGCGCGATGGAGGATATAGAGAGGTGCCACTCCAGGAATGATGTTCGCAAGTTTTACTATAATGTAAAACATCAAAGCCATGGATACATCGCGCGAACATAATCCTGTCGAGATGAACAAGGAAATATCGCAGTTGTGACACCCTTCATGCTTAGGATATGGAAAAACAACTACTGCAGATTGTTAATGTCGCGCTCATATCCCAAAATGGGCTACTGGCATCGGTATTTTTTTCCGGCCCGCTGTCCTAGGGTCAAAACAAGGGCCTGGCCCTCCATCCAGGAAATACGATGGGATTGGCCGGGCAAAAAGAGGTTGAAAAACTGTGACATCTACTATGGACCGTGTTATAGTGAACAGAAACAGCGACTATTCGGATGCGGATTTGCTATAAGTTCCAGACTTAGGCAAGAAGTCTTATGTTTTCAAGACATTGGCGAACGCATTGTAACAATCCGCATCAAGGCCAAATTCGCCAACATTAGCCTTATATGCGCTCATGCTCCGACGGAGGAAAAAGATGACATAACTAAGGATTGCTTCTACGAGCTCCTCGACAAAACCTTTGAGCGACTACGAAAATACGATGTCAAAATCGTGCTGGGAGATTTTAACGCAAAGGGAGGAAGAAAAGACATCTTTAGCAGTACTGTCGGAAAATATAGCCTACACGACAACACGTCTGGTAACGGACTAAGGCTAATTGATTTCGCTACGGAACGAAACGCCACTATAGCCAGGACACGGTTTCCTCACCTCGATATCCATATAAGGGACATGGCGGTCTCCAGATCAACGAAACCAAATTGATCACATTGCGATAAATAACAGACACGCATCCAGTATTTTGAGTCTCCGAACATTCCGAGGGGGTAAACATCGACTCGACTGTTGCAGCCAAGGTAAGGATGCGGATATCCACCACGCCACAACAAACCAGAAATACTGTGAAAATATTAATGTCGAAAGACTGCAATCGCAAGAGACCGCCAAGGCCTTCGCGCAACGCGTATCCCTTAACGTCTCGATTAACACCATACCACCAGCATGTATAATGTCGAAAAACAAGCCGCAACTGATGTGCTAGGTTTCTCGCGGCCACCAGCAAGAAACCGCTGGTTTGATGAAGAATGCCGACAGATGCTCGCAGCCAAGAACGAGGCCTTGTAGGCCATTGAGTTCTATAGGCAAAGAAGAAGGGAAGAACATCGGCTTTTCAGCAAGAAGAAAAAAGAGCAAGAAAAGCGCGCGATCGAGGATATAGGGAGGTGCCACTCCAGGAAGGATGTTCGCAAGTTTTACCAAAGTGTAAAACGTCAAAGCCAAGGATACAAGGCTCGAACAGAATCCTGTCGAGATGAACAAGGAAATATTGTAGTTGAGACACAGTCGATGCTGAGGATATGGAAGAACCACTTCTGCAGACTGTTAAACGGCGATGACGAACAACATTCCGCTGTCAGGCAGAACGAACCATTCAATATTGGCAACGACAGCGAAGACTGCCAACCACCCGACCTGAGTGAAGTGAGGATAGCAATATCTAAACTCAAGCTTAATAAGGCTGCCGGAAATGACGGCCTGCCCGCTGAGCTCTATAAGGCCGGCGGAGATGACTTGGTAAGTAACATCCACCAACTCATAAGCCAAATCTGGTCGGATGAAAATATGCCTGAAGAATGGAACCTCAGCATCGTTTGCCCGATCCACAAAAAAGGAGACCCTCTGAACTGCGCCAACTACAGAGGCATAAGTCTCCTCAACATCGCCTACAAGATCCTATCTGCCGTAATATGTGAACGCCTGAAACCGTTTACCAACAACCTGATTGGCCCTTATCAGTGTGGTTTTAGGCCAGGAAAGTCCACAACCGATCAAATTTTCACACTTCGGCAGATCCTGGAAAAAACTCAAGAAGTCCAAATCGATACCCACCACCTATTCATCGATTTCAAAGCCGCATATGACAGCATTTATAGAGACGAACTGTACAGAGCCATGTCTAGTTTTGGTATACCGCCCAAACTCGTCCGTTTGTGTAGGATGACGATAGAGAATTCTCGCTGCTCCATCAGGGTCGGAAACGACCTCACCGACACATTCGATACCAAAAAAGGATTTAGGCAAGGCGATGCGCTGTCATGTGACTTCTTTAATCTGATTCTTGAGAGAATTGTGCAAAACTCCAAAGCCAACACCAGAGGCACAATTTTCCAAAAGTCGGTGCAACTACTAGCATACGCTGACGATATTGACATCATTGGTAGGACTCAACGTGATGTCATAGCCACGTTTGCTAGTATAGAGAAGGAAGCGGCAAAAATGGGTTTAGCAGTAAATGAGGGTAAGACTAAGTATATGCTCCGCTATTAGCTCTGACAACAACATCTCGTCAGAAATTAAACGAAGAATTACTCTTGCCAACCGCTGTTTCTTCGGGCTAAGGCAATTTAGTAGTAAAGCCCTCACTCGAACTACTAAGGAAACTCTATATAAGACCCTGATCATCCCAGTCCTGCTCTACGGCGCTGAAGCATGGACCGTATCAAAAGCGGATGAAGAAATCCTTGGTAGATTCGAGAGGAAAATTCTTCGAAAAATCTTCGGTCCCGTTTGCGTTGACGGGCTATGGAGACGAAGATTCAACCAAGAACTATACGAGCTGTACAGCGACATGCCCCTGGTCAAAAAACTCCGCATTGGACGTTTAAGATGGCTAGGACATGTAGAACGAATGGACACCAATACTCCGGCTCGCAGAGTCTTCCATTCCCAGCCAGACGTCGGACGCAGTAGAGGAAGACCTCGCCTTAAGTGGCGCGCACAAGTGGAAACCGACCTCAACCAACTTGGAGTGCGCAACTGGAGGCAGTTAGCTAAGGACCGGGCTAATTGGAGGGGCATGTTGGTTGAGGCCCAGGTTCATTCCGGACTGTAGCGCCACTTAAGTAAGTAAGTAAGCTAGAGTTGATTAACTTTTTGTTGAACACCTTGAACCAGGCTAGAGCAGTTTGAACCTTTCTAAATAAATGTGCAAATTAGAGTCCGTCTGAAGATATGGTTGTTCAGACTGCAAAACTGCTTCAATCGAAGGTGAAATGCTCATCACATTAGGTGGTTCAAGTTCTTTAGCTTCTCCTTGATGACATTAGGACTTAGCACACGTGATTGCTGAATTTCATGCAGTTTTTTTGTTGTTGGAAAAACTGACGAATATTCGAGAAACCTTCACAACCAGCGTACATAAACCGTACAATTCAAATGTGGAATGCTCTACCAAACTCTGGCTTTCTTTCCCATTATAGCTTATGGTCATTAAAATCCAATGTGCATCGGTGCTTCTTTTCTTCTTATCTACAATCCCTTAACGCCAATGGTATAAAGCATATAAAGGGTCTTCATAAGGTATAAGCGACAAATAATTAAAATAAAGTAAACGACTTACAACAAACTGTATGGCTGTAGCGGCACCCTAATTTGAATAAAATGTCTCATAATCAAGTATGCCTTCATACTATTAGTAATGATTGATCAATAGCAAACCGTCCCACCAACGTTGGTCACGCTTTATTCGCGACACTAATGGAGTAGCCTATTATGAAGCACCAGTGTGTCATGTAATCAGGCGAAACCAGACGGGTCGGGCAATACTGACAGAAATACATTAAAAGCCCTTCTTACCGTAATAATCAATCGATCAATCAAAATTTTGCGGCGCAATATACCTGTCCACTACCAATATCTTCTCTTAGACTTTCAGACGAATCCGCTTCAAAACTGACGAAGAGAAAAGAACTGGTAAAATGCCAACCACCAGGTATAACGTTAAACTTCTAGCATCAATCCGACCAAGAACATTTTAGAAGCCAACAACAATGTTAGGTACAAATGAAAAACCCGTCTGCGGAGCAATCATCAAATCACAAAGCCGTTCACTGGCGCAACAGGTATTCAAATCGAATTTTAAAAGTCGCTTCCACTCTCCAGCAGTAACGGTTATTTAAAGATTATTGCCCACATGCCAACGACGACGTATGGTAGTAGTGCAGAGGCACACACATTAATTCCTATCCAAGTTCTAGGGCCATCACACGTTTTGTGTGACATGAATTATTTATGACGCCTATTTGGGGCGTTAATTTTTAAATACAAATTGACAACCTGACCCGGATAACCTGGGAGTAGGTCATCATTAGAGAAGAGGTCAACTGCGCGCACTCGCTTTCGTTGTCACTTTCTAGGAATTTTCGTAACACCGCACTATGTTACCGCAACCAAAATCATCATCTCAAGTGTGTCCCACCTCACCATCACCGATTAGCATATACCTGCCTACATCTTATCTCATTCAAATGTTAGATGGTCACAGCTTGAGACAAGTTAGACAAGTTTGTGTGGTGCTTGCGAAAGATGTGCCACACCAACTACAATTATTATCTAATCATCAAGAGACCCTCCCCCCCTTGCTTACCTGTTCTTCAGACGCAGCAGATGAACAACTCCCTTTGGGAGGCGCGTTGAAATGTAATAATCTAGTTTCCCGCCAAGCTCTTCGTTTGTACTGCCATCGTCGACGAGTATGATCTCTTTGAGGATGCGTGAATCTCCGGTGTTGATTACATTGTGCACGGTACGTAGCAGCACCGAGTAGGGTTCATTGAAAAAGATAATGACCACGCTGGCAGTGGGCAGTTCGTCCAAGTCATACTTCAGGGCCTTGCACAAGGGAGTCCTTGAATCGGGAGTACTCCTGTTGTAGGAGAGCTTCTCACTGAGAACCTCATTCAGAGCTATCTTTTGATAAATTTCGTTTCCCCGGATCTTCTCATCTCCTTCCAGGGTGACGGCTCGTCCTTCGTCCCCCAGGCCAGGCACTTGTTTGGCAATATCTTCGAGGACTTGCTTCTCGTAGATGTTCTCCTCCGAGGGATAAATAAACGGAGTCACGATAGAGTTGTCCTCCTCCTGGTTGATGTGCGTTTCTCGGAAATCATCAGCCGTACTCCTTCGCGGTGGAGGGGCGATTTGTTTACTCGGCGACTCGATTTCGTTGTCTCCTCCATCGCCAAGACTGATAACTTTGAGGTAGAGAATGAAACAGGACACGACCACCGTAAAGACTATCAGTTTGCCATAGAAGGAACGTCGGATTCGAAGCATTTTCACTCGCACACTTTCTACTTAAATTAACAAACACACGGCTTAAATTAAATTGTCCGTCCGCGCGGGCGATACGTATCACTTGTTGTTTTGATAATTTGCTCCAAATTGGGACACGATGGCAGGTTCGCCAGAAACACTCACACACACACTCTGGTCAGCGTAGCAGCAGCTGCTGAACAAGTTATTCATGGCACAGTGGTCACGGGCAGTATGCGCAATAAGCTGGTGATACTACAGATCTGAAGTCGCGGCGGCGGCGACAATGGCATTGATGATCCGCAATGAGAATCTTCATCTTTCTTCTCTCATCTCAGAGCAGAAGACACACAAATTCGGCGACTTTTCGATTTCTCTGATGTTTTTCTTCAGAGTGGACCGTAGAAACGTCAGCAAAACTCTTTTTTTCTCATGCGCTTTCAGTTTTCACCAGCTGCCGGAGGAGAGGAATTGAATTAACACATAATGAAATCTCGATAATCTTGAGAACGGAAAACAGGAAAACAAATCAAACTAACACACGCGAAAAGAAGAGCAACAAATTGCTCATCGAAAAATGGAGAACTGAAGTGTTGGGTGTTTTTTTTTATTGTTTTTTGGTGGGAGGTTGAAAGAAAGCAAACAAAAAACAGAAGAAACACTTCTCTTGCGCTGTCAGCGATGACGGCTGCACAACTAGTGGAATGTCATGTGTGAAGGGTTCGTCGGAAAGAGATATCCAAACAATGCACAACAGGTATTGGCAAGGTAGTTTACAAAATTGTCGGTATGTAGGTAGATGGTTTGGTTATGTGGTAGGTTAGCTGATGGTTCAAATGTGGTCAATAGATGTCGCGCGGAACGGTTTGAAGAAGTGTAATATTTAGGTGTAAGTTGTGCTTACTTCTCAACTTGCGTAAGGAATAATGGACTTTAAGTCCGATGGGTACGATTAAGATAGTGTTCGAAATTTTAAACATAAAAAGGGAGCAGTGAATATTTAAAGGCAATAAAGTACTTATTTTCACCATGTTAAGTTATTCTCTTCATGTTTTCGTTTGAAAGTAAGTTTTGAAAGAAAGTTTGAAAGTATTTTGAATGAAAACTATTACTAAAATTAATTCATTAAACAAGTTTCTAGTATTCCATCAGACACGTCCTCGGGTGGCAGATAGAAGAAACCACTTATGCATCAAAACAAGCTAGGGGTAAGGTCCAATATCAAAAAACCTCCCAAGATAGCAGCGAAAGAATTCCCAAGATGGAGTCAACGGTGGCGTCTACAGTTCCAGTTAGGATGGAACAAGTAAACAACCTATTTCAGCTGCTTCGACATATTCGACATATTGGAGCTGGCCCTCCAGGTTGGGGGTTGTGCTTTGGGTTAACTATCAACACATGGAAAAAATTGTTGTTACGAAGCAACCAAGAGCCTCGAAAGGACTGGTTTCGTTGTTGACGACTATGTTAAATGAAAAACGGACAACGACGTTCTGCACCTGGAATGTATGCACATTAAACAGGAGATGTACCTACAGCGGAACAATTTGCGGAAACCATAAATGCTTAAAATCAGACATTACTTCCATCCAGAAAATACTATGGGATGAGCGGGGCAAAAAGAGGATGAAAAACTGTGACATCTACTACGAACCTTGTTATAGTGAGCAGTGTTTGTTAACTATAGTGAGCAGTGTTTGTTAACACCCCAAAGGTAGGTCACGTTAAATTGGTGCAATTTTGAAAATCATGTGTTAGGCACGAACTTCGTCCTTGCTAAGGAGCGAGCTCCATCTAACATCTCTTGTATTCCAAAGTCTATCACTCCAAGGAGCTCAGAATATCATACGTTCCACGATACTCTTACAAGGGGGATTACCTCTCAATCAGGCTAAGCCATGCAGTCCGAGGACTACATGCTTCCTCTATTCACAAACCGAGGACTCGTCCAGAAGGGTCCCCTCGAAGCGCCTTACAAAGTGCGATGTTAAAATCGTGCTGGGAGATTTAAACGCAAAGGTAGGAAGAGAAGACATCTTAAGCAGTATTGTCGGAAAACATTCTACATGACAACACATCTGCCAACGGACTTGGGCAAATTGACTTCGCTGAGGAACGAAATGCCGCTATTACCAGCACACGATTTCATCAACTCGATAACCAAAAGGGGACATGGCGGCCTCCAGATCAACGAACGGTCAATCAAATTGAACAAATGGACAAGAGGCACACATCCAGTATTTTGGATGTCCGAACATTCCCAGAAGCTTACATCGACTCGGACCACTACCTTGATGCAGCCAAGGTAAGAATGCGAATATCCAACACGCCAGAGCAAATGAGATAAGTTGTGTAAACATTTAAAGTCGAATGACTGCAATCGCAATAGACAACCAAGGCTTCCGCGCAATGCGTATCCCTTAATCTCTCGATTAATACCATGCCACCAGCATCAAATGTCGAAGTACAATGGAAACGATGCCAATTAGAAGCCATTAGATCTGCCCCAACTGATGAACTATTGGTTTCTCGCGCCCACCAGCAAGAAACCCTTGGTTTGATGAGTAATTTCGTTGGATGCTCTCAGCCATGAACGGCCTACAAGGCTAAGCTGCAGGTGAAAACGTGAGCTACCATTGAGTTCTATAGGCAGAGAAGAAGGGAAGAACACCGGCTTTTGAGAAAAAAAGAAGAAAGAGCAAAAAAAGCGCGCGATCGAGGATATAGAGAGGTGCCACTCCAAAAATGATGTTCGCAAGTTAACGAAGAATTAATCTTGCCAACCGTAGCTATGAAAGAACCACTTCTGTAGACTGAAAAATATTCCGCTGTCAGGGAAACGAACCATTCAATATTGGCGACGACAGCGAAAACTACCTATACCACCCGACCAAAGTGAAGTTAGTATAGCAATATCTAAATTCAAGCTTAACAAGGCTCCCGAAATGACGGCCTTCCCGCCGAGCTTTATATAGCCGACGGAGATGACTTGGTACGTAACATCCCCCAACTCATAAGCCAAATTTGGTCGGGCTAGAAGGCAATTTAGTATTAAAGCCTAGTAGACCCTGATAATCCCAGTCCTTTATGAAGCTTTATAAAGTGGATGAAGAAATCCTTGGTCGATTTGTGAGAAATTTTTTTTTCGAAAAATGTTCGGTTCCGTTTGCGTTGACGGGCTATGGAGACTGTGATTCAACCAAGAACTTTACGAGCTGTACAGCGACATACCCCTGGTCAAAAAACTCCACATTGGATGTTTAAGATGGCTTGGTCATGTAGAACGAATGGACACCAATACTCGGGCTCGCAGAGTGCTCGTTTTCCGCAGCCATATGTCGGACGCAATAGTTGAAGACCTCGTCTTAAGTGGCGCAGCCAGCAGAAACCGACCTCAACCAACTTGAAGTGCGCAACTGGAGGCAGTTAACTAAGAACCGATTGGAGATGCATCTTGGTTAAAGCCCAGGTTAATTTCGGACTGTATATCGCCACTTAAGTGTCAATCATAGTACCAACAAAATTAAAATCTATTAAAATAAGATGTTCCAGCTGACTTGCAAAGTGTTGTATGTACTACTCTAGAAGTTACCAATATAATTTATTTTTTGCTGCGAGGCTCATGATGACCACTTTTTAAAAAGATAATTTTTTTTATATCCACAATCGGCTCTGCAGATTCAGAATCAAATAAATTTATCAGAAAAACAAGTATTGACTCTGAAATTTTCTAAATTGACTTCGGTAACCCCGAAAGTCAGATATTTGTGACAGCCAGTGACAAATACCGAATTTGAAGTGTATGTCGTGTGGCCATTGCGATTAATACGTTTATGAATAGATCCGTTGTATTGTTTCCTTTTGAATACAGCTGTTTTATTATTTCCTTATCCCTTGCTTTTACAGATCAACGAATGGTCTCCTTGCAGTTTTTTGACTCCTATCAATTTTTTTTTTTGGGAATTGGAGTTCTATAGTTTGAAAAGAATCCGCTTTCTTCGAAAGTCGAAATGGCTATTACGTGTTCTTATTTTGTTTAAATGATGAATTTATCGAGAACGAATATATTGGCTTAAATGAAACTTAGCTTGTAGCAGGCTTACTTATTTACTTATCGTCGTCCCAAAATTGGGTTGCCGTAAACGTCATTTTAATGTTTTTGGGAAATCGCATTTAAAGTTTTGACAACCTATTGCATCAAAACCAACCGCTGGGATTTTTTTTAATTTTTTGACACGATATTCATACGGAAATCCTATTTCAAGAAATGTAAAAAGTTATTCTAAAGCACTTTTAGTTTTTAAAATATTTTAATACATACCGTTAAAATAGAGTGCGTTATAAAAATGGGTAAGCAAACGGCTATAGAAACAAGAAAACTCGTCTTAAAAATTAAAGAAGCAGGAAAATCTTTAAGACAAATTGCAAAAATAATTGGCAGAACCCATCATGTTAAAAAAATTATTGACATATACACAAATTTTTAACAATTTGAAGATCGTCCACGCACTGGCAGACCAAAGCGACTTACCAAATCTGAAGTAAGATCCATTGTGCGAGAAGTGAATAAAAATCCATCTGCTAGTGCTGTTAAAATATCAGAGGACATTGAAAGAGAGTCAGGTGTTCCCGTTAGTGCAAGTACTATTCGAAGAGTACTTCATGATAACGGACTACATGGAAAAGTACCACGGAAAAAACCATTTATATCAGCAGTCAGTCAAAAACGGCGACTTAACTTTTCAGAAAAGTACAAGGAAAAAGATATTTCGTTTGGAAAAATGTTTTATTTAGTGACGAGAGTAAATTTGATGTTTTGAAATCAAGACAACCACCAAAAATTTGGAGACCCAAAAATAAGGCGTTCGATGAAAAAAAACGGTTATGGGCTGGGGTTGCATGGCGACAACAGGTGTGGAAAAGCTAGTGTTTGACGCTCACAGTACGTCGTGCGAATACGGCATTCCAATAATAAATTAGTAAACCAAATTTATGATTATTTTTATTTACTTAAAATCAACATTTTTATGTTTTTGAGAACAAAAAATATATTTATTTCACATTTCGCAAGACTAGGATCGACTTTCGTCTAGTAAGGACATTTGAAGCTAATATTCCGGTCATTGAACATGCTTTCATCCATCCAGACTTCGTTGATGTTGATGCTTTAGCGCATTTCACCCAAAAAACAACCATAAATAAATTAAACAAGGTACAACGGCTTGCCTGTCTGGGCACTATAGGAGCCATGCGTACCTGCCCCACTGCGGCTATAGAAGCCTTAATAGGACTAACGCCCCTCCACATCTATATAAAAAAAAGTGGCAATTCGCAGCTCAGCTCAGTCAGTTTGACACAAGCGGAAGAGTCAAACTTTAGCAATAATTCTGAACAAAATGAACTATTATCCGAACTTCCAGAACTTGACATGATCTGTGTGGTAACAGACCCAAGACACTATGCTTCAACAAAAGGATCTCAACGGAGATCACAACCAGAGAAGCATGGGTTAGCAATAACTCACCAAACTGTCAAAACGGCCTATAGAAGTATACAGATTGTTCTTAAATATACTCAGGGGTAGGAGCTGGTATCCATGGATCAAATCGGAACGTCTCAATACCTATAGGAAAAAAAACCCCAGTGTATTTCAAGCAGAGCTCCATGCCATCAAAGAATGCGCAAACCTAATACACAATTCAGGTATTAAAGGCGTCAACATCCATATATCACGGACAGCAGCAATAACAGCACTTTGCTCACACATTATTGACTCCAAGCAGTACACTGCTTTAATTCCCTCCAAAGACTTAGTTCCAGGAACAAAACCAGATTATGGTGGGTCCCCGGACATAAGGGGATTGAAGGTAACGAAAAAGTTGATGCACTAGCCAGAAAAGTTTCGGAAACCCCTTTCATTGGACCCGAACCATTCTGTGCAATCCCCATATCAGCCATAAATCTGGCTATAAAAAGCAGGAAAATATTAATTACCGAAGAACTAAGGAAAACTTTGCTGAACGTATTATTAGGATCCGCTACTAACATAAACAGACATCTGACGGCAAGCACAATAGATCTTCTAGGTCGACGTGCATCTTACTTCTTAGGCAAGTCAAAATTTAAAAAAAAAAGTAATTTTCACATTCAGGATTCGTAGTCTCCGTCCAAAAGGATGCCCATAGCCAGGCAATTACAAATAGGCTTTAAGTCAATCACTGTTTAGTGTTTTTACGTTTCTGGAACTCCCAAAACGCATCCGCATATTAATATGTGCAGCCATTGGTAACAGCTGTAATAAAGTAGGTCGGTGATCGGTGAGGGATCCCTTCTCTGATACTTTTGTCTGTCCATAACCAGTTCCAATTTATTAGGACACGTGAACATCAGTATTCAGATCAACTCCGGGATTGAGAGTTGCCATTTGCAATTAGGATCCATCTCTGTTGATGAACGGCCGTGCAGAAGGTCCTGGTTGGGCCTCAACCAACATGCCTCTCCAATTAGCCCGGTCCTTAGCTAACTGCCTCCAGTTGCGCACTCCAAATTGGTTGAGGTCGGTTTCCACTTGTGCGCGCCACTTAAGGCGATGTCTTCCTCTACTGCGTCCGACGTCTGGCTGGAAATCGAAGACTCTGCGAGCCGGAGTATTGGTGACCATTCGTTCTACATGTCCTAGCCATCTTAAACGTCCAATGCGGAGTTTTTTGACCAGGGGCATGTCGCTGTACAGCTCGTATAGTTCTTGGTTGAATCTTCGTCTCCATAGCCCGTCAACGCAAACGGGACCGAAGATTTTTCGAAGAATTTTCCTCTCGAATCTACCAAGGATTTCTTCATCCGCTTTTGATACGGTCCATGCTTCAGCGCCGTAGAGCGAACTGGGATGATCAGGGTCTTATATAGGATCTCCTTAGTAGTTCGAGTGAGGGCTTTACTACTAAATTGCCTTCTTAGCCCGAAGAAACAGCGGTTGGCAAGAGTAATTCTTCGTTTAATTTCTGACGAGATGTTGTTGTCAGAGTTAATAGCGGAGTCGAGGTAGACAAAGTCCCGTACTACCTCAAAGTTATATCTGTCAATGGTGACGTTCTGTCCAATTCGTCGATGTTGTGAGTCCTTTCGTGATGACAGCATATATGTACTTAGTCTTACCCTCATTTACTGCTAAACCCATTTTCGCCGCTTCCTTCTCTATACTAGCAAACGTGGCTATGACATCACGTTGAGTCCTACCAATAATGTCAATATCGTCAGCGTATGCTAGTAGTTGCACCGATTTTTGGAAAAATGTACCTCTGGTGTTGGCTTTGGAGTTTTGCACAATCATCTCAAGAATCAGATTAAAGAAGTCACATGACAGCGCATCGCCTTGCCTAAATCCTTTTTTGGTATCGAATGTGTCGGTGAGGTCGTTTCCGACCCTGATGGAGCAGCGAGAATTCTCTATCGTCATCCTACACAAACGGACGAGTTTGGGCGGTATACCAAAACTAGACATGGCTCTGTATAGTTCGTCTCTATAAATACTGTCGTATGCGGCTTTGAAATCGATAAATAGGTGGTGCGTATCGTTTTGGACTTCTTTGGTTTTTTTCCAGGATCTGCCGAAGTGTGAAAATTTGATCGGTTGTGGACTTTCCTGGCCTAAAACCACACTGATAAGGGCCAATCAGGTTGTTGGTAAACGGTTTCAGGCGTTCACATATTACGGCAGATAGGATCTTGTAGGCGATGTTGAGGAGACTTATGCCTCTGTAGTTGGCGCAGTTCGAGGTTCTCCTTTTTTGTGGATCGGGCAAACGATGCTGAGGTTCCATTCTTCAGGCATGCTTTCAACCGACCAGATTCTGGATTCTGTTCGAGCCTTGTATCCTTGGCTTTGACATTTTACACTTTGGTAAAACTTGCGAACATCGTTCCTGGAGTGTCACCTCTCTATATCCTCGATCACGCACTTTTCTTGCTCTTTTTTCTTCTTTCTGAAAAGCCGATGTTCTTCCCTTCTTCTTTGCCTATAGAGCTCTGGCAGCAGCCCAAAATGGGCTACTGACATCGCCACCAACTCTTTTCCAACACCCTGGCTGAGTATTGAAAATTCCTATAGACCTGGTGTTCAAATATGTCGAAGCAGCTCATATAGGGATTTCACTACCAGTTCGATCAAACTGGAGCTGTAGGCGCACCGTTGACTCCATCTAGGGAATTCCTCCGCTGCCGCTTGAGAGTGAGTGCCATGGTGAGAGGACACTCCTCCCCCTCTCTCGTTTGCTGCCACCAACGACCTTCCACAGAGGTTTATTACCCCATCTCCAGTCGAGGTAATAGGCACCCACCAGTCACCAGCGTGGAGGTGAGAGTAGGAGTTGATAGTGAGGGGCTAGAGTGAGAACGCTTGTATTATCATGTAATCGCATCACTATCCTTAAACACCGGTACGTACTACGTGCATACGCTTAAATAGCGTTACCTTGCATTCTATGGGCACATAAATCAAAACAATACTGAAGAAGCATTTGACTTTTGATGGCGTATACGTTGTAGGACAATAGGACGTGCGTCAAAACAATTCTTAAACAAACATTTGTTTAAATTGTATGAAAAATTTGACTTAAATGTGAAATTTTGACATTTACGTTAAAACAAAATATGTTAATTTGATGAATTCGGTGGATATACTTCAAAACCATTCTGTATATCTTTGCAATGAACAGAGATAGAATGAAACGGATAAAAGATTTGGAACGACCTACCCCGAAAACATAAGACTGCATACTAAGCTCAAAAAATGAATTTTGGCGTTTAAAGTAACCCAATATTATCTTAAAATGTTGATTTTCTCTAAATATCTTTACGGCATTTCATTAAATGTTTATATTTAGAGATTTTATGACCTTTTTGGGAGTTACTTAGGAAACGCCAAACATGACCTAACGTTCAGTTTCTAATTGAACTTCAATTAGGATGGCTATAGTTTTACTTATACTTTGGGATAGAACAACAAAAAATGTAAACCGTTCGATGGATGAATTCCATCATGTTTTGAATATTATATCGCTTAAAGAAACCAAATTATCATCCACCGTCATTTGCATTTGATTTATTCAAAACACATGCATTTAAAAATCCCTGGTTTACGTACAACTTTTGAAAAGGTGTGTTAAATGTTCACCACCTAACTCAGTGGATGTTAAACTATTTGCTCAGCAATTCAGCATCCCTCCCCACAATAGACGAATCTGATCATTTTGTGAAAGTGACCTGTCGTCAAGGTTCACAAACCTCGTTCACCCACTCCAAAGTGAGAATTTCATCACAAAGACTGCAGAAAATCCAACACCACTCAGCAGATTTTCGTTTTTTTTCTCTAATCTGCACTACAACTTTATTTTGTGACCCCAGCCCCAAGCCAGCATATTCTCAATGTTCGTCTTAATTTGGTTGTGCTTCTCCAACCACCCGGTACCGCCCCAAACCAGCACACACAATTGACCAGAAGCATACCAAACTTCGGAGTCATCTAAACGACGCGGTTCCATAAAAAACCATCGTACTCAGGACATTCTAGGACCAACAAAAAGAAAAAAAAACATAATAATAATAATACATCCTTAAAATATGTTCGTCCCTGCAATTGAACCATAAAAAACAAGACCAATCCACCCCCAACGGCGACAACGACGTACCCGACCACGGTAGAACTACACACACGTACGGTGTATGCGTGAGGTTGCCTTTTTGGCATCATCGTCCTGATTGCCGTTCGATTTGCTCTCCCACATACTGTGAAGTGGGCAGTGCCAATGCGCTCCACACTGTTAATGGTCTGCACTTCAAATGAATTATTTATGCCTGTGTGTTGTGTGATGTGCTGCTGCTGCTGTCCGCAATTTGTGGGTCCTTTCGGCAAAGGAGTCCAACTTCACTCAACGCCCGGGACATATGGGTGGCGTGGCAACGGCAATGGCAAGAGTGCTTTTTTGTGAAGTCACTAAATTACGTTAAATGTCGTCCTGGGTGGGAACGTTGGAATAAATTTCCTTATACTACCGCAAAATGAGCAACCGAATGTTTCGTCCTTTTTTTATGATTGTGTGGTTTTTTTTTCTCGACATACTCAGTGCTGACAATGCACTATTAGAGAAAAACTATTTCCCCCCAGAGTGTCCTTAAATGTGCAATGCGCGCACAATGAATGCGTAATAGGCGCGGCAACGGTAATCGTTGCATCCGATCTAATGCCTCATTCTGGTGTAATTTGTCATTTGATGATGCGGTTAGAGTGTTGCGCTGAACGCAAAGGTAGCAAGTGATACGTGCGTTGGCCTCACACAGTGATTGGTGTGTATAATGTGCACCCATAAACCAAAACAAAAAGGATACCTCATGCTAGCATCCGGCATTTAGTGGTCTGAATGCGTTGCAATAGGGATGTATCACCTCGGAAAAATCACCGAATAGAAAAACAATCACGTTTCGTGATTTGGATTCCTGGAGGTGCGTGCTTGTTTGGCTTGGCCGTGATACTGGGTGTCCTTTGAAGGTGACGAGGAAAACCATTTATCAACCACAAAGCGCCAAAAGAATGTGGAATCGTCCACAAAAGAGGTTTTTCTATTTGAAAGGACGAAGAAGTATTAATGGTTTATATGGGTAAAAATATTTGCATAAGAAAGTATGTATATGGAGGGTTGTTTGATGTTTGAAAATGAAGGAAGCCAGCAGAGCATCTATATACAAAGCTGACTAAAATTGAAGTTTGCAGAGTAACGTTAAGCATATGCTTAAGTTTTTAGATCGAATCTAGCCAAGTCTGTCCGTCCGTTTGTTACCAGGTCGGAAGAAGTCGTTTTCACAGAGGTGCTTTACTTTCGGGATTTGCCATATGGGCTCGAGCTGAGTAACGTAACTAACCATTAGGCCACTGCACCCACTGACTAGCTAAACAAAAATAAAAATATCCGCCCAGCTGTCCCTAAATACAAAACATGGTTGGCGGTTGTGCTTTCGAAAAAAAACTGCTACCATTAGATTAGGTTAGGTTAGGTTGTTGTGGCTGCACGCGATGCGCGTAACATATCTACTGGCATGAAGGTCCGTTGTGGTACCACCTGTCGAGTTTCCCTATATTCGTTCGCCTAATTGAACCATTGATGGTTGGGTGTTGTAGAACGAGGGTAGACTCTGATTGGCGTTAACTTGGCAATGCACAGTGTTGTAACTCTGACTACGCATCAAATGTTCTTATTTTTACCTCCAAGTGGTAACCATTGGGTACTGGTCTCATCCAACCGGATTTGACTTGCTAAACGATAAGCGCGAGTGTTGATAACACGACGAAAAACAGCAACACTATAAACACCCTGGTGAGAATGGCACGGATGAATACCCGGCCTGCTGTCCCAGGCGAACCTAGATGAGCTGCTCTGACATATTCGGACAACAGGTTGTCTAGGAATTTCAAGGGTTAGTCAGGCCCCTTGAACAGAGATGGTGGCGGATAAACCGAAAGGCCAACGGCAGCGCTCAATCCCGTAGTGGATACTGATGGCCCCGTGTCCTAGAGGTATCTAATAAATTTTGCTTTGGGTTAACTACCCACCCACAGAAAAAAATATTGTTACGAAGCAACCAATAGCCTCGGAAAGGACTGATTTTATTGTTGACGACCCTACTAAACGAAAAAAGGACAACGACGTTCGTATCTGCACCTGGAATGTGAGAACATTAAACAGGAGAGGTGCAGGCGAACAACTAGCGGAAGCTCTAAACTGCTATAAAGCAGACATTACTGCCATCCAGGAAATACGATGGGACGGGCCGGGCAAAAAGAGGATGAAAAACTGTGACATCTACTACGGACCGTGTTATAGTGAGCAGAAACAGTGACTATTCGGATGCGGATTTGTTTGTTACGCATAGTAACAGTCCGCATCAAGGCCAAATTCGCCAACATAAGCCTTATATGCGCTCACGCTCCGACGGAAGAAAAAGATGATATAGCTAAGGATTGCTTCTACGAGCTCCTTGACAAAACCTATGAGCGACTACCGAAGTACGATGTTAAAATCGTGCTGGGAGATTTTAACGCAAAGGTAGGAAGAGAAGACATCTTTAGCAGTAATTTCGGAAAATATAGCCTACACGACAACACGTCTGGTAACGGACTTAGGCTAATTGATTTCGCTACGGAACGAAATGCCACTATAGCCAGCACACGGTTTCCTCACCTCGATATCCCCTTACATGGCGGTCTCCAGATCAACGAACGGTCAACCAAATTGATCACATTGCGATAGATAAGAGGAACGCATTTTGGATGTCCGAACATTCCGAGGAGCTAACATCGACTCGGATCACTACCTTGTAGCAGCCAAGGTAAGAATGCGGATATCCACCACGCCACAACAATCCAGAAATACTGTGAAAAAATGTAATGTCGGAAGACTGCAATCGCAAGAGACCGCCAAGACCTTCGCACAACGCGTATCCCTTAACCTCTCGATTAACACCATACCACCAGCATCGAATGTCGAAGAGCAATGGCAACGATGCCAACAGGCCATTAGATCAGCCGCAACTGATGTGCTAGGTTTCTCGCGGCCACCAGCAAGAAACCCCTGGTTTGATGAGGAATGCCGACAGATGCTCACAGCCAAGAACGAGGCTAAGCTGCAGGTGAAGACGAGAGCTGCCATTGTGCTCTATAGGCAAAGAAGAAGGGAAGAACATCGGCTTTTCAGCAAGAAGAAAAAAGAGCAAGAAAAGCGCGCGATCGAGGATATAGAGAGGTGCCACTCCAGGAACGATGTTCGCAAGTTTTACCAAAGTGTAAAACGTCAAAGCCCAGGATACAAGGCTCGAACAGAATCCTGTCGAGATGAACAAGGAAATATTGTTGTTGAGACACAGTCGATGCTGAGGATATTGAAGAACTACTTCTGCTGACTGTTAAACGGCGATGACGAACAACATTCCGCTGTCAGGCAGAACGAACCATTCAATATTGGCCTGAGTGAAGTGAGGATAGCAATATCTAAGCTCAAGCTTAATAAGGCTGCCGGAAATGACGGCCTTCCCGCTGAGCTCTATAAGGCCGGCGGAGATGACTTGGTAGGTAACATCCATTAACTCATAAGCCAAATCTGGTCGGATGAAAATATGCCTCTGAAGAATGGAACCTCAGCATCGTTTTCCCGATCCACAAAAAAGGAGACCCTCTGAACTGCGCCAACTACAGAGGCATAAGTCTCCTCAACATCGCCTACAAGATCCTATCTGCCGTAATATGTGAACGCCTGAAACCGTTTACCAACGACCTGATTGGCCCTTATCAGTGTGGTTTTAGGCCAGGAAAGTCCACAACCGATCAAATTTTCACACTTCGGCAGATCCTGGAAAAAACTCAAGAAGTCCAAATCGATACCCACCACCTATTCATCGATTTCACCGCCCAAACTCGTCCGTTTGTGTAGGATGACGATAGAGAATTCTCGCTGCTCCATCAGGGTCGGAAACGACCTCACCGACACATTCGATACCAAAAAAGGATTTAGGCAAGGCGATGCGCTGTCATGTGACTTCTTTAATCTGATTCTTGAGAAGATTGTGCAAAACTCCAAAGCCAACACCAGAGGCACATTTTTCCAAAAGTCGGTGCAACTACTAGCATACGCTGACGATATTGACATCATTGGTAGGACTCAACGTGATGTCATAGCCACGTTTGCTAGTATAGAGGCGAAAATGGGTTTTGGTAAAATGGGTATATGCTGTCATCACGAAAGGACTCACAACATCGACGAATTGGACAGAACGTCACCATTGACAGATATAACTTTGTCTACCTTGGCTCCGCTATTAACTCTGACAACAACATCTCGTCAGAAATTAAACGAAGAATTTCTCTTGCCAACCGCTGTTTCTTCGGGCTAAGAAGGCAATTTAGTAGTAAAGCCCTCACTCGAACTACTAAGGAGATCCTATATAAGACCCTGATCATCCCAGTCCTGCTCTACGGTGCTGAAGCATGGACCGTATCAAAAGCGCATGAAGAAATCCTTGGTAGATTCGAGAGGAAAATTCTTCGAAAAATCTTCGGTCCCGTTTGCGTTGACGGGCTATGGAGACGAAGCTGTGATGTTTCACGAGAGGTCAAAAATATGTTCAAATATGGCTGAAGTCGCCTGTCAATGTTCTGACATAGCTACTTATTGACACATAAGATAAGGCCCCTCTTATTCCTCTCCATTAAAGTCAAAACATACATTTTGTGTATGTATGTGAAGGTGTATAAAAAGACACAATTTCCAACGATCTTGAAATATCCTTGAACTTTCCAACATTTCAATTAAAGATCAGTGATCTACCAATTATACCTTCCATCGACCACCGACATGCTGCTTTTCGAACAAAAGAACCCATTTCACCAATTGGCAAAGCATTTGATCTCAGAATCGATCGATTCAATCGATTCTGAGGCTCATTTGTGCAAATTACGTTCCCAACTTTATCCGAACGACATTGAATTGAATTTAAATCAGCTTCTGGCTATCAAAATCGAACAATGCCAATAACAATTGAATTAGAATATAAAATATTCACTGAACGACTCTGGGCCAGACTCCAGTCCTCGCTCCGCGTGTGAGCATGACCACAATTAAATTACCCAAACATAACGATACGGCGCGTCTCTAAATCCCCGCTACACAAATGTGACACCAATTTGAAAAAGCGTTACTGTGTGCGCGACAAGCTCTTTACACCGCACACACCAGTAAACATTTTCGCCAATATTCGGACGATTTCGACGAATCGCCTGCCAAACTTATGTATTCTGGTCTTTTATGTGACGAGCCAGGCCAATATCGATCTCTCGCGCGCAAGCGCTCAACTCCACAGCACCCCTTACTTCGTACATACATGTGATCCAATCGACCGAATCTGAATTCATTGATCACCTATCAGACAGTTGACCACTGTCCATGGAATCATTAATTTATTGCAAAGCCATCATCACGACGGAGCGCGGATCAATCGATCGATGGTGAATTATGCCCAAAATGTGTACCCATCATCGTCGTCATCATCATTTGGGTACGGCTTCTGCTGTCAGAGTTGCGCATACTCTTTGTCGGTGCGAGTGCGCACGCTGCAGAGAGTCGAGGTATAGCTTCTGAAGAATTTCGAAAAAAATGCAATCCCCCTTTGAATGCCTAATAAGGACTCGTCTGGGAAGCTCTCGGCCATGGTGTGGATGCAGTCCTCCGTGGTTCCCATGCGATATGGGCACGTACGAGGTGCATTGATATGTCTAATGTCTTAATCCCCCAGTTATCAGTTCGACAGAATAGAGTAATTAAATTATTGTTAATACATCCACGTGATCGGGAGGCGGGGAGTTTAGGCGCTTTTTGATGTGGGCCGCCTCTGCCGCTGACCGCGCGTCTGACAGCGCTGCGAGATGTCGATAAGAGTGATCATATTTATGCGTCGAAAAGTCTGCGCGGTACTCGTTTGTGTCCATGGATTTGGCCATGAGAAAACAATTCGTTTGGTTGTTGTGATTTGTGTGACATTATCTGGTAACATCATATATTTAGTAATAAAGGAAACAATCAATCACTCAGAATGCACCGAGGCCCGTGGAATAGTTAATTAGTCCGCGCGGGATGGGTGCTTTTTTTTGCTTTTGAATTTAATTTAAAGAAGGTGGCCAGGTGTCTATGATGGGGGCTCTATGGGATCTATCGGCTCTGGAAATATTATCTAATATTTGCATGACGTTCAATTCGGGGATAGGGTCATTTGTATTCTGTGTGGCTGCCGAAGATCTAAGGGTGGAGATCTATTTTGGGTATTTACGACAAGCGGTGGACTTCTGTGACCAAAAAAATTGAATTTTATGTGAGAAGTCTTGGGAATTCAACAGCAGAGCGGAAGCAGTTATAAAGGAAGGAATTTGATTTTGAACTGAATCCTCTACTGTTGTTTATAGATAGATATGGATGTGTGTTAAAGTGCGGTACGTACATTATTTCTTACATTGAGTACTCATTTCGTAAATACTTCATTTCTCTAAGTTGTTATGATTATCTGCTGCTTTATAGGGACTTCCATTAAGCGCTTCCTCTATTTAAATTTAAATAAAACAAAAGATATTGTGATATAGTACCGACATTTTTTATTCGTTTGAAAGGCCTATCGATGGAATATAACTTTGTTCAAATGTCCGCCGTGGCTTATCTGGATGGCGCGCATCCGAAATGTCCAATTTTCCATGACTGGCACATAAATCAGGCTGAATTTGACCAATGCCATGAGTTATGTTGGCTTTGAAGGCAGCTGGCAGCTATGTGGCTTATTCGCATATAACTACGACTTCAGAAAACCCCACCAGAAATAGTCTAACGGGCTCAAATCGCACGATCTCGGTGGCCAGTACACATCACCTCTAAGTGAGATGATCATGCCCTCGAATCGCTCGTGCAGAACTTCCAATGTGGCAAGTAGCGCTGTCCTGTTGAAACCACATTTCCTTGTTGTCCATATCGTCCAATTCAGGCCAAAAGAAGTTGGTAATCATCGGTTTTCCGTAGATGGTGATGGCCTGGACCATACGTCGTTCTCAAAGAAATATGGACCGATGACGCGGCCAGCCCATGGATCTTTTGTGGATTGGTATTGTTCCAAATTTTACAATTTTGTTTGTTGACGTACCCATTCATCCATAAATGGGCCTCATCTCTGAAGATGATTTTTCGATGAAAATTAGGGCCAGTATCCAACTGTTCCAGAACCAATTCAGCGAACACACGTCATTCTCTATTGTCGTTTACTTTCAGCTACTGTGTCAGTTGAATTTTGTGAAGGTACAGGCTCAATTCACCACGCAAAATTCGCCATAAGTTGTGGCCTGCGAACTGCCGAGTTATTATGAGCGACTTGAAGAAATCGGCTGCCTCGGATTCTCCTGCACACTCTAGTAGACAGCGGCGATGCTTTCGTCAGACCTTGCCTTTCGTCAGACCTTGCCTTTCGTCGACGTACGAATGTTGTTTTATCGTTTCTAAACTAGTGGACTCAAATTTTTCTACCACACTGCGAATAGACAACTTGGTAGGACGATTATCATCATCATTAAGTGGCGCTACAGTCCGGGATGAACCTGGGCCTCAACCAACATGCCTCTCCAATTAGCCCGGTCCTTAGCTAACTGCCTCCAGTTGAGCACTCCAAGTTGGTTGAGGTCGGTTAATACTTGTGCGCGCCACCTAAGGCGAGGTCTTCCTCTACTGCGTCCGACGTCTGGCTGGGAATCGAAGACTCTGCGAGCCGGAGTATTTGTGTCCATTCGTTCTACATGTCCTAGCCATCTTAAACGTCCAATGCGGAGTTTTTTGACCAGGGGAATGTCGCTGTACAGTTCGTATAGTTCCTGGTTGAATCTTCGTCTCCATAGCCCGTCAACGCAAACTGGACCGAAGATTTTTCGAAGAATTTTTCTCTCGAATCGGCCAAGGATTTCTTCATCCGCTTTAGATACGGTCCATGCTTCAGCGCCGTAGAGCAGGACTGGAATGATCAGGGTCTTATATAGGATCACCTTAGTAGTTCGAGTGAGGGCCTAACTACTAAATTGTCTTCTTAGCCCGAAGAAACAGCGAATGGCAAGAGTAATTCTTCGTTTGATTTCTGACGAGATGTTATTGTCAGAGTTAATAGCGGAGCCGAGGTAGACAAAGTCCAGTACTTCCTCAAAGTTATATCTGTCAGTGGTGACGTTCTGTCCAATTCGTCGATGTTGTGAGTCCTTTCGTGATGACAGCATATACTTAGTCTTACCCTCATTAACTGCTAAACCCATTTTCGCCGCTTCCTTCTCTATACTAGCAAACGTGGCTATGACATCACGTTGAGTCCTACCAATGATGTCAATATCGTCAGCGTATGCTAGTAGTTGCACCGACTTTTGGAAAATTGTGCCTCTGGTGTTGGCTTTGGAGTTTTGCACAATTCTCTCAAGAATCAGATTAAAGAAGTCACATGACAGCGCATCGCCTTGCCTAAATCATTTTTTGGTATCGAATGTGTCGGTGAGGTCGTTTCCGACCCTGATGGTGCAGCGAGAATTCTCCATCGTCATCCTACAGAAACGGACGAGTTTGGGCGGTATACCAAAACTAGACATGGCTCTGTAAAGTTCGTCTCTATAAATGCTGTCGTATGAGGCTTTGAAATCGATAAATAGGTGGTGGGTATCGATTTGGACTTCTTGGGTTTTTTCCAAGATCTGCCGAAGTGTGAAAATTTGATCCATTGTGGACTTTCCTGGCCTTAAACCACACTGATAAGGGCCGATCAGGTTGTTGGTAAACGGTTTCAGGCGTTCACATATTACGCCAGATAGGATCTTGTAGGCGATGTTGAGGAGACTTATGCCTCTGTAGTTTGCGCAGTTCAGAGGGTGTCCTTTTTTGTGGATCGGGCAAACGATGCTGAGGTTCCATTCTTCAGGCATACTTTCATTCGACCAGATTTGGCTTATGAGTTGGTTGATGTTACTTACCAAGTCATCTCCACCTGCTTTATGAAGCTCAGCGGGAAGGCCGTCATTTCCGGCGGCCTTATTAAGCTTGAGTTTAGATATTGCTATCCTGACTTCACTTAGGTCGGGTGGTTGGCAGTTCTCGCTGCCGTTGCCAATATTAAATGATTCGTTCTGCCTGACAGCGTAATGTTGTTCGTCATCGCCGTTTAACAGTCTGCAGAAGTGGTTCTTCCATATCCTCAGCATCGACTGTGTCTCAACTACAATATTTGCTTGTTCATCTCGACAGGATTCTGTTCGAGCCTTGTAGCCTTGGTTTTGACGTTTTACACTGTGGTAAAACTTGGGAAGATCGTTCCTGGAGTGGCACCCCTCTATATCCTCGATCACGCGCTTTTCTTGCTCTTTTTTCTTCTTTCTGAAAAGCCGATGTTCTTCCCTTCTTCTCTGTCTATAGAGCTCAATGGCAGCTTTCGTTTTCACCTGCAGGTTAGCCTTATAGGTCTCGTTCCTGGCTGCCAGCATCTGTCGGCATTCCTCATCAAACCAGGGGTTTCTTGCTGGTGGCAGCGAAAAACATAGCACATCAGTTGCGGCTGATCTAATACCTTGTTGGCATCGTTGTCATTGTTCTTCGACATTAGATGCTGGTGGTGTGTTGTGAGTCGAGAGGATAAGGGATACGCGTTGCGCGAAGGCCTTGGCGGTCTCTAACGACTGCAGTCTTTCGACATTTTTGTGGCGTGGTGGATATTCGCATCCTTACTTTGGCTACAACAAGGTAGTGGTCCGAGTCGATGTTAGCCCTCGGAATTTTTGGACATCCAAAATACTGGATGCGTGCCTTCTGTATATTGCAATGTGATCAATTTGGTTAACTGTTCGCTGATCTGGAGACCGCCATGTCCCCTTGTGGATATCGAGGTGAGGAAACCGTGTGCTGGCTATAGTGGCATTTCGTTCCGCAGCGAAGTCTAAGTCTGGCACTTGTAGCAAATACGCATCCGAATAGTCGCTGTTTCTGCTCACTATAACACGGTCCATAGTAAATATCTCAGTTTTTCATCCTCTTTTTGCCCGGCCAATCCCATCGTACTGCTTTGTAGCAGTTTAGGGCTTCCGCTAGTTGGTTCGCCTGCACCTCTCCTGTTTTATGTTCTCATATTCCAGATGCAGATACGAACGTCGTTTTCCTTTTTTCGTTTAGCAGGGTCATCAACAGTAATATCAGTCCTTTCGTCAACTAAACTATTAGTTGCTTCGTAAAAATGTTTTTTTTTTTCATGGGTGGGTAGTTAACCCAAAGCACAACCGCCAACCTTGAGGGCCAGTTCCAATTTATTAGATACCCCTAGGATATGGGGCCATTAGTATCCACTACGGGATTGAGCGCTGCCGTTGACCTTTCAGTTCATCCGACACCATCTCTGTTCAAGGGGCCTGACTTACCCTTGAAATTCCCAGATAACCTGTTGTCCGAATATGTCTAAGCAGCTTATATAGGTTCGCCTGGGATGGCAGACCGGGTATTCATTCCACAAATTTCGTTTTTGTTATATTGGATGAAACCACAGATATAACAGAGAAGTCACAATTGTCTGTGGTATTCCGATATGTTGATGAACTTGATGATGCAAAAGGGAGATTTTTTAAATTTTGGGATGTCGGTGAAAGTAGGACAGCCACAGCTATTTCAACAAAAATTATAGATTTGATAAAATAAAAATAAAAACTGGGCTGAAGAATTGGTAGCCCAGGCATACGATGGTGCCGCGGTTATGTCCGGTGAGCTTAATGGAACCCAGGCTCAAGTAAAAAATGAATTTAAGCACGCAATACTTGTACATAGCAATGCCCATGCTCTAAATTTGGTCTACTCACCATCCGTAAATTTTCTTCAAGAGGTGAACAATTTGTTTAAGTTTTTCCGGTCTTTCCGCTTTCTTCTCCCAGTCCACAAAAATATTTTATTTTTTAGATCAAATGATTAAAAGAAGATAAACGGAGTTTTTTAGGGGTTGGTTTATTGAATAGAGATAAAACTGACATTTTGTGGTCAAATCGGGCAACTCTAATGTCATTTATGTTGAGTTTGGTTTGCCATTTCACCATGAACAGATTGACAAATGAACAACGCTTGCAAATCGTCCAAATTTATTTCGAAAATAATGGTTCAGTTCGCGAAGTTTACCGCAAGCTCCGCCCATATAATCGTCCATCAGAGCAATTAATTCGGTTCACCATGGATCGTTTTCGCACTACGTTTACCCTATGTGATAATACGCATCCGCAGAGACGTCGAACATTGCGCACCGAAGAAACAATTTCCGCTGTAGAGCAAAGTGTTGAAGAGGACCCGAATGAATCGATTCGCCACCGTGCACAGCAATTGGAGCTTTGTCCATCAACTTTATGGAAGATTTCGCGCAAAGATATCCAGCTTGTACAAGAATTGAAGCCGTGAGATCATGCAATGCGTTAAATCTTTCAGAGATTAAATCCGTCAGATGGTAGACGTTTTAGGAGAAAACCCCCGTATTATTAAGCGCTAATTAGCTAATCAATGGTTAACTTCACAGTTTTCCCGATAAGAAATACTCACGCAAATGTTAAAAGTTAGTCACTGATTAGCTAACCAGCGTTTATTAATAAGGGGGTTAGGTAATTGACGAGGTTTATATTGGTTGATTCCAGATTAACCCCAGACAGTTAAGAATATAAATAAGTACAATAACCACATAAATAATGGAAAATACCTCTAGTATTTCTGTCTCGAAAATCCATTGGGAAACCCACAATTTTTAATGACTAATTTATGTCTACCACTCCTGATAAAGAATGCCCACACGTCCAAAATGTTACCCACACCTGTAGTCAGTTCTCTATTTTTGACATAAAATTTGTTTATCCAAAATGGCTGCCATACTCACTATTTTTTTTGCTTTAATTTACATATTCGTTTGTTGCTAACAAAAAATACATAAAACATTATATTTCTTCTCACCCTATGGTAAACTGTCAACTCGAACTTTGAAAATGTTCAATTGATTGTCAAATTACTTAAGAACACTTCCAAGACAAGGTAGGTACGTACCTAAATCCACTTTAGTGGTCTGCCCTTATTCTTACCTCAGAACTTACAAGAAAGCATTCTCAATCGTAATATGCCCTTAAGTACCCATGCGGGCCACTACCACTCGACACCTCAACAACTGTCATTAATCGGCCGAATCACAGAAATTCCCTAATGCGTTAGGTAAATACACTCGAGTTTCCGACACAATTCGGCGATTACTAACGGCAGAGTCAACTACACGGAACGAATTTGGCAATTTCATGCACCAAATTGCTGCTTTCCATCTCCTTAACACTTCAGTCGAGAATATGTCCTATCTGCACATGGCAATAGTCGAACACCGAGATTGATGCTGACACTCTGAATACTCTGGCAACGACAATGCCTCCAGGTGTCTCACGCCCTTGCGGGAACGTTTTACTCCGTCAGCATCGATTACAATACGAACAGTGTCACCTCTTCGTGTGTGTGTTGTTTTGTTGTGAACCTAATTTCATGGATTAATTGTTGCTGGCGAAAATGGTTTTGAGGGTTGTGATTGCCGCCAGCCTCTCTGCTAAATGCTGGCTGATTTATTTAGCGACCGGAGGGCCCTTCCGTACGACTATAGCAGTGTACTGCCGCAGCAAAGTGAACAACGTCAAGCTGCAACTGTTTGTTCGTTCGCAAATGAATAAATCCAACCCTATACACACGCACACAAATGTACTCGCCGCACATTACGAGACGTTAACTTTGTGTTCTCCAAGTCGTAATGGGTTTTATTCGATGACACGCCTCCTCGAATATTTTTGACACGTTTATTTGAATGACTGACTTTCCCCTTGCTGATGACTGCTACTGTTACTGTCCGTCGGCGAATGGTTCTTTTGTTCGAGAAGGCTGTGGTATGGGAAATTGAATAGATGGGGACTTTGCGGCAGGATTCATTAATGTAATCTATCTTATAATTAATTGCTGGTAAGGCGCAGTCACTTTCGTTTTTTTTTTAAGAATTTTATGACACTTTTAAGTCAGGGTGTACAATCTGTCAAATTGAAAATTTCAATTTTGGTCATTATAGTGCAATATGGAGAAGAAGTTGATGCCACTCGTCGGGTATCCTTTTTTTTTCTTCGGTGTATAGAGATTTTCAAGAAGTTTTACGGAAATCCTGTCGTAATTTATCATTTGCGTTGGCAACGCCCAGTGTCATAGCAAACAATGTAAACACAGCAACTGTCATAATTCGCAAAAGGAACGCGCAATTATTGGTAATGCAGCACAATTACGAGTTTACGATGTGACTGCGTTGGCAATTGTGCAAAAACGAGTTGGATTTTGGGGATGTGTTTATATGGAGGGTTATGTTCGAAAGATAGTTAAGGGTTAACATTGGACGTTGACATTGAAGACTAGATAAGTATACATTTTGAAAAAATAACTGAAAACAAAGGATTATGGGCAAATGATGTTACTGATTGACATACGAGGGACTCAAGCGGTCCGTCCCGTTCAATGAAATGATTGAATACGTTTTGCATTTGTTCCATTCGATGATTTGCAGTAGGTAGTCAGTTCGATGTTATGCTTCGTTGTTTAAAGATGTAGGCTGATGTTCGGTATAATGTCATTATCTAGTTGGTACCATAAGTATGCATTTATTCCCGTTAATGCATTATAATGTGCGTAGTTTTGAAACTAGGTTAGGTTCAATGCTGCATTTGCTGAATTGCTTTTTCTGGGAGTAAAAGTTAGAAATTGCTTCTTGTAATAGCTTATATCTTAAAATTTTAAACATTACCGAGTTTTCTGATTGATTTGAGGCCGATAAACATCGTTTAATAAAAACTTAATTAATGAAAGTGGGCCTTAGGTGACACGATTTTCGCAATGAATGTGTCATTTTCAAACATCCTGGCTGTCGTTCTTGAACATGCGTCATAACCATGTATAGTAAGATCTGAAAGCATGCAATTTATTTAAGAAAACGTTTACTATTACAGTGGGCTTGAGTGGTTATTGGTTCGGATGAATTGCGCAGAAGGTTAAGATTCGATTTCCAACCGTGGCAACACCTTTTATTGTTTTCTACTTTCCTTTATCACACAATGTACTGACATATCATTCAGGTACCATCAACTGTCATCTCAACCCAGCCATTCTGACTTAAAATAAAACTTTAGGCCCCGCTTTGGTGCAAAAAATTAACATGCATGGTTTTGAAAAAATCTAAGTCCTGTGTTTTTCCATAATGCAAATTGATGTTATGTCAAACCGTTATATGGGTGGTATACCTTCCATTATAAGTGACGATCTAAAACTACAAACAAAATGGCCTAGAATTGTGGCCATAAAAACTAAAAATAAGTTTGAAGCAAAGATTATAAATTCTATACAGATGACGCACTCCATATAAGAAAAATTGTTGTATGGCGGGTCGTGCTGGCACAGCCCGCCATATGTTTTTGTTCTTGTTTTTCATGTGTTTTCAAGCACACCGCCCGCCCGTACCATGAAGCTACTGAGCAAAAGTTTCTGTTTTTTGTCCTCAATGCGTCATCTGTATAGAATTCATAATCTTTGGTTTGAAGACAATCGGTCGTTAAAAGAATAGCAAATCACCTAAGTTGCAACAAAGTAGACATTACTACCTTTCAGGAAGTAGGTACAATGGTATGGAATTTCCAAACGGACAACCAAAAACTGTGACATTTACTATATGATCCTTACTATAGTGAGCAGAATCAGCAATTCTCCTAGGTAAATCTGTAATCAACAACAGATTTACGTAAGAAGTCGTAGGACGTTTCGACGACATTAGAGAAAAGGGTAGAGTCGCTTGTTTCCGAACATCCTCAGTTCTCGAACACTTTTAGCAAAAGTCGTTATATTATCGTTAATTTACCGTTTCTGCTTTTTGTCACACCACACTTGTAAGTATACATATTCCTTTTTTAATTACCTCAAGCATCACATTCATACTAATGTATCTTATGTCAACAAAAATTATAAGTTTGCTTATGGGTTTCAATGAATGTGGTGGATCTGTTTTTCTTAAAAAAAAAGTTTCAGTGTACGTTTGGGAAAAGTTGTTTCTAGAAAAAAATTTCTCGGGTTAGTACTTTCAACTGTGCTTTTATGATATTAGTGCATTCATTTGTAATATTTCATGATGTTTTGCAAATTTAAATTGAAGTTAACTAGTGGTTTTGGACTGTTCGAGAAAAGGAACCTAATTTTTACCGAGTTTCCTTATCCGAACACAACTGTTCGCAAATAGCTAACTGTGAAAAAAATGCTTTTTGCCATTTTACTACCTTAACTTATCGGAAAACATTATTTTTTTCTCTTTCTGTATCACAAACCACACGTACAATACGTGTTCCTATTTTCGAACACCATATTCGTTGGTGTTCGAAATAAGGAAACTGACAGTTTTGTGGTTTCCTATACTCGATCACCCAATATTTTAACTTTTTTCATTCAATAAGTTGCAACATTGCATTCTCAAAAACAAAAATATAGGCACTTTGGCATTATATTCGAAAGCACACCCGATGATTCACATATCGACCAAATGAGCGAGGGTTTTAGATACGTTCATATCCAGGGGGGTCATAAGCAATCGCTCAATAATCGTCTGTGATTTGACGAGGCTGTTAACCGATTGAAGGAACATTTCATGAAGATAGTTTTAATTCTTGAACTCTTTTGTGATCCTCAAAAGGAAAATTTGGATACGATAAGGGGTTCAACTTTACCCTTATCTGCTGTATATAAATTTACGTTTTGTGTTATCTTTCTGTAATAAAACTTAAGGCACTCGCGAGTTTTCTTCCTCCGCAGGACTGTTCTGTTTCACCTGCTACCCATTGATATTTAAGGCTATCAAATTGCAACTAACTCGGCCATTCGACTTTAGTTCGTCCAATAGTGATACAAAATCCAGGATGGAAACTCCACAACCATACCATTCTAGGCAAATCTCCAGAATAAATTTCCAGGCCCATATTTTGTCTTGGCATAACAGCAAACTTGTAGTCTAAAACGATTATCAGATCAATTCTCAGTTGGATCTGGGGTATATTGTGGTAGGTTTCTAAAAAGATCTGGATTTGGATTTGGATACAATAGCGCTTATTCTGGAGTTTTACCTAGTAATGGTATCGTTGTGAGTTTCCATCCTGGATTTTGTATCACTATTGGACGAACTAAAGTCAAATGGCCGAGTAAGTTGCAATTTGATAGCCTTAAATATCAATAGGTAGCAGTTCAGACCTGTAGTTCGGACCTGTACGGGCCGTTTACAAATGACTTCTCCAGAAGTTGTGTTGATGAAAAAGAAGATATCGACAATTCTTCAACTTCTTTGTACCTATCCCGTCCACTAAAAGCTTCACCTTCGTATCTTCTGCTTTAGAAATCTCTGTGATTATTCATGGAGGTGAAAAAACATATTGTACGAATATGTTCAAGCATAAATTTAAAGATAGATTGGCTGCCAAAGGTTTGCCAGTATGATTTCAAGAAAATATCAAGAACTCAATATGCAGATCTTGCTTTCTGCTTCTACTTTTTGAAGTCATCATCACCTCGGACAACCGGAGCAATGCACATCTTTTGCAAAATTATTTCCAACTCCTACCTACCCACCTGGAGCAGTGAAATAACCCCTGTGGATATAAGCCCCATGGGGCTTTATTCCCAAATAAAAGGAAATAGCCACGGAGCTTATTTCTCTATCGAAATGGAACTAAGCCCCGCCAAAAATAGCATTAACACCCGCTGGGATTATTGCCATTTGAAATTGGCAATTCGTATTCAAACTTTGCATACATCCAATTTCGCACCCATCATAAATACAACAGCAAGCCTACCCAGAAGGGTTCACGCTTTGCATACATGCAATTGTGGCTTTGGGTGTATGCAAAGTTTGAAAATGCTTTGGAGGGGCATGCTGCCCCCCTGCAACCCCCCTGCTTGGGATTTGGGTTGCGTGCGAGGATGATTGTATGTTAAGGAAACAAACCCCACAAGCAAAAGGAATTAACCCCTGAGGGGTTTATTTCCATTTCGAAAAGGAAATAAACCCTGTGGGGCTATTTCTCTTTTTTGGGAATTAAGACCCATGAGGCTTATTTCCGCGAGGGATATTGCACTGCATCTACCTACCTACCTATTTAAAATTAATATTTAAGACAAACTTATAAAAGTATGATTAAAGTGTTCGAAAAGAGGAAACCTGTTGTTCGGCTTTAGGAAACAAGTGTTCGAAAATAGGGGTAATTGGTTGGTTTTCATATTTTTTTTTATTTGTTAATAAATTGCAATAATTAATAAAATCAGCTATATGAGGCTTAAGAATATTTGAATTGTTCTTTAAAATAAAATCAAAACTATATTTCTTGGACTATTCTAACCATTTTTTATAGACTATTCATTATTGAAAGTCTGTAAACTGTTCGAGAATAGGCGACTCTACCCTACTTTGTGACAATTCACATCAGAACCGAATTCAGAGGAGCTCCTAAAAAAAGTTATGTGGAATTGCCAAAGTTAAATAGTAGAAGGTAGGAAGAGAGAACATCTTTAGGACAATTTTTGGAAAACACTGCCTACATGATACCACGTCTGGCAACGCACTTGGGCTGATTAGCTTCGGGACGATTTTCTCATCTTGATATTTTTAAGCGGAAATGGCGGATTCCGAGCGAATAAAACTGAAACTGTTTGACCACATTATGATAGATTAGACGCACGTACCCAGTGACTTGAACGCTTAAAAAAATTCCTGTTTCCTCAGTTCCGCGATGGTTAGTGCGTCGCAGAAGGTCTGGATTCGATTCCAGCAGCCGTAGCAAAACCTAATTAATTTTTTACTGGCCCTTCTCTCTTGATGATCTAACAAATCATCCGAGAAGTATCAATTATCAAGAAAAGCATATCTGAAAAAATACGTTCGGATTCAGTATAAAACATTAGGTCCCGAGCTATCGTGCAAGAATTCGACACGCAAATTTGAATGGTTGTGAGAAAAATCTAGGCCCTGGTTACTGACGAGCCTATTGCGCCAAAAATTTGTATTTTTTGTAAAAAAAAAAATATACATCAGTCCACAACAGCAGTAAAATACTTTGAGAAAACACAACTTCAAGAGATTGTACTGATCTTGCAGATCGCGCAGACCTCAATCTCTTCGTTTACCGATAGCACCAATTATCAAAGTTAATGGCTATGGAACAATGCTCACAATACCATGAATCCTGTTGAAATGAACAAGGAAAAATTATACTTGAGTCAGAGTTCGCATGCTGAAAATATTCAAGAAGCACTTCTGCAGACTTTTAAATTCCTATGGCGAACAATCTCCTGCTGCCAAGTAGAACGAAGCTTTTAATATTGATGATGGCAGAGAAAATTACGATCACCGACATAAATGATGTTAGGATAGCAATATCTAAACTAAAGCCTAATAAGGCTGCTAAAATGTGCACTCTTCTTGTCAGGGTATGTATTCATGGTGAGATGATTTGTTAAGAAACATACACCAACTCATTAGAAAAAGTTGGTCGCATGAAAGTATGCTTAAAAAATGGAACCTCATAGAATCGTTTGCCCACTATAGCCAGCACACGGTTGCCTCACCTCGATATCCATAAGGGGACATGGCCGTCTCCTGATCAACGAACGGTCAACCAAATTGATCACATTGCGATAGATAAGAGGCACGCATCCAGTATTTTGGATGTCCGAACATTCCGAGGAGCTAACATCGACTCGGATCACTACCTTGTAGCAGCCAAGGTAAGAATGCGGATATCCACCACGCCACAACAATCCAGAAATACTGTGAAAAAATTTAATGTCGGAAGACTGCAATCGCAAGAGACCGCCAAGACCTTCGCACAACGCGTATCCCTTAACCTCTCGATTAACACCATACCACCAGCATCAAATGTCGAAGAGCAATGGCAACGATGCCAACAGGCCATTAGATCAGCCGCAACTGATGTGCTAGGTTTCTCGCGCCCACCAGCAAGAAACCCCTGGTTTGATAAGGAATGCCGACAGATGCTCGCAGCCAAGAACGAGGCCTACAAGGCTAAGCTGCAGGTGAAGACGAGAGCTGCCATTGAGCTCTATAGGCAAAGAAGAAGGGAAGAACATCGGGTTTTCAGAAAGAAGAAAAAAGAGCAAGAAAAGCACGCGATCAAGGATATAGAGAGGTGCCACTCCAGGAACGATGTTCGCAAGTTTTACCAAAGTGTAAAACGTCAAAGCCAAGGATACAAGGCTCGAACAGAATTCTGTCGAGAAGAACAAGGAAATATCGTAGTTGAGACACAGTCGATGCTGAGGATATGGAGGAACCACTTCTGCAGACTGTTAAACGGCGATGACGAACAATATTCCGCTGTCAGGCAGAACGAACCATTCAATATTGGCAACGACAGCAAAAACTGCCAACCACCCAACCTGAGTGAAGTGAGGATAGCAATATCTAAACTCAAGCTTAATAAGGCTGCCGGAAATGACGGCCTTCCCGCTGAGCTTTATAAGGCCGGCGGAGATGACTTGGTAAGTAACATCCACCAACTCATAAGCCAAATCTGGTCGGATGAAAATATGCCTGAAGAATGGAACCTCAGCATCGTTTGCCCGATCCACAAAAAAGGAGACCCTCTGAACTGCGTCAACTACAGAGGTATAAGTCTCCTCAACATCGCCTACAAGATCCTATCTGCCGTAATATGTGAACGCCTGAAACCGTTTACCAACAACCTGATAGGCCCTTATCAGTGTGGTTTTAGGCCAGGAAAGTCCACAACCGATCAAATTTTCACACTTCGGCAGATCCTGGAAAAAAACAAAGAAGTCCAAATCGATACCCACCACCTATTTATCGATTTCAAAGCCGCATTCGACTGCATTTATAGAGACGAACTATACAGAGCCATGTCTAGTTTTGGTATACCGCCCAAACTCGTCCGTTTGTGTAGGATGACGATGGAGAATTCCCGCTGCACCATCAGGGTCGGAAACGACCTCACCGACACATTCGATACCAAAAAAGGATTTAGGCAAGGCGATGCGCTGTCTTCTTTAATCTGATTCTTGAGAGGATTGTGTAAAACTCCAAAGCAAACACCAGAGGCACAATTTTCCAAAAGTCGGTGCAACTACTAGCATATGCTGACGATATTGACATCATTGGTAGGACTCAACGTGATGTCATAGCCATGTTTGCTAATATAGAGAAGGAAGCGGCGAAAATGGGTTTAGCAGTAAATGTGGGTAAGACTAAGTATATGCTGTCATCACGAAAGGACTCACAACATCGACGAATTGGACAGAACGTCACCATTGACAGATATAACTTTGAGGTAGTACGGGACTTTGTCTACCTCGGCTCCGCTATTAACTCCGACAACAACATCTCGTCAGAAATTAAACGAAGAATTACTCTTGCCAATCGCTGTTTCTTCGGGCTAAGAAGGCAATTTAGTAGTTAAGCCCTCACTCGAACTACTAAGGAGATCCTCTATAAGACCCTGATCATCCCAGTCCTGCTCTACGGCGCCGAAGCATGGACCGTATCAAAAGCGGATGAAGAAATCCTTCATCGATTCTAAAAAAAAATCTTCGAAAAATCTTCGGTCCCGTTTGCGTTGACGGGCTATGGAGACGAGCTGTACAGTGTACAACGACATACCCCTGGTCAAAAAACTCCGCATTGGACGTTTAAGATGGCAAGGACATGTTGAACGAATGGACATCAATGCTCCGGCTCGCAGAGTCTTCAATTCCCAGCCAGACGTCTGACGCAATAGAGAAAGACATTGCCTTAACTGGCGCACAAGCACAAATAGAAACCGACCTCAACCAACTTGGAGTGCGCAACTGGAGGCAGTTATCTAAGGACCGGGCTAGTTATAGAGACGTGGTAAGCAAGTAAGAATAATTTTAATTTTCTTTTGTTTGCTCAAAATATAAATCTCAACTGTCAAATTCAGGAATATAGCCAGCTGCGCAAACGTTGTGAGAACACCTTTTTAGAGAATTTGCAAATGAGCTCTTTTCGACTTCAGTGAGAAATTTGAAAGTCAGTTCAGAATTTATAGCGAATCTATCTACATCATCTCAATGGACTACGTTTGGTTGATTCGATGATCCAAAAATGACTTTGCTCCAAATGGCATTACATAGGTTTTATTGCATACTTACTCAATGTTTGGATACACAACATTAACCCGCCTTTACAAATGCCCCACCGATGATCCCCCTGCTAAATGCAAAACGAAACCAACACAAACGCATTACATAGAAACACATAAATTTAAAACTTCCATGTTTATTCAATTCTAGTGTTTTTTTACAGTAACTGTTTCCACAAATGGATTACAATTTAGTTTTTGTATTCGTCCTTAAAACAATCTTATTGAGTAATTCAACGGTATATATGTAAGGTACTTAAAAATATCTAGTCTCACTTAGAAAATAATAAATATCTATAAATAGTATATTTGTAAATATACAAAAACAAACTTTACACATCAGTAAATATTTCTCGCAGCCGTTGGCAGGACTACACTATTCGCCGACACAGATCCTGGAACTCCGCTACCATTGCCATTGAAACACTCAAAACCGCTGAGTTCTAGGGAGATTTTCTTTCGTAAATCAGGTTTTGGACCACTTAGTCCCATCTTTTCCATTTGCTGGTGTTGAGAGCGTACAGCGAACCGATTCACATGCACCGGAATTGGCACAACGATTTTTGTTCCACTGCCAGTGCTGCCACGTCCAAGACCATGTGTGGTGAGGCCGGCTTTTACTCGTTTCCATTTTGCCCGGCGATTTTGAAACCAAATTTTTACCTAATGATGAATGAAGTTATAGTTGAAGACATGAATGCATAAGTATGGGTGTATCAGACGTTACCTGAACTTCACTGAGTTTGAGACTAGTTGCGATTTGACTTCTTTCTGTTAGGCTTAGATACTTTTTCGCATGAAATTCACGTTCAAGTTCTAACAGCTGTTCTGAGGTGAATGCAGTTCTTCTCCGTCTAGACTTGGAGTTGCTGCCATTTTGACCTTTTACTGAGCCACTCCCACTGGAGGCATTTGGACCTGAGATGCCATCATCATCCGAGCAATCCTCTGAGTCTGAGTGCATGAAATCTGAAATTGGGGAAGAAATTTGATTTTAGTGAAAAAGTGTTCAAAAGATGATGGACATGTATGTCAAATCTTTCCCGCAATAAATTAATGGTGTCGCGAGCCGTTTGACGTGTTGCGTCATTTTGTTGAAACCAAAGCTTAGTCAGGTCAATGCCATGCAACTATGAGGCAGGAGGAAGTCCGAAATCATGTTTCTATAGCGCTCTCCATTGACGGTAACATTCTGGCGGGCATACATGAAAATTATGATCAAGCTGTATCATGTTTTCGGCCCATTTACCGAACCTACGATGTGTTTAATGGTCACGTGGTTTCATCTCTTACACAAGCTAAATTTTATAAGCTTTTAAGCCAAGATCTATGCGTAACATTTTCCACAAAGTGGATGGACATAGCTGCAATTCCTATGCACGATGGCGAATCGACTCATTTGGATTCTTTTCAACACTGCGGACCACAACGGCAATAACCTCTTCTTTTCGCAAAGTTTGTAGTCTTTGGGGATGCTAATTATCCGCTAAAGTCTGTACAATTTGCACGCATTGCTCTGGCGTTAATCTATTCATCGTAAAACGTACTAACAACAAATCAACTTTTAACTGTCAAATTGACAATCTGTAGAAACAGTGTTGCCAGATTAAAAAACCAAACCTGTAAAAAAACACCATTTACTTGAGCTGATTTTTGGCGATTATGAACACACCCAAACCTTTATCTTACCAAACCTAGGCCTTAGCTAAGTAAAAACGTCAGAATTTTAGATCCTTAATCGATATTTCAGTAACAATATTGTTATCAATGTCAAAAATGATGTTCAGGAGATGTGTGACACACGAGAGGTGATTTGACGCTATTCGTCACCCATCTTGGCTCACAAAACAGAACCAAAATTATTCGAAAATGTACTATAAAATGATGTGACCAGTATGAACTACTTTCAACCAATTAATGAGAACCGCGTTTAAAAAAACAATCTCTTCAATCATATTCAAGCCAAGGTTTAATATTTCCCCAAAATGATCAGAAAAAATTCACCCCAAATTGACTTGTCGTATCTCACACATCGATTATCCTCTAGATCTCGAGACTACTTAACTGGAAAATTCAATTGTCCTTCGCAATTAATGCGAATAACGTTGACTGACAGGGCGTATTAGTATCTAGACATTTTTTCTCGCGATGAAAACCCAACCTAATCCAGTGTCAAAACCAAAAAGATTCACAATACCCTTGTTGAACGTCAATCAAATAAAATTCTTCACCATAACCTCCTTGAAAATCTTTTCACATCATTCTGACAACTTGACATCCACAACCCAGAGTATGTTAATTTCCACCACACCCTAGCAGACCTTTGAAAAGGAAAACTTAAAATCTCAATTCATTTACGCGTTGCATTTGAAAACCGTAATGGATGCAGAACTTCTATGCTAAACATCAACTCCGTCACATCTCCCTCCAGTAAGCACTCAAGCGGTCAAATTAATCGGATCGTCCCGCGCCAAACAAAAAAACGAACAATCCGACCGTGTCGCACAAATTATATTCATATTTCGACTTCTCTATACGAAACGGACGACAGAACGGCGTTGGATGTTTGTCCTTTTACGAAAATCACTAAAACAACTTACCCACCCCCTCCCCCAAAGTAAATTACTCGAGGAATATAAATTTCACAGTCCCTGCGACGATTTATCCTCCGGGTGCAGTCGTTTAGCATGATGATGAGGATGATGCTGCTGCAAGGACGAGAGTATAAGAGTGAGCAAGGGAGACTCTCGGGTTCCGGTAATTCGACCATAAAAGTGCTTGGCAAAACGATGAGATGTGATTTAATTTGCGGGTGGGTTGACATCGTGCACCGCTCTTTCATCCCCCATTTGTCAGAGATTAAGTGTGGATGATGATGAAATTATAATGTCAACCGCCACCACAAGAGAAGAAGAACAGGAGCAGCAGCAGACGCCGCCACCGCACCCCATTAAGTCAGCCATGAATATTTCATTGTTGTCATTGTTACCGTTATGTATAAATTCAATTGACTTTTGAGGGATAACATTACGAATTAGATATACATATGATGTTACGATGTAACGCACCCCCAATTTACGGATTTCACTTCAGCGATAATGGATTATGTGCGTGGAAATTTGTTTCACTTAGGAGTTGACAAATTTAAATTTTCCACTTCATTTAAGTTTTAGAGTTTGAGGGCAGCTTAAAGGGGAGAGGTGATTAAAAAAACGTTTGCACGCCACTGAGTTTACATATGAATAATTGATTAGCCTTAGATTATATGGATTTTTATTTAAAGATGTGATATTTGAGCTTAATATCAGGCTGTTGACCTGGGTAGGACTGTTCGGAAAGTTGTCTAGACGAAATCGTCTTGACGATGTAACTTAAGCTTTATAAAAGGTGTTTTTTTTAGGTATAGAACTTCGAATTGAAATAAAACACAAGAAAATCGTTTTAATGTCCATCAATTTGACTTTATTGGAAGGATAATTTTGCGCCTTTGTTTAATTATGATTTCGGGCATTTCGAATAAAGCCAAGTCTAGAGGTCCAATTTTCAACCACTTTTTCGAGCATTTGGGGCCGTATGTCGGCAATAACGCCACGAATATTGGCTTCCAAGTTCCCTAACGTTTCTGGTTTGTTGGCGTAGACGAGCGACTTCAACATAGCCCCAAAGAAATAATCCAATGGTGTCAAATCACACGATCTTGGTGGCCAATTGACAGGTCCATTCCGCGAAATTATGCGCTCATCGAATGTTTCCTTTAATAAATTGATGTGACGTGAGTTGTGTGGCATGTAGCGCCGACTTGTTGAAGCCACATCTCATCCACGTTCATGCCATCCAATTCGGGAACAAAATAGTCGGTTATCATGGCTCTATACCGGTCTCCCTAAACGGTAACTGACTCTCCAGCATCATTTCGGAAGAAGTATGGCTCAATGACTCCACCAGCCCATAGAGCACACCAAACAGTAAGTTTTTGTGCGGATGTAATGACGTCTCAATTGCGATAGACAAGAGGCACGCATGCAGTATTTTGGATGTCCGAACATTCCGAGGGACTAACATTGACTCCGACCACTACCTTGTTGTAGCCAAGGTAAGGGTGCGGATATCCACCACGCCACAAAACAACAGAAATACTGTGAAATATTTAATATCGAAAGACTGCAATCGCTAGAGACCGCCAAGACCTTCACGCAACGCGTATCCCTTAACCTCTCGACTCACAACACACCACCAGCATATTAATGTCCAAGAACAATGGCAACGATGCCAACAAGCCATTAGATCAGCCGCAACTGATGTGCTAGGTTTCTCGCGCCCACCAGCAAGAAACCCTTGGTTTGATGAGGAATGCCGACAGATGCTCGCAGCCAAGAACGAGGCCTACAAGGCTAAGCTGCAGGTGAGGACGAGAGCTGCCATTGAGCTCTATAGGCAAAGAAGAAGGGAAGAACATCGGCTTTTCAGAAAGAAGAAAAAAGAGCACGAAAAGCGCGCGATCGAGGATATAGAGAGGTGCCACTCCAGGAACGATGTTCGCAAGTTTTACCAAAGTGTAAAACGTCAAAGCCAAGGATACAAGGCTCGAACAGAATCCTGTCGAGATGAACAAGGAAATATTGTAGTTGAGACACAGTCGATGCTGAGGATATGGAAGAACCACTTCTGCAGACTGTTAAACGGCGATGACGAACAACATTCCGCTGTCAGGCAGAACGAACCATTTAATATTGCCAACGACAGCGAAAACTGCCAACCAGCCGACCTAAGTGAAGTGAGGATAGCTATATCTAAACTCAAGCTTAATAAGACCGCCGGAAATGACGGCCTTCCCGCTGAGATTTATAAAGCCGGAGGAGATGACTTGGTAAGTAACTCATAAGCCAAATCGGGTCGGTTGAAAGCATGCCTGAAGAATGGAACCTCAGCATCGTTTGCCCGATCCACAAAAAAGGAGACCCTCTGAACTGCGCCAACTACAGAGGCATAAGTCTACTCAACATCGCCTACAAGATCCTATTTGCCGTAATATGTGAATGCTTGAAACCGTTTACCAACAACCTGATCGGCCCTTATCAATGTGGTTTTAGGCCAGGAAAGTCCACAACCGATCAAATTTTCACACTTCGACAGATCCTGGAAAAAACCCAAGAAGTCCATCCACCTATTTATCGATTTCAAAGCAGCATACGACAGCATTTATAGAGACGAACTATACAGAGCCATGTCTAGTTTAGGTATACCTTCCAAACTCGTCCGTTTGTGTAGGATGACGATGGAGAATTCTCGCTGCATCATCAGGGTCGGAAACGACCTCACCGACACATTCGATACCAAAAAAGGATTTAGGCAAGGCGATGCGCTGTCATGTGACTTCTTCAATTTGATTCTTGAGAGGATTGTGCAAAACTCCCGTGCCAACACCAGAGGCACAATTCTCCAAAAATCGGTGCAACTACTAGCATACGCCGACGGTATTGACATCATTGGTAGGACTCAACGTGATGTCATAGCCACCTTTGCTAATATAGAGAATGAAGCGGCAAAAATGGGTTTAGCAGTAAATGAGGGTAAGACTAAGTAAAGGGTGATCCTTTTTTGACAGATCACGTGTGAGTCGTGTCATGCTGTCATGTTATTTTTGTTAAGTATTGTTTGGCATTTCATAATGGAAAGACTTACGCGTGAACAACGTTTACAAATTGTTCAACTTTATTATGAAAATTCACGTTCTGTGAGGAATGTGTTTCGTGCACTTCGCTCAACTTATGGTCAACATAATCGGCCTACTGAGCGTACTATTCGCAACACCATCACCCATTTTGAGACCCAGCATTCATTATTGGATAATATTCGACCGAATAGACCACGTCCAGCACGCTGTGAAGAAAATATAGCGGCCGTAGCTGACAGTGTACACGAAGACCGTGGAGAGTCGATTCGGCGCCGTTCGCAGCAACTCGGACCATGATAACCGACTATTTGATGCCTGAAATTGAAGCTCGTGATCTCGGCGACATTTGGTTTCAGCAAGACGGCGCCACTTCCCACACATCGCATCAATCAATGGACTTATTGAGAGAACATTTCGGTGAACACATAATTTCACGTTTTGGGCCGGTCGATTGGCCACCAAGATCGTGTGATATCACACCGTTAGACTTTTTCCTGTGGGGATATGTAAAGTCAAAAGCTTATGCCGATAAACCCGCTTCGATTCAGGCCTTGGAGGAAAACATCACGCGTGTCAATCGCCAGTTACCAGTCGAAATGCTAGAACGAGTGATCGAAAATTGGACTCAACGGATGGACCATCTGTGACTTAGCAACGGCCAACATATGATAGACATAATCTTCAAAAAATAAATTCCAAAGAATGTTCTTTCAAATGATAATAAACATTCTCCATTAAATTTGAATTTTCTGTGTTTTTTTCTTTAAAAAAGTAGGGAACCTCGTAATGGATCACCCTTTACTAACGAGCCTGTTGCGCCGAAAATTTGTATTTTTTTATTGAGACGTTCCCATTTGGTCCATGGATACCCCAAAGTTCATTTTAGAACCATCCGTATACCACTTTAGGCCGTTTTGGCAGTTTGGTGGGTTATTGCTAACCCATGCTTCTCTGGTTGTGATCTCCGTTGAGAATCTTTTGTCGAAGCATAGTGTCATTGGTAAGCGGTCTGTAACCGGACTGATCAAGTTTGTCAAGTTCAAATAGTTCGGATAGAAGTTCAATTAGTGTTGGGTGTTCGCTAATGTTTAACTCTTCCGCTTGTGTCAAACTTACTGAGCTGCGAATTGCCATTTTTTTTATAGATGTGGAGGGGCGTTAGTCCTATTAAGTCTTCTATAGCCGCAGTGGGACAGGTACGCATGGCTCCGATAGTGCCTAGACAGACAAGCAGTTGTACCTTGTTTAATAACTGCGTCTTGTTATATCACTGCAATATGCCCCAACCGTTTTTCAATTGTTCGTCCCAAAGACAAATACAATAACGTCGAAAAGTCGTTGTAAACGTGGTAGACTTATGACGTGGTTTGACGTAAACATACACAAACTTGTACGTTGGAAATTTACGACGAGACGTTGCAAGAATATCCTTGTCGTGTTGTGCTTCTAGTGCGCATACTTCTCTAATGGACGTGTTGACAATTTGTTCTCAAACCGACGATGAAAACCGTTTGAATCAATTCGTATGTGAATCTGTAGCTTATATCGTTTATCGCTGTCAAAAGAGAGATACACACCTGGGTGTCCATTCTAGTTCTGTAAAGCTGTCAAGTTATAAAATTTTGATCATTTCAGTTTTCACAGAGACTTTTGCTCATCGCTTAATTTTTGTATCCATCATTCTTTTTTCACAGCCGTTCCATTATCATTTGGCTTCATATGGACAAATTTTGACATTTGGCTTCACTTTTTCCGATATCGAAAATCGCATTTAGCGTGAAGCCATGATCATTTTTTTTATAATCAACTCCTTGGCCCTCATTCCGTAAAGTTATTATCTTTTGAGGATAACATTTCGACGGTCAGATCAATAGTCGTTTTTGCTATTATCACTTTATTTGCTTCACTTAAAACAATCACAGACGATAATTGAACGACTGCTCATGAGGTCTCGATTACCTTCTGAGTGATAATCGTTTTCAAACTTACGGAATGACCCCCCTTGTTTTTTAGGGGTTTGCTTTTTAAACAGGCAAAACTGTTTCTGCAAATTGTTAGTTTGACATTTAAAAATGGATGTGTGGTTGGTACGTTTTGCCATTTTACAATTAATAGATTAACGACAGAACAACGTGTGCAAATTGTGCAACCTACAAGTCTTCGCTGTATCAACGGTTGCAGGTTTAAGTATGCCCCTTACTTCGAGCTGCAACTGTTGGTACCGATCGTCTATAAGGTGGATTGCACGTCTTTGGATAAGTTCAGTATATGTTTTGGGGCCAAAGGAGATCATCAGAGGAATATAGAAGTTCTAAGCAAGAAAATAATAGAAGCTTTGACGACTCTCTATGAGTGATGGGTGATCAAGAAAAAAGAACCACTTTGGCGACAATTTATTAGTTCCAAACTTGAATACGCCATCTGATGCAACAACTTACCGCATTCAAACTCGACCTTACAGCAGCATTGCAGAAAAAGCAGGGATGATTAAAAAGAATTAGGCTGAGCGGTTGAGTCAAATGGGCAATTTCCAAAAAAGTGTTGTGAATGGATGATTCGTGCAAAAACAAAATTCTTTTGATTGTGGACATTACCAAGGATCTGTATTAGCTAGGGGTACCATAGTTCGCATGGCAATTCTAGCCAGGATCAAACAAAACCTGGGGTCGAATTACCACATCAGTTATCGAGTCATACGTGACTGAAAAGTGTTGATTTGGTATGATCGCATACGAGATTCAAGTATCGAGTATCGAATTTTGGAATTCTGTCATCAGTGATCGTACATATTTTCATACGGTAGGGTCTGTGGTGTCGAGTGGATGCATTTTTGTAAGAAAAATGTAATATATTATCGTTTTGTTATTTTAATATTAAGAATGCACGCTGATTCATTTAAGTTATAAAATATGTTTCAAGAAAATTAAAGTTTTATTAGTTTTGTAAAGATAAAGGACTGCTTTTGTCTCTTAAACATTTTGTTAAAAGTTGGTCAAAATGGTCGATTGACCAATCAGAACAGAAACCTTACTAAATCTGGAATCTAGAACAAGGCCATTGATAATGATATCGCTTTATGATGATTGACGCCATTTGTAAAATCTATGCCACATTCTGAAAGGGTCATTTATTATGACTCGTACTGTATTTCTTTTTAATGGAATGAAGCGGATCAATCCAATTGACACTAAACACTCTGTTGTCACATTTGAATGGACTACAAGGCAAGCTGTTGCAACACATAGCCATATAGTCCAACCAATGAACAACGGTACACAATGCAACGACATAAGCTTGGACCAGATAGCTCATGACGAGAAGGAAAGACAAACACGATAAGGCTTAATATAAATAAAACAAAAGCCCTAAACATATCAAGGCCCCATGTCCAACTAAATCTTTGTGGACAAACTGTGATGAATATTTATGCAACTCTTTTTCTAGGAAGCAGAAAGTGAAACCGTGCTTATTTTGTATAATAGACGTGGGAAAACCAAAGCTGCGTTCTGTTTTCTATCAAAGATCCGAAACTTAAAAGTAAACCAGCACCAAGTAAGCTGCGAGCTCTCCGCTTTACTGAATGTGAGGCACTACTACTACTGTCTTACGAAAGCTATATATCGTCGTCAGCAGACGCCGATGCATTTTTAAAGATTTGCTGGCCAAAACTTATGTCAAAGTTAGAAACGCTCGAGTGGTCACAGGAACTAAGCTGTAAGTGCAAGTAGGTAGGTATATGTCCAACTGAATTAGTGATGAGCTAAACCAACTATTTCCCAACCCAAGTTAAACCGAGTTGGAATCTAACCCATCCGAGTTAGGTTTAAACAAAATTATTTAAAATAGAGGTGTAGTGAATCCTTGGGGATCCTTGTGCAGACCCTTCTAAATGATTATCCGCTATGCTCATAACCTTAAAGGCAGATTAACAGAAACCACTTTTTATGAGGTGATATAGGAACCGTCGACAAATCCCTTTACCACAACGATTTTCAATAACGCGAAACCACGCAGCATATAAGAAGCCTTTACTGTTACCGGCGGCGTAGAGGGACATTTTAGCCAATTGTATTCCTAAGATCAAGATGATCCGCAATCATCTTGATTGAAGTCATCTCTCCTCTCTTGTGCCTTCTTGTGATGGAAAAACTGCAAGCCCGACAAGACTGTGATTGGTATTGAAAGGGAAGTTTATTTTCGTGATCAGCAAGATCATGGAAAATGCATTGGATTTGTGAGCACGTGGGCTACAAGCTGTGACCTGGGTTTTAATCCGAGCAATCGAGAAATTTTGCTTTTCATCTCGAAGACTAAAGTTGGAAACTATTTAAGAAAAAAAGTGGGAATTAAAGATTGGATAACATAAATTACAAGCCTAGAAGTGAAGCTTTTGGAAGGCAATGAATGTGGACAGAGACGTTTGAATGGAAACGATTTAATGACTTTCTTGGAAAAACTTTTGCACATACTTCAATCAAAACAGCTTTCTATTCGACAAAATATGGGCCTATAATAACGGAATATTCTATGTTATAATCTGTCTAATTCGTATAACTGAGTAGTACTGAATTACTGTCCATAAAAGAGAAAAAATAAACATCTGACATACACGCCCCATACAGGGCCTCAAACCTAGCTTCTCCCACATTTTTGTGTGCGAAGTTATTATTTTGCCGCAAAGAAGAGGACGTCCGATTTAACGCCGAATCCGAAAAGCAAATTTCAGAAACTTCTCATGACAGCTTGGATGTATTTTCAGACTTTGAAAAGAGCAGTCAAAGAGAGGTATGATCCAATCGATCGCGTAATTTTTTAAAGAACCATTGTCGAGGCGATTGTATAAAGCAGGGTCGTTAAAAGGCTCCGATGTTATATAATGCTGGCCTCCAGATTAGCTCCTTCGAATCCGAAAAGCAAATTTCAGAAACTTCTCATGACAGCTTGGTTGTATTTTCAGACTTTGAAAAGAGCAGTCAAAGAGAGTTATGATCCAATCGATCGCGTAATTTTTTAAAGAACCATTGTCGAGGCGATTGTATAAAGCAGGGTCGTTAAAAGGCTCGGATGTTATAAAATGCTGTCCTCCAGATTAGCTCCTTCATGATGAAAAATGCCTTGAAAAAAAAAATAGTTGAGTCCTATCAAATATCAAACGACGGAAAGTGGAAAGTGGAACGTTAACGCGTTAACGTTTATGTTCTACATTCCAAATTCTACCAGGCATCGATTATGCGTCCGTTTTTATGAATGACTATAGAAAACGTGACTTGTTCATCGATTAACGGTTTTTAAATCGTAGATTATCGAGTTCATCGTCACAAGGAAATATTTTTAAGCCTTCATAGAGCTTATGTAAGCTATGCCCGTGAATGCCCGTTCTTTCTCATGTTTGTATTTCGATACCGAATCATGCGCTTTCTGGACTCTAATGAAAGACGCTTTATAGACGTTTCCCATTCACCTACTTTTGGCTAACGAAATCTCGTAGAAACTTTCTCTTATTACAAATACTATTCTATTCTAAAAATGTTCAGAAGATTTACGCACATCATTCCTAGTAGTGAAAAAATGTCGGATCTACAAGATGTCTGTAGAGGTACATTGACATACAGTTTGATTTTCAGCGACACGAACAACGCAATACCGAATAACTTAACTAGCCAACAGTATATCAAACTACCATGGGATTTCTTTCCAAATTGAAGAGCAGATTTAACAACTATCACAAGCCCTAAGGAGGCCTCTTTAGTGTTAAAGGTTTGCCTGAGAAAAATGTAGGTATATTGAAATGGGGTCTGTTTCAAAAGACGCCCCTGACTATGCACAGTTAGAGAAGGAATGTTCTGCTCCTAGGAACCTCTGTTGTCAACAATCTCTGGTGTTTGCATTTGGTTAATCTGTAACGTTAAACTACTCCACATAAAAGTGAAAGTTAAAACAGCATACTGCATCTTGAAGAGCTGTCACTTCTCCACCAATTAATTTTAAAAGAATTAGGTTTTCGAACAACTAAATTATATAGCCCATCACAGCTTAGAAAGTGCCTGCCAAATACATTGATTAAGACTTTTGATCAATAAATTCACGGACTAAAACTGTCAACCCTTGTGCATTTTATACAAAAAAAATTTTTTTTCGAAATCTCATCTGCGAAATGTCATTATTAGTGTCATTGAATTATATGCTATAGTTTGTGTGAATACCTTGATTTTTATCCGGATCCTCTGGTGACATTGTCAAACTAATATCGCTGCACGAATCCCCACTATGCTCGAAATCCTCTTCCGTTCGCTCGAAATCGTGCGTTTCCATTTTCGAAACCGGCATTCGATCGACACTTATTGCACCACAATTCAACCTGTCACTGGGCTGTTCCAAAACTCTTGGATCACCCTCACTTAAAGTTCGATTAAAGCACTGTAACCGATCACCACCGGTGTAGTCGCCACCATTTGCATTTCGCAGAAATTCAGCGAGTTTTTCACGCGCGGGATCAAAACTCACGTTATTGACATTATTCGCCACAAAGTTCACCAATTTTTCGCAATAACTTTGATCCGTAGAGTTGAGTAAGGACAGCGAACGTGTATCTAATGGAGGTTTCTTTTCCGCATCCAACTGAGTGACACCAAGAGCAGTTGCAGAACCGACGGCACTATGACTATGAGCATTTGACAGGTAATATGATCCGTTTGACAGCAGTTGATTGAGGCGATCGTGGTTCTGACCAAAATATCCATGTATCCAAGGGTTATAGAATGGGAAATTCGGTGGAAATCCCATCGCAAGAGAATGCGGAGGAAATGGCAATTCAGCTGTATCAGCTGCGGAAGGAACTTTCATCTGACGCGTTGCCGTCGATTTGGGGGCATTTCGATTGGCGATTATTGATTCGATTGAAAACGGACTGGAAATCTTTGACAGTTTTGTGTTTTCCACTTCAATTGAACGTGTGGAGTTCTCCATTGTAATTCAGCACTTTTGCATATCGTTCTCACTGACAGATATGATCACAGAAAAACAAAAACAATAAAAAAAAAATGTTCACTTTTATTATTTTATTTTAGAACGTCAACGTAACGCCAACACACAACATACACGAACCACGTACAAAGTGAAACTGTCAAACATGAGAATCGTCGATTGTCATACACGTCGGTGTTGTGTGGTGGTGACGACGGAGACGACGCTGGCATTGGTTTTGGCATCTATTATCCCCTCCAATGGCTAAACGAGTTCTCGGTTCGTACTGCGTGCGCCAGTGAACGCCCTTTTTGGACGAATCAACATGGCTGCAATATTTCAACGCATGCCAATGAGCGTATCGGACGGGTGATGTGAACGCGCCCCTCTATGAAAGCGGGTTTGTGTTTGTTCAGCAGATTTACATTTTACGTGATGTATAGTTGTGTGAGTATACCAATTATAACAGCAACAACAACAATGTGCGGGCTGACTGAAACAACACAGACACGCCTCTACATTAAAATGAATTTCAAATAGATTAGTGAGCAATTTTGCGGACACATCTACGAGCAATTTGATGTCCGGATGGGTGCAATTATAAGTACGAGTACGGTCTATTATGTCGCGAGGGTGTGCTTTGAGGTGGGATGTGTAAATATGACAGAATGTATTTTTTTTTCTCCTCTCCTGCATGTAATTAATGGCAGCAGCGTCTTATGAGGTCTTGAGTGGTGTATGGAAGTGGGTAAATTTATTCCGTTCACAATCACTAAGGGCTAAGAAGACTGATAAGCGTTTTTGTTTGCCAAACATAATTTTGACAAACAAATTCTATATTCGGATTTGTGATTTTTTTTAAATTTAAAGCTATAGTTGCTAGTCGCTAAGGAAAGGCGTGCGTCTGGCAGGTGGAAACATAGATATCAAGGTATTAGTTATTGCTCATGTAGATGTGTAGTATTTGTATCTGGTAGGTATACATTTGGTCTGGTCTGGTCGGTATTCATTTACAAATAGATAACATTCATTTTGTATATTTACGGCTTGTTAGATGCATTGAATTACGGAACACTCATCATTTTTTAAAGGCCCCTATGTCTGTAGTTAGGTACCTACCTATATAATTTAAAATGATTTATACTTTAATGTACGCAAATACAGAGGGAGTTTCTTACACTAATAGTTACATCATTGCCTTTCTTATCAAACTAGTGTTTCAAAAAAATATACCTTCCTATAGATTCGCGTTTCCCAAAGTGTGCTCCGCGGAGCACTTGGTGGATATCCTGGTGCTCCGCGGCAAAATAAAAAAAAACGAAATAGCAAAATTCCATTACACTAGTGACTATTTAATGTTGTGCTTCTGAACTTGTCATTTTAATCACAGCAATCGAATTTGAACTGCTCATTTAAAAGAAATCAATGCATAAACTAAAAAATAATTCGTGTAAAAAGATGTAGGAATCCCCGACAAATGAAAATTATTAAAGAGACGTACCAGAGAGGACCATATACGCTGACGCTAACTGAAATTTGTACTGGGACGACGTTTCTCTGGTTTAAAACGCGCCCAATAGACGGTTTTTGTTGGGTCGGTATCTACTGTGAGCGTCAAAAGTGAGTAAACACCCATGCGATTTCCGAAGTTACATGTAATTTAAGCGACAAAAATAAACAAAAAAAGAATTCCAAAAATACAGAATAAAAGCTTTATTCAATAGTAAAACAATTAACAAAAATAAAAATTAAAATATTAATTAATGTATAGACTAGACTAGAAAAACTAGACATACTACGTAATATACGCGTCAAAAGTAAGTAAACATCATGCAACCTCCCATCGTTTAATATTAATCAGTTAGATTTACTGTTATAATATTTAATAAATATTACTGCGGAGGTAAGTTCATCCCGTTACATCACTTCAGAGTGTACGCTGATTGTGATTAAAGGCTTAATAGCAGTGCAATTCGATTTTTTCATAATGAGGAGTGAAATATCTTTGGAAACGCGGAAAATTATAGTGGATTTGAGGAAAAAAGGGAAATCATATCGTGATATTGGCGAAATAGTAAATAGGAACCATGTGTCGGTGAAAAAAATTATCGATAAATACAAAAAATTTAAAACATTGGAAAATTTCAAACGGACAGGTAGACCAAAAAAGTTAAATAAAAGAGAAGAAAGACAAATTGTAACTGAAGTGAAGAGAAATCCAAGTTCAAGTGCCGTTAAAATAGCGGAAAATCTAACAACAACAACCGAAAAATCAATCAGTGCGAGTACTGTTCGGCGAACACTGCACAAATCGGGCTTACATGGTAGAAGTGCTAGAAAGAAACCACTGATATCTAAAGTCAATAAAAAAACGTTTAACATTTGCAAAAAAATATATAAATAATGATATTTCGTTTTGGAAAAACATTTTATTTACAGATGAAAGTAAATTTGAAATTTTTAAAAGCAATGCAAATAAAAAAAATTGGAGAGAAAAAAACAAAGAATTCAGTGAACAAAATGTAAGGAGCACAGTAAAACATGGGGGAGGTTTAGTGATGGTGTGGGGGTGTATGGCGGCGTCGGGGGTTGGGAATCTTGTCTTCATTGAAAGTACAATGAATAAACAAGACTATCTTAACATCCTAAAAAATAACCTGCAACCGAGCGTAGACAAATTAGGTATGCTTAGCAATTGGATCTTTCAGCAAGACAATGATCCTAAACATACCGCGCGGCTCGTTAAGGAATGGTTGCTTTACGGGACTCCAAAACAGCTCGATCACCCTCCACAATCGCCGGACCTAAACCCTATTGAACATTTATGGGATCATTTGGACCGGCAAATTCGCAAAAGGACTATCAAAAGCAAAGATGACCTAAAAAAGGCTTTAATTGAGGAATGGTCCAAAATATCTTCCGATATTACAAATAACCTCGTCGTATCTATGCCACGAAGACTTAAAGAAGTTATAAAGTCTAAAGGTGGCATAACTAAATACTAACTCCTTAATTTAAGATGATCAATTTATAAATTTCTCTAACTAATTACAGATGTTTACTTACTTTTGACGAGTATATTACGTAGTATGTCTAGTTTTTGTTTCAAAAAATATACATTAATTAATTTTTGAATTTTTATTTTTGTTAATTGTTTTACTATTGAATAAAGCATTTATTTGGTATTTTTGGAATTATTTTTTTGTTTAAATTTTTGCTTAATTTACATGTAACTTCGGAAGTCGCATGGGTGTTTACTCACTTTTGACGCTCACGGTATTTATACAGGTTAAAACGAATCGTAGTGCGGTGTATTTAATCTATATTTTGCTTTTAGTGCGTGAATTTTACTTTTTATTTGTTTTTTGTACATTGAAGTGACTTTGTGGATCTATCGACGTGAAAAGATCAAAAGATCGTGAGAGATCAAAAAGCTCCTTAACAGCACCCCCAGTAGTTACTAAAGAGTCAGCAACTGGCAGGTACATAATACAAAACCATATTTGTTTATTTCATAATGGGAAGTTTCCTATCGCTAGAACCGCATTTGTATTAGATGCGTTTTGTTGGATTTATAATATTTTTTTTCTGTTGTTATCCTCAATTCAGATTTGTGAATTCTAGAGCCAAGGAAAATGACGCAATAGAGACAGCGGCGTCAGAACTTTCTGAAGAATTTGAGGCAGACAATGTGGCTAGTACAGTAGTCGGCATAAGTATTTTGACGAAATAAAAACCGTGCATTTTTGAGTTTAACTTCTAAATGGCTTGACAAGAATTCATGTTTATTTTTTCATTTTTATATATAACTAATGCAAACTTAAAAATAGGCAAACAAATATTTTTTCATAGAAGTCAAAAAAGATATAAATTAATTTGTAATTTCGTGTGTTGGCATAAGTATTTTGACAAGTATATAACTCTAAGAAAAAACATTTTAAACTTAACAAAAGTAAATAAATAAAGAAGAATTTAGTAAAATATATAACCTCCTTTGGCTTCAATAACTTTTTGAAGGCGTCTCGGTACTGAATCTACTAAATTTTGAAGAATCTCTGGAGATATCTCTTCCCAAAGGGAAGTGACTTCAGAAATCGTCTCCTCTCTGGTTTTATTTAAAGAAACTGTTCTTTTGCGTTTCAAAAGAGACCAGACGTTTTCTATTATATTTAAATCTGGACTTTGAGGTGGCCAGTCCAAAGTGGCAACACCAACATCCTTCAAAAATTTAGTTATCATCCGGGCTTTGTGGCATGGGGCATTGTCCTGTTGCAGGATAAATGATTCACCAATAAGCCTACCTCCGGAAGGAAAGGCATTATCATTTAGGGTTCTTAAATATTGACCTTGGTTCATCGAGCCGGTGATAGGAACCAATTCACCCAGGCCATTATACGCAACACATCCCCAGAACATGACAGAGCCTACACCATGGCTCACTTTTTGACAAACGGGCGTCTTTTTTGCCTTTCTACCTTTTGCAATCTAACGTAAAATTTGTTTTTTGATGAGTTATACTCAAAGGAGCTTTCATCTGTCCATAGAACGCTTCTCCAGTACTCCTTTGGCTTGTGCAGATGTTCCTTTGCGAAAGACAGTCTTTTAAGCTTGTTTACCTTTGATATGTACGGCACGTCCTTAGCTTTAAATGTTTTAAAATCTCCTTCCATTAAACGTCGTCGGACAGTGCGCTCACTGATTGGATTCGTTGCCGTCAAATTCCATTGATTTGCAGCAGTTTGAGGCTTCAGGAATATATTTCTTTTAAATTCCCGTAGAAGGGTTCGGTCTTCAGTGGGCGTTGTTTTGCGCTTAGCACCTGATCTCATTAGGTTTGTGATGTCATTATGCTTTTTAAACTTATTGCTTTGATAGTGCACAGTTTGACGCGACACATTAAACTCACTTGCTATGTCTTTTACTGCCGTTCCAGCGTTAAACTTCGCTACCATTGAAGATCTGACAACCAAACTCAACTCAGCCGTTTTACCCATGGTTTTTAATAAATTTTAATAAATTTTAATTTTGTTATCAATGTTTAATGTAAATTAAAGTTAACTACACAAGTTTTTTGGTTATCACGTGCTCAAAACTGTTAAAATATTTACACAAAGTTTCCGTCAAAATACTTATGCCACGTAAAAATTCTTTGTCTGCATGCGTTCTTATCAGCAGAAGGAGAATGCAAAAGGTAAACATACAAAACTTGGCATGCATAGAGCTAAAAATAGATTCTTTGTTTCGCGCATCATTTTTCCACCGTTGTTTTAACGATACCAAGCAAAGTTAGTCTCAATAGTCACAAAAAGGTTTCGTCAAAATACTTATGCCGACTAGTGTAACTTGAGTACAGTCATTGAGATAACTGAAATAATCCTCGTCTAAGACTGGAGGGGTATCAATAAATGATTAACTGAAGTTCTAAGTTTGATATAATAAGAGAGCTCGATGTTTTTGAATTATTGGAAGAGAAGCTGGCTGGATATCCATCCGTTTTTCTCTTCGAATTGACAAATCCCCAAAAGCGTTTTGGGTCACTTTTAAGAGCGTTCTCCATATTGACTATATAGCCATTATATAAACTGCCAGACATCGCAGAGAATTCATTAAAGTAATTCAGGTACTTATCATAGTCGTAATGATTCTGGCTTTTAACAAAATTATTCCAGGCCCGGTTACGTCTATTTCGAAGAGATTTAAGCTCTTTCGTGTACCAAGGATGCTGGGTTTGAGCATTTTTTGAATATTTGACTGGGATTGTCTATCCATGCAATCTTTTATTAGAAAATAAAATTTTTTAACAGCTTCTTCTAAATTAGAGAAGCTGTCAATATTTACATTCGAAAGAATAATTTCTTCGGATAGCCTTTGAAAATTTGCTTTCCGAAAGTCAAAAGAGTACGAACGATCGTAGGAGTCAGCGTTTTCGTACAGATGTCCGCCTATGTCAATGAAAATATCTAGTGGAGGATGATTTTTGTCTATGTTAGTAATGCTGGTACTAGATTCTTATACTGCAGTGCTAACAGAGTCAGAAGAAAAAACTAAATCGAGAATTCGATTATTATGATTTTTTATACAGCTTATTTGCTGTAAGTCAAATGATAAAATGTTATCTAGTAATAATAGCCCTTTTTGTGCAGAAACTTCTGATGGCATAAAATGAGGTTCTCCCTCTGAAGGCACCAATTCTATGTGTGGTAAGTTGAAATCGCCCAGCAACAAAATAGTACTGTCAAGGATAATATATATCATGAGAAAAGGTTTGGGAATTAAGAAAAAAATGTTTTAGTTTTTGTTCGGAGCCCTCTTACATTTTGGTAGTAGAGGGACAGTCGGTAGAGTTTTTTGATGCTGAGTTAATTCCGCATTTAGCTCTACGTGGCTTAAACTCATTGACAATAGTGTTTAAAGGCCATGAGTCAGTGTCGCATACTTTATCAAATACATTTGGAGGTACTACTATTTTAAACGATGAAACGAAACTATCCTGTTTACTAATTTTGGTACATTTAATAGAAGTACCTGTAGGGACTAGATTTTTTGAAAATAAGTGACTAATCACGTCTTCGGAGAAAGTGCTTGGTTTCAGGCGTGATATAAAAATCGATTTAGGTTTTGGTATCGATTCAATTGAAGAAGCAGATGCAGTCACTGTTGGAACTACACTAGATGATGGGGCAGTAGGAGAAGTATTGGTTGGAGGTGATCCAACTGACAGATTTGGAACCAAATTATTTTTGTTTTGATCCTGACTTCTGAGATTAGAGCGTTTAGCTGTCGGATGAGCCGTTGATGAGTTGGTGCCACGCTTACGCTTTCCTTTAAGGGTGACAACTTTATCGCCGGCTGCATGGGACGCGAACTATAAATACCGATAAAATAGTATGGCATGCAATCGAGAATAAATCTGAAAGGCCATTACGCGTTGTGTCTTGAGGTTTGCATGTGTCGTGTTTCAGGCCTTAAAATCTGAAAAAAAACACACATTATAAAATTATAGATACCAAATTATTTCCATATAGTGCAAACGACAGTTGAAGATCTCTGACTGAGACAAGGCAGCTTTTCATCCTCTTCGATTCCTTGGAACGTTGCTGGCAGCTATTCAATCCAAGCAATCTAGCATCCGCGATCGCTGCGGTTTCTTAAACCGGAGGTTTGGTCTTTCTTTTCGCCTCGAAACTGAAGGAAGTTTAGCTTTCCTTACATACAGCAACAAAAAGATTCGACGAAGAATTGTTCTTTCGAAAGTGGCTAATATTTACTCCACTTTTTCTTTTTGTCCAACTGCGCCATAAAGTAGGAGTGTTAGGATTAGGATTCGGCAGAGCAAACATTTTGGACTTTGGATAAAAAGTTTTGATCCTATTTGTTTCTTTAAACCGAAAAAGCATCAATTTCCTAGTGGTAGTTTTCATCCTATCTCCACTCCGAGGAAGATGAACTCTTTAACTACCTAAAAATTGTTGCTATCACCAGTGAAACTTTGTCCAACGTTGTGGTGGACAGCACTTTCTTTGTTGTTTCGCCTCTTCTTCAGTGGCACGGTGGAAGCAACCAATGATGTTGATGTTGTCTGCGTACCCCAGTAGCTGGACGGCCGCTGAAGATATACATAGTAGGTACCTTCCGTATTAACTCCTGCCCTGCAAACTATCTGTTCCAACACGAAATTGAAGAAAAATTGAGGAGACAGAGAAGGCAGTTCAGAGGGTCCCCTTTTTGGTGGATCGGGCAAACGATGCTAAGGTTCCATTTTTTAGGAATGCTTCCATCCGACCAGAGTTGGCTTATGAGTTGGTGGATGTTACTTACCAAGTCATCTCCTCCGGCATTATAAAGCTCGGCGGGAAGGACGTAATTTCCGGCGGCCTTGTTAAGCTAGAGTTAATATATTGCTATCCACACTTAGGTCAAGTCTTTGGCAGTTTTCGCTGTCGTTGCCAATATTGAATGATTCGTTTTGCCAGCGGAATTTTGTTCGCATCGCCGTTTAACAGTCTGCAGAAGTGGTTCTTCAATGTCCTCAGCATGGACCGTGTCTCAATTACGATGTTTCCTTGTTCATCTCGACAGGATTCTGTTCGAGCCTTGTATCCTTGGCTTTGACGTTTTATACTTTGGTAGAACTTGCGAACATCATTCCTTCAATGGCACCACCCTATATCATCGATAGCGAGCTTTTCTTGCTCTTTTTTCTTCTTTCGAAAGCCGGTGTTCTTCCCTCCTTCCTTACCTTTATAGCTCAATGGCAGCTTCACCTGCAGCTTTGCGTTGTGTGCTTCCACACAATGCACAATGTCTTGCTAGTGGGCGCGAAAAACCTAGCAAATCGATTGGGGCTGATCTAATGGAATGTTGACATATCGTTGACATTGTTCTTTGACATTAGATTTTGGTGGCATGGTGATAATCAAGAGGTTAACGGATTGCAGTCTTTGGACATTAAATCTTTTCACAATATTTCTGGTTTGTTGTGGAGTGGTGGATATCCGCATGGATATAAATTCTGAAAAGGCTGTTTATAATGTAGCTGTTGTTCGTCTTATTATCAACATTCGCACTTATCGTTTAGCAAGTCAAATCCGGTTGGATAAGACCAGTATCCGATGGTTACCACTTGGAGGTAAAAATAAGCACAATTATACCTCAATTGTGCTTATTTGTCAAAGTGACAACCACTGGCCATTGGCATGTTGAAGCCAATCAGAATCTACCCTCTTCCTACAACATCCAACAGCCATAGCTTACCTCGGGTATATTCTGACCCCTTATAACCGGAACGGGTATTTTGCCTGGATGCAAAATTGTTAAGTTAAGACCGAAGATGTTGTTTTTATAGGTTATGTTTCTAATAGTTAATCCAAAGATGGCTACCTCTTCGATTTTGGCAAGTTGAAGAGTCGCCTCCCTCTAACTCGATTTTTTTAGCCATATTTTGGCAAGTTCCTCTAAATGAATTCCCTCTACGTCGAAATTTCCTCTTATTCGAATGCATTCTTTCGAGATGCTTTTACAGAAATCATTGCTAAAGACGTCTAGTCTTTTTGTATATAGGCCTATAGGGTAGTGTTTTGTAAGGGAACCGATTATGATGAGCGCTTCTGGTTATAGTCTGGCCAGAGTTGCCTGGATATTTGACACACTGTGCCATTTATCAATCTGCGGTTTGCTTTCTTGATCGCATTAAGTTTGAATTGTGAGTTACATGTAGCAAGAGGCATGCCTAACATATCTACTGACGGTGGAATATCAAGGGTATTTCGCGTTCGCTGGTATATCTCTATGGCCCGGTACCCAGAAATGGTGAATGGTAAAGCGCTCATAGACATCTTCATTAAGTGATACTCAGAATTCAGGGTCTAATTTCGGTTTAAGAGAGATGGATTCTAGGGATTTGATTTCCGCTTAGCTGTCACTGAGATGTTAATATACTTCGTAGATATTACATTACTCCTCAGCCAGGTGAAGGCTTCTTCAATTCCCATGATTTCCACCTGAAAAACGCTACAAATATCAGGAAGGCGAAAGGATATGCTTTGGTTAAGCATCTCGGAGAAAACTCCTGCTCCAACTCCAGATTCCTCCAACTCGAATTTTTATATCCAGTGAAAATTCGACTTATATTTTTTTTTTTACATATTAAGCTAATCAGCGTTTATTAATAAGGGGGATCATGAATACTAACAAATCGTCAATATTCCCATAACTTTCCCATGTCACATGTTCAAATTAATCGCGCGGTTGATGAAGCTCCTCAAAAAAAAATCTGAAACCTAACAAAAAACTAAAACAACAAACAAAATAAATTAAAATCCAAATTAACAAAACTCATCGATGCATTTCATGCCCAGAAATAAATCAGAATGTTGTTGACGTTTGGGGTGCCTCGAGGCTATGCCATCCATGTCTACACCATCAAAACCCCATTCCCTGTTTCGCCAAAAAAAATAAACAAAAACCGCTAGAACTGCTTTAAATATCTCACCCTGAGTGCACCACACCACGACAGAGTGAGAGCGACAAAAACCCCATCGGGCTGACAAATTGTCCGAAATACTTTGAATAACTCCGTCCGCTTCTTCTTCGTCTCCGTCGTCGGCATCTCGCACAAGAACTGACAATCCGCGCATATGTATGTGCGCAAAGCAGACTGAGTGCATTCCGAACAGATCTGAACTATTTGTCGAACAATTCCAATGACATGGTATCCCTCCGCAAGGAGGCGCGACAAGTGGAATAAAATCTAATTTGCCAACAATTGACATAATTTATTGCCAAATTAATTTTTCAATTAAAAATTAATTATTACTTCCCGCAGCGCTCTGTGGCGGCTCGTGAGAACGAGAGCATGTGCATAACGATCATGAAATAAGGGCAGCGCTACCGTTACATGGAAATATCTCCAAGCGCACGATTCTTAACCGCAATGTTTAACCAACAAGGAGTCACTCCCACCAGACGGCCCAGTAGGTACGATGTCGAGAGCCCGTACAACGACACAGGACACAGGCTAAATGGTTTTTAATTTCAAGCTAATTAATGGGTTGATGGCAAATTATTGTTTATCCAACAGTTACATAGGCAAACTATACTATTTGATGGGCCGAAAGGGTTAATTTATATGTCAGACGAAGGACATGTAATCGATTTAAATCGATGAGCGAATAGATGCATGCAACCGCCAACCACAGGATACGCTCGAAGAGTATATTTACGAGTACTCAGGCTTGTGAACATGTAATAGGCATTGGTATCCTTGTTATTGTTTTTTTTTTCGTATTTTTTATTTTAATTGATAATTACCGTTGTTGTATTGAATGAAGACTCAAGCAGGTACTGTCATCTGCAATTAGACAGTCAAATGTTGTGACTAGTAATTAGCCAGGAGCTATTGATTGAAAGGATGAAATTTCATGAAGCACCAACTATAGGGGTGGATATAAATATTGAATAAGAATCGATTTTGCCAGTTGGTAGGTAGGTATATAATCCGATAATTGCCGAGTGTTTTAATTGGTGAGACAAAGTTTTTATTTTTGACCACCTCCACCTACAGCCCCTATATACCTAAACTGTTGTTCGCTGGTGCTACTTTGAATTGCAAGTTTGTTTTCTTGTTCAACTGCGTAAGTGACAGATCATAAATTCTGATATATTTACCCACTTAGGATATTTTTTTCCTGCATATGCGTGGAAAGGCATTGACGTGAAATTATCCATCAAAATGCAATTAAATTTAGCGCTACACTTCCACTCGGCGAACGACGACGCACCGTCTTGTTATGGCAACTAAGCGAGATTCCGTGTCCGTTGCACATGTGTGATTTGTGAACATTTTGTTTTTGTTTTAGTTTTTTTTAAAAAAGAAAAAAAAATATACCTACGAATATGCACAAGACAAATACAGGGTGGTAATATAAACAGTTTATAATAAACCTACACTTTTGATGTAGATTTTATATTAAGACAGTGGCTTTGACAGTTGCTTTAAAGCCTTTATTTTGAAAATTCGCCAAAACACATATAAACGGTTGCATAGTTATATGCATCCTATAACTATTTAGTATTTATGCATCCTTTATTCAAGTGTCACACATATCCTTATTCACAAAGCATTTCACCACTCATATCAGCTGTAGATACATGGATTGTGTCAAAGAAATCACCAACAAGAGCGAAATCTTTTACAATCTTCTTTCAACTGAGCCTGTTTTGATACAACACGTCAAACACGTCAAATTCACCAACGTAAGCGAAACTATCATGGCTGAAACACAATCCGCTTTGATGCGTTGCGTTGGCTGACGCACCTAGTTCAACCATAAGAAATCAATGTTAAAGGCCTGCTCAGAATGCATATCTTTCTTTCAGACTTTCAGACTTTATTGCGCAAACATGGCATAATTCATCAGACATCGGCACCGTATACACCACAACAAAACGGCTTAGTAGAGCGAATGAATAGGACAATCATTGAAAAGGCGAGGTGTATGTTGATGGACGCTAATATGTCAAAATCCTTTTGGGCTGAAGCAGTCGCCGCAGCTGTATTCATCATAAACAGATCACCGAGTAGTTCTTCTACTAAAAAAGTTCCTGAAGAAGTCTGGACAGGCAGGTTTCCAGACATGTCTCGTTTGCGTACATTCGGATGTAAAGCATGCATTTTCGTGGGTTATTGTGAGGAAGCCAAAGCGTATCGGCTGTATAATCCGAGGAAGCAGAAAATCGTCATTAGTCGAGATGTTGTGTTTTTTGAAAAACAACATTTGACATCGGCTGAGGTAATTCAAAAATACGATTTTCTTAATTCTTCTGAAATATTCACAGAGTTTGATGATGCAGTGGGGATTGGTGACAGTGGGTCTGCTTGTGATGAGGCAAATGTAGAAGAAAAACATTATTCTGATAGTGAAGGCAGCTATGGTTCTTGTGGCAATGATATAGTGTCTGGTGAAGGAACTGATACTTTGAAGATGTATCTGAAGTATTATCTCAGCAGGCGGAGGATGAATATTTTATTCCACATTCTGTGTCTCAGATAAATTCGTCGGGAGTACAGGCGACTGTTCGAAGAAGTCAAAGAGCACCAAAACCAATAAAGCAAGATGATTTCGTTTCGTATAATATTAAGACAGGTGAGTTGCATGATCCACTTACATTCAGTGAGGCGTTAGAAAGAGCTGATTCAGAACTTTGGCGAAAAGCAATGTTAGAAGAGCTTGATTCCCTGCAAGAAAATAAGACCTGGGAGATTGTAGATTTTCCATCCGACAAAAGGGCAATTAACTGTAAATGGGTTTTTAAAACCAAGCGTGATAGCGAAGGTAAAATTTGTCGCTATAAGGCTCGCTTAGTTGTCAACGGATGTGCACAAAGAAAAGGAATTGATTTTGAAGAAACGTTTTCACCTGTGGTGCGGTATAGTTCCATACGACTCCTATTATCTCTAGCCGCTCAATATGATCTTGATATAGACCAGATGGATGCGGTAACGGCTTTTCTGCAAGGAGATCTTAGCGAAAACATTTATATGTTACAACCAGAGGGTTTTACAGATAATTCTGGCAGGGTTTGTCAGTGTCACCTCAAAAAAATCTTTGTATGGGTTGAAGCAAGCAAGTAGATTATGGAATCAAAAGCTCGATACCGCCTTAAAGAAATTCAGTCTGAAGAAATCCAACATCGATCCCTGTGTATATTACTCAGGAAGTGACGCTAATTTAATAATGGTTGCTATTTATGTCGATGACCTTTTGATCTTCACAAAAGACACAGATATAAAAAGAAAAATTAAATCATACCTTCAATGTAGTTTTAAAATGAAAGACATAGGAGAGGCCCGATATGTTTTGGGAATGCAAATCACTCGTGATCGTTCTAAAGAAACAATAAGCATTGATCAGAAACGTTATATAAACGAAATATTATCGCGTTTCAATATGGTAGACTGCAATCCTGCTGTCACTCCAATGGATGTTAACCAGAAACTGTCAAAACTAATGTGCCCTCAAACGGAGTATGAGAAAAACGAAATGTCAGAGATACCATATCAGGAAGCTGTTGGGAGCATTATGTTTGCGGCCCAGGTGACAAGACCTGATGTAAGTTTTGCTGTTAGTGCCGTATCACGCTATAATAACAACTTTGGTAAAGCTCACTGGACAGCAGTCAAGCGAATCCTTCGCTTTTTTAAAAGGGACAGCAGATGCTAAATTAGAGTTTAGCAAGTCACATAATGAATCTATTAAAGGGTTTTGCGATGCAGATTGGGCTAACGACAGTGAAGATAGAAGATCCTACACCGGCTATGTTTTTATATCACGAGGAGGAGCAGTATCCTGGAACACCAAGAAGCAGCCCACTGTTGCCCTCTCATCTACTGAAGCACAACAGGCTGTTTCTTCGGCAACACAAGAAGCGATTTGGCTCAAAAATCTGGAAGCTGAACTCATCAATGGCTCTCCGGGTGGTACAACAATTTGCTGCGACAACAAAGGGGCGATCAGTCTGGCGTTGACAAGCGCCTATCACCCTCGAACGAAGCACATTGATGTCAGGCATCACTTCATTCGTAACAAGATAGAAGAAGGCAAGATCATCTTGCAGTACATCTGTACAGATGAAATGATTGCAGACTTTCTCACAAAGGCTCTGGATAGTAAGAAACATCTAAACTTTTCTAAGGCTGTGGGGTTAATATTGAATTAAATATTCATTCAGTGGGGGTGCTGAAATAGAATGTAATTTATAATTCATTTTGGTAGCACTGTTTTTTTCTTGCTACTTTTTATGAACGATGTCATCTTACACGTTTTTTAATAAACCTTCTCCATTGTATTCTTTGTAAGAAGTGGTGTTTTAATTTCAGTGCTTTAAGTTATTTAACACCCTTAACTACCACAATGTATAGCTTTCCCCAGCGTTGAGTTTTAACTTCAAAAGGAAAAAAGTAAAATCTTAATGTAACGTTGCTGTAAAGCGCCGTGGGCAAAGCGAAGGTTGGAAAAAGTGTGAATTGTCAAATTATTTGTTGTTGTTTTCTGGGTTATTTTCTGTGAGGGTTGTTTAGTAACTACGATATTTTAAGCAAAGATTTTAATCGTTTCCCCTATTTTTTTTAGCAGAAGTTGAAACCGCTGAGCAAGTAAATATGCCAAAGTGTGCCCAAAGTAGTTGAGCGTAACGTCGTCGGCAAAGCGAAGCTCCAAAGCGTAGTTTTGTGCCAGCCGTCATCCACTCGAAGTAAGCAAAGTGTGGATTACAAATTACAATGGCCTTGTTCCGGATTTTAAATAATCTACAACTGCAAAATAGGGTTAGATGATGTGGAACGCAAAATCTTACTAAATGGAAAGGTAAGTGTCAAACTATGCGAACTATTATTTTGCGATTTCATTTTTCCATATTTATAGATTTTTTATCAATTCAGAATAATTATTCTTTATCAAAAAAGTAACTTAAATGAACCTTTAATATCGGGTACTACTTATATCTAAAAACATTTTCATGACAGGTCGAAGTAAAGTCAGCTGTTTCACTTATATCTGAGTTCCCATGCGTAAATTTTCAACAGTCATTTCCGCTCCAATGTCATGTGACAATAATGGTCGATTGACCAATGAGAACAGAGCTTCATCAAGATATCTTACTTAAACTGAAACTGAAGCTTAATAATACAAAGATAGGTACGCTCATTTCACTATAAAATTGTAAATACGATCGAGTTTTACTGATTTCCCTATGCAAATTCAAAATTCGTACTTAATTATTTTTTTTTGCAAATATAGTTGCAAATTTGGTAAAACAATCCATCATACAATCGAACAAACCTATTTGTTTTTTGGAAGGGAACAGCTAAAACGTGAAATTAAAAATCATGAAAAAAAAAATTTCAAAATGTAAAGAAGTTGCATATTCCGCTTCCTCAGTTTTTCCCAACTAATTTAAAATTATTATAATTCACTCAGGACCTTTTTGTTTGTTTACAACATAAATATCAACAGCGATTTCGGGAATATAGCCGGGGGTCATTCCGTAACTTTGAAAACGATTATCACTCAGACGGTAGTCGAGATCTCATGATCAATCGCTCAAAAATCGTCTGCGAATTGACGATTATTGTTTTAAGTGAAGCAAATAAGGTGATATCCCCAATAGCAAAATCGACTATTGATCTTACGTAATGCAAGAATGCAAGATGTACCGTCGAAATGTTATCTTCAAACGACAATCAGCTGACAAACGTAATACGCAAACTTAGTGAGAACACCTATTTGGCGAATTTGGAAATGTGCGCAACTCCAGTGAGAATGTGGTGTAACAAGGATGCTGGAAATGACGAAATTCGAGGGACATGACTTGGTAAGGATATACAACAACTTATTACAAAAATTTGGGTGGACGAATGTTTGCTGAATAGACAAAAAGGAGGCAGCCTGAACTGCGCATTTTTTAGATCCTGTCCGCCGTATTATTGAACCCCTTAAAGAGTTCAATATTGATCGGCATCCTTCAGTGTGATTTTAGGACACAACTGATTAAATCTATACACCTATTCACATCGTGAGAAATCTCAATAATTCCATGTAGATGTCGCTATCAAATCATCGATCTTTAAAATGAATACCTACGATAGCGATTCGCTGCTCCTTCAAGGTCTGCAACGCCATTTAATACCAAAAAAACTTTTATCACGTTTTCAATGGGAAAGTCCGGGATGGACCTGAGCCTCAATAATATGCCTCTCCAACCAAGTTGGTTGAGGTCGGTTTCTACTTGCGCGCCCCACTTAAGGCGAGGTCTTCCTCTGCTGCGTCCGACGCCTGGCTGGGAATCGAAATATCTGCGAGCCGGAGCAATGCTGTCCATTCATTCTACATGTCCTAGCCACCTTAAAAGTCCAATGCGAAGTTATTGGACTAGGGGTATGTCGCTGTACAGCTCGTATAGTTCGTGGTTGAATCTTCGTCTCCATAGCCCGTCAACGCAAACGGGACCGAAGATTTTTCGAAGAATTTTTCTCGCGAATCGACAAATGATTTCTTCATCCGCTTTTAATACGGTCCATGCTTCAGCGCCGTAGAGCAGGACTGGGATGATCAGGGTCTTATATAAGATCTCCTTAGTTGTTCGAGTGAGGGCTTTACTACTAAATTGCCTTCTTAGCCGAAGAAACAGCGATTGGCAAGAGTAATTCTTCGTTTGTTTTCCGACGAGATGTTGTTGTCAGAGTTAATAGCGGAGCCGAGGTAGACAAAGTCCCGTACTACCTCAAAGTTATATCTGTCAATGGTGAAGTTCTGTCCAATTCGTCGATGTTCGTGTTGACAGCATATACTTAGTCTTACCCTCATTTACTGCTAAACCCATTTTTGCCGCTTCCTTCTCTATACTAACAAACGTGGCTATGACATCACGTTGAGTCCTACCAATGATGTCAATATCGTCGGCGTATGCCAGTAGTTGCAGCGATTTTTGGAAAATTGTGCCTCTGGTGTTGGCAGTCGGGAGTTTTGCACAATCCTCTCAAGAATTAGATTAAAGAAGTCACATGACAGTGCATCGCCCTGCCTAAATCCTGTTTTGGTATCGAATATGTCGGTGAAGTCGTTTCTGACCCTGATGAAGCAGCGACAAGTTTCCATCGTCATCCTGCACAGACGGAGGAGTTTGGGCGGTATAGCAAAAGGAGACATGGCTCTGTATAGTTCGTCTCTATGCCGTATGCGGCTTTGAAATCAAAAATAGGTGGTGGGTATCGATTTGGTCTTGTTGGTTTTTTCCAGGATCTGCCGAAGTGTGAAGATTGGATAAGGTGTGGAACTTCCTGGCCTATAAAACCACATTGATAAAGGACGATCAGGGTGTTGGTAAACGGTTTCAGGCGTTCACAAATCACGGCACATTGGATCTTGTAGGCGATGTTGTGGAGACTTATCCCTCTGTAGTTGGCGCAGTTCAGAGGGTCTCATTTTTTTTGTGGATCGGACAAACGATGCTGAGGTTATATTCTTCAGGCATACTTTCATACGACCAGATTTGGCTTATGAGTTGGTGAATGTAACTTACCAAGTTATCATTTCTGGCAGCCTTGTTTAGCTTGAGTTTTGATATTGCTATCCTCACTTCCCTTAGGTCGGGTGGTTGGTAGTTTTTACTGCCGTCGCCAATATTGAATGTTTCGTTCTCCCTAACAGCGAAATGTTGTTCGTCGTCACCGTTTAGCAGTCTGTGAAGTGGTTCTTCCATATCTTCAGCATCGATTGTGTCTCAACTACGATATTTCCTTGTTCATCTCGACAGAATTGCAAACATAGTTCCTGGAAGTATGATTTTCGATTTCCTTGTTCTGTTTCTTCTTTCTGAAAAGGCTGTGTTCAACAGCTTTACGTTGTTTAAAAAAATCGCGGAAATGATTGTCATTCTCGTCTAAAAATGTTAATTAATATAATTCTCCATAACCTTATCAAAAATTACCATTGAAAACAACAACAAATAGATCTACAGTAGCTTTGGTTGGTCCACGGCGCTTTTCAATATAAATGAATGTCTGCTTTTATATTCTTATTTCAAGGTTGAAGCGTACTTCTAACGTTGAGTTCATATGGTAGAACCATGATACAACTAAACAGATATCGTCTTTGCGTTTTTATTTTATTTTTCGCTCTGCTCATCTATGTCATCAACAACATGCCATAGTGGTTTTGTGCTTTAAGGCCTGCTCAGAATACATATCTGTAGCTTGTATCTTGCATCGCTGTCAAAAGAGAGATACATTACTTGCATGAAGTTGCCCTCTATTCAACTTCAAGCTACAGATTCACGAAGGTACACATTGTGTAAGCGCTTACGGGTTGCCTTGTTTTTAACTTTTCACTCAGCTACAGATACCAGCTACAGAGTACAGATACGCATTCTGGTCGGCCATCTGTAGTTGGCGCAGTTCAGAGTATCTTCAAAAATCTACTAAGCCGCCTTTAAACAATTTTTTCTACCATAATGCCTGAAACACATGTGCAGAATTCTCCTTGCAGAAAAGATAGAACACACAGTTTTCAATGGGAGCGAACACATGTAAAATCTGCAAGCGTTGCAGTACTGCAAGTTGTCTCTATTTCTAAATCCACTGCAAAAATTCAATGGCACCACAACACAAAAGAAAAAAAAACGTAATATTAAGATATTTGGCATCACTGAATTATGAAGTTTAATCCGCAAAAAAAAAACAAATAAATGCCATAACAAAACAAATGTATATACATGAAAATGTTTTCCAATTTGAATGGCTTGATGAAGGAAGCAATTACTGAACGAATACCTATTCAATCTTATTATGACCTAAGAGCATAAAGTACCAAAGATGAGATTGTTTTTTTCAATGTGTATTTGGAATGAATGCTTCAACCAACTGAAAACCAAGTTCCTACCATATGCATATTTTTATATTTATTTCATATAATGAAGCACTATGAGGCAATTATATATCACCAAACACCACCACAGTAAGCTGAATGTAATGACAGGAGCCACTGCACTGCATGTATGTCAAACAAAAATATAATGCACATGTGTTTTGCTTGCTGCACTGCGTGCCGCACTGTTGTTTCAGTCATAACACAAAAGTTGCTGTCGATGTGCACATCTTTGTTTAATAGTGCTTACACACCGAATCATAAACTGAGTTTTCGTAAAAACACCTGAAACCTTCATCGAAAACCGAGTTTTCCTATACATTGTCAGTTCTCAAAATCTAGTAGGTTCCGACGTAACCTTCTCATAACCACTTCGCAGACGTCATCACGTTGCAGGTTGTTGGAAAGAACACACCTTTTCATACATTCTACACGTGTTCCACACGTCCCACAAAACAGCTGATGAACTCGCTGTCAAAACAAATGTTTTTTTTTCAGAAATTTACACACCAGATGAAATAAAAACAAAACAAGCGGCGGGCTTGAGAGTCAAAAACTGTAGTCAAAATCTTTAGATTTGTTTAATTTTGAACTTCAAATGCTAATATTAGTTTGATTACATTAGAATTCATTTATTATTCAATTACAATATTTCCACACACAAATGTTGCAGCTAGTATCACAATTCACAGCTGATTGAAATGTCAAACGAAACCTGGTCAGAGTCGGTGCGAAAGCATCCAGTGGTTTACGTAAACTTTTTGCCAAAAACTCAGTTTATGATTCGGTGTGTAAGCACTATAAGTGTTCACCAATGAACGTGTACATTCACTATTCCTATCAACCACGAGATTTCCCAATCGAACACACCCACAAAAACGTCATACGAAAATCGAAACTTGTTCGAAATTTTCGAAAAGAAAAATCCTATTGACGTCTCTTTCAACAAAACTAAACTTGTCCAACTGCAGTCTGTCAGCTATCTGTGTTTTCATTTTCTTTTTCATCTCTCGTTTAATATTTTTCTGCCTTTGAAAAGAAACGCAAAAGATCATTCTCCAACAAAAACAAGTAGAATCTCTTACGAACACCGGACCAACAGAATTCCAATAGGTAAATCCTTGTTGAAAACAATAATTAACATTACTACGGCCATGCAAAACTTATGTGTGTGTATTTTCGCCCATCAAAAGAAATGCATCCATTGCCAAAACATAACAAAGGAACACAATTTCTATTGCAGAATTAATGGGTAATAATATTATCACATATGAAATGGATGAGGATTATGACGACAACGATGAAGTATTAGATTCGTTCGATCCTGTTGTTGACTACAGGGAGCACATAACTCAGGCACTCGGTCGGATGGTCAATGAGTAAGCTATATCTTATAACTCAATATTATGTAGTTCACTTAAAATTTAAAAAAAAGATTTAATTCTGTTCAAAGAATTGTCGGAACGCTGCCAAGAAACACATCTTCAGAAATGCCAGTAATTCGGAAACGGCCGGATCTCAGGACGTTTAGGGTGAGTTGGAATGGGCAAGAATTGGTCTATTTTTTGGTGCGGGGGTTTGTTCGTCAATTTGAACTTGAGTGAGGGTAATATCTCATTTCGGCAAGTGGTGTTAGTTAGTTTGTTAACAAGTGTGCTTGCATTAGTTAACAACGACTGCTTATCTACGATAATTGTAAACAACGTATGTTGCCCACTTCGACGAAGCTTACAAAGGGCAGGTGCAACATATTGTTGTCAACCTAAAATCATGTGAAAAGTGTGTTCTTCGGCGCACCGCGTAACAGTGCATTACTATTGCGCATGTCGCATGCATTTTCTAGATGTTTCGTATACTTCGCGCACTAGTTGATCTAGCCGGTGGAACATCTCAAATTAGTTCTTACTCATTCGACAATTTTACCTCATTCTAGCACACTCCCCTCTACAAGGAGATCAAACAATTATGCGGTCTGCCGCCCACTAATCGTCGCCCCAATGAAAAATGGTCTCTCCAGCGGGGCCTAATGAAGCGTGAAAACGGATTAGCGTCAAGGACATCCGGATACTTTACCCCCAGCCAGCAGCGGCGGATAGCAACTCTTTTTGTACCAAATCACAAGGAAGAACGACTCATGTCCTTCGACTCCAAAGTGTTCATTAGTAAATTTAACAAAGATGGCAGTCGCCTCATCACCGCCAGTCAAGGTAAGTCGAACGCATTTCAGCGAGCGCAAGTTCTTTTAATTTTCGACTCCCAATCGACTTAGACGCTATAATAAGAGTATTTGACTCATCAAAGGGCACCTATCACCGGATAAACCGTATCAAGGCACATGATGTCGGCTGGGGCATTCTGGACATTGATTTCAGTCCCTGCGGAGAGTTTTTCACCTATTCCACATGGTCGGACTATTGTAAGTTGTCTAACACTACTGGCTGTATGCTTTCATGCTAAGATCCATCTTTCTAGTCTATGTCGTGCCGGTGAATGGTAACAATGACGATTTCCAGTGGCTTCGCCTCAACACCCAAGTGAATCGATCGGGAATCTTCTCGGTGCGGTTTTCTCCCTGCGGGACAACTATCATCGGAGGATGTAACAACTCATGTGTGTACATGTGCAACAGAGAACGCAACATTGTGCGAGCCATCAAGGTAACTCACACTTCAAGTAGACCACCATCTAGGAAGATACACAGTTTGCAGTTCTGTCTTTCTTTGTAGACTGGGAATGAAAGCTATATCGACATCAATGCAGTTAGCTACATTAGTGATATGAATTCAGACTTGTTTGTGACAGGATGTAACTTGGGCGTTATAAAACTGTGGGATAGGCGCAGTCTGGGAGCGAGTGATACCACGGTCAAGCCAGTTTCAACATTTATTGGTCACTACGATGGAATAACGTACATCGACCCAAGGAATGACGGCAACTACATTCTGTCCAATTCAAAGGATCAAAGTATCAAGCTGTGGGATCTGCGTAAACCAACGGCTTTGGAAAAGATCTTTTCCGATAGGGAGCTGCCGATGTTGGATTGGGACTATCGATGGGATAACGTGCCAGATGATTGTGAGACGTTTACTTCTGCTTTTAGTTGAACTTATAACACTGAATGCTTGTACATGTTTGCAGATTACAATCCAACAAAGGTACTGGACGGTGATGTGAGTGTGATGACGTTTAGAGGGCACAGGGTAACAAAGAGCTTAATACGTGCTAAATTTTCGCCAGCCGCCCAGACGGGGCAGCGTTACATCTACACGGGATGTGGAACAGGACGTATCATAAGTGAGTTCATTGTCAAGCAGAAAATCTAAAGATTTCTAAATATTTTTGAATTTAGTATACGACGTGCTAAAGGGTCATATCAAAGAGGCTATCGAGGGTCACAAAGATATTGTCCGGGATTTGTCATGGCATCCTGTGAGAGCGGAAATTGTTTCCAGTTCGGTGGGTAACACAAATGATGCAAAATGCCAAATGTTCAGATGACTAAATCTCTCCTTTTCTCTCTGACATACAGTTCGACACACACGTTAATTTAAACACGTTCAAAACAAACGTCCTCAATCGCGGCCGCGCAGAGAATTCACGTTATCGTGGTCAATTACGACGGTCACGTCGGATAGCAACTCAGAATGGAGAATTCGACGAGGACGATGAGGAGGACGCAGATGATGTAAGCACATGCATTGGGTGGATGTGATGTATCCAATATAAGTTCGTCTCCTATTCGTCTCTTTTCAGATCAACTTCAGATGGTAGATAGAGATACGGATTTATTTTTGATTTTTCCTTTGAGTCTCAATGCGACTTTGTTAATATTATCCCCGTTGCCCCTAAATCTAAACTAAATTACTGTGAAAGAAAGAAAATTAAATCATTTAAGTTTTGTAAAAAAAAAAACTGCTGCACGAGATTTTTAATCTTGGAGCATCGAAGCAACCCGAATGGCCAATTCCATAAACGAAGATATTTCGCAGCAATTTTTCGTTGGACTAGTTTGGAAGAAATTTAACGCATAGCTGTCGAACTTGTTATCACCGATGCGCGAACATGTGCGTAACATTTCGTCGGAAGATCTGTTCAAAATGCTAATCGGAACGGATGCATTGGAAGAAAATTCTCCGAATTCGATCAATTCGGAGAAAATTTTCTTTCGAACGGATACATCGATAGTGGTGATTCTATTTTGGCGTTGGGTGATGGAAGTTTCTTTATGAAATTTAACGAAGTTTTCCATGTGTGGCCACTGTTACGTTTTCCAATATTTAGAAGAAGGAAGAAACAGCGCTAATGAAAAACTTTTTATGCATTTCAACACCGAAATCATCGTCCTGTTTGCACTTCTGTGACGAACTTAAACTGTTGTTAGGCATCTGCTTAGTTGGCGTCGGAGTTGAGTTTTGTAATATCTGATAATTGTTATGGATAAGAATTTCAGAGTAGACGTTGGTACTATTCGTGGCTGAAACACAGGTGGGCAAAAACTCTGATACATATTTCAGAACTTATTCTACCTGGACATAACTTAGTACCATTATTCTTATCTCTAGCGGTATTATTGTGAGTCAATATAAGCACCCGGTTGCTCAACTCAGCTCGTCGGCAAAAGTGTTGCTTTTGCAACCGCGAGCATGCAAAGCCCTAATGTCCTGCATCAATGATTCCTTCATGGCCTATCTTGACTGAAAATAATGATCTTCTATTTCTGGTCCTTTAGTCCGTCCGAGGTCTAGTTAACGTAAAGCTTTCTTTCATCTCGCTTTCTTTTTTTTTATTTTACCACGATAAAAAAAAATTTGTTGAACAGGTGGTGAATGGTGGGAATGCAAGAACGTCTCCGTCCGACGAAATTAGCCGAGTGAACGTGCCGCGCCTATATAACTCGCACCGAAGCTGCCTTTGTGGCCCCTCCTAAGCAACAACATTATCGCCATTTACATACGTAGTGATGTAGTCTATCAATTTCAACCGCAATACGGCCGATGTTACAATCCGGAATTTTATTTTACTTACTTAAGTGGCGCTACAGTCCGGAATGAACCTGGGCCTCAACCAACATGCCTCTCCAATTAGCCCGGTCCTTAGCTAACTGCCTCCAGTTGCGCACTCCAAGTTGGTTGAGGTCGGTTTCCACTTGTGCGCGCCACTTAAGGCGAGGTCTTCCTCTACTGCGTCCGACGTCTGGCTGGGAATCGAAGACTCTGCGAGCCGGAGTATTGGTGTCCATTCGTTCTACATGTCCTAGCCATCTTAAACGTCCAATGCGGAGTTTTTTGACCAGGGGCATGTCGCTGTACAGCTCGTATAGTTCTTGGTTGAATCTTCGTCTCCATAGCCCGTCAACGCAAACGGGACCGAAGAATTTTCCTCTCGAATCTACCAAGGATTTCTTCATCCGCTTTTGATACGGTCCATGCTTCAGCGCCGTAGAGCAGGACTGGGATGATCAGGGTCTTATATAGGGTCTCCTTAGTAGTTCGAGTGAGGGCTTTACTACTAAATTGCCTTCTTAGCCCGAAGAAACAGCGGTTGGCAAGAGTAATTCTTCGTTTAATTTCTGACGAGATGTTGTTGTCAGAGCTAATAGCGGAGCCGAGGTAGACAAAGTCCCGTACTACCTCAAAGTTATATCTGTCAATGGTGACGTTCTGTCCAATTCGTCGATGTTGTGAGTCCTTTCGTGATGACAGCATATACTTAGTCTTACCCTCATTTACTGCTAAACCCATTTTCGCCGCTTCCTTCTCTATACTAGCAAACGTGGCTATGACATCACGTTGAGTCCTACCATTGATGTCAATATCGTCAGCGTATGCCAGTAGTTGCACCGACTTTTGGAAAATTGTGCCTCTGGTGTTGGCTTTGGAGTTTTGCACAATTCTCTCAAGAATCAGATTAAAGAAGTCACATGACAGCGCATCGCCTTGCCTAAATCCTTTTTTGGTATCGAATGTGTCGGTGAGGTCGTTTCCGACCCTGATGGAGCAGCGAGAATTCTCTATCGTCATCCTACACAAACGGACGAGTTTGGGCGGTATACCAAAACTAGACATGGCTCTGTACAGTTCGTCTCTATAAATGCTGTCATATGCGGCTTTGAAATCGATGAATAGGTGGTGGGTATCGATTTGGACTTCTTTGGTTTTTTCCAGGATCTGCCAAATTTGATCGGTTGTGGACTTTCCTGGCCTAAAACCACACTGATAAGGGCCAATCAGGTTGTTGGTAAACGGTTTCAGGCGTTCACATATTACGGCAGATAGGATCTTGTAGGCGATGTTGAGGAGACTTATGCCTCTGTAGTTGGCGCAGTTCAGAGGGTCTCCTTTTTTGTGGATCGGGCAAACGATGCTGAGGTTCCATTCTTCAGGCATATTTTCATCCGACCAGATTTGGCTTATGAGTTGGTGGATGTTACTTACCAAGTCATCTCCGCCGGCCTTATAGAGCTCAGCGGGAAGGCCGTCATTTCCGGCAGCCTTATTAAGCTTGAGTTTAGATATTGCTATCCTCACTTCACTTTTGTCGGGTGGTTGGCAGTTTTCGCTTTCGTTGCCAATATTAAATGGTTCGTTCTGTCTGACAGCGGAATGTTGTTCTACATCGCCGTTTAGCAGTCTGCAGAAGTGGTTCTTCAATATCCTCAGCATCGACTTTTTCTCAACTACGATATTTCCTTGTATCCTTGGCTTTGACGTTTTACACTTTGGTAAAACTTGCGAACATCGTTCCTGGAGTGGCACCTCTTTATATCCTCGATCGCGCGCTTTTCTTGCTCTTTTTTCTTCTTGCTGAAAAGCCGATGTTCTTCCCTTCTTCTTTGCCTATAGAGCTCAATGGCAGCTCTCGTCTCCACCTGCAGCTTAGTCTTGTAGGCCTCGTTCTTGGCTGCGAGCATCTGTCGGCATTCCTCATCAAACCAGGGGTTTCTTGCTGGTGGGCGCGAGAAACCTAGCACATCAGTTGCGGCAGGGTCTTATGGCCTGTTGGCATCGTTGCCATTGCTCTTCGACATTCGATGCAGGTGGTATGGTGTTAATCGAGAGGTTAAGGGATACGCGTTGTGCGAAGGTCTTGGCGGTCTCTTGCGATTGCAGTCTTCCGACATTAAATTTTTTCACAGTATTTCTGGATTGTTGTAGCGTGGTGGATATCCTTGGCTGCTACAAGGTAGTAATCCGAGTCGATGATAGCTCCTCGGAATGTTCGGACATCCAAAATACTGGATGCGTGCCTCTTATCTATCGCAATGTGATCAATTTGGTTGACCGTTCGTTGATCTGGAGACGGCCATGTCCCCTTATGGATATCGAGGTGAGCAAACCGTGTGGCTATAGTGGCATTTCGTTCCGTAGCGAAATCAATTAGCCTAAGTCCGTTACCAGACGTGTTGTCGTGTAGGCTATGTTTTCCGACAATAGTTCTAAAGATGTCTTCTCTTCCTACCTTTGCGTTAAAATCTCCCAGCACGATTTTAACATCGTACTTCGGTAGTCGCTCATAGGTTTTGTCAAGGAGCTCGTAGAAGCAATCCTTAGCTATATCATCTTTTTCTTCCGTCGGAGCGTGAGCGCATATAAGGCTTATGTTGGCGAATTTGGCCTTGATGCGGATTGTTACTATGCGTTCGCTAATGTCTTGGAAACATAAGACTTCTTGCCTAAGTCTGGCACTTATAACAAATCCGCATCCGAATAGTCGCTGTTTCTGCTCACTATAACACGGTCCGTAGTAGATGTCACAGTTTTTCATCCTCTTTTTGCCCGGCCCATCCCATCGTATTTCCTGGATGGCAGTAATGTTTGTTTTGTAGCAGTTTAGGGCTTCCGCTAGTTGTTCGCCTGCACCTAACCTGTTTAATGTTCTCACATTCCAGGTGCAGATACGAACGTCGTTGTCCTTTTTTCGTTTAGCAGGGTCGTCAACAATAAAATCCGTCCTTTCCGAGGCTATTGGTTGCTTCGTAACCATGTTGGTGGGTAGTTAACCCAAAGCACAACCCCCAACCTGGAGGGCCAGTTCCAATTTATTAGATACCCCTAGGACACGGGGCCATCAGTATCCACTACGGGATTGAGCGCTGCCGTTGGCCTTTCGGTTCATCCGCCACCATCTCTGTTCAAGGGGCCTGACTAACCCTTGAAATTCCTAGACAACCTGTTGTCCGAATATGTCAGAGCAGCTCATCTAGGTTCGCCAGGGTGTTTATAGTGTTGCTGTTTTTCGTCGTGTTATCAACACTCGCACTTATCGTTTAGCAAGTCAAATCCGGTTGGATGAGACCAGTACCCGATGGTTACCACTTGGAGGTAAGCACATTTGATGTGTAGTCAGAGTTGCAACACTGGGCATTGCCAAGTTAACGCCAATCAGAGTCTACCCTCGTTCTACAACACCCAACCATCATTTTATATGCCTGAAATTCCATGGCCGAAGTCAAATAATCCACTGCTGTTTTATTTATAGATGCCAGAACCTGGATAGCAATAGCAATTCGAGTTTAATGGGCTGTCAGCTGATTAACAACTTAACTCAGCTTGTAAATGAGCCAACGGCATCGCGCATTCCGGATATTAAAAGTCAAGCCGCCAACTTGTTTCTGAGCTCCCATCCTGATAAATGCACTTTAAATGTATTATCGCATTTAGGCACGTCAGACTGCGGTATCGTATCAGCTAATTTCTCGTACTCCACCCACGTAGTTAGAGATTCCAAATTCTTAAACGAACTGTGTGGCAATACGAGAAAGCCAAACGTGAAGCTCTAAAAAGTTTCTTGAAGACTTTACACTGGTCGCTATGCTTCCTAGATAGTAACGAGGATTCTGATGCGATAACGAACAGCATTCACCTGTGTGTGGGATCGTTATCCTTCATCGGGTAAAGAATGCCAAACCTAAGGCAAACAGGTAGTATGACTCTAGCTGAAAAGAGGCTGTTAGGGTGAAAGAGTTATGTTTTTTGTCATATAATACCAAAATCGTACTGAGGAAAACCGAATAAAGTTTAAACGAGCCACAAATTACTTTAATATCCATATTAACCGTGTCAAACCCACGACTTTTGATTATTTGAAAAAAAAAGGATTAAGAATTCGACCACTTCTATCCACATCACAACACGCTTATCTCAAAGGCAGATCGACTGAAACCGCTCTGCATGAGGTGATTGGGACCATCGAAAAGTCCCTCTACTACAAAGAGTACACCCTAGCCACTTTCCTTGATATAGAAGGGGCTTTCAATAATGTACAAACTGACAGCATATTAGAAGCCCTAACCGTAACTGGTGTAGAGGAGCATTTTAGCCAATGGATTATATCCATGCTAAGGTCTAGAATCATTCAATCAACACTAGGCAACAGCAGCTTAACGTGATATGCTGACAGAGGTACACCACAGGGCGGTGTGTACTCCTCTGCTGTGGCTTATGGTTATGAACAAACTGTTAGTCCGACTTGATCGGGATAGGATTAAGGCAGTGGCATACGCGGACGACGTGGTGATCCTAGTGTCAGGAAAGTTTCTCCCAGTGATAAGCGAAATCATGGAGTACGCTCTGGGTTCTGTTAGCACGTGGGCTACAAGCTGTGGCCTGGGTGTTAATCCGAGCAAAACGGAAATGATGCTTTTCACCACGAAAACCAAAATACCAGCCTTTAACCTCCCCCGACTTAATGGACAAGCGCTCTCACTCTCATCCAATGCCAAATATCTAGGGACTATTTTAGATACTAAGCTTAATTGGAAAACCAACATAGAACAAAGGGTCAAGAAAGCATTTATAGCTTTCTATGCCTGTAGAAAAACATTCGGCAAAAGATGGGGCCTACAACCAAAGATGACACTTTGGATGTACACTGCTGTTGTTCGGCCGATACTCACCTATGGGGCACTAGTCTGGTGGCCTTCTGTGAGTAAAGGATATATCATTGACAAACTTAAGAGGGTACAAAGAACTGCGTGTATCGGCACAACTGGGGCCATGAGATCTTGTCCCACTGATGCCTTAACGGTTCTTCTCCACCTTCTTCCTCTAGATATCCATATCAAAGATATTGCAATGTGTAGTGCAGTCAGGCTCAAAGAATCTGGCTGCTGGTTCAACAAGCCCTATGGGCACAGTAATATCCTAGATTCATTGCCAGTAGGTCTTGCTGACCATCATACTGACTACATGATATCCAAACTGAACTTCCACAATCACTTCACCGCTGGTTTTCCAACTAGAGAGGATTGGAAAAACGCATTGGTTGAAAAAGATTTTGACACACTTATTTACACCGACGGCTCCAAAATGGATTGCGGAGTGGGCGCAGGTGTCTACTCGGACACACTAAAAATAAAAAAATCGTTTCGCCTCCCTGATTCCTCCAGCGTATTCCAAGCGGAATTGTTGGCTATTAGGGAGGCATGTCACGCGATTAAACACGATAGTACTCCCAAGCAAAATATCGCTATTTTTGTCGACAGTCAAGCCGCTATTAAGGCGATTATTTCGGTATCGACGTCATCAAAACTAGTACTTCAATGCCAAAACGAACTGGCCTCCATTGGGAGTCGATACAGCATCACTCTCATATGGGTTCCAGGTCACAGTGACATAGATGGAAATGAACAAGCTGATGCCCTAGCCAGGTTGGGCTCGTCCCTTCCCAGCTCACGTGCAATCGGCATTCTCACTCCTTTAAAAACTATCATGAATAATATCAACACACACTCTCTTAAAACAGCTGAACATAGGTGGCGAAACCTCAGTGGGTGCGCCATTTCAAGAGATACGTGGCCTCGCTACAACAAGACTAAAACACGGGACCTCTTAAGCAGATCCCGTAAGGAAGTCTCCAGGGTGATAGCAATTACCACTAGACACTGGCCCATCGGTGACCATGCTGTTAGAATGGGTATACCCCACAACACCAACTGTCGCAGTTGCAAGGAGGTGGGGGAGAAGGAAACTTTAACTCACTTTCTGTGCAAATGCCCGGCTCTGTCAAGAGCAAGACAACGAACCTTAGGCAAACATTTCTTTGACAATATCCGCGACCTCTCTGATAAACACATCAGAGAACAAATCGCCTTCCTAAATGCCACTGGTTGGATTTAGTACACGCCAACTAACAACAAGACATAACATTTGACCGCACGAGTTTTTTTTTGGCATCAAAACGGCGCACCTCAGCGCTAATTGTGTTTCGTCTTGTACGAACAGCCAATCTACCTACCTACCTACCACTTCTTCCACCCCAACGCTCCCTGGAATGTTGTCACCACTCCAGACAAAACCAATTAGATTGCTGCTCATTTTGCAACCACTTCTACGTTGCCAAATTGTGTCCAGTCTTCTCCTGTTCTTGAGAACGTAGAATGTTCTAAGGAATCAATCCACGTTTGTACTCTTACAGTCGCAATCGATCTTGTCAACCCCATAATTCTGAAGTGGTGCCGGCAAAACAACTGCTCAAGCTTTTCATCTGTCCCATTCATCAGGACTCTTTCCAGCTAAATGTGAAAAGGCATTTGTACACCCCGTTTAAAAAAAAGGCAAATCTATTTCTCTCTATAACTACCGACCAATTGCGCTTACCTTCTTTCTAGGGTGATGGAAACGCTGATAAACCATCAGCTTATGAAATATTTTCAATCATGAAAACTCTTCAATGTCCGACAAACGGTTTTCGTAGCAACAGGTCCACTGATGATTTGATGTTATATCTCACCGAAAAGTGAAACCAATTAATCCACCTTTGTGGCGAAAACAAGATCGTTGCACTTGATATTTCAAAGGCATTTGACAGGGTTTGGCATAAAGCACTTTTAATATGCGTCCTTTTGGTATCGATGGTACTTTTCTTCTATGGATTAGTAACTACCTCTCGAAACGTTCAATCCAAGTTGTTTTGGACCGTTTTTAAGTCTGCTACTCACCAAATAAATACTGAGGTTTCCCAAAGCTCCGTTTTGTCACCGACATTCTTTATCATTTTTATTAATGGGCTCTTGTTTGCAACTTCTAATCAAATCCACCCCTTTGCTGATGACAGTATCTTCAGCTTCCTATATTAGTTCTCAAAATCCACGGACTTCATCTTCAGTCGTAGAACAAAAACTATAAGCTTGGTTAAGCTCATTAAATTCCGGCCTCCAAAGCATTATTAAGCCCAATAGTGTGGAATTGTAGCTTCCAAAAAGCAATGCTGTCTGATGTCATAAAAGCCAAAATCTAAACCCATATCCATGAAGTATGACTTGCATCGTAAAAACTGACAAAAAATTCCAGCCGCTCGGTATGTGTGTTAGTAACGACCATCGTTGGAACGATCACACAATCGAAGTCGCCAAAAACGCAGCGAAATTTTTAAGTTTCCATCACAGGTGCAAGAAAGTTTTCACTGCTTTTGGATCTGGCCGCGATATAAAAATCGTGCATATGCCCCAAACTTGAGTTCAACATCAATGAAACATGAAACATCAATACTCCTACTAGGTAAGGTACAAAAGCGTGTGATAAAACTGAACGGGACTCCACCATAGCGAACTCTGGCTCGAACATCGTAGGAATGCATCTTGCCTTACACATATTTACCGCGATTAAAGCAACAAATGCTCAAACTAATTAGAAGATGCATTCCACCATTGATGGGATTGGTGGCGCGATGGTTTAATGCGATAAACTGCCCGCAAACAAGGTGTGGCCGTAGCAACACCTAATTTATTTTTCACTGGCCCTCCTCTCGTGATGATCTGGCAAATCATCCGATTAGTATCAATTGTTAACAAAAGCTTATCTCAACCGTTCGGATTTGGCATTAAACCGGAGGTCCCGCCATCGTGCAAGAAGTATGCATACATGAGCTTGAGAGATGTCTTAACAAGGTTTTCCAGTAAAGTCATAGGAAAAGTCCAAAGAAATCGCTCCATGACAGTAGGGTACAACTACGGACGGAATAGAACGAATCGCCTGAAACATATACAGAGAGGAGAAAAGTTAATGGATCACGCAGCGTTGCGATTGCCTTGAGCATTTTCCTCAAATCGTAGTAACAGTTAAAAAAAATGCTTCCGAGTGTTGTGCTGCAGGTGGCTCTCTTCTTGCACACTCACGATCGATCTGCAGAAAATGTAAGATTGAGGCCCAGAGTCACCCAGAATTGCCCACTTAAAACAATGCAAACTCCACGATGACCTGCTAAGTTCTAATCAGCTAACCAACAACAAACACCACCTTTTCGCACAATAGCTTGTAGATCAAATGAAACCGTTTATTGGACCTTCTGACAACAACAAGACACATTTCGTGTTTACAAACATTGGAACACATTCTTTCGCTTAAGACTTTTCGTTTTAATTTTCGGTGTTCTCTTTTTTTCCTTCCACGCTTGACGCACTTTTTTCCTGTAGTTGCGGTAGATTTTTTTTTTCGGAGTGGAGTGGAGTGCGTATTTATCTGTGAAGCCGTTCCAAAATTGCATGATCCGTTTTTGGTCGTTTTCGATTGTTATGATTTTCAGATCCAGATTCTCGCTAAATCCGTAGCCAATGATGTCTGATATACTTGATCCGTTGTAACGTGCCAGTTCTATGTTGCGGAATTTCTCTGCACAGAATGTGGAAATAGTGTGAGTATCAAGTAAACAGTTATCCGGATTAGGATTTAAAATGTGTTGCGAACTTACTTCGGTTGGGGGTGATTTATTCTTTTTCGATTTCTTGGAGGGAATATTGTCCGCAGATGAATCAGTTGTGCCGCTGGAAGCATCTTCTATGGGTTGGCTTTTGTTTTTCTTCTTCGGTACGTTTATTGTATCTTGCGTGGGAATGGTAGTTGTGGAGGAGTCATTCCCAGTGATAGCATCTTCGATTGGTCGCTTTTTGTTTTTCTTCTTTATTAAGGGAAATTCATCCACAGTAGATTCTGAAGCGGAAGTACTATCCACGATGCTGGATTCAATTGCACCTAAAGAGGGCTCTTCCGAGACGATCTCAGGTTCTTTTTCAATAGAATTCTCCTCTGTAACCTGCTTTTTGCTTTTCTTCTTTATTAAGGGAATTTCATCCACAGTAGATTCTGAAGCGGAAGTACTATCCACGATGCTGGATTCAATTGCACCTAAAGATTTATTTTTCTTCTTGTTTTTCTTTGAAGAGGGCTCTTCCGAGACGATCTCAGGTTCTATTTCAATAGAATTCTCCTCTGTAACCTGCTTTTTGCTTTTCTCCTTTATTAAGGGAATTTCATCCACAGTAGATTCTGAAGCGGAAGTACTATCCACGATGCTGGATTCAATTGCACCTAAAGATTTATTTTTCTTCTTGTTTTTCTTGGAAGAGGGCTCTTCCGAGATGATCTCAGGTTCTATTTCAATAGAATTCTCCTCTGTAACCTGCTTTTTGCTTTTCTTCTTTTTCCGAGGTACTTCTTCAATGGTTTCTTCAGAGGCAACAGTAGATTCGTCTATATCAACATCATCTGTTTGTTTTTTGCTTTTTTTCTTCTTCACAGGAGTTTTCTCCTCTAAAGGCTCACTCACAGTTGCTGCTTCTTTTTTTCGCTTCAATGCTTCCATTTTCATTTTGAAGTAATCATTGACAGAAACTCCCGTATTGAAGATTTGTTTTCCAAATTCCTCTGGGGTTTTCTCCTCCTTAGTAGCTTCATTCTCATCCTTTGCAACTTCCTCACCATCACTTGGCTTTTTCTTGCTTTTCTTATTTTTCTTTGATGGTGTTTCCTCCTGTGTAGCTTCATTACTTCCATTTGCTAGACCTTTCTTCTGTTGCAATGCTTCCATCTTTACTTTGAAGTAATCACTAACGGAAACACCGGTGTTGATTATATTATCCTCCTGGTTATCATCATCATATGCATTATACGTCTTAAATTGGCTGTAGATATTGTCCTCCTCCTTAGTCTCTTTTTTGCCAAAGATGTTTGCAAGATCCTTTTCGCTGTATTGGGACATATCCTTACCCTTGGTGAATTTTTTATAGTGCACCCTAGCCTTACTGTTCTTTGATTTTGCCTCCAATGATTGACCGCTAAACTTCTCAGTAAGCTTTTCTTTAGTAGAACTCTTCGCTTTAAAGCCGAATCCTACAGTTGGCGCTTCCACATCTCCAACAGAGTTGGTTGTCGCCTCAACACCATTTAAACTGTCTAATAGACCATTAAAGTGTTTCTCATGTTCGGTCCACTGATCGTCACGTTCCTCAAAACCCATACCATTGACGTCGTTCTTGTAGCGAACTCGAACGAATTCTTGTTGGCCATCCTCACGAGAACCTAAGCCTTTACCCTTGCTCCACCCCATTTTCTCAAGCATCTTTGTTCCGAAACGATCGCTATCTGTAAGGGAATTCTTTAGACTCTCCTATGACTTTTGTAAAATTGTGAACACCTACCTTCGTACAGGGCTTTGCCTTTGGGCACCAAGTTATAGCGTTTCCTTTGCCGGGGTTCTGCTAACATCGCCATGATTTTGGGTTTCGTTATTTGTTGATTAAAATTATTTAGTTTTACAATTACAATTCGTTTGTAAAAGAAAATATTTTTGCTCACAAACTAAACGAGAAGCAAGCACCACGAAACACAACTTTGAAGAAATGTCAAACTGGCACGTGTAGTCAGTTGTCATGTTTCGTATGAGTTCGAAAATAATTATATTGCATTGTTAGGGTATGTTCGCATCGTGCTCAAATTTAAAAAAAAAACATATTCTGCCCTAGCGAGGTATCCGTCGGAGATTCAAATTCGATTCGAGGTATGTGTCATCGGAAAGAAATACTACACAAATGCGACGACGAATCTCATACTGTTGAGGGGTGGTTTTTTCCTTTGAGCACCCTGGAAATACAAATTCAAACGATTAGTACGAAAATTAGGCTAGGCTAGGGCCGATTATAGGTACGAGCATCCTTTTTCATAAACAAATATTAAGGTGTGTATAAAGTTATGCACTACTTCAACGCGAAAACCATATTCCTAAAATACATAAATCGATAAATAAGGCTGCATAAACTCAATGCGTTCTATGGTTAGATAGTGTCAGTGTAAGGGCTTAACAGCCATATCTTTAGAACCATTTAAGAGGTTAGTTAACATTAGGACCCCGCTAAAGGCTGAATTATAATAGAAGCTGGTTGCGGACGACCACTTCCGTAACTGTGCGAACTCATGCAATTTGTATTGTACGACCATAATCGGCCCTAGCGAAGTATCCGTCGGAGCGGAAAATTCTCCGATTTTGTACGATTCCGATGATTTTTGCTTCGAGGTATTCTTCCGAAAAGCTGGTCGGAATATTTCTCCGACATTTCGTAACGCATCCCAGCGAATTGCGTTGAAGTGCGTTCAGGAGCATTTTTTGTTCAATTTTTGACAGCTAAGTGCAATTCTTTTTTCCGATTTCCTCCGACACAAATTCGTCGCGGAATTTGTTTACGAAGTGAAGTGGAGTAACAGAAAAATGTATGTAATTATATAAAACTATTTATTTAAGTAATTTTCGTACTAATCGTTTGAATTTGTGTTTCCAGGGCGAGTTCAATGGAAAAAACCACCCCTGAACAGTACGAGCTTCGTCGTCGCATTTGTGTAGTATTTCTTTCTGATGACAAATACCTCGCATGGAATTTGAATCTCCGACGAATTATGCGTTGCGGAAAATTTTCCGCTCCGACGAATACCTCGCTAGGGCAGAATAGCTTTTTTTTTACATTTCATTTAAACAGCTGTGTACATTTAAATTTTTAAGTTCCTAAGCAACGAAAGTTTGTTTTTATTGTTTGCAATTCCATTCTCAAAAGTATATTATGGGCATTGGGCAACTTGAGTAATTGAGAGTACTGAAGAAAACTTAACTTAGAATTTTGACATAAGCTTCCGATTGCTTCCGTCTATTATAGTTCAGCCTTAAGTGTTACTAAAGTGCTAAATCGGTATCTATAATAGATTTTCACATTTATGCAACATTACTTAGAGGTCGCCTCACTTAAACGCGAACGAACCATGTTATTGTGGTTGTGTTACACATGTAAAAGCAAACGCTATTTTTGCAGACGAGTTTTACCATCTTTCTTCAAGTGGTTGGTCTCGCGCAAGCAACGTAATCGTATTGATTTTGAGTTAATTAAATTGTTTTTTTTTATTAAAATCATTGCGTGGGTAAGAATATGGAAGCAACATTTCTGAAGACTGTTAAGCGGCGAAGAGAGTCACATCTAACTGTCTGGACGAACAGGATATGAACAAATCAATATTGCGGTGGACAGCGAACACTAAAAAATGTATGTCAGATTTACTAGAGGTGCGGGGCAGTGAAGTAATGTATTTGTTTATTTGTTGTTGTTTTCGAAATTTGAATTACGGACTCCCCGTTATTAGTGGTCCAACGTGGTAACTACTAGATCATTGCGCCCACAAGCTGACTAAACAAAGCTGCTCGAAATGACGACCTTGTTGTCGAGCTATATAAATCCAATAGAGATGATTTGTTAAGTAACAAACACCAAATCATTTTGGTTGGATGAAAGTAGGCCTAATGAGTGGAAACTAAGCATCGGTTACTAGATCCACAAAAAAATTAAAACTTCCGAACTACGCCAACCACAGAGATCTAGGTCACGTACCTCAACATCACCTACAAGATTCTATCTGCCATAATATGTGAACGGGTCAAATCTTCACACTTCGGCAGATCTTGGAAAAAAAACCAAGAAGTCCAAATCGATACCCACCATCTATTCATCGATTTTATTGCTTTTTATTGATTATATTGCTACCATTGCTCAAACTCAACTACATGACAGAGCCAACTTTGCTAGTTACAAGTGTCTGAAGAGAATGTTTATATATAATGGCTTCCTGGGTGTACGCAATTCATGTGAGAGGTATATTAATCAGTAGTTTATTACTCTTACATTATGTCACTTTGGAGAGTTTCTCGGGAGCAAGGATTTTACAAAAAACTGTACCGCGTAAAAGATTCTGCAATATTCGATGTTTTTGCCACTTTAATGATGCGCCAAGGAAACCTCTCATTAGAAAATTTGTCAGTAAGCCTACAGGTATCAGTATAACACTGGAAAAACCAAAAGCAAATGTCAATCATTCTCTTCGTGATGTTCCGAACCTTTCAATCCGTCAGCACATATGTGAATTAAATGGGCATAGAATAATGACATGAATCTGCACCAATATTAAAATCATTTGGTGCAAGAATAAGTACACCAGGCAGTCAGTCAGAGGGTTGAATATGTAAACCAAGTAATTGAGCGCATTATGTGTAGATGTAAGACGACTTTTTGGTGCCTGAATTGCAAAACTTACCTGGCTTTAACCAAAGAACATAATAGTTCCAGTATGACGGAGCAACGATATTCTCTGCCACGACTTCATGAAATTTTCCTCTTCAGGAGAGGTGACTTTGGACTTTTTTTCTGTATCCCAAATCTAAAATGTATGCTACTAAACCGACTTCCCAAACGCATTAAAAAAAAAACATTCATCACGAAATTACAACCATCACAGAAGCGACCTTCCTCCCAAGCCATCATAAAAATATGTAGAGGCTATGTTGAGCATATGTCAAACACTTTTACAGCCAGTAGTGATAGAAACTGACGACACATAACTTGAAGAGCGAAATAGAAGGTTAGTACCTAATAGGACCGGGCTAATTGGTGAGACATGTTGGTTGACGCCACGCAGTTCATTCCGGACTTTAACTGGCGTTGAGCTTCAACATAGAAACATAAAATCTTAACGTAACGGTAGTGTAAAGCGCCAATATAGAGTATGGTACTTGTCTTGAGGTCTAAGTAATGGCTGTCATTGAAAATTGAAAAGCCTCATTGGAGATTTTCTTTTACTTCTTGATGCTTTTTTTTTTTATCAATTCAATCATTGGTGTCAAAACAAAATTTATGAATTTAAAAACAAGATTATCAAAAATATTTCAATTTGTAATGAAAGTATTTGCAGAAAATCACTTTAATGAAGTAATGTTTCGCATTCCACCCAAATGAATTAAAATTTTTCAATAATTCCTATAACCATCTACCGAAGTTAAATGTCAACTCCATCATGTTATGTCTTACAATGAAGTTGTTCAATGACAATACTATAACTTGAACCTTAAAGCGGTGACTTAAATCATTTTTGCCAATTTTGCAGCTATAGTTACAAGATGCTAAAACTGCTTTCAAGCAGTCAGCAAAGTGAAGCTCTAAAGCGTGATTGTTTTTCAGCCATTAGTCGCAGTAATATTGCAGTCATACACCAATGCGTACTCTGCTTGCCAAACAATATTGTTTTGTTTGGAATCGTTTTCTCCACGATTACATCAGGCAATAAACATAGCCGTAGATCACGCTTTGTTTATTGCCTGATGAAATCGTGGAGAAAACGATTCCAAACAAATTTGGTCCCAGAAATCTAAGATAAGATATAGTATTCTACTTGACTACATATGGCTCTCACGTATAAGTGAATAAGCGATTTTCCTCCGTAAGTGCCTGACCACACGTTCATCCCAATTTCATTCCCATGAACTCCTTAGCCCACACACAAAAAGCGTCATTGGAATGAAATATGTTTTTACACCTGAAACACGGGGAAATCTTAAATAACCTTCTCATATATTCGTATCTCTGAAAGCATATTATATTCTTGGAAGTTTAACATTCATACTGAGAATTCTATTTGAAATAGATTCTCGGTGGATTTTTATCTGCAATATCACACTAGATCGCCATGAGCCTAAAAGCAGGCAGCATAACGTATTTAAAGCCAGGTGTGATCAGCCCCTTACATTCTGTCAAACTTCAGCTGCGTCAGCTGATCCATGGACAACAAGTCAACAACTGACACCAAATAAAAGGAAATGGTAAATTAATTAAAATAATTGATAAAAAAATTATTTAAGCTCCTTTTTTAGGATAATGAATCATCCATAGTCACTGTTGACAAAGTTATAAACAAATCCAAACAATGGACTCTCGAAGGTGATTGCACTCTCCTCCAATGGATGGACCAAATATCCAAAGTAAGTCTTAAATCCCCACACAAATATTTTTCTAATTAGAAACAAATCTCTTAGAATATCGAAGAAAGAGCAAGACGAACCAATTCCGCTCTTACCGAAATGGCCACGAAGCTGGACAGAACATCTGTTGCACTCAGCAATGCAACTAACAACCTGGCCGCACTACAGTATTCGCAATTTGTTGAAAATCGTGTTCACGATGACGATGAAACTTTGGCCAATATCGCGGAGGTTCCAACACCGAGTACAGATGTAAGTAAACAAAAAGTTGATGTTTACATTATTTTATATATTGGAACTGCACTTAGGTCCCTGATAACCTAGATGTGAACCGCAACATGTATTCGTTCCTCAAGAAGAATCTTGAAATGATGAATTCTTGTCATGAGGCCTACTCCATCAGTTATGAAGACTCGGATGAAGATGAGCCGGCCACAAAGTAAGTAAATCGGGGAAAAAATAATACAGACTGATGGTGACATTATTTGTTGCAGTGTCGTCTATCGGTCGAAGAATCCCTATGAAGCCCGTGCTTTGCCTCACATATATGGCTCGGCTTTGTGGAAGGAAAAATGGCATATTGGCCTCTGTGACTCGGATAATGACTTCTCTGGTGATGAAGAATCTGAACAGTTCTCGTCATCGTCATCCACAGATGATGAATCGTATGAAAGCACAGCGCCTACGATCTCCGAATGGGACTCCACAGCTTGGGGGTTGAATACAAGTCATTTGCCAGGCAGGAAGGAGTCGCAAACCCCATCAAATGATGGAGAGTCTTCAGGCCAAGGTGATAACTTCTCACATTCGGAGGTTTCTACACCTAGAGCTCAGAGAATTCTCCCAATAGTGCAGCCAGTACAAGATCAGCGATATTATCAGCATGTTCCAAGGAAGGATGGGAATCAGTTTCATGACATTTTCAATGATTCTGAGAAAAAGGTGCTTCCCAATGTTGTTGCACCACCACCACCACCTCCGACAGCAGCGGATAGGAGAATACCATCGATACCACAGGCAAGTTTGATTGCGGATGAACCGCCTCCAGATGTGGAGTCGGCTGAAAGTGACAACAATCGACGCATAGGTGCTAAAAAGACGTTAAATTTGTTCGATGATGATGAGTTTAGTTCGTTTATGGATCAAATTGTTCAGACGGCTACCAATAAGGGCGGTAAAGGAGTGAATGCATCGAAGGACGACTCGCCAAAAGAAGTGGCGGTGCCCAATTTATTCGAGGATTCTGGATATTCCGTGCAAGCAACCATCAAGAGCAATGTAAGAGGCGACAATTCAGCGGAGAATGCACGTAAGAAGACTGTGATTCCAAATCTATTTGATGATACCGAGGAATTTCTACCGGTAAAACCACAGGAAACGTCTAAGAAACCCGTTGCTCCTAATCTTTTTAACAATTCCGAAGAAAGTCTGCCGAAGAAAACCGTGGAACCCCCTAAAAAACCTGTCATTCCTAATCTCTTCGATGATTCGGATGATATGTTCACGACTAAGGTCAGTGAACCATCAGTAGCAATGAAAAAGAGTCCTCCACCGACTCTGGAAGATGATATTTTCCAGCCTCCTCCATTGTCAGCGGTGCTGCAGAAAACAAAAATCAGAAACCTCTTCGATGATGACGAGGACGATGATGATTTTGAACGAATTTTTGCAGCCAAGACGAGTGGGGGCCCCAAATTTACCCAGAAGACGAAAGATCTCTTTGAAGATGACCTTGGCGAGTCCACGAGTGATCAACCAGTTCCTAAGAGTGAAGATATGCCTGTGGTAAAGAAAGCTGAAGTAAAGGAGAAAGCTATCCTGAAGAAAGGACTTTTCGATGAGGATGAGGATGACTTCCAGATGGAGAAGGATATTTTTTCTCAGAAAGCCGTTAAGAAGAATAGTTTTGAAGACATTTTTAGCAAAGAAAAAACGGTTAAAAGCATTTCAGGCTTAGGAAGTGGTCTATTCGGGAATATAGAGGAGGATGCTTCGATTCAGAGTACTGCCTTGCAAAGTGATTCCAGCCGAATAACACACAAAGAAGACGAACCACATCAAAAAGATTTAAGTAAAGTCGAGACAGCTGCTCCTACAATCCTGAAAAGCAAAATTATTACTTCTATACAGGAAGCCAATGTTGCTCTACCCCCGAGTCAGAGTGTCGATGTGGAGAAGATTAATTTCAAGGCTGGTTCCTTGGCAAAAGTGGATCTCTTTGCTGATGATGATCCCTCAGATGAAGGCTTTGCAACATCGGAGGTAGAAACACAACCAAAAGTGGCAGCCATCTTTGTCGATGACTCGAAAAAGCTTACACCTAACCAAGAAAGCGCCGAAGTAAAGAGTTTATTTACAGAACAAGGGCTGAATCCTCAAGGCATGATGGAACAGAAAGAAATTGCTCGAGAACCATCAGTATCTGACGAAACAAAGGTTGAAATAGGTGCGCCATCTGAGAAAAAGAAGATCAATGTAGCAGATATCTTCGCTGATGATTTTACGGACGACTTTGATGAGTTAATTCCAAAGCTGACTAAATCAAATGATGCTGAATCTGCCCAACGTGAAAATCGGGACGTAGAAGAAGCCTCACCTAAAAAAAGTCTTTCTGTCGATACAAATAAAGACAAACCCACCTTGGAGCTGTCTTCCCAGAAAATCGCAGCAAAAGTTGCGGATATCTTTGGCGATGAATTTTCAGATGATGAGGAGTTTATTCCAAAACCTAAGCCAAGCAAATCAAACGATTTGGAGAAGAGCACGAAATTCCCGGACATCGCGAAAAAGCCAACTTTATCTAAAACCGAGGATAGCAAGTCCGCTGTACAAAATGAAGGTCTGACGGCTGATTCAGAAGCAATTCTTCACAAAGACCCCTCAGAATTAATTCCAACGAGCAATTCTAAAGATCAACCACCAGAAAGCACAGATCCACCAACAACGATGGTACCAATCTATACTAGCCTTTTCCATGATGAACCACCACCAGATGATGGTAATCTAATCGACCCTACCTACGAGGACCCATCTGGAGATGAAGATTCCGACGGAACAACTTTAACAAAAGCGGCCTATAACAGTATCAACCTATTTGCAGACGTACCACCTGATGATGACTTTCCGACCGTCGCTCCAGCGGAGACCAAACGAATCCACAGCATTTTCTATGACGATTTCCATGAGACTATGGAAGCTAGCCGCGAAATGCGGGCACCATCGTCATATATTTTCAATGACGAACCACCACCAGACGATGCTGATGTGGATGTCCAAAGTGCAAAGGAACAAACAAAAGTTGTGTCAGAACAGAATGACAGACCGAAGGTATCAAAACTAAAGAAAACCGACCTGCAGATCAATGTAGGTGCGCTGTTACCAACAGCTAGGATTCCTTCGTTTAAATCGCCAGAAAATGCCTCGAAAACAACAGCCTTAAAGGCAACAGTCTCTGATGATGATGATGTGCCTCGTGGATCAGTAAAATCCCCTGAGCGTAATTTACCCGACAACATCTTACCAAATCTGAATAGAGACCGTGCCAAGGTGCAAGTCAAGCGACGGCCATCAACTCGAAAAGGCAGACAGGAGAGTTATAGAAAGTCAATGATCGAGGACAAGATTGTAGCAGTTGAGAAGGGGCAGGATAACAGCCCCTTTGAAGAAGTTGGTGCTTTTGAAACGAATGTGGTCGAAGAATTTCGATCGAGTACAACTGTGAAGGATATACCCAAGCTTGCAGTTTCATCGAGCAGCAAAATGCCAAACCGAGACATCGACGCTGGAGAAATCTTCAAGTCGAGGGAAGAACAACCGAAACCAACAGAAACAGCTAAAATAATGGATTCCCTTTTCGACTCAGATGGCGTGGATGAAAATCCATTTGGCACACCAACGAAAACAGCGGAAACCCCACCCCAATCAGCGGCTAAAACTCAAGTCGCCCCCAAACCAACTGGTGGACTGTTTGAAGAACCAACGGCATCTAATAAGACTCTACCACGTACATCAATATCTGTATCTGTAAATCCCAAGTCGACATCCCTCTTTGGTGAATCAGATGATGGATCTGATGACCTCTTCAAAGAATCAAAGGCTCCTAAGAAACCAACGCCTCAAAAAACAACAGAGAAGCCATCAAAATCGAAAGCTGTCGGTCAACCCGCTAAAGCACCATCGTCGCTATTTTCCAGCGATGAGGAGACTGGATCGGTTGATGATGTCTTTGGAAAGTCGAAAGCGAAAGCTGCTCCCAAGAAAATCAACAAGGCGATATCAAAGCCATCGACAAGTTTGTTTGCATCTGATGACGATGATGATGATCTATTTGGAACGGCAAAAAAGAAGCCGAGTCCTGGTAAGTTGTAATTTCATGATACTCCTTTGATTTAAAAATAATGCGACAACTATTTCCAGTTGATAAATCCCGACCGAAAGCCACAACCACCAGACCACACCCATCAAAGACTCCCACCCAGCCGCCGCAGAAGCAATCATCCATTAGCAACAATCCCCTGTCAGACCTGCTGGGTCCATGAACATGTTAAATATGAACACCAACCACATGTATATTGTATATATATATATTTAAAATATTCCTTATCATACACGTATATAAATAAACACTAAATACATTCTAAAACATAAAAAAAAAATATTTACTTCGTTGCCTATAATTTCACACATTTGGTATCGCTTAACTATTAGTTTGTCAATTTACTTGAGAGTATTGGATTGCACAGTTAGCCACCATATCGTCAGGTATATATATATATGTATTCTCTAAATCGATTCGAAAGGATTCTTAATCGTATGAGGTTGCTCAAGAATTACTGTTGTCGGTTAGTTGGAGTTATAGTGTTTTTTTTTTGTTATTTCATTCTTTGGTTGAGATTTATCGCGATAAATCTATAGAGCCACATCCCGATACTTCCGGTAGTCATCTGACTCATTTCCGAGTGATAACTTACTGGTACCAGCCGGATTGTAAACATACGGATTCGTAAATCCGCCATAACCAATGCCACCACAGCCCACCTGGCCGTTCATCATTGATCTGTGGTGATACTGGTGCGAAGAAGCATGATGATGATACGGCTGATGATGGGAATGCCGTGAATGCTGTGGTGGTGGACGATGATGATGTTGATGCAGGTGATCCAACAGCGCTTGGTGCTGATGTGGATTGTAGTTCACTGGATGACCCATCATAGCTAGGTAGTATTGTTGCTCGTAGTTTTGTAGTAAATTATTTCCATAGCTCAAGTCACGTTGCACTTTGGCAATACCGTCGAGATTCTCCAAGGAAATGCAGTTTCTCGAGAGTTGTTGTGGTTTTGTGGCATCAATTGTGCAGTAGATGGGATCTGTCGTTACAGAACCGATAACTGAGTGCTGTTCATCGGGGTTAGCTGTGGGTTTGGGTTTCTTTGAATCGTTGATGCTGTTCTTTAGATCGTCAACGGTGATGTTGAAGTATTTTGCGCTATTGTCTTCGGTGGTGTCGATCACATAGCGGGGATTGTACATTCCTGGTAGGGTGCAGCGTAGGTCCATTAGGGATTGTGCACGGTTTGCTGGAAGAGAAGACGACAGCTATCATTAAGAGGAAAAACTACAAAAGTGGTCTTAAAAAAGTGAGAAACGTTTAAAGATTATGGTAAGCAAGAACACACAACATCGACAAATTGTGGAGAACGTCACCATCAACTGCTACAACCTTGAGGTGGTAGGGAACTTCGGCTCCGGTATATACTCTGACAACAACCATAATGCAAACTTTAATGTTTGGTTCGTTTTCTTTTGGCTGAGGTAGTAATTCTATAAATGATGAAGAAACGACCGTCTCGATGTAAAATTGAGTAAGAAGAATATTTGTTGGAAGGCTGTCTTTGACTAATCTAGGCTTTACAGATAGTAGCTAAGCCCGATGGAGCTAAAGATCGTCTATATCTGCTTCAACTGACTGTCTGGGGTTCAATAAAAAAAGGCGGAACACCTGAAAAAGGCGGAACACCTGAAACACCTATCTGCCATTCTATGAGAAAGGCCTGAAAATTTTCACCAGCAACCTGACCAGTCCCTATCAGGGTGATTTTAGGCTAGGAAAGTATAACTTATCAAATTTTCAAACCTAGACAGATCCTAGAAAAAAACTAAAAAGTCCACATTCGACAGCCACCATTAAAGTCGCAGACGATGACATTTAGAGACGAACTATACGCCAGGTAAGGTTAGGTTAGGTAGGTGGGTTGATGAGGTAGTCATTGTGCGTCTTCCATCATCAATATAGGTCAATAGGTCAATATAGACCCATTGTTGGTTGGTTCCTTCATTATCCAGTTACTGTCCATTGTTGTTAGTCCCTTTCCAGCAATCCAGGAGTTGTTGGAAACCTGTAAAGATTAGAGATAGGGATGTCGGATAGAAGTATTTTCCTGAGGTTTTCATTCTTAATAGGCTGAGGCCTGGGCAGTGGCACAGAAAGTGGAGGGTATTCCCGTGTATTTCTTCATCACCGCAGCCAAAGTTCATCATTTAAAAGATGCATTTTCAGTTTGTGGCTTTTAAGTATGTTATGTCCAGAAACAAGACAAAGAACTGTCGTCTCACAACCCATTAGGTCACCTGAGATTATTAAGGCAGTGGGAGCTTAAATCTTGCAATCCCCACGTCGTTTTGCACGCAAACATGCGCCCGCTCTCGGATTGACATCAGAATAAGTTGTTGATTGCGCAGGAAATCGCCGAACGCAACATCGATTTTCGGAGGAACTCATGTGACACTTCTCGAAAACATTAGTTTCGCCAAAGCGTAAAACGTCAAAGCCAGAGATACAACGCGCGAACAGAATCCTGTCGAGATCAAAAAGGAAATATCGTAGTTGAGACACCCTCCATCCTGAGAATATAAAAGTACCACATCAGCAGACTGTCGAACTGCGATCAGGAACAATCTTCCGCTATCACGCAGAACGAACCATTCGATATTAGCGACGATAGCGAAAACTACCAACCACCAGACCTGAAGTGAGGATAGCAATATCTAAACTTAAGCGTAACAAGACGGCCTTCCCGCCGAGCTTTATAAAGCCTTAATTTGGTGAGTAACATACACCAATTTAGAAGCAACATTTGGTCGGATGAAAGTATGCTCAGCATTGTTTGTCCGATCCACAAAAAATGAGATCCTGTGCGCTAACTACAGAGGCATACACAGAGGAATAAGTCTCCTCAACATCGCCTACAAGATCCTATCAGCCTTAATATGGGAACTCCTGAAACCGTTTACCAACAACCTGATCTTTCCTTATCAGGAACACATTTTGCCTCTTCCTACTGTGGCTATCACGTTGATTCCAACCAATGATATCAATATCGGCGGCATATGCTAGTAGTTGCACCGATTTTTGAAAGACTGTGCCTCTGGTTTTGGCTCGGGGGTTTTGTACAATCCTCTCAAGAATGAGATTGCAAAAATCACATGACAGCGCATCGCCTTGCCTAAATCCTTTTTTGGTATCGAATGTGTCGGTGAGGTCGTTTCCGACCCTGATGGAGCAGCGAGAATTCTCCATCGTCATCCTACACAAACGGACGAGTTTGGGCGGTATACCAAAACTAGACATGGCTCTGTACAGTTCGTCTCTATAAATGCTGTCATATGCGGCTTTGAAATCGATGAATAGATGGTGGGTATCGATTTGGACTTCTTGGTTTTTTTCCAGGATCTGCCGAAGTGTGAAAATTTGATCGGTTGTGGACTTTCCTGGCCTAAAACCACACTGATAAGGGCCAATCAGGTTGTTGGTAAACGGTTTCAGGCGTTCACATATTACGGCAGATAGGATCTTGTAGGCGATGTTGAGGAGACTTATGCCTCTGTAGTTGGCGCAGTTCAGAGGGTCTCCTTTTTTGTGGATCGGGCAAACGATGCTGAGGTTCCATTCTTCAGGCATATTTTCATCCGACCAGATTTGGCTTATGAGTTGGTGGATGTTACTTACCAAGTCATCTCCGCCGGCCTTATAGAGCTCAGCGGGAAGGCCGTCATTTCCGGCAGCCTTATTAAGCTTGAGTTTAGATATTGCTATCCTCACTTCACTCAGGTCGGGTGGTTGGCAGTTTTCGCTGTCGTTGCCAATATTGAATGGTTCGTTCTGCCTGACAGCGGAATGTTGTTCGTCATCGCCGTTTAACAGTCTGCAGAAGTGGTTCTTCCATATCCTCAGCATCGACTGTGTCTCAACTACAATATTTCCTTGTTCATCTCGACAGGATTCTGTTCGAGCCTTGTATCCTTGGCTTTGACGTTTTACACTTTGGTAAAACTTGCGAACATCGTTCCTGGAGTGGCACCTCTCTATATCCTCGATCGCGCGCTTTTCTTGCTCTTTTTTCTTCTTGCTGAAAAGCCGATGTTCTTCCCTTCTTCTTTGCCTATAGAGCTCAATGGCAGCTCTCGTCTTCACCTGCAGCTTAGCCTTGTAGGCCTCGTTCTTGGCTGCGAGCATCTGTCGGCATTCCTCATCAAACCAGGGGTTTCTTGCTGGTGGGCGCGAGAAACCTAGCACATCAGTTGCGGCTGATCTAATGGCCTGTTGGCATCGTTGCCATTGCTCTTCGACATTCGATGCTGGTGGTATGGTGTTAATCGAGAGGTTAAGGGATACGCGTTGTGCGAAGGTCTTGGCGGTCTCTTGCGATTGCAGTCTTCCGACATTAAATTTTTTCACAGTATTTCTGGATTGTTGTGGCGTGGTGGATATCCGCATTCTTACCTTGGCTGCTACAAGGTAGTGGTCCGAGTCGATGTTAGCTCCTCGGAATGTTCGGACATCCAAAATACTGGATGCGTGCCTCTTATCTATCGCAATGTGATCAATTTGGTTGACCGTTCGTTGATCTGGAGACCGCCATGTCCCCTTATGGATATCGAGGTGAGGAAACCGTGTGCTGGCTATAGTGGCATTTCGTTCCGTAGCGAAATCAATTAGCCTAAGTCCGTTACCAGACGTGTTGTCGTGTAGGCTATGTTTTCCGACAATACTTCTAAAGATGTCTTCTCTTCCTACCTTTGCATTAAAATCTCCCAGCATGATTTTAACATCGTACTTCGGTAGTCGCTCATAGGTTTTGTCGAGGAGCTCGTAGAAGCAATCCTTAGCTATATCATATTTTTCTTCCGTCGGAGCGTGAGCGCATATAAGGCTTATGTTGGCGAATTTGGCCTTGATGCGGATTGTTACTATGCGTTCGCTAATGTCTTGGAAACATAAGACTTCTTGCCTAAGTCTGGCACTTATAACAAATCCGCATCCGAATAGTCGCTGTTTCTGCTCACTATAACACGGTCCGTAGTATATGTCACAGTTTTTCATCCTCTTTTTGCCCGGCCCGTCCCATCGTATTTCCTGGATGGCAGTAATGTCTGCTTTGTAGCAGTTTAGGGCTTCCGCTAGTTGTTCGCCTGCACCTCTCCTGTTTAATGTTCTCACATTCCAGGTGCAGATACGAACGTCGTTGTCCTTTTTTCGTTTAGCAGGGTCGTCAACAATAAAATCCGTCCTTTCCGAGGCTATTGGTTGCTTCGTAACCATGTTTTTTTTCTGTGGGTGGGTAGTTAACCCAAAGCACAACCCCCAACCTGGAGGGCCAGTTCCAATTTATTAGATACCCCTAGGACACGGGGCCATCAGTATACCCCTCCATAAAAATCTGTAAAAAAAATTACTGCAGAAATTTCTGTTGGTAAGAATCAGTAAACTGTTGGTATCTAAAAGTGACAACTCGCTTGTTTTGACAGATGATTAATGTCATTTGTTCTTTAAAAGGCATACAAAATATATAATTTTACTTTTTTTTACTTAAACGCGTTCCTGTACTTTTTGGTAATTTGGTCTCTTTCTGAAATAATTTACCCCCACTCCAAGAAATTTTAGAATTTACTAATTTTTACTGAAAAAGTACGGGAACAGACCTAATGTCTGTTCCCGTACAAAATAATATTTACTGATTTGTACTGATTTTTACTGATTTTACTTATTACCGTTCCCGTACGCAAAAATAAGTAAAAGAGACAGCTCACGAGAGAGCAAAAAACTACCCCTCCATAAAAATCTGTAAAAAAATTTACTGCAGAAATTTCTGTTGCTAAAAATCAGTAAACTGTCAGTTGGTATCTAAATGTGACAACTCGTTGTTTTGACAGGCGATTTATGTCATTTGTTCTTTAAAAGGCATACAAATTATACAATTTTACTGTTTTTTACTTAAACGCATTCCCGTACTTTTTGTTATTTTGTCTCTTTCTGAGATAATTTACCCCCACTCCAAGAAATTTGAGAATTTACTAATTTTTACTGAAAATGTACGGGAACAGACCTAATGTTCCGCAGTAAAAATAAGTAAGAATCAGTAAATATTATTTGTACGGACACACACCTATAACTATAAATATAACTTTGAGGTAGTACGTGACTTTGTCTACCACTGCTCCGCTATTAACTCTGACAACAAAATCTCGTCATAAATTAAATGAGAATTACTCTTGCCAAGCCGTGTTTTTTCGGGCTAAGAAGGCAAGTCAGTAGTAAAGTCCTGGACCCTCATTCCGTAAAGGGATTATCGTTTGACGATAACATTTCGATGGTACATCCTGCATCACGTAAGATCAATAGTCGTTTTTTCTGAAGGCGATATCACTTTTTTTTCTTTCACTTAAAACAATTATCGTCAAATCACAGACGATTATTGAGCGATTGCTCATGAGGTCTCGACTACCGTCTGAGTGTTAATCGTTTTCAAAGTTACGGAATGACCCCCCTGCTCTAAGGCGCTGAAGCATGGACCTTGTCAAAAGTTGATAAAGAAATCCTTGGTCGATTTGAGAGAAATATTTTTTGAAAATTCTTCGGTTCCGTTTGCGTTGACGGGCTATTGAGACGAAGATTCGACCACGAGCTATACAGCGACATACCCTTAGTCAAAATACATACTCCGCATTGAACGTTTAAGAGGGCTACGACATGTAGATCGAATGGACACCAATACACCGGCTCGCACAGTCTACGATTGCCAGTCGGACGCAGTAGAGGAACTCATTGCCTTAAGTGGAGCACGCAAAAATAAACCGACTTCGACCAACTTGAAGTGTGCAAATGGATTCAGTTTGCTAAGGACTGCGCTAATTGGAGAGACATCTTGGTTGAGGTCCAGGTTCATTACGGACTGTAGCGCCACTTAAGTAAGTAGTAATCTACAGAAGGGGTTGTATCCTTTGGTAAGTGGCCTAATTGTTCTTGCGCTGAAGACCATGATATAAATGATTAATGCAACCACATATGCATGCCCACGTCAATGCACATCATACACCATCTATACTCATTATGCATCAACACCGAAATAAAATGAAAAATTAAATATCTGTCTTAAAAGGCCCAGGGCGTAAAACCTAGCTTCTTCATTCATTTGTGTGTGTGTACTGTGTAGTTATATTTTTCCCTTAAAGAATGAATGGGACCTCCTGTTTAACGCCTACCCCGAACAGAAAATTTAAGAAGCTTCTCATGAAATGAAAATGAAATATCTATCTACAGGGTGGCGCACGAATCGTGCTACAAAAATACAACGTAATAACTTTTTTTCTGTGTGAGTAATCGGCTTATTTTTTTTTATTTTGTAGGTTACTATTTAGATTTATAAAAATGGATGCTTGGGATACGGAGAAAAGAATTTGGATAGTGCAACGGTACCATGCTTTGCAGTCCGTCATTTCCGTCCAAAGGGAATTTAGGCGGGAGTTTGGCGGTAATCCCCCGAGTAGATGGACCATTATGAGGTTTGTAAACATGTTTGCCGAATCTGGAATACAGGCCAATCCGAGCGTTTCGACCCGAAACTTATCGGGGCAAATTGGAGTTAGTAGACGGTCATTACAACGGATACTTCATGACGATTTAAACTTGTTTCCGTACAAAGTCCAAATTACTAGCAAGTTAACCCTCAGGATTTGCCTGTTCGCCTGGAATTTTGCCAAAAAATGATATCAATGGCCGAAGAAGACAACACATTGATCAATTGTTTGTTCATGTCTGATGAGGCCCATTTTGATCTTAACGGCAATGTAAACAAGCAAAATTGCCGTATATGGAAAGAGTCTAATCCAGAAATGCTCCATGAGACGGAACTGCACCCAGAACGAGTCACTGCAGTTTCATCGAGGTGTATTGTCGGGCCGTACTTCTTTGAAGAAAACGGTGTAACCGTTACTGTCAATGGGGACCGTTATTTAAAGATGTTGAAGGAGTTTTTTTTACCCAGAACTGCGCCGAAGACGTATACCATTCAACAGCGTTTGGTTTCAGCAAGATGGAGCAACTGCACATATAGCCAGACCAGTTATGGCGGAGCTAAACAAAAAATTCGCAAACAAATTAATTTCTAGGAACTCCACTCTTCGCTGGCCCCCAAGGTCACCTGACCTGACTGCACCAGACTTCTTTTTATGGGGTTATGTCAAGCAAGAGGTGTATAAAACGAAGCCCAGGAATTTAACTGAATTAAAGCAGTCTATAACGAAAATAATTGAGGCGATCCCAACTTCAACTCTTCAGGCCGCAATGAATAATTTTTTGATCAGGTGCCGCATATGCGTGGGAGAGCGTGGAGGTCATTTGCGCCTATTCCAAACGGAAAGTTTAAGAAGCTTCCCATGGCATTAACTGTAGTAAAAGGTTTGGCAGTGAAAAAACATTAAGTATTGGTACTTTAAGTATTTGATCCAGGGATTAGGCGGATAGTAGTCTAACGCACTAACCACTAGGGCACTGCACCGAGGCCTGTAATACCCCGGTATTCCAATACTCCGGTACGGTTATAATGGCAAACAAAGAGGTTTCTTCAACTTCTAACATGACACAACGAGCGGAAAACCAAAGTGGGAATACCTGCCTTACCTGATAGCACGGAGATAATGTAGGTTATGGTCACCGGAAACATTCCTGAATACCAAATCACGATTTAAAATTTAAAAAATCAAAAACTTCGGAGTACCAAGTTTCTTTCTGAACACAGTTTTAAAATTCCTAATCAAGGTCTGTATAGCTTTTAGGGAAATGGAATTTCATACTAAATTTACCCTACAGTACCCAATTATGCATTTACTTTTATTTTCATTAGCTAACCAATTTATTTTCTAAAAAAAAATTAAAAACTCAGAGCTTTATTCTTGTAAGCATTCTTGTTGCTTCTTGTACATTGCACACAATACACTTCTACAGAATTCAGGGAAACTTCACATCGATTCTCACTTTCATCTGAACTCCAAAGCATCAAATTAATTGCTTCAGGTTTTCATTACCAAAGCTAATTAAGTTGTGAGAAAAAAAGTTCTGTTACCCACTCATTATGAAAATAAGAGTGCCGCGTAGCTCTAGGCTATGAAACCTTCAAATAGATTTCAGACACAATGATTTATTGGATACGTTTTCTTCATATAGAGCTTGTGATGCCGTTCCTTACTTATTTTCGAAAACATCCCCACATCACCCAGAGAGATTATGGAAATATCAAGAACTCACCTCGTGCTGGAGGAGGTCCAGTATATTGTGAATTTGGCGATGCAAACACACTCGCATTGAATTCATTCTGAGATCCATATTGGGAGCCATTGTTGAAGAACTGCTGCGATGAGGCCAAGCCGTGTTGTTGCTTTGTTTCACTGATAATATAACCAGCATTGTCAAAGGAACCCAAGTTATTGAGACTTCGTTTACTAGCTCGCCGTGAATCTCCTTTCACGATGGGCGCACTAGGTGGCGGTGTTTGTAGCTGCAAGCGAGTTGCTAGACTTTGTAACTGGGTTAGCACCTGTGATTCTCGTCGCCATCTAAAATTTGAATATGTTAATTTTTTCCTGTTGGACATTTGTTTCAATTGTTAGTGTCTACTTGAGTCCAGTGGGAATGACACAAATCAATGCGAAGCAGTTTATCACCAGTCGTATGAGGTAGGATATGAGTTCGGTGAGACCATGTACAGATTGTAGACCCTGGAAATTGTATAAGTTTAGTATTTCGTTTGAATAAATGTGTTTTTCTAATTTATTTAGGTTGAAGGTTAAGTTAGCAAAGAGCTACACCTCATAACGCTGATGTTGCTGATGTAATACGGGTGAGGTGTGTGATAACCTGGGTGAGGTAATGAGCTCATAAAAAGAATGAATGCTGTATATGCCTACACAACTGATGGTGGTTACTATTAACGAACATATTTTTTAGTTAAAAAATAATTAACCAAAAGGCACGTAAGATTGCATTGCTTGCATTTGATGGTCTCTATATTAGGTTCGAACATTTGCTATTTAAAATTGACCGTCTTGAGACCTACTGCAGCTATGCCAAGAAGTTTCATAAGGCAGCTGGAATTAGTAAGCGCGCGTTTATGATTTTTCTTTGTACTTCATAAGCATCCGATAATTCCGATAATTCACGCAAAATGTAATTTTTATAGAAAATGCAGATTTTTAATTTGAAAGCTTACGATTTTTATTTTGATTCATAGATTATACAATTTGGGGTTATGTATGGAATAGCACATCGAATAAATGGCCGCCACAGCTTTGCTGGCAAGTACGTAATATTTTATTGAAATTTTCTATGACATTTTTGTATAAATGTGGCTTTTATTAATATACCGCCCAATTTCCACTTTCAAGGCGTTGGTGGTGGAAGTCTTGTTTGCATAGACCTTTGACATCAAAAAACCCCAAGGAAAAATTCCAATGACGTTAAATCGCAAGATCTGGATGGTAAATGCTGATCGCAAAAAGGGGAGCGGTACGAAATACCAAAAAAAAAATCTCCAAAAAATATAATCTACTGGACATTATCTCCATAGAAAACATATACATAGGTAAAATCCCCAAGGAAATAATCTTTTTTTTGACAAAATCTACAAAAATCTCCAAATCTTACGATTCTCTCCTTAGTATTATGAATTGTGGTAACGATTAAAAGGTTATACATAAAAAAAATATGAATGCATGAATTTTTTTAGTATTCGTAGGCAATAGACAAATCGCTGTTTTGTCTGCGAATTCTTCTTTTTGTTTCTAATCATTAATAAAATCTTTTTCTTGTTATTATTGTTATTAGGTCAGTTCCCGTACTTTTTCAGTAAAAATTAGTAAATTCTCAAATTTATTGGAGTAAGGGTAAATTATCTCAGAAAGAGACAAAATTACAAAAAAGTACGGAAACGCGTTTAAGTAAAAAACAGTAAAATTATATATTTTGTATGCCTTTTAAAGAACAAATGACATAAATCACCTGTCAAAACAAGCAAGTCGTCACGTTTAAATACCAATACCAACTGACAGTTTACTGATTTTTACCAACAGAAATTTCTGCAGTAATTTTTTTTACAGATTTTTATGGAGGGGTAATTTTTTGCTCTCTCGTGAGCTGTCTCTTTTACATATTTTTGCGTACGGGAACGGCAATAAGTAAAAATCAGTAAGAAACAGTAAATATTATTTAGTACGGGAACAGACCTAATTACTTTTTGATTTGAATTGAAGTTGAAAATTATTTTATTTTTAAATAACACTGCAAATACATTTACTTTTGTATAACATTTCATTAATCTTAATCTAAACCAAATATGTATCTTTAAATCGCCGCGATTTAATCGCATGATTCTCTACTTGAACATCTTTCTTTTGGAAATTTTGGATTGGGGATTTTAGTCATGGGGATTCTCTCTTTGGGGATTTTGGGTTTGGAGATTTTGTCTTGGGGATTATGTTTTGGGGAAAACGTACCCTGCAAAAACGGCATGTGGCACTGTCTTGTTGGAACCATATGTTGGTCCATATATATTTCCAAATAAGGAACTAAAAATTGGGCTACTATGTCATGAAAAAGGAACAACATTAATTGTAACTGCCTGACCAGCCGCATTTTCGAAGAAGAATGGTCCGAATGACGTTGTTCTTTCGTATAGCGCTCCATTTTTACTAGCCCCAAACTGTCAGCTGTCACATTATTATCTTTTATTCCGTTGGTAATACAGTACTATTGAATAGTGTTAAATTCAAATTTTGCGTAAATTATGTGACACGCGATAAATGTGTTTGTCTATAAAGTAAAACATTCACCAACTTACAAAAAAACCTTAAATAACTCTTTTCTAAGTATAAAAGTAATTTGTTAAGCCTAAGCTTATACATTTTTAACATTAAATAACATTTACATGCAATTTGTCAGAACTTTCGTCTCTTTGGTGGAAATTTTACGTCCAAAGCCTTTGTCATTTCATTGCTTGCGATTGAGACAAGAATTGTTCCGAATTTCAGATTTATTAAGATATCTTATGGAGTTTTCCATTGGTTAATCTGGATTTTGGTCTAGAATTTGATTTTTTTTAGTGCAGATTTTAGATTGATTTTTTTTTGTCTCTGTTTTGTTGAAGTTAGTGTCGGTGTAGCTGTCAAGTTTCAAATCCCACAGGTTGTTTGTTTTTGATTTAATTTATATTTCACATTGAACTGCTATAGTCTTAATGATAAATAATAGTTTTTCACAACCGTAATAATAATAAATCAAAACGAAAATCACTGTTAGTGCAAGGATTGGTAAATCTGCCGAAAAATCCAGATTTGCAAAATTGATCTGAGTTCATAAAAAATCAATTTTTTGCCCAATGGAACGCAACAATTGTCAAAATTGACAGATCTAAATCAAAAAAGACTAATGGTGGTGGCAATCTCGACGCACGCGACGAACGCGACGCAGACGGTTTCGCATTAAAGTGTCAAAAATGGTGAGGATTTGAGTGGTGGTGGCAATCTCGACGCTCACGACGCGACGCGATGCGCTGTCACTTGATTGACAGTTCACCATTAGCCGTCGAAGATTTTGTTTGTTTTTCAATTCTCACAGAAGAAAATTTAATTAGTTGTTAAATATTAATTCAGTACTTTTAATTTATTTTGTTTATTTATATCCTATGAAAGTAATCTCAAGATTCTCACAAACATACCATCTGACAGCTTTCAAACTGACATTCCAATGCGTCGATGCGCAAGAAAGTTGAAGTTGAATCAACTTTTCTGTGTAGCTAACGTCCATTGCGTCGCGTCGGCGTTCAGATTGCCCACTTATACATGTTCCCATAAGCTCGATGAGTTTTTGAGTTTTTGCCTTGGGGGTAACCCCCAAGGCAATCTCGACGCAACGGACGGTATCGACGCAGACGGTTTCGCGTTGAAATGTCAAAAACTCATCGAGCTTATGGGAACATGTATAAGTGGGCAATCTGAACGCCGACGCGACGCAATGGACGTTAGCTACACAGAAAAGTTGATTCAACTTCAACTTTCTTGCGCATCGACGCATTGGAATGTCAGTTTGAAAGCTGTCAGATGGTATTTTTGTGAGAATCTTGAGATTACTTTCATAGGTTATAAATAAACAAAATAAATTAAAAGTACTGAATTAGTAATTGTGTTGTGTGACTAACAACTAATTAAATTTTCTTCTGTGAGAATTGAAAAACAAACAAAATCTTCGACGGCTAATAGTGAACTGTCAATCAAGTGACATCGCATCGCGTCGCGTCGTGAGCGTCGAGATTGCCACCACCACTCAAATCCTCACCATTTTTGAAACTTCAATGCGGAACCGTCTGCGTCGCGTTCGTCGCGTGCGTCGAGATTGCCACCACCTTAACTTTTTAACAATGGAAAACGCCATTAGATGAAGATCAATCGACCATTTTGAACAATGAGAACAGAGCTTGATCTAAGATATTTTATTAAATCTGAAATCTGGAACACGGCCAATATGTTATGACACTATCGATAATGCGATCGAAATTACATATGTCGAATGTCAATTGGTTTTGAACATTAGGCCTGTTCTCGTACTTTTGCAGTCAAATTATTAAACTCTCAAATTGCTCAGATTGGTGTAAATTCTCGTAGAGACACAAATTTGCGAAAAAATACTGGAACGCGGTTGAGTAAAATACAGTAAAACAATTCGTTTCGTGTGCCCTATAAAGAAGAAATGACATAAAAGAAATGTCAAAACAAACGACTTGTCACTTATTTATACCAGCTAACAGCTTATTTATTGTTGCCAACATAAATTTCGGCAGTTGATTTTTATGGAGGGGTAGTTTTTACTTCTGGGCCTCCGCACATGGGATGAATATTTTGGTGCGAAACCGGTTTTATGGGCGAGGGGACTGAGGTATACGGAGAGAAAATGGTTGAAAATCTTCAACCGAGTTTTTGCGGTGGAACAAGGTTGAAAACCAATACAAACACATTTTTCAACATTAGGTCTGTTCCCGTACTTTTTCAGTAAAAATTAGTAAATTCTCAAATTTCTTGGAGTGGGGGTAAATTATCTCAGAAAAAGACAAAATTACCAAAAAGTACGGGAACGCGTTTAAGTAAAAAACAGTAAAATTTTATATTTTGTATGCCTTTTAAAGAACAAATGACATAAATCAGCTGTCAAAACAAGCGAGTTGTCACTTTTATATACCAACTGACAGTTTACTGATTTTTACCAACAGAAATTTCTGCAGTAAATTTTTTTACATATTTTTATGGAGGGGTAGTTTTTTGCTCTCTCGTGAGCTGTCCCTTTTACTTATTTTTGCGTACGGGAACGGCAATAAGTAAAAATCAGTAAAAATCAGTAAGAATCAGTAAATATTATTTTGTACGGGAACAGACCTATTTTAGGTCTGACATTTTTTTTATGTCATTCGGCTCTCATACGCGATTTGTGAGTGGAGCAGTCAACATCAATATACTCTCACACAAACCAATACCAAAGAGGTTGCGAATTGTCAAAAGTACTCAAGGCAAATGTCAATTTCTATAGAATTACTAACGCAACGAAAAGGGGTTTATATATACAATTTGTTCTGCCGGCATATTCATCTCGTGTGCGCTTATGGAGTATGGTGTGAAACCAGTTTCACACAAGAGTTAAACTCATCTCGTATGCGGAGGCCATCTGTCTTTTAATATTTTTTGCGTACGGGAACGGCAATAAGTAAACATCTATGAAAGTCAATTAGAATCCCTAAAATAATATTGAAAGTGAAAAGACTTGTTGTATGACTCTATCGGAAAGTGCAAACGATTTTACAACTGATGTCCATTGGGTTCTGACATTTGTTAAGCAAAGCATACAAAAATTGCGCACGGGAACGGTTTTAAGTAAACATTACTAAAAGTCAGTAAATATTATTTGTACGGGAACAGGCCTAATTATTCGTTAGAGATTTTGACGCTTTTTTTTGAGTGTTTTTCCTGGATTCCCAGCGCTTACTAGTCGTTTAATGAGGTGGCCAGACTAGAAGACGCCGTACATCTCGTTCGGCCGCGCAAAGGTTAGCAGCGATTTAAAGTCAACATCCATCAGCTGACCATCTGCACTTTGAAAGGGGACAGAAACATGGTTGGAATAGCCAATCTAGTAGATTCTATTAATTTTTTATTCACCAATTGAATGAGTCTTCGAAGTTTTATCGCAAAAAAAAGACGTCCTGTTTAAAGCAGAATTCGAACGTCAAATTTGAGAAGATTCTCAAAAGACTTTCGTAAGAGGTGGAACAGTGAAAAAAACTTCTAGTCTGGGGCTTAGGTGAACAAGTCACAAAACACAAAAAGTGGAGGACTTTTTTGAATAACATCAAAATCAAAATAATACCGATACCGTAATTCAAAACATAGGTTTTCATTAATTTTGTTCGGCAGTGCTCAACTTCAACATCGTAACGTTAGGGCATTCTTTTAAAATTCTGATGTTGATGCATAAAAGCGAAATTAAAGTGAAAGAAAAAACTTTCAAGCCCACGAAACTTCTGAAAATGTTGCAAGTAAAGAACCTTTTGATGGAATATTAAGCGGATGGTTGAAAGACGTTATTAAGTATCAGAAGACTTCATCCAGGAATTCGATAGATCATGCGAGGCAACAAGATCAGATCTCAAGAAGGAAGCCTAGCAGAAATCGTCACCAAATAAACTGTTCTGTGGACTCTTCTATGATTCTCAATTCAGACGGATTGAAGAATATTTGTCTTCAAATACGAGTAACGAAGTTGGACTCTAATTACTGTCATGCACTAGGACTGTATTCGTCAACAACACAGAAACAGCGATATTTTGAATTGTCGGTTTGGATTACTTTCATTCAAGGAACTGGATCAGTGGACCACAGTAGAAGAACAACTATTCTGCTCAACAATATGTGTTTGTCGAAGGTTAGATAACCAAATGTGTGCGATTTTTAAACGCATTTGTGTACGATGAAGGAAATACTTCGGTAAAACGAAGGTTTGCAATAGGACGAGCTGTCAAATATAATCCACTATGGTGCAAACTTTGTTCAAGTAGATGCAGAACTGAGATGCCTAATGGTGCCATTCTTGAAGAAATCTAGTGGAACTACATTTCCCTAGCTTTGTCTGACTTTAGGATAATGAGAACTAAGGTTGAAAAGTGTAAAGGACCATTTTAAAAGGATGAGCGATCAGAATAAGACTCACTTGTAAGCGAATCGGGACACTTTTGACCAAAATCGAAGTGAGTTCATATTTGAAGCCTTTTTACTCAAAATCTCTTTAGGACTTCGTTATTCGGCATGCCAGAGCCAGACATGTCCATTGCCAAACAGGGGCATATCGACAGACGAAAGATTGTTCAGGAACATCTGCTAACCATTGTAGGAAGTGGATTCAGTAGCGTAGTGGTTAGTGCGTTGGACTACTGAGCCCGGGGTCCCGCGTGAAAGTCTGCCAAGCATTCAAGAGTATACAACTAAAATGAGAAGATTCTCCAATATGCCGTTCGAACGCCTTTGTTGAGATTCATTTTGCTCGATAGTTAATACTACTCGGATGACAGATCATCGTGAGCGGAAGGGCAATAAAAACGCACATAAAGGCGGCTACACAGACGCAGACAAAACTCTCCAGTATGCCTGTTCAGGCCGCATGTGTTTAGGAGAACCGGAGAGTGTGTAGTATCAGGCCATCAGTTCATCAGACGGTTTTCGTTTAAAATTTCTAACTACGAAAATACACAAACTGATGTGCCTCACATCAGTACCGGAGTGAATGAATGCGCTTTGGCGGTGTGTAGCCGCCTTAGGCTGGAAATCGGAACTAACCAGCGATCCAGCTCAGCCTCGGATTTAGACGAATGGCAACTTAATAAAAAGACGGGTACTTATACTCATAACAAGAAGAAACTAACAGCGTGATTTCTTAAACGTAGTACTGCAATGTCATTCGTTCCGATATGCAACATATTTGCAGTGATGCAGTGCATAACGTTACTTAACGCAGTTAAGGTGCATTTGATGCGCAAATAAAATACACCTTTGCGTTGCAAATAGATCTGACACATTGCAGTGGAAAGGTAGTATTGCAATGCATAAATGTGCAGTTTTTTGACATTTAGGAATTTAGGAATATCACCGCACCAAGGTGGGTCGATAAGGACGTTCGTCAATAAATTTAAATGCCAGAACTTAACTTAATACCACGACTGAAAGTAGTCGTCAATGTTGTATCCACGAAAGCTGCGCGTAACACTTGAAAAACAAATTTTTTTCCAAGGTAAATTAATAACATCAGTGTTTTGATTTATCAACGTCTATTAATCAATTTAAAAGAAAATATAAAAGAAAAAAACTCACCCAATGCTGTGTGGTCATAACCATCACAAAGAACAGCTCCGGCACCGATAAAACTCCAATAATTATCGACCATGCAAATAGGCCCCATGACAGTCCCGTTACCAAGCCATGAATTAAAATTGTCGTCGCAACGAAAACAATGAAAAACTGTGTACACAGTACATACGCCGATGACGGTAGTTCGCCTCTTGCCTCGAGGATCCACGAGACTTCACATGAAAATGCAGCTAAATACGCAATCTGCAATCAAAACAAGGAACGACAAAGTATTTAATTTTCCTTTTTCTTTCTTTTCATGTTGCTCTAGCAAAAATTTCACCTAATTTCATCTTGACACCACAAACCAGTTGCCATTAGACATTCTGTAAGTGTGTCTGTGTGCATTCAAACAATACAATAACTTTCTAGATATTTATTAAAGTAAATTGAAGCTATCATCTGTGATCATATGTTGCTGTCCGCTTTGTTATTATTAATGTCCACTGCGATTCTATTATAGGTGAAAACATATCTACTCATCGATCAATTCATCAGATGCGATAGTCACTCTGGATGAACAATAACAAGATCAGAAACGAGCCAGAGCACCAGTGCCATTGTGTTACATCACACAATAGCATTAATACAACTTTCACAACTAGATCGCAGAATATTTATATACGTACCACTCTCAACGGTAAAAATAAATCTATACCCAACCTCCAGACTCTGTATCTTGAACTTACCAGTAGAAGTGCGGCTGCAACACAGCATATGACGAACAAGTTCGCCTTGATGAAACGCTCCATAATGCGCTCATTCCAAAAGGCATGCATGCGGCCTAATACAGTTGTTGGTGGCTCCGCCGGAGGTGCAGCGCCAATCTTACAACCACCAGCCTCCATCATTTTTGCGCCATTTATTAAACTCATATTTGTATCTATATTTGTATAATGTATCCAAAAACCTAGTCTCCACTAGTGCGCGATAAGAATTCGCAAGGCCACCATTGTCGTTGTCGTCGTTTTTCTTTTCAATTTTTGGCCCCGAAAAAGTTCAATATACTCTTTTGCTCCGATCACCACCTACTTACAACGAGACGAACAAAAAAATGAACCACACGGATTGTTAAATTATTGATCGTTGTGTGTATGTTTCAAATTAGCACAATACATTCAAATAAACAAAAAAAAAAAGGGAGACATTGCATATCCGCAGTTTGTACAGTTCGTAGCTCAACTCTTTTGTTTCCAGTGATGGGTGTCGTGTTGTGCGTTTGATCGCCGGATGCCCGCTGTCAATTTGCTTCCAAAAACGCAAAAAAAAATAAAAAAAAAAACATTTAACCGTCTGCCCAGAATAGAAGACTCAGAACTCTATGCTGGTATCTATGCGTTGGCAATCAAATTCTTCGATTGCCAATCATAGTTAACCATAAGCAGACCGTTTCACTGTATATTGCTACCATTACCTCTCTGTCCGCCGTTCGTTTGCTTGTCGGTTGTATGCTGGCGAAATAACTGTTGTGCGTTCGCTCTCTGAAATTGCATATCTTAACGCAAAAAAATAAGAAATGCTGGTGCACAGAGGTCGAAGAACAAAACACGAGTTAAAAAGCAATTATTCGATCAAGGTGCGCTATGAGTTGGTATGACACATATCTCTGACGCAATCGTTTAATTAGCATTTCAGAAATATTTGTACAGCTACGTAATCCACTTCACACTATAGATCTCGAACACACAGCATAACAATTTGAAGATGCTCAGATATTTTGTTGATGGGTACACAAACATGATAGGAAGAGGTCGACATTCCGAGGAAAATCAATTCAAATCACGGGCAGCGGCACTGTTCTGTTCCGGGAAAACACATCAATCTCAACCTTTCACTTTTTTCTTCTCCGTTACGGTACAATTTTGAAAAGAGACAAAAGGGCTTAAGCACTATTGTGATTATAGATCTAATTCTAATTTAAATTTTGAACTGTTATGTTTTTTTTGTTGTTTTCTTTTTCAAACGATTTCTCTTGTGGTATTTTTCATTCCGGAAAATTAATTTTATTCACAAAATGTTGGCACATTCATTCGAAATCCTGGGTTTTCCCCAAAAATTCCAACTATTCGCACGGTGGAACAGAAACGAACTACGGAGAGAAGAAAACAAATATACTACGAGGAAGCAAAAAAAAAAATAAAAAAAAGTGAAAACAAAAGAGTTGTACTACGAACTGGTGCAGTTATCGATGCGCGGGAAATTTAAACGCACCTCACCTGTTGCAGGTCTACCAGCGAACTAACTGAATGACTTGAGCACGGCTTCGATGGTGGTTTTCCGCTTGAATTCATAGCCAAGAAGAGCATTGTGAATGGAGCGTTTAGCAGAGAGCCGCTCTTTCGCTCTTTCTGATTTAACCTTAGTGTGGATGAAAAGCTTTTCTTCTTATTTAAAACGGGTCTTGTTTTTGGTTTAAATTAATTACCTAAATTAAACACAATTTTTTGGAAGAGAAAGCATATTAATACAAATCTGTGATTAATGGATACATGTTTTACATTTGTACCGTTAGTAGATAAATCATTTTGCAGTGACGCTAAAGATTATGCAAACTATGTAGGTATTCTGATCTCATTATCATAACTGAATTCCGCGTGTTTTTTTATGGACATTCATTATTTTTTATATAATTTGCATTTATGACCGATCACAGATTGTAGAGGTTACGAAATGTTGTTGGAGGTTGATGGTAGTGTCAAGCGGTTGTATGTTAGTTTTTGAAAATAGTTTCAATGCAAAGTTACTTCGCGCATTTTAACGAACAAAATGTCGGTTGGTATATTTAATCGGATTGCTTAGAGATATTTTTTTTAAAAAAGTTGATTACTGGCTTTCGTTTGAAGCTGTTAATTTGTTGGTTGAGTTCTTGTGGGTATTCTTGGACAGAAAACAATTAAATTTGCATGGTCTAATGATTTTGGGAAGGGGCACACAGGAGATTATCGGTCATCACCCTACGGGTAATAAAACATAATTATGGCTAGAGTGCAAGTAGCTTTTGTTGATTTTTTTTGAGAAGCACGTTTCATGTGGTGTTCATTACTTTAAATGAGCTGCATTAGTTGCGCTGTGGTTATTTTTATACCTGAAGCAACGTATACCTATCTGCCTATTTATGTATTTTGTAACATTCTACAGTATCGCGGTTTTTACCATTTCTTGTAATAGATTTACCAGCTTACTTATACATAGTCCTCAACCAACATGGATCTCAAATTATTGCAGTGGCGAACTCGAAGTCCGTTGAGATAACTTAATACGTGCGCGTCACACTTAACCGGAGGTCATTCTCGTGATAATATCGGAAACGTTTGCTAATTTCAAATTTCTCGCGCTCACCAGTTAGAAACGCTTAGTTTGATGAAGAGTGCCGACTGATGCAGCCAAAAACAAGACATACAAGGCAAAGCTGCAAGATAGGCAAACAAGAAGAGAAGAACATCATATTTTCAGATAAGAGCAAGAAAAGCGCGATCAAGGATATAAAGAGGTGCCACTCCATAGCCCTTCAATGCAAACAGGACCGAAGACTAATTTCCCTCTCGAATCGATCAAGGATTTCTTCATCCGCTTTTGATACGGTACATGCTTTAGCGCCGTAGAGCAGGACTGGGATGATCAAGGTCTTGTATTGAATCTTAGTAGTAGTTCGAGTGAGGGCCTTACTACTGAATTGCCTTCTTAGCCCGAAGAAACAGCGGTTGGCAAGGGTAATTCTTCGTTTAATTTCTGACGAGATGTTGTTGTCAGAGTTATTATCGGAGCCGAGGTAGAGAAAGTCCCGTACTACCTCAAAGTTATATCTGTCAATGGTGACGTTCTGTCTAATTCGTCGATGTTGTGTGTCCTTTCGTGTTGACAGCATATACTTTGTCTTACCCTCATTTACTGCTAAACCCATTTTTGCGCTTCCATCTCAATACTAGCAAACGTGGCTATGACATCACGTTGAGTCCTACCAATGATGTCAATATCGTCGGCGTATGCTATTAGTTTCACCGATTTTTGGAAAATTGTGCCTCTGGTGTTGGCTCGGGAGTTTTGCAGAATCCTCTTAAGAATCAAATTAAAGAAGTAACATGGCAGCGCATCGCCTTGCCTAAATCCTTTTTTGGCATCGAATGTGTCGGTGACGTCGCACAGTGGGCCCAAATGGAGTTTCGCGTCTCAAAAATCTGTAACTTTTTCGTCTATTGGAATAATAAAGTGAAATTTGGAATATATCATCTTTAATATCTAGAGAATCATAAAATTTAAAAGTTGTTAAGATCTATTTAGTGTTTTAGTATTTAAAGTTTATTAAAAGTTCAAAAAATTACAATATTGACTAAACAAAATGTGGATTTTCATTAAAAATTTTATTTTTATTTATTATTTATGCTTAGGATATACATGTCGAGAAAATATAATGTCAATAAATTATATGTACATTAAAAATACATCCCAATATGAAACAACCATAGCAATATATAATATATAAAAATGTAAACAAAAAATAATTCTTTAGTAGCTGTATCGCTTCCTCAGAAAGCTCTTTGGATTCAGCTGTATTTTGTTTTCTTATACTTGATATTAGAGGATCTGATGTCAATAACAACCGATGAAAGACATCCTCATTTGTTGCTGTTCTTGAACATTTTCTGGAATGCGTCAACCTTATTTTTTTTTGTAATCTTTGTTACGTGCTTCTTGGGCATCTTCAGAAAGCTGGCCGATTGGTAGGACTCCAAAATGTTGAATTATAGCTTCACCGTGAATTAATATTTTATGGACTGAAGATGGTATGTAGTACCATTTATATTTTTCAACGTTAATGCGAGCTGTATTAAATGCATATTCACCAAATTTTTGAGCATCAATGTGCATACCAGATGAAAGTGTTTGGAGAATAACATAAAACCTCTTAATAAGATCTTGATCAACTCCTGTTATATTAGCAGAACTTTGAAAATTTTTAAAGAATCTGCGAGCAGTGTTGCCATCGTTACTGCTACCAGTACCTTGTCGAGGTTTATCTACATGTAAACCTAATTCAGCTCGAAAACGTTTTTGAACTAGTGCTTTTTTTTCTTCCTTACTTTTCTTATCATTAAGAGTTTTTGCAGACCACTTAACAAATGAAAGATTATACGAAATATGTAAAGTCAATTCCATACAACGAATCCAAGCATGTAGAGTAGATAAGCCGTACTTAAATGCGCTTTCATTGTTAGGTTTGTCTTTCACCTTTCTTAAGTCGTTCATTTCTTTTGGTTTTGCTCCACACACTGTACAGACAGAACAAGAACTTGTGTTCGTTAAGACTCGTCCAACGTTTCCATCGATCATAGTTAAAAACAATTCATGATGTATTTGAACAACTTCTTCATTTTCGTCAAACAGAGTATCTTGTAATTCGTCAATTTGATATTATATGTCATTTATAACTTCTTTTGTTTTTTCGGGAGTTTCTTTTGAAAACTCAATCAAGATCGGCCGACAGTAACGGACAGAAGAGCAAGTTTGATTTTGCACAAAACTATATTTGTATTTTGCTCCACAAGTTTTATTGGAACAATTGAAGCAATGAACAGGTTAGCATCAGAAGTAACTTCATTTTCTCCTGATAACCTTTGCTTGTACTCGATTTGTCCTGAAGACCCGTCACAGCCATATTTCGAAAAAAGCTTCAAATTCAGAGATCCAGGTTTGTTAACAGAATCAATTTGCAAAATACGTTTAGCAGTATGGTCTAATAAATTCTGTCTAACTTTAGCATCAATTTCAGTAATTGTTATGCAAATCTAATGAGATCTTGTTCATAAGTTCTGAACCTATCCACAACAGAGATGAGGCGTTAAGCTTTTCTTGACTTGAAGTGATAATATATTCATCGATTGAGCCAGATTTGCCGCCCTAAACTCCAGCCTACTCAGCCTATTGGTAAATCCAGCACTGCACGGTGGTACTTTTTTTTTATTATTATTGAAAGTGATTTACTGAAAACAGTAAATTCATTCGAAGAACATGAATATCTAACTTCATCATTCCACTGCGAGTGTGAGAGCTGAGTTAAGAAAAAACAAAACAATATGAGCTTATGGGAGTTTTCTTTCTAGTACTTCATGGGGTCATATTGTCATTATTCGAAAAAGGGGCAAATTGGGGCATTGCCATATCCTAAAAGTATGCAGGTTTATCCATTTAATTTTTTTTTGCACTGCGAATTTTGACCTTTCATTGGTTAATTTGCATAAAAAGATCAGCTCCCACATTACTTTCGAAAAAATCATTTTTGAGACGATAAATGCCATTTGGGCCCACTGTGCGTCGTCTCCGATATAAATAAAGCACCGTCATCCTACACAAAATGGGGCGTCTGTGCGGTATACCAAACCTATACATGGCGCTGTATAGTTCGTCTCTATAAATGCTGTCGTATGCGGCTTTGAAATCGATAAACAGGTGGTAGGTATCGATTTGGACTTCTTGGGATTCTTCCAGGATCTGCCGAAGTGTGGAAATTTGATCGGTTGTAGACTTTCTTGGCCTACAACCAAAACCACAAGGGTGATAAGGTGTTTGGTAAACGGTTTCAGGCGTTCACATATTACGGAAGATATGATCTTGTAGGCGATGCTGAGGATACTTATGATTCTGTAGTAAGCGCAATTCAGAGGGTCTTCTTTTTTGTGTATGGGCAAACGATGCTGAGGTTCCATTCTTCAGGCATGCTTTCAACCGACCAGATTTGGCTTATGAGTTGGTGGATGTTACTTACCAAGTCATCCCCGCCGGCTTTATAAAGCTCAGCAGGAAGGCCGTCATTTCCGGCGGCCTTATTAAACTTGAGTTTAGATATAGCTATCCCCACTTCCCTTAGGTCGATTTGTTGGCAGTTTTCTCTGTCGTTGCCAATATTGAATTGTTCCTTCTGCTTGTCAGCGGAATGTTGTTTGTCATCGCCGTTTAACAGTCTGCAGAAGTGGTTCTTCCATATCTTTAGCATCGACTCTGTCTCAACTACGATATTTCCTTCTTCATATCGACAGGATTGCGAACATCCTGGAGTGCCACCTCTCTATATCCTCCATCGTGCTCTTTTCTTGCTCTTTTTTCTTCTTCTCTGCCTATAGAGCTGGGGCTATATTTTATAAAACGAATATCGTTGAAATCATTTCGTTCTCGTTGAAATTCGATTACATAAACCGAGTATCGTTCTAGGATTTACGATGCTCGTAATTTCTTACTTCTGTATCGTTTACTTGCCACTCGTTCCGTTTTATGTAATAAACATTATTTCTTGTTTGTTGTGGCGTGGTGGATATCTACATTCTTACCTTGGGTGTAACAAGGTAGTGGCCCGAGTCGATGAATGTTCGGACATCCAAAATACTGGATGCGTGCCTCTTGTCTATCGCAATGTGATCAATTTGGTTGACTGTTCGTTGATCTGGAGACTCTCCGTCGGAGCGTAAGCGCATATAAAGCTTATGTTGGCGAATTTGGCCTTGATGCGGATTGTTACAATGCGTTCGCTAATGTCTAGGAAACATAAGATGGCAGTAATGTCTGCTTTGTAGCAGTTTAGGGCTTCCGCTAGTTGTTCGCCTGCACCTCTCCTGTTTAATGTTCTCACATTCCAGGTGTAGGCTATAACGGGTGGTTAAACTTTAAGAGCCGATGTTGAATGTGAACCACACCTAAACTTCAAGTTTATTTCTGCTTTTCATTTGACATTTCTCAATTTCAGACTAACTCAATTTGAACCATGAAAAGATACACAATCGAGCAGGCTTATTATGAAAATGGGCGTTCAAATCAAAATGCATATCGTGCACTTCGTTATTTTTGGGTCAATTTAATCGTTCAAATGTGCGTACAATCGGAAAAATTGTGCAAAAATTTGAGCAAACCGGGATGATGTGAAAACACCATTGCATTCTCGTACAGCTCGTACTGCAGAAAATATTGCTGCTGTTCGCTATAGTGTGGCTGAAGAGCCGTCCACCTCAACTCGTCGTCGTTCCCAACAATTGCACCTCTCACGCTCGTCGTTGATGAACTTATGCATAAAGCATTTACACGCTTACAAGGTGCAATTGACTCAAGAACTAAAGCTTCTTGACCATTTCAAGCGTCGTCAATGGTCAGAATGGTGGCAAGAAATGACAACAGTGGATGATCAATTTTCGAAGAAAATCATCTTCAGTGATAAGGCACATTTTCACCTCAGTGGATTCGTCAATAAGCAGAATTGCCGCATTTTGGCGAATGACATGAGTCCAAGAGTGATTGTCGAAAAACCAATGCACCCACAAAGAGTGACTGTTTGGTGCGGTTTATGGGCTGGCGGCATCATCGGGCCGTATTTTTTCCAAAATGAGGCCGGTCAGGCAGTTGCTGTGAATGGTGTTCGCTATCGTGAGATGATAACAAACTTTTTATGTCGCAGGACGGTGCCACTTGCACCCAGCTAACGAAACAATGGCTCTTTTGCGCGACAAATTCAATGGCCGTGTTATCTCACGTGGTGGCGATATCAATTGGCCGCCAAGAACATGTGATTTGACACCGTTGGACTTTTTTCTTTGGAGTCATTTGAAAGAAAAGGTGTACGTCGATAAGCCAGCAACAATTCAAGAGCGAAAGGATGAGATAATTCGACACATTAACGGAATAGAACCTCAATTATGCTTCAGCGTCATCAAAAATTTGGATCATCGGATAGAGGTGTGCCGCCGAGGTCGCGGCGGCCATTTTGCCAATATTTTGTTCCAAACATAATTGAGCCATACCAATAATATCATAGCAAAAAGAAATGACAGTAATTTCCTAAATAATTTGTGTTTTATTCAAAATCAACATCGGCCCTTAAAATTTAACCACCCTTTATTCCTTTCTCTCCCTTCTCCCTTTCTCTTCCTACCTTTGCGTTAAAATCTCCCAGCACGATTTTAACATCGTACTTTGGTAGTCGCTCATAGGTTTTGTCAAGGAGCTCGTAGAAGCAATGGCCGTGTTCCGGGTTTTAGATTTCCCAAGTTAACCTTGCCGATGCACTGTTCTCATTGATTAATCGACCATGTCACGTGACTAAAAATGCTCGATGACCAATGAGAATAGTGGATCGGCAAAGTTAACTTCGTAAAACTAAAACCCGGAACACGGCCAATCCTTAGTTATATCATCTTTTTCCTCCGTCGGAGCGTAAGCGCATATAAGGCTTATGTTGGCCTTGATGCGGATTGTTACAATGCGTTCGCTAATGTCTAGGAAACATAAGATGGCAGTAATGTCTGCTTTGTAGCAGTTTAGGGCTTCCGCTAGTTGTTCGCCTGCACTTCTCCTGTTTAATGTTCTCACATTTCAAGTGCAGATACGAACGACGTTGTCCTTTTTTCGTTTAGCAGGATTGTCCACAATAATATCAGTCCTTTCAGAGGCTATTACTTCCGGACCTACAGTTTTGAAAAGGGCGGTGGTGTCGGTCTGTGGACCCAAATTTTCGAAGTTAAATGATCTGTTCTTAATGATGTGGGGTTAATGAACCCACCCATGAGGGCATTTTAATCATTTTGCACAAACACCTTTCACAATATCGTGATGTGTGAAAATCGTCACCTGCACTTGTTATTGTATATTATGGGTGATGGGACACAATGGATATTTCAACGCAACCGTGTCGAGGAATGTTTCGATTTGGGGTGACTAAAAACGATGTCATCTGATCTTTGTGTATTATTTGATAATGATTCAGTCCTCCCAGACCCGATCTTAAGTGTGCAATAGAATAATTAGCGGGTGTCATTGTTGAAGAGCAAATTAAGGTAAACTTGATCAAATCCGATCTGATGATTGTTTCCAGAAGGTCTGTAGAGGAGTTCCATTGAAACAGGTGGGGAGTTTAACTTGGTATCACAGGTCCACTTATCCTGTGGATTTCGTCATGCTGGATCAGCTTTAAGACAGCTTCGACATTAAACTTTTAGTCGATAGTGCCTTAAAAAAAAGGTTATCTGTCTTTAAAATCACTGAGGCCCCTTGAGCAAACGCATTTATTCAACTAAGCAGTGGTTAGTAACCCAAAGTACACTGGTTGGTTGAGTAAAAGCGTTCTTTCAAGTGGCCCTCATCGTCATGATATTATAATATGTCGGTAGCAGACTAAACGAGATTTCATCAGTACATTGGAGTATAAGAGACTAGGATTATCCTCGTCGAAATATCGATTCCACTTCTTTAGTCAAAAAGTATGCTCGACCTCAACTTGGTTGACGAACTTTCCGATTGGTAAAGTCTTCCATGTACATGCCTATAATGAGGTCGCTGGAATGAATCCAACCTAACAATTCCACTCACGCTCAAAGCAAACAAGAAAATAAAACACAAAATCTAAACTTCACAAGATTTAATAAATCAACAACGGAAAATGTAATTCAGTTCGGTTCAGTTGATGAAAGTAAGTTAAATTTTTTAAAAATTCAGTAAGGTGAAACCCATAACACGTGTATGCAATTTAGTTAAACTAATTCAACCCTTTTATATCTTCATCGTCTTCTCACGGATCTTGTTGATCACCTCCTGCAACTCTGGCGTTACATTTCGTGTCCTACACAAAATATTGTGCGCCTTCTGGAGCTTGCCCGAAGCTGCACAACTGAAAGAACATTCAAACTGTATTCACAAACTCGTTTCCACTTGCAGGTGGTACTTACATATATGCAGCTGATACAAGGTTTCCAACAGATTCAAAGTGTGACACCCATTTATTGGTTATTTCCTCAACAATCTCATCATCGGGCTGGCAGTGGACCTTAGCGATTATCAAGGCTTCTTTGAAGAACTGCTTTTCCAACAAAATGGTAATGGCTTGCCTTGTGTCGTGCAAGGCAAGCAAATAAGTGGTCGCTTGAAGAATGTGTCCTTGTTCGATGAGCTGATTGGCAAACGCTTGGCAACATTTCCTCCAGAACCTATAAGCTTACTTTAGAACGGGGTAGTCTTGAGAGGTTTAGAAACTTACATGAATGAAACGGTTGGAGCAAGAGAGACATGCCATTCGGAGAGTGTCTTCGTTTCAACGCGCTTCAAGATCTCTTGCTGGAGATTCGAATTCACTTGGAATGCTAAAATACTAGATATCGATCGGACTTCTGATCCTTGCTGGTTTCGGACTTTAATTTGAAAACAAAAATAAGAAATTTAAGTCGCAGAGTGTTAAAGATTCGATCTTACTTTCTTCCTCAAGCAAACGCTTAGCGTCGGCTTTAGTTCCGCACAGCTTAGGACACAGCATACGATACTTCTCTTTGGGCGAATCGAGCATATTCTTCAATTTGTCCAGACAGTCCTTATTGATCTCCTTAGTGGTCAAGTACAGAATTGTTGATGGGCTCTGGAAAATATAAAAAATCACAGAATCGCCTACAACAAATCGAAGGCAGGTAAAGTCTTACCTTCGAAAACATCGAGCAATCTTTGCAAGATCCACCAATGCCATTTTCCTTTTCCTTCTCGTCCAACTGTAACTTGGTCAACATTCCAGACACCTTGTCTGCATCGGCTTTGAAGTCATTCTGCGTTTCATCGTCACCTCCGATCTTGTTCTTCTTCCTGCGTCGATCCCTCTTTTCTGCTGCGCTCATTGCTTTACCATCAATACCGGTAATCTTCGTTCCCCACTGGACACTATCGAGCGTCTTCATTTTTTGCTGCTTCCACTTGACGCTGGAATATTTTTGTGTGTTCTCCAGCAGCATGTTAAACATTTCAATTGACGTTGCACGACCTGCGCACATTACAATGTTCTCGTCGGATGGCAAGAAAAGCCCACACGACATCGGGCTTTGGAATTGTTTGAGAAAAAATTCATCGTCACGCTTGGAATTGAGATCCCAGACTCTCATTGCTCCATCGAAACCACTGGCTAGGAGCATATTTTCACGTCGATTACTCCACTTGATGCAACCATTTGCCGCCATATTGGTGTTGATGTCAATGTCACGGGCAATCGAAGCTGTTCCATCGGCTTCGTTAAAGTTGAACACTCGAATTTTTCGCCACATGGACGCTACGGCGAAACGTGATGTGTTTATTGGACTCCATGCGATATTGGTGATGTATCGTGGACCGATTTCAAGATTTCGAATCAGATCGTAAGAGATTTGTGGACCGGTCTTCTCTTTGAAAATTTCTACGTTGCCGTTTTGTGTGCCCACAAAGAGAAACTCGTTGCGAACCGATATGGCTGATGCGCCAGTGATGTATTCCAAGACAATTGGATCTGGGGAGAGGTTTATACAAACGAACGTTTTTTTATTATCAATTAGGAACGGAATGATACCTTCCCCGAATAAGCTTAAAATCGATGAGGGATTAATGTGCTCCCACAGTTGCCATGAATAGAAAGGAATTTAAGTACTTTCGATAGGGAACCGTAACGATTTTGTAAAGATCACATCAACATTCAGTTGGTCGTCCCTACTAACAGGCAGCGTGCTAGAAGCTATAACCACGAAGGGATATTTGAGCCAGTGGAAAATATCAATACGGATCATCAAGTAACAATCATTCGCAACGTCAACCTAAAGATATATACGGACAAGGGAACATAGCAGAGTAGGATGATCATCCGAAATGGAAGTTCCCCCTATGATCAGTAATATCATGGAAAATACGCTGGATATTGTAAACTTCGGGTCGTGCTCTCAGTATATATACGATAGCACTTCCACTATGAATCAAAAAAGAAGCCCACATGTGACTAAAGCTTAATTTTAACAAACTTAAGAGGACACAGAAGAGGACACCTCATCAAAGCTTTGCAATGTGTTGCGCAAAGTGACTTATTAAATCTGGTTACTGGTCCACCAAACCATTTTGGAAAAAGTGTAAGACCGTAACGGGCATCACAATAGAGGTATATAAACCTGAATACTACAAGGAAAGACCAACACTATCTACCACGATAATGGATATAGCAATGCTATTGACTTAATGTCAGCACTGCAATATCCGAAGTCAGAAAATGTTTCACCAAGACCCAGAACAGAACGACTCTATTAGATAGGTTGAAAAAAAAGTTCAGTTGCTAAAGCATGCATTCAAGAACTGCAGAACTCTTGGACTAACAAATTCCATATGGATAATGCGACGTGTGTGCAGATCGATATCCTATGCTACTGGTGGGTCCAACGTTTCTACTTAAAAAAAATCCAAACCAAAACAAGAACTTGAGCGAACCCAAATGTCACAGGCTCTATAACACCAGCGATGCCACTGAACTGATTCTACTCAGGGAGTGTAAGCCCATTTTTTTAATCTTGAGGATGCGTGTCTACTTTACTCTGTCTGATAAGCACGCTGAAGCCACCGGTAGCCACCTCTGCTCAGTACAAGAAAACCACCACGAAAACATCCAAATCTTTAATCCCCAAGACCGTAAGGTTGTCGAATGATCTCAGGTCGGCATGACGCAATCTGGATTGTATTAGAGAGAAGGAAAGGGACTCTGCAACTTGTGAATAAGTCCAAAAACAAACAAAAAATTAAATTTGCCTCAACTCCTGCGCTAAGGACTACACGAGAACTCAACATACAAAACACCAGGCGTCAAAACGCACCTTACTGCCAATCACAGAAAGAATTCGAAAGAGTCAGAACCTTGACGAGATTCTTATCAATCAAAGAGTACACATACCTTGACCTATCCTGAAGCATTAAAAGGCAATAGTTGCAATAGTGGGACATACTCCAACAATTCGATTGGGTCAAGATCTCTTACAACACATTGAAGATAGAAGCGACTGAAAACAGCTGGAAGTGCAATGCGGTGGATGTCATTCCATCATCGAAGACCGATCTAAACAGGCCTGGGCGAAGCTTTAACTATTCGAGAGGGACAAGATCCCTCACAAACCATTGAAGATAGAAGCGAATAAAAACAGCTGTAAGTGATATGCGGCGATTGTCTATCCATCATCACAGACCGATCTGAAACAGTCTTGGGGTTTACTCTTAATTACTTACGTAACTGGCGCTAAGTCCGAAATGAACCTGGGGCTCAACCAACCTGACTCTACAATTAGCCCGGTACTTCGCTAACTGCATCTAGTTGGGCACTTCAAAGTGGTTGAGGTCGGTTCCTACTTGTTCCCGACTCAAGGCGAAGTCTTCCTCTACTACGGCTAGCTAGGGATCGAAGACTGCGAGCCGGAATCTTATACATGTACTAACCATCTCAAACGTTCAATGCAGTGTTTTTTGACCAGGTCTATGTCGATGTACAGCTCGTATAGTTCGTGATTGAATCATCGTCTCTATAGCCCGTCAACGCAAGCGGGACCAAAGATTTCTTCATCAGCTCTTGATACGGTTCATTGTTTCAGCGCCGTAGAGCAGTACTTGGATGTTCAGGATCTTGTATAGGGTCTCCTTAATAATTATAGTGAGGGCTTAACTACTAAATAGCCTTCTTAGCCCGAACAACATGTGTGACAACTCCCTCATTAATACGATAGTGTGCAAGGAAAAAATTGCCCCATAATCAGCCGGCCCTGATGACATAACCCCTATCATGCTACAAAAAACTGCTTATCACATAATGCCAACACTACTTACCATCTTTCGTGGATGTCTAAAACTAAACCACATACCACAAGTGTGGCGTGAAGTTAATGTTATATTCATACCGAAGGCAGGTAGGTAAATGCAGCCACACCGTAGCGAAAGATTTCAGACCCATAAGCCTGTCCTCCTTCCTACTGGAAACGATGGAACGATTACTCGACATCCAAATACGTAGCAACCTGAATCCAGGTTACACGAAGTAGTTCGCACAGTAGAAAATTCACTGTACTACAAAGAATATACGTTAGCAGCCTTTCTAGATATAGAAGTAGCCTTCAACAACGTTACAACTGAAGCAATTGCTACGGCACTTACCAAAGCTGAAATAGGAACGGTTTCTAGCAATTGGATCTTTACCATGCTCAATAACCGGATCATTTCGTCAACACTAGGCGATTGTACTAAAAGGATCACAACGTCAAGAGGTACCCCCAGGGAGGCGTACTTTCCCCACTCCTCTGGCTATAAGTAGTCAACGAAGCACTTAAGAAGCTGGATATCACTGCAATAAAAACAGTGGCATACGCTGATGGCGTAGTCCTCATGGCGTGCGGAAAATTCCCACCGACACTGAGTGAAATTATGCAAAGAAGTCTCAATATACTCAGCAAGTGGGCAAAGTCTTGCGGGCTGGGTGTAAACCCAAACAAAACAGAATTGGTTCTCTTTACTAACAGGAGATCGATCCCAGCATTTCCGGCACCGTCTTTGGAAGATTCGACTCTCTCATTGTCAGCAAGCGCGAAATATCTGGTGGTGGTACTTGATAGTAAACTGAACTGGAATCTAAACGTTGAAGAAAGAGTAAAGAAAGCAAATATTGCCCTCTATAGCTGCAACAGAATCTGCGGCAAAAAATCGGGCCCATCCCCGAAGGTCACAAAATGGCTATACACAGCTATTGTCAGGCCAATCCTAACATACGGTTGCTTGGTCTGGTGGAATGCTATGAAAAAAGCAAAACATGTGACCAAAATAACGAAAGTTCAAAGGACAGCATGCATACTCACGACAGGAGCCATGCGCACTGGCCCCACAGTAGGGTTAGAAACAATCCTAAACATAACACCAATTGACTTACAAATCAATGACACAGCAGCAAAAAGTGCAGCAAGACTCAAAGAAACGGGCAATCTACTCATTAAGCCTTTTCGCCATAGCTCAATATTAAACTCAATGGCATATGTGGATGCAGCATCTGACTACATTATCCCATACCACGACTTTGATATTAATTACTCAGAATACCAAGCAGAGACGAATGGTCTTCAAACAATGTGTTATCTAACATTGAGATAGCAATCTATACCGACGGATCCAAAATGGAAGTCGGAGTGGGCTCTGGTGTCTACTCTGAAAAGATCGGGCTAGCTACATCCCTGAGATTAGCAAACTCGTGTAGTGTATTCCAAGCTGAGATCCTGGCCATACCCGAAGCTGCCGCATCGGCTAGGGTATTGGACATATCACATGAGGATATCTCCATCTACGTGGATAGTCAAGCGGCCATTAAAGCTCTGGCGTCCAATATAGTAAAATCACGGGTAGTTGGATGCTGCCGCGAAGAGCTGAAGGGTCTTTGTAACCAGAACAAAGTCCAAATTATCTGGGATGCCAGGACATAATGACATTATAGGAAATGAGAAAGCAGACGAGCTAGCCAGACTTGGATCGTCCAGTTGCATTTCCCTAGCTGATAAAAGGGTCAATCCCCTGCTAGCATCTAAAAAACATGTAATAACCAAGCACAACAAGATGGCAAAATATAATAACTTGTATACACACAAAATCTCTCTGGCCGGAGTTAAGCGGCAGTAAGTCAAACAAGCTAATAGCTTTGTACAGAGCATCCATTTCTATAGCGGTGAGAGTCATAACAGGTCACAACCTATTGGGTAAGCACTCCAATAAGATAAATCTGACTGGTGCGAAGCAACTTTGCAGGAAATGCAGCGACCCTGACGTCGAAGAAGAGGTCTCACACCTACTATGCCACTGCCCTGCGATCAGTGGCAGTCGTTTTAAAATACTAGGCAGCCTTTACTTCGATGACCTAAGTGACCTAACCACTATCCAAATAGCGCTGATAGTCCGTTTTTGTAGCAGATCAGGATGGAGCAACTACCTCTTTGAGGCTGAATGAGCAACACAGACCAGCACCGCATAAGTATTACTAGCGAACTTAACCAGGTATCCTCTTTCTCTATTTCAGGGTACTTTCTTTGAAGGGTATCGCTATGGGCCCACGTAGGCCTATGCGAGCTTGATCACTCACCCGAGCGTCAACAGCCCATCTAACCTAACATTACCTAACCTAGCCCAAAGAAACAGCGGTTGGTCAGAGTTAATAGCGGATTACAGGTAGACAAAGTTCCCTACTACCATAAAGTTATGTCAGTCAATGGTGAAGTTTTGTCCATTACGTCGATGTTGTGTATCCTTTCCTGTTTACAGCACTCGGTCTTACCGTCATTTTCTCCTAAATCTATTTTTGCAGCTTCCTTCTCTATACTATGACTATGGCATCACGTTGAATCCGATCGATGGTGTCAATATCGTCAGCGTATGCTAGTAGATTGCACCGATTTTCGGAAGATTGTACCCCTAGCGTTGGATTCAGGCACAATCTTCTCAAGAATCAGATTAAAGAAGTCACATGACAGTGCATCGCCTTGTCTAAACCTTTTTGGTATCGAAATGTCGGTGAGGTCGTTTCCGACACTGATGGAGCAGCGAGAATTCTCCAACGTCATGCTGCACTAGACATGGCTCTGCATAGTTCGTCTCTATAAATGCGGTCGTATGTGGTTTTGAAATCGATGAATAGGTTGTGGATATCGATTTGGACTTCTTGCCTTTATAAAACTCGGCATGAAGGTATTAATATCCAGCAGCCTTGTACAGCTTAAGTTTGGATATTGCTATCCTCACTTTACTAAGGTCGTGTGGTTGGCTCTTCTATACTAAAAGGAAGCGATACCTCTTCGCTGACTGTAGATGGGTGGATTTCTTGGCCTATCGTTATGGAAATGCTGCCTAAACACGTCTATGCGTCTGTGAATTGGCTGTTATTGTTGTTTTGTAGAGCACAAAGCCAAATTGGTTCCAGGATTAGCGAATAAAAAAACATCCTGCGTCCCCAAGTGGTATCACTTTGGACCTTTTTATGGTCTAAGTGCGCATTTTTTCTTATAAACTATTCAAAACAGACAAACAAGTGTCTAGATATACACAGGGAATTCTCGAACACAGTGGCCACATATGGCGGCGCATACAATTTGAAGAATACCAAATCGGGTAATTTTATGCGCTTGGGATACGTTATTTTGTTATTCATACCTACATGCGTTGCTCAGCGACGGTCTTCACCTTAAAGAATGTTTGATCAATAAAGCCTGTGTTTCCGATTTTCTTAAAAACGTCAGACGACTCAAAATCAGTTTTTTTCTAGAATGGAATCCGATTTTATTGTGGACCACTTGGCCAGAGAAGCTATTCAGCATTGTGCTCGACGGGACATATCAATTCCAAGACCATTGATGCACTTTATGATCCGATGGTTGGTGCTTTCAAGGGAGAAAGAATTGAGGTTTACCAATCAAGACGCTATAACGGAAGTTCATCAGTCAATCTATGACCAAATAATTGGTAACTATCGCATTCCCCCATCCAAATCATGTGTAAAGTCCTCCCTTTCGGTTAGATAACGGTCCAGTGATACGAATCCTCAAGCTAGCGTATTATTTCAAGAACTCTTCAACTGAATTCGCGGCTGTGCAGAAAAAGTACGAACAGATAACCAAAGACAAACTGATTTCGTTGTTGGAGAACATATGCAGCTTCAATGGGAGTGGGAAAAAGGATCAAGATGAGATTTTTAAAAAGATGATCATTTACATTGTTGCGGCGAATAAGATGTTCAGCACAAAGAATTCAGAGGTACTTACCACATCGACAGGCTCAAACAAGTGACCCTTTCATTTATTTAGATGCTTTCGGAGGCAAAGTGCGCTCTTCGGAGCATTCTTACAACACAGGATCTGATAGATTTTGTTACGCGGAAGAAGCACTATCGGTTGGACTACCTCGACCGCTTGGGTAAGATTATGTGCGGTATTCTGCTGTTCAACAAGCACATTGGAATGGGTGGAGAAGCTATTCGTGATGGTAAGCAAACACCTACTTACTCAAGTTCGGAAGTGATGCGCTCCCATTTTAGTGGTAAGCGATATCCATGTAGCCTATCAGAACACCATGGAATCGATTCGATTAAACATGGAACGGTGCAGTGAATTTATTACCCTTGGCTTGAGAACTACCACTCGGACGGTCACAGTCAATTTGGTTGAAAATAAGATTGTCTATCGACTACATGAAGGAATATCCATCGCTGATTTGGAATTGTTCAACAAACACATCTACTTACATCTCCAGCATGAACGTTTTTTGCATGAGCTAAAGGAGCCATTGGGCAAGTTAAAGACCTCCATTGAGTACAACATTGGACAACTGAAAGAGGAGCTCTTCAAGTTGCATGATGTTGTCAAGTTTAGGTTGGCAATTCCCTCGGAAATGGTTTTCGTAAGTTCAGAATAAACTCGTTGACTGTTGGCTGGTATTTCTCTTTTGCAGCCTCATTTCACGAAACTTTTCGAAACTTGGTATCAAATACTCATGCAACTGTATTACCTGGTGGAAATTAATCAAATCAACGATGAAATGTCTGCCATCGTTTCATCTGACTACCCGTTTGAGGAAACTGCTTCGAAAATGGTCACAGAACCGGTAAACATGCTTGAAGTTGCCTTAGATCATCTAAATAACGAGGATGAAGAGCCATCTGTTTTGAGGATAAAGAGAAGGAGTGGCGCCCTACACGTAAGTAGAAGACTACTGTCGAATCGTCATACTGAACTTCATAATTTTTTCTAGTTGAATCCGCTGCAAAGATGCTGTGCTCTAACGATGGCTTTGTCGAATGGAATTCTAACCCCAGCCGATACAATCCACGGTCTCCTGCCATTTCAAGAGCAATTCATGGCATTCAAACGGAAGGAGTACGCTGAGTTTGCAGAGAAAAACTACAAACACTTCGAACGACGCTTCCTTAGAACCGCCCGGCACAATCCCGAAATCTGTATACTCTTCAACATTCCAACGCAGTCCGCTGACCAAATTCAGAGCGATAATCTGGACCCCATCCCAAAGAGGAAAACATTCGACGCCGGCTTACAAACCGAACACTGCGTACCATCCACTAGCGAAGCAGCCAGAGCTTCCTATTCATGGAACCTTTGGGACTACCGACGGCGAGCAATTCAACTGGCAAACCTAAGGCAACGTGAGACTCACTCAACCCAAACCAACATCACATACAGCTCTAGAGAGGCGGCTGTTCAAACATACGACAAGACTTCAAGGTGACAACTTACCTTTTTGTTGCATATTCTCGGGATATAGCGCCACCTTCTCGTTGCAGCACACATAGATATATTTGTTCTTCCAGTCCATCGAGTAAACAGGCTTTCCGCACACCGGATGGAAGATGAATGGTGACGCCTTTGGATTGTCCGTTTGCAAGACACCAACCTGAAAGAATAAATTTTTTGTTGTTTCACTGAAAGTGTTGCTGCTCTGTCTCCTGTTGTTGTAACTTACGCGTCCTTCATTGGTGCCAAACGCTAGCGATTGGCTGGCAGGGGACCAGGCTAAGGCAAACACTTGCGAGTCTATTTTGCTGGTAAAGTTCTCAATAGAGACGTTGGTGGGTGTGATTTTTGAAATATCAATGATGCCGATACGGCGATCGGAGAATGCAATCGCGATTCTGAAATGAAAGGTCAATTAATCCAGTGGGTGATGGGAGGATGATAGTGCAAGATTGTCGGCCTCTATAGCAGAGCGAATGACATTAGAGGAAAAAACATGAAATATCTGACATGTATGGCCAAACAGGGCATCAAACCTAGCCTCTCCCTTCACTTGTATGTACTTACTTACTTAAGTGGCGCTACAGTCCGGAATGAACCTGGGCCTCAACCAACATGCCTCTCCAATTAGCCCGGTCCTTAGCTAACTGCCTCCAGTTGCGCACTCCAAGTTGGTTGAGGTCGGTTTCCACTTGTGCGCGCCACTTAAGGCGAGGTCTTCCTCTACTGCGTCCGACGTCTGGCTGGGAATCGAAGACTCTGCGAGCCGGAGTATTGGTGTCCATTCGTTCTACATGTCCTAGCCATCTTAAACGTCCAATGCGGAGTTTTTTGACCAGGGGCATGTCGCTGTACAGCTCGTATAGTTCTTGGTTGAATCTTCGTCTCCATAGCCCGTCAACGCAAACGGGACCGAAGATTTTTCGAAGAATTTTCCTCTCGAATCTACCAAGGATTTCTTCATCCGCTTTTGATACGGTCCATGCTTCAGCGCCGTAGAGCAGGACTGGGATGGTCAGGGTCTTATATAGGGTCTCCTTAGTAGTTCGAGTGAGGGCTTTACTACTGAATTGCCTTCTTAGCCCGAAGAAACAGCGGTTGGCAAGAGTAATTCTTCGTTTAAGTTCTGACGAAATGTTGTTGTCAGAGTTAATAGCGGAGCCGAGGTAGACAAAGTCCCGTACTACCTCAAAGTTATATCTGTCAATGGTGACGTTCTGTCCAATCCGTCGATGTTGTGAGTCCTTTCGTGATGACAGCATATACTTAGTCTTACCCTCATTCACTGCTAAACCCATTTTGCCGCTTCCTTCTCTATACTAGCAAACGTGGCTATGACATCACGTTGAGTCCTACCAATGATGTCAATATCGTCAGCGTATGCTAGTAGTTGCACCGACTTTTGGAAAATTGTGCCTCTGGTGTTGGCTTTGGAGTTTTGCACAATTCCCTCAAGAATCAGATTAAAGAAGTCGCATGACAGCGCATCGCCTTGCCTAAATCCTTTTTTGGTATCGAATGTGTCGGTGAGGTCGTTTCCGACCCTGATGGAGCAGCGAGAATTCTCTATCGTCATCCTACACAAACGGACGAGTTTGGGCGGTATACCAAAACTAGACATGGCTCTGTACAGTTCGTCTCTATAAATGCTGTCATATGCGGCTTTGAAATCGATGAATAGGTGGTGGGTATCGATTTGGACTTCTTGAGTTTTTTCCAGGATCTGCCGAAGTGTGAAAATTTGATCGGTTGTGGACTTTCCTGGCCTAAAACCACACTGATAAGGGCCAATCAGGTTGTTGGTAAACGGTTTCAGGCGTTCACATATTACGGCAGATAGGATCTTGTAGGCGATGTTGAGGAGACTTATGCCTCTGTAGTTGGCGCAGTTCAGAGGGTCTCCTTTTTTGTGGATCGGGCAAACGATGCTGAGGTTCCATTCTTCAGGCATATTTTCATCCGACCAGATTTGGCTTATGAGTTGGTGGATGTTACTTACCAAGTCATCTCCGCCGGCCTTATAGAGCTCAGCGGGAAGGCCGTCATTTCCGGCAGCCTTATTAAGCTTGAGTTTAGATATTGCTATCCTCACTTCACTCAGGTCGGGTGGTTGGCAGTCTTCGCTGTCGTTGCCAATATTGAGTGGTTCGTTCTGCCTGACAGCGGAATGTTGTTCGTCATCGCCGTTTAACAGTCTGCAGAAGTGGTTCTTCCATATCCTCAGCATCGACTGTGTCTCAACTACAATATTTCCTTGTTCATCTCGACAGGATTCTGTTCGAGCCTTGTATCCTTGGCTTTGACGTTTTACACTTTGGTAAAACTTGCGAACATCGTTCCTGGAGTGGCACCTCTCTATATCCTCGATCGCGCGCTTTTCTTGCTCTTTTTTCTTCTTGCTGAAAAGCCGATGTTCTTCCCTTCTTCTTTGCCTATAGAGCTCAATGGCAGCTCTCGTCTTCACCTGCAGCTTAGCCTTGTAGGCCTCGTTCTTGGCTGCGAGCATCTGTCGGCATTCCTCATCAAACCAGGGGTTTCTTGCTGGTGGGCGCGAGAAACCTAGCACATCAGTTGCGGCTGATCTAATGGCCTGTTGGCATCGTTGCCATTGCTCTTCGACATTCGATGCTGGTGGTATGGTGTTAATCGAGAGTTTAAGGGATACGCGTTGTGCGAAGGTCTTGGCGGTCTTTTGCGATTGCAGTCTTCCGACATTAAATTTTTTCACAGTATTTCTGGATTGTTGTGGCGTGGTGGATATCCGCATTCTTACCTTGGCTGCTACAAGGTAGTGATCCGAGTCGATGTTAGCTCCTCGGAATGTTCGGACATCCAAAATACTGGATGCGTGCCTCTTATCTATCGCAATGTGATCAATTTGGTTGACCGTTCGTTGATCTGGAGACCGCCATGTCCCCTTATGGATATCGAGGTGAGGAAACCGTGTGCTGGCTATAGTGGCATTTCGTTCCGTAGCGAAATCAATAAGCCTAAGTCCGTTACCAGACGTGTTGTCGAGTAGGCTATGTTTTCCGACAATACTTCTAAAGATGTCTTCTCTTCCTACCTTTGCGTTAAAATCTCCCAGCACGATTTTAACATCGTACTTCGGTAGTCGCTCATAGGTTTTGTCGAGGAGCTCGTAGAAGCAATCCTTATCTATATCATCTTTTTCTTCCGTCGGAGCGTGAGCGCATATAAGGCTTATGTTGGCGAATTTGGCCTTGATGCGGATTGTTACTATGCGTTCGCTAATGTCTTGGAAACATAAGACTTCTTGCCTAAGTCTGGCACTTATAACAAATCCGCATCCGAATAGTCGCTGTTTCTGCTCACTATAACACGGTCCGTAGTATATGTCACAGTTTTTCATCCTCTTTTTGCCCGGCCCATCCCATCGTATTTCCTGGATGGCAGTAATGTCTGCTTTGTAGCAGTTTAGGGCTTCCGCTAGTTGTTCGCCTGCACCTCTTCTGTTTAATGTTCTCACATTCCAGGTGCAGATACGAACGTCGTTGTCCTTTTTTCGTTTAGCAGGGTTCTCCACAATAATATCAGTCCTTTCCGAGGCTATTGGTTGCTTCGTAACCATGTTTTTTTTCTGTGGGTGGGTAGTTAACCCAAAGCACAACCCCCAACCTGGAGGGCCAGTTCCAATTTATTAGATACCCCTAGGACACGGGGCCATCAGTATCCACTACGGGATTGAGCGCTGCCGTTGGCCTTTCGGTTCATCCGCCACCATCTCTGTTCAAGGGGCCTGACTAACCCTTGAAATTCCTAGACAACCTGTTGTCCGAACTTGTATGTGCGAAGTATTATTTTTGCAACAAAGAAGAGGAGAACCTTCTCAAGACAGTTGGATGTATGTTAAACTTCCGCAAAAGGTGGGGCATTACAAACCTCCTAATGACAGTGCTACTCTTGGATGTTTGTCAGACATCCGCCATAGATGGGGCATTGCAAAAACTAAGGTGTTGTCACTTTCGGGATTTGAACCAGGGACCTCGGGCTTAGTAGTCCAACGCACTAACCACTAGGCCACTGCAGCCTCTAGAGGAGGAATTGGAAAAGAATCGAGTTTCTATGCAAACAGAAATAACCAATATGATCCAAGACAGGCTAAGTGCTGCTACTCAGGCAAATCGTCAATCCCAACCACATGGGGAAAAAGTATTTCCTGTTACTCCTGCGTTAGGCCCAGCACCCGCACCACTACCGCGTGCACGTCTGTTTAAACCCATCCAACACAGATACGTCAGTACCACCTCCTCGAAGTAGCAACATAGACAACTTCATATCGCAGTGAAACAATTTATCAAATTTCGTCTCCTCCTGTTCCAAACGACTCAGTTATCACGAATATGTTTGATCGACGACAAGGATCCTCGGAGTGATTTTCATAATGACGTTCTCCAACTAAATACCTGATTGCGAGCAAATCGAGATTATTATGCAGAACGTAAGCCGGCAGGCGTTGTCAAATGGTTGGCAATGCTATCATCTGAAACCACTGATGCTTACCAACTCCGATTGTCAGGCTTCACGTGGCGACCGCCGATTTATTAGAACCTTGACCGTATATAGGGTATCAATCCCTGTGTAATGTCTTGGCAGCAGCAGATGAAAGCGGAGGCACGTAGTCCTTTTCCAATGTGTAATTCGAAGAATCCCCAAGACGGTATCACCGGTGGCGTATACAGTCCCAGTGAGGATGGACAAAGTGCAATACCTAAATGAGCTACATCGACATATTCGGACAACATGCCATTTAGGAATCCCAAGGGTTAGTCAGGTCCCTTGAACAGAGATGGTGGCGGATTATAAATCGAAAATGGCCTTTGTGCTTTGGTTTAACTAAAAAGACCAAATTCGAAAACATGATCCTTATATACGCTCGAGCTCCGACGGAGGAAGAAGATGATATTACGAAAGACTGCTTCTAATGGCTCCTTGACAAAACTTATGAGCGACTACCAAAGTACGATGTTAAAATCGTTTTGGGAGATTTTAACGCAAAGGTAAGAAGAAATGACATCTTTAGCAGTATTTTGGGAAAATACAACCTACATGACCCCACGTCTGGCAACAGACTTAGGCCATGAGCAATATAGGAAAAGAAGGAGGGAAGAACACTGGCTTCACAGAAAGAAGAAAAAAGAGCAAGAAAAGCGCGATATCGATGATAAAGAGAGGTGCCACTCCAGGAAAGATTTTCCTATGTTTTACTACAGTGGAAAGCGTTAAAGACAAGGCCCAAACTAAATCCTATCGAAATGAACACAGTCAAAGCTGGGAATATGGAAGAACCACCTCAGCAGACTAAATAACATGGACGGGGAACAATCTCCCACTGTCAGGCAGAACGAACCGCTCAATATAGGCGACGACAACAAAAAATACCAACTACCCGACCTAGGTGAAGTGGGGATAGGAACATCTAAATTAGACCTTAACAAGGCTGCCGGAAATGACCATATTCCTGTCTAACTTTTATAAACCGGTGGAGATGATTTGGTAACATTCACCTACTCATGACCAAAAATTGGTCGCATGAAAGTTTGCCTGAAGAATGGAACCTCAGCATTGTAAGCCTGATCCATATATAAGGAGACGGTTATGAACTGCGCCAACTACAGAGGCATACGTCTTCCCCACATCGTCAGATATGATCTGTCGTAATACATGAACGCCTGAAACCGTTTACCAACAACCTGATCGGCCATTTTCAGTGTGGTTTTAGGAAAAGAAAGCCCACAACTGATCAAATTTTCACACTTCGGCAGATCCTGGAATAATACGTCTAAATCGATACACACCAACTATTCATCGATTTCAAAGCCAAATACGAAAGCATTTATAGAGACGGACATGTCTAGTTTTGGTATACCGACCAAACTCGTCCGTCCCTGCATGATGACGATGGAGAACTCTAGATGCTCAATCAGGGTCGGAAACTCTTGGTCGCAGTCTTCGATTCCGAGCCAGAATTCGGACGCAGTAAAGGAAGACCTCGCCTTAAGTGGCACGCAAAAGTAGAAACCGACCTCAACAAACTTAAAGTGCACAACTAGAGGCAGTAAGCTCAGGACAGGGGTAATTGGAGAGGCATGTTGGTTGAGGCGTAGGTTCATTCCGAACTGTAGAACCACTTAAGTAAGTAATTAACATGAGCTGCTCCAACATATTCGGAACTCCAACATATTCGGAAACAAGGGTATCTAGGAATTTATAGAGTACGTCAGGCCTGGAACTGGGATAGTGGCAGATGATAGTGGCCGATACTTGTGGCCCCGTGTCCTTAGAGTATCGAACTTCCTTGTCATGTGAAAAATACCTGGTTATGAGAATGATAACAGCCTCTGATAGCGGATCCCTTCAAATAGCAATCAGACCCGGAACGACCACGGACAATGAGTATGCAGTTGGAACGTAGGCAAACGCGGTGTATGCCGTGCTACTTAAAACATTGAGTCAGGTATCACGATGGACAGATACCATGAACTCTAGATACCATGGGTAAGTCTTCTATAGTCTCTGCAATGGGAAAGCTTCCCCGTAGCTGGGTTCTAAGACCATTTCCAATAAGAGGATTCAAACTTAGTGGGTAGACGCGGTGTATGCCGTGCTAATTAAAACCTTGAGTCAGGTATCACGATGGACAGGATCAGGAATGCATAAGAGAAAAACATAATACATGCTGCCACCAAAAGCTGCACATATTAGAATGCGGATTCGTTATGAGGAGCCAACTCAGGTCAAGAATAATTGACGGTCATTGATCGCCTGAATGTGCAAGCACACGCCCTACTGATGAGACTGAAGACCCTATCAGAGAGGACTTTAACGACCTCCTGGAAGAAGGACTGCCCGGAATATCTTGCGAAAATCGTACTAGGGGAATTCAATGCAAAAATCGGCAAAGAAAACATCTTCAACGAGTTAGTTCGAAAGTACAGCATCCACGAAACGACATCAGATAATGGCTTCCGACCAAACAATATACAACTACAAGAGTGCGCATCTCATACAACGAAAATTTACTATGAGGGGTACTGATGTTGATACCCCAGTGTGCACATTGCCATGCCAGCATCAAGCAACAGCATAGCCGATGCATACGAATGACGCCAATTCCCTTCGCACCTACCGCCCGCGTCTGAAACGTCAACAACATGTTTAGCTGTTATGCGTACTCTATAGTTATATACCTCTTTGCTTCCGACTAACAGACATAGCTGCTGCATGCAATATTGTGATCAAAACCACTAGGTTTTCACGACTTCTAATCTATAAAGTACCCCGGCCTTTGAACCGCCAACTAAATAGACCATGTCCTCATAGATGCGAGGCACTCATCCAAAATCGTTTTATCGCAGCTAAATTTAGAGATCAGCTGTCGAACAAGAGACTTCATGTTGGTGCCCTCAGCCCACACCCACCACCAAGACTCAGTGGATACAGTATCTGAATATCGTAAAGGAGAATCTACCAAAGGCCACCAGCCACTCAAGTCTCGAGCTAGAAGAAAATGCTAGGTAGGAAGAATGAGAACACGCTACATCCCAGGATATTGAGATCGAAGAGTCTCGTGACAAGAAGACATCTGCCCATTCTACATTCTACCTGCAGCTAGCCTCATGTTAGAAACGCAGACTCTATGCAATAGCAATGCCAACCACGTAACAACCACGGAGAGGGTTGTAGATGTAATCAGGCAGCATTTGGAGCAGCTGCTTACCAGGCATAATCGTACTAGCAGATCGAACATAGAACAAAATTTCCAAAGGCAAATCCTGGAAAAGACCAACGAATTTCAAGTCGAGACACATTACCTTTTCATCGACTTCGGGACAGCATCAAAACTGCTACAGCTGTGTCCCTAACAATGAAGGACACGCAATGCAACATTCAGTTTGGAAACAGCTCATCTAAACTTTTCCAAGCATGTACCGGATTCCGACAGGAAGATACGCTATCATGCGATTTTTTCAATATCGCACTGGAACGTATACTAAGTAAGGTAGGTGTAGACGCGGTAGACAATATTTGTAACAAATCTGCACAGCTACTGGGGTAGACGTTATCGAAATCACTGTTTGCTGTCAAAGTATATGCTATCAACAAACAAAGTACTGTCGACGCAGAAGTTTTGAATGTCACTGTTGATAGACCTCAGTTATACAGTTATACACCTCAGAGTGATCATCAACATCACAAATAATACTGATAGTGGAGATACAACGAAGATTGACGCTAGGACCCGAGGTTCGTTGGAGGCCTTTACTTCCCTGACTCGTTCAGAGTGTTGCTATAGAAACATTAATCCAAGAGCGAAAGCTTTGTAGGACGTCTGTAATGGATTTGAAACGACGAGGAAGACCGAATTTCTGATTTAAGAACCAAGCGATCGCGGAGGCCGCTTATATTGAATGACTGGAGGGGATGTGCTCAGAATCGAAGATGGTTGAAGGCAATCTTGTATCAAGAAAAGATCCTCAACGGAAGCCCGGTGTCTTTGGGAATCCAGTCATATCTCAATACGCAGTAGGTTGAGACTCTTCGACTTCATCGTGAAATCCGTTCTATTGTACGACTGAAACGTGATAAGTCTCGGCAAACATCACCGACAATATCCTCAGAGTGCACAGCGGGTTGATAAACCAAAAACAACGTGCAGAACGACAGTCTAACCAAGAGCATGAACTTCGAGTAACACATGGCCAAAGCAGAAATATATAGATGAAGATCGGGAAGGATAGAAGAGATCATAAGCCGCCCTAGCAATGCTCGTGGTTGAAGAAACATGATCATAAAGATTGTGGAGGCAATTTAAATGGATCAAAGTATCAGATCCTGCAAAAAGGAAAGCTGTCAGAAGTATTTGAGATCGAAGCCACAACCAGTCTCCAACACAACTTAATGTATGATAGGCGGTGTTTTCCGTGCTGCCTTGTGGACTGCCGTCTTATACCATCATCATCACTCTTACATCCTTTCTAAAATGTCTAGACTTCTCAGGCGACGTCTGCTTACTAACCGACTGGATCTTGAGCACAATTCAAACAAGAGGATTCAAACGTAGTGGGTAGACACCAGTAAATACGTGAAGGATCAGCATACATCGATATATTCGGGGTTGAAAGAGGTCTTGGTGATTGATAGGGCAACTCTAGATACCGTGGGTAAGTCTTCTTTAGTCTCTGCTATGGGAAACCCTCCCCGTAGCTGGGTTCTAAGACCAAATTGAGCATCGCACACAATTTAGAAGATATATCCGTCATATGGCCCAACTATGGACTATAGTTCCATTTAAGTAGGTAAGTAGCTCAAGGTTGATAATCCGACAAGTTGCGGGAAGCCTCAGGGTACCTACAAACAGGAAAACAGAGCACAGAGACAAGAGGACTAAGAAGACTTCGAGAGAAATATAGAGTGGATAGTAGAGATAAGACTTGCAGCCCGAAAGGAATACTTAGATACGCCATAACTTTATTTTGCAACAACAAGTTCACAAGCCTTAGGTCGATATTAAGAGAACAGAACACAATTCTACGATAGGTTATCACAATGAAACTTACTTGTTCATGTCGTCTGGCCTCTCGCACATGGCGACGATATTCGTCGAAGCACAGCTGTACTTGGCGACAATTTGATTCGTGTCGAGATTTTCGCAAATGATTTCCCTGTAGGACGAAATAGTCCAGAGCAGTGGTGCAGATCGGCTGCGGCAAAGCGATACCACTGCCTGTTGAGAAAAGTCTTTCTTGTCTTCCTTGAATTTACCCAGCTTTTGGGGGTCAAGTGAGAACGAGGTTATTGTCCCCGAACGGGATGTTACCAGCAACGTTGAGGGACTGATCCATGCCGACTCAATATGATTATCTACCATGAAAATAGGACTATTAGATCGATCATTTAAAAATTGAATTTCTTACTTTTTCCATGTGGAACGGTGCGTCCTTTTAGCTTATCACAGGCTGCGCCAGTTTTTGCGTTCCATATCCAGATAGCCGCATCGGCACCGGCAGACGCAATCACTGTCATCTTGCCAGGACTTTGTGGAGCTGTAACCGGCGGTGGCTTTGGTTGCTCAACCTCTTTCTCCTCCTGGGTGTGCACCTCGGCCTGATGCTGTAGCACTAGTTTTTCCTTGTTCGTAGTATCATCGGATGAACTTTTGTCAAGCAACTCAACACTGTTGTTAGAGTCACAGGAACTAGATTCATCAGCCCGGTGATCGACCTGATGGCAATCCTCTAGGGTGACCTGTGGATCACTTGTGTTATTCGGTTGGTTCTTCAGTGCATCGATTTCTTCCTTGAGACTCTCACAAGCTTCCACGTAGTTGAAGTTGGTGTTATTGCCATCCTCTTGGTTCTTGTCGTTTCCCTCAAACTGCTCCAGGTTTTGTTTGTTGTCAGTTGGAGCACCGAATTCATTCTCCAAATAGTCGTAGTCATAGATGTCGAATATATCGTCTGCGGCCATAAGATTTTTCGGTTCTGGTTTCCCCTTCGATTGTTCTTTCATTGGAGTTACCGTTGCGACTACATCTGTACCAACAGCACCACTTGAGATTCGTATAACATTCCAAGCCAACGAAGTCACACAAGCATCGTGTCCTTTCAGAGTGTACAATATCTGTTCGGTCTTCAAATCAGCAACGATGACCAAACCTTTAGCTGTTCCTGCTGCGAAAATGTGCTCGTCATACGGGGAACATTTAATAATCGACAATTGGTACTTCTTTGGGATGATGCGCTGCCGTCTGCAGTACGTGTTTGAAGGGACACAATAAATGACCAAATCATCGGAACAAATTGATAGAATGTTCCGATTCGTCATAAAACTCATGTGAACTCCGTCAGGTGATGATGGTCCATCGCCCTCGGTGTGGGGCTTTGTAAAATGTGCTTTATGGCCAAACACTGCTTTTGCTTGATCGAAATCCCAAATCTGCACAGAGTTATCCTGAGCCAGTATCGCAAAGTACCTGGTTACCGTCCAGTCGGAATCACAGTCAAGACTCTTGATTGTCTGGCGCGTATGGAAGATCTTCATTGTGGGTGGTGCTTCGTTACCCTTGATTTGCGATATGTAGTTGATGGTCTTTGAGCCGACATAGAGGAATCCCTGGTCAGGGGTAGGTACACACCCGGCTACCAGATTCCATTGCGGAACAATGGGAACTTTGATTGTTGGCTGGGCCATTATTTGGCCTTCTTTTCGAGTTGGTCGTTGATAGATTTTTTTTGTTTTATTTCGTAATTGTTACAATAAAGTGGAAATCAAGTTAAAGTCGCAGTACAAATTATAACTGAACCATTTATGCATGCGGATTTTGCAAAGAAAAGATCTGCTATCTCGCTCCAAACAGCTGCGACAGAGAGAAGTGCAGTGACATGAATCGGGAACAAAACCAAAAAGTGCTGCCAAGTCGATGAAAGTGCAACAGGTTTGTAATTTCAAATGGAACAGACCATACTTTTAAGGCCAGTTGCAGACCAAGCAACTTCAACAATTAAGGCCTGCTCAGAATGCATATCTGTAGCTTGTATCTTGCATCGCTGTCAAATGAAAAATACATTTCTTGCATGAAGTTGCCCTCTATTCAATTTCAAACTACAGATTCACGAAGATACACATTGTATAAGCGCTTACGGGTTGCCTTGTTTTTAACTTTTCACACAGCTACAGATACGCATTCTGGTCTGCCCTTTAGGCACCTGTTATTCCAATCAGAAGTGATATTACGCACCAAGAGAGTGCAATATGAAACTTGATATATTTTCATTCGATGTAAATTTACTGTGATATGGACGTAGTGGTATCTGTCAAAATGTAGTTTAGGTTGTCTGTTTCGCAGAATATTTTGTTTTGCCATAAACTAATAATCTAAATTAATCTGTGAATTGTGTGTGATTTGGTAGCAAAATCAAAATAAACATAAAAAAATTAAAAAAACATTGCTAAATTAGCAGGAGAATAACTATTGGAGCGACGTTCAGTTCACCACTGATAAGTTGGAAAACATTACAACACCACAACATCCAGGCTTCAGGTACATATTTAAATTTTCAAATTCCAACAAAAATATGAACTATGCTAACTAATTTCTCATGTCAATTGTCATGACAATAAATAATTTCAAATGGATTTGTGCACAAGATCTAAATATTTCTATGAAACGGACTGGTTGCTTTGCTGTAGTCCATGTCAATGCATCGAGGATAATTGCTACAGACAGCGAGATTGGAAAATCCTTAAAGTTAGTCTCTATCCTCGCGACTGTATTGCGTCAGTGTGGAGGTCTTATTCGGCCCTAGCGAGGTATCCGTCGGAGCGGAAAATTCTCCGATTTTGTACGATTCCGATGATTTTTGCTTCGAGGTATTCTTCCGAAAAGCTGTTCGGAATATTTCTCCGACATTTCGTAACGCATCCCAGCGAATTGCGTTGAAGTGCGTTCAGGTGCATTTTTTGTTCAATTTTTGACAGCTAAGTGCAATTATTTTTCCGATTTCCTCCGACACAAATTCTTCGCGGAATTTGTTTACGAAGTGAAGTGGAGTGATAGCAAAATGTATGTAATTATACAAAACTATTTATTTAAGTAATTTTCATGATCATCGTTTGAATTTGTGTTTCCAGGGCGAGTTTAAAGGAAAAAACCACCCCTCAACAGTACGAGCTTCAGGTCAACATGATGCAGCAAAAACCCGACATTGCGCAAAATTACACTAAGAGTGACTGACTGACTGCAAATAAAAAAGAATGTTCGGGCACAGGTTGTGGTCCATATAGACAAAAATGGAAACAATCAATTAAATTTAAAACTTCAACTTATTTGTCATGTGTTGTGTTGATTTTTTTTTGACAACTCGGTAATGTCAGTTTGAATAAGTTAGAGATGTGGTTTTCGAAATATATATCGATATTTACCGATTCGATACATTTTGAAAAGGAATATTGGTATGTCTATTTTTTTTTCTAGTAAACGCCAGCGTACAATTTATTTGCACATTAGCATTCTTCCTTTTTAGAATCTATTTAATTCACCTCCCCATATAGATATATGATGATTTAGAGCTCCTTTTGTGTTTATATATGTAAAATATCGGAAGTCATATCGACTTATCGATATAATGATATATTTTGCACATCTCTATTAGAATCCTAAATCTGTCGCATGTCAAAACATAGAGCCGCTGCGCGTCGTCGCATTTGTGTAGTATTTCTTTCCGATGACACATACCTCGAATGGAATTTGAATCTCCGACGAAGTATGCGTTGCGGAAAATGTTCCGCTCCGACGGATACCTCGCTAGGGCAGATTATCAGCCGTGTTAATTACAGTCAGCGACAAATCACGAGGCAACAATTTCGCCTGTTTGGGGGAGTGCTTTACGCTTTGTGTTTTGTTCAAAAAAACGTATTTCGTGTAAAAGTAGCAATGATCTCCAATATATAAGCACACAATATTGATAAGCGTCATTTGATTGTTATATAATACCATTCATAACTAGCTGTTGCTTTCTAATTGTTCAGTATGGTAAAGTTATTTGTCGCTTATATCTTCATAAATAAAGTTATATATGATGAGTCATATTGAAGTTATTATGATAGGAAGGAAATTGTGATTTACCACAGTTGTAAGCATTAGACATTTCCCAAACTGGCGACCGGGAAATATTCTCTGTTATTGCGACTAAATGAAATCAAATATGAGCGATAGTTGGACGGAAACAAAATTGAATAATGAAAAATAATTTTGTATACATTTATAGTACGTTTCCACCGGACCGAAACTCGTCATTTCATAAACGAAATTCAACATTTGAAAATAGTGTTCCCATCAAAAATAAACTGCCAAGAAAAGCTTATCTCAACATACCTACTTGTTCTGATTCCCAAAAAAATAAGTGCTATGAACGGTTGAGAGAAAACGCCGGGTCTAACGATCGTGTTACACCAACAAAATTGTATTATTTTGTTTTGTATGTAATCAATAAAGAAAACACCAGGGACAACGGGTATCGAGCAAATCTCAACAATTTCATATGTTTTTATTCCAAAGATATGTCATTTGCAGAAGGTATTTTAAAAGAAAAAGCAATAGGACATCATACGATTGTTCATTAATTATTAAATGTTTGTGCATTTTCTTCTTAAATATAAAATTTGTTTTCCGAACGATTTTTCCAAAACAAATTACAGAGCAGTTTGACGTTTCTGGGATAAAAAATTGGTTTTTGCAAGGGAAAAAGGTAATGTTTGATTTGACATAACTCGGTTGGACGTCATTTGAAATAGTATTTCAGCGGAATGCCGAATTTCAGAATGTGAAATTATATGGCGGAATGCTTTGCATTTCGGCTAAAATCACGAATTTCGCTGAAATCACGCATTTCGACTCGGTGGAAACGTACTATTAGTTATAGTGATGTTATATTGAAGAAGGCCAAAGGTTTTCATTACGGAATTTCTTAACACACTAAATTAGTGATTCTTTCACTATTATTTATAATTACAACGTCCAACTGAACGCACTATTCATAAAACCATCACCAAATTCCGAACCAATTTCATAGACATTCATTCAACAACTAGAGTGCGTAGAGCCCGTAATAAAGAGGATATTACTGCAGTAGCAGAGCCAGAGAGTATTCGTGAAGACCATGATCAATCAATTCGTCGCCGTTCTTAAGGTTTGGGCATCTGTTATGGAACGATGTGGCGTAATTTGAGAGTGATCTTCGTTTAAAAGCGCATAAAATACATCTCGTTCAAGAAGTAAAGCCGATTGCGAGTTTGTTTAATTTCGTTTCTTTTTTTGGCCTTGGAACGCCTTTAAATGCAACGGAGCTCATTTTTTAGCAACGAAGCTCAATTTGAAGCTCATTCATTTGAAAATTCGAAAGGAGCGCGTGTTACTGTCAATGGAGATCGGTACTGAGCAATGGTCAATCAATTTTTGATGCTGAATATTCATGACTAGTGTTTTAAACAGGATAGCGCTACATGGCATACAGGAAACGAATCAATCGCTTCATTGAGGGAAATGTTAAAAAAACATCACCTTAAGAAATGGTCCTGTGTTTTGATCTTTTGATTTGACACCATTAGATTACTTTCTATGGTAATATTACTACGTGCGAAAGATTTTCCAGAGATCTATGAAGCAGAGTGGTTGAAAAATGGACTTCTCTCTCGAACCCGTGGCACCGTGCGAAGCAACATCAGACATTTCAAGGATGTCATATTCCATTTTGAATTGTGGTCACAATACAGCCATTGTATCGATAAATTCGTCTTCAATGGAAGGCGTAAAAGCTAAACAATAGTTCAGTGTTTTAAGGTGTGTGTCGCATATTCCCATTATGAAATAACTTATCAACTTTAAAGTTCAAATGAATTGTTTAGATTCTGCATAATGTGGAAGTCAGCTGTTTGTACTCCTAATACCATGCTGAGCTGAATAATAAGTGTACGAAAAGTGACAGAATGGACAAGTATTAGAATGTCATCTATGGTGAGTTCATTTGCCTTGCAATTCTTTGGAATTTCCAAGAGGAAGGCAGGAAAGGTGAATTTTGAACTGCTAGCTGGGCCATCCCTTTAAAAAGATGAGCGGCCAGTCTAGGTATACTTCTGTATTTGATGAAGCCGATTCTAGTAATTTGATATCCGTTTTGCTTTAAGGAAAGAAGACGATATCCTTTGCAGATATTACATTTTATTTCAGTCAAGACAAGATCTATCGTAGCTGCAGCTACATTCTCTGGAGTTTAGTTTTGCCAAGTTAAGTTGATCTGAACGTTTAAGTGTTGATCGTTGATCCATAAGGAACATATCTTAAGTCCTAGAGTATGACTTCCGTTTCTTTAACTAGTACCAATACAACAGCTTAACACTGATAAGCTCCCGCTTGCAATATCAATGAACGTAAGGGAGGAATAATTGCAGACGATGCCCCATTAAAAGTTGGTCGAAATCGTTCATATCGATCAGCAAAGAGGAAAGTAAGCAGCCAAAATTCCCAATTAAAAAAACATTTTTTTTGGCGTGACTTAACCTTTTTGTACTGATCGTTTGAATTTGTGTTTCCAATGCGAGCTCCAAGGGAAAAAACCACCCTTCAACAGTACTAACTTCGTCGTCGCATTTGTGTAGTATTTCTTTCCGATGACACATACCTCGAATGGAATTTGAATCTCCGACGAAGTATGCGCTGCGGAGAATTTTCCTTTTCGACGGATACCTCGCTAGGGCAGAATAAGAACAGTTTATTTGAGTACATGATTGCTTTCTGCCAGACTAGTAAATCCATAAATTATCCATGAAATAACACATTTTAATTAATACGATGGTACTTATTATCGACTAATAGCCCGATTCTCCCCATCATCACTGATACCTCACAAGTCACAAGAAGAGGTGAAATTGATTTTGTGACTTTTTCGTATTCTCCCCCACAGGCACAACTTGTGAGAGTCACAAAAACAATCGAAATTGTGATCTCCTTCAAAGCAGGTCACAACTAGCATATTATTTGAAATTTGACATTTTGATTGTTGAGTATGTAGTGTAAAAAATGGAAGTTGAAATGATTATGGCGCATATTATTGACGAAGTTTCCTCCGTAAATGAAAAGTAAGAATTTTACAAAAGCACATCATTTGTAACAAACTAATAATATTGATAAGATTGCAGTGAAGACGGTTTTTAAGAACCTTGAGAGGTACCAATGACCCAATAGCTATACAGAACAGCACGTTTGTAAAGATTTTTTCGATTTCCAAAAAAAATTGTGCTGGGATCTCATGTAGAGGTTGAAGCCTCATAACAATCAACCAACTTCCTTGCCTTTTGTACTTCGAGTATGTATTACATTTTGTTCTTCTCATTGCAGTTTTGAATAGTTTCTTTCACTGCAATATTTCTTTGACATGGCTGTTATCAGAAGTGTAAAGGAAATAACTATTAATCCCTCTCACCCAAGCCAAAATTTGCAGAAACGTTGCTTATATATATTCACCTTTGCTGTGGTGAGTTTCGTTGTGACTTTTCTTGTGAGGATTATCGGAGAATCCGACAAATGTTATCGAGTCACAATAATCCTCACAAAGAATAGTCACAAGAGCTTGTGACTTTTGATTCCTCACAAGGGGGAGAATCGGGCTGTAAATCACGTTTTGGGATTCCAGGATTCCATAATAAATTTCGTGGGGGAAAATCAACGCCACCACCGTTGTTTAGTTTTTATACAACAAAATTAATTTCCCACTCCATTCAGCTTCGCACGACGCTATCGGTTACATGCAATGCTGCATGTAAACAACTTGGTTTGTCAGAAGTTGACAAACGCTAAATATGTCAAATCAAACAGAACCACAAGTAAACCGATGTTTTGTCTTTTGTCCTCACCTCACTCAAGTGCAATATCCCTTCTCGTCTCGTGCAGGTGCAACTAAAAAGAAAAGAAATCACGGACAGCACTTGCTGCAATTCCATTCGTTTTCCAAAAACTTCTGAATAAACCACTTTAGCTCTTAAGTTTGAAAAAATTGACAAAAGTTTCTGCTAATTATGAATACTCGCGATAGAATCCACAATCTTGAACTAATCTACGAGGTCTGCTGTGCCGAAATGTGCAAGCTGAGGTCAAGTATAACAACATTCCTGGAAGAAAGTTCCAGAATCTATAAAATAATCTGCGGCGAACTTGAATCCAACTTGGAAGACGATACGGAAGCGTTGATTGCCTACGATGACTACTCGTCGAAATTATCGACCCTGACTGATATGACCAGAAAATTAAATCTTCACCTGTACTTCCATGAAAAAAACGATATGAACATTGTGTGTGATCGAATGAACGCTATTAATTGTGGTGTTGAAGTGATGGTTGCACAGGAGGAATCCCAATCGCAACCACTGTTCTTGTACGAAAAACCCAGTACAGAGCATTTCGAAGTCAATGCAACAATCGATGCGTGTGTTACGTACATCGATCGAATGTCGTACAAGTTCTCAATATGTGAGATACAGAACCCTCTGATTACGGCTCTGATTAATCTCCAGATATTGAATGGAAATTGTCGGGAATACGAAGGTATGCCTGGTAAAACGGAGGTGTTCGGGCTCTTGATAGACAATCAGCTGTTTCGTGCCGTGCGAGAGAACACAAACGAGGTTCGTGATAGTTATCTAGCGTATATGCTTGAGTTTGGCGAAGTCACTGAGGTCAATAGTACGAGTGAGATCTTCCATCTGCCGCAGAAGTACCGAGACATTCCAGCGCAGGCGGTGCAATGTCAGTTAGTCTCGGTCAATGGCGATACCAACTGTGAACTGAGAGAGACCCTTTTGAAATACGAGTGTACCAAAGCGAAGTTCACACTCGTCCGGAAAGATGACTCCATTCTCTACATGGACTTGGTGGATATTGAAGAACCAACTCAAGTGTTAGAAGGCAATACAAATGAACTTGTGAAATCGCCTGTCAAGCAGGAGACAAACCCTTTCAAGTGTATCTACCCCGACGTCGAAGCGGTGGCTGAGAGCAATGGACTGACTGGGGCTGAATTAGAGGAGTTATACGAAGAGCCTGTTCAGACGACGAACGCAATGAAGGCTGTCATGGGTTATGACCCCAAGGATGACGCCCGCATTTGCAAGTTTTACAACTCCTCAACGAAGAGCTGCTTCAAGGGCAACAACTGCCATATGCTGCACACTGAGATAATGAAGGAAGGCTGGACAAAGGATCAGGAAGCAATCCTAATGGATGTTTGCATTCCAATGGCATTTCCCAAAGATGGTACCACCCTTCGAGTCATACCCACTCACATCGTCGACGTCTGCTCGTTCTACGCGCAAATGGAACACAGCGATCGCAATGACAACCCACTCTTGTGGAGCTCCAGAGAAATACCCGAGGAGAGCAAGCTGAAGCGACCACCACTACAGTTCGACATGGTTCTGGCCCAGTTCAGCGACGGCAACTGGTACCGAGCACAGGTCATGGACTGCTACGAAGACAATACGTTCCATGTTTTCTACGTCGACTACGGCAACGAAGATGTAGTATCACTGCTGGACCTAGCCGCCTGGAACAAACGACTTTCCACGTATTCCTTTCAAGCGTTCAAATGCCGTATCGCCGGCATTGCCAATGACACCAGCACCAAAGCCGAAGAAGACAATGCGATGAAAATTGTCTCCCGTATGATACTCGATCAGTATGTCACCATACGAGTACTTCACTCTACCGACGAGATGCTGGTCGAATTTGTGGACAAAAATTGCGCCAAGCTGCCTGAAATCCTAGTGTGGCAACACTACGCCCGTGAGGTTGAGAAGATTTTATAAAAGAAAAAACAACGACTATCCAGTTTCCGTGTTCTTATTTTTTTTTTATTTTTATTTATTCCGTTGGCTTTATTCGGAGGGCCCCCATTTCGATGTTGAGCTCCGTGAGGATGTCGTTTGGTGCCACACCAGTCTGTGTGAGTTCGGATATCATTTGTTGGATTTCTGGGCAATCAAAACAAGCGTTTCGAATGGCTAAAATACTCCATTCCTTAATGACTGAAAAACACATTGAAAAATAAATGAATTTTGTTATTTTGTTTTGTTAAAAAACATGCGTGCGTTTATATTTGAGAGGGGGAAATGGTAATCTTGGATGGGGTAAGTATGTAGTACGCGTAGTGAGTACCACTACAAGCAGCAAAATTGGTTGGATGTTGTAGAACGAGGGAAAACTCTGACTTGCGTAAACCTGGGGATGCCAGTCTTTGTAACTTTGACTACACAGCAATTGTGCTTACTTTAACTCCAAGGGGAGGTGGTCTCATCCAACCGGATTTGACTTGCTAAACTTAAAAGTGCGAGTGTTGATAACAAGACTAAACAGCCTGATCAGAATGACTGGCTCGGAATACCTGGCCAGATGTCCCCAGGCGATCCTAGATGAGAACCCTTGAACAGAGATGGTGGCGGATGAACTGATTTTATTGTTGACGACACTGCTAAACGAAAATAATACAACGACGTTCGTGTCTGCACCTGGAATGGGAGAGAACAAGAGAGTTGCAGGCAAATAACCAGCGGAAGTTCTAAGCTCCTACAAAGCAGACATACTGCCATGCAGGATATACGATGGAATGGACCGGGCAAAAAGAGGATGAAAAACCGTGACATCTACTATGGACCGTGTTATAGTGAGCAGAAACATCGACTATGTGGATGTGGATTTATTATAGCGCCAGCCAGACTCAGGCAAAAAGTCAAGACATCAGCAAATGCATTGTATCAATCCGCATCAAGGCCAGATTAGCCAACATAATCCTTATATGCTTCTACGGACTCCTTGACAAACGTTATGAGTACGAAAAATCGTGATGGGAGACTTTATGGTAAAGGTAGGTAGAGGAGACATCTTTTGCAGCACTGTCGGAAAAAACAGCCTACACGACAACACGTCTAGCAAAGGACTTAGGCTAATTGACTTCGCTGCGGAACGAAATGCCACTATATCCAGCAAATTGTTTTCTCATCTCGATATCCACAAGGGGACATACCGGTCTTACAGATCAACGAACGGTCAATCACATTGCGACAGAAAACTAGCACGCATCCAGTATTTTGACGGTCGACTCCCCCTTGTTGCAGCCAAGGTGAGAATGCGGATATCCAAATGTAATTTCGAACGACTGCAATCGCACGAGACGTCGAGACAGCCAAGTCCTTCACAGAATGAGTATCGCTGAACCTCGCGATTAACACCATACCACCAGTATCTAATGTCGAGGAACAATGGCAACGATGCCAACAAGCCATTGATGTACTGGGTTTCTCGCGTCCACCTACAAAAAACTTTTGATTTGATGAAGAGTGCGGACAGATGCTCGCAGCCAAACCAAAAGCCGCCATTGAGCTCTATAGGAAGGCCAAGGAAGGAGGGAAGGCTTTTCAGAAAGAAGAGAAGCGCGCTATTGAGGATATCAAAACCAGGGATACAAGGCGCGAACAGAGTCCTGTCGAGATAAACAAGGAAAATCGTACTTGGGACACAGTCGATGCTGAGGATGTGGACGAACCACTGCTACAGACTGTTAAACGGCGATGACGAACAACATTCCTTTAGGCAGAACGAACCATTCGACATTGGTGACGACAGCAAAAACTACCAACAACCCGACTGAGTGAAGTAAGTATAGCAATATCCAAACTTAAGCTTTCCAAGGCTGAGGGGAATGACGGCCTTGACGGAGGTGATTTGGTGATTAACATTCAACAACTCATAAAAATTAGGTCGGATGAAAGTATGCCAGAAGAATGGAACCTCAGCATCATTTGTCTGAATAAAAAAATGAGAGCCTCTGAACTGCGCCAACTACAGAGGCATAAGTCCCCTTAACATCGCCCGCAATATCCTATAAGCCGTAATATGTGAACGCCTTAAACCGTTTACCAACGATCTGATCGGCCCTTATCAGTGTGGTTTTAGACCTGGAAAGTCCACAACTGATCAGATCTTCACACTTCGGCAGTTCCTGAAAAAAAAAACTAAGAAGTCCAAATCGCTACCCACCAACTACTCATCGATTTCAAAGCCACATACGACAGCATTTATAGAGACGAGCTAACCAGAACATCGCCTAGTTTTGGTATACCGCCGAAACACGTCCGTCTGTGCAGGATGACGAGGGAGAATTCTCGCTTCTCCATCAGGGTCGGAAACGACCTCACCGACACATTTGATACCAAAAAAGAATTTAGGCAGGCGATGCACATCAACATCATTCTTAAGAAGGCGCGAGAAAACTCCTGAGCCAACACCAGAGTCTCAATGTTCCCTAAGTCAGTACAACTTCTAGCATACTAGGACGATATTGACATCCGTGGTCGGACTGAACGTGATATCATAGCCACGTTTGCTGGTATAGAGATGGAAGCGGCAAAAATGTTTTCAGCAGTCAATGAGGGAAAGGCTGCCAACACAAAAAAACGCACAACATCGACGAATTGGACAGAACGTCACCATTGACAAGTATAACTTTGCGGTATTATGGGAGATTGTCTTCCTCTGCTCCGTAAATAACTCTAAAAACAACATCTCGTCAGAAATTAAACGAAGAATTACTCTTGCCAACCGCTTAGTACCAAAGCTCTCACTCCTATACAAAACCCTGAAAATCCCAGTCCTGCTCTACGACGCTGAAGCATGGACCGTATCAAAAGCGGATGAAGAAATCCTTGATCGGGCTACTGAGACCCATATTCATAGGTGGGCTTTCCCCACCATTACAAAAAATCCCCTCCCTAAAAATACGATTTCAATTAATTGCATATTTACGTGGATTCCTAGCATCCATAGTTGTACACTCCAACAGGGCGGGCAAAAGTTTCGTATCGATACAGTGCTGCTGATTGGCCCGGTTTGTGCAGAGCAGATTGCCAATAGTTCGCACCAGCTGCGTCTTCAATTCAAACGATATCTCCGATTCGAATGATGTATCAATCTGTGATCCGGGTGCAACTTCTTCCAACTTCGTCATTGGAGTAAATTGATTCTTTGCCTTCTTTCCCAGTGCAACAATGCTTTGCAGCAGCGCTCCCATACTCAAGAACAACGCATCATCTCTGCTGTAGATATTGTAATACGTCTCACTTCCAGTCGCACACGAAATGACGCTCAACAAATTGTAAACTTCCTGCGGGTGGAGATGATTCTCCATATCACCAGAACTCCTCAGAATGCAGTCTGCCTTTTTTTTGAACTCCTTCGAGATGTATTCCATGAAAATCTGTCTTATTGCACCATTTGGGCTATCGTTGCGAATATACGTGGTGATGTACTTTAGAATATCAATCCGATTCTGTGCACTAATTGTCGCATACAAGCGCAGCGTCCACTGGTTGCTGACCAAAAAGTACTCAAAAAATAGATCGACAAACACCAGCTCCTCGTTGCTCTCCTCTTCGATTATCCTATGCCAAAGGTCAGCGAGCAACGCTAGAGCCACTTTTTCATTGCAATCGGATGAACCACCTTTACAGATGTTGTAGACAATCATTAACTTCTTATCGGTGTTGTAATCAATTGGCTGCGTGCGGATGTCGTCGAGCAGTTGTGCGCCCAAGTTATCCCAGACGAATTTCTGAGACTTTTCATTTTGAACCGTCAGATTGGCTATGAACTGCCATGATAGTTCAATGATTCCTCTGTCTTGTAAGCTCTTCGATATAATTAAGCGGATGAATTCAATCGTTTCCGGTTGTTCGATAATAAAGTCCTGAGCGGTTGTACCATGCGGGCAAGAGTTTCTAACGAATTTGATTTGCATTTTAATGTCGTCCATAGATGTATCGTCCATCATTTCGCCAGCGATTATTTTCTGTAGATTTGTATTGATGCTCTCGAGATTTGTTTTTATTTCCGACAGATCTAGGCTGTAATAGGGGAAAATAATAATTTTTTTTTGTAGGACAATCATAGCCAGTGTGGGTGAACTTACTTATTCCACATTTTTGCCCAATTAGTTGTTCGTTTAATTTATGGAACTTTATGCGCGAATAATCAGCGAGAATTAATTAATTAATAAGAACACGAAACACGTATATAAAACTATAGAAAAGGGAGAAATTATTTTTGTTGTCAATTTTCCATGCCTTTCTTTTTGCTTTTGTTTACATTCTGCGGTGTGATGACGTTTGTCGTTCTAAAAAGATATGGAATGACGTGGTATCGAAATGGACTGTTTGTTTAGAGGTTTTGGGTTGTAGTAATTTGAAAGTAAAATCGTTAAAAAAAACTGCAATTATTACTACGTTGTCACTGGAGTTCAAATAAGCTCATTTGCAAATTAGCTAAAAAGTTTGCGTGACAGTTGACATTGCTATTGTAAGCAAACAAACAAAAAGTACATTTCAATAATTCTAAATCGTTTTAAATGGATTTAAATAATAGCGTTTTCGATTGGAATTTTTAGATTTACTCTCAGATTTCAGATTTTACCCGTCCCAATCGAACATTAAAGAGGTTACTCTGGTTTTCTATGTGTGGAAGTGTGACATTTGACAGCTTATTGTTTATCTTTAGGCCGCAATTTTAGCTATTAGCTATCAATGAAAACCATCATATGAAATTTTCTTTTACTCATTGCGGCTTTTTTATAAATTCAACCATTGGCGAGTTGGTGTCAAAACAAAGCTTATGAATTTTAGAACATGATTATCCATAAATATTTTAGTTTCTAATTATAGTTTTCGCAGAAATAACATAAAAACAAATCAAACTGCGAAATGCAAACTTCAAACTGACATAAGTCAGATGTTAAATGTTTTTGTGTTGGTGCATGTTGGTGTAAATCTGACTTGGAATCCAGATTCTTCAAAAGTACTCTAGAGTAAAAAAAGAGTGCTTTTTGTATCCCAATCGAAAACGAAAAAATTGATCTAGAGTAATAAAAGTGCTCTAGAGTATAAAAAAGTGCTTTTTGTATCCCAATCGAAAACGCTATAAGTTAATTTGTGATCAACTTATTCGGATTTATTGTTTTAAAAATGTGTTGCTAAAAATGGAGCTAATTAAATCAATTATAAGATTTTTCGGGAATAACAGAGGAAGCGCAATATGCAAAGACTTCGGTTGCAGATTTATATGTTGTCGATCCTGACAATAACATGGAATACTAGGAGGAGGTTCTGGACGAAGGTATGTACCAACATAGAAAGAAGTACCGGAATCTGATGAAATGTTTTACATTTTTACAATAGCCATACATTTTGTTGTTACATGAATTGCAATTTAACATTTTAACTGTTCAATTTAAAAAAAAAAAAAATACAAATTTTTGGCGCAACAGGCTCGTTAGTACCCAGGGCCTAGCATACATGTGTGCGTGTGTACTTCTTGCACGATGGCGGGACCTCCTGTTTTCTGCCGACTCCGAACGGCTAACTTGAGATAAGCTATTCTTGACAATTGATACTACTCGGATGATTTGTTAGTTCATCACGAGAGGAGGGCCAGTGAAAAATCATTTAGGTGTTGCTACGGCTGGGAATCGAACCCAGACCATCTGCGCGGCAGTTCATCGCACTAACCATCGCGCCACTGAGCCCTCCACTGTTCAATTCCAATAAAATTAAAACAAAAGTTTTTCGATTGTTTCACAGATTGTTTTACCATATTAGCAAGCCCAACCATATTTCCAACAAATGTGGTAGTATTATGCCCGAAACACATGTGCAGCGGTTCTAGAAGCATTGCGGTACGCCGACACTTACTTACTTACTTAAGTGGCGCTACAGTCCGGAATGAACCTGGGCCTGGTTGAGGTCGGTTTCTACTTGTGCGCTCCACCTAAGGCGATGTCTTCCTCTACTGCGTCCGACGTCTGGCTGGGAATCGAAGACTCTGCGAGCCGGAGTATTGGTGTCCATTCTTTCTACATGTCCTAGCCATCTTAAACGTCCAATGCGGAGTTTTTTTGATTAGGGGTATGTCGCTGTACAGCTCGTATAGTTCGTGGTTGAATCTTCATCTCCATAGCCCGTCAACGTAAACGGGACCGAAGATTTTCCGAAGAATTTTTCTCTCATATCGACCAAGGATTCCTTCATCCGCTTTTGATATGGTCCATGCTTCAGCGCCGTTGGGCAGGACTGGGATGATCAGGGTCTTATATAGGATCTCCTTAGTGGTTCGAGTGAGGGCTTTGCTACTAAGACTTATGCCTCTGTAGTTAGCGCAGTTCAGAAGGTCTCCTTTTTTTTTTTGATCGAACTGGTAGGGAAATCCCTATATGAGCTGCTTAGACATATTTGAACACCAGGGGCGGTATCGACTACGGTGATAGTTGATAGTTGACAATCAAAATCATCGCTTTACCTCCACGTAAGGTGATTATCAAATTGACAATCGCTTTTTTGCGATCAATTTCATGCGACAGCTATTTAGGTGTCGCTTTCATACATTTGTGTCATTTTCATAGGTAGAAGCTGCAGGGAAATCTTCTTCACCAAATAAATTAAATAATTTAGTGATAAAAAAAAATATTGAATAAATAAAATAAAAAACTTTAAGTGAAAGTGAAAATTCGTGAAGTGCAATGTTTACTTCATTGGAACTTTTCTACTCAAACAGAGAGGAAAATGAAGAAAACAATTACAAAAATTTCCAACTAATAAGAAGAAACCTGAGGAATAAAGCAAATGTCTTGAAACTTCAACAAGATGGGGCTGATTGGGCTGCACCAATGGGTCAAAGAACGATGGCTGAAATAATAATAATAATAATAACCTCGGAAAGGACTGATAATATTGTTGACGACCATGCTAAACGACAAAGGACAACGATGTTCGTATCTGCACCTGGAATGTGAGAACATTAAACAGGAGAGGTGCAGGCGAACAACTAGCGGAAGCCCTAAACTGCTAAAAAAACAGACATTACTGCCATCCAGGAAATACGATGGGATGGGCCATGCAAAAAGAGGATAAAAACTGTGACATCTACTATGGACCGTGTTATAGTGAGCAGAAACAGAAATACACACAGAAATACTGTGAAAAATTTTAATGTCGAAAGACTGCAATCGCCAGAGACCGCCAAGACCTTTGCGCAACGCGTATCCCTTAACCTCTCGACTCACAACAAGCATCTCAACATACCACCAGCATCTAATGTCGAAGAACAATGGCAACGATGCCAACAAGCCATTAGATCAGCCGCAACTGATGTGCTAGGTTTCTCGCGGGCAACAGCAAGAAACCCCTGGTTTGATGAGGAATACCGACGAGAGCTGCCATTGAGCTATATAGGCAAAGAAGAAGGGAAGAACATCGGCTTTTCAGCAAGAAGAAAAAAGAGCAAGAAAAGCGCGCGATCGAGGATATAGAGAGGTGCCACTCCAGGAACGATGTTCGCAAGTTTTACCAAAGTGTTAAACGTCAAAGCCAAGGATACAAGGCTCGAACAGAATCCTGTCGAGATGAACAAGGAAATATCGTAGTTGAGACACAGTCGATGCTGAGGATATGGAAGAACCACTTCTGCAGACTGTTCGACGGCGATGACGAACAACATTCCGCTGTCAGGCAGAACGAACCATTCAATATTGGCAACGACAGCGAAAACTGCCAACCACCCGACCTGAGTGAAGTGAAGATAGCTATATCTAAACTCAAGCTTAATAAGGCCGCCGTAAATGACGGCCTTCCCGCTGAGCTTTATAAAGCTGGCGGAGATGACTTGGTAAGCAACATCCACCAACTCATAAGCCAAATCTGGTCGGTTGAAAGCATGCCTGAAGAATGGAACCTCAGCATCGTTTGCCTGATCCACAAAAAAGGAGACCCTCTGAACTGCGCCAACTGCAGAGTCATAAGTCTACTCAACATCGCTTACAAGATCCTATCTGCCGTAATATGTGAACGCTTGAAACCGTATACCAACAACCAACAGATCCTGTAAAAAAACCCAAGAAGTCCAAATCGATACCCACCACCTATTTATCGATTTCAAAGCTGCATACGACAGCATTTATAGAGACGAACTATACAGAGCCATGTCTAGTTTTGGTATACCGTCCAAAGTAGAAGTAGTAGAAAGTAGTAGAAACCGACCTCAACCAACTTGGAGTGCGCAACTGGAGGCAGTTAGCTAAGGACCGGGCTAATTGGAGAGTCATGTTGGTTAAGGTCCAGGTTCATCCCGGACTGTAGCGCCACTTATGTAAGTAAGTAAGTAAGAAAGTGTCACGCCTGCTTCTAAAATTATGATTATCTGCTGCATTTTCGTCTTGAAAGGCTAGCAAGTTCTAAAAAACTCCGCAGCAACCCTTTTCTTTAATAACACACATCAACTTATTCATACAACTGCTTTGTAATTCAAATTTCGTTTTCTCTCCAATTCCTCGTTCAATTTGCGGTTATCCTCTACAAGGCTTTTGATTTCCTCTTCATAGCTCATCACCCTATCCGCAAAGTACTTGTCTATTTCTTCAATTTTCTGTGGAAACAAGTTGGAGAAATTCTTACACAAGAAGTTAATTTCATAACTTACCACCAAAGTATCCGTAGGATCCTCCTCCTCTATAGCATTACCCTTTGTACAAATCTTAACCAAAACCTCCATATTCTTCACCTCCACCTTAATCCTCTGATTTTGACGACGCAGTTCATCAACTTCCTCCAAAAGAATTTTATTCTCCTCCAAAAGCTTATTAGATTTCCCTACGCCTGCCTTCTTTTGCATCTTTTGCTTACAGCCTAGCATTATCTTTTCAATATGCCTTCGCTGAGTGTATAAATCTGTCTTCGTTTGGCTGTCCAACGTTACGAACTTCTTTAGATGATCATCGGCAGAGTACTTCTGGAAGAGATACCTTATACCATCTCTAACACTTTCTGGGTGGTCCAATTTTCCCGCAACTTTGTATATATCCGTACAAATATCTGTGATAGACATCCGAGCTGACTTGGCTCTTGCACGTTCCAACTTCAATTCCACAGTCACACTGACACATTTGTCTTTCAGCTCCTTCAACTGTAACTCGAGCTGTAGATTGTTCTTCTGCAGCCCGATCAACTCCTGTTCCATTTCAGTAATTTGCTTTCGCTTCTCGATGATTTGGAGTTCTCGTGGCTCTATCTGTGCCTTCAATTCGTTTATTTTATGGTTGAGTACTTGACGGTATTTTTCCAGTTCCTGATTCTTAAGAAGCATCTCATCGATACGTTTTTCTTTTACACTTATAGCATTCTCGCGATCCGCGACATCCTTGTGGAGATCTCTGATATCACCGTTGATTTCCGCGATGATTGCCTTTGATTTAGAATGCTGATCCTTTAGTTTGGCCACTTCATCGAGGAGATTATCACTCTCCTTCCTCAAAGTGTCGTACTTCGATTGATAAGCGTCTGCTTGTTTCTTCCACTTGTCTGTTTCGTCCCGTTCGAATTTGGCCTTTTTTTCATATTCAATCTGACAATCGATCATTTTCCGATCGTTATCCACCTCTACCTGGCGACAGTACTCACTGAACTCTAGCTTCTTGTCATCCATCTCTTTCATCAGCTGACGTAACAGCTCTTGACGTTCCTCTAGCTGTTGCTTAAAGTCGAGTTCTAGCGCTTGTACAGTGTCCTGCAAACAGCCATCGCTCTGAGTAAGCTTCTCCTCGTAGCTTTCTCTTATTTTGAGCATACTCTCGCGTAATTTAGCGAACTTTTGATACTCCATGAGCATTCGTTCGGAGTACTGCACTGAGAGACTATCCATTTGCTTCATGTGGTCAGCTTTGAGTTCGTCAATTTGTGACGTTATCTGTGTTAGTTCCTCAGCGTGTCGAACTCCTATTTCATCGTTCTTAGCCTTCAATTCTGTCAAAGCTTCACAGTATCCCTTGTGAATGTCCGCCATTTGCTTTTGATCGCTCTCTTCATGCTGACTTTGCTTCTTGTAGAATTCACTCGCTTGATGCTTTAGCTGAACTTCAAGGGTTTTTATTTTATCGATTTTTTCTTCCAGTTCCTTACGAGGAATGAGGACCTCTTGACTTTTCAGCAGATCCTGATCGATGGGCACCATTTTGTCATCGACATTTTTTAACTGCCAAATGGCTAAAGTACCACTTGACGAGGATGAGATGAGTAGAGTACCGTCATACGAAAATCGAAGTTTGGTTATTGCACTGTCAAAAAATGAGAACTTGGTGAAGGGTCCACCAGCCGCATCTGATAGGGGCAGGTGGATATTGTATAAATGGCCACCTTTTGTGGCGGCAAACATCACCAAGTCTGACTTGCTCAGTGCAATATCCAGCAGAGGTGATTTGACGGGCATTTTTATCTCATGGACGACTTTTGAGTTGCGAATCTCTCTGAGAATTCCAGTGTTTGTCGCGGCAAAGAAGCAAGTCGGATCATTTGGAACACATAAGGCGTGATATTCTGTGCCGGGGTGTACAATTTCCTGCAAACGGTGACCAGTTTCAATGTCCCATTGGTACAGTGCGCCATCGTTCCCACCCGTGATGACGGATTTATCATTTCGAGCCCAAGCTACTGTAAAGACTATTCCAGTGTGACCCTAAAGGAAAAAAAAGGATAAAATATTCGAAAGATCTATAGAGACTGATGATATACCTTTAATGTCCTGAGATTCTCTAAATTAAAGACCGAGGTAATGGAGACACAATTCTCATAAGCTGTCGCCATCAGGTGTCCCAAATTCGAAAACTTAATATCTCTTGCGTTGGGAAAGTTATACGTCTTTATGAGCTGCAAAAGGAACACAGTTTAAGACAAGGGACTTATGAGTTGACCCTCGCATATTCCTACATTCAAGTCGTCCATGAAAATCTGCATAATCTTGACCTTATCAATGAAGCCGATGGCAGCATACTGTCCCGAAGCATACAGCTCGATGACAGTGATTTCGATGGGAAATCTCTTGACAAGTTCTACCCTTTCCGTTTGGTAGTTCCAAATCCGTATGGTTTTGTCCTTAGCTGAAATAATGAACTTGTCAACAAATATTTAGTTCTGATGCTGACAGTTACCGCATACATGAAGATACAACAATGGGCCTCCAAGAGCAAACGCAAATATCAAGGATCTCATCGATGTGTATAAGCTCGCCTAGCGTTTGAAACTCCAGCATTTCGGTTTTCAGAGATTCCGGAACGATCAGTATACCTACATAGATTTGGCTATGCCTTGGAGTTACAATGACCGTATCCTGTCTAGCATTGATGGCCATATTAGTGATTTGATACAAGTTCTCCGGGTAATTGGTTGTGGGTATATTCAGGATAGTCTTCCTCTCGTACTTATGCTTCGAAGCCTTCTCAAAGACGTAAACTTGATTGAATATTGCGAATGCTAAACCCTTAGGAAATGCAGTCATGCACACAATTGCTTCACTTTTGATCACCATACCAGCTGTTGGCGGTGGCTCCAGCAACGCCGGATCTTCCATCTCAAGATCGGCTGTAAGGTCGATGGTCTCCACCTCTTTGGCGCGAAAAGTGTTTTTCTTCGAGTTGTTGTCGAAGATGATAAGAACACCTCTATTCGTGCCAACGATCAGGATTTCAGGTGATAACCAAGCTACAGAGGTGGCATTAAAATCTGGCTTAGTATCACCGTTAAATGTGAAGCCCTTTTCGGATCTTTTCAGCAGTTTCATAACTCCATCACCGCACACGGCTACCAAGTTTTGGTTTTGGGGATTACACGCTACAAAGTTGGCTGCTCCATGGCGATTGGTATTGCCCGCACGACCTTCGACAATTGTCCCGATTTTATCGAAGAAGAACATGTAAAGCATTTCATCGGGATAGTCGGTGAGAGCTATAAGCGCCTTGGAGTCGCAGGTGAAGGTGATTTGAGTTATCCTTTTATCTCGAGCTCGGATGGGTAGTTGAAACGTTCGGTGTTTCTTAAAAGCGAGCAAGTCATAGATGACTATGTTGGTGAGGCTAGCAATGGAATGGGATTAGTTGATTAATTGGGTAGAAGGGGGATTATAAGCTTTACTTACCGCTCCTCGTCTTCGTTGGTGGTTACTTCGACCACAGCCATTAACAATCTGCTGGGGTTGAGTGATATTATAGTTGGTGCGGTATTTGGCGGTAGCCTGGAGATAGACAAGATCAGTAATAAGGAATGGGCGTACGTGAAACCAAAGACATAGAATTACAAAATTCCCTTGGAAGATTACAAAATTTGTAGTATTGCCGGTTCAAACATATTACCTGGGGACATAGAGAGACTTTCTGAACCTTCGAAACGCAATAAGGTTTTTCCCAAAAGGGAGGAAACTGTCAACAGGTTAAGTCAGCTAGGTAAGATACAAATTTCAGATGAAACATAAACAGAATCAACAACAAAAACTCTGCGGTCAAGAGTTTTAGAAAAGTGCAGTACTTAAAGGCATCTTTCGTAGCTGTCTCAGTATAACTGAACTTTATACCCCAAGCTTGGCGAGACGTAAAGGTTGGATGGTTGGGTGTTGTAGAACGAGGGTAGACTCTGATTGGCTTCAACGTGGCAATGCCCAGTGGTTGTAACTCTGATTACACATCAAATGTGCTTATTTTTTACTTCCAAGTGGTAACCATCGGGTATTGGTCTCATCCAACCGGATTTGACTTGCTAAACGATAAGTGCGAGCGTTGATAACAAGACGTTAAACAGCAACACTATAACCACCCTGGTCAGAATGGCACGGAGCGAAGATGAGCTTCTTCGACATATTCGGGCAACAGCTCATCTAGAAATCTTAAGAGTAAGTCAGGCCCCTGGCGGATGTACCGAAAGGTCAACGGCAGCGCTCAATCCCGTAGTGGATACTGATGGCCCCGTTTGCTAGGGGTATCTTATAAATTGGAACTGGTCCTCCAGGTTAGGGGTTGTTCTTTGGGTTAACTACCCACCCATGTGTTACGAAGCAACCATTAGCCTCGGAAAGGACTGATATTATTATTGACGAATGTGAGAACATTAAACAGGAGAGGTGCAGGTCTGTGATTTGACGATTATTCTTCTAGTTGAAGCAAATAAACTAATATCGCAGACAGTAAAAACGACTATTGATCTTACGGGATTCAAGATGTACCGTCGAAATGTTTCCGTCAAACGATTACTACTTTACGGAATGAGGATTGTGTATTTTGGATGTCCGAACATTTATCGACTTGGATCACTACCTTGTTGCAGCCAAGTTAAGAATGCGGATATCCACCACGCCACAACAAACCAGAAAAAACTTAATGTCGAAAGACTGCAATCGCAAGAGACCGCCAAGGCCTTCGCGCAACGCGAATCCCTTAACCTCTCGATAGACACCATACCTCCAGCATCTATAATGTCGAAGAATATGACGCAACTGATATGCTAGGAATTGACGGCCTTCCCGCTGAGCTTTATAAAGCTGGCGGAGATGACTTGGTAAGTAACATCCACCAACTCATAAGCCAGATCTGGTCCGATGAAAGTATGCCTGAAGAATGGAACCTCAGCATCGTTTGCCTGATCCACAAAAAGGAGACCCTCTGAACTGCTCCAACTACAGAGGCATTAGTCTCCTCAACATCGCCTACAAGATCCTATCTGCTGTAATCGGAATATGTGAATGCCTGAAACCGTTTACCAACAACCTGATCGGCCCTTATCAGTGTGGTTTTAGGTCAGGAAAGTCACAACCGATCAAATTTTAACACTTCGGCAGATCCTGGAAAAAAACCCAAGATATCCAAATCGATACCCACCACCTATTTATCATATAGTGTCAAATTTCAAAGCTGCATACGACAGCATTTATAGGGACGAACTATACAGAGCCATGCCTAGTTTTGGTATACCGCCCAAACTAGTCCGTTGGTGTAGGATGACGATGTGTGAAGTGTGTAGTGTGATCCAATGCAACACAAATTACGAAAATCAATTACGTAGCATTATATTACCCCAGATACCATATAGTGTCAAATGGCATTCTATCGGCATCGACAGTGATTCATGAATCCGCATCAAAGCTACGTTCCAAAACTTAAGCCTAATATCAAAGATTATAGAACTACATAGAGTACGCATCACAGCTAAAAATTTTGTAAACGTTTCAGACGCGGGTGGTAAATTCGAAGGGGAATTTTCGTCGTTCGTATGCTTCGGCTAGGCCGTTGTTTGATGCCGGGGTAGAAATGGGAGCACTGGGGTATCAATATCAGTACCCCACATAGTAAATTTTTGTTGTATGAGATGCGCACTCTATGTAGTTTTATACTTTTAGCTAATATGTGCACACGCCCCCTACCGACGAGGCCGAAGAACCCATCAAGGACGAGTTTTATGACCTCCTGGATGGAGCCTACGCAAAGTTGTACTTGGAGATTTCAATGCTAAAGTCGGAAAGGAAATAATCTTTGGCGGTTTAGTTGGTTAGCACAGAATCCACGAAACGACAACAGACAAGGGCTACCGACTAATCGATTTTGCAGCAGCTCGTAATACGGTGATAAGTAGCACTAGGTTCCCAAGGCTAAGGATCCACACAGTTAGCTGGCGCTCTGGCGGTCGAACCGTCAACCAAATCGACCATGTGCTAATCGATGCGAGGCAAGCATCCAATATCCTGGACGTGCACACATTCCGAGTGGCAAACATCGACTCTGACCATTTTCTTGTCGCAGCTAAATTCAGAGCTCGACTGTCCAACGATAAGAAGCTGCGAACTCCCAGAAGAAGAAATTCGACGTTGGACGCCTTAGCATACCTGGAGTAGCCAGACCCTACAGTGGGCGCCTATGTATGAAACTCTCCTCTGTGCACTTACCTACCACAGACGCCAACAATCAGCGGTGTCACTATCGCGACATCATCAAGGAGGGAAATCACTGTAGGGTACCAGCCAACCCCGAGAAAGAGCCGGTGGTATGATGATGAATGCGTGTACAGGAAAAATATGACAGAAGACGCACTCAGGAAAGCGCTGCAACGCAAAATAAGGGCACCGAGAGAAGAATAGCGAGCCAATAGAAGTTAGGAAAGGAAGACCCTGGGTAGAAAGCGATCGTAACAACATACGTAGGTTTTATAATAAGCCCTGGCAACTGGCTGCTGGCTACAAAACCGGAACGCAGGCTCTTCGAGACAGCGAAGGAATCCTAACCACCGAAGCGCAGGGACTAGTAGATGTGTTTAAGCAGCATTTTCAGCAGCTGCTTAATGGGCATCATGTAGAGAGAGTGATAGGGCAAGAAGAGAACCCACGTCCAGTCAATGAAGAACTAGTTCCACCACCTAGTATAGAAGAAGTTGGCCTAGCTATAAAAAAGCTTAAGAACAACAAGGCCGCAGGTTCTGATGGCTTACCAGCGGAGCTTTTTAAATACGGTGGTGATGTTTTGGTAGGGAGCATGCACCGAATCATCAACCAAGTATATATATATATATATCAGCTCCATATGCCCCATCCACAAAAAAGGCGATCCTATGTCGTACAAGAACTATAGAGGAATATCCCTGCTAAATGTAGCATACAAGATCCTATTCAACGTACTGTGTGAACGTCTAAAACCGTTCTGCAACACACTAATCGGCACGTACCAGTGTGGCTTCTGGACCGGCAGATCGACTATAGACCAAATTTTCACGCTGAGGCAAATCCTGGAAAAGACCAACGAATTTCAAGTCGAAACTCACCACCTATTCATCGACTTCAAAGCCGCGTATGATAGCATACATCGTCAGGAGCTCTAAATGGCGATGACCGAATTCGTAGTCCCGGCAAAACTGTTTCAGCTGTGTCGCGTGACGCTGGAAAATATGCGCTGCAATGTGCAGTTTGGAAGTAGCTCCTCCGAACTATTCCAAACGTGCACCGGATTTCGGCAAGGAGATGCGCTATTATGTGACTTCTTCAATCTCGTACTGGAGCAGATAGTATGCAGGGCAGGTGTTAACACGGAAGGCACTATTTTCAACAGGTCCGTCCAGCTGCTGGGCTATGCGGATGATATTCAGATCATCGGTCGCTCCCAACGTGCCGTTATAAAAGCGTTCACGGCGATTGAAGAACAGGCGAAATTCGTTGGCCTTGAATTAAATGTGGACAAGACTAAGTAGGTACATGCCACCACCTAGGACAAAACGTCACTATTGAAAGCAGCAATTTCAAGGTAGTTAAGGAGTCCACCTACCTCGGAGTTAACATCAACTCCACGATTGACACCCTATTGAAGATCCGGTGAAGAATTACCCTAGGAAACCGTTGCTATTTCGGTTCGGCGAAACAACTGGGTTCAAAACTCCGAACTCGAAGGACGAAATGTGTGCTCTACAAAACCCTTATCCTGCCAGTTCTGCTTTATGGTGCCGAGTGCTGGACGATAAGCAAGACGGGAGAGCTGATACTGGGCCCCTTCGAAATAAAAATACTTCGGCGGATTTTTGGTCCTGTGCTCGGGTAGGGCGAATGGAGGAGAAGATACAACCGCGAACTCGATGAGCTGTACCAAGATGTGGATGTAGTCCAAAAAGCCAAAACACGTCGACTACATTGGCTCGCCACATCGAGCGAATGTACAATAATGTTTGGACAACTGTAAGCAGCGAGCCAGGGATCGTTGAGGTTGGAAGGCTGCAGTGTCTCAGACAGAGTGTCTTCACTGGTCGGGAGCCCGATAAGTAAGTAAGTTAGTTAAATCTGGGTTAACTCAGAGTTAACTTTGCACAGAAAAACCGGGTCTAATAAATTCTAGTTCTTACTGATTTACATATTTTACGCGGCTTTATATTGTTCTCCGTTGTAAAACTTTCGGAATGATTTTTAGCGTTTTCGATTCTCATTTGAAATGTAAGAAATAGAACTCCCACCTCGCTCTCAAAGACGAAACATTTATGTCGTTTTCCATTGGTAAAAAAATCAATTTTTGTTTTTATCTAGATCTGTCAAAAGACTTATTTTGACAGTATTATTAGGTCTGTTCCCGTACAAAATAATATTTACTGATTCTTACTGATTTTTACTTATTGCCTTTCCCGTACGCAAAAATAAGTCAAATCGACAGGTCACTAGATAGAAAAAAACTACCCCTTCATAAAAATCTATAAAAAAAATTACTGCAGAAATTTCTGTTGGTAAAAATCAGTAAACTGTCTGTGGTATCTAAAAGTGACAACTCGCTTGTTTTGACAGGTGATTTATGTCATTTGTTCTTTAAAAGGCATACAAAATTTATAATTTTACTAGGGTTAACCCTAGATTCATAAACATGGGTCTCACAGACCCTCTCAGTTGATTAATCAATCATAGCATGCGGTGTGAAAGAGATATAAACACGTGCATCTCAGTTGGGTGCTGTAGAACGAGGGTAGACTCTGATTGGCGTTAACTTGGCAATGCCCAGTGTTGCAACTCTGACTACACATCAAATGTGCCTATCTTTACCTCCAAGTGGTAACCATCGGGTACTGGTCTCATCCAACCGGATTTGACTTGCTAAACGATAAGTGCGAGTGTTGATAACACGACGAAAAACAGCAACACTATAAACACCCTGGTGAGAATGGCACGGAAGAATACCCGGCCTGCTATCCCAGGCGAACCTAGATGAGCTGCTCTGACATATTCGGACAACAGGTTGTCTAGGAATTTCAAGGGTTAGTCAGGCCCCTTGAACAGAGATGGTGGCGGATGAACCGAAAGGCCAACGGCAGCGCTCAATCCCGTAGTGGATACTGATGGCCCCGTGTCCTAGGGGTATCTAATAAATTGGAACTGGCCCTCCAGGTTGGGGGTTGTGCTTTGGGTTAACTACCCACCCACAGAAAAAAAACATGGTTACGAAGCAACCAATAGCCTCGGAAAGGACGAATTTTATTGTTGACGACCCTGCTAAACGAAAAAAGGACAACGACGTTCGTATCTGCACCTGGAATGTGAGAACATTAAACAGGAGAGGTGCAGGCGAACAACTAGCGGAAGCCCTAAACTGCTACAAAGCAGACATTACTGCCATCCAGGAAATACGATGGGATGGGCCGGGCAAAAAGAGGATGAAAAACTGTGACATATACTACGGACCGTGTTATAGTGAGCAGAAACAGCGACTATTCGGATGCGGATTTGTTATAAGTGCCAGACTTAGGCAAGAAGTCTTATGTTTCCAAGACATTAGCGAACGCATAGTAACAATCCGCATCAAGGCCAAATTCGCCAACATAAGCCTTATATGCGCTCACGCTCCGACGGAAGAAAAAGATGATATAGCTAAGGATTGCTTCTACGAGCTTCTCGACAAAACATATGAGCGACTACCGAAGTACGATGTTAAAATCGTGCTGGGAGATTTTAACGCAAAGGTAGGAAGAGAAGACATCTTTAGAAGTATTGTCGGAAAACAAAGCCTACACGACAACACGTCTGGTAACGGACTTAGGCTAATTGATTTCGCTACGGAACGAAATGCCACTATAGCCAGCACACGGTTTCCTCACCTCGATATCCATAAGGGGACATGGCGGTCTCCAGATCAACGAACGGTCAACCAAATTGATCACATTGCGATAGATAAGAGGCACGCATCCAGTATTTTGGATGTCCGAACATTCCGAGGAGCTAACATCGACTCGGATCACTACCTTGTAGCAGCCAAGGTAAGAATGCGGATATCCACCACGCCACAACAATCCAGAAATACTGTGAAAAAATTTAATGTCGGAAGACTGCAATCGCAAGAGACCGCCAAGACCTTCGCACAACGCGTATCCATTAACCTCTCGATTAACACCATACCACCAGCATCGAATGTCGAAGAGCAATGGCAACGATGCCAACAGGCCATTAGATCAGCCGCAACTGATGTGCTAGGTTTCTCGCGCCCACCAGCAAGAAACCCCTGGTTTGATGAGGAATGCCGACAGATGCTCGCAGCCAAGAACGAGGCCTACAAGGCTAAGCTGCAGGTGAAGACGAGAGCTGCCATTGAGCTCTATAGGCAAAGAAGGAGGGAAGAACATCGGCTTTTCAGCAAGAAGAAAAAAGAGCAAGAAAAGCGCGCGATCGAGGATATAGAGAGGTGCCACTCCAGGAACGATGTTCGCAAGTTTTACCAAAGTGTAAAGCGTCAAAGCCAAGGATACAAGGCTCGAACAGAATCCTGTCGAGATGAACAAGGAAATATTGTAGTTGAGACACAGTCGATGCTGAGGATATGGAAGAACCACTTCTGCAGACTGTTAAACGGCGATGACGAACAACATTCCGCTGTCAGGCAGAACGAACCATTCAATATTGGCAACGACAGCGAAAACTGCCAACCACCCGACCTGAGTGAAGTGAGGATAGCAATATCTAAACTCAAGCTTAATAAGGCTGCCGGAAATGACGGCCTTCCCGCTGAGCTCTATAAGGCCGGCGGAGATGACTTGGTAAGTAACATCCACCAACTCATAAGCCAAATCTGGTCGGATGAAAATATGCCTGAAGAATGGAACCTCAGCATCGTTTGCCCGATCCACAAAAAAGGAGACCCTCTGAACTGCGCCAACTACAGAGGCATAAGTCTCCTCAACATCGCCTACAAGATCCTATCTGCCGTAATATGTGAACGCCTGAAACCGTTTACCAACAACCTGATTGGCCCTTATCAGTGTGGTTTTAGGCCAGGAAAGTCCACAACCGATCAAATTTTCACACTTCGGCAGATCCTGGAAAAAACTCAAGAAGTCCAAATCGATACCCACCACCTATTCATCGATTTCAAAGCCGCATATGACAGCATTTATAGAGACGAACTGTACAGAGCCATGTCTAGTTTTGGTATACCGCCCAAACTCGTCCGTTTGTGTAGGATGACGATGGAGAATTCTCGGTGCTCCATCAGGGTCGGAAACGACCTCACCGACACATTCGATACCAAAAAAGGATTTAGGCAAGGCGATGCGCTGTCATGTGACTTCTTTAATCTGATTCTTGAGAGAATTGTGCAAAACTCCAAAGCCAACACCAGAGGCACAATTTTCCAAAAGTCGGTGCAACTACTAGCATACGCTGACGATATTGACATCATTGGTAGGACTCAACGTGATGTCATAGCCACGTTTGCTAGTATAGAGAAGGAAGCGGCGAAAATGGGTTTAGCAGTAAATGAGGGTAAGACTAAGTATATGCTGTCAACACGAAAGGACACACAACATCGACGAATTGGACAGAACGTCACCATTGACAGATATAACTTTGAGGTAGTACGGGACTTTGTCTACCTCGGCTCCGCTATTAACTCTGACAACAACATCTCGTCAGAAATTAAACGAAGAATTACTCTTGCCAACCGCTGTTTCTTCGGGCTAAGAAGGCAATTTAGTAGTAAAGCCCTCACTCGAACTACTAAGGAGATCCTATATAAGACCCTGATCATCCCAGTCCTGCTCTACGGCGCTGAAGCATGGACCGTATCAAAAGCGGATGAAGAAATCCTTGGTAGATTCGAGAGGAAAATTCTTCGGAAAATCTTCGGTCCCGTTTGCGTTGACGGGCTATGGAGACGAAGATTCAACCAAGAACTATACGAGCTGTACAGCGACATGCCCCTGGTCAAAAAACTCCGCATTGGACGTTTAAGATGGCTAGGACATGTAGAACGAATGGACACCAATACTCCGGCTCGCAGAGTCTTCGATTCCCAGCCAGACGTCGGACGCAGTAGAGGAAGACCTCGCCTTAAGTGGCGCGCACAAGTGGAAACCGACCTCAACCAACTTGGAGTGCGCAACTGGAGGCAGTTAGCTAAGGACCGGGCTAATTGGAGAGGCATGTTGGTTGAGGCCCAGGTTCATTCCGGACTGTAGCGCCACTTAAGTAAGTAAGTAAGTATCTCAGTACCTTCCTAAAACAAAGAGAGCTTAGTGTCGCGCAACGCGCAAGTTTCGTTGGTGCATAGACGTTTAGTTTTGTTTATTTTTCGATATTTTACATGCAAGGGGTCTGAGGTACGTATGTTTATGAATAGTGTTACAATTTTTTATAGTTGCGTGTTTTATATTTACCTTATAAACTGAACTGAATGTGCGGGAATTTCATAGAAAGGACTATATATACCTCGATATATACTAATCCATATATGTTCTATTATAAATTGCGCACATAGTAATCATTTGTGATTCGAAGACAAACTATATGATAGATGCGATACCATATATGGGAAAGGGCACAAATTCGAACGGAGAACCATTGGCATATTTTTTCGTCAAGAAACTTACGGAAACTCTGCGAGGTAGTAATCGTAATGTGACCATGGATAACTGGTTCACGTCAGTACCATTAGCAAAAGATCTATTGCAGGAGCCATACAAATTAACAATTGTTGGTACAATTCGATCTAACAAGCGAGAGATCCCTCCACAACTTTTGCAACCAAGACCGACAGGATCTTCAATGTTTTGTTTCGATGGCAAATCTACATTAGTATCTTTCAGGCAAAAAAAAAAAAAAAATAAAAACGTTCTTCTGCTTTCCACAACTCACGGAAATGGAATTTTGGCACCGTCTGGTAAGCCAGATATCATAGAATTTTATAATTCAACCAAGGGCGCAGTAGATACATTTGACCAAATGTGTCATAATATGTCTTGCAGTAGGAAGACACAAAGATGGCCACTATTCTCCTTTTTTGGAATACTAAATATGTCCATAGTAAACTCTTTTGTCATCCACGTACATAATAGCAGCCGTAATAAACAAAAACCCTTGACAAGGCGAGCATTTGTAAAGGAAATAACACAGATATTGATAGAGCCCTGGTTGCGTCATCGTCGTGAAGTACCAACTTTGAGGCGATGCCTAAAAAGGAATATTGATGCCATTTTAGGTGATACTTTGCCATGTGTTTCAGTCAACTCCGAAAATCAACCCAGAAAAAATTGTGTTTTCTGCGATTACAAAAAAAAACGTAAGACCAGATTTTGCTGCACCTCCTGTAAACGTCCCATGTGCGGGGAGCACCGCGGGAACTGGTGTCAGGATTGCACCGAGTGAACAAATTTTATAGTTTTTTCTTTTATTTATTTATAATAAATGTTTCTTAAAGTAACCTAGGTGTTTTTTTTTGCAAAAATCTTTATAGAGAGTAAATAAGATAACTTTGAAGGTAAGGGGTCTCACAGACCTATGTTTATGAATGATGTAACAATGAATATATAATGAATTTTTGGTAAGTTTGTCTCTTTCTGAAATAATCTACCCCCACTCCAAGAAATTTGAGAATTTACTAATTTTTACTGAAAAAGTACGGGAACTGACCTATTGTGTTCCATTGGGCAAAAAAAAAAACGATTTTTCATATCTCAGATCAATTTTGCAAATCTGGATTTTTTTTTGCAGATTTACCCATCCTTGCACACACACTAATACAAATGATAGCTTTCAGTTTGACCAAAGTGATTTTCTTTTTGATTTATTAATACATATTTCGGTTGTGAGAAACTATAAATTAAATTAAAAGCAAACAACCTGTCTGACTTGAAACTTGATATCTACACCGACACTAACCTCACATACAATTAATTTCAAGAATCCAGATTTACCAATGGAAAACGCATTTAGATTTCGATTTAAATTTGCAAATATTTCAACTAATAATTAGGGGTATTCATGCAACGTCGGAAAGTCGTCGTAAACGTTGTAAACGTGATAAAATTACGACGTGATAAATGAACTGTTAAAATTTGTATGGGAAATCTTTTCCAACAATATCGGAATTTTCTCACAGGAATTGGGTGCGTAAACTGAGATGGTAAACGTTGTAAACTTTTGAAATGCTATTTCGACATTTAAGCTTAGTACGCTGCTCGAGCTTAATTTTAGCTCCCATACAAAATACTCTCCAAAAATTAGCTGAGCTAAATTTAAGCGAATCCATTTAGCCGAGCGGTACGCTGCTTCAGCTAAAAAATCAAACTTTCATTTCAGACTGTACTGGATGTATCTGTCACAATTTAGCGCGCCCATTAATAGTTCGGGACATTTTCTCAAGCTAAATTTTGACACATCGTATTGTTTTTTTCTGGTGTGCTATTGAGTTGTTGAAATAAACTTATTTTTCAAAGAACAGCTGTTTGTTGTAACACCTATCCACAAAGCACAGCTGTTTGTTGTAACACCTATCCACAAAGCACTGTGTGTCAAAATTTAGCGAGGATTTTAGCTAGTGTTTGGAGAGAAATAGTGGAGAGCAGCTAAAATTTAGTTTCGCTCGAGCAGCGTACTAAGCTTTAATAAGTAACTTTCAAACAAGAAACGTATGCGCTAAACTGAAAAAAAATTATCGAGAACGGATAGAGAACAATAGGAACTAAATTCTATCAATAATTAAATTACTAAAATGAGATTGAATTCTGTGGGTTACCGCACTATTAAGTCGTGAAGTTTTAGGGTCGTTCATGAAACGTCGTCGTAAAATTACAATCTTTCGCACGTAATAAAATTACGACGTTGTATGAATACCCTTACTTAAAAAAACAAAGATAAGATTACATACTTTAAAAATCTCTGCTTGTTTTTCAAATAGTCATGAAATGCCAACACACCTTCCACCGGATAGATGACTTCTTGATTAAAATTAAAATGAATGTTTCCAATGACTTCTGGTCGAATCCCGTAAACATATTTTGGCTCAATGGCAACAGGAACAATGGCGTTTCCCGTTTCCTCCATGTTGTCAAATTGTTTTTTGCTTAATTTGTCCGAGAAATTGTTTTTTTTTCCCGGAACTCTTTTGACTACTTTATCAATGAGCTAAAATTAAATTGATCAAACATAACTGTTCATAGGAACATTTCAATAATCGTCATGACATTCAACTTTTCCATGTTGAGATACTTTTTTCGGTTTGTCGAGCTTTTTGTTGCGTTGCGCAACAGGATGGAGATGAAATGATTACAAATTCTCTTCAGAAGCTTTAAATTGGAAACCAGGAGACGACTTTTAGGGGAAAATATAGGCATACCACCCTAAAAGAGCTTTGGTTCACTGATAGGTAACGGTGAGGTGTATGTATAATAAAGTTGTTCAATTAGAAGAAAATTGCTTGTGTTGCTGATAAAATTGTTTTCGCAACTCAATCATAAATTTTCCGCGGGGATGTTGTTGATATAGACAGCCCAAGGGATGCCGTCGCTTTCGACGTCGCCGGGGTCCGCTCCGCATCAGTGTAGTTGAATCATTCGATTTATTTCCGTTGCTGCGAGGGAAGTCAATGCGAGTTGTGCGAAACGTTCGCCGGGCTTTTGTTAATGATAATCAGTTTGCGGTTGTGTTTGAGTTCATTAATTAAGGTGAATCGGTTTTATGTACAAAGTCGGAAATAAATTACCAAAATTTGGAGTGGGACTTCTCATGAACATCAAACTGATGGACTTTATTTATGATTAATGTCTTATTAAGTGACGAACCTCGTTAGTTAAAAAGATTGATTTTTTATGATTTTGTTTATTTTTTGTTTTTGTTTTTTGTAATGGTAGGTAGGCAAGTCGTAATTGGTTCGATCGGGTACTTTTTGGGAAGAAAAATGAAAATTTTCAACACTCCAATATTGAGTGACATTTTACTAATTTTAACCAAAAGTATATATTCGTACGCTTTTGCAAAAAGCAATGAGAACCGTCAAATTTGAAATTTTATAAAATAGATGCCAAACTTAAATAATTTTTCCACTTCGCAATGTTCTCTATAAAACCTTCTTAGATAAAATAAAAAACTATTGCCTTCGATAATTAAAATCGATGTCTAATATGTTTTCGACAATAGAAATGCACGCACAAATGTCAAAAGTTCATCACGGATAAATCTACAAAATCTTACAGTTCTGCGTTGATTTTGTTGACTTCTGTCAAATTTCTAGGCTTCTATCGTCTGACAGTTTTAAACATATGAGAAGGCTACAATCCGTGCGAATCGTTGAATACCCTATCCCATTCCATCCTTGAAGTAAACATCCTCAAACGTGGGAGTGGCATTTTCACAAAATACTGCTCAGACCGTTTATAAAAATAATTTATGGTTCGTCAAAACAACGTTTTTCTATTGCAAATGCTATGGAGAAGGGTATACAAATTGTATTTTGTAGGAAAACGACCCCACAAAGTGGGCGTGGGCGTCAAAATAATATATGAAAGAGATTTTCGAATTTTACTAAACTTTTGCCGAAATTTTTTTAGTAAAACGCCAACAAAAAGTGGGAGTGGCTAAAAACTTTACTTACTTACTTACTTAAGTGGCGCTACAGTCCGGGATGAACCTGGGCCTCAACCAACATGCCTCTCCAATTAGCCCGGTCCTTAGCTAACTGCCTCCAGTTGCGCACTCCAAGTTGGTTGAGGTCGGTTTCCACTTGTGCGCGCCACTTAAGGCGAGGTCTTCCTCTACTGCGTCCGACGTCTGGCTGGGAATCGAAGACTCTGCGAGCCGGAGTATTGGTGTCCATTCGTTCTACATGTCCTAGCCATCTTAAACGTCCAATGCGGAGTTTTTTGACCAGGGGCATGTCGCTGTACAGCTCGTATAGTTCTTGGTTGAATCTTCGTCTCCATAGCCCGTCAACGCAAACGGGACCGAAGATTTTTCGAAGAAGTTTCCTCTCGAATCTACCAAGGATTTCTTCATCCGCTTTTGATACGGTCCATGCTTCAGCGCCGTAGAGCAGGACTGGGATGATCAGGGTCTTATATAGGATCTCCTTAGTAGTTCGAGTGAGGGCTTTACTACTAAATTGCCTTCTTAGCCCGAAGAAACAGCGGTTGGCAAGAGTAATTCTTCGTTTAATTTCTGACGAGATGTTGTTGTCAGAGTTAATAGCGGAGCCGAGGTAGACAAAGTCCCGTACTACCTCAAAGTTATATTTGTCAATGGTGACGTTCTGTCCAATTCGTCGATGTTGTGTGTCCTTTCGTGTTGACAGCATATACTTAGTCTTACCCTCATTTACTGCTAAACCCATTTTCGCCGCTTCCTTCTCTATACTAGCAAACGTGGCTATGACATCACGGTGAGTCCTACCAATGATGTCAATATCGTCAGCGTATGCTAGTAGTTGCACCGACTTTTGGAAAATTGTGCCTCTGGTGTTGGCTTTGGAGTTTTGCACAATTCTCTCAAGAATCAGATTAAAGAAGTCACATGACAGCGCATCGCCTTGCCTAAATCCTTTTTTGGTATCGAATGTGTCGGTGAGGTCGTTTCCGACCCTGATGGAGCAGCGAGAATTCTCCATCGTCATCCTACACAAACGGACGAGTTTAGGCGGTATACCAAAACTAGACATGGCTCTGTACAGTTCGTCTCTATAAATGCTGTCATATGCGGCTTTGAAATCGATGAATAGGTGGTGGGTATCGATTTGGACTTCTTGAGTTTTTTCCAGGATCTGCCGAAGTGTGAAAATTTGATCGGTTGTGGACTTTCCTGGCCTAAAACCACACTGATAAGGGCCAATCAGGTTGTTGGTAAACGGTTTCAGGCGTTCACATATTACGGCAGATAGGATCTTGTAGGCGATGTTGAGGAGACTTATGCCTCTGTAGTTGGCGCAGTTCAGAGGGTCTCCTTTTTTGTGGATCGGGCAAACGATGCTGAGGTTCCATTCTTCAGGCATATTTTCATCCGACCAGATTTGGCTTATGAGTTGGTGGATGTTACTTACCAAGTCATCTCCGCCGGCCTTATAGAGCTCAGCGGGAAGGCCGTCATTTCCGGCAGCCTTATTAAGCTTGAGTTTAGATATTGCTATCCTCACTTCACTCAGGTCGGGTGGTTGGCAGTTTTCGCTGTCGTTGCCAATATTGAATGGTTCGTTCTGCCTGACAGCGGAATGTTGTTCGTCATCGCCGTTTAACAGTCTGCAGAAGTGGTTCTTCCATATCCTCAGCATCGACTGTGTCTCAACTACAATATTTCCTTGTTCATCTCGACAGGATTCTGGTCGAGCCTTGTATCCTTGGCTTTGACGTTTTACACTTTGGTAAAACTTGCGAACATCGTTCCTGGAGTGGCACCTCTCTATATCCTCGATCGCGCGCTTTTCTTGCTCTTTTTTCTTCTTGCTGAAAAGCCGATGTTCTTCCCTTCTTCTTTGCCTATAGAGCTCAATGGCAGCTCTCGTCTTCACCTGCAGCTTAGCCTTGTAGGCCTCGTTCTTGGCTGCGAGCATCTGTCGGCATTCCTCATCAAACCAGGGGTTTCTTGCTGGTGGGCGCGAGAAACCTAGCACATCAGTTGCGGCTGATCTAATGGCCTGTTGGCATCGTTGCCATTGCTCTTCGACATTCGATGCTGGTGGTATGGTGTTAATCGAGAGGTTAAGGGATACGCGTTGTGCGAAGGTCTTGGCGGTCTCTTGCGATTGCAGTCTTCCGACATTAAATTTTTTCACAGTATTTCTGGATTGTTGTGGCGTGGTGGATATCCGCATTCTTACCTTGGCTGCTACAAGGTAGTGATCCGAGTCGATGTTAGCTCCTCGGAATGTTCGGACATCCAAAATACTGGATGCGTGCCTCTTATCTATCGCAATGTGATCAATTTGGTCGACCGTTCGTTGATCTGGAGACCGCCATGTCCCCTTATGGATATCGAGGTGAGGAAACCGTGTGCTGGCTATATTGGCATTTCGTTCCGTAGCGAAATCAATTAGCCTAAGTCCGTTACCAGACGTGTTGTCGTGTAGGCTATGTTTTCCGACAATACTTCTAAAGATGTCTTCTCTTCCTACCTTTGCGTTAAAATCTCCCAGCACGATTTTAACATCGTACTTCGGTAGTCGCTCATAGGTTTTGTCGAGGAGCTCGTAGAAGCAATCCTTAGCTATATCATCTTTTTCTTCCGTCGGAGCGTGAGCGCATATAAGGCTTATGTTGGCGAATTTGGCCTTGATGCGGATTGTTACTATGCGTTCGCTAATGTCTTGGAAACATAAGACTTCTTGCCTAAGTCTGGCACTTATAACAAATCCGCATCCGAATAGTCGCTGTTTCTGCTCAATATAACACGGTCCGTAGTATATGTCACAGTTTTTCATCCTCTTTTTGCCCGGCCCATCCCATCGTATTTCCTGGATGGCAGTAATGTCTGCTTTGTAGCAGTTTAGAGCTTCCGCTAGTTGTTCGCCTGCACCTCTCCTGTTTAATGTTCTCACATTCCAGGTGCAGATACGAACGTCGTTGTCCTTTTTTCGTTTAGCAGGGTCGTCAACAATAAAATCAGTCCTTTCCGAGGCTATTGGTTGCTTCGTAGCCATGTTTTTTTTCTGTGGGTGGGTAGTTAACCCAAAGCACAACCCCCAACCTGGAGGGCCAGTTCCAATTTATTAGATACCCCTAGGACACGGGGCCATCAGTATCCACTACGGGATTGAGCGCTGCCGTTGGCCTTTCGGTTCATCCGCCACCATCTCTGTTCAAGGGGCCTGACTAACCCTTGAAATTCCTAGACAACCTGTTGTCCGAATATGTCAGAGCAGCTCATCTAGGTTCGCCTGGGACAGCAGGCCGGGTATTCATCCGTGCCATTCTCACCAGGGTGTTTATAGTGTTGTTGTTTTTCGTCGTGTTATCAACACTCGCACTTATCGTTTAGCAAGTCAAATCCGGTTGGATGAGACCAGTACCCGATGGTTACCACTTGGAGGTAAAGATAAGCACATTTGATGTGCAGTCAGAGTTGCAACACTGGGCATTGCCAAGTTAACGCCAATCAGAGTCTACCCTCGTTCTACAACACCCAACCATCATACCCTATCTAAAAACTTTATATGGATGAAATATAGACAATAACACAAACTAAATAACGGGTCCGCCATATAACGTTTTTTTCTCAACTAGTGCTTATTTCCTGAATGGTAACACTTAGCTCATGTCTGATCCGACAGATAATAAGTTTTATCCTTCCGCTGAACGAATATGGTTGCGTATACGCTTGAACAACGCTGGGAAATATTGCAACATTACTTTGAAAATCATGGTTATGTTGCAGAATGTGTACGAAAATTGCTTACGGATTTTGGAAGAAGAGGAGCACCGTCAGCCCGTATGTTCGTTATCTTGTGAAAAAAAGTGAAAGAAACTGGCATCCTCATCAAAAAGCCAAAAACAGTGCGTACAACCGAGAATATTGCTGCTGTGGCAGAAAGTGTGCGTGAAGCGCCATCAACATCAATTCACCGTCGTTCTCAACAATTGAACATTTCGGAGACATCATTGAGACGAATTTTGCATAAAAACCTTGGTATGACGCCATACAAAGTCCAATTGGTTCAGGAGTTGAAGCCAACTGGCCATCCAATGCGTTTTCGCTTCGCTAAGTGGGCCTGCGATCGACTTGCCAAAAAATCATCTTTTCAGATGAAATTACATTTTGATCTTGGCGGGTATATAACAAGCAAAATTGTCGCATTTGGGGCACAGAAATCCCGCACGCATACATTGAAAAGCCGATACACCCAAAACGAGTCACTGTTTGGTGCGGATTTTGGTCCAGAGGCATAATTGGGCCATTTTTCTTCGAAAATGAGCAAGGAGTGGCCGTTACAGTCAATGGTGATCGTTATCGGGCCATGTTGAACGAATTTTTGTTCACAAAAATTGCAGAGGAGGATATGGCAACATTTGGTTTCAACAGGACGGCGCTATGTACCACACAGCCGAAGCTACACTCGATGTTTTACGCCCTGTTTTTGAAGATCGCATTATCAGCCGCAGAGCTGATGTCGTTTGGCCACCTCGGAGCTGCGATTTGACACCGTTGGACTAATATTTGTGGGGTGCCGTAAAAGATAAGTATTACGTCGACAAGCCAGAGACAATTGACGCTTTAAAGGACAATATTCGTGAAGCCATTGGTGAAATACAGCTGCACACAATCGATAATGTGCCTAAAAAATGGACTGATCGTGTAGGCTACTGCATGGCCAGCCGAGGTAGCCATTTGAATGAAATTATTTTCCATTACTAACCGGAAGGATTGTACTTTCAAATAAAAAAAGAAATCTCAGAAAATATTCAGCAGTTTTTTTTATTTAATTTTCAAAAAAAAAAAAAGTTATTTGGCGGACTCTTTATCTTGCTCAGACACTTTTTTTTCTATTTTTTTTATGATTTCATCAGAAAAGGCTTTTATTTAAAAAGTGGGCGTGGCAGTATGTGGGTTTTAAAAAAAATTACACTTGTTCTGCTTCGTCGGAAAGAGAGTCTATTTATCAAATTCCAAAACTCTAGCATGGATGTTGTGGGCGTTTTCTTTAAAAAACGATTTGTATACTCTACGCCATAGGAAAACGATGTTTTTGTCGAACAGACAGATATGATAAACAATGTTTTTCGATTTGTTTTCAGGCGCAAAAACAAACAACGAAGACGGTACAGCTGACCGTTCCAAGAACAGCGGAATTCGAGATTAATTCCGCAGACTTCCCACAGACTTCCAACGATTGGCCTTGCGATTTATTGATTGTCATCGCAAAAGCCAATCGATGTTGGAATAATCAGAATTTGTGGGATAAGGACTTCCTCTCCTTAGAATTATCACTTGATGATCGTCGCTTGAATTACATTGTTCATCAGTTTCTTGATGAACAACCGCCTATATCGTTGCACAATTTCGGATGATTCAGATTCCACAACATGATTATGATCGGTCCCACCTCCAGCTGTAAATTATGCGGCGGAGTTCCTGGCACAGCAAGCGAGTTCAAACTATATTCCTTCGGATAGTTGGTCGCTTAATCCTCGTCAGTCACGCTGTCAACGGATTTGTATGAATGCAGTTGTCCAGCGATTTGACTTTGAATAATGAAATTCAAGCTATCGATGTACTTATTCTTCGCTGCTAGTATTGCCAGTTAAATTTAGTCGAGATTTTTATAATTTTGTGCAACGCCGGGGAACACTTTGGTGATGAATTCCTACTTCGACGATGTGAACTATCAAAAATTTCCAGGGAACGATATCAATTCAGTGAAAACATCAACAGGAATTTGACCATTGTTATCTCGAGAATTCAGCAGCCGATGGGTCGTTCTGCAACGCAACTCTCATGTTCGTGGCAATTTTCAACTTCCTGACATGTCGGATCGATAGCAGTACATTTCGGGAGGACGAGAAGCGTTTGACGAACAGCAATATCATACTCCCACCAAACCTAAGATGGTGTGGGTATGTGATGATGGATGAAAATGGTGGTTGGACGGTTACGGGGATTCAGGTTGATCAGAAGGCGGTTTGATGACAAAATATTGAGCTCTATTCCATCACTTTAGGTCCACTTGTGGGTATCGCCGAAAACCTGTGCTTTCAAGTGCATGCTCCTGCTATATGTTGTTTGATCTTCCTGTTACAAGACCTGTGATCTTCGGCAGCGTTTACTCACCTATTTCCATGCATATTTTCTGCTACAGCTTTACTAAATATGTCGTTGGACCCTGTGCTATTCTGTTTTTATTCCCTTCTCTCAGGAGAGTGCACCTAAACCTATGAACCAGCGTTCCGAAATACTTGCAGATGGTTGTTCACATTGGTTGAGGTCGTTTTTACTTGTGCGCGTTACTTAAGGCTTTGTCTTCCTCTACTGCGTCCGATGTCTGGCTGGGAATTGAAGACTCTTCGCTCTACATGTCCTAGCCATCGTAAACATCCAATGCGGAGTTTTTTTGACTAGGGGTATGTAGTCATGGTTAAATCTTCGCCTCCATAGTACGTCAACGAAAACTGGACCGAAGATTTTTCGGATCATTTTTCTCTCAAAAAGACGAAGGATTTCCTTCCCGCTTTTGATACGCTACATGCTTTAGCGCCGCGCCGTAGAGCAGCACTGGGGTGGCCAGGATGTCCTTAAAAGTGCTATTGAAGTCTTTACTACTAAATCCTTTGTTTAATTTCTGACGAGATGCTGTTGTCAAAGTTCATAGCGAAGCCGAGGTGGACAAAGTCCCCTACTACCTCAAAGTTATATCTGTCAATGGTTACGTTCTGTCCGATTCGTCGATGTTGCGTGTCCTTTCGTGCTGTCAGCAGAAACCTAGTCTTATCCTCATTTATGCTAAACCCATTTTTGCCGCTTCCTTCTCTATACTAGCGATCGTAGCTATGACATCACGTTGAGTCCTGTCAATGGTTTCAATGTCGTCTGCAAATGCTAGTAGTTTCACCGATTTATGGAAGATTGTGCCTCTGGTGTTGGCTAAGTAGGTTTACAAAATTCTCTCAAGAATGGGATAAAAGTAGTGCATCTCCTGGTCTAATCACCTCGTAAATCATTCATCGTTTGGTTAACTGCCTCCAAAGCACGTTTATGCTTGATGAACTCTGTGGAAAATGTTGTCAGCCATTTCGTCCTTGTATTTGTCCCACAATGATCGCAAACAATGAACGAATTTGTTTCGGTGGCGCAGAAACAGTTGCATCAGCGAGCATTGAGTCCCAATTCAGTCGAGCAAATTCGGGCAAGTTTGGCAATCCTCCCGAAAAGTGGCGCACAATACACCATCCACAGTACGCAGGAAATCGAAGGATGTAGGGCCTCTAATGCTCACCAAGAGCAAGCGAAGATAGAAGCATTTTTCTTGGCGTGGATGAACTGTGTATATTCGCCCGAGGGCATCAGTCGAAATGTGCAAATAGCACATTTGCTCAATAGAAAATGACAATGCGAAAAGGACACTTGTCAAATTGCGCACAGCTTAAGTCAACGTATAACTCCATCTATCGGGTTTCCCTTTTTTCCGAAATTTTTCGAGTTTCCCACTAAGAATTCTCTATTTTTTCATTCGAAAAGTCATTCCGAAACAATTGCAGACAAAATTCCATAAAAACGTTACCCCTGTTATAACGTAATTGGCACATTGTCGAAGTTATTTCGATAGAAATAATGAACGCTGATAACGCAGTTTTCTTTATTATGACGTTTATGAATTCAATAAACCTGTTGCCTGGCCTACCAAAATTATATAAATTATTTAAAGAAGATTTTGCAGATGCAAGCTGACATTAAACTCTCTTGTGTTCAACGTTTTGGGAACCAAATCACATCTTGAATTCAAAATAATCCCAAACCGCCTATCTGTGTGTCGTTATAGTAATCTCTCCATAATGGCAAACACAACTCCTAATCCCTTGCGGAAAAAAAAAACAGATTGTTGCGCAAGAGTCGTTTGCCAAGCAACCACAGCGTGTCGGACGGCAATTGGAAAACCTTTTACGTGACACACAAATTTAGTAGTGCGTTCCTTTGACAATTGGTTCGAAACAATAATGGTTCCCGGGCTGTCGGCAAGCGGCAACCCGTCAACAGGTGTCAATTTATAGCGGCATTCTTATGACACCTTACATTAGCTAATTGATGAGGCACAGTGAATTTGCAGTGTTATCGTCCTAATCCAATCCATTAGCCATTAGCCATTTACCCATCTTAATGTGATGTATGAAGGTGCTATGTGGGCAATTAGATGGGCTTGCGTGGTGGGTGTACAATTTGTACATGCGGACGTAATTGATTATTGGGAATATCATATGCAATAAAATTAAGTGAATGTTTCACAGAGTAGGGATATTGTAGTTGACTTCCATTTAAATATTTATGAGCATTTTTTTTAGGACGGAAATGAAATAGCTAGATGTTTTGATAAATCGACCAATTTCGGTCAATTTACAGGATGCTACAAGGACTCGATTAGAGGTTAATTTCAATTGACACTTAGCACTTTACTTTAGTGGGACAGATGATGTGGTAAGAATAATAACTGGGACAAGTGATTAAGGATTAAGCAGCCATGTACGTTGTTGCGTATTTTGATGAATTTAAGCCGACTGGTATACTGATCCAAAAATCGATCTTGTTGGAACATGGCATAGCGAAGTTGATGATGGGCTCAAAGAGAATTTAAGGGTACACCCGTGTGGTGGTATTGGCGTTGCGGAAATATTGTGAAAGGATAACTATCGGGTGATTTTTTAAGCGTAGTTTTTTTTTAAATCGAATAAAATACTAAAATTTGCATCAAATATTCAAAATTTTTATTGTAATCGATAAATAGGACTTTTCCATTTACATTTTTAGACAACTTCATGCAAATGTTGTCCGCGGCTCCGTTTCAAATGGTCCATTCGTTTTTTTTGTTGTTTTAAGTGGCGCTACAGTCCGGCATGAACTTGGGCCTCAACCAACATGCCTCTCCAATTAGCCCGGTCCTTAGCTAACTGCCTACAGTTGCCTTCTTAGCACGAAGAAACAGCGATTGGCAAGAGTAATTCTTCGTTTGATTTCTGACGAGATGTTGTTGTCAGAGTTAATAGCGGAGCCGAGGTAGACAAAGTCCCGTACTACCTCAAAGTTATATCTGTCAATGGTGACGTTCTGTCCAATTCGTCGATGTTGTGTGTCCTTTCGTGTTGGCAGCATATACTAAGTCTTACCCTCATTTATTGCTAAACCCATTTTTGCAGCTTCCTTCTCTATACTAGCAAACGTGGCTATGACATATCACGTTGAGTCCTACCAATGATGTCAATATCGTCGGCGTATGCTAGTAGTTGCACCGATTTTTGGAAAATTGTACCTCTGGTGTTGGCTTTGGAGTTTTGCACAATCCTTTCAAGAATCAAATTGAAGAAGTCACATAACAGCGCATCGCCTTGCCGAAATCCTTTTTTGGTATCGAATGTGTCGGTGAGGTCGTTTCCGACCCTGATGGTGCAGCGAGAATTCTCCATCGTCATCCTACACAAACGGACGAGTTTGGGCGGTATACCAAAACTAGACATGGCTCTGTATAGTTCGTCTCTATAAATGCTGTCGTATGCGGCTTTGAAATCGATAAATAGGTGTCGATTTGGACTTCTTGGGTTTTTTCCAGGATCTGCCGAAGTGTGTAAATTTCATCTATATTGGACTTTCCTGGTCTAAAACCACACTGATAAGGGCTGATCAGGTTGTTGGTAAACGGTTTCAGGCGTTTACATATTACGGCAGGTAGGATCTTGTAGGCGATGTTGAGCAGACTTATGCCTCTGTATAGTTGGCGCAGTTCAGAGGGTCTCCTTTTTTTTGGTCCATTCTGTTCATTCGGAAGGTCCAATTTTGCGTTACTTTTTCGAGCATTTCGGCCTGTATTCCAAAAATTACGCGTGTTATGTTATCCTGTAAAGCTTCAATCGTGTTCGGCTTGTCCAAATAGACTAACGACTTTACATAACCTCACAAGAAATAATCAAGAGGCGTTAAATCGCATGATCTTTCCGGCCACAGGGCCATTTCGAGAGATAAGCTGCTCACCAAATTCATCCTTCAACATTTCCATTGTTACACGAGCTGTATGGCATGTGGCACCGTCTTGATGAAACCACATGTCAACCAAGTTCAACTCAGCCAACTGGGGCAAAACGAAAGTCGCGTACCATGACTCGATATCGTTCGCCGTTGACGGTAACGTTTCTTCCACAGTCGTCTTCGAAGAAAAATGGACCGATGATGCCACCAGCCCATAAACCACACCAAACTGTCTTCGGGATGCTTCGGTAGTTCTTGTATGGCATGTGGCTGTTCATCACTCCACATGCGACAGTTTTGCTTATTTACGTATCCGTTGAGCCAGAAATGAGCCTCATCGCTGAACACAATTCGATAAAACAGCGGATTTTCATGGAGCTGTTCGAAGGCCTATTCACCAAAAATTATACGTCGCGGTAGGTCATTCGGCTTCAATTCTTGCACAAGTTGAATTTTATAGGCTTTCAAACCCAAATCGAAACATAAAATTGTCCAAGTGGTTGAGTAACACATGCCCAATTGCTGAGAACGGCGACGAATTGACATTTCACGATCTTCATTAACATTGGACGCTACGACTGCAATATTCTCTTCGGTACGCATGCGAGTCGATGGTTTAATGTCCAACAAAGTAAATTTGGTGCGAAATTTAATTTAATTTAATTTAAAATAACTGCACGAATTGTTGATTCACCAGGTTTATTATTATGACGACCATAATATGGTCGTAACAAACGGTGCACATTTTTCACAGAGCACGAATTTTGATAATAAATTTCAATAACTTGCAATAGTTGGTCGTTTGTAAGCCTTTCCATGATTAAATGGCAGAGTATACTGAAAACTTTTTACTTTGACAGATGACGTTTGGAACCCATTACTAACCAGTGCTGCCAACCTGAAAAACTTAACTTTTAAAAAATCACCTTTAGGTTAGGTTTGGTTTGTTACTTTATGAGGTAGGCGGTGTACGACTTCTTTCATCACACTCAGGTCAATATAGACCAATTATTATACCCGTTGGGGGTCCATTTGAGCGTGGCACCTTAATTTGATCCGCTACCGTTACCGAGAGAGGAATTTCGGATAAATCCGTGAGGTCATGGAAAAACAATTTTTCTAAAGTTATTTTTCTTAGCCGGCTGAGGCCTGGGTAGTGACACAGAAAAAGGAGGATATCCTCGTGTATTTTTTCATCACCGCGGCATCTACGAAGGTCATCATCTAAAAGATGTATTTTCAGTTTGTGGCTTTTGAGTACCGAAGGGTGTTCAATAAGTATCCCTACTAGTGTCGACACAGATTTCCTGTTTTTTTGTGGGTTCTGACTTTGTCATACTCAGGCCACATCCTCTTGGATGTTTTACACGTGGGGAGTTAGTTCCACCTGCTTTCGTGTTTTTGGCGATATCCAGTGTTTTCCGTCCCACCCGTGATTTGAGGTCACATAGTGGCGGTTGGACAGACTGTTCTGCCTGATCAATACAAGTGGAAGATCCTTTTCTCGCCAGTTCATCAGCCTCTGTCCGCTTGCCAATGGTCCGCCTGACAATGGCTTGTTGTCAGTTTTGCCACTAGCCTTTTACAAAGAGAGGAGACATTAGGACTAATATAATGTGGGTGCAGTGGCCGATTAGGTAGTAAGCTTTAGTCCGCTGGATCCCTATAGTTGAAATTCCGAAATTAGTCTGCCAAACAACCATGATTATAAATACAACTGTTATATGTCGTTCGGAATCGGGGTTAGGCTATTGGTCCCATTTTTTGTGGCTTCACACGTACAAATAAATGAAGGAGCTAGGTTCGAAGCCTTGTATGATTCGCTAATTCCTTATATTTATCTTTTAACCGTGACGCTTATGGAGAGATTAACAGGTAAGCGTATTGCAAAAGTCTGCGTGGCCTTTTGCTTTAACAGAAGTCGCTATGCCTTTCGGCAGATAATGTAAAGCAAGCTTGAATCGAACGTCTAGCCATTACGGCCAAAATTTCACGGTAAGCATACCAATAATACCAGAACAATCGAACAAACTTGGTTAACACTATCCGGGTACAATTAGTGATCATGATCAGGCATGATGACCATTCTTACACCTCTTACACTCTTAAGCCCTTCGATCCTTTAAACTTTGAGTACCATACATTTTCACAATTTTGGGTAATCACAACCAATACGATAGTCCAACAAGCTAAGCTGCGCAGTCCGCAGAGCAGTCACGTCATAAGTGCTCCTATCTACCGTGGCCTCTTATCAGGCTCCACCAAGATCATCCAGATGGGCTTCTTACAACCTGATGCCTGGTAACTCTAAGTTTATTAGTGAAGGGTTTTTCAATAAGAGCGCTACAAACGTTTTTTTTTTAAATAAAACAAAAACGGTTTTGGATATCAATGAAATTCTTTATTCCTGTGAAAGTACGTTCGATGCCATTATGTATGGAACTCGATTTCTTTTGCATGGCCACCACGGGCACGCTTGCAGAAGTCCAGACGCTGAACCCAATTTTCGACGGTTTTCAAGCATAAATCGGCCGATACTGCTGCAATTTCACGTTCGATATTCGTATGAAGTTCATCAATCGTCGCTGGCTTGTTGGTATAGACCATAGACTTGATGTAGCCTCACAGGAAATAGACTTACGGCGTCAAATCGCACGACCGAGGCGGCCAAGCGACTGGACCATTTCGTGAGATAACACGTTCTCCAAGCCTGGTTTCCAATAAATTGATTGTGACATTCGCTGTGTGGCTTGTGTTGGAACCACATGTCCTCCAAGTCCATATCAACATTTTGTACTGTGCCTGTGGATTCAAATTTTTCCACTACACGCTCAATTGTTGATCCGCTAGGACGATTATGACGACCATATTGGACGTAGCGCTCTTAACGTTGAGGCCACTGACTCCGAATTTCGGTAGTGAATTTTAATAATTTCGACTCGTTGTTGGCTCGTATATCTTTCCATCATAAAATGGCAAACTTTACTGAAGAAAAATGTCAAAAGAGCGGTAAGAAATATGGCGTCGTTTGCTGTCCCTGTCGCTCTACTTTTGTAGCGTCCCTGTTGAAAAACCCCGTACAACCAACATCTGAGGTAAGTGATCGGTGACCGCACTTTCATTCACCGCGGATAACAACTTGACGATTTCTCAATTTATTCTATCGAACGTCTTAAACAATCTACTAACGAGGAAGGGCCTGGAAGGTATACCCCCAAAGGTTGCTCTATGCTCAGAAATTTTGTCAAGAAGCTCCAAAAATCGGAATGGAATCTTACAATAGGAGGCTTCTCACATCGACTTAGACTATTGAAGCTTTTATCTCATAACCATTTGTGTGTGCATGTAAACTTTTTGCATGGTGGCGGAACCTACAAATTTCTGCCAGATCCGAACTGCTATTCAAATGAATACCCTTTCTGTAGTTCGCAGATCGTAAAAATGTACTAAAGTTTGCTGGGTTCTAGAGAAAGGGCCTTCGTTCTTTGGCATTACTATAATAATGACCCCGATTCCTCGATTAATAGCGCTCGTGGCAATTTTAACATGCAGAAGAGCCTAGCGACACATTTTGACACCTTAAAACTGTCCCACAGTAGCGCTGATTGGAGATCATTGGTGTCGTATAACATTAAAATAGGCGGACGGGTAAGAATGTGGTAATGTAGCAGAGTCAAGAGCTGAGCCTTATGTCGATGAGCTCTTCCCATGACATACCTGAGAGAAGCATAAAAAAGCAATTTCGACACTTCCATCCGGATCATAAACCCTCCGGAAAAAAAGAAGATGGTGGCAACAATACAAAAATATATTTTATGCATTTCCAAACTCGTTAAATTCTCTCAACTCCTTATTGAGCTCCAAGTTCTCCAATCTTACCGATTCCAGGTTCATTCGTAGAGATCTAATATGATCCTTTTTCTCAGTCCTTCGCTTTTCCACTTCCTGAAAAATTTCCAAATGTAGTGAACAGATTTTAAATAGCCAACCATACGCATACCTGCAATGTCCTGATGAGTTTATTTTGCATTTGTGCGTCCTTCTTCCCAGGAATCCGAAGCAAAACTTCAAAATTTTTAAGTTCCTTGTGTATGCCAGCATTTTCCATACGCAACTCTTCAATTTCACTCAACAAATTCATATTCTCCTTCAAAAGCTTCATCGAGCGTTCTGCCTGCGTTTTGTCCTGGAGTTTCCGTTTACACTCAACTATTGAGTTTTGAATGTATGTTCTCTGTCGATTAAATTCAACTTGTACCTGTGTCTCTAAGGCAATATGCTTCTTTAGAGCTTCATCGTTGGCATACTTCTGAAACAGCATTTTAATGCCATTCCTGAGCTGGTCAGGCTCGTTGATCTTGCCCGCCACATGAAAGATCTCCGTGCAAATGGTCGAAATTTGTTTTTGAGAGTTTTTAGTCAAATTCCGTTGATCTTTGAGATCAGCAACCGTCTGCTGGTACCTATCGGTAAGATTTTTCAATTGCATCTCCAATTGGACGTTGTTTTTGTTGAGAGTGTCCAGAGCCTTTTCCATTTCGGTGATTTTCTTTCGTTTTTCGTTGATTTGGTACTCGCGCGGTTCAATTTGCATTTTAAGCTCGTTGATCCTGTGGCTTAGAACCTGTTTGTACTTTTCCAGCTCCTGATTCTTGTGGAGGATCTCCTGGATACGTTTCTCCTTGACATTGATAGCGAATTCACGATCTGTTACGTCCTTTCGGAGGTCTTCGATTTCGCGCGTTAGTTTACTGATTGTTCTCTGTAATTTGGTCTGTTCCTCTTTTAGCAATTCCACTTCCTCTAGAAGATGTTCCGCCTCCTTACTCATGGTATCGGACTTTTTTTTTAAAACTCCAGCCTTCCCACGCCACATAACCTCTTCGTCCTGTTCTGCTTTTAGTGTATTCTCATACTTTATGACGGTATCCATCATATTCGTTTCGTTTTCTTCAGCTACCTGGCGACAGTAATCGGTAAATCCAAACTTCACATCTTGGATCTCTTGCATTAGATTACGGATCAGCTCTTCGCGCTGCTCTAGCTGCTTTTTGAAATCAGATTCTAGTGCTTCGACGGTGTCTTGCAGATATCCGGCAGAATTTCGCAGCTTCTCCTCGTAGCTGTCTCTTATTTCGTTGCTACTCTGGCTGAAGCTTGTAAACTTTTGATACTCCATAAGCATTTGTTCTGTAAACTGGTCGGATAAGTTTTGTATTTGCCTCTTTTGATCCGCCTTAAGGTCATTGATTTTAAAGGTTATCTCATTCAGTTCTTCGATGTGTTTCTGCTCCAGTTCGGTGTTTCTGGTCTTAAGGGTTTCCAGAGCTTGACAATAGCCCTTGTGTATATCAGCTAACTGCTGGCTTTCGAAAATCTCGTTCTGACTCTGTTGGTATTGGAATTCTGCAGCTTGTTGTAGGATTCTTGTTTCCAGATTGCCGATCTGTTCAATTTTATCATTTAACACGTGACGTGGAATAAGAACCTCTTGACCTTTCAGCAGGTCTTGATCTAGAGGCGATACTTTTCCCTCGATGTTTTGCAAAATCCAAATTGCTAGAGTCCCGCGTTTAGAAGCTGTTATCAGCAAAGTATCATCATGTGAGAACATAACCTTCGTCACAGCACTGTCAAAGAAGCGGTAATTGGTGAAAGTACCACCACCCGCATCAAGGAATGGCAGCTGAATATTGTACAAATGTCCAGCTTCCGTTGACACAAACATCATCAGGTCAGATCTAGCTAAGGCTATCGAAAGGAAGGGTGTCCTGGCAGGCGTGCTAAGTTCACGTATCATTTCGGAATTTGACAGTTCTCGAAGAAGTCCCGAACCCGTTACAGCGTATATTGACAGCGGATCACTGGCTGTACAGCGGAGCGCTCGATATTCTGTTCCTTTTTGAACGATCTCCTGAACTCGTTGCCCAGTTTCGACATCCCACTGGTAAATGGCGCCTTCAGCGCCGCCTGAAATTAAATATTTATCATCCCGTGACCAGGCCAGACTGAGGACGTTTCCATTGTGACCCTTAAACATGAAAGAAAAAAGAAATTAAATGTTAGTTTCATATGAACCACATTGACACAGCGATGTCCACATTGACAGAAAAAGTTATTTTTATGATTCGCTCTAACGTAGCTGTGATTGTCGATGTTGCTAACCTGTTATTCACCATCACCATACAAAACAAACTTCAAATACAAATTACGCTGTTAATGCCGATGTGGTTGTAGTTGCTGCTGTGTCAATGTGTTTCTGCCGTTTACACTTGACATACAATTTGACAGCTTGTCAAGCAGCTAATCTGTCAACTGTCTTTCATGATAAAATCCTACCTTCAATGTTCTGATGATGTTCAAATTGTAAACTGACGTTATCGAGACAAAGTTGTCATAAGCCGACGCCATTAGGTGTCCATAAAAGGAGTACTTCACTTGCGAGCAACGTGGAAAGTTGTAAGTCTTAATAATCTAGGATTCAAAAAATAACTTCAAATTCAAAGACCCACGTAAATGTCGGTTACTCACATTTAAATCGTCCATGAAAATCTGCATGATCCTGAGCTGATCTGAGAAACCAATGGCTGCAAACTGCCCTGTGGTGTTCAGTTCTGTCACTGTAATGTCAACTTGATAGCGCTTAACAAGTTCCACCTTTTCCGTTTCATAGTTCCACACCCTTATCGTTTGATCCTTTGCTGTAAATAAATTGATTATCTCAAGAAAGCCCAGAAAGTTGTCAATTTAACTAACAAGCTGTCATAATGATTGACCTCCAGGAGCAAACAGAAATGTCAACAATCTCATCGATATGTATGAACTCGCCAAGTGGTCTAAACTCAAGCATATTTGTCACATCACCAACCACCAAACCTTTCAAGTCACACACGTAGATTTGACTATGCTTTGCTGTCACAATAACAGTATCTTGCTGAGCATTGACAGCCATATTTGTGATTTCATACAAGTCTTCTGTGTAAATACCTTTTTGAAGCTTTATAACAGCCAATCGTTGATATCGGAATTTTGACACTTTTTCAAAAAAGTACACCTCATTGGAAATCGCATAAGCTAAGCACTTTGACAGTGCCACCATACAAGACACTGGCGCATTTATGTCTGTTGAATCTGGATGATCTGGAGGTCCACCATCAACATCTGGATCTTTCGAAATGTCAATGAGATCAATGTCAACTGCACTGAAGGACTGCTTAACTTCTCCATTTTCAATGAGCACAAGTTTGGTTTCTTTCAAGCCCAACATTAACGTTTCCATTGACAGCCATGCCGAGCATTTGACAGACAAATTAGTTTTGATATTGGAGCTTGTTGTGAAACCTATGTCGGATTTTGACATCAATTTTAAAATGCCTTCACCACAAACGGCCACCATACTGGCATCTTGGACATTCGCTGCAATACATGTTGCTATAGGCCGCTGTTTGGACTTCGCTTGGCATACCGGGCTTTCGACAGTGGTGCCGCCTTTGTCGAAAAACATCATATAGAGTGTTGCGTCGGGATGGTTTGTGAGTATGACAATAGCTCTAGAATCGTGTACAAAGATGATCTCAGCTATTTCGTTGTTTAGGGCATCGCTGGGCATTTGGAAGTTACGGCGTTTCTTGAGCGTGGCCGTGTCGTAAACGGATATGTTTGTGCAGCTTTAAAAGTATAGATTTATATGATCAAAGGGTAAACATTTTGTGTTTTGAAGACTTACGATCCATTGGCGGGGTGTGTTGTTACTTCAACGACAGCTATGAGACGTCTACTTGGGTTGATGGATATCACTTTTGGAACGGTTCTTTCAGGGAATCTATGGAAGTTAAGAAAATGATTGGATTTCAATGATAGCATTTTCTGAATGCATTAAAGCCTTTAGTCTGGCGAACTGCGGTTCTCACAGGCTTCAATAGCTAAATTTGGACAATCAAAGCACTACGACCTCGGAGTAAAATATCTGTCAAATATATACACATGGCCCTAACGAAGCTGAAGAAGGATCCATAACTATCTGGTCGAAGGATCGGCAAAAGAACAGATCTTCTCTGAGTTAGTAAAACCCATAAACCTTTAACAGGGCTGTCGAATAATTAGAAGATGTACCTACTGAACTACTACATCAAAGCATCAAAGAAATGCAATGGTAGTCTCTGTTACGATCTAAAACCAGTCGGAAGACATAATAAGGATACGAAACACACACATAAAATAATTAATATGGTAGGTTGATGACCTGTAAAGGCCATAACTTAAAAAAGTTACCTATATTAACCACATCAATAACGTTGTAGACTACAACAAGGCCCCCAAAAAGTAGCCTGGGTTAAAATGATCTAAGGACAAAATTGTATGTTCGAATTTTCCTAATTTATTTTAAGGAAAATATCCCTAAAAAGTGGGGGTGGTACAAAACTTCATACTGACGATATAAAGATATTTAAAAACCACTAAATATCTTGGTCAGACATTTTTCCAAAATTCCTTACGGTTTGACCAAGAACAGCGACTGTTTTAACGAACCCCAAATTCCTCGAGCTTTGACAAAAAGTCTTCAGAAGTAAGGCTGAAGAAATTCGTTTCCAAAGTTCACAATCTCGAACAGTGTAAAAAGAAAGTATCAAAGCAATAATAAGAGCAAGAAGTTGAAGGATCGAAAAGAGCTCTCACGTCAAAAAAACCTATCTCAAGGAAAATAGAGAGGGGCCGGTGAGATTCCCCTTCGGGTAATGGGTCAGAATATATCCGGATGTAAGGCATGCCTATCGTAGAAGGCGACTAAAATCGACTCCGTTATTTTGCGTGTTAAATTTTGTTTTAAAATTTTGACTTCTCCCATAGTATTCCTATTACCAGAAAAAAAATAACACAAATTAACAGCAACCGTATTAGCCCAAGTGGTAAGACGGTCAGCAACATTGACGAGAACATTCTTGAAAGTCGTGGGTTCAAATCACGGCAAGATCTCTTTTTTTTTTTTTTTTATTTTTTTTTCTCTGTTCTCAATTTTCCTCACATAAAGCGTTGCTTTTCGACCATAAATATTATTGTATCTTTTTTTTCAATTGATAAATTCAAATTGAATTTTTGCAATAAAAATGGATTGTGGGGCTCAAAAATGCGTTGAAACAAAAAATTCCAATAACGCTATTTTTGCCTGTTATGGACCATGTGGAAAAATGTTTCATGCGAAATGCGTTGGATCTACTAACGCATTTATGGATAAAATAAACGCAACTGAAGGCGCTTTCTGGTACTGCATTGCGTGCCGTAAGTTATCCATATCAAGTCTTGCTTTTAAGATGTCGGCTTTGAAAGCTGACATTGTTAAGCTGTCGAAAGGCTTTAAGGACTTGTTAGTCAATTTTAATCATGCAGTATCCACAGTGTCTGCATTTTCAGACCCATGTCTGACCGTCGACGCTACCACGTCTACAGAGCCTTTGCAAACATTTGACCATAACACTTCCAAAGAAGAAGCTCGGTCCGTACAATCTGTCGCGTCCCATGCAGCCACTGATAAAGTTGTCACCATCAAAGGAAAGCGTAAGCGTGACACCAACTCATCAACGGCTCATCCGAAAGCTAAACGCTCTAATCTCAGAAGTCAGGATCAAATCAAAAATAATTTGGTTCCAAATCTGTCAGTTGGGTCGCCTACAACCAATACTTCTCCTACTGCCCCATCATCTAGTGTAGTTCCAACAGTGACTGCATCTGCTTCATCAATTGAATCGATACCTAAACCTAAATCGATCTTTATATCACGCCTGAAACCAAGCACTTCCTCTGAAGACGTGATTAATCACTTATTTTCAAAAAATCTAGTCCCTACAGGTACTTCTATTAAATGTACAAAAATTAGTAAACAGGATAGTTTCGTTTCCTCGCTTAAAATAGTAGTACCTCCAAATGTATTTGATAAAGTATGCGACACTGACTCATGGCCTTTAAACACTATTGTCAATGAGTTTAGGCCACGTAGAGCTAAACGCGGAGTTAACTCAGCATCAAAAAACTCTACCGACTGTCCCTCTACTACCAAAATGTAAGAGGGCTCCGAACAAAAACTAAAACATTTTTTCTTAATTCCCAAGCCTTTTCTCATGATATATTCTCCTTGACAGAAACGTGGCTTAACGCCAGTATACTTGACTCGGAACTCTTTAATCATGAGTTCTCAGTATATAGGAGTGACCGCCATATAAATGACCTAAAAGCGCTTGGTGGAGGTGTTCTTACTGCAGTTCGCAGTCATCTTACCTCTGAGAAAATAGTATTTCCATTCCCTCTTAACATTGAAATAATCTGTGTTAAGATAACAATCGGAAATAAATATCTTTATGTTGCAAATGCGTACATTCCTTCATATCGTCTATGCATTCTGTATTCTGAGCTATCGAAGGCTTTACAATACATCTTTGACTTATCTTGTTGTGACAGTACTATTTTGTTGCTGGGCGATTTCAACTTACCACACATTGAATGGGTGCCTTCAGAGGGAGAACCTCATTTTATACCATCAGAAGTTTCTGCACAGCAAGAGCTATTATTACTTGATAACATTTTATCATTTGACTTACAGCAAATAAGCTGTATAAAAAATCATAATAATCGAATTCTCGATTTAGTTTTTTCTTCTGACTCTGTTAGTACTGCAGTATTAGAATCTACTACCAGCATTACTAACTTAGATAAAAATCATCCTCCACTAGATATTTTCATTGACATAGGCGGACATCTGTACGAAAACGCTGACTCGTACGATCGTTCGTACTCTTTTGACTTTCGGAAAGCAAACTTTCAAAGGCTTTCTGAAGAAATTATTATTTCTAATATGAAGATTGACGGCTTCTCCAATTTAGAAGAAGCTGTTAAAAATTTCTATTTTATAATGAAAGATTGCATGGATAAAACTATCCCAGTCAGGCATTCTAAAAATGCCCAAGTCCAGCACCCATGGTACACGAAAGAGCTTAAATCTCTTCGAAACAGACGAAACCGGGCCTGGAATAATTTTGTTAAAAGCCAGAATCAATACGACTATGATAAGTACTTGAATTACTTTAATGAATTCTCTGCGATGTCTAGTAGTTTATATAATAGCTATATAGTCAATATGGAGAACGCTCTTAAAAGTGACCCAAAACGCTTTTGGGGATTTGTCAATTCGAAGAGAAAAACGGATGGATACCCAGCCAACTTCTCTTCCAATAATTCAAAAACATCGAGCTCTCTAATTGTGTCAAACTTATTCGCAGAGAGCTTCAGTAAATCATTTATTGATACCCCTCCAGTCTTAGACGAGGATTATTTCAGTTATCTCAATGACTGTCCTCAAGTTAGTTTCAGCAATGTTACATTTGACGATGAGACACTACTTAAATATATATCTTCATTAAACAATGATTATTCTGCAGGGCCCGATGGAATCCCACCAATAGTCGTAAAGCAATGCAAAGATGCTCTTTTGCCATACCTTAAGTATATATTTGAAAGCTCCCTTGCCACAGGAGTATTCCCAACCCAATGGAAAAGTGCATTTATAACACCTGTTTTTAAAAAAGGCGAGCGAGGAGATATCTCTAATTATAGACCTATCTCTAAACTATCTTGCATTCCTAAGTTATTTGAACATATTATTTGTGATAAATTAGTATTCCTGTGTCGAAACATTATCTGTGAAGAACAGCATGGCTTTGTTAAACATCGATCCACTGTAACAAATCTATTGACTTTTATGCATCATTGTTCCAATAGTTTAGAAAATAAAAAAGAAGTCGATTGTATATACACTGACTTCTCCAAAGCATTTGACCAGTTATCACATCACACCATAATTTTTAAACTTAAGGCGTATGGATTCCCTCCAGGTTTCATAAATTGGGTTAAATCATATCTCTCATTGAGAACATACCAAGTAAAATTTAGAGGTTCCAAGTCCAACCCTTTTGTTGCTCAATCTGGAGTACCTCAAGGAAGTCATTTGGGACCAATTTTATTTATACTTGCAATTAACGATGTAAAAGCCTGTATTCGAGATAGCAAAATATTGATATATGCTGATGATATGAAGATTTTCAAATGTGTAGGAGATTTAAACGATTCGCTTTCACTACAAACTGATTTAAATAGTTTTACCATATGGTGTCTTAAAAACGGTTTGAATCTGAACCCTACAAAGTGCCAGCATATGTCATTTTCACGAAAACGCGCTCCATGTAATTTTAAATATACTCTGTCCGGGCACACTCTCTGTCGTGTAGACAGTTTTAAAGATCTTGGTGTTTATTTTGATCCCAAAATGGAGTTTAATAAACACATTAACGTTATCGTCAATAAATCCAACTCCATGTTAGGATTTATAAAAAGGTGGTCAAAAGAGTTTACTGACCCATATGTCACTCTTTCACTCTATAATTGTCTAGTTCGCCCTCACTTGGAGTATGCCTCACAAGTTTGGACACCCTTCTATGTAGTTCATTCGAATAGAATTGAATCAGTCCAACGTAAATTCATAAGATTTGCTTTGAGAGGACTTCCATGGGATGATCTGCACAATTTGCCTCCGTATAGGTGCAGAAGTAAACTGCTGCAACTATTGCCTTTGTCTCAACGTAGACTTAACAATGACATGGTTTTCTTACACCAATTATTATCAGGACAAATTGATGCTCCTGATCTTTTAAGTGCCATTGGTTTTAATACCCGGGGAGGTTCCTACAACCTGCGTAGATTAAATATATTACATATACCTAATCATAAACAGAACTATGGTATGCATGAGGCCATTAGTCGTATGAGTAGGGTATATAATAAAAATAATGATGTAGTTGAACTACATGTTAGTAAATGTAGTTTAAAAAATACTCTGCGAAATTGTATGCTAGAGTCATAATAAGTGTATGTAAAATTGTTATATAGCTAAATTGTAATTTCATCGTTTACTGACTTTGTTAGTGTTGTCAAACTTAATAACTTCTATGTTCTGTTATGTCCCACTAACAAATGCACTAAATGATGAGCCTGTGGATGCATATTATATGCTGTGGCAAATCTCTGCTCGTAGATGCTGCTTGTATTAAGCTCGCTACGACACAGATCTGATAGTGTATTTATAAAGTGTATACAAATTAAAAATTAAAATATTTTTGGATAATCATATTCTTAAATTCATAAGCTTTCTTTTGACACCAACTCGCCAATGATTGAATTTATAAAAGAACCGCAAGAAGTAAAAGAAAATTTCCAATGATGTTCTTCAATGATAGCTATAGCTGGGCCCTTAGCCTGGATAGAAAATGTGCTACCAAACCTATTTTTCTAATTGCTATCGAAAAAGATTGTCGAAAATGCTTAAAATGGCTGCCGGTACTACATCCGGTAATCATACGCTGCAAAATAGGTGGGAAATCAATGGCGCAAATTTATAGTCGCTTAAAGTACACTTTAAAATTATTTTATCACGTACTAACACGTTTTGATAATTATAGTCGTCAAAAAGTCTACTTTAGCGTTATCACTCTGCATTAAAGTTAAAGCAACCGAAACCTCACTTTAAATATTTAATGCAGAGTTAGCGTTCTGTCACTTTTTAGGTGAGTTTGATTTAGAGGCCTCAGGGGAATGTCCATTAGCATACACTAATTAGCGCCACGTTAAAAAAGTGTCTATTATTGAAAATATGTTGAAGCAACCTTTTAATTTAAAGTACCTGATAACTAGTGTGGAGTTAAACCCTTAAACATCGATTGACTATAAATTTGCGCCAATGTTTTATGAAATAATTTGATGTGAAAATATTTTTATCTTTGCTTTGAATATAAAATCAAATCACTACAATAAGTGATGTTGAGGGGCACGTGTGTCAGTATCAGTGGTGCCAGATCACTTGTTAGCGTTTTTTTCTCATGTTTACCTAAGCCTGTATAGATTTAGAAAAAAAAAATACACCTATTGTTGTAAAAATTGAACCTGTGCGTAAGGATTCCAAATTAGTTCCCCAGTGCAAGCGCTGCCAAGTATATAATCATACGCAAAGCTATTGTCAAAATGAACCGCGTTGTGTAAAATGTGCCGGAAATCATCTGAAGGAAGATTGTATGTCAGAAAAGAAGACTCCTGCTAACATCTGGATTTTATCGCGACTGCGAAGTAGTGAAAGAGTAGTTAACGACGACACAAACTACGCGGGCATCAGAAATCCGTTCGGATCTTGTACATTCAAAACAAAATGAACAAACGTATGCCCAAGCTGCAGTATCTGATAACACCCATGGACGGCGTTTTGTCATCGGAGGCTTGGAAATAACGGGTGATTTTTTAAGAGGTTTAGAACTTTTTTTTAAAAAAAAAACACAAAAATTCGAAAATTCGAAAAATGAATGAAATATTTATTTGAATCGATAGTTTGAACCTTGCAATTTAATGTTTAAAGATAATTTCATGCAAATGTTGACCGCGGCTGCGTCTCAGGTAGCCCATCCGCTGAGTCCAATTTTGGCATACTCTTTCACACATATCGGCCGGTATCTCACGAATGAATGCATGGATGTTGGCTTCCAGTGCCTCAATCGAAGCGGGCTTGTCCCTATAGACATTAGCATTGACATACCCCCACAAAAAATAATCTAATGGTGTCAAATCGCACGATCTAGGCGGCCAATTGACCGGCCCGAAACGTGAAATTAACTGTTCACCAAACTCGCCTCGCAATTGCGCCATTGTTTCGCGTGCTGTGTGGCATGTGGCACCGTCTTGTTGAAACCACATATCATGCAAGTCAAGAACTTCCATTTCGGGCAAAAAAAAGTTTGTTCTCATCGCTCGGTAGCGTTCACCATTGACAGTAACGCTGCGATTCGCATCATCTTTGAAGAAATATGGCCCAATAATGCCGCCGGCCCATAAACCGCACCAAACAGTGGCTTTTTCGGGATGCATTGGTAGCTGTTGCAATGCTTCTGGCTGATCTTCACTCCAAATGCGGCAATTTTGCTTATTTACGTACCCATTCAACCAAAAATGAGCCTCATCGCTGAACACACTTTTTCGATAAAAAAGCGGATCCTCGGCCAGCTTTCCAAGAGCCCATTCACCAAAAATTCGGCGTTGTGGTAGGTCGGCTGGCTTTAGTTCTTGCACCAGCTGTATCTTAAAAGGCTTTACGCCCAAATCCTTCCGCAAAATTTTCCACGTAGTGCTGTAACAAAGGCCTAACTGCTGGGAACGGCGCCGAATCGACATTTCGCGGTCTTCTGTCACACTAGCTGATACGGCCGCAATATTTTCTTTACGCACAGTACGTAAACGTGTTGGTGGTTTAATGTCCAACAAAGTAAATTTGGTGCGAAATTTGGTCACAATCTTCCGAATAGACTGCTCAGAAGGTCGAGAATGCCGATCATAAAATGGAAGCAGCGCGCGATGAACATTTCGAACCGAGCACGAATTTTGATAGTAAAATTCAATAATTTGCAAGCGTTGTTCATTTGTAAGACGATCCATGGTTAAATTGCAAACCAAACTGAAGCTGTTTGACAGTGACACAAGGTACTAAACACACGTCAGCTGTCAAAACCAGTGTTGCCAAAACCAAACCAGCTAAAAAATCACCCGTTATAAACGTCGGATTTCTTGTAGAATTGGGCAAACCTCTATGAAATGGTTAGTATTTTCTACTTCTCGTCTATTGCAAAGATTACACATTTGCTGTTGGTTGGCTCTATGAGGAATACAGTTTAACTTCAATATTTCAAACCTGGTTCTGAAAATGGTTCTTATAACTTCAGGCGTGAATTTGGTTTTGAAGTAGGTTTCTGCAGTTAACAATTGGTGGTTTAGGTTTAATCTGGATGCTGATGATGATGCTCTCCTTAGGTGCTGGTCATAAATATTGTCATCAACGTAATCTATGATCAAAGCAAATATATTCTGCCATTACAAAAAAAATACAAATTTTTGGCGCAACAGGCTCGTTAGTACCCAGGGCCTAGCTTTCTCACAACCATTCATGTGTACTTCTTGCACGATGGCGGGACCTCCTTTTTTATGCCGACTCCGAACGGCTACGTTGAGTTAAGCTATTCTTGACAATTGATACTACTCGGATGATTTGTCAGTTCATCACGAGAGGAGGGCCAGTGAAAAATCATTTAGGTGTTGCTACGGCTGGGAATCGAACCCAGACCTTCTGCGCGGCAGTTCATCGCACTAACCATCGCGCCACTGAGCCCTATTCTGCCATTAGCTTACATTATTTGCTGATAGAGATACCGCAAGATTTTGTGATGACGCCATCTGATATTCCCTGAATGGAGAAGCATTGGACTGTATTAGTTGAACTAAAATTGATTTGTGGAGACTGTTTCCACTTTTCTTCATCACTCTTATCAAATAGTCCGAATGAGCTTAGGCAGCCTCTAGGCAGCTTCTAGGAAGGCGGCTCGCGCTTAAGTTAGGCGGCCTTTAGGCAACGTTGCCTAAATGTGAAAATCGATTATAAATACCGATTTTGCACTTAGGCAGTACTTAAAGGTTACCTAAAGTTAGGCAACCTCTAAAATGCTTTTATAAATACGGCTGTTGATAATTAGATGATAGATCAACATCTTGATTCGCGAAAAATTGAGGCCACATCAAGTTAAGAGCCAACTTAGCTTCACTACATTTTTCTTTCACGTGTTTGCCGAAGTTTAAGTTAGATGTGAACAACACTCCGAAGTACGTACATCATCAATCCGCTAGTTGTTCAGTCGCCACGTTTCCTCACGCAGTCTTCTCCTTTGACGGCTCTCAAAGATAATTATCTTCATTTTTAGGACGTTGATATGGAGATCCCATTTCTCACAGTACGATTAAAGTCTGTTTATATGGAGTTGAAGCGTAAAGGGTTTCTCAGCCAACAGCACCAAGTCGTCAGCGTAAAGAAGTACCTTAATGAGGATTCCGGCAAAGCTTACGCCATCGCCACCAGTGAGAATATTACATATATCATTAATGAACAGAGCGAATAGAATAGGGCTCAAAATGCAAACCTGAGGAACACCTGCAGATGTATCAAACCAATCTGACAACTTAGTACCATCCCATACAGTTGCACTGGATGAAGACAGAAGTTCAAGATACAAAGTTAAGAACTTAGTAGATACTACGAGCGACGCCAGTTTATAAGTCAAGGCCTGCCTAATGACTGTATCAAACGCTGCTTTGAAATCAACAAGACACACATACAACTTCTTGTTCTTTTCATTTGATGAAAATTTGATCCATAGTTGAAAATCCCGAGCGAAAACCAGCTTGCTGAGGCGATTGGTATCTTCTATCCAATTGGAGAGTCTTGTAGCGAAGATCTTTCTAAGAATTGTAGCGAAGATCTTTCTAAGTGAATAGATATTTCCACTGTAATTGCCCGCCAATCTTGCATCACCTTTTTTAAATATAGCTCAAATAAGGGCTTTTTTAAAACTAGAAGGCACACATGCATCGCTGTAAATCAGGTTGAAGAATTTCACTACATATTCCTTGAGCTGTTTAGTTTTAATTTTATAAAATTCTAATGGAATACCATCACTACCCGCAGCTTGGTTGTTCTTCATAGTTAGCATAGATGATTCCAGTTCTCTTGTAGATATTTGAATATCGAGTTCAGACACAATAACGTTTTGTAATGCGTAATCAAAAGTATTAAGGTTCTCCTCCACTGACAATAGAGTTTTAAAATGAGCAGCCAGAGTTTCAGCATTGCGAGCGTTACTTCGGTAACGCCTTCCGAGTTCACGAACATTACACCAGAAGTCCTTCGAGTAAGAGTATAGTAATTTGGTTGCCAAACTTTTTAGGTATTTTTTAACGGAACATAACTGCTTAAATTCTTTGTTGGCACGTACGTACATATTGAAAGCAATAGCGTTTGTCGATCTGAATAGTTTCAAATATGTGAAAAAGAGCTTTTGGAGATTTCTACAATCTTTGTCAAACCATTTACTTTTGGGCATGAACGAGACGTTGTAAGTCACAAGTGGAGCCGACGTGAAATTAATGACTCTTGCAATGCCCTTCCTCAATTTGTTGAACATTGGACAATGCCAGAGTCGGAAGAAGACTAAAGTGGCGATCCAGGAGCGTTTTATAACGGTGAGCTTTGTTCTCAATCCACCTTAGTTTACCGAAATTGTCTGAATTTGTTTCCTGTAGAGCCTCATTGAAATGCGTTACAACTGATATTGGCAAGTGCGCTGAAAAATTTGCCATCAACACCTGGAAGTCCTCTACCAAGTTGTACCATTCTCCACTTATTGCTCAAAATTCGATTACTGATTGTCCTTGCTGCTTATAAATTTAAGCTTACCACAACTGTCACCATTTGACACCCCACTAACTAAATGTCTCTACATTTTAAATGCGTCAATTATATTAGAGTACATACCAAGACAGTGGAAAGTCGCGTAAGTAATTATGGTTCTAAAACCAGGAAAATCACCGAATGAAATAAAATCTTACAGAACTATTTCACTTTCACAAGTTTTGAAAGGATATTACCCGGGCGCTCACACCCCATTATTGTTCAGAAACGCCTTTTACCTGACCATCAATTTGGGTTTAGAAGTAAACATTCGACTGTGGACCAAGTACATCTAATTACCGATGTAGTTGAGAAGGCTTTCAAAGAAAAGAAAATTTGCTCAGCCGTATTTCTTGACGTGTGGCAAACTTTTGACAAGGTTTGGCATAGAGGCCTTCAATACAAATTAAGACAAGTTCTGCCTGAATAATTATATAAAATCCTCGTGTCGTATCTTTTGCATAGACTCTTCCGTGTGAAACTTGGAAACGAATATTCAGAGTTCAAAGAAATAATGGCAGGAGTACCCCAAGGCAGCTTCCTTGGACCACTCTTGTACCTCCTATTTACATGTGGGATATCACAAACGATACAATAGTTGCAACGTTTTCTGACGATACTGCTATACTAGCAGTTGGGACAACAATAGAGGAAACAAATATGAAATTACAAGACGTTCTTAACGAGGTTAATGAATGGACAAAATCCTGGCGGATTGCACTTAACGAGAGCAAATCGATTCATGTAGATTTTTTGTATAAACGGACAAGCAATTTCTAAATACGGTTCGAGTCCCATTTGCAAATGAAGCGAATATATCGGAATGACAATCGATGCAAAATTAAAATGGAAGTCGCATGTAAAAAGAAATGCGAAGAACTTAAAAATAAATACAGAGAGCTGTACTGGTTGCTCGAAAAATATTCGAAGCTTAACCTTGATAACAAGCTGCTATTAAACAAGCAAGTACTACAACCTGTTTGGACTTATGGTATATAACTATGGGGCTGTACCCTGTGAAAGTGAAACGAATCTAAACATTTTACAAACCTTTGAATACTAAATGTTAAGATTATTCGTCAATGCGCCGTGATACATAAGGAACGAGGATCTACGCAGAGATCTGGGTATTCCCGCGGTTAAAGATGAAACGAAAAATTCTGCACGAAAACATAAAAAAACGTTTATTCGGACACGTTAACACAACGGTCCTCCAAATTCTTGACGAAACAAATTTATCGTCTTCAAAGAACTAAGCCCTTGGATTTGGCCCGATAATAACAAACCGCGCTGTAAATTGTAAGGAGGAACTCTCAAAGGAAAGTTACCTGCCAAAAATTTCATTACTCGTGATAAAAAAAATTGCTAGATAAGTCGCATCCTTAGTTGCAATACAAATACAAAAAGGGTGGTGATTTTAGCGAGTAAACATCTCACACTACTTTGGGGACGTGCTCATCGTATCTATGAAGATTTTCAAAAGCCGACGAAAAAAAAAATTATTGGACATAAGAACGCCGTTAACGATGTTAAGTACTCACCAGACTCGAAGCCCATTCGATGTCTTTCGACAAATTCGTGCGTCTGTGGCGTGCCCATGTTGGAGGGTTTATTACCACATTCCGGGGACATGTCCAGGCAGTATACACCCTAGCATGGTCAGCTGATTCGAAGCTTCTTCAAAGTGGAAGCAAGGATTCCACCCTGAAAGTTTGGAGCATTCAAACAAAGAAATTCGCACAAGAGCTGCATGGTCATACGGACGAGATCTGAGTAGATTGGGCTCCCGATGGATCGCGAGTAGCCTCAGGTGGAAAGGAAAATGTAGTTAAGCTGTGGCAGTTCTAATAAGGAATAAACGCCTAATTTATTGTGGACAGATCAGAAGGGGTGAAATATCTCTTACATCGATTTGAGAAACCTAGACATTTCGCTGAGTTTTTAGCGACTTCGAATATGTGGTCGTTCCAACGAAGGTCGTTATTAACACACATACCAAGCATGGACAGTTTTTCGTTTCGTTTTCGACGATGAAAGTGCCATTCATGAATAATGGAGGCAAATTTTGGTTTTGCTTAGATGACAGAAGACGACAGCATTGTTTTTGGAAGCAGCAAATTCCACTCATTAGACTTACCGAAGGTGAAGGCGTGGTTTAGAGAATGAATATGAATAGCTGAGATTACTGTCATCAGCAAAGGAATGGATTGGATTAGAAGATGCAGACTTGAAACCATCCAAAACAACTTGAATTGAAAATTTCGAGTGCTATATCTAATCCACAGAAGAAGAGGTTCATCGATTCCAAAAGCATGCTTTTCGAAGGGCTTCATAACACACCTTGTCAAATGCCTTTTAAATATCAAGTGCAACGATCTTGTTTTGGTCACAAAGGTGGATAGATTGGTTCCAAATTTCGGTGGGATCTGTCATCAAATCATCAGTGGTCCTAGTTGCTACGAAAACTGTATTGTCGACCATTGAGGAGTTTTTGTTTATGAGCGTTTCCATGACCATAGAAAGAAGGGAGGTACGTGCAATTGGTCGGTAGTTGGAGAGAGGAAAAGATTTGCGTCTTGACTAATAGGACAGATGGAAAATCTTACGCAGTGGTTTTGTTAGCTTGGAACAACACCTCTTCAGAATTATGGAGGAGGTACCATCTATACCAGAAGATTTGTGAATGTTAAGAACTAATAAAACTATTGCGACTGTAAGAGTACGGAAGTGCGGATTGGTCCCATAGAATGTTTTACATTCTCAAGTACAGGATGAGACTGGGCACAATCTGGCAATGTGGAACTGGCCGCAAAATGAGCAGCAAGTAGATTGGCTGGAATTTCATTGTAAACGAGCGTTGGGATGGAAGAAGAGGTCGACCTCTTAATGATTTTACAAATGACTAAAATATTACTACCTTTGGGATATATATTAAAAATTTTGTGTCTCAGCTTTTGGTTGTGCGAGAATTTGACACGCTTAATGTGGGCATTGGATACAGTCGTTTCTGGCTCGTTCAAACTTTAGTGGTTTTCTTCAGTAGGATTGGTCTTAAAAGACCAAAAAAATATGCGTGATGGTTAAAACACAATCACGCTTTAGAGCTTCGCTTTTCCGACTTTACGTCCGACTGCTTTGCCCACGCTTTGACATATTTACTTGCTCAGCGGTTTCATCTTCTGCTACAAAAATGGGGGGAATGATTAAAATCTTTGCTAAAAATATCTCAACAACCCTCTCAAGAAATAACCCGGAAAACAACAACACATATTTTGAAAATTCACACTTTTTCCAACTTTCGCTTTGCCCACGACGCACGCTTTACAGCAACGTTACGTTAAGATTTTACTTTTTTTCATTTTGAGGTTGAAACTCAACGCCAGACAAAGCTACATTGTGATAGGTAACGTTGATATGATATGGTTGAACTAGTTGCCTCAGCCAACGAAACGCACCAAAAAGTGATTGTGTTTCAGGAATAAACTCTTTAAACCTACGGCCTCTTTACAGTTCGAGTCATATTTACCACCCGTTTGTTTTAGGTTTGATACTCTTTACCCGATGTGGGATAAAGGATTTCATACCCAGAAGAATGGTGTTTATTATTGCATCAGCAGAAGTAATTTCGGTTATACGTGCACTTGAATTGAAACCGCTGAATGAATTGAAATGTCAAAGAGTGCGTAAAGCGTCTGCACGTAACGTAATAAAGTTGTCAAAGTTAAAATGCTGTCATTGATGACATTCTTTGAAATCTTTTACATTTCCCACCATAACGTCAGATCGTCAATAAAAATTCTTACCTCAGAAACCGTTGTTTGTTCGTTGTGAAATCATGGAATACCAATACACATTCCACGGGATAGATGACTTCTTGATTGAAGCTAAAATGAATATTCCCGACAACTTCAATTCGAAGTCCGTAAACATTCTTCGGTGTAATTGTAACCGGTACCACAGCAGCAACACTTTCTTCCATATTTATCCAAAAAAACAGAATTTACTCACAGAAAACTAATTTTTTGAAGCAAATTTTTGATGTATTTCGAACGGTAAATTGACAAAACATTCCTGTAGTGGAAAACAAAACAAACCCAAACCCATCGTCATGGCATTCATCGTCAAAACAGCTAGAGGCACAGCGCGAAGCGCGTGTTTTTTATGCTTGCATTTCCACAAAGAGGCACAAATTCATCGCAGCTTTTGATGCGTTGCGCAAAGCAACACCGACCGGTCCTATTTTAAGTTGTGGTATTCCAATTTGGGAGGTGCGTGGTTCATTTGATAAATTACTTAGGTGCTTTCACAAGCTCGAGAACAACACAACCTCAACATGCAAAGGTCGGCACAAGGGTGAGTGCATCGATGGTAGGCAACTTTACAAGCTTTCCCCTTGTCGGCCTAATGTTGAAAAATCACTTGGGTTCGAAAAACGTCTTTTTTTGGTAGCTCAATCGAGGGGTGGTGATTGTAAACGTAGACGTAGGAATACCACAGGGCATAATCGCACTGGCGAGAAATTTGTTTCGTGGTTTACTGGTAAGACAACATGTGGTAAGGGCTCGTCAGAATCCTTGGATGTGATAATGAGGAAAGTAATTGCCTTGGAATAATATACACATACCTATGGGGGGGTAGAGGTATTCTCGTTATTGAGGCATTTTTGGGGCAACACACAAAATGCTTTAGACGGTGAAAAGACTGAAGTGTTCTATTCTCTAGGGAAGATGAAAACACGCTGACATCTGCTCGATTTGGTAGCCATATACAATATGGAGGCCTAAATATAGATTTTATGTATATGTATGAAGGTGATGGCTTTATACAGCTATTATGCATTTTTAATGTTTGCATGTTGAAGTGTGTGGGGAGAAATTAAATTATGATTGTCTGGACATTCATGCGTCATCGACAAATGGAATTATTGTTCGATTTATTGCTCTGGAACTCTCCACAGAGGTTTGTAGTTAATTATGTTGTAGATAATGAATAAATGTGTGTATAGGTGCGTGGAGGTTGCTTTAGCTTTGATAAAATTGAATGAAATGTCTGGCATTTATGGCTCATAGAGGACCGCAAACATTGTTTCTCCAAAGCTGCTCATGACCGTTTTAGACACTTCGATATTAGTCCGACTTTCGTAAGTCGGACTATGACCCCAAAATAGGTGCTCCTACTCTCGGGATCTAATCCAGGACCCCGCGCTAAATAGGTAATAAGCCCACTAAACACTAGGCTCCTTTTTCACTATTTTCAGGTGGATGACTATGACATTCTTATTTCGAATGGTCTTGTTTGACATTGTGTAGAAAAACTGAATCTAGGCAGTCAAACTATCCTTGCTTATCCTGAGTAAATGGAAACACTGCGAACATGGTCGGAAGACTCAAATTATTGAATGGGTTTTGGCTGATATAGAATCTAGAGAGCTTAGGTCTGGTTTTTCAGTGCTGAGTAAACTCTGAGTTAACCTAGAGTTTACTGCCAGAGTTAACTCACGAAGCAGTTTTTCAGTGCAGGATTAAATTTGACTCCGTGTGTGGAGATTTGATTTGGTAGCACTCATGTTTTATCGATTTTGCTGTCAAAAAGTTATCGAAATGTATAGAATCTGCAACAGCTCAGTTATCAGCTGTTTGGTTTCTTTTTCCCCAAACAAATAATAATGCTTTTGTGGCGATCTTACAAGTTTTTTTCTTCCTAAAACTGTCAAATGCAATTTTTAAAACAGTTTCGTCGCTCGCTGAGATCTGAATCTGAATATATGGTACCTACACGTATTAAGTGTACAAAAATTTAATACAATGTCCACATAAGTGTAATTGAAAATAATTGTTGGCTTGGTAGGTATTTATCATCTGTCAAAAATGATCATTTAATCCCAGAGTTAACTCACCAAACTTGCTGAGTTAACTCAAAGTTAACTCTGGATTTAAATTTACTGAAAAACTATCTCGAGTCAACCTGAGTTTAATCCCGAAACTAGGAGGATCTCGAACTGAAAAACCGGGCCTTAAGGCTGAACTATATTAGTAGAAAGCAATTGGAAGCTAATGTCAAAATTCCACGTTAAGTTTTCTTCAGTACGGTCAATTACTCAAGTTGCCCATAATAGACTTTTGCAAATGGAAGCTATTATGGTCGTACAGTACAAGTTGCATTTGTTCGCACAGTTACGGAAGTGGTCGTCCGCAACCATCTTCTATTATAGTTCAGCCTTTAGAAAGATCATCGCTTCAAAAGCAAACTGTCATATGTCAAAATTCATAAATTTTCAGAAAACCTATTTGAAGTTTTTCATTGCTATATGGATGTTTCCCTAAATGCCAGACGATACCTACGCCATCAAGCTGTCAGTTTAAGAGGTAGGTATGACGGTTTGATAGAAAATTTATATTTTTTATGCGAATCGTTCTGTATACATAGCAAAAAATCGCCAAATTCAGTGTCAGTTTGGTTTTCAAGCGACGATATCTGATCAACTTGCAGGCAAGTGGCGGTGTTGCGTATTTTTCATGAACTGAACCCATGTCAGATTGTTCTGTTTTCCTCAGTTGACATTTTTATTGTTACAAACATCGCTAGCTTTACTCTTCAGGATGCTGTACGTTTAATCAAAGATTATGAATTCTATACAGATGACGCACTCCATAGAAGAAAAATTGTTCTGGTACAGCCCGCCATATGTTTTTGTTCTTGTTTTTCATGTGTTTTCATGCACACCGCCCGCCCGTTCAATGAAGCTACTGAGCAAAAGTTTCTGTTGTTTGTTCCCAATGCGTCATCTGTATAGAATTCATAATCTTTGGTTTAATATAATCAGCCCTATTGAGGTACCCGTCGCATTCCAGGTATGTCATCATCGCACAAAATACTACAAAGACGCGACAGCTTCACTTTACTACAATTCGTAAATAAATTCCGCGAAGAATTTGTGTCGGAGGAAATCGGAAAAATAATGGCATTTAGCTGTCATAAATTGCACGAAAAATGCACCTGAACGCACTTCAACACAATTCGCCGGGATGCGTTACAAAATGTCGCAGAAATATTCAGAAAGCTTTTCGGAAGAATCCACGAAGTAAATATCCTCCTAATCGTACAAAATCGGAGAATTTTCCGCTCCGACAGATACCTCGAGAGGGCTGAATATGTTCGGATATATAAAGGAAGGAACTTATGAAGTAATGAAGGCCTATGTTCGCCTTCAATAACCCTTGTCAAGACAAGCTTATCTCAACTCTGCCGTTAAATTTATGATAAAGTTGGGGGTCCCTCCATATCGTGGAAGAAGTAAGTATGCAGACATAAATAAATTGTGAGATAAAAATAGGTCCAGTGCCTGACTTTTTGTAAGTTAACTAACTGCCTTCAGTTGCGCACTGCAAGCTGTTTAAGGTCGGTTTCTAGTGGTGACCTCCATTTAAGGTGAGGTGATGTCACCCCCCCCCCCCTACTGCGATAACCGACTGAAGGGGAATCAAGAACCTTGTGTGCCTGAATATTGTCAGTTCTTTCTGCATAGCCTAACCATTTTATACATCGAATGCGAAGTTTTTTTTTACCAGTTCTAGGTCGGTGTAATGTTCGTATAGTTCTTGGGTGAATACTCCGTCAAGTTTAACGTCACTGAGATTTTCCAAAGAATTTTTTTGATCTGTAGACCGCCATGTCCTCTTACGGATATCAAGGTGAGAAAACCGTGTTCTGGCTCTCTTCCTACCTTTACGGTAAAATCTTCCAACACGATTTAAACATTGTTCTTCGGTAGTCCCTGGTTGATAAAGTTTGGGCAATCCAAGTGAAATCAAATTTTTCCCTTAGGTCTCTGAAAAGGCTTTATTTATCGTGTATACCCTCGTTCTTCAATAGCCAAACACCACACCGATATGGTTCTCCGTACTTTGATGATATCTACAATAAGCGTGTTGCAATTGCGGATCCCTTCGATACCTATCTTCAAGGTCTCAGCAACTCGATCACGGTTCCTACCTTGGCCAAGTGGAAATTATCTGCAAGATGCTAATTTTTTTTTTGGATTCATCCCTACAGTCTTCTGCTAAAAGAGTACAGCTTGTTATTTTGTATGTCCATGCATGAATTTCATCATTATTGTAAGCTGCGAAGTAAGGAAACCGATTTTTTATAGGAAAAGTCCACTTCTACCTGTGAATTTTGATCCACTGAATAAAAAAATCTCAGGATGAAAATCTCTGAGGGATCCATAAGTGGAACACTCGTAATGGAGCAGCATACGATTCTAGGTGTTCTCATTATTTAAATTTCCTATTTGATATAAGAAAACGGAACACAGTTTTTTTATGCCCTGCTCTGTCCATTTCCATGTGGAGTTGCTAGTCGCCCATAGGACGCGTCCTTGGGTTGGGGATCGAGGAATCCTCTGCAGATATGATGGGAAACAAAATACCACTCGGGGTAAGGTACCCTATCAGAAAATCTCTCCAATGGTAAAGAAACTATTTAATTCGGTGTATGTCGAAGCAATATTCGTGCAAAAGATCATCAAGGAATCTCGAGGGTCAGGCCCCTTGAACAGAAATCGTAGCGGTAGTGGAAAAGCTGAGAGGCCAGCGGCAGCGCTCAATCCCGTGGTGTATACTGATGGTCCAGTGTCCTATGGGTATCTAATAAATTGGAGCTAACTAGCGAAAGCCCTAAGCTGCTTTAAAGCAGACATTACATTTCCTCACCTCGATATTCCTAAGGGGGTATGGTGGTCTCCAGATCAACGAACAGTCAATCAAATTGATCACATTACGAAAGAAAAGAGGCATACATCCACTATTTTTGGGAAGCTGCAGGTGAAGAGGAAGACGAGAGCTGTCATTGAGCTCTATAGTCTAAGAAGAAGGGAAGAACGACGGTCTTTCAGAGCAAAAAAGCGCGCTGTCGTGGATATAGATAGGTGCCACTCCAGGAATGATGTTCGCAAGTTTTATTAAAGTAAAAAACGTCAAAGCCAAGGGCACAAGGCTCGAACGACAGCATTCATAGAGACGACCTATACAGAGCCAGGTTTAGTTATGGTATAACGTCCAAAGTCTGTACAGAATGACTATGAAGAACTCTCGCTGCTCCAATCAGGGTCGGAAACGACTTTCCTCACTGAAAAATTCGACAGCAAAAAAGGATTTAGACAACCCACTTTCATGTGACTTATTTTATCTCATTCTTGAGAGGATAGTGCAAAACAACACCAGAGGCAGAATCTTCCAGAATCTACTAGTATAAGCCGACATTGGTCGGACTCAACGTGATGTCATAGTCACGTTTGGTAGTATAGAGAAGGAAGCAGCAAAATAGGTTTAGAATTAAAGGAGGGTAAGACTAAGTATATTATGTCATCACGAAAGGACACACAACATCGACGAATTGGACAGAACGTCACCATTGACAGATATAAGTTTGAGGAAGTACGGGACTTTGTCTACCACGGCTCCGCTATTGACAACAACATCTCGTCAGAAATTAAACGAAAAATTACTCTTGCCAACCGTTGTTCCATCGGGCTAAGAGGCAATTTAGTAGTAAGGCCCTCACTCGTACTTCTAAGGAGATCCTATCAAAAGCGGATGAAGAAATACTTGGTCGATTCGAAAGAAAAATTCTTCCCATTTGCGTTGACGGGGTATGGAGACGAAGATTCAACCACAAACTATATGAGCTGTACAGTGACATACCCCTGGTCAAAAAAACTCAGCATTGGACGTTTAAGTTGGCTAGGAAATTTAGAGCACATAGATACCAACACTCCGGCTCGCAGAGTCTTCGGTTTTCAGCCAGACGTCGAACGCAGTATAGAAGAAGACCTCGGCTTAAGTGGAGGCAGTTAGCTAAAGACCTGGCTAATTGAAGATTAGTGCCACTTAAGTAAGTAAGTAAGAAGAAAGACTAAAAACTGTGTCTTTTTGGTTCAACCTCTTTGACGGACCGCCTTTACAAAAATATAATGTATAATTCGATTCTTAAAATGCTATGAGCGCGTATTGAAGCCCTCCTTAGTGGGAACATCCATAATTGCGTTGTTCATAATTTATAGCATCGCAATGCGTCCCCTTTTACGTCACTTAGCTGTCAAATTTTTTTAACGTCCATAATCTCTTCAAGAAAATTCTAGAAAATTGTTTTTTTTGGAACCACCCTACTTTGCAGAAATCTCCATTCATGCGTGAAATTAAATTACCACCATGAACTATAAACACTTTTGCTTGGAGCGTCATTTCTTACTCAAGATTCAATCAACTCTCTCAGTCAACGTCAATACTCATTAAAATTAAATCCCAGGCGACTTCTTACATGAGTACACTCTCGTTGGTGACCTAACCCCTTTCACACTTAAAACCAACAAATCCACCAACCATAGCGAACCATCATTCCACAGAATAATTCATCAACACCGTTAAGTTACCATTCAGAGGCGAAGATCAACAGAAGACTGTTTGTTTGTGGAATTTTAAATTTAGTTTTGGCGCGCATTTATGTGGTCCAGGTGCGAAATGAAAAATTTATTAAAGTGCTGAGGCAACATTCAGATGAAGATATGTTCACTTTTATTCCTTCAGACAATTAAATAAACAAATGGAGAAGAAAAAATAATAAGGAAAATCAAATAATTTGTGCAATGGGAAGTCAAGTAAACAGTTGTGGACCGCCTTAGGCCATTCATCCAGCTGTTTTATAAATTATTTTGTTTTACTTCGCATGGGATCTCTTTGCTTGATGTGGCATCTTGGCGTGAGATACATATTTATAGTTGCTAAGAATCCATCAAAGCCTGGTGGAGTGGGTAGCCGCAGTTCACTTCGTACGTAAGAGTACCAAACCAACAGGTCCATAATTGGGATGACAGAGGAGCAGATACGAGGTAGACTTTGCTTTTTATGGGTTGAATGGTTGGAAAATAAAAGCTTTTAAATGTTTTTTTGTATTTAAAATGTGCTAAGCTCACTTCGGCCGGCGGATGCGAATGTATAAGAGACATTGTATTGTCTCAAATGATTCATTAAAAGGATTTCAGGTGTGTGTATCCGCGTAAGGCTCTTATCCTTCGGTGACATTGAGCTTTAAGGGCAAATCACTTACATATTTAAATATTAGCAACAGCTGTCATAATCCCATCCCAAAACTTTTAATTGCATCAATGTATGCCACTTGGGAGGTTATTGACATTTTGCAAAAAAAAACAGAGTAACACTTTTGTTTTTTTTACATGGGACATCGAATTACCACCAAATTTTCTAAGTTGAATAATGAGGTCCAGATCAACGAATGATCAATCAAATTGATCACATTGCGATAGGCACGCATCCAGTATTTTAGAATTCCGAACGTTCCGAGCGGCTAACATCGACTCAGACAACTACCTTGGTGCAGCGATACTGAAATACTGTGAACAATTTTAATGTCGAAAGACTGCAATCGCAAGAGACCGTCAAATCCATCGCAGAATGCACGATTAACAACATACCATCAGTATCTAATGTCGAAGAACAATTAGATAGATAGATAACATTTATTTTTCTTAAAGATATACAATTAACAAAATACAAAAGTTTTACGTTATAAAAATGAATTTAGTTGGGTGGGGTGACTCTATGAGAAAAATTACACAATTTAAACATGAAGTTAAATCATCCCAATATTTTAAGAAGACAATTTTAGTTAAGCGCTATAAAATGTAAAAATATATAAACAAATAAATTAAATTGACAATAATAAATAAATGAAATTAAGCTAAATAAATAAATAAGTAAATCAAATTAAGTTAAACCAGAACATAAGTAGTGAGACTAAACAAGATGATCAGTAATAAATGATTCAAGACAAGAACTGTTAAAAGTAAACAGCCACATTTTTGCTTGTTTAATAAACATACCAGACATTGAAATTGCTCTGATTGGCTGAGGAAGTTTGTTAAAAAAGCGATATGGTACGAAAAGTGGGCACAGATAACTTATAAGAAAAATTTCCACGTAAATTATGAGTTGAAATCAGTCGGAAATTACGATTACCAGACTTCATAAAGAAAGTCTTCAAAACTTTAAAACAATACAAATGGCGGACTGGAAGAATGATATCTACTGGACTTTTGGCATATTTTTCTGAAGACATATTTTTGTAGGGTAAACAAGGGATACAATTTATTAAAATAAACACCTCCCGAACAAGCAGTTCCGTATTGTAACTTGGAATTAAAAATTTCAAAGTAAATCGTTTTAAAGAGTATTTTGGAGCAGATATTGTTGAAGTAACCAATAACCTCGGAAAGGACTGATATTATTGTTGACGACCATGCTAAACGAAAAAAGGACAACGACGTTCGTATCTGCACCTGGAATGTGAGACCATTAAACAGGAGAGGTGCAAGCGAACAACTATCGGAAGCCCTAAACTGCTACAAAGCAGACATTACTGCCATCCAGGAAATACGAAGGGATGGGCCGGGCAAAAAGAGGATGAAAAACTGTGACATCTACTATGGACCGTGTTATAGTGAGCAGAAACAGCGACTATTTGGATGCGGATTTGTTATAGGTGCTAGACTTAGGCAAGAAGTCTTATGTTTTCAAGACATTAGCGAACGCATTGTAACAATCCGCATCAAGGCCAAATTCGCCAGCATTAGCCTTATATGCGCTCATGCTCCGACGGAGTAAAAGGATGATATAACTAAGGATTGCTTCTACGAGCTCCTCGACAAAACCTATGAGCGACTACCAAAGTACGATGTTAAAATCGTGCTGGGTGATTTTAACGAAAAGGTAGGAAGAGAAGACATATTTAGCAGTACTGTCGGAAAACATAGCCTACACGACAACAAGTCTGGTAACGGACTTAGGCTAATTGACTTCGCTACTGAACGAAATGCCACTATAGCCAGCACACGGTTTCCTCACCTCCATCCACAAGGGGACATGGCGGTCTCCAGATTAACGAACAGTCAACCAAATTGATAACATTTCGATAGACAGGAGGCACGCATCCAGTATTTTGGATGTCCGAACATTCCGAGTGGCTAACATCGACTCGGACCACTACCTTGTTGTAGCCAAAGTAAGGATGCGGATATCCACCACGCCACAAAAAAACAGTATACTGTGAAAAAATTTAATGTCGAAAGACTGCAATCGCCAGAGGCCGCCAAGACCTTCGCGCAACGCGTACCCCTTAACATCTCGACTCACAACACATCACCAGCACCTCATGTCGAAGAATAATGGCAACGAGCCAACAAGCCATTAGATCAGCCGCAACTGATGTGCTAGTTTTCTCGCGGCCACCAGCAAGAAATCCCTGGTTTGATGAGGAATGCCGACAGATGCTCGCAGCCAAGAACGAGGCCTACAAGGCTAAGCTGCAGGAGAAGACGAGAGCTCTATAGGCAAAGAAGAAGGAAAGAACATCGGCTTTTCAGAAAGAAGAAAAAAAGAGCAAGAAAAGCGCGCGATCGAGGATATAGAGAGGTGCCACTCCAGGAACGATGTTCGCAAGTTTTACCAAAGTGTAAAACGTCTAAGCCAAGGCTACAAGGCTCGAACAGAATCCTGTCGAGATGAACAAGGAAATATCGTAGTTGAGACACAGTCGATGTTGAGGATATGGAAGAACCACTTCTGCAGACTGTTAAACGACGATGACGAACAACATTCCGCTGTCAGGCAGAACGAACCATTTAATATTGGCAACGACAGCGAAAACTGCCAACCACCCGACCTAAGTGAAGTGAGGATAGCTATATCTAAACTCAAGCTTAATAAGTCCGCCGTAAATGACGGCCTTCCCGCTGAGCTTTATAAAGCTGACGGAGATGACTTGGTTAGCAACATCCACCAACTCATAAGCCAAATCTGGTCGGTTGAAAGCATGCCTGAAGAATGGAACCTCAGCATCGTTTGCCCGATCCACAAAAAAGGAGACCCTCTGAACTGCGCCAACTACAGAGGCATAAGTCTACTCAACATCGCTTACAAGATCCTATCTGCCGTAACATGTGAACGCTTGAAACCGTTTACCAACAACCTGATTGGCCCTTATCAGTGTGGTTTTAGGCCAGGAAAGTCCACAATCGATCAAATTTTCACACTTCGGCAGATCCTGGAAAAAACCCAAGAAGTCCAAATCGATACCCACCACCTATTTATCGATTTCAAAGCCGCATACGACAGCATTTATAGAGACGATCTATACAGAGCCATGTCTAGTTTTGGTATACCGCCCAAACTGCACGCTGCACCGCTGCACCATCAGGGTCGGAAACGACCTCACCGATACATTCGATACCAAAAAAGGATTTAGGCAAGGCGATGCACTGTCATGTGACTTTTTCAATTTGATTCTTGAGAGGATTATGCAAAACTCCCGAGCCAACACCAGATGCACAATTTTCCAAAAATCGGTGCAACTACTAGCATACGCCGACGATATTGATATCATTGGTAGGACTCAACGTGATGTCATATTAGGTAGTACGGGACTTTGTCTACCTCGGCTCCGCTATTAACTCTGACAACAACATCTCGTCAGAAACGAAGAATTACTCTTGCCAATCGATGTTTCTTCGGGCTAAATCCCTCACTCGAACTAAGGAGATCCTATATAAGACCCTGATCATCCCAGTCCTGCTCTAGGGCGCTGAAGCATGGACCGTATCAATAGCGGATGAAGAAATCCTTGGTCGATTCGAGAGAAAAATTCTTCGGAAAATCTTCGGTCCCGTTTGCGTTGACGGGCTATGGAGACGTAGATTCAACCACGAACTATACGAGCTGTACAGCGACATACCCCTAGTCAAAAAACTCCGCATTGGTCGTTTAAGATGGCTTGGACATGTAGAAAGAATGGACACCAATACTCCGGCTCGCAGAGTCTTCTATCCCCAGCCAGACGTCGGACGCAGTAGAGGAAGACCTCGCCTTAAGTGGCGCGCACAAGTAAGACCTAAGGACCGGGCTAATTGGAGAGGCATGTTGGTTGAGGCCCAGGTTCATCCCGGACTGTAGCGCCACTTAAATAAAATAAATAAAAATAACGTACAGATTAATTATTTGTTATCTGAAAATCGAAACCATTAGACTTACATTTTACTTTCCAATTCCAAAGGATTGGATGCATCTCTTAAACTTCTTCGCATTCTAGCCATCTCAACAATAGCATGATCATTTACCTCCTCATCTTCATCAAAAAAAAGTTCAGTTGAAGTCATTTTGTACTTTGTTTTGAATTTTATTGAATTTCTAATTAATGATTTTTATTTACGCTTCTAAAAAAAAACAAACATCTGTCAGACGCCCTTTCTCATTAACAATAATAAAAATATTTTGAAAGCATTCACAGCATTGAAAGCATTTTATCAATTCATTTTCACAATACCTATTTTTTTACAATAATTTTATTTCAATTGATTAATTTTATCAACCGTCAATCGATTGACAGTTGATCTTCGCAATAAGGATAAAAGTTTCTAACTGAGTAGTCACATCTGTCGTCAACAAATTTACGATAAATTACCGATCTAATCTTTGTTTTTGGCTCGATGACTCTCAATCAAATATTTCTTCAAATTTAGGTTTGGAATGCTTTCCCTAACACAAAAATCCTTCTTTCACACAATCCAGATAAGGACAATACATTTTGTCTGCATAAATTTATCCGACATCCATACAGTCACGTTCATATGCATGTCTTCATAAATATCATCCTGTCCTATATACATAAGTTTCGCTATTAATCTTTGGAATGAATTTCATCCTTCGCATGGCAAATTGGTAACGAAAGGTCGATTTCCCTGCTCCTCAGCATGTAAAACGATTACGATACGATGCCTAGCTACTGTTACTGTTGCGACTCATCGCATAAAGGACATTCCCTACTCGGCACTTTCCCTCGCCGAAAGTGCGCACCTAAACAAAAGAGAACCAGAGCGTAGTAGTAGTAGTAGTAAAGCGTAGCTATATCCATGCAGAGACAGGAGAGACCGTTGCGCTGCACTCAACAATGCGTGGCAAGTGTATCTGGTAGATACACTTTCACTGCACAGCAAGGTGAGCTTCAGCACAGCACAGGCCACAGTCGTCGCAGAGTTGTTGTTGAGTGTTGAAATGGTGTTGTTGATGTGTACGGAAGGAAAAAGGAGCTTTTCGCCAGACTCTCATTCTCGGAAAGTGTGCGTTAGAAAATCTCACATGGCACAACATTCACTGTTAAGTGCGATGATGCATTGAGCGCAAGTGAGTTCCGTCAAGTACAGAGGAGAAAGTTTCCCTCAGTCATCTTTCCGGCAGCCAAATCGGCGGTTCGTCGCGCTGTGGTCACCTAATGCGAGTCCAGTGAACGTCTCTTCTCACCCGCAATCGGAGTGTGTGTATGTTGTTTTTTGGTTTTACCGTTGTTTGGGTTTGTTCGTTTTTTTTTTGGAAACAGGTGATACTCCGAATTAATTTCCCAATTTGTTGGGTTTTTTGTGCGTCTAATTTCAAATTATTTCCCAATCTGTCGGAGGAGCTACATTAAATCGGAATTAACAGAAATTGTGTTGTGTGTTGTTTTTTTTTTTTGGAACAAACATACATAGATACTAGATACATTGCATGTGCGCGGTAGCAATAAAGTTTATCTTGTTGTGTTTGTTTACGGGTGGAATAGACATATAGCAGAGGAATCTACACGCTCGATTCCTCCTGGTATTTCCCATTCCCAGTCTCCTGAAACATGCACAGCACACAGTTGTTGCCCATCTATTTTTAGGGATTTACATCTAGTGCCGTCTTTTTGTCGGATTGTGTGTTGGCTTTTGTTCGAAGACATTCCTCTCGTGCTGTTTTTTTTTTTCGGTAGATACTCTTCGTCAGATTGTTCACCTGCGAGGAAAAGTCGATTGGCCCCTTCGCCGGTTTCTGTGCGTTGCCCCCCCGTCCTTGTAATTTGTGTACATGTGTGTAAAGTATTTCCTTTCAGATCCGCCCGTGTGTAATATCTTCGAACGTATAAAATCAATATTAATTCCATCTCATGAATAATTATCCACTTAAGTTAAATATTCCGGAAAAATTGACTAAAGTGAATGTGCAGTAAAAGCTTTTTTTAAAGAAAAATTTAAAAAAAAAATTGCCCCCAAATTAAAAAAAAAATGAAGATGTAAAGTGTTATAGCTAGAACATGATTGCTTCGTTTTTATGGAGCGTGAGTACTTGGATATATGTGTGTATTTTTGAGATGGACAATCTATCTCGTTCTTCTCGTGAATGTGCATATTTGAAGATAAGTTTTGGTCGTAAAGTTGGAAACTGCAATTTCGTTAGATAAGTGGGGGGTGGGTGTCTTTGTTGCGTGCTAGTTTGCTGCTGTGAATCTCTGAATGCAGGAAACTTGTGTGCACAGGTCCATAGAAGGCTATTTCAAAACACAAACAACGTTGAACCCGAGGGAAAGATCTTGCGAGTAGACATCAAGTGTGGGGGGTGGTCTATTGTGTTTGAAGGACTGTACGGACACAAGTTTTAAGGTTATTCAAGAGTCTTGTGAACAACGACTTTATTATCTGCTATATACTTTGGGGAAATGCCGGTATTGTCATTTGAAATGTCATCAAGTTCAGTTTATTGTCCAGCGAAACGCTTTACTTGGAGTCGGTGGTAGGTAATGATTTTCAAGGTTGGATTTCATGAATATTTATGAAATCTTCTAGTTTCTCGTACACGAATACGTAAGACGTCATACTTGGAATATTTTGGTATTCAAATATTAATAAATGAAGGTAGCAATCAGGATTGTGTAGGTACTTACAAGATGGCTACAATTACAATTCAGGGTTGTGATTGTTTCTTTGTTAAAGTTTACATTTGGAATGGGTATCTGAATTTTGAATAAGACACCTTATTAGCTATGATTTAATCCTGGAAAAAATTGTTGGAGGACTTTTGTTGATTTTTTATTTGACAGGAGATTGGTTTTAAAATGTCATAATATGTCATTTTTACTAATTTCTAATTAAAACTTTCCTCACGTACGTCATTTTTCGAAAATATGCAAATAAATTTCTGCAGTAAGAGTTCGTAAAAATAATTTTGTACGGGAACAATCACATTTTTCATCCATTGAAATTATTGTATGTATTAAGGTTTATGAACAAATAGCGCTGCTATTAAACCTGGGCCTCAACCAACATGCCTCTCCAATTAGCCCGGTCTTTAGCTAACTGACTCCAGTTGCGCACTTCAAGTGAAGACTCTGCGAGCCGGAGTCTAACCATCTTAAATTTCCAATGTGGAGTTTTTTTTACTAGGGGTATGTCGCTGTACAGCGCGTAAAGCTCGTAGTTGAATCTTCGTCTCCATCGCCCGTCAACGCAAACGGACCGAAGATTTTTTTCTCTCAAAACGAAAATAGATTTCTTCTTCAGCTTTTGATATACCAATGGACCAATGCTTCAGTGGCGTAAAGCAGGACTTGGATGATCAGAGGCTTGTATAGGATGCCCTTAGTAGTGCGAGTGAACTTGTCTTCTTAGCCCGAAGAAACAGCGGTTGGCGAGAGTAATTCGTTGTTTAATTTCTGACGAGATGTTTTTGTCATTGTTAATAGCGGAGCCGAGGTAGACAAAGTCCAGTACTACCTCATAGTTATATCTGTCAATGGTGACGTTCTGTCCAATTCGTCGATGTGTCCCTCCGTGTTGACAGCATATACAAGGTGGCGCAAAAGTTGTCACCCGTCGCAAAAGTTGTCACCCGATGTTTTTTGGTTGCAAATATTTAAATTCTTCAGCAAAAAAAGTAGAAAAAATTATTCCATGTTTCATGTCTTATGCGCCACCTATAATAATTGTTTCGATTTTTTTGCAAAACACTTTAAAAAATGGCGGCCAAAAAACATCGGGTGACAACTTTTGCGACGGGTGACAACTTTTGCGCCACCTGTTACTAAGTCTTACCCTCATTTACTGCTAAACCCATTTTTGCCACTTCCTTATCGATACTAGCAAACGTGGCTATGACATGACGTTGAGTCTGAGCAATGATGTCAATATAGTCTGTGTATGCTAGTAGATGCACCGATTAATGGAAGATTCTGCCTCAAGTGTTGGCTTGGGAGTTTTGCACAATCCTTTCAAGAATGAGATTAAAGAAGTCACATGACAGTGAATCGCCTCGTCGGTGAGATCGTTTCCGACCCTGATGGAGCAGCGAGAATTCTCCATCGTCATCCTGCAAAGACCGTCGAGTTCGGCTGGTATACCAAAACTAGACATGGCTCTGTTTAGTTCGTCTCTATAAATGCTGCCGTAGGCGACTTTGAAATCGATGAATAGGTGGTGGGTATCGATTTCGACTTCTTAGTTTTTTTCAGGGATCAGTCGAATTGTGAAGATTTGATCAATTGTGGACTTTCTTGCCCTAAAACCACAATGATAAGAGCAGATTAGGTTGTTGGTAAACGGTTTCCAGCGACAGAACATATTACGGCGGATAGGATCTTTTAGGCCATGTTGAGGAGACTTATGCCTCTGTAGTTGTTGCAGTTCAGAGGGTCTCTTTTTTTGTTAATCGGGCAAACTATGCTGAGGTTCCATTCATTCAGGTACACCAAATGTTGCTTATTAGTTGGCGAAAGTTAGTAACCAAATCATTTCCAACGGCTTTATAAATCTCGACGGGAAGTCCGTCACTTCCGGATATTCGGCCCTATCTAGGAATCCGTCGGAGCGAGAAAATTCTCCGATTTTGTACGATTCGGAGGATTTTTGCTTCGAGGTATTCTTCTGAAAAGCTGTTCGCAATATTTCTCCGACATTTTGTAACGCGTTGCGTTGAAGTGCGTTCAGGTGCATTTTTCGTGCAATTTTTGACAGCTAAGTGCCATTCTTTTTCCGATTTCCTTCGACACAAATTCATCGCGGAATTTATTACGAATTGTAGTGAAGTGAAGCCGTCGCATTTGTGTAGTATTTTCTTCGATGACACATACCTCGAATGAAATTAAAACCTCCGACGAAGTATTCGTTGCGGAAAATTGTCCGCTCCGACGGATACCTCGATAGGGCTGATTGTTTGGATGTTGTTATCCTCACTTTACTTAGGTCGGGTGGTTGGTTGTTCTCGCTGTCGTTTGGTTTGTTCTGCCTGACAGTGGAAGATCGCCGTCGCCGTCGCCGTTTAATAGACTGCAGAAGTGGTTCTTCCATGTTCTCAGCATCGACTGTGGCTCAACTATGATATTTTCAGGTTCATCTCGACATGATTCTGTTCGCGACATGTATCCCTTGCATTGCCATTTTACACTTTGGTAAAACTTGCGAATATCATTCCTGGAGTGGCACCTCTATATCCTCGATCGTGCGCTTTTCTTGCTCTTTTTCTTTTTTCTTCTTCCTTCCTTTGCCTATAGAGCTCAATGACAGTCTATCCTAGTAGGCATCATTCTTAGCTGCGAGCATTTGTCGTCATACTTCATCAAACCAAGGGTTTCTTACTGGTGTACCCGAGAAGCCTAGCACATCAGTTGCAGTTAATCTAATGGATTGCTGATATCATTGCTATTGTTTTTGACATAAGATGGTGGTGTTATGATGTTAATCGATAGGTTAAGGGAAAGCGTTCTACAAAAGAAATTATCTTCCGAAATTACATTTTTTTTACAGTATATTCCATTTGTTGTGGCGTTTTCTGAAGGGTACCCTTCCCAAAAATATCCACATTAATTGTTAATTTCTTTTATTGACACCTGTGCCGTCACATAATGCTGCAATATTTACAGTATAATTGTAGTAGAACATAATGTTAAATGTTAAAACAAAGTTGGAGAAATGTTTTAACTATTTTAGTAAAAACTGTCGGCTTACAATTTGGTTATTTTAAATAACAAATATCTTCCAACACGCCCTAATGCTATCTATTGGTCAATAAATAGTTTATCTGAATCGTTTTTCACTTCTAAAAAGAATTCCAGAAGCATAATTCCCTTTTGAGAATTGTCACAATATTCGTTTTGACAGTAGTCAGATCCATCTAATATTTTTTGTATAGTTCTCAGATCCTTCCATAGTTTGTTACTTAAGCTTAGTACGCAGCTCGCGCTAAATTTTATCTTTACTACTCTCCACTTGTTTTCTCCAATCCAAATATAAATGCTCGCTAAATTCGTACACAGCGTATAGATGAGTCAGGGAAATGTCATGCATTCGCAGATGTCAGTAATTTTAATATTTTCTTTGTTAATAAAGATGTCGTCTTCCTCGAGAAATTCGTCCATAAAATATTCTTCTTCATTTTCTTCCATTTTGTTTTTATTTTTTATTAAAATTTCGCCGATTTAAATGCCTCGCACATTAACTTCGCGAGATAAATAAGTGGAGACCTTTCATTCGCTGAGTATAACCCTTTTCGTATAACACTTAATATTGTTATACCCTACCTACATTTTGTGTGTCCCATCTTTATGAAGTTAAGAATTTATTTCGCGAGCTGCGTACTGCACTGATAAATTTGCTCGCTAAATTTTATCTCTGTAGAGATTTTTGTATGGGAGATAAAATTTAGCGCGAGCTGCGTACTGGGCTTTAACGAAAACCTATGAAATTAACTGTCAAACCTTCAATATCGAGAGAATTCACTCAATTCAACGAAAAGTACCCGTACGCAATTGCTAAGAAAAATGAAAAGTATCAAACAAAATTATTAGGGGTATTCTTTTCATACAACTTCGGAAAGTGGTTGTAAACGTTGTAAAGGTGGTAAAATTACGAAATGTGAAATTAACTGTCAAAATTTTTATGAGAAATATTTTCCAACAAAATCGGAATTTTCCCACAGGAATTGGTGTAAACTGAGATGGTAAACGTTGTAAACTTTTGAAACGCTATTTTGACATTTAATCAGTCACTTTCACACATCAAACGTATGCGCTAAATTGAAAAAAAAAACTATCGAGGACGGAAAGCGAACAATAGGAACAAAATTCTATCAATAAATAAATTACTAAAATGAGATTGAATTCAGTCGGTTACCGCATTATTTAGTGGTACAGTTTTAGGGTCATTCATGAATGGTCATCGTAAAATTCGCAATCTTTCGCACGTAGTTAAATTACGACGTGCATGAATACCTTTATTATTAAGTGTTTTGTCTATAAAACCTTTCAAAATTATTTTAACGAACTGAAAAATCAAGATAAATCTACAAGACGTACACATTTTCGCTTATACTTACTTACTTACTTACTTAAGTGGCGCTACAGTCCGGGATGAGCCTGGGCCTCAACCAACATGGCTCTCCAATTAGCCCGGTCCTTAGCTAACTGCCTCCAGTTGCGCACTCCAAGTTGGTTGAGGTCGGTTTCTACTTGTGCGCGTCATTTAAGGCGAGGTCTTCCTCTACTGCGTCCGACGTCTGGCTGGGAATCGAAGACTCTGCGAGCCGGAGTATTGGTGTCCATTATTTCTACATGTCCGAGCCAACTTAAACGTCGAATGCGGAGTTTTTTGACTATCATACTTCGTCTCCATAGCCCGTCAACGCAAACGGGACCGAAGATTTTCCGAAGAATTTTTCTCTCGAATCGACCAAGGATTTCTTCATCCGCTTTTGATACGGTCCATGCTTCGGCGCCGTAGAGCAGGACTGGGATGGTCAGGGTCTTATATAGGATCTCCTTAGTAGTTCGAGTGAGGGCTTAACTACTAAATTGCCTTCTTAGCCCGAAGAAACGGCGATTGGCAAGAGTAATTCTTCGTTTGATTTCTGACGAGATGTTGTTGTCAGAGTTAATAGCGGAGCCGAGGTAGACATAGTCCCGTTCTACCTCAAAGTTATATCTGTCAATGGTGACGGTCTGTCCAATTCGTCGATGCTGTGTGTCCTTTCGTGTTGACGGCATATACTTTGTCTTACCCTCATTTACTGCTAAACCCATTTTTGCCGCTTCCTTCTCTATAATAGCAAACGTGGCTATGACACACGTTGAGTCCTACCAATGATGTCAATATCGTCGGCGTATGCTAGTAGTTGCACCGATTTTTGGAGAATTGTGCCTCTGGTGTTGGCTCGGGAGTTTTGCACAATCCTCTCAAGAATCAAATTGAAAAAGACACATGACAGCGCATCGCCTCGCCTAAATACTTTTTGATATCGAATGTGTCGGTGAGATCGTTTCCGACCCTGATGGTGCAGCGAGAATTCTCCAACGACATCCTACACAAACGGACACACCTGCAGCTTAGTCTTGTAGGCCTCGTTCTTGGCTGCGAGCATCTATCGGCATTCCTCATCAAACCAGGGGTTTCTTGCTGGTGGCCGCGAGAAACCTAGCACATCAGTTGCGGCTGATCTAATGGCTTGTTGGCATCGTTGCCATTGTCCCCTTATAGATATCGAGGTGTGGAAACCGTGTGCTGGCTATAGTGGCATTTCGTTCCGTAGCGAAGTCAATTAGCCTAAGTTCGTTGGCGAATTTGGCCTTGATGCGGATTGTTACAATGCGTTCGCTAATGTCTTGGAAACATAAGACTTCTTGCCTAAGTCTGGCACTTATAACAAATCCGCATCCAAATAGTCGCGGTCCATAGTAGATGTCACAGTTTTTCATCTTTTTTTTGCCCGGCCCATCCCATCGTATGGGTGGCAGTAATGTCTGCTTTGTAGCAGTTTGGGACTTCCGCTAGTTGTTCGCCTGCACCTCTCCTGTTTAATGTTCTCACATTCCAGGTGCAGATACGAACGTCGTTGTCCTTTTTTTCGTTTAGCATGGTTGTCAACAATAAAATCAGTCCTTCCGGGGCTATTGGTTGCTTCTTTACATAGTCCTTTTTCCGTGGATGGGTAGTTAACCCAAAGCACAACCCCCCAACCTGGAGGGCCAGGCCCTTGTTTTGACCCTAGGACAGCGTGCCGGAAAAAAATACCGATGTCAGTAGCCCATTTTGGGATGTGAGCGCTGCCGTTGACTCCATCTAGGGAATTCCTCCGCTGCCGCCTGAGAGTAAGTGCCTTAGTGAAAGGACACTCCTCCCCTTATCTCGTTTGCTGCCACCAACGACCTTCCACAGGGGTTTAATACCCCATCTCCAGTCGAGGTACTAGGCACCCACCAGTCACCAGCGTGGAGGTGAGAGTAGGAGTTGATAGTGAGAGGCTAGAGTAAGAACGCTTGTGTCCTCATATAATCGCATCACTATTCTTAAGCACCGCTTATATATGAATTAAAAGAAAGAATTTTTGTTCTGTCAAACTCCTGAGCTGTCATCCATAGTTTGACAGTTTTTATTTTTTCACCAGCCGAAATTCTGCATGAAAAAATAGCAAAACTAACTTTTTTCTTTGTTCATTCCTCAACAATCATACGGTTTTGTGGAGTTTGACATCCAAGTTTATTCAAATTACCTCATGTACATAGGTACGCGTACAGACCTACCCCCTTATTAATAAACGCTGATTAGATAATGAGTGACTAAGTTTTGACAATTTCGCGAGTATTTGTTATGGGGAAAACTGTCAAGTTAGCCATTGATTAGCTTATCATCGTTTATTAATACGGGGCTAGTGTGTATCAAAATATTGATTGCAAATTAGTTAACGCTAATGTTTGCAGTGACATCTAAAACTTAGATTCTTTAAAATTGTAATAGAGCATATTTAAAAAGTGGAAAAATGTTGACACCTTGTATTATAAAATTTCGCTTATTGCCTACGTTAATTACTTTTTATGACATCGATTGAGTTTTCATTTGTCACAGAGGCTATTCGTGAATGTTTTGAGTTTTAAATCGACGTAAATCATTTTTAAATGTTTTATAACATTTAATTGATTGCTGTATTATATGCATTAACCATATCATTTGCATGGTTAATAAATCAATTTCACATAAATTGTCATAGGAATTAAAATTGCAATCATTTTTAAATATATATATTTCATCGCAAACAGATGAAATCAACCATAAAATATTCGCTCTATTAAAACTGATTAAAATTTGTTTGTGCAGAAAAAAAAAATTTCGTAACGATTTTAAGTAATTTTGCAAACATTGTATGTTTACTATTGAAAAATTATTTTTTTAACATTTTCCACTTTGTGAACTTGTTTTTCACCCCTAAACTCACACTTATTGCTTTCATTTAAAAAGCGATTAAATCATGATATTAATGTTTTACAAACATGAAGCTTTAGGGGGTGTTTTTTATGGGTAGCTAGATGGGCTTAGAAATAAAATCACGTACTAAATATAGAATAGACTTTGTTTTCATAGATTATCCTAGATAACAAAATGAGTTTACACACCAATTTATTGTAATTGTTATCGAAAATCCAAAAAATGGCTGCCAGTATGTCATTCTGTAAACACTAGCTCAGTTTCACTTACGGATTCCTTTGAGATCTTCAAAAATCGGAAATGGAACGTGTTTCCTTTGTAACAAAATACAAATTGGTCTACAAATCATCATTAGTCAATTCCTTATATTGACTTCAACAGCAGTCCCATATTCAGATGACAGTTCAATGTTTTTTTTTTGTTCACATAAAAATGGGAATGCTGCAACCTTCAAGAAAGAATTTCAAAGCCCGTCGGCTAACTATCGGCCCGTTCCATTATTTTTAAAATCTTAATTGAAGAGGTTGTCTAAACGAGTATGAATAGTATGATAATCTAGGTAGGGCAGATTTTTAAACAAATATCTAGTACACGTCATGCTGACAATTTCCACCAGAAATTCCAAATAATTCCAAAGCTTCAGTTGCAACACCTGGTGATACTAAACCGGTCGGGTTATGGTGTGTTGGGATCAGGGATGAAAAATGGCTTTTCAGCATTGTATTGAAAATTAAAAAAAAGATTGGTTTCAAATCGTACTGGTTGATTTCCATCATCGTTTGGTGTTTTGATAAGCTATCTATTTTATACAATTATAGATACAGTGTACAGATTTGGTGAAAATATATTTTTCTTTTAAGAAAATAACTTTAATTTTTCACGTTTTACAGCTGGAAATAAAAACCGAGGCATAATTGTAATTTTTACATGAATTACGAAATAATAAAAATCATTAAAAGCAGGCATTTAATTTCTCTTAAAAGGAAAAAACCTCTATCTCACTTAGTTTTGTTTTTCAATGCACATAATGGCCGCACCCGTCACTACTTATGATAATATTTTCCTTTTATCGCCACTCTTTTGTCAGCTTTTAGCCATATGATCATTTAACGGAAAAACAAGCGAAAGCTTGTAATATTTATGTTTTGAGTGTACTCTTGATAGCTTGCCAGGATCAGTATTGTTTAAATTTTTAAAATCGTTGCTTACAACAGTCATCAAGATTTAGTTTTTTCTATTTCGTCATTTACAAAAAAATAGAGATAAAGTTTTTAGAGTCAAGGCGTTCCCAAATGGAGTGCTATTGATGCAAAAAATATTAATATGACTACAAAATTTATTCGCTTAAAATTAAGTCGTTAAAATTCGAAAAATACGTTTAAGGCGCAGTTTTTCAGTGCGAGTTCATGCTAGTTTCGGGAGCTTACTCGAGTTAACTTGAGAAAGCAGTTTTTCAGGCGATTTAAATCTCAGCAAGTTTGCTGAGTTAACCACGGAATTAGATGATCAGATGGTTTTGACAGCGTCACCTGAGTGCAAAAACCAGCTAACTCGATTTTTTTCATTTTTGAGATATCTGGGTTTTCTGCTTCGTTGAATCGATTTTTTTAAACTGCAATAAGCAGCTATTTCGTTTTCCGGGCCTGCTGCCATCTATTGGGTTGTGAAAAAAACAGACCACTAGAACAGCCAATGAAAATTCAGTGCAAGAAGTAGATATCTTCAGATAGCTGTTTTTTGCATGATTTTATGTATCGATCTGGTGTGCAATAAGCAGTTAACTCATATATTTGAACTCCAACATGAATGCCTAAATCAAGTGTTCGCTGCATTTTCCGTTAGTTGGCCTACTTTTTAATTCTTTTTCTGTTTTACTGTTTGATCCATTAAATGTTCGGTTTTACTTGCGTTTGGTTTAGTACTGTTGTGATAATTTTATTTTTCAATTTGTAAGTGTTAAGTTAATTGAAATGATCTCAAGGGGAAAGAAGCTTGTTAAACTTGCATTACAAAAGAATCAAGATAAAGGTAGTAAGTACAAGTGAATTGTATTAGAGTTGCGCTAAGAATAAAGCCCTGTTTTACAGAGCCGAATACTTCAAACGCGCTTGATGAAAGAGATGAGCAGGACAGCGTCTTTGAAACAATGATGGTTCATTCGGATGTTGCTGGTGATGGTTTAGTAGTTCAATATGTTGCTGAACAAGAGGTTGAGCTTAATACAGATGAGGATGATTTTTCACCAGATGAATCTGAATATCGCCCAAATTCTAGGGACAGTAGTTCATCTTCTGACATGGACGATGATAACGTGTTAACAGGCATGCAGGAGTTCCCTCAAATAACATCCAAGCCGCGGAGGAAGAAAAGGCAGAGTGGCCAATGGCAAAGAAATATACGGAAACAAAGAAGACTCGAAGGAAAAGATTACGTTTCTACTAACGGTAGGACTATACCTGCTGCTTCCATGAAGCCGGCTTGCAATGTTAGTTGCAGGTTCAAGTGCTCGTCAGCAATTTCCGAACAAGATCGGAATTCTGTTTTCAAAGCCTACTACGAATTGGGAGATTACTCTCGTCAGAAGTGCTAGTCTCGATCCGGTATTAATTGAAGGAATGGAGGAGCATATCAAGAGCTTTCCTTGCGTTCCGTCTCATTACTGCCGAGAAGGGACTGCTCGAAAGTATTTGGACTCTTCTTTAAATCTTGCTATAATGTACAGGATGTACCAGCAACATTGTGAAGTAGAAAACGTGCCATCCGCAAAACTCTCAATGTATAGAAAGATTTTTAAGGACAACTTCAATCTAGGATTTCACAGTCCAAAAAAAGATCAATGTAGACTGTGTGTTGCATTTGAGAACAACTCTAATAAGACTGAAATAGATATTAATGAGCATGAGGCCCATATAAAAAAAAAGAGGAAGCGCGAAATGATAAGAAAAAAGACAAAGATGAAGCAGCAAAAAGTGGAAACAATATTGTCAGCTGCAACTTTGATTTGCAGCAGGTTCTGCTTTGCCCTTGTGACCCGACAAACAACGCACTTTTTTATAAGCGTAGATTAGCAACCTACAATTTTACAATCTATGACGTAACGTCAAAGCAAGGAGACTGCTATATCTGGCATGAAGGACAAGGTGGTAGGGGAAGCTGCGAGGTGGCAAGTCTCCTCTTTCAGTATTTCAAAAGTCTCCCAGAAGAAGTTGAGGAAGTAAGGTGCTTTAGCGATCGATGTGGTGGGCAAAATTTGAACCAATTTGTGTTCGCTATGTGTATGTACGCAGTGCAAGCAATCAACAATTTAAAAACAATAGACTTAAAATTTATGGTGTCGGGGCACAGTGAAATGGAATGTGATTCAATGCACTCAGCGATCGGGACAGAATCAAAGCGTGTTGGAAAGGCTTTTTGGCCTGGGGACTGGAAAACCATAGCTCGCGGGTCAAGAAAAAACGGACATAAGCCCTATATCGTCCACGATATATGCCCTGAAAAAATAATTGATTGGAAAAGATTTGTTGACGAATACCTCACTATTAGGAAAGCCGACACATCCAAAGAAACTGTGCTTATGCAGAAAATGTGTTGGTTTAAGTTCAAAAAAGAATGCCCATATAGATATGAATGTAAGGAGTCGTTCAGTACTGAAACTTTCAGAACTGTTGATTGTTCGAAAAGGGCCTCAAGAAGTCAATTGGTTGCGAACATAAAGCTCCACACTTATTACCCCGAAGGCCACCCTATTACAAGTGCTAAATACAAAGACTTGATGTCTCTTTTTTTAATGAAGCCTCCAGCAATGAGTCTAGACTATTTTGATTTTTATAACAATTTACCGAATGGTAAAGATGAAGAAGACCAATGAGAGCAATAAATTTGAAAATGAAGATGGTTCTGTCAATTTTGAATTCGAATAAATCAAAATAATTTCTATTTGACAAAATTTGATTTTCTGTTAATTTTTTCTTAATTTAGGTTCTGGTTCAAAATACTTCAAATGAACATCAAAATTAAATTGTCTTCTACTATTTACGAAAATAATAAAGCAAACAAACAAAATTAAATCAATACGATTAAATAGATAAATGAACTTTTAAAATTTTACCCGTTGAAAATAGTTTGTGCAAGAAGTGGTTAACTGTCTGTTTTTTTATAAAACTATTTTTTTCTCAAAATCAACTTTATAAAAAAGTTAAGGGACTTCAAATTTCAACACTTGAATAAAGCCAGTACCGCAGAAAAAAATATAGTGTTGTTTTATCAGTATTTTCAAGTAAAAAAGGGAGCCTGACCAACAGGTGAATAAGTTTTTTGCAGTTTTCTCAAAACTACGAAAATCAAGTTAGCTGGTTCTTGCATTCATGTGGCGAGATGATAAAATGCCAGGCAAACTGATATAGTGATCACTTAGCAAAATCGATAAATCATGAGTGCTACCAAATTAAATCATCACACATGGAGTCAAATTCAATTCTGTACTGAAAAACTGCTTCATGAGATAACTCTAGCTCAAATTTATTCCGGAGTTATTAAACTCTGTGTTAACTCAGAGTTAACTCAGAACTAAAAAACCGGCCCAAAGATGTCTGGGACATGTAGAACTTTAGCTCCACTAAACAAACGAACGAAAAATAGTTTCAACTATAAAAATAGAGCTGTTTGGGGGATTTCCTGTGGTACTTAAACCCATTTACAAGGGTAAGTTACCCATATCAAAAAAAAACATTAATTGATTTGGTGAAGCTTTCCGAAAGAGCTTGTGCCGTGTATAAGGGTCTTCCAACCCATTGTCTTAAAGATACAGAGCGCTTGATCAACATGAGAGTGACTTAAAATTCGAAACGAAAGTGTTTTGGTTAAAAACCGTTGCTTTACTTATTTTTATTTGAAATAAATACCCTAAACATAATTTTGTGTACAATACAATAATGTTCGAAATACGAAGTACATATCTCTTAAGATCATGTAAATTAACTGTTTTTTTGCTTATAGAAATTATGACATCAAGTGAGTAAAACCAAACCAAAAATCCATTTTTATCAGCATAATTGTAATTTTAAAACGACAAAATGTCTTTAAATTTAATTATCTCCGTATTGTCTATTTTGTTAGTTAATGACTAACTATGATCTTCAAGATCCCTAAAAATAAGAAGACAGGAAGACGTGTATTTTTGGTACACAACTTTCATAAGAAATATTTAAAAAGTAACCATTAAACAGCTGATAAACTGTATTCAGGCAAAAAAAATGGCGCGAATATAACGGGTGATTTTTTAAGAGGTTTAGAACTTTTTTTAAAAAAAAAAACACAAAAAATTCGAAAAAATGAATGAAATATTTATTTGAATCGATAGTTTGAACCTTGCAATTTAATGTTTAAAGATAATTTCATGCAAATGTTGGCCGCGGCTGCGTCTCAGGTAGCCCATCCGCTGAGTCCAATTTTGGCATACTCTTTCACACATATCGGCCGGTATCTCACGAATGAATGCATGGATGTTGGCTTCCAGTGCGTCAATCGAAGCGGGCTTGTCCCTATAGACATAAGCCTTGACATACCCCCACAAAAAATAATCTAATGGTGTCAAATCGCACGATCTAGGCGGCCAATTGACCGGCCCGAAACGTGAAATTAACTGTTCACCAAACTCGCCTCGCAATTGCGCCATTGTTTCGCGTGCTGTGTGGCATGTTGCACCGTCTTGTTGAAACCACATATCATGCAAGTCAAGAACTTCTATTTCGGGCAAAAAAAAGTTGGTTATCATCACTCGGTAGCGTTCACCATTGACAGTAACGCTGCGATTCGCATCATCTTTGAAGAAATATGGCCCAATAATGCCGCCGGCCCATAAACCGCACCAAACAGTGGCTTTTTCGGGATGCATTGGTAGCTGTTGCAATGCTTCTGGCTGATCTTCACTCCAAATGCGGCAATTTTGCTTATTTACGTACCCATTCAACCAAAAATGAGCCTCATCGCTGAACACAATTTTTCGATAAAAAAGCGGATCCTCGGCCAGCTTTCCAAGAGCCCATTCACCAAAAATTCGGCGTTGTGGTAGGTCGGCTGGCTTTAGTTCTTGCACCAGCTGTATCTTAAAAGGCTATACGCCCAAATCCTTCCGCAAAATTTTCCACGTAGTGCTGTAACAAAGGCCTAACTGCTGGGAACGGCGCCGAATCGACATTTCGCGGTCTTCTGTCACACTAGCTGATACGGCCGCAATATTTTCTTCACTACGCACAGTACGTAAACGTGTTGGTGGTTTAATGTCCAACAAAGTAAATTTGGTGCGAAATTTGGTCACAATCTTCCGAATAGACTGCTCAGAAGGTCGAGAATGCCGATCATAAAATGGAAGCAGCGCGCGATGAACATTTCGAACCGAGCACGAATTTTGATAGTAAAATTCAATAATTTGCAAGCGTTGTTCATTTGTAAGACGATCCATGGTTAAATTGCAAACCAAACTGAAGCTGTTTGACAGTGACACAAGGTACTAAACACACGTCAGCTGTCAAAACCAGTGTTGCCAAAACCAAACCAGCTAAAAAATCACCCGTTAGAAAAAAAGTGATAGTGAATTGAAAATTGGCACATACATTCAGTGGTATTTATATAAATTCGAACAGATTTTTTGTAGCAAAGCAAATTATGTGATGTTTTCGTTTTTTTAAAAAATATTTTGATGATAAATACCTATTTAAAATAGCTGCAGCACAAATTGTATCGGATTTTATAAAAGTGTATTTGTGTACTAAAGCTAGGCCCATTGTATCGAAAACAGTACAATTGCATCGACTTTTGCAACCCTGGTTTGGATATGTCGCCAAACATCGATATCTACAATGCGTTGTATATTCTAGACTCGTTCGAGATTCGAACGTTTGCCATTTTGTAGAGTGAGCCTTTATCCACACAAGAGCTGTCATGGAATCTGCCCACTCGTAGGTATTGGTGACTTCAGTTGATAGAACCTTTATGGTGTAATCTAGTAGAGATATTAACAAAACAGAACCGCATAGTTTAACACGTGGTAACGTCACAGTTCTCTAAGGTTGGGCTACCTTCGTCTTTGACATTAGTAGATGTACGACATTAGTAGATATCGCCATCACTATCTAAAATAGGAACATAAAAAACCAGGAATTTCAACGGCCCAATTGCTCCGCATTAGGTTTACCCATCTTGAAATTTGTGCTCTCACATTGTCTCCTTAGTTTCTATCGGGTATTGGAGCATTCCAATGCGAGCCTAAATCCCAAGTTGTCTGTCTGTATCATAATTTTTGCTCTTATGGCTTGGCTATCGCAGACATCTTGCGTTTCGTAATTTTCTTTGTGTTGAGTTCACAATTTTGAATTGAAAAAGAATCGCTTATGGCAACCAATTGTTTCCAAGGGTCTTAACGTGAATTGACGTACCAAAATGAAACTCAAAATCAATATCCGGAATATCTTCTATCACCGATATCATAATGCTGGTTCTCTTCCGTATAGATTGAGTCTAGGGGTGGCTAATAATTGTCGGTTTTCGTCACGCTTTTGCATATCTTCTTAGACTGAATCCACGCCACTGATCATAGGTCGTTCACATACAATGTCAATGCGAACCGCTCTAGCTCCCATCGGAAAGTTGTTAGCTTCATCGTCGGATGGCTATATACGGAACACTTGATGCCCCAAAAGTGACCGTGTTGAGCTTAAATCCTTTAACAGTGCGGATGGTTGTTTTCTCCAGACAATTATGGTAGTCTCTGGCGGCAAATCATTCCTATGTAGGCTTTGAATGTTACTCGCTGGGCTCACCATTGCATCCTCTATATTTGTTAGTAGTTTCGGACCCACGAGTAGATTATCATTATAGGAATGTCCATCCAATGTCTTTGCAGCATCATCAAAGACTGCCTTCAGTTTTTTGTACTTGCTTCCTCGAAAACTAGATCTTGAGGTATGAAATAGTGGTATAAAGTTGGAAGTATTGGGTCGTCTATAAGGTCCACTTCTTCGATGTGATTTAGTGTTGCATTCTCCTTACGCAGTAGTCGTGTTGGATTTTCTTATTACCCGCGAGCTTTTTTCCAACTGAACAGATTTTCGAAGAGCACATTCCTTGCTGGATCCTATAACGCCCGCTGGATAACCGTCTGAGGTTTTAGGTGAAATGGTCGTCACAAGCGATGTTGTCGTTGGAATCACGGCTTCGGAATTTTTATTCTTCCACGTCACAACAACTAGAAGAGAAGACTGGCATGATTTTTGTTGTGCTTGGACTAGATAAAAGTCAAGTCCCACATCCTTCGACGAGATCCCCCTTCACTTTTTATGCTTAAAAATAACAGCTGGTTATTTTTGACATTTAACGAATTATTATGTGTTTTGAAGTAAGGAAATTGTATTTTGACAGAAAGTTGACGTCTGTGGAGAATATACTTATGGTGTTTTACATTTGTAAATAAATCAATCTTTTTTATATCTAGATCCACTCGATCCACTTCTACACCGATGGTTCCAAAACAAATGACGGAGTGGGTGCTGGTGTCTTCTCCGACAGGCTAAATCTCAGCCTATCTTTCCGTCTTCCTGATCATTGCAGCGTGTTCCAGGCGGAACTCATGGCGATCAAAGAAGCCTTATCCTGGTTGAAAGAGAATTTAATATCTGCCAAGGATATTAGCATTTTCTCGGACAGCCAAGCGGCAATCAAATCCCTGGAATCAGTCTCAACAAATTCAAAGACAACCCTAGATTGCCGATCATCCCTGCAGGAGATGTCAAAGCATTATAACATTCACCTATGCTGGGTGCCTGGGCATAGTGACATTCCAGGGGACTGTAAGGCTGATGAACTCGCCAGAAACGGAACAAAATTATCAATTGTACCCGACACGGGTGCACTAGGTATTCCTATCGCTACATGCAAAAGCTTATTAGCGCAACATGCTAACAGCAAATCAAACCTCAGATGGAGTCTTGGCACGACGTGTCAAACAACCAAACAAATTTGGCCAAAGCTAGATTTGAGAAGATCAAAGGGACTGAATTCGCTCGATAGACGGCATATTTGCGATACCATAGGTGTCATCACGGGACACTGCTTAATAGGTAGGCACGCAGAAAGACTAGGCCTCTTCTCAAACGACTTCTGTAGGAGCTGCATGGACGAGGAGGAGGAGGAACCAATACTCCATCTTCCTTGTAACTGCCCGGCCCTATCAAACAAAAAGAAACTACATCTCGGAGCTTACTATTTTCAAAGTCTCAGTTATTTGGCAAAAACGGATGTGAAAAGCCTCCTCCGCTTCATTGAAAAGCTCAAAATGGTTTTCCCATGGATATTAAGGAGATTGGTCTAAGTGTGCTGGCGAACGCCGGCAGCCACTCTAACCTAACCTAACCTATATCGAGATCTGTCAAAAGACCGACTTTGACAGTTGTTGCGTTCCTTTGGGCAAAAAAAATTGATTTGTTTTTTTATCTCAGATCAATTTTTCAAATATGGATTCCTCCTCCTTGCACTAACACTTAGACAAATGATAGCTGTCAGTTTGACTAGAGGGATTTTCGTTTTGATTTATTATTATTTCGGTTGTGAAAAATTATTATAAATAATTAAAACTTTATCAGTTCTATGTGAACTATAAATCAAACAAAAAACAATTAACATCTGTGACTTGAAACTTGACAGCTACAGCGACACTAGCTTCGCAGACAAGAAATTACAAAAATACAGAGAAAAAAATCAATGTGAAGTCGTGTTGCATTGGCACCAAATAAGATCAAATTTTAGATCAAAATCTAGATTTAACAATGGAAAACACCATTAATCAAAAAAAAAAAAAACAACCTCAAAAAGGGGAAAATCTCAGAGGGATTTGTAAATGGAAATATCGTCATTGCATCGAAATAGATTAAAAATTAATGTATGCTAATACAATACAATAAACAAATATGTTTATATTTAGTGGAATGATTTAAAGTAAACTTCCTATTGAGAAAATATTTATTTAATATTAAAGTACACAATATGGGAATTTATTTCTTAAAAGTAATATCGTCGAAATGTAATCCCTCGGGGCAATCATTTAGTCGAAAAGTAAATTTCTTATGGGAGTTCGGCAGGTAGACTCCGTGATGGCTACCATTTCGCGATGTTTATTTTCTTTCAAATGCCCCCAGGGAAGTCGGTTTATTGGCGTACAAATTAATTTTGAGATAACACCACAGGAAAAAAAGTCCATAGGGTCAAATCTGGATTTCAGTCAATTTAAGTCACCTGTTCTCTATTCGCCATGGAAAATTTCACGAGCTCGTGGCAGAGACGTTTTGTAACAATGTTGTTTGATTATTGCTAGATTTTGCAATTCAGGCTTAAAATTCGCTGAATCTGCACCCTTTCATCTTCAAAAACTTCAGGCGAATGAAGGTGTTTCTGATGCTTGCGTTTCGGATTCGTTGCACTCCAGTAGTAATAGTTCTGCTTATTCACGTGTCCATTAAAATGAAGATGAACTTCATATAAAAGTAGGGTAGCGTCGCCTATTCTCGAACAGTTTACAGACATTGAATAATGAATAGTCTGTAAAAAATGCTTAGAATAGTCCTAGAAATATAGTTTTGATTTTATTTTAAAGAATAATTCAAATATTCTTGAACCTCATATAGTTGATTTTATTAATTATTACAATTTATTAACAAACCAAAAAAATATGAACACCAACCAATTTCCCCTATTCTCGAACACTTGTTTCCTAAAGCCGAACAACAGGTTTCCTCTTTTCGAACACTTTAATCATACTTATAAGTTTGTCTAAAATATTAATTTTAAATAGGTAGGTAGGTAGATGCAGTGCAATAACACCCGCGGAAATAAGCCTCATGGGTCCTAATTCCCAAAAAAAGAGAAATAGCCCCCACAGGGTTTATTTCCTTTTCGAAATGGTAATAAAACCCGCAGGTGTTAATTCCTTTTACTCGTGGGGTTTGTTTCCTTTACATACAATCAACCTCGCACGCAACCAAAATCCAACAGTGAGCCCAAGCAGGGGGGTTTCAGGAGGGCAGCATGCCCCTCCAAAGCATATTCAAGCTTTGCATAAAGCCAAATTCACAATTGCATATAGTAAAGCGTGAACCCTCCTGGGTAGGCTTATTGTTGTATTTATGCGAAATTGGAAATTGGATGTATGCAAAGTTTGAGTACGAATTGCCAATTTCAAATGGCAATAACCTTCGCGGCTGTTAATGCTTTTTCTGGCGGGGCTTGGTTCCATTTCGATAAGGAAATAAGCTCCGTAGGGGCTATTTCCTTTTATTTTGGAATAAACCCCCATGGGGCTTATTTCCGCAGGGGTTATTTCACTGCTCCAGGTGGGTAGGTAGGAGTTGGAAAGAATTTTGCAAAAGATGTGCATTGTTCCGGTTGTCCGACTGGATGATGACTTCAAAAAATAGAAGCAGAAAGCAAGATCTGCATATTGAGTTCTTGATATTTTCTTTAAATCATACTGGCAAACCTCTGGCAGCCACTCAATCTTTAAATTTATGCTCGAACATATTCGGACAATATGTTTTTTCACCTCCATGAATAATCACAGAGATTTCAAAAGCAGAAGATACGAAGGTAAAGCTTTCAGTGGACCGGATTGTGGATTGTTTCTTTTTCGTCAACACACCTTCTGGAGAAGTCATTTGCATAAATGTCAACGGGCCGTACAGGTCCTAAAACAGGTCCTCTCCCGACATTCTCCCATCAGGCCATCACAATTAAGAAGACTTCCTGTTTAACGCCGAATCTGAACTATTAGGGCGCTATTGTATCCAAATCCAAATCTAGATCTCTTTAGAAACCTAGCACAATATACCCCAAATCCAATTGAGGATTGTTTTGATAATCGCAAGTTTTAGACTACAAGTTTGCTGTTATGTTATATGGGCCTGGAAATTTATTCTGGAGTTTTACCTAGTAATGGTATCATTGTGGAGTGGCCATTCTTTATTTTTTATGACTATTGGATGAACAAAGTCGAATGGCCGAGTTAGTTACAATTTGATAGCCTTAAATATCAATGGGTAGCAGGTGCAACAGAACAGTCCTGCGGAGCAAGAAAACTCGCAAGTGCCTTAAGTTTTATTACAGATTTTTCTAATGAGAGCTTGGGTGTTTGAAAGTATTTCTGAAAGATAACACAAAACGTAAATTCTTATACAGCAGATAAGAGTAAAGTTGAAGCCCCTATGGTATCCAAATTTTCCTTTTGAGGATCACAAAGGAGTTTATGAGTTAAAACTAATTTCATAAAATGTTACTTTAATCGGTTAAAAGCCTCGTCAAATCACAGACGATTATTGAGCGATTGCTCATGACCCCCCTGTATATGAACGTATGTATCTAAAAACCTCGCTCATTTGGTCGATATGTGATTCATCGGGTATGCTGTCAAATATAATGCCAAAGTACCTACACTATTCGGCATAAGTATTTTGACGAAATAAAAATCGTGCATTTTTGAGTTTAACTTCTTAATGGCTTGACAAGAATTCATGTTTATTTTTTCATTCTATATATAACTAATACAAACTTAAAAATAGGCAAACAAATATTTTTTCATAGAAGTCAAAAAAGATATAAATTAATTTGTAATTTCGTGTGTTGGCATAAGTATTTTGACAAGTATATAACTCTAAGAAAAAACATTTTAAACTTAACAAAAGTAAATAAATAAAGAAGAATTTAGTAAAATATATAACCTCCTTTGGCTTCAATAACTTTTTGAAGGCGTCTCGGTAGGTACTGAATCTACTAAATTTTGAAGAATCTCTGGAGATATCTCTTCCCAAAGGGAAGTGACCTCAGAAATCGTCTCCTCTCTGGTTTTATTTAAAGAAACTGTTCCATTGCGTTTCAAAAGAGACCAGACGTTTTCTATTATATTTAAATCTGGACTTTGAGGTGGCCAGTCCAAAGTGGCAACACCAACATCCTTCAAAAATTTAGTTATCATCCGGGCTTTGTGGCATGGGGCATTGTCCTGTTGCAGGATAAATGATTCACCAATAAGCCTACCTCCGGAAGGAAAGGCATTATCATTTAGGGTTCTTAAATATTGACCTTGGTTCATCGAGCCGGTGATAGGAACCAATTCACCCAGGTCATTATACGCAACACATCCCCAGAACATGACAGAGCCTCCACCATGGCTCACTTTTTGACAAACGGGGCGTCTTTTTTGCCTTTCTACCTTTGGCAATCTAACGTAAAATTTGTTTTTTGATGAGTTATACTCAAAGGAGCTTTCATCTGTCCATAGAACGCTTCTCCAGTACTCCTTTGGCTTGTGCAGATGTTCCTTTGCGAAAGACAGTCTTTTAAGCTTGTTTACCTTTGATATGTACGGCACGTCCTTAGCTTTATATGTTTTAAAATCTCCTTCCATTAAACGTCGTCGGACAGTGCGCTCACTGATTGGATTCGTTGCCGTCAAATTCCATTGATTTGTAGCAGTTTGAGGCTTCAGGAATATATTTCTTTTAAATTCCCGTAGAAGGGTTCGGTCTTCAGTGGGCGTTGTTTTGCGCTTAGCACCTGATCTCATTAGGTTTGTGATGTCATTATGCTTTTTAAACTTATTGATTTGATAGTGCACAGTTTGACGCGACACATTAAACTCACTTGCTATGTCTTTTACTGCCGTTCCAGCGTTAAACTTCGCTACCATTGAAGATCTGACAACCAAACTCAACTCAGTCGTTTTACCCATGGTTTTTAATAAATTTTAATAAATTTTTATTTTGTTATCAACGTTTAATGTAAATTAAAGTTAACTACACAAGTTTTTTGGTTATCACGTGCTCAAAACTGTTAAAATATTTACACAAAGTTTCCGTCAAAATACTTATGCCACGTAAAAATTCTTTGTCTGCATACGTTCTCTTCAGCAGAAAGAGAATGCAAAAGGTAAACAATACAAAACTTGGCATGCATAGAGCTAAAAATAGATTCTTTGTTTCGCGCATCATTTTTGCACCGTTGCTTTAACGATACCAAGCAAAGTTAGTCTCATTGGGCCTGCGCACACGAGTATGCTTCAACCGTAGTCATTATGGTTACTTTCCAAACACACGGGAATATGTTCAACCGGTTGAATTTTGTGTAATATACCAAACTTTATATGAATGTGTAATTCGATTAACACCGAACTAGCCGCCGTATTTTTTTTTAATACCACAACTGTCAGAAACGCATGCATGTGTTGGTAGATTCAACCTCTTCAACCACTTAATTTTGGGTGAAAAATTGCTCTCCAATGCCTCTCAAACTGTGCTCCCTCCTCACCCGTCCCACAAACAAACATGACGTTCAACCGGTTGAAGCATACTCGTGTGCGCAGGCCCAATAGTCACAAAAAGGTTTCGTCAAAATAAATACTTATGCCGACTAGTGTATATTTTTGTTTTTGAAAATGCATTATTGCCCACTATTAAAGCAAAATAGTTAAAATATTGGGTGATCGAGTATAGGAAACCAACACCAACGAATATGGTGTTCGAAAATAGGAACACTAATTGTATGTGTTGTGTGTGATACAAAAAGAGAAGAAAATAATGTTTTCCAATAAGTTAAGGTAGTAAAATAACATAAAGAATTTTTTTCACAGTTGCCTTCGGATTAGAAAACTTGTGTTCGGATTAGAAAACTCGGTAAAAATTAGGTTCCTTCTCGAACAGTCCAAAACCAATAGTTAACTTCAATTTAAATTTGCAAAACATCATGAAATATTACAACTGAACGAACTAATATCATAAAAAACACAGTTAAAAGTACTAACCCGATACATTTTGTTGTAAAAACAACTACTCACAAACGTACACTGAAACTTTTTTTTTTAAGATAAACAGATCCACCACATTCATTGAAACCTATAAACAAACTTATAATTTTTGTTGACATAACGACTTTTGCTAAAAGCGTTCGAGAACTGGGGATGTTCGAAAACAGGCGACTCTACCCTAATATGATGGTAACGTTGAAAATCGCTCAATTGGTCATTAAAGGTAGCTTTCCTGTAAGAGTTCGTGCTTGTTCCTCAAATTTTAACACTGCTTGTGCTTATCGGACTAAATATAATAGCGTTTTCGATTAGAATACAAAAAAACACTCTTTTTATGCTCTAAAGCACTTTTGATGAATGTAGATTCCAAGTGAGATTTACACTTACATGCACCAACACAAAACTATTGACATCTGACTTATGTCAGTTTGATGTTTGTATTTTGTAGTTTGATTTGTGTTTTTTGTGATCAGTGAGAACTAAAAAGTGATTTTCTGCGAAAACTATAATTAGAAATTAAAATATTTTTGGATAATCGTGTTCTAAAATTCATAAGCTTTGTTCGGACACCAACTCGCCAATGGTTGAATTTATAAAAAAACATATGAGAGGCTACAATCCGCTATGCGGATCGTTGAAAACCCTATCGCATCCCATCCTTAAAATTAATATCCTCAAAATATAGGCCTTATAGCGATGAAATACAGAAAATGACATTGTCACAATATATTGCTCAGACAGTTTATCAAAATCTTTTGTGGTTCGACAAAAAACAACGGTTTTCTATTGCTAATGCCTTGGGAGGCCCAAAATGTGGGCGTTGGTGAAAATGATCTATAGACAAAATGTTTATATTACCATTGCGGAAGTATTTGCATCAATTCAAATTTTTTTCGTGGGCGTGGCAAAAAACTTTGTATGGACGAAATATAGATATTAGGATTGTCTAAATATGTTGCTAACACACTTTTTTGAAATTCCTTACGGTTTGGCTTAAAACTACGTTTTTTCTAAAAGGGGGCGTGGCAGTGGGCGGATTTTAAAAATTTTTACATTTGTTCTGGTGACTCGGCCAAGGATCCTATATACCAAATTTCATTATCCTAGCTCAAAATTTAAGGCCCAAAAATCGGTGACGAACAGACAGACGGACGGACGGACAGACAGACACGGCTAATTCGACTCAGCTAGCGATTCTGAGTCGATCCATATACTTTGAGGTATATGTAGCTAAATTATTTCTCTATGTTTCAAACTAAGTATCAAAACTAATATACCCCTATGGGATAGGGTATAAAAAGCCGCAATGAGTAAAAGAAAATTTCAAATGATGGTTTTCAATGATAGCTATAACTGCGGCCTAAAGATAAACAATAAGCTGTCAAATGGCACACTAACACACACACAAAACCAGATCAACCTCTTTTATGTTCGATTGGGTCGTGTAAAATCGGAAATCTGAAAGCAAATATGAAAATCCCAATCGAAAACGCGATAAGTATTACGTTCTTTGAAGGTGACAAAATAAAATTGTTTTGTAAGGAATTTAGAGAACGTTGATGTTGACGTACCGTAATAAACATTTTTTATGTTTTACTAGATCTCGTTAAAATATCATTCTCCTATATAGCAGCATTAAAACAAAAACACATGCCGAACTGACAGCAACTGTCAATTTTATGTAATGAACACAAGTGTTGCCAAAATCCTGCAATAATAATGAAGTAGGTACTTTTACAATAATGAACGCGATATTTGCAGGCTTTTTTATATTTATGATCTCGATCGTTATTTGTCTTTTACTGACACTGCAATTTGATTGGCATTCTGCTGAATGTTTGGTCAATTGAAAGATGAAGGATGGCAAGGAACACAGGTATATTTCATTTAGTAATAATAAATTGAGGGAATTTAGTACAATATACCTAAATCCATGATTTTTCTTTTTACAAATAATGTTTATGAATTCCATATCAACATCCGATAGTAAGAAGAAAAATTGTTGTTACAGTACTAAATTGCTTATTCCCAGACTAGTCAGTCCACAGATCGTCCATGGAATATGACTTATTTATTAATATGGGGTTTAAGTCTTTTGCCGTTTAGTGTTGCTGCGTTTCCTTATGCCACAATATTTGTTTAAAAAAATTCTTTGCCGTAGAACTAACACTCAACGAATCAATAAAAATCGTTGAGCAACTTACTCATCCATTTTTATTTTTAATATTTCAAAGTCAGACATAGATACAAAAATGTTTGCTTAGGAAAACTGCAAACCTATGCGTATTTCATTTAAACGTCATGAAAAATATTTGACATTGACAATGGATTAAGAAAGTCAAGGCCCTCTAAAATAAAAGGGCGTCATGTTTGACGCAAATGAAGTAAAATGCGTGAAATAAAATACGAATTAAGCCTTTTCTATTGATTTAAATATTTACTCTGGCTTATTTATAAGCAATTTCTTTAACTTAAATGACAATTGATACTCTACAAATTTAAATTTAACAATTTCTTGGAAACACATGCGGAATAACACCTAAGAAATTAATTTCTATTTAATTTACCGAATTTCGAAATAAAATCATCAGTGTCTGCATTTTGTAGCAAAAAGCATCGGTAGCTTTATGTTTTGTCCTAAGATCAAATATTCATCAAGTACGTGTGAACATTTACAAATTGACATCCTACCCAACGAGCTAAAACAAGTGCTCTTCTGAAAGGGATCACCTCTAGCGGACAGCTGCGCACTGTTAACATGTTCCTTATAACTGTGCTTACACACCGAATCGAAAACTGAGTTTTCCGCAAAAAGTTTTCGAAAACCACTTGATGCTTTCACAATGAACTCTGACCAGGTTTCGTTTGACATTTCAATCATTTCCATCATATTACATTTTTCACAAGACAGAGTCATAGTTGAAACGAAATGAAAAATGTTTTGACAGCGAGTTTATCAGCTGTTTTGTGGGAATAGGTGTAGAATGTATGAAAAGGTGTGTTCGTTCCAACAACCTTCAACGAGATGACGGCTGCGAGACGAAAAACTTCGGAGTTTTCGTCAGTTTTTGAAAACTGCAAATGTATTGAAAAACTCCGGTTTTCGATGTAGGTTTCAGGTATTTTTGCGAAAACTCAGTTTTCGGGTCGATGTGAAAGCATTATAAAGCACGATTCCAATTGAGTCGATATAATATTATGGCAGGCTACTAGAAGTGTTGTCGGCCAAACGTGCATTATCGTAGGCGTAAATTTATGCTGACAAGTCTGGACAACTACTACTGCCTCTCATTTGATTTTAATTTATAGAAAGTAACTATAGAGGAAAATCTAAAAAACTTTGAGGGTTGACATTTTGTTTTTATATAAAAAGCTTAATCTAGATTAAAAACTAACTTAAGACTTAGGACTACTTAACTACTTAATACTACTTAACTATTTAAAACTAACTTAGTTATAATCAGGGTGGCGAGCACTCGTTGCAGATGCCCCGAGGGGTCGCCATCCTGATCGAGTCTTTCGGTCACCAGGCAGCATGCAATCAACCATATCGTACGCCAATATGGTGTACATGCCCCCGCCCCAGACCTTGTACTTAATTTTATAGTCTTAAATAAGGAGTGGACTAAAAGTCCGCAAAGTCCTGAGGAAGTGCAGAATCACCCTCCTCACGTAGCCACCGGAATTCCGTTCGCTGCTTTTCAGCATCGGTCTTATCGCAATCCGATACCGAAGTGCTAAAGCGGAGGAGCTCCGGAGCATTGTCGACATACCCGTCGCGGATTAGCAGCTTGTCACGCACGTCACTGTACTAACCCTAACGAGTCTATATAAATGAATGCTTCTGGTGGAATGAAGCCAGACATGAGCGTACTCTCCATGTATGTTGCATTGGGGTTATAAGCCCCGAAGATCAGGCTGTTCTCGCTTCTCATCGCCCTTGCAGCGTGCCTTCGTATCACCTTAATTAGGAAATTGTCAATTCTATTCAACTGAGCCCCATTGTATAGGACCTCATTGCGATTATATTTTATGTACTCGGAGTCCGGCGTTCGATACAATCCTAAGCAGGATCGGAGACAACGCCTCTCAAACAGCCGTATCCTTTACATGTAGGCTGGTGATACATTGAACCACACGGGACAACCGTAAGCGATGATCGGCCTTATGAGGGCATTGTAGCAAATGACTTTCACCCTTGAATCAAGTTGACTGCTTTGAAACAATCTTCTTGTCAGAGCATAAGCTCCCCTAGCCTTTGCCAGACAAGCATCCAAATTTTTATTAAAATACAGAAACTTGTCAAGCCAGATGCCAAGGTATTTGACTTCACTTTTCACCGCCAACGGCCGTCCATGCTGTCCAATGATACACAATTTTTTCCGGTTTTTTCTGGTATCGTAAGAAGCCCTCTCCAATGGGGTTCTGAACAGAATTGTTTCGGTTTTTTTTGGAAATTGATCCTCAATTTCCAACCATCGCAATATCCCTTAATGTGATCGAAGTCACGCTGCAAAATTGTGTTGATGACCTCGATTGGACCTGATCTGTACGCCACTAGATCATCTGCGTACGCTATAGCGTGTCTGAGAGAACCTACAAGATCACTTGTATAAATGTTAAACAATATCGGGGAGCGCCCCCTGTTGTAAACCGTTTTTAATTTCAAAGACTTTACTCGAAGTTACGTTACATTTGACAACGAACTTCTTTCTCATAATCATTTCATAAATCATATAAAGCATGGGTTTACGCGCCATGCCCCCTCTACTCTACGCTCTACAGCAGCAATGACTTCTTCTGTACGCACTGTACGACGTCTCTGTGGATGCGTATTATCGTTTAGAGTAAAGGTGGTGCGAAAACTTTCCATACATACATCGAATTAATTTCTCTGGTAGACGATTATGTTGACCCTAAAAAAAAGGAAGTACATGATTTTCAAAATAAATTTGCACAATTTGGAAGCCTTGTTCAGACTTCATTCTATTCATGTTGAAATGCCAAACCAAACTAAAAATAGTGTTGCCAACTTAAAGTTCTATACCTCTAAAAAAACACCCTCTAGTATTTCATTGATCTCATATGCTTATTTCTGCGGTTTAGTACAAAGATATCACTAGACAGCGTGGACCAATATTTTCATTCATCAAGTGAAAATGCAAATACAAATATGCAGGTGTCTATATACTAACAAAACTATTTATCATTATCAATAAACAGACGGACGATTTTTACCAGTACAGTCGACTCCGCTTAACTGAAACACCAATTTGCCACAATTATTTTTTCACTTAAGCGGTATTTTCTCTTAAGTGAACTTCGGATAACTGAAAAAAATTTCATATAACCGGAGTTCGGATAAGTGAACAAAAATTCACTTATCCCGCCTGAAAATCAGAAAAATGCAAACAGTATCATTTTTAATATTTCAATATTTTATTAAAAAAAACTCGACACAAAACGAAACTTCGATAACGTGTAAATAAAGAAAAACAAAAAAAAAAAAAGGAAAAATAAATATTTTTATGATAATTCAGGTCACTTTCAATATATGTATATATGTATATAACGGGTGATTTTTTAAGAGGTTAAGAACTTTTTTTAAAAAAAAAAACACAAAAAATTCGAAAAAATGAATGAAATATTTATTTGAATCGATAGTTTGAACCTTGCAATTTAATGTTTAAAGATAATTTCATGCAAATGTTGACCGCGGCTGCGTCTCAGGTAGCCCATCCGCTGAGTCCAATTTTGGCATACTCTTTCACACATATCGGCTGGTATCTTACGAATGAATGCATGGATGTTGGCTTCCAGTGCGTCAATCGAAGCGGGCTTGTCCCTATAGACATTAGCCTTGACATACCCCCACAAAAAATAATCTAATGGTGTCAAATCGCACGATCTAGGCGGCCAATTGACCGGCCCGAAACGTGAAATTAACTGTTCACCAAACTCGCCTCGCAATTGCGCCATTGTTTCGCGTGCTGTGTGGCATGTGGCACCGTCTTGTTGAAACCACATATCATGCAAGTCAAGAACTTCCATTTCGGGCAAAAAAAAGTTTGTTATCATCGCTCGGTAGCGTTCACCATTGACAGTAACGCTGCGATTCGCATCATCTTTGAAGAAATATGGCCCAATAATGCCGCCGGCCCATAAACCGCCCCAAACAGTGGCTTTTTCGGGATGCATTGGTAGCTGTTGCAATGCTTCTGGCTGATCTTCACTCCAAATGCGGCAATTTTGCTTATTTACGTACCCATTCAACCAAAAATGAGCCTCATCGCTGAACACAATTTTTCGATAAAAAAGCGGATCCTCGGCCAGCTTTCCAAGAGCCCATTCACCAAAAATTCGGCGTTGTGGTAGGTCGGCTGGCTTTAGTTCTTGCACCAGCTGTATCTTAAAAGGCTTTACGCCCAAATCCTTCCGCAAAATTTTCCACGTAGTGCTGTAACAAAGGCCTAACTGCTGGGAACGGCGCCGAATCGACATTTCGCGGTCTTCTGTCACACTAGCTGATACGGCCGCAATATTTTCTTCACTACGCACAGTACGTAAACGTGTTGGTGGTTTAATGTCCAACAAAGTAAATTTGGTGCGAAATTTGGTCACAATCTTCCGAATAGACTGCTCAGAAGGTCAAGAATGCCGATCATAAAATGGAAGCAGCGCGCGATGAACATTTCGAACCGAGCACGAATTTTGATAGTAAAATTCAATAATTTGCAAGCGTTGTTCATTTGTAAGATGATCCATGGTTAAATTGCAAACCAAACTGAAGCTGTTTGACAGTGACACAAGGTACTAAACACACGTCAGCTGTCAAAACCAGTGTTGCCAAAACCAAACCAGCTAAAAAATCACCCGTTACATACATAAAATAAATAAATAAATGACGAAATGATGAAAATCTTCGATCTTTGTTTGTCTCCGATTATTCATATTGTAAATAGATATTTTGTCTTCCAGGTCATCGATAGTATCACCCACTTCACTGTTTCCCCGAAAAAAATCCTTTAATAATGTAAGTGCTTTCAAAGCCTCATTCAGTGTGGGTTTTTGTGCAGTTGCACATTCGACCAATTCTTCGCTATCAGAATCCACTTCTTCTGAATTATTATTTAATGCCAGTGTTACTTCCTTTATTATGTCTGCATCTGTCATGTCTCCAAAGCATGGTAAATCCGCATCAACATCAAGCGACTCAAGTTGCTGACTGATCGAAAAATTAGAACCGTCTAAACTGACTTTCGAAAACAATTCCTAATTGTCTCTGGGCTCAACATCCACCAGGCTCTATTAACCATTTTTAATGCTGCAAGTAAATCCACTTTTTTCGAAAATTCTTTTAAAGATTCTCCATGATCTAGATGGAGAATTTGTCTTCTCACTATGCACGTTCGGTAGTGAGATTTAAAAGAACGAATAATCCCCTGATCTAAGGGTTGAATTAAGGAAGTGGTATTAGGTGGCAGAAATTCATCATCTAATTTGTGGCATGCTGCATTGTCAACCAAAAGCAATATTTTCTTACCGTTCGCTCTAAATTTTGCATTAAGTTCCTTCATTATGTTACTCCAGATTGATCCAGTCATCCAAGCGTTTGTGTCTGAAAAATATTTTACAGGGGCTGTAGAATTTCGAAAGCACCTAGGGTTCCGGGATTTTCCTATGCAAAAAATAATTTTGTCGCTACCGGTTGAATTAACTACAAAAAGAATCGTAATTCTATCTTTGTTGCATTTTCCTCCTGAAGGTTTCTCAGATCGATTTGCCAACGTGCCGGTGGGTAAAGCTTTAAACATTAATGCGGACTCATCTGCATTATAAATGTCATCCGCACAATACTCTTCGAGATGTTTTGGTAAAATGTTAGCCAAATATTCTTTAGCACCTTGCGCATCGCCAGAATTTTTTTCTCCGTGAACTTTTTTAAAATGAATATTTTCCCTACTTTTCCATCGTTCTAACCAGCCATTAGTGGGTTCAAAATCAACATTTAATAGAATGGCAAATTTCTTTGCTTTTTAAAAGTGGCCCGGTAATTGTTGCATTTCTCGTTCGCATGTCTTTGAACCAAATCAATAAGGCTTTTTCAACTTCTTTAAAAGCACCAGTTCTTCTCCGTTTTTTTTTTTGATAAATTCTGATGTGCTGCCACATTTAGAATAGATTCCTTATTATGAACAATCTTTGTCAAAGTTGCTGCACTGCAATCGAATTCTGCACATATGCTTTTTCTTCTTTCTCCTGCATCAATCCTCTTCAGAACTTCTATTTTAGTTTTAAGCGATAATCCAGTGCACTTCTTCCCAGATCCCTGAAATGTTACTTACACTTGGAAAACAAAATTCTTTTCTTTTTTCATTACGCTTTTTACCTTTTGCACCGACATTTTCCTTAATTGTTTCAAAAAAATTGAATACGAAGTGATATTGTGGTGTCAAAAATGAAGGATAAGGTTGGTTGTCAGTTAAGCGGAGTAATTTGTATGAAGATTGTGAAAAAATGCTCCGTAAAAAATTTTGTGTTTCAGTTAACCGATATTTTCAGTAAAACCGTGGTTCAGATAAGCGGGGTTGACTGTATCTGCAAATGAACAGAGATTCGTTTCACACAAAAACTGTCAAACTTAGTTAATTCAAAGTCACATGGAAACCCAACTTTAACTGTCAAATGCCAACTAAAAATTGTTTGCCATATCACGGAACTGCGTGTTATTTCTTATTTTTATTTAAACCTGTACATGGAATAGGAAAAACAAAACACGCCTACTATAAACTTTCGACAAGGGGTAGGTTGTCTGTTTTTTTACCACATTTGTTTGTGTATTTGCGCGCACGGAATACACCCATTTCGTTTAAGAATGATTTACGATTTTAGGAAATATCATATTATTTCACAATGCCTACACATTCGTTTACAGTAGCGCACTGATGTAAACAATTGCAGATTGTTCTCGTTCTTTTACAGTTAAAAAACATAAAAGAAAACGTTCTTTTATTAGCCTCAAGACAGCTTCGGTTGGTGGTGTATGAAATTGCAGCATTTATTATCTACTTCCATGTTATTGCTGTGCAAAGACTTTGGATGCTCGTACGTAATTTTGTCTTCCCACGAATTGTCTCAAAATATCAAAACATGTGAATCTGTTATTGGAGGGAAAACGACTTTCAATTCGAATGTTTATGGGGCTATAAATTGGAGATCTTAAGACTTACATTTCGAGAAATAAGGAAGAGATGATTTTTGTTTGTAAATACGGCAAATCGGACTGACATTAAGGACAAGTGAAATAATAAAGCGTGATACCTTAATGGCAGCTGTATTTTTATTTAATAAAAATGCAATTCTGTGGGTCCAATGATTTAATTATGGAGATAGGAGAAAGCTTGCAACAGTCTGAAATAAATTTCATTTATTGCTCCAATAAATAAAATTTATTTTTATTCAAAAGTGTGTGGCTTTGCGATCACAATGGGTACCAACAAATTTAAGTAACCAATTTCGGTTTCTCTCATACTTTAGGCAAGTAAGCGTCAATTAAAACACCCTCATGTTGACGCGGTCTGTAGTAACAATATGGTCGGGACTCAAAATTGAACCAGAGAATTGGTGTTTATTTTCTATTTAAGAGTTACTTTCCGGACGTCTAATAAGTAGGCTTTACTAGGGCGGTAAAACTATATACACCGCATGTAAATTGTTGCATATTGTTATAAAATCAGATTGCAATGCGCAAACATACCCTGATGTGTGAACATCGAACACATCCATTTAGAGTCCACTTAGTGGTACTGGATGCGCCCACTGGAATGAATGACTGGAACATTGGTATCTGACCGCGGTTTCTTCACTTCTCGAACAGTCAAGAAACCGCGGGAACCTCCGAGAATATTCTAAGACCGTTTCGTATAAATGTGGCTGAATTTCTTACACCGCCCAATTTCCTCTTTCAAGGCGTTGGTGGTCGTGGGTTTGTTTGCATAGAAATTTGACTTCAAAAACCCCCAGTGGCGTTAAATCGCAAGACCTGGATGGCCAATTCTGATCGCAAAACCGCCGACTTCATGGAAATGAAATTAGGAAATGACTCATGAAGTAATTGAATTGTTTCTCTGGCTGTATGGCATGTGGCACCGTCTTGTTGAAACCACATGTTGGTCACATCCATATCTTATAATTTAAGGCCTAAATTATGAGATATGGATGTGACCAACATGTGGTTTCTGGGTTATCATGTCACGATAACGAACACCATTAATATTGTCATTGCCTGACCAGCCGCATTTTCGAAGAAGAATAGTCCGATAATGCCTCCAGCACAAAATTTGCACCACACAGTTACGCATTGTGGTTGTATTTGTTTCTCAACAATTACTCGTGGGTCTGTTGAAACCCAAATGCGACAATTTTGACGATTAGCCAACCCATCAAGCTGAAAATGACGTGATTTTGTTCGAAAAATCAGCTATCACTTGTTGTTGTTCCAAAATCCATTTAACGAACTCTCTTCGCACTGCATGGTCAGTAATCTTCAGTTTATAAGTCAATTGAACTTTGTAAGCACGAAGTTTCAAGTCTTTCATAAGAATTCTGTTCTGTTCTGTTTTTTTTGTGGCGTGGTCCATACAGGCCCTTATTTCTCCCATTATTGTGGCAAGTTTATCATTTTTGCCACACAGAAATAGGAGGAGCTCCTGTTTAACGTCGAATCCGAACTGCAAATTTGAGAAGCCTTTCTTGAATGTTTGTCAGACTTGCGCAAGAAGACTCATTAGTTTAACTGAGTCAATATTATGATAACACATTCCGCCTTTAAACATTTTTAAAGACGCCCACTTTTGGGGTGTCGATGATCTGTAAAATCCATTATTCGAAACTGATTTGAGACAGATGAATCCTAGGGTGTGAGGCTTTTCTCCTCCACAATTAGTTTTATTTTAGAAAAAAGTGTTTCTGCAGTTTGGTGTATACTATTCATTTAAACTCATCCTCTTTCCATTTCCATTTTCGTTTGTTTTGTTTAAAATTACTGACCCATCCTATATTCTTCCATAGTACCCTTTCGCCGAAAAAAAAACTCCCCGAATTTACATAGATTCACCCACGTGAACATCGAAAGCATAATCAAGTTCAACTGTCAGTTATTCAAATTCGAGCCAGCACTCACATTGGTTGCACACATATAGACCGTTATTTGCGTTCTCTGTTTAAAACAGTTATTTTTGGCTTTGAGACTTTTTTTCAACTTTCCCTATACATGTTCGTGAAATTCAAATCAAATGTCGGGAATTTTTTTAGTTTTGCATTTCTGCATCGACACTCGAAACCAGCGTTTACAGGCAAAACATTTTTTTTGGAGTCATTGCTTTGATTTGTTCTATCATTTTGTTCTTTGTACCGTTGAATTCCTTGTTTTTGGATGGAAAATAAAATTCGAATTCAACGAAGTGTGATGGTGTGCGGAATTGGAGTTGGAAAACTAAAAAATTGATGCGAATTTTTTGGAAAGAAAATGTTTTTTTTTTTAACCATGCGACTTTTGACCAATAGGGTTTACATTGCTTACAATTTTTGACAGTGTTTAGCAAAATTATCAATCGGGGATACCAAACTAGGCCTCTTGCAAGTGACTAGATTCTTAGTAATACCTATGTGACCCTAAAGTAAAATATTGATAATTTTCCCCTAGTGAACTTGGACATAATATCCAAAGAAAAATCCTTTTCAATATAAAAAAACGAGTGGAGGGTCGGAGAAATTCCCCCTAGGGCAACCGATTTAAAATTATTTTGATGAAAATGGCTGTAGTTGCTGTTTATTTTATATATAGGGTGGCGCCATATTTTATGTCTGGATGAAAATACTGAAAAACACCCGATTTCAATACTTGAGGTATTTTTATTTAATCTGGATCTTTTCAATATATTTGGACTAGTTTTTGAATACACAATCAATCAAGTGGCCAAAGCCAAATGTGCCCTTTATGCCCCGTTTTCCATTACATTTTCGAGCATTTCGGGCGCTATAGCGATGCTTTCCTGAGCACGTTAATGATCTGAGGCTTGCTGGCTTTTTAATAAAAACCACACAAAAAAGAGTTGAGAGTTGACAGGACACGTCCAGGGAATTTTCGTAAACGATACGATACTTGTGGGTTCTCGGCAATAATATCTCTTACCACGTTAACCAGTTCATTGACGACGAGTCCTTGCTCAACCAAATTCAACACCAAACGACTAATATTGTTGTGACTTGTGAGATGTAGCTTGTTAATACAACTGAACGACTATTTTCAATGTACTACTTAATTACTTACTTGTCGGGCTCCCGACCCGTGAAGAGTCTCTGCCAGAGACACTGCAGCCTTCCATTCTCTATGATCCTCGGCTCGCTGCTTCCAGTTGTCTAGACCAAGCGCTCTGGCATCCGCGATGGCTTGGTCTTTAAAACGAAGGTTTTGGTCTTCCTTCCTTGAGAAACCTAGTACATCAGTTGCGGCTGATCTAATGGCTTGTTGGCATCGTTGCCATTGTTCTTCGACATTAGATGCTGGTGGTATGTTGTGAGTCTAGAGGTAAAGGGATACGCGTTGCGCGAAGTTCTTGGCGGTCTCTGGCGATTGCAGTCTTTCGACATTAAATTTTTTCACAGTATTTCTGTTTTTTTGTGGCGTGGTGGATATCCGCATCCTTACTTTGGCTACAACAAGGTAGTGGTCCGAGTCGATGTTGGCCCCTCGGAATGTTCGGACATCCAAAATACGGGATGCGTGCCTCTTGTCTATCGCAATGTGATCAATTTGGTTGACTGTTCGTTGATCTGGAGACCGCCATGTCCCCTTTTGGATATCGAGGTGAGGAAACCGTGTGCTGGCTATAGTGGCATTTCGTTCCGTAGCGAAGTCAATTAGCCTAAGTCCGTTACCAGACGTGTTGTCGTGTAGGCTATATTTTCCGACAGTAATGCTAAAGATGTCTTCTCTTCCTACCTTTGCGTTAAAATCTCCCAGCACGATTTTAACATCGTACTTTGGTAGTCGCTCATAGGTTTTGTCAAGGAGCTCGTAGAAGCAATCCTTAGTTATATCATCTTTTTCCTCCGTCGGAGCATGAGCGCATATAAGGCTAATGTTGGCGAATTTAGCCTTGATGCGGATTGTTACAATGCGTTCGCTAATGTCTTGGAAACATAAGACTTCTTGCCTAAGTCTGGCACTTATAACAAATCCGCATCCAAATAGTCGCTGTTTCTTCTCACCATAACACGGTCCATAGAAGATGTCACAGTTTTTCATCCTCTTTTTGCCCGGCCCATCCCATCGTATTTCCTGGACGGCAGTAATGTCTGCTTTGTAGCAGTTTAGGGCTTCCGCTAGTTGTTCGCCTGCACCTCTCCTGTTTAATGTTCTCACATTCCAGGTGCAGATACGAACGTCGTTGTCCTTTTTTCGTTTAACATGGTCGTCAGCAATAATATCAGTCCTTTCCGAGGCTATTGGTTGCTTCGTAACATAATCTCTTTTCCGTGGATGGGTAGTTAACCCAAAGCACAACCCCCAACCTGGAGGGCTAGGCCCTTGTCAGTAGCCCATTCTGGGATGTGAACGCTGCCGGTGACCCATTAAGGGCTCCTCCGCCACCAACTATAGACCTGGTGTTTAAATATGTCGAAGCAGCTCAACTAAATGGTTACCTGGAAATTTATACAAAACGTACAACGAACAGCTGACATATTGACCACAGATTAACATTACCTACCGCTGCATTAAAATTGTCAATGGCTAGCGTCTACACAATACTAAAAGAGGCGTGTTCCACTTACAGAGCTCTCCAAGCTCCCCGAAGGTGGAACAGAATTCATTGACAGATCGGAGATTTTCTGCAATATCCTGAGAATATGTTTTTTGATTGGGATAATCTCCTCCCCTTTTTTTCTAAAAAAAAAAGGACAGCTGATTATTTTGCATTTACCCTGTAGGGAACTTCATTATTATAAGCTGCGACGTAAGAAAATGTTTTTTTTTTTTAAAAGGTTTTCCTCTGGGGAGAATGATTTTCGGCTGAATATAAAAAATCTCAGCTGAGACAGCGGAGGAAATACTCTGAGAAATCCGTAAGTGGAACACGCCTAAAATAATATGTCAAATGTGTATGCTTCAACAATCTTTTTACATAATATATTCCACTGTCAAATTTAGAACACCGCTGGTTGTGGTTCTACGCTTCTGTCATATATTTAAAAAAATGAATTTTCATCTAAGTCCAGAGTATAATGTCGTTTATTTTTATATTTTGTTCCAAATTAAATAATCCAAACTAAACCAACAAAATAAAAAAAACTAAAATTAGAACCGTCACTATAAAAATAATTTACATTTCAATAAATAACGTGTCGCCGTCGTCGCCTTATCCCGTGGTGAAATAATATTTCTGAATAAAAGTGTTCCCCATTTCGCTATATCAACCACCACAGCATGGGGTGTGTTGATTAAATCGAGAAAACTACAATAGCTTCGCACCGTCCATAACTTCTGATGATAATGACTTACACAACAAAGAAAAATCCAAGGATTAATTATAAATACCAACGAATTAAAAGCGACGATGGCATTCTGACTGGTTTCGGATATTTGCAAGAATACACTCAGTTTAGCAGGCACATTTAATCTTTTGTCTTAGACGTCAAACCGCCTTCGTGTTATGGATTTTAGACAGACTCAAAAAAAAATACTTAATGACTTAACAATGGAAATTCAACATGCACCCAATCAAGGATCAAGTGAACACCTCCTCCTCATCTGTATTGTAGATGTACCTAGTGCAGATATTTGTTTTGTGTCAGTAATTGGATTTTCAAATTTTAATTAAACTTTCTACAGCAAACGCGCATTGTCATCCATGTGCGTAGTCATTGTTGACAAAAGAAGAGGAAATTTTAATTTGCAAAACTTCCCTAGTTGAGGATTTTAATTTGCAGGCCTTCTATCTAAGTGCTGGTCCTCACGCAACTCGATGACACTTAATGAACATAACTTTTATTGCCGCAGTTTGGAGTTCTCACGCTCAATGATGTACGGCACGGGAAACAGGAACGTGTGTGCTTAACACCACTACCACTACAAGAATGAGCGAAAACGGAAAGTTTATCCTCTGTCGCCGCCTCACAGAAACTTGGAACTTGTTCCAGATTCTTGTACTTGTATTGCAGACAAGTTTAAAACACAGATTCACTTATTCCCATTACTAACATCCCTCTTTCAAAGGGGATAACTAACTGCCTTTAGTGGTCAAAGGACATGGACAGGGGATAAAGTAATCTGTGCGTAGTTCTTCATTGAAATTCAAATTGCCAGAAGTAAACTTGGCTGTATGCAAATAAAATGGAGAACGAAAAACCCTTGAAGGATAAAAGAGACTTTTTACAAGGAGAATATAATTCAATTATTAAAAATCCTTCACGGATAACAGTGTCTAAACTAAATTCAACGGATTGAAGGTTACAACGTAAATAAACACGAGTAGGTATGCCATGCCACAAAATAAAACAACAAAAGTCACGGAACATAATGGCGACAAGCTATTTTTAAGCAAATTGCACACATGCAGTGCGGTGTTTCATATTACATCAGCACCCTGTTATTGACTAGGGAAGTGCTTTGAGTATCTGCTGTCAGTAGGGAAATTGGTCAGTGAGTTAGAAATTCAGATAACGTGATGACTGTTGATTTAGATTTGACAGTTTTGTTAAGTGTTTGCTTTGGGACAATCAATGGCGTTATTGACATGTACAAAATAAAGACGAGTTATTGACATATAGGAAAAAATAAAGACGTCAACGTGGAAAAATGCAACAAGAGGCTCTTTTCTGCAGAAAATATAATATACCTACTTTTGTAGATTTTGACCAGGTCCTGTTCGTGTGTGTCAAAATCTGGAATAAATTCTAAAAAGGAAAGAAAACATAATTTTACTTCAACAATAGGCCATAAGGCTTACAAAAACGATTTTATTTTGGCTCGAAATCTGCAGTAGAAAATATTATCGAACGTTAGTAAGAGCGATCTATACAACAGAGATCAAGTAAAGGCCTGCTCAAACCAACGCGAAACGCGAGAGCGGTAGCGATAGCGAATATCGCATGGGAAAGATGCGGGAGCGGGAACTACTATCCATTCACACCAAACGCGAAGCCGGAGGGTATGCAAAATTGGATATTTTTTTATAATTTCCAAGAGCTTTTCCACTGTAGTGATGGGTAGGACACGGTTTTTTAATGAGTTTGTATGAGGTACTCTTTTTTCGAAATGAGGTAGTACACTGTCCCACCTCAAATGTCCCAACAACCTCAAATTTAATTGTCCACCCGACGACAAATGGGACTTTTTTTTGACTGCGACGCTGTAACAAATTTTGTCCCCTCCGCAAATGTCCCATTATGGTTTTGAATTAATTCTTTCTTTTTTTTTTCTTAAATGACGTTTTCCATTGGTAAAAATTCAATATTTTTTTCTAAATCTGTAAAAAGATCGATTTTGACAGTTGTCAGATCTATTTTGCAAATCTGAATTTTTCGACAAAATTTACCGCTCCTTGCACTAATACAAATGATAGCTGTCAGTTTGACTAGAGTGATTTTCGTTTTGATTTATTATTATTTCGATTCTGAAAAAAACATTATTAATCATAAAAACTGTAGCAGTTCAATGTGAAATATAAATTAAATCAAAAACAAACAACCCATGTTACTGGAAACTTGACAGCTACACTAAATTCACAGACAAGAAATTTCAACAATACAAAGACCATCGTGTTCCATTGGCATTAAAAAAGATCAAAATCCAGATTTAGCAATGAAAAACGCCATAGACAAACGTCATGTTGGTACACTATAGGGATCTGTACCTCATACTTCATAACTGAAGCACTACAAAATGTCTAATACGCCACTCTGATGGTATAATGAAATGATCGGTACATCACACCTCAAAAATGAAGCACTAAAATGTCCCTTTGTCCTTTGAACATTTTTTTCTTGGTGAGTGGAGGGAAACGAAATGTGAATGTGTTTGGTTTAGTGTGTGTGGCTATTGACGAGGTGTGAGGCAATACATTTTTCTGCTTTGAGGTGATGGGACATATCAGAGCGGTGTATGTGACATTTGTATTGCCTCATGTATGAGGTACACATCACTATTCCACCGACACCATCTTCAAAGTACAATAACACACGCGAGAATGCGAAAAAATAGTGCATGCAGCGAACCAGCGAAATAACGCTACAATCCCGCTATCGCCTCTCTGAGTACGTAGCTAATTGCATGATGTCATGTACTTATTTTCCGCGGGAATTTCGCTCCCGCTCCCGCACCTAATGGCGTTTTCCATTGGGAAAAAAATCAATTTTTTTTTGATCTGAAGACCGATTTTGACAGTTGTTGTGTTCCATTCCGGGCGAAAAAAATTGATTTTTTTTTTGATCAGAGATCAATTTTGCAAATCTGAATTTTTCGGCAGATTTACCAACACCAATACAAATGATAGCTGTCAGTTTGACAAGAGTGATTTTCATTTTGATTTTTTACTTCGGTTGTGAAAAACAAGAGTGCTTTGGGTTTAGATATTAATAATGGATATAGACACAGAAAAGAAAGTTATACGTGAACTATTAAATTGATTGAAAAAAAAATGTTTGTTATGTTTTTAATGTTGGCAGCTACACCGACGCTAACTTCACATACACGAAATGACACCAAAAAGATCAAATTTCCAATTTCAGATCAAAATCAAGATTTCCCAATGGAAAACGCCATAAGTTTCGCGTTGGTTTGAGTAGGCCTTAAGAATAGATAGGAAACTTTCCAGGACTTTACGTTTTGCCTACAAGCTAATCCTATGGAATTTTCCAGGATTTTGACAGATAAATTCCCCCCCACGGGCCAACCAGACACGCACTAATATGCAGCTCTGTTAATTTATGTGTCAAAATGACACGTAAGAAATCGGGCGTATAGGGGTCTTAGGAAACCAACGAATATAATTTACGAGAATGACGAGGATGACAATTCCTGTGGAGGGGTAGTAAAGGAGATAAGAAGCTTAAGAGCTTCTGCAAATAATCGTACTTCACTCAATTAAAAATAAACATGCTCCAATAAACAATGCAAACAAGTAGTATCAGCGAAAATGAAAGCGTTTTAACAATGGCCTCAGATCAACCTGAAGAGAAAATATCACGTTCCCATGTCACTTTTCATACTCAGGATAAGCTGCATCACTGAAAATATAGTGCATACCCTCTAGGATGACTGTAGTCAATTTTCGATCTAAAGTAATAAGAGGTTCCCAGAAAAATTTAGACTGTAGGAAAGATAGATGACAAGATGGGATTCCCTGCCACACATGAAATGTGGAACCTAACTTGCAAAGGTTATTTGCTACTCCGAACGGTAAACAGGCTTTCCCAAGATGCTAGGAAACACTAAAATACAAGCCATGTCTCACCACTGCACACCTATAGCTTCACTATCTACATCCGATATAAGTTTTTATGTAGAAATGCGACTGCCAATGTGAGTTCCGATAATTTCGGCCTCACTAATGGAAGAAAAAGAAAATTCAAGATATCTTGCTAGCAAGTTGACAGCATAGGGCCTAACCCAAATTAAACCTTCTTAAAGGCAGATCTTTCCTAAAGGGTCCGCCAAATTTTTTTGAAAATGCTATAAAAAAAACTTCTGAATATTTTCTCAAATTTCTTTTTTTATTTGATAGTAAAATCCTTCCGGTTAATAATGGAAAATAATTTCATTCAAATGGCTGCCTCGGTTGGCCATGCAGTAGCCTACACGATCGGTCAAATTTTTAAGCACATTATCGATTGTGTGCAGCTGTATTTCACCAATGGATTCACGAATATTGTCCTTTAAAGCGTCAATTGTCTCTAGCTTGTCGGCGTAACACTTATCTCTTACGGTACCCCACAAATAATAGTCCAACGGTGTCAAATCGCAGCTTCGAGGTGGCCAAACGACATCAGCTCTGCGGCTGATAATGCGATCTTCAAAAACAGGGCGCAAAACATCGAGTGTAGCTTCGGCTGTGTGGCACGTAGCGCCGTCCTGTTGAAACCAAATGTTGCCAATATCCTCCTCTTCAATTTTTGTGAACAAAAATTCGTTCAACATGGCCCGATAACGATCGCCATTGACTGTAACGGCCACTCCTTGCTCATTTTCGAAGAAAAATGGCCCAATTATGCCTCTGGACCAAAATCCGCACCAAACAGTGACTCGTTTTGGGTGTATCGGCTTTTCAATGTATGCGTGCGGGTTTTCTGTGCCCCAAATGCGACAATTTTACTTGTTTACATACCTGCCAAGATCAAAATGAGCTTCATCTGAAAAGATGATTTTTTTTTTGGCAAAATCGGCATCTTCTCTAAGTCGATCGCAGGCCCACTTAGCGAAGCGAAAACGCATTGGATGGTCAGTTGGCTTCAACTCCTGAACCAATTGGACTTTGTATGGCGTCATACCAAGGTCTTTATGCAAAATTCGTCTCAATGATGTCTCCGAAATGTTAAATTGTTGAGAACGACGGTGAATTGATGTTGATGGCGTTTCACGCACACTTTCTGCCACAGCAGCAATATTCTCGGGTGTACGCATTGTTTTTGGCTTTTCACGCTTTGGTTTATCGATGAGGATGCCAGTTTTTTTTTCACTTTTTTCACAAGTTAACGAACATACGGAGCTGATGGTGCTTCTCTTCTTCCAAAATCCGTACGCAATTTTCGCACACATTCTGCAACATTACCATGATTTTCAAAGTAATGTCGCAATATTTCTCAGCGTTGTTCAAGCGTATACACAAGCATATTCGTTCAGCGGAAGGATAAAACAAATTATCTGTCAAATCAGACATGAGCTAAGTGTTACCATTCACGAAATAAGCACCAGTTGAAAAAAAAAACGTTAGATGGCGGACCCGTAAGTAGACATTAGTAACGTTTCTTTTATAAACGTTGGACTGCCGCAAGTGTCACTTCTCTCACCCACTCTAATTCAGTTGAGCATAGAGGGAAACAATCCCGAACACTGGTTCGTTCTGCGTGAAAGCGGAATATTGTTCGTCATCGCCGTTTAACAGTCTGCAGAAGTGGTTCTTCCATATCCTCACAATGGACTGTGTCGCAACTACGATATTTCCTTGATCATCTCGACACGATTCTTATCGGTATCGCTGGTTTGATGTTTTTTACTTTAGTAAAACTTGCGAAAAACTTGTCTGATGTGGAACCTCTCTATCCTCGATATCCCGCATTTCTTGCTCTTTTTTCTTCTTTCTGAAAGGCCGGTATTCATCCTTCTATAGAGCTCAATGGCAGCTCTCTTCTTCGATTGCAGGTTTGCTTGCGGGCCTCATTTTTAGTACAACCAGAGGTTTCTTGCTAGTGGGCGGGAGGAACCTAGCATATTAGTTTCATCCCGTCCACACGACAGCGTCGCCATTGGATCCACTTTAGATTCTGGTGGTATTGTCTTACTTGAGAGGTTAAGAAATACGCGCTCTGTGTATCCAAAATGGTGGATATGTACCTCTTGTCTATGGCAGTATGATCAATTTGATTGACTGTTTGTGAATCTGGAGTCCATCATGTTCACTTAGGGGTTAATTGACATTTCGTTTCGCAGTAAAGTTATTTAGCCAAAGTCCATAGACAGACATACAGCCCTATCGCCCTATCGGAGCGGAAAATTTTCCGATTTTGTACGATCTGGAGTATTTTTGCTTCGAGGTATTCTTCCCAAAAGCTGTTCGGAATATTTCTCCGACATTTTGTAACGCATCCCGGCGAATTGCGTTGAAGTGCGTTCAGGTGAATTTTTCGTGCAATTTTTGACAGCAAAGTGTCATTCTTTTTCCGATTTCCTCCGACACATATTCATCGCGGAATTTATTTACGAATTGTAGTGAAGAGAAGCCGTCGCGTCTGTGTAGTATATTTTTTCGATGTCACATACCTCGTATGGAATTTTAACCTTTGACGAAGTATGCGTCGCGGAAAATTGTAAGCTCCGACGGATACCTCGATAGGGCTGATAGTGTCGTGCATGCAGTGTTTTCCGACAATACTGCCAAAGATATCCCCTTTTCATAAATCTTCCAGCACGATTTGATCATCGATCCTCGGTAGTTACTAATAAGTTTTGTCCTAGAGCTCCTACGAACAGTTCTTATCAAATTGATATTTGTCCTTCGTAGGAGTGTGACCTCAGTAGAGTGATGATTAGTGCAATGAACTACCGCGCAGAAGGTCTGGGCTCAATTCCCAGCTGTAGCAACACCTAAATGATGTTTCACTGGCCCTCCTCTCGCGATGATCTGACAAATCATCCGAGTAGTATCAATTGTCAAGAAAAGCTTATCTCAACTCAACCATTTGGATTCGGCATAAAACAAGAGGTTCTACCATCGAGCAAGAAGTACAAACGCAAACATGAATAGTTGTGAGAAAAAGGGAGGCCCTACCAACGAGCATGTTGCGCCAAAACTTTGTATTTTTTTAGTGTCAGCGTCTCGGCCTTGACACATTGTTACAATTCGTTCGCCGATGTCTTCAAAGCATAAGACTTCTTGCCTAAGTGTGTCCCCTATGTAAAATCTACATCTTAGTAAATGTCACAATTTTTCTACTCCTTTTGCACATCCTATCTTATCATATTTCTTGGATGGCAGTAACGCCTTCTTTGTAGCAGTTTACGGCTTCGGATTGTTGTTCGACTGTACCTTTTCTTGAAAGCGTTCTAACTTTCCGGATTTAGATACGCACGTCTTTGTATTTTTTTTCGTTCATCGTGGTTATCAACAATAAAGACACTCCTCCCCTAGGCTCTTGGTTGCTTCGCCACAATATTTTTTTTACTTGATTGGGCAGTTTACGCGATTCATACCGTGCAAACTGGAGGAAAATTTTCAATTGATCAGATACTTCTACGATATAAAATATGGCCCCAGTATACATTACATGCTTGATCGTTACCGTTGCATTGGTCTGTCGGCTCATCAACCACCATTACTGTTAAAGAGGCCTGATAAACCCCCCCTTAAAATTCTTATGTGGGCTGTTGTGATTCATTATAGGAAATTCTTCCACTCCCGCCTGGGAATTTTTTTATTTGGAACATTACCCTGACTAATTTTTGTCAACGAATGAAATATGTTTTCCAACTTATCCTGCATACCTATAGGTAAAATTAACTTTCGGAAGCGGCGTTAAACTGGAGGTCCTTTTTCCTTAAACGTCCAATGCGGAGTTTTTTGACCAGGGGAATGTCGCTGTACAGCTCGTATAGTTCTTGGTTGAATCTTCGTCTCCATAGCCCGTCAACGCAAACGGGACCGAAGATTTTTCGAAGAATTTTCCTCTCGAATCTACCAAGGATTTCTTCATCCGCTTTTGATACGGTCCATGCTTCAGCGCCGTAGAGCAGGACTGGGATGATCAGGGTCTTATATAGGATCTCCTTAGTAATTCTTCGTTTGATTTCTGACGAGATGTTGTTGTCAGAGTTAATAGCGGAGCCGAGGTAGACAAAGTCCCGTACTACCTCAAAGTTATATCTGTCAATGGTGACGTTCTGTCCAATTCGTCGATGTTGTGAGTCATTTCGTGATGACAGCATATACTTAGTCTTACCCTCATTTACTGCTAAACCCATTTTCGCCGCTTCCTTCTCTATACTAGCAAACGTGGCTATGACATCACGTTGAGTCCTACCAATGATGTCAATATCGTCAGCGTATGCTAGTAATTGCATCGACTTTTGCAAAATTGTGCCTCTGGTGTTGGCTTTGGAGTTTTGCACAATCCTCTCAAGGATCAGATTAAAGAAGTCACATGACAGCGCACCGCCTTGCCTTTTTTGGTATCGAATGTGTCGGTGAGGTCGTTTCCGACCCTGATGGAGCAGCGAGAATTCTCTATCGTCATCCTACACAAACGGACGAGTTTGGGCGGTATACCAAAACTAGACATGGCTCTGTACAGTTCGTCTCTATAAATGCTGTCATATGCGGCTTTGAAATCGATGAATAGGTGGTGGGTATCGATTTGGACTTCTTGAGTTTTTTCCAGGATCTGCCGAAGTGTGAAAATTTGATCGGTTGTGGACTTTCCTGGCCTAAAACCACACTGATAAGGGCCAATCAGGTTGTTGGTAAACGGTTTCAGGCGTTCATATATTACGGCAGATAGGATCTTGTAGGCGATGTTGAGGAGACTTATGTCTCTGTAGTTGGCGCAGTTCAGAGGGTCTCCTTTTTTGTGGATCGGGCAAACGATGCTGAGGTTCCATTCTTCAGGCATATTTTCATCCGACCAGATTTGGCTTATGAGTTGGTGGATGTTACTTACCAAGTCATCTCCGCCGGCCTTATAGAGCTCATCGGGAAGGCCGTCATTTCCGGCGGCCTTATTAAGCTTGAGTTTAGATATTGCTATCCTCACTTCACTCAGGTCGGGTGGTTGGCAGTTTTCGCTGTCGTTGCCAATATTGAATGGTTCGTTCTGCCTGACAGTGGAATGTTGTTCGTCATCGCCTTTTAACAGTCTGCAGAAGTGGTTCTTCCATATCCTCAGCATCGACTGTGTCTCAACTACAATATTTACTTGTTCATCTCGACAGGATTGTGTTCGAGCCTTGTATCCTTGGCTTTGACGTTTTACACTTTGGTAAAACTTGCGAACATCGTTCCTGGAGTGGCACCTTTCTATATCCTCGATCGCGGGCTTTTCTTGCTCTTTTTTCATCTTGCTGAATAGCCGATGTTCTTCCATTCTTCTTTGCCTATAGAGCTCAATGGACACGGGGCCATCAGTATCCACTACGGGATTGAGCACTGCCGTTGGCCTTTCGGTTCATCCGCCACCGTCTCTGTTCAAGGGGCCTGACTAACCCTTGAAATTCCTAGACAACCTGTTGTCCGAATATGTCAGAGCAGTTCATCTAGGTTCGCCTGGGACAGCAGGCCGGGTATTCATCCGTGCCATTCTCACCAGGGTGTTTATAGTGTTGCTGTTTTTCGTCGTGTTATCAACACTCGCACTTATCGTTTAGCAAGTCAAATCCGGTTGGATGAGACCAGTACCCGATGGTTACCACTTGGAGGTAAAAATAAGCACATTTTATGTACAGTCAGAGTTACAACACTGGGCATTGCCAAGTTAACGCCAATCAGAGTCTACCCTCGTTCTACAACACCCAACCATCTTTTTTGTGGCAAAAATAATAACTTCGCACTCACGTCCTTACTGCCGGTTATTTATTTTTTTGTGTTCATATTGTGAATGTGCCATAATTGTTGCAAATGACGTTGTTTATCATTCAGGTTTGACATTTATGTTGAAAACCAAAAGAGCGATACTCACTTGAAGAATGCGAAGTTTTCGTTACAGCTTATTACACCAATTGCAGGTCTGTTTTTAAAGCAGCGTGCGTTTTGACAGACTATTTCCTTTGGGTATTGTTCGCGTTTACACAAACAAACTACAGACTTTGCAAATTTGAAAGATTACACTGATGAAGAAAACAACAATTCGCAAATTCAGCAGGTAGTCACTTGACGTTCGATTAAAACAGTGCCCAAGTTTTTTTTTAATTTCTTACAAAATAACAGGCAATTCAAATTATGACATGAATTTAATCTGAATGACAATCTCATTAATTTAAGCTGTGCCTTGAATATCCGAGAATTTAAATATATTATTTAAATAATCTAAAGTTAATGTTAAAATTACAGTCATTATATATTTACTGATTTATATCAAAAAAAACAATGCCTAACCCTGCTGCATGTATTTTGAAATGTCACATCCTGTAAGCAACGCCGAAAATTCCCAAGTCTGGTAACACTAATACTTAAGAATTTCCAAACAAGTGGGTTTCATGAATCGGCTCGTTACTTTTTATTGAATATTTTCCACTCGATTAATGTATACTTTTCGTGTGCACTTGCAGATGGGACAATATAATCCTGAAACGCCTTCCTGATTAAAATTTAATATTTCCTTTATGCCATTATTATGATTATAACGGTTAGGTACTTTGTGATATTCAAACGAAGCGTTGTGCTTTGTTTTCTTTTCCCAGGATATGACGTAAAATGAAACTGACAATAATGTAATCGACCTTAAGGTTATGGGAACCTTCCCCCTAAGTCATCATCCTCAAGGACTAAGGAGAAGAATTTTTTTTATTTTGCGCCCCCTTAAAAAAAAACAAATAAATAAGAAACCCCTCTCAAAAGTTTGCCAATTTGGAAAGCGGTTTATTAAATTGACTTTAATTTAGATTGATTCCAGGTGAAGGTAACTTTATCATGCGAAGGCCTTCTAGAGAGTATATGTATACAGGAAGGAGAGAGTAGGCATCTGTTTATTCATTTTGAAAATTGCTTCTGACAACATTTGCGTTGCGTTCTGTTCTAAGGCCGTCAAAGCGATTAAAAGCCGATAAATGGAAAAGTCCAAGTCGGTGCCGTAGATATATGTACAGGGTGGCGCACCAATTGTGCTACATTAAGAAATTCAAATAACTTTTTTGGAAAATTGCTAAAATCATTCCTATTCACAAACAGGGTAAGACTCCGAATGATCCGAAGAGTTATCGCCCAATAAGTTTACTAAGTAGCTTAAGTAAAATCTATGAAAAAGTTATTAAATATAAACTCGTTGATTTTCTTGACTCAAGATGTATCATACCAAACGAACAATTCGGTTTTAGACCACATCACAGTACCTCGCATCAAGTACTACGTATTAACAACCATGTTAAAGAACATTTTAATTTAAAGCAGTCCACTGGACTAGTGTTACTTGATGTAGAGAAGGCATTTGACAGGATTTGGCATGATGCGCTACTGTCCAAACTCTACAATTTTGAATGTCCAATGTACCTTATAAAAATCATTCAAAGCTTTATCTGTGATAGAAAATTCTCTGTTTTTCTAAACAATAGCCACTCTTCTGTTAAAAATGTAAAATCTGGAGTGCCACAAGGCTCAGTTTTAGCACCGGTGCTGTATATAATTTTCGTTGCCGATTTTCCGGATATTCCAAACTGTAAAATAGCAATGTATGCTGATGATACTGCTATTTATAGTTCTAATAAAATTGGGCATGTAGTTGAAACTAATTTACAATATGCAGTAAATGTTACAACGGACTATTTTAAAAAGTGGAAAATTGAAATAAATGCTGGTAAAACGCAGGCTATCTTTTTTACTAGAAAAAGAAGTCCTTGTCTTCTACCACTAAGCCAACTTCACCTAAATAGCTGTGCTATTCCCTGGGTAAATTCTGTCAAGTACCTTGGTATCTACTTGGACACGAAATTGACCTATGGTGAACACATTAAAAACTCACTTAACAAAATAAGTCTTGTAACAAAAATATTGTACCCCATAATAAATCGCCGATCATCTTTGTGTAACTCGAACAAAATTACTATTTTCAAGGTCGTCTTTCAAGCAATTCTTCTTTATGGATGTGCAGTCTGGGGAAGATGCGCAAAGTGTCATATTAAAAAACTGCAGATATCTCAAAATAAAACATTAAAAATGATGCTTAACCTACCATGGCACCATTCGACATTAAATTTACATGAAAAGTCAACAGTATTACAGATTGATAGGAAAATTGAAATCTTTAATAAAAGATTTTCTGACAAATGCGAAATATCTGAAAATGTTTTAGTCCGTAATTTGCGTATCTAAGTTTGTTAATTATTTATTTATTTTATGTTTATCGTTACTTGTTCCATAATTGTTTTCATGAATCTGTTACATTTATTTTATGGTCACATATTTATTTATTTACTTGTATTTTAGTTTAATGTTTGATTGTTATTTAATTAAAAAGTATTTACATATATATATATATATACTTATTTATATTCTATTGTTTCCTTAATGTCATCACCTTAATTATTTATTCATCTGTTCCTTTGGAATCTATATTTGTATTTAATTGTTACTATTTACCTATTTATTTATTTATTTATTTATTTATTTATATATTTATTTATTTATTTATCTATTTATTTATTTATTTATTTATTTATTTATTTATTTATTTATTATTTATTTAGACTTACATATATAATGCATATCTAGTCAACAACATGTAATTTAAGCTTAATAATTTTAAACAAATCCACAAACATATCTTATATGAAGGTTTTTCACCATAGTTTTCCTTCATTATGCTGTATTAACATTTAAGTAGTTCAAGTCCAAAAATTGTATTTTCAGTAGTAAGATAATTATAATTTATCATATCTCTGTGCAAGCTGAGTATAACGCCATTACTGTAAATATTAATCTATAAAAAAAAAAAAAAAAAAAAAAAACTTTTTTTAATCGATGTAATTCATTTATTTTTTTTTATTGGTTAGAAAATTAAATTTTATTTTAAATAGTTAGTTGTTTTTAAAGATTATAGATCGCAAATGAGCTCCACGCTCTCCCACGCATATGCGGCACCTGATCAAAAAATTATTCATTGCGGCCTGGAGAGTTGAAGTTGGGATCGCCTCAATTATTGTCGTTATGGACTGCTTTAATTCAGTTAAATTCCTGGGCTTCGTTTTATACACCTCTTGCTTGACATAACCCCATAAAAAGAAGTCTGGTCAGGTGACCTTGGGGGCCAGCGAAGAGTGGAGTTCCTAGAAATTAATTTGTTTGCGAATTTTTTGTTTAGCTCCGCCATAACTGGTCTGGCTATATGTGCAGTTGCTCCATCTTGCTGAAACCAAACGCTGTTGAATGGTATACGTCTTCGGCGCAGTTCTGGGTAAAAAAAACTCCTTCAACATCTTTAAATAACGGTCCCCATTGACAGTAACGGTTACACCGTTTTCTTCAAAGAAGTACGGCCCGACAATACACCTTGATGAAACTGCGCACCACACAGTGACTCGTTCTGGGTTCAGTTCCGTCTCATGGAGCATTTCTGGATTAGACTCTTTCCATATACGGCAATTTTGCTTGTTTACATTGCCGTTAAGATCAAAATGAGCCTCATCAGACATGAACAAACAATTGATCAATGTGTTGTCTTCTTCGGCCATTGATATCATTTTTTGGCAAAATTACAGGCGAACAGGCAAATCCTGAGGGTTTAACTTGCTAGTAATTTGGACTTTGTACGGAAACAAGTTTAAATCGTCATGAAGTATCCGTTGTAATGACCGTCTACTAACTCCAATTTGCCCCGATAAGTTTCGGGTCGAAACGCTCGGATTGGCCTGTATTGCAGATGCTACTGCTGCGATTATATCCTGAACCCGAACATTGGCATCTCGATGGTACGGCCTTCGTGCGATGCTTCCAGATTCGGCAAACATGTTTACAAACCTCATAATGGTCCATCTACTCGGGGGATTACCGCCAAACTCCCGCCTAAATTCCCTTTGGACGGAAATGACGGACTACAAAGCATGGTACCGTTGCACTATCCAAATTCTTTTCTCCGTATCCCAAGCATCCATTTTTATAAATCTAAATAGTAACCTACAAAATAAAAAAACTTAAGCCGATTACTCACACAGAAAAAATGTTATTACGTTTTATTTTTGTAGCACGATTCGTGCGCCACCCTGTAGTTTCGACGTTTGTTTTGCTAATTGATATTATTTGCTCTTTGTGAGTGTGTGTTATTTGAGTTATGGGGAAAAAAACTTTAATTAACTGGCACGAGTTTTCAGTGTTCTACTTTGATAACTTTTCATTGTTTAGCCAGATAATGTAGATACATTTGGAAGTTTGTACATATTTTGATGAGGTTAATTCCATTTCCATTTTCATAGTCTAGTTTCAGGTCTTTTAGCATTTATTTCGATGAGAAGCACTCATGGATCAGAGTCATGTGAACCATGTGAATTTGTATTCGTATCACGATGTATGTTGGCTTTTGTTTCTTTTCTTCCTTTCAAAATTATTGAAGCAATCTACACGTTGTCTAGATGTAGATGGAGATAGATACACATGTCTTTTATGTTGTAGGATGATTCTAGAGAACGTTGCGTCAGTACAGAGATGGATATTGAACGTGATGTCGTTTGTCCTTGTGAGCTGAGCTATAAAAATGAATTAAAAAAAATTATTCTTGCAAAATGTATTTTTTCCACCTTTTGTATCTTATTGAAAAAGTTGCAAAAGGTAGATATCTATGTTTTGACATTTTGTTTGTGTAAATCTGGCAAGTGGTTCAATGTATTCAATAGCAGAAATGCGTGCTTAACTAAAAAGAAAGAAAAGTCATCACGTCCCTGACAAAAATGTATATGCACACAAAGAAAGGTCAGATGTGTGTAAATAGTCATTGAAAGACTGAACTAATGTCAAAAAGTGACATCTAAATGATTTGTTTTAAATCATTCATTCAAATCCGTATTATCTTAGATAAAAAAATAGTTCAGCTATCTTAAAAACTTCCCTCAAGTCAGTTTGTGTAAATAAGGCTCAAGGCGAAGTCTTCTTCTACTGCGTATGACGTCTGGCTGGGAATCTGACTCTGTTTGGCTTTAACTTTTTTCGGTGCCCGATGGAATTACACAAATAGTTGTAAAACAATGCAAGGATGCATTTTTTCCACACCTTATATAAAAGTGGTGAGCGAAGTGATATCTCTGATTATCGACCAATTTCAAAACTATCCTGCATTCAGAAGCTTTTTGCACATATTATTCTTGTTTACCTACTTGGTCTTCCTCTGTCGAAAAATTATTTTTAAGGAACAGCATGGTTTTATAACCATACTGTCACGAATCTTTTTTTTATTCCAACACATTGGAAAAACAGGAAGAAAGCCGACTGCATATGAACTGGCATATTAAATGCATTCGACTGCCAATCACATAACATCATCACTTTTAAACTTAAGGCATATTGTTTCCCTCCAGGATTTATTAATTGGGTTGAATCATATTTATTCTTGAGAACATATCAGGTAAAGAGATTCCAAGCTGCATCCTTATAATGCCCAATCTGGAGTACCCCAAGGAAGTCCCTTACTTACTTACTTAAGTGGAGCTACAGTCCGCAATGAGCCTGGGCCTCAACCAATTTGCCTCCACAATTTGCCCGGTACTTAGCTAACTGCCTCCAGTTACACTCTCCAAGTTGGTTGAGGTCAGTTTCTACTTGTGCGCTTTACTTAAAGGTCTTCCTGTACTGAGTCCGACGTCTGGATAGGAATCCATAACTCTGCGAGCCGGAATATTGATGTCCATTCGTTTTACATGTCCTAGCAATCTTAAACCTTCCAATGCGGAATTTTTTTGCCTAGGGGAATGTCGCTGTACAGCTCGTATAGTTCTTGGTTGAATCTTCGTCTCCATAGTCCGTCAATGCAAACGGGACCGACGAATTTTCGAATAACTTTTCTCTCACAACGACCAAGGATTTCTTCGTCTGCTTTTACGGTCCATACGGTCCATGTTTCAGCGCTGTAGAGCACGATGATCAGAGTCTTGCATAGGATCTTCTTAGTAGTTCGAGTGAGGCTTTACTACTAAAATGCCTGCTGACCCCGAAGAAACAGCGGTTGGCAAGGGTAATTCTTCGTTTAATTTCTGACGAGATGTTGTTGTCAGAATTAATAGAGGAGACGAGGTAGACAAAGTCCCGTTCTACCTCAACATCCAGTTGGACGATGTTGTTTATCCTTTCATGTTGACATCATATACTTGGTTTTATCTTCATTTACTGCAAGGCCCATTTTTAACGCATCCTTCCCTATACTAGCAAACGTGGCTATGACAACACGACTAATGATGTCAATATCGTCGGCGTATGCTAGTAGTTGCACCGATTTATGGAAGATTTTGCCTCTGGTGTTGGCTCGGGAGTATTGTACAATCCTCTCAAGAATGAGATTAAAGAAGTCACATGACTGTACATCACCTTGCCTAAATCCTTGTTTGGTATCGAATATGTCGGTGAGGTCTTTTCAGTCATCATCGTGCACAGACCGTCAAGTTCGGGCTGTATAATTCGTCTCTATAAATGCTGTCGTATGTGGCTTTGTAATCGATGAATAGGTAGTGGGTGTCAATTTGGGTTTTTTTTCCAGGGTCTGCCGAAGTGTGAAAATTTGAACAGCTGTGGAATTTCCTGGCCTAAAACCACACTGATCGGCCCATCAGGTTGTTGGTAAAAGGTTTCAGGCGTTCACATACATATTACGACAGATATGATCTTGTAGGCGATGTTGTGGAGACTTATGCCTCTGTAGTTGGCCCCGTTCAGAGGGTGTACTTTTTTGTGGACCGGGCAAACGATGCTGAGATTCCATTCTTCAGACATACTTTCATCCGACCAGATTTGGCTTATGAGTTGGTGGATGTTACTTACCAAGTTATCTCCGCCAGCTTTATAAAGCTCAGCGACAAGGCCGTCATTTCCGGCGACCTTTCTAAGTTTGAGTTTAGATATTGCTATCCTCACTTCACTAAGGTCGGGTGGTTGGCAGTTTTCGCTGCCGTTGCCAATATTAAATGGTTAGTTCTGCCTGACAGCGGAATGTTGTTCGTCATCGCCGTTAAACAGTCTGCAGAAATGGTTTTCCATATCCTCATCATCGACTGTGTCTCAACTACGATATTTCCTTGTATATCTCGACAGGATTCTGTTCGAGCCTTGTATCCTTGGCTTTGACGTTTTACACTTTGGTAAAACTTGCGAACATCGTTCCTGGAGTGGCACCTCTCTTTTCGCCTTTCTTGCTCTTCTTTCTGGATATCGAGGTGAGGAAACCATGTGCTGTCTAAAGTGGCACTTCCTCCGCAGCGAAGTCAATTTGCCTAAGTCCGTTGTCGAATTTGGCCTTGATGCGAATTGTTACAATGTGTTCGCTAATGTCTTGGAAACATACGACTTCTTGCCCAAGGCTGGCACTTTTAACAAATCTGCATCCTAATAGTCGCTGTTTCTGCTCACTATAACACGGTCCATAGTAGATGTCACAATTTTCATCCGCTTTCTGCACGGCCCATCCCATCGTATTTCCTTGATGGCAGTAATGTCTGCTTTGTAACAGTTAAGGGCGTCCGCTAGTTATCTGCCTGCATCTTTCCTGTTTAATGTTCTCACATTCCAGGTGCAGATACGAACTCGTTGCCCCTTTTTTCGTTTAGCAGGGTCGTCAACAATAAAATCAGTCCTTTCCTAGGCTATTGGTTGCTTCATAACTATGGGTTTTTCCATGGGTGGGTAGTTAGTCCAAAGCACAACCCCCAACCAGAAAGGCCTGTTCCAATTTATTAGAAACCTTAAGAATACGGGGCCATCAGTATCAACTACGGGATTGAGCGCTGCCGTTGACCTTTCGGTGCATACGCCACCATCTCTGTGCAAGGGGCCTGACTTACCTTTGAAATTCCTAAATAACCTGGGGAGTCATTCTATAACTTTGAAAACCATTATCACTCAGACGGTAGTCAAGACCTCATGAGCAATCGCTCAATAATCGTCTGTGATTTGACGATAATTATTTTAAGTGAAGCAAATAAAGTGATATCGCCTGCAGAAAAAACTACTATTGATCTTACTTGATGCAGGATGTACCGTCGAAATGTTATCGTCAAACGATAATGACTTTACGGAATGAGGGTCCTGTTGTCCGAATATGTCGAATCAGCTCATCCAGCTGTTTATAGTGTTTCTGTTTTTCGTCTTGTTATCAACACTCGCACCAAGTCAAATCCAGTTGGATGAGACCAGTATCCGACGGTTACCACTTGGATGTAAACAAAAAGCACATTTGATGTGTAGTCAGAGTTGCAACCACTGGGCATTGCCAAGTTGAAGCCAATCAGAGTCTACCCTCGTTCTACAACACAAACCATTGTTCGCCTTAAATGCCCGAGCCAATATTGTAGGGTTTTAGCTTATAATCAACATCTTGGTAAATCAACATCTATATACAGCTTATAACGATCAAGATTGTATCTGCTCCTCCATTTGTCTCCTATTTGGGAAGATTTGTTAAAGATAGTGCCTGCATATTTACATTTACACTATGAACTGTCTGTTCCAGCGCAAGATTAAATAAATCATATGACAGCACGATTCCTTGTCGGAATCTTTTAAATGTTTAGAAAAGTAAAGAAGAGCTTGTTTCAAACTGATCGTTGCTTTGGTTGGCCTCCAATTTTATGAGTTGCATGTGTAGATACAAATTTTAATGGAATTTCGAATTTCGTCATTGCTCTATAGAGCTTTAGGCGAAGGTGCGTATGATAGCACCCTTCGCATAAAGCCTTGAAGTATATGAAAAGATGATACGTCTCAATTTGAAATTCGTTGGTCTTAGTGTGAAAATGGGGTCTATGGTTGATCAGTCGTGCCGGAAGCCACACTGATACTCGCCGATAAGTGTGTTGCAGAAAGGTTTTACTTTGGATGGGATTTTATATGCGACAATTAGCCTCAGTAGTTCGTGCAAAACATGGAATCGCCTTTCTTGTAGATGGAAAATTTTGAGTGGATATTCAATTCATGGGGTATACTTTCATCAATCAAGACCTGTTTTCGTGGGTCGATGCATCCTCACTTCCATGCAACACATCCGTATTTGAAGAGATCTATGCTTAGTTGTTCTTCCGCTTTTTGATGGCTGACAAACCACTTTAAAACTGAGAGGGAGTGTTAACTCTTCATTGACTAGGGTGGCTGGGTTTCTTGCCCTATCACTGTCGCGAGAGCTGCTGAAAATTCTTCCTGAAAGATATTATACAATTCTATGCGCCATTGTTGATTCGCAAAGCCTGGGTTCCAACTGTTAAGCCAGCTGCTAGTTAGTTGGCTCTTTTAAGAATTGACGGATGTTTTACTTGTCATGAGACTCATCGATTTCCGTGAACTGGAAGGCAGCGTGTTCTCTTTTTTCTTCTCCGCAGAATTATCTTCTCTTCCCTTCTTCTGGCTCGGCACTTCTCTCGAGCGGTGGAGGTTTTGCGTATGTGCCTATTTTTGCTACTGTTTATGGTAATCATGCACTATTCGTATCTTCTTCCTTTTTGACAGACAAGCCTTGGCTGCGACAAGAAAACGGTCGAAGTAGATGTGTGTTCCTCTGAATGTATACTTACGTACATCCAGAATGTTAATGTTCATGGTAAATTGGGTCGAACCACCCCTCTATAGATTGCCAGGGTTCATTGTGAATTCAAAGTCTGATGCTGTTGCAATGTCAGATTTTTTTAAAAGCCATTATCTGTGGTAATTTCATGGAGGATGTGCTTTCAAACATATATGCCGAAGAAGTTTTCCTTACCGATTTGATCATTGATCATGCGGATCACAGCCAGGCGATCACTAACCAGGAGATCCTTTATACGAGGCTGTTGCCTCACTCATAAGTAGCTGTTTTTTATGAGGTAAGAAAGTTATCTCGACTGCCCAACCCTCAACCTCTAGTGACCGTTCTAATTAATAAGATACCCTGGGACTCCATCACCGCCGTCTTTTTCGGCAGCTTCACTCAATTTCCTTAGGTCTGGTGGTTGGTGGTTTTCGCTGTCGTCGCCAATATTTAATGGTGCGTTCTGCAGGACAGCGGGAGAATTTTCTCCATCGCCGTTTAACAGTCTTCAGAAGTACTTCAGATTTGGACGGTAGTCAAACCAAAGAACTCCTTTTTTTTGACTCAGGGTATCTACTTAAACACGGGAACCCCATCACAATGTCCCTTTATAAAGGATTTTTTTTAGAGGTATAGAACTTTGAAATGGAACGATTTTTTTCAAATTGACATGAAATTTACTTTATTCGAAAGATAATCTTCTGGCATTTCGGCATATGACCGTTGGCTCGGATGTAGTCAGATTAGACAACGTCCGAGCCAGCCGTGGCCAATTTTTTCAATTTCCGATTACTTTTTCCAACATTTGTGGCCGTATATATGCAATTACGCGGCGAATTTTGTCCTCCAAGTGGTCAATGGTTTTGGTTTCGGCCTTATCGTGGTAGACTAGTGACTTCACATATCCCCACAGAAAATAGTCAAGCGGCGTTAAATCGCACGATCTTGGAGGCCAATTCATTATGCGCTCACCGAACGTTTACTTCAACAAATCAATTGTGGCATGAGCTGTGTGACATGTCTTGTTGAAACCACAGCTCTTGCAGATCATGGTTGTTCAATTGATGAACGAAAAAGTCAGTAATCATGGCTCGATAGCGGTCACCATTGACTGTAACGTTCTGGCCAGCATCCTTTTTAAAGAAGTACAGACCAATTATTCCACCAACCCATAAAGCACACCAAACAGTCCGTTTTTGTGGATCTAACGGAGTCTCAACATACACTTAAGGATTATCATCACTCCACATACGGCAGTTTGACCAGCAGTTCAACCAAAAGTGAGCTTCATCGCTTAACAAAATTCGCGTATGAAAATTGGGATCAAGGGTAATCCTGTTTTGGGCCCATTCACCGAATCTACGCCTTGCTGGGTGATCCTGTGGCTTCAATTCTTGCACGAGTTGGATCTTTCCGCAAAATCTTCCATAAAGTGGATGGAAATTGGACATATATCCAGGATTGACTGATTCGGGTCTTCCTCTACGCTACGCTCTACAGTAGCAATACTTCTTCTGTACGCACTTATTGACGTCTCTGTGGATGCGCATATTATCATGTAGAGTAAACGTGGTGCGAAAACGTTCCATTTATGTTTTCCGTAGTGCGGGATACGTATTTCGAACACAACCATGATTTTCAAAATAAATTTGCACCATTTGGAAGCGTTGTTCAGTCGTCAGTCTATTCATGTTGAAATGCAAACTAAACATAAATCACTTGACAGCTGACAAAATGGCCGCCAGTTGAAATAGTGTTGCCAACTAAAAGTTCTATACCTCTAAAAAAAAAACACCCTTTACTACGTATACTGAGGAAGTAGAAAACATCTAATGGACCAAAATTAAGGTTCACACAAGACAGACTTATCAACAAAATGCTTCTCAAATGCTTGAATCTGAACTTTAATCGTCCACACTATCCCATTCCGCATTATTGATCACCCATTGCCATGAAAGTTCCGTGTGCTTGTACTGCTTGCTTGTTCAGCTACACTGCACTTGACACTCCAGCACATGATTTTATTTCTCCCTCTTCTGAATGGGTAATGGCGGTATACACTCCTATCAAGTGTCAAAATCTGCTGTTCCTTGTCGCTGTGTTTCGCTTTGAAATTAATTGGAAGTGCCCATCTCAGATGTGGAGGACTCCAATTACATTGTATACCAACGGCGACGTACGTGATTCTGTTTGCTCTCCTCCAAGTAAATCTGCGTTTTCATCCTTGCAGTTGGTAAAATATTGTTCCTCCTGACGACGGTACACATTTCCCTTTTGCTACGCGTTCAAATGTTTAGGATAGGTATCCATGAAATTAACAAATTACCGTTTACTTCGGGATACTGCAAAACGGTCGTTCAATTAATTAACCTTTCACACATCCCTGCTGTATGTTGGTAAAATACTCAACTGACAGCTTTACATATTAATGGCGTTGACAGGAGCATGCTTTTGCACTTTACGACTGTTAAAGCATTCCACCACCACTTTACACACACCGATATCCAAGTAAACATGATAAATGAATTTCCGTTCGGAATCTCCTATGAAGTAGGTCAATTTCACGAACAATAAATCTCCACGCGGATAGAGGTTCAGATTTTGTTCCCTCATCTCGAAAACCGTTTTCAATTTAAATGTTTGGTTAGCAATTAATCGGAGTAACACCTGTTTCTGTCGTCGCCAACTTCAATAACGACTCGAGATTACTTTTTCTAAATTTATTCAATCAATTTCAGCTTAATGAGATTTTCTTTGAACTCTCCAAACGGATACAAAATGAGTTACGGATAAAATCAAAACCGACAAAAAAAAAAAACATTGATTAACAAAAAAATGTGATTTTGAATGGTGTTTCGAAGGACGAGTACTCGTATCATGATAAATGTCATCGACCGCGAAAGTGACGAAGATATCGATGATGAAAAAATCTAGATACTTCAGCAACGCAATACGCCGCCTTCAATTAGTTACAAATAAATTCGGCTGAGACTAGACGTATGTGTTTTTGTATGCGTATGACGTATGTATGCGCGGTAGATAACAACATTTTTGTGACGCACTTCAAGGACTTCGGGGATCAATTACCAAAGAACACACCACATCAAGACTGATTTTTCGCTTCGTTTCTATTAAATCAATTTCATTTTGGACTGGAAACGTTTTAGCCTGTGTAGGGTTTCACCATCGTGGGACAGCCTATATAGCTGACAAAATAAGATCCGAACCGAGGCAAAATGTTGATTTTCGTGGCAATTTTCATCATTCATGCTTGTATCGCAGGTGAGTTGATTTTATATTTCTAAAAGTGTGAGATATTGACGGATATAAAAATAATATTTCGATTGATAATGGAGGGCTCTGAGGGGCTAATAATGGTCTTAAATTGTATTGCGCCAATTGACATTGACAAACGTTTGACATAAATAACCATTCAATACATCATTATCGGGGTTTTAATGAAGGGTAAATGCTTTCAATTGTGGTGGTATTTTTAGTGGGTTCTATTATTGTCTGACAGTAATTTATTTGCAGGAAATGGGATGTGAAGCACTTATCGCATTGACATGTTCGCTTATTTGAATAGTGCTCAGGTAATTAGATGCCACGATTTCCATTGAAATTTGAGAGAGAAATGAAGTGATGCAGAAATGAAGGAAAAAAAACGAAATTAATGGATATTTTCGAAAGTCTAAAAGAATAGCAAAAACGTAAACGGAAATGCAAATTAGTTTTTCTCGTAGGTACCTGGCAATTTAACACACATTGACAATACGACATTGCATACTTACATAAGTGGCCCAATAATATGGAATGAACCTGGGCCACAACTATAATGCCCCCCTTGAAGTTGGTTAAGGTCGGTTTCTATATGTGGGAGCTACTTAAGGCGAGGTCTTCCTCTACTGTGTCCGACTTCTGGCTGTGAATCAAAGACTCTGCGAGCCGGAATAAATAGCCTCTCAACGCAAACGGGACCGAAGATTTTTCGAATAACTTTTCTATCACAAAGATTTCTTCCTCTGCTTTTGATACGGTCCATGTTTTAACGCTGTAGAGCACGATGATCAGAGTCTTGCATAGGATCTTCTTAGCAGTTCGAGTGAGGGCTTTACTACTAAAATGCCTCCTTAGCCCGAATAAATAGCGGTTGGCAAGGGTAATTCTTCGTTTAACTTCTAACGAGATGTTGTTGTCAGAATTAATAGAGGACCCGAGGCAGACAAAGTCCCGTTCTACCCCAACATCTTACCCCCATTTACTACTAAACCCAATCTTTGGCACTTCCTTCTCTATTCTAGCAAAAGTTGTATGACATCACGTTGAGTCCGACCAATGATGTCAATATCGTCGGCGTATGCTAGAAGTTGCACCGATTTTTGGAAGATTGTGCCTCTGGTGTGCGCAAGCCTATCAAGAATCAGATTAAGAAAGTCACATGATAGTACATCGCCTTGTCTAAATCCTTTTTTGGTATCGAATGTGTCGGTGAGGTCGTTTCCGACCCTGATGGAGCAGCGAGAATTCTCCATCGTCATCCTACACAAACGGACGAGTTTGGGCGGTATACCAAAACTTGACATGGTTTTGTATAGTTCGTCTCTATAAATGCTGTCGTATGCGGCTTTGAAATCGATGAATAGGTAGTGGGTATCGATTTGGACTTCTTGGGTTTTTTCCAGGATCTGCCGAAGTGTGAAAATTTGATCGATTGTGGACTTTCCTGGCCTAAAACCGCACTGATAAGGGCCGATAAGGTTGTTGGTAAACGGTTTCAGGCGTTCACATATTACGGCAGATAGGATCTGGTAGGCAATGTTGAGCAGACTAATGCCTCTGTAGTTGGCGCAGTTCAGAGGGTCTCCTTTTTTGTGGATCGGGCAAACGATGCTGAGGTTCCATTCTGCAGGTATGCTATCATCCGACCAGATTTGGCTTATGAGTTGGTGGAAGTTACTAACCAAGTCATCTCTGCCATCTTTATGAAGCTTAGCCACAAAGCCGTCTTTTCCGGTGGCCTTATTAAGCTTGAGTTTAGATATAGCTATCCTCACTTCACTTAGGTCGGTGGTTGGCAGTTTTCGCTGTCGTTGCCAATATTAAATGGTTCGTTCTGCCTAACAGCGGAATGTTGTTCGTCATCGCCGTTTAACAGTCTGCAGAAGTGGTTCTTCCATATCCTCAGCATCGACTGTGTCTCAACTACGATATTTCCTTGTTCATCTCGACAGGATTCTGTTCGATCCTTGTATCCTTGGCTTTGACGTTTTACACTTCGTTAAAACTTGCAAACATCGTTTCTGGAGTGGATCGCTCGCTTTTCTTGCTCTTTTTTCTTCTTTCTGAATAGCCGGTGTTCATCCCTTCTTCTCTACCTATAGAGCACACTAGCAGCTCTCGTCTTCACCTTTTGATTGTGATCAGCTGTCGGCATTCTTCATCAAACCAAGGGTTTCTTGCTGGTCGCCGCGTGAAACCTAGCACGTCAGTTGCGGCTGATCTAATGGCTTGTTGGCATCGTTGTTATTGTTCTTCGACATTCGATGCTGGTGGTATGGAGTGAATCGAAATTTTAAGGGATACGCGTTGCGCGAAGGCCTTGGCGGTCTTTTGCGATTGCAGTCTTTCGTCATTAATTTTTTTCACATTATTATAGGTTTGTTGTGGCGTGGTGGACATCAGCATTCTTACAGTGGCTGCAACAAGGTAGTGGTCCGAGTCAATGTTAGCCCCTCGGAATGTTCGGACATCCAAAATACTGCATGCGTGCCTCTTGTCTATCGCAATGTGTTCAATTTGTTTGACTGTTCGTTGATCTGGAGACTGCCACTGGTGGCATTTCGTTCCATAGCGAAGTCAATTAGACAAAGTCCGTTCCCAGACGAGTTGTCGTATAGACTGTGTTGTGAGGGCAAACGCTCCCCTAGCTCTCGTCAAAGCAGCATCTACATTATCTTCCAAAATATAGATACTGACCCAGCCAGATGCGAAGGTACTTTACTACACTTTTACTCGCCAGTTTCTGTATTTTTGGTCTAACGATCACCAGCTTGCTCCAGTTCTATCGCGTATCCCTAGCGGCCCTAGCCAACGGTGTCCTAAACAGGATAGTTTCAGATTTCTGAAAGTTGATTTTCAACTTCAGTTATTAAAAATCCAGAGATTTTGTCGAAATCCTGCTGCAAAATAGTTTGAAAGACCTCGACAGTAGGGGCTGTTCTGTACGCGATAGGATCTTCCGCATACGCAATGCCTGAGTAAGACTACATAAGAAAGTTTACCGCTCCCTGTTGCAGACATTTTCAATGAAAAATTCTGAGGTAGAAGTTACATTGCCGAGACGAGACATGCACCATTGTATGTCAGAGACGAGTTTGGACGCGGCCTGAATACAGTGACGCCTAGAAACCAAACTGGTTCTCTGGTATATTATTATTGTCCTCAGACCACTTGAACAGAGCCCGATTGAGAATATTTCCGAAAAAATTGCGGGTACTCGGTAGGAGACTTATCGAATGGAAATTCGCCGGATTAGAATTGTCCTTTCCCTTTTGCGAGAGAGGATGTACCACCACCGTCGTCCACCGCACTGGGTAATATCCATTATTCAGCGCGTTCTTGAATAGCGTGGCGAAAATGTCCACAGCCCCAGGGGGTAAGTGTCGCAGTACAATGTTGTATATAACATCGACTCCGGCTGACTTATTTTTCTTCATGGAATCGAAGATGATCTGGAGTTCCATATTCGATATTAACAGGAAACACTTCGTTCGGCGATGATGGCGGTTGTCAAGTTTTTGTCATTGAACCGGGTGAAACCGCGGTTTTCAGATCGCCATTGCGTTATGTCATTTCGAAGATAGAAATGAAGGAGCAGGGCATTTTTATCCAAGACGCGGTTCCTGAAAAACAACCCACAATGCCTCCACCTTCTCCTGAGTATCTTCAATTACAAAGAAATCGTCCTCGAAGATGCCAATAGTATGTTTGCATTGTCAGTTGTTCGTTGGAGCTTAATACACGGAAGCTCGTTAGGATCTTTCCTCCTAAAGATCTTATTAATTTGTGGAAACATACTCGGGTCGCTGGAATTTACGACCCGAATTCTGTTATTCCAAAACAAATTAATGGACAACCGATAGTTCTCCTTGATTGATGTTTTTGATTGAGGCCTTCAGTGTACTAATCTCCAGGTCGCGTGTGTTTGGCAGTCGTCTGTACAAGAGTTTATGTCTTGACAGAAGTCCGCTTTTTTGTCTGTGCAGTGCGTCAATGGTCGCGTTTCTGTACTTAGACGTTATGTCACGTTCTTTGTATTTTGGTATCGTCCTGTTCATTGAATAGTTTCGTCCATTTGTTGTAAGTATTCGTCGATTTCGTTGTTTGTCAGGTTTCGGTTGTTTGGTGATGAGATGGCCCTCGAACGAAGGCGTTGGTGAAGCATGGCCAGCGCATATTACCGTAGTTGTAAGAATGCACAGGCACATACTCCTCCAACGCCACAGGCTCGTTCGGAAGCTGTATTACGGCGGCGAGTCCGCAGTGGTCACTGTCGTACTCCATCGTTCGTAAACAGTTTCGCGTGTATTGACCTACTCTGCCAGTAACTGTCAGTCTTGTGTCTCACAGTAAAAGATCCAGAAAAGCACCGCTTCTTGGAAACTATGGCCTTTCTGTGGCGAGAATGTAAAGATCGTTACACCGAGGATTTTGTATTTGATTTCCCCAATGTTCGTGTTTGGTATTGTTATAAAAAGTGTGGGCTGAGTTGAGCAGAGTTGGGCCGGTACCTTCTTACGATATTATGATTACTATTCTAGAGCCTGTCCGACTTTCTTTGGTGGATGCTGTACCGTTTTCCCCTTTCCTGACGCCAATTGGGCGTAGCAAATTATGGGGTTGACGGACATTGAATTTACTTCAACCGCTTGTCTCATGTTCAATGTTAAATTTTGTGAAAACATTCTTGCAACTAAGTCGGAGCCTTTCTCTTTTGTGTTGTAGCTAACGATATTCTGACTAATAGAGCTCATAGACTACGCATGTCTGCATGTGCAATCACAAGCATGCACAAATAATCGATATTGACATTGACAGATATAAGTTTGAAGTAGTCCTACCTCGGCTCCACTATTAACTCTCGTCAGAAATCAAACGAAGAATTACTCTTGCCAATCGCTGTTTCTTCGGGTTAAGAAGGCAATTAAGTAGTAAAGCCCTCACTCGAACTACTAAGGAGATCCTCTATAAGACCCTGATCATCCCAGTCCTGCTCTACGGCGCTTAAGCATGGACCGTATCAAAAGCGGATGAAGAAATCCTTGGTCGATTCGAGAGAAAATTCTTCGGAAAATCTTCGGTCCCGTTTGCGTTGACGGGCTATGGAGACGAAGATTCAACCACGAACTATACGAGCTGTACAGAAAACTACCCCTAGTCAAAAAACTCCGCATTGGACGTTTAAGTGGCTAAGACATGTAGAAAGAATGGACACCATTACTCCGGCTCGCAGAGTCTTCGATTCCCAGCCAGACGTCGGACGCAGTAGAGGAAGACCTCGCCTTAAATGGTGCGCACAAGTATAGAAACCGACCTCAACCAACTTGGAGTGCGCAATTGGAAGCAGTTAGCTAAGGACCGGGCTAATTGGAGAGGCATGTTTGTTGAGGCCCAGGTTCATCCCGGACTGTAGCACCACTTAAGTATGTAAGTATACCACAAAATTTAAAGCTCAAGAAATAGAAAAAAATGTCTCAAGATTTAAGAGATTAGCCAGTTTACTTTTAGTTTACAACAAAAGTACCCCAACGGACTTATTGCAACTCGTATACATGAATGACCTTCGTTTCTTTAACTTCTTTCATGATAACCTAAAAAAGTAACGACTCTAAAGCAAATTGTCGGAATCAACTTTTTTTTAATAAACAGAAGCTCCGACTTTTTCGAAAAATTTCCCTCCAGAGTAGTACAAGTAACAGTGTTTTCGTAGAGGGTTTGGCAATGTAACACATATTGCAGAAGTCCCCTTGACATGCACATCGTTATTGAATCCCCTCGACAGCTATGCCATTATCGTAGGTAGAGAACCCATTGGAAATATTCCACTAGCCCATACAACATTAAACACAAATTCCATTTCCCAGAATGCCAGTAAAATCTTCTTGTACCTAGACCCTGGGCCATTGGAGAATAATCCGTTCCAATCCGATGTGATACGTAACTTTGACATTATAAACGTCATCTAACAGAGACTTTCTGTAACAACATCCTTAGGGTCGATATAAATATTATTCCTTGAAAAATGGAAATGACGGCGGTGATGGTGAACTTAATTGAAATAAAGTGTATTTTCCATAATGGCCACTGGGCCACACTCTAGCTTCCGTTATGCCATGGTCTTTTGTGTACACGATTATAATGGATGCAGGAACTAATAGAAAAGTTAAGTCGGTAGATTTTGGCCGCTGGATGTATACCAACAAATAACACTAAAAAAAGAGAATAATTAGGCAGAACTGGGAGCAGAAAATATACCCTTGAGATATCAAAGAGGTACTTTCATCCTTCTAATCAGAAAGTGTCAGTTTTTTTTCATCCATAAAAAAATTATGCTTTTAAGTTGCAGGGTTGATGGATGCGATACCTTTTTATAATCGTTCCCCATCGATTTGTCGGATTTGGAAGGCAACAAAGCCTCATAAATCTTAAATGATTGGAGATGTAAGAATGATGGCTTTAAATTTGTATTCGTTCTCCTTAAATCCCGCCGGGAAATTGCTTGTGTTTATTTAGCAGCTTTATAACATAAACAATTTTCTGCTGAAAAGTAGGCCGCATTTTTGTTTTGTTAATTAGCCCGGGTTTGTTTTCTTCAAAAGAAAAGAAAAGTCGTAAAAGCTTTTTAAGTTAACATCTGATAAAACAGAAAATAAAGTGGCAAATCCATTTATTCGAGTAAACAAACATTGTTTTCAAAAATTGAAAAGGTGTGTTTATTTCATTTAAATTTTCATAGTCCAACTGAGAGCTGTCATTTGGACGACGAGCTGGAAATAATGGATATGACAGTTGAGGTTTGGATAGATACTTGGCATGCCGAAATGTAAATTCCATTGCATTCGAAATGCACTCTTCAATTCAAATCGTCGACAAAATAACCCCCGTCTGTTAGACAATCGGTTTGAAGTTCACTAATTCACATGTCAATAGCAGATGTGGTGCAGGTTGGCAATAATGAATTATAATGTGCGGTGAACCAAATATATTTTGGAATGAGTCAGATGCATCTATCGAATAAATGATGACCTATTGATTGTATGCACTGGACTTTGTTGGAGCAAATAATTGCCTTGAAATTATTACAGAGCGGGTAAGTCGATAATTATTATTGACTTTTCGAATTGTCAACAATGGCCAAGTTCCTAAGAATGAAGTGTAAGGGAAGATTTATTTTTAAGTGTTAAGCTTAGTACGCTGCTCGAGCGAAACTAAATTTTAGCTGCTCTCCATTATTTTTCTCCAAACACTAGCTAAAATCCTCGCTAAATTTTGACATAGAGTGCTTTGTGGATAAGTGTCACAATAAACAGCTGTTCTTTGAAAAATAAGTTTATTTCAACAACTCAAAAGCACAACAGAAGAAAACAATACGATGTGTCAAAATTTAGCTTGAGAAAATGTCCCGAACAATTAATGGGCGAGCTAAATTGTGACAGATACATCCAGTACAGTCTGAAATGAATGTTTGATTTTTTAGCTGAAGCAGCGTACCGCTCGGCTAAATGGATTCGCTTAAATTTAGCTCAGCTAATTTTTGGAGAGAATTTTGTATGGGAGCTAAAATTAAGCTCAAGCAGCGTACTTAGCTTTAGGCGACAAAACGCAAGCCACAACAAATCAATAATACTGTCAACAAAATTGAATCAAGGCGTCAAGGCCTACGCAAAACGCGTATCCCTTAACCTCGCGATTAACACCATACCATCAGAATAAAAATGTCAAAGAACAATGGCAACGATGTCAACAAGCCATTAGATCAGCCGCAACTGATGTGCTAGGTTTCTCGCGGCCACCAGCAAGAAACCCCTGGTTTGATGAGGAATGCCGACAGATGCTCGCAGCCAAGAACGAGGCCTACAAGGCTAAGCTGTAGGTGAAGACGACAGCTGCCATTGAGCTCTATAGGGAAAGAAGAAGGGAAGAACATCGGCTTTTCAGAAAGAAAGAAAAGGATCACGAGGATATGGAGAGGTGCCACTCCAGAAACGATGTTCGCAAGTTTTACCAAAGTGTAAAACGTCAAAGCCAATGATACAAGGCTCGAACAGAATCCTGTCGAGATGAACAAGGAAATATCGTAGTTGAGACACAGTCGATGCTGAGGATATGGAAGAACCACTTCTGCAGACTGTTAAACGGCGATGAGGAGCAACATTCCGCTGTCAGGCAGAACGAACCATTTAGTATTGGCAACGACAGCGAAAACTGCCATCCACCCGACCTACATGTGAGTGAAGTGAGGATAGCAATATCTAAACTCAAGCTTAACAAGGCTGCTAGAAATGACGACCTTCCCACCGAGCTTTATAAAGCCGGCGGAGGTAATTTGGTAACATTAAGCAACTCAAAAGCAATTTTGTCGGCGCAAGATTTAAGGTTATCGCGCACCGCAAAATAGCACGGCTTAGGTTTAAGGTTAGGTTGGAGGATTATCGTCAATCATAGCGAAGGAAAAATCGTTAAAAACGATGCGAACACTATGTAGATACATTCACTCCCATCGGGGATGGCCGGGCTTTTAACAATTGGCAGTTGTCAGCGGAATACCTTTGCAGCGATCTTCCAGGAATTTTTCGGGGCTGGACACCCGTATTAGTGCGCTGCTTGGCCGGTGAGCAAATTTCGTCATTTAAACGAGACTGCGCCGAGCAATTTGACCGATACGATGTGAGTGCATTCCGCATGATCTTGCATGGATTTTTCTCCTTCCTTTTGCATATTTGCGAGGAAAATTTGCTCTCTGCTCGACAAGTGCAAGAAGAGCCGAATGCCTGCAGCATCAATCGACCACGTGAAATGGCATTGGTCGTAAATTTTCCACTGTGCAAGTATTCTCTTAGAGGTCTTGGGATACCAAGATAAGAATCTAAATCAAATGAGAAGTACACACGTTGCGGTTGTTGAATGACGAAGAAGCAACGAGTTTACCAGAGCACATTCCGTAAATTCCGCTCTTTAAGGCTTGAGAGTTGAGAATCTTTAGAAAAAGAAGAAAAAAAAACTTTTTTTTCCAGGAGGGGTGATGCTATAGTGCAACATCCGCAATTAGAATTACATATGATAATAAATATGTTAAAAGCGAAGAAGAAGGAAGCTAAGCATGCGAAGAGATTCTTTCTCTCCCTGGGGGCAAGACATTTATGAACGCTAATTACAGGAGGAGGGCTAATGTTCATAAAGTTTACTTTTAGTTTACAACAAAAGTACCCCAACGGACTTATTGCAACTCGTATACATGAATGACGTTCGTTTCTTTAACTTCTTTCAGGATAACCTAAAAAAGTAACGAAATGAATGGAACCTCAGCATCATATGTCTGATTAAAAAAAGGAGACCCTCTGAACTGTGCCAACTACAGAGGAATAAGTCTCCTCAACATTGCCTAGAAGATCCTATCAGCTGTAATATATGAACGCCTGAAACCGTTTACCACCATCCTGATCAGCCCTATCAGTGTGTTTTTAGGCCACGAAAGCCCACCAATGATCAAATATTCAAACTTCCGCAGATCCTGGAAAAACACACAAGAAGTCCAAATCGATACCCACCACCTATACTTCGATTTCAAAGCCGCATTTATAGAGTCGAAATATACAGAGCCATGTCCAGGTTTGGTATACCGCCCAAACTCCTCTTTTTTTCCGGGCAGGATGACGATATTGCTTCTCCATCAGGGTTTGAAACGACCTCACCGACACATTCATTACCAAAAAAAGGATTTAGGCAAGCCGATGGCACTGTCATATAACTTATTCGATCTCATTCTTGAGGGGATTGTAAAAAAACTCCCCGGCCAACACCGGAGGTACAATCTTCCATAAATCCGTGCAACTACTCCGGTTCTACGACTGGCGCCCAAGCATGGACCTTTTGAGTGTAAAATTCTTTGAAAAATCTTCGGTAGGGTTTGCGTTGTATAGACAAACATTTAACCAAGAGCTATACGAGCTGTACAGCGACATACCCCTAGTCAAACCCCATTGGACTCCGGCTCGCAGTAAACGAAGACCTCGCCCTAATTGGCGAGCACACAACTTGACGTGCTCGCCGAACCAGCTCGTGCTCGCTATATTTTCTCGTGTAGGGGCTGTATCGCGAGCCGCTCGCTGTTGGCGAAAAATTTCGATTTTTTCGTGTTCGTTGGTTTCGATTTTTGCCGTGTAGGGCCATGTTCGCGAGCAAACCTCATTTTTGCTGTAAATAAATAAATAAATCACCATAAGCGCAATCACTTGCGTTTCCTTATTGCACTAGTTCACGCCCACGGAATGAAGAATCAATACGAAATGAATGCTCGCCAAATGTGTTCGTCGTGTATGGGATAACGCAAACGAGCAAGTTCGGCGGAAATGTTCGTCGTTTAGGGCTACCTTAAGGAACGCAGAATTAGGCCGCGGTTAAGATCAATGCTGGCACTAGTTCGTGTTAGTGCGCTAGTAAATCTAATATATGGATAATCAATAACGTGGTCGCAGATCACGCTTGTCCAGGCTTGTAGTTTTGCAGATCTAAACTAATTTGATTTTTAAGTTTACTAGCTTGAACTAGCGTGACCAATCTACCAATGATAGTGTCATACGGATTTATGTGATATACAGGCCGCGTTCCGAAAATCAGTGGGCTTAGTACCAAATGCGCGATGGATGGCATTGAAAGCTTTTCCTCAATTTCGAACGTCTTCACATTTGTGCATTATCAAAAGCGAAAATGATATTTCCGGTTTCTACCATTCTAACTTCCAATCTTCCAATTGTTTTTCAAAAAAATTGACAGGTAGTCCAGTTAACTTTTTATTTCTTATTTTTTTGTGGTCATTTTCTTGTGTAAATATGGCGGATTTTATCAATTTGGGTGGCTTTTGGGAACAAAAAAAATACAAATCAGCCATGAAAAGAGATTCATCGCACTTGTAGGAATTAACCCCCAGATTACACATAAATAGAAAGGATATTGATTTGAAACGAACATCTTAACTTGATAGTCATGTAAACGTCAAAATGTTCGAATCTTTATAAAGGGTCCGCCAAATAACTTTTTTTTTTTTTGAAAATGCTATAAAAAAAACTACTGAAAATTTTCTCAAATTTTTTTTTTATTTGAAAGTACAATCCTTCCGGTTAATAATGGAAAATAATTTCATTCAAATGGCTGCCTTGGCTGGCCATGCAGTAGCCTACACGATCGGTCAAATTTTTAAGCACATTATCGATTGTGTGCAGCTGTATTTCACCAATGGCTTCACGAATATTGTCCTTTAAAGCGTCAATTGTCTCTGGCTTGTCGGAGTAACACTTATCTTTTACGGCACCCCACAAATAATAGTCCAACGGTGTTAAATCGCAGCTCCGAGGTGGCCAAACGACATCAGCTCTGCGTCTGATAATGCGATCTTCATAAACAGGGCGCAAAACATCGAGTGTAGCTTTGGCTGTGTGGCACGTAGCGCCGTCCTGTTGAAACCAAATGTTGCCAATATCCTCCTCTTCAATTTTTGTGAACAAAAATTCGTTCAACATGGCCCGATAACGATCGCCATTGACTGTAACGGCCACTCCTTGCTCATTTTCGAAGAAAAATGGCCCAATTATGCCTCTGAACCAAAATCCGCACCAAACAGTGACTCGTTTTGGGTGTATCGGCTTTTCAATGTATGCGTGCGGGTTTTCTGTGCCCCAAATGCGACAATTTCGCTTGTTTACATACCCGCCAAGATCAAAATGAGCTTCATCTGAAAAGATGATTTTTTTTGGCAAAATCGGCATCTTCTCTAAGTCGATCGCAGGCCCACTTAGCGAAGCGAAAACGCATTGGATGGTCAGTTGGCTTCAACTCCTGAACCAATTGGACTTTGTATGGCGTCATACCAAGGTCTTTATGCAAAATTCGTCTCAATGATGTCTCCGAAATGTTCAATTGTTGAGAACGTCGGTGAATTGATGTTGATGGCGTTTCACGCACACTTTCTGCCACAGCAGCAATATTCTCGGGTGTACGCATTTTTTTTGGCTTTTCACGCTTTGGTTTATCGATGAGGATGCCAGTTTCTTTCACTTTTTTCACAATATAACGAACATACGGTGCTTCTCTTCTTCCAAAATCCGTACGCAATTTTCGCACACATTCTGCAACATAACCATGATTTTCAAAGTAATGTCGCAATATTTCCCAGCGTTGTTCAAGCGTGTACACAACCATATTCGTTCAGTGGAAGGATAAAACTAATTATCTGTCAGATCAGACAAGAGCTAAGTGTTACCATTCACGAAATAAGCACTAGTTGAAAAAAAAAAACGTTAGATGGCGCACCCGTTACATATTGTAATTTTATTCATTCATAAGAAACGCACCACAAACTTCAAAAGAAACTTAAAAAGACACAAAATATCGGCTCTAGGCCTGTTTCATTTGGTATTGCGTTTCAAGAAAATATCGCTGAATGACGCGTATCAAGTCAAAGGGAATGTATTACAATTCCCCAAGTAATTCCAATTTTATAATAACTTCCTCTTTGACTACCTGTAATGTAATTCCTTTAATCTGAAGCGATCTCATTACACATCAAAGAATTTGAAGAAATAAGAAAATGTATTTCCATAGTGCTAAAGGATTACATAAAACAAACTGAACTTGTCATTAAGTGTAGGTCTAGGTACATTAAATAGAGTCCAACCACTCGAGTTAATTGCAAAATTTAAACAACACAAACGAAATCTATACGTTGATTAGAATTTCCATTGAATACCTATGTTACCATGACTATTCTCTTCATCGCACAAGGGAATTCATGAACGTCATAGTCACTTTCAAGTAGTGTCACATACGTCATATTACGACAAGGGAGAAGCCAATAAAATTCGATTATTGTCACACAAAAGGTACCACACAAAGCGATAACAATGAAAATATTTTTGACAAACCTAATCTGGTCACGCAAAGGACTAATCACCGCTGCTGAGCACAGTGAAATGTGTCGATTTAGAATAAACACCCAGGGAAAGGCGACGTAGGTAATATTCCACGAATTGACAGTTCTTTAGATGCGCCATTTGCGAATGTACTAAACGCCTTTAGATTTATTGGTTGAAGATTGTTTTTAATGGCCAATTAAAATATTTTTATCTGCCAACTGTCATTGAAAGTGGAGGGGTTTATTATTTTCCCCAAAATTTATAGATACCTCATGCATATCTAACTTAAAGAGACATTTTTACTTGACATTCGCTTTGCTCGAATGTCATGTACGAGAATTGATATTCTTAAACGAATCAGGAGCTAGTGCTATGGGAATAGATTTACGGGTAAGCACGTGATTTGTCTTAAGCATCGGATAGTCGAATAATCTAATTAAAATTCCTAATTTGCGTGGATATGGTTTCTTATCCCATGCTGCTGATGGATTATCTACATATCTTGGGAATACTATATGACATGACAAAACAAAAGCTGTGTACCTTGTCGTTTCGGAATATTAATCCAGTTTGTCAAGCTCTTGTTCATTTTGATTGAGTGTATTGAAGATATAATTTAATAAATGTATGACTAGGGTGAATGAACTCATAAATGGTGGTACACTATATCGAGGGAGCCTTCAACAACATGGAAACCGAAATAATTTAGGAGGCACTTCCAAATATGGAACAGAAATGCTAATTAAGAGGAACCCCTAAGTGTGTTGAATTACTTCCATTTTGGTTATGAGGAGTAAAAAACAAAGTGCGCTGATGGCGGTGTACTTATGACGTGTGGTAAATTTCCATCGACGATTAGCGAAGCCTTACGGACCACCTGCCGAATTGGGGGGCAAATATTAAATAGGAGTGAAGCAAGAGAAGGTATTTTTATTAAGGAGATATCGATCCCGGAATTCAGTTGCGCACTTTAAGTCGGTTGAGGAAGGTTTATATAACAGGTGGCGCAAAAGTTGTCACCCGTCGCAAAAGCTGTCACCCGATGTTTTTTGGTTGCAAATATTTAAATTCTTCAGCAAAAAAAGTAGAAAAAATTATTCCATGATTCATGTCTTATGCGCCACCTATAATAATTGTTTCGATTTTTTGCAAAACACTTTAAAAATGGCGGCCAAAAAACATCGGGTGACAACTTTTGCGACGGGTGACAACTTTTGCGCCACCTTGTATATGCGCGCTAGGTCTTCCTCCACTGCGTCCGACGACTGGCTAAGAATCGAAGACTTTGCGAGCCGTAGTACTGCATGTCCTAGCCATTTTAAACGCCCATAGTTTTTTTGACTATGAGCATGTCGCTGTACACCTCGTATAGCTCTTGGTTGAATCTTCATGTCCATAGCCCGTCAATGCAAACGGTACGGACGAATTTTTCGTCCAAAACGACCAAAAATTTCTTCATTCACTTTTGATACGGTCCATGCTTCAGCGCCATGGGATGATCAGGGTCTTATATAGGATCTCCTTAGTAGTTCGAGTGGGGGCGTTACTACAAAATTGCCCGAAGAAACAGCAGTTGGCAAGAGTAATTCTTCGTTTTATTTCTGCCGAGATGTTGTTGTCAAAGTTAATAGCGGAACCGAGGTAGACAAAGTCCAGTACTACCTCAAAGTTTTATCTGTCAATGGGGACGTTTTGTCCAATTTGTAAACTTTGTTTTACCCTCATTTACAGCTAAACCCAATCTTCGGCTCTTCCTTCTCTATACTAGGAAATGTGGCAATGACAACGAGTCAAACCAATGATGTAGATATCGTCGGCGTATGCTAGTAGTTGTACCGATTTTTGGAAGATTGTGCCTCTGGTGTTAGCTCGGGGGTTTGTCATAATCCTCTGAAGAATCAGATTAAAGAAGTCACATGACAGCGCATCGCCTTGCCTAAATATTTCTTTGTTATCGAATGTGTCAGTGAGGTCGTTTTCGAGCCTGATGGAGCAGCGAGAATTCACAGTCGTCATCCTGTACAGACGAACGAGTGTGGGCGATACAGCAAACCTAGACCAGGCTCTGTATAGTTCGTCTCTATAAATGCTGTCGTATGCGGCTTTGAAATCGATTAATAGGTGGTGGGTATCATTTTGGACTTCTTGGGTTTTTTTTCAGGATCTGCCGAAGTATGAAGATACGATCAGTTGTGGATCTTCCTGGCCTAAAACCACACTGATAATGCCGAGCTGGTTGTTGGTCAACGGTTTGAGGCGTTCACATGCTATGACAGATATGATCCTGTAGACGATGTTGAGGAGACTGATGAATCTGTCGTTGGCGCGTTCAGAGGGTCCCCTTTTTTGTGGATCGGGCAAACGATGCTGAGGTTCCTTTCTTCAGGCATACTTCCATCCGACCAGATTTGGCTTATGGGTGGGTGGATGTTAATACCTAAGGCATCTCCATCTATGCTTTATAAAGCTCAGCGACAAGGCCGTCAGTTTCGGCAGCCTTGTTAAGCCTGAGTTTAGATATTGCTATCCTCACTTCACTTACGTCGGGTGGTTGGTAAGTTTTCGCTGTCGTCGCCAATATTGAATGGTTCATCATTGGGGTTTAACAGTCTCCATAAGTGGTTCTTCCATATCCTCAGCATCAACTGTGTCTCAACTACGATATTTCCTTGTTCAACTTCTGTTCGAGCCTTGTATTCTTGGCTTTAACGTTTTACACTTTCAAAAATCGTTCCTGGAGTGGCACCTCTCCATATCCTCGATCGCGCGCTTTTCTTGATCCTTTTCCTTCTTTCTGAAAAGCCGGTGTTCTTCCATTCATCTTTGCCTATAGAGCTCAATGGAAGCGCTGGTGGAAGCGCATCCTCGGCTTAGCCTTGTAAGCCTCGTTCTTGGCTGCGAGCATATGTCGGCTTTCTTGACCAAACCCTAGGTTTCTTGCTTTTGGACGCGAGAAACCTAGCACATCAGTTGGGGCTGATGTAATGGCTTGAAGGCATCATTGCCATTGTTCTTCGAGATTCAATGCTGGTGGTATGGTGTTAATCGAGATGTTAGGGGATACGCGTTGCGCAAAGGCCTTGGCAGTCTCTTGGGATTATAGTCTTTCGACACTAAATTTTATATCCGCATTCTTACCTTGGCTGCAACAAGGTAGTGGTCCGATTCGATGTTAGCCCCTCGGAATGTTCGCATATCCAAAAGACTTATCGCAATGTGATAAATTTTTATTTGACTATTCTTTGATCTGAAGACCGCCATGTCCCCTTATTGAAATCGTGGTGAGGAAACCGTATGCTGGCTATAGTTCTTTCCGCAATGAAGTCAACAAGCCTAAGTTCGTTGACGGACTTATTGTCATGTAGGCTTGTGTTTTCCGACAATACTGCTAAAGATGTCTTCTCTTCCTACCATTGCGTTTCAATCTCCCAGCACGATTTTAATATCGTACTTCGGTAGTAGCTCATAAGTTTTGGCAAGGATCTCGTAGAAGCTGTGCTTCGATATATCATATTTTCCACCGTCGTAGTGTGACCGCATATAGGGCTTATATTATGTTATGAAATTTTGCCTTGCTACAGATCTTGCCTAAGTCTGGCACTTAAAACAAATCCACATCCTAATATTCGCTGCTTACTATAATACGGACCGTAGTAGATGTCACAATATTTCATCGTCTTTTCCAATCCCATCGTATTTCATAAATGGCAGTAATGTCTGCTTTTAAGCATCTTAGGGCTTCCACTTGTTGTTCGGCAGCACACGTCCAGAAATGCAGAAACGGCATTATTAGATTTGCAGTGTGGCATGGCACACCGTCTGGCTGAAACCAGTTACCGTCGATACCTTTTTCACACATTTGTGGACAGACATAGAAATGACTTTTTCTCCTTTTCTAAGAAAAAATGACCCAATGAAGGTTTTTGTAACGGCGGCCCAAACAGTCATTTTTTGTCCATGCAATGGTGTTTTGTGGATCTTTTGTGAATTCTCCGTTCCACAAATGCGGCAATTTCGTTTGTTAACGGTGCTAGAGAGTTGGAAACGAGCCTCGTCCTCAAAATTTGCTTTCCAAAATCAGGTTCAGTGTCAACCATTCGTGCGTTTGGACGTATTCCAAGCGACGTGATCGGTTTATCGGCATTCTTAGAGATAATTGTATTTTACGCGAAAGCAAATGCAAATCATCATTCAAAATACGCCACAAGGTAGGTCCAAAATTCGTTTCTTATAACCTATCTCATAGCATATGCAATCGGCATAGGGTATATAAATTTGACCTAAAATATTGAGCTATGAAAATTTAGTATGTAAGCTTTTTGACCACTTCTCTAGTACATACAAGTTTAAGAATGTTCCAAATGCGCCATATGCAATCCCCACTTCGTTATTTTTGGTCAAACCGTAACGAATTTTGAGAAAAATGCATGAAGAACATATTTTGACAATTGTAACTATGCTTAGTGGATAGTCGTGCGAAACTTTGATTTTAGTAATCTTACGAACAATTATAAACGTTTGCTCTATATGCTAGGTATCCAACAATGTCGTTTTCTTCTTTTTACAAATGTCAAACTTAATTTTGTACAGCTGTCATTCGTTGTTCAGGCTACTAGGCAATTAGCCATTCAGACAATAATATTCAAACATCAAAACGATTACCCTTGTATTAAACAAAGCTGATTAGCTAATAATGAATGCCGACAGATGCTCGCAGCCAAGAACGAGGCCTACAAGGCTAAGCTGCAGGTGAAGACGAGAGCAGCCATTGAGCTCTATAGACAAAGAAGAGGGGAAGAACATCGGCTTTTCAGAAAGAAGAAAAAAAAGAGCAAGAAAAGCGCGCGATCGTGGATATAGAGAGGTGCCACTCCAGGAACGATGCTCGCAAGTTTTACCAAAGTGTAAAACGTCAGAGCCAAGGTTACAAGGCTCGAAAAGAATCCTGTCGAGATGAACAAGGAAATATAGTAGTTGAGACACAGTCGATGGTGAGGATATGGAAGAACCACTTCTGCAGACTGTTAAACGGCGATGACGAACAACATTCCGCTGTCAGGCAGAACGAACCATTTAATATTGGCAACGACAGCGAAAACTGCCAACCACCCGACCTAAGTGAAGTGAGGATAGCTATATCTAATTTCAAGCTTAATAAAGCCGCTGGAAATGACGGCCTTCCCACTGAGTTTTATAAAGCTGGCGGAGATGACTTGTTAAGCAACATCCACCAACTCATAAGCCAAATCTGGTCGGTTGAAAGCATGCCTGAAGAATGGAACCTCAGCATCGTTTGCCCAATCCACAAAAAAGGAGACCCTCTGAACTGCGCCAACTACAGAGGCATAAGTCTACTCAACATCGCTTACAAGATCCTATCTGCCGTAATATGTGAACGCCTAAAACCGTTTACCAACAACCTGATCGGCATTTATCAGTGTGGTTTTAGGCCAGGAAAGTCCACAATCGATCAAATTTTCACACTTTGGCAGATCCTGGAAAAAAACCCAAGAAGTTCAAATCGATACCCAGCACCTATTTAGCGATTTCAAAGCCGCATACGACAGCATTTATAGAGACGAACTAAACAGAGCCATGTCTAGTTTTTGTATACCGCCCAAACTCGTCCGTTTGTGTAGGATGACGACTGAGAATTCTCGCTACACCATCAGGGTTGGAAACGACCTCACCGACACATTGGATACCAAAAAAGGATTTAGGGAAGGCGATGCGCTGTCATGTGACTTCTTCAATTTGATTCTTGAGAGGATTGTGCAAAACTCCCGAGCCAACACCAGAGGCACAATTTTCCAAAAATCGGTGCAACTACTAACATAAGCTGACGATATTGACATAATTTGTAGGAGTCAACGTGATGTCATAGCCACGTTTGCTAGTATAGAGAAGGAAGCGGAAAAAATGGGTTTAGCAGTAAATTACTAAGTATATGCTGTCAACACAAAAGGACACACAACATCGACGAATTGGACATAACGTCACCATTGACAGATAAAACTTTGAGGTAGTACGGGACTTTGTCTACCTCGGCTCCGCTATTAACTCTGACAACAACATCTCGTCAGAAATCAAACGAAGAATTACTCTTGCCAATCGCTGGTTCTTCGGGCTAAGAAGGCAATTTAGTAGTAAAGCCCTCACTCGAACTACTAAAGAGATCCTATTTACGACCCTGATCATCCCAGTCCTGCTCTACGACGCTGAAGCATGGACTGTATCAAACGCGGATGAAAAAATCCTTGGTCGATTCGAGAGAAAGATTCTTCGCAAAATCTTCGGTACCGTTTGCGTTGACGGGCTATGGAGACAAAGATTCAACCACGAACTATACGAGCTGTACAGCGACATACCCCTAGTCAAAAAACTCCGCATTGGACGTTTAAGATGGGTAGGACATGTAGAAAGAATGGACACCAATACTCCGGCTCGCAGAGTCTTTGATTCCCAGCCAGACGTCATACGCAGTAGAGGAACACCTCGCCTTAAGTGGCGCGCACAAGTAGAAACCGACCTCTACCAACTTGGAGTGCGCAACTGGAGGCAGTTAGCTAAGGATTGAGCTAATTGGAGAGGCATGTTGGTTGAGGCCCAGGTTCATCCCGGACATACTCGCGCAAATGTCAGAAGTTAGTCACTGATTAGCTACTCAGCGTTTATTAATACGGGGGTAACAGTGCCATTTTCGATATTTAATCCATACCAATAGAGTGTTCAGCCACTCCCATTTCTTTGGAGGCGTTGTCGCCAGTAGAATATTTTGAACTTAACCCACTTTTTTGGGGTTTTATTTTGAGGAAGTTATGGTGTAGAGTATTAAACGATTCGCATAGTGGATTTTAGATCAAATGTTTAATATTTTCCACCAACGGTATATATCCGTTCAAAATAAGTTTTTAAATGTATGGCACGCAAGAAAATCCTCTAGCCTTGCACCGCACAACGAACTATACACATACGTTCTGTGTTCTGTCACATCAAAACCCACAAATCATTCCAGATGTGTACCATTTCCGTTTACAATTTCCATGAAAATTATGATATAAACCCATATGCACAATGCCGCCATATGTTGGTGACATAACCACAAACTCTCAAGAGTAGTGTGATCTCATCTCGTTACAATTTGCAATAGAAAATGCAGAATGTTGATATGTAGTTCTGTCATTCCCTTTTTAAAATGTGTGCATACATAAAAAATGAAAAAAAAAAACATTTTTAATACAAAAAAATGACACAAAAAGTTTGACATGCGCTGGTATTTTTTGCATTTGTACACAATAAGGGCCACTTGCACCAATGAATTAACCAGTGGTTAGCTGCTCACCTGTTTATTGATGCAACCTAAGTTAGAGTGCCTTTTTTATGACAGCTGAAAGGAATAATACAAAAAAAAACAAACTATGAACAGAAAATGTCCTCAATAATGAGTCAATTTAGAGAAAACTGTAATACCGTTGAAGCAATTTTGTTTAACCCCTTACAAGTATTAAGTCATCTTAAAAGAATTTCAAAAATCGATAAAACCTTTTTCGCGATTAACTCTTTCAAAAGGAGGAACTCGTACATGAAAAGGAATGCTGTATGCGCGTGAGTCCTTTCATTATTGATGCTACAAAGAAAGGTATTTATGCAAAAGCAAATTCCTTCCATCAGTGTCCAATGTCCATTGACAGTGTTAATTAAAAATTCGGCAAGTTTAAAATAACTTATGAAGGACATTTTTCAATTTCACCGGTTACAAAATACTTAGCGTAATTTTGTGAGGTTAATTTATTCAGGTTTCGTGTCCGGTAAATGTCTGATAAAAGTTTTGCACACAAGTACCTACTTATAAAAATGACAAAAAAATTGTGACATTTAAATTTGGCGTTTTTTTTTCGTTTGGGCTATGAAGGATATTATTAAGTCATACTATTAAGTCATGCCACCATGTTTTCTTTTTGCTGAGATTTATATTTGTTTGTTGTTTATTGTTTTAATGGTTTATTTTTGTGCCTGTTTTTATAATATGTTTCCTTATTTGCGTTATACGTGCATTGTATTGGGGAAAACATTATTTCTGCATACTAGACGTGAACGTAACCAACTTTGGCTTCCGTGATAGCGTACATTTTTAGCTAATTTTTAATTTAATTAATTTTTATCGATTTTATTATTTATTAGATTTTAGTTTTTCTAAAAGAAGAGCAAATAACAGCAGAAGAATTCGAGAGAGTACTGGATTTTGTTCAGGGTGAGGGGTATGATGAATTATCCCACTGAAAAGTAGAAACGTTGCATTTGATATTTCTAGGGCATTTAACAGCGTTTGACATCAAGCCGGTCCTTTGTTGATGACAGTATTACACACCCTTCATCTTCGGTCGTTGACCAATGGCGAATGTCAAAATATCTTAAAATATTAAAGTCCAACTTCGACAGCATAATTAAAAGGGGCAAGTCTAATAGAGTGGAATTTAATTTTTCCAAAATTCAATGATTTTTGTTATTTTCTATAGCGTTTTCGATTGGGATTATTAGATTTACTCTCAGATTTCAGATTTTACCCGTCCCAATCGAACATTAAAGAGGTTACTCTGGTTTTCTGTGTATGTTAGTGTGCCATTTGACAGCTTATTGCTTATAGCTAATTATAGCTATTAGCTATCAATGTAAACCATCAATGTAAACCATTTGAAATTTTCTTTTACTCATTGTGGCTTTTTTACTCATTGAGTCTTCAAAAGTACTCTAGAGTAAAAAAAAAAAGAGTGCTTTCTGTCGAAAACGCTATTAGTCATGTGACATTGGAAGGGAAATGACTTACGAATAAGTTAAACATTTTCGCAGGAGCACTCAGATATGAGTGTAACAGCTCACTTTGCCTGACCTTTTATGAAAGTGTTTTCGATTTCAGTAAAATTGCCCGATATTTCGTTATATTATACCGAATAGATAAAAGTTGATAAAAATCTATAAATATGGAAAATATTAAATTGCAAAGTAAGGGTTGAAATAGATTGACATTTACCATTCACCATTCGGTAATATTTTGCGTTCCACATACTTACTTACTTAAGTGGCGCTACAGTCCGGGATGAATCTGGGCCAATTAGCCCGGTTCTTAGCTAACTGCCTTCAGTTGCGCACTCCAAGTTGGTTGAGGTCGGTTTCTACTTGTGCGCGCCACTTAAGGCGAGGGGTTCCTCTACTGCGTCCGACGTCTGGCTGGGAATCGAAGACTCTGCGAGCCGGAGTATTGGTGTCCATTCGTTCTACATGTCCTAGCCATCTAAACGTCCAATACGGAGTTTTTTGACTAGGGGTATGTCGCTCTACAGCTCGTATAGTTCGTGGTTGAATCTTCGTCTCCATAGCCAGTCAACGCAAACGGGACCGAAGATTTTCCGAAGAATTTTTCTCTCGAATCGACCAAGGATTTCTTCATCCACATTGAGACGGTCCATGCTTCAGCGCCGTACAGCAGGACTTGGATGTCCTTACTACTAAATTGCCTTCTTATCCCGAAGAAACAGCGATTGGCAAGAGCAATTCTTCGTTTGATTTCTGACGAGATGTTGTTGTCAGAGTTAATAGCAAGATAATATCTGTCAATGGTGACGTTCTGTCCAATCCATCGATGTTGTGTGTCCTTTCGTGTTGACAGCATAAACTTAGTCTTACCCTCATTTACTGCTAAACTCATTTTTGCCGCTTCCTTCTCTATACTAGCAAAGGTGGCTATGACATCAAGTTAAGTCCTACCAATGAAGTCAATATCGTCGGCGTATGCTAGTAGTTGCACCGATTTTTGGAAAAATGTGGCTCTGGTGTTGGCTCGGGAGTTTTGCAAAATCCTCTCAAGAATCAAATTGAAAAAGTCACATGACAGCGCATCGCCTTGCCTAAATCCTTTTTTGGTATCGAATGTGTCGGTAAGGTCGTTTCCGACCCTGATGGTGCAGCGAGAATTCTCCATCGTCATCCTACACAAATGGACGAGTTTGGACGGTATACCAAAACTAGACATGGCTCTGTATAGTTTGTCTCTATAAATGCTGTCGTATGCGACTTCGAAATCGATGAATAGGTGGTGGGTATCGATTTGGACTTCTTGGGTTTTTTCCAGGATCTGCCAAAGTGTGAAAATTTCAACGATTGTGGACTTTCCTGGCCTAAAACCACACTGATAAGGACTGATCAGGTTGTTGGTAAACGGTTTCAGGCGTTCACATATTACGGCAGATAGGATCTTGTAGGCGATGTTGAGCAGACTTATGCCTCTTTAGTTGGTGCAGCTCAGAGGGTCTCCTTTTTTGGGGATTGGGCAAACGATGCTGAGATTCTATTTTGCGTTCCACATAACCTCACCTAATTTTTCAGTTGTAATCTGAAATTCAGAACACAGCCATTATCAAATATCAGATGACGATTTAAAATATTGACATCCTATTATGTCAAAATTGTAACATATGTACGTCAACTTGGAAAAATAAGGTAATTCGCTTCATTCGATCTACCACATCAGATCATTTTCAATAAAATAAGTTTTATAATGTTTTAAAGAAAAACGCTGACTATTCATTTTTCTTGTCCAACACATACATAACACCATCAATATATAATTTACATTGGCTCAAGAGCGGGTTCAATAAACATCTGCAAGAATAATCTCAGGGTGCTCCTGTAGCCTTTTTTACTTTACTTAGCGTCCGGAAAGTCCAGGGGGAGTGAAGAAACACTTTCCTAATCTAGATACCGAAATTCGATGAGCTGCTTTTCATCACCAGTTTTATCGCGATCTGATCCGTTTTACCTCAGTGGCGCGATGGTTAGTGCGATGAACTGCCGCGCAGAAGGTCTGGGTTCGATTCCCAGCCGTAGCAACACCTAAATGATTTTTCAGTGGCCCTCCTCTCGTGATGAACTGACAAATCATCCGAGTAGTATCAATTGTCAAGAATAGCTTATCTCAACATAGCCGTTCGGAGTCGGCATAAAACAGGAGGTCCCGCCATCGTGCAAGAAGTACACACGCACACATGAATGGTTGTGAGAAAGCTAGGCCCTGGGTACTAACGAGCCTGTTGCGCCAAAAATTTGTTTATTTTGATCCGTTTTACCCATTGCGGATCAGCCGCTTGTCCCGCGCACCACGGTGATGGCGGTGGTATAATAATCGGATTCCATTGCTTTCCTGGGCCCTCATTCCGTAAAGTGATTATCGTTTGACGATAACGTTTCGACGGTAGTCGTTTGTGTTGTCGGTGATATAACTTTATTTGCTTCACGTAAAACAATAATCGTCAAATCACAGACGATTATTGAGCTATTGCTCATGAGGTTTCGCCTTGCATCAATTTGGATTTTGCAAAGACAACAAATATGTTAAGCTCATTGAATTCCGACCTAGACAGCATTATCAAATGGGGTAAATCCAACAGAATAGAATTCAATGCTTCCAAAACACAATGCTGTCTTCTGTCATTAAAGCGAAGTCAAAATCTACATCCATGATCCATGAATGACACTTACGTCAAACAAACCGAAAAGCTTTCCATGCTAGGTATGTGTGTTAGTAACGACTTACGTTGGAACGATCACATTTTCCAAGTCGCTAAAAACGCAGCGAAATGTCAAGGTTTTCTTAATCGATGTAAGAAATATTTCACCCACTCTGATCTGGCCACAATATATAAAGCGTTTATACGCACTAAACATGAATTTAACGCCCACGTCTGGTCAGATGCACCAAAATCAACATTGCACCTACTAGATAGATTCAAACGCGTGCGAAAAAACTTATAGGAGACATAAGAATAGCGAACTCCTTAGTTTCGCTCGAACATCGTCGAAATATCTCCTGCCTTACCTTGTTTTATCGCTATTTTAACGACCAATGTTCAAATGAAATAACCAGCTGCATTCCTCCCCTTCAACAATTCAGTCGCAATACTCGTTACCCTATGAATGCAAATTAGTTTAAACTCAAGCCTGTCTCCGGACGAACGCTGAAATATAGAGATTGAAATATAGAGATGTGGAATGCTCTACCAACCTCTGTTTTTCCTTTCCATTACAACTTGCAGGCATTCAAAACCAATGTGCATCGGTATCTCCTTTCTTCTTATCCCGAATTTCCTTAACGCCCGCACTATGTTAAAACATATGAAAGGTATTCATAACCCCTTGAGTGCGCGCAAATGATTATCAAATCTGACTACGTTATATCACCCGAATCAGACCACATACCAATTTTCATCTTCATCTTGCAGCCTCTCTCGGCCAATCTGTCATTTTAAAAGTAGATACCGCAATTTGTATTTACACACACAAACGTTATAGGCTTTCGCGATATAGGATTCAAGCTTCAATTAAAGTCTCTAGGCGTCAGACACACACCTTCGCTAAAACACATTTATGACACCAAAATAAAGCCTGTATCTACCATCGATCAGCTGTCATTTCAACATTCTGAGGGAAATAACCATTTTAGCCAACTACATGTTACCAAATGTCGCATCCATATATCTAGCAATTTTCGTTTGATCCCCTACAACAATGCATATTGCTTTCCTGGGTTCACCAATGAGTTTCATAATTTGATCTTGATCACACGCAATCCCACGTACCTAAATTTACTTATTGACAGACAACATATTTTCTTGGTGCATGCCGGTGCACCAACGTCCTTTCTCCAAAACCCGAAACTGTCAACGCTACGAGACGGCACCTCCCACTTAGGTTTAATAACATACCAGATGCGCACTTCCGATTTTGTTTGCCCCCCAACGTACGTGTTATTTGAGATACAAGTACATCCGTTCAATACAACAATCCAACAGCCACAACATAGCCGTCCAAAAAGAAGTTTCACTTCAAACAAACAAAAAAACCAACAACACGCGATAACCGACATCAAGCAGCGTAGGTTGCGATTAGTACTTGGATGAAGGACTGGTTGGGATATTTGGGAACACCGGTGTTGTTCGCATCATGTTACCTTTTCGTTTCATAAAATCGAATTCACACCGTCCCAAAAGAAATTTCATTTAAAAAAATAAAAGCAAGTACGTTTTTGATACAAAGGGTCCGCCAAATAACTTTTTTTTTTTTTTGAAACAGCTATAAAAAAAACTACTGAATATTTTTTATTTGAAAGAACAATCCTTCCGGTTAATAAGTTCATTCAAATGGCTGCCTCGGCTGCCCATGCCGTAGCCTACAAGATCGGTCCAATTTTTAAGCACATTATCGATTGTGTGCAGCTGTATTTCACCAATGGCTTCACGAATATTGTCCTTTAAAGCGTCAATTGTCTCTGGCTTGTCGGCGTAACACTTATCTTTTACGGCACCCCACAAATAATAGTCCAACGGTGTCAAATCGCAGCTCCAAGGTGGCCAAACGACATCAGCTCTGCTGCTGATAATGCTATCTTCAAAAACAGGGCGCAAAACATCGAGTGTAGCTTCGGCTGTGTGGCACGTAGCGCCGTCCTGTTGAAACCAAATGTTGCCAATATCCTCCTCTTCAATTTTTGTGAACAAAAATTCGTTCAACATGGCCCGATAACGATCGCCATTGACTGTAACGGCCACTCCTTGCTCATTTTCGAAGAAAAATGGCCCAATTATGCCTCTAGACCAAAATCCGCACCAAACAGTGACTCGTTTTGGGTGTATCGGCTTTTCAATGTATGCGTGCGGGTTTTCTGAGCCCCAAATGCGACAATTTTGCTTGTTTACATACCCGCCAAGATCAAAATGAGCTTCATCTGAAAAGATGATTTTTTTTGGCAAAATCGGCATTTTCTCTAAGTCGATCGCAGGCCCACTTAGCGAAGTGAAAACGCATTGGATGGTCAGTTGGCTTCAACTCCCGAACCAATTGGACTTTGTATGGCGTCATACCAAGGACTTTATGCAAAATTCGTCTCAATGATGTCTCCGAAATGTTCAATTGTTGAGAACGACGGTGAATTGAGGTTGCTGGCGCTTCACGCACACTTTCTGCCACAGCAGCAATATTCTCGGGTGTACGCACTGTTTTTGGCTTTTCACGCTTTGGTTTATCGATGAGGATGCCAGTTTTTTCACTTTTTTCACAAGATAACGAACATACGGAGTTGACGGTGCTTCTCTTCTTCCAAAATCCGTACGCAATTTTCGCACACATTCTGCAACATTACCATGATTTTCAAAGTAATGTCGCAATATTTCCCAGCGTTGTTCAGCGGAAGGATAAAACTAATTATCTGTCAAATCAGACATGAGCTAAGTGTTACCATTCACGAAATAAGCACTAGTTGAAAAAAAAACGTTAGATGGCGGACCCTTAATTTATGCCATGATTTAGTTAATGGTACAATCCACAAACGTATTTAATCGATAAACTGTCCTTTTAAGAAATATCGGTAACTTACAGCATCGAATTGTATTTAGGACTCTAACAACACGAAAATCAATTTTATAGGAATATCCAACTACATTTATCAATACGTTCCTGTCAACATAACCTCAGCATACCAATAACCTTACGATTTTTTTTTTTATTACCTTAAAATTAATTTAAACCCAACTACAACCACTAATTAATCTTTTTTCTGCCAGAAGATTGAATTTATGTCACCATCTAATTCTCTTTCTTAACCCTTTTCTGCTCGGTACTTTCAGGTTTGCAATAAAATCCCCTTTCCTTGTCGTCCTGTTTTATTAATGAGCTCCAACCTAATGCTTAACCCATCTAACATCCGACGGGTTTCCCTATTCCTTCAAAGATTTCTCCGGCCTAATGCCTTATTTGTTATGCATCGACTGTTTGTAAGGTTCGTTAGGTGTTTTCAACCGGGATGCTCTGAAACAACTAAAGGGACTTTTTTTGAGGAAAAAAAAAGTGAAAGGGTATAAGAACCATCAACGACAAAGAAACCATTTATCCTGGTTAATGGCTCTTAAATTTTCGCCCAACGGAAGAATTATGTGATGGTAGTAATATTAAACTAGGAGTGATAGACCCTTCATTTCGCCATACATATATTAAAGTTAGTTTATGCAAAGCAAAAATATGCGAATTGAAAAGAATTTTTTTTACGCTTAACTGAGTTTTTGTCAAAAAGTTTTCGAAATTTAATTGACGCTTTACAAAAAACTTATAACGTGCTTCGTTTTTACAGATTTATGAATTTAATTTTTAAATCAGACTTAAAGACTTTTGAAAACTTTAAGGTAATGCAAAATTTATTTTGTTCTGTCGTTAGACCAATTCTCACCTACGCACACTGGGGTAAGATACCCCTAAAACTGGCATCAATTCATGAGAAGGTTACACTAAAATTCATTTTATAGTGTAAAGATAAGTTGATAGTATATATTTTGACAAAATTTTAATATTTTAGGTCATATTTTATTGCTTAATTAACACTTTGCTTGCATGAATTTCAAATTTAACCGTGGCCACACACCTTTTGTTTCAGTTTTTATTTTATTTTCATTTAGGATACAACAAATAGTTATGTTTATATATTAATTGTAAATTTCATATCTGTATAATGTATTAAGACTGAAATTCAGATGTATCCGATGAGCTTTCATCATCACTTTCTCCATTTGAACTCTCATTGTTAGATATAACCGGTGAAACAATTAAGTCAAAGACTTCTTTCGGAAAATGTTTAAGTTTCTTCGTCGGAAGTTGTCGGTAGCTGGTTATTAGTGGCTCTGATGTTATCAGCATTAAATTGAATACATTCTCGTTACATTTTTCACGAGAAATTTTTCTGGAATAGTTCTCCCGGTATTTCTTAAAATCTTTGTTCCGTGTCTCTTGAGCTTCCTCTGACAGTTGACCAATAGGAAGCAATGCTGCTGAAATCACATCTGGCCCATGAATCAGTGATTTTGCATAGTTGGGGGCATGTAAAACCATAACTGTGAACGCTTTAAAATTGTCGATATTAATGTCGTAGCCACTTGAAATAGCCACCAATACTGTATGAAGTTTTTCAATTAAATTTTTATCAAAACGCAAGATTTCGAATGCAATGTCTGCATTGCAGAAAAATCACCTCGCAGTGTTACCATCATTTGAGTTTCCGAAACCAGGTTTCGGTTGATCAACTATTAGTCCCATTCGTTCTCTGAACTCCTTTTTTCTTTATCGGATCACATGCACATAAGTTTCCAATTAAGATGCAACACCGAGGATGCGCCGATAAAATACGACAACAAACTTACAAATTGGAGAATGTATCGAGAAAATCGATCGATTAAATGTGACATACTTCCAGAAAAACCTTCATGTGTAAGTGAAGCGGACGTCGCACATTGTCAACTAAATGACATTAAACATTATCATCTCATCTTTTACAAATAGCTGTAAGGTTAAACGCACTGTGGCAAAGAGGTGCACACCATGGTGGAACGATAACCTAGAAAGTTTCCGTAAAAGAGTAAGAAAACTTTTCAATAAAGCCAAACGCACCGGTAAGTGGGACCAGTATAAATCTCTACTTACCCAATACAACATAGAGTTGCGTAAACCAAAAAGAGCGTCCTGGCGCAAATACTGCGTCTTCAGAGGGCACTCTCGAAAGATAAAAGAAACTGCATGGGATTACTAGTCAAATCTGACGACCGGGAAGAAACGTTGACCACACTTCTTCAGGTACACTTTCCCGGCTCCACTATCACAAGTGAGTTTCATGATAGATGACTCACCCCCTAGAAACCTGAAAAGGATTAATAGTTTATCCGGCAAACTCTTCACTCCGAATAAGGTCAAATGGGCGATCAACTCATTTAAACCATACAAGGCAGCAGGGACAGACGGAATCTTTCCTGCTCTTATACAAAAGGGCTTGGACTTTTTCTTACCCACTATGGTCGCCTTATTTAGGTTTAGTTTCAATTGGGGCTACATACCACAAACCTGGAGGGAGGTAAACGTGGTATATATCCCCAAACCAGGCAAACCAATAGAACTACCTAAATCGTACCGTCCAATAAGCTTAACATCGTTTTTCCTGAAAACAATGGAAATAATACTAGACGTACACATTAGAGAGTGCTTAAATGAAAGCACTCCTTTGCACCCATGTCAATTCGCCTACCAAAAAGGTAAATCCACGGAAGGAGCACTTCTAAGTTTAACAAAAACTGCATACGAAAACAAAGAAGTAGCTTTATGTGCCTTCCTAGACATAGAGGGTGCTTTTGACAACACTGGATATGACTCCATATCAAATGCTTTGACTCATAGAAGAATAGATCACCCCACCATCAGATGGATCAAAGCGATGCTTGAAAGTCGGAAAATAACGGCTTCGTCAGCACTGACCTCAGTATCAGTAACAGCCGTTAAAGGCTGCCCTCAGGGAGGAGTACTCTCACCCCTAATATGGTCTCTGGTTATCGATAACCTACTTCAAGACCTAAGTAATGCAGGCTTCAATATAATTGGATACGCCGATGACCTAGTCATCATAAGAACCAAACATTGTAACCATGTTTGGTTCTTGCAAAACGCCCTTAAGGTCGTCATAGACTGGTGTAGAAAAGAAAGTCTTTCTAAAAACCCCAGCAAGGCTATCATCGTCCCTTTTACGAACAGGAGAACATTAAGTCTTACCCATATTTCAATCATTGATACATACATAGAGTATTCCAACGGAGTAAAATATCTTGGAGTCATCCTTGACAAAAAACTAAGTTGGAACTCCCACATAAACAATAAAATTCAAAAAAGGAACCAAAGCTTTCTGGGCTTGCCGAAACATGTATGGTTAAACCTGGGGAATCTCTCCAAAGACCACACACTGGATCTACACGATCATGGTCGGGCCCATACGCTAACATACGCTTCAATAGTATGGTGGAACAAAGTAACCCAAAAAACAAATATAAATAAATTAAACAAGGTACAACGGCTTGCCTGTCTGGGCATTACCGGAGCTATGCGTACCTGTCCCACGGCGGCTATGGAAGCCTTAATAGGACTAACACCCCTCCACATTTATATAAAAAAAGTAGCAATTCGCAGCTCAGCAAGTTTGATACAAGCGGAAGAGTTAATCATTAGCGAACACCCAAAACAAATGGAACTACTATCCGAACTTCCAGAATTTGACATGATCTGTGCGGTTACAGACCGCTTACCAAAGACACTATGCTTCGACAACAGATTCTCAACGGAGATCACAACCAGAGAAGCATGGTGTAGCAACAACCCACCAAACTGCCTAACGGGCCTAAAGTGGTATACGGATGGTTCTAAAATGGACTCAGGTTTAGGAGCTGGCATACATGGACCAAATAAAAACATCTCAATACCTATGGGAAAAAAACCCTAGTGCATTCCAAGCTGAGCTCCATGCCATAAAAGAATGCACAAACCTAATACACAACTCAGGTATTAAAGGCGCAAACATCCATATATTCACAGACAGTCAAGCAGCTATAAAAGCCCTTAGCTCACACATCATTGACTCCAAATCAGTACTACACTGCTTCAACTCCCTCCAAACACTCAGTTCCAGGAACAAAACCAGACTTTGGTGGGTCCCCGGACATAAGGGAATTGAAGGTAACGAAAAAGCTGATGAACTAGCCAGAAAAGGTTCGGAAACTCCTTTCATTGGACCTGAACCCTTCTGTGCAATCCCCAAATCAGCCATAAATCTGGCTATAAAAAGCTGGGAACAAAACAATTGTCATACTTGGAGAACATCCCAGGCCTAAGACAGGCCAAAAGAGCTATTCAGCCCTTCAAAACAGATGCCAATAAGAAACTAAATCTTCGCAGGCACGATATCAAAAACTTAGTAGGCTACCTAATTGGTCATCACGGTCTGCGATATCACCTAAATAAAATGCGTCTAGTCGACTCACCGGAGTGCAGACTATGTCTAGAAGAAGACGAAACAGCCGAGCATATCATATGTGAATGCCCGGCCCTTTACGGCATGAGAAGGGAATTTTTAAGTCCCGAAGAACTGAGGAAATCTTCAGCTGAAAGTATTATCAGCTACATTAGGAAAGTAGAAGCGCTACTAACCTAAAAAACATCTGACGGCAAGCACAAATTGAAATCCTTGGAACTAACACCGCAGATGTAACAACGCTGAGTAGAGGCGGTTTCATTCAAAGCGTTACAAATTTTTCCGTCCACCATTGTCAAAATTAATTTATGTGACATTTGTAGAACTTGTTCTCCAATATAAACAGCAGAATGGTATAAGTTTTCAATTTGTTTGTCTATATTTGACTTCTCAGATACTGAGATTTGTGTTGATTCCTTGGTAAAGTTTATTTTTAAAGGACGACAATATCTGGTGGATGAAGGCCGGAGATTTTGCCAAATTATGTCCTTTTTGTCGGAGTTTCCACAAAATAATCGAAGAGGTACAACTGAGGTTATAAACACGCTGGAATCATCAGCCACCATTCCAACCGATTTTCGTTTGTAGGAGCTGTGGCCTGAATTGCCATCAAATCCCCACTTTGATATTAAGTGTAAATTGTTTAATTGATCATTTTTCAATGTACCAATGACTTCTTTTCGCGATAGTATCAAACGTTCAGCAGTATGGTTCATTAGAGCTTGAACATTTACTTCCGCTGAAGTAGGAATAAGTTTAATGTCGTTTCTATTTGGATAACATATTTTTTTGCAGCTTTTACAACCTTATAGGAAGGAAATCTTTCAGGAGCCTTCGCCCTTATTACATTATATTGATGTCTTGTAAGCTGGGCTTCGACAATAACTGAAAGAGCTTCTTCGCCTGATATCTGCTCAATGTGTTTTCCTTTATAATTCTGATATACGCCCTTTTTTATTCAGTTGCACTTTGAGGTGAACGTATTATGTTCTCCACTAATTCGGATGCAACTGTATATCCTGAAGCTCGTAAATTCATCTTTACTGCGAATCCAAGTTGCGAAGTAGACAGGTTTTGCCTTATGTTTTCCGTTTTAAAACGTTTGGTTCGTTCCGAACTCTTCTCAAATGATGTCTCCGGGCGGCCGCGGCTTCGCTGTTTTGTTAAGCACGCCTAAAAGTAGTAGAATATAAGAATGGGACATCTGACTACAGCATCACGACTTTGATTCTAAATACTCCATCAGAATACCTAGTAGAGACAAATGGTCGTCTAACAATGTGGTATCCAATAACGAAATAGCTATCTACACTGATGGATCGAAAATGGAAATAGGAGTGGGCTCTGGGATCTACTCCGATAGAATCGGGTTAAACATATCCATTTGATTGGCAGACTCGTACAGTGTTTTCCAAGCTGAGATCCTAGCCATACTCGAAGCTCCCAAATCAGCTAGAGTATTGGACATATCACAAGAGGATATATCCATTTACGTAGATAACATAATAAAATCACAACTAGTTGGACGCTGTCGTTCAGAGCTAAAGGCTCTTTGTAACCAGAACAAAGTCCAAATAATCTGGGTGCCAGGACATAATAACATTCCCAGGAAACGAAAAAGCAGACGAGCTAGCCAGACTAGGATCGTCCAACTGTATCGCCTTATGTGACAATAATGTTAGACCCCCACATGCTTTCAAAAAAGATAAAATAACCAGATTTACGCAAAGTGAAACAAAATCTAGGTTGCAAAACATTAACAACTGCAGACACACTAAAGACCTTTGGCCGGAATTAGGCGGTAGCAAATCTAACAAGCTTATAGTTCTGAACAATGTTTCTATTTCCATAACGGTGAGAGTTATAACAGGTCACAATCTGCTGGGTAAATACTCCAATAGGATTAACCTAACTGAGTCGCACCAACTTTGCAGGAAGTGCGGAGACCCATACGTCGAGGAGGACATCGTCCACCTAATGTGTCACTGCCCTGGGATCAGCAACAGCCGTAACAAACTCCTCGGCAGCTTTTACAATGAGGACTCGACGGAGCTATAGCTACAACACCTATAGCACGGATCGTCAGCTTCTGCTGCAAGTCGGGTTGGAGCAACTACCTCTTTGAAGCTAATGGAGCAGCACAAATCACCTTAGTATCACTCCCTTTACTAACGCAACTTTCTTTTCAGCTACAATAAAGGGTATCGCTACGGGTTTGACGCGGGTTTGACGCCCATCTAACCTAACCTATATTAGCTTTTTCGTGAGACCTGTGAAATGTATCAAAAGATGTTTTCGCTACAGAACAACACTTCACAAAATCGTTATCGTTAAAGCGTTTTCTGGACGATTACGTTGTAAGATACAAGTTTTCAATAACTGAAAATATGTAAAAAAAAAAATTCAGTTTTCGACCAATGTCGATATTAATGCCAATTAAAGGGAAAAGTCAATTTTTGATTCAATCTTAAAACCGTATAAGCAAGGAGAGCGTTTTTGGAAGGACAGTTGTAGCTAGGACAAAAATCACGTAACGACTTTCGAAAGGTAGAAAATAACGTTTTATGACATGCACATCCACATAACAGCAGTCGAATGGTAAGCAGGCCTGTCAAATGTTGCGATATATAACAAACCGGGTCGTTTATAATTTGATTTTTTGATTATTAGCTTGATAGCTCGTGGTTGAAATTTCGTCTCCATACAGCGACTCAAAACAAATGGGCCTCAAATTTTTTAATAAAACGAACAAAGATTTCTTCATCCGCTTTTGATAGGGTCAAGCTACAGCGCCGTAGAGCAGGACTGGGGTGATCAGGGTCTTATATAGGATCTCCTTGGTAGTTCGAGTGAGGGCTTTACTACTAAATTGCCTTCCCGAAGAAACAGCGATTGGCAAGAGTAAATCTTCGTTTGATTTCTGACGAGATGTTGTTGTCAGAGTTAATAGCGGAGCCGAGGTAGACAAAGTCCCGTACTACCTCAAAGTTATATCTGTCAATGGTGACGCTCTGTCCAATTCGTCGACGTTGTGTGTCCTTTCGTGTTGACAGCATATACTTGGTCTTACCCTCATTTACTGCTAAACCCGTTTTTGCCGCTTCCTTCTCTGTACTAGCAAACGTGGCTATGAAATGACGTTGAGTCTGAGCAATGATGTCAATATCGTCGGCGTATGCTAGTAGTTGCACCGATTATTGGAAGTTTTTGCCTCTGGTGTTGGCTCGGGAGTTTTGCACAATCCATTCAAAAATGAGATTAAAGAAGTCACATGACAGTGCGTCGCCATGCCTAAATCCTTTTTAAGTATCGAATGCAGTTTCCTACCCTGATGGTGCAGCGAGAATTTTCTATCGTCATCCTGCACAGACGGACGAGTTTGGGCGGTATACCAAAACTAGAAATGGCTCTGTATAGTTCGTCTCTATAAATGCTGCTTATGCGGCTTTGAAAACGATAAATATGTGATGGGTATCGATTTGGACTTCTTGGGTTTTTCCAGGATCTGCCGAAGTGTGAAGATTTGATAGATTGTGGACTTTCCTGGCCTAAAACCACACTGATTAGGGCCGATCAGGTTGTTGGTAAACGGTTTCAGGCGTTCACATATTACGGCAGATAGGATCTTGTAGGCGATGTTGAGGAGTACTTATGCCTTTGTAGTTGGTGCAGTTCAGAGGATCTCCTTTTTGTGGAACGGGCGAACGATGCTGAGGTTCTATTGGTTGGTGGATGTTGCTTACCAAGTCATCTGCGCCAGCTTTATAAAACTCAGCGGGAAGGCCGTCATTGCCGGCGGCCTTATTAATCCTGAATTAAGATATTGCTATCCGCACTTCACTTAGGTCTGGTGGTTGCTAGTTTTCGCAGCCGTTGCCAATATTAAATGGTTCGTTCTGCCTGACAGCGGAATGGTGTTCGTCATCGCCGTTTAACAGTGGATATCCGCATCCTTACCTTGGCTGCAACAAGGTAGTGGTCCGAGTCGATGTTAGCCCCTCGGAATGTTCGGACATCCAAAAAACTGGATGCGTGCCTCTTGTCTATCGCAATGTGATCAATTTGGTTGACTGTTTGTTGATCTGGAAACCGCCAGTCCCCTTATGGAAATCATGGTGAGGAAACCATGTGCTGGTTATAGTGGCATTTCGTTCAGTAACGAAGTCAATTATCTTAAGTACGTTGCCAGATATGTTGTCGTGTAGACTATGTCTTCCGACAATACTGCTTAAGATGTCTTCTCTTCCTACCTTTGCGTTAAAATCTCCCAGAACGATTTTAATATCGTACTTCGGTCGCTCATACGTTTTATCAAGATGCTCATAGAAGCAATCCTATCATCTTTTTCCTCTGTCGGAGCATGGGCGCTTATAAGGCTGATGTTGGCGAAATTGGCCTTTATGGGGATTGTTGCAATGCGTTCGCTAATATTTTGAAAACATAAGACTTCTTGCCTAAGTCTGGCACTTATAACAAATCCGCATTCGAATAGTCGCTGTTTCTGCTCACGGTCCATAGTAGATGTCACATATCCTGGATGGCAGTCTACTTTGTAGCAGTTTAGGGCTTCGGCTAGTTGTTAGACTGCAACTCTCCTGTTTAATGTTCTCACATTTTAGGTGCAGATACGAACGTTGTTGTCCTATTTTCGTTTAGCAGGGTCGTCAACAATAAAATCAGTCCTTTCAGAGGCTATAGGTGGCTTCGTAACTATGGGTTTTTCTATGGGTGGGTAGTTAACCCATGCCAGATCTCGTCTTTACCTGCAGATTTGTAGTCCTCGTTCTTGGCTGCGAGTATCAGTCGGCATTCTTAATCAAACATCTGAACATTTGCTGTTACAATCTTGGTAAGAGTGAGACAGATCTCCTACAAGCCAAAGGCTCCAGCTTTGATATAAGGGGAGAATTATCTATAAGGCAGATTGGACGCCTTTGGTCCAGTTTTGGTTTTTGATCATTCCTTTTCAGATTTTTCTGTAATCTATCCTTTTTCTTTAAGAGTCCTTAAAGGCCGTCCGTGGTCAACCTTGAGTAACTTCTTCTTTTTTTAAATGGCACAAACAAAAATGTTTGTAAAGCTGGGATGTTTGGTGAGAGGGCTTGAACTTCCCCCGTCCGGACAGTTAAGCCAAGCAATCGCAAGCGTGCTGTGCCCTTCTTTCCAGCATCAAGGACGCCTCCAAGGCCTTTCGTAACTCATAACAATGGCGCTGATTTGGCAATAGAGGTAACATGTTGTTGCCATGACACATCTTACCCAATTGTGATGCCTAGCTTGAACGCATGCATTCTTTTGATTTTAGGACTGTATTCTCCATTTCGATTTGCGGACTTGTGCTTTCTTGTAAAGGTGGTATACTGCGTTTTCGTTGAGTTGAATTAAACTTGGGTTTCCTTTCCCCATTGTACAATCTTTTGTAATTCTTCGTTTGTAAAACAGATTTGTTCGCATCTCTGCTGGTGTGTAGCAATAGTTGTATTAATGGTATCGTTAGAGTTAAATGCTATTAGAGTACATTCATCTGCAAAATTAAAAATGTATTTTCTTCAAAAGATCATTAATATGAAGCATGAATAGAGTGGGTAAGATAATTGAACCTTGAGGTACCCCAGCGTCTACAGATAACCTGTCAGAGGTAATGCCATCCATGGCTATTTGCAGAGATCTGTCGGTAAGAAAGTTTTCTATCCATACGCCCAGCATTTGAGGAAGTCCGCATGCTATCAATTTAAATAGCAAAGCCAATCTCGATCGAAAGCCTTGGAAATGTCCATTGTCACAGCTCGTCTTAGTAGTTCACATGGGCGTTTTATTACTAAATTGTCTTCAAGTCTTGAAGAAACAGCTGTTGGCTAGGGTAATTCTTCGTTTGATTTCTAACAATATGTTGGAGCCGAAGTAGACATACTCCCTTATAACCTCATAGACATTCTATCCAATTCATCGATGTTGGGGTGCCCTTCTTGTTGACAGCAGATACCTCATTTACTGCAAAATTTCTTTTTTCTTCTCCATTGCAACAACATGACTATGACATCTCGTTGAGTTTGGTTCCAGAGCTTCGAAAACAATCAGATAAAGGTCACCTCGGAAAGACAAAAAAACACACAAAGCCTTAAATTATATAAACTTAATGTATTGCCATTTAAAGTCCCATCACTTGGCTACGGGATAGATATACCAACTTAATTGTCAAAGGACTTCAAACACATAATTTCCCATGTCATCGAGACAAAAACAAATTCATTTCCAAAAAAAAAAAAAAAAACTTTCAAAAGGATAACGTCAAACAAATGACAAACATATTTTTTTTTCTCCCATTGACCCTCGACAGCATTTATGAACTCGTACAACATTTCGAACTCAATTTTATGACATGTCAGAGTTCTCATTAAAATGGGTAAGCTGCTTTTCGTCTGAACTCTATTGATTTATTAACGATGTCAAACCTATCTGTATGGGTAATTCGATATGTAAGTTCGGTGTACCCTCGATCCTTATTCAATACGATGACACTCCTCCAATTCAACCATTAAACACCACTCCTTCCACTCGATGCAAGCTGCTATCATCCCTATAAAATCCTTTTTCAATGCAGCAGCATTCACATTTCACATGAATTTGTATTGTTTTAAAAAAAAACACCCCTTACTGATGGAATTCTTATGAAATTTTACATTATGACAGGTTGAATAAGTTGCTGTTTACCCACGAACATGAAATGCGTGACACAGCCTTTTCAAGGTTGTCTTTCCGTTCCGTGGCTTATAAATTATTAAAAAGAAACACTCTACTCCATCGGTCAATTAAATAAAAGAAAATTATGTTGACTGGGGAACATGTTATTATTTTAACCCAATTACTTTAGAAGTAGGTTAGAAAAGGACATACGAGAAGTCCACAACGGATTGTTAAAATTCGATCCATTTGGCACCTTTCTGAAGGCGTCAGAGGTTGACAATCATTTCCGTGACGGAATTTATTGCTTTTCGATGTTTATGAGCCCACTGGGAATTGGGTCAGATTCCATTACTATATAACACATTCATAACCCGTTTTACTGCCAAGGGTTTTGTTTCCTTGTTCCAATACATCAACCAACAAAACAGATAAAATCATTGACATGACATTTGCTTTATTATCCACTATTATTCAAAGAAAACATGTCAATACAACTATTTATATACAACATGTATTTATATTTGACAGGCACGATTCCAGCGACTCCAGAGAACATCACGGTGACATTTCTAACGCCAACTACTGTTCGCGTATCCTGGCAAACTAATCTGCATTCGGAGTCCGTCGAAAAGTATATCGTTACATACAAGCCGACAGACGATAGGTAAGTTAAACGCTCTCCATTTTGATGTACACATGTCCTCCTACTCCCTCTATTCCATCGTTTCGATGTGTCCGTGTCAAAAAAAAAAAAAAAACAAAATCATGATAACCGTAAATATACCTCGCGAATGTTGATGCCTTCGTTAGAGTGTAGGTGTCCTGTTTATGCATGTGCGAGAATAGCTTATGCTTGCCGCATTATAAAGTTGACGTAACTTTTTCTTTCTTTTCAGTTTTTTTTTTTTCAGTGTACATGGACATGAATATTAATGGCTTGCATGTTTTTGTGTTGAGGATTCTGTTTTTTTCCTTTGTGGTTGTTGGTATTTCTTTTTATTTTGCCAGAGGGCGCACTCTTCATCTTCGAGAGGGTGCTTGATTCGCTTATCTGTCATCTTTATCATCTCGTTCGACATCATCGTTTGCTGAAGAACGAGACCGGAAGAAGTTCACCAGATGGCTGGGTGCCTATGTGCATCATCGAGAATCTTTGGTGAAAGTTTCCTTGATGTTATTTACTCCTGAGTGGTTTGTTTATTGATTTAACACTTGACGTTAAGGAAATGCGAGAAAAGAAGGAGAAGCCATTAGTATGCTGTTGGGGTAGACCCACATACACTTTGGGGAAGTGGATGCCTATCTAAATTCCTTTGTGGGGATATATTCGGTATGCACGAAGTGAAATAGTTTTCGGTCTTTGACTGAGGGATTTCGGCATGTAAATTAAGTTTGGGAGCATGTTGGATACGTGTTTGTGGCGCTTGAGGGTGTTAGAGGTGCAATTTATTTGGGAAGTAAGTCCACATAAAGAAGACACTCATCTTTAATTCAGAATTAGGTTGATATACCTATCGAGAGGTTATTCGTCAAAAAATCCACAAGCATTTCAGCAAACGAGAGAGGGGGGAGGAGTGTCCTTTCACTAAGGCACTCACTCTCAGTCGGCAGCGGAGGAATTCCCTAGATGGAGTCAACGGTGGCGCCTACAGCTCCAGTTTGATCGAACTGGTAGTGAAATCCCTATATGAGCTGCTTCGACATATTTGAACACCAGGTCTATAGGGATTTCCAATACTGAGCCAGGGTATTGGAAAAGAGTTGGTGGCGGAAGAGCCCTCACTGGGTCAACGGCAGCGCTCATATCCCAAAATGGGCTACTGACATCGGTATTTTTTCCGGCCCGCTGTCCTAGGGTCAAAACAAGGGCCTGGGCCTCCAGGTTGGGGGTTTTGCTTTGGGTTAACTACCCATCCACGGAAAAAAAGACTATGTTACGAAGCAACCAATAGCCTCGGAAAGGTCTGATATTATTGTTGACGTCATGCTAAACGAAAAAAGGACAACGACGTTCGTATCTGCACCTGGAATGTGAGAACATTAAACAGGAGAGGTGCAGGCGAACAACTAGCGGAAGCCCTAAGCTGCTACAAAGCAGACATTACTGCCATCCAGGAAATACGATGGGATGGGCCGGGCAGAAAGGGGATGAAAAACTGTGACATTTACTTTGGACCGTGTTATAGTGAGCAGAAACAGCGACTATTTGAATGCGGATTTGTTATAGGTGCCAGACTTAGGCAAGAAGTCTTATGTTTCCAAGACATAAGCGAACGCATTGTAACAATCCGCATCAAGGCCAAATTCGCCAACATAAGCCTTATATGCACTCATGCTCCGACGGAGGAAAAAGATGATATAACTAAGGATTGCTTCTACGAGCTCCTCGACAAAACCTATGAGCGACTACTGGGAGATTTTAACGCAAAGGTAAGAAGAGAAGACATCTTTAGCAGTACTGTCGGAACATATAGCCTACACGACAACACGTCTGGTTACGGACTTAGGCTAATTGATTTCGCTACGGAACGAAATGCCACTATAGCCAGCACACGGTTTCCTAACCTCCATATCGACAAGGGGACATGGCGGTCTCCAGATCAACGAACAGTCAACCAAATTGATCACATTGCGGTAGACAAGATGCACGCATCCAGTATTTTGGATGTCCGAACATTCCGAGGGGCTGACATCGACTCGGACCACTACCTTGTTATAGCCAAGGTAAGGATGCGGATATCCACCACGCCACAAAAAAAAAACAGAAATACTGTGAAAAAATTTAATGTCGAAAGACTGCAATCGCCAGAGACCGCCAAGACCTTCGAGCAACGCGTATCCCTTAACCTCTCGACTCACAACATACCACCAGCATTTAATGTCGAAGAACAATGGCAACGATGCCAACAAGCCATTAGATCAGCCGCAACTGATGTGCTAGGTTTCTCGCGGCCACCAGCAAGAAACCCCTGGTTTGATGAGGAATGCCGACAGATGCTCGCAGCCAAGAACGAGGCCTACAAGGCTAAGCTCAGGTGAAGACGAGAGCTGCCATTGAGCTCTATAGCCAAAGAAGAAGGGAAGAACCCCGGCTTTTCAGAAAGAAGAAAAAAGAGCAAGAAAAGCGCGCGATCGAGGATATAGAGAGGTGCCACTCCAGGAACGATGTTCACAAGTTTTACCAAAGTGTAAAACGTCAAAGCCAAGGCTACAAGGCTCGAACAGAATCCTGTCGAGATGAACAAGGAAATATCGTAGTTGAGACACAGTCGATGCTGAGGATATAGAAGAACCACTTCTGCAGACTGTTAAACGGCGATGACGAACAACATTTTGCTGTCAGGCAGAACGAACAATTTAATATTGACAACGACAGCGAAAACTGCCAACCACCCGACCTAAGTGAAGTGTGGATAGCAATATCTAAACTCAAGCTTAATAAGGCCGCCGGAAATGACGGCCTTCCCGTTGAGCTTTATAAAGCTGGCGGAGATGACTTGGTAAGCAACATCCACCAACTCATAAGCCAAATCTGGTCGGTTGAAAGCATGCCTGAAGAATGGAACCTCAGCATCGTTTGCCCGATCCACAAAAAAGGAGACCCTCTGAACTGCGCCAACTACAGCGGAATAAGTCTGCTCAACATCGCCTACAAGATCCTATCTGCCGTAATATGTGAACGCCTGAAACCGTTTACCAACAACCTGATCGGCCCTTATTAGGTGGTCTTAGGCCAGGAAAGTCCACAACCGATCAAATTTTCACACTTCGGCAAATCCTGCAAAAAACCCAATAAGTCCAAATCGATACCCACCACCTATTTATCGATTTCAAAGCCGCATACGACATCATTTATGGAGACGAACTATACAGAGCCATGTCTAGTTTTAGTATACCGCCCAAACTCTTCCGTTTGTGTAGGATGACGATTTAGAATGCTCGCTGCACCATCAAGGATTAAGGCAAGGCGATGCGCTGTCATGTGACTTCTTCAATCTGATTCTTGAGAGGATTGTGCAAAACTCGCGAGCCAACACCAGAGGCACAATTTTCCAAAAATCGGTGCAACTACTAGCATACGCCGACGATATTGACATCATTGGTAGGACTCAACGTGATGTCATAGCCACGTTTGCTCGTATAGATAAGGAAGCGGTGAAAATGTGTTTAGCAGTAAATGAGGGTAAGACAAAGTATATGCTGTCAACACGAAAGGACACACAACATCGACGAATTGGACAGAACGTCACCATTGACACCATAACTTTGAGGTAGTTCGGGACTTTGTCTACCTCGCCTCCGCTATTAACTCTGACAACAACATCTCGTCAGAAATCAAACGAAGATTTACTCTTGCCAATCGCTGTTTCTTCAGGCTAAGAAGGCAATTTAGTAGTAAAGCCCTCACTCGAACTACTAAGGAGATCCTATATAAGACACTGATCATCCCAGTCCTGCTCTACGGCGCTGAAGCATGGACCGTATCAAAAGCGGATGAAGAATCCTTGGTCGATTCGAGAAAAATCTTCGGTCCCGTTTGCGTTGACGGGCTATGGAGACGAAGATTCAACCACGAACTATACGAGCTGTACAGCGAAATACCCCTTGTCAAAAAACTCCGCATTGGACGTTTAAGATGGCTAGGACATGTAGAAAGAATGGACACCAATACTCCGGCTCGCAGAGTCTTCGATTCCCAGCCAGACGTCGGACGCAGTAGAGGAAGACCTCGCCTTAAGTGGCGCGCACAAGTAGAAACCGACCTCAACCAACTTGGAGTGCGCAACTGGAGGCAGTTAGCTAAGGACCAGGCTAATTGGAGAGGCATGTTGGTTGAGGCCCAGGTTCATCCCGGACTGTAGCGGCACTTAATTACAATTACACCTCATACTACTTAAATAAATATAAAAGTTTTCAAAGACCAATTGCATTGTCCTGGAAATAAATCATCTTCTACTATTTCCTTTTGGCCATGCAATTTACTTGTCAATCTAGGCGATAGCCACTTCAGGCCAAGTGCGCAAGAAGTGTTAAATTGCCCACCATTGAGGTTGTTTCCTTTGTACATATGCCAGCTTTTTACATATCGCAGTTTCTTCGTGCATTATATTTCTGCCTTGACGGTCCATTAGTAACCATCAACATACAAAAACAATTTCCTCTTGGCCTAGGCACTGTGCACGCCATTAAAACCAATGAACCTTAAAACGAATACAAGTACACAATCAATCTCATGCAAGCTTGTCAATTCAAACCACCCCCGTGTGGCATGCCATATACGTTATAGCGTGTCGCGGTCGTAGGCCTCTGGTTCATGGTATTTACAAATTTACATGGATATGTGCCATTACGTTGTGAATACGTCGGTGCTACTTCCATAACGTATACATGGCAACTCCGTTATCATTATGGCGGAATGTAAGGTACATGCGGCCATTATGAAAGCATTTAAGGACCCATTAGATAGGCTGACGTCAAAGTAACATCTGTGTTCCAAAATCAACTTTCAACTGACATTAGATGTGTTTAACTGTCATCAGATGGTTTTTTTTTTTTTGTTTCCAAAGTCTGGAGAGTTTACTTTCTAAAGCATCGAACGACCTCGTCTTCGATATGACAATCCTCGGATATGGGTTGGGGGTGTTTTTAACTTTGTATCTCACTTTAAACTTGGTAAAGCCAAAGAGTCCGTAAAGTGTGGTGAGCGTTAGCTCCGTAGGTATTCAAGTCTAGTTCATGCGTGATCTGATTTACTTCTACTGTACTTGAAGGTGACATACCATTATGCAGAGCAGCATTTGGAATACGAAATGTTTAGGGATAGAGAAGAATCGAAAGGTATTTACATGGGAAGGTAGGAACCCATCAGTTAGAAAGAGGGAAACCAATACAATGTGTGGACATAAATTATGCCACTCAGGGTTGACTAGGTGATAAATGGAGTTGTTGTTGTGGGATTCGTACATCCATGTTAACAAAGGACTTGGTTGGTCATTATATTGTGTACGCGAAGAATTTAAAGGGTCTAACGAGGACGCGCAACTTTTTCGCGAAGTAGGTATCTTTGATAGTTTCGTAATTATTTATGAATGAATCTCTAAAAGAAATTCACAAATAAACTATGAGAAGGCTACGATCAGAGATAAGGGAAGTATAAGGGAAAGTGTCCAAACCTAAAATTATTCGTTTGCTGAATTCTTTCAGTCGGAAATACATGTATTCACAGACAGGAGTGCATTGGTGGTGGATTACAACAAAAACAACCAACTCTTGCGGGGATTCAGGGTGAGAGAAGTAGAAGTTTGGTATCTCTTTACTTCCCTTATCTCTGGCTACGATCCACTGTGCAAATCGTTTAATTCCCTATCCAATTACACCATTCAAATTAATGACCTCAAAAAGTGCGCGTGAGTTAAAATGATCTTTGGACGAAATGTTCACAGTATTGTTCTCGAAGCAATTTTTTGTTAAAATTATACGAAAATAGTTTTTACTCGAAACGATCCAAAAAGAGTGGGCGTGGCTAAAATCTTTACATATATATATATCATATATAGCAAATAAGATTGGCAAATAAGGTTTGACTAAAAATATTTTTTTTTTAAAGCGATTGGCAGTGGACCGATTTTAAAAATGTTGACAATTGTTGTGCTTCCCCGAACAGAAAGTCTATGTACCAAATTGTATCATTCTTGCTCAAAATTTGAGGCCCAAAAATCGGTGACATGCAGACGGACGAACAGGGCTCAGCTAGCGATTCTGAGTTGTTCTGCATATCTATCGAAATTATTTCTCTACGTTTCAAACATAATGTCAAAATAAATGCACCCCTATGGGATATGGGACTGGTAAACTTCAGTTTTCGGTCATTTATCCGAAAACTCACATTTCGGTTCAAAACTGAGTTTACATCAAAAAGTTTTCAAATGCTACCTGACGCTTTCACACTGACCACCAAAAAAGTGTCGTTTTACGTTTCAAATTGAAAAATACCTAATAATCCACAACGTTTCTGTACCTACACATTTACAGCCTTATTCATAAACTCATTAAAAGGAGTGCATAAAGTTATGCATAGCTTAAAATGTCTATAAACGCAAAAACCTTATTCATAATACTTATAACGGGTGATTTTTTAGCTGGTTTGGTTTTGGCAACACTGGTTTTGACAGCTGACGTGTGTTTAGTACCTTGTGTCACTGTCAAACAGCTTCAGTTTGGTTTGCAATTTAACCATGGATCGTCTTACAAATGAACAACGCTTGCAAATTATTGAATTTTACTATCAATATTCGTGCTCGGTTCGAAATGTTCATCGCGCGCTGCTTCCATTTTATGATCGGCATTCTCGACCTTCTGAGCAGTCTATTCGGAAGATTGTGACCAAATTTCGCACCAAATTTACTTTGTTGGACATTAAACCACCAACACGTTTACGTACTGTGCGTAGTGAAGAAAATATTGCGGCCGTATCAGCTGGTGTGACAGAAGACCGCGAAATGTCGATTCGGCGCCGTTCCCAGCAGTTAGGCCTTTGTTACAGCACTACGTGGAAAATTTTGCGGAAGGATTTGGGCGTAAAGCCTTTTAAGATACAGCTGGTGCAAGAACTAAAGCCAGCCGACCTACCACAACGCCGAATTTTTGGTGAATGGGCTCTTGGAAAGCTGGCCGAGGATCCGCTTTTTTATCGAAAAATTGTGTTCAGCGATGAGGCTCATTTTTGGTTGAATGGGTACGTAAATAAGCAAAATTGCCGCATTTGGAGTGAAGATCAGCCAGAAGCATTGCAACAGCTACCAATGCATCCCGAAAAAGCCACTGTTTGGTGCGGTTTATGGGCCGGCGGCATTATTGGGCCATATTTCTTCAAAGATGATGCGAATCGCAGCGTTACTGTCAATGGTGAACGCTACCGAGCGATGATAACAAACTTTTTTTTGCCCGAAATGGAAGTTCTTGACTTGCATGATATGTGGTTTCAACAAGACGGTGCCACATGCCACACAGCACGCGAAACAATGGCGCAATTGCGAGGCGAGTTTGGTGAACAGTTAATTTCACGTTTCGGGCCGGTCAATTGGCCGCCTAGATCGTGCGATTTGACACCATTAGATTATTTTTTGTGGGGGTATGTCAAAACTAATGTCTATAGGGACAAGCCCGCTTCGATTGACGCACTGGAAGCCAACATCCATGCATTCATTCGTGAGATACCGGCCGATATGTGTGAAAGAGTATGCCAAAATTGGACTCAGCGGATGGGCTACCTGAGACGCAGCCGCGGTCAACATTTGCATGAAATTATCTTTAAACATTAAATTGCAAGGTTCAAACTATCGATTCAAATAAATATTTCATTCATTTTTTCGAATTTTTTGTGTTTTTTTTTTTTAAAAAAGTTCTAAACCTCTTAAAAAATCACCCGTTACAACGTTGATTAGAGGCTGTATACATCCTAAACGCTCCTGATGGTTGAATATTGCCTGTATAAGGGTATTTTTTTTGTTTCTCTATATAAAGATGGCTGAGCATCAGGGTTGCCAAAGGTTCAATTGTAAGTTGAAAAAATAGTCCAGGGTATTTTTGCATCTTGGCAGTTGTGTTTCACTGTTTAATTTGTTCAAATGGTAATTCTTCTTTACCTACAGACTCAACATTGTAAACGATGTTATTGAGTCAACATAAGTCAACAAAATGTTATAAAAGTGTAGAAAACAAAGTTGTCACCATAAGTTTCGCAACCATAAAAATGATTCCTTGGTAACTCTGCCTAGCTTTTTGGTAAATTCTTTGACACAAACCCTATATAACTATTATGGATGGGGAAATGTGTTATGAATAAGAAATTGTGCGACTCTGAATAAACGCTTATGCACTGTGTAACTATACAACCGTTTAGATGTGTTTAAGTGAAATCTAATGAATAATCACTGTTGAAACTTGAAACAATTAAAAAATCAAAAGGTGTGTTCTCTTCAACAACTTTCAATAAAATTATGTTTGAGATGTGGTCTACTACATTCTCACTAGAGTTCAAATGAGCTTATTTGCAAATTCATCAAAGAGGTATTTTCACTAAGTTTGTGCATTCCGTTTGACTGCTGTCTAGTTGACATTTGACTGTAAGCAAACAAAATAAAAAGTCCAATAATTCTTATGCTAAAAGATGTCTGTGGTATAATGATATTTGCATGACCCAAATAAAAATGCGCTGCAAGTATATTGAAGCAGAAAGAAGGCAAGAAAAGAAAATCCTGCTTTCGAAAAAAAAGAGAACACGCAGCCTCCCAGCTAAGGGACATGGAAAAGACTCGCGACAAGTAGAATATCCGTCAATTCTACAAATACACAGACGCTGGATTCAAGGTGGGAATGCATGCAGCATTTCCAGCAACTGCTTAATGGGCAAAATGTCAAGAGACTGATGGGGCCCACCTCCAGTCAACGAAGAGTTAACGCTTCCCCCCAGTATTGTGCAGTAATCAAAAAATCGAGGAACAACAAGCCAGACCGTTCTGATGGATTACCAGCCGAACTCTTCAAACACGAAGGGTTTGCTATAGAAGTGTTCATGCAAGAAGTATTCGAGGTCAATCAGCTTCTGCACCTCTTGTATTCTAAAGTCTGCACCAACTTTAGAATACCATACGCTTCCAACGACTTTTTGGATAAACCACAACCACCACGATACTCCCACAAGGGGCCTACCTCAAAATCAGGCTAAGACAAGTCTTAGGGACTCCTGATTCCCGTGGTACCATACTTTTGTCAATGGTCAGACTCCGCACCGATTCCTTATGGTTTCCAAAGCAAATCGAAGTTACTAAGTCACTACTAACCAAGGTAAGGTAATTAGTAGCAAGTAGCAACACCAAGTAACTCTCCCACTTCATGCGCCATCTAAAAGCAATTGCCTATTGAACACACACTGTCTACAAGACTTGTTCATCATAAAAGCCTGATGGACGCGGACCTACATGAAGTCGGCTTAGATTGGTACACGATGGGCTTTCACAGTAAACTGCTATGGCCTCATTCGCTGCAGATCGCTTAGTAACGAATGTAAGAAACTTCGCTTTAATATGCGGCTCCCTCTATCCACCATCCGAGGACGCGCCCAGTAACGTCCAGTAGCTGAACAATAAGCAGGAAAGCGGAGCAAATGTAAGGCACTTTCAAAAGAAAAATTCTTCATAGATTTTTTGGTCCTTTCGAGAAGAAGATACAACCGCAACCATTATGAGCTGTACTAAGATGTGCAAAAACACGTAAACTACATTGGCTTGGCCACTTGAGCGAATGAACAATAATGCTCCGGCCAAGTGAATTTTCGAATCCCGGTCTCACGTTCAGGTTTAGGTTAGGTTTACGGGTTGGTGGAGTTGAGGATCCTCTATTCCGCACAGTAAGGTCCATGTGGACCCATTATGATACCCTTGGTGGGATTACGTCCTTCCTTATTATTACTTTTGGGTTACTCCACTCTATCCAGCCATCCTGATGTTCGTAGGAACCTGTAAAGATAGGGTAATGGAATATTTGAAAGTTCTTGGATGCTTGGAGGTAGTAGCTTCCAAGTGTTCTGTTCCTCAGGTGACAGAGATTCGGGCAGTGACAGACGAAATGAGGTGTATGACGTTCAGGTTTAAGGTTTAAACGATTTAAGGATCAAGTTTTCGCGGATGAAAGAGCGCTCGGACAGAATAACTTGCAGCAACGTGCCCAGGATCGAACAAGATGAAAGACTGCCTTGTCTAAAGTGGAGACCCTCAACTTTAAGTAAAAATGGAAGTAGGATGGAGGAATACGATGATAATGCAAAATATGTAGATATATTTTGATTAGGTCTGTACACTGAATAAAAAAAATTTGTTTTCAGTCGCACAGTAAACTTTAGAAGACCGAAAATGGGATGTCTTGTCTTCTTCAATATTACCGGATTACTAAAATCTCCAGAGATTCAAAATGAACGCGTACCGTCACCTCAGTCTTTTCCAACCTACTTCCAATCCCTAACTATCCTACAAACCTTCCTTCTTTTTATCGATGAATTTTCTAACCTTATGGGTTAAGTGCTGAAGACCATCAAAAAAGAAAAGAAAAACTTAAATGAATGAGCTGTCCTGGCTTCATCCAATAAAGTTGCTGCATTGAAAGATGATGCAACGGGCAATGCGATGCCATTATTTGATCTATTTCGGCGAGAATTAGCGAAATGAGAAATTCTTTGCCAGTTCCACCTGGTGCATCCAAAATTTTGATAAAAACTCAAGCTACGAATAAGCTTGTGCCCAAAGGTTAGGTTAGGTTAGAATGGCTGCCAGCGTTCGCCAGCACACTTAGACCATTTTGCTCCATTGTGATACTGGATCTTGTCCATTCTCCTTACTATCCATCGGAAACCCATTCTGAGCTTTTGCTGGAGCGGAGGGGGCTTTTCACTTCCGTTTTTGCCAAATCACTGAGATCTTGAAAATAGTAAGCTCCAAGATGAAGCTTCCTTTTGTTTGATAGGGCTGGGCAGTTACAAAGGAGATAAAGTATTGTTTCTTCTTCCTCTTCGTCCATGCAGCTTCTAGAGAAGCCGTTTAAGAAGAGGCCTATACCCTTTCTGCGTGCCTACCTATTAAGTAGTGTCCCGTGATGACACCTATGGTGGGGCAAATATAGGTCTATCAAGCGAAATCAATCCCTTTGATCTTCTCAAAGCTAGCTTTGGCCAAATTTGTTTGGTTGTTTGACACGTCGTGTCAAGACCCCAACTATGGTTTGATTGGCTGTTAGCGTGTTGTGGTAGTAAGCTTTTGCATTTAGGAATAGGAATACCTAGTGCACCCGTATCGGGTACAACTGGTAATTTGGTTCCATTTCTGGCGACTTCATCAGTCTTACAGTTCCCTGGAATTTCACTATGCCCAGGCACCCAGCATAGGTGAATGTTAAAATGCGTTAACATGTCCTGCATAGTTGATCGGCAATCTAGGGTTGTCTTTGACTTTGTTGAAACTGATTTCACGGATTTTATGTCCGCTTGGCTGTTCGAGAAAATGCTAATATCCTCGCCAGGTATTACATTTTCTTTTAGCCAGGATAAGGCTTCTTTGATCGCAATGAGTTCCGCCTGGAACACCCTGCAGTGATCAGGAAGACGGAAAGATAGGCTGAGATTTAGCATATCGGAGGAGATACCAGCACCCACTCCGTCATTTGATTTAGAGCCGGTATATGTACCCAAAAGACTCAGATAAAATGTAAAACACATGAAATACTGCAAAAGTGTTTTTGAGGTTTTCAGAGGCCAAAACTATTTTTTATTAAATTTACGTCTACTGTCTGTACTTAGTAGAATGCCGTCAGTAGGATGTAGTCTGTAACTAAACTTACTTGGAGCCTGATCTACCAGACTTTTTGAAAATAGACCTACGAAGCAATTCCATTATATAACGGGTTTTTCAATAAGAGCGCTACAAAAGTTTTTTTTTAAATAAAACAAAAACGGTTTTGGATATCAATGAAATTTTTTATTCCTGTGAAAGTACGTTGGATGCCATTATGTATGGAACTCGATTTCTTTTGCATGGCCACCACGGGCACGCTTGCAGAAGTCCAGACGCTGAACCCAATTTCCGACGGTTTTCAAGCATAAATCGGCCGATAATGATGCAATTTCACATTCGATATTCGTACGAAGTTCATCAATCGTCGCTGGCTTGTTGGCATAGACCATAGACTTGACGTAGCCCCACAGGAAATAGTCTAACGGCGTCAAATCGCACGACCGAGGCGGCCAAGCGACTGGACCATTTCGTGAGATAACACGTTCTCCAAACTTGGTTTTCAATAAATTGATTGTGACATTCGCTGTGTGGCTTGTGGTGCCGTCCTGTTGGAACCACATGTCCTCCAAGTCCATACCATCCAATTGGGGCCAAAAATATTCGGTTTTTATTGAACGGTAGCGATTCTCATTCACGGTAACGTGCCGGTCTTGATCATCACGGAAGAAGTACGGCCCAATGACGCCGTCGGCCCATAAACCACACCAAACCGTAATTTTTTCCGGATGCAATTATGACTCATGGAGTACGTGTGGATTGCTGCCTGACCAATACCGCATATTTTGTTTATTGACGAAGCCATTCAGCCAGAAATGAGCCTCATCGCTAAAGATGATTTTTCGATGAAAATCCGAATCATTGTCAAGTTGTTGCTCAGCCCAATTCACGAACATAAGACGCTTCTGGTGGTCAAATGGCTTCAGTTCTTGCGTCAATTTAATCTTGTAAGGATGTAGGCCAAGTTGTTTTTGCAAAATTCGCCACAACGACGTCATATAGATGCCCAACCCTTGAGAACGACGTGTGAGAGACACATTTGGGCTTTCTTCAAGTGAAGCCTCAGCGGCAGCAATATTCTCTGTCTCACTGGCATGGGAACATTTTGTACTGTACCTGTGGATTCAAATTTTTCCACTACACGCTCAATTGCTGATCTGCTATTGACGACCATAAATTGGACGTAGCGCTCTTAACGTTGAGGCCACTGTCTCCGAATTGCGGTAGTAAATTTTAATAACTTCGACTCATTGTTGGCTCGTATATCTTTCCATCATGAAATGGCAAACCTTACTTACTTACTTAAGTGGCGCTACAGTCCGGAACCTGGGCCTCAACCAACATGCCTCTCCAATTAGCCCGGTCCTTAGCTAACTGCCTTCAGTTGCGCACTCCAAGTTGGTTGAGGTCGGTTTCCACTTGTGCGCGCCACTTAAGGCGAGGTCTTCCTCTACTGCGTCCGACGTCTGGCTGGGAATCGAAGACTCTGCGAGCCGGAGTATTGGTGTCCATTCGTTCTACATGTCCTAGCCATCTTAAACGTCCAATACGGAGTTTTTTGACCAGGGGCATGTCGCTGTACAGCTCGTATAGTTCTTGGTTGAATCTTCGTCTCCATAGCCCGTCAACGCAAACGGGACCGGAGATTTTTCAAAGAATTTTCCTCTCGAATCTACCAAGGATATCTTCATCCGCTTTTGATACGGTCCATGCTTCAGCGCCGTAGAGCAGGACTGGGATGATCAGGGTCTTATAACGGGTGATTTTTTAGCTGGTTTGGTTTTGGCAACACTGGTTTTGACAGCTGACGTGTGTTTAGTACCTTGTGTCACTGTCAAACAGCTTCAGTTTGGTTTGCAATTTAACCATGGATCGTCTTACAAATGAACAACTCTTGCAAATTATTGAATTTAACTATCAAAATTCGTGCTCGGTTCGAAATGTTCATCGCGCGCTGCTTCCATTTTATGATCGGCATTCTCGACCCTTCTGAGCAGTCTATTCGGAAGATTGTGACCAAATTTCGCACCAAATTTACTTTGTTGGACATTAAACCACCAACACGTTTACGTACTGTACGTAGTGAAGAAAATATTGCGGCCGTATCAGCTAGTGTGACAGAAGACCGCGAAATGTCGATTCGGCGCCGTTCCCAGCAGTTAGGCCTTTGTTACAGCACTACGTGGAAAATTTTGCGGAAGGATTTGGGCGTAAAGCCTTTTAAGATACAGCTGGTGCAAGAACTAAAGCCAGCCGACCTACCACAACGCCGAATTTTTGGTGAATGGGCTCTTGGAAAGCTGGCCGAGGATCCGCTTTTTTATCGAAAAATTGTGTTCAGCGATGAGGCTCATTTTTGGTTGAATGGGTACGTAAATAAGCAAAATTGCCGCATTTGGAGTGAAGATCAGCCAGAAGCATTGCAACAGCTACCAATGCATCCCGAAAAAGCCACTGTTTGGTGCGGTTTATGGGCCGGCGGCAGTATTGGGCCATATTTCTTCAAAGATGATGCGAATCGCAGCGTTACTGTCAATGGTGAACGCTACCGAGCGATGATAACAAACTTTTTTTGCCCGAAATGGAAGTTCTTGACTTGCATGATATGTGGTTTCAACAAGACGGTGCCAGATGCCACACAGCACGCGAAACAATGGCGCAATTGCGAGGCGAGTTTGGTGAACAGTTAATTTCACGTTTCGGGCCGGTCAATTGGCCGCCTAGATCGTGCGATTTGACACCATTAGATTATTTTTTGTGGGGGTATGTCAAGGCTAATGTCTATAGGGACAAGCCCGCTTCGATTGACGCACTGGAAGCCAACATCCATGCATTCATTCGTGAGATACCGGCTGATATGTGTGAAAGAGTATGCCAAAATTGGACTCAGCGGATGGGCTACCTGAGACGCAGCCGCGGTCAACATTTGCATGAAATTATCTTTAAACATTAAATTGCAAGGTTCAAACTATCGATTCAAATAAATATTTCATTCATTTTTTCGATTTTTTTGTGTTTTTTTTTTAAAAAAAGTTCTAAACCTCTTAATAGGGTTATAGGGTCTCCTTAGTAGTTCGAGTGAGGGCTTTACTACTAAATTGCCTTCTTAGCCCGAAGAAACAGCGGTTGGCAAGAGTAATTCTTCGTTTAATTTCTGACGAGATGTTGTTGTCAGAGTTAATAGCGGAGCCGAGGTAGACAAAGTCCCGTACTACCTCAAAGTTATATCTGTCAATGGTGACGTTCTGTCAAATTCGTCGATGTTGTGCGTCATTTCGTGTTGACAGCATATATTTAGTCTTACTCTCATTTACTGCTAAACCCATTTTCGCCACTTCCTTCTCTATACTAGCAAACGTGGCTATGACATCACGTTGAGTCCTACCAATGATGTCAATATCGTCAGCGTATGCTAGTAGTTGCACCGACTTTTGGAAAATTGTGCCTCTGGTGTTTGCTTTGGAGTTTTGCACAATCCTCTCAAGAATCAGATTAAAGAAGTCACATGACAGCGCATCGCCTTGCCTAAATCCTTTTTTGGTATCGAATGTGTCGGTGAGGTCGTTTCCGACCCTGATGGAGCAGCGAGAATTCTTCATCGTCATCCTACACAAACGGACGAGTTGGCAAACCTTACTGAAGAGAAATGTCAAAAGAGCGGCAAGAAATATGGCGTCGTTTGCTGACCCTGTCGCTCTACTTTTGTAGCGTCCCTGTTGAAAAACCCTTTATAAAACTTGTCCATAAAACCCAATCTTAAGTCCCACTTGACCACTATCAATTATTCATGCCAAACCTTCCATCAAACCCAGCCGTACACATTGCACGACTTTCCTACCAACTCGACCGTCCTTCTGGATTGAAGCATTTCTTTTGTCATGATCATAAGAAGATATTACCAACCAATCCAAGAATGCTTTCCAATTACAGATTCGATATAGGTATACCATCTCACAAGGCTTAAAAACTCCTGGGAATGTTTTTCTGTTTTCCATTTCCTTCAGAATTTTAGAAATGTTGAGTGAACATGCCTTTATATTTCATTTAACAAAAAAAAAACTGAAAAACTTGCTTTAGAGCTGTCTATTGGGAAGCTGATGGTGGCACGTCCTAAATATCCTAGGGCCTAGACCCTTTATATCATTAAATGAATGCACTTGCAGAAAACTCCCCAACTGCATTATTTAACCTTTTCAAACACGTGCAACCAACTGCAAAGCAATTTGTTAACTCTGACGTTAGCTGCGCAAACATTTTCATCCAAAACAAAGCCAAAACTAATTTTCCCTAGTGCTAAACTGCATTCTAAACCCTCACATAAACAACGCTAATATAGATTAATGGTTGCAGGCGTTCAGAAATAGTATAGCCCCCACACATTTGTGCCTCCTTGAAAATGCAATTATCCTCTCCCCGCTATTAAGTTGAAACTTTTGAATCCTGACCAACCTACAAAACTTCATTTGCATATAATTGTCCTCCAGACTAAAAAAAAACAACGAAAACGCAAATTTTCTTCGCCTGTTTTGTTATTGTTGATGTTGATGTTTGCTCGTTTATTGCCTTGTCTTGGCATACACATGAGACAAGAATACCACCGCTCATTACCAATACCCACAAGTTGTCAGTGGAACAAGCCATCTGGGGGCCACCATACACCCAAAAACATACCTCGAATTTGTGTAAACCTAATTTTTAGAACATGTGGGACTATACGCTTGCAGGCTTTAGAGGCTAACCTACACCCCGCGTGGGGCAGTGGGTGCGTTTTCCTTCCGAATAGTTACAATCCAACAATGGACTACTTAGACTAGTTACTACTCCAAGTGTATACATACATTTTCGGTATTTACTTCAGCGGGGCGGGCGGACTGGTTGCGGCTTTGCCGGTGACAGCAAAAAGGTCACAGGGTAAATCGATGTTATTCCAAAAAGGACACAAAAAAGGAATGCTCGCGATTCCTACCGCTATCATTGTTGCGTGTCTACCGTGGGGACCTTTAGTCGAAGCAGCAGTGTCTTTGCATTTAGCTGGGTAAGCCTCCTACCCTAAAACAAACCCACCGGCCACTTAAATTCAACTTTTACGGCGTGAAAGGCATTCAAATTCATTACATGAAAAGAGGGAAAAATAAAGAAATTTCAGGCTATTTACTAATAATGGCCGTTTTGTAGGCCTTATTGACTAGCTAATGGAATGTTGTAGCCTTGGGGTAATTTACGTGGCTTCTGGTGCTGATGGGTAAACATAAACAGATGGCTGTCGCGCAACTGTGAAGGTCATTATGGGTTTGTTATTCGAAAGAAGGACTTACAAGGCTCGAACAATATTGATTTATATGTCGATTTTGTGTCCTTTCGAGTACAATGCTCGAACTGATAAAGCCACTTAGGTAAAACCCTATAATGGTATGAAATATTAATGCAGCCGAGTGAGGGCTGACGACCCCATCTTAAGGATGCTATTCGAACTCGGTGTATAACTTTAAATTGGATACGTCCATTTTGCTGGTTTTTGCCTGTCTTTGCTTGTTGACCTAAATCCTTGGAAAGTGCAAGACTTGTCCAACCGAAAGATGTATGAAAATTGAAAATTATATACTCCTATGGATTCGAAATTGAAAAATGGCAAAGTTTGTCCTTTCTATACCAAAAAAAAAACAAAAACAAAAAAACACTCACCAACTATAATAATACCCAACATATACATATACATATCAGAGAATTGATTTTGGGGGGTGAAGCCAACACAAATCGTATACAAGGACAAAAAGATTTATTTCATGCCGACAAACTTCGCCGTGCTGGTGGGAAGATTAAACGGCCAGGAAGTTCAGGGATTAGGATAGATAACAAATTGGATTTCGTTTGTAATCGTTTGGAATTTGTGTTGCGATTAAAGAACGAAACAAGGAGAAGCCTTTGCTTGTTGAACATTGATGTTCAAGGAAGTGTTAGTTGTGGAGTAAAGCCTGTAAGCAGTCAAGTCGAATGTCAACTGAAACTGATTTATTGGCGATTGTTAAAAAGGGATTCTTGGGTGAGAAAGCATTTTTCCTTCATTTATCTTTTAGTCAAGGAGAGGTATTTACTAGCGACTTTTTTTTTTGGATCACTTGAGTCAAATAAATTCTGAAAATCATATTCTCATTTGTGACCATTCATTTGTAGTACATTTCTGAATGCGATTGAAAATTATCTAATCCTGATTCACATTTTGGTTGAGGTGTTTCTACCACTAAATTTAAAAATTTGCAAGCACTCTGATTATATTTTTGTGATTGAAATTAATGCTACTTTAGTTGTAACGGGTGATTTTTTAGCTGGTTTGGTTTTGGCAACACTGGTTTTGACAGCTGACGTGTGTTTAGTACCTTGTGTCACTGTCAAACAGCTTCAGTTTGGTTTGCAATTTAACCATGGATCGTCTTACAAATGAACAACGCTTGCAAATTATTGAATTTTACTATCAAAATTCGTGCTCGGTTCGAAATGTTCATCGCGCGCTGCTTCCATTTTATGATCGGCATTCTCGACCTTCTGAGCAGTCTATTCGGAAGATTGTGACCAAATTTCGCACCAAATTTACTTTGTTGGACATTAAACCACCAACACGTTTGCGTACTGTGCGTAGTGAAGAAAATATTGCGGCCGTATCAGCTAGTGTGACAGAAGACCGCGAAATGTCGATTCGGCGCCGTTCCCAGCAGTTAGGCCTTTGTTACAGCACTACGTGGAAAATTTTGCGGAAGGATTTGGGCGTAAAGCCTTTTAAGATACAGCTGGTGCAAGAACTAAAGCCAGCCGACTTACCACAACGCCGAATTTTTGGTGAATGGGCTCTTGGAAAGCTGGCCGAGGATCCGCTTTTTTATCGAAAAATTGTGTTCAGCGATGAGGCTCATTTTTGGTTGAATGGGTACGTAAATAAGCAAAATTGCCGCATTTGGAGTGAAGATCAGCCAGAAGCATTGCAACAGCTACCAATGCATCCCGAAAAAGCCACTGTTTGGTGCGGTTTATGGGCCGGCGGCATTATTGGGCCATATTTCTTCAAAGATGATGCGAATCGCAGCTTTACTGTCAATGGTGAACGCTACCGAGCGATGATAACAAACTTTTTTTTGCCCGAAATGGAAGTTCTTGACTTGCATGATATGTGGTTTCAACAAGACGGTGCCACATGCCACACAGCACGCGAAACAATGGCGCAATTGCGAGGCGAGTTTGGTGAACAGTTAATTTCACGTTTCGGGCCGGTCAATTGGCCGCCTAGATCGTGCGATTTGACACCATTAGATTATTTTTTGTGGGGGTATGTCAAGGCTAATGTCTATAGGGACAAGCCCGCTTCGATTGACGCACTGGAAGCCAACATCCATGCATTCATTCGTGAGATACCGGCCGATATGTGTGAAAGAGTATGCCAAAATTGGACTCAGCGGATGGGCTACCTGAGACGCAGCCGCGGTCAACATTTGCATGAAATTATTTTTAAACATTAAATTGCAAGATTCAAACTATCGATTTAAATAAATATTTCATTCATTTTTTCGAATTTTTTGTGTGTTTTTTTTTTTTAAAAAGTTCTAAACCTCTTAAAAAATCACCCGTTACAAGGTGGCGCAAAAATAACCTTCCGATGTTTTTTGGCTGTAATTTTAAAAAAAAAAAATGAAAAACTTTGATTCTTCTTGTGGATTATTTTTATTTGGTCTTTTAATTTTTTTTTACATCAAGTCGAGAATATGATGTCATGTAAATGGCCGCCGCCACAGATGATTGTCATTTGAGCCCTTTTTAGGGCATTTTCCATCACTTTGGCCAAAACTTCCGGCGATAGGTCCTCACATTCTTGACGGATATTGTCTTTAAGAGCTGCAAGAGTCTGAGGCTTGTTGACATAAAACCGCGACTTCAAAAGCCCCACAAAAAGAAGTCTGGAGCGGTCAAATCAGGCGATCTTGCTGGCCAGTGCAAATCGCCAAAACGGGAGATTAGGCGCCCGGGAAATGCATCCTTCAGCATATCGGTTGTGGTACGTGCAGTGTGTGCCGTTGCACCGTCCTGTTGGAACCACATGTTTTCCAATCCCAATTCATCAAGCTGCGGCAAAAAGAACTCGTTGATCATTGCTCTGTAGCACTCACCATTCACAGTAACCGTTTGGCCCGCGACGTTTTCGAAGAAAAAAAGGTCCGATGACTCCTCCAGCGAAAACAGCACACGATACAGTGACTTTGAGCGGGTGTAATGGCTCTTCGTGGGTTACAGGCGGATTTTCAGTGCCCCAGAAGCGTTAATTTTGTTTATTTACGTACCCGCTAAGATGGAAATGGGCCTCATCACTCATGATTATTTTTGATGAAAAATCATCTTCCTCTTGGTGGTGATTAAGGATGGCTTGAGCTTATGTTAGACGCAATTGGCGGTCAGCAGCTAACAGCTGATGCACCGTCTGGACTTTGTATGGAAGCATCTTCAAATCTTGTACCAAAATTCGCTGTAAAGACCGTCGACTGATACCCATTTGCGTGGCACGTCGTCTGGTCGAGCAGCAATATTCTCTGCAGAACTGCTACTCCGGGGTCTGCCACGCCTGGCAGCATCTCGTGTTGTGCCAGTCTCTTCGAGGCGAGCGGCTTAACGTCACCAGTAGGCGTTGGACGGCTAGGAAATCTGCGACGAAATACACGTTGTGCCAAAGTCACCGACCGATTATTGCTCAAATAAATAGTCACCAATATTCCGCGTTCTGGAGCAGTGTAGCGTAACATTGTTTATTAACGTGTATTTCGCATGTGTTTACTACACAAATGTCAAAACAGAACTGACATTAGGGGCCAATCGCAAAATTTATAGCATTTTCTGATAGGAGGATTACTTTTGCGCCACCTTGTATAATCTATTACTTTGTTTTATTTCTAGAATTTTTTTTGTAAACTTTTTTTTTAAGGGTATTCATGCAACGTCGTAATTTTATTACGTGAGAATGATTGTAATTTTACGACGACGTTTCATGAGCCACCCTAAAACTGCACCACTAAATAATGCGGTAACCCACTGAATTCAATCTCATTTTAGTAATTTATTTATTGATAGAATTTTGTTCCTATTGTTCTCTTTCCGTTCTCGATTTTTTTTTAGTTTAGCGCATACGTTTTATGTGTGAAAGTAACCGATTTAATCAAAATAGCATTTCAAAAGATTCCAACGTTAACCATCTCTGTTTACGCACCCAATTCCTTTGAGAAAATTCCGATATTGTTGGAAAAGATTTCCCATACAAATTTTGACAGTTCATTTATCACGTCGTTATTTTATCACGTTTATAACGTTTACGACGACTTTCCGACGTTGCATGAACACCCCTTTTGTTTTCTTTACAAAATAAACCTGAACTATGCATTTCTCTACGGTTGCCAAATCAGCTTTACCAATTGAAAAGTTGACGTTTGATTTCCGCGCCACTCAATGGATTATTTTTTTTTTTGCATCACGACACAGACATTGATTTTTGATAGATGACTGACGCGCGGGTAAAGATTTGTTTAAGAAAATTGTATTTCTTTAGCAAATCGTTATTTTTGTAAAAAAAAAAAAATGAGACAGTACAATTACTACGAGGTTGAAGTGAAACATCACGCATCGACGTTTCTCAAATAACAGAATTCCTTCCTCATCAAAAGAACAAAATAAACTAAAGTAGTGATGGGCAGTGATGTGCAAAATTTAGTTATCCGGTATTTAATATTCGATACTTGAAATGATTACCGTTACCGAATATGTACTTCTCAAAGGGCCGTTACCCACATTGGAAATTTTCTCTTACATCTTGAAGTTTTTTTCTAAATTGAACCGTTGGCGAGTTGGTGTCAAAATAATGATTATGGATTTTAGAACATGATTATCCAAAAATATATTATTTTTAATTATAGTTTTCGCAGAATATCACTTTTTGTTTTTCAATGATCCCGATTTATTTCTGTGAAGTAATGATTGTCATTCCACCCAAATGAAACAGAATTTTCTAAGGATTCTCATTGCCAGTTATTGCCAGTTTTTGTTCCAATAAAGTTGTTCAATGATAGCTATAACTGAACCCAAAGTATTCGTAATGGTTACTCATTTGCATGTTCACAATTCACAATACAAGCACTAACTATTTACAAAGTATCGAATACCAAATACCGAATACTGAATTTAAAGTATCCAATACTCATTCTTTTCTCAAAAGTAAAGAAATTGCACACCACACTACTATACTCTGTCCAAGAATAAATGTCAGTACAGGGAAGATAGGACATTTGCCTCTTTGTCTGGTTGCAGTAACATGTATAAATGTGTCCCTCTTTAAAGCTCTCGTAGGGTTGCCATGGTGTATATTATGAATCACCACAAAGAGAGAGAGCATTTCGCTTAGGGTTGCCATCTGCCCATTTTAGTTTGTTTAAAAAAAAAACACTTTTTTTCCGAAAACAGAAATAAGAACTAAAAAAAATATGTATTATCATTTATTCATGATAAATATAGTAAACAAAAATATAATTCATAATAAATATAGTAAAGTATAATGTTAAAACATAAAATTTCATTAATTTAAAGTAAAAATAACTTCATTCATTTATAATATTAAAATCTATTAGTCTGATGAAAAGTTAGTGCTGCTACTATCGTCATTTATATTTATTACCAATCTTTCGACTGCTTCCTCCGCGAAAACGTCCATATCCCACATCGTTGGCTCAACAACCTGTTCAACGTGTTGCACACATCGGTGCCATTTCTCACTGTAAACTCTTACAAGTGCTGTTGTTAATAATAATTTAATTTCTGTCATTTTAAACGACTTGCTTTGACTTGCTACAAATCCTTTCACTTGAGCCCAAACCAATTCTATTGGATTTAGATCGCAGTGATAAGGCGGCAAGCGAAGCACTTTATGTCCTGCAGCTTGAGCCATTTCATCCACGACATAGGTTTCATACTTGGCTTTGAAACGTTTAACGATTTCAAGCAACTCTGTTTTAACCATATCATCCTCAAAACTTATAGCATTAGATCTCAGCCACTTTTTTATATCATCTTTTCTAGTAGAAGTGGTTGGTGCTTTATTTTTCTTTCTGGAATGGTAGGAAGCATTGTCCAAAACTATTACGGCGTTGGGTTCCAGGCGCGTTAAAATATCTTTGAACCATTTCTCGTACACTTCGGCATTCATGTCTTCGAGGTAGTCTCCAGTTTTTCCTGAAATAAAGCATAGCAGACTTCATCTAGAACTTCCAATATGGGCTATAATTAGTCGCTTTCTTTTTCCTTTTATAGTGATGGGTACATCAAACATGAGGCAATAGAAATGTCGCATACACAGCTCTGAAATGTCCCATCACCATACAAGGCAAAGCATGTATTGCTTCACTCCCATCAAAAGCAACACACACAATAACACAAAACGCATCTTTCGTGTTTCGTCTCCACTCCACTAAACTAACCAAGAACATTCACTACAGAGCGCTCTCTTATGCTTACGCTCTTGCTTGTTGTTTGTCGTGTCGTTACATGTCATTACATGTCAGTTTGGATTTACCCCCCAACGAGCCCAAAAAAGTTTCACTTCACAAAAAAAAAAATAATTGAAATTTCATGTCGAAATATGTCAGTTCCATATAATTTAAATCATGCTTTGAAAAAAGTAAACAAACCTTGATTATCGAGATTGTGTTTGTTGATGTCCACTTTTCCTTTATGTCTAATAAGGAGATCATGCGGCCAGTTGATGGGGTGTTTTCGTGACAATTTAACTAAGCAAAGTAAGGGTTTCTCAACAAGACAATCCAAACTAAGGCCGTGTGCTAATTCCGTTAAAAAAGGGGTTAAATTTTATCCACCGGTTAATTTTTGACATTTCTGCTGGGGTAAACAAAAATTGGCTTTTTGCTGTGTCAGTTGGATTAATACTTAGAGTTGGATTACTCTTAGAGCAATCTTATGGACCTTAAAAGAAACCGGAGTAGTAGAGTTTGCACTATGCAGCCCTGCCGTAGGACAACCTCACCTTACGGTATTGTGTGTGACGTACCCTTGAAGCAGGTAAATTTTAAATTTGTAGAAAATAGAAAGAGACGAACACATGCCAGGTATCAACCTGAACTAAAAATCTGTCCCACTCACTCTTTAGAGAAATATAAGAACTGTTAGAAAGCAAAGAATCGAAGAAAGAATAAAATTGTAATGTTGATAATAATTTATTATATCATCAACTTAAATTGAAATTTCTCCATATTTCCTTTTTCCCATATGAATTTATATTTCCAATGAACTAACTAGAGGTAGAAGAAAGCCATCACTCCGAAAGAAATGTCTTGAACGGAGTAGAATCTATGACAGTATAGTCTCTGACCACATAATAAAATCTGGTATACGCGATACTTCCGGCAGTTTGTAAGCACGCATACCAAGATATTTATAAATCTAACATCAAAACGCGTAGAATGAAAAAAAAAAAGGTTTCCGTGATAATGGATAAATTTTACCCCCTATCACACCATTTTATTAGGTATACGCGACCTTTCCGGCTAAAAATCATTGGTCGGCCGGATTTTTTCTTAAAGAGTACTATATTTCCCACAAAATTGTCTATGAGATTGATCAAAATCCGTGATGACGGAAAAAAACTACGAAAATTTTAATGACAAAAATAATGAAAAATAAATAACACAGTAACGACATTAAATGTCAAACAAAAATGACAAATGTATCACTTGTGTAAATGCAGCATTAAAGGCTGAACTATAATAGAAGCTGGTTACGGACGACCACTTCCGTAACTGTGCAAACACATGCAATTTGTATTGTACGACCATAATAGCTTTTCGCTTCGATTCGTTCAGTTTTCGTTCACTTTTGCTCACTTACGAAAAAGCGAATCGATTCGCTCTTTCTCTTTCTTCTGTTGTTTCATACTGAACTAACGGGTGATTTTTTAGCTGGTTTGGTTTTGGCAACACTGGTTTTGACAGCTGACGTGTGTTTAGTACCTTGTGTCACTGTCAAACAGCTTCAGTTTGGTTTGCAATTTAACCATGGATCGTCTTACAAATGAACAACGCTTGCAAATTATTGAATTTTACTATCAAAATTCGTGCTCGGTTCGAAATGTTCATCGCGCGCTGCTTCCATTTTATGATCGGCATTCTCGACCTTCTGAGCAGTCTATTCGGAAGATTGTGACCAAATTTCGCACCAAATTTACTTTGTTGGACATTAAACCACCAACACGTTTACGTACTGTGCGTAGTGAAGAAAATATTGCGGCCGTATCAGCTAGTGTGACAGAAGACCGCGAAATGTCGATTCGGCGCCGTTCCCAGCAGTTAGGCCTTTGTTACAGCACTACGTGGAAAATTTTGCGGAAGGATTTGGGCGTAAAGCCTTTTAAGATACAGCTGGTGCAAGAACTAAAGCCAGCCGACCTACCACAACGCCGAATTTTTGGTGAATGGGCTCTTGGAAAGCTGGCCGAGGATCCGCTTTTTTATCGAAAAATTGTGTTCAGCGATGAGGCTCATTTTTGGTTGAATGGGTACGTAAATAAGCAAAATTGCCGCATTTGGAGTGAAGATCAGCCAGAAGCATTGCAACAGCTACCAATGCATCCCGAAAAAGCCACTGTTTGGTGCGGTTTATGGGCCGGCGGCATTATTGGGCCATATTTCTTCAAAGATGATGCGAATCGCAGCGTTACTGTCAATGGTGAACGCTACCGAGCGATGATAACAAACTTTTTTTTGCCCGAAATGGAAGTTCTTGACTTGCATGATATGTGGTTTCAACAAGACGGTGCCACATGCCACACAGCACGCGAAACAATGGCGCAATTGCGAGGCGAGTTTGGTGAACAGTTAATTTCACGTTTCGGGCCGGTCAATTGGCCGCCTAGATCGTGCGATTTGACACCATTAGATTATTTTTTGTGGGGGTATGTCAAGGCTAATGTCTATAGGGACAAGCCCGCTTCGATTGACGCACTGGAAGCCAACATCCATGCATTCATTCGTGAGATACCGGCCGATATGTGTGAAAGAGTATGCCAAAATTGGACTCAGCGGATGGGCTACCTGAGACGCAGCCGCGGTCAACATTTGCATGAAAATATCTTTAAACATTAAATTGCAAGGTTCAAACTATCGATTCAAAAAAATATTTCATTAATTTTTTGTGTTTTTTTTTAAAAAAAAGTTCTAAACCTCTAAAAAATCACCCGTTATAATAGTCGGAAGCAATCGGAAGCTAATGTCAAAATTCTACGTTAAGTTTTCTTCAGTACTCTCAATTACTCAAACAAAATTTCGTTGCTTATGACCTTTTAAATTTAAATGTACACAGCTGTTGAAGTGAAATGTCAAATTTTTGTATGAAAGAACAAAAGAAGGAGAAAGATCGAATGAATTCGCTTTTTCGTAAGTGAGCAAAAGTGAACGAAAACTGAACGATTCGAAGCGAAAAGCTATTATGGTCGTACAATACAAATTGCATGTGTTCGCACAGTTACGGAAGTGGTCGTCCGCAACCATCTTCTATTATAGTTCAGCCTTTAGTTTTTGAAACGCACAGTGGGCCCGTTTTCATTTTTGGTTGCAAAACTCATAACTTTAGAAAGAGTTTAGATATTTTGATTTATATTATTAAAATAAAGGTGAAACCCACAGCTACCAATTTCGTGAGTTTAAAAAAATGGTACACAGGGTGTTTCAGAATCATGTGTTGAAATACGCTGAAAATCAATTGATTTTGTGTGAAAAAAAGTTAACGACCAAAATATACCAAGCTTTTTCAAAAACTGCAAGAATATTGGAATGAAAAAGGAGGGATCAACTGAAAGAATGTTTTTTATTCAAATATTTTGGTGAAAAAGTTGTTTCAATTATTATACAGAGAACTGCACGTTCAATAATTAGCGACACTATAAGAAGGAATCTGATGAAGACACTTGGTAATCTCCGAAATAGATATAACTCTAACCAAATAGTGTTGTTGTATACAAGTTGTTTTCGTAATTTCAATCACCTTCGATAAAAAAAGGCAAAAAATTTCTAGCTGAAACTGTTCTTCTTAAAGTTAGAATCGTTGTTACTCCTAACTCACCCACGAACAAAAACTTACTTACTTACTTAAGTGACCTGGGCCTCAACCAACATTCCTCTCCAATTAGCACGGTCCTTAGCTATCTGCCTGCAGTTGTGCACTCCAAGTTGGTTGAGGTCGGTTTCTACTTGTGCGCGCTACTTAAGGCGAGGTCTTCCTCTACTGCGTCCGAAGTCTGGCTGGGTATTGAAGACTCTGTCTGTCCATTCGTTCTACATGTCCTAGCAATCTTAAACGTCCACTGCGGAGTTTTTTTTTACCAGGGGTATGTCGCTGTACAGCTCGTATAGTTCGTAGTTGAATCTTCGTCTCCATAGCCCGTCAACGCAACTGGGACAGAAGATTTTTCGAAGAATTTTTCTCTCGAAACGACCAAGGATTTCTTCATCCGCTTTTGATACGGTCCATGCTTCAGCGCCGTAGAGCAGGACTGGGATAATCAGGGTCTTATATAGGATCTCCTTAGTAGTTCGAGTGAGGGCTTTACTACTAAATTGCCTTCTTAGCCCGAAGAAACAGCGATTGGCAAGTGTAATTCTTCGTTTGATTTCTGACGAGATGTTGTTGTCAGAGTTAAGAGCGGAGCCGAGGTAGACAAAGTCCCGTACTACCTCAAATTTATATCTCGAAATGGCAACGTTCTGTCCAATTCGTCGAAGTCGTGTGTCCTTTCGTGTCGACAGCATATGCTTAGTCTTACCCTCATTTACTGCTAAACCCATTTTTGCCGCTTCCTTCTCTATACTAGCAAACGTGGCTATGGCATCACGTTGACTCCTACCAATGATGTCAATATCGTCGGCGTATGCTAGAAGTTGCACCGCTTAATGTAAGTTTGTGCCTCTGGTTTTGGCTCGCGAGTTTTGCACAATCCTCTCAAGAATCAAATTAAAGAAGTCACTTAACAGCGCATCGCCTTGCCTTAATCCTTTTTTGTTATCGAATGTATCGGTGAGGTCGTTTCCGACCTTGATTAGAGCAGCGAGAGTTCTCCATCGTCATCCTACACACACGCTTGTGGCGGTATATCAAAACTAGACATTGCTCTGTATAGTTCGTCTCTATAAATGCTGTCGTATGCGGCTTTGAAAACATTAAATAGGTGGTGGGTATCGATTTGATCTTCTTGGGTTTTTTCCAGGATCTGCCGAAGTGTGGAGATTTGATCGACTGTGGACTTTTCTGGCCTAAAACGACACTGATAAGGGCCGATCAGGTTATTGTTAAATGGTTTCAGACGTTCACTAATTAAGGCAGATAGGATCTTGTTGAGAAGACTTATGCCTCCGTAGTTGTCACAGTTCAGAGGGTCTCGTATTTCGTGGATCTAAGGTTCCGTTCTTCAGGCATACTTTCATCCTACCAAATTCTGCTTATGAGTGAATGTTTCTTACCAAATCATCTCCCCCGGCTTCATAGAGCTCGGCGGAAGACCGTCATTTCCTGTAGCCTTGTTAAGCTTAAGTTTAGATATTGCTATCCTCACTTTTGTTAGGTCAGGTGGTTAATAGTTTTCGCTGTCGTTGCCAATATTGAATGGTTCGTTCTGCCCAACAGCGGGAGATTGTTGGTCATCACCGTTTAACGGTCCGTAGATGTTGTTCTTGCATATCCTCAGCATCGACTGTGTCTTAACTACAACATTTCCTTGTTCATCTCGACAGAATTCTGTCCGCGCCTTGTATCCTTGGCTTTGTCGTTTTACACTTGGTAAAACTTGCGAACATCGTTTCTAGAGTGGCACCTCTCAATATCCTCGATCGCGCGCTTTTCTTGCTCTTTTTGCTTCATTCTGTAAAGCCGGTGTTCTTCCCTTCTTCTCTGCCTATAAAGCTTAATGGCAGCTCTCGTCTTCACCTGCAGCTTAGACCTCGTTTTTGGCTGCGATTATATGTCGACATTCTTCATCGACTCAAGGGTTTCTTGCTGGTGGGCGCGAGACATCTAGCACATAAGTTGCGGCTGATCTAATGGCTTGTTGGCTTCTATGCCATTGTTCCTTGACATTCGATGCTGGTTGTATGGTGTTAATCGAGAAGTGAAGGGATACACGTTGAGCGAAGGCCGTGGCGGTCTTTTGCGATTGCGGTCGTTCGACATTAATTTTTTTCACAGTATATCTGGTTTGTTGTAACGTGGTGGATATCCGCATTCTTACCTTGGCTGCAACAAGGTAGTGGTCAGAGTCGATGTTACCCCCTCGGAATGTTCGGGCATCCAAAATACTGGATGCGTGCCTCTTGTCTATCGCAATATGATCAATTTGGTTGACCGCTTGTTCATTTGTAGACCCTCATGACCCCTGGAGGATATTGAGGTGATGAAACCGTGTGCTGGCTATAGTGGCATTTTTTTCCGTAGCGAAGTCAATTAGCCTAAGTTCGTTGCCAGACGTGTTGTCGTGTAGGCTGTGTTTTCCGACAATACAGCTTGAGATGTCTTCTCTTCCAATCTTTGCGTTAAAATCTCCCGGCGCGATTTTAACATCGTACTTCGGTAGTCACTCATAGGTTTTGTCAAGGAGCTCGTAGAAGCAATCTTTTGCTATATCATCTTTTTCCGGGCGTTAGTGCATATTTGGCTAATGTTGGCGAACAGTTTTTCATCCTCTTATTACCCTGTCCAACCCATCATATTTCCTGGCTGGCAGTAATGTCTGTTTGTAGCAGCTTACGGCTTCCGCTAGTTGTTCACCTGCACATTTTCTGTTTAATGTTCTCAACGTTGTTGGCCGTTTTTCTTTTAGGATGGTAGTCATAAATAAAATCAGTCCTTTCCGAGGCTCTTAGTGGCTTCGTGCAAATATTTTTCTTTTACGTAAGTTGGTAGTTAACGCATGTCCCATGTGCTCCCCTGAGGATACCAGGCCGGATATTCCGTTCTGACCTAAACAGCGTGGTCAGAACGGAATATCCGACCTGCTATCCTCATGTGACCTAGTTTTGCAGTTTCGTCTTGGTATCAACACTCGCACTTATGAGTTTAGCAAGTCAAATCCGGTTGGAAAAGACCGGATGAAGATGGTTACCACTTGCAGGTAAAATAATCAAGATTGATGTGTAATCAAAGTTACTACGACTGGGCACGCAAAGTTAATGCCAACCAGAGTCTGCTCTCGTTCTACAACATCTAACCATCATAAAGTATCGCAATTCATTTTCATCTATTTCAACATGTAATAAATGTTAATACTCCCGGATTCATTGGTTCATTTCTCTTATTACGAGCGAAACTAGAACTGAGTACATTTTGAATAAAAAATTCATAAAACGTTTTCACCAAAAACCTTAAACATGATTCAACATAAGGTCTATAAATCATCTAATTCCTGACCGCCACAACAACTCTGAGCTCAGATGTCAAAAAAAAATTTGAATATTCATTGCGATTTATGGCATTTTCGTCCTCGAAAACACTGTTATCTCCCACCCGGGACAATCTAAATTTCCAAACAAAAAACTTTATTGGTAAATACCATCAAATCCGATTGCTTACTGAAATGTCAACTGAATACAAAGTTCATGGCCACAAGTCCACAACTAGTAGAAACAAATACCAATTAAAATTTTGTTTGTATCCACTTAATATTTCATTTTTACAAATGACTCATCAATTGCAAATGTAGTAGGAGCAATTAAACTTTCCTTACTCATAACGTTATCCACATGCACAAAAACAAATTATCGTCCGAAAAAATGCAAACAAACGAATAATTACCGCTCCAGAGTAGAGAATCTTTCATGCGCCATTAATCGCAAAATATTTTATATATCATTTACAACTAAATTACCAAATATTGGCTTTAACGTCAGGATTTGCAATGCGCTTCATAAATCCCCAGAAATAACAAAAATATGAAACAGAAGATTATGGCCGACCGAATATGTGCTTTTGTAAGCTTTAGAAACCATAAAATATTAACATCCTATGTGTTCAGCCAAGGGAATCGAGTGGCAAATATGAACAAAAAAATATTTTAGGGAATATCCTACCGCAGACTATGGAACCACTGAAGCACTCTGGAATTTCGTACCCAATTTTCACCCGCCATAGAATCTACACATCCTTTTGTGCGATGGACAGTGGTGGCAAAATGAGTCAACACGAATGAGTTTCTTTAGAAATGTCAGTTCTTAATGGACGGATATTAAAACCAATTGATTGGAAAATTAATGTGTGTGCCGCCCCAAATTGTGGAGTAGAAAAATTATTGAGTCCATGACATTGTGGATTTCTTACACCACACGTAAGTGGGGGTATTGTACTGGATTTGGGTTCGTATATGTAAACGAAATATTTAATTATAGACCGTGCCCGTCATGAAAAGGTTGTTTACGGAATAGGTTTGTACAAAAGGTCAAATTTTAAGAAATAAATTGGACAGAGAATACTTTCATTGTTGAATTTAACTTTCAAAACGACATTTCATCTGAAATTTGAACTACTAAGACCTACATCACTCCAGTTGTGACAACGGCATCGAATTATGGACCATACCAAAAGTTGATGAAGAAAAATTCTGCGGAATTTTTGAGAACGGACTTTTTGATGCAAACATTAAATCACAAACTTTTTGAGCTATACAGAGGCATTAGACGTTTAACATGACTAAGACATGTAAAGCAATACTCCGGCCCCTAATAGTTTTCCCTTCCCAGCCAAATGGTAGACTCATTAGAAGATAACCGCGTCCCAAGTGGTCCCCAAAAGCATAAGTTGACCTCAACAATTTATTTAAGGTAAAAATTCTTTTGGGACGGTGTGAATTGAATTTTATGAAACGAAAAAGTGTAACGAATAAGAAAAAAAACTATAAATGTTTTTATAGAGTTTATACTCTGTCCAACAACAATTGTCAGTACAGGGAAGATAGGGAAGTTGGTCTCTCATTCGCACTCTTTTGTTTTCCGTCAGGTGCTATTCTAACAAAAGCTATTACAGGGTTTTCGTAGTAAGCCTTTCAGTTAAGCAAAAATATGAAATAATATTATGTAGGGTTACCGTCCTTTTAAAAATGAATTTTTACGTATTTTTCACATATCAAAAGAAATGCAAAAGACCAAAACAAGATCCCTACGATAACACTTACCATTAAGACCTTTAAAAAAGCTCTAAAACCAAAAACTCCTCAACAGAAACCCAAGGAGGAAAACTGAATTGAACGAGTAACAAACAGACACTGAGTGGACACATCAATTTAGCAGCAGCCACAGCCAGAGTACAGTATAGAACTATAAAGAGTGCGCATCTCATACAAATTTATTTTGTGGGGTACTGATAGTGTTCACATTGGTACCCCAGCATCAAACAACAACATAGCCGATGCAAACGAATGACGAAAATTCCCCGTCGCAGTTACGGCCTGCGTCTGAAACGGCTACAAATGTTTTAACTGTGATGCGTAATCTACGTAGTAAGACGTGTTGGATAAATGTCAGATTCAATTGGATTTCACTGGCGGGTAAACACTTTTTATAGGGGGTTTCTCTAATTTAGAATTGTGCAAAATTATGGCGCCCAACAGATTTTGAAAAAGCTTTTCCATAAGACGTGTACTGACAATTTATGTTGAGCAAAGTATAGCTTAGGTTAGGCATGATTATGCTTAGAGTCGATCGGAGTCGTTGTCTAGTAATCTTTCCAATGTAACCTACCGGTACCACATCAGCCAACAAAAAAACGCTCCGAAATTCATGATCACGAACTACTGCTGACCATCCCGCGTTCACGTAAAACGGCCTTACACACGACTTTCCACTCAAAAACGTCAGATTGTTGCGCAGCGTGACACTTTGTTTATTTAAACGAATTTCAATCGGTTAAATTAGGCAGGCCTCAGAAAGAAAGGATGAGGAGATGAATCCAACAATTTGTAGTTGCAGTATATTGCGGAAATTCGTTTTTGGTTGAACTTAGGTTAGGTTTTGATGGACGGTTGACGCTCAGGTGAGTCGTTAAACTAGCATGGGGTCATAGCGATACAATTTATTGAAGAATTATGTACCTGAAAAATAATATTGAAATAGATATTGAAATATTTATTCGTTGATTTGTATTGCCTCATCTGATTCAAATAGATAGTTGCTCCAGTCCTATCTACAGCAGAATCCAACGATCTGTACTATAGGGATTTTTGCTAGCTCCTTTAGGTGCTCGTAGTAAAAGCTACCAAGAAGCTTATTACGGTTGTTTCTGTTCGCGAGAAGTGACACAATAAGTGTGGGATGTCCTCCTCGACGTCTGGATAGCCACATTTCCCGCATAGTTGGTGTTTATCACTCAGTTTGATTTTATTGGAGTGCTTACCCAACCCTTTATTACCCTCACGGCTCAGAAAAAGAAGCACTATTCAGAGCTTTGAGCTTGTTGATTTGCTACCGCTTAAAACCGGCCACTGAGCTTTGGTGTGTTTACAAGACTGTGTCCAATTATTCCCTGTTTTTAAAAATCTAGCGGGGGCTTACCTTACCACATATAAGATAAAAAGATGGTGCTAGACGATCCTAGTCTGGCTAGCTCCTTTGCTTTCCCATTTCTTGGAATGTTGATCTGCCCTGGCACCCAGATAATTTGGACTTTATTCTGGTTGCATAGAGCTTTTAGCTCTGTGCAGCGGCATCCAGGTTAGGTTAGGTTAGAGTGGCCAGCGAGTTTGCCAGCACACTTAGACCATTTTTTGGTCCATTGTGACACCAAGTGGATACAGTACAATCTCCTCATTAACTGTATGAAAACCATTCAGAGTTTTTAGTGAAACGGAGGAGATTTGTCGCTTCCGTTTTTGTCAAATCTCTGAGGTTTTAAATATAATAAACTCCAAGAAGAAGCTTCCATTTGTTTGATAGGGCCGGGCAGTTAAAAAGGAGAGGAGAAGTATTGTTTCTTCTTCCTCTTCGTCCATGCAGCTCCTACAGAAGTCGTTTGAGTGGAGGCCTTTCTGTATCTAATATATGATCTATCGAGAGAAATCAATCCCTTGGACCTTCTCAAATCCAGCTTTGGCCAGATGAATTTGGTTATTTGACACGTCGTGCAGAGATTTGCTTTGCTGTAAGTATGTTGCGCTAGCAAACTTTTGCATGTAGCGATAGGAATACTTAATGCACCCGTGTAGGGTACAACTAGATATTTAGCCCCACGTCTTGCGAATTCATCAGCCTTACAGTTCTGATCCAGTTACTAATGACAATTTCTATTCCTGCTTTTTCAATTGCTTTCTCGATTGCCTTTTTACGTTGTTGGAGCCTCCTTTTATTAGAAAGCCTGCAAGTGTTTATTCTTTGTGATACAGTTGGGACTACTGCAACGTATTTGAATGCCTAGTAATCTTTCCAGAGTTTTCAGTGGAATGAGGATATGTTTATTGGCCTGCAGGACCACATCCGTCAAAAAATGCTCCAAAAATATGCGACAAGTCAATGTTGATGATCACGAACTACTGCTGACCATCCCGCGTTCACACTAAACGACCTAACACACGACTTTCCAATAAAAACCCGTTAGGTTGTTGCGCTGTGTGACTTATTTAATAACCTAAATGGCCCTAGATACAGTCCGAAATAAACCTGGGCTTCAAACAACATACCTCTCCAATAAGCCAGGTCCTAAGCTAACTGCCTCCAGTTGTGCACTCCAAGTCCATCTGCTCTACATGTTCTAGCCATCTTAAACGTTCAATGCGGAGTTTTTTTTTGACAAGGGGCATGTCGCTGTACAGCTCGTATAGTTCTCGGTTGAATCTTCGTCTCCATAGCCCGTCAACGCAAACGGGACCCAAGATTTTTTGAAGAATTTTCCTCTCAAATCGACCAAGGATACGGTCCGTACTTCAGCGCCGTGCAGGACTGGGATGATCAGGGTCTTATATAGGATTTCCTTAGTAGTTCGAGTGAAGGCTTTATCACTGATTTGTCTTCTTAGCCTGAAGAAACGGTTAACAAGTATAATTCGTTTAATGTCTAACGAGATATTGTTGTCAGAGTTAATAGCGGAGCCGAGGTAGACACAGTTCCGTACTATCTCAATGTTTTATCTATCAATGGTAACGTTCTGTCCAATCCGTTGATGTTGTGTGTCCTAGCAAACGTGGCTATGACATCACGTTGAGTTCGAACACCGATTTTTGGAAGATTGTGCCTCGGGAGTTTTGCGCAATCCTCTGAAGAATAAGATCGCCTTGTCTAAATCATTTATTTGGTATCGATTGTGGCGATGAGTTCGTTTCCCACACTAATGGTTAAATTAGGCGGTCCTCAGATAGAGAGGATGAGGAGATGAATCCAAAATTTTTAGTTACAGTATATTGCACAAATTCGATCTGCAAGTAGAGCGCTCTCTGAAGTGTTATTAGCCAATGAAATCAGTCGCTATTCAACATAACCTTTGGTTTTCCACAATCACCTCTGTGCTCCTCTAGCCACTTGTCGCAAATTTATAAGAAAACCGAGCCAAAGTTAGTCAACCAACGTGGGCGGGGATACTGACACCTACAAGGTAGGATAAAGCCGCAGCTTCTTCTAGGGAGAAATTAGTTTTGAAGAACCATGAGATGAGTGAAATATGTTGGTATTTTCACGTGCCTACTTTAGAGGAAGGGTATGTGTCATTCGAGTGGCATCCTTTACATTATAAATGTAGGCTTGTTGGACACTTTGATAGCTTTATTTGGGAACTTTGGCAGCTTTTGGACACCTTAAAAGCTGCATTTTGACACTTGGGAAGCTTATGACACATTTACGGCAGCCGTAAGACATCTTTTACATTATAAATTTAGGCTTGTTGGACACTTTGATAGCTTTATTTGGGAACTTTGGCAGCTTTTGGACACCTTAAAATCTGCATTTTGACAATTGTGAAGCTTATGACACATTTACGGCAGCCGTAAGACGCTTAGACAGACAATATAAAAAAACAATTTTTTTTGTGCATAACAGGCTCGTTAGCACCCAGGGCCTAGCATTTTTCTCACAACCATTCATGTGTGCATATGTACATCTTGCACGATAACGAGAATTCCTGTTTTATGCCGAATCCGAATGACTAAGTTGAGAGAAGCTTTATATGACAACTGATACAACTCGAATGATTTGTATGATCATCGCGAGAGGAGGGTCAGTGAAAAATCGTTTAAGCCCTGTTGAACCCAGACCTTCTGCATAGTAGTTCAACGTACTAACCATCGCTTGATTGAGCCCCCACACTTAGCAAGACGTTGGATGAAGAATGCGAACGTCAACGCTTTCCCATAAAAAATTATCATTTGCGCTCATAACACGATAGCGCAAACGCTTTGATGGAGTGCAGGTTCTAGGGATCATTCCCCCACCCTCATCATCGTGTTGGGTTTGGTGATGAAGGTTTGGGGGTGCTAGGCTGCAGCGTACAGAGTTTAAGATCATTCTGTACCTGTTTACGGTTGGATTTTCAGTGTCTGAAGGGGTGCAGTGCAATAACCACTGCGGAATTAGGCACCATGGGTCTTAATTCCCAAAAAAAGGCAGTAGACCCCGAGAGCCTTATTTCCTTTTCGAAATGGAAATAGGTCCCGTGACTGTTGATTCCTTTTGCTTGTGGGGCTTATTTCCTTTGCATGCATCCAAATTCGCACGCAACCCAAATCCAACAGTGAGCCCAAGCAGGGGGGTTGTTAATATTCATTCTTTGCATACCCAAACTTGAATGGAATGGCAAATTTCAAATGGCAATATTATTTCCATTTCGAAAAGGAAATAAGCCCCCTTTTCATTTTTTTGGGAATTCAGTCCCATGGGGCTTAATTCAACGGGAGTTATTGCACGGCACCGTCTGAAGGTCGTGGGCCATTGCGTTTATAGCTCACGATAGTGTAAGAGACTTGCTAGGTACGTAGCGTGTAATTTTTATATTGTGTGTGTGCAGATCTATACAAACTACACGGTACGTACCCAGAGATTCTCCCTCACTATCGTCAACGATTATCGTTTTGAAAGTTACGGAATGAGAATTCAGAATCTGGGCTTGCCAAATTGCATTAAGGGAGCGTGCAAATTGGTAGAAAGTTTCGTTACCAAAAAAAAAAAACAAATTCGATTTCGTAAACATAAAGACCGTAATAAGCCTAACATAAGGACAAGGACCAATGTTGAATTTAGATTTTAAGTTTAAGCGCCATAAATAAACAAATAACTGAAGCTCAACACGTTGACACTGATCCTAAAGAAATCGATCCATTTCGTCAGCTCAATGTAAACACTCTCGACATAAACCCTATATAATCCAGTTAAAGATGGTTCCCCACCCAATTTATTGTTGCAAAGTCTATCTCCTCCTTCGACGCCACTGTTCAAAACATAGCGCCCAAGCAGTTGCTATCATTTTCATCTATCGATTGTTTTTTGTCGAACTGATGAATGATTAATTCGCCTGGCTGGTTGGTGGGACATGGTTATAATGCCTGGCTTTACGTCTTCCCTGCCGTCACTTGTGTACTGCCATCACTATACACTGTACACACAATCTAGAGTACCTCCCTCCAGGGTAGGTTGAAGGTTTCATATTCTCGAATCAATGACGTGGCCAGCGGGGAATTTCGGATACACGCTATCTCCGAGTCTTTCTACAGTGCCAACAGCGCTATTGAACGAGTGTATCTAACCCAATTGAAGTAGACAAATGCGCGATATTGCCCCACTTCAAAACCGAATCAATCAATAGACAACCACAGTGCTCTGTCAACCGAAAGAGACAGTGTGCAGCACTTGCAGCACACCATGGGCAGATAGTTTAACTGATATCCCTTTAGGCTGTGCATCGTTTAGGGTCGTGCGCGTTTTCCTATACCCGAATGCACATTAGTATGAATCGAATTTTAAATATTTCAACTTCACTCCAAGTTGTATCTGCAGAGTCGTAGATGTTCATCCAAATCACACATACACCGCGATAGAGGTATCTATACGTGAATAATTCGTTTGGAAATGAGTGTGTCACCGTGTGACTTTTAGGTTATGCATGTCCTTGCGCCCACTGTACTGTTAATTACACGTTTTGCTTAAACTCCCCCCGGTATGATAGAATGGCTGCGGTTCCCATCTCCTTGACTTTGTTTGTGAACCTACCTACCTTCCATGGAATGCTCGTTCCTTTGTTTGTATTGTTTTGTTTTTTTTTAATTATTTGAATGCTTTGATACATATACATATAAACATTATTTAGATGGATACAAAATTAATTTGTAATGTCACATGTCTGTAGTTATGTAGCAATGAATGGTAATTGAACGAATTCAAGTTACAGGGTTGTCCAGGATGTCGCAGGTAATAGTGAGGCTATTATTTTAGATCGTTTATCGCCTAGCACGCAGTATTCCATAGCAGTAACGGCTATTAGGCTTGGAAAAAAATATCGCAGTAGACAAATTATATTTAGAACACTAGGTAAATGCGCAGCAACCATATTTACAACCCACTAGAATGTGTTTACATGCGAGGTTTTTTCCTTTTGTTTTGCATATGCAGACTCACCCAAGACATCCCTTCAGCAGGACTTTAACGGAGCAATGCCACCGAATAAGGCTTTGAATCCCAGCATTTACATGGACGACATCATATCAACGTCGGCCAGCAATCTGTCAAACTCCACTCAACAGAGAGAACTTCCACCGGTAAGATGGCCGTCAGCTGTCATCCATTTCTTTTACGAGTTTCTTTTTTTATGTTTCCATTTAAGATACGAGGCGTTGAGATTGGCATCGTTCTGATTGTGCTGATGGTGTGGGCGGGTGCAATAGCGCTGTTCTTCAATCGTTGGGGTAAGATCCGGATGTTATTGCCCTATCAACCGGACTATAAGCATGAGCAGTTGAAAGTACCCGGCACCGGGGTGTGTTCGGGAGGTGTTTGTACTGGCCAGCATTCACATCAGGTAAATATTTGTATTTTTATTTTTAAACCACTTAAATTGTGTACGGATACAATTCGTACTTCCACTTGTGGTATACAGTATACAGCAAGTCATTTTGTTCGATGTAATATATATACAAAGTCCTATACCTACTGCAGCAATGGGTCCTTTTTGCTGCTCTGGCTTTTCATGTTTCCTTGTGTTTTGTAAATTAGATTCATCAACACGAAGGCTTGCTGTATAAAGTGAAAAAAAAAAACAAAAAAAAAATTCCTTGACATGTCTTATTCATGCTAAAAATGGAGTACAACAGAAAACGAGGTAGCGAGCGAGCGAGTGAGCGAGTCAACAATTTATTCTATTGACTCGTGATGAATTTTTCATGTTTTCCTTGTTAATATGAAAACGCGGGACGGTACTTTTGTGATTATAAAAAAAAAGGAAACAACAGCCACCAGCCACCGTCTAGGAGTAGGAAGTCCTTTGATGGGTTTTTATTTTCATTGACGACGTCATGTAAGTGAGTAGACTTGCTTGGGGCCGGCCAGCTGTGGTGGTATTTTGTCTTCATTAGGCGGCTACAGAATGAGTCAGAAATGTTTTGTTGTGGTCAATGACATTAATAACCAGGGAGTTGTTTATGTTTGAATTTTCTAAATGGCGCCTTTTTTTTCACCGTTGTGTCGTGTCATTTGCAGCTGCATCAATCTGTAATAAAAGCGTTCATTAACATTGAAGCTGAGTAGTTGTTTTCATTTTTTTTGGAATGTTCCAATTTTACTAATTACCGTTGAAATTCAATTCCGAAACATTTTTAGAGCGTTGACGCTGTTTTGAAATGTTTTTACCTTTCGACGCTTACAATTTACCCATGGGCGTCGAGGAGGTTTATATCCAAATTGTGATTTTAAATCCCGAATAGCAGTGTCATGTTTTAAATATTCAATATTGGATCTCATACAGCATTTGTAATGAAATTCAAAACTAGCCCCTAAAAAATGTTTTTTTTCCTAACCTTTATAATATTTTAAGCTTTTTCGGACTATTGGTTGGTCAGTGGTATCCAATACCTCTGTATCAATAAAAAGTAAATGGTTGCGGCACTATTCGTAATGGGTGTTTTTTTTTGAGTCAGTATTGTCCGAATTAAAAATAAAACACAAAAATATTTCAATGTGTGCTCAAATTTTGCTTTATTCGAAAAAGTCATACTCAATCAATAATTTCATGAATTTATCAGCTTTAATATAAATTAGGCCTCGGCTTCGATGGACAAATTCCATATACTTACTTACTTAAGTGGCGCTACAGTCTGGGATGAACCTGGGCCTCAACCAACATGCCTCTCCAATTAGCCCAGTCCTTAGCTAACTGCCTCCAGTTGCGCACTCCAAGTTGGTTGAGGTCGGTTTCCACTTGTAAGCGCCACTTAAGGCGAGGTCTTCCTCTACTGCGTCCGACGTCTGGCTGGGAATCGAAGACTCTGCGAGCCGGAGTATTGATGTCCATTTTCTACATGTCCTAGCCATCTTAAACGTCCAATACGGAGTTTTTTTGACGAGGGTATGTCGCTGTACAGCTCGTATAGTTAGTGGTTGAATCTTCGTCTCCATAGCCCGTCAACGAAAACGGGACCGAAGACTTTTCGAAGAATTTTTCTCTCGAATCGACCAAGGATTTCTTCATCCACTTTTGATACGGTCCATGCTTCAGCGCCGTAGAGCAGGACTGGAATAATCAGGGTCTTACATAGGATCTCCTTAGTAATTCGAATGAGGGCTTTACTACTAAATTGCCTTCTTAGCCTGAAGAAACAGCGGTTGGCAAGAGGAATTCTTCGTTTAATTTCTGACGAAATGTATTATCAAAGTTAATAGCGAAGCCGAGGTAGACAAAGTCCCGTACTACCTCAAAGGTTTATCTGTCAATGGTAGCGTTCTGTCCAATTCGTCGAAGTTGTGTGTCCTTTCGTGTCGACAGCATATACTTAGTCTTACCCTCATTTACTGCTAAACCCATTTTTGCCGCTATGGCTATGACATCACGTTAAGTCCTACCAATGATGTCAATATCGTCGGCGTATGCTAGTAGTTGCACCGATTTTTGGAGAATTGTGCCTCTGGTGTTGGCTCGAGAGTTTTGCACAATCCTCTCAAGAATCAAATTGAAAAGTCACATGACAGCGCATCGCCTTGCCTAAATCCTTTTTTGGTATCGAATGTGTCGGTGAGGTCGTTTCTGACCCTGATGGTGCAGCGAGAATTCTCCATCGTCATCCTACACAAACGGACGAGTTTGGGCGGTATACCAAAACTAGACATGGCTCTGTATAGTTCGTCTCCATAAATGCTGTCTTATGCGGCTTTGAAATCGATAAATAGGTGGTGGGTATCGATTTGGACTTCTTGGTTTTTTTCCAGGATCTGCCGAAGTGTGAAGATTTGATCGATTGTGGACTTTCCTGACCTAAAACCACACTGATAAGGGCCGATCAGGTTGTTGGTAAACGATTTCAGGTGTTCACATATTACGGCGATGTTGAGGCGATGTTGAGTAGACTTATGCCTCTGTAGTTGGCGCAGTTCAGAGGGTCTCCTATTTTTTGGATCGGGCAAACGATGCTGATGTTCCATTCTTCAGGCATGCTTTCAACCGACCAGATTTGACTTACGAGTTGGTGGATGTTGCTTACCAGATCATCACCGCCAGCTTTATAAAGCTCAGCGGGAAGGCCGTCATTTCCGACGGCCTTATTAAGCTTGAGTTTAGATATAGCTATCCTCACTTCACTTAGGTCGGGTGGTTGGCAGTTTTCGCTGTCGTTGCCAATATTAAATGGTTCGTTCTGCCTGACAGCGAAATGTTGTTCGTCAATGCCGTTTAACAGTCTGCAGAAGTGGTTCTTCCATAGCCTCAGCATCGACTGTGTCTCAACTACGATATTTACTTGTTCATCTAGACAGGATTCTGTTCGAGCCTTGTATCCTTGCGGCTGATTTAATGGCTTGTTGGCATCGTTCCCATTGTTCTTCGACATTAGATGCTGGTGGTGTGTTATGAGTCGAGAGGTAAAGGGATACGCGTTGTGCGAAGGTCTTGGCGGTCCCTGGCGATTGCAGTCTTTCGATATTAAATTTTTTCACAGTTTTTCTGTTTTTTTGTGGCGTGGTGGATATCCGCATCCTTACCTTGGCTACAACAAGGTAGTGGTCCGAGTCGATGTTAGCCCCTCGGAATGTTCGGACATCCAAAATACTGGATGCGTGCCTCTTGTCTATCGCAATGTGATCAATTTGGTTATCTGTTCGTTGATCTGGAGACCGCCATGTCCCCTTATGGATATCGAGGTGAGGAAACCATGTGCTGGCTATAGTGGCATTTCGTTCCGTAGCGAAGTCAATTAGCCTAAGTCCGTTACCAGACGTGTTGTCGTGTAGGCTATATTTTCCGACAGTACTGCTAAATATGTCTTCTCTTCTTACCTTTGCGTTAAAATCTCCCAGCACGATTTTAACATCGTACTTTGGTAGTCGCTCATAGGTTTTGTCAAGGAGCTCGTAGAAGCAATCCTCCGTCGGAGCATGAGTGCATATAAGGCTTATGTTGGCGAATTTGGCCTTGATGCGGATTGTTACAATGCATTCGCTAATGTCTTGAAAACATAAGACTTCTTGCCTAAGTCTGGCACCTATAACAAATCCGCATTCAAAAAGTCGCTGTTACTGCTCACTATGACACAGTTTTTCATCCCCTTTTTGCCCGGCCCATCCCATCGTATTTCCTGGATGGTAGTAATGTCTGCTTTGTAGCAGCTTAGGGCTTCCGCTAGTTGTTCGTCTGCACCTCTCCTGTTTAATGTTCTCACATTCCAGGTGCAGATACGAACATCGTTGTCCTTTTTTCGTTTAGCATGGTCGTCAACAATAATATCAGACCTTTCCGAGGCTATTGGTTGCTTCGTAACATAGTCTGTTTTCCGTGGATGTGTAGTTAACCCAAAGCACAACCCCTAAAATATAGGGCCAGGCCCAGGACAGCGGGCCGGAAAAAATACCGATGTCAGTAGCTCATTTTGGGATATGAGCGCTGCCGTTGACCCATTGAGTGCTCTTCCGACACCAACTTTTTTCCAATACCTTGGAAATCCCTATAGACCTGGTGTTCAAATATGTCGAAGCAGCTCATATAGGTATTTCACTACCAGTTCGATCAAACTGGAGCTGTAGGCGCCACCGTTGACTCCATCTAGGGAATTCTTCCGCTGCCGCCTGAGAGTAAGTGCCTTAGTGAGAGGACACTCCTCCCCCCTCTCTCGTTTGCTGCCACCAACGACCTTCCACAGGGGTTTGATACCCCATCTCCAGTCTAGGTACTAGGCACCCACCAGTCACCAGCGTGGAGGTGAGAGTAGGAGTTTATAGTGAGAGGCTAGAATGAGAACGCTTGTGTCCTCATATAATCGCATCACTATCCTTAAGCACCTGACGAATTCCATATGGCTGGTCAAATTTTTGACAATTTTTAGCCCAATTTAAGTCGCATTTCTACGATGACACGCTCAATGTTTTTTTTTCAAAGCATCGAAAGTTGCGTTTGTTCGCATTAAGCTAGGACTTGGCAAATATCCACAAAAAATAATCGGGCCACCGCGCATCACAATTCTAGCGGAATTTCGCATTGACCCGCCAGATATTATATTCCAAATCTTCTTTTGTGACATAAACCAACAATTTGACACATCTCCAGAGAAAATAGTCGATTAGCGTCAGATTACACGATCGAGGTGGACTTAGTCGTTGCCAAAACGAGAAATGACAAGTTCTCGGAAGACAGTCCATACATCGACCATTTACGTCCACTTTTAAGGGATATGAGTGGTCGATGGTCCATCTTATTGCAACCAAAATTCTTCAAGATCAATGTCCTTGATGTTTTGAATAGAATAATTGATGATCATGGCACGGTTGTGCGGCTCTTCGAATTAAAGAAAGGAGGACTGATGATGTCAGCAGCATGTAGTTCGTAACTCACTGTGTATTTCTCTGGGTGATCTGGGATCTTGAGAACTCCGTGAGGATTGCTCTTTCTCTAGATATGTCCATTTTTTTATCTTTGGCCAACTTTTCCAGGTCCCGCTAACAGAACATACGTGGTATTGGTATAGCGGCTTTAAGTCATACATCAACTGGATCTTTTATGGAAGACGAAAACAAAGATCTCTCTGCAAAATTATGCATGAAGTGGAAGGGTTGTTGTGCGCGAATAAATTTTGAAAAAATTGGGTCTTCGGACGCACTCATTGGATACGAATTTTGATCGTTCGTAAACGTATGAATACTGGTCGTACAAATTGGATGCGCAACTGCGCACACTGACTACATTTTTCTACGTCAAATAGCCAGTGTCCCGGTGATATAGCATTCGAGGAGTGGTTCGAGTAATTTGAACGCACGAAACGATTGAAAAATCCCAACAGCTTCGGATTGTTTTCGGAACTACACGCACGTATACGCACTACTAAGTCGCACACAGGGTGCGCGCTCCCATAGAACTGGGAAGGTCGGGATTGTTTGTGCATGGTATTTGCACGAGTCAAATTCGTACGAAAACGCGACCAAAGTGCGTCTTTAATTCGATTCCATTTGTACAATATATGCCACTTTCGGATGTGTGTACAAGTAGACTAATAGTGGTGACTGGCTACAGTTGCAATGTGCCAACCCAGAGAAGAGTGATAGAATTTCAAAGAATAAGCAGAGACTCTCACCTTCAAACGTTAGGGAAACCTAAAGTGGAATCACCATATCCCCATGAACATGAATCCGTAATCGACTTAGGACACATCCTCATAAGTATAACAAGTGGAATTGCAGATTTACTAAAGTGGTGCTACAGTCCGGAATGAGACTGGACCTCAACCAACAGGGCTCTCCAATTAGCCCGGTCATTAGCTAACTGCATTCAATTGCGCACTTCAATTTGGTTGATGCCGGTTTTTACTTATGCGCGCCACTTTATGCGAGGTTTTCCTCTATTGCGTCCAACGTCTGGAGACTCTGCGGACCCGAGTAGTGGTGTCCATACATGTCCAATATATCCTAGCGATCATAAACGGTCCATGCTTCAGGGCAGTAGAGCAGGGCTGGGGTTATCAGAGTAAAAGTTATATCTGCCAATGGTGACGTTCTGTCCAATACGTCGATGTTGTGTGAACTTTTGAGTTGACAGCATATACCTGATCTAACCCTCATTTACAGCTAAACCCATTTTTGTCGCTTCCTTCGCAATACTAGCAAACTTGGCTTTGACATCACGTTGAGTCCAACCAATGATGTTAAAATTGTCGGCTAGCTGGTAGTTGCACCGATTTATGGAAGATTGGGCCTCTGGTGTTGGCTGGGATATATCACCAAATCCTCTCAAGAATGAGATTTGAAAAGTCACATGACAGTGCATTGCCTTGCATAAATTCTTTTTTTGGTTTCAAATGTGTCGGTGAGGTAGTTTTCGACCCTGATGGAGCAGCGAGAGTTTCCATCTGCATCTGGCACAGACAGACGAGTTTGGGCGGTATACCAAATCTGGACATGGCTCTGTATAGTTCGTCTCTACAAATACTGTCGTATGCCGCTGATGGGTATGGGTTTGGACATCTTGGGTCCAGGATCTGCCGGAGTGTGACGATTTGATCAGTTGTTGACTTTCCTGGCCTAAAACCACACTGATAAGGGCCGATGCGGCTTTGAAATCGATGCAGCTGATGGGTATGGGTTTGGACATCTTGGGTCCAGGATCTGCCGGAGTGTGACGATTTGATCAGTTGTTGACTTTCCTGGCCTAAAACCACACTGATAAGGGCCGATGCGGCTTTGAAATCGATGAAGCTGGTGGGTATGGATTTGGACATCTTGGGTCCAGGATCTGCCGAAGTGTGGCGATTTGATTAGTTGTTAACTTTCCTGGCCTAAATCACACTGATAAGTCCGATTAGGTTGTTGGTAGACAGTTTCAGGCGTTCAAATATTACGGGAGACTTATGCCTCTTTACTTGGCGCAGTTCAGAGGGTCTCCCTTTTTGTGGATCGGGCAAACGACGCTGAAATTCTATTCTTCAGGCATCCTTTCATACGACCAGATTTGGCTTATGAGTTGGTGGATGTTACTTACCAAGTCATCTCCACCTATGCTTTATAAAGTTCAGCGACAAGGCCGTTATTTCCGGCAGCCTTATTAAGCCTGAGTTTAGATATTGCTGTAATCACTTCACTTAGGTCGGGTGGTTGGCAGTTTTCGCTGCCGTTGCCAATATTAAATTGTTTGTTCTGCCTTATAGTGGAATGTTGTTCGTCATCGCCGTTTATCAGTCTGCAGAAGTGGTTCTTCCATATCCTCAGCATCGACTGTGTCTCAACTACGATATTTCCTCGTTCATCTCTACAGGATTCTGTTCGAGCCTTGTATCCTTGGGTTTGACGTTTTACACTTTCGTGAAACTGGCGAACATCGCTCCTGGAGTGGCACCTCTCTATATCCTTAACCGCGCTTTTCTTTGCTCTTTTTTTCTCTTTCTAAAAAACCGGTGTACTTCCCTTCTTCTTTGCCTATAGAGCTCAATGGCAGCTCTCGTCTTCACCTGCAGCTTAGCCTTGTAGGCCTCGTTCTTGGCTGTGAGCATCTGTCGGCATTCCTCATCAAACCAGAAGTTTCTTGTTGGTGGCCGCCAGAAACCTGGCTTGTTGGCATCGTTGCCATTGTTCTTCGAGAGGTTAAGGGATACGCTTTGCGCGAAGGCCTTGGTTTTCTCTTGCAATCATTCGACATTCAATTTTTTTACAGTATTTCTGGTTTGTTGTGGCATGGTGGACACTTCGGAATGTACGAACATCCAAAATACTGGATGCGTGCCTCTAGTCTATCGAAATGTGATCAATTTGGTTGATCTGGACCCGTCATGTCCCATTATGGATATAGAGGTAAGGAAACCGTGTGCTAATTATAGTAGCAATTCGTTCCGTAGGTTCATTGTAAAACTTGTTGTCGAGTAGGCTGTGCTTTCCGACAATACTGCTAAAGATGTCTTCTCTTCCTACCTTTGCGTTAAAATCTTCCAGCACGATTTTAACATCGTACTTCGGTAGTTGCCCATTAGTTTCATGAAGGAGCTCGTAGAAGCAATCTTTTGTTTCGCAGTATCTCCGTCGCAGAGTGAGCGCATATAAGTCTTATATTATCGAATTCGGCTTTATTGCGAATAGTTACAATGCGTTCGATAATGTTTTTAAAAAAAAAGACTTCTTGCCTAAGTCTTTGCGTCCACATTCGAATAGTCGCTGCTCCTGCTCACTCACCCTACCACGGTCAATAGTAGATGTCACAGTTTTTCATCCTCTTTTTGCCTATTCCATCAAATGTTCTGGATGTCTGCTTTGTAGCAGTTTAGGATGTTCGCCTGCACCTCTAATTTTTAATTTTCCCACATTCCAGGTGCAGATACGACCGTCGTTGTCATTTTCTTGTTTTGCATGGTTGTCAACAACAAAATCAGTCCTTTCCGAGGCTTTGTTGCTTCGTAACAATGATTTTTTTCCTTCAGTGGGTAATTAACCCAAAGCACAACTCTCAACCTGGAAGGCCAATTTCAATATATAAGATATCACTAGGATATCACTAGCGCTGCAGTTGGCCTTTCGGCTCATCCATCACCCATCTCTGTTCAAGGAGCCTGACTTACCCTTGAGATTTCTAAATAACATGTTGTCGAAGCAGCTCATTTTGGTTATTCAACTTGTCCATCCTAACTGAGACTGTGTACGCCACCGTTGGCTTAATCTAGGGAGTTCTTCCACTGTTTCAAACAATCGATTGGCACTTACGTACTTCCTTTGACATTTCATTACTAAAGATCTCTGTGTGTTAATTGTGACATTCGTCCCGATTTGAAAATGGCTGACAAGCTTTTCGGATGACAGTATATTTGTGGTTTAAACCTCTTATACCATAATATCAGCAATTTAGGCGATGTCAGTGCGCTGGTCTAATGATGCCCATTTCTACGATGAATGCAAGGAGATTTTGAAGGTTGATACCATTTTGTGCTAAAAAATATAGGTGCACACTGTTACCTTTGATACAATTTGGCATACTTTTTCGTTCGATTTATCGACTAATTTTATCGACGTTGAGGGTTAAGCCTTGACAAATAGCCCTTATTCGTCAATAAATGGGTATTTTTAAAGTTGTACCATTGATTTGTCTCGACGTTATTTTTTTCTCGAAAAATCAACTCTATTATTGCAAATGTCAAAAATCTCAAAATCCGCATTACTTTTATTAAGGGAACTTGCTCAGTCATATGCTCAAGTGCAAGTATACAAGAATGGTAGTAGGACCAAATGAGCAAATGGACCTCTTAGCAAAACTACAAAGCATTGACTGTATTGGCTCATTCCATACAATCCAAAAGTATAAGTATATAGTACACTGGTTGTCAATTTGTTAGGCTTTCACAATATAGGATTCTCGAAACCCTATTGCTATCAATGGTGATTAAGAAATCAAAGTTCGTGAACTCTTTCGTATTTATAGCAAAACTGAAGAAATATTAAGCGGCATTTACACGGTCAATCAATTGACATCATGCATTACACACTACAATCGATTGACGTGAAATTTTAAGTTTTTGTAAGTTTTCGTGGTGTACGCATGTGCAATGTGTGCTCGGTCTAGCGCCAGTCATGTTTTCTCTTCCGCGACACAATGAAGTAATTGCGTCAATCCTATCCTTACACACATCAATCAGCATAACGTCAATTAAACTTCACCAAATGTGTGTGACTTATACATATACATTTTTAAAAACACATGTTAGTGACTGGTGTCAATCGCTTTACCGTGTAAGGGCCTCTTTAGTGATAGAATTTATTCACTTGCAGCCAGCTGTCAAAGTCATATCGACTATAAAGTTAAATTTCTAAGCCACCTTTGGACATTCTAAGCAATAGGATTTGGACATGGCTTTAGTGTGAACGAATTGGCAACCAATGTATTTTTTTGTTGTGTTGTAAGAAAATTATATGCTTTTACACTTAAGCGAGACTATTTAGATAAATGTCAAAAATAAATCTGTCAAAAAGTGCTGCAAAACTACCACTGTGAAGATAAATTTCTTCGTTGAAGGACTACCTAATGCAAATTAATAAACATATTCAGCCCTATCGAGGTATCCGTCGGAGCGGACAATTTTCCGCAACGCATACTTCGTCGGAGGTTCAAATTCCATTCGAGGTATGTGTCATCGAAAAAAATAACGGGTGATCCATTTCGAAGTTCCCTACTTTTTTAAAGAAAAAAACACAGAAAATTCAAATTTAATGGAGAATGTTTTTTATCATTTGAAAGAACATTCTTTGGCATTTATTTTTTGAAGATTATGTCTATCAAATGTTGGCCGTTGCTACGTCGCAGATGATCCATCCGTTGAGTCCAATTTTCGATCACTCGTTCGAGCATTTCGACGGTAACTGGCGAATGACACGCGTGATGTTTTCCTCCAAGGCCTGAATCGAAGCGGGTTTGTCGGCATAAGCTTTTGACTTTACATATCCCCACAGGAAAAAGTCTAACGGTGTGATATCACACGATCTTGGTGGCCAATCGACCGGCCCAAAACGTGAAATTATGTGCTCACCGAAATGTTCTCTCAATAAGTCCATTGATTGATGCGATGTGTGGGAAGTGGCGCCGTCTTGCTGAAACCAAATGTCGCCGAGAACACGAGCTTCAATTTCAGGCATCAAATAGTCGGTTATCATGGCACGATAACGGTCGCCATTGACGGTTACGTTCGCACCGGCATAATTTTTAAAGAAATATGGACCGATGATTCCACCGGCCCACAAACCACACCAAACCGTTGTTTTTTCTGGATGAAGTGGCAGTTCTTCAATCTCTTCACGTTGCTCTTCGTCCCAAATGCGGCAATTTTGTTTATTTACATACCCATTGAGCCAGAAATGGGCCTCATCGCTAAACAAAATTTGCCTCGAAAACGTCGGATCTTCTTGGAATTTTCAAGAGCCCATAGAGCGAAGCGATGTCGCTTGGGAAGGTCGAGCGGCTTCAGTTGTTGCACAAGCTGTATTTTGTACGCTTTCGACTCTCTACGCCGAATCGACTCTCTACGGTCTTCGTGTACACTCTCAGCTACGGCCGCTATATTTTCTTCACAGCGTGCTGATGTGGTCTATTCGGTCGAATATTATCCAATAATGAATGCTGGGTCTCAAAATGGGTGATGGTGTTGCGAATAGTACGCTCAGTAGGCCGACTATGTTGACCATAAGTTGAGCGAAGTGCACGAAACACATTCCTCACAGAACGAAGAATTTGTGTCGGAGGAAATCGGAAGAAAATGGCACATAGCTGTCAAAAATTGCACGAGAAATGCACCTGAACGCACTTCAACGCAATTCACCGGGATGGGTTACAAAATGTCTGAGAAATATTCCGAACAGCTTTTCGGAAGAATACCTCGAAGCAAAAATTCTCCAAATCGTACAAAATCGGAGAATTTTCCGCTCCGACGGACACCTCGATAGGGCCGATTATGATATAATAATTAATGGCGTTTTCCATTGGGAAAAAAATCAATTTTTTTTTTGATCTGAACATCGATTTTGACAGTTGTTGTGTTCCATTGGGCGAAAAAATTGATTTTTTTTTGATCAGAGATCAATTTTGCAAATCTGAATTTTTCGGCAGATTTACCAATACCAATACAAATGATAGCTGTCAGTTTGACAAGAGTGATTTTCATTTTGATTTTTTACTTCGGTTGTGAAAAACAAGAGTGCTTTGGGTTTAGATATTAATAATGGATATAGACAGGGAAAAGAAAGTTATACGTGAACTATTAAATTGATTGAATGAATTAAATGAAGATAATTTCTGCATTTTCAAATGTTTGTTATGTTTTTGATGTTGGCAGCTACACCGACGCTAACTTCACAGACACGAAATGACACCAATACAATGACAAAAAAAAATAAATCTGAATCGTGTTCCATTGACACTCAAAAAGATCAAATTTCAGATCAAAATCAAGATTTCCCAATGGAAAACGCCATAAATGAAAGCAATGACACAATTCAGAGGAAATTCATATTTTGTTGACATCAACCCAAAAAGTTCTACCAAATTCCCACTTTAAAAAATGCTTTCAACTTTATTGTACATGATTTATTGATGGACTATAACTCATACAAAAAACCAAACATATTAAAATATGACATCTGGGACGAAAAGAGTGTCGAAATTAAGAGTGAATTCATGTATTATCCTCCCTATATTACCTAGTGACCTGTCAAAAAAAAATTTAAAATAATGCGCCATTAACCCAAAAAGGGACACTGACCATTTTCCATGACTAAATAAATGTGACCCAATATATTATTCAAATATTAACTCCATCGAAGCGACCTACATCACCACACTTTCGACAAAGGAATATGAATACATAACGGCCCTCCTCATCACAATAATTTAAGCAAGGTACACAAAAAAGGTTACGTATACGCCATACGGATATGTCAATTTTTAGGTTATTTTTTCTGAAAATCGCCGGTGGTGGTAGAATCCCCATTCAAATTGATATGGGAAACGCAATTAAGTGACCCAATGTAGGATTACCACCCTCCCCATCACCCTCGTTTTCTGTTCGACTCGCATTAAATTGAATCAAAACAAAATTTTCCGCCTATAGGTGAAAATCTTTGAAATCCCCCTCCAAGCTCCGAGTATACATCTATATTTGTATATCTATCTATCAGGCGAATATAATATTTTTTTTAAATTTTATACTTTTTTGTAGAATATACACACTGACTTGCTCATACAGGTACATAAACTTATCCAGTACGATTCACGTAGTATTTCATTCATTATCCCTCAACCTAGAGATTAAAAAAAATTGAATTTCATTTAAGATAGAGCTTCATGTGCTTAGATATCTTCCAAAAAAAAATTTGTTTTTCTTTTTTTCTTTAATTTCTGTTTCTTTGCAATGGAGGATGTCCATGAAAATTCAATTATCATACCAGTTACACCCCTCCCGCGCTCGAACCAAACCAGGCCAATTAAAAAAAAAAAATTGGCTGCAGATTTGAAATGCTTTTTGGAGTAGGGCTTCAAAATTATTCTGCTTGCTTCCGCTTAGTTTTTTTTTTTTAAATAAGATTCCTTGTCATTTCATTTCCATTTAAATTAGATTTCATTTGAATTTTTTTTTTTGTAAATTTCTTCTTAATTTAATTTTATTAAAGCGAATAGAAATCGTAAACTTAAAAAAAATAAAGAAAACAAAAACTTTTTTGGTTCATCACTCATTAATCTAGTGCTTGCCGCGTTGCGAGGGTTGTGGCATATTCGATCGATGCTTTCAGTATCCACGGCGAGAATTGGAACGCGACTGCGGCTGTCAATTTGCATTATTGCACAAGGCCGATGTAGAGAGCTAGCAACCAGCCCATGGTGATGGTGCCGCTCCGCACGCTCACGCACATGGCACAAAAATTAGTGGCAACGCTGTTGATCGCCTCGCCGGTGGCAATGGCGGTGTGGATGGTGGTAGCGGTGGTAGTGGCAGTGGTGGCGAGGAGCAGCACGATCACCATTCCCAAACGCATTCGAAAAAGGATAGTTCGCAGCACAGTCTAAAGACGACTCAATCAATGCCAAGTAGTCTTAGCCAGAAATTAAATAACATTCAATCATCAGTACAGCAGAGAACGTCCGATGAGCATATTGACGAATTCGATCATCTCGATCAGGAGGCGAAACGTCAAATAATCATGAGGCGACGACGAATTTTCAGCCAATATCGGCAGTACGAACAGTGGCGTAAAAAACAATTCAGCTACGATAGTTATCACTATCGTCCGATGGTTAGTGCTGCCACCGCGAAGAGACGACGTTTGTATCGACGTCAGTATTCGTGTTTGGAACGCAGTGACGGCAGTCATGAAAGTCACGATTCGAAATATTATATTCCCAATGAGGAAACAGCAACACCATCGAAAGGAGACAGCGAGACTAATAGTGTAAGTGTAAGTCTTAAGTGCTGCTACATCTTTTCTCTGCACAAACATTCATTGAGAGCATTGTTTCCCACACATGTGCACGCACCATCAAATTGAATCTCATACACTTGTGTTGTTCTGTGTCCTTCATCAAGATCGTGTTTTTTTTTTTATTTCTTTCTCCATGATTACATGTGTCCTGTGATAGGATTTAAGCGAGACGTTTCTTTGAATACGATTTTAGGAAGTGTAAATCGTATGACAGATGCCTTTTGAAGTGGCATATCTTTTTGTATCATATTTTTATGAAACAGTTGTGTTTGTTGTATTTTTATAAATTTTTGTGATATTTACTTTCTTGTTTCTATTTATTTAATATTGCTTTATTGGTATATTATGTCAAAATATTGTTGATGCTGGAAATATTTTATTTAACTCAAATATTGATTTTTTTATGGATTATCAGAGATTTTATTTATTTCTATTGGCGGTGTAAAAATATCGCAAAATGTGCTTTTTTATACGATATACGCAGGATTTTCTATTTCTTGATTTATTTTCCTAGGTATCTACAGCAATTTTTTTTTTGTAAGTTGGCAACCATGCTGTAGAATGCAAAGTTGAGCGTTTAATTCATTCAGAATCCAAATATAACCTTTATGCTAAATAAAGTCATGTCCTTTCTGTTATATTCAAGTATTTTGAAGTGTGCTCTCAACCCAACCTGTGCACTCTAGGGAAGTAATTAAATAGCTTATGCGATATGCCGTTAGATACCGTAGATACCTATATAAAGGTATTTTTTTTTTTTTGAAAATGCTATAAAAAAAAACTACTGAATATTTTCTCAAATTTCTTTTTTTATTTGAAAGTACAATCCTTAAGGTTAATAATGGAAAATAATTTCATTCAAATGGCTGCCTTGGCTGGCCATGCAGTAGCCTTCACGATCGGTCTAATTTTTAAGCACATTATCGATTGTGTGCAGCTGTATTTCACCAATGGCTTCACGAATATTGTCCTTTAAAGCGTCAATTGTTTCTGGCTTGTCGGCGTTATACTTATCTTTTACGACACCCCACAAATAATAGTCCAACGGTGTCAAATCGCAGCTCCGAGGTGGCCAAACGACATCAGCTCTGCGGCTGATAATGCGATCTTCAAACACAGGGCGCAAAACATCGAGTGTAGCTCAAGCACACAGTTGTTGAAACAAATTTTTGCCAATATCCTCCTCTTCAATTTTTGTGAACAAAAATTCGTTCAACATGGCCCGATAACGATCGCCATTGACTGTAACGGCCACACCTTGCTCATTTTCGAAGAAAAATGGCCCAATGATGCCTCTGGACCAAAATCCGCACCAAACAGTGACTCGTTTTGGGTGTATCGGCTTTTCAATGTATGCGTGCGGGTTTTCTGTGCCCCAAATACGACAATTTTGCTTGTTTACATACCCGCCAAGATCAAAATGAGCTTCATCTGAAAAGATGATTTTTTTTGGCAAAATCGGCATCTTCTCTAAGTCGATCGCAGGCCCACTTAGCGAAGCGGAAACGCATTGGATGGTCAGTTGTCTTCAACTACTGAACCAATCGGACTTTGTATGGCGTCATACCAAGGTCTTTATGCAAAATTCGTCTCAATTATGTCTCCGAAATGTTCAATTGTTGTGAACGACGATGAATTGATGTTGATGGCGCTTCACGCACACTTTCTGCCACAGCAGCAATATTCTTGGGTGTACGCCCTGTTTTTGGCTTTTAACGCTTTGGTTTATCGATGAGGATGCCAGTTTCTTTCACTTTTTTCACAAGATAACGAACATACGGAGCTGACGGTGCTTCTCTTCTTCCAAAATCCGTACGCAACTTTCGCACACATTCTGCAACATTACCATGATTTTCAAAGTAACGTCGCAATATTTCTCAGCGTTGTTCAAGCGTATACACAACCATATTCGTTCAGCGGAAGGATAAAACTAATTATCTATCGAATCAGACATGAGCTAAGTGTTACCATTCACGAAATAAGCACTAGTTGAAAAAAAAACGTTAGAATGCGGACCCGTTATAATCGAAAAAAGATAAATCGATAGGATTCAATCCTGCCTTTGAAAAGACTCAACATTTACAAATGTTAGATGGGAGAGTCCTCTCGGGATGATCTGAAAAATCCTTCGCATAGTTTCAATTGTCAACAAAAACTTTTTCCGACTCAGCCGTTTGGATTCAGCTTGCAACAGGAGTTGTACCGCCACCGTACATGAAGTCATCACGAATATTTGTGAGAAAAAAAACAATTTTAACGGACCTGTTTGCCCAATAATTTGGTTTATTTAGCGAAGGACTTTCGCAACAAAAACTACAATTTTGTTGCGAAAGTCCTTCGCTAAATCAACCAAATTGATGCTCCAACTCCGACTGTACGATGGCGGTGCCTCCTGTTGTAAGCATTGGATAACTATTACTTTCGACAAAGATTGGGTTCTTTTTGGAATATCTTAGCCGTAGCACACGAAAGCGGAAAACACTCAGAAAAAGGAAAAAATTCGCTGCCCAGCATTAGATTCAGTAATTCTACGAAAGCCAACTCTAAAAAAGCCAACAAACTAGCAGCTTGCTTCAAAGTAGGAACGGATGCTCTGCAAAACCTAGTCACAGACGCGCCGGGAATCAAAGAGTGTACTTAGGCATCAATTCCAGAAGCTTCTAATTCGGTATTATGTCATAAGAACCAGGTAAAGCCTGAAACACAAGTGCAGAATTATCCTTGCAGAAAAAATAGAACACACAGCTTTCAATGGGAGTGAACTCACGTAAAATCAGCAAGCGTTGCAGTTCCCCAAGTTCTCTATTTCTAAATCCACTGCAAAGGTCATAAAAGAGTCGTAGAGGTGACTTCAGAACTTTCAATTCCAAGCCAAGCAATAGGTACAGTAGACTAAAACTCCGTTCTAAGTGGCGCACATTGGTAGAAACCGTCCTCAACCAACTTAAAGAGCGCAATTGGAGGGAGTCAACTAAAGAACGAACTAATTACAGAGGCAAGTTGGTTGAGGCTTGCTGTAATTCTAGAATGTAGCACCACTTAAGTAAATAATTAAGAGGCCATATATCGCAAGCATATAAGACTTTAAAACAAATTAAGCTAAAATAAGGTGGTTAGTCAAACGCCCTACGACATACGTAACAACATTTTATGGAGCAAAAAAGCCGACCACGTCCGGAGATATCCCAGCAAGAAGAAGTCAATCTTACTTACTTGTTTAAGTGGTGCTACAGTCCGGATTGAACCTGGGCCCCAACCATCATGCATCTCCAATTAGCTCGATCCTTGCTATTTAAAAACCAGAGGAACTGCCAGAGGAACTTTTGAAATATTTACAAAAGTAATGACATGGATGTGTGCATGCACCAAATCATTAACCAATTTGGATGGAAGAAAGTATGTCCGATGACCTCCGCAGGTCCCATCTAGAAAAATAGGCGATCACATGCATTGCTCCGAATACCAAGGGATATCCCTGCTGAATGTCGCGTATATGATCTTATCATAAGTAGAAGTGAGCGTCTGGAACCTTTTTTGCAACGTGTGTCCCTTTCCAACGACACAACTTTCGACACGTTTCGTATGAATTTCAAATCGATCCTAAGTATTTCTTCATCGACTTCAAGGCTACACCTGTGTTTTATAATATTAGAGGAAACGTTAGAAAGCAATTCCCTCAAACTTTTCCAAACATCTACCGGATTTTGAAAGGGAGAGAGATATCACGCGATCTTTGACTTGATGATATTGATCTTATTGGTCGCGCCCACCGTGTTATTGTAGAACCGTTTATGGGAAGTTATGAAATCATGCCTGTAAATTTTAATGTCAACGTGGTATGAACAAGGTATGAACAAATAGAGGGAATTCAACACTCAACCTTGGAGAACCAATCATTCTCTTTAAGGAGTTCAACTACCTCGGAGCCAACTCTAACCGATTTGACGAAACGAAAATGAAATCAAAATTCGATGGACTAAACACTTGCTTTAACGGACCTCAATCCTTCGAGTCCTACTTGGTAGCCCGGAATGCTAGTCGAAAAGAAGGAAAGATTTTCAAATATACGACATTTTCGAATGAAAATTTCAAGTAGATAAGAGGAAGAAGAGCGAAATGAGAATTTAGAGGAAAAAAGCAGCCACCAGTGTAATGGGTTCCACAGAGGTGTCGATATAGCCCAATAGGCAAAAACGCTTTGACTTCTTTCAGCGAATGAATGCTGCAGCCATGAGAATCTTCGAATTGAAGGCGTCAAGAAAGACCCAGCCTCAGTTTTTGGATCATGCAATCACGTATATAAGAGCACTTACACTGAATGACTGGAAGCGGTAGAGAGCGGCTCTTTCTCAGGAAAGACCCTCAGAACACATTTATTCAAAACATAGAAAAATTATGTTTTAAGAAAAACTGGGGCGATAATAAATTCAACAACAATTATCGATAGTTTTAGGGCTGAAGCCTGAATTTATTCGAATACTATGATTCAAAAATTGTTTTTCAAAAATGGCTGATCCCTTAAAATGGCCTGAAAATAAGCAGAAGGTTCATGTAGTTATTAAAATTAAAAAAACGCGATGACAAGGGTATCATAGGAAAGGCAAAAGGTTGGTATGACTCTGATGACTATTTGGTTGAAAAAGTTAAGTTTTCTATCATATAAGACATAAACTCCTACTGACGAAAACAAATTCTAATGGATCAAAATGGTAGTAAAAACGTTTGGATGTTTTCAAGAAATCATCAAAATTATTTAACCTTATCTCATTGTCCAATGATTTTACAATGACATTCTAGCAGTCAGCTCAATCTGCTTACTGCTTATTCTGAAACTTCACATATAATCATGCATTCACTACTCATAAAGTATCAAAAGTATTATTTGATTAAACATACAAATCCGCAGGGCGAAAACCGCCGAGTACGCTTTTTATGTGGCCTTCTCTCAGGAATCTTTCCAATTTAATCGGAAATAGCATTTATCCAACCAAATCCAAAAAAAAAATCGTCTCCCATCAATTGCCGACCTATTTTCTTTCTATGGCCTTGAAAACGCTGATAAATTCTCGACTAATAAAATATCTTGAATCACGAAAACTACTCATTGATCGTCAGTAAGGTTTTCACAGCAACAGATCGACTGGTAGAGATATGATACCAGTCGATCTGTTGCTGTGAAAACCTTACTGACGGTCAATGAGTAGTTTTCGTGATTCAACATATTTTCTAAAGTAACCAATCCACTATAGAACGAAATTAGGATCATTGCTTGACTTGACACTTGTTATTTTAATTGCGTTGACAGATTTTGACATTCAAGCTTAACAAATTTTGAAAGTAGAACTAAAAATGTTGAACGCAAATCTCACTTTTAATTTTTGAGTTCTTGTCAGCCGCTCTTAAATTTCACATTCTTTGTGGCAAGCATAAAAATTTCGCACACACAAATGAAGGAAGAAGCTAAGTTTGAGACCCCTTATGGCCCTTTATATTCAACCTTATAAAACCTTTTATATTCATTTTGAACACTACGCCTTCTTCATCGGACGAGGAACAAAAATGAACAAATATGTATCGATTATTTTATTTCGATTTTCGAAAATAAAATGGGTCTCAATGAAGTGGAATTCAACTCTTCCAAAAGACAATGGTGGTTGCCGTCATTAAAATGAAAATCTACAGGCATATTCAATGAATGAAACTATCATTGTCGAAACCGAAAGACTATTCATTCTCAGTATGTGTGTTAGTAACGACCATCGTTAGGACAACCACATATTCGAAGTTTCAAAAAACGTTGCAAAAAGTCCTTAATCGATGAAAGAAATATTTAACCCATTCTGTTCTGACACCCATTTTTGAAGCGGTTATGTTCCCTAAAAACAATTCACAATAGTTCAAGTGCATCCTAGAACAATTCGACCCCTTTTGATTTGGCTTCAACTTTTAAAGCGCTTATACGACCTTAAAATTGAGTTAACCCCATAACTGATGGCAATAGAATACGAAATCTCTAGATAAAACTGATGGGAGAATCAACTGTTGCGAACAGAATAGTATTTTACGAATGCACTTCAAGTCTATCGAGACATTCATTTTTTTATCGCCATTATAACAAGAAATACGAAAACTCTCGATAAAACTGATGGGAGACACAACTATTGCGAACCCAATAGTAGCTCCCGAAATGCTTGATAAAACTAATAGGGGGCACAACGAAGTTAACTCAAAAGTCTCTATCGAACACTGTAGGGGAATCAAAATGCATTCATTTCATATTTCTGATCTTTTATAATAAGAACTTGGATTCCGGCGTTTCAATAATTCAGTGGTAGTACTCGCCGTCCTATGAGCTGTAAACAGCCCGTCAACACAAACTGAACCGAAGATTGTCCAAAGAATTTTCGTTCAAAACAACCAAGAATTTCTTGATCCGCTTTTGATAGGGCTAATATGGTACTTATGGAACCTACACATATTTCCCAAATATCATATGCGATGTTAAGAACACTTATATGCCTTTGGAATCGGACATTATTTGTCCGAACCACAAAAAAGAGAAAACCTCTGAACTATGAGAGCATACTTTCAGTCGACCAAATTTTGGCAAAACGTCATCTCCGCCGGTTCATATAGCTCGACAGGAAGGCCTTAACTTCTCGCAGACTTGTAAGTTTAGTTTAAATATTTCTATGGAATAAATGGAGATCCATTTAGTTCTCATTGCCGTCGATAATATTAAATGGTTCATCTATTGACAGCAGGATATTGCTCGTTATCTTCGTTTAGCAATCGGCAGAAATCATTCTTCCATATTATCAGGATTGGCCCAAATACGATTTTCCCTTGTTCACCTTGACAGCATTCGCGTGCTTTTCTTGTCTTTTGAATATACTTGAAATAAACTAAACAAGACGAATTTGGAATACTTTGCCAAGCTCTGCTCTTCCTCTCCTTTATAGTTTCTAGACCACCAACGCATGTCGATATATCCTCCTTTCTAATGCTATCAATAATACCTGCGATGTAAAGGGCGTTTAAATAAATTTAAATTAAATTTAAATTTAAATAAAGCAAAGTGTGTAGGAGGTATTATCGATTTTTTATTCGTTTGAAAGGCCTATCGAGGCCATTCAGTATGGAATATAACATCATTCATCGTCTGCCACAGTTTCTTTGGGTGCATCCGAAATGTCCAATTTTTCATAATTCTGGCGCATACATCAGGCTGAATTTGACCCAGCCTGTTGGCTGTGTTGGCTTTGAGTACCGCTGTGGTTTGTGGCTTATGTGGATAGACCTGTGACTTAAGAAAACCTCACAAGAAAAAAATCCAACAGGGTCAAATCGCACGATCTGAGTGACCAGCTCAAATCACCTCCACGTGAGATGACCATGCCCTCGAATTGCTCGTTCAGAATTTCCAATGTGATGTGAGCTGTGTGACATGTAGCGCCATCCTGTTGAAACCACGTGTCGTTGGTGTCTATATCATCCAATTCACGGCAAAAGAAGTTGGTAATCATCGAACTATAGTGATCGCCGTAGAAGGTGACAGCCTGGCCAACGTCTTTCTCAAGAAAATATTGAACGATGATGCCGCCAGCTCAAAATCCACACCAAACAAAGAATTTTTCGGGATGCATCGTCCCAAATTCGACAATTTTCCTTTTTGACGTACCTGTTCATCCAGAAATGGACCTCATTGCTGAAGATGATTTTTCGATGAAAATTAGGATCAATTGAAAACAGCTCCAAAGACCATTTAGCGAACACCCGTGGTCTATGGACAGTTTAATTTTATACGGGTGCAGGCTCAAGTTACGAAGCAAAATTCACCAAGTTATGGCCTGTGAAAGGACGAGTTCTTGTGAGCAAAGCGAAATCATCTCACACTCTTACGGACAACGGTGGCATTTCGGCAGAATTTGCGTTTCGTTAATGTACTGGTGTTGAGTTTATCGTAAATAGCAGAGATCAGGTAAAGAAGAGATAGGAAACTTACCAGGATTTTAGGTTTTGCCTACAAGCTAATTTTGCAGGATTTTGACAGATAAATTGATCATCATGGTCTAACTAACATTTCTTGTTTCACACACACTTGTTTGCAGCCCAGCTAATTTATGTGTCAAAACGACACGTAAGAAATCTGGTGATACAGGGGAAGACGTCCCTATCTCTTCCTTACTTGATATCTGGTGAATAGTCCTCTCAGCAGATAGATTATGGTGAGCGTAAAATGCGCGAAGCTCGCGGAATGTTACCCGAATAGAACACCCATTTTGATAAAACAATTTTATCATTTGAAAGTGTTGTTGAACGCTATGTCCATCCGTAGTGATTTGTCAAAATAGACTGAATATATGACAGCCAATTTGACAGATGTAGCTTCAACAATATGGCCGCTTTCAACTGTCAAAGTTCGGAAGTCCCTATTGGAAGACCCTTTACTTAAAAGTAATTTTTAAATCCTTTAGCGTGTGTCAATTATCCGTTTTTGAAAAAAGGAACTTTTCAATCGAATTTAGTCATTGACCGCTACAGAATGACCATTTTCTTTAAAGAAGTTGGGTCCCACCTTGCAGCTTTATTAAATTGCAAACCACACTATGACTCCAATTGCATTCTCAATATCATGGCGCATCACTGGACTACTGGCACTCCATATTCTGCAAAGAAGTGATCTGATAAATTACTTTATGCCAATGGGATATAAGAGACTCCTTTTTTGCGGTTGTTAGCAACAGTAGGTATTTGTTGCGGTTTAATCTCGTGGGTAGCTTTCGAAGGCTTATTCATATTTATCATTACGTCTAGGAGCCATCTGCTTTTATCGGTTCCATTTCAAGCTCACGAGGTCCTCAGGGATTTTTTTTAATTAAAAAAATTGAGAAATAAAAACGATAGTTGTGTCAAGAACATCAAGTTATAAAGCATTGCTTTACTCTAGACGTAAAGATTTACCCAACGTACCTATATGGCATATCCTTCAAAATGATGTTAACCCAATCAATACTAGAATCCTTGAATTCAATACAAAACCAAGTTGCATTGTCATAAATCTGAGATGAACATCTGAATACAAATGAAATACAAAACACAAGTTGTATCCGAAAGTAGATAAGTAACATGATACAATAAACAGTCGTCATTATCCTGTTTTTTTATCAGATTCAACATAACACAATATACTAGCTAAGCTTAACATATTGGCAATAAGCTTTTATGGCTGTAGGTATACGATTACATTTGCAATATACAGGAGCGCACATGGATAAATGATATTGAGTACCCTCTCCAATTTATGGGTCAATTCCACTGTTATATTGCAGATACGCTATAAATCCCTCTCTGAAGAGCGTAGCTATCTAATAAAAATGATTAATCCTTATGAAGGATTCTTTTTTGTCCGTGCAAAGGTCAATGCATGCAATCGCAGTAATGGCGCGCCATTATTTCTACAGATTTTTGTTTGATATATGTGTGGAATCTGGAATGGGAAGAAAACTTTCATTATACATTTTTATGGTCGATTTATGGCCGAAGATTGCTTGGAATTCATCTTACAGACGGGGATGTTATGATGTAAGGCATTTGGTTTAATTATTAGGTGGTGGGTAGCATCCTGAGACGTAGTTTATGTTCAATTAAAGTTTAATTATCTTAATAGTACTCCGACGTCTAACTACATGACACATGAGTAATGATAGCATAATTGAGACAGAGATTTGCGAAATGACTAGCATTTGTAGAGCGCACCCCCCCTTCATAGACACATCTTCGTTTCCATGGTGCATGAGATATACCGTGTAATAAGACACATTGCAGGGAAGTGCTGAATGGCTTTTAATTTTTCCTTAAGTAGCACTAACTTGACTCAACATGCCACCTAATACCGAAAGCATGCAATCGATGTCAATAGAGGACTTGCACATTTTCCCAACATCGAATACCTGTCAAAGGAAACATCATTCACTATGTTCTGACACTTGTTTGCATGCGAATTATCCTTTCTAGTTTAACCGGTTCAATTGGGTGGTAATGGTTTACCCGGAACCAACTATGGTTCCTATCATTATTTAGCTGTCAATCAAATTGGTTGCAAAAAGCCGTCTTCCATTGACGTGTTATTGATACATTGGGTTACATTTTTACAGACATAATAAGCCCGCTCAAGTTCTACTTCAAAGCTCAACAATGGGGTGTTTGCATACGCTTTGGCAACTGTGAAAGTCGGATAAAACTGATTGATGACTTTGGCTTAATTTGACGGCCAATTGGGGTGGGTGTGTTTGTTTAGGATATCCTTACCTTTTTTGTTAGTTAAAATTGGCTTTTGGATGGAATACTTAAGAGGTTATTTTAAACAAAATGTCGTTCATTTAACTCTTTTTCCAGGAGTGTGGTATATTTGAGGATCTTTTGAAAAAATCCTGAATATTTAAGGCTGTAGTTACTCTTAGATTCTTTTTTGACTAATGTTGGTATTCACGAAGTAATAAAAAACGACTTCTTTTGTTAATTTGAATCATGAATTGGTATTCACTTATATAGACATTTTTTACAAATATCCACTCTTACATTTTTTTATCCTATAATACTTTTTTTTTATTATAATGGTGTTTTTTAGAGGTATAGAACTTTGAATGGATGATGATTTCTTTTCAATGCTAGCGTCCAATCTCATTTACATCACTAAATCTCAATGTTCTTTAAAAAAAAAACACTCCGAAGTGGTAAGTGCAAACTGCTTTTAATTTTTGCTTTTCAGATAACCGAGTTAATGAACACTTAGGCTCCCGTACAGCTATCATTAAAAACCATCATTGGACATTTTTTTTTACTTTCTGTGGCTTTTTTATAAGTTGAATCATTGGCGAGTTGATGTTAAGACAAAGCTTAAGAATTTTAAAATGGGATTACCAAAGATATTTGAATGTTTGTTTGTTTCGCAGAAAATCACTTTTGGTTTTTCAATGATCATGATTTATTTTTGTGAAGTAATGTTTGTCGTTCTACCTAAATGAAACGGAATTTTCCAATGATTCCTATAAGTAGCTATGGAGGTAAAATTTCAATTCCATCATGTTTTTTGTTCCAATGAAGTTGTTCAATGATAGCTATAGCCGCAGCCTTAGTTTGATCCAATCTTTCATTAGTCTTTTAATAAGCATCCCTAACCTCAAGAATGTTTGTTCCATCATAGTGGTGATTTGAATGAAAGAATTTTCCAAAGGGTTTCCCATTATTCACGCAAAATTTTTATTTTGCGCCATTTGTTAGTCCTCTGTTGCCAACGGAAAAAAGAGATAACAATGTGACAGCTGACAGTTCGGGATTAGTAAAAATGGAGTGCAATACGAAAAAACCAACGCATTTTTATTGTTGAGAAATATTTTAAAAGCAATGAAGCTACAGTCCGCAATTTTCCTACATAATATGGCCTTCATAGTGATTTAAATCCATCAACTGTAAAGAGAATAATTGAAAAATTCAGGGAGACGGGATCAATTAGTGATCATAGACACTCTAGGTGTCAGGTAGCCTGTCACAAGTCATTCATTAGAAAACATCGCGAGTTCCCGAGAGTATTACTGACAGTCCAGGAACATCAATTCGGCCCCGGAGCCAGGAATTGGTTTTCTACAGCGAATTCTCATAACAACTGACTCAATAACTGTAGACTACTGACCATGCAGCACGAACAGAATTCGTTGAATTGATCTTGGAACAACAAGAAGTGGATGCTTATCTTTTGAACAAAATCACCTTGAGTGATGAAGCTCATTTGGAGCTTGATGGCTTCGTTAATCGTCAAAATTGTAGCGTTTGGGGTTCAGCAAACCCAGGAGTAATTCTTGAGAAACAAATGCATCCACAAAGCGTGACATTATCGGGATATTCTTTTTCGAAAATGCGACTGTTCATGGTGTTCAATGTTATTCGTTATCGTGAAATGATATCCCAGTTGTTAGTGCCTAAATTACAAGATACAAGAGTCATTTATTTTGTGCTAGGTTTCCCGCGGCCACCAGCAAGAAACCCCTGGTTTGACGAGGAATGCCGACAGATGCTCGCAGCCAACAACGAGGCCTACAAGGCTAAGCTGCAGGTGAAGACGAGAGCTGCCATTGAGCTCTATAGGCAAAGAAGAAGGGAAGAACATCGGCTTTTCAGAAAGAAGCAAAAAGAGCAAGAAAAGCGCTCGATCGAGGATATAGAGAGATGCCACTCCAGGAACGATGTTCGCAAGTTTTACCAAAGTGTAAAACGTCAAAGCCAAGATGTCGAGATGAACAAGGAAATATGGTAGTTGAGACACAGTCGATGCTGAGGATATGGAAGAACCACTTCTGCAGACTGTTAAACGGCGATGACGAACAACATTCCGCTGTCAGGCAGAACGATCCTTTCAATATTGGCAACGACAGCGAAAACTGCCAACCACCCGACCTAAGTGAAGTGAGGAACTCAAGCTTAATAAGGCCGCCGGAAATGACGGCCTTCCCGCTGAGCTTTATAAAGCTGGCGGAGATGACTTAGTAAGTAACATCCACCAACTCATAAGCCAAATCTGGTCGGTTGAGAGCATGCCTGAAGAATGCCTCAGCATCGTTTGCCCGATCCACAAAAAAGGAGACCCTCTGAACTGCGCCAACTACAGAGGCATAAGTCTGCTCAACATCGCCTACAAGATCCTATCTGCCGTAATATGTGAACGCCTGAAACAGTTTACCAACAACCTGATCGGCCCTTATCAGTATGGTTTTAGGCCAGGAAAGTCCACAATCGATCAAATCTTCACACTTCGGCAGATCCTGAAAAAACCCAAGAAGTCCAAATCGATACCCACCACCTATTCATCGATTTCAAAGCCGCATACGACAGCATTTATAGAGACGAACTATACAGAGCCATGTCTAGTTTTGGTATACCGTCCAAACTCGTCCGGCTGTTTAGGATGACGATGGAGAATTCTCGCTGCTCCATCAGGGTCGGAAACGACCTTACCGACACATTCGATACCAAAAAGGATTTAGGCAAGGCGATGCACTGTCATGTGACTTTTTCAATTTGATTCTTGAGAGGATTGTGCAAAACTCCCGAGCCAACACCAGAGGCACAATTTTCCAAAAATCGGTGCAACCACTAGCATACGCTGACGATATTGACATAATTGGTAGGACTCAACGTGATGTCATAGCCACCTTTGCTAGTAAAGAGAAGGAAGCGGCAAAAATGGGCTTAGCAGTAAATGAGGGAAAGACTAAGTATATGCTGTCAACACGAAAGGACACACAACATCGACGAATTGGACAGAACGTCACCATTGACAGATATTACTTTGAGGTAGTACGGGACTTTGTCTACCTCGGCTCCGCTATTAACTCTGACAACAACATCTCGTCCGAAATCAAACGAAGAATTACTCGTGTCAACACGAAAGGACACACAACATCGACGAATTGGACAGAACGTCACCATTGACAGATATTACTTTGAGGTAGTACGGGACTTTGTCTACCTCGGCTCCGCTATTAACTCTGCCAACAACATCTCGTTAGAAATCAAACGAAGAATTACTCTTGCCAATCGCTGTTTCTTTGGGCTAAGAACGCAATTTAGTAGTTAAGACCTCACTCGCACTACTAAGGACATCCTATACACGACTCTGATCATCCAAGTCCTGCTCTACGGCGCTGAGGCAATGACCGTATTAAAAGCGGATGAAGAAATCCTTGGTCGATTCGAGAGAAAAATTCTTCGAAAAATCTTCAGTCCCGTTTGCGTTGACGGGCTATGGAGACGAAGATTCAACCACGAACTATACGAGCTGTACAGCTACATACCCCTTGTCAAAAAAAACTCCGCATTGGACGTTTAAGATGGCTAGGACATGTAGAAAGAATGGACACCAATACTCCGGCTCGCAGAGTCTTCGATTCCCAGCCAGACGTCGGACGCACTAGAGGCGTGCACAAGTAGAAACCGACCTCAACCAACTGGGAGTGCGCAACTGGAGGCAGTTAGCTAAGGACCGGGCTAATTGGAGAGGCATGTTGGTTGAGGCCCAGGTTCATCCCGGACTGTAGCGCCACTTAAGTAAGTAAGTAAGTTGATTTTCGACAAACATTGTGATTCCATGGTCAACACCAGCCGTTGAACTTTATGCACGTCTGAAGTCGGCTGTTTTGTGGAAACACTTCAAGAAACTAAAATAAATACTAACATGCGTTGAGCTGTAGAACGACATGAACGACGGAAGAATCCCTGGCATTTCGACCAGCTGTATTCAATTTCTCTTTGCTTTCTGTCGGCTTCCCGAGTCAAAATCCGAACTTATCCAAAAGATGCTTCCAAACATTGCACAAAATTACAACAATCATGATTGGTTGAACGAACGTGCAATATTGTCTGCAAAAAACATTGATATCGATTAATTGAATTTTAAGGTTCAAAGTGAAATTGTTCGCGAATTGGTGACGTACAAATCGGTGGATTCTGTTATTTAACGAGATGATACCATCAACTATCCCACCGAGTTTTTAAACTCGCAAAAAAAACACTTTTTGTTTTTTAATGATCAAGATTTATTTTTGTGCATTAATGGTTCTCATTCCAGCCAAATGAAATATAATTTTCCAATGATTCATATAACTAGCTACCTAACAAAAATGTTCAATTCGTTCATGTTTTGTGTTGCAATAAAGTTATTCAATGACATGACTGTCCCCTAACCTTAAAAATCCATGCTTCTCGCATGGTCTTTATTTTTTATCAAAATTACATTTTGCGTGAATTATGTGCCGCTCCTTATGACGAACTTCTCAAATAAAATTTCCCTTCTCTAATTTGTTGTGTTCCAATGATGCTTTTCAATGACAGCTATAACTGGACGCTAAGGGCCCAGTTATAGCTATCATTACTCCAAAAAATAAATCATGTTCAGTGAGAAATAAAAATTGATTTTCTGCGATAACTACAATTAAAAATTAAAATATGTTTGGATAATCATGTTCTAAAATTCATAAGCTTTGTTTTGACACCAACTCGCCGATGATTGAATTTATAAAAAAAAATGCAATGAGTAAAAGAAAATTCCACATGATGGTTTTCAATGATAGCTATAACCGCAGCCTAAGGCTGGTTTTAATAAAAACGTATTAATAGTTAAAAATATGTGAATTATGAAATTTGCAAAAAAAATTCACTGGCAACAAATACAATGTTTAAATAAGATAGTTTTCCAAAGCAATAAATTATGCAACTTTACTATTTAAAAATTGTAAAATTAAATCGAAACAAAAGAATAGTAAATTTCTTGATTAAACTAAAAAATAATCTGAATAAGGTCAAAAGAATAATAACCACTACCAACAAGAGCAAGTATCCAGTTTCGTAACATTGCAATCTCACAGGAAAGCCATATCATGAAGATAAGACTCACCCCAATAAACTGCGAATGGGAAGGATTTTTTGTATACCAGCTTATCCAATTCTATTCTCCTTGAAAAGGACGCCTTTGTTCACCTTAGTTTTTCCTAGAAAAGAGGGAAAAAAAAAGGTCCTTCATGGTTATATAATCCATGCCCTGGATATCTTCACCCACCTAATGGCACGCGGTTTTTAAATGAAAGCGAATTCGGTTAAATGTGTAATAGATTTCAAGTTATTTGAAACCACAGATTTTGGAGTTAAGTGAATGGTTTAAATGGTTTAAATGGTTTAAATGTATCTATTATATTAGGTTAATTTAGATTATGGACTTTTTGGAATACAGTGGTAATTATAGCTATTAGAAATATTCAAACGACCAATTGGGAACGGTAACTTTTGAACTTGCATTAAGTTGAATGAAATGGTCCAATCATTCTTTTTTGATGTAATGACAATTCAGTTATGTATGGAACAAAATATCGTCCAAATGCCCGCCGCGACCTCGGCGGCACACCTCCATCTGATGGTCCAAACTTTCGATGACGCTGAGGCATAATTGAGTTTCTATGCCATTAATGTGCCCAATTATCTCATCCGTTAGCTCTTGAATTGTTGCTGGCTTATCGACGTACACCTTTTCTTTCAAATAACTCCAAAGATAGAAGACCAATGGTGTCAAATGTCAATTGACATCGCCACCAAGTGAGATAACATGGCCATCGCGCAAAAGAGCCATTGTTTCGTTAGCTTTGTGGCAAGTGACACCGTCCTTTTGAAACCTCATATCGCCCACATCCATATCTTCCAATTCGGGCCATAAAAAGTTCGTTATCATCTCACGATAGCGAACACCATACACAGTAACTGCCTGACCGGCTTCATTTTGGGAAAAATACGGCCCGATGATGCCGCCAGCCCATAAACCGCAACAAACAGTCACTCTTTGTGGGTGCATTGGTTTTTCGACAATCAATCTTGGATCATTCGCCCAAATGCGGCAATTCTGCTTATTGACGAATCCACTGAGTTAAAAATGTGCCTCATCACTGAAGATGATTTTCTTCGAAAATTGATCATCCACTGTTGCCATTTCTTGGCCATTATTCTGACCATTGACTTGAAATGGTCAAAAGGCTTTAGTTATTGAGTCACTTGCACCGTGTAATTGTGTAAGCGTGTAAATGCAAGTCTTTATGCATAATGTTCATCAACGACGATCGTGAGAGGTGTGGACTGCTCTTTAGTCAGACTATCGCGAACCGTACGAGCTGTACGAGCGTGCATTAGTGTTTTCACATCTCCTACAGACCCGGTTTGCTCAAATGTTTGCACGATTGTACACACATTTGGACGATTAAATTGACCGAACAAATCACGAAGTGCACGATATGCATTTTGATTTGAATGCCTATTTTCATAATAAGCCTGAATAACTTTAACGCGTTGCTCGATTGTGTATCTTTCCATGGTTCAAATTGAGTAAGTCTGAAATTGAGAAATGTCAAATGAAATGCAGAAAAAAACTTGACGTATAGGTGTGGTTCACATTCAACATCGGCCCTTAAAACCACCTTAACCACCCGTTATAAAAAAAATACGAAATGGCAATTTCAAAACTCGACTTTATTTCTCATTATAAAAGCGAAATAAGGCCACTTTTTGCAATTTAGCCATATTTCACAGCACCGTTACAAAGCTGTCAAGTAAATCGGAACAGTTTCAAATGATTGAACTTGCAAATATAAAAAAATTCAGTCAGTATGTCAAATATGAACAGCGAACTAAAGGTCATTGTGAAACAGTGGCTTTTGGAAAATGTTTGTTAAAAGTGTTCCAGTATGTTTTAATTTTTATACCCTATAACATTATATTAAGTTTGATACAAAGTTTATAACATAGAGAAATAATTTAGCTACATATAGCTCTTAGTCTGTCTGTCCGTCCGTCCGTTCGTCTGTATGTCACCGATTATTAGGCCTTAAATTTTGAGCCAGGAGAATGAAATTTAGGATATAACTAGTCGGCATAAGTATTTTGACGAAACCTTTTTGTGACTATTGAGACTAACTTTGTTTGGTATCGTTAAAACAACGGTGCAAAAATGATGCGTGAAACAAAGAATCTATTTTTATCTCTATGCATGCCAAGTTTTGTATTGTTTACCTTTTGCATTCTCTTTCTGCTGATAAGAACGCATGCAGACAAAGAATTTTTACGTGGCATAAGTATTTTGACGGAAACTTTGTGTAAATATTTTAACAGTTTTGAGCACGTGATAACCAAAAAACTTGTGTAGTTAACTTTAATTTACATTAAACGTTGATAACAAAATAAAGATTTATTAAAATTTATTAAAAACCATGGGTAAAACGGCTGAGTTGAGTTTGGTTGTCAGATCTTCAATGGTAGCGAAGTTTAACGCTGGAACGGCAGTAAAAGACATAGCAAGTGAGTTTAATGTGTCGCTTCAAACTGTGCACTATCAAATCAATAAGTTTAAAAAGCATAATGACATCACAAACCTAATGAGATCAGGTGCTAAGCGCAAAATAACGCCCACTGAAGACCGAACCCTTCTACGGGAGTTTAAAAGAAATATATTCCTGAAGCCTCAAACTGCTGCAAATCAATGGAATTTGACGGCAACGAATCCAATCAGTGAGCGCACTGTCCGACGACGTTTAATGGAAGGAGATTTTAAAACATTTAAAGCTAAGGACGTGCCGTACATATCAAAGGTAAACAAGCTTTTTGTCTTTCGCAAAGGAACATCTGCACAAGCCAAAGGAGTACTGGAGAAGCGTTCTATGGACAGATGAAAGCTCCTTTGAGTATAACTCATCAAAAAACAAATTTTACGTTAGATTGCCAAAGGTAGAAAGGCAAAAAAGACGCCCCGTTTGTCAAAAAGTGAGCCATGGTGGAGGCTCTGTCATGTTCTGGGGATGTGTTGCGTATAATGGCCTGGGTGAATTGGTTCCTATCACCGGCTCGATGAACCAAGGTCAATATTTAAGAACCCTAAATGATAATGCCTTTCCTTCCGGAGGTAGGCTTATTGGTGAATCATTTATCCTGCAACAGGACAATGCCCCATGCCACAAAGCCCGGATGATAACTAAATTTTTGAAGGATGTTGGTGTTGCCACTTTGGACTGGCCACCTAAAAGTCCAGATTTAAATATAATAGAAAACGTCTGGTCTCTTTTGAAACGCAAAAGAACAGTTTCTTTAAATAAAACCAGAGAGGAGACGATTTCTGAGGTCACTTCCCTTTGGGAAGAGATATCTCCAGAGATTCTTCGAAATTTAGTAGATTCAGTACTGAGACGTCTTCAAAAAGTTATTGAAGCCAAAGGAGGTTATATATTTTACTAAATTCTTCTTTATTTATTTACTTTTGTTAAGTTTAAAATGTTTTTTCTTAGAGTTATATACTTGTCAAAATACTTATGCCAACACACGAAATTACAAATTAATTTATATCTTTTTTGACTTCTATGAAAAAATATTTGTTTGCCTATTTTTAAGTTTGTATTAGTTATATATAAAAATGAAAAAATAAACATGAATTCTTGTCGAGCCATTTAGAAGTTAAACTCAAAAATGCACGATTTTTAATTCGTCAAAATACTTATGCCGACTAGTGTAGGTGTAAAATACAAGTGTAAAAATTAAAGATATCCACCCCTTTTTTTATAAAAACGTAGAAATTTAAAAAAAGTATCTGAACAACATATTTACAGAATCTCAATATCTATATTCGTCTATACAAAGTTTTTAGTAAAAAACGTTTTTCGGTACATTTTTCAAATATTTGAAAAAAACATTTGACGCAGGATCATTGGTTATGATAATATGAACATTTAGTCCTTAGATCATTTCAACCCACCCCCACTTTTTGAGGGCATTTTCCTACAAAAACCGTTTGTATACCCTACCCCATAGCATATGCAATAGGAAAACGTTGTTTTTTGTCGAACCATAAAATATTTTGATAAACTGCCTGAACAATATGTTGTAACAATGTCATTATTTGTATTTCATCGCCATAAAGCCAGCGTTACCAGATTTAGCAGTTTCCTGCGATTTTAGCAGTTTTTGATCATGAAAATGACCTGCAGCAGTTTTTTTAGCATTTTCTTAAATTTTAGCAGTTTTTGGCAGTTTTTAAACCAAAAAAATTTATACATGTTTTTAATTGTTTGGGCGACAGTCAACACGAATACACTATCGTCTTCAAGAAAAATGATCCCAAAGAAGAAATGCATACGCAGAGTTAGGGTCAGAAATTAAACAAAGTAAACACAGCTTTTTATGGGTGGTGTTGGTGTGGTAACTTTTGTAACTTTTGTGTAGCATTTGCAAAAGGAAAGGGTGCAGATAGTTATTATATTATTTACATAGGCATTGCTTGCACAACGACACTCAATCCAAATAGAGTTGTTCATGAGACTATCTCCCTCCCAAGTGCGTTGTCTCTTTTATTAAAACGTCAAAATCGCTTGGAGGAAAACAATGTGATATTTTATATGGCGGGAGTACTAATTTTTGGATAATTTGCTTTGAAATATGAAAATATAAGTTGTTCAAAGTGAAACTCAAATTATAAATACATAACGATACTAATAGAGTGTGTATAATTATAAAACAGAAATAAAAAGAGTGAAATTGATAACTAGTGCCATTGCAAAGCGTGAACATAAATCCGAGTGCAAACGAAGTTGGTTAGTTTTCGTGTAGTAAAGATTAATATGTTCTTGTTTCCACAAACAACAACTCTGAATATTTTTATTTTTTTTATAAATTGTTCTGTTCTCATTAAACACTTTTACACAATTTTCAAGCAATTTTAAAAATGTTCAAAAACCAACCCCTGTCCTTTGCCAAAAAATTTGCCATCATACAAATGTCAAATGTGTTTGTTTTCCTACAGATGCTGTCAGTTTGTCTTGACACTGACGTTGTCCTGAACAACTCTATTGTGTATTTATTAAATGCGCACGTCAGTCGGTTGCTCTAGCTGTCAGTCATGGCTATCGCTACATGATTGCGTCAATCAAATTTTAGAATAATATAGTGCATTAAAACTGTATTTCCAAGGTGAATATTTAACAACAAATTCTGTCCCAAATTACATTTTACCTATGGTTAACAAATTCAACATTATAGGTATTTTAAAGCGATTATGCCAATATTCACTATTTTGATAAAAAAAATAAAAGGAAATGTCAGTAAACAGCAATAAGTATCCAACAATAACTAAATTTGCAATATTTATGCTTACTGACATCTAATACTGCTTGTGACACAATATTTTCGCAGGTAAATTCGTTAAAAACTAAAACCGTAATGGCTTCAGTAACGAAAATGTTGTTTTGCAAGTAAAGCAGTGGGTTTCTTAAGGTGAAGGCTGTTATAACTTTGTTCCAACAAATAAAATGGTAACTTTAATAAATTCATAAATTCTCTATAAAGATTCCGAATGATTTAAATTAATAACTTTGGACATTTAAAAATGATCATCTTTTATAAATTATCATCTTATAAATAACAAATGTCACTGTATATGTATTTTTTGAACTAAAAAAAAAAAAAAACGTATTTCTCAAGGAAAAATCGATCGCAGTTTTTTTAGCATTTTTTTACATTGTTGTCTAGCAGGTTTTGCAGTTTTTCGTCCTAGCTTTAGCAGGCTTAAAAAAAATTATCTGGTAACGCTGCATAAAGCCCACATTTTGGGGATATTAATTTTAAGGATGGGATTGGATAAGGGTATCAAATGATCCGCACAGCGGATTGTAGCTTTCTCATATGTTTTTTTTTTTGCTTTTCTTTTTCTCGACTTTTTATTTTTTTTTTAGAAAAGATACACAAAGGAACCTTATAATTTTATTTCTACCAATTTTGTTTCATTTGTTAGAATTTTTTCAGCAATATTTTTTTAAATGTCCACTTTTAGACAATCGTATCATGCATTCATATGAAACACAGTGTTCTAGTTTTTAAGTCGCAATAGAAATCTTTGAGCCAAATAATGGAATTTTGTACAAAGAGAGAAATCATCTTTCAGCACCATTTTTACTCTGTGAATACCTTTGATTGCAAACTAAAAGCTTTTGTACCTTTAATAAGATGCAACGCTCTCTGTATAGGCAATAAAAAACAACTTTTACACCAAAAACAGTTCGCTTTGCATACACTTATACACTCGATAAATTGTTTTCGTCCTTGTCCTTTTGTTTTTATTAAAAAAGCCTGTGTCATCAATGTTATGAATAAAAAGGGAAACTCTTTTCACAACTATTAAAAAAAAAAATATTCCAAATACCTTCCTCGTATGTACATAATTACAATAAATCCAAACGAACCCAATTCGTTTCACTATCATTTCAGTTCGACGGCGCCGATTGTGGAGCTTTAACATATCAACCACTGCACTTTAATAACCGCGTAAGTTTCAAAATTCACACTCTCTATATAGATATAGATATGTTAGAGCGCCAACAAACGACTTTTTCTTTCCATAAATGTTATCTATCTATGTAATGCTGTCTACCTATCAGTTTCTTATTCTTCCCCAAAGAATACCCGATTCCTTGAACTATCTGATTTTAATGTTTAATTTGAAAACCTTTTCAGCACTTCCATCTTCTGCAAGAGGAACCGTCTACCAGCATCGCGGAACGGTGCACCCGTAGCAGAATTAATTCTGCAATATTCGTTTCATCCGAGGGCCGGGGATTCGATTCAATTGAGTTCCTCCGGAGACACGGATCTCAGAGTGTGCTGTGTCGTAAGGCACGAAGTGCCGAGAACATTACCGACAACGAAAGAAAGGTAAATTTCCACCAGGACAGGTGGTACACAATTTTTTTGTGAATCTATAAGAAAAAAATTTAAAAAAAAAATTGAATTCTCATCCCAAACAGAAGAGCTTCTCGGAAAATCGACAATGGTGTACAGATGATGGCAGCAGAGAACCCACTGTTGGCGGCGAAGCAATTGAACTTAACGATGTCAGTGCGGCGGCAGCTAGGAACAACGATGGGGATCATGAGATTGCAACTCAATATTCTAGTTTGGCTCCCCACTCGGCGACGGTGACAACGGCTAATGTCATTGTGGGTAGCATTTCGATAGAAGCACCACCATCTCACCTGAAGGACGATATAACCGTCCTCAAGCAGCAATCACAAGATGATTCAGCAACTGGTGAATCCGGTGAGGAGTACAAGCAATCCGTGTCAATAGCTGTTGCTCGTCCTCGTAAGCTTGTCCATCAACGTTCATCGACGGCGTCCACTAATCACAGTCAATCCTCACCGGGTGGCTCACCCCATCATAGTCCGAAAAACTTGAGCTTGCGAAATGTTAAACAGCGCATAGTAGCTCTACCGATGGTCTCGGTCTCGGGACCATCGCCACCACACGACAAGGACTACTTGTAACATTTACCATCAGAGACGTTCATTTAAAACACAATGCTTTAAATCATCGACCATGGGTTGCACACATAAGTGGGGCGGGTTATAAGGACCTTTTGTTGCGTTTAAGGAGTTTTTGTTTATTTTTGGTTTGATGAATGTCTCTGAGTCGAAATTAAGAAAAGAAAATAACTGTGCAACCCGAAGATGATGAACCCAGCAATTAGAACTACAAGTGTGTTAGTATGTAGAAAAGTATTCTTAGTCAATTATTTTTACTAACTAGCATAGTCCGACGGGGATTGCCTACATTATGACGGACCAAGGATTTCTGGGATTATGGTTTCCTTTACTTTTTGGTTTTCTTTTATCAACAACAAGCTGAGGGATTTTATTTAATTTATTCAATTGAAGTTTTTCCATGATGGCCGTCAATTTTCTTGTTTTTGACAGTTTCTTTAAAGTTTCGGTTTTACGGCGAAGTGCGGCAAGCATGGTATGTCTATAGACCACTTGCAGTACTAAGGAGATGGATTTTTGTTTTTAAATAATGAACAGAATTATTCGCATTTGCCTTCTACCATTTTGTTTTCAAGTATACGTACTTCAAGGAAACTTTAAACATTAATGAGGTTTTGTTTTTGTTTTGTATAAGAGTCGGATCCTCCGTATTTTTATCTGTACTGAAGGACTTCTCTTCAAAGTGAGCACTGCTTACAGTCGAAAGTAACAATGGTCAAGTGGTAGTGGGGTGCTTTCGTTTAATCCCATTATAAATTAATGTAGGCCAGGCATTCAATAAAGTAGGATCTGCTTTATTTATAAGCTTCAGAAGTAAATTCCAGTGTACCTACTTTATAAAGGTATTGGCATCACTCGGGTTAATACCATTATTACACACTCGTGGGTTTTAATAATAAGAAGGAAAGGTTTTCTCATGTTAGATACCATTGTTTATATCCTCATCGATATCCTTGAATCAAATAAAAAAAAACTATTTCACAAAATTTAGTCTTTGAATTTGGCATCACTGTTTTGATAGCATACAGTTTTTGCTAAAGCTATCATCACACCATCAGTGAACTCACCCGTGGTTTATACTGTATAAGTAGCAGTTTTACCATGGTGTTAGTTCAGTGAACTTACACCGCGTCTCCACGAGCAATATTTGATAGCTTACTATCTGTCACTTTTCATAGAAAGAAATAACGATAGAATGTTATGAAATATAGGGTTGGCATTTCCATTGCTTACTTCCTCATTCAAAAACACAAATGTCAAACAGAAACGACAGCCCATAGAATACTATCCATAGAATGCAATGGACTGAGCAATTTATGTGCAACAAGCAAGTTTTGGACGGTTCTAACTGCTGGCATGAAATTACCTGTCATTTCAATGTAAATGTCATGCGCCGGAGGTAATTCATTGAAAAGTGACAGATATACAATAATTGCAGAAAGCACTTGTGTAAAAGAGAAAACAATACCCAATGGTGGGTAAAATTACTTTTAAACCACTCATCTCGTCGGCCTAATCGAGACCAAAAAATGAATGACAGTAGGACTGCGAGTAAGAGCAGTTTGATTTTTACTTAAAGACTCCTGAACCGTTGAAGGTCTCTGCTTGAGACAAGACAGCCTTCCATGCTCTTCGATCCTGGGTACGTTGCTTCTAGATATTCAGTCCAGGGGCTCTGGCTTCCGTGATCGTTTAATTTTGTCTTCCTGTTAGGCTCGTACCCGGCCATAAAGGCCATCAACTCGGCTACCATATCTTCCAAACTGGTACAGGAATGCCGTACTGAACTTGTCCACCTTGGCGAATGCTTCAGATTCACACTTCTCTGTGACATTGAAGGAAACGAGCTGGCCAGGCAAGACTCAGCTCTTCACGGCTCAGTTGCGGGAAGGGTCCGTTTCCCGCTAGTTGCGGTTAAAGGACAAACACACTCATACTTCCTGAAAAAAGCCGACTACAAATGGAGAAGGTTAATAAATTGCGTCATAACGAGGACGATACGGCCCTCTTACGACAGAAACAGAACAATCGATCTACTAAATAGAACCCGCCAAAGATATCGCAAGAATTACGGCGATTGTTACGGGGCACTGACCAATTGGAGACCATGCGGCCAAACTAGGGATCCCATACAACCCTCAATGCCGCAGTTGCGGGAACACAAATGAGAGAGAAACCCTCTCCCATTTCATCTCAACTGTCCGGCACTAGCATGAGCCAGATTGCGTGCGTTAGACCAACCATTTTTCGACAACCTTAGCAAAATCTTGGGTAAAAGGATACAAGATCTTATCCGTTTTCTAAACCTCACAGGATGGATCTAGAGACCGCCTGTATCACATCCACAACAACAATCACAATACAGGTCACACGAGTCGTGGTAACAAAAAGGCACATAAGTGCTACTTGGGTTCATGCCGAACCGCCTTTTCTACCTACCTACCTACCTAGATTCGAACCTTAAGACTGGGATTCGAAGATGTTCTTGACTGGAGCGTTGGATGTGTTTTGACATTTTGTACTACAACAAAATTTTGGAACGGCTCATAAGGTTCGCGGTTGTATAATCATTCACATTCCTCTTCCTCGCATACAGGAATGTGCCAAATGTTTACCGCTTACCTGCATATTGTCCAGCTCTCGTCGCCCTAAAGTAGGACTGTAAGGATTAGAGAAAACATTTAGAATTTCGGGTTAAGACTTTTAATCCCATGTGTTTCGCTAATCCAAAATAGCATCAGTTTCCTAGGGTCAGCCTTCCTCATATATCCACAAAGCTGTCATTGTGGGGTTGATGTTAACTCCTAGGTAGACACATCACCTGTTCATCTCCTTGTCTTTAACTACCACAAAATTGTTCAAAATCGTCGAAAGTTCTTTATTGGTTGATGGCGTCTTGCCTCTTCATTAATTGTCGTAAATGCTTCTACAACGGCACGGTGGGAGTGACCAATGTGATGTCGATGTTTCATGCGCTCTCCAGTAGCTGGACGGATTTGTTGAGGAAATAGCCTTCCAATCTAACTCCTGCCCTACGCATTATATGTTACAGCGTGAGATTGAAGGAATCGGATGATAGCGCATCTCCTTGTCGGAATCGGGTTAATTTTTGGAAAAGTTCAAATGAGTAGTTTCCATAATGAATTTAGCATCGCGTGTCCCTCAGTGCTAGATCCCGAATCCCGCCATCGCTTTATAAAGCTCTGTCCGACGGATGCTATCATAGGCGGCCTTAAAGTAAATGAAAAGGTTTGATCTCGACTTAAAATTCTTTGGTCTTTTCAAAAATGTGCCGTCGTGTGAAAATGTGGTCTATGGTCGATCTGCCGGACCGGAAGTCACATTGGTATGTCCCGATAAGTGTGCTCCAGAAGGCAGAAGACGTTCAAACAGTATGATGAATAGAATCTTATATGCGAAATTTATCAGCGATATACCTCGGTAGTTGGTACTATACATGGGATTGCATTTTTCGTAGATGGGACATATGGAACTGATATTCCAGTCATCGGGCATGTTCTCATCCCTCCAGACTTTGTTGATGGTGTGATCCATGTACAATTCTATTGCAACACCACCGTATTTGAAGAGCTCTTCTAGTAATTCGTCTGATAATCCATATGGAGCTGATAATCCAGTCATCGGGCATGTTCTCATCCATCCAGACTTTATTGATGGTGCGATCCATGCAAACTTCTATGACAACACCTCCATATTTGAAGATCTCCGAATCCGATTCTTGCTGTTCTTCAGTTGTTGAATATTAAGAGGAAGCGATACCTTGTTGACTGGATCTTTGATGGTTTCCTGCCCTATCATTCTCTCTCTCTCACTTAGTAAGCAGCTGATGGAAATAGTTGGGGCTCAGTGGCGCGATGATTAGTGCGATGAACTGCCGCGCAGGAGGTCTGGGTTCGCAACACCTAAATGATTTTTCACTGGCCCTCCTCTCGTGATGATCTGACAAATCATCCGAGTAGTATCAATTGTCAAGAATAGCTTATCTCAACTTAGCCGTTCGGAGTCGGCATAAAACAGGAGGTCCCGCCATCGTGCAAGAAGTACACACGCACACATGAATGGTTGTGAGAAAGCTAGGCCCTGGGTACTAACGAGCCTGTTGCGCCAAAAATTTGTATTTTTTTGATGGAAATACTGGCTAAGTACATCTACAATTCCCTGGGCGTCAGTGACTAGGTTATTTCGTAGAGACTGGGGGGTCATTCCGTAACTTTGAAAACGATTATCACTCAGACGGTAGTCGAGACCTCATGAGCAATCGCTCAATAATCGTCTGTGATTTGACGATTTTTGTTTAAAGTCAAGCAAATGAAGTGATATCGCCGTCAGCAAAAACGACTATTGATCTTACGAGATGCAAGATGTATCGTCGAAATGTTATCGTCAAACGATAATCACTTTACGGAATGAGGGCCTGAGTTCCTACTTCAAAGCCAAGTGCCAGTTGCGTTTAGAATTGATGGATGTTTTTCTTGTCCCTAGTCTTTGATTTCCCTGATCTGGGAGGCTTTGTGTTTTCTTTTTTCTTATTCTTCACGGGATTTCGTTCTCGTCCCTTCTGCTGTTTCGGTATTCTTTCTTTGCGACTCGTGTTTTGCATTGTAGCGCAGGTGCCTCTTCTGTCATCTCATTTTGGTACTTGCAAATATCATCATGCCACGGTCATCTTTTCGGGGGTGGCTGGTAGCCTATTGTGGTTTCAGCTTCTCTTTGATGATGTTGCGATACTGTATCTACTGGGTGTTAATATTGGGGGTGGATAAGGGCACAGCGGGGAGTCTTTCGCTCAGTTGTTTTTTGTAAACTCTGACAGTCTTTGGCTCTCTAATGCTTTCCACATGAAGTCTCTTTTTTTGCACCACTCTTAGCTTCTTCGCATTGGAAAGTCGGTCGCTGAATTTGGCTGCAACGAAAAAATGCTCAGAGTCGACGTTTGCTCCCTCTGAATGTGTGTGTACATAGAGTATGCTGGACGCATGCCTCGCATCTATGAGCACTTGGTTGATTTTGTTGGCGATTGAACAACCTAGAGATCGCTTTCATTATGGATTTGAAGTCATGGGAATCTAGCAGTATAACATGTTGCCTAGAAGTCTGTTAGTCGGAAGCCATTACCTGTCGTCGTTTCGCTGTGCTTTCCAAACAAACCCGGCGAAGACGTCTTCCTTTCTGATTTTTGCATTGAAGTCCCCAAGTACATCGTATTCGAGACAGGCTCCGCTCAGGTAGTCGTAAAATTCGTCCTTAATATGGTCTTCACTCTCATCGGTAGGGGCATGTGCAAATATATAAAACTGATGTTGTTGTAGAACGTTAATAGGTCTGTTCCCGTACTTTTTCAGTAAAAATTAGTAAATTCTCAAATTTTTTGGAGTGGGGGTAAATTATTTCAGAAAGAGACAAATTTACCAAAAAGTACGGGAACGCGTTTAAGTAAAAAACAGTAAAATTATATATTTTGTATGCCTTTTAAAGAACAAATGACATAAATCACCTGTCAAAACAAGCGAGTTGTCACTTTTAGATACCACAGACAGTTTACTGATTTTTACCAACAGAAATTTCTGCAATAATTTTTTTTTACAGATTTTTATGGAGGGGTAGTTTTTTTCTCTCTCGTGAGCTGTCTCTTTTACTTATTTTTGCGTACGGGAACAGTAATAAGTAAAAATCAGTAAAAATCAGTAAGAATCAGTAAATATTATTTTGTACGGGAACAGACCTAATCTGAATTGGATCACCACAACGTATCCAAATACGTGCAGCATTTGGTGAAAGCTATAATAAATGTTGCAAGTTTTTCGTTTTTCTATTCCTGATATAGTCCATCGCAATTCCTGAATCTTGATAATGTCTGCCCTGTACCGCGCAAAGATAGATTCAAGTATTTAAGTAGCACCTGCGGTTTATACAGCGTGCGGTCGTTCCGGGTCTGGTTGGTATTGAAAAGGATCCCAGTCTGTTGTCTCTCTCAATACCGTATGTGTTTTTTACATGGTCATACAATTACCCCGACGGCACAACTTTGTATTTGGCACCACTGTTTCAATGACATACAGCTTTAGCAAAGTATAACCATGTTATGTACTAATATTATGCTTATGTACGAATATTTTTTTATAATTTAGAAAAGAAAGAGGATTTTTTTTGCCTAATTTATGTTAACTGTTTACAAAACTCATTTCTGAAAATGATTATTAACAAAGTATTGCCAGAAGTACAAAAATTCCTTGAAAATGTAAATGTCACCACACCGCACGGTTTCAAGACATTAGGTAAAACATTAAAAAATGGTTTCAAATTAACGTTAGTTATACTAACTTACATTTTCAAGGTATAATATTGTTATTTATTTTATTTAAAAGTACGTATTAATGTCTAAATAATTTTGGAACAAGGCATCTGTTTATGAAGAATGAAACTATTTTTCAATTTAACGATTGACGCATACTCTTTTTTGACAGGTACGCCATAATTGCAAATAAATACTCAAAATACAATCTAATCCCTATGACACACTGGTGGCATAAATACCATGGCATTGATACCATTGTATTGGCAACACCTTGGGTGTTGAGGGTGACACACGCTTCATGTAATATGCGTTGAGAAATGGCAATTGAAAAATATAGCTCTTAAAAGTACCACATAGAAAAATGGTTCTGTGATCGGTACAATGTATAGCACGATAAAAATGCTAGTAGCATTACCGTGGTATTTCCTGACACATAGGTGGTACATCCATATACCATAGTATTAATACGACCAGTGTGTCAAAGGTATTAATCGATCTAATTGAACTTAAATCCCAATGGTTTTATTCGCGGGCCAAATAGTACCTACTTTGATAAAATGAAGATCTATCCATTTAAAGGATAGAAAAAGAAAATACAAAAAAATCTATCTATTGAACAAATATTTATTAGTTTGCACTATTTAGGAATTTCTTTCTTGAAAATCATATCGTCCAAATATAACCCCTCGCGTTCACGGCACCCCTTTAGACCCAGTTTTACAGTGCGGGATCATCATAGTTTCGGGATTAAACTCTAGTTTACTCAAAAAAGTAGTTTTTCAGTCAGCAAGTTTGGTGAGTTAACTCCGGGATTAAATGATCAGATGTTTTTGACAGATGATAAATACCAAGCAAACAATTATTTTCAATTCCATTTATGTGGACATTTATTAATGGCGTTTTCCATTGGGAAATCTGGATTTTGATCTGAAATTTGATCTTTTTGAGTGTCAATGGAACAAGATTCAGATTTATTTTTTTTGTCATTGTATTGGTGTCATTTCGTGTCTGTGAAGTTAGTGTCGGTGGAGCTGCCAAAATTTAAAACATAACAAAAATTTGAAAAAACTGAAATTATCTTCATCACTTGCGGAAGACGAAGTCGAACTAGATGAATTTAATAGTTCACGTATAACTTTATTTTCTGTGTCTATCTATATCCATTAATAAATCCAAACGCAAAGCACTCTTGTTTTTCACAACCAAAGTAATAAATCAAAATGAAAATCATTGTAGTCAAACTGACAGCTATCATTTGTATTGGTATTGGTAAATCTGCCGAAAAATACAGATTTGCAAAATTGATCTAAGATCAAAAAAAAAATCAATTTTTTTACCCAATTGAACACAACAACTGTCAAAATCGGTCTTTTGACAGCTTCAGATAAAACAAAATTGATTTTTTGCCAATGGAAAACGCCATAAATTTTTGTAAACTAAATACGTGTGTACGATATATTCATATTCAGATCTCAGCGACTCGAAACTGTTTTAAAAATTTAATTTGATTGTTTTAAGAAGAAAAAAACTTGTAAGATCGCGACATTTGTTTGGGGAAAAAGAAACCAAACAGCTGATAACTGAGTTGTTGCCGATTCTATACATTTCGATAACTTTTTGACAGAAAAAACGATAAAACATGAGTGCTACCAAATCAATTCTCTACACACAGAGTCAAATTTAATCCTTCACTGAAAAACTGCTTCGTAAGTTAACTCTGGATTAAATTTATTTCGGTGATTTTAAACTCTAGGTTAACTCAGAGATAACTCAGCACTGAAAAACCGGGCTTTTGTCGACCAATAGCATTTCCTATGACGGTTTGGCAGGAAGACTCCATGATGGATGAACATTTTCTTTCAAATGCGCAAGGAAAGTCGGTTTATTTTAAGGTTATGACAATATTTATGAAATTGTTCGATGGGGCTTTCAAATATCGAGAAACCCTCTTAATTTGTTTGTTATAATGTTAGACGGTTTGTTCAAAACTCTAACTTTCATTAAAAGCGCTTACTATCTTTAAATTTAAATAAAACTGAGAATGTGTTAGATATCATCGAAATTTTCGATGAGGGGCTCAGTGGCGCGATGGTTAGTGCGATAAACTGCCGCGCAGGAGGTCTGGGTTCGATTCCCAGCCGTAGCAACACCTAAATGATTTTTCACTGGCCCTCCTCTCGTGATGATCTGACAAATCATCCGAGTAGTATCAATTGTCAAGAATAGCTTATCTCAACATAGCCGTTCGGAGTCGGCATAAAACAGGAGGTCCCGCCATCGTGCAAGAAGTACACACGCACACATGAATGGTTGTGAGAAAGCTAGGCCCTGGGTACTAACGAGCCTGTTGCGCCAAAAATTTGTATTTTATTTTGTATCATCGAAATTTTTCCTTTTAAGGGACTAGCGATGCCATTATCTATGGAATATAACATCGTTAAAATGTCCGCCACGGCTTCTCTGGCTTGCGCGCATCCGAAATGTCAAACTTTCAATGAATCAATCCGGCGCATAAATCAGCCTGAATTTGACCGATGGCATATGTTATGTTGGCTTTAAGGGCCACTTTGTTTTGTGGCTTGTTGGCATAGACCTGCGACTTCAGAAAACCCCCCCAAGGAAAAGCCTAACATCACCTCCACGTGAGATGACCATGCCCTCCAATCCCTCGTGTCGAATTTCCAATTTGCATAAGCAATGTAGCACGCAGCACCATTATCTTGAAACCACATGTCGTTGGTGTCCATATCATCCAATTCAGGCCAAAACAAGTTTGGTAATCCTAATCATCGATCTATAATGCTCGCCGTTAAGGGTGATGTTAGGCCAACGTCATTCTCAAGGAAATATGGACCGAGACGCCTCCAGCCCAAAATCCACACCAAACAGTGACACTCTTGGATCTCATATGGATTGGTATCGCTCCAAATTCGACAATTCTGTTTACCCATTCATCCATAAATGTCCTCATCGCTGAAGATGATTTTTCGATGAAATTAAGGCCATTTTCCAACTGCCCCAGAGCCTATTCACCGAACACACGTCGTTGTTTAAGGTCGTTTACCATCAGCTCCTGGGTCAGTTGAATTTTGAACGGGTGCAGGCTAAAGTCACGATGCAAAATTCGCCAAATTGTGATCAACGAAAGGCAGAGTTGTTGTTTGTGACGCGAAATCGACTACCACGGATTCTTCTGCAGACTCTCACGAATAGCGGTGATGTTTTCGTCAGATCTTGCGTTTCGTTTACGTACGGGTGTTGGTTTATCGATTACTGAACAAATGGACCCAAATTTATCCTCCACATTGCGAATAGTTCTCTCGGTTGGACGATTATGACGACCGTAAAATGGTCGAACCGCAAGAAACATTTCTCGAACAGAATACCCATTTTAATAAAACAATTTTATCATTTGCTCGTGTTGTTGAACGCTATGGTCATCAATGGTGATTTGGCAAAACAGATTTAAGGTCTGTTCCCGTACAAAATATTATTTACTGATTTTTACTAAAAACCGTTCCCGTACGCAAGTTTTGCTTACAAATAATTTTCCGCACTAAAAATCAGTTGAAATCAGTAAATATTATTTTGTACGGAAACAGACCTTTAATAAATGACAACTTGACAACTTGACAGCTTCAACAATGCCGTGTTCCGCATTTTAGATTTCAACTGCAAAATGAGGTGAGGCGATGTGGAACGCAAAATTTTAATGAATGGCAAGTTAAATGTCAAACTATAACAACCCTTATTTTGCAATTTCGTTTTTCCACATTTATAAATTTTTATTTACTTTTATCTATTCAGAACAATTATTCTTCAACAAAAAAGTCAGAAATAACCTAAATAAACCCATAATAGTGAGAAATGCTATTGAAAACAAAAACATCTTCATGACAGTTCGACGAAAAATCAGCTGTTTTACTCATATCTGGGTGTCCATGTGTAAATTTTCAACTTGTTTCGCCAGTCAGTTTCCCTCAAATGTCACGTGAATAAAATGATCGATTGACCAATGAGAGTAGTGCACCGGCAAAGTTAACTTGGTAAAACTGAAATCCGGAACGCACTCAATATGGCCGCTATCAACTGTCAAGATGCAGAAGTCCCTATTGGAAGACCCCTTACAAACCTCTTTTTAGGGCCACCAAAAGCCGTATTCAAAATCTCAGGGAATTTGATCGAGTGTGGGCTCTTGTATCCATATATATTCAAAAAGTGAATATTTGTCAAATTCTGACCTTATCTACACTACCCAGATTGGGAAAGTACAATTACTTACCTTCAAGATTCCTGTTATTAGGTAAACAAAATTATCAGAGTTGTACTAATTTACTTTGATTTTTAAGATTTAAACTGATTACCTTCACGAAATGTATTATAAGCAAATAAAAATATAGAACAGTACGTTTGTCTCTTTCTTCTTCCGTCATTTCGATAAGTTAAAAAATGCCTTGTGACATCACTTTTAGTGGTACCAAACCATTACTTTACTACAATTTTTTTTGCTTTTCATTCTACTACAGAGTAGAGTGTCATTTTAAAATTCTATTATATAATGACCCTGTTCCGGATTTCAGGTTAAGTAAGATATCATAGATGAAACTCTGTTCTCGTTGGTCAATCAACCATTTTGATCAATGCGAACAGAGCATCTAAAATATCTTACTAAATCGGAAATCCGGAACACGGCAAATAATTCCTCTTAAGCTGTTCAGAAAACACCAAAATTAATTTAAAAAAAAATAAAAAAAATAATACAAACCCACAATCAACCAGAAAGAATCCTTAATCCATTGCCGAACTCCGTCAATGTAGGTGGTCGAAATATTCTAAGAATTTGTACATATTTCTGCATATATATATATATTATACATATATACACACACATAAATATTTAGCTTTACAAAAGTGTACCCGTTTCTATCGCTGGCAAACAAAAATAAATAAATAATTTACTAACAACCACACTAATTTATTTAAACTTAAACATAAATATAAAATTTAGATTTTAGTATATTTAACAAAAAGGGAAACATAATTCCGTTCTTGTAAAAGGTTTTTTATAACTATGCGACTGAATATAAAATATTTTTGTTCATACAAAATTATAATTTTTATTAAGATCAACAAAAGTCAGCTTTAAGGAAATAATATACTCTGTTTCCATTTCAATAAAACAAAAAAATGAAACAATTGCCAATACTTTATATAAAAAACACTCACAAAATAAAAAAAAACAAATTCAGATTCTAAATGAAACCAAAATGCAGACAAAAACATGTCAGATCAACGTCCAGTCAGAAATGTTTTGGAATATTTTTTTTTACAGAATGGGAAATTAATATCGGAGAAGGAAACATTACTCAACTTGACATCAGTTTAGCAAACTTGATTCCTACATAACTTGCTTCCTATATGACTCTTAAACTCAATTAGAATCCTTTCACTTTTGCACTAGTACAATTTCCCTCTCTCTCTCTCTCTTTCTCTCTTTGCACAGCACCAATTTATGACAGAACTATATAGAAATTAAATTTAAAATTATACACAATAAACAAAAAAAAAGAACAGAGATCCCTATAAAAAAAAGAAAAAACATTTTCAATGTCTCAAACTGAATTTTACCCTTTCACAAGACCGAAGTTTTACCTTTCAATAGGCTCTTTTGCTCAACGAAATTTCAAAAGAAAAATGCTATACTGATGTGCCTTAACTATATAAACAAATTAGTTATATAAATCAGACTTATACAAGAAAAATGGAAATTTTATTTTATTTTTAACAACAAAAGAAAAAAGAAAAACGAAATGTGTTTTTTTTTATTTTAATTTTATCAAAAGAAGAATTAAGAAATATCTAAATATTCGTATCACACAATTAAATTGTTTTTATGAATAATCTTATGAATTAAATAATAAGATGGAATTTTAACGTAAGAACAGACACATTTCTAAATGGGAACCAACATATTGTTCATGAGACTAACTTGCTTAAGATTTAAGATTTAGTATATAGGTGTAGACAAGATAGAAATAGTTAAGTTTAAAGTACAGTTACTTATATATTCGTTAATTGCTCCTACACGGGACCATTCAGTGTCTTGTTCACCACAAAGATGTTATTATTAAGAACATTTCAATTTATCAAGATATTTAAATAAATATTATTATTAGATTATAAAAAGGATGTAATATTTGAATATAGATGTAACAATGTTTTACTAATAATTTCCTAATTATTCTTGTCAATTGCAGATTAAAACAAAAAAAAAATAACATATTGATTCAGCATTAACATATGAGAAAGAAAACAATTTTGTTTTGTAATTATATATCTGATTGTATAAATAAATGTCAAAATAATTATTTGTGTAATGCATATAAATATACATATTGATCATTTTTACAAAGTTTTGGTATTTTTGTGTATGAATTTCGTTTTCAGGTTGTAATTCGAAGCTTTCCACTTACGGACCCCTCTGAGATTTTCTTCCGCTGTCTCAGCTGAGTTTTTGGCATAAATTTACTTTAGCACAAACTCACTTTTTTTTTAGCTCAAACGATTCGTCTTTACGTGCTGATCATTTATCTGTTTTTAAAAATCGTCGCTCACATTTAGTTCAAAAGTTATGCTTATTAGAAAATTTAACTTTTTGCCATACAAATTGTTTGTTACTTGACATTTCTGTTTTTTTTTTTACTTCAGTGGTTAACGCGGCACTGCCATATTAAAAAAAAAAAAAAAAAACATAAAATAAAAATATTATAACTTAAAAAACTGTTTTAAAGATTTTTATTTTTTTAATTCATTATTTTTTCTTTCAACAACACGTCTGGAAACGGACTTAGGCTAATTGATTTCGCTACGGAACGAAATGCCACTATAGCCAGCACACGGTTTCCTCACCTCGATATCCATAAGGGGACATGGCGGTCTCCAGATCAACGAACGGTCAACCAAATTGATCACATTGCGATAGATAAGAGGCACGCATCCAGTATTTTGGATGTCCGAACATTCCGAGGAGCTAACATCGACTCGGATCACTACCTTGTAGCAGCCAAGGTAAGAATGCGGATATCCACCACGCCACAACAATCCAGAAATACTGTGAAAAAATTTAATGTCGAAAGACTGCAATCGCAAGAGACCGCCAAGACCTTCGCACAACGCGTATCCCTTAACCTTAATCGATTAATACCATACCACCAGCATCGAATGTCGAAGAGCAATGGCAACGATGCCAACAGGCCATTAGATCAGCCGCAACTGATGTGCTAGGTTTCTCGCGCCCACCATCAAGAAACCCCTGGTTTGATGAGGAATGCCGACAGATGCTCGCAGCCAAGAACGAGGCCTACAAGGCTAAGCTGCAGGTGAAGACGAGAGCTGCCATTGAGCTCTATAGGCAAAGAAGAAGGGAAGAACATCGGCTTTTCAGCAAGAAGAAAAAAGAGCAAGAAAAGCGCGCGATCCAGGATATAGAGAGGTGCCACTCCAGGAACGATGTTCGCAAGTTTTACCAAAGTGTAAAACGTCAAAGCCAAGGATACAAGGCTCGAACAGAATCCTGTCGAGATGAACAAGGAAATATTGTAGTTGAGACACAGTCGATGCTGAGGATATGGAAGAACCACTTCTGCAGACTGTTAAACGGCGATGACGAACAACATTCCGCTGTCAGGCAGAACGAACCATTCAATATTGGCAACGACAGCGAAAACTGCCAACCACCCGACCTGAGTGAAGTGAGGATAGCAATATCTAAACTCAAGCTTAAAAAGGCCGCCGGAAATGACGGCCTTCCCGCTGAGCTCTATAAGGCCGGCGGAGATGACTTGGTAAGTAACATCCACCAACTCATAAGCCAAATCTGGTCGGATGAAAATATGCCTGAAGAATGGAACCTCAGCATCGTTTGCCCGATCCACAAAAAAGGAGACCCTCTGAACTGCGCCAACTACAGAGGCATAAGTCTCCTCAACATCGCCTACAAGATCCTATCTGCCGTAATATGTGAACGCCTGAAACCGTTTACCAACAACCTGATTGGCCCTTATCAGTGTGGTTTTAGGCCAGGAAAGTCCACAACCGATCAAATTTTCACACTTCGGCAGATCCTGGAAAAGACTCAAGAAGTCCAAATCGATACCCACCACCTATTCATCGATTTCAAAGCCGCATATGACAGCATTTATAGAGACGAACTGTACAGAGCCATGTCTAGTTTTGGTATACCGCCCAAACTCGTCCGTTTGTGTAGGATGACGATGGAGAATTCTCGCTGCTCCATCAGGGTCGGAAACGACCTCACCGACACATTCGATACCAAAAAAGGATTTAGGCAAGGCGATGCGCTGTCATGTGACTTCTTTAATCTGATTCTTGAGAGAATTGTGCAAAACTCCAAAGCCAACACCAGAGGCACAATTTTCCAAAAGTCGGTGCAACTACTAGCATACGCTGACGATATTGATATCATTGGTAGGACTCAACGTGATGTCATAGCCACGTTTGCTAGTATAGAGAAGGAAGCGGCGAAAATGGGTTTAGCAGTAAATGAGGGTAAGACTAAGTATATGCTGTCAACACGAAAGGACACACAACATCGACGAATTGGACAGAACGTCACCATTGACAGATATAACTTTGAGGTAGTACGGGACTTTGTCTACCTCGGCTCCGCTATTAACTCTGACAACAACATCTCGTCAGAAATTAAACGAAGAATTACTCTTGCCAACCGCTGTTTCTTCAGGCTAAGAAGGCAATTTAGTAGTAAAGCCCTCACTCGAACTACTAAGGAGATCCTATATAAGACCCTGATCATCCCAGTCCTGCTCTACGGCGCTGAAGCATGGACCGTATCAAAAGCGGATGAAGAAATCCTTGGTAGATTCGAGAGGAAAATTCTTCGGAAAATCTTCGGTCCCGTTTGCGTTGACGGGCTATGGAGACGAAGATTCAACCAAGAACTATACGAGCTGTACAGCGACATGCCCCTGGTCAAAAAACTCCGCATTGGACGTTTAAGATGGCTAGGACATGTAGAACGAATGGACACCAATACTCCGGCTCGCAGAGTCTTCGATTCCCAGCCAGACGTCGGACGCAGTAGAGGAAGACCTCGCCATAAGTGGCGCGCACAAGTGGAAACCGACCTCAACCAACTTGGAGTGCGCAACTGGAGGCAGTTAGCTAAGGACCGGGCTAATTGGAGAGGCATGTTGGTTGAGGCCCAGGTTCATTCCGGACTGTAGCGCCACTTAAGTAAGTAAGTAAGTATTTTTTCTTTCATTCATTTGATTCATCGGAACTTGATTCATCATTTTCTTTATGAATTAGTATTCCGTTGTATAATTTGCTGGCGTATTTATAGAATTCTATGAGGGGGTCGGTTCCTTCTGCTCTGCATTTCCTTAGGAACATATATTTGGCCATGTACCCCCCATAGAACTCTTTTTTCCGTTTTTCAACAGGAACAAGGAAACATTTTCCCGACCCCCTTTCCACGCCACCGAAAATCCATTGCCCTTCGACATGGTGCCCTCTGTGGTATTTCCTCTTGCCGAATTTCGATTCGTCAATTTCAACGGTTTTGCCAATACCACCTGTTGATCATAATACATATATATTATTAGTATTTTTTTATTAAATTTATAAAATTTGCTTACCTATGGTAGTATGGCATTTGATCATGGCATCATAAACCACTTCCCTGTGGAATGATGCCCAGTCTGTGGCAGTCTTTTGCGATATTTCTATCTCATTCATGATAAATGAGCATTGGATGTTTTTTGTCCACAGATAGGAATAATTAATAATTTGAAAAATGGTGAGATGCGATCGATGGAAAAAGGTGTTGGTTCTCATCGATAAAGTTGTGTTGCATCTCACCCGTTTTTTATGTACATTCTTATATGTACAAAAACATTTCCACGCGTACCCATCCAAAGAATTCTTTTGTGGGCGAAGCACCATTATGTGGTCGTTGGAACACTTCACATCACCGTTTTGAGTTATTACGCCCCAGCTTTGTAGTTGGCTTATTGCTTCTGGCGTAATAGCTCCTTCTTTTGTATGAAACATGCTAAAAATTTTCATTTGATTCATAGTGAAATTAATTTTTTAATATTTAATTTGTTTTATCGAAAATTTATCGCGCACTACTCTCAACGAATTGAATTCCAATGCCACTGGAATGGAATGTATTTCGTACATTGTAACGGTGATTTGAAGGAAAAGATCCGTTATTTTAACTTTCAATAAGACATCGTTACCATGCTTTAATTTTTTTCTCTAATATTGTTAAAAAAACGACATGGTTAAGATGTTTTGTTTTTAATTTTTATTATTCATTTATGATTTTTACATTTTCCATTATTTACAATTTTCTATATTTTGGGAAATAGGTATTATATTATCTTCTTTTCTGTTAATGCTGCATTTTCTTATTTACCCAGGGTACTGTTAACGCAGACAACTGTTGACTAAGGCGCCTGCCTGACGACTTTACATACCCTGAGCGGAGCAACGAAGTTGCGTGAGCGTGGACTGTCCCCAGAAAGAGAGTTGAAACCCTTTGCTCCCGCGAAGCGGGCCACCCAGGGTACTGTTAACGCAAACAACTGTTGACTAAGGCGCCTGCCTGACGACTTTACATACCCTGAGCGGAGCAACGAAGTTGCGTGAGCGTGGACTGTCCCCAGAAAGAGAGTTGAAACCCTTTTCTCCCGCGAAGCGGGCCACCCAGGGTACTGTTAACGCAAACAACTGTTGACTAAGGCGCCTGCCTGACGACTTTACATACCCTGAGCGGAGCAACGAAGTTGCGTGAGCGTGGACTGTCCCCAGAAAGAGAGTTGAAACCCTTTGCTCCCGCGAAGCGGGCCACCCAGGGTACTGTTAACGCAAACAACTGTTGACAATGGCGCCTGCCTGACGACTTTACATACCCTGAGCGGAGCAACGAAGTTGCGTGAGCGTGGACTGTCCCCAGAAAGAGAGTTGAAACCCTTTGCTCCCACGAAGCGGGCCACCCAGGGTACTGTTAACGCAAACAACTGTTGACTAAGGCGCCTGCCTGACGACTTTACATACCCTGAGCGGAGCAACGAAGTTGCGTGAGCGTGGACTGTCCCCAGAAAGAGAGTTGAAACCCTTTGCTCCCGCGAAGCGGGCCACCCAGGGTACTGTTAACGCAAACAACTGTTGACTAAGGCGCCTGCCTGACGACTTTACATACCCTGAGCGGAGCAACGAAGTTGCGTGAGCGTGGACTGTCCCCAGAAAGAGAGTTGAAACCCTTTGCTCCCGCGAAGCGGGCCACCCAGGGTACTGTTAACGCAAACAACTGTTGACAAAGGCGCCTGCCTGACGACTTTACATACTCATATATATATTTTTACATTTTTTTCTATTTTGGGAATTTTTATTTATAATTTTAATTTTTTTTATCTGGCAATGCTGCACTGGAATGTTATTCTTCGTATTTAAGCTTAGTACGCAGCTCGCGCTAAATTTTATCTTTGCTAATCTCCACTTGTTTTCTCCAATCCAAAGATAAATGCTCGCTAAATTCGTACACAGCATATAGATGAGTCAGGGAAAAGTCATACATTCGCAGATGTCAGTAATATTATTATTTTCTTTGTAAATAAAGATGTCGTCTTCCTCGAGAAATTCTTCCATCAAATATTCGTCTTCATTTTCTTCCATTTTGTTTTTATTTTTCATTAAAATTTCGCCGATTTAAATGCCTCGCACATTAATTTCGCGAGATAAATAAGTGGAGACCTGTCTTCCGCCGAGTATAACACTTTTCGTATAACACATAATATTGTTATACCCTACTTACATTTTGTGTGTCCCATCTTTATGAAGTTAAGAATTTATTTCGCGAGCTGCGTACTGCACTGATAAATTTGCTCGCTAAATTTTATCTCTGTAGAGATTTTTGTATGGGAGATAAAATTTAGCGCGAGCTGCGTACTAAGCTTTATCATTCAGCTACGTGTGAAATGTCAAAAAGTGGTTGATTTCTATAGGGATTTTTCCAATTTTCAATGTTGAATAACTTTTTAACTAATTGAGAGCGACGATTTTAAAAAATTGCTAAATTATCAGCATAAAATAGTGAGTGGAGTAAAAAAAAAAAGTGAAAAAAGGCATTTTTGCTAAAGTAAATTTGTTCCGGGTTTTTTTATTCAGTGGAATAACATTCTCAGCAGAGGGGGACATTCTCTGTCAGAAAAATCGGTTGCCATACTTTGCAGCTTGGAATAATGACGAATTCCATACATGATACATACAAAATAACCAGGTGCAGGTGTACTTTTTTAGCTAAATGGGTAAGGAGACGAATCCAACAGAATGCTGTCTCAGCATATTCCAGAAAATGGTTGGATGCTGTAGAACGAGGGCAAACTCTGATTGGCGTTAACTTAGCGATGCCCAGTCGTTGTAACTTTGACTACACATCAATTGTGTTTATTTTACCTGAAAGTGAAAAGTAACCAAAGGATACTGGTCAGAATGACTGACACGGAATATCCGGCCTGCTGTCCTTAGTTGAACACATGGGCCTGGCCCTCCAGATTGGGGGATGTGATTTGGTTTAACTACTCAATTACGTACACAAAATAACAGTGCGACGATGCAACTAAGAGCCTGAGAAAGGGCTGATGTTGTTATTAACGACCATGCTAAAAGAAAGAAGGACAAAACCGTTCTTATCTCTACCTGGGATGTGCAAACATTAAACATGAGAGGTGCAAGCGAACAACTAGCGGAAGTGCAAAAAAAAAATAGACGTTACTGCCATACAGGTAATACGATGGAATAGGGCTGGGCAAAAAAACTGTGATATCTACTACGAACGTCCAGCGCTCTCCAACAAAAGAAGACTCCACCTGGGAGACTACTTCTTCGACAACCTAGGTGACCTGATTAACATTGACATCAGGAACCTCCGCCGTTTTATTTGCAGCTCGGGTTGGTTCAACTAGGGAGACGACGCATAGGAAAAGATGTTTGATCCATGTGGTACCACAACGGACCTTCTTGGTCTAAGTGTGCACGCGTTCCGCGTGCAGCCACCTAACCTAACCTAACTACGGACCGTTTATAGTGAGCAGAAACAGCGACTATTCGTATGCGTATTTGTTATAAGTGCCAGGCTTAGGCAAGAAGTCTTATGTTTCCAAGACATTAGCGAATGCTTGTAACAAATCGCAACAAGGGAAAATTGTGCAACATAAAACTTATATGCGCTTAAGCTCTGACGAATAAAAAAGATGATATTGCGAAAGACTGCTTCTACGAGCTTCTTGATATAACTTATGGGCGACTACCGAAATACGATGTTAAAATAGTGCCGGGACATTTTAACGCAAAGGTAGGAAGAGAAGAAATCTTTAGCAGTATTGTCGGAATCGGAAAACACGACCTACACCAGACCACGTCTGACAATGGACGTCAGACGGCCAATCAAATTGATCAGATTCCGATAGACAAGCGGCTTGCATCCAGTATTTTGGATGTCCGAATCCGAGCATATCGAGAGGCTAACATCGACTCGTAGCACCACCTAGTTGCATCCGAGATTAAAATGCAAATATTCAGATCAGAAGTAGTGTGAACAAATATAAAGTCGAAAGACTGCAATCGCAAGAAACCGCCAATTCCTTAACGCGAATCGCTTAACTTCTCAACTAACACCACACCCACAGCATCGAATGTCGAAGAACAATGGCAAGGATGTCAACAAGCCATTAGATGAGCCGCAACTAATGTGCCAGGTTTCTCGTGACTACAGGAAAAAACCTTTGGTTTGATAAAGAATGCTGGCTGCAAGTGAAGACGAGAGCTTTATAAGCAAAGAAGGGGGAAGAACACCGGCTTTTCAGAAAGAAGGAAAAGAGCAAGCAAAGCACAAGATAGAGGATATAGACAGGTAACACTACAGGAATGATGAGTCAAAAGTATACGTCTCCTCAACAACCCCAACAAGAACCTATCTGCCGTAATATTTGAATGCCTGAAACCGTGTACCAAAAACCTGACCAGATTTTATCAATATGGTCTTAGGCCAGGAAAGTCCATAGCTAATCAAATTTTCCCACCACTGCAGATCCTGGAAAAAACCCAAGAAGTCCAAATCGATACCCAACGAAAGATTTAGGCAAGGCGACGATTGTGCGAAAATTCTGAACCATCATCAGAGGCACAATCATTCATTAATCGGTGCAACAACTAGCATACGCCGCAGATATTGACGTCGGACTCAACGTGATTTCATAGCTGGTGCCGTGCAATAACCCCCGCGGAATTAAGCTCCATGGGGCTAAATCCCACCCCCTTTTCGAAATGGAAATAAGTCCCGCAGCTTATTTCCTTTGTATCCATCAGGACTCGCACGCAACCCAAGCTCAAGTGAGGGGGTTGCACGGGGGCAGCATGCAAAGGACACACAACATCGACGAATTGAACATAACGTAACCATAGACTTTGTCTACCTCGGCTTTACTGTTTACTCTGACCACAACATCTCGTCAAAAAATAGTCGTAGAATTACTCTTGTCAACCACTGCTTTTTTTGGGCTAAGAAAACAATTCGGTAGTACAACCCGCACTCGAACATTGATCATCTCAGTTCTGGTCTACGGCGCTGAAACATGGACCGTATCAAAAGCGGATGAAAAAATCCTAGGTCGGTTTGAGAGAAAAATTCTTTGAAAAATATTTGGTCCCGTTTGCGTTGACGGGGTACGGAGACGACGGCTCAACCACGGGCTATACGAGCTGTACAACGACATACCCTTAGTCAAAAAAACTCCGCATTGGACGTTTAAGATATGGCTAAGATATGTAGAGCGGATGGACACCAATACTCCGTCTCGCAGAGTTTACGATTCCCAGCCAGATGTCGGACTGAGTAAAGGAAGATATCGCCTTTAGTGGCGCGCACATGTAGAAACCGACCACAACCAACTTGAAGTGCTCAACTGGAGGCAATCGTTTATCGTGTCATAGAATTCACAATTAGCGTTGAATGTCAATTTGGTTCTGTAAAACGATATCATTTTGAAAACTTGAGGGAGTAAAAAAACATGAAGGTGCAGTTCAAGCTCACGCCGTAGATTTAACGTAAAAATGCCACACTTCATAATTTCTTCGTCTTATATTGGCGCTTTCTCAGTTCTCGCATTCGGTCGATACCAGATTTTCAGGTTGATTACATTTCTCTCGATACGAGGTATCGAGTTGATTTGCGTTTTCTATGATTTCGTGTGAATTTACTAGCCATATGAGATGACATTCTTAATTAACAAGAAATAAAATGTATTCCGTGGAACAATGTTATTGCATCGTTTTAGTTTTGTATTGCTCCAGGGTCACTTCTCAGTGTCACCCGAAGGAATGTTCCAGCTGAACGTGCTGCACAAAATGTTTACCAAAAGATTTTACGTAATGCTACGCTAATGCTCCTACATAACTGAGATAACAAAGTTACAAATACCACGCTTCTAATACGTATATACAAGGTGGCGCAAAAGTAATCCTCCTACCAGAAAATGCTATAAATTTTGCGATTGGCCCCTAATGTCAGTTCTGTTTTGACATTTGTGTAGTAAACACATGCGAAATACACGTTAATAAACAATGTTACGCTACACTGCTCCAGAACGCGGAATATAGAGTTGTTCAGGACAACGTCAGTGTCAATGACAAACTGACAGCATCTGTAGGAAAACAAACACATTTGACATTTCTATGCCGGCAATTTCATTGGCAAGGGACAGGGGTTGTTTTTTGAACATTTTTAAAATTGCTTGAAAATTGTGTAAAAGTGCTAAATGAGAACAGAACAATTTATAAACAAAATAAAAATATTCAGAGTTATTGTTGTTTGTGAAAACAAGAACATAATAATCTTTACTACACGAAAACTAATCAACTTCTTTTGCACTCGGATTTATGTTCACGCTTTGCAATGGCACTGGTTATCAATTTCACTCATTTTATTTCTATTTTATAATTATACACACTCTCTTAGTTTCGTTACGTATTTATAATTTGAGTTTCACTTTGAAAAACTTATATTTTCATATATCAAAGCAAATTATCCAAAAATTAGTACTCCCGCCATATAAAATATCACATTGTTTTCCTCCAAGCGATTTTGACGTTTTAAAAAAAGAGACAACGCACTTGGGAGGGAGATAGTCTCATGAACAACTCTATTGGTGACTATTTACTTGAGCAATAATCGGTCGGTGACTTTGGCACAACGTGAATTTCGTCGCAGATTTCCTAGCCGTCCAACGCCTACTGGTGAAACACTGCGACGTTTAGCCGTTCGCCTCGAAGAGACTGGCACAACACGAGATGCTGCCAGGCGTGGCAGACCCCGGAGTAGCCGTTCTGCAGAGAATATTGCTGCTGTAGCCGAAGATGTCATGGAAGCGCCGTCGACATCGACCAATGTATGGTGTGCTGTTTTCGCTAGAGGAGTCATCGGACCTTTTTTCTTCGAAGACGTCGGGGGCCAAAAGGGTTACTGTGAATGGTGAGCGCTACAGAGCAATGATCAAGGAGTTCTTTTTGCCGCAACTTGATGAATTGGGATTGGAAAACATGTGGTTCCAAAAGGACGGTGCAACGGCACACACTGCACGTGCCACAACCGATATGCTGAAGGATGCATTTCCCGGGCGCCTAATCTCCCGTTTTGGCGATTTGCACTGGCCAGCAAGATCGCCTGATTTGACCGCTCCAGACTTCTTTTTGTGGGGCTTTTTGAAGTCGCGGGTTTATGTCAACAAGCCTCAGACTCTTGCAGCTCTTAAAGACAATATCCGTCAAGAATGTGAGGACCTATCGCCGGAAGTTTTGGCCAAAGTGATGGAAAATGCCATAAAAAGGGCTGAAATGACAATCAACGGCCATTTACATGACATCATATTCTCGATTTGATGTAAAAAAAAAATTAAAAGACCAAATAAAAATAGTCCACAAGAAGAATCAAAGTTTTTCATTTTTTTTTTTAAATTACAGCCAAAAAACATCGGAACGTTATTTTTGCGCCACCTTGTATATGATATATCCACTCCGTGCTCAACCATTGTTTTCGGATCATTAGACTCGTATTTATAACAAATTAAATCTGACGGTATTTTGTCACACAAGAAAGGTCACCCGACAATCAGTTTAACAATAGAGAATACACGTTTTTACTTCAAAAACTTAAATGCAAATTATTTTGTGTCTGTTTTAAAGTATAGCTCAGGAAAAAAAAGGGCCATAAACCATATCCATGCTTATAACTTGTATGTGAAGTATGATGGCTGAAACCGAAACCTTGCTCTAAAAATTATGGTTCTTCCTTTCTTTCAATAAATTAGGCAGATTTTTTTTTTTTTTTTATTGTTTATTTTGATTATGCTCACATATCACACACAATTCAGAATATTCACCGCATTACATTGAATTATTTCGGGATAAAATTAAGTATGCTGTGAAAAAGCAAGCCAAAATTCATTTTGACAGATACCACTACGTCTTATACATTTTCCTACATTAACTACTTCAGTTGCGTAGCAGGCGTAACAAATGTAGTTAAAAAAAAAATGTCATTTCTGCGATCTCTGAAACATAACACATAACATTCCTTTACTGCAACCCAAAGTAAAAGGCATTTATGTTCATGAATGTGTTAATTTGTCGTATGTTTATAGAACAACTATCTAACAATTTAGACCAACATCAGAAAGTCCAAATCAAAAACTCTAAAATAAGGGTATTGTAAGTTTAGTGTATGTTAACGATGACGTTTCATTAACGCCCCTACAACTGCACCACTAAATAATGCCATAAACCACCGAATTCAATCTCATTAATTTAAATTTATTTATTAAACGATTTTTTTTCATTTCGTTCCCATTTTTTCTCGATCATTTTTTTGAGTTAAGCTTAGTACGCAGCTCGCGCTAAATTTTATCTCCCATACAAAAATCTCTACAGGGATAAAATTTAGCGAGCAAATTTATCAGTGCAGTACGCATCTCGCGAGATAAATTCTTAACTTCACAAAGTGGGACACACAAAATGTAGGTAGGGTATAACAATATTATGTGTTATACGAAAAGTGTTATACTCGGCGGATGAAAGGTCTCCACTTATTTATCTCGCGAAATTAATGTGCGGGGCATTTAAATCGGCGAAATTTTAATAAAAAATTAAAACAAAATGTAAGAAAATGAAGAATAATATTTGACGGAAGGAATTCTCGAGGAAGACGACATCTTTATTAACAAAGAAAATATTAATATTACTGACATCTGCGAATGTATGACATTTCCCCGACTCATCTATACGCTGTGTACGAATTTAGCGAGCATTTATCTTTGGATTGGAGAAAACAAGTGGAGATAAAATTTAGCGTGAGCTGCGTACTAAGCTTTAAGTGTGATGCGTGAAAGTGACTCATTAAATGTCAAAAAAGCGTTTCAAATGTTATCAACGTTGACGTTGCATGAATACCGTTAATATATAACCCTCTATACAACCAACTATTATATCAATATAACAGTTAAATATCTAGCTAAACACACCCATTCCAACCCAAAAGTTTTTAAGTCAAACAGTTCTAATTTTTGTTTTGATTACTTGTCATGTCAACACTTGTCCATTAATATTCTCAACATTCCTCTGCGGAAAAAATGTTTTAAATTTCGCACCTCCTGTGTAAATATTGTTACAATTTAAACAATCACCGAATCGGTGAGTTTTATTGAACAAATCGAGACCCTAAATCAATTGAATATTCCCATGTGTAGATAAAAACAACCACCTCAACATGCTACCGGGCATAGGAGTTTTCGGAACTGGAGCCGTAGCCAAGGTGCTTGTACCTCTGCTGCGTGAGAAGGGCTTTCAAATTAAAGCAATCTGGGGTCGCACTCTCAAGGAGGCCGAAGAAACTGCACGCGAACAACAAATTCCCTTTTTTACAAACAAAATTGACGACGTCTTGTTGAAGAAGGACGTCGACTTGGTATTTATCATTTGCCAACCCTACCTGCATTCGGAGATCTCCGTCAAGGCGCTGGGAATTGGTAAGCATGTCGTCTGCGACAAACCGATGGGCCTTAGTCAAGCGGACGCAATGAAAATGGTTCGGGCATCGCAGTACTATCCCACGTTGATCTCGCTGGTCAATCATTCGTTGCGCTTTCTGCCAGCAATCACTAACATGAAACGGGCTCTACAGGAGGAACTCATCGGTCCAATGAGTGAAATTACTCTGATTGATGTTCGTGTTCAGATGGGCTCTCTATTTCCGGATAAATTCGATTGGATGTGCGATGCGGCAATGGGCGGCGGTGCTCTTAATCTAGTTGGCAGTCATGTTGTAGATCTGGTGAGTTTTCTGCTGAATCAACGAGCGATTAGGGTTCACGGTTTGGTGAAGGCTTACACGAAGACAACGCCATCGGTGAATGGCATTCGACACATCTCTGCTCCGGATTTTTGTAATTTCCAAATGGAACTGGAGGGTGGGGCACTGGTTACTGTGTCTCTACACAGCCACATGGTTTCATCGAATTCATTTGTACAGGAGATTCTAGTCTGCGGAAAGAATGGGCATTTGGTGGTGCGTGGAGGGGATTTGTTTGCGCTTCGCTCAAGGACAGAGCACCAACTTAAGGAGGAGGCTATCTATGTTGACGTTCAAGATTTGCATTTCTCGACGTCTGACTCGCTGCTTCCCAGGCCGTATATCAAGGGATTATGCAAGATGGTGGGCGCGCTTAAAGAGGCCTTTGCACAGAAGGAGTCATCGTGGGTTAAGGAGCCTGTACAGGCAGCAGCAACCTTCGAAGACGGGCTCTACGTACAGGCGGTGCTAGAGGCTATTCGCAAGTCGAGTGAGAGTCGCACTTGGCAACGGGTGTCGATCTGCTCTGACTCGCCCACAAATCATGACCACATCATGCGATTCGCCCGGATGGCTGCAATGTAGACAAGTAATCTTAAACTTACTAACTTGACTTTTATTATCTGACGAACTAATTGTATTACTAAAGCATTTATGGTACTAGGTGTAGCACATACTAATAAACTTATGGTTAACCCACGATATGGTGCATTTTTGGATAATGGCAGCGGATGGTATTTGTAAATATTAATTTATTTCCGTAGCAAACATATACATTCCAAGCTTAAAGTGTAAAATTGTGAGGAGGGTCTCCAGTTCATGCTTCGACAAGAACCTTTTTGGGCTTTTCTTTGACTTTTTCTGGTTTGTCTTCGATTGGTTCGTCTTCAGGTACCTCGGGCAGCTCAATGTGTTCGTCTTTCACTTGTTCCGCTTCTTCAGCGCTCACCAGACTATCCAATTCAGCAAGTACATCTTCCTCGTCCTGTTCCGTCAGTACGCCAGACAATATCGAATCGATTTCCTGTTGTTTTTCAGCGCCTTCTCGCGTCTCGTCCATAATCTGTTCGATTTCACTGATGTTCATCATTTCGTTAGCCTTTTTCAGAGCTTCGTTGCCCAATTTGAGTTTGTTAACAATTTCCGATTCGATTTGAGCGAATTCAATATCTGCGGCAAGTTTTTCAATATTCTCCAGCTGTACATCTGTGTTTTCCAGAAGTTTCTCTTGGTACTTCTTCTTTCGCAGAAGCAGTTTTGCTCGTCTGAAATGGAGAAAATACATTAGGACACCCCATGCTACTGATAGCATCAACCATTTTCCTACTCTTTTCGGCCCATTTGTAGACATTTTTTCGCCAGTTCACGATCCTTTTCAAGGTTCAATTCAATTCGTTTTTGATACTGTTTGAGGCGATCTCTTTGTTGTTTTAATTGCTGAAAATTAATGAATCAATATTGTGACATTTTTGTTATTTGTGTTGTATACGTACCAATACCGCTCGGTCCTGGTCTGTTACCCTACTTTGTGGTTTCTTGGATTTTCCAAAGAGAGCCCCCATTCTTTACGTATTTCCTTGTTTTGAAGAATTTTTTTTTCTCAACAGAATATAGATAAGAGGCGATTGCTCATTATTTACCTTTTTTTCTTTGTCAATTTTGACAGCTCAACTGTTGCAAGAGGTTCTGTTTGATTTGAAAATTTTGAATGTGTCTTGTTAATTACAGGGTGACGACAACATTATATTGATAAGAATAATTGTAGTTGTTTCAATAAATTTTACGTGTTATTTTATATCCATTTTTGGAATTTATATCAATCAGTAAAATTCCACTAGAAAAAATGATCAAATCTGTGTCAAAAAGGTAAAACATCTTATGTCGATTCGTCACACTTTTCAAGAGAGTCTTTTCAAGAGGGCGGCAAGAGGGAGTAATAATGACTTAAGCTATAATGCAAACAGTTACAACTTCTTCATTTTTTTAAATTTTCTCGTTTGGAATGGTTTGATTATTGGAGCAGGGAAAGCGCATTCCATATAAAGTTAAACCGGTAAAACAACTTAAGTCGACTTATAGTGCTTACACACCGAATCATAAACTGAGTTTTTGGCAAAAAGTTTACGTAAACCACTGGATGCTTTCACACCGACTCTGACCAGGTTTTGTTTGACATTCAATCAGCTGTGAATTGTGATACTAGCTGCAACATTTGTGTGTGAAAATATTGTAATTGAATAATAAATGAATTCTAATAGAATCAAACTAATATTAGCATTTGATGTTCAAAATGAAACAAATCTAAAGATTTTGACAACAGTTTTTGACTCTCAAGCCCGCCGCTTGTTTTGTTTTTATTACATCTAGTGTGTAAATTTCTGAAAAAAAACATTTGTTTTGACAGCGAGTTCATCAGCTGTTTTGTGGGACGTGTGGAACACGTGTAGAATGTATGAAAAGGTGTGTTCTTTCCAACAACTTGCAACGTGATGACGTCAGCGAAGTGGTTATGAGAAGGTTACGTCGTAACCTACTGGGTTTTGAGAACTGACAATGTATGGAAAAACTCGGTTTTCGATGAAGGTTTCAGGTGTTTTTGCGAAAACTCAGTTTATGATTCGGTGTGTAAGCACTATTAAGATGTTTTACCTTTTTAACACAGAAATACTAATGGTGCCTGCATTTATTGTGAATGTTCTGAGATGTGGAACAGTGTTTTTTTCGTAAGGGCTCAGTTATAGCTATCACTGAACAACTTCATTGGAAAACAAAACATGATGGAATTGAATTTTTACCTCCATAGCTGCTTATAGGAATCGTAGGAAAATTCAGTTTCATTTCGGTGGAACGACAAACATTACTTCACAGAAATAAATCATGATCAGTGAAAAATAAAAAGTGATTTTCTGAGATAACTAAAATTTTAAATTAAAATATGTTTGGACAATCATGTTCTAAAATTCAGAAGCTTTGTTTTGACACCAACTCGCCAATGATTGAATTTATAAAAAACCGCAAGAAGTAAAAGAAAATTTCCAATGATGTTTTTCAATCACCCCTATCGTGGAATACGGATTATTTGAGATTCACTTCACATACTCGATTCACTTTCACTTTCCATATACATCGTAGAATCCGCCGGGGATACTCCCTATCGACAGGTAATTTCAATTGAAAGTTGGTCGGTAAATTAGCAGTTTTGCATTAAATGACAACAGAGAAAGAGCAAAGCAATACTCATTTTACGAAAATCAAATTAATTAATTTATACGAAAATCAATAAAATGCATAGTATAGCCTTATATTTAAATATATTTAACAATGTGGAAAGAGCTTCTTATGACAGAAAAATGCGTGCACATTTAAGAGGAACTGCAAAAGACATAATGGAACTTTCGGATTCGACGTGAGTTTTCTGAAAAACAATTGGTGTTCAAATTTTTATTAGCATTTATTTATTTCATAGACTTACTAAGTGGTTTCGTTTGAATAAAGCAGCATTTTCATATGTTTTGAGTGTTTTAAAGACGGAGCTTAATCCTAACTCGAAGACATTTTCTCTATCTCCAAAAGTTAAGTTAGCAGCTTGCTTACGGTTCTTTGCTGAGGGGGACTATCAGTATGGTACTGGTAAGGACTATAATGCATGCATTGCTCAATCAACATTTTTTGAAGTCATAAAGCAAGTGCTGGAGAATCTAGAGAGGAAACTGATTTCCAGATTTGCGACCGCAGTGGATTAGGTGTGTAGACGCATCAAACCCTCGCTCCAACGCAGCGATGTCAATACCTTCTTTTCTGAGAAGTATAATACTGGAGACAGAAATACTAGAATTCTAGGAAATGTCAACGGCAACACTGCAAGGGAAAAATCCCAAAAACTGATCGAGGGAATAAATGAGAGACAGTCGTCGTCTACGGGTTTTTTGAAGAGGATAAGTCGCCTTCTGCGCAATATAATTTCGATTTGTACTTTTATTAAATTGAATAAATATTGTTTTTTTAAGTTTATAAGATTTTGGTTCATCTTGACAGAATCAGAAGTGGGATCATCCCAAAATAAAAGATTACAAAATTAATTTTCATAAGAAATCCATGAGGGAAACCATTTTTTTTGGTGCGACGACAACGAAAAATTTTCTTAAAAAAAACGAGGCAGAGATAGACTTAACGAGCCCGAATGAATGAACGCGAACGTTTAAAACGGAAGACGCAGAGATAGACTCACGAGCCACAAAACTAAATAAACGAAAGAGACAGGGTCACACTCCAACGTGTCTCAAAACGGAAAATTAAATAAATCAAAAAAAAAAACAAAATAAACAAATTGAACGAAAACGCTTAAACGAAAGAGGTAGAGATAGACTCACGAGCCTCGAAACTGTGCAAACGAAAGAGACAGGGTACATTCAAACGAGTCTCAAACGGAGAGTAAATAACTAAAACGAAAAAAACAAACGTACTGCGATGTTGGAAAAAGTCTAGACAGGGAAAAAAATAACAACGGAAAAGTAGACGAGAGTAACAGGATGATTAAATTGGAAAGTTTAAAAGTTGCCCAGTTAAATTCCCTTTTGCAAACGAAAGGCCAAACGAGAATTGGCAATAAAGCGCAAAAAGTGGCAAAATTGGTCGAGATATATGGTTCCGACGAAGTGGATTCGGAAGAATTAGAGAGGAGTGAGATGGCGGTTGCAGAATCGTTGCAAACACAAATGGACGATTTGAAGAGTACGATGACAAATCTGGCGGAAATTGTAGGTGATTTGGCTGTGGGTATGAGAAACGTCGACCTCACGGCTACACAACATTTGCAGACGAACACTGGCAGCCAAGAGAGCCAACCTACTCTTCCGAACAGAGCGCCGTCTAATGCAACGTCACATGGCTCAGGATTCACGGAAGCTTCAATTTATGGAACGCCACTTTCAACCCCAATGCGTTTCCCAAACAGCACACACGATGTCATCGGAATCCTCCCTGACTTCGATCCAATGAAACGGAATCTATCATCCCAACAATTCATCTACAAAGTAGAAGAACTGCGTTGCTTATATTCGTGGAGTGATGAAATGATTCTATTTGCGGTGCAACACAAGCTTAAAGGATTAGCGAAGAATTGGATTGATGCACTGCCGGTATTCAAAACGTGGTCGGATTTTACCAGTGCTCTCCTTAACGATTTTCCTAGCTCAATCAACATAGCAGAAATACACCGAGAACTAATGAAACGCAAACGTAAGCCAGGAGAGTCATTGGTTGAATTTTACTACGCAATGCTGACGATTGGAAGACGAGGTAAGTTGGATGATCTTTCTCTTAACTCATACATAATTAATGGTGTGAATGATCCCAACATTACACGAACGCTTTTGGCTATGAATTTCCGGACGTGCAACGACCTTTTGAGATCGTTAGATAATATGTCAACAACAGTTCCTGTCTTTCCGTCGAAAGGTATACCAACATGCGGGCCTGCTGAAGCAGAAGAACGTAAGCCAGAGATAGGACGAGCTGCAAACTTCCAAAGAAACATCAAATGCTATAACTGTAATGAGATGGGGCATATATCATCTAAGTGTCCCCAACCACCAAGGAAGGCACGATGCACGATTTGCAACAAAGTAGGCCATGAGTCGAAAAGTTGTCGTGCAAACAAGTCAACAATCGCCACGGTTGAGCAGGATAAGGTAGTTGCGGAATTGATTCCTCCCATCATGAAGGATGTTATTTTCTCTGGACAAAAACATTCAGCATTTGTTGACACGGGAAGTGATCACTCACTTATCAACGAATCAACATCTCCAAAAGGGTTGGTACGGAAAGAATCTGCGAAGCAATTTAAAGGATTTGGAGGGTCCATCGTTGAATCAAGGGAAGCCATTGAGGTGGTTCTAATGATGGATAACAAAGAACTGCACGTAACGTTTCAAATCGTGCCAGATGAGTTTCTACCTCAAGGGTTACTTTTGGGTCGCGATGTGCTCTGTCAGAAAAATCATCGCATTATCCTCGAAGCTGGAGTTTTACAGATTCAATCCAAAACATCAGAGAAGCCCAACATTGGTGACCAGTTGGATGTGAGGCAGCGTAAGGAGGTGTTAGATCTAATCTCCAGATTCGAAGATTGTTTTGGTGAGGATCTTTCTCAACTGGGTCGATGCAACACGAAGACCATGAAGATTGAGGTAACGACAAACAGCCCTATAGTAGGAAAACGATACCAGGTTCCATTTGCCCTAAGGGAGAAACTGACTGCGATCACTGACAATCTTCTGAAGCACAATATTATTCGTCCAAGTAAGTCGCCGCATGCAGCGTCGGTGGTATTAGTTCCAAAATCGAACGGAGAGAGTCGAATGTGCATTGACTATCGTGCACTAAATGCAGTTACGGTGAAGAAACAGTGTGTGATGCCAGTGGTGGAGGAACAGCTATCACAACTAGCGGGCAACAAGATCTTCTCTACGTTGGACATGACAGCGGGGTACTACCAGATACCTTTGGAAGAAGAAAGTAAAGAACTTACGGCATTCCTAACTCCAGATGGGTTGTTTGAACACAACGTTATGCCATTTGGTTTAGTTAATGCGCCAATGGTTTTCCAAGAGGTAATACAAGAATTAGTTAAGAATCTTTCATGCCGCAAAAATGTGGTAAATTACGTGGACGAACTGATCATAGCATCCGATACTTTTGACGAGGACATGAAGGTGTTGCAGGAAGTGTTGGAAGCAATGTCACGGGCTGGGCTTACGCTAAGACCATCAAAGTGTGCTCTCATGGCCACGACAGTTAATTTTCTGGGTCACGTCATTGGTCCCGAAGGCATACGGCCAGGTGAAAATAAAACGAGGTGTATTGAGGAGTTTCCAAGACCAACGAACGCAACCGAGGTGCGTCAATTCCTTGGAGTCACGGGGTTCTTCCGCAAATTTGTCCATGAGTATTCTCGCATCTCTCAGCCGCTTACAAAACTTCTTAAAAAGAACATCAATTTCCAGTGGGAACATGAACAACAGGAAGCGTTCGTACGTCTTAAGACTGCCATCATTAGGGAACCAGTTCTCACACTTTTCGATACAAAGAAAGAGCACGAAGTGCACACTGATGCATGTTCTATCGGACTCTCTGGAATTTTGATGCAACGAGAATCAGATGGATTCAAACCAGTTTCTTACTTCAGTCGTCAATGCAGTGATTCCGAAAGTAAATTTGCCAGTCACGAATTGGAAATTTTGGCTATTGTGGAAACTTTGGAGCGATACAGGATTTATTTATTGGGTACGAGATTTCGAGTTATCACTGATTGCAACGCGATTGTGACAACAAAGAAGACATCACCTTTACCACCACACATAGCAAGATGGTGGTTACGATTACAAGAATTTGACTTCGAGTGTATGCACCGACCAGGGGTACGTATGCAACATGTTGATGGGATGAGCCGGATACCAACTCTACCACCAAAAGAGCCAACAACAGTGGCGGACCATGTCTTGAAAATATGTACCTTGGATGACAACTGGATACTATCTATGCAAATGCAGGATAAAAAACTCGCGGATATCATCAAAATTCTCAAAGGGGGAACATCTGACCCAACGACAAAACAGGTACAAAAGGATTACGTTATGCAGGACGGACGTTTACATCGCACAGTTGAGGGAAAAGAAAAGTTGGTAATCCCAGAGCTGGTAAGATGGCGAATTACTAGAGCATGTCATGACGAAGCTGGACATTTTGGGATTGAGAAAACAATCCAACGTATTACGAAGCATTTTTGGTTTTCCAGAATAAGGCGATATGTGAAGTCGTACATTGCGGCTTGTCCAGAATGTTGTTTGAACAAAGTTAAAGGTGGTAAGACTGAAAGTCAGTTCCACGTAATGGAGGTTATGCCTATTCCTTTCCGAAGTATCAACATCGACCATTTGGGTCCATTCACAAAAAGCAAAAGAGGTAACCAATACATTATTGTTGTTGTTTGTTCTTTCAGCAAGTACGTTATCCTCAAAGCTGTGAGGAACACGAAGACGTCACCAGTCATTAGTTTGTTGAATGAAATAATGTCAATTTTTGGTCAACCGCTACGGATCACTTCAGACAGAGGCACGGCATACACTTCTCGGGAATTCAGTAACTTTATCACACACCACGGCTTACAGCACATCAAAACAGCTGTACGCACTCCAAGAGCTAATGGCCAAGCCGAAAGGGTGAATAAAACTGTACTAGCTACACTCAAGTGTTCAACCAAAACCGACAGGGATTGGGACTCAGCATTGCCGGAAATTCAATGGAACCTTAATTCACAGCCGAACTCGACAACGAAGTACTGCCCAAATGAACTGGTTTTTAACTTCAATCTCAGAGATGTCAGTCAAAATCGGTTAATTCAAGCAGTACATGATGACTCACCAGATAAATTTGAAGATGTTATGGCTAAAAGGCAAAACGCAGCTTCCAGTATCTTGGAAGAAAGATACAAATGGAAGGAACGGTACGACAAAAGACATCAGACGCCGTATATATATTCGGAAGGTGATCTCATCGTTATTGATCACGTTCCTCAAGCAACAGGAGATTCCCATAAACTTGACCCAAAATACAAGGGTCCATATATCATCACGAAGGCTTTGAACCACGACAGATACATCGTTGAGGATCTTCCAGACCATCAATTGAAGCAAAAGCGCTACAGCAATGTCATCTCGAGCGACCATATGAAGCCATGGTGTAGACTCAGTCCTGATATAGATGTTTACCAAAGCGGACCAGAACCGGAAGATGAAGATTCGTCCAATGGGGACGAAATGTCAGGAGAGGCCGAGCTGTCAACGGCAACACTGCAAGGGAAAAATCCCAAAAACTGATCGAGGGAATAAATGAGAGACAGTCGTCGTCTACGGGTTTTTTGAAGAGGATAAGTCGCCTTCTGCGCAATATAATTTCGATTTGTACTTTTATTAAATTGAATAAATATTGTTTTTTTAAGTTTATAAGATTTTGGTTCATCTTGACAGAAAGTTAATTCGACTTATCTACTTTTTTATCACTAATATGGCGTTTCTTTTCATTAGCTGATTCAGGGTACGCAAATCTTCCTTGGCTTCTGACGCCATTTCGATCAGTGGTTTTGAATTCTCCAGAGAGCGAATTTAACGAACAACATAGCAAAGGACGGAATATTATAGGAAGGACAATTGGAGTCTTAAAAAACCGATTTCGTTGTTTAATGGGAGTTAGGGCAATGCACTATGAGCCTAAAAAAGCAGCACAAATTATAAATGTTTGCTGTGTTCTGCATAATATTTGTATGTACTTCAACACATTTTGGGATGAACCAGAAGAAATGGAAAATGAAGATGTGGACCAAGATAAAGACAAAAACGACAATTATACACATTCATCACAAACACAGTATGCGAACAGAGCAGCTGATATTAGACTCGAAATTATGAGATCTTTGTAATTTCATATATTAAGAAATATGTGTGCTTTTTATTTTCATTGACTTCAATTTCATAATGATCACATTGTATGAGCATAGAACACTAAAAATAAAATAAATAAAATGTAATTAAAAAAAAGTGCTACTGTTACAGTAGATTTGCATAGTTCAGTCATTGATTGAGATATTTGAGATCTACCGCCTTTCTCTCGATGTCCAATTCTAATTGCGGCTGTTTCACTCTTAGTTTTTCTCTTGCAATTCGTTCAATTTCTTTATGATGCCGAATATTTTCATTAATTTGCATCTTTTTTGGTCATGTATTCTGTCTATGGACCTATAAACCTTCTTCATGTTGTTGTTCAACTCCTTAGCATTCTCCTTTTGCTCGTACATTGCACTTTTTACTGCTTTGTAAAATTCTTCTTGCAAATTTATCTGCCTTTCAAGAAGAACTTTTGGGTCTGTGCATTTAGCTTTCTGCCTTACATTTGAAGTGGAAGATGCAGGCTCAGAGTTATCGAGAAACTCTTCATCCTCAGAAATTCCTTCTTCCAAGATTATTTCGTCAGACTTTGGTCGTTTTTTTTTTAATGTCCGTCCGCAATGTGTTTGTTGGTATGCCAAATAAAAAAACATTCTGATTCCTTTAGCCGATTCTCTGAGTTGAATTAACTCGATAACCTAGTCTTCATCGGCAGTAAATGTCACAATTTTGTTTGGGCCACCACCTGTACCTTTCATTTCTTTTTTTATTGACAGAAAGCTTCTTTTTTAAATTAGACTTGTGGTCACTCCAAACCTAAAAGAAATGTTTAATTTTTGTTCAGATAACAATGTACTCTTAATGCAAAATATTTTACTTTTTTCAACTCCGATACTTCCTTTGTTGGCGGTGCTAAGCTGTTCAGCTTGTGCCTAAGGTCATCCCAGAACTGTCTAACTTCCTCAGGTGGTCGCTTACAATCGTTTTTTGCTATGTCGGGACTGAGCTTCATTGCATTAAGCAGTTCCCGGAATTGATCACGGTTAGTTATTTTCTTGCAATATAAAAGCATTGTATGGAAATGTACATATTTGTTTTTGTAATCTTAAAACACTAAGTTGTGTTTTGTCCTTTTACCCTTTATTTATAAAAAAAAGAAATCTGTTTGCTCATTATGTACTTACAACATTTTAAGAAAATCGCAACGAAGACGCACAACAAAGTAAAGGATACGCAATGAACCAGCTGCGTATTTTAAATGTCAAAGTTTGTATGGGGAGTTTCACTTCGTACGTTTTCTACGATGGTGTTATACGCATTCACTTTACCGACTGGCGAATCTTTCACTTCAAATGTATTCTACGATGCAAAGTATTGAATTTGAGTGAAACGTTCCCCTCGTCGTATTCCACGATAGGGGTGAATGATGGCTATAACTGGGCCCAAAGGGCTTGTTTTTACATTTTCGGCTGCATCCGAGTTCTTTTTGTTAATTCGCAAACAAACCCTTTCTTCGTGAAGATAATACCTACATTAGTTTATATAAACGTTTATTATTAAGAAAGAGAATGCCTGTGACATATACTACGGACCGTGCTATAGTGAACATAAACAGCGTTTTATGAACAGTGGATTTGTTATAAGTGCCAGACAAAAAATTGTATCTTTAGCTAACGCTATGTAACAATCCACATCAATTCCAAATTCCTCAACTTAAGCCTTGTATGCGCTCATGCTCCGACGGAGGAAAAAGATGATGTTGCCAAAGACTGTTTCGACGAGTTCCTGGACAAAGCAACTACCAAATTATTATGTTAAAATCGTGCTGGTACATTTTAAAGCAGAGGTGGGAAAAGATAATATCTTTAGCAGTATTGTCGGAAAACACAGCCTTCACGACAACACGTCAAGCAACGGCTAATTGACTTAGCTGCGAAACGAAATGCCACTATAGTACATGGTTTCCTCACCTCGATTTTCTTAAAGTGACATGGTGATCACCGGATCAACGAACGAGCAATCAAATTTATCACACTGCAATGTCTACATCCATTATTTTGGATGTCCGAACATTCCGAAGGACTATTACCGAGTCAGACCATTACCATGTTACTACCAATGTAAGTATCCGGATATCCACCGTTCTGAAAACATTCGAAATGTCGAAAGATTTCAATCGCAAGAGGCCGCCAAGTCCTTCGCAGAACGAGTATCCCTTAACCTCTCGATTAGCACCAATACCACCAGCACCTAATATCGAAGAACAACAGAAACGATGCCAACAAGCCATTAGATAAGCCCAATTGATGTGGAAGGCTTCTCGCACCCACCAGCACGAAAGCTTGGTTTGAAGAGTGCCGACAGACGCTCGCAGCCAAGAACGATGCCTCTAATGCCATGAGCTGCAGGTAAAGACGAGAGCTATCATTGAGCTCTATAGGCAAAGAAGAAGGGATGAACATCGACTTTTTTAGAAAGAAGAAAAAATAACAAGAAAGTCGCTCAATTGAGGATATAGAGAGGTGCCCCTACAGGAATGGCGTTTACACGATTTACAAAAGTATAAAACGTCAAATCCTGTCGGGATAAACAAGGAAATATAGTAGTTGAGACATAGTCGATGCTGAGGATATGGAAGTACCACTTCAGCAAACTGTTAAGCGGAATTGGCGAACAATCTCTCGCTGTCAAGAAGAACGAACCATTCAATCTTGGCGACGAAAGCGAAAACTACCAACCACCCAATCTAACTGACGAGGATAGCAATATCTAAACTTAAGATGAACATGGCTGCCGGAAATTAAGGGCTTCCCACGAAGCTAAAGCCGGCGGAGATGATTTGGTAAGTAACATTCACCAACTTAAGAGCAAAATTTGGTCGAATGAAAGTATGCCTGAATAATGGAACCTCAGCATCGTTAGCCCGATCTACAAAAACTACAGAGGCATACGTCTCTTCAACATCGCCTACAACATCCAATCTGTCGTACCATGTGGACGGCTGAAAACGTTTACCAACAGTAGCAGTGTGGTTTTAGGCCAGGAAAGTTCACAACAGATCAAATATTCACACTTCGGCAGATCCACCACGTATCATCGATTTCAAAGCCGAATACGACAGCATTTATAGAGGCGAACTATAATTCTTTTGGTATACCGCCCAAGCTCTTATGTCTGTGCAGGATGACGATGGAGAATTCTCGCTGCTTCATTAGGGTCGGAAACGGCCTCATCGACACATTAGATACCAAAAAAAATGATTTATGCACGGTGACACACTGTCATGTGACTTCTTTAACATCATTCTTGAGTAGATTGTACAAAACACAGGCACAACCTTCCATATATTTGTGCAACTACTAGCATACGTCAACTATATTCACATAATCGGTCGGGCTCAACGCGCTGTCATAGCCACGTTTGTAAGTATGGAGAATGAAGATCCAATAATGGGTTTAGCAGTATATGAATGTAAGACCAAGTATATGATGTCAACACGAAATGACATCGAAGAATTGGACAGAACATCACCATTGACAGATATAACTTTGAGGCAGTACGGGACTTTGTCTACCTAAGCTCCGCTATTAACTCTGACAACAACACCTCGTCAAAAATTAAACGAAGAATAATTCTTGCAATTAGTATTAAAGGCCTCACTCGAACTACTAAGGAGATCCAATATAAGAACCTGATCATCACAGTCCTGCTCATGGACCATATCAAAAGCGTTTGGGAAGACAGATCTTCAAAAAATCCATCCAGCTACTTGGATACGCCGATGATATCGATATCATTGGTGGTTCCCATCGTGCCCTTGTAGAAGCATTTACTGAAACTGAGAAACAGGCGAAAGGCGTTGGTCTTTTATTTAGGGAGAACAAGACATAGTATTAGCTTTCAACAACAAAGTGCTGTCGACGCACAACCATAGGCAAAATTTTACTGTTAACCATCATAATAAGAGTTCATCTACCTCGGGGTCAACATCAATGCCACGAATGACTTCTGGTCTCAGGAAACCGATGCTTTGTTGGATCAAAACTATTAATCCGAAATGTTTTCTCTCCCGCCCCTGTCCTGTCAGTCCTACTTTACAGCAAATCAGCGATGGACGAGAGCAAAGTGCTGAGACTGAATAACTGTAAATAACGTGCGCAGGATCAAAGAGGATAGAAGACTGCACTGTCTCAAGAGACCCTCAACGGGTTGGAAACCCGTTAAGTAATGACTCTAAAGAATTAAAATCAATTTTAATGGTCGATTATAGTAGTAATGACTCCATCAATCGGAGAACAGATCGAAATTGCTCGATTTAAATTTATTAAACTCATCAATAGCTGAGTAAACATTTACCCCCGTATTAATAAACGCTGATTAGCTAATCAATGGCTAGCTTGACAGTTCTCCCCATAAGAAATACTCGCGCAAATGTCAAAAGTTAATCACTGATTAGCTAATCAGCGTTTATTAATAAGGGGTTAGGGTAGAGTTAGAGTAAATATCAAAGAGAGTCTTATTCATCTAACAAAGCAGCACCAAAACCCTTTTTGTTACAGAACAAGCAAACGATCGAATGAACTTACAGAAGACATATTTCCACCAATATGCAGAGAGTCAATAAACGAGTGCAAGCATTATCTTTACTGAGAACTTAGTAAAGATCTCTGACCAAGCTGCATTCGTCACAGTTGGAATGGGTCGGTACGAAATTTAAATTTAAAAAAAAGTCGATAATTATATTGTTGAATCTAGAAACTGATAACTCGAAAATTATCAGTCGCCTGATTCAGTTAATAATAGTGAATCATCACTGTCAATATATCTTACTAAAGTAAAGGGAATTACCCTATATAAATGCGAGATTTCGCATTATGTCTATCATACAGGCAATGTTTCCTCTGAAGTAATTTACAAAAAGAGAACTCGTCCCACATAACGTTTAACACACAAAAAAATTGAAAGAAAATATTTTGTTCAATATTTATTTTCAATATTAGTTATTGCTGAACTTATATCATTGAGTCTGAATAACTAACTATAAGTGTTTTTGACATTCTTCCAAAAAGCCATTCGTTTCTCGTTTGGATTCTTAACCATTTTCTGATGTTCATCGATGATAAACGTGTTCACTACAAAGTTGTCCTTGTCACCAATTTTCGACACTGGTTCCCAAGTGCAATCGATTAATTGCTCGCCTCTGTCCCGAGTTGGGTCACTATATTTTGCTAAATTTGTCCACAACTTGCACATAATTTTGACCATTTTGGTTGCTGCCTCCCCCCATGGTTCTGGCGCCAAAGTCGATTGAAAGACATAAAACATATCGTCCGCATGGCAGGCACCTTTTATATTCTTCATTCGACAGATTTTATTCTTATAAATGTTCAATGCTCCGTCGTAGTCAAAACGATACACGAACAGTGGTGACTTATGCTGTTTCTTCGAATGAATCTCAGCCGCCTCATATGCGTGGACATTGAAGGAGATGTCACTCATAAGATCCACGAATTGATTTAGCGTTCTTTTACTCAAATTTTCACCTTTAAAGTAAAATTGTTTAATCGAGTTGGCGAACTCGTAGCTCCGTGGGTCATTCTTTTTCAAGTTCAGGAATTGTGGAATCAGTTTTCGAAAATCGTTGTAATTTTCGATTCGGTTGACAATACTAGGAAGTGCCACAATTGCCTCTGCTGAGGTGTAACCCAATATCACCGGGATGTCGATTGAATTTTCGTCACTCAGTGCATCTAGTGGTGATTTCGTGACCACAGCTTCGGGGCTTTCTTTTTCAACTACTGGACAGATTGTAACTGGTCTTTGCATAAAGGCGTCTTCTATTGTGGGCGGGCCAAGTCCACGTTTGACAAACTCATTGGCATCTTTATAACTTTGCAAGAACTTTACCATTTCAAATGGATCATCAGAAGTGCAGCCCATCGATTTGGCCATTTTCTTCGCCTTAATGGATGATTTATCATCAATAGCCCACAACATGTTGCTTAAGCCACTTTGGAGAATTGCTTTGTGAAATAGTTTCCTGGAACTTTCCGACAGAAGATGATAATGGGCCATAGCTGATCCTGCACTGTCACCGAATAGGGTGACGTTGTTTGGATCTCCATTGAATTGGGATATATTTTCCTTTACCCATTGCATTGCAAGTCGCTGATCTTTGAGGGCAGCATTTCCCGGAATATCCCCTTCAGGTAAAGCCAGGAATCCTAGCACCCCCAGTCGATAGTTTAGGGTGACTACAACTACATCCTCTTGCATCAAATAAAGCGGATTATAGCTGAAAGAAGATCCACTTAGAAATACAGACCAAAGGAGGAATTGGTTTAACTTACAAATTACTATTGCCACTGCCTAACACGAATCCACCTCCATGAAGGTACACCATCACTGGTAAAGGTTCTGCAGATTCTGTCTTTGGTGTATAAACATTCAAGAAGAGACAATCCTCCGAACCAATCAGCTTGTCGGTAAGTACATCCGTCTGTAAGGAAATGTTGCCCTCCTTGGTGCAGTCTATCTCGGGCGTAGAAAAACTCTCCAATGGAACTGGTGCCTAATTGAAAACCCCTCTCTAAATAAAAATGAGCCCTTCGAGTTTTGTTTTAACGAACTCACTATAAACCTCAAATCTTCTAATGGAGGTACAGCGTACGGTATTCCTTGAAAATAATTATATTGTCCTCCATTGGGAAGACGGCCTTCACCACCGATCACGGTGCCCTGCTTAACTTTGACTTTAATATCAGAAGTCATTCTGAATCGGGATCAAAACTATTACTGCGCTAAAATTAATGGCGTACGACACTCTATATAATGAGAGGCTCTTTAATTTTCTTGATAAAATGTATTGCAGTTCAATTGTACCTTTTTGATATAAATCGAAGAACTATTTACGGTGCTTTTAGAGTCGGCTTTACCGTTGTAATAAACCATAATATTTGCTTTTACTTTGTAATTTCTATTCAATCGTTTACCAATAAAGATTGACAAGAGTTCAAAGTCGAAATGAGCTGCGTAAACTTTGAAAAGAAAACTTCCTCTTTATATTACTGATAACGGTAAATAATGGGTGATCCATTTCGAGGTTCCCTACTTTTTTTTAAAGAAAAAAACACAGAAAATTCAAATTTAATGGAGAATGTTTATTATCATTTGAAAGAACATTCTTTGGCATTTATTTTTTGAAGATTATGTCTATCAAATGTTGGCCGCTGCTACGTCGCAGATGGTCCATCCGTTGAGTCCAATTTTCGATCACTCGTTCGAGCATTTCGACTGGTAACTGGCGAATGACACGCGTGATGTTTTCCTCCAACGCCTGAATCGAAGCGGGTTTGTCGGCATAAGCTTTTGACTTTACATATCCCCACAGGAAAAAAGTCTAACGGTGTGATATCACACGATCTTGGTGGCCAATCGACCGGCCCAAAACGTGAAATTATGTGCTCACCGAAATGTTCTCTCAATAAGTCCATTGATTGATGCGATGTGTGGGAAGTGGCGCCGTCTTGCTGAAACCAAATGTCGCCGAGATCACGAGCTTCAATTTCAGGCATCAAATAGTCGGTTATCATGGCACGATAACGGTCGCCATTGACGGTTACGTTCGCACCGGCATAATTTTTAAAGAAATATGGACCGATGATTCCACCGGCTATATTTTCTTCACAGCGTGCTGGACGTGGTCTATTCGGTCGAATATTATCCAATATAGAATGCTGGGTCTCAAAATGGGTGATGGTGTTGCGAATAGTACGCTCAGTAGGCCGATTACCATTGACCACAAGTTGAGCGAAGTGCACGAAACACATTCCTCACAGAACGTGAATTTTCATAATAAAGTTGAACAATTTGTAAACGTTGTTCACGCATAAGTCTTTTCATTATGAAATGCCAAACAATACTAAACAAAAATAACATGACAGCATGACACGACTCACACGTGATCTGTCAAAAAAGTATCTCTACTCGGATCACCCTTTATAAGAAGTACTCATATCTTAACAACGGCTTTATTGTTCTTTCTGCAGTCTATTAGGATTGTAGAGTTTTACATTTTAGAAATGATTTGCTCTTTCTGTAAAATGATTTCATGTTGAAGTCAGGTGAATTCATAAATGTCATAATGAAGATTTTCTATCAAACTAACTATGTCCAAAAGGTACCTAGCTTCTGGTGATAAACATCATTAGACGTGCGTCGGGCAGATCGCGCATGCGCAGCCATTTTATTTCGGCTGAAGGGAAAATGTGATTTGGCAAAATATTTTTTATTTAAAGTGTTATTTAAAGTAGTTCAATATTCTATTAATGTTTTTGTGGGAAATATTTTACTTATTTAAAAATGGTCCAGTTTGGCAGATATGATACTTTGACGTTTATAAACGATGCTTGCATGCTACTGCATGCAAATTGTACTAACATCGACTGTTAGAAGACTGTGCTTGAGAAGATTTTTGACGATTATAAGCACACCCGTCCTCTTTTTATATTTTGCAGGTTTTATTAATTTTACATAAAATCTGAACATAAAATCTCGACCTCTTCCACAGCTTCCACAGCCCTAATCTTAGTTAAAAAATGGCAACCCTCCAATTTCATTGGAAATCTATAAAAATGCCTCTTGGTATCACTTTTGTCGAAAATGGGCACTAAATCAGCTTTGCGGCTAAATTTCAAAAATTTGGCATTATTTCGTTTTTAAAAGCAAAATAAAGCCAAATTTTTGTTTGCTATTATTTCGATATAAATGCTGCCCCACACTCACATTCCCCGTTTGTACACACTGTTGGATATGGGTTGCGTGTGATGTTGTGTTGCTTGAATAGCCTCGCAGGGGTTATTTCCTTTTTTAAATTGACTACACTAATCAATGATAACTTTAAGAATAATTTTGCGTTATTATGATTAAATTTTTTTTGCAATATTTAGGTTTGCATAGCGCAATAAAGCCATATTGTTATTATTTCGTTTTGAAAACCGAAATAAAGCCAAATTTCAAATTGAATTTGGCCTTATTTCACGTCACCGTTAATGTACCCTCTCAAGAAGATACGCCTTTCTTTTCTTAGACGACAGTGAAAGAATTCGCAAAATAGAATCAACGGTGGCGGTGGATCTTCCTTTATTGGATTGCAACGAAACGCAAGCATCAGAAACCACTTCAGTCGCCTTCACTCGCTTTAATACATCGTATGGGCTGCGATGTCACAAATCATCGGCCCTTACATTTTTAAAGATGGGAGGCCCTGGGTACCAACGAGCCTGTTGCGCCGGCTCGTTGGTACCCAGGGCCTAGCGTTTTTCTCACAATCATTCATGTCTGCGTGTGTACCACTTGCACGATGGCAGGACCTCCTGTTTTATGCTAAACCCGAGCGACTTAGTCGAAAACGAGATAAGCTTTCTCGACAATTGATACTACTCAGATGATTTGTCAGATCATCACGAGAAGAGGGCCAGTGAAAAATCATTTAGGTGTGGCTACGGCTGGAAATCGAAACCCAGAACTTCTGCTTGGCAGTTCATCGGAAATTTTCAATGCTAAAACACGGATTTGGATAAGTTGATGTGATTTTAAAAGAACAAAGGACATAAGAGACATGCACTAAGGAAAAAAGAGGTCAAAATGAGGCTATTGTCAACATTCAGACTCTGTGTGCTACGGACAATCAGTGGCTTTCAACTATACCAGACGAGGCCGCCTTTGTCATAGCATCTATGGTCCCCATCGACACCCTGACAGACGATATGTGCAAAATATACAATATAAGAATTCTGAGTAAAAACGATGCCAATGACATCAAGAGATTCAAACTGAAAGAGAAGGCAGTGTCAGCAGTTAGTTGGCAAGATCGTTAGGGCAATACAACGAAAGGCCGATAGACACACAAACTGATACCGACATTCTAAGACAGGATAAGTAGAGAATATGAAGACTACAACTACTATATCAAGCAGTTCCTGTCTGGTTACGGTTGTAATCGCAGATACCTTCAACGACTTGGACACGATACCTCACCATTCAGAGTATCCAAATAAGACGAAGATGTAGAGCACGCTGTAATTTATTACGCACACTTCACAGCATGGAGAATTACTCTGCCCAAATTACTTGCGGTCGGAGCTGAACTGGGTGGCAGTATCTAACTTTGTAACGATTTTTAAAAATGAGCTGCGCAGAATAGAAAAGCTTGTATCTGAGTGAGAAGTTAAAAACAAGGCAACCCGTAAGCGCTTACACAATGTGTATCTTCGTGAATTTGTAGCTTGAAGTTGAATAGAGGGCAACTTCATGCAACAAATGTATCTAACTTTTGACAGCGATGCAAGATACAAGCTAAAGATATGCATTCTGGGCAGGCCTTAAGTAGAGCAGCTGACATAAGACGTATAGCATGATTTTGGAGTCTGTGTGTGTCCTCTAATGCCAGTATCAGGTGTTATTCCACAATTTATATACCTGGTCTAGACGTAGCAACGTCCGCCGACAAATATGCCTACGTAATGTGAGGTTTATTACGTAGGCATATTTGTCGGCGGACGTTGCTACGTCTAGACCAGGTATATAAATTGTGGAATAACACCTGACACTGACATTAGAGGAAGATTCCAAACATCCCTGGAGCAACCAAACAACAAAAACGAGTGGTTTCATTTTGAACAAATAGTTTGCGAGAAATTGACAATTTTCTTTATATGGCCTAAACGCATAAATGTGTTATATGGATTTTCTCGAAAAAAACTGGATATGCAGTTTTGTTGGAACTAATATGGTTATAGTATATATAAAGTTTAATCAAAATCGTTAGAGCCGTTTTCGAGAAAATTGAGGTTATGTGTAATTTTTATATGGGAGGTACCAGTTTTAACATGGCTAAAAGCAAACAAAAAACATATGAGAGGCTACAATCCGCTATGCGGATCGTTGAATACCCTATCCCATCCCATCCTTTAAATTAATATCCTCAAAATATAGGCCTTATGGCGATGAAATACAGAAAATGACATTGTCACAATATATTGCTCAGACAGTTTCTCAATCTTTCAAAATCTTGTGTGGTTCGACAAAAAACAACGTATTTCTATTGCTAATGCCTTGGGATGGGGTATACAAATGGTTTTTGTAAGAAAACGCCCCCAAAATGTGGGCGTAGGTGAAAATGATCTATGGACAAAATGTTTATATTACCATTGCGGAAGTATTTGCATCAAAAATTTTTTCGAAAGTTTTAAAATTTGGACAAAACGCGTTTTTTACTAAAAACGCCCCCAAAAAGTGGGCGTGGCAAAAAACTTTGTATGAACGAAATATAGATATTAGGATTGTCTAAATATGTTGCAAAGACACTTTTTTGAAATTCCTTACGGTTTGGCCAAAAAATAAGTTTTTCTAAAAAGGGGGCGTGGCAGTGGGCGGATTTCAAAAATGTTTACACTTGTTCTGCTTCGTCGGCCAGAGAGTCTATATACCAAATTTCAACACTCTAGCTCAAAATTTAAGGCCCAAAAATCGGTGACACACAGACGGACGGACGGACGGACGGACGGACGGACGGACGGACGGACGGACAGACAGACATGGCTTAATCGACTCAGCTAGCGATTCTGAATCGATCCATATACTTTGAGGTATATGTATCGAAATTATTTCTCTATGTTACAAACTTAATGTCAAAACTAATATACCCCCCTATGGGATAGGGTATAAAAATGGCCTAGAATTATGACCAAAACAAGCTTGGATACGAAGTTTGAATAAAATCGGTCAAGCCGTTTAGGCTGGGGAGACCGTCACGGACTGACGGACCGACGGACGGAATTCCAAAAACCACTTTTTTAGGCTCCGCTATCATCGTAATGTTAGAATCAATCAAAATCTCGAGGCCGAAAATTTTCACGAAAACAATATCTTTCTCTTTGTAAGAGAAAGTTAAAAACTTAAAGTGCAATAAAGATGTAAAGATGTAAACTAAAAGTGTTTTTCTTTACTTTGTGGTACTATTTTCTATTCCAAATAAATCTGCGCAATCCATCATGAATAATAATATAATTATGTATAATGGCAAAAAGCCAATAAAATGGCCTAGAATTAGGACCAAAAAAACATGGATACGAAGTTTGAAGAAAATCGGTCAAGCCGTTTAGGCTGGACCATTACGGAAACACGGACAGAATTCCAAAACCACTTTTTGGATTCCGTTATCAATCAAAATCTCGAGGTCGAATTTTTTCACGAAAACAATATCTTTCGCTTTGTTATAGAAAGTTAAAAACATGTCAAAAGACACGAATTGTAGCTTTCACAATAATACCTGCGATACATTTTTAACTGATTATTTTTATATAGGGGGTAGCTTTTCCTTCTCATAAGCTCTCCCTTTTACTACTGTCAAGAACTATTTCTTTGTTAAAAGAAGCCAATTTAATAATAAACACCTTTCTCGAAAATGACTTAAACTGGCCTAGTACAAGGTGGCGCAAAAGTTGTCACCCGATGTTTTTTGGCCGCCATTTTTTAAAGTGTTTTGCAAAAAAATCGAAACAATTATTATAGGTGGCGCATAAGACTTGAATCATGGAATAATTTTTTCTACTTTTTGTGCTGAAGAATTTAAATATTTGCAACCAAAAAACATCGGGTGACAGCTTTTGCGACGGGTTACAACTTTTAAGTGTAAATCTCATTTGGAATCCAGATTCTTCAAAAGTACTCTAGAGTAAAAAAAAGAGTGCTTTTTGCATTCCAATCGAAAACGAAAAAATAGATCTAGAGTAAAAAAAATGCTCTAGAGTATAAAAAGAGTGCTTTTTTGTGTCCCAATCGAAAACGCTATTAGTCATTTTTTAGCTTTATGAAAAAAATATCCGCTTGCGACTCTCGCTCGAGATGCGCTCTTGTCCTTAAAAGAGCGAATGAACAACAATACTCCAGAGAGAAGAGTTTTCGATTTGCAGCCAGACGATAAACGTAATAAAGAAGGAACTCGCCTTAAGTGGCAGGCACTTGTTAAAAAGTGACCTCAACCCTCTTGAAGTGCGTAACTGGAAGCAGTTAGTTAAATACCGGAATAACTCAAGACGTGTGTCTATTTTAGTTGATGCTCAGGTTCACCTCGGACTGTTGCGCCACTTAACTGAAAAATACGACAAAACGTTCCAAAAAAATATATTAACCACTTTTCCGAACTTCACTCCATATTGGTTTTTCGAAGAAAATAAAATGAAACAAAACAGTTATATTTAAATAAAACAACTCAACTTCTATTCTGAACATAGATGATATTGCTCAATCAAACAAACTGTCAACTCATTATTTATCAGTTATGTGATTCAGTTTAAAATTGTGAATCACGCAGTAAATATTTTTGGAAAAACTATTGGGAATTACCCTTTATATGTAATTCAAAGGTTTCATATTGTATGTTGATTGTAATATTGACGAAACTATGATAAAATAATCCGTCGATAAGTTAAAAAAAAAATAAAAAAAAACTTAACTGTCCCCGTACAATTTTTTTTTTTATTATTCTTCCTGAGTTTTGCTTATTGCAGTTCTTGTTGAGTTTGGTTTAAAAGAAAATGAGCTTATGAGAGAGGAAAAAATGAACCCTCCACAAAAACCAGTAAAAAATGGGCCTGTTCACGTACTTTTAAAGTCAAAAATAGTAAATTCACAAATTCCTTGGATTGGAGGTAATTTTATTCTAGAATAAAAAAAAATTTACTAACGGGGAATATTCGATTCAAGCCATATGAATCGAATATTCCCGAATATTAAAGAATAAATGACATAAAACACATGTCAAAACAAACGTCTTTTCACTTTCACCGTGACAGTAATAGCGTTTTCGATTGGGATTTTCAGATTTGCTCTCAGATTACAGATTTTTACTCATCCCAATCGAACATAAAAGAAATTTATCTGATTTTGTGTGTGTTAGTGTGCCATTTGACAGCTTAATGTTTATCTTTAGGCCGCAGTTATAGCTATTGAAATTTTCTTTTACTCATTGTGGCTTTTTTACAAATTCAACCATTGGCGAGTTGGTGTCAAAACAAAGCTTATGAATTTTAGAACATGACTATCCAAGAATATTTTAATTTCTAATTATAGTTTACGTAGAAAATCACTTTTTAATATTCATTGATCACAAAAAACACAAATCAAACTGCGAAATGCAAACTTCAAACTGACATAAGTCAGATATCAATTGTTTTTGGAATGTAGGTGTAAATCTCACTTGGAATCCAGATTCTTCAAAAGAGATCTAGATCAAAAAAGAGTGCTTTTTGTGTCGCAATCGAAAACGCTGTAAGTATACTGAATCCAACCAACAGAAATTTCTGCAATAAAAATATGTGCAAAAATCCGTCGATTTTGTGTGGCCATTCATGTTGACTTGCCCACATTTACTGCTAAATCCGATTTTTGCGGCTTCCTTCACTATACTAGCAATTGTGTCTATGACATCACGTTGACTCCTATCAATGATGTCAATGATGTTTATGGAAGATTATGCCTCTGGTGTTGGGTCGGGAGTTTTGCACAATCCATTCAAAAATGATGTCAAAGAAGTCACATGACAAGGCATTGCCTTGTCTTAATCCTTTTTTGGTATCGAATGTTTCGGTGAGGTCGTTTCCGATGGAGCTGCTATAGTTCTCCATCGTCATCCTAGATCATAGTAGACATAGCTCGTCTCTATAAACGTATGTGGCTTTGGAATCGATGAATAGGTGGTGGGTATCGATTTGGACTTCTTGGGAAGACTTTACTAGGATCAGACAAACAATGCTGAGGTTAAATTCTTCAGGCATACTTTCATCCGACCAAATTTCACTTATGAGTTGGTCAATGTAACTTAAAAAAACATTTCCGCCGGTTTTATATAGCTCTGTGGAAGGTTGTCATTTGCGGTAGGCTTGTTAAGCTTAAGTTTAGATATTGCTATCCTCGATTCACTTAGGTCGGGTAGTTGTCTCCAATATTGAATGGACAGCAACAGGATTTTGTTTTAGCGATGATCGCCCTGACTTTGACGTGCGAACATCATTACTGGAGTGGCACCTTTCTATATCTTCGATAGAGCGGTTTTATATCTATCGGGAGCCCTCCGGTTTTAATTATTGCCTAATACACGTAACGCGGTGCTCTGCGTGGACATGAAAACAAAAAAAAATTACAAGAACCAAAAAAATAAAAAAACACAAACCCAACATTAATAGAACATCCTGATGGTGACTATAGGACCTCTACTCCTGACCATCAAAGGCTGCCGGTGACCACTAGAACCTGCCATCTGGCAACCCAAGGGAGTAATCCCTGGCGGATAATATGGCAGAAGTGACTGCCTCTGCTATGGGAATAATTTTGGACACCTCGAGTCAAACTGACACTGCTGATGTACACTGGTCGACACGCTAGTTGTGGGCTTATGTTGGCTGGCAACCCAATAGAGCAATCTCTTGTAGATAAATCGACATGGGCAATGAACCCAGCAACGGAATTGGACTTGGATGACTTGAACGCTTAGATAAAACCAACGAAACGAAACACGACCGAGAGGCACATACGAGGAAATGCAGACACATACGAGGAAACACAGACTCTGTCAGGACTACCCACAGAAGTAAGATCAGCTGCACTGACGGGCGACACAAATTGGAAGCCGAATAGCAAACCTAGTTGTAGCAAGCCGTCGTCCAAACCGGCCAATCTAGAGGCAGTATCCAAAGCATCTATTCGAGAACCCACAGTTGCCACATGCGAACAAACCGTTTTGCAGGACCATCGACAGGTGCAGTCAATCGCACTCGGCTTAACATCAGTGGGGGATTACAAAATCTGGCACCCAAAAAGCGAGCTCGTTTCGTCACTCATAATGTGATCCCCGCTAGCGAGGAACATTTAAGTGTTGCGGTGTTGCGGTGGTCGCAATGCCCCAACCTTTGGCAAAATGGTTCACTACAAAGGATTCCGATTTATGTCTTGCGACAATAACTGGACCCTTCATTGGCTCAAAACCCAAGATGAGAAGATGACCAACGTTTGGCCAGTAGCTGAGCTAACATTGTTGGAGCATAAAGATCTCCCATCTGCTCCCAGCGGTAGGATGTTCATTCAGGATGTTCAAAGCAAAGACTGTTAGAAATACTCAGGCGTCAAAACCCTGACTTTCCGTCCGATGACTGGATGATAACCGAGATGTTTGAACCAACTGTCATAGGACAAAGCAAACGTTTATCGCTAAACAACCAAACGTTGGCGAATTTCGGAAGTGATGGCTTTAAGCTAAAGGTGAGCTTTAAATTCGTGGATGTCAGAGACGAGAATTTCAGCTTTGAGTGGGTAATTAACCCAAAGAACAGTCAGCAACCTGGCTAGGTGCCACATTCGAACTATACCACTCGTCACCACACGTCAATTGGAATTCTTTTAATAAACTTAAGTCTAATTGTATATGTTGCTAAATGAAAAATAATCGGCCCTATCGAGGTATCCGTCGGAGCGGACAATTTTCCACAACGCATACTTCGTCGGATGTTGAAATTCCATTCGAGGTATGTGTCATCGAAAAAAATACTACACGACGCGACGGCTTCCCTTTACTATAATTCGTAAATAAATTCCGCGAAGAATTTGTGTCGGAGGAAATCGGAAAAAGAATTTCACTTAGCTGTCAAAAATTGCACGAGAAATGCACCTGAACGCACTTCAACGCAATTCGCCGGGATGCGTTACAAAATGTCGGAGGAATATTCCGAACTTTTCGGAAGAATACCTTGAAGCAAAAATCCTCCAAATTGTACAAAATCGCTGTCTCTTAATTTATATACAATTTTATTCATTTGTTGATATTTCCTTAAGTCTAAGTACCTACATTCTAAAATACTTCACAATCTTACTCAACTAGTTATACGTCCTCTTAACATTCTTCCAAAAAGCCATCCGTTTCTCGTTAGGATTCTTAACCATTTTCTGGTGTTCATCAATAATAAACGTATTCACCACAAAATTGTCCTTCTCACCAAACTTCGACACCGGTTCCCAAGTGCAATCAATTAATTGCTCTCCCTTGTCCCGAGTTGGGTCACTATATTTTGCAAAATTTGTCCACAACTTGCACATAGTTTTGACCATTTTCGTTGCGGCTTCCCCCCAAGGTTCGGGGGCTAATGTCGCTTGGAAAATATAAAAAATATCATCGGCATGACAGGCACCTTTTACATTCTTCATTCGACAGATTTTATTCTTGTAAAAGTTCAATGCCCCGTCGTAGTCAAAACGATACACAAACAGTGGTGACTTGTGCTGTTTCTTCGAATGAATCTCGGCCGCCTCATATGCGTCGACATTAAAGGGGATGTCACTCATAAGATCTACAAACTGATTCAGGGTTCTTTTAGTTACATTTTCACCTTTGAAGTAAAATTGTTTGACAGAGTTGGCGAATTCATAACTCCGTGGGTCATTCTTTTTTAAGTTTACGAATTTCGGAATCATTTTGCGCAAATCGTTGTAGTTGTCGATTCTGTTGACAACATTTGGAAGGACCACAATTGCCTCGGCTGAGGTGTTACCCATAATCACAGGGATGTCGATTGAATTTTCGTCACTCAGTGCATCGAGAGGGGATTTTGTGACCACAGCTTCGAGGCTTTCTATTTCAATTACTGGACAGATTGTGATTGGTCGTCGCATAAAAGCGTCCTCCATGGTCGGTGGTCCAAGTCCACGTTTAACAAATTCATTTGGATCTTCATAACTTTGCAAGAACTTTACCATTTCGAAGGGATCGTCGGAAGTGCATCCCATCGATTTGGCCATTTTCTTCGCCTTAATGGATGGTTTATCATCTATAGCCCACGACATGTTGCTCAAGCCACTTTGGAGTATTGCTTTGTGAAAAAGTTTCCTGGAACCTTCCGACAGAACATGATAATGGGCCATAACTGCTCCGGCACTATCACCAAATAGGGTGACGTTGTTTGGGTCTCCATTGAATTGGGATATATTTTCCTTTACCCATTGGAATGCAAGTCGCTGATCTTTGAGGGCAGCATTTCCCGGAATATCCCCTTCAGGTAATGCCAGGAATCCTAGCACCCCCAGTCGATAGTTTAGGGTGACTACAACTACATCCTCTTGCATCAAATAAAGCGGATTATAGCTGAAAGAAGATCCACTTAGAAATACAGACCAAAGGACGAATTGGTTTAACTTACAAATTACTATTGCCACTGCCTAACACGAATCCACCTCCATGAAGGTACACCATCACTGGTAAAGGCTCTGCAGATTCTGTCTTTGGTGTGTAAACATTCAAGAACAGACAATCCTCCGAACCAATCAGCTTGTCGGTAAGTACATCCGTCTGTAAGGAAATGTTGCCCTCCTGGGTGCAGTCTATCTCGGGTGTAGAAAAGCTCTCCAATGGAACTGGTGCCTAATTGAAAACCCCTCTCTAAATACAAATGGGCCCTTCGAGTTTTGTTTTAACGAACTCACTTTAAACCTCAAATCTCCTAATGGAGGTACAGCGTACGGTATTCCTTGAAAATAATTATATCGACCTCCATTGGGAAGACTACCTTCACCACCGACCACGGTGCCCTGCTTAACTTTGACTTTAATATTAGAAGTCATTCTGAATCGGGATCAAACCTCTTACTGAGTTGAAAGCTACAACTGCCAACAGTATATATAAGAGGAGGCGCTTTACTTTTCCTGATAAATTGTATTGCAATTGTTTTGTTTTGTTTTTTAAAACGTAGAAGATCAAAGTCGAAGCGAGCAATGCTCGGGAAATACGTAGACTTCGAAGAGAACTCCCTCTTGGCATCAAAATTCTTGCGAATTAGACTGCACATTTCATAAGTTCTAGCAAAGGCTGTAGTTGCTGGGGTTTTCTGTTCCAATGTACGGAATGTATTATGACGTGTTCAGTGCATTATGCGAGCGCAGACTTAGACGCCATTCAAAATGCATAATAATAGGCAGTGATTAAACGGAATCCACGATATGATGAAATGCCATAATTAGATTAGGGAACCGTGTATGTGTGTAAGTCGACGAATTAGGGGGAAGTTGGCAAAAAAGCTGATCTGTTGCATTGGGTAATACCGGTCGATAGTAGACCTTCATGACAAGCTGAGATTGTGTTTTTATTCTCTAAACCCGTTCAAGCATCTCTGATCTGTGAACTTTCTTGGAGAGAAACCACGTTGAAGTAATATTTTTGTTTGCAAGTCAATTCATTACTCTCTTTCTTTAATTACGTTTTGTTCCTGCTAAAATTAATTTTAATTTTACTTCGTGATATGTACTCTTGCAATGACTAAGTTAATCTGTGAGAGTGACTTGCAGCAACGTATTAATTCAACTAACCAGAGTGACATTTTGCTAACAATAACAAACTAATAGCTCGAAAGTAATATCCATATGAAAACGATGTGTGACCACGCAAAGCTTAAATGCTAACCGATATCAAAGAGTATAGAACTACATACAGTACGAATCACAGCTTAAAATTGTGTAGCCGTTTCAGACGCGGCGGTAAGTACGATGGGGAATTTTAATTATTGGTATGCGTCGACTATGCTCGTGTTTGATGCTGTGGTACCAATGTGAACACTGGGGTTTCAATATCAGTACCCCACATTATAAATTTTCGTTGTATGAGATGCGCTCTCTATGTAGTTCTTTACTCTTTGCCGATAAAAAAAAAACAAATAAGAAGGCTGCAATCCGCTGTGCAAATGATTTAATACCCTATCCCATTCCATCATCAAAGTAAATGTCCCCAATAAGTGGACATGGCTAAAAACTAAATGGGGATGATATATAGAATATGACACTATCAACACATCTTGTTTAGACATTTTATCTGAATCTTTTATGGTTTGACAGAAAACGACGTCTTCCTTAAGGCATATGCTATGAAATAGGCTTTAGACAATTGTTTCATTAAGTAAAGCTGTAGGTAACTATTCATAGTATTATTCTTAAAATGTTTTTATTTCGAATTTTCTAAAAAATTGTACCAAAAACAGTAACAAAAAATAGGCGTCGGGAAAAAACAATATAGATATTGAAAGACTGCAATCGTCAGAGACCACAAAGACCTTCAAGCAACGCGTATCCCTTAACCTCTCGACTCACAACACACCAAACAAGGATGCCAACAAGCCATTAGATCAGCCGCAACTGATGTGCTAGGTTTCTCGCGGCCACCAGCAAGAAACCCCTGGTTCGATGACGAATGCCGACAGATGCTCGCAGCCAAGAACGAGGCCTACAAGGCTAACCTGCAGGTGGAGACGAGAGCTGCCATTGAGCTCTATAGGCAAAGAAGAAGGGAAGAACATCGGCTTTTCAGCAAGAAGAAAAAAGAGCAAGAAAAGCGCGCGATCGAGGATATAGAGAGGTGCCACTCCAGGAACGATGTTCGCAAGTTTTACCAAAGTGTAAAACGTCAAAGCCAAGGATACAAGGCTCGAACAGAATCCTGTCGAGATGAACAAGGAAATATTGTAGTTGAGACACAGTCGATGCTGAGGATATGGAAGAACCACTTCTGCAGACTGTTAAACGGCGATGACGAACAACATTCCGCTGTCAGGCAGAACGAACCATTCAATATTGGCAACGACAGCGAAAACTGCCAACGACCCGACCTAAGTGAAGTGAGGATAGCAATATCTACACTCAAGCTTAATAAGGCCGCCGAAAATGACGGCCTTCCCGCTGAGCTTTATAAATCTGGTGGAGATGACTTGGTAAGTAACATCCACCAACTAATAAGCCAAATCTGGTCGGATGAAAGTATGCCTGAAGAATGGAACCTCAGCATCGTTTGCCCGATCTACAACAAAGGAGACCCTCTGAAATGCGCCAACTACAGAGGCATAAGTCTGCTCAACATCGCCTACAAGATCCTATCTGCCATAATATGTGAACGCCTGAAACCGTTTAGGCCAGGAAAGTCCACAATCGATCAAATTTCCACACTTCGGCAGATCCTGGAAAAAAACCCAAGAAGTCCAAATCGATACCCAGCACCTATTTATCGATTTCAAAGCCGCATACGACAGCATTTTTAGAGACGAACTATACAGACCCATGTCTAGTTTTGGTATACCGCCCAAACTCGTCCGTTTGTGTAGGATGACGATGGAGAATTCTCGCTGCACCATCAGGGTCGGAAACGATCTCACCGACACATTCGATATCAAAAAAAAAGGTTTAGGCAAGGCGATGCGCTGTCATGTGACTTTTTCAATTTGATTCTTGAGAGGATTGTGCAAAACTCCCGAGCCAACACCAGAGGCACAATTTTTCAAAAATCGGAGCAACTACTAGCATACGCTAGTATTGATATTGATATTATTGGTAGGACTCAACGTGATGTAATAGCCACGTTCGCTAGTATAGAGAAGGAAGCGGCAAAAATGGGTTTAGCAGTAAATGAGGGTAAGACTAAGTATATGATGTCAACACAAAAGGACACACAACATCGACGAATTGGACAAAACGAAACCATTGACAGATATAACTTTGAGGTAGTACGGGACTTTGTGTACCTCGGCTCCGCTATTAACTCTGACAACAACATCTCGTCAGAAATCAAACGAAGAATTACTCTTACCAATCGCTGTTTCTTCGGGCTAAGAAGGCAATTTAGTAGTAAAGCCCTTACTCGAACTACTAAGGAGATGCTATATAAGACCCAGATCATCCCAGTCCTGCTCTACGGCGCTGAAGGGCCGTATCAAAATCGGATTTCTTCATCCGCTTTTGATTCGAGAGAAAAATTCTTCGAAAAATCTTCGGTCCCGTTTGCGTTGACGGGCTATGGAGACGAAAATTCAACCACGAACTATAAGAGCTGTACAGCGACACACCCCTAGTCAAAAAACTCCGCATTGGACGTTTAAGATGGCTATTACATGTAGAACGAATGGACACCAATACTCCGGCTCGCAGAGTCTTCGATTCCCAGCCAGACGTCGGACGCAGTAGAGACCTCGCCTTAAGTGGCGCGCACAAGTAGAAACCGACCTCAACCAACTTGGAGTGCGCAACTGGAGGCAGTTAACTAAGGACCGGGCTAATTGGAGAGGGATGTTGGTTGAGGCCCAGGTTCATCCCGGACTGTGGTGCCATTTAAGTAAGTAAGTAAGTAAGTAGATATTGAGAATGTCTAAATATCATCCCAAGACACTTTTTTTTTTTGAAGAAAAAAATATATATTTAATGACCTTTTCTAAGAGTATAGACTTAGCGAAGGATTGTTAGTATATGGGATGTGGAATTTTTAAGTTAGTGAAAAGATATGGAAAAATCTTTTTTAAATGCTAATCTACTTTTTGAAAATTCGCATTCGTCAGAACTGACATTTCGTTGAAATATGTGATGCATCTTGATATTGGTTCATTTTGGCAATAAGCTGTGCAACGTCGGAAAGTCGTCGTAAACGTTGTAAACGTGATATAATTACGACGTGATAAATGAACTGACAAAATTTGTATGGGAAATCTTTTCTCACAATATCAGAATTTTCTCACAGGAATTGGCTGCGTAAACTGAGGTGGTAAATGTTGTAAACTTTTGAAATGCTATTTTGACATTTAATCAGTCACTTTTACACATCAAACGTATGCGCTAAACTGAAAAAAATAATCGAGAACGGAAAGAGAACAATAAGAACAAAATTCTATCAATAAATAAATTACTAAAATGAGAATTAATGCAGTGGGTTCCCGAATTATTTAGTGGTGCAGTTTTAGGGTCGTTCATGAAACGTCGCCGTAAAATTATAATTTTTCGCACGTAATAAAATTTCTACGTTGCATGAATACCCTTAATATTCCTTGTGGTTGGTCAAACAACATTTTTTGTAAAAAGTGTGCCAGGCGGTGGGCGGATTTTGAATTATTTTAATAAACTTATTCTGCTTCTTCGAATAGAAGATCCATATACCAAATTTTATCATTCTAACTCAAAATTTATATGCCAAAAATCTGTGACACAGACGGACGGACGACTGGACAGACAGAAATGACTGAGTCGATCCATATAAAGTGGTGTTATTTTAAGAGGTTTGGCCGTTTGGCAATATTGGCCGTGTACCGGATTTCAGAATACAACAACTGAAAAATAAGGTAAGGAAACGTGGAATGCAAAATCTTACTAATTTTCAACTTGTTTTGACAGTTATTCCCCCTCTAATATCACGTAACTGAAATGGTCGATTGACAAATCGCATCGGCAAAGTTAGGTAACTTGGTAAAACTAAAACCCGAAACACGGCCATTGTTTCTACAGATTGTCATTTTGAAAGTTGGAAGTTGATTTGTGGTTACTGGTAAGTAGGGGAAGGTGGCATAAAACGGCACACTAGGGTAAAATTACACACTTACCTACCAGAAAACTCATAAAATAACCAAATTATGAGCTTTAGTGAACACGGTCCTTTAGTTCATTTGGCAGCACATGGGCATGAAATATGGATCATTTTGTGTCGAGCCGGATTTAGATATTTTGTGATCAAAAACATTCCCTTTTTTAAGTTGGTGGGTGAATGTGAGTATAGACTGTTTGTTTCAGTTGTAGAATATATATTACATTTCAGTAAATACACAAAAAAAAATTGATATCCAAATGGGTAAAATGGTACACTGAGTTTGCGTCTAAAATGGCATAGTATAGACAATCAGAAAAGACTAGGAAAGTTCTCGAAAACCTTTTCCGTACATAAATCTATACATAATAAGGGTATTCATGCAACGTCGTAATTTTACTACGTGAGAAATATTATGTTATTTATGAATTTATTTTGTGTTTTGCTCTTGGAATCCCGCATGCTCGGGCTTGCTTTTGAAGTAGATGAAAAATTTGGTATCCAGCATCGATTTAATAAGAAAGAAAAGAAAGCTGGATGGGATTGGCTACGAAACTTTCGATCAGGGAATCTGACTTGTTGATAAGGCAGCCAGAGCCCACTTCTGAAGCTACAGCACAATCTTTCAAAAAGCCGCAAGTACCTAATGAAAATTCGAAAAAAGTCTGAATTCAAGTTTCTTTTTTTACTTTTTGTGGTAGGTACCTAGCTATAAATTATTTTGAACTTTTTTTTATTGATTATTTTTCAAGTATTTGTTTTATATAAAGTTTTAAAAGCTTTGGTAAAATGGCACACTAATATGAAGTATGCCATTTTATACAAGTGACCTTTAATATGTGGCGCTTGTAGACATTTTGAAAATTAATTATTTTAAACACTTTTTGGAAATATTTTAATTTTTTTACATACAAATATTTGGGCAATTTGTTAATCTATTCGATGAACATACAACTTGAAGTGAATTCCACTTTAAGACATAAATATCGAGCAATTTGCTAAGGGTCCGCCATTTTAAGCCACCTTCCACTACGTTTTGCCATTTTACGATGAATAGATTAACGTTAGAGCAACGCATGAAAACCATGCTTCGGTTCGCCAAACTTATCGTGAGCTACGTCCATTTTACGGTCGGCATATCCCCAAAGGCGACAAACACGGAGAACAGAAGAAACTATCGTCATTGTGGAGCTCAGTGTTGTGGAGAATCCGATTGAGTCGACTCATCGTGCACAGCAATTGGAACTATGCCTATCCACTTTGTGCAAGATTTTATGGAAAAATCTTGGCTTTTTAAAAGCTTATAAGATCCAGCTTGTGCAAGAGTTGAAACCTACTTACTTATTTAAGTGGCGCTATAGTCGGGAATGAACCTGGTCTTCAACTAGTATCCCTTTCCAATTAGTCCGGTCCTTAGTTAACTGCCTCCAGTTGCGCACTCCAAGATAGTTGAGACCTGTTTTACTTGTGCGCGCCTCTTAAGGCGAGGTCTTCCTCTACTGCGTTCGACGTCTGGCTGGGAATCGAAGGCTCTGCGAGCCGGAGTATAAGTGTCCATTCGTTCTACATGTCCTAGCCATCTTAAATTTGCAATGCGATTTTTTTTTGACTAGGGGCATGTCGCGGTACAGCTCGAATAGTTCTTGGTTGAATCTTCGTCTCCATAGAACGTCAACGCAAACGGGACCAAAGATTTTACGAAGAATTTTTCTCTCAAAACGACCAAGAATTTCTTCATCCGCTTTTGATACGTTACATGCTTAAGCACCGTAGAGCAGGAATAGGACGATCGGGGTCTTATACAGGGTCTCCTTAGTAGTTCGAGTGAGGGCTTTACTACTGAATAGCCTTCTTAACAGCGGTTGGCATTTGGCAAGAGTAATTTTTCTTTGAGTTTCTGACGAGATGTTGTTGTCAGAGTTAATAGCGGAGCCGAGGTAGACAAAGTCCCGTACTACCTCAGAGTTATATCTGTCAATGGTGAACTTTCTCTAGAAATTGTCAATGTTTTGTGCCCTTTCGATTTGACTGCTAAACCGATTTTTGCCTCATCGTTGTCTATACTAGCAAACGCGGCTATGACCTCACGTTGAGTCCCACCAATGATGTCAATATCGTCGGCGTATTCTAGTAGTTGCACCGATTTATGGAAGATTGTGTTTTTGGTGTTGGCTCGGGAGTTTTGCACAATCCTCTCAAGAATCAGATTAACATGACAGTGCATTGCCTTGCCTAAATCCTTTTTTTGGTATCGAATGTTTGAGGTCGTTTCCGACCCTGATGGAGCAGCGAGAATTCTTCATTGTTCTCCTGCAAAGACGGCCAAGTCTGGGCGGTAGATAGTCTTTATGCTGTCGTATGTCAGCATTTGGGTGGGTATGGATTTGGACTTCTTGGGTTTTTCCAGGATCTACCTTAGTGTGCAGATTTGATCAGTTCGTTTGAAGAGTCGAAACCGCGTGACCATTATATGCGTTGTAGGTTCGGTGAATGGGACGAAAACATGATTCAGCTTATCTGATCTTTCTTCAATGAGTCCCATTTTTGATTGGTGGAATCATCGGCCCATATTTCTTAAAGCAAGTTACCGGCCTGAATGTTACCGTAAATGGAATTTATCAGTTGAATAAATTCGAATGTTGATGATTTGTCAGATCATCACGAGAGGAGGGCCAGTGAAAAATCATTTAGGTGTTGCTACGGCTGGGAATCGAACCCAGACCTTCTGCGCGGCAGTTCATCGTACTAACCATCGTGCCACAACTGGGAGAATATGATGCCACAACACATCTGTCAAAACGAAGTCGGTTTATATTCAATCGGTTTCGCGTTCATAATAAGAAGCCAAGGGGTTAATCCTCATTCTGTGAAGTTGTGAATTGATAACATTTTATCATGGCTTCACGGTTCACGCTAAATGCGATTCTCGATATCTGAAAAAGTGAAGCCAAATACTAATTTTTTTCCATGTGATGATTATTTTTATCACGGTCTAATTATTCTGTAAACGGCTGTGAAAAAATGGGGATGGATACAAAAATTAAGCAAGGAGTCTCTGTGAAAACTGAAATGATAAACATTTTATCACTTCAAGAAAGCGGGCACTGGAAGACCCTTAATAGATGGAACATGTGGCTGAAATCGTAAGATTCTTTTAAGGCGTTTTTCTATTTAAGCGCAGAGCAGAATCTGAGTTGTCAAACAAAATGTTTGTGGTAATTTTTTTTTAGCTCAGACACTTCAGAGCTCAAAACTGACCGAGCATCCTGAGCTCGATCCGAATGAAGTCAATTTGAAATTTGAAAAGTGAAAATACACAAAAATAGCCAAAGGATTGATAAGCCTCCTGGCTCTACTCTGAAAAAAAAAATCCACTGCAGAGAAAAAAGACTATGGCATGATGTAAAAGGTCTTTAGCTGACTGGAAAAGGGGGTGATTCAGTACCTCAAATTGAAAAATGTAGCCCACTTCATTTTCTTGGCACCTAAAAAGAAATGGTTCTGAATAAAATAAAGTTTGTGTATAGCCATATTCCCTCTTATTTCCTAATGTATCTTTAATTTTACAGCCTGTTTTGCTTCTAAAATATGCTAAAATAGTAAATTTTGAAGCAATGTTAAAATTCATTTTCAATTCGTTTATTGATATGTTTTCCTCAAGGCCTTCCAGAAATTAATTCGTTCCTTGTTAGGATTCTCAAGCATCTGTTGCTCTGCATTGATTATAAACGCATTCAAGTTGAAACTGTCATTATCGCCAATTTTCCCAACAGGTTCCCAAATACATTTCACCAATTCTCCCACCCGTGTTGGAGTTGGATTGTTATATTTCACAAAGTTCGTCCATAACTTGGACATTGTTTGAACCATTTTTTTCGCTTCCACGTCCCAAGGTTCTGGCGCAATTGCCGCCTGGAAAAGATAAAACAGTTCATCTGCATGGCTGGCTCCTGGTATATCTTTGAAACCGAATATTTTATTTTTGTACATATTCAGTGCTCCATCGTAGTCAAAGCGATAGAAGTACAATGGTGATGTGTGTTGACATCTCGAATGGATCTCGGCTGCTACTTGTGTGTCGACAATGAAGGATATATCCCCAAGAACATCTTTCAATGCACTCAGCTTTGATTTATCAACATCTTCTCCGTTGAAATAAAATTGTCTTATCGAGTTGGTAAAATCGTTTTTTCTTGGATCTTCTGGTTTCAAGTTAATACATTTCGGATTAACCTCACGCAAATCAATGCCATTCACAATATCCCCTAAGAGTCTAAGAATAACTATTGCCTCGGCGGAAGTGTAACCCATCATCACAGGGATATCGATGGTATTTTTATCTTTCATTGCGTCTAAAGGTGATTTTGTGATCACAGCCTCTGGACCATCCTTTTCGACAACTGGTGTGACAGGCGATGCACGTCCCTGGAAATGTTCATTCAGGACTGATCCGGTACGAATCGATATTAAGAATCCACTCAAATCCTCAAAATTTTGTAAGAACTCTGCAATTTTGAAGGGATCGTCGGATGTGCAACCCATTGCGTGGGCTAGTTTCTTACTTTTTATGGAATTTTCCTCATCGATGGCCCAGTGCATGTTGCCTAAGCCACTTTGAATGATTGCCTTGTGGAAGAGTTTTCTTGACTTTTCGGAAAGTAGATGCAGGTGAGTACACGCAGCACCAGCGCTATGACCAATTAGTGTGACGTTTTTTGGATCTCCATTGAACTGCGCGATGTTTTCCTGCACCCATTGGAGTGCAAGACGCTAAAAGTATTTAAATTGTGATCGTCGTTTTGATAGTTCGTTTAGTTTTTACGAACTTGATCTTTAAGGCCGGCATTTCCAGGGATATTAGCTTCAGGCAGCGAAAGAAAACCAAGAACTCCAAGACGGTAGTTCATGGTGACCACGATTACTTCCTCTTGCAACAAATAGAGAGGATTATAGCTAAGAGTACAAAATATCTTTAAAAAAAAAAAAAAAACTTCCAAACGGAAATGTATACTTACAATTCATTTGATCCATTCCCAGATACGTATCCACCGCCATGAATGTACACCATCACTGGCAAAATTGCGTCAGCTTTTCCCTTTGGAGCGTATACGTTCAAAAACAGACAATCTTCGGAACCCACAGTTTTGCCGGTACGTACATCTTTTTGTAATGAAATTCCTCCATTCTTTTTGCAGTCGATTTCTGAGGTAGAAAAGCGTTCCAACGCAACTGGAGCCTATTCATAAACACAATAAATAAATAAAAGCTTTTGGATTTTTTTAATGTATGCACTTACTTGGAACCTTAACTTTCCTAATGGAGGTTCTGCATATGGTATTCCTAGGAAGTAGTAGTATGTTTCTCCATTTGGCAGACTATCCTCAACACCGTTTATAACTCCCTGTTTTACTATTACTTTTGAAGACAGAACCATTTTAATGTGTACTTGCCGGATTGTTATCAAGCACACTGACGGTAACTGAACGGTGTGAAAAGAGCTGCCTCACTCGGGGAAATTATTTTATACTAAACTGGAAATGAGATAAGTTCAAGTACAATCTCAAAAATAAACAATTTAATCTCTCTGGGAATAGAATTAGAAACATTAGTTGCGGTTGTAATGTGCTGGTTAATCAATCATTTTTAAATAAAGATAAAATTATGAACACAATCTCTAGCCTTTAAAACCTCATTCACACAGCGAACGAAAAGTATTCAATTGCGGTTAATACATAGAGAGAAATGCTACAATTCCAGTATAAAAAGAATAACTGTAAATAAAATATCTAAAGATTTAGTCACGACAAAGCAAAGATTTAACATATCAAACATGGGGTAGGTAGGTACCACGACTCGTGTGAACTTTTGTTATGATTGTTGTTCTTAATGTGATACAGGAGGTCTCTAGATCCAGCCTGTGAGGTTTAGAAAACGGATAAGATCTTGTATCCTTTTACCCGAGATGTCGCTAAGGTTGTCGAAAAATGGTTGGTCTAACGCACGCCGGACAATTGCAGATGAAATGGGAGAGGATTTCTCTCTCATTTGTGTTCCCGCAACTGTGGCATTGAGGGTTGTATGGGATCCCTAGTTTGGCCGCATGATCTCCAATTGGCCAGTGCCCCGTGACTATCGCCGTAATTCTTGCGATATCTAGGCTGGTTCTATTTAATAGATCGTTTGTTCTGTTTTTGTCGTAGGAGGGCCATATCGTCCTCGATATGATGCAATTTGTTAACCTTCTCCATTTGGAGTAGGCCATTTCCAGGAAGTATGAGTGTATTTGTCCCTTAACCACACCTAGCGGGATACGGACCCTTGGCGCAAGTACGGTTGCCAGATGTCACGCTTTTGAATCTTTGTCCGGCCAAGGGTCCCGCTTAGGGAAATGTTCCGTCAATGTCCCCCTTTTTTACATCTTAATTTGTGTTTCCATGTACAGGCCATCTGGTGGTTTCTTTTTAACAGCTGTTTCCCACTTGAAATCTTGACAAAAATTCAGCATCATACCTCCGCTGAACGAAATGAGTAGATTTACGCTTGAACAACGTTGGGAAATATTGAAAACCTATTTCCAGAGTAATGTGTAAAATAAAAATCCTCTTTTCTGATTAGGCTATGTTAACAAACAAACATAGCAAACAAACAAACAAAGGATTTTGATCGACCTCTGGTTCATGCAGGATGTCGCGCCATGCCACAGTCGATCATTTGCGAACCAAATTTTCAAATCGTGTTATCATCCCACTTGGCGATGTCAATTAACCACTTATCGGAGATGCGATTTGACCCCTTCGGACTTTTTTTTTATGGGGAACCGTGAAGGACCAATTTTATACCAATAATCCTGAAAGGATTCAAGCAATTCAAGCAAATATTATCCAAGGAATATATGATCTACAGCCCGCTACAGACCATCAACAAGCTTTTGGAAAATTGGAGTGACAGAGTGCGCCACTGCGAAGTTGACTTATAGCGTTTTCGATTGGGATATAAAAAGCACTCTTTTTATAAGAGATCAGGTAGAGAAGAGATAGGAAACTTTCAAGAACTTTACGTTTTGCCCACAAGCTAATCCTGGAATTTTTCAAGATTTTATCAGATAAATTGATCACCACGGTCCAACCAGATACACACATTCCTTGTTTCACACACTTGTTTGCAGCCCAGCTAATTTTTGTGTCAAAACGAAAGTTCCCTATCTCTTCCTTACTTGATCTCGGATTTTTATGCTCTAGAGCAGCGTTTCCCAAAAAGTGCTCCGCGGAGCACTTGGAAGGATGTCCTGGTGCTCCGCGGCAAAATAAAATAAAACGAAATAGCAAAATTCCATTACACTAGTGACTATTTCATTTTGTGCTTCTGAACTTGTCATTTTAATCGCAGTAATCGAATTTGAAATGCTCATTTAAAAGAAATCAATACATACAAACAAACTAAAAAATAATTCGTGTAAAAAGATGTGGGAATCCCCGACAAATAAAAATTATTAAAGAGACGTACCAGAGGCGACCATATACGCTGACGCTAACTGAAATTTGTACTGGGACGACGTTTCTCTATTTTTAAACGCGCCCAATAGACGGTTTTTGTTGGGTCGGTATCTATTTATACAGGTTAAAACGAATCGTAGTGCGGTGTATTTAATCTATATTTTGCTTTTAGTGCGTGAATTTTACTTTTTATTTGTTTTTTTGTATATTGATATGACTCTGTGGATCTATCGACGTGAAAAGATCAAAAGATCGTGAGAGATCAAAAATAATAGGTACTATGGATCGGTGGCTTAAGTCTGGGTCGTTAAAAAGAACCGCGAAAGCTCCTTAACAGCACCCCCAGTAGTTACTAAAGAGTCAGCAACTGGCAGGTACATAATACAAAACCATATTTGTTTATTTCATAATGGGAAGTTTCCTATCGCTAGAACCGCATTTGTATTAGATGCGTTTTGTTGGATTTATAATATTTTTTTTCTGTTGTTATCCTCAATTCAGATTTGTGAATTTGCTCGTTTGATATTTATTGTTCTATTCTAGAGCCAAGGAAAATGACGCAATAGAGACAGCGGCGTCAGAACTTTCTGAAGAATTTGAGGCAGACAATGTGGCTAGTACTAGTTCTATGGTGATCAGTACTGCAAAAAAAAAAAACAGTAAAAAGGAAGTACCACGATTCATATTTAAATCTTGGATTTGCTGAGACAAGTGACAACAAACCCCAATGCGTAATTTGCGGCAAAGTGTTTCCGAATGGTGCGATGTTTCCAGCAAAAATGAAACGTCATTTTTAGGGGATTCATCCAGATTGCAAAAGCAAACCGACTGATTTTTTTAAAAGGAAGTATAGTGAACTTACAAAATCTCAAACAATTATTACTAACCACTCAAAGACAGTGAACGAAAATGCGTTGATGGCGTCCTACTTAGTGAGTTTCCGAGTTGCGCAAACTGGCGAAGCCCATACAATCGCTGAAAACTTAATCAAGCCATGCGTTAAGGACATTGTTGAGTGTATGTTGGGTGAAAAGGCCAAAAAAATTAGTTGACACCGTTCCTTTGTCAAATAACACAATATCACAATATTTCTTTATTGTCAATGATATCCCATGGGTTAACTGCGGGGATGTGTGCACAGACGGTGCCAAGGCCATGACTGGAAAAACGTCCGGTGCCGTCTCAAGAATAAAACAAAATGCCAAGGAATGCAGCAGTAGTCACTGCGTTCTACACCGCCATGCCCTTGCAATGAAAAAAATGCCACTCTCCTTAAAAGAGGTCTTAGACGAAAGCGTGAAAATAATTAACTTTTTTAAATCTCGACCTAAGAATTCAAGGCTATTCAAAGTATTGTGCGATGAAATGGGTAGTCTACATACGTCTTTATATATTTTTAAAAAATTAAATGATTTGAGTGTATCACTTCAAGGAAAGACAATAACTGTTTTCGATGCCAGTGATAAGGTCGAAGCATTTAAAACGAAAATCAAGTTTTGGGCGAAATCTTTAAAAAATCGAAACCCAGACAGCTTCCCAATGGTCAGCGAATGTAAAGAGGAAATAGATTTGGGTATTCCTGACGACATTTTAAATGAGTTTCATTTACAGCTGCTAAGTTTGCTCGAAAACTTCCAAAGCTAATTTCCGGAAGAATACCATTCAAAAATTAAAGAAAATGTGTGAGTTGCAGACCCGTACTCTGCCGCGTTGGAAAAGCCAGCATCTCTGACATCGTTGCAGTTTGAGTGCTTAATTGATTTGACATCAGATTCTTCTTTAAAGGCAAATTTTGAAACTAAGAATTCTTTATCAAATTCTGGTGTATGTTGAAGGACGAATTCAAAATTTTGTCAGACAGAGCCAAAATAATTCTTCGGCTGTTTGCAACAACATACATGTGCGAATCAGGAGTCTCCGCCTACGTTGGAACCAAAACAAAATATAGATCCCGTCTCGATGCAGAGCCAGATATTCGTTTGCAGTTGTCCCAAATTCAACCAGATATACAAGCACTATGCAAAACCAAACAGACACATTATTCTCACTAGATATTGAATTCCTTATGTTCTTTAATTAATATTGTTCTTGTTTTTTTCGTTGTTACTTGTTTTACTTGAATTTAATAAAATATAAAAAAAAAATTGAGTTTTGCCATTTTTTACACATACATAACTGCGAAAATAGCGTAAGTGTAACGAAGTGCTCCGCGAGGAATGTTTGACCTAAAACGTGCTCCTCGACCAAAAGAGATTGGGAACCGCTGCTCTAGAGCACTTTTTTGCTTTTGATCAATTTTTTAACTTTCTCTTACAAAGAGAAAGATATTGCTTTCGTGAAAATTTTCGACCTCAAGATTTTGATTGATTCTAACATTACGATGATAAAGTGTTTTTTGGAATTCCGTCCGTCGGTCCGTCTGTCCGCAATGGTCTCCCCAGCCTAAACGGCTTGACCGATTTTCTTCAAATTTCGTATCCAAGTTTATTTTGGTCATAATTCTAGGCCATTTTTTTTGTTTGCTTTTAGCCATGTTATTAACGGTACCTGCCATATAAAAATTACACATAACCTCAATTTTCTCGAAAACAGCTCTAACGATTTTCATTAAACTTGATATATACTATAAGCATATTAGTTCCGACAAGCATATTAGTTCCAGTTTTTTTTCGAGAAAATCCATATAACGGATGTTGTCATTCAGGCCATATAAAGAAAATTGTTAATTTCTCGCAAGCTACTAAGTCAAATTTAATGAAATTTAATATATATACTACTTTTATAGTTTTAAACAATTCCACATAATACTTTGTAGCCCAACAATCACTAAACGGAATTTTCAGTTTTGGCCAATAACGAAAAATAATTATTCTTCACATAGACACCGATTCCTTCAAATTTCGGAGTAAACGTTCGTATAATCACATTACGACATTATTTATATCATTTTAAGCATTAACAATCAAAATGCGTACTATTTGATCTAACGCCTTACTCGCTGTGAAAGAGAAAGTTGCGTACGACCCAGTCGTGCACCCACCACTCGTTCGTTTTCGAATGGGATACAAAAAGCACTCTAGATCATTTTGAAGAATCTCGATTCCAATTGAGATTTACACCTACATGCACCAATGCAAAAAAATTTAACATCTGATTTATGTCAGTTTGAAGTTTGCATTTCGCTGTTTGATTTGTGTTTTTTGTGATCAGTGAAAACTAAAAAGTGATTATCTGCGTAAACTATAATTCGAAAATAAAAAGGGTAGGTATTCATGCAACGTCGTAATTTTATTACGTGCGAAAGGTTGTAATTTTACGACAACGTTTCATGAAAGACCCTAACACTGCACCGCTAAATAATGTGGTAACCCACTGAATTCAATCTCATTTTAGTAATTTATTTGTTGATATAATTTTGTTCCTATTGTTCTCTTTCCGTTCTCGATAATATTTTTCAGTTTAGCGCATACGTTTGATGTGTGAAATTGGCTGATTAAATGTCAAAATAGCATTTCAAAAGTTTACAACGTTTACCATCTCAGTTTACACATCCAATACCTGTGAGGAAATTCCGATATTGTTGGAAAAGATTTCCCATACAAATTTTGACAGTTCAGTTATCACGTCGTAATTTTATCACGTTTACTCCTAAAATATTTTTGAATAATCATGTTCTAAAATTCACAAGCTTTGTTTTGACACCAACTCGCCAATGGTGGAATGTATAAAAAAAAAGCCGCAATGAGTAAAAGAAAATTTCAAATTATGGTTTTTGTTGTATTTGGCAACGCTTGGCAGAACAGGCTAATTTGGTAGCACAGGCGCTATCCGGCTTTATAGTACGCCATATTCTTCAATCAGCTTTTCCGGCCTTTTTTTCCATCATCGTTCTCTTCCTTCTCGGACGTCAGCCACTTCTGACAACACGCGACAAGACGCTCATTTACTGAATTCTAAATTGTACACCCAGTATATTAATAAGAAATAAATTGAATTATAATTATAAGAAGTATCCCAAGTTATTTTCTTAACAGTTTTCAATGATAGCTATAACTGCGGCCTAAAGATAAACAATAAGCTGTTAAATGGCATACTAACACACACACAAAACCAGATCAACCTCTTTTATGTTCATCTTTTGAAAATCTGTTTAAAAGTTACATTGCTGACTGAGTAACAAATAAACTGTTTTTATAAAAAAAATTAATAAATATGTTGTTACATATTTTGTTTTTACTTCACAAATACTTTTAAATGTCCCGCCATGTCCCGCTTTTTGAGAAACTTGTCTAGCGTGTTCACATTTTTTTATGGCAACCCTAGCCGCAAGTGAGCCGTGAAGAGCTGAGTCTTGCCTGACCAACTCGTCTGCACGCTCGTTTACTTCAATGTCAATGTACCCTGGAACCCAGAATTGTGACCCTGAAGCGTTCGACAAGGTGGGCAAGTTCGTTCCGGCAGTTCTGTACCAGTTTGGAGGATATGGTAGCCGAGTTGATGGCCTTTATGGCCGCTTTGCTATCTATGAGAATAGCAATATTTTGCTTTTCCGTAGTGTCACTCCCCAGTAGCGTGCAAGCCTCTCGGATAGCCAGTAGTTCCGCTTGTATGATACTCATATTTTCGTTGATTCCGAGTAAACTCCGGATCCCACACCACAGTTCATCTTATAGATCCGTCGGTATAGACGACCGTGTCGAATTCTCTTACTACTTCGTATCTCTTCCACTGAGCTCTGGTATGAAATCCTACGTGAAAGCCTTTGTTGAAGATTAGTATAGGTGTTATGTAGGATGTCGGAAACGTGACCATGCCATTTGGTAACGAGTCCAGTATATAACTGTGGCCATACGTCCTTGGATTCCAGCATCCTGACTCCTTGAGTCTTACTGAACTGCATAAAGCAGTATCTTTAATGTGCGATGCAATAGCACAGTAAGAGCATCCGTTGGCGCCGACCTCAGTGCGCCCGTGGTGCCTGCCCTATACTGGATGTTCTTTGCAGCCTTTTTAGTTTTGTGAGGTTCTAGCCTTTTTTTCAATGCGGGCCAGAAGAATTGGACGTTCCACAGATGTGTACATCCACAAGGTCATCTTTGGTTTAAGTTTCCACTTCTTTCCAAAGGTTTTGCTGCACGGCAACACATATTTTCCTTACTCTATGTTCGATCTTGTGTTTCCAGTTAAGTTTTGGGTCAAGCATGATACCCAAATACCTACTTACTTACTTACTTAAGTGGCGCTACAGTCCGGAATGAACCTGGGCCTCAACCAACATGCCTCTCCAATTAGCCCGGTCCTTAGCTAACTGCCTCCAGTTGCGCACTCCAAGTTGGTTGAGGTCGGTTTCCACTTGTGCGCGCCACTTAAGGCGAGGTCTTCCTCTACTGCGTCCGACGTCTGGCTGGGAATCGAAGACTCTGCGAGCCGGAGTATTGGTGTCCATTCGTTCTACATGTCCTAGCCATCTTAAACGTCCAATGCGGAGTTTTTTGACCAGGGGCATGTCGCTGTACAGCTCGTATAGTTCTTGGTTGAATCTTCGTCTCCATAGCCCGTCAACGCAAACGGGACCGAAGATTTTTCGAAGAATTTTCCTCTCGAATCTACCAAGGATTTCTTCATCCGCTTTTGATACGGTCCATGCTTCAGCGCCGTAGAGCAGGACTGGGATGATCAGGGTCTTATATAGGGTCTCCTTAGTAGTTCGAGTGAGGGCTTTACTACTAAATTGCCTTCTTAGCCCGAAGAAACAGCGGTTGGCAAGAGTAATTCTTCGTTTAATTTCTGACGAGATGTTGTTGTCAGAGCTAATAGCGGAGCCGAGGTAGACAAAGTCCCGTACTACCTCAAAGTTATATCTGTCAATGGTGACGTTCTGTCCAATTCGTCGATGTTGTGAGTCCTTTCGTGATGACAGCATATACTTAGTCTTACCCTCATTTACTGCTAAACCCATTTTCGCCGCTTCCTTCTCTATACTAGCAAACGTGGCTATGACATCACGTTGAGTCCTACCAATGATGTCAATATCGTCAGCGTATGCTAGTAGTTGCACCGACTTTTGGAAAATTGTGCCTCTGGTGTTGGCTTTGGAGTTTTGCACAATTCTCTCAAGAATCAGATTAAAGAAGTCACATGACAGCGCATCGCCTTGCCTAAATCCTTTTTTGGTATCGAATGTGTCGGTGAGGTCGTTTCCGACCCTGATGGAGCAGCGAGAATTCTCTATCGTCATCCTACACAAACGGACGAGTTTGGGCGGTATACCAAAACTAGACATGGCTCTGTACAGTTCGTCTCTATAAATGCTGTCATATGCGGCTTTGAAATCGATGAATAGGTGGTGGGTATCGATTTGGACTTCTTGAGTTTTTTCCAGGATCTGCCGAAGTGTGAAAATTTGATCGGTTGTGGACTTTCCTGGCCTAAAACCACACTGATAAGGGCCAATCAGGTTGTTGGTAAACGGTTTCAGGCGTTCACATATTACGGCAGATAGGATCTTGTAGGCGATGTTGAGGAGACTTATGCCTCTGTAGTTGGCGCAGTTCAGAGGGTCTCCTTTTTTGTGGATCGGGCAAACGATGCTGAGGTTCCATTCTTCAGGCATATTTTCATCCGACCAGATTTGGCTTATGAGTTGGTGGATGTTACTTACCAAGTCATCTCCGCCGGCCTTATAGAGCTCAGCGGGAAGGCCGTCATTTCCGGCAGCCTTATTAAGCTTGAGTTTAGATATTGCTATCCTCACTTCACTCAGGTCGGGTGGTTGGCAGTTTTCGCTGTCGTTGCCAATATTGAATGGTTCGTTCTGCCTGACAGCGGAATGTTGTTCGTCATCGCCGTTTAACAGTCTGCAGAAGTGGTTCTTCCATATCCTCAGCATCGACTGTGTCTCAACTACAATATTTCCTTGTTCATCTCGACAGGATTCTGTTCGAGCCTTGTATCCTTGGCTTTGACGTTTTACACTTTGGTAAAACTTGCGAACATCGTTCCTGGAGTGGCACCTCTCAATATCCTCGATCGCGCGCTTTTCTTGCTCTTTTTTCTTCTTGCTGAAAAGCCGATGTTCTTCCCTTCTTCTTTGCCTATAGAGCTCAATGGCAGCTCTCGTCTTCACCTGCAGCTTAGCCTTGTAGGCCTCGTTCTTGGCTGCGAGCATCTGTCGGCATTCCTCATCAAACCAGGGGTTTCTTGCTGGTGGGCGTGAGAAACCTAGCACATCAGTTGCGGCTGATCTAATGGCCTGTTGGCATCGTTGCCATTGCTCTTCGACATTCGATGCTGGTGGTATGGTGTTGATCGAGAGGTTAAGGGATACGCGTTGTGCGAAGGTCTTGGCGGTCTCTTGCGATTGCAGTCTTCCGACATTAAATTTTTTCACAGTATTTCTGGATTGTTGTGGCGTGGTGGATATCCGCATTCTTACCTTGGCTGCTACAAGGTAGTGATCCGAGTCGATGTTAGCTCCTCGGAATGTTCGGACATCCAAAATACTGGATGCGTGCCTCTTATCTATCGCAATGTGATCAATTTGGTTGACCGTTCGTTGATCTGGAGACCGCCATGTCCCCTTATGGATATCGAGGTGAGGAAACCGTGTGCTGGCTATAGTGGCATTTCGTTCCGTAGCGAAATCAATTAGCCTAAGTCCGTTACCAGACGTGTTGTCGTGTAGGCTATGTTTTCCGACAATACTTCTAAAGATGTCTTCTCTTCCTACCTTTGCGTTAAAATCTCCCAGCACGATTTTAACATCGTACTTCGGTAGTCGCTCATAGGTTTTGTCGAGGAGCTCGTAGAAGCAATCCTTAGCTATATCATCTTTTTCTTCCGTCGGAGCGTGAGCGCATATAAGGCTTATGTTGGCGAATTTGGCCTTGATGCGGATTGTTACTATGCGTTCGCTAATGTCTTGGAAACATAAGACTTCTTGCCTAAGTCTGGCACTTATAACAAATCCGCATCCGAATAGTCGCTGTTTCTGCTCACTATAACACGGTCCGTAGTAAATACCTAGCGCTGGAAAATAAGACGGGGGAGGGTGAAGTCAGGTATTTTGGTTTTGGTGGTGAAAAGGACCAATTTCGTTTTGCTCGGGTTAACGCCGAGGACACAACTTGCAGCCCAGCTAATCTTGTCTAGAGCAGTCCCCATGATTTCACTTATGATGGAGGGGAATTTTCCTGACAATAGTATCACCACGTCCATCCGCATATGCGATTTTCTTGACCAGGCAATTGAGGAAAAGGACGTATAAATCTATCGAAACCGTTCCTTTTATAGCAAAAGTTAATCTTATAAAATGGATTAGATGGGTAATGTGCTTTTGGGTTTTATTTTACAGAAACATTTTAACGACCAAAATAACATTTAAACTTTTTGAACAGCCAAAATTATAATAACATACGGAATTTACAATTTTGATAGGTTTTTCTCATTAATAAAGGTCCTTTCGACATTTCTCCAGAATTCCACTCGATCAGCAAACCGATTTTGAATTATTTTCTGTTGCGAATTTATTATTCAGCGTATATTCCTCGCTATCATTGTGATTCCTCACTGGCTCCCAAGTGCAATCAACTAAATTTCGCCCCTCTCCTGATGGAGTCGGATTTGAATATTTGGCAAAATTTGCCCACATCCAACACATGATTTTTACCATTATCTTATCATCCTCTTGCCATGGCTCTGGACCAAATTTTGACTGGAAAATGTAGCACAGATCATCAGCATGACTGGCTCCTACAACATCGTTCATTCGAAATATTTTTTCTTATAGAAGTTCAGCGGTCCATCGTAGTTGAAGTTGTACAAGTATAGCGGTGACTTGTGTTGCATCCTTGCATGGGTTTCTACTGTTTGAATGTTTTGCATGTTGATGAAGAAGTCTCCTGTTATATCGCATACTATATTTTTAGCTGGCTCGGATCCTTTAAAATTCTTTAATCATGTTGGCTAAATTTAGACTCTTTTGGTCTTTCTCCGTTATGGGTAAATTTCTGGGAATAAATTTGCGGAATGTCTCGTCAACTCCGATTTTTTTTCAAATTCAAAAGAACAAGATCAAGTCGTGCACATCCTTCGGGTGTGCATTTGTACCAGGCAGTGATAGAAATCCTAGCACGCCTAGACGATAGTTTAAAGTTACCACGACAACATCTTGCAGCAAATAAAGCGGGTTGTATCTACAAGCAAAGTAAATAGTTGACCCTAAATAATTCCTTGCACAATTAACCGTAAACACTTACAAGTTACTTTTACCACTGTATTTAATAAAGTGCATCGGTTTTACACTTTGGTTTGTACACGTTCAAGAAGAGGCAATCTTCTGAACCAATAATTTTGCCTCGGGTTTTGCTTGTAGACTCATTGCCCCATCCATCGAACCAAAAATGAGCATCCTCGCTAACAACAATATTTCCACAAAAAAAAACAAAATGGATCAATTTGAAGCTGGTCCCATGCCCACAAATCCAAGTAAACCAAAGTCAGTCGGCTTCAATTCAATAAAGATCTGTAGTTTGTACACTTTTAAACCAAGATCACTCTTCAAAATACGACACAACGTTCTATAAGAGATGCCCAAACCTTGATAACGGCGACGACTTGATTGATGACGGTCTTCACGAATACTCTCTGCTACTGCATCAATATTCTCATTATTACGAGTTCTACACAATTTGTTTGTTGGATAAATGTCCACTAATGAAAAATTTGTTCAGAATTTGTTGATAGTTTTATCGTGCGTTCAGTTGAAGAACTCTATAACAATTTTTAACTGAGCACTGATTTTGGAAATAAGTTTCCTCAATTAATAAGCCTTGTTCCCGGGTAAGCCTGTTTTTAATGAAATGGCAATGCCTCTTTAAAAAAAAAAAAAAAAAAAAAAAAAAAACTGTAAAAACTAAAAACAACGCTATTAAAAATAGTTACCTTCTATTGAATCACCCGTTACTTTGATGCATTGATCAAGCGAGGGAAATTTTGTGAATATGACTTTGTGGTCTGAATGCATTCAGTCTGAAATTTAATGGGGGACATTTTTCAGGCTACAGGTGAATTCACATATCATGCGAAAACGGAAGAGAAAATAGCGGGAAATGGCTGTCCTTGGAAAGTAGTGGAATAGAGCAGAAATAAGGTAACTAAATATCCATTTTGTTGGAAACACAGCAGGTGGCCAAAAAAACACGAATCTTTTGTTGCCCGTCAAAAAGACAAGTGTTGTGAGACAAGGCAACAAAAAAAATGCCTTGTCTCACAATTAGAGATGGTGTCAGAAGAGCCAAATGACTAACTGCAGCGCTCAATCTGATGGCCCCGTATCGTTTGGGTATCTAATAAATTGGAAATGGCCCTCCAGTTGGGTGAACTACTCAATCATTGAAAAGCTAATTCCTGAAAAGTCCACAACTGGTCAAATCTTTACATCTTGTACCACCTATTCATCTGTTTCAAAGCCGCACACGAAAGCATTTATAGATACGCACTACAAAGTTTTGGTATACCACCCAAACTCGTGTGTTTGTGCAGGGTGACGATGGAGAATTCTCCCTGCTCCACTGGGATATCAAATGACTCTAAAGCCCTTCTGTGGCTTTCGTGTTTATTAGGCTCTGATTGTAGACAATCCAGGACTCCCTTTCCTAAACGTTCTCAAAAATGGACAAAGGGAAGAAAAAAGAACGGGAAGGGAAGTAAAGAAGCATTGGTGGTAGGAAATGTGAAGGTGAAGGGAAACTTTTCTGTAGTTATTTTTGGTTTAATTTATATTTCACATTGAACTGCAGTTTTAATGATTAATAATAGTTTTTCACAACCGAAATAATAGTAAATCAAAACGAAAATCACTCCAGTCAAACGGACTGCTATCATTTGTATTAGTGTTAGTGCAAGGAGGGGTAAATCTTCCGAAAAATCCAGATGCCCAATGGAACACAACAACTGTCAAAATCGGTCTTTTGACAGATCTAGATAAAAAAAAAAGATGATATCTTAGAGGAAGCTCTGTTCCTCATTGGTCAATCGACCATTTCGGCAATGAGAACAGGGTTTCATCTATGATTTCTTATAGCGTTTTCGATTGGGATTTTTAGATTTACTCTCAGATTTCAAATTTTACCCGCCCCAATCGAACATTAAAGAGGTTACTTGGTTTTCTGTGTATGTTTAGTGTGCCATTTGACAGCTTATTGTTTATCTTTAGGCCGCAATTATAGCTATTAGCTATCAATGTAAACCATCATTTGAAATTTTCTTTTACTCATTGCGGCTTTTTTATAACCTCAACCATTGGCGAGTTGGTGTCAAAACAAAGCTTATGAATTTTAGAACATGATTATCCAAAACTATTTGAATTTGTAATTATAGTTTTCCCCGAAAATCACTTTTTAATCATCAAACTGCGAAATGAAAACTTCAAATTGACATATTAAGTCAGATGTTAAATGTTTTTGTGTCGGTGCATATTGGTGTAAATTTGACTTGGAATCCAGATTCTTCAAAAGTACTCTAGAGTAAAAAAGAGTGCCTTTTTGTATCCCAATCGAAAACGAAAAAAGATCTAGAGTAATAAAAGTGCTCTAGAGTATAAAAAGAGTGTTTTTTGTATTCCAATCGAAAACGCTATTACTAAAGCCCAGTACGCAGCTCGCGCTAAATTTTATCTCCCATGCAAAAATCTCTACAGAGATAAAATTAAGCGAACAAATTTTTCAGTGCAGTACGCAGCTCGCGAGATAAATTCTTAACTTCATAAAGATGAGACACACAAAATGTAGGTATTGTATAACAATTTTATATGTTATACGAAAAGTGTTATAGGTAATCGGCGGATGACAGGTCTCCACTTATTTAGCTCGCGAAATAATGTGCGAGGCATTTAAATCGGCAAAATGGAAGAAAATGAAGAGGAATATTTGATGGAAGAATTTTATTTTGCCTCAAATGGTAAACAAATTTTATTGACGCGACTGATTGTCTTTTGCTGACATCTGCGAATGTATGACATTTCCCTGACTCATCCAAGGCCCTCTAAGGGCCGATTTTTCAATCACCAGGTAAGCAATCAGATAACACTTAACAGTCAGACACGAAAATATATTTTTCAATAGGCGTATAGCACACTCAAGGTATATAACAGTTATCTGGCCAATGAAGTTATCTGCTCCTCAGTGAGCTGGGTAAACTTTAACTGACTGTTTATGAACTGTCAACAGTGAGAAAACTAGTCTGCTAGCTCTAACATATAAGATTGTCTCTATATATCTCTCTTTTTATTTAAGTTTCGTGAAGTTAGACACAATCTAGGAGTTATTCAATGATTGAAAAACCAACACCTACTTAGCTAGTAGATAGAGAGTAGATACATTTATTCATTAGACAGCAATCAGACTGTTGACCTGAGAACTAAAAATTGGCCCTAAAAGAATTATTTATGCAATATTTCAGAACAAAACCAAAACACTTTCACACACTACATAGGCGGAATAAAAGAAACAAAAATATCGCAAAAAATATAGCACACTTGTTTTTTTTAATTGATTTTAAGTCTATTTTATGGGAATACATATCATTTGTTTCTAAGTTTTTTAATTTTATTACCTTTATTTCACTTTTAAAACAATATTTTCTAAATAAATTGAAGAACGAAGATATTTCGCCTCACTTTCGTTTATAATTTGATTTGACATCCAGCCCGTGCGAATAGCTGTCAGTTTTTAGCCTGACGGCCTGTTCTTTTAGAGGGCCTTGACTCATCTTTATAATACGTTTCCACCGGACCGAAACTCGTCATTTGAAAATAGTGTTCCCACCAAAAATAAACGCATTCCAACTGTCAAAACAACTTTTTTTCACTGGATCTCCTCTTGCTATGATCTGACAAAATATCCGAGTACTATCAACTGCCAAGAAGAGCTTATCTCAACATAGCTTCTTGTTCTGATTCCCAAAAAATAAGATCTATGAACGGTTGAGAGAAAAGCCAAGCCCCGGGGTCTAACGATCGTGTTACACCAACATAATTGTATTATTTTTTTTTGTATGTAATCAGTAAATAAAGTAAACAACAGGGACAACGGGTATCGAGAAAATCTGGCCCTTGTTTAACAATTTCATATGTTGTTATTCCGAAGATATGTCATTTGCAGAAGCTATTTTAAAAGAAAAAGCAAAAGGACATCATACGATTGTTCATTAATTAATAAAAGTTTATGCATTTTCTTCTTATATTTATATTTGTTTTTCAAACGATTTTTCCAAAACAAATTACAGAGCAGTTTGACGTTTCTGGGAGAAAAAACTGGTTTTTGCAGGGGAAAAAGGTAATGTTTGATTTGACATAACTCGGTTGGACGTCATTTAAAATAGCATTTCAGCGGAATGCCGAATTCCAGAATGTGAAATTATATGGCGGAATGCTTTGCATTTCGGCTGAAATCACGAATTCCGCTGAAATCACGCATTTCGACTCGGTGGAAACGTACTATTATGCTGTGTACGAATTTAGCGAGCATTTATCTTTGGATTGGAGAAAACAAGTGGAGAGAAGTACCTAAAGATAAAATTTAGCGCGAGCTGCGTACTAAGCTTAAATCTAAAATCCGTTACTTTTGTTTTGTAATTTATTTCTTTGCAAAGTTTTACTGCAAAAGTACAGGAACAGAACTAATATTCATCTTATTTTAGGAATTTCTCTCAAATCTAACCTGAATGAAATCGTCGATTGAATTTGAATTTGTCGACTCGTATTTGGAGTCATAACATCAGAGATAAACATAAATCAGGCTCTGTTATCCACCGAACAAAACTACACAAAGTTTACTTATTTATAGTTACATTTTGATTATCAACTCATACATAGCTTGAGATTAGATAACGATAGTTGAATATTTGTCTATATAAATTCTCTCGGTGCAATTAAAGCACGTTAGTATTTCATTATGGCCTCAAGTGTCAAGATCAAAGTCAAACAGGGAACTGTTATTGGCGGTGAAGATACTCTTCCCAATGGAAGTTCCTACCATTTTTTCAAAGGAATACCATACGCAGTTCCTCCATTGGGAGAGTTGAGATTTAAAGTGAGCCTAGAATAACAATCATGTTTCGAAATATATTCTTTATGTTTTGTTTAAAGGCTCCAGTTCCCTTGAAAAGATTTCCTTCTCCAGAAATAGACTGCACCAAGGATGGGGCAATGAGTCTACAAGCAAAACAAGATGGCAAAATTATTGGTTCAGAAGATTGCCTCTTCTTGAACGTGTACAAACCGAAGTGTAAGTCAGATGCAGTCTTACCGGTGATGGTGTTCATTCATGGCGGGTCATTTCTTAGAGACAGTGGTAATAGTAACTTGTAAGTGTTTACGGTTAATTGTGCAAGGAATTATTTAGGGTCAACTATTTACTTTGTTTGTAGATACAACCCGCTTTATTTGCTGCAAGAAGATGTTGTCGTGGTAACTATGAACTATCGTCTAGGCGTGCTAGGATTTCTCTCGCTGCCTGGTACAAATATTTACGGAAATGCCGCTCTAAAAGATCAAGTATGTTGAAACGCACATTTCGTTCCTTATATCATTTAAAATTAGATTTTCTTTAGCGCCTTGTATTGCGGTGGGTGAAGGAAAATATCGCTCAATTCAATGGAGACCCTAACAATGTGACTCTCTTCGGGGAGAGTAGCGGTGGGGTATGTGTCCATATACATACTCTAACGCAAGGTGACGACAAACTTTTTCACAAGGCGATTATACAAAGTGGTTCCAGTACGAGCATTTGGGCAAATGAACGTGATTTGAATAAAAAAATAAAACAAATGGCCATGAAACTGGGTTGCACAGCGGAAGATCCAACTGAAATTGCAAAGTTCATACTCAGCATCAAGGATGCGGAAGATTTTGTTAGCATTTTGGGACCATTAAAATTAGATCAATGCATTTTTGGGCGTCCATTTCCAGGTTTGCCAGTATTTGAAATAGAAAACCCAGATGCCATTATGACAAGACCACCTGAAGAACTAATGAACCAACGCGATCTCATCGATATCCCAATAATGATGGGAATCACTTCAGCCGAAGGGTGTGCAATAGTCGACTTAGTTCTTTATAATTTCAAGAAATTCGGAGTTGATGCGACATTGAGGAAATTTATTCCCAGAAGTATCGACATGACAGAGAAAGACCAAAAGAGTCAAGATTTAGCCAACAATATCAAAGAATTTTACTTCAAAGGATCCGAGCCAACTAAAAATATAGTATGCGATCTAGCAGGAGATTTCTTCTTTAACATGAAAAACATTCAAACAGTAGAAACCCATTCACGGATGCAACACAAGTCACCGCTATACTTCTACAACTTCAACTACGATGGACCGCTGAACTTCTATAAGAACAAAATATTTCGAATAAACGATGTTGGAGGAGCCAGTCATGCTGATGATCTGTGCTACATTTTCCAGTCAAAATTTGGTCCAGAGCCATGGCAAGAGGATGATAAGAAAATGGTAAAAATCATGTGTTGGATGTGGGCAAATTTTGCCAAATATTCAAATCCAACTCCATCAGGAGAGGGGCGAAATTTAGTTGATTGCACTTGGGAGCCAGTGAGGAATCACAATGATAGCGAGGAATTTACGCTGAATACTTTTGTCATTGATAAGCAACAGAAAATGATTCAAAATCCGTTCGCTGATCGAATGGAATTCTGGAGAAATATCGAAAAGACGTTTAGTTATAAGAAAAATCTGTCAAAATTGTAAATATAGGATGCTATTGCTATTGGCCGTGTTCCGGGTTTTAGATTTCCCAAGTTAACTTTGCCGATGCATTGTTCTCATTGGTCAATCGACCATTTCGGCAATGAGAACAGGGTTTCATCTATGATTTCTTACTAAAGTCCAGTACGCAGCTCGCGCTAAATTTTATCTCCCATACAAACATCTCTACAGAGATAAAATTTAGCAAGCAAATTTATCAGTGCAGTACGCAGCTCGCGAGATAAATTCTTAACTTCATAAAGATGGGACACACAAAATGTTGGTAGGGTATAACAATATTATGTGTTATACGAAAAGTGTTATAATCGGCGAATGACAGGTCTCCACTTATTTATCTCGCGAAATTAATGTGCGATGCATTTAAATCGGCAAAATGGAAGAAAATGAAGAGGAATATTTGATGGAAGAATTTTATTTTGCCTCAAATGGTAAACACATTTTATTGACGCGACTGATTGTCTGACATTAACTGACACCCGCGAATGTATGACATTTCCCTGACTCATCTATATGCTGTGTACGAATTTAGCGAGCATTTATCTTTGGATTGGAGAAAACAAGTGGAGATTAGCAAAGATAAAATTTAGCGCGAGCTGCGTACTAAGCTTAAATCTAAAATCCGGAAATTTTGTTTTGTAATTTGTTTCTTTCTGAACGAATTAAACCCTACTCTAAAGAATTGGAATTGCAAAGTTTTACTGCAAAAGTACAGGAACAGAACTAATATTCATCTTATTTTAGGAATTTCTCTCAAATGTAACCTGAATGAAATCGTCGATTGACCAATGAGAACAGATCTAATCTAATTAAATCTGACCAATGTCCACACTGAACGTCGGATTGCTTTATCGATGGGGTTGTTCGATGGTAGCGTGTATGAGAGGCATTAGAGACACTTAATGGTAAGTGATGTTTTTAATATTCTGAAGGTTGTGTTTAGAGAGATAAAAATAGAAAACAAGATCAGCTACAAATTCATCCGCTTAATCTATATATATAAAAATGGATCTTGGTTTGTTCGGATGCTTAAAACTCGAAAACGACTGGACCAAATTTGATACTTCCTTCTGCGGATTTGTTCGTAATTGCTCCGCGAAGGTTTAGGAAAAAAGAAAAATTGAAAAATTCTCAACAGGTGGCGCTGTAGGCGGTCATTCCATTTGATAGCACAGTAATAATAAATAAATAAATAATTTATATGGCAAAACAACGTTTGACGGGCCAGCTTGTGTTTTATAATTAAAACATGATTAAATCTGTAGACAATCTTAGTTATTTTCAACAGAAATCGACTCGTATTTGGGTCATAAAATCAGAGATTAACATAAATCAGGCTCTGTTAACCACCGAACAAAACTACAGAAAGTTTACTTTATTATATGTACATGTTGATTATCAACTCATACATAGCTTGAGATTAGATAACGATAGTTGAATATTTGTCTATATAAATTCTCTCGGTGCAATTAAAGCACGTTAGTATTTCATTATGGCCTCAAGTGTCAAGATCAAAGTCAAACAGGGAACTGTTATTGGCGGTGAAGATACTCTTCCCAATGGAAGTTCCTACCATTTTTTCAAAGGAATACCATACGCAGTTCCTCCATTGGGAGAGTTGAGATTTAAAGTGAGCCTAGAATAACAATCATGTTTCGAAATATATTCTTTATGTTTTGTTTAAAGGCTCCAGTTCCCTTGAAAAGATTTCCTTCTCCAGAAATAGAATGCACCAAGGATGGGGCAATGAGTCTACAAGCAAAACCCGACGGCAAAATCATTGGCTCAGAAGATTGCCTCTTCTTGAACGTGTACAAACCGAAGTGTAAGTCAGATGCAGTCTTACCGGTGATGGTGTTCATTCATGGCGGGTCATTTCTTAGAGACAGTGGTAATAGTAACTTGTAAGTGTTTACCGTTAATTGTGCAAGGAATTATTTAGGGTCAACTATTTATTTTGCTTGTAGATACAACCCGCTTTATTTACTGCAAGAAGATGTTGTCGTGGTAACTATGAACTATCGTCTAGGCGTGCTAGGATTTCTCTCGCTACCTGGTACAAATATTTACGGAAATGCCGGTCTCAAAGATCAAGTATGTTGAAACGCACATTTCGTTCCTTATACCATTTAAAATTAAATTTTCTTTAGCGCCTTGTATTGCGGTGGGTGAAGGAAAACATCGCTCAATTCAATGGAGACCCTAACAATGTGACTCTCTTCGGTGAGAGTAGCGGCGGGGCATGTGTCCATATACATACTCTAACGCAAGGTGACGACAAACTTTTTCACAAGGCGATTATACAAAGTGGTTCCAGTACGAACATTTGGGCAAAAGTACGTGATTTGAATGAAAAAATAAAACAAATGGCCATGAAACTGGGTTGCACAGCGGAAGATCCAACTGAAATTGCAAAGTTCATACTCAGCATCAAGGATGCGGAAGATTTTGTTAGCATTTTGGGACCATTAAAATTAGATCAATGCATTTTTGGGCGTCCATTTCCAGGTTTGCCAGTATTTGAAATAGAAAACCCAGATGCCATTTTAACAAGACCACCTGAAGAACTAATGAACCAACGCGATCTCATCGATATCCCAATAATGATGGGAATCACTTCAGCCGAAGGGTGTGTAATAGTCGACATAGTTCTTTATAATTTTAAGAAATTCGGAGTTGATGCGACATTGAGGAAATTTATTCCCAGAAGTATCGACATGACAGTGAAAGACCCAAAGAGTCAAGATTTAGCCAACAATATCAAAGAATTTTACTTCAAAGGATCCGAGCCAACTAAAAATATCGTATGCGATCTAGCAGGAGATTTCTTCTTTAACATGAAAAACATTCAAACAGTAGAAACCCATTCACGGATGCAACACAAGTCACCGCTATACTTTTACAACTTCAACTACGATGGACCGCTGAACTTCTATAAGAACAAAATATTTCGAATGAACGATGTTGTAGGAGCCAGTCATGCTGATGATCTGTGCTACATTTTCCAGTCAAAATTTGGTCCAGAGCCATGGCAAGAGGATGATAAGAAAATGGTAAAAATCATGTGTTGGATGTGGGCAAATTTTGCCAAATATTCAAATCCAACTCCATCAGGAGAGGGGCGAAATTTAGTTGATTGCACTTGGGAGCCAGTGAGGAATCACAATGATAGCGAGGAATTTACGCTGAATACTTTTGTCATTGATAAGCAACAGAAAATGATTCAAAATCCGTTTGCTGATCGAATGGAATTCTGGAGAAATGTCGAAAAGACGTTTAGTAATAAGAAAAATCTGTCAAAATTGTAAATATAGGATGCTATTGCTATTGGCCGTGTTCCGGGTTTTAGATTTCCCAAGTTAACTTGCATCGGTAAAGTTAACTTCGTAAAACTAAAACTGGGAACACGACCATTGTATGTAATTTTTCAAAAGTTGGGAGTTCAGTTTTGGAATATTTCCGAAAAATAAAAGTTGACCGTTATTTCTCCAATGATATCCAGGAGATAGTTTCTTTTCTTAGAGTTGTAAGACTAGTATTTTCTGTCTGAAATTTATTTTATTTTTATCGAATTTTAAAATTCCGAAGACGAGACACCATCGTACTTTCCATATCGCTCCCTCCGGTATTTCCAAAACAGCTGAATCTTTCTCCTAAAAGAGTGATATTACTCGGATCTCCATTGAATTGTGAGATGTTCTCCTTAATCCATTCCACAGCGAGATGCTAAAATTAATTCAATTGTCAAACAAGTTTCAACTCAAAGAATTTATTTAAATCACCTGATCTTTCCTTGCAGCAATTCCAGGTACATTATCCCCAGGAAGTGCAAGAAAATTAAATGACCCATTGGAATAGTTCAAAGTCACAACAACTACGTCTTCCTGAATTAAATAATGTGGAGTGTACCTTAAAACGAACAGAAAACTTCGCGTTGAGATCAAAAATTAAATCTTCAACTCACAAATCACTGTTTTCACTCTTAAAATCGTATCTGTCACCAGATGTGAACAGCATTACTGGCATAGGAGCGGTAATCTTATTTTTAGGTGTGAAAACATTTAAAAATAGGCTCTCTTTTAGGTCCGTTCTTTCCCCATTCAGAAAAGTCAGATCGTACTCTTCCGCATGGTCCGTTTCATCATCATAAAAGCCCTTCAATGAGCTTGGAGCCTGTAATACGAATAAAAAGTAAATCGAACATTTTTCCTCACTCACTCTTGTGATACTCACCTTAAAACTTAATTCTTCCAATGATGGGACTGTATAGGGTACTCCTTTGATGTAGTTATAAGGATTTCCATTTGTAATAGGTTGTTTGCAATCAATAACAGTGCCTTGGTTCAGTTCGGCTTTTACAGGTAAACCAATTTCATTACTAGTCTTGAATGTGAAAAAGATTAACAAAAGGATAGATTGCATCAACAAAATTTATTCACAAACCGTGCAGTGGTAGTAACGGATGATTTCAAGTAAACGCCTTGAGATCATTTTTTTTATTCAAAGCTGACACACACACTGGAGTATGATGACTAAATTTACCAATTAAATTGTTGTTGTATCGATTGCTTGTTACTATGGATTATTATGCGAGTTCTTACGTTATTCGTTCAAAGGTCGAAAATTCAAAATTAATAAATCAAAGAGTTTCACTTGCACATTGTTAGGATGGATGTGTGTATAAAAATCTGCCTTCAAGCTTAACCGCTGTGGATTAAAATAAAAACAATTCTGTAACCGATTTGGATTTATCTACGTCTGGTTGGCGATTGTTTTGATTTTCCCCCGAAACGATTGACGTTTGCTTAGATGAACTTTGGACTTAACAAAAAAACATACAGAAAACTTAACAAGTTTTTTTTTTTCAAACAAAAAAACGTTTTTTTTTCTTTCAAATAAATAAATAACCGTCAGACTTGTTCTAGTCGCTTACTAGTTTTGGCGCGTTCCCGTTCTTCTTTGGAAGTACTTGTGACTGCCGACATCTAAACGGTGTCCGATAATTGACGCAAAATGTAATTTTGATAGAAAATACAGATTTTTAATTAGAAATTTTAATTTTTTTACTGATTCATAGAGTATACAGATTGGAGTTATGAATGGAATAGCACATCTGGCAAGTACGTACTCTTCTATTGAAATGTTTTATGATAGTTTCGTATAAATGTGGCTGAATTTTATTAATACACCCCCAATTTCCAATTTCCATAGACTTTTGACTTCAAAAAACCCCAAAGAAAAAAGTCCAATGGCGTTAAATCGCAAGATCTGGATGGCCAATTCTGACGGCGGATTATACGATTAGGAAATGACTCATGTAGTAAGTATTTCTCTGGCTGTATGGCATGTGGCACCGTCTTGTTGAAACAACATGTTAGTCACACCCATACCTTGTAATTTAAAAAAACTGGGTTATCATGTCACGATAACGAACACCATTAATTTTTACTGCCTTTTTTACTGAACAATGAAAATGCGTTGTTCTTTCGTATAGCGGTCCATTTTAACTAATAGCGTTTTCGATTGCACTCTTTTTGTGCTCTAGAGCACTTTTTTTGAAAGTGAAATGAAAATCACTCTTGTCAAACTGACAGCTATCATTTGTATTGGTATTGGTAAATCTGCCGAAAAATTCAGATTTGCAAAATTGGTCTCTGATCAAAAAAAAATCAATTTTTTCGCCCAATGGAACACAACAACTGTCAAAATCGGTCTTCAGATCAAAAAAAAAAATGATTTTTTTCCCAATGGAAAACGCCATAAAAAGTGATTCTTTGCGAAACTATAATTAGAACTTAAAATATTTTTGAAAAATCATGTTCTAAAATTAATAAGCGTTTTTTTGACAACAACTCGCCAATGGTTGAATTTATAAAAAAGCCGCATTGAGTGAAAGAAAATTTCAAATGATGGTTTTCAATGATAGCTATAACTGCGGCCTAAAGATAAAAAATAAGCTGTCAAATGCACACTAACACACACACAAAACCAGATCAAACTCTTTTATGTTCGATTGGGACGGTTAAAATCTGAAAGCAAATCTGAAAATCCCAATCGAAAACGCTATTGACGAGTGGAAAAGTTTGAAAAGCGCCTCTACATGTGAATGAAATTACATGTGCTATAGAATTATTGAAAATTTTCATTTATACAGGATTACCAAAAGAAAACTCTGTTTAAGACGATAATGCAAACGCGTATTTCCAAACATTTTTCTATTAGGCAATATACAAGTTGATATGGTATGATGATAATGGAATTAATAATGGACTTTTTAAATATATGAAATGCTGTGCGATTAGATTAACATTTTAATACAAAAATGTCATTTTAATTTGGCGCTATTTTTCCATACGAATAGCGCCACTTTTGCGACCAGTAGAGAAAAAAGGAATATTACAATGCATACCAAAATGCTAGCCTTCAGTCGTCAATAACCCCGAACTGTCAACTGTGGCTGTCGCATTCGCCGTGTTCCGGATTTTCGATTTCAACCGCAAAATGAGGTGAGGCGATGTGGAACGCAAAATATTAATGAATGGCAAGGTAAATGTCAAGCTATACCAACCGTTATTTTGCAATTTCGTTTTTACACATTTATAGATTTTTATTTACTTTTATCTATTCAGAATAATTATTCTTCAACAAAAAAGTAAAAAAATAACCTAAATTAACTCATAATATTGGGTAATGCTTATGAAATCAAAAGGTCTGTTCCCGTACAAAATAATATTTACTGATTCCTACTGATTTTTACTTATTGCCGTTCCCGTACGCAAAAATAAGTAAAAGAGACAGCTCACGGGAGAGCAAAAAACTACCACTCCATAAAAATCTGAAAAAAAAAATTTACTGCAGAAATTTCTGTTGGAAAAAATCAGTAAACTGTCAGTTGTTATCTAAAAGTGTCAACTCGCCTGTTTTGACAGGTGATTTATGTCATTTGTTCTTTAAAAGGCATACAAAATATATAATTTTACTGTTGTTTTACTTAAACGCGTTCTCGTACTTTTTGGTAATTTTGTCTCTTTCTGAGATAATTTACCCCCACTCCAAGAAATTTGAGAATTTACTCATTTTTACTGAAAAAGTAGGGGAACAGACCTAAAAACATCTTCATGACAGTTCGACGCAAAATCAGCTGTTTTACTTATATCTGGGTGTCCATGCGTAAATTTTCAATTTGTTTCGCCAGTCATTTCCCCTCAAATATCATGTGACTAAAATGGTCGATTGACCAATGAGAATAGTGCATCGACAAACTTTGTCAAACTTAAACCCGGAACGCGGCCATTGATTCGCAGGGGTGATTTGTTTGGAAGGTTATTGGAGAAAAATTGATACATTCAGCACATGCCACAGAACACCTGACATACTAGCTTTTAAAATAAATAAATATTTTTTTTCTGGTGAATATCTCAGTTTCAGTTTTTTAATAACAACATAGAAAGAATTGCTGCGGAATCAAACGCGCGACTGTATGCAACGAATGCGAGTGGCGATGGCGATCGATTAGCGACTTGTTATTTGTCGATTGATTTTGGTTTGTGCAATTTTATAGCATTTTCGATCTCAGATTTCAGATTTTTACTCGTCTCAATCGACGTAAAACTGATTGATCTGTTTTTATGTGTGTTAGTGTGCCATTTGACAGCTAATTGTTCATCTTCATGCTGTGGAAGAATGAACTAATGAAAATTTTAATGATTAGATTGTTGTAAACAATGAATGAGGAATTGTTTTTGTGGGCAATAAAGAATCTCCCGCTTGATGTAGATGATAAGGAAGAATGTTCCAATAATTTATTTACTGTTGATGCAATTTTTCTTATGTTATTTCAAAAAAAAAAAAAAAAACTATATATAAAACTCAAATCAAACTGCAAACTGACATAAGTCAGATGTCAACTGTTTTTGTGTTGGTATGTTAGTCACTTGAAATCGAGATTTTTCTAAAGTGATCTATATCAAAAAAATGGTGCTTTTTGTATCCCAATCGCTATTAGTCCCTGGCCACACGTTCATTGGAATGAAAGTCATCTCCAACGATACAGGTAGATTTTATGTGTGCCAAAAAGAGAAAGTATACTTGCATCGAAAATCCACTGAGAATCCATTTCAAACTGAATTCTCGGTGTGGGAATAAACGTTTCCTTCCAAACCATTTCATTTTGGCAAAAATACTCATTTGAAACTTGCCTTTGCCGAGTGCAGACCTCAATAGGTCTGTTCCCGTACTTTTTCAGTAAAAATTAGTAAATTCTCAAATATCTTGGAGTGGGGGTATATTATCTCAGAAAGAGACAAAATTACCAAAAAGTACGGGAACGCGTTTAAGTAAAAAACAGTAAAATTATATATTTTGTATGCCTTTTAAAGAACAAATGACATAAATCACCTGTCAAAACAAGCAAGTTGTCACTTTTAGATACCAACTGACAGTTTACTGATTTTTACCAACAGAAATTTCTGCAGTAAATTTTTTTACAGATTTTTATGGAGGGGTAGTTTTTTGCTCTCTTGTGAGCTGTCTCTTTTACTTATTTTTGCGTACGGGAACGGCAATAAGTAAAAATCAGTAAAAATCAGTAAGAATCAGTAAATATTATTTTGTACGGGAACAGACCTAATATCGATATCAGAGTCACGAAAATGTTGTTACAGATTTCACTGTGATGCATGACATAAAAAACATGTCAAACCAAACGATTTGACACTTTCAGGTACCAACTGACAGTTAACAACAGACATTTGTGCAGTAAATAGGCCTGTTATCGTACAGTATTGGCCGTGTTCCGTATTTTTAATTTTCCAAGTTAACTTTGCCGATGCTGATGCACTGTTCTGCATCGGCAATATTGGTTAAGCGACCATGTCACGTGAGTGACAATGTTAACTTTGTAAAACTAGAACCCGGAACACGGCCATTATTTTTATCTTAAAGCTTAGTACGCTGCTCGAGCGAAACTAAATTTTAGCTGCTCTCCATTATTTCTCTCCAAACACTAGCTAAAATCCTCGCTTAATTTTGACATAGAGTTCTTTGTGGATAAGTGTCACAACAAACAGCTGTTCTTTGGAAAATAAGTTTATTTCAACAACTCAAAAGCACAACATAAACTATGAGAGGCTACAATCCGCTATGCGGATCGTTGAATACCCTATCCCATCCCATCCTTTAAATTAATATCCTCAAAATATAGGCCTTATGGCGATAAAATACAGAAAATGACATTGTCACAATATATTGCTCAGACAGTTTCTCAAAATCTTGTGTGGTTCGACAAAAAACAACGTATTTCTATTGCTAATGCCTTGGGATGGGGTATACAAATGGTTTTTGTAAGAAAACGCCCCCAAAATGTGGGCGTAGGTGAAAATGATCTATGGACAAAATGTTTATATTACCATTTCGGAAGTATTTGCATCAAAAGTTTTTTCGAAAGTTTTAAAATTTGGACAAAAAGCGTTTTTTACTAAAAACGCCCCCAAAAAGTGGGCGTGGCAAAAAACTTTGTATGAACGAAATATAGATATTAGGATTGTCTAAATATGCTACTCAGACACTTTTTTGAAATTCCTTACGGTTTGGCCAAAAAATAAGTTTTCCTAAAAAGGGGGCGTGGCAGTGGGCGGATTTCAAAAATTTTTACACTTGTTCTGGTGGCACGGACGAGGATCCTCTATACCAAATTTCATTATCCTAGCTCAAAATTTAAGGCCCAAAAACCGCTGACGAACAGACAGACGGACGGACGGACGGACAGACAGACATGGCTTATTCGACTCAGCTAGCGATTCTGAGTCGATCCATATACTTTGAGGTATATGTAGCAAAATTATTTCTCTATGTTACAAACTAAGTATCAAAACTAATATACCCCCCTATGGGATAGGGTATAAAAACAATAGTACGATGTGTCAAAATTTAGCTTGAGAAAATGTCCCGAACTATTAATGGGCGCGCTAAATTGCTACAGATACATCCAGTACAGTTTGATTTTTTAGCTGAAGCAGCGTACCGTTCGGCTAAATGGATTCGCTTAAATTTAGCTCAGCTAATTTTTGGAGAGAATTTTGTATGGGAGCTAAAATTAAGCTCGAGCAGCGTACTAGGCTTAATGCAGAAATTTACTTCCATACAAAAATTGCGTACTAAAACGGTTTGAAGTAAAAATAAAAATACAAATCAATAACCATAGCTACCTTGGTTTTTCAGAGCGGGACCAATCAAAGTATACAGACCTACTTTACTGACAGGGTAGTTGCGATCATGTGCCTATCATTTTATCTCAAACCATTCATTTAGAACAATAGCCGAACCACAGTTTTTCCCCGAATGGTTGGGTCGGACTTTTCATGCCAATTGGTAATAGTCCCCTGATCTGTGAGATCATCTCAAGACGAGGGCCAATTAGCGGTCCTCAGTCCTGCGCAGAAATATATCGTGCTACAGAATTTGGTCTGGAAAATCCGTAAGTCGGGATACAAAGCACGGTTGCTTTGTGATACGATTCGATTTTTCACTGAAGTTGCTCCAGCACTAGAGAATCTGTCAGTCTGACAGTTCATAGAAAGAGCGATAGAGTAGGTCTGTTCCCGTACAAAATAATATTTACTGATTTTTACTTCGCGACAACGTCAAGTCAAGTTTTAAAAAAAAACGACCCCCGACCCCCGCCATGAATTGCCATAATACAAATGATAAGGCTGTCAGATTGCCGTTGTCGTGAAGAACTCTATTTTGAATCTTTCAGCAGCAATTAGCTCAGAAACAATCTCGATTTAGTTTAAATAAGTTTTATTGATTTTGTCCTTTTTTACAGCTTCGAGGATGCGCCCCCATTGTACCTTCGGTAAACATCCCTCCAGAAATCCGCCCGATCCTTGTTTGGATTCTCAACCATTCTCTGTCGCTCATCGATTATAAATGCATTCAAATTGAATTCGTCCCTGTCGCTGGCAACCTTTCGCACTGGTTCCCACGTACAATCAACAAATGAACCCGCCTCCTTTGGAGTTGGATAGCCATGTTTAGCGAAATTCGCCCAAAGCTTGCATATCGTCTGAACCATTTTCTTATCCCTCTCTTCCCAGGGCTCCTCAGCCTCTTTAGCTTGAAATATATAAAACAAATCATCACCATGACATGCACCCTTCAATGCTTCCAATTTGAACAACTTTTTGTACATGTTCAACTCGCCAACGTAATCAAACCGATAAAAGAACAACGGTGACAAGTGTTGATTCCTAGAGTGAATCTCAGCCGCTCTCCAACAATCCATGATAAAATGGAAATCTCCCTGTAAATTTACAAAGTTATTCAACTGGTTTTCGTCGATCTTTGCTCCTTTGAAGTATAGTTCTCGAATCATGTTTGCCAATTCCATACTTCTTTTATCCTCTGGATGCAAGTTTACATCTACTGGGATTAGTCGTGTAAGGTCTTTATCGAACGCCTCCAAGTACTTTCGAATAGCGGCAAGCATCGTGATTCCCTCGCCAGAGTTGTATCCCATTATGATGGGAATATCAATGGAATTCTGTCTCTTCATTGCAACCAAGGGTTCCTCAGTGATAATAGCCTCTGGACTAGCACACTCGATCACTGGTTTCGATACAATTGGCAGTCCGCGACGACGTTCTTCAGGTGTTTGCACACCCAATGAATGTTTTAAAAAGTCACCCAAGTCTGGGTGGGTTTTCAGGAACTCTGCCACGGAAAGTGGGTCTTCCGCAGCACAGCCCATTAATTTGGCCAGCTTTGTGTAGGTGTCAGTTGGATTATGACCTAAAGACCACGGCATGTTTGCTGTGCCACTCTGCATGATTGCTTTGTGGAATAGTTTTTTGGAGTTTTCCGACAAAACATGCAAATGAACACATGCACCCCCAGCACTTTCACCGAACAACGTGACATTGTCTGCATCTCCATTGAATTGGCCGATGTTTTCCTTGACCCATTGCAGTGCAAGGCGCTATAATAACTCTGATATCAAGTGGATAGCATAAGATAAGCGATCTGTATTCACCTGATCTTTGAGGGCGGCATTTCCTGGAATATTCGCCTCTGGCAACGCAAGGAATCCCAAAGCTCCGAGGCGGTAGTTCAATGTAACAACAACAACATCTTCCTGCATTAGGTACAATGGTGAGAGGCTGAAAACGGACAATATACCAAACGATCGGTTAATTGAAAAACAACACAATTTACCTATCACTGTTGCCATTGCCGAACTGGTATCTACCACCATGTATGAACACCATCACAGGAAGAAGCTTCTCTGCTTTACTTTTTGGTGCGTAAACGTTCAGATAGAGACAATTCTCGGAGCCTGTGAGTTTACGCGTGGTTGTGTCCTTCTGAAAGCATACATCGCCCTCCTTCGTACAGTCTAATTCTGGGACTGCAAAGCTCTCTACTGGAATGGGGGCCTTTAGAATGAAAGAATCATTGGCAAATCGCTCTCGATTACAGTAAATAAGTGATACTCACTTGGAATCTTAACTCCCCTAATGGAGGCACTGCATAGGGTATCCCTTTGAAGAAGAAGTAGGAATTTCCATTTGGAAGTCTGTCTTCACCACCAATAATAGTTCCCTGCTTGATGTTCACTTTAACCGACGGACATGCTTCGGCGTTTGCCTTCAGATAAGACATGATTAGTATACGAGGAAAAAGTTAAGAGCTCTTGCAATTACCCTGGGGTTGCAATGGTTAAGTCGAATTGATCGCCGTAGACGTACACCAACTGATCGCATGGATATCATTTTAATTTGATGATAAGCACTACACAGATCGTCACGATTCAGTCAAACATCTAGAACGCAAACACGTCAAATCAAGTGAATTTCGTAATCTTTTTCATTTATTAGCAACAAGTAATAAGATAAGTGCAAACCGATGGCTGGCAAATGCCCAAGAGAGGCCGATTTTTCACTGCTTCGCTCTGAGATATCATTTACGATCGTTTAAAAATTTTACAAAACTCTGTTTTGGAAGGGATGGAAAATTACACTTCTCGTCTGTTTTGACAAGCATAGATGATAGTTCTCTAGCGTGCATGGACTTTGAACTCTTAAAAACAAATGGAAATGCTACAATCTAACCGGAGAGCTATCGCCAATACCCTATTCTCTTATGTGGATACTTTTGGGGGAAATCTATTTAGCGATACGTGCTAGGAGGAATAGATAGATTTCTTAGATAAATCTTGATTCTTATAGGTCAAGGTAGACATTCGCATCAGGGACAAATTGGCCAACATATGCCTTATATGCCCTAACGCCCCGACGGAGGAAAAAGATGGCATAGCGAAAGACTGCTTCTACGAGCTCCTTGACAAAATTTAAGAGCGACTTCCGAAGTACGATGATAAAATCGTGCTGGGAGATTTTAACGCAAAGGTAGGAAGAGAAGTCACCTTTAGCAGTATTGTCGAAAACACAGCATACACGACAATAGGTCTGGCAACATACTTATCCTAATTGACTTCGCTGCGGAACGAAATGCCACTATAGCCAGAACACGGTTTCCTCACCTCAATATCCATAAGGCGACATGGCAGTCTCCAGATCAACCAAATTGATCACACTGCGATAGACAGGAAATGCGCGTGATCGAGGATATAGAGAGGTGCCACTCCAGGAATGATGTTCGCAAGTTCTTTCAAAGTGTAAAACGTAAAAGTCAAGGATACAAGACCCGAACATAATCCCGTCGAGATTAACAAGGGAATATCGTTGTTGAGACACAGTCGATGCTGAGGACATGAATGAACCACTTTAGCAGACTTTTAAAAGGCAAAGCCGAACAAAACATCCGTTGTCAGGCAGAACGAACTCAATATTGGCGACGACAGCGAAAACTACCAACCATCCGACCTAAGTGAAGCGAGGATAGCAATATCTAAACTCAAGCTAAACAAGGATGACAAAAATGACGGCCCTCTCGACAAGCTTACAAATCCGGCGGAGATGACTTGGTAAGTAACATCTACCAACTCATAAGCCAAATCTGGTCGGATGAAAGTGTGCCTGAATAATGGTACCTCAGCTTCGTTTGCCCGATCCACAAAAAGGAGACCCTCTGAACTGCGCCAACTACAGAGGCATAAGTCTCCTCAACATCGCCTACAAGATCCTACCACTCGAACTACTAAGGAGATCTTATATAAGACCCTGATCATCCCAGTCCTGCTCTACATGGACCGTATCCAAAGTGAATCAAGAAATCCTTGGTCAATTTGAGAAAAAAATTCTTCTAAAAATCTTCGCTCCCGTTTGCGTTGACGGGCTATGGAGACGAATATTCAACCATGAAATATACGAGCTGTACAGCGACACGTTTAAGATGGCTAGGACATGTAGGACAAATGGGCACCAATACTTTGCCTCGCAGTCTTCGATTGCCAGCCAGACGTGGGACGCAGTAGAAGAAGGCATCGCCTTAAGTGGCGCGCACATGAAAAAGCCGACCTCAACCAACTTGGAGTGCGTAACTAGAGGCTAAGGGCCGTGCTAATTTGAGAGGCATGTTGGTTGAGGCACAGATTTAGATATCTTGCCGTCCAGCGTCGAGGGATAAATCGATTCCTGCAGAAGGTCGCTATATGCCACACAACGAACCCCACAATGCACATTTGGCATAAACGAAGATGAAGTGAAATTGCCACCAAGGTCAAGCGATTTGACCCCTTTAGACTTTTTCTTGTGGGGTTTTCCAAAGTCTCAGGTCTATGTTGATAAATCGCAATCGACCGATGCCCTCAAAATCAACATAACCGAGGCCGTTGTTCAAATTAAGCTGAAACTATCCGGCAGATCCATGCCATCGTGCTAAGCAGGAATTCCTTTTTTGGAAACTAATTGTTCTGTATGCGAGCTTTTAAAGGCTACATAGAGTCTGTAGTTCCTATCCATCCAACTTTATTATTTCATGATCCTTAAGGAGTGGTTTTTCAAATCGGTAGCCTAAGTTGAATCCAATCGGGTATGTCGGAAAATCGCTACTGTTTTTCTTTTCTCTTTTTGCAACAAACGCGGTAGTTAATCTCTTAATGTTGCCCCATAATCATGTAATCCAAACCCAACAGAAGGGGTTCTATAAAATATTTGCGTTAGACCTCTTCAACAACAATATGTACCCAAACCGACTTCGATTTTAAATGCATTTATTGAACTTGTCTACAATTTTACAGCTTCGACGTTGCTCTCCCATTGTACCTTTGATAAACATCCCTCCAGAAATCCGCCCGATCCTTGTTGGGATTCTCAATCATTCGCTGTCGCTCATCGATTATAAATGCATTCAAATCGAATTTCTCCCCATCGCCAATCTTTCGCACTGGCTCCCATGTACAGTCAACAAATGAACCAGCCTCCTTTGGAGTTGGATTGCCATGCCTTGCGAAATTGGCCCAAAGCTTGCAAATTGTCTGTACCATTTGTTTGTCCCTCTGCTCCCATGGCTCCTCGGCAATCGCCGCTTGGAATAGGTAAAACAGCTCGTCGGCATGGCAGGCGCCGTTCAACTTTTCCAATTGGAAGATTTTTTTGTAAATATTCAACGCGCCAACATAGTCAAAGCGATAGAAGTACAACGGTGACTTGCGTTGTTTCCTGGAGTGCAATTCCGCCATCACGTTGGCGTCAATTATAAAATTGAAATCTGTGAGAAGATCTGTGAAGTTATTTAACGTTTTTCCATTCACCTTTGCTCCTTTGAAGTAGAAATCTCGAATGGTGTTAGCCAGTTCCAGACTTTTGGGATCTTCTGGACGCAAGTTGATGTTCTTGGGAATAAGTCTGCCAAGATCTTTATCCACAGCATCCAAATTTTTAATGGCGTTTGATAGCATTGTGATTCCCTCGGCAGAGTTGCAGCCCATCATTATGGGGATATCAATTGAATCCGGTTTACTAAGGGCTTGCAAAGGGTGTTCGGTGACTACAGCTTCGTCAGACTGTTTTTCGATTACCGGTCTGAATGTCATCGGAAGGTCACGACGACGTTCTTCGGGTGTTAGAACTGCTAACATGTGCTTTAGAAAGTCAACCAACTCCTGCTGGGTTTTAAGAAATTCAGCAACGACGTGAGGATCTTCCGATGTGCATCCCATCATTGCAGCGAGTTTGGTAGCCTTGTAGGATGGGTTCTCCTGTATTGCCCATGGCATGTTTGCTGCGCCACTTTGCATAATTGCTTTGTGAAAAAGTTTTTTCGAGTTTTCTGACAAGACATGGAAATGAACACAGGCAGCCCCAGCACTCTCCCCGAAGAGGGTGACGTTATTTGGATCTCCATTGAATTGGGATATATTTTCTTTAACCCATTGCAGTGCAAGACGCTGGAAGGAATACCATTACAACCGAGTGGTCTAATAAGTGCTGATTTTTTTACCTGATCCTTAAGGCCAGCATTGCCGGGAATGTTTCCCTCTGGTAGTGCAAGGAACCCCAATGGACCAAGTCGGTAGTTCACAGTGACTACTACTACATCCTCTTGCATCAAATATAGCGGCGTATAGCTTTAGGGAGACACATGTTTCTCAAACTTCTAAACTTAGCCAAGGTATTCAACTCACAAATCACCATTCCCACTTCCAAATATGTACCCACCTCCATGAATGAACACCATCACTGGCAGTTTGGTATCAGTCTTAGTTTTGGGAGTGAAAACGTTAAGCGCAAGACAGTTTTCGGAGCCAATGAGTAATCCTGCCATTGGATCTTTCTGAAAACTCACATCTCCTTCCTTAGTGCAGTCTATTTCGGGAATTGAAAAGCTCTCCAATGCAACTGGGACCTGCAGATTGTAATATAAAAAACTTCACATATGCTCCCTTCTTGTGGACACTCACTTGAAACCTCAATTCCCCCATAGGAGGGACGGCATAAGGAATTCCCTTAAAATACTGATAAGGACTCCCATTGGGTAGGGTATCTTGGCATCCAACAACAGTGCCTTGTTTGACTTTTACTTTTACAAGTGAACTCATTTGGAGAATGGCCTTTAATATAAAAACTCGTTCTATGAGAGGGCAAAGATCAATTAGGAACTATTCACAAACCGTGCAGTGAAAGTGTCGGACTTTTTGCGTAATTCTCGCGCCAATTAATCGCCTTGTAATCATGATATATACTCGCTGATTAACACTTAACTACGCTACACACAGTCAAGGAATTAAATAAACTTTGTACCAAATCGACTCTACTTTTAAACCTTCCGATCTTTGATCAACTCATACCTGTTTTCTCTTCTATAAGCGACGCGACAGAGATCCAACATCCAAGAGGCAATTGTTTCACTCGCACTTTAACTTGATTGTTTACAAAAACAAACCCGAGTATCTGCAAAACGAATCTAGTGCAGCTTTAAATAGCACACGGCTTCTGTATGAATGAATATTTGTTTGTAAAATAATTAAGACGCACATAACAAATAACTCATAAGCCTAGGCAAATTAATTTATTTATGCAAGTTCGCAATCATATTGCATTTTTAGTTTTGCAGTCAGGAAGTGGGTAAAGCGTTGGTCGTATGACATTTGGAATTTGATCAGTATGTACAGGGATGTTCATGGTACTCGAATTTGCTATAATGTTTGTCATAAATGCCGCATGTACTACTGAGCAGAGATCAACAGCCGTATTTATAAAAGTATTTTAGAGGTTGCCTAACTTTAGGCAACCTTTAAGTACTGCCTAAGTGCAAAATCGGTATTTATAATCGATTTTCACATTTAGGCAACGTTGCCTAAAGGCCGCCCAACTTAGTAAGTAAGTTCGTTACTTGATCTCTGCTACTGAGTTTAAATCCCGGGTGATCAGTTGAATATTGTATTTTTCTTTTCTGTTTCTTTTCAGTTTGTTAAGCACTTCTAGGTTTTTGCTCGATAACTTTACAAATGTATTATATTTGGCATCATTGGATTATGACGTTTATTGCGCATAAAAAAACAAATAAACGCCAAAACAAAACAAAAGTATCAAAAATGAAAGGGAGACTTTTTCTCAACTCAAACAAATTATGCAGCAAAATTAATCACGAAGGCACCTATTACGAACCACAAGATATAAACATATTCAACGATAGCCATTAAAGGCCTGCTCAGAATGCATATCTGTAGCTGGTATCTGTAGCTGAGTGAAAGTTAAAAACAAGGCAACCCGTAAGCGCATTCACAATGTGTATCTCCCGTGAATCTGTAGCTTGAAGTTGAATGGGGTTCAACTTCACGCTTCAGATTCACGTTTGACGTTTCACTCAGCTACAGATACCAGCTACAGATATGCATTCTGAGCAGGCCTTAAATGTTCAAATGAATATCAATAAACACCACCACAGTAAGCTGAATGTTATTACAGGAGCCACTTCACTGCATGTATGTCAAACAAAAAATCTACTCATTGTGTCTTGCTTGCCGCACTGTATTCAGGACCACAGGGAACTTTGTATTGCAAACTGGATCGTGCGACATATTTCCCATATTAAATAAAACATAGTGCGCGCAAAAGCCTCTACCGATTTGACCGATATTGGGCCTGCGCACACGAGTATACTTCAACCGGTTGATCGTCATGTTTGATGGTTGGACGGTTTGAGAGCCACTGGAGAGCAATTTTTCACCCAAAATTAAGTGGTTGAAGTTGTGGTATTAAAAAAATTGATGGCGGCTAGTTCGGTGTCTCGAATTAAATAAAAAAAATCAACAAACAAGAATTTCAACAAAAAATATATATAGCTACGCAAAACGAATCGGTGTCACTCAGTTTTAATGGTTTGTGTTGTACATTATCGCGGAAAATAAAAGTTAAAACAAACCATGCAAGTACACATACATATAAAGTTTGTTATATTACACAAAATTCAACCGGTTGAACATATTCCCGTGTGTTTGGAAAGTAACCATAATGACTACGGTTGAAGCATACTCGTGTGCGCAGGTCCATAGAGTTGCTTTAATGTAAGACCTCTTCTTTGATTCAATGTAAAATTGTTAACGATAATATCGCATGTTTCTATTGCCAGTTGCATGTCGCCTCAGTGGGAGAGCCGCCTAATGACTGGTAATAGTGGTATTTCATACCATTTCTTGCATTTAAAGAATACTAGCTGCTTTATTGAGGAAATGGAACTCAAACCTAGCTTCTCATTTCGTTGGTTTGTGTGAAGTCTTATTTATGCCTGCCAGTTGAGGCAGCAGAGGAAAATATCAAAATGGATGCATAAGAGGTGCAGATGACCCTTATTGCAGACAAACCTGATATTCTTAAACTTGATGTGGTGGATCTTATCATATCTGGTCTAAATGATAAAACACCATTGGGTCCCTATCAACCCACTACACTTCGACAACTAATACAGATATATTCGGCCTTAGCGAGGTATCCTTCGTAGCGGAAAATTGTCCGATTTTGTACGATTCCGATAATTTTTGCTTCGAGGTATTCTTCATATCTTCCGAAAAGCTGTGCGGAATATTTCTCCGACCATGGGCATAACCATGGGCATTCCTAAGGTATATCGATGAGGAGCCCAGTTATAGCTATCATTGAACAACTTCATTGGAACGAAAGACATGATGGAATTGAAATTTCACCTCCATAGCTGCCTCTAGGAATCGTAGGAAAATTTCGTTTCATTTCGGTGGAACGACAGAAATAAATCTTGATCAGTGGAAAATAAAAAGTGATTTTCTGCGATAACTAGAATTAAAAATTAAAATATTTTTGGATCATCCATCATGTTCCAAAATTCATAAGCTTTGCTTTGACACCAACTCGCCAATGATTGAATTTATAAAAAAAAAACGCAAGAATTAAAAGGTTCCAATAATGTTTTTCAATGATGGCCCTTAAATTAATGAACCTTCAAATGATTTGCTATTACGATTAACCGATGACTCACCGGACAAAACATACTTTGGCCTATTCATGAATAAACTCTCTATATCGTTGCTAGCATAAACCCGAGGTTATGTTATTTATATACAATTTATCAACCTATGTCATAATGAAAATGTCTAACATTGAACATGGCAGATCACAAACCACATACCAAACCACGAAAATAACCGAATAGTACAAACATAATTTATAAATTGTCTTGTGCGTTAATACTCTTTTGAATACAATAAACAAAAATTAACGAATAACAAAAATGTATGAGTTACGCACTCCATCTAAAATGATTTTATATCGCTTTCGACTTCTTTATATAACCTCTCGTCATCAATACCAACTTAGAGAAGAGTTCAAAAAACACAGCTGTGAAAAATGTTAATGAATAGCAGCTGACTAGCTGAGTTTATTTGACTATCTTAGCAAAAATGATGGACTATAGTAAGTGACGATCTTTATGAATTTGCAATATTGTAATCAATTTTGCCTTTGTTTGTCAAATATTATTGCCAGTGTAGAGACCTAAGAACGAACGTAGTATTAGTATTATTAGTATTAACTAACCACGCAGGCTTGTGTAATAGGTATATCATCGTATAGATAGGCCCGGTTTTTCAGCATTGAGTTGTTGTTGGGTTAACTTAGAATTAAAATCACTTATATAAACAGAAAACTGACAATCTGTCAAATAAAACTCTAAGGAAGACAAAAATCATTTTAATTTATATTTGATTGGACGTTAATACCTCTAATCTGCAAGGATATTAAAAAGCCTAATCGAAATATTCTATTTAAATTCCGCTTAGAAAAGTACCCACTCTACTACATTTTTAAATTACCAATTATTTCACAGGACGCACTCTTAAAGTGCTGAACGTGAACACACTTCACACACCACCTAGCTGAATGTTTCGTCAAGTTTCAGCTCAGTCTGTAATTTTCGTTTGTGGTCGGTGCGTGGTCGACAAGTAGTTATCGTGTGAATATTAAAAATAAGTTCAATTGCAAACATATCTATAAAGACATTTAATTACCTAAAAAAATAACACATAAAAATCCAATAAAATGGTTGATAAAATTGAAATGAGCTTAGATGATATCATCAAATCAACCAAAAGCCTAAAAGTACGACGAGGCGGCGGTGGACCACCACGCCGTGGAGGTGCTGGTGGCAGACCACCATTACGCAAAGGTGGCCGACCTGCACCAACTGGTGGGGCTATGCAACGCCAAGGCGCCAGTGGAGGCTCAGTACTCAAGGGTCGCAATCGTGGTGGCATTCAAAAATCCAAATTTCCCAGGGTAAAGATTCGTTGGACTTTATTAAATAAAAAATAAAATGAATGAAAACAAAATGGCGCTGTTCCGTTTGGGTGATAAAAAAATATTTCTCTAGGCAGCTTGTGTGTGTGCCCCCAAGACATTTTTTTTCTTACGAAAAAGAGAAATTGTTTAGTTTTTGTTTTAATGCCGAGCTTAAATGGTTAAGAAATTGTGATTTTCAATTGGAAATTCCACACGGAAAAGTATGTAATTGTAATTTCTTTCTGCTATGTAAATTTGCAGCAGTGCCGTGTAGAGTTCATGACAAAAAAAAAAGGAGAGCAAAATGGCGGCGGCCATCTTTAATTTGTATTCAGCGCGAATGCGGGATAAAAACGAAATTTCCAATCAAAAGTATATTTTTGTCGGAACAAAAATGACTATCTACATGCGTTTATTGTCGTATCTGCATAAATAATGAAATTTTGGCTGCGAATAGATGATTCATTTTCCAAGTGTTGATTTCACCAGCGACTATGCAAGAGTGTGTGGTGGTGTGTCACAGTATATCCTCTCCCCAAATCCCCCGTAGAGTAAAGCACAAACTAGCGCCAATAATGAGTTGGATTGGGGTACCATAAAAGTGCCCCCCGTCCAGTCTCCTCCAAAATAGCTCTTGTTCTCCACTCCAATATCTACTTGCGAACAAAACCAAACAAAAAAAAATTAATCATTCAAGCGACGGTGTGATGACAGTGTTGGCAGGGAAACAAAATGGAAACAAAAATGCATCAACAAATCCAACCTCTCAAATTCTAGGGTGATGTAAACAGCGCTTGGAAACACGATATGTACGATGGGCCAAAACGTGGTGGCGGCGGTTTAAAGACCGCCACCGGCGGAGGAATCGGCGGACCATCGAAATTGCTCGTCTCGAATTTGGATTACGGCGTATCTGAGTCGGATATACATGAGCTGTTTGCTGATTTCGGACCACTGAAGAGTGCGTCTGTCCATTACGACAGATCCGGACGTTCTTTGGGTACATAACTCGGTTTCAAATTGTGGAACGCAACTGATGTCTTACAGAGCAATGCTAATTATTGTCAAATCTCTTCTTTTCATCAACAGGAACGGCCGATGTTGTTTTTGAACGCAAGTCGGATGCCGTCAAGGCAATGAAGCAATATAATGGGGTCCCATTGGATGGTCGTCCCATGAATATTCAGCTTGCCACATCCGAGGTGCCGTCGTCGGTGACCAAAGCTCGTTTGGCAAGTGGACCCAGCCGACCACGAGTGCCAGCTGGTGGAAATATCCGCCGAGGCGGTGCAGGTAAATTATAAGATTCCAATGTGCATATATAGCATTCTTCTTACACATGATTTTCAATTCAGCAGGAGGTGGACCAAGACGAGGCGCCGGAGGTGCACCCCGTGTAGGAGGCCGAGGAGGAGCACGCAATGCACCGAAGACTCCAGCGCCGACAGCCGAGGAACTGGATGCTGAACTAGACGCCTACGTAAATGACATGAAATGAATCCCGCTGATCGTAGAGTACAAACACCTCACTAATAGTAGACTTAAATGGAGAGTTCTTCTTTTGTTTTTCTTAATTTTATTCATTAAACAAAAAATCATTTTGTATCGCCGCATACAAAGTCAAAGAAAACTCCTTTATTCTTTCTCCTTAGCAATCTAAGTATTCAAGATGTACATGTAACACTTAATTTAAATGAAATTAAAATTAACGATGAAAAAAACGTAAAAATAAAAAAAAGCATAAAACGCAAGACAACTAAAAATCTGATGATCGCAAAATATAACAAAAAACAAAATGAATTGTAATAACGTGATAATAGTAAGAGTAAATAAGATATTTATAAGACTAAACAGTTGATTTCGTTTAGTTTTTGATATTGGGGCGGATTCTCTTTCAGGAGTTGGTTAGTGGGTCAAAGTCACAGCCAAATAGGGTCATCAAGCGATATGCTACTTGTTCGGAATCACGAGTTGAATGCAAAAACCAGAAGAAAAGAGAGGAAACACTTAGGGAAAACGCTACCTTTCAACTTAGGGAAATAGAAAAATCTCGTCACAAGAAAACCCGTCAATTCTAAAGGACTTTACAATGCAAACTACTTGAGATATCTAAAAAAAAATTATCTATTGTATTGGCTTGAATTACTATCAAAACATTGATGAATGGAATTCGGCTTCGTTCATATGTCCACCATGGGAACGTATGCAGCGGTCGATCGTTGAATCCAATTTTCAATGACTCGACCGATACGACCGCTATTTCTCGTTAAATATTGGCACTGAGCTACTCTAACGTCGTCGGCTGGTTGCCATAGACCAATGATTTAAAGTAACCTCATAAAAAAAAAGTCTAGATGTTAAATCCCAGCATCTCGGCGGCCAATCAACGGTCCGTTTCTCGAGATAACACACCTTCACCAAACTTAGACTTCAATAACTCGATTGTTGCATCAGTTGTGTGGCTTGTGGTGCAGTCTTGTTAAAACCACAAATCATTGATGCCCAATTCATGCAATTGCTAAAGAAATAACGTGTCAACATGTCTCTGTAGCGAATACAAAATACAGCCCAATGGCGCCACCCGTATGTAAACCGCACCAAACAGTGACTTTACTGATCAAGTGCTGTTTCATGAAACACACGAGGGTTCTCATCTGTCCAGTAAAAAGCCAGACACCCGGCAACTGGCTTCGAAGTGTGAACGCAGGTTTCACGAAACAACAATGGCAACCTAGTCACTGAAGCGCAGGGAATTGCATTTGTATTCAGGCAGCATTTCCAGCCGCTGCTTGATGGGCATGATGTCCAGAGAGCAATAAGGCAAAAAACAAGCCCACATTTAGTCAACGAAGGTGTAAAGTTCTCTCCTAGTATTTAAGAAATTAGTGCAGCCATCAAATGGTAAAGAAGAACTGCCTGTTCTAATGGATTAGGTTGCACTCTACGAGGGGCCATATTTTATAAAACGAATATCGTTGAAATTCGATTACATAAAACGAGTATCGTTCTTGATTTTACGATACTCGTAATTTCTTACGACTTGCATTGGGCAGTCGTATAGCTTTCGTTTTCGTTGAGCTATCATAAATTTATCGTTTTACACAATCGCGCTTTGTCGTGACTATCGTTTACTTCTGTTTCGTTTACTTGCCGTTCGTTTCGCATCTATCGACTTTTCCTAATATTCGTTTGCCTAAGCCCCGTGTCCTAGTGGTGTGGGTATCTGTGATTTGGGTAAACTTCCCAAAGGACTGATCTTATTGTTGACAGTGCTAAGCGAAAAGAGGACAACCACGTTCGTTAATGCACCTCGAATGTGAGAACATAACAGGAGAGGTTCAGGCGAACTGCCATTCAGGAAATACGATGAAAAAAAGAGGATGAAAAACTGTGACATCTACTGCGGACCGTGTTATAATGAGCAGAAACAGCGGCTATTCAGATGCGGATTTGTTATAAGTGCCAGACTTAGGCAAGAAGTCTTATGTTTCCAAGAAATTAGCGAACGCATTGTAACAATCCGCAAGCCAAATTCGCCAACATAAGCCTTACATGTGCTCATTGCTTCTACGAGCTCCTTGACAAAACCTATGAGCGACTATCAAAGTACGATGTTAAAATCGTGCTGTGAGAAGAGAAGACATATTTAGCCGTATTGTCGGAAAACATAGCCTACACGACAACACGTCTGGTAACGGACTTATGCTAATTGACCTCGCTACGGAACGAAATGCGACTATAGCCAGCACACGATTTCCTCACCTCAATATCCATAAGGGGACATGGCGGTCTCCAGATCAACGAACAGTCAACCAAATTGATGACATTGCGATAGACAAGAGGTACGGATCCAGTATTTTGGATGTCCTAACATTTCGAGAAGCTAACATCGACTCGGGACACTACTTTGTTGCTGCCAAGGTAAGAATGTGGATCTCCACCACGCCACAACAAACCAGAAATACTGTGAACTGTGGAAAATGTTAAAAGACTCCTATCGCAAGAGACCTCCAAGGCCTTCGCGCAACGCGTATCTCTTAACCTCTCGATTAACACCATACCACCAGCATCGAATGTCCAAGAACAATGGCAACGATGCCAACAAGCCATTAGATCAGCCGCAACTGATGTGCTAGGTTTCTCGCGGCCACCAGGAAGAAACCCCTGGTTTGATGAGGAATGCCGACAGATGCTCGCAGCCAAGAACGAAGCCTACAAGGCTAAGCTGCAGGTGAAGACGAGAGCTGCCATTGAGCTCTATAGGCAAAGAAGAAGGGAAGAACATCGGCTTTTCAGAAAGAAGAAAAAAGAACAAGAAAAGCGCGCGATCGAGGATATAGAGATGTGCCACTCCAGGAACGATGTTCGCAAGTTTTACCAAAGTGTAAAACGTCAATACCAAGGATACAAGGCTCGAACAGAATCCTGTCGAGATGAACAAGGAAATATCGTAGTTGAGACACAGTCGATGCTGAGGATGTGGAAGAACCACTTCTGCAGACTGTTAAACGGCGATGACGAACAACAATCCGCTGTCAGGCAGAACGAACCATTTAATATTGGCAACGACAGCGAAAACTGCCAACCACCCGACCTAAGTGAAGTGAGGATAGCAATATCTAATCTCAAGCTTACTAAGGCCGCCGGAAATAACGGCCTTCCCGCTGAGCTTTATAAAGCTGGCGGAGATGAGTTGGTAAGTAACATCCACCAACTCATAAGCCAAATCTGGTTGAATGAAAGCATGCCTGAAGAATGGAACCTCAGCATCGTTTGCCCGATCCACAAAAAAGGAGACCCTCTGAACTGCGCCAACTATAGAGGCATAAGTCTGCTCAACATCGCCTACAAGATCCTATCTGCCGTAATATGTGAATGCCTGAAACCGTTTACCAAAAACCTAATCGACCCTTATCAGTGTGGTTTTAGGCCAGGAAAGTCCACAATCGATCAAATCTTCACACTTTGGCAGATCCTGGAAAAAACCCAAGAAGTCCAAAGCGATACCCACCACCTATTTATCGATTTCAAAGCCGCATACGACAGCATTTATAGAAACGAACTATACAGAGCCATGTCTAGTTTTGGTATACCGCCCAAACTCGTCCGTTTGAGTAGGATGACGATGGAGAATTCTCGCTGCTCCATCAAAATCGGAAACGACCTCACCAATACATTCGATACCAAAAAAGGATTTCGACAAGGCGATGTGCTGTCATGTAACTTCTTCAATTTGATTCTTGAGAGGATTGTGCAAAACTGCCGAGCCAACGCCAGAGGCACAATCTTCCAAAAACCTGTGCAACTACTAGCATACGCCGACGATATTGAAAAAAACTTGATGTCATAGCCACGTTTGTAAGTATAGAGAAGGAAGCGGCATAAATGGGTTTAGCAGTAAAACTGTATATGCTGTCAACACGAAAGGACACAAAATGGACGAATTTGCCCCGCTACTAACTCTGACAACAACATCTCGTCAGAAATTAAACGAAGAATAAACTCTTACCAGCCGCTGTTTCTTTGGACTGCTCTACGGCGCTGAAGCATGTACCGTATCAAAAGTGGATAAAGGAATCCTTGGTCGATTTGAGAAGAAAATTCTTTGAAAAATCGTCGGTCCCATTTGTGTTGAGGGGCTATGGAGACGAAGATTCCAGCAAGAACTATACGAGCTGTACAGCAACATGCATTGGACGTTGAAGATGGCTGGGACATGTAGAACGAATGGGCACTAATAGTCCGGCTTGCAGAGTCTTCGATTCCCAGGCAGACGTCGGACGCAGTAGAGAAAGACCTCGCGCACCCGTAAAAATCAACAAACTTGGAGTGTGCAACTACAAGCAGCTAGCTAAGGATCACACTGATTGGAGAGGCATGTTAGTTGAGTCCCAGGTTCATTCCGGACTGTAGCGCCACTTAAGTAAGTATGTAAGTTTTTCTACATAGGCTCTACACACCATTACACTGTGGGATTCTTGCCAAAATAAGCTCCTCCTTTCTTAGATCATGGAAATAAAAGTTGTAACCATCAGTGCCATCAAGATTAAAATTTTTTATTCATTCGAAAAGATAACGCGTTTCATTGCTCCCAGCGACATTTTCTCTTGCAAAATTCATTCGATGCTCCTTGCTTTCTTTTTCTTCTTTCTTCTCTGTATAGTACCACTTTTTCGTATTATCCTTCCGTTGCTATGCTGGTTGATACACCGCTGTTGGCCCTTATTTTAGTCGCTGTTAGAGTAGAATTTGAGGCAAATCGTAGAATTAACTCTCGCTCTTCTCGCAATGCTGTTGCTTCTGCGTGTGTCCATTTTGATTAATCCCATAGTGTTATCCGTTATGTATCCTCAAGATAACAGTTTACTGTTTTTTGTACCTATTGTTCTCTTTCAGTTTTGTAAATATTTTTTTTTCAAAGTCAGGCTGCAAGAGTGTGTTACGAGTCCACATTTAACAAGGAACTTTTTTCTAATAAGCATATTATTGTAACTGTGTCGAAAGCCTTCTCAATAACAAGTAGTTAGGCGACCTTGCATTGTTTTATTTCGATTTATTCCATTGAATTTTGTACACCCAACACCCCAACCAAACTGATTGTCCGGAATTATTTTTGATTTTCCTCCACAGAGTTCTATTGGCTATATTTTCGAATTACTTCCTAACATTCGGATGAAGCCTTATTGGTTGAAGATATGCAGGGTTGGTTTTGCCCTTACCATTTTTATAGATAGCATTTACGACCGCTGTTTTCCAATGCTGCGGATAATGGCCGTGTTCCGGGTTTAAGATTTCCCAAGTAACTTTGCCGATGCACTGGGGCCATATTTTATAAAACGAGTATCGTTGAAATCACTTCGTTCTCCTTGAAATTTGATTACATAAAACGAGTATCGTTCTTGATTTTACGATACTCGTAGTTTCTTACGACTGGCATTGGGCAATCGTATAGCTTTCGGTTTCGTTGAGCTATCATAAATTTCTCGTTTCACACAATCGCGCTTTGTCGTGACTAACGTTTACTTCTGTTTCGTTTACTTGCCGTTCGTTTCGTCTTATTGGTCAATCGACCATGTCACGTGACTAAAAATGCTCGATTGACCAATGACAATAGTGCATCGGCAAAGTTAACTTCGTAAAACTAAAACCCGGAACACTGCCAATGTCCATTGATAAACTGTGTGGTGATAATGTTGAACTCATAAGCAGATTTCTTAATCTTAATCAGACATCAAATATCTTAATCAGGTATCTTTATCTGGCTTTAATACGACGTTTGGGATACCATCTTCTCCCGCCGACATATTATTTATCAGCGATACAAAGATTACCGAATTGCAATTATTCAAATAATCGTTAATGCAAAACGCAAATTTAATTTTAAATATTAAAGGGTTTTTTCTTCTTTTTTGGTTGGTTTCATTTAATATTTATTAAGAATATTTTCATAAGGAAATTTTATCCTGTTCACTAGAGTTTATCCTTGGGAGTCATTCCGTAACTTTGAAAACAATTATCACTCAGACGGTAGTCGAGACCTCAATAATCTGTGTTTTGTCGATTATTTTTTAAGTGAAGCAAATAAAGTGATATCGCCGACAGAAAAAAACGACTATTGATCTTACATGATGCAAGATGTACCGTCGAAATGTTATAGTCAAACGATAATCACCTTAGGGAATAAGGGTCCTGGTCACATGTACCTATAACATGCCATTGTATATACATATTACTTAGAAAAAACCGCTCAGGTAGCATAGAACCCTTTTCTATCTATCATACAGGATGCAATTTTAATATGTACGACGTACGTGTTATATAATAAAATGAATAATTAGCTATGAATATATGCACTTGAATTTGTAATCAATCGACTCGCGAGTGCCTCAAAAATTATAAAGCCAAGTCTTGTTATCAATAAATCCCTAATTAATAGCGTACTAAGAAGTTTCACACTTCAAGTCGTGTATCTGTTTGTTTTATGTCAAATTTGTCTCACAATTCAGCTGTCACTACATGGGTACCAGCTTGAATTTACTGATAACAATTCATTTTTTATTTGTTTGATTGATAACGCTGAGAAATACTTGAGTTACTGAGCATTGAATTTGTTACTCGAAACATACATACATTTATTAAAAAATAAACAAAAATAATCTACAGGGCGAACCAATTAAGACATTCATTTTGTAATGACGTATAGTATGTAAACACGACGTTTACGTAATTGGGTTAAGTTTTAATAGCCGACCAGAATGCGTATCTGTAGCTGGTATTTGTAGCTGAGTGAAAAGTTAAAGACAAGCGTTTACACAATGTGTATCTTCGTGAATCTGTACCTTGAAGTTGAATAGAGGGCAACTTCATGCAAGAAATGCATTTTGACAGCGATGCAAGATACCAGCTTTAGATATGCATTCTGAGAAGGCCTTTAGCATTTATGTTTGAGCATTTCAGTTCAGTTTGTTTATGAGTTTCAGTTTTTAAGACTCAATCGAATTTAAATCAGATTGATCTTTTTTGCTTCTGTATTACTGTAAAAAGTCTACGGAACTTTAAACAATAAAGTTATATATAAATTCCATTCCTCCTCTATGCCAGTATAAAATTGCTCACCAAATGTTAATCGCAATGCTGCCTTCCCTTCTCTTTTTATGTCACATAAAATCACTTTGGTGATGAATTTTGATGCTGCGTCAAAATCGAAAATCGACTAAAATAAAGTCTTTAACAAAAATCAAGCGCATTAAAAAAAGGACACTTTAATGAACAAAATAAGAAAAAATATCTTAAAATATAAATCTAAATCAAAATTTAAGTGTTATTTGTTTAATCGAAAACGCTATTATTTTGGTACGGAGCGTATCGGAATATTGACCAAAACTTCATCAGATTGATCGATCTTAAGCTTTTAATTTTCATCTTCTCATTTCGATTATAATAATTATAATGTTAAAAGTTGTGGTATAATAATGATTTATTAATCAGAATATATTATATTACTAACTTACTTAAGCGGCGAAATGAGCCTGGGCCTCAACATTCATGCCTCTCCAATAGCCCGGCCCTTAGCTTACTGCCTCCAGTTGCGCACTTCAAGTTGGTTAAGGTCGGTTTTTACTTGTCTGGGCCACTTTAGGGAAGGCCTTCCTCTACTTCGCCCGACGTCTGGCTAGGAATTGAAGACTCTAGCGAGCCCGAGTATTGGTGTCCATTCACTCTATATGTCCTAACCATCTTAAAAGTCCAATGCGGTTTTTTTTTTTGACGAGAACTATGTCGCTGCAGAGCTCTTATGAATCCTTATTGAAGATTTTATGGCTGGGGAGAGCACAAATATTTTTTAAGGAATTTTTCGACCAGCGCCGTATAGCAGGACTGTGATGATCAGGGTCTTGCATATAGGATCTTCTTAGTTCGAGTGATAGCTTTAATACTAAATTCCCTTCCTAGCCCGAAAAAAACAGGGGTAAATAATAATTCTTGTTTTTCAAAATCCGCTGAATTTTCAGAAGAACGTCGTTTTTAGACAAACCGCAAAAAAATAAAAAAAAAGTGTCTGAACAAAATATTAAGACAATGACATTTTCCACATTTCAACTATATCGAGTTTTTAGCCACGTCCATATTTTTGGGTATATTTTCTTCGTCTGTAGAATATTTTGAACCACATCCACTCTTCAAGGATTTTTATTTTGAGGATGGGATAGGATTAGGTATTAAACGATTCGCATAGTGGATTGTATAGCCTTCTTGAATTTGTTCTTTACTTTCAAATACACTAGTTCACGATTAAGAATTAAGAAATATTAAGAACACCTAATTTGATATAAAAAAAAACTCACAAAAAACGTGGATATCATGTTTATCGTTGACGTAATTCTTATCCAGTAATAACAGTCCCGTTCACTTGGTCTTTTTAAAAAAAAAACATACTTTCAAAATATCTCTACCAATACTAGTCCCTTTACCGCTATACTTTTATTTTAAGTATCAAACGGTAGAAAATATCAATTTAATTGGTGACATGTATAACATGAAGATTAAAGATACTAAGTCTGTTCCCGTACAAACAATATTTACTGATTTTGTACTTAAACCCGTTCCCGTACGCAAGTTTTGCATGCAAATAATTTTCCGCAGTAAAATCAGTAAGAATCAGTAAATATTATTTTGTACGGGAACTGACCTACTGCCTACCTACAACGAAGACGAACGTACGAATGTATTTTATAATTTGTTGATTAATCAACATCACGTCAGATCAATAATCAATTCAAATAAATCAATTAAAATGTATTTCTTATTCATCACCCTGTAGCGAACGTATTCTTTTTTTAAACTGAATAATTGCATTTTAACTTTGCTGGATTTATTTCCACTCAGTCAAACAAGTGCTTCTGCTTGACAAACTCATTTGATAGCTTTCTCTAATATTGTGCCCACGCATAACGTTAACATTCGTTGTTCTCGTAAATCGGGTGTTTTTTTAACTCTCTACCTACTTGTATCTATAGAAATTGCAACCATAATACAGAATGATAATGGCATCTTTAAATGTGAACGATCTGTCTTTTGAAGAAAAGAATTTATTTGTTCCAAGATTGGAAGAGGTAAAAACAGGTAAGTGTGTGTTTGCAATTTGTGAATATTATTATTTAAGGTCAACGAACGAAGGTCAATTGGTTCCAACTGCAATAAAACTAACGAGTATAATAGTCTGAAATGTGTCTGTTTTGATTTCTTATCAAGACTTCTAAAAAGTTCCTTATCCTACTTATCTTGTTTGGCAACTAAAAGATTTCAATATATTTGACAGATAAAATAATAGAGGATAGAGCGTGTACGGGAGAGAAAACAACACAAAACAAAAACATATGAGAAGGCTACAATCCGCTGTGCGGATTGTTTAATACCCTATCCCATCCCATCCTTAAAACTAATATCCCCAAAACGTGGTCTTTATGGTCATAAAGTATTGAAAATGGCGTTGTCACAACATATTGTTTAGAAGGTTTATCAAATTCTTTTATGGTTCGACGAAAAACAACGTTTTTCTATTGCATATGCCTTGGGGTAGGGCATACAAATGGTTTTTGTAGGAAAACGCCCCCAAAAAGTGGGCGTGGGTTAAAATGGTCTACTGACGAAATGTTCATATTAATACTACCAATTATTTTGCATCAAATTTTTTTTCAAAATAACAGTGTGACTAGCAAGACGGAGGGCATTAGTTTCGGGGATACTAAATATTTCTACTAAATATCTCGCAGGAATTCGTAACTGATATCAGCTAAGAAATGGGTTTATTTATTTTGTTAGTATGATAAGGTTCACCGATCTTCTTCTCAGTAAATTCACATCAAATGCACGTTAGGAAATGGCATGTTCCACTTTTGTAACCCATTCAACGACCGACGGAAAAAGCTATAATCCACTGTGGGAATTATGCTTAATAGCCTATTCCATTCCATACCCCTCCAAACTTGGGCGTGATTAAAACCTGATGGGGATATAATATAATAAATGATATTGTAACAACATATTGTTGAAACACTTTATCAAAATCTTGTATGGTTCGACAAAAAACAAAGTTATTCTATTCCATATGCTATGGCCATGGGCATACAAATATAGTTTTTATGTTAAAACGCCCCCAAAATGTGGGTGTGGGTTAAAACGATCTTTAGACGAAACGTTTATATTAATATTAACGAAGTTTTTGCATCGGTGGTTTTTTTCGAATTTCTTTAAAAAATGGTTATCAATCCATTTTTTTAATGAAAGCGCCCCAAAAGTGGCAATTTTTATCTTGTCCAGGCATTTTTTTTTCAATATTCTTTACCGTTTTACCAAAAGCAACTCTTTTTTGAAAAGCCGGCGTGGAAGTGGGCGGACTTCAAAAAATGTGTAAATTTGTTTTGCTGGGAGCAACAAAGTGTGTACCAAATTGAATCATTCTAGCTCAAAATGGAATGTCCAAAACTGGTGTCCTAAAGACGGACGAACGGACAGACATGACTAAATCGTTCCATATAACGGGTCCGCCATCTAACGCTTTTTTTCAACTAGTGCTTATTTCGTGAATGGTAACACTTAGCTCATGTCTGATTTGACAGATAACTAGTTTTATCCATCCGCAGAACGATTATGGTTGTGTATACGCTTGAACAACGCTGGGATATATTACGACATTGCTTTGAAAATCATGGTAATGTTGCAGAATGTGTGCGAAAATCGCGTACGGATTTTTGAAGAAGAGAAGCATCGCCAGATCCGTATCTTGTGTATTATCTTGTGAAAAAAGTGAAAGAAACTGGCATCCTCATCGATAAACCAAAGCGTGAAAAGCTTAAAACAGTGCGTATACCTGAGAATATTGCTGCTGTGACAGAAAGTGTGCGTGAAGCCCCATCAACATCAATTCACCGTCGAGACGGATTGTACTTTCAAATAAAAAAAAGAAAGTTGAGAAAATATTCAGTAGTTTTTTTTATAGCATTTTCATATTTAGTTGGTGGACCCTTTACAAAAAAAACATGTTATGCATTTTTTCTGTTTTTAATTTTGAAATAAAATTTTAATCCATCATGGCTTTTTTTATATACGTCCTCACGAAAATTGCTCCATCCAGGAAACAAAAGTTTTCTAGTACAAAAAACAGTCTCTAGTCCTACAATGGCTTAAACGAAGCTTTTCATGAGCCCATTCGATGTGAAAAGGGGTACTTAGAGATTTTATTTTTTTGACCAGGAATATAATTCGTCCTCACTGGCTTTTTTTATACCCTATCTCATAGGGGTATATTATATTTGATACATAGTTTTTAACATAGATAAATATTTTAGCTACATATACCTCAAAGTATATGGATCGACTCAGAATCGCTAGCTAAGTCGATTAAGCCATGTCTGTCTGTCCGTCCGTCCGTCTGTAGGTCACAGGTTTTTAGGTCTTAATTTTTTTGCTAGGATGATGAAATTTGGTATATGTGATCCTTGTACGTGCTGTTTGAACGAGTGTAAAAATTCCCAAAATCCGCCCACTGCCACGCCCACTTTTTAGAAAAACCTTTATTTTTAGTCAAATGGTTAAGTATTTTGAAAAAGTGTCTGAAGAGCATATTTAGACAATCTCAGTATCTATATTTCGTCCATATAAAGTTTTTTGCCATGCCCACTTTTTGGGGCGTTTTTAGTAAAAATCCTTTTTTGGTCAAATTTTCAAATATTCGAAAAAAAAAACTTTTGATGCAAAAACGTTAATAAAATTAATATGAACATTTCGTTGTTAGACCATTTTAACCCACGCCTATTTCTTTAAGGCGTGTTCCTACCAAAACCATTTGTATACCCTAACCCAAGGTATATGCAATAGAAAAACGTTTTTATTTGTCGAACCATAAAATATTTTGATAAACTGTCTGAACAATATGTTGTAACAATGTATTTTCTATATTTCATCGCCATAAAGCAACAATTTGGGGATATTAATTTTAATAATTGTAGCCTTCTCATGTTTTTTTTTTCAATTTTGTTCTTCCTGCTCTGCAATCCTACTTGAACAAAAAGCAATAGTATTTCATAATACCCATCTTGCAACACAAGCAATATTCCAAAAATGACGGTTTTACTAAATTCTTTTATAGGGATCCCATGTGCTAACGGTACATATGAAATATTATGGCCATTCTGCAGTGAGACTATTCTAAACTGTAAATGTAAATAATAATGTAAATCTTGAAAACACGTGTGATATTAAACGCACTTTCACTTTCAGAATATTTTAGAAGCGAATTTTTTCAGAATATATTTTTTTGCTACCAATGCAACAACGGTTTCAGAAGACTTCTTTCGATTCCGCTTCTGAACGCTTGAGAATTGTCAATAGAATGGTTTTAGAATAGTTCTCTCGATTCTGGAGGTTTTCTGGAAGACTTAATACTGAATTTAAGAAACAAACTTCAGAAGAAAACAAGTTGCTCTTGCTTCATTTTTGTGGTGATGGTTGCGTGGAGTTGCAGCTCTAACTTGATAAGGGAGAAAGTAGAAATTTTATTGTTGGGTACAAAACCTTTTCGGGAATCTTCGAAACTTAGCTACATGTTTTATTACAGTACAACCAGCAAAAAAGTATCATTTTGTGACATGCGCAGTGTGGGTGCTGCATCATGCTATAATAACGCCCCTTTACATTTTCAATATTTTAAAAAATTCATCCGTCTTCTGAAATTTCGAAGTGGTACCTACTAATTTATATTTATTATTTTTTCATTGACTTCTAAATTGCACTCTTATTCTTTTTACACTTAAACGCCAATAATGAGTTCCTAACGTTCCTATTTTTTTTTTAAACAAAAGCAATGTTTCCCACATTTTACTTAACTTATGTAAAGATTTCCATTCTGAAATTTCGATTTTCGATCAACGAAATGCGGTTGATCCTGTGTTTCGAAATTTTACTTTTTTATTTCTTTAAAGTTACTAATAAACAAAATGATTTCAATAACTTTTTTAGTTCTTCAAAGCGCCCTTCTTAACAATTTCGAAAATGTCTCTGTAGACGTAGTGGATTGTCCAAATCTAACGAAATCTCCCTACAACTTAGTGGATACAGGTAAACATAGATTATATCAATATAATATTTCCCCCCACTAAATCCTATCAACATTTAAGGACTTGGTGGAACACCATTGCTACTTGAAGTCGGTGGACCTCCATTTTTACTCCCCAATGTACAACGTTCTAAGGTTTATGACCTTAAACAATTGCTAAAGAAATGCATTCCTCAAGAAAACACAAATATTTTAGCCATCGGTGCGGGGGCTGGACCCTTTCCTCTACGAGGCACCAACTGTGAAGGTATCTACAACATGAAAATAGCAGCCAACGGTGAAATAACCAACAAAAGCTACACCGCAAAAGTACATGGGCCTGATGAAGAATGTGTTTTGGAGCAGGTTCCTGCGAACGAGACAAGGAGTGCTTTGTTGTTGAATCTATTTCTCAGTCAGGGACTACCGGGTAAAGTGTTAAAAGTAACCTGTAGTAAACGGAAAGGTGGTCAGAACTTTGTGGAATGTATGCGAGTTGGTTTGGAGAAAAACTATGGAGAGAAATGTGTCGGTGAGTTAAACATCCAACGCCCATTTTGGGAGCATCTCCAGTGATGAAATGGGCTAAAGTGTTGAGCTGTCAACCGAATAGTTGATGGTTCGAGCACACGCGGTAGCTTGTATCGTTTTAAAAATAATTTTCCATTTTTTTATTTTTTAAGGAATGGGAGGAATATTTTTGGTCAAGAAGGGTTTTGTTCATCAGCACGTTATGCGTGATTTTTCAAAGACACCAATTCACACCGACGAGGAGGTCAATGAATGGCTCAAATTCTTTAATATGCCTGCAACGCTAAATGCTGTTGGAACGCTGATTACTCATGAGAATGTAAGTTAACGATGTTGAACATAACAAAATTGAGTTGTCAATTTTTTTTTTGAAGGACTTGGATCTTCGCCTACAACACTTTCACAGCTTTTCATCAAGCAATTGGGGAGGACACTATCATTACGATACTACACCAGATGTTGTTGAATATGAAGGATTCTTTAATATTGCCGATAGAGTGGTGCGAATAGATCGACCAATTGTAACACACAAAGTTGGAAGGGATTAAAGATTTAAAAAATAAAATTATTATGCAACGTAGAAGTTGGGCAGATCAAGTTTACAAATTATTAAAATCTGTCCACTAGCAGGCCAACTTCTTAGAAAAACGTTTTGGAACATTTTCAGTAAAAAACGGTTTTTGGTAAAATTTTTAAGAAATTTGAAAAAAAAAAATTGATGTAAAGACGCCGGTAATATTAAAATGAACATTTCGTCTATAGATCGTTTTAATCCACTCACACTTTTTGTGGGCGTTTTCTTATAAAAACTATTTGCATATCCTACCCAAAACCATGAAAGATTTTGATAAAGTGTCTGAGCAACATTTTGAAAAAATGTCATTTTCTAATTTCATCCCATAAAGTATTTAGCCACGCCCACTTTTTGGGCGTAGAGACCAACGAAATGAAACGATTTTTTTAAGTTTTGTTGTTTTTCTGCTACAACAGGCCTTGTAACCTGAGAACTTACTCCTTCTGTTGTTGAAACCAGACAACATTAAAAGGAATTCTCTTCCGGCGTAATTCTGTAAAATTAATTGAAAATTCCTCAACATTTTTAAATAACGGTATGTTTTCTTCAAACAATTATGACAAGACAATGCAGCTTGTGGTTTGTGGAACACCACACTGTGACTAAAGGCCTGCTCAGAATCCATATCTGTAGCTGGTATCTGTAGCTGAGTGAAAAGTTAAAAACATGAATCTGTAGCTTGAAGTTGAATAGAGGGCAACTTCATGCAAGAAATGTATCTCTCTTTTGACAGCGATGCAAGATACCAGCTACAGATATGCATTCTGAGCAGGCCTTAAAACTGGATGAAGTTCAGTCTCATAAAGAATTTGTTGGTTCGATCAAAGAGAATAAAACTACACAGAGTGTGCATCGCGGCAAAAAGATGTGTACCCGTTTCAGACGCGGGCGGTAAGAGCAAAGGGGGATTTTCGTCATTTGTATACAGCGACTATATGCTAGTGTTTGATGCTGTGGTACTAATGTGCACACTGGGGTATCAATATCAGTACCCCACATAGTAAATTTTCGTGGTATGATATGCTCAATCTATGTAGCTCTATACTCTTCGGTTCGACTAACCCCAAATTTGATAATTTTGCTAATTAGCATTGCTTTTGTTCCGAAGTCGGCTTTATCCGACGTAAGAACACAGTTCATAATGGTTTCGTCCATTTGAAGCAGCTTCTGGCGAAAATCCAAGCGTTTACCATTTGAAGCAGCTTCTGGCGAAATTCCAAGCGGATCGGAAGGTCTGCGGTATTCAATTTGCTAGTAATCTGAATCATAACCCAAATGCGTGTTTCCTCATCCCAATTATCCATTTTTATTAAATGTAAATAGGTAACGATTTTCAAATTGAAAAATAAAATGGAGTTGATAGACTATTCAGCTCTTTTTATTCATTCATTCATCAGCCACCCTGTATACATTTTTGGCGCAACAGGCTCTGAACTGTGTACTAAGCTAACCAGGGCCTAGCTTTTTTCAAACTCATTGGTCGTGTTCCGGATTTCAGACGTAGAAAGATCAAAGCAACATAATCCCGTGGACTTTTACCTTATCTTTCAATTGAACCTCCACGTTACCACACATAGAGTGAATTCATAAACGTCAAACTAACAAAAATGATTTTCTATCGAACGAACTGAGTTTATCTCCAGTATCTTCTGTTCCGTCTTCCGTCTTGTGGTTCGTAATAGGGACATTCGTGAGTAATTTCGCTCCAAATTAAAAGCCTTTTGATTGAGTTAAAAAAATAGTTTCATTTTCATTTTTGATACTTAGGTTTTGCTTTTATTATGCGCACAAACGTCATAAGCCAATGACTTCGGTTTTCATGTTGGTTGTACAAATTCTGTGTAGTGGGTTTTTTGGTGTTTTTGAACACTCATAAAGTCATACGAAAATAACCTCGATTGTACTTGCGTTAATATTTGAAGGTTATGAACACACCCGAATGCACACTATCTTTCAGCTGAGGATACTGGAGGAGCATATTACCCACCTAAGGGAATACTACATCAAATGGTGTCTAAAGTGTCAGGACAGAGCTGACATCTCAGAAAACTAATAAAAGTACAAAGTTGAAGTAGAAGTTACACCCAAGAAGACAATAAAATAATTGGACATAAACTTAAACTAATGGCGTTTTCCATTGGTAAATCTGGATTTTTATCTAAAATTTGATCGTTTTTAGTGCCAATGGAACACTATTTCAGATTGATTTTTTTTTGTCTTTGTTGTAATTTCTTGTCTGTGAAGTTAGAGTAGGTGTAGCTGCCAAGTTTCAAGTCACACAGGTTGATTGTTTTTCATTTATTTGACATTAAACTTTCAACTGCTACAGTTTTAATGATTAATAATAGTTTTTCACAACCGAAATAATAGTAAATCAAAACGAAAATCACTTTGGTCAAACTGACAGCTATCATATATATGGAAAAATCATAAGAAAGAAAAACACATTATTTTTAAGCAGTTACTTACTTACTTAAGTGGCGCTACAGTCCGGAATGAACCTGGGCCTCAACCAACATGCCTCTCCAATTAGCCCGGTCCTTAGCTAACTGCCTCCAGTTGCGCACTCCAAGTTGGTTGAGGACGGTTTCCACTTGTGCGCGCCACTTAAGGCGAGGTCTTCCTCTACTGCGTCCGACGTCTGGCTGGGAATCGAAGACTCTGCGAGCCGGAGTATTGGTGTCCATTCGTTCTACATGTCCTAGCCATCTTAAACGTCCAATGCGGAGTTTTTTGACCAGGGGCATGTCGCTGTACAGCTTGTATAGTTCTTGGTTGAATCTTCGTCTCCATAGCCCGTCAACGCAAACGGGACCGAAGATTTTTCGAAGAATTTTCCTCTCGAATCTACCAAGGATTTCTTCATCCGCTTTTGATACAGTCCATGCTTCAGCGCCGTAGAGCAGGACTGGGATGATCAGGGTCTTATATAGGGTTTCCTTAGTAGTTCGAGTGAGGGCTTTACTACTAAATTGCCTTCTTAGCCCGAAGAAACAGCGGTTGGCAAGAGTAATTCTTCGTTTAATTTCTGACGAGATGTTGTTGTCAGAGTTAATAGCGGAGCCGAGGTAGACAAAGTCCCGTACTACCTCAAAGTTATATCTGTCAATGGTGACGTTCTGTCCAATTCGTCGATGTTGTGAGTCCTTTCGTGATGACAGCATATACTTAGTCTTACCCTCATTTACTGCTAAACCCATTTTCGCCGCTTCCTTCTCTATACTAGCAAACGTGGCTGTGACATCACGTTGAGTCCTACCAATGATGTCAATATCGTCAGCGTATGCTAGTAGTTGCACCGACTTTTGGAAAATTGTGCCTCTGGTGTTGGCTTTGGAGTTTTGCACAATTCTCTCAAGAATCAGATTAAAGAAGTCACATGACAGCGCATCGCCTTGCCTAAATCCTTTTTTGGTATCGAATGTGTCGGTGAGGTCGTTTCCGACCCTGATGGAGCAGCGAGAATTCTCTATCGTCATCCTACACAAACGGACGAGTTTGGGCGGTATACCAAAACTAGACATGGCTCTGTACAGTTCGTCTCTATAAATGCTGTCATATGCGGCTTTGAAATCGATGAACAGGTGGTGGGTATCGATTTGGACTTCTTGAGTTTTTTCCAGGATCTGCCGAAGTGTGAAAATTTGATCGGTTGTGGACTTTCCTGGCCTAAAACCACACTGATAAGGGCCAAGCAGGTTGTTGGTAAACGGTTTCAGGCGTTCACATATTACGGCAGATAGGATCTTGTAGGCGATGTTGAGGAGACTTATGCCTCTGTAGTTGGCGCAGTTCAGAGGGTCTCCTTTTTTGTGGATCGGGCAAACGATGCTGAGGTTCCATTCTTCAGGCATATTTTCATCCGACCAGATTTGGCTTATGAGTTGGTGGATGTTACTTACCAAGTCATCTCCGCCGGCCTTATAGAGCTCAGCGGGAAGGCCGTCATTTCCGGCAGCCTTATTAAGCTTGAGTTTAGATATTGCTATCCTCACTTCACTCAGGTCGGGTGGTTGGCAGTTTTCGCTGTCGTTGCCAATATTGAATGGTTCGTTCTGCCTGACAGCGGAATGTTGTTCGTCATCGCCGTTTAACAGTCTGCAGAAGTGGTTCTTCCATATCCTCAGCATCGACTGTGTCTCAACTTCAATATTTCCTTGTTCATCTCGACAGGATTCTGTTCGAGCCTTGTATCCTTGGCTTTGACGCTTTACACTTTGGTAAAACTTGCGAACATCGTTCCTGGAGTGGCACCTCTCTATATCCTCGATCGCGCGCTTTTCTTGCTCTTTTTTCTTCTTGTTGAAAAGCCGATGCTCTTCCCTTCTTCTTTGCCTATAGAGCTCAATGGCAGCTCTCGTCTTCACCTGCAGCTTAGCCTTGTAGGCCTCGTTCTTGGCTGCGAGCATCTGTCGGCATTCCTCATCAAACCAGGGGTTTCTCGCTGGTGGGCGCGAGAAACCTAGCACATCAGTTGCGGCTGATCTAATGGCCTGTTGGCATCGTTGCCATTGCTCTTCGACATTCGATGCTGGTGGTATGGTGTTAATCGAGAGGTTAAGGGATACGCGTTGTGCGAAGGTCTTGGCGGTCTCTTGCGATTGCAGTCTTCCGACATTAAATTTTTTCACAGTATTTCTGGATTGTTGTGGCGTGGTGGATATCCGCATTCTTACCTTGGCTGCTACAAGGTAGTGATCCGAGTCGATGTTAGCTCCTCGGAATGTTCGGACATCCAAAATACTGGATGCGTGCCTCTTATCTATCGCAATGTGATCTATTTGGTTGACCGTTCGTTGATCTGGAGACCGCCATGTCCCCTTATGGATATCGAGGTGAGGAAACCGTGTGCTGGCTATAGTGGCATTTCGTTCCGTAGCGAAATCAATTAGCCTAAGTCCGTTACCAGACGTGTTGTCGTGTAGGCTATGTTTTCCGACAATACTTCTAAAGATGTCTTCTCTTCCTACCTTTGCGTTAAAATCTCCCAGCACAATTTTAACATCGTACTTCGGTAGTCGCTCATAGGTTTTGTCGAGGAGCTCGTAGAAGCAATCCTTAGCTATATCATCTTTTTCTTCCGTCGGAGCGTGAGCGCATGTCTTGGAAACATAAGACTTCTTGCCTAAGTCTGGCACTTATAACAAATCCGCATCCGAATAGTCGCTGTTTCTGCTCACTATAACACGGTCCGTAGTATATGTCACAGTTTTTCATCCTCTTTTTGCCCGGCCCATCCCATCGTATTTCCTGGATGGCAGTAATGTCTGCTTTGTAGCAGTTTAGGGCTTCCGCTAGTTGTTCGCCTGCACCTCTCCTGTTTAATGTTCTCACATTCCAGGTGCAGATACGAACGTCGTTGTCCTTTTTTCGTTTAGCAGGGTCGTCAACAATAAAATCAGTCCTTTCCGAGGCTATTGGTTGCTTCGTAACCATGTTTTTTTCTGTGGGTGGGTAGTTAACCCAAAGCACAACCCCCAACCTGGAGGGCCAGTTCCAATTTATTAGATACCCCTAGGACACGGGGCCATCAGTATCCACTACGGGATTGAGCGCTGCCGTTGGCCTTTCGGTTCATCCGCCACCATCTCTGTTCAAGGGGCCTGACTAACCCTTGAAATTTTAAGCAGTTAATCAGATCGATTATTGTAGACGCCTGCCCTAATTGGTATATCACCTCACTAACCATAATGAAAAACATATGAGAAGGCTCGCTGTGCGGATCGTTGAATACCCTATCCCATCCCATCTGTAAAACTAACATCCCCAAAATGTGGACATGCTTATAAAGTTAAAACACTATGGGGATTAAACATAGAAAATGACATTGCCAGAACAAATTTTACGGTTCTACAAAAGATAAGGTAGTGTAGTGTATAAAAATGGTTTTTATATAAAAACGCCCCCAAAAAGTGGGCGTGGGTTAAAATGGTGTACAGACGAAATGTTCATATTGATATTATTAATGATTCTGCATTAACAAATTTTTCGAAACATTTAAAATTTTTCCGAAAATATTTTTTTTATTGAAAACGCCTCCAAAAAGTTTGCGTGGCAAAAAACTTTATAAAGACGTAATATAGATATTAAGATTGTCTAAATATGTTGTTCAGAAACTTTTTTTTAAATTCTTTACGGTTTGGCCAAAAACTGAGTTTTTCTTAAAAGGGGGCGTGGCAGTGCGCGGATTTTGAAAATTTTTACACTTGTTCTGTAGGCACGGACGTTGATCCTATATACCAAATTTCATTATCCTAGCTCAAATTTAAGGCCTAAAAATCGGTGACGTACAGACGGACGGACAGACAGACATGGCTCAATCGACTCAGCTAGCGATTCTTAGTCGATCCATATACTTTGAGGTATATGTAGCTAAATTATTTCTCTATGTTACAAACTATGTATCAAAACTAATATACCCCTATGGGATAGGGTATAAAGATAAGCGAGTTTTAAAGAAGGATTCTGCGAAGCTGTACTGGAGTTCATAGAAACCCACAGACACTTAAATACTATCGGACAGAAAAGCTATATAAACAGATTACATGCCGATGGAGCTGTTTGTATTGCAAGTATCCCGAGAGCTGCTTAATAATCTAAGCGACCACCCCAAACTAGATATACAGAATCTCGATTTAAGCAACAAATGGAAATAGAATTGAAATAAAAATCGTGATCAGTGGCGCAATGGTTAGTGCTGCTTCAAAAGGTCTGGATTCTATTCCCTGCCGTAGTAACACCTAAATGAATTTTCGCTGGGCTCCTTTCGTGACGATCTGACAAATCATTCGATTAATATCACTTGTAATGAAACGCTTATCTCAATTTAGGCGTTCGAGGTCGGCATAAAACAGGAGTTCCCGCAATCGTGCATGAAGTACGCATGCACTCAAGAATGTTTGTGAGAAAGCTAGGTAAAAACGAGTCTGTTGGGCCAAAAATTTTTATTTTCAATTTAATATTTAACAACAAAGTTTATGTCATTTAAAATTATTTAATAACAAAGACTGTTAAAATATTGTTTGCGTTTTCTTAAAAAAAAAAACAATTTTCCAAGCTACAAACAACATCGCAGAATCGGAATGAAATCCATAGGGAACAGCTTTGCTGTGATGCAACCATTTTATTTAACATCCATAATATAGCTAGTAACTGTTATATCAAAACTGCGCGAAGGGAACTACTCCAATAGGTCTGTTCCCGTACAAAATAATATTTACTGATTATTACTGATTCTTACTGATTTTTACTGATTTTTACTTATTGCCGTTCCCGTACGCAAAAATAAGTAAAATAGAGAGCTCACGAGAGAGCAAAAAGCTACCCCTCCACAAAAATCTGTAAAACAATTTACTGCAGAAATTTCTGTTGGTAAAAATCAGTAAACTGTCAGTTGGTATCTAAAAGTGACAACTCGCTTGTTTTGACAGGTGTTTTATGTCATTCGTTCTTTAAAAGGCATACAAAATATATAATTTTACTAATTTTTTAATTAGACGCGTTCCCGTACTTTTTGGTAATTTTGTCTCTTTCTGAGAAGATTTACCCCCACTCCAAGAAAATTGAGAATATACTAATTTTTACTGCAAAAGTACGGGAACAGACCTAATAACGTGTTTCTGCTGGTTTCGTTAAATAAATGAGTTTTCTTTTTTTTTATAAACTTTTCTCAAGTGAGGCGAAACTATAATGCTCCAGGAGTGCTCTAGACGTTGCTTGCAGATGTTCATTAATGTTGAGCTATAATAGGTTCAACTTTAGAATAAGGTTCAAAGAGTTAAGCTTCCATTGGTTGGTAATTTAAGAAACTTAAGTATAAAAGAGCCAAATCGATAGATGTCGCTAGTGACAATGATATCTGACAATGATCCTCATAATGGTATCATACTACATAGATAAATCGTCATTGTCGATTAAACCCCCTACCTTCATCTGCGTATTTTCACGACACTACATCATAATGACCATATCAACAAACGCAACATTAACTTATTCAAACAACCGCTGCTCTCGTGTATTTAATTGTATTGTGCAGCTGATTGACTGAAATATTGAAACACATTTTTGTCAAATGACGTAATCATCGAAATTATCTTTAAACTTCGTAACTCACATTTCATCAAGACACGATAAGAGCTTATAAAATCTACGAGTATATTCGATTTTAAAAATAAAAATATTTCATTGCCTCCTGTGAGGATTGAACTCACGACCCCTGGTTTACAAGACCAGTGCTCTGCCACTGAGCTAAAGAGGCGAATGGTTCTGTGGTGTTCTAAGTAAAACAAGAGCTTAGTGATAAGTCAATGATAAATAAAAATCAATAAATCATCTCGTGAATCGATGATGTTTTACATGCGAACATTTCCAATAAAAGGTTTTTAAATTGAAAGTGACATTTTAATATTTGTTGACCTTTGTTTTAAACGATTCGTCGGTGTGAATAACAATTAATTACAAGAGAACAAGTAAATCTTAAACTTAAAAGTTTCGTAAACGTATTTTCAAAAGCTTACATAAGTTAGATTAGAGTGCCTGCCAGCGAGCGATTCGCTTGCACCCTTAGACCAGTTTTCGGTCTATTGTGATACCACATGGATTTCGTCCATTCTCCTTGTTAACTGTAAGAAAACCAATCTGAGCTATTAATGAAACGTGTGAGATTTCTCACTTCCGTCAAATCGCTGAGATTTTTAAAGAAGTAATCTCCAAGATGAAGGCTCCTTTTGTTTTATAGGGCCTGGCAGTTACATAGAAGATAAAGAATTGTTTCTTCTTCCTCTTCGTCCATACAGCTCCTGCAGAAGTAGTTTAAATGAAGGCCTAGCCTATCTGCGTGCTTATCCATTAGTAAGTATCCAGTGATGATACCTGTGGTGGCGCTAATGTGTAGTCCAGTGAGAGAAATCCGTCCCCTTGATCTTCTAAAATCCAGCTTAGGCTAAATTTATTTGTTAATTTGACACGTCGTGTCAAGAAACCATCAGAGATTTGATTTGCTGTTGGCATGTTGCGCTAGTAGGCTTTTGCATGTAGCGATAGGAATACCAAGTGCACCCGTGTCGGGTACGACTGGTAATTTTGTGTCATGTCTGGTCTGGCGAGCTCATCAGCCTTCCAGTTCCTGGAATGTCACTATGCCCAGGAACCCAGCATAAGTAATTGTTAAACTCATCTGATATCTTTTAAAGAGATGAGCGGCAATCTAGGGTTGTATTTTAGTTTAATGAGACTGATTCCAGGGATTTGATGGCCACTTTGGAATATCCTCGGCAGACATTACACTCTCTTTAAGCCAAGATACACTTCCTTGATCGTCACGAGTTCCGCCTGAAACATGATATGATCAGGAAGGCGGCCTGTCGGAGATGACATCAGCACCCACTCCGTCATTTGTTTTATAGCCATTTACATGCCAAGAATATCAAGGGGTAGAAGGTGAAGAAGGAATCTAGTGCTGCTGCAGGTATTGAACGAAGTGCACCACAGACACGCAGTTCTTTGCATCTTGGATATTTTAACGCTGTTTATAGCTGTATCCAGCGTTGTTCACCATACTACTACTCCATAGAGAAGTATCGCTCTTATAACCGAGATATAGAGAAAGTGCGTGATGCTAGGTTGCATTCCCCATTTGATGCCTATTCTGATTCTGTTAGACGGGCCAATGCCAGGTATTTTATATTTCCTATTGACCAGGACTATTTCAGTCTTGAGGGGGTTGACACTCAGACCAGTGCTGCCATTCAGAAATTCAAAAAAACATGATTTGAAAGCATGATTTGAGTTAAAAAAGCATGATTCATTTTGTAGTTGGATAATGGTAAAATAAAAAAGGGAGAGAACTTAAAATAGACACTTTTAAAGCAAATTGTGACTTGTAACGAGTAAAACATGTACATTGACGGGGGAAGGAATGAGTGAAATCAAAGTTTATGAATTCTATACAGATGACGCACTCCATATAAGAAAAATTGTTCTATGGCGGGTCGTGTTGGCACAGCCCGCCATATGTTTTTGTTCTTGTTTTTCATGTGTTTTCATGCACACCGCCCGCCCGTACCATGAAGCTACTGAGCAAAAGTTTCTGTTTTTTGTTCTCAATGCGTCATCTGTATAGAATTCATAATCTCTGGTGAAATGGAAGTACAGAAACAACAAGTAAACATTCAAATAAAGTGTTACTGTTCATCCCGATACATGTAAGTTTGTTTTAAAATAGTTTAGTCGAGTCGTGTTTGTGTCGGGTAGGATGGGCATGTAAGTGGTAATGTCGCTTTAAAAAGTGATTATGAAGATACAAAGCGATTATAGATCTTTAAATACAAAAAGCATGATTTTTGACTCAAAAACATTAAAACATGATTTGAGTCCAAAAAGCATGATAATCATGCTAAATCATGATTTCTGGCAGCACTGACTCAGACCACAACTGACATCCCATTTGGAAAGTTTGTGTAGTGCGTTTTAAAGAAGTTTCTTGAGTATATTAATGTACTTCCCTGAGACTGTGATAGCAACGTCATCCGCGTGGGCAATCAAATGGCATCTCTCTGCTTCCAGGATTTACTCATCCAGCACGTTTACTACTAAGTTCTAGAAAAGAGGAGATAGGACTCCACCTTGTGGGGCCCCTCTACTGACATGTTCTCTTGGCAAAGCACCATCCAACTTTGTGTTGGTAATCCTGCTGTTTAAAATTAATCAAATTAATCAAGATTCCAAGTGAGTGATCGACTTTCAGAAATGTTAGCGCCTTAATAATCGCTCGCGAAATCAACCATAGTATACTCCTTTCAAAAGGAATGATAATAAGTGGATCGGTCTCAATTCTTTCGGATTGACGTGAGATGAGGAGGATCATCCAAAACAAATCGATTCGCTAGTATTTTTTTTTTTATTGATTTAATGAAATCTTTCCAATGTTTTCAAAAGGAATGATAACAAGCGGATCGGTCTCAGGTCTTTCGGATTGACATGTGAATGTAAGATATAAATAAATGTGAATTGAATAGTAGGGGTCCCTGTTCAAATCGCGGAAGCAAAATTCACGAAATTATCATAACCGCCTATAGTATTACCCGTTGCAAGACAACAAAATTCTTCGCAACTGAAAAATAAATACACGGATTATACAGTGACTAGGATGATGGCATACATTTTGCAATCGATTTCAATCGATGAATCAACTGTTGGAATTTCCCAAGATCAAACAATGAACTACTTGAAAATCGTATAAAAAGATGCGCGACTAGAATGAAGCCATTGCGAATTTCCAATTCAAATTCAAAATTTTCTTACGATTATTTAAAAAACGAGTGGTGGGTGCACGACTGGGTCGTACGCAACTTTCTCTTTCACAGCGAGTTGGGCGTTAGATCAATTAGTACGCATTTTGATTATTGATGCTAAAAATGATATAAATAATGTCGAAATGTGTTTATACGAACGTTTACTCCGAAATTTGAAGTAATCGATGTCAATGTGAATAATAATGATTTTCCGTTATTGGTCAAAACTGAAAATTCCGTTTAGTGATAATTGGGCTAAAACTAATTATGTGGAATTGTTTAAAACTATAAAAGTAGTATATATATTAAATTTCATTCAATTTGACATAATAGTTTACGAGAAATTATCAATTTTCCTTATATGGCCTAAATGACAAAATCCGTTAAATGGATTTTCTCGAAAAAACTGGGTATGCAGTTTTGTTGAAGCTAATATGGTTATAGTTTATATAAAGTTTAATCAAAATCGTTAGAGCCGTTTTCGAGAAAATTGAGGTTATGTGTAATTTTTATATGGCAGGTACCGTTATTAACATGGCTAAAAGCAAACAAAAAAAATGGCCTAGAATTATGACTAAAACAAGCTTGGATACGAAGTTTGAAGAAAATTGGTCAAGCCGTTTAGGCTGGGGAGACCATTACGGACAGACGGACCGACGGACCGACGGACAAAATTCCAAAAACCACTTTTTTAGGCTCCGCTATCATCGTAATGTTAGAATCAATCAAAATCTCGAGGTCGAAAATTTTCACGAAAACAATATCTTTCTCTTTGTAAGAGAAAGTTAAAAACCTTACAAAGAATTGTTTTTATTAAGTTTAAAAAATGGGTTCCAGAAAAACTTTGACAGCCACACAAAGAGGAAAAATAAATGCTTTCAAGGGGCTTCTGCAAAAGAGATTAGTTTAACTTTGGCATAAGACCTGTTTCATACCATACTGAAAGCGCACACGGGATGAATATGCCGGCAGAATAAATTGTATACATGAACCCCTTTTCATTGTGTTAGTAATTCTATGGAAATTGACATTCGCCTTGAGTACTTTTGACAATTCGTAAGCTATATTAGGTTTAAGTGAGAGTATATGGAATCACATTGATGTTGACTACTCGGCCCACAAAACGCGTATTAGAGCCGAATAACATACCTTAGTCCCCTCGCCCAGAAAATCGGTTTCACACCAAAAAACACATCTCAAGTGCGGAGGCCCAAGGAGTGAGACTGTTGTAAACTGTTATCTTGCGGATCCACAACACTATGGATAAAATCAAAAAGGACGCACGACAGGAGCAACAACATTGCGAGAAGACCGGTTAATTCTACGATTTGCCTCAAATTCTACTCTAACAGCGACTAAAATAAGGGCCAACAGCGGTGTATCAGCCAGCATGGCAACGGAAGGATAATACGAAAAAGTGGTACTATTCAGAGAAGAAAGCTTAAAAAGAAAGCAAGGAGCATCGAATGAATTTTGCAAGAGAACATGTATCTTGGAGCAGTGAAACGCGTTATCTTTTCGGATGAAAAAAAGTTTAACCTTGACGGGCCGATGGTTATAACTTATTATATTTCCATGATCTAAGAAAGGAGGAGCTTAATTTGGTGTGGGAGCTTACTTACTTAAGTGGCGCTACAGTCCGGGATGAACCTGGGCCTCAACCAACATGCCTCTCCAATTAGCCCGGTCCTTAGCTAACTGCCTCCAGTTGCGCACTCCAAGTTGGTTAAGGTCGGGTTCTACTTGTGCGCGCCACTTAAGGCGAGGCCTTTCTCTACTGCGTCCGACGTCTCGCTGGGAATCGAAGACTCTGCGAGCCGGAGTATTGGTGTTCATTCTTTCCACATGTCCTAGCCATCTTAAACGTCCAATGCGGAGTTTTTTGACTAGGGGTATATCGCTGTACAGCTCGTATAGTTCGTGGTTGAATCTTTGTCTCCATAGCCCGTCAACGCAAACGGGACCGAAGATTTTCCGAAGAATTTTTCTCTCGAATCGACCACAAAGATTTCTTCATCCGCTTTTGATACGGTCCAAGCTTCAGAGCCGTAGAGCAGGACTGGGATGATCAGGGTCTTATATAGCATCTCCTTAGTAGTTCGAGTGAGGGCTTTACTACTAAATTGCCTTCTTAGCCCGAAGAAACAGCGATTTGCAAGAGTAATTCTTCGTTTGGTTTCTGACGAGATGTTGTTGTCAGAGTTAATAGCGGAGCCGAGGTAGATAAAGTTCCGTACTAACTCAAAGTTATATCTGTCAATGGTGACGTTCTGTCCAATTCGTCGATGTTGTGTCCTTTCGTGTTGACAGCATATACTTAGTCTTACTTTCATTTACTGCTAAACCCATTTTTGCCGCTTCCTTCTCTATACTAGCAAAGGTGGCTAAGACATCACGTTGAGTCCTACCAATTATGTCAATATCGTCAGCGTATGCTAGTGGTTGCACCGATTTTTGGAAAATTGTGCCTCGGGTGTTGGCTCGAGAGTTTTGCACAATCCTCTCAAAAATCAAATTGAAAAAGTCACATGACAGCGCGTCGCCTTGCCTAAATCCTTTTTTGGTATCGAATGTGTCGGTGAGGTCGTTTCCGACCCTGATGGAGCAGCGAGAATTCTCCATCGTCATCCTACACAAACGGACGAGTTTGGTCGGTATACCAAAACTAGACATGGCTCTGTATAGTTCGTCTCTATAAATGCTGTCGTATGTGGCTTTGAAATCGATAAATAGGTGGTGGGTATCGATTTGGACTTCTTGGGTTTTTTCCAGGATCTGCCGAAGTGTGAAAATTTGATCGATTGTGGACTTTTCTGGCCTAAAACCACACTGATAAGGGCCGATCATGTTGTTGGTAAACGGTTTCAGGCGTTCACATATTACGGCAGATAGGATCTTGTAGGCGATGTTGAGTATACTTATGCCTCTGTAGTTGGCGCAGTTCAGAGGGTCTCCTTTTTTTGTGTATCGGGCAAACGATGCTGAGGTTCCATTCTTCAGGCATGCTTTCAACGGACCAGATTTGGCTTATGAGTTGGTGGATGTTACTTACCAAGTCATCTCCGCCAGCTTTATAAAGCTCAGCGGGAAGGCCTTCATTTCCGGCGGCCTTATTAAGCTTGAGGTGTGGGGATTTATTACGTACAATATAGTTGGTGTTTTTGTCAACAACAATGAACGATCATTTCCAAAAGTAAAAAAAATATTTTCGGACCCCTGGATATTCCAACAAGACAATGCCCCAATACATACTTACAGGGTTTTTAGAAAGCAAAATATAAAAGTATATGCCATTTGGAAACCTCAACCAAATTTTCTCAAATTGTTGGGTCGGAATTGCCGGTTTCATTCTTAATTGCAAAAATTTAACTTCGTACTCACAAACGACTTGGTCCTGCATTCGCCGATTATGTCAGATATTTTATTTCACTACCACAAACATCGTCGATAACATAGTTCATCCAACGAAATTCCCCAATCAAACATACCCAATTGCAAATTTCAATTCATCATGCAAATCTTCTCAACTGTCAAAACAAAGTCAATTCCTATCAAAACAAACATACCTACCGCATATTTTCAATCAATCAAAAGAAGAAAAAATCTTTAGCTACTCAAAATTTCGTTCGTGAGACAAATCTCAATTTACGATCAATTTATTCGCATTCGATTTTTTATTTGGCAAAAAATGTGTAACAATTAATTAGCAAGGCCACAAATCCCGACCCTACAATGCAACGCACTCAGTGTAAAACATTCCAAATTCGTTACGAATCTATCGCCATCGGCTGTAGCTAGTCATATTTGTTTTCACAATTTACATTACTCATTGCACCAATTTCGATTCAATTGTTTCCCCTGTTCCTAATCTTTGATGATAAACTAAATTGGTTATTGTGCGCTTACTTTTCGGAATAAGAGTAGTCTGATACTTGGCAATTTCAAGATGCCATGTGAAAGCTGTAATGTACAATTTACGGTCTTTAAACGGAAGCGTATTTGCTCGGATTGCAGGTGAGTGCACGGAAACTTAAAGCAACAATGGTGACATTGAAACTTGAATGGTATTCGTCTATATGTGTAACGAGTAGGGTTTTGTGTATGTACCACCCACCAGGGGTCTGTCAGAAAAAAAATTAAGAGGAGAATCCAAAACAAATCGATTCGCGAGTATTTTTTTTTAATGACGGGTTTGGTATGCTTGTTTATTATGTCCCGACTTATGTGGGTAGGTAAGGCTACCGACCACCCTGTAAAAGACAACAACTACTCTGTATTCGGAAACTGATGAGATTATCGAAAATGATTAAAACGGCGAAACGGGGTTTGTTTTTGTAGCGCACTTGAATTTTTATTTGATGGAGTTAGATTAGATTAGCTCATGTGAGGTGAGCAATTTATGATGACTGGAGACTCGTCTCCTTACCTACTAGTACCAATAACACAAAATATTCATCCAAAGTCATATCAACTAAAATCCTTACCTCCTCCAATTTCAGACGATACTACTGCAGCCAATGCTTATCCAATCGAGGTACAACCATTTTATGCGAACGATGTGCAATATTTGCTAAGCGCCCCCTGCTTAAAATTGATTTGCTCCAGCTCAAGCCAAAGGACTTAATTATATATTTACAGTCGAAGCACATCTCCACCACAGGATGTGTTGGTAAGTAACGTCCCAAGGTCCGCAAATTATCAGATAACCTGCCTACTTATTCATAGAAAAAGAAGAACTCGTTGGACTGGTGTTGGCACATGTGAATCAAAACGACGCGCCCAACATTGGCAGTCCAAACGGCAACAAGTTCTCAGAGGCTGATAAACCATTTGACAACATCAAGCAGACATGCCAGAATTTCTTTAACAATCTCACGGACAAAATAGCAACAGACTTCACATTCGACACAAGAACCTCTGCCACAACAACAGCTAATACAACGGCTGCTGCTCCTCCCGGTCCAAACATTACCGACCAACCAAGGATATCGACCCGAGAGATTCCTACATACTCCAGCTCTCAAAATTGGAATCATCAACAAAATCAACCGCCAGTACAATCCCCGTCAACGCCACAGCAGCAACAGCAGCCATCAACCTCCAGCACGCCAACAAGTCCAATTTCCAGTCCTGTTGTTAGTCTCAGCTCTATATCGTCACAGAGTACAGCGTCGCGCTCACCCCATCTAGCCGCGGTCGATGGGCAAGGTAGTCGCTCCGACCAATCACGGGGAGACGTGCCACTTGCAAGAAATCCATCAACGGCTAGGAATAGACTTCTCGAAACGGTTCTAAATGATGAGGGAGTTGCTTCGGAGTGTGAATGCTCCGATGACGAGCTTATCTCCACATTCAAGGATCGCAGTAATCGCGATATCGGTGGTGGAACATCAACGTCGCCCACAACAAGCTCGCCCATTGACAATCAGGTAGCAGGTCCATCTGTAAGCGGCAGCGTCAATGGGATAGCACCAAAGAGCTCACCTAGCTTACAAATCGGAAGTTATGAGGACTCATCCGAGTCATCGTTCGAAGAGTTGGGAGCAATAGGCGGCATTTCCGACGACAATAGGACAGAGTCCGTTCAGAACGAAACCTGGCAGTTTGTGGTGAAAACGGAAAGCGATGCGCTGAACGTTGAAAATAAAAAGCCGCCCACACTCGAAGAGGAGGGTCGCGCAAACACCTCAACTGATCTCGCATTGGTTTCGTCGGAATCATCGTCAGGACCAAGTCGATCGGCAAATCTTTTCTCTTCCAAGCCAAAGCGAGTGACGCGACGAAGATCCGACGGATATCTAAATCGACGGAGGTTCGCAGGAGAGCATGGCTTTCCTCTGGCCAGCAGAGAGTTGAGCGTCGAGGAGGAAGATGATGATGGTGATGGAGACGATGATGATGAAGAGAATGATCACTTACCCGAGCGACGGCCTAGTTGGAAGCGAGAACGTAAATGCTGCGGTAAGTGCGGAAAAAACAAGTCCAACATCAAGCATCATGTAGTGAAGCTGCGGCGTCACCTGGAAAGTGCAAACATGTCCGAGGCGGACATCAAGCGGGAGTTGGAAGAATTTCTAGTGTACCTGGAGAACCGGACGAGATCCGTCGACTGCGGCGAGTTGGTGGATGTTGGCAGTGCCACATCGCCATACCTCGACGAGAATGACGGTATTCATGTGTACGCCCATGCGGAGGGGGGTTACGACCATCAGGCAGCAGCCAGCCGCTTTCTTAATTTAAATGATTTTGATTCATTGTAAGTAGTTGTCGGTTAGTCATTGGAGTTGGATCAGATTTTCAAGTGTTTGTATCGCCCTATAGGGAGGAGTTGGAAAATTTGACTGTGAAGCAACTGAAGCAAATCCTTACCCTTAATAGGGTAGACTACAAAGGTTGCTGCGAGAAACAGGAGCTTCTGGAACGAGTAACACGTTTGTGGAAGAATTTTAAATCCTGCCCAGGTAAGCAGTATCGGCTTAATGTTCTATGGAACTTTCTCACATAAAAAAATCAATTTCAGCGATTGAAAAACTCCCTACGGATGAGCTCTGTAAAATCTGCATGGACGCTCCAATCGAGTGTGTGATCTTGGAATGCGGACACATGGCGACGTGCACAAACTGCGGCAAGGTACTGAGCGAATGTCCGATTTGTCGACAATACATCGTCCGAGTGGTGCGATTCTTTCGTGCGTAAGCAAAATATACTTTCCGTATGTACCTACCAACAACAAAAACTACGCAAACCTAAAGTATTTACTTGTAAAACTCTATTTACTGTTACTATGTTTAATTTACTTGTCGTTTCTATTATCCACACATGGTGGACATACAGTCAAGCAGTATACTACTCAAGCAACTCGTAGAAATCGTGCGACTTTTTTTTTTCTTTAAAATAACGTGATAAACAAAATTTATTGAACATTCCTCGGGGAATTGTGAATCTTAAGATAGATGGTGAGTGATTGATTGGGAGCAGCTTGCTCCCATTTCAGCGGAAGGATATTTTCTTTTTTCTTTTATGGAATTAGTTTAACTTTGTAGGCGTTTATATACAACAGGAAAACTAACAAATAACCGAATTTCGAGTTCTATAATTAAGATATTATTTATTATGTTATTCGGTTCCCTTATAGGATTTATTGTTATTTCAGAAAAAATAAATTTAAAATACACTTTCATATGCGTGTGTGTATAAAAGTTATGTGAACTGTGGTTTTCTTTGTTGCTCTGCGGTTTGGTGTCGATGGGAAAGGGATCGACAAATAGTTGTTCCATTCTTTTATCATCATGGTGCTTATTTATGGTGCTGTAATAAACTCATTTGAAATGAAGTCCTGTCCCATCCACTTGAGCCACTTTTTCAAAAGTATTCCCTTTTTCTACTCCCACCACACCCAGTAAAGACTCACTTCCTCCTTCATTCTTCTTCTGTTTCATCTCAAAGTGATAATCAATATTTTCTCGCAATCCTTTCTTTGACTGCACATAATTGGAATCAACTGTATACGCACACACAATATTGTGCTTGCGGCAAATATTCATCAATCGCGTAACGTGATTTTTATAATGCGTCTCCTTGCGTATCAGTTTTTTATCGGTATCCAACCAATAGTATGCTCCAATGTTATCAACCGCCAAAAGCGCTATGTCTTGGTTTGCCACCAAGAGATCCTCCAACGTATCCATTGCCATTTCAAATTGAACTGGTGAATAGCAGTTGATGATTTGCACAGACTGCATTCTTAGTTCGATGGTAAATTGGACATCATCTGGGCTGGTCTTCTCCCCCGAGTTGGTGATGATCTTCTCGGCGACCTTCATCAGATGGGGAACCGAGAACTTATGATCCAAGTCGATGAACACAACACTGGAATCTTTTCCATTAAAGTATGTCGGTAGAATGGTAAGTGCAATTAATTCCGTGAGAAGGAGGGTTTTTCCCGAATTACTGGGACCAGTGATTTCAATCAGAGATTTTGCAGTTGGACCACCCGAAGGAAATAGGTCAACAGTTAGTGACTGGAGTTTGGGTCGAACTGAAGCTTTTTGTGCTACCAGGAGTTCGTAGGCATTGAATATTGTTGAGTATGACATTATGGACTTAATTTAAATTGTTTATTAAACTCAATTTGTTGGTTTGTTTTTAAAAACGATCGTTGTACGATATTTATAAAATATTTGACAGTTTCGGTTAGGTGCGTTCGATTTGTACAATACCACACCATAATGAAAAGACGTCATTGCCAGTGGGCATTTTATTTTTTCATTTTGATTTCAAACTATTGACGACTGATTAATCGTTTTTTGCGCCCAAAACGATGGCTAATAGTACGTTTCTACCGGACCGAAACTCGTAATTTCATTAACGAAATTCAACATTTGAAAATGGTGTTCCCACCAAAAATAAACGCATTCCAACTGTCAAAACTTTTTTTTTTCACTGGATCTCCTCTTGCTATGATCTGACAAAACATCCGGGTACTATCAACTGCCAAGAAAAGCTTATCTCAACATACCTACTTGTTCTGATTCCCAAAAAATAAGAGCTATGAACGGTTGAGAGAAAAAGCCAAGCCCCGGGGTCTAACGATCGTGTTACACCAACAAAATTGTATTATTTTTTTTGTATGTAATCAATAAAGCAAACACCAGGAACAACGGGTATCGAGCAAATCTGGCCCATGTTCAACAATTTCATATGTTGTTATTCCGAAGATATGTCATTTGTAGAAGCTATTTTGAAAGAAAAAGCAATAGGACATCATACGATTGTTCATTTATTATTAAAAGTTTATGCATTTTCTTCTTAAATTTAAATTTGTTTTCCGAACGATTTTTCCAAAACAAATTACAGAGCAGTTTGACGTTTCTGGGAGAAAAAACAGGTTTTTGCAGGGGAAAAAGGTAATGTTTGATTTGACATAACCCGGTTGGACGTCATTTGAAATAGCATTTCAGCGGAATGCCGAATTTCAGAATGTGAAATTATATGGCGGAATGCTTTGCATTTCGGCTGAAATCACGAATTTCGCTGAAATCACGCATTTCGACTCGATGGAAACGTACTATAAGGGCCCAGTTATAGCTATCATTGAAAAACATCATTGGAAATTTTCCTTTACCTACTCATTGCGGATTTATTACAAATTCAACCATTGGCGAGTTGGTTTCAAAACAAGGCTTATGAATTTTAGAACATGATTATCCAAACATATTTTAATTTTTAATTCTAGTTATCGCAGAAAATCACTTTTTATTTTTCACTGATCATGATTTATTTCTGTGAAGTAATGTTTGTCGTTCCACCGAAATGAAACTCCATATAAGAAATATTGTTCTATGGCTTTCATGCTTTCATGCACACCGCCCGCCCGTACCATGAAGCTACTGAGCATAAGTTTCTGTTTTTTGTTCTCAATGCGTCATCTGTATAGAATTCATAATCTTTGATTCTGATCAGGCCTTAATGGCTGAAACACAATCACGATGAATTCAATGTTACCTGTCACAACATATAGCTTTGCCTGGCGTTGAGCTTCAATCTCAAAATGAAAATCGTAAAATCTTAACGTAACGTTGTTGTAAAGTGCCGGCCTTGGGTCAAAGCGAAGGTCGGAAAAGTGTGTATTGTCAACAAAAATTGTTGTTGTTTTGTGGGTTATTATTTAACAGCCTTATTCATAAACTCATTATAAGGAGTGTATAAAGTTATGCACTCCTTAAAATCCCTCTTAACGCAAAATCCTTGTTCATAAAACTTATACAACCTTGATTAAGGGATTTTTTTTTATTTCTATATACGCATTTCGGTTACCAAAGGTTCAATTGTATATTAAAAAAAAAATTCGTCCACAAAGTTGTCGCCATGGATTTCGCAATCATAAAAATTGCCTCTTGGTAACGCTGCCGCGCTGTGGAATATCCAATTTTAATCGATTGCCCTCTACATAAGTCAGATGTCAAAAATTTTGTGTTGCTGCATGTAGGTGTAAATTTCATTTGGAATCCAGATTCATCAAAAGTGCTCTAGATCAAAATAAGATGGTTTATTGTATCCCAATCGATAACGAAAAAAATTGATCTAGAACAAAATAAGTGCTCTAGATCAAAAAAGGTCGAAAACGCTTCCTTTTCTATACTAGCAAACATGGCTATGACATTACATTGAGTTTTACCGATGATGTCAATGTCGTCGGCGTATGCTATTAATTGCACCGATTTTAGGAAGATTGTGCCTCTGGTATTGGCTCGGTAGTTTTGCACAATACTCTGAAGATTCTAATTGAAGAAGTCACATGACAGTGCATCGCCTTGCCCAAATCCTTTTTTGGTATCGAATGTGTCGGTGAGGTCGTTTCCAATCCTGATGAAGTTGTGCGGGTTTGGGCGGTATACAAAAACTAGACATGGCTCTGTATAGTTTGCTCTATAAATGCTGTCGTATGCGGCTTTAAAATCGATGAAAAGGTGGTTTGTATCGATTTGGACTTATTGGGCTTTTTCCAGGATCTGCCGGAGTGTGCAGATTTGATTAGTTGTGGTCGTGCTTTAAAACAACACTGATAAGGGCCGATCAGGTTGTTGGTAAATGACTTCAGGCGTTCAAATATTGCGGCGGATAGGATCTTGTAGGCTAGGTTGAGGGGACTTATGCCTCCATAGTTTGGCCAGCTCAGAGGGTCTCCTTTTTTGTGGATTGGGCAAACAATGCTGAGGTTCCATTCTTCAGGATTACTTTTATCGAACCAAATTTTGCTTATGAGTTGGTCAAAGTTGCTTAACTAATCATTTCCACCGGCTTTATAAAACTCGGCAGGATGACCGTCAATTCCGGCAGCATTGTTAAGCTTACGTTTGGATATTGCTATCCTCACTTCACTGAGGTCGGGTTGTTGTTAATTATCGCTGTCGTCGCCTATCCTCTGCTTGACACCGGGAGATTGTTCATCATCGCCGTTTAATAGTCTGCAGAACTAGTTCTTCTATATCCTCAGCATCGACAGTGTCTCAACTACGACATTTCCTTGTTGATCTTGACAGGTGATGAATATAAAACTTGTGTACAATATTCCGTAATAGCGCGCTTTTCTTGATATTTTTCTTCTTTCTAATAACCCATGTTCTTCAATCGTTCTTTTCACATCGAGCTTAATGCCGGTTTTCGTCTTGTCTTCACCTGCCAGTAGGAATTATTCTTGTCTGCTAGCATCTGTTTCTTCAGAGTGGGCGCATGAAACCAAGACCATCAATTGCGGCTTGTCTTATATCTTGTAGACATCGTTTTTTGTGTTCATGATTAAGGATATCCATCTTACTTTCTTTAAGTTAAACATATTTTCGCATACAAAATATATCGAAGTAAATGTAGTCTTACCATTTTAGTAACCATCCTTTTTCAAAAATCAACTTTTAGTGTATGTTACAACTTTGTTAACATTTTCTGATATGAAATACACATTCTTTGCTTTTTATTAAAATCTGAATGATGTGCTATTTTCCCACACATCTGAACACTGGTGTGCTTTCCATCACTCTCACTCCTCAGTAGGTATACCAAATGTCAAAAATTAGCCACTGGCTAAATTTTAGCGAGCTGTTGAGCAGGTTAAAGTTTTGAAGTCTCTATTCACCACACTAATGTCAAAAATTATCCACTGGCTAACATTTTAACGCAATTGGCACACGGCCTAAGGTTGCTTTTACATTTTTTGTGCTATCCTGTAAAGATACCCTAACAAATATAAATGCTGTTACATAGTAATATTCCTCAATATAAACTGAATAATACAGACAGGTATTTTATTTTTCGAAGCACAGGGCCCTATCATTCCGTAAAGTGATTATCGTTTGACGATAACATTTCGACAGTACATCTTGCATCACGTAAGTAGTTTTTGCTGTCGGCGATATCACTTTATTTACTTCAAAAACAATAATCGTCAAATCGCAGGCGATTATTGAGCGATTGCTCATGAGGTCTCGACTACCGTCTTAGTGATAATAGTTTTCAAAGTTACGGAATGAGCCCCCAGCTTCATGTTGCAATGCTTCAGTTGCCGGTAATGTAGTGCACAAGACTGTCAAATATGGTCAGATTGGCATTTTGTCAGTGTGGTCTGTGTGATATAGCTATTTCACTATAAAAATAATTTATACGTTTCTCAAATTGTGTTATCTGTCAAATAGCATTTTCGATTGGGATACAAAAAGCACTCTTTTTTTACTCTAGAGTACTTTTGAAGAATCTGGATTCCAAGTCAGATTTAAACCAACATGCACCAACACAAAAACATTTAACATCTGACTTATGTCAATTTGAAGTTTGCATTTCGCAGTTTGATGATTAAAAAGTGAATTTCTGGGAAAACTATAATTAGAAATAAAAATATTTTTGGATGATTTTGTTCTAAAATTCATAAGCTTTGTTTTGACACCAACTCGCCAATGGTTGAGTTTATAAAAAAAAGCCGCAATGAGTAAAAGAAAATTTCAAATGATGGTTCTCATTGATAGCTAATAGCTATAATTGCGGCCTAAAGATAAACAATAAGCTGTCAAATGGCACACTAACACACGCACAAAACCAGAGTAACCTCTTTATTGTTCGATTGGGGCGGGTAAAATCTGAAATCTGAGAGTAAATCTAAAAATCCCAATCGAAAACGCTATAATGCAAAGGCCAACTCCTAAAAAATCCATTGACATTAGAATTTTTGCAAATACGGTTCCTTCAAATCATTTAAGTACCTATTTAACAAAATTATATATATATAATTGTAAATTTATACCAAAATAAACTAACAACCTTTACATATAAATATGCAAAAATAACTCTTCAACACTGTTTCCATCTTAGTAAACGTCAAATTTGTAGCAAATATGGAAAAATTCCACATTTGTGTAAAATATTTTTTGATTTAATCTTGGTGAATAATAACAAAACGATTAGATTATAGACGATTTTGTTATTGCCCGAACAACTAGGTATGTTTTTTGCCGTAGTTAGCTTTACAGTAGGGTTACAAAGATATGTAATTTTGCAAAAAATTGTAGATATCATTTATTATTTACTGTCGCTAATTTACGAATTTGGAAAATTATGCTACTCCCTAGCAGAAATAGAAATAGATATTGGGACTATGTTACTTTGACATTTATATTCTTTTTTAGCAGACTAGGTAATGTACTAAGAATTTGTGATACGTTGAGACGATAAATTATGTTATTCAAATGAAAACTCACCTAATGCCAAATAAATACTTAAAGATAAGTAATCCACTGGATCCTTACATTATAACAGTCTTAATCGAATTCTTGATTTAATTTTTGTTGATAACGATTTTGTTATTTCTATTGACAAATGTATTTTCCCAGTTGTTGCAAATTCAATTCATCATATAGCCATTGATGGAAATATTTATTTCTATCATTATTTAAATAAAGTATCTAACGATCGAAATATTTTTTATGATTTTCGAAAAGCTAATTATGACGGTATGGTTGATTATCTCGTGTCTTTTTCGTGGGATAACGTATTTCGTTCATCTGAATTAGATAGCGTGTATTCCCGTTTTGTAAGCGTTTTGATCGGAGCAATTGATGGATTTGTACCTAAAAAGCTTTCTAAAAAAAAATTCTTGTCCTTTCTGGTATAATGGAAGGTTGACTAATCTTAAGAACAGAAAAAATAAGGCATACAAATTGTATAAATCTGATACGAATAATTCTGAACTGCATTTAAATTATCTAAATCGCCACCGAGAATTCGATTTTCTCAATAAATTCTTATATCGAAATTACTTGCTTTCTATCGAAAGTGACCTCAAATCAAATACCAAGCGTTTTTGGAATTTCATAAGCTCAAGGCGTAAATCAAGTGGATTTCCTAGTAGTATGAAGTATAAGAACGCAATTACTAGCGATGTACCTACAATTTGTAATTTATTCGCTGACTATTTTCAATCGGTTTACTCTTTAGATACTCCCCCTATCCAGAAGCCAACTTACAAATTGTCAATATCGGTTCCATAGTTTTAAGTCCAGTTGAAATTGAAGAAGTTTTGTCTAAATTGGATGTTAATAAGAGTGAAGGGCCTGATGGGATTCCTGCTATTCTGTTAAGAAAATGTTGTATTGCATTAGCTCAACCACTTTCTTGGATTTTTAATTTTTCTTTAGCTAAAGGGCAATTCTTGGATTGCTGGAAAGTTTCCTATTTATCACCAATTTTTAAATCTGGTTCAAAACAGGATATCACCAATTATAGATCCATTTGCAAAATTTCTTGCATTCCGAAAGTATTTGAAAAGCTAGTCTGCAATAGGTTAACTGAGTTATTTCAGAATCATATTTTAGTTACTCAACATGGGTTTGTAACAGGGAAATCAACTGCAACAAACTTAGCATTAATAAGCAATGACATCATAACAAATATGGAAAATGGATTCCAAACTGATGGTATTTTTACAGATTTTGCAAAGGCATTTGACAGAGTTAACCACCTAATCTTATTGAACAAGCTAACTTCTCTTGGTATCCACTCTTCTCTATTAAAATGGCTTGAATCATATTTAGCTGGTAGAATACAAATAGTAAAAGTTGATAGTTCGCTTTCAAAATTTGTTTCCGTCCCATCTGGTGTTCCTCAAGGAAGCCATTTGGGTCCATTATTGTTCTTGTTATTTGTAAACGATATACCTGATGTTTTTCAAAATTCAAACTGCCTTCTATTTGCGGATGACCTCAAACTTTACCGTCAGATTTCTGGTCAAACTGACTGTTTTCTTCTTTTGGAAGATCTGTTAAAGCTTGATAATTGGTGCAAGCAAAATCACCTTCTGTTAAATGTCACGAAGTGTCAAGTTTTGTCGTGTTTCCGAAATTCTAATCCCATAGTGTTTGATTATAATATCAATCACACAAGTTTAGAACGTGTAACTAGGAAGAAAGATCTAGGAGTAATCCTTGATACAAACCTTTCTTTTTTACCACATTTTGATTATATTATAAACAAAGCAAATCAAATGCTTGGTTTTCTTAAAAGAAACACTAAAGAATTCTCGGATCCATATACTTTAAAATCCCTTTACAATTCTCTGGTAAGGTCAGTTCTTGAGTATTGTAGCATTGTTTGGAACCCCTATTATACAAATTCAATTGACAGAATTGAGAAAGTTCAGAAGCATTTTACTAGATACGCATTTTATAAGCTTAATTGGAGGATTGCAAAGCCTTCTTATTATAACGGGTGACTTTTTAAGAGGTTTAGAACTTAAAAAAAAAAAAAAACACAAAAAATTCGAAAAAATGAATGAAATATTTATTTGAATCGATAGTTTGAAGCTTCCAATTTAATGTTTAAAGATAATTTCATGCAAATGTTGACCGCGGCTGCGTCTCAGGTAGCCCATCCGCTGAGTCCAATTTTGGCATACTCTTTCACACATATCGGCCGGTATCTCACGAATGAATGCATGGATGTTGGCTTCCAGTGCGTCAATCAAAGCGGGCTTGTCCCTATAGACATTAGCCTTGACATACCCCCACAAAAAATAATCTAATGGTGTCAAATCGCACGATCTAGGCGGCCAATTGACCGGCCCGAAACGTGAAATTAACTGTTCACCAAACTCGCCTCGCAATTGCGCCATTGTTTCGCGTGCTGTGTGGCATGTGGCACCGTCTTGTTGAAACCACATATCATGCAAGTCAAGAACTTCCATTTTGGGCAAAAAAAAGTTTGTTATCATCGCTCGGTAGCGTTCACCATTGACAGTAACTCTGCGATTCGCATCATCTTTGAAGAAATATGGCCCAATAATGCCGTCGGCCCATAAACCGCACCAAACAGTGGCTTTTTCGGGATGCATTGGTAGCTGTTGCAATGCTTCTGGCTGATCTTCACTCCAAATGCGACAATTTTGCTTATTTACGTACCCATTCAACCAAAAATGAGCCTCATCGCTGAACACAATTTTTCGATAAAAAAGCGGATCCTCGGCCAGCTTTCCAAGAGCCCATTCACCAAAAATTCGGCGTTGTGGTAGGTCGGCTGGCTTTAGTTCTTGCACCAGCTGTATCTTAAAAGGCTTTACGCCCAAATCCTTCCGCAAAATTTTCCACGTAGTGCTGTAACAAAGGCCTAACTGCTGGGAACGGCGACGAATCGACATTTCGCGGTCTTCTGTCACACTAGCTGATACGGCCGCAATATTTTCTTCACTACGCACAGTACGTAAACGTGTTGGTGGTTTAATGTCCAACAAAGTAAATTTGGTGCGAAATTTGGTCACAATCTTCCGAATAGACTGCTCAGAAGGTCGAGAATGCCGATCATAAAATGGAAGCAGCGCGCGATGAACATTTCGAACCGAGCACGAATTTTGATAGTAAAATTCAATAATTTGCAAGCGTTGTTCATTTGTAAGACGATCCATGGTTAAATTGCAAACCAAACTGAAGCTGTTTGACAGTGACACAAGGTACTAAACACACGTCAGCTGTCAAAACCAGTGTTGCCTTATTTTTCAGTTATGTTTATAAGAGATATAGTAACACTTCATATCAATTGCCCTCCTTTATTAACTTTAGTTAATTGTGTCAATGCACCCCCTAGGACTACACGCTATCGATTTCAATTTAATGAGCAATTTCATCGTACAAATTATGGCCGTAATGAACCAATCACGCGTTGCACTAGAGAAGTGAATTTAATTTGCAATAAGATTGATTTTAATCTTGAAGTTTCCAGAGATATATTTAAAAAATATCTGTTGAATAATATTAAAACTGTAGCTTCCTAAGAATTAACCGTTTTTATTTATTGTAAAATTATAAAAAATAATGTCAATTATATTAATATTTTATTTAATTTATTTTAATTATAAAATCAAATAGCCCCCAGCAATTATATTACTTAGTATCTAGTCTATAAAGATTGTAATCAAATTGATGAAATAAACTAAACTAAACTAAACTAAACTAAACATTAAGGAAGTTGCGTCCTTAATCCCTGTTGACGAATTCATAATCAAATATATATTGAAGACAGTAAGTCCAAAATTCAAAGAATTGCTTCGAAGAAACACAAAACTTAACAAAATTAGGTGAAAAGTCAAAAACAAACATCACGTGGAATTAGAAAACTACTTTTCTTAAATATTTTCTGCCTCTAATTTTATTCCTTGACATTAACCATTAACAGTTAAGTTTATAGCATTTAAATATCTAAAGAAAAATGCCCAATCCAATGAAATATTAGCAGTTAAGCTGTAGCGTAATAATTCTTTTTAAAATTTAGTTAGCAAATAAGTACGTATACGCCATGGTGTCCTATTTGATGATTTCGCAGATGAAAATCCTTAAACATTTTTTTTTAACACTATCAGATCCGTGGCCCGCAGCGAGCTTAATACAAGCATCATCTACGAGCAGAGATTTGCCACAGCATATAATATGCATCCACAGGCACATCATTTAGTGGTTATTTTTTAACGCCAACAATTTTTTTAAACAGAAATGGACGAATCGTTCTCCAAAGTTGTATACCCGTTTTGTTGTTGTTTTCGTAGACCTAAAAGGGAAACAATTTCTGCCAAATTTACATCTAGATAATAACTATCTGAAACAGTCTGATAATGATACGGATCCAGTCGATTGTGAATACTACGAGCAATTATATCTAGTTATTTCCAGACCGTGATTCATCCAGATACATCACTCATCTTCTAGACCTAAAATCAACGTCAAAGAATAAATATTCACTGCCATCTTTGTTTTATCAATTAACAGTCTTTATTTGTAGCTGTATAGTTAGTTTTGTTTTCTTATCTTAAAAAAATATGTCTATGTAATAAAAGTATATAATATAAATAATTAATAAAAAAAGCATTAAGTAGAGACGACTAGACGAAACATTTGTATTGATTGCAAAAGGATTTTTGATTTCCTATCTTCTATTTGTACTGAGATCCAAGGGTGAGTCCGTTTCCATTGGTACCACGGGGAGAATATATTTATGACTATGTTCGCTGGCTGTTATCCAGTAACGATCTACAGGCACATGAGGTCCATAGTAATAGCTGTCATACTTGAGTTCGAATGACTTGTGAAAACCACTAAAGCTCTCAGAGTCTGGAGATTTCTCTGCAGAAACATACAACTGATCTTCGTATGGTTCCTCCAACATGTACCTATCTGCATGCCGATCACTGGTCATCATTGCGTAACTTTCGTCTACTGCTGCTATTGGTTTTGGCTCTTCACGAATCTGTTCAGAGTGTCTGAAGGTTTTAACATGCTTACGCAATGAGGACGGATCTGTGTAACGTTTTTGACAGCCGGGCACCTTGCAGACGTATGGCTTTTCCATTGAGTGTGTCCTTGTATGCTTGAATCTGTCTGATGAATTTGAATAGGCTTTGCGGCAGCCCTCAAAAGAGCAGACATATGGCTTCTCCCCCGAATGCGAACGTATGTGAATCTTAAGATTTTCCGCTCTCGAAAAACTCTTCTCGCACAGGTGACACTGATGGGGTTTTTCTTTGGTGTGGGTGCGGACGTGAACGAGCATTTTATAGCGAGCATTGAATCCTTTTGATGTTCGCGAACAACCTTCCCACTTGCAGTAGTAGAGACCATCCAGCGAGGCAATTGCATGTATTTGAGTAACATGGGTAGCGAGCATTTCCAGTCTGTCGAAAAGTCTACAAAGCACAATCAAAATTTAGTTACAAATCAAGGTCGAAGATGTGACAGATTAACTCACCTTCCACAGTCGGACCAACAGCAGATAAATTCATTTTCACTCGGACTCTCATGATCTTTAGCATCTGGTTTGACTTCTGTTATCTGATTATCCAAACTGACTTTCATTATGACCGACTTTGTCCTGCAGCTGTCCAAGGTGCTGCTGTTGCTGCCTTGAGGTAATGGTGGCACCTTGTACAGATCTGATGATGATTCCCTTGGAGGTGTGATTGGCGGTGTTGGAAAGCGCATATAATGCTGAGCAGCTAGGTCATCCTCAATCAACATGGAGCCCCGATAATCATATCCGTATGTGTAGGGTGGTGTATGAGCAAAGCTCCCGAATTGTGTGCTAAAATTTGGACTGCGGTAATCCATTATAATTGGTTTTCTTTTTGGCAAATTATTTGTATTGTTGTCGCCTATTTCAGCCGAAGAGAGTACAGTTTTGATGCAAGCTATCTATTGGCAGTTTTAGTCCTTTCAGCTTGACTTGACTAAACGATTGAAGTATCTTTTAACGACTAATTAACAGCAAACCGATGTGTAATGTTTTAAAGCAGACTGCCCGCCAGCGAAGCTGATAAGGCTTATCGGAACTACACCAATACCAAACTGAACCGAAAACGTACCGTGTCGCCGCGCGCCTGTGAGAAGAGAAAACGTTAATGAAAAGCGTACGCTAGCTTTCGAGGCCTACCGTAGATTGTAAGTATGCGACTGGCATGTTATCGCTAAAATGTCTGCTTGCATAGAGTATGGGAACGAGTACTTCACCTTATTTCTCCTCCCTGTTTGGGGGGATGGTTGTGTCTGTAGGCATGCTACGATAGCCATGATCAATTGGGGGCGATGATACACCCTTAATATCATTTTGGTGTGTTTATTTTTTTTATTATTGTTTGTGAATGATGTGGCGTTACACAAGGTCTACCCGTGGGGTTTTACGTTATTCTTGGGTATATGTCCCAAAGTCAAGTACTCATTGTTATCTGGGGCTGATAGTGGGACGTGTATTTGTATGTAATACGGCTGCAAGGGCGGAACCCATTTATATTACATGTTTTATATTTCAGGTGTCAGGTGTCTGAATTTCCGTTTTGCAAATTCTAAGAATGGTAAGAAGTGGTCAATTGACAATTGGTAGTGATTAGAAATTCTGCGAAATTTTGTTGTTAGTTGCTTCGTAACAACTTAGAAATTTTTACGATACAGGCTCAGAGAGGACTGATTTCATTGTTGACGAACATGCCAAACGAAAAAAAAAGACAACGACGTTCGTGTCTGCACCTAGCATGTACAAACACAAAACATGAGAGGTGCAGCCGAACTAATAGCGAAAGCCCTAAGCTGTTCAAAGCGGACATTACTGCTATCCAGGAAATACTATGTACAATTTGTATTAAGATAAAATTCGCCAATATAAGCCTTATAAGACCACATTGCGAAGGATTATTTCTACGAGCTCCAGATAAAATATATCACCGACTACGATGTTAAAATCGTGCTGGGAGATTCAAATGTAAAGTTAGGAAGAAAGGACATCTTTACCAGTAATGTCGAAAAGCATAGCCTTGACGACACGACGTAGCGCAACGGACTTAGGCTAATTGACTTCGCTGTGGAACGAAATGCCACTATATCCAACACACGGTTTCCTCTCCTCGATATCCATAAAGGGACAGGCGTTCTTCAGATCAAAAATCGATCACTCCGGCGTTAATAAACGCTGAGTAGCTAATCAGTGATTAACTTTTGACCTTTACACGAGTTTTTCTTATGGGAGACTCAGTTATGTTAGTCGTTGATTAGCTAATCAGCGTTAAATAATACAGAGGCAAATATTTTTGATATCCGAACATCAACATCGATTCGGACCACTTGGTATGAAATCCACTACGTCAGAAAGATTGCAAATTACTGTGAAAAAATGTTATGTCGAAAGACTGCAATCGCGAAAGACTAAGCTAAAGTTCTTTGCAGAACGTGTATCCTCAACCTCTCGACAAACAACATACAACCAGAAACAGAACTACTACAGACATGGTTTTGCACATGTCCTCTATCAAGGAATGATAAATATGGCAAGTGTATGTCATGAAAAGCAAAAAACCGAGGATGATTAATAAAAAGGGGGCTTGGAGAATTTCAAAAAAAAAAAACGTTAAACTGTTAATTTGTGTTTTCTAAAATTGACTTGTGGTCCTTCTTTTGAAGAAAATCACATCCCGACAAGGAGTAGTCGAGAGAAATCTACCCTCACTGTCATCAAATTTGGTAAACCCTATAAAATGGTTAAGGAAACCGGTTACTATGATATCCTAGGAGCAAAACCCAATGAATATCCCGAAGAACTCAACGAAACTCACAGAAAGCGACAAAAACCTTAATAAGACAGACAATTTCAAAGCCTTCTCTGAGGAACACGAGATTCTTTTCGACACCGACATTGACAAAGGCCAGGTGTACGATGAAAGTCGTGAGGCGGCTATCGAGAAGGGCGGTGCCGATGCCGATGGAGACGCCTCATGGACTACTTTGAGAAGTTATTTGGCGTTCGATTCGGTTCAGGTGGCAGTGGACGACGACGCGACGTGGCAAAGATGTAATCCATCATATGTGTGTACAATTAGAAGAACTCTACAATGGTACAGCGGGCAAACTCGCTCTACAGAAAAGCGTCATCTGTGACAAGTGTAAGGGACGTGGTGGCAGGAAGGCAGCGATTGAAAAGTGTGTACTGTGCCCCGGCAATGGCTACGAGACCCGCATTCAACAGATCGAACTCGGAGTAGTGCACCACATTGAGCAAGTGCGCCGCAAGTATATGGGTCACAGTGAGACTCAGAGTGAGTGAGTCTTGGAAGTGAGGTCATTTTTGCTGGCGGGGGTGAACACGAACCCGACCTACAGCCGGGCGACAATTATTCTTTTGGAGGAGAAAGAACACGCTGTATTCTTCTGTCGATTGGCTGATGATTTGACATGAAAATGGGCATCTAATTTGTGGAGGTTTAGTGCGGACTTCAAGGGAGTGGTGAGGTCACAATATAATCATGATTTACTCTTTAAAAACCCAATGAGATTATCAAGAACGAACAGACCAAGTGCGACTTGGTATAGAATATGCACACTATAAGAATCCAATGGAGAAAGGACGATAGATCATTATGTTCGAAGTGATCTTCCACGAAGCAAATTCACAGCTCTAGAACAATGCAACATATACATCCTAAGAGCAAGATCTCAACTAACTCTGATATATAGTGTTTTCTAATAGATGCTTCCAAACATTGACTATTGATAGTGCAAATTCTATATATTCATATAGGTCTGTTCCCGTACAAAATAATATTTACTGATTCTTACTGATTTTTTCTTATAGCCGTTCCCGTACGCAAAAATAAGTAAAAGAGACAGCTGACGAGAGAGCAAAAAACTACCCCTCCATAAAAATCTGTAAAAAAATTTACTGCAGAAATTTCTGTTTGTAAAAATCAGTAAACTGTCAGTTGGTATCTAAAAGTGACAACTCGCTTGTTTTGACAGGTGATTTATGTCATTTGTTCTTTAAAAGGCATACAAAATATATAATTTAACTGTTTTTACTTAAACGCGTTCCCGTATTTTTTTTTTAATTTTGTTTCTTTCTGAGACAATTTACCCCCAATAATTTTTACTGAAAAAGTACGGGAACAGAACTAATATGAGGTCTGTTCCCCTACTTTTTCAGCAAAAATTAGTAAATTCTCAAATTTCTTGGATCCCACTCCAAGAAATTTGAGAATATTATCTCAGAAAGAAACAAAATTACCAAAAAGTACGGGAACGCGTTTAAGTAAAAAAAACAGTAAAATTATATATTTTTTATGCTTTTTAAAGAACAAATGACATAAATCACCTGTCAAAACAAGCGAGTTGTCACATTTAGATACCAACTGACATTTTACTGATTTTTACCAACAGAAATTTCTGCAGTAAAATTTTTTACAGATTTTTATGGAGGGGTAGTTTTTTGCTCTCTCGTGAGCTGTCTCTTTAACTTATTTTTGCTTACGGTAAAGACAATAAGTAAAAATCAGTAAAAATCAGTAAGAATCAGTAAATATTATTTTGTACGGGAACAGACCTATTGTTGCAGATACATCTGCCAAATTAGCTATCATTTATTCATTCAGTTTTGCCAAATCTTCATGGACGGACATAGCGTTCAACAACACGTGCAAATGAGCGCGCTTCGCCCAATTTTTGGTCGAAATAATCGTCCTAACGAATATTTCGTAATAATTTATTACACTGCTTTACGCAGTGTAGAGGATAAATCGACGCTGTCGATTTCGCGTCGCTCACAAGAACTCGGCCTTTCACAGGCCACAACTTGGCGAATTTTAAGTCGTGTCTTGAGCTTGCACCCGTACAAAATTTAATGACCCAAGAGCTGAAGGCAAACGATGGAAAACGACTTGTGTTCTCTAAATGGACTCTGGAGCAGTTGCAAACGGACCCTAAATTTCAACGATGATGCTTATTTCTAGATGAAAAAAAATCATGCAAAAATAATGAAAGGATACGTCAACAAACAAAATCGTCGAATTTGGGACGATACCAATCCAGATGTGACTCAAGAGCATCCAATGCATTTCGAAAAAGTCACTGTTTGGTATGGATTTTGGACTGGCGGCGTCATCGGCCCATATTTCTTTGGGAAGGACGTTGGCCAGGCCATCATTTTCAACGGAGAGCGATATAGATCGATGATTACCAATTTCTTTTGGCCTTAATCGGAAGATATGGACACCAACGACATGTGGTTTTAACAGGATGGCACAGCTCACGCCACAGTGGCAATTCTGCAAGAGCGATTCGAGGACATGGTTAGCTCACGTGGAGGTGATGTGATCTGGCCACCGAGATCGTGTGATTTGACCCCGTTAGACGTGGAGTTTTCTGGAGTCGCAAGTCTATGCCAATAAACCACAAACCACAGCGGCTCTCAAAACCAACATTGGTCTAATTCAGCCTGATTTATCTGCAAGATTAATAGAAAATTAGACATTTTAGAAGCGCTCGACATAGAGAGTCATAGACCTTTCAAACGATAAAAAAATGTCGATGATATTTCACGCACACTTTGTTTTTTTTTTTTAAATTTAAAGATAGAAAGCGCTTTGAAAGATCATTTCTATACAACGAAAAATAATAAAACAACAATTTTCAAAGAGGGTATAAATAAATGAGTAAAATGCTTTGATAATTCGATATTGAAGATTAAACAAACCCCAAAGGAGTGAACAGATAGATATGCCCATATTCAGTCAATTTTGGATTCTGATTCGATCCTCATACTTAACGACATGTCTATCATTATTAGTTCTCTATGTTACAAACTGAAAATAAAAAAAACTAACATACAAAACAGTAGATATATAAACAAAATTTAAAAAAATTTGACATCTAAAATCAGTTAAGTTCAAACGATCGACCTCTCTTATTTCAATCGCTAAATTTGATGTTGGGCAACTCTATTCTCTCAATTCTGATAATACAAAATATTTTGTCGAAAAACAAACACTTGTGAACAAATACATTTAAAGAATGACCTTAAAGTCAAAAGATTTCTAGAACATATTGACATTGAATTTCAAGAAAGCGCGCGTGGCTTAGCAAACACATTTACTCCACCGCGAGCCTCGTCATCTAAAAGCGGGGAACCATTGCTCGTTCTTTTGATTGCAATAAGCATGTGAGATAATTAAAACAGTACATAGCTGGATATGATGGTGCATGAATCTGTATTTTAGACTCTATTCGTCACATCAGATAAAAAATAAATATATAGATCATCTATAACCAACATGGGCATGATCCAAGGAAAAGATATTGGTATGGACTTATCGGACCCATAGGTGAAAGTACAATTTCAATATCTCGGTTACATTCGAAAATCCACAACCTGACTCAGACAAGCTGCAGATAATGCGTTTCACTTTGGACCCAGCCTTAATGATTTTACCCCTCTAACCGGTCAAAGTCCCTGGACTGCAGCAATTCCCTCTAGCGTTCATTAACGCCTACTCCTCGCTAGACTCTTCTTATAATTGACATGATTTCACACAATATTGCGTTGTGCTATAATCAACTCTCAGACATTTGCAATGAAAAGTCCCCCAAGCTAAAAAAAAAAAGAAATCGAACAACTAAATTGCAATAGCTTGAGTGTGTACCCTGCCTACTTGAAATCTGGAATCTTATTTCGAAAACTAGATTAATCTATACACAGAGAAAAATTAATAAGATGAACCCACTGAACTTTTTCTGTATGAAAGTTCGGATTCAGCTAACTGGGCAGGCATACAGATAGTGAGCGCAACTAGTGAGCGTACACAATCTTCCCAGCCGAATAGCTTATCGCTAAATGGCTTAAAAAAAATTAACTCACATAAAATGTCAGCGCGCGAAACCGGAATTAGCCGGTTTAACCGCCATGAAGCTCCTAGCAGTATCGCAAAAAAAAAAACATAAATAATCAGTGTCCCGCCATATGTCGCAACTCGTAATGTGTTTCGTTTTCGAAACTGAACTCTGAACACTGCAATGAGAGCGAAAAAAAAAACGAAACAATAACAACCTACAGGGGGCATTTATTATCGCGGTTTAGTGGCAAATATAGCGGTAACGGAGGCAAAAAGCGACAGATTTTCGTCTTTTCAAGATGGAGTTGATGAAGTTTGATAATATTTTTATTATTTTTCGAAAATAGTAGTAGAGGCAAATTGTACTTTGTGTCAAGTCTGCACACGTCGACCAAGCGTTATCTTAGGTGGCTTACAATGGACCTACGTATTTTGGAGTCAATATAACCTATCTATATCTTTCCCAACAGACATCCAAAGTTCACTTGTTCACGAGTTTTTATTTTTTAGACAAGTGTAGGTGTAAAGGTGGATATGTGGTTACCAAGAGTGGGTTGAATGTATTTTTCAAACACCTTATACGAGGCAGTGTCGAAAAAGTGGATCCATGGCCACATTAACAACAACAATGTTCTCATTTCCTATTTTTTTTGGTTGGTTACCTTTTATCAAGCTTGTGCTGTGCCGTAATTATCAAAACTTTTTTCATGTTTGGTATTTATTCCAGACGGCGAGACATGCTCGTACTAGATTAAAAATGAATGACGAGGCGTACATGAGGAGGTGATTCGCCAATTCGCAGGTGTCTGAAGTACATTCGAGCCGGCCAAACAGTCGAGTAGTCTTACGATATGACGTATGAAGCATTTCAATTGCTGGTTTACTGTTATTTATCAATCTTATCAGTTGCCACATGCGAAGTATCTTGCACATGTAGGTAGACCATGCGAAACCCATTTCTTGGTTTCCACGTTTATCTTATCTCAGTTTATTTTTTATTGGAAAAGTTACGTGTAGACGTCGGGGAATGTTTGAAAAAGTTTTCAAAAAGAGAATTTAGATAATTTCCATTATCATCAAGACATTCGTGGAAATTGATATAGATAAGGATATATTGTGAGTCTGAGTGTCCTGAAAACTTTGGTAGTGTTAGGCACATTGAAAATGTCTGTGTTGTAATAACAATATTGTAGTAGTCTCAAAAATAAATTAATAGCATGTAAGTAACTTAAAATGTTATGGTGATTTTGGTATCATTACGAAATGAGTAGTACCCGAGATTGACACTTCCTGTTTCACTTTCGTCTATCTCGGTCCGCCTCAGATTGGAGAGAATTAATAATCGAATCAAATTGAGTACGTCTTTTGTTGTATTACAGTATATTGATATTTATTGGATGTTAAAAAAATCATCAGATGTTAGGCATTACGCCCTTATCTACCTGACATGAAGATAAAATGACATAAGGCCTGTTTTTGTACTTTAGCGGTAAAAAGTAGTAATTCATCAAAATTCATCTCCCAGATAGAGACAAATTCACGAAAAAATACTGGAACTCGTTTAAGTAAAACTCAGTAAAATGACACTGACGTGTGACACTTAGGCCGTATGCTAATTGCGTCAAAATGCGGGTTACATTTTATCCACCGGCTAATTTTTGACATTTCTGCTGGTGTTAAAAAAAATCGGCTATTTGCTGTGTCAGAAAAGAAAGAATTGGAACAAAATTCCTTTCTATATATTTTCTTGTAATTAAAATATACCGAACAGACTTCAGAGGTATCATACAAAAAACCTTAATTATTTATTATTGACATTAAAACATAATTGTTGTACAATTTGTGTTCATGATTAAGGATATCCATTTTACTTTGTTCAAGTTAAACACATTTCGCATACAAAATATAGCGAAACAAATGTAGATAACATTTTTGTAACCATTTTTTTCAAATGGTTTGTCGATTTTGCTTCTAAAAAGTTATCGAAATGTATGGAATCTGCAACAGCTCAGGTGTAAACTGTTTGGTTCCTTCTTCCTAAACAAATGAAAATGCTTTTGTCGCGATCTTGCTCCGACTCTCAGCATCCATCGAACGACTGCCAAGATCCTAGTACCTACTTGATAGAAACAGGGGTGTAATCTTCCCTTTACCAGATGGAAGTCGACAGACTCCCAAGATTTACTCAACGGCTGACGTTATGCGTCTAAAGTCATGTATGGGCATATTCGGGCAATATCAAGAATATTGAGTTCAATTTTGCGTGGAGAGCCTCTTTTCAGGATAAACCTCTAATAGGATAGAATATGTTTTCAGTCTATTCAACTCCGAGTTAGCCAAACGTTAATAAGTTAAGTCTAAGTTAAAACATCCGCTGTGTGAATCGTTTAGTACTTTATCCCATGCCATCCTTGAAATATCTCCAAAAAGTGGGCGTGGATGTCATCACATCTTGTTCAGAGCTGAGGTAAACAACCTAACCCAGCTAGTAAATGAGCCGACACGCATACCGGATATTAACAGTCAAGCCGCCAACACCCTGGACTTGTTTCTTACCTCTCACCTTGATAAATACACCATCAACGTATTATCGGCTCTAGGTTCGTCAGACCACTGTATCATATCAACAAATTTCTCGTACTCCAACCACACAGTTAAAGAGCAAATTCCCAAAAAAACTGTATGGCAATACGAGAAAGCCAATTGGGAAGCATTAAACAGTTTTTTTTTAGGAATTTTAACTGGTCACTATGTTTCCTCGATAGTGACGTGGATGCTTCTGCTGATATGATATCAAACATCATTCTCCTTGATATAAGATCTTTTATTCCCAACAGATTTAAGAGCATCAGACCAAAGGCAAAAGGGTGGTATGACTTGAGCTGCAAAGAAGCTATCAGGTTGAGAGAGACAAACTTTTGGTTCTACAAGACCAACCCAATAGAGGAAAACCGAATAAAGTTCAAACAAGCCAGAAATGACTGTAATGCCCATTAAAAGCGTGTCAAATTCCTCTATGACCAAAAGTTGAGGCAAAAAATTCTACAATGTTCCACAGGTAGTAAAAACTTTTGGTCATTTGTTAAAAATATAAAAAAATTCGGCCTCATCATCAGTTTCGACGCTCATTCACAATTCCAGCTGTTAGCTCTTTAGACAAAGCCAATCTGCTTGCTGCACATTTCGCAGCCAATTCTACATTGCCAGATTGTGTTCAGTCCCTCCTGTACTTGAGAACGTAAATCATTCCATGGAACAAATTCACTTTCGTACTCGTACAGTTGCAAGAGTTTTATCTGATCTTGACATTCACAAATCCGCTGGTCCAGATGGTATATCCCCCATTATTCTGAAGAGGTGTTCTTTTACGCTAGCAAAACCACTACGTAAGCTTTTCTATCTATCCTACTCATCAGGACTCTTTCCGAGTAGATGGAAAACAGCATTTGTCCAGCCTGCACTAAAAAAGGCGAATCTTCTTCTCTCTCCAACTACCGACCAATTGAACCTACATCCCTTCTTTCCAAGGTCATGGAACTGATAAATCGTCAGCTTATGAAATATCTCGAAACACGAAAACTTCTCAATGACCGGCAGTATGGTTTTCGCAGCAACAGGTCTACTGGTGATTTGATGACATATCTCACCGAAAAGTGGAACCAATCAATCCACCATGGTGGCGAAAGCAAGATTGTTGCGCTTGATATTTCAAAGGCATTTGACAGGGTTTGGCATCAAGCCCTTTTTTTTCGAAAATGCGTGCACTTGGAGTCGACGAAAAACGTATTCTATGGATTAGACATTATCTTTCGAAACGTTCAATTCAAGTTGTTTTGGGTGGTTTCAAGTCTGCAACTCACCAAATAAATGCTGGTGTCCCTCAAGGCTCAATGTCTCCGACTCTCTTTCTCATTTTTATAAATGATCTCCTGTCTGCAACTTCTAATCCAATTCATTACTTTGCTGATGACAGTACTCTCAGCTTCTCATACTCGTATTCAGGTTCACGTCCCTCATCTTCGAACGTCGACTCGAAACGACAAAATATGTTAAGCTCATTGAATTCCGACCTTGACAGCATCATCAAATGGGGTAAATCCAACAGAGTAGAAATTAATGCTTCCAAAACAATGCTGTCTTCTGTCGTTAAAACGAAACCAAAATCTAGAGCCATTATCTATGAATGGCACTTACATCGAAGAAACCGAAAAACTTTTCATGCTAGGTATGTGTGTTAGTAACGACTTACGTTGGAACGACCACATATTTTAAAACGCTAAAAACGCAGCGAAATGTCTAGGTTTCCTCAATCGATGTAAGAAATATTTCTTCCCTTCTGATCTGGCCACAATATATAAAGCGTTTATACGCCCTAAACTTGAGTTCAACGCACACGTCTTGTCGGGTGCACCAAAAACAACATTGCAACTCCTAGATAGGATTCAAACGCGTGCGAAAAAACTTATGGGAGACATTAGAATAGCGAAATCTTTAGTTTCGCTAGAAAATCGTCGAAATATCTCCTGCCTTACCCTGTTTTATCGCTCAAATGAAATAGCCAGCTGCATTCCCCCCATTCAACAATTCAGCCGCAATACTCGTTACGCTATGAATGCAAATCAGTTTACCCTTAAGCCTATTTTTAGGACGAACGCTGAAATATAGAGATTCGTAAATAAACCGAATAACACGAATGTGGAATGCTCTACCAAACTCTGTTTCCCCTTTCCATTATAACCTACAGGCATTTAAATTCAATGTGCGTCGGTACCTCCTTTCTTCTTATCCCGAATTTCCTTAACGCCCGCACTGTGCTAAAACATATAAAGGGTATTCATAACCCCTTGAGTGCGCGCAAATTACAAAAAAAAAGAGGATTTATATAAATCTTTTATAGTTCAAAAAAAACGATGGTTTTCGAGGGTATATGCTGTGGAATAACTAAACAAATCTTTTTTTCAGGAAAACGCCCCATAAAATGGTCGTGGGTTAAAATGATCTATAGACAAAATATTGATAGGAAAACCATCGATGTATATTCATCGAAAGTTTTTTTTCGTCTTTCTTAAAGTTTTACTAAAACTGCCCGCAAAAATTGGGGTGTTCTTGTTTAGGCACTTTTGTAAAATTCCTTACGGTATGACCAAAACGATTTTGTAAAAAGTGATCGTGGCAATAGTGGGTTTCAAAATTTTTGACACTTGTTCCGCTGGGAACAACAATGAGTTCGCGCACCAAAAGGAAATTTCATACTGCTTCGATAATCTAGGTGAGCTGGCTAGTATCAGTGTCAGAAACCTCCTACATTACATAGTTAGCTCTGAATGGTTCAATTAGGCGTACGAATATAGGGAAGTCATTGGATCCACAACGGACCTTTATGTTCTAAGTGTGCACGCTACTACAACCTAACCTAAAGCAGTATAAAAATAGTTCCAAACAAAGATAGCTGACAAGCCGCAGTTGCGCAGAGAAGCCTACAGCTATCAATTTCGTTGTGGACACTGATGACGAATACCTGGGTACATCATGCTACACGCACTAGCCCTCCAGGTTAGTGGTTATAATCGAATCATATTTTACGATGTAGTCAAGAGCCTCGCAAAGGACTGATTTTTTTGTTAATGCGGTAAGTCGAAATACTTAGAAAATCTTATAAACGAGCCTGAGGACTCCACTCCCGTTTTGCATCGAAACTTGCATTTTGCAATTGCAGAATATTAGCAATGGACCAGACTAACTGCGATGAGGCATAATAATTAAGACCGGACGGTAGGACCACCATATAATTATATTTGTTAGCTTTGTGTGATGGGTTGGGATGATTGAGTTGGAAATCATAGTATAATTGTAGAGTCGATGGGTTAGTTGAAGATGCTGTTAGGGGTCGGAATCCGCAAACTTCGATGGCATTTTTCAAAAAGCTGTAAAAGTCACAGGCTGAAAGAATTTTGAAGCTTGGGTATTAACGATCATATAGAATCTTAGACGCAGCTTCTACAATCACTATAAATGTATTCATAACCTTTTGACCACTCGCAATTTATAAAAAATCGTGCTTTAATGACCAAGTGTCTTAAAGTCTTCACGATCTAGAGGGTCCGCCATCTAACGCTTTTTATTTCAACTAGTGCTTATTTCGTGAATGGTAACACTTAGCTCAATGTCTGATTTGACAGATAATTAGTTTTATCCTTCCGCTGAACGATTATGGTTGTGTATACACTTGAACAACGCTGGGAAATATTGCGACATTACTTTGAAAATCATGAGGGCTCAGTGGCGCGATGGTTAGTGCGATGAACTGCAGCGCAGGAGGTCTGGGTTCGATTCCCAGCCGTAGCAACACCTAAATGATTTTTCACTGGCCCTCCTCTCGTGATGGTCTGACAAATCATCCGAGGAGTATCAATTGTCAAGAATAGCTTATCTCAACTTAGCCGTTCGGAGTCGGCATAAAATAGGAGGTCCCGCCATCGTGCAAGAAGTACACACGCACACATGAATGGTTGTGAGAAAGCTAGGCCCTGGGTACTAACGAGCCTGTTGCGCCAAAAATTTGTATTTTTTTTTGTACTTTTAAAATCATGGTAATGTTGCAGAATGTGTGCGAAAATTGCGTACGGATTTTGGAAGAAGAGAAGCACCGTCAGCTCCGTATGTTCGTTATCTTGTGAAAAAAGTGAAAGAAACTGGCATTCTCATCGATAAACCAAAGCGTGAAAAGCCAAAAACAGTGCGTACATCCGAGAATACTGCTGCTGTGGCAGAAAGTGTACGTGAAGCGCCATCAACATCAATTCACCGTAGTTCTCAACAATTGAACATTTCGGAGACATCATTGAGACGAATTTTGCATAAAGATCTTGATATGACGCCATACAAAGTCCAATTGGTTCAAGAGTTGAAGCCAACTGACCATCCAATGCGTTTTCGCTTCGCTAAGTGGGCCTGCGATCGACTTAGAGAAGATGCCGGTTTTGCCAAAAAAATCATCTTATCAGATGAAGCTCATTTTGATCTTGGCGGGTATGTAACAAGCAAAATTGTCGCATTTGGGGCACAGAAAACCCGCACGCATACATTGAAAAGCCGATACACCCAAAACGAGTCACTGTTTGGTGCGGATTTTGGTCCAGAGGCATAATTGGGCCATTTTTCTTCGAAAATAAACAAGGAGTGGCCGTTAAAGTCAATGGCGATCGTTATCGGGCCATGTTGAACGAATTTTTGTTCACAAAAATTGAAGAGGAGCATATTGGCAACATTTGGTTTCAACACTCGATGTTTTGCGCCCTGTTTTTGAAGATCGCATTATCAGCCGCAGAGCTGATGTCGTTTGGCCACCTCGGAGCTGCGATTTGACACCGTTGGACTATTATTTGTGGGGTGCCGTAAAAGATAAGTGTTACGCCGACAAGCCAGAGACAATTGACGCTTTAAAGGACAATATTCGTGAAGCCATTGGTGAAATACAGCTGCACACAATCGATAATGTGCTTAAAAATTGGACCGATCTTGTAGGCTACTGCATGGCCAGCCGAGGCAGCCATTTGAATAAAATTATTTTCCATTATTAACCGGAAAGATTGTACTTTCAAATAAAAAAATAAATTTGGAAAAATAGTCAGTAGTTTTTTTTATAGCATTTTCAAAAAAAAAAGTTATTTGGCGGACCCTTTATTTATTAAGGACAGTATACGAGGTTTCATTTTTGGCTTATATCAAGGAAATTTTATACTTTTGTCAGGCTTTCAAATGAGATGGGGGAGTCAATAAAAAAAGTAGGCATTCTAACCCTAGAGATTTGAAGCATATACCAAAGAACTAACCACTGAAACACAGCGTCCACTTTGACTTATTTTTAGCCATTAGGGCCACTTGGAGCAGTTCGTTTACTCAATTACCAGTGAAAAATACCAAAAATGACTGGGTACTTGGTACAAGTCACACTTAAAGCATTGTGCTATATATACTTTTGTTTAAATAGACCCGCAAATATTATTGGGGGCTTCTAAAGCGCCTTGCTTAAGACAACGAATCATTTTATTCCACTATTGTCAATTATTAATCAAAGAAACGAAATTGTGTAGTTTTGAAATATTGTCAGCTCTATTCATATGGTAATATCGAAAAACCAAGCAAATGAATGAAATCTTCATCGCGTCTTTAGATAAGAATATCGGTCAGGCGATACAATACATGCAGTGTATCTATAATTATTTCACCGAAACAACTTATTTGTCATTGGTCTAGCCATTTCGAGATTACGTATCTCATTTATCATTTTTATATTACGATACAGACATGCACCTAGGTTTCCAGCCCAAAAAACAAAACCAGATTAAGCAAATCCATACGTAATCCTAATCGCAATGTTGACAAAGGTCTCACAATACAAGTATACTATCGAACTGTTGAACAAAAGGCTTTTGACCAAAAGTCCAATTTTAAATCGGATATCATTCAGATCTTTTAGATGTGATAACAAAGTTTTCCTTTATCCTCAGAATTAACTGTTATTAATTAAAATAATGGCAATAAATATAAAAAAGCGATTTATGACAACAATTATATCATCGTCTAGACTGTGATAATTATTATTATACACCCCTATTCATAAATAAAGCAAAATTCAATTCAATTAATCCCTTTATGTCTAATCAATAAAATATTGTGTCTTAGCACTATAGATATCTAATTGCAGTCAGTTTTTTGAAATATAATTTTATAGGAAGTGAATTTGAATTTAACTAGTTGAGGCTTACGTTGGTTTTCCACCTTCAAGGGCGGTATGTCTGTAAACGCGATGTCCTCCAAAATTTAAGTGATTTAATTTAAGGTAGGGAATGTACGAGTGTTAGATAAGGGCGTCATTTGAATGTTATCGGTCACGTATACGTTACGTTGGCAAGGCTATAGGTATTTGAACTTGTACTTCAGTCTTGAAGATAAAATTAATGTAAATTTGGTATTTTGTAGAAATGACACATTTTGTATGACTTATGGCGTTTTTAATTGTAAAAAAGTAGCGTTAAAAACATTGTCAAAACTCATCTGAAAATGTTCCATTAGCAGCGAAAAATACTCTTCTAATAATTCTGAGAAGGTATAATAGGTCTGTTCCCGAACAATATTTTTTTTACTGATTCATACTGAAGAAACTACCCCAAAAAAATCTGTAACACAATTTTCTGTAGAAATTTCTATTGGTAAGAGTCAGTTGGTATCATAAGGTAATCTCATGTCAAATTCTGTCAAACAGAAAAAAAACAAAACAAAATGTTGGCGCAACAGGCTAGTTAGTACCCATAGGGCCGAGCTTTCTCACAACCATTCATTTGTGCGTGTGTACTTCTTGCACGATGGCGGGACCTCCTGTTTTATACCGAATCGGAACAGCTAAGTTGAGATAAACTTTCTTGACAATTGATACTACTCGTATGATTTGTCATGTCATCACGGGAGGATTTATAAAAATAATTTAGGTGTTGTTATGGTTGGGAATCGAACCATACTGAGCCCGTCCTGTCAAACAGACTATCTAAATATAATTTTGACAGATACCGCTACGTCTGCTTCATTTTGCTACGTTAACTACATTTAAATACATTACTACCTCAGTTACGTAATACGTAGCAGACGAAACAAATGTAGCTGTTCAAAAAGGAATACAATTTCGGCGCAGGGACATAAGTCCTGAATTGATTTTTCGGGACTAATGTCCCATTAAAGTGGGAAATAAGTCCTGAACTTAGTTGGGGACTTATGTCTCACTAAAGTGGGACATTAGTCCCGAGTTTTTATTGTTGAAAATGGGACACAAGTCCTGAAAAAAAATTAAACAGTAGTTTATGCTACTCCTAAAAAAATTAAAGGTAAGATTCTGTTTTTTTTTCTACTTCAGTGGTGTACGCAGCATTGCCATGTTGAAAAAAAAACATACCAAATAAAAATAATTTAACAAAAAAAGTTTTGACTAAGGCGCCCGGCTGACGACTTTACATACCCTGAGCGGAACAACGAAGTTGCGTGAGCGCGGACTTTCCCCAGAAAGAGAGTTGAAATGGTGCCGTGACATAAGGCCGAGCGACATAAGGCCAAATCTCAGAATTTGGCCTCATGTCGCTTTAAGAAAGTGTCATAAGGCCACATTTTGGCATTTGGCAATATGACACTTTTGCATAAGGCCAAATCGGGAAAGTGACATTGCGCCAAATTCGCCCATTCGGCAAGCTACGAAGGCAACTCATACGCATAAGAAACCAGGCATTTACAAAAGTTCCCGTTACCCCATAAGATGTGTCGTATATATTTAAAATTGGAAATGTCATGAGTAAATTTGGTATGTCTCGAAACTGAAGTAGCGAGGAGGAAAAAGTAAAAATACCCATAACGTTTTCAGGTTCTATATTGAAAAAAAAATTACTGTTATTTTCTCAAAGAAAAAATCAAAATATTTGAGAAAAAAAATTCGCGCGAATTTTATTTTGTTAAATTTACTAACAATACAAAATAGTTTGTAATGAATTAATTTTTAATGCCAAAATTTCAAACTACACACAATTTTTTGGCAATTTGAATATTTGTTAAAGCAGATGGGGAGGTCTTCTTAGTTTTTCTCAAGGCGTATATTTGCTAAAATATTTATGTGGGACATATGTCTTCGGGACTTATGTCCCTGCGCCTACAATTTCTAGCATCCCCAGTGACAACTGGCAAGTCATTGTTTCGACATCTATTTTATGTCATTTGATCTCAAAAAAGCACCACGAAACTAACGATTTTACTGTACTTAAACTCATTCCCGCGCTTCTAAGTAATTTTGTCTTTTTCTGAGAGAATTTAACCCCGCTTATCTCACTTTTGTAGGATAATATGTTATGATGTTTTCTTATGGTAAAACAATCAATCTTTTTTTGATCCAGATCTGTCAAAAGACACAAAAGTTGTTGTGTTCCATTGGATCAATTTTGCAGATCTGGATTTTTCGACAGATTTACCCCTCCTTTCACTAACTTTAATACAAATAATAGCTGTCAGTTTGACTAAAGTGATTGGAAGTTTTCCGGATTTTAGATTACAACTGCAAAATGTGGTCAGGTTAGGTGATGTGGAACACAAAATCTTATTGAATAGCAAGGTCAAACTATGCCAACCCTTATTTTTCAATTTCATTTTCCATATTTATAGATTTTTATGTACTTTTATCTATTCAGAATAATTATTCTTTACGAAAAAACCTAAATAAACCCTAACATTGGGAAATGACAGGTCGACGAAAAATCAGGGCCCTTATTCCGTAATGTGATTATCGTTTGATAACATTTCGACGTTAAATTTTGCATCACATAAGATAAATAGTCGTTTTTGCTGTCGGCGATATCACTTTATTTGCTTCACTTAAAACAATAATCGTCAAACCACAGAGATTATTGAGCGATTGCTCATGAGTCCTCGACTAGCGTCTGAGTGATAATCGTTTTCAAAGTTACGGAATGAGCGTCAACGGTGATGACCTCACCAAATGTCGTTTTCGAAGAAGTACGGACCAATGACACTGGCGGCAAAAAATCCGCATCAAACAGTAACTTTGTGTGGATGAATTGCCTAGCGAACCTCTAGTTGGTTGGCGTTATCCAAAAATTCGCCTTGTCACTAAAGAAGATTTGTTTGCCAAAAATTAAGTCCTTTTCCAAACGCTCCGAAGAACAGTCAGCGAAATACCATTTGAGCTCCTGGGTCAGTTGGATCTTTTACGTATGCAATATTCGCCAAATTGAAGTCTGCCAAAGGCCGAGTTTTTGTACACAATGAGATATCGATTAGCTCGAGTTCTAGTTCAAACTTTCACAAACAGCGGACACCAAATGTGAGAGAGTCGACTTGAAGGCCCACCGCGTTTTTCGAAAAATGGACGCATCGTGTGTAACGAACACTCATTTTTATAAGAAAAAGTTTTATCATTAGAATATACTGCTAAATTGTGTACCTAGCTACGCTGATTTGGCATCAGTGACTGAATAATAAACAAAAAAAACTTAAAAGACACCACCAAAGCAACATGGCCGCCACAGACTGTCAACATCGACCTGGTACTATTGAAAAAACCTTTAAATGAAATGCGTTATAACATCTTTGATTCGTTGGATATAGCTAGACCAATCCTACATATACCGGATAATATATGGGTAGCTGCAGGTAATTTTTTTTTGGTTTTCGATTTTGTTAGACTTTGTAGACATCCTAGGTGAAGCAGTAATGTGTTGAGAACATAAGCATTGTATGTTCTTAAATCCTGCTTTTATGATACAGTGGTCTCTAAGCCCACCTGAGGCCTATCATTGCCATTGAGGATCAGTGGCGCAGTTAGTGCGATAAACTGTCACGTAAAAGATCTACTTTTGATACCAAACTCTAGCAACACAAATTATAACGGGTTATCCAAGTAGAGATACTTTTTTCAATAGCCTTTTTTGACAGATCACGTGTGAGTCGTGTCATGCTGTCATGTTATTTTTGTTTAGTATTGTTTGGCATTTCATAATGGAAAGACTTACGCGTGAACAACGTTTACAACTTGTTCAACTTTATTATGAAAATTCACGTTCTGTGAGGAGTGTGTTTCGTGCACTTCGCTCAAATTATGGTCAACATAATCGGCCTACTGAGCGTACTATTCGCAACACCATCATCCATTTTGAGACCCAGCATTCATTATTGGATAATATTCGACCGAATAGACCACGTCCAGCATGCTGTGAAGAAAATAAAGCGGCCGTAGCTGAGAGTGTACACGAAGACCGTAAATTATGCCGGTGCGAACGTAACCGTCAATGGCGACCGTTATCGTGCCATGATAACCGACTATTTGATGCCTGAAATTGAAGCTCGTGATCTCGGCGACATTTGGTTTCAGCAAGACGGCGCGGCGCCACTTCCCACACATCGCATCAATCAATGGACTTATTGAGAGAACATTTCGGTGAGCACATAATTTCACGTTTTGGGCCGGTCGATTGGCCACCAAGATCGTGTGATATCACACCGTTAGACTTTTTCCTGTGGGGATATGTAAAGTCAAAAGCTTATGCCGACACACCCGCTTCGATTCAGGCGTTGGAGGAAAACATCACGCGTGTCATTCGACAGTTACCAGTCGAAATGCTCGAACGAGTGATCGAAAATTGGACTCAACGGATGGACCATCTGCGACGTAGCAACGGCCAACATTTGATAGACATAATCTTCAAAAAATAAATGCCAAAGAATGTTCTTTCAAATGATAATAAACATTCTCCATTAAATTTGAATTTTCTGTGTTTTTTTCTTTAAAAAAGTAGGGAACCTCGAAATGGATCACCCTTTAGATGTTCATTGGTCCTCATCTCGCCATGATCTGCATGTTATCCGTGTTGTAACAACTGTGGGCGGCTAAAGCTAAAGAAACGGTTGTTTCCAGCAAAAAATTCTTCCAAAAAATCATATCCTTCGTTGGGATTGGTGGTCTTTGATCAATCAATGTCTTTGAATCTATGACAAATTTTACAGCAACATAGACCAAGGGATGAACAATAGGTTCCTTCGAGTATTTATTTGCAAGAGTAAAATTGAATAAACTTTGATGTGAAACTTCACAAAGTTGTACACCTACTGAGAAAATTCTTAAAAGACAAAAATGTAGTTTCCTTAAATTTTTCTTAATTTTCGGCTGGTGAGAAAATGAAAATGTCAAATAATGAAAGCCTATAGAGGTTTAACAGAAACCAACAAAATAATGCTTCCTTATACATATGTTTTGTAGATTTATTGGAATATTTGAGTTTCTAAAAATAATCTTTAATAGTTTTATAGACAAAGCACTTAAATGGATGGAAGTTTTTGTTTGTCTTCTCGTTCAACATACATCAGAATTTAATTTCCGAAAGTTCACTGGTGTTTTTCGTTGAAATGAGAGAATTCTCTCTTGATATTGATATTGGATATCCTTTTTTTTATTTTTCCTTACACAAAAGTACCCGAATAGATCTTATAATAGTTGAATGCTCCGTGCGACAACGTCCGTAAATGTGCGCGAAGAAAAGAAAATTGGATTGTTCCCCTATAATAGATTTTCTCTAATAGCGTTTTCGATTGGGATTTTTAGATTTACTCTCAGATTTCATATTTTACCCGTCCCAATCGAACATTAAGGAGGTTACTCTGGTTTTCTATGTGTGTTAGTGTGCCATTTGACAGCTTATTGTTTATCTTTAGGCCGCTATTAGCTATCAATGTAAACCATCATTTGAAATTTTCTTTTAATCATTGCGGGTTTTTTATAAACTCAACCATTGGCGAGTTGGTGTCAAAACAAAGCTTATGAATTTAAGAACATGATTATCCAAACATATTTTAATTTCTAATTATAGTTTTCCCCGAAAATCACTTTTTAATCATCAAACTGCGAAATGCAAACTTCAAATTGACATAATAAGTCAGATGTTAAATGTTTTTGTGTTGGTGCATGTTGGTGTAAATCTGACTTGGAATCCAGATTCTTCAAAAGTACTCTAGAGTAAGCAAAGAGTGCTTTTTGTATCCCAATCGAAAACGCTATTAGTTTCGTCCAGTTTCGCTAACTTTTGCTCACTTCCGAAAGAGCGATATCATTCGCTTTTTCATATGAAAGTTTGACAGATAACTCTTGTAGCAAAAAGTATTTTTAAGAAAAAACAAATGTTTCATCCCCCATGAAACATAAAAATAAAATAGACTGATATCCCGTCTTCTTGACGATTGCTTTTATGTTGTTTTTGTCTTTCAAAACTCATTGACAGTCGCTTCCCTTCGAAAAGTAATACTATTGGCAACTTAAGCAAATGACAGACGTTGAAGTTTGACATTAGCTTTCTATTGCTTGCGACTATTACAGTTCAGCCTTAAGAATGGACCCTAATTATTCGGCCGTAAAAACTTCTTTTCGGTGGCAGTTGAACAACGCAGTAGGCAAAAACCGACCTCTCCCAACTTGTAGCTGAGGCAGTTAGCTAAGGATTAATGTCGATTTATTCCAAATCTAATAGTGCTTACACACCGAATCATAAACTGAGTTTTTGGCAAAAAGTTTACGTAAACCACTGGATGCTTTCACACCGACTCTGACCAGGTTTCGTTTGACATTTCAATCAGCTGTGAATTGTGATACTAGCTGCAACATTTGTGCGTGAAAATATTGTAATTGAATAATAAAATGAATTCTAATATAATCAAACTAATATTAGCATTTGAAGTTCAAAATGATACAAATCTAAAGATTTTGACAACAGTTTTTGACTCTCAAACCCGCCGCTTGTTTAGTTTTTATTTCATCTGGTGTGTAAATTTCTGAAAAAAAAATCATTTGTTTTGACAGCGAGTTCATCAGCTGTTTTTTGGGACGTGTGGAACACGTGTAGAATGTATGAAAAGGTGTGTTCTTTCCAACAATCTGCAACGTGATGACGTCTGCGAAGTGGTTATGAGAAGGTTACGTCGTAACCTACTAGGTTATGAGAACTGACAATGTATGGGAAAACTCGGTTTTCGAAGAATGTTTCAGGTGTTTTTGCGAAAACTCAGTTTATGATTCGGTGTGTAAGCACTATAAATGACAAATTAGTAAGAAAAATCCAAAGAATCCAATCGAAAATTGTAATTAGCTGCCGTGTGGCGTAAATAGAAATTGCGATATTTGTTTACTTAAGTGTTATGTATTTCATATTATGAGTTGAAAAAATATAAACGCAGTTCAGATGCGGTTTCAGATAAGGCTTTGGATTTTATACAAAATTCCCCATCTGGTTTAAAAAATTTAATGTCACCTATGATTGAATACAGTGACAGAGAAGTAATTAAATTCACATGACAATTTAAATTACATTTGATAAGTCTGTGGAGGTGATTCTTTCGAATATAAGTAAATTCGGTTGGCTTTGACAAATTTAATTATGGCAGCAAATATTTTATGAGAATTATTGGGGATGTAACCACCACGACCATCAGATGACCAACGTTTTTGATGTCCTTTTTTGCAAAATCAACGACCTCAACCTAAGATATATTGTTGTTTTGTTGTTCTTGGATTATTAGTGTCAACTTTACTCTTAATACAATCAGAGTTAACAGAGTTAAATGTCATGATCTCGGTGGTCATTATGTAATTATCGAGCATCGTTTGATGTAATGTGTGTTCCACTGCATCGTCTTGTTGAGCTTACCAACATTCAATTCATCCGATCAGTACAATTCGGTCAACATCTGTCGATAACATTTATTATTTACTTTTACGGTCTCTTTTTCTTTATGGTTATCACATATATGTGTCATGCCGCCAATTTGCAAACCATAGCAAATCATAGCAATTTCATTAGGATGCGTTGGTTCATCTTGTATCACATGAGGGTCAATGGAATTTGGAGCCGAAAATATGATATCGATAACCAATTGTTATGTACTGCATTGGTGACCAAACTAATATATTGTTACAATTTGCGAGAAATCACAAACTGAGCTACATGATGTGGGTGATGACCATGAAGATTATAAATGCGTTTACTTTAGATTTTCGTACATTTTTTATGTACCAATAATAATAATTGAATGATCATAAAAAAATATGAATTTTATGTTAAAACAACACTAGTTTATTTGTGAAACCCCACCTCCTCATTATCACACTCTTATTTGTATGCGAATTGGAATAGTTTGACAATATATCTACTACCAATAAACGTCTACGCACTTTTTTTTATCAACTTCCTGTTTAATTGATATTTATACCGTACACGCACATCATCAAGACTCCGAATTTATTCAATAATTGGTTATTGATTTGTTCGATTATGCATTGAACAGAAATTTAATGCTGGCCCATATGGTGATGATAACGTATTATTACTCATCACAAATTTGGGAAAACGTGCTCAGATTTTCGATGTTATCTTCTATTAACCTTTGTTCTCATTGGTCAATGGACTAATATACTCAGATGACATTCGGGGGATAAAGGCCCCCGTTAAAAAGTAAAAAGTAATCAGGCTTTTCAATGATAGCTATAACTGGACCTAAAAATCACAATGCGTATTGAAAAATATTTTTTTAAAACGACATGTCTTTTAGGATTTCTCAAATGTAGACAAATATTACCTTGTCACGGGTCACTGATTTTATTTCTATGTTCTGACAGTTTACAGCTCATGTGTTTAACTTCCGATATTTTCGTAATAGATTTCGTGAATTTTGACAGTTCATCTAGCATGTTGTAAATTTACGAATATATGCGAATGTACGCCTAAATCACGTTGACACATCGACGTTGACTAATATACCCCCTATCCAATAGGGGGTATATTAGTTTTGATACATAGTTTGTAACATAGAGAAAAAATTATGCTGGATATACCTTAAAGTATATGGATCGACTCAGAATCGATAGCCATGTCTCTCCGTCCGTCCGTCCGTACGTCACCAGTTTTTGGGCCTTCAATTTTGAGCTAGAATGATAAAATTTGGTACACGTGCTCTTTGTTGCTCTCAGCAGAACAAGTGTAAAAATTTTTTTAAATCCGCCCACTGCCACACCCCCTTTTTAGAAAAACGTAGATTTTGACATGTTTCTGAACAACATATTTAGATAATCCTAATATCTGTATATTTTGGTGGCGTTTTTAATAAAAAAACGTTTTTCGGTCAAACTTTAACATGTTCGAAAAAACTTTTGATGCAGAATCATTAGTAATATTAATATGAAAATTTCGTCTATAGGCAATTTTAACCCACGCCCACTTTTTGGGGGCGTTTTTTTTTTATAAAAACCATTTTTATACACTACCCCATAACATATGCAGGAGAAAAACCTTGTCTTTTATAAAACCGTACAATTTGTTGTGACAATGTCATTTTCCATATTTAATCCCCATCGTGTTTTAAGCCATGTCCACTTTTTGGGGATACATATTAGTTTTACAGATGGGATGGGATAGGGTATTTAAGGATCCGCACAGCGGATTGTAGCCTTCTCATATGTTTTTGGATTAGTCTCCCTTTCTGCTAAACGAATACAGCTGGTTGTTTTGTGTGTTTTATGTAGGGTATTCCTAATTATTATTAGCTGTGAAGTAAGTAAGCAAATCTTTTTTTGACCGAAAAAGTTCCCCCCTTCTCAGAATGTTGTTCCACTGAATAAAATATCAGTAAAATAAACAAACAATTTTATAGATACGACATTTGGCAGTCAATCACAGCGCCACAAAGCAAACTTTACATTAGTGGTGCTTTCCATTTGTAAAAAAATCAATCTTTTTCGATCTAGATCTGTCAAAAAACCATTGGACAAAAAAATTGTTTTTTGTTGTATCTCAGATCAATTATTATGATCTGGGTTTTTCGGCAGATTTGTCCCTTCTCGCACTAACGCTAATACAAGTGATAGCTGTCAGTTTGACTAGAGTCATTTTCGTTTTGATTTATTTTTATTTCGGTTGTCAAAAACACGAAAATACACCAAACAAATTAATCTGAAATTATCAATGGAAATCACGATTAATGAAACATTAGTACGGTGACCAGGTCCATGCCCACAAAAAAGAAGACACCTTCAAAAATGTCAAATGAAAAATTAAAGAACAAAATAAGAAGGTGGGCGTGGCAAATAACTTTATTGGGTTGAAATATAGAAAATGGCATTGTCGCAACAAATTGTTCAGACAGTTTATCAAAATATTTTATGGTTCGACAATAAAACAACGTTTTTTTTTATAGAAAAACGCCCACAAAAAGTGGACTTGGGTTAAAATGATGATATTAACCTATATGAGGAGGCTACATTGCCAAGGGCTATATTATATAAAATGAATACCGTTGAAATTCGATTACGTAAAACTAGTATCGTTATAGGTTTAACGATACTCGTAATTTCTTACGACTGGCATTTTGTAGTCGTATAGATTTCGTTTTCATTAAGCTAGCATACATATTTCTAGTTTTACACAACCGCAATTTGTCGTAACTATCGTTTACTTCTGTTTCGTTTACTTGCCGTTTGTTTCGTTTTATGTAATAGATTTTGCAAGATTTTGCATCGAATATTTTTTCAAAAATTTGATCAAAAACATTTTTACTGAAAATGTCTCAAAAAAAAGGTAAATATAGGTAAATATGCTCTTCATGCATTCTTTCAATTTTTTTACCGTTTGTTCAAAAACAATTTTTTACTGAAAACTGGGCGGTGGCGGAAAACGTTTACACTTGCTCTGCTTCGTCGGACAGAGAGTCTATATACCAAATTTCATCACTCTAGCTCAAATGTAAAGCCCCAAAAATCGGTGGACGGACGGATGGACGGACAGAAAGACATCCATCCATATACTTTGAGGTATATCTATCAAAATGATTTCTATTTGTTACAAACTTAATGTCAAGACTAGTATATCCCCTATGGGATAGGGTATACAAAAATATGGCGTTGTGTTTTGTAGGTTTGTGATGTTAAAAAATTTAATTAACTGAGAAAACGCAAAAAGAGGACAAATTGCATGTTTTTCCAAAAAGATACCGGTAATTTTTTTGTAGACAAAACGAGGACATGTCCTCTTAAAAGTGGACGTCTGGTCAGCTTAAGCATTAGGCCGTGTGCCAATTGCTTAGCCAATGGATAATTTTTGACATTATTGTGGCGGATAGAGACTTCAAAATTTTAACCTGCCCAGCAGCTCGCTTAGATTTATCCAGTGGCTAATTTTTGAAATTTGGTTTATCTACAACCTACGTGAATTATTACTTATTAAGATTATTCCCGTGTGGCGGGATTATTAAATAAAAAGCAGGTAACATGTATTTTATATCAGGAAAATATAATGAAAGTTGTTAAATAAATAAATTTATGATTGCATTTGTTTCGCTATATTTTGTATGAGAAATTTATTAAACTTGAACAAAGTGCGATAGATTTCTTCAATCATGAACACAAATAGAAAATGAATAATTTAAGGTTTTTTAATGATCTATCTGATAGCTATTCGAAATTCTTTAATTACAAAAATATATGAAGAAAGGAATTTTGATGCAGTTCTGTTGGGAAATAATTAAAAATAGTGTTCGATTTATCAGATTCCGGCACTTTTTTCTCACAAAAAATACTTTTTCGAGTCTGCAAATTATTACAACAATTTATGGTGGCTTTATTGCTCTGTATTTGCGGCTTTTATTTAAGTTTATACATATCCAAGCCCAATACATCGAAGTACTTTATTTTAATGTCAGGATCGCAACATATAAAACCGCAACCGAAGTCTTTGCATATCTCGCTTCTCCTGTTTTCCGACTAAACTTATAATTTGCCATAGATAACCCTCTTTTTTAGAAACACGAGAATCATTGTTTTAACACCATTAATCCGATTGAGTTGACCACAAATTAAGTTATTTAAATCCATTTTAAAGGATTTAGATTATTAGGAGTTATTAATGCGGAAACGTCGGAAAGTCATCGTAAACGATGTAAACGTGGTAAACTTACGACGTAGTAAATGAACTGTACAAATATCGGAAATTTCGCACACGAATTGTGTGTGTAAACTGAGATGGTTAACGTTGTAAACTTTTGAAACGCTATTTTAACATTTAATCAGTCACCTTCACACATCAAACCTATGCGCTAAACTTAAGAAAATTATCGAGAACGAAAACAGACAAAAAGAAAAAATATATTAAGAAAAAAAAATTACTAAAATGAGATTGTATTTAGTGGCTTGTGACCAGTGAGAGAAATACAGGGTGGCGCACGAATCGTGCTACAAAAATAAAACGTAATAACTTTTTTTCTGTGTGAGTAATCGGCTTATTTTTTTTTATTTTGTAGGTTACTATTTAGATTTATAAAAATGGATGCTTGGGATACGGAGAAAAGAATTTGGATAGTGCAACGGTACCATGCTTTGCAGTCCGTCATTTCCGTCCAAAGGGAATTTAGGCGGGAGTTTGGCGGTAATCCCCCGAGTAGATGGACCATTATGAGGTTTGTAAACATGTTTGCCGAATCTGGAAGCATCGCACGAAGGCCGCCCCATCGAGATGCTAATGTTCGGGTTCAGGATACAATCGCAGCAGTAGGATCTGCAATACAGGCCAATCCGAGCGTTTCGACCCGAAACTTATCGGGGCAAATTGGAGTTAGTAGACGGTCATTACAACGGATACTTCATGACGATTTAAACTTGTTTCCGTACAAAGTCCAAATTACTAGCAAGTTAAACCCTCAGGATTTGCCTGTTCGCCTGGAATTTTGCCAAAAAAATGATATCAATGGCCGAAGGAGACAACACATTGATCAATTGTTTGTTCATGTCTGATGAGGCCCATTTTGATCTTAACGGCAATGTAAACAAGCAAAATTGCCGTATATGGAAAGAGTCTAATCCAGAAATGCTCCATGAGACGGAACTGCACCCAGAACGTGCGCAGTTTCATCAAGGTGTATTGTCGGGCCGTACTTCTTTGAAGAAAACGGTGTAACCGTTACTGTGAATGGGGACCGTTATTTAAAGATGTTGAAGGAGTTTTTTTTACCCAGAACTGCGCCGAAGACGTATACCATTCAACAGCGTTTGGTTTCAGCAAGATGGAGCAACTGCACATATAGCCAGACCAGTTATGGCGGAGCTAAACAAAAAATTCGCAAACAAATTAATTTTTAGGAACTCCACTCTTCGCTGGCCCCCAAGGTCACCTGACCTGACTGCACCAGACTTCTTTTTATGGGGTTATGTCAAGCAAGAGGTGTATAAAACGAAGCCCAGGAATTTAACTGAATTAAAGCAGTCCATAACGACAATAATTGAGGCGATCCCAACTTCAACTCTTCAGGCCGCAATGAATAATTTTTTGATCAGGTGTCGCATATGCGTGGGAGAGCGTGGAGGTCATTTGCGATCTATAATCTTTAAAAACAACTAACTATTTAAAATAAAATTTAATTTTCTAACCAATAAAAAAAAAATAAATGAAATACATCGATTAAAAAAAAAGTTATTTGAATTTCTTATTGTAGCACAATTGGTGCGCCACCCTGTATTATAAGGGAGTACTGCAGCCAAACAAGGGGAGTATTTTGAAAAAAAAATAGGAGTACAGGCATATTTTAGTCTTTAAAGACACAAAATGCTTGTATATACCTTATCCCATAGGGGTATATTAGTTTTGACATTAGGTATCGGACATCATATAGGTACCTTAAAGTATATCAGCTAGCCATTCTTAGTCGATCTAGCCATGCCTGTCCGTTCGTTTGTGGGTCACCGATTTTTGGCCCTTACATACACAGAATTTTGAGCTAGAGTGTTGAAATTTAGTATATAGACTCTCTTTGCGACGAAGCAAAATAAAAATCTTTTCTGACCAAATCATATAAAAATTTACAAAAAAAAGTGACTGAGCAAGAAATTTAGACTATGTGATTATCTATATTTATTGCATATATAGTTTTTAACCACTTTTTGTCGACGTTTTATTAAAAAATAAGAATTTCGCCAAAAAAAAAACATTTAGTCGCCATATATAATTTTGATTCATTTTAAGGGGCGTTTTCCCAAAAAGCATATGCCATAGAAAAACTTCTTTTTTTGTCGAACCATAAAATATTTGTATAAAGGATGGTTGAACTCCTTAAAATAAATGACCCCAAAAAGTGGGCATGCCTAAAACTGAATGGAGATGAAATATAGAAAATGTCACATCTGGTTAAGAAAGGTTTCTATGGGATCGTTTTTGAAAATAGTTTGTTTTACGAAAACGCCCTCAAATACTGGGCGTGGGTTAAAATGATGTATAGACGAAATGATCTGTTTACTCGAAATATTTTCATCATTCTTTTTTTTCGAACTTAAATTGTACCTATAACAGTTTTTTACTAAAAATGACCGAAATAGGGACCTGGCTAAAAACTTTATTTTTACGAAGTATAGGTATTGAGATTTTCTGAATATGTTTTACAAACTTTTTTCAAAGTTCTTTACCGTTTGGACAAAAAAAAAAACATTTTACTGAGTTTTAAGGTCTAAAAATCGGTGACGTGCAGACGGACAAACAGACATGGCTAATTTGATTCAGCTAGCGATTCTGAGTCGACCCATGTACCTTAAGGTAAAACGAAAATGATCAATATAGATAGATAAGTATTAAGTATTTATTGCGAAAGCACCTTAATTTGCATGTGTAAACAAAAAGAGCGTCATGTTTTTGAAATGAGACGGCAGTTGAACGATGTAAAAGATTTGGTTTAGAAATAAAAACTGATCACAAGTGAATTTGTTTTATTATTTAAAAAAAAAATAATATCGGTCGACAATTATTTCTCTATGTGACAAACTATGTAACAAAATAATTATATAGCGGTATATATTATAAATATAAACAAAAGTCCCTTTTTGACGACAGTTCCGAAATTTAAGTGAATTAAATTTATTTAGGTTCTCATTCACCTTACTGCAAGTGTATGATATTTTAGGTCTTTCACAAATGGGAGTACGAATGTGAAAGGAGGAGTACGGGAGTACGAAGGTCTTGAAAGTAGTACAATACTTCTATGGGAGTACTTTCGGCAACACTGCTTGTGTCATTATTTAGTGGTGCAGTTTTAGAAGCGTTCATGAAACGTCATCGTAAGCTTACTTTTTCTCGCACGTTGTAAACTTACGACGTTGCATGAATACCCTTAATAAGGGGTGTTTAATCAAGAGGTATTTTTTCAAAGGGGGTTTTTTGACAGATGGCGCTTTAGTCGTGTCCAGTTACTATGTGTTTTTTATTCAGTATTCATTGCCATTTCACCATGGATACACTAATACCGCGTCGGTGCAATTTTATTACGAAAATTTACGTTCTGTGGAAGCTCATGAAGAACATTCATCTTCATGCGTTTCCACTGTTTTCGATCAACATTTTGTTCAGCGATGAGGTCCATTTCTGGCTTAATGGATACGTCAATAAGCAAAACTTTCGTATATGGGCCGAAGAGCAAAAGGAAGATGTTCAAGAGCTGTAGTTACATCCACTCAAAATAACCGTGTGGTGTGGTTAATGGCTGGTGGATACATCGATCCGTATTTCTTCAACAAAAATAAGACTGGTGCCACAGTTACTGTGAATGGGGCTCGTTATCGCGCTTTTATAACTGACAATTTTGTTCTTAAATTGAAGCCCGAGATCTCGATAACATTTGGTTCCAACAAGACGGACTAATTGCCACATAGCCCGTTAAACTATGGACATATTGAAACAGAGACCGCTTCAGTGAACAATTAATTTCACTCGCTGACCAGTAAATTGCGATATCACACCGTCAGACTTTTTCCTTTGGGGCTGCGTAAACCCATGTTATTCGCGAGATACCGACGAATATGCTCAACGTCATCGAAAATTGGAACGTCCGCTTAGACGAATTACGGCACAAATGCGGGCAACTTTTGAAAGGGATTCTCTTTCAAAACTAAATGTCAAGAATGGTTCTTTAGATTAATAATACGCACATAGCCAAGATCCAACTGCCATGGTAGTGGAAGTAAACGCGCCTCGAATTTGAATTGATAGCCAACGAGAAATTCATTTACATATGAGGTGAGGCCATGTTTGGGAGATGTTCAGGAATAGTTAAGATATTGGCCTCGGAAACGTTCTGGTTTTTATTTTATTTCTTGGTGTAAGCTCGCGCGCGTCGTTGCAGTTGCAACTTGGCATCGCCATTGCGCTGATGGCCTGTGTTCTTATTTAGATATTTTTATTTCTCAGCTTGAGCCTCTTCTTTTAACGTGGTCTGTAGAGAGTCGGTTATTGTAATAGCGTGGTTGGTGGTTAACATGGGCGAACGATAAATTGTTGCACGAATTCAAATTGTATCCAGCACTTGGTCAGAGATTGTATTTTTTTTTTCGTTGTCATAGTAGCGTGTTATTATGCATAGCAGTAGCGTGTTATTTTGCATTTAAAAAAATACCCCTTGATTGATTACCCTTTATAAATGTCAACTGTCACAGTAAATGTGGGAATATAGCCAGCTGTCAAACGTAATCTGCAGCCAAAGGCCGTGTTCCCGATTTTAGATTTCCCAAGTTAACTTTGCCGATGCACTTTTCTCATTGATTAATCGACCATGTCACATGACTAAAAATGCTCGATTGACCAATGAGCGCAGTGCACCGGCAAAGTTAACTTGGTAAAACTGAAATCAGGAACGCACCCATAGTGAGAACACCTTTTTTGGCGAATTTGCAAAGTAGCAAATGCAGTGCTGCAAACAAGACACATGATCATAATTTTCGATTGACATTAGGTCTGTTCCCGTACAAAATAATAGGTCTGTTCCCGTACAAAATAATATTTATTGATTCTTACTGATTTTTACTTATTGCCGTTCCCGTACGCAAAAATAAGTAAAAGAGACAGCTCACGAGAGAGCAAAAAACTACTCCTCAATAAAAATCTGTAAAAAAAATTTACTGCAGAAATTTCTGTTGGTAAAAATCAGTAAACTGTCAATTGGTATCTAAAAATGACAACTCGCTTGTTTTGACAGGTGATTTATGTCATTTGTTCTTTAAAAGGCATACAAAATATATAATTTTACTGTTTTTTACTTAAACGCGTTCCCGTACTTTTTGGTTATTTTGTCTCTTTCTGAGATAATTTACCCCGACTCCAATAAATTTGAGAATTTACTAATTTTTACTGAAAAAGTACGGGAACAGACCTATTCATTCAGTGCAGTGGCTCCTGTAAAAAAATTCCGCTTGTGTTGGTGTTTCTTGATATTTATTAGAACATTTAACACAAACTAATGCTATCGTTGGATTTTTAAACCTCTTGTGGTTCATTATATGGACATTCGTGAATTATTTCACCGAGAAGTAATAGCGTTTTCGATTGGGATACGAAAAGCACTCTTTTAATGCTCTAGAGCACTTTTTTTTGCTCTAGATCAATTTTTTCATTTTCGATTGGGATACAAAAAGCACTCTTTTTTTACTCTAGAGCACTTTTGAAGAATCTGTAATTCTGGATTCCAAGTGAGATTTACACCTACATGCCCCAACACAAAAACATTTGACATCTGACTTATATCAGTTTGAAGATTGCATTTCGCAGCTTGATTTGTGTTTTTTGTGATCAGTAAAAGTTAAAAAATGATTTTCGCGAAAACTTTAATTAGAAATTGAAATAATTTTGGATAATCATGTTCTAAAATTCATAAGCTTTGTTTTGACACCAACTCGCTTACGGTTAAATTTATAAAAAAAACACAATGAGTAAAAGAAAATTGCTATAAATGCGGCCCAAAAAATAAACAATAAGCTGTCAAATGACACACTAACACACACAGAAAACCAGATCACCTATTTTATGTTCGATTGGGACTGGTAAAATCTGAAATCTGAGAGCAAATCTGAAAATCCCAATCGAAAACGCTATAACCCCCGTATTAATAAACGTTGATTAGCTAATCTATGGCAGTTTGATCTTGACAGTTTTCCCCATTAAGGCTGAACTATAATAGACGGAAGCAATCGGAAGCTAATGTCAAAATTCTAAGTTAAGTTTTCTTCAGTACTCTCAATTACTCAAGTTGCCCATAATAGACTTTTGAAAATGGATTTGCAAACAAAAACAACAAGCTGTTGAAGTGAAATGTAAAAATTGTGTATGCAAGAACAAAAGAAAGAGAAATAGCGAATCAATTCGCTTTTTCGTAAGTGAGCAAAAGTGAACGAAAACTGAACGAATCGAAGCGAAAAGCTGTTATGGTCGTACAATACAAATTGCATGTATTCGCACAGTTACGGAAGTGGTCGTCCGCAGCCAGCTTCTATTATAGTTCAGCCTTTAGAAATACTCGCGCAAATGTCAAAAGTTAGTCACTGATTAACTAATCAGCGTTTATTAATAAGGGGGTAAATGTTTTGGTTGAGTTGAAAATGAAGAAACAACCAAACAGGTTTTTAGATCTTTTCATTCGCCTTTTAGCTTACTTCGTAGTGACATTAGCTTAAACGCTTCAAAAATAAAAACGGGTCAATCTATGCGACATCTGAAAATCTGAACGACTACGTGGCATTTTAAAATGTTCGTTAAGATGTTAGATTCGTCTACAGTTTTTTATATGTCATCGACTGAAATTCGCGATGAAAGTTGCAAAAATGATAAAATTTTTGGCAAATTGCAGACCTAGGTTTATTTAGATTTTTACTTACAAACGAGAACTCGAAAGTAACTTATTTTTTGTAAGTTAGTGGAGTGCCGATTACGGTTTTATTTGAAAATCGAATTTCATAATATTTCGACCAAATGGAAGGTGTAGTTCCGTAAAAGTGCAGAATTTGTTTTTTGTATTTATAATGGGGTCAAATATTGCTGTTTGCTGTTTTTATCGCAATGTGGTGGTATATGGTTGCTAGTGACAACTATTTGTGTTGAGCATCTTTGATAACGGTAATGAGTGATATTTATAGAAAAAACGACAAGTAAAGCTGCGTGGATGACAGATCAGAGAATAAAAATTTGGAAAATATGGTGAGCAACACATTTTGTTTTCTTAAACTAGGTAAAAGTCAGAATTTGGGACTTGAATAGTGTTCAAGAAAAAATACAGAAAACGGCCTCAATAAATGCTCCAAAATCCATGTGAAGGATTTCAAGTTGAGACCCCTATTTTGAGCGTTTCTTGAGGTTTGACGGTTGCAGTGGCCTAGTGGTTAGTGCGTTGGACTACTAAACGCTGGGTCTCTGGTTCAAATACCAAAAGTATCAACACGTACGATTTTTTCACAGCCCCATCTCCTGCGAAGGTCTGAGAAATATCCAAGAGTGTAAAACTGTCATGAGAATCCTCACAAATCTGCCGTTCTGATTCGGTAGTAAACATGCGGTCTAAGAATAAATTTATGGAGAAGTCCATAAATTTATGGAGAAGATAGATTTGATAAGATGTATGGGTCGTTAATGCAGCAAGAGTTTATCAAAGATCTTGCACTCTAAATGAAAAAAAAAAAACTAAAGTCTTCGAAATCGAGAAAGTTCGATCGTTTGAGGCAATCTTGCGTACATACACCTAGTGCAACAGCGATATACTTGTGATTCCCCACCCGCAATGCTAAGTGATCTCCAAATATAGCCGCCTGCATCCTTTAATCGTAATACTCGTCTTTCAAAAAAAATCTCAAACTTAACTAAAGCTAACTTGTGAGTCAGGGTCTTGAATTAACTTTGTTTATTTAGTTCAGAGATTTGCTTGTCATCCAACTTCAAAACCATTGCTATATTCGAACACACATATCCATTTGACCTCAGTCTCGGCGAAGAAATATTTTTGTTTTGGGGGAGCGACCATTTACCATCCTGGTTCTAATCATCAGACGAACATATTACCACCTTATCGCTAGAGGCAGGGCACCAAATTCACGTTTTCAAATATAAAATTCCAAATAAAACCGGAATACAACTTTTAGCCTTATCATCGCTGTTTTGCCAAAAATTGTTTTCATTTTTCTCTTAGCGAAACTAGAAGAATACATTCGTTAGCGGAAATTTTCTCCTCTCTCCGGCCGAAGGTTAAAGGTTTGGGACTAATCTTAATTTAAGAAAACAAAGAAAAAATAAATAAACCACTGGAGGTCAACACGCAGTGGCCTTCACATACAAAAAACTGTTTATTTACTTGAGGTCTGTTTTTATATTTTTTTTTGCATTCGCAAATCACTTGCTGAGATACACTTTTATCACGGTTATCACACAATATAAAGTTTATGACAGTTATATGCTAATACACACCCGAATGAGGAACAACCGGAAGGAGGTGGTACTGGTAACTCGTCACCAACGAGAATGCGAACTCGAGCGTAACTAGCACGTGCTACTTAACGCACCTTCATTGGAGGTATGCATACCCATCTCACATCTGAACCAGAACGCAATGAGAGCACATCTCAAGTCCGTGGGGTCGGAATGGATAGAATCTATTAATGAGTGTGTCCAAAAATAAATAAAAAAAAATCCCCATCGGTGCCAGGGCACAGAACGAGATGGTGATGGTGTGCAGCGCCCTCCACGATGCTGGAGAATGGATACACAGGTGATTTGCGGGTGAACAGTCTTTATTTGCGGGAAATTAAAAAAAAAAAACAACATTTGCAGTTGGATACCTCTAGACAATGTCGGGATTTTGTTGGATAATTTTCAGCAAATGCTTTTCCATTATTGGTATGGCCATTCGATCAAATGGCACGTTGCAACTCACGTATATTTGTTTGTTCAGGCGCTTTGCCAACTTTTGGGCAAGTTGTTCGGAATCGCATCCAAGTTGGGGGCCCAACGCGACTGTGCTGATGAAGTCGGTGGGGCATTTCGCAACAGGCATTGCGATACCGATTTCATCGAGGAACTCTCTGCCATTGATGCCGATGTAGATTAAGGTCGAATTGTTCATTTTCAATATTCGCACGGAATATTTACTTTCGCCAATTTCAAAGGTTTCATGATGGGATGCGAATGCTGATGGTTCCATATGGATTTGAGGGATGGTTTCCGCGGTTTCAGGCATGATTTGAAGTGAAGCACCTGTGGGATTATATTTGTGGTCATTTTATTGTGGGATATGAGCAATTTAATAGTTTACCTGGTAGAAAATTCGATTTGTTTATAATTTTATTTCAATTTAATTGAGTTTGAGTGCTTGCCGGCTGTCAAAATTAGTGACAATACAGAATCTGCTGTCAGTGGCGGTGGATGTCTTTTCGAGTATCGAAAGCCGCTGTACATAATATTACAGCGGTAGACACAATGGTGCGGTTGCGTTCGTTATAAAACCCACAATTGTATTCGATCCATCATTCTTGAACGAAAAGAATAAAATTTCGAGAAGGGTTTTAATAAGAAGATATAAAAATCTATATTAAGATGAATACATATATAAACATTTTAAATAGATGAATATATATTCAAAAAGAGTTTACAGCTACTAAGGGTATTCATGCAACGTCGCAATTATATTACGTGAGAAAGATTCTAATTTTAAGACGACGTTTCATGATAGACCTTAAACTGCACCACTAAATAATGCGGTAACCCACTGAATTCAATCTCATTTTAGTAATTTATTTATTGAGAGAATCTTATTGTTCTTTTTGCGTTCTCGATAACTTTTTTTCAGTTTATCGCATACGTTTGATGTGTGAAAGGGATTAAATTCATTTGCATTTCAAAAGTTTAAACATTTACAAAGTTTACCATCTCAGTTTACACACCCAAATCTTGTGGGAAAATTCCGATTTTGTTGGAAAAGATTTCCAATACAAAATTTGACAGTTCAATTACCACGTAGTAATTTTCGCACGTTTACAAAGACTTTCCGACGTTGCATGAATACCCCTATTCTCTTATTACATTCAAACCTATCTAACATTAAACTGCCCCGAATAGGTTGAATATTATAATACAAAGTCTGGGCCTTTTTTTTTTTGATTATTTTGGAAACAAATGATATTTTGACACTGACAACTCGAATGTGCTAAAAAACAGAATCTTAGTATTATATACCTGAGCTATGAAATGGATCCCTTTGCGCAGGAACTACCTTAGGTCATTTTAATAAGTTACTGTGTTACTCCCGAAATTAATGCTGTGTTTCCGAAACAGTGAACTTTCTGTCAAAATAAGCACCAACTGCAGCTGCCTTATGCAAGTTTGCCGTTAGAACAGGAACGTACATATTCCAATATTCGTGCAGTTCATTCAATGTCAATGTAGCCTGAACGTGGTATGTTTTTCGGAGTGGCGTCGTTATTGGAGAATTTTCCTTCCAAGACGACAATGAAAGAAACGTTACAGAGGCATAATAAACGATTTTTTGTGAAATTGAGGATTTGGTGTTGGGCGAGATATGGTTCATCAATCGATTTACACGATAATAAGGTTCACTTGTTCGTGTGGAGTTGTTAGTTTTACATCGGATGCGTCCTTGGGTGGTTAAAAGAGCTACTCAGTGAGGACAAGCATGGCACGAGAAAAAAAAACACTCGCGGGCCTAAATTGGTAAGAGGTGAGCTCGTCAATTAATATATATCTTCAGAAGTCAGCGGAAGAATTCCCAAAAATAATCAACGGTGGCGTCTACGAAGTATAAAAAAACTACATGACAGCTAGTCTGCTGATTCGCAGCAAGCCTTATATGCCCTCATGCCCCGACGGAGGAAACAGATGATATAACTAAGGATTGCTTCTACGAACTCCTTGACAACACCTATGAGTACGATCCACCAACTCATAAGCCAAATCTGGTCGGATGAAAGTATGCCTGAAGAATGGAACCTCAGCATCGTTTGCCCATGCCCAATCCACAAAAAATGAGACCCTCTGAACTACAGAGCAGAGATAAGGGAAGTAAAGAGATACCAAACTTCTGGATTTGCCTACAAGCTAAATTCACCCATTTTTACTTATCTTACACATACTATCACATTTTCAAACAAGTGTGCGTGAGATAAGTTATTCCCCACATTTTTTGCTCAAAATTTTTCGATTTTCCCACGCCACCTCACCGACCTCACCAATAACCTTCCCAGGAAGAGGTGGAAATTCACAACGGAATTGAGTTGCTTTAGCAATGTCACCATCAATGAGCGCATCCAACAGAAATTTTTGAAATAAGCATCGCGTTCAGCATTCCGAAATAATTTTATAAAATCGTTAAAACGTAAATCCAATGTGACAAAATAAACTAACTTAAAATTTCCGAAAAACCTAAAGAAAACGTAAAAGAATATCTATTTATTTATTTATTTATGATTGAAAAAATATAAGAAGCATAAAAATCTACTGGGAACAATAAAAAAGAATTCTGATTTTTCGTGTGCTTATGATTCATTAATACTGCTATTCGTTTTGTTTTTGAATTTTTATTGCATTATGTAACAAAGACGGAAATCTATTACAGTAACCTGGTCAAACTAACCATGTTTTTTTAGTAGTGAAGTAAAACCAGTTATCGAAAATGCCAACAAAAACAATCAGCATCTGCCAGTGACATTTTTGCTTTCAATTGAAATAAAAAAAGATGTCCACTAGATGAAATTGAATAGTTTGAAGAAGTTTAAACCAAAAACGATACTGATATTGAAACACGTGCCAGCCAACAGATGGCAGTTTAGGGTTTAAATTTTTTTGCAAATAAAATCCAATTTGTTTCATTTTATCCACTACTAAACTTATCGTGATGTTTTGATTTTATATTCAAAGCAAAGATAAAAATATTTTCAAATCAAATTATTTCATAAAACATTGATTTCCCACATATTTTGCAGAGTATCACATTTTCTATCCAGTCTAAGGGTGTAAGACTAGATAATTATCCAGGTTTAGCGAAATCTATATAGGCTAAGGTATTGTTGTATTTTACACGTAAATTGTGTGCTAAGCCTATATAGATTTGTAATGAAGAGAAGAAAAATACACGGCTATTGTACTAGATATACATACAAAATCCAATTTTACTTATATGTGTTAAAAAAAACAGGAATACAGGTTTTCACGTAACTGTTGCAGCCGTATTAATAAAAAAAATACCTATTACTATCTAATTATTTAATGTTGATTAAAAGTTAATTCATGGATTCAGATTTCTTATTAATAAAGAATAAATGCCCATGTAATAGCTGACGTTTAGTGACAAATTTTATATCATTTATAATAATAACAAATTACGCAACTCATAATAACTCTGAGTTGGAAATATACTATCTTCAGAATCTTGCATATGAAACTACGCAACATGTCATCACTCTGAAGTAGGAATCTACAACGAAAACTCGTTGAGGATTATTAAATTAATACATCCTCTAGGAAATCATTTTGTAAAAAAAATTATTATTACATTTAAATAGTTTGTTTCCGTCCTAATCGAGGAGTTGAATACATTCAATTCATTTTATTTGAAAAACAAATATTTTCTTTACTGAATACGTCCAAAAACATATGTATATATTCACCAATCGATAAAATTCTGAATCTGACAGTTTATTATTTTGATTGTTTGTTTACATTATTTTGTTTGCATTTTTTTGTGTTTTGTGTATTTTAAATTGTAATATTGACTGGCTGGGAATCGAAGACTGCGAGCCGGAGTGTTTGTGTCCAGATGTAATAAAAACATAATATATGTAAGTAGAAAAATTACATCACTTCCAAGTCTAATTGAATAATCTTTTAGTTTAGCAGTTCACAATTCAAGTTCAATGAGGACAATTTCTACTGGTGAACTAAAGTCTCTTCGCCTGGCTGGGAATCGAAGACTGCAAAACGGAGTATTGGTGTCCATTCGCTATACATGTCATAGTCATCTTAAAAGTCCAATGCGGAGATTGTTTACCAATTGTACATCGCTGTGCAGCTCGTAAAATTCATGGTTTCATCATTTTCGTCTCCAATTTCAAACACTGCAAGTTTGTGTATTTCACTGGCTCCAGTTGGGACCTAGTTATAGCTATCATTGGAACACAAAATATGATGGAACTGGGATTTTACTTGGAATCAGTGAAAAATCCTGTTTCATTTGTGTGGAATGACAAACATTACTTCAGAAAAATAAATCTCATTTAATTTCATTATAAAATTTGCACGCAAAATTGAATATATATTTCATTCCATTTCACTATAAAAATTGCGCGCAGAAGTTTATATGTATTGTATTGATTTGTTGAATGCGTTTTAAAATAATAAAATAATAAAACAATTAAATATAAATAACTATGAGTGTTTTATTAAACATTAAAGTTTCGGAATGTGTTTTAGGGTGTGTTGTTTGCAAACATCTACATCGCCCTAAGGAAGAGTCAAGGTAAGTTCTATTTGGATAAAAATATAGTAACCAATGTCGAGGTATGGGTCCGCATTCTGGCAGAATTAATTACTCACCCCTATACCGATTTTTTGTTCACTTAGTCGGATTATGAAAGAGGGGTGATTCCTTTGGTGCACTATTTACGGTTACTGCAATCAACATACGGCAGTTTATCGGACTGATTTGTGATCAGTGATTAATGAAGTAATCTTCCCTTATCTCTGAAAAATGATACGCCCTTCAGAGAAAAACACTGTTCGTGCTCAACGGATACGAATACAACATACATACTTCAATAAAATACACACGTTATGTTAATATACTTCAATCACATCCTTCATTTATTATAAACATATATCGTACAAAAAGTTATTTTTGTATCTTGTGCTGCAATTTTATTCATGAAACCTTACAAGCACTCTTTATCTACCTATGGCAAATATATCAAAAAAATACTAAAATATTATATCTGATAATTTACACATTAAAAGATGTTTTTTTTTTTTTCATCACATACATTATTTTCACACACATTCTATAGATTTAGTTTAGACATATGCACAACGTAAATCAATGCTTTTTTTTTTAAATATGCTTCTAATATAAGAAGGACACTAGTTTATAGAAATAATATTCGCTCTTAGCGCACAAGACATTTTAAAGACTTTAAAATCACAGCAAAGTTAGGTTGGGTTTGTTTCGAATAAACCAAATCACAACGTGGAGTGGGAATAAGTGTGTAAACATTAATCCCCATAACGAATATAAACTTTTCAGTCTGCTCGCACCACTACTCTTTGGCTTCTTCGTCTGCAGATGATCAACATCTGTATCCTCTTCTTCTTCGTGACTATTTCTACTGTTGTCACAGTCGATGGCACCTCTATTGTTACTAGGACCTGATGTGTGATCATCAATACCACCATTATTGTCATCTTCATCATCACTATTGTCAATTTTGTTGACTCGAACTGACGGATGCTCTGTATTGCCACTTGTTGTAGTTGGCTTATGGAATGGTGGATATAATCATGGACTAAGACCCGAGCCTTCATCATTACTTCGTCATCGATTCAGCCACCTAATCCTGAAGCGCTGCCATAATAGGGTTCTTCTGTGAAACGGAAAACAATTGTGTTATTATGTAGGTAGGAACAGACGTAAGAATTGTATTGCAGTGTTTGATGCATTTCAGATGATAATTATCAAGATAAGTACACAGTATTATTCACCTTTATCTGACATCTTGTCCATTTTTTAAATGTTTTTAAATAAAATAGCTGAGCAGCAACAGCACTCTGTAGTTTTGCCTATGTTAGTTAGAAATTCAGGATTTGACGATCCATGTTCTGATGTCACTGAATGCATATATCTATAAAAGAAAATGTTTAATCGACATGATAATTAAACTTTTCAATTGCTTACCCATCCACGGTCATAGTCATTGTCGTCATTCTTTCTGTTTTGTTTCTTTTTGTTTTTTTTTTCGCCTCCACCGCTACCAACGAATTATGGACGATATTCTTGACGTAAGTTAGACTATTGCTTCTTGTAAGTTGACTGTGGTGCTTTGGTGTGATTGTTTTCAATATTAGATAAAAATGCTTCATAGTTGATAAATGATCGACCGTGTTGACCGGCATATATAGAATGATATTTATCATTTGCACTCATCTAGTGGAACAAATTGATTAGATAAACAAATTATTGGTATTGAATGTAGATGGGGGATTACCTTTGTTGGTGCTCAAAGTGTTTTTTCTATTCAAAACAACGTAAAACACACGCTTGTGTGTGCTAACATGTTGTTCAACTGACATTTTAAGTCTGTAAGTTTCATTAGGGGGTTGTTTCGCTTACGTTTAAACACTTAAATAATCACGCTTTTCCAGTCGTTGCCGTTTATGTTACCGTTTTTATTTCTTGACGATATTGACACACTGTTGGATAGGTAGATCATGATGCTTGAATATAGAACATTTATATAGACGAGAAGATTTTGTTTTCACAGTAGTCGCAGCGGGCGGCTGAAACTCCAACAGAAGCATTGAATGACGTCGAAATAACTTTCACTTAAATATCGTTCTTCTTTAACACGTAGTCTCATGATTATGAGGGATTCCAATTTTTGTGATGTTAGCTAGACAACTGCAAATAAAGTCCAGATAAAGATAATATATCACAAATCAAAGGAAAAAAACGTACCATATTTCCTGGGGGTGATGATGTTTTCAACTGGTGTTGTCTTTGGCGACTCACTTTTTTCTTTTAACAGCCTGAGCAAAATTGCACATCCATTAATTATATTCGTCTTGAATTGGTCTGCTTGTGTACAATACTCGCTTACACAGATGGATGATTAATTGGGTGACTGGTGTTACTTGTGTGGCTACAAACGTATGCAGTTCTTTTGCACTTTCGACACTAATATATTTATGGGGTTTACTTTTAATTTATTTTTCGCAATATTTCTTTTATTAAAATTGTTAAATACACAATCAATTGTAAATAATAACAATCACGAAAAAATAAAAATTGTGTGGATTTCGATTGAAATTGAAATGTCAAAACAAAAATAAATCCACCACACTACTAAACAGCTGTTAATGAAAGTGTGCAAACCTAAAATTTTTCGTTTACTGAATTCTTTCAATTGGAAATACATGTATTCACAGACAGGAGTGCATTGGTGGTGGATTACAACAAAAACAACCAACTCTTGCGGGGTTTCAGGGTGAGAGAGGTAGAAGTTTGGTATCTCTTTACTTCCCTTATCTCTGCTACAGAGGCAAAAGTCTCCTCAACATCGCCTACAAGATCCTATCTGTCGTAATATGTGAACGCCTGAAACCGTTTACCAACAACCTGGTCGGCCCTTATCAGTGTGGTTTTAGGCCAGGAAAGTCCACAACCGATCAGATTTTCACACTTCGGCAGATCCTGGAAAAAACCCAAGAAGTCCAAATCGATACCCACCACCTATTTATCGATTTCAAAGCCTCATACGACAGCATTTATAGAGACGAACTTTACAGAGCCATGTCTAGTTTTGGTATGCCGCCCAAACTCGTCCGTTTGTGTAGGATGACCATGGAGAATTCTCGCTGCACCATCAGGGTCGGAAACGACCTCACCGACACATTTGATACCAAAAAAGGATTTAGGCATGGCGATGCGCTGTCATGTGACTTCTTCAATTTGATTCTTGAGAGGATTGTGCAAAACTCCCGAGCCAACACCAGAGGCACAATTTTCCAAAAATCATTGCAACTACTTGCACACGCCGACGATATTGACATCATTGGTAGGACTCAACGTGATGTCATAGCCACCTTTGCTAGTATAGAGAAGGAAGCGGCAAAAATGGGTTTAGCAGTAAATTAGGGTAAGACTAAGTATATGATGTCAACACGAAAGGACACACAACATCGACGAATTGGACAGAACGTCACCATTGACAGATATAACTTTGAGGTAGTACGGGACTTTGTCTACCTCGGCTTCGCTATTAACTCTGACAACAACATCTCGTCAGAAATCAAACGAAGAATTACTCTTGCCAATCGCTGTTTCTTCGGGCTAAGAAGGCAATTTAGTAGTAAAGCCCTCACTCGAACTACTAAGGAGATCCTATATAAGACCCTGATCATCCCAGTCCTGCTCTACGGCGCTGAAGCATGGACCGTATCAAAAGCGGATGAAGAAGTCCTTGGTCGATTCAAGAGCAAAATTCGTCGAAAAATCTTCGGTCCCGTTTGCGTTGACGGGCTATGGAGACGAAAATTCAACCACGAACTCTACGAGCTGTACAGCGACATATCCCTAGTCAAAAAACTCCGCATTGGACGTTTAAGATGGCTAGGATGTGTAGAACGAATGGACACCAATACTCCGGCTCGCAGAGTCTTCGATTCCCAGCCAGACGTTAGACGCAGTAGAGGAAGACCTCGCCTTAAGTGGCGCGCACAAGTAGAAACCGACCTCAACCAACTTGGAGTGCGTAACTGGAGTGAGCTAAGAACCGGGCTAATTGGAAAGGCATGTTGGTTGAGACCCAGGATCATCAAATTCCATTCGAGGTATGTGTCATCGATAATAAATACTACACAGACGTGACGTCTTCACTTCACTACAATTCGTAAACAAATTCCGCGAAGAATTTGTGTCAGAGGAAATCGGAAGAAGCGAGAAGGCGAATTCGATAGGCGCTGTCTTCGAGACCGTGTATACGGTGAACAATCCTGTTCGCCCAAATCACGATATTGAGGAGAGAGCCTTTCTGAATCACTTTTATCTACGTACCGAACTTCAAGCTTGGCAATCTGAGAATAACGGTTTTACCGTATTCAATGACGAAAACCCTTCAAATGGCATAGTCGCCAGCCTGATGCTGTTCGTGCAAAAAGATGAACTCCTGGACATCTTTGTATCACTGAAGAATAAAAAGTCGGCGGGAGAGGACGGGGTCCAAAACGTCGTGTTGAGACACCTGCCAATAGAGGTAGTCGATATTTTCACCACGCTGTTTAACAATGCACTGAATAATGCACATTATCCGGTGCACTGGAAAACGGCGGTGGTACATCCTATCCCCAAAAAGGACAAGGACAGAACAAACCCTGCAAATCTTCGGTCAATAAGCCTTCTGCCGAATGTAAGCAAGGTATTCGAGAAGATAGTCAATAGGGCTCTGCTTGAGTGGGTCGAGGAAAATAAAATTATCCCGGAAAATCAGTTTGGTTTTCGAGCGAGGCATGACACTATTCATGCCGCGTCGAAACTAGTCTCCGACATCCAATGGAATAAATCCAAAGGACAATGCACAGGGGCCTGTCTGGTTGACTTTGAGAAGGCCTTCGACACCGTATGGTTAGAAGGGCTTTTCTACAAGCTAACCAGACTTGGCATGTGTAAACCCATGCTATATATGATTTATGAAATGCTTATGGGAAAGATGTTCGTCGTCAAATGTGGCAACGTAACTTCGAGTAAAGTCTTTGAAATTAAAAACGGTTTACAACAGGGGGCGGTGAACTCCCCGATATTGTTTAACATTTATACAAGTGATCTTGTAGGTTCCCTTAGTCACGCTATAGTGTATGCAGATGATCTGGTGGCGTACAGATCAGGTCCGAAAATCGGAGTCATCAACATACTTTTGCAGCGTGACTTCGATCACATCAAGGGATATTGCGACGATTGGAAATTGAGGATCAATTTCCAAAAAACCGAAACAATTCTGTTCAGGACCCCAGTGCAGAGGGCATCTTACGATACCAGAAAAAAACTGGAAAAAATTGTGCATCATTGGACAGCATGGACAGCCGTTGGCGCTGAGAACTGAAGTCAAATACATTGGCATCTGGCTTGACAAGTTTCTGTATTTTAATAAAAATGTTAATGTAAATGGAAATTTTCCACCAGACGACAATACATGCATACAATTGTGCTACAGCTGCATAAAAACCACCCTTATGAGTCAGTTGTAAAAGTGCCGTCGCCGAGAACGTATCTCTAACTAAATACATCAAGAAACAGTCCATAATAAATGTAATAATAAACATAACTTTAATTTAAAATCATAAAAGTTGTTTACATTCGTTTTCTTGATTTGAATTTCTAAAAATATAATAAAAGTTTCTTACATTAGTTTTCTTGATCTTGGTGCGTTCTCAATATTAGTTTTCTTGATTTTGGTGCGTTCTCAATATTTTAATTCGGGAAATCAGTGTGTCAGTTAGTGAAAAACATTGAAATGTATATGTATGCTGCTATTTGCACATACATACTGCATAAGCCAATATAATACGATCGTGCGATAGGGGTTGAAATAGCCATACACATACACAGAGTACAGACATATATTGTTCGATGCCAAAGGAAAAAGAAACAAAATACAATTTACGAAGTAGAGAGGAAAGAAGGGTAAGTCAATTGGGTGCGGGTAGTGCAAGTTCGAGTGAAACGGAAAGTGAAGATTCTGCGACGAATAGAACATTGATTGAGTCAACCATGGACGCCGAACAATTAGCTGCAATCGTCAATTCGATCCAGGATCTAAAGTCATCGGTGGAACTTCTTAGAGTAAGCACCGCCGAAAGCCAGAAGGACATCGAGAAACTGAACAAACAGCTACAAGCACCTAATAACGTCAATGACGCCACAGTGGATCCAAATTTACTTACATCCGTCACCGAAGCCCCAATAATGCTTAGAGATGAAACACCTTCGTCAATGGTTACAAATCAAGGCCCAGTGACAACATCCATGGATTCCACCATGAAGCTTTACGATTTGCCGTCATTCTCTGGCAACGCCGAGGATTGGCCACTCTTTTTGGCCAATTTTAAGGACACCACAGAAGCCTTCAAGTATAGCCACCGACAAAATCTTATGCGCTTACACAAGTGTCTAACAGGACCAGCAAAGGAGGCGGTTTCTTCAATGCTTATCTTCCCACAAGACGTCCCAAAAGTCATTGACGAACTGGAATTCCGATTTGGAAGACCTGACTTGCTAGTTCGTTATCAACTCCACAAAGTGCAACAGTTTCCGCCTATCGCCGAGAATAAAATTGAAAATATTCTTTCATTCTCAACAAAAGTTCGCAACGTCGTCGCTTTTCTTACATCAGCCAACTGTCAGCAACACCTTTCAAACCCTACACTTTTAGAGCAACTCGTAACGAAGCTACCGCCAAGCAAACAGTATGAATGGGTTAAACACTCAGTCACGATCAAGCCATATCCTACAGTCGCCGATTTTTCCGATTGGTTGAGTGTTTTATCCAGAATCGTTTGTCTTATGCCAACTTCTTCGAAATGTGTTTCTGTACCACAACCGCCACAACCTCCTCGCCGTGTCATGCATGTGAATGAAAATACACAAGTGAAGCAAGAACCACAACGAACGCATAAGTGTTACGAGTGCAACGGGGATCATTTCATATCTGATTGTAACGTCTTTAATCAGCTAGATGTGCAGGGTCGTTGGCAGAAGGTAAAAAATGAACGCTTGTGTTTTTCGTGTTTACGCAAAGGTCATAATACTGCAAGTTGCCGTTCTAAAAGAGCCTGTGGTGTCCTCGGTTGCCGTCGCAATCATCATAAGAGCCTTCATGATCAGTCATCAGTCGTCAGCTCTTCGGAAGCTTCGGCAAGTGTTCCCAATGATGCCAATCAACAATATTTTGGCTGCCAAATGACACCATCAACAGCTGGTCAACTTTTCAAGATACTGCCGGTTAGCCTATATGGACCAAATGGAAAGATTGAAGCATATGCCATGTTTGACGAGGGTTCAGCCATCTCAGTATTGGAAGAAAGCACAGCAATAGAATTGGGGCTAAAGGGTAAGTCGAAGCCATTAACGCTACAATGGTACGGTCAAAGGGTCACCACAGAACCTTCTTTAGCTGTCGATTTGGAAATAAGAGGCGAGAATGAATCAGTCCGTTATAGAATAAATCACATTCGAACTATTCGTAACCTAAATCTGCCAGTTCAATCGTTTACAAAGACTGATTTTAAGCATTTGGAATTTTTGCCTTTTAACAACTATAAACAAGTCAGACCAGTAATATTACTCGGATTGGATAATGTCCACTTGGGAGTCGCCTCGACCACAGTCCAGTCTAGTATCAAAAATCCATTAGCCGCTAAAACGAAATTGGGATGGGTTGTTTATGGACCATCACATGCAACAGTAACATCACAGCCTCGTTTGCTTCATATTCAAGAAGAACAAGATGAATTGCATAACATGGTCGTAGAATACTTCGCCGCAGACAATTTTGGAATAAACAACTCATCAAAGATGCTGGAGTCTGAAGACAACAAGAAAGCCAGTCGAATTTTGGAAAAAACAACACGCCGAATTGGTTCTAGATTTGAGACTGGTTTACTTTGGAAAGATTTCCCACCTGTATTGCCATGCAGCTTCAAGATGGCCGAAAAACGTCTATTCGGCATAGAAAGAAAGATCAGCCACGATGAAGATTTTGCTGCTAAGTACCGCCGAGAAATGTCTAAATACTTCGAAAAAGGATACGCAAGAAAACTTTCACAGGAGGAAATTCGTGATACCAGTCAGCCAGTTTGGTATCTTCCACATTTCGCCGTACAAACCCCATACAAGCCCGACAAGTTGAGGATAGTGTTCGACGCCGCAGCTACTGTTGATGGAATATCTCTTAATTCAGCTCTACTTAAAGGTCCAGAACAAGCCAAATCTCTTTTGGAAATCCTTTTCAAATTTCGACAAGGCGTAGTAGCAGTAGCTGCCGATATTCGCGAGATGTTCTGTCAGGTTCACATCCGTTCAGAAGATCAACATGCGCAAAGGTTTTTATGGAGAAGTGGAGAGAGGGTGGAACATTTTGCTATGGTTTCCATGATTTTCGGAGCAGTTTGTTCTCCATGTAGTGCCGAGTTCATCAAAAATCGCAACGCGGAAGACTTTCGAAACCAATACCCTGACGCCGCAGCCGCAATTATTAACAAACATTATGTCGACGACTTTGTTGCCAGTTTTCGAAATGAGGATGAAGCCATACGTTTATGCAGCGAAGTAGTAAAAGTCAACGCCGAAGCCAGTTTTACTTTAAGGAATTTCATCTCAAACTCTTTTAGTCTAGAGTCATCTATGAATAAAGATTCAACAACAGGAGTCGATACAGTAAATATGGAACGCCAAGCCCAATCCGAAAAGGTACTCGGAATGTATTGGAACACTACAGCTGATATTTTCCAATTTAAAACAAAATTTCATCGCATTCCCAAGGAGGTATTACAAGGTCAACGTCCACCGACAAAGAGAGAACTTTTGGGAATTGCCATGGCAGTCTACGATCCCTATGGGCTGCTAGCCAACTTCATGCTGTTCTTAAAAGTTCTTGTAGGAGAAACCTGGAAAAGGAAGATTGAATGGAATGAACCCCTGCCTGCAGAAATAAATACAAAATGGATTGCCTGGTGGAAAGAATTCCAGATGATAGACATGTACCAGGTGCCACGCTGCTATTCGCCATATTTATTTGAATCTACCGACATCCAGCTACACATTTTCGTCGACGCCAGTCAAGTTGCATTTGCTGCCGCCGGTTACTTCCGTATTGTCCATGCCTATGGAATCGACGTCGTATTTGTCTCCGGAAAAACACGTAGTGCGCCTCAAAAACTTATGTCAATTCCACGGTTGGAGCTTCAAGCCGCTGTATTGGGCACTCGCATCGGAAAGATTATCACCCGCAACCATGATGTCAACATTTCCCGAGTCATATATTGGTCGGACTCAAGGACTCTTCTGTATTGGATTAACTCATCAAACCGGAAATACAAAGCCTTTGTGGGTCATCGCATTGCCGAGATACTGAACACATCACAGCCGTCCCAATGGTGTTGGACCCCGACAGAGATGAATAGTGCAGATGCTGCTACACGTGCCAACTGGCCTCCAAAGTTAAGAGAGAGTAACATATGGCTCTCTGGCCCTGAATTTTTAAAACTGCCTGAAGATTGTTGGCCTGCCGCAGTAATCAATACGCCGCCTGATCCAATAGAAGAAGAAGAAGTCAAGACATGTCTTATTCTGCAGCCGCAGATAGGTAATTTATTAATAAAATTTACTAATTTTTCTTCTTATTTGAAGCTCAAGAGGACTATGGCATTTGTGCTTCGTGCCGTGGGAAAATTCTTGTACTTAGCTAAACGTAGCTCGCCGTCCACTACAAAGGGTTTACTCACAATATCTGAGATGAACAAAGCTGAACAACTTATATGCCAAATTGTTCAACATGAAACGTATTCAAACGAAATTGCCGCTTTGAAATCATCAAACCCAATTTCAAAACGAAGTACTATTTACAAGCTGAAGCCGTACCTTGACAAGTGTGGCGTTTTGAGGATTCAAGGCCGCATCGACGAAGCCTCTTATCTCCCACTCGATGCAAGACGTCCAATATTGATGCCTCAAAAACACATCGTCTCTGAACTCATCATGCGTCATATCCATGAAAAGCAACATCATCAAAATATAGCTGTTGTTCTGAACGAAGTCCGCCAAAAATTATGGTTTCCGCATGCCCGAGCAGTTTTGAAATACGTCCAACGCAGTTGCAATGAATGCAAAATCGACAGAGCCATTCCAGTGCCACCACTTATGGGTCAGTTACCAACTGATCGTATAACACCGTATGTACGTCCCTTTACATACACCGGAGTGGATCTATTCGGTCCTTTTAACGTTGCAATAGGTCGCCGTCGAGAGAAGAGATGGGCAGTCATATTTACATGCTTGACTGTAAGAGCAGCTCATTTGGAACTTGCCGAAAATCTGTCAACTGACGCCTTCATAATATGCCTACGAAATTTTATCAACCGTAGAGGCACGCCCGTGAGAATCAGAAGTGACAATGGGACCAACTTTATCGGTGCACAAAAAGAACTGGTCAAAGAAGAACAACTATTTGACATTGAACGAATAAATGACGAAGCCACCAGTCGCAACATCGAGTGGATATTTAATTGCCCTTTGAACCCCAGTTCTGGAGGTTGTTGGGAACGCCTCATTAGAATAATTAAATGCTTACTGAAGAAGACGCTTTCAGAAGAAGCCCCAAGAGTAGAGACTTTACGGAGTGTACTAATCGAAGCCGAGAATATCTTAAATTCACGCCCGCTTACGGATATTCCCCTAACAGCAGAAGAAGACGAACCATTGACACCCAACCACTTCCTGCTGGGATGCGTAAATTCCACACAAACGCCGCATCCAGTTGATGAAGCAATTTGATTCAAAAAGCAGTGGAGGATAGCCCAACGTCTTAAAGATCGTCTGTGGAAGAGATGGACCATAGAGTATTTACCGCAACTTCTTCAACGACCGAAATGGAACGACAGTGTCCGGCCTTTGCAAGTCGATGATTTGGTCATCATCTGTGACACCAACCAACCACGAAGCCAATGGAGGAAGGGTCGTGTAATTAAAGTATTTCCCGCCAAAGATGGACAAGTACGTTTTGCGGAAATAAAAACAACCAGCGGAATCATTCGTCGTCCAGCCACTAAGCTCGCAGTCTTGACTGTAAATGGTGAATCCTTTAGGGATTCACGGGGGGAGGAGTGTTAATGTAAATGGAAATTTTCCACCAGACGACAATACATGCATACAATTGTGCTACAGCTGCATAAAAACCACCCTTATGAGTCAGTTGTAAAAGTGCCGTCGCCGAGAACGTATCTCTAACTAAATACATCAAGAAACAGTCCATAATAAATGTAATAATAAACATAACTTTAATTTAAAATCATAAAAGTTGTTTACATTCGTTTTCTTGATTTGAATTTCTAAAAATATAATAAAAGTTTCTTACAAAAAATGTGGATGCTTGTCTGGCTAGGGCTAGGGGGGCTTATGCTCTGACAAGAAGATTGTTTCAAAGCAGTCAACTTGATTCAAGGGTGAAAGTCATTTGCTACATGGTCCTCATAAGGCCGATAATCGCCTACGGTTGTCCTGTGTGGTTCAATATTTCACCATCCTACATGGAAAGGATACGGCTGTTTGAGAGGCGTTGTCTCCGATCCTGCTTAGGATTGTACCGAACGCCGGACTCCGAGTACATAAAATATTATCGCAACGAGGTTCTTGACAATGGGACCCAGCTGAACAGAATCGACAATTTCCTTATTAAGGTGATTCGAAGGCACGCTGCAAGGGCGATGACTAGCGACAACAGCCTGATCTTTGGGGCTTATTACCCCAATGAAACATATATGGAGAGTACGCTCGTGTCGGGCTTTATTCCACCAGAGGCGTTTATTTATATCGATTCGTTAGGTTGGACAGGAACGGTATCCCGGTTTTATACCACCGCTACCGTGACGCGCGTGACAAGCGGCTAATCCGCGACGGGTATGTCGACAATGCTCCGGAGCTCCTCCGCTTTAGCACTTCGGTATCGGATCGCGATAGGACCGATGCTGAAAGGCAGAGTATGGAATTTTGGTGGCTACATGAGGGAAGTGATTCTGCACTTCCTCCTGACTTTGCGGACTTTTAGTCCACTCCTTAATTGTAAGATAAATAAAATTTAGAAACGAGGTCTGGGGCGGGGCATGTGCACCATATTGGCGTACAATATGGTGGAATACATGCAGCCTGGGGGCCAAAAGTCTCGATCGGGATGGTGACCCCTTGGGGCATTTGCAACGAGTGCTCGCCACCCCGATTATAATTAAGTTAGGTGTTAGTAGTTTTAAGTAGTCTTAAGTTAGTTTTAATCTAGTTTAAGCTTTTTTATATAAAACAAAAAATGTTACTGATCAAAGTTTTTTAAATTTTCTTTGAACAAAACAAAATGATCTACATAATAAAATAAAATAAAAATGACTAAAGCTGAAAAGCAAATAAAAAAGTTAATTTAAGCTTAGAGCGCCCGCTTAGGACCTATAAGTTAGTATAAGAAAAAATGTTCATTATAAGTTAGATTTAGTCATTTTTGTCTAGTTTTAAGTTAGTATTTTAAGATAATAGAAAATGAATTTAAAAAGTAAAGTAAAAAAAATCGGAAGAAGAATCGCACTTAGTTGTCAAAAATTGCACGAAAAATGCACATGAACTCACTTCAACGCAATTCGCGTTGAATATTTCGGAGAAATATTCCGAACAGCTTTTCGGAAGAATACCCCAAAGCAAGAATCCTCCGAATCATACAAAATCGGAGAATAAAGCCAAAATAATGGTCTCCTCGTCGTTGGAATCCATGTTGCAATCTGGTTAATGTTTGGAAAAGTTTATATGAGCAGGTTCCAAACTGAAAGTAGCATCGAATATCCTCTAGAGTTGGAGAGACTGCTCGCTGTTGGTCATTCCATTGAATTTGTCGTCGCATCGCATATCCTCCAGAGTTGGAGAGACTGCTGTTGGTCATTCCATTGTACTTGTTGTCTTTTAATTAAAAAAAACGGGTATGCCGCTAAAAAAAACTCCCTATATAAGGGAGTGCCTGTGAAATACCACTGGCCCATAGTTACTCAGCAGATTTGTAAACCACTCTTGTAGATCGGCCTTGCGCAGCAATGTATTTCCTTCCCACTTCTATGAGATTGAACGTCCTTCGGAAGTAATCTCCCTGCATTTCGTGCTTGTAATAATTTTTTTAATATTCACATGATACTCAACGAATTTTCCACTCATTATATTGAAATAATCATTGGCTTACCATTTAATTAAAAATAATAACTAAATAATTAAAAACGCGAACGAAAATTGCAGCGCAAAAATCTCAGATATGAATTACAAAAAAAAACAGAAAAATGACTGCATCTTGTTGAAAGAAATTAACACAGCGTCTGATGCGTGTTATGTACAGTGTACACGTATAATAAATAACCGCAATGTATGCACATAATTTATGGTTGTATTGTTGTAAAAATTTATGTTGTAGCACCTGCGTCCTGCGGTCATATGTGCTATCATCACAGAATACCTTTGCCTTCAGCCAGTTCATTCTAAAGTCTCAGTGTGGATTTGAATAAGAAAAAAACCGTGTTCTCATATTTGATGAATCTCAATAATTTGCGATGGATGTCAGCAAATGCCACGAAAAACCCTGACGAAGTAGATATAATAGAGCAGTTGAATGTCTGTGAATGCTCTGATGCATTTGGGAGTCCGACGTGCTTCATAATTTGCGTTTACAAATTCCATTATACTCTACGCAGTTGCTTTGGATTCAGCTTTGCATTATCAAAAACTTTTATTGTATCTAGATATTTATTTTATCAATGGTGGTTTCGGAAACGAACATTTTACCCAGAGGTCGGAGGTGTTTTGACGCGTTGGGTGTGCTCTGTTTTTGAATTGAGGCGAAAGGATCCTATTCGATTTAGTCCATCGCACGCGCGATCGCTTGATCCGTAATCCAGAGGTTTGTTCTCCCTTGTCGTCTCGAGCATGATGGCTGTGTTTCAAAGATTTGGTAGGCTGGAGCATCCCTGTTAATTCACTCTGTGTGGCCGATGTGTTTTACTACATCCTCCATTCGCCTTCCACGCCTACAGGACCAAAGACGAAGAATTTTTCAATCGAAAGCAACTAAAGTTTTCTCCGCTTCCTTCTGTTGACCACCAGCACTCGGGGTCGTAAAGTAAAACTGGTAGGTAAGGTCCAGTAAAGCAAGCATTTGGACTTTCGAGTGAGGATCGTTGACGCCATTTGTTGAACTAAACCGAAGTAGCATCGGTATTGAAGAAAAAATCTCCATCGTATCTCATCTTAGGTGTCATTCGTGGGGTTCATGTTGACTCCGAGGTCGATGAATTCTTCAAGTTCCTCAGAGTACTGTTAATGATTGCAATGATAGCACGATGACAATGATTTCGATATCGTCTACGTATCCTAGAAGCTACATGGATTTGTGGCGCGATGGTTAGTGCAATGAACTGTCGCGCAGAAGGGCTGGGTATGATTCAAGCCTTAGCAACACTTAAATGATTTTTCACTGGTCCTCCTCTCTTGATGATCTGACAAATCATCCAAATCATCAAGAAAAGCTTATCTCAACTTAGCCGTTCGGAGTCGACTGCAAGAAGTACACACGCACACATGAATGGTTGTGAGAAAGCTCGGTCCTTGGTACCAACGAGCCTGTCCCGTCATAGTGAAAGAAGTACACAAGCTCACATGATTGGTTGTGAGAAAGCTCGGTCCTAGGTACTAACGAGCTTGTTACGCCAAAAATTCGTATTTTATTAAGTCCCTTCAGTATTTACTCCAGCCCTACACACAGGTGCCGCAAAAGTAATCCTCCTATCAGAAAATGCTATAAATTTTGCGATTGGCCCCTAATGTCAGTTCTGTTTTGACATTTGTGTAGTAAACACATGCGAAATACACGTTAATAAACAATGTTACGCTACACTGCTCCAGAACGCGGAATATTGGTGACTATTTATTTGAGCAATAATCGGTCGGTGACTTTGGCACAACGTGAATTTTGTCGCAGATTTCCTAGCCGTCCAACGCCTACTGGTGAAACACTGCGACGTTTAGCCGCTTGCCTCAAAGAGACTGGCACAACACGAGATGCTGCCAGGCGTGGCAGACCCCGGAGTAGCCGTTCTGCAGAGAATATTGCTGCTGTAGCCGAAGATGTCATGGAAGCGCCGTCGACATCGACCAGACGACGTGCCACGCAAATGGGTATCAGTCGACGGTCTTTACAGCGAATTTAGGTACAAGATTTGAAGATATTTCCGTACAAATTCCAGACGGTGCATCAGCTGTTAACTGCTGACCGCCAATCGCGTCTAACATACGCTCAAGCCATCCTGAATCACCACCAAGAGGAAGATGATTTTTCATCAAAAATAATCATGAGTGATGAGGCCCATTTCCATCTTAGCGGGTACGTAAATAAGCAAAATTTACGCTTCTGGGGCACTGAAAATCCGCGTGTAACCCACAAAGAGCCATTACACCCGCTCAAAGTCACTGTATGGTGTGCTGTTTTCGCTGGAGGAGTCATCGGACCTTTTTTCTTCGAAGACGTCGCGGGCCAAACGGTTACTGTGAATGGTGAGCGCTACAGAGCAATGATCAACGAGTTCTTTTTGCCGCAACTTGATGAATTGGGATTGGAAAACATGTGGTTCCAACAGGACGGTGCAACGGCACACACTGCACGTGCCACAACCGATATGCTGAAGGATGCATTTACCGGGCGCCTAATCTCCCGTTTTGGCGATTTGCACTGGCCAGCAAGATCGCCTGATTTGACCGCTTCTTCTTTTTTTGTGGGGCTTGTTGAAGTCGCGGGTTTATGTCAACAAGCCTCAGACTCTGGCAGCTCTTAAAGACAATATCCGTTAAGAATGTGAGGACCTATCGCCGGAAGTTTTGGCCAAAGTGATGGAAAATGCCATAAAACGGGCTCAAATGACAATCAACTGTGGCGGCGGCCATTTACATGACATCATATTCTCGACTTGATGTAAAAAAAATTAAAAGACCAAATAAAAATAATCCACAAGAAGAATCAAAGTTTTTCATTTTTTTTTAAATTACAGCCAAAAAACATCGGAAGGTTATTTTTGCGCCACCTTGTATATACCCCAGTCCGAGATTGAAGAAATCGCATGATAACACATCTCCTTGTTGGAATCCGGTTCATGTTTGCAAAACTTCAGATGAACAGATTTCAAACTAAACGTCGTGTCCTCCAGTGTTAGGCGACACAACTGCAACCGTTTTGTTGGTATCCCCGGAACTCCACCATCGCTTTGTAAACCACTAGGCGATGGATGGCTATCATACCCGGCTTTGAAGTCGATGGACATATGGAGTGTTTCGACATAAACTTGGTTGGCCTTTTTTTCAGGATTCACCTGAGTGTGATAATTTGATCTATAGTTGATCTGGCGTGTTCCAGAAATTCTTAAGATTTTCCCATAGTACGTTGGATATGATATCCATCGAGATATCCGTTCGGAAGAAAATTTTCAAACAAATCGGAGAAATTTCTGCCTAGGCATCCGTTCTGATAAGCTTTTCGGACAAATCTTCCGACAAAATGTAACGCATATGATCGCGCATCGTTGATATGCGTTGAGTCAACAATGTTCGACAGCTATGCATTGAATGTCCTCCGATGTTGTCCTGCGAAGAATTGCTGCGGAATCAATCGAACGCGATTGTATGCGTTTTTATTTTACTCCGCAAAGGATACCTCGAAAGAAAATTGAGTTCCTATTGGAACTGACTTTCGTTTCGGAAATTGTTCCCAAAGGATACCTCGATTGGGGTGACTATCTCGGTGGTTGGTGAAAGGCATGCGATCGCCTTTTTTGTAGATGGGTCATATGGAGCTAACATTCCACTCATCGGGCATGCTCTCATCCATCCAGAACTTGTTGATGGTTTGGTGCATGCACACTTCTAAAGCAACACTTCCGTATTTAAAGAGTTAGGCTGCCTGCATTGTTATCCTTCAGTTTTTTTTGTGGCTGCACTTCTTTAACACTGGGAGAGATCGATACCTCTTCGTTGACTGTGGGTGGATTTCTTGCCCTTTCATTATGCTTAGTAAGCAGCTGCTGGAAAAGCTGGCTGAATACATCTACAATACCCTGCGCTTCAGTGACGAGGTTGCCATTGTTATTCCGTACAGCCCGTGTTTGAAGCTATAGCTGCTTTCTTGGCTTTCTTGTAGGATGTTCTTCTTGTCGCGAGACTCTTCGATTTTCCTCACCTGGGATGCTGAGTGTTCTTTTATTTTTCCTACTAGGGATTTTCTTTTCTTCCCCTCTTCTGGTTCGACAGTCTTCCCGTCGACGCGTGTTTGGCGTTGTAACGCCTTGATATGGGCTTCTTCTGTCATTTCTTTTTTGTGCTTGCAAATATAATCATACCACGGAAATCTTTTTGGGGGTAGCTTGTAGCCAATGTTGGTTTGGACTACTTCTCAGACGTTATTATATCCACTGAGTATTGATATTGGTGGAGTATGAGGGCACAGCGGAGAGTCTCTCACTTCCTTGTAGACTCTGACAATCTTCGGCGCACTAAGGTTACCAACGTGAAGTCTATTTTTTTGCACCATTTGTAGCTTTATTGGACAGTCCGGTTCTAAATATGGCTGCGACGAAAAAATGGTCAGAATCGACGTTTGCACCTCTGAATGTGTGTAACATACAGGATCAGGATGTTGGATCTATGAGCACCTGGTCGATGGTCGATCATCAGATTGCTATGTGGATTCGAAGTCGTGGCTGTTGATTAAATGCTGTTGCGAAGTCTGTTAGTAGGAAGCCATTATCCGTAATCGCTTCGTGGAGGCTGTGCTTGTCAACTAATCCGCCGAAAATGTTTTACTACCGATTTTCGCATTGAAGCCCACTAATACGATTTTTACCTTGAATTCCGGACATATTTTGTAGGCTTCGTCCAGGAGTTCATAAAAATCCTCCTTGATAGGGTTTTCAGTCTCATCGGTAGGGGCGTGTGCAAGTTTAAGGCTGATGTTGCAAAACGTTGCTCTGATGCGGATCACAGCCAGGCGAACACTAACCGGCTTAAAGTCGATTATATTTGCCTTTAGTCGGCTCCGCATAAGGAATCCGCATCTATGTACAGCCTTGGGTGACAGCTGTAATAAATGTCGCATATTTTTCGTTTTGTATTCTTGATTCTGTCCAACGTATTTCCTGAATCGCGGTAGTGTCCGCCAACCTTGGGTACAGCGTGCGTACGTTCCAGATTCGTACTCGTCAGTCGTTGTCCGCCGTCATCCTGGGTTTGTTTGGTATTTGAGGGGATCCGTTATCCGTGGATGTTGTCTCTGCCATACACAGTTTGTCAAGAAACACTTTACACACTGAAAATTAACATAGTTTTTTGACTTTAGATATGAAAATAATAGCCTTTGATTCACAATTATCAAAATTTTTTAATGAATAACGATTAAGTGATTAATTATAAAGTAATTTGGAAAAAAATAACAAAACTATAAATATGTAACATAAAAAACAACAAAAACAAAGATTACTCATTTTTGATACTGTCAAGATACTCTTTACACATTTCGTTTTCGAATTCTGTTTTGATCTCTTTCTTAGAAAAAACGGTGTTTTACCGTTAACTATGCCTTTTGCGTAGCTTAATGCTGCGATTTTTTTTTTGCATTGCTTTTAATTTGGTTGTGAAATTTTGACCTGTGTACAATGTACATCCTAAGAGTAATTTAGTTAAATTTTAAAATGCCTGGCAAAGGGTTAAGCTATGACGTTGTGCAATTGATTTACTATTATCACCAGTTGGGCAAATCTGTTGCGGACTTGGTAGAAATGTGTTCCGTATCAAGGAAAACAATTTACAATGTCCTAAGTCGCGCGAAAAACGAAGGGACACTTGAAACAAAAAGTGGAGGTGGCCGTAAAAGGAAGATTGGCAAACGGACCGCCTAAACATTACCCAAAATCCGCAAATATCGGTTAGGACTCTTGCCAAGGAGCTTGAAGAAGAATGTGACTTGGTTGTGTCACATGAAACAGTACGCCAGGCAATTCTACGGCATAAGAACTCTTCAAGAGTTGCAAGAAAGAAACCAATGCATTCGCCGGTCAATGTGGAAAAGCGCTTCACTTGTTGTAAACATGATCACTCAGCCGGAAGAATATTGGGATGACGTCATATTTTGCGACGAGATAAAAATGATGCTATACTACAATGACGGTCCACCCAGAATATGGCGCAAGCAATTAACTGCTTTAGTAAACCGAAACGTCATTCCGACTGTAAAGTTTGGGAAACTTTCGGTTATGAATTAGGGGTGCATCTCTAGCAGAGGAGTCGGAAATCTAGCATCAGTACATCCAAATTTTAAAAACAAATTTAAAAAGCAGTGCGGCAAAATTTGGGTTCATTACGGACAATGAAACAAAACTTAAATTTTATCGGGACAATGATCCCAAACATAAGGAGTTAAATGTGCGGACTTGGTTGCTTTATAACTGTGGCAATGTCATCGAAACACCACCCCAGAGTCCCGATCTTAACCCCATTGATAATTTGTGGGCCCACTTGAAGAAACAAATGGGGAAAAGGGAGTCAAAAAACCGCATTCAACTGAAAGCAATTATACTGGAAGAATGGTAAAAGATCCCCCTTGAGTATGACCTACCAAAGTTGATCCATTCTATGAAAAAACGGCTCCAACATGTAGTCAATGCGAACGTACCTTATTTTGTTTGTTTGTAATGAAAAGGAGATTATACCGCGGAATCAATTTGGGTTCAAAAGAAATCACTCGACAGTGCATGCTATTACGAAACTGATTTCGGGTGTTAACTGGAATCTTAACTCCAAATGATGCACAGCTGCCTACCTTGTAGATATCGAAAAGGCCTTTGGGACGGTTTGGATCGACAGATTAATTTATAAACCATTTCGATATGAATCCATGATACACGGAAAGAACTTTGTCGTAACAGATAGAAAATACTCGACAGCTGAAGTTTTTAAGGTCCCTAATGGCCTCAACTACAAAGAAAGTTTGATTGGTTTCAACTTTTCAGCTCCGAATGGAAGCATAAAATCAATTATACGAAACGTCAAACCATACTGTTTCGCACCCCAATAAGACGCGGTAATTCCGATTTTAGACGCAACTGGGGAAACCTTAAAATAAAGAGTTCAAATGGTCTAAATCGAGTCCGAGTCGAAGACCGTTATGAAATATTTAGGTGTTCATTTGGACAAGTGTTTCTATTAGACAAAGCAATAGCGGTATTCATGTCACTAAAAAGTCTTTTTTTATTCCAACTATCTAAGATCCGTAGACCAGTTGTCTACAATTAGTAAACATTCCTAAGACATGGACGGAAGTAGGTGTTGTATGATCCCCAAAGCAGGAAAGAGCTCTCACATAATTTGGAGGGATCTCCGTGCGATCAGTCGATCTTCTTTTCTTCTTAAAACCTTGAAAAGATTTATTGATCTTCACCTCCGTGCTAGTATAGAACCGACTCCACTCTCATACTCTCAACATGCATATTGCAAGGGGAAGTCGATTGAGACAGCGCTTTAAGGTGCCGTCACACCATGCAAGGAAAGTGCTCGCAGCAAGTTTTCCAAAAAAATATTTTTTTTTAAATCTGTGCAAGTGCTTGCAGTGAGCAGTTACACCATGCAAGGAAAATGCTTGCCGCAAGTGATACTTCTCCGATTGCTGTGATTTTTGGACGAGTTTTGATTTGCCATTTTCAGTTCGGCTTCCTTTCTTATTGATGCAAAATGGAAAGTGGGGAGGTTGTGAAGATTTTTATTGTGTTTGAAGAAGTAGCACACAAATGTTCAAAAGGCATAAAAATACATATTAGAAGGTTACAATATATCTACTGTGCTAATCAATCGTTGAATACCCTATCCCATTTCATCCTTTAATTAACCATCCGCGAAAATTGGGCGTGTCACCACATCTTGTTCAGAAAGATTATTTTAATCTCTTATGATTCTTAAAAAAACGACGTTTTTCTATGGGATATGTTTTACAAAGGGTTTTTTAGGGTAACGCCCCCCAAAATTGGATGTGTGTTAAAATGGACGAAATGTTGATGGTATTACTCTCGAAATGTTTTCATCAAAAGTTTTTTTCAACTTTTCAAACATTCCATCTACTTTTCACGGCAAAGCAGGCGCGACCTTCGAACTGTTGCTACAAGTGATTTGCTTGAAAGCAATGGCTTGCATGAACTAGTCACACCATACAAGCCTCCGTATTGCAAGCGTTTGCTTGCAAGCATATCACTTAAGCAAGCGCTTGCATACAAGGACTGCAAGTTGTGCTTGAAGCAAGGATTTTACTTGCTGCGAGCACTTTCCCTGCATGGTGTGTCGGCACCTTTACTATCTCGTAAGCAAAAACGAAAACTCACTAAGAGCAAATGGTTGCTTTTCTTGATATAAAGGGTTTTTTTTAGAGGTATAGAACTTAAGTTGGCAACACTATTTTAAATGGCGGCATTTTGTCAGCTGTCAATTAATTTCTTTTTGTTTTCTTCCAAATTGTGAAAATTTATGTTGAAAATCATGGTTCTGTTCGAAATACGTATCGCGCACTACGTCCTTATGATCAACATAATCGTTCATCAGAGCAATTAATTCGATTAAGTATGGAACGTTTTCGCATCACGTTTACTCTTAATGATAATACGCATCCACAGAGACGTCGTACAGTGAGTACAGAAGAAGTCATTGCTGCTGCTGACTGTAGCGTAAAGGAAGACCAGAATCAGTCTATCCGCCATCGTGCACAGGAATTGGATATGTGTCCATCCACTTTATGGAAGATTTTGCGGAAAGATCTTGGTTTGAGTGCTTACAAAATCCAACTCGTGCAAGAATTAAAGCCACAGGATCACCTAGCAAGGCATAGATTCGGTGAATGGGCTCAAGATTTTTTTTAGCAATGAAGCACACTTTCAGGTTGAATAGATACGTCACTAAACAAAACTGCCGTATTTGGAGTCATGATAATCCTCAAATGTATGTTGAGACACCGTTACATCCATAAAAACAGACTGTTTGGTGTGCTTTATGGGTTGGTGGAATAATTGGTCCGTACTTCTTTAAAAACCATGCTGGCCAGAATGTTAAACTCAATGATGACCGCTATAGAGCCATGATTACTGACTTTTTCCATCATCAATTGAACAACCATGATGCGTGCAGGAGCTGTGGTTTCAACAAGACGGCGCAATATGTCACAAAGCTCGTGCCAAAATTGATTTGTTAAAGGAAACGTTAGGTGAGCGCATAATTTCGCGTTTTGGTTCCTTGCATTGGCCTCCAAGATCGTGCGATTTAACGCCGCTTGACTACTTTCTGTGGGGATAAGTCGGTAGTATAAGCCGATAAACCCAAAACGATTGACTTAGAGGACAACATTCGCCGCATTATTGCCGATATACGGCCAAAAATGTTGGAAAAAGACATCAAAAATTGGACCTCCAGATTAGACTACGTCCGAGTCAGCCGTGGCGGTCAAATGCCTCAAATCGTATTTGAATTATAATCAGCTCTATTGAGGTATCCGTCGGAGCGGACAATTTTCCGCAACACATACTTCGTCGGAGGTTCAAATTTCATTCGAGGTATGTGTCAAAATTCTACACAGATGCGACGGCTCTACTTCACTACAATTCGTAAATTTCCGCGACGGATTTGTGTCGGAGGAAATAGGAAAAAGAATTCCACTAAGCTGTCAAAAATTGAACTAAAAATGCTCCTAAACGCACTTCAATGCAATTTTTCGGAATGCGTTACAAAATGTCGGAGAAATATTCCAGCTTTTCGGACGAATACCTTGAAGCAAAAATCCTTCGAATCGTACAAAATCGATAAATTTTTCGCTCCGAAGGATACCTCGATAAGGCTGAATGTCAGAAGATTATCTTTCGAATAAAATAAATTTAAAAAAAAATGTATTCCAATTTATTCCATTTCAAAGCTCTATACCTCCAAAAACACCCTTAGAATGAGCTTTTAACAATGTCAAGGCAGAAGCAATCACTAAGGCACTTTCGGCTTCAAATGTTGATGATTCGTTGGGAGTGTTCATAAATCAGCTACTCACAGGCAGGTCTATTAACACAAATCTTGGCGTCTCATCCGCACTTAGATCGGTTAGCTGTGGCAGTGGCACCCCATAAGGGGGCGTCCTGTCTCCTCTTCTCTGAAATATAGTGTCCAACGAGCTACTAGTATTTCTAGAAAGAGAAGGATATAAAGTGATTGCTTACGCGGATAACGTGGCAATAGCTGTATCAGGGAAATATTACAAAATGGTCTCTCTGTACTCTATAAATGGGCCGCCATAATGTGGTCTCGGCGCAAACCCTCAAAAACCAGAATTGGTTCTTTTCAGCAGGAAATACAAAGTCCAACACAGTGACCCTCCCAAACTTAATGGCGTCAGTCTCAAGTTCGCAGAATCAGCCAAATATCTGGGTCTGGTTATGGATAAGAAATTGAACTGGAAAGCCAACATCCAACTTACTTACTTACTTAAGTGACGCTACAGTCCGTGATGAACCTAGGCCTCAACCAACATGCCTCTCCAATTAGCCCGGTCCTTAGCTAACTGCCTCCAGTTGCGCACTCCAAGTTGGTTGAGGTCGGTTTCTTCTTGTGCGCGCCACTTAAGGCAAGGTGTTCCTCTACTGCGTCCGACGTCTGGCTGGGAATCGAAGACTCTGCGAGCCGGAGTATTGGTGTCCATTCGTTCTACATGTCCTAGCCATCTTAAATGTCCCATGCGGAGTTTTTTGATCAGGGTTATGTCGCTGTATAGCTCGTATAGTTCGTGGTTGAATCTTCGTCTCTATAGCCCGTCAAAACAAACGGGACCGAAGATTTTTCGAAGAATTTTTCTCTCGAATCGACTATGGATTTCTTCATCCGCTTTTGATACGGTCCATGCTTCAGCACCATAGAGCAGGACTGGGATAATCAGGGTTATATAGGATCTCCTTAGTAGTTCGAGTGAGGGCTTTACTACTAAATTGCCTTCTTAGCCCGAGGAAACAGCGATTGGCAAGAGTAATTCTTTGTTTGATTTCTGACGAGATGTTGTTGTCAGAGTTAATAGCCAACATCCAATAACGCTTTAAAAAAGCCACCGTAGCCTGTAAAAAGACAATCGGAAAGAAATGGGGTATGCAACCAAATATCTCTTTCTGGCTTTACGTGTCTATCATTAGACCCATACTCCTGTATGGTGTCTCAGTCTGGTAGAAACAGCCTATAACCGCAACATTCTAAGCAAATTTCAAAGATCAGCTTGCATATGCATTAGCGGAGCTCTTAGAACAACCCCCTCCGCTGACCTAGATGCTATCCTAGATCTAGTACCCCTAGATATCTACGGCAAACAGACCGCAGCTTGTGCAGCTGTGGGCCTGAGAGGCTCGTCATAATGGACACTCACGCAAGGTGAACACACAAAGAATCTGAATCACCTTAATATTACAGAAAAAAACGACCACATCACCGCCCGACTCAGTTTTTTGCATAAATTCAGGACAACCATTCCCGCAGTCGCCTTGAATGGGAATCGGATACGATCGGAACCATAATAACTCGATTCACATCTACGCGGATGGGTCTGAAAGAGAATCTGGAGTGGGTTTTCTCCTAGATGCTTAATCTAAGCATATCCTTTCGCCTCTCCGATCATTGTATCATTTTCCAGGAGGAAATCATGGCAATCAAAGAGGCCTTGTCTTGGCTGAAAAGGAATGTAATATCCACGAAGTATATCATATCTTCAGCGACAACCAAGCGGCAATCAAATCCCTGGAAGCCGTCTCGTTCAATTTGAAATCAGCCCACGAAGCCTAATATCTCTTAACGAGCCACAGAGACATACCAGGGAATTGCAAGGCAGGTGCGAGCTTGACAGACAGGGCATATGTACCCTTGATATTCTACTGCCAGTAGATATGTTCGGTATGCCCCCTGCTGCTAACCCACCAAACTGCCTAAACGGCTTAAAGTGGTATACGGATGGTTCTAAAATGGACTCAGGGGTAGGAGCTGGCATACATGGACCAAATAAAAACATCTCAATACCTATGGGAAAAAACCCTAGTGTATTACAAGCTGAGCTCCATGCCATAAAAGAATGCGCAAACCTAATACACAACTCTTGTATTAAAGGCGCAAACATCCATATATTCACGGACAGTCAAGCAGCTATAAAAGCCCTTAGCTCACACATCATTGACTCCAAATCAGTACTACACTGCTTCAACTCCCTCCAAACACTCAGTTCCAGGAACAAAACCAGACTATGGTGGGTCCCCGGACATAAGGGAATTGAAGGTAACGAAAAAGCTGATGAACTAGCCAGAAAAGGTTCGGAAACCCCCTTCATTGGACCAGAACCCTTCTGTGCAATCCCCAAATCAGCCATAAATCTGGTCATAAAAAACTGGGAACAAAACAGATGTGTTTCATACTGGGGAAACATCCCAGGCCTAAGACAGGCCAAAAGAGCTATTTAGCCCTTCAAATCAGATGCCAATAAGATACTTAATCTTCGCAGGCACGATATCAAAAACTTAGTAGGCTACCTAACTGGTCATCACGGTCTGCGATATCATTTAAACAAAATGCGTCTAGTCGACTCACCTGAGTGCAGACTATGTCTAGAAGAAGACGAAACAGCCGAGCATATCATATGTGAACGCCCGGCCCTTTACGGTATGAGAAGGGAATCTTTCTTCAGGGAATTTTTAAGTCCCGAAGAACTGAGGAAATCTTCGGCTGAAAGTATTATCAGCTACATTAGGAAAGTAGAAGCCCTACTAACCTAAACAACATCTGACGGCAAGCACAATTGATCTTTTAGGTCGATGTGTATATTACTGCTTAGGCAGGTCAGAATTAAACAAAAACTGCCCCTTGCTATATGAAAATTACAGATCAACTAAATGCGATCAAAAAAGCAAACCGCAGATGGATAAAGGGCACAACGTGTCAAATATCCAGGCAATTCTGGCGAAACTATAACCAGAAGCGCTCCATCTGCTTGACAATGCTGAACAGATCAAACATCAGCACCATAATCGGTGTCCTTACAGGACTAGGCCTACACGCAAAAAGACTACTCCTCTTTAGCAATGACTTCTTTAGAAGCTGCTGGGACGAAGAAGAGGTGCTCTTGTCCAGCTCTCTCCGACAAAAGAAAACTCCATCTGAGAAACGTATTCTTTGATAATCTAGGTGAGCTGGCTAATATCAATGACAGAATGGTTCAATTAGGCGAACGAATTTAGGGAAAGTCCAGAGATTAATGTGGTACCACAACGGATCTTTATGGTCCTCTATGGTCCACTACAACATAACCTAACCCAAGATCCGATGTGAAGATCATTGAGATCTTCGTTTGTCCAATTCCGATGCAAGTCCAGTGTGGTGGAACATTGACCAATCGTATATGGAAAAACTCCAAGTTTTCTAGGGCAAATGTCTCAGAGCCTGTATGCAGATGTATAGATGTTCTCATTGCTCAAAATGGTCGATTGACCGACAGACCTTTATCTATGAATCCATGAATCCGAAACACAGCCAGTATATTAAAATTGATTTGCCCCTCTATGGTATAAATTAGAGGGCATAAAACCACCTCCAACCTGTCCATAGCCATGGTGACATTAAAAACTGTCACCTGATGACATATCACAACCGGATTAGAGAGAACTAACAAACGACGCAGTATTACAATAAGCAAATCCATTAAAAATTCTAATTCCCCCTCGTGGTCGGTCACGTGCCTCTAACCCACCCTACTCGAGCCTCATCACTAATTCATTGCAATTAAGGAATTTATAAATATTAACCGCTTTCTTTTGTTTTTAAGTCCATGTGTCCGAGCGCATTACCCACGACTGAGATGAAGTTGTGCGCGCGCGCACCACCACCATCACCACCACCTGCTTTACGGATTCATCACTCGCACTAGGATTGCTTTGGTACACTCGTTTGTTGCAGCGGCTACTGTTGCTACTGACGACCACGTACGCTCTTTAGTCGGTAGCATTTTATGTTAGTGGTAGCCTGATAACCTTATCACTTGCACTCCGCACGGTCCGCCTCTGTTGTCGGCCTCCTCTGCTGGGGGCTAATGTATGCGCGCACATGCAAGGAACGCGCAGTTGCCTGTGCCCGTCTTATCTTAATTGCTACTGGCCTCAACGAAATGTTAAAGATGTTCGGGAATGCTTATTAGCACAGTGATGACCACCGTGACACTCCAGCTTTGTGGTCTGTGTCGTCTACCTGGGTGGTGGTTTTGATCGACAAATATGTAGTTCAGTCCTTTTAACGTGGTGAGCTGGCACTATTTCGCGAATTATTGCCAAGCGAAACTGTAATGCGAACCAGTTGGCTGGGATTGAAATTGGAATTGTGATTGGGATTGGGATTGGGATCAGGAAATCAGCGCTCACTCTTCTTTGGAAATCGTTTGCGGTACGGTATATGGAGCTGGAACTGATACAGAAGTGGCTTTCTTTTGTGTGGCAAGAACGGCATGGAGCGCATGTATTTAATTGACGCTGGATAGCTGTAAATCTCGTGAGAAAATTCGGTGCAGTCCATCTGCATAGGGGGAAGTAGGAAACTGCACCAATTTCCTAGTTACTTTGCATTCGATATGAGTACGTGTAGGTATGTGCTGATGGTGTGCGAGGCTCCTCAGCTGAACGGTAAGTAGTTTATATTGCATGTGGTCGGGAAATAGGACAGAATTGTCTGATTGGCGGCCATGAAAAGTTGAAATTATTTTATGAACATGGAATTCCGCAGCAGGAAGGTTTTTCTGTTGAAAACCAAGCGAGAAAACTATATTTGCATAAATTGTTTTGGCTTCAAAGCCATGCCGCCACTGCCGCAGTAGATGAGCATTAATTCAAATGAGAGGAAGCAACAGCCAGCGGCCATCATCCATTTTGAATTCACCTCAAGATGTGGTAAAACATTGGATTACAACTTTTGAAATATTTTGAATCAACTGTTAGGTTTCGTATGAGTACTTGTTGAGATCATCTTTAGTGGGAAATTTATGTCGTGTAACTGTTTTTCATAAAACGCAGCTCCTGCAATTTTAAGATTTATGGGAACGAAGAGCAGGTTAAGTTGGATGAGTGTCAAAGTACGGCAATTGTTAGGTTAGATTAGAGTGGGTACCAGTGGTTCGGTAGGATTAGACTAATCTTGGTCCATTGTATTACCACGTGGATATTGGGGGTTTCACCTATCCCTTTCTGTAGTAGTAGGTGGGCTCTATACCAGGTGCATCCTCGGGTGGTTAAAGTTAGATGAATGCACGAAAATATTCTTAGGTTAGGCTAGATCAAAGTTACTGGCAGTGGTTGTTTGGTATAATTGGACTAGAGTTCATCCATTGTGCTTCCACTTTGATCTTCTGAGTTTCCTCAATCTATAAATGGGGGTGGGTTTTCTACTATGCACGTTCTCAGGTCCTATGACATAAATCTGCTGGACAATTAGAGGATTTTAATGAAATTGGACGAAGCTTGCCATGTAAATGGGGGTGGGTTTTCTACTATGCACGTTCTCAGGTCCTATGACATAAATCTGCTGGACAATTAGAGGATTTTAATGAAATTGGACGAAGCTTGCCATGTACATTGGGCCATCGGTCATTTATCTCGGTTAATAGTTGTACTGGTTAAGCTAATATATTGCAGGCTTCGGGTAAGAAGCCCATCTAGACGTAGCTTTCATGGTGGCGAAGCTTCACTGCAAGCTTTGTTCTCGTTCTACAGGAGACAGAACACAGTGAGACTTGCCAGGTAGGTTAGGTTAGGTTGGTGGGTGGATGAGGCAGACGGTGTGCGTCTTCCCTCATCGCACTCAGGTCAATATAGACCCATTGTGATGCCCGTTGGGGGTCCACTTGTGTGGTTTGTTCATTCATTGTCCCGTTACTGTCCATTGTTGTTAGCCTCTTTCCAGCCATCCAGATGTTGTTGCAAACCTGAAAAGATTAGGGAGAGGGATTTCGGATAGATCCGTGAGGTCATGGAAAAAGTATTTTCCTAAGGTTCTCATTCTTAATTGGCTGAGGCCTGGGCAGTGGCACAGAAATTGGAGGGTATCCTCGTGTATTTCTTCATCACCGCAGCCTCTACAGAGGTCATCATCTATGAGATGCATTTTCAGTTTGTGGCTTTTTAGTAAGTTGTGTCCAGTAAATATCCCAACTAAAGTCGAGACAGATTTCCGGTTTCTACGAAGTAGTTTATAGGTTCTGGCTTTGTCATACTCAGGCCACATCCTTTTGGAAGTTTCACAGGTGGGAAGGGAGTTCCAGTAATCAGTGTTTTCTGTCCCACCCGAGATTTGAGGTCACATAGTGGTGGGTTGACAGACTGGTCTGCTTGGTCAATGCTGGAGGCAGATCCTTTTCTCACCAGTTCGTCAGCAATTTCATTGCCCTGTATGCCTCTGTGTCCGGGGACCCAGCAGAGCTTAACAATATATTGGACGCCAAGAACCTTTAGCTCTTCACGACAACGTTTCACAAGCCGAGATTTTATTTCGACAGCAGAGATAGCTTTTATTGCTTTTATCTGGACACTGCTGTGCTCAGGGAGACGAAAGGTGCTGTTTAGCTTAAGTGTTTCTGAAAACACTCCAGCTCCAACGCCTGCATCCATTTTTGAACCATCAGTGTAGATGGATATGGTTTCGGTGCCCAATTCGTTCCTCTCCCACTCCTCTCTGCTTGGAAGGATACAGGAGAATGGTCTTTGAAAGTCATGGTGAGGCAGCATGTAGTCAGAGGATACAGCTGAGCCCAGATATCTGTGTAGAATTTGGGCATGTCCTCCTGAGTTCGGTTTCCAGCAGTTGAGCTGGCTGATTCTTAGAGCACTTTTGGCTGCAGATTCTTGCATGTAAAGGTCTAGCGGTAGCAGGTTAAGGATGGTTTCCAGTCCCGCTGTTGGTGTGGTTCTCATTGCGCCAGTAGCGCCCACACATGCTATCCTTTGTACCTTTGTCATATTTTTCAGATGGGTGACTTTATTTGTGAATTGCCACCAGGCAAGCCCCCCATATGTTAATATAGGTCTTACAATGGCCGTGTACATCCATAGGATGATTTTGGGGTTCGGACCACAGTTTTTTCCCGAATATTCGATTACACGTATAGAAAGCACCTGTGGCATTTTTCCAGTTGAGTTTTCTATCAAGAATGACACCCAGATATTTTGCACTATCGGCTAGTTTGAGGGTAGTCCCATCGATAGCCGGTAGGTCGAATATTGGTATCTTCCTCTTATTCGTAAAGAGAACGAGTTCCTTTTTCTGGGGGTTGATGCCAAGCCCACATTGTTTTGTCCACTCATTGAGAGTTTTCAATGCCTGCTCGAGAAGCTCAATAATAGTGGTTAGGAATTTCCCTTTAACAAGTATCGCTACATCGTCTGCGTAGGCTATGAATTTTACCCCATTTCGCTGTTGCTTGATGAGTATCTCATTGATGACGACTTGCCAGGTAACTTGACTACTTGATTCAGCCAGTTTTTCATCCTAGTGGGAGTATGGTTTGGCTTCGTTTACCAAACGTAATGGTGCTAAATGGTGATCTAATACTCTAAGTACAAAAGAGGCTCTGGATGGAGCTTGCTTTATATGAAGGAAGATGGTCATGCCTTATTGTACCCCGGTAGTACTTGTACTCCCCTTGGATGTTGATCGACATCATTCTCTACCTCTGATATCTTAGTGAGCCCATCTTGAAATGAAAGCTGTGGTGGTTAGGTGTTCACTTAAAATCATATAATGGAGGAACACTTTAACCTTACTTTCAATGGCGCTGTGGTTAGTGCGATGAGGTGCTGCTCAGAAGGACTGTGGTCATAGGAACATCAAAGCGCAAGATGTTCGTATACCTACATAAATCGATACGAGAAAAAGCTAGGGTAGGTCCTGACACCTTACGACCCTGATGCGCGAAAATGTTTTATAATTTACGTGTCCTTGGTCAAATCCCAAAGATTTTGAAAGTAGTAAGGAAATATTGAAGAAATTCATAAGAATCCCAACGATTTTGATAACAGTAAGCTCCAAGGTGAATCTTCCTTCCAAATGAAATCGAGGGTTGTATCTTCCTTCTCTTCATCGAAACATCTTTTTCAGAAGTCATTTGCATAAAGGTCACGTCTTGTCGCGTGATTTCCTATTAAACAGGGGCCAGTGATGAGATAAATAGCGGCGCTGATGTGCGGTTTATCAAGCAAAATAAATTTAGTATACTTGCTTAGTAGTAGCTTTGGCCTTGGGCATGGTGCCGCAGCTCCATCTTAAGTTTGATCTCCTGATATTTTAATTTTTATGAAGTCCTTTCTGAGACAAGGCAGTATTTTCTCCTCTTCGATCCATTTAGTCCTATCGCATTGGCTTTCGCGCCTTAAACCGAAGAATCGGTTCCACCTGAGGTTCAATTTTCCTTGTCACCTTGAACATGTCAGCTGATATATAAATTTTAAGCATCGTTCTCTGAATGTTGCCGAGGCTATGTAAGCCGACTACATTTTCCCCATTTGAACTCCACCTAGATCTTGGTACGCATATCTCGCCTTCCTCGCATACAGGATGAAATATTTGACCATGTCCTTATATTTGATCCGCATTCGTTTCATGCTTATTGTTCAGCAGCTAATCGCCCCCATAAAGCAGGATTGTAGGAAAAGGAGCTATTAGAGCAACCATTTGGGCTTTCCAGCTGGGATCGTTGATCCTGTTTGCTTCGCTCAACCAAAGAAGCATCCGTTTCGAAGGGTCGATCCACGGTGAATCACCATAGTCTTATTCGTGGTGTAGATTTTGACACTGAACATCCTTAAATCTTTTTGTAACAACAGAAACAAGTTGTCCATGTTTGTGGGTCGATAATACTTTGTTTAATGTTGGCATATACATTCCAGCACGGGATTGAAGCACATCAACTTGCCGGAATCTGCTATATTTTTGGAAAAATTCAGATGACCTGCTTCTAAACTAAACGTTGCATCCAATAATAGACGCCACAGGTGTATCAATTTAAATGGAATTCCGAATTCATTCATCAATCTACACAACTCAAGACGGTCAATCAATAATTGTTAGGAAATGTTAGGTTAGATTAAATTGGATACCAGTGAATCGTCAGCGCACTTAGACCATTTTTGGGCCATTGTGTACCAGATGGAACTTGAGGGATTCCTCCGGAGGAAGATATTTCACTTCCGTGTTACACAAATAGCAGAAAATTTTAGCCATGCGTCTATAGCCTTAAGTCGATGAAATGATGGTGGGTCTTGACTTGAGATTCGTTGATATTTTTCAGAATCATGCTTTATCTGAAATGCCGGGCCAGAAGTCACACTGCTGCGTACCGATAAGTCTGTTGTAGAGTAAGGTTTCAGACGTTCACACGATGTGTTGGATAGGATTATTTAGGATATTTATTGGCGATACGCCCTGGTAGTTCGAGTCTTTCTTGTGTAGGGACATATTAAGCTGATGACACATTGGAAATTTTTTTGTTCATCCAGATTGGTTGAAGATTTGTTGCATATGCACACTTCCAAGTCATCGGAAGTGGATCTGAATCGGCGGCCTTCTTATTTTTCAACTTTTTGATGTCTAACCGAATTATTTTTTACCGGGAAAGATGGTTATTCTTCCGTTGATTGGAGGGACGTATTTCTTGTCCTTTCTCGATATCTTTCCCTTTGCATCTTTGGCTAACCCGGGTGTCTGTAAATAGTTTTCAAGCATGCGTTCATATTTTAGAGCCATTTTTTTTGTTTTTTTTTGTAGATTTGACGATTTTTTTTCTGGTCAGGAGACTTCTTGTGTACTCTAAATTGGCTTCTTGTAGCTTTATTTCACTTTCTTAAGAAGTTCAGTTCTAGACTAACTATAATGTTCCAAGAACTGTTTTTTCATTTAATATTAAAATATAGCATTGCCAACCCGGTAGATCTGTTTGAAAATTAATAGGACAGTTGACTCAACTGTCAACTGTCAACTGAGCCCGTCAACGCAATCGGGACCGAAGGTTTTTCGAAGAATTTTCAACTCAAATCGAGGATTTCATCATCCGCTTTTGATACGGTCCATGCTTCAGCGCCGTGGAGGAGACTGGGATCATCAGGCTCTTATATAGGATCTCCTTGGTAGTTCGAGTGAGGGCTTGACTACTAAATTGCCTTCTTAGCCCGAAGAAACTGCGATTGGCAAAAGTAATTCTTCGTTTGATTTCTGACGAGATGTTGTTGTCATAGCGGAGCCGAGGTAGACAAAATCCCATACTAACTCAAAGTTATATCTGTCAATTGTGACGTTCTGTCGAATTCGTCGATGTTGTGTGTCCTTTCGTGTTGACAGCATATACTTAGTCTTACCCTCATTTACTGCTAAACCCATTTTTGCCGCTTCCTTCTCTATACTAGCAAAGGTGGCTATGACATCACGTTGAGTCCTACCTATGATGTCAATATCGTCGGCGTATGCTAGTAGTTGCATTTTTGGATAATTGTGCCTCTGGTGTTGGCTCGGGAGTTTTGCACAATCCTCTCAAGAATCAAATTGAAGAAGTCACATGACAGCGCATCGCCTTGCCTAAATCCTTTTTTGGTATCGAATGTGTCGGTGATGGAGCAGCGAGAATTCTCCATCGTCATCCTACACAAACGGACGAGTTTGGGCGGTATACCAAAACTAGACATGGCTCTGTATAGTTCGTCTCTATAAATGCTGCCGTATGCGGCTTTGAAATCGATAAATAGGTGGTGGGTATCGATTTGAACTTCTTGGGTTTTTTCCAGGATCTGTCGAAGTGTTAAAATTTGTATCGATTGTGGACTTTCCTGGCCTAAAAGCTCACTGATAAGGGCTGATCAGGTTGTTAGTAAACGGTTTCAGGCGTTCACATATTACGGCAGATAGGATCTTGTAGGCGATCTTTAGCAGACTTATGCCTCTCTAGTTGGCGCAGTTCAGAGGGTCTCCTTTTTTGTAGATCGGGCATACGACGCTGAGGTTCCATTCTTCAGGCATACTTTCATCCGACTAGATTTGACTTATCAGTTAGTGGATGTTACTTACCAAGTTATATACGCCGGCTTTATAAAGCTCAGCCATCATCTCCGACGGCCTTGTTAAGCTTGAGTTTAGATATTGCTATCCTCACTTCACTTAGGTCGGGTGGTTGGCAGTTTTCGCTGTCGTTGCCAATATTAAATGGTTCATGCTGCCTGACAGCGGAATGTTATTCGTCATCGCCGTTTAACAGTCTGCAGAAGTGGTTCTTCCATATCCTCAGTATAGACTGTGTTTCAACTACGATATTTCCTTGTTCATCACGGCAGGATTCTGTTCGAGTCTTTGTATCCTACGCTTTGACGTTTTACACTTTGGTAAAACTTGCGAATATCGTTCCTGGATTGGCACCTCTCTATATCCTCGAACGCGCGCTTTTCTTGCTCTTTTTTCTTCTTTCAAAAAAACCGGTGTTCTTCCCTTCTTCTTTGCCTATAGAGCTCAATGGCAGCCCTCGTCTTCACCCGCAGCTAAACCTTGTAGTCCTCGTTCTTGGCTGCGAGCATCTGTTGGCATTCCTCATCAAACCAGGGGTTTCTTGCTGGTGGCCGCGAGAAACCTAGCACATCAGTTGCGGCTGATCTAATGGCCTGTTGGCATCGTTGCCATTGCTCTTCGACATTCGATGCTGGTGGTATGGTGTTAATCGAGAGGTTAAGGGATACGCGTTGCGCGAAGGTCTTGGCGGTCTCTGGCGATTGCAGTCTTTCGACATTAAATTTTTTCACAGTATTTCTGTTTTTTTGTGGCGTGGTGGATATCCGCATCCTTACCTTGGCTACAACAAGGTAGTGGTCCGAGTCGATGTTAGCCCTTCGGAATGTTCGGACATCCAAAATACTGGATGCGTGCCTCTTGTCTATCGCAATGTGATCAATTTGGTTGACTGTTCGTTGATCTGGAGACCGCCATGTCCCCTTATGGATATCGAGGTGAGGAAACCGTGTGCTGGCTATAGTGGCATTTCGTTCCGTAGCGAAGTCAATTAGCCTAAGTCCGTTACTTGACGTGTTGTCGTGTATCTCCCAGCTCGATTTTAATATCGTACTTCGGTAGTCGCTCGTAGAAGCTATTCTTAGTTATATCATCTTTTTCCTCCGTCGGAGCATGAGCGCATATAAGGCTTATTTGGGCGAATTTGGCCTTGATGCGGATTGTTACAATGCGTTCGCTAATATCTTGGAAACAGAAGACTTCTTGCCTAAGTCTGGCACTTAGAACAAATCCGCATCCGAATTGTCGCTGTTTCTGCTCACTATAACACGGTCCATAGTAGATGTCATAATTTTTTATCCTCTTTTTGCCCCGCCCAACTAATCGTATTTCCTGGATGGCTGTAATGTCTGCTTTGTAGCATTTTAGGGCTTCCGTTAGTTGTTCGCCTGCACCTCTCCTGTTCAATGTTCTCACATTCCAGGTGCAGAAACGAACGTCGTTGTCCTTTTTTCGTTTAGCAGGGTCGTCGACAGTCCTTTCCGAGGCTATTGGTTGCTTCGTAACATAAGCTTTTTTCCGTGGCTGGGTAGTTATCCCAAAGCACAACTCCCAACCTGGAGAGTCAGTTCCAATTTATTAAATACCCCTAGAACATTGGGCCAACAGGATCCACTACGGGATTGAGCGCTGCCGTTGACCTTTCGGTTCGTCCGCCACCATCTCTGTTCAAGGGACCTGACTTATTCTTGAGATGCCTAAATGACCATGTCAAAGCAGCTCATTTAGGTTAATTCAGTTATTTCCACCCTAATCAGGACTGCAGACGCCACCGGTGCCTTCCTCTTGGGAGTTCTTCCGCAGCCGCCTGAAAATAGAATATGTGCATTTATGTGAATACAGGTCTTCTCCCCGCTCTCATCTGCTGCCGCCAAGACTTAACACAGGGCTTGAGACACAATCTACGGTCAAGGTACTAGGCACTCAGTGGTCGCCACGGGAAGGCTGAGAGTTGATAGGTATTTTAAGGTAAAAACTTGAGATTTCATATAACCGCATTGCCTACCATTTGACCACCAATCCGCCTTAAACCAACAAAAATAAAAATCATTGTACCTTCCAATAAAGAGCCCTATCGCAATCCTATTCTTCTCTGCTGCGGTCAAGAACTACTTAAATTGGGTAAGCTTTTCGTATCTGCCATTCTTCTGGCTCTATAGGCTTGCCTTGATGTGAACCTTCCTTTGGGACTTGCAATCATCATCATACTGCGGGCATATTTTTGGAGATGACTAGTGGCTTATGTGTGGGTTCGGCTACTCTTTTAATACTGTTGCGATACTGCATCCACTGCAACGCTGGTGGATGGTAAAAGCCTATCAAGAAGTCTCATACTAGCGGGTAAATTTCTATCATTCCTGTACTGGCAGTACGTAGTCAGAGAATACAGCTGAGTCCCAAAATCGGTCAGCTCCGGGGTAACCTGCAAATTCTTTTCAAAGTTTAACCAGGAATGGTAGGTATAATCGGTAGTTTTAGGGATTTTTGCGATAGAAAATTGTGACCACTGTTGGTTGGCCTTAAGTTGGACAGCTGAGTTAGCTGCCATTTGGTTGTTAAATATATGAAGGGTTAGAGGATCCATTACCACGAATTCTTCCGAAACGTACAATTCTTCGAAAAAGTGCATTTACGTCTGATGGTTATGATCCATAGAAACTGCGAAAAAACACTCTCTCTACATCTGTATACTAGAAGTAAATGCCAGATCCCATAATTTCGCCCTCATTATAGCTTCAGCCATAGGCTTTACATTTAGCCACCCTCCAATTGGACAGTTGGTACTCTCATTTCACTTGCAATCGCTTCTCATGCCAATACCAACACGTCGCAGCCTTATACCTTCATTCCAATTTCCAATCGTTAAAGTGCCCAACTTGATAGTGGCACCTGAAGACACTCCCCCCCCAAACCCCAATTTGATGAAAAGATATTCCGAAAGTACCGAAAGGAAAACATACATTTTCTCACATCCCCAGTCGAAGATTTCGTCGCATTTTTGTCAAAACACATCCAGTTTTCGTTTTTTGATCCGTTCCATTGAGGAATTTCATTCACCAGGAAAAAAGGTCCCTTTTTGAATAACCAAGCGAACGGGGATAACAACAAAAAAAAGTAGGCGCGGCGAATTTCCTCAACACAGGAAAACGCAACCAGCCAACATCAAAGTCCTTGTATCCGCGCCATTGCCGCATTTGCAGATGCATCGTCTATCTCTATCTGGTGTGTGCGCGCCTGGTGCGCTCTGAAATTGGCCGACATGTCTTATGACTGACTGTCATCTTTCCTCAACAGTAGATCAATCAAAACGCGCATTCATCCATCGCGCAAATGGGAAAAATTTACGCACGCAAAAAAATGCCCGCACCAATAATGACCAATCGGTGGAATCTTAAATGCATCATCATCATGTTGTCTTTGGCCGGCCATCGGTTGGCGGGCATCCTGCATCCTGGCGTGCAAAGAGAGGCACCGGCACCGACGACTGTCGCGCGTGCAAAAGAAACTTTGAAATTAATTTCGAAATGTTTTCCATCGTTTTGTTGTTGTTGCGATGTGGATGCGTGTGTTTGTTGTGTCGTCTCGCAAGGATCGATTAACCATATTCTGCCCCCCGAAAACATTCCGCAGCTACTGGCCTGGCCTGGCCTGGTCTGGTCTGGCCCCGTGGTACTTGCGCTGCTTATGTGCATTTGACGGCCATGTGCACATGGTGTCGCACGGTATTGACCATTTGCCATCCCTCGAGCGACCGCGTCGTCACCAGCCACCACGCAGCATCACCGCACCGCGAGTATATGGCCCGGTATTGCTGCCGATGGCTGTCCCTTTTTGTCGCTGCATCATCGCACCACACCAGCAACTGCTGGGCCGCTATTAATCTCCGCAGAAAAACAACTTGAAAGCATTTCGACCGAAACTAAATCAAGAGACAAGAACCCGCCGCCGCGCAAGATGGCAATTTATCGGATGACCGCTGATGCTGTGAGAAAAACCATTTTCGCCGCGCTCTGTGTGCCTTGTTTCCGATCGAGAATTTCCGATTACTTGGCCATAACTCCTTTCGGGGACGACCGACGACGGACGGTTCATTTCTCTATTTCGCACCGCGCAGACGACGTGGTGGCGGTGCAGCGCACCTTAATCCTTAAGCATAATGAAGCCATTTTGAAAGCTCACTCTATGAGGAGTCGCGGTGACCTTTGCGGCCGCCGCTCCGGTGTAATTGGTCGCTACATGCATATAATTGACCCGCTCCCCGCCACAGGCAGCACTTAGTAGGACGGTTCGGTTTACCTTTTTGCATCCCTCTGCATTCGCAGAAAATGGTTTATCATCGAACAGAGAGAGAGGAAGAGAGGAGGAACAAGCAAAAAACCACACAAACTAAAATAAAACAAAGAATCGGAGAATCCAAGGAATGCAAGGAGTTGGTTCCCATGGCTTCAGCTGTTTTGCCTCGTTCCGCGCGCGCTGCGTTGCTCTTCGTCCTTTTAATTTGTTGCTGTGCACGGGGAGACGGTCTGCGATTTGGATTCGATTTTTTGTTTGTTGTTGTCTGTCCGTCCGTCCGTCTGTTCCCTTCACCATCAGGAGCTGAGTATTTTTTTTTTTTTAATTTTTTGACAGGCGGTTAACGCAAACATATGCAAACAGAAGCCGATCGCAAATTATTGCATTAGCTGTGCGCGGCGGTTCTCTGTTTCCTGGGGCTCTGCGATCTTCCTGTGAACATCAGCACCGCCAACAACAACAACAACAACGTCTACGAGATTCAACATTTCGATTGAACTTTGATAACAATTTCAGTTTAACTCTCAGCAACATGTTGCCAATAACCTTTGGGGTTGGCGGGCGAATGTTTCGTTCGTTTTGTGTTTGTTTGCATGCGCAGGCAAACGCGCGCACTATTCCATTGCTTGATGCGTTTTCCCAGCATTGAAGTACGGTGCGATCTCGCCGAGATAAAACGCATCTAAGAAGTACGAAACAAAAAAAAAAAAACAAAAAACATGGCCGAGCAGCGGATAAGCAACAATAGTTTGAATTCTTACCGAAGGTTGAAGCTTTAGTTAGGAGTGTGCACGCGAACATCTTAACAAGATGTTGGTTGGCGCGGATTTGATTCGACGACATGCTCTCTGTAATTTCTTCGCAAAGAAATGCTTACTTTTCCAGATCAGATAAAAGATATTTTGAGCAAAGAATTGACATGGACAACTGTCAAGTCTTGGGCGGATGAAAGAGGCCTATTTTTGTGAACAACGAAGATGTCTGGCACATAGTGCTTGGTTTTAAAACGATCTTCGGATAGACTTTTGTTTGAAACAGAGTCTGCAATAGCTTTATCTGACACTGTGTTGGACAGTTCTGGTAAGTTTTATAACGCTGAAATAACATCGACTACACCTACTAGTCTCCCATCGGACGCGTCCTCGGGTGGCGCATAAAAGAATTCTCTGCAGATATACCGGAATAAAATACCACTAGTGGACCAAAACTAGGTAGGGATAAGGTCCCCCAGAATCAAAATCCTCGAAAAGGACTTAATCCAGGAAATCCGTTGGGATGGGCCGGGCAAATAGAGGATGGAAAACTGTGACATCTACTACGGAACGTGTTATAGTGAGTAGAAACAGCGACTAATCGAATGCGGATTTGTTAAAAGTGTGAAACTTAAGGTGTCGTCACACCATTCAAAGAAAGTGCTTGCAGCGACTTTTTGCTCGCAATCACGTTTTGAGCAAACTTTCTGCAAGTACTATTCGTTTCGTTTCAACATGCAAGCGCAAGCGATTGCTTTAAACCTTTTCTTTTCTTTTGGCCTTCCAACTATTGTTAACGGCAAAGCAGGTGCGAACGTCGAACTGTCAAATTGACATAAACACTCAATGCAAACTTTTTTGGTTTTGCTTAAACAACCAGACTGCTTGGTCGAAAAATTAACACGTTTGCTTGCAAGCAAGGGGAAAACTTGAAGCTACAGGTCGTGGAGCAGTTGTATGGTGGATAGCACTTGAAATAGCTTTAAACAGCAAGAAACTGGCCAAAGTGCAGAGAGCTGCGTGTCTGTGCATCGGTGGCGCACTCCGTACAACACCCTCAGCGGCATTAGACATTCTTTTTCACCTACTACCCCTAGATATTTTCGGCAAACAAATGGCAGCTAACTCAGCCATACGTCTTAAAGCCATCCAACAGTGGTCAAAAATATTGCCACTCAAAAATTCTAAACGAATACACAAATGTTCCTCAAAACACCGATTACACCCTCACCAGGTTGAACTTCGGTAAGAGTTTCCGGGTCTCAGTCCCAGATTGAACGTCATGGGAGAGCAACGAACCTGTGCTAAACGACTCGATCCACTTTTATACCGATGGCTCCAAAACAAATGACGGAGTAATATCTGCCAAGGATATTAGCATTTTCTCGGACAGCCAAGCGGCCATCAAATCGCTGGAATCGGTCTCAACAAATTCAAAGACGGCCCTAGATTGTCGATCATCTCTGCAGGAGATGTCAACGCATTTTAACATTCACCAATGCTGGGTGCCTGGGCATAGTGATATTCCAGGGAACTGTAAGGCTGATGAACTCGCCAGAAATGGAACCAAATTACCAGTTGTACCCGACACGGGTGCACTAATATTTCTATCGCCACATGCAAAAACTTATTAGCGCAACATGCTAACAGCAAATCAAACCTCAGATGGAGTCTTTGCACAACGTGTCAAACAACCAAACAAATTCGCCCAAAGCTAGATTTGAGAACATCAAAGGGACTGATTTCGCTTGATAGACTGTATATTTGCGATACCATAGGTGTCATCACGTGACACTACTTAATAGGTAGGCACGCAGAAAGGCTAGGCCTTCTCTCAAACGACTTCTGTAGGAGCTGCATGGACCAGGAGGAGGAGGAAATAATACTTCATCTACTTTGTAACTGCCCGGGCCTATCAAACAAAAGGCAGCTACATCTTGGAGGTTACTATTTTCAAAATCTCAGTTTAAGTGAAAGCTGTAGAGCGACATACCTCTAGTCAAAAAAAAAATACGTATTGGACTTTTTAGATGGCTAAGACATGTATAATAGGTACCAATACTCCGGCCAAAAGAGTCTTCGATTCCTAGCCAGACGTCGGATGCAGTAGAGAATGACCTAGGACTAGTGGCGCGCACAAGTAGACCTGACCCAAATTGAAATGTGCAACTGGAGGCAGGTAGCTAAGGACCGGGCTAATTGGAGAGGCATGTTGGTTGAGGCCCAGGTTCATCCCGGACTGTAGGGTCTTGGAAGGTGCCTGCCACATGCGTATTTCTTTTGAAAGGAAAACTACTAGATAGGTCTAGCCTAGTTGTAGTATCAAATAAAAGAACTTGTCGTTCTGTCGATAAGGGGTTTCTTTTTAGTGGTGTTCGAGTGTCGGACTATGGTAATCAAATACCAGATACTATTGAGATTTTCATCTTCGTCACAAAAAAAATCCTCGATTCATTTGGTATCTTCCTTAACCTGGCAGCTTCGTTGGTGATATCAATACTATTACAGAAATCTCTCTAAGCCTTCCTTTGGGCTGTTCTTATTGATTTTTTTTAAACGACTTAGACTATAGTTTTATATGAGAGTCTAGATTTAAACATGAGAATGTCGTAGAGAGTCATACAGTCCGGAATGCACGGGCCCCAACCAACATGCCTCTCCAATTAGACAGTTGAAAAATATCTCTTAACTCGATCAATCAATCAATCAATCAATAGATACCCCAGTCCTTAAATATTGCAGAATTGATTCACCAGTTTGTTGTTGATGTTAGTATCAATGTTGAATTTATTTTATTTTATTTTTTTTTGCATCGCACCAAAGATTCGAATACATCGCACTAACGTTTTGAGTGGACATATGATGTAGATGGATTCTTTCGTTTCCATTTAAACCGAATGGATTAACATCAGCTGTCCAACTAGCAAACTTTAAAAAAAAGTCTGTTGGGAAAGGACTGTTTCTCTCAAAATACATGAAATACCAAACTTTCAATCTTCTCATGACTGCATCCAGCTCAAAACATGACAAATATGAGGAAGCGCATACATAACCAACACCCATCCAATCCACACTCGAAACATGAAGGGTTATTAATATTCATACGGTATCTGCGATTCCAGGAATGCAATCGAGAAAACAAACATCGTAATAAAAATGTTATCCTCCTTATAAAGATATTCATTTCCTTTTAATTAAAATATAATGCACAAACAAACACACACATCTATCAAGTTGTTCATCTCCCACCTGAACCACGTCGTCACACTCATTAGAAAGGGTTCCACCTACATATAGATACATGAAGTGCGGTTGACACAACCGAAGACATCTGCACCGATCAAAGGTCGATATCACACGAAATTTGTTAACCATTTAACATTGTCCTTGTCAAAGGATATAAAAATTTCATTTGTTTCTCATATTTATGCCGTGCACTCACAACAACATCTAATGAGGATATATCTAGATAGTCACAACAAAAATGCAGAACATTTAATGTTTTTGACATTCTCCAGATATGCATAGATTTGGAGGGATAATAACTCATTTTGTGCTGCCAACACACCCTTGCCACACCGTGGGGGCACATGTCAACACGTTAACCCTTCTGTTTTGTTTTTCCTTGTACTCCTTTTGGTTGGTAATAAAAATTCCCTCTTGTTTTTTATCTCGGTCTTCTATGGTAATCTTGGAGTTAAATTAAGAAGGCAGATAAAGAATGAATTTTAGGAGTCTACTATAAAACGGGACAAAATGCGCGTAATTAAGCCGAGGAGGGTGTAATAAAGAACAACCCTTCGCCATTGAAAGAATGAAAAAGTGACCTTAACTCTTTAGATGGCTGTTTGTTGATTAAAAGGTTAATAGGGCTTACCGAGTTGAATTGTCGGTTTAAAGCGTTTTTTTTTGTTTGGTGAAGAAAATTTAATCAATGGTGCCCTTGGCATAGCCAAATCCAAGAAATGGCAAACACGAGTTTGAGTGAACGCACCCATTTTTATTAGTTCAGGGACAAATTTACTTTTTGTCATTATGGAGCGCGACGCAAGCTCAGGTGAAAATGGGAATTGCAATGTTCAAAGGAAAGATCCTACGGAGGGTCAAAGAGGCTTTATGAATCAACGTTCTCATACAATAGAGGAAGAGGAACTAGCCCAAAATACCATGATTACAGAAATGGAACAACACCAGCAATTATTTGGCCTGAGGGGCGAAGTGATACAAAATCGAGTGTCCTGTCGATGTTATTTGAGACCAAACCGAAGAATCTTTCGGGTGGAACATTTAGGATGCAGTTAACTGGAGGGACCTACCAATCTCCTATTCGCAGTATAACCCCCGCCATTTAACAGGCTTTCGATCGGTCGAATGTCTGTCCTAGAGACGAGGCGGCCTTCAAATTTCTCTTCAAAGATGGGTTGCTTTCCTAAATGCTGTTCAGTGATGTGCCGTCTTACTTACATAAGTGGCGCTACAGTCCGTAATGAACCTGCGCCTCAACCAACTTGCCTCTCCAAATAGGCTGGTCCTTAGCTAACTGCTCCAGTTGCGCACACCTTCGTGAGACTAGTGGACATTTCTCATAGTCCCCGTCGTCGTATGGTGCGAACAGACTAGAATGTGGGTGCTGTAGCCTAGAGTGTGAGACTCATTCACGAACATCAACTATCCATCGGACTCAACAGCTAAACATTTCACGAACTAGCCTGAGAAGAATTCTGCACAAAGATCTCGGATTATTCGCTTACAAGGTCCAATTGACTCAGAAATTGAAGACGCCATCCATCCGCTTCGATATTGCTTCGCAGTTTGGGCTCGCGAAAAGTCATAATTCTTGACGAAACGCATTTTCATCTCGTCGGCTACGTTAACAAACAAAATTGACGCATCTGGGGCTCGGCAAACCCACACGTAATTGTCGATAAGTCGATGCATCTGCAAAGAGTGACAGTTTGGTGCGGATCGTGGAATGGTGGCATTATTGGACCTTTTTTCTTCGAAAATGAGTTGGGAACAACGTTTCGGTCAACGGTGGGCGTTACGGAGTCACGTTAACCGACTTTTTTTTCTTACTGAAATTGAAGAAATGAATTTGGACGACTTTTGGTTCGTGCAGGATGGTGCGAAATGCCACACAGCCCATGACACAATCGATCTTTTGCGCACCAAATTTCCAAATCGTGTTATTAGCCGTCTTAATGATGTCAATGTGCCGCCTCGGATCTGCGATTTAATGAGTTTTTTGTGGGGAACCGTGACGGACCGATGTTATGCCAACAATCCGGAAACGATTCAAACTTAGGGCCAATATCATCCAAGCAATCCGTGAGCTACGGTGCGAAACCATCAACAAGGTCTTGAAAATTTTTAATGACAGAACGCTACTGCGAAGCCAGCCGATGCAGGCACTTGAACGGCGTTAATTCATGGGAATGTTTGCTGTTTGAAAAAATTAACTTTTCTTACTTTTAAAAAGAAACTTGTGTTTGGCACACCCGGTACAGCTCGTAAAGTTCATGGTTAAATCTTCGTCTCCATAGCCCGTGAACGCACAAACCGAAACATGGTTCCCAGCCTCATTTTTGATAAAAAATGTTCCACTGGTGCCACCACTCCACAATCCGCACCAAACTGTCACCCTCCGTTGATGCATAGGCTTCAATAACGTACGGGTTTTCCCCAAGAAAATAAGAATTTTTCTCTCGAATCGACCGAGGATTTCTTTATCCGCTTTTGATGCGGTCCATATGCTTCAGCGCCGTAGAGCACGACTGGGATGAGAAGGGTCTTATATAGGATCTCCTTAGTAGTTCGGGTGAGGGCTTTACTAATAAATTGCATTCTTAGCCCGGAGAAACAGCGGTTGGCAAGAGTAATTCTGCGTTAATTTCTGACGAGATGATGAAGAATGATGTTAAAAAAGTCACCTTAATGTGTCAAAGGTGTCGGTGAGTCGTTTCCAACCCTGATGGCGAGATCCTACATCTTCATCCAGCACAAACGGAAAAGTTTGTGCGGTATACCAAAACTAGACATGGCTCTGTATAGTTCGTCTCTATATAAATGCTGTCGTATGCGGCTTTGAAATCGATGAATAGGTGATGAGTATCGAGGTGGACTTCTTGGGTATTTTTCACTTCGGCAGATCCTGGAAAAAATCCAAGAAGTCCAAATCGATACCCACCACCCATTTATCGATTTCGTTTGAAATCAAACGAAGAATTACTCTTGTCAATCACTGTTTCTTCGGGCTAAGAAGGCTATTTAGTAGTAAAGCCCTCACCCGAACTACTAAGGAGATCCTATATAAGACCCTGCTCATCCCAGTCGTGCTCTACGGCGCTGAAGCATGGACCGCATCAAAAGCGGATGAAGAAATCCTTGGTCGATTCGAGAGAAAAATCTTCGGTCCCGTTGGCGTTGACAGGCTATGGAGACGAAAATTCAACCACGAACTATACAAGTTGTACAGCGACATACCCCTAGTCAAAAAACTCCGCATTGGACGTTTAAGTTGGCTATTACATGTAGAAAGAATGGACACCAATACTCCGGCTCGCAGAGTCTTCGACTCCCAGCTAGACGTCAGACGCAGGAGAGGAAGACCTCGCCTTAAGTGGCGCGCACAAGTAGAAACCGACCTCAACCAATTTGGAGTGTGCAACTGGAGGCAGTGAGCTAAGGACCGGGCTAATTGGAGTGGCATGCTGGTTGAGGCCCAGGTTCATCCCGGACGGTAGAGCCACTTTAGAAGAGAAGAGAGAGAGATATCATTTATAAAAATGAGAAAGAGAGTCGGAGACAAAACTGAGCCTTGAGGGACACCAAAATAAATTGAATTGAACGTTTCGAAAGATAATGTCTAATCCAAAGAAAACGGATTCATAGACGACCTGCTGTCCAAATATGTCGGAGCTGCTCAAATAGGTTTTTTACTTTGTCCATCCTAACATTGACTGCTGTAGACGCAACCGTTGACAAATCTTGGGAATACATTCCCTGCCGTCTGGGGAGGTACTTTTTTGATAGGGTACCTTAGCACAACCAGGTTTGGACTATGAGTCATATTTCACTTCCCACCTACCTGATTGTTGAAAAACCACCCCATCCCTAACATGACACTTTTTAGAACTGATTTCGTGTTGAAAGCATTATTCGAGCAAACTTCTTTGGAATTGAGACTATTCAAGTAGTGACTCTTATACTGGTGATTCATAATATCACAACATGATGACGGAGTTCTTATTTTGGATGATATTGATGTGGAGGACATGTGGTTTCCAAAAAACGGTGCCACATGCCATACAAGGATCCCAAAACCACCTATACATTGAATTCGGAGATTCAACGCTGAGCCATGGATACTATTTCCCTAAGGTTATTCCATTAACCATGTCCTTTGTATTTAAAGAATTAACAGGTTTAATGGAAGAGACCTTTAAAATACAGACGGGCTCTGTGGCGCGATGGTTAGTACGATGAACTGCCGCATAGAAAATCTGGGTTCGATTCCCAGCTGTAGCAACAACATAATGATTTCTCACTCGCCATCCTCTTGTGATGAGCTGACAAATCATCCGAATAGTATCAATATTGTCAAGAAAACGCCGTTCGGATTCGGCATAAATCAAGAGGAAGAAACCTTACATGAGAGAGAAACCTGGCAATTTATAAAAACGGCTGCGTTTTCCATCAATTTCAATTCTTAATTCAATTTGTGGACCTTACTATCAAGGAATGTGGAAAGTTTTGAAGATATTGTGGTGGCCTTAATGATGTTGCCAATTTGTCTTTTCAGTATTTTCGTGCTATTTAGTTGGATTCGGGCGGAAAGGTTCTCTTCAAGATATTGGCTTCGTCCTTTTTTGTGTTGGATGAGTATTTTGTATCTTTAAATAGTGATTTAGCGCTAGTAGACCAAGGGCATTGTAGGGAATCCCATGCATATATATTTTGACTTGAGATAATTTTGGGATAGGTGTAGACTTTGTCATTGTCAACGATAACATTTTATTCCCATATTTCCTTTATATAGGCTCTTATGGATTGAGTGCAAATACATTTGCTAAGAATATTGAGTGTAATGAAATACAGGGTGCCCAAACATTCCGGCCCCTATTGAAGTGACTACAAATTACAATTTTTAAGTCGATTCAATCATTTCGCCTGGCAACACAGCTAATCGATGAATAGATCTTCGGATGACACCAGTCTTCGTGTTAATATTGACCACTTGAACTTTCTTGTTGTCACCTCGCATTGTCGATATCACACGACCCATAAGCCATTGGTTGGATGGAGTTTTGGCATCTTGTATCAGCACAAATGTATCAGGCTTAAGCTCCTTGGGTGCCGCTTCCCTCCATTTCGCCTTGGATTGCGTGTTCAGCAAATAATCTTTTTGTCAACGAGTTCAAAAATATAGACGCAACTAGGAAACGCGCCTCCATCTTTCTAGGGCACTGATTGCCTTCGGTTCCTCAAAGAACTGCCCATTGAGGAGCACCAATCAGAAAATGCCCTGGCGGGAGCACTTCAAAGTCATTTGGATCGGTTGACATAGATGAAATCGGCCTGGAATGCAGCACAGATTCAATTTCTGCAATGAAAGTGGTTAGTTCTTCGAAATTGAAAATATTTTTGGACAATACACGACGAAAATGAAATTCGAACGACTTGACTGCGGATTCCTACAACCCTTCTAAATGCGGGATATGCTTAAATTCCGTCCCTTCTTCGGAGTACCACGCCTGGATATCCTCAGTGGTTTGCTGCTTGAGGAACATAGCTTTAAGCTCAGCCAACTCGCCACTGGCTCCTACAAGATTCGTGGCATTATCGCAGTATATTCTCCGTGGAACACCCCACCGTGCTACAAATCTTTTTAGGGCTGCTATGAACGCTTTCAAAGTCAGATCGCCCACAACTTCTAGATGATCTGCCTTGCATCCAAAACAAACGAAGACAGCAACGTACACTTACCTTGGTGGTCGACATCTGACCCCTTCTGTAATGAAAAGAGGTCCACAAAAATCCACATCTGCGATGAGAAGAGTCCTCGTTAGTTCGACCCTGTTCTTAGGAAGATTCCCCATGATCTTTGAAATCAAATGTGGACGATACTTGAAGCACATTCACTATGCTGGATGCTAGTCCTCTGCAATTAATGATCCACACCTTTTGTCGAGCCAAGGCCATCAGTGCCTGTGGGCCAGCATGAAGATTTTTAACGTCCATATTACATAATTGCAATTCCTATATCCATATGAAACCATCTCCGGTATGGAAAACACCACCAAATTACAAGTCTTTTGAAGTTTCACAACGTTTTCGACAAACTTCCTGCAACAAGCTCAATCAGTGTACAAGCTCAATGAATTCACCGAATCAAAGGAAGGAAATAATTTTAATTTAAATTTATTAATCATCTAAAGAAACTCTTAGCCTCAACCAGCTGTCAATTCACAAGTTTCCTCAACACTCCCAAAAGTAAGACATAAATAGAAAAAAAAATCCAATAAAACAAGTGCATCATGCAAATTTACACATTTAATTAAAATCACCCCACTCTCACAGCCACCCCAGCAGCGCTCTCCTAATCGCCCTTCATTCTCAAGTTATTAAAAAGGCAAACATCCGTATCCACTTGACAACCCCCTTGTGCCATAAACACAGCTCAACACGAGATCACTGTTCGAGTTCCATTTATTTGCTTTTTTAATAAAAAAACAGGTGCTCGACCCGGACACATACGTTCCTCTAACCAAAGAACAACCCCGCAGCGTAACACACATACCATCCCTCAAAACGGCATCTATTGTGCTGGCAAGGATGCCATCACCATCATCATCATCATGTCAGGACTTTGCGTTGTCATTTCAATTGTTCTGCTTCGACAATGAATGCTAAGCGATATTATTGCTGCGTAATTTGTTTTGTGTGCGTGTCGACGATTGAAGGTCGTCGAAACGCATCCCCCTTCCACTGAAAGTCATCGACACTCCGACCCTCCTTCATCTCTCTCTCCAGCGCACGCACTCAATTCGTCCTGTTGAGGAGGACTAACGCAATATTGGTACTGTCGACCATGAAATTAATGGCATTCGGACCTTTCAAAGCCGACAAGCACCACACACAAGAGAAATGATCCCAAGCATGGTGATGCGAATTTAATATAAAACTTCATCCGGAAGATTCATATCGGGTGCGTCGCGCTCAACCCTCTCTCCACCCCCCAGCATTAATTCGCATGAATTCGTAGACAAATCATTTAATTTGTCGTTTATTAGTTTTTTTCCTCCGCTCCCGGAAACTGGCTTTTGGTAAGATGTGAGGCTGGAAAACTTAAGAGGTGGCATATCCGCATCACGGAACGAGATTTAGATGCGATTAGATAGCGTCAGAGGTGGGGGGGTTGATGTTGAAATTGAAACTGGTATTAGGTCGAGGGTGTTTTCACTTTTATAGCGGCGTGTCATTGGGGTTATTTACTTTTACAATGAATTGCTCAAGGTCTCGGATTTATCGTTTCATCGGGTGATGGTTAAGGGCTGGTGGAACTAATTGTATTCGCGATGAAATTAAAGGATTGGGTGGATGAAAGGGGGAAAGGCAAATATCAGGTGCGGTTCAATGTCTCGTTTTAATTTCAAACGATTTCGAGGATTTCTTCCCCACAAACTAGAAATTGGTTTTACTGTCAACGGCGGAGAGGAAACCTTTGCAAGTGTTTTTGTCAAAGTAAGCTTAAGATATTCGATAGCCTGGTGGAAACCCTCTCACGAGCACTGACCGATGAAAGACCATCAGCATGTCCTATAAGAAGGCCATGGTGGAACTCCAACCTCTGCACCCTTAGAGAAAAAAGCAGCCAACTTTTCAACAAAAGCCAAGAGCTTCAAAGAAGGCTTGGCCTTCCAACGAGGCCAACTTGTATTGGACAAGTCGTCTCTCAACATATACAAAAGCGTGTTGAGGAAGGAAAAAAAAGCATCCTGGCGTACCTTTTGTGGTAATATAGAAGTAACCTCAGAGGTTTCTACTTGCTTACATACTTATCGGGCTCCTGACCCTTGAAGAGTTTCTGCCTGCGACACTACAGCCTTCCATCCTTTACGATCCCGGGCGTACTGCTTCCAGTTGTCTAGACCAAGCGCTCTGGCATCCACGATGGCTTTCTTATTGAAACGGAGGTTCGGTCTCCCTTGCCTTCTCGAACCTGGGGGCTGGGATTCGAAGATCCTCTTAGCTGGAACTTATTGTCCATTGGATCGATGTGGCCGAGCCAATGTAGTCGACGTGTTTTGGCTTTTTGGACTACATCCAGGTCTTGGTACAGCTCATAGAGATCGCGGTTGTATCTTCTCATCTATTCGCTCTCCTCGCGCACAGGACCAAAATCCGCCAAAGTTTGTTTTTTTTTTTCGAATGAGCCCAGCATCAGCTCTCCCTTCTTGCTTATCATGCAGGACTTAGCGCCATAAAGCAGAACTAGCAGGATAAGGGTTTTGTAGAGCAAGCATTTCGTCCTTCGAGTTAGGAGTTTTGATTTTTGGTAATGTTTCGCCACTAGGGTGTCATTCGTGGAGTCTATGTTTACTCCGTGGTAAGTGAACTCCTAAACTACCTCGAAATTGCTGCTATCGATGGTGTCCTAGGCGGTGGACAGATGCTTGTTTATTTGTTGATAGCATGTACTTACTCTTGTCGTCATTTACTTCAAGGCCAACGGATTTCGCCTGATCTTCAATCGCCGTGAACGCCTTTATCACGGCACGCTGGGAGCGACCGATGATGTCAATATCGTCCGAATAGCCCAAGTTGGACGGACCTGTTGAAAATAGTGCCTTCCATGTTAACACCTGCCCTGCGCACTATCTGCTCCAGTACGAGATTGAAGAAGTCACATGATAGTGCGTCTCCTTGCCGAAATCCGGTGCATGATTGGAGTTAGTCGGAGGAGCTGAATACTTCCAAACTGCATGTTGCAGCGCGTGTTTTATAGCGTCACGCGACACAGCTTAATCAGTTTTGCCGGGATTCCGAATTCGGCCATCAGGATACATCCTGACGATGTAGGCTATCATATACGCGGCTTTGAAGTCGATGAATAGGTGGTGAGTTTCGACTTGAAATTCGTTGGTCCTTTCTAGGATTTCCCTCAGTGTGGAAATTTGGTCTATAGTCGATGTGCCGAGCCTGCCTAATAGTGTGTTGCAGAACGGTTTTAGAAGTTCACACAGTACGTTGGATAGGATCTTGTATGCGACCTTAAGCAGGGATATGCCTCCATAATTCTTGTAAGACATAGGATCGCCTTTTTTGTGGATATGACATATGGAGCTTATAATCCAGTCATCGGGCATGTTTTCTTCCACCCATACTTGGTTGCTGATTCGGTGCATGCTCCCTACCAAAACATCACCACCGAGTTTAAAAGGCTTCATTGGTATAAGCCATCAGAGCCTGCGGCCTTGTTGTTCTTAAGCCTTTTTATAGCTAGGCCAACTTCTTCTATACTAGGTGGTGGAAGAAGTTCTTCATTGACTGGACGTGGGTTCTCTTCTTGCCCTATCACTCTCTCTACATGATGCCCATTAGGCAGTTGCTGGAAGCGCTGCTTAAACACATCAACTATTCCCTGCGCTACGGTGACTAGGTTTCCTTCGCTGTCTCGAAGGGCCTGCGTTCCGGTTTTGTAGCCAGCAGCCAGTTGCTTGGCTTTTTTATAAAACCTCCGGATGTTGTAACGATCGCACGACTCTTCAATCTCTTTAAGCTGGAAAGCTGCGTAAGCCCTCTTCTTTCTACACAGGGTCTTCTTTTTCTCCCTTCTCTGACTCGATACTCTGCAGCGCTTTCTTGTGTCCATCTTCTGTCACCTTTTCCTGTACACGCATTCATCACCAATCACGGGCTCTTTATCGGTGGTGACTGGTACCCTACAGTGGTTTCGGCTCCCTCCTTGATGATGTCGCGATATTGGCGCCACTGATTGTTGGCGTCTGTGGTAGGTGAGTGCACAGAGGAGAGTTTCATAGTCAGAAGCTCGCTGTAAGCTCTGGCTACTCCAGGCGTGCTAAGGCGTCCAACGTCGAATTTCTTCTTCTGGGCAGTTTGCAGCTTCTTCTGGTCAAGAAGAAAATGGTCATAGTCTAGCTACCTACTTAATCCATATGGTCAATGGACAACCTCCAGCTACTCTAAGGCAGAATTGTTAACACAAATCCTGGCATCTCAGCCGCACGTAGATCTGTTATCTGTGGCACCCCGCACAAGTGGCGTCTTGTTCCTTCTTCTTTGGAATCTGATGGTCAACTAGCTACTAGTAAATCTAGAACGAGAAGGATGCAAAGTGATTGCCTACGCGGAAGACGTGGCAATAGCTGTATCAGGGAAATACCTTAATACCCCAAGAGATCTATTACAAAATGGCCTCTCTGAAACACCAACCATATCACCACTCGACTCAGTTTTGAGCATAACTTCAAGTCGACCATTACCAGTCGCCTTGAATGGGAGTCGGATACTATCGGAACCAATAACTCGATTCACATCTACACGGAAGCTTAATCTAAGCATATTCTTCCGCCTTCCCGATCATTGCAGCGTTTTCCAGGCGGAAATCATGGCAATCAAGGAAGCCGTGTCCTGACTGAAAAGGAATGTAATATCCACGAAGTATATACACATCTTCAGCGACAGCCTATCGGCAATCATATTCCTGGAAGCCATCTCAGGATTTTATATAGGAATTCCAGTAGTTCGAGTGAGGGCTTTACTACTAAATTGCCTTCTTATCCCTTAGAAACAGCGTCAGGCAAGAGTAATTCTGCGTTAATTTTTGACGAGATGTTGTTGTGATTGTTAATAGCGGAGCCGTGGTAGACAAAGACAAAGTCCTCAATGTTATATTTGTAAATGGTGACGTTCCGTCCAATTCGTCGATGTTGAGTGTCCTTTCGTGTTGACAGCATATACTTAGTCTTACCCTCATTAACTGCTAAATCCATTTTTGCCGCCTCCTTCTCAATACTAGCAAACGTTGCTATGACATCACGTTGTGCCCGACCAATAATGTCACTATAGTCGGCTTTTGTTAGTAGTTGCACGGATTTATTGATGATTGTGCATCTGGTGTTGGCTCGGAAGTTTTGCACAATCCTCTCCAAGATGATGTTAAAGAAGTCACATGACAGCACATCGCCTTGCCCAAATCCATTTTTCGTATCGAATGTGTCGGTGAGGTGGAAAAGCGAGAATTCTCCATCGTCATCCTACACGCAGACGGACGAGTTTGGGCGGTGTACCAAAACTAGACATGGCTCTGTATAGTTCTTCTTTATAAATGCTGTCGTATGCGGCTTTGAAATCGATATACATGGTGGGTATCGATTAGGACTTCTTCAGATTTTTTCCAGGATCTGCCGAAGTGTGAAGATTTGATTAGTAATGCTCCTTCCTGGCCTAAAACCACACTGATAAGGGCCGATCAGGTTGTTGGTAAATGGTTTCAGGCGTTCACATATCACGGCAGATAGGATCTTGTAGGCGATGTTGAGTAGACTTATGCCTCTGTAGTTGGCGCAGTTCAGAGGGTCTCCTTTTTTGTGGATCGGGCAAACGATGCTAAGGTTCCATTCTTCGGGCATGCTTTCATCCGACCAGATTTGGCTTATGAGTTGGTGGATGTTGCTTACCAAGTCATCTCCGCCAGCTTTATAAAGCTCAGCGGGAAGGCCGTCATTTCCGTCGGCCTTATTAAGCTTGAGTTTAGATATTGCTATCCTCACTTCACTCAGGTCGGGTGCTTGGCAGTTTTCGCTGTCGTTGCCAATATTGAATGGTTCGTTCTGCCTGACAGCGGAATGTTGTTCGTCATCGCCGTTTAACAGTCTGCAGAAGTGGTTCTTCCATATCCTCAGCATCGACTGTGTCTCAACTACGATATTTCCTTGTTCATTTCGATAGGATTCTGTTCGAGCCTTGGATCCTTGCTTTGACGTTTTACACTTTAGTAAAACTTGCGAACATCGTTCCTGGAGTGGCACCTCTCTATAACCTCGATTGCTCGCTTTTCTTGTTCTTTTTTCTTCTTTCTGAAAAGCCGATGTTCTTCCCTTCTTCTTTGCCTATAGAGCTCAATGGCAGCTCTCGTCTTCACCTGCAGCTTGTAGGCTTCGTTCTTGGCTGCGAGCATCTGTCGGCATTCCTCATCAAACCAGGGGTTTCTTGCTGGTGGCCGCGAGAAACCTTACATATCAGTTGCGGCTGATCTAATGGCTTGTTGGCACCGTTGCCATTGTTCTTCGACATTAGATGCTGGTGGTATGTTGTGAGTCGAGAGGTTAAGGGATACGTGTTGCGCGAAGGTCTTGGCGGTCTCTGGCGATTGCAGTCTTTCGACATTAAATTTTTTCACAGTATTTCTGTTTTTTTTGTGGCGTGGTGGATATCCACATCCTTACCTTGGCTACAACAAGGTAGTGGTCCGAGTCGATGTTAGCCCCTCGGAATGTTCGGACATCCAAAATACTGGATGCGTGTCTCTTGTCTACCGCTATGTGATCAAATTGGTTGACTGTTCGTTGATCTGGAGACCGCCATGTCCTCTTATGGATATCGAGGTGAAGAAACCGTGTGCTGGCTATAGTGGCATTTCGTTCCGTAGCGAAGTCAATTAGCCTAAGCCCGTTACTTAACGTGTTGTCGTGTAGGCTATATTTTCCGACAGTACTGCTAAAGATGTCTTCTCTTCCTACCTTTGCGTTAAAATCTCCCAGCACGATTTTAACATCGTACTTTGGTAGTCGCTCATAGGGTTTGTCAAGGAGCTCGTAGAAGCAGTCCTTAGTTGTATCATCTTTTTCCTCCATCGGAGCATGAGCGCATATAAGGCTTATGTTGGCGAATTTTGCCTTGATGCGGATTGTTACAATGCGTTCGCTAATGTCTAGGAAACATAAGACTTCTTGCCTAAGTCTGGCACTTATAACAAATCCGCATCCAAATAGTCGCTGTTTCTGCTCACTATGACACGGTCCATAGTAGATGTCACAGTTTTTCATCCTCTTTTTGCCTGGCCCATCCCATCGTATTTCCTGGATGGCAATAATGTCTGCTCTGTAGCAGTTTAGGGCTTCCGCTAGTTGTTCGCCTGCACCTCTCCTGTTTAATTTTCTAACATTCCGGGTGCAGATACGAACGTTGTTGTCCTTTTTTCGTTTAGCATGGTCGTCAACAATAATATCAGTCCTTTCCGAGGCTATTGGTTGCTTCGTAGCATAAGCTTTTTACCGTGTATGGGTAGTTAACCCAAAGCACAACCTCCAACCTGGAGGGCCAGGCCCTTGTTTTGACCCTAGGACAGCGGGCCGGAAAAAAATACCGATGTCAGTAGCCCGTTTTGGGATTTAAGCGCTGCCGTTGGCCCATCGAGAGCTCCTCCGCAACCAACTCTTTTCCAACACCCTGGCTCAGTATGGGAAATCCCATAGACCTGGTGTTCAAATATGTCGAAGCAGCTCATATAGGAATTACACTACCAGTTCGATCTAACTGGATCTGTAGGCGCCAACGTTGACTCCATCTAGGGAATTCCTCCGCTGCCGCCTGAGAGTGAGTGCCTTAGTGAGATGACACTCCTCCATCCTCTCTCGTTTTCTGCCACCAACGACCTTCCACAGGGGTTTGTTACCCCATCTACAGTCGAGGTACTAGGCACCCACCAGTCACCAGCGTGGAGGTGAGAGTATGATGAGATAGTGAGAGGCTAGAGTGAGAACGCTTGTGTTCTCATGTAATCGCATCACTAAAATATGGCCGCTACCAACTACCAAAGTTCGAAAGTCCCTATATTTATTTCAAAAGAAAACAATTTACCTTCCAGGAAACATCAAAGATCGGTCCATTTTTCCCATCCATGCCTAACCTTAAATTTGAAATTCAGCATAATTCAGCGCACTCGAAACCAGTCATCAAAAATACCTCCAACTGCCTCACTGAAGAGCCTTGTCTCTATAAACACTGCGGGTAGGTGAAAGAATCAAATGCTAACTCCACCATAATAATACACCGCAGTAAATGACAGTAATGAAAACGATTCGGAAATATTTCCTTTGAAGGATCCTTCAAACCACTTTCTTTCAGCCTCGCGCAACCATCACTCTCGTCGTAGTTGTCTTCGTTGCCAACCGGGAAAGGCAAAGGTATCTAGATGGGTTGGCGGGTAGGATATGTATCTACGTAAGTAAGAAACAGGAATTTTCCTCCGTTTTGTGTGTTGTTTAAGAAGCTTTTTGTTCCCGAATAGGAGGAAGAAAAACTCTTGGTTTACGCCTTGCCTTCCAATGGGATCTTTGTAGAAAATAAATCAAACAAAAGAATGGAAATGAATCCTTTTGTTCTTTTCAAAGGAACTCCTGTGTGGGGGGTGGCAATGCTTCAACTTTCAACTTGAGATTTCTCACTCAAAGGGTAACCATTTCTTTTTCTGTTGTTGCATGGGGTAGATATCGTTTTTTCTTAAAGGATATACATGGGTGGCATGGGGTTAAGGGATCAATTCGTCCATTTAGTGGGCAACCGCCATTGGAGTTGGAAAAAGGTCCAAAAATGCGTGAATTAAAAAGATTTTCTTCCGTCAATACATAAATTCATTACAAAGAACGCATAGCCATTGCGATGACAATTAAATTAATTTACTTCAACAACTCTTCGCATTCAATTTCAGAATTTTTATTTCGTATCTCGTATCTCATTTTTTTTTTATTTAAAATTGCATTTCATTTCGGAATTTCCCATCAGAATCAGAACGAAGACCGGTGATGAGATGAGGCATCGCTAAGCTCAACTGCAAGTGCAACCCTTGGCATCGTTATCGCATCAGGTATATTATTTGCAGGGAATATTGGTTGGCAGGGATCCATATAAGTCTGGGCATCGCTGGGGCACATATTCGTGATGCACTCGATATTGGTGTATATAGTCGGATATTGGACTCAATTATAAAATAAACCGAGCGGCGAGTTGTGCAACAAAGTGCACTAGTATAAGTGATTTTTTTTTTATTTCTGTCTGTCCGATGTGCATCACTCGAAAGTGCACATGTCGGAAATATGAATCCGAATGAGATGAGTGGTATTTTTATTGCAGTGAATTAAAATTTAACAGTTGCTGTGAGGAGGATGTGTGGAGATTCATTCGATTTACGAATTGGAGAAAGGATTTTGGGGGCATTTTGCAACACATATTCGTGTGAATCGTTCTAAGGATGCTTGATTTGTATCGGGTGATTAATGGATTAATTTAACATCTTCAATTGAATGTTAACTGGGAACATTGACACTTCCAATTTAACAGTTGGAAGTGAGCTTAACTGAGTTAAGCGAGGTGATGATGTCATTTTTATGAATAAAGACCTTCAATAGGCGACTGAAAGATCTCTTTTTGCAGCCAAACTGAGAAGCTTTAAAATGAGGAGTATATAAACCAAAACATATGTGAGATTGCAACTTTTATGTTTTTGTTAGTGGTTCAGTTCAAAGATTACCACCAGATTGCCCAGACAAATTTTTCCGTCAATAAGGACGCTTCAATGGTTGGATGTTGTAGAACGACTCTGATTGGCTTTCACTTGGCAATGCAATGACTACACACATCAACTGTGCTTATTTTTATCTTCAACTTTAAAATATGGTAACTATCGGGTACTGGTCTCATCCAACCGGATTTGATTTGCTAAACGATAAGTGCGAGTATTGATAACAGGACGAAAAACAGCAACACTATCAACATCCTAGTAAGACTGGCACGGGATCAATAACCGGCCTGCGGTCCCTAGATGAGCTGCTTCGGCATATCCGGAAAACAGGTTATCTAAGAATTTCAAGAGTAATTCAGGACCCTTGAACAGAGATGGTGGTGGATGAACCGTAAGGCCAACGGCAGCACTCAATCCCGTAGTGGATACTGATGGCCGCGTGTCCTGGGGTTACCTAATAAATAAGAACAGGCCCTCCAGGTTGGGGGTTCTGCTTTGGGTTAACTACCCATCCATGGAAAAAAGCTTATGTTACGAAGCAACAAATATGTATGTATGTATTTATTTATTTAGTATATCTAAAAATACTAATTAACAACAATTATTTTTAACAAATACCTAATTTAATAGGTCAAAATCAATCATTCGTTTTTATGTAATTTAAGAGAAGCGATTTAAAAACTCTAAAATTTGATTCATTTTTAATAACATTTGGCAGTTCGTTAAACATTTTTAATCCTTTATACAAAATTGTGTTTTGAGTTTTATTGTTTCTACAGAATTTAAGTCGAAAGTCTGAATTATTTCTTAAACTATATGGTTGAGTTTCTTGTATATACACTAAGTTTGTCGATAAATAATCAGGGACCATTTTATGTTTCATCTTGAATATAAAAATTAGGGTGTTGAATTGTATTCTCTGCTGAATGTTGAGCCACTGCAAAGTAGAAAGCATCCATTGGCTTGATGTATAGTACCCGCATTTCAAAATTATTTTCATAGCCTTGTTTTGTAGAATTTGGAGGCGGTTTATATCACCACTATTTCCTAAAAATAAAATTGTGGAACAAAATTCGAAATGTGGTTTAATAATAGTGTTGTAAATATTTATTGCACACAAAGTAGATATATTTTTTCTAATTCTTTTAAAGAAACCGATTTTCTTTGATATCATTTTTGCAGTATAAGCCAAATGATTTTTGAAATTTAGATCACTGTCCAGCATTACACCAAGGTATTTCATCGACTGTACCTGCTCGAGATTAACGCCGTTTATTTGAATATTATGATTAAATTCACTATTTATTATCATGTATTTTGATTTATTTACATTGATTTTCAATTTATTTATTTCTAACCAATTGCAGAGCTTGTCTATATCATTTTTTATATAATCAGTGATAATATTTATGTCTTTTCCACACACGAACATTAGAGCATCGTCTGCAAACAATGATATTTTGCAATGCTTAAGAACTTTACTTATGTCGTTTATATAAATTAAAAATAGCAACGGACCAAGTATAGTACCTTGTGGCACACCAAAAGTAGTTGCCTTAAAATCAGAAAACACATCATTAAATTTTGTTCTTTGGTTTCGATTTTTTAAGTAAGACCTGAACCAGTTTAATTCCTCATCTTTTACTCCATATTTTTGTAATTTTTTTACAAGAACAACGCGATCAATCGTCTCAAACGCTCTCTGAAAATCCAAAAATAATGCAACAATTTTATTTTTAGCATCTATTTCGTGTTTCAGTGAGAAAATAAGCCAGTTTAATGACGTTTCACATGAATATCCTGGTCTAAAACCCGACTGATTTTCAATTAGTATTTTATTTATCAAGACGTATTTATAAAATTGTTTGTACGCAACCTTTTCAATAATTTTTTCTAAGGTCGGAACCATGTTAATTGGTCTAAATTTATCACATTTTCTTGCACCATTTTCTTTAGGTATGGGAACAACCACCGATTCTTTTAAATTTTCGGGAAAAATACCCGATTTGAATGATTCGTTTATTATTTTCAGTATCATAGGCCCAATAATATCGAAACAATCCATTATAGTTTTTATGCTTATGTTCGAGATATCAGATTTTGAATTAATTTGTTTGCATATAATCCGAAGTTCATTTAGGGTAATGTCTGAAAACTTAAAAACTGCTTGAATTTCTCTTAAGCCACTGTTGTTCGAAGTATGCACTCTAATAGAATTACTAATATCATTTATGCTTTCTATGAAATACGAATTAAATTTTTTTGCTATAGTTATATTATCACATTCTGTTTTATTCTGAAATTGCACTTCTTTTATTTCTTCTTTATTTTTTTTTAACACTAATGACTTTATGACATCCCAAATTTGTTTTTGACTGGTACACATATTGATTTTATTGCACGTATATAACTTTTTTGCCAATTGTAAATTGTTTATATATATATTTCGAATTCTTTTATATTCTACCCAGTCCACGTTCGTATTAGATAAACTAGCCTTTTGTTGACAACAGATTTTTTGCCGTTTAAGTACTCTTAACTCGTTTGTGAACCATTTGTTATTGCACTGTTCGATACGTTTTTTTACTGTCAATTCAAACACTGAACTATTTAATGCGTTTTGTAATGCTATTGAAGTATCATTTAAATTGTACACACTAAGGTTCGTGAAATTCACTAGTTTATTTTTTAGTATTTCTCGGAATTTATTTTTTTGGTATTTAAATTTATTAATATACCTAATATTGTTTTTAGTTGTATTTGCCCTCACTGGAATTTCTACTAAGATTGACTCATGGTCACTCACGTTGAGTTCAGAAATAGTGTCTGCCCGTATATTTCTTTCCGCTGTAGTAACAACGAAGTCAATAAGTGTTCGTGATGAGTTCGTTATCCTAGTCGGCTTACATATTAATTGCTTACAGTTGTTGTCCTCGCAAAGGACTGATTTTATTGTTGACGACCCTGCTAAACGAAAAAAGGACAACGACGTTCGTATCTACACCTGGAATTTGCGAACATTAAACAGGAGAGGTGCAGGCGAACAACTAGCGGAAGCCCTAAACTGCTACAAAGCAGACATTAATGCCATCCAGGAAATACGATGGGTTGGGCGGGGCAAAAAGAGGATAAAAAACTGTGACGTCTACTATGGACCGTGTTATAGTGAGCAGAAACAGCGACTATTTGGATGCGGATTTGTTATAAGTTTATTTGTTTCCAAGACATTAGCGAACGCATTGAAACAATCCGCATCAAGGCCAAATTCGCCAACATAAGCCTTATATGGGCTCATGCTCCGACGGAGGAAAAAGATGATACAACTAAGGATTGCTTCTACGAGCTCCTTGACAAAACCTATGAGGGACTACCAAAGTACGATATTAAAATCGTGCTGGGAGATTTTTACGCAAAGGTAGGAAGTACTTATGCTAATTGACTTCGCTACGGAACGAAATACCACTATAGCCAGCACATCGTTTCTTCACCTCGATATCCATAAGGGGGCATGGCGGTCTCCAGATCAACGAAGAGTCAACCAAATCACATTGCGATAGACAAGAGGCACGCATCCAGTATTTTGGATGTCCGAACATTCCGAGGGGCTAACATCGACTCGGACCACTACCTTGTTGCAGCCAAGGTAAGGATGCGGATATCCACCACGCCACAACAAACTAGAAATACTGTGAAAAAAATTAATGTCGAAAGACTGCAATCGCAAGAGACCGATAAGCCTCCGCACAACGCGTATTCCTTAACCTTACGATTCATAAATACCACCAGCATCGAATGTCGAAGAACAATGGCAACGATGCCAGCAAGCCATTAGAGCAGCCGCAACTGATGTGGTTAGTTTTTCGCGGCCACCAACAAGAAACCCCTGATTTGATAAGGAATGCCGACAGATGCTCGCAGCCAAGAACGAGGCTTACAATGCTAAGCTGCAGGTGAAGACGAAAGCTGCCAGTGAGCTCTATAGGCAGAGAAGAAGGAAAGAACACCGGCTTTTCAGAAAGAAGAAAGAAGAGCAAGAAAAGCGCACGGATCGATTATATAGAGAGGTCCCACTCCAGGAACGATGTTCGCAAGTTTTATTGAAGTGCAAAACGTCAAAACAAAGGATACAAGGCTCGAACAGAATCCTGTCGAGATGAACAAGGAAATATCATAGTTGAGACACACTCGATGCTGAGGATATGGAACAACCACTTCTACAGACTGTTAAACGGCGATGACAAACAATAATCTACTGTCAAACAGAACGAACGAATTCATTGCGACGACAGCGAAAACTACCAACCACCCGACCTAAGTGAAGTGAAATGACGCTCTTCCCACCGAGCTTTATAAAGCCGGCGGAGATGACTTGGTAAGTTACATTCATCAACTCATAAGTAAAATCTGGTCGGATGAAAGTATGCCTGACGAATTGAATCTCAGCAAGGTTTGCCCGATCCACAAAAAATGAGACCCTCTGAACTGCGCCAACTACAGAGGCATAAGTCCCCTGAACATCGCCTACAATACCTATCTTCCGTAATATGTGAACGCCTGAAACCGTTTACCAACAACCTGATCGGCCCTTATCAGTGTGGTTTTAGGCCAGGAAAGTCCACAACCGATCAAATTTTCCCACTTCGGTAGATCCTGAAAAAAACCCAAGAATTCCAAATCGATACCAAAGCCGCATACGACATCATTTATAGAAACGAACTATACAGAGCCATGTCTAGTTTTGGGATACTGCTCGAACTACTAAGGATATCCTATACAAGACCCTGATTATCCCAGTCCTGCTCTACGGCGCTGAAGCATGGACCGTATCAAAAGCGGATGAAGAAATCCTTGGTCGATTCGAGAGAAAAATTCTTCGAAAAATCTTCGGTCCCGTTTGCGTTGACGGGCTATGAACACGAAGATGCAACCACGAATTTGACAAAAACATCCACCCTGTCCATGAGAGAGTGCAATATAGAATCCGAGGCAGTCAATTTCGCGTCGCTCACAAGACCATAACTTGGCGAATTTAGCGTGGTGACTTGAGGGTGTACCCGTATAATAAAAAAAATGGACCAATCTTTGATGTTTTATTGAAAGTAAATAGTTTTCTTTTGAAATGAAGGGTCTTCCACTAGGGACTTTCGAACTTTGGCAGTTAATAGCGGCCATATTAATGCAGGGTAGGTGGGAAATAAAATACCACCCGTGGACCAAAAAAAAAACAACTATGTGAAGGAACACAGAATTTAAACCTAAATATGGACAGAAATGAGACAAGGAGAAATCTTACGGTGGAAAACCTCCAGCAGAAGAGCCTTCAGCCGCTCGGGCTGTATTCCAGAAGGAAATACAGCCAACGGTAGGCAATAGCGCCTCGGTCGAAGAGGCGCCAGTAAATTCGACCGAAGAAAAATGGAACAGACTAGATGAAGCCCAAAAGCCTAGCCAATATCTTGCAGATTTGAGTTCTAAGGAAACTCAGCTTACCCCTCGGTCCCTCGGTCCCCGAAGACACAATTTCCAAAGAAGTACCGAAAAGCTGCGACGTCTTAAAAATGATGATGAATGCCTGTGATGTGAAGCAAAAAAAATGTCAGCATAGACATCAGAAACGGAATTGCTGCATTAGAGGAATCGTTGGGCAAAATAAAGTGAGACGCAAAGGTCTGAACCACTCTGAAGCCAGATACCGCCTCCAAACGGGAACGAGAAGCCATCAAATAGAAAACAAACAAAAACCTGGAAATACAGGTGGCAGTGACTGGGATAATCAGAAGCTCATGGAAAATGGCTATAGTCCACATGAACGCTCGACCAGCTCAAGAGATGCGGAAGATTCCTCGAATTAAAATAGGATTGGTTCAGTGCAGAATGCGCCGCAGAAAAGAAGTTCCTATACATTCTTCAAGTATTTCGGATACGGACACCATCAGTCATCCTGTAAGTGCAAGGATAGAAAAGGACAGGGGCTCTGTTTTAACTGTGGAGAAGAGGGTCACAAAAAACGAGCGACTGCAGAAAACTACCAAAGTGCTGTCTAGATCTGCAAACTCCAACATGTACCTTAGATCATATGCCGGGGTCCGGTAAGTGTTAAGTTTTCCGAGACGCACTTGAAAAGGCGAAGAAAAAGGCTTTACAATGACCAAAATCTTACAGGGAAATATTCAATATTCAGGTTTCGAACGACTGACAACCTAGTGACTAAATTACTGAGTGAATTACAGATTGATGTCGTCATCATCAGCGAACAGTACGTAAACAAAGAGACAAACTGGACAATGGACACGTTAGGAACCACTGCAATCTGGATACCCAGACACAAAGAATTCTCCCTGAATAGCCAATGTACACAAAAGGTTTCGCGTGGGTCAAGACCGATGGACTCACGGTTATAAGATCTCAGCCCAAACGTCAGGATGGATGATTTCGTCAAAAAACAGACCTCTGAAATATCTCCTATGACGACATACTTCGGATGGAGATGCCCTAAGAAACGTCAGGATGGATGATTTCGTCAAAAAACAGACCTCTGAAATATCTCCTATGACGACATACTTCGGATGGAGATGCCCTAAGACACCTTCCTCGTTGGGTACGCTGACGACATCGTGGCAGTGATAATGGCAAGAGACTCTGAAATCGCGTTCAACAAAGTCATGCGACTAACAACCTTCTGGATGGATGATTACGGTCTTAGTTTGGCAACGTAATAAACTGAGATAGTCCTTCTGACGAAGAAGAGAATCCCCACGCAAATCGACTTCCAAATTGGCATAGGCATCGCCTTGCCTTAATCCCTTTTTTGGTATCGAATGCATCGATTAGGTCGTTTTCGACCCTGATGAAGCACCGAGAATTTTCCATCTTCACCCTATACACAAACGGAGTTTGGGCGGAATACCAAAACTAGACATGCCTCTGTATAGCTCGTCTCAATAAATGCTGACGTATGCGGCTTTGAAATCGATGAATAGGTGGCGGGTATCGATTTGATCAGTTGTGGACTTTCCAGTCCTTAAACCAAACTGATAATCGATCAGGTTGTTGGTAAACGGTTTTAGGCGTTCACATATTAGGGCAGATAGGATCTTGTAGGCGATGTTGAGGAAATGTATGCCTCTGTAATTGGAGCAGATCAGCAAACGATGCTGAGGTTGCATTCTTCAGACATACTCTCATCCGACCAGATTTATAAAGCTCAGCGGAAAGGCCGTCATTTCCGGCAGCCTTTTTAAGCTTGAGTTTAGATATTGCTATCCTCACTTCACTTATAGGTCGGGTGGTTGGCAGTGTTCGCAGTCGTCGCCAATATTAAACGGTTCTTTCTACCTGACAGCGGAATGTTGTTCGTCATCGCCGTTTGAGAGTCTGCAGACGTGGTTCTTCCATATCTTCAGCATCGACTGTGTCTCAAGTACGATATTTCCTTGTTCATCACGACAGGATTCTGTTCGATTCTTTGTATCCTTGGCTTTGACATTTTACACTTTTGAAAAACTTTCGAACATCGTTCCTGGAGTGGTACCTCTCTATATCCTCCATCGCGCGCTTTTATTGCTCTTTTTTCTTCTTTCTGAAAAGCCGGTACTCTTCCCTTCTTCTCTGCCAATAGAGCTCAATGACACCTGCAGCTAAGCCTTGTAGGCCTCGTTCTTTGTTGTGGGCATCTGTCGGCATTCCTCATCAAACCAAGGGTTTCTTGCTGGTGGGCGCGAAAAACCTAGAACATCAGTTACGGCTGCTCTAATGGCTTGCTGGCATCATTGCCATTGTTCTTCGACATTCGATGCTAGTGGTATGGTGTGAATCGACAGGTTAAGGGATACGCGTTGCGCGAAGGCCTTAGGGGTTTCTTGCGATTGCAGTCACCATCTCTGTTCAAGGGGCCTGACTATCCCTTGAGATTCCTAGATAAACTGTTGTCCGAATATGTCGAAGCAGCTCATCTTGGTTCACCTTGGGTATCAGGCCGTGTTTTCCGTGCCAGTCTGGCTAGGCTGTTTATAGTTTTGCTGCTTTTCGTCTTATTATCAACACTCGCACTTATCGTTTTCAAGCCAAATCCGGTTGGATGAGACCAGTACCTGATGGTTAACACTTAGAGGTAAAAATAAGCACATTTGATGTGTAGTCAGAGTTACAACCACTGTGCATTGCCAATTTAAAGCCAATCTGAGTCTACCCTCGTTCTACAACAACCAACCATGTCTTCAATTTCAGCAAAAAGAAATGCCTGTTAACGTGGCTCTTTAACGTCCAGCGTTGAACGAATCGTTATTCCTAGCCTCATTTTCGGTCCAATGATGTCACCACTTCACAATCCGCACCAAGCGTTCATTTTCGGCATCGCCTTCTTGACAATAACGTGCGGGTTCGGTCCCCAGATGCGGCAATATTGTTTGTTATAGCCGACTAGATGAAAATGCGCCTCGTCAGAAAATATTATTTTTCGCCCTAAATCGGCCCAAACTGCGAAGCGATATCGAAGCGGATGGTCGTACTTCTTCAATTACTGAGTCAATTGGACCTTGTAAGCAAAGAATCCGAGATCTTTGTGCAGAATTGGCTAGTGCGTGAAATGTTGAGCTGTAGCATATACCGGTCTAACGAACATTTTTCAAATAACGCACTGCTTGGGCTACACAGCTACACTTTGGAAAATAGTTTTCAATAATTCCCAAAGTTGTTCAAGAGTAAAGCAATTCATTTCTTTCCGTGGAGGTATAATACAGACTTTCGGTCAAGAGCGGGAAACAGCTGTCAGTGTCAAAGTAACACCTATGATTTAAAAAGAAACCTCCATGTATGCAAGGAAAATATTGCGTTGGTTTGGTATAGCTGACAATCTACGCGACGACCTTGATGAAGCGAATTGGTTATCTTATCTTCAACGGGTTGACTTGTCGTATGCAACAGCTTGTCAAATTTTACACAAGGATTTTAGATATAAAGTTAGGCAGTGACCTAGTGGTTATTACGAGGGTGGTCCCTCGTGCCAATTTCGAAAATTACAAGACCTACGTTATTTTTACTGTCCCATCTTTCGCAGCGGTCAGGCAAACATCCAAGAATATAAAAATGTCACGAGAATTTTGTCAAATTTTCCATTCAGAGTCGGGGTTTAACAAGAGGTTAAGAAACTTTAAGAGCCGTTAATGTCATACCTATATATTCATTTTTGCTTGGTTAGAAAGTTCAACCCGTGCTAAAAATTGAAGCCGGTGAACCTTATGAATCTTCACCGCTAAAGCTTTTGGGCTCTTCAAAAGGTATTGACTTTATTGGTCAGACCAAACGAGATGTCATCGCCGCGTTTGCAAATTTCGAGCTTCGTCACAGGACAATGTATATAAACAAAATTGTCGATTTACTTTTGAATCTAACACTAAAATTCTACATGAGACAGAACCCAGCTCAAGTCATAGTGTGGTTTGCAGCTTCACCAAGCTGCATTTTCGGAGCCATAATTTTCTGAAGAATAGTGCCACAGAAGAGCGTTATTCAAAAAAAATGTATTCCAGAAAAACACCGAAAAAGAAATATCACCAATACAATTAATTCATGAAACAAATTCAGCAAATTTATCAGTCGCCCTACTGTGTCATACTTACTAAAAAGAACAATCAGACTAAGTTGTAAAGCGCACTATTGACGAAGAAGTTTCATCCAATTTTGCCTCCATACCTACATGACTTTTTAAATTTTGTAATAAGAGCCCTGATTATATGTAAAGTCAAAATGACTGTTGACATCTCATCACAAATTTCACGAATTCTCTATTTTAAAATGCTACCAGTATTCTTCTGTTGAATTATGACTGAATTCGTTCATTGATATTCAAAATGTTATCGAACAATTCCTGCAAAGTAATTGAAAGTATTCTGTCTGTTCTAAAACAAAATCCATAAGCGCAATAACCATTTGAGAATTCTCAAAATAAACGATTTGACGGTTTTTATATTCGTTTGATCAAAATTACTTTACAGAACACTTCCGATAACATAGTTCTGACCAGTGGAAAACACCAGTGACAGACATTATCCACCCCTCGATAACAACATTTCAAATGCAAACAAAGACAAAACCAGTGTATGTACAATGTAGGACACTCGTTTAAATCGAACCCATTAATGTCGCGAGTAAATTATCCTCATTGACATAACAAGACAGCAATACAATCCACTCCCAAAGCGATGCCAATCAAACTAACCGCGCGCCACTCAGCGGCGCACATGTTTTCCCTGGAAAAAGTATAATTAAAAGCGAATTTTTTAACTTGTCGTTATCATTGACACTTTTTGTCAACGTCGGTCGCATCATCTTCCACGTTGCTGATGTCCAATGTCTTTCCGCCCCAAACCGTTGCTGTCAAATGTAATGCGTTGTTGTATGTCAACTTCCTGACGTCTTCGCATCGGAAGCGACATTCGATTCGAATATTATTAATAAAACGAAAAATGTTTTCCATTTGTGTACGGAGTGTACAGAGCTCCTAATCTACCTCTGCCACTGCACCGCTGACGATGGTCCCATCGGTGTCTTCACCTGGACTTACTCATAACGGAATTCACTTTGAAAAGCCGCAAAATGGCATCCATTACCCACCGATAGAGAGAGAGAGGAGCATCGGCAGTGTATGTGTAGGCATTTACCCATCCAACAGAGGAATCGCTTACCTTTATGGACGTAACACAAGCAGAAAACCCCACTCTCCTATGTCCCCCTCCGAGGCGATGGAGTGGTGATGGTAGAACCAACTCCAAAGACAGGTTGGTTACCACACTACCACCGGCAGAACCGCCCAATTTAATTACGAAACATTTTTTCCCTGCAGCACCGATGGGATAGTAAACCTCAGCCAAAGGCCGCCATTTAACTAATTAACACACAAGTCGCCGGGAATCGGTCACGAATTCGCCGTCAAACAAAAAAAATTACATATGCCGCGTGTGCATTTGCCGAAATATTTGCAAAGAGGTGGTGAGTGGTGTGGGGATAGTGTCTCTTTCTCTATGCACCTACATTTTTCAATGGAAATGCTTCTTATATTTAATTTGCGGCGCATTGCACTCTCTCCCTCTCTCTCTTGAATGTGCTTCCTTTTTTCCCAGGAATATTTTTCATAACAACAATGTAGCACCTATCCCTCTATCAATCGATGACGGCAGTCAGACGGCTGTACTGCTTCAACATTTGCATTGTGGCCCAACCCTAACTCAACACCAGCGCATATATCCCTCTCTTGTGCATTTCTGTCATTACTCTCTGATTATATACTGGATATATAAGTCTATCTCGCTTTGGAAAGAAAGCTTTGGGGCGGTACCATTTGACAGATGGTCGGCGGCGGTGTGTGTTGTGGATTTAGGTTTCTCTGTCGCACATCTACGTTGTATGAAATGACGTCTGGTAGTTTATTATCGCCAGAAACAGTATTCCTTCTTTCTCTCATGCGACAGAGTAGAATGACGCTTAACTTGTTCTCCTTGTCTGACTTATTGATTTTTGCGTAAATGAATTATTGCGTTGTCAGATGACAGCAGAGAAGAATTTCGTATGCACACAGGCACAAAACAACAACAAAGTGGCAATTATTGAATTATGTTCATTTAATTTGGCCGTCGGATAGATAAAACTTTTGCTCACTTAAATGGAAAATATAAAAATTATGATGAAATACACAGTTAGCTGGATATGGTAGCACAAAAATGTTGCGGACTGGGGGTGAAATATTTCGAGGGTAGTTTCGCGTGTGCATCCAAAGCTCGACTGTCGACTCCATCGACACACCCAAACCAACTGGCAGCGAAGTTATCTTGTTGCCGCGCCATAAATGTCAATTACAGAAATATTTAATTAGCGACATTGTAATAATTTGTAATTGACATGATTAAAATAATTTTATTCAAGTATCATGCAGCTCATGCAGTTAATTATAGATACTTTAGTAGATGAGGAAAAGGGTAGATAGGAGATTTCATAATAATATGACAGGTGTTCAATTTGAGAGAAATGTATACACACGGATACCTAGCTGCCATTGTTGAAATTTAAACGCTGATTGGTAGGTCTCACTTGTAACTGCGATGTATTTTAAAAATGATAATTTAATTACAAGTGCCTAGACCTATGCAAAAGTAGGCAGGTCCAACAGTTACAAGGCTGTTTTAATGTGGTTTAAGCTCACTTCATGTGGTCACATTATGGACTTTTAGAGAAATTTCAGCGACTGTCAGAGAAATTAATGAGACTAATTGCTGATTGAAATCGATCTGGCTGCAAAAGTTCTTCACCGATTTCTTTGACATTTTGACACAACTTTGCATTTGAATGCGGGTGTGCCTTTTTTCTTTTCTTTATTTTCCTTTAGGAGTATTCATGGATCATCAGAAAGTCTTCGTAAACGTGGTAGATAAATTTACGAAGTGGTAAATGAACTTTTAAAATTTGTATATTGGAAATCTTTTCCAACAATATCGGAAAATTAACACACGAATTAGGTGTGTAAACCGATATGCTACTTACTTACTTAACGGGTTCCCGACCCGTTGAAGGTCTCTGCCTGAGACAGGGAGGCCTTCCTTCCTCTTCGATCCTGGGCACATTGCTTTCAGTTATTAAGACCCATCGCTATGGCATTCGCGATAGCGTGATCATAAACCAGAGATTCTGTCATCCATGTCTCCTCCTACCAGAAGGCTGGAATTTGAAGATTCTCTTGGTTGGAGCATTATTGTGCATTCGCTCGATGTGGCCGAGCCAATGTAGTCTACGTGATTTTTTACCTTTTGTACTACAACCACATCTTGGTACCTACAACTCATAAAGTTCGCGGTTGTATCCTCTCCTCCATTCGCCTTCCTCGCATATAGGACCGAGAAATCGACGAAGAATAGTAAATGTCGTAATGTTCTGAAAAGGTGACATTTAATCCGTCAATCCACAAATCAAACATCTGCGCTTCCATATTAAGGAAATTGTCCAAAACCGAAAGGATATAGGTAGAAACATGAGTTTCTTTTATTAAACAAAATTGAAAAATGAAATTGAGATTGAATTGAACTTACCACATTATGTACAAAAACACTTTTAAGGGCGTTCATAAAATGTTGGCCGTGAACATAAAACTTTTCGTAGCTAAATGAACTGTCAAATTTTGCATTGGACATCCATTTTTTTTGCTCAATATCAATAACCCAAAACGGAAGTAGGTATTATCTAAAAGACTTCGTCAAATCATTTTCTTCTTATGCTAGAACTGGTACTTTTGTGTGAAGAAAAATAATAGCTGTCAAATCTTAATCTTCAAAACATACAAATATTCGGGTATATTTTGACAAAACAAGGAATTATTTTGTTGATATATGTCAAACTATTGAGATGTCATTAATTGACAGTTTTCACCAGTCGAAATTCTGCGTGAAGAAAATTGAGAAAAATTTAACGAAACTACAAAATTTCTTCGTTCATCATTTTACAATTTTCTCAGTATAGGCTAAACTATAATAGTCGGAAGCTAATGACAAAATTCTAAGTTTTTTTGTGTTTGCGCATTTAATGAAATAAGTTTGTTCTGGCAGCGGAAATTGTAGCAACGGAAAAAAAAGAAAGGTTGGTTCGACAGTCTCATGTATGAAAGTGTAGTACCTATAATAAGTCGAAAAGCCGACTTTACTTATTTAGTTATACGTTTTGATTATTGGTAGAATTTCTATAAAGCTGTATCTAACTAATGTCGACATTTGCGTATTATTATGTATTAGTAACGCCGAATGAGTTTTGTCGACTGTTTATTATTTTTATGAAATTTATTTTGAAAATCCAAAACAACACCTAAGCTTGTCTTGTTTATTGTTCGGGTGAAGGGGAATAAAAATCAGTTTTTCTAACAAATACTTTCTGCTACAAAAGTTATCTGTCAAATTTTCATATGAAAAAGCGAATGAGATCGCTCTTTCGGAAATAAGCAAAAGTTAAAAGTTCAAAGTACTTCGAGAAACTAAGTAAGTAAGTAAGTATAATTTATTTAGCATTCATTTGCTATTTTAAAACTTTTTTATACAATGTCTATCAATAATTATTTTTAATAAAATGTATAATAGAGCTCTTAAATCTATTTAAATTTGATTCTATTTTCACATTATATGGAATATTATTGTAAATTTGAATACCCTTATAAAATAGCATATTTTGGGTTTTACAATTTCTGAAAAATGGTAAGTGTAAGTTTTCATTGTTTCTTAGGTTATAAGGCCTTACTTCAGTTCTTGTTACAATTCTTCTTTGCAAGTATTTTGGCATTAAGTTGTTTTTTACTTTAAAAATAAATATTAAGGTATTCATCACTATTTTTTGTTTTACAGAAAGCCATTTCAAAGTGTTTAACATATTGTTTATAGGTGTAAAACGGTCACAGTATAATATTGCTCTCATTCCCTTATTTTGTAAAATTTGTAGTTTATTTATCATTACTTCTGTTCCCAATAGTAATATTGTTGGACAATATTTAAAATGGGGTTGTATAATGGAATTATATATTTTTATTGCCATACCCATACAAAGTTTTTTTCGTATTCTTCGAAAAAAACCGATTTTCATGGCAATTTTTTTTTGTACCATATCAAAATGTTTTTTAAAATTCAAGTTACAGTCTATTATTACACCAAGGTATTTTGTTTCTTTAACACATACAAATTCATTTATTTTACATATTATATTGTTTTCGGGCAATAACATTATTTTAGTTTTTTCTGTATTCAACTTGAGTTTATTCATACTTAAATAATTTTTTATGCTCTTAATATCTATCATAAGTTTTTTAATACAGTTTGTATAATTATTATCTTTACTATAGAAAAGGCCATCATCGGCAAATAGTTTTACTTTACAATGTTTTAAAACTTTTTTTATATCATTTATATAAATAACAAACAACGATGTACCTAAGATCGACCCTTGTGGTACTCCTAGGTCAGAATTTAATTCTTCCGAACTTACCCCATTAAACTTTACGATTTGTTTACGTCCTATAAGATATGTCTTAAACCAATTGAATTCGGTTCCTCTTATCCCATAACCATATAGTTTTTTTAATAATATTAACCTATCCAATGTTTCGAAAGCTCTCTTCAGGTCAATAAATACCGCTGCAATTTTCTTCTTTGTGTGTATTATTTCCTTCCAGTCCGCAATTACCAAGTTTAGAGCTGATTCACAAGAGTGTTTACGTCTGAATCCAGATTGTTCCTCGATTAAAATGTTGTTATCTTGAAGATATTCTTCTAGTTGAATTTGAACAACTTTTTCCAATATTTTTTCGTATAGTGGCAGCATATTTACTGATCTGAAGTCTTCACATTTGATGGTATTTTGTATTTTTTCAACCGGAGATATAACCGATGTTTTCCAGGTATTTGGAAATTTACCACTTTCGAGGGAGTAATTTATAATGTTCAATAGAGCAGGGCCCACAATGGTAAAACTGTCTTTTATCATTTCTTTGTTCATGAAATTAAAACCACTTTTATTTGGCATCATTTCAACTATTTTTAAAAGATGTTCTATCGAACTTAGTTTTTTAAACTTGAAACAGTTTTCAGTATTTAATGAAAGATTTGTCCATTGCACATTTGGTATTTCTTTATTTATGTCGATTACACTTTTAACAAAAAACTCGTTAAATCTATTTGAAATTAGTTTGTCATCATATATTTTGTCTCCTTGAAACTCAACACACTTTATTTCGTTTACCGATTCACCCAGCACTAAAGTTTTTAAGCATTTCCACATATTTTTTTGGTCACTAGTTCTATTTAATTTATCTTGTATGTAATTTCGTTCTGTTACTTTGAGGTAGTTTTTATATTCGTTTCTAATTTTTGTATACACTTGCCAATCTTCAATGTTTCCCGTTAGTACAAACTTTAGGTGGCTTCTGATTTTGACTGATTTTTGTGACCTTAAATCACTATTAAACCAATGTTGGTCTGTTTCTTTAAAAGACTTTTTAACAACAAAATTTTTTACCACTTTAAGCATTTCTTTTTAAAACTGCTCACTTTTTTCATCACTTATATTTATTAAAGTCTCTTTCACTAAGGCCGTGTGCCAATTGCGTTAAAAAAGGGTTAAATTTTATTCACCGGCTAATTTTTGACATTTCTGCTGGGGTAAACAAAAATTTGCTTTTTGCTGTGTCAGTTGGATTAAATGGGATATTATTATAATACTATTTTCAATAATTTCCCAAAAGAATTAGAACAAAATTCCTTTGTATATATTTTCTTGTAATACAAAAATACCGGATAGAATGCAGAGAAATCATACAAAAAACCTTAATTATTTATTATTAACATTAAAACATAATTGTTGTACAATAGGTGTTCATGATTAAGGATATCCATTTTACTTTCTTAAAGTTAAACATATTTTCGCATACAAAATATATCGAAGTAAATGTAGTCATACCATTTTAGTAACCATCCTTTTTCAAAAACCCAATTTTAGTTTATTTTACAACTTTGTTAACATTTTCTGATATGAAGTACACATTCTTTGCTTTTTATTAAAATCTGAATGATGTGATATTTTATTTTCCCACACATGTGAACATGGGTGTGCTTTCCATCACTCTCACTCCTCAGTAGGTATACCAAATGTCAAAAATTAGCGACTGGTTAAATTTTAGCGAGCTGTTGAGCAGGTTAAAATGTCAACACTAATCAAGTAAAATAATATTGTAGGTACAGAAACAGTCCTAATGTGTTTCAGGCATTACCAAATGATATCATAGGATGCATTGCAGTAGTCGAAATGTGATGTTTGGTTGTGGACAATGAACGGCGCCGTGTGTCAATTGCGTTGGAATTTAAACCAGTCGATAATTTGACATAATATTTTTATTTAGTGTGGCGAACGTTCAAATATTTTCTCGATCAGGAAGATTGGAACCTCTATTATGTCCTTGACTAGGAAATGGTAGATCCGAGTTGTTGAGAATTTGACCAATTGCCAAATCAGATATTTTAATTGTGAATCACCGATGAATTTTTTGGGTTTAATAGGGGAAAAGCGAAATAGCTTTTTCACCTAGTAAAGAAAAAAATTATTTCATGACCAGTTTTTTTTTTTTACAAAAGTTGAGTTACTGATTTTGTTCGCCTTAGAAAGGCATTACGTTACTTTTTATGTTTAAATTATATGTGGCGAATTAAATCAATTCAAACAAATGGCCAATGGTATAAATTAGGCGGGAGATTTAAAAAATATAACTTTGTGGAACGCATTCATATTATAAGATGTATAGGATGAGTATGATGACGAGGGTGCTGATGATGAAGATTTTATTAAGACGGTCAATTTGCTCGAGCATTCGCCCCCTTTCAATGAACTCCTCTCAAGACGGAAGAGCTGACAGTTTTCGGATGGGACGCACACAGGGCCGAATGCATGAAATTATTTTAAGGCATTTACTTATTGGAAAATGAATATCACGTGTTTCGATAGTTTGGGTATTTAACTGTACATCCCATCAGCTATTTTTGTTTAATTCCCCCCAAACTTCTTTTTTTACAATTTCTGCCAAGTAATCATGGATTTGGACCCTGTGTGGGACGCCTGAACTCACCTTTCGCTGTTTTTTTTGTCAGCACCACTATCTTGACCATCTGTACCTTGGACTACATTGATGATTGTTACCAGGATCCATTTCTGTGGTGGAACGTTATCTTCGTGCACGATGATTAGGGTACCGAATTTGATGTTGGGGCTCGGAGACGTCCACATTGATCGACCTTCAGTTCATTAATGTATTCGTTCGACCATTTATTCCAGAAGTGGGTTTTGATGGCGTTCGCCATCGCTAAATGAAGCTGATATTTGGTATCTTTAATAGTGGCTCAGGGATTAAATTGAGAGATGATCCAATGAAGGAAGATGGGCTGGAGTAAGAGCTTCAATCGCTGGGGTCAGATGACATCTCGAATTCATGATGGTTTTTATCTAGGTTGGGGGTTGTGCTTTGGGTTAACTACTCACTCATGGAAAAAAGTAATTTTACTAAAGGAACCAATTGCCTCGGAAAAGACTGATTTTTTGTTGACGACCGTGCTAAACGAAAATAGGACAACGGCGTTCGTATCTGCATCTGGAATGTGAGAACATTAAACAGGAGAGGTGCAGGTGAACAACAAGCGGAAGCCCTAAACTGCTACAACGCAGACATTACTGCCATCCAGGAAATACGATGGGAAGGAACGGGCAAGAAGACGATGAAAAACTGTGACATCTTCTACGGACCGTGTTATAGTGAGCAGAAACAGTTACTATTCGGATGCAGATTTGTTATAAGTGCCAAGCAAGAAGTCGTATGCTTTCAAGACATTAGCGAACGCATTGCAACAATCCGCATCAAGGCCAAATTCGCAAACAAAAACGCTTACGGCCCGAAGGAGGAAAAATATGATGAAGCGAAAGACTGCTAATACGAGCTCCTTGCCAAAATTTAAAACCGACTACCGAAGTACGATCTTAAAATCGTGCTGGGAGATTTCACACCAATATCCATAAGGGGACATGACGGTCTCCAGATCAACGAACGTTCAATCAAGTTGATCACATTGTCATAAGGCGATGACGAACAACATTCCACTGTCAGGCAGAACGAACCATTCAATATTGGCGAGGACAGCGAAAACCAACCACACGACCTAAGTGAAGTGAGGATAGAAATATCGGAAATGACGGCCTTCCCGCTGAGCTTTATAAAGCCGGCGGAGATGACTTGGTAAGTAACACCAACTCATAAGCAAAATTTGGTCGAATAGAAGTATTCCTGAAGAATGGACTCTGAACTGGGCCAACAACAGAGGCATAAGTCTCCTCAACATCGCTCATAACTCACAGGTCCATTTCGAGAGATAAGCTGTGTGACATGTGGCACCGTCTTGATGAAACCACATGTCAACCAAGTTCAACTCAGCCAACTGGGGCTTGATATCGTTCGCCGTTGACGGTAACGTTTATTCCGAGTTGGTCTTTGAAGAAAAATGGACCAATGATGCCACCAGCCCATAAACCACACCAAACTGTCGTTTTTTTGGGATGCGTCGGTAATTCTTGTATCACTCCAGATGCGACAGTTTTGCTTATTTACGTATCCGTTGAGCCAGAAATGAGCGTCATCGCTGAACATAATTTTTCGATAAAACAGCGGATTTTCATGGAGCTGTTCTAAAGCCCATTCACCAAAAATTAGACGTTGTCTAATGCACAAGTTCAATTTTTTTAGGCTTTCAAACCTAAATCGACACGTAAAATGTTTCATGTGGTTAAGTATTTCACGCCAAATTGCTGAGAACGGCGACGAATTGACATTTCATGATCTTCATTAACATTGGTACGCACTCTACGCATGCGAGTCGATGGTTTATTGTCCAACAAAGTAAATTTGGTGCGAAATTTGGTGATAACAGCACGAAATGTTGATGGTCGTTACAAACGGTGCACAGAACACGAATTTTGGTAATAAATTTCAATAATTTGCAATCGTTGCTCGTTTCTAAGTCTTTCCATGATTAAATGGCAGAGTATACTGAAAACTTTTCACTTTGACAGATAACGTTTGGACGCCATTACTAACCAGTGCTGCCAAACTGAAAAAAACTTAACTCTTAAAAAATCACCCGTTATACGCTGTCAACACGAAAGGACACACAACATCGACGAATTGGACAGAATTGGTCACCATTGACAGATATAGCTTTGAGGTAGTACCGGGCTTTGTCTATCTCGACTACGCTATTAACTCAGACAACATCTCGTCAGAAATTAACGCAGAATTACTCTTGCCAGACGCTGTTTCTTCGGGCTATGAAGGCAATTTAGTAGTAAAGCTCTCCCTCTAACTACTAAGTAAATCCTATATAAGACCCTGATCATCCCAGTACTGCTCTACGGCGCTGAAGCATGGACAATCAAAAGTGGAGGTCTTTCGTCAGTTTGAGCAAACAATTGTTTTATTTGTGTAAACGGGCTATGAAGACGAAGAATAAACCAAGATTTTTGCAAGCTGTACAAAAACATAGACCTGGGAGAAAAAAACTCCAAATTTGAAATTAAAAATGGCTACCTAATGAACTCTCTGGCCAGCAGAATCTTCGGTTCCCTGACAGACGTTAGACGCAGTAAAGGATGACATTGTCCTAAGTGGAGGGCACAAGTACAAACCACTCTCAACCAACATAAAGGGCGAAACTTTGGTACTTATCTATAGACCGGGATAATTTGATAGGCATGGTGGTTGAGGCTGAGGCTTACCCCGGAATGCAGCCCCACTTAAGTAAGTAAGAAAGTGAAAAGCTTTGGTAAGGAACATAAACAGCTCACTGTGCTTCGTTTGACCGATTCACAAAAAGGAGACCCTCTGAACTGCCCCATTAAGAAAGGCCTGAAATCGTTCACCATCAACCTTATCAACCTTGGTCTACATTAGGGCAAGGAAAGTAGAAAACGGAAAAATCAATACCAAGAAAGTATTTTCCCAGGTCCTAAAGAGCCTTTTGAGCCAAGAGTCTGTTTTTGTTTTGAATTGGACAGTCTAAAAGCAGAAGATAACAATCATTTGACGTTTAAGCCTCATTCACTTGTAACATCGATCCGTCTTATTGCCAAAACCTTCACTTCCGTTAAAGGCATATCCTCTCAAAATGATTATCCATAACCTTCACGAAGATGCTAATGTCGCCCTGTGCTAATTTCGTGATCTTCAAAGGACGTCCATGGATCAAAAGCAGAATTAAGGTATGACGGGGACATCTGAAGTCTGCTTTTGATCCATGGAGGTCTTCTGGTTATATAATCTCTGAAACTATTTTTCAAAATCGTTTGAACCTTTTGATAGAGGATTTTGGGAGCGACTTAGAAGAACGACTGGGAAATTATTGTTAAATAGGCTGCTGGATCCTGAATGCAGATGCAGAGGGTATGGTGAACTATTGATCTCTAACTTACCTCAGCAGCGTTTCTTTTGATTAATAGCACCCTCACTTTCCCATTTCATTGGAGGGCTTGTTAAGCCACAAAAACCCTTTTACCTCATCCAGCAACATGTATAACAAGTATCAACTCTGGGCTTAGGCCACTACCAATGAAGTCCGTCAGCTCAACTCCCAGGGTTTGAATTTGTAAACACTAGGTTAGAAATGATCGAAAGTGCACTTACTCAATGACGAGATTCGAGCTTGTAATCTGCGTTACGCTGGTACAAAGAATCGTAGATCTGTAAAGCTCTTGTATCCTTTGCCGCTCACTTACACTTCTCATTGCAAGGATATTAAAAATTGTCACTACCAAGTACGTCTTGAAATGCATAACCGGCGGCAGTAACCTAGGAACTAAGCCAACAGGGGATAGGGGGCAGTAGTATACAAAAAAATCCATCAGAAAACTCGAAATGTCTCAAGTCCAAGCTTCCTTTGGGCCCTTCACCACCCCCTGTATTAATGTAATTATGGATGTCTGCATGCAACAATTTTACACACTCCAACAACCTCAACTTTCTTGTCCGGAACATGGATGAACCCAATTCTAAAATAGGCCACCATCCGGTCTCACTTAAAGAGTCCCAAATTAAATAAACCGTCCAGGATCTTGCGTGGACCACCCCGCCAACCCATAAGTCGCTTCTTATAATGAGAAAATTAAGTCCATCCACTCCTTTGCTCCGGTGTAATCTTTGGAAATGAAATCAACCCGAAATTTGTGGTAGGTACACACATAAACCGTCTTCAACCACCCCATCCACTCCCCGGCATAACAGGGGCAGAGCACCAGAGCAACCCATTCGAAACTTCTTCAGAGAAAACCCCACCAAGAAGAAAATCAAAGGAATTCTGAAAATGACTACGAACGGATGAAGACGACTCCTTGTGCAGTACACTCTGTTGGTACGGGTGCAGGAGGACTTTCAACTTCCAAACGGCGACGTGCAAATTCAAGAAATTCAGAAGCACAAATCTATATTCGGGCTGTGAGTGTAGGCCGCAGCGCATTATTATAAAGTCGGCCTCCACCTAGGGGGTGAGTTTGGGAATTATTTACGGAGCATGGTTTCGACGGGGTAAATTAACTGACTTCCGCGACACGGTGGAATTCAGAGCACTACCCGACTATACGACGACACTGCGACACCGGATGTGTGTAGGTTCGATCGATCCAATTATTGTCATCCACGCATCGATAGTGGCGAGAGTCATCCATCAAATCAATTAACCGAATGACACCCTCTTAAGGACATTTGCATTCAATTACTACAAGTACACGGATTGCTTCCTCCCGCTGCTCGCTACCCATGAGAACTCAAGATGCAAAGTATCTACACACAAACATCTAGATACTTAATTAAAAATCAATATCGTTCCCAAGCGCATATATTCAGGAAATGACTTGGAACACAAATGTAGGAGAGCTGACAAAAAAAAACCAAAGAAATGAAAAATGTGTGTCCTGCGATCCTCGCGATCTGGTTAGCAGACAAATAAATCACACTAACGCCAGCAGAGTTCCAGTCGCCGAACTCTAAAAATGACGTATTACCTCTGTCTCTCTGTGGTGTCGGTGTTTAGCGCATGACGGACCTGGGTCCTACTATACTCCTGACATCACAAAAAAAAAAAAAAACCACTGCGAAGGCGAACCGAACACATGTGGTCCAAAGATGTTCTTATTATCATTCGGGAAGGAGAAATTACCATTTTCTTGTTCTTCTTGTGGAGCGTCGAGGCTTAGAGTCGCGCTTCGTTGCGTTTTGAGAGGAACAAGGACACGACAAAAATGCACTTTTTTCGGGCGCGTTGTTTTGCTTTGTTGTGGTGTGTCGATGACACACCACAAAATTAATACATTAGCGGTGACGTTCCTGGGTGTCATCGGCTTCCATGCGTGCGACCGTGGGACATGAGCTAGTAGCTATCTGGAAGCATGGATATTTATTCATTTTCGGATATGTTCTCTTGGATATTTGGGAATATCTTCCGCATTTTTGTTGCATTCGAAGGAATTCTATTGAGGGAGCACGGCTTGCGATTGCAAGGAGTACGTGTTTAGAGAATCCGATTTGAGGCGGATGAACTGCTGTGAAAATATGCAGAAGGGGAGTCACGTAGCGAACACATTGCGGAAAGACATTTACCTACATTTTGGCGGGGGTGAGAGGTTTGTTTCCGATAAGACTTTGACATTTTTTTCGATAGGCGTTTGGGGTGCATTCCATTTGATGAAATTTTGATGGGAAATAGCAGTTCCTGGTGAGTCTTTGATTTCATTTCTTAACGGTAATGAAGCCCACAACGAGAGGAACTTTTTGCAGTCAGCTGATCTGATTCTATCCCCAAATTTCACGATTTTATCAGAATTTTTGGGGTACGTAACAGCCTACAGTTTGGAGTGGCCTACTAGTTAGTGCGTTAGATCTAAGCGCAAATTTGCTGGTTCAAATGTCAAGAGTGGCCAAATCTAGCGAAAATCTGACTACCATCCAATAGTATAAAACTGTCATGAGATGCTTCCTAAATTTGCCGTTCAGAGCCGGTGTTAAACAGTTGGTCCTCTTATTTGTGGGAAGAATATAACTTCGCACACAAACGAAGGTTGGAGGCCGTTAATTCATTTTTTGTTTGAGCCTAGATTGACATTGGGACTCAATCAATTGCTGACCCATTGCTATCTGCTCTAGCTGCCCAGTACAAATATTGAAATTGTCACGCCACATATGGCGTAGTATTTCTTTACTCGTCGACCTGGGAATGAGTTTCCTGCCGGACGCGTCCTCGGGTGATGGATAAAGGAAGTCCGCGGTGACAATGACTCGAGAAACCGATGGATTCATTCGCTCTAAGCGGTAAATGAGATTACAGCCGTGATGATGGCAACAAATCCACTGAAAAAACCCATCGCGAACCAACTTAAGTCTAGATCTAGGAGCTGTTTCCCAGCGACTGGTGGTTGAATTGGGCAAAATTGGTGGTTTTCAAGACTAGGACTGTAGTAAGTCCATCTGTTCATGATTATTATTCTTACCAGGAGATCTAGACCTCAGCAACCATTTGACCTCCCTTAAGAACCGCCAGAATGTTGTTCGCAGTTATCTTCAACACCCAACTCCTTGTGTTCGTAACTGCACTAACTAACTGCACCTCACCCAGTGCCAATTGATTTAACACCGCACCACGAGCAGTATTTATGAAAAAATCATTCGATTTCATCCTAATTGGCGAACGATTGCTTGTTAAGAATCCCGGCTGTGCAGGAGTCAGAGCACAGGGATAATGAAATCGGCTTCCCTTAGAAAATCTTCAAATGAAACATTTTCTAAGTCAAGTGCTCTAGTGCGGCCCTTTCCTTTTATAGGGAACCAGTCTCCTCCCAATTTCATTGCCAATACGTCCGAATCCAGCTATAAGCCCAATGAAGAACCCTACGAACCCTGTCCGCATATCTAACTTGGAGTCCCTGACATCCAGCTGCCATTGTAGACTTATTTGTTTGACTCAAACAAACGACGATTAGTCGCCAAGAGTAATGCTACTGTCAGCTCGGCGGTAGCATATACGAAAACCTCGCTTCTTTCATTCGGCTTAATCAATGTGCTCGAACCCAACAGAAATGCTACAAACTGTCTCCAAATCAGTACTTCTTTGTCCAGTTTATCTGCTAGGGCACAGTAAAGGGCGTTCTTACCAACGATATTCTTCAGCAGTCACTGCGGGATGGCCTCAGCCCACATCGACATATATCTTCGTTTTTTAATTTGTCTAGACCAACTGTGGCGAAATACGGCCGGGTTTCATAAATTTGGGGACGTGTTGCTGACATTCCGGAGTATATCATCTTGACCAAGTGCAACAAGTGCGAGCGAAAGGAAGGCGAAGCACTTGCTGTACCCAAGACCATGGAAATTATGAAAATTTTTGGGAACGTATTGTGCTCTATCACACAAGACCCTTATAGTAAAAGAGGGGTTTGATAGACCTAGCTCCTCAGCAAGGGGATGATCATGCCATAACATGAAGTCTCAATTACTTACTTACTGGCTGGGAGTCGAAGACGGAACCGCCGATCTGTCCTGTATCCAAAAATGGGAAAGCTTCAGGCGGAATAAAGCCGCTTAAACGTGCACTTTCAAAATATTCACCATTATGGTAGAAGGCCCCAAAGATGAGACTATTGCTCGAGGTCATCGCTCTTGCCTCGTGAAACCGAATGAGTTTCACCAGAAAATTGTCTATATTCTGTTTATGTTGACCCCGTTGCAGAGGACCTGCTTGGAATAATATTTTGTGTAGTCAGATACTGGTGTTCTGTGAAGGCCAAGGCAGCTTCTCAAACATTGCCTCTCAAACACCCGTATCTTTTCCATTTGAGATGGCGCAACGTTGAACCACACCGGGCACCCATAGGCAATCATCGGTCTGATAAGAGACATGTAGCAAATCACCTTCACCCTGCTGTCAAGACGGCTGTTATAAAACAATCGTCTTGTCAGGGCAAATGCTCCCCTAGCTCTCGCCAGAGCAGCATCTACATGTCTTCCGAAATATAGATACTGACCCAGCCAGATGCCAAGGTACTTAACTACACTTTGACTCGCCAGTGGATGTCCGTTTGGTCCAACGATCACCAGCTTGCGCCAGTTCTTTCTTGTATCCCTAGAGGACTTAGACAACGGTGTCCTAAACAGGATAGTTTCCGATTTCTGAAAGTTGATTTTCAACTTCCAGTCATCACAATATCTCTGGATCTTATCGAAGTCCCGCTGCAAAAGAGTTCGGATGACCTCGACAGTAGGTGCTGATCTGTACGCGATAAGATCGTCCGCATACGCAATTGCCTGAGTAAGACTACCTATCATATCGCTGGTGTAAATGCTGAAGAGAATCGGCGAGTTCACCGCTCCCTGTTGCAGACCATTTTTAATGAAAAATTCGGTGGTAGAAGTTACATTGCCACTTTTGACAACAAACGTTCTACCAGTCAACATGTCATGTAGCATATAATAGTAGTGGTTTACTTATGCCAAGTCTGGTCAGCTTTAGATAGAGGCCCTCTAACCATACGGTGTTGATATCCTTCTCCAAATCAACCAGACATGCACCCGTGCACTGTTTTTTCGCTTTGTTCCATTGTATATCAGAGACGAGTTTGGAGGCGGCATGAATACAGTCATGTCCGGCCTTGAAACCAAACTGGTTCTCTGGTATAATATTGTTATCCTCAGACCACTTGAACAGAGCCCGATTGAGAATCTTTTCGAATACCTTGCTGATACTCGGAAGGAGACTTATCGACCGGAAATTTGCCGGATTGGAGTTGTCCTTTCCCTTTTTCGGGAGAGGATGAACCACCGCCGTCTTCCAACGCACTGGATAATATGCATTATTTAGCGCGTTGTTGAACAGCGTGGCGTAAATGTCCACCGCTTCAGGGGGTAAGTGTCGCAGTACAATGTTGGATATACCATCGACTCCCGCTGACTTCTTTTTCTTTATGGAATCGAAGATGGTCTGTAGTTCCACCTTCGAAATTAACAGGGGACTAGACCCACTTCGCTCGGCGACTATGGCGTTTGCCAAGTTTTCGTCATCGAACCGCGTGAAACCGCGGTTCTCAGATCGCCATTGCGTTATGTCATTTCTGAGGTAGAAGTGATGGAGCAGGGCATTGTTTTCCAGGATGCGGTTCGGGCGAATGCTATCATTCACCTTATACACTTCCTGAAAAACAGCCCCCACTGCCTCCACTTTCTCCTGAGGGTCTTCAATTAAATAGAAATCGTCGTTGAAGACGGCTTCCCCTGGATCGATTCCTGCTGTCAAGAGTATGTTTGTATTGTCAGTTGTTCGTTGGAGCTTAATACACGGAAGGTCGTTATGACCTTTCCTCCTAAAGATCTTATTAATTTGTGGAAACATACTCGGGTCGCTGGAATTTACGGCCCGAGTTCTGTTATTCCAAAACAAATTAATGGACAACCGATAGTTCTCCTTGATCAATTGGTTGATGTTTTTGATCGACGCGACGCCTTCAGTGTTCTAATCTCCGGGTCACGTGGGTTTGTCAGTAGTCTGTACAAGTTTTTTAGTCTTGTCAGAAGTCCGCTTTTTTGTCTGTGCAGTGCGTCAATGGTCGCGTTTCTGTACGAAGACGTTATGTCACGTTCTTTGTATTTTGGAATCGTCCTGTTCATTGTTTTTTTGGATCGATTCGTCCATTTGTTGTAAGTAGTTGTCGATTTCGTTGTTTGTCAGATTTCGGTTGTTTGGTGGTAGTATGTCCCTCGAACGTAGTTCTCTTGATAAGGCGTTGGTAAAGCGTGGCCAGCGCATCTTACCGTAGTTGTAAGAATGCACAGGCACATACTCCTCCAACGCCACAAGCTCGTTCGGAAGCTGTATTACGGCAACGAGTCCGCAGTGGTCACTGTCGTACTCGATCGTCTGTAAACAGTTTCGCGGGTGTTGACCTACTTTGTCAGTAACAGTCAGTCTTATGTCTCGCAGTAAAATATCCAGAAAAGCACCGCTTCTCGGAAACGATGGCCTATCTGTGGCGAGAATGTCGATCCTATATTCAACATTGTAGTGGACCATCCAATTGTATAGATGGTTACCCCGAGGATTTTGTATTTGATTTCCCCAATCTTCGTGTTTGGCATTTAAATCTCCAGCCAAAAGATAAAAGTTCTCCACTGAGTTCAGTCTCAGAGATTCGAAAAGTTTTCCGAGCTCTGTTGTAAAAAGTGTAGGCTTTAAAAAAAAAAAAGCATTGTAGCCAGTGAGTGACGCTATGGGGGCGTGCTCACTAACCTTTTTCTATTTGAATGGAGACTTAGCTAACAGTCTTTTTATGACGTATTTGTAGAGCAACACTCTCTATGTAGGGGACTATGAATACCCTTCCTTGCTGAACTGCGTGCTACACACACGAGTATAATTTTAGTTTGACTACATACATATGCAAAAGCAGGACAGCGCCTTTTGTCAATCTATTCAGCTTTAAAAATTGTTTTTTTGTATTAATTTGAGCATTAAACACAAGCAATGGGTATCGTTGGATATGTATTTACTTTGTGTTTTTAAATGTTAACGTCTTGTGGTTAGTAAAAGAGACGTTCGTGCGTAATTTCGCTGCAAAGTAAAAGTTTTGGTTAAGTTGAGAAGAAGTCTGTCTTCCATTTTGATACTTTTGCTTTGTCTTGTCATAATCCAATGATGCCAAATATCCTTGAATTGATTTTGGTTTATGTTGTGCGTTGTGGTGGCCTTGACTTTTGCAGTGGATTAAGAAATAGAGACAACTTACAGAACTTAAACGCTTGCTAATTTTACGTTGGCTCCATTGAAAACTGAGGGAGAGGAAAATTATATTGTAATTGGAGAGGAAAGACTGAGAGACTTCCGGTTTAGGAAAGACACGAATCTATATATTTCGTAGTGCGTCCGAAGATAGACTTGAATAGTATTGGGAAGGCGAATATTAAAAATGCACCTGGCTATTTCGTTTGAGCATTTGTTGTTATAATAGCGTTAAAAGAGTGTAGCAGGAGACATTCCTACGATGTTCGACCGAGACTATGGAGTTCGCTATGATTGCGTCTCCTAGTATGGGCGTGGAACTTAAGTTTGAGGGGTATATAAGCTTTATTCATTAAGGCCAGATCAGAAGGGGTGAAATATAACTTGCATCGGTAAAGGTAACCTTATTATTTCGCTGCGTTTTTTGAGGCTTCGAATCTATTTTCTTCCCAACGAAGGACGTTACTAACATACATACCAATCATGAAAAGTTTTTTTCGGTTTTGACAAGGCAAGTGCTATTCATGGATAATGGCTGTAGATGTTGGTTTCCCTTTGACAGAAAGCAGCATTGCGCTAAATTCCAATCTGTTGGACTCACGATCACCCATACCTACTGAGAACTAATGATTAAAGAGTTCCTAGTCGAGTATGCTGGCGTTCCGACATTTTTTCAAAGGAGAATATGTTGTGAGAAAAGCCTTGGGAGTTTAGAAAAAATGTCGTCGTTTTTTTTTGGAGCGCTATAACATTTTGGTGGTAGAGTGACAGTCTGTAGAGTTTTTGATGCTGAGGCTTAATCTCATTTAAAAAAGTGTTTAAGGGTCATGAGGTAATGTCACGTAACTTTCTCGAATATATTGATAGGTCGAACTATTTTAAATGCAAAATCGAAAACACACCCGGTTTAACAATTTTACTTTATTTATTAGAAGTACAAGTGGGGACGAGATTTGTTGAAACCAAATGACTCATTACATTTAGGTAGAAGTGCTTGGTTTCAAGCTTCAGATAAAAACCGATTTAAGTTTTGAAACCAGTTCAATTGTAGAAAATTTTTCAGTCACTCTTGTATTCACAGAAGCTGAATTATTAGGAACATTAGGAGAAGTATATGTCGGAGACGATCCAACCGACAGATTTGGACTCAAATAAGTTTTCTTTTGATCCTGACTTCTAAAAATAAAGCGCTTAGCACTTGGATTCAGATCATTTAACTTTCCAAATTGGTTGGGTTAAACCTGAGTTTCTCTAGTTAAATAGAGGTTAATACTAAAATTAGATTGATCTTGCGCTGGCCTTTCGATAAACGCGCCTATTCAATGTGGCTGAAAGTTATGTGCTGTTTTTTTTTTGCGATGTGCTAAGAAAGTGCGGGAAGAGTCTTAAATTTAGACAACTGTATACGTATTCTCAAAGACAACCTTACCACCATCACAAATCAGAGAAAAGTAATTTTTCAGTGCTGAGTTAACTGTGAGTTAACCCAGAGTAAACTAACTCCGGATTAAATTTAACCTGGAGTTGACTCACAAAGTATTTTTTCAGTGCAAGATTAAATGTAACTCCATGAGTTGTGGTTCAATATGGTAACACCTATGGTTTACCGAATTTACTTTCAAAAAGTTATCGATTCCAGATGAATACGACCAACACTCCAAACACAGTGATTGCCTTGAATCGATATCCTGATCAGTATTTATGACTAGGGAAGGTGATTTTAAACGAATTTGCCTTTTCCTGTTTTTTTCCGCAATTTATAGCGCGGTTTGTTATTATCGGGCCAAATCTAAGGGTTTAGTTCTTTGAAGACGCCGCAATATATTTGTTTCGTCAAGAATTTGGAGGACTGTTGTGTTAACATGTGCCAATAATTGTTTTTTATGTTTTCGTGCAAAATGTTTTGTTTCATCTTTAACCACGGGAATACTCAGATCTCTGTGTAGATCTTCGCTCCTTACGTACTACTGCGCATTGACGAATGATCTTAACATTTTGTTTTCAAAAATTTGTAAAATGTTTAGATTCGTTTCACTGGTATAACCCCATAGTCGTATGCCATATGTCTAAACCGGTTTTAGCACTTGCTTGTATAATAGCAGCTTGTTATCAAGGTTAAGCTTCGAATATTTGCCGAGCAACCAGTACAGTTTTCTGTATTAATTTTTAAGTTCTTCGCATTTCTTCTTTACATGCGACTTCCATTTTAATTTTGCTTCATTTGCAAACGGTACTCGAACCGTATTTAGAAATACAGGCAAATTGTTTGACCGTTTATATGGGAACAAAAATATCAGCGGTCTATAAGCTACACATATCGATGTCAAAAACATTATCGATAGGTTTTCGATAAATCGACTGACTGGTTCATTTTCATGGATCGATCTTTTTTAGAAATTTAATGTTAAAACCCTTAAAATAATAAGCAGCCGAACAACAAGCGGAAGCCCTAAGTTGATACAAAGCAGACATACATAACTGCCTTCCAGGATATATGACGGAATGGGCCGGATAAAAGGACAGTTAACAGCTTCGACCTTTACTATAGTACGTTTTATAGAAAGCAGAATTAGCGACTATTTGGATACGGATTTTTAATAATCGACAGACTTTGGTAAAACCTCTTACTTTTGAAATATATCATCGAACGCATCAAGGTCAAATTGGCAAAAATAAGCATTATATGTCCTAATGGTCTTACTAAAGTAGCGCTACAGTCCGGGATGAACCTGGGCCTCAACCAACATACCTCTCCAATTAGCTCGGTGCTTACCTAACTGTCTACAAGTTAGTTGAGGTCGATTTCAACTTAAGCGCGCCACTTAAGGCGAGGTTTTCCTCTACTGCGTCCGACGTCTGGCTGGGAATCGAAGACTCTGCGAAGACTCTGTGAGCCAGAGTATTGGTGTCCATTCGTTCTACATGTCCTAGCAATCTTGTACGTCTAATGCGGAGTTTTTTTTTAAAGTATATCGCTGTACAGCTCGTAGAGTTCGTGGTTGAATCTTCGTTCCATAGCCCGGCAACGCAAACGTTACCGAAGATTTTTCGAAGAATTTTTCTCTCGAATCGACCAAGGATTTCTTCCTTCGCTTTTGATATGGTCCATGCTTCAGCCCCGTAGAGCAGGACTGGGATGATCAGGGTCTTATATAGGATCTCCTTAGTATTTCAGGTGAGGGCTTTACTACTAAATTGCCTTCTTAGCCCGAAGAAACAGCGGTTGGCAAGAGTAATTCTTCGTTTAATTTCTGACGAGATGTTGTTGTCAGAGTTAATAGCGGACCCGAGGTAGACAAAGTCCCGTACTACCTCAAAGTTATATCTGTCAATGGTGACGTTCTGTCCAATTCGTCGATGTTGTGTGTCCTTTCGTGTTGACAGCATACACTTCGTTTTACCCTAAACCCAATTTTGGCACTTCCTTCTCTATACTAGCCAACGTAGCTATGACATCACGTTGAGTCCGACCAATATCGTCGGCGTATGCAGGTAGCTGCACCGATTTTTTGGAGAATTGTGGCTCTGGTGTTGGCTCGGGAGTTTTGCACAATCCTCCAATCAAATTGAAGAAATCACATGACAGCGCATCGCCTTGCCTAAATCCTTTTTTTGGTATCGAATGTGTCGATGAAGTCGTTTCCGAACCTGTTGGAGTAGCGATAATTCTCCATCGGCATCCTTCATTAACGGAAGAGTTTGGGCGGTATACGAAAACTAGACATGGCTCTGTATAGTTCGTCTCTATATAAATGCTGTCGTATGCGGCTTTGAAATCGATAAATAGGTGGTGGGTATCGATTTGGACTTCTTGGGGTTTTTCCAGGATCTGCCGAAGTATGAAGATTTGATCAGTTGTTGACTTTCCAGGCCTAATATCACACTGATAAGGGCCGATCAGCTTGTTGGTAAACATCTTCAGGCGTTCACATATTACGGCTGATAAGATCTTGTAGGCGATATTGAGGAGACTTATGCCTCTGTAGTTGGCGCAGTTCAGAGTCCATTCTTCAGGAATACTTCATCCGACCAGATTTGGGTTATGAGTTGGTGGATGTTACTTACCAAGTAATCTCCGACGGCTTCATAAAGCTCAGCGGGAAAGTCGTCATTTCCGGCAGAATTGTTAAGCTCGAGTTATGATATTGCTATCCTCAATACACATAGGTCGGGTGGTTGGTAGTTTTCGTTGTCGTCGCCATGAATGGTTTGTTCTATCTGACAGGGGAGTATTGTTCGTCATCGCCTTTTAACAGTCTGCAGAAGTGGTTCTTCCATATCATCAGCATCGACTGTGTCTCAACTACGATATTGAGTGTTCATCTCGACAGGATTCTGTTCGGGCCTTGTATCCTTTAGTAAGACTTGCGAACATCGTTCCTGGAGTGGCACCAGTCTATACCCTCAATAGCGCGCTTTTCTTGTTCTCTTTTCTTCATTCTGAAAAGCCGATGTTCTTCCCTCATTCTTTGCCTATAAAGCTCATTGACAGCTGTCGTCTTTACGTTAAGCTCAGCCTTGTTGGCCTCGTTTTTGGCCAAGAGTATCTGTTGACACTGTTCATCACATCACTTGCGGCTGATCTATTGGCTTGTTGACATCGTTGCCATTGTTCTTCGGCATTAGATGTTGGTGGTATCACCATGTCACCTTATGGATATCAAGGTGAGGATGCCGTATGATGGCTAAAGTAGCATTTGTCCCGCAGCGAAGTCGATTAATCTAAATCTTAAGCATGGCGTGGTGATTCTTTTGCTACCATCGGATTCAAATCCACCAGCACGCTTTTAAAATTGTCGGTAGTCGCTCATAAGTTTTGTCCAGGAGTTCGTCCTTACCCTTCGTTCTAGTCCTTCAACCGTTGGAGCGTGAGCGCATGTAGGGCTTATGTTGGCGAATTTGGCCTTGATGAGGATTGTTGTAATGCGTTCGCTAATCTTCTTACCTAGGTCTGGCACTTATAACAAATCCGCATCCAAATAGTCGCTGTTTCTGCTCACTTTTACACGGTACATAGTAGATGAACAGTTTTTCATCCTCTTTTTGCCCGGCCCATCCCATCGTATTTCCTGAATGGCAGTAATGTCTGCTTTGTAGCAGTTAAGGGCTTCCGCTAGTTGTTCGCCTTCACCTCTCCTATTTAATGTTCTCACATTCCAGGTGCAGATACGAACGTCGTTTTCCTTTTTTCGTTTAGCATGGTCGTCAGCAGTAATATCAATCCCTTCCGAGGCTATTAGTTGCTTCGTAACATTTTTTTTCCATGGGTGGGTAGTTAACCCAAAGCACAACCCCCCAACCTGGAGGGCCTGTTCGTATTTATTAAGTGACCCAAGGACACGGGGCCATCTGTATCCACAACGGGAATAAGCGCTGCCGTTGGCCTTTCGGTTCATCCGCCACCATCTCTGTTCAATGGGCCTGACTTACCCTTGAGATTCCTAGTTTACCTGTTGTCCGAATATGTCGAATCAGTTCATCTATGTTTTTCACTTTGTCTATCCTAAGTTTGACTTTAGACGTCACCGTTGACTCCATCATGTGAGTTTTTCCGCTGCCGCCTGGAAGTAGAATAAGTGTATTAGTGTGAATACCCGTCTTCCCCCCGTTGGTGTTGATCTATTTTATTATGGCTCACGGTGCTGTTTAGTACCATGAAATCTGTATTTTCCAGGCACTTTATATGGTAAGGCCTCAAACACACTTGGATATGAAATCACAGTCTTGTTGCACCAGTTCAACAGAGCATAGGTGTAAGTTAACCTTACTTGATGGTCAGCAGTCTGCAATTGATGAACGATTTGCACTTTGCAAGGGAGCATCTTCAGGTCTTCTACCAAGATTTGACACAATGAACATCAGCTGGTGTCGAATTGTGTTTATCGTTGTCTCGTCGATGTTTGTAAACTCTCTCGGACGTCCCCTGCCAAAGAAGTGATATTCTCGGTCGAACGTTCGAAACGAAGCCGGCTACTTCCTGCGAAGTCTTGGACCCAATTTGTACAAGACGCTCAGCCAAACCGTTAATTGTTAGCGTACATGGTGCAGAACGATGAGGAAAACGACTACGAAAGTTCTCTATCTATCTACAACATAAAAGTCAAAGCACAATGACATTTGAAGCCATTTGCAAAAATTAAGGCACATTCACATTGGTCCTATTCCGGAATCCAGATTTAGATCTGAGATGAAGCTCTGTTCTCATAGCAATAATCAATCGATTAATACGACCAGACCTTCGACTACGATATTTAACAAAACCAGAGTTCCCGAACGCTTCCATTATAACGTAAGTTTTGTCCCACTTCGTAACGATATCTTCGAAATCAGTTCAAATGTTTTTGTGTCGAAATAGGTATTACAAATCGTGGGCAATCTGGCGAATCTAACTTATCCAGAATCACTAAATGGCCATATCACATTTAAACGCTCTTTACTTACCAAATCCAATCCACATCATCTGTAAATTCATTTCATGCATCCCCTACGTATCGAATCTCCCCCTCCCACCCCTCAACCAAATCAATTACGGTGACGACAAATTGCTTGCCATAAAATAATTTTCCTAAATCATAAAATTTATCGCCTGCCCCTGGCAGCATCCACTCACGGTCGCGCGGTGACACTCTCACCTAACCTAATGGCACCAGAGCCCGCGCGTCCAACCTTTGACAATTGCTTTCTAAATTAAAACATTCCAAGCCCCGACGATCTACAACCGCGCGCATTATTATCTCAAGGAGTTCAATAAATTTCACCACAAATGACACGTTATGCCATCTTATCGAGTTTCGGATCGTGCCAGCGTCAGTGACGACCCTAATACTCAATCGAAGCGCATTTAGCCCCCGAACTCACTGGAATTCCAGGAACGATCGTGTGCGCATGCAAAAATAGAAATCAATTTGTTCGGAGCGCTCATACTCGTCTCGGCAGCAGCGCACATAGACGAGAGAGCTCAATAAATATAAAATTCCATAGCCCGTCCGGCGCGGGTGTAAGTAGTTTTAGGGGCGCCCGAAAAAGAAACCAAAAAAAAAAAAAGTGTCATCTCGCCATTAAAGTCACACGTGGGATGCGGAACGCGTACGTTCTCTGTCCCATGGCCGATTGATTTAGATAAACAAACCGCGCACTAAATCGTCCACCCAGAGGTGCCCCCGTTTACACGCAGCACAGCAGTTTATGCGTTACGCTCGGGGGGCTTGTGTTTTCATTTCACTCGAGAATAACGTATGACAGCAGTTGTCAACAGTTGGCATACAAAACGATACAACAAGATACAACCTATCTCCAGTCGATATCTTGATTTCCCTCGCTAAAAACCCATCAGCTGTCCTACGGTCGTATGAGGTTTTTTGTCCCAACAACTTCAGAATAACAAAAAAAATCGATGAATTCGTTATTTGCGTCACAAGTTGACGCAAGGACCAGGCAAGGCTTCGTACGTCTCTTTTGGGCCAACGGACAACCGGTCGCACGAGAGGGAACTTATTAAAAAGCGATAAACCCATTCATTTGCGAATTGTTGAACACCTTGAGGACATCGAGCTCTGAGGGAAGAGTGCATTTTTATGCTAAAATAATCCGCTTCCCCATTGTGTCTCCGCATTGTCCTGCTTCATTGTCCGTGTGCAGAGTTGTTGACTTGGTCTTTGTTTTGGATTTCTTTTCTTTTTTTTGTGTTTGGTGCTTCTCTTCTACATTCCGTGTTCCCTTTTGGACGTTGTTGGCTTTTTTCGGTGCTTCTGCGAAATTGCAACAGCGGCGGTAGATGGAAGTGATGCCCATTGCCCATGTTCTGTGCGCGGGTGTTTTATTTATGAAAGTTCAACGTCATTAAATGCCATTTTGTGTTCAGCATGACATTTATATTATGATTTATGCGGTGACAGTTGGGGGATATAATTTACGTTGATCGTTCCGTTGATGGTGATTAGTAAAACAAATTGGATTGTGTTTGCGTCCTTGACTATTATTCAGGTGATTAAATAAAATCGGGAAAGTCAATGATACGACGGGATGTTACCAATCAGGAAGATTGTTTTTTCTTAAATTTTGACAGATGTGACATATTTTTTTTCGACAGGGTTTTGGTAAGAGATGTGGGGATAGTGAGTTTGTCAATCACCCTATTGAAAATCAAATCCATGCGTATATGTTAGGTTACGTTTGGTGGGTTGATAAGGAGCTTAGTTCCTGGTAGACGGGCATACTTGAAGACACGTTATGATGGTAGTGGGTGTAGGTCATTATATGTTCGATCAAAAGCGAAAAATTCAAGGACGTTCTATAGTTAGGCACAACCGGGAAGTTGTCCTATGTGAACTATGCTTCTTGGGCCAACTATGCTTCTTCTTCACCAACTAGTCGCTACATCCACAGTGGTGTTATGGTATTGAAGGCGTCAATTTATTTTAAAAAAAAAACTTTTCGTCGGAAAACTCAAACTCAAGCTGTACAGCTTGTAGTGTTCTTGGTTAAATATTCGTCTAACCCATCAACGAACATGGTACCAAACAAATTTTTCGCTCAAACTGATCGAGGATTTTGTATAACCACTTCTAAAAGTTGGATGTTTGAATGTTGTAGAACGAGGGTAGACTCTAATTGGCTTTAAATTGACATTGCCCAGTGGTTGTAATTCTGACTACACATCATCTGTGCTTAGTTTTACCTCCAAGTGGTAACCATCGGGTACTGGTCTCATCCAACCGGATTTCACTTGCTAAACGATAAGTGCGAGTATTGATAACAAGACGTAAAGCAGAAACACTATATAATCAGCCTGGTCAGACTGGAACGGAAAACCTGGCCTGCTGTCCCAGGCGAACCTGGGAGCTGCTTCGACATATTCGGACAACAGGTTATCTAGGAATCTCAAGGGTAAGTCAGGCCCCTTGAACAGAGTTGGTGGTGGATGAACCGAAAGGCCAACGGCAGCACTCAATCACGTAGTGGATACTGATGGCCCGTGTCCTAGGGGTATATGATAAATTGGAATTGGCCCTCCATCGCAAGATGAAAGTATGACGAATGGAACCTCAGCATCGTTTGCGCGATCCCCAAAAAAGCAGATCCCCTGAACTTACAGAGGCATAAGTCTTCTCAACATCGCCTACAAATTATTTCTTTCGTATTATGTGAACGTCTGAAAATGTTTACCAACAACCTGATCGACTCTTATCAGTGTGCTTTTAGGCCAGGAAAGTCCACAACAATCTTCACACTTCGGCAGATTATGGAAAAAAACCAAAGAAGTCAAAATCGATACCCACCACCTATTCATTGATTTCAAAGCCGCATATGTCAGCATTTATAGAGATAAACTGTACCGAGCCATGTCTAGTTTTGGTATACCGCCCAAACTCGTCCGTCTGTGCAGGATGACGATGGAGAACTTTCGCAGCTCCATCAGGATCGAAAACGACCTCACTGAAACATTCGATACCAAAGCCCTCACTCGAACTACTAAGGGGATCCTATATAAGACCCTGATCATCCTTGTCTTGTTCTACGACGCTGAAGCATGGAAGATTTTAGGGTCCCTTTTGCGTTATCAGGCTATGGAGACGAACCGAGAACTATATGAGCTATACAGCGATATGCCCCTAGCCCAAAAACTCCGTATTTTAAGTTGAAGATGGCTATAGGACATGTAGAACGAATGAATACCAAATTTCCAATCGATAATTCTCCTTCCGAGTATCAGCAAGGTATTCGAAAAGATTCTCAATCGGGCTCTGTTCAAGTGGTCTGAGAACAACAATATTATACCAGAGATCCAGTTTGGTTTCAAGGCCGGACATGACTGTATTCATGCCGCCTCCAAACTCGTCTCTGATATACAATGGAACAAAGCGAAAAAACAGTGCACGGGTGCATGTCTGGTTGATTTGGAGAAGGCTTTCGACACCGTATGGTTAGAGGGCCTCTATCTAAAGCTGACCAGACTTGGCATAAGTAAACCACTACTATTATATGCTACATGACATGTTGACTGGTAGAACGTTTGTTGTCAAAAGTGGCAATGTAACTTCTACCACCGAATTTTTCATTAAAAATGGTCTGCAACAGGGAGCGGTGAACTCGCCGATTCTCTTCAGCATTTACACCAGCGATATGATAGGTAGTCTTACTCAGGCAATTGCGTATGCGGACGATCTTATCGCGTACAGATCAGCACCTACTGTCGAGGTCATCCGAACTCTTTTGCAGCGGGACTTCGATAAGATCCAGAGATATTGTGATGACTGGAAGTTGAAAATCAATCAAATCAATCAATGTTTAGGACACCGTTGTCTAAGTCCTCTAGGGATACAAGAAAGAACTTGCGCAAGCTGGTGATCGTTGGACCAAACGGACATCCACTGGCGAGTAAAAGTGTAGTAAAGTACCTTGGCATCTGGCTGGATCAGTATCTATATTTCGGAAGACATGTAGATGCTGCTCTGGCGAGAGCTAGGGGAGCATTTGCCCTGACAAGACGATTGTTTTATAGCAGCCGTCTTGATAGCAGGGTGAAGGTGATTTGCTACATGTCTCTTATCAGACCGATGATTGCCTATGGGTGCCCGGTGTGGTTCAACGTTGCCCCATCTCAAATGGAAAAGATACGGGTGTTTGAGAGGCAGTGTTTGAGAAGCTGCCTTGGCCTTCACAGAACACCAGTATCTGACTACACAAAATATTATTCCAACCAGGTCCTATACAACGGGACCAACATAAACAGGATAGACAATTTTCTGGTGAAACTCATTCGGTTTCATGCGGCAAGAGCGATGACCTCGAGCAATAGTCTCATCTTTGGGGCCTTCTACCCCAATGATGAATATTTTGAAAGTGCGCGTTTAAGCGGCTTTATTCCGCCTGAAGCTTTCCTATTTTTGGATAGTCGAGGGCTGATACAGGACAGATCGGCGGTTCCGCTAATCTACCACGTGTTCCGACGAACTGTGGATAGGCGGCTCCTGTACGACCGAGACGTAGTCGCTCAGGGTGGAGGAGAGCGCCTGCGGTTCAGCAGGAGTGTGTCCGATTGGGACCGTCGGAGTAGGTGGCAACAGGAGAACCTGTTGTGGTGGCTGCAAGTTTAGTTAAAGATAGTTGACTTTCATTTTGAAGTATGGCCGACTTGCATATATCTAAGGTTTCACTTAAGGTTAGGTTAGTAAAAACAGTCGTGGTGGCACAAAAAAAAAAATACAAAAAAAAAATACAAAATGCTTGCTGTGGCTGTTCTAGTTTAAATTTATTTTTAAGTAGCTTTAATTAGTTCTAAGTAGTTTTAGTTAGTTCATAAGTAGTTTTAATTAGTAAGTAAGTCTGAATAAAAATAAAAAAAAAACACACGTAACCAAGTTTTTCAAAAAATGTTTCTTGGTCAAGAAAAATGACAAATATATAATAAAATAATTAAATTAGATTTTAGGCCGAAAGGCATAAGTTTTTAAGTTGTTATTATTTAATTTAGGTTTTCCGCAGAGAAAAAGTAAGTTAGTTAAGTTAGTAGATAAGTAGGCTAGTTTTTATTAATTTTTGTCTAGCATGTAAGTTAGTTATAAGCTGAAGAAAAAATAAAAATGAATTTAAAAAAAAAAAAAAAAACTTTTTTAAAGACTCGCTATAAGTCCACTTTTGTTGGTCCAGTTACCAGGCCCTGTTTATTTCGTTGCTGGTTGCGGAATGAGATCTACCTCTCACCAGAAGAGCAACGTCATCTGCATGTATTAGTGCATTACTGATCATTATTTGCTGATTTTTAAGGTTGCAGAAATGCTACCAGAAAAATGGTACCACCGTCTATTCCCATCTCGTCTTAAACCTTAATGGGCTAGGTCTACACTATATACCTCTCTCAAAGCACGAATCTCTGCCCTTAAATAACCCAATTACTAGCTGCTTATAACTTTCCATTCTCATAAAAATCTTGTTAAAATCACATCACAATCATTTAACAAATCACATGCAAATTATTCCCCCCAAAGTATCCGATCTTCAATAAATTAATGAAACAAATCACCCCAAAAGATAGAAGGCGACTGCATTAATTACGAACCATACATCAACCAAACAGGTACCACCAAGCCTCATCAATTTAACCAAAAAAAAAAACAATCAGTTATGGGAATTCATCTCTCCTAAATACTGATAATGAAGTGTCAACCGAACATTGGGAACCGATCATGAAAAAAAAAAAAAACCTCTCCAACAAGTAGCCACACACCGCACGACCGTGAAATCATGAAAAAAACCTCTTCCCAGCGCCACAACATGCACAACCAAAAAAAAAAAACAACAAAAACACTTATCACTCGGACATCTGAGCTGCTTTGGTCCGTCCCAAGCCCAAGGTAAAGTGAGGCCAGAGGAAGCAAAACGCTTCCCATCTTCCACCACAACGACGACGGACGCACCTAAGGTTCTTCGAATTTTCAAATCATTCAACCGAACAGCAAACCGCAGAGTCTCGAACTAAAACATGTCGATATTTCGAAAATTTATGTCATCAATTGCAGCAGCCCGCCACCGATGATGACGAGATCTACTGGAAAAAGGATGACGCTGTGTATCGACGCATTGATCTGATCGCAGCTAAACAGTGGAGGACACGACAACGACAACGGTCCAACTCGATTCGAGGATTATCGTATGGCTATGCTCCTGCCATGTCACAAGTGCTTATACAAAAAATTAATTTTATATTCTCGACTTGAACGGACGATCATCGAACTATAATCGAATTTATCTGCTTTTGATTTATCATAAATCATTGTGGCTTTCGGGGAGACGGACGGACCTGGCGCTTCCACCAGTCGTAGGCATCCCTTCTCTAAAACGACGAGATGTCGATATGATGATAATATCTCATCGTCGCATAATGAACCCCCCTCGATGTCGTCTGTATGTGCAGCCTGTAAGGAATGCGATCATCGATGATCGAATTCTTAATGAAGATCGAATTGATTTTTCACCGAATATAATTAATATCCGTAGATGTGTGAGTATGTGTGTGTGTTTGGTGAGGGGACGTTTGCTGCTCCTTCTCTTCGTGCATAGTGCGATGGCACTTAAATTGAAAAATAATTCATAAAGCGGAATGCCACGATGTTGCACTATTTTTAGCGCGGAATTTTTTTTTTTTTTTAATTCCATTTAAAGCGAAGGATGTGGGAACACTTTTTTTAGTACCTTGATGCAATTTTTGTGAAGACTTGTGTTGAGTCCTTGATCAAATATAAGTGAATGAATAGAAAGGAGAGTTCTGGTGAAATATGCCGGTTGTTTGAATGATTTCATTTCAGTTGACGTGAAAAAGTCAAGAAAAGAGTTTAAAAAAAGTGTTGCCACTTTAGAGGATCGGTTTTTATTTTTAATAAATCTTGTAAAACTTTTTTCATTTGTTTTGTTTCTTGAAAGATGTGTTTTTGTTTGAATTTAAGCTACAAGGATATACAAGATGGGGCAAAATTTATCAACCATTGGAGGGTGCTATCATTTTTATGTTACATTTGACATTTGTGAAATAAAAGTTGGTACCCTATCGCGTCTTGTTGCCGTGTATTCTGTATCTATTTACTTTACAAATGTCAATGTTGTATGTTGTTAATGGATGTTTGCAAAAGAATTCAAGTCATTTGCTACCTCAAGAGTATTATCGCAACTTGTTTAGATCCAGGTTTTCTAGAATATCATTCCTTTAACAAGTGGGCCATAATTAAGGTGACCATAATTTTTTACTCTCAAAGCGGGATACCTGCATAGATATATCTTTTGGCAAAACAAATTATTTTTTTTTGTTTATTATTTTATTTTTTAAAACAAATTTTATTTATTATTATTCATTGTTAATTAATAAGTCCAACGCTTTTTGAACCTCCTCCCAAGAGAGGACACTCGTTAGGTTCGCACAATCAATAATTTCAACTTCAGCTTTAAAGCTGGAGCAGTGGCGTCGCTTTAAATATTAATTACTAGTCTTGTAAAATTTAGCTGGTGCAGTTTTTACGTTCCCCTAATTGATAGCACCAGTTTCCTGTAACTTCGCCATTATATTACGGGTGGCGTGGGAATGGAAGCCAAAAACATTAAATTGCTTACGAGCTGATTTTTTTTTAATTCGCGGCCTCTGTTGCAGATACGTTCTTATTCTCGATCTTTAACACAGCTTGTTGAGATGTAGAAGAAGAACCATAAATCTGAGCTAGATTTGTTAAAAAAAATCTTTCAAAATAATGCTTACAAAATAGTTTTTTTTCAACTATGACACATTTGCAATACTCTTTCCAGCGCCGGCATCAGGTGACTTTTACTGTATCCCCAAAGTTTCTTATATTCTTTGTCAGAGGCATGACAGCATTCTTTAAGTGTTTTAACACGAATGCTATAAATGTAAAAAATTTAATAAATTTTCACAATTAGGCATTCAAAATCCAAAGTTAGACAATCTGCAGCAGTTTTGATTGCATTGTGGATTATATGAGCTCTACTTTATATTCATAAGACTGTCCTTTCAAGATACATTTTCAATTTCCAGCAAACATGATTAGCTCCTTTTCAATTGCCTCCACAAAATGTTTTAGCTCATTTTTTATCAACACTTGTTTCGAATAATCAACCTGTTTCACTTGGTAGCTCTTGGAACTCAAAATTTTTTACTTGTGTTGTACTCCTTCGTATGGTAAACATAGCGAAAAAAGACAGGAAATCATTTTGGTTGAAGTATTTGAAGAAGGTTTGAAGCAACCGTTAATAAAGTTATAGTTAGCCTTACGAAGGTATTCTTATAATTTAGGAGCCAGAACAACAATAGCCTCGAAACATGCATCCATATAGGGTAGCCTTTTTCAAAACGGGATATTTTGTGTTCTTTGGGGACATCGGGACGCAAAGCTCGAAAGCGGGACTGTCCCGACGAAAGCGGGACGTATGGTCTCCTTAGCCATAATGTATGACTCTATCAGAAAGTGACACAGATTTAACAAATGGCATCGAATGTCAATTCAGTTTTGGCATTTATGATGCACACAGAACTAAATTTTGTGTGAATTTCGCTAGGAATTCCTGGGGATCTATTACATAAAACGAAACGAGCGGCATGCGATTGTGTAAAGATTATGTAAGAGAATGACGTAAAAAGTGTCGACAAATAAAGTCAAAATAACATATTTAGCGCAACCAACTTCAATCCTTTATAAGACTTTCGAAATTGATTCAAGTAAACATAAAGTCGTGGAATCAGAAATTTTAATTTTTTTTTTAAACATTCTTTCATTGCGAGCATTTCCATACGCCATGGGTTACCAAAATATGCGCCGCGCCGTGAAAGGCAAAGATTTTGGTTTACAACTTGGCTATATACTGACAGTAATAATGATGCACATCTTATTTGTTACGTACGCTTTCTGGCTCGTAACATTACTGTCGATTTTTATTCTGCAAAAGCATTACCGAAGGACATTGCGAAGGACTTGTTTAACATTCTTGACAAGTTAATTGTAGGAAATGGTTTAGATTGGGAAAAGTGTATTGATGTACAAGGTGGGCCACAAGAGATAACCCTATTGGAAGATGCTCTTATTTTTGCAAATGGCCTCCAATGTCAAATCTGTTTTGAAATTTGTGGACTAGACAGATGTAGAATACAAGTGAACAAGCCATGGAGCGATATACTCCCCAAGAACGCGGAATAATCATGCCTATTTTTTTGCGTAACAATTCGTCTATAGTGTTGGGGCAGCGCGAATTCCGTCGCCGATTCTCCGGCCGTCCGACACCGACTGCGCAAAAACTGCGCCGTTTAGCCACCAACACGAGACGTTGCCCAGAGTGGCCGGCCCCGGAGCACCCGTTGGGCCGAGAATATCGCCGCTGTTGCCAAGTATGTCAAGCTGTCGCCGGATTCATAGACCAGACGCCCTGCCTTGCAATTAGCCATCTGCCGGTCTTCCCTAAGGCGAATTTTGGTCAAAGACTTGCGCATGTTCCCGTAAAAAGTCCAGTCCGTGCATTAGCTGCTGCATGTCGATCGCCAAACGCGATCTCGAGGACGAAGTGGACGATTTTTCGACCAAAATCAAAATGAGCGATGAGGCTCATTCCCACCTCAGCGGGTACGTGAACAAGCAAAACTATCGCTTCTGGGGCACCGAAAATCCACGAGTCATGCACGAGAAGCCATTATACCCGCTCAAAGTTACTGCATGGTGCGCTGCGAATCGACCAAGGATTACTTCATCCGCTTTTGATATGGTCCATGCTTTAGCGCCGTAGAGCAGGACTGAGATGATCAGGGTCTTATATAGGATCTCCTTAGTAGTTAGAGTGAGGGCTTTAATACTAAATTGCCTTCTTAGCCCGAAGAAACAGTGGTTGGCAAGAGTAATCCTTCGTTTAATTTCTGACGAGATGTTGTTGTCAGAGTTAATAGCGGAGCCGAGGTAGACAAAGTCCCGTACTACCTCAAAGTTATATCTGTCAATGGTGACGTTCTGTCCAATTCGTCGATGTTGAGTGTCCTTTCGTGTTGACAGCATATACTTAGTCTTACCCTCATTTACTGCTAAATCCATTTTTGCCGCTTCCTTCTCTATACTAGCAAACGTGGCTATGACATCACGTCGAGTCCTACCAATGATATCGTCGGCGTATGCTAGTAGTTGCACCGATTTTTGGAGAATTGTGCCTCTGGTTTTGGCTCGGGAGTTTTGCACTAACCTCTCAAGAATCAAATTGAAAAAGTCAAATGACAGCGCATCGCCTTGCCTAAATCCTTTTTTGGTATCGAATGTGTCAGTGAGGTCGTTTCCGACCCTGATGGTGCAGCGAGAATTTTCCATCGTCATCCTACACAAACGGACGAGTATGGGCGGTATACCGCTCTGTATAGTTCGTCTCTATAAATTTTTTTTTTTTTTTTTTTTGTGGGGGTTCGCTGGAAGGAAAAATCATCGAAAGACATTGCAGAGGTTTTATAGCGAGGGAACCTTCTGCAATAGTGAGGGACTTTAACCCGATCTAAAAAACCTCCCGAAGACTGACTTTTGTATGTCTTCAAGGAATCGCACCTAGTCGTTAGACTAATCAGCAATTTATTTTTCACATGTATTATATTTTATAAAAATATAAAATTTAAAAGAAATTCCGACGTTGGTCGGATTTCTATGAGTTTTGTTTGAAATTGTACCTAAGTTTCAGTATTTTTTTTTTTTTTTTTTTTTTTTTTTAATTATATATATCTTTAGCTACATAGATCAAGGGGTTTAACCCGTCTTAATCTCCTGACTATATTGTCGGTTCTTAAAAGCTGTGCTATTTCTAAATTAACATGGCTGAGAAGCCTATCTCTGTGTCTTAGAGCTACTTTTTTAGCTTCATCTTCAACCATTTCAATATATAGATCTCTATGCAGATCGGTGTTACGTATGTACCACGGTGCGTTAACTATGCTCCGTAGTACTTTGTTTTGGAAGGTTTGTATTATTAGTAAGTTTGTCTTGCATGTGCATGCCCACAGCTGGAGCCCATAGGTCCATACTGGTTTAAGAATTTGCTTATATAGCAATAATTTATTGTAGTTGGATAAGGGTGAGTATCTCCCAATAAGCCAATACATTTTACTGTAGCGGATGTTTAACTCATCTCTTTTTTTCTTTACGTGGGCTTTCCAGCGCAGTTTGGCGTCTAGAGTCATCCCTAAATATTTAGCAGTATTTGAATATTCCACTACATTACTATTTATGTATACTGGAATGTGTGGTACAGTTTTTAACGTAAAATTTATATGAACTGACTTCAGGTCATTTAATCTGATCTGCCAATTTTAAGTCCATTCTGAGATATTGTTTACTGCCTTTTGAAGCTTTTTTGTAGCTATTTCGACAGTTTCTCCTACAGAAAGTATAGCAGTATCGTCTGCAAATGTAGCTAGAGTGATTTCGTCACTTTCTGGTAGATCACTAGTGAAAGTCTATAAATGCTGTCGTATGCGGCTTTGAAATCGATAAATATGTGGTGGGTATCGATTTGAACTTCTTGGGTTTTTTCCAGGATCTGCCGAAGTGTGAAGATTTGATCGATCGTGGACTTTCCTGGCCTAAACCCACACTGATAAGGGCCGATCAGGTTGTTGGTAAACGGTTTCAGGCGTTCACATATTACGGCAGATAGGATCCTGTAGGTGATGTTGAGTAAATTATGCCTCTGTAGGTGGCGCAGTTCAGAGGGGTCTCCTTTTTTGTGGATCGGGCAAACGATGCTGAGGTTCCATTCTTCAGGCATGCTTTCAACCGACCAGATTTGGCTTATCAGTTGGTGGATGTTGCTTACCAAGTCATCTCAGCCAGCTTTATAAAGCTCAGCGGGAAGGCCGTCATTTCCGGCGGCCTTATTAAGCTTGAGTTTAGATATAGCTATCATCACTTCACTTAGGTCGGGTGGTTGGCAGTTTTCGCTGTCGTTGCCAATGTTAAATGGTTCGTTCTGCCTGACAGCGGAATGTTGTTCGTCATCGCCGTTTAACAGTCTGCAGAAGTGGTTCTCCCATATCCTCAGCATCGACTGTGTCTCACCTAAGATATTTCCTTGTTCATTTCGACAGGATTCTGTTCGAGCCTTGGATCCTTGGCTTTGGTGTTTTACACTTTAGTAAGACTTGCGAACATCGTTCCTGGAGTGGCACCTCTCTATATCCTCGATCGCGCGCCTTGCTCTTTTCTCTTCTTTCTGAAAAGCCGATGTTCCTCCCTTCTTCTTTGCCTATAGAGCTCAATGGCAGCTCTCGTCTTCATCTGCAGCTTAGCCTTATAGGCTCTCGTTCTTGGTTGTGGGCATCTGTCGGCATTCCTCATCAAACCAAGGGTTTCTTTCTGGTGGCCGCGAGAAACCTAGCACATCAGTTGCGGCTGATCTAATGGCTTGTTGGCATCGTTGCCATTGTTCTTCGACATTAGATGCTGGTGGTCTGTTGTCAGTCGAGAGGTTAAGGGATACGCGTTGCGCGAAGGTCTAGGCGATCTCTGGCGATTGCAGTCTTTCGACATTAAATGTTTTCACAGTATTTCTAGTTTGTTGTGGCGTGTTGGATATCCGCATCCTTACCTACAACAAGGTAGTGGTCCGAGTCGATGTTAGCCCCTCGGAATGTTCGGACATCCAAAATACTGGATGCGTGCCTTCTGTCTATCGCAATGTGATCAATTTGGTTGATTGTTCGTTGATCTGGAGACCGCCATGTCCCCTTGTATATATCGAGGTGAGGAAAGCTTGTGCTGGCTATAGTGGCATTTCGTTCCGTAGCGAAGTCAATTAGCCTAAGTCCGTTACCAGACGTGTTGTCGTGTAGGATATATTTTCCGACAGTACTGCCAAAGATGATTTCTCTTCCTATCTTTGCGTTTAAATCTCCCACCACGATTTTAACATCGTACTTTGGTAGTCGCTCATAGGTTTTGTCGAGGAGCTCGTAGAAGCAATCCTTAGTTATATCATCCTTTTCCTCCGTCGGAGCATGAGCGCATATAAGGCTTATGTTGGCGAATTTGGCCTTGATGCGGTTTGTTACAATGCGTTCGCTAATGTCTTGGAAACATAAGACTTCTTGCCTAAGTGTGGCACTTATAACAAATCCGCATCCGAATAGTCGCTGTTTCTGCTCACTATAACACGGTCCACAGTAGATGTCACAGTTTTTCATCCTCTTTTTGTCCGGCCCATCCCATCGTATTTCCTGGATGGCAGTAATGTCTACTTTGTAGCAGTTTAGGGCTTCCGCTAGTTGTTCGCCTGCACCTCTCCTGTTTAATGTTCTCACATTCCAGGTGCAGATACGAACGTCGTTGTCTTTTTTTCGTTTAGCATGGTCGTCAGCAATAATATCAGTCCTTTCCGGGGCTATTGGTTGCTTCGTTACATATGCTTTTTTCCGTGGATGGGTAGTTAGCCCAAAGCACAACCCCCAACCTGGAGGGCCAGGCCCTTGTTTTGACCCTAGGACAGCGGGCCGGAAAAAACCGATGTCGGTAGGCCATTTTGGGATGTGAGCGCTGCCGTTGACCCATTGAGGGCTCCTCCGCCACCAACTCTTTTCCAATACCCTGGCTCAGTATTGGAAATCCCTATAGACCTGGTGTTCAAATATGTCGAAGCAGCTCAAAAAGGTCTCGCGGATTTAATTCATGCACAAGCTGGATCTTGTAAGGTCGTAAGCCAAGATCTTTGCGCAAAATCTTCCATAAAGTTGATGGACAAAGCTCTAATTGCTGTGCACGGTGGCAAATCGATTCATTCGGGTCCTCTTCAACACTTTGCTCTACAGCGGCAATTGTTTCTTCGGTGCGCACTGTTCGACGTCTCTGCGGATGCGTATTATTACATAGAGTTAACGTAGTGCGAAAACTATCCATGGTTAACCGAATTAATTGCTCTGATGGACGATTATGTATAATCGGTATAATATCCGTTTACAGCGGTAAAAATGTGTGAAGTTTCATCAAAAACGAAGCAAACAGTATCGTTAAGATTTAAAAATAAGCACAATTATGTCGACGGTGTTAGCGGTAAACTTCGCGAACTGAGCCATTATTTTCGAAATAAATTTGCACGATCTGCAAGCGTTGTTCATTTGTCAACCTGCTCATGATGAAATGGCAAACCAAACTGAACATAAATGACAATAGAGTTGCCCGCTTTGACCACAAAATGTCAGTTTTATGTCTATTCGAAAAACCAACCTCTAAAAAAAACACCCGTTATAACCCAGAATAATGTTTTATTTTTCTTGGAATTTTCTTGTTTAAAATATTTTTCAAAGAGTTCCTCTTGTTTTTCTTATAGTTTCCTTATTAAATACCATGAATGCAAGTATTGAGGTTTTTGACACCATTCACTAACTATCAGAATATGCAAGCAGCCCAGGTTTTCTCAAAAATTCAGCAAATGAATGGATAGAATCAACCGCTGAAACCCTGAACCTTCTTTTAAGCGCACACTTCCGAACTGCAAAACTGTAGAGGAAAATGCCATCGTAAGTACAAAAACAGACCACACAACGGACAACATGGGTGACAACTCTCTCAATAATACGATAGTGTGCAAGGAAAAAATTGCATGGGACATCAATTCATTCAAGCCCCATAAATCAGCCGGCCCTGACGGCATAACCCCTATCATGCTACAAAAAACTGTTGATCACATAATGCCAACACTGCTCACCATCTTCCGTGCATGTCTAAAACTAAACCACATACCACAAGTGTGGCGTGAAGTTAAAGTTATATTCATACCGAAGGCAGGTAAATGCAGCCACACCGTAGCGAAAGATTTCAGACCCATAAGCCTGTCCTCCTTCCTACTGAAAACGATGGAACGATGACTCGACATCCAAATACGTAGCATCCAGGTTACCTATCTGTAAGCCAACACGCCTATATAAAGGGCAAATCGGTGGAAACGGCTCTACACGAAGTAGTTCGCACAGTAGAAAATTCACTCTACTACAAAGAATATACGTTAGCAGACTTCTAGATATAGAAGGAGCCTTCAACAACGTTACAACCGAAGCAATTGCTGAGGCACTTACCAAAGCTGAAATAGGAACGGTTTCTAGCAATTGGATCTAAACCATGCTCAATAACCGGATCATTTCGTCAACACTAGGCGATTGTACCAAAAGGATCACAACGTCAAGAGGTACCCCCCAGGGAGGCGTACTATCCCCACTCCTCTGGCTATTAGTAGTCAACGAAGCACTTAAGAAGCTGGATATCACTGCAATAAAAACAGTGGCATACGCTGATGACGTAGTCCTCATGGTGTGCGGAAAATTCCCACCGACACTGAGTGAGATTATGCAAAGAAGTCTCAATATACTCAGCAAGTGGGCAAAGTATTGCGGGCTGGGTGTAAACCCAAACAAAACAGAACTGGTTCTGGTAACAGGAGATCGATCCCAGCATTTCCGGCACCGTCTTTGGAAGATTCGACTCTCTCATTGTCAGTAAGCGCGAAATATCTGGGGGTGATACTTGATAGTAAACTGAACTGGAATCTAAACGTTGAAGAAAGAGTAAAGAAAGCAAATATTGCCCTCTATAGCTGCAACAGAATCTGCGGCAAAAAATGGGGCCCATCCCCGAAGGTCACAAAATGGCTATACACAGCCATTGTCAGACCAATCCTAACATACGGTTGCTTGGTCTGGTGGAATGCTATGAAAAAAGCAAAACATATGACCAAGCTTACGAAAGTTCAAACGACAGCATGCATACTCACGACAGGAGCCATGTCCCACAGTAGGTTTAGAAACAATCCTAAACATAACACCAATTGACTTACAAATCAATGACACAGCAGCAAAAAGCGCAGCAAGACTCAAAGAAAAAGGCAATCTACTCACGAAGCCTTTTGGTCGTAGGTCAATATTAAACTCAATGGCATATGCGGATGTAGCATCTGACTACATGATCCCATATCACGACTTTGATAATGATTACTTTATCAGAATACCAAGCAGAGACGAATGGTCTTCAAACAACAAGTTATCTAACATTGAAATAGCAATCTATACCGACGGATCCAAAATGGAAGTCGGAGTGGGCTCTGGTGTCTACTCTGAAAAGATCGGGCTAGCTACATCCCTGAGATTAGCAAACTCGTGTAGTGTATTCCAAGCTGAGATCCTGGCCATACTCGAAGCTGCCGAATCGGCTAGGGTATTGGACATATCACATGAGGATATCTCCATCTACGTGGATAGTCAAGCGGCCATTAAAGCTCTGGCATCCAATATAGTAAAATCACGGGTAGTTGGACGCTGCCGCGAGGAGCTGAAGGCTCCTTGTAACCAGAACAAAGTCCAAATTATCTGGGCGCCAGGACATAATGACATTATAGGAAATGAGAAAGCAGACGAACTAGCCAGACTAGGATCGTCCAGTAGCATTTCCCTAGATGATAAAAGGGTCAATCCCTCGCTAGCATCTAAAAAAACATGTAATAACCAAGCACACTCAAAAAGCAACCATAACAAGATGGCAAGATACAATAACTTGTACACACACAAAATCTCTCTGGCCGGAGTTAAGCGGCCATCAAATCAAAGAAGCTATTTGCTTTGAATAGAGCTTCCATTTCTATAGCGGTGAGAGTGATAACAGGTCACAACCTGTTGGGTAAGCACTCAAATAAGATAAAACTGACTGGTGCGAACCAACTTTGCAGGAAATGCAGCGACCCTGACGTCGAAGAAGATGTCTCATACCTGCTATGCCACTGCCCTGCGATCAGTGGCAGTCGTTTTAAAATACTAGGCAGCCTTTACTTCGATGACCTAAGTGACCTAACGACTATCCCAATAGCGCAGATAGTCCGTTTTTGTAGCAGATCATGATGGAGCAACTACCTCTTTGAGGCTGAAGGAGCAACACAGACCAGCACCGCATAAGTATCACTAGCGAACTTAACCAGGTATCCTCTTTCTCTATTTCAGGATACTTTCTTCGAAGGGTATCGCTATGGGCCCACGTAGGCCTATGCGAGTTTGACGACTCACCCGAGCGTCAACAGCCCATCTAACCTAACCTTACTATCAGAATATACGTTTTGACAGTTCCCACACCGTTGATGCTTCGATAACATCGCACAACTCTACCGATAACATATTTCATACCAATGAAAAACTCCATAACTCTGAAAATAAATCAAGAAATCTAAAAAAACGATTCACATTTGGAAAATTGCATTTTGTATTTTTATTGTTTTGTTTTATTTTATATATCTTCTTAAAGTAGGTTTTTTAAATATAAGATAATTAAAATAATACACATACATTCATTTAATTAATTTTTTATATAATATATACATATCGTCAATAAATTTCGATTACGATCTAATAATGAAGCTGTTATTCTAATTGTATTCTAACTATAAAGACTTTTTTATATTTTTTTAAAAACTTGCTTCATTTTTTTATTTAAACATATTGAAAATATCCAGATGGTAAATATAATAAATTTATCAAATCTAAGAGTTGTTTTTTTTTACTATTTAACATGTAATACTACAATAATATCTATACACATTCACTTGTTTTGCTTTTTGTTTATAATTTACATTAGGTTTTACATTTTTTAAGTGTATTGTGTTTTTATTTTTACATGTTCTCATCTATTAGCTAAATTAAAATATTTTGGTCTACTGTAAGTATGTGGTAATTTTTTTGTGTTTTTTGTTTGCACAGATAAAATTTTATTCTACTACGTACGTGGGGATTGTTTTTTGATACAAGGGGTTGATTTTGCGTCTCCTAGGTGTTTTTTTTTTTTTTTTGTCGAACTAAAAGTACACTTTTTACAGCCTGAGATGTTGTTTTGTTAATATTTTCTTTCTATATTAATATAACTAGGGTTAGGTTTGTGTTATAGATGTTTTAATTTTCTTATTAGACTTTTAAGATGTTTTCTTTTTTTATGTTGCTACATGCATCTGACGTATTGATGGGCTTTTTTAAGAAGAATTAAATGTGCTTTTTCATTTGATATTTTCTGTCTTGTTGTCTGCTGTTTTTTTAATAGTTAACATTATTTTCTGCACTTTTTGATTGTTTCAAGAAATTTTATTTGTACCTAAACATAATTGCATATATTATTTTTTAAATCAATTAACATGATTCCGGAATTTGTTTAAGTTGAAAATAGGATGTGTTCATAATATTAAAGAATGCGTTTTGTAGTCGTATTTCCATTTGCCCCCATATATGGCTTACCTAAGATGTGACACGCGAAATGTGTTTTGTGTTTATTTCTTTAACTCGTTTAAAGTTTTTTTTTTTAAATTTTTGTCTTTCCAAAGTAATTATCTTTTAAAGCTTCTAGGTCTGCGTTTGTTTAAAAGGTGTGTTTGATCTAAAAATGCGTTATTCCGCAATGCACAGGAGAAGTTTATTCCACAAAGCATATTCTATGTTTCTAGCAAAAGATAAAACAAGTTTTAAGGCGAGAGTTTTAAAATTAGAAACCGAAAAAATAATGATAAATTGGACGAATACTTTCTGCCATTCTCGGAATTTGAATCTCTGATTGACATTCCCCGATCGCCAAATCACAATATTTCAAACTTTGATGTTTTTATAATTTTTCCTTGCGAAAAATTGCGAGTATTAACTTTTCATTGAAATGGTAGAATGTTTTCTCGATTTTTGAGATCTACAATTTTCATTTTTCTTTCCACAGAAGTAGGTACTCGAACGGACCTTATACATCAGGTTGATGGCTTTTTTGTTAATATTCTACCACTATTGTAAATCTAAGATCGTTGCCCAATACATTTATTTAAAATAGGGGTTTAATTTAAATTATAATTGTTGACATTTTTAAAGGTATCAACAAAAATTGGCTTTTTTCTGTCTCAATTTGATTAAATGGGATATTACTTCAACACAATTTTCTATTTTTTCCAAACAGAATTGCACAAAAATTCCTTTCTTTATATTTTCTTGTAATACAGGGTGGCGCACGAATCGTGCTACAAAAATTAAACGTAAAACTTTTTTTCTGTGTGAGTAATCGGCTTATTTTTTTTTTATTTTGTAGGTTACTATTTAGATTTATAAAAATGGATGCTTGGGATACGGAGAAAAGAATTTGGATAGTGCAACGGTACCATGCTTTGCAGTCCGTCATTTCCGTCCAAAGGGAATTTAGGCGGGAGTTTGGCGGTAATCCCCCGAGTAGATGGACCATTATGAGGTTTGTAAACATGTTTGCCGAATCTGGAAGCATCGCACGAAGGCCGTACCATCGAGATGCCAATGTTCGGGTTCAGGATACAATCGCAGCAGTAGCATCTGCAATACAGGCCAATCCGAGCGTTTCGACCCGAAACTTATCGGGGCAAATTGGAGTTAATAGACGGTTATTACAACGGATACTTCATGACGATTTAAACTTGTTTCCGTACAAAGTCCAAATTACTAGCAAGTTAAACCCTCAGGATTTGCCTGTTCGCCTGGAATTTTGCCAAAAAATGATATCAATGGCCGAAGAAGACAACACATTGATCAATTGTTTGTTCATGTCTGATGAGGCCCATTTTGATCTTAACGGCAATGTAAACAAGCAAAATTGCCGTATATGGAAAGAGTCTAATCCAGAAATGCTCCATGAGACGGAACTGCACCCAGAACGAGTCACTGTGTGGTGCGCAGTTTCATCAAGGTGTATTGTCGGGCCGTACTTCTTTGAAGAAAACGGTGTAACCGTTACTGTCAATGGGGACCGTTATTTAAAGATGTTGAAGGAGTTTTTTTTACCCAGAACTGCGCCGAAGACGTATACCATTCAACAGCGTTTGGTTTCAGCAAGATGGAGCAACTGCACATATAACCAGACCAGTTATGTCGGAGCTAAACAAAAAATTCGCAAACAAATTAATTTCTAGGAACTCCACTCTTCGCTGGCCCCCAAGGTCACCTGACCTGACTGCACCAGACTTCTTTTTATGGGGTTATGTCAAGCAAGAGGTGTATAAAACGAAGCCCAGGAATTTAACTGAATTTAAGCAGTCCATAACGACAATAATTGAAGCGATCCCAACTTCAACTCTTCAGGCCGCAATGAATAATTTTTTGATCAGGTGCCGCTTATGCGTGGGAGAGCGTGGAGGTCATTTGCGATCTATTATCTTTAAAAACAACTAACTATTTAAAATAAAATTTAATTTTCTAACCAATAAAAAAAATGAAATACATCGATTAAAAAAAAGTTATTTGAATTTCTTATTGTAGCACAATTGGTGCGCCACCCTGTACAAAAATAACAAAAAGGATTTCAGGTAGATCATGAAAAAATCCTTAATTATTGTCAATTAATATAATTTTGTTGCCTATTTGTGTTCATCATTAAATTTATTTATCCTACATTGTTCAATATAAACGAATTTCTTGTACAAAATATAGACAAACAAATGTTATCATAACATTTTCGTAACCATCACTTTTCGAAAATTCAATTTTAGTTTATTTAAACACGTCCATTACATTTTCAGATATAAAATACATGTAACTTGGTTTTGTTTAATAATCGGAACAATGGGAAGTTTTCCCACCACATGTGAACACTGGTAATGGGGAATAATCTATGAGTGTGCTCTCTCAATTCTCTATTACATGTCAAAAATTAGAAACTGGATAAATTTAAAAAAATATGAAGCCTATATTCATCACACTAAAGTCTAAAATTGACTAAAATATTAACGCAACTGGCACACGGCATAACTTATTCGCCATTTTTTTTTATAAAAATTAAACAACCAGTTTAAGTAAATTTAAGGCTTAAAGTAAAGCTTTAATTAAATCAAATAAATAAATAAATTAAAATCAAAAATGAAATACAAAACTGAACTAAAGTTTTACTTAACAAGATACCAATAACTCTCAGAAAAAAAATTAATTCTCAAGGATTAACAGCCTATATAGGTCTTCAAGCTCAGCCTCACTATTCATTTGTATGTGCGAAGTTTTATTTTTGCCATAAAGAATGGGACTTCCTGTTTAACGCCTACTTTAAAGCTTCTCATGACAGTTAGGTGTTGTTACTTTTGGAATTTGATCCCGTGTTTGGTAATGCAACGCATTTACCACTACTCTAACAAAAATCACCACAAAAGGTATGAACATTATTTGAGGTTATGGTTGACCATAGAAAATATGAATGACAGATTGGAAAAATCGAAGATGTGAACACATATTATTGGAACGAATTTGTTTCAGGTTGATGAAAAGACAATAATCTGTTCAGAAAAGTTGAAATTGAAGTTAAACAACAAAAATAGAATTTTAGTAATATTGTTTCTAAGATTCAGAAGTTGCACTTAAGATTCTCAAAACTCTGCAAAATGCTAAAGAAATACTGAAACTGAGGTCATAGTTATTTAGCTATGAACAAAATGTTATGCTACGCAATCTGGCTATGTTATCTGTCATCGAAATGAAAGTGAAGATTTTTTGTTAGCCAGAAAATGCAGATTGTACCAAAAATCCATTCTCAAAGATAGTGTTTGCTATGTTTCGTTACACAGCACATTTCACTTTGGACAGAAACATTCATTAGGTATTTACGTTAAAAGAGTATTGACGGAATTTCAGCTATCAAGATACCAAAATTTGAGTGGCTTTTGTCAGAATTACCTGGAATGGAGGTGCTGCCTTTGTTTTGTATGCATGATACGGTCGGAAATATTTTGAATTGAGATATGGGAGGTCATTTTTTAATTACGCACTTAATCAGCAATTCAATAAAAATAAAATAAAACGAAGAATTACTCTTGCCAACCACTATTTCTTCGGGCTAAGGAGGCAATTAAGTAACAAAGCCCACACTTGAAGAACTGAGGAGATTCTATACAAGACCCTTATCGCAGAGTCTTCGATTCCCAGCCAGCCGTCGAACTCCCCATTAATGGCGCGTAAACTATATAGAAACCGACCTTAACCAATTTGAACTCGAGGCAATTAGGAAGGACTGGAATAATTAGAGAGACATTTTGGTTGAGGTCTAGGTTCGTTCAGGACTGTAGTGCCGCTTAAGTATGTAAGTACTCAACCAATTTACAAATTTAAATTATTTATCTAAGCATTTTGGTTCACTAAACAAACATCCCATAGTTCTATGGTGAACACCGAGTGACGTTTCTTAACGTCAAAAAAACATCCAGATTTTATTAATTATAATTATAAACCAAATTATTATTATAAACGTCAAAATAATCAGTTTTTAAGTCTATTGGTCTTATATCATTCACAGTCAAGCCGTTTATTATCGCCTCTAGATAGGTCAGACCTTATTTCTCGCACTCCTACCACGTAGTTAAAGAACGTATCCCTATAAGAACTATATGTCAATACAAGAAACCCAACTAGTAAACTCTAAACGGTTTCTTTAAGAGTTTAACTGGTCACTATGACTCCTCGATGGTGACGTGAATGCTACTGATATGATGAAGCAAGCGAACACCATTCTCCTAAGCATGAAATCCTTTATCCAGGTGGTTTGACTTGAGCATCAATGAGGTGTTACGTTTAAAGTGCTAAGTTGTCAGCCATAAACTCAAACGGGGAAGATATGACAGCAATACCCAAAATAAGCTTGTCGAATTCTTAAACAACCAAAAGTTCAGAAATAATTCTACTATGTCCCAAAGGTAGTAAAAATTGTTGGTCCTTAAAAAAATCATTAAACATTCGACTTAATCATTAATCCCAAAGCTCATTAACAATGACATATCAGCTGTCACCGCTCTTGATAAAGCCTGATGCTCATTTTCCAGCTAGTTCCACGTTACCAGGATTGTGGTCAATTGAGAACGTAGAATTTTCTATGGGACCAATCCATTTCTGTACTGGTACAGTCGCATGAGTATTTTTTGATCTAGGCATACAAAAATCGGTCCAGGTCCAGATGGTATCTGCCCCATAATTTTGAAGATTTGTTCTTTCACGTTGGTAAAAGCACTGCGTAAGCACTTCCATCTATCTTATCTATCTATCTATCTTATTAAACAGGACATTTTCCTAATTGATAAAAACCTCATTTTTTTCAGCCCGTCAAAAAAGGAGTGAATTTTGTTCTCTCTCCAACTACCGACTACCTCCCTTCTTTCTAAGGTCATGGAAACCCTGATAAACCTTCAGCGTATATAACATGTCTTGAATCACAGAAACTTCTCAATGACAAACATTAAGGTTTTCGTAGCAACAGGTCCAATTGTGTTTTGATATAATATCTTACCAAAAAATGGAACCAATCAACCTACCTTGGTGGGAAGACTTGACAGATAAACTACTAGACATTTCAATGGCATTCTAAAGGGTTTGGCATAAACGATTTTTTTGAAATTTCGTCTTTTTTTGTTTCAAGTCTGCTTCTGACCAAATAATTGCTGGTGTTCCTCAAGGGTCCATTTTGTCTGTGATACTCTTTATCATTTCATTAGTGATGACAGTCATCATTATAATGATAAACATTAAAATATGTTAAATCATTAAATTCAGACCGCGACACCATAATTTAATGGGGTAGGTCTTCAAGATTGGATTTTAATATTTCCAAAACGTAATCCTGTCGTATGTTATCAAAGTGAAACCAAAATCTAGAGCCATTATCCATGAATGGCAACTGCATCGTCGAAACCAAAAAAAAAAAAAAACTGGCCATCCTAGGTATGTGTGTTAGCTACATCTTCGATGGAACGATAACATATTCCATAATCTATCGATCATATTCATAGCTTTCTTTAGGCCCGATTTTTTAGTACGAGATCATCCTAGTTTCTGGATTAAACTCAAGTTAACTCGAAAAAGTAGTTTTCAGTCAATTGAAATACAGAGTTAACAACCCAGCAAGTTTGGTGAGTTAACTTTTGGAATAAGTGATCAGATGTGTTTGACAGATGATAAATACCAAGCAAAAAATTATTTTTAATTCCATTTATGTTGAAATTTTATTAAATTTTTGTAAACTAAATAAGTGTACGATATATTCAGATTCAGATCTCAGCAACTCGAAACAGTTTTAAAAATTGAAATTGACTGGTTTAAGGTGAAAAAACTTGTAAAATCGATACGAAAGCATTTTCAGTTGTTTGGGGAAAAAGAAACCAAACAGCTGGTAACTGAGTTTTTGCAGACTCTATACATTTCGATAACTTCTTGACAGCAAAATCGATAAAACATGAGTGCTACCAAATCCTATCTCCACACACGGAGTCAAATTTAATCCGGCACTGTAAAACTGCTTGGTGAGTTATCTCTGGATTGAATTTATTTCAGTGTTAGTAAACTCTAGATTAACTCAGAGTTAGCTCAGCACTAACTAATGCAAAACCCGGGCATTAACCGATGATCTGACTCACATATATTAGCCCCAAACTTGACTTCAAATCCTACATCTGCTCAGGTGCAGTAAAAACATGATTAGACCTACAGGCTTTGATACAAAAGCATGCAAGAAAACAGATAGGAGACTCAACCATATTGAACTTCATAGTCTCGCTTTAACATCGTAGGAATATCTCCGTAAACGTTAGCAATTATTTTGAATTTGCTGTTGCCGTCGACGTTGTTTCTATCATAACATAGATGTCATGTCGCTTTAGTCATTTTATACTGACTGCAGACAATGCGCGATTTGAAAAAAATAAATAAATTTAGAAACAAAATATAAGTATTTCCATATTTCATTTATAATTTTAACTTTTTAAAATGGTCCAGATTTTTCGTTGACGTTTATAAACTATGTTAACATTAAAATGGAACTAACTCCGGCATTTATATTGAGTGCACTTATCTTATATATTTCCGTAGTGAGAGCGTAGATTTTTGACGTTTATGAACACACCCATACTTCCGTCTTAACTTTGAAGTAAATTTTAAAAAATGTTTGGAATATCTGAACTAACAAAAATGTTTGGAAGCTCTGAATAGATTCCCAAAGTCAATCGAAACTCCTACAGTTTGTGAGGCACTTGACCTCGTCATATGTCAAAAAAAAAGTTTTAAAAGAATTAATTTAGCAAACCCTTGTTCTCTACTCATGATGCATGTACCCCATAACTCATAACACATTGTATCCTTACAATTTAGAACCAATAGAGATCTTTTGAAGATTCCTGTACCTGCGCTTCCAAACCTGTAACGAAATAAAAAGAAAAATAAACATTTTATAAGAAATTTTTTAAAATTAATCAAATTATACAAAACTAAATATTTGGACATAAATCAAGAATGTTTTGCCAGGACATTATAATCGAAAAGTGTAGACATGTCAAAGGTTGCCACCCCACCCATTTCTCGAAGACCTTTTTTTTTTTTTAATAAAACGTTCTCTATCGCACACCATGTCCTTTGTCGTTAAGATGTAAGGAAATTTATTAGCACAAAGGGTTGTTTTCTAACTAAAAGCCAGTTTGAGGTTTGAGGATATGAGTTTTTAAGTTGCCATGGACATGCCAACGTTTAACACAAGAACCCTTTCGCAGTCCCCGACTATATATGGATGTCTCCAAAATTTTCGTTTGTTCCTTTGTTAGTGCGAAGAGGGTCCGATCCCTGACGCCAGTCCCATTTATGTTGCTCAGAGAGTCCACATGCATATATGCGGACGTGAACATTGCGCATTTTTCACCCCCTTACATGTTGGTGTTTTCATTTTGGATTGGATACTTCACAGAAAAGCTCCCTTTCTTGTGATGGTTGGTATATCCTTCAACCCCAACACAACTTCTAACACACATACGATTGCGAGACACTGGTGAATTTATTATCATTTCTACGGCATAATAACTTTTAGCCCGAAAGAGCTATGTCGACTTAGGGTTAGTTTGGCAGGGGTGGCTCTATTGTTCGCATTGCATTCCGAGAGGGTACATAAAGTTTATGTGTACAGCACATAGCTGAACGTATGCTAGATTGTAGTCGTATATGTATGTGCGAAACATGGTATTGTAGTAGAATTATTATAATTTTGTCGAGCGATAAGAATATTTATGAGCTCATATACATGCTGGCTGTAGACATTGTATGTGTGTTTAGGGCGATGGGAAACGAGTTGGAATTTTTGTCCCACTTTGTCTACGTCCACCCTTAGGATGGAGTGACAATGCACACTAGATATGGATGGGAGGTTTCATTGTTTTTATTTTTTAATTAAGGGACAATTGCTTTGTTGCATGGGATGTGTGTTTTGGAAATATGACGCTTTTAGAACAAAAAAAAAATGTATTCAAGCAAGGTTTAGGGTTGGGTCTTGAAGAGGTTTCAATAGCTTTTATGGAATGTTTTCAAAATGGAAGTGGACGCTACGGTTTTGATATGATTTTGAATCAGAACAGAGGTGGTGAAAGGGCTGATAGAAAACAGTGTTCAACTTACGGAGATATCGGATATCACATAAGCTTAGGCGAGATAAAAATTAGGCGTGTTCCACCTAGGAATTCATCCGATATCTCCGAGATCTCCGTAAGTTAAACACTGTTTTCTATCAGCCCTTAGTAGAACACGATTTCTCACTTGGCAGAGCGTCCCAGCATGTTGCTAAAAATCAGCAACATGCTGGGACTAAATTTTGTTGGATTCGTCTCCTCACCAATTCTGACAGCTGTTTTTTTTATGTCGCATGTTTAGAATTCATCATTATTGTAAGCTGCGAAGTAAGGGAACCGATTTTTTGACAGAATAAGTTCCACTCTGCCAAGAATTTTGTTCCACTTAATAAATATCTGAGGGTTCCACAACTGGAACACGCTTATTGTTGCATAGCGTACATCAGCCTGCCTGGTTAAGGACTTATTTGTAAATCTTCATAGACACGATGTGCACTGGGTATACTGTAGCTTAGGCATAGGTTTGTACATTTGGTTTTGGATATACATGATCCGATCTGATTTCTGATGGCCGCGTAGTTTGTGAAAATTTAGGCTTTTGGATTGTAGTCTGATTTGGCTTCGATTTATTTTGAATCCGAATTTTAGGCTTTTGCTTGTTTAAATTTAATTTCTGTGAATTAATACTCTTAAATTTCGTCCGTCTTTTTTACAACTCTTTACAGCTACTTCGTAGCAGCGATAATTTGCCGGATAATTGCCTTTACAATTAATGCAGATAGCAGGAGTTTGCTTATCTGTCCTACAATCTACCGTCAGATGGTTTTCCGCACATTTTACACACCGCGGTTCTTTTTGACAGTAGGTTTGACAGCGCTTGCACTGCGGATAAATTTTGTTAAAACTTTCTGCTTTATCGAAAGTATGTATATATATAGAGTAATACCGCGTTTTATCACATTTTCTTTGCCCTCTTTTTGCTGTTTGTCCCTCTTGACAATGTAAACGACATCTACAACTTTTTATTGCCTGTTTTTCAGATCGTTTACAATGTCATCCTTTAAGCACGACGCGTGTAACCTTCTAACTACAACGCGTAAAGGGCTTTCAGATTTATTTTCAAATGAATACCATTTCATTTTATCGGTATTAAGCTTGCGAGATAATAGACGGTAACTTTCAGGGTCTTTAACGCAGACTTTCCATGTATTTTTTTGAGCGAAGTTACTTGGTATACCAATAATGGCAACGATTTTGTGAAACTTGTTAAAGTCGTCAATACCGATCACATTATTTGGAGGCCGTTGTTTCAGCTGTTTCCCTTTATTAATAATCTTTTTGTCGCGGTTTAGTATTTCAGGAGAGGATAGAGCTTTCCTTTTTGTCCGGTCTTTTCTTTACAGTCGGTTTCGCGACTGAGTTTTTCTTCATCCATATGGTATTCGGCATTCACGGGGCAGGTTGCACTTGGTTTTGTCTCATTAGGTATTTTAATGAACTCGTTAGGGTCATATTTTCTTCCTTAAGGTGGAGAATTTCTTTACGAAGCTCTTCGCAGAACAGTTCGACATTGTTAAGCCTTGTTTGAAGAACGTCGTTTTCGTCCTTGAGGCTTTTATTTTTCATTGAGTCTTGTTTTTCGTGAGCCGACACTTTTGGTGTTGTCGAGCTCCTTGAGACGCATATATTATTTTGAGATCCAGATGTAGGTGACCTCGTTAGATACCCTTGAGTTTTTCCCGATAGGGTTACACAATTGCAATAATTGGCTCTCCCCAGGATCCGTAGAGCCAACCTCCGAAGTGGGTGGATTTTCCAGTGAAACTAAATTGCCACCTGGGGTATTAAATGTTTTTGTTGTACTCATTGAAATTGAAAAATTTATACACTCGGTATACGAGGAGTGAATTTCAGCCGCCTTTTTTAACAGACATGGGTTACTTCTGGTATATTCTGACCCCTAACCCGAAGGCTGTCAAATGTGATAACTGTTTAGCTGTCACTTGAAAAAGTCACCAAAAATATGATTATCAGCTTACAAAGACCGACTTTCTTAACGGTCACTTAGCCAATTCCAGTCACAATTTAACGCCTTAAATTGTTAGATTAACAGGTCTGCCAATGATCTAGATGTATACTGTTGCTTCACATGATAATGATCCCTGGAAGAGCTGCAATGGTATTCTTAAAGATAGTTGTGTGTCAGGGAGATAAAAATTGTAATGTAATGTAAGGGTAAATGTTAAGACATCGGTTTTGGATTGCCATGTTACAAGGAGATCATCTACGAACCTTTACAAAAGTTATTTTCGATTAACTGTAGGTGCAGTGACCTAGTGGGTTCCTAGTTTAAATCTGGAAAATAACAACACCTATGTCTTTTCACTGCTCCACCTCTTGCGAAAGTCTGACAATCATCCAATAGTAAAACTGTCATGGGAAGCTTCTCAAATTTGCATTTCGGATTCGGCGTTAAACAGTAGGTCCTATATCTTCTTTATGGAAACAATAATAATTGTGGCAGATAGGCAGGTCTGTATGCTCCTGGACAGTACAAACTCAATGAGACCAGCATTTGATGTACCTCAGTGACGAAGTGATCCAAAATTAAGAGGACACCTGGTACTTTTTAAAGCCAAAAAGGCTTACCACCCAGGTGCTTGCTTGACGGCGCAGCAAAATAAAAAGGACATGCCCCCATTAATTAATTTTCGGACAAAGAAGCAGGAGGACATTATGGCATCCATCCAACGTATGTTTTGGCTCTGGAATAGCTTTTTTTTAATTTGTGCGCACTCAAGGGTGAGAAAGGGAAGAACGAGAGTGATAGGACAAATTTTGGATGTAGTGGAGACTTACTCCATGGGTGGTGTCCGAACTAACTTCGGAGAGTCACTGTTTTTGTGTGTTCGTTAAATTCGCAGACCTTTCAAGATGGTCTATAGGTACTTTTAGGAGTAACTACCGATTTCTTTGAATAAACGTTTCATGGATTTTGGCTGGGATTGAAGGCGCAAATTTAAACTCAACAAGTGAACACATTACCACTACACCGCTACTTCAGTGGACCCTGTCAAATAGTTATTTTGTAAAATGCGACCAAAGTTACATATTAACCTATGTGATGTGATAAGAACGACTCCAACGTCTGTCTTGGAGGTGATTCTTCTCGTGTCCCATGTCCATAATCATAATCGCTTCAAACAAACATCTGGATGCCGAGTATCATCCAGGAACGTAAGGAACGGCATAAACTCTGATTATATCTCTCTACCTGGACGTTGTACTGTCATTATCGTGCTCCTATCCGAGCAGAGCCGAATGAATCAAAAAAGACAATATCCATCTGCAAAATGGATTTAAGATCGACTGTGGTTGAATCTGCATCTCAATAATCCGTCAACGCAAACGGGACCGAAGATGCTTCGAAGACTTTTTCGCTTAAAACGAAAAAATATATCTTCATCCGCATTTGATACGGTCGCGGTCCATGCAGGACTCGAATGTCTTCTATAGAATCTTCTTAATATTTCGGAAGAAAGCTCAAGAAAAAACTTATTCGGATACGGCATAAAAATGTAAGTCCCGCCATCATGTGAATTGTTGTGTGAAAAAATCTACTCTCTAGTCATTACAAGGCTGTGAAATTTCACAGAAGCTCTTCCTAGATTTTGACTGAAATCGGACCAACAAATTTATACGGAATGGCTCCACCTTTCTGTCAAAGTTGATAATGGAGCTTACGGGTCATATATTCCTACGAAAACGACATATCACGGATAACGAAATCTATTAGGACTGCGCTGATGAAGAGGCACACGAGATACACCTCACTTGGTCTGTCACTATCATTACCTCTGACAATTTCGGAAAAGAACAGAACCCTTAAGTTATCCAAAACCTCTCCAGTGACCCATTTTTTTTAGGTTTCAGGACACACCAATATGGCTGACATGACACATAGAAGAAAAAGGTGTGGGTGGCCTAGTGGTAAGTGAGTTGGACTACTAATTCCTGATTCAAATTCCTAAAGTGACAGCACCTACGTTGCTCCGTCTCTTGGCAAATTCTGACAAACATCTTAGAGTAACACTGTCATGAGAAGCTTCGCAAATTTGCCGTTCGGTTTTGGAGTTAAACAGGAGGTCCCCTTCATTGTGTCAAAAATAATAACTTCATACATACTTATGAAAGGAGAAGCTAGGTTTGAGGCCATGTATGGGCTCTAAATGTCATATATTTCATTTCATACAAGATGACAATTTTAAGGGGTTAATACTCGCAGTACTGGTCAGGGTGAAAGCGTTGATAAGTTGTGTCTCGTTACATAAAGGTGGGATGTTTTGCAAAGCTGTCACAAAGTTTTTACTATTAGTGGCAAAGGCTTTGACAGTGTTTATCCGCAGTCAAAGTAGAGTAGCTATTTTCTCCTTTTTTATTGATTGACACGACGGGTTCAGTAGCGTGATGGGTAGTGCGCGATAAACTACCGTGCAGAATGCCTGGGTACGATTCTCAACCGTAGCAAGACCTACATGATTTTTCACTGGCTCTCCTCTCTTGTTGATATGGCAAATCATCCGAGTAGTATCAATTATCAAGAAAAGCTTATCTCAACTTAGCTGTTCGGAGTCGGCATAAAACAGGAGGTCCCGCCCTCGTGCAAGAAGTATACACGCAGACATGAATGGTTGTGAGAAAGCTAGGCCATGGGAACTAACGAGTCTGTTGCGCCAAAAATTTGTATTTTTGTTAATTTGACACGAAAAAATATCTGTCGAGCTGGTGGATTATAGGGAACGTCTGACGAACTTGACCGAGCAACCACAAGCGTGCCGTACTTTCTCACATCCATCAAAGAGGCTTATATGACCCGACTCTGACTCACAGTGGCACGATCCAGTAGATATGGCTAAATCGCACTCGAAGGGTATCAAAATGGCTCATAAGATCCTGTGTAAGGCGGCGTAGACGACACTCTACTTAATCGATCTGTAAACCTAACTTAATCGATGACATCCCACCATAGTGACGCATTGAACAGGTAGGCTGCGTGCTATTCCGACAGTTGACATGATCGGAGTAAACAGGTGCCTGGAATGTACTTTCAAAAAAGCCGACAAAAAAAGCCTGCACGTGTCAAACAACATAAATCTCATGAACCCTACGGAGATTCGGTAAAATAAGCGGCTTATGATGCCTCATATCCAAGTCGTAAGCACAAGATGCAACTGACGAACGTTTAACTTTCAGGAAATGTAAAGATCCCACTGCTGAGGAGGACCCTTAGACATCTATTACAATGTTTCATGGTCAGCAATAGTCACAGGAATAGATGAGACCACTAATACCACAGATAGTCCGTCTTTTTGTAGATCGGGCTGAAGTGGATACTTCTTCGATTGAAGATCGGCCACTGGTTAGTTTGAATTGGACGCTGAAATCATCTATTTGTTGTCTCTTTGGTTAGGTTTGATGAGTTGACTTAGAGAGACCAGCTTCTCTTAGTCACACTAAGATATTAGTAGATCCTATGCAATGAGATTGGGGAATCTTTTATTTATGAGACCATAACCTGTTGGTTTTTTGAACCACTCGAGGCTTTAATAAAGGAATGCTACTATAGCTCATGAAACAAGTATTCTCCTATATAACCAACGACTCGGAAAAGGAAAATTGTAAGTTTTGCTAGTTGAAAGCTGGCTGCAGTTGTCATAGATTCCTGGTTTTTGCACAGGCTTGGAACTCGCTTCAACATTCGTTTACTGCACCAGTTCTGCTTACTATTTATTTCCTTAATCTTTAAAGGTGGGGCCCTTACAGTGTTGTCAGCGAATTCAAAGTTTATATTCAGGCCTATCGCGAATAAATTTTCACGGGAATTTTTCCCATGTCAGGGATGTAAATCAGTTTGCTAAATGGGAACAGTTTTCATGGAAAATTTATTCGCGATAGGCCTGATTATTTTTTCAATCCCAGGTACAACTTTTTGGCCTGTACTCAGCATTGTTTGACATAATTCCGTGAGCCAAGAACCTAAAGTGCTTTGCGACATAATTAATGGTGTTTTCCATTGATTAACCGGTTTGCATCTTCTAAAAATAAAACTAGAAGCGGAAGTCCCTTCAGAGAATTGTCAAAACTAAAGATTTGACAGTTATCAGATGCTTATAAGAAGCGCACTTTTTAATCAATTGAAAACGTCCTAAGCTCTGTAGAAAGCTGTCAAGTGCGTTGAGTACGACATTAAAGATTAGTTAGCTTGAATTAGTTGTCGCTGTCATTTTGACGTCTACGGTAAACTCTCAATTCTGCAGAGTTTTTTAGCTCAACTCTGGAATCAAAAGAGGTTCCAGGTCAAAACAAGAGTCCAAAATTTGTTCACAAATCTCCTCATCATATCACACTCTCAACCATTCCCATGTGATCGAGATCTAAATCGAAATTTACAGACCCCACGATCTAAACCTTAAACGTCAAATTATATGCTTTATCTCCCGGTATATAAGTGACATTTAATATGCGATTTCAAGAGCTGGCCGTTTTTTTTATCTGAAAAAATCTCATTCTTACCTGCCATGGTGGGATAACTTGAGTACGCCGCCGCACTTTCCAGCGCATGAGCTGTCTGCTGATCGTGATGAAGTCTACAAATACACAAACAGAAAACAAAAAGTTCAATTAGACTTAAGCCCCCATCAAGACCATCCTCATTATTGCAAAACTCACCTCGACCCATGACCGTACTGTTGTGGCAGTCGCAGCAGGCTTCCGTATTGCGCCATGTTATGATGATACGCATGCGCATGTGCCGCATGAGCGTGCGCAGCATGTGCATACGATCCATAATGTGCCGCATGCGGCACCCACGGATCCGTAGTGTAACCACCATCAGTCGAATACAAATCGCTAACCTGTTCCAAGTAGAGTTATCAACAGAAATGATCAGTTACCAGTTGTAGACCAGAGAGGCAGTGCTCAAGTGAAGATGTCACAAAGTTTAAATGCAAATATCTCAACATGCAAGCAGAGATAAAACATCGAATCGAATTGAAATCTTCCTTCTTACCTGAGGATGCGCTGGTGCCGGCACAGGATGCACATAATTGCTATTCCAGAACGAAGGTGGGAAGTTTCTAGCTGACATTGGACTACATGCTTCTGGAAAGAGACAGAGATCGCCCAACGATAAGTATATGAAACTGGAGTGATGGAGATAGTCGTGTTAATAAAGATGGAGGCAGACAAAACAGACGAAAGACGAAGAAGAAAAAAAAACCGAACAAGACCACATCTCCTTCTCTTCATTTGGAAGAGTTTTCCTCCGATGAGCAAAAGAATGTCGTGTCGGGAAGTGCCTTTGATGTGTTCGAATTGTTTGCGACTATAGGTACGTATACGACGCACACACACGATTTGTATCTGCAACATGAAGCGAACACTATCTTCGAGTTATTTTCTGCGCGCTCAGCTCTCCTTCTTCTTCTTCTTCTTCTCCTCCTGTGTACATATTCTTCTCCGCTTTGGTTATTTTTTTTTTACGAATGATCACCATCATTTTTGCGCGTACAGAAATAATAAAAACTCTCCCGATGACTCGAACTTGGAAATACCTTTTGGTCGATTGTGCGGTGTACAACTGGCCGGTCGGCTTGTGGAATTCATGTGGAATCTGTTAAGCGAACTCTTTTGAGTCATTTCGAAATGTTAAAGCCGCCCGCTCAAAGTCGGAAATTTCCAACAGAGTCTCTTGAAAGTTGCAACTGTGTGCGCCTTCCGAATAAAATTTATCCTTTTGAAGATATCCTGCTACTAACACGATCTCGGAGGGACGAACTAGTCCCAGCCTACGACGCAACCTTGTCGTGGGTCATAATTAATGGACTGACCCACGCTCGACTGGAATCGCACGGTGCACGACGCATAAATGTCTCACTCAGCTCTACGCCTTATTACATTAATTTGATTTAAATGACATATAGTTAGGAGGGCATGTCGCGCTGCTGCGACACCCCCCCTCGGGTGTAATAAAAATACCAGGCTCTTCCCGGAGATGGAGCGGCAACTCTGCCGCGCTTGCGTGCATTTTTCGGGGAAAATGTTCGTCCCGAAAACGACGAAAAAACATCCGAAAATAGAAGGAAATTCCTTGCACTCGCCGGCCGCATCTCGACTTTATCGAAAGCCAAGAGGGGCGAATAGGGAATTATACGACGACGACATTTGTTCGTTGAAATTCCAACAGCAGTGCAGGAGCAGAGAACCAAAGTCTCGAATTATTTATCTTGTGTCGCATTGACAATCGTGCAGCGTGCCAGAGTTTACAGAATGAATGTGCAACGTGTAGTTGTATCTCACTCGCACTACTCGCCCAACTGCGAGAAGCGAACAACTGGTGGAGTTGTGGAGCGAATGGCACTGCGTATGAGTGATAGTAAATCGAGGGGCACTTTAAATGCCACCACCAAGGAATTCCCATAAAACCGGCATAGGATCACGCAGTTGTGCGCCGAGCGTGCAGGAACAGAATTTCAATTACCAAAAAATAGATAGATGTTGATGCTGCAGGCAGATCATGGTGCGGGGGTCCTACCGACCAAGCATCTCCCCCAAACATCCCCCTTTGGGATGCCTTTCTATGGAGAACTTCTAAAATCTTATTTATGCGATCGGTGCAGTGGCGGTGGACGTGAAACGACCAAAGATTGGAATGTCAATGGGTGCATTTCGAAATGCGCACTCTGCATACAAGCCTCTCGACTGGCGATAAAATATGTATACACGATGAATCTAAACACATTTTGGGAATTGTTTGACAAATTTTGGGAAGCTTTTAGGAAATGTTGTTTCTATTTGGTAACATTGACATTGACAGTTGTGATGGCAAATACGATCCACAAGAAGGGAATGGGGATCAGTTATGGGAGATAGTGCAGCCAGTGGTGGCCGTGGTTAGTACAACTAAGTAAGATCGAATGATTTAGATTTGAACCCAAGCAAGTTCTCGAAAACCAGGCGAAAGGAAAGGAGAAACCGAAGAAAACCCATGGTTCTTCAATCACTGCACAACAAAATCACAGACTTTTGGTAGGGTATAGTACCATCGATGGATTCTGAATGCTCCTGGTATTTGGGATGGAATCCCCTTTTAAAAAGCGGAGCAGCAAAGATCATATTCACACCGATTACATGGCGAATTCAATACCAAAATCGTCTGTAGTTATGGATCGGTCCCCACAACAGACAAAATTGATCAGGGACTGTCATAACCTTTGCCAATGAAATAACTATCAAACTCTCTCGAAATGCAGAGGCCTCTAGCAATTTGTATCGATGGCCACTTTTAAAAAGTCGGAGCAGCGAAGATCATATTCCCACCGATTACTTGGCGAATTTAATACCAAAATCGTCTGTAGTTGTGGATCGGTCCCCACAACAGACAAAATTGATCAGGGACTGTCATAACCTTCGCCAATGAAATGACTACCAACCTCTCTCGAAATGCAGGGGCCTCTAGCAATTGGTATCGACGGCAACTTTTAAAAAGTCGGAGCAGCAAAGATCATATTCACATCGATTACTTGGCGAATTTAATACCAAAATCGTCTGTAGTTGTGTATCGGACTCCACAACAGACAAAATTGATCAGGGACTGTCATAACCTTTGCCAATGAAATAACTACCAAACTCTCTCGAAATGCAGGGGCCTCTAGCAATTGGTATCGACGGCAACTTTTAAAAAGTTGGAGCAGCGAAGATCATATTCCCACCGATTACTTGGCGAATTTAATACCAAAATCGTCTGTCGTTGTGGATCGGTCCCCACAACAGACAAAACTGGTCAGGGACTGTCTTAACCTTTCCCAAGGAAATAACTACCAACCTCTCTCGAAATACAGAGACCTCTAGCAATTGGTATCGACGGCAACTTTTAAAAAGTCGGAGCAGCAAAGATCATATTCACATCAATTACTTGGCGAATTTAATACCAAAATCGTCTGTAGTTGTGGATCGGACCCCACAACAGACAAAATTGATCAGGGACTGTCATAACCTTTGCCAATGAAATAACTACCAAACTCTCTCGAAATTCAGGGGCCTCTAGCAATTGGTATCGACGGCAACCTTTAAAAAGTCAGAGCAGCGAAGATCATATTCCCACCGATTACTTGGCGAATTTAATACCAAAATCGTCTGTAGTTGTGGGTCGGTCCCCACAACAGACAAAATTGATCAGGGACTGTCATGACATTTGCCAATAATGAAATAACTACCAAACTCTCTCAAAATGCAGGGGCTTCTAGCAATTGGTATCGACGGTAATTTGATTTTCCTTTTCGATCCTTTCCACACCTTCAGATGCGTGGAACGATCCAATTATTTTTGACAAGACTGAACCAACCACGGAAAGTATGCAATACCACCATGATCCAAGTGAATGGTTCTGAAGTGGGTGGGAATATCATTGAAAACCTGGAGCACTCTTACCAGTGTATCCAGAAAAAAATTTAAATCGTCAATATTGGCCCACATTTCCAAGTCCTTAATCTTTTGAACCAGTGGCGGGTGTTAATATGTCAGATTTTAATAAATTAATTCATTTCCATCCTCCTTGAACCGCTTAGGTTAAACCAAAAAAAAAAGTCCACCTCCTTAACCGACTTCCCCAGGTCTAAACATATTCTGAATAAAAAATCAATAAATTCAACCCAACTTGTCAGGGATAAATAAATGTCGCATTACCAAACAGGTAGCCTGAGTACTTAATTAACTTTGACAGGCAAGTACCAACCATTTACGCCCCTTTTTCCTCTCAATTTCCATTTGCTATCTGAGACCTCAGATCAATTTCTCCCTTTCCATTTCCCAGCCGACAATTTCCCTCAATGGGTGGTCGTTTTATATGAAATTCCAACAAGTAGGGATCGAAACATTTCAACAAGCAAGCCACCACGCATTTCCGAATCTCGAAAAGTTCAAATAATTTCGAAATTACTCTCAATTCTTCGAATATGCACAAAACGTGCAACAAAGTTATGTGATTTTCGAGAATAGTGTTGCTGCAGACTGCAGAGTATTTTCGCACAAAAAATAAAGGCCCCTGAAATCTCTGTCACACCGATACACATAGATGTACCTGTATGTGTTTAGTAATTTGACCGATCGCAAAACAACACATCCCGGATGCCACTGAACACCCGAAAATAACACATAATACTCGTACAGTCACCTGTCATCTGCCGCAGCCGCCACTACTTACCTCTCTCTTTGTCTTACGCCTGGTGATGGATATAATGTACTCTCTGCATTAAGTGTCATTCTATAAATGCATCGTGCGCAATGAAAGAAATCCCAATCGGAATTTCGTCGGCAAATTCCTAGCATCTAATTAAACTCACTTGCTGGCTGGCTGGTAGATTCGGTGCTGTGCGGCGGTGAGCAGTTGTTTCTGTTTTTGGATTAATTCAGCGAAAAAATCGTATTTTTAGGGGGTTTGTCGTTTTGCTGTCGATCTAACATACCTTTAAAGTGCGCATGTTGGTCGCAAGTTTAAAGCGTGTATTTTCGTATCAGATGAACTTTAAAATTTAAATTTACTCAAATAAACACAAGGAGAGGGATAAAGATAACTGAATCCCTGAACCGCGTTCAGAGGGGTACAGTGTAACACTTAGGAATTCTCACTGCATGACCTTGGAGATTGTTGGCTGTTCTGATGGAATTTTCTTCGAATTTTCGAACTTCAGTGCATGTTTGTGTTGTTGATATTCAAATGTTTTCATCCTGGAATTCGCAATATTATTCAACCTGGCTGAGAATTTCTTATGCTTGACAGAACCTTCTTAAATGAACTCGCTTCGAATTTTCGAAAACCAACGCAAGATGTAAATGCCTTCAAACTGGAATGCGCATTTGGAGAACTTCTTCAGTTCCTGCAGGAACATTGACAGAACTATCTTTAAGTGAGCCTGTCAATTGATGGGGTTTTGATTGAATTTGCTTCGAATATTCGAAGAACGCACGTTTCTACTGTCAATATACAAATCCCCCACATCCTGGAGTGCGCAATATTATTCAATCTATATGCAGAAGTTTTTCCGCGACTATGATAATATCGACGGAATTTTTTTTTTAGAACTTTAGAACGTAAATCAAATTTGTTCGAATTTTCGAACGCCATTTCATTGTTTGTGCCTGCAAATTTCTTCAAACTGGATGTGAAATGTTACTCAAACTATGTGAAGAACTTCTCCTATACTTGCAGTAATATCGACAGAACATTCTCTAAACGACCTTGGTAATTGATGGGGTCTTTGATTGAACTCGCTTCAAATTTTCGAACACCAAGGCACGTTTGAATTATTTGCATACAAATGCCTTCATTTTGAACTACTCAATACTACTCAATCTGCAGAACTTCTTTCTCTGTCCTAGTGACACTAAATATTCGTTTTTGTTTTTGACGACCCTCCTAATTGTTTTCTTCTTTGATTGAATTTGCTTCGAATTTTCGAACAAGGCACGTTTGTGCTGTCAATATGCAAATACCCTCATCCTCAAATGCGCAATACCACTCAATCTAACCAAAATATCCCTCCCCCACTGTGTGTTAATGGTATCGGCAGACGCTTTTTGAATATAAAGTAACATCGCCCAGACGAAGATTTATCGTCCAATAAACATCTGCTTTATGGCTTAATTGAAAAGCGTTTAAATCTGCTTGTTTCGGTTATTATTTAATTAATTCTCATCCATGTCAAATGGTGACAGCACTGCCATAAAAATAAAACCAAACAAGCTCTACAAACCGCCAAAAGAATAATTTATGCAGTCGACCGCCTTAATTTATGAGCGTCGCACAAAGTGTCAGTTTTATTTTCGAAAATGTGTGCGATTTTCCAGCGACGAGAAGACGGGCCCAACGGCTTCCTAAATCATTCAGAGTCAATCAAATGGGGGCAATTCGCCTGAATTAATGCCTTTTACTCGAATCGCGCTCATCTGAGATAAATCAAAGTGCGCGGCCGGTGCAGCAATCGCATGAAATCTCCATAAAAATGATGCAACGGTGTGTCTACTGTCTAGTTGTCGCCTAGTCATACACGCTCTGCGTGGTCCTTTGCAAGTCAGCCGCTTACATGCAAATTGAGTGCTAACCACCACCCAGTCTTCGTTCTCATTAAGCAGACTAATTATTTTATAAATCATATGTGCAGCAGTCCCCCCCTCCCGTCTGGTGGTTTTCTAACATTTTAATTTATTGTTGAAGTCTTATTTTGACATATCAAAAGCATGTCAAATAACTTTGGCAGCAGCGAGTATGTGTTTGTGTACAGTTTGTGGAGCAACAGGGATGGGGGTTTCTTTTCGTGTATGTTTGCGTTGCCCTTTTTTGATACTTTGAGGATAATGAGGAGGATTTTATTTTTGGTGTCATTCCGCTCAATGACAGGTAGAGAGACAGACACTCTTGTTGTACCGGTTACATCTGTCAAAGGCAATTGCGCCCTGTCACTGCGAAAGCATTGAATCGTGTGGCGTTTTTAATTACGCTGTGAAACAATTTTTGGCCCCACTAAATGGAACTTTAATTGAAATGTTTTATAATCATTTTGTATGTGAGTATTAGTGTGCTTTTGGTTGTATGACGCGACCTAGATATGTAAACCAGATATTATTTTTGATGCACTTACCTTTGCTTTCTTTGTTACTAAAATTAAGTGCTCTAGAGAAGTGCTCGTCGACGACACTTGCCGTATCGCCGGAGTAATTTGTGAAGACAACGCAGGATGCTGAAATATATTGCGCTCGTGATTGCTGCCCTTGACTGCTCGCACTATCCAGGGGGTGGTCTTTTGCGGCGGTTTGATGGCGAGGAGAATCCGGACCTGATGAACACGATGAATCGTTATGATGCGCTCCGACTAGTCTACCTGCAAGAAAACATTAAAAATCAAAAGTGACATTAGTGGAAATCAACAAAACGTCATGATGACAGCACAAGGGAGAATAATTTAATTCAAAAATTATTATTATAGCTCTGTTTCTGTGTGAAATATTGGTTTACTGATTTTTACTGATTAGGCGTGTGCCATGTATGGATCCTCCCGATACCTTCGAGATCTTCGTAAGTCGATACGATTCCTCACTTGCCTTCAAAAGCTTGTAAATCATAATCTCAACAAGAAAGAATTTTGTGGGATGACTTCCTTTTGATATTAAAATAGGCAAGACGAATAGAACTTTTTTTTGAACTTGGTACATCATTTCTGACAACAACATCTTATCAGAATTTGGACGAAACATGAAGCCTAACAAAAGTGATAGATAACCCTTAATAATTTCAAACACCGACTTCTTTATAAAAAAAACTTTATGGCGGGTTTTGGAGGCCAAGGCTTAATCGGAAACATTTACATTGACATAAGCATTGGGTGGCTGTGATGTTGCCGTATTGTGTTCACCTACTAGATAGGATACAAAAACGTACTATACAGCTGATAGAAGAATCAACCATAGCGAACTATTTAGTTTCGCTCAAACATCGTTGGAATGTCTCCACTCTTTTACCGCTTTTAATATGGACGAATCGTTTCTGGATATGATGACCACCAGTCTACCAACAAATCTCCAGTGGATAAATGTCCCCTAACAATGTTGGATGGACCTTCGACTCCCACAGTCTTCTTTTTCTTTATTGAATCCAAGATGATCTAGAGTTCCACATCCGAGACTGACAGGAGACTAGACCCACTGCTTCCCGACGTCCACCGCACTAACCACTAAGACACTGCCTCCACTTCTCAAAGCTGCCGTTCAGAGTTCCGATTATTAAACATTAGGTCCCATTCTTTATGGCGAAAATATAACTTTATGGCCCTTTAATATCAGAAGTTTCATATAAAAAACACACATTCCGCGTATATTGGAAAAAAGAAATAAAAATTTAGTTGGTTTCTGTCAACAAAATTGTTATCGTTTGACAGTTTTAATTTTTTCGCCATGCAGCCAAAACTCTACGTGAAGGTAATAGCAAAAAAGTGAACGAAGCTTAATTTTTTCTTCGTTCAATGTTTACAACTTCTCAGTACGCGAACGGTTTAATGAAGTTTCACATCCAAGTTCATTCAAATTTAAATCTGAACATGAGTACGGGAACGGAGCTATTATAGGGTGACCAGATAGCAACGATTGGAAAATCAACGACGGTGTGACATATAGAATTGATGGATTTGTTCTGAAGCTTCATTCATGGGCATGTTCCGAAACTCAGATTTAGAAAGATGTCTTAGATGGAGGTCTGTTCTCAGTGGTCAAAATGGTCAAATTGGTCAATAAGAACTCTGAGATATGAGTTCCGCAATACCACCATTATGCAGTGGCGATTCCTGACCTTAAGCATTGGGTTAGCTACGTGCTTTAGGAAAGTTTAAAATAAAAATAAATCGTGATTTTTTTAATTTTATTGATAATTACAAAAACGACAAAGAAAAATGTACTACACAAATAAATAATATCAAATAAATAGCATTTATCGATACATGAACTCGGTTCGTCGGTCAACGGTCACAAAATTTTCGATGACTCGATTATAAAATTCGTCACTTTCTTTCAGCTCTTTCAAAATTTCCTTCTCGATAGACATGAGAGATAAATAGCTCAATCTCTTCTGACCTTGAGTGCTTCGAAGGTACGTCTTTATCCTCTTCAATGCAGAAAAGGAGCGCTCTACAGACGCCGTTGTAGCTGGTACTGTACATATAAGTTTTGCAAGCTTGTACACCTGCTCAAAACTGTCGGCGATATTTGTCTCCATCCAGAGCAAGACATCAAATGGTGTTGCAGTTTTTGACGATCCTGCAGATGTTGTACCTGTTGGCTGTACAGCGTCTGTTTTTTGATAAAAAGCAGTCAATTCATTCTTTAATTGAGTGAATTCAAACATGTTCAAGTAGCTTTCTATTAGATTTTTAATTAATTCTTCAGGAAAATTGTTTTTTTGACGATAGTTACTAAATTTTTTCCCGTTCAGTAAATCGAAATATTTTAGTTTTTCAAAGGATGCAAACCTTTCTGATATCTGCATACTTAAATTGTCAACTATTTCAAAGAATAATTTTCTGTATTTGGTTTCATCTGTATCAAATTGATCTTTTCGAACTTTTCGTTTGTCAGCATGTGATGGCATAGCCTGCAATGTTGATTGCCAAATTTCCTGAAACCCTTCGTTTCTTTGAATTATTAGAAATTCATTAAGCTTTTTTATTTGGTTTATACAAAAAACAATATCTATATTGGCATTTTGTAATGTATTGAAAAGTACATCTGTGTGTGAAAACAGTTTTGAAAACGCATTTAAAAGAAAAACAGTTTCAAAGCTTTTCAAAAATTTACAGTAACCTGATGCAGCCATCCGATCATTACTTTCCCATGTATTTGTCTCATCAGTTTGAATACTTTCATAATATTGCTGTATGTTTTCGGCGTACGAGTAGACAACATTGACAAGTCGTGAACTAAAGCACCATCTAGTCGTGGCTAACGATGGAATTTTTCTTTTTAAAAATTCTTTAAGAGCATATTTTGCTTGAATGAGATGCAAACGTTGCGATGCCATTCAAAGTGCTAAAAAAAATCCTGCACTCTCTTATATCGTTTAATCCTTGAGACAGGACTAAATTCAATACGTGTGCATAACAGTGGACAAATACAGCATTGGGACATACGTTCTTAACTTTCATTTAAAGTCCATTCAAATGACCACTCATAACGGAAGCCCCGTCGTAAGTCTGGGCTACAAGTTTATCTTTTATTTCATATTTTTCCAACAGAGCTGTAACTAATTGAAACAAATCTTCTGCTGTTCGCCCTGAGCTTACATCGATAAATCCAACAAACGTTTCATGAATTTTCTTATTAAAGTAATACCGAAATACAACGGATAGTTGAGATTTCATTTGAATATCAGAAGTCTCGTCAAGCATTATTGCGACAAACTCTGACTGCTTAATTGTTTTTGAAATATGACTTTTTAAAAGCTCACCAACCGCTTTGATCAAATCATTTTGAATCGCCATTGAGGTACCTTTAAAAACCGTTGCCGTTTCAAGGTGCTGTGATAGTATAAGGTCGTATTGTTTCAATAAATTTAAAAGCTCAATGTAGTTTCCTCGATTTAAAGACAAAGCAGATTCATTATGGCCTCTAAATGATAACTCCTGGTTTGCGAGATAACATGTCACATCTATTATGCGTTTGAGCACCTCACGATTTTTCCTAACCTGGATGTTATGTTGAGTGTTAGCAGTTTTTAACTGGGAGCTTAAAGCTTCGTCTATCCTACTTTCACCAAATCGAGCTAGTTTAAACACACATTGTAAATGGGATGCGCTTTGTTTGTGTTTTTTTTTTGAAGTGTGGTTAGAGTAATCAGATTGTTAACACCCGATGAATTCCAGACAGAATGAAATCCGGAGAATAGCAAACAAGGCCAACAAAAAAGTTTATTTTTATTTTCACATCCAGCTAACCATGGGTAGAGGGAAAACTGATTTTCACTAAAGTTTCTAGTATACTCTCTATTACGTTCCTTGTGCGTTGATTTTAAACCTGATAGTTTTGGGCACGGGCGTCCATTTTTAATAATAAAAAGTTTTTCCGAAAACGATCTCGTTGGTTTATCCAATAGATCTTCAATTATAGATTTTGTTTGAGTAGTTATTGTTGCAGATTCCATTTTATTTCCTACCAAAATAAAAATCCTATTACATATTAATATTAATAAAAAGGTACCTGTTCCTATTCAAATATGTAATATGAAACAAATAAATAAAAACATAGCATTTGCTTTGAAGTATGAGCAGTTTCAAAAAGAAGAGAACAACTCCTACAAGATTATTTTAAAATGTTATGAAGAACATTTTTTTGACCGCCGTAATTTAAAAAAAAGTGCAAGCAAATGACCAAAATATTACTGTTAATTTTCAAATTCATTCATCAAATCAATTTTTCGTAGGTACTGGATGATCAAAATCTTAAAAACCAATTAAAGGAAAAAATTTATTGATTTTAAACATTGTTTTATCATCAAAACAAAACCTTGTCATTCGATTTCAAAGAATTTATTTATTTAAATTCTTGGTTTAGCGCCGCTAAACTAGCTAACTGAGAGGAATCGCCCCTGCCATTATGTGTGGAATAGCGCATCATTCAAATGACAGTCTCGCTTCGCTGGCAGTGCTTCAAGTGGTCGGTCCAATTTTTGATGATTCAGTCGAATATGTGCGGCATTATTCCGGTAATAGCGTTTCGAATATTGGCCTCGAGATCAAGTTAGCGTAGATAAGGGACTTGACTTCACAACTTCGAGCGTTGCGTATAGCGATATCTAGTTGGAATCACAGCTCGGATGTATTGATGCTAAAAATAAAGTCGTTTAAGATCGTTCTATACCTGAGACCATTGAAGGTAGCGGTGTCTTCTTCCTCATTTCGAAGAAATAAGGTCCAATGATGTCACCATGCCATAAACCGCACCAAACAGTCATTGATTGTGTATGCATTTATGCTTGGTCGAACACTTGTGGACTGTGTTCTCTTCAAAAACTGCAATTTTGTTTGTCGACATAGCCGCTAAACCATAAATGGGCCTCGTCCGTTTTTTTTTTGGCAAAGTCTGGATGTAGGGCTAACATTTCCAGCGCCCCATTAGCGGATTTGTCTATGTTCATCCGGTTAATTTAATTCTTGTATCACCACAATTTTATACAGATGTAGCCCTAAATCTAACAGCAAAAATATTAAGGGCTCTCTAGCGATGCCCAATTTAGCTGAACGGCACCGAATGTGTCGAACTGTCCGCTACGGCGGCTATGTTTCCTTCATTACGGACCAATAGCATTCTCGTTGGTGGCTGTAGGTGCAAAAGAATGTAGTTACTCACGGTCAACTTTTACTCTGCCCGACGAATTGGCTGAACACTGATGCCATGACGATGACCTACCTCACGACGAAATTCACATTCCGTATTTATAACTAAGCCGCAAATTCGATAGTTTAATTCCGCAAATTCAGCAAACGTGAAACGATGCATGATGAAATGAGAAATTTTACTGAATATTTTGACAGCTGAATGTCATTGGTAACTTTGACAGATGCTAAAACATATCAAATTGGAAAAAGTATCATCTGGTGACCCTATATGAAAGCAATTATAACCCATTGAGCTCGCTCAAATTAGTTATCTATATATATGAAACTAGAATACCCCAGCTTTACCGCTCATTTTATAGCCGTAGCGCCACCATAACGAACGACAATGCAAATTGACGACTTATTCATAAAAAAAAATACTATTATACGTCATTTAATACAAATACCACCAATCACTGTTTCCTGAATAAATTGTGTCTCCACCTTAAGGGTAATTGTTCTCTCTCTCTCGATGGGGAATTTCTAATTTGTAAAAATGTTTTTTTTTCTCTTCTGTCTGTTTCCGGTTAATAAATGCTTACAAATTGACTTTTCCTTTTAAGATAAATGCCCACCGCCAAATTCGCACAGAACCCGCATTCGTTTAAGGTTAACCCACATTGTAACGTCACTTACTCACTTGGCCTACATTCAACTGCCTAGCGCCAGCATTGCCTTAAGGTCAGCCCACATTTAAGTTATCCGTCATTAATAATTATTACACAACGAAAACAAAACAAATAATCAAATGTCACTATCATGACTGACAAATATTAATCAACAAAGTGATTAATCGAATGGGGCAACGACGACTAAAACCGAAAGCTTACAATTCCGCACATTTGAGAAATTCTTCATATCGGTGTTTATACGTTGGCGACGATCTTCCATCAGATTCGCGTACACAAAGCATTTTCATGCCTGTTTGGAAAAGTTAATGACACGAAACAATCTCAAAAATGTGCAAATTAATTAGTCGCAGAAAGCATTTTTGGTATTTGAATGGACTTGACACCATACAGTGGAAGTAGCGGCACTGTTTGGCATTAGCGACGACGGCTTCTGGGAGAGCTACATATACATTGAACGGCTGAACGGAGGAACATCTGAACGACACTAACAGTGTGGTATGCAAATTTGATCCGACTTTATTGGCACATTAATAACAAAAAAAATAAAACCAAACATAAATAAATAAAACAAACAAACAACGGACCAGACAAGACACATTTCTACTCTTTTGCGAGCTCATTGAGACAGTGAGTTCCAGGAGCAATGCCGGTCAACGCCACCACCGCCAGCGCACTACAGCAGATGGAATCTAAAATATGCCAACGATTTGGAATGATAAATTCTTGAAATGTTTTCGCGTGAATTTTTATTATCATTTTTTCACGCTCATTCGCGCAGTTCGATAGTTGGCGGTGGACATTTTGTACACCTGAGTGGACACACACACGCGCTCTCGCACCCACTGTTTGACTAAAATGTCACATACATCGTCTTGTTGTGTGTCGCGTTTGACATTTGAGACATTAGCTCATGCAAAAATAAACGGGGGAGACTACCACAAAAAAAGAGGACAAAACATAATGTAGTCGTGAATTATTTAGCGAACTCAATGCGTAATCAATTTTCAGTGCCAACAAACGATGACAACGTATAAATTTGCAAATCGTCGAACGCTGCCCGACTTCCGTTGACATATCCATGAGAGGGTTTTTTTTTGTGAAGCGGGCGCGCACTCGGTATTTGCGAAAAATGTCAGTGCCGCGGAAATTAAATGCCAACTATTCGCGTTCAGGTGTTCAAAGTGATGAATTTATGATGGACAACATTTCATTTTGTATGAAATGTTAGCGGTGTTTTTGTTTATGTTTGATGGAGTACTTTCGGCTTGAGTGCGCACGCGTCGTTAAGACTTTGAGAGCGATTGCAGTGCAGCCATGTAATGTGCGCAAACCGACTGACTCGATTTGACTTGGAAAGGCAAAACGAGGTTGTTTGCAGATAGTCTGAGAGGTTGAACTGAATTTGTGATTATTTGATGGGGTTGCAACGGCGTTTTGACAGGTTTTTGATGACATTTTGTTTTGACGTATGTCCTTATGTAGAAGTTTGAGCAATAGTCAGGCATATATCTGGGTCTTGAGCTGTGTTAATGTAACAGATTTTGCACTTACCTTCATTATCACTTCTTGTCGTTCCGAGATCCTCCTCTTTGGTTAATGTTCTACTATGTAGGGAATTACTACTTCCAATTGGTAACGCTGATAAACTAGAGTTGGTATTGGCATTGTGCGCCGCAGCAGCAGCTGCTGCCGCCGCTGCATTTGCACTAACTGAGGGCGGAAGTATTGGACTGCATGGTGAATGTGAACTGCCAGATGCACTCGATGACGCTAATGGTACTCCCGAGGCGGAATATAAATCTTGGTTAAACTGAAAGAGAAAATAATTGGTTATGAAGATCAGTTGAATAAATCAATGTGCAGAATTCTGCATGTCAAATATTAAAGTAAATATAAAAAAATATATTCTAAGATAAAGCACACCAACATATAATTCTGAATGGGAAGAGAAAGGGTTGTAGTCCGTTTCAAAACACAATGCTAATGGAAAATTGTTTAAATAGAGCAGGGAAAGGCTCAATTCCTGACGTATATGAAACAGCTGATCTTCGTCCATTTTCTTCCAGATTGTATCATCTTTTAGCGTCGTTTCTTTTTGTCGAGTTGCTAGTCTGTAGGAAATAAAATACCACTCGTGGATCAAACCAGCTAGTGGTAAGGTGCCCTATTCAAAAACTTCCCCAGGCGGCCGCGGAAGTATTCCCAAGATGTAGCTAACGTTGGCATCTACAGTCCCAATTAGGATGGACAAAGTAAACAACCTATTTGAGCTGCTCCGACATATTCGGACAACAGAAATTTCAAGGGTTAGTCCACGCCGCTTGAACAGAGATTGTGGCGAAAGAGCTGAGATACTGAGATGGCACCATGTTCTTGGGGTATCTAATAAATAGGAGCTTGCCCTCCAGGTGCCTTGTAATAATATTAAACAGACGAACAACAAGCGGAAGTCATAACCTGCTATAGAGCAGACATTACTGAAATCCAGGAAATACGGATGAAAAACTATGACATCTACTACGGGTCGTGTTATAGGGAGAAAATGTGGATTTATTATAGTGCTAGACTTATGCATTTGCGAACGCATTGCAACAATTCGCTCAAGGCCAAATACGCAAACAAAAGCCTTATATGCGCTCACCCTCCGACACGGAGGATAAGAATATGACATTGCTAAGGACTGAAAAACTTATGAGCGACTAACGAAGTAAGATGTTAAAGGATTTTAACACAAGGGTAGGAAGAAAAGACATCAAGACGTCTGTGTAGGATGAAGATGGAGAATTCTCAGTGCTCCGTTATGGTCAGAAACGCGCTCACCTTAACATTCGAAACCGAAAAAAGGCAAGGCGACGCACTGTGATGTGAGTCTAGCATATGCCGACGATATTGGCATAATTGGTCGGACTCAACGTGATGACACAGCCACGTTTGCTAGATATGAAAGGAAAGCGGCAAAAATTTGTTGTCAATACGGTACGACAGACAACATCGACGAATTTTACAGAACTTCACCATTGACAGATATAACTTTGAGGTAGTACGAAACTTTGTCTACCTCGGCTCCGAAAAATTCACTCTTGCCAACCTCTGTTTCTTCGGGTTAAGAAGGCAATTTAGTTGTTATGCCCTTACTAGAACTAATGAGGAGATCCTATACAAGACCCTGATCACCCCAGGCCTGCTCTACGGCGCTGAAGCATGGACCGGATGAAGGATTCCTTGGCCGTGTGCGTTGAAGGGCTATGGATTCGAAGATTTAACCAATAACTATACGTGTACCGAGACATACCCCTTGTCAAAAAACACCCCATTGGACATATAAGATTGCTAGGCCATGTAGAGCGAATGGACTCCAATACTCCGACTCGTAAAGTTTTCGATACCAAGCTATCGGATGCAGTGCGCTCAAGCAGAAACCAACCTCAACCAAATTGAAGTGCGCAACTGGAGGTAGTTAGCTAAGGACCGGGTTAATTGGAGAGGCATGATGTAGAAGGCCCATGTTTATTCCAAACTGTGCTGCCACTTAAGTTAGTAAGTATTAAGGTGAAAATCTTCCATAGACAGTATCAGCCTTATTTATTAGGATTTATAAAAACTCATTTAAACGGTTTGTAGTAGAATGCAAAAGTTTTTATCCAGCACAATGGTCGCACAAGTTCTTATTCATAAAACAGTTCCCAACCAATATAGTTATACAGGGTTTGTATCAAATAAAATGTCAAAAAGAGGGAAATCTATTACAATTTGCTGTTCCAGTAAAAGATCCTGCATGTTCCGCAATTTAGATTTTCTCGCTATTGTATATCACGAGTATGTAGAAGGTAGAGAAGCGACCCTAGCACACTTCCTTGAGGTACGCCGGCGAACTTTCTTTTAGCTGTGATTATTTGTTTTCATGTCTAACGCGGAGGAGTCTATTAAGGAGATATGATTCTAGGATATCGTATATGCGTACTGGGAGAACTTGTCGTCATTTGCATTTGAAGCCATCATGTCACACCTTATCAAAGGCTTGCGAAACGTCAATCAATATGGTTGAGCATATTATTTGTTTTTTCTTTATCGCTTGCGTCAGTTATTCTGTGTACCTGGTCAATCGTCGAATGTTCGGGGATAAGATTATTATCTTCTATAACCGGCTGTAGACGCCTTAGTCAATTTTGGATATGACTGGGGATCTATTACATAAAACGAAACGAGCGGCAAGTCACGACAAAGTGCGATTGTACAAAACGAGAAATATTTATGACAGCTCAACGAAAACGAAAAGCTGAGAACGATACTCGTTTTATTTAATCGAATTTAAACGAGAATGAAGTGATTTCAACGATATTCGTTTTATAAAATATGGCCCCTGGAAGAAGCAAAGTTGTTCCTGTATGATTTCACTTTATTTGGTGGTTTTCCTGCTTTTTAAACCTCGACACTTATTTTAGCTGCTTTTATAATATGGAGAACTTGCTTTTAGTTAGCTATCTTAGCTCCCTTAGAGTTGCTATATTATTGTGAGTGCTAAAATTATTGGGAACAAAAAATAGTAGATCTGTCCTGTTGAAAAGCTTCCCGACCGCCGGCCATCGAAAGGTTTCTTTAAAATGGTCGGCAAAAACGTCATTTTTTTATTTCCCTTTGGTGCCTCAGCTTTCCAAAGTGAATAATCGGACTCCTTCTTTCAAGGTTGGACTTTCAAGCTAAGAGCGATTCTTAAGATACTAAGGTTAGGTTTACGGGTTGGTGGAGTAGAGGATCCTCTATTCCGTCACACTTAGGTCCATGTGGACCCATTGTGATACCCTTGGTGGTATTTCGTCCTTTTTTATCGTTACTACGGGTTACTCCACTCTATCCAGCCATCCTGAGGTTCATAGGAACCTATAAAGATAGGGTAATGGAATATCGGAAAGCTCTTGGATATCTTGTAAGTAGTAGCTTCCAAGTGTTCTGTTCCTCAGGTGACAGAGATTCGGGCAGTGACAGAGGAAATGAGGTGTATCCTCGTGTGTTTCCTCATCACCGCAGCCTCTACAGATATCGTCATCCTTGAGATTTAGTTTCATTGTATGGGTTCTGAGAGAGTTGTGACCAATGAGAACCCTAACAGATAAGATAGATAAGGAGATTCTGTCGTACCGCAAAAGTTTTTTGGTCCGGTACCCGTTGTATTCTGGCCAGAGCTTCCGAGATATTTCGCAAGTAGTCAATGACTTCCACCTGGTATTGGCTTTCATTCGGGTCTTGTATTCCACTCTTTCTCTGAGGTTACAGAGTGGTGGTTCGACCGTTTGTAATGCCTGGTCATGATCTGTAGCAGATCCATTTCTTGCCAGTTCGTCGACTATCTCGTTGCTGTCTATGTCCCTGTGACCAGGAACCCAGCAGAGATCAGCATTATGCTGTGAGCAGAGAACCTTGAGGTCTTCTCGACAGCTGCGAACTAGCTTTGATTTAATTTCGATAGCAGATAATGTTATTATAGCCGCTTGGCTGTCAATGAATATGGTGATATCACTGTGTGGTATTTCCATTATTGACACCAAATGAGCCGCTTCAGCGATTGCAGCCTGGAACACACTACTATGATCAGGAAGCCTGATTGATTTGTGTATTACTAATTCCTCTGAGAATATGCCAGCACCTGTTCCACAGTCCATCTTTGATCCATCTGTGAAGATGAATATCGATTTTCTTTTTGTGGGTTCATTCTTGACCCGTTCGTCTCTGCTCGGAAACGAGCAGGTGAAGGGTCGATCGAAGTCTAGATAGGAGATGGATAGCCAGAGTTTACTACGCTCCCTACGTATTTCTTTAGGACTTGCGCATGCCCAGCGAAGTTAGGGATCCAGCTGTTCGTTTGGCTGATCCTCGAGGAGCTTTTGGGAGCTGATTCCTGCATGTATAGATCTAGGGGCAGCAGATTCAGTGGGGGTAGTTCTCATCGCACTGGTTGTCCCTATACACGATAGTCTCTGTATTTTTGTCATTTGCTTCAAGTTGGTTGCTCTTAAGATACTTAAAAGCATTCTTCAAAAAAATTCAACAGCCAGTTCAAATTTGCTTCAAATCAATATTTTCCGGTATAACGCGGTATAACTCGATAACTGATGTGGTAATTCGACCCAAGTTTCACTTCTACCGCGTGTGAATTCACACTCGAGTTTTTTTTTAATTCAGGAGGATATGGTAATAAACGTTATTTGTCCGCCGTTTTTTTTTGGCTAGGGCGTTACATTTCAGGAGTCGACATCATCGAATCCACTTCAACCTCAGATTCATAGGGTCTCGTTATTGGATCACTCAGTTCAATCTTATTTTCTATTTTGTTTCTCAAGAATGGCGTGGAAAGCGTGAAAAAACTCTCAGAAAAATAATGAACACAGCTCTAGAAAAGTACGCTTTAAAACGTAATTCTACATGTCGACTGAGCTAACCCCGAATTCAGCATTAAATGTCAATTTAGCTTTACAAATCGCAAGTTAATCCTCGACTTACTAAACTTAGTAAAAATTTAATAATTTTTCTGAAAAATACGCGCCACAAAAATTCTACATCTTCAAGTCATGGGAAGCTAAAGTCTTCCATACCTCGACTTCAGATCCAATCGCATTTCCTAGAAACCACAATCCAATTCATATTTCTAAGCCCAAAACTTTGCCCATGAATCCCAGGACATTTATCAACTTCGAAAATTGAAAACACATCAACTTTGTCGCTGATCTTAATCAAACTCAATGCGAAGCCGACTACGGACACGACTCGACCCGAAGACGTGCCGTCAAAAAAAAAAAAAACCCAACAACATCAGTAACCATTTAAACTCGATCGTGTTTCCCGTTTTCCCACACTACTCGCATGACACAAAAGTGTGTGGCCAAAAGGAGACGGAAAACGAAATTCCCAACCATCAAAAGCGGTCAATTGCCGGTAAAACACCGCCGAGTACAACTGCGATTAAGTTCATTAGCATTCGCATACGCTTCTCGACCAAGACCGACCGTCATCATCCACTGGCTCTGGCCATTTTGCATGAGAACCAGAAGACTCATCCTCGTTGTCGTCATTCTTGAGCTCGCGAAACCTTGGGCTAAATTATTAGGTGAATCGTTTTTGGGACGAACTTTATGTTGTCTCGTTCGCATTCGCGCATCCACGTCCAGTGTCCAATGTGCGAACCAAGTCACATAAAATAAATCACCGCAAAAGGGACCCGATGCCCGAAAGTCAACACTGCTGCTGTGTTGTTGCACTCCTACAAGGGATGCGCACAGCGCAACTGGACTGGGATGACAGGGATCGTGTTTGGCGATTATCCCTATCTGATCACCGGTTAGTTGCGTTCGATATACAAATTTTCGATCTCAAAGCTCAAATCGGACACAGGCCCGGGATTTACTATAAATTACCGAAAACACGATGAGCAACCAGGCAACCCGAGATTGGAGTCCAAAAAAGTCTCAGCCTCTTCTCAGCGTCTCAGCGTCTCAGCTATGGACTTGGTCCTCCTCATCTGTGATTATATAGTCGTCCTCGGGCGACGACAACGTCGACGACTGCCCTAACAAATCCCACAGTTAACTCTCTGGGCCTGTACTCACTCAGCGTTGGCAAATTTTCTCCTTCCCCCCATTTATTTGCCATTTTTCTTGGTTTGTTTGTGCGCGCGCGCACAACGCTCTTATTTGCGTTGCGGCCTCCTCCATTTGAGCAGAGGTGCTTAGCGTCCCTCCTCTATATGGTCATATCGCGGCGTGGATAGTTTTATCCATCGACTCGTGTGTATAGGCTACCATACATAAAAGACCAATTTTGTTTTAGTGCCGCGGCCTTGTATAATTGGGCGTTAAGACAGTCGGAATGCCTTTGTGCGCCGCCGCCACCAGTCCAAGCGAGCGCGACCCTTTGGACGAATTTTTTTTTAATTTTTTTATTTTTATTTGTTTTGTTGCTGCTTTGTGGTTCTGCCATTCCATGGGAACTTTTGCGCGAATCCGCGCAAAACGAAAAAGGTACACCAGCCAAGAGGAGAACAAAGTAAAAATGGCCACATCTCTTTTAGCGAGCGGCCCATCTGGGAAGTATAGTGCTGCCAGCTACTTCATTACAGAAGGGCGAACGCACAAATACACGTATAGTGAGTGTGTATAGTTGAGAACAACTCCTTGGACTTTGAAGGACCTATCCATTATCGGCTTGGAGTGTAATTAAGTACGGATAAGAGTGTATGGGTTGACGTCAAGAGGGGAGTTATCAGCGGCGATGACATGTTTCTATTTGTAAGCGGGTTTTGATTGTTGGCAAGATGAGAACTGTCAGAATGGAGTCATGATTTTGTGGGGTTTTCAGGGGCACTTGATGGTCAGGTGAATATTGGAAGCAAATGTAATTGGACTAGTAAAAGGCACAAAATCAAGCGATTTCAGTCAAAATGGAATGGCCTTAACGGAAATTTGAAAAATCTTGATAAGTTCTCTATCTGACACAACTCCTGGTGTTGTATAAAAAACTCTAAATTTTGGTAAAAAATGTTTTTAATGCAACAAATTAACAGCACATCTTACAGCATTTGGAAGCTATAGTGTACCTGATGTCTACGTGAGTTTTTTTAAGAACTGTGTACAATCATACACCGCTAACGACCATTCACTTTTGTAGAAGGGACCTATTAAAGTCCGGATCTGAGTGTTTTATAAAAGTTACTAATAGAGTAATCACTTCTCTATATACCTAAGGGGTGTTTTTTTAGAGGTTCATTTTTAAAACTGGCAATACTGTTTCTATAAAGATTGTCAATTTGACAGTTGAAAGTTGATTTGTGGTAAGTACGTTTTGCTATTTTACGATGAATATATTACAACTAGAACAAAGCGTGCATATTGTGCAAACTTATTTTCAAAACCATGGTTTGGTTCGCCAGATTTATCATGCGCTACGTCCATTTTACGCTCGACATAATCGTGCATCTGAGCAAGATATTCGGAAAACGATAAATCCTATTCGCACCACGTATGCCTACCCTCTAGTGGCTATGACGCATCCCCAAAGATGACAGACAGTGCGAACAGAAGCTGTTATTGTCATTTGAAGTGCCGTGTTAAGGAGAATCCAAATGAGTCGATTCGCCATAGAGCACAGCAATTGGAGCTTGGCCCATTTTGTGGAAGATTTTTCGGAATGATCTTAACTCAAAAGCTTATAAGATCCAGCTTGTGCAAGAGTTAAATTCGCATGACGATATATACTCGTCGTATAGGTTCGGTGAATGGGCCGAAAACAATTATTCAGCTTAATCCTCATCTTCAACGCAAAATGTTGTTCTCCGATTAGGCTAATTTTTTGGTTAAATTTATTTGTAAACAAGCAAAATTGCAGAATTGGGGGTGGAGAAACACCAGAAGCCTTTGTAGAAACGCCCTTATATAGTCATTAAAACTCACTGTTTGGTGTGTTTTATGGGCTGTTCGTCAATGGAGAGCGCCATAGAAACATAATTTCTGATTTCTTCGTTCCCTAGTTGAATGGCATTGACTTTGGTTTCAAGAAGATGGCGCAACATGTCACAAGACGCGCGACTCCGTGCATTTATTGCGGGAAACGTTTTACTACTTACTTAAGTGGCGCTACAGCCGGGATGAACCTGAGCCTTAACCAACATGCCTCTCCAATTAGACCGGTCCTTAGCTAGTTAGCTAGATTCCAGTTGCGCAATCCAAGTCGGTTGAGGTATGACACCAAGTTTTTTTTAATGTTTCTTGGTAAAAAAAAGATAAATTTATTGTAAAATAATTTAATTAGATTTAAGGCCGAAAGGCATTAGTTTTTTAAGTTGTTATTGTTTAATTTAGGATATCCGCAGAGGATAAGTAAGTTAGTTAAGTTAGTAGATAAGTAGGCTAGTTTTCATTAATTTTTGTCTAGCATGTAAGTTAGTTATAAGCTGATGAAAAATAAAAATGAAAAAGAAAAAAAAAAAAAAAAAAGTCGGTTGAGGTCGGTTTCTACTTGTGCGCCAAGGTCTTCCTCTACTGCGTCCGACGTCTGGCTGGGAATCGAAGACTCTGCGAGCCGGAGTATTGGTGTCCATTCTTTCTACATGTCCTAGCCATCTTAAACGTCCAATGCGGAGTTTTTTTGACTAGGAGTATGTCGCTGTACAGCTCGTATAGTTCGTGGTTGAATCTTCGTCTCCATAGCCCGTCAACGCAAACGGGACCGAAGATTTTCCGAAGAATTTTTCTCTCGAATCGACCAAGGATTTCTTCATCCGCTTTTGATACGGTCCATGCTTCAGCGCCGTAGAACAGGACTGGGATGATCAGGGTCTTATATAGAATCTCCTAAGTAGTTCGAGTGGGGGCTTTACTACTAAATTGCCTTCTTAGCCCGAAGAAACAGCGATTGGCAAGAGTAATTCTTCGTTTGATTTCTGACGAGATGTTGTTGTCAGAGTTAATAGCGGTGACGTTCTGTGACGTTCTGTCCAATTCGTCGATGTTGTGTGTCCTTTCGTGTTGACAGCATATACTTAGTCTTACCCTCATTTACTGCTAAACACATTTTTGCTGCTTCCTTCTCTATACTAGCAAACGTGGCTATGACATCACGTTGTGTCCTTCCAATGATGTCAATATCGTCGGCGTATGCGAGTAGTTGCACCGATTTTTGGAAAATTGTGCATCTGGTGTTGGCTCGGGAGTTTTGCACAATCCTCTCAAGAATCAAATTGAAAAAGTCATATGACAGCGCATCGCCTTGCCTAAATCCTTTTTTGGTATCGAATGTGTCGGTGAGGTCGTTACCGACCCTGATGGTGCAGCGAGAATTCTCCATCGTTATCCTTCACAAACGGACGAGTTTGGACGGTATACCAAAACTAGACATGGCTCTGTATAGTTCGTCTCTATAAATGCTGTCGTATGCGGCTTTGAAATCGATAAATAGGTGGTGGGGTATCGATTTGGGCTTCTTGGGTTTTTTTCCAGGATCTGCCGAAGTGTGAAAATTTGATCGATTGTGGACTTTCCTGGCCTTAAACCACACTGATAAGGGCCAATCAGGTTGTTGGTAAACGGTTTCAGGCGTTCACATATCACGGCAGATAGGATCTTGTAGGTGATGTTGAGTAGACTTATGCCTCTGTAGTTGGCGCAGTTCAGAGGGTCTCCTTTTTTGTGGATCGGGCAAACAATGCTGAGGTTCCATTCTTCAGGCATGCTTTCAACCGACCAGATTTGGCTTATGAGTTGGTGGATGTTGCTTACCAAGTCATATCCAGTAGCTTTCTAAAGCTCAGCGGGAAGGCCGTCCTTTCCGGCGGCCTTATTAAGCTTGAGTTTAGATATTGCTATCCTCACTTCACTCAGGTCGGGTGCTTGGCAGTTTTCGCTGTCGTTGCCAATATTGAATGGTTCGTTCTGCCTGACAGCGGAATGTTGTTCGTCATCGCCGTTTAACAGTCTGCAGAAGTGGTTCTTCCATATCCTCAGCATCGGCTGTGTCTCAACTACAATATTTCCTTGTTCATCTCGACAGGATTCTGTTCGAGCCTTGTATCCTTGGCTTTGACGTTTTACACTTTGGTAAAACTTGCGAACATCGTTCCTGGAGTGGCACCTCTCTATATCCTCGATCGCGCGCTTTTCTTGCTCTTTTTTCTTCTTGCTGAAAAGCCGATGTTCTTCCCTTCTTCTTTGCCTATAGAGCTCAATGGCAGCTCTCGTCTTCACCTGCAGCTTAGCCTTGTAGGCCTCGTTCTTGGCTGCGAGCATCTGTCGGAATTCCTCATCAAACCAGGGGTTTCTTGCTGGTGGGCGCGAGAATCCTAGCACATCAGTTGCGGCTGATCTAATGGCCTGTTGGCATCGTTGCCATTGCTCTTCGACATTCGATGCTGGTGGTATAGTGTTAATCGAGAGGTTAAGGGATACGCGTTGTGCGAAGGTCTTGGCGGTCTCTTGCGATTGCAGTCTTCGACATTAAATTTTTTCACAGTATTTCTGGATTGTTGTGGCGTGGTGGATATCCGCATTCTTACCTTGGCTGCTACAAGGTAGTGATCCGAGTCGATGTTAGCTCCTCGGAATGTTCGGACATCCAAAATACTGGATGCGTGCCTCTTATCTATCGCAATGTGATCAATTTGGTTGACCGTTCGTTGATCTGGAGACCGCCATGTCCCCTTATGGATATCGAGGTGAGGAAACAGTGTGCTGGCTATAGTGGCATTTCGTTCCGTAGCGAAATCTATTAGCCTAAGTCCGTTACCAGACGTGTTGTCGTGTAGGCTATGTTTTCCGACAATACTTCTTAAGATGTCTTCTCTTCCTACCTTTGCGTTAAAATCTCCCAGCACGATTTTAACATCGTACTTCGGTAGTCGCTCATAGGTTTTGTCAACAAGCTCGTAGAAGCAATCGTTAGCTATATCATCTTTTTTTTCCGTCGGAGCGTGAGCGCATATAAGGCTTATGTAGGCGAATTTGGTCTTGATGCGGATTGTTACTATGCGTTCGCTAATGTCTTGGAAACAAAAGACTTCTTGCCTAAGTCTGGAACTTATAACAAATCCGCATCCAAATAGTCGCTGTTTCTGCTCACTATTACACGGTCCGTAGTAGATGTCACAGTTTTTCATCCTCTTTTTGCCCGCCCATCCCATCGTATTTCCTGGATGGCAGTAATGTCTGCTTTGTAGTATTTTAGGGCTTCTGCCTGCACCTCTCCTGTTTAATGTTCTCACATTCCAGGTGCAGATACGAACGTCGTTGTCCTTTTTTCGTTTAGCAGGGTCGTCAACAGTAATATCAGTCCTTTCCGAGGCTATTGGTTGCTTCGTAACAATATTTTTTTCTGTGGGTGGGTAGTTAACCCAAAGCACAACCCCCAACCTGGAGGGCCAGTTCCAATTTATTAGATACCCCTAGGACACGGGGCCATCAGTATCCACTACGGGATTGAGCGCTGCCGTTGGCCTTTCAATTCTTCCGCCACCATCTCTGTTCAAGGGGTCTGACTAACCCTTGAAATTCCTAGACAACCTGTTGTCCGAATATGTCAGAGCAGCTCATCTAGGTTCGCCTGGGACAGCAGGCCGGGTATTCATCCGTGCCATTCTCACCAGGGGGTTTATAGTGTTGCTGTTTTTCGTCGTGTTATCAACACTCGCACTTATCGTTTAGCAAGTCAAATCCGGTTGGATGAGACCAGTACCCGATGGTTACCACTTGGAGGTAAAAATAAGCACATTTGATGTGTAGTCAGAGTTACAACACTGTGCATTGCCGAGTTAACGCCAATCAGAGTCTACCCTCGTTCTACAACACCCAACCATCGTCTTTATGAAGCACGTCAAAAAGTTCGTCATTTCCAACAGCCTTTTTATTTTATTGCTAGTGGCTTGTAGATTTCGATGTCGCCATCAATAACGAATTGTTCATTCTGCCTGACAGTGGAATATTGTTCGTCCCCGATGATTAACAAGTGGTTCTCCTATATTCTCAGCAATGAGCGTGACTGAAATATGATTTTTGCCTGTTCACCTCAATAGGATTCTGTTCGGTCCTTATTGTCCACAGCTTTGACGATTTACACTTTCGTAAAACGTACGAGCCTTAAAAGGTATGAAAGTCCGGTTTTTCGCTTATATTTTCCCTAAAACCACTCAACTGCAACTCTTTCAGCAGATCTCGTCTTCGCCTTTGGTTTTGCCTATAGTTGGACTTTTTTCTGTCTGCAATAATCCGTTTGCTTTCTTCGTCAAAGGAAAGGATCTCGCTGGTGTGCTAGAGAAATTCAGGATGCCGTTGCACCCGGTGTCATGTCTTGTCCGACATTTGGGTGTCGTGGTATTAGTCTAGAGGCATTAACAGAGAGATTGAGAGAAACTCGAATGATTGGGGAATTTTGGCGGTTTTCTGCGACATTCTTTGGACATTCTATTGCTTTGTTGTTGTGGTGTATCGAATAGCGACATTCAAGCCTTGGCTACAGCAAGAATGGAGTTTAAGTCGATGTTATCTGCTCGGAATGTTTTGACATTCAGAATACTAGATGCATGTCTTTTATGAAACTTTGACTGACTATTAGTGACCCTTATGGATGTTGAGGTTAATCCACTGTATGCTAGCTATATTGGCAATTAGTTTTGCTGCAAAGTTGGTTTTGTTTTCGGACAATACTGCTGAAATATCTTCTCTTCCTAGCTATAGGTTAAAATCACCGATTCCAGCTCGATTTTAACATAGTAAATACATCGGTGCTTAAAAGTTTTATAATGGAGTACTTAGTACTGTGTGTTCTAACAGTTCTTACGGTTTACATTTTTCTTCCTATTTTTTCTCCGTCAAAGAAAATGTGTATCAGGCTCATGAAGCATATAAGGCTCATGTTGGTTAATTTGTTCTTGATGACGATTGTCATTGCATTGCATACGTGTGGCGTTTATTACAAGTGTCGTCCGAATAATCGCCGATTCTGCTCACTGTATCACAGAGCATATCGGAGTTTTCCCTGCCCATCCAAAGGTATTTCTATGATGGCAGTAATGTCCAATATTTAACAGTTTAGAAGCTAGTTTTTGTGTATTAATATTTCAGCATTTCAGGCCTAGATATGAACGTCATTATTACATCTATATATATAAAAATGGATCTTGGTTTGTTCGGATGCTTAAAACTCGAAAACGACTGGACCAAATTGTATACTTCCTTCTGCGGATTTATTCGTAATTGCTCCGCGAAGGTTTAGGAAAAAAGAAAAATTGAAAAATTCTCAACAGGTGGCGCTGTAGGCGGTCATTCCATTTGATAATGGCAAAACAACGTTTGACGGGCCAGCTTGTTGTTCATTAAGTCCTTTCCGAGGCTCTTCTTTGGTCATAACCATTTTTTCCAACTTGATTGGTTATAGTTAATGAAAAAAACAATCCCCAACTCAGATGCCCATATATTGACCCTACAGCAGGTGCTATATTTCGTCCCAGTCTGTGTTACATAAGTGAGCTTATAAATTAAACAAGTCAAATGTCTTATAATGCCCAATCAGGGTTCAACTAGGAATTGAGGTAACAAAATACCGCCCTTTTAAAGTAGAAACTCCCTTATTATTTTAATGTGTTTACTTATTTTTAGGTAATAATTCAAACTTTAAAAAAAAAATGTCATCTAACATTAAAACGTAACCCGGTCTGATTCTAGACTTTAAAGACATTGTCAGGGAATCATTTAATAAAGAAAAACGGACCCTACACATACTTCAAATGCAGAACGCAATTTATCGAATACTAACATAAACCTCAACACAATATATCGACAAAATATAATTAGTTCCTCCAATTGGCACACATCCTTAGCCGAGTTATTTATTTAATGACACAATCATGCGAATAGTTTACTTCAATTTGCGTGATTTCACTCAGCAGTTCTTCGAAAAAAAAAAACATTTAACTCTGCAGAATAACTGCTTTCACTCAATCTGCAACGTTTTCATCTACACATAGGCTTCATAGAAAAACCGCACAACATCACATCATCTACTTTGTTCCATAATTGAACGCGTTGTGCTCGTTACGAAACAATTTTCTTAGAAAACTGCCTCATCATCCGCAACCGAAATGTAAAGATTTAATTAGTGTGGTTTTGGGTTTTTGTGAAACATGAAGGGTGTGTGTACACGAGTGTGCCATGCCTCATTTGGAAGCCACTAAGCCTCTTTTACACAAATGTATTATCCTTTCACTTATATCCATTAGGGATTTCATCTGCCTGCGGTGTCATATACGCGCTGACTTTTCGGGGTCTACAAAACGTCTTAACTCCTGAGATGTCATCATAAATCAGAGAATTTTTGTGTGCCGCGCACTCAGTGACACAAGCTGTTAACCCTATATATGCTGAGTCTTGCAACCGTATGGGGGGACATTAACATTTTAGTACGTTCACACAAAATGCATAACATTCGATAAAAATAACGCGACCCGGCGCCAATTGTATGGCCAAACACGTGGTGACTTGAGGTACGAGTTGTATTTAACTGGAATGCTCTTAAAACAAACGCCAACGAAAATTAAAACCGAACCGAAAAGTTATTGCCTATAAATTTTAAAATTCCGCCATTTCAATGAGGGGAACACGTCAGACCATTATTAACACTTTTTATCGCCGTATCGGCCCTAATCGGTGGCACACATTAGCCACCTCCATCGCGCACACACAGCGCACTAATGCGTTGACTAAATATTCTAATCATTGGGTGCTTGAGATTTTTTGGGGAATGTAACCAACGTTGAGACGTGACATTGGGTGTTGCACTTAATGGTCGGATGATCTATGCGATGTTGTCGACATGCTGGATGTATTTGACAGATAAGTTAACCTTCAGCGAAGTGTTGTTGTTTTGGTTATTGGGGCGGAATTGAACTTTTTAAGATTAGCGATTTATTTAGGCGATTATTTGTGCAATAAATGAAGTTAACGATAGGGGTTTAAGTGGCACATGGGTTGTCAGAAAAATTGCGTAGGCAACTGACAGTTGAAAGAGTGTGTCGTTTGGGAGATGTCGATTTATCGATTGAAGGTTCTTTAACAATTAAATTTACTTTTTATGGGGACAATAAAATATGCAAAGCCCTACGATGAGAAGCTGAATGGCACGCTGATCACTTCTATTTATAACTAAGTCCGAACTTTGAAAGCACTGTGAGTACTATGGCAGTTTTCCAGTGGAGGAGAGCTGTGATTTTATCGACATTTTTTATTTTCTCTCAAAAGATTATCGAAATCTGAAGTGACTTTAGTTTTTAACTAACCTTTCGGGTGTTTTAGCGAAAATTCAATTTAAAAAAACGTATAAATCTAGTTTAGATAATACTACTTTTACACTGAACCGAAAACTGAGGTTTCGTCAAAAATTTTCAAAAACTACTCAACGCTTTCACACCAGATTTCGTTAACATTTTAAAAGATAATAATAATACACTCCGTTTATAAAGTTTTATACATATGTGTATCCATTATATTTTTATATCACATTTAGACCCTAAATAAAACTGACACAGAATAAATATTCCCGCAAATAAAATATTTTGTTTTGATAGCTAGTACGTCAAATATTCTTTGAGATGTATGGATGTGGAATTTTATGAATAAGTGTGATCGCTCCAACAACTTTCAACGAAATGGCGTCGGCGAAACGGTTTCGAGAGACTGTTACGGTGTAACCTACTAGTTCTCGAAAACTGAAAATGTAGATATGGGGAAACTTCATTTTTCGATCAAGGTTTCGGGTATATTTGTAAAAGTAGGTAAAAGCATAAAATACTTTTCTTTCGTGCCGCAATAACTGTGGAACTAAAAAAATAAAAAGATATATATTAAACAATTAAACTACCAAGTCAACTTTTCAATGTTGACCCTTAAAAGTAAGTTGTGGCAACAAAAAGAAAATTAACTGTTCGCCGCCATTAAAAGGAAACGATAGTTTAGTGTGGTTCTTCAATGGAGAAGCAAACAAAAACTTTTAATTTTACTTTCGATTGGACTTTATGGAAGACCATGCATTTGAAAAGCCGACGGCATTTTGTATTTAATAAAAGATAATTATGAAACAATGCATCGATTTTCAAATTGTCCAATTCATATATTTATATATACAAGTCTTGTAATGCTTAAAACATTATGAGTGGAAATTGAATAGTTCATCATCAGTTCGATATTTTCGAAATCGAAGAATCTGACATTTTAGTTAAAGGAAAACATGATTGTTCTTTTCACTTATGTGCACTTTGCATTTGTTTCTCAATGTAAATCTGGCTGAAATAAATGACATGGTTAGTTTTATAAATCATGTCACATATAATCATACCACAAAGCATGTCTTCTTATAGTATAGATATTCTATGCATTAAAAGTGTGTGTTTTTAGTAATCTTTACATACATTTCAAAATAAAAACGTGCAAAATACATCTTTTGGTTCATTTTAACCGAACCGGAACGCGTTATTTAACGAAACTCTTTTTCGCATTTCAATAAATCTATCCCACCATCATAAAACGCATTCCAAGTGTCAATATGTTTTTTTAATCACCGTAAGAAATTGAGTTTATTTATCTTTCATTATCCACTATCTCTAATGTTGAACGTACCTACGCTTTTTTTGTAATTTTAACGATGTTTTTGTTAAGAGCGGAAAAATAGTATGAAGATAAAAACTTGACTGAGAAATAATTTGAAATCCGTTTCAGCCAAACGTCAAGTTTCAAAATGTGATATTGTATAGCAATGCCTCACATTTCGGCTGATATCAAACGTTTGGCTGGAATGACGAGTGTTTAGCTTTGTGAACGTCATCATTGCCCCATTAACGCTAATGCCCTTTTGCATTGGAAATAAAATATGTATACTATCGGTAGCATTTGAAAGTTGTCAAAGCTTACATTCTGACAATTCTGAGAAACGAATTTTGCTTTTGCATTTCATTTCAGAAGAGACAGATCACTTCATTTAATATAATTACTAAACAATGTAAAACGTCATAAGTTTCTACATATTTTAAATTCTTTGTGTTATCGATTATGTTTATGAAAACATTAATTATATCGATTAAATCCATATATTTAGTTATTTAGTTATATATTTTCCGGAATTGTTTAATATATTTGGTATGGAACTAGGTAAATATGTCTTGATAATTTGAAGTTTGTTTGTTTAGCTAAAAATTATCAGACAATATCCGGTGCTGCCAAGTTTATGAAATGGCGCACCTGACCGCCGATTTCTCTTGTTAGTTCAATCAAGCTTTAACGAAATTGCATATAAAGTACAACATCAACAAATTTATCCTCAACATTTACACCGCACTGCGAATCGTCCTCTCGGTAGGACGATTATATGGCGACCGTTAGATGAGCGAAGCGCGCGGAACGTTGCCCGAACAGAAAACTCATTTTTATAAAACAATTTAAGCATTTCACGTTTTGTCTGTCCATGGTGACTTGGCAAAACAGTCTGTCCATGGTGATTTGCAAAACAGACTGAAGAAATGACAGCCAATTTGACAGCTGAAGCTTTAACAATATGGCCGCTATCAACTGTCAAAGTTGTGAATACTGTGAAAGCAAAGACCTCAATGTTTACGTTAGTGTATGGTAGATGTGTGATGGAAAGTTCTATACCAGCGTATGCGATCGGTGACCTTTAAATGCAGCTAAAATAAATATGCTTCGCTGAAGGAGTAACAACAAACATATTAAGAAACATTATACAAAAAAATGTACTGCAATCAGCTTAGCCACTGTAATCAAAAAGTATCCCTAAACCATAGAGAAACCATGACACCGTAGATGTGCGTCCAGGAGTAACAAATTTTAATCGAAAAATAATTTTAAATATCGAAGAATACCTTTAAAGAAAATAAATGCAGTTAAGAAACGACCTGCTCAGTTGGTAAAGTCAATCCAAAAAAGTGAGATCCAGTATACCGCCAGAAAAAAGTTATCGATGAAAGTTTCCATATAATCGAAATTGATATCGTCAGTCCTATAAAATATCCTAGATCACACAAACGCAACAATAATTTATTGGCTTTAGTAACGAAGTGATCCGAAATAAGGAGACATGTCGATATTCTTTGTGGTTGTAGCGGTATACCTACGACACAGTAAATATCGTGAAATAAGATGCTTGCATTCATTTCAATAACGACGCCTTTTTGTGTAAGGCCACGATGTTCATGTGAAAGGAAGTCATTGCGGGAGAAATATGTAGCCAGACGCTATATAACGGACTGAGTGGCGCGATGGTTAATGAACTGCCTAGGAAGAACTGCCGCGCAGAAGCTCCGGGCTTGATTCCCAACCGTAGCAACATCTAAATGATTTTTCAATGGCCGCCTTCTTGTAATGATCTGACAAATCATCCGAGTATCAACAAAGCCATTTGGATTCGGCATAAAACAGGAGGTCCCACTATCGTGTGAGAAGTAAATACGCACACTTGAATGGTTTTGAGAAACGGCTAGGTCCTGGGGTACTAACGAGCCCATTGCGCCAAAAATTTGTATTTTTAGACACTATAATTGCTGAAAATCTAGATATTTCTGGCTACACATTCATGAAAGTTTAACGAAACAGGTGGATATATTGTGAGCCAATGAATGAATAGTAGATTCCACAAAAAAATAATTTTCCTAAAGCATTTTCCTGTAGGTTAGAGTCTCCTTTTCTCGAACAGTTTACAGACTTTGAATAATGAATAATCTCTAAAAAATGCCTTGAATAGTCCTAGAAATATAGTTTTGATTTTATTTTAAAGAAAAATTCAAATATTCATAAGCCTCATATAGTTGATTTTATTAATTATTACAATTTATTAACATATCAAAAAAAATATGAAAACCAACCAATTTCCCCTATTTTCGAACATTTGTTTCCTAAAGCCGAACAACAGATTTCCTCTTTTCGAATACTTTAATCATACCTATAAGTTTGTTTAAAATATTAATTTTAAATAGGTAGGTAGATAAATCCGCAGTGCAATAACCCCCTCGGAAGTAAGTCTCATGGGTCTTGATTCCCAAAAAAGAGAAATAAACCCCGCAGGGGTTAATTCCTTTTGCTTGTGGGGTTTGTTTCCTTTACATACAATCAACCTCGCACGCAACCCAAATCCAACAGTGAGCCCAATCAGGGGGGGTTGCAGGGGGGCAGCATGGCTATCCATAGCATATTCAAACTTTTCATACACCCAACATTCACAAATGCATGTATGCAAAGGGTGAACCCTCCTGGGTAGACTCACGGTTGTAAAGGGTGATCCATTTCGAGGTTCCCTACTTTTATAAAGAAAAAAAGAAAATTCAAATTTAATGGAGAATGTTTATTATCATTTGAAAGAACATTCTTTGGCATTTATTTTGTGAAGATTATGTCTATCAAATGTTGGCCGTTGCTACGTCGCAGATGGTCCATCCGTTGAGTCCAATTTTCGATCACTCGTTCGAGCATTTCGACTGGTAACTGGCGAATGACACGCGTGATGTTTTCCTCCAAGGCCTGAATCGAAGCGGGTTTGTCGGCATAAGCTTTTGACTTAACATATCCCCACAGGAAAAAGTCTAACAGTGTGATATCACACCACAGCGTGCTGTACGTGGTCTATTCGGTCGAATATTATCCAATAATGAATGCTGGGTCTCAAAATGGGTGATGGTGTTGCGAATAGTACGCTCAGTAGGCCGATTATGTTGACCATAAGTTGAGCGAAGTGCACGAAACACATTCCTCACAGAACGTGAATTTTCATAATAAAGTTGAACAATTTGTAAACGTTGTTCACGCGTAAGTCTTTCCATTATGAAATGCCAAACAATACTAAACAAAAATAACATGACAGCATGACACGACTCACACGTGATCTGTCAAAAAAGGCTATTGAAAAAAGTATCTCTACTTGGATCACCCGTTATTTATGATGGGTGCGAAATTTTGAGTACGAATTGCCAATTTCAAATGGCAATAACCCACGCGGGTGTTAATGATTTTTTTTTTATTTCGATAAGGAAATAAGCTCCGTCGGGGCTATTTCCTTTTATTTGGTAATAAAGCCCCATAGGACTTATTTCCGCAGGGGTTATTTTACTGCTCCAGGTGGGTAGGTAGGAGTTGGAAATAATTTTGCAAAAGATGTGCATTGCTCCGGTTGTTCGAGTGGATGATGACTTCATAAAGTAGAAGCAGGAAGCAAGATCTGCATATTGAGTTCTTGATATTTTCTTGAAATCATACTGGCAAACCTCTGGCAGTCACTCTATCTTTAAATTTATGCTTGAACATATTCGGACAATATGTTTTTTCACCTCCCTGAATAATCACAGAGATTTCAAAAGCAGAAGATACGAAGGTGAAGCTTTCAGTAGACCGAATAGGTACAAAGAAGTGGAAGAATTGTCGATTTCTTCTTTTTCATCAACACAACTTCTGGAGAAGTCATTTGCATAAATGTCAACGGCCCGCCCGTACAGGTCCTAAAATAGGTCATCTCCCGTCATTCTCCCATCACAATGAAGGGGACCTCCTGTTTAATGCCGAATCTGAACTATTAGGGCGTAATTGTGTCCAAATCCAGATCTCTTTAGAAACCTAGCACAATATACCCCAGATCAAACTGAGGATTGATCTGGTAATCGCAAGTTTTACACTACAAGTTTGCTGTTATGCCAAGACAAGATGCCTGGAAATTTATTCTGGAGTTTTACCTAGTAATGGTGTCACTGTAGAGTGGCCATTCTGTATTTTTTATCACTATTGGACGAACTTAAATCGAATGGCGGAGCTAGTTGCATTTTGATAGCCTTAAATATCAATGGGTAGCACGTGCAACAGAACAGTCCTTCGGAGGAAGAAAACTCGCGAATGCCTTAAAGTTTTATTACAGATTTTTCTAATGAGAGCTTGGGTGTTTGAAAGTATTTCTGAGAGTTAACACAAAATGTAAATTCTTATACAGCAGATAAGAGTAAAGTTGAACCCCCTATTTTATCCACATTTTCCTTTTGAGGATCACAAAGGAGTTCAAGAGTAAAAACTATCTTCATAAAATGTTACTTCAATAGGTTAACTGCCTCGTCAAATCACAGACGATTATTGAGCGATTGCTCATGACCCCCCCTCGATATGAACGTATCTAAAAACCTCGCTCATTTGGTCGATATGTGATTCATCGGGTGTGCTGTCGAATATAATGCCAAAGAACCTATATTTTTGTTTTTGAGAATGCAATATTGCAACTTATTAAAAAGTTAAAATATTGGGTGATCGAGTATAGGAAACCACAAAACGGTCAGTTTCCTTATTTCGAACACCAACGAATATGGTGTTCGAAAATAGGAACACTTATTGTATGTGTGGTTTGTGATACAGAAAGAGAAAAAATAATGTTTTCCAATAAGTGAAGGTAGTAAAATGGCAAAAAGCATTTTTTCACGGTTGCCCATTTGCGAACAGTTGTGTTCGGATTAGGAAACTCGGTAAAAATTAGGTTCCTTTTCTCGAACAGTCCAAAACCACTAGTTAACTTCAATTTAAATTTGCAAAACCTCATGAAATATTACAAATGAATGCACTTATATCATAAAAGCACAGTTGAAAGTACTAACCCAATAAATTTTGTTCTAAAAACAACTTTTCCCAAACGTACACTGAAACTTTTTTTTTTTTGAGAAAAACAGATCCACCACATTCATTGAAACCCATAACCAAACTTATAATTTTTGTTGACATAAGATACAGTAGTATGAATGTGATGCTTATGGTAATTAAAAAAGGAATATGTATACGTACAAGTGTGCTGTGACAAAAAGCAGAAACGGTAAATTAACGATAATATTACGACTTTTGCTAAAAGTGTTCGAGAACTGGGGATGTTCGGAAACAGGCGACTCTACCCTACATTTCGTTTTCCGCCATTTTATTTTTTTTTTACAGAAATCTTCATTTGGTTTGGTATAAGCGTCCTAAGTGTTAAGACGATAGAAAACAAAATATGAGCGGTTAGTTTTAAATGTCAGCCTTTACCATGTTTCAAAACGGCTTTCATTGAAATGACACTTTTTATGTTCTGTCACGTCATTGATGGGAATAAAATTCATAACCTGGATCATGTGCTCAGGCACTAGAATTTCAATTATACCAGGAATTCATCCCAAACCCCTCTCACAAAAGAGACGAAGCAACGTTTCAAGTAACATTGGATCACGTATATACGGCTAAACTTTCAATTTCGAAAATTCGAAATCCATGCATTCAATTACAAGCTTCATGTTGCATTCATTGTTTGAAACAAAAATAGAAATTCTTATATCCATTGATGTGAGCACAAGTTTTTATTTTATTTTCCCAAAACAACGAATCTACACATGTACCACCATACTTATTGTAATCGCCAACCGTTAAATTTAAATTCAAATAGAAAACCGCTCATAAAATCCATACTAATTTATTCATTTCTGCGCTGCGAACTATGTTGTGTTTGAAAAACAAAAACCACGCCACTACGAATAAAATTATGCTTAAAAATCAGCTAGCAAAATAAATAACTAATTGCATTTCATAATTATCTAGAAATCCCCAACACAACCTAAAACAACTGAAAAAAATAGTCCACCTCTCTCTCTCTCTCTTCGGCTGTTGTAGTAAATATTTTCCAATTAATTACCTCGCAATGTACCACGGCCACCATGGCACTGCTTATACCACTCAAAGTGCATAAATTAAATGAACTCTTATAAGAGTGGATATTATTAAAACGGCGTTCCCCCCCATTAACATAATTACTCCTCTCGTCTGAAGAGGCTTCTCCTTCATCATGACAATATCGTGAAAAAAAAGTATATACCTGTACAAATGTATAGCGATGTATATAACATCCCTGCATCTTCAGTCTACCATGTGGTGCATGCAAATTCAATAGCTAATTAAAATGCACTTCAATTTTTATAGATACCTTTGCATGAATATGGATGGCGATGGCGACTTACCCGCTCGTATTGATAAAATGATCTACTAGGTCCAGCACGGCCATATAGATATGGATAATAAGCACCGTACATTACTTCAGGGCAGGATACTGCCATTTCGATGTATCCAAGCCTCAAACCACGAACGACCGGCTAATACCGAATTCAGCACGCACAATTTTTTTTTTCTTTTTTTCGAACTTAAATTGACTTCGAAAAAAGTTTTTTTTAATTTTTCACAAACACACGAATTTTTTTTTTTGTTAAATTATTCCACAAACACGATCTGAATCACCGCACACGGAATTCCTTACGGTATCACACGGAAATTTAAATATTACTGCTGGGTTGGTGAAATATCCTTTTGCTGCATCAAATAGCTGTCCAGATCGTTGAGCGTTCCCTGGATTAGAAAAAGAAAACCAAATTAAAAAAAATATTTTCTCATTAAAAAACTATGACAGGTATAGACAGGGTGGAGGGAAGTATGCTTTGTTGAATGAAAGAGTCAGTAGGTGTACCATAGATACTCCTATACATCGTATTCCTGTCGTGGTCCTCATCGTCGGTGCACACCTTGTTCGGAGTTGTATTATTAACAATATGAACAGATACTTGCTTTGCTACCGGTTCGACTGTGTGGTGGAGTTCTGCTTTTTTTAGTGTTGAATGACACACAGAGTGTGTGCGTTTAGCTATGATACGTCCAAGTGGCAGCAGCGCAGGCCTGGCAACTTGGTAGCCTGTCTAGCGGCACAAACAACCATTCAGCAGATATTAGCAGGCTAACTGAGTGAGTCTCTTTAGCCATATTTGCAGTGCAGTGTGCACTGTTCGTACACGATGTGAATTTCCCAGAATTTTCGACTTATTTTCATAACAGACTATCGCTGCTGGTGCTGCCATTGGAAGTGGTAGCAAAGTTTATTTCGTTGTTGTTAGGTTTTTTTTCTAAAGGAACTTGAGACTATCTGCAACGAGATCGTATGTAACTTTGTTCTTGTATTTTTTTTATTAGGAAATATTGTCGAACAAATAATTGCAGCAACTACCGGTAGTTTACTTGGGGGGAATATTAAAAACTGACAGTAACTGTGGTTAGGTATAATGGGATTTCAACATCTGTGAGATTGTTGATAGCACGATTGTGTTAAGTGTTATTATGGCCGAAAATGGTATTTTCCTATGACATTTATCATATTTGAGAAACTGACGGCGGTTTTTTTAGCAAAATGACAGTTAGTGTGCTGTCAATTTGAGAGTTTCTACAGACAGACTGTCGCTGATGATAATAACGGGTGAGAACTTTTTTTAAAAAAAAAACACAAAAAATTCGAAAAAATGAATGAAATATTTATTTGAATCGATAGTTTGAACCTTGCAATTTAATGTTTAAAGATAATTTCATGCAAATGTTGACCGCGGCTGCGTCTCAGGTAGCCCATCCGCTGAGTCCAATTTTGGCATACTCTTTCACACATATCGGCCGATATCTCACGAATGAATGCATGGATGTTGGCTTCCAGTGCGTCAATCGAAGCGGGCTTGTCCCTATAGACATTAGCCTTGACATACCCCCACAAAAAATAATCTAATGGTGTCAAATCGCACGATCTAGGCGGCCAATTGACCGGCCCGAAACGTGAAATTAACTGTTCACCAAACTCGCCTCGCAATTGCGCCATTGTTTCGCGTGCTGTGTGGCATGTGGCACCGTCTTGTTGAAACCACATATCATGCAAGTCAAGAACTTCCATTTCGGGCAAAAAAAAGTTTGTTATCATCGCTCGGTAGCGTTCACCATTGACAGTAACGCTGCGATTCGCATCATCTTTGAAGAAATATGGCCCAATAATGCCGCCGGCCCATAAACCGCACCAAACAGTGGCTTTTTCGGGATGCATTGGTAGCTGTTGCAATGCTTCTGGCTGATCTTCACTCCAAATGCGGCAATTTTGCTTATTTACGTACCCATTCAACCAAAAATGAGCCTCATCGCTGAACACAATTTTTCGATAAAAAAGCGGATCCTCGGCCAGCTTTCCAAGAGCCCATTCACCAAAAATTCGGCGTTGTGGTAGGTCGGCTGGCTTTAGTTCTTGCACCAGCTGTATCTTAAAAGGCTTTACGCCCAAATCCACGTAGTGCTGTAACAAAGGCCTAACTGCTGGGAACGGCGCCGAATCGACATTTCGCGGTCTTCTGTCACACTAGCTGATACGGCCGCAATATTTTCTTCACTACGCACAGTACGTAAACGTGTTGGTGGTGTAATGTCCAACAAAGTAAATTTGGTGCGAAATTTGGTCACAATCTTCCGAATAGACTGCTCAGAAGGTCGAGAATGCCGATCATAAAATGGAAGCAGCGCGCGATGAACATTTCGAACCGAGCACGAATTTTGATAGTAAAATTCAATAATTTGCAAGCGTTGTTCATTTGTAAGACGATCCATGGTTAAATTGCAAACCAAACTGAAGCTGTTTGACAGTGACACAAGGTACTAAACACACGTCAGCTGTCAAAACCAGTGTTGCCAAAACCAAACCAGCTAAAAAATCACCCGTTAGTTAGGTATGCACTTTTGGGGGCCATTTCACAGTTTTCACATCGCCGTCGTAGATTGAATGGATGGCAGATAAATAAATAAGTTACTGTTTGTATATATTATTGGTATCAATGAAGCACTTAATAATTTGTTTTTATTTGTTAAAAAAGGTTTACATTGAAGTTTTTTTGTGGCAAAAATTAACCTTTGCATCCACCAAAGAATGTTAAAGCTGGGTTTGATGTCCTGTTTGTATTGCCTAGCATTTATAACGGGTGATTTGTTAAGTGTTAAGTTTTTCAGCTTGGCAGTACTGGTTAATAATGGCGTATAAACGTCATCTGTCCAAGTGAATAGTTTTCAGTATACTCTGCCATTTAATCATGGAAAAATTCGTGCTCTGTGAAAAATGTGCACCGTTTGTTACGGCCATATTATGGTCGTCATAATCGACCTGGTGAATCAACAATTCGTGCTGTTATCACCAAAGTTCACACCAAATTTACTTTGTTGGACATTAAACCATCGACCCGCATGCGTACAGTCAGTACCGAAGAGAATAATGCAGTCGTAGCGTCCAATGTTAATGAAGATCGTGAAATGTCAAGTCGTCGCCGTTCTCAGCAATTGGGCATGTGTTACTCAACTACATGGAAAATTTTACGAATCGATTTGGGTTCGAAAACCTAAAAAAATCAACTTGTGCATGAATTGAAGCCGAATGACCTACCACAACGTTTAATTTTTGGTGAATGGGCCATAGAAGAGCTCCATGAAATCCCCTGTTCTATAGAAAAATTGTGTTCAGCGATGAGGCTCATTTCAGGCTCAACGGATACCTAAATATGCAAAACTGTCGCATCTGCAGTGATGAACAGCCACATGCCATACAAGAATAACCGATGCATCCCGAAAAACGACAGTTTGGTGTGGTTTATGGGCTGGTGGCATCATCGGTCCATATTTCATCATTGACGACCGTGGAAGAAACGTTACCGGCAATGGCGAACGATATCGAGCCATTTGCCCTTGTTGGCTGAGTTGAACTTGGTTGATATGTGCTCGTGAAACAATGGAAATGTTAAAGGATAATTTTTTGGTGAGCAGCTTATCTCTCGAAATGACCCTGTGAGTTGGCCGCCAAGATCATGCGATTTAACCCCTCTTGATTATTTCTTGTGGGGTTATGTTAAGTCGTTAGTCTATGAAGACAAGCCAAACACGATTGATGCTGTACAGGATAATATAACACACGCGTAATTCATGGAATACAGGCCGAAATGCTCGACAAAGTGACGCAAAATTGTACCTTCCGAATGGACCATTTGAAACGGAGCCGAAGACAACATTTACATGTTTAAAACGTAAATGGCAAAGGCCTATTTATCGATTACAATAAAAATTTTGAATATTTGATGCAAATTTGAGTGGTTTATGCGATTTAAAAAAAAAAAACTACGCTTAAAAAATCACCCGTTATTTTGATTACGCATTGATATAAGAAAAACACTGCCTACTGTCAACATTTTATAAATTCATATAAAATAGGCAATGTTTGGCATCACTCAACAGGACATTTTCGTAATATAAAAAAATCAATACTTTCCTTATGTGTTACAAAATACATTGACGTTTAAAAAAAATATTTGCCGTTAAAACTGACATCATATTTCATTATTTTATAAATTGTTTGTCAGTAGTGAATATTTGGTAGCACTTAAGAGAAAAAATGTATTTTTGTAGATTATGAAGTAAAGTTGGCGAATTTTGAAAGTTCTTTATAAAAACCCTATGGAAACATGACATTTGGAACGTGTTATTGATGTAAATTTAGTGAGAAATTAATAAATTAATCAAAATATTGAATGAGTGTGTTTGTTTTTAATTCATAAGTTACATTTTTAACTAATATTGGGTTAAAGTAAAATAAGTTTAATATTTCTTGGTTGTTGTCTGAAAAACTGTTTGCTCTTGAATTGCATAGCAAAACAGATATCAACTGAGAGAAAATGCGATTTTTAAACAGAAGCTGCTTTGTATAGAGTGTTCAATAGGATGAGGAATTAAGTAAATTTTAAAAATTATGTCAAAATGTCATGTTAGTAAAATAATATATTTCATTGCAGCTCCTGGCAACAAAATATCAATTCATTGTTAAATTATAGAGGATATTTTATGTCCGTTTGTTTATTTTGCGGACAAAAGAATGAAAAATGTCAAATCTGACAAATCGACAATGGATATGGCCACTAAAAAGCAAAAAATAGGTATCGTTCACATATTTGTTGTGTTTTTTTGCAATCCCATATGGCATTAGATGCAAAAAACGACATCCGATCTTAGCTTAGTTTAGCAAAGAACTTTGCTAGCACTCTGCGGAACTGGTATGAAAAATTGTCATATATATCATTCGTTAAAAAAAAAGAAAAACAAACCTTTAAATTACGTGTCAGTTGATTTTTATTTAGAATAACATAATTGTGTACAATGAGTGTGTAGCTTTGCGCTTACAAAATCCTCCATTGTGCTCCAGGAAAAATTGCTTACGATTGGAATGACAAATTTTATCGAGCCTTATGTACTTCGGACTTCTCCGAAGGACCCGATTATAAGCTAATCATCAAGTAAGATATTACCAAGGGAGTGAACATCTTTGGGATCCCAAACAGTCTTACTCTTAAGTACTTAAGTCACAAAGACCATCGGAAATGCCTAAACCACAGAAGAGCAAAGTCATGGAATGCTAATGCTCTGTGCTCTAACGGTGTAAGAACTTAGTTCAGTACCTACATACAATATGACAAAGCGGGCACCCGAATGTGCTGTCGTTTCACGCCATAGACGGATGCCCTATGTAAATTTAAATCACACATTTTTTTATCTAGATCTGTCAAAAGACTGATTTTGAGACTTGATGTGTTTCATTGAGCAAAAAATTGATTTATTTTATCTCAGATCAATAAGTGGGTTCCAGATTTCAGTTTTACCAAGTTAACTTTGTCGGTGCACTGCTCTCATTGATCAATCGACCATTTTATGGCGTTTTCCATTGGGAAAAAAATCAATTTTTTTTTTTGAACTGAAGACCGATTTTGACAGTTGTTGTGTTCCATTGGGCGAAAAAAATTGATTTTTTTTTTATCAGAGATCAATTTTGCAAATCGAAATTTTTCGGCAGATTTACCAATACCAATACAAATGATAGCTGTCAGTTTGACAAGAGTGATTTTCATTTTGATTTTTTACTTCGGTTGTGAAAAACAAGAGTGCTTTGGGTTTAGATATTAATAATGGATATACACTAGTCGGCATAAGTATTTTGACGAAACCTTTTTGTGACTATTGAGACTAACTTTGCTTGGTATCGTTAAAACAACGGTGCAAAAATGATGCGCGAAACAAAGAATCTATTTTTAGCTCTATGCATGCCAAGTTTTGTATTGTTTACCTTTTGCATTCTCTTTCTGCTGATAAGAACCCATGCAGACAAAGAATTTTTACGTGGCATAAGTATTTTGACGGAAACTTTGTGTAAATATTTTAACAGTTTTGAGCACGTGATAACCAAAAAACTTGTGTAGTTAACTTTAATTTACATTAAACGTTGATAACAAAATAAAAATTTATTAAAATTTATTAAAAACCATGGGTAAAACGGCTGAGTTGAGTTTGGTTGTCAGAACTTCAATGGTAGCGAAGTTTAACGCTGGAACGGCAGTAAAGTTTAATGTGTCGCGTCAAACTGTGCACTATCAAATCAATAAGTTTAAAAAGCATAATGACATCACAAACCTAATGAGATCAGGTGCTAAGCGCAAAACAACGCCCACTGAAGACCGAACCCTTCTACGGGAATTTAAAAGAAATATATTCCTGAAGCCTCAAACTGCTGCAAATCAATGGAATTTGAGCACACTGTCCGACGACGTTTAATGGAAGGAGATTTTAAAACATTTAAAGCTAAGGACGTGCCGTACATATCAAAGGTAAACAAGCTTAAAAGACTGTCTTTCGCAAAGGAACATCTGCACAAGCCAAAGGAGTACTGGAGAAGCGTTCTATGGACAGATGAAAGCTCCTTTGAGTATAACTCATCAAAAAACAAATTTTACGTTAGATTGCCAAAGGTAGAAAGGCAAAAAAGACGCCCCATTTGTCAAAAAGTGAGCCATGGTGGAGGCTCTGTCATGTTCTGGGGATGTGTTGCGTATAATGGCCTGGGTGAATTGGTTCCTATCACCGGCTCGATGAACCAAGGTCAATATTTAAGAACCCTAAATGATAATGCCTTTCCTTCCGGAGGTAGGCTTATTGGTGAATCATTTATCCTGCAACAGGACAATGCCCCATGCCACAAAGCCCGGATGATAACTAAATTTTTGAAGGATGTTGGTGTTGCCACTTTGGACTGGCCACCTCAAAGTCCAGATTTAAATATAATAGAAAACGTCTGGTCTCTTTTGAAACGCAAAAGAACAGTTTCGTTAAATAAAACCAGAGAGGAGACGATTTCTGAGGTCACTTCCCTTTGGGAAGATATATCTCCAGAGATTCTTCAAAATTTAGTAGATTCAGTACCGAGACGCCTTCAAAAAGTTATTGAAGCCAAAGGAGGTTATATATTTTACTAAATTCTTCTTTATTTATTTACTTTTGTTAAGTTTAAAATGTTTTTTCTTAGAGTTATATAGGTACTTGTCAAAATACTTATGCCAACACACGAAATTACAAATTAATTTAAATCTTTTTTGACTTCTATGAAAAAATATTTGTTTGCCTATTTTTAAGTTTGTATTAGTTATATATAAAAATGAAAAAATAAACATGAATTCTTGTCAAGCCATTTAGAAGTTAAACTCAAAAATGCACGATTTTTATTTCGTCAAAATACTTATGCCGACTAGTGTACATACAATATGACAAAGCAGGCACCCGAAGATGCCGTCGCTTCACGGAATAGACGGATGCCCTATGTAAATGTGCAATTTAAATCGCACACACAGTTTAATATGTTTACCAAAAAAAAGTCAAGAACACAATAGGGGAATTCATGCAACGTCGGAAAGTCGTAAACGTGATAAAATTACGACGTGATATATGAACTGTCAAAATTTGTATGGGAAATCTTTTCCAACGATATCGGAATTTTCTCACAGAAATTTGAGATGGTAAACGTTGTAAACTTTTGAAATGCTATTGTGCCATTTAATCAGTCACTTTCACACATCAAACGTATGCGCTAAACTGAAGAAAATTATCGAGAAAGGAAAGAGAACAATAGGAACAAAATTCTATCAATAAATAAGTTACTAAAATGAAATTGAATTCAGTTGGTTACCGCATTATTTAGTGGTGCAGTTTTGGGGTCGTTCATGAAACGTCGTCGTAAAATTACGACGTTGCATGAATACCTTTAATAGTTCTGTTCGCTTACTAATGTGCAAGTGTAAATTTGAATAAACTTGGATGTAAATCTTTGCAAAACCATTCCCAAAGATGAACGTTCGTAAAAAGATTAACGAAGAAAAATTTAGTTTTATTAATTTTTTCGCCATTTTTTCACGCAGAACTTTAGCCTGTGAGAAAATGGAAACTTTCCAAAGTTGAAAGCGCAGGAGTTTGACAGAAAACAATAAAATTATTCTTGTTTTGTATTCACAATATATCGGCGGAAATGTGTATTTATGTTTATTAGATTTATTTTAATATCTGAATTCATAAAAATAATCTTAATAGGTTCGATAGGCAAAACACAAAAGTGCGAAGGGATTTTTGTTTGTCGTTTTTTATGGCGTTTTCCATTGGTAAAAAATCGATCTCTTTTTTTTATCTAGATCTGTCAAAAGATCGATTTATAGACAGTTGTTGTGTTTCATTGGGCAAAAAAATTGATTTTTTTTTATCCCAGATCAATTTTGTAAATCCTATTTTTCAGCAGATTTACCCCTCCTTGTACTAACACTAATACTGTCAGTTTGACTACAATGATTAGATTTTTGATTTATTATTATTTCGGTAGGGAAAAACTATTATTGATCATTAAAACTGTAGCAGTTCAATGTGAAATATAAATTAAATCAAAAACAAACAACGTCTGTGACTTGACAACTACACCGACACTAACTTCTTAGACAAGAAATTTCAACAATACAGAGACAAACAAAAATCAATTTGAAATCGTGTTCCATTGGCACCAACAAAGATCAAATTTTAAATCATAATCAAAATATTATCTACACTTGAATCCTACTGCGAAGCTTATAGTACGTTTCCACCGGACCGAGACTCGTCATTTCATTAACGAAATTCAACATTTGAAAATAGTGTTCCCACCAAAAATAAACGCATTCCAACTGTCAAAACAATTTTTTTTTCACTGGATCTCCTCTTGCAATGATCTGACAAAACATTCAGGTACTATCAACTGCCAAGAAAAGCTTATCTCAACATACCAACTTGTTCTTATTCCCGAAAAATAAGAGCTATGAACAGTTGAAAAAAAGAGCTAAGCCCCGGGGTCTAACGATCGTGTTACACCAATAAAATTGTATTATTTTTTTTGTATGTAATCAATAAAGCAAACACCAGGGACAACGGGTATCGAGCAAATCTGGCCCATGTTCAACAATTTCATATGTTGTTATTCCGAACATATGTCATTTGCAGAAGTTATTTTAAAAGAAAAAGCAATAGGACATCATACGATTGTTCATTTACTATTCAAAGTTTATGCATTATCTCCTTAAATTAAAATTTGTTTTCCGAACGATTTTTCCAAAACAAATTACAGAGCAGTTTGACGTTTATAGGAGAAAAAACTGGTTTTTGCAGGGGAAAAAGGTGATGTTTGATTTGACATAACTCGGTTGGACGTCATTTGAAATAGCATTTCAGACGAATTTCAGAATGTGAAATTATATGGCGGAATGCTTTGCATTTCGGCTGAAATCACGAATTTCACTGAAATCACACATTTCGACTCGGTGGAAACGTACTATTATCGGTAGTAGGATATTATGCTTGAGTTACATACAAAATCCTTCACTTCACTTCACCTATATGTAGCAAAAGAAACAGAGATGTTGTTTGTCAAAAAAACGTTTGTATCTTAGATCAAGTAGAGATACTTTTTTCAATAGCCTTTTTTGACAGATCACGTGTGAGTCGTGTCATGCTGTCATGTTATTTTTGTTTAGTATTGTTTGGCATTTCATAATGGAAAGCCTTACGCGTGAACAACGTTTACAAATTGTTCAACTTTATTATGAAAATTCACGTTCTGTGAGGAATGTGTTTCGTGCACAAGTCAAAAAAAAACAAGTCAAAACACAAAAATATTTGGATTAAATAAAAACGAAAATTTTGAAAGAAGACTTAACTAAGCAAATTCGAATCTCTAGTCTCGAAATATTATCCACACTTGAATCATACTGCGAAGCTTATCGGCAGTAGGATATTATGCTTGAGTTACATACAAAATCATTCACTTCACTTCACTTCACTTATATGTAGCAAAAAAAACAGAGCTGTTGTTTTTCAAAAAACGTTTGTATCTTAGAACACAATCATATCAATAGCAACAGAACTAGTTTTGTTTGCAGGAAAAAAGTACCAACTGGCATAAGATGAACTGTCATCCCGGAACAACTATAGGTAGTCGGCTGCTTATTATTAGGAAAAGTTTTTGCGGTACTAATTCTTAGCCTACAATTCAACCATGAAATATGTGTTTCTTAGTAATACTCCGATAATAAAGTAAATTTATTTACTTTTCTTGATACCTAGATGGGGTGGAGGACGTGTTCAGTGCTACTATGTGCGATGAACTGCCGCGCAAAAGGCCTGGGTTAATTTCCAGCCATAGCAACAATGTTTTTCACTGACTCCCCTCTTGTGATGACCTGACAAATCATCCGAGCAAAACAGATTCTACCCAGTAATTTGGAGGAGAAAAAGCTTAAATCGAGCTAATGAGAGAGATTCCTCCATATTAACTTGGTGTACTGAGATTGCCCTCCCAGTATGTTGGATCTGTTTCATCTGTTTCAGAAATAAAATTGAATGTTGTCAAAATTTTCCTTTAGAATTTAACCGAAGCATTCTTGTATTCATTTTTTATGTTTTTATTCGATCATGTCCTGTAGCTTTTTGCTTTTGGTTTTAAGAGACTAGTCTTGGATTCACTCATGTCAAATTCCCTAACAAGCAAATCATCGACTATTTAAGGCTCGGCTAACTAGGTACTTCCTTGTATATATGTTAGTGGAATTTAGTTAACGGTCAAAATAATCAGCAGGTTTTTTACAAAATGTCACTGCGCTTTACTAAATTTGAAAATGCTATAAAAAAAACTACTGAATATTTTCTCAATTTTTTTTTTATTTGAAATTACAATCCTTCCGGTTAATAATGGAAAATAATTTCATTCAAATGGCTGCCTCGGCTGGCCATGCCAGCCGTCCTGTTGAAACCAAATGTTGCCAATATCCTCCTCTTCAATTTTTGTGAACAAAAATTCGTTCAACATGGCCCGATAACGATCGCCATTGACTGTAACGGCCACTCCTTGCTCATTTTCGAAGAAAAATGGCCCAATTATGCCTCTGGACCAAAATCCGCACCAAAGAGTGACTAGTTTTGGGTGTATCGGCTTTTCATCTGAAAAGATGATTTTTTTTTGGCAAAATCGGCATCTTCTCTAAGTCGATCGCAGGCCCACTTAGCGAAGCGAAAACGCATTGGATGGTCAGTTGGCTTCAACTCCTGAACCAATTGGACTTTGTATGGCGTCATACCAAGGTCTTTTTGCAAAATTCGTCTCAATGATGTCTCCGAAATTTTCAATTGTTGAGAACGACGGTGAATTGATGTTGATGGCGCTTCACGCACACTTTCTGCCACAGCAGCAATATTCTCGGGTGTACGCACTGTTTTTGGCTTTTCACGCTTTGGTTTATCGATGAGGATGCCAGTTTCTTTCACTTTTTTTTCACAAGATAACGAACATACGGAGCTGACGGTGCTTCTCTTCTTCCAAAATCCGTACGCAATTTTCGCACACATTCTGCAACATTACCATGATTTTCAAAGTAATGTCGCAATATTTCCCAGCGTTGTTCAAGTGTATACACAACCATATTCTAACAAAAACGTTAGATGGCGGACCCGTTATTAGCTATCACCAAATTGTTTTTCTTGACAGTATTAGTGCATTCACACCGAACCATAAACTGAGTTTTCGCAAAAACACCTGAAACCTTCATCGAAAACCGAGTTTTCCCATACATTGTCAGTTCTCAAACCTTCTCATAATCACTTCGCAGACGTCATCTCGTTGCAGGTTGTTGGAAAGAACACACATTTTTATACATTCTCCACTTGTTCCACACGTCCCACAAAACAGCTGATGAACTCGCTGTCAAAACAAATGTTTTTTTTTCAGAAATTTACACACCAGATGAAATAAAAGCAAAACAAGCGGCGGGCTTGAGAGTCAAAAACTGTTAACAAAATCTTTAGATTTGTTTAATTTTGAACTTCAAATGCTAATATTACATAGTTTGATTACATTACTAATATTTTTACAAAATTAATATTTTTTCACACACAAATGTTGCAGCTAGTATCACAATTCACAGCTGATTGAAATGTCAAACGAAACCTGGTCAGAGTCGGTGTGAAAGCATCCAGTGGTTTACGTAAACTTTTTGCCAAAAACTCAGTTTATGATTCGGTGTGTAAGCACTATAAGGGTATTCATAGAACGTCGTATGTTTACAACTGCCGAAAAATTATAAGTTTACGACGACGTTTCATGAACGTCCCTAAAACTGCACCACTAAATAAAACATATTTTAGTAATTTTTCACTAATAGACATTTTTCATTCTCTTTCCGCTCTCGATCATTTTTTTCATATGCGTTAAATCTTTGAAGTGGAAGTGACTGATTAAATGTCAAAATAACGTTTCGAAAGTTTACAACATTTACCATCTCACTTTAAACGCCCAATTCGTGTCCGCAATTTCCGATATTGTTGGAAAAGATTTCCCATACAAATTTTGACAGTTCATATGCCACGTCGCGGTCGCGGTGGTAGGTTAACCACGTTTACAACGTATATGACGACATTCCGACGTTACATAATACCCCTAGTAACTGATTGAATGACCATGAAAATGTTCGCCATTTTTGTTTAAATTAATAGGGGTATTCATGCAACGTCGGAAAGTCGTCGTAAACGTTGTAAACGTGATAAAATTACGGCGTGATAAATTAACTGTCAAAATTTGTATGGGAAATCTTTTCCAACAATATCGGAATATTCTCACAGGAGTAATGTGCATAAACTGAGATGTTAAACTTTGTAAACTTTTTAAATGCTATTTTGACATTCAATCAGTCATTTTCACACATTAAACGAATGCGCTAAACTGAAAAAAATTATCGAGAACGGAAAGAGAACAATATGAACAACAATTTTATAATTAAGAAATTACTAAAATAAGATTTAATTCAGTGGGTTACCGGATTATTCAGTGGTGCAGTTTTTGGGTCGTTCGTGAAACCTTGCGCGTAATAAAATTACAACGTTGCATGAATACCCTTAATGCAAGCAAATAAAAATGAATGGAATCATTCAGTAGGCCATGTAGGTAATGTATTTAGTGTACATATTAATAAAACTTGCGTATAATTTCATTTACAACTTAGATTTCGATTGTTTACGAATAATGTAAAATTAAAAACTGAATATCAAATAGAATCCTATAAAAGCTTCCAAATTATGATTGTAAAGGGTAGAATCATACTAAATGCGTGTATTATAAGGTGCGCATACTAAATGCCGTTGTTAAATGCCGACGGAGTTTGAATGGTCACGGATGTTTTAATGTCAAATGTTTTTTTTTTTTTTAATTTCTTTGATATTATATTATTACAATAACAATAAATTAAATATGTTGATGTTATTGTCATAAGAATTCGCGCGCTATTTTTATTTAATGTCATATATTTGTAGGCATTGGCTTATCATCTATTTAAGAAGCTTTTAGCTAACCCAAACCCCAATTCTTTTGAATATCATTATCGTAAAACAATATATTATGGTCGCACATGATGCAGGTTTATGGATGTTTATCTAACAGTTTTCATTTTCCGACGCAAGATGTCTTCGTAAAGTAATCTCAAGTAGTTTATGTGTTCAGGTAGATAATAAACTAATACCATGATTGAGGACAGCTAAATAAATGTTTTAGCCAATGTTCCGGGTATGATGTGTCCACCAACAACGAATAACATAAAAGTGAAACACGACCACGCTATAAAGAAAGTTGAAATTTATGAATAACAAATTTTTTTTAGCCTCTTCTGAATTTCACGTGGTTTGCAAGAATAATAACTTTGCATACACAATTGAAGAGAGAAGCTAGGTTTAAGACCCTGTATGTGGCATAAATGTCAGATTTGTTTTTCTTTTTTTTTAACTTGACTAATTTTTTGGTCCATACTTTATAAAAATAAGACTCGAAATAACGCCGTAATTGCAACCAAAACTGTAGCCTTTTAAAAAAAATGATGTAGGTACATTGGTCTATCATAGAGCCAATCAGTTGCAGAATTTTGACAGATAAATGTATCAAAATCGATTTATTTTCAATTTCGAGCATTCAAACATTCTTCTGAAATTCGAAAAAGAATTCGAACAATTTAATTAATCTATTAATAAACGTCAACTCGTGACACTGAGCAATACATTTTCACAAACATAATCGGAATGCGTTTATTTTTAGTTTTGTTATTTTAAAGTTTGAATTGAAACGAAAAGCATAAATCCCGAATTCAGCAGTTAATGTTTTTTTTTATAAATTTAGAACGCTTGATCTGTTGTGTGCAAAAAAAAATTTATTATGAAATGTCTACACAACGTACTGCTAATGTCAAATAAGGTGACAACTGAACTTATTTATAATTTGAAATGTGTCAATGGATCATTTTTTTCGCAGTTTCTAACTTTGAATAAAAGAATAAAATCTGTCAGGGAATTCTTTTACAATTTCTTGAAAGTCTTAGTATTTTCGTTGACAATCCTTTTTGTGACAGTTTATAGAAGAGTTTGTTGTGGTCAATTGTATCAAATGGAGCTCTAAAGTTCACAAAAGCACATAAAATGTCCTTCTTTTTCGGTAGAAGAATTTTGCGACTTTTTACTATAGAAACCAGACAGGACAATATTATTTAATGCGTCCCCTATTAGATGAAGTCCAAGGGCTTTTGTTTTATACTTTTGTGCTACATGAGAAGTCATGGTGTTTGTAAAAAATACATGCTGAAGTATTTGAATCTAACATTAGCCTTCACAATCAATAGTAGGTACTTGTTGAAACCATTAAATTATGTGCCAGATTACTAATTTCAATTCCACCATTCCACTGACACAAACTCAATGCTACTGTCGTTAACCCTAAAAACATATCTTCCGGTGTACCAACTGACTCTTTTTTTGTTAAAAAATACTTATTTCCCACCACATAAAATGAGTACCAACCGTTATTTTTTCGTGTTAATCCTCAGTCAAAGTATCCATAAATGAGTAATATACACAAAATTCACCAAAACGAAACGCACACACTCTCCTTTATTATCCACCACAAGAGTGAAATATGGCGATTAAAATACATAAAAATTCACAATTTATGATGTATAACTCAAACTTTCAACGTTTCTTTTTTTGGCTGTCATCGACGCGGAGAATTCCACTAATTATTTGACGCAATCAGAATATGGATGTAGAATTCGAGATATTGCACTGTCAAACAGAATGCAGATAGCAATCAGAAATAGTTGGCAATCCAATTAGTTAATGATGGCGCGGTAGTTTTTCTCAACAAAAAAAATAAATATGTTACATGACAAAAGCCAATACAATTAAATATTGCCACACACTAGCGCACAGGTGAGATGTTTTATTGCACTTTTCGGATAAACATTTTTCGAATTTCGCACTTGTTTACAAATCTATTTTTTTTTTCTATTTTGTTCTGATTCAATTTGTTATTTTTTTTTGTAGAACAAAATATTTTACACAAAAAATTCCACACGTGAAATTCCTTCGATCAGAGAAGAATTCGCATTCGCGGTGACAGTTTGATTAGTTGTGTCAGACTGGTGTTCGCGTTAATTAGCGGTGAGATTGGAATTTTCGAAATGACAGCGCGACCGATCAAGTGAATTCAATTAGTTGTGATCGTTGAGTTTTTACATAATCCTATCAGAATCCATGGAGATTTCGAACGTCATTTGAATATTTTCAGAAAAACACTGCTTAATTTGCGACCGTCGCGCGCGCAGTACAGCACTTAAACTTTTCGAGTTGAACAGCGACTGTTGGTTTGTTTGACAGTTGGGATATGTTCGTTTGTTGGGCGAGCCGACAAGAGTGTGTTGAGATATGCCTGATGCCATTTTTATTCACAGTCATCGTGCTGGCCTGCTTTAAATGTGTGATGGGTTTGTAGGACAAAATGAGACAGCATAAGTGATTCGTTTGTGGTTGTGTTTGTTTTGGCTGCTTGGGTGTGTGTGTGAACTCAAATTAAGGGGTGTTTACGTTTGAGAACCAGTTTCATGGTTCATGATTGGTTGAATGTCAGTTTATGGGTAGGCGCACTTTCTTTTGTTGAGAGCCGCTCATGAATTATTCAGTTTTGTGTGCATGCTATGTAGTAAGGGTGGGTAGATATAGATGGATATGGGCGGGGCATAAGAGTACTTTGCATGACAGAAAGCTTTTATGCATCAAAATGGGGAGGTTGTCCGTTTTTTTTGTTCGTTTTTTGCGACTACCGCAAAGGACCTGCGTGCAATTAAATGAATGCATGATGCACCCCACAGCTTGACCAAACGAATATGACAGCATTAGGATAAAATTAGGTGCGTTATACATTCTTTGTTGGAAAATTTTGAATTTATGACAATTTGTTGGATATCCGTGTATTGGTTGGTGTAATGGGGGAGATTATTTTTTGTTACATACCTTGTACCTATTTTTTGTTCTACCTATAGGTTGAATGGGTTTAGGTTTTGTTGACTCTGTGAAAAAAAAACAGTGTTGGTATAGGTAAGTAAGTATTTGGTTTCGGTATATCGGGTCATGGAAATAGACCTTTATGAAGTGATATTTTTGACCCAGAAAATGGTAGGTATGAGGAAATTCCGAACTCTGAATGAGGTATTGGATGGAATTATTGTTTGTTGATGAATACCCAGTGACATAGGTGGTTGGTGTACCTTTAACTACCCAGAATTTTGGTGTACCAATAGGTATACTTATCTAAATAGATTCATGCGGAGAAGATATTTCATTCAAATATTTCTCGTTACCTTTCACGAGGTAAATATTCCTTTGAAGTTGTCAACATTAAAAGACGGACTAATTTTTCCTTGACGTTTAATGTGACAGCGAAATGGGATTCATGGTATTTAGATATTAGGTAGGTTCCTGTACTTTTGCAGTTAAAATTTGTAAATTATCATTTTCTTACTGGGAGTAAATTCATTGGGTAAGAGACAAATTATTGAAAGATATGAGAACGCGTTTAAGTAAAATTCAGTAAAATGATTCATTTCATGTGACATTTAAAGAACAAATGACATAAAACACGTGTCAAAAGAAACCACTATTGTCACTTTCAGATGCCAACTAGGTTAGGTTAGGTTAAAGTGGCTGCACGCGATGCGCGTCCACACTTAGACCAAAGAGGTCCGTTGTGGTACCACGTGGATCCTTCGACTACGCCCTAATGGAACCATTCAGAGCTAACTATGTAGCGTAAGAGGTTTCTGCCACTGATAGGGTGATCCATTTCGAGGTTCCCTACTTTTTTAAAGAAAAAAACACAGAAAATTCAAATTTAATGGAGAATGTTTATTATCATTTGAAAGAACATTCTTTGGCATTTATTTTTTGAAGATTATGTCTATCAAATGTTGGCCGTTGCTACGTCGCAGATTGTCCATCCGTTGAGTCCAATTTTCGATCACTCGTTCGAGCATTTCGACTGGTAACTGGCGAATGACACGCGTGATGTTTTCCTCCAAGGCCTGAATCGAAGCGGGTTTGTCGGCATAAGCTTTTGACTTTACATATCCCCACAGGAAAATGTCTAACGGTGTGATATCACACGATCTTGGTGGCCAATCGACCGGCCCAAAACGTGAAATTATGTGCTCACCGAAATGTTCTCTCAATAAGTCCATTGATTGATGCGATGTGTGGGAAGTGGCGCCGTCTTGCTGAAACCAAATGTCGCCGAGATCACGAGCTTCAATTTCAGGCATCAAATAGTCGGTTATCATGGCACGATAACGGTCGCCATTGACGGTTACGTTCGCACCGGCATAATTTTTAAAGAAATATGGACCGATGATTCCACCGGCCCACAAACCACACCAAAGCGTTGTTTTTTCTGGATGAAGTGGCAGTTCTTCAATCTCTTCAGGTTGCTCTTCGTCCCAAATGCGGCAATTTTGTTTGAGCCAGAAATGGGCCTCATCTCTAAACAAAATTTGCCTCGAAAACGTCGGATCTTCTTGGAACTTTTCAAGAGCCCATAGAGCGAAGCGATGTCGCTTGGGAAGGTCGAGCGGCTTCAGTTGTTGCACAAGCTGTATTTTGTACGCTTTCAATTTAAGATCTTGACGTAAAATGCGCCAAGTCGTTCCATACGTCAGTCCGAGTTGCTGCGAACGGCGCCGAATCGACTCTCAGCGGTCTTCGGGTACACTCTCAGCTACGGCCGCTATATTTTCTTCACAGCGTGCTGGACGTGGTCTATTCGGTCGAATATTATCCAATTATGAATGCTGGGTCTCAAAATGGGTGATGGTGTTGCGAATAGTACGCTCAGTAGGCCGATTATGTTGACCATAAGTTGAGCGAAGTGCACGAAACACATTCCTCACAGAACGTGAATTTTCATAATAAAGTTGAACAATTTGTAAACGTTGTTCACGCGTAAGTCTTTCCATTATGAAATGCCAAACAATACTAAACAAAAATAACATGACAGCATGACACGACTCACACGTGATCTGTCAAAAAAGGCTATTGAAAAAAGTATCTCTACTTGGATCACCCGTTATTAGCCAGATCACCTAGATTATCGAAGAAGTATTCTCGCCCAGATGAAGTTCCCTTTTTACTGAGAGAGACGGACAAGAACAAAGAAGGTGAGTAATACTCTCCTCCTCTTCCTCGTCCAGGCAGCTTCTACAGAAGTCAATGCTGAAAAGTCCTAGTCTTTTTGCATGTAGGCCTATAGGACAGTGCCTGTTCTCTAATGAGTGACCAGTTGGTTTTTTTTTTGGTTTCTAAGCACCTTCAGGTCTGGGGGAGTATCGTCCAGGGTAAATTGGATGTATCTCTCCAGTTTCTAATCATGTCGATTATGTTTTGGGAGGCAAGAATGATCTCTACCACTTCTTGTCTAATTCTGTTTATGAAGGTGGGGACGGATCCCGAGTTACAGAGGAGGAGGTTTGTTTCTAAAATACAATCAAAGAGTTACTCACCTCATTCGTTGATGTTGGAGCTGCTCCAAATTGTATGATGAGCATGAGCATCACATCCAGTGATAAGGGCAGTTTTGCGCCTCTCTGCTTCCACAATCAGCTTCCCTAGGTTGCCCTGAGGTATTGGTCCCCGTGAGCCAGGTATACCGAGACCAGCCAATAGTTGTTGTCTTTTGTTTCAATATTGACTGCGGCAGATCCTGATTGCTGTAATTGGAGAGTAGAAATAAATTTAAGGAGTTCTTAGCAAGAATACAAGATCTGGGTTTACCTTCATTTCTTACGAAGAGCAGTTTGTAGTCAGGAGTTCTGAGTCCGCACACCAGGTTGTTGACAGTCCATGGTTCTTGGATCAGAACTATGTCTTCCCCGAATTTTGTGAGTCCGAGAAAAAGGGCGGCGGAAGCCGCTTTGGAGTGGTGGAGGTCAATCTGTAAGAGTTCCATCATTGGAACAATTAACAGAGGCCAGCACCACCGTGTTGTTGGCATCATCGGAATCGGACGCTAGGAGGTCCTCTTCTGTAAGCCTATCGGTTACACTGACCAACTCCAGGTCTGTTGACTTTGCGTCGCCAAATATGGTAGCGCTGAGGGTAACACACGCCCGCTCCAGGTCTGTTGACTCGGTGTCAACACTGGATAAGGCAGTGTTATGGGTTTCTGGATGTGAATCCTGTTGGTCTTCCGCCATCCCCGAGTTCTTCGACCACCGGTAGGGGTGACAGAAGATTTTGTTGTGAGGAGTGTTCACTTACCATTTCTATGTCCGCCCACTTATCATCGACGTCTGGTAAAGATGGTGCAGTGCTAGGGAGAGACTGAAGTTGCAATTTGTTGCACCTGTAGATGTTCAGCAGGATGGAACTAAACCCACAGCTTATGACTCCCTCGGCAGATGGTACAGGAGCAAGGGATTCCTCGTTTACAATAATGCAGACGTTCCTGGAGTCTCCCTTAGCTTCTTCAACCTTGCCAATTCGCCAATTGTAGATTGAAAGAAGAGGATTACTGAACCTGATAGTGTCCAGAATGTCCTTTGGGTCGGATGGTTCGATCGGGTTTCTTTCACGACTTCAAGGCGGTTAGGAATCTGGTCCATTTCCACTTTCTCCAGTTGTGCTCCTGGCCAAACTTCTCCAGCCCTGGACACTGCTATCTTAAACAGATCCTTGAAACTTTGGTCGGCGCAGTCAATCCTCTTAATGTGTCCCTGATAGAGACCTAGGTCGCGGCAGTTGGGCGAAGAGCCCCGATGTTCCCGAAGGATTTGGAGGAAGCTGGAGGCGAGTGTCAATTCCAAATTTCTCCATTTTTTCGATGTTATACTACCATCCGGGTCACTGCGGTCAATTACAGCAAATTCCAGATGTAATTTCAACATCTGGCTGAACGTACTATCATGGGTTCTGAGAGGCGGGGATTGGCCGTTTTCAGTTTTTTTTGGCATTCCTCGTGGTGTCATTTACCGACCGTTGTCTTTTGGTGGTTTCCTCGGAGGAGCTGGCGAAACGTTGAAGTTGTTCCTTCGCCGAGCTCAGAGACTAGTTCTGTATTGTAGTCCGCTCTGCAGCCGGGGTTTTATGGATTCGGGCAATCATTTTGTGAAGTGACCGTTCATCCTTGTATGTGGATGAAGAGTGAGGATGTGGGTGTACCACCTGGCATCTCTTGGCTACGGATCGGACCAGGTTCCAAAACCAAAGTCTTCCCCGATGACTCGGATGCGTTTACAGCCATAGAGGTTAAACCTTCCCTGGCACAACCTCCCACTACGTTTGGAACAGGTTTTCCCAGAGTCTTTACGTTAGCGGCGGTGTTTCTGGTAGGAGAAGAAACCAGTATGCTGGACCAGGGTATGGGTCGGAGAAGTGGGTGAGCCATTCTCGTAGGTGCGGAGTCTCAAGGTTAAGGTTTGGGTTGATTGGGAGAGAGTACCCTTGCAACGCCTGTCCAAAGTTTGAATTTGGACCAGGTTTTAGAACCAATGTCTTTACCGTCTCCCTTGGAGCAGAAGTGCACTCAGAAGCCTTTGGGGTTCCTTCCTTTCCACAGTTGTATGCTAGGCTCAGACCAGATTTTTTCCTTTTCTCGCCAGTTCATCAGCAATTTCATTGCCCTTTATGCCTCTGTGCCCGGGGACCCAGCAGAGCTTAACATTATGTTGGACGCCAAAACCTTCACGACAACGTTTCACAAGCTTATATTTTATTTCGACAGCAGAGATAGCTTTTATTGTAGCATGACTGTCAATAAAGATGGTGATATCATCTGGTGGTATCGCTGTATAGGCATAGAAGGAGGGAAGAAATCCGGCTATTCGGAAATAATAATTAAAAAAAGCAAGAAAAGTGAGCGATCGAGGATATAGAGAGGTAGCACTCCAGGAATGATGTTCACAAGTATTACCAAAGTGTAAAACGACAAAGCCGGGAATACAAGGCTGGAACAGAATCCTGTCGAATTGAACAAGGAAATATCGTTGTTGAGATACAGTCGTTGTCAAGGATATCGAAGAACTACTATTGCAGCTTGTTAAACGCCGATGACGAAGAACCTCCCGCAGTTAGGCAGAACGAACCATTTAATATTGGAAACGACAGCGAAAACTAAGGATTTCTTCATCCGCTTTTGATACGGTCCATGGTTCAGCGCCGTAGAGCAGGACTGGGATGATCAGGGTCTTATATAGGATCTCCTTAGTAGTTCGAGTGAGGGCTTTACTACTAAATTGCCTTCTTAGCCCGAAGAAACAGCGATTGGCAAGAGTAATTCTTCGTTTGATTTCTGACGAGATGTTGTTGTCAGAGTTAATAGCGGAGCCGAGGTAGACAAAGTCCCGTACTACCTCAAAGTTATATCTGTCAATGGTGACGTTCTGTCCAATTCGTCGATGTTGTGTGTCCTTTCGTGTTGACAGCATATACTTAGTCTTACCCTCATTTACTGATAAACCTATTTTTGCCGCTTCCTTCTCTATACTAGCAAACGTGGCTATGACATCACGTTGAGTCCTACCAATGATGTCAATATCGTCGGCGTATGCTAGTAGTTGCACCGATTTTTGGAGAATTGTGCCTCTGGTGTTGGCTCGGGAGTTTCGCACAATCCTCTCAAGAATCAAATTGAAAAAGTCACATGACAGCGCATCGCCTTGCCTTAATCCTTTTTTGGTATCGAATGTGTCGGTGAGGTCGTTTCCGACCCTGATGGTGCAGCGAGAATTCTCCATCGTCATCCTACACAAACGGACGAGTTTGGACGGTATACCAAAACTAGACATGGCTCTGTATAGTTCGTCTCTATAAATGCTGTCGTATGCGGCTTTGAAATCAATAAATAGGTGGTGGGTATCGATTTGGACTTCTTGGGTTTTTTTTTCAGGATCTGCCGAAGTGTGAAAATTTTATCGACTGTGGACTGTCCTGGCCTAAAACCACACTGATAAGGGCCGATCAGGTTGCTGGTAAACGGTTTCAGGCGTTCACATATTATGGCAGATAGGATCTTGTAGGCGATGTTGAGTAGACTTATGCCTCTGTAGTTGGCGCAGTTCAGAGGGTCTCCTTGTTTGTGGATCGGGCAAACGATGCTGAGGTTCCATTCTTCAGGCATGCTTTCAACCGACCAGATTTGGCTTATGAGTTGGTGGATGTTACTTACCAAGTCATCTCCGCCAGCTTTATAAAGCTCAGCGGGAAGGCCGTCATTTCCGGCGGCCTTATTAAGCTTGAGTTTAGATATAGCTAACCTCACTTCACTTAGGTCAGGTGGTTGGCAGTTTTCGCTGTCGTTGCCAATATTAAATGGTTCGATCTGCCTGACAGCGGAATGTTGTTCGTCATCGCCGTTTAACAGTCTGCAGAAGTGGTTTTTCCATATCCTCAGCTTCGACTGTGTCTCAACTACGATATTTCCTTGTTCATCTCGACAGGATTCTGTTCGAGCCTTGTATCCTTGGCATTGACGTTTTACACTTTGGTAAAACTTGCGAACATCGTTCCTGGAGTGGCACCTCTATATATCCTCGATCGCGCGCTTTTCTTGCTGTTTATTCTTTGTTCTGAAAATCCGATGTTCTTCCCTTCTTCTTTGCATATAGAGCTCAATGGCAGCTCCCGTCTTCACCTGCAGCTTAGCCTTATAGGTCCGTTCTTGGCTGCGTATTTTAACAAAATCGTCAGAAACTGCAAATTTAAAACAATTCGTAAAAATATATCTATGGTAAGTGTCAATCTGAATATTATAATGTCAATGTGTTTCAGGCAGAAATGTAGAAACCGTATCAACGGCTGATCATCATTTTGAGATTCATCAAGAGACTCATCACTTGACACCTGATTAGGAAATTATTCATTGAGGCCTGAAGGTTAAACTTGGGATCCCCTCAATTATCGTTTTAATCGACTGCCATGAAAACAATCTGGTGCAGACAGGCCAGGTGACCTTTAGCGGCCAACGAAAAGTTGAGTTTTTGGATATTAATTTGTTTCGGAATTTTCGTTCCAGCACCGCCATAACCGGTCTGGATATGAATGCAGTTGCTCCATCTTGCTGGAGCCAAATCCTGCTGAAAGGGATAAGTCTTCGGCTCAGTCCTGCATAAAAAAGAAAAACTCCTTAAAAAAAAAACAAACAGGCGCGTTAGTACCCAGGGCCTAGCTTTCTCACAACCATTCATGTGTGCGTGTGTACTTCTTGCACGATGGCGGGACTTCCTGTTTTATGCTGGCTAAGTTAAGATAAGCTGTTCTTGACAATTGATACTACTCGGACGAATTGTCAGATCATCACGAGTGGAGGGCCAATGAAAAATCACTTTTGGTGTTTCTGCGCCGCAGTTCATCGTACTAACCATCGCGCCACTGAGCCCCCAGAAAAACTCCTTTAAGATCTTTAAATAGTGGTTTCCAGTGTCAGTTACTTTTACACCGTTTTCTTCAAAGAAAAATGTCCCTTAAATCCACCCTCATGAAATTGCACACCACCCAGTGACTCGCTCTGGGTGAAGTTCCATCTCATGAAGCATTTCTGGATCGAAGTCACACCATATACGGGAATTTTGAATGTTTTATTGCCGTTTAGATCAAAATGAGCTTTATCCGACATAAACAAGCAATTTATCAAGTTGTTGTCTTCCTCGGACATTTCAAGAATTTGTTGGCAAAATTCCAGACGAACAGGTAATTTACATTTTGTACGGAAACAAGTTTAAGTCATCATGAACTATCCGTTGTAATGACTAACTCCCATTTGCGCGGATAAGTTTCGAGTCGAAACGGTTGCATTTGCCTGAATTGGAGAGGCTACAGCCGCGATTGTGCCCTGAACCCGAACATAGGGATCTCGATGATACGGTCTTTGTGTGATGCTTCCAGATTTGGCAAACATGTTTGCCAGCCTCATAATGGTCCATCTACTCGGGGGAGTGCCGCTCCCGCCTAAATTCCTTTTGGACAGAAATGACGGACTGAAAACATGGTACCGCTGCACAATCCAAATCATCGTTTCCTTATCCCAACCAATGTAATGACATTCAGCTTTTAAATTTCATGTCCGAAACACAGGTGCAGTGGTTCTGGATGCAGCAACCAAGACACGCGAGCAGTTGTTTGACATACATTTCAAAATCGGTGTTTGACGAAATTTGTTTGAGCATTTTACACAAACAATAGCTTTAACGATATGTCTTGAGCTTGACTCTGTGTTTTTAAATAGGTCTGTTCCCGTACAAAAAAATAATTTACTGATTTTTACTGCGGAAAATGCAAATGCAAATAACATGCAAAACTGGCGTACGGGAACGGTTTTAAGTAAAAATCAGTAAGGATCAGTAAATATTATTTTGTACGAGAACAGACCTAATGTTGACGTCGTAAAAGTCTTTTGTGTTGTTTTGGCGTTTATTTGTTTTTTTATTGTCATAATCGAATGATGTCAAATCATAGAAATTATTTATTTCTTTTGTGTAGTGGTGGTATTGACTTTTGCAGTGGATTTAACAATAAAAGTAACTTGCAGAACTGCAACGCTTGCAGATTATACGATTGCGTATTCACTCCCATTGAAAACTGTGTGTTCTATTTTGCTGCAAGGAGACTTCTGTACGTGTGTTTCAGACTTTGCACAAACAATTGCTATCGTTGGATCTGTCTTTACTTTGTGTTTTCAAGTGTTGACTTCCTGTGTTAAAGTGTAGGGGTATTCGTGAGTAATTTCGTCGGCTCAGTAACCTTGTTAAGATCGATAGTCCTCCTTGCGTATTCCCCTTTATGGCTGGAGGCTTCAACAACAGACTACACAGTCGCGGACAACAGAACTGCTAATATCAGGATAGAACTCGGGATATCAAGCGGAGCTGTGTTTGGATTTTGTGAGACTAACTACCAACCAAACAAACATGAAAAATAGTTTAAAAAAAAAAGAAAAGAAACTATTTGGCTGAGGCCGACAAATTCACCACTCTCGTGGTAGATATCCGTTCAGAAAAATTTCCGAAACGAAAGTCAGTTCCAATCGGAACTCAATTTGCTTTCGAGGTATCTGTTGCGGATCAAAAAGAAAAAGCATACACAGCGGAAAATTCTCCGATTTTGTACGATTCGGAGGATTTTTGCTTCGAGGTATTCTTCCGAAAAGCTGTTCGGAATATTTCTCCGACATTTTGTAACGCATCCCAGTGAATTGCGTTGAAGTGAGTTCAGGGCATTTTTCGTTCAATTTTTGACAACTAAGTGGAATTCTTTTTCCGATTTCCTATGACACAAATTCTTCGCGGAATTTATTTACGAATTGTAGTGAAGTGAAGCCGTCGCATTTGTGTAGTATTGACAATCGCGTTCCTTTAATTCCGCATCAATTCTTCGTCGGAATACTTAAGGCCTGCTCAGAATGCATATCTGTAGCTGGTATCTGTAGCTGAGTGAAACGTCAAACGTGAATCTGAAGCGTGAAGTTGAACCCCATTCAACTTCAAGCTACAGATTCACGGGAGATACACATTGTGAAAGCGCTTACGGGTTGCCTTGTTTTTAACTTTCACTCAGCTACAGATACCAGCTACAGATATGCATTCTGAGCAGGCCTTTAGGAAGAAATTCAACGCATGTCAAAAATTGTCAACTTACCGCAAATCGCCGATGCGCGATTATGTGCGTTACATTTCGTCGAGACGAAAGATCTGTTCGAAATGCGAATCAGAACGGATACCTCGGTAGAAAATTCTCCGAATTCGAACAAATCGGAGAAAATTTTCTTCCGAACGGATATCTCGATAGAGGTGATTAGCTACTCTAATGCTTGGAGTACGGGTAAATCGCGATATAGTTAGTCTTCCGAAAAGTGCTGCCTGCAACCACGACGCCATTCTGGTTGTGTAATCCATGCGAATTTTAAAATTTTAGCCTACGGTTGATCATTACTGGTAGGATTTTTAGTGCTTCCTTTGTTCTAATGATTTGGTTTTCGAGCCTTATATTCACGTTTTCTACGGCTTCTCGACTGTATTAAAACAGTGGCTGTTACTTACTTCCTTAAGTGGTTTTACACTCCGGAAATTACCTGGTCTTCTACAAACATGCCTCTCCAATTAGCCCGGTCCTTAGCTAACTACCTCCAGTTGAACACTCCAACTTGGATGAGGTCGTTTTCTACTTTTGCGCGCCACTTAAGGCGGGGTCTTCCTACTGCGTCCGACGCCGACGTCTGGCTGGGAATCAAAGACTGCGATCCGGAGCATAGGTGTCCATTCGCTCTACATGTCCTAGCCATCTTAAACGTCCAATGCGGAGTTTTTTTATGAGGGCTATGTCGCTGTAAAGCTCAACGCAAACGGGACAGAAGATATTTCGAAGAATTTTTCTCTCAAAACGACCAAGGATTTGAGCAGGACTGGGATGATAAGGGTCTTATGTAGGATCTCCTTAGTAGGTCGAGTGAGAGCTTTACTACTGAATTGCCTTCATAGATCTAAGCCCGAAGAAACAGCGGTTGGCAAGAGTAAATGTTGTTGTCTGAGCTAATAGCGGAGCCGGGATAGGCAAAGTCCATAGTACTACCTCAAAGTTAGATCTTTGAATAGTGACTTCTGTCCAATTCTTCGTTGGTCTTACCACTTTTACTGCTAAACCCGTTTTACCGCTTTATTCTCTTTACTAGCATACGTGACTATGACAGCACGCTAAGTCCGTAGTCAATTTCAGTTTTTCATCCTCATTTTGTCCGGTCCATCCCATCGTATTTCCTGGATGGCAGTAATATCTACTTTGTCGCATCTTAGTGCTTCCGCTAGTTGTTCGCCTGCACCTCTCCTGTTTAATTTTCTCACATTCCAGGTGCAGATACGAATGTCGTTGTCCTTTTTTCGTTAAATAGGGTCGCCAACAGTAAAAACAGTCCTCTCCGAGGCTATTGGTTGCTTAGCCTCGTGGGTCTTTTCTATGGGTGGGTAGTTAACCCGGACCCACAACCCCCAACCTGAAGAGCCAGTTCCAATTTATTAGATACCCCTAGGACACGGGCCATCAGTTTCCACTACGAGTTTGAACGTTACAATTGGCCTATCGGTTCATCCGTCACCATCTCTGTTCAAGGGGCCTGACTTACCCTTTTGTCCCAATATGTCGAAGCAGCTCATCTAGGTTCGCCTAAGGACAGCAGGCCGGATAGTCTGACCAGGCTGTGGCTGTTTTTTCGTCTTCTTGTCAACACTCGCACTTATATGTTTAGTAAGTCAAACGCGGTTGTATGAGACCAGTATCCGATGGTTACCACTTGAAGGTACCCGCTAATCTCTGATTTCTGCCACTGCTTCGTCTGTATCTCGTAAATAAGTTTCCCACTGTCGAAGTGTGTATATTTGGGCGAATGTGGATCTTGCTGTAACGTAATCGAGGCGCCACATTTGTTGACGAATTGTCTCAGTCATTGCCGCTAAAATTGGCAGGTTGTCCACCCTACAGGCCATCAAAGCTTTAAACCTGAAATCAAAATCACTACAAAATCCCGCGAATCCGGGCTGTGGATCGAAATTACCACTCTCAACCATTACTTTCTGATGCAACACGATCATATTTCAAATATCCCAGTGATCAGCAGCAACACTCCCAATCAAGTGTCAAAGAAATGCAAGTAATGCCAAAAGACCACCGAGTCTCATAATTTACATTCACCAGCTAACCAGCCGCTGACACAAAGGAATGCTAAATGTGCTGCCCGCAATGTTGCCCAAAGACATTAGACCGCAACATCTGGAGCTGTTCAAGGAAATAACAAACATACAGACAACCACTGGTGTACATGTAAAAGTTGACTTTAATCTACGATATCAGTTTGACAGAATGTTACGCGTTGCTGGCTAGCTAACTAATTAAGTAAATTTAAGAGAGTACGCGTAATCGAATAAAGGAGGAATTTCTCGTTGAATCGTGTAAAATTATATAAAAACAGCCGAATGAGGGGCGGAGGTTGGTTCACTAGTTGGACGTGCGTCCGTGCGTTCTTTCTTGTGGTGGAAATCTACTCTTTCTTGTGTTCGTTCGTGATGTGGAGACATTTGATGCATCCACCTTAGGGCGTAATTCTCTTGGGATCACGTGGGAACATTGATGTTTTCCGAATGTTGTCGAGTCCCAGATACAGCATGACAACACGCTCCATGCCAATGCCACCGCCAGCGTGTGGTGGACAACCGAACCGGAACGACTCGATGTAGGCTGCAATTTTTGATGTATCTAGGGAAATAAACAGGTGAGAGCTGATGACGGCGGAATCATTGGAATTCGAAGAACTTACCAATTCCGTGATGTAGTGCCCTCTCGGTCAAGTAGTCGGGATCGTGAACACGTTGAGCTCCGGATAGGATCTCCTCGCCACGCATAAACATGTCGTATGAATTGGAATATTTAGGATCGATGGGATCTGGCATTGTGTAGAAGGGGCGAATTGACAGTGGGAACTTGTCCAACATGTAAAAATCAGTGTCGTATTTGGCCTTGACAAGGCGACCAAGGAGTTTCTCGTTCGGCGTTGACAGATCTTCTTCGTCACCGGTCTCAACACCGGCTTCCCTCAGCATGGCGACGCCCTCTGAGAACTGCAAGATTAGTGGTGGCTCGAGGAATTTAAATGGTTCCACTCGGTATTGCTGACCGACTGCTTGAATTTCGCGATCAAATTGGTCACGCAGTCCTTTGAATATCGATGTGAAGGTGTCACCGATTGTGTGCAACACTTCATGGTAGTGGTATTTGAAGGCCATTTCCAAATCCAAACCGACGAATTCCGTCAAATGCCTGTGCGTGTTTGAATCCTCCGCACGGAATACGGCGCCAACGGTGAAGACTTTGTCGAAATCGGCAGCAATTGCCATTTGCTTGTACAACTGGGGGGATTGGGCCAAGTATGCAGAGTCTGTAATAAAAGAAAAAAAGGAAATGTGAGATTTTGATGGTGTGAAGGTTGGTTTAATGGCAGGTAATGGGGAATTTATCGTTTCAATGTTACGTTGGATCCGAAGACGATACAAGAGAGGAAAGTTCTTGTCCGTTTAAATTGCCAAACAAGTTGAGAAGGGCAGGTAAAGAAAACAAAAAAAATGCCCATGGGAGGCTTTTATGCGTCTACTGCAAAGATCTTAAGCTATGGGATTGCAGGTTCAAGCCTGGACACTGAGTTAGTTAGTTAGTGCCTAATACCAAAAATATCAGAGTCTACCCTCGTTCTACAACACCCAACCATCAGAACTTGGCGTTGGCAGATCTTAACAAGGCGACCAAGGAGTTTCTCGTTTGGTGTTGACAGATCTTATTTAAGGTCTTATCCAACGTACTGTGTGAACGTCTTAGGACATTGTGCAACACATTCATCGGCTTCCGGTCAGGCAGATTGACCAAATGTTCACAACATGACAAACCCTGGAAAAGACCAACGAATTTCAACTCCAGCCACATCTTTTTACCGACCGACTTCAAGGCCGTGTATGAACGCATCTATCTACTAAACCATTGAAACTGATACAGGCCATCAAGAAGCCGACATTAACCCATGGTGCTCGGCATACCCCTCCAATAACATGTCCAAACATTTTGCTAAAGGCATGCAGTAAGATAGGCGACAACAAGGTACCCGGGGCGGACGAATAAGGCTTAAAAAAAAACAAACATCTTCAAGGCAACAATGCAGAAGTGCCTCGAAGAAGGAACCTTTTAGCTGTTAAAAGAGAAGAAGCCCACAGGAGAACAAACGTCCTATCGGCCAAAATGTATACTGGACACCTTAGGAAAGATACTCGAGAAAATAATAAAGAACGGAGCCCTCTTATACCACCAAGTTGGCTTCAGAAAAGAGCGATCTACTGTAGATGCCATAGGAGTGGTAGTCGATATCGCAGAAAGGGCCACCGAAAGAGAAAGATGGCTACACGGCACAATGGAGTACTGTATAGCAGTAACGCTGGATGTTTAAAACGCCTTTAACTCTGCGAACTGGTTGTCCATTAGAAGATCACTTTCCAGGATGGACACGCCGTACTACCTGCTGCGGTTAGTGACGAACTAATGTAACAACAGGCGGCTGAGGTACTATACCGATTAATGGTTAAAATATTACAAAGTCACTGCGTGAGTCCCTCAGGGATAAGTCTTAGGACCGCTATTGTGGAACATAATGTGCGACGGAGTTCTACGATTAACCCTCCATGGGGGAGTAACAATCATTGGATTTTTACCGATGATATTGCCGTCGTGACAGTAGCCGATCGGTGCAGAAGAATTAGCAAAAAAACGAAGCAATTTCCCGTGGAAGTAGAATTAGCTGAACATAAATCTAAAGCCGTCCTTACAACCCGTACGAAAACTGTCGCTGGTAAAAAATCATAAAAAAGCGGTCAAATATCTGGAGAAATGCTGGAAGACAAAATGCAGTTCAAACAGCATGAAGATTATTTGTCTCAAAAAGGAGCTTTTTCGCGCATATTGGACCTGAACCTGAATACGCCAGTAGGAGTCTTCTTGCCAGAGTCATCACGTCAGTTCTTTTTTTATGACGACCCGACCTGGACCCATGCATTAAAAACGAAAGTGACCAAAAGGAGACTATCGACTCTGGGTGCTACAATCTATCCGCGGCTTTCGAACTATTTCTGACGAGGAAAACTTTGTCATAGCAAGCGTTATCCCTATCGACATCCTGGCAGACGAGATTTGCAAAATATGCAATATGAGCCAAAACGATGCCAGTGACATCAAGGGAATCAAACTGGAAGAGAAGGCAGCGTCAGCAGCTAGGTGGCAAGCTCGTTGGGCTAATACAACGAAAGCCCGATGGATAGACAAACTGATACCGACAATGCAAGATTGGATAAGTCGAGAGCAGGGAGACTGCAACTATCGCAAAAATCTTCGTCGATTTGCATACGATACCTCACCATTCTGTCCAGATTTTCCAGATAAATACGACGCTGTAGAGCACGCAGTTTTTTATTGCACACGTTTCACGGCATAGAGAATTACACTGCCCAATCCGTCGATACTTCTCGACCATGTGTCGGTGTAGGAAGTAATACCCCCAACGGACAGGGGAAATGGTCGAAGTCTGTGTGACATATATTATTCAGGCCTATTGCGAAGGGAACAGTATTCCTGGAAAATGTATTCGCATGGCTGACGCTTCTACGTCGGGCCCAGGTATATGAGTCGTGTGTGTCAATATCACGTAATACTGGCATCTGAGGAATATTCCCCACCTCACTGGCGCAACTAAAAAAAACGTGGGTTGCCTAGCACTGGAAGCCATGCGATGCAACGTTCAGTTTGAAAGAGTACAACAGGAGGTAAAACGGAAGACACTTTCTTCAACAAATCCGTCCAGTTACTGGGGTACGCAGGCGACGTCTTTGGTAGCTCCCTTCGCAACGGCACGATGGCAGGAGCATTTTCGACAATTGATGAAGAGACGAAACGCAGGAAAGCAAAGCCAACATGATGAACTTTCGCGAAGAAGATGAAGGGAGGAGATGATACAACTGCAAGCTGTATGCGCTTTCCATGATGTGGAAAGATAAAAATGGGTCGACCACAGAAGCTCTGGGACATTTAACGAGCGAAGAATAATGATTCAGACAAGAGAATGTCTGAATCCCAACGACAAGGAAGACCGGTTAAGAGCCAAGCGATTGAGGATCCCAGAGCCCTTTAACTGATGAATGCAAGAAACGCGTCTACGTTGGATGGTTGCCTTGTCTCTTTGGAACAGGTCTGTAGAAACCAAACCATGGAGTAACTTTAACTCAAGTGGCGCTACAGTCCGAAAAGATACCAGGGCTTCAACCAACATACCATCAAGTTGCTTGATGTCGCACTGACAGACTTTCCATAGCAAATCAAATCGAATACCTGCCCAATTTGTTCGGCAAATAATTGTCATCGGCATAAGGTCAAGAGAAGCAATACGCCCAAGCGTATTGTTATTTTGTTAAGGGTAATACCGCCTTATCAGCTGCACCCAATTATATTTCCATTATTTCAGCACTTGCTCTTATCAAAGCTGATTACCTCGTCAATTGCGACTTACCTTTGAAATAGCTAACAGTAAACACGTTAGCACCGCCTTCACTGGCTGCGGAAATGATTTTCGGCGTGTGAATCTCCACGAAACCTGCAAAGAATCGTAGAGACATGTCAATAACTCAGAAGATATACAGATAGTCCTCTGGCATACCTTTGTCAGTGAGAATATCACGGAAGAGTTTACAAACTCCAGCCTCCAGTCGGAAGATGGCCTGATTTGCCGGTGTCCTCAGATCCAAAACACGATTGTCCAATCGTGTGTCCTGATTTACACGAATGTTAAGTGCTTCAGGATCCTGAAACAGTAGCAAGTGAGTTTACATGTTAACACAAAACTCCATTCGAATACCTACATCGCTCTTCTCGGGGCGGGAAGCATCTTCAATTTGCAAGGGCAACTGAGCTTTCGCTTGTGACACTACATAGATCTCACTGATGAGCAATTCGAGATCCTGTTGCGTGCATGACTCCACCTTGATAGCAACCGACACTACATTGGCCGCAACATCAACTATGCTTTCCTTGTTGATGCTGAAAGAATGCGTTTAATACATTTCTATGGTCTGCCTGGTAGATTTCAAAACTCACTTTCCGGCAAACTTGATCATCTGCTTGGAAACCTTTTCATTCACAGATATGACCGCCTGAACAGTGCTGCTTTGCTGACGTATAACAACAAAACACTGCTTGCCCTTGCCTCTTGATGTGTGAACACGTCCTCTTACCCACACAGTACCCTTGCCAACGTAATTCTGCAACTCGTGCACCATCACGAATACTCGTTCTTCCTTCTTGTCTGCGGACTGGATCATACCGGATGAGCCATATTTTCCCACAGAACAATCTTCTGACGATTCAGCAACATCGACGTTCTCCTTGCCTGATGCTGCCTTGTGTTCGGCTTTCTACATTCAAAAATTCACATTACCTCTGGCAAATAGATTTCAAATGCCACGTGTCTCACCTTTGCAGCTTTCAGTGCCTCCTTGGCCTGCTTCTTTGCCGCCTTCTTGGACTGCTGTTCCTCAGCACTTGCGCCGTTGTCAACATCTTTTTCCGCTCCCATGGTTAGGCAAGTTTTTCTATCAAATAAAAAAAAAGAAACAACGTTCCTTGGTGATTCTCTGTGGTTTCTTGTTGATAAGACTTAAGATAACCAACAAAATGTCATTTAAACTTTTGGCCCTCCTCTCACCAATGTCCACTGATAACACACGACAATTGAAACCCCGATTTGGCGAAAATTTAAACAAATAGGCGTCCAATTACATCATAGAATGTTTAATTACGTCACAAAGTGTAGTTTGTATTTAAATAAATGATGATGAATGGGTTGCCAAATAAACTTGGAATCCACTATCCATGAAGGTGTATTTTGCGTGTGCAGATGGTAGGTTTGACAAATCCGAGAATACCCATGCTGTGGATGATTCATAACCCCTGCAGCCAGAGTGACCGGAAAACCAGTTTAACATGAAACTTACCAACAATTATGAGTTGTTGAGTCTATGAAGAGGAAATTTGAAGATCCGCACTGATGGCTTGTTATAGTTTATACAAGTTTTGGGTAAACTCCGAGATTTAAAACAAATGCCGCCTACGATTGGGACTACACGTTGACCGACGTTGCACTCAGCAGCAGCACATATTTTTGTATGAAGCAAATCGAAATGACATGGCAGATGGAATTTCGTGTGACATTTCACGTGCAATCCAATTGGCAGTGTTCGGAGATGCTGATGTCTGAATTGGTTTTAAAAAGTAGTGTGTCGGCAAGGTAGGGTAGTAATTAGCAATACGGAATGCTCATGATGATTTTTGCAGTCATTAGAAATTATGTTTAGCTTCCTTCCTTCTGAGAAAATTTCTTCTTCTTCCTAACAATCCAAACAAAGGCGGCTTCAAAGCTACAAGCTCGTGGCTCGCTCCTTCCTGGGCAACCAAAGTTGCCACGTGCTCACTGAAAAGAGCAAGGACATTAAATCCAAGCGCCAAAGAACGTTGAAGTAAACCATTTCGGTGTCCAAACGAGTCAAAGTGATTAATACATCAAGGTCCTTCAGAGAGAACCCGGGGCCGCCACTCTGTTGCCGCGATGCTGGCTGGCATCAGGGTCACATTAAGCTAATTGCTTGGGCGGATCAGTTGATCTCCATCGCATTGCAACAGCCAGAATCGTTCAATGTGAATGAAAAAATCCATACAATCGCCTCCAGCAACCCCACTCTTCTGACACACAATTGGAAAGTTGCCCGCAGATGGACCAAGTGAAGGGACTTTATAGATGTGCACTCATTGTGATCAAAAAAAGAATGTAACAGTAAATCGGGGTCTTCTTTATTCATTACTGGTTTTTATGAATATTTCCACACCCCCGCCTCTTGCTCCTTTTCGACCGTTGGCCAACTGATTTGGTATGGACTATATAACATTATGCCTCTAAACACTGTATAACCTAAACGCGTCTAATGGTTGAATAGAGCCTGTATAAGGGTGTTCTATTTATTATCTCTTTTTGGCAGGCACAAAAAAGCGCCATTGGAATTAAGTCAGTGAACGTACATGACCCTAACGAAAATCAGTTTGATATGGATTACCGGTGGATTTTCTGTGCAATCTTCCCTTCTCTCTTTGGCTCACATGAAATCTACCTGTTTCGTTGGAGATGACTTTCGTTCCAATGAAGGAGTACTAACAATGTACCATTTGTTTCATGTTTGGGGTCAAAATTCATCTGACAAATCACAAATTGAAATGTCTTATGCTGAATGCTGTGCAGCCAGCAAGATGACCGGGCAGCCTTTTTTGTGGCTCATGTCATAACATGCAGCTTTCAAAATTGTTTTACTGTGGTGTTTGGTGATCTTTATTTGAGCATTTAACACACTCGTGGGATATGTCTTTAATTTATGTTTTTAAATCTTAGCACGTCTTGTGGTTCGTAATAGGGGCATGTGTGAGTTATTTCCCCACGAAGTAAAAGTTTTTGTTGAGCTGGGAAAAGTCTCTTCCACTTTCTTTCATTTTTTATACTTTTGTTTTGTTTTGGAGTTTATTCGTATATTTTTGAAGTGAAACTTCTTGAGTTTGGTCCAAACTCACATGAAACGAAATTTTAACACGAAAAGTCAATTGTATGAGGAAGGCTAGCGTGGTGGGCTGTTGTCCCACCAACAAGCAAAAGAGAGCGAAAGCAGAATCATGAGAGTGGACTCTGCAGTAAATCCAAAGCATGCAAATCTGAAAATTTAATTTGTAGGGGGTCAAGCACGGATGGTACAAATGAGCGACAAACAACAACATGCGAAAACTTGTATGTATGAGCTCATCAGAAAATGGAATGGTTAGGGCTGCACGCGCGGACAGAACTAATGTGCGATAAATATAAACATGCGAAAATTTGTTTCAGGAAAAAGAGCGAGAGCGGATACGGATTTTACGGCCTAAAGCTTAGTACGCAGCTCGCGCTAAATTTTATCTCCCATACAAAAATCTCTACAGAGATAAAATTTAGCGAGCAAATTAATCAGTGCAGTACGCAGCTCGCGAGATAAATTCTTAACTTCATATAGATGGGACACACAAAATGTAGGTAGGGTATAACAATATTATCTGTTATACGAAAAGTGTTATACTCGGCGGAAGACAGGTCTCCACTTATTTATATTAATGTGCGAGGCATTTAAATCGGCGAAATTTTAATAAAAACAAAATGGAAGAAAATGAACAATAATATTTGATGGAAGAATTTTTCAGGAAGACGACATCTTTATTAACAAAGAAAATAATAATATTACTGACATCTGCGAATGTATGACATTTCCCTGACTCATCTATATGCTGTGTACGAATTTAGCGAGCATTTATCTTTGGATTGGAGAAAACAAGTGGAGAGTAGCAAAGATAAAATTTAGCGCGAGCTGCGTACTAAGCTTAAGCATGTGGGTGTGTTTTTTTGATCTCTCCCTCTTAAAGCTTAGTACGCAGCTCGCGATAAATTTTATCTTTGCTAATCTCCACTTGTTTTCTCCAATCCAAAGATAAATGATCGCTAAATTAAATTCGTACACAGCATATAGATGAGCCAGGGAAATGTCCTACATTCGCAGATGTCAGTAATATTATTATTTTCTTTGTTAATAAAGATGTCGTCTTCCTCGAGAAATTCTTCCATCAAAAATTCGTCTTTATTTTCTTCCATTTTATTTTTATTTTTCATTAAAATTTCGCCGATTTAAATGCCTCGCACATTAATTTCGCGAGATAAATAAGTGGAGACCTGTCTTCCGCCGAGTATAACACTTTTCGTATAACACATAATATTGTTATACCCTACTTACATGGGACACACAACCATCTTTATGAAGTTAAGAATTTATCTCGCGAGCTGCGTACTGCACTGATAAATTTGCTCGCTAAATTTTATCTCTGTAAAGATTTTTGTGTGGGGGATAAGATTTAGCGCGATCTGCGTACTGGGCTTTATTCTACACATATTTTGTCTGTTATTTGCGAGGAGAGAAAAATGGCTACGTCTGCTTGCTTTCCTTGAACTAATTCTACGTCGTTTCATTTATTTACAGTCACTTGAAGTGATGAGGAAGGAACTCTGTTATTTGAGAAACGTCGATGCATGAACCATATTTAAGACCTGCCCAGAATGCTTGCATCGATGTCAAAAGTGAGATACATTTCTTGCCCTCTATTCAGCTTCAAGCTACAGATTCACGAAGATACACATTGTGTAAGCGCTTACGGGTTGCCTTGCTTTTAATTTTTTACTAAGCTACAAGCATCAGCAACAGATACGCATTCTGGGTGGCCCTTTAGTTTCACTTCAACCTCGTAGCACTCTACGGTATCTCTTTTTTTTATCCGGAAAAAAGTCATATACAATTCAATGATGCCAAATATCTTAGAATTCATTTTTAATCTCTTGTGTTATGCCTGAAACACAAGTTCAGTGGTCCTGCATGCAGTGCGGCACGGAGTGCAGCAAGCAAAACACACGTGCATAAATTTTATGTTTGACATACATGCAGTGCAGTGGCTCCTGTCATTACATTCAGCTTACTGTGGTGGTGTTTGGTGATATATAATTGCCTCAAAGTGCTTCATTATACGAAACAAGCTGGCCCGTCAAACGTTGTTTTGATTTACAAAATGGTACAACTTCTTTATCAGTACATTAATAATTGACTATTTGATTTTAGTTAATTCATTTTTCTTTTTCAATTTTTCTTTTTTGCTAAACCTTCGCGGAGCAATTACGAACAAATCCGCAGAAGGAAGTATCCAATTTGGTCCAGTCGTTTTCGAGTTTTAAGCATCCGAACAAACCAAGATCCATTTTTATATATATAGAAGATAAATAAAAAAATATGCATATGGTAGGAACTTGGGTTTCAGTTGGTTGAAGCATTCATTCCAAATACACATTGAAAAAAGCAATCTCATCTACATCTTTGATACTTTATACTGGATTTACTTTATGCCTTAGGTCATAATAAGATTGAATAGGTGTTCGTTCAGTAATTGCTTCCTTCATCAAGCCATTCCAATTGGAAAATATTTTCATGCATATACATTTGTTTTGTTATGGTATTATATGTTTTTTTTTTATGCGGATTAAACGTCATAATTCAATGATGCCAAATATCTTAATATTACGTTTTTTTTCTTTTGTGTTGTGGTGCCATGGAATTTTTGCAGTGGATTTAGAAATAGAGACAACTTGCAGTACTGCAACGTTTGCAGATTTTACATGTCTTAGCTCCCATTGAATCTATCTTTTCTGCAAGGAGAATTCTGCACATGTGTTTCTGGCATTATGGTGGCCTTGACTTTTCCAGTTGATTTGAAAATAGAGGCAACTTGCAAAACTGCCAGGATGCTTCTGCACATGTGTGTTTCAGGCTTAACGCCACCTTTAATTATTATGCGTACTCATCTTACGTATCCCTCAGAGATTTTCTTTAGCTGTCTCAGCTGATAAGGAACATAATTACTATTCGTTCGTCTGCAAAAAAAAAACAGTTTGATATTTAATAAACAATATACACATTGTTCATGTTAAACCCTTATAATGTGGATATCTTTAATAATCGATAACATTGTACATAGTTTTAAGTAATTATGTCAGATGTCGCCTCATGCTTACACTTTAATTCATGTTCTTACTTACCTACTTCCTTTTTCTCCTGACAAAACTCCTTCTCTTTTTTTAATCACCCTCAACGAGGTTAGACATCGAGCTCACTGCCAATAAAGATTAGAATAGAAACTTATATCTTTTTTTATTCTAACTCCTCAACGAGGAAATTTTCCAGCCAGCGCCTACCCAAGGGTCTACCTTAAAGCACCCGTACACACATTATAACCTCATCTTATTAAAATGTAAAAATAACAAGAACGCTCTGATTGTTGTCAATAATTTAAATGTTTATTCTATATACGAAAATTGAAAAAATAACCTCATCGAATCAAAAGCGTTGTCATCGTCACCCTGCATTCGCCACACTGCATTACCAGCAAAATATTCTAGAAACCATCACCGAAACCGAAAGTCCGAAACCCTAATTACGAATACACAACTTCGAACTTTCCAACTGCATAAATTCGTCATACCCAGCTGTCATTCGATCGCAGTGCTTTACAAGAAATTGAGTGATATTTTCATTCTGCAAAAGAAAATTCATCAAGAAACAAAAAAAAAGAAGGAAAGTCATTTCCAAGTGGCAAGCTCTCTACACCGTAAACATTGTGAAATCCAAAAGAACATCAAATTAAATTTACATTCCTCTCCAAGGTAAGCAAACTCATCCCTAAACGGTTGTGTTTTCTAGTGTTTCCTATCGATTTTGTATTTCGCTTAATTACACCAACGCAATTGTTTTTTTTTTTTAACCCGAATCAAAATATCGGTTGTTCCTACATAGCTACTCTGAGAATTGGAAAAGCAATGACTCATGTAGGGGATTTCATTTTTTCATCACTGGCTCGTATTTTCACAACACAAATTCATCACAAGAAGAAGTCCGATAAGTGTTGCAGAGAGAAAATCCACAGCAAGTGGTTTGTTTCACAATTTCAAAGTGTGTTTCATATCGAATAAGAAAACAAAAACACTTTTGTTTGTTTATGTATGACGTGAATGCAAGATTTTGATTGATTTACATTCTAAAAATTAGACAAAAACTAAAAAACGGTTTTGTAACCGTGATGGCTTATCTTTAGCTTTGGATATCTTATCTCGTTTGTAGTTTAATCAACTTGAAAGTGTACCAACATTTGACTAACTTTACTGATTGTAGATTTTCTTTATTTCCTTTTGCAGGTACTGATCGATTACCAATCGTTTGAACACATTATTATGGGTAAGTTATTGATCGTGACAGTCCATCTAAATGGAGGAATTTGTTATCTTCTACTTCACAGTGATTATTGTCAAAATTCTATCTGTCTGTCGTCCAGAAATTTGATTTGGGAAAGGAATTGGGTTTATCCTTACCACACTCTCGCACACACACAAAATGTCCTGGCAAGGTGGCGCACCGCCCTACTATCAAGGTTATAGTCCAAGCGTATATTTCTTAGTTTAAGGCAGCACAATCATTTTTTTTTGTAGTCACTAACAGTTAGAATGCATTCCCACATCCTGTTGCATGTCATTAACATTGGTAGAGAACACCACTCTAGATTGGGATTATTTTTTTTATTTTTTTTTATATATCAACAGACATGACTACTGAAAACTCTTTAGACGAGATTTAGGTAGCGCATCTGTATCTGTGAATCACGTTCAAGTGTAAATACCCAGTTTTGACGTAGATTTGTTTTGTTTTCGCGATTTTTGTTTTACTAGACTACTAATACCAATTTATGTGTGTGTGTGGACGAATTTGTTTGCTGCTTTGCAGGGGAGGGTTGGGAATTTATTGAATTTAATTAGCAGAGTTCAGTAGGATGGTGTTGAAGCAGTTGTCGAACGAGTTATTGCATTACTTAACAACAATTTGGAAACACCTCTGTATGTCAATTTCGTTTCTTTAAATTTATGTACATGTACGCACGAAGCGATACTATAATGAGATTCCAAATGTTTTGTTTGTGTTCGTGGTCAATTTAAAGCCCGGTCCTTAGTTAATTGTCTCTAGTTGCGCACATCAAGTTAGTTGAGGTCGGTTTCTACTTGTGCGCTCCTCTTAAGGCGAGGTATCCCCTACTGCGTCCGACGTCTGGCTGTGAATCGAAGAATCAATCGGGAGTATTGGTGTCCAATCCCTCTACATGTCCTAGAAATCTTAAGCAACCAATGTGGAGTTTTTTTTAATATGGATATGTCGCTGTATAGCTCGTGGTTGAAACTTTGTCTCCATGGCCCATCGACGCAAATGGGAGCGAAGATCGTTCTCTCAAATCGACGAAAGATTTCCTTATCCTTATCTACCGTATCAAAAGGCCCATGTTTTAGCTCCGTAGAGCAGGACTGTGATGATCAGGGTTTTGTACCTATTTACTACTAAAATGCCCTTAACAGCGGTTGGCAAGACAAATTCTTCGTTTAATTTCTGACGAGGTGTTTTTGTCAGAGTTAATAGCGGAGCCGAGGTAGAAAAAGTCCCGTATTGCCTCAAAGTTATATCTGTCAATGGTTACGTTCTGTTTCAATGCGTTGTGTGTCATTTCGTGTTGACAGCAAATACTTGGTCTTGCCTTTATTTGCTTCCAAACCCATTTTATACATACTAGCAAACGTCGCTATGACATCACGTTGAGTCCGACCAATATCGTCGGCGTATGGTAGTAGTTGCACCAATTTTTGGAAGATTGTGCATCTGGTATTGGCTCGAGAGTTTTGCACAATCATGTTATAGAATTCACAAGACAGTGCATCGCCTTGCTTAAATCCTTTTATTTTGTATCGAAAGTCGTTTCCGACCCTGATGGCAGCGATAATTCTCCATCGTCATCCTGTACAGGCGGCCGCGTTTGAGAGGTACATGAAAACTAGACATCACTCTGTACAGTTTGTCTCTAGAAATGCTGTCCTATGTGGGTTTGAAATCGATGAATAGTTGGTGGGTATCGATTTGGACTCGTTGGGTTTTTTCTTTAGAATCTGCCGAAGTGTGAAAATTTGATCGATTGTGGACTTTCCTGGCCTAAAACCACACTGATAAGGGACGATCAGGTTGTTGGTAAACGGTTTCAAGCGTTCACATATTACGGCAGATAGGATCTTGTAAGCGATGTTGAGTAGACTTATGCCTCTGTAGTTGGTGAAGTTCAGAGGGTCTCATTTTTTGTGGATCGGGCAAACGATGCTGAGGTTCCATTCTTCAGACATGCTATCATCCAACCAGATTTGGCATATGATTTGGTGGATTCTACTTACCAAGTCATCTCCGCCAGCTTTATAAAGCTCAGCGGGTTTCCGGCGGCCTTATTAAGATTTAGTTTAGATATTGCTATCCTCGCTTCACTTATGTAGGGTGGTTGGCATTTTCGCTGTCGTTGCCAATATTAAATGGTTCGTTCTGCCTGACAGCGGAATGTTGTTCGTCATCGCCGTTTAACAATCTGCAGAAGTGGTTCTTCCATATCCTCGACTGTGTCTCAACTACGATATTTCCTTGTTCCTCGACAGGATTGTGTTCGAGCCTTGTATCCCTGCCTTTGAAGTTTTTTTTTTTTTGGTAAAACTTGTGAACATCATTCCTGGAATGACACCTCTCTCTTTATCCTGGATCGCGCACTTTTCTTGCTCTTTTTTCTTGTTTCTGAAAAGACGGTGTTCTTCCCCTTCTTCTTTGCCTATAGAGCTCTAGTCTTCACCTGCAGCTTAGCCTTGTAGACCTCGTTCTTGGCTGCAAGTAGCTGTCGGCATTCCTCATCAAACCAGGGATTTCATGCTGGTTGGCGCGAGAAACCTATCACATCAGTTGCGGCTGATCTAATGGCTTGTTTGCATCGTTGCCATTGTTGTTCCGAATCGTTTTTAGCCTCTGAATGTTCAGAAATTTAAAATACTGGATGCGTGCCTCTTGTCTATCCTTATAAGTGGCATTTCGTTCCACAGCAAACTCAATTAGCCTAAGTCAGTTGCCATACGTGTTGTCGTGTAGGCCGTGTTTTCCGACAATACTGCTAGAGATACCCACTTTTTCTACCTTTGCGTTAAAATCTCTTTGGCAGTCGCTCATAAGTTTTGTCCACGAGCTAGTAGAAGCAATATCATCTTTTTCCTAACATAAGGCTAATGTCTTGAAAACATAAAATGCTTGGCTAAGTCTAGCACAAATCCACATCCGAATAGTCGTGGTTTCTGCTCACCATAACATGGTCCGTAGTAGATGTCACAGTTTTTAATCCTCTTTTTGCCGGGCACATTCCATCGTATTTCTTGGATGGGAGTAATGTCTGACACTTCTTAGTCGACAAACGGCGATCAGTTCATTCCACGGTTCTCATCCAATAGTCCGTAAGTCCTAATGTGCCGGTTGCAACAAAAATGTGTATTTCGTATCCTAAAGGGGGCGAAGCATGGAAAATCTTACATCTGCCTCATATGCTTCTCGAATCGTCTGCATAATCAGTCCTCAGAGTATTAACGAAAAGTACCATGCGTCCACAAAATAGCCAACACAATCTTGTGGAGACTAATGCCTCTACAAATTGCGTAGGTTTGATGATAGGCATCATAATGCTAAGCTGAAAGACTGAACGCATACCTTACACTGCTCATATCTAATGTTAAACACCCATATATTGAAATAAACCGAAATGAGACAAAAACCGCGTTCAGTTACCTAAATTAAACTCAATCCCTCAAATTAGATCACTCAACAAAACAAGAAGCATTTGAGCCAGCCACAACGACAAGCAACGAATCGCGTTTTTAATATTAACCAGCAGAAACTGAATATTTTTTTTTTTTTTACCTGTGTCGTAGCGAGCTTAATACAAGCAGCATCTACGATTTGCCACAGCATATAATATGCATCCACAGGCTCATCATTTAGTGCATTTGTTAGTGGGACATAACAGAACATAGAAGTTATTAAGTTTGACAACACTAACAAAATCAGTAAACGATGAAATTACAATTTAGCTATACAACAATTTTACATACACTTATTACGACTCTAGCATACAATTTCGCAGAGTATTTTTTAAACTACATTTACTAACATGTAGTTCAACTACATCGTTATTTTTATTGTATACCCTACTCATACCACTAATGGCCTCATACATACCATAGTTCTGTTTATGATTAGGTATATGTAATATACACAGCTGGTCAAAAAAATAGGTGTGCGATCATATTTTTAAAAAAAATCATTTTTTTGTCATATTTTCAATTGATTTATTGTTTTTACAATTTATTTATAAAATGTACATTAAATTAGAAATATTGACAGTAGTTGTCTATTTTTTTTCGATGTATTTAATAAAACAAAAAACAAAAACTTTTGGGGTTGTGTTTTCCGGTTGGACAAAATAATAGGTGTGTTCCTAAAAAGATCATTAATTAAAGGTTTTAATATTTTTTATTGTTTTTTTTTTTAACTTACTCTAATAACCTGAGTATCCTCCATTATTCTGCAAAACTTTTTGAAGTCGATGTGGCATTGATCCGACCAGTTTCTGGCATGTTTCGGGAGGGATGGAATACCATTCATTTTGGACTGCTTCCCACAGTTGATTAGCATTTGTGAAGAACTGACCTTTTAATTTTCTCTTCAGTTCATCCCACAAGTTCTCAATGGGATTGAGATCTGGAGATTGACTTGGCCATGGAATTACCGATATGTTTTGATCCCGAAACCAATCTTTCACAATACCGGCCGTGTGTTTGGGATCGTTATCCTGTTGGAAATGCCATCGGAGGGGCATGTTTTCCTCGGAAAATGGAAGCATGACATTTTCCAAGATGTCCCTATATCCATACTTTGTCATGATGTTACTGATACGAAATATAGGACCGACACCATACCAGGAAAAACAGCCCCATACCATTATATTTCCTGCACCATGTTTAACTGTCTTCAATGTATAGCGAGGATGGTATTCTTTTCCTTTTGGTCGCCTTACGTTACGACCACAATCCGAGGAGAACAAATTTATTTTTGTTTCGTCACTCCACAGAATATTCCTCCATTTCTTTACTCCTTCAGGGTCGTTCCAACTTCTATATCTTAAGGCAAATTCTTTTCGGGACCTTAGATTCTTAGCTCTTAGGAGTGGAACTTTTCTGGCGATTCTTCCTGGGAGATTGAAGTTCTGTAGTCTCCTCCGGATTGTTCGAGCACTTACTTCATCCCCAATTTGTGCGCCTATAGTCCGTGACGAACCAAACGGATTTGACTTCGCTAAAAATACAATTCGGTGGTCGGTAGTACCTGTGGTTTTTTTCGGCCTTCCTCTTTTCTCTAACCCCAAAATTGGCTTAAGGGCATTGGTAACAAAGTTCTGTGACCTTCCTAGGGCATCTGCTATAAACTTATAGGTTTTACCCCCACTTCTTAACCGCTGAACAAGCTCCCTTTCTTCCGCAGAGCAGTGACATTTTCGACCCATCTTAAAAAATAATTTAACATAAAAATTCAAGAAGAATTGTGAAAAAATGATCAAAAAAGAAACTCACCTTTAAAGTTAATCACTTTTATTAATATTTTTGCACCAAATCTCAAAATTTAAACAATTAAATGAATCACACCTATTTTAATGACCAACTTCTAACGCGTACAAAATGGCAATGCAACGCAAATTAATAAACTACTTAACGGTAAACTTAGTAAATGCAATAAGCTTGGCGTCATTCTAACGGAACTAAGCAATTCGTAATAAAAATGTGTTTTGTTAAAAGTCTTGTTGGCAAAACAACTGTTATTTAGCAGAAGGAACAAATCAACTAGCAACAAAACTTTTCACACCTATTTTTTTGACCAGCTGTGTATTTAATCTACGCAGGTTGTAGGAACCTCCCCGGGTATTAAAACCAATGGCACTTAAAAGATCAGGAGCATCAATTTGTCCTGATAATAATTGGTGTAAGAAAACCATGTCATTGTTAAGTCTACGTTGAGACAAAGGCAATAGTTGCAGAAGTTTAATTCGACACCTATACGGAGGCAAATTGTGTAGATCATCCCATGGAAGTCCTCTCAAAGCAAATCTTATGAATTTACGTTGGACTGATTCAATTCCAGTCGGATGAACTACATAGAAGGGTGTCCAAACTTGTGAGGCATACTTAAGGTGACCATACGTCCCGCTTTCGTCGGGACAGTCCCGCTTTCGAGCTTTGCGTCCCGATGTCCCCAAAGAACACAAAATGTCCCGCTTTGAAAAAGGCTACCCTATATGGATGCATGTTTCGAGGCTATTGTTGTTCTGGCTTCTAAATTATAAGAATACCTTCGTAAGGCTAACTATAACTTTATTAACGGTTGCTTCAAACCTTCTTCAAATAATTCAACGAAAAATGATTTCCTGTCCTTTTTCGCTATGTTTACCATGCGAAGGAGTACAACACAAGTAAAAAAATTCGAGTTCCAAGAGCTACCAAGTGAAACAGGGTGATTATTCGAAACAAGTGTTGATAAAAAATGAGCTAAAACATTTTGTGGAGGCAATTGAAAAGGAGCTAATCATGTTTGCTGGAAATTGAACATGTATCTTGGAAGGACAGTCTTATGAATATGAAGTAGAGCTCATATAATCCACAATGCAATCAAAACTGCTGCAGATTGTCTACCTTTTGATTTTGAATACCTAATTGTGAAAATTTATTAAATTTTTTACATTTATAGCATTCGTGTTAAAATACTTAAAGAATGCTGTCATGCCTCTGACATAGAATATAAGAAACTTTGGGGATACAGTAAAAGTCACCTAGCTTGCGCTGATGCCGGCGCTGGAAAGAGTATTGCAAATGTGTCATAGTTGAAAAAAAAACTATTTTCTAAGCATTATTTTGAAAGATTTTTTTAACAAACCTAGCTCAGATTTATGGTTCTTCTTCTACATTTCAACAAGCTGTGTTAAAGATCGAGAAAAAGAACGTATCTGCAACAGAGGCCGCGAATTAAAAAAAAATCAGCTTGTAAGCAATTTAATGTTTTTGGCTTCCGTTCCCACGCCACACGTAATATAATGGCGAAGTTACAGGAAACTGGTGCTATCAATTAGGGGAACGTAAAACTGCACCAGCTGAATTTTACAAGACTAGTAATTAATATTTAAAGCAACGCCACTGCTCCAGCTTTAACGCTGAAGTTGAAATTATTGATTGTGCGAACCCAACGAGAGTCCTCTCTTGGGGGGAGGTTCAAAAAGCGTTGGACTTATTAATTAATAATGAATAATAATAAATAAAATTTGTTTTAAAAAATAAAATAATAAACAAAAAAAATTATTTGTTTTGCCAAAAGATATATCTATGCAGGTGTCCCGCTTTGGGAGTAAAAAATTATGGTCACCTTAGGCATACTCCAAGTGAGGGCGAACTAGACAATTATAGAGTGAAAGAGTGACATATGGGTCAGTAAACTCTTTTGACCACCTTTTTATAAATCCTAACATGGAGTTGGATTTATTGACGATAACGTTAATGTGTTTATTAAACTCCATTTTGGGATCAAAATAAACACCAAGATCTTTAAAACTGTCTACACGACAGAGAGTGTGCCCGGACAGAGTATATTTAAAATTACATGGAGCGCGTTTTCGTGAAAATGACATATGCTGGCACTTTGTAGGGTTCAGATTCAAACCGTTTTTAAGACACCATATGTTAAAACTATTTAAATCAGTTTGTAGTGAAAGCCTTCGATAGCTCAGAATACAGAATGCATAGACGATATGAAGGAATGTACGCATTTGCAACATAAAGATATTTATTTCCGATTGTTATCTTAACACAGATTATTTCAATGTTAAGAGGGAATGGAAATACTATTTTCTCAGAGGTAAGATGACTGCGAACTGCAGTAAGAACACCTCCACCAAGCGCTTTTAGTTCATTTATATGGCGGTCACTCCTATATACTGAGAACTCATGATTAAAGTGTTCCGAGTCAAGTATACTGGCGTTAAGCCTCGTTTCTTTCAAGGAGAATATATCATGAGAAAAGGCTTGGGAATTAAGAAAAAATGTTTTAGTTTTTTTTCGGAGCCCTCTTACATTTTGGTAGTAGAGGGACAGTCGGTAGAGTTTTTTGATTCTGGGTTAACTCCGCGTTTAGCTCTACGTGGCCTAAACTCATTGAAAATAGTGTTTAAAGGCCATGAGTCAGTGTCGCATACTTTATGAAATACATTTGGAGGTACTACTATTTTAAACGATGAAACAAAACTATCCTGTTTACTAATTTTTGTACATTTAATAGAAGTACCTGTAGGGACTAGATTTTTTGAAAATAAGTGACTAATCACGTCTTCGGAGGAAGTGCTTGGTTTCAGGCGTGATATAAAGATCGATTTAGGTTTAGGTATCGATTCAATTGATGAAGTAGATGCAGTCACTGTTGGAACTACACTAGATGATGTCAATCGAGTTACCTCTTACAGATTGCTTAGCTTATCCTATATTACATTTTCAATTAATAATAATTTAAATACATTTCTTTCAAGACTTATATCTAAATTAAATTTTAATTCATTAAATAATTGCATACATCTTGAGAATGGTTCATTTGAACCATAATTATATCTGTGCAACGGAATATAAAACAATTGTTTGCCACGAATATTTCTTCTTGGAACATAAATATTTAAAAGATTAAGTAACTCGGGGCATTTAATATGGTAAGACAGTATATCATAAACAAACATTACACAATTTACAAGCCGACGATTTTGCAGTGAATTTAGGCCAATTAAAGCGCATCTTGTATGATGATGGGGCAGTAGGAGAAGTATTGGTTGTAGGCGACCCAACTGACAGATTTGGAACCAAATTATTTTTGATTTGATCCTGACTTCTGAGATTAGAGCGTTTAGCTGTCGGATGAGCCGTTGATGAGTTGGTGTCACGCTTACGCTTTCCTTTGATGGTGACAACTTTATCACTGGCTGCATGGGACGCGACAGATTGTACGGACCGAGCTTCTTCTTTGGAAGTGTTATGGTCAAATGTTTGCAAAGGCTCTGTAGACGTGGAAGCGTCGACGGTCAGACATGGTTCTGAAAATGCAGACACTGTGCATACTGCATGATTAAAATTGTCTAACCAGTCCTTAAAGCCTTTCGACAGCTTAACAATGTCAGCTTTCAAAGCCGACATATTAAAAGCAAGACTTGCACGCAATGCAGTACCAGAAAGCGCCTTCAGTTGCGTTTATTTTATCCATAAATGCGTTAGTAGATCCAACGCATTTCGCACGAAACATTTTTCCACATAGTCCATAACAGGCAAAAATAGCGTTATTGGAATTTTTTGTTTCAACGCATTTTTGAGCCCCACAATCCATTTTTATTGCAAAAATTCAATTTGAATTTATCAATTGAAAAAAAGATACAATAATATTTATGGTCGAAAAGCAACGCTTTACGTGAGGAAATTGAGAACAGAGAAAAAAAAATAAAAAAAAGAGATCTTGCCGTGATTTGAACCCACGACTTTCAAGAATGTTCTCGTCATTATTATCGCCTTAGTCATCCCATCCGTTACGAAGCGGAATGTCGAAAAATCATATCTAAGTGGTTGTGCATGTCATTACCCGAATGTACCGCACCAAATTTTTGTTTATCAGTCAGTCACCTACAGAACGCTTTTCTTTTATATATTTAGACAGAAGATTAAAAGAGTTCTCCAATATCTAGAAGGGTTTCGGGCCGCTACAGAAGCGTTATAATATCAAATTCACCTAAAAACCAAAAAAAAAAGGAAATAAATGCAATTATCTGACCATAATGAGAGCAATAAAAGCAACTCGATTACAATCAGTAAATGTGTGCCATTTATATTGCTTTCAAAATTTGTTTAGGAAATTCAATTTAATAAAAAAAGGTTAATAACACTGAGTCGTAAATTGATTAGTCACTGCTGAAGGCTTTCGCTTAAACGATTATTGGAACATTTATATGAGGCTTTAAGCGCCGGGGTCTCTAGAGTGGGTACAATCATCATCATTAAATTCAATGACCTGCTTATTAATAAGGTCGAGGGGATTGCCGTGTCTTACAAAATGATTGATTCTTTATTCTCAGCTCGTAACCTTTAGGTAGATATCCAGCTATTTATTCCTAGGCTATATTCCGGGATATATACTTCCAAGCCAGTGGTAGTACCTTGAAGCAAATATTTTCGATTTTGATTGAGAACACCAAGAAGTCTATATTTTCGAATAGGAACGTTCTGAACCGACAGATATAGCTGGCATTGATGTCTGGAAATTTTTGACTATACTCCCACCACTCAACTCAACAGATATAGCTGGCATTGATGTCTGGAAATTTTTGACTATACTCCCACCACTCAACCGGATCAAGGCCGAACTTTAATTGAGGTTCAGCAAAGTATGTTACCAGCGGAGCTTTTTTGTTTAGTGCTTGTGAAGTACAATCTTTCTAATTCAGTTGTACAATTTGTTGTTACTTCAGTATCTGTTCCTGTTTATTGAGTTTCCCCCAAAGGTGTACATTCCTGTAGCAGCTGCTTAAGTTTTTTCTGTTCCTGTTTCTTAAGTTTCCTCCAGAGGTGTATATTCCTCAAGCAGCTGCTTAAGTTTTTTTTTTCTTGGAAATTCTTTCATCCAAATCCTCATGCTCAAGCGTGAGTCAAGCAAAGATGCTACTTGATTTGCAGAAACATAAGGTTTATCACTGTACATCGAACCTCTTCCGTAAATCATTAGAAAAACTTGTTATACCCTATCCCAAAGGGGTATATTCGCTTTGATACATATGTTGTAATATAGGGGTATGTAACGCATCACTGCTGAATTCGGCCATCGCCATATAGAGCTCCTGACGATGTATGCTATCATACGCGGCTTTGAAATCGGTGTTCAGCGTGTTCACTTTCCAAGTGAATACCCTTTAGTAGCTGCGCGTAGACGTTCTGGTTCAGGTTGATATTTGACCAGATCTGTTATCAGAGGCGGTTGTCTCCCTCAACACTAGCTGTTTTTAGGTGATGTCATAACCTGGAGAGTCAGTTCTAATTTATTAGATATACCTAGGACACGCACCACAGCTGAATCAATTTTGCCGAATTCGGCCATCGCCATATAGAGCTCCTGACGATGTATGCTATCATACGCGGCTTTGAAATCGATGAATAGGGTGGTGAGTTTCGACTTGAAATTCGTTGGTCTTTTCTAGGATTTGCCTCGTTGTGAAAATTTGGTCTATTGTCGAAGAAGATCGTGCCGATTAGTGTGTTGCAGAACGGTTTTGGACGTTCACACAGTACGTTGGATAGGATCTTGTATGCGACATTATGCCTCTATAGTTCTTGCAAGACATAGAATCGCCCTTGTTGTAGATGTGGCACAGTGAGCTGATAGTCCAGTCATCGGACATGCTCTCATCCATCCAGAATTTTTTGGGGGTTTAGTGCATGCACACTTATATAGCAACACCCCAGTATTTGATGAATTCTTCTGTTTATCCATCAGAACAGGCTGCCTTGTTGTTCTTTAGTTTTTTGATGCTGGGAGGGAGCATTACCTCTTCGTTGACTGCAGGTGGACTGGTTTCTTGCCCTACCACTCTCTCAGCTGCTGGAAATGCTTCCAGCTATGTTGCCATTGTTATTTCGTTGAGCATGCGTTCCTACTTTCTAGGCAGCTGCCAGTACTTTGGCTTTTTTGAATTGACGGATGTTCTTCTGTTCGCGATACTTTGATTTCCCTGAGCTGGGAGGCTGCGTGTTCTCTTTTTTCTACGCATGATTTCCTTCACTTTCCTTCTCCGTGTTCGATACTCTTCTCGTGCGGCGCGTGTCTTACGTTGTAGCTCCTTGATATGTGTCTCTGACATCTCTGTTTGGTACTTTAAAGTAAAATCATACCACGGACATCTTCCCGGGGGTGGCTGGTAACCTATTGTGGTTTTGATACTGTATCCACTGGGTGTTGATATTGGCGGATGATGAGGGCACATTGGGGAGTCTATATCTCAGTTGTTGTTTGTAGGCTCTGGCAATCTCCGGCTCACTAAGGCGTCCAATGTGAAGTCTCCTTTTTGCACCATTCGCATCTTCTTCTCGTTGGACAGTCTCGTTCTGAATTTAACTGCGACGACAGAGTCGTCATTTGCCCATCTGAATGTGCGTACCTCCAGGATGTTGGATGCGTGCCTTGCATCAATAAGCAAATGGTCGATTTGGTATGTTTTTCGTTTGTGCATTCTTGATCTAGTCCAATTTTTTTCCTGGATAGCAGTAATGTATGCCCTGTACCGCGCGAGGACAGATTCAAGTTTCTGAGTACCACCCGGGGTGTACAGCGTGTTCACTTTCCAAGTGCATACCCATTAGTAGCTGCGCGTGGACGTTCTGGTTCAGGTTGATATTTGACCAGATCTGTTATCAGAGGCGGTTGTCTCTCCCATAACTAGCTGTTTTAAGGTAGTAAGAGAGTTACCTTGATGTCATAACCTGGAGAGTCAGTTCCAATTTATTAGATATACCTAGCACACGGGGCCATCAGTATGCATTACGGGATTGAGCGCCGCCGTTGCCCTTTCTGTTCAACTGGGACAGTAGACGCCACCGTTGATTCCATCCAGGGAGTTCTTACGCTGCCGCCTGGAATGGAATATGTGCATAAGTGTGAATACAATATCTTCAAGGACTGTTAGATGTTCAACTCCTTTCCACAACTGAAATAGTTTTCCCTGTAAAACATGTTTAATGATGACATGACTTCTACCTCAGGAATGCTATGTTAGGTCTTGTATTTGTCTACCAGCCTTCTTCAAAGATAAAATGTAAGGTTACTGACATAAATAACATCCAACCATCAGAATACAAATGGACAATTCTTGATCGTCTTTCCTTTGTTAATCAGCCGCTGAGTTGGAAATAAAACTCACCAGCCCAACAAATGCGAAGTCTTTACAAGCCGAGTATTCCTTGTCAGTTAACTAGGGAGATCCATATTCTCAAGTTTCTGATCGATGTAGATCTAGAAAAATGACGTGAGTGTCACGTCACGTTTACGACATCATTTCAAAATCCAATTATATGAAATACGGACCAAATAAAACGTGAAGTTCCATAGAAGTTCAGAATGTTTGTTGCTCCAGAATGCGGTCAAATTTTGGCGAGTACATTTTTTTTTTAAATTCTGACTTGCCTAAGCAGTAATATACACATCGACCTAAAAGTAGGTTAGTAGCGCTTCTACTTTCCTAATGTAGCTGATAATACTTTCAGCCGAAGATTTTCTCAGTTCTTCGGGACTTAAAAATTCCCTGAAGAAAGATTCCCTTCTCATAACGTAAAGGGCGGGCATTCACATATGATATGCTCGGCTGTTTCGTCTTCTTCTAGACATAGTCTGCACTCCGGTGAGTCGACTAGATGCATTTAATTTAGGTGATATCGCAGACCGTGATGACCAGTTAGATACCCTACTAAGTTTTTGATATCGTGCCTGCTAAGATTTAGTATCTTATTGGCATCTGCTTTCAAGAGCTAAATAGCTCTTTTGGCCAGTCTTAGGCATGGGATGTTTTCCCAGTATGAAAAACATTTGTTTTGTTCCCAGTTTTGTATGACCAGATTTATGGCTGATTTGGGGATTGTACAGAAGGGTTCAGGTCCAATGAAGGGGGTTTCCGAACCTTTTCTGGATAGTTCATCAGCTTTTTCGTTACCTTCAACTCCCTTATGTCCGGGGACCCACCATAGTTTGGTTTTGTTCCTGGAACTGAGTGTTTGGAGGGAATTGAAGCAGTGTAGTACTGATTTGGAGTCAATGATGTGTGAGCTGAGGGCTTTTATAGCTGCTTGACTGTCCGTGAATATATGGATGTTTGCGCCTTTAATACCTGAGTTGTGTATTAGGTTTGCGCATTCTTTTATGGCAAGGAGCTCAGCTTGGAATACACTAGGGCTTTTTCCCATAGGTATTGAGATGTTTTTATTTGGTCCATGTATGCCAGCTCCTACCCCTGAGTCCTTTTTAGAACCATCCGTATACCATTTTAGGCAGTTTGGTGGGTTATTGCTACACCATGCTTCTCTGGTTGTGATCTCCGTTGAGAATCTTTTGTCGAAGCATAGTGTCTTTGGTAAGCGGTCTGTAACCGCACAGATCATGTCAAGATCTGGAAATTCGGATAGAAGTTCAATTAGCTTGTGTCAAACTTGCTGAGCTGCGAATTGCCACTTTTTTTTATATAAATGTGGATGGGCGTTAGTCCTATTAAGGCTTCTATAGCCGCTGTGGGACAGGTACGCATAGCTCCGGTAATGCCCAGACAGGCAATCCGTTGTACCTTGATTTAATTTATTTATAGTTGTTTTTTGGGTGACTTTGTTCCACCATACTATTGAAGCGTATGTTATAATGGGCCTGACCATGATCGTGTGGATCCAGTGTGTGGTCTTTGGAGAGATTCCCCAGGTTTTACCATACATGTTTCGGCAAGCGCAGAAAGCTTTGGTTGCTTTTTGAATTTTGTTGTTAATGTGGGCGTTCCAGCTTAATTTTTTTTGTCGAGGATCACTCCAAGATAGTTTACTTCGTTGGAATACTCAATGTATGTACCATTGATTGAAATTTGGGTAAGATTTAATTTTCTCCTTCTTGTAAAAGGGACGATGATAGCCTTGCTGGGATTTATAGAAAGACTTTCTTTACTACACCAGTCTATGACTATCTTAAGGGCGTTTTGCAAACGTGTTGTAACCTCGTTTGGTTCTTTGCCCCTTATAATGATGACTAGGTCATCGGCGTATCCAATTATATTGAAACCTGCATTACTTAGGTCTTGAAGTAGGTTATCGATAACCAGAGACCATAGTAGGGGTGAGAGTACTCCTCCCTGAGGGCAGCCTTTAACGGCTGTTACTGATACTGAGGTCTGTGCTGATGAAGCAGTTATTTTCCGACTTTCAAGCATCGCTTTGATTTATTTGATGGTGGGACGATCTATTCTTCTTTGAGTCAAAGCATTTGATATGGAGTCATATCCAGTGTTGTCAAAAGCGCCCTCTATGTCTAGGAAGGCACATAAAGCTACTTCTTTGTTTTCGTATGCACTTTTTATTTGTGATGTTAAACTTCGAAGTGCTCCTTCCGTAGATTTACCTTTTTGGTAGGCGAGTTGACAAGGGTGCAGAGGAGTGCTTTCATTTAAGCACTCTCTAATGTGTACGTCTAGTATTCTTTCCATTGTTTTCAGGAAAAACGATGTTCAGCTTATTGGACGGTATGATTTAGGTAGTTCTATTGGTTTGCCTGGTTTGGGGATAAATACCACGTTTGACTCCCTCCAGGTTTGTGGTAAAAAAAAATTCCAAGCCCTTTTGTATAAGAGCAGGAAAGATTCCTTCTGTTCCTGGTGCCTTGTATGGTTTAAATGAGTTGATCGCCCATTTGACCTTATCCGGAGTGAAAAGTTTGCCGGATAAACTATTAATCCTTTTCAGGTTTCTAGGGGGTGAGTAATCTATCATGTATTCATGAAACTCACTTGTGATAGTGGAGCCGGGAAAGTGTACCTGAAGAAGTGTGGTCAGCGTTTCTTCCCGGCCACATGGCGAGTACATAGTTATAATTGACAGTCGCAGCCAACACACTGTAGACCTATTAAGAGCGTCGGATCATTGTCTGGTGTCAGCTAAGTTCTCGTATCCTGGAAGAAAAATATGGAAAATATGGAAATACGAGAATGCTGATCGTAGCGGACTTAACTGTTTTATGGGGTGTTTAACTGGTCTCGATGTTTTCCTTAATAGAGATGTAACTCCGCCATGATAATCATCTAAATTCAGCTTGCGATGAAGAACTTTATCTCGGTGGGAACATGCTCATGCTCAGCCAATTCCAAAAACGGCGATAAAACCTCGCCTTCAAACTACCACTGGTGATCTTACCCTAGTGAAAATGAAACCGTAGTTCACCAATTCGGTGGATGCAGAATTGGTACTCTGGATATCTCAAAAGCCTTCGAAAGGGTCTTTTGGTGTCGGTAATATTTTCATAAAATGGATTACTAATTTGCTGGATAACAGATCAATATAGTTCGTACCAAATCAGTTGGTCAACGGTCGATTGAGTAGAGAAAGGATTTAAGAGAAATTTAAGATATTTTAAAATAAATTTTAAGAGACCTGCGCAGTAGAATGGCCAACTGATTTGGTACGAACTATACAAGTTGTATTAGATGGGTCAACTTCCAATCAATTTCCCAAGGCTCAGTCCTGTCACCTACTTTGTTGTTAATTTTTTTTAAAACGACCTACTCTCTCTGACTCATTCAACCGATCAAATCTCTATTCATTTGCGGATGACAAAACTCTTGACCCCGTTTACTCTTTATCGACTCAGCGACAAGAGCCTCCAAATTGTAAAGTCGCAATGCTAGCGAATGTCAACTGAACTCAACTCCGACATTTATACATTTGGGGTACCAACAAACGGGTTGAGTTCCGAAGTGGGATACAAATGTAGCTGAACTCAAATTATAAGGAGTTGAAGTTAATGAAATGCTCGGCATGTATTTTAGGCCAGACCTACGTTGGAGCAATCAATTTGTTGATGCTGCAAAAGGTGGTGCTAGTTGTCTAGAATTCCTCAAACGATGTAAATGCTGTTTTTTTACTGCATCGGATTTCGCTTGAATCTATAAACGCTACATTCGTCCAAGACTCGAATAGAACTCGCACATATGGGCGGCTGCTCCTGCAACTTGCTTGATCCAGTCTAGCGCATGCTATTGCAGCCAAATACATTCGACCAAACAACGGCGGAATGATGGATTCCTTGGGCTTCTTTACCGATACTTCCACCATAAATGTTTCGACGAAAAATATAGTTGTATTCCGTCCGTCTGTCCGTCTGTTTAATGGTAATACACGTTCGGCATCTTTCGCTCATCCAACAATTTTTAAAGCCTGCATTCGGTCGTAAATGCTGAAGAATATAAAAAAAGAAAAAAAAAATACATTTACTGTTATGACGTGAGTACTGCTGTCATCAAACACTTGATACCCAATATCTGAGTCCTCACTTGTGATAGACAATTGAGTTGATAATGTACAATGCGGAATATTCGATGATTAGATACCGTCTTACCCTGTCAGTTAATCTATCATGATCGTGTTGAGTGAGTCCAATGCTATTTTATTGGCGATCGTTTGGGAGTAACTTCGATAGCGATTTACTACTTTTGAACATATTGAAAGAGTTTAGCGCGTCATAATGATTGGAAATAAATGTGCAGAACCCGACAACCTTTTGAAATAAGTACCCCAGCTATATTGTCTTCATCTATGAAGTGCGATCCATTAGGATCTTTGCTTAAAGGCTTTGACTGTGTCGCAATCTTAAAGTAACTGACCATACATCTTCCGAAACTGTTGAATTTAAATTTCCTGACCGACATCTCTTTTACCATTCCCACCTCCATCAATGAACGTTTTTAAAATTCGACTTTCAATTGATTCATTCCAGTGTAAAGAGAATTTTAACACCCACATCAAATCAAATCTCATAACCCATACTCACACCATACACACAAGCCAGAGAAACATGAAATTTCGAGCTGTTATGCAAGATCCGCAGGACATGAAGGAGTTCCTCAATATAATCCTAACGCTGTCCAAACTAACAAAGAACTGCATTATGAACATAAGCTTGGAGAAGATCAACTTTATCGTCGGCGAAGACGCTGGCAATGCAGCACCTCTAGTCTGGGCTGAAGTCTTTACAGACACGATTTTCTCCGAATACATAATGGAAGGGGTTAGCGAAACCCACCAGCAGATAATGCTCTCATTCAACCCATCAAATCTGGCACGAGCCATCTCGGTGTTACGCAACGGCGCAAAGTATTGCAAACTCAAGCTGACAAACATCCAGTATCCATGTCTTACAATCGAAATGGAAGTGCCATCGAATGTGTCGGATGTTTTCCGTCAAGTGGTTCATGATGTTCCAATAACACTTATACCGCGAGTTGATTGGAGTTCTTTCTCACTGCCCCAAGTGCCGAAGACGAAGGTCTTTCTGACACTCGCATCCAATCGGACCATCCGCAACCACATTGACAAATTGAAAAATCTTTCGCCATCCATAACGTTCTATGCCACGAGTAATGGGGAAATGAATGTTGCAGCTGAGACCGAGTTGTCGACGGTAACGACACGGTATAAAAATCTCGAAGTTCGAGAAATCAATGCAACACCAATGACCAATGGTGGTAGCGATGGACGGATTGATGCTTCATGCACGGTCGATTGTAAGAAGATGGCAGTGTTCTTTTCATCATTGCAGGTGTCCACGTTGGAGTGGTCCTGCGGCATAATAGACGATTCATTAATTCACCTAGAGATCGATGTGAGGCGTGGTGTGACAGTACATTCCATAGTTCCTGCTGTTTGTGTTTAAAGGGGTGGACATCTTCAATTCATGTCGATTGTAATCTCAGTTAACTGTTATGTGAAGCTTTTTGAAATAAATCGTTTATTCATTGTCAACAAGCGTTTGTATATTAATGGGGACCACAATTTGAAAAAGGCTCACGAAATAGCCGAAAGCTCAAATCGTTTTGAATTCCATCGCAGATTTGAGTATATTCTGGGCTCGATTTTATCACTAACGCAACACATTTCTTTATAAAGAGTCTATGCCTGGACCCACTACTGCTTTCAGTTATTCACTCTTAGCGTCCTGGCATTCAATATCCCTTTATCCATTTACATTCGGTCATGATGGTTTTCCTGAACTTAGCGTCTGGGATTAGAAGATCATAGCTAGAGCAATATAGTTCATTCCAAGCCATGTTTTGATTATTGAATTCTACCCACATCCTGGTACAGCTCATAATGTTCCATCTGTTCGTTTTAATGTAGATAAATATTCGTCAAAAATGCTGCAACCAAAGTGGACACTTTAGATGAAGTTTGCCCGATATTTACATATAGACACTAGTCTGCTGGCCTTCTATGAGTAAAGAATACGTTATCGACATAGTTAAGAGGAAACAAAGGACTCCAAGTATCAGTACCATTGGAGCCATGAGTACTCCTTTACCTACACCCTCTAGATTTTCATATTAAAAACGTTGCAATGTGCAGCGTAGTCAGACTCAATGAATTCGCTCGCTTTCTATATCTGTAAACCCTACGGACACGGCAATATCCTTGATTCTATGATACGTCGATTGGTCAATACTTCCACCGATGAAGGGGTACCCAAATTGAGGTTTCATAAACGCTTTAACTGTTCTTCCAACAAGAGAACTGTGAGGTAAACGAAGTTGTTTACTCAGATGTACACTAAAACTCAATAAGTCAATTCTTCTTCCTGCCTCTCAGCGTACTCCAGTCGAAGTTATTAAGAAGGCATGATTAGCGATTAAAGACGGCAGTACCCCCAAACAAAACATCGCTATTTTTGTTGAAAGCCAAGTCGGTATTGAACCATTATTTCAGTATCGACGTTATAGTTTGGATAACTTCAATGCCAGAGCGATTATCCTCCATTGGGAGTCGGTACAAAATCACTCTTTTATGGGCTCCAGGTCATAGCCAGGCTGGGATCGACTCTCCCGTACACAGTCCACACACCTCACGAGCGATCAGCATTCTCATACTTCCCATTAGAGAAACCTAACAGAGTTCGCCTTATGAAAATATCTCCCATTACAACATGACAAGGACACGCGACCTCAAAGATTGTGGTTTCTAGGATGGAAACTATCATTTACTGGCCCATCGACGATCATGCTTCAAAACATCAACTGCCACAGCTGTAAGTAGGTGGCAAACAGAGAAATGCAGTTGGCCAGAGATGGTAAGGGGCATCACGCTAGACACACCTTTATTCGTCAACCTTTACGATTTCTCTAATAAAGACCTCAAAGATCTGATCGCCTTCTTAAATGCCATTGGATGGGTTTAATAAATTACATCCCAACAACCGACACAGGAGTATTTGATATCAAAACGTCGCATGTTATTGCTAATCGTGATTTTTCTCACAACTCACTAACAGGATATTTTTCGCTGTTGTCGCCATTATTAAAAAAGCCCCTTCCACCTGTGAATCCCGCAGAGATGTTCCTCCAATGCCTCACCAGAGATTGTGGTTTATATTGTTTAACGAATATCGTGGAAATCACTTCGTTCTCGTTGAAATTCGTTTGCGTAAAACTAGTATCGTTCTAGGTTTTACGATACTCGTAACTACTTACGACTGGTATTTGGCAGTCGTATAGCAGAAGTCTTAAGCAATATGTATCCTTTTTTTTCCTCCGTCGATGCGTGATAGCATATAAGGCCTTGATGCATTGGTGTGAATTTTTACAATGGGTTCGCTAAAATCTTGAAAACATATAAGTGCCAGACTTAGGCAAGAAAACATATAAGTGCCAGACTTAGGCAAGAAAGTCAAATTCAAAACAAATTCGCATCCGAATTAACGCTGTTTCTGCTCACTATAACACGGTCTGTAGTAGATGTCACAGTTTTCAATCCTCTTTTTGCAATATCCATCCCATCGTTTTTTTTTTTTGGGTGGCAGTAATGTCTTCTTAATAGTATCGGTCAGGGTGATAGCGACGGTCGTGTTTCGACACGAGGGGTGGGCAGGCCAATTTTCGCCATAACATTTGGCATATTTCAGATCTTCATTCAGCGAACTTACTATGGAGGATCGATTTTGGGAAATCTTTTAGCGTATTAGGGTATTTTAGCGGAGTTTTATTTTTAGATATAGGGTTTGTTTTTCGGATTTAAGTTAAGTTTAGGTCTAGTTTAGCTTTTTTTTTATAATTTGCGCGCACTCAAGGGGTTATGAATACCCTTTATATGTTTTAGCACAGTGCGGGCGTTAAGGAAATTCGGGATAAGAAGAAAGGAGGTACCGATGCACATTGATTTTAAATGCCTGTAGGTTATAATGGAAAGGGAAAATAGAGTTTGGTAGAGCATTCCACATTCGTGTTGTTCGGTTTATGTACGAATCTCTATATTTCAGCGTTCGTCCGAAGATAGGCTTAAGGGTAAACTGATTTGCATTCATAGCGTAACGAGTATTGCGGCTGAATTGTTGAATGGGGGGAATGCAGCTGGCTATTTCATTTGAGCATTTGTTGTTAAGATAGCGATAAAACAGTGTAAGGCAGGAGATATTTCGACGATGTTCTAGCGAAACTAAAGAATTCGCTATTCTAATGTCTCCTATAAGTTTTTTCGCACGCGTTTGAATCCTATCTAGGAGGTGCAATGTTGTTTTTGGTGCACCCGACCAGACGTGGGCGTTGAACTCAAGTTTAGGGCGTATAAACGCTTTGTATATTGTGGCCAGATCAGAAGGGGTGAAATATTTCTTACATCGGTTAAGGAAACCTAGACATTTCGCTGCGTTTTTAGCGATTTGAAATATGTGGTCGTTCCAACGTAAGTCGTTACTAACACACATACCTAGCATGGAAAGTTTTTCGGTTTCTTCGATGTAAGTGCCATTCATGGATAATGGCTCTAGAATTTGGTTTCGTTTAAACGACATAAGACAGCATTGTGTTTTGGAAGCATTGAATTCTACTCTGTTGGTTTTACCCCACTTGATGATGCTGTCAATGTCGGAATTCAATGAGCTTAACATATTTTGTCGTTTGGAGTCCACGTTCGAAGATGAGGGACGTGAACCTGAAAACGAGTATGAGAAGCTGAGAGTACTGTCATCAGCGAAGGAATGAATTGGATTAGAAGTTGCAGACAGGAGATCATTTATAAAAATGAGAAAGAGCGTCGGAGACAAAACTGAGCCTTGAGGGACACCAGCATGAAACCATCAAAACAACTTGAATTGAACGTTTCAAAAGATAATGTCTAATCCATAGAAGAAGTTTTTCGTTGATTCCAAATGCACGCATTTTCGACAAAAGGGCTTGATGCCAAACCCTGTCAAATGCCTTTGAAATATCAATCTTGCTTTCGCCACCATGGTGGATTGATTGGTTCCAATTTTCGGTGAGATATGTCATCAAATCACCAGTAGACCTGTTGCTGCGAAAACCATATTGCCGGTCATTGAGAAGTTTTCGTGTTTCGAGATATTTCATAAGCTGACGATTTATCAGCGTTTCCATGACCTTGGAAAGAAGGGACGTAAGTGCAATTGGTCGGTAGTTGGAGAGAGAAGAAGATTCGCCTTTTTTTTGGTACAGGCTGGACAAATGCTGTTTTCCATCTACTCGGAAAGAGTCCTGATGAGTAGGATAGATAGAAAAGCTTACGCAGTGGTTTTGCTAGCGTAGAAGAACACCTCTTCAGAATAATGGGGGATATACCATCTGGACCAGCGGATTTGTGAATGTCAAGATCAGATAAAACTCTTGCAACTGTACGAGTACGAAAGTGAATTTGTCCCATGGAATGATTTACGTTCTCAAGTACAGGAGGAGACTGAACACAATCTGGCAATGTTGAATTGGTTGCGAAATGCGCAGCAAGCAGATTGGCTTTGTCTAAAGAGCTGACAGCTGGAATGTCATTGTGAATGAGCGTCGGAACTGATGATGAGGCCGAATTTTTTATATTTTTAACAAATGACCAGAAGTTTTTACTACCTCTGGGACATTGTAGAATTTTTTGCCTCAACTTTTGGTCATAGAGGAATTTGACACGCTTTAAATGGGCATTACAGTCATTTCTGGCTTGTTTGAACTTTATTCGGTTTTCCTCTGTTGGGTTGGTCTTGTAGAACCGAAAGTTTGTCTCTCTCAACCTGATAGCTTCTTTGCAGCTCAAGTCATACCACCCTTTTGCCTTTGGTCTGATACTCTTAATTCTGTTGGGAATAAAAGATCTCATACCAAGGAGAATGATGTTTGATATCATATCAGTAGCAGCATCCACGTCACTATCGAGAAAACATAGTGACCAGTTAAAATTCCTAAAAAAAACTGTTTCATGCTTCCCAATTGGCTTTCTCGTATTGTCATACAGTTTTTTTGGGAATTTGCTCTTTAACTGTGTGGTTGGAGTACGAGAAATTTGTTGATATGATACAGTGGTCTGACGAACCTAGAGGCGATAATACTTTGATGGTGTATTTATCAGGGTGAGAGGTAAGAAACAAGTCCAGGGTGTTGGCGGCTTGACTGTTAATATCCAGTATGCGTGTCGGCTCATTTACAAGCTGAGTTTGGTTGTTTACCTCAGCAAAGATCTCAACATACCTTCCTTCGGGTGTTGTCTGTCCAGAATGTTGCAGCCACGTAGAATTGTGTACATTGAAATCGCCCGCAATGACGATTTCAGTGTGAGGATGCAGGGATACAATTCTGGAGATGGAGTCAGACAGCGCATCAAATTCATTAAAAGTTGAATGGCTTAGGTTTAGTTTCGCGTGGTTTTCCAAAGCTTTGTCCTTAATAGGGGGTCAAGTTCTTCTTTTCCTCTTTTGTTCCTTCTACTTTTTTTTTATTTCTCTTCCCTTAGTCCGTCTGAGGTCTAGTTAACGAAGCTTAGTTTTCTTTTGATTTAGGCACGATATAAAAAGTTAGTTGAGCAGGTGGTGCATGGTGGGATGGCAAGAACGTGCGAGCGTGCCATGCCTACCTCACCTGCACCGAAGATGCCTCTGTGGCCCATCCTAAGCTCACAAAAATGGCGCCCAACGTTTTTTTGCTAAGGGGATGATTTTTATTTAGAAGGTCATCACCTTAGACTTGCAATAACCTTAACTCGAAGTTTTTCCTAGCTGTATCCTTCTTAGTGGGCCAAAGTCATTGTACAGTTCTTTCTTTTCACTTTTCTTCTCTCTACTATCATCTTCTCTCGTCCCTTTGTCCGTCCGAGATCAAGTAACCTTACGTATATTTCTTCGCTCTTTCTTTCTTTCCTTTTTTTGATTAGGCACGATACAAAAAAGTTTGTTGAGCAGGTGGTGCATGTTGGGAAGGCAAGAACTTCCCCGTCGGGCGAGCTAAGCCGAGCAACCGCGAGCGTGCCGCGCCTACCCCACTTGTACCGAAGATACCTTTGTGGCCCGTCCTAAGCTCACAGAGTCTAACACTGTTTGTAAAAATACTACAAAGGTTGAAGAAACAGTAAAAACAATTCGTAGAATTCAAGACATTTTTTTTTTAAAACATCCATAGGTTTTATGAACGAATAATAAATACACATGTTTCAGGAACTTTTGAATGAATAGGACCTTAAAATTTATTGTAAGCTAAATAAAAATAGGAGTTAGGAGTTAATTATGAAGGGGGCTTATTCCCAAAAGCAATAGGTGACGAATTGTACAATCCAACCCACCAACATTCAAAAATTACCGAAAACAAAACAAATAAAAAGGAAAACTGCAATGTCTGGAAGCAGCTGTCATTTTTTTTTTTTTTTTTTGGAAAATTGCAAGTCAGCATGGAGAAACTGGGATGGAATGGAGATTTTCGCTTGCGATAATCAACAGAAACAAAGACGTTTGAAATTGAGTTATCGCTTTTTAAGTGCATTTGGTAATTAGCCCCTGTTCTTCGAATGGTAAAACAAAAATGTATTCAAATACATTTAGATTTGCTCGCGCTAGAAACATAAGTTTTCAAATGTTTCGACGTAATTCATATTGGTTAGCAAACAGTAGCCTAATTAGCATTATTAACCTCATTGCTCTTCTGAAGCAACATACCAAAGCAATGGCCTTATGTCCTCAAAACACGAACGAATAATATTCTTCTGATCTGCAACAATTTTTGCCATTTTGCAACATTATTGAAAATAGCTGTTGTATAAACAGCTATTGAAGACAATCGTTAGGACTGGTAATGCAAGCTTATGTAACATTTTAGGTAAAAAGTTTGAAGTCCGTTCATATCAAAACGATTTGGATTTGTCCCTTTCTATGATGTAAGAGACTTTCGCAACTAATCAGGTCGTCAGAAGGATAATTCACATTGAAAATGCTGAGGCGGCTGTTGAGATGGTTAGCACCACAACCATCTCAAACCCTGTGCGTCGACAATGTACACAGTTAATTTTACTGCGAACATTTCTACCACTCCAAAATGTTTTTTTTTTGTAGGCCAAGACAGAGCCATTCTTTACTCATCCAGTTGTTTCTTGATGATTAGCACAATTGACAGATACTCCAATAATGATCATAAATAATATGACAGCAGGGAATTTATCCTCCTATCCAAAATAAACTTCGAAAAAGGGAAAACAAATACCCCTGCATTTATAAATACTCTTGCAGATGTCCTAAATTAATCACTGATTAGCTCATCAGCGTTTATGTTCACGTTTATTGTCAGAAACGTCAAAAAATTGCGGAAAGCGGTCGCATATACCATTTATTTCCTTCAACAATTCAAGTCGGAAATTTTATGGAAATGTAAGTTTTTATATGTCAGTGAACTTTTGAGCAGTAAAATGCAATTAATTTTAGATAGTAGGGTCGAAAACTGTCAACAACGTCAAAAAGCAGCTACAAATCTAGAAATTCTAGGTCCGTACGGGTACTCATGTGCAAAAGTAAATTTGAGAAAAACTTGATGTGAAACTCACGGGTACTTTGAAAATTTTAAAAAGATGAACAAAGAAAATATGTAGTTTCGTTCATTTTTTCTCAATTTTCTTCCCGCAGAATTTCGGCTGATGAGAAAATAAAAACTGCCAAAGGAAAATAGCCCCGGAGTTTGACAGAAACCAACAAAATAATAAGCGTTTTCCAGGTTTCAGTTTTACTAAGAGCCGATGTTTCAATCGCCAAATAAGCAATCAAATAACACTTAACAGTCAGATAACACAAAAATACATTTTTCAATAGGCGTATAGCACTTATTTTAGATATATGACAGTTATCTGGAGAATGAAATTATCTGCTCCTCAGTGAGCTGGGTAAACTTTAACTGACTGTTTATGAACTTTCAAAAGTGAGGAAGCTCGTTTGCTGGCTCTAACATATAAGATTGTCTCTATATCGCTCTCTTTATATTTCAGTTTCGTAAAGTTAAACACAATTGAGTTCGACAAAATCGTTCAGTTATCAATCGGAGTTATTCAATGATTGAAAAACCAACACCTACTTATCTAGTAGTAAAAGAGTGGAATACATTTCCATTAGACAGCAATCAGACTGTTTAACTGACAATTGAAAAATCGGCCCTAAGTTTACTTTTATGAAGCTCTGTTCTTATTGGCTGAAACACAACGCTTTGGTGCGGTGCGTTGCGTTGGATGACGCACCTTGTTCAACCACATGAAAGGACTGCTACCTATCACAATGTAGCTTTGCCTCTACCGTTGAGTTTCAACCTCAAAATGTAAACAGCCCTATCGAGGTATCCGTCGGAGGTATGTGTCATCGGAAAAAATACTTCACAAATGCGACGGCTTCACTTCATTACAATTCGTATTTCGTAAATAAATTCCGCGAAGAATTTGTTTCGTAGAAAATCGGAAAAAATACACTTAGGTGTCAAAAATTTCACGAAAAATGCTCCTGAACGCAATTTGCCGGTTTGCGTTACAAAATGTCGGAGAAATATTCCGAACAGCTTTTCGGAAGAACACCTGGAAGCAAAAATCCTCCGAATCGTACAAAATCGGAGAATTTTCCGCTCCGATGGATACCTCGATAGGGCTGAAGATCTTAACGTAACGTTGTTGTAAAGCGCCATGGGCATAGCGAAGGTTGGAAAAAGTTTGTATTGTCAAAATATTTGTTGTTGTTTTCCCGGTTATTTTCTGAGAAGATTTTATTCATTTCCCCCATTTTTGTAGCAGATGTTGAAACCGCTGAACAAGTGAATCGGCCCTATCGAGGTATCCGTCGGAGCGGAAAATTCTCCGATTTCGTACGATTCGGAGGATTTTTGCTTCTAGGTATTCCTCCGAAAAGCTGTTCGGAATATTTCTCCGATATTTTGTAACGCACCCCGGCGAATTGCGTTGAGGTGCATTTTTCATGCGATTTTTGACAGCTAAGTGCCATTCTTTCTCCGATTTACTCCGACACAAATTCTTCGCAGAATTTATTTACGAATTGTAGTGAAGTGAAGATTTTTTGGGAAGATTTTTTTTCCGATGACACATACCTCGAATGGAATTTTAACCTCCGACGAAGTATGCGTTGCGGAAAATTGTCCGCTCCGACGGATACCTCGATAGGGCTGAATATGCCAACGCGTGCGCAAAGCAGTTGAACGTAGCGTCGGCAAATCGAAGCTTTAGTCATTTTAGTCACTTGACATTGGAGGGGAAATGACTGACGAAACAAGTTGAATATTTAAAACAGCTGATTTTGCTCTATCTGTCATGATTTTGTAGATTTTAGGTCTGTTCCCGTACTTTTTCAGTAAAAATTAGTAAATTCTCAAATTTCTTGGAGTGGGGGTAATTTATCTCAGAAAGAGACAAAATTACCAAAAACTACGGGAACGCGTTTAAGTAAAAAACAGTAAAATTACATATTTTGTATGCCTTTTAAAGAACAAATGACATAAATCACCTGTCAAAACAAGCGAGTTGTCATTTTTAGATACCAACTGACAGTTTACTGATTGTTACCAACAGGAATTTCTGCAGTAAATTTTTACACAGATTTTTATGGAGGGGTAGTTTTTTGCTCTCTCGTGAGCTCTCTCTCTTTTACTTATTTTTGCGTACGGGAACGGCAACAAGTAAAAATCATTAGGAATCAGTAAATATTATTTTGTACGGGAACAGACCTTTTTTGTACAATTTGAGTTCCTAAAAATTTGGGTTTATCGACAAAACAAACAAAGTAAAGGGATGTTTTTGTTCGTCGTAACATGTCTGAAATTCAATCACTCACTTGAAATGCTGATTAATTTGCTTAAATAGCCGGATTATCAACACAACACTGGGTGATGCTTCGACCAGAAGACATGTCAGTAGAGGGACCCCGCAAGGTGGGGTCCTGTCCCCTCTTCTCTGGGAAATGAGCTTTTACTTATCCTGGAAGCAGAGGGATGCCAAGAGATTGCCTACGCGGGTGACGTCGCTATCACTGTCTCAGGAAACACCTGAATATACTCAAGGAGCTTCTCCAAAACGCACTACATAAACTTTCCAAATGGGCGGTCAGTTGTGGACTTGGTGTCAACTCACATAAGACTGAACTGGTCCTATTCACTAGGAAATATAAAATTCCTCACATTGACCCCCCCGTCACTAAACGGAACCGAACTAGTCTTCTCAGATAAAGCAAAATATCTGGGACTTATTCTGCCCTAGCGAGGTATCCGTCGGAGCGGAAAATTTTCCGCAACGCATAATTCGTCGGAGATTCAAATTCCATTCGAGGTATTTGCCATCGGAAAGAAATACTACACAAATGCGATGACGAAGCTCGTACTGTTCAGGGGTGGTTTTTTCCTTTGAGCTCACCCTGGAAACACAAATTCAAACCATTACTACGAAAATTACTTAAATAAATAGTTTTATACAATTACATACATTTTTCTATCACTCCACTTCACTTCGTAAACAAATTCCGCGACGAATTTGTGTCGGAGGATCTCGGAAAAAGAATTGCACTTAGCTGTCAAAAATTGAACAAAAAATGCACCTGAACGCACTTCAACGCAATTCGCTGGGATGCGTTACGAAATGTCGGAGAAATATTCCGAACAGCTTTTCGGAAGAATACCTCGAAGCAAAAATCATCGGAATCGTACAAAATCGGAGAATTTTCCGCTCCGACGGATACCTCGCTAGGGCCGATTACGGAAGCTAAACATAACAGAAAGAGTAAAGAAAGCGACGGTAGCACTTTATTCCTGCAAGAAAGCCATAGGCTTGAAATGGGGAATGAAACCTCGTATTACGCATTGGCTCTATATATCGGTTATAAGACCGATACTTCTTTATGGAGTAGTAGTATGGTGGACAGCACTAGAAAAATCTTTAAACAGCAAAAAACTAGCCAAAGTGCAGAGAACTGCGTGTCTGTGCATTGGTGGAGCACTCCGTACGACACCCTCAGCGGCATTAGACATTCTTTTTCACCTACTACCCCTAGATATTTTCGGCAAACAAATGGCAGCTAACTCAGCCATACGTCTTAAAGCCATCCAACAGTGGTCAAATATTAAATATGGCCACTCAAAAATTCTAAACGATTGTACAAATGTTCCTGAAAACACCGATTACACCCTCACCAGATTAAACTTTGATAACAGTTTCCGGGTCACAATCCCAAACAGAACGTCATGGGAGAGCAACGAACCTGTGCTAAATGACTCGATCCACTTCTACACCGGTGGTTCCAAAACAAATGACGGAGTGGGTGCTGGTGTCTTCTCCGACAGGCCAAATCTCAGCCTATCTTTCCGTCTTCCTGATCATTGCAGCGTGTTCCAGGCGGATCTTTTGGCGATCAAAGAAGCCTTATCCTGGTTGAAAGAGAATGTAATATCTGCCAAGGATATTAGCATTTTCTCGGACAGCCAAGCGGCAATCAAATCCCTGGAATCAGTCTCACCAAATTCAAAGACAACCCTAGATTGCCGATCATCTCTGCAGGAGATGTCAAAGCATTTTAACATTCACCTATGCTGGGTGCCTGAGCATAGTGACATTCCAGTGAACTGTAAGGCTGATGAACTCGCCAGAAATGGAACCAAATTACCAATTGTAACCGACACGGGTGCACTAGGTATTCCTATCGCTACATGCAAAAGAGTATTAGCGCAACATGCCAACAGCAAATCAAACAACCAAACAAATTTGGCCAAAGCTAGATTTGATAAGATCAAAGGGACTGATTTCGCTCGATAGACCGCATATTTGCGATACCATAGGTGTCATCACGGACACTGCTTAATAGGTAGACACGCAGAAAGGCTAGGCCTTCTCTCAAACGACTTCTGTAGGAGCTGCATGGACGAGGAGGAGGAGGAAACAACACTTCATCTCCTTTGTAACTGCCCGACCCTATCAAACAAAAGGAAGCTACATCTCGGAGCTTACTATTTTCAAAGTCTCAGTGATTTGGCAAAAACAGAAGTGAAAAGCGTCCTCCGCTTCATCAAAAGCTCAATTTTATTAATTTGACAGAATTCGCAAAGTGACACTTAATTCTTCAAACAGCTGATTTCGAAATTTGAGAAACTCCTCCTTCCGGATTTGAAGTAAACAACTTTTTCCCGTTTATTCAGAAAGGAGGAATTATTTCTCAAGAAAAATAAAATCCATCTGAAAAAATTCCCCATGAGTATTCATAATCGTTTTGAGAATATTTCTGACTTTTCGAGTTACTGGAATATTCCATCAAACCGTTGTTTATTTCCCATATTCATCCAATGACTGCATTCAGTACAAATTCCTTAGTCACCGTTAATGCAATTCAATCACAACATCGTTAAATTATTCCTAAAGCGGTGTTTACACTCCAATCAGATTTTTTATTTGGTTTTACTGATTTGTTTACCAATAAAAGTGAGGTCTCTTGGCAACTCTTAAAATTTAAAATATACCAACCGATCGATAAGACTGCGCACAAAGTCTATATTTGTTGCGAAAACCAATAACTAATACGACCAAAAATAGATTGCCACTCAAATTCTGCGAGAGAGCCTAATCACTGATGTTTCGGAAACAAATGAAATGATTCATTGGCATTGTTTAGTGAAACCCCTGAACGTTCGTCACAATGACTGCTTATGTAAAATGTCCACACACCATCAAGCTGTACTGATGGAACTGATAAGATTAGTACTGCTTTTATCGCCAGTAAAGTTCCACTACTCATACACCAGCCAGGTGGCAAGTTTTAGTTGATATTCGTTTTTTAAAAAAGGTAATACATTCCTATCTTACGTTTATTCTTATCAAGCGATAACTTTGTTCATTTTTTTGTGTATTGGGTTTAGAAAAGTAATTTTTTGTGTGTGTGTGCCTGCCGATTGAAGTTTTCAAAAATTTAATCGCTACGTTTCTTTTGTAAATAGTTTGGGTTTTTTTTTGTGTTGGGAAGGAACATATTAAGACTTTCAAATAATGTATCAATCTGTAAATTCGGATTCCGCAGATCCTAATCAGCAATATTATGCCAATGGTCAGGGTGGATACCCACCTCAAGGAGGTTATCCACCACCACCTCAGGCTGGGTATCCACAAGGTGGGTATCCACCAGGTGGCTTTCCACAAGGTGGGTATCCACAAGCAGGTTATCCACCACCACCACAGCCAGGTTTTATTCAACCACCTCCTGCAGGTGCCGGTGGCTATGGCGGTTTCCAGGATGATTCTGAGGCACAGGATGTCAAGAACTTTTCCTTTGACGATCAAAGCATTCGCAGAGGATTTATCCGCAAGGTGTACCTGATATTGATGGTGAGCTTTTGTGTTATATTTTGCCATTTCGTTGTTCTTACAATAATTTGTGTGTTTTTCAGGGTCAATTGATTATTACTTTTGGAATTGTTACGCTGTTTGTATACCACAAGCCTACACAAGAATGGGCCTACAGAAACGGATGGTTGTTCTGGGTCGCTTTGGGTATGCTATTGGTTACCATGATCTGTATGGCTTGCTGTGAAGGCGTACGACGACAGACACCAACCAACTTTATATTCCTGGGATTGTTTACGTTAGCGGAATCATTCCTTATGGGAGTGAGTGCGGCTCGATATCAGTCGGAGGCGGTAAGTTTTTTTTAACAAGTGAATGTATTTATGAAATGACATTGGATAGCAGTGAGGTCTTTGCTTTACTCCGTCAGCTTTATGTTTTTGTCCGTCTAAAACAAAATATTTTTTGAAGCTATGGTAGCTTTGTAACAGTTTTTTGTTTGTGGTTAGAAAGTTATGTGATAATTATTGATGAGTACCGCTTGAAGTTAAGGGATAGATGATCCTGTCCAGACTGCCTTTGAGTTCGAGCTCCTGCCTGTGTATTGAATAGTGCCCCATCAACATCCTAATCCACTGCAGACTATAATACACCTTTCTTTGACAACAAGGACTACGATTGCATAGCTGTAACCGCCTTGCCTAAATCCTTTTCGAATGTGTTCGTTAGTTCGTTTCCGACACTGATGGAGCAGCGAGAATTCTCCATCGTTAACCTGAACAGACGGATGAGTTTGGACGGTATAGGTAATATTTCCTTGTTCATCTCGACAGGATTCTGTTCAGGCCTTGTATCTTCCACGGTTTACGTTGATAGAACTTGCGAACATCATTCCTGGAGTGGGACCTCTCTATATCCTTGATCGCGCGCTTTTCTTGCTCTTGTTTCTTCATTCTTAAAAGACGGTAATCTTCGATTCTTCTTTGCCTAAAGAGATCAATGGCAGCTCTCGTCTTCACCTGCAGTATAGTCTTGTAGGCCTCGTTCTTGGCTGCGAGCATAAGTCGACATTCCTCATCAAACCAAAGGTTATTTGCTGGTAGGCGCGAGAAACCTAGCACATCATTTGCGGCTGATCTAATAACTTGTTGGTATCGTTTCTATTGTTCTCCGACATTCGATGCTGGTGGTATGGTGTTAATCGAGAGGTTAAAGGATACTCGTTGTTCCGTATGCATATGCGGCTTTGAAATCGATAAATAGATGGTGTGTATCGATTTCGACTTCTTGGGTTTTTTTTTGCAGGATCTGCGGAAGTGTGAAGATTTGATCAGTTGTGGACTTTCCTGGCCTAGAACCACACTGATAAGGGTCGATTAGGTTGTTGGTAAACGGTTTCAGGCGTTAACATATTACGGCAGATAGTTAGCACAGTTCACAAAGGGACTCCTTTGCAAACGATGCTGCGGTTCCATTCATCAGACATATTTTCATCCGACCAGGTTTGGCGTATATGTTTGTGGATCATCTCCGCCGGCTTTACAAATCTCGGCGGCCTTGTTAAGCTTAGATTTTGATTTGGCTATCCTGACTTCACTTAGGTGTCGCCGTCAATATTGAATGGTTCGTCCTGCTTGACAGCAGACGCCGTTTAACAGTCTGCAGAAGTGGTTCTGAAATGTCCTCAACATCGATTGTGTCTCAACTACGATATTTCCTTGTGATTCGCGTTGCGCGAAGGCCTTGGCGGTCTCTTGCGATTGCAGTCTTTCAAAATTAATCTTTTTTCATTATATTTCTGGTTTGTTGCGGCGTGGTGGATATTCGCATTCTAACCTTGGCTGCAACAAGGTAGTGGTCCGAGTCGATGTTAGCCCCTCGGAATGTTCGGACATCCAAACTACTAGATGCGTGCCTCTTGTCTATCGCAATGTGATCAATCTTAGTGACCGTTCGTTGATCTGGAGACCGCCATTTCCCCTTATGAATATCGAGGTGATTAAACCGCGTGTTGGCATTTCGTAGAGAAGCCAATCAGTCCGTTGTCAGACGTGTTGTCGTGTAGGCTATGTTTTCCTTCAATCTGCTGAAACATCGTACTTCGGTAGTAGCTCATAGGTATTGTCAAGGAGCTCGTAGACGTAGTCTTTCGCTATATCATATATCAATTTTGCCTTTATCCGGATTGTTACAATGCGTTATCTAATGTCTTGAAAACATAAGAATTCTTGCCTAAATCTGGCACTTATCTCAATACACATAGGAATTTTCGCTTTTTCTGCTCATTATTACACGGTCCGTAGAAGTTATCACAGTTTCTCATCCTCTTTTTGCACAGCCCATCCTATCCTATTTCTTGGATGGCAGTAATGTCTGCTTTTAAGAAGCTGAGGGCTAGTTGTTCGGCTGCACCTCTTCTGTTTAATTATCTCACATTCCAGGTTCAGATACGAACGTCATTGTCTTTTTTTTTGATTTAGCATGGTCGTTAACAATCAATCAGTCCTTTCCGAGAATCTTGTTTGCTTCGTAACAACAATTTTTTCCGTGAGTGGGAAGTTAACCCAAAGCACAACCCCCAACCTGCAGGGCCAGCTCCAATTTATAAAATACCCCTGAGACACGAGGCCATCAGTATCCACTACGAGCTTGAGCTCTGTCGTTGGCTTCTCAGCTCTTCCGTCGCCATCTCTGTTCAAGAGCCCTGTCTAACCGGTGAGATTCCTAAATGACCTGTTGTCCGAATATGTCGGAGTAGCTCAAATGGGTTGTACACTTTGTCCATCCTAATTGAGATTGTTGATGCCACCGTTGACTACATCTTAGGGATTCTACCGCTGCCGTCTAGGGAGCATTTTTTTCGATAGGGGACTTTACCCCTTAGCTAGTTTTAGCAAAGAGCTTTATAACTATAGAGTACGCATCACAGCTAAACATGTTGTAGCTGTTGCAGACGCGGGCGGTAAGTGCGAAAGGGAATTTTCGTCGTGCGAATGCATCGGCTATGTTGTCGCTTGATGCTGGCGTGGCAATATGCACACTGGGGTATCAACATCAGTACCCCTCATAGTAAATTTTTGTTGTATGAGATGCGCACTCTTGTAGTTGAATACTCTTTGGTTTTAGTCAACCTACCCCTGATATCTGTAGAGCATTCCTTTATCTGCCACCCGAGGACTCGTCCGATGGGAGACTACTAGAAACTGATTTGATTACACGTGGTATGACTCAAAGCAAACTAGTTGCCAATTCGCATCGCTGGTCATTTTATTTTTCTTCAATTGCTTCGTGTGCATTAAACCTTAGGTCGACCAATGCCGTTTTTTATGAATTCGCCGTAAACCTCCTTTAATCTACGTACTAACATTGATTTTCTTACTTTTCTTTCAGGTAATGATGGCAATCGGCATAACCGCTGCGGTTTGTCTGGCGCTGTCTATATTCGCCATGCAAACCAAATACGATTTCACTATGTGCGGTGGCGTTCTACTAGTCGCCATGGTAATATTCCTTATTTTCGGCATAATCGCGATTTTCTTCTCTGGCAAGATCATGACGATGGTGTACTCGTCAATTGGTGCGCTTCTCTTCTCGGTCTACTTGATCTACGACACTCAACTGATGATGGGCGGAAAGCATAAATATTCCATCAGTCCCGAGGAATACATCTTTGCTGCTCTCAACTTGTACTTGGATATCATCAACATTTTCTTGTACATCCTGGCAATAGTCGGTTCAAGGGACTAGGATTAGGAGGGTGCTTAGGCATTGAATTTTTACCACTAAGCGTTATCCTTTTCCTTCATAATTTATTGTTTTGTTTTTGTTATTTTTTCTTTTCTTAAAAATAATTTAATATATAGTTTTGGAATGCATATAGTTTGTAGTTATTTCCTTTGCAGTTCTGCAATTAACTTCTCTTGATTTCGATTGATATTGTAAGTGGATTGATATATATATATATATATGGCGACGGTTATGAATAAATGATTTAATTAGACTTAAAACCTATACCCGATTATTTAACTAATTGTTGTAATTAAATGAATACACTTCGTTGTAACCAGTAATCCTTATCGCGCAATATGAATATAGGCGGTGATTGCTTACAATTTGTTCTTGTTATCCCATCCGTTGTATATGTATAAACTACCACTCTATTCGATTGTTAGCAATTAGCATCCCAAAAACCAACTCATGGAAAAGAGATGAATTATTAGATTTAGACACAATAAAATATATGCTACATCCCAAAGGAGGAGAATCACCACTCAGCTGAGAACGAAAACCAATACAATAAGTAAATATGTAACTAACGAGGATATATACATCTAGATGTATAAATCATTTTATGTATTTTACAAAGTACACAGATCTATACAAAACTTACTATTTAAGAAAGCAGTTATTGTCCTTTTTAAAGTCTAACAACAACATCAATACAACTACAAACTATTTATTAATCAATGCAAAAAGAAAAAAACAAATTATATAACAACATGTTTATGTATAATCTTTGCAATGCATTAGTACATATTTGTATTTACTTTTGTTCCAACTACATAACTGAATCGATAAAGTACACAATATTATTGACGAAATGAAATGAAACAACAAATTTATTGTTTTTTAATTGAACGATATAAAAATAAATAATTATGTCCTCACTTCGAAAAGAAGGGGATGACTAAATTAATGTTGTCATTTAAGGAGTTGGAAAATTACAGTTTCTCTCGTTTATAAACAGCGAATTTGTTGGATATGTTTTTAATCATTCTACTTCGATGTTCGAGCGAAACTAGGGAGTTCTGAATGTCTATGTCTCCTATTGAAAAGTTGACGTTGGATTTCTACGGCGCTCGGCGGATTTTATTTGCATCACGACACATATTGAATTTGACAGATGACCGGCGGGTGAAGATTTGTTTATAAACTTTATTGTTTTATATTTTAGTTAACGGTAACGTTAGATGTGTCTTCTTATTGATTTTTGGACACAAACCTATCGCTTTCAATAAAAACGAATCGTTTGTGGGAATATAAAATACAAATCCGCCATTAAAACCCATAAGTCGCGCTTTTGGGAATAAGCCCATATAAATATTTTTTTAGAGGTATAAAACATCCGATAGGGATAATTGTCAAACTAGCTGTCATACTATTGCAGTGTGTTCGACTTTTTTCAGTATATTTTGGCAAATCACCATGGAAAGACTTACACCAGGGCCCTATTCCACAAAACAACTTTTCAACTTTGCACTTTGCTCACTTTTTCGTCAATATGCAAAACTTTATGTTCCTCTGAACTATAAAATTTGATGAGTGACATGTTGAAATTGAAAGTGAAAATTGCAAAGTCTTTACAATTTCTGTTCCACATACGTTCTCTTGTGCAAAGTGCAAAGTTAATATTAAAAAGTGTAATTAGCAAAGACTTTGCAAATAATTATGCTGTTTCGTTCCACAAAAACTGTAAACTCTATTTTTGCAAAGCAAATTTTGATAATTTTGTCAAAAGTTTGCAAGGTAAACGATCGCTTTACAAATTCATATTGTCATAACTAGTGAAGCTTTCAAAATGTTAAGACATGAGTTTTTGTTCGATAGTGCGGTGGCCCGATGACGTCAGTAATATTGCTGAAAAGATTTTTATTATGGGTGGATTCCCTTGTGTGTGTGGTTGCATGGATGGCTCAATCATTAAAATTGATGCTCCTACATTACACGGGGAAGGATATGTGGACCGGCATGGAAACCACTCATTAAATGTGATGATGATATGAGGGCCAGAATACACATTTTACAGCGTAAATGCAAGTTGGCCGGGCAGCGTTCGCACGACTTAAGGGTGTTACGGAATTCGGCTGTGAGTCAAAGATTTGACAATGGATGGAGACCATTTCCGGATGCTGTTGTTTTGGGTGATAGTGGTTACGGACTGAAAAACTGTTTGAACGAAATATAGATATTCAGATCAGCGTTACCAGATAAAATTTTTTAAACCTGCTAAAGCTAGGACGAAAAACTGCAAAACCTGCTAGACGAAAATGTAAAAAAATGCTAAAAAAACTGCGATCGATTTTTTCCTTTAGAAATACGTTTTTTCAGTTCAAAAAATATACAGTTACATTTGTTATTATATAAGATGATAATTTATAAAAGATGAAAATTTTTAAATTTAAATATGTACAAAGTTATTAAATTAAATCGTTCGGAATCTTAATAGAGAATTATTGAATTTATTTAAGTTACCATTTTATTTGTTGGAACAAAGTTATAACAGCCTTCACCTTAAGAAACCCCCTGCTATACTTGCAGCAACATTTTCGTTACTGAAGCGATTACGGTTTTAAGTTTTTAACGAATTTACCTGCGAAAATATTGTTTCGCAAGCAGTATTAGATGCCAGTAAGCATAAATATTGCAAATTTAGTTATTTTTGGATACTTATTGTTGTTAACTGACATTTCCTTTTATTGTTTTTTTTATCAAAATAGTGAATATTGGCATAATCGCTTTGAAATATAAGGTTGAATTTGTTTACCATAGGAAAATGTAGTCCATGGGTTAAATAGTATTATTATAATTATTATACTGCCATTCAAACTATTAAAAATAAATTCGTTTGGGGCAGAATTTGTTGTTAAATATTCACCGTGGAAATACAGTTTTAATGCACTCCATTGTTCTATAACTTAATTGACGCAAGCATGTAGCGATAGCCATCTTATGTATTAGTGGCGCAAAATCCTATGCTCTTCTGTTTCAAAAAAAAACTCTTGGAATTCTAAAAATTCTCGTTGGCTTTTAATACTTTGAGAAAAGTATGATTTGACCAATTGCTCAATGGATTTTGGCAATTTCTTACTGCCATACGCATTTAATAAATAGGTACACACTTTGGATTGCGTGTCGTTGTCAAAGCAATGCCTATGTAAATAATATAATAACTATCTGCACCCTTTCCATTTGGCAATGCTACACAGTTACATCAATAGGTATCCACCACACCGACACCACCCATAAACAGCTGTATTTACTTTGTTTGCTTTCTGACCCTAACTCTGAGTATTTCTTCTTTGGAATCATTTTTCTTGAAGACGACCGTGTATTCGTGTTTACTGTCGCCTAAACAATTAAAAACATGTTTAACTTTTTTTTTGTTTGAAAACTGCCAAAAACTGCTAAAATTTAAGAAAATGCTAAAAAAAACTGCTGCAGGTCATTTTCATGATCAAAAACTGCTAAAATCGCAGGAAACTGCTAAATCTGGAAACGCTGATTCAGATGGTCTAAATATCTTGTTTAGACAATTTTTCAAAATTCTTAACCGTTTAAACAAAAAGATCGTTTAAAAAGTGGGCGAATTTTGAAAATTTGTACACTTATGTACAGAGAGTCTATATTCTAAATGTCATTACTCTAGCTCAAAATTAAGGCCCAAAAATCGGTGACACACAGACGGACAGACAGACATGGCTAAATCGGCTTAGCTAGCGATTCTGAGTCGGTCCTGTATATTGAGGTATATATTTCGACATTATTACTTACTCAATTTTAAAACTTATGTACCCCTATGGGATAGGGTATAAATAGTCATTTTTGCTCTCCCCGATATCAATTTACTTGCTTCACTCAAAACAAAAATCGTCCAAACACAGAAAATTATTGAGCGATTGCTCATGAGGTCTCGACTATCGTCTGATTGGTAATCGTTTTCAAAGTGACGGAATGATCCCCCAGTACAAATTATAAATCAAATAAAACTATTAAAGATGTTTTTTGATAAAGGAAATCGTAATAATCTCACATTATTTTCACAATTTGCAATTACACTGGATATCAATTTGACTTTTCTTAGTTATGTTTTGCTTTATATTATAAAAATATTTAGAAGATGAAGGTCTTAAGCCCCATTTTTTTTTTAAAATTGTCGGAAAATTCAAATATTTCCCAAATCCTGTCTTTTCAACAAAAAAAATATTACTAATACTTATTATAAAACACTTCAGTTTTGTTTACTTCAAAATATCTGTTTATAATTTTTATTGTTTTTATCAAAAGAGTTATAATAGGTGATTTTTTTGAGAATTAATTTTTCTCAGATCGGCAGCACTGGTAAGTAATGTGGTCCAAACGTCATCTGTCAAAGTGAAAAGTTTTAAGTATACTCTGTCTTTTAATAATTGCAACGATTGCAAATTATTGAAATTTATTATCAAAATTCGTGCTCTGTGAAAAATGTGCAAATCCGCTGTTTTATCGCAAAATTGTGTTCATCGATGAGGCTCATTTTTGACTTAACGGATACGTGAATATGCAAAACTGTCGCATCTGGAGTGATGAACGGCCATCCATGCCATACAAGAAATACTGATGCTCCCGAAAAAACGACAGTTTGGTGTGGTTTATGGGGTGGTGGTGGCATCATCGGTCCATTTTTTTCAAAGACGAAATGGAAGAAACGTTATTGTCAGCGGCGAATGATATCGAGCCATAATACGCGACTTTTGACCCAGTTTGCTGAGTTGAACTTGGTTGACATGTGGTTTCATCAAGACGGTGCCACATGCCACACAGCTCGTGAAACAATGGAAATGTTGAAGGATGAATTTGGTGAGCAGCTTATCTCATGCAATGGCCCTGCTGTGAGTTGACCTCCAATTTCATGCGATTTAACGCCTCTTGATTGTTTCTTTTGCGGTTATGTAAAGTTGTTAGTGTGGACAAGCCGAACACGATTGAAGCCTTACAAGATAATATAACACGCGTAATTCGTGGAATATAGGCCGAAATGCTCGAAAAAGTGACGCACAATTGGACCTTCCGAATGGACCATTTGAAACTGAGCCGCGGACAACATTTACATGCAGTTGTGTTTAAAACGTAAATGGCAAAGGCCTATTTATCGATTATAATAAAAATTTGGAATATTTGAGGCAAATTTGAGTTTTTTATTCGATTTAAAAAAAAAACTACACTTAAAAAATCACCCGTTATATGGAATGCAAGTAGCCAACTTCACGTATGTTCTTAAACAACAGACACGCCCCGTGTCACTGCGGAAAACTAATAGCGTTTTCGATTGGGATACAAAAAGCACTCTTTTTTTACTCTAGAGCACTTTTTTTTACTCTAGATCAATTTTTTTCGTTTTCGATTGGGATACAAAAAGCACTCTTTTTTTACTCTAGAGTACTTTTGAAGAATCTGGATTCCAAGTCAGATTTACACCAACATGCACCAACACAAAAACATTTAACATCTGACTTATGTCAGTTTGAAGTTTGCATTTCGCAGTTTGATTTGTGTTATTTGTTATTTCTGCGAAAACTATAATTAGAAACTAAAATATTTTTGGATAATCATGTTCTAAAATTCATAAACTTTGTTTTGACACCAACTCGCCAATGGTTGAATTTATAAAAAAGCCGCAATGAGTAAAAGGAAATTTCATATGATGGTTTTCATTGATAGCTAATAGCATTGTATATGAAACTAATAGTACTATCACTTTGGCAAATCGATGGTGGTGCCTCTATCGGCGCGAGATACTACTAGGCCAAAGAGGGCTGTAAATTTTACGCTCTCTTTATTGGATTTAATGGAGATCCACTCACATAATTTACACAGTTCTACTCTAAAATTAAACCAATCGCATGCCAATATACTATTTCTTTCTCGCTCATTTTGTCAAATACGAAAGCTAAGTGAGTTACTTTGTTGCAATGCGATATGCGAATTGCGAGTGTGCCATACCATACCAACCCCCGTTATGAGCAAAAGCAATTGCATTTCATAATTTCATATCTCAATCGCAGTGCTGAAAAGCCATTTGCTGAGGGATGTTGTACATGTCTTGTTTCATACTTTACTCAGATTCAAATTTTATTTTCGTATTTTTTTGTTAATCTACTCAATGTATTAAAATTTGAGCCTGAGTGAATAATGCAGCATACATAATGTACGATGTTCCCATTCCCCATCCCATAACATCTTTGTCCACGTACAGCATACACTCTGCTTCAACTGAATGATCGGTTTTTGGATTATTTTTTTTGTGTGTGTGCTTTATAGATACTGATCGCTCATTTTCAACCAATGTTTTGGTGAAGTGCAGTGGCAGTTGGTTAATATTACAGGTGGACAATTTTACTGTGAATTTTTATACCCTATCCCATAGGGGTATATTAGTTTTGATACATAGTTTGTAGCGAAATAATTTAGCTAGATATATCTCAAAGTATATGGATCGACTCAGAATCATTAGCTGAGTCGATTTAGCCATGTCTGTCCGTCCGTCTGTACGTCACCAGTTTTTGGGCCTTAAATTTTGAGCTAGAAGGATGAAATTTGGTACACGTACTCTTTGTTGCTCCCAGCAGAACAAGTATTCAAAATTATGAAATCCGCCCACTATATTTCGTCAATATAAAGGTTTTTGCCAAGCCCACTTTTTGGGGGCGTTTTTAATAAAAAACTTTTTTTGGCAAATTTTAAAATTTTCGAAAAAAAAAATTTATGCACAATAATTGGTAGTATAAATTTGAACATTTCGTCAGTAGACCATTTTAACCCACGCCCACTTTTTGTGGGCGTTTTCCTACAAAGACCATTTGTATGCCCTACCCCAAGGCATATGCAATACAAACACGTTCTTTTTTGTCGAACCACAAAAGGTTTTGATAAACTGTCTGAGCAATATATTGTGACAATGTCATTTTCTGTATTTTAACGTCATAAAGCCTACATTTTGAGGATTTTAATTTTAAGGATGGAATGGGATAGGGTATTCAACGATCCGCACAGGGGATTGTAGCCTTCTCATATGTTTAATTGTGTTATTGTTCTGCTTTTGGTTTGTGCTTCTTGGTTTGTTTTTCAGCGAACAAAACAATTATACATTTGTATTTTTTTATTTCTAATAAATTAAAGTTAAATGTTATATAGCATTATAGAATGGGGAAATGCTCATATGGACTGTAATAATTTCAAAATTCCATTTTCCTTGTCCTTTTTTAAGCTCCCCAATGATCATAGGAGAGATGTTTGGATAAAACATTCACATCTCATTAAATAAAAATGTTTTTATGTGTGAAAACCATTTCTATACCAAAGACTTAAAATTAGAATCACTTCGAAAATGTCTTCCTAAAAATTCAGTTCCAATTTCATCCCCATTAGTTTGCAATTGCTCGAATCTATTCACTGACGATTCTTGCTTAAAAATTATGGATAATAATCGAAAGACTGAACATCGAAGGTAATTTAAAACAACTCCAGATCATGCAATAATCCAAACTTTATTCAAGAAACTGGTGAAACTTAAAATGTGTTCACCTGTCAGTTCTGTTAAAAGGGTTGCTAACCCCGTAACATATGTAAGAGATTTCTCTTAACCTCCTCTTAACAATAGCTCCGAAATTTCTTCCTCACAGTTTCCATCTCCCGGTTCACGTTTCGTTCATAAATCTAAAGGTGGAATACAAAATTCTGTCCCGCGTTGCATTTTGGATACACCGAAAAGATTAAAATATGATAAGGAGTATAATTGAGAGAAAAACGTTGACTTGCAATTGCAGGAAAAACAATTCGATGTTAAAACATTTGTTAGCATGTAACTTTTTCATAAGGTAAATGCACGTTGGACATACAATGAAAAAGATTTGTGTCTAAAGTTTTTTATAAGTCTCCTTCATAATAATTCCATATGCTGAACACCGAATTTAGCTTACCATCTGTAAGCACAATATATAGATGGCATTCATCTTTGTAAGGCCGAGACCATGTTAAATATACAAAAAAGATGTGTTCTGATTTTTGATGAAATGGCAATAAAGACCGAGCTTGATTATAACACGAAAACGGATATGATATACAGGTTTTCGGATTTTGGGGAGCTGGGAAGGCACACCACTGTTGCTATATATCATATTATATAGGATGCCAAAGGGGTGAGAACATCCCAACCGAGATATTGAAATTAACAGTTACCAAAATATTAGAATGTGGATTTGAAGTTATTGCTGTATGCTGTGACCAGGGCAGTAACAATAGAAAAGCATGTAAATTACTGGGAGCAGCAGAAAATAAGCCGTTTTTTTAAATCTCGGACCAGGTAATATTTCTTTTATATATGACTACCCGCATTTATTCAAAAGCGTGCGAAGTTGCTTGTTAAAAAATAATATTCGCATAGCTGATGATATCGTTTCTTGGGGAACACTTGTCAAACTGTTTGAAGAAGATTCCAAGAATATCTTTCAAGTATGCTTCAAACTAACGAAGAGTCATATAAATCCAAACAGTTTTGAAGAATGATCAGTCAAACTGGCTACACAGGTTTTCAGCTGCTGGAATTTTCAACGCTATCTCAGCAAATTGTTTTCAAACCGACACAGATAAAAAAATCGCTGCCTCGACGGCACATTTTGCTATTAAGATGAATAATCTTTTTGATAACTTAAATAGCTACAGTCTTTAAACATCCAATCCTGATCGTCGACCTGTTTCAGCATGTAGTGAAACTCTACAGTCCATCAAAACAGCTAGGGAGTGGATCTCATTATGGGAGTCTACTGGTAAAATGAAAAAGCCACATTGCTTTGGTGGTCTTATGCAAACGTTGCTGGCCATAGAATTAATATGGGAAAAACTCAAAAATGACTAGCAGTTTCTTCTCCTTGTACATCTAAATACTGATGTTGCAGAAAATTTATTTTCTATAAGAAAATTCAATAAGGATTTCTGTGGAGTTAAAAGTGCGAGGAACTAAGATTCCCACTTTCGTTTTTTTTTTTAATTTTTGTTTGTTTATTGAATTATCGATATGTTTTCTGTTTTTTTACCCCGTTTATACATAAACATTGTTACGTTTTCTCATATTTATGTTAAACTTATTTTACATATTGTATTTTTTAGTTCTAAAGTGCGTCTAATATGCTACCTTTTGGAGACGTGGAAAAGCATATTGAAGTTATCACCTCACCTCTGTATATTGCTCATTATCTTATTTAGTTTGGTGCGAGTACGCCAAAACCGGTTTGTTCTTGTTTGCACTCTTCAAGTCACTCATAAACACACTCATTATAATATTATTTACTCTATTCAGAAAGAGTGAACAAATTTTTCTTCTCTCGTGAGAAACGATCGATCTCCCCCTAGGCGGCTGGAGACAGAAATAAAAAAATTGCCGTGATGATACTACTATAAGCTTCATATACAATGCTAATAGCTATAATTGCGACCTAAAGATAAACAATAAGCTGTCAAATGGCACACTTCCACACAAACAAAACCAGAGTAACCTCTTTAATGTTCGATTGGGACGGGTAAAATCTGAAATCTGAGAGTAAATCTAAAAATTCCAATCGAAAACGCTATAAGAAAGCTAAAAAAAAAATGGTTCACATTTAAAAAAAAACTGATGTAAATCATCATACAACATTAGTAAGAAATAAATTTATAAAACTTGTTCTGTTTATGGGTCAATAAGTAATGAAATGTATTGTCATTGCAGAATTTATTTAAAACTAGTTGCCCGGCCCGGCTTCGCAGGGGTACTGTTTCGTTTTAGGGTCCGTAATAGTATTTTAGTGTTAGTAGTATTTATTTTCTCAAAGCTGACCTGAGAGATTTTCTCAATATTTTTTTCCGTAAGAACCTTGTACAGAGTATTAGAAAACTACAAAAAAAAAAATCAGCCAAATCGGTCATGCCGTTTTCATGTTATGTCGTGACCCCGGAAAACGGGTTTCATTTTTATATATATAGATCACTCTTTGTAGTTTTCCATCTTTTGATTAGCGCTACATGTCGCTATGGTAAAGAATCTCTTCGCACAAGATGTCGCTCTTTTGTTAACCTGTAAGTATGGAAATTTAAGCTTAACGGCGGCATGTGTTTCTTTGCTAATCCGCAGTGTTACAGTGGCGCCTGTAAACATATTTGCTCGCAGAAGCGTCTGAAAATGACATTTCACTAGCAGTCCATATATAACAAGTCAGTGATCTCATTGCTTTCCTACACATAGTTTTGACAATTTAATGAGAGCGACAACGCATATGTGAGGGAAATAGTTTCCCGACCGAAGTACTGTATCGAAAATGCCATGAAAACTGAGAGCAAAGTGACCTACAAATTTCGGCTCAATTCAATTCCAATCGGATTTAAACTTGACATAACAACGTTGTTAAATTTTAGATATCTACTCAATATGGGAAATTTTCTTCGTAGTTTGGCATCACTCTTCGGAATAAAAGTTATAAATTCCCAAAATCCGTATATCTCGTCCGTAGTGTTTCAGTTTACTTCGACTTGTCATTGTTTTCTTTTTTAATTTGCGGTGTATCGTCTACATTTTTGTGAATTGTGTTTTCCTTAATTATTTGGGTAGGTGTAATTAATTATATGTGTGTTCCCAATTCTAATATAATTAAGACAATTCTTGAATTGATAATCCATCCACTATGAATAAATGCAATTTGTGTCTTTTTGGCTTTGGTGTGGTAATTAAACGTCAGATGAGATTTTAATTATATGTAGTATTTAAAGAAGATGCCTATATCCACATAATACTGTGGAGCATTCCCGATAAGTAATAAAAAAATACTGGATGCCGATTATTATTCTCAGAAGTGGATGCTCTATAGCTATACTGTATGTGTGCATAATCAATTTGTGTTCTGTTTGTTTGTTTTTCTCGGTATTATTATCTTCATATTTCTATTGAAAATGATTTTTTTTTGTGTCATTATTAACATCTCTCTGGTCTCTATTTCTGCGATTAATGATTTGCAAAGTATTGTGTAATTCTGCGTAGAAACGTTTCAAAGTGCCAGATAATATATTCGGTGAAAGCGTTATACCATTCAGAACATAGAAAAAGTATTTGTTCTGCATGCAAATACTTTCGTACATAGGTATATGAACAAACATTTTAATTAATTATGGTCGTAAACATTCACGATTTTTTTTAAAGCCATCTGTTTTATTTATATATGTCAGTATATTATATGGATTTGTAGCAAACAAGATACTCCAGTATTTACGTCAAATATACGAACTGTATCTGCAAGTATTTATGTGTATATAATGCACAAATTTCATGCGAATTCCGATTGGAATATTACTCAGCGACACAATGTTGCCATTCCATATGCCATTATTTACCGGCTAAGGACTTGAACCGGTTTCATAAACATAATGTTTGTACATAAATGTTGTGTGCTTTGCATCGCCTACATGTGCAATAAAACATTAAATACAAATGGATTGAAGTTTCCCATTCACGTATTACGATTACGAATAAAATTTCGAAAAATAATCCTTTTGCGCTAGTCTGTGTCGTTGCAAGAACGTTCTGTCACTATAACCAAATACCTGCTTGACCGTAATCCATTATCGACCATTCCTGACCTTCAAACATCAACAAAACCATCTGCCACACCCGACATTTATTTGCGGATGATCTTTTCAAATCGCACAACTTTTCTACCCAACCGATTGTCCTCCATTCTCTAAGCGGCTACCTTATTCATAAAAGTGTTATCAGTGTCTGCGTCCATCGCGTTGGTGGTCGTGGTTTTGTTTGCATAGACCTTTGGCTTTCAAAAAAAAAAAATCCAATGGCGTTAAATCGCTAGATCTGGATGGTTAATTCTCATTGCAAAAACGACCGATTACACGATTAGGGAATGACGCATGCAGTAATTGAATTGTTTCTTTGGCTGTATGGCACGTGGCACAGTCTCATTGCAACCACTTGTTGGTCACATCCATATCCTGTAATTTAGCCACTAAAAAACTGGGTTAACATGTCATGATAACGAACACCATTAATTGATACTGCCTGACAACCGCAAATTTCGAAGATTAATGGTCCGATAATGTCTCTAGCCCAACAAAATCCGCCTAAACTGTCACTCGTTATGGATCCATTCGTTTTTTAACAATTACTCGTCAACCCCAAATGTGACAATTTTGAGGATTAACAAAGCCATTTCTTATGAAAATGAGCTTCATCACTTCAGAAAGTGAAAATCACTGAAATCAGCATCGATTTGTTGTTGTTCCAAAATCTATTCAACGAACTCTCTTTGAACTGCATGGTCAGTAGTCCCAGTCCATGAGTCAATTGCACTTTGTAAACATGAAGTTTCAAGTCTTTTGTGAGAATTCGCTGTAGAGATCTTCTCAAATTGCCAAATTCCTAACTGCGGTGCCGAATTGATATTCCTCGACTATCAGCGTGTCAAGAGGAACTTGAATTAGCTGTGAAGAAACAAAACAATATCGTAGGCACGGTAAAATGTGTAAGAGATTTTAAAAACAAAAATAAAGAGTTATTCTACGCTGTGATTGAAGTTGATCAAAGTGATCATGACAGTATGTTGCAAAATCAGAAAATAAACATAGGATGGGAGTAATGTAGAGTGTTTAAATATTTCAATGTGAAAAGATGCTTTAACTGCAACGGGTATCACCACATCGCGAAAAACTGCAAATATACGATGAAATGCGCCAAGTGTAGTAATGAACACGACACAAGAGAGTGTAACTCCAATGAAGTGAAATGCATTAATTGCATACGTTATAATGAAAAGTTCAGACTAGAACTAGACACTAACCACGATAGTCGAGACAAAGAATGCACAGTTTATAAAAAACTGTTGCAAGCTGAAAAAAATAGGTTTGAAATATAGCAAAGACAAAAAATCAGGGGTGTCTACTGCAATATTCAAGGACTTACGGGAAATTTAAATGAGGCTGAAGATTGTTTTGTAAATACAAAATATGACTTTATTATTATGTCTGAAACGCACATCACAGAAGACTTCGAAGACAACGAGATTGAAATAGAAGGTTATCAAATAGCACGATGCAACAGCGAATCACGACATACAGGCGGTTTATGTATATGTAGAAGTAGAAGTAGAAATTATCACCCAAGAAAAAGTCGTCCCTGAACATATTTACTGGTAAGTCATAAAAATAACAGAAAATAACCAATCCATGTACCTAGCGTCAGTCTACCGTTCACCTAGCTCATCCTGTAGAATATTTTGTGATAAGTTTAAAGTCTGGATAGAAGATCTTGTGGATCTCAACCGGCAGTTTATAATAGCAGGAGATTTTAATATAGACTGGATGGATACATCAAATATTTATACAAAAGAGATTAAAAAAACAGTAGAAATTGTAAATATGTGTCAACAAATTGTGAAAGAACCGACCAGAATCACAAACACAACAAGTACATTAATTGATTATGTTATTACCGATCATAACCCGGCCAAAGCCAAAACCGACGCAGAGCTCAAAATTGGAGATCATGAAACTCTATACATAGAATATGAATTTAAACAAAAAATGAAAAAAACTTATAACGAAAATAAAATCAAAGTTCTGCAATATGACAAAACGTCATTTATAACGCAACTTAGAAGAAGCGGAATGGTTTTTAGCAACTGCGATCTCCAAGAGGGTAGTAAAATACTAAGTGACGATTTGATCAAAGTCACAAACAGCATGATAGTTTCCAAAGATTTTTCTAAAAGCAATAATGGATGATTAAATAACAATCTAATGCGGTTAAAACGCGACAAAATTCGGAGCTACCAAGAGTTTGTGCAGAACAACAACAATGAAACCTGGAACAGATACCGAGAGTACAGGAACATATACAAAGCTGAAATAGTTAAATCTAAAAATTCAAATATCAAACAAAAGATTGCGAATGCAAATGACCAGAAAACAATGTGGAGAGTCATTAAGTCTCATGTCCTGAATGAAAAAAGACAGAATATAAAACATGTCTACTTTAACTATGTAAAAATGACAAAGAATGAAGAGATAGCTGAAAAATTTAATGAATATTTTGTCAGGAGTGTTTCTGAAATAAACGAGTCCATACCCAATGCCCAGTTCATACAACGAAATAATTTTACCAATGCACAGTTTAAATTCAAGCACGTTGTAATAACCGAAATAAAACGGATTTTTAAGTCCCTGAATAATAAAAGAGACTTTAATTTTTTAAATGCGAAAATGCTGATGGATGCAATTAACACAATTGGTCCAATGTTCGTGAAAGTCATTAACCACTCAATGCTGACAGGACGATTTCCTGATACATGGAAAGAATCAATTGTCACTCCGATCGAAAAAATAAAAGGAACCGACAAATGTGAGAACTTTCGACCAATCAACGCTCTTCCTGTGTATGAAAAAGTTGTTGAAAAAATAGTTCACTCACAACTCGAAGATTACTTTGAAGAAAACAAATTATTTATTGAGAACCAATCAGGATTCCGAAAAAAACATTCCTGCGAGTCAGCGCTAAATAATGTATTAATAAGCTGGAAAGAGGAGATAGCAGAAAAAAGTTTGTGTTGGCTGTATTTCTTGATTTTAAAAGAGCTTTTGAGACAATCGACCGAAGAATACTTGTAAAAAAACTCCGCGGTTATGGTGTAAGAGGGAAGGAAGAAGAATGGTTTGCATCATATCTATCGAATAGAACACAAAAAACCACAATGAATGGCATAAAGTCCAATAGCATTGAAACAAGATACGGAGTTCCTCAGGGATCGATACTAGGCGCGCTGTTATTGATAATTTAAAAATTCCCAAATTGTGCTTTTTGCCGATGATGCACTCATTTTTATATCTGGAAAGAACGCAGACGAGTGTGTTAAATTATTACAAGAAGACCTCAACAGTGTTAATGATTGGCTGAAAATGTATGTCCCTTAAACATAGCGTCAACCTCAACCTGGAGATCGACAACGAAAAAATGGAGCAAGTGAATGTAATTAAGTATCTAGGCATAGTTATAGACGACAAACTAAAATTTAGTATCCATATTGATTATTTAGTCAAAAAAATTGCAAAAAAATGGATTTTTTAACAGAATAAGAAACAAGTTATCTGTAATATGTGCTATTAATGTCTATAATGTTATGATAAAACCTCATTTCGAGTACTGTTCGTCAATTGTGTACCTTTGTTCTGATACTGTTTTGTTGAAACTGCAACGTCTACAAAATAAATCTATGCGTATTATACTTAAAAGTAATCGTCTTACACCAATAAGATCAATGCTAAATATGCTTCAATGGTTAAGCGTAAAGCAAAGAATTTTTGTAAATGTACTATGTTTTGTTTTCAAAATTAAGTATAATCTTCTACCTAACTACTTAAGTAAATATTTGAGATATGTGGGGGAATCCCAGCCATATAATCTAAGAAATAGAGAAGATTTTAGACTACCTAACTACATTGGAAATGATACCCAAAATAGTATTTTGTATAAAGGCTGTAGGTTATTTAACACACTCCCGGATAGAGCAAAAAATGAAACAAATTTAAAAACATTCAAAAGATTTGTAAATGAAATCATAAAATGTAAATATCCTTATACAAACTAGTTGAATTAAAACAAACAAAATGTGTATACTACTTTTAAGTTTAAAATTGTAAAAAAACCGAATTTCAATAGCAGAGTTCTGCTAAATAAACAAATTGAATTGAAAAAAAAAAAAATACTCTCGCGAACTGCTTCAAAGTTTTCTGTTGAACGACTTGGAAACCTCTGTTGTATGATAGGACAGCCAGAGTGTCTAAGATCACTAATTGATCCAGTCTCCCTGAATTTTTCAAGCATTCACTGGACAGTTGAAAGTTTTAAATCACTACGACGTCCATATTTTGTAGGAACATTTCAGACTTTAGCTGACAAACCTTCAGTATTTTAAAAATATTGCTCAACAACGAAAATGCGTTGTTCTTTCTTAAGCTGGACATTCACGAAAGAGCCATTTGGATCGAGTCCTTTTGGACTCAGTCCTAATTCGGGTGTCATACTCGAACGAGCCGATCCAATTTTGTTGACAGTTTGCCATTCGACACAATCAAATGATCAGATGATCTGTTAAATTTTGTTTGGAATTAAATGTGTTTTTACTTTTATCTTAACTAAAACATGAATGAGGAAGAATTCGTTAGTTAAGCTGCCGCTGCAGATTGTATTAAGTTAAAGAAAAGAAAATCAAAAACTAAATGACTTAGGGAATGGCTCTCAGCTAGAAAGCAATTGACTCATTTAAATCTGCTTCAACAACTCTCGCTCGAGCCTACTGCTTGGCGAAATTACTTAAGGATGGATGAGAAATATACAATACGTTGCTCGAAATGGTCACACCTATAATCAAGTGAAAGGATGGGAATATGAGACAAGCCAAGGCTGATACTCTTCGGTATTTAGCAAGTGGGTGTGCCTTTGAGGAACTCAAATTTCCTACATCTATTCCATTACAGGCCTTGGGCAAGATAATACCTGACACCTGTAAAGCGATTTTGCGTTGTCGTTGACACGTTGACAGATCGTTCAAGAGAAAGTTATGTTAAACCCTACAAAAAGTCTGTTCCTTTACAAAATAATATTTACTGATTCTTACTGATATTTACTTATTGCCGTTCCCGTACCCAAAAATAAGTAAAAGAGAGCAAAAAAACGACCCATCCATAAAAATCTGTAAAAAAAATTACTGCAGAAATTTCTGTTGGTAAAGATCAGTAAACTGTCATTTGGTATCTAAAAGTGACAGCTCGCTTGTGTTGCAGGTGATTTATGTCATACAAAATATATAATTTTACTGTTTTTTCATTTCATTTCATTTGTGTTTATTTAGCAGGTAATAAGCTATTATAACATTTAATATATTTTCTTAAAACTAAAATGGTATACATTTATCTTTCACAATTATTTCTTACATACGTAATAATGTTTTTTTAAACCTTATTAAATTAGTTGCATTTTTGATTTCTGAGGGTAATTCATTATACATCTTAAATCCCTTATAAAAAACACTGTTTCGGGCGTTTTGAGTTCTGAATAGTGGAAGACGAATATCATTTCTATTTCTCACATTATAATTGTGTACATTTTCAACATACATTATTTTATCACATAAATAATTAGGCAACATTCCGGACTTCATTTTAAAGACAAAAATTAATACATTCATTACTGTTCTTTGTTTCACATTTAACCATTTCAATACACTTAACATATTCACAGTCGGTGTTAGCCAATGACATTTTAAAATAATTCTCATAGCTTTATTTTGAAATTTTTGCAATCTTTCCATCATCGTTGCGTTTGATGAATATATTATTGTTGAACAATACTCAAAATGAGGTTTAATAATTGAATTATAAATATTAATTGCACTAACAAGAGGTATTCGTTTTCTAATTCTTCCAAAGAATCCAATTTTTTTACTATTTTTTTTTTGATATGTATTGAATGTGACTGCTAAAGTTCAAACTTGTATCAATAACAATTCCTAAGTATTTAATTTCATTAATTACTTCTATTTCACCATTTATTATAATATCTGCCTCAGGTTGTCCATTTATGACCATGCATTTGGTTTTACTTATATTTAGACTTAGTTTGTTCATTTGAAACCACTTGTAAAGGCTTTCTAGATCATTATTAATTTTGTCTATACATTCATTTACGTTTTTTGATGATATGTAGAGTAGACCATCATCTGCGAACAACTGTATTGAAGCGTACTTTGATACTCTTGGCATTTCATTTACATAAATAATAAATAGCAGTGCCCCCAAAACTGATCCTTGTGGTACTCCTAAATTAACGTTTATCGCCTCAGAAATTGCCTCCTCAACTCTTGTTCTTTGCCTGCGTTCATTTAAATATGACTGGAACCATTTAAATTCTGCATCTCTTATACCATATTGATGTAACTTGTTCAGAAGGATGTTCCTGTCTATTGTCTCAAAAGCTCTTCTTAGGTCGATAAAAACAGCAACAATCTTCTTATTTTGTTGAACTTCATATTTCCAATCCGCGATGATCAGGTTTAGTAAAGATTCACAACTATGCCTGCCTCTGAACCCAGATTGACATTCTACGAACAATCGATTGTCTTCCATATATTTTTGAAGTTGAATTTGCACCACTTTTTCCAGTATTTTAGCTTCATTTGGCAACATATTAACAGGACGAAAATCAGATGGCTCTTTCGGGTTATTCACTTTTGCAATCGGTATTACAATCGCCTCTTTCCATAGGTTCGGATACACTCCTTCAGTCATCGATTTATTTATTAGTGCGCACAATTTCATACCGATAATGTGTAACGCGTCTAAAATCATGTTCATACTTAACTTATTTGGATCCTTCTTATTTTTCATATTTTTCAAAATACTTTTTAGCTCATTAGGTATTATGGACTTAAATTTAAATATTGTGCTTACATTTGGAATAATATTTTCGTAAGAGACATTGGGAATAGTTCTATTCAATAGACTGACACTTTGTACAAAAAAGACATTAAAATTTGTTGCCAGCATCGCGCAGTCTTTTACTAACACACCATCAAAAACAACACTTTTTATTGCACTTTTCTGCTCTTTGAGTACTAGCATTTTTATCGTTCGCCACATTGTTTTCTGGTCACTAGAAGATTGAATCTTATAGTTTACATAATTACTTTTTGCTCGATCAATAGCTGATTTAAACTCATTTCTAGCCACTCTATAATTTTCCCAGTCACTTGATAGATTGGACCACACTGCTCTTTTATGTTTGTAAATTTTCATATTTCTCATTACTTTAAGTTGGTTATCGAACCATGGATTTGTTCCCTTAATATTTATATTTCTTATACATTTCAAACTATTCACCGCTGTTTTCAAACAGTCCGATACAATGTTTGCAGTCAGGTTTACATCCCCAACTTCCCATAAATTTGCGAAATCTTCGAGTCCAAGGTACACGCGGTCACAGAAGCGAATTTTATTGTATTTCAACGTTTCTATTTTTGTATTTACACTTTTCACTGATTGATCCATTTCTATCTTTATTTCAATGCTTTCGTGATCACTAATTTTATATATATCTATCACATTGGCTTGCACTTTATTTGAGTTTGATATCACGTAATCCACAATAGTCCTTGTTGTTGTCCCTATGTTTCTTGAATCACCCGTATTTCGTGAGGTATGTGCTATCCTGGTGGGTTCGTTAACTAATTGAATAAAATCACTGTCATTTATAATTTGTTCAATTCGTAGTTGATATGTATCACTTTTTAACCAGTCTATATTGAAATCTCCCATAACTATTATTGTGCTTTCATTAGACGGAAGCTTTTCCATACACTTCCGAAATTTATCACAAAATAACCTTTCCGATGTACTTGGTGATCTGTATAGTCCCACCAGCAACATATTATGCTTTCCAAATTTTATTTTTTACTTAAACGCGTTCCCGTACTTTTTCGTAATTTTGTCTCTTTCTGAGCCCCACTCAAATAAATTTGAGAATTTACTAATTTTTACTAAAATAGTACGGGAACAGACTAAAGTGATATTCTTTGTGGATTTAGGTTCCAGAAATCGAGTGAAAGTGAAATTACTTTTGTAAATCGAGTGAATTCGTTTTTGGTGTTCCACATTCCGACCGATTTCATAACTTCGAAAAGTTTTCGAAATCACTCGGTGAAATTAAAGACGGCTCTGCCGGGCCGGAAGCCACACTGCTACGTGCCGATTAGTGTGTTGCACAACGGTATAGAAGTTCACAAAGTACGTTGTATAGGATCTTGTATGCGACATTAAGCAGGGATATGCCACGATGGTTCTTGCAAGACATAGGATCGCCTTTTTGTAGATAGGGCATATGGAGCTGATAGTCAAGTCGTTTTCTTCCACCCATACTTGGTTGATGCTTCGGTGCATGCTCCCTACCAAAACATCACCACCGTATTTACAAAGCTCCGCTGGTAAGCCATCCTTTACTATACTAGGTGGTGGAACTAGTTCTTTATTGACTGGACGTGGGTTCTCTTCTTGCCCTATCACTCTCTCTACATGATGCCCATTGAGCAGCTGCTGGAAATGCTGCTTAAACACATCTACTATTTCCTGCGCTGCGGTGACTTGGTGCTCTTCGCTGTCTCGAAGATCCTGCGTTACGGTTTTGTAGCCAGCAGCCAGTTGCTTGGCTTTTTTATTAAACGTCCGGATGTTACGATCGCCCGACTCTTCGATCTCATTGAGCTTCCTCCCTTCTTCTGGCTCGATACTGTCCTTGTTTTGCGCTGCAGCGCTTTCTTGTGTGCATCTTCTGTAACCTTTTTCCTGTGCACGAATTCATCACCACGGGCGCTTTCTCGGGGGTGGCTGGTACTCTACAGTCGTTTCGGCTACCTCCTTGATAATATCGCTATACTGGCACCACTTATTGTTGGTGTCTGTGTTAGCTGAGTGCACAAAGGAGAGTTTCATGCTCAGGCGCTCGCTGTAGGCTCTGGCTACTCCAGCTGTGGTAAGGCGTCCAACGTCGAATTTCTTATTCTGGACAGTTCACAGCTTCTTCTCCTTGCACAATCGAGCTCTGAATTTAGCCGCGACAAGAAAATGGTCAGAGTCGACGTTTGCCCCTCGGAATGTGTTCACATCGAGGATGTTGGATGCGTGCCTCGATTAGCACATGGTCGATTTGGTTGGCGGTTCGTCCGTCTAGAGAGCGCCAGGTTGGTGTTGTGATCCACACACGCCAATTTCCGGTCGTAATTCTCGTCCCAGTAGACAAGCAATTTATAGTCCAGTGAAAAAATAGAAAATTCACTGCTTGATGTTGCCGTGTCAGTGAGACTACGAATATTGCTGCCGTAGTCGCGTCCGTCGCGTTCTCAATAGTAAGGCCTCTCCCAGACCACATTATGGCGAATCTTGCGTTAGAATCTTGGCATACACCCTTACAAGATCAAGCTGACTCATGAACCACTTGAACTCAAAGCCATTTACTTGGCTATATGGGCTCTGGTCATGAGGGAAGAAAATGAAGAATTTAATCGCAAAATCATCTTCAGCAATGAAGCGCATGCTTGGTTAAACGGCTTCGTCAATAAACAAAATATGCGTTACTGGAAGAAGGTGATACAGCACTTCATCCGCAAAAAGTTACTATCGGTGACGTCATTGGGCCACTTTTTTCGTCGATCAGTGATGACATCAGTGATATGTGGTTTCAACAAGACTGTGCCACAGCTACATAGTGGGTACTACAATCGAGTTATTGAAGTCTCAGTTCGGTGAACGTGTTATCTCGAGATAACGTCGATTTGACCACGATATCGTGTGATTTAACGCCTCTAGACCTTTTTTAATGGGGCTCCACTAAATTATTGGTCTATACCAACAAGCCGACAGCGTTAGAGGAGCTCAGAGCCAATACTGAATTAGGAATAGCAGCCGTATTGGTTGAAATCGCCTATAGTCATCGAAAATTGGGTTCAACGTATCAAGTCGAACTCCATTCATAAATGTAATTCAAGCCAAACAAATTTGTTTTGAGATATCTGAAGTAGTTTGTATTTTATATAAAAAAAAAGTTGTCGTGCCCCTTTATATAAAAATAAATTATGTTTAACTAACCCGTTAGTTGCATACCTTCGACGTATGGAAGAACTAGACTTGGTAACGTATTCCATGAGTACTTTTAATGCTGGATTTTGTCTTCTACCTAATGTACCAGGAAATAGATTTGCTATAACCCGCGGGTAACTTTGAAACAAAGTTCTGGCAACGCTTGCAAAGTAAATAAAAACTTGTTTGTTGAATCATATTAGGGATTTACACAATGGTTTGCAATGGTTCCAATTTTACATGAAAAAATTCCCATCAGTGACTTATCTCGTATTGCAGTAAGCGCGTTTGATTCTTATGTTTCTTTCAAATATAGAAATTGTTTGTATAACTTTTGCGATAATGAAATTTTTGTTCACAGAACTTGAATATCATATTCGACTGGGTGCGTAGTAAATAAGTGGTTGCAAAATGAATGGACCTTTAATACCGGTATCCGGTGATGACAATCTACCACATAACGCCGGTGGTCAAAGTGGATATCCTCCAACACAAGGTGAGAATCAAGCGCAAGGATTGATTTCTCCGCAAGGTGGTTACGGAGGGTATACACCAGGTGCTAACGAACATGCAGGATATCCACAACCCACCGGTGGCTACGCACCACAACCAGCAGGTTTCAAAGAACAAGATGGACACCCACCTCAAGGAACATATTCAAACCCTAACACTGCCGGTGGTTATGCACCACACCCAGCTGCATTAAAAGAACAAGAGGCATACCCGCCACAAGTGGGATTCTCACCACCAGGGGGATACCCACCACAAGGAGGATATTTACCACCAACCGCTGATCATACACAAGCCGCGTATCCACCGAAGATCGAATATTATCAACCACCAGCCGGTGATCCTACACTACTACCAGGTTCTAGTCAACCACCACCTGGAACATTACCCTACGGTGAACTTAAAGATCTTGAATCACAAGTTTTCAAAACGTTCACCTTTGATGATGAAAGTATCCGAAAGGGGTTCATCCGTAAGGTGTATCTGATATTGATGGTGAGTAGGCAAAATTTCACGCCGAGTCAACCTTAACATGTTGTTTTTTCCAGGCTCAATTGTTAGTAACATTTGGATTTGTCGCGTTATTCATTTACCATAAGCAAACAAAGTTATGGGTCTACCGGAACGTATGGTCATTTTGGACAGCTTTTGGCCTATTCATTGGGACGGTTATTTTTATGAGTGTGTGCAAAGATGCGCGCCGAAAGACTCCCACCAACTTTGTATTCCTTGGAGTGTTCACGATAGCTTGTTCGTTTCTCACTGGTATTTCTGCGGCACGATATAACTCAGACACGGTAAGTTATTCACTTAACACTCACGTTTACCAATAATACAATCGCGTTCGTATTTTCTCTGACTAGGTAATGATAGCTGTAGGGACAACCGCTGCGGTCTGCTTGACGCTGTCAATATTTGCCATGCAAACCAAATACGATTTCACCATGTGTGGTGGTGTGTTACTAGTCGCTTTGGTGATTTTTCTAGTTTTCGGCATAATCGGAGCGATATTCCCTGGCAAATTAAATCAGTTGCTGTACTCGTCAATCGGTGCCTTACTCTTCTCAGTCTACTTGATCTACGACACTCAATTGATGATGGGCGGGAATCATAAATTTTCCATCAGCCCTGAGGAATACATCTTCGCCGCTCTCAACCTGTATTTGGACATCATTAACATATTCCTGTACATCTTAAGAATCGTTGGCTCAAGGAACTAGAATTAAATTCGCCGGGGTATTGATTGCTAAATGACTTATCTATTATAACTATAGTTCTCAGCATGTATTTATGTAAATTAATTATTTGTAATGTTCGCTTTGGTAAATAATCCAAATTTTATTAAATATATTTACGTTTTGTATTGATTTTATAAAGGGTTCTGCTTTTTGCTTTGTTTTACAAAGTACAACTTGGTAGCTTAGGTCAATGTTCAACTTTAAGATTAGAAAGCAAGAAAGTGGCCCCAAAGAGTAGGGATGACTTAAAGCATTCTGTGACTTAAAATCGTTTATGAAGATTAGATTAGGTTTGGGAGTTGGAAGCAAGTTACCATACCACCGCGGCTATAGTTGGGCATATTGGGATTAACTCCAATTAGGGCACACTCATGATACCGGACTTTGTGATGAATCCTAGTAAATCTTCGAGTGGGCTGTTAGATATATCCTCTGCCTCAAGGTAGTGTTAACCTAGACAATATGGTTAGACCCCCACTTGCTTTCAAAAAACAGAAAATAACCAGATTCACGGAAAGTGAAACAAAATCAAGGTGGCAAAAGATTAACACTTGCAAAGAACTTTGGTCGGAAATAAGCTGTACCAAATCTAACAGAGCTTCCATTTCTATAGCGGTGAGAGTTATAACAGGTCACAATCTGCTGGGTAAACACTCCCATAGGATTAACCTAACTGACTCTCACCAACTATGCAGGAAGTGTCGTAATGTGTCACTGCCCCGCGATCAGTAACAGCCGTAATAAACTCCTCGGTAGCTTTTACTGCGAGGACTTATCGGAGCTAGCTACAACCCCCATAGCACAGATCGTCAGCTTCTGCAGCAAGTCGGGATGGAGCAACTACCTCTTTGAAGCTAATGACAATACTCGTCAAATCACAGACGATTATTGAGCGATTGCTCTTGAGGTCTCGACTACCGTCTTAGTGACAGTCGTTTTCAAATTTATGGAATGACCCCCCGAATAGATGAGAAAATGCCCAAGGATTGGAATATCAGCTCCATATGGCCCATCTACAAAAAGGCGATTCATTGTCTTGCACTAACTACCGAAGCATATCCCTGCCTTTCTGCAACACACTTATCGTCACGTACCAGTGTGGCTTCCTGCCCGGCAGATCCGTCATATCAAATTTTCACACTAAAGGAAATCCTGGAAAAGACCAATGAATTTTAAGTCGAAACACACCATCTTTTCCTCGACTTAAGGGTAGGTGTCCCAGACCGACCAACTCAAATTTCATGTAAATGCATTTGAATGTGTTGGTAAGCTCTCTTTAATTTTACCATTGTATATGAAACTAATAGTACTATCACTTTGGCAAATCGATGGTGGTGCCTCTATCGGCGCGAGATACTACTAGGCCAAAGAGGGCTGAAAATTTTACGCTCTCCTTATTAGATTTAATGGAGATCCACTCACATAATTTACACAGTTCTACTCTAAAATTAAACCAATCGCATGCCAATATACTATTTCTTTCTCGCTCATTTTGTCAAATACGAAAGCTAAGTGAGTTACTTTATTGCAATGCGAATCAGCGCTACCACTTTACTTCAATTGAAGCAGATCTGCTTCCTTTATTTTTGTTTTATTAAAATCTACTTCCTACTTCGCACTATCTTCAAAATACTGAAATCTGCTTCAATTTAAAAATCTATTCTTCAATTTTACGAAAAATTGCCAAATCTACTTCTTTTTTCTTTATTTCAATCTAGTATGTGACCCGTTTGGCGTTTACTTTTAGGAGTTAACAATAGATTCGTAAAAAAATTTACACCTGAAACAGGTTTTGTGAGGTTTGGAGTGAATTAAAACAAATAAAAAATACCGTCCAAAAACCAATGTTTCAAGAACTTTCCGTTATGTTAAACCTGGCAATTTTGCCCCACAGTTCCGCTGTAGCAGAGCGCAAGTTCTCTGAAATGAACTGTATCAAATACTAAACCACCAATTCACTCCTCTGCGGAACTGTGGAAAGCATTATCCTTTTGTTTTTTTAGTTAAATTAATATTTTATTAAATGAATTAATATAAAAATGTAAATATGTAGTATATTAAGTTAAGTTTTTGTTATTACTTTTTTTGTTTAATCATATCAAAGGTAGAATAAAACATTTATTATAAATATGATGTCTAAAAGATTTTTTTTTAAATTTTTGTTTTTAAATTTAATAATTAAAAAAAAACTAATAAAATATGATTTATATAAAAATGGTTCATTTTGAAATCTACTTCGATTTTTTACAATCTGCTTCCCTTTTTTCCTCAAATCTACTTCAACTTTTTTTCCGGAAGTGGTAGCGCTGATGCGAATGCGATATGCGAATTGCGAGTATGCCATACCAACCGCCGATATGAGCAAAAGCAATTGCATTTCATATCTCAATCGCAGTGCTGCAAAGCCATTTGCTGAGGGATGTTGTACATGTCTTGTTTCATACTTTACTCAGATTCAAATTTTATTTTCGTATTTTTTTGTTAATCTACTCAATGTATTAAAATTTGAGCCTGAGTGAATAATGCAGCATACATAATGTATGATGTTACCATTTCCCATCCCATAACATCTTTTTCCACGTATAGCATGCACTCTGCTTCAACTGAATGATCGGTTTTTGGAGTATTTTTTTTTGTGTGTGCTTTATAGATACTGATCGCTCATTTTCAACCAATGTTTTGGTGAAGTGCAGTGGCAGTGGCAAACTAATATACCCCATAGGGGTCACCCCACTTTTTGGGCGCGTTTTTAATAAAAAACTTTTTTTGGCAAATTTTAAAATTTTCGAAAAAAAATTTTATGCACAATCATTGGTAGTATAAATTTGAACATTTCGTCAATAGACCATTTTAACCCACGCCCACTTTTTGGGGGCGTTTTCCTACAAAGACCATTTGTTTGCCCTACCCCAAGGCATATGCAATACAAACACGTTCTTTTTTGTCGAAACACAAAAGGTTTTGATAAACTGTCTGAGCAATATATTGTGACAATGTCATTTTCTGTATTTAACATATTGAAGTTATCACCTCACCTCTGTATATTACTCATTATCTTATTTAGTTTAGTGCGAGTACGCCAAAACCGGTTTGTTCTTGTTTGCACTCTTCAAGTCACTCATAAACACACTCATTATAATATTATTTACTCTATTCAGAAAGAGTGAACAAATGTTTCTTCTCTCGTGAGAAACGATCGATCTCCCCCTAGGCGGCTGGAGACAGAAATAAAAAAATTGCCGTGATGATACTACTATAAGCTTCATATACAATGATTTTACTCATGTGCTCTTTGCTTCAACGCAAACGAAAACTGAAGGAAAAGACAAAAAGTAGCAAGCGCAGACTAATATTACATATACCTACCTACCTACATATGCAATATACAGACACCAAGCAAATAACTTGAAAACAAATATGGAAAGAGAAGGAAAAAAATCAAGTTGAGGGTTGGTTTGGTGTACATATTTTGTTTTGTAATTTTCTTTCAGATTTGGTGTGAATGTGAATATGTATTGTGAAAAAATAATAAAATGATAAAATTGTTGCTGGCTGCCGCGCAGCGAGGTGTAAAAGCAGTTTTTGAGGTTTTCATTGTATATCTTATAAAAAAATGTGTAAACCTTACCTAGGTTAACTTTTTTCTTAATTTATGAGATGTAGGAAAACACTTGTTTGGATGAAAATTCGATTACTCAAATAATAGGACGGTAGACAATAGTGCTACTGATTCTCGTCGCAACAATAGTAGGATGAAATTTTTCAAATCAAATAACAAAAAATGATAGATATTTATCTAGGTAATTGTCACCCCATCTTCTATCAATGCTCTTTATGAAGGTACCTAAGCACCTTATATAAAAAAAAGAAGTTTACGAAAGTTAATTTAACCGCTATAATTAATTTTTGTAGGTTCAAGGTGTCAAATTCACCAAACAAATACTATTTGAGTCGAATTTAAAAAAAAAAACGAAAACGTTTTTCCGTGCAGCGAAATGTTTTTTAAACTATTGAGAAATGTATTTAAATCAATTATACGCCTGCCCTCCGGAACAAAACTACAGTTGTCCTTCACTGTAATGTCCACCTCCATAGGAATTTCAAATTCCTGACCCTGATGTTTTACGTGATCACTTTCAATTTCAACGTTCGTCAATGTTGTTGACGTTGAAGAAAGATCTTCCGAAACACGATTTTTTACAACATACCTTCAATCAATATGTAAATTGTAAAGTTTCGGAAAATTAAATTAGTAAATAAAAAATCAAATAAATTTAATAAATATAATATAGAAAATGACATAGTTCAAACAGTTTATCAGAATCTCTTGTTGTTCGACAAAAAACAACGTTTTTCTCCTTCATATGCTATGGGGTAGGGTATACAAACGGCCCCCAAAAAGTGGGCGTGAGTTAAAATGATCTAAAAACGAAATGTTTATATAATCATAACCAATAATCCTGCATCAAAAGTTTTTTCAAATAAGGGGTCCGCCAAATAACTTTTTTTTTTTTTGAAAATGCTATAAAAAAAACTACTGAATATTTTCTCAAATTTCTTTTTTTATTTGAAAGTACAATCCTTCCGGTTAATAATGGAAAATAATTTCATTCAAATGGCTGCCTCGGCTGGCCATGCAGTAGCCTACACGATCGGTCCAATTTTTAAGCACATTATCGATTATGTGCAGCTGTATTTCACCAATGGCAGACCCGTTATTTTAAAAAATGTACCTACCGAAAAACGTTTTTTTACTAAAAACGCCCCCAAAAAGTGGGCGTGTCTAAAAACTTTATATGTATGAAGTATAGATATTGATATTCTGTAAAAATGTTGTTCAGACATTATATATATATACATATAATATACATATGTATATACAATATAAAAAATAACATAAACAATTAAATTTTTTTTTTAAGTTGTGTCACAAATGAATTTGCCGCAAAAAAATAACACAGTAAACAACACTTTACTATTCACAAAAATTATCAAAATTATACACACAAGTACACTTTGACTTACTTCCCACTCAACCCTTTCTGTCACGTGCAAACATACGCATACAAAACAATTCATCAGCAGCGATAGCAAACATTTCAATAATGTAACGATCTGTACCATGTCCACGTGAAGTCCACACGAACTTTCATCAAGTCTACCCCAAAAAGGTAAACAAAAGATACATACATAATAACAATCTCGCCTGCCTAGTGCCTGTATTTACAGAAGAGAATAATGAAAAGAGAATGTCACCAACTCACCACCTAGTGACATTATTTTGAAACAAACTTCTTTGTGTGCGTGAATTCGATCTTTTTTTATGTAAAAAACGTAAAATAGACCACTTTTCTAACATCAAAATTTGAAAAACCGTGTGGAAAAAAACTATTTTGTATTTTGAATTAAATAATACAAATACCAAAAAAAAATAAAAAAAATATCTCGGAATCATTTTGGTTGTCCTTTTTTCACAGCGGCATTGCAAATAATGTCATATTGAATTGCATATTTAAATATGTTAGAAGAAAAAAAACATGTTTTTAAGACCTATACGTTGTGCCCTATATATTGTCGCTTGGTTAAAAAATTATTTCCAAAAATTAGGAAATATAACTATCGATTTCCCAGCCAAAAAACCCAAAACGTTTAAAAAAAAACCACCTTTTTTTCCATTTTGTCACCAAAAAATTACTGTACAAAAAAAAAAAAAAAAAAAAACAGTATATGCACATATCTATTAGCTTTGTAAAAAAGCTAATTTGACTTCGTTACCTTTTATACTTTAGAAGTTATATCTAGTTAAACTTTGTAAATTTACCTTATTTTTCATAGATTTGTGTATTTTTTTTCGGGATATAAATACTAAAATTCACAAAAAATAAGACCCTCATTAGCTGTGCAAATCTATTGTCTGTAGAAAAAAAATATAAAATAAATAAAAAATATGTATTTAAAGATATTGAAAACGGTCACAAATAGCATCTTACTTTTTTGTATGGTTTTTCTACATTTCAGGCGATTTTGAGGCCCAAAGATATTTTAATATTTTTTAAATGCTAAACAATTATTTTGCTCAACATATTTCCAATCGATCACCGTTTGTTTCATTTAAATATTCGGAAAATTGTGAACGCTATACAATTTAGCGCAAAACTCGAACCTATTTTTGCATGGGACACCTACCCTTAAGGGCCCGTATGATAGAATTCATCGTCTAGAGCTTTATAAATCGATGGCGGAATACTATCAATACTGATATAGTGATATATATAGCTGTGTCGCCTAAAACTGGAGGACACGCGATGCAACGTTTAATTTGGAAACAGCTCATCTCAACTTTTGCAAAAATGTTCCGGATGCAATGGTAGACATCATTGGCCTTGTCGCTCCCATTGTCCCGTTTTAGAAGCATTAAAGGCAGTTGATGGATGGTTGGGTGTTGTAGACCGAGGGTATTGGCTTTAACTTGGCAATTCCCAGTGGTTGTAAGTCTGACCACACACCGAATGTGCTTATTTTTACCTCCAATTGGTAACCATCGGGTACTGGTCTCATCCAACCGGATTTGACTTTGCTAAACGATAAGTGCAACAGTGATATGATAACAAGACGAAAAACAGCAACACTATAAACAGCCTGGTCAGACTGGCACGGAAAACCAGTCCTGCTGTCCCAGGTGAACCTAGATGAGCTGCTTCAAAATATTCGGACAACAGGTTATTTAGGAATCTAAATGGTAAGTCAGGCCCCTTGAACAAAGATGGTGTCGGATGGACCGAAAGACCAACGGCAGCGCTCAATCCCGTAGTGAATACTGATGGCCCCGTGTCCTAAGGGTATCTTATAAATTGGAACTAGCCCTCCAGGTTGGGGGTTGTGCTTCGGGTTAACTACCCACCCATGAACAAAAATGTATGTTACGAAGCAACCAATAGCCTGGGAAAGGATTGATCTTATTGTTGACGACTCTGCTAAACGAAAAAAGGACAACGACGTTCTTATCTGTACCTGGAATGTGAGAACATTAAACAGGATAAGTGCAGGCGAACAACTAGCGGAAGCCCTAAACTGCTACAAATCAGACATTACTGCCATCCAGGAAATACGATAGGATGAGCCGGGAAAAAAGAGGATGAAAAACTGTGACATCTACTATGGACCGTATTAAAGTGAGCAGAAACAGCGACTATTTGGATGCGGATTTGTTATAAGTGCCAGACTCAGGCAAGAAGTCTTATGTTTTCAAGACATTAGCGAACGCATTGTAACAATCCGCATCAAGGCCAAATTCGCCAACTTAAGCCTTATATGCGCTCATGCTCCGACGGAGGAAAAAGATGATATAACTAAGGATTGCTTCTACGAGCTCCTTGACGAGACCTATGAGCGACTACCAAAGTACGATGTTAAAATCTTGCTGGGAGATTTTAACACAAAGGTAGGAAGAGAAGACATCTTTAGCAGTACTGTCGGAAAATATAGCCTACACAACAACACGTCTAGTAACGGACTAATTGACTTCGCTACGGAACGAAATGCCACTATAGCCAGCACACGGTTTCCTCACCTCGATACCCATATGGGGACATGACGGTCTCCAGATCGACGAACAGTCAACCAAATTGATTACATTGCCATAGACAAGAGGCACGCATCCAGTATTTTGCAGCCAAGGTAAGAATGCGGATATCCACTACGCCACAACAAACCAGAAATACTGGGAACAAATTTAATGTCGAAAGACTGCAATCGCAAGAGACCGCAAAGATCCCTTAACCTTTCGATTCACGCCATACCACCAGCATCGAATGTCGAAGAACAATGGCAACGTTGCCAACAAGCCATAAGATCAGCCGCAACTGATGTGTTAGGTTTCTCGCGCCCACCAGCAAGAAACCCCTGCTTTGGTGAGGAATGCCGACAGATGCTCGCAGTCAAGAACAAAGCCTACAAGGCTAAGCTGCAGGTGAAGACGAGAGCTGCCAGTGAGCTCTATAGGCAAAGAAGAAGGGAAGAACACCGCCTTTTCAGAAAGAAGAAAAAGAGCAAGAAAAGCGCGCGATCGAGGATAAAGAGAGGTGCCACTCCAGGAACGATGTTCGCAAGTTTTACCAAAGTGCACACGGTTTCCTCACCTCGATATCCATAAGGACACGTAGCGTTCTCCAGATCAACGAAAAGTCAACTAAATTGATCACATTGCGATAGACAAGACAGTATTTTGGATGTCTGAAGATTCCGAGGGGCTAACATCGACTCGGACCACCTTGTTGCAGCCAAGGTAAGAATGCGGAAATCCACTACGCCACAACAAACCAAAAATACTAGGAACAAATTTAATGTCGAAAGACTGCAATAGCAAGAGACCGCCAAGGCATTCGTGCAACGCGTATCCCTTAACTTCTTGATTCACACCATACCACCAGCATCGAATGTCGAAGAACAATGGCAACGATGCCAACAAGCCATTAGATCTGCCGCAACTGATGTGCTAGGTTTCTCGCGCCCACCAGCAATAAACCCCTGCTTTGATGAGGAATGCCGACAGATGCTCGCAGTCAAGAACAAGGCCTACAAGGCGCGCGATCGAGGATATAGAGAGGTGCCACTCCAGGAACGATGTTCGCAAGTTTTACCAAAGTGTAAAACGTCAAAGCCAAGGATACAAGGCTCGAAGAGAATCCTGTCGAGATAAACAAGGAAGTATCATAGTTCTGACGCAGTCGATGATGGGAATATGTAAAAACCACTTCTGCAAATATTCCGATGTCAGGCAGAACGAACCATTCAGGAAAGTCCACAACTGATCAAATTTTCACACTTCGGCAGATCATGGAAAAAAACCCAAGAAGTCCAAATCGATACCCACCACCTTTTAATCGATTTCAAAGCCGCATGCGGGAGCATTTATAGAAACGGACTATACAGAGGTATGTCTAGTTTTGGTATACCGCCCAAACTCGTCCGTTTATGTAGGATGGCGATAGAGAATTCTGACTGCCATACGGGACTGACACATACGGGAATTAAACCAAAAATTACTCTTGCCAACCGCTGTTTCTTCGGGCTAAGAAGGCAATTTAGTAGTAATGCCCTAATTCGAACTACTAGGAAGATCCTATATAAAACCCTGATCATTCCAGTCCTGCTCTACGGCGCTGAGGCATGGACCGTATCAAAAGCGGATAAAGGAATCCTTGGTCGATTCGAGAGAAAAATTCTTCGAAAAATCTTCGGTCCCGTTTGCGTTGACGGGCTATGGAGACGAAGATTCAGCCAAAAACTATACGAGCTGTACAGCGGCATACTCCTGGTCAAAAGAAACTTCGCATTGGACGTTTATGATGGCTAGGACATGTAGAACGAATGGACACCAATACTCCGGCTCGCAGAGTCTTCGATTCCCAGCTAGACGTCGGAGGCAGTAGAGGAAGACCTCGCCATAAGTGGCGCGCACAAGTAGAAACCGACCTCAACTAACTTGGAGTGCGCAACTGCAGGCAATTAGCCAAGGACCGGGCTAATTGGAGAATCATGTTGGTTGAGGTCCAGGTTCATCCCAGACTGTAGCGCCACTTAAATAAAAAAAACTTGGCTGACACGGAATATCCGGACTGCTGCCCTCAGGTGTATATATGGGCTTGGCCCTTCAGGTTTGGAGCTATGCTATACGAACAAAGGATTAAGATGTTTGTATCTGCATCTGGATATGGGAATATTAAGGTGGTATAAAACAGACTGACATCCAGGAAACAATGGGATGGGCCGGTGAAATATAGAATGAACAACTGCGATATTGCGTTCCCTTATTTCATAGTAAATTTGTCTCTTTCTAAGAAAATTAACCCCCACTCCAAGCAAATTGAATTTACTAATTTTGACAGCAAAAGTACGGGAACGGAACTATTATAACAGCAAATGTTTGGATGAGTTTAAAGAAATTATCACTAGACTCTTTGTATTTCAAAGACCTATACAAGATACGCAGTTTCAATTTCAGCTCACAGACATCTAACAACGACGCGAACAACGCATTTTCCATGACTTTCCACGACCTGCTGTCTATAACAGGAGATCAAACCACTCAGCAAATTCAGTTATTTTGTTAAAGTTGATGAAAGTTCTTCGGCGCTGAAAAAGATTCCAAAAGGGTTAAGTAAAACGCAACTTGTTACTTTGAATGATGGCCGGAAAAAGAGACCGAATATATATTTGCATAAGTATAGGTTGAGTAATTTGACATATAATTCATTGGGATGCGTTCTTATGACTATTATATTTACAGGGTGCTGATATACATTCAAATTCAACACCCCCACTGAATGTATTATGTGCTCCTCTTATTAAACTTTAGGCCAACTGCTGATGAACAAAATGTATGTTTATTTTTGTCCAACGCCTTGGTAAGAAAATCTGCGACCATGTCAGCTGTACAGGTGTAACTTATATTGATGATTCCTTCTTCTATTTTATCTCGAACAAAGTGGTGTCTGACATCTATGTGCTTAGTTCGAGGATGATAAGCATTTGTTAATCCTAAATTAATCGCACCTTTGTTATCGCTGAAGATCGTTGTGGATGTTGAAGATTCGGGCATAAGCTCAGCTTCCAAACCTTTTAACCATATGGCTTCTTGTGTTGCTGATGAGATGGCCATGTACTCAGCTTCAGTAGAGGAGAGGGCAACAGTGGGCTGCCTTTTGGAGTTCCATGAAACTGCTGCTTTTCGAGAGATGAAAACGTATCCAGTAGTTGATCTTCGGTCATCACTATCATTCGCCCAGTCAGCATCACAAAATCCAAATATATTATTGTTATCGGACTTGGAAAATTCCAATCCAACATCAGCGGTACCTTTTAAATACCTCAAAATCCGCTTTACCGCAGTCCAGTGTACCTTCCCATAGTTGTTGTTGAAACGAGAAACACTGCTAACAGCAAAACAGACATCAGGTCTTGATACCTGTGCGGCAAACATGATACACCCTACTGCCGCTTGGTATGGGGTATTTGCCATTTCATTCTTTTCTTCTTCTGACTGTGGACACATACTTTTTGTTAGAGTTTGATTGGTATCCATTGGTGTACTTACGGGATTGCAATCGACCATATCAAAACGAGCTAGAATCTCGTGAATATAATGTTCTTGGTCTATACTTAAAGTACCCTTTTTACGATCACGTTTGATTTGTATTCCCAAAACGAATCTAGCTTCTCCCATGTCTTTCATTTTAAAAGAATTATGAAGAAATGACTTCAGTTTATGCTTCATATCAACATTTTTAGAAAATATTATAATGTCGTCGACATAAACCATAAAGCGTTTTGTTTAAGCGACATACTTTACTGGTCTTATCAGAAAAACCTTCAGGCTGAAGCATATAAATGTTCTCAGGTAAATCTCCTTGGAGAAATGCAGTTACTGCATCCATTTGATCGATGTCAAGGTCTAATTGTACCGCTATTGAAAGCAAAAGTCGTATCGTACTATATCGCACTACTGGCGAAAAAGTTTCTTCATAGTCGATGCCTTTTCGTTGTGAACAACCCTTAACGACTAATCGGGCCTTATGCCGACAAATTAAACCTTTCGAATCTCGTTTGGTTTTAAAAACCCATTTGCAATTAATTGCTCTTTTGTCGGGAGGCAAATCGACAAGGTCCCATGTCCCATTCACTTTTAAAGAATCCAGCTCTTCAAACATTGCTTGTCGCCATAAATCTGCATCTGCTCTTCACCTTCTTTTGCAATAAACGATACGTAGTCATCTCGTTTGATTGGTTTAGGAATTCTTGTGCTCCTTCTTAATTGTTGTGAACTACTAGGTGATTCTATCTCGGACATAGAATGTGGCAGAATGTATTCCTGCTGGTTCTCGTTACATTCATCATAGGCATCAGAGTAATGATCCGTTTCAACACCATTAGCCTCACTTTCGACATCGGAATGGTGACTTGCTTCCACCTCGAAACCAGATCCACTATTGTCATCCTCTACTGAAGCACCAACGTCTGTGAATGGATAAGAAAATGCATTATAATCACTTATATTTATTGGTTCAACTGAAGACATTTGTTGGTTTTCAAAAAATATTACGTCTCTGCTTATGACTATCTTCCTTTTATTTGGATTATATAGTCTGTAATTTTTAGTTCCGTCGCAATACCCCACAAAAATGCACGCATTGGATTTCACATCCAACTTCTTGCGCTTCTGCTTCGGTATGTGCACCATCGCCTTGCAACCAAATGCGCGCAAAAAACACATGTCCGGTACCTCACCAGACCACGCTTCCTCAGGAACTTTTTTGGTGGACGAACTGCTTGGTGATCTATTCACAAGGAATACTGCCGTCGAAACTGCTTCTGCCCAAAATACCTTCGGTAGATTTGCATCAATAAGCATGCACCGTGCCTTCTCGATTATGGTCCGGTTCATTCGTTCTACCAAGCCATTGTGTTCTGGTGTGTATGGTGGTGGAGTTTAATGACGAATACCATATGTGCGCAACAATAACTCAAACTCTTTGTTGATGTATTCTGATCCGTTATCTGTGCGTAAGGCTTTAATTTTCTTACTGCACTGGTTCTCAACGAGTGCTTTGAACTCTTTGAAACGCAAAATAGTTTCTGCCTTTGACTGCAAAAAATACACAAACACTTTTCTAGTATAGTCGTCAACAAACACCAATATATAACGGGCACCACCCATACTTTTCACATTGATTGGACCACACAAATCTGAGTGTATTAACTCTAATACTTCTTTGGCTCTGGTGCCAGTATGATTAAATGGTAGCTTACACTGCTTACCTTTTGCACACACTTCACAATTTAATTTATTGATGATGGGAAGATTCTCGTTCTTTCCGAAACGATCGCTCAGATTCCGTAGGCTCACGACGTTTAAATGCCCCATTCTACGATGCCACAATTCGTAATCAGAATGGACACTGTTCACTAAATATGCACGGTTTAGAACGCCATCATCCAACCTGAATAAGTCTCCATCGATAGACGCAGTTGCTATTAAATTTTGTTTAGAGTTGTAGATTTTGCAACCGTTTGCACTAAAAACCACTTTGTTTCCTTTTTTTACCATTTGGTAAACTGAGAGGAGATTAGTGCATAAATGTGGTACGTATAAAACGTCTTTCACTTCCACCTGTGTGCAATGGTTTCCCGCAACTGGTAGATTCACTGTGCCTTTGCTTTCGACTTGCAAACGCATGTTGTTGGCTACAACGACTTCATTCGATGGGGGTTGACTTGTGTTAAACAGCATCAGCCGTATTTATAAAAGTATTTTAGAGGTTGCCTAACTTTAGGCAACCTTTAAGTACTGCCTAAGTGCAAAATCGGTATTTATAATCGAACGTTGCCTAGAGGCAACTTAAATATTTAGGCATGCCTAACTAGGCAACCTCTGAGACCCCGCCTAAGGAAATCTAATAAATACGGCTGCATATGTTTGTCTTTACACATATGTGCCGATGCACCCGAGTCAATATACCAACCATCACTTTGTAGTGTACTCACCGCAAACGAAGTAATAAATACATTTTTAACATCAGATTGTACGCTAGCGCATTTATTTTGCCTCGTCGGACAATTTCTTGCAAAATGCCCTTTGTTGTTGCACTCAAAGCACCGAGGACCACTGCTGCTGTTTCTACCACCACTGTTTCTACCATTAGAAACGCTACTGCAACCACCCCCGCTCCTTTTCTTCCATCCGCTCTTACGATGCCCACTTTTGCCTAAAAATGCCACCGTATCTGTTTCATCCGTCTTTACATCTTGTAGAATTTTGGTTTTGATTGAATCGCCGGAAATTTTAATGCCGCAACTTTCAATCCCCATTATCATTGGTTTGTACTGCTCGCTCAAACCAGCTAGCAAAAGTGTACCAACCCATTCTTCACTTACTGTTAAGCCGACACCATTCAGTTTGTGGGCAGTTGTAATGATCTCATTCACGTACTGCTCCACGGAAGAGCATTCTTCCATTTTAGTGGTTATCAGCTTCCTGAGCAAGCCTACTCTTCGTGAAAGCCCATTGTCTTGGAATGCCGCCTCAAGCTTGTCCCAACATTCCTTTGCCGTCGTAGTGTTCTGAACGTGGACGTAGTTTACTGGATCGATGAGTAATATTATTTTTGATCTCGCCTTGATGATCTTTTTGTTGTCCGTTTCAGTGCTCGTGGCAACACAACTCCACAAATCCTCATGTTCGAGATACGCCTTCACCGCAAACCTCCATGTGTCGTAGTTATCGCGACCTTTCAACTTCTCGATGCTAGGAATATTATTTAATGACATATTAAATTTAATTATCAGCCTTTGTGACTGGGCCCATAACCTTTTGTTAAAGTTGATGAAAGTTCTTCGGCGCTGAAAAAGATTCCAAAAGGGTTAAGTAAAACGCAACTTGTTACTTTGAATGATGGCCGGAAAAAGAGACCGAATATATATTTGCATAAGTATAGGTTGAGTAATTTGACATATAATTCATTGGGATGCGTTCTTATGACGTATTATATTTACAGGGTGCTGATATACATTCAAATTCAACAAGTTAAAGCATTGTTCCAACAGGCGCATAAGTCGGATAGGGCTTGAGAGCTTTACCTAAAAGGTTCATTGGGTTGTGTAAAAGAAGATCCATCAACCCTAGGTCCCCAAATAGGTTATCCGAATTCACATTCCCCAGCAAAAAATGAAAACTATTGCCACCACTTAACAGACAGATAAACACACAAGACATTGACTCAAATATTGCATTTTATGATGCCATCATAATTGTCCGATGACAAAGACCATACGAAATTGCCTCTACGACAATGTTCACCAGTTGAAGTACCCCCGCTGGTAATTAAATAGAAAATTTCATTCAATGGCAAGCAAACATATTTACAAATATGTGTTGGTGCATCCCAAGAATAATGAAATGTTTTGTTGCAATTACTTGCAAGTTCCTACAGCAAGGGGGTGCATTTCCAAGCCCACCACCCGGACAAACTGCGGCAAACGTCGACGGTTAGTCGTGCTTAATTAGATATCTTCTCATAATGAAATTATGTCCTATTTGCGACAAGCTGCGATTTATTCAGGTCCAGTCACTGTGATTTCCTCCGAATCTCAATGTGAAGTTCACTAGCAAGCAGCAAAATGCGCAGATATATACGAGTGTCGCCTGACTCGTGTATTCCTCTTGCTATAATTCTAAAGTGGCCATTTTCAATAGGTTAGCGCGGGTTCTACCACCTATTGTGAAATGCTACAAGTTGCACCGCATTTACTTGGCGCTGTCACTACTACAGTTGAATTTTGGTTTGGGGGCACCCTTGCATCTAAATATTCGTATCTAACTGCAGTCAGTATCGCACTAGACGTTCAACGTACTAAATGTTTAAATCGTAAGCTTAGTCGGGAATAGATTTAAAATTTCTTTCAACTTAACCACCGGAAGTGAATTGATTGGATATAGCGTCACCTATCGGAGGAAATGATAAATTCAATATTCGTTAGAAGCTTGTAATACGGTTCCCATTATTTATAAAGATAAAGACAAGATAATGGATTTTGACGAAGTACTTAACGAGGTCGGTGCCTTTGGTCTCTATCAGAAGCTTGTCATCTGTGCTGTGCTCCTGCCAGCTGCATTACCCTGCGCGTTCCATGCCTACAGGTGTTTATAAATATTAAATCACATGTGTTCGCAAAATGATTCTAAAAGATTTTAACTGCAGTCAACTATTTATAGCTGCTACGCCAGAACATTGGTGTCGAATTCCAGAGCTAGAACCATGGACAAAGGATTACGGTGAATTGGTGAAAAATCTCAGCATCCCAGTGCAAGTGGTAGATAATACTCTCAAATATTCCGAGTGCAAAATGTATAAACGCAACTATACAGACATTGTGAGATATTTGGAGTACAGGACACCGTATGATCTGGCATTGGATAAAGTCTGGGACATTGGAGATCCACGAGGAGAGACAATTGTTAATTGTCAGAATGGTTGGCATTACGATACTGGAATGTATCCCAATACCGTGGTATCGGAGGTAATTTCGTATCGATTTCAGACCGATCAGTATTCGAGTAATCCTTTCATTCATAGTGGGATCTGGTATGTGACAACAATTTGTATATAACCCTGGGCTTGGTAGTCTTTGGTATTGCTGGACTTTTGGGAAATTATATTTTTGGATACCTCCAGGATATCTGGGGTAGAAGGCCGTCTTTCTATCTCTATTTGATGATTGAGATTTTAGCATGTGCAGGAAGTGCTTTTGCCTGGGATTACTATTCGTGGCTTGGAATGAGATTCATTGTTGGGCTCACTGTTCCAGCGATTCTCTCCAGTCCGTATGTATTAGGTAATATTTCAGAACTGTATAGAACTTCAATAAGGTCAACGGACTATCTCTAATCAAGATTTCTCCATCATTTTTGATTAATTTTCTTTACAGCAATTGAACTAGTTGGACCGGACAAAAGAGTCTTCTGTACGATCGCCTCCAACATTGCATATTCCTTTGGTCTAATCTTTTTGGCAGGCGTAGTGTACGTCGTTCGTGATTGGAGATACCTCAGCTTGGCCGTGTCACTTCCACTATTGCTCTTGTTTTCCTGTTTCTTTGTACTCCCAGAATCTCCAAGGTGGCTATCGGCATTAGGAAAGTCCAAACAAGCAGCAAAAATACTAAAATCGATAGCACGGGTAAATGGGAAGGACATACCATCAGATTACACAGCTCAATTGGAGCAGAAGTTAAAACAACCCACCAGCAGTGGTGGTCAGAAGAATGGTGCTTCTCTGGGTATTATGGATCTGTTCCGTTCACCAAACATGAGGAAGAAGACGATCATCATTACGTTTATTTGGTTCACAAATACCAGTGTATACGTTGGGCTTAGTTACTATGCCCCAGCACTTGGCGGTGATGAAATCTGGAATTTCTTCCTTGCGGGTGCAGTCGAGCTGCCAACGTATTTGTTTCTCTGGCCAGGACTTCATTTTTTCGGTAGAAGATGGGTGCTGTGTATTTCAATGCTCGCCGGTGGTAGTGCATGTATTATGACATTTCTCTATGCAAAGGATCATCTGATTATGATTATTTTGTATTGCATTGGGAAGATGGGAATTTCATCGTCATATGTCGTTCTGCCGCTATTGGCATCTGAGTTGTATCCCACTGTTGTTCGGGGCTTGGGAATGAGTTTTAGCGCCGTTGTTGCAATGATTGGACCGATAATAATTCCAATTATTAATCATATGGTAAGTGACGTGTTTTCCATATAAAAAAAAAATAACGGATTCATTATATATTTCAAAGGGTGAACGTATGCTTGTACTGCCGTTAATTGTGATGGGCGCCCTTCTGGTTGTTGGAGGTTTTGCAACTTTACTTTTGCCTGAAACTAGAGGTAAAAATCTTCCACAATCGTTAGAGGAGGGAGAAAAGGTGCCGTTAAAAAGTGTGTGCTCTTGTTGTTGTGGACCCCCGAAGACTAAATCACCAACACCTCAGAGAAGAGAATCAGAAAATCGCAAAAGAATCGTTTGTAGTTTATGTAAAAATGAAATAAACAATTCTAGGAGATAGGAACACTTATACAAAAATATTTACTTAGTGACTCTATAGTCCAATGGGAATCAAACAATATACCTCTTCAATTAGTCCGGTCCTTAGCTAACTGCCTTCAATTGCGCAATTCAAGTTCGTTGATGGCGTTTTCGGCTTATGAGTTCTGTCGTAGTTTTAGTGCCCATAGTCCTAGCCAACGTGCACGACCAATGCGGAGTTTTTTTTTACCATATCCTTGCTCCAAAGCTCATTAAGTTATTGGATAAATCTTCGTATCCATAGCCCGTCATCGCTAATGGGACCGACAATTTCCCGATGATATGTTTGCTCGAAACGATCAAGGATTCGCCACATCCTTTTCTATCAAACGTGATTATGACATCACGTTGAGTCCGACTGATGTAATCAATATCCTCGGCGTATACTTGTTGAACAGATTTATGGAAGATTCACTAGAGACGACGTTATTATACCGCCCTCTATTCAATGTTTTATCTGGTAGATCTTCTACTATATATCGGTCGAAGTCCAATACCTTTGGGACGATAAACGCCCCTTTGTAAAACGTGTCTAATTTTGAGATACCCCTGTCACTTGTGGAACATAATTATGAACGGCAAGATCACCTTCTGCGTATTGTTGAGGAGGATGATGTTTTGTTTTTATCGTACCTCGCTTTTCATTTACGTCTTTCGGCGGTGATATTGTCGGAAGCCTGCTGTTTTCTCGAATCGATATATCATCAACATCGCCTGTTTCATCTGTCCTTATCGCCTTGGATGGTACACCTAAGAGCGCTGAGCAATGGTGCTTCTCTCGAATTTACCACATTTGACTGTATTTAAGCAGCATTCAGGACAAGCATTTTGATCGGCTCAATCGTCTTCTCAGTACCAAATACGAGCGTGTCGTCATGACATGCCACGACGTACCATGATATAAAACACGCCATTTAACTAGGTGTGGTATCACGAACATCTTCTGACCTTCAACCTTTATGCATTTACTTCCCCTTTGAATGACATAGTCGATCTCTATCTGCTTCTTTTCTAATAGATCCTAAAAATCCTCTCCCTCAAGAATTCTTACGATGTTCTTAAGTTTACGATGTTCTAAAATTTGCCGTCTTGACTTTGCTTAGCAATAATCCAGTCATCTTCTAACGGTGATATCTTTAAAACGTTGCTGGAACACGAATCATCCCGTCAGCAGCTTTTCGATATAGTGCATTAGAAATGGTCTTTAAGGAACGTGGATGCGGCATTTACTGGCTGAAATGATTTCCAGACACTGTAGGGGTATATAGGCAAATCAAAGTTGTTTAGCCACCATTTTAATTTAATTAGTACTTTGTCAGTTTTTATTTGAAAGTACAGTTGCCTAGTGGTTAGTGCATTAAACTATTAAACACGGAGTTCTTGGTAACACCATATAAGTTTGTTTTCCACTGCTTCGCCTCTTTTGAAAGTGTGAAAAACATTCAAAAATATAAAACACTCCTGAGAACTAAAGTTGCCATTCGGAGTCTTCGTTAAACACATTCTTTGTGGCTAAAATGTAACTTCACCAACACAAATAAATGGAGCAGCTGGGTTTGAGATCCTGTATAAGCCGGCAATGCCAGTTATTTCATTTTCATTTATTTAAAAGCAGTTGACCAATGAGAGTGGCCTACATCCACATATTTTAGAGCCGCAACAATTGGGGTATTTTAAAACTCTAATTTTGTAATCATTCGGCGGTATCTAAAGGAAAATATTGTAGCCAACAAAAGACAAAACCAAATAACCAAATAAGTCTTCGAAAATGTCATGGAAACTATGATTAAATTTACTCGTAGCAAAGAGACTGAACACTGAAGAGACGAATCCAGTTTGCATTGCAGATTTGTAAAGATCGTATGCCCCAATCTGGCAAAAACATTGTACTTTGTATGAAAGACCCAGCGCGAACTTGGCGAATCCGTTTAACACTCCCGGAAATTGAATTCGGATCATAGATGTACCAATTCAATACTTTTAAATAAAATCTCACTAAGAACTCACGTTTTTATACCAACGCATCTATTCAACTGATCAGTGGTAGATTAGATTTATTCGACCATTTCCAAAGGATCCCTCAAAGATTTGCCTTCTCTGTTGAGATTTTTTGATGAAGTGGAGCAACATTTTTATAGGGGAAATATTTCTGTCAAACAAGAATTTCCTTACTTTATTAACTTTAATCTAGAATTAGAAAATATCAGAGATGTCAGCGAAGAAGAATCTCTGAGGAATTCGTAATTGGAACTCATTAGGATAAGCCATAATGTGTTCAAAATATTAACGTACTTTTTAGATTCCCTTTTGGTGACTGAATACAACCAAATATTTCGATAACTTTATCGATATTATAAATTTCGCTTGGATGTTTCCACATATTTCTGACGTTTGTCAGCTGTCAATCTGCTCGTGGCGATTCATTCAGTATTTTCGGGATAAAATTATTTAAAATTTAAAAAATTCACCGAAAATACGCATTTTTGTACTGAAAAAATGTTTGAAAACGTCGATTTTATTGACGACATTGAGGATTTAATATCCTCCGAGGATATAAAACCAAAAGAGCGCTACCAAAACAAGAAAAATGTCACCGTGCGAGCGAAAAAGCGCATCACGATAACATCTACCGAACCCCCTAAGGAGAGAACAATTCACGAAAGTGTGATCCCCGGCACTCAGACAGTATTCGTCAAAACATGGGGCTGTGCTCACAATAACTCGGATTCAGAATACATGGCCGGTCAGCTAGCCGCATATGGTTACAACCTAACAAACAACAAAGATGAAGCCGATTTGTGGCTCTTAAACAGTTGTACAGTGAAAAATCCCTCCGAGGACACATTTCGTAATGAAATAGAATCAGGAATGCAAAATGGTAAACACGTGGTCGTAGCAGGCTGTGTGCCACAGGGTGCCCCAAAATCTGATTACCTGAAGGGGATGTCTGTCATTGGAGTGCAACAAATCGATCGTGTCGTTGAGGTAGTCGAGGAAACACTAAAAGGTCACAGTGTTCGTTTGCTCCAAAAAAAGAAGGAGAATGGAAAACGTGTAGCCGGAGCTAAATTGGCTCTACCAAAGGTCCGCAAGAATCCTTTGATAGAGATAATCCCAATCAACTCTGGGTGTTTGAATCAATGTACATACTGCAAAACCAAACATGCTCGCGGCGACTTGGCCAGCTATTCTCCAGAGGAGATCGTAGAACGTGCTAAACAGGCGTTCGATGAAGGATGTTGTGAGATCTGGTTGACATCGGAGGATACTGGAGCATACGGCAGGGATATCGACACGTCGTTGCCCGAGTTGCTATGGAAGTTGGTCGAAGTGATTCCAGAATCGTGCATGATGCGTGTGGGTATGACCAATCCACCATACATACTTGAGCATCTTGAGGAAGTTGCTAAAATCTTGAACCATCCACGTGTGTACTCCTTCTTGCATGTACCCGTGCAGAGTGGCAGTGACAGTGTCCTGGGAGAGATGAAGCGCGAATATTGCCGAAAAGAATTTGGGCATGTCGTTGACTTTCTACGGGAGCATGTCCCAGGTGTAACCATCGCTACAGATATTATCTGTGGCTTCCCAACTGAAACAGAAGCAGACTTTGAAGAAACAATGACCCTATGTGCGGCGTATAAGTTCCCCAGCCTGTTCATTAATCAATTCTTTCCACGACCTGGAACTCCAGCTGCCCTTATGCACCGTATCCCAGCAAATCAAGTGAAAAAGAGGACCAAACGATTGACGGATTTATTCAATAGCTACGAACCGTATGCCGGTAGGGAGGGTCAAGTCTACAGCGTCTTGGTTACGGAAATCTCACACGACAAGAAGCACTACGTTGGCCACAACAAGTTCTACGAACAAATTCTGCTACCCATGAAGGAGAATCTACTCGGCACTGCTGTTAATGTAAAAGTTGTTTCAACCAGTAAGTTCAGCATGAATGCTGAGATCCTCGATGAGGAAAACGATTGGACACAGTGCAGTAAAAAGAAAGAAACGGACTTTCATGGACAACTAACAAATGGAACTGTTAAGACGGCGATTCCAAAAAGTGATACAAATTCGAATATGCTTGGCTATGCCTTTCTTCTTCTTTTGTTCGCCTTTGTTGTACAGATCCTTAGGAAGTTTTTATAATAAATCCGCTTGTTTCTGGAGATGTTTATGTTCCTTTCATTTATTTGCGTTAGGGCATAGCAATCAATTATCCGGAAGGTGAAGGTAATCTGGTATCAAACCAACGCAATTGGAAGATATCGGGCGATTCCGGCCATTGGTGTTCCCTCGGGAGTTTTTTACAATCTTCTCAAGAATTATGTTAAAGAAGTCGCATGACAGTGCGTCAGCTTGCCAAATCCTTTAGCGAATTTGTCGGTGAAGTCGTTTCCGACCCTGATGGAGGACCGCTTCCCGCGGTATACCAAAACTAGACATGGCTCTTTATAGTTCGTCTCTAAAAATGCTGTCATATGCGGATTTGAAAGCGATGAATAGGTGGTGGGTATCGATTTGGACTTCGCCAGACGTCGGACGCAGTAGAGGAAGACCTCGCCTTAAGTGGCCAGCATAGGTAGAAACCGACCTCAACCAACTTGGACTGCGCAACTGGCAGCAGTTAGCTAAGGACCAGGCTAATTGGAGAGGCATGTTGGTTGAGGCCCATGTTGATCCCGGACTGTAGCGCTACTTAATACGGTAAAACTTGCGAACATAATTCCTGCAGGGGCTCCTCCATTTATCCTCGATCTGATCTAATTTGCATGGTGGATATCCGCATTGTTGCTTTGGCTGCAACATGGCAGTGGTCCGAGTGAATGGTAGCACCTAGGAATGTTCGGACATCGGACAAAATACTGGATGCGCTTTTGTTTATTGTAATGTGATCGAATTGATTAACCGTTCCTTGATCTGGAGACCGCCATGTTCCCTTGATGATATTATGGGGGTGAGGAAATCGTGTGTTGGCTAAAGTGGCATTTCGTTCCGTCCCAGACGTGATGTCGTATAGGCTGTATTTTTCTGCTCATAAGATTTGTCCGGAAGCTAGTAGAAACATTCTTTCGCAATATCATAGTTTTCCTCCATCGGAAAGTGTGCTCATACGCCATACGATATCGTTATCTCATCACAATTAATGTGTGGGCGCTTCTAGTGCAATGAGAACCACACCAACAACGGGACGGGAAACCATCCTCAACCTACTACCCCAGACATTTACAAGCTCAACTGCTGAAAAATGAACTTAGGAGGTCACGCTCAAATTCTAAACATATACCTGGCCTCAGCTGTATATTCTGACTACATGCTGCCTCACCCTGACGTCAAAGACCATTCTCCTGCATCTTTCCAAGCAGAGATGAGTGGGAGAGGAACAACCTGGGCACCGAAACCTTATCCATCTATACTAATGGTTTAAAAATGGACGTAGGCGGACAGTGTTTTCCGAAACACTTAAGCTGAACAGCACTTTTTGTCTCCCTGAGCACAGCAGTGTCATCCAGGCTGATATATTGGCAGTAGCTGAGGCTGCCAAAGCGACCTTAATGCTGGCGATACCACCATCTATATTGATAGTAAATCTGCAATTAAAGCAAGCTCTGCTGTCGAAATAAAGTCCAAGCTTGTGAAGCGTTGTCGTGAAGAGTTGAAGGTTCTTGGCTTCCAATATAATGTTAAGCTCTGCTGGTTCCCCGGACACAGAGGCATACAGGAAATTAAATTGCAGAAGAACTGGGGAGGAAATGATCTGCCACCAGCATTGATCAGGCAGATCAGTCTGTAGAACCTCCACTATGTGACCTCAAATCACGGGTGGGACAGAAAACACTGGATATTGCAAGAAACTCCCTACCCACCTGTAAAACATTCAAGAGGTTGTGGCCCGAGTATAACAAGGCCAGAACCCACAAACTTTTCAAAGAAACAGAAGGTTACAGTGGCTGCATACTATGGGCGTGCACACTTAGACCAGGAAGGCACGTGGATCTGTCGACCTTCCCTATATTCGATTGCCAAATTGAACCATTCAGAGCTAACGACATAGCGTAGGCGGCTTCGGACATTAATATTAGCCAGTTTTTTAGATGGAAGTCATTTGCGTGTACCGTTGTCCTGTATGGACACCGATAGATGATGTTTGATATCTTCAGCATTGTCAAACAGATGGAGCGCCTCTGAATATAGTTTTGCCAGAGTTGCCTGGATATTTGACACGTTGTGCCGTTTATCCATCTGCGGTTTGCTTTCTTGATCTCATCGATTTTTCCAAAATCCGTCTCTCTAATTATATCAGGATTGCAACATCTGTATGGTTGCAATATCTGTATGGAAGGGACTAACAACAACAGACACTAACGGGATAAAAGAAGAACCCGACCATGTGGGCCCCTCAATGGGCATCACAATGGGCCTATATTGACCAGAGTGTGATGAGGGAAGGCGTACTCAGCCTACCTCATCAACCCACCTATCTAAACTAACCTTTGGTTCAAGCAACCAAAGTCAGAAACTGCCGAGGTAGAGGGTAATGTCACGTTAACCACTCATAATTTAGTTAATTTTTCTAATAAGAAGCCGATAACGCCGAAGAACTCCTTGACCAGCCCAATCAAATGCAACCACAAACTGCACAACAGTCGCCACCTTACAACTAAAACAAACACCGCGTCCTTCATCTTTTCCACTTTTCCTTTTCTAGGTTTATTATGATTTCTTGACTTTAAATACATTTGCAAAACTATAGTAAAATTAATTAAAAACAATTTTCATACATAATCGTAGAGAACAAATAAAAACTTTAAGTATATCATGCCGAAGAAGAAAGAAAGAACAACCGCAATAGGAGCGGAAGCTTCTTGAAAATAAAAGAGACGTGTAAACAAACAAAAAAAGTCCAGAGCAACTGTGCGCGCAAACTATCTCAAACATTTCAGAAAGCCAATCGTAGAGATGATAACGTGTTGCTACCATTCTCACCTCCCCGTTCGATGTGTTTTTATTTTGTTTTACATTCTTCTGTTACTGATGACGTTGTTGGTAAGTTATGGAGATTATATTAGCTAATTGGTTGGCCATTCCGCGGGGGCTTGCGTGTGATTCTACCGGCCTGCCGTTGGTCGACTACACATAGTCATCGGATGGTTCGGTGCCAAAGTAGCGATCGCCAAAGTTCCCGATACCAGGAATGACGTAGAACTTGTCGTTGATTTCTGGATCAAGAGCCGATGTAACAATTTTTACCTAAAATCGTAAACGTATATTGGAGTGAACTCATGTTGTGTATGGGGGGAGGGAGAAAAAGAACTCACCTTTGAAAAAGCGTACGCAATCGAATGAACGCCGATTTCAGCCATTAGTAATGATGCCAGAATTATATTATCCTCTGGCACATCATGATCGAGCAGAACTCGAATTGCCATCATTGCAGCCGCACCTGTTGCCACTGTAGCGTCCATCAAGATGACTTTGTAGTCCTTAATGTCCTTTGGTAGTCTTAAGTAATACAGCTCGGGCTCCCCGGTGCTCTGATTCGTCTGAATGAGAATCTTTCCAATGCGTATGTCCTTGCAGACGTCACATACCGCCTGCTCCATGGTTTCTCCAGCACGTAGAATCGACACACCACAAATCTTTTTGCTGGCCATTCGCTGCCCCTCGTAATGCACACCCTGGGGAGTTTCAACCATGGACGTCTTGAAGGGGAATAAACTTAATGCGTATTCAATCACTAAGCGGATAAGTCTTTTCGAGTAAAATATAAACTCGTCTCTGGAAGTGTTCCTGCACCGAATGAATGTGTGCAGCCCCTTGATTTGGGGTGTTGGCGGCAGCAAATGTAGCGAATCTGGCATTGGCTGATCAATGTACGAATGTGCGAGCGTTTCACGCAACTTGAAGCCTCTCTGTAAATATAAACCAACAAAACACAACAAGTTACAACAATTCGGGATGATAGTCGACAGATGGCGTTCGCTTACCAATTGCAATTGGGTATGGACGTGTTGTACAACTAAGTGAATGGCTACTTTATTCTCTCCACCACGAGGAACTATTATATCGGCGTGTGCCATTGTTGGGGCAATGTAGTTGGCATACGATGGCTTGACCATATTCGAATACTGCTTGAGAACACCCTCCAAGTCGCGGCCACGTTGTGAGATATCTCTGCATCCGCAAAAAACAAATGAATGCATTCGCTTAGCTGTGATACTGAGAAATGTGATGATAACCTTACCGCTTTAGACGCCTAGCTAGGCGAATATCGGAGTCGGTATCAACGAAGATTTTCATATCCAACAGCTTGAGGACCTCAGGACTATGGAAGCACAATATACCCTCGAATATGATGACGTTTGCACCGTACATTGTTTTGGTTTGTGTCTCCCGGCCGTGTGTTATAAAATTGTAAACGGGCACCTCGACCTTGCGGCCCTCTTTCAATTTCTTAAGCACATCAACGAGCAGATCGATATCGAAAGCGTCCGGATGATCGAAGTTGTATTCGTTGGTTTGGGCCTGTTCATGTTGCTTTTCATTGAGAATCTAGAAAATGAATAAACGAGATTAGTATGTTTGGAATGGGTACATGTAGTTGATGATCGATGTGACAAAAGAAAAACATAAAAGTAGTACCACGCGTAGCATTAAAAGATGTGAGTGCTCCTTAGCGTCATTAAAAGGTCTTTTAAAGGACAAAAAAGTATTAGAAGTTCGTCACATTTTGGTTGGCAATGCGATTATATGAAACCTTGAGTTTTCACCTCCGAAGCTCAGCCTTCCGACCGCTGAGTGCCTAGCACCAGACCGTAGATATGGTCTCAACTCCTGTGTACAACATTAATGTACATATTCCATTCCAGGCGGCAGCGAAAGAACTCTTAAGATGAAATCAACCGTGGCGTAGGATGGACAAAGTGAATTACCTCAATAAGTTGCATATTCGGACCACAGGTCATCTAGGAATCTCAAGGATAAGTCTGGACCCTTGAACAGAGATGGTGGCGGATGAGCCGAAAGGCCAATGGCAGCGCCTATCGCGTAGTGGATACTAATGGAAACGTGTTCTAGGTGTATCTGATAAATTGGAACTCACCCTTCAGGCAAGGGGTTGTGGTTTGGGTACTACCCACTCACGAAAAAAAAAATTGCTACGAAGCAACCAAGAGCCTCGGAAAGGACTGATTGTATTGTTGACGACCATGATAAATGAAAAACGGACAACGGAGTTCGTATCTGCATCTGGAATGTGAGAACATTAAACAGGATATATGCAGACAACTAGCGGAAGCCCTGAGCTGCTTAAAAGCAGACATTACTGCCATTCATGAAATACGATGGTAAAAAGAGCAAAAAGAGGTTGAGAAACTGTGACATCTACTACACATCGTGTTATAGTGAGCAGAAACAGCGACTATTCGGATGTGGATTTAAGTGCCAGACATGACCGCATCGATGCTAAATTCGACGACATAAACATATATGTATGCGCTCATGCTCCGGGGCGACAGAGGAAAAATATGATATAGCGAACGACTCCTTCTACGAGCTCCTTGACAATATTATGAGCGCCTACCGAAGTTACGATGTGTGCTGAGAGATGTTAACGCAAAGGTATGAAGAGAAAATAACACTATCAGTATTTTCGGGAAACAAAGCCTACACGACAACACGTTTGGCAATGGACTTAGGCTAATTGACTTCGCTGCGGAACAAAATGCCACTATACCCAGCACACGGTTTCCTCACCTCGATACTCATAATGAGACACGGCCGTCTCCAGACCAACGAACGGTCAACCAAATTTATCACATTACGATAGAAAAGAGGCACGCATCCTTCCATTTTCGATGTCCGAACATTCTGAAGGGCTAACAACGACTTTGACCACTATCTTGTTGCAGCCAAGGTAAGAATGCCATAACAAATAAGATTGCATTTGCAAGAGACCGCCAAATCCTTCGCAGAACAAGTATCCCTTAACACCAGCATCTAATGTCGAAGAACGATGGCAACGATGTAAACATGCCATTAGATCAGACGCAATGGATGAATCTAGCACTTCCATTGCGTCTGATCTAATCGCGCCCACCTGCAAAAAACCATTGGTTTGATAAAAAGTGCCGGAAAACGTTTAGAACCAAGAACGAGGCCTACAAGGCTAAGCTGCAGGTGAAGACGAGTGCTGCCACTGACCTCTATAGGTTAAGGAGGGAAGAAATATGGCTTTTCGGAAACAAGAAATAAAAGTAAGAAAATCCCGCGATCAAGGATATAGAGGGGTGCTACTCCAGGAACGATGTTCGCAAGTTTTTCCAAAGTGTAAAAAGTCAAAGAAAAGGATACAAGGATTGAATAGAATCCTGTCGAGATGAACAAGTAAAGATCGTAGTTGAGACACAGTCGATGCTGAGGATATGGAAGAACCACTTCTGCAGACTGTAAAACGGCGTTGACGAACAACATTCTGCTGTCAGGCGGAACGAACCATTTAATATTGGCAACGGCAGCGAAAACTGCCAACCACCCGACCGAAGTGAAGTGAGGATAGCAATATCTAAACCTAAGCTTAACAACGCAGACCCGCTGAGCTTTATAAATCCGGAGGAGATCACTTGGTAAGTATAATCCGCCAAATCATAAGCCGAATCTGGTCGGATGAAAGAACATCAGCATCGGCTGCCCGATCCACAAAAAAGGGGAACCTCTGAACTGCGCCAGAGGCATAAGTTTGCTAACATCGTCTACAAGACCCTATCTGCCGTAATATGTGAACGCCTGAAACCGTATACCAATACATAACCTGATCGGCCCTTATCAGTGTGGTTTAAGGTTAGGAAAGTCCACAGCTGATCAAATCTTCACACTTTGGCAAATCCTGGAAAAAAACCGAAGAAGTCCAAATCGATACCCATCACCTATTCATCGATTTCAAAGCCGCATACGACAGCATTTACAGAGACGAACTATACAGAGCCATGTTTAGTTTTGGTATATGGTTTGTGTTGGATGATGATGGAGAATTCTCGCTGCTCTTCCAATGTCGAAAACGACCTCAAAGACACACTCGATACCAAAAAGGATTCAGGCAAGGCAATGCGCTGTCATCTGACTTCTTTAATTTGATTTTTGAGAGGATTGTACAACATTCCCGAGCCAACACCACAGGTACAATTTTTCAAAAATCGGAGCACCTACTAGCAAACGCCGACGATATTGACATCATTGGTAGAACTCAACGTGATGTCATAGCCACGTTTCTTAGAAATTGGTTGAGCAGTAAATTAGTGTAAGACTTAAGTATATGCTTTCAATACGAAAGGACACCCAACATCGACGAATTGGACAGAACGTCATCATTGACAGATATAACTTTGAGGTAGTACGGGAATTAAACGAAGAATTACTCTTGCCAACCGCTTTTTCTTCGGGCTAAGAAGGCAATTTAATAGAAAAACCCTCACTCAAACTACAAAACAAGACCCTGATCATCCCAGTTCTGCTCTACTGCGTCGTAGCATGGACCGTATCAAAATCAAATGAAGAAATCCTTGGTCCGTTTGCGTTGACGGGCTATGGAGACGAAGATTCAACCACGACATACACCTAGTCAAAAAGAAAATCCGTTTAAGATGGCTAGGATATGTAGAGTGAATAGACACCAATACTCCGGCTCGCAGAGTCTTCGATTCCTTGCCAGACATCACACACAGTAGAGGAAGACCCCGTCTAAGCGGCACCCACAAGAAGAAACCGACCTCAACCAACTTGAAGTGCGCACCTGGAGGCAGTTAGCTAAAGACCGGGATAATTAGAGAGGCATGTTGGTTAGACCCAGATCCATTCCGGACTGTATCGCCACTTAAGTATGTAAGTAGCAACAAATGCAAGTACATCTACCATTAGAGAGAAACAATTCGATTGTCACGAGTTCATGACAATGACGTGTATGACATATAAAACCTTCAGAGATTTTCCTCCACTGCCTAAGCTGAGAGTTTTTGATTAAGTGAAGAGGGGAAATTTTCTTATTGCGCAGCTAACAATAGATGTTAATTCCCTTCATGATGCATAGGTAATAACCATTTTACTGTCCATTTTACCAAAAAGGCGGAGGAGATGAATCCATCAACTGAGTCCCATCATATCGCACAAAACCTCCGCTTTTTGAAGTGAGAAATCGTGTTCCACTTACGGAGTTTACGAAGAATGCCGAGGGATTTGGGTGCTATCTCCTCGGCTGGAATACCTACAAGTGATTGCAAGCAATAAGGTGCAATATAATAGTAGAAGGCCTACATAAAATGGAATTTTATACTCTAAGCCCAAGAATTCCCGGTTATCTACTTCAATATAAACCTAGAGAGATTCCCCGCGTCTACCTTCCAACAATCGATCAATTATAAACAAAAGACTATCGATAACAAATTAAAACCACCGAGACGCTAATCAACACTCTTTATCAGTACACCTTTTTACCCACAACGCTATCTACAAACATGACATCAATAGTTCAGTAATCATACGCAAAACAAAAATACAAAACGCCACTTTACTTGTAAGTCATGAACAGATATGTTAACTCATTGATCGCACGTGATCTCGGAATCGATTAACAATTACTCAGGAGAAGAATCAATTGATTAATAAAATCCACTTATCTGCACATTAACTCACGTGAAAATAGTAATCGCACGTAGAGTACAAATCACGAACGAATAGTTGTTGTCATTCGATTCAAAATATAAACACTGACGGTGTGTGGCTGGGTCTAGAAAGGTTTTTAAAATGCAATTCAAGTCGCATTGCGCATACAAAGTAACAGCCTTGAACTTTCATAGAATTTAAAATGCACCTTTTGTAACAAAGCCCCAAGACTGTTTGTTTATCGGCTAGTCAACATGACAAATGATTAACACGTCAATCCGATTCGACTGGCTGATTCGACATTTCAAGTTTAAGGCAAGAGACTTTGTTCGGTTGATAATACAATGGAATACCCTACTCCCATGTGAGGGTAATATTAATATTTGAGGTCAATTTGATTGTCAGACGACAAATGGAGCTATGTAATCACCGATTGAATTGAGCATGTCATATGATTTGTCATCAAAGTGATGCGACTCCCTTGCTTGGATGGCGAATTGTCTATTTTCAGATAAGAGACACACCCCATTCATTGGCAGCCGGGCAAGTTGTTAAATTAACTGGTTCGAACGAATTATGATGTATGGTGCTCTCTTTAATTAATTTGTTTGTTTATTTTTTGCTACTCCTGTGACGTCCTCAGTTGAAGACGTCTTTGAAATACGTTACAGAGATTAAATTTGATGATACTTCAGCATGCCACGAGGAACCGTAAGAATTTGATTCTAATAAACATACGTGCATGGTTGATGGCGTTGATGTGTGACGTCAATCGTGTATGCGGTGTGTGCTGACCTAGAAAAAAGATAAGGCAAGAATTCGTAGGAACACATACTCGTATCTAGAGTTTTATAGAAAACGTTCGTAATTTCGACATTTGACTGAAAATTAATTGAAAAGTATGTGATGGCAGATATATTTATATTTTAGAACGTGGCATTAGGGATCTGTCGTTTTTTTTATAATTGGCACGCGCTAAATTGATTATGAATACCCCTATAGCGTTTGAGCACAGCGCGGGCGTTAAGGGAATAGAGGAGATACCGATGTGCGTTGGTTTTGAAGTTCTGTAAATAGTAAGGGAGAGGAAAACTGAGCTTATTGAAGTGTTCCACATTCGTGTTGTACGGCGAATCTCTATATTTAATAGTACGACCGAAGATAGACTTGAGGGTGAACTGATTAGCATTCATGGCACGGCGAGTAATACAATTGAATTGTTGAAGGGGCGGAATGCATCTGGCTATTTCGTTTGAGCACTTGTTGTTATTATAGCGGCAAACGAGTGTAAGACAGCAGACATTCCTGCGATGTTTCAGCGAAACTATGGAGTTCGCTGTGGTTGATTCTCCTATAAATTGTATCGCACGCTTTTGTATCCTATATAGTTGATGCAATGATGTTTGATCATATGTGGGCGTTGAACTAAAGTTTGTCTTGGCTTTATGTATTGAAACAAGGTCAGGTGTGTCGAAATATTCCTTGCATCGGTTAAGGAAACCTAGACATTTCGCTGCATTGTTAGCGATTTCAAATCTGTGGTCGTTACTAACACACATACCGAGCTTGGAAAGTTTTTATGTTTCGTGGATGACAGAAAACAGCACTGCGTTCTGGAAGCATTTAATTCCCCCCTATTTGATTTACCCGATTTAATTATGCCGTCGAGGTCGGAACATATTTTGTCGTTTTGTTCCACGTCCGAAGGTGAAGGGCGTTAATTCGAGAAAAGCTGAGGATACTCACCCCTATCAAGGTATCCGTTCGGACGAAAATGTTCTCCGATATGTTCGAAATCGGAGAAAATTCTACCGAGGTATCCATTCCGATTAGCATTTCGAACAGAGACTCCGATGAAATGTAGCGCCATTATCGCGCATAGGCGATATGCGTTAAGTCGACAATTTTTGACAGCTATGCGTTGACTTTCTCCCTTCTCCCGAAAATGCCCGACGAAGAATTGCTGCGGAATCAAACAAAAGCGATTGCATACTTTTTTTTACTTTATTCCACAAGGGATACTAGGAAAGGCAATTGAGTTCCGATCGGAACTGTTTTTCGTTTCGTTTTTCGATAGGGCTGACTGTTATCAGCGTAGGAATTGATTGGATTAGAAGTTGCAGACAAAAGGTCATTAATAAAAATGAAAGAGAGACGGAGACAATATGGAGTCTTGGAACCATCCAAATTCAACGTTTCGAAAGATAATTTCGAATCCATAGAAGGACGTTTTTCATCGATTTCAAATGCACGCATTTTCGACAAAAGGGTTTGATGCCAAACCCTGTCAAATGCCTTTGAAATATCAAGTGCGACGATCAACGATCGACGAGATATGCCATCAAATCACCAGTGGACCTGCTGCTACGAAAACCGTATGGTCGGTCATTGAGGAGGTTTCGTGATTCAAGACATTTCATAAGCTGGCGGTTTATTGACGGGCTCAGTGTCGTGATGGTTATGGGGATGAACTGCCGCGAACTGCCGGAAGTTCGATTCCCAGCCGGAGCAACACCTAAATTATTTTTCACTGGTCCTCCTCACCTGATGATCTGACATATCAGTCGAGTAGTATCAGTTGTCATGAAAATCTTATCTCAATTTAGCCGTTTGGAGTCGCAAGACGTACACACGAACGCATGATTGGTTGCGAGGAAGCTAGGCCTGGGTACTAACGAGCCTGTTGCGCCTAAAATTTGTAAGTTTTTGACGGTTTATCTGCGTTACCATGACCTTAGAAAGGAGGGAGGTAAGTGCAATTGGTCGAGCGAATTAGGAGAGCTAAGAAAATTCCCATTTTTTTTTTAAGGATGGGCTGGACAAATGCAGTTTTCCATAGACTCGGAAAGAGTTCTTACGCAGTGGTTTTGCCAGCGTTAAAAAAAAACCTCTTCAGAATTATATGGGAGCTACCATCTGGACCAGCCGATTTGTTTATGTGAAGATCGATTAATACTCTTGCGAGTGTACGACTATAAAAGTGGATTGGCCCCATAGAATGTTCTACGTTCTCTAGTACAGGGGAACACTGGGCACAATATGGCAGCGTGGAATTGGCTGCAAAATGTGCAACGAGCAAATTGACCTTTTATAGATATTCCTTTTCCTTTCCTTCCTTTTTACTTAACGGACACCCGAACCGTTGACGGTCTCTGCCTTAGACAATGTAGCTTCATATCCTCCTCGTTGTTGCCAGTTATTCAGTCCGAGCGCTCTGGCGTCCGCGATCTCTTGATCCTTAAACCTGATCGTGAGACCGGATTTCGAAAATTCTCTTGGCTGGAGCATTTTTCTTTCGAAAGTGCCTGATATTTGCTTCGCTTTCGTGCTTATTGTTCAGCACTCGGCGACGTAAAGTAGAACTGGTAGGATTAGGGTCAGGGTCAGCTTTAATCCGATTTGTTTCGCTAAACCGAAGCAATATCTGTTTCCGTAGGTCAGTCTTCGTCATATTTCCACCAAGGTGTCATTCATATGGTTGATGATGACTCCTTAATCACATCAAAGGTGTTGCTGTAGACACACTTTGTTCAAGGTTTTGCTTCGACAATATTTTGTTTGTTGATAGCATAATGTACATACTTTGTCTCGTTACTCGTTAATTACAAGACCAACGCGTTTCGTTAACTCCTGAACGCCCGTAAATGCTTCTACAACGGCGCGGTGGTAGCGACCAATGATGTCAATGTCGTATGCGTACCCCAGTAGCTGGACGGATTTTTTGAATATAATGCCCTCCGTATTGACTCCTACCCTATGCACTATCTCTTCGAGATTGGATAACGCGTCTCTTTGTCGAAATCCGGTTCATGTTTGTAAAATTCAGATGAGCTATCTCCAAACTAAACGTTGCATCGCGGCGTGTCCTCCAGTTTTAGACATCACAGCTGTTGAGCTGTATCAGTTTTTATGGCATCCCCAATGCAATCCATACGAATAATAATTATGCGATGGGTGCTTTTATACGCGGCCTTGAAGTCGATGAAAAGATGATGTGTGTCTCAACTTGTAATTTGTTCTTCACCAGGCTCCGTGCCGAAAGGTGTGTTGCAGAATGGCATAAGACGTACGTTGAATAAGATCTTATATTCGGCATTTAGCAGGGATATGGCTCGGTAGTAGGCGCAAGACATGAGATCGCCTTTTTTGTAGATGAGACATAAGGAGCATGCTCTCATCCACCCGGACTTTGTTGATGGTTTGGCGCATGCATACTTATATAGCAACACTTTCGTGTTTGAAGAGTTCGGCTGGTAATCCACCAGAACCGACTGCCTTGTTGTTCTGCGGTTTTTTGATGACTGCGCAATAGTGGGAGGAAGCTACCTCTTCGTTGACTGGAGGTGGACCGGTTTCTTGTCCCATCAGTTTCTTGACATTATGTCCATTAAGCATCTGCTGGAAATGCTGCATGCATACAGCCCTGCGAGTCAGTGACTAGGTTCCCATTGTTATTTCGTAGAGCGTTCGTCCCAACTTGAATCCAGCTGCTGTTTTTTTTTTTTGTAGAATTGACGGATTTTCTTCTTGTCGCGAGACTTTTTCATTTCCCTGCGGTTCCCTTTTTTCCAACGCAGGATTTTCTTTTCTTCCCTTCCTTCTGGTTCAATATTCTTGCAGAGCGGCGCGTATTTTGCGCTGTTGTACCTATTCTGTCATTTTTATTTGGGTCTTGCAAATATCATCGTACCACGGGCATCGTTTCGGGTGTGACTGATATCCTATGGTGGTTCCGACTTCTTTTTTGAAGATATTGTGAGTTGGCTCTAGATAAAATAATCTGGATTTAACCAGAGTTAAGTAGGCACTAAAATACCGGGTCTTAGTAATTTAGATACGCTTCGCACAATAAAAGAAACATCCACGCAATATTGTCGTGCCTAAACAGCGTAGGTACTTCTAACTGAATTCAACTGAATACCTTTTTAAAAAAAGTCAAACGCTTAAGTTAGACCAGAACTTCTTTAAGTTGCCTTGGTCAAATATATGTGAAGAGTTTAAGGAATATCATATTTCCGTGCTGATCCCAGCCAACAATACTGTTCTATCCAGGTACAACGCGAAAATTGGACTCCATAGACCAAAAAAAGGCGGAAAATCCGTTTTCAATTGGCTCATGATTCCATTACTTGAGAGTAACTCAAACAAGGTGCTAAAAAAGACGTTCAGGACTAACTAAAAGTAAAGTCGCCATCGCTGATTTCTTCTTAAAATTCAGTCACTGCCATCCGGTTATTTAACATTAAGACTGCATTTGTGGAAACACCTTTCTATCGATGGGTTGTTTGTAACGAATCGGTCCCACGTTTCCACGAACAAAAGAAGTGCAATAGAGTCGTAAAGGCCTTCCTTTCCCCTTATTACCATCTAGTGGAGCGTATGCTTCTTGCACAATGGCGGGAGCTACATTTTTATTTCAAATCCAATCGGTCGGGCTAATGCAAAGTCGGGTGATTTTGTAGACCAACGTGAGAGGAGCAGTAAGTGTTCTTACCATGAGTCCCCTTGTGCAATAACAGCGATTGCTCAATGTATTATCGTAGCAGACATAACCCAACAACAAGCCTTACCAAATAATTATCATGACAGAATTAAACAAACAAACACACAAAATCCGCCTGTGGAACTGATAGCGTTTAGTATGTAGGTGTTGTTCTAGCATCTCATGTACGATAATAAACGCAATATAACATTGTACAACATGGTTCATAACGCAATAGCCCTTTCTCGAGAAAAAACTTATCTAGACATTGAGAGGAATGCAATCCATACGAATTCAACGACGAAAATAATTTCAAAGTACGCAGTTACCCTTAACATTTCAATGTCACCTGACAAAAACAAGGATCCGCCCAAATGTTTGTATCAAATTACAGCACTTGATGTAATCGAAAAATTTGAAACACCACCAGTAAGGGCATACACCAAATACATACTTTATAGAAGCAATCCATCGACAACAGCGTCACCCAGGGTACATCAAGGCTTTCAATGATTTTCTGAGCAACTGTCGTCTTGCCTGAGGCACTGCCACCGCATATGCCTGTAAAGGAATCAATTATGTTCTATGACGTCAAACAGTCTGCAACCGCACAACTCACCGATAACAAATGGTTCCACTTGTTGGCCGGCACAATTATACCATGGCGGACGACCGGCTGTATAAATTGTCCGATTGTTTGCGCGAATAATGCAGTCCGACGGATTGGTTGTCGAACTTTGATTTATCGACGTTGTACGCTGACGTTGTGGCCTATTTGGCCGATGCAATCCCTTTGCCGGCGAGTCTGACAAACTAGAGCGCTTTGGCCGTGTCTTTGACGGCACTGTAGTTGGTGATGCCGGGCAACAGATGTATTCCCGGTCGGCGCCATTTGGTTTATCAAATGCTATGGTTGTATCCAAATAAAGCGGTTCAGTTACATCCGGACGATCATCACTGCAAGGACACATATTGAAAATCAATAAACGATTTTGGAACTATAGAACCAACAACAAACAATAGAAACTAGAAAGGTGAAATTGTGAACATAAAATGGCACAAACACATACATAAATAGTTTTACTTTCATTTCATTCAGACCGGCGGCATTGATAACAACATTTAAGACCACACATACACATATGTGAGCGAAATTTACCGAATTTCGCAATCGCAAAGCATTTGCACAACACAAGGTTACATTGCAGCGATTAGAGATAATCGCACGCGTGGCTAACGCTAGATTTGAGTACTTACTCACAAAATTTATCTAGTCCCACCATGATAACAACAAAATACCTACATGCATGCTGCATACACATGCGTCGAAATGTTTATGGCTACCGGTTAGACGTATTTTTCTAAATGCCAATGCGTCATTCCCTTGTTGGGGAATCTTGTTCAACAAGCTTTCTACGAACACTATTTGTATGCCTTCATCTTACCTACCCCAAAATTGATTTGAAATTTGCAAACTTGAAATCAATTGGATTTTAAGTGTGTCTATTGGATTACACGAACTGTGAAATGGGGCCAGCGCACACAAAATGCATCATCCCACTTATTTTTAGAACACAATTTTGATGAAGAAAGGAAACGACACACACAAAACAAAAATTGCTCCTCTCTGTGTGTCGCCATCAGCAGTAGCAGCCACGTTTCAATGCAAAAGTATTTTCAGGTGACTTCGAATTGGGGGGTTTTCCGTTTCCATTAAGGCTGCAAGAGACTGCATTTTTTTCCTTCTCTTTTTTTTTTCTTGGCAGAGACGCCCCCGCAGCACATGTCGCCGGTGTGGAGACTGGTCAATAACCTAGCAAATTTCGTCGCATTAACAGAGCAGTTATCTTCTCTATACACAAAAAAAAATAAATGCCAACTAGGACAATGTACAATCCATTACCAAGACAAGACAACATAAACGAAGAGTAGAAAGAAATTAAGGTTCAAAGGCAATTATAAAAGGAATATATTACATGTGGCCATTCTTAGCTCCAGCAGCGATTGCAAACGACGGCATCGCGTTCGTTTCGACAGCAGCAGACCTTACTTGTTTCACTTTAAACGAGTCTATATTTTTAAATCACTTTTTCTATTATAATATGGAAAATTTTCACACACGTTTGTCGTCACGTTGTATAGTTGGAAATAATGCGTTTTGCGTTTTTTTTTTTGGCTCTTGGTAAATCAATTCCGAGTCACGTTCGATGTTGAACTGTTTTGGTTTTATTTTCTCATTTTTTATTTGGCGATATGTGGCGATGGCGAATGACGATGGTGGTGAATGATGATGATGTTCTGTGTTTTTTGCTGAATTACCTGTCAGAACTGGCTGAACTGCATGGATAATATTTAACTTGTTTTGGTATCTGCTGCTGAGATGAAGACATTTTTTTATCTACTACGAAGGAAAAAAGATGTGTGTGTCGACTAGAGATTTTGCCCCGTAGAGAGTGTGTAAAGTTTGGCCACACTGGACGGCAATGAGTTTGACATTTGTGTTCTACTTTGTGGGGATCAGGGATGTAATGGAGAGGAATGTTGGTGTGACCAGTGGGAAACTAATGCGGAAAGCTTAGATTGGTATGCACCAGCGAATATCTAATTACTTTCTCTGAAGGGTACCGAAATAAGGTCTGTTCGAGTACTCATGCCCAAGGTAAAAAAAATTAGTTTCGTTCATTTGTTTTTAATTTCTTGGCATAAATTTACTTTAGCTGCCTTTCACTTTTTGCACTTTTTTTTTATTAATCGATTCGTCTCTACACACTAATCATATATATTTATTTTAAAATTGTCGCTCACATTTAGCTTAAAAGTTATTCATAAAACAAAATTGCACATTTTGGGTTATTAGTCCATACAAATTGTATGTAGTTTGACACTTTTTTTTTATTTCTGCTGCGGTGCACGCAGCATTGCCATGTTGAAAAAAACATAACAAATAAAAATATTTTAACAAAAAAACTGTTAACTAAGGCGTCTGCCTGACGACTATACATACCCTGAGCGGAGCAACGAAGTTGCGTGAGCGTGGACTGTCCCCAGAAAGAGAGTTGAAATCCGCAGATCGCGCTAAATTTTATCTCCCATACAAAAATCTCTACAGAGATAAAATTTAGCGAGCAAATTTATCAGTGCAGTACGCAGCTCGCGAGATAAATTCTTAACTTCATAAAGATGGGATACACAAAATGTAAGTAGGGTATAACAATATTATGTGTTATACGAAAAGTGTTATAGTCGGCGGAAGACAGGTCTCCACTTATTTATCTCGCGAAATTAATGTGCGAGGCATTTAAATCGGCGAAATTTTAATGAAAAATAAAAATAAAATGGAAGAAAATGAAGATGAATTTTTGATGGAAGAATTTCTCGAGGAAGACGACATCTTTATTAACAAAGAAAATAATAATATTACTGACATCTGCGAATGTATGACATTTCCCTGACTCATCTATATGCTGTGTACGAATTTAGCGAGCATTTATCTTTGGATTGGAGAAAACAAGTGGAGATTAGCAAAGATAAAATTTAGCGCGAGCTGCGTACTAAGCTTTACTCTAGGCCATTTTTTTACTTCTAGCCATTATATTAACCGGTGAAAGAGAAATTTGCGTACGACCCAGTCGTGCACTCACGACTTTTATATTGTTTACAATTTTTCTTTGTACACAAAATGATAATAATCGTTGACTAAAGTGAAGAAGACTTTCTGGGTACCTAGCGTGTGATTTATATACATGTGCACACACACACACTATACAAATTTCACTCTACGTACCTAGCAAGTCTCCTACACTATCGTCAACGAACAGCTATTGTTGAGTTAGGGGCCAGTTTATTGTCATAATAAATTATTTGTGCCACTAAGACCTCGAATGCTCAGCTCCTGTAAGTGATAGAGCAATTTTGAATACCCTATACCCTGTCCATGGTAATGTAGATCATAACAGTGAAAACCACATCTAAATCGGTTCTGCAATTCTCGAGATTCATACACGTTCAAGGATTTTATTTTATACTATGTCTACCTTAGTCGTAATTTTACTACTTGCGAAAGATTGTAATTTTACGATGACGTTTCATGAACGATCCTAAAACTGCACCACTAGATAATGCGGTTACCCACTGAATTCAATCTCATTTTAGTAATTTATTTATTGATAGAATTATGTTCCTATTGTTCTCTCTCTCCGTTCTAGATAGATAGATTTAGATTTATTACTATATTCAATACTTTACAAATATATACATATAGGCATTTCTTACAGATATTTAAAAATTTAACATTCAGTCTTATTAACGTTACATTTAGTTATTTTCTTCTATATATTTAATACATTTTCTTTTGAATTCTCTAACATTAGTATCTTCCTTAATGGTATTTGGAAGTCTATTAAATGAAAGAATTCCTTTATAATTTATTCTACATTGGCCCGCAGATGTATCCTGTCGTCTTATTCTAAAATTGTTCGAATTCCTTAGTTGATAAGGCTGAGCTTCGCCTACCTTTACTGCTCCTCTGGTCAAGTACTTTGGTGCCTCCCCATTTTTCATTTTATATACCACTATTAGCGTATTTATTTCCAGCCTTTATGTTTAAAACTTAACCATTTCAATGCGTCTAGCATGAATCTAATTGGTGTGTATCGGTTGCATCTCAAAATACTCCTCATTGCTTTATTTTGTAGCTTTTACAGACGTTCTATTTGTCCCATATTGCAACACGACAATAGTATTGTGGAACTATACTCGGAGTGAGGTTTTACTATAGTGTTATACACTGTGATTTTTTGCATATATAGTCAACATATTCATGCATTTTTAAATCCTTGTCAATAATCATTCCTAAATATTTAACACTTTTTACATTTCCAATTGTTTTGTCATTTATTTTAATCATTGATCTCGATCATTATTTTCAGTTTAGCGCATACGTTTGATGTATAGAAGTGACGTTTACCATCTCAGTTTACACACCCAATTCCTGTGCGAAATTTCCGATATTTTGTAAAAGATTTCCTTTACACATTTTGACAGTTCATTTACCACGTCGTAATTTTACTACGTATACAACGACTTTCTGTAGTTGCATGAATACCCCTAATTAAATTTTTCTTTTGTAAAATTGTAATATTAATCAGATCAGACAGATCAATATAATCTTTTTATGCACAAATCGCTCCGTTCTTTCTTGAATTGTTATTTAATTTGTAAAAATAAACTGTGAACTCAGAGCTATTTAACGAGCTCGTTCATTACTTTTGGAGAGAAAGTCAATTTCCCGTTATTTGAACGGAATTCACAAAATTTGGTTAAAATTTATTGTTAAATTTTCGAGGAATCATTAAATTTATGAACTACGGTTATAATCATTTAGAAGCTAAGGTATTCATTTTGATCAACATCGTTAGAGCCGTTATCAAGATAATAATGTTTTAACAAAACGCTAAAATACCCAATTCCAAAAACCCCTCTGTAGAACCACCAAGAATATACCCATAGCCAAAAATGTTAGTCAAATTTTCCAAGTAGTTTTGGTTGCAGTGTCAATAACAGACTCCAGAAAATAACTGTCACAAAGAATGACGTCGAACCCAAACCGAGAATTTCAAAAGCTTCTCATTATAGTATTACTCTTAGATGTCTATATCAGACTTTCGTAAGAGGTGGAGCATTGAAAAAATTTAGTTGATGTCAGTTTTGGGATTCCCCGCGCATAGCAGTCGCACTAACTATAAAGCAACTACACATATGGTGTATAGGCGAGGTTTTTACTGTCTAAAACATTAAATCTGTTGTCCACAAATACCTGACTTAGACATTCCAGCAATAAAATGCAGGAAATTTATTGTGTCTTATCTTATTATTGTCTACACTAATACCATTAATTATTTTCATACTGATTCTTGTTCATATAATCATACGGCAAGCGGTAATACTGATAAGTTACCATCTTTCTAAGTTTTTTTCGACCATTTTTTTCTAATTCACCATTCATACTTTTTTTTCAATTAAGTATGCGCACAACTCTCCCAAATTCATCCTCGTTATCGACCTCTGAGTAGAAATCGTTGGCTCCATTATCTGAGACTTGGGTTACACAGTCCTCGTTTCGTTTTCTTCTTGCTCTAATAACTCAAAATTGATTATGTTCAGCTCCTAGACATCGCGTCGTTCCTAGCGCATTTTAGTTCGACCATGATTCTGCGGAAGTCTTGCAGTTGCGAAGGTATAAGTCGCGAAGGTATATGCAGTTGCATAACACACTTTTGATACTTACGTATTTCTGGGTTTTCGCATTTACACGAGAGCTCTTATTCGCGACCATAATGTCATTTATATCTTTCGTAGGATACACATTACCTCTGTGACATATTTTCATTTCAAACTGGAGAGAGTGGCTCTGTTCGCTCGCTGAGGTTTCAACTCGACTTCTCGACTTGCATCGGATGGTCTCAAATGCATATACTCAGGAAACCGTGCTCACGACCAAACATTGCATAACACCAATGGAATATTTTAAACCACGAGTTTGTGCGTATTTCGTTATTATCAAACCTTATGTCCCGGAACCATAGAATTCGATAAATAGATTCGATAAACAGATTTAGATAAGAGCTGATTTTAACGATTTGGTTTTTGGTTATGTGGCCGAGATTAGATTAGATGATACGTGATTGCATATGATATAGAACAAAATGAAATTCAATTCATATCTATGGGGTTAAAACGCATGATATGCATGGCCAATTCTGATCACAAAAACGGTCAATTACATGATTTGGAAATGACTCATGCCGTAATTGAATTGTTTTTCTGACTGTATGGCATGTGTGGCACCGACTTGTTGAAACCACATGTTGGTCAGATCCATATCTTGTAATTAAGGCACTAAAAACAGGGTTATATCATGTCACGATAGCGAACATCATTAATTTTTACTGCCTGACCAGCCGCATTTTCGAAGAAGAATGGACCAAAGTTTGTAAGCATGAAGTTTCAAGTCGTTCATGAGAATTCGCTGTAGAGAGCTTCTCGAAATGCCTGATTCTTGACTACGGTGCCAAATTGATGTTCCTGGACAGTCAGCAATACTCTCGCGAGCTGCTTCGATGTTTTCTGTAGAACTACTTGTGACAAGACACCAGGAGTGTCTAAAGCGGCATATACACACGTCAAAATCTCGTCAAGCATGCGAGAGTGTATGAGTGAAAACGAAACACCTATACGTTGTGTGCATGCTTGAAGCAAAATCAAAACGTTTTGATTTTTCTTCAATCAGGCGTCAATGCTTGACGTAGTGTATATTCGTGATTGAATGCTTGATCAAGCATTCATTCTCATTTTTACGACGCCAGCGTCAAGACGTCAGTTTCGCGGGTTTTTTTTAACAGTGCGGTGTTTATTTCTGTAAATATGGAAGAAAAAAATTGTATTTTGGAGTTTCTAGAGGTTTATCGTTCTCTCCCAGCGTTATGGAACATAAAATCGAAGGAATACAGCAACCGCAATTTAAAAAAAGTGCAGTATGAAACGCTCCTTACAAAATATAAGGAAAAGCACCCAGAGGCAACAACAAAATGTTAAGGTAAAACTGAATGCTTGAAGCCTCATGCTTGATGTGTGTATATGCTGCATCAAAGCAAATTTACAAATACACTCTCACATGCTTGATGAGATTTTGACTGTGGCTGATAAACCTTAATTTTTTTAAAAAATATTGCTCAACAATAAAAATACGTTGTTCTTTCGTATAGCGCTCCATTTTTACTAACCCCGAACTGTCAGCTGTTACAATTTTTTTCTTTTCTTGTAGGCAACACAGTACTATGAAATGGTGCAAAATTAAAATTTTGCGTGAGTTATGGGATCAGTGGAATAAGTGCTTGACAGAAAAAAAAGGAAAATTGTTGCTTAAATGAAAACATGTTCTTAAATAAATCCCTAGTATAATCAAACCATTAGCACCAACCGGCTGTGAATGACATTTCATTACGAACATTCCATCACATATGTCACTCGTTAACTTTACGTTACAATCAAATGACTCAAGTGTTGCGTTACACCAGAGAAAAACATTTTCGCTGGAATTTGTGTTATTTTTTATTTTTTAGGGATAATAGTTAATTATGCAAATTATCGCAAACAAAACAATCAAAATGAAAGTGTGAATAATCAATTTGACTAGGATTTATCTGAAAAACGGGAAACGGGAGTGCTAAAAAAGTGAAAATAAACAATGGCTTACATAAATGTCGCAGAATGGAGGCCCGATCAAGTGACAGATTGGCTAAAGGGTATGGCATCTTCCACATCGGAACACCCACTTTATTTCAACTTGAGGAATTTTAACAATTTACTTAGTTTTGCAAAGATATTTACACCTGCCGCACGTGAGGTGTAGTCCTTTTTCATAATTTCCATTATCTGGTCAGAGTTTGTTTTGCCAAAGTAGGCACGGATTCCCTTCATGTGACCCATCCCCACAATACCGACAATATTTCCGCCAAGCTTGGATGATAACATTAGATTGTGCGCTAGTATTTGGTCACGTTCGGTCAGGAATGATCGGTAAAAGGAGGGGAAGTCCTTCTTTATATTTTCCAGGTCGTTGACGTATCCCCTTTTGTACGACTCCACGTCGGCAGTCGTTATGTCGCTGGCTGATGGATCTGTGAAGTAATTGTTTAGTTGTAGTTTCTGCATGAATGTTAGCGGTTTCAGGGCGCGTTGCAGCGTTATATCTATTTGTCGATCACCGAGAAGCACTCTGCAGTTTTGTAGCTTTTTGCATTCGTATACGGCGCGTCGACATTCACCACCCGGCGCCACTCCCAGCTGTTTAGTGATAAGAGCGTTGGTTCGCAGCATGGACACATAACACATTCCATTTACAAGACCCTTATCGAGGATTATCTTTCGAATTGTAGCCGCATCTAGTGAGGAGGCTTGTCGCAGTAGGGTTTCTTCATCGAATTCAAGCATCTGCTTGCGCAAGGAACAGAGCTCTAACATCACCACAGATGGTTGGATGTTTCTAATGACAAACGAAACGTCATCTTGCGACTTGCGACTGAAGTGTAATATGCCAATGAGAAACACATTGTTGCCCTCTTTGGTTTTCAGCACTTCGACCGACTTGGGGAGATTTCGTAAAAAGTCCGCTTGCAATGGATATTGGGTGGGCGGCTCTTCATTTTGTTTCATTTCCGAATAATTTTGAAGAAAATAAATTATTTTGCGACGACGACTAATGCGATCAATTTTGTTTTCTCAGGACTCGACGATTCTATGGATGACTATGTTAACTCGTTCACTAACAACGAAGTGGGTGGCCAACAATTGCTCAATATTCGACCGTACGAACTAGAACAGCTAGGAATGAAATCGATTGGACATCAAGAGATTGTTCTCGAAGCAGTCGAAAACCTTAGGAATTTTGTAAGTTTGATTTACGAGTGCTGCGATGCATGGACACGCGTTATCTCATTCCTTTCTCTATTCCAGCATTACAATTTGGATAAGGAGAACCTGCAATTTTTGGCGTTGCACATGGCAACGGCAGCGCGCAATCTATACCGGCAATTGGCAACACACTGTGATAACTCGAAGATAGAGACTCAAATCCTGAATGATATTACGCGGACAATAGCGACGATAAAGCCAATAATTAGTTGGCTCGATCGAACGCCTTTCCACGGACAGTTGCAATTCAACGAAATACGCAAGAACATGCTGCGACTGGGTTTGGAAATGGCAACAAGTGCCCAACGCGATCGCTTTGTCGAGAACCCTGTGGAACAGATCAAGATGAGTGCGGAAACACTGGCTAAGCTGGGCGATTACATTATTCAAGACATCACAGATCCAATGCTCCTGCAGCCGGCTTCCTTGAGTTTGGTCACGCTGAAAAAGCGTGAATCCGAGGTAGGCTTTAACATCGAACCAAGCTATCATGGCATACTGAAGGTGACCGACATTAAGTACAACTCGCCGGCACACAATTCGGGAAAGATCGAGGATGGTGATGAGATAGTTCAGATCAACTATCAGACGGTGGTGGGATGGCAAAATAAGACGGTGATCATGCAGCTGAACGAGTCGCTACCCGATGTCCTGTTGACATTGAAGAAACGTCCGAAGCATACGAAAATCTATGGCCAGATCTACATGCAACCGTATCGGCTGCCGAGTAAGAAGCGTGCAATGAGCACTCGCTGGGGTGAGAATCTGCCGAGTCCACGAGCTGGCTTTCTGGCTGTGCCGGAGTTCAATCTCCCATTGAAGATCAGCGAAAAGACAGCATCGTCCGACACGGACTCGAGTTGTAGTGACATTCTGACGCCGAGTGATCCCAAGTCTATGGAGAAGGAGATTCGTTTGTACTACCCCAAGCCGCGAACTGTTCTGCAGCGTAGGAACACGATCTGTGGCGATGAGTTGTACTCTCTGAAGAATGTGAGTGGCCTTCCGCTGTGGCACGAGCGCAAGAATAGCACACAGAATGGAGACCCATCATCGCCTAGTTTGAGAGATAAATCAGTTTCGTTTGGTTATGGACTGGAGATTGCTCCACGACCAACCACGTGTCTAGGCATTACATCAGGAAAGCTGATCGGTATAAATAACAGTTTCTCACAGGAACTTAAGCTTGGCGATGCCAAACGATCGGCAAGTGAAGAGAAATCAAAACCTGGCGTCAGCAAAGTAGTTCGTTTCGATGCGAATATGAAGTACGAGGACTATCCTGTCGATCAGAAGTACACGTGCAATGTAGACAATACCATACTGGAGACATTCGAACCTATTCCCTTTGTGGACGAAGAGGAGATCACAGTCACCGTGATCGAAGCGACAAGCGACAAAGATGTGAGTTGCTTAGGTGAGAGCAAAGAAGAACTTACTCCGGTTGCGTCGCCCACTCCGTCTGCGACGGCCATGAAAGAGCCATTGGTTCAAGCAATAAATCACGTGACCATTGCTAGGCGAGGGCGATTGGACAAGAGTCATAGCACGCCAGCATACGACAACTCTGGGGAAGAGTCTGATACACCACCAGCCATAGAGCCGCGAAAAGAATTTATAGTTACAACACCACCTGCACCGCCACCGCGCCCGAAGAAACCGCATGAAATAGCGCCGCTAATAGTGCCACCACCTCCTCCGAAGCCGCAGAGTCTTATGCCAACAGAGAAGCCGCCAGCGAAACTACCTGAACCAGCTGTAGCAGCAGTTGTGGCCACAAGCACACTCAGTTTGACGAACTTTGTCGAAGAATCGGAGCTGCACACGCCAACAAAGACCAAAACGCTAACACTGAAAAAGAAAAACAGTCTGATCGCCAAGCGGCGCAAGATAACGCTAAAGATTCTCGGCACTGGAGACATTCAGGGCCATTTGTATCGCCGAACGAAGGACAAACATGGTGTAACATTCTGGGATCGGCTGTATTTCGTTCTCATGGACACGAATCTCTACGGGTTTCGTACCAAAGAGGCGTCGAAAGCCAACTGTTTTGTCTATCTCCCAGGATTTACTGTTTCTCTAGCTAAGGTAGGTTGCCAAGTGTGCTTTTCTGCTCCAAATTATTAATAAAAAAATTTAATTTTCAGGAAGTTCACTCTAAGCCTTTCGCGTTTAAGGTCTATCACCCATCGAAGACGTTTTACTTTGCCGCAGAGTCTCAAGAGGCCCTCAACCAATGGATGGACTTCATCCGTCAGGCAACGTTGCAGCAAAAGGTTGGCACAACATCCAGTTCAACGGATTTAGATGCCCCAAAAGAACTCTTCTCGGAGACAGAAAGTTCAGGCGATGAAAGCGATTCAATGAGCAAAAGCATCTGCACACCATCTCCCAGTGGCCACAAGGATTTTTTAGGTTCAAAAAACTGCCACCAGACACCGACTTCCAGCGTTAAGCACGATAAAACGTATCTCGGATCGCTGCGAAAGTTCACCAAGAGCTCGTTGCCATTCAAGAGTAGCAGTAGCGATAAGAAATCCTCCAGTGACATTCCAGTGCCAACAGAGCAATATCGCAGCTATCGCAAGGTGCCTGGTGGCAGTTTTGGAATACAAATTGGCGCTAACACGCCCGGTTACACCGACCCAAATTTGCATCCCTTTCAACCTAACTCCCCGGAGCATAACGTTCTACCGCCGGCGCCACCGCCGCCACTGACACCAAAAGTAGTCACCCTCTGCGCTAGTCGCAGTTCAGTGAGTGAAAGTAGCGTGCGACCCAGCCCAGCTCCTCCGAGCATGGCCCAACATGACCAGGTCAGTTCTCCTAGCCTGCTCTCAAAGAGTTACTCCACCGAAAGCAATAAGATGGTGAAGAAGACATTTCCCTACAACTACATCCATGCCTCGAACCCGAATCTGGTAGAGTTCGACTTTCAGACCTCGAAGACTTTGGACTATTCGCTGCCAAAGATCAATCCGGGAAACTCGTGGGATGCGCCGCACAATCTACAAATCCTCCTCACCCTAAAGGATCTTATGTTGCAGAAGCAGAAGGAGGAAGCCCAGGAGATGTACAACAACCGAGTGCTCCTAGGGGTTGAGAAGAAAGACGATCGCAGCGGTAAGAACGCCCAGCAAAAGGGCAAGCCTGGTTCTGACCATCAACAGCCGGGAGAGACGGGTAAACTCTCGAAAATTCAATCGCGCAGTTTACCCAAAACTCCCGACTACGAGATGAGCTTCAAGCCCGACGACGAAGACATCAGACGGACTCGCACAAAAGAGGGCTTAAAACTGCGAGACTTTGGCTACGAACTGATTTCCGGTGACGAGCCCATCTCTGAAAGACGTGCGATTACGAATTCCACAGAAGTGCGACTGCAAAAGCTCCAACAAATGCAACAGTCCGAAATGAAGGGAAAAAAACACTCGAGTGGTAGCGAGAGCGACAAGACAAATCAACGCGGCGGCAGCTTTAAGAAGACCAAAGTCAAACAGGAAGCCTTCAAGACATCCAGTGAGCGATTGTTTCAATTAAAAAATTCGAGCAACGAATCAAAGAGTCATGCATCGATGACACTGCCGCTTAATAAAAAATCATCCCACATCTACAACAGTCAGGGTAAAGTGGATCAGAGTGCTGCTGCGGCCAGTAGTGGCATCAAGAAAAGTCACACGTATAACAATGAATTTAAAGACAAGAACTACGAGGCACATCGGAAGAATTCGGCACCTATCCCGATATTTGGAAAGCTAAGTTTGAGTTCAAGCAGGACGGCGAAAGAGAAGAAATTGCTCGGCTCGCCGCGACTGCATCGCTTATTTCGCAACCGATATCCAACGGGTAGTCCCAACTCCTCGGTGGACTATGAGCATGAGATATTCTCCCCCGTGGAGTTGAGCAATAAGGTGAGGTGAATATTTCTTTGGAAAGTAAATTTTACAAACCGTCCTATTACAGCCATATTCGGGTCCATCGACGTCGGTAGATCACGCAGTAGCTATGCCCCTACCACCGTTAGTATTACCAGACAAGCCGATAGGTACAACTTCCGCAGTGTTGGTGTCACCGGAATACCCCAACATGGAGTGTCCACCTGTATTCGAACCAGAGACGTATTCCCTTAGCGATCCCAATGCCAGCTTAACACTACTGCGTCGGCGCAACACCAACATCGAGGAGTCCTAAATACTCATACTTCCCACATATACTCCACGTTATTTTCTTCGCACTCCCTCCACAAAAAAATAGTCGTGTGTGTCTAATGAGAGGTGCCTTACTAATTTAATTAAAACGAGAATATATCCTCTCCCCCTGGATTGATGTGCACACCACTTCAACACACGATCGAATTTTTATTCTCCAACACATGCATATACACAGATGCACATATATAATTTTTTTTTTATAGATTTTAAGCAAGGACGCGAATTGGAACATTTCGAAACTACTGTGATCATTAGAGTTGTTCATTGAAAATTAACTTTTTATTATTATTGCTCGCGTTTATTGTGTCTCGTGTTGGTCGTGTTCGGTTTGGTCCCTTCCCTCTGTTTCTTCATCTCACTTCGAGCACGGTGCAGAGCGTACGTATTAGTAACGAATTTTTTTATTTTACCTTATGTCAGTAGTGCCTTTAATTTTGTCCTTTTAAATAAATAAGAGCGCACGCTTGCATACAACGAGTCGTCAGAGAAATGGAGAAAGGTAGAGGGCTCACTTGCAATGCACACACACACACACACACCACTTTGTATTAGTAGTGATTTTTGTTAGTCTTATGCTGAAAATTCTAAATATAAAAATAAATTGATTGTTAACATATAATTTGTTAAAAAAATAAGAAAACAACAAACAAACATATTTAACGAATTATAAACAAATTTATATTATATAATAAAATTGTAATATTTTTAAGGTCTTCCGTAATACACCAAATTTAAAATTAAAAAAACAATCAACAAAAAAAGTTCAATCCCTGTTTGGTTTTCTTGTGGCAACCAAGTGACCACATCGACCCGAGTGGGAGGCAGTAGGTAATCGACTTGACATCGATTCGCTATAACGTCATCAGAAGTAGCGTTTTACAGCTATTAACCACTAGCGGAGATTTGTCGAAGAATTCATTTACACCTACTCACTGAAAACATCAACTTACCATGTACAGTGAAACCTGTAAAGTTGGCCAATAAACAGTAGCACCAAGAAAATTTAGTACAAATGTTCCTCCAAATGCCTCTGTATGTTGGCCACATGTCTATCTTGGAAATTGGCCGCACATTTTTATATATTATTTCATCTTTCACACTAAATAACGTGCGAAAGTTGGCCAGCAACATAGTCGTCTGCTGGTCGCCAGGGTACCGTTTGCATATTTTTTTTTCCGTGGGCTGGTGGAAATCTTCATAGACACGATGAGCACGTGCCCAAAGTACCACCCATTTTGTATTTCTTTTGCAACTAAGTATTGACGACCTCATAATGGGATGCGATGCCAACTCTCATCACACACAATGGGGCAGTTCAGACACCAACACACGAGGTGAGTCCTTGTTTCAATGCATTGTAGACAACAATTTGTTAGTGGCGAACAGGGGTAATGACCCCACCTTTGTCACTACAAATACAGAAGAGGTTCTTGACATTACCCTCTTCAACAATTCTGATAGATTCGCTGTGTGCCACTGGAAAGTTTCATCAGAAACATCATACTCTGACCACAGAATAATAGAATTTGAAATAGAGGACGATACTAAACTCCCCCTTCAACATCGAAACCCCAAGAAAGCCAACTGGGACAAGTTCGTTGTGGAAGTAGGGAGACACAGTAGCGCCCTTCCACTGCATATGATGGAAACTCCGTTTGAAATCGATGCTGCAGCGGAACTAATAGGCAATATTTTAGTCAAAGCCTATGAAAGGATCTGCCCTCTAAAGACTATAAAACCACAAAGATCACCGACATGGTGGACGAAAGAGCTTCAAAGCATTAGAAGGGAAACCAGGAAAATCTTTAACGCAGCAAGAAGCTCAAATTCGGAAACCGACTGGGATCTTTATAAGAATAATCAGCGCAAATTCAAAAGTGCGGTCAACAGTGCTAAACGCACCTCCTGGCGTAACTTCTGTTGCAGTGTAGAAAGCACTACTGAATCAGCTAGACTTAGAAAAATAATCGCCAAAGAACCGGCTGTGCCAGGTTACCTTAAGCTCCCCAATGGGGACTGGACACAATCCACCCATGAATCTTTAACACATCTACTGGAAACCCACTTTCCAGGATGTGATTCATACTCCGGTAGGACCCCAGACACAACCGTCTATGATTGCAACCCCATAACAGCAGCAATGGAGGATATGGTTAGTGTAGAAAGAATCAATTGGGCAATTGACTCCTTCTCCCCCTATAAATCTCCAGGAGTCGATGGTATTATCCCGATCATGCTACAAAAATCGAAACACCTCGTAACAGCATTCCTACACAAACTGTTTGTTAGTAGTCTAAAATGCGGTTACATCCCTAGGTGCTGGCGGGAAGTAAAGGTAGTCTTTATCCCAAAAGCCGGCAAGCCCAGTCACACGACCGCGAAGGACTTTAGACCAATAAGTCTTACATCCTTCATACTAAAAACCTATGAAAAACTAATGGATATCTACATTCGTGACAAACTCGACCCCCAATACATATCCTCGGCACAGCATGCCTACACGAAAGGTAAGGGAGTCGAAACTGCCCTACATGATATCGTTAGTACAATAGAAAAACCTCTTCACGAGAAGGAATATACACTCGCTGCATTTCTCGACATTGAAGGAGCCTTCAATAATGTGAACACAAACGCAGTCGAAAGAAACCTCGCGAAGAACAACGTGGACCAACCTCTAATACATGTTATTGGAAGTATGCTCAACCACAGAAATATAAATGCGAATCTGGGAGACACCCATCTCAAAGTAATAGCATCAAGAGGCACACCACAAGGAGGCGTTATCTCACCTCTGTTGTGGAACATAGTCATCAATGAGATACTCATAAAGCTACAGCGAAATGGGGTAAAAGTCATAGCCTACGCAGACGATGTAGCGATACTAGTTAAAGGGAAATTCCTACCCACTACCACTATTAGTGAACTACTCGAGCGGGCATTGAAAACTCTCAACGAGTGGACAAAACAATGTGGGCTTGGCATCAACCCCCAGAAAACGGAACTCGTTCTCTTTACGAACAAGAGGAAGATACCAATATTCGACCTACCGGCTATCGATGGGACTACCCTCAAACTAGCCGATAGTGCAAAGTATCTGGGTGTCATTCTTGATAGAAAACTCAACTGGAACCTAAATGTGCGCGAGCGCATTAAAAAGGCCACAGTCGCTTTCTATACGTGTAATCGAATCGAAAATTGGGGTCCGAACCCCAAGATCATCCTATGGATGTACACGGCCATTGTGAGACCTATATTAACATATGGGGGGCTTGTCTGGTGGCAATCCACAAATAAAGTCACCCATCTGAAAAATATGACAAAGGTACAAAGAATAGCATGTGTGGGCGCTACTGGCGCAATGAGAACCACGCCAACAGCGGGACTGGAAACCATCTTTAACCTGCTACCGCTAGACCTTTACATGCAAGAATCTGCAGCCAAAAGTGCTCTAAGAATCAGCCAGCTCAACTGCTGGAAATCGAACTCAGGAGGACATGCCCAATTCTACACAGATATCTGGGCTCAGCTGTATCCTCTGACTACATGCTGCCTCACCATGACTTTCAAAGACCATTCTCCTGCATCCTCCCAAGCAGAGAGGAGTGGGAGAGGAACGAATTGGGCCCCGAAACCATATCCATCTACACTGATGGTTCAAAAATGGATGTAGGCGTTGGAGCTGGAGTGTTTTCAGAAACACTTAAGCTAAACAGCACCTTTCGTCTCCCTGAGCACAGCAGTGTCTTCCAAGCCGACATATTGGCAGTAGCAGAGGCAGCCAAAGCGACCTCAATGCTGGCGATACCACCAGATGATATCACCATCTTTATTGACAGTCAGGCTGCAATAAAAGCTATCTCTGCTGTCGAAATAAAATCTCGGCTTGTGAAACGTTGTCGTGAAGAGCTAAAGGTTCTTGGCGTCCAACATAATGTAAAGCTCTGCTGGGTACCCGGACACAGAGGCATACAGGGCAATGAAATTGCTGACGAACTGGCAAGAAAAGGATCTGCCTCCAGCACTGACCAAGCGGACCAGTCTGTCAAACCACCACTATGCGACCTCAAATCTCAGGTGGGACAGAAAACACTGATCGCTGTCAAAAACAGGTGGAACTCCCTTCCCACCTGTGAAACTTCCAAAAGGATGTGGCCTGAGTATGACAAAGCCAGAACCCATAAACTACTTCGTAGAAACAGGAAATCTGTCTCTACTTTAGTTGGGATTCTTACTGGACACAACTTACTAAAAAGCCACAAACTGAAAATGCATCTCATAGATGATGACCTCTGTAGAGGCTGCGGTGATGAAGAAATACACGAGGACACCCTCCACTTTCTGTGCCACTGCCCAGGCCTCAGCCAATTAAGAATGAGAACCTTAGGAAAATACTTTTTTCATGACCTCACGGATTTATCCGAAATCCCTCTCCCCAATCTTTTCAGGTTTGCATCAACATCTGGATGGCTGGAAAGAGGCTAACAACAATGGACAGTAACGGGACAATGAATGAACCAACCACATAAGTGGACCCCCAACGGGCATCACAATGGGTCTTGTTGCGACTATTTATCTTGCCGTTGGGTCGGTGCTGGCATGCAAGTTCCCTCTATAGCTCGTCGGTGGGTGTGGGACTTGACCCTTTTTAAATCACAACAAAAAAAATTTTCCATGCCAGTCTTTTGCGTCTGGGTGTGATCACGCTTGCGAGATATTTTCCTACCCTCCCTACCATGGTTATTTTACTCGCCTCAATAACCCCGTATGTTGCCTTCCTTCACTTCCTAATTTTTTTGCCGCCATTATCGCCCTTCCCTATCCTACCATCCTCATCCTTTACTGCTCCCGCTTAGTTCAAACACATCTTTTGGGTTTATATTCTAATTAACATTTTTTTTATTTTTCTGTTTCGTATGATATCCATGATTTTATAAGGAAATTATTATGTGGCTTGATCTGTTATTTTACGATTAAACAATTCAACAAATAAACTGACAAAAAAAATATGTACGTAAATTGATACTTAATTACTTTACTTTCAAAAAAAATTTACAAAAGACTAACTGACGAAGAGAGGGTAAAAACTATATATGCTTTTGCATCACACAATGAGACGCGTATTCTAAACATATGCATATAGCATACATATATTTGAATTTGGGGACTTAATTATTGTTCACTTGTTATATATATATAAAAATTAATAAAGTCTTTTTATTGACTCACCGGTTTATTTTATTGGGGTACCTTTGTGGTTCTGCAACGTTGATCCAATGGCCACTGCATCCGCTGCTGCACCTTGTACCTATAGCGATTTTCACTCGCGAAAATTTCAAATTAATTAATTTGTATATATATATATATGTTAAGTGTAGTCCTTTACCTTTGTCGAGATTTATTTATGGATTTTTACCTTTTCTTCGTTAGATAATCAACCTATTATTTGCCACTATATTTAAAAAAATTAATTTCAATTTAAAAAATAAAAAAAGATTATTGGGTGGTGGGTGTTAGGTTTTGAACCCAACGCTCGCTGCATGCCAATCCGCGCTTTAGCGCACTCGGGCAATCCGGGTATTGGGGATGCTGCTCCCCAGAAGTGTACTTAACGCTCGATGTTCACTTTTTAAAAATTTATTTTAGTTCGAGGAACTCGAATTATTACGTCTTCAGTTAACACTTCTGGGCAATTTTATTTCCACTATGTTTGTGGGTTTTAATCCTCAGGATTGTTTAAATGCAATATGGCGGACTGTGTAAAAAAACGACTTTTTAAATTTAACGTACTGTCACTATAAAAATGTATGTACCTGAACTAATCGGTTCTCAATTTCGATTTTTGTGTATGTGTTTGTGTTTTTTTTTTTTATTGAAATGTAAAATTGTGTGTATTTTGTATGTTTGAATTTCGCTTTGCGAAATTGCAGCACTTATCACTTTTTATGTGTTCTTTGTGTGTCTTCACTTGTACGTCCACTGTGGCTGTGCACTGGTTCAACGTATAGAACTTTTTGGCCGTTAATCTTTCGGCAATTTCATTCCGTTTTTTGGTAATGGAAAGCTTGGCTTTCTGGAATATGAATTTAAAACAACAAATGACAAGTACAAATTTGAAACTGATAGAGTCTCGAACATTTGTGACACGACAGATCACAATAGATACTTTAAGTTCTGTAACATAGGGCTTTGCGTTTTGTTTACACTTTTCATCTGTCAAACAAAATTGCAAATTGAACCCACTCGTGTTTCGGTGCAGTGAATTTATGAGAATAAAGTGAAAATAAATATACTTTTGTCTTAAAATCGCCTTAAAACGTGGGTGCCGAACCTACTTCACAGCCGGGCAACATTTTCAGATAAGTAACTAGTCAATTATTTGGTTTTGCGTGATACTTTGTGGTTTGTTTACATTTTTGTTGCAGATTATTGACGGATGTCTTTTGCATGGAAAATTCCAATTATCTTTCCGGATAAATTCTCCAATTCATACATGCAATTACCAATAATGCGACGGACACGGGACTTTACAAATTTCGGGAACAGCTTGGCGTTTTGACCTCGGACGAAGTTACTTTGGGCAAAGTTTCTATGAAAAACTTCCTGTCCCAACTTGAATGACGTTGGCCTCGACCGAGTATTGTAAGTACGCATCGATCTTGTGTGTGCTTTTAGCAGATTTTCGGATAACTGATGTCGTGCAAGTGCTACATTGGCTTCGCGAGATGTTACTATCATTTCGGGATCCTGCAGTGCTCTTAAACTGCGAAGTATTTTATACGAAGAACCATGTGTAATCATATTTTGCCCAAATAGAGCATAGTATGGTTGGCACCCAAGCGAATCGTGTGTATCTGCACGTAAAGCGCACGCTATGCTTGATAGGTGCAAATCCCATTGCTCTTGTTCATTCGATACAAATACTCGCAATTTGTTAAGAATACTGCGATTGACTCTCTCCGAAATGTTAGCCTGTGGTGAGTACAATGCTGTACGAATGTGTTGCACGCCATAGTTTTTCAAAAATCTGCTAAATTCACTTGAAATAAATTGTTTTCCATTGTCAGAGTGTATGAATTCGGGTGTACCGAATCCATGAAACACATCTGATTCTAGAAATTTAACTATATTAGTTGATGTCGCCTTTGGTAATGCTTTGAGGAACGTGTATTTGGAGAAGTGATCAACAGCTATGAAGATGTAAACATTACCCTTCTTTGTTCGCGGGTAAGGCCCAAGTAAATCAACGTAAACTCGTTGCATGGGTCGCGCTGAGACAATCTGCTTCGTAATTGGAGGACGAAGAATCTTGTTTGGCGCTTTTATGGTTTTACACACCTCACACTTGCTCACAAAAACTCTTATTTCATTGGCCATTTTCGGCCAATAGTATTTCTCGCGAACTCGGTCATAAGTTTTTGAGAAGCCACTGTGACAAGCAAGTTTCGTGTTGTGTGCCATTTCGATGGCGGTATGAGTCAAAGTGCTTGGTAACCACAATCGCCAAAGGTTATCTTCGTTACTAGGTACATCACTTCTGAATCTAACTCTTTTGTATATGAATTTGTCGGATACAACTAGATCCGGAAGCGACGATTGGTTTTTGACGATTTCCTCTCTAAGTGTTTTGTACTCGGCAGAATCGAACTCAGGCGATGTAATGTCTACATCTTCTCCTATATCCGTAATGGAGATCTCTTCCATATCACCTCTTGATAATGCATCTGGCACTACATTAAGGGTACCCTTACGATGTTCAATGGTGAAGTCGAAACATTGCAGTTCCAGACTCCACCTCGCAAGTCTACCACTCAAATCCTTTAACGACATAAGCCATTTAAGACTTGAGTGGTCGGTGATGACGTGAAATGCTGAACCCTCAATGTAGGCACGGAATTTTCGGATGCTCAACACGGCAGCAAGACATTCGAGCTCTGTCACCGTGTAATTTTTCTGCGCCTTGTTTAACTTCTTTGACATAAATGCTATGGGTTTTTCATTGCCATCCGTATCGAGTTGGAAAAGCACTCCACCCACCCCTTCAGAAGAAGCGTCACACTGTATCGTGAAACTTTTCTTAAAGTCAGGCTGAGACAGAACTGGAGCCGAGGTAAGTGCTTGCTTTAACTTCTCAAATGCTTTTCGAGCTTCAGATGACAATTCAAAACCCTTTCGCTTTTTCAGACAATCAGTTAAAGGCGCTGCCAGATCCGAATAATTTTGTATGAAACGTCTATACCAACCGGTCAGACCCATAAATCTTCGCACTTGTCTCGGTGTTTTCGGAATTGGGAAGTTCAACATTGCTTCAATCTTCTCAGGATTTGTCTTCAACGTACCCTGACCAACAATGTAGCCAAGATACTTGATCTCACGCATGCAGAACTTACTTTTACTGAGGTTGATGGTTAAATTCGCTCTACGTAGACAGGAAGCCACTTCCGCCAATACTTGGATATGAGTGTCGAAATCCGCCGAACATACTAACAGATCATCTAAGTATATAAAAACATGCTCCCTGAGCCGTGCTGGAATGACACGGTCCATAAGACGACACATCCTTTGTGCGGCGTTGCATAACCCGAACGGCATAACTGCAAATTGATACAATGGCCGTCCCGGTACTGCAAATGCCGTTTTCTGTTTAGACTCTTCATCAAGCGGGATTTGCCAAAATGCATCTTTAAGATCAAGCCCCGTGATAAAGTATGTGTCTTGTAGGCGGCTTAGAAGACCGTCAATATGTGGCAGCGGATATGCGTCTTTTTTCGTCACGCTGTTCAACTTTCTGCTATCCAAGCAAAGGCGTACCTTACCGGGCTTTCTGACTAGCACTATAGGCGAACACCAAGGTGAGTTGCTTTCCTCAATAACTCTCAGTTCTAACATTCGATCAAGTTCTTTGTAGACCTCTTCCTGCCGCACCGGGGACAAGGGATAATGCCTGGATTTAATAGGCACCGAATCACCAACATCAATGTTGTGAGTCTCAAGATGTGTGTGACCCAAACCAAGATCGCCAAAATTTGGGAAAAGCTTTTTAACGGTTTCTAACCGAAATTGCTGTTCTGGGGTAAGTAGCATAAAACATGGTTCATCTGTAGTATCTTTGTTAACTACACTTGGTAGTGAACTCATGTCGATTTGGCTTATTTGCGGAATCAAACAGAACTCGTTCCAGAAGTTCATACCGAGATATATTTTCTGTGTTAGGTTAGGAATTACATAGAAAGTAATGGTTTTTGTGATACCGTTGAAGGTTGTTGGGATTTCGCAATACCCTACGATATCGTGAGAAGCCCCGTCGGCAGTCTTCACGAAATTTGCATACGGTGTCATTACTATACCATTCCTTTCTATGAACTCAAAACACGAATCCCCCAGCACAGAAATGGATGCTCCACTGTCTAAAAGGCCAAGAATTTGCTCGTCTTTTAAAAGCAAACTGGCATACATCCTACCATCAGTTTTTGCCGATATGATGGTTTCGACAATGATCTTCTGGAAGTGTTTCCGCTTTCTAAACCTTTCTCGACATTTTTGGATATGCCTACTCACACTGCTATTTCCCATTATTTGAGCACGTACTTTATAGTATTCTTGTTTTCTCTGATGAAGAGATTTTAGAGAGTAAGTATTGATTGGGTGACTCTCTGATTCATTACCGGTTGGTCTTTTTAAAATTTGTATTGGTTTCTCTTCTAATTTCTTTGCTGCTCGGGGAAGTTCTTTTGAGAACGACTCTCCCCAGCTTTCCTGTCGTTCCCCGAACGGTTTCCCTGGTGTTTTGTGCACTCAGGTGTGTTAACACCTTTCTCTCCACACAAATAGCAAAACAGTCGGCGTTCTCTTGAGATGCACTGATAGAAAGTGTGGCCTTGCTTATCGCAGTTCCAGCATACCAGGTCAGTAGCTCCAACCCGATTAAAGGATCGGCTAAATGCTGCCACCTCCTCAACAGGATCTTTTTCTTCTTCCAAATGGATCTCGTGAACTCTTTGGGAAGTTGCTCGCCTCATTAAGAAGCGTTCAGCTTCACGACCTTTATTTCTGAGCTGATCAAGGGTCTTAATCTCAGCAGCCAGCAAAACCTCTCCTACTTTGTCCTTAGCGTTGTTGCGGACGACTTCTATGAGCTTTCTGTGGTCAAAAGGCTCGTTAAGCCGATCGTTCAAACCGATTACAGCATCATAAAAGTCGTCAAATGATTCCTTAAATCCCTGTTTACGAGTGAGTAGACGCATGTATACTTCGACATCGTTTTCTTTTCGTCCGAATTCCTTCTTTATAGCGACTTTAATGTCTCCAAGCTTCGCTGTTGGGTTCTTTCGTAGAAAACCCCAAAACCATATATTTGCCTTACCGGCCAGCAATGTATGAAAGTTTGCTGTGATTTGTTCATCGCTGTACGATGACGAAGCTTGGAGTCGGTCAACTTTAAAGAGGAAATCGGCGATGCCTTCCGAACAATCGAATTTTATATTCCATCTGTCCAATCGGCATTTTTCAGATATGCTGGCACTAGAGCCAGTTGCGGCTAAAGATGGAGAATGTCGAACCGAGTTGGAATTGGACGTACGAGGAAAATCATTCGATTGCTCAGGAACCTCAACCCCACTCGCAAACGGTGGATGTCCGGATCCATTGCCGCTAAGAAGATGTTGTTGCTGGTTACTATTAAGCGTTTCCATTTTATTTATGACATGGTTCATAAATATTTCCATTTGGGAGAAGAATTGTATTTGGTTGGCCGTCAGTGAACGCTCAATTCTATCAGCCAACTCATTAACATTTGTGTTGCTAACATCAGGTCCACCCACATTTTCATCGCCACCTATAACAACAGGTTGCTCTTCTTCAGCCATGGTAAGTGAGTTCTCTGTTGTGTTTAATGAACCGTCAAGGCTTAGTCGGTTCAAAGACTTATGAAAATTTTCGAAGTCAGATTCTAAAATTTGGTTGGTCTTTGCAGACGATCGTGTAATGCGTCGACTTGGGGTATTGCTCATAGTCAAGACAGAGCACAAAAAAAAAACTGACTTAAGGGTTACAGAGAAACAAGCACCGACGTCGAAAGGTAAAACAAACGTAGAAAATGGTGGTATAACAGGTAATTAAAATGCTCGGTAACAATCGACAGACATTCAATATAAAAAAAATAAAATAAAAAATAAAAACATTTGCTATGTAAAATAAAATTACTAAAATATTTAAAATTACTAAAAATATCAAAATAAATAAATGATTAACTAATAAAAAAAAACTATTCTTTCATAAACTGAGCAAAGGATGAGGACTTTTTTTTTTTTTTGGTGGAGGAAGGACGACAATTTTGGAAGCGAATGAAGGCGTAGTTCTATGAGCCGAAAAAAAAACGAATATCAAATATAAAACATGCTAAACAACAAAAAAAAACAAGTAAAATACTGAATCTAATAAAATTTGAGCTTATTAAATAAACTGCTTATGCTATTTCAGGACAGCAACAAACAAACGAGTCGTTTGCACCGAACTCCAAAATAAAACTTCTATTGATGGAAGGATCAGCATGAAGCCTTGTTGAACAAATCTCCAGTGTCTCTTCTCATCAGTTATTAAAATCATCGAAAAATATAACACTTCTAGTTTGGACAAAGATGCCGTAATGTGATAAACTAACACCATGACTCAGACTTCGTGTTATCCTTTTTTTTTTGTTTTATTCGGCTTCCAATAACGCAACGCGATCCCAGGGTTTATACCCCAGTCATCGGGACTTTTATTGGATACCTAAAACAAGTTTCATAAGAAAAATTTAAAAAAAATATGTAAAACACCTATCAAAAAAAAACAAAGTTGATGTGGCTCTATTAAGATCGATGTGTAATAATTTCTATTACAAAGAATCCTGCCATTTTGGCAGGACTAACACGTTGTGGGCGCCATTTTGTTGCGACTATTTATCTTGCCGTTGGGTCGGTGCTGGCATGCAAGTTCCCTCTATAGCTCGTCGGTGGGTGTGGGACTTGACCCTTTTTAAATCACAACAAAAAAAATTTTCCATGCCAGTCTTTTGCGTCTGGGTGTGATCACGCTTGCGAGATATTTTCCTACCCTCCCTACCATGGTTATTTTACTCGCCTCAATAACCCCGTATGTTGCCTTCCTTCACTTCCTAATTTTTTTGCCGCCATTATCGCCCTTCCCTATCCTACCATCCTCATCCTTTACTGCTCCCGCTTAGTTCAAACACATCTTTTGGGTTTATATTCTAATTAACATTTTTTTTATTTTTCTGTTTCGTATGATATCCATGATTTTATAAGGAAATTATTATGTGGCTTGATCTGTTATTTTACGATTAAACAATTCAACAAATAAACTGACAAAAAAAATATGTACGTAAATTGATACTTAATTACTTTACTTTCAAAAAAAATTTACAAAAGACTAACTGACGAAGAGAGGGTAAAAACTATATATGCTTTTGCATCACACAATGAGACGCGTATTCTAAACATATGCATATAGCATACATATATTTGAATTTGGGGACTTAATTATTGTTCACTTGTTATATATATATAAAAATTAATAAAGTCTTTTTATTGACTCACCGGTTTATTTTATTGGGGTACCTTTGTGGTTCTGCAACGTTGATCCAATGGCCACTGCATCCGCTGCTGCACCTTGTACCTATAGCGATTTTCACTCGCGAAAATTTCAAATTAATTAATTTGTATATATATATATATGTTAAGTGTAGTCCTTTACCTTTGTCGAGATTTATTTATGGATTTTTACCTTTTCTTCGTTAGATAATCAACCTATTATTTGCCACTATATTTAAAAAAATTAATTTCAATTTAAAAAATAAAAAAAGATTATTGGGTGGTGGGTGTTAGGTTTTGAACCCAACGCTCGCTGCATGCCAATCCGCGCTTTAGCGCACTCGGGCAATCCGGGTATTGGGGATGCTGCTCCCCAGAAGTGTACTTAACGCTCGATGTTCACTTTTTAAAAATTTATTTTAGTTCGAGGAACTCGAATTATTACGTCTTCAGTTAACACTTCTGGGCAATTTTATTTCCACTATGTTTGTGGGTTTTAATCCTCAGGATTGTTTAAATGCAATATGGCGGACTGTGTAAAAAAACGACTTTTTAAATTTAACGTACTGTCACTATAAAAATGTATGTACCTGAACTAATCGGTTCTCAATTTCGATTTTTGTGTATGTGTTTGTGTTTTTTTTTTTTATTGAAATGTAAAATTGTGTGTATTTTGTATGTTTGAATTTCGCTTTGCGAAATTGCAGCACTTATCACTTTTTATGTGTTCTTTGTGTGTCTTCACTTGTACGTCCACTGTGGCTGTGCACTGGTTCAACGTATAGAACTTTTTGGCCGTTAATCTTTCGGCAATTTCAAATTTGAAACTGATAGAGTCTCGAACATTTGTGACACGACAGATCACAATAGATACTTTAAGTTCTGTAACATAATAGACCTGAGTGCGATGAGGGAGGACACACACCGTCTGCCTCATCAACCCACCAACCTAACCTAAGTATTGACGAAAGATCTTCACATTTTGTTTTCAAAAGTTTGTAAAATGTTTAGATTCGTTTCACTGGTACAACCCCATAGTTGTATACCATATGTCCAAATCGGTTTTGGCACTTGCTTGTATAATAGCAGCTTGTTATCAAGGTTAAGCTTCGAATATTTTCCGAGCAACCAGTACAGTTCTCTGTATTTATTCTTAAGTTCTTCGCATTTCTTTTTTACATGCAACTTCCATTTTAATTTTGCATCGAGTGTCATACCGAGATATTTCGCTTCATTTGCAAACGGGACTCGAACCGTATTTAGAAAAACAGGCAAATTTTTTGGGTGTTTATACTACATGTTCTCATTAGGTGCAAACCGCCTGGATTTAGTCCATTCATTAACCTCGTTAAGACTTACTTACTTACTTAAGTGTCGCTACAGTCCGGAATGAACCTGGGCCTCAACCAACATGCCTCTCCAATTAGCCCGGTCCTTAGCTAACTGCCTCCAGTTACGCACTCCAAGTTGGTTGAGGTCGGTTTCCACTTGTGCGCGCCACTTAAGGCGAGGTCTTCCTCTACTGCGTCCGACGTCTGGCTGGGAATCGAAGACTCTGCGAGCCGGAGTCCATTCGTTCTACATGTCCTAGCCATCTTAAACGTCCAATGTGGAGTTTTTTGACCAGGGGCATGTCGCTGTACAGCTCGTATAGTTCTTGGTTGAATCTTCGTCTCCATAGCCCGTCAACGCAAACGGGACCGAAGATTTTTCGAAGAATTTTCCTCTCGAATCTACCAAGGATTTCTTCATCCGCTTTTGATACGGTCCATGCTTCAGCGCCGTAGAGCAGGACTGGGATGATCAGGATCTTATATAGGGTTTCCTTAGTAGTTCGAGTGAGGGCTTTACTACTAAATTGCCTTCTTAGCCCGAAGAAACAGCGGTTGGCAAGAGTAATTCTTCGTTTAATTTCTGACGAGATGTTGTTGTCAGAGTTAATAGCGGAGCCGAGGTAGACAAAGTCCCGTACTACCTCAAAGTTATATCTGTCAATGGTGACGTTCTGTCCAATTCGTCGATGTTGTGTGTCCTTCCGTGTTGACAGCATATACTTAGTCTTACCCTCATTTACTGCTAAACCCATTTTCGCCGCTTCCTTCTCTATACTAGCAAACGTGGCTATGACATCACGTTAAGTCCTACCAATGATGTCAATATCGTCGGCGTATGCTAGTAGTTGCGCCGATTTTTGGAAAATTGTGCATCTGGTGTTGGCTCTGGAGTTTTGCACAATCCTCTCAAGAATCAAATTGAAGAAGTCACATGACAGCGCATCGCCTTGCCTAAATTCTTTTTTTGGTATCGAATGTGTCGGTGAGGTCGTTTCCGACCCTGATGGTGCAGCGAGAATTCTCCATCGTCATCCTACACAAACGGACGAGTTTGGGCGGTATACCAAAACTAGACATGGCTCTGTATAGTTCGTCTCTATAAATGCTGTCGTATGCGGCTTTGAAATCGATAAATAGGTGGTGGGTATCGATTAGGACTTCTTGGGTTTTTTCCAGGATCTGCCGAAGTGTGAAAATTTGATCGATTGTGGACTTTCCTGGCCTAAAACCACACTGATAAGGGCCGATCAGGTTGTTGGTAAACGGTTTCAGGCGTTCACATATTACGGCAGATAGGATCTTGTAGGCGATGTTGAGTAGACTTATGCCTCTGTAGTTGGCGCAGTTCAGAGGGTCTCCTTTTTGTGGATCGGGCAAACGATGCTGAGGTTCCATTCTTCAATCATGCTTTCAACCGACCAGATTTGGCTTATGAATTGGTGGATGTTGCTTACCAAGTCATCTCCGCCAGCTTTATAAAGCTCAGCGGGAAGGCCGTCATTTCCGGCGGCCTTATTAAGCTTGAGTTTAGATATAGCTATCCTCACTTCACTTAGGTCGGGTGGTTGGAAGTTTTCGCTGTCGTTGCCAATATTAAATGGTTCGTTCTGCCTGACAGCGGAATGTTGTTCGTCATCGCCGTTTAACAGTCTGCAGAAGTGGTTCTTCCATATCCTCAGCATCGACTGAGTCTCAACTACGATATTTCCTTGTTCATCTCGACAGGATTCTGTTCGAGCCTTGTATCCTTGGCTTTGACGTTTTACACTTTGGTTAAACTTGCGAACATTCTGCTTTCTGAAAAGCCGATGTTCTTCCCTTCTTCTTTGCCTATAGAGCTCAATGGCAGCTCTCGTCTTCACTTGCAGCTTAGCCTTGTAGGCCTCGTTCTTGGCTGCAAGCTTCTGTCGGCATTCCTCATCATCCATTAATAGATAAATGAAACTGCAAAAAAGGCGAATCATCAGCCTCGTGGACAATGTAACAAGCCATACTATTTTGAACAAATATTCGAATGTCGTCGTAAAGTATTTGACGCCAAATTTAACATCGGAAATTGTTTGGCATCGCTATGCCACCTCTCAGACAAGAAGAACGAGATGATGCAGCTGAACAAGGGAGTGGGAACGATTCTTCTCAAGAACATCAAGGGGAAGATAAAGAAAATAGAGGTGCTGATGAGCCTTTATGACTATCACTACCGGTGTCTTGTCAATTAACACTATGCTCCAGGAAAACCCGTCTTTTCGTAGCTTCTTTCTTTTTTATGCGGCGTCCTAGTAAACGTGATCCAATTTGGACAAATGCGTTGTTCATATATGTCCAAACGTTCTTTATGGATTTTGGAGAATGTTGATTGGGAAATCCCCGAGATAAAACTTGGGGATTTCTCAACCAAGCTATACACAGAACACTGCAAAAAGCAAATAAATAAGCAGCTGACCACCAAAGATTCGGTTTAACTGGCTTTTGTGCGCGCCAGTTAAACCGAATCTTCTGGCAGAAGGCCAGAGAATACCCAAACTAGTAAATGTAATCAAAAAGTCAATGGCCGCCCTAAAAATAGTCATTGAAAGAACACAGACAAATGGCACACCATCGAAAATCACCAAATCCGCACGAAAGACCTCACTTACTTAAGTGACGCTATAGTCTGGAATTAACCTGGGCCTCAACCAACATGCCTTTCCAATTAGCCCGGTCCTTAGCTAACTGCCTCCAGTTAAGCTGGTCGAGGTTGGAATTTTCGTCTCCATAGCCCTTCAACACAAAAGGGACCAAGGATTTCTTCATCCACTTTTGATACGGTTCATGCTTCAGCACCGTAGAGCAGGACTGGGATGATCTGGGTTTTGTATAGGATCTCCTTAGTAGTACGAGTATGGGCTTTATTACTAAATCGACTTCTTAGCCAGTAAAAACAGCGGTTGGCAAGAGTAATTCTTCGTTTAATTTCTGACGAGATGTTGTCACAGTTAATAGCGGAGCCAAAAAAAAAGCCGAGGTAGACAAAGTCCCATACTACCTCAATGTTGTGTGTTCTTTAGTGCTAACAGCACTTACTTGGTCTTACCCTCATTTACTGCAAAACTCATTCTAGCCACTTTCTGCTCTATACTAGTAAACGTAGCTAGGACATCACGGTGAGTCCGACCAATGATGTCAACACAACGGCATATGCTAGTAGTTGCAATGATTTATGGAAGATTGTGCCTCTGGTGTTGGCTCTGGAGTTTTGTACAATCGTCTCAAGAATGATATTAAATGAGTCACGTGACAGTTTTGGTGAGGTCGTTTCCGAAACTGCACAGAAGGATGAGTTTGGCCAGTATACCAAAACTAGACATGGCTCTGTATAGTTCGTCTCTATAAATGTTGTCGTATGCGGCTTTGAAACCGTTGAATAGGTAATGGGTATCGATTTGGTCTGCTTGGGTTTTTTCCAGGATCAGCAAGTATGAAGAATTGATCAGCTGTGGACTTTCCTGGTCTAAAACCACACTGATAAGTGCCGATCAGGTTGTTAAACGGTTTCAGGCGTTCACACATTACGGCTGATTTTGTAGGCGATGTTGAGGAGACTTTTTGGTCTTTTGGGGATGCTGCGGTTCCATTCTTCAGGCATTCTTTTTATCCGACCAAATTTAGCTTATGAGCTGGTGAATGTTACTTACGCGCACTTTTCTTCTTTCTGAAAAATCGTAGCGTTAAGATTTGCTTGTCCTGCGTTGGAACTACTGTAGGAGCTCTTCTATCATGCCATAGACATAATTTTGGAGGTGGATGACAACATAAGATGGTTTCCTTTGATAATGCCTGGATACTGCCTCATTTGGGTGTTGATTTTGGTGGTAGGTGACGGCAAAATGGTGGGACTCTCTCTCAGTTGGACTCTCGGCTCACTTAAGTGTCCAACGTAGTCTCTTTTTGTCTGTTCTTCGTCTTCTTTGTCGATAGTTAAGCTTTGAATTTCACTGCGACGAAACAATGATCAGTCTCCGTTTGCTCTTTGCACGTGGTTCGATCATCAATACAGCCCATTCGGGAAGTAATAAATCCAATCAGCTTCATCGGGAGTTAGAAGCTTTTGCACACATAAGACATCTGTCTTATTGGAGAGCCAGTTCTTCTAGTGAACCGGTTAAGTATCTGCGACAGGAAAGAACGCTGGCTTTTTGCTTTTTTTGACTCATCAATCGTCTACTCAGAAAATTCCCTACTAACCCGTTGGCCGAGTAGAATTCGATAAGTGTACACTTTGCTCAAACTTGCTGAGATTATAGAAGTTTTGACATGAGTTACAGCATTCGTTAGGAAGAGGTGCATTAGTGAAGGTACGCAGCCAATAAAAAGTGGTATCATGCCATCAACATGAAACCAGGTTCTTTCCAGGGTTTAAGCCCATCTTGGTCGATTATGAGACCAAAATTTAAAGACTTGTCATATTTTTTCCCAGCGTAGACTTAGGCAGATCATTCACTTTTTAGATTATGGACATCAAAGCTCCAAACAAATGAAATCATCGACCAAGCAACAAGCACTATCACGAACAACGTAATGGCGGAACCATTTTCGTAACAGAGAAAGACCTACGGCACGATATACATATCCAAGGATATTCCTCCACAAGTCTACAATCTCTAAGACCACCACTGATAGATTGGATAATTTCATTTATTTTTGTGTTTATAAAAACATACCACAAGCGATTTTTAATTTTCTTTGAATAAAAAAAAAACAAATGACCTCAGCAAAGCCCCCTAATTACGAGATAAAGTGTTGGTATCTTGCCCTTAAGCCAAATTTCCAATGATTGCCTCCACCTCCTCCTTCTTGTGCATCCGGAAGAGTGCATCAGGGGTCATTGTCATAACTTCCACGTTTGTTGAATTGAGCTTCTCCTCCATCACTTGTTTGAGTGTGTTCAAGGCCAATTCGATGGCTTCGTTGAGGGTCATCTCAGCGGTGAAGTTATCCTGCAGATTTTGTTGTGCACCCTCACTGCCGGAACCGATCGCCTTAGCTCCATATCGTATATACGTGCCAGATGGATCCATGTGCCACAGCTGTGGCTTGCCATCTTCGATACCGGCGAACAGAATCGCCACACCAAATGGACGACTCATGGCCGAGCCACCGTTACCACTATCACCGAATTGGATGGCCAGCGTGGATACCGCTTGAGCACACGATTCAATGGACATCCGTTCGTTATAAACGAACCAGTGGTTCTGACATTCAACACGGGCACGTTCGATGAGAGTACGAGCGTCAGCCATCAGACCCGAAGTGGCGCATCCAATGTGATTATCTACTTCGGAGATTTTCTCCACTGTCCCTGGTTCCATTAGAGTTGAGGTAATGCGCTTTTCAACAGCCAACACAACTCCTACATTGGATTAAACATTGTGAATGAGTAATTTGTGGAAATAAGAGGTTTGTGTGAACTTACCCTCGGGAGTGCATATTCCAATTGCGGTTGAGCCCAATTTAATGGCTTCAATGGCGTATTCCACTTGAAAGAGCCGCCCTTCGGGGGAGAAGGTGTTTACTCCTCTGTCGTATTCGGACCGGGTGAGGAACATCTTTCTGCGAAACAAAAGAAAAGACAAGCGAAAACTTTTGAGGTTAGTTGATGATTTTGCAAATTGTTTGCGAATTTTTATTTGCGGGGTTTTGTTATCTGAATGATAGAAGGGACGGAAAACCGGTCGAAATACATACTTACGTTAGATTAAATAAATTATTCTCGGGGTAAAACTGCGGATTGCTTTAATTTCGCTGAGGAAAATGACAAAACACTTTTTGGTCGCTTGTTGGTGTAGCTGTCGGCTGTCAAATTTTGGCAAGTAGTCATTCACAGGTTAGCCAAACATCAGATAAATAAAATATTAGTCACACCAAGGGTTGGTGCATGCGGTGGATATTGGTTGGTGTATAGAATTTATGCGCCTGTTTTTCAAATATTTATGTTTAAAATTTGCACATTTTTATGTCGTGTTTTCTGAAATGTTATTACTAAAATAAAGTTTCTGATTGGCAAAAAAAAAAAACAACAAAGAGAGTAATCAAAGGCTACGTATTGTAGGAATTGGTGATTGATTGTGCTTGTATGCGTAACAGTGGCAAACAATTTAACTACAGGGTGGACCATAATATAGTCACGGATTTGTACTTTTCTGTTCTGAGAGTTTTACTAATAGCGCTTTCGATTCGGATTTTCAGATTTGCTCTCAGATTTCAGATTTTTACTCGTCCCAATCGAACATGCAAGAGATTGATCTGTTTTTGTGTGGCAAATCTCTGCTCGCAGACGCTGCTTGTATTAAGCTCGCTACGACACAGATCTGATAGTGTATTTTATTGTTGTAAACAATAAATGAGGAATTGTTTTTGTGGATAGAAGCTGTCGCATGATGTAGATGATGAGGAAGAATATTCCAATAATTTATTTAATGTTGATTCTATTTTTCTTTATATAAACTTATTCAGCCTTATTCATAAACTCATTATAAGGAGTGTATAAAGTTATGCACTCCTTAAAATGCCTCTAAACGCAAAAACCTTATTCATAAACCTTATACAACGTTGAATAAAGGCTGCACATCCTAAACGGGTTTGATGGTTGAATAGTGCCTGTATAAGGGTATATAATATTTTTTATTTTTGTATACACAGACGGCTGAGCATCAGGGTTACCAAAGGTTCAATTGTAAGTTGAAAAAAATCATCCAGGGTATTTTTGTATTTTAGTAGTTCTGTTTCACTGTTTAAGTTGTTCAAATGGTAATTCTTCTTTACCTACAGACTCAACATTGTTATTGAGTCAACATAAGTCATCAATATGTTATAAAAATGAAGAAAATAAAATTGTCACCTTGAGTTTCGCAACCTTAAAAATGATCCCCTGGTAACTCTTCCGAGCTTTTTGGTAATTTATTTGACACAAACCCTGTATAACTATTATGGATGGGCGAATATGTTATGAATAAGAAATGGTGCTACCCTGAGTAGAGGCTGTATAAATACTTATGCACTGTATAACTATATATTCGTTGAGATGTGTTTTAGTGAAATCTATAAAATCCCCCTTTTATACAAAAAAACTCTAAATAAAACTTAAACCAAACTGCGCAATGCAAACTTCAAACTGATATAAGTCAGATGTCAAATGTTTTTGTGTTGCTGCATGTAGGTGTAAATCTCACTTGGAATCGTGATTCATCAAAAGTGCTCTAGATAAAAAAGAGTGCTTTTTGTATCCCAATCTAAAACGCTATAAGTTGTTCTGTTCTGTCAATTCCCATTTTTGTTTCGTTTGACAAAGCTTGTTATGCAGGGAGCAGACAAATATTAAACGATTTACTCGGAGTTAGTATTAGCAGATTTTTATTCCTTATTGATTCGCATTCTGTTAACATTTTTGCTTGTAGATACACCTGAGTATATTACTCTAAGGCCCGGTTTTTTAGTGCTGAGTTAACCCAGAGAACTCCGGAATAAATTAAATCTAGGGTTAACTCTTGAAGCAGTTTTTCAGTACAGGATTTAATTTAACTTCGTGTGTGGTGATTTAACTTGGTAGCACTCATGATTTATCAATTTTGCTCAGTTTTTTTCCCCAAACAATTGAAAATGCTTTTGTCGCAAACTTACAAGTCTTTTTCTTCTTAAAACAGTTAAACTTAATATTTAAAACAATTTAGAGTCGCTGAGATCAAAATTAAATTAAAAGCCCACATAAATGGAATTGAAAAAAAAAAAATGATTTGCTGGTATTTTATCATCTGTCAAAAACATCTGTTCATTTCATCCCAGGGTTAACTCAGCTAACTTGATCTAGATTTAAATCAACTGAAAAACTGCTTTCTCGACTTAACCAGAGTTTAATCGCGAAACTAGGATGATCTCGCACTGAAAAACTAGGCCTAAGCCATATAGTTTTCCAGTCCCGAGTTAACTCTGAGTTAACGCGGAGTCAACTAACTCTGAATTAAATTTAATCAACAGTAAATTCATGAAGTTAACTACCCTGGTTTAACTCGAAGTTAACTCTGGATTAAAATTGACTGGGAAACAAGTTTCTCGAGTAAACTCGAGTTTAATCTTAGTCTTTCTTCATCTGCTTTTTGTATTTTCATATTGGTGGGAAAGAAAGTAGGTTCGTGTTCATGTCTACCTAGCGATAAAGGTAAACGATTGTCATGTGATTGTTTTTATTAAGTGCAAGAATAGGTGGAAAACATTTTTAAATTGAGACAAGAGAGAAACAAAAGAGAACGTCAGAGTAATACATTCCACCTTTGGGTAAATTCAGTAACGCATCGCTGGCATCATGATGCTAATGGTGCATTGTTAAATATTCATTAATTCAATCATGTGCATCACACTTTACGTCAAGTGTTCATTTATGAAAATTTGATGCAAAGACGTAGCAAAATTTAGATAAAATCAGTGAAAGCGTACATGCGACAAGATTTGCAAGACTTAAGAGCAATCTTGAAGAAGAAATCACCAATGATTTACATGATTTACAAGCAAAAATAAGCAGCAAAAATAAGTGTCATCAACTCAGGAGGTGATCATTTGACCGATATAATTTTTCTAACTAATTGTCATCCATTTCACCTAAAAATAATAATACAATACAGTTTTTGGCGCAACAAGCTCGTCAGTACCCAGGGCCTAGCTTTCTCACAACCATTCATGTGTGCGTGCAAGAAGTACGCACGAACTCCTGTTGTATGTCGACTTCGAACTGCTAAGTTGAGATAAGCTTTTCTTGACAATTGATACTACTCGGATGATTTGTCAGATCATCAGAAGAGGAGGGCAAATGGAAAATCATTTAGATGTTGCTACGGCTGGGAATAGAACCCAGACCTTCTGCGCGGCAGTTCAAACAAATTGACCACTGAGTCCGTAAAAACAGAGCCCAATTTTTGCATTTCCAACAAAATGGCAGCCAATTCACGTCATGACATGAAATTACTTTTGACCTTGTATACAGTGTTCAATTACTCAATTTTCGCCTGCCGAACTTGAGAATAGTATTCAAGACCAGATTTTGCTGGTGTTCAACAATGGCGCTAATGTGCGTATCGTTTATGTTAGTCCCTATCAGAGTATTTTCATCTGCAAAACTAAAAATGCGATTATTAGTTTTCTCCAAAAGATCAATAATATTTCTGTTCCCGTACTTTTTCAGTAAAAATTAGTAAATTCTCAAATTTCTTGGAGTGGGGGTAAATTATCTCAGAAAGAGACAAAATTACCAAAAAGTACGGGAACGCGTTTAAGTAAAAAACAGTAAAATTATGTATTTTGTATGCCTTTTAAAGAACAAATGACATGAATCACCTGTCAAAATAAGCGAGTTGTCACTTTTAGATACCAACTGACAGTTTACTGATTTTTACCAACAGAAATTTCTGCAGTAAATTTTTTTTACAGATTTTTATGGAGGGGTAGTTTTTTGCTCTCTCGTGAGCTGTCTCTTTTACATATTTTTGCGTACGGGAACGGCAATAAGTAAAAATCAGTAAAAATCAGTAAGAATCAGTAAAAATTATTTTGTACGGGAACAGACCTAATGTGAGCGGAAATAGAGTAGGTGCGCCAATTGATCCTTGTGGGACCCCAGCGTCAATAGGAAATCTTTTGAGGAATCGCCACTACTTGTATTTAAGAATGCTTTTCATACAGCTGCACAGTATTTTAGGATGTTCGTATGCTGACCATTGGGCTAGCAAAGCCCTATGCCAAACGTGATCGAAATCCTTGAAAATATCCAGAGCAACAGCTCTCGATTATATGGTTTTCCATCCCAAATGTTCGGAACCCATATTGCGGATCGCTTAGCAATCAATTCCTTTCTAGGAAATCCACAATTTATGTGTTAATTATTGCCTCCGATTCCTTTGAAAGTATGGATAGTAACGCAATGGGTCTGTTGGATTTGGGCAATTTTTAGCAACCTGGGAAAAATGTTGAGCATTGAGTACAGAAAATAATCAGCAAAGAATGTGCACAACTGGGTTCGAGTGCGTTTGGGTTCGATTCCCAGCCGTAGCAACACCTTAATGATTTTTCACTGGCCCTCCTCTCGTGATGATCTGACAAATTGTCCGAGTAGTATCAATTGTCAAGAATAGCTTATCTCAACTTAGCCGTTCGAAGTCGGCATAAAACAGGAGGTCCCGCCATCGTGCAAGAAGTACACACGCACACATGAATGGTTGTGAGAAAGCTAGGCCCTGGGTACTAACGAGCCTGTTGCGCCAAAAATTTGTATTTGTATTTGTAAAACAAAAACCTCAGCAGAGGAGAACTTATTCTGCAAGAAACAAAATGGTTTTCCTACTTCACAGCTTATAAGAGTGATGAATTCCGTTCATGATACATACAAAAAAACTAGCGTTACTCTATTCCCAGAATATGTGAGGAGATCTACGCTTTGACAAGTGAGGAATCGTGTTCTGCTTACGGAGATGTCGGAGATATCGGAGGGATCCGTAAGTGGAACACGCCTAATACTTCTCTAAATTTCACGGAACGTTTTCCGAGTCGTGTCGGGCTGGATTTTGTTTCGATGTTGTAGCGTATAAAATATAAATGGAATAAAGTCAGTTGCCAAACGTTGAGTAGGATGTTATGGGATGTCCTCTCTTCTAAGTTCTAACTCTATATATAATCCAATGGTTTATAGGTTTTTTCAAAAAGTTAAAAAATCTTCGTCAGTTTTTCCCACATTGAAACAAGACAGTTTATTTCGGGCATATGCGCGTCTCGGCTATCATAAATGAAGAGCAACTTTATCAAAATCAGTTTAGTTTTAGAGCGAGGCATGACACCATTCATGCCGCGTCGAAACTAGTGTCCGACATTCAATGGAATAAGTCCAAAAAACAGTGCACAGGGTCCTGTCTGGTTGACTTTGAGAAGGCCTTCGACACCGTATGGTTAGAGGGGCTTTTCTACAAGCTGTCCAGACTGGGCATGTGTAAGCCCATGCTGTATATGATTTATGAAATGCTTATGGGAAAGAAGTTCGTTGTCAAATGTGACAACGTAACTTCGAGTAAAGTCTTTGAAATTAAAAACGGTTTACAACAGGGGGCGGTGATCTCCCCGATATTGTTTAACATTTATATAAGTGATCTTGTAGGTACTCTCAGACATGCTATAGCGTAAGCAGATGATCTAGTGGCGTACAGATCAGGTCCGAAAATCGAGGTCTTCAACACACTTTTGCAGCGTGACTTCGATCACATTAAGGGATATTGCGAGGATTGGAAATTGAGGATCAATTTCCAAAAATCCGAAACAATTCTGTTCAGGCCCCAGTGCAGAGGGCTTCTTACGATACCAGAAAAAAACTGGAAAAAATTGTGTATCATTGGACAGCATGGACGGCCGTTGGCGGTGAGAAGTGAAGTCAAATACCTTGTCATCTGGCTTGACAAGTTTCTGTATTTTAATAAAAATGTGGATGCTTGTCTCGCCAGGGCTAGGGGGCTTATGCTCTGACAAGAAGATTGTTTCATAGCAGTCAACTTGATTCAAAGGTGAAAGTAATTTGCTACATGGCCCTCATAAGACCGATCATCGCTTACGTTTGTCCCGTGTGGTTGAATGTATAACCATCCTACATGGAAAGGATACGGCTGTTTGAGAGGCGTTGTCTCCGATCCTGCTTAGGATTGTATCGAACGCCGGACTCCGAGTACATAAAATATTATCGCAACGAGGTTCTATACAATGGGGCTCAGTTGAATAGAGTTGACAATTTCCTAATTAAGGTGATTCGAAGGCACGCTGCAAGGGCGATGAGAAGCGACAACAGCCTGATCTTCGGGGCTTATTACCCCAATGAAACAAACATGGAGAGTACGCTCGTGTCTGGCTTTATTCCACCAGAGGCATTTAATTATATAGACTCGTTAGGGTTAGTACAGGTTTTATACTACCTCTACCGTGACGCGCGTGACAAGCGGCTAATCCGTGACGGGTATGTCGACAATGCTCCGGAGCTCCTCCGCTTTAGTACTTCGGTATCGGATCGCGATAGGACCGATGCTGAAAAGCAGCGAACGGAATTCTTATGAGGAGGGTGATTCTGCACTTCCTCAGGACTTTGCGGACTTTTAGTCCACTCCTTAGTTAAGCCTGTAAAATTAGGTAAAAGGTCTGGGGCGGGGCATGTACACCATATTGGCATACAATATGGCTGAAAGCATGCTGCCTGGGGACCGAAAGACTCGATCAGGATGGCGACCCCTCGGGTCATATGCAACAAGTAATTGCCACCCCGATTATAATTAAGTTAGGTGTAAGTAGTTAAGTAGTTTTAAGTAGTCTTAAGTTAGTTTTAATCTACACTAGTCGGCATAAGTATTTTGACGGAAACTTTGTGTAAATATTTTAACAGTTTTGAGCACATGATAACCAAAAAACTTGTGTAGTTAACTTTAATTTACATTAAACGTTGATAACAAAATAAAAATTTATTAAAATTTATTAAAAACCATGGGTAAAACGGCTGAGTTGAGTTTGGTTGTCAGATCTTCAATGGTAGCGAAGTTTAACGCTGGAACGGCAGTAAAAGACATAGCAAGTGAGTTTAATGTGTCGCGTCAAACTGTGCACTATCAAATCAATAAGTTTAAAAAGCATAATGACATCACAAACCTAATGAGATCAGGTGCTAAGCGCAAAACAACGCCCACTGAAGACCGAACCCTTCTACGGGAATTTAAAAGAAATATATTCGTGACGTACATATCAAAGGTAAACAAGCTTAAAAGACTGTCTTTCGCAAAGGAACATCTGCACAAGCCAAAGGAGTACTGGAGAAGCGTTCTATGGACAGATGAAAGCTCCTTTGAGTATAACTCATCAAAAAACAAATTTTACGTTAGATTGCCAAAGGTAGAAAGGCAAAAAAGACGCCCCGTTTGTCAAAAAGTGAGCCATGGTGGAGGCTCTGTCATGTTCTGGGGATGTGTTGCGTATAATGGCCTGGGTGAATTGGTTCCTATCACCGGCTCGATGAACCAAGGTCAATATTTAAGAACCCTAAATGATAATGCCTTTCCTTCCGGAGGTAGGCTTATTGGTGAATCATTTATCCTGCAACAGGACAATGCCCCATGCCACAAAGCCCGGATGATAACTAAATTTTTGAAGGATGTTGGTGTTGCCACTTTGGACTGGCCACCTCAAAGTCCAGATTTAAATATAATAGAAAACGTCTGGTCTCTTTTGAAACGCAAAAGAACAGTTTCTTTAAATAAAACCAGAGAGGAGACGATTTCTGAGGTCACTTCCCTTTGGGAAGAGATATCTCCAGAGATTCTTCAAAATTTAGTAGATTCAGTACCGAGACGCCTTCAAAAAGTTATTGAAGCCAAAGGAGGTTATATATTTTACTAAATTCTTCTTTATTTATTTACTTTTGTTAAGTTTAAAATGTTTTTTCTTAGAGTTATATACTTGTCAAAATACTTATGCCAACACACGAAATTACAAATTAATTTATATCTTTTTTGACTTCTATGAAAAAATATTTGTTTGCCTATTTTTAAGTTTGTATTAGTTATATATAAAAATGAAAAAATAAACATGAATTCTTGTCAAGCCATTTAGAAGTTAAACTCAAAAATGCACGATTTTTATTTCGTCAAAATACTTATGCCGACTAGTGTAGATTAAGCTTTTTATATAAAAACAAAATAATGTCCCTTCTCAAAGTTTTTTTAAATTTTTCTTTCAAAAATAAAAATAAATATATAGATACACACAAAAATAAAAAAAAAACAAGATAAACTTAAGCGAAAAGCACATAAAAACTGTTAGATATAAGCTTAGAGCGCCCGCTAAGGGCCGATAAGTTAGGTTAAGAAAACATGTTATTTATGAGTTTGATTTAAGCATTTTTGTCTAGTGGTAAGTAAATAAAAAAATGAATTTAAAAGTGGAAAAAAAAACTTTATCAAGGAACTGGAGCCAACGTCTCTGATTTATCGGCATATACTATTGTCTTCACATACCCCCAAAAAAAGTAATCTAAAGGTGTGAAATGACAGCTTCCCGTAGGTCAGTTCATATGTCCATATCGCAAACCTTGTGCCACATTGCCGCACCTTGTTGAAACCAAAAGTCAATGAAATTCAACTGAGGAACGAGGAAGTCAGAAATGATGTTTCTATATCGCTCTCCATTGACGGTAACATATGGGCCGTAAATCAAACCAAGCAGTGAGTTATAATGATTGAAAGGGATTCAAAGGCGACAAAGGCTTTTGGGTTTTATCAACTCCAAATTCGGCAATTTTGCTTGTTTACATATCCGTTGAACCAAAAATGGTCAACATTTTGCGTTGAAAATGAGAATGAAGTTGTATCAGCATTTTTTCGGCGGTTTTAACTCTTGCAGAAGCTGGATCTTTAAAGCTTTCTAGCCAAGATCTTTTAGTAAAATCTTCCACAAAGTGGATGGGTATAGCTCGAATTATTGTGCACTATTGAAAATCAACTCATTCGGGTCCACAACCGCAATAACTTCTTCTGTTCGCACTGGTTGTCGTCGTTGGGGATGCGTATTATCCACTAGAGCAGCGGTTCCCAATCTTTTTTGGTCGAGGAGCACTTTTTAGGTCAAACATTCCTCGCGGAGCACTTCGTTACACTTACGCTATTTTCGCAGTTATGTATGTGTAAAAAATGCAATACTCAAATTTTTTTTTTATATTTTATTAAATTCAAGTAAAACAAGTAACATCAACGAAAAAAACAAGAACACTGTTAATTAAAGAACATAAGGAATTCAATATCTAGTGAGAATAATGTGCCTGTTTGGTTTTGCATAATGCTTGTATATCTGGTTGAATTTGGGACAACTGCAACCGAATATCTGGCTCTGCATCGAGACGGGATCTATATTTTGTTTTGGTTCCAACGTAGGCGGAGAATCCTGATTCGCACATGTATGTTGTTGCAAACGGCAGAAGAATTATTTTGGCTCTGTCTGACAAAATTTTGAATTCGTCCTTCAACATACACCAGAATTCTGATAAAGACTTCTTAGTTTCAAAATTTGCCTTTAAAGAAGAATCTGATGTCAAATCAATTAAGCACTCAAACTGCAACGATGTCAGAGATGCTGGCTTTTCCAACGCGGCGGAGTACGGGTCTGCAACCCACACATTTTCTTTAATGTTTGAATGGTATTCTTCCGGAAAGTAGCTTTGGAAGTTTTCGAGCAAACTTAGCAGATGTAATGAAACTCATTTAAAATATCGTCAGGAATACCCGAATCTATTTCCTCTTTACATTCGCTGACCATTGGGAAGCTGTCTAGGTTTCGATTTTTTAAAGATTTCGCCCAAAACTTGATTTTCTTTTTAAATGCTTCGACCTTATCACTGGCATCGAAAACAGTTATTGTCTTTCCTTGAAGTGATAAACTCAAATCATTTAATTTTTTAAAAATATCGGCTAGATACGATAATTTCAAGAGCCAACGCTCATTACACAATCTGTCGCGCAAATCAAAGTTGTCGTTCATAAGGAAGGTTCTGACTTCAGCCCTCATTTCGAAAAGCCGCGTCAGTGTTTTGCCGCGAGAAAGCCACCTTACTTCTGCGTGAAGAAGTAAAGACGTATGTAGACTACCCATTTCATCGCACAATACTTTGAATAGCCTTGAATTCTTAGGCCGAGATTTAATAAAGTTAATTATTTTCACGCTTTCGTCTAAGACCTCTTTTAAGGAGAGTGGCATTTTTTTCATTGCAAGGGCATGGCGGTGTAGAACGCAGTGACTACTGCTGCATTCCTTGGCATTTTGTTTTATTCTTAAGATGGCACCGGACGTTTTTCCAGTCATGGCCTTGGCACCGTCTGTGCACACATCCACGCAGTTAACCCATGGGATATCATTGACAATAAAGAAATTGTCTATTAATTTAAAAATTTCAGCACCAGTTGTTGTAGTTTCCAACGGCTTGCAGAAAAGCAGATCTTCTTGACAGGACTGTTGGTATTGGTAGCGCACAAAAACTATTAAAATAGCCAACCCTGCAACATCTGTTGATTCATCCACTTGCAGCGAAAATTTTGTGACTTTTATTCGCGAAAGTAAAGTAGTTTTGACATTCTCTGCTAAGTCTCCGATTCTTCGTGATATTGTGTTATTTGACAAAGGAACGGTGTCAACTAATTTTTTGGCCTTTTCACCCAACATACACTCAACAATGTCCTTAACGCATGGCTTGATTAAGTTTTCAGCGATTGTATGGGCTTCGCCAGTTTGCGCAACTCGGAAACTCACTAAGTAGGACGCCATCAACGCATTTTCGTTCACTGTCTTTGAGTGGTTAGTAATAATTGTTTGAGATTTTGTAAGTTCACCATACTTCCTTTTAAAAAAATCAGTCGGTTCGCTTTTGCAATCTGGATGAATCCCCTCAAAATGACGTTTCATTTTTGCTGGAAACATCGCACTATTCGGCAATACTTTGCCGCAAATTACGCATTGGGGTTTGTTGTCACTTGTTTCAGCAAATCCAAGATTTAAATATGAATCGTGGTACTTCCTTTTTACTGTTTTTTTTCTGCAGTACTGATCACCATAGAACTAGAACTAGCCACATTGTCTGCATGAAATACTTCAGAAAGTTCTGACGCCGCTGTCTCTATTGCGTCATTTTCCTTGGCTCTAGAATAGAACAATAAATGGAAAACGAGCAAATTCACAAATCTGAATTGAGGATAACCACAGAAAAAAAAATATTATAAATCCAACAAAACGCATCTAATACAAATGCGGTTCTAGCGATAGGAAACTTCCCATTATGAAATAAACAAATATGGTTTTGTATTATGTACCTGCCAGTTGCTGACTCTTTAGTAACTACTGGGGGTGCTGTTAAGGAGCTTTCAGCGGTTATTTTTAACGACCCAGACTTTAGCCAGCGATCCATAGTACCTATTATTTTTGATCTCTCACGATCTTTTGATCTTTTCACGTCGATAGATCCACAAAGTCACATCAATGTACTTGGAGCACTTGGTGCTCCGCGGAGCACACTTTGAGAAACGCGGCACAAGAGTGTACGTAGTGCGAAGACGATTCAATTCATTGTGTTCCGAATAACTTGCTCAGATGTACGATTAAGTCGACCGTAACATGGACGTAGCGCACGATAAATTTGGCAAATCGAACCATGTTGCACATCTATTCATCGTAAAACGGCAAATCGTACTAACCACATATCAACTTTGAACTGTCGAATTGAAAATCTGTAGACACAGTGTTGGCAGTTTAAAAAGCAAACCTCTAAAAAACACCCCTTACGTACGGGCCTACATGGCGGACCTGTGATCTACAGTCGTAACAACTAATTCATGCTTGCATACCTACTAATGGAGCAAAACGCTGCTAGATTCCGATTATTTTGGTGTAATTGGTTACGACATGCTGCTCAAGATTTATAGACATATCAAGGGGTCGCATCTTCTGGTGTCGTGTTAGTATCTTCTACAAAATGGTTAACGGTTACGTTATCCTATAAACCCGTTAGATATCCTGGTATTTTATGGAAATCGCTAGCCACAGATAAGTAATAATTAAACAAAATGCTTATCCTATCATTCGAGTGAATTTCAGGATCAATACCAACAACATCGACGTTTCCCAATGCTTGCTCTTAGTGCTATCTATTATCTGATTACCCTGACATAGATCTTTAACTAATTGTATCTTTTGTAATGCGAAATCCACTATGCGCATATACCAGTATTCAAAATGTCCATCGTATCTTAAATTAGTTACGTATACGCCTGCACTCATTGACCCAACACACCATATCCCAACTGACATACATTTCATTCGCTTTGCGTCTAATTGACATCTTCGCGAACTCACTTCTTTGTTTATCTCATTTGACACAACACCACCTTTCCTCTTGCTGCAACATGTGTGTGACGGTGTGTACCTATTGGCTTCACCAATTAAACTCGAATTCGACTCGCATAATACGAAATAGTTGGACACGGCGTTTTTACATCCATCAATCCGCAAAGACTGAACAACCGTAAACGTCGTTGATAAGAATCTACCGCTGCCACCGCGTCTATTTATACAATTTTCCGACAACAACACTTTCCTTTGCCATGCGATACACGTACGTCTATTACCGCACATCTTGACCAAGCATCGGGCGAATCCAAATTCCGCCATGCAAAAACAGTTACTCCGCTGTTTTCGGTCAAACGATGACAGGTAACAGTACAGTGGCCACTAGCAAGCAATTCGAGAATACTTAGTGTAATATAAGCATGCATCCAATACATGGACTTTCTACCACAAATACGAGGCGAAAGGCTTGTACGTCGTCGCGCTAGAGTGCAGTAATAAGCGCACTCATGCGCCTCTAGTCTATTTTTGATACAGTTCGCTTTCATAATCCGTTCACTAGCATTTAAGCAAACGTCACGCTGACATAACCTGCATTTCCAAATTAAGCGTACTACTACACTTAAGATTACAGTCATTGGACTTTTTCGGCGCCGGATAATACCATGGAGCGGTAGAGATTGGATCAAATTAGGGCCTGATTGTTATAACGACCTTCAGATGGTACAGCTTGCACTGAGGCATATGCTGACGCACGATACATTTGCTAGTCGATGTGGCTCAGAGAGTTTCAATCAACGATAGCACCATTAGGGCTAGCTTACAGCAATGACCTTGGTAGACTTGCTAGTACTGAGCGCAGATGCCTGCGGATGATGTTTGCTAATCATCGATAGCGTTGATTAATGGAAACAAAAGTAAATTATTATCGATTGTTATTTTCTTGTTGGATGATTTGATGGAATTGAGTTCATCGAAACCTAAATTTGTTTTCAAGGTCTTGCACACTTATCTTCGTCGGGCTTATTGTCTAATCCATTAGGAGAGACTTTTCATGGGGTATAAGCCAAATAACAATTGCGTGACTTGAATGCTGAATTTTGATGAATTACATACAGGAAAAAACATTGTGGTTACGCCTACCTTTGGTGAGTTTCTTGGAAGATTCAAAGTCATACTGGACGTTTTGTACAATTGTGAGAGATTTTATACGCGCGGGGGTTAGATAACAGCAAAAATATTAGAAGTCCCACAGGGAAGTATGTATGAATGACAGCTTTTGTTAGTTTTTGTATTGATTGAGATTGTATTGCATGTTCATGAGACAAAGTGTTTGCCTTCGTCAAGTGGTTATCGAGTTGTCAAATCGCATCTTTCGATAGCTCGGTGGTGGAGTATGAAGTAGCAGTTACCTTTACATTGCTTACACTTAACGATTATATGTCTCTTCATTTCAATATGTCTCTTCAATTCAATATTCACAATGGATGGAATACTCAATATTGTCATAAAGGAAGCTATCAAAATCCATCCAGAGGTATACGCAAACCTGTGTGAAACATGCTTAGCGTATGGAAAATTCCCACGGTAGTGGAAAAACAACAAAGATCCTATATAAGACCCTGATTATCCCAGTCCTGCTCTACGGCGCTAAAGCATGGACCGTATCAAAAGCGGATGAAGAAATCCTTGGTCGATTCGAGAGGAAAATTCTTCGAAAAATCTTCGGTCCCGTTTGCGTTGACGGGGTATGGAGACAAAGATTCAACCAGGAAGTATACAGCGACATGCCCCTGGTCAAAAAACTCCGCATTGGACGTTTAAGATAGCTAGGACATGAAGAACGAATGGACACCAATACTCCGGCTTGCAGAGTCTTCGATTCCCAGCCAGACGTCGGACGCAGTAGAGTAGAGCACAAGTAGAAACCGACCTTAACCAACTTTGAGTGCGCAACTGGAGGCAGTTACCTTAGGACCAGGCTAATTGGAGAGGCATATTGGTTGAGGCCCAGATTCATTCCGGACTGTAGCGCCACTTAAGTAAGAAAGTGAAAAAAAAAACAAAGGCTGGTACTAATACCAAAAGGGGACAAACCACCAGAACAACCATCATCCTACCGACCACAGTTCATGTTAGACACAATGGGAAAAGTACTGGAGAAAATCATACGCCAAAGACTGGGCCAGTACACCGAAGGAGATAACGGACTCTCCAACTATCAATACGGCTTCAGGAAGAAAAGAGGCACCACCGATGTGAAGACGAGAGCCTCCATTGAGCTCTATAGGCAAAGAAGGAAGGGAGAACACCGGCTTTTCAGAAGGAAGAAAAGAAAGAAAAAGCACGCGATCGAGGTTATAGAGAGGTGCAACTCCAGGAATCGCAAGTTTTTCCAAAGTGTAAAACGTCAATGACATGATACAAGGCGTGAACATAATCTTGTCGAGATGAATAATGAAAGATCTCAGTTGAGATACAGTCGATGCCGGGGCTATAGAAGACTCACTTCTGCAGACTATTGATCGGCGATGAGAAACAATATCTCGCTGTCAGGAGGAACGAACCAATATCGACAACGGCAGCGAAAGCTACCATCTACCCGACCTAAGTGAAATAAGGATAGCAATATCTAAAATTAAGCTTCACAAAGTTGCGGAAATGAAAGCCTTCCCAACGAGCTTGCCGGTGATATAAACATCATTGGTCAGACTTAGAGGGATGTCATAGCCTAGTTTGACATCATTGAGAAGGAAACGGCAAAAATGGGTTTAGTAGTAAACGAGGGTAAGACTAAGTATATGCTGTCAACATGAAAGGACACACAACATCGAAGAATTTGACAAAACGTCACCATTGACAGATATAACCTTGAGGTAGTATGGGACTTTGTCTACCTTGGCTCCGCTATTAACTCTGACAACAGCATCTCGTCAGAAATCAAACGAAGAATTACTCTTGCCAACCACTGTTTCTTCGGGCTAAAAAGGCAATTTAGTAGTAAAGTCCTAACTCGAACTACTAAGGAGATCCTATATAAGACCCTGACCATCCCAGTCCTGCTCTACGGCGCTGAAGCATGGACCGTACCAAAAGCGGATGAAGAAATCCTTGGTCGATTCGAGAGGAAAATTCTTCGAAAAATCTTCGGTCCCGTTTGCGTTGACGGGCTATGGAGACGAAGATTCTACCAAGAAGTATACAACGACATACCCCTGGTCAAAAGACTCCGCATTGGACGTTTAAGATAGCTAGGACATGAAGAACGAATGGACACCAATACTCCGGCTTGCAGAGTCTGCGATTCCCAGCCAGACGTCGGACGCAGTGGAGGAAGACCTCGCCTTAAGTGGCGCGAACAAATAGAAACCGACCTCAACCAACTTGGAGTGCGCGACTGAAGGCAGTTAGCTAAGGACCAGGCTAATTGTAGAGGCATGTTGGTTGAGGCGCAGATTCATTCCGGACTGTAGCGCCACTTAAATAAGTAATTAAGTAAGACGTGGAAGATTAGTGAGCCGACGATCTATCCTGTATCACCCCCCGAATGTTCAAATAAAGGAACGTCCAAATTGGAGTAGTATCTAAGGTATTAGTGGAGCCAATCTTTCTTGCCGTGTGACCCCGAATGAGTTTTACCAGAAAGTTTTCTATTCTGTTTATGTTTGCCCAGTTGAATAGGACCTGGTTGGAATAATATGTTGTATACTCAGACTCTGGTGTTCTGTGTATTCCAAGTCAGCTTTTCAGTTGAATGGTGCACCACACCGGGCACCCATAGGGAATCATCGGCCTGATAAGGACAATTGTTTTTATAGCAGCTTTCTTGGTAGCAGGATGAAAGCTGATGAAAGACAGCAGCGCTAACGCTCACCTAGCTTTGGTCAGAGAAGCAGTTTCATGTCTACCGATATATAGATACTGATCAAGCCAGATCCCAAGGTACTTACTTTTACTCGCCAGGGGCTGTTCGTTTTGTCTCACGATCACCAGCTTGGGCCAGTTCTCCCTTGAGGTCCTAAATAGGATAGTTTCGGATTTCTGAAAGTTGACGTTCAACTTCCAGTCATAATAATATATCTGGATTTTGTCGAAGTCCCATTATAGAAGGATTCTAATGACGTCAAGCGTAGGGGATGTTCTGTGTGCCATAAGATCGTCCGTATAAGCAATTACCTGAGTAAGACTCATATCGCTGGTGTGAATGCTTAAGAGATTCGCTGAGTTTACCGCTCCCTATTGCAGACCATTTTTAATGAAAAATTATTTGGAAGAAGTTACATTGCCAGTTTTGACAACAACCGTTCTACCACTCAGCTTGTCATGAAGCATATTTAGAGGTTTACTTTAGAAAGAACCACACGGTGTCGAAGGAACGGTCTAATTCAGCCAGACATGCCCCCTTGCATTACATTTTGTCTTTCTTTCAATGTATATCAGAGACCAGTTTGGAGGACAATAGTGTCAAGACCGCATTGAAATCAAACTGGTTATCTGGACAATATGTCCTCAGCCTATAGCCTATAGAGAATCTTTTTTAATTTCTTGCTGACGTTGACCTGTCATCAAGCCTAATTTTTTTAATGAACGCTATAAGCCACAAGGTTACTGTGAAAAGTGAACAATACAGAATGATGAACAATGATTTTCTGCCACAAAATGATGAATTTGGATGAAGGTACAGCTTGCGTGACAACAAGCATTTTTAAAAGATGGGTTTTCGGGTTGCCTTTTGTCCCGTTCGAGGGATTTGCAATAGCAGGCAAGATCACCTGATTTGACTGCCTCAGGGACCATTTTTTAGGTTTTTTTGTATATGTCAAGCGTAATTGAGTATAAGCACCTGATTGTGAAAGCTCTCAAAGTTTGTGAGAATTTATCGCCCGTAGTTCATACCTTTTCTTTTGACTTTCGGAAAACAAATTTTCAAAGGCTATCCGAAGAAATTATTCTTTCGAATGTGAAAATTGACAGCTTCTCCAATTTAGAAGAAGCTGTTAAAAAATTTTATTTTCTAATAAAAGATTGCATGGATAGAACAATCCCAGTCAAATATTCAAAAAATGCTCAAACCCAGCATCCTTGGTACACGAAAGAGCTTAAAGCTTTTTTGACAGATCATGTGTGAGTCGTGTCATGCTGTTATGTTATTTTTGTTTAGTATTGTTTGGCATTTCATAATGGAAAGACTTACGCGTGAACAACGTTTACAAATTGTTCAATTTTATTATGAAAATTCACGTTCTGTGAGGAATGTGTTTCGTGCACTTCGCTCAACTTATGGTCAACATAATCGGCCTACTGAGCGTACTATTCGCAACACCATCACCCATTTTGAGACCCAGCATTCATTATTGGATAATATTCGACCGAATAGACCACGTCCAGCATGCTGTGAATAAAATATAGCGGCCGTAGCTGAGAGTGTAAAATTATGCCGGTGCGAACGTAACCGTCAATGGCGACCGTTATCGTGCCATGATAACCGACTATTTGATGCCTGAAATTGAAGCTCGTGATCTCGGCGACATTTGGTTTCAGCAAGACGGCGCCACTTCCCACACATCGCATCAATCAATGGACTTATTGAGAGAACATTTCGGTGAGCACATAATTTCACGTTTTGGGCCAGTCGATTGGCCACCAAGATCGTGTGATATCACACCGTTAGACTTTTTCCTGTGGGGATATGTTAAGTCAAAAGCTTATGCCGACAAACCCGCTTCGATTCAGGCCTTGGAGGAAAACATCACGCGTGTCATTCGCCAGTTACCAGTCGAAATGCTCGAACGAGTGATCGGAAATTGTACTCAACGGAAGGACCATCTGCGACTTAGCAACGGCCAACATTTGATAGACATAATCTTCAAAAAATAAATGCCAAAGAATGTTCTTTCAAATGATAATAAACATTCTCCATTAAATTTGAATTTTCTGTGTTTTTTTCTTTAAAAAAGTAGGGAACCTCGAAATGGATCACCCATTATTATTTGTGGTAAATTGGTCTTCCTTTGTCGAAACATCATCTGTGATGAACAACATGGCTTTGTTAAACATCGATCCATTGTAACAAATCTATTAACTTTCATGCATCATTGCTCTAATAGTTTGGAAAATAAAAAAGAAGTCGATTGTATATACACCGACTTCTCCAAAGCCTTTGACCAGTTATTACATAACATCATAATTTTTAAACTTAAGGCGTATGGATTCCCTCCAGGATTCATAAATTGGGTTAAATCATATCTCTCATTGAGAACATACCAAGTAAAATTTAGAGGTTCCAAGTCCAACACTTTTGTTGCTCAATCTGGAGTACCTCAAGGAAGTCATTTAGGACCAATTTTATTTATACTTGCAATTAACGATGCAAAAGCTTGTATTCGAGATATCAAAATATTAATATATGCTGAAGATATGAAAATGTTCAAATGTGTAGGAGATCTAAACGATTCGCTTTTACTAAAAACCGATTTAAATAGTTTTACCATATGGTGTCTTAAAAACGGTTTGAATCTGAACCCTACAAAGTGCCAGCATATGCCATGTTCACGAAAACGCGCTCCATGTAATTTTAAATATACTCTGTCCGGGCACACTCTCTGTCGTGCAGACAGTTTTAAAGATCTTGGTGTATTTTTTGATCCCAAAATGGAGTTTAATAAACACATTGGCGCAAATTTATAGTCAATCGATGTTTAAGGGTTTAACTCCACACTAGATATACGGTACTTTAAATTAAAAGCTTGCTTTAACATATTTTCAATAATAGACACTTTTTTAACGTGGCGCTAATTAGTGTATGCTAATGAACATTCCTCTGAGGCCTCTAAATCAAACTCACCTAAAAAGTGACATTACGCTAACTCTGCATTAAATATTTAAAGTGAGGTTTCGGTTGCTTTAACTTTAATGTGATAACGCTAAAGTAGACTTTTTGACGACTATAATTATCAAAACGTGTTAGTACGTGATAAAATAATTTTAAAGTGTACTTTAAGCGACTATAAATTTGCGCCATTAACGTTATCGTCAATAAATCAAACTCTATGTTAGGATTTATTAAAAGATGGTCAAAAGACCACAAAAAAGGAGACCCTCTGAACTGCGCCAACTACAGAGGCATAAGTCTGCTCAACATCGCCTACAAGATCCTATCTGCCGTAATATGTGAACGCCTGAAACCATTTACCATCAACCTGATCGGCCCTTATCAGTGTGGTTTTAGGCCAGGAAAGTCCACAACCGATCAAATTTTCACACTTCGGCAGATGCTGGAAAAAAACCCAAGAGGTCCAAATCGATACCCACCACCTATATATCAATTTCACAGCCGCATACGACAGCATTTATAGAGATGAACTATACAGAGCCATGTCTAGTTTTGGTATACCGCCCCAACTCGTCCGTTTCTGTAGGATGTCGATGGAGAATTCTCGCTGCACCATCAGGGTCGGAAACGACCTGACCGACACTTTCGATAACAAAAAAGGATTTAGGCAAGGCGATGCGCTGTCACGTGAATTCTTCAACTTGATTCTTGAGAGGATTGTGCAAAACTCCCGAGCCAACACCAGAAGCACAATTTTCCAGAAATCGGTGTAACTACTAGCATACGCCGACGATATTGACATCATTGGTAGGACTCAACGTGATGTCATAGCCACGTTTGCTAGAATAGAGAAGGAAGCGGCAAAAATGGGTTTAGCAGTAAATGAGGGTAAGACTAAGTATATGCTGTCAACACGAAAGGACACACAACATCGACGAATTGGACTGAACGTCACCATTGACAGATATAACTTTGAGGTAGTACGGGACTTTGTCTACCTCGGCTCCGCCTTTAACTCTGACAACAACATCTCGTCAGAAATCAAATGAAGAATTACTCTTGCCAATCGCTGTTTCTTCAGGCTAAGAAAGCAATTAAGTAGTAAAGCCCTCACTAGAACTACTAAGGAGATCCTATATAAGACCCTGATAATCTCAGTCCTGCTCTACGGCGCTGAATCATGGACCGTATCAAAAGCGGATGAAGAAATCCTTGGTCGATTCGAGAGAAAAATTCTTCGAAAAATCTTCGGTCCCGTTTTCCTTGACGGGCTATGGAGACAAAGATTCAACCAAGAAGTATACAGCGACATTCCCTTGATAAAAAACTCCGCATTGGACGTTTAAGATGAGTAGGACATGTAGAACGAATGGACACCAATACTCCGGCTCGCAGAGTCTTCGATTCCCAGCCAGACGTCGGACGCAGTAGATGAAGACCTCGCCTTAAGTGGCGCGCACAAGTGGAAACCGACCTCAACCAACTTGGAGTGCGCAACTGGAGGCAGTTAGCTAAGGACCGGGCTAATTGGAGAGGCATGTTGGTTGAGGCCCAGGTTCATTCCGGACTGTAGCGCCACTTAAGTAAGTAAGTAAGCTTCATTGTAATTTAATCGTTTATTGATTTTGCTAGTGATTTCAAACTTAGTTTCATCTATGTTCTGTTTTGTCCCACTAACAAATGCACTAAATGATGAGCCTGTGGATGCATATTATATGCTGTGGCAAATCTCTGCTCGTAGATGCTGCTTGTATTAAGCTCGCTACGACACAGATCTGATAGTGTTTAAAAAAAACCCAAACCATTGAAAATGCGAAAAGAAATCCCAAATGGCCATAAGCTACTTATCCAATAACATCTAATCAACTATTGGGGAAAAACATATAAGTTAAAAAACATTGTAAAAATACACACATAATTCTCTTTTTAAACAACACCGGCTTAGTGGTTTTGGGCTACCCCGTTTTATAAAACATGTTATGCATTTAAAAAAAAAAATTCTCATAAACTGCTGTATTAACAGTAAATTCATATTGAATTTATTATATATAGTTTTGACAGAACTCCGAATAGTAAAAAGCAATCAGTTGTCATATATATTTTTTTTAAGTTGGAAATATGTATTCCATCATAATTTTAAGACTCTTGACGTCGTAAGAATAAAAATAGAATCACAGACAAATAGCCATGTTTGGTAAATGGTAATCCTCTTTGATTGACGACAACGGATTAAAATCTGAGTGACAAGTAACCTATCATCCCACCACTCACTATATTTTTGTTAAACAGACAGAAAAAAATAAAACAAACTCATCACGGACCTGCCATTTTCACGTGATCTCACCAAAAAATATCTAAGTCGATTCTATTTATGACAAGATGATTACTTTTAATTGTTGCAATAAACTTGCATAATCGTGAAACATACCTGCCAAATATTTTCGTACGATCACTTGATTAACGTGTGAATGAAGGAAAACCCCACAAACATATTTCGATAGTAAATTTGAATCGATAACAAGAAATGATGAATATTAAGTGTCAAATCAAAACAAGGAAGTAGTTAACTAACAAAAATATTCCTTTCATGATTTTTTCCTGAAGTTATATCAATCCAACAATGTGTATCACACATCGGTTATTTATTCACAAAGCGGTGACGTTTATAATGCAACATTATCTCCGGAATTGTAATCGAATACATTTACATCCCGAAAATCCCATCTATTCAGATGTATCTGGTTCCACTACTGACGGATGCTATAGAAAATGAAGAAAATGAAAATTAAGCGGATGTAACGGTTAACAACCACAAAACCTTTCAATTTAATATTGCTCCTGATACGATATCAACGGTAGCATTAAATACCCACCACACACTGAAAAAAATAAAATAAAATATACAAACAATGCCAACGCCAAGTCCTCAAACCTTGTACTTCTGTCACTTTTGCGCTACTCACCACCGTCATCGTCACATCATACATGTACTGTACATGTTCGCGGACAGGTGGCTGTCGTGTGAATTGCACCAGTAGTGTCGATCACTCTTTGTTACCAATATGGAGAAAGTATTGCGCAATCTTTTTGTGTTGTTGTTTGTTGTTGTTGTGTTTTTAAATGAATTCAACTTATGCATGCTCTCGTTACTGCACATTGAACATCGGCTTTGCCGTATCGCTATATATATATATTATGGTGGAATTTGGTTCATGCAAAAGTGTACGTCCCGCTGGCCACCATCACCGCCGCCATAGCCATTATTGCCACTTGCTACACAACACGTTTTTCGCAACACTATCCGTGTCTTGCGCGAATGCAGTCCAAGAGCAGCCACGACGTCGATAACTACCACGATGACGACGAGGCAAAGAAACCATATTTCTTGTACCAGCTCACATGGAGGCACACGTTCATCTTCCTTAGCAATGGCTTGCCCACTTCGAATATGACTATCGCGCACTGGACTAGCCTCCACACAGACACGGAACCGATAAAATCGAAAATTTCATAACAATATACAAAGTTTGCTCCAAATAATTACACTTTAGATGGATGGGAAACTTAGAGCTCTCAAGCCGAGCTGGAAGACAATGTTCGCCATGTTGATGTTGGCCTGCAATTGTCTTATAATGCGCGCGATGTTGTGCTTCTGGTCCAACTTGATGCGATATATTTTCGTCTTGGCGAGGGTATGTGGCTGCGCACATGTGTGACAAAGTCATAGACGCAAAAGTCGTGATGCAGGAAAAACCCGATAGATGTCTTGTCCAATCCGCACAAGTCCACCACTGACATCCATGGTATGGAGAGATGGAGATTGTGATTTGTTTTGGAAGGTGAATTGGAAACAGGTGGGTAAGGACATAAAAAGTCGCTAAGTTTACGATGTTTGCTACGATTTTTTGATGTCCCATTCGTATACCCCTGGGTCCTTTTTGCATGCAATAGAATGTTGTTAAGCTTACGTCGTTTACAACTACTTTTCAATATTTTATGCGAATATCCCTGATATTTCGATAAAATAAATTTGTGTATATCGATAACCCTTTTAATTATAAGACGTGTTCTGTCACTTTCAAAAGATCATGTGCACATATGACTTACGGACTGAATGGTTTTTACGTCTAAAAGTTAAAGAAAAACGGAAAAGCAACATGTTTTGGAGTTTTGAAATGTCATTCAGTTTTCACATCGAAAACACGACTAAAAGCTATCATTTAGTTTTACTTTTACTGTCTTTTTTACAATTATTGAAAAATGGGGGAGTTGGTGCTCAAACTATTGTCGTTCAATCTAAATGAAACACCAATCCATTCTTTCATTAATCTTTTGCATAACAATTCCTAAACTAAAGTATGGTTATTGCCTCTCAGTGGTGATTTCAATGATAAATTTTTCACTGATCCCAAAATAAAATTCATGCTAGTCGTGCTCCGTCCTAAGCTCGTCGGAATGGGGGGGATCTTGCTGCCAAATTAACGAACAGTTACATTTTTTTTTCATGCCTCTCTCGTGGTGGTAGGGAGAGCTTTTTTTTTTTGCTTTGAGAAGGAAGCCCGAAATTGTCTTTCCTTGATTCTTAGGAACCGTTTGGCAAACTTTGGGTATCTGAAGGGGAAAGACCAGATGGTGGTGTCTCTTCGAGTGAACCCTTCCCTATAGGGGTTCGCGAATAGTCGCGATACCCCACCTTGGTAGCTAACACACTCAAAATCACGATTAGCTACCCCATACTTTATACTACACGTACACCCCTATAATACTACTTCACTACCTGGCTGGCTCCCGGAGCCACATCACATCCAAAGAGAACCACTTTAGCACTTCATATTTAAAGAATTCTTATCTTACCCAGGTGGGTTTTTATCCGTTTCATTAATGGGGTCGTCGAGGCGACGGATTTACCGCGAAAAAAAGGAAGGTTGGGAGCGAAGGGTACCGGGAGGGATAATTCATTGATTTATTTTGGGGTCCATTATTAAAGAACGATCCCTTTTTTTTTTCTTTATAATTATTTTGGTGTCCGGCAAACCATCTAATTTTACGGTTAAAAAAAAAATATTTTAACTGCTTACCGATAGTTCTTGTTTCAAACCTTGTTCAGGGATAGCGGGTCCGGAGATGTGCACACTTCCTTTCCTTCTTTGTTGAATGTCGTTGATACTAAACAAAGGGGGGTAAAATTAAATGGCACAGAGACACATTCTCTTTCCAAATATGGAGGTAGAGATACTTATCTTTTTTTTTATAATTTTTCTTCTTTTTTTTCAGGATTTTGGGGCGTAGGGGAGGGAAGGATAGTAGGGAAGTTGCTGCAGTTTTCTTCTACGCAGGAACAGCTGCCCTGTTCGTCCGCTTCCTAGTAGAGTCGTCTACTTGGGCCTCTCGCTTATTTTTATACCCTATCCCATAGGGGTATATTAGTTTTGATACATAGTTTGTAACATAGAGAAATAATTTAGCTATATATACCTCAAAGTATATGGATCGACTCAGAATCGATAGCTGAGTCGATTTAGCCATGTCTGTCCGTCCGTCCGTCCGTCCGTCCGTCCGTCCGTCACCAGTTTTTGGGCCTTAAATTTTGAGCTAGAAGGATGAAATTTGGTACACGTGCTCTTTGTTGCTCCCAGCAGAACAAGTGTAAAAATTTTTGAAATCCGCCCACTGCCACGCCCCCTTTTTAGAAAAACGTATTTTTTGGCCAAACCATAAGGAATTTTGAAAAACTTTCTGAACAACATATTTAGACAATCTGAATATCTGTATTTCGTTCATATAAAGTTTTTTGCCACGCCCACTTTTTGGGTGCGTTTTTAATAAAAAACGTTTTTCGGTCAAATTTTAAAATTTTCTAAAAAAATTTTGATGCAGAATCATTAGTAATATAAATATGAACATTTCGTCAATAGACCATTTTAACCCACGCCCACTTTTTGGGGGCGTTTTTATATAAAAACCATTTTTATACCCTACCCCATAACATATGCAGGAGAAAACCTTGTCTTTTGTAGAACCGTAAAAGTTTTTTATAAGCAGTCTGAAGAATTTGTTGTCACCATGTCATATTCTTTATTTTATCCACATCGTGTTTTTAGCCATGTCCACTTTTTTGGGATTTTAGTTTTACAGATAGGATGGGATAGGGTATTCAACGATCCGCACAGTGGATTGTAGCCTTCTCATATTTTTTTTTTACTTTTTATACCCTATCCCATAGGGGTATATTAGTTTTGATACTTAGTTTGTAACATAGAGAAATAATTTTGCTACATATACCTCAAAGTATATGGATCGACTCAGAATCGCTAGCTGAGTCAATTAAGCCATGTCTGTCTGTCCGTCCGTCCGTCTGTACGTCACCGATTTTTAGGCCTTAAATTTTGAGCTAGGATAATGAAATTTGGTATATGGGATCCTCGGCCGTGCCTACAGAACAAGTGTAAAAATTTTTGAAATCCGCCCACTGCCACGCCCCCTTTTTAGGAAAACTTATTTTTTGGCCAAACCGTAAGGAATTTCAAAAAAGTGTCTGAGTAGCATATTTAGAGAATCGTAATATCTATATTTCGTCAATACAAAGTTTTTTGCCACGCCCACTTTTTGGGGGCGTTTTCCATAAAAAAACCTTTTTTGGCCAAATTTGAAAATTTTCGAAAAAAATTTTGATGCAAAATCATTGGTAGTATTAATATGAACATTTCGTCAGTAGACCATTTAAACCCACGCCCATTTTTTGGGGGCGTTTTCCTACAAAAACCATTTGTATGCCCTACCCCAAGGCATATGCAATGCAAAACGTGGTTTTTTGTCGAACCATAAAAGAATTTGATAATCCTTCGGAACAATATGTTGTAACAACGTCATTTTCAATACTTTATGACCATAAAGACCATATTTTGGGGATATCAATTTTAAGGATGGGATGGGATAGGGTATTAAACGATGCGCACAGCGGATTGTAGCCTTCTCATATGTTTTTTTATCACTTTCTGTTTTTTTTTTTTTTTTGTTAAGGCTACCGCTTGGATCGCAAGTCCCGAACTGAGTGACCGCTTGTCCGTTCCAAATTTTTCCCAGACCTCCAAAAATCCCGTAGACAAAAGGGTACGGTAGAAAGACAGTTCACCTCATTCAAACTCTTCTAACTACTACCTATTGTCTCCCCTCTCATATTGTGGCACCATAGTGCTATACCGTATTTAGGTTCACCGTATTGAGCGAATCGGTCATAGCTCATCTTCGCTCTGCCTCATAGTCGAGTGCCCTTTCATGATCGGACAATAGTCAGTGCACCAACCCTCCTTTTTCCCTGTTATTAGGTGCACGAACCACCACGTACGCAGTATGCAACTTGTTGGTTGCAACACCACAAGATGCAACAATAGGGAAACAACAATTAAGCGGACACAGACCAAAAAAAAGGTTTCCCACAACAGTCTGGAATGAAACTGGGCCTCAACCAAACATTCCCCTCCAGTTGCGTACTTCAAGTTGGTTGATGTGGGTTTCTACTTGTGCGCGCCACTTAAGGCGAGGTCTCACTCAACTACGTGCTTTCGTGTTGATAGGATATACTTGGTCTTACCCCCATTTACACTTACTGCTAAAGTCCGGGATGAACCTGGGCCTCAACCAACATGCCTCTCCAATTAGCCCGGTCCTTAGCTAACTGCCTCCAGTTGCGCACTCCAAGTTGGTTGAGGTCGGTTTCTACTTGTGCGCGCCACTTAAGGCGAGGTCATCCTCTACTGCGTCCGACGTCTGGCTGGGAATCGAAGACTCTGCGAGCCGGAGTATTGGTGTCCATTCTTTCTACATGTCCTAGCCATCTTAAACGTCCAATGCGGAGTTTTTTGACTGGGGGTATGTCGCTGTATAGCTCGTATAGTTCGTGGTTGAATTTTCGTCTCCATAGCCCGTCAACGGAAACGCGACCGAAGATTTTCCGAAGAATTTTTCTCTCGAATCGACCAAGGATTTCTTCATCCGCTTTTGATACGGTCCATGCTTCAGCGCCGTAGAGCAGGACTGGGATGATCAGGGTCTTATATAGGATCTCCTTAGTAGTTCGAGTGAGGGCTTTACTACTATATTGCCTTCTTAGCCCGAAGAAACAGCGGTTGCCTAGAGTAATTCTTCGTTTAATTTCTGACGAGATGCTGTTGTCAGAGTTAATAGCGGAGCCGAGGTAGACAAAGGCCCGTACTACCTCAAAGTTATATCTGTCAATGGTGACGTTCTGTCCAATTCTTCGATGTTGTGTGTCCTTTCGTGTTGACAGCATATACTTAGTCTTACCCCCATTTACAGCTAAGCCCATTTTTGACACTTCCTTCTCTGTACTAGAAAACGCGGCGTATGTTAGTAGTTGCACCGATTTTTTGAAGATTGTGCTTTTGGTGTTGATTCGCGAGTTTTGCACAATTTTCTCAGGAATGGATGTTAAAGAAGTCACATGCAGTGGGTCGCCTTGCCTAAATATTTTTTGGTATCAAATGTTTCGGTGAGGTAATTTTCGACAATGATGGAGCAGGAAGAATTCAGCCTCGTCATCCTTCACAGACGGACTAGTTTGGCCGATATACAAAATCTAGACATGGCTCTGTATAGTTCATCCCTATAAATGCTGTCGTATGCGGCTTTGAAATCGATGAATATGTGGTGGGTATCGATTTGAACTCCTTGGGTTTTTTTTCCAGGATCTCTAAAATAGACACAGTTTAGAAGGCTCCTTTTTTGTTGATCAGGACAAACGATACTGAGGTTCTATTCTAAAGGCATTCATTCATCCGTCCAAATTGTGCTAATAAGTTGGTGAAAGGCTTTATAAATCTCGGTGAAGGCCGTCATTTCTTCCAGCCTCGTTTAGCTCAAGTTTAGATATTGCTGTCCAGACTTCACTTTGTGCGGGTGGTTGGTAGTTTTCGATGTCTTCGCCAATATTGAATGGTTAGTTCTGCCTGACAGCGGTAGATAGTTCCTTGTTCTGCCATATCCTCAGATCGACTGTGTCTCAACTACGATCTTTCATTGTTCATCTCGATAGGATTCGTTTTAGGTTTTACACTTTGGTAAAACTAAAGAACATCTTTTCTGGAGTGGCATCCCTTGTTCTTTTTCCTTCTTTATGAAAAGACAGTGTTCTTCTTCTTCTGTGTTTACAAAGCTCAATGGGATCTCTTATACTCTCATGGAACTTTGCCTTGTAGCCTCGTTTTCGACTTCAAGCTTCTGTTGGCATTCTCTATCAAACAAATTGCTCCTTGCTGGTGTGTGCAAAAACCCTTGCACTTCATTTCCGACTGATCTAATCGCTTGTCATTCTATTATCACACAGAATATAAGAATTTTCTGTTTTTTTATTTATAAAAGCAGAACACTTTCTATGACATGAACAAACTCCCTCGATTACATACGAGGGAGTTGTTCATGTCATCGTAAGTGTTCTGCTTCTTCTGAAATGAAATATATTTCGATTGGCCAATATATATGTTATCGGAATAACGGTTTTTGTTTTCTGAAATGAAATCCAGAATCGAAATACCCTTCTGAGAATTGTCAGAATGTTTTGAAAGTCTGATGTAGTACTACCAAAACATTTTGACCAGCGGAAAACGACTTGAAGTTAAATTATCTTTTGATCATCGTCAGAATTTATGTTTTGACGGTACTTAGAAGCATCCAATATCTAAAAGTTTACTAATGCAAAATTCCATAGCAAAATGTACATTCTGACAATTTTTAGAATTTTGCTTTTGGACATTTTTTTAAGATGAAGCAAAATGCTTCCGACAAATTTCAGAACATTTCCGTTTTTTTTCACCATAATATCTAACAAGATGTTGAACTATTTAAACAAAAAAAGCAGAATAAGTGGGTATTTGACAGATACTTTTCCGAATGTTGAAATTAAAAGATTAGCCATAGGTTTTCAATTTCCCAGTTGATACTGGCTTGGGCCAAGTGGAGTTGTAACTTATTACTTGGCCACTTTCATTTGTCAAAAGTTTGAATAGACCGGTATAATATTGGAAAATCCAGGCGACGAATATCATAAACCGGTAGAAAACGTGAAGATTATTAATCAGACTGTTCGTGACGAACCGAAATTTCAATTAGTAAGCCCGTAAGTGCTTTAAATATGCGTAGATCATTATTTCAACATATTTTGCAGGAAGACATGGGCTACCCCTATAAAGTTCAATGGGTGCAAGAATTAACGCCTATGGTAGGAGTTCAGAGGCTTGTATCGCAAACCAGGCAATTGATGTCTTTTCATCGTCAATTAATATCTTATTGTCGGATGAAGCTCATTTCCATCTACAGCAACATTTTTGCGCCTTATATCGCAAATCTGTTCGTCTGTTGGTCTGTAACGGTCTGTGAGTCTGTGATCGCAACTACAGGCTAAACAGCTGCACTGATATAGTCTCTAAACGGAATTGGCAAACAAAAAATATATGTTCGTCGAATATTAGGAGTGATTACAATCATAATCTAAAGTAATCCCCTTACATAAAAAAGGCCCTAAGAACGAAATTTCTTACTACCGACCAATTGCTTAACTCTCTTGCATACCGAAGCTTTTTGAAAGCATCGTTTATGATATTTTATTTTTTAACTGCAAATCCACCTTTTCTCCTAACCAACACGGATTTCTTAAAGGTAGGTCTACAACCACCAACCTAATAGAATTTGTATCTAACACTCTGTGCGCATTAGAGAATGGCAACGAAGTCGATGTTATTGTCACAGACTTTAGTAAAGCTTTCGATAAAATTTCACGTGAAATCATTCTTTTTAAACATAAAGTACTAGGTTTTCAACCGAGCTTTATTGCTTGGATTAAATCCTATCTTTTTGAACGCCAATACAAAGTTCTGTTTAGATGTTCTGTATCGGACCCCTTTTTAGCCACATCCGGAGTGCCTCAAGGTAGCCGTCTTGGTCCGTTGATATTTATTTTGTCTATCAATGACGTTGACTGTGTCATATTTATCTGTTTATGTCGATTTTTTAGGCACATTTCCTCCTCCGCTGACTCTTATCCACTTCACTGAGTTTTAGACAACTTTTCAACCTGGTGCCAAAAAAACTTCCTGGAGCTCAATGTCATCAAATGTCAGACCATGACATACTCCCATAAGCGTCTCCCATCAGTCGCGAGATCCTATTTATTATTTGGTGAGCCAGTACCTAATGTGCTTTTCATGCGTGATCTGGGTGTTATCTTTGACAGAGAACTTAACTTTCGCTGTCATATTGATAATATCATCAGCAGAGCCAACTCCGCTCTTGGGTTTGTAAAACGCTAAGGGATTCTTGAACCCCTATGTTACAAAATCTCTCTTTTCCACATTTTTTAGACCTATCCTTGAATATGCTAGCCAAGTATGGTCGCCTTATCACAATACCCATTCCCTCCGTATTGAGAGTGTCCAACGCAGATTCATTCGTTTTGCTCTACGCGGTCTCCCCTGGGTAGATACTTTTAATTTACCACACTACGAGGATCGTTTGAAATTGATAAACCTTCAATCGTTTCAAAAGCGTCGTGTAATAGCCGACAATCTATTTGGACATCAGCTTCTAGCAGGAAATATTGATTGCCCCGCTCTGCTAGAAATTATATCCCTCAACACCAATTCCCGAAATCTAAAATCTGTTTCCCTCTTCCGAATAAACTTCCACCGAACCAAATACGGCAACAACGAACCAATGACTAGAATACTGCGCCTGGCTAATGGGCACAACTCCTTTGATTTTCACTGTAGCAAAATTGCTCTACGAAACTCCCTCATGTCCACCTTATCTTCCAACACTCCTTAACCCTTTTTCTAATAAATAATTTTAATTAGGTTAAATTAGTCTTAAGTTCAGCTTGTACTAAGCTTAAATAAATAAATAAAAAATCATTTTTTAGAGCGCTCAAGCACCAAGTACGTACGAACATTCTTTTTGAATATCTGGTCTTAAAGCTGCTGAAATACGTTCAAACGCTTTCCTTAAAAGTCACCACTTTATCCAATTCCTTCGCGATCACTTAACATTAAAATCATTGCTGACGTTTTAAAAAAAACCACATCAGACCAACTCGCCCCAGTCTACCTTACCATTAAAAGTGAATGCGAACCTGTAGTAATGCACTACTTCCTAACAAATTGCTGAACCGTAGTCGTATAATATAACCATCGGACTTTTGGGGATAGCTACTGCTTGGATGATCGTTTGGATACTCGTACTTTTAATATCTCCTTAAGCATGCCATTACATACGAGTTTAGCGATTGCAGACATGTCAGATGGTCAAGTGATTAATCTACTTCCGCAGACAAGATGGACATTTATCGATTTCGTCGTTATTGAAGTGTTGACCAATCGTCAATTAGTCTATTGATAGCACGTAACTCAAACAAGAGTTACGAATGCCTTCGCTGATTATTGTTTTAAATTTGAATTGTGAAATCGAACAGGCTTTTAAAAATGCATTTAGCCGTGGCCATTGTGAGAGGAGACTCCTAAAGATCCATGAATGAATCACTGGAACACACAATATCATCAAAGAGAGGTCTATTATAAGTTTATAGGTATAAATAACGCACTTAGCCAATGAATCTTTTCTGGATTTTAAAAAGTAATTAAACCAGATCATTCGGACTTGCACTTTCATTATCTTGTAAGAGTTATTTTTTTATCCAATCAGGAAGATATTCAATAAAGTCAGGAAGTTTAACTAACCTATTAATTATTAAAACTCCTATCCAAACGTAGACGAAGATTTCATAAAAAAGGTCCAACGAGTTTGAAGAAACAATGTTTTGATATGTGAACGTGCTGCGTGAAAATTTGCAAAAAGCTGATTGTTGATGTTTAAAACCGGATCGGATCCGTTTTAGCCATGAAAAGGGTCTAGGTTAGTTCGCTTTTTATTTGTATACAAGTTGTGGACGAAGATCGCAGAGGTTTTAGGTGACAACTAGATTGACGGATCAATAAAGAGAGGTTCAATGTTGTATAGAACAACATGGAATTTAGATTTTAATGTTTAAACTAAGCATGGTTTCTCTAAGAATATAAAGTCTCGGTAAATTTTAACTCTGTTATAGATGAGCCATCATAAAAAATCTTCCAATAAGGACTTTCGAACATTAACAGATGTTCATATCAAATTTTGTCATAAAAGAAGCCATCAAAAGCCATCAGGAAGAAACCAAAGATGCGATAAAAGCAGTGTGTGACATAGCTCATGAAGCCATACCTGAGACGAAGTGGAAAGGGGTAAGAAAGCGGTACTACACCGTGGTGACACTCGACGTTAAAAATGCCTTCAACTCGGCAAGCTGGATCACCATAATGATAGCGCTAAATAACATGAGAGTGCTTAAGTACCTAACGCGAATAATAACAAAATATTTCCAAGACAGAACCGTCTTTTTCGACACAGACGAAGGACCAAAAACATACGAAATCACAGGAGGAGTTCCACAGGGGTCAGTTCTGGGACCAGCTCTATGGAACATTTTGTACGATGGAGTATTGACTCAACGAAACCAAGAGGGGTGAACATTATCGGATACGCTGACGACATCGCAGTGGTAGTAGTGGCAACAACCATAGAAAGTGACGAAACACTGCAAAAACACCATCAAAGATGTAAAGTTATTGCTCAGCTCATCAGGGTTGGAACTAAATAAATAAATAAATTTATTGCGCAACAGACTCGTTAGTACCCAGGGCCTAGCTTTCTCACAACCATTCATGGGTGCGTGTGTACTTCTTTTCTCCTGTTTTAGGCTAAGTTGAGATAAGCTTCTCTTGACAATTGATAGTACTCGGATGATTTGTCAGATGATCAGTAAAAAATAAATTAAATTAAATTAAAATAAAATTTTATATGGCTGAAATTCCATGTCCGTAGGCATTTAATCCACTACTGTTTCATTTATCGAAGCCCAAACCTTGACAGTAATTCAACCCTTAACGAGTTTGATGCACTGTCTGACTCCATCTCTAGAATTGTATCCCTGCATCCTCACACTGAAATCGTCATTGCGGGCGATTTCAATGTACACAATTCTACGTGGCTTCAACATTCTGGACAGACAACACCCGAAGGAAGGTATGTTGAGATCTTTGCTGAGGTAAACAACCTAACCCAGCTTGTAAATGAGCCGACACGCATACCGGATATTAACAGTCAAGCCGCCAACACCCTGGACTTGTTTCTTACCTCTCACCCTGATAAATACACCATCATTGTATTATCGCCTCTATGTTCGTCAGACCACTGTATCATATCAGCAAATTTCTCGTACTCCAACCACACAGTTAAAGAGCAAATTCCCAAAAAAAAACTGTATGACAATACGAGAAACCCAATTGGGAAGCATTAAACAGTTTTTTTTAGGAATTTTAACTGGTCACTATGTTTTCTCGATAGTGACGTGGATGCTGCTACTGATATGATATCAAACATCATTCTCCTTGGTATGAGATCTTTTATTCCCAACAGAATTAAGAGTATCAGGCCAAAGGCAAAAGGGTGGTATGACTTGAGCTGCAAAGAAGCTATCAGGTTGAGAGAGACAAACTTTCGGTTGTACAAGACCAACCCAACAGAGGAAAACCGAGCAAAGTTCAAACAAGCCAGAAACGACTGTAATGCCCATTTAAAGCGTGTCAAATTCCTCTATGACCAAAAGTTGAGGCAAAAAACTCTACAATGTCCCAGAGGTAGTAAAAACTTTTGGTCATTTGTTAAAAATATAAAAAATTCGGCCTCATCATCAATTCCGACGCTCATTCACAATGACATTCCAGCTGTCAGCTCTTTAGACCTAGCCAATCTGCTTGCTGCGCATTTCGCAGCCAATTCTACATTGCCAGATTGTGTTCAGTCTCCTCCTGTACTTGAGAACGTAGATCATTCTATGGGACAAATTCACTTTCGTACTCGTACAGTTGCAAGAGTTTTATTTGATCTTGACATACACAAATTCGCTGGTCCAGATGGTATATCACCCATCATTCTGAAGAGGTGTTCTTCTACGCTAGCAAAACCACTGCGTAAGCTTTTCTATCTATCCTACTCATCAGGACTCTTTCCGAATAGATGGAAAACAGCATTTGTCCAGCCTGTACCAAAAAAGGCGAATCTTCTTCTCTCTCCAACTACCGACCAATTGCACTTACGTCCCTTCTTTCCAAGGTCATGGAAACGCTGATAAATCGTCAGCTTATGAAATATCTCGAAACACGAAAACTTCTCAATGACCGGCAGTATGGTTTTCGCAGCAACAGGTCTACTGGTGATTTGATGACATATCTCACCGAAAAGTGGAACCAATCAATCCACCATGGTGGCGAAAGCAAGATTGTTGCGCTTGATATTTCAAAGGCATTTGACAGGGTTTGGCACCAAGCCCTTTTGTCGAAAATGCGTGCATTTGGAATCGACGAAAAACTTCTTCTATGGATTAGACATTATCTTTCGAAACGTTCCAATTCAAGTTGTTTTGGTTGGTTTCAAGTCTGCAAGTTACCAAATAAATGCTGGTGTCCCTCAAGGCTCAGTTTTGTCTCCGACTCTCTTTCTCATTTTTATAAATGATCTCCTTTCTGCAACTTCTAATCCAATTCATTCCTTCGCTGATGATAGTACCCTCAGCTTCTCATATTCGTTTACAGGTTCTCGTCCCTCACCTTGGAACGTGGACTCTAACGCCAAAATATGTTAAGCTCATTGAATTCCGACCTTGACAGCATCATCAAATGGGGTAAATCCAACAGAGTAGAATTCAATGCTTCCAAAACACAATGCTCTCTTCTGTCATTAAAGCAAAACCAAAATCTAGAGCCATTATCCATGAATGGCACTTACGTCGAAGAAACCGAAAAGCTTTCCATGCTAGGTATGTGTGTTAGTAACGACTTAAGTTGGAACGACCACATATTCGAAGTCGCTAAAAACGCAGCGAAATGTCTAGGTTTCCTAAATCGATGTAAGAAATATTTCACCCCCTCTGATCTGGCCACAATATATAAAGCGTTTATACGCCCAAAACTTGAATTCAACGCCCATGTCTGGTCAGGTGCACCAAAATCAACATTGCACCTACTAGATAGGATTCAAACACGTGCGAACAAACTTATAGGAGACATAAGAATAGCGAACTCCTTAGTTTCGCTCGAACACCGTCGAAACATCTCCTGCCTTACCTTGTTTTATCGCTATTTTAACAACCAATGTTCAAATGAAATAGCCAGCTGCATTCCTCCCATTCAACAATTCAGCCGCAATACTCGTTACGCAATGAATGCAAATCAGTTTACCCTCAAGCCTATCTTCGGACGTACGCTGAAATACAGAGATTCGTACATAAACCGAACAACACGAATGTGGAATGCTCTACCAAACTCTGTTTTTCCTTTCCATTATAACTTACAGACATTTAAAACCAATGTGCATCGGTATCTCCTTTCTTCTTATCCCTAATTTCCTTAACGCCCGCACTGTGTTAAAACATATAAAGGGTATTCATAGCCCCTTGAGTGCGCGCAAATTATAAAAAAAAAAAAATTAGGTGTTGCTACGGCTGGGAGTCGAACCCAGACTTTCTGAGCGGCAGTTAATCGATCGGTTGGAACTGGGAGACCAATAACACAGAGCCTGTTCCATTTAGCAGTCGGAAAAAAGTTTATCGCTTAAGACTTAAAGTGGGAGAGAACAAAATCGAGTCGAAGCCCTACATAACACAAAATACCTGAGGGTGCTCCTAGATCACAGGCTTAACTTCAGAGAACACCTAAGGCATACAAGTGAGATGGCCAGTCGAGTAGTCACAGGAATACCAATATTGAAGGAATATTGGAGGACTAAGGCAACAAATAAGAAATCTGCTTGAAACCGTAAGTAACTCAATCCTCATGTACGCAGCCCCCATACGGGCCACGGCCACATGTACTGAGTCATACATGAAAAGGATAAACTCGGTGCACTGAAGGGCTAAGTAATGCCCTGTAGCTGAGTGAAAAGTTAAAATCAAGGCAACCCGTAAGCGCTTACACAATGTGTATCTTCGTGAATCTGTAGCTTGAAGTTGAATAGAGGGCAACTTCATGCAAGAAATGTATCTCCCCTTTTGACAGCGATGCAAGATACCAGCCACAGATATGCATTCTAAGCAGGCCTTTAGAGTATGCTGTGCATACAGAACTGTATCTGAGATGCAATAAGTATGATAGCGGGGAGAATGTCTATCGGGCTGGAGGTAAAAATCCCAGCATCGACATACATTTACGAAAAAACAGAGAGATGTTCCATTAGAGAAGCCGCTGAAATGGAATGGCAAAGACAATGGAACACAACACCAAGCGGAGGATGGACGCAAAAACTTCTGCCGAACATCTAAGAGTGGAAAAAGAGAAAGCACGGCGAAGTACATTTCTATCTATCACAATTCTTACGGGACACATAAGCTTCCGGGAATACTTACACAGGCTAAGACTTGCTGATGACCATTTCTGTCGTCATTGTGACGGTAAAGTCCAAAAGGCCGAACACGTGCTACTGGAATGCCGAATACTGCGAGAAACGCACTAGAAAGCGAAATAGGCAGGACAGTAACCCCACGAAGTCTCATATCGTATATGCCATCGGCAAATGAAGGATCGGAAACTGCCAACAACATCATTGCAAATATAATGAGATCTGAGGCGGAAAACCCAAACAAGACCACAAGAGTGCCAAAACCCAGGACAATAAGAGAAGGAATGCCTTGACAGGCGGTACCGTGGGGATTTACAGGACAGAATAGGGGGTATTTTAGCCATGAATACATTTTCTAACATGGAGTCTGGCATAACTCGTAACACGTGCCACAGAGTATCCATAAAGAATTTCACTCCTCCAGCGCTAAAAAAAAACATTGACAGTTGGTACCGGCCATATTGTTGAACCTACATCTGTCAAATCGGATTTCATTTATTCGGTCTGTTTTGCCAAATCACCATTTGGCACTTTAAACATATGAACTTTTTTTTTATATCAAAATGGATGTCCTGATTGGGCAACATTCCGTGCGGTTCGCGGATTTTACGGTCGCCATAATTGTTCTACCGTGAGGACTATTTGCAGTGTAGTAGAAAAATTTGAGTCCACTAGTTCAGTAAATGATAACCCATAGGTTGACAAAATAAATGCAAGATCTGCTGAAAACATCTCCGCTGTCCAAAAGAGTGTTCAGGAAAATCCGAGGGAATTGATTTCGCTTCGCTCACAAGAACTTGGTGAATTTTGCGTCGTGACTTAAGGCTGTACCCGTACAAAATTCAACTGACCCTGGAGCTGGAGGTAAAAGAATGGGCTCTGGAGCAATTGGAAACTGACCCTAATTTTCTTTGAAAAATCATCTTCAGCGACGAGGGCCATTTCTGTATGAAGGTTATGTCAACAAACAAAATTGTTGAATTCGGGACGATTACCAATCCACATGAGAAAAGGTCACTGTTTGGTGTGGATTTAGGGCTGGCGGCGTCATAGGTCCATATTTCTTTGAGAACGACGTCAACGGCGAGTGCGATAGGTCGATAATTACCAACTTTTTTTTGGTCTGAATTGGATGATATGGACATCAACGACATGTGCTTTAACAGGACGGAGCTACATGCCACACAGCTCGCACCACAATGGAAATTCTACGCGAGCGATTCGAGAGCATGCTCATCTCAAGTGACCCCTTTAGACTTTGTCTTGTCGCAGGTCTATTTGAATAAACCACAAACCAGAGCGGCCTTCAAAGCCAACATACAGGGTGGCGCACGAATCGTGCTACAAAAATAAAACGTAATAACTTTTTTTCTGTGTGAGTAATCGGCTTATTTTTTTTATTTTGTAGGTTACTATTTAGATTTATAAAAATGGATGCTTGGGGTACGGAGAAAAGAATTTGGATAGTGCAACGGTACCATGCTTTGCAGTCCGTCATTTCCGTCCAAAGGGAATTTAGGCGGGAGTGTGGCGGTAATCCCCCGAGTAGATGGACCATTATGAGGTTTGTAAACATGTTTGCCGAATCTGGAAGCATCGCACGAAGGCCGTACCATCGAGATGCCAATGTTCGGGTTCAGGATACAATCGCAGCAGTAGCATCTGCAATACAGGCCAATCCGAGCGTTTCGACCCGAAACTTATCGGGGCAAATTGGAGTTAGTAGACGGTCATTACAACGGATACTTCATGACGATTAAAAATTGTTCCCGTACAAAGTCCAAATTACTAGCAAGTCAAACCCTCAGGATTTGCCTGTTCGCCTGGAATTTTGCCAAAAAATGATATCAATGGCCGAAGAAGACAACACATTGATCAATTGTTTGTTCATGTCTGATGAGGCCCATTTTGATCTTAACGGCAATGTAAACAAGCAAAATTGCCGTATATGGAAAGAGTCTAATCCAGAAATGCTCCATGAGACGGAACTGCACCCAGAACGAGTCACTTGTGGTGCGCAGTTTCATCAAGGTGTATTGTCGGGCCGTACTTCTTTGAAGAAAACGGTGTAACCGTTACTGTCAATGGGGACCGTTATTTAAAGATGTTGAAGGAGTTTTTTTTACCCAGAACTGCGCCGAAGACGTATACCATTCAACAGCGTTTGGTTTCAGCAAGATGGAGCAACGGCACATATAGCCAGACCAGTTATGTCGGAGCTAAACAAAAAATTCGCAAACAAATTAATTTCTAGGAACTCCACTCTTCGCTGGCCCCCAAGGTCACCTGACCTGACTGCACCAGACTTCTTTTTATGGGGTTATGTCAAGCAAGAGGTGTATAAAACGAAACCCAGGAATTTAACTGAATTAAAGCAGTCCATAACGACAATAATTGAGGCGATCCCAACTTCAACTCTTCAGGCCGCAATGAATAATTTTTTGATCAGGTGCCGCATATGCGTGGGAGAGCGTGGAGGTCATTTGCGATCTATTATCTTTAAAAACAACTAACTATTTAAAATAAAATTAAATTTTCTAACCAATAAAAAAAAATAAATGAAATACATCGATTAAAAAAAAAGTTATTTGAATTTGTTATTGTAGCACAATTGGTGCGCCACCCTGTATAACCCATTTCAATCTGATTTATGCACCAGAGTCATGAAATTTTGAAATATCGGATGTTATATTCCCTACATAATGACATCGATAGACCTTTCAAATTAATAAAAAAATTCAATGATATCTTAAACACACTTTGTTTAGGGATGTGTTCATTAAACGTCGTAAGTTAACAACATGCGAGAAGTTGTTACGACGAACGTCTCTTGAACGCCTCTTAACAATTTCAGTTTACACACCCAATTACTTACTTACTTACTTACTTAAGTGGCGCTACAGTCCGGAATGAACCTGGGCCTCAACCAACATGCCTCTCCAATTAGCCCGGTCCTTAGCTAACTGCCTCCAGTTGCGCACTCCAAGTTGGTTGAGGTCGGTTTCCACTTGTGCGCGCCACTTAAGGCGAGGTCTTCCTCTACTGCGTCCGACGTCTGGCTGGGAATCGACGACTCTGCGAGCCGGAGTATTGGTGTCCATTCGTTCTACATGTCCTAGCCATCTTGAACGTCCAATGCGGAGTTTTTTGACCAGGGAATGTCGCTGTACAGCTCGTATAGTTCTTGGTTGAATCTTCGTCTCCATAGCCCGTCAACGCAAACGGGACCGAAGATTTTTCGAAGAATTTTCCTCTCGAATCTACCAAGGATTTCTTCATCCGCTTTTGATACGGTCCATGCTTCAGCGCCGTAGAGCAGGACTGGGATGATCAGGGTCTTATATAGGATCTCCTTAGTAGTTCGAGTGAGGGCTTTACTACTAAATTGCCTTCTTAGCCCGAAGAAACAGCGGTTGGCAAGAGTAATTCTTCGTTTAATTTCTGACCAGATGTTGTTGTCAGAGTTAATAGCGGAGCCGAGGTAGACAAAGTCCCGTACTACCTCAAAGTTATATCTGTCAATGGTGATGTTCTGTCCAATTCGTCGATGTTGTGTGTCCCTCATTTACTGCTAAACCCATTTTTGACGCTTCCTTCTCTATACTAGCAAACGTGGCTATGACATCACGTTGAGTCCTACCAATGATGTCAATATCGTCGATTTTTGGAGAATTGTGCCTCTGGTGTTGGCTCGGGAGTTTTGCACAATTCTCTCAAGAATCAGATTAAAGAAGTCACATGACAGCGCATCGCCTTGCCTAAATCCTTTTTTGGTATCGAATGTGTCGGTGAGGTCGTTTCCGACCCTGATGGAGCAGCGAGAATTCTCTATCGTCATCCTACACAAACGGACGAGTTTGGGCGGTATACCAAAACTAGACATGGCTCTGTACAGTTCGTCTCTATAAATGCTGTCATATGCGGCTTTGAAATCGATGAATAGGTGGTGGGTATCGATTTGGACTTCTTGAGTTTTTTCCAGGATCTGCCGAAGTGTGAAAATTTGATCGGTTGTAGACTTTCCTGGCCTAAAACCACATTGTTGGTTAACGGTTTCAGGCGTTCACATATTACGGCAGATAGGATCTTGTAGGCGATGTTGAGGAGACTTATGCCTCTGTAGTTGGCGCAGTTCAGAGGGTCTCCTTTTTTGTGGATCGGGCAAACGATGCTGAGGTTCCATTCTTCAGGCATATTTTCATCCGACAAGATTTGGCTTATGAGTTGGTGGATGTTACTTTCCAAGTCATCTCCGACGGCCTTATAAAGCTCAGTGGGAAGGCCGTCATTTCCGGCAGCCTTATTAAGCTTGAGTTTAGATATTGCTATCCTCACTTCACTCAGGTCGGGTGGTTGGCAGTTTTCGCTGTCGTTGCCAATATTGAATGGTTCGTTCTGCCTTACAGCGGAATGTTGTTCGTCATCGCCGTTTAACAGTCTGCAGAAGTGGTTCTTCCATATCCTCAGCATCGACTGTGTCTCAACTACAATATTTCCTTGTTCATCTCTACAGGATTCTGTTCGAGCCTTGTATCCTTGGCTCTGAAGTTTTACACTTTGGTAAAACTTGCGAACATCGTTCCTGGAGTGGCACCTCTCTATATCCTCGATCGCGCGCTTTTCTTGCTCTTTTTTCTTCTTGCTGAAAAGCCGATGTTCTTCCCTTCTTCTTTGCCTATAGAGCTCAATGGCAGCTCTCGTCTTCACCTGCAGCTTAGCCTTGTAGGCCTCGTTCTTGGCTGCGAGCATCTGTCGGCATTCCTCATCAAACCAGGGGTTTCTTGCTGGTGGGCGCGAGAAACCTAGCACATCAGTTGCGGCTGATCTAATGGCCTGTTGGCATCGTTGCCATTGCTCTTCGACATTCGATGCTGGTGGTATGGTGTTAATCGAGAGGTTAAGGGATACGCGTTGTGCGAAGGTCTTGGCGGTCTCTTGCGATTGCAGTCTTCCGACATTAAATTTTTTCACAGTATTTCTGGATTGTTGTGGCGTGGTGGATATCCGCATTCTTACTTTGGCTGCTACAAGGTAGTGATCCGAGTCGATGTTAGCTCCTCGGAATGTTCGGACATCCAAAATACTGGATGCGTGCTTCTTATCTATCGCAATGTGATTAATTTGGTTGACCTTCGTTGATCTGGAGACCGCCATGTCCCCTTATGGATATCGAGGTGAGGAAACCGTGTGCTGGCTATTGTGGCATTTCGTTCCGTAGCGAAATCAATTACCTTAAGTCCGTTACCAGACGTGTTGTCGTGTAGGCTTTGTTTTCCGAAAATACTTCTAAAGATGTCTTCTCTTCCTACCCTTACGTTAAAATCTCCCAGCACGATTTTAACATCGTACTTCGGTAGTCGCTCATAGGTTTTGTCAAGGAGCTCGTAGAAGCAGTCCTTAGCTATATCATCTTTTTCTTCCGTCGGAGCGTGAGCGCATGTAAGGCTTATGTTGGCGAATTTGGCCTTGATCCGGATTGTTACTATGCGTTCGCTAATGTCTTGGAAACAAAAGACTTCTTGCCTAAGTCTGGAACTTATAACAAATCCGCATCCGAATAGTCGCTGTTTCTGCTCACTATAACACGGTCCATAGTAGATGTCTCAGTTTTTCATCCTCTTTTTGCCCGGCCCATCCCATCGTATTTCCTGGATGGCAGTAATGTCTGCTTTGTAGCAGTTTAGGGCTTTCGCTAGTTGTTCGCCTGCACCTCTCCTGTTTAATGTTCTCACATTCCAGGTGCAGACACGAACGTCGTTGTCCTTTTTTCGTTTAGCAGGGTCGTCAATAATAAAATCAGTCCTTTCCGAGGCTATTGGTTGCTTCGTAACCATGTTTTTTTTTCTGTGTGTGGGTAGTTAACCCAAAGCACAACCCCCAACCTGGAGGGCCAGTTCCAATTTATTAGACGGGGACACGGGGCCATCAGTATCCACTACAGGATTGAGCGCTGCCGTTGGCCTTTCGGTTCATCCGCCACCATCTCTGTTCAAGGGGCCTGACTAACCCTTGAAATTCCTAGATAACCTGTTGTCCGAATATGTCAGAGCAGCTCATCTAGGTTCGCCTGTGACAGCAGGCCGGGTTTTCTTCCGTGCCATTCTCACCAGGGTGTTTATAGTGTTGCTGTTTTTCGTCGTGTTATCAAAACTCGCACTTATCGTTTAGCAAGTCAAATCCGGTTGGATGAGACCAGCACCCGATGGTTACCACTTGGAGGTAATGATAAGCACATTTGATGTGTAGTCAGAGTTGCAACACTGGGCATTGCCAAGTTAACGCCAATCAGAGTCTACCCTCGTTCTACAGCACCCAACCATTACACACCCAATTCGTGTCCTTAAATTCTGATATGTTTGTAAAAGATTTTCCAATTAAAATTTTGACAGTTTATTTACTAGGTCGTAAGTTTACCACGTTTACAACGTTTACGACAACTTTCCGACGTTGCATGAAAACCTAGTGTTTCTGAAATTGAACATAAAAAATCAAAATCTACTAAATGCAATTCATTATGTTAATAAAAATCCTGTAGTTATTAAAATTATTTCAAATACGCTTCCATTTTCCACTGCCATCGCAGATGGCTTCCCCAATTTGAATTTTTCAATAAATTTGCATGATCCAATTATCGCACATGCATAGTCATCAGCATTGTCTACCGGATCGACGTTATTGCCCATTAAACTATTCATTTCATAGTCAATTGGAATTTTCTTCCTGTAAAGCAATTGGTTGCATGTTTGCACATATAGGCATTTACAATCCAAACAATAAAATCTCAAACCATTGACTAATCGTGTCTAAAAACACAACCTCACGTGTGTATGTTTAATGCTCTCATTTTTCATTTTCCACTTTCCTCTTAACATCGATATACCGCAGGTGATTAAATTCGCCTCGATATTATTTATCCGAATATCAGTTCACGCCACAGAAGCGCTTCCTTCTACACTCAGCGATTGCATGCGATTGGTAAAGATCCCGTATGTTGTGTGGTGCTGGTGCATACCATTCCTGCGATATGGGGTTATGCAAGTTTGCATTAAAAACGGTACGATAAACGATTACACTATATGATTTTGATAGCCACTGATTGAGGAGACCTACTACTCAGGCTCACTTTGTTTTGAATCACTGCACTGGAATTGCCAGCGCAGCACATGAAGCCATCGTTAACAGATCGATGCACAAAGCATACTCCACACACTGCTGCAAACAGTTTGATTCATAGCCAGACGTCTATGCAAAAACAAAATAAAGAAGCACTGCCTGTTAAGTTGACGTTCGTTGTAACAACGAGTGCGACAGTTCTTGATCGCAATTAAATTGATTTAAGTCGAAAAAAATTCAAATCGCTTCTGCTAGCACGGAACTCGCTGCGAGCAAACACACACAACACAATTGATTAGGTAAGCGAGTGCAATACAAGAGTGGAGAAGTAATTTAATACAACGGTGGTGCAACGGTGAATGCACTAAAAATCATAGAGGCTTCGCTTTAGTAGCGATTCTAGTGCGAGTTGTCTTGTCACAGCTGCTGTCTTCGCCGGTGTGTTGCACCGCGCTACGATAGAGCAATACGTCACATAATGCATTGTCATCATTAGCATAGTTATATGTACGATAACAATATTAATGTTATCGATTGCACGATGCAATAGTTCCATTTTTAAACTCAAGGTTAATGATCAATTTTAAATTGACTGACAGCTGTGTCGCCCAGAGTGTCGTGTCCGTGTGTCGCTTGACCACAAACCCATTGCAACCCAAATGCATATGAATGCTTGAGATGAGCTTGTAATAACGGGTATTTACATTAATTAGGCATGGAAAAAGGTTATCGAAAGATTAAGTCAGTTCATGTGTCAACTGTGACAAATGTTAGGTCCAGAAACATAATTGAGTGGGATAACCAAATATAGGTTTGTACAGTTTGGGATGCATGGGAATAGCATTATAAGTGACGTAAGGTTCCCACGCAAAATGCAGCCAATTTAAGTGTTTTATATTATTATGTGACAGATCTGATTTGGAACTTGCGATTCGTTATAAATGCAATAGTAACCACAACCAATGGAGGGCAGAAACACTAGCAGCATGTCATGGTGCGCAGCTGACGGACATTGACAATGTGGTGTCGGTTTCCCGATGGCATGGTTACATTTGTTTTTTTGCAATATGCCGCCATGTTTAGTTTGGTACTTCTAATCTACGATTTAATAATTGACACTTGAATGATCGCATTTTTGCGGACAAAATGCGAAGCTGTATCTTGCTGACGAAATTTTGGATTTTAAATTTAAGTGAATCTAGTCAGCAGACAATACGTGAGATGGCAATAAATACATTGAAGCAGAATTTCATAATTATTTAAAAGAAAAAAAAATGGCTACTTGAGAGATGTTTTTGCAAGTGGTTCAGTTCCAAGACAAACTTTTCCAGTTTTCATATTCATAATCAAATAAGCTCAACAATATTTCATAATCCTTTTAAAATATGCTGCACCCATGTTTAAAACAAAAATCTCACTGACAAGATCTATCACTGGCTATTTGCCAATGGCTGTGTTCATACGTACACATCAAAGTAATCAAAATACAAAATCTGATGCGGTTGTCAAAAATGTCCCAATAAATCGAAAAAAAATAATGATTTGTCTTTTCTTTTGTCCGTAACAACAAAGCATTTGCTAACTAATTGTCCATGAAGATGAAGAGTGTCGAGATTTTACTTTTTTTTTCTGTTTCTTTGGCCAAAAAATTGAAAGCGCCACACAGCCACAGAGCGACTGATAATTTATGTTAATTTTGCACTAGCCTCCCAAGTCTTTTGTAGCCTCCGTGGTAATTTGTTTCGATTGACTAGCTACTTCCCTTGTTTTTGTCTTTTTGCAGACATTTGTCTGACTGTGTGTATGGAATCGTAAGCATTTGCATCTTAGGTTAGGTTTTGTATTTTTTGTTTGTCTATGGCACAAATGTTTAGCATAACAATGTCTGGGCGACTTGTGATGTCTTCGATTGAAGTCACGTTTGGTTTGCATATTTGGTCGACATTTCGCTTTATCGGGGTTTTGTTTTTAAATTAGTTTTCTTGTGTCTTCCTTTTAAATAGGGAAATATACATAAATTATAGAGTGAAACGATAATTAAAAAACTATGCTACGCGAGTGTTAAAAGCCGATGTGCTATAAATCAATGTTTTGCATTTTTTAATATGGCTTCGGTTTGGCAAGGTTACATCTTAGTGTGGATGTGCGGAACTGGGTTAGATATAGCATTGAGGAATTATGAAATGAGTGTAGAGAATCTTAAATTCACAGCCTTACTGTTAATATTACATGAAAACATTTTTTTTATATCAATAAAGCGTTCCCACCAAAAAAACACATTTCAAATGTCAAAATAGACTTAATTCAATCTGTGTATGCGATATATGTGATACAGTTTCTCCTTTTCTCGCCAAACACTATTTTTTAACCTCGTTTCACGGATATTTGTCTATTCTTCTGTCAAATGAGAGTAGGTACTGTTCCATTTGACAGGAAAAGTCATTTTGATTGCGTTTTATGCAAACGCCGCTTTTGTATTACAAAATGATTTGAGGTGAAATGATGCATTTATGTGAAATGTCACATTCATTTAGACTGTGCTTCTGGCATGAGTGATAAGCCGACACATTTAAACAAATCAATGTTTGGTTGGGGTGCATTGTTATTACACCAACCAATTTTCTAGGTTATGCATATGGTCAACAAAATTGAATAAGAAATATATGAAATGACAGTAAACTTCACACCGGTTTCAAGACCTATTTGGGGTCAAACTTTGTGTATGTTTGTTTTTAGAAAATCTATTTTTATATGTGCGATATTTTTTGTTTCACAATAAATGTTCGATTAACAGATCTACTGCCGGCGGCAATGGTTAAATAACTTTAATATATTTTATATATACAAAATTTAAATATTTACCCTGCAGGCTGAACTGGTCCAACTTATCCACAGTTTTGTGTCAATCAGGCCACATTTAAAACGGATTTTGAAAATAAATTATATATTTGCTTGATTTTACATAAACGAGTGTTTTATAAGCTGTCAAACTTAATCGCGTTGGTTTAACCTCAAATTTTTTTTGTTTTACTCATCTGCTACAATAAATTGCATCGACAATAAAATTAATTAAGTCTTGGAAGTCTGCTGCTGGTAGTCCGTTTATATGAAAAGCTACTTATAGTACATCGAGCCATAGAGCCGAAACCACATTTCTCATTTCAATAAAGGGTTCCCACCAAATGAAACGCATTTAAGTGTCAACACATTTTTTTCCAATCTGTATTAGCGAATGTATTTTTCTATATCTCTCTTTCCACTATTTTCTTACCTTCTTGTACAAATGTTCGTAAAAAATAACACGGCGAACGGATGAAGCAGCAACGACTACCAGTGAGGATCTTGTGCAGTTCAAAATAAAGAAAATTTGAAAAAAAACGAGTTCATTCATAACCTCATAATAGATCAAATGATGTTATCTGAAATTCTAGCAAGAGTTATGGAAAATACCATGGAAAGATCACACCAGGCTGAAGCTAATGTTTCCTCAGATTTTCTATAAACGCTGGAGAGCCACAATGACCAATCCTCCAACCCAATCTATTTTTGATGAATATAAATGGTTTGAAAGGGATCACCGTTTTTAAGTTTTGCAGACGATAGTACTTTGATAGCGACTAACACAAATGAAACGCCCTTTAGGGCTACCTATTGCACACCGTTCTTTAAACGAAGACATAAAAAAATATAAAATGAGAAAAATTAAATCTAGTACAATTCAAAGTGTTTTTAAAAACTACAAGACAACAGTTTGGGAAATCGAAATTAAGAATATAGTGACAGTCGTTAAATTGGAAGATTTCATGCATATTTCTGGTATAACAATTCGTTAAGATATATAATCCCAATAACATGTAAACTCTATTGGCAAACTATTTAAACCACCATAGCGTTTTATTCTCCATAAAGCACAAGACTAGCAGCCGTATTTTTAGATTTTCTTAAAATGTATCTCAGATGTTGTTTAGTTAAGCATAATTAAATATATAACTTTAAGGTAGTACGGGACTTTGTCTACCTCGGCTCGGCTGAAGCATGGACCGTATCAAAAGCGGATGAAGAAATCCTTGAGAAAAATTCTTTAAAAAATCTTCGGTCCCGTTTGCGTTGACGGGCTATGGAGACGAAGATTCAACCACGGGTTATACGAGCTGTACAGCGACATACCCCTTGTCAAAAAAAACTCCGCATTTGACGTTTAAGATGGCTAGGACATGTAGAAAGAATGGGCACCAATACTCCGGCTCGCAGAGTCTTCGATTCCCAGCCAGACATCGGACGCAGTAGAGGAAGACCTCGCCTTAAGTGGCGCGCACAAGTAGAAACCGACCTCAACCAACTTGGAGTGCGCAACTGGAGGCAGTAAGCTAAGGACCGGGCTAATTGGAGAGGAATGTTGGTTGAGGCCCAGGTTCATCCCGGACTGTAGCGCCACTTAAGTAAGTAAGTGAGTGCCTCTAAGCAACGTTGCTTAAATTCTTATCTATTATCGATTTTCCATTGCTGCTTAACTAAACGCTGATTGTTTCAAAAAATTTACAAATCTAGTACAAAAAATTGAAATTCTGTACAAGATTATGTCCTATTGTTGCTTTTTTCTACACTACTTTATGTTCTAATAGCGTTTTCGATTTGGATTTTTAGATTTACTCTCAGATTTCAGATTTTACCCGTCCCATTCGAACATTAAAGAGGTTACTCTGGTTTTGTGTGTGTGTTAGTGTGCCATTTGACAGCTTATTGTTTATCTTTAGGCCGCAATTATAGCTATTAGCAAGGAGGTATATAACTATAGAGTACGCATCACAGCTAAAAATGTTGTAGCTGTTTATGACGCGGGCGGTAAGTGCGAAGGGGTTTGTATGCATCGGCTATGCTGTTGCTTGATGCTGGCATGGCAATGTGCACACTGGGGTATCAACATCCGTACCCCTCATAGTAAATGTTCGTTATATTGTATCAATGCAAACCATCATTTGAAATTTTCTTTTACTCATTGCGGCTTTTTTATAAACTCAACCATTGGCGAGTTGGTGTCAAAACAAAGCTTATGAATTTTAGAACATGATTATCCAAAAATATTTTAATTTCCAATTATAGTTTTCCCCGAAAATCACTTTTTAATCATCAAACTGCGAAATGCAAACTTCAAATTGACATACTAAGTCAGATGTTAAATGTTTTTGTGTTGGTGCATGTTGGTGTAAATCTGACTTGGAATCCAGATTCTTCAAAAGTACTCGAGAGTAAAAAAAAGAGTGCTTTTTGTATCCCAATCGAAAACGAAAAAATAGATCTAGAGTAAAAAAAGTGCTCTAGAGTATAAAACGCTATAAGGTTGTTTTTTTTTGACAGCGATCTCTTTGAGGCAACCCTCTGACACATAGCGTAGATTGATTAAATCCTTGATAAAGGGAATAATGGAATTTCGACCCCAATATCTTATAGCAGACATCACTTGGAGATCAGCAGAAATGTGGGCACCCCTAGATTTGATCCTTCAAGATCGGATCGCATAAGTATGACAAGATTTTCCATATTGGGCTTAGAAAATCGATTATTTGGTGGAAAATATCTGCGTACATTTTTTGTTTATATTTATCACATAATCACTACATTTGTTAAATGTTTCTTGAGTCCATTTTTATTAATCTGCTTTCGCTTTCAACACAGAAACCCAAAATAAATATAAACAAATATTTAAATGGAAATTCTCCGATCTGTCAAAATTCATTTTAAAATCTAAAACAATATCAAAACGAGGTCGATCGTGTTTAAATAAAGTGACGTCTAAGCAACGCTGCTTAAATGTGAAAATCGATTATAGATACCGATTTTGCATTTAAGTCATACTTAGAGGTGTTTTAAAGTTAAACAACCTCTAAAATTCCTTTATAAATATGGCTGTAGGTATTGAATACTATTTTCATGTTTGGAGTTCGGCCACAAAACATGAAATTAACTTACTGAACTCTATACAAAGGCAACCAGTCCGTCTTATAAAAGATTATTCCTTTACTTCTAATATCCAGCACCTCAGCAAAGACTCGAAGGAGATCTGTCTCCTTATTACAGGTATGTACTATAACAGCAGATATTCTGAAGAGCTTTGTGAAATCATGCCTAGATTTGTTACATTTAAACGATCAACAAAATATAAGAGTCGCAGCTCATTGTCATTTAGTCCATATAACACAGACACGAACAATGCAAAGCTCTTTTTGTTACAGAACGACAAAACAATAGAACGAATTTCCAGGAGATGTAAATCTACCATCTACTACATTTCAAGACATGTAGCTCTCAAGTGTCATTGATTTGACTCACCTGAGAATAGTGTATAAAATAAATTTACACCATTTGATAGATTAAATCCATATTGTAAATATATTACCGAACTATATCCTAACTGTTAATAAATGCGTAATTAACAAAAAATAGAAAGAGAAAAGTTATTCATTAATTAAACCATAAAACTAATCTAATTTAATAAGTTAAGAAAAAACAGATTTTTTCTGTATATTTATTGTGACAGTTCACTAGTGTTAACAAACATACAATTAAGGGCTGTGGGATAAACCTGGGCCTCAACCAACATGCCTCTCCAATTAGCCCGGTCCTTAGCTAACTGCCTCCAGTTGCGCACTCCAAGTTGGTTGAGGTCGGTTTCTACTTGTGCGCGCCACTTAAGGCGAGTTCTTCCTCTTCTGCGTCCGACGTCTGGCTGGGAATCGAAAACTCTGCGAGCCGGAGTATTGCTACATATCCTAGCCATCTTAAACGTCCAATGAGGAGTTGTTTGACTAGGGGTATGTCGCTGTACAGCTCGTATAGTTCGTGGTTGAATCTTCGTCTCCATAGCCCGTCAACGCAAACGGGACCGAAGATTTTCCGAAGAATTTTTCTCTCGAATCGACCATGGATTTCTTCATCCGCTTTTGATACGGTCCATGATTCAGCGCCGTAGAGCAGGACTGAGATGATCAGGCTCTAATATAGGATCTCCGTAGTAGTTCGAGTTAGGCCTTTACTACTAAATTGCCTTCTTAGCCCGAAGAAACAGCGATTGGCAAGAGTAATTCTTCGTTTGATTTCTGACGAGATGTTGTTGTCAGAGTTAATAGCGGAGCCGAGGTAGACAAAGTCCCGTACAACCTCAAAGTTATATCTGTCAATGGTGACGTTCAGTCCAATTCGTCGATGTTGTGTGCCCTTTCGTGTTGACAGCATATACTTAGTCTTACCCTCATTTACTGCTAAACCCATTTTTGCCGCTTCCTTCTCTATACTAGCAAACGTGGCTATGACATCACGTTGAGTCCTACCAATGATGTCAATATCGTCGGCGTATGCTAGTAGTTACACCGATTTCTGGAAAATTGTGCTTCTGGTGTTGGCTCGGGAGTTTTGCACAATCCTCTCAAGAATCAAGTTGAAGAATTCACATGACAGCGCATCGCCTTGCCTAAATCCTTTTTTGGTATCGAATGTATCGGTGAGGTCGTTTCCGACCCTGATGGAGCAGCGAGAATTCTCTATCGTCATCCTACACAAACGGACGAGTTTGGGCGGTATACCAAAACTAGACATGGCTCTGTACAGTTCGTCTCTATAAATGCTGTCAACTGCGGCTTTGAAATCGATGAATAGGTGGTGGGTATCGATTTGGACTTCTTGAGTTTTTTCCAGGATCTGCCGAAGTGTGAAAATTTGATCGGTTGTGGACTTTCCTGGCCTAAAACCACACTGATAAGGGCCAATCAGGTTGTTGGTAAACGGTTTCAGGCGTTCACATATTACGGCAGATAGGATCTTGTAGGCGATATTGAGGAGATTTATGCCTCTGTAATTGGCGCAGTTCAGAGGGTCTCCTTTTTTGTGGATCGGGCAAACGATGCTGAGGTTCCATTCTTCAGGCATGATTTCAACCGACCAGATTTGGCTTATGAGTTGGTGGATGTTGCTCACCAAATCATTTCCGCCAGTTTTGTAAAGCTCAGCGGGAAGGCCGTCATTTCCGGCGGCCTTATTAAGCTTGAGTTTAGATATTGCTATCCTCACTTCACTTAGGTCGGGTGGTTGGAAGTTTTCGCTGTCGTTGCCAATATTAAATGGTTCGTTCTGCCTGACAGCGGAATGTTGTTCGTCATCGCCGTTTAACAGTCTGCAGAAGTGGTTCTTCCATATGCTCAGCATCGACTGTGTCTCAACTACGATATTTCCTTCTTCATCTCGACAGAATTCTTGTCGAGCCTTGTAGCCTTGGCTTTGACGTTTTACACTTTGGTAAAACTTGCGAACATCGTTCATGGAGTGGCACCTCTCTATATCCTCGATCGCCGCTTTTCTTGCCTATAGAGCTCAATGGCAGTTCTCGTCTTCACCTGCAGCTTAGCCTTGTAGGCCTCGTTCTTGGCTGCGAGCATCTGTCGGCATTCCTCATCAAACCAGGGGTTTCTTGCTGGTGGCCGCGAGAAACCTAGCACATCAGTTGCGGCTGATCTAATGGCTTGTTGGCATCGTTGCCATTGTTCTTCGACATTAGATGCTGGTGGTATGTTGTGAGTCGAGAGGTTAAGGGATACGCGTTGCACGAAGGTCTTGGCGGTCTCTGGCGATTGCACTCTTTCGACATTATTTTTTTACAGTATTTCTGGTTTGTTCTGGCGTGGTGGATATCCGCATCCTTACCTTGGCTACAACAAGGTAGTGGTCCGAGTCGATGTTAGCCCCTCGGAATGTTCGGACATCCAAAATACTGGATGCGTGCCTCTTGTCTATCGCAATGTGATCAATTTGTTTGACTGTTCGTTGATCTGGAGACCGCCATGTCCCCTTATGGATATCGAGGTGAGGAAACCGTGTGCTGGATATAGTGCCATTTCGTTCCGTAGCGAAATCAATTAGCCTAAGTCCGTTACCAGACGTGTTGTCGTGTAGGCTATATTTTCCGACAGTACTGCTTAAGATGTCTTCTCTTCCTACCTTTGCGTTAAGATCTCCCAGCACGATTTTAACATCGTACTTTGATAGTCGCTCATGGGTTTTGTCGAGGAGCTCGTAGAAGCAATCCTTAGTTATATCATCCTTTTCATCCGTCGGAGCATGAGCGCATATAAGGCTTATGTTGGCGAATTTGGCCTTGATGCGGATTGTTACAATGCGTTCGCTAATGTCTTAAGGCTTCTTGCCTGAGTCTGGCACTTATAACAAATCCGCATCCAAATAGTCGCTGTTTCCGCTCACTATAACACGGTCCATAGTAGATGTCACAGTTTTTCATCCTCTTGAAAAAATTGAAACTAATAACATATTTTTTTAAAGTTCAAATATTTAATCTACTCTGGAGCTCGCTAAAAAGTTAATCACTGGCTAAGTTTTGACGTTTTGTATACCCATTGGACATTGGGAGAGAGTGGATGGTTTGTTTTGAATTCTTATTCATTAACAGTGTTCATAAGTGCCTGGAAAACAAAACATCGTGGAGACCATTTAACAAAAGGTACGTAAAGCTTTTTTTTATATTCAAAAATGTAATGTATTAAATAAATTAAAATTGAGTTTTTGTATATTCCAGGCTTATTGGCTCGATGATGCGATAAACTGCATAAGGTTTGATTCGACTACCAGTCGTAGCAAGACCATATTGTTTTTGTCTACCTAACTCATTTCAACACGCACACTTGGATGATCACAATTTGAAACTAAGACCGGGCCAAACCGATTCTGTTGCGCCAAAAAATGGGTATTTGCATTTTTGATGCCATTCCCTACAATTTAATATTAATACCGCATTGAATATTAATAAAAAGCTCCTTGAACTTAAATTGGGCAATGTTTTTAAAAAAGTGGTTCCAATTCAACATATTTCGTCTTGTCAAAATAATTATGACGACCACTTCTATCAGCGATATTTCCTTATTCGATTGAAGATAACATAATAGCTGCATAATTATAGTATCTTCCGTGTCATCGTCATTAATTTTTTAAATTTATTTAAATGCGTTATTTGAACTAGTTTTTTGGTCGTTGTGAAATATGGTGTGCTGCACAAAAAAGCTATAAAAATAATTGGCACAAACTATTGAGCAATATAAAATATTCAAGTATGGTCAGTTGAATGCAAAAGTGTCCCTTGTAATTTGCACATTACAAGATTTTTGAATGTGTAGTTAAATTGAATTTAGAAAGGATTTTTCTGGGAATACACTGGAATTGCACCTTTATGGCCACTTTCACCAGTTGTATGCTTCAAATCTACCGAAAAATATATGGTTCGTGGACAAAATAAGTCGGTGCAAAAAAACACCAAGGGCTACTTACCTTACCAATTTATTTATTCAACTAACCAGTGATAAGGGACGGTGAAAATCATCCTACTTGTCTGGATAGGTTTATTTAATACATTCAATTATGCTCACATCTCTTCTCTGATGTGGTGAACTTATAGCACTGAACTAGTGTCTTAAGATCCTTAGTTAAAATGGCTTACATATTAAAGATGTTTTTTTTTTAAACCTAAATATAAACAATCATGAAACCTCATGTAAAGAATTGCCATCCCTGAAATTTTATGTTGAAATGTCCTATGCAATGGCAAAGCCAAGAACGATAGTTCTATAAAATATTTAGATTAATTTATTTTAAATGAAAATTCAAAGTCATAAACATAAATGAGCATTTAAATTTGACATTTGTATATCGGATAACAATTAAACCTTAAAAGACCAAATCACAATGCACATAACCTTGGATTTAGAAAAATGCATACATATGCGCTATTAATATGCAAAGTCATAGGCAATCATGTGTTATAAGCAAAATTTAATTTCCGTATGTAAAGTACGGTCATATACATAATCTTAAGAAAAATCATAATCTTAACGAAACAGACTAATGTTAACGAATGCACGAATATTTATACTGACGTTTGACAACTTATTTTTAGATTTCTAATATTTTCAAATGCAAAGTTATGCACATTGTTGTTGGAATTTATATTATTAGAATGCCTAAATGAATAGTTTTAAAAAATGACTTTCTCAAAAACGTATGCCGTATTCTACTTTTCTGCAGAATACTAAAGTCTACCCTGCCTTGTTCAGTATACGTTAGTTTTAGGCAATGGTTAACTCACCTTATTCGAATGTTTGTATTCATGGGTTAAAATTACTTGCCGGGCCAAAATCAAGGTCTCACCTAATCCTACGCACCAATGAATCTTAGTGAAGATTATTAAGCTGTCATAATACACTAAGGGCCCCAGTGTCGCCGAAGCCGAAAAACTATCCATGCTCGGTATGTGTGTTAGTAACGACATTCCACATATTTCACACACGTATTCGAAGTCGCTAAAAATGCAGCGAATGTGAGTTTCCTTAACCGATGCAAGAAATATTTCACCCCTTCTGATTTGACGTGCGTGTGATAAAATTAAGAGGAGACCCAACCATAGCGAACTTCATAGTTTTACTCGAACATCGTAGGAATAATAGCAAACCAAAAACTAGGTGTATGCTAAAAAACAACCGAAAAAATTATCGGAAATTAGTTTTACATACATTTTCAGTTTACGAAAACTTGTAGCTTATGACTTCACTGTCTCGAAGCTACTTCGCAGACGTCAATTCGTTGAAGGTTGATGGAGCGAACCAACTTTTTAATATTTACATCAAACGTGTGTTCAAAACATCCCACATAGCACAAACTCTGGTTAACTGAACCGAAAGATTTGTTGAAAATTAGAAACAACATTTTGTAAACGAAAATATATGAGACGATGAAATATAGAAAATGACGTTGTCACAACATATTGTTCAGACAGTTTATCAACATCTTTTATGGTTCAACAAAAAAAAACGTTTTTTTATTGCATAAGCCTTGGGGTAGGGTATACAAATGGTTTTTGTAGGAAAACGCCCAAAAAAAAGTGGGCGTGGGTTAAAATGGTCTAAGGACGAAATGTTCATATTAATTTTATTAAAGTTTTTGCAAGAAACGTTTTTTCGAATATTTGAAAATTTGACCAAAGAAGGTTTTTTTTTTTTACTAAAAATCGTCTATAAAAATTCATTATTTTTCGTTATTGTCCAAAACTGAAAATTCCGTTAAGTGATAGTTGGGCTAAAACTAATTATGTGGAATTGTTTAAAACTATAATAGTAGTATATATATTAAATTTCATTCAATTTGACATAATAGTTTGCGAGAAATTATCAATTTCCCTTATATGGCCTAAATGACTAAATCCGTTATATGGATTTTATAGAAAAAACTGGGTATGCAGTTTTATTGGAGCTAATATGGTTATGGTATATATAAAGTTTAATCAAAATCGTTAGAGCCGTTTTCGAGAAAATTGAGGTTATGTGTAATTTTTATATGGCAGGTACCGTTATTAACATGGCTAAAAGCAAACAAAAAATGGCCTAGAATTATGACCAAAACAAGCTTGGATACGAAGTTTGAAGAAAATCGGTCAAGCCGTTTAGGCTGGGGAGACCATTACGGACAGACGGACCGACGGACCGACGGACGGAATTCCAAAAACCACATTTTTAGGCTCCGCTATCATCGTAATGTTAGAATCAATCAAAATCTCAAGGTCTAAATTTTCACGAAAACAATATCTTTCTCTTTGTAAGAGAAAGTTAAAAAAGTTAAACTCATATTTGCTCTCTTTTTATGTCAAACCTTGATAGAAAAAAGTGCACGGCTAGATTATTTATTGACATCACCAAAGCGTTTGATATTAACCATCTTGATTTGTTGTTAAAAAAAAATTAGAAAAGGCTACTAATTTTCGAGGTTTTATGATAAATTGGTTCAAGTCGTATCTAGGAAATAGGTCACAAAGAGTAAAGATAGATGCGGTTAGAAGTGATGTTAACTTCTTAGACTTGGGAGTACCCCAAGGCTCCGATTTTGGACCTATTTTGATTTTAATCTACAAGAATTCTCTTCTCTCACATGATTTGAAGGGTATACCGACTGCTTTAGCTGACGATGTTGGATTTTCTTATCCTTTAGATCTGTATTCGGACCGATATTAAAACTTACTGAGAAAGTGGTTAAATGAAAGCTCAAAAACTAAAATAATTTGTTTTTGCTTTAGGTCAATAAATAATTTGAAAACAAATATTTTTGTTCATTCACCCGGGTGTCGAAAATTGAAACTTTTGACTTGTAATTGTATGTCTGGTTTTTCTTCGCCCTCAATTCTTAGCAGTCTTATCTGCTGTAATTGGTGCTTTCTAATCGAACAAGTTGATGAATTTAAATATTTGGGAGTCATAATTACTTCCTGAATGAGCTTTCTAAATCACACAAAGGGCCTCCGCACACGAGATGGGTTTAACTCTGGGATAAGACCGGTTTCATACCATACTCCAAGTGCACACGAGATGCGACAAATTGTATATCCGAACCCCCTTTCATTATGTTCGTATGTCTATCGAAATTGACATTTGCCTTGAGAACTTTTGACAGTTCTCAAGCTCTTAGGTTTGTGTGAGAGTATATGCAACTACATTGATGTTGCCAGCTCGGCACACAAAACGCGTATGAGGGCCGAATGAGATACAATTTTTTTCATACCTAAAATGGTAAAAAATGTGTTTGTTGTGGTTTTTAACTCGGTTGAAGAATTTCAACTATTCTCCGCATATCTCAATCCCCTTCGCACTTTTATACGAACTAAACTCATCTCGTGTGCGGATGCCCAAATTCCCAAATATCAAATTTCTTTTATTTACGTAACATCTGATCTAAATTACTCCTTAAAACAATTTATTATGGGACTTTTCATTCATAATTGCAGTACAGAATTGCTTGTTGGGGTGGTGCTAATTTTAATTAAATTCATCATTGGTTAACACTGCAAAAATATGTGTTAAGAAAGATTATGCCAAAATCCCAGCTAGATAACATGGTTTCCCCCTATTCTGTGACATGAAAATTCTTGCAATACGTCATCTATTTATTATATAGCCAACCTCACACGCAATCTAAATCCAACAGATAGCCCAAGCAGGGGGGTTGCGGAGGAGCAGCATGCCCCTCCTCCCCCACTGCCTATTCAAACTTTGCATACATGGAATTTCGCACCCATAAAAATCCAATAGTTTGCCCAAGCATGGGGGTTCATACTTTGCATACGTCCGAGTGCAAAGTTTGAATATGAATAAGGAAAAAAGCCCCTCGGGGTCTATTTCCTTTTTAACGAATTTAGCCCCGCGGGGGCTTTGCACTGCACCCGAAAATGTGTTGAAAATGGCTGGATGGATGGCTTACGGCCAAGCTAAGGATAGCTCTTTTTTTTATAAAATACAGTTTAAAGCAATACCGTCAGGGACTGTCTATAGCCTGATATAACTCCGAGTGCTATTCATACGTGATATGGGGGTCATTTCGTAAAGTGATTATCGTTTGACAATATCGTTTCTGTAGTAGTATTGCATCACGTAAATGTATTGAAAATGGCTGGATGGATGGCTTACAGCCAAGCTAAGGATTGGATATGGGGGGTCATTTCGTAAAGTGATTATCGTTTGACAATATCGTTTCGACGGTAGTATTGCATCACGTAAATGTATTGAAAATGGCTGGCTGAATGGATGGCTTACGGCCAAGCTAAGGATTGCTCTTTTTTTTTTTATAAAATACCGTTGAAAGCAATACCGCCAGGGACTGTCTATAGCCTGATATAACTCCGAGTGCTATTCATACGTGATATGGGGGGTCATTTCGTAAAGTGATTATCGTTTGACAATATCGTTTCGACGGTAGTATTGCATCACGTACGCATCAATAATCATTTTTTCTTTAGGCGATATCGATTTATTTGCTTCACGTAAAACAATAACCATCAAGTCGCAGACGATTATTGAGTGATTGCTGATGTGGTCTCGTCTTGCATCAATTTAGATGTTGGAAAGGCAACTTAAGCATATTTCATGATTTTTTAATCTATCAATAGCCTTTTTAAATGTTTTTTACTGTTACAGACCAATATTACATTTAAATCCCGGCATTTAAAATTTATTTTTTATTTAAAATATATAAAATTATTTGTAACCGACTTTAATTTAAACATTCTAAAAGTAGAATGTAGGTCACTGTAATTGGATCATATGTTTTGTGTATATGTCAACTTTAAACATTTACCAAAGTTTGCAAAATGTTTCACTTAAATGTCAATTTGTTTCGCCCAAAATGACGTATTAATAAAAAAAAGTGTTTATATGAGTTGTTATCATCAATTACTAACATTTTGCATTTTTTTTATGAAATCGTAGGGCCTCAAACACAAAAACAAAAATACAAATGTCATCAATGACAGTTTATATGATTCTAATGAATAGTTTGAGAACTACTTACTACGGTTTGAGAACTACTTACTACGGTTCGAGAGTACTCCAAATAAACGATTGATAATACCGAAGCAAGTTACGTGAAGCAAATTTATGACAATCTCACTCTCGACTACCGTCTTAGTGATAATCGTTTTCAAAGTTACGGAATGAGCCCCCTGGTTATTTTTTTTGGAAAAGCTGTTTCTTGGTTCTTTGTCATTTGGCACCATTGACAAGTTTTTTGCGGATTTTCACTTCGATATGAAATTTAGAGTACAAGCACCTGTTATCCACCCCTTACATTTATTTAAAATCTTTCACAAGCCCTATTTTTATTTTTTATTTATTTATTTTCATTAGATTCTTATGTACATTAAGACATGATTGTCTTATGAAAGAGACATAAGTTTAAGATTAACAATATGAAAGCTAATAGGTTTATGACAAATTGTTATTAATGAATATAAAGGGAAATTATATGTGAATCATAAATGGAAGAAAAAGACAAAAAAAAAAAAGGAAAGAGAAACAAAAATCTTGAGTTTATAACATGTTGCTAATTATAAGTTCGAAAAATAAAATTTTAGTTTATCATTGAGCTTTGCTGCGTTGTTAATGCTACGCGGCATAAGAATTCCATAGACGAAAAGAGTAAACGAAAAATTGACGTTCGGATGTAAGGGAAGCATAGCGCGGGTGAATAAGCAAACGCGTTCTTTGCAATACGGTGGTGCGTATCATATCAGAGAGATATTGCGGTTGTTGGTTTAAAAGGATTTTAGATAGCAAAGATAGAGCGCGGTACTTTAGAAAGTTTTCAAAAGTCATGTTGAGAAGACATGTAGAAAATCCCGAAACTCTATCATATCTACGTAATCCAAAGACATATCGTATAATGCTATTAAACGCGACATTTAGCCGTCTTTTGCTTACTGAGTCACAATGAGAATATATCTCGCAACCATAGATCAGAGTTGGTATCCCCACTACGGTATTTATATGACTGCTCCAGGTAAGGGTACGGTTAAAAACCATTCTAAGGTTTTTCGCGGTTTCCACATACTCAATTGGTGTATTATTTAGCATCACAAACGGGAAGTATGACACGTCGACAATTTTTTTCGATACCACAATAGATTTTTGAAGGAGTCCATTTTGTTGGGACCAAATTCCAATATATTCGAGATCTTCGTTTATACAACTCACACCGTGTTCAATAAAACCGAGAGGGCAACTCAAAAGCATTTGCACGTCATCAGCGTACATGTGAATTGAGCAGTGTTAAGCAACAGACGGGAGCTCATTCACATAGAGAGAGAACAAAAGAGGACCCAGAATTGAGCCTTGTGGGACGCCCCGTGACGTTGGAAGGGGGTCTGATAAATCGTTGTTTACCTGTACGGACTGCATTCTATCTTTAAGATAGGAAGATAAAAGTTTCACGGCGCTCGACGAGAAATTAAAGTTTCGAAAGAGTTTTCGACATAAGACATTTTGGTCGACCATATCGAACGCTTTGGAGAAATCAAGCAAAATTAGGAAGTTAATATGATCTTTGTCAAGCGCTTGTCTCATATCTTCTGTTACTTTTAATAAGGCTGTCATACAACTGTGCCCTTTTCGAAAACCAGATTTCAAAAACTTTAGACAAGAAAGGTAAAATTGCTATTGGTCGGAATTCATCACCTTTGGAGTTTTTAGGGACGGGTATTATCTTTGCCAATTTCCATTGCACTGGGTATATGCCTGTTGTTAAAATGCTATTGAATATATGCGTAATTATTGGCAAAACGATTGGTAAAAGTATCATAAGAAATTTAGGATGCATGTCATCGAGCCCCACTGCATTTGATTTTATCGAAAGTAGACTTGTAACTACTTCGGTGCTATCAACTGCTCGGAAGGAAAAATTTGAAAAATCTGAATTTATAGTAATATCATTACTGATAAAAGCCTCGGTATTGTTTGGAACGTTCGAAGGGGCTGACGGTAGAGTTACAAATTTCCTGTTTAGCTCATTACTATCCATTCCGTCAATATGATTATTTTTGGCTTTAGCTACTCCAACTTGACGAAGATTTTTCCAGAGATCTTGTCCGCTGAGCGACGGATTTAGTCGAAAGGAATACATTTGACGTTTTGCAGTGCGTATAGCCATTACGACTTCGTTGCGAAGTAAGCGGTACACGCAGTGATGTTCTTGCAGACGAAAACGTTTCCACCGATTATATGCTTGATCGCGTCTTGACATAAGCAAGCGAATCTGAGACGAAAACCATGGTTTTTCGACTGATGTGCAATTTCTAATTATAAGTGGTACGTGCCGCTCAAAAAGTGAACAGACATTTTCATTAAGTAGGCCAATTTGGTCTGAGGGGTTTGGTAGGTAACTGATCGTCCTCCAGTTGATGCTTCTAGCTTGTTCTTCCAATAGACCATAATCAATGTGCTTAAAATCTCTGTATTGGATGGTTTGGACAACGGGGGATATTTTAAAGTCAAATGTCATATATATAAGGTCATGCTTGGAAAATGCAGGTGCTGAAAGTTGATCATAAGAGGTTACTTTGTCTAGGTTGCTTACCCAAAATATATCCAGTAGCGTTGGAAGATGGTTCGAGAAGTGTGTTGGGTTAGTGGTATTAACAGCACTCAAGTTTAGCGCTTGCATTGCGTAGAGAAATGATTGATCCACCAAGATATTGCTATTGAAATCACCACAGACAATTATATTGGGACTTAGTATGGAGACTTTTTCTAACAGGTTCAGAAACGGCGAAAAATCAATGGTTCTATTTGGCCTATATACACTACCCAATAGAAGCTTGTCCCCTTGACCCAATATCTCGACGAAAACATATTCAATCGCACTATCAGAAGTGGATTGATACTTAAGCTTGCACTTAAGATCATCCTTGACATAAATCGCAATACCACCACCGACACGACCTTTTCTATCAAAACGAACAATTTTATAGCCTCCTAAGCAACACAAAGGGTCTGACAAACTCTCATTAAACCAAGTTTCGGTCACACATATTACATCGATATCTGATCCTTCAAATAAGTCTCGAAATTCGTCTATTTTATGTATTAAACTTTGTGCATTTATATGACAAACCTTAAAACCATGCTTTTGACGACTCAAAACCCTGATCATAGTACGCAATACTCCACTTCCATCCATAACCGAAGAACGTATTAGGAATATATAAAATAAATTTCACGAAAAAGAATATTATCTTTTAGTAAGAGAAAGTTAAAAGTTTGATAAGAGAAACGAACAAAAGCCCTATGCTAGGATACAACAAAAACCGAAAAGTTCATAATTCCCAATAAGCAAGCATCCATTATTTTTCTGCATGAAGTTTCCAAATGCTCGAAAAGAAAATCGAGTCAGTAATAGCTCAACCAAATTACAGTTTTATATATTTTTTTTGTTATTATAATTATTTTCAAAAGCAAGGTCATTATGATTGTCTGTCCGTTGGCCTGCAAGTCTGGGATGCATTTCGTTCGATTGTTTAAACTGACCTTGACCGCCTATGATTATTTTTTTTCTTCCACCGAACTTTTCCGCTCGATTTTCTAACTGCATCCAATTGCAATTACATAAGGTAAGACGGAAAAATTAAAGTTGAATTTTCTGTTTGCTTAGCTTCTATAACAAGCCGGTTGGCCTAAATCATGTCGAATTTCAATTCCATTCATGATCCGAAGAAAATTTACAAAAGAATTAGTAAAACAAAATTCGGATGTTAGCCAATTTGTGACAGTCGGTTTAATTGTGATTTATGTCATCTTTTATCGAGTAGGATCGTGGAGCTCTAGAACAGGAACTATACAGCTGTCAAATCTGTCATCAAAGCCTTCAATTGACTTGATATTTGATTTGCATCTTCATATTCACAGCCGACATCACAAATTGAGTTTTTTCTTTCCCACCATCTAACCATCTCCGTCTCATTGACTACCACCACCACCAGCACCACGAAGTCGATGATGACGACGTCCACCGCAGCAACCAACAACACTATACACAGCCAGCTGATCGTTTGTGGTAGGAGAACGGGTAAAAGCCATCTGTATATATACCAGGTTGCACTTGGAAATTGAATCAGTACCAACTTGGATCTCGTTTTGGGTTAAACAGTTTCTTTAGAATTAAATAATCTCGTTACCAAAAAACATACGTGATACAGCTCAACATGCGAATGGTAATAAAAGGCTCTACTTGGGCTATCCTTATAAAGTGTGCTCGAACAGTGTAATATTACGGAACAGCAAATATTGCTTATGAGGATTACAAATGTGCGGCTAGATTACCGAAGACGGCTATGTAACACCACACCATCACCAAGTGCAATGAATCGAAAGTGAAATTGCCAACGAAAGTGAATGAACGAAATGAATTGGATTACCGCATCGATTGCAACCGGTCCGCGGTTTCATAACACAAAAAGGATAACCGACTTGTGTTTGTGTGTGTGTGCGCGCTCGCTTCTAGCTCTTTTCCGTGTTCATTCTGCATAATTAATAGTCTGCTCAGATCGCATCTAAACTTCTTCCTTTTTTCTCTCTCTTGCAGTTTATTCTACCTTGTCTCGCCTTGTGCGTGGCATTGGCCAGTGGGTCAGCCTTGCCAGCAGCTGCCGAAGCTGAGGATAAGTCAGCAGTCGAGCAAGCTGAAGCCACTCCCAATGAGGAGTCGAAAAATTTGGAAAAGCGTGGTCTTCACCAGATCGGTGACTATGGTCATTCCCATCATCATGAACATATCAAGACCATCACCATCGAGAAGAAAGTCCCAGTTCCATATACTGTGACCAAACACGTCCCTTACACCGTCGAAAAGAAGGTACCTTATGAAGTTAAGATCCACGTTCCACAACCCTACTACGTTGAGAAGAAGGTGCCAGTTCATGTTAAGGAATACGTCAAGGTCCCAGTGCATGTGCCAAAACCATACATTGTCGAAAAGAAGGTACCATACGAAGTCAAATACCCCGTCGACAAGCCATACGAAGTTAAGGTACATGTTCCACAACCCTACGAAGTGATCAAGAAGGTCCCATACGAAGTTAAGGTACCAGTGCCACAACCCTACGAGGTCATCAAGAAGGTCCCATATGAGGTGAAAGTTGAGGTCCCAGTGCCAAAACCATACGAAGTCATCAAGAAGGTCCCATATGAAGTCAAGGTTGCCGTTGAGAAGCCATACCCCGTTGAAGTACCAAAACCATACCCAGTCGAAGTAGAGAAACCATATCCAGTTTATGTCGAAAAGAAGGTCCCATACGAGGTGAAAGTTCCAGTCGACAAACCATACAAGGTCTACGTTGATAAACCATACCCAGTCCATGTTAAGGTATCAGTCCCACAACCCTATACCGTTGAAAAGAAGGTTCCATACACCGTCGAAAAGCCAGTCCCCTATGAGGTGAAAGTACCAATCGACAAACCATACCCAGTCTACTCAGAAGTCAAGGTACCCGTACACAGGGAGATTCCAATTGCTGAGAAATATCCAGTCGAATCACCAGTCTTCTCTCATGGACACCATGGACAACATGGACACCATGAATAGTGAGTTAGATCAACAAAAAAAAATGATGACAAGTTGGGCGCACCTACCCTTCTTCCAAACGAGAACATCGACAAAAACTTTCTTCTCTTTATTTCTTCCAATTTCTAGCGCTTCTTATCATCACTATTAAACAAAAAAAAAATTACCAATATCCCTAGCTAAAAAAAATGATGACATTCAATGTCCCGGAAGTGGGGCACAATGATGTGCAGAACTTCCAAAAAAATTCGATGTTGAGCTGACTTAAAGTGGTGTTGTTTGTTCCAACTCCCTAAAAACAAACCGCCACTCTTTGTATTATAAACCAAATGTGTTATACTTTTATATTGTATCGTACGAGATGAAACTATTGTAATTTTTTTATAGTAAAAATGAAAAATAAGTAAAATATTAAAAAAAAAAAAACATTTCTCTTTTTTATTCCCCAAAACTCAACGCCTGAACTGCACATGATATGCAAACGCAGTGCATTCTGATGTCATTTAGAATGATGGGTGTGTTCAACGACAATTATATCATTCTCGTAATGAAAAAATCTTACAACTTCGACAGTAGGTAAAAGGCATTGTCGTTTCCTTTAATTTGACATTTAACGGATAATTATTGATAAGTTTTACAATTGAGTTATTAATTGTGTTGGAAATGGTTGAATTATCGAAGCAAAGTTTGTTTTTTTGTTTCATGAAAAAATTAACAAAACAATATAAATATGACAGATCTCCACAATTTCGGCATTAAAATATCTAAAAAGGACACAACTCCTCACGTTTAAAAAAAAAAATTCCCCATCAACATCGTCAAGATTTTTAAATCTGTCAAAGTCACTTCTCGACCTACTTTGACAGTTTGAATTTCCCCATTTCAACCTTTCAACTTGCAACAGTGGGGCAATAAAAACACGTCTGCAATGCAGGAAATAACCAGAGTGTTTGGTTGTTGTTTTTTTTTCTTTGTAAGTGAAAGTGCAACACTATACTGATGATAGGTGGCGTTCCCCACTTATGAAGGAAGTTGAAACAACTTGCGGGCTCTGGCTCAACAACTGCAATTAATTGTGGCAAAAGTCCGGTCTAACGTGGTGCGATTATTCTCATTTTCGATTATGCAATTGTAAGTCAGTTACATCATATGGTTTTGCTGTTTTCTTGAGGCAAAAAAAAATGAAAACGAATGGGGCCCACAAAGAAGATGGTCAAAGGAGTAGGAAAAGCGTGGATGACTATAAAGAAAACACAAAACACCATTTTTTTCCATTTCTTTTGATGTGTTTTCTGGTTGTTGTTGTAATAATAGGTCTTTGGAGCGTGGTTTTAATGAGGCATGATTTGTCGGTACATGACAGATATGGCGTTTATAATAATTCTCGTTACATCAGACATTGTGGCGAAGCTTTGTGTCTATTAGCCGACTTTTATTGTGTGTGGACAAGTGACAGGTTTACCACTTATTGGGGGATAGACCAGTAGTAGTTTTGTGGGCAACTTTGAGTCAAGTGCCACTTGACGGTGATGAGGTGTGAAGAAACGTAATGATTAATACATCATTGGATTGAGTTGTTTATATTTTTTTTGGTCGGTAGTTACTTGTTAAGGGGCACTTGCGCAATATATTTTTTGCAACAATCTTTAATTGATTGGTTTTGAACGAAAATTAGTACTTAAGACGTTCAAAGCATTTAGAGCATGGCAGTGATGATGTTGTGCAAGGTTGAGTCGATTTATTGTGAATTGGAGTAGTTTTCTTTTGGCACAAAGTCGTTACCGCAAATGCAAACCTAAATTAGTGGTTAATAAGCACAAAACGACCTTGGTGATTAAATTCATAGATTTATCTTGAAAGAGGGTAACTTAATTAAGTTGAGTGTCTTGGAATGAATAATGGTGATCAATCATATTTAATTTGTTTTTTTTTTTATTTCAACGACTTATGCATCCTCATTTCTTAATTTTTTTATTCTCACATGTGGGCGCGGTGACCTAGTGGTTAGTGCGTTATATAAAAAAGCGCGGGGTCTCTGATTCATATCCCGAAACTAAAAAGACCGAAGTATTTTTAAACTGTGCAAAAGTTTGACAAACATCGAAGAGTATGAAACCTGCAATGAAAAACTCTTTAAATTTGCCGTTCGGAGTCGGTGTTAAAGTGGGGGTCCCATTCCTTGTGGAAAAATATGACTTCGCACACACAACTGATTGAAGAAGCTAGGATTCAGGTACTGGATGTGCTGTCAATGCCAGATATTTCATTTAAATTCTCCCTTTATAAAGGGTTTTTCAACAGGGACGCTACAAAAGTAGAGCGACAGGGACAGCAAACGACGCCATATTTCTTGCCGCTCTTTTGACATTTCTCTTCAGTAAGGTTTTCCATTTCATGATGGAAAAATATACGAGCCAACAACGAGTCGAAATTATTAAAATTTACTACCGAAATTCGGAGTCAGTGGCCCCAACTTTAAGAGCGCTACGTCCAATTTATGGTCGTCATAATCGTCCTAGCAAGTCAAAAGTTGTGCGTCTAGTGGCAAAATTTGAATTCACAGGCACAGTACAAAATGTGTCCGTGCCAGTGAGATAAAGAAGTGCCCGTAGTATCGAGAATATTGCTGCCGCTGAGGCTTCAGTTGAAGAAAACCCAAATGTGTCTTTCACACGTCGTTTTCAAGCGTTGGGTATCTCTGTGACGTCGTTGTGGCGAATTTTGCGAAAAGATCTTGGCCTGCATCCTTACAAGATTAAATTGACGCAAGAACTGAAGCCGCTTGACCACCGCAGAAGCGTCGTATGTTCGTGATATGCGCTGAGCAACAACTTGAAAATGATTCGGATTTTCATCGAGAAATCATCTTCAGCGATGAGGCTCATTTCTGGCTGAATGGCTTCGTCAATAAACAAAATATGCGGTATTGGTCAGGCAGCAATCCACACGGGCTCCATGAGTCATCATTGCATCCCGAAAAAATTACGGTTTGGTGTGGTTTATGGGCCGGCGGCGTCATTGGGCCGTTCTTCTTCCGTGATGATCAAGACCGGCACGTTACTCTGAATGGGAATCGCTACCGTTCAATGATAACCGAACATTTTTGGCCACACAGCGAATGTCACAATCAATTTATTGGAAACCAAGTTTGGAGAACGTGTTATCTCACGAAATGGCCCAATCGCTTGGACGCCTCGGTCGTGCGATTTGACGCCGTTAGACTATTTCCTGTGGGGCTACGTCAAGTCTATGGTCTATGCCAGCGATGATTGATGAACAGCAGTATCGGCCGATTCATGCTTGAAAACCGTCGAAAATTGCGTTTAGCGTCTGGACTTCTGCAAGCGTGCCCGTGGTGGCCATGCAAAAGAAATCAAGTTCCATAAATAATGGCATCGAACGTACTTTCACAGGAATGAAAACCTTACTGGGATACCAAAGTGTCACCCACTGTGGTAAGAAAAATACTGCCAAACAACTGTTAAGTCAGATGGAACCCATAACTAAACATATGGGAAGGCTACAATCCGCTGTGCGGATCGTTGAATACCCTATCCCATCCTATCCATAAAACTAAAATCCCCAAAAAAAGTGGGCATGGCTAAAAACACGATGTGGATAAAATAGAAAAAATGATATAGTGACAACAAATTCTTCAGACTGCTTACAAAACACTTTTACGGTTCTACAAAAGACAAGGTTTTCTCCTGCATATGTTATGGGGTAGGGTATAAAAATGGTTTTTATATAAAAACGCCCCCGAAAATTGGGCATGGGTTAAAATGGTATATACACGAAATGTTCATATTAATAATGTTAATGATTCTGCATCAAACTTTTTTTCGAAAAATTTAAAATTTGACCGAAAACAGTTTTTTTTATTAAAAACGCCCCCAAAAAGTGGGCGTGGCAAAAAACTTTATATAGACGAAATATAAATATTTAGATTGTCTAAATATGTTGTTCAGAAACTTTTTTAAAATTCCCTACGGTTTAGCCAAAAACTGAGTTTTTCTTAAAAGGGGGCGCGGCAGTAGGCGGATCTTTACACTTGTTCTGTAGGCAGGAACGAGGATCCTATATACCAAATTTCATTATCCTAGCTCAAAATGTAAGGCCTAAAAATCGGTGACGTACAGACGGACGGACGGACGGACAGACAGACATGGCTTAATCGACTCAGCTAGCGATTCTGAATCGATCCATATACTTTGAGGTATATGTAGCTAAATTATTTCTCTATGTTAGAAACTAAGTATCAAAACTAATATACCCCTATGAGATAGTGTATAAAAAAACGCGGACCTAAATAACTGCGAGCCTTTCCGTAGCATGCATTTTACGTTAAGCCCAATAGATATATATCATCAAAAAGTCGCATGTAACCGCGGGTAGCAAAGCGCTTAGGTGATTTTTAAAAAGTTGCATTCACCAACAACGAAGCCGGCATTTTTAAGATGCGGTTGTCAAATATGACAGCTAAATAGTTTTCACAAAATAAATCAAACAACAGACCGATTTTTTTGACAGTGACTTATCACCATTTGGATGAAAATTCTGCTGTCGATAATATAATCTCCATATTCCCTACCTTATCATCGGACAAACCTATTATGGAAAGTCAATGAAAGTAAAGCAAATTGAAAGTGAGTGTTGTTGATCATTACAAATTAAAATTATACAAATACTCAAATTACAATATGAGTGTTCCCCTTACGAATCCCTTCGAGATCTCTGACAAATTCGGAAATGGAACACTAAAATGTTTGTTGGATTCGTCTTATCACCCATTCTGCTAAAAGAGTAAAGCAGTAAAGTGAGAAAACTGTTTTTTGACAGAAAAAGTTCACCTCTGTATTCTCTACAGAGGTAGATTTGAGAACGATAATGAGATCCTGAGGGTACTGTAATCAGCATAGGAGTGGATTTGGTTAGAAGTTGCAGACAAGAGGTCATTAATAAACATCATGAAAAGGCTACAATCCGCTGTACGGATCGTTGAATACCCTATTCCATCCCATCCTTAAAATTAATATCCCCAAAATGTGAGCTTTTGGCGATAAAACATTGAAAATCACGTTGTCACAACATATTGTTCAGACGGTTTATCAAAATATTTTATGGTTCGACAAAAAAACAACGTTTTTCTATTGCATAAGCCTTGGGGTAGGGTATAGAAATGTTTTTTGTAGGAAAACGCACCCAAAAAGTGGGAGTGGGTTAAAATAATCTAGGGACGAAATGTTCATATTATCAAATTAAATGATCTTGCATCGAACGTTTTTTCAAATACTTTAAAAAATGTACCAAAAAACGTTTTTTTACACCCTATCCCATAGGGGTATATTAGTTTTGATACTTTGTTTGTAACATAGAGAATTTTGCTACATATACCTCAAAGTATATAGATCGACTCAAAACCGCTAGCTGAGTCGAATTAGCCATGTCTGTCTGTCCGTCCGTCCGTCCGTCCGTCCGTCTGTACGTCTGGGATAGGGTATTCAACGATCCGCACAGCGGATTGTAGCCTTCTCATATGTTTTTTTTTATAGAAAACGCCCCCAAAAAGTGGGCGCGGCAAAAAACTTTGTACAGACGGAATATAGATATTAAGATTTTCTAAATATGTTTCTCAGACATTTTTTTAAAATTCCTTACAGTTTGGCTAAAAACTACGTTTTTCTAAAAAGTGGGCGTGGCAGTGGGCGGATTTGAAAAATATTTACGCTTGTTCTGCTTCGTCGGCCAGATAATCTATATTTCAAATTTCAACTTTCGATCTCAAAATTTAAAGTCCTAAAATCGGTGACACACAGACGGACAGACAGACATGGCTAGATCGACTCAGCTAGCGATTCTGAATCGATACATATAATTTGGGGTATATCTATCGAAATTATTTCTCTATGTTACAAACTTAATGTCAAAACTTATATACCCATATGGGATAGGGTATAAAAGTGGACAAGCAAAAGAAACATTCCTGACATTCAATTTGAAATGATAATCGTTTTCAAATGTTGGCCGCAGCTGCGCCGTAGCTCGTCCATGTGGACGTTCCAATATTCGATAACGCGTTCGAGCATTCTCGTCGGTACCTCTCGCATAACACGGGTAATGTTGGCCTCCAATGCTTCAATCGTAGCTGGCTTATCCACAAGTACCTTAGAGTTTACGTATTCACAAGCAGAGATCCTAGCCATATGCGAAGCTGCCGAATCGGCTGAAGTATTGGATATATCACAAGAGGATATCTCCATATATGTAAATAGTCAATCGGCCATAAATGCTCTGTCATCCAATATAATAAAATAACGTGTAGTTGGACGCTGCCGCGCAGAGCTAAAGGCCTTATGTAACTAGAGTAAAGTCCAAATTATCTGGGTGTCAGGACATATTAACATTCCAGTAAATGAGTATGCAGACGAACTAGCCAGAATAGGATCGGCCAGCTGCATCTCCTTATGCGACAATAGGTTTAGACCCCACTTGATTCCAAAATACATAAATGAAACAAAATCACGATGGCAAAACATTAACACTTGCAAAATCACACTAAAGACCTATGTCCGGAAAAAAAGCGGTAGAAAATCTAACAAGCTTATAGCTCTGAAAAGAGTTTCAATTTCTATAGCCGTGAGAGTGATAACTGGTCACAATCTGCTGGGTAAGTAGTCCCATAGAATCAACCTAACTGACTTACACAAACTATGCAGGAAATGCAGATATCCAGAAGTCGAGGAGGACATCATCCACTTACAGTGCAACTACACCGAGATCAGCAACAGCAGTAACAAACTCCTCGGCAGCTTTTACTACGAGGACTTGACGGAGCTAGCTACAATCCCCATAGCACAGATCGTCCGTTTCTGCTGCACATTACACTAACACAACATTCTTGTCAGGTACAAATATTCTCAACAAAAGGGCATGATCTTGCTGGTCAATTCACTAGTCCAAATGTTATCGAGATCTTGGGCTTCAATTTCAGGCAAAATGTTAGTCCGTTATGATGGCGCGATAACGAGTCCCATCTACAGTAACGTTGGCACCAGCCTCATTTTTGAGGAAATACGGACCGATGATTACACCGGCCCATAAACCACACCACACAGTTACTATGAGTGGATGTAACTGCTGCTCTTGAACCTCTTCCGTTTGTTCTTCGGCCCATATACGGCAATTTTGCTAATTGAGCCAGAAATGGGCCTCATTGCTGAACAAAATGTTACTCGAAACAGTTTTCAGCAAGTCTCTCGAGAGCCCATTCACTGAAACGATGACGCAACGGGAGGCCAGTCGGCTTCAGTTCTTGCGTCAGTTGAATTTTTTATGCCTTCAAACCAAGATCTTTGCGTAGAATTGCCCATTTTGTTCCATATGACAGCTGAAGTTGTTGAAAACGGCGCCGAATCGATTCGTCGCGATGTTTGCCTACACTGTCAGATACAATCGCTACATTTTCAAAACTACGCGCTGGATGAGGTCTATTCGGTCGAGTGTCATAAAATATTGAATATTCGGTTTCCGATTTCTTGATTTTATGGCGAATATTGCCTTCAGTAGGTCGATTTTGGACACCATAAGTTTCACAGAACGTGAATTGAATTGAACGATTTGCAAACATTGTCTATCCATGATGAAATGTCAATGAATACTGAATAAATAACACATGTCAACTTAATACGAATCCGCGCCATATGTCAAATAACCCCTTTTGAAAAAAATAGCTCTTGATTGATCATCCGTTAGTTTCAGCTTTGGTGGTACCAAACCATTACTCTACTACAATAATACATATTAGTATTCTATTACAAATAAATGAAAATGTATCTGATTATAAAAATAAATTCTTTTGTAAATAAAAACATATGAGAGGCTACAATCCGCTATGCGGATCGTTGAATACCCTATCCCATCCCATCCTTTAAATAAATATCCTCAAAATATAGGCCTTATGGCGATGAAATACAGAAAATGACATTCTCACAATATATTGCTCAGACAGTTTCTCAAAATCTTGTGTGGTTCGACAAAAAACAACGTATTTCTATTGCTAATGCCTTGGGCTGGGGTATACAAATGGTTTTTGTAAGAAAACGCCCCCAAAATGTGGGCGTAGGTGAAAATGATCTATGGACAAAATGTTTATATTACCATTTCGGAAGTATTTGCATCAAAATATTTTTCAAATGCGTTTTTTACTAAAAACGCTTCAAAAAGTGGGCGTGGCAAAAAACTTTGTATGAACGAAATATAGATATTAGGATTGTCTAAATATGCTACTCAGACACTTTTTTGAAATTCCTTACGGTTTGGCCAAAAAATAAGTTTTCCTAAAAAGGGGGCGTGGCAGTGGGCTGATTTCAAAAATTTTTACACTTGTTCTGGTGGCACGGACGAGGATCCTATATACCAAATTCCATTATCCTAGCTCAAAATTTAAGGCCCAAAAACCGCTGACGAACAGACAGACGGACGGACGGACAGACAGACATGGCTAATTCGACTCAGCTAGCGATTCTGAGTCGATCCATATACTTTGAGGTATATGTAGCTAAATTATTTCTCTATGTTACAAACTAAGTATCAAAACTAATATACCCCCTATGGGATAGGGTATAAAAACAAGTAAAAGAAAAAAATGCATTTGTAAATTTTTAAAATTGGAGCCACGATCATCTAGTTAAAGTGCAGATCACTGTTAAGGTCATATAGGAGCAAACTTTAAGTGTATCACTCTTAATGAATTTATAAATAGAAAATGCAAATTTAACAATTTCAAGAGCAAGGGTAATTTATTAACCCAACGAAGAAAACGGTGTTGAAAAAAATTTAAATAACAAAATAACGCAACAATACCCTTGTCACGAATTGTTAATTTTATTCACAGGCCACAACATTAATCGCGTTCCACAAAGCTGCGAATGAAAAATAAATCATTCGAACTAACACATATAAATGGTGATAAAAGACGTCGGAATCTGCATTAATAATAAATCTGATTCAGGTGCCAAAATTGTCAAATATTCATCGGTTCGTAAGTATCTACTTCTTGGTACATTGGTAAAGCCCATTGTCGAAACATGACTCCATTTCCCCATTCATCACCAGTTCTTGTCAATGACTTTCACAAATGATTGCATACTAGTAGGCGTTTAGTTTCGTATGCATTACGCGCGTAGATGTATGCTACAGTTATTAACCAATCACAGTTTGAGAGTCGCAGAAATGATGTGTGACAAGTTAGCAGGCGCATGTTGTGTATTTCTGCCTTTTGTTGTACATTGGAGCCAAATGAATCAGTGAGCACTAGAATTAAACTCTATTACAGACGACTGACAAGTACACTGAAGTCGTCGATCAAAAACATCAAACAAATAAATCATGGAGACCAACAGGTTGTCCATTAATTTGTTTTGGAATAAAAGAATTCGGGGGCGTTAATTCCAGCGACCCGAGTATGTTTCCACAAAATAATAAGATCTTTAGGAGGAAAGATCAGAACGAGCTTCCGGGTATTAAGTTCCAACAAACAACTAACAATACAAACATACTTTTGACAGCAGGAATCGATCCGGGAGAAGGCGTCTTCGAAGACGACTTCTTTGTAATTGAAGATTCTCAGGAGAAAGTGGAGGCAATGGGGGCTATTTTTCAGGAAGTGTATAGGGTGAATGATAGCATTTGCGACCGAACAGCGTCCTGCTCCATAATTTTTATCTTCGAAATGGCACAACGCAATTGCGATCTGAGAACCACGGATTTAACTGGTTGAATGACGAAAACTTGGCAAACGCCATCGTCGACGAGTGAAGTGGGTCTTTACCCCTGTTAATCTCGAAGGTGGAACTCGAGATCATCTTCGATTCAATAAAGAATAAGAAGCGATCAAGGGTAGATGGTCTATCCAACATTGTACCGTGACATTTACCCCCTGAAGCAGTGGACATTAACGCCACGTTATTCAACAACGCGCTGAATAACGCATATTATCCAGTGCGGTAGAAGACAGCAGAAAAAGGGAAAGGACAACTCCAATGAGGCGAACTTCCGACCGATAAGTCTTCTACCGAGTATCACCAAGTTATTCGAAAATATTCTCAATCGAGCTCTTTCCACGTGAGCAGAGGACAATAAGATATTACCAGAGACCCAGATTGGAATGGCAGGACATGACATTATTCATGCTGCCTCTGAACTGGTCTAGGATATACAATGGAACAAAGCCAAAAAGCAGTGTACGGGTGCATGTTTGGTTGATTTAGAGAAGGCTTTCGGTATCGCATGGCTAGAGGGCTTCTACCTGAAGTTGACCAGATTTGGCATAAGTAAACTACTGATATATATGCTTCATGCTGACTGGAATTTTGATAGAATTTTTCATTATAAATGGTACGCAAGAGGGAGCGTTAAACTCGTCGATTCTCTTCAGCATTTACACCAGCGATATGATAGGTATTAGGTAGTCTTACTCTGGCATGCGTTTGCGGACAATCTTACGGCATAAAATGCAATCCCTAACTCCGAACTCTTTTGCAGCGGGACTCCGACAAAATCCGGAGATATTGTGATGACTGGAAGTGAAAATCACCTTTTAGAAATCTGAAACTATCCTGTTTAGTACACCGTGGTCTAGGGGTTCAAGGCACAAGCTGGTGATCGTGGGACCGAACGGACAGCCACTGGCGAGTAAAAGAGTTGTAAAGAACCTTGGCATCTGGCTGGAACAGTATTTATACTTCGGCAGACATGTTGATGTGATGGTTGGGTGTTGTAGAACGAGGGTAGACTCTGATTGGCGTTAACTTGGCAATGCCCAGTGTTGCAACTTTGACTACACATCAAATGTGCTTATCTTTACCTCCAAGTGGTAACCATCGGATACTGGTCTCATCCAACCGGATTTGACTTGCTAAACGATAAGTGCGAGTGTTGATAACACGACGAAAAACAGCAACACTATAAACACCCTGGTGAGAATGGCACGGATGAATACCCGGCCTGCTGTCCCAGGCGAACCTAGATGAGCTGCTCTGACATATTCGGACAACAGGTTGTCTAGGAATTTCAAGGGTTAGTCAGGCCCCTTGAACAGAGATGGTGGCGGATGAACCGAAAGGCCAACGGCAGCGCTCAATCCCGTAGTGGATACTGATGGCCCCGTGTCCTAGGGGTATCTAATAAATTGGAACTGGCCCTCCAGGTTGGGGGTTGTGCTTTGGGTTAACTACCCACCCACAGAAAAAAAACATGGTTACGAAGCAACCAATAGCCTCGGAAAGGACTGATTTTATTGTTGACGACCCTGCTAAACGAAAAAAGGACAACGACGTTCGTATCTGCACCTGGAATGTGAGAACATTAAACAGGAGAGGTGCAGGCGAACAACTAGCGGAAGCCCTAAACTGCTACAAAGCAGACATTACTGCCATCCAGGAAATACGATGGGATGGGCCGGGCAAAAAGAGGATGAAAAACTGTGACATATACTACGGACCGTGTTATAGTGAGCAGAAACAGCGACTATTCGGATGCGGATTTGTTATAAGTGCCAGACTTAGGCAAGAAGTCTTATGTTTCCAAGACATTAGCGAACGCATAGTAACAATCCGCATCAAGGCCAAATTCGCCAACATAAGCCTTATATGCGCTCACGCTCCGACGGAAGAAAAAGATGATATAGCTAAGGATTGCTTCTACGAGCTCCTCGACAAAACCTATGAGCGACTACCGAAGTACGATGTTAAAATCGTGCTGGGAGATTTTAACGCAAAGGTAGGAAGAGAAGACATCTTTAGAAGTATTGTCGGAAAACATAGCCTACACGACAACACGTCTGGTAACGGACTTAGGCTAATTGATTTCGCTACGGAACGAAATGCCACTATAGCCAGCACACGGTTTCCTCACCTCGATATCCATAAGGGGACATGGCGGTCTCCAGATCAACGAACGGTCAACCAAATTGATCACATTGCGATAGATAAGAGGCACGCATCCAGTATTTTGGATGTCCGAACATTCCGAGGAGCTAACATCGACTCGGATCACTACCTTGTAGCAGCCAAGGTAAGAATGCGGATATCCACCACGCCACAACAATCCAGAAATACTGTGAAAAAATTTAATGTCGGAAGACTGCAATCGCAAGAGACCGCCAAGACCTTCGCACAACGCGTATCCCTTAACCTCTCGATCAACACCATACCACCAGCATCGAATGTCGAAGAGCAATGGCAACGATGCCAACAGGCCATTAGATCAGCCGCAACTGATGTGCTAGGTTTCTCACGCCCACCAGCAAGAAACCCCTGGTTTGATGAGGAATGCCGACAGATGCTCGCAGCCAAGAACGAGGCCTACAAGGCTAAGCTGCAGGTGAAGACGAGAGCTGCCATTGAGCTCTATAGGCAAAGAAGAAGGGAAGAACATCGACTTTTCAGCAAGAAGAAAAAAGAGCAAGAAAAGCGCGCGATCGAGGATATAGAGAGGTGCCACTCCAGGAACGATGTTCGCAAGTTTTACCAAAGTGTAAAACGTCAAAGCCAAGGATACAAGGCTCGAACAGAATCCTGTCGAGATGAACAAGGAAATATTGTAGTTGAGACACAGTCGATGCTGAGGATATGGAAGAACCACTTCTGCAGACTGTTAAACGGCGATGACGAACAACATTCCGCTGTCAGGCAGAACGAACCATTCAATATTGGCAACGACAGCGAAAACTGCCAGCCACCCGACCTGAGTGAAGTGAGGATAGCAATATCTAAACTCAAGCTTAATAAGGCTGCCGGAAATGACGGCCTTCCCGCTGAGCTCTATAAGGCCGGCGGAGATGACTTGGTAAGTAACATCCACCAACTCATAAGCCAAATCTGGTCGGTTGAAATCATGCCTGAAGAATGGAACCTCAGCATCGTTTGCCCGATCCACAAAAAAGGAGACCCTCTGAACTGCGCCAACTACAGAGGCATAAGTCTCCTCAACATCGCCTACAAGATCCTATCTGCCGTAATATGTGAACGCCTGAAACCGTTTACCAACAACCTGATTGGCCCTTATCAGTGTGGTTTTAGGCCAGGAAAGTCCACAACCGATCAAATTTTCACACTTCGGCAGATCCTGGAAAAAACTCAAGAAGTCCAAATCGATACCCACCACCTATTCATCGATTTCAAAGCCGCATATGACAGCATTTATAGAGACGAACTGTACAGAGCCATGTCTAGTTTTGGTATACCGCCCAAACTCGTCCGTTTGTGTAGGATGACGATAGAGAATTCTCGCTGCTCCATCAGGGTCGGAAACGACCTCACCGACACATTCGATACCAAAAAAGGATTTAGGCAAGGCGATGCGCTGTCATGTGACTTCTTTAATCTGATTCTTGAGAGAATTGTGCAAAACTCCAAAGCCAACACCAGAGGCACAATTTTCCAAAAGTCGGTGCAACTACTAGCATACGCTGACGATATTGACATCATTGGTAGGACTCAACGTGATGTCATAGCCACGTTTGCTAGTATAGAGATGGAAGCGGCGAAAATGGGTTTAGCAGTAAATGAGGGTAAGACTAAGTATATGCTGTCATCACGAAAGGACTTACAACATCGACGAATTGGACAGAACGTCACCATTGACAGATATAACTTTGAGGTAGTACGGGACTTTGTCTACCTCGGCTCCGCTATTAGCTCTGACAACAACATCTCGTCAGAAATTAAACGAAGAATTACTCTTGCCAACCGCTGTTTCTTCGGGCTAAGAAGGCAATTTAGAAGTAAAGCCCTCTACGGCGCTGAAGCATGGACCGTATCAAAAGCGGATGAAGAAATCCTTGGTAGATTCGAGAGGAAAATTCTTCGAAAAATCTTCGGTCCCGTTTGCGTTGACGGGCTATGGAGACGAAGATTCAACCAAGAACTATACGAGCTGTACAGCGACATGCCCCTGGTCAAAAAACTCCGCATTGGACGTTTAAGATGGCTAGGACATGTAGAACGAATGGACACCAATACTCCGGCTCGCAGAGTCTTCGATTCCCAGCCAGACGTCGGACGCAGTAGAGGAAGACCTCGCCTTAAGTGGCGCGCACAAGTGGAAACCGACCTCAACCAACTTGGAGTGCGCAACTGGAGGCAGTTAGCTAAGGACCGGGCTAATTGGAGAGGCATGTTGGTTGAGGCCCAGGTTCATTCCGGACTGTAGCGCCACTTAATGATAGACATGTTGATGTTGCTCTGACGAAAGCTAGGGGGCATTTTCCCTGACAAAACGATTGCCTTATAGCAGTCGTCTTGACAGCAGGGTGAAGGTCCCTTATCAGGCCGATGATTGTCTATGGGTGCCGGATGTCTAAGACGTTGCCTTAGAATACACAGAACACCAGAGTCGAAACAGTTCAAAATATAGGCCTGCACCTCCAGGTTTGGGGTTTGTGCTTCGGGTTAACTACTCAATCACCAAAAAACCTCATTGCTACGAAGTAACCATGCTTTCAAAAAGCAAAACATATAACTTCATGTGTCAAAGACAAAGGGTGCAATGTTTACTGATAACAGGGATCCATGCGAACCAGTCCAACAACAGGTTTAGAAGCAATTCTCAACCTTACATCAATTGTTCTTCATAGAGAAGCTTGGATGTTGTAGAGCGAGGGTAGACTCTGATTGGCTTTGACTTGACAATGCCCAGTGATTGTAACTCTGAGTATCCCTTAACATATCGATTGACACCATCCTACCAGCATCTACTGTCGAAGAACAATGGCAACGATGCCAACAAGCCATTAGATCAGCCGCAACTGATATGCTAGGTTTCTCGCGCCCACCAGTAAGAAACCATTGTTTTAGTGAAGAATGCCGACAGATGCTCGCAGCCAAGAACGAAGCTAAGCTGCAGGTGAAGACGAAAGCTACCATTGAGCTCTATAGACCAAGAAGAAGGGAAGAACACCGGCTTTTCAGAATAAAATCGCGCGATCGAGAATATAGAGTGTTGCCACTCCAGGAACAATGTTCGCAAGTTTTTTCAAAGTGTAAAACGTCAAAGCCAAGGATACAAGGCTCGAAGAGAATCTTGTCGAGATGAACAAGGAAATATCGCCAAGAACGAAGCTAAGCTGCAGGTGAAGACGAAAGCTACCATTGAGCTCTATAGACCAAGAAGAAGGGAAGAACACCGGCTTTTCAGAATAAAATCGCGCGATCGAGAATATAGAGTGTTGCCACTCCAGGAACAATGTTCGCAAGTTTTTTCAAAGTGTAAAACGTCAAAGCCAAGGATACAAGGCTCGAAGAGAATCTTGTCGAGATGAACAAGGAAATATCGTAGCTGAGACACAGTCGGTGCTGAGGATACGGAAGAACCACTTCTGCATACTGCTAAACGGCGATGACGGACAACTACCCGACCAAATTGAAGTGGAGTTCGCCTTTACGTCGAGCTTTATAAAGTCGGCGGAGATGACTTGGTAAGTAACATCCACCAACTCATTAGTCAAATCCGGTCGGATGAAAGTATGCCTGATGAGTGCAACCTCAGCATCGATTGCCTGATCCACAAAAAAGGAGACGCTCTGAACTGCGCCAACTATAGAGCCATAAGTCTCCTCAACATCGCCTACAAGCTCCTATCTGGCGTAATATGTGAACGCCTAAAACCGTTTACCAACAACCTGATCGGCCCTTATCAGTTTGGTTTTAGGCCAGGAAAGTGCACAACCAATAAAATTTTCACACTTCGGCAGATCCTGGGAAAACCCCGAGAAGTCCAAATCGATACCCACCACACATTCATCGATTTCAAAGCCGCATACGACAGCATTTATAGAAAACTATACAGAGACATGTCTAATTTTGGTATACCGCCCAAACTCGTCCGTCTGTGTAGGATGATGATGGAGAATTTTCGCTGCTCTATCAGGGTCGGAAACGACCTCACCGACACATTCGATACCAGAAAAGGATTTAGGCAGGGCTGTGCGCTGTCATGTGACTTCGTTAACATCATTCTTGAGAGGATTTTGCAAAACTCCAGAGCTAACACCAGGGCCAACACCAGAGAAATAATCTTCCAAAAATCGGTACAACTATTAGCATACTCCAACGATATTGATATTATCGGTTGGACTCAACGTGATGTCATAGCCTAGTTTTCCAGTATGGAGAAGGAAGCGGCAAAAATGGATTTAGCAGTAAATTTCAACTAGAAAGGAGACACAACATCGACAAATTGGACAGAACGTCACCATTGACAGATTAAACTTTGAGGTAGTACGGGACTTTGTCTTCCTCGGCTCCGCTATGAACTCTGACAACAACATCTCGTTAATAAGGCAATTTAGTAGTAAAGCCCTCACTCAAACTACTAAGGAGATCCTAAATAAGACCCTGATAAGCGCTGAAGCATGGACCGTATAAAAAATGGATGAAGAAATCCTTGGTCGATTCGAGAGGAAAATTCTTTGAAAAATCTTCGGTTCCGTTTTTCCGTCATTCCTATATATTTTGCCTCGTTTGGCGTTTGTCCTGGCGATTTGCCACTCGCATACTTTGTTAAGAGCCCGTTGGAGTTTTTTCGTTGATGATTCGACTGACTCATCCATTACGAGGATAGCCGTATCCTCTGCGCAAGTTACCACGATGATCCCTACATCTTGTGGTATATCTCTTATATAGAGCAGGAATATGATTGGACCGCGAACGCTTCCTTGCGGAACACCGACGTGGATTTCTGAGAATTTCGAGTATTTAGTCTCATGTTCAACAGGAAAGAGTCTGTTTTCAAGGTAGGATTCCAGAATTTTGTATAATTTTATCTGTAGGTCGGCCTTAGCTTATACCTTAGACTGGAATACCTTGTTGAAAGCTTTGGATATGTCAAGGAAAGCGCCAGAGCAAATCTTTTTCCATTCTTGACCTATTCCGGTTTCATTCGCTACAGGATACACCTGATCGATTGTGGAATCTTTAACCCGGAAGCCTAATTGATGATTTGGGATCAATCGTCTTTCTCAGATATCTACTGGTTGTAATATTTTTAGTGAAAGTTTATCGAAAACCTTAGATATAATCGGCAGAGGCGAAATGGTTTGATATGATTTCTAGTCGTTTGCACTTTCCCCGGTCTCGGAACCATAATGACTTCGGCGACTTTCCATGGCCTTGAAACATATAAAGGTCTCGGAGAAGCATTTATAATGTAGAGTAACTTAACCAACGCTTTTTTCGGTAGTTCCTTCAGAATTTCGCCAGTAATTAGATCATATCCTGGAGCTTTGTTATTTTTCAACTTTCTTATTGTCATTCAAAGATCGGACGGTGATACAGCTTTTACTTTGTAGTTGTCGGGTGTCATATTAGCATTCAGTTCTTCGTTTAAAGGTTGTCCATCGAACGGCTGAAAAGTTTCTTCTAGATGCTCGGCAAATGAATCCGCTTTCTCAATGTCTCCATTTTCCCATTCGCCGTTAGCTTTTCTTTTTCCTTATGGACTTCAAGGCTTTTATAGTGAGTAGTTTGAACTTTTATCAGCAGTCAAGGCCTCGAGGTATATAGAAGACTCGCGATTTCTTAAATCCTGTAGCTATTTCTTGAGTTTGTTGCAAAAATGGTTTATCTCTTGTGCGCGCTCTCTCTCTCTCGTATTACAAGCTGATATTTGACTTTATTGTTGCGGGTTGCAGTCTTCCGAAAGGGAGAGTTTCTCAACGCTGCGCTCTGAGTGCCTTCTTGACTTATGGAATGTACATAACTAACAAACGGTGTCACCAGTTGCTCAACCTGTTTCAACAATCGTATTTTCGACTTCTTCGAACTAGTTCTACACACAAATTGGCGAGATTTGTCATGCGCAATATCTGCCATCTTGTCTAATGTTTCCCACTGATTGCTTCTGAATTACTGACAGAAGTGTGCGGTTAGTCCGGTTTCAGACTAGAGAATATATGACAAGGCAATAACATTTCGCTGTCATCCCATGCATACCTAATAAGCCGGAGTTGGCTTATCTGTGTGTCTATCATATAAATGATTCTCACAATCCTTTCTGTAGTTTTGGACGTCATCTAGTGATGATTAAGTAAATCTGGAATACTTGAGATATGACATGCTAATTACTTAGTCTTTCATCCTAGTTAGCTGAGAATTAGCATAAAATTCTAATAAAATATCAATCAAGTCTGATTTGCCTCTAATTAATGGATTAAGTCTAAATATTTTCCGAAAAGGAATATTCACATAAATTAAGATCAACAATATCTAATTTGCCAACAACTGGCATTTGAAGCACGAGCAAGGTAGGCACAAAAGATTTGCAAAATATAATCTAAGCGCAAACAAATATAGATAGGGGAAGTTGGGGTTGCTGGTTTGGGCAATGAATAACTTGATTTTTTTTATGTTGCCAAAAACAAAGTTCAAAAGTTGTTGCTTTATTTTACAGATTTTCGAAGGAGGTATGGATAAGTATTTCATGTAAATGACAGCTTCGACTAGCTCATTTTGTGAGCCAATTTTTGTAGATTATTTATTCTATAGGCGGAACTTTTATCACTAAAAGTTTTACGAATATTGTGCTTGGGTGGGGAATCATTGTCTGATTGCTTGGATAACATTGATATCAAATAGTGTTCCACCAAATAAGTCGATGAAAGAAAAACACCAATACGATAATTAAAACTTGAATATGAATCCTTAAAACCCCAGCCTCTCCTACAGGTTTCATGTGCAAATTTATTTAATTATATTTCTTCGCTTGACACACGACTGAATATTTTAACATATTAAATTTTTTAAATGTGTAAATCATATTTTTTTATAATAGTCCTTTCGTAAGCAAGCAAATGGACGAATAGAGATTTGGTTTGTATTTCATGTTCCGTTGAAGTACTTTTGTGTGAAGGATTACATGAGAACACAAGCGTTCTCACTCTAGCCTCTCACTATCAACTCCTACTCTCACCTCCACGTTGGTGTCGGTGGGTGCCTAGTACCTCGACTGGAGATGAGGCAATAAAACCCTTGGAAGTTCGTTGTTGGTAGCAAACGAGAGAGGGGGAGTGTCCTCTCACTAAAGCACTCACTCTCAGGCGGCAGCGGAGGAATTCCCTAGATGGAGTCAACGGTGGTGCCTACAGCTCCAGTTTGATCGAACTGGCAGTGTAATCCCTATATGAGCTGCTTCGACATATTTGAACACCAGGTCTATAGGAATTTCCAATACTGAGCCAGGGTGTTGGAAAAGAGTTTGTGGCGGAGGAGCCCTCAATGGGTCAACGGCAGCGCTCATACCCCAAAATGGGCTACTGACATCGGTATTTTTTCCGGCCCGCTGTCCTAGGGTCAAAACAAGGGCCTGGCCTCCTGGCTTTTTTCCATCCACGGAAAAAAGCTTATGTTACGAAGCAACCAATAGCCTCGGAAAAAACTGATATTATTGTTGACGACCATGCTCAACAAAAAAAGGACAACGACGTTCGTATCTGCACCTGGAATGTGAGAACATTAAACAGGAGAGGTGCAGGCGAACAACTAGCGGAAGACCTTAACTGCTACAAAGAAGATATTACTGCCATCCAGGAAATACGATGGGATGGGCCGGGCAAAAATAGCTTGAAAAACTGTGACATCTGCTATGGACCGTGTTATAGTGAGCAGAAACAGCGACTATTTGGATGCGGATTTGTTATATGTGCCAGACTTAGGCAAGAAGTCTTATGTTTCCAAGACATCAGCGAACGCATTGTAACAATCCGCATCAAGGCCAAATTCGCCAACTTAAGCCTTATATGCGCTCACTGGATATGACTCCATATCAAATGCTTTGACTCATAGAAGAATAGATCACCCCACCATCAAATGGATCAAAGCGATGCTTGGAAGTCGGAATATACTGCTTCATCAGCACTGACCTCAGCATCAGTAACAGCCGTTAAAGGCTGCACTCAGGGAGGAAAACTCTCACCCCTACTATGGTCTCTGGTTATCGATAACATACTTCAAGACCTAAGTAATGCAGGTTTCAATATAATTGGATACGCCGATGACCTAGTCATCATAATAAGGGGCAAAGAACCAAACGAGGTTACACCACGTTTGCAAAACGCCCTTAAGATAGTCATAGACTGTTGTAATAAAGAAAGTCTTTCTATAAACCCCAGCAAGGCTATCATCGTCCCTTTTACAAAAAGGAGAAAATCAAGTCTTACCCAAATTTCAATTAATGGTACATACATTGAGTATTCCAACGAAGTAAAATATCTTGGAGTGATCCTCGATAAAAAAAACTAAGCTGGAACTCCCACACTAACAACAAAATTCAAAAGGCAACCAGCTTTCTGGGCTTGCCGCAGCATGTATGGTAAAACCTGGGGAATCTCTCGAATGACCATACACTGGATCTACACGATCATGGTCAGGCCCATTATAACATACGCTTCAATAGTATGGTGGAACAAAGTTACCCAAAAAAACAAATATAAATAAATTAAACAAGGTACACCTTAAACTAATGGACCTTCTATCCGAACTTCCAGAATTTGACATGATCTGTGCGGTTACAGACCGCTTACCAAAGACACTATGCTTCGACAAAAGATTCTCAATGGAGATCAAAACCAGAGAAGCATGGTGCAGCAACAACCCACCAAACTGCCTAAACGGCCTAAAGTGGTATACGGATGGTTCTAAAATGGACTCAGGGGTAGGAGCTGGCATACATGGACCAAATAAAAACATCTCAATACCTATGGAAAAAAAACCCTAGTGTATTCCAAGCTGAGCTCCATGCCATAAAAGAATGCGCAAACCTCAGGTATTAAAGGCGCAAACATCTATATATTCACGGACAGTCAAGCAGCTATAAAAGCCCTTAGCTCACACATTTTTGACTCCAAATCAGTACTACACTGCTTCAACTCCCTCCAAACACTATGTTCCAGGAACAAAACCAGACTATGGTGGGTCCCCGGACATAAGGGAGTTGAAGGTATCGAAAAAGCTGATGAACTAGCCAGAAAAGGTTCGGACACACCCTTCATTGGACCTGAACCCTTCTGTGCAATCCCCAATTCAGCCATAAATCTGGTCATAAAAAACTGGGAACAAAACAAATGTGTTTCATACTGGGGAAACATCCCAGGCCTAAGACAGGCCAAAAGAGCTATTCAGCCCTTCAAATCAGATGCCAATAAGATACTAAATCTTCGCAGGCACGATATCAAAAACTTAGTAGGCTACCTAACTGGTCATCACGGTCTGCGATATCACCTAAATAAAATGCATCTAGTCGACTCACCGGAGTACAGACTATGTCTAGAAGAAGACGAAACAGCCGAGCATATCATATGTGAATGCCCGGCCCTTTACGGTATGAGAAGAGAATCTTTCTTCAGGGAACTTTTAAGTCCAGAAGAACTGAGAAAATATTCGGCTGAAAGTATTATCAGTTACATTAGGAAAGTAGAAGCTCTACTAACCTAAAAAACATCTGTATATTGCTGCTTAGGCAGGTCAGAATTTAAAAAAAAAATATATATGCGCTCATGCTCCAACGAAGTTGATATAACTAAGGATTGCTTCTACGAGCTCCTCGACAAAACCTATGAGCGACTACCAAAGTACGATGTTAAAATCGTGCTGGGAGATTTCAACACAAAGGTAGGAAGAGAAGACATCTTTAGCAGTACTGTCGGAAAATATAGCCTATACGACAACACGTCTGGTAACGGACTGAGGCTAATTGACTTCGCTACGGAACGAAATGCCACTATAGCCAGCACACGGTTTCCTCACCTCGATATCCACAAGGGGACATGGCGGTCTCCAGATCAACGAACGTTCAACCAAATTGATCACATAACGATATACAAGAGGCACGCATGCAGTATTTGGATGTCCGAACATTCCGAGGGGCTAACATCGACTCGGACCACTACCTTGTTGTAGCCAAGGTTAGGGTGCGGATATCCACCACGCCACAACAAACTAGAAATATTGTGAAAAAATTTAATGTCGAAAGACTGCAATCACCAGAGACCGCCAAGACCTTCGCGCAACGCGTATCACTTAACCTCTCGACTCACAATACACCACCAGCATCTAATGTCGAAGAACAATGGCAACGATGCCACAAAACCATTAGATCAACCGCAACTGATGTGCTAGGTTTCTCGCGGCCACCAGCAAGAAACCCCTGGTTTGATGAGGAATGCCGACAGATGCTCGCAGCCAAGAACGAGGCCTACAAGGCTAAGCTGCAGGTGAAGACGAGAGCTGCCATTGAGCTCTGTAGGCAAAGAAGACGGGAAGAACACCGGCTTTTCAGAAAGAAGAAAAAAGAGCAAGAAAAGCGCGCGATCGTGGATGGAGGTGCCACTCCAGGAACGATGTTCGCAAGTTTTACCAAATTGTAAAACGTCAAAGCCAAGAATACAAGGCTCGAACAGAATCCTGTCGAGATGAACAAGGAAATATCGTAGTTGAGTCACAGTCGATGCTGAGGATATGGAAGAACCACCTCTGCAGACTGTTAAACGGCGATGGCGAACAACATTCCGCTGTCAGGAACCATTCAATATTGGCAACGGCAGCGGAAACTGCCAACCACCCTACCTACCTAATTGAAGTGAGGATAGCAATAATTAAACTCCAGCTTAACAAGGCTGCCGTAAATGACAGCCTTCCCGCCGAGCTTTATAAAGCTGGGGGAGATGACTTGGTAAATAACATCCACCAACTCAAAAGCCAAATCTGGTCGGATGGAAGTATGCCTTGAGAATAGAACCTCAGTATCGTTTGTCCGATCCACAAAAAAGGAGAACCTTTGAACTGCGCCAACTACAGAGGCATAAGTCTGCTCAACATCGCCTACAAGGTCCTATCTGCCGTAATATGTGAACGCCAGAAACCGTATACGAACAACCTTTTCGGGCCTTATAAGTGTGGTTTTAGGCCAGGAAAGTTCACAATCGATCAAATTTTCACACTTCAGCAGATCCTGGAAAAAACCCAAGAAGTTCAAATCGATACCCACCACATATTCATTGATTTCAAAGACGCATACGACAGCATTTATAGAGACGAACTATACAGAGCCATGTCTAGTTACCGCCCATACTCGTCCGTTTGTGTAGGATGACGATGGAGAATTCTCGCTGCACCATCAGGGTCGGAAATGACCTCACCGACACATTCGATACCAAAAAAGGATTTAGGCAAGGCGACGCGCTGTCATGTGACTTTTTCAATTTGATTCTCGAGAGGATTGTGCAAAAATTCCGAGCCCACACCAGAGACACAATTTTCCAAAAATCGGTGCAACTACTAGCATACGCCGATGATTTTGACATCATTGGTAGGACTCAACGTGATGTCATAACCACGTTTGCTAGTATAGAGAAGGAAGCGGCAAAAATTGGTTTATGCTGTCAACACGAATGGACACACAACATCGGAGAATTGGACAGAATGTCACCATTGGCAGATATAACTTTGAGGTAGTACGGGACTTTGTCTACCTCGGCTCCGCTATTAATTCTGACAACACCATCTCGTCAGAAATTAAACGAAGAATTACTCTTGCCAACCGCTGTTCCTTTGGGCTTAGAAGGCAATTCAGTAGTAAAGCCCTCACTCGAACGACAAGGCAGATCCTATATAAGACCCAGATCATCCCAGTCCTGCTCTACGGCGCTGAAGCATGGACCGTATCAAAAGCGGATGAAGAAATCCTTGGTCGATTCGAGAGAAAAAATCTTCGGAAAATCTTCGGTCCCGTTTGCGTTAACGGGCTATGGAGACGAAGATACATGCCCCTAGTCATAAAAAACACTGCATTGGACGTTTAAGATGGCGAGGATATGTACACAGATGGACACTAATTCTCCGGCTATAGCAGAGTCTTCGATTCCCAGCCAGACGTCGGACGCAGTAGAGGAAGACCTCACCTTAAGTGGCGTGCACTAGTAGAAACTGACCTCAACCAACTTGCAGTGCGCAACTAAGGTAGTTAGCCAAGGATCAGGGTAATTGGAGAGGCATGTTGGTTGAGGCCCAGGTTCATTCTGGACTGTAGCGCCACTTAAGTAAGTAAGATGGCATTGGTGGTTTTTTTTTTGCCAAAAAATGCACATAATGGTATAAACGATTTCGTTAATGTAAATACAAATTTGTTTGCACTGTAACATGTATGTTCTGAATATTACTGGATACTCATATCGTCAAAACAGTTATTACATTTTGCTGCAAGCTTTTTTTTGTAAATGTTGACATATTCTCGAAAACGGCTCTAAAAATGTTGATACGAGTTTAATGCCTCAGATGTTGTAGACGTGTGTAAGAATGATACATACTCAGTTTTTTTTTCTTAAAAATGTATATAACGGTAATTCACAAATTTAATAATTTCTCGAAAACAGAACATATAGTTTTAACCAAATTTTGTGAATTGTTTACTGTGGTCCTAAGAAACATATCTGCATATAAAATATTTTTTTGTCAAAAGGTCGAAAATGGCTTTTTCTCAAAAATTAATGAATGGATTTAGTTTTAACTTTGTTTTCGGGTATATTTTGAGTTTCTTAAAGTTTCTATTTAATAGTTCTTTTCTATATAAGATATATCTCACGAAGGAACGGCCCGATTTGTGCAGAAAAGTATTGCTTGTAACAATCTGATTATATTAACAAAATTATAAAATAACTTCTGGTTATGGTCAACCTTTATAAAAATTATTTTTCTCAATAACTCCTACAAAAATTTCTATTAAATTTCATAGCTAAGTTAGTGTAAATGAATTAAGTAAAAATGAATTAAATAAATTAGTTAAATTCGCTCCTAAAAATTATAAGAAAGGAAATTAGGTACATACCCGTTTATAAAACAACTAAAGCGTCGGAACTTTTATAATATCACACTTACAGTGTTTCACTTCAAATTTTAAAAATGTTTAAACAGCAAATAGGTTTTTAAGCGAAAGTATATTTGAAAACTCCATATAGAACACAATACCCGCTTCTTCATTCCTGTGGAAGTTTGTCCGAGTCATATCTGACATTTTATTTAACTAGCTGTCATCGATTTCACACATTCAAATAATCTTTTCATAGAAACAGAACCGATTTGTTTTTATTTCTAACAAAATGGCATCCAACTCACATTATGAGATGACATTACTATTGCTCTAGCTTGCATTTTTAATATTCCAGTCTGACGCCAAAACTGTTCCTATTAAGTGTTTATTAACTAAGTTACCCGCTAACACCTTAATTCACAATCAAAGTACACCACACTCACTAGCAGGACACTTATTCAATTACACCAACATGACAACCCATTTATTTCCATTTGACTTTCCGGAGTACCTACACCCTTTGTCAACGACTCTTCCAGAGGGGTTGCCAATTCTGTTCCCAATGTCTAACCACTCATCTAACAATAATAAATTTATTTTTAATAATGTTATCACCAACAAAACATCCATCCAGACTCACTTCTGTGTGGCGCTCATACACGTATACAGAACAGGGTCCAGGAGGTAATGTTGCGTAACACCAAAACAAATCCAACGACCGGTTCAACCATATCAACCCTTATTACCTTGAACAATGGATCGTCTTTGGCAGGGATTGGGATTTAGCATGGCATCCTGCTGAGCTTGTCACCACTTCACAATAACAGATAATAATTTATCTGTGAGCGTAATTACTGTAACATATGTGGCAGGACTGGTCATGGTCTATGCGCCTGCCAACATCAATCCAACCATGAAGCCGCAAAATGTATCCCAATTCGAATGATGGTCTCTTTTGTTCACCTCGCATTGACAACTACACAACTGTCAACATAAACTTCACATCATAATTATATCATAAACAAGCGCACACTAAATTTGGCGCCATCACTTCATTAATGGAGACTTCAGTTTGACAGTTCTCAAGGTTCGATGATTTAAATAAATATTTCGGCGGCCCAACTTAATTGTTTTTTATCACTTTTTATGGAAATATTGTTCCCAAATCTGGCAAACAAAAGAAAACTGTCCACCACAAAACGAGATAACTAATTAAATGCCCATTAATGATAAGCGACTACAATGTGGAGCTTGTGAACGTGCCCGGAAAACGATTGACAGTTGTCGGGAGGGTTTTCTATTTTATTTATTGATCTGACGTTTGAAGATTCATTTATCGGAACCGCATGGTGGTCGGTTTAGTGATCCATCAATACTTGGAGCACTCGAATTTCACGGTTTAATGGTGATTTTTGAAAAGTAAACATAATAACCACGAAAATGAGAAACAAAACAAATCCAAACAAAAGTGACATTAAGTGTGACAAGTGTTTACGAAAACTATGAAATTATAGGTTAGGACTGGAGACAATGATCCAATAAAGATCCGATACCAGTTTTCGAGTGGTGTGTATGTTGCATGAATTGTTCTTGAAATATTTGTTTTTAATTGTGGACGGGTAATAAAGAGTTTAATCAGGGGAACAAAGGTGCGTAACGCGATACTGAAGGGTGTTTCGTTGGAGTCCTTTAATTTGTGGATGAACCTTTATTTTGGAAACGAATTGTCATTTGATGGAGTAGTGTTAGAATAAAAAAAAAATACAAAAACAACAACTATGTAATGGCGTGTCAAAATCAGGGTTGTTAAAAATTTGAATAAACGTGTTTTCGAAAATATTGTGGAGACAATAATGCGATTAATTTTGATGTGGATTGGGTAGAGAAGATTTTTGGTCAGCACGGGGCTTCAAAAATTCATATGATACGGCATGTCAACATTTATTGATTGTTTAATAACTAATCTGTCTCAAATAAATAAATTCAAATGTCAAATGAGGCGCCAAATGAATAAGTAGTGATTCATGGTTCAGCAACATGAACCCGATCCACAAGAAAGAGAACCCTCAACTGTGCCGACTATAGTGTCCATCTCATTATTGGTTTAAGGCCAAGGAAGTCACACTTTGACAAATCATGACATTTAATCTAAAACGAAAATTATAGGAGGAGGGCGTTTCGTTTCTGCATTTAAAAGTTTGTCAAATCGAACAAATCTTTTGAACTATTTTCTGATGTCATTCAGCGCAGTTATTACAACAACTTTGGCGAGGTCTTCCTCTACTGCGTCCGACGTCTGGCTGGGAATCGAAGACTCTGCGAGCCGAAGTATTGGTGTCAATTCGTTCTACATGTCCTAGCCATCTTAAACGTCCAATTAGGAGTTTTTTGACCACGGGTATGTCGCTGTACAACTCGTATAGCTCGTGGTTGAATCTTCGTCTCCATAGCCCGTCAACGCAAACAAGACCGAACATTTTACGAAGAATTTTCCTCTCGAATAGACGCATGATTTCCTCATCCGCTTTTGATACGGTCCAGTCTATGCTTCAGCGCCGTAGAGCAGGACTGGGATAATCAGGGTCTTGTATAGGATCTCATTAGTAGTGCGTGTGAGGGCTTACTACTAAATTGCCTTCCTAGCCCGGAGAAACAGCGGTTGGCAAGAGTAATTCTTCGTTTGATTTTTGTCGAGATGTTGTTGTCAGAGTTAATAGCGGAGCCGAGGTAGACAAAGTCCCGTACTACCTCAAAGTTATATCTGTCAATGGTGACGTTCTGTCCAATTCGTCGATGTTGTGTGTCCTTTCGTGTTGACAGCATATACTTAGTCTTACCCTCATTTACTGCTAAATCCATTTTTGCCGCTTCCTTCTCTATACTAGCATACGTGGCTATGACATCACGTTGAGTCCTACCAATGATGTCAATATCGTCAGCGTATGCTAATAGTTGCACCGACTTTTGGAAAATTGTGCCTCTGGTGTTGGCTTTTTAGTTTTGCACAATCCTCTCAAGAATCAGATTAAAGAAGTCACATGACAGCGCATCGCCTTGCCTAAATCCTTTTTTGGTATCGAATGTGTCGGTGAGGTCGTTTCCGACCCTGATGGAGCAGCGAGAATTCTCTATCGTCATTCTACACAAACGGACGAGTTTGGGCGGTATACCAAAACTAGACATGGCTCTGCATAGTTCGTCTCTATAAATGCTGTCGTATGCGGCTTTGAAATCGTTAAATAGAAGGACTTCTTGGGTTTTTCCAGGATCTGCCGAAGTGTGAAAATTTGATCGACTGTGGACTGTGGACTTTTGATTTTATCATTTGCACGTGTTGTTGAACACTATGCCCGTCCATGGTCATTTGGCAAAACAGACTGAATAAATGACATCCAATTTGACAGATTTATCTTCAACAATATGGCCGCTATCAATTGTCGAAGTTCAAAAGTGTCTGTTGAAAGACCCTTTACATACACTGGTAGGGTCTAATGTCGACTCTAACCATTTCTTCGTCGAATCCAAATTCAGAGCTCGACTGTTCAACGTGAAGAAGCTGTGATTGGTGGTGAAAGGGGGATTTATCTTTGGTCAAAGTCTATGAAGAATAACTGAACGAAGACTCCACAGCATCCAGTATCGCCAGTATCGCCTGTAACGCAGCATTGACGGTTAAGAAAAGATTTTATCGTTCAATGAAGAGGTTGCCATCCCTATATGAGCTGCTTCGACATATTTGAACACCAGGTCAATGGGAATTTCCAATACTGAGCCAGGGTGTTGGAAAAGAGTTTGTGGCGGAGGAGACCTCAATGGGTCAACGGCAGCGCTCATATCCCAAAATGGGCTACTGACATCGGTATTTTTCCGGCCCGCTGCCCTAGGGTCAAAACAAGGGCCTGGCCCTCCAGGTTGGGGGTTGTGCTTGGGTTAACTACCCATCCATATAAAAAAGCCTATGTTACGAAGCAACCAATAGCCACGGAAAGGACTGATTTAATTGTTGACGACCCTGCTAAACGAAAAAAGGAAAACGACGTTCGTATCTGCACCTGGAATGTGAGAACATTAAATAGAGAGGTGCAGGCGAACAACTAGCGGAAGCTCTAAACTGCTAGAAAGCAGACATTACTGCCATCCAGGAAATACGATGGGATGGGCCGGGCAAAAAGAGGATGAAAAACTGTGACATCTACTATGGACCGTGTTATAGTGGCAGAAACAGCGACTGTTTGGATAGGGATTTGTTATAGGTTCCAGACTTAGGCATGAAGTCTTATGTTTTCAAGACATTAGCGAACGCATTGCAACAATCCGCATCAAGGCCAAATTCGCCGACATAAGCCTTATATGCGCTCATGCTCCGACGGAGGAAAAGGATGATATGACTAAGGATTGCTTCTACGAGCTCCTCGACAAAAACTATGAGCGACTACCAAAGTTCGTTGTTAAAATCGTGCTGTGGGAGATTTTAACGCAAAGGTAGGAAGAGAAGACATCTTTAGCAGTACTGTCGGAAAATATAGCTTACACGACAAAACGTCTTGTAACGGACTGAGGCTAATTGACTTCGCTACGGGACGAAATGCGACTATAGCCAGCACACGGTTTCCTCACCTCGATATCCATAAGGGGACATGGCGGTCTCCAGATCAACATACGGTCAACCAAATTGATCCCATTGCGATGGACAAGAGGCACGCATCCGGTATTTTGGATGTCCGAACATTCCCAGGGGCTAACATCGACTCGGACCACTACCTTGTTGTAGCCAAGGAAAGGGTGCGGATATCTACCACGCCATACAACAAACCAGAAATACTGTGAAAAAATTAATGTCGAAAGACTGCAATCGCCAGAGACCGCCAAGATCTTCGCGCAAGGCGTATCCCTTAACCTCTCGACTCACAACACACCACCAGCATCTAATGTGAGAGAACAATGGCAACGATGCCAACAAGCCATTAGATCTGCCGCAACTGATGTGCTAGGTTTCTCGCGCCCACCAGCAAGAAATCCCTGGTTTGATGAGGAATGCCGACAGATGCTCGCAGCTAAGAACGAGGCCTACAAGGCTAAGCTGCAGGTGAAGACGAGAGCTTCCATTGAGCTCTATAGGAAAAGAAGAAGGGAAGAACATCGGCTTTTCAAAATGAAGAAGAAAGAACAAGAAAAACGCGCGATCGAGGATATAGAGAGGTGCCTCTCCAGGAACGATATTCGCAAGTTTTACCTAAGTGTAAAATGTCAAAGGCAAGTATACAAAGACTCCAACAGAATCCTGTCGAGATGAACAAGGAAATATCGTAGTTGAGACATAGTCGATGCTGAGGATATGGATGAACCACTTCTGCAGACTGTTAAACGGCGATGACGAACAACATTCCACTATCAGGCAGAACGAACCATTTAATATTGGCAACGACAGCAAAAACTGCCAACCGCCCAACCTGTGTGAAGTGAGTAAATGACGGCCTTCCCGCTGAGCTTTAGAAAGCTGGCGGAGATAATTTGGTAAGTAACATCCACCAACTCATAAGCCAAATCTGGTCGGTTGAAAGCATGCCTTATGAATGGAACCTCAGCATCGTTTGCCCGACCCAAAAAAAAAGGAGACCCTCTGAACTGCGCCAACTACAGAGGCATAAGGCTACTCAACATCGCTTACAAGATCCTATCTGCCGTAATATGTGAACGCTTGAAACCGTTTACCAACAACCTGATCGGCCCTTATCAGTGTGGTTTTAGGCCAGGAAAGTCCACAATCGATCACATTTTCACACTTCGACAGATCCTGGAAAAAACCCAAGAAGTCCAAATCGACCACCTATTCATCGATTTCAAAGCCGCATACGACAGCATTTATAGAGACGAACTATACAGAGCCATGTCTAGTTTTGGTATACAGCCCAAACTCGTCCGTTTGTGTAGGATGACGCTGCACCATCAGGATCGGAAAAGACCTCACCGACACATTCGATACCAAAAAAGGATTTAGGCAAGGCGATGGGCTGTCATGTGATTTCTTCAATTTGATTCTTGAGAGGATTGTGCAAAACTCCCGAGCCAACACCAGAGGCACAATTTTCCAAAAGTCGGTGCAACTACTAGCATACGCCGACGATATTGAACATCATTGGTAAGACTCAACGTGATGTCATAGCCACGTTTGCTAGTATAGAGAAGGAAGCGGCAAAAATGGGTTTAGCTGTAGGTGAAGGTAAGACTAAGTATATGCTGTCAACACGAAAGGACACACAGCATCGAAGAATTGGACAAAACGTCACAATTGACAGATATAACTTAGTGCGGGACTTTGTCTACCTTCGGCTCCGCTATCAACTCTGACTACAACATCTCGTTGGAAATCAAACGAAGGATTACTCTTGCCAATCGCTGTTTCTTCGGGCTAAGAAGGCAATTTAGTAGTAAAACCCTCACTCGAACTACTAAGGAGATCCTATCTTAGATCCTGATTATCCCAGTCCTGCTCTACGGCGCTGAAGCATGGACCGTATCAAAAGCGGATGAAGAAATCCTTGGTCGATTCGAGAGGAAAATTCTTTAAAAAATCTTCGGTCCCGTTTGCGTTGACGGTACAGCGACATACCCGTGGTCAAAAAACTCCTAATTGGACGTAGAAAGAATGGAAACTAATACTTCGGCTAGCAGAGTCTTCGATTCCCAGCCAGACGTCGGACGCAGTAGAAGGAAGACCTCGCGTTAAGTGGCGCGCACAAGTAGAAACCGACCTCAACCAACTTGGAGTGGTTAGCTAAGGGCCGGGCTAATTGGAGAGGAGTGTTGGTTGAGGCCCAGGTTCATCCCGGACTGTAGCGCCTCTTAAGTAACTAAGTAGGTACATCCAACTGGAGGCAGTTAGCTAAGGACCGGGCTGATTGGGGAGGCATGTTGGTTGAGGCCCAGGTTCATCACGGGCAGTAACTAAGTAGGTACATCCAACTGGAGTCAGTTAGTTACGGACCGGGCTATTTGGAGCGGCTAGTTGGTTGAGAGCCAGATTCATTCCGGACTGTAGCGCCACTTAAGTAAGTAAGTAATAGGTTGCCAACCACTTCCAAAAATATGATCGTATTAAGGTTCTGCAACGTAAAACCGGCCTATCGCTAAAAAGGTTTAGAACAGAACAGAAAAGAATAAAACTTTCAGCCATCGAAGATTCCTGTGACAAGGATATTTGAAAAAAAAAACAACTGGCAGCTGGCTTCAAAGTAGGAAAGTGTGATTTACAAAGTAGCCACGGCAATCTACTCATGAATGCATAATTTCCGGACAAATAAGGGTAACGAACCTGCTCCCTCCAGACAACCATTTCTTGAATTTGTCTAACTGTGAAAATTAAGTCTACTTCAAGAGGACACATTTAGGTAAATATAACCAAAAATGAATGCTCATGTAAAATATTGCCAAGCAAATGAGTTGGTTTGCCCTGATTTCTTACTTTTACGGAAGGGTCATCTAATCCTTAAAAAAATGATTTTATGTTACAGTGACATGCTGCGCATACTTTTTGATTTTGATGGAACTACTGACACACCATGACTATCCTTTGAAGCATCCAAAATCTCATACCGTTCCTGATACCACATTTTGCCATTCTCTTGTGCATATCCTTGGCTAATATCCTGGATCCATACATATACTTAAAAACTACCATTAATATATTTTTAAATATGTCTCACTTACTTAAGGCCCCGTCCAATTACTCATCGATAACATCGATTGATACACAATAAATTGCCGAACATAATCCTGCCACAAAAAGCCATAATTATCCTTCGATCCATTGTTCTTGCACACATTACGCAATGTGCTGCAGCTGTGATTATCCTTTTCGGATTTTTTTTACTTCAAACCCCCAAATTTCGGTAGGACGACTTGCAAACTGATATTTAAAGATGAAAAATATCCTGCGTGCGCCTGCATCATCGTCGCACGTCAGAGAGGATACAAGAACGCGCCATTCCGAAAGGCAAAGGCTACCTAATCGTTGATTTATCAGCTCCTTACAAATGCAGCGAACAAATTGCATTTCCGTTTAAGTAATTCGCCGTCATCGTCGTCGTCGTTGATCGTTGCCTGCTGCTGACTGCCCACTTTTGGAAGCAATATCTTCGGGTGCTTCCATGGACGACTGGCCGTTGGACAGAGTTCGACGAATGGAGTGTGGATCATGTGAGGATCATAATCAATGCAATCGAGATGTCTAATTAAAACACGAGTCTGGCGTGCGATTTGATTTGGCTTTATGGCTTGCGGACGACCGATGATGGTGTGCTTCTGCTTCGGGAGGTGCAACCCACAGACAGTTTGTGTGTGCGATTCTTCAACGCGGACAACCATGGTGCAATTAGGCATCAATACCGCCTTAGGGCGCCACAAAGACGTGGTGCATGCTTATTGTTTGTTGATGTAACTTTATTTGAAGCCAGCGTGTGGGTTTGTGGGTACTCACGGCGGTTATTAACCACTAATTGGGGATCAAAGTGCGGAGTGGCCAATTTTTGGACGTGTGTTAAGAAATTGATGGATCTTTTGATTTTGCGTAAATAATTTGTAAAATCGGACAAGTGGGTAGAATTAATCTTATTAGGGATGCAATCAGTACGGGAATTTATTATGTGTTGGATGGAATTGTAAAAGAGGATAGACTTACGGATACAAGTGGGTATGATGCCTTTTTAGGTGTATTATGAAGGTTGACCCATTTGTTTAGATGCTTCTAGGAATGCTTCTCAAGGAAAGCAGGCATTTTTTAAGAAAGGATGTGAATTCGATTAAGATTTCAACCGATTATCCCTTTAGGGTGACTTGGACCAAAGTATTTATTCAACTATCCAGACATCTTCTGGTGGATTTTAGTAAACTGGAAATGAACCACTCATTGGGTTACTTAAGTGGGGTAAAAGTCCGGAATGAAGCTCAGCCTCAAACTAGCCACTGGATAGTCGAATAAATGAGTTTTAGTGCGCCACTTAGACGAGCTCAGTTCGGATTCCGAATAAAACCTGCGGTACCACCATCGTGCAAGAAGTGTGCACGCACACATGAATGGTTATGAGGAAACGCCAGACCCTGGGTACTAACGAGTCTGTTGCGCCAAAAAATTGGTATTTTTGTACAGCAGTCCGGAATAAACCTGGGCATCAACCAACGTACATCTTCAATTATTCGAGTCCCATGCTAACCGCCTCCAGTTTTGTACTTAAAGTAGGTTAACCTCAGTTTCTACTAGAGCACGCCACATGAGGCGAAATCTTCATCTTCTTCTTTCGACGCGATGTTGTGCTGGGAATCAAAGACTCTGCGAGCCAGAATATTGGTTCCATTTCGATGCATAGCACGTAAAAACAAACATAACCGAAAATTGTCCGCTGAATTATTCGCTCAAAGCGACCAAGGATTTCTTCATCCACTTTTGGTACGGAGCACGCTTCGGCGTCATAGACTTGGTAATTCGAGTGAAGGCTTTATTACAAAATTGCCTTAGTAGCCCGAAGAAACTCTGGTTGACAACGAGATCAACTACAACATTTCCCGACAGGATTCTGTTCTGGTCTTGCATCCCTAGCTTTGACGTTTTACACTTTTACTTACGAACATCACTCCTAGGGTATAGCACCTCTCTGTACCTTTGATAACGCGCTTTTCTGCTCTATCTTCTAATTTCTAAAAAGCGGGTATTCTATACCTTCTTTGACCATAAAGCTCAATGGCGACTCTTGTCTTCAACTGAATCATTGCCATGAAAGACCCGTTTTGACTGCGAGCACCTGAAGACATTGTTTGTCAAACCAGAGGATTCTTGCTCGTGGGCGGGAAAAATCTATCACAACAGCTACGGCCGGTATTGTGGGTTCTTGACATCGTCGCCATTGTTCTTCGACAGTAGATGCTGGTTGTACGGTGTTAATCGAGAGGTTTAGGCATACAGTTCTGCAAAAGACCTGGCGGTCTCTTGCAATTGCAGTCTTTCGACACTAAATTTCTGGCGGATATCCGCATTCTTACCTTCGCTGCAACAGGGTAGTGGTTCGAGTCGAAGTTAGCCTTCCAAAATGCTGAAAGCGTGCCTCTTTTCTATCACGATGTGATCAATTTGATTGACCGTTTGTTGATCAGGAGACCGCCATGTTCCCTTATAAATGTCTAAGAGAGGAGACCGTGTGCTGACTACAGGGGCTTTTCGTTCGTCAGCGAAGTCAATTGGCAGTCCGTTGGCAGACATGTGGTCATGTAGCCTGTGTTTTCCGCTAATTCTGCTACAGATGTCTTTTTTGCTTACCTTTGCGTAACGATTTTAACGATTTTTCTCAGAACGATTTTAACACCGTACGTCGGTAGTTGTTCATAAGTTTCGTTAAGGAGCTGCTTTTACGATCTCCTTGAAAAAAATTATGAGCTTTCGCTGCATCATCGTTTTCTTCAGTCGGAACGTGAGCACATATATGGCTTAAGTTGGCGAATTCGGCCTTGTTGCGGATTATAATATTGCGTTCGCTAATGTCTTGAAAGCATAAGCCTCCTTGCCTAAGTCTGTCATTTATAACAAACCCACATCCGAATTGTCACTGTTTCTGCTCACTATAACACGGTCCGTAGTAGATGTCACAGTTTTTCATCCTCACTTTGCCCAGCTCATCCTATCGTATTTATTTCATGAATGGCAGTAATATCTGCGTTGTACCAGCTTAGGGCTTTCTTAAGTTGCTATCCTGTCAATGTATAGTCAAAGTTATAGTGGGTGGGTATCACCACATAACCGCCAATCAGGGTTTACTCTCGTCCTACCAATCTCCAACCTAGGACCTAGCAGTTTAAAATTTGTTAAGTGACATATTTGCCTCACCAAAGCACCCAGATTGCTAATTCCAGCTTTATTGCTAGTAAATCACTTAAAACGTCTAGTCCCGTGGCGACTCACGGACAAATCTGATGAAGCTACGTTGCCCAAAAACCTTCCAAAATGGACGACCTTTCCTCAAAACAACATCTGTGCCACCATCTTATCAATCGATCGACTTTATTTGGTTCACACGACTAATTAACTCAACATCTGATACCTTTTTATAAACCTATCAAAACAGTAATGAACTTGCATGCTACGATCTTCATTAGCCCATCAAGTTACAACCCATCGATTCAAATGTTCATAACCTCATAAAAATAAAACTCAACTCTATATAAACATCTCAAAGAGTCCATCAAACAATCAGCGTAAATTACATGCATCTGCGTCACAAACGGAACTGTCCCGTAAAAATCAACCACATAATCAACGAAATTTTTATAAAAGAAAACTGCTACTGTATGATTACCCACAATAGCTTGGCTAGAAAATGAGTCTAAACCCGGCCATAAAAGAAACGACCAAACTAGACGAAACTCGAAATTTATTCAAATCAATCAAAACATTTAGAAAGACCTTCCGTTCCAGCGACATCGTCTGGCTTAATGTCATCGGTTGACAAAAAAGGAAAAAATCGAAATTAATCGATTCATTGAGAAGCAGAGATAGCGCAAATTGAATAAAGAAAATTGGACAGCACAAAGGAAGCCATCAACTACCACCCGAAAGAGTCTCATTTATCATGCAAATGAGATCGATTGTCGCCATTAAAGTTCGTCAGCTAATTAGTGAGTGAATAAATGAGCAGCAGCAAGCGCGGACAAAGTAAATACAGCCTTGGCTACGCTACAGGCTCCATTTGGACCAATAACAATTAACTGAGACACCGACGGACGTGAAACAAGCTCCACCAACCACACGAGATTGTTCGCCTGTTTATCAGATGCATTTTGTGCGCAAGCACTAAATTGTGTTCCCACCCCAAAGCTGGAATATAATCAAAAACAAGAAAAAAAAAATGTCCACTAATAATAGTTATTAAATGCGAACATGAATGCATACTGATCCTGTTGATTGCAATTTGTTCCTTTTTTCAAGGACCAAAGTGGACATCATGCGATGATAGCCTGCAATTTTACGAGGTGACCATCAGAAGAGATACGCTTGCCAACAAATTGCCCCGAAATTGTTATCGCATGGTTGTCATGAGAGACGATGAGACATTGGTGGGGCGAAGTTATCGAACCAAAATAATTTGATGCTCTGGATGATGCCATTGACAGTTGGTTAACAAAGTTTTTAAATTTTTTTTTAGTTTTGCCGCATGATATATTTTCAGGGCCGGTAAGGCGTAGGGCATTATTAAATCAGATAAGTTTTGCGATTTTTTTACCACGAGCGTTCTAACTTCTACCTCTGAGAACTGTCAAAATATACGTTTTGTTTCGATAACTTGGCAGATTTATGGCGTTTTCAATTGGTAAACAGTTTGCTATCGACCTTGCATTCCGCAAATCGATTTAATTTCCATCACCAGCGGTTGATCTCTAAATTACTAATTGCTAGCAGATTTAGGTTAGGTTAGGTTTGATTGGCTGTTGATGGTTAGTTGAGTCGTCAAGCTCACATAGTCCTGCGGGGGCCATATAGCGATGCCCTTTGTTGAAGCTGAAAAAAGTGGAATCATAGTAAGGTGTGATACTTATGTGTTGTTCCATCTGCTTGGTATTTCTTATCGCCTCGAACTTGAAGACTGGGATTCGATGACTCTCTTGCGTGGGGCAATATTATTCATTCGCTCGATGTGCCAGAGCCAATGTAGTCTACACCTTGTCAAATAGTAAGCAATGCGATTATATGAAACCTTGTGTTTTAACCTAGCTAATATCTACCAACTCCGACTCTCAGCCTTCCCGTCGTGACCACTGAGTGCCTAGTAACTTGAACGTAGATAGGTCGCGATCCCTGTGTTTGATTCTTGGCGATGAGAGTGGGAAGCGGCAGCGAAAGAACTCCTAAGATTGAGTCAATGGTGCGTCAAAGTGACAAAGTGAATCCCCTAAATAAGCTGCTTTGACATAGTCAGACAACAGGTCATCTAAGAATCTGGAATCTGGAATCTGGAATCTCAAAGGTAAGTTAGGCCCCTTGAACATATGAGATGGTGGATGATGAGCTGAAAGGCCAAAGACAGCGCTAAATCCCGTATTGGATACTGACTCTGTGTCGAAGGGGTATCTAATAAATTGAAACTGGCCCTCCAGGTTGGAGGTTGTGCCGTCAGGGTAACTTCCTTACCACGTAAGAAATATCTAGTTATGAGAGAGTTAACAGCCTATGATAACGAATCCCCTCAAATATCATCCAGACCCGAAACGTTCATGGACAACAATCTACGAGTATGCACCTGGAACGTAAGCACGCGGTACACCCCGGGTGCTACTCAAAAACTTGAATCTGTGCTTATGAGCGGTACAGGGCAGATATTATGGCGATCCAAGAAATACGTTGCACAGGATCAGGAATACACAAACTAAAAACGTACGGCCACCCAAAGCTGCACAGTGTACATATGAGGATGCGGATTCCTGACTTAGGTCAAGAATAATCGACATTAAGGCGGTTTTGCTCACCTGGTTGTGTATTCGTATCAGAGCACCGATTGGCTAAATCAGCCTTATATGTGCATGCGCCCCAATCAATGAGATGGAAGACCCTATCAAGGATAAATTTCACTAAACTGACAGAGCATATAGAGCCTGTCCGGATTACAATGCTAAAATCGTGCTAAGGGAATTCAATAAAAAATCGGTAAGGATTCATCTTCGGGTTAGTTGAAAAGCACGTCATCCACATAATGACAGCAGATTATGGCTTTCAACTAAAAGACCTCGTGGAAGCATGTAAAACTGTTATCAGCAGCACTAGGTTCCCACGACATCGAATGCACAAAGCATCTTGGCGATCTCCAGATGGTCGAACCGCCAACGAAATCGCCCAAGTGCTCATCCTTGCGAGGCATCCATCATCCTGGATGAACACACACAAAGGGGCAAACTTTGACTGAGACCATTTTTTCATTGCAGCCATATTCAGAGCCCTTCTCGTTGGACGAAAAGTAGCTGTACAAACAAAGAGACTTCACGTTGGGCGCCTTAGTGAGCCGGAGGTTGCCAGAGTCTAGGAACAAAAACTGAGTGCGAAACTCCCTGCTGTGCCCTCATCCTCCACAAATGTCAACTCTCAGTGGATAAAGTCTCGCAATATTAACAACAAATTACCCAAAACCACCAAAGGCTTCTAGCCACCCCCCAAAAGATGTCCGTGGTATGATGATATTACTTTACTTACGTAAGTGGCGCTACAGTCCGGGATGAAGCTGGGAACCAACATGAATCTCCAATTAGCCCGGTTCTTAGCTAACTGCCTCCACTTGCGCACTCCAAGTTGGTTGAGGTCGGTTTCTACTTGTGCGCGCCACTTAAGGCGAGGTCTTCCTCTACTGCGTCCGACGTCTGGCTGGGAATCGAAGACTCTGCGAGCCGGAGTATTGGTGTCCATTCTTTCTTCATGCCCTAGCCATCTTGAACGTCCAATGCGGAGTTTTTTGACTAGGGGTATGTCGCTGTACAGCTCGTATAGTTCGTGGTTGAACCTTCGTCTCTATAGCCCGTCAACGCAAACGGGACCGAAGAATTTTTCTCTCGAATCGACCAAGGATGTCTTCATCCGCTTTTGATACGGTCCATGCTTCAGAGCCGTAGAGCAGGACTGGGATGATCACGGTCTTATATAGGATCTCCTTAGTAGTTCGAGTGAGGGCTTTACTACTAAATTGCCTTCTAAGTCCAAAGAAACAGCGATTGGCAAGAGTAATCCTTCGTTTGATTTCTGAGATGTTGTTGTCAGAGTTAATAGCGGAGCCGAGGTAGACAAAGTCCCGTACTACCTCAAAGTTATATCTGTCAATGGTGACGTTCTGTCCAATTCGTCGATGTTGTGTGTCCTTTCGTGTTGATAGCATATACTTAGTCTTACCCTCATTTACTGCTTAACCCATTTTTTCCGCTTCCTCCTCTATACTAGCAAACGTGGCTATGACATCACGTTGAGTCCTACCAATGATGTCAATATCGTCGGCGTATGCTAGTAGTTGCACCGATTTTGGCTCGGGAGTTGGCTCGGGAGTTTTGCACAATCCTCTTAAGAATGATGTTAACGAAGTAACATGACAGCGCATCGCCTTGCCTAAATCATTTTTTGGTATCGAATGTGTCGGTGATTTCGTTTCCGACCCTGATGGTGCAGCGAGAATTCTCCATCGTCATCCTACACAAACGGACGAGTTTGGGCGGTATACCAAAACTAGACATGGCTCTGTATAGTTCGTCTCTATAAATGCTGTCGTATGCGGCTTTGAAATCGATAAATAGGTGGTGGGTATCGATTAGGACTTCGTGGGTTTTTTCCAGGATCTGCCGAAGTGTGAAGATTTGATCGATTGTGGACTTTCCTGGCCTAAAACCACACTGATAAGGGCCGATCAGGTTGCTGGTAAACGGTTTCAGGCGTTCACATAGGATCTTGTAGGCGATGTTGAGCAGACTTATGCCTCTGTAGTTGACGCAGTTCAGAGGGTCTCCTTTTTTGTGGATCGGGCAAACGATGCTGAGGCTCCATTCTTCAGGCATGCTCTCACCCGACCAGATTTGGCTTATGAGTTGGTGGATGTTACTTACCAAGTCATCTCCGCCAGCTTTCTAAAGCTCAGCGGGAAGGCCGTCATTTACGGCAGCCTTGTTAAGCTTTAGTTAAGATATTGCTGTCGTTGCCAATATTAAATGGTTCGTTCTGCCTGACAGCGGAATGTTGTTCTTCATCGCCGTTTAACAGTCTGCAGAAGTGGTTCTTCCATATCCTCAGCATCGACTGTGTCTCAACTACCATATTTCCTTGTTCATCTCGACAGGATTCTGTTCAAGCCTGGTATGATGATATTAGCAAGTACCAAAAAGAGATGTCAGTAGAGGCACCTGTCAAGGCGCTACAACGCAAACACGCACCGCACAGGCGCAAACACGCACCGTACAGGAAGAGTACCGAACCAGGAAATGGCGTAAGAAAAAAATCCTACGTAGGAAAAATAGAGAACACGCACCCTCTCAAGTCAGGGGAATCGAAGAGTCTCGCGATCCGTAAATTCAACAAGAAAGCCGAACAACCGGCAACTGGCTTCAAATAGTAGGAACGCAGGCTCTACGAAATAGCAATGGCAACCTGGCTAGAATTGAAGTTGTATTCAGACAATATTTCCAGCAGCTGCTTAATGGGGATAATGCCGAGAGAGTGATTGGGCAAGAAACCAACCCACCTCCAGTCAACGAAGAGGTAAGCTACCTCCAAATATTAAAAAAGTTAGAACAGGCGTCAAAAAACTGAAGAACTACAGACGGTTCAGATGGACTACCAGCAGAACTCTTCACATACGGAGGTGCTAACATAGAAGTGTCCATGCACCAAACCATCCGCACAAACTCTTGATGGATGAGAGCATGCCCGATGACTGGAATATGAGCTCCATATGTCCCATCTACAAACATGGCAATCCCATGTCATGCACCAACTACCTGAGCCATATGCCAACTAAATGTCGCATATAACGTCCTAAAGAACGTCTTAAGCTTTTCTGCAACGCACTTATATCGGTACGGCTTCCGGCCCGGCAGGTCTACCATAGACCAAATTTTCACACTAAGGCGAATCCTGGAAAAGACCAACGAATTTTCAGTCGAAACACACCATTTTTTCATATGATAGCATCCATCGCCAAGAGCTTTACAAAGCGGTGGTGGCATTTCGTCAAAACCGATACAGCTGTGTCGACTAAATTTAGAGGACAACAAGCAACTCATCTGAACATTTTCAAACTTGTTCCGGATTTCGACAAGAAGACGCGGTATTATGCGATTTCTTCAATCTCGAACTGAAACAGATAGTGAGTAGGGCAGCAGTTAATACGGGAATCACTATCTTCCACAAATCCGTCCAGCTACAGGGAGACATCGACATCATTGGTCGCTCCAAGCATGCCGTTTCAGAAGCATTTAAGGCCATTGAGGAAGAGTTAACGAGGAATCGGTCTTGAAATTAACGAAAGCATGACAAAGTATATCCTATCAACAAACAAAGTACTGGCGGCCGAAAACCTAGGATAGCTAATGAATTTTGTTGAGGTAGTAAAAGAGTTCATCTGCCTCGAAGTCACATAAACCCCACGAGTTACGACGAAGACTGACCTTACGAAATCGATGCTATTTCGGTTTAGCGAAATAAATGGCACAAAAGCACTTTACCCGGGAGTCCAAATGTTTGCTCTACCGGAACCTGATCCTACCAGTTTTACTCTACTCCGCCGAGTGCTGGACAATGAGCAGGAAAGCAGAGCAAATATTAGACTCCCGAAAATAAAGTTCGTCGTCGATTTTTTGGTCCTTTATGGGAGGGAGGAGATGATACAACCGCGAACTTTATGAGCTCGGCCACACCAAGCGAATGAATAATAATGCTCCAGCCAAAATAATCCGGAATCCCAGTCTATACAGGTTCGAGGCGACAAGGAAGGCTGAACCTCTGATATAAGAATCGAGTAACCGCGGATGCCAGAGAGCTTGGACTGAATAACTGGCCGCAACGTGCCCCGGATCGAAGAGGGTGGAAGCCTGCTTTATCTCAGGCAGAGACCCTCAATAGGTCTGGTGCCCTTTAAGGAAAGTAAGTAAGGGGAAGGAGGTACTCGGTTTTTGCGACTTTTTCGATATCATATCCAATGTTCCAGAGCCGATAACTTTTAACCCCACTGTACTAGTGCCCCACCCGAGAAAAAAGTGTACCAATGGCATGCACAACAATTTTGCGAATCCTCTGCCCTTGCCATCGCTGCACCACACGACCCATCCATCACAGTATTAAGCTATAAAATTGAATTCTAATTGGAACCCATTTACGAGCATGGACCCTGCAGGAGCGCATTACGCTACGAAAAAAGAAGGATACACACGCGTCTACACCCTTAACAGCGCTTGGCTATTTGCATAGCACTGTAATTATTTGTCATCATCAATTTGGGGTCCACGCGAATCAGTGTCTGTCGGTGTCGTCAATTTAGTTAATAAGGCGAAAATTTAAACGCCAAACAAAGCACAGCGTCACCGCCGGTCGTGGTACGACAACTGCCACGGACATCACCACCGATAGCGACAACGCGATACCGACGACATGACCAAAATTTGTCAAAATTAACAAATTGTTGATAAAATTCAAATTATTCCATCGAGAGGGATAGTGAGCTCCGGTGCGATGCATTCGCGCCACATTCGAACGCACGTCGGACACCCATTAAAAATCCTTATAATTAAAAGTGCATCAGTGCGCGCGAGGGGACTCCATTCGCAAGTGCGTCCGTCCTCTCCTCAGCCGAAAGGTGCAAAGACGCAGCACAAAGATTTCGGCGACCAGGTACAGCGGCAAAAATTACATCACACACACACATGACACATCCCGAGGGCTGCAATTCCAATTCTCTACAGTTGATTTCGCTAATGGTCTAGTAGGTGCAGGTGCAGGGTCGACGTACTGCCGAAGGATGGATCGGCCTGAGTGCGGATTAATATTTGCTTCCGTTTATCTGATGGTGTCCGTGGATTTAGCCAAAACTTCGATGAGTCCCAATCAAAGCCATCGCATGATAGATACGTGCCGCCGAGAATTCGCACTTGCCGTGCTCCAAAAAAATGACAACAATGACATCATCTGCTCCGTTTTGTTGTTGTTGCGATTGATTTTGTTCAGACGCCAGATTTTTCGGCGGACAAGCCAACAAAACGTCGAAGAATCCAAAGGTGGTCATTACGCCACCAACCCCTTTTGCCAGCACATGTGGGCATGTGCGCAATTATCGTGTGTGCGCGAATTCGAAAGGGAAATTCGAATACAACGCGTCCTCATGTAAGCTTACAAGATGCGCAGCACACGAGCTGCAAAAAATCGAGAAAACGGCACGCGTCTGTAATCACAAAGCAATTTGTAGCGCGATGTACGTCACTTTTGCGAGGAGCAATGTAAACATGCATTAAGCCGGGTATTTAGGAGCACTTAAGACCATTTCTGTCAGCCGAGAATGAGAGATGAGCAACAGAGCGACTGAGGGCGATGTTGGGTGATACAGTTGGACGGTTCGGTTGTCTTAATTGATGTCGGGAGCTCTTAATCATTTTATGCGTGCTGACGCCTAATGATTCGGATGTCCGCCGAGACGTTGGGTATTTAGTGCGCGCGGTTTTACTTTCGATCTTACCACATGCGCGCAGGTGTGCGCGAATCGCTGTATGGAATGCTGCAAGTGCCGCGGATCACTGGTGATTCGACACAGCCAATCAATATTTTTCATGCGGTAATGATGTCGAATTAAAGCGCGGTTCCTCTTCGACGTTTTTGGATGCAATTTGTGCAAGTGAATGATGTTGATTGACACTTGAAGAATGGGACGCTGAAGGTAGGTCTGTAAGGACAGTGTTTGACAGTAGGTACGTGTTTTTGGAATATAGAAATGTGCAGAGGAATTTATCAGGTAGTCAGAAAGGTGGTCAAATTATATTCGTCTTGAATGTGCAGAAGAATTAGGCGTTTTGATGATCAGTTTTGGTGTCGTTTCGAAGTCATTATCAGATCCTCCTGGATAGGCCGAAATCTTTAATAACGATGAAGAAAATTGTGACATCTACTATCGGTAATGCTGTTACTATCCCAACAAACTTATTATGGAACTTAACTGTCTAATTTGGTAGGTGTCCTTACTGGTTTTAACTTCCCAAGAAAATACGCAATTTTTAGAAACTAGGAAGTAGAAAACCTTTTGTAACTCGGCAACACCAACTAGCCTCCCCACCCTTTTAAGTTTGACTTTTTCTAAGCTCTTTCATAAAATACTTATTGCGTTTTCGATTGAGGTTTACAGATTGCGATCTCAGATTTAAGACTTTTGCTGTCCCAATTGACGACTGATCCTTGTAGATGATGCTTCCTAGAGTGGTGGATAGAAAAATCCTCTACAGATATGCGGGGTAGGTGGAAAATAAAATACCACAGCTAGACCAAATCTAGCTAGAGGTAAGGTCCCCTATTAAAAAAAAACTCTCCAGGCGGCAGCGGAAGAGTTCCCAAGATGGAGTCAAAGGTGGCGTCTATACAGCCCCAATTAGGATGAGCAACGTAAACAAAGTATTTCAGCTGCTCCGATATTTTCGGACGACAGGTCATCTAGGAATCTGAAAGGTAAGTCAGGCCCTTGAAAAAAATGGTGGCGGAAGACCTTATAGGCCAACGCCAGCACTCAATTCCGTATTTAATACGGATGGCCCCGTGGCCTAGGGGTATCTAATAAATTGGAGCTGACCCTCGAGATTGGGGTTCTGCTTTGGGTTAACTAACCACTCACGGAAAACTTTTGATGTTTCGAAGCAACCAAGGGTCTCGAAAAGGACTGACAACGTCGTTCATGTCGCCCCTGGAATGTGAGAACATTCAATAGGAGAGGTGCAGGCGAACAACTAGCGGAACCCCTAAGCTACTACAAAGCATACATTACTGACATCCAGGAAATACGATGGAATAGGCCGAGCCATTACAGTGAGCAGAAACAGCGACTATTCGGATGTGGATTTGTTATAAGTGCTAGAATAAGGCAAGAAGTCTTAAGGTTTCAAGACATTAGCGAACGCATTGCAACAATCCGGATTTCCCCCGCCACAACTAAAGACAGCAATCGCATAAGACCGACAAGTTCATCGCAGAACGCGTTTTCCTTAACCTCTTCATTAACCAACATCAAAGAACAATATGGCAACGATGTCAACAAGCTACAAAATCTGCTAGGTTTCTTACGACCACCAGCAAGAAATCCCTGGTTTGATGAAGAAAGTCGACAGCCCAGCTCGCACCCAAATTCAAGGCCTACGAGAAAAACCTGCATGTAAGACGAGAGCTGCCATTACGCTTTATCTAAAGGTGAAGAACGATGCAAGAAGACTGGCTTTTCAAAAAGAAACAAAAGAAGCAAGATGACCCAACAAATAAATCTTGGAGTATCATCTCCAAGAATTATTAGCTGGGTTATGGAAAAAAAATACAAGATGCTACCTTTAAGATTTGAACCAGGGATCCCGCGCTTAGTTGTCCAAGATACTAACGCAACCACAAGGATCGAACAGAATTCTGTCGCAATGAAGAAAAAAGATTGTAGTGGAGACCCAGTCAGAATATGAAAGAATCATGTCTGCAGACTTCAGCAGGCGATGACCAACAAATCTTCCTCAGAACTAACCATTCAATATTGGCGACGACAGCGAAGACTACCAACCACCCGTTAGTACCCATGTGTGCAAATGCACATATGAATGGTTGTGAGAAAGCTAGACCTTGGGTACTAACGGATTCTTGCACGATGACGGGACCTCCTGTTTTACGCCGACTAGCTAACTTCAGATAAGCTTTTCTTTGCAGTTGATACTACTCGGATGATTTATCAGATCATCATGAGAGGAGGGACACTGAAAAATCATTTAGGTGTTGCTACTGCTGGGAATCGAACCCAGATATTCTGCATGGCAGTTCATCTCACTAACCATTGCGCCACTGAGCCCAGTCAAGCTTTATAAAGCCGGCGGAGATAATTTTGTAAGTAACATTCACCAATTCCTAAGCAACATTTGGTCCGATGAAAGTATGTCTAAGGAATGGAACCTCAGCATCGTTTTCCTGATCCACAAACCTCTGAATTGCGCAGCTATACAGAGTCATAATTCTCCTCAGCATTGCCTAGAAGATCCTATCTCCCGTAATATTCGAACGCCTGAAACCGTTTACCAACAAACTGATCGGCCTTTATCAGTGGTTTTAGGCAAGAAAAGTCCACAACTGATCAAATCTGCACACTTCGACAGATCCTAGAAAACCCCAAGATGTCCAAATCGATACCCACCACCTATTTATCGATTTCAAAGCCTCATACGACAGTATTTATAGGACGAATTACACAGAGCCATGTTTAGTTTTCGCATACGTCCCAAACTCTTTCGTTTGTGTAGGATGATGATGGAGAATTCTCGCAGAATTCTCCATCAGGGTCGGAAACTATCGACTAAGCAATGCAACGCACTGTCATACGACTTATTTAATCTCATTCTTGAGAATATTGTGCAAAACTCCCGAGCCAACACCAGAGGCACAATCTTCCAAATCATTGGTTGGACTCTACATGATGTCATAGTCACGTTTTCTATTATAGAGAAGGAATGGCAAAAATCAGTTTAGCAGGTAATGAGGGTAAGACTTAGTATATGCTGCCCACACGAAAGGACACATAACATCGACGAATTGGGCAGAACGTAGCCAATGACAGATAGTACGGGACTTTGTTAACATCGACTCCGCTATTAACTCTGACAACAACATCTCGCCAGGAATTAAACGAAGCATTACTTTTGCCAACCGCTGTTTCTCAATTCAGTAGTAAAGCCCTCACTCAAACTACTTAGGAGATCCTATACAAGACCCTGATCATCCCAGTCCTGCTCTACGGCGCTGAAGCATGGACCGTGTCAAAAGTGGATGAGGAAACCCTTGGTCGATTTGAGAGGAACATTCTTAGAAAAATCTTCGGTCCAGTTTGGATTAACGGGCTATGGAGACGAAGATTCAACCAAGAACTATACGAGCTGTATAGCGACATGCTGTAGCGCCACTTAACGAACGTAATGAACTTGATGGAGCAGCGCTAATTCACCAAGGCCGAACATTCTTTCTGAAGCACACCTATCTACACTTCTTTCTGAAATGTCAATGATTTTTTTCTCTTCTTCGCTTATTTACATAGTTTCCATAGCAGATCTCGTGTTTTTCGTTTTTCGTCAGAACGGTCGTGGTCCGAAGAAATCCAAAACATCAGTTGCTACCGATCTTATAAATTTACCCACCCAGTCCTTTCAAGAATGTGTGTTCAACAATTTCCATACCGCCGGGATCTAATGTCGAACACCAATGGCGAAGTTGTCAGCACGTTGTCAGCAAGAATTTCTTACTCAGCAGTACGACTATAGTTGTGTATCTATCTTCTTGTTGATGGCTTTAACTTGATCTTGCTTAAACTGCTAAATATCCATTTTTGCCGGTTCCTTCTCCATATACCTGTAAACGCGGCGGTGACATTTCGTAGATTCCGACGAAAATCACAATTTTTGTCGGCCGGCGGTTCCTTGTAATGACGCAAATTTATCAAAGATTGTGATCCTGGTGTTGCTGGTGGTCTTTTGGTTTTTGGACAGTCCTTTTGTCTTAATCCTCGAATCTTTCGATAAAGTCATCGCCATAATTGGTCAAGTTTACCAAAACCGGCCTTAAGAACGGTAAACAGGTGTTCGGTATCGACTTGACTTTTTGATTTTTCCCCTCGGGATCAGCTGAAGTTTAAAAATCGATCGCTATCGTTACTAATATAGAATGTGGTTCCTTCTGCCTGAAAGTGGCCTTTTTATAACCTCAGCATCGACTGTGACTCAATGAAACACATATAGAGGGTCCGCTAATGTCGTGCTTTTCCGCTCCTTAGACTTTCGTTTACTATGACTCCATAGAACTAATGCAGGGTTGGAATGTTATTCCCGTAGCAGCGACACCAATGATGCCAATGATCTATAGCTCCACCGCATTATTGTGGCGATACCAATCAAAATACGCTGAAACAGCACACTGAAACTTCAAAGTGGCAAATTTACCCCTTCCCAGGTCAGTGAAGACTAGTAGTCGGTTTCTTAGTTTTAAGCTGCAACAGGTAAGTTTAGTTTATCTAGAGGATTTGAGTTTTTTTTCTGACCATTCATCACAGATTAACACTTCCAAAATTCACCTGAAGCATCAAATGGCATGGCAGAGATTTTTTTTTAATTTGTGTCAGCTAAAAGTGAATATGACATCATTTTTACAAATGGCGTCATTATACCCTATTCCATAGGGGTATATTAGTTTTGATACATAGTTTGTAGTTTACATAGTTTTAAGTATATCGCTAGCTGAGTCGATTTAGCTATGCCTGGCTGTCCGTCCATCCGTCCGTGTTAGTGAAGAGAATGAAATTCGGTATAATGCTATCGTTGTACGTGCTGTTCAAAAAAGTTTAAAAATTTTTCAAAATCAACAAACTTTTAAGTAAACGTTCTTTTTGGTCAACCGGTAAGAAATTTTGAAAAAAAATCGGAGCAACATATTTAGACAATACTTACTTACTTAAGTAGCGCTAAAGTCCGGGATGAACCTGGGCCTCAACCAACATGCCTCCCCAATTAGCCGGTCCTTAGCTAATTGCCTCCAGTTGCGCACTCCAAGTTGGTTGAGGTCGGTTTCTACTTGTGAGGCGAGGTCTTCCTCTACTGCGTCCGACGTCTGGCTGGGAATCGAAGACTCTGCGAGCCGGAGTATTGGTGTCCATTCGTTCTACATGTCCTAGCCATCTTAAACGTCCAATGCGGAGTTTTTTGACCAGGGGCATGTCGCTGTACAGCTCGTATAGTTCTTGGTTGAATCTTCGTCTCCATAGCCCGTCAACGCAAACGGGACCGAAGATTTTCCGAAGAATTTTTCTCTCGAACGGTTCAGTCTAAGCTTCAGCGCCGTAGAGCAGGACTGGGATAATCAGGGTCTTATATAGGATCTCCTTAGTAGTACGAGTGAGGGCTTTACTACTAAATTGCCTTCTAAGCCCGAAACAGAGATTGGCAAGAGTAATTTCTTCGTTTGATTTCTGACGAGATGTTGTTGTCAGAGTTAATAGCGGAGCCGAGGAGACAAAGTCCCGTACTACCTCAAAGTTATATCTGTCAATGGTGACGTTCTGTCCAATTCGTCGATATTGTGTGTTGACAGCATATACTTGGTTGTACATTCATAGCGAAACCCATTTTTGCCGCTTCTTGTCTATACTAGCAAACGTGGCTATGACATCACGTTGAGTCCTTCCAATGATGTCAATTTCGTCGGCGCATGCTAGTAGTTGCACCGATTTTTGAAAAATTGTGCCTCTGGTGTTGGCTCTGGAGTTTTGCACAATCCTCTCAAGAATGATATTAACGAAGTCACATGACAGCGCATCGCCTTGCCTAAATTCTTTTTTGGTATCGAATGTGTCGATGAGGTCGTTTTCGACCCTGATGGTGCAGCGAGAATTCTCCATCGACATCCTACACAAACGGACGAGTTTGGGCGGTATACCAAAACTAGACATGGCTCTGTAAAGTACGTCTCTATAAATACTGTCGAATGCGGCTTTGAAATCGATGAATAGGTGGTGGGTATCGATTTGGACTTCTTGGGTTTTTCCAGGATCTGCCGAAGCGTGAAAATTTGATCGATTGTGGACTTTCCTGGCCTAAAACCACACTGATAAAGGCCGATCAGGTTGTTGGTAAACGGTTTCAGGCGTTCACATATTACGGCAGATAGGATCTTGTAAGCGATGCTGAGTAGACTTGTGCCTCTGTAGTTGGCGCAGTTCAGAGGGTCTCCTTTCCATTCTTCAGGCATGCTTTCAACCGACCAGATTTGGCTTATGAGTTGGTGGATGTTACTTACCAAATCATCTCCGCCAGCTTTATAAAGCTCAGCGGGAAGGCCGTCATTTCAGGTGGTCTTTTTAAGCTTGACTTCACTTAGGGTGGTTGGCAGTTTTCGCTGTCGTTGCCAATATTAAATGATTCGTTCTGCCTGATAGTGGAATGTTGTTCGCCATCACCGTTTATCAGTCTGCAGAAGTGGTTCTTCCATATCCTCAGCATCGACTGAGTCTCAACTACGATATTTCCTTGTTCATCTCGACAGGATTCTGTTCGAGCCTTGTAGCCTTGGCTTTGACCTTTTGCACTTTGGTAAAACTTGCGAACATAGTTCCTGAAGGTCTTGGCGGTTTCTGGCGATTGCAGTCTTTCGACATTAAATTTTTTCACAGTATTTCTGGTTTGTTGTGTCATGGTGGATATCCGCTCCATTTCCTTGGCTACAACAAGGTAGTGGTCCGAGTACATGTTAGCTCCTCGGAATGTTCGGACATCCAAAATACTGGATGCGTGCCTCTTGTCTATCGCAATGTGATCTGGAGACCGCCATGTCCCCATATGGATATCGAGGTGAGGAAACCGTGTGCTGGCTGTAGTTGTAGTAGTGTAGTTGCGAAGTCAATAAGCCTCAGTCCGTTACCAGACGTGTTGTCGTGTAGGCTATATTTTCCGACAGTACTGCTAAAAATGTCTTCTCTTCCTACCTTTGCGTTAAAATCTCACGATTTTAACATCGTACTTTGGTAGTCGCTCATAGTTTTGTCAAGGAGCTCTTAGAAGCAATCCTTAGTTATATCATCTTCTTCCTCCGTCGGAGCATGAGCGCATATAAGCCTTATATTGGCGAATTTGGCCTTGATGCGGATTGTTACAATGCGTTCGCTTATGTCTTGAAAACATAAGACTTGTCTGGCACCTATAACAAATCCGCATCCAAGTAGTCACTGTTTCTGCTCAATATAACACGGTCCATAGTAGATGTCACAGTTTTTCTTCCTCTTTTTGCTCGGCACATCCCATCGTATTTCCTGGATGGCAGTAATGTCTGCTTTGTAGCAGTTTAGGGTTTCCGCTAGTTGTTCGCCTGCACCTCTCCTGTTTAATGTTCTCACATTCCAGGTGCAGATACGAACGTCGTTTTCCTTTGTTCGTTAAGCAGGGTCGTCAACAATAATATCAGTCCTTTCCGAGGCTATTGGTTGCTTCGTAACATAGGCTTTTTTATATGGATGGATAGTTAACCCAAGCACAACCACCTTGTTTTGACCCTAGGACAGCGGGCCGGAAAAAATACCGAGTAGCCCATTTTGGGGCATGAGCGCTGCCGTTGACCCATTGAGGGCTCCTCCGCCACCAACTCTTTTCCAATACCCTGGCTCAGTATTGGAAATCCCTATAGACCTGGTGTTCAAATATGTCGAAGCAGCTCATATAGCTCCAGTTTGATCGAACTGGTAGTGAAATTACCAGGTCGATCAAACTGGAGCTGTAGGCGCCACCGTTGACTCCATCTAGGGAATTCCTCCGCTGCCACCTGAGAGAGAGTGCCTTAGTGAGAGGACACTCCTCTATCTATATTTCGTACGTATAAAATTTTTTGAAACACCCATTTAAGGGTGTTCTGAAATGTGGACATAAGCCGTAAAGCGATTTAACCTTAACCCACGAATATTGCTAACGTCTACTCTGAAATTGTTAGAGTAGTGGTTTAAAGCAGTTCAGTCTTGTATTGTAGTTATATATTATACGTATCAAATTTATTTTAAAATACAAAAAAGTGAATATCCTAAAGATCCCTATCTACCAACCAAATTGTCATCTATAAAAAACTAGTTACCTTCACACTCTCCAAAAAAAGACACGCCACCGCATTCAATAAATGACATTTTCGCAAGGACCCATTAGTTCCGTTTTCTCTTCTTTACGCAGTTTATACCGCAACCCTACATAACCTCCCCCTCTGATGAACAATGTTTTATTGATTACGCACGAAATGCGTTCCATAAATCCTTCTTGTCAAACTATTACAATTTTATCATACATTCCGAATCCGATGGTCATTTCAAAGCAACTCCGCGAATCCTTATACCCAACCATACACCTGTACCTCTCCCCTCCCCAACTACCATTGCTGCGACGGCGGCTTAATTGGTCACCCGATTCACTTCACTGTCTTAGATAGATGGCCACAGATACCACTGGTAATTACGACATTAAAGAATTTCTCACATCCGACCCCGAATTCGTCCGAACGGACGAAGGATATCAAGCGCACGACATCACCATCACCAAAAGTGATACAATCTGTAAATAGGGATCTCACTTAATATCCCAACGGCAACGCAACAACAATGTGGCGCAACACCAGGATTGCTATTCTCGTCCTGGCAAACAAACAAAACTACCCCCACCGGCTCTCGTGACCTTTTACTGCCTCACGACAATAAAAGGCACAAAGTTTGCTTGCGTGTCTGCCCGTCCAATTCCCATCCTATTGTGACCCGCAGGCGGACTCTTCCTCATTCGGACGTCTTCGCGGCGATAAATTAAGTGTCTGACATAATTATTAAACGAGAGCATAGGCCAGCTCGCTGGTGTCATATAAACGTCATTATGCGAACAAACAAAGATCAACCGACTCTATAAGGCGACCCTTGCGAAGTTTGCACAATTCTTGCAAAAACAAAAAAAAAATGAAACGGACAACTCAACTCCTGATACGATTTGATGACGAAGACGGGCGGTACTACTCCTCGCCAACCTGGTCATTTACTCCCTGAGTGGCTGTTGGCTGATGTGCTGCTGCCCTTTCATCATCCACATCGTCGTCATTAGCTGCTGTGGCATTAGTCCGCGGCTTGGTGTTGACGGCCGCATGTCACCTTTGGCAGGTTCTGTCAAATATTTCGCGCAAAGTCACCGTGCGAAGATCGCGCGCACGACTGCGCGCATGCGTACACACAAATGGACAGGCACATGGTACACCAGCACTTGGTGAATCGGTGCGGCTGGCGTAATTGCAGCCACACGACAGTGGGCTGACAGTAATTTCGGGCCTGCCCTTTCGGGCCATCGGAATAAGGGTCTAATTGACGGCAATTGCGGTTAATTAATCAGTGAACGACGTGAGGTGCAGCCGCCGCACACATCAATTCGCGTAATAACAATGTTCGTCGGCCTTAAAGTGTCCAACGCCCCTCAAAGCGCTGCGAAGATAGCTTTTGGGAAAGCATCTTGAATATGGTCGGCCGCAGACGCTATTAAACTGCAACGGGGCATGGATTCGATGCAGTCCATTGGGATCGGTTAAGCGCCGAATCGATTCTACGTATGTCAATCACTAGACCCTCAGCCATCGGAGAAGATGGCGACCTGGAAGTCCAATGCGCAGTTAAGCCGCCTAAATGGTAATTTAAATGGAAAATTGCCCAACAGTAGCAGCGCGGATGGTTAATGGCTGCGCTGTAAATCGCTTGTAAAATAGCAAAAATTAATTTTACTGGAACGCTCGGAGGCGTCATAAAGTTAATGGCTTGCTACTTGCTACTTGCTGCCCTAGCAGAGGAATGCTGGAAGGCAATTGTTTCCTATGGATGGGATGTCAGTTGGATTGCACTGAAGTATGGGAGTGCACGTGGTGCCGAGAGGACGTGGGATTTTTATGAGGTGCCACTTGAAGACTGATTTACAAGGGTTAACCTTACGGTATTTCATTTGGTTATGTGCTGTGAAATGCTGGTAGGAATATGGGAACCGGGCAATGTTAGCGTGTACTGGCAGCACATAGTCGTTTGGGTTCGTTTGAAGCGCAATTCTGTGAGAGGACTGTGAGTATACTTTTTGAGTGTCAAATGAGAGGACTGTGGAAGCATTAGTGATCACCCAAAGCGGGACTGGGGAAAATACTTAAACTTCTCTAGGTATGTTGGCTTGAAGTATACTCCAACAAAGATGAACTGATCAAGCAATTAAACGAGGCAAACTTGATGGAAGTAAGCTCAGACTACACCTCCCAGTATCTATCTTTCACAAAGCCATTGCCATGTTCCTTTCTAAGCAAACCAAAATGCGGTCCAACACAGCAATTAAATGTTTCCAAGGCTTACTTTGCGGACTATGAAGCGACCTCCAGTTTTAAGCTGAATCCAAACGCCTGAACTGAGAAAGATGTTTTGTGCCAATGTCCGAATGAAGCTGGGCCTAAACCAACATGCCTCTCTAATCAAACCATTCCTTAGGAAACTGCCTCCAGTTGCGCACTCCAAGTTGGTTGTGGTCGGTTTCTACTTGGGAGCGCCACTTAAGTCGAGATCTGCCTCTACTGTGTCTGACGTCTGGCTGGGGATTGAAGAAGTCCTAGCCATCTAAAACGTCCAATGCGGAGTTTTTGTTGGGTATGTCTCTGTACAGCTCGTATAGCCCGTGGTTGAATCTTCGTTTTCATAGCTCGTCAACGCAAACGTGATTTCGAAGAATTTTCCTCTCGAAACGACCAAGGATTTCTTCATCCGCTTTTGACACGGTCATTGCTTCAGGACCGTAGAGCAGGACTGGGATGATCCGGATCTTATACAGGATTTCCATTGTAGTTCGAGTGATTACTTTACAACTAAATTGCCTTCTTATTCCGAAGAAACAACAGTTGGATGACGAGATGTTGTTGTCACATTTAATAGCGGAATCGAGGTAGACAAAGTCCCGCAAAGTCAAGTCGAGTTGACAGCATATAGTGGGTAGTACCTAAATTTACAGCTAAACCCACTTTTGCTGCTTCCTTCCTTCCTTAGTACGTAGTGGTATTGGCTCTAGAGATTTGCACAATCCTCTCGAGAATCAAATTTAAGATGACAGCGCCTCGCCTTGCCTAAATCCTTTTTTGTATCGCATGTGTCGGTGATGCCTTTTCCGACTCTAATGGAGCAGAGAGAATTCTCCATCGTCATCCTACACAAACGGACGATGACTCTGTATAGTTCGTCGCTGTAAATGTTGTCGTATGCGGCTTTGAAATCGATAAAAAAGTATGGTGGGTATCGATTTGGGATTCTTGGGTTTATTCCAGGATCTGCCGAAATGTAAAGATTTGATCAGTTGTGGACTTTCCTGGTCAAAAACCACCCTGATTAGGACCGACTAGGTTGTTGGTAAACGGTCTCAAGCGTTCGCATATTATGGCAGATAGGATCTTGTAGGCGATGTTGAGGAGACTTATGCCTCTGTAGTTGGCACAGTTAAGAAGGTCTCCTTTTTGTAGACCAGGAAATCGTTGCTGAGGTTGCCCTCATCAGGCATACTTTCATTCGACCAGATTTGGCTTATGAGTTGGTGGATGTTATTTGCCAAGTCATCTCCGGCGGCCTTGTTAAGCCTGAGTTTAGATATTGCTATCCCCACTTCATTTAGGATGGGTGGTAGGTAGTTTTCGCCTTTGTCACCAGTGTTGCGAATGGTTCGTTCTGCTTGACTGCCTTTTAACAGTCTGTAGAAGTGGTACTTCCATATCCTCAGCATCGACGGTGTCTCAACTACGATAATTCCTTGTTCATCTCGACAGGATGCTGTTCGATCCTTGTATCCTTGGCTTTGACGTTTTACACTTTGGTAAAACTTGCGAACATTGTTCCTGGAGTGGCACCTCTCTTTATCCTCGATCGAGCGCTTTTCTTGTTCGTTTTCTCCTTTCTGAAAATACGGTGTTCTTCCCTTCTTCTCCGCCTATATAAAGCTCAATTGCATGCGACATTAAATCCTTTCGCAATATTTCTCATTTGCTGTATGGTGGTGGGTATCCGCATTCCGACTTTGGCTGCAACAAGGTAGTGGACCGAGTCGATGTTAACACCTCATAATGTTCGGACATCCAAAATACGGAATGCGTTCCTTATGTCTATTCCAATGTGATCAATTTGGTTGACCTTTCGTTAACCTGAATACCGGCTAGTCGCCTTATGAATATCGAGGTGAGGAAACCATGTGCTGGCTGTAGTGGCATTTCGTTCCGCAGCGAAGTCAATTATAGCCTAAGTCCGTTGTCAGACGTGTTGTCGTGTCGTGTACTGCTAAAGATGTCTTCTCCTCCGACCATTGCGTTAAAATTTCCAAGTACGATTTTATCATCGTACTATGGTAGTCGCTCATGAGTCCTTTTTTCAAGGAACTCGTTGATGCAGTCTATCGCTATATCATATTCGCCATCTTATTCGTTTAGGAAGACTGACTTACCCTTGTCAGATGTGTTCATGTTCGTTGGTAACTGATAAAATTAAGAAGGCCACCAAGTCCTTACATAGAAGTTCGTTCCCAATTTACGAATGGTCACCACGTAAGGGCTACGAGTCGAAGTTGATAGGCATTAGCTCTTTTATTTAACCACGATGCCACTTTGACAAATATTTTTAGAGATTTTAGAGACATTTTGATTTATCTAAAACCGTTACCTAGACTTAGTCTTGGAAAAGGGATGTAAATTCGGAAAACCCCTATGGTCACTGTTCATAACCTCAAATAAGGAATTTTATATCTGATATCCAGGACCAAGGACAGAATAGTCCATCCGTCGGAATTATTAGACCGACAAAATTCTCATACCAACCTCCACGTTGCATTTTGCCTGGCATTCTCTAAATCGGTGCAACTTTTCTACAAACACGAAATAAACATACCACCAGCTTACTTCACACCTTTGTCTCCAAAAATCTATATCGCTAGAAGGTCTTGAAACCAATTGCGAAAGTGCATATATGCCATCTGCTCTTGCTTGATGACCAAATTTTCTCGTTTCATCCATCCAATTCCAATTGGAGAATGCCAAACTGTCAAAAATCAAGTTCTGCATCTCTCAATCATCTATTCAAATTGGACTGCCATTGGTTACACGCTATAAGATAATTCCGTTGCTTCATCTCAGCTTATTATACATTCATCATCGCCTGGGAATCACTTCTAGTTTATGACTCAGTTGAAGCCACAAAGCTGAATCCGCACACTCTATAAAATTGATTTCTATGCTTTGACGTTAATTTTCGACATTTAACTGCCGGAAATCGACATTTATAACAAATCAAGACCAACAGTTCCCAGCTCTTAATTACCCACTTTGACGAAATGTGAATCTTCTCATACACACCGCCATACAATCGAAAAAAAAAAATAAATGAAAGGGAGCAGCTCTGCATTTCTTTTATTCGAATATCGGAATATCTAACGCGTCCACGGATTAGCATAAAGTCAATCCATCAAAGCACTAATTCGAGATACCGCCACCTGTCTGGATCCCGGTACCGCTTTGATTTTTGTCGACATGTGCGATTTACGGTCACAGTTGAATGTTCGCATAAAATCGTTCGCTTCGACTTCTGTTCGCTGGAGCGTGAAAACTGCGCGAATTCACTCGTGAGGGTTCGGCCGAATGTTGCGTAATTGAGGTTTTGCGAATGCGATTATCAGGAGCTAGTATTTCTAGTCTTCCGCACCCCGATTTAATTGCGAAAGATACCAGCACAGGGTTACATATGTCGAGAGTTTTGATTTGTGTCGGCGATATGGTTGAGTTCGTTTTGAAACGACTTGGTATAGCGAGCACAAGTCTTTCTGCTTTTAGGGAGCACCCCCCATCGCCAGTGATTTTGCCGGTAATCACAGGTTAACGATCACATCGTTCCCCGAGTCCTATTACCTCCCTAATTTGCATACATACCCAGGAGGAGCAAGAACTTTTGGATGGTGGCAAGAATGCCCCGGATCCTAATGCCATGGCATGCTGGAAGCTACCTAGAGCACGCTTACAAGTTATAAGTGTGCGCATGCGTGATTTGATGCAATTAGTCGACGACTCGACGGCCGGCTATCCGTGCCACTGGCGGCTACTGCATCAGAAATGCATTAGATGCGGATTTTTGGGTGAATCGCAAATTTGTGGCTTAATTTGGACGCATACCTCGGTGGAGAGCAGAGCCCCAAAAATTTCATGGTCATTATGTGGATTTGCAGTACACAAGTGGGTGGAATGATTGCAACTCGCCGCAGGCTCAAGACTGGTTTTCCAAAAAGAAAAAAAAAATGAAATTGTTTGTCTCGTCTTTGTTCGTCCTACATGAAGGGGAATTTAAATTGGCCATACCCTTGGCCCGGTGCAATGAACCTTTCTCGAGGATTCATCTCGGACAGAGGATTCCTCGCTCGGATTGCATCTATTATTTCCGCTAATTTCTGGAAACTATTGCGATCTGGCGAGAGGCTATAATTTATATATCTGACGAAGGAGGACCGTGTTTGTTTGTGAATAGACGTCTAATGTCCCGTGTCCAAGGATCCTAGCAGGTGCCACACGGAATTTAGAGGGTGATCATCATCAAATTGACAACGGCGATACGATGCGGCGCTTATTTTCTGTGTTAGGTAGGTATATACATCTGATTGCAGATACAGATACAATTACAGACGAGCATTGAGAGCGCTTAGAGATTTCACTTTGACGAGCAGAAGTTTTGGCACACGCACAGGTAGGTAGGTTTTGGGTTGATTAGATGCTATTAGGGGTCACGTTTCTAATGAGAGTTGCTTCCTCTTTTGGTCTCGGATTTGGATTGTGTTCAGGTGTCTTTTGCACCTTTTGCGAGGACATGCACGTTATCTTGTATCCGAACACGGGGGGATCCGTTTGTCGGTTCAACACCGAAATCGTGCGTCGTGTGTCATGTGTATATTGGGATGTCGAAGAAACAATTACGAGATTGTTGTCTGTTTTGTTAGGTTGTATAAGGTTATCTTGGGTTTTATGAGACGCAATCATGTGTCCAAGTGAATTTATGGTTAAAGTCCTTTTTGTTTGTGCTCGAGGTGGATATAGGGAGGACTGTAATAAAATTTATTGAATTGTTGTCGTAAATTATTGAAGTTGCTTTATATTTGTCAAAACGATATAAACCTGTAAATGAAGATATTTTTATCAAATGGAATGGAGGGTTTGACATGGTGTTACGCACTTTCAAAGACTGCAGTTTGGTTGGTCCACGATATAATGTCAATAATTAAGATTGCAGTGTCTTAATGCAGGTTTTTGTATTCCAAGCATAATAGGTGTTTTAAGGTAGTGAGAGCACCAGACCAAATAAGGGTGATTTACTAAACTTTGGACACATAAAAGTATGTCAGATCAAAGGGGGTAGATGTATATCTTGAAACGCTTAAGGTGACCTTAACATTGATAACACTAAGCCTGCTAATCTCCGAATGACGAGGCTACTACCGAATATAGGCAAGATATTAGAAAAAAGGTCTATAAACGCTGTTTAAGTGGGTTAAGGAAATCTACATAATTCGGAAAAATTAGTTTGCTTTCGAAGCTGGTATCCGACGTTTCCACAAAGCAATGCAGAAAGAAGTTCTTCCACATCGTATGGTTTAAAGGGTTTTTCGACAAGTTGCCCAGAATGGGTTATGGAAAAACCTATCTACCTATAGCTGTGACAACATAACTTCGAGTAAAGCCTTTGAATGACTTTATGGGCTGTGATGTCGGCGCACGGGAAGAATTATCGGCCTTTACTTTTCGGAAGATGAAAAGGGACGAATTCAGGGCGTTATGCTTAGATGTCAGAACACTTCTTGGTGCCTGAATTGCAAAACTTACCTGGTAGCAGCAGGACAGAGCAATGTCACACACTTCAAATAGACCTCTGCCATGAGTTTGTGAAATTTTCCCTTCCAAATTGATTTCTAGGAGAGGTGACATGAATTGGCTTACACGTACTCCAGATTTAACCTCTCTGGATTATTTCCTTTGGTTATTTCTCAAATCTAAAGCTTACCTCGATGAAAGAAAAAATTCTCTAGAAACGGCAGCCATCACAGAGTATACCTGACTAGCTGCCTTAAGAAATTTTACTGTTCAACTAAATGAGAATTCCGTGTGGAGATGGTAGTCTTCCATCGGACGCGTCGGCTGGCGGATAAAGAAATCCCTTGCAGATATGCAGGATAGATGGGAAATAAAATATCACCTCCCCAGACGGCAGCGGAAGAATTCAAATATGAAGTCAACAGTGGTGTCTACAATCCCAGTTTGGGTGGACAAAGTAAATAACCTATTTGAGCTGTTCCGGCATATTTGGGCAGCAGGGCATCTAGGAATATCAAGAGTTAGTCTGGAACCTTGAACAAAGATGGTGGCGGAAGAGCTAAATTCTGTGTCCTAGTGGTATCTAATAAATTAGATCTGCCCCTTCAAGTTGTAGGTTGTGCTTTGGGTTAACTACCCTCTCACGGAAAAAATTGTGAAAATTGTTAGCAACCAAGAGCCTCGGTAAGGACTGATTTTGTTGTTGACGACGATGCTAAACGAAAAATGGACAACAACGTTGGTATCTGCACCTGGAATGTATTAAACAGGAGAGGTACAATTGAACAAGTAGGGGAAGCTCTAAGGTGAATAAAAGCAGACATTACTGCCATCCAGGAAATGCGATGGGATGGGTCTTGCAAAAAGAGGATGAAAAACTGTGACATTTACTACGGAACGTGTTATAGTAAGCAGCCAAAGCGACTATTCAGATGTGGATTTGTAGTAAGTGCCAGGCTTAGGCAAGGTAAGTCTTATGATTCCAAGAAATTATAGTGAACGCATTGTAACAATCCACATAAAGGCCAAATTCGCCAAGACAAAGCTTTTATAGGTACACTCTCCGACGGAAACAAATATGACACAGCGAAATACTGCTTCTACGAGCTCCTTGACAAAAGGACTTATGAGCAACTTTACCGACTACGATGATTAAATCGTGCTGGGAGATTTTTACGGAAAGATCGGAGGAGAAGACATCTTTAGCAGCATTGTCGGAAAACACAGCCTACACGACAATACGCCTGGCAATGGACTTAGGCTGATTGACTTCGCTACGGAACGAAATGCCACTATAGGCAGCATACGTTGTCCTCACCTTGAAATTCATAAAAGGAAATGGTGGTCTCCAGATCAAAAAACGGTCAATCACATTGTGATAGACCAGAGGGACGCATAAAGTATTTTAGTATTTAAATTACGAGGGGCTAACATCGACTCGGATCACTACCTTATTGCAGCCAAGGTAAGAATGCGGATATCCACCACAACAAACCAGAAATACATACTGTGAAAAAATTTAATGTCGAAAGACTGCAATCGCAAAATACTCCCAAGGACTTAGCAAAACGTGTATCCCTTAACCTCTCTGTTAACACCATACCACCAGCATCGACCTTCTAAGAACAATGGCGACGATCAACAAGATCACCCGAAACGGATCTGCTGGTTGATTACGTCCACCAGCAAGATTACCCGTGGTTTGATGAAGAATGCCGACAGATCCTCGCATCCAAAATCAAGGCCTACACTGCAAACCTGCAGGTAATGACGAGAACTGTCATTAAGCTTTATAGGCGAAGAAGGAAGGAAGAACGCTGGGATCTCAGAAGGAAGATATAGAGAGGTGCCACTCCAGGAATGATGAGCTGAGTCTGTAAAAACCTTTGATGTTTCAACCATAAGGGTTTGAAGAGGGACCCTGCGCGCATAGTTGTCTAATGCACTAACCACTAGGCCACTGCACAGACAAGGTCCGAACAGAAGCCTATCGAGGAAAGATCATAGCTGAGACACAGTCGAATCTGAGAATATGGAAGGACCATTGCTTCAGACTGTTAAACGGCGATGACGGACAACTACCCGCTGTCAGGCAGAATGAATTCAATATTGGCGACAAAAGCGAAAACTACCAACCACCCGACCTAAGTGAAGTGAGGATACCAATATCCAAACTCAAGCTTAACAAGGCTGCCGGAAATGACGGCCTTCCCGCTGAGCCTTATTAAGCCGGTGGAAATGACTTGGTAAGTTACATCCACCAACTTATAAGCCAAATCTGGTTGGATGAAAGTATGCCTGAAGAATGGAACCTCAGCATCGTTTGCCCAATCTTCAAAAAAGGAGACCCTCGGAACTGCGCCAACTACAGGGGCATACGTCTTCTCTATTTCGCCTCTAAGATCCTATCGCCCGTAATGTGTGAACGCCTCAAACCGTTTACCAACAATCTGATTGGCTCCTATCAGTGTGGTTTTAGGTCAAGAAAGTCCACAACTAATCAAATCATCACACTTCCGCTGATCCTAGAAAAACCCCAAGAAGTCCAAATCGATACCTACCACCTATGCATCGTCTTCAAAGCCGCATGAGATAGCATTTATCGAGGCGAACTATACAGAGCCATGTCTAGTTTTGGTATACCGCACAAACTCGTCCGTCTGTGTAGAATGACGATGGAAAATTCTCGCTGCTCCATCAGGGTCGGAAACGACCTCACCGACACGCTGTCATGTGACTTCTGAAATCCCATTCTTGAGAGGATTGTGCAAAACTTCCGAGCCAACATCAGAGGCAGAATCTTCCAAAAATCGGTGCAACTACTAGCATACGCCGAAGATTTTGGCATCATTGGTAGGAGTCAACGTGATGTCATGGCCACGTTTGCCAGTAAAGAGAAGGATGTGGCAAAAATGAGTTCGGTCCCGTTTGCGTTGACGGGCTATGGGGACGATGACTCGGCCAAAAATTATACGAACTGTGTAGCGAAATTCCGTTGTCAAAATACTCCGCATAGCATGCTTAAGATGGTTAGGATATATTGGCCGAATGGACACCATGGAGACGTTGGTAATGTCAAGAACTATAGAGCAATACAGCGACATACCGTTGTCAAAAAAAGTCCGCATTGGACTTTTAAGATGTTTATAGGATATGTAGCCCGAATGAACACCAATACTCCGGCTCGATGGGTCTTCGATTCGCAGCCAGACTTCGGAAAGAAAGACCTCGCCTCAAGTGCCGCTCACAAGTGGAATCCGACCTCAACCAATTTGAAGTCTGCAACTGGAGACGGTTAGCTTATAGGATCGCTGGTAATTGTCATGTTGGGTTGCGGCCCAGATTCATTCCGTACTGTACTGCAAATTAAGTTAGTAAGCCTGCTCTTCGTAATGGGCGATCACTTTAAATTCAGAAGCGTTGATTGCTGGCACGTTTTGGTATGGCTGGCTGTAGGAGCTCCTATATTTCCTGGTTGGGCTGGTCACTGAGTTTCTCCAATATATTGATGAAAAACCCTGCTTCATCATATAGCCCCTTGGTTCTGAAGTATTTTAGTGTAGTGGGGTAGACAGATTGTAATGTCTTCCTTTCGAATACTTCATTCCACAATCTTTGGCAAAATTCGAATGTAATGAAAGGCCTGAAAAGCTAACCTTTCTCCTTTAGTTAAGTCCATTCTTCCTAATAGAGGGTTCACGATATGAACTACAGAGCCCTGGTCATTAAAAATAAACTTCTCGCTGAAGTCTATTCCCAAATCGTTCATCTTTGGAGGTGGAGAAACAATTGAGTCATTCGCGAGGAATAAGTTAATGTTCCTGCCTCTCCGCATTGAAGTTATTCTTCTTCTCCCCCTGAAAACAGTCTTTAAAGTTCTAAAACAGGTGAGCTCTGTCTTTCTGCATATCTGCTACAAACATTTCTAGTGAGCGAACTGTCAAACACAAATCCCTAACTCGAAGATTTGCAACTTCTCTAAGAAATGCTGGGCCCGGTCACCATGCCGGGTTGGTTCGAAACATGGAGCCCTTTTAGCTCCAAGAGAACATCCATTTGGCACACCCTTGATATACCTTCCGATAACGTAATGACATTTTGTGTTTCCAAATCTCGAAAATAGTGTTCAACAATATAAAACCGTTACATTTCAAAATCAATTCATTCCTAAATCGTGTCCCACATCTGTCTTGCCCTAACAAATCCTCAAAATCGCACGCATAACCCAAATCCCACAAAAAGGACGACACATCGCATGCAAAACTTAACTCTCACTTGACATGTCACGCGTTTTTCCAGTTTTTTGCCGCAAAAAAATCCGGATTCCAAAAAAAATATGCAAACGAACAAAAAACCACCAAAACACATGCCAAACATACCTCCTTACATGTCCTAAGCCGAAAACATTTGCATATCCCGTGAACTTTCCTCGCCGAAAAGCACACAACAACTTTCTCACACCTCTCACGCCTTCATTTGTGTGTGGGTTGAGTTAACGGAAAATGAAATATCCACTCCATGGGCCCGAGGAATCTCTGCAAAGTCAAGATAAAAACGTCAACAATGGGACTTTACCATCAGTGTAAGGACTTTTCCCACCCATCGAAGCGTCAAATAAGATCGCATTATGTCCCTCGCACCAGGAGTAGTACTACCGCCTCCTGTCAGAAGTGAAGCTTCTGCCTGTCAAAAGCGCCGTCCACGTCAACACACATACAAAATTTGCTTCCTGAAATGCCCAAACGAGAGGTGTACTCGGAACTCTCCAGTTGACAATGCCGGATTATATTTTGACTTCTTTAAGCGCCCTTTATCGGATAAGGAAACAATTACCCATACTCGGGTTCATCAGCAGCCACCACCACCACCACCACCACCACCACCACTATTAGTAGAACTGAGCAAGGACGACCAGCGGCGCTACAACCCTCTTACTTTGGGTATACGGCACGCAGTCGTTGCCTTGTCAGGAGTGAAGTACTGGTAATCCCTGGTGTAATCGTTACATAATGGTCGTGTTGGCAAAACACTTTATAAGTGGATTACAATGGCAGAGCTAAAGCAGCCCATTTCCAGCCAAACTCACACACACACAGCACTATGCCGAGCTAATCAGACATACAGAGGGTGACACCAGGCACCCTGCTCCGGGACCTTGCGTTGATTTAATTTAATTTCACAATTGAATCGTTTTGGTATCAGTTCCAGAAGAAGTGCGATGATGAGTTGTTGACACATTGTCATCCCTCCTCGGATCTGAGCTGTGTGTGTGGGATCTGTGTTCGAATTAAGGAGTCGTTCTCACAAGTATTAAACGTTTGGAAATAGAAGCGTTTGTCTTTCGAAATCTTGAGTTACAAAGCCTTTGGGACTCAACAGAGAACTACTGAATGAATGTCCTATACAGTTGGATTAGGGCTGTAGCACAAGAAGCAGGTTCTTGATGAAGTACTTGCTTTACATATACTCGGTGATCTCAGGAATCTCCAGGTGTAAGTCCTTTTGCATGCGTGCCAATATGCAAAAATGGATTACATGTGGTGTAGGTATGAACAGAATTTTGGGTTTTTAGGGCTGAAGCGACAGATTAAACTTATTGTGAAACACCTGCGAAAGCTCCCCAAAAAATTGATTTGACGTATTTGACAGGAGATTGATGTCATGGCAAGCTGTTACTCTAGATTCGTTTTTGTTGACCTAACAAAGTTTCACTAAGAGCTAACCCCCTTTCTTCTTGATTGATAGTTTCTCAAGCCACCCTTCCCTTAGGTAGCTTAACATAGTTCATCACAACCGAAATAATCACATCAGTTATCGAGTTATACCTACTACTTACTAAAGTGGCGCTACAGTCCGGGATGAACCTGGGCCTCAACCAACATGCCCCTCCAATTAGCCCGGTCTTTAGCTAACTGCCTCCAGTTGCGCACTCCAAGTTGGTTGAGGTCGGTTTCTGCTTGTGCGCGCCACTTAAGGCGAGGTCTTCCTCTACTGCGTCCGACGTCTGGTTTGGAATCGAAGACTCTGCGAGCCGGAGTATTGTTGCCCATTCGTTCTACATGTCCTAGCCATCTTAAACGTCCAATTCGGAGTTTTTTGACTAGGGGTTTGTCGCTGTACAACTCGTATAGTTTCTTCAAACGGGACCAAATATTTTCCGAAGAATTTTTCTCTCGAATCGACCAAGGATTTCTTCCGCTTTTGATACGGTTCGTTCTGCCTGACAGCGGAATGTTGTTCGTCATCGCCGTTTAACAGTCTGCAGAAGTGGTTCTTCCATATCCTCAGCATCGACTGTGTCTCAACTACAATATTTCCTTGTTCATCTCGACAGGATTCTGTTCGAACCTTGTTGCCTTAGCTTTGACGTTTTACACTTTGGTAAAACTTGCGAACATCGTTCATGGAGTGGCACCTCTCTTTATCCTCGATCGCGCGCTTTTCTTGCCCTTTTTCTTCTTTCTGAAAAGCCGTTGTTCTTCCCTTCTTCTTTGCCTATAGAGCTCAATGGCAGCTCTCATCATCACCTGCAGCTTAGCCTTGTAGGTCTCGTTCTTGGCTGCGAGCATCTGTCGGCATTCCTCATCAAACCAGGGGTTTCTTGCTGGTGACCGCGAGAAACCTAGCACATCAGTTGCGGCCGATCTAATGGCTTGTTGGCATCGTTGCCATTGTTCTTTGACATTAGATGCTGGTGGTATGTTGTGAGTCGAGAGGTTAAGGGATACGCGTTGCGCGAAGGTCGAACTTTGGTAGTCGCTTATAGTTTTGTCAAGGATCTCGTAGAAGCAATCCTTAGTTATATCATCTTTTTCCTCCGTCGGAGCATGAGCGCATATAAGCCTTATATTGGCGAATTTGGCCTTGATGCGGATTGTTACAATGCGTTCGCTAATGTCTTGAAAACATAAGACTTCTTGCCTAAGTCTGGCACCTATAACAAATCAGCATCCAAATAGTCGCTGTTTCTGCTCACTATAACACGGTCCATAGTAGATGTCACAGTTTTTCGTCCTCTTATTGCCCGGCCCATCCCAACATATTTCCTGGATGGCAGTAATGTCTGCTTTGTAGCAGTTTAGGGCTTCCGCTAGTTGTTCGCCTGCATCTCTCCTGTTTAATGTTCTCACATTCCAGGTGCAGATACGAACATCGTTGTCCTTTTTTCGTTTAGCATGGTCGTCAACAATAGTCCTTTTTTGATTGCTTCGTAACATAAGCTTTTTTCCGTGCACAAAGCACAACCCCCAACATGGAGAGCCAGCCCCTTGTTTTGATAGGACAGCGGGTCGGAAAAATACCGATGTCAGTAGCCCATTTTGGGTTAAGAGCGCTGCCGTTGACCCATCGAGGGCTCCTCCGCCACCAACTCTTTTCCAACACCCTGGCTCAGTATTGGAACTCTCTATAGACCTGGTGTTCAAAAATGTCGAAGCAGCTCATATAGGGATTAAACTACCAGTTCGATGAAACTGAAGCTGTAGGCGCCACCGTTGACTCCATCTAGGGAATTCCTCCGCTGCCGCCTGAGAGTGAGTGCCTTAGTGAGAGGACACTCCTCCCCCTCCCTCGTTTGCTGCCACCAACGACCTTCCACAGGGGTTTAATACCCCATCTCCAGTCGAGGTACTAGGCACCCATCAGTCACCAGCGTGGAGGTGAGAGTAGGAGTTGATAGTGAGAGGCTAGAGTGAGAACGCTTGTGTCCTCATGTAATCGCATCACTATCCTTAAGCACCGGGTTATACCGCGTGATTAAAAAAAATAAAATTTAAGATTTTTTAAGTACACCAATTTCTTTAATAACATTCACAGAAAAACAATACATTTGACATTGTCAGCCATCAAACATCAATGTAGCAGCATTTTTCTAGTACAATTGGTACAATTTTAAATGTGAATTCGATACGCGTGACCATTCGTATGTGATCATCCCAATGTAGTTACACCATCATTCACTCACCCGATATCTGATGTGGTAATTCGACCCCTGTACTCTGCTTAATTTCTCTCTTTCACTCTCTTCTCTCTCTTTCTGTTTACTACCTCCATATAGTGTATTCATTTCATTTGAGATGAATTGAACTGACATATTGACAATTAATTGACTTAATTGGTGAAAAATGCGTTTTGATTAGTTTTCAACCTTGTTCTACCGCACAAACCAGGTTGAAGAATTTCAACTATTTCTTACACCGAAACTCAGTTCCCTTGTCGACAAAACCGGTTTTAAGAAAGTTGAACTCATCTCATTCTCTTATCTCTTACAATAACCAACAACAAACGGTGTTCCCAAGCGTTCGCATATCATAGTACAAAACACTGCTTGGTTTCAGTGATCAGACGACAACTGATATTTTGTCGGATCTCTTTTTCGTTACACTTTTTCGTTTCATTAAATCGAAATCACAACGTCAGAGCCCACTTCTGCAAGGTCTCCAGTGTGAAGATATTCTCTTTTCATTGTAAGCACAAAATCCAACCAAAATCCAACGCTCCACCTTTCGGGAAGACTCCCTAATATCCATAAAACCGTCAAACATATAAGAGGCAATGGCCGTGTTCCGGATTTCAGATTTCGTAAGATAACTTAGATGAAGCTCTGTTCTCTGGTCAAATAAGTCGGTTGGCCAATGAGAACTGGCCTTCATCTAAGTTATCTTACGAAATCTGAAATCCGGAACACGGCCAATCTGAGTCAACAGTACTTTTATACAATCCATACATCAAATCTGCATAAGTCATCCCAGACCAGCCCGAATCAGACCATATATCAATTTTCATCTTCAAAATGCAGCCTCTCTCGTCCGATTTGTCCTTTTCAAAGTACCACAAGCTGTATTTGCACCCAGAAAATGTAAAAGGCGTTCCCGATGTCTAGCATCTCGTTTTAAAAATGTCGTCGTATGAAAAACACCGTCCTTCGTTCAGGCAACACTCCAATTCCAAAAATACCTCTTCAGAATCACTAAGCACATACACATCTTAAACTCAATCAAATCTACCTGTTTGGATTCAAGCTTCAATTAAAAACTCCAGACGTCAGACGCACACCTTCGCTAAAATACATTTATGACACCAAAATCAGCTGTCATTTCAACATTTAGAGGGAAATAATCATTTTTGCCACCTACATGCGTTAACAAATGTCGCATCCATATATGTAATAACTTTCGTTTGATTTCTTACAACAGAGGACACTTTCTTGGTTTGTTATCTGTCAATAAGTAAATTTGGGCACGTGGGATTGTGTGTGAGCAAATTCAAATTATGAAACTCATCGGTGAGTCCAGGAAAGAAATATCCTCTGTTGTAAGAAATCAAACGAAAGTAATGTAATTTCTCCAACCAACATGCCAACAGGAAACCATTCCTTTTTTTGCACACCAACGTACGTGTTGCCTGAGATACAAGTCCACACATCCGTTCATTAGCATTACACACGATCAAACAGCAAAAACAACAGCCGTCCAAAAATAAGTTTCACTTCAAAGAAACCTGATAAGTGATCACCGACATCAAGCAGTGTCGGTTGTGGTTAGTACTTAGATGGTGAACCGGATCAAAGCACGGTCATCGTGATGTTTTAAAGTTTCATAAGATCCAATTCACACCTTCCCGAAAGAAGTTTTACTTCAAAAAAATGTTGCTGCCCAATGCAACACAACAACTGTCAAAATCAGTCTTTTGACAGATCTAGACTAAAAGAATGTTTACCAATGGAAAACACCATCAGTATGGCGCTCATCTTGTTAAAGTAACATCTGTCAAGTTTTATGGGAATTGTTCACCAAGGTTAAAGCTTATGTCACATGTGCATGATCATCAAAATTGATTTTCGAAATCAGTGCTCCGTTGGAGAAATGTGCAAAAATTATCTCTATCGACGATGGGCTTCATCGAAAGATATAATTTTTGCCCATATCTGGATGATTCAAGTTTGAATAAGATAAATTGTTGATTGACAACAGGCCACCAAAGACATAAGATTTAACGCTTTTAGAGTTCTACCTTGAAGGCAATTTTAAATCGCAGGTTTATGTTGCTTTAGCATCGTTATTGATGGCGTATAAATCGATAATTCTGTACGACATCGAGTTTTCTTATGGTGCAGACATTTTTTTCTATGATTTCCACCCCCTCAAAGGTTTTTGAACACCATTCTATGGATTCATACCTTCGGTTACTTGAAAGAGGAAGAAAGAAAGAGGAAGATGGGGGAAGATCTTTGGTGTGTCCAAAGTGACTTGATGATTTTTCAATGCATCTCGGGACAGCTCATCAGAGGGCGATTATGTTTGCCCCCTCACTCCACATCTTTGATCTTAAAAATGAACCTCGTGCAATATTTGTTTAGACTTTGGACGGACAAAGAAGATGGGAAAGAGAGAAAGAAGGAAAATAAAGCAAAAATCGATCACTTACATATGCAACTCTCACTGAAAAAAATCAGCAACTTATCGCGATATTTAGCCTAAAAAAACTTAAGCTGCAACTAAAACTTAAAATAGACACTAAAATATGTTAAAACCTAACCTAAAATTACCCGCGATAGTGGCTCGTCAATAACCCGTAATATACCCGATCTTAATGGCCTATATCCAATGACAATTCCAGTGGCTATCTTCTTAGCCCCAAAATGTCCTTCCTACTTACTTAATTACGTGTAGCTACAGTCCGTAATAAGCCTGAGCCTCAACCAACACGCCTCTCTAACTACATCCAGCCAACTGCCTCCAGTCGCGCACTTCAAGTTGGTTGAGGTCGGTTTCAACTTGTGCGTGCCACTTAAGGCGTAATCTTCCTCTACTGCTTCCAGCTTCTGGCTAGGAATCGAAGACACCTTGAGCGGGAGTATTAGTGTCCATTTGTTCTACAGGGCATATAGCCATCTCATATAGCCCGTGGTTGAATCTTCGTTTCCATAGCTCCTCAACGCAAACGGGATTTCGAAGAATATTCCTCTCAAATCGGACAAGGATTTCTTAAACCGCTTTTGATACGGTCCATGCTTCTGCGCCATAGAGCTGGACTGGCATGATCAGGGTCTTTTATAGGATCTCCTTAGTAGTTCGAGTGAGGGCGTTACTACTAAATTGCCTTCTTAGCCCGAAGAAACAGCGATTGGCAAGAGTAATTCTTCGTTTGATTTCTGACGAGATGTTGTTGTCAGAGTTAATAGCGGAGCCGAGGTAGACAAAGTCCCGTACTACCTCAAAGTTATATCTGTAAATGGTGACGTTCTGTCCAATTCGTCGACGTTGTGTGTCCTTTCGTGTTGACAGCATATACTTAGTTCCTCCTACCTTCCTTCTCTACACTAGCAAACGTGGCTATGACATCACGTTGAGTTCTACCAATGACGTCAATGTCGTCGGCGTATGCTAGTAGTTGCACGGATTTTTGGAAAATTGTGCCTCTGGTGTTGGCTCGGGAGTTTTGCACAATCCTCTCAAGAATCAAATTGAAAATATCACATGACAGCGCATCGCCTTGCCTAAATCCTTTTTTGGTATCGAATGTGTCGGTGAGGTCGTTTCCGACTCTGATGGAGTAGCAGGAATTCTCATTCGTCATCCTACACAGACGGACGAGTTTGAGCGGTATACCAAAACTAGACGTGGCTCTGTATAGTTCGTCTCTATAAATGCTGTCGTATGCGGCTTTGAAATCGATGAATTGGTGGTGGGCATCGATGTGGACTTCTTGGGTTTTTTCCAGGATCTGCCGCAATGTGAAGATTTGATCAGTTGTGGACATTTCTGGCCTACAACCACACTGATAAGGGCCGATCAGGTTGTTGGTAAACGGTTTCAGGCATTCACATAACATGGCAGATAGGATCTTGTAGGCGATGTTGAGGGGACTTATGCCCTGTAGTTGGCCCAGTTCAGAGAGTCTCCTTTTTGTGGATCGGGCAAATGATGCTGAGGTTCCATTCTTCAGGCATACTTTCTTCCGAACAAATTTCGGTTATGAGTTGGAGAATGTTACTTACCAAGTCATCTCCGACGGTTTTATTAAGCTCGGCGGAAAGGCCATCATTATTTCCTTACTTCACTTAGGTCGGGCGGTTGGAAGTCGTCGCTGTCATCGCCAATATTGAAGTCATTCTGCTCGATAGAGGGAAGTTGTTCTTTAACGCCGTTTAACAGTCTTCTCAGATTCTCAACTACGATTTTTGCTTGTTCATCTCGACAGGCTTCTGTTCGGGCCTTCTGGGTGCAGTGGCCAAATGGTTAGTGCATTGAACAACTAAGCGCAGGGTCCCTATTTCAAGTCCAGAAGGTAGAAAAATCTAAGTTGTTTGCACTGACCCAGCTCATCATTCTTGGAGTGGCACCTCTCTATATCTTGCCTTCTGAGATCCCAGCGTTCTTCCTCCCTTCTTCGCCTATAATGCTTATTGACAGCTTTTGTCATTACCTGCATGTTTGCATTGTAGGCCTTGATTTTGGATGCGAGGATCTGTCGGCATTCTTCATCAAACCAGGGGTAATCTTGCTGGTGGATGGAATCAACCTAGCAGATCAGTTGCGGGTGATCTTGTTGTCATCGTCGCCATTGTTCTTTGACAGTCGATGCTGGTGGTATGGTGTTAATGGAGAGGTTAAGGGATACGCGTTAAACGAAGGCCTTGGTGGTCTCTTGCTATTGCAGTCTTTCGACATTAAATTTTTTCACAGTATTTCTGGTTTGTTGTGGCGTGGTAGAAATTAGCATTTTTACCTTGGCTGTGCTACAAGGTATAGGTACGAGTCGATGTTAGCCCTTCGGAATGCTCGGCCATACAAAATACTAGATGTGTGCCTCTAGTCTATCGTAATGTGATCAATTTGGTTCACCGCTCTTCGATCTGGAGACCGCCAGGTCCTCTTTTGAATATCTTCTTGAGGAAAACGTGTCCTGACTATAGTGGCATCTCGTTCCGCAGCGAAGTCAATTAGCCTAAATTCGTTGTCAGACATGTTGTCGTGTAGGCTGTGTTTTCCGACAATAGTGCTGAGAAATCTTCTCCTCCTCCATCCAGGAGCTCGTAGAGACATTCGTTCGCAATTTCATCTTTTTCCGTCGGGGCTAGTGCGCATATATTGGTTATGTTGGCGAATTTAGCATCGATGCGTATTGCAGCAACGCGTTTGCTAATATCTTGAGAGCATAAGCTTCAGTCTCACTATAGTCGGTGGTAGATGTCACCGTTTTCCCCCCACTTTTTGCTTTGCCCATCCCATCGTATATCCTGGATGGCTGAAATGTCTGCTTTGTAGCAGCTTAGGGCTTCCGCTAATTATTCGCGTGGACCTCTTCTGTTTAATGTTCTCACATTCCAGGTGTAGATACGAACGTCGGTGTCCTTTTTTCATTTACCATGGTCGCCAACTACAAAATCAGTCCTTTCCTACGTTTTTGGTTGCTTCGTAACAATGATTTCTTACGTAAGTGGGCAGTTAATCCAAAATACAACCCACAACCTAGAGGGCCTAAATGACCTGTTATCCGAATATGTCGAAGCAGCTCATTGGCTGAGGACATCATATCGGATATTCTGTGCCAAGCATTCTGGGCTGTTTATAGTGATTTGCTGTTTTTCGTCTTGTTATCAACACTCGCACTTATAAGTTTAGCAGCCAAATCTGGTTGGATGAGACCAGTATCCGATGGTTACCACTTGGAGCTAAAATAAGCACGATTGATGTGTAGTCAAACTTAAAACGACTGGGCTTCGCCAAGTTTAAGCCAATCAAATCGTCCCCTTGTTCTACAACATTCAACCAACAACTATTGCTTTGACAGAAATGTGAATGTTGTCTCAATGTCTGTCATGCATATTGATATTTTTCTTTGTTTGAAAAGAATATTAAGACGATGTTGTCTCCAAAATCTTAGAAAAAACGTAACCCACGTTCACTTTTTGCGGGTTTTTATTATGAAGATGGGATGAGCTACGGTATCAGACGATCTACAATGCTGATTATAGATTTGTCAAATGCCTTAATCCCTCTTTTACTTAAGCCATTCGAATCAGTGAAAAAGCATGCCCAAGTTTTGTTCCATAAATAGTCGGATTAAACTATTCACCAACCAAACCAATCATAGGAAAAATAATTTTTCATACAAAATTCAATTCATAAAGCCGATGGCTGATCTATAAAATCGTAAACGGATGAGCTTATCAAAATGTTGATCTTTTAATGACAGCTTAAGTCAATTGGGACGAATTGGACAAAGACAAAGACGAATTTATTGCCAACATACAAATCGAGCTACTTAACATCATCAATGAAGTTGTGAATGAAGAGTGGCCGAGAATGATTATTTATGTGAGATTTTGAGATTTCCTACGTCGACCTTGATTAGAGAGAGCTAAATCCAAACTTGAAGCTTCAAACGACCACCACAATTACGGCGAACAAATATGGTGGTGGAAAGAAGACTTAGCAACGCTGATAGGCAACTTTATGGGGGATTTGGCGACTTGTGGCTTTTTTTCTGGCTATGGAATGTCTACGGAGAGTACTTTTTAAATTTTCCTAATATAGCAATTATTCGGTTCGTGAAAAAATCGAATTTTTATCAAATAATGCCCATTTGCTTGGTACCCATACATACTGCATCAGTGTTGCCACTTAAGGACTATTTTTTATTTTTATTATTTTTTCGCAGCAGATTCTGTAAAAAAGGGCAGAAGATTGATTTTTTTTGCAAAAAACTTTTATTTCAAACAAAACCAAGTTAAATAACAAAAAATTAACATAAAACAAATCACTTACGAATTTTTACTGGGTTCAGCAATTAATTCAACACCATGGATCTCATTGCCCAAATGCTCTTTTTTGGGCTTCACTGTAAAAACACAAAAAAATCGTATGCTCTTCACATTTTCTCGATCTAGATGTGCATACACGCTCTTACTACAAAAATGAAGTAGATTTCATATTTTTTGGCAGTAGATTTAAATTTTGAAAACAATGCAGAAGATCTACTGCAATTGCTTTAAAATGGCAATGCTGACTGCATCTCTTGAACAGCCTTTACTTGTAGGCTTTGAATTTTCGTCAAAGGCACTAAGGCACTCACTCTTCAGGAGGCAGCGGAGGAATTCCCTAGATGGAGTCAACGGTGGCGCTACAGCTACAGTTTGATCGAACTGGTAGTGAAATCCCTATATGAGCTGCTTCAACATATTTGAACACCAGGTCTATAGGGATTTCCAATACTGAGCCAGGGCATTGGAAAAGAGTTGGTGGCGGAGGAGTCCTCAATGGGTCAACGGCAGCGCTCATATCCCAAAATGGGCTACTGACATCGGTATTATTCCGGCCCGCTGTCCTAGGGTCAAAACAAGGACCTGGTCCTCCAGGTTAGGGGTTCTGCTTTGGGTTAACTACCCATCCACGGAAAAAACTATTGTTACGAAGCAACCAATAGCCTCGGAAAGGACTGATTTTATTGTTGACGACCATGCTCAACGAAAAAAGAACAACGACGTTCGTATCTGCACCTGGAATGTGAGAACATTAAACAGGAGAGGTGCAGGCGAACAACTAGCGGAAGCCCTAGACTGCTACAAAGCAGACATTACTGCCATCCAGGAAATATGTTGGGATGGGCCGGGTAATAAGAGGACGAAAAACTGTGACATCTACTATGGACCGTGTTATAGTAAGCAGAAACAGCGACTATTTGGATGCGGATTTGTTATAGGTGCCAGACTTAGGCAAGAAGTCTTATGTTTTCAAGACATTAGCGAACGCATAGTAACAATCCGCATCAAGGCCAAATTCGCCAACATAAGCCTTATATGCGCTCATGCTCCGACGGAGGAAAAGGATGATATAACTAAGGATTGCTTCTACGAGCTCCTCGACAAAACCTATGAGCGACTACCAAAGTACGATGTTAAAATCGTGCTGGGAGATTTTAACGCAAAGGTAGGAAGAGAAGACATCTTTAGCAGTACTGTCGGAAAATATAGCCTACACGACAACACGTCTGGTAACGGACTTAGTCTAATTGACTTCTCTGCCACTATAGCCAGCACACGGTTTCCTCACCTCGATATCCATAAGGGGACATGGCGGTCTCCAGATCAACGAACAGTCAACCAAATTGATCACATTGCGATAAACAAGAGCACGCATCCAGTATTTTGGATGTCCGAACATTCCGAGGGGCTAACATCGACTCGGACCACTACCTTGTTGTAGCCAAGGTAAGGATGCGGATATCCACCACGCCACAAAAAAACAGAAATACTGTGAAGAATTTAATGTCGAAAGACTGCAATAGCAAGAGACCACCAAGGCCTTCGCTTAACGCGTATCCCTTAACCTCTCCATTAACACCATCGACTGCCGAAGAACAATGGCGACGATGACAACAAGATCACCCGCAACTGATCTGCTAGGTTGATTCCATCCACCAGCATGATTAAAATTTGCAAAATATGGAGAGAAGCCGCTCCAGATATGATGAGCTAATTCAGTGAAAAAAACTTAGTTGCTGGTACCTTCCGGATTTGGAACGCAGGTTTCCTGCGTTGTCCAATCCACTAACCACTAGGCAACTGCAACCAGTAGGCCCGAACAGAAGCCTGTCGAAAGGAACAAGGAAAGATCGTAGTTGAGACACAATCGAATCTGAGAGCAACTTCTTCAGACTGTTGAACGGCGCTGAAAAACAACTTCCCTCTATCGAGCAAAATGACTTAAATATTGGCGATGACAGCGAAGACTACCAACCACCCGACCTAAGTGAAGTATGGAAATAATGATGGCCTTCCCGCCGAACTTAATAAAGCCGTCGGAGATGACTTGGTAAGTAACATTCTCCAACTCATAACCAAAATTTGGTCGGATGAATGTATGCCTGAAGAATGGAACCTCAGCATCATTTGCCCGATCCACAAAAAAGGAAGCTCTCTGAACTGCACCAACTTCAGGGCATAAGTCCCCTCAACATCGCCTACAAGATCCTATCTGCCGTATAATATGTGAACGCCTGAAACCGTTTACCAACAACCTGATCGGCCCTTATCAGTGTGGTTTTAGGCCAGGAAAGTCCACAATCGATCAAATTTTCACACTTCGGCAGATCCTGGAAAAAACCCAAGAAGTCCACATCGATACCCACCACCTATTCATCGATTTCAAAGCCGCATATGACAGCATTTATAGAGACGAACTGTACAGAGCCATGTCTAGTTTTGGTATACTGCCCAAACTCGTCCGTTTGTGTAGGATGACGATGGAGAATTCTCGCTGCACCATCAGGGTCGGAAACGACCTCACCGACACATTCGATACCAAAAAGGATTTAGGCAAGGCGATGCCCTGTCATGTGACTTCTTCAATTTGATTCTTGAGAGGATTGTGCAAAACTCCCGAGCCAACAGCAGAGGCAAAATCTTCCAAAAAATCGGTGCAACTACTAGCATACGCCGTTTGCTAGTATAGAGAAGGAAGGTAGGAGGAACTAAGTATTTATATGCTGTCAACACGAAAGGACACACAACATCGACGAATTGGACATAACGTCACCATTGACAGATATAACTTTGAGGTAGTACGGGGCTTTGTCTACCTCGGCTCCGCTACTAACTCTGACAACAACATCTCGTCAGAAATCCAACGAAGAATTACTCTTGCCAATCGCTGTTTCTTCGGGCTAAGAAGGCAATTAAGTAGTAAAGCCCTCACTCGCACTACTAAGGAGATCCTATATAAGACCCTGATTATCCCAGTCCTGCTCTACGGCGCCCAAGCATGGACCGTTTTAAAAGCGGATGAAGAAATCCTTGGTCGATTTGAGAGGAAAATCTTCGAAAAATCTTCGGTCCCGTTTGCGTTGACGGGCTATGGAGACGAAGATTCAACCACGAACTATACGAGCTGTACATACCCCTAGTCGAAAAACTCCGCATTGGACGTTCAAAATGGCTAGGACATGTAGAACGAATGGACACCAATACTCCGGCTCGCAGAGTCTTCGATTCCCAGCCTGACGTCGGACGCAGTAGAGGAAGACCTCGCCCTAAGTGGCGCGCACAAGTAGAACAGACCTCAACCAACTTGGAGTGCGCAACTGGAGGCAGTTAGCTAAGGACCGGGCTAATTGGAGAGGCATGTTGGTTGAGGCCCAGGTTCATTTCGGACTGTAGCGCCACTTAAGTAAGTAAATAAGACTCACACCAACTATGCAGGAAATGCGAAGATCCAGACGTGGAGGAGGACATCATCCACCTACTTTGTCACTGCAGCAGCCGCAACATCTTCCTCCCACCAGCAAGAACCCACTAGTTTGACGAATAATCCCAAAAACTGATTGTAGCCAAAATAAGGGCTAACAAGGCGATGTTGCAGCTCATCACGAAAGCCACCATTGAGCTTTAAAGGCAAAGAGGGAGAAAGCACAACGGCTTTCAGAAAGAAGAAAAAGACCAAGAAAACGGCGCGTAAATGCCGGAAACCGTTTACCAACAACCTGATCGGTTCTTATCAGTGTTTTAGACCGGAAAAGTCCACAACTGTTCAAATCTTCACACTTCGGCAGCTCCTGAAAAAAACCTAGTAGGTACCCACCACCTATTCATCGATTTCAATGACGCATATACCACAGCATTTGTAGAGACGTACTATACAGAGCCATGTCTAGTTTTGGTACACCGGCCAATGTCATCCGTCTGTGCAGGATGACGATGGAGAATTCCCACTGCTCCGTCAGGGTCGTCAGAAACGATCTCACCGACACATTCGATATCAAAAAAGGATTTGGACAAGACGATGCGCTGTCCTTTGACTTCTTTTATCTGATTCTTGAGAGATTGTGCAAAGCTCCCGAGCCAACACCAGAGGCACAATATTCCATAAATCTATAGCATACGTGGCGCTGACGATATTGACATGATTGGTGTGTGATATCATAGTCACTATTGCTAGTATAGGGAAGGAAGCGACAAAAATGGGTTTAGCTGTCAATAAAGGTACGACTAAGTACATACTGTCACCAGGAAAGGACACATAACATCGACGAATTGGACAAACGTCACCATTGACAGATATAACTTTGAGTTAGTACGGGACCTTGTCTACCTCGGCTCCGCTATCAACTCTGACAACAAAATTTCGTCAGAAATTAAACGAAGAATCACTCATGCCAACTGCTGTTTCTTCGGACTAAGAATGCTATTCAGGCGTAAGGCCCTCACTCGATTACTAAGGAAATCTAACACAAGATCCTGATCATCACAGTCCTGCTCTTCGGTGCTGAAGCATATACCGCATCAAAAGCGGATAAAGGATTCCTTGGTCGTTTCGAGGGCCTTCATCAGGAATTATGTAAAAGTATAAAAAAAACGAAAAAAGGCTTATTTTTCTCAAAATCAACTTTAAATTAACAAAAAACGTGATTCTTGTTCTTATTAATTAAATCTTCTGGTAATCTTAGTTATTTTTGCGTTTACACTTCGTCCATTGGTAATCACAAAGTAATCATTAAATTGACTCTCCTAAAAAAATTCGAAAAAAGTGACTCACACTGTGGTTTTTCCTTGTTCCCACAATTATTATTCATCGAGTTACATTATATATTTAGTTACTTATAGCTTCAAGCCAATGTGTTTAAAGCTTAAACAAATAAATCAATCTGAACACCATATTTGTTATCTGTCAAAGAAATAAACTCTCATTACCTATGTATGCCTACCTACTAACTATTCCGACACAGATATTGGCCGTGCTCCGGATTTCAGATTTAGTAAGCTGGCTTAGATGAAGCTCTGTTCCCATTGGAACAAAATGGGCGATTAACCAACGAAAACAGCGCTTCATCTAAGATAGTTTACTAAATCTAAAATCCGGAACATGGCCATTCCCTTTCGCTATTAAACGAACAAAAAACATTCAATTTGAGTCATTAACGACCATCAAAGTTTCCAGTTGTATCTGTAATCTAGATATTGCTACACCTACATTCACATTTACCGTAATTAAAATGAAATATTTCAACCGAAAGGCAGCCACTTGGGAAGGTAATTGAATTTAAACCCTCTAAGGCCTATATCGCAGCGACACAGCACGCGATTGTTCCCCAAAATACAAAAAAAATTCAATTCCATCCATTACTGAGCCAATTGTCATTTCATCAACCACCACCACATTGACGGAAATGGGGTGATGGTTTCAGAGAGCTCGATTACTGTTATTATGCATGCTTATCGCGATTGTCAACATTTCGGCGTTTTCAATTTATTTTCCATTTTCAGCTAGATATCGAATCCGTTTGATAATCCATTCCAGTTACCTCATAGCCATACGCCGCCGTATAACTGTACATCTAACCAATTCCACCTTTTTGCACTCATCCTCCAACCAACCTCCTTAGCCTTAATTAAACGTACACCGATGTGGTTTTCGATTGCATTCGCGTGCCATTGGCATTGCGATTGGCCGGAAACCGAGAATGTGTCTGTGACGGTTACGCCACCAACCGTACACCGTTCAGCGTTCACTGTGCCCAGAATGAACTGGAAAAAGTATCGCTATTCCACTTGGTCACACAGTTTCAACGTGTGCCCCCTCTGTTCGACTGTTTCCATTTCCGCTACAGCATGCGTAGCAAAGCGAGCAAGCGAATCGTGCCGACATTTTTCTGCTGGCAAGTGTGCCCAACCACCACTGAACGGCACAACGGGCAACGCCTTCGAATTCATTTACAATTCATCGCAACTGTAAACGAAATGAACGTTCCGATGAATGAATGGTTGAGGGTATAGTAACACAGCCTATCGGGTGAGTTGGTTTGTCCGGTGCCGTCATGCTCGATGCTCGCTTCTGGTTGGCGTTGTTGATGCTGGTTTGGTGGTGGTGGTACGTCTGGCTGAGTGTGTGTGGAACAGCTGGCCAGTATCTATCTATCAGCCGTGGAAAAAAGGTGTGTTATTCCTTCCCACTCTGTTGTGGGCCTGTGACGCGATGGGTTTCGCTTTGAAATGGTTATTTTCCATTTCACCGTGCAAACGTCAGCCAGAGTGAGATGGCTGCGAGCCAAAAAAGCGCGACCGTCTACTCGGTGGTGGAACGTTTCTACTACGGCTTGTCGATTCAGTTGTTAGTTTGTTTTTGGTAGTGGTCAAGCGATAGCACGCGTTAATTCTGCTCCTCCTAAATAGTAGTCTCGATCTAGCAGTTAAATTTTGAACGATTTTGTTTTACGGCGTACATTCGCGGTTTGACTTTGAGCACGCACACAAATTGGATTAAAGTTGTGCTTTACATACGACAAAAGTGACATATCTATACAAAGTGCCAAGTGACAGGTGTTTTGAATGACAGTTGGATAATAATATTCATAAAGACTGCGTGATGCCTTTGTGAGGTGAGCAATTGTGTTAAATGACAGATTAAGTGACTTTTAATGAAATGAGTGTGTTTAGTAGAGTTCATACCAAATTAGATAATTCAAGGAACGCGTTAAAACGACCTACCTAAGTGGAAAATATTAATTTTTGGGTTATTTTACGGTTTAACTCTTGTTATGGTTCGTCTGCATCTAGAATGTTTGCAAGCTAAAATATGTGTTCTGTTGATCTCTGTGTTTTATGGTTTTGTTAGGAGGTCAATCCAATTATTGTGCATTTTTTGTTGTTGGAAAAATATATTAAAGTCATTAATATAACTCGCAAGATTTCATCAACTTAAAGGGGAAGACACTGGTAACCTGAAAATAAAATTTTCACATTTCACCGAAAATTTGGCATTACTTGTGATAATTAAGCGTGGGTTACATATGGGGTTATTTTTGATTAGAATGTCATATTAATGGTATTTATGCAACCTCGTAGGGTTGCAGCGTGCGAAAAATTATAAGTTTACGACGAGCGTTTCATGAAAGCCTCGCAAACTGCGTTCAAACTTATTTTAGCGATTTTTTTCGGTTTTCTAGTTATTTGTCTAATTTACCGCATATATTTGACTTGTGGATGTGACGGACTAAATGTCACAAAAGCTTTTTAAAAGTTTACTTATACATCAGTCTACAAACCCAAATTGTGTGCTAAATTTCCGATATTGTTATATAAGTCTTCCATACAAATTTTGACGGATCAGTTACCGGTTCCAAAGTTTATCACACTTACAACTGTTTTTGCTTATAAAACCTTTCAAGATTAAAAAAAATCAAATATTACAATGAATCTGAACAACTTGCACATTTCTGTGTATATATTTGGAATAAAAGTTTAAATTATTTTGTTGGTTTCTGTCAAACTCCTGAGCTGTCATCCCTTGACAGTTTTTATTTTCTCATCAGCCGTAATCCTGCGTTAAAAATTTTAGAAAAAAACTAACGAAACTACATTTTTTGTTCGTTCATGTTGTTTTCATTGCGTGTACGGTTTTGTGAAGTTTCACGTCAACGTTTATTCAAATATTCTTGCACGTGACTATCGGACCTAACGTTTACGACGACTTTTCGACGTTGCATGATGACATCTCTATTAAGTTGGTCTCTGTCGCAACTTGGGAAACAATTTACACGAGTGATTACAAAATTTAAACAAAATTGACAGGTGACGGCATTATTCGCTAGAATAATATTTTGACAGGTTGTGAAATTTTGCAGTAATTTGAGAAATCGAAGGTATTTTGTTAAAATTCAGAAAACTCTTCACAGGATTTCAGTTATTTTATAAAACATTTAGCTTACACAGCAATTGGAACGGGGAAGAAAGAAATTACTTTTCCTAGCTAATAGAAATTGACACATAGCGCTGATGTTTATATTAAGATGTAAAGGGTCCGCCAAAAAACTACTAATTTCTTTTTTTATTTGAAAGCACAATCCTTCCGGTTAATAATGGAAAATAATTTCATTCAAATAGCTGCCTCGGCTGGCCATGTAGTAGCCTACACGATCGGTCCAATTTTTAAGCAAATTATCGATTGTGTGCAGCTGTATTTCACCAATGGCTTCACGAATATTGTCCTTTAAAGCGTCAATTGTCTCTGGCTTGTCGGCGTAACACTAATCTTTTACGGCACCCCACAAATAATAGTCCGACGGTGTCAAATCGCAGCTCCGAGGTGGCCAAAAGACATCAGCTCTGCGGCTGATAATGCGATCTTCAAAAACAGGGCGCAAAACATCGAGTGTAGCTTCGGCTGTGTGGCACGTAGCGCCGTTCTGTTGAAACCAAATGTTGCCAATATCCTCCTCTTTAATTTGTGTGAACAAAAATTCGTTCAACATGGCCCGATAACGATCGCCATTGACTGTAACGGCCACTCCTTGCTCATTGTCGAAGAAAATCGGTCCAATTATGCCTCTGGACCAAAATCCGCACCAAACAGTGACTCGTTTTGGGTGTATCGGCTTTTCAATGTATGCGTTCGGGTTTTGTGTGCCCCAAATGCGACAATTTTGCTTGTTTTACGTACCCGCCAAGATCAAAATGAGCTTCATCGGAAAAGATGATTTTTTTTTGGCAAAATCGGCGTCGATCGCAGGCCCACTTAGCGAAGCGAAAACGCATTGGATGGTCAGTTGGCTTCAACTCCTGAACCAATTGGACTTTGTATGGCGTCATACCAAGGACTTTATGCAAAATTCGCCTCAATGATGTCTCCGAAATGTTCAATTGTTGAGAACGACGGTGAATTGATGTTGATGGCGCTTCACGCACACTTTCTGCCACAACAGCAATATTCTCGGGTGTACGCACTGTTTTTGGCTTTTCACGCTTTGGTTTATCGATGAGGATGCCAGTTTCTTTCACTTTTTTCACAAGATAACGAACCTACGGAGCTGACGGTGCTTCTCTTCTTCCAAAATCCGTACGCAATTTTCGCACACATTCTGCAACATTACCATGATTTTCAATGTAATGTCGCAATATTTCCCAGCGTTTTTCAAGCGTATTCACAACCATATTCGTTCAGCGGAAGGATAAAACTAATTTTCTGTCAAATCAGACATGAGCTAAGTGTTACCATTTACGAAATAAGCACGGAATTGATTTCAATCCTCGATATTTATGACATTTTGCATTGACATATCCAAAATGTCATCACAAGAGTTTTGCGACGTTATCGGAAGCCTTCTGAAATGAATACCAGCATCAGAATACTCGTCTGCGAAATGACAGATTGCGTTTTGACAGATGCTTTCGAAAGAAGTCTTTAACTAATTATTTGTTAGATTAGAGATAGAAAATGGAATTAAATCATGAAAACAGATTCCTTCGATAGGTATATTATCATTATCCTTGTGCAATTATATGTTTTCACTGTTGACTTTTAGACTATTCCTGTCTTAGACTATTCCTGTCTTAGACTATTCATGTGCTAAATATTGACTTTTTGGGAAAACCTGCTCTTCAAAAGGTTGCTTTAAAAGAAAATACTCAAATACGCCGTTAAACAAAAGACTTTAAAGACCTATATAGGCTTTGAAGCTAATATTCATGAAAAGTTCTACATTCGCATTGTTAACCCCCTTTCAGACTAGCTTCCTGAACTCTCGACTGCTATAGGTTTTAGGAACATTTGATCAAAGAAGTTTCCCCCTTATTAATAAACGCTGATTAGCTAATCAGTGACTAACTTTTTACATTTGCGCGAGTATTTCTTATGGGGAAATCTGTCAAGTCAGCCATTGATTAGTTTATCAGCTTCTAGGTCCTATCCACAATGCAATATTAAAATATACTGGATAGCTATTCCAAATGTCAAAATTTAATCAAAGGATATCTATACATCTTTTATTAATATGGGGGGGTAAATATTTTTGATTTGCATGGTTTAAGTTTTACAAAATGTAAGGCATTCAGGTCAAAAATCTAGGTTTTGCAATGATTTTTGTGCGCGAAGTTACATTTTATGGGCCTAGCTACATTTACTTGCGAATGGAGCCTATAATTTCAATTAAAGACCGTAGGGTTTACAACATTCTCAAATTTACGCTTGCACACGAGTAAGCGAACGGACTTCTTAATATGTTCATTATGAGGTCCGTCAACAATAGGAGGGGAAAATAGTATGTCACGCTGCCGTTTATTTATCTCCACTGCAAGTTTTCTAGTAGTGTAATTGTGTTTTTCATTTTTCGAAACATTTAAGCGTTCCCACTAAATAGAAGGATTTCAAATGTCAAAAACTGAACTACGTACGCAATATATATGACAGACTATCCGAAGGGTTTACAACATTCTCTGTTATTTAAATTTACGATAGCAAACAAGTACGCAAAGGGACATTTTAATGAAGATAGACGTCAGAAATAGGAGAGAAAACGAAAGCATAGCTTGCCAAGCCGTTTATTTCTCTCCACTGCAAGATTTCCAATGGTGTTTTTGCATCTTTCATTTCACGAACCTTTTTAGAGTTTTCATTTAAGCGTTCCCACTAAATAGAAGGATTTCAAATGTCAAAAACTGAACTACGTACGCAATATAAAGGGTGATCCATTTCGAGGTTCCCTACTTTTTTAAAGAAAAAAACACAGAAAATTCAAATTTAATGGAGAATGTTTATTATCATTTGAAAGAACATTCTTTGGCATTTATTTTTTGAAGATTATGTCTATCAAATGTTGGCCGTTGCTACGTCGCAGATGGTCCATCCGTTGAGTCCAATTTTCGATCACTCGTTCAAGCATTTCGACTGGTAACTCGCGAATGACACGCGTGATGTTTTCCTCCAAGGCCTGAATCGAAGCGGGTTTGTCGGCATTAGCTTTTGACTTTACATATCCCCACAGGAAAAAGTCTAATGGGGTGATATCACACGATCTTGGTGGCCAATCGACCGGCCCAAAACGTGAAATTATGTGCTCACCGAAATGTTCTCTCAATAAGTTCATTGATTGATGCGATGTGTGGGAAGTGGCGCCGTCTTGCTGAAACCAAATGTCGCCGAGATCACGAGCTTCAATTTCAGGCATCAAATAGTCGGTTATCATGGCACGATAACGGTCGCAATTGACGGTTACGTTCGCACCGGCATAATTTTTAAAGAAATATGGACCGATGATTCCACCGGCCCACAAACCACACCAAACCGTTGTTTTCTTCTGGATGAAGTGGCAGTTCTTCAATCTCTTCAGGTTGCTCTTCGTCCCAAATGCGGCAATTTTGTTTGTTTACATACCCATTGAGCCAGAAATGGGCCTCATCGTTAAACAAAATTTGCCTCGAAAACGTCGGATCTCCTTGGAACTTTTCAAGAGCCCATAGAGCGAAGCGATGTCGCTTGGGAAGGTCGAGCGGCTTCAGTTGTTGCACAAGCTGTATTTTGTACGCTTTCAATTTAAGATCTTGACGTAAAATGCGCCAAGTCGTTCCATATCGAATCGACTCTCTACGGTCTTCGTGTACACTCTCAGCTACGGCCGCTATATTTTCTTCACAGCGTGCTGGACGTGGTCTATTCGGTCGAATATTATCCAATAATGAATGCTGGGTCTCAAAATGGGTGATGGTGTTGCGAATAGTACGCTCACTAGGCCGATTATGTTGACCATAAGTTGAACGAAGTGCACGAAACACATTCCTCACAGAACGTGAATTTTCATAATAAAGTTGAACAATTTGTAAACGTTGTTCACGCGTAAGTCTTTCCATTATGAAATGCCAAACAATACTAAACAAAAATAACATGACAGCATGACACGACTCACGCGGGATCTGTCAAAAAGGGCTATTGAAAAAAGTATCTCTACTTGGATCACACGTTATATGAAGGACTATCCGAAGGGTTTACAACATTCTCTGTTATTTAAAAAGTACGCAAAGGGACATTTTAATGAAGATAGACGTCAAAAATAGGAGAGCAAACGAAAGCATAGCTTGCCAAGCCGTTTATTTATCTCCACTGCAAGATTTCCAATGGTGTTTTTGCATCTTTCATTTTACGAAACCTTTTTAAAGTTTTCATTTAAGCGTTCCCACTAAATAAAAGGATTTCAAATGTCAAAAACGGAACTACATACGCGATATATACGACAGACTATCATTCTATCCGAAGCTTATTGAAATTTACGCTTGCACGCGAATAAACGAACAGACCACTTAATGAACATAGACGTCAAAAATAGGTGAGAAAATGAAAACTTAGTTTGATACGCCGTTTATTTATCTCCACTGCAAGTTTTCCAACGGTGTTTTTGCATCTTTCATTTTACGAAACTTTTTAGAGTTTTCATTTAAGTGTTCCCACTAAATAAAAGGATTTCAAATGTCAAAAAACGGAACTACATACGCGATTTATATGACAGACTATAATTCTATCCGAAGCTTATTGAAATTCACGCTTGCACACGAATACACGAACAGACCTCTTAATGAACATAGACGTCAAAAATATGTGAGAAAATGAAAACTTAGTTTGACACGCCGTTTATTTATCTCCACTGCGAGTTTTATATAACGGTGCATTTGCATCTTTCATTTCACGAAATCTTTTTAGTTCCCACTAAGTAGAAGGATTTCAAATGTCAAAAACTGAACAAAGTATGCGATTTATATGACAGACTATCACTTTTAACAGACCTTTGGCTTTTTTCTTTGGTTAATCCTTAATGAATGTCAGTCGCTTTTCAGTGGGAAAAAAGGACTTTTTGATCTAACAGCGAAGTCATTTAGTCTTTTGGATTGCATTTTAGCCAAACGACGCGTTTCGGATCGATGGGAATGTTTCTCTTAAGGTCGTGTGTTAATTGCGTTTTAATTAATGACAATAAATAATTTCATACTAGAGTGGTGAATATGGACTTCCAAATTATATCACGCACGTTAATATTGTATATGTGTTGGCTAATTTTGACATTTATTATGTCTACGGAAAATTTTGACGGCTGAAGAGAACTATGTTGTATTCTTTAGGCAGTCTGTCATTTCCACTAAATTGTGAATCCATTTAAGGCACTGGATAGTTTCTGACACTAGTCTGCTTATTACAGACTTAAAATTTAAGGACGTTCATTCAAATTGTATGCTGCGGCTTATATGACATTTGGTATGGCATGTTTCGGGGAAGATTATATTTTATTTTTAGATTACATTTAGGTAAAATTTTGGTTTTTGTGTTCGTGAAATTTAAAAAAAACAATAGATATCGATTCCATAGTGGATGGCTTTTGTAAAACATTGAGCTAACTAAAACAGGGTTTTATAATTTAATTCAGTTTTAACAAATATCTATGCAAACTATGTAACGTTAATGAAATTATAATATCGTCGGTTTTTTTTTTATCAATTTTCGATACATTTTTAAGAAGAAAACATAGGAAAGGAAATTTCGTTGAATTCTAAGGGGGAATTTGCAAATCAAAATTCGCATTTAGTCTAATTGACAGAGAAAAAGTTAAATTTATATTCACCACTTAATAAACGTCAAAAAATAGACATTAGTTAAAATATATTCTCAATTTGAATCTAATTGAGACATGACTTAAGCAATTAAGAGATGTGCGACGGGCGACTGGCTGTTTTTTTTGTAAAGCCAGCCTATTTTGAATATAAATGTCAAACTCAAGCAACAAATATTCCATCTCAGACTGACAATTACCATACCTCCGACATAATCTCTTCAAAAGCAAACAAAACGTCCCTCATTTAGGATTAGGCAATACCTATGTAAATAGCTTGCAAAACTGAGTTATATGCGCGATAAATATTACCAATTTCCATTGACAAACTTGTCAATATGTCACTTTGAAATTATTCACATGATGACGCGTTTCATAGTGTTATTTTTAGCAAAAGTCAGATTTACGTCACTAAAAAAATATCTAAAACTGCGCACACTCAGACCGCTTTGATGCTAATTAAAGGCGAGAAATGTCGGCACGATCGCAATGACTAGCCAAAATCGATCGATATATTTAAATAATATATATATTCTCAGCTAATAAAATTTAAAACCCAACAATAACAATAATTTGACAACTCAAAAATACAAGTCCATCTGTCGAAATTTCTTAATTAACAGATGAACATGCCAAATCAAAAGTCCGACAAAAGAACAACAACAACAAACATATTTTAACGACTTTCTGATCAAATCAATGCTCAGGCAAGGGCCGTCTAATTTTCTCCGCATATGCGCCTCTTAAACGGGTTATGATTGTTTATGTTTATTAACGACTTTGTTGCTTTTAATCGATGCGTGACGCCAATGAGACAGCATTTACATGGCCCAATTCGCAGATGTCACCACCAGTAGATGATCAGATGTTCCCACGGTCGCAAGTTGCACGTATTAAGCCCGTCTAATCATATTCCCAAGCGAGTCAAATTTATGCTGATATATGATTGAGGAGAAGCTACCTTGTGTTGGTGGTGGCTTAGTATGGATATGACAGATGAGGCATAGATTTGGCGACAGATACCAACACGTCGAGAGCCTCTTGATTTTCAGAGACAGCGATTTCAATCTCAAGCGTGTAACAGTGGATCATTAAGACTTAATTAATTTCTGGCTTTGTCTTACAGAAAAAAAACACACACACAGACACAAAATATTAAACCACACACTGACACAAACAAAAGTAGACAATCAAGCGTTACATGCTCGGAAATCCACTGAGAGACCGCCGACAGATTCCCACTATCGGACCGGAAAATACGTATCACCACAGCATTTGCATAAACGTTTCCATTCAAGAGAAGACGGTCCTTGCGTTGAGTTGTGTCGAATTGGTCCACTACTGGTTCAGAGGTCGCGCTCGTCTGCCGCTTATCGTGGTTTATAAGTTTATTGACTTGGCTGCGTAACGTGAGAGCCGCAGTGCGAGTGCTACCAGAACATGAATATTGATATTGCCGAGCTAATTGGATGCAAAAATCGCCTCTCATCATGTTTACCATAGGAGATGGTTAAAAGCTTAATAAAATCATCGCAACATGGTTAGATGATGGGAGCCGACAATAAACGGTACGGTTCTCACGCAGGTCGAACGGAAATGAACCTGACGTAAGGTTAGTTTGTTGTGACAGACGGGATGTTGGCTTGATTTGGTGTCGTGTGAAAAAATAAAGTGGTTTGGGTTGATTGGGTAATGGCGCTGGGTTTGGCAGCACTTTATTGGGGGCCTTTTGAAATTTGTTTGCAAATTTTGACATCATCATCAATTGCGTTGAAATTTTAGCAAGTGGATAAATGTGTGTGGTGAACAAGGACTTCAAATTTGACATCGCAAGTCACAGTGCATGGTTTTTATGCCTAGTGATAAATGGCGTTGAAATTTTGCCAATGGATATTTTTTGACATTAGTGTGGTGAATAAGCACTTCAAATTTGTAACCTGCTCAGGAGCTTGCTGCAATTTATCCAGTAGCATGCATCTTATGTCGAGTGCGAAATGGCGTTGAAATTTTAGCTGGTGGATATTTTTTTGACATTAGTGTGGTGAATACAGTCTTCGAATGTTTAATCGGCTCAGAAACTCGCTAAAATTTGTATTTAGCTAATTTTTGACATTTGTTATACCGTATACCTACTGAGGATTGAGAGGGATGCAAGCTTAACCTGCTCAGAAGATCGCTAAAATGTGTCCCTGGCTAATTTTTGACGTTTGGTATACCGTGTAACTACTGAGGATTGAAAGAGATGGCAAGCACTCTCTTTGATTTTTTGGGTATTAGCACTGATTTTGGCAGCACTTAGTTGAGGATCATTGGATTTTTTTTTGCAAAATTTGACATTACAAGCCACAGGCAGGCGTTAAAATTCAAGCCAATAGATCCTTTTTGACATTAGCGTGGTGATTAAAGACTTTAAATGTCAAGCAACTATTTCCTTACTTCACAGCATATAAACATGATGAATTCCTTTCATGAAACTTCAAAACTGAGCGGCTACCCTCATTTGGCAAAAAGGCTGAGGAGATAAGTCCAATTTTAGTCTCAGAAAATGGAAATTCAGATGAGGAAATACGGTCGGCATACGGATTTTTCAGAAGAATCTGCAAGTGGAACTTAGCTGCTGAATATTTTCGTGGAGGAGCGTCGTTATGACCATTTAGTCTCAGAAAATGAAAATTCAGCTGAGGAAATACGATCGGCATACGGATTTTTTAGATGGTTCCGTAAGTGGAACTTAGATACTGAATACCTGCGTGGAGGACCGTCGATATAGCCATTTAGTCTCAAAAAATGAAATTCAGATGAGGAAATACGGTCGGCATACGAATTTTTCAGAAGAATCTGCAAGTAGAACTTAGCTGCTGAATATTTTCGTGGAGGAGCGTCGTTATGGCCATTTATTCTCAGAAAATGGAAATTCAGGTGAGGAAAGACGATCGGCATACGGATTTTTTAGAGGGTTCCGTAAGTGTAACTGAAACACTGAATACTTGCGTGGAGGAGCGTCGTTATAGCCATTTAGTCAAAAAAAAAAATGAAATTCAGATGAGGAAATACGGTCGGCATACGGATTTTTCAGAAGAATCTGCAAGTGGAACTTAGCTGCTGAATATTTTCGTGGAGGAGCTTCGTTATGGCCATTTAGTCTCAGAAAATGGAAATTCAGGTGAGGAAAGACGATCGGCATACGGATTTTTCAGAAGAATCTGCAAGTAGAAATTAGCTGCTGAATATTTTCGTGGAGGAGCGTCGTTTTATGGCCATTTAGTCTCAGAAAATTGAAATTCAGGTGATGAAATACGGTCGGCATACGGATTTTTCAGAAGAATCTGCAAATAGAATTAAGCTGCTGAATATTTTCGTGGGGGAGCGTCGTTATGGCCATTTAGTCTCAGAAAATGAAAATTCAGCTGAGGAAATACGGTCGGCATACGGATTTTTTAGAGGGTTCCGTAAGTGGAACTTAGATACTGAATACCTGCGTGGAGGACCGTCGATATAGCCATTTAGTCTCAAAAAATGAAATTCAGATGAGGAAATACGGTCGGCATACGAATTTTTCAGAAGAATCTGCAAGTAGAAATTAGCTGCTGAATATTTTCGTGGGGGAGCGTCGTTATGGCCATTTATTCTCAGAAAATGGAAATTCAGGTGAGGAAAGACGATCGGCATACGGATTTTTTAGAGGGTTCCGTAAGTGTAACTTAAACACTGAATACTTGCGTGGAGGAGCGTCGTTATAGCCATTTAGTCAAAAGAAAAAAATGAAATTCAGATGAAGAATACGGTCGGCATACGGATTTTTCAGAAGAATCTGCAAGTAGAACTTAGCTGCTGAATATTTTCGTGGAGGAGCTTCGTTATGATCATTTAGTCTCAGAAAATGGAAATTCAGGTGATGAAATACGGTCGGCATAGGGATTTTTCAGAAGAACCTGCAAATAGAATTAAGCTGCTGAATATTTTCGTGGAGGAGCTTCGTTATGGCCATTTAGTCTCAGAAAATTGAAAATCAGGTGATGAAATACGGTCGGCATACGGATTTTTCAGAAGAATCTGCAAATAGAATTTAGCTGTTGAATATTTTAGTGAGGGAGCGTCGTTATGACCATTTAGTCTCAGAAAATGGAAATTCAGGTGATGAAATACGGTCGGCATACGGATTTTTCAGAAGAATCTGCAAATAGAATTTAGCTGCTGAATATTTTCGTGGGGGAGCGTCGTTATGACCATTTAGTCTCAAAAATGAAAATTCAGGTGATGAAATACGGTCGGCATACGGATTTTTCAGAAGAATCTGCAAATAGAATTTAGCTGCTGAATATTTTCGTAGAGGAGCTTCGTTATGGCCATTTAGTCTCAAAAAAATGAAATTCAGATGAGGAAATACGGTCGGCATACGGATTTTTCAAACGGATCCGTAAATGGAACTTAGTTACTGAATACTTGCGAGGAGGATGGCTTGTAATCTTAATGATAACCAGAAAAAACGCCTTGCAGTCCGTTTCAAATTCAATTTCCAACATAACCAGCCACCAGTCAGGCAATACACTTTGAAGTGTTCTAGTAATCTTCCTAGATTTCCAATGAATGAAACACCATAGATAACACAACAAAAAGCTATGATTTCAGAGACATAAACTTGCTCAGTCCGTCATAGTGGTTAAACAAAACGGTTTCCCCAAGATCCAAAAAATCCGCAATCCTTTTCCATTCCTTCGTGAACAAATTGTAAAGCCTCCATCAAACACTCCTTGGACACGTCATTCCCAACTACTCGCGCTGTCCCATCAGCCACTAAGCGGTTTTATTTTCGCGCATATTAGGCACAACACCACGCACAGGTGCTCCCAAAAACGCACATAAACCAAAACAAAAACCCAATTCTAGGTAATTATACGGTTCTTCTGGATTTATTGATCCTTAAAACCTACCTCCTGGTTCCACTGACTGCGCTCCAACTCCTGCATAATTCACCTCGACCAGAAATAGCAAATCATTAAAACTCACTCATCCACCCTTAAGGTTTCAAAGTTTTGGTCGTTCTCTATGCCACTTTACACCGACGCCCAAGCCTATACCATAATGCCTCCGAGAACAATATAAAATACCAGCTTATTATGGAAATGTCCCGTTTGCGGTTACCAATCTACGAAAAAACTATGAATACTAAGCAGGGACATAATTAATCCCTTATCTCTGCCTTAATTGGCTTAAAGCTATTTTCTTTGATTTATAAACTGAAACTGAAAAGAAATTTCGCAGAAATGCATGAGCATGCCCTGCCCCCCAACCAAAACCGAAAACCCACAACCAAACAAGGAAGGAATGTCCTTCTACAACTTAATTTGAGTGCCAGACCAAAACCACCAAAACCACAAAAAAAACAACAACAACGTTCCATATTTCTTAGCCCAACAACAATAGGCCCCACTTTCATCAGGTTGTAAATTTTCGGGGCACTTTGCATTTGTATGACGGAAAAGTCCCTCGTACCCGAACTCATGTACACATGTCAACAGGGTAGGCTTAAGGCGAATTTGCATAAACCTTACGTGAAAAAATCTTAAGCGTGTGCTCATGGAACCATTGCGCTTTATGCGGTGGTCACAGCCGATAAATATCACCCCACCCGCACCGCGGTACACCTCTCGCTTATTTCGAATTAATTTTATGCCAGTTGAACTTTTGGACGAGAGAGTCTAATTTCGGCGGTTTTTATGGTTTTTATGGACCGTCAACATGCGATCAAACGCGCGGCGAATTCAGGAATTTATACACATTGCCCAGCAACCACCCTTACGCCATTAAATTGATTTTTTTTTCTGTGTTTCTTTCGTTTCAGTCAAGTGGAGATCACTATAACGAGTAGCTGTCGATTATTTTCGGAGAAATCGCACCTCAAAAGCCTGAAGACCGACGCAACGATTGGAACAAGAAACCAGCTCTTTGAAAATCCATCATTAGATCTTGGAAATAGTCAATAGCAATAAATCGGGGGCCTTGCCATTAAATAGACCCGAATTGAGACGACGATTTTATTGCGATCGAAGCGAACAGATACGCTTGGCTAGGCCATCATCACCATAGATCACCATCGCCGCCCTAAAAACCATGCCACATACAGGTGAGTGCCCGTTAATAGACTTTTAATTGGAATTTTATGTTTTGTTACAAATTTTTCTGTCTGTTTTACGAGAGCGAGAGACACTGGTAGGCTTTTGGAGCGATCGTTCGACACCTCAGGAGTGGTTATCGTGCGCCAGTATCAGTTGAAAGAACCCTGTTTCCCTAAAGGGACGGTCACCAGAAAGTCTCCTCGAATTTGGTTGTTCTTTATCTCAGTACTAGGAAATGCCATTCGATGAAGGCTCATTACCTAATGGTCGGATCTGGTCGGATCTGGTCGGATCAGGTCAGATCATTTGGGCGGCTTTCATAGCTTCTCCTCATATCGGCGTGCATCGGTTTTTTTCTTAACGATTTTACACAAAGGAAACGCGCTGCTAATCTGAAACCGCCTTCATCGGGTAACCCTTTAATGAGGTTTCTTCTTACCATACATCGAACGGGTTTTTATTTTTACTACCAACGAGTCTTCCCACTTCTGACACCTTGGTGAGGCTTATTTCGGCCGCCCTTTTTAATTGCGTTTTAATGGCACCGAAGAGTGTAATTCGCACGTTGTAACCATTATTCGAACTGCGCATGCGCAGCGGCGACTTTCTGCATGCCCCGACAATTATCCGTCAGAGTGTGTGATGCGGCATTGAATGCAACCTTTCACGGTTATTATTTTTATTGGTCTGGTGGTGCTGGTACTGTCATAAAAATGTACGCCGGCGCAGATGCTTGGCAATAAAATTTTTACGAAATTTCGCACCCAAAACGAAGAAAAATGAGAAAAAAAGTGCCAAAAACACTTCACGTCGTTGTCCCGTATATGCCCGACATATTTCCGGAACACAAAAACATCGATTTACCATCGATCGACAGAAGAGCAGAAGAGCACTTCTGCGCAGTGATTCCCGATCCTCGGTTTTTTTTTTGTTGTTCCTTCTGTCTGGCGGGTGATCATTAATATTTTGAGCGCGACCGTGTAGAAATATTCTGTTTTGAGAGGAGAGATCTGTTGCTCCTTATCGTGTGTCCCTTTTCTCTTGATTCTCGATGTTACTGATGGTGGTGATGATGATGATGGAAATCGTTCGGCTTCTCGAGATCTCGCGCGAGATATTCTGACGATGGTGTAAGATAAGTTACATTCCAGTCGTCACCAGTGTTTTTCTACTCATCTGACATTTTCTTCTTCTTCTTGTACTTTTATTGTTTTTTTTTTGTTTTATTTGTCGACTTGTGTGCATTTTATCTTGTTGGTACACTTTTAGTTGGTGATGCCCATTACAAAGATGGAAATTGCTGAATTAATGACTTTGAATGGTTGAATGTGTGATGCTCCAGTATTGGTCGTGGCGTGAGTTTTTTTTTTGTTTTGTTGTCCGTTTTTCTTGACATATCTGGTGTAATAAATCTTTTGGTGCACATTGAAAGTTTATTCGAGAATTTAATTTGAAGAGTTTTATGTCATTTGCATATGGGTGGGATTTTTGTTTTATCTTTTCGAATTGAATTTAAGGTACATTTGTGGTAATTGACGCTGTCAGTGGTAGTTTACGTCATTTTGACGTTTTATGTGTAGTTTGGATTGTTAGGTGAGGTGCGGCTTGCTCGTGGGGTAGTTATCTTGGTGTTAAAGTGGTTACAAATGTAGGTGTCGTGATAGAAATTGATGAAAATGGTGTGGTTGCAATAGATCAACGTCGGAGGCATTGTGCTTGTTTAAGTGATTTAAATTTTAAGCCACGAAAAATGTCAATGTCCTTTCAGCATTTACCGGTTTTTTATCGCAGAGCACTACGCTCTCGGTATCGCCTTACACAACTGTTTTTTTTTAACAGATTTTTTTATGAATTTGGCAGCACTTTTTCCAGAGTAATTTTGTCTAAAAAGATGGATTAAGTAAACTGTACTAAATCCATCCTAAGGGTGTACACTAAATTTCGTAAAAAATGCGATTTTGTACTTAAAATACTTCGCTGACAGTTTTGTTTGAGCAAATGTCAAAAATGGTCTCAAACAAAAAGAAAATACGCCTGATTTGACAGTTTTCTTTGAATAAGACGAAAATGCAACTCAGGCGGTTGAAAATGTAAATAGTGTTTATGGTCCTGATACTGTAACAGCCGATCATGGTTTTGTTTCTTACATTACGGTTTCGTTGATTACATTACTCTAATTTCGATGTCAATGACGTACCATGTTCTGGAAGCCCAATTGTCGAAAATATCGATAAAATCATGGAAATTGTCGAGTTTTACCGTCATGTGAGCACGGTTTCGATTGCCCAGAAGCTGAACAATATACAAAAATCAGTTTGGAACGATTTTTATAAGGCTGTGTACAAAAAGAAGCTCGATTTATGGGCGCCACTCGAGTTAACCAAAAAAAAACTCCATTGATCAAATGTCTATCTGTGAATCGCAACAAAATCGACTTATTTCTGGGGGGGTTGGTGACTGGTGGCCAATTGTCGAAAATATCGATAAAATCATGGAAATTGTTTTTTTTTTAATTTTACCATCATGTAAGCACGGTTTCGATTGCCCAGGAGCTGAACACTAGATAAAAATCTTTTTAGAACGATCTGTATAAAGCTGTGTACAAAAAGAAGCTCGATTTATGGGCGCCACTCGAGTTAACAAAAAAAAAACTCAATTTATCAAATTTCTATCTGTGAATCGCAACAATATCGACTAATTTCTGGGGGGGTTTGTTGACTGGTGATGAAAAGTTCACCATCAGTGGTTTATGACAACCTTTAGCAAAACCGGTCGTGATCGAATCGCGGGGAAATAGCGCAAACTGTGTTAAAGCCAGTATTGATGGACAGGAAGGTTTTTCTGGGTGCCTGGGGATATCGCTCCCCTAATGTCGAAACTCTGCACTGTCCATAATTGGACTATCCGAAAATAACAAACAGAAGACGTAAGAAGTTTTGCAAATTTCTGAATATCTATATATCGTCAACACAAAGTTGTTTGACACTTTTTGACGGCGGTATGGGTAAAAAAAACAGTTTTCGGCACAATTTTAAGTAAATTCGAAAACCTGGCTGGCAGTTTCAATTGGACAGGTTGTATTATTTTTTTTGGATGCACCAGGTAAAACTACCAAAACTTTTCTGGTTTCGCTAATTCTCTCCGAAATTCGATCAAATAATGGCATCGCAATGGCTGCTGTATCATTCAACATATCATCCGCCTCTGAATATTCGAAGTAACCCAGATGGAGTGTGCAAAAAACTATTGTCGAGGGCTGAAACAATGAAAAATTATCATCTGGAATGAATGCACTATGGCTCACAAACATTCTTTTAAGGCGTTGAACAGAACACTCAATGATATAAAAAAAGAACGACAAGATTCAACGGCACTCAGGTCATTTTAGACAAACTATTTCCAACATTTCACGTTAAACGATGTTGAAAAAGTCCAGCTAAAAATAAACATGCGCGTCAAAATGCTACATGGTCCATCCGCTAACATATTCTTGAAACAATTGTTAGATGTCGGTGATGGAAAAGTTGCTGTCCATGAAAATACCGGCTGCATAATCGTTGATACGCCAAATGCTCTCATTGACCGAATATTCCAGCATCGTTCAACATATACGGGAATTTCGCTTCCATTCAAAATGAGACTCATCGGTACCTAACGATGAATTTTTGGGAAAATTGGGGTCATCCTCCAAACGCCCAAAAGCAAAGTCACCGAACAAACGGCTTTGTCAATGATAACTAACTTTGAGCTCCTCGGTCAGTTGAATTTTGTACGGGTGCAGCCCCAAGTTACGACGCAAAATTTGCCAAATTGAAGTCCGAGTTCTTGTGCATGGAGAACAAACACAAACGGCGTTGTCATTTATTTCAAACTCCTTTAACAGTTGGATCTTGTACGGGTGCAGGCATGAGTTCGATGCAAGATTCATCAAGTTGAAGTCTGCGAAAGACGGAGTTTTTATGCACGGCGAGGAATCAACTACTCGGATATCCTGTACACTTTCTAGGACAGCGGCGATGTTCTCCGCTTTTCTGGCGTTCCTTTGACGTAAAAAGTTGGATCGATCCTGTTGACCACCAAATATCAGAAAGTCGACTTAGTGGAATAACCGCGTTGCCATAAAGTTTGCATAACGCACGTAATGTTTGGGCTAACTAGCACTCATTTTGATGATAAAGTTTCATCATTTCGAACTTCCGCTTAGTCGTGTAACTAACCATGTTGAGTTGGCATCATTCACTGAATAATAATCAACAAATTTGACAGACGCCTTCAAATTCTTCGAACTTATTTCATAAAGCATTGATTACAGCTTTATCGTTAGATGTTAGCTATGAAACTTTGTTTAACTACAACGATTGCTACACATATCATAATATGGTAGCGATTTTGCAAAATGACAACAAATGTCATCCGCTTTAGAGCATAACAATCTTATAATGAGAAATGTACCGGCTGCTACATTCTATTTGGATCGCATGCCATACAGTAATTAACTCAACTCCTTATGTGCAGCTGAACGATTCCAATTGACCTGTCAAATTTGTGTGTCATTTCTGTATATCAATCAATTCCTTATATTCGAATTAGGCCCAAAAATAGTGCTTTCATATTAAATTACTTCTCCAGGGCGACATTTTCTCACAAAATTTCCAAACACTATCCATATACTCGACGGATGCATCCACACTTTTAAACACCCACTCAACCGACTCACCTTAAACCGTTCTTAAATGGAAATCCATTTTTCTTATCAAAAGCCTAATGACACATCTTGTCCTGCGATAGGAAATATTGGCTACTGTAACTCTGGCCATTTGTATTCAACTACAACAAAATGCACTCCGTTGGCGGCACCAAGAAATGTCAAAAAGCTAAACAAAACCCACACCATGGTTGAGTTGAAAATTAACATACCAATTAGGGCACAAATCGATTTCAATTTCAATTTCATTTCAAAATTTGTTTTTTAATTTGATTTTTATATTTACTGTCATTTGTTGTTTTTTTTAGGACAAGCCGGTGTGAATCAATTGGGCGGCGTTTTTGTCAATGGACGCCCACTGCCCGATTGTGTTCGTCGACGGATTGTTGAACTAGCGCTAATGGGTGTCAGACCGTGTGATATATCACGGCAATTACTTGTTTCGCACGGTGAGTCTTCTATTTTGAAATTTAAATTTAACCAACAAAAAAAAACTCAATATTCAACCCTCCCCTCCACCCTTTTTGTCGATTAAGTTGTTGACACTAATAGTATTTTTTTGGTGTTTCTCCCCTTTGTCGTTACAGGTTGTGTGTCAAAGATTTTGACACGTTTCTATGAAACTGGTTCCATTAGGCCCGGATCGATTGGTGGCAGTAAAACAAAGGTGAGTAGTGTTCACGTTCGTTTTTATTCCATTTGTCATTCGCTTGACCCATGTCCTCAGGAGATTAATTTGAATTGATAATGTCGACAAAATGTTAAGGTTTTTTGTCGCACAGAATGGAGTGTGTCCGCAATTAATGAACAGAAGGAAATACTTGACATAATGATGCATTTAGTAGACATACAATTGAGTGAAGTGTTTGAAGGCTGAGATGATCCGAAAAATATTGAAGGTTGACAAACACCTTCAATATCTTTCGGTCGTCTGTGAATAAGCTAATCAAGTGCAATATTTTACATTTTAGGGAATAAAAAGTTTATTTTTATAAAAGATGATGGAAGTCATAAAGATCGAGTGCTACTTAGTTCAGGAATTGTACATTTGATATTGTGCGATTTGACAACTTAGTGCAGTAATCTGCATCTTACATCTGTCATGGAATTGAGTATGAGCGTCCAAATGGTATAAGCATGCGGTATTTCACCAATTATATGCAATTACGTAACGTATGTATGAGAACATTAGAGGTTCAATGAAAAATTCATTTTCGAACGCGTTCATTTCGATCTTGTGCGTTCAAAAGTCAATTGTCAAATATAAGAAATACAGATTTTGAGCAATTCATTGAACTCGAAAATTATTTGGTCATTGATTAACTAACTGGTTGAAAACATGTAGACGATTATAAAAATTGCATTTAATATTGTTTCTTGAACTTCCTCCTGTCACTTGATGGACGCATTCACAGCGACATTTACGGTAACACCTGTGATGAATGGCAACACCAAATTGAACTCGCGAAAGCGGAATCCCTATTCGATTATGAAAATTGCATTTATAATAATGTATTCAAAACAACTTAATACCTCTCTAAATAGCCGGCAATTATGGAAAAACTTACGAAACATAGGCATGGGCAAGTCGAAAACCGGGCAAAGTATCGAAATTGATGGTAATGAGTTAAACAAAAAATTTATCTCAAAACCCTCGTCGATTTTTAAAACTAGTATTTCGTTTTTGAATCAGGAAGATCGACCTGGATTTTCTTTTCAAGCAGTAAGTAGTGCTGATGTCGTTGAAAGCATACTTTCTATTAAATCTAATGCTGTTGGACTTGACGAAATGAATCCCTCATTTTTAAAAATTATTTTGCCGATTGTTTTGCCGCACATAACATTCATTTTTAATACAATCTTGATGTCAAGTAAATACCCTTATATATGGAAGCTAGCAAAAATTTTACCTATTCCTAAAAGTGCTAAAGGTGATGAATTTCGACCGATTTCAATCTTGCCTTTTTTATCAAAAGTATTTGAAAGAGTATTACAAAAGCAAATCAGTACTTATCTGGAAGCAAATAATTTACTCACCCCGAAGCAATCCGGGTTTCGTCAAAAGCATAGTTGTGTTACTGCTTTATGGAGCGTTACTGACGATATTAGACAGGCATTGGATAGAGATGAAGTTACCTTTTTTGTATTGCTTGACTTCTCGAAAGCTTTTGATACTGTCAACCATGCCAACCTTTGTAATAAACTAATGCATCAATTCAACTTCACTTCATCTGCCACTAAGCTAATGTTTTCTTACTTAACATAGAGGGAGCAAGCAGTTCTAGTTGGTGACAACAAATTATCAAATTTTCTGCCAAACGTGACTGGTGTTCCACAAGGTTCCATTCTTGGTCCTCTTTTATTTTCTATTTATGTAAATGAACTCCCAACAGTTACTCAGAACTGCTCATTACATATGTATACCGATGACATCCAATTGTACTTGAGCTGCCCCCTCGGGCTAATTGAGCATGGCGCTTTAAGTGTCAATGAGGACTTAGAGAAAATAAAACATTGGTCTCATTCGAATGGTCTTATCTTGAACCCTAAAAAAGTCAAAATGCTTGGTAGTCTCAAGAAAAAAGCATAATATTTCATATTTTCCTCCGATAGTGTTGAGCGATGCTCCTATCGAATACGTCGAAGCTGCAAAAAATCTTGGGTTGACATTTAATCGCTATCTGACTTGGGATAACCATATAAATTCACTCGTCGGAAAAGTATATGGTGCACTGCGAACACTTTGGGTAACGCAGTATTTCACCCCAGTAAGCACACGTTTACTTGTAGCAAAAACATTGATATTCCCGATATTGATGTACGGATGCGAAATTTTTTGCAACTGCAGCTCTGCAATTTTTTGTAAAACACAAAAATTCGACAAAATGAATGAAATATTTATTTGAATCGATAGTTTGAACCTTGCAATTTAATGTTTAAAGATAATTTCATGCAAATGTTGACCGCGGCTGCGTCTCAGGTAGCCCATCCGCTGAGTCCAATTTTGGCATACTCTTTCACACATATCGGCCGGTATCTCACGAATGAATGCATGGATGTTGGCTTCCAGTGCGTCAATCGAAGCGGGCTTGTCCCTATAGACATTAGCCTTGACCAACCCCCACAAAAAATAATCTAATGGTGTCAAATCGCACGATCTAGGCGGCCAATTGACCGGCCCGAAATGTGAAATTAACTGTTCACCAAACTCGCCTCGCAATTGCGCCATTGTTTCGCGTGCTGTGTGGCATGTGGCACCGTCTTGTTGAAACCACATATCATGCAAGTCAAGAACTTCCATTTCGGGCAAAAAAAAGTTTGTTATCATCGCTCGGTAGCGTTCACCATTGACAGTAACGCTGCGATTCGCATCATCTTTGAAGAAATATGGCCCAATAATGCCGCCGGCCCATAAACCGCACCAAACAGTGGCTTTTTCGGGATGCATTGGTAGCTGTTGCAATGCTTCTGGCTGATCTTCACTCCAAATGCGGCAAATTTTGCTTATTTACGTACCCATTCAACCAAAAATGAGCCTCATCGCTGAACACAATTTTTCGATAAAAAAGCGGATCCTTGGCCAGCTTTCCAAGAGCCCATTCACCAAAAATTGGGCGTTGTGGTAGGTCGGCTGGCTTTAGTTCTTGCACCAGCTGTATCTTAAAAGGCTTTACGCCCAAATCCTTCCGCAAAATTTTCCACGTAGTGCTGTAACAAAGGCCTAACTGCTGGGAACGGCGCCGAATCGACATTTCGCGGTCTTCTGTCACACTAGCTGACAGTACGTAAACGTGTTGGTGGTTTAATGTCCAACAAAGTAAATTTGGTGCGAAATTTGGTCACAATCTTCCGAATAGACTGCTCAGAAGGTCGAGAATGCCGATCATAAAATGGAAGCAGCGCGCGATGAACATTTCGAACCGAGCACGAATTTTGATAGTAAAATTCAATAATTTGCAAGCGTTGTTCATTTGTAAGACGATCCATGGTTAAATTGCAAACCAAACTGAAGCTGTTTGACAGTGACACAAGGTACTAAACACACGTCAGCTGTCAAAACCAGTGTTGCCAAAACCAAACCAGCTAAAAAATCACCCGTTATAAATAAAATCTGCCTCCAGTAACAATAACTTTTGTTTTCTAGATGACTCCCACATTTGTTTTGAAAATTGAATCAAAATGATCACCCTCTGACAGATGGAAATGTAACCGGATGAAAGCGTTCACATCCAAACTAACAAAAAGTGTGATACAACTATGGCATTTTCGATTGCTCAAAAAATATTTTATCGGAAGCGTATTTCTCTTCTGAAATGAAATCCAGGAAGAAATAATTTTCTGAGAACTGTCAGAAGGTACGTTTCAAAAAAGTTCCCAATTGCTTCCGAAAATAATATATTTTCTGATCAATAACGCCAATAATTCGTATTTCAGGTTTTATAATTCCCACTAAAATCATGTTGGAAGGCTTTGTAACTTATAATACGAATGTCTGTTCGAATTTTAGGAAGAAATCAACCATCCCAACGATGCCAACCATTTCTACCTGTCACTTGAGGGGTGCGTTCAAAACTATAAACTCAAAGTATAAAAAAAAAAAAACCTTGACGAACAATCGAATTTAGCTGCCAAAATGGAAATTTAAATCCGCTATCATCCCTTCTTTTGTGTTCAAATGTCAAATGTCACAAGAAAACGTTATTTTCAATAGCAACAACACCCTATTTTGTTTTCGTTAATTGACTACGATAAAAAACATACAAAAAAACATTTTTTTTTGTAAATCGCACATGACTAGACAAATTGAATTTATTATCACACTCTCGCGCCACCTGTTACCGGATGGGTGCGTTCACACGATGTGACTGTGTAATCTGTGCCATAAAACACCTAATTACAACATTATACCAATAAATATGCGCGCCTGAATCCTCCTCCACCCTATTCGCATTTTTTGTATAATAAACTAGAAATCACCTCACATTTTATCTCTCCCATTCGTGTACCTGTACAGGTTTGGTGCGCGGATCTGTCAAAATCACTCCCGAGATAGTGTGGTACTACTATACAATTTTGCCACCCGATAATCAATCACTTCACATGAAAACATGAAATTACCCAGCCAGTGGCGCTGATTAGGGTGCACCGAGCACAGAGATAGTGTAACATGTCTGTAAAGTGTGTGTTTAGGTATTTAGTCCAGAGATGGGGGTAGTTATGCATTTTTAATGAATTGCCTCGTCACACGTCACAGTGTAAGTACACTGGGCAGATAGAAAAGGGTAAACACTAAACACCAGCTAAATACAGTCTTTACGAAGATAACGAAGCTCTGATTGTTTTTTGTTGTTGTTTTTGCTCGCATTTAACCCCTCGCACAATTGTGACGTTTTACCTGTCAAGTGCAAATAAAAGTGAAGTGGCAGTGTTTGCTACTGTTTGCTGAGGTTGTACTTTGGGTATATGTACAGGGGAATGACTAAGGAATTGCGTGCAAGCGAATGCAATTACTTTTTTTTTTTGCGAAAAATATTTAGCATTTCACGGTATTTAATTTGACATTTGTTCTCTGTCATTGCAGCAAGTGGCGACACCGACGGTGGTTAAGAAAATTTTACGTTTCAAGCAAGAGAATCCAGGAATGTTTGCATGGGAAATACGAGACCAGTTGTTGCAGCAACGAATTTGCGATCCAAGTTCGATTCCGTCTGTCAGTTCGGTGAATCGGATTTTAAGAAATGGCGGCTTATGGACCGACGAGATGACATCGAACGAGCAAAACGCCATAATGCACGAAAGTTACTTAAAACAGCACATCTACGGAACGAATGGAAATGTGGTGTCAAATGAGCCATCGGCAGTTGGCAGTGTTGCTGCGGCAGTTGCTACAACTAATTCGTTAACACACCCGCCACCACAGTTTCGTTATGCAGTGAGTTCGCGTGGTGAGCATCCCATCAAACCATCGCCCACATTGCCCGTTACCAGTTCGAATGGTGGGGCGTCTCAAGTATCAGCGCAGGATCTTAGTTACGTACAGCAAAATCAAATCGCCTCCTTCCCCAAGCATTGGCTGTGGAATCCATCGCTGCTGTATTCCACCCAGAGAATGCATGAAGCAGGCTTCTTCCCCTATGCCCATGCTCAGTTCCCGGGCTATTTCCATGGAGGCGGTGGAGTGACCAAGTCAGAGAGCTCAATTGACTTGACCACAGGTGGCGGCGGAAGTGATCCACTGAGTGACTGTGACTCAGGAAAATCATCGCCATCGACCTCGACTGTGGGCACCCCAGCGGTAACACCTGTGATGAATAACAACACCAAATTGAACTCGCGAAAGCGGAATCCCTATTCGATAGAGGAGCTGTTGAAGAAACCCGAGAAGAGGCTTAAGTTGAGTGAATCAGTGGAGGAGGTGAAACGAGAAGACTTCCTGGCGGTGGATGATGTGGATGAGGATGCCGTGAAGTTGGAGGAGAATGTCGAGGTGGTCAACTGAAGAGTGCCGGCCAGCCGGAGAGATTATTTGCCCAGTGAGATAGGAACCTTAAGTTTTTATTATTTATTTACGTAGCGTAGTGTGTCCTTTTGTAAATATATAGTGTGTATGTAGTTGTAGGGTAATTTTTAAATATTAAGTTTAATTTTTTGTTCTTAAAGAAATAAAATTATATGACAGAAGAAATGAGAGAGTTGGTTGTCAATTTTGGTGGGTGGGGAAGCAGTTTACCGATTTTTTTAGGGATCAGCAAAGGTAAGCTTTTAAAACGCCGAATTTAGAAACTTTCTTAATTAATCCTGGTTGCAGGATTTAGAATACTTCCATCGGTAACTGTCTTTCTAAAAAAACACTTACGGTTCTGTGAGAAATGCCAATCTGATGGGCCTGTCTGGAAAGTGCAAAAGGTTAACAAGGAACGAAGGGATTTTAAATCGTGGTCTTGAAATAAATGTTTGTTAACATTTGGTTCTTGCAAGAACTATCGAGGCATATCCCTGTTTTAGGTCGCATACAAGATCCTATCCAACGTACTGTGTGAACGTTTAAAACCGTTCTTCAACACAATAATCGGCACTTACCAGTGTGGTTTCTGGCCCGGCAGATCGGCTATAGACCAAATTTTCACACTGAGGCAAGTCCTAGAAAAGACCAAAGAAATGCAAGTCGAAACGCACCAACTATTCCTCGTCTACAAAGCCACGTATGATAGCTTACATCATCAGGACCTCTTTATGGCGATGGCCGTCTTCGAAATCCCGGCAAAACTGATTCACGAGCTGCAACGTGCAGTTTAGTAGTAGCTGCTCCGAACTATTTCAAACATGCACCAGATTTCATTTCGCTATCATGCGATTTCTTCAATCTCGTACTGGAGCAGATAGTGCGCAAGGCAGGTGTCAACACGTAAGGCACTATCATGAACAGGTCCGTCCAGCTGCTGGGATATGCAGACGATATTGACATCAACTTCGAGCGTGTCGTGATAAAAGCGTTTATGGCGATTGAAGAACAGGCGAAATCCGTTGGCCTTGAAGTAAATGAGGACAAGACTAAGAGAAAGAATCAAGATATGTCCAACGCCTTGGACAAAACGTCACTATTGATAGCACCAATTTCGAGGTAGTAAAGGAGTTCACTTACCTCGGAGTAAACATAAACCCCACGAATGACACCCTAGAGGAGATCCGGCGAAGAATTACCCCAGGAAACCGTTGCTACTTCGGTTTGGCAAAACATGTAGGTGCAAAACTTCTGACTTGTAAGACGAAATGTGTGCTCTACAAAACCCTTATCCTGACAGTTCTGCTTTATGGCGCCGAGTGCTGGACGGTAAGCAAGAAGGGAGAGCTGATACTGGGATATTTCGAAAGAAAAATACTTCGGCGGATTTTTGGTCCTGTGCACGAGGAGGGCAAATGGGGGAGAAGATGCAACCGCGAACTCTGTGAGCTGTACCAAGATGTGGATGTAGTCCAAACAGCCAAAACACGTCGACTACATTGGCTCGGCCACATCAAGCGAATGGACAATAATGCTCCAACTAAGAGGAACTTCGAATCCCAGCCTGTTCGAGAAAACAAGGAAGACCGAACCTCCGTATCATAGACCTACCCATCGCGGAAGCCAGAGCGATTGGTCTGGACAACTGGAAGTGTTTGCCCGGGATCGTAGATAATGGAAGGGTGCAGGGGTCGGGAGCCCGATAAGAAGAAAGAAGAACATTTGGTTCATATTGAGCTTGTCAAATCAAAGGGGTACAATTTTTTTTAAAAATCACCATAGAAATAATCAACAGACAAAAGAGTTGAGGTCAGAACTGGTGTTGGTGGCTGTAAGAATGACATTTTTATGAACAACTTGACTTTGGTAAACTATAACTATTCTCAGAAGCGAATATGTCTGAATTTTTAATTGATAAAGTGGTCCTTAACATAAAGATGATCTCAGGTCATAAAAATATCATAGGGTTACTTTTCTTTGACAACCCCTGCAACCAATTTTATTTCTTAACGGATCTGCTTATAGCTACTACTTCCGTGCTTCAGATTGTTTAGATCATTCCGATCACTTGAGAAGTATTCACCAGTAGAAGACGCTATAATGTGGTCAGGTAGACAAATATTTAGTCAAACTTTAGTTTTTCACTCTAACGTCTATCAACTGTGTATATCCTGTGGATCCAGTGCAAAATTTTTCTATCTTTCACTCCTTTCTGCTTGGGATGATGAAATATATATTCCGACAAGGCGACATTGACATTTGTTTTGGAGAGGACATTGTAAACTTACGAGTCAATACTAGGGCAACGCTCTTCTATAGTCTGGTAGTGGAGATATCATTGACCGAGATCAACGAAACGTCACATCAGCGGTTTCATGCTGCTCCATCAGAGCAGCATTGTTGCTTGTTTTCTTTAGCATCGTTCTTGAGATGATTATACTAAACAACACCAGTTGCACAATCTTCCATAAATCTATGTATCTTCTGGCATTTTTCTCTAATGAGTCTTTCGAGTAGCTGAGAACTGAAGACTCTGAAGGGCGGAGTATTGGTGCCCGTAGCGCTACAGAGATGAACGTTTATGTCAATGGAGCCCTCACAATAACTTCAGATAGGGTATTCTTTGCACAACGAGAGGTGCAGTACTTTCGGCACTTCGTTCAGCAAGTGGTTTTCCAGTCTCTGGGAGGGAAGAGGTTCGACGCTTTTTGGTTATTTGGTTAGTTTGCGTTGGACGGATTGAAAATCTACGATGAAATTTGATTTGCGCCAAAATAACTGATGAACTATTTCCCTAAAAAATGGTAAGAGGTATAGGAAGTATAAAGGATATTACTCGGTCGCTTACACCCCATAAGGGGCCAGAAAGGTCTTTTACCTGAGCATCAACTTGAATTTAAAAGTAAACATTCGACGGTGAACCAAGTTCATCGAATTACAGATGTAATCGCGAAAGCTTTCGAAGAAAAGAAAATTTACTCAGCCGTATTTCAACGTATCGCAAGCTTTTGACAAGGTGTGACACAAAGGCCTTAAGTATAAACCAAGACAAGTTCTGCGTGTACAATTATATAAAATCCTCGATCCGTATCTTGAGCATAGACTCTTCCGTGTGAAACTTGGAAACGAATATTCAGAGTTCAAAGAAATAATATCAGGTGTACTGCAAGGAAGGGTCCTTGCAGTGGTCATGGACCACTCCTGTACCTCCTGTTCACTCGTGAAATCCCATAAACAAACGATAGAATAGTTGCAAAGTTTGGGGACGATAATGCTATACCAGCAGTATGAAATTACAAAACGCTCTTAACGAGATTAATGAATGGATAAGATCCTTGCAGATTGCACTTAACGAGAGCAAATCGATTTATGTAGATTTTTCGTATAAGCGGACAAACAATTTGCAATACAGTTCGAGTCACGTTTGCAAATGAAGCTAATTCCAGCGCTTAATCCCCTAGTGGATACCCCCGTGTCCTAGGGGTGTCTAATAAATCGGAACTGGCCCTCCAGGTTGGGAGTTGTGCTTTGGGTTAACTACCCACCCATAGAAAAAAACCAACCAATAGCCGCGGAAAGGACTGGTTTTATTGTTGAAGACCCTGCTAAACGAAAAAAGGACAACGAGTTGTTCGTATCTGCACCTGGAATGTGAGTACATTAAACAGGAGAGGTGCAGGCGAACAACTAGGGGAAGCCCTAAACTGCTACAAAGCAGACATTACTGCCATCTAGGAAATACAATGGGATGGGCCGGGCAAAAAGAGGATGAATAACTCTGACATCTACTACGGACCGAGTTATAGTGAGCAAAAACAGCGATGCGGATTTGTTACAAGTGCCACACTTAGGCAAGAAGTCTTGTGTTTCCAATACATTAGCAAACGCATTGTAAAAATCCGCATCAAGGCCATCTTCGCCAACATAAGGCTTACATGCGCCCACGTTTCGACGATGGAAAAATGATTGATTCTACGAGCTCCTGTTGAAAGACTGCAATAGCAAGAAACCGCCAAGACCGTAGCGAAATGCGTATCCCTTAACCTCTCGAATGACAACATACCACCTGCATCGAATGTCGAAGAACAATGGCAACGATGCCAACAACGATGCCAAGAAGTCCTATGTGCTAAGTTTGTCGCATCCACCAGCAAGAATCCCCTAGTTTGATGAGGAATGATGATAGATGCTCTCAGCCAAGAACGAGGCCTACAAGGCTTAGCTGCAGGTGAAGACGAGAGCTGCCATTGAGCTCTATAGGCAAAGAAGAAGCGAAGAACATCGGCTTTTCAGAAAGAAGAAAAAAGAGCAAGAAAAGCGCGTGATCGAGGATATAGAAGGGTCCACTCCAGAACGATCGCAAGTTTTACCGAAGCGTATAAAAAGTCAAATCTTAGAATATCGAGAACCGTTACTGCAGACTGCTAAACGGTGATGACGAACAACATTCCGCTGTCAGGCAGAACGAACCATTTAATATTGGCAACGACAGTGAAAACTGCCAACCGCCCGACCTAAGTGAAGTGAGGATAGCTATATCTAAACTCAAGCTTAATAAGGCCGCCTGAAATGACGGCCTTCCCGCTGAGCTTTATAAAGCTGGCGGAGATGATCTGCGGTAAGCAACATCCACCAACTCATAAGCCAAATCTGGTCGGTTAAAAGCATGCCTGAAGAATGGAACCTCAGCATCGTTTGCCCGATCAACAAAAAGGAAACCCTCTGAACTGCGCCAACTACAGAGGCATAAGTCTGCTCAACATCGCCTACAAGATCCTATCTGCCGTAATATGTGAACGCCTGAAACGTTTACCAACAACCTGATCGGCCCTTATCAGTGTGGTTTTAGGCCAGGAAAGTCCACAATCGATCCAATTTTCACACCTCGGCAGATCCTGGAAAAACCCAAGAAGTCCAAATCGATACCCACATCCCACAACCCACCACCTATTTATCGATTTCAAAGCCGCATATGACAGCATTTATACCGCCCAAACTCGTCCGTTTGTGTAGGATGACGATGGAGAATTCTCGCTGCACCATCAGAGTCGGAAACGACCTCAATCAAACGAAGAATTACTCTTGCAAATCGCTGCTTCTTCGGGTTAAGCAGGCAATTTAGTAGTAAAGCCCTCACTCGAACTACTAAGGAGATCCTATGTAAGACCCTGATCATCCCAGCCCTTTTCTACGGCGCTGAAGAATGGGCCATATCAAAAGTGGATGAAGAAATCCTTGGTCGATATGAGAGGAAATTCTTCGAAAAATCTTCGGTCCCGTTTGCGTTGACGTGCTATGGAGACGAAGATATCCCTGGTAAAAAACTTCGCATTGGATGTTTAAGATGGCTGGGACATGTAGGACGAACGGACACCAATACTCCGGCTTGCAGAGTCTTCGATTCCCAGCCAATCTTCGGACGCAGTAGAGGAAGACCTCGCCTCGAATGGTTCCCCTTCTGTCATATCTTTTTGGGCTTACAAATATCACACCACGGCCATCTTTTTGGGGGTGGCTGTTAGCCTATGTTAGTTTTGACTACTTCTCTGATGGTATTGCGATACTGTATGCTCCACTGGATGTTGACATTGGGGGATGATGAGGGCACAGCGGGGCTTCTCTCATCCAGCCTTTGTTTGTAGACTCGGGGTATATCCGGCTCACTAATGTGTCGAACGTGAAGTCTCTTTTTTTGGACTATTCGTAGCGTATTCTCGTTGGACAATCGGGTTCTGAATTTGGCTGCGACGAGAAAATTGTCAGAGACAACGTTTGCCGTGTACATCCATGATGTACCTTGCATCTATGAGCACCATGGTCGATATGGTTTGAGGTTCGACCATCTGGAGCTAGCCAGGTTGCTTTGTGGATTCGTAGTCATGAGAATCTATTTCTGTTGTTAACAGTATTACATGCTGCCGTCGAAGTCTATTAGTCGGAAGCCATTGTCTGTTATCGTTTCGTGGAGGCTGTGATTTCCAACCAAACTGCTGATTAAGTTTTCCTTACCGATCTTCGCATTGAAATCCCCTAGTACGATTTTCACATCGTATTCCGGACAGGCTTCGTAGGCTCCGTCTAGCAGATCGTAAAATATCTCCTTGATAGGGTCTTCAGTCACAATGGTGGGGGCGTATGCACATATACGGTTGATGTTGCGAAAGCTTGCTCTTATGCGAACCACAGCCAGGTGATCAATAACAGGCTTAAAGTCGATTATTCTTGACCTAAGTGCCAAGTGGGCTCCCCACAACGTATCCGCATCCTAATATTTGAATTCGTGGGCAGCTGTAATAAATGGCGCTTTGTTTTTTGTTTGGGTATTCCTGATCCTGTCCAACGTATTTCCTGGATCGCGGAAAATTTATGCTTGTTCTGCGCGAGGACAGATTCTAGTTTTTGAGTAGCACCCGCGACGTTCCGTGTCTGGTTGATATTTGAGAGGATCTTTTATCCGAGGCTGTCGTCTCTCTCATAACTAGCTGTTAGTTACGTTGTACGAAAGTCCCCCAGCCCCTAGGACATGGGACCATCAGTATGGGATTAAGCGCTGGCGTTGTCCTTTTGTACCATCTCTGTTGAAGGGACCTGGTTTACCCTTCAGATTCCTAGATGACCTGTTATCCGTATATTTCGAAGCAACTCTTTTAGGTTGTTCACTTTGTACATCCTAACTGTGACTGCAACGCCACCGTTGAGTTCATACGCTGCCGGAATGAAATCTTCGCATACACGTCTACGCCTAGCTCCCATCTGCTGCCGCCAAGACTTTATATAGGGATTGAGACCATATGTACGGTCAAGGTACTTGGCAAAGCGGTAGCCACGAAAGGCTGAATGCCGTCGAATGCCTGTATAGCCTTTAACAAAGAGACCTGTTACCACTTCGTTTGCACTGTGAGTTCATTTATATGCCACATCGACTGAGGGAGGAACGCTGTCCAAACATTCCAGCACACAATTGACAACCTGCTGCGGCATCTATGTCTATATATCGATTATAGACATGTCGGTCTTAAAATATCTACATACCGAGCAATGTCCATGTCCAAAATGACCGGCCTGCATGACGATTCTTTAAATTCAAATAAATTCCCAACATAATCTGCGTAAAGATTACAATTTCATGAGACTACCACATAAGCCGTTTACAACCCACAACCAATACCTCAGCCTCCCACCCTTTTATGCAATCAAAGGCATTTCAGCTCGAAGTGGACACATTCTCCTACAAAGCTCCAAGCGATGTCTTTCTCATCGACCAGAGTTTCCCCGGCATTGCTGGAACCATGAATCATGCTGGCCGCTCTGTCAGTAATCAATATGACTTCTAAGTACCCGCCGTAAATCACTGGCCCCCTCGGCAACAACCCCGTCCATCATCAGTGCCAAGTTAACGTTTTCTAATTAATTGCTTGACGTTGCGCGCATTTTTCTTTGACAACTGCGAAAGTCGCGCTTTATTTTGAAACCTCAAACCGTACGTTCACTCGATGACGAACGTGCAGCGGCCGATGACGATGCAACGCGACGTCCAAATCATGTCATCTAGTCCCCAAAGCAAATGTATAACACGAGTGGCAACCTTGTTCGCGGCCCGCTTGCACGTTGACACCAACGCGAGTCCAATCAATCACATGCGAAATTGATTTTCGGTTGCACTCAATCGATACGCGTCGTTGGTGGTATACGCCACATAGATTCAAACACACACATGGATACAAATTGCAATTGCGAGACCGACTTGCGTTTTAATTAACTGCGCGGATACTACGAGTACGTAGATACTCCCGCTGGCGAGCAGCACCCAAACCACCATTCACCACCAGTCCACCAATCGGTGCGACCAATTTGGCGTTTGTGCGAGCAGAGTACGTGCGTCGAATTCGCACGTCCCAGCAGCTACGCCAAGTACTATTCTGTGCATCTATGTACGCGATCTGGCTTCGTGGCCATTTTCGGAAGCCCGCCGCAGCGTTGCACGACCAAGGTGCTAAGTGTAGCGCGTACCGTACCGTACCGCTACCGATCGCACCGAGTAAAAACTTAATTTTCCCAGGCGATCGATTCGCGATGATTGCGTGTTTTTAGTTGTTTTGCGTTTTTCTGGTGCGCGATCGTCCCTTGTCGAACACGTTTCTTGCGCACCGAACGCGGGTTAGCCTGGGGGGAGTTTTTGTCACCGCCGATCGTCGCGTTGTTGACGTTTTTTTGTGTGTTGTTGTTGGCTCTCTTTTGTGCCTTCGACAGATATGGAGTGCGGACAAGCTTTTGGCTTGTCCACAGTCACACATACACGCAGCACCGTCGGTTTGGTGGTGCGCGCGCATGCGCAGGGACGACGAGGTGGAATTTATGGGGCGTTGAAGTCAATTTGCACCTCGGAATCAGTGGTCGGACTTAAATGGATATTAATGGTTACCTACAGCGTTGCTGCGCGGTGGATTGGTTAGTTTTCCGCGCACTGATTGGACTCGGGAGGTCTGCTACTGCAGAGGTAATTGCGTCGTGAGAATTTGCAATTGGTCTAGGCACGGTTCGATTTGAATTGCATTTGCATTTAGTGAATTCCTCGCGCGTCAATCCAAGGCGCACAAAAACAGTGAAACTGGACCGCGTGGTTTCGGATGCGGCAGACGCTTCGCTAGTTAAATATTCCGTCAACGTTCGGACGCGATATAAAAAACATTTTTTCGCGCTGCACCGGGCTGATGGCTGAAACAATTCTCTAAAGATTTCAAATTAACAAAAAGCCGCAATAATTGTATCACGTGCAGAGAGGCTGTGAGAGGCTCCAGCGCTGATGCGCGTCTTCGGCTTCTGCTTCTGGGTTCTTTGCGCTAAACGGGCTAAGAGTTCATAAAAATTGAAGCACCAGTCAATTGCGGTGTGCGCGTTGCGAATGAAATTCCATGACAGCAGCACTGACGATGGTGTGGTATGGTATGGCAAGGTTGCGGGCTGCCCCGCGCGCGCCCAACAAAAAGTGTCGCCCTCAAAGGAGAGCGCGCGATTGGTATCTGAAATCTTACACCATCTCTCTATGGGCAGAGCGCGGCGATGATCGGGCGAGATGTTGTCGCATTGATAGGTTTTTGGGCTGTCTCCGCTGGTGTATATGCTCTGAGAAAAATATCTGAACGTGGATGACCAACAGAATATTTTTATACGGTCGCGATCGAAATATCAATGAGCAGGCAACGAGCGAGCAGCCATGGACACCATGGACACATGGATTTCGATGTTTCGACGGATCGATGAGATGCGGTGGGTTCCTGGCACCGTAAATCAAATCGCATCGCGCAATACCCGCTCAATTCTCATCGAGCAGCAGGTTTGCGCACAGCACTATGACTGACTGGGAGGACCAGTGCAATGGTCGACGGAATGGGTGGTTTTTGCCCGCGCGCAGATGTCCTTTCTCGGAACGACATATCATGGCAGAAAATTTATTTTATGGCGGTAATGGTGTTATGTTTTACGCGATTAGCAGTACGCGTCGTTTTGACATCGCCACAACATAGCCATACACACGCACACACATGTGCGGTCAGCGTTTTCTATGGGAGGCTACAATCTCTGGGATGAATCTATGATTTTCTGATTTGAGACACGTCCGGAGTTGAGGAACTCAGGTGGCGACCTGATTTCGATTCAGTAATAAGCATTTGATTGGAAAGTAAACGGAGGCACCTAGTATCTGTGAAGGAATTTCCATCGTGAGATGAGCGCAGTTCCAAGTGGCCAAGTCGCTGGAGTCACGCCGGACATAGTTATGTGCGGACCACATTTCCAGCATAGTTCTGGGGAGTGTTCTTGGAGTTCGATTCAAGTTTGAATGACGCGATGCGGGCTTTGAGAAATGCGAGGTTATTCTGAATTTATCGTTGGAAGGACAAAGTTTTCGCTGTCCCCAAGGATATTGTTGCAATTATGTTGATAAAGTGTTAATTCCTTGGCCGAGGGCCGTGGAGACTTGTCAACACTCTTTTTGTTGGTTAGTGGTACCTGCGTGGAAACATAAACAGGAGATAGGTCGCATAGGGGATTACTTGTGGCTTGGGAAGTGAAGATGTGGTTTAGTGGCATTTGTTTGCAAGGGTTTACGACATTTTTAATATTTTATATCAAAAAGGACTATAAAGCGGCTAAGAACCTGGATTCTCCATTCATTGTGTGTGCAAAGCTCTATTTTTGATACAATAAATCGGACCTACAATCTAAGAGCTGATAAAATGTTAATTTTGTCTCGGAAATTGAACCAGGACTTCTTTGCTTAAAAGTTTAGCGGACTATTAGTGGGACACTGCAACTTCGGGCCTATCAAGTGGAATTATTTTGTGAGAAATGGTTTGGTCAAGACCAGTCATTGCCTCATGGCTTTTTGAATATCAAACGGCACACTTCGTGAGGTCCTTATCAAAGATGCGCAATTTTTGTATCATAATCCTCCTCAGACAACCATAATTGGCTCGGATATCTTGGCTCGGAAATACTTGGTCGTTTCGGGCGGAAAATCCTTTAAAAATCTGTGTGTCCCGGTGTCGAGGTATACCGAGGCAATGCCCTGATAAAATTTTTCCGCTTTTGACATCTAAAATTGATAAACAGACTTCCACTGGCGAAACTGTGAGACTAAGACTCTTATAACAACGGAAGCTTGGTCAGGATAGAAACCCAAATATCGTCCATCACCTGAAAACCAACTAAGTTTTGAGTCTAACTTCCAGACTACCATTCTAATTGTCTGGATGGAAGTCGATTTAGTTGGAATCGCCTTTGGTGTAGACGGAAGCGTCTTCTCCGAAATTTCTAACTTGAGGATGCCATTTCGCCTTTTTTCGAGGTGGAAATCATGACTTTATCCTGGATGAGCCTAGATGAGCTGCTTCGATATATTCGGACAACAGGTTATTTAGGAATCTCAATGGTAAGCCAGGTCCCCTGACCAGAGATAGTGGCGGATGAACTGAAAGGCCAACGGAAGCGCTCAATCCCGTAGTGGATACTGATGGCCCCGTTTCCTATGAGTATCTAATAAATTGGAAATCGCCCTCAAGGTTGGGGGTTGTGCTTTGGGGTAACTACCCATCCATGGAAAAAACCTATGGTTACGAAGCAATAGCCTCGAAAAGGACTGATCTTATTGTTGACGACCCTGCTAAACGAAATAAGGACAACGTATTGTATCTGCACCTGGACTGTGAGAACATTAAACAGGAGAGGTGCAGGCCAACAACAAGCGGAAGCCCAAAACTATTACAAAGGGCGGGCTAAAAGAGGATGAAAACTATGACATCTACTACGGACCGAGTTATAGTGAGCAGAAACAGCGACTATTCGGATGCGGATTTTTTATAAGTGCCAGACTTAGACAAGAAGTCGTATGTCCAAATTTGCTAACATAAGCCGTATATGCGCTCACGCCCCGATGGATGACATAGTTAAAGACTGCTTCTACGAGCTCCTTGACAAAACCTATGAGCGACTACCGAAGTACGATGTTAAAATCGTTCTGCGATATTTTAACGCAAAGCTAGGAAGAGAAGACATCTTTAGCAGTATTGTCAGAAAATACAGCCTACACGACAACACGGTTTCCTTACCTCGATATCCATAAGGGACATGGCGGTCTCCAGATCAACGAACGGTCAACCAAATTGATAACTTTGCGATATAGATAAGAGGCACGCGTCCAGTATTTTGGATGTCCGTACATTTCAAGGGGCTTACATCGACTATGACCACTACCTTGTTGCAGCCAAGATAAGAATGCGGATATCCACCAGGCCGCAACAAACCAGAAATACAGTGAACTGAATTAATGTCGAAAGAGTGCAATCGCAAGGGACTGCCGAGGCCTTCGCACAACGCTTATTCCTTAACCTCTCGATTCACACCATACCACCAGCATAGAATGTCGAATAACAATGGAAATGGTGTCAACAAGCCCTTAGATCAGCCGCAACTTATGTGCTAGGTTTCTTCAACCCACCAGTAAGAAATCCCTGGTTTGATGAGAAATGCCGACAGATGCTCGCAACAAGAACGAGGCCTACAAGGCTAAGCTGCATGGGAAGACGAGAGCTGCCATTGAGCTCTATAGGCAAAGAAGAAGGGAAGAACATGAGCTTTTCAGGAAGAAGAAAAAAGAGCAAGAAAAGCGCGCGATCGAGGATATAGAAGGGTCCACTCCAGAACGATCGCAAGTTTTACCGAATCGTATAAAACGGTAAATCTTAGAATATGGAGAACCGCTACTGCAGACTGCTAAACGGTGATGACGAATAATCTCCTGCTGTAAGGCAGAACGAACCATTCAACACTGGCGACGACAGCGCAAACTACCAACCAACCGACCTAAGTGAAGTGAGGCTAGCAATATCTAAACTCAAGCTTAGAAAACTTGGTAAGTAACATCCACCAACTCATAAGCCAAATCTGGTCGGATGAAAGTGTGCCTGAAGAATGGAACCTCAGCATCGTTTGCCTTACTTACTTACTACAGTCTACAGTCCGGGATGAACCTGGTCCTCAACCAACATGTCTCTTCAATTAGCCCGGTCCTTAGCTAACTGCCTCCAGTTTGATGTACCTACTTACTTACTTAAGTGGCGCTACAGTCCGGGATGAACCTGGGCCTCAACAAACATGCCTCTCCAATTAGCCCAAGCCCTAGCTAACTGCCTCCAGTTGCGCACTAGAAGTTGGTTGAGGTCGGTTTCTGCTTGTGAGCGCCACTTAAGGCGAGGTCTTCCTCTACTGCGTCCGACGTCTGGCTGGGAATCGAAGACTCTGCGAGCCGGAGTATTGGTGTCCATTCGTTCTACATGTCCTAGCCAGCTTCAACGTCCAATCCGGGTTTTGTTTGACCATGGCTATGTCGCTGTACAGCTCGTATAGTTCATGGTTAAATCTCCGTCTCCATAGCCTGTCAACGCAAACGGGACCAACGATTTTTCGAATAATTTTCCTCTCGAATCGACCAAGGATTTCTTCATCCGCTTTTGATACGGTCCATGCTTCAGCGACGTAGAGCAGGACTGGGATGATCAGAGTCTTACATAGGATCTCCTTAGTAGTTCGAGTGAGGGCTTTACTACTAAATTGCCTTCTTAGCCTGAAGAAACAGTGATTGGCAAGAGTAATTCTTCGTTTGATTTCTGACGAGATGTTGTTGCCAGAGATAATAGCGGAGCCGAGGTAGACAAAGTCCCGTACTACCTCAAAGATATATCTGTCAATGGTGACGTTCTGTCCAATTCGTCGATGTTGTGTGTCCTTTCGTATTGACAGCATATACTTAGTCTTACTCTCATTAACTGCTAAACCCATTTTTGCCGCTTCCTTCTCTATACTAGCAAAGGTGGCTTTGACATCACGTTGAGTCCTACCAATGATGTCATTGGTGATTTCCTGCGGCCTTATTTAGCTTGAGTTTAAATATAGCTATTCTCACTTCACTTAGGTCGGGTGGTTGGCAGTTTTCGCTGTCGTTGCCAATATCAAATGGTTCGTTCTGCCTGACAGCTGACTGTTCGAGCTTTGACGTTTAACACTCTGGTAAAACTTGCGAACATCGTTCCTGGAGTGGCACCTCTCTATATCCTCGATCGCGGGCTTTTCTTGCTCTTTTTTCTTCCTTCTGAAAAGCCGATGTTCTTCCCTTCTTCTTTGCCTATAGACCTCAATGGCAGCTCTTGTCTTCACCTGCAGCTTAGCCTTGTAGGCCTCGTTCTTGGCTGCGAGCATCTGTCGGCATTCCTCATCAAAGCAGTTGCGGCTGATCTAATAGCTTGTCGGCATTGTTGCCATTGTTCATCGACATTGGATGCTGGTGGTGTGTTGTGAGTCGAGAGGTTAAGGAATACGCGTTGCGTGAAGGTCTTGGCGGTCTCTGGCGATTGCAGTCTTTCGACATTAATTTTTTTTACAGTATTTCTGGTTTGTTCTGGCGTGGTGGATATCCACATCCTTACCTTGGCTACAACAAGGTAGTAGTCCGAGTCGATGTTAGCCCCTCGGAATGTTCGGACATCCAAAATACCGCCATGTCCCCTTATGGATATCGAGGTGAGGAAACCGTGTGGTGGCTATAGTGGCATTTCGTTCCGTAGCGAAGTCAATTAGCCTGAGTCCGTTACCAGACGTGTTGTCGTGTAAGCTATATTTTCCGACAGTACTGCTAAAGATGTCTTCTCTTCCTACCTTTGTGTAAAAATCTCCCAGAACGATTTTAACATCGTACTTCGGTAGTAGCTCATAGGTTTTGTCGAGGAGCTCGTAGAAGCAATCCTTAGTTATATCATCTTTTTCCTCCGTCGGAGCATGAGCGCATATAAGGCTTATGTTGGCGAATTTGGCCTTGATGCGGATTGTTACAATGCGTTCGCTAATGTCTTGAAAACATAAGACTTCTTGCCTAAGTCTGGCACCTATAACAAATCTGCATCTAAATAGTCGCTGTTTCTGCTCACTATAACACGGTCCATAGTAGATGTCACAGTTTTTCATCCTCTTTTTGCCCGACCCATCCCATCGTATTTCCTGGATGGCAGTAATGTCTGCTTTGTAGCAGTTTAGGGCTTCCGCTAGTTGTTCGCCTGCACCTCTCCTGTTTAATGTTCTCACGTTCCAGTTGCAGATACGAACGTCGTTGTCCTTTTTTCGTTTAGCATGGTCATCAACAATAATATCACTCCTTTCCGAGGCTATTGGTTGCTTCGTGACATAAGCTTTTTTCTGTGGATGGGTAGTTAACCCAAAGCACAATCTCCAACCTGGACAGCCAGGCCCTTGTTTTGACCCTAGGACAGCGGGCCGGAATAATACCGATGTCAGTAGCCCATTTTAGGGTATGAGCGCTGCCGTTGACCCATTGAGGGCTCCTCCGCCACCAACTCGTTTCCAATACCCTGGCTCAGAATTGGAAATCCCTATAGACCTGGTGTTGAAATATGTCGAAGCAGCTCATATAGGGATTACACTGCCAGTTCGATCAAAATGGAGCTGTAGGCACCACCGTTGACTCCATCTAGGGAATTCCTCCGCTGCCGCCTGAGAGTGAGTGCCTTAGTGAGAGGACACTCCTCCTCCCTCTCTCGTTTGCTGCCACCAACGACCGTCCACAGGGGTTTATTACCCCATCTCCAGTCGAGGTAGTAGGCACCCACCAGTCACCAGCGTGGAGGTGAGAGTAAGAGTTTGTCCGATCCCCAAAAAAGGAGACCCTCTGTACTGCGCCAACTACAGAGACATAAGTCTCCTCAACATCGCCTATAAAAACGCCTGAAACCGAAGAATTACTCTTGCCAAACGCTGCTTCTTCGGGATAATAAGGCAATCTAGTAGTAAAGCCCTCACTCGAACTTCTAAGGCGATCCTACACAAGACCCTGATCATCCCAGTCCTGTTCTACGGCTCTGAAGCATGGACCGTATCAAAAGTGGATGAAAAAATTCTTTGTCGATTCGAGAGGAAAATTCTTCGGTCCCGTTTGCGTTGACGGGCTATGGATATGAAAATTCAACCACGAGCTATACGAGCTGTACAGCAACATATACCCCTGGTCAAAACTCCGCATTGGACGGTTAAGATGGCTATGACCTGAATATCGAATGAATACCAAAACTCCAGTACACAGAGTCTTTGATTCCCAGCCAGACGTCCGTCGGACGCAATAGAGGAAGACCTCGTCTTAAGTGGCGCGCACAAGCAGAAACTAACCTCAACCAACCTGAAGTGCGCAATTGAAGGCTTTTGTCTAAGGACAGGACCATCTCTAGATACTGTAGAATTGAGCCGAGCACATTCGAAAGAATACAACAAGGCTTTACAAAATGGCCCATGCCGGTCTTCAAACCAGTGTGTGTGAATTATTTTTTTTTAATTTAGCTACAGAGGACGGGACCTTCTTTTTAATACCAACTCCGAACTGCAAATTCAAAAGCTTTTCATGACAGTTTTCTACTCTTGGACGGTTGTCCGATTTCCGGAAGAGGTATGGGCAGTAAAAATACGTAGGTCCGGGGATTTGAACCAGGGAACACTGGCTGGAAGTCCAGCATACTCATCACTAGGCCAATGCACTCACGAAACATGGCTTGGCATTCATGCAAATTCCTTCTAAAAAAACTTCATTGACCAAGAGAAGATGAAAAGCATTCCTCATTAATTTTTCCACAGCCTGACTCAACCTGTATGCATCATCTCAGGGCGCTGCTTGAGCGTTTAAGGTGATTTTTGTTTGTACAGATGAGGGGAAACTATAACGCTCAAGGAGCGCCCTAGGATGATGATGTTTACTGAGTTGAAGATACGTCTTCTGGAAACTCATTCCATTTTTTGCTGTGATTCATCAAAACACGAACGAAAAATATCTTTCTGGCTGCCCAAAATGTTTTCAGTCAAGAAAGCACCAAGCTGTTGTATGAAAACCTACACCAAATGCTGGCCTGAGTGCAACCCCTCACAATCACCCCAACCGCCTCAATATTCGATTTGGCCTACATCAGCAGCCAGCCCAGTTAGAAAAACCGTTTCTGAAGCTACAAAAATCCACACAGCACAAGTCTTTGGCCTCTATACATCATGTAAACATCTTCAGGCTTTCCCTTTGAACCATATTTCCACAATATCTTTCCAATAAATCTCCAGTCCCGAAGACACCTTTATAGCTTTTCTAATCTGCACCAAGCCGTTCCTTCCCAATGTTAGCCCATGCCAGCACCACTTACGCTCGTAAAAGTCATCTCGAAAGTCCAACTTAATTTCCGTACAATTTAACCCAAGTGGCGGCGGCACCACACGACTCCATTTCGACACAAATGGAGATATTACGCTTAAGTACACACACACACACAGCAAACACTATGGACGACTTTGTTGCGGTCATAGAGCTAGAGCTAGAGCTAGAGCTGAACCTAGAGACCACAGCAAATGACACACAATTAGTACCTAATTACGGGCGCCGAATATGGCTTCCAAGAACCATATGCTCACCACGTTACCGTAACCATCATGAATCCTCCTTCCACAGATGACTTCACACGCGAATTTCGTTCGCCGCAGTCTTCCACAAAATAAAAACAATGAACTCGTCAAAGACCGCTTGCTCCTCATCTCTCATCTCATAAACCAGATTTGTTTTTATGGACCATTTCGGCTGTAATCTTCCGACGAAGTAGGTAGGTGCCGATTTCCCAAAAAAAGAAAGAAAATTGTTTAGGGTCCGGCTTTCATAGATGACCGGCCAAAGGGGCACCCAGCTAAAGTGGAGAACAGTGTTCGGCGCTGCCTTTCTTTTCGGTGGGAGAAAGAAAGAACACATGTCCGATCCGAAATTCGACGCTCGATAATTTTATTCCCCGGCTACCGATGCGGTCCGCGATTACCATAATCGTTGGACGTTGTGTTCGGTGGCGGTACCGTACCACTACCGGTAGCACTATCCGCCCTATTGAGAGATCTCCTCGAATGGTAATTGGAAACAAACGTTTGGACATTTGTCCAAATGATTTGCTAATTTGAATATCAAAAGATGATCGCGCCGTTGCTGGAGCTGGTGTACGGCGACGGATCTCCAGTGCAGATCTGTGTGTGCCAACCTTCAATTAGGCCGATCCTATATGTGGATATGGCATCGTTAAGATTAGGGGCAGATACGACCCGAGTTCGAGGTGCTACTGGGGTTTCAGGTGTGTGTACGTAGGTGACCGACCACTTGACCAGTTCCGTCGGCGTGGAGTAATTGGATCTAAGTTCGGTTGGGAATTGATATTAATTCGAGGCAATTTGTATGCGTGTCGCGGTGCCGCGCAGCAAAAGGCGGATTCCAATGAGCCACAAGGCGTGTGGGTTCAACTCAATGGCTGGCTGCTGTTGGAGAGGGATTTGTTACGGTCGGCAGAGTTCTGAAGAAACGTTGGCTAAACGGTTATTGTCATCGACGACTTAATTATCCATCAATGCGTGGAGAAACATCAATTTGGTTATTGAATTGGGATTAGCCAGTGGGAAGGCAAGTTACTCACACGGTTTGATTGATGTTTTTGGTAGCGTTATGGGAGATTTTCAAAGATGCAGGGGTAGGGTGATGTTACTGAGGAGTTGTCGGCTGAGAAACTGACTTGGAAGGATGTTTTGCAGTTTGGCCAGTTTGACAACAATCGTGGAATCTGATTTGACCCCACCTGCATCATGTAAACCACAGGAATGGTGCCAGTGGTGGTACCTACAGTTTTATGTCGAAATAGCTGATTTGAGCTAGAGCTTCTCAGATGGTTTGTCAGATTATGTTAAGAGATGGATCCTTGAAAATATTATCTGCGGCAATTCAGCGATCTAACCATTCAGGCACACTGGATCTAAAAGTGAATGCAAATGACGTCTGGAATAAGGAGGTGTTGGGAACACACCACTTCCGATCATGGCCTGTGATTACTTCCAGGACATAAAAACATTTTCTTACACAAATTTGTGAAAAAAAATGCATCCATCATTATGGATTCTGGTGGCTTAGAGAACCATACATAGTTGATTCACACCGTTCAGGAGAACACATCGACTCTATACTTTCATCTGATTACGGAACTCGAAGATTCTTGAGTTCTTTCCACACTAACTGCCAGGCAACTGCACACACAGGCGAGTTACGTCCGTCGGTTGGTGGTGTTTTTAGTGAAAAAAATCCTTTTAGGTCAAATTTTCAAATATTCGAAAAATCGTTTGATGCAAAAACTTTTATAAAATTTTTATGAACTTTTTTTCCCTAGACCATTTTAACCCACCCCCAATTTTCGAGGGCGTTTTCCTACAAAAACCATTTGTATACCCTACCCCAAGGCATATGCATTAGCAAAACGTTGTTTTTTTCGAACCATAAAATATTTTAATAAACTGCCTAAACAAAATGTTGTGACAACGCCATTTTCTATATTTCATCACGATAAATCCCTGATGTTGGGGATATTAATCTTAAGGATGGGATGGTATAGGGAATTAAACCATCAGCACAGCGGATTGTAGCCTCGTCATATTTTTTTTTAGCTTGTTGTTCGCAAGTTTTACCATCCACGGATCATTTAATATCATTCGACAGCGAAAACTACCAACCATCCGACCTATCTAAATCTATCTAAACTCAGGCTTAATAAGGCTGCCGGAAATGATGGTCTTCCCGATGAGTTTTATAAAGCCGGCAGAGATGACGTTGTAAGTAACATCCACCAACTTATATAAGGTCGGTCGAAGGTCAGCATCGTTAGCCCGGTCCATAAAAACGGAAGCCCTCAAAACATAAGTCTCCTCAACATTGACTTCAAGATCCTATCTGCCGTAATATGTGAACGCATGAAACCGTTTACCAACAGCCTGATCGGCCCTTATTAGTGTGATTTTAGGCTAGGAAAGTCCACAATCGATCAAATTTTCACACGTCGGCAGATCCTGGAAAAATCCCAAGAAGTCCAAACCGAAATCCACCACCTTTTTATCGATTTCAAAGCCGCATACGACAACAATTTATAGAGACGAACTATACAGAGCCATGTCTTGTTTTGGTATACCGCCCAAACTCGTCCGTTCGTGTAGGATGACGATGGAGAATTCTCGCTGCACCATCAGGGTCGGAAACGACCTCACCGACACATTCGATACCAAAAAAGGATTTAGGCAAGGCTATGGGCTGTCATGCGACTTCTTCAATTTGATTCTTGAGAGGATTGTGCAAAACTCCCGAGCCAACACCAGAGGCACAATTTTCCAAAAATCGGTGCAACCACCAGCATACGCCGACGATATTGACATCATTGGAAGGACTCAACGTGATGTCATAGCCACGTTTGCTAGTATAAAGAAGGAAGCGGCAAAAATAGGTTTCCTTGTGAATGGAGGTAACACCAAGTATTTGCTGTCACAAACAACATCGACGAATTGGGCAGAACGTCACCATTGACAGATATAACTTTGAGGTAGTGCGGGACTTTGTCTACGTCGGCTCTGCTATTAACATTGACAACAACATCTCGTCAGATATAAGCGAAGAATTACTCTTGCCAACCGCAGTTTCTTCGGCTAAGAAGGCGATTCAGTAGTAAAGCCCTCACTCGAACTACCAAGGAGATCCTATAGCGAAAGCGTGATGCTAACTCATCATCGGCTAATCCAAGAGCTAAACGCTCTAACCTTTGAAGTCAGATTCTAAACAAACCCAATTTGAATCCAAATTTGTCGGTAGGATCGTCACCGACTGAGACTTCTTTTACTTCTCGCAATATAGCAAATAAACCGTCTACTTAAATTCCTTTATTGACTTCGGAATTATCTACAATTGAACGGATTCCTAAACTAAAAATCGATTTGGATTTTTATATCAAGATTGAAACCATGTACTTCCTCCGAAAATGTGATGAATCCCTCGTCCCCGCAGGTACCTCTATTAAATGTACTAAAATTAATAAACCGGATGGTTTCGTTTCTTCATTTAAAATAGTTGTACCACCAAATCTATATCCGAAAAAGTATGTGACACTAACTCATGGCCCGTAAATACTATTGTCAATGAGTTTAAGCCACGGAGCGCTAAACGCGGAGTTAAAAGCTCAGCACCAAAAAAACTCCACCGACTGTCCCTCTACTACCAAAATGTAAGAGGGCTCCGAACAAAAGCAAAACATATATTTCTAAACTCTCAAGCATTTTCACACGACATATTCTCCCTAACCGAAACGTGGCTTAACGCCAGTATACATGACTCGGAACTATTTAATTATGAGTTCTTTGTTAGTATATAGGAGTGACCGTCACATAAATGACCTAAAAGCCCTTGGAGGAGGGGTTCTTACTGCGGTTCGCAGTCACCTTACCTCAGAGAAAATTGATTTTCCATTCATTCTTAATACCGAAATAATTTGTGTTGAGATAACTATTGGAAATAAATACCTTTATGTCGCAAAGGTATTGCCTATCGTCTTTGTACTCTGTATTCTGAGCTATCAAAGGCTTTAGAATACATCTTTGACTTATCTTGTTGTGACAGTAATATTTTGTTGCTTGGTGATTTCAACTTACCACACATAGAATGGGTGCCTTCGGAAGGAGAACCTCATTTTATACCATCAGAAGTCTCTACACAACAAGAGCTATCATTACTTGATAACATTTTATCATTTGACTTACAGCAAACAAGCTGTATAAAAAATCATAATAATCGAATTCTCGATCTAGTTTTTTCTTCTGACTGCAGTACTAGAATCTAGTACCAGCATTACTATCATAGACAAAAATCATCCTCCATTAGATATTTTTATTGACATAGGCGGACATCTGTACGAACATTCGGACTCGTATGATCGTTCGTACTCTTTTGACTTTCGGAAAGCGAACTTTCAAAGGCTATCTGGAGAAATAATTCTTTCGAATGTTAATATTGACAGCCTCTCCAATTTAGAAGAAGCTGTTAACAAATTCTATCTTCTAATAAAAGATTGCATGGATAGAACTATCCCAGTCAAGTATTCTAAGAATGCTCAAATCCAGCATCCTTGGTATACGAAAGACCTTAAATATCTTCGGAATATACGTGACCGGGCCTGGAATAATTTTGTTAAAAGTCAGAATCAATACGACTATGATAAGTACCTGAATTATTTTAATGAATTCTCTGCGATGTCGAATAGTTTATATAATGGCTATATAGCCAATGTGGAGAACGCTCTTAAAAGTGACCCAAAACGCTTTTAGGGTTTTGTCAATTCGAAGAGAAAAACGGACGAATATCCAGCCAACTTCTCTTTCAATAATTCAAAAATAAGAGAAGTTAAGTTAAGTTTTCTTCAGTACTGAAAATTACTCAAGTTTCCCATAATAGACTTTTGTGAATGGAAGCGATTGTCAGACTCAGAGTTGAAATCGTTTTGCTAGCATTTGTGTGTGTTACAATATTTTGCAAAATTATTGAAACTTCAAAAAATGAATAATACACATTCAGTATTACTGGATAATTTAAAATTGTTGCATCTCGCGATGGATGCTATTAGTGCATTAAAAAATATAAAATTTTTATAATAATAAAAGAAAAAAAAGATCCTGTTGTGTGCTCCGAATAAACCGAGACCGAAATCGAAATGTTTTTTTTTAGTGTTTCATTTATAAAAATGACAGAGTTAGATAGTGCTCAGTTTTTTATCTACACCAGGATGAGTAAAGAACTTTATACTGTGTTGTTGAATTTAATAAAACCGTTCCTTACAAAAACATCCATCAGAGAATCCATTAGTGCAGAATGTCGACTCGCTGTAATTTTACTGTGAGTATTTGTATTTATTTTCCCCAACAAAGATAAGTAATTTCGTTTTATTTCACCAGTTATTTATCACAAGGTACATCGATACAGTCGCTGGCTTGGTCATTTAAGCTGGGGAAAGAAACTGTACGATGTATTATATTGGAGACAGCAGAAATACTGTGGAAAACTCTCTTCCCCATATATATGTCCGAGCCAAACACCGACGATTACAGGCAGATTTCCTCCGACTTTTGGAATATGTGGGGTATGGCGCAATTGATGGCAAGCATATTGCAATAAGGTGTCCTCCAAAAAGTGGCAGCCAATTCTATTGCTATAAGAAGCATTTCAGCATAGTTCTAATGGCAGCATGTGACGCTAAATATCGGTTCACATACGTAGATATTGGCGCATACGGGAGTCAAAGTGCCTGCCACCAAAAACTTGCCAAACAGCCGAACGAAAATTCCTCACTACTTTGTTGCGGATGCTGCCTTTCCCCTTGGACTAAATTTAATGCGACCGCATTCAGACGTGCTGTTGCCACCAGATAAGGAAAATTTTAAAAAACGGCTGTAGAGAGCTCGCCGTACCATAGAGAACAGTTTTGGAATCCTTGTCTCCCGTTGGCGCATATTGCTCACAACACTGCACATGTTCCCAGAAAATGCCGAAAAAATAGTTTCAGCTTGTCTGGTGTTACACAATTTTATAATGCTGAACAAGGGCAATGATTCATCTTATTGTCCTAACAACTATGTGGATTGGGAGGACTCAGATGGCCAACATCACGATGGATTATGGCGAAATGAAGTTCGAAGCAACATTCCGTCAATTGTGTCTTCAGGCAATATTCATCACTATGGAGGAAGATCATCAACAGCCGTACGAAATATTCTCACGGAATTTTTAAGGCAACATTAAAAACAACAACATTTCCATAACTTTTTTTTAAATATATTTGCACTCCAGTTTTGTACCTCATAAGGGTAATAATAATAATAAAAACAATAAAATAACATAATATTTGCACTTCATTTCTGCTGATATAATAATAAATATTAAGTAAAAGATAATGATAATAAAAAAAACTTTAACTATTCTTGGTTTTCCCTTCTTACTTCAAGGACCTTTACAAATATGTGCTCCTTTAAACTATCTTTGGCAGCTAGTGGCAGATCTTTCATCATCGACAAAACAGTTCTCAAAAACAATTCGTCACTGTCGTCAGTTGCAACTGGCATACTGGTTGAGAAGCGTTCTTCCATCCTCACTATTGCTGATCCGAATCGGTCACATAAATCCCCAATTGTCACTTTTCTACACTTTGCAGGGATGGACGTTTCAAAGGACTGGTTGTAATCTTCAGTGAAGGCGTGGTCCAGGCCACTGTATTCGCCACTAAATTCAACAGGTGAACATGAGTTAGAATCCGTCACGTCACCCAATATCTCATTACATCGCGTTCTGTGACAAAAACGAAACAATATCGATTTCCAAATCAGATCAATAGATACACAAACTTACCGTCTGGGCTTCATGGAATCTTTTAAAAACAGCATCTCGGAGAATAGTGCCCATCCAGTTTCCTCGCAGCCTCCACTGCCAGACGGCCTGTCCTCCTTGCGCAGTTCTCGACAGAATTTCTCCCGGAGATGTGTCCCCTTCGTTTTACATTCGGAAGCTTTAAAACCATAAAATTGGAAAGTATTTGCATTTGGAACAAAGTTTATTTATATGCTGTTTTATTTTACTGTCTTGTTGGTTTGTCTCGCTATATCTTCCCAAGCCTTTTCTTTCTTCAGCCGATTGAAATATAATGGATCCCTTTTTTCGTACAGCAATTTATTTTGTTGAACAAAGTTTATTAGCTGGGAAAGAAAATCGTAATCCTCTGCGCAAGCCGCCATTTGTGTAGATAAATGCTTTTTATACAAATGAAATTTAAAACCGATTGTGTTCTTTCAAATGATAATTTTATTACCTAACAAACAATAAAAACAAAATGTTGTTGCTTATGAACTTACAAATTTAAAATGTACACAGCTATTAAAGTGAAATGTCAAACTGATGTGTGCAAGATAAAAAGAAAGAGAAAGAGCGAATCAATTCGCTTTTTCGTTAAGTGAGCAAAAGTGAACGAAAACTGAACGAATCGAAGCGAAAATTACTATTATGGTCGTACAATACAAATTGCATGTGTTCGCACAGTTACGGAAGTGGTCCTCCGCAACCAACTTCCATTATAGTTCAGCCTTTATTCGCAGAGAATTTCAGTAAATCATTTATTGATACCCCTCTTGTCTTAGACGAACAATATTTCAGTTATCTCAATGACTGTTCTCAAGTTAGTTTCAGCAACATCACATTTGACGATGAGACAACATATAAATATATCGCTTTATTAAATAATGACTATTCTGTGGGGCCCGATGGAATCCCACCAATAGTCGTAAAGCAATGCAAAGATGCTCTTTTGCCATACTACCTTAAGTATATGTTTGACAGCTCCCTTAAAACAGGAGTATTTCCAACTAAATGGAAAAATGCATTTATTACACCTGTTTTTAAAAAAAGGTGAACGAGGAGACATTTCTAATTACAGACCTATTAGTTGTGATAAATTAGTCTTCCTTTGTCAAAACAATATCTGTAAAGAGCTGCATGGCTTTGTAAAAAATCGATCCACTGTCACAAATCTCTTAACTTTTATGCAGCACTTGGAGTATGCGTCACAAGTGTGGACACCGTTCTATGTAGTTCATTCAAATAGAATTGAGGCAGTCCAACGTAAATTTATAAGATTTGCTTTGAGAGGACTTCCATGGGATGATGAACACAATTTGCCTCCGTATAGGTGTCGTAGACTTAACAATGATATGGTCTTCTTACATAAAATTTTATCAGGACAAATAGATGCTCCTGATGTTTTAAGTGCTATTGGTTTAAATACCCGGGGAGGTTCCTGTAACCTCCGTAGACTAAATATTTTACATATACCTAATCATAAATACAACTATGGTATGCATGAGGCTATAAGTCGCATGAGTAGAGTTTACAATAAAAATAGCGATGTATTTGAACTGCATGCTAGTAAAAGTAGTTCAAAAATATGGAGACGAAGATTCAACCACGAACTATACGAACTATACAGCGACATACACCTGGTCAAAAACTCCGCATTGGACGTTTAAGATGGTTAGGACATGTAGAACGAATGAACACCAATACTCCGGCTCGCAGAGTCTTCGATTCCCGGCCAGACGTTCGTCGGAAGCAGTAGAGGAAGACCTCGCCTTAGGAGGCGCGCACAAGTAGAAACTGACCTCAACCAACTCGGAGTACGCAACTGGAGGCAGTTAGCTAAGGACCGGGCTAATTGGAGAGTCATGTTGGTTGAGGCCTAGGTTCATCCCGGACTGTAGCGCCACTTAAGTAAATAAGTCATGCCTATCTAGTTGGCGCAGTTCAAATGGTTATTTTTGGATCGGACAAATGATCCTGGGTTTCCATTCTTCAAGCATATTTTCATCCGACCAAAATTTTCCCATATAGCTAAAAGACGTCATTTCCAGCAGCCTTTTTAAGCTAAAGTTTAGCTATTCATATCCTTCCCTTATTTAGGTAGGTCAACTGTTTGTTGTCTCTATTGTCGTCGATGTTGAAAGGTCCGTTCTGCATGATTGCTCTTCATGGCCGTTTAAAAGTCAACAGAATCAACTGTAACTGCTCTCCAAATCTAAAAGGGGATTACAGTCCTCAAATCAGAAGAGTCCATACATTTGCTGGGCTTCACAATTGGGTCACATGTATCATAGCTACAATATGTAACCTCTATTGCCAAATCAGCAGCGTCCAAACTTAGTTACATTTTAAGAGCTAACTGATATTTTACACCAGCTCAGCTTCTTCTTCTAATAAAACACAAGAACGATCAGGTCTTGAATAATATTCTCATGTTTGGGGTTCGACCCCGAAACATACACTGAATTAACTGGACTCTACCCAAAAACGTGCAATCTGCCTTATAGACGATTCTTTCTTTATTTCAAAGCTGCAACCTTTGGCACAGCAAAGATTTATATAGGTAGATCATCATCATCATCTCAGGGCATTTTTTGAGCGTTATTGGTTCGCCACTCCTGGAAAACATTGATAAAAAAAAATCAACTAAGGTTTTTTTTTTTCTTCTAAACGTCAGAATTATTCTGTTCGGACCTTGAATCTCTATGTTTGACGTTTTATATTTTGTAAAACTTTTTCTTCATCTGTCCTTTTTCTTCAGTCTGAAAAGAAGCATCTGCTGGGATTCTTCGTCAAACCAGAGGTGTCTTGCTGATGGGCGGAATGACCACTTGATTGACCGTTATTTGTTTATCTGCAGACTGTTATGTTCCATAATGAGTATGAGTATGGAATGTCATTCCTCAACGAATTCAATTAGTTCAATTCCATCTGTGTTTTCCGACAATAGTGCCATAAATGTCCTATTTCTCTACCTGTGTGTCAAAATCTCCTAGCACGATTTTAACATCGACAGTCGTTCATATGTTTTGTTCTGAAGCTCGTACCTTATCCGTCATCTTTTTTCTCCGTCGGAGGATGAATTCTTGCTTAAGCCTCTCGCTTATAAGAAATCCGTAACCGAATAGTCGCTGTTTCTGTTGGCTGTATTAAGGACCGTAGTTGATCATCCTCCTTTTGCCTGGCCCATACCTTCGTATTTGGAGTTTTAACCGTTCTTTAGGTTCCATTATATATAGTTGGCCTTTCATCTTTTGGCATCGTCATTAGAACATCAAATTAATCAGGAATTCCGGGCATAATCGCATTATAGGAAACGATAAAACAGACGAATTAGCTTGACTACGATTGCCACTCGGCGCTTCCCTATCCGATAGTAGATTAAGTCCCCGCTGGTCTTTAAAGAACATAAGGAATTGCAAACTCAAAGGGACAATAGTCAGATGGCGCAAACTATGCTCGTACAACGAGATAATTGGCAGCAAACAAGCTTATTACCCCAAATAGCACATCAATTTCAGTGGAGGAAAGAGTGATAACAGGTATCGACCTGTTATGTAAGAACTCTAGTTCAATGGGAGTGAAAGAGGCAGCCTTGGTAGACACTGCATTGAAGATGTAACAGAATCTTGCAGAAACCTTTATAGTCCAGATCGTCGGCTTCAACAAAATATCGGGTTGGAGTGACTATCTCTTTCCGACACCCGAAGCACCACACCATAACCCCACTTTAGTATGGTTATTCTCCTTCGTCATTGCCTATTCCTTTCCGGATTTTTTTACCAAAACTTAAGGGGTATCGCTAGGGGCCATCGCAGGTCTATGCGAGCCTTACGCTTTGGTGTAGGGGAAATGCTTTATGCACCATAAGGTGGTCTTTTCGACATGTGTCAAGTAAAAAATCCTTCTAACCCGGGACCGCTATTCGCTTTAATTCAGGTGGGCTGTAATCATTTGCTCTTTCGGACTCACACTGTCTCGCTGGATTGTTCTTCTTTGCCTTTTGAGAATATGTTGAGGGTAGCTGCATATTTGGTCCCACTTCTGCTCACTGGTAAGCATTTTTTCGGCTATGTTGTCTGGCCTGATGATACCGGTATTTCTCTCTAGTTCTCCAATTTCGGTTTCCCATCTGCTACAGCCGTAGTCTTATTTTGAGTCTCTGTACTGGAAGGCTTGGCGGTTCGTTTTACCGACCTTGTGAAGTAAGGCGTTGAAGTACTCGTGTCCGGTAAGTAGCATGGTGACACAGTGGTTAACCGCACTGAGTTTTCAGTTATTCCATAGTCAGCCACGTTCCTGGTCAACCTCGCTGTCCATCGGTCTCTGATTTCCGAATTCCAACGCTGTTGCCACTTTTGTTTTGTGAACCCTTTAACCTCTTCCGTTGCCGTTTCCACTGCAAATTTCTTCTTTTTGTCATAGAAGCACTTTCTTTCTACCGGTAGGAGGTCTATTGGGATTACTCCTGCGACAACAAGAACGGTTGGTTTCGACACCGTTCGATAGGAGCTTGCTACGCGTTGAACTCCGTGTCTCTGTACAGCTGCCATCGGCTTTCTGTAGCTTTTCTGTCGAAGCGCGCCCAAATCTCACATCCGTAGAAGAGGATGACATGGGTCATCGGCATCATGAGTCTTTATCACTCAGTGACACTCGACTCTCGTTCCACCGCATTCGTTATCTGGTGCCAGAAAGAAAGATGGTTGACGCCTTACCCTAGCAATAGAAACCCATTAAACCTAAACGGAATGGCTATACGACAAATATAGCGAATAGACAACTGTGTCAACTCCCAGAATTCCAACTATATGTTTGACGCATTAATGGAAGATCCCAACCTAAGAGCTGCGGTGAAAATGGCAAACGGCGATAAGCAACTTAAAACGCACAATTGGCTTTAGTTAGCTAGACAGCCGGCTAACTGGAGAAGCTTGTGTGCTATGTCTGACTGCAGCGCCACCTAGAAGAAGACGAAGAAGTCAAATCAGCTGAAAACAATCGGTAATAGCTCCGTTCAACAAGAATCTAGATGTTTACAAGTAAAATCTCTCAATTAGCACTCACCATGGATTCCCCAGCCCCAATCAACGCTAGCCCTACCAATTAGCCGACGAAATGTCTCATTTAGCGTCCCCTCGTCAATTCAATTAAATCGCCGGACGTCACCATCACCATCGCCGGTGCGATTTTAATGACACTCGTTACAGAATGTCAACGAGAGCGCCGCTGTTCTCCCTTATCCAACATCGAATTCCGCATGCGCAAAGTTCTTGTAACGCAAGGAATGTGTCTTTGGAACAAAAACTCCGCACCTTTCGGTGTCATTTTTTGGAACCCGAAAAAAACGTCGCAATTACCCCGAAATTATCCCACTGCAGCTGATTCAATTTCCAGAAGAACATTGACAGCCAACGTCTTTTTCTAACGAGCACCCTTGCAAATGTTAATAACCTCTCAACGTCCCTCCAACATAAATGCGTGAGTGACCGCGCACATCCCAATGAGGTTCAGATAAAACCCGCTGATTAAGGAGCTCTCAATGCTCGGCCATAAACTGGCAAAGATGACATGCACCAGCGAACACAGTTTTGCAATTAATCTCGACAATCGCGGCATAAATTTCCCGTCTTTATGTTCAGCCTTTAAGCCACTAACTGTCGGCTGTGAGTCTTTCGTCTTGATCGTGTCCACGCAGATTTACCACCACGTGCGCTGGTTGTCAATAACCTCATCTCGGGTGCATGCTCAATTTGAGAGTTGGCCACGTCGTATGGATCAATTCGAAAAAAAAACCATACAGACATCCACCAACCGGTAGGGAACACAGAAGCAGCACCCTCCCATTAGGAAGCCATGCTGATGATGGTCCACGCCACCAGACCTTACCTCTCAGGAGAGTTAATTAAATCATTGCATCTGACCATTAGTTTCGCGTTGCGCTCCCAAAATCGTTAAATCGATACTTAAACTCGGAGGAATCCACTAAAATGCGGTTGGAGTGTGTGCGCGCCTGCGCAGTGCACTCCCGAACCGTGTAGCTGTCTTTAATGAACGCTTAATGGTTTATAGGGCACATGTTGATATATTTGCGTCGTAGTCAAAGTCTGCATCCGACAGGTTCGACACAGCAGTGCAGACGCACAAAGGCATGCCTAGAACAGCAGCGGGCACTCCACTAAACCGAAAATCTGTTGCACGGTTTTAGGTGAACTTTATGGGCATCGCATCGGCGCGCTGAGAGTCACCCTTCTTCACTAGGATGAAGGAGCGTCTCGAGTGGTTTATGGCGGCCATAAGATAAGAATGTCATAACACAGAAGAGCAATTAACTGTGAGAAATTAATTTAGCTCATCGCGTTAAATAGATGCACCCAGGTCCAGCCCAGACAGATCATCAGCATCGCACCCAGGTCTTGTCGTTGAGATAACCATTTTCCACAAACGAAAAAGTCTTTTTTTTTATGGTCTCTCTGTCCAGTTTTATGGGTGCCTCAAGCCTGGAGGGGGGCACCGTATAGAAAGTCGAAGAGAAATGCCAGATCATTGCACTGTGCACCCGACGATGACAGCACCGCGCTTACGGTGAAATGGAGCAATCAACTGTATCTGTAACAGCACAGAAGGGCAACGCAAATGTATCTATGAACTACAACTGACCCAGGAGGGAGAGTTTATTTTTTTTTTTGTTATTCCCATCCAGTCAAGTGAACAGTGACACGCGTACATCACTCAAAAGTCACCAACTGCCCTACCATTCCCCTCGGTGAATCGAAAAATGAATCTTTTCCTCGTTTGAATCTTTAATACAAAAAAAAAATAAATGTATCTGTGAGTGGGGTGAGGTGTGAAAAGTATCGCATGACAAACGTATCTATATACGCCCCATTTTCAAATGAAGGCGTGCTCTCCGTTGAAGCACTCGTCATGCTCATGGGATGCCGGAGAAGGCCAATTGTGGGCGGAACTGAGTTAACTGTGAATGAGCTCTATGTGCTGTGCGTCATTGTTAAGTGCAAACACAGTAGAGTGGGCACGATGGTTGAAGTGGGTTTTAAATGGTGGAAGCTGGTTAAGGAAAAGATTGTTTCTGTCAAAGTTGGGGGTGGTCTTTTGAAATGGGGAAACGGGTCCAGTGAGCAGGAATTTTATTTTTTTAATTGAATTCATTTTGGAATTAGGGAATTAATTGGAAGAGGGAAATTCATCATCGCAAGGTCAAAAGGTCGTACAACTTAGGGTTTTGAAGTCGTTTCAAGTCTTTTCAAGTCACATCGTCATTGTTTTAAGACACTAGTTATGGGTAGTATGGGTGTGAAGCACCATTGAAACACAAAACAGGATGGAACTGCAAGAATCTTTGAATCATTAGCTGTCATTGAAATCACCCCATTAGGATAGAGCCAAATATTCAAGGTTTGGGTAGATTATGCTGTCAATTTTATTAATGACAATCGAATGACGGAAATCATATCATTTGAACGGTGGTATCTGTCAGAAAAGTTAAACTAGCTCATTAAAAAACAAAACGAGATTTCCGGGAAAGGTCTAAATTTAAAAATTTAAGACATTTAGCACGTGCATTAAATTGCAGTTTTTTTGACAAGTATTTCATTAAATATTTCTTGTGGGAAGGATTTCTTCCATTTTTTTGTAAAATAAAATGGTAAATAAATTTAACTTACTAGTTATCTAATAAGAGTGATATTTCTCTTAGCCTATATAAGCCTAAAAATAAATTTAAAAAAAAACTATATTTGGTAATCTAGCATGCTGTTTAGTTTAATTGAAAATAACAAATCTTTTCACATCAAATTATTTCGTAAAACATTATTTTGACAGCTGTTTTGTAGCGATTGTTTACCGGCAGCCATTTTAAGCATTCTTGATGGCAGTTTTAGATGACAATTGCAATAAATAAGTTTGGTTGGACATTTTCTATTCAGTCCGAAAAGTGAATATGAATCTGTAGCTTGTATTGTGTATCGCTGTCAAAAGAGAGACGTACACCACACGCCTTGTTGCCAAACCGCACCCCAAATAGCGCTGACAGATGGTAGCATCTTGCACTACTCTGCTCAAGATAAATTAGAAGCATTCAAACAATTCTACTTAAACCTATACTCCCGGAAAATACCTCAACACAACCCGACAAACACGCTAGAAGCCATTACCCGAACCAGCTCATTTCTGGCCTGGAATAATAATAACCTGACACATACTCAATTCTCAAATAACAATAGATCTCTCTATCTCTCTCTACAATTAATGAAAACTTCGCATCCTCTGAAGAAATAGAAACAATAATATTCCACCTCAATAACAAAAAATCTTCAGGCCCAGACAACATATCTAATTTTGTATTAAGAAAAACCGCAGACTCAATAACCCCATTCTTAACATCTATTATCAACAACTGTATCGATAACAGCTATTTTCCCCTCAACTGGAAAATCGCAAAATTGATTCCGATTAAAAAAAACATCGAACTCTAATGACATTAGTGATTATAGACCAATTTCATTATTGTCAAAGGTTCTGGAAAGAGCGATATACGAGAAAATAGAAAATTTTATTACCGAAAATGAAATAATCCCCAATTTGGCTTTAAAAAAAATCATTCAACGGAACACGCCCTTCTTCATCTGCAAAATTCCATCTTAGAGAACCTCAGAAATAAGTCCTGCACCGTTTGTTGCGCTCTGGATCTCAAAAAGGCATTTGACCTAGTATGGCATGATGGAATCCTTTCTAAATTAATTTCCCACAACTTCCCCACTCACTTCATTAGAATGATATCTAGCTTTTTATCTGACCGATATCTTACAGTGAACTTCCTTCAACGATGTTCCTCCCCAATTCCAGTATTGTCTGGGTTACCCCAAGGTTCTATTATGGGTCCCCTTATTTTTAAACGTCTTCATTAGTGACTATCCATCTGAACATGGAACGTCGAAGTCCATTTCATATGCAGACGACACTATAATCTTTGACTCACATGAAAGACCTCACAACGCCCTCGACGGCATCCAAAAACATCTGGAAATGATTTTACCCTATTAAAACACTTGAGGAATAAGCTTAAATCCCAACAAATGCGAATTCGCTTGTTTTAGGAACGCATCCACAAGAGGACACCACCTAGCCGTATGAGAAAGCAAACAGCTCTCGCTTAATATTCAGGGTCACCCAATCCCAAGAAAAACAATCTTAAAATACTTAGGACTCTTTCTACATGAAAGATGGAAGATGAACAGGCATGCCAGACGGACTTTGCAAAAATGCAAAGCTGCCACTGCAAAATTAAAATTCTGCTAACCTCCCAGGATGTCGAAATCAGAACCAAAACTCTGATGTATAAAACCCTTATTAGACAAATAGCAACTTATGGTTTTTCAATTTGGTTCCAATTGTCACCATCGGTAGTTCATGAACTTCAAAGGTTCGAAAGATCCGTTTTAAGAAAATGCACATCAAAATATAGAAAACCTTCAGGCAAATGGATTAAATATTAAATATGTAAATTAATACTATAAAATTTCGTTCGCCTTTTTTGCAACTCTTTAGCTACTTCGCAGCCGCCATAATTTACCGGATGATTGTTTTCTTATCTTACATACAATCTACCGTCACATGATTTCCAGCACATTTTACACACCGCGGTTCTTTTTGACAATAGCTTTGTGTATGATTCTATCCTTGGCAGCGCTTGCACTGGGGAACTAGTTTGGAATCCTTATGCATTGGCTCTATTTTTTACAACAGTATTGTTTTTATACTCTATCCCATAGGGGTATATTAGTTTTGATACTTAGTTTGTAACATAAAGAAATAATTTAGCTACATATACCTAAAGTATATGGATCGACTCAGAATCGCTAGTCATTCCGTCGGTCCGTCCGTCTGTACGTCACCAATTTTTAGACCTTAAATTTTGAGCTAGGATAATGAAAATTGGTATTTACGATCCTCGTCCGTGCCTACAGAACAAGTGTAAAAATTTTTGAAATCTGCCCACTTCCACGCCTCCTTTTAAGAAAAACTCAGTTTTTGGCCAAACCGTAGGGAATTTTAAAAAAGTTTCTGAACAACATATTTCCTACTTACGTGGCGCTACAGTCCGGAATGAACTTGGGCCTCAACCAACATGCCTCTCCAATTAGCCCGGTCCTTAGCTAACTGCCTCCAGTTGCGCACTCCAAGTTGGTTGAGGTCGGTTTCCACTTGTGCGCGCCACTTAAGGCGAGGTCTTCCTCTACTGCGTCCGACGTCTGGCTGGGAATCGAAGACTCTGTGAGCCGGAGTATTAGAGTCCATTCGTTCTACATGTCCTAGCCATCTTAAACGTCCAATGCGGAGTTTTTTGACCAGGGGCATGTCGCTGTACAGCTCGTATAGTTCTTGGTTGAATCTTCGTCTCCATAGCCCATCAGCGCAAACGGTGCCAAATATTTTTCGAATAATTTTCCTCTCGAATCTACCAAGGATTTCTTCATCCGCTTTGGATACGGTCCAAGCTTCAGCGCCGTAGAGCAGGACTGGGATGATCAGGGCCTTATATAGGATCTCCTTAGTAGTTCGAGTGAGGGCTTTACTACTTCTTAGCCCGAAGAAACAGCGGTTGGCAAGAGTAATTCTTCGTTTAATTTCTGACGAGATGTTGTTGACGGTGAGGTGGTTTCCGACCCTGATGGAGCAGCGAGAATTCTCTATCGTCATCCTACACAAACGGACGAATTTTGGCGGTATACCAAAACTAGACATAGCTCTGTACAGTTCGTCTCTATAAATGCTGGCATATGCGGCTTTGAAGTCGATGAATAGGTGGTGGGTATCGATTTGGACTTCTTGAGTTTTTTCCAGGATCTGCCGAAGTGTGAAAATTTGATCGGTTGTGGACTTTCCTGGCCTAAAACCACACTGATAAGGGCCAATCAGGTTGTTGGAGACTTATGCCTCTGTAGTTGGCGCAGTTCAGAGGGTCTCCTTTTTTGTGGATCGGCCAATCGATGCTGAGGTTCCATCTTTCATCCGACCAGATTTGGCTTATGAGTTGGTGGATGTTACTTACCAAGTCATCTCCGCCGGCCTTATAAAGCTCAGCGGGAAGGCCGTCATTTCCGGCGGCCTTATTAAGCTTGAGTTTAGATATTGCTATCCTCACTTCACTCAGGTCGGGTGGTTGGCAGTTTTCGCTGTCGTTGCCAATATTGAATGGTTCGTTCTGCCTGACAGCGGAATGTTGTTCGTCATCGCCGTTTAACAGTCTGCAGAAGTGGTTCTTCCATATCCTCAGCATCGACTGTGTCTCAACTACAATATTTCCTTGTTCATCTCGACAGGATTCTGTTCGAGCCTTGTATCCTTGGCTTTGACGTTTAACACTTTGGTAAAACTTGCGAACATCGTTCCTGGAGTGGCACCTCTCTATATCCTCGAACGCGCGCTTTTCTTGCTCTTTTTTCTTCTTGCTGAAAAGCCGATGTTCTTCCCTTCTTCTTTGCCTATAGAGCTCAATGGCAGCTCTCGTCTTCACCTGCAGCTTAGCCTTGTAGGCCTCGTTCTTGGCTGCGAGCATCTGTCGGCATTCCTCATCAAACCAGGGGTTTCTTGCTGGTGGGCGCGAGAAACTTTGTATATTGATGTCCTATTTGGGGTAATAAGCTTGTTAAGTTTGCTGCCTATGCCCTTTTGAGTTTGCAATCCCTTATGTTCTGTTAAGATTAGTGGGTACATACTCTACTATCGGATGGGGACGGCATATTAATTGGACTTTGTTCCGTTGACGACCATGCCAAAAGATGAAAGGGGCCTACATTCATAATATAACCTACAGAACGGTTAAAGCACCGTTTTAAAAAAAGGTACAGCCGAACAACTGTAGTAGAAACCTCAAAGCAGACATTGCTGCCCTCCAGAAAATACGATGGTATGGGCAAGGCAAAAGGAGGATGATCAACTATGGTCCTTAATACAGGCAAAAGAAACCGCGACTAATCGGTTACGGATTTTTTTATAAGCGAGAGGCTTAAGCAAGAATACATCCTCCGACGTAGAAAAAAGATGAAGGATAAGGTACGAGCTCCAGAACAAAACTTATGAACGACTGTCGATGTTAAAATCGTGCTAGGAGATTTTGACACACAGGTAGAGTAATAAGACATTTGTGGCACTATTGTCGGAAAACACTAATTGACTTCGTTGAGGAATGACATTCCATTACAGCGCCTCCCATACTAATTATGGAACATGACAGTCTGCAGATCAACAAATAACGGTCAATCAAGTGATCATTCCGCTCATCAGCAAGATACCTCTGGTTTGACAAAGAATCCCAGCAAATGTTTACTCCTAAAAATGGAAAAACAGTGACTTTTCAGAAAGAAGAAAGAGGACAGGAGATGAAAAAGTTTTACAATGTATGATAGGGATTCAAGGTCCGAACAGAATAATTCTGACGTTTAGAAAAAATAAAAACCTTAGTTGAGTTTTTTTTTTATTAACGGCGAACCAATAAAGCTCAAACACAGCCCTAAGTTGATGATGATGATCTACCTATATAAGTCTTTGCTGTGCCAAAGGTTGCAGCTTTGAAGTTTGGGGTCGAATCCCAAACATGAGAATAGTATTCAAGACCTGATCGTACTTGTGCTTTATCAGAAGAAGAAGCTGAGCTGGTGTAAATATCAGTCAGCTCTAAATGTAACTTAGTTTGGACGCTGCTGATTTGGCCATGATTCATCTGACACAATTGTGATGCCCAGCAAATGCATGGATTCATCTGATTTGAGGACTGTATTCCCCATTTCCATTTGGAGAGCAGTTGCAGTTGATTCTGAGAATATTTCGTGGGTGTTCGTTTAGGGGCTTTAGCCGTATTGGTGTTTTCTTCGAACAAGTAAGTAGCTTGTCCAGTTGTTCGCCATTTAGTTCGACCTTAGTTCAACTGTTGCAGACGCCCTAAGTTTTCTTATTAGGAATTCATCCACTAATGTCCCCAGCCATTGAAGAATTCCTAAATAGCTAGATCCGTCTGTAACAGTTCGACATTACTGCAACTGTTGGGTTCCCAGTTAGTTTTTGTTTTTATTCGCTGTCGTCCAAGTATTGAAGAGTTTCTTGATGGAAACATCCCTCTGTTAAAGGATGTAGGCTATGACATAAACAAAAATAAAAAAAAATCCGTCCAAAGTACCCTACGCTTAAATGTTACAAAGACACAAGGTTCCCGAAAAAAGTGATTACCTAGCAATGTCTAGCACCTTCCTCTTCCTTGAATCCCCTTGTCTTAACCACTTTCAATCGGATTACCGCTTTTCATTAAACATCACTCAGACTCTATTATGCAACCGCAACAACCACCGGTGCCAAACCTCACCACACGACTTAATAGCGACCGTTTAAATTATGCAAAAGTGTTAAAGGCGCATTTTTCTTACACCCACCCTTAAATGAAAGCGCGGGTGTGTCCGATGCAATCTAAATGGTCAGCAAACGAATCTAGATCAAGTCACGTCACCGGAGTACAATCGAAGCGCATTGTTATACCAAAAGCTACCAAGCCGGGAAACATTTCACTTCGGAAGGAGGCACAAAAAAAAAATTAAAACCTCGCAGAGAAATTATGAAAACCTGACATCCGGACAGTAAATGCCGTGTACACAGGTGAATTTGCAAAATTTACATGAAAATGCAAACAACTTCCGTTTGGACAAAAGGGTAACAAATCGCAATCGCCACCTAGATGTTTTATTGAATGAATGAGGGGTGGAAGGTCAGTGTGGGGATGGGCTGAGTTTCTATTGCGAAACCTCTTCTACTGAAGTTGACAGCAATAAAAGAGTTTTCGATTCAAAAGGGAAATTGTGAATTTCATTGGGAAGTTATTTAATAAAAATTTCCCATTGGGTTGTGAACAAAATGTTGTCAATTTATTGATGGTTGGTGGAAATGCTAAATGAAATTATACCATTCAGTTGATTAGAGACACCAACCTAACAATGTAGTCAATGCTGCAACCTTTGTCAAAATGTCTCTCATCTTGAATGTGAAACATTATTTTAGAAGGTAGATGGCGTGGTGGATTTTATCCAGTTTATCCGCAAATTAAATTGACGACTGGACAGCAACGGGAAATGGGAAATTTCAAACGCATTATATGTCATATGTCATTTTTATATACAACGTCGGGCAAGAGTAATGCCTTGTGATAGTTTGAATTGGCTGTTAAACTAAATTTACACGAGTGACACATTCGTCATTTTTGTTTGACATTTATGGCGTTTTCCATTAGGAAATCTAGATTTTGATCTGAAATTTGATCTTTTTGAGTGTCAATGGAACACGATTCAGATTTATTTTTTTTGTCATTATATTGGTGTCATTTTGTGTCTGCGAAGTTAGCGTCGGTGTAGCTGCCAACATTAAAAACATAACAAAAATTTGAAAAAAACTGAAATTATCTTCATCTTTTTCCGAAGACGAATTTAATAGTTCACGTAAAACTTTATTTTCTGTGCCTATATCCATTAATAAATCCAAACGCAAAGCACTCTTGTTTTTCACAACTAAAGTAATAAATCAAAATGAAAATCACTCTAGTCAAACTGACAGCTATCATTTGTATTGGTATTGGTAAATCTGCCGAAAATTAAAGATTTGCAAAATTGATCCAAGATAAAAAAAAAATCAATTTTTTTTGCCCAATGGAACACAACAACTGTCAAAATCGGTCTTTTGACAGCTTCAGATAAAAAAAATGATTTTTTTCCCAATGGAAAACGCCATTAATCGCATTACTGTGTAAACGGTCTTATATTCGTTATTACAAAATGGCGAAAAGTATGTGTCATTGACATTGTATAGATGTTGTGTAAATACAACTTCATATTAGTGACGACCTACGAAAGAACAATGAAAATGACAAACTGTCATCGATTGAAAAAAAAATTATAAAATAATGTTAAAAAAATGAACAACGAAAAACAAAGTATGTCGCATGTCTTTTGTGTGTGCTGTTTGACATTCATTTTTTTCTGCTTTAGAAAAAAGATTGGTAAGCAGATATTTGAGTTTTAAATTCAGTGAATTGTAAATATAGAGTCGATTCGGCGCCGTTCGCAGCAACTCGGACCATGATAAACGACTATTTGATGCCTGAAATTGAAGCTCGTGATCTCGGCGACATTTGGTTTCAGCAAGACGGCGCCACTTCCCATACATCGCATGAATCAATGGACTTATTGAGAGAACCTTTCGGTGAGCACATAATTTCACGTTTTGGGCCGGTCGATTGGCCACCAAGATCGTGTGATATCACACCGTTAGACTTTTTCCTGTGGGGATATGTAAAGTCAAAAGCTTATGCCGACAAACCCGCTTCGATTCAGGCCTTGGAGGAAAACATCACGCGTGTCATTCGCCAGTTACCAGTCGAAATGCTCGAACGAGTGATCGAAAATTGGACTCAACGGATGGACCATCTGCGACGTAGCAACGGCCAACATTTGATAGACATAATCTTCAAAAAATAAATGCCAAAGAATGTTCTTTCAAATGATAATAAACATTCTCCATTAAATTTGAATTTTTTTCTTAAAAAAGTAGGGAACCTCGAAATGGATCACCCTTTATAAAATTTGTGTAGTAACTTTTTTTTTTTAAATTCTGACCTGCCTAAGCAGTAATACCTATATACACATCGACCTAAAAGATCTATTGTGCTTGCCGTCAGATGTTTTTTAGCTGATAATACTTCCAGCCGAAGATTTCCTCAGTTCTTCGGGACTTAAAAATTCCCTGAAGAAATATTCCCATCTCATACCGTAAAGGGCTGGGCATTCACATATGATATGCTCGGCTGTTTCGTCTTCTTCTAGACATAGTCTGCACTCCGGTGAGTCGACTAGACGCATTTTGTTTAGGTGATATCGCAGACTGTGATGACCAGTTAGCTAGCCTACTAAGTTTTTGATATCGTGCCTGCGAAGATTTAGTATCTTATTGGCATCTGATTTGAAGGGCTGAATAGCTCTTTTGGCCTGTCTTAGGCCTGGGATGTTTCCCCAGTATGAAACACATTTGTTTTGTTCCCAGTTTTTTATGACCAGATTTATGGCTGATTTGGGGTTTGCACAGAAGGGTTCAGGTCCAATGAAGGGGGTTTCCGAACCTTTTCTGGCTAGTTCATCAGCTTTTTCGTTACCTTCAACTCCCTTATGTCCGGGGACCCACCATAGTCTGGCTTTGTTCCTGGAACTGAGTGTTTGGAGGGGTTGAAGCAGTGTAGTACTGATTTGAAGTAAATGATGTGTGAGCTAAGGGCTTTTATAGCTGCTTGACTGTCCGTGAATATATGGATGTTTGCGCCTTTAATACCTGAGTTGTGTATTAGGTTTGCGCATTCTTTTATGGCATGGAGCTCAGCTTGGAATACACTAGGGTTTTTTTCCCATAGGTATTGAGATGTTTTTATTTGGTACCCCTGAGTCCATTTTAGAACCATCCGTATACCACTTTAGGCCGTTTAGGCAGCCCCCAAAAAGTGGGCGTGGCAAAAAAACTTTATATTGAAGAAATATAGATATTACGATTCTCTAAATATGCTTATCAGAAACGTTTGGCAGTGGGCGGATTTCAAAAATTTTTACACTTGTTCTGCTGGGAGCAACAAAGAGCACGTGTACCAAATTTCACTTGTACCAAATTTCATCCTAAGGCCCAAAAACTGGTGACGTACGGACGGACAGACAGACGGACGGACGGACGGATGGACAGACAGACGGACGGACGGACAGACAGACAGACAGACAGACAGACGGACGGACAGGCATGGCTAAATTGATTCAGCTAGCGATTCTGAGTCGATCCATATACCTTGAGGTATATCTATCTAAATTATTTCTCTATGTTACAAGCTATGTATCAAAACTAATATACCCCTATGGGATAGGGTATAGTAACAAACAGCCATTTTTATTTGTAATATAATGTAACCTGTCTGAATGAAGCATAATTTAAAACTCGTTATTTGTTATTTCCCATGTGATTGTCATTTTTATATACAGTGTCGGACATGTCATAATTTAAATTGGCTGACAGTTTGTTAAGAAATGACAAAATGGCTATGTTTGCACAGAATGCTGTAAAATTGATTATATTTAGTTGAAAAAAAGATATCAGTTAAATGACTACCTCCTGAGTTGAGGGACGTGTGCGTTCGTTTTATGACATTTTGAATTATGCTTGCAAAACATCTGACTTCAAAATGGTGATTTCCTCTTCAATTTCATGACTTCCAGGCTTTGAGGTTAGTTGTAATAAATGCGAGATTTCAAAGAGCCCTTAAGAAATAAGTCTGTATTAGCAATAATTCCGCGTTCTTTACGTGTGTATCTACACATTTTTGTTGTCAACTAATGGCATTTTTGACTGGTAAACAAGAAGTCTTCTGAATCACCCGAAATGAAGAAAACTCTTCTGAATTTGTACCACATGCAGCAAGAAAAATCTTCTGACAATTCTTAGAACAGGAATCTGGTTCTGGATTTCATTTAAAAATCTCCTCAAGAGGCACTAACTCAAACAAACTGCATATATTGCATATTGTTGTGGTATAGATGCCGATTTTTTTTTAATCCAACAATATTTACGTTCAGAAAAAATTTAAAAACAATTTTGCTGTTCCATTAGTTCTTAATTATTACCTATGGGAACCACAATTATCTTTCTATCTGTCTACAATATAAACGTCAAAGCACAGTGACATTAGACGCCATTTGCAAAAATTATGGCATATTCACATTAGCTTTGTTTAATAAAGATGAACAAATCAAGATAAAAGAGCACAACTTTCGAGAAAAACTTGCTAGTTTAAATTTTTACCAAGTAATGATGTTGATTTTAGTTTTAACAAAAATTAGAAACTAAAAATTTATACCGCAACACCACGCGAGAATAATCTTCTTCACGGAATACGTTCTAGGTTGCGATTTGTGAGTGCGTTCCAGAGCAAAAATATAGTAAAAACTGTCAGAACAGGAAGTACAGGTAGAATAATTCTACAATAAAGAATGACATATGACTTTTTAAAGACCTATTTTAGCAATAGCCATTCATTTTGATTTACATACCATTACGCATGAATTGAGTCTTATATTTCCAACACATTAGCGAACGCATTGTAACAATCCGCATCAAGGCCAAATTCGCCAACATAAGCCTTATATGCGCTCACGCTCCGACGACAAAAAGATGATATAACTAATGATTGCTTCTAAGAGGTCCTTAGAAGAGCTCGAACCTCGATTAACGATCAGTCAATCAAATTGATCACATTGCGATAGACAAGAGGCACGCATCCAGTATTGTGGATGTCCGAACATTCCGAGGGGCTAATATCGACTCGTACCACTACCTTGTTGTAGCCAAGGTAAGGATGCGGATATCCATCACGCCACACTAAACCAGAAATACTGTGAACAAATTTAATGTCGGAAGTCTGCAATCGCAAGAGACCGCCAAGACCTTCGCACAACGCGTATCAATTAACCTCTCGATTAACACCATACCACCAGCATCGAATGTCGAAGAGCAATGGCAACGATGCCAACAGGCCATTAGATCAGCCGCAACTGATGTGCTAGGTTTCTCGCGCCCACCAGCAAGAAACCCCTGGTTTGATGAGGAAATCCGACAGATGCTCGCAGCCAAGAACGAGGCCTACAAGGCTAAGCTGCAGGTGAAGACGAGAGCTGCCATTGAGCTCTTTAGCCAAAGAAGAAGGGAAGAACATCGGCTTTTCAGAAAGAAGAAAAAAGAGCAAGAAAAGCGCGCGATCGAGGATATAGAGAGGTGCCACTCCAGGAACGATGTTCGCAAGTTTTACCAAAGTGTAAAACGTCAAAGATACAAGGCTCGAACAGGATCCTGTCGAGATGAACAAGGAAATATTGTAGTTGAGACACGGTCGATGCTGAGGATATGGAAGAACCACTTCTGGGGCTATATTTTATAAAACGAATATCGTTGAAATCACTTCGTTCTCGTTGAAATACGATTACATAAAACGAGTATCGTACGAATATCGTTGAAATCACTTCGTTCTCGTTGAAATTTGATTACATAAAACGAGTATCGATCTAGGCTTTACGATACTCGTTATTTCTTACGACTGACATTTGGCAGTCGTATAGCTTTCGTTTTCGTATTGTTTTGTCTGCAAGTGATTGTCCTCAGCTGTTAAAATGTAAGCAAAAACAAATAGAAAATAGAATTTTTTTTTATAATTTATAAATTTAATAGGCCACCAACACAAACAAAGCAAATGGATTTGCTCACTGCGTTCAATGAACTCAATCCAGATCTCGCCAAAAATTATTTGCCAAAAAGCCAAGAATCATCATCACTATCCAAACTATCGCAATGAAAAAACATTTTTACAGAATTTAATTATTCCCGATTTCACGACTTTTTGTTTACGTAATTCAATTTTTGACAGTCCTAAATAGGATTGAAGGTGGTTGCGCTTCAAAAATATATGTTTTTTTTTCGTTTTCATTTGGCAACACTTTTCTTACGCCTTTTTCGTTTTACACGATCGCACTTATCGTGACTATCGTTTACTTCTTTATCGTTTACTTGCCGTTCGTTTCGTTTTATGAAATAGAGCCCCTGCAGACTGTTAAACGGCGATGACGAACAACATTCCGCTGTCAGGAAGAACAAACCATTTAAGATTGGCAACGACAGCGAAAACTTCCAATCACCCGACCTAAGTGAAGTGAGGATAGCTATATCTAGACTCAAGCTTAATAAGGCCGCCGGAAATGATGGCCTTCCCGCTGATTTTTAAAAAGCTGGCGGAGATGACTTGGTAAGTAACATCCAGCAACTCATAAGCCAAATCTGGTCGGTTGAAAGCATGCCTGAAGAATGGAACCTCAGCATCGTTTGCCCGATCCACAAAAAAGGAGACCCTCTGAACTGCGCCAACTACAGAGGCATAAGTCTACTCAACATCGCTTACAAGATCCTATCTGCCGTAATATGTGAACGCCTGAAACCATTTACCAACAACCTGATCGGCCCTTATCAGTGTGGTTTTAGGCCAGGAAAGTTCACAATCGATCAAATTTTCACACTTCGGCAGATCCTGGAAAAAACCCAAGAAGTCCAAATCGATACCCACCACCTATTTATCGATTTCAAAGCCGCATACGACAGCATTTATAGAGACGAACTATACAGAGCCATGTCTAGTTTTGGTATACCGTCCAAACTCGTCCGTTTGTGTAGGATGACGATAGAGAATTCTCGCTGCTCCATCAGGGTCGGAAACGACCTCATCGACACATTCGATACCAAAAAAGAATTTAGGCAAGGCGATGCGCTGTCATGTGACTTCTTCAATTTGATTCTTGAGAGGATTGGTCAAAATTCACGAGCCAACACTAGAGGCACAATTTTCCAAAATTCGGTGCAACTACTAGCATACGCCGACGATATTGACATCATTGGTAGGACACAACGTGATGTCATAGCCACGTTTGCTAGTATAGAGAAGGAAACGGCAAACGGGTTTAGCAGTAAATGAGGGTAAGACTAAGTATATGCTGTCAACACAAAAGGACACACAACATCGACGAATTGGACAGAACGTCACCATTGACAGATATAACTTTGAGGTAGTACGGTACTTTGTCTACCTCGGCTCCGCTATTAACTCTGACAACAACATCTCGTCAGAAATCAAACGAAGAATCACTCTTGCCAACCGCTGTTTCTTCCGGCTAAAAAAGCAATTTAGTAGTAAAGCCTTTACTCGAACTACTAAGGAGATCCTATATAAGACCCTGATCATCCAAGTCTACGGCTCTGAAGCATGGACCGTATCAAAAGTGGATGAAGAAATCTTTGGTAGATTCGAGAGAAAAATTCTTCGAAAAATCTTCGGTCCCGTTTGCGTTGACGGGCTATGGAGACGAAGATTCAACAAAGAACTATACGAGCTGTACAGCGACATACCCCTGGGCAAAAAAACTCCGCATTGGACGTTTAAGATGGTTAGGAACGAATGGACACCAATCCTCCGGCTCGCAGAGTCTACGATTCCCAGCCAGACGTCGGATGCAGTAGAGGAAGACCTCGCCTTAAGTGGCTCGCACAAGTAGAAACCGACCTCAACCAACTTGGAGTGCGCAACTGGAGGCAGTTAGCTAAGGACCGGGCTAATTGGAGAGGCATGTTGATTGAGGCCCAGGTTCATCCCGGACTGTAGCGCCACTTAAGTAAGTAAGTAAAACTTGCGAACATCGTTCCTGGAGTGGCACTATATCCTAAATCGCGCGCTTTTCTTGCTCTTTTTTCTTCTTTCTGAAAAACGGGTGTTCTGCATTTCTTCTCTGCCTATAATCTTCATCTGTAGCTTAGCCTTGTAGGCCTCGTTCTTGGCTGCGAGCATCTGTCGGCATTCCTCATAAAACCCAGGGTTTCTTACTGGTGGCCGCGAGAAACCTAGCACAGCAGTTGCGGCTGATCTAATGGCTTGTTGGCATCGTTGCCATTGTTCTTCGACATTCGATGCTGGTGGTATGGTGTTAATCGAGAGGTTAAGGGATACGCGTTGTGCGAAGGCCTTGGCGGTCTCTGGCGATTGCAGTCTTTCCACATTAATTTTTTTCACAGTATTTCTGGTTTGTTGTGGCGTGGTGGACTCCGCATCCTTACCTTGACTGCAACAAGGTAGTGGTCCGAGTCGATGTTAGCCCCTCGGAATGTTCGGACATCCAAAATACTGGATGCGTGTCTCTTGTCTATCGCTATGTGATCAACTTGGTTGACTGTTCGTTGATCTGGAGACCGCGATGTCCCCTTATGGATATCGAGGTGAGGAAACCGTGTGATGGCTATAGTGGCATTTCGTTCCGTAGCGCAGTCAATTAACCTAAGTCCGTTACCAGGCGTATTGTCGTGTAGGCGATATTTTCCGACAATACTGCTAAAGATGCCTTCTCTTCCTACCTTTGCGTTAAAATCCCCCAGCACCAATAGTCCTCTCGGTAGGACGATTATGGCGACCGTAAAATGGACGATGAGCACATGTTTTTAAATGCTTTGATCGTCCATGGTGATTTGGTAAAACAGACTGAATAAATGTCATACAAGTTGACAGATGTAGCTTCAACAATATGGCCGCTATCAACAGTCAAAGTTCGGAAATCCCTATTGGAAGACCTTTATAAAGATACTTCACGTCAAGAATGTGGAAGATTAAAAAATGCCGTCGCAAAGTATAGCCAAAAATAGAAATAAAAAACAATGAACGATTTTTTTTTTATTAATTAATATTTATTTTTATATAAAAATGTTTTTTTGTTTTTTGTTTTATTTAATTTTTTACATTGCTATATAAATATGTGAAAACAATTTTAAAACAGTGTGTAAAATTTTAATAAATCATACATAAGTCTACCTAGAACTAGAAAAAAAATAATAAAATATATTTAAATATAAAATATTTTTTATTCCGCCGACTGTTTGTTTTGCGTTTGTTATTATTTTTTTTTAACTTATAAATTAAATTTATTAATATACAATTATATTTTTTTTATTTTAATTTATGATTTGTTTGCAACATTTAAAAAAATAATAATAAGTAACAATCTTTCATTTTTAGTTGTTCGCTTTTTTTTTTTTTTGTTAAATTAAAAAAAATATTTTGATTTTGTGCCAATAAATTAGGGTGTGGTATTTTTTTTTCTTATTGATAAAAATTTCAAGGCAAAAATGGCACACAGTACATTACTAGGTAAATAATATATTTATAAATAAAAACACTGTTTCGAAAATAAATGTGGTTATGTGAATTCTGTTATTTTTTTTTTGGTGAATTGAGGGAGAAAGTGACAGTTTACGGGTGACAGATGGAGTAATTATTGAAAATAAAGTTGTGTCAGTTAGAGGGAGTATTTGTATTTGTTTAAGTGTTGTCAAGGTATGATTCTTTTTTTTTGCAAAAATTGTAACAAATGAAATTCGATGTTAATTTTGACAGAAGATGGAGAGTAAGAAGAAAACCCTGACACTTTCGCCTTTATCCACCAACACAGAATTGAATTCGATTACAAACAAAAAAAAAACAAACATTTTCATAAATTGATTGTCGTCTCAGGGAGTTGCCATGCCAAATTCAAATTTTATTTTTCAAAAATAAAATCAGAAAAGCGCCCCTCCCTGTCAATTTTGTGTTTCTCTTAAATTTAAACATTTAATATTTTTTCTCTGGGTTCGGTTGTATGCCTCCCTATATAGATTAAGGCAATAATTTTTTTTTAATTAATTTTTCATCTCGTTTTAACTTAAAATATATTTATATCACAGAATTTTTAAACTAACTTAGTGTTAAAGAAAATATTAAACAATTACATAAAATGTCAATCAATCTAGCTAATGGTATGTAGTCAGAAAATAACGATTTAATTGCGCGTTATTCGAGAGTGTGTTTTACGTGAGAAGTGATCTTTTATACAATTGATACCTTATAAGTACTAACTTTACAATCTATTTCAGTTTTTTTCAATGTACAATCAGAAAGGCACTTTTGATTTAAAAAAAAAAATAATTTCTAAAAATTTATACATTCCTTAAGCCTATACGTCTATATAAAAAAAAACAATAAATAGCCTACCAGATCTTAAGAGCTATAGAAATGTACATGAAGCCAAGAATTCCTTTTCAGATGACAACTAGTGGCAAGTATTTATAAATTTTGAGGCAGTCCATGACACCCTATCACACTCTAGTCTCACTACGATGCAGCGGTTGTAGCTCCCTCTGTGTGTCATTGTAGTATTCATGATCGGAACTGGTTTGTTCACCTTCAATGATTCCACCATTGCTGGTGCCGTTTGGCATAATGACCACTGGTATACCGATAGTTTGTGTCGGAATAGGCGCATCTCCACTACTCAAGGCTTGCCCGTTCATTAGGTACTCGGGATTGTCAACGCTGGCTGGGACTCCGATTAGGTCCATGTAGCCACCGGGACCAGTACCAAGTTGAACTGGATTTGATATCTGACACGTTGGCATGAGATAGTCATCCTCATCGACTGGCAAGTCAAGGCGGAGGTTGCCCACGCCGACTTCCCTGGCATTGGCGTCGGTTTCATCCTCGCCAGAGGAAGTCTTATTCATAGGGTCCTTACAGTACCGGTTCAGTTTGGTTGGCAGTTCGTCGGACGCTTCATTACTCGGACTGGGTCGTACAGCTTTAGGTTGTAGATAATCCTCAGCTTCGACGATAGGTTCGGGACCCTCAAACGTCGGCGCCAGCTTGCGTATGAGATCTTTTTCATCTTGACTTGTGTATGATGGTAGGCGGGTAAATTTGTCTCCAGTAATGACCAGGTACCGGCCGGGATCACGGGCGAACTCAGCAAACACGTTCACCAATTGCTTGAATGACGGTCGCATCTCGGCGTCCAGATGCCAGCACGAAAGCAGGGTACAGTATATATCCAGAGAGCAGATTTCAGGTTGTTCGAGTTTAAGGCCGACTTCGATCAAGTCTGGAATATCCTTCGCAGGGATATTCTCATGTGGCCTCTGGCCAAATGTGAGCAATTCCCAGATGGTCACTCCAAACGCCCAAACATCAGACTTGCTGGTGAACACTCGATGGCGTATGCATTCTAACGCCAGCCACTTGATTGGCATCTTGCCACCAGCGGCCTTATATTCATTCGAGTCGCTAGATAGAAGTTTTGCCAGCCCAAAATCAGTAATCTTCACGCAGGATGGAGTCTGAACGAGGACGTTTCTCGCCGCGAGATCCCTATGCACCAGTCGCTTCTCCTCAAGGTATGACATGCCCTTGGCAATCTGCGTCGACCAATTTAGAAGAGCCTTCGATCCAATCTTGTCCTTGTTACTTCTGACGTAGTCCAACAGGCAGCCGAGTGGCATAAGTTGCGTGATCAGCATCATCTGTGAGGTCATACAGACCGCGAGGAGTTTTAAAAGATTCGGATGCTCAACTGAAGCCATGATGTATGCCTCTCGTAAAAATTCCTCACTCGACTCAGCTCCCGAGGATTTCAGCAATTCCTTAATGGCAACTGGTACCTTAACATTTTCACCTTCCGGCACCCAGACACCCTTGAACACACGTCCGAAAGCACCCATTCCGAGAACGCCACCCTTGCGTAGCTCAGCCTCTTTTACGATCCGCAGTTTGGATAAGTTCGCTCCAATATTGGAAGGCCTTAGCGGTTCCGAGTCTTCACATCCCGACATGACCATTGTCATCTTGACAGTTTCCTTCTTGGCATTTGTCTTCTGACGGCACACATAGACAACCACTGACAGGATACCAACCAGCACTAACAGGGTGACAACACCGATCGTCGTGACCAAGAAAGTGTCATGAGTCGCAAGAAGTGGTGATCCTTGCGGAGCTGTGGCCGAGCAGAAAGTTCCAACCGTCAGGGATTGATAAATGACATGTGAGTATTCCGGGGGACACTTTGATGTACAATTGAACACAGTGGAGTTGTCATAAGGATCGCCATCGCCAAAAATCTTAAAACTACGACAAGCTAAGCAGTCCTCAGAGCTGGGGCCGTAACATCCCTTGCATTCGGGATGACACTCGAAGCACTCTCGTCGGGATTCATCTGCGTAATGGTCCGGTGGGCATTCATCTTCGCACTGTTCGCCTCGCTTGTATCCAGCACACTTGGAGCAAACCTGCTCATGGAAACCATACCCGGAGCATAGTTCGCAACGTGGATGGCATTTCCTGCAGACAGCTTTGCCAGCCAACGGCTTAAGCGATCCTTGTTCCTGTGGGTTAACATACTCCCAGTAGTAACCATCGGGACATTTTTCATTCTTCTTGAGGCAGCGATCAACGCTGGCATCACTGTTGATGATGGCAAGACTGCAGGTATTACAACCTCCTGGAGCTATAGTATTCCTAGGGCCCGTGCAGCCTTCACATGTTTCGTGGCATACCTTACAGGTGCCGTAGTCAGAGTATTTATTGTCAGGGCACACGGTGACACATCTTTGCTCATCGCGCACATGCACACAGTCGTCGCAATGATTGGCACCAGGTCCGGAACATGTCCGACACTCGGGATGACATTCCTTGCAGATCTTCGCGTCAAATTGATAAGCACTAAGGGGAGGAAGAAAAAATTGGTTAACCATTCGGATACACAGATGGAGGTCTGTCGAACTTACTTTGTAATATTTTTACAGTCAGCGATACAGGTACCATTGAAACCAAAATTCTGGCACTCCAGGCACTGGTCACTACCAGAACCCCAGCAACCGGCGCCGTTACATTGATCCGAACAGACCATTTTGTCTTTTTCTGTAAAATGCAAAAATATAGTTTAGTATCAAGGCCTTGAAGACTAGTTAGGATCTACTTACCACAATCAGTCTCGTTGCGATTCCTCGCGATGACAATGCCGTGATCGAGTGACTTTTGTATCTTCCCCCAGGCGATGCCATTCACAAAGCACATCCTCTCATTCTGCTGGATGACCACCGCTCCGGAGTTGATCCGTTTAAGATTCTTCAATTCCAAGCTCTCCAGTGACGATACCACAATCGACAGCGACGCGAAATAGTTCTCCATCAGTTGACGTCCATGGATGATCTCAAGGTTCCTGAAGTACGATAGGTTCTTGAAGTCTGGATGCATGCCTTGAATGTCCAGATATCCGGTGATTTCCTTAACAGTTGAAAAGACTTCCAACCGATCGGGATGCATTGACAAATACCGCTGTCCCAGAGAGTAGTTCTTATAGACCTCCTGATACCCGGTGAAGGTTTGCTCCAGAATTCTAATTGAACCTTCGATCACAGTGCAACCACGGAAGGATTCAATGTTTCCCGAATCAAGAATAGCCTTTCCTGGACACGTCTTGGGGCATGGTCCGTTGCAAGGTACACACTCACCGTTCTTGGCCATCTTGTCTGAGGGACAACTTCGCACACAAGCTCCGCTATCCTTCAACAAATGCTCAGGGCAGTCTTTGACACAAGTCGCACCATAGGCATACTTGCCCTCTGGGTTTGACTCCCACAGGTAGTTGGTTGGGTTGTACTTCTGCATTGGTGGGCACTCTTCTTTGCACACCCCATCGTCGTAGAAGTTCTTACATGCTATACACTCCTTTTGCGTAGGACCTGTACAACCACCGGCGCAAAACAGATGGCAGCACTCTCTCGGTCGCGGACCGAAACACCTCCCCTGAGCACATTGTGGCGAACAATTGATCTTCGAGAACTTTTGGCAATTCTTTGGTCCCTCACCCCAGCATCCGTCCTGGCAGGACTCGTGACATTTTGGGCACTCTCTCTCCGGCAGTGTGAAGTTATAAATATAATTATAGATATCCTTTGGTCCCGATATGATCTCAGTCCAGTTGATCGTCCTTATGTGACACAAATTGAAATTGTTGTAAAATCCAACAGATCCTTGCAGGATATCACGCAGAGCAGGCATCTCTAACGTGTACATCTTCGAGTAGGTCGCAAACAGGGCAAACTGTTCATCCTGAACATTCAGCTTAAACAGTGTCCGTCCACGAATAATTTGAAGTCTACAAGAAGGAAGAGACACACCAATTAGTATAAGAATACGATCGGATGGATTTGATTTATTTTTTTGTAACTTACCTTGGAAAAACGACTTTCTTCACATCCACATGACTGATCAATATATACCCAGTCACCTCACGGATATTTTCCAGAAAACTCAAATCCAAGTACGGATCCTGCAGCCATGTGAGCTCCAGATTACCATCCACATACGTGCAATTATTATAACGATCGCGTAAGTTTCTGTAATGATGTTCCCGGTTCGATGGCACCGACAATCGCGACTTGGTTCCAATGCAAACTGTAAAGAGACAAAGAGAGAAGAAGAAATTAGAATTTGGCGCCACAAATGTCAGACAAATACATCATAAAATGTCAATTCCTTGCTCCCAAATATGGCATCGATTGGGTAAACTAATAAAAAGTGATAATACTCATCGGCAACGTAATGCGAAACTCATAGAGAGTGATCATGACCAAAAGAGTCATCGATCTAGCCGCACATATACACCAACACATTGGACAACATCATAATGTAGAGGCTGCCCTTTTACGGTAAAAACCAGCAACACTGCGAAGTAATAGCAAAGCGAGTTGGTCTATGTAATAGGTTGGGGAGGTTGGTTGACTTCGTTGAGACTTGGAATTAATTAAACAAAAGCTCAGCTGAAGCAAACAATGCCTGAAGAGATTTCCTCATTTAAAGAGCAGTAAGTGGGCAGGAAATTAGCACGATCACTGATCAATCACTGGTTACACGATCAATCATCACATGGTCATCGATTAGCTACCCAAATGTCATATTTGTTGATGTGATATCGATGGAAGTATGTCCAAACTGAACGTGGCCATTGATCGATCACTCAAATGTCAGAGGATTGTTCACCTTACTCTATATTTTGTCCTAAGATCTGAATTTTGTGAATTGATTTGAATTTTTCTCGAAATCAGTGATCTCCCAGCTCACGAATGAATTTTTTAGAAAATGATTCACACAGATAGATGCTCACAGCTGTGGTAGTCATAGTTCATCTGACAAGATCACTTTTTGATGACCTGATCCTCTGATGACCTGATCCTCTTGAATTATTTAATTTTGATTTATGAAAATATTTAGAGGAAATACAAGGCAAATTAATTGGAGTCATATTGACAATCATTTTGCATGATAATTTTAAATATTCACCCAAAATAGTGGATCTGCCAGTCCAGGAAAGAAATTTTTACAAAAGGATTCACATAGATAGATGCTTATAGCTACGATTATGGTATTTCATCTGACAAGATCACTTTTTTTTATATTTTTAAAATAAAATTACTTTAGCAAATATTATAAAATGTTAATTGAAATCTATTCAAACCCAGTTTTAATCGGCCAGTAATTTTACTTCTTCACTAAAATCACTGATCATCACAGCATTGAAGAACTTGAACAAATTCCTAAAAATCAGCTACTACTAAAACAAATTCAATAACAAAGATAATTTTTAACAATTCTCTATTTTTTAGTTCAAAAATTAATGGATAAGTAGCAAAATACTACTTTCATGTCCGCATTGGATTGAAGATCATTTTCTGCTTAGTCTTTTGGAAAATCATTGATCTACCAAAAAAAAAAAGTGAAAATGCAAAGCAAATTTATAACAAACTCACTTCTGCAGAGGCAATAACTTAATAACTCATCTGACGTGATCACAACCGATCATCAGTTATAAATAGGTTCCAAGATTGACATCATGATTCAATATATGGAGTTAGAAACGCTTGAGGATCAAATGACTTAACATCGTCGAAATTACTGATCTCCCAAGACAACAGCGATTGAGGATCTGAGGATTTCGACAATTTTAAGTAATCACCAAAATTAATGATCTAACAAGGCAAGAACGAATGGATCATCTAATATTTCGACTATTTTAAGTAATCACAGTAATTAATGATCTACCAAGGCAGGAACTATCTTTTAGTAAAACTTTTTATATAAACACCTACCCAAAGTGTACAAGATTTGTAAGACATCTGACTGATCCACCTTTCACCGATCCTGCACTTCCTCCAGAATTTTTTTTTTGAAAAAAAAACTTAGTTACCATTTTCCAGAAATCAACCAACAAAACTAAAAATTGTCAACTCTCATTCTTGTACTCGATCTATGATCTAAAAGTCATTTATTGCGAACGAAAAAAAAATTGCATACATCTACTATCCTAACCAACTCTATCTAAGTATATCGTATTCCATTTTCCGTAGAACGTCCGACGTGAGGCCAAAGAAAATTCCCCAACCCAACCTTATAGTGCATAGTGTGGCGCGACATTTGGCAGGCATTACCTTTTACCAAGTTCGTATCTACTCCTGTATGCGAAATTCTTGCAAGGCGACGCTAATCCGCAATTGTGGTACTGGACTTTAGACCTTTCATTTCTCAGATACAGTGGCAGTTCGGAGTCGTTCAGTTATGGAGTAGATACAGATTGGTAAAACCAGTCAAGCAAATGCTTACATTGCACTTTTGTTAGGCGTCAGCGTTAGCGTCGTCGTTGTCGACAACGTCGACATCGTGAGGAAAAGAAAAGAAATTCAAGAAAATGGAAAAGACGATGATCGGTTTCAAACGATCGCGATCGTGTGGACGAACACCATAAACAACGTATAGTGATGGATGCATTTGCAAAAGAGTTGGTTGCATCATAGAGTTGAGTTGGAATAGAATAGATACTTGCGATCGTTGATCGTGCACCAAAGTCCATTTTGAAATCTGTTATTTGTTACCACAAGACACGATTCGTTCTTGAAAGAGCAGATGATGATGATGATGGTGATGGGGGAAAGAAAAGGATTTTCATTTGGTTCGGGTGAATTTTGAGTTTGGTCCCGAATTGTTTTATGATCGTGCTCAGCGATCGTGATTGTTATTCTTCTGTCAGTATGCTTGGGGTAGTCTTCAAATGAGAGCTGGAAGTTTGGATATATTTAAGGTGGATACCCATTTCATATCTAATAAACAATGTTGTGAAAGATTGATGATCGATCGTGGCTTACGAATGGAAATCTCTACCGTTGTTTAACCAATCGAGTGATTATTTTTTTGGTTTGTCGATCGCGGTGGATCAAAGACAGTTTTCACTGAAAAGTATGTCGTTAAAATGGGTTTGAATTAGCTCTTGTAACTTGTAACAATGACTTGACATGATCGGTGATCGGACATAGACAATTTGTTGCGAAAATATATTCTATGCGACAATAACTGCAGAAGTTCAGTGGGTCTAATTGTCCAACTCTATGGCAAACATCACATCAAAATAAAGGAGGGATGTAAAAGAATAGGAAAGGAATTATCATCCGTCTAACTAGTCTATTAATACATTCAAATGATTCAAATTCAAATTCAGTTCGAAACCAGACGAATTATTATTCATCGATCTATCTTGTCCATGATGAAAAACCATATTTATTGACTACTTGACAAGATCACTGATCGATAAAATAAAAATCTGTCCTCGAAATACCAGACAACGACTTTATGACTGAATATCACTGGTGGCAAAAACGTTAATCGATGACAAGATCAGTTTGCCAGATCGTTAAAGAACATTTTCGCCATACATTTTTTTTAAAGCAATCTATCGATTGATGATAGTCGTGGTTGTGTCATGCTTTCTAATGATTTGCTAGCTACCATTTTACTGCAAGGGAAATTTGTGATATGTATTTATAGGTTGCGATCACTGATCGAGCATCGACAATTAATAAGTAAAAAAGTACAGAATATCGGATAATGGCTTGGTGATGCTACAGGCAAGACATCATCTTATCGGTGGTCTTTATCAATCATCACAAATTAAAAAAGCAACGATTTTGGATAGGGTCAGTGATTTAAATTCGCTAGAATGCCAGCATTTAGAATGGTTATTTAACGAAATGATATCCAAACAATGAAATTCGATTTAAAAGTACAAAAAATGCATGTGTGCACACATTTGGAGGAACTAGCTCTTATATAGAACGCATTATAAAAAAAAAAAAAATTTCCAGTTTGGTGTTGAACTCTTTTGTCTGTGCTCAAGTACATATTGTAGGCGTGCTAAAGTGACATTTAAAAGCAATAAAAATGATGCAAAGTGGTAGAATATTGTCAGAAATATAATTAGCCATGATCGTCAACAATTTTAAACATCTTGGAGGTGACTTAATGTCACAATTTAGGAAGAAAGTTACATTTTGGTAAAAGCTACTTGAAAAGAATTGCAAAGGGTAATAAATTGTCAACAAATTGTAGGTGTTGAGAAAAAAACCATAAACCATTCGATGACAGCAATTCGAGTTGACAATGCAAGAGAAATTTCCAAATCCACTGCAACCATCTGGTCCAAAAACACTGCATAATCGACCCGAAAAAAAGTGGAAATAATATTAATGATAAGGACGCCCACAAAATATATATATCCATCCGCCTACCTCAGCGGAAAAAGCCTACTCCGCCAGTAATTTATAACAATAAAACTAATTTTTTTCATTTTGAAAGTATTCTCCATTTTAACAAAAGCTTATTGGTGACACAAACAAAAAAAATAAACACATCTCTCGCGCACCCACCTTGCCTCATGTATATTTTTGGAAGACCACAATAAACCGTGGGTGTTGGCTTTTATAGACGTCTACAGATGCCGCCTTTCAAAGTGCGCAGGGCTAAGAAAGTCTCCGACTATGTTAAGTTAACCAAATCACTTTGATTAGTTAATCCAATTTCCGATATGCATGTTGGCATGGAAATTGAGATAAATTTAAACAATGACAGAGATGACACATAAATGTAAACCAACTATTTCGACTCTTTCCGTTGAATATGTGGGTTGTCGAAGAAATAAAAAAAACAAATCTACACACAGGAAGTTGGTCAATATGCGGTTTTTTGTGAATTTTGGTTTTAGATACACGATTGTTTGTGTTCGCGCATATTTTTGTTTTGTTTTTTCCATTCTCTTGCCAACCGATCGATGACTGAAGTGGGCTCCAACAACCTCAACTTATGAAATGTCGATTTTTATTAGTTTTTGAAATTTTTCAATTGGCAAAACCATTACGAATGCATTAATGGTACAGAGCTCTAATATGTCATTGAGACGCAAACAATTGAGGTTGTACCTACTCAACTAATGTCATCAATCATCAAATTGGCGACGGGGAAAATAAATATTTTATATGCAATATGTTGTCTGATTATGGTAATTTGTCATACGACATATTTCTAGGTTGATGGCGAATCAATTGTTTTTCATGTGCAGGCGATATTTGATATGTGCATCCGTCAGATGCGAAGAGTGTAGAAAAAGATACATTTATGGGAGAAATCATATAAAATCAATGACATTCTCTTGGAAAGGAAAGCTGAATACCGCACGCGCATTCCTCTCTCTTCGTTGTTGTCTTCTATGAGATAGTGTGTGTGCATATGTGGCTTTGAGGACTTTGACTTGGATTCGGATTAAACCACATTCTAGGATGTTGACAGAGGTTGGAAAAAAGTCCATCTGCTAACCACGGGATTTGATATTTGAGCAATTTACTGAAAATTTGATATGCTCCGCTGTTGATGAACTCATTTGTTATTTGTTGATGGGGTAGGGTGATTGATCTTGGGTTAGTTTGCATATGTTAGATGGTCTTGCAATGTCAGGATAATCAAGTGTGGAATATTCTTGCGATTTTTAGATGACAGGATCAATGATCGACAAAGAATGAGTAATCAACATCAAAGACAACTATTTAAGATGGGTCTGACTTTCGGTGTTTTCTGATTTAATATTGCATTTTTGTGCTGATCACCTTACACGATCACTGTTTAAGAAAGTATTAGAAAATTCGTATTATTTGCTTTATCAATAGACGTTTCACGTCAGGAAAGCACTCCGATGGCTGATCAATAATGAGTTCATGATCAAAATATGATAAATCTACTTCTTCTTCAAAATCGATGCAGAATTCATGACCAACATTTAGGAGTATCACCGCCACAAAAATCCTAAGGAGGCACTGCGATCACTTGTTTGATAATGAGTTCATGCTCAAAATAGCTTACGCCCACTTAAATGGGGTCTGAAAAACCCTTGTATCTACTATAACATTTCGTCTATGTGTAGATCACATTTTAATGTCAATACATGCAGAAATGTCCCCTATTTCATTTATTTTAACGAGTAAAATGTCAGCTTATTGAATGAAATTAGTTAGTCTCTGATAGATACATTTCAATTCAAGGAAATGGTCTGGGAAGTGGTATCACACCCACGCACCCACTAAGTTACAAAGGCAAATAACTAGCTGCAGACTCCTACAACCCACTCATCTTCATAAATTCTGATCGACCAGTGATTGAGTCCAAAAATATGGAACGACGTCAGTACATTATATTTTTATAAAAGTGGATGTGGACATGCTTATCTATCGAAGATCTAAAATTATTGCAGAGACATCGATAGTATACGACAGTTCCTTACAACGATTTCAAAATATACAACCACCATTGAGGGTAGCTGTTTACTTTCAAGGAAAACGGCAACAACATTTTTTTTTTAATATTTCGCAATCCACTAATGCCAATCTGATCTGCACGATTGTTTAACTTACTTGACTTGTCGATGCGAATAAATGTTATGCTATCAAGAACACACATTCAATTTCCGGAGTGTAGATCAGTAGAGCAAACATTGATGTGATAATTTGGTTGCATAATGTATCTGCATGTACTGTTGGGTATGGTTCATGTTTTGTCATTGGAATGGAATGATGTTGGGTTTTCAATGATTGTACCATATATATTTAAACAAATATTTTGATCGTGGTTTTCGACTGATCTACAGTACTCCTATGGCTGGTTTTTAGTTTTGGCTGGCAAAACTTTGTATTTTCAAAACTCAACCACTAATTGGCAAATGGGAGATCACTGAATTGGAAGTCTTTGTCTAAATTTGATCAAGAGTTATTATTGTGGGTGTCTATTTCGCGTTTACAAGGTTAAGAACCAATACGAGCTATTGCTTTACTATCTACATTGCAATATAGCCTGTCTAGGCCGATCTATAACACATAATTAGGTTGGATTGGTGTTGAGCTGAACAATTTCCCAAGTTTCATAATAAAGTTAGTGATTTTAAGAAGACAGATCACTAAGATAATCCTCCTTTAAGTCTCAAATATTTGACAGAATAAAATAAAACCTTGCCATTGCAGATATCTATAATGTGCTTAACATGATTGGGAACTACTCTATCGTGATAAAGTTTCTTCAGAGCGATCTACAGTATATCATCAGCTTGGGTTGGCATTTAGCTTAAAAAATCATTAAGTTTCAATATTTAGTCTGCTATTTTCAGAATACAGATCACTATAATGATCGTCGATTTTGTTTTATAGAAATTTTAGTACATGAAGCTTCATTAATGAATTTGGGTATGGTAGTTAAAAAAAATAATAATGTTGATCTTCATATAAATGTTGGCATGATCGTGATTTGCAAGATCAATTTTCCACATTAATGCAGGCACCTTTTTAATAGGTACAAATCTCCAAAATGGTTAATTTTTAGTTCTAAAAGTATATTTATGACTTGTGATTCAAATCAAGTGATCTTTTTCGAAGGAAGTACTGATCAACAGTGGAGCTATCACTTTTTTATATATCAGGCTATTAATATAATTTATTTCCAACATTATATCACCGAGTTTCAGATGGCAGATCACTAATTTCAAACTCATTAACAGATTTTTTTTATTTTTTTCATTTTTTATGCTTATGAAACATAAACCCATGCATATATTTTAAGCCTCATGGTACAATTTTATTCTCTGAGTGGGTGAGTACATTTTTTTTTTTGAAAAATTGACTATTCTTTCCCGATTTCTATTTGTAAATTTAAACGCTTTAATTAAACTCATTCCTACGTACCTGTCGTAAAAAAAAGAAACTCCATTTCCACCCAAAAGTCGCCCACGTCAAACCTATTTGAAACAGGTATTTCCAATGCAATTCAAGACTAGAAAAGGGCACACAATGCATACAAAGCCTATCAATTTATTTACATTTTTTTTATTGTCTTAAAAGTTCAGTGGGCGTTCCTGTGTGGAAAAGTGTGCCACGAAAAACCGCCGAAATCCGTTGCCCATCGGGAATTTTTTTTTAAATTATGTGCATTTAAAGTTAACATGACTCCGTTTATGGTAGGCATATTCTTTTGATTTATAACTTCAACTATATACGGGGATTTCTCAATTGAAAATTGCTTTTACCAACGGTTGGAAAAAAATCAAAACAGACAAAACAAAATATATAGAATGTAAAAAAAGAAAAATCGATTTCTGCCTGTAGGGTATTTTTAAACCAAAAAAAATTTAGTTGATGGATTTCTCAAAAAAATAAGAAAAAAATAAAACAAAACTCATGAAAAGTAAATTCGCCCTCGAGAGATTTCTATACGAAAACAAAAAAATATTAATTAGACGTTATAACTAATAAGAGTTAATGATTGGGGTCTTCCGTCTACGGTCGAATGTATCTATGTATCTGTAATCTCAAAACAAAGTATAAGAAATGAGGAATTCAATAAAAAAAAAAAACAATCCAATAGTTGTACAAAATATTTGAAATATCCAAATCGTACAAGAGAATTTTATTTTGTCCCCAATTTGGAGGCCGACTTTAATGGTTGTATGGACCGTGCAATTTCCATTGAATTCTTTTTTTTTTGCAAAAAAAAGGATCGAACATGACAACATGAAGATAATGGCGGTACAACAGTAGATGAAGTTGGATCTCTGAATTTTTCGGTGGATCTTTGCTAAAAAAGATTTTTTTTATTTTGTCGTTCATAAGAAGCATCTTCATAGCGGTATGAGAAAGGGTCGCATTTTTTTGCTTCTGGGGAATCTTTAGAAATAAGATATTTGAAATATCTAGCAATCGAATATCTATATATTTTTACTTGACTGGTGATTATTTAATTTTTAATGATGGAATGGAATTTGGTATAACAATTTACGGGGAACAAATGAAATGAGATCTGAGAAGGAAAGAGATATTGGGACTTGAAATAATTGATTGTTGATCGACATTTTATAAGCAAGGGCTTTTTTCCATTGAATTGTTGTTGATCTGCAGTCCGGAAATGGCTGCGAGATTGCGTCAAATACATAATATTACCAGCCCAATATTACTTTCAGCTAAAGCGATCATGTAGATCAGGTTTTTACATTTGTTTTAACCATATCGAACATTAAGACCTAACTAGGAAGTTTTAGATTAGTAGATCAGTAGTTTTGATGATCTGCCACATGAAAATCACCTCCTCACGGATAAAAAATAAAATATTTTATTAGATCGATATTAATACAATCCAAATAGATACTGTAGATCGGACTTATGACTGCTTGGTCATTTTGTATGCATATTATTTGAGCATCAATGATGCTAATATTTTTTTTTAACAAGAAGATTAGAAATTACTACGTAGCTCTAGATACAGCAACTGTAATGAAATGAAAATAAAACATCTAGCATTGATGTCCCATACAGGGTCAAACCAAATACACTAACCACTATGTCAGTGATCTGTACTCTGAAAATCATAGCTTCGCTCTCGGAAAAAAATGATTTTGCAAGCTTGATATCAACACAAGCCATAGAGTCGATGTAGATCAGACTTACAAAACATTACGAAGGGATTTTTGAAATGTAAATCATACTTCAAAACGTATTTTTCGTGTAAGAAACTTAGACCATAGGTACTATTTAGATGTAGAAACACATACCCTAAGTGAAAACTCAACGTTACATGTAATCGCAATGCCTACTATTTGATCACCGATTTTAATGATCTTCGCCATGAAAATGACTGCTCCTTTGTTGAAAATAAATTAACCCACAAATTCGATAGCTGAGGAATGACTTTTATTAAAGTTCGGAGTCGGGTTTGAAAGGAGATATTAAGACTTGAAGAAATGTCGCAAACACATCCATTGAACACGTATTTCGACGTTAATTGGTAGTGGAATATTGCAGAGCTTTCTGAAGTGACCTTACGTAATGCATTTTAAAGAACCCTTTTTCTTCAGAATAAATTTCTTGCTCTATGCTGAGAGTTTTAATGATCTGCGCTATGAAATTCCCCGGGGTAGCATAAAATATTAATAACGTAGCAAGTAACAGGCTTGGAAACCTCGATCACAGTTTTCACATAACGATTGAAGGAGAACAAATATACCATAAGCTTCCCTTTTGTAAGAAGATGCTGAAATCTGATCTGATTGAAAAATAAAGGGAAGCGCATTTGTTGCTGTCTTTACTGTCTTAGATCGGTGTGGTGATCTGCAAGCCAAAGATCATTACCTTTCTGTTAAAAACAAATAATGATGCAAGGTCTATGGTTACACAAGGTACAGGGCAAATGAAGATCGAGTTTAGACGACATGATCACATCATTTGTGAAGTAAGGTTCGGACTATCTTGTTTTTTTTTTTAATATGGTTAACAGGAATTCGTTACACATAGAAATAAGAGCGTGTAGTAAGAAAATGTTGGGAAGAAAATGCCAATAAATAATGTAATGGTTGTAGATATGCTTATGCTTGTTACCATTGATCCTTCTAGTGATCCTCCATAAGAAAATCAAATGTATTATGCTCCTGGTGTATGATTTACTATGTTCCAGATATATTTGAACCAAAAACATCGTGCGTATCACATTACCATTGATCCTTATAGTGATCTTCCATCCGAATATCGTATGTATGATATTCCTAGTGTATGATTTACTAAGTTTCAGATATATATAAACGAAAAACATCGTGTAGATCACATTAACCCAAATGGATCAAGAAATATTGACTTTGTTATTACAGAAACTTTTAAACGCAGGTCAAACTTGTTGCCTTAGGGTGCGTGATTCCATCATCAAGCCTCTATAAATCACTGAATATGTGCTCATTGTTCAAGTTACTCAACACAATATTTTCAAACCAATTAGCAACATTAAAGCGACACTCCTTTGATATGACGTTTTAATAAACCAATGCAAGGTTTTTTTTTTTGTAACAATCTACATAAATCCACATAAGCCGCAACCAACTATATTATTCAACAAAAAAAAAAGTAATTAATTGTCTAATTAAGTTGTTTCTTCACATCTCAAGCATGTGCATGACGTATCTTAACCAAAGTGCTGTACAACCAATTCCATTTAACACTCTAACCAGGTCGTATTCACATGTGAATTTAATTTTCTTATTTATTTGCCCTATGCTGTAAATCAATCGTGATTGGTATGTTAGGCATTTTGCTGCCAATTAACATATGCCCACTATTGAGTGAAATCATCCAGGAATTTAATTTAAAAAAAAATATATTTAGACACGTTTCATTAGGGCATCTAAGGTGAACAGCGATTTACTGGCGAGAATCGAAGCGAAAAATGTTGAAAGGTAGCATTGTAATGTGATTGCGCGTATTCTTCGGAAAAAAGGGGAGAAGCAAAACAAATGACAAAAAAAAAACGATGAAGTCAAGAGGAGGAAAAGAATACCATTTGTGTGTCAAGTTGGTTGGTTTTTTTTAGCCGTCCTCGTTTTAGGTTTTTTTTCTATATCGACTTCTACTAATTGCACATAATTGCCGTGCATCTATAATTAGTAGACCGACACATTAGCGGGCATTTTCAACAGAATTGAGACAATATTTTTTGACACTTAATTATCACACAGATGGTGCATAAGTTCGTTCTGTGTAATGTGTGTCGTTTTTCATTTATTTCGATTTAAATCGCTCGATTTAAATTCAAGAAACAGGTAGAGAGACGACAAATTTGTTACCTGCCTTAATCCTTATCACCAGACATTTATCTAACACCTGAGTCATTTAGAAACAAAGAGCAACCATTAATCTTATAAATATGACGGGTTTCTATGAAAGAATAACTTCACAAACGACGAAAGATACAAATAACTCAAGTGCCTGGAAATTTAAAACAAAAGAGTTCAACTGCGAACTGGTCGTAGAGAAATATTGAAACAAATTTCAAATCTACCACACGGAGGTGAATTATGAATTTTTTGTTGGAATACTAGAATCTAGAAATAAAAAGCAATAAATTGTCTAACCAGTTGCCCAGTGGAGAGCTGGGGAATTCGTAGAATTCAACTGCCTTGTGAGCGATGAGTGGTGTAACCTTCTGGGCCTGGAAAGTTTATGTCATATGGACCACGTTCCGATCCTATCTAAACGACGAATCTTTCTATCTCTATCCCCAAAAGAATTTTTCCTAAATTATATAAAAAAAATAGAACCAAAGGAGGAGAATAATGGCCCCTCAGGAGAAAGGAGATGATCAACATAAAAAAAGATGCTGCCTAACCGGACCATGCTGTGGACTACACTTGAACTGGTGTGTGTTTAAACGGTTTTTCGTGGAAAACATTTTACACAAAAATCCACACAATACAACAAAACAAAAAAAAAGAACAACACACACCTGGAATCTCGAGTTCTTCTTAAAAGCGACACACAGATAACAAAAGACACACAACAACAAGACGGACAAAAAAAAAACTCCAACAACATCCACAAAGAGAGAGATACACAAGATACAAGAGAATCTGACAAAATTCGGGTCGGGTTGGGCTGTGAGTTAAGAGTTGTTTGGTCGGTTTTTACCTTCACCAATAGTCTATATGGGATTAACTGCGGGGAGATATGGCAGCATCCAGCAAACACCATTAAGATTTTGAGTTGCCGATAAAATTGTCATAAAATTATTGTTATTATCGTTCCCTTTTAGCCGTTCTCTCGGCAACCACCACTCGGAGGAGATTGCCTGAAATTTAATACCAAACTGAAAGCTTGAAGAACCAAGAATAAATCAAAGTCTGTAATTGCCCCGCTGTACACAAATTGGTCTTTTAATGCCGGCGAACAAGAAACAGCGCAAAGTATGTAACTTTGTATCTTTTTCGTGTTAAATTTTCAATTAACTTTGTTTAAATTGAAACAACAGTTAAACAGGTTCGCCAAGTCATGCTGTGTACTTTTCTAGACGCTGGTGTGATGTGGTGAAAGTAAATCGAAGCACGTGCGGTAGTCAAGTCTATTCAAAGGAGTCGCAGATACACAATCCACACACATGCTCATGATGACAACCTTAGTCATTAACGCTCGCCGAGTGACGGCGATAAATAATTCATTGGAATCTGGAATTGTGTTGCAAAGCCTAATAACCCGAAAGGAGTTAGATACAGCTGAAGAAGATGAAGGTTCCTGCGAAAAATAATTTCTAAGCAATTATCTGGTTGCATGGCGGCAGCAATAAAACGCTCCTTTCGAAAGACAATTGAACAGATATCTGCACACAGGAGAGTACTAGCGGCGGCGCCACAAACTCGTTATATTGGCGGACGATGCACGGAGCGAAGCGTTTCGAATGCGTGTTGCGTGATTATCTTGTAAACGAGTTAGCCCAACAGGAATGCACTACAAATAGGCGCGCTCACACAGACAATGGTCAAGGCATCGAGTGTCTTACGGAATCTGTTTGTATCTTTCCGAGAGTTTTCTTCATCATCGCAGTCTAAGCTTAATTATAGGGCTTGGATGTAAGCTGCATATGCATGTGCCTTACAGGTATCTCTCCATCAAAAAAAAAAAACACCCATCAAATCTTGGTAAGACAAAGTACGCCTACGTTGTTTTCCTGTTGTCTCACTTAGTCGCATAATAAATTTATATGCATGTATCTATGTGTGTTTTCCCCCATTGCTTTTGGGTTTCTTTATTCGTATTCTTCTCTTCTGTTGAATTTCTGTTGTGTTTTCTTGTTTTGCGCCCAAGGAAAACCTGTATTTGTGAGCTCGACAAAACCAGGAATAAAAACTGATACGTCTCTTGAAAAGATACAACACGCATACATTTGCCACGGCGCGCATGTGTATCTCGATTTGAGTGGGTATAACTCGTATGTGTGTGGGGAGAAAATTTATCTGCAAATAGAATATATCTAACTCGTGTTGTTTTTTTTTGGTTTTGTTTTTGTTGTTTTAGGGTACAGAGTACAGGCAGAGATACTATGGATAAATGTTGGGTCATGTTGACATTTGCCGAGGATACTTTGGTTTGTGTGATTATTGCATTTAGCATGCAATCGCAGCATACTAGAGTGCCAAAGTAATGTTGTTGTGGTTGTAGACGATGATAATGATGATGATGACGACCACTCACTATCCAGTTTCTTTTTGATTTGTTTTTTTCCCCCCATTTTGTTGTTATTATTTTTTTTTCTATGCGTTTTGAGGTTGGTAAGCCTACATCTTTTACTCGTTTATGATGGTAAAATTTTGTTTAATTGTTTTATGATTATTTTCGGAACACAATTGAAATGATGTGGGCTTTTGGCTGAAAGCAGCTTTGAGACTTTGGCTGGTTTAAATTCACATCTGAGGTTCGAATGATTGTTTAGATGATATTTTTATTTCTACGATTGCTGGGTTTTCAATGTAAACTGAGTTTTTATTTCATTTGCTGCAGAAACATTAAGGGCCCGTATTTTTTTTTTGATTGAAAATCGATGTTATATTATCATTTTCGAATTTTATTGTTGTGATTAATCCTTCAATTGTAAAATGGTCTTTTATTCATGTCCGTAACGCATGTTTGGGGCGCCCTATTACCATTGGGCCTGGAGTTGATTTGCCTTAAAAGTCAGGGCTTCAAAAAAGAGCTTGGTAAACCCCAGATAAATCATTTTAATTATCAGAAGATACATTAAACAACACTTTTTGTTGGCTATTCGAATTACAATTGAATTCATGTCAGTAACACATGTTTGGGGCGCCCTATTACCATTGGGCCTGGAGTTGATTTCCCTTAAAAGTCAGGGTTTCAAAAATGAGCTTGGTAAACTCTAGATAAATCATTTTAACTATCAGAAGATACATTAAACAACACTTTTTGTTGGCTATTCTAATTACAATTGAATTCATGCCCGCAACACATGTTTGAGGCGCCCTATTACCACTGGGCCTTGAGTTGATTTGCATTAAAAGTCAGGGTTTCAAAAAAAAGAGCCTAGAAAACCCTAGATAAATCATTTTAATTATCAGAGATGCATCAAACAACACTTTTTGTTGACTATTCAAAAGCAGATCAAATCCTCATAGAATCATGTCCATTGTGCATTTTTGGAACACCCAATTTTTCCCCAGGAAAGGCTGTGCATGCCTTCAGAACCAGTAATAAAGAAAATCATTAATTCATCCCCAGATACCAATGTTATATTGTCAAAAGATAAACTACTATTTACAGACTTTTCAAAAGTGTAGAGAAAGGTCTTAAAAGCACATCTCTATGGGATTTTTGTGGCGCCCCACTTCTAAGAAAACGTGCCCAAAAATGACTAAAATGTCAGGGTTTTGTAAAAAAAATAAATGCATTCCCAAGTCACAATGAAATTCGCAAAAACGCATTACTATTCACTGGCTGTGCAAAAAGTACATAAAATGGACTTAAAATCATGCATTTTTTAGGCGCCCCACTTTTAAAAAACACGTCCAAATTTTCCATCAATATAAGCGTTTCATAAAAAATATTATTACACCGTGATATTATGAAAACTTTTTTCCAAAGATACGTTATTTTCAATTGAATCTGCGAAAGCATTAAAAAAAGGTTATACACTGATGAAGGATTAATGCTTTTGGCTCGCGATTTCTCCTCTAGAAAAAAAGACCCAACTATGAATTACACGACAGTGTTACATAAAAAAAATACTTCACCCCTATTTAGCTGCAAAATTGTCAATAGATACGTTATTTTGGCGTGATTGTGGAAAGGCTTATAAAATGATCTTACGCTCATAGAAGGACAGCCATTCAAGAGCTCTAATCAAACAATTTTCAAATTCACCTTAAATGCTTCTTAGAATTTGTTTCTTAAAAAAACTTAACCAATCTCCTGCTAGTCTAAAAACGTTGTATGTGCTTTGCCGCAGACGTCTTGTTCAAAGGGGGCGCCACAAATATCTAGAATTAATATGAATGGGGGTCCATTCAAACAGTTTGTATGCCCATCTAACGAAACTACCATTTTCTCCAATCTTATATCATGAGATCAATGGAAAAACACTAACTTCCTTGCATTACTTCGAGGCGCAGTGAAAGTAGGGCGCCACAAATGCATGCTATGTGGATAAATTTAAAGTCATTCTACCACTCTTGGTGTTTTCTTAATCAAATATTTTATTTTATGCAATATCGGTCAATCAAAACAGATATCTGTCCAAGGCGCAGTAAACGTAGGGCGCCATAAATATATGCTACGATGATAAATTAAAAACCATTCAACAACTCCTCATTTTGTCTTTATAAAATTACATTTTTTTACGAAATATCAGTCAATTAACATATAAATCCCTTCAAGGCACAGTACAAATAGGGCGCCAAAAATAAACGCTACGACGATAAATTAAAAGCCATTGCACCACTTCTAGTGTTTTCTTGATAAAATAATTTTTTTCTTAAGCAATATCAGTCAATCAACACAGAATTCACGACAAACAACATCTTCACCTAAGGAAGCAGTCCCAAGTTATCTCTCAACAACCAAATCCCTTTTCTTTCCGCGAAAATCGAAAATCCCCTCCTTCCATCTGTCAAGTAGGTAGAAGACAAACGTCACAAATCCCACCACTGATTGATTTCTCGCCTCAGCGTCAGCATACTTATTAAAATTTTATATTTTTGTTTTTGCATTTGTCTGTCTGAAATAAACCTTTCTCTGGTGGTCATCCCACTTCAGACTACGTTCAACAGATTTCGTCTGAAACTGTCATCACGTTTGACATGGAATTCCAACGTCTCGTCTCTTTTCTCTTCTCGTCATCATGATCATCATCATCGATGTCGCCGTTTTGTTGTTGAATTATTTTTGTTGTGTTTATTTTCTCGCGTTTATTCCTAGAAAATTCCAAAAGAACCACCAGTCAAACCAGGCATAGAGGGCAAGGAGAGCTAGAGACAGACGAGATTGCAATAAGGCTCGTTTGCGCACCCCGTTTGTCATGCATCACCATGCGCCCATAGTTCACTCCGGTTCCTACGTGCCATGCATAATTTTACGCAAATGCGACAGTTTTCCACTCTTGCCATGTAATTTGCATGTTTGTGCCCCCAAGATGGTCGGTGGATGTCAACGACAGTATATGGTGTTTGAACGGTTACAGTGATTTTTTATTATTCTTTCGAATTTGTATCATTCTTTCTCGATGTAGATACAATTTTTCATTTTGTAGATACTTTTTTTGGAAATTGTTTTGGAATGTATTTTTTATTGCCAGTGTGCTTGGCATATCTCACTTTAGAGCTTATCTGACGTACCTCCAGTGATGTTGTTGATGGTTACAAAACTCTTTTTTTTTTCGTCGTTGTCGTATCTTATCACTCTGGTGCCCACTTTCAGTTTGGAGGGCTCAACATATCAAACTAGTGCACCTCTCGAATAATTTTTATGTGCATGCGAGCATGCATTTTCTGTGTGACTTTGTCAACAGTGTAATCTAAGAACGCGCGTAATCAAATATAATATTATGATGTTTTTGAAAAATATGGAAAAACAAATTGTTTTCGTTTTTCTTTTATGGATTTGGAAGCACAGAGGTAGGAGGAGAAGAACCATCGTAATTCCAGGTGAGTGTTTTTATTGACATAGTACGTCAACATTAATATGCACCTATACTGGCTTAAATTGATAATAAAAAAAATAAAAATTCTCCCCTTCAACTTTAAGAACAGAAGGTACAGATACTGCCAGAAGGTCTGACTCTCTCAACTCCAAGATTGATGGCTTTCGAAGCTTGTCTTGGCGAAAAAAGTGAAGGGGAACTTGGATACCGTGATAATTCTCAGTATAATGCTTGACAAATCGATTCTTATGTTTGCTAAATTCGTTACTTTCGGCAGCAAATATTAAAGATAAATATTTTCCAAAAAAAAGATACACATCATCGTTTGTTTTTTTTTTTGGTTTTGTGTAAATATCTCAAAATATAATTAACTACAGTTCATTATCATTTCACTGGAAATGTATTTAAATTCAAAATTAAATATTCAAACTTATGTCTTTCAACTGTCATTTCCAGAGATACAAAAGGAGAGACAGAGAAAGAGAGAAAAAGACAATCTAATCATTAGTGGTGCGCATTAATTGGTTGAGGTAAAATTAAATAAAACAACGAAAACGAATTTTAATTAATTGATTCGCTTAAAAAAATTGTTGCCTTAAATTTGTATCTACGCAAATGCTGAAAATCAAGTTGGTGTTGTTATGCAAAGCGGTTGATTTTATTTCTGTGGTTATGTATTTGCGAGGTGAGTTTTTAATAAGACAGCGGGGTACGTCACTCGTTTTGGGTGGTACATATATTCCTGAGGGTTTCAAAGTTGAAGTTGTAGCACACAAATGATGTTTTGTATAATTTGCGGTAAAATACAACTCATCAGGGCGCTTTATTTCATTGTAGATACTGTGTGGGGCGCCGAAATCGGCTTAGATTCAATTGATTAAAGATGCACTTTCTCTACTTGCACACCATGATAACCAAAAACCAATTTATTCCTCCAAAATCTGATTCATACACTGTCTGCTTACAGTTTAAAAAATGTAGGGCGCCACAAATGAGCTTAAGTGGGACGATTCCAAAACCCATCTCAAGTTTAGGTGGTCTTTCGATCTTATACCCTCTTCAACTCACTTTGATTCCATAAGATGAAAGAAGATTTAGCCGCCAAAAACTGATCTTTCTCATTCTCCTAATTTGACTGTCAAACAATTAATTTGTTTAAACATAATCCCCTGCTCGGCTTCTCCCTTCACTTTTAGTTCTGGTTATGGATCAGGGTGTTCAATCAACGTAAATCTATGCAAACTGACCGGTGATTAAAAGTTTGATAGACCAGCTATTAATAACCATCCATCAACATGGCAATGACATTTTGTTTTTTTTTTTACCTACACGCGTAGAAGAATGATGGGGGTTCCATATCGAGCTACTTATGTTGGAAAGCCATGCTAAAAAGTGGGTTGAAAATGGGTTCTCCAAAAACGGACTGGGCAAGAGCTTTTCTTGAGATTGTGATCATGATCAAATTGGAAAGAATGAGTTCAATGCTATGTATGGCTTATTACCTCTTTTGATGAATTGTTTGCCATAATTTTGACTTTCTTTGATTTTAAGTCGAAATTTTACACTTTTCGAAATGTTCCAACCAAATACCGACACATTCACAGTGTATCATTATTTTTGTGATAAAAAATGTAAACCAAACCACCGCAATTCTTTTCGCGATCATCTATTCCCATTTTCGCATAAAACATTCCAAATTACCAACCAATAGATACTCCAAACGTAATGCTCTATTTTTACCTAAATTTCGTAACCCAATACCCTTGTATATCAGAACGTTTATAATATCCATATCAATTAAAAAATCTTCTCCATTTGATGGTCATAAAACCATCAACTGGACAGTTGTTGACAAATGCAAATTGGGTATAATTTTTACAAAATCAACATTTCACTGATCTTTGATTTTGGAAAAATCTTAATAAAAAATTATTCGAAACTATTATCATACGAATATTTATATATGTTAATTGCTTAGCCCGGGTTAATATCCGAGGCCGATAAAACCATACTAACATGGAAAGATACGAATGTATGTTTCATACGGAACAGGTGCCAAATGAACCGTGTTCTTTAACAGTGGTTAGGTTTTCAGTTATATCTAAATTTTCGTCTCATAAACGTTGCTAATTTGAATTCATTAGTTCCTATTATTAAATGTTTTTTTTTTTCTGACCATTGGTCATCATGATATTATCAGATTCAATGGAAAGGTATGTGCGTCACATCTTTGCAGGTTTGTTGAAGAAAATCGAGAACAAGTTTATTGTGGTAAACCTTGGCCTTTTTTTTAGTATTAAGGTTTTGGAGACACGTGTTTTGAGAGAAGTAGTAGCTCGAAATTGTTGTAATTTACAGAATCAAATATTGGAGTTTTTTTTTAACAACGGCAAACGTATTGTCAACTTCGTTATATAAGGTGACAATTTATCGAAACCATTTGTTGACAAGCTTTTTTTAATAAACAGTTTGGCTTCATATTTCAAAAAATTCTGACCAACAGCCAGACTGAAGCCCCCTAATTTTATATTCGAATATACAAAGGTGCACCAATTCCGATATCCTCAGACTTGGATATGTTGTACAATAATCAAGTTATTTTGGATCATACTTATGTAGACATATTTTTGACTTCTGACTGACTTTTTTTCAATTCGAAAAGTTGCCAAAGAAACACCAAAGATACACCAATGTCACACATTCGATAATGCCCTGCACATTTTGACTAACAACCAAATACTATTTGACCGCTAGAGTTACATTTTGCCATTGGATATAGAATTTGGTACTTGCAAATTCTGTTCAAAAAGTGGAAATTCCCATCTGTATATCACCACTCCTAATTCATGAATAAGCAACCATTCGTAGAATTTTAAGCCTGCAGATTATGGTTAAAAGCAAAACCCACTTCGAATGCCTTTTAGAAACCCCCTATTATCCACAAGGAAGGCAGAAAAATAAAATGGAATACGTGTTATGAAGTACATAAATATTTCAAAAATTGTTCAATTTTTAATACAAATTTGAGCAATTTGGTACACGCAAGTTCTGGACAAACTATTTGACATTAATAAGTACAATTTTGGCCAACAAAATACAAGAGAAACCCAATTTATTTTAAAACTCACTGATCTCGATTATTCATAACGTGTGTACCATTTCGGTACGAAAATGTTTGGTAAGAAATTAGTACATGTAAAATTTGGCCGGACTATTTGATATTGTGACATTTTAATAAGTACAATTTTGACAGCAAAAAATACAATAGATTTACCGATTTCCTTTAAATTCACTCGTGTAGACAATTTATGATTTCCTCCCACACTTCGGTTAAAAAAGTTCGAAAACAAATTCGTACATTCAAATTTAGCCCGCGGTGTGTTTTTGACCGCCAAAAATACATATATCCCATTTATTTAGAATTTCACAGAGGCAGACAGGTTCAACAATTATCAAAACAAATAAGTACGTGCAAATGTTGGCACTAAACTATCTAATTTTGGTACAAAGATGCGTAAAAGCAAATAGAGCATAAAAACTATTCAGAATTACCAGCATGAATATGAAATGGACAAACGTTTATTTATCTCACAAAATATGCGAAAAAACGCCCAATTTTTATGCAAACGTAAGTTAAATTACGCTTCTGAAATTACGAAAACAAGTTTATAAAAAAAACATTAATAAGCTAAATAATGTCAGATCACTTCTGCATTTTAGTACACAAAAATAAGTCAACAACGCCATAATTTAGTACATGCCAATTGAGAAAAACAAAAAGAAACAAAACGCTAGAATTTAGTACGAGCTATTACCGAACTAATGAAAATGTCTGTTGAAATCTCAAAGTGCATGTAAACACTTTATAAAACATTTTTATATGAAAATCTGATCCGATGGCTGGCAATTTCTAAATATTGCGCCATTTTTGAACAACTAAATGTTATGGTTTTTAAGCATAATTTGGATCATCTGTCAATATAATTTTTGACAGCAATCACTTGACGAAGTTAAGAAATGGTTTATTTGAGTGTTGGATGGGCTAAATAGCGTCTTCCATATTTTAGTACAAAATTATGTAAAAATGGCAAATGCAAGAATAATAATCTGATCAAATTCTATTCAAAATTTGCAAACGAAAAGTTTTGAAATTACGGAAATTTTGTAAATTTAGACTACCTAAAATGTAAACAAAGGTTTGACAGCCGCCAAGAGCCAATCATATAAAAATCTTTATCTCTTTATCCATAATTTCGTTTGTTTATAAAAATGTATCCGAATTTTGAGCACAACAATTTTGGCTCATTGTCTAGCCTCTCTACAAAGTCTAAGTTATAAATTTATCTGACATTTCATAGACTCCCTGTCACCTCTATGTACCAAAAGGTGTTTGGTTTACAAATATGGGTCCAAATTTTAGAAATTAATATAAAATCGTAAAATACAAATTTGATCATGCCATTTCTGACTCCCGATATCGATTTTTCATTATTTCATGTATTTTAAATATCATTGGGTTACAAAGAAGGTATTGTAACACAAATATTCTGACCATAACATTTTTGACATCATGTCTCGCTTGTTTAGCAATGTGTCCTTAAGATTAGAAAGATGGGTCCAAAATGTAGAATTTCATATGAAATAAAAATGTTGAAATCACCCTCATGTACCATAATGTGTTTGGCTTACAAATGTGGGCCCGGATTGTAAAATGTAATATAAAATCGTTAAGCACAAATGTGACCAATACATTTATGACTCTCGGTCTCATCTCAATCTATATATATAAAAATGGATCTTGGTTTGTTCGGATGCTTAAAACTCGAAAACGACCGGACCAAATTGGATACTTCCTTCTGCGGATTTGTTCGTAATTGCTCCGCGAAGGTTTAGGAAAAAAGAAAAATTGAAAAATTCTCAACAGGTGGCGCTGTAGTCGGTCATTCCAAAATGACGTTGGCAAAACAACGTTTGACGGGCCAGCTTGTACTCTATATATGCAAAAGATCATTGGATTATAAACAATAATCCAAATTGCAGGATTTTTAAAATTTTGATACAGAGAGCGATAGCTGATTGTTTTACAAATATTCTGACCATTGTATTTCTGACTTCATGTCTCGCTTGTCTACCAAAGCTTGTTTGCTTACAAAAATGCGTTCAAATTGTAGAATTTCATATAAAATTCTTAAAAAAATACTCTGACATGTCTGATTTCGCGTCACCCATGTAGCAAAAGGTGTTCGACTTAGAAATAAGGGCCCAAATTGATGAGTTTAGTACAAAATCGATAAACCCATATTTGACCATGAAATTTATGACTCTCGGTATCCTCTAACTACCATGTTTGGGTCAAGGTTCGAAATTGTGGAATTTTCAAAAATTCTGACCAAGACATATCTGAGGGATGTCTTGGTAGACGTGGATCCCCTTAACTTAAAATACTTTAAACCAAACATTCTGACCTCAAAAAGGTTTGACTATTTTCAAAAAAATATTTAAAAAAATCCCCACTTACTTTTTCCCTTAACAAATTCCGTGTGGTTATCCTCAGAGCTTGTGATCATGCTCGAAAAACTGCTATTGCTGTTAAACCGTTGCAGCTGATATTGTTTTGCTTGTTGTTGTTGTGGGCGCTTGCGCCCACCACCCATCCCGTCATTATAACGATCGTTTTTATTTCGCACATGACGATCGCGCGCCGACTGGGAAAAAGCTACGAAATTCAGGAGCAGCAGTCCCACGATTAGTAATCCTTTCATCATGACAACATTATCCGCATGTGAATTTGTTGGTTTTCTGTTTACACCAATCGTCGTACTTAAAATCCGTTTAAGTTATGTGTTATTACGAACCGTTGCACTATATACACTATAAAACTACACACGCAAACTCTGGCTTTGAAAATTACGAACGTATTTTCTTTATTTTTTTCTGGTTGTTGTTGCTGTGGCATGCAAAGCCTGAAGCTGAAGTTGAAGTACTCACTAAATAAAACAAGAAATTCTCTTATATTTTACGATCCAGTTTGAGTGATCGTTTAAATTTTTGTTCCCTCTTTTATGTTTCGTAATTTTTTTTTGGATTTTATTGTATTGCGAGAGGGACACTACTTAGCACACTTGATCGGCGGGGTTTTTTTTTCTATTTTTTTATTCAAAAAATGTATAAGGTTTCAAATTGTAATAAAAAAAAATAAAATGAAATCCAATTAACGATCGATCGTGTTGGCCCGCGATATTAAACTCGAAAGGGTTCGATTTGAGGTTAAGATACTTTTTTGTTAGTTGATGTGTTTTTGTTTTTTTGAGTCCGTTTCGCGGCGAAATACAGCCCGGCGTCTACGCAATCATACGTTTTGGATGAAACTGATCGTTCAAATCCAACGCCAGCTCTCACAAACACCGATCCCGATCACGATACAACGCTTTACCTACCACACCGTCGCACACAATCACAGTCGCTATGGATAGTATTTCAACTGTGCAACAACAGCTGTGGAAAATAGTATCTCAAAGAAAGGTAACTCGTGTTTACCTGGGGCGATCACACACAACCACACACACTCTGCTAACTGAGAGAGCGTGAGCATTCTCTCTCCGGAGCAGCGTTTGGTTTACCTGGTTTTGTGCGGTGGTACGAGGGTTACCTGTACCAAGATCTACCTTTGGTTAGGAAAACAACGCGCAGACAGGTAAACCCCTGCAAGCATAACACAAACACATATGCAGTTGTTCGCGTACAGGTACAATCCCATATGTGTGGGATTACTTTCGTGTATTGTTGCTGGAAAGTTATGGGTTAGATTGCACCCCCAATCTTTGAAATTGCATTGCAACTGCAAATGCCATCTCAGGGGAATATGGTGCGGGTGTGGAAACCACTCGAAGAAGATGAGTTCAGCTCGTGATCTTCTGCTTCGTTGGTGATGTTGTACATGCGGGATTGTGTTGTGATTGTGAGCGCACGGTTATCCGAGTGGGCAGGAAAAAAGGTAGGCATCGCTTATTTGTTGTTCGGTTCGGGGTTATGACTTAAGCTTTGGATTATGGCGAAGTAAAGTGAAAATTTTTGATTTCCGTTACAATTTGTTGTACTCTATTGGTTTGAGGAGAGACTTTTTGTTTAAGTATTCAATGACCATGATTTGGGCATTTGTTTAGTCTTATGGTGGGAGGATGTGGTTGGAACCCACATATGGTGCATCTTATATGAAGATTTGATCGAAGTTGTTGGGCAAAAGGTGAACCCACTCGAATTAGATACATTTGGAAGAATTTGGATCAATAGTTGACAGAGTTTTAACCGACAGAGGTACATTCCGGGCATGCAACGCATTTTCCTATTTCCTTAGCATCTTATATGCATCTTATATGAAGATTTGATCGAAGTTGTTGGGCAAAAGGTGAACCCACTCGAATTAGATACATTTGGAAGAATTTGGATCAATAGTTGACAGAGTTTTAACCGACAGAGGTACATTCCGGGCATGCAACGCATTTTCCTATTTCCTTAGCACCCCATTTTGTAGGTTTCACTAATGCCTGGCATGTCGTCCAAATTCTGACCAAAAGCAATGATTTAGGTCACCCAAGGCCTACTTAGTCAATACCACGAATATGCCTCATTTTCGTATCTTATATGAAAATTGTTTTTGATCTAAAGACAAACTTGGGATAATTTGGATCAATATCAAGGCAGAAATATATTTTCCTTTAGTCTCCCGTTTGTGCGCAAAGATATTCTTAAATTGTTGAAGTTCTGTAAACTTCACTTCTTGATAAAGTCTTTAAATGCTGGTCAGAAGCAACGATTTTAAGGCATTGATGGACTACATGAACAATGTTAAACCTACCCCGCATATATGTATCTTTTATGACGATGGTTCAAAATTGTTCATCCAAAAGCAAACCACTCAAATGAGACATCCCTAAATCAATTTGGAGCAAAAGCAGACAGATTTTTGACAGTCAGAACTACCAAAGGAGGATATCTCGTTTTAAAACTCAAATTTGTATGATTTGTATGAAATTTGTACACCAGAATTGCCGAATTTGTTTGCACATTGCCACATTTCTTGCTGCTGTAAATGAAGCCTGCCAAGTATGACAATTGTTCAAAATGTATGACAATTGTTCAAAATGTTTGATCTAAAAGGAACTAATATTGAGACACCCTGGGTAGAATTTACAACAAAAGCTAATAGACTTTGAAGTCATCTATGGCCTTTTTACTTACTACTAGCATAGCCATGCTGCGGATTTTTTTTGATCCAAAGGCAAACATAGGAAAATTTGCATCAATAGCAGTCAGAATTTTTAACTGTGCAGATGTACGCCAGAATTTCGGAATTTGTTTGCACATTCCTGGCTGGTTTAAATGATGGCTGCCATATCAAGTACATTCACATATGACGATTGTTCGAAATTGTTGATCTAAAAGAAACTAATATTGAGACTAATTGGAGAGAATTTGGAACACTTTTTTTTGACTCAATACACATTTTCTTTTAAAATGTAATGGTGGTCCAAAGATTGTTGTACATGTCCTAGATCTTTGTACATACACATGCCAAAATTGTCAAATTTAGTACATACCTAATACTTGATAGCGTGAATAATATCTGCGAATTTGATATTCCAAATAATGATGTATATGGGCTAGATGTTTGTACAGACACATGCCAAAATTGTTGAAATTAAGTACATAATGCTTACTAATATGAGAAAAACATTAGCAATTGCTGATCAAAAGAAGGGAATTTCGTTCTCAGTCTTATCACGGTTCGCCCAAACTAATTTCATGTCATAAAATCTCTGCTAAATCTATTTAAGAAGTTCGATAAATAGTACGTGACCTAAATTTAATAAAAATAAAAGTATTTCACATCAAAAATGTTTTTCATAATCTGTCTGAAAAAAGGATAATTTAGCCAAAACTGTGACAATTGTTGATACATTTTGAACCATTCAATATGCAATAAAAGAAAGAGATGAATCTGTACTTAATACGTGACCTAAATTCAATAAAAAATTAAAATATTTCACACCAAAAATGTTTTTTCATATTAAGGCTGAAAAATGGGATAATGTAGCCCAAACCGTCCCCCGTAATTGTTGGTACATTTTGAACCATACAATAAAAGAAAGAGATGGATCTGTACTAAATACGTGGCCTAAATTCAATAAAAAAATTAAATATTTCACATCAAAAATGTTTTTCATAATCTGTCTGAAAAAAGGCATATTTTAGCCCAAATTGTCCATATAATTGTTGATACATTTTGAACCATTCAATATGCAACAAATGAAAGAGATGAATCTGTACTTAATACGTGGCCTAAATTCAATAAAAAATTAAAATATTTCACACCAAAAATGTTTTTTTCATATTAAGGCTGAAAATTGGGATAATGTAGCCCACACCGTCCCCCGTAATTGTTAGTACATGGTGAATCTGTACTTAGTACATGGCCTAAATTTAATAAAAAATTAAAAGTATTTCATATTAAACATGTTGTTCATAATCTGGCTCCAAAAAGGGGATAATAGGGGATAATAACTGACCCTATAATTTCGGTATATTTTGAACCATGCCATATGTTTGCTACGAGGTAAAACTTATTTTAGACGTCATAATACATTTCGGGCTTTCAACGACCTTTTTTGGCCTTTTGAATGCTGAACTACTAATAACTTGAAATAGGAACACATCGAAACCATTTATCCGAATTTCACTATCCATTTTTCTGTGAGAGTTTGTCATGATAGTTTGTGGTCCAAAATCATTAACAATTTTGAACTTTTTTTTATAAAACCATGCTTACATTTGCTGCATCACATCAAATATGTTTCCTTTGGATTGTTCGACAACAAATGTCGAAAATTTGACTATCATTTGTCAGGACCTACATATGTTTATCACTGACACAAAAATCTGGCTTGATATCGGCTGTAAAAAGATTGAAATTAAATAGTTTTGCCAGAAATGACCATAATTCAAAATACGCAGCTTATGAGGAATACATTCATAAGGTGAGAGACGCAATGAAAATCCTGGTTCTTTGTGATAAACTCATTTAAAGAACAAAATTTGTAAAATGATTTAATTAAGTTTCTTATAAGGGTCAGGACTAAATTTTTCAATGGGCGTCTGATTATCCAAATTGTCACCCCTTTTTTAAATTTAAATTAATTTGAATTCATATCCATAAGTTGGGGCTGCTATATCCTTATCGATATGAATGGTTATTTGAATTGACTTGGCAATTTTTGTTTAAGAAAATTTTAAGATATATACAGTGTGGCCCAATAAAATGTGTACCACCTAAAATCACTCAAATTTTTCCTTAAAAAAAAGTCACGGGTATGCCCTGATCTTTAGGAGTATATTGTTCCATGGCTTGTCGACGTATATTCCGCATCTGTTTACTTTACAAATATCGAGATAAAAACGAACGGCCGTCATTTGTCATCGGGTGAGTGTTTTTGAGGCTCTCCTGTATCAATTTTTATGGATGTAGTGGCTGAGTGCGCTAGACTTCTGATGTGGATTCTGGGGGTCTTTGGATTCAATACGCTTCAGTAACACTTAAAGCAACGACTAGTTTATATGGTGCACTGTCATAATATCTGTCAACAATTTAAACCGTATAGGTATATCGAAGGCCTTATCAAAATGCTATATCAGACCATATGGCAAATGGATCCTCAAGTACGCATATTCATTATGATTTGCTATGGCTACTTGCCATATTATGCATTTAAAGTTATCATTCCGGAATCAGACACTTTTCGCATTTTTTTTTCGTTTCAAAATATGATGCTCTGTGTTTCAGCTCAGGAATTTCATTCATTTTGCGAATTGCCATACATCAAGTTTAATAGATGAGAAGGGATTTCAACTCTCAGAATGCTAGAATTTCAACTTTATCATTGTTGATAGGCCAAAATAGCAAAAGAATGAAGACCAACATAAGCATCGACCACCAAATCAACTTGGACGCTCTCAAATTGTATTATGGTGCCTAGAAGATACATTAAATTCCGACCACCATACCAAAAACTCAGTACTAACAAACCAGGATTTTTTAAAATCCACACCTCCCTCCTATTAAAAATAAGTTTACTAAACACCCAATATTTTGTCCATCATACCGATTCAATTTTCAAAAAAATGTTCTTATTCGTTGATAGACACATTTAACGCGTATCTCTTCATGACATTTACCATCCTAAGTATCCATTCAACCATCAAATCATCTTGGACACTCTCAAAGTTTATTATGGTACCCCAAAGATACTTTCAATCCACACCACCAGACGTAAAATCTCGTCTCCACTCCACATAATCTCCAAACCTAATGCATTCTGTTCCGAAAATATGAACCCTCATAACAGCCTCCCATTAAAATGTGATAAACATTCGCTGGCATAAAAAAAAATCATCCGAACAATCATCATTACAAAAGTATCCCCCTCCTGCAGATGTATCCATGTTTTCCGTACTCCAATTCTTTTGCCCTTCTTTGCCGTCTTGCACCAATTCACTCCTCACCCATCCGAATAATCATTGATTTGGCGACAAAATAATCCCAATCAATACAGCCAATCCTCGAGCACTCAGTTGGACCGTTTTTATGATCCTTCTGCTCGGGAAAAGGAATAAAAAGAACGCCAGCACAAATCAATAACAAAACACTTTGTTTCATGACTCGTTTTCATGTTTTCATTGGCACGCCAGCCGATTGTCGCGCGCAGAAGAACAAAAGCCAGCAAGACCGTGCGCAATCGGCTCTAAAAGCCGCGACGCGTCTTGTGTGTGCTGCTGCTGCTGATTTTGCCTTTACCTTCTGGGGTTCAATTTTTGGTTTCGGTTTGTGTCCATGACGCGATGTTCGGTATTCACAAAAACACGGGTCAATCCGAACTTGTTGCTGCGCGGCATTTTTCCGAAGAAACGTTTATCGCGGTTCGATTCGAATTCGCCCGGTCCCCCGGATCCCCTTTTTCATGGGTAACCTAACCATGGCATCCCGCTTACCATCATCCCACATTTCAAGACGGGTCTTTTGTTTTTGTAACTCATACTCAACGACGACGACTACGACGATCATGATGATGGTTGCGTTTGCGCGTCGTCTTCGTCGTCTCTCTTTTCTATCGGAGGAGGAGGTGGTGGTGGTGGATGGAAAGACGCGAAATGGTATAACCGGGCGGCGACGACACGGAGAGAACCAATAAAAGAAAAGAAACACGAATCACAAGAACACAAATTTTTTAAGCAAACACACGTTTTTGTCATGCTAACAATTTTCTGGTTTTGTATTGTAAGTGGGTATAGATACATTTGAGGCTTAGAGGCACCGTACACCAGTGCTAGTGGAGAATTTTTTTTATTCCATTCGCTTGGTCTGTTCTTTGGAAAAGTTCAAGACGAGATAAGTCCCGCCAAATGGTTGGTGTACCGTGTTCTTGCAAATTGTCCAAACGCCAAATTGACGTCAGAAAAGAAGCACCATTGGCTGCAATGGTCTCTGTGTGATTGGATAAGATGAATGTGATCCCCAAACTGGAGGCCGCGGGCTGTGCAAGTCAGACCTGTTTGAATTCAACGGAAGAGTTCAATGAATCAAATTGACTAATTTGTTACACAAATTGAGGTTAATTAAGTTCAGAATGCTACTAGTTTATGTCTGAAGTTAAGATTCGGATTTTCATCATTTCAGCTGGCAGGGTTTGTAAAATGTTGCGACCTTGCAGGGGCTGGTGTTCAGAAAGGAGTTGTCGTTGATGGAAATAGTTGACTGTTTTAATCATCTGGTAGTCGGTTAGACCTAGAATAGGGTGGGAAACCTCCTTGTGATACCATCGGTACCCAGAATAATTTAAGCAAAACAAGTCGTTGGATAAATTTTAGACTGCTTTTGATATCTTGCAGATAAAAACAGAAAGAAAATGTCTGAAAATCCGTTTAAAGATACCAAAAAAGTGCAAATGGTCCAAAAAGTATCTGCAGGCCAGTTTTTAGAGCGAGATCATCCTAGTTTCAGGCTTGACCTAGAGTGAACTTTATTAACATGTTTTCAGTAAATTTTTGGTGAACAAACCCTAAATAGGTAGCCATAGGGCTAGTTTTACAGTGCGAGATTATCCCAGTTTCAGGATTGACCTATAGAGCGAACTCGAGGGACATGTTTTGGTCAGTTCACTCTCAATTAAATCATTGGGCCTAAGCAAACTAAGTAACCCAAGTGTTGTATTACTTCTTAGTATTGAACGTCCAAAGATGGATACAATTCCTTAAACGAATGGTTCACTACTCCGGATTCAGTTTCCCGGTGTCTATATCAGATCTAGAACGTATCTTAAGAAAAGAGCGATGCTGACATTTTGGGTGCAATCTCAGAAACCTTTTTTTACTGCCTCATACCATTCGTATACGACTTAGACCTAGGATAGACCTTCATTGAAGCAGTATTATCCAGATTCAATGAAGGCCTATAGTAGGTGTTAGATGCATGCGACCCTATTCGAGGGGCCTTTTCGTAAATTAAAAAAAATTGGACAGCGATGCAATAAACTATACGACTTGGATCTGCAATATGCCTTCATTGAAGCTGTATTATCCAGAATCAATGAAGCCCTATAGTAGGTGTTAGATGCAACCGACCCTATTCGAGGGCCTTATTCGTAAATTAAAAATGTTTGGGCAACGATGCAATACAGATCTTACTTAACTTAGGTAAAATGAGATTAAATGATGAGATAACACCGTGGCACCTGTTACCCAAATTAGAGGAAATCTAAATCCTCAAGTGGAGATAAGGTGTTTTTGTGCATCATTTTGGGATACAACAGACAGATATTTATCAAAACTGGACTGAGGTAGTGAAACTTACTTGTTGTACTGGGATTTGATCTCTAAATGGTAACCTACTCAATATTCGGTATAATGAAGCCTTAACTGTCTAAAATTAAGAATCAGTCAGATGTAGTTAGTCTATGACACTGGATGACGCTGGATGACAATATGCTTGGCAGTAACGTCCAATACAGGGCCTATTTTGACAAAATGAGACCTTCAATTTAGCAACTAGTTTAGTCGGAAGTTTGTGAACCCTTTGTCCAGATCTTCACACCATTGACACAGAAAGAAGAATACCGAGTCAAATTTTAGCTTCTATAGCCATTAGTGCTAGGAGTTAGCGACCGGAAATTAAACGCCGAGTAACATGGTCGTTTTTGAACAATGTGTCCAGCAATATTGATAAAGAAATTGGATGTTTGTAGACCCTCTGTCCAGATCTTCTCACCTTTTACAAAGAAAAAAAATAGCCGAGAAGGCGAATCGTTAGTATGTGCTCGGAATTAGTGAGCTAAAATTTAACCCCGAGGTATATGGGAGGTTTGTGAACACTCTGTCCAGATTTTCGCCCGTTGATCTTTCCAGATCTTCTCCCCGATGATAAAAAAAGAAGAAGGTCGAAGTAAATTTAGTTATAAGTGAGTGCTCAGAAATTGGCAACGTAAAATGTAACGTCAAGGTACGTGAGAGGTTTTTTGAACCATAGGTCCAGATCGTCACCCCGTACCCAGAAAACTTCTGCCAATAATAATCTGCCAATCACAATTACCGTCGCGCCACTCATCCGTATGAACCAAAAAGTCATTCTTCCGAATACATTAAGCAAATATTATGATCTTGCCAAAAAGATCTTCGTATCCCAGACTTCATGTTTTGGATGAGAAGAATCAAGCTGACGTGGATATATGTTCAAGTAGTCTATAGACCGCGATTATATGGAGCTTGGTTCTGTATCTTTGCTAGTTAAATTTTAAAAAGGTCGTCAAGTAAACCATTTAAAAAACTTTGACCAACAATTAAAAATTTATGTGACCTCGGGCTTGTAGAACATTGTAATTAAAAATCTCAATGAACCCGCTGTTGTCAAAAAATTTGATCAGAAATTAAAAATTTTATATGACTACGGGGTGGTCAGAAATGTTAATCAAAATGTTAATGACCGCATGGTTGTCAAAAAATTTGATCAGAAATCAACAATTTGAAGCAAAAAATGTATATGCCATCAGGGTGGTCAAAAATGTTAATCAAAATGACACCACGGTTGTCAAAAAATTAATCAGAAATAAACAAATTGTTCAGAAATCAAAATTTTTGTCTGAAATCAAAAATGTATATGAGCTCGGGGTGGTGATTTTATGACTAAACGTTCATAACTCTCCTGTTGTCAAAAATTTGATCAGAAATCAAAAAATTGAAATAAAAAATGTATAAGACCTCAGGGTGGTTAGAAATGTTAGTCAAAATGTTAATGACCCCACAGTTGTCAAAAAATTTGTTCAAAAATAAATATTTTTATCTGAAAACAAAAATGTATATGAGCTCTCAAGGTGGTCAAAAATATTGATCAAATGTTCATAATCCTAAGGTTGTGAGAACATTTTATCAGAAATCAAAAATTTGTTCAAAAATCAAAATTTTTATCTGAAATCAAAAATGTATATGAGCTCGAGGTGGTGATTTTATGAATAAATGTTCATAACTCCACTGTTGTGAAAAAATTTGATCAGAAATAAAAAAATTTGAAATAAAAAATGTATATGATCTCAGGGTGGTCAGAAATGTTAATCAAAATGTTAATAACCCCACGGTTGTCAAAAAACTTAATCAGAAATCAAAAATTTGTTCAGAAATAAACATTTTTATCTGAAAACAAAAATGTATATGAGCTCGGGGTGGTCAAAAATGTTGATCAAATGTTCATAATCCCACGGTTGTCAAAACATTTTATCAGAAATCAAAAATTTGTTCAGAAATCAAAATTTTTTATCTGAAATCAAAAATGTTTATGAGCTCGGGGTGGTGATTTTATGACCAAATGTTCCTAAATCCACTGTTGTCAAAAAATTTAATCAGAAATCAAAAAATTGAAATAAAAAATGTATATGACCTCAGGGTGGTCAAAAATGTTGATAAAATGTTCAGAACCCCACAGTCAAATCGGGGTGGTCAAAAATGTTACTCAGAAATCAAAAAAGTTGTAAAAAAAAAAATTAAAAAACATAAAAAAATTTGATGAGAACTCAAAAATATTTTTCCTATTTTAGTAGTCTTTTGATTATATGGTCATTTTGCAGTGGTTACCATCAACAATTTTTATGATAGTTTTGGATTTCTAACAACCCCAGAGGGTTTCAAGGGTTTTTTGATTATAAGGGCATTTCGTCACTATTGTCATCGTATAAAAGCCGCAGATTTTCGATGGTGGTGCTGCGCTGTCTGCATTATAATAAACTATTCCCCTTGCACTTAATCGTGACTTCTTAAATTATTTTTTTTTTTTTTTAAACTAATTCTGATTTAAAATAAATGAATAATAGTGTGCTAAAATGTTGAACACTAAAAGGTACTAAAATCTCATAAGTTAAAGATTTCAAATTAATTTATAGGCTTAATTCATGAATTGTTACAAAAGGCATTGTATTACCCGATCAGTGTTAGATGAATCCATGATAAGCTACAAAACAATGTCCTGTGATCATCAGGGCTACAAACAAAAATATATATTCTCCGAAAATTTAATTTGTAAATAATTTACTAGTTTTATACCCTTAGCTGCTCAAAATATTTTTTTGAGATACAATAGGTATTCTTCCATGCTGATGAACACACATGATCGACTAAAGTTTCTTAACCAAATTTAGCAAAATTCCTAAATACACGGTATCTTCAACTATACAGCCCAATATTTGGGTATTTATCTAAATTTTAAGCGACGGTTTTTTAAGTAAATTCGACTTTAATATAAAGCTGACTTTAAATAAATTGATCGTTATAGGTAAACAGTGTTTTTAGGTGTGCATCAGTATAAGACAAATGGCTTGCTTCCTCTGTATTTATAACACCAATTTTAAGTCAAGTCGACTTTAATTATTGAAATATATCTCTAAAAGACTCGAACAATACGTTAATCACCTGATGCTACCCTGAACTTAACTCTATCTAACACCGACCTAGAAATCATTATGGGAAATCCCTTATCCAACGACTTAAACTAAAAGTTAACCACCCTAACTGGAAACAATTTATGGATGCCATTAACACCGGTCATAAAGACAAGTGCCACATACTTTTGGAATTCCCCTCCAAGTGTTCGGATCGCATCATAAAATCCACCAAATCCAGACTCTCACCGACGAAAAGGATCATAATTATATGTCACCTCATAAGTGTAGCAATTATCACTCATAGATACCTACTTGTGCATTGTTGTCCTTCTAATTACCACCAATGTAGCAATTCATTAGACACTATCGTCCAGCTGATCTTGGACACTTAAACGTGCATAACTCACTGAACTACACCCATAAAAGTCAGCTCACAACTCCACCCATAAAAAAGGCGTACAAAGTATCTGTCATGTCCTTACCTGGAATCAAAAGAAAACAAAATTAATAAAAAAAAATTAGTTATGACTACGAGATATATATCTAATAAAAATATATTTTTCTTAAGCCGTTCGCGGCGTCTAATTTCAAACATTTTTCTTCTCAGCAAACACGAAAATTCCACCTGTCAAAGTTATAGGAGACCTATAGATACAAAACACACACATGCAAATACAACATGACAGAACACAGGTAGATCGATGGTTAACAGAAAATCTCCTGCTGCTATGAAACTATGGAATTGATTCCATGAAATCGAAATACTTGAGTTTCGAGTTCGAAACAAAAGGCCGCAAGGAGAGAAACTCAAGAGGCGTGCCATTGTCTTTCAATCAGAGGAGGCATTTCCCTCAAGGATCATCTTAAGAGTATCGTACCGCGACGTAATGCTCAGAAGATTTGCCGAAACTCATAAAGATGGATGAACAGCAAAAAACAAAAAAAAAAGGGAAAAAAAGTTGAGATGACGTATGACGAATCGATCGGAACCACCGGCAAAGCAGCCCAGAATCGGTTTCGGTTGCGACTGAGAGTGAGAGAGAGGTTCTGGTTTTCGAGTGTGAGTTCGTTTGTTTTTTTTGTTTCTTTGATTTATTTTATTTTTTTTTGTTGTTCAAGAAACTACTTTCGAATTAGCTTGGGGTACACTTTACTTTAGCCACGGTATGCTATAATGGTGTTCGGGCGCTGATACAAGGTGTCAAGACAGCATGATGCAAAATGGGTCATAGCGCCAGGTATGTACATACATACGCAAGAACATGACGTGTGGAACTGGTAGGAACGTTCACATTTAGATTTGTTTTAAATTATGTGGCGAATTTTTTCGTTGGTCGTGATGTCCTTTTGGGAGTGACAGTTGCTGATGACGGCCGGAGTGAGAGGGATTTGTGACAGATACAATTTTTTTTAGGAATTATTGTAGCACAGGGGTAACACTCCAGATTGGCTTTTTCGTTTTGAAGGTAAATCTACTTTATCTTTCATCGTTGATTCTTCGATCGAGATAGTTGTATCAACAATTCAAAACCCTCTGATTTTACGTTTTTTTTTCATTTATTTTATCTCTCAAGAATGCATTATTGTAATGGTATCACCTCTGCTGGTTTGGCAGCACTTGCAGTGAATTATTTACCAGCATATTCGGTGATGCCATATATCATTGCGCAACAGGCGTAGTAGAAATAGATGCAGTAAGGTGGACAATGATAGATAAATTCATCTAAACCCCCTGACTTTACTGGTAATCCTTTTGAATTGATCTCTCAAGAACACCTTAATGCAATGAAGTATCGCATTTGCTGGTTTTGGCAGCACTTGCAGTGAATTATATTACAAGCACCTTAATCATAAATCGGCCAGATGTCATTCGAGTTTTAGCTATAGAGGAATACACAACTTTTGCATTGACATATGTCATCGCCGGAATCATTGAGAAACAGGAGTAGTATGTATAAATAGATGCAGTAAGGTGATCGGTGATTGATCCACATAGATGCATTAAAACTCTCCGACTTTATTGGTAATCTGTTCGAATTTATCTCTCAAGAATGCCTTTTTGCAATGAAGTATCGCCTAGGCTGGTTTGGCAGCACTTTCAGTTAACTATATTATTAGTACCTTAGATGGCATTCGAGTTCTAATTATTGATTAATACATAACGTTTGTATTGACATATGACATCGGTGGAATCATCTAGAAATCAGGAGTGGTATAAATGACGGATTAAGGTGATCGGTGATTGAATTCAATTTGAAAGTAAAAAAAAAGATCGTTGAATCGATTTTTATTTTGTTAGTCCTTGTTCAAGCCATAAGTATTCTAGACAAAATGTTGCCCTATACCAGATATTCCTAAAAGTAGCTGCAAACGCATTAAATTTTAAAATAACGTACCAACTACAATCAGCTGTGCTAATCCTTGAATACTCTATCTCATTGCTTTAAAAAAAATCTCAAAAAAGTGGGCGTAACCATTAATTCTAGATGGAGGATACATATATTGAAAGTGACATCTGATCATCATTTATCTTCGTCAGCAACTTTTTTCAAAATTTCTGCAGTTACGTCAAAAAAGTAAAAAAACGACTTTTTGTAAAAAGTGGACAGGGTTTTAAAAACATTTTTACTTGTACTTATCAAAAACAAAGAGCAACTATACCAAATTTCATTATCCAAGCTCAACATTTAAGGCCTAAAAATAGATGACATACAAACGGACGCACTGACGGATAGACAGATATGGCTAGATCAACTCAGCTAAAGATTTTGAGTCGATCCATATACTTTGCAATATGCCTATCTAAATTACTTCTCTATGTTACAAACTATGTTCCAAAACTAGGGCTAGAGTAAACATATATTTGACACAAGTGATCATGCAAGGATTATTTGAATGATCGATTAGTATGATCAATCCGGTAACGATACTTGATGAATTTAGCAACTGTCTTCAAAGATATTCTTCCCCAGTGATACATATAATATAAACCCAGCCCTTACCTACCAAATTAATTTGACGATCAGTGATTAGGCATGATCGATTCCAAAAAAGAGGAATATATGCTAATTTCCCAAGACGTGAGGACTGAATGGATGAACTAAGTCTTATTTTATTTTGCACTACATAATTATTCTTTTATAGATCACACTTCACGATCCCTAATAATGGAGATCACTCAAGAAGTGAAGTTTAAAATTATATGAAGCTCTCAATTAAAAATTGTTGGTTGGGGCCCAGGTTCATCCCGGACTGTAGCGCCACTTAAGTTCTCAATCAAAAATATTCCATACGGAATGGTGATAAATCAAAAATCACCAATCCGTATCTATTGATCAATAATCCGATCAGTTAGTATGGTAGATCACTTTTAAGGATCGATGGTTCCAGAATGTTTTTTTTTTTTTTTTTAATCTTATTGGTATACTTCTATACTTTTGATTGGTCGCTCTTTTGGCATAACTGGCATATAGTGCATGCAATTGTATTTCTATGTATATTAAGGAGCGTTCATTAAATACAATCGAAAGGTCTCAATATCATTTGTCGAATTTGATCATTCATTTGGTTACTCATGGTTATGGAGTATGCAAACGTAAGTTCAGGTGATTTATTTATTACCTAAATTTTTATAAAAAAAATTAATCTTGGGGTGACTTATCGAAAAACCATTATTAAGCTATTCCTGAGCAGTTGAATGCGGTGTATGAAAATTTTCGGAAGAAGACCTAAAAAAATCGTTATCGCTTAGAATAAACTTAATCAATATCATCGATATATTTTGACAAATCTTCAATAAAAGGAATCCTTTGCAGTCCAATTTAGCGATCGTGATTATGGTAGGGAACTGATCCACATTTACGATCGCCAAATTGCAATGGTTTCTATGCTACTGATGTTATATAGCTAAGAAAAAAGTTACTTTATGAAAAGATCACTTTATAATGCAGAAGGCAATGATTTTTAGATTAATTTTCCAAGTTCGCAAAGTTTGCGTCTTGATCAACGATCATTTTCCGAAAGCAATTGTTCCATTAAAGATCACATTCGGCCACCGTCCGTAAGGAAGATCAGTTGTAGATACATTTTACCAGACAGATGTCCCACAACTAAAAATCCACGATTATGTTTGGTGAATATTCAAGCAAATGGTTATTTCTTTGCAAATCGAGTTTCACGATCGACCAATAGACTAGATCGGTTTTTATGTTCAGTTGGTAGCGATTTTGTATCTTGAAGGGTTTTATCTATGAAAGTGATCTTGATTGATCTATCAAACCAAAACGTAAGACTAACAATACTCAAAAATTGCACATAGATTTCAATGATCGACCGATCGGTTTTGTGATCTAGGTTATCGTTGACGATAGGGTAGGAGACTTTTCTACGTATATAGCGTGTAATTTTTATATTGGGTGTGTGAAAATGTTTATAAATTACACGGTAGGTAGGTATCCAGAAAGTCTCCTGCTCTATCCTCAACGATTATCGTTTTAAAAGTTACAGATTTAGTATACAGATTGTATTTCTATATTTATTTACAATTTTTTATAAGAACTTATTTTAATGAGCAATCATCTAATAGAAACGTTTTCAAAATCCAAAAATGCACGATCATTTCCAACAAATATATCACGATGTAGTTTTTTACAGATCAAGTTAAACCAATCAGTCAATACGAGAGATCTCCTTTGAAAATCACCTATTAAAGCCTCTATAATGAAGATCACCGATCGTTTACCAAATTTTCAAGGCATCCGTGCGTTAGATATCCAATTTGATAATAATGGTAAAGTTCAGTATTTTAGAAGAAAATCAATATCACTGATCATTAACCGATTGTACGATCGGATAATAATGTTGATCAGTTTTAAAGACCAAGGAATGTTTAAAAGGGAAAATCGCTATGCATCTTGAATTTCTTTTATACCCGTTTCCATTGGAGCATGTTCCTTTTGGTATATAATTTGTAATGTTATATGATTTTACGATCACGATCAACAGATCAGTAAAGATCGTTGGATTTTTGGAAAAGTTCTTACCAGCACATATTTTTTACAACAATCGAATAAATGACTATCTGCAATATTTTCTAAAACTGATGGGTCGTATAAAATTGAGAATCTTCCGACCTTAAAATATAATCTTCTGGCCTCGATTAGCATCATTTACTTATCGACCAATGTTACCTGCACAATAATGATCTTCTCCAAAAAAACGTGTGACTTAAGCCAGATTGTTTTTTTTTACAAAATTATGATGGCACTTCTAATGTCCTTAAAATGTAATATTCCAGCCTGGAATTGTATTATTTACTGATCCACCAATGTTATCTGCAAAATAATGATCTTTTTCAAAAATCGTGTGACCTAAGTCACTTTGTTTTTACAAAATTATGAATGTAGATCACTTTTCTGAAAAAATCAGGTGCTCGTAAAATTATTTTTACTGATCTGGCAACTGAATTCACAATTTAAGATCCATTTTTGAATCAAAATTGTTTATAATTGCAATTTGCTATTAGCAAATTTGTGGTAGATCAGTCTAGAAGGACTAAAAAGACCGAAAACTGGCAATTTATAATTTATATAATTTTTGAATTGCATTCAAGAAAATCAGTAATTTAGAAATCAAATTTGTAGATCAAGCTAGGAGAACAAAAAGTCTTTCAATTAGAAATTTGCAATCATATTTGGTATACATCCAAGAAGATCGGTAATTTACAAATCAATTCTGAAGATTGGACTAGAAGGTCAAGAATACTGAAGTATTTCATTTAGAAACTTACAAATCAATTTATGTGATCAATTAGTTTGTCGGATATTGTAGTCTTGAAGAGCAATCACCTTGTCTGGAGTTTCTTAATTCAATATCTCCGAACCTCACCCAAATTTTCGAGAAAAAAAACGTCGATCAGTATTGATGGTCAATAGGCCAGTGACTTATGGATAAACTTAATTTTCGATTGATAAATCCTTTCATAAATTTATGGAAGACCTTAAAATCCGTCAAATCGCTTGAAAAGAGACGAAATTACTTAACCCAAACCCAACAGATACTTTCAGCATCTCATACATCACTATATACCTACATTGTCCCACATTCTTTTGATGTCACGCTTCAAATCCAAACAGTTGTCTGGCTAACACTTTTTCCAAGAAAATAACAACCGAAATTTACAGTGTTACTAAGTGCCTACCCTGTGGCACTCCATATAAACATCGAACTTTAACCTTTATCTAGGAAAAAAAATCCATAAAAAAAACCCAAAAACCAATCACTGGCCACATTCAAATAACATGACTTGAAGAATCCGCCTAAAACCAAAAAAAAACTTCTATCGTCCATTAAAACGCCTTATCATCATCTCACTCTTCTCTGCTGCGGTCAAGAACCACTTAAACCGCTTCGCCGCAATAGCACAATACAAACGATTATCATCGTGATCATGATCGCGGTAAAAGAATTTTCTTCAACTTTATTGCTCGTATCTACTTGAGTCTGTCAGTCAGAGTAGCAGCAATGCGCGAACGTTTTGTTTTATTGTCGAATCAATCACCTGTACGCTGAAGATACATTCCCCCTTCTTTTGAGATGTAGTCAAAAAGTCGCCACTCATTATGGAGTTGGATCCTGCGTGCGAGAGCACTCTCCTCTTGCCTTGTGCGGTTGTCAAATTATGATAAATACTGATGCGCCACCATCACCTCCAGGCACTCTTCTCTACTTCATCGTGGATTTCTTACCAACTCCTCATCCTCATCATCATCAATAATCCAACTATCCAAATCGTGTACCTCACAACGGAGTTGATTTTTTTTCGGTCGTACCTACACCAAATCGAATTCAAAAAATTCTATCTACCGAGATTCTTTTGAGATATTTTATTCATCTCTCACCCTCACTCTTCTCGTGTATCTACACATCTTGACTTTGATTTCTAAATTGATGGCTTTTCACGATTTTCTTCATCGGTTGCCTTTCCCCCGAACATTCGTTGGGTTCGATTTTTTTTTTTTTGGACAATACCATCGAGATGGCTTTTGTTTCTCAGATTTTAGATCTCCTCATCTGCCTTTCTGTCAATATCACTGCATAGGAGAACAAGTTCACCGATCGGTTTTCTAAAGAAAAAAAATTGGTTCTCTTTTTCAGGTAAAACGCAGGTGAGCGACCTTCTTCGTTTTGTATGGCCTTTTGTAACACTGATCCATGAGATGACACAAAAGGACGTGAATTGGATTGAATCCATTTTTGTGATCTTGTTCAAAATATCATTTTCGAGTACCATGTCGATTCGATCGTGTGTTGTCCTAGACAAAGGAGTGTTTTCGGTTCTTTGCCCATTGTCCCGACACATGATCATCATGAGTGCAACGTGCAAAAGAACAAGCAACATGCGGTGTCTTCAACTACCTAAAGATACCTACCTCCAGGGGGCTTACACTGGCGGTTTTGCTCTGCATTGTAAGTCCCGAAAAGGTATTAGGCACACAAATGAAACAAAAGGATACAATTCAAGTGGCACTCTAAACAGATAGATACGAGTACTCGACTTGTACGACGTGGATAGCTATGGTGCGCTAAATTGTATCGAAAAGTTAAAAATGTTTGTTGTGCGATGTTATGCAACGCGCAAATAGTGTTGCGCCATGTTTTCGTGTAAAAAGATTAATAACTCGGAATTGAAGTTGGTATTTCTCAATAATTGGAATTCGGTATGGGTATGCAGACTGAAGATACCCATAGCTGATGGTTCCCCCTATTTTCACTGCGTGGCCTGTTTTCTTGTGTCATGAAATCGATCGATCATGCGGGTAGATTTGGCGCGATCGGGTGGTCTTTATTTTATAAAAAAAATCATAAACCCTACATGAATGGTGGCAATGGCAAATGTATCTTTAAAAAAAAGGGTTGCATTGGTTTTTCGTGGGAGTTCTTCGAAAGGGAATGTTATCAGAGCTTATGCTGACTTAGTAGTGAAGAGGGCAGGTGTACTTTTTATTGGTTTAGGTTGTACATTAGCTGGAGTTGAAAGGCGGCGTTTTAACACAATGTTGTGGTTCAGGTGGATAAGTCATTAAATTTAAATTTTGTTTTCATGTATCTACCGAACTTTTGATTTTTTTTTTTAATTTAATATTTTTTTGTCAGAAAGCGATCTACACACATAATTTTGTAAAAACAAACTGTCTGACTGTCATACGATTTTAGAAAAGGAAATTATTTTGCAAATAACATGGTTTGATCAATAAATGATGCAATTCCGCGCTAGAAGATGACATTTCCATGTATCTACCTTAGTTTAACACGATTTTTGGCAAAGTATATGATACAAATTTTCATTTACCCACAGAACGAATTCGATTTCTAAATAGCTGATTTTCTTGAATGCAATCCAAAAATTATTGTTAATTTTTAATTGACAGTTTTTCGTCTTTCTTTGTCTTTCTAGACTGATCTACCACACATTCGCTGATAGCAAATTGCATATATAAACAATTTTGATTTAAAAATTGATCTTAAATTATGAATTCACTTGCCAGATCAGTAAAGATAAATTTACGAACTCCTGACTTTTTTTTAGAGAAATGATTTACCCACCTAATTTTATAAAAAAAAACAAACTGGCTCAAGTCACACGATTATTGAAGAAGATCATTATTTTGCAGATAAAATTTGTCGATTAGTTTTATATGAATTGAGGATTCAATTTTTAGGTATCTACCGAACTTTTGATTTTTTCAGAAAAGTGATCTACAGAAACAATTTTCTAAAAACGAACTTACTTAGGTCACACGATTTTTGAAAAAGATTATTATTTAGCAGAAAGCATTGGTCGATCAGTAAATGATACAAATTTTCATGTATCCACAGAACAGATTTGATTTCTTAATTACTGATTTTCTTGAATGCAATCCGAAAATTATTGTTAATTTCAAATTGACAGTTTTCGGCCTTTTGGTGCTTCTAGACTGATCTACCACACTTTCGCTGATAACGAATTGCATGTTTATATGTTTTTGAATCAAAAATGGATCTTGAATAATGAATTCACTTGCCAGATCACAAAACAATATTAATAATAGACTGATCTACCACACATTTGCTATTAGAGAATTGCATGTTTACATGTTTTTGATTCAAAAATTGATCTTAAATTATGAATTCACGTGACAGATCACTTAAAATAATTTTACTTTTGAAATTCAAACGTTTTATATGCATTCCGGATTTTATTTTGAGGTATCTACCTACCTGAAACTTTTTCCAGAAAAGTGATCTACACATATAATTTTGTGAAAACACACTGACTTGAGTCGCACGATTTTTGGAGATGACCCTTATTTTGCAGATAAAATTAGTCGATCAGGAAATGATGCAAATCCAGGCTGGAGGATCACATTTTAAGGACGGAAGATTCTCAATTTTTTACATATGATCATTTTTATTATTAGATTGCCTTCTAATCCCGAAGAATCAGAGATCGCCAGGAGTAATTATTCGTGTGTTTGCTGTCGAAATGTCGTTGTCAGAGTTAATTAACCTAAAATCTTGTCATTGTGAAAAATTAGACGAAATCCCATAAGCGTATTCCATTTACGGATCTCTCTAACATCTCCACCACAACTTGGCAAAGCAAGGATTTTTTGCAATATGCTGAGACCAACATTTTCAACAAAGCTTGGTTTATATCGATTCAGAAGACTTTGGAATTCATCTCCACATCCTTTCTGCTAAACCGCAGTATAGCAGCTAGTTTTGTACGTATCATGTAGGGAATGCAACAGTATTATATGCTGTGGAGTAAGAAAACCGTTTTGTCTCTGACATCAGAAGTTCCCCTCTGCTGAGAATGTTTTTTCACTGAATACAAAATCGTTGGTGATGCGGTGGATGAAAATCTCTGAGGGATCCGTAAGTGGAATAAGCCTGAAAATGACTGAAAAATGCTACCTGTATCCGCCTTTGACTCCCTCAAAACCAAATCCATAAGGAAAAATATATTTAGGATTTTTTTATGCCTGTCATTGGGATATGCCGATGCTTGGTAAATTCACAAACCTCCTAGTAAAACTCAGTATGGGGATGAATCTGAGAGAATTTTAAAATAAGTCAAGACCAATGTGCTATTCTAGCGTGATTATGAATGATTTTATTAATACAACACAAAATATCGAATTTTAATTACAAATACCTTTAAGAAAATTGATTAAAAACTTTTTAATTATATTTTGTAACCACAATTGTCCATCAACAGTTCTACTGTTTCAGTACTTTTTAAATCGTATCTTCTGGGGAGAAGTCTTCCAAAGTGAAAATGAATTTGTAAATACATAATGAGCCGGCGTATTTTAATTAAAATAATTTTATGATAACAACTATTTTTTCTTGTTTCCATTTTTGACCAACAATTGTCCATCAACAGTTCCACTTTTTCAGTATCTTTCAAATTGTAACATTAGCGGGGAAGTCTTCTGAATCGATACAAACTTATCTTTGAACGATATATTTTATCAATCGTACATAAGATACGACATTAAAAAAAATTGTTTTTGCCATTTTAATAATTTTCGTCACAATCGTTCTACTGTTTCAAAAATAGTTGCTAATCCCTAACAATTGAATCATTTTTCTTTTAAAAAAAGGTGTAAGGGGAATTTCGCTATCACCGTCTGTTTGATTACCAGCCCCTAAAATCGATCTGTCGCCGAAATTTAATCCAATCCAACATCCTGTGTATACTACATCAAACACGTTTGCTTTGCAAGCAAAAATACCTCTTCTAGCCTTCATGGTTCTATACCATCCTCAAGAAGCACGATAAGATAAGCAACTAGCCGTATCTATTATGGAAAAACATTTCGCAAACATAAATTCCCTTCATTTTCCTGCGATTTAGTCTCTGCAGATACATTTATTGAATAAAAAAAAAACAACCACCGGAAGACCACGATGATAAGACGAAGACAATTAATTCGTTGTGCGTGTGCCCATATGTGGCTTATTGATCGACTGAAGGCAGACTAGAAATTAGGGATTTCATACCTCCACTTGGGAGAAGTGTGCCCTCTTTCATCTTCATTCCCTGAAAATCCCTTCGATGAATGGTCGCCATTAATTGGCTTAGCCATTGTTGACACTTGTGTCTCCGCAATCCGAAACGAAGCTACCACGGCCCAAAAGGTAAATTGTCAACGCACACGCCAAGCCAATGCCCTTTGAGATGGTGAACCCTTTTCAATTAGGCTGACAATGATTTGACTCGTTTTGTCTGTTCCATTGTCCGTTGGTACTCCACACTATAACCACTATCGAGGCAACTATCTTATTCCACGAAATCCGATTACGAAAGCTGAGCGCACAATTCAGATACATTCTGTTTTGTTGTTTGACTAAGCGTTAGCGTTTGGGTATTTTCGTTTCAGCAGTAATTAAAGAACCCCCCGGCCCTGACTGTCCGAGGGATGAGAAGCAGGGAGAGAGACGACGCGAAATTGGAATTAGCTTAGCTATAGGGTTGTGCGTTGACTCAAACAAAATCAAAAGTACACAAGCATTCCAACCGCGAAATTATTAATTTTTTTTCGCTTTTTTTTGTATCTGTATCTATGTACATATGTTTGCCGTGTCGAATAATTTCTGTCGTATGCTTGTTTGGCTGGACCGAGAATCGCAAACCATACCGAACCTCGTCTTTTAATTACCATGTAAACAATCTAAAATGGGTTTTGTTTGCTACGATCCGGTGTGCGCTGTGAGCAGAGTATATTTTAGTTGACAAAACAAAACCCATATGAGGGCAATAGCACGGCTTGAAGTTGAGAAAAAAAACGAGGTTTAGTCGAACAAAATCACACTTGAGTGTGGCTTTATAATTTTTTTCATATACGTGTGCTCTTTTGTTTACAGAATTATTAATTTTTTTTTCGTGTTGGGGAAACCATTATTCGTGATACTGTATCAACAGTGTTGCCAGATTGGTTAGTAATGTGGCGGCACTGGCACTTTGATGTTGAGAGTTCAGGGCATCACGTCCAACGTAAAGTTTTCTCAGAAGCGTTGCGACTGCGGTTGGAATTTTTATGAATTAAGGAGTGCGAGTGTTCACACTTGAAGTGTGATACATAATTGGATTTTATTATTCAAATTAGGTGATGTGGATATTCTAAAATAAAGAAAACGATTGTTTTTTAAAAATTGAGGAGTTGTATGTTTTCTTTAAAACAAAATCTAAGCAAACATTTGAGAAGTTTACAATCCACCGTGCGAATCGTTGTAATTATACAAAAAAATCGAACTTATTTTTAAATATTCATACCAATATTAGCGATGTATTCTCATCAAAAGTATTATTTTCGAATTTCCTCATAGTTTTACCGGATACAGTTTTTTTTTACTGAAAACGCCCCCAAACAAAATTATATAGAAGAAATGGGCCGACTGTCCCAGGTGAACCTAGATGAGCTGCTTCGACATATTCGGACAACATCTAGGAATCTCAAGGTAGAAGTCAGGCCCCTTGAACATAGATAATGGCGGATGAACCGAAAGGCCAACGGCAGCACTCAATCAATACTGATGGTCCAGTATCCTAAAGGTGTCTAATATATTGGTGTCTTTGGGTTAACTACACATCCATAGAAAAAACTTTTGTTACGAAGCAACCAATAGCCTCGGAAAGGACTGATTCTATGGTTGCCGACCCTGCTAAATGAAAAAAGGACAAAAACGGTCGTATCTGCACCTGGAATAAGAGAACAGTAACCAGAAGAGGTCCAGGCGAACTACTAGCGGAAGCCCTACACTGCTACAAAGCAGACATTACTGCTATCCAGGAAATACGATGGGATGGGCCGGGCAAACAGAGGAGGAAAAACTGTGACATCTACTATGAACCGTGTCAAAGTGAGCAGGAACAGCGACTATTCGTATGCGGATTTGTTATAAGTGCCAGACTTAGGCAAGAAGTCTTATGTTTCCAAGACATTAGCGAACGCATTGTAACAATTCTCAGCAAAGCCAAATTCGCCAATTCGCCCCGATGGAGGAAAAATCGAACGATTACTTCAACGAGCTTCTTGACAAAACCAATAAGCACCTACCGAAGTACGATGTTAAAATCATGCTGCGAGATTTATACGCAAAGGTAGGAACAGAAGACATCCTTAGCAGTAATGTCGGAAAATATAGCCTTCACGACAACACGTCTGGTAACAGACTTCTAATTGACTTCGCTACGGAATGAAATGCCACTATGGTCAGCACACGGTTTCCACACCGCGATATCCATAAGGGGACATGGCGGTCTCCAGATCAATGAATGGTCAACCAAATTTATAACATTGCGATAGACAAGAGGCACGCATCCAGTATTTTGGATGTCCGTACATTACTAGGGACTAACAGTGACTCGGACTACTACCTTGCTGCAGCCAAGATAAGGATGCAGATATCCACCACGCCACAATAAATCAGAAATACTGTGAAAAAAATTATGTCGAAAGGCTGCAACCGCTAGAGACCGCCAAATCATTCGCGCAACGCGTGTCCCTAAACCTCTCGATTCCCACCATACCACCAGCATCGAATGTCGAAGAACAATGGCACGATGCCGACAAGCTATTAGATCAGCCCTAACTGATGTTCTAGGTTTCTCGCGGCCACCAGCAAGAAACCCCTGGTTTGATGAGGAATGCCGACAGATGCTCGCAGCCAAGAACCAGGCCTACAAGGCTAAGCTGCAGGTGAAGACGAGAGCTGCCATTGAGGTCTATAGGCAGAAAAGAAGGGAAGAACACCGGTTTTGCAGAAAGAAGAAAAAAAACTAAGAAAAGCGGCTGATAGAGGATATAGAGAGGTGCCACTGCAGTTCGCAAGTTTTAGCAAAGTGTAAAACGTCAAAGACAAAGATACAAGTCTCGAACAGAATCCTGTCGAGATGAACAAGGAAATATCGTAGTTGAGACACAGTCGATGCTGAGGATATGGAAGAACCACTTCTGCAGAATATTCAATATTGGCGACGACAGAAAAAATTACCAACTACCCGACCTAAGTGAAGTGAGGATAGAAATATCTAAACTCAAGCTCAACAAGGCCGCCGGAAATGACGGCCTTCCGAGCTTTATAAAGCCGGAGGAGATGAAATTGTAAGTAACATCCACCAACTCATAAGCCAAATCTGGTCGGATGAAATGTATGCCTGAACCGTGGAATCACGGATATTTGAAAGCTTAGCCTTGATGGGAATGTCTTGATTCGATCATGTATAATTCATCATCAGATCCCTTTGGTTCTTTTAGCCACATAACAAGCCATGTTTACTTGAAACGTAATGTCTCTGCAATAAAAACTTTATACAGCCCTTCTTACCTCAGCTTCATGTGCCCGATCTACAAAAAAGGAAACCAACTGAACTGCGACAACTACAGAGCCATAAGTCTCCTCAACATCGCCTACAAGATCGTATCTGCCGTAATACGAGAACGCCTGAAACCCTTTCCCAACAACCTGATCAGCCCTTGTCAGTGTTGTTTTAGGCCAGGAAAGTCCACAACCAATCAAATGTTCACACTTTGGCAGATCCTGGAAAAAACCCAAGAAGTCCAAATCGATACCCACCATCGATTTCAAAGCCGCATACGACAGCATTTATAGAGACGAACTGTCAGAGCCATGTATTGTCTTGGTATACCGTCCAAACTCGTCCGTTTGTGTAGGATGACGATTGAGAATTCTCGCTGCACCATCAGTGTCGGAAACGACCTCACCGACACATTCGATACCAAAAAAGGATTTAGGCAAGGCGATGCGCTGTCATGTGATTTCTTTAATTTGATTCTTGAGAGGATTGTGCTAAATTCCCGAGCCAACACTAGAGGCACAATTTTCCAAAAATCGGTGCAACTACTAGCATACGCTGACGATATTGACATCATTGGTAGGACTCAACGTGATGTCATAGCCACGCTTGCTAGTATAGAGAAGGAAGCGGCAAAAATGGGTTTAGCAGTAAATGAGGGTAAGACTAAGTATATGCTGTCAATACAAAAGGAGACACAAAATCGACGACAGAACGTCACCATTGACAGATATAACTTTGAGGTATTACGGGACTTTGTCTACCTCGGCTGCGCTATTAATTTTGACAACAGCATCTCGTCAGAAATCAAACGAAGAATTACTCTTGCCAATCGCTGTTTCTTCGGGCTAAGTAGGCAATTTAGTAGTAAAGCCCTTACTCGAACTACTTAGGAGGTCCTATGTTAGTCCCTGATCACCCCAGTCCTGCTCTACAAGGCTGAAGCATGGTCCGTGTCAAAAGTGGATGAAGAAATCCTTGGTCGATTCGAGAGGAAAATTCTTCGAAAAATCTTCGGTCCTCTTTGCGTTGACAGGCTATGGAGACGAAGATTGAACCAAGAACTAGACGAGGTGTACAGCGACATATCACTGGTCAAAAAAAAACTCCGCATTGGACGTTTAAGTTGGCTCCGACATCTGGCTGGGAATCGAAGACTCTGCGCTTCGATTCCCAGCCAGACGTCGGACGCAGTAGAGGAAGACCTCGCCTTAAGTGGCGCGCACAAGTAGAAACCGACGTCAACCAACTAAGAGTTCGCAACTGGAGGCAGGTTGCTAAGGACCGGGCAAATCGGAGAGGCATGTTGGTTGAGGACCAGGTTCATTCCGGACTGTAGCGCCACTTAAGTAGGTAAGTTAGTTAGAAAAAAACATTGTTTCGGCAAACACAGTGAAGCTAGTTCGACATTTTTTAAAGGATGACATGTGCTTATAGATTTTCAGTTCATCTGTCAAGAAGGGCTCTACACATGATACAAATACCAAAATGGACAAACAAATGTTCCATAGTCTACTGATACGTTTACAAAATTAGAAAGCTTTTAAATTTTAGGTTCACCTGTCCAAAAAGGTTCTACAAATGGCACAACCACAGCCTATTAAAACCTCTACCTGTCGAATGTTAATCATTTTCGGTTTAATTTCCCCAAAATTCCCAATTCCCTACACCGGCTACATTTCAACTTTTTAAAAAAGGCATCCCAAAACAAGCCACCGCTACCATCTTCATTTTCCCAGCAATAGCCCCTGTCCTACTGCCACAGAATAGTAAACCACTTCCAATGATGATGCCCGACACAAAAAAAACCCGCACTTCGTCAATCACTCACTCTATTTGCATATGAATCGGCTAAAAGGAAAGGATTATGGAAATGCCTCAGACAATAGTCAAGACCACTACCACTCGTTATGACGTGCTAAGATGGCCATTATTCCCCGGCGCAACAAAGTGTTGACTTAAAACGTTGACAAAGTGTTGAGTTTGCTTCTCAAGATTCAATAGACCACAAGTCGCTGGTGGCTGGGGGTACACCAAAGCGGAGAACACACATTCCAATGGGGGGATTTGTGCCGATGACCTCGTCAATGGAACAAAGAATGGAACACAAATGGTGGAACAACGAGGAATCCAAGAGTTAATAGAATTTCCTTGGAGTACACGAGAGCAAGTAAATTGCAAATGGACTGGACCCACTTATAATCGCTGGGGATACGATACACCACAGTGATGGCGAATTATCCCCACGTCACCAGAGCCCAAGCGTCCACCATTGCCTGGTTCTTGGGATACCGGCCGGTTGCCGTAACAAATTCGTGGAAAATTAATCTTCAGATATGCACGAGGCACGACAGTCAAGCAGCACGCCAGAGGAGAGGGAGCTGTAAAAATCGAATTGAAGTCTGTACCACCGGCTAAGTGCCGTCAGTGAGAGATTATAATCCGTGGTCCAGGTTTGGAGTTTTCGTTTTTTTTTTGTTGTTGTTGTTCCTTGGTTTCTCCCATTCTCCATCGATCGATGCAGAAATGCACACACCAAAGCACAACGAATGCGAAACCAGTAAAACACGATATTTTGGGGGCTACATTGGCATCCGAAGCATAAGTCCCCCGGAATCACCGTCACAGTGGAACGGCACCCATGGAGTAGCAGTTGGAATCCTCTGAGTGGCATTCGCAGCGATGCGATATGAAATCTCAAGGATGTTGGGATGGGGATTGTTCATTATTGCAAACGAAAAATAAAAATGGACAGTGTGACGCCAAGACATTCTAGTGAAAGCTTTAATCCTTACCGACGATTGGAGACGCTTCGCTCGGATGTGATGTATCTTCGGTAGGTTGCCTCCCGGAGGGTTATTTTGCATATACGTGCGCGTGAACTTTGTAACGACCACATGTTAGAGCAAGCAGATATGTTTCGACATTATAAGAGATAAACACATGGCATCACAAGGCAAATGGCGACGAATGGAATTAGGAATCGATAATGGCCCGCATCAGAATGGGGTGGTTGCATTGAGAGGAATCAAATTGCGAAAGTTAGGCAATCTGAATAAATGCCTGACAATTCTGAGGGGTAATTGGTAGACCTAAGAAGTTTTTTTTTTAACAAATCTTGGCCTTGTTACTAGACCTACTCTCTGTTGTCGTGGGACTTTGACAGTTGATAGCGGCCATATTGTTGAAGCTACATCTGTCAAATTGGCTGTCACTTATTCTGTTTTTTTTTTACCAAATCACCATTACCGGACATAGCGTTCAAAAACATGTGCAAATGATAATTTTTTTTTCAAAATGGCTGATCTGTTCGGGCATCGTTCCGAGCGCTTCGCCCATTTTATAGTCGCTATAATCGTCCTATGCCGAGAGGACTATTCGCAGTGTGGTGGAAAAACTTGAGTCCACAGTTTTACGATAAACCAACACCTGTACGTCGACGAGTCGCAAGTAGTGAAAATGTCCAGGTCCCTCATTTCGTAAATTGATTATCGTTTGACGATACCATTTCGACAGAACATCTTGCATCTCGTGACATCAAAAGTCGTTTTTGCGGTAAACGATAATCGTCAAATCACAGACGATTATTGAGCGATTGCTCATGAGGTCTCGACTACCGTCTGAGTGATCGTTTTCAATGTTACGGAATGACTCCCCAGGAGAATCCGAGGCAGTCAATTTCACGTCGGTCACAAAAGCTCGGCATTTCGCGGACCACAACATGGCAAAATTTTGTCTCGTTACTTGAGCCTGACCCGTAAAAAATTCAACTGACCAAGGAACTGGTGGTGAACGACGATAGACAGCGAAGTTTGAATGGGTTCTTGAGTAGTTGGAAACTGAGCCTAATTTTCATTGAAAAATCATCTTCAGCGATGAGGCACATTTCTGGGTGAAAGGGTACGCCAACGAAAAAAATTTACGAATTTGGGACAATACAAATCCACATGAGATCCAAGAGCGTCCACTGCATCCCGAAAAACGTCACTGATTGGTGTGGATTGTGGGCTAGCGGTGCCATCGGTACATATTTCTTTGAGAACGTTGGCCAGGCCATCACCATCAACGACGAGCGCTAAAGGTCGATGTTTTCCAAATTCTTTTGGCGTAAATTGGATAATATGGACATTAACGACATTTGGTTTCCACAGGACGACGCTACATGCCATACAGCTTACACCATATTGAAAATTCTGCACGAGCGAATGTTGCCATTGTGCAAGAAGTAAGTACGTAAACATGGGTGGTTATTATAATGAACCTGGGCCTAGGGCCTTAAAGAACCATTCGCGGCAAGAATTTTTATTTTTCGTATGTACAACCCTTAATAGCACTATTTCATTGTTTTTGTAGAACTTTTAGGCACAGCGAAGGTTGTGAGAACAAGCCTAGACCTTTGGTCTTAACGAGCCTTTTGCGTAAAGAATTTTATTTTTTTTTTAGTTGTAAATGCCTTAAATTTAGCGTTTCCGTTCAATTGTGTTAAATATATTTTTTGGGATAGCGATGGGACCTACAATTCTACGCCGATTCGGAATTTTAGAAGATTCTCATGACAGTTTTATACACCTAGGGGGTTTCTCTGACATTCTTAAGAGGTGGTACCAGTGAAATCAGAAACCCATTGAAAATGTTCAAAATGGTAGATCCCAAGTAGTCATGATGACAGAGGCTATTTGCGTATCAGAACTTGTAGCTACTTTGCTTGCCAAATCAGACTTTATTCTCAACTTTTATTTGGAACATATTCATCGCAAGGTTGTATATTGTCACCGTCTAGTTAGGTTTGAGTAAAAGTATGAATATTCAAGTGAGTTTTAAGGCCCCTTTCTTAGATATTTTTTAGAGTCTTTGCGCACGTATGCCATCATATATTTAAATGGTGTTCCACAAGGTTTAATGCTGCCATCATCACTAATTGGGATTCAAAAAGTGACAATCATGTGTTTGTATCTTTTGCGGAAATAATCTTCTAACCAAAAGTTAAATTTGAAACATAGATTGATGTCCTAAAATTTAAAATATTGTCACCATTACTAGTTCCGTAAAAGTTTGGAAAATAATGGGAGACTTATATCATTATCCTCAGTGACTATTTCTATCCTTATCTGGTGTCCCACAAGGCTGGATATTGACACCATGACTATTTGAGAATGAGTTAATATAAAGAAATTCAAGGGAGACTAATATCTAAACGTTCAGATACTTTGTTTTCATCGATAATTTGTTTCTTTTATAATTTGCAAGCACTCAAGGGGTAATGCTTACCCTTTTTATGTTTTGGCACAGGGGGGGCGTTATCTAAATTGGTGATAAGAAAAAAAGGAGGAACCGATGAACATTAGTTTTTTCAATGACTATAAGCTATAATGGAAAGGAAAATCAAAACGAATATACCTCTATGGGATAGGGGGTAAACAGAGTTTGGTAGAGAATTCCATACTCATGTTGTCAGGCTTAGGTACGAATCTCAATGTTTAAATGTACACCCGAAGATAAACTTAAGGGTAAAGTGCATTCATAGCGAAGCGGATATTGCAGCTGAATTTGGCTAAATGGGTGGAATCCAACTGGATATTTCATTTGGGCATTAGTTATAAGCGAAACAAGGTAAGTCACGAGATATTACGACTAAGTTTGAGCGAAACTATGGAGTTCGCTATTCCTATGTCTCCTATCAGTTGTTTTTTCGCGCTCGTTGGACTCCTGTCTAGGAGGTACAAAGTTGACTAAACTTTAAACTAAAACGCTTTATATATTGTGGGCAGATAAGAAGGGGTGAAATATTTATACATCGATTAAGAAAACCCAGACATTTAACTGCGGATTTAGCGATTTCGAATATCTAGTCATTCCCATGAAGGTCCATGCCGAGTATTGAAAAGTTTTGGGTTTTTCAACGTAAGTGGCATTCGTGGATAATACCTGTGGATTTTGGTTTCGTTTTACTGGCAGAAGGCAGCATTTAGTATTGGAAGCATTGAATTCCACTCAGTTGGACTTATCCCATTTGATAGTGCCGTCAAGGTCAGACTTAATATCATTTAACGTCCCCGTCTGAGGTTGAAGGACTTGGATCTGAAAACTAATATAAGAAGATGAGCGTACTTTTATCAGCGAAGGAATAAACTGGATCAGACGTTACAAAAAGGAGATTATTTAAAAAACAGAAAAGAGTGGGAGTCAAGACAGAGCCTTGCGGAACACCAGCATTTATTTAGTGAGTTCGAAACAATTTGAATGAACGTTTCGAGGGTTAAAAAGTGTTTCAACGATTCCAAGTGAACGCATTTTCGACAAAAGGATTTAATGACAGACCCTGTCAACAATTTGGATTCTCCACCATGGTGGATTGACTAGTTCAACTTTTCGGTACGATATAGTCATCAAATTACCAGTGGACCTGTTGTTGGGAAAACCATAGGTACTGCCGGTCAATTTTTGTGCCTCGAGATTTTTCATAAGCTGAAGATTTATCTGCGATATCATGACCTTGAAAAAAGTGGCATTGGACGACGAAAGACGAAAGTACAACTTGTAGGTAGTTGGAGGGAGAAGATGATTCGCTATACCATGGGTGAACAACTGGAATTTACCATTTACTCGGAAAGAGTACTGATGAGTAGGACAGATTGAACAGCTTACGCTGTGGTAGAAGAACACCTCTTCAGAGGTTCTATGAATCCCGAGATCAGATAAAACTCTTGCAACTGTACGAGTAGGAAAGTGAATTGGTCCCATATTATGATCTACGTTCTACAGCGCAGAAGAAGACTGGCAACATGGAACTTCCTGCAACTGTCAAAGTATTCAATTACGTCCTGTGTTTGTAATGGTGCCCCAAAAATTTAGTTTTTGTTGCTGAAGTTCATGATAATGTTGTATCTTGTACCTTGTATCAGTGTCAACAATGTCAATATCGCATCCTTCGCGTTAGAATAGGCGTGTTACACTTACGGAACCCACACAAATTTAACTCCGTTATCTCAGCTGAGATTTTGTATTCAGTGGAACAACATTCTACGGGGAGGGCAACATATTCTGTAAAAAAAAAACTGTTTTCTTACTTCGCAGCTTATAATAATGACGAGTTTCCCAAATAACCAGCAAAACGTGTAACGAAACAAAATTTAGTCTCAGGTATTGCAGAAAATCTCCGCTTTGCCGAGTGAGGATTCGTGTTCGACTTACGGAGATCTCGGAAATATTGGAGGAATCCGTAAGTGCAACACGCATATTAAAACCTTGCAACGTTTTAACTATGAAGGTTGATTGACGATGAGAAGAGTGGCAGAGGGAAAGATTTGACGGAACACTTAAGGAAAAAAAAAATGACAAGTTAAGGGATCCTGCAGCGGGATGTTGGTCAAGGGGAACAAAAAGTCTGGCATGGCATTTTTGTGTAGGTAAGTTTGGGGGCAAGATTCTGTGTCCTCTGCGAGAAAACAAGGCGGATAACTGCTTGCCATCATAGCAGTTTTTTAGCGACATGTAACAACAAGTTAATTGAAACTTTCAACCTACAAAGGGTATCCTACAAGTTGCAATATAGTCACCACTGTTATATTTTCAAAAAATCAAGCTCAGTCACATGTTCTTATCCTTAATATATTCTAGATACCAAATTATCAATTCAGTTTGTGTTCTAAACAGGAAACGTAGGTCGCTTTGAGAAGAAGGATATACCACGGACCTTGACTAATCTTCAAGGATTACTCTGGAATGCATATATTATGACATCTCAACCTATATATTCATTGACAACCACACACTTTTTTATTAAAATTCCGATTGACATCTTTCCTTATATTCATGCAAAACCCCATCAATGCAAGTGGCCCATTCGAATGCAATCCCTTGTATAATTTTCTTTCACTTCTTTCGACCCATGAACAGGACTACTTGTGTATAGACGTCTAGGATGATGTTTTACATGCCACCATACAAGTGGCCCTAACCATACCATCCCCGCATCTCAAGCTCTAGGTATCTGACAAATGCTGCTCTACACCTTTATTGTTGCGGACAAAACTCCTCTCTGTCTGCCGCTCCTCCTCTCCCCCATCTTCACCATTTCTACACAAAATAATGAGGAGGACGGTTTTATTTTTTTCGTTTTTCCTTTTTATCTAAGCAAAGGCAAATCTGAACAAACGTGCAGAGTATCCTGGAGCGAACCAGCAGCAGCATCGCAGACAACGCCGACGACGACAGCGACGTGGACGTTAATCTGATAAGAAACTCCCAAAGTCAGTGCGGAGAGGGAGATGCCCTTCGTTTCGGCCATCGAGAGCGCTCGGGCATATAAAACAAATGACTTGAGCAACAACCTTCAGGCCAGGCAACCTCAAATTGGCAAACAAAAGATCTCCAAGAATTCTCCATATATTCCTCGGTGATGCTTTTCTGAGAGACTGAGATACCCCAACCCCCTCCCCACCATTTGGGCGCTGACCAAGGATTAACGAACATGCTTTCGAGGGTCGTCCCATGAGCAGATAATGTTTTGGAATTTGCACGATCCATGGAGTCCATTAGGTATGGGGAGATCTGAAGCACTTTAGATTGGCCCGAAGGAGCATCGCTCTCCGCTCGGTATTTATGGGAATCTGAATTGCTAGACTGTAATCTCTGGAGCGACAATGAGCGGCTCTTAGAAAATCTTAAAAGCGAAACAAAAAAAAAACTCCAAAACGAAGATGAAGTCGACGACTAATCTTGACGACCTCTTCACTAAATCATAATTCGTGACCACAAATTCAAACGAGGAGCACGATCACCGTCGATCACACAAACCTCTCAACATAGAAGTATCTGTGTGTGTGTATGTGTTGGTTTTTCTTTTTGTTTGAGATTTTTATGGTTTATCCACTCAGGGATTGTGAAGGAGGTTCGAATGGATATACAAATCTTACCCGCTTTCATGTAGCTATCGAGGCTGTATGCAGCACATAGTGACATAAGTTACCTCCGAGCTCTCAAGTGTGTTGACATTTTATCGAGAAGCAAGTTTGTGGCGCACTCCAACACGACGCGACAAAATGAAAGCCAAATACGACTTTGAGAGTCGCATTCGAGATACACGGGTAAATAGTACAAAGTACAACAAAGTGCTGTAGGGTTCTGATTCTGATGGCGAGAGCAATGCTAATCCTTGTTTTTGTGAGCACGAGCACATGCGACTATGGAATGCACTTTTGAACCACTTTAGATGCTGGCGGAGAGGAGGTGAGATGAAGGCGCGATTGTAAATGGTGTGTAATGTGTACCTACTTGAGGAAATATTGTAGGTACGAGTATCTACGTGAATGTCATTAGAGGTCTGTGACCTGGTTTTTAGGTAATTGTGTGTTTTTTGATGAAAAGATAGATTTTTATGGCTAGAGATACATATATATGATCATGTAGATCGGTTGCTCAAGTATGAAAAAAGTTTCGCTGTGACATTTGGAGCTTTTATCTCTTGGCTTTTTTTATTTCTGAAGATAAATGATCACTTTGATCAGTTTGTGAAATATTGAATGAAAGTAGCTTCACGTGGTCTATGGAAGGGCTGGGTATTGACAGCATTTTTCTTTGTTTTTAGTTGGCGACAAAATAAGTCTTACGGGATGGCTATAAACTGTTACCGCTACTAGTTGTGGGTGCTAAAAGATGTTATGCTTCGATGTATTCTGGTATTTTCAACCGCTGGTAGTTTATCTGCACATATAAGGGCTTATTTGGGCTGAAGATACATGTATCTTCATATAAAGCATTTGCTCAAATATTAAGGTTGTCTATGGCAAGGGTGAGTAACGGCAGAATTTCATTTTTTTGAGTTAATATAAGGCATCCCACAGGGCTGTATATTGCCACCGCTACTTGTTATATGCTCTTGGGGCTAAAGGGGCTTAAATGGTGCAAAATGCAAGACTTGATATTGGCAGCATTTTTTTTTTGAAGTAAATATAAGGCATCCCACAAGGCTATTTATTGCTATCCCTACTAGTTGTGGTTGCACAAAAGTGTCTCAGTTCAATGTTTTCTCGTATCTTCGACATCGGCTATATAATCTACATATGCAATGAATTATTTTCTCTAAAGATGCTCAAATATTGTTTGCTAGCAATTTGGTACAGAAGAGATAATTTAAAAAAAAAACCGAGTCGGAGACAAAACAGTGCCTTGCGAAACACCAGCAAGAGACATTTTGAGCTTCAAATGGTCTAGGGTACGGCTGTAAGAATAATGCATCCCACAAGGCTGTTTATTTTCTACCGCTACTAGTTGTGTCTGTGAAAAGGTGTTATGGTTCTATGGATTCAACCGCGGCAATATTTTTTGCATTTTTTTCTAAAGATGCAGATAATGGTAAGCCTGGATATTAAACTTAAAAATAAGTCATACCGCAAGGCTGTATAATGCCACCTCTACTAGTTGTGGTTCCCATACATTTTTAAATTTTTACTATCGGCTATTTTGTGTGCACGTTTTTCGAATTAGGGGAGGGCCAATGTTGACAGTATGTGGTGGTCATGTAGTTTTGGGTGCGTCTGTCAAATTATATAGCCACTGATGCCATGGAAAGTTGCAAGATTGAGCACAATGTCCAAATGGACTTAATTATTAAAATATGTGTTCGTTGGTGCAAAAGTTGCTCTGACCGAGCCCATTTTTAGAAGACGCCGCGCAGTGAACCTTCAAAGTCAACTCTCCATCGTTTGGTGGCAAACTTTAAGACTACGTGACCGACTCGGTAAGCAATCAGCCAGCATTCGTACGCCCAAAGAAATAATATTGCCGATCTCCGTGAAAGTGAGCAGGAGAAACCGAGGCAATCCATTCCTTAGAATGGACAAGAAGTCGGCCGTTCGCAGACTTGAACTAGGCGAAATTTGCGTATAGAGTCGGTATTCACCTATATAAGATGCAACTTACTCAGGACCTCAAAGATAATGACCCTATACAACGCGGTTTATTCGCTGACTGGGCTTCGGAGCATTTGGCGGAGGAGCTCAATTTTATCCGAAAATAATTTTTTGTGGCAACTCCTCTTTTTGGATGGATAACTATGTCCACAATCAAAATTGAAGAAAATGGGACTACGCTAACCCAGTGAGGTTCACCAGGCGGCGATACAGCAGAAAAGATTACTGTATGGTTCGGATTTTGGGCTGGCGGCGCCATTGGTCCGTACTTCCTCGAAAACGATCTTGGTAAGGCCATCAGATTATGGATAACCAATTTGTTTGGCTCGAATTAAACGATATGGACGTGGGCGGCATGTGGATCTAGCATGACGACGCTACATGTCACACAGCGAACTGCATGAATGTTTTGAGGGTAGGGTGCTAAAGTGACCTGAATTGTCCACAAAGATCATGCGATTTGACCACGTTGGACTTTTTTTTTTGTGTGGTTTGCTGAATTCGTAGCTTCTTGCAAATAAGCCGCGATCGAACGATGCCCTTGAAGTCAATATTACCCAAGCCATTGCTCGAATTCAATTACTATCGACCGATGCCCTCAACATAAATATATATCCCAGGATATTGCACAAACTCAGCCATATCTATGCGACAGACACATTGAAAATTGTAATAATCGGATCCACAGTGTCTAAAAATACATGATCATGCCGATCGGTTACTCCAATATTGTCGGAATGTAGTTTTTCAGAGGTATTTGTAGCTTTTAAAGTGGTCTGTTGCAATGGTGGATATTGCCACCATTTTTTTGGTTAAAGTATATATATGGTATCCCACAAGGCTGCATATTGCCTTCGCTACTAGTTGTGGTTGCAAAGCGTCACAGTTTAATAAATTCTTGTAGTTTCAACCATACCTGCACCTATTTTGGATTGTTTTTGTAAATAGATACATGCTCATGCGGATCAGTTGCTCAAACATTGTCTGGAAAAAGTTTGGCAGAGAGATTTGTACCTCGAAGTAGTGTACGACAAGGGTGGGCATATGGACGTTTATCTCTTTAATTGGAGTTACAATAGGGGTTCAGTGGCGCTATGGCTAGTGCAATGATCTGCGACGCAGAAGTTCTGGGCTCGATTTCCAGCCGTAGAAATCTAAATGACACCTCACTGACCCGAGTACTACCAAAAGTCAAGTAAAGTTTATCTGAACTCATCCGTTAAGAAAAAATGCCGAGGGCCAATGAATTCCACTATTTACTTTGTGAGATGTCTAATATACCTACCTCAGGGCATGCAAATGCACATTGGGGTGCCACGTAAATATCATTAAAGCGGCTTATGGCTCTAACTTCAGATACATTATCTACTTTGAATTTATTTTTGGTCGATTGCATTTGCATTTGTGCTGGTGTACCACAATAATGGGTATTGGTACCATTACTGTTTAAAATAGGATATGTGTCATTAAGCTAAAGGGAAATTGGTATCTTCAACCTCATATTCCTAATGAACATCAAAATTGACGTTCTCTTCTCATTCCAAGCTTAAAGCACTCAAATATGAATAAAGGATTAACAAGAAAAGATATATGTACCACAAGGTAAAATATTGCCACCAATACTAGTTGCAACCTAATTTAACTGTTTGATTTTAAGAAAGGGAAAGAAAGGGCTACCATGTTGGCATAAATAGCAACCTTGCTTCCGAAATAGATTGCAAAGTCACGACTGGTTACGGTTGATCCAAAATCCACTGCCAAAGCAGCCCACTGGATGGCATAAAACCACTCTTCCGGTTCCAATCATCTGCTGTGACTAAACCACTCTAAAACACGCTATTACAATGAACGCTGTTTAAGCTCAGTCTATAACTCTCTCCCTAAGCAAACATGTAAATATTGTGCAATGTCCGGTAGCTTAAGCGTGCACTAATTTCCATTTTGGGCGTTCCAATATCGGTTTCCATTTCCTCTAATTCAAATGTCTATTCGTGGGCCGTCCATTAGCCGCATACCCGCATATTCCAGTGGGTGTTCTTGATTTCATTTCAAAACAAAACATACAATTTCCAACCTACGGAAGTTCAAAGTCGAAGCTTCTTCGCATAGACATCCAAAAATTGCATTCCACTTCGTGTTGTGCCGTAGTGTTGACGAACAACAACAACAACATCAGCACCATGGTCTATAATCAGATTAAAGCATAATTGATGGCCGAAACGAAAAAGAACCAAACAAATACGAAAACAGAGAGACAGAAAGATACAGATACGTTAAAACCAGAATTAATAATCGAAAAGTATCTGTATGGCGGAAAACCAGTGTGTTTGGGGAGAGAAAGAGCTCAAACGAAAGATACATATGAAACCCCAAACCAAACACCGCGCACACGCTCATTTATCTGCAAAATTTCGCAATTATTAATTTTTTGTGAAGGCACAGCCCGTTCCTGCAATAGCAACAGCACGAGATCACACAGCAGCTCCATCAAGCCTGTATACCCAGTAAGAGAACCTGAATGCGCTCTGTCCCGTATTACCGCTGAGCGTGTATTAGGTGATACCTACATAAATTAGCGGATTAATTATTTTTGTACCTTTGCCATAAAATAAACCGAGGAGTCGCCAAAGATATGAAGACGACGTCCCGAGACGTTAAGGCAGAAGAATGGTATGCGCTCAAGACGAGAGGATTAGCACGAGCTGTGCCGCTCAACTGCAATCACAGAAAAATGAGGAAAAATCCTGAGCACACCATTAGCCAGCACAGCACCAGAATGCAGCAGGAGATCATGGACCCCAGCATCGGGCATATTGTCCATGGTGGAGTCTTGCGGGCACACACATTCATTTTTATGAACACAATGTGAACAGTGTAGCTGTTGATATGAGCGCGCCAGATTGATTCGTATTCAGTGTTCATGATTGTGTGTCGTTGGGGTTGTTGAGCATAATGACCGGCTGAAAGGTGCACTTGTCGGATCTGCTTAGATCGGTTGCTTCTGTGGTACACAAACTGATTAGGATGTCTGGTATGAGAAATCCAGTCTTTCGAGAGTAATGGACTAGATTTGCTTGTTTAAAGGAGGTTAACATGTAAATCTCAGGTTTATTTGATATCTAATGGGGGGTATGTACGGTCAGATTAACTGTGTTACATGAAATGTGTGAGTTTTGACACTTAAGATACATTTGCAAGATTAACTAGTTTTTCGCGATCTATATAGAGAAACTTTTTTTGTCGAAATCATCAAGATCGGCAAAATAGCAAAGAATCCCAAAATCACCAAGATCACTTGTATCACAACGATCACTAAAATGACCACGATCAGTAGGAAATAATAGACAAAAAGATAATACTTAAGGCTCCGACTGTTGTATGACTCATAAAATATTTCTCCAAGATCAAATAATTTGTCAATATTACCATCATCAAACAATTTGCCAAATGAGTCAAAATCGTCATGATTAGTATGCAGAAAAGTTATTCTTTTACTAAGGCAAACACGTTTATCAAGATCAATTTGACTAACATTATCTGCATAATCCCACTTCTAGATTAGATTATCATAAGATCAAAACTACTACGATCAGTTCGGACAAAGATAGACGTAAAATTATGCCTGATATCCATCACATAAGATAGTTTTAGAATACCAACAACTCTGTCAAAATTACCGGCATCACATTATTTCCTATATGGATCAAGATCGTCATGATCAGTATGATGAAAAAGAATTGCTTTATAAAATCAACCACCATGGTCTGCTGCCATAATAACCCTACTCGATGAAATCATGATTTTTAAGAAAAAACGGATTTACGAAATGTACTGTGTGATATTCGAATCATAATCTACTTTAAGAATATTACTCTCGTTAAGAACGTCAAGATCAGTAAACAAAAAAAGAATTCCTTTACAAAACAAAAAGTTTGTCATCACAGTCGCTATAATCGCTCTTTTTGATGAAATCACCAAGATCGCCAGAATCACTAAGGTCACTCAAACTACCATAACTAGTAAGCAAAAAAGCATTTATGTTAGGACCTGTCTGATATCCGACCCATCAGATATTTTTTTGGATATCAAAAAATTATACATATATCTGGCATTTACGGCCCATACTACGTCTCAAACCTAGCTTCTCCCTTCATTGGTGTGTTGAAAGTAATTATTGTAAGAAGGTGACCTTCTGAAGTTTGTCCAAATCAGCAGAGCAATTTTGCACTTTAGCTAAAATTATAAAGATCATCATGATCAGTAATCAGTCAAAGTACTTCTTAGCAAAACCAAAAAAATTAAATTGAATCACTTTTACCACGGTGTTCGTGATAATCATCCTATTCGACCAAATCAACAAGATCCCCAGAATCACCAAGATCGTCAAAGCTACCACGATCAGTATGCAAAAAAGGGATCTACTGAAGTTTTTGACAGATATCCGACTCACCAGATGATGTTATGAAATCAACAAGTTTGTCATCACACTATTTAATGAAATACATCATGATCGCCATTTTATTGAAATTATTTAGACCACGTTCGTTCTAACCACCCAATTCAACTAAATCTCCAAGATCCCAAAATACCCAATATCACCAAAACTACCATGATCAGTTGTTATACAAAAACGGATCTACAATTATTTAAGGCTCTGTCTGATGTCCAACTCGTAAGATAAATTAAGATGATCACCATGACCTCCAATATCACCATGATCTCCAATATCACCATGATATCCAATATCACCATGATCGTCATAATAACCCTATTTGCGATAATCAACAAGAAGGTAGGACATGTGCATATTATTCAAGGATATGATCAAATGTTTGTCATGTAACAAGATCAGCAAGATCGTCAATATTAACATAATCGGCAATTATTCAAGGATCTGATCAAATGTTTGCAATGTAACAAGACCAGAAAGATCGTAAATATTAACATAATCTGCAAGATCACTATGCCTGATCATTTACGTGAAAAAGATCGCCTATATAATTAAGACTCCTATGGTCAATATCTAGTACCTACATTATGGAGAGCTTTCATAACCATCTAACGAAAAAATCAGCAAGATTATTATGAACGCTGAAAACTTACCCCCACCTAGGCATCAAAAATAGGATTCTTGATTATGTCTGAGACTTTGGATATTTTAGCGCGATCAGCAAACAACTGCACCCAAAGAGCTCAAACTTTGGAGCTACGACTTGAAAAGTGTGTCGTCAATATTACCATAATCGCCATGATCACTATGTCCTATCATAGCCTAGATAGTCAAGACTTCGAGTTACATCTCGAAATGTGTGTTTTTTTAGTCTTTCATCACGATCAGCATGAGGAGTATACAAACAAATTTAGCCGATTGGCTATCCTAAGTCTGCAAAATCGAAAAGATCGCCAAGATCGGTCTGGATGCAGAATCGTTAAATAAGATACTAATTTCATCTGGAAACAATTGATCCAAATTCAACAACATTGATTGTAAAAGTCTTAATTTACAGAGAAATAACAAGGTTTATGGCTCAGTCCGGGCATAACATAATTTTGCAAGTTACAGTGATTCAGCAAGATCAGATAGATCAGTGGATCAGCTTAGATCGGTAACAAAACGTTCAGGCAGTATATATATTTCAAGGTTCTCCAATTGGACACTAAAGGAATGGTAATCTATACCTAGGCATCAAATATTTCATTATCATCATACTACGAATGTCGAAAACTTAAAATTTAAGAAGATCGTCAGTATAAAGGTTATATGAAGTCACTTTTGACAGTTTGATTATTTTTGTATTGTATACGGCCTGCCCCGCAAAAAAACTTAAATCCATATTAAGATAAATCACCTTCGTGAAATGCTCATATAAAACTGATCAGATAGCCAACAATCACTATTAGTCCTTAATAGTTGAGTTAAGCTGCCATATTTTCAAAATGTCATACAAAGGCAGTAAAAATATTCATATTAGTGTGTATCTGATTCTACGTACAAGTGATTGTGATGTTAAGACATTTTTTTTATATCAATTTAAGGAGGTATTTCCAATAAGTCCCACGTTGGGAGCCACTTAAAACCAAAATTGTAAAAAAGTCACCAATCAATGTCTAAAAAACTATTTAGAGAGGCACTTATTTTGTTCATAATTAGCATGCGATAAATGCGAAGCTTACAGAATGACCAATTAGAATTCAGTCAAGTAGCCTAGCTGACAAGAAAATAAAAAGAATCACCCACTTTAAGATTTGCAAATACCATTATAGTATCTAGGCACAGCGCCGCCATATGTAGCTACATATTATACACTTAATTTTACAATCACATTTGTATAAGACATTTTGTATGTTATTTTGCTTTATCACCACAAAATCCCATCTATTGCGTTTATTTGAAGCAAAACCGAGAGGGGTTCAGTAAAGTATGAGGCTTACGATATAGAAGTAGAAAAGCAACAAGGCCGATATAAAATTAAAGAAATACATTTGCTTTATGTCATAGCCATTATAAAAACCCCCACATGTCCAAGGATTTATCCTAAAAACATTTTTTTGTCAGCCATAGTAGCCCCACGTTGGGCGCCACTTTTTATAAATCGCGATTTTATTGTTGTTTGCTAGTGGTATGAGTTTTTCCGAACACAATAATGTAAAAATTAAGCCTGCAGTTAGGTGTGTGTAGTCAACAGAAAATTTTTGAAGAAGGCGCTTGTCACGTTATTAAAAATTCGAATTTCATCGAAAAACCATCATTCGTGTGACATATTGTACACCAACATTAGCAAACACTTGAAACAGAAGTAAACAACGCTAATCCATTGACATTTCTTAATCCATTTCCGAGAAATTCCATCATTGCACTACTAAATTCCATCATTTCGAATCTGCAGATACGTTTGAAAGTTTTTTTTTTTTATTTTTGTTTTTACTTCTCCATCGCAGATGATAATTTCTCCTAGGTGAAGAGTCTGGTGAATGCTTGCTTTACCTGCAACATTCACAGCATAACGCAAAAACCCCAACAACAACAATAAACAACGACGACAAGGTACAAACACTTGGTGTGTTGTTTTCTGAGCACGAACTCCGACTTTATTACCACGTAGATATGAATATATGAGAGGCTGACAACAACGATGATGATGATGATGATGATGATTGTGTCGTGATGGCTGCCCTCTATGGCAATATGTATCTTTAGCTTAGCTGGCTAAGTTGTGCAAGTGTGTGTGCCTTCAGAGCCGTAATTCTCCAACAATTACCGCATGCCTTGGTGTTGGTAGATACTTTGAAAATGAGCCATTCCATTGAAACCGGTTTTACCAGCGAGAGCACAGACTGAAATTCCAAAAATGGTATTTCCAATCCACTCAGTTATACTCTCAATGCTCTCTCAGATGCTGTAAATGTATGCTGGTATTGGTGCCAATGGACCACGAATACAAATACCACACCTAGATACATTATGATTGAGAGTGCACCACCACTTCACACAGCGTCAAGTTGTCTTAGCAAAGTTGGTAGTATTAGGAGAAGATGAAAATGAAAACTCAACAACTCTACGGTATGCTGTATGGACCCAGGTGTTAGTGCGTTGAGCCCCCCACACTGCACACACTTGTTCAAATCTCGATTCCAATAAGAAAAGAATCGACAAAAAGATACTTTTATGCTCGAACATATTTGGAATGCCTGACAATCCCATGACCCGACAGCGTTGACCCATCTGCTATATGTGGTGTCATATGGATGGTATTTTGCGGTTTTCCTTCTAATCACATGAGTTTCGGAATTCCCACTTCCTGGGAATATTTCCTAGACCTCCCTTGTGTAACGGGGAGTCGTGAAACAGACAATGAAATGCTTTGTAGATACACAATCTGGCGGTTTCTGAAAACGCAAATATTTGCAAGTTTATATAGGTTGCGCGCAATTTCCAAATCCACAAGCTCACAGTTATGTTTGCCGACGTTAATTGATTTTATTTTCCAATTCTTAATCGGCTTACGCAGGGTTCTGCGCAAATGCAAATAATTGATAAGAACGATTTAGTTTCCTAGAAGATACATATTTGCTTGGGGTGAGCATTGGTACGAATTTGGGGTGACTGGTTAGTGGGGATTTCGCTGAAAATGTTTCTTATCTACCACTGAGAGGGGAATGTATATTTTTTATAATGATGAGATACAAGTTAGTACTGGAGATTGGCTCCAGGTGGCGTGATCGGGGATGTTGCATTAATGTTGATTCGATGTATCTTAAACACGAACCAAATTAGTATAGAACTGTAGGATGGTGTCTGTAATAAGCCTGTGATAAGTTTTTAACGAACACCGAATAGATTCCGAAAAATACGGCATTGGTTGGTGTAATAACTAAACGACATCGGTTTGTGTACAGATTGATCAACAACATAACGAAACTGCTTTGGGAGCATAGTTGAGGGATCGATGGTTGTGGTTATGACTGATTTAAGTTCTACAGGGTGACAAAGGTCGTGTGATGTTTGTATCATGAAGCTAAGAGTTTGCTAGTCTCTAATTAAAATGTCTTCCACAAACAAATACGTTGCATGCTTTAAGGCGAGGTAAAAAACAGAAAAAATCGTTTAGTACACATTTCATCGCCTATGTTTTGGTATATATCACAGTAATACAAGTTTAAAGTATGCAATCCCCTTAAGACAATATAAATTGATATTCTGAGAACATTCATTGCATTTGTTTTTGAAAATATAGACCAATAGATACAGCTTTTCGAAAATATTCACGATTTCTATGAATAAAAATGTGAATGCAAACAAAAGTATCTTACTGTGATCTTACGATGTGGAAAATCCGATGTTGGTATTGAAAACAAAAGCGCACTACCAAATCCATCGAGTTTAGTTTCCCAAGATAAGTTGAAATACGTTGCGTGATTTTAGGCGATTTTTTTTAAAAATCCGGTAGTACTAAATATTTCATTCGACTTTTTTGACCCATTTTGTCAATAGATATCATTGATAGAGAAAATTGAAACATAAAACATTTTGAAGGCGCATAAAGTGGGATTCCCTAGTACAATGGATTTGGTTCTTGTTACATAGATTAACTCGAAAATACCGAAATTTGAAAATTAAATAATTTTTTTCATGAAAAAGTAAGTAAATGTAAAAGTATCCGATCGCTATCGAAATTAATGAAAAAGTATTTCAGAAAATACTTTGAGGTTTCAAAACTATGCCGAAAAGATAAATATTGTTGCATGATTCGAGGCGCATTTTTATTACTCAAGATCAAGGAGTCCATCCCATGAATCATCTCAAGAAATGGTCCATCGGTAGTGAACAGACATGGAGCAAATATTTAGGGGGAAATATTTTCTTTTGGTTGTTTAAGCGATTACACTGCCCTAACTCAATATCAAATATTACTTTAAAGGTATGAGATGTTCCAACAATCCAACACATCATCTCCAAAAATGGTTCATCGGCGGAGAATAGCCATGAAGCTACGATTTCTATGTGGGGAAAGGTTTTGTTCTTGATTCAAGGGATTACACAGCCCTTACTCAATGTTTACCGTTTCATTGCATCTTTATAAAGCAAATAAATGCTTAAAACAATCCAATGAATCATCTCCAAAAATTGTTCATCGGTTGATTGCACACTTTTCAACAGTCAACAGCCATGAAGCAACCACATGATCAGGAGGACTTTTGCATTGTATGAGTACGGATTAACATTGACAAGATCCAATTTAGAATGATAGTGTGGTCGATAGTGGATGATGGTTAGGCGGTGCTAAAACTGGCTTTGGTGGAAATGACAGATTTCCCAAAACTAACATAGGTAACCGGCAAAAGCACATTCACATCAAACCGAAACGCGGGATTCTATGAAACTATTTCCCAAATTTGAAAAATTGGGTCCCAACAACATAAACGCATTTCAAGTGTCAAACTTTTTCGATCTTTTCATCTTCCTTTCAATCTCCCACCTCTCAGATGTTTGTTTTCTGAGAGACTATCAAAATCGTAGATTTGTAGTATTTGAATGAAAATTGCGTTTCAACCAAACTGCGCGTTTTGGAATGAGAAATTGGAAGGCGAAATGCCTCGCATTTGGGCTGAAATTACGCGTTTCAGCTCTGTGGAAATGTACTATAAGAGAGGACACTCCAATACGTTTGTGTTGCAAATCGAAAACGGGCGGGTAAATTTTCCAAAATTCACTTCATACTCACAGGTGCTATCTGTCCAATGAACCAAGTTGGGTGAGTCAATCTACATGTCTCCAATAAATGTCACTCTTTTTGGTATCAAACTGAATACAAATAACCCAAGCACAATGCTCATTTTGCGGTAAGATCCATGCACCTAAAATCACACTTCCTCTTTGCGGTTTTCTCTGACGTCTGTCAATCTTTTTCTCCTTCAAATCGACTCAAGTTTCACTTTCAATTAGCAATCTATTTTTCGATGCAAATTTTTACTACAATTCTCACCCTAATCCGCATTTTGTCGATCGCACAATGTCCGATCGACACAAATCAAAATTCGTTCAACCTGCCCAAAAACAGCGTTCCCAACCTAGCCCATTACGTAGTGTTTGACGCCACTAGATGTTCATATGGAGCATGGGGTTTTAACGTGCCAAACATACAGAGTGCCTCATTAAAGTTCGATTAAATTATTACGGCTAATAACCGTGGATTCTAATCGTATCTTTTTGTGTTTAGATACTTTTTTTTCTGTGATGAAATATGAATTTGTTTTGACAGGCAAAAAAAGATTTATTTCGCATGCCCGTCATGATGAGCAGAATAATAAAGGTGAACTCGCACAATGGGGTTCTTTGGTCGCTTATATATCGATTTGGACAACAATTTGGAACACGTTTGTCCATTGTTTGCAGAGTCATTTGGAGGGAATTAATTTTGTTTGCATAATTAAATTGTAAAGAGTTGAGTTGTATTTGGGAAAATAAAGGGAAACCATTGAGTGTAAAATCCGATATTTACTTTTGGCAAACAAATCCGATGATGCCATCGTTTATGAGAGAAAGTGCTTGTTATCTGGTATCTAGTTGTGATTTTCTTAAAACATAGTTGCATCACCTCACAGATACGGTGTATGAATATCAATTAGAGTGCTGGCATTTGCAAACTTGCGAAAATTCAATGGAAAAGTTATTGGAAGCAGCTTAGCACTTGATCATGACGATCAGCATGATCAGCAAAAACATTTCCATAGAATTTATGAATTTGAAGAATAATTGAAGGTATTTCGCAGATACGTTCGATTCCCAGCCAGAAGTCGGACGCATAAGAGGAAGACCTCGCCTTATGTAAAAACCGACATCAACCAGCTTGGATGACGCAGCTGGAGGCAGTTAGCTAACGACCGGGCTAATTTGAGAGGCATGTGGGTTGAGGCCCAGGTTCATCCCGGAATGTAGAGCCACTTATGAAAGTAAGTACGTAAGATAAATTCATTCTACTAGTTCCACACTAAGTGAGATCAAAATACAATCAGCTTACTCGTGTCCAATGGAATCATATTTTTTGCCCAGATTCAGCTAACAACGCCGATAACGGAGGAAGAAGAGGCAGTAAGTTGTCTTCCGAATGCAGTAACATATAATACCACTCTTTTGGGTATGCATTCTGGTGCAGTAGCACAACCCTACTCAAATCCCGAAGAATACCAAAATGCGATTTAAAAAATCAGGCTAAGTGTCAACCATTCGAGCTACCAGTCGGTCGCTTTGAATGCGGCCAAACGCATTCAAAGCGACCGACGAGACGTGCACCTGGACGGTCTGTCGGCAACATTCTTGCAACCGATTTCACTTTATACGGAAAAAAATGCAAATCATACTTCAAGATGCGCCGCATTGTGGTTACACTGACGGCAAAACGCTGACCCCGGTGACGATACGATACATGTGGGTTGTTGACCACGATATGAATGTTTAGTTAACCCAACTGAACGACTATTTTCAGTGTACAGCGTCACTATCGGACCTTAAGTTTTGGAATAGGAGCAATCGAAGCAGAGTGCTGCAAACAGACGATACAATTTTCTAAAATGTTTGGATAAGCCAAGTTCTTGAGAATAGCCATAGACTGAGGATAGTGCTAGACAAGCCATTGCAGCCCATCGGCCATAGTGATAGCAAAATGGGAATTGGTAAGAAATGGGGTATTCAGAAGCGTCAGGCAACCATCAGACTCATTTAACTGTACAATGTGATCATTTAATTTAAAAAAATTCAATCATCAGTTCGGATAGCATCAGTAGAGCATTTTCTATCATACTTATCATACTTATCATTTACTTATCATTATCTTATTTTATATGCTTATCATATTTTGTACGATGTTATATTTTTGCGAACTTATAGCTTAAACCTAAAAATTATTTTCTATAATAATCATTTACTTATCATTTACTTATCACTTATCAATTTTTCTTATAACGTTATTTGACAAAAAGTTTTTATAAATTTCCAAGCCGCATTTTTTATCAGACTTATCATTGACTTATCATACTTATCATATTCTGAACGATGTGATATTTTGACAAACTGGTTTTAAAAAGTCCCAAATCGAAATATTTTAGTGATGTTTTTAAGATCTGCTTTCATACTAAGGTCCAGAGGTCCAAGAATAGCCCCTTTGACACACATCATGAGACGTACGATATGAAAGATGTAATTTTTTGATAAACGATCAATGAAGAGGCAATAAAGCGCGAACGTCATGGCCTTAATCTTGGTGACCGTTATAAAACCGATGCTCTGTACGGTGTGAATTTTTGGTGTTCGGTTTTGAGAAAGACGTGATTTCATATATAGCAGCTGAGTTCTTAGAAGGCCTCTTTGGAATTTTTGTTTATACACGTCTCCAACGTTTGGAAAATCGTTACCGTTAAAGTTCTTTGAAAAGCCATCTACAGCCTTTAGAGATTGTTTCACAAACTGCAGCGAGCAAAGCTGCCAGTAGAGACAAGCACAATAGATCTTCTAGGTCGACGTGCATCTTATTGCTTAGGCAAGTCATAATTAAATAAAAAAAAAGCTGCCAGTAGATGCTTTTGGGTGCGTCGTTTCGGTATGAAGTCACGACTGAATTGACGTTTCAAAAACATGTCTACTGAAGTCGATCGGTTGATAAGATTCAACGTTTTTCAATAATACCGACATAAAAGATGGTGCACCCGTTAAACATTGGTGTTTTTAAAAATCCATTTAACCGATTTTATAAACATATCCCCAATATGATGCACCAATAAAAAAATACATTCCCACTTAGTTCAATCACCTCAACAAGTACGCAGATACACATACCAATCTAATGGGCTAAGGTACGCATATATTAGGAATTTCATCCATTCACCTAACCTGATCTCTTTTATTAGTTACGCGACACACATTAATTATCCCCACTCCCTTCGCCAGAGATCTATGTAGGTTCCAGCACCTGAAATCCAATCAAGTTGCAACCATTTCCGGCGATTTACATCCTCCAAAACAAGTTCTGCACTCCAGGCTGCTGTCGCAATTATATCCTTCCTCTCTCGCTCGGACCACAAGGTACAACGTTGATGACCATCCGATAGAGTATCTATATGGTGGACAGTTTATTTTTTTTCTTTTATTTTTTTCTAGGCGTCATTATCTTACCCAGAACGCGCGGATAATGATCTATTATTGATCACCACTTATACCCAAGCTCACGCACACTCTCATTACAGTCGGGGCAGTGATTTAATGCTAATACCAGCATGCTCCACCCTTCAACCGTCATGAGAGACATGATATGCGAATGCAAATGCGCCGTATCACCATCTAGATTCTAGACGACAATTGAACTTCGAATGCAATTTATTGGCCAGTGTCAACTGTATGTTAATTCAGTATCTCATGACATATCTACACACGAAAAAAAAAAGTATCTTATTCGCAGTAGACATCGTGAAATTGTGTCAAGCTTATTCCCAAGCCAGTGGCATACTTTGGAAATGCATAAAACGCCACTTTCCATCGTCGAGCAACAAATTGACTGTGTCCGTAATTAACGCCGATCATGGGATCTGAGAGAGAGATGCACCCAGCCAGCCTCGCCTGTCATAGATCAGCCCAATAGCCGAATGCTGTTAGTGGTGTGAAAATTTCGCACTATCCAGTGGGGAGATACAAATTCATTTTCCCATCACCCACCCACCGGCAGATGATGATAAATGATTTAAATTATTTATTAATCACAAGCCAGGCCACAACAATGACCGTGGAATGTATCTACGAGTGTGTATAGTGAATAGAGTGTGCGTATCTATTGTTCTCCTAAATATACATTAAACCAGCGAACGTTTTATTATTTGAAAACATTTTTTTTTAATTTAATTGCATCGAACCGAGAGGTGGAAAAAAATTCGGTAACCCACTTTGAGTGTATAGCTAAGCTAAAGCGGTAAGGCGGTGCGGCGGTGCGGCGGCGCAAACAGCGGTATAGGTATTCAGGCCGGTGTCACATCACACATATAAATCCATCTCTCTGGCGTCCGATGAAACTAGCGAGGCGTGAATTTGGTGTTCCTTTCTGGCGTTGGGTCGTTAAATAATTACCACGCTTTGTGATTCCCCCGAGGTAGGGTATAGTATCTACGTATCTGTTGTTCATTTCTGCTGATGAATATCCGATCTATCAACAGAAAAAAAGCAGCCAAACAACAGAGAATGTATCTCGACTGATTTATTTCGGAACCAAAATATGACAAAGTCGACACTAGAATTGTAATTAGCAGCAGAACTATAGTAGCTGGGTTATAATTCCTGCGGCGAGTACATTAACCCGTTTGCCGTTATAAAAATAGTTCAACCAAACGAATGAATTATTACCCCATTAGGGTGTGGGATACTCTGGCATTGTTTAGGGGACAATTCGGAAGGAAGGAAGGAAAAACTTGATGCTTTTAGCTCCTTTTTGGATAGAAAGAAGGAAAACCTCGCTAGGGAGGGCTCATGTCATGCGTGACGTGGTCTTTTTCGCGCAGCAATCCACCTGTTGTCGTTGCGTAATTACACGTTGAAATTTATTCGTGCATTTGTGTGACATTATACAATTATAGAGAACAGATATGGTTCCTGAAAACGCACTAGATACGAAACGCACGCAATGAAAAAACAAAAAATAAGTTGTTAAGGATCATTTCCCCGGGACAAGTTGAAAACACTGTTTTTGTAAGCTGAGTGCTTGTGATTCACCACCGGAACAATTGAGGTTTAAAAATGGACATGTGGCTTGGGAGATTTTCATCCGAGATTGGCGAGGTTTTAGTGCTTTTCGGGCCCCATGATGTGATGGTTTTTGTTTTTGCTGAAACTTTATGTATTTATAGTATCTGGCATGTGATTCTTGGAATAATCTCTTTCAGTGAGGTCAAGGCGTAGATAAGAAAGGTGTTTACTGAATTAAATCGCACTTTAGACTGCCTTGAGGGGGATGACATATACTAGTTACTGATGAAGAGTGACTTAGGAATCGTGGTTTGATGAAATGGTTTGATAAGTTCCATTATCCTGATTTTTGTATTTTACAAGGTTACTGGTTTCTTCTTCATAAAAACAAAGCAATCGAATAATTTTACAAGAACTCATAAATTTTATGATATTAACTCCTTTTTACCATAATACGACATGGACTCTTTAACATTTTTCGAGAAAATAAACGTTGTAACTGACAGATGGCGCTAGACGTCCCACTTTTTTTCCTATGATTTCGGACTTATGTGGCCCAATAATTACTGACTTAAGGAGAATGGATGCAACAATTTAAGAACAGAGTGAATAAATAGCTGCAAGCATCATATTCAGTTTTATAACCTCACCTGACAACCTGAGAAAAGTTTATAAACGAAAAAGCAAAACAAAAGTGACAGCTTCAACCCACTAAAAGGCATATTCCTTTCAAAATGGACCTTAAGGTTTGGAATGCAGGATACTACAAACACACGCTACAACTTTCTAAAATCTTTGGATATGTCAAGTGCTTGAGAAAAGTCATAGACTGAGAATGTTCATTTTAAAGACCGGTAAATGAAATTATCATACGGTACAGTAGTATGAGCCGGATTTTTGCCAAGCCATACGCAATTGCATACCCCGTCTCTTAGCAATATCCATTTTGCTATCATAAAGGTCTACAATGGCTTGTCTAGCACTATAAGCCATTGTAGACCTTTATGATAGCAAAATGGATATTGCTAAGAGACGGGGTATGCAATTGCGTATGGCTTGGCAAAAATCCGGCTCATACTACTGTACCGTATGATAATTTCATTTACCGGTCTTTAAAATGAACATTCTGCAACATTTTAAAAAAAAAAGTTTCATTCATTAGTTCGGATAGCATCAGTAGATCATTTTCTATAATACTTATCATACTTATCATTTACTTATCATTAACTTATCATACTTATCATATTTTGTACGACGTAATATTTTGCACAACGATCTAAAAAAAATCCTAAACCGCTATTAAGTATTTTTCATCTTACTTATCATTAGCTTATCATACTTATCAAATTTTTAACAGTGTGATATTTTAGCAAACGGCTTTCTAAAAGTCCTAAGCCAAAGTATTAGTGAATTTTTAAAGATCTGCTTTCATATTAAGTGCCAGAGCACTTAGAAAAGCCCATCGGCACCCATCATGGACGTATGATATGAACGATGTAATTTTTTGACAAAGGTCGATGAAGAGGTCATAAACCGAAACATTTTAAGAAACGTCATAGTTCAGTTGGCTTTTTATCAGCGAACTTAATGACAATGCTCATTATGGCCATTATCAAACCTATGCCCTGTATGGTGTGATTGTTTGGTGGACGGTTTTGAAAAAGGTGATAAGTTGGAATATTTAAAAAAGCGATGAGATCTGGTTTCATATACAGAAGCTGCTCAACACATTAACGTTAAGCGCTCTGAAAAGGCGTCTGCAGCATTTAGAGGTTCTTAAACAAACTGCAGCGAGCATAACTGCTACAATTTAAGCCGACTTCTTAAAAGCACTAATTGGATCCCGTTTTTATACACCTATCCAAGGTTTGGCTAATCTGTGACGTTACAGCGCTTTAAAAAGTCATCTTTAGCCTTTAGATGTTCTTAAACAAACTGCAGCGATCATAGGTACTAATAAGCCAATAGATCCCTTTGAAAAGGTCAACCCGATATGTCTCAACCGAAAACAGATGATATTACTCTCCAAATTAAGTTTTAAGTGTGCAAGCATTGTCAGTCAACTTCGGAATGGGAATCGAACACTGTTGGGAACGATAACTGCACAAGATCATTGCACGATCTTATTCAAAACAAAGATCTTGGTTTCAGCTTAGTTTTAAAGATAGCCATGTGGCATTCAAGATTATATCGAAGACTGCTAATTAATGCCGCCGCTCATTGAGTTGGCAGAGAATTTTATAATCCACTTCTATCTGATGTTACTTACTTACTGAAGAAGAGCTACAGTCCGAAATGAACCTGGCCCTCAACCAACTTGGCTCTTCAATTACCCCGATCATTAGCTAACTGCCTCTAGTTGCGCAGAAATAATGCATCCCTTTGTAAGGCAAATAAACTAACTTGTGTGTCATCATTGAAAAATAAAACAGTCCTTCATCCTGCGCCCAAAATTTAAGTTCTCCCTAAGTACGATCAAAAATGTTTGAAAAGTCTACTTATGCTAAAAGATCGCAAATCCGTAACATTGTATGTATCCCCACTAGTCATTATCATATTATTGCCCTATAGACAGAACATACGTCTCATCAACCCTGGAGTTTGCTAAAGTTTTGACATTATCGACCTTTTGAGTAAATGTGTAACGTATTCTTGTAGAAGATCCACATCGAAGCCGATCAATCAACACAATTTTCACTTCGTGAAAACCTTTAAAAGTTTCACAAACAGACTTTTTCCTAATGGACCTAAGACTTATAGCCGGACATGCCCCGCTTCTTTAAAAGCTTAAAGTGATTCAAAGAGTTACACTTACACGTTCTCAAGGTACAATGTTAATAAACCCAAGGTGCATCGCTTTATAACATCCTAATATTAGTTTGTGATCTTAAAACGAAAAGATAAAATTAATGGGAGGTTCAAACGTAGTGAACTCCTTAGTCTCGAGCGAAAAACCAAATCTTTTTGAAAAGTTAAATAGTTCAGAAGAAGACACTTTCATAATGGGCCTAAGTCATCACCAGATCCGGTTAATTCCCAATTCACATTCATGCTTTTCCTCCTCATAATGGAACTAACTTTTTCCAGAGCCGCATTTCATAGTTTTCTGGAATATGGCGCATTTTTATCTCAAAACTTAAAAATTCATAGGAGACACAAACGAACAAAAATATCGAAACATTTTCAGGTTGAATTGAGGGAACTTTCAGGGTGTTCAAGAGGGATAGGATAGGATTGATAGGAGACACAAACATAGCCAACATTTTAATCTCGATCAAACAAAAGATACCGAAACTTATTCAGGTTGAATTGAGGGAACTTTCAGGGTGCCCAAGAGGAATATGATAGGATTGATAGGAGACACAAACATAGCGAAGGCTTTAATCTCGATCAAACAAAAAATTCCGAAACTTATTCAGGATGAATTGAGAGACCTCCCGGGATGACCTAGGGGAATAGGATCGAATTGATAGGAGACACAAACATAGCGAAAGCTTTAATCTCGATCGAACAAAAACTACCAAAAACTTATTCAGGTTCAATTGATTGAACAATGTGGGTGAAGTAATATTTTTGTACTTTTATCTATCTTATCACTCGTAGCGTAGATGTTAAATTAAAGAAAGAAGCAGCAAGCTATGGTACCAATGTTTTCTTAGGTAGAGTTTGTAAGGTTCCCTGTAGACCACTATTGTCTCAAAATATCTCTTCGCCTATTGTGAATATGCTTTCTTTGCAGATACAAATCTTTACAATGATCTGCAATGTCCATATAGCTTTAAGTACTTCTGTCGTGGAACCAATGGATCAGTCGGTGGCTTCGCTGTAGCGGTAATGTTTCGACCAGTTGAGTGGATGGCCAAATCCATGAAACCATAATGCACAGAAAAGCCAATAAAGTGTGTTGGATACTCGCATTTAAGTGACATCAATACCACTTTCGAAAGAGAAATCTGTGAATCAAGAAAAACAGCGACTTCATGCAACGTAAGTTCGGACAACACTCATGGAGTAAGTCGGTACTAAATACTTCCTATCTCTCTATTATTCTCTGCAAATGGAGTGCCCAAGTGGTTAGTACGATGAACTACTAAGCCATGGGTCCTTGGTTGAAATCCCGAAAATGATAACCTAAGTTTTTTTTCACCGTTCCACCTCTTGTGAAAGATTGACAAACTTCCAAGAGTATCTATCACTGCCATGAGAAGCTATTTTCTCCCTATATGACCAATAATGACTCATAGAGTGCATCTAACATACTTTTTTCATTTATCTGTAAAGTTATATTTGCACCACAAACAATGGGACGTCCTGTTTAACGCCGACCATAAACGGCAAATCTTCAGAAGATTCTCATAACTTTTTTATAGTCTGAGATACTTGTCAGAATAAACCGACTCATGGTCAGGATAACATTTAACATTACTTACGTTCATCTTATTTCCCATGATCGCATAAGCCAAATCTATTCCCTTCTCTATACCAATTTGAAGTTGTATCTCTTGCATGATAAATTGCATCAAACGATATTCCACTCAAGCCAAACATGAGTTGAACATTCAAGACATAAATTTCGACACCCCTATCATCAACTTTCTATGTCCAACCACAATATTGTAGCCCAGTCCCACCCCAAAGTAACACAATCACATGACTTACATAAGAGGGATCATTCATTCCGTATGATCAGTATCCACATATCATCTCTGCATACGTATCTATAATATTACAACTCCATTGCTTACCTAAAAAGAAAAAAAAACAGAAAAAAGCATTAGTATCTCATTCACATAAATTGCATCGCTAAATCCTAATAATGATCTCAAATGGAACCCTTTCTCTATAACATCCCCCCAGCCAAACTGCACACAGCCTGTTCGCGATCTACACCATCTGTGTGCACCCGAGACGCATTCAACAGAAACCACTCTCGTCATAGACAATGGATGCGCCTCAATAGAGATGCATATTAGATTTCCCTCCCTCGACAAAAAAAAAAACAAATGGCTTCCCCACGTCATACTGTGGTCTCCCTCCCCCCATTTAAGTGCTTTAATTACGAACAACCATCAGCACGCATGCAAATGAAAATGAAAATGAAAATCATATCCGAAACGGAAACTCCATGTGAAAATATTATGTCTCCATAGTTGGGCATGAATACGATTAACTTTCGCGCCAATTATCGCCCCAAACAGAAAAAAAACCGCCAGCGAAGAGTTTGAAAATTCTCACGATGTCTCCAAACTGAAGTCTCGAAACCCCTACATCGGCGAGTGTTGTCACACAGCACTTATTATTACGCCACTTGAGATGACACTTAACAATCTCGTAGGTTTCGGGGACACTGGAGATAATAAGTTGACACTCGATGCGTTTGCGTTTGCGCGTATGCGCCTCCAAAGACAAGGTATCTTCATATAGATACATCGCATCTGTGGGTATCTCTGCGTAATGGATGACATCTAAATTCCACGACATCCCTGCAACATGTGTCGGATGGATATGTTTTGAATTTTTTTTTTTGAAAAAGAAGGACGAACGAGAATTTCGAAAAAATACAAAAAAATGAAAGATTTTCCTCGTCGCGATGTGACACTGTGACATTGAAATGCAAGATGAGGATCGTCTTGTGGATCAGTTGGGAAATTCTCACGGTTGTTGTGGATTTTGAATTCCTTTTTGCAAAATTATTTTCAAAATCAATGTTTGGTATAACAAAACCAAATGGATGTCTGCCAGCCTGGCCATACGGCTTTGTTTGTGTATCTGAGAGCATATTTTTTATTCGATCACCATTTGGGCTGATCTGAGTATCTTTTGTTTGAATTTTCGTATCTTTTCTCCTCTTGATGGTGATTTTATTTTTTTTGTTCGGATATTATAAGGCACTCTATCTTCTTCTTGAACATTTTTTGTGTTTGTTTACCACGGAGGATTATTTATGTTTGGCAGGCATTAAAAAATATTGAAGTGTGGAACAGATGCAAAAATTTGGAATCTCTCTCTATCTGGTCATAAGAGTGTTTTTTTTTTTTTGTTGGTCGGGTATTTTTTTTTCTGTTCTGCCACGAATTTGGAATTACTGAGGTGCTTGATGATGGATTTTTGGAAGCAGTGAAGCGAATTATATGTTGCAGTTGGTGATCACGGGGTCTTCTTTCTTATGATCGTGATATGATTTTTTTTGTTTTTTTTTTTTTAGGGGGAATTAAAAGCTTAAATAATGTCGAGACCGTGAGGAGGAGCATTACGAACTGCTGGAAGGCGCAGAGTGGCGTTTAAGAGTGTCAAACTGGTGATTAAGTGTTGGACAGTGTTTATTTTTTTTGTATGATTTCTTTTGCGCGAGATCGTTGACCGGGTTTGATGGTGAATTCGTGCGGACTTTGTGCTCAAGTTTTGGAATTCTTTCTTCAAAATCTCAGTCTTAAGGAAATTTTTGTTTAAGCGATAGCGAACATAGAGTAGATGCATCGGAAAATCGTCTTCTTAATGATCATTAACTTACAAAAAATTGGCACAATAAGTTAATAAGCCGACAATTTATAGTTTAGCGAACATAAATACATCGGAATTCATCTTATTATTAAGTTCAAGGCAATTCTGCACAGTAAGTTATAAAACCGATCGATACATATTAACCAGATACATGTATCCTTGACATACTGCCATTCTCTCAAATAAAATTCATCCTGCTATTCAATTAAAAAAATTAACTAACGATCACGCAATACATTCAGACGATCTTTATGAATATGTGGGTTTCAAATTATCACTTTTCTACGCACAATTGCATTAACTTAAAGAAATCGATCATGCAACAATATTGTATCTAACTACAATATTTTTGTCCATGTCAATCTTACGATTTGAATAAATCAAACATTATCTTTAGATAGCCCTACTTTCTGTCCGTATTTTTTTTTTGATAAGCAACTATTTTTTAAAAATACAACCACTTACATTTTTGATGATGATCAGATGATCGATGATTCAAAGATCTACATGTTCACGATTAGTTTTAAAAGGCAAAAAGTAGGCATGATCCTGTTCCATAATTTAAAGATTATAACCTCGCCGATAGTATTTTTTTAGTTTTTGGGACCACCGATCAGTTTCCTACTGCGATCATATTAGGTGCTTTTTAAATCTGATAATCGATGATTCGAAGATCTACATGTTCTCAATTGGCTTCAAAAGGCGATAAGTAGGCATGATCGTGTCCCATAATTTAAAGATGATAACCAATCCGATAGTATTTTTTAGTTTTTGGTACCACCGATCAATTTCCTACTGCGATAATTTTAGGTGCTTTTTAAATCTGATGATCGATGATTCAAAGATCTACAAAAGGCGATAAGTAGGCATGATCGTGTTCCATAATTTAAAGATCATAACTTCGCCGAAATTTTTTTTTTAGTTTTTGGTACAACCGATCAGTTTCCTACTGCGATCATTTTAGGTGCTTTTTAAATCTGATGATCGATGATTCAAAGACCTTCATGTTCTCGATTGGCTTGAAAAGGCGATAAGTAAGGCGATCGTGTCCCATTATTTAATGATCATAACCTAGCCGATAGTATTTAAATTTGTAGCCGATAGTATTTAAATCAGTTTTCTACTTTGATCATATGAGGTGCTTTTTGAATCTGTATCGCGATTCTCTAGTTAAATTTACTGATCGATAGAACAATGGCATTCTAAACGACAACTTAACGATCCCCTGATTACATCTATGTACAAATCGAACACGATCGTTGTCACTGATAATTTTCAATTGTTTTCATTCAAACACGCGATCATGCGAATAAATGTTGTGATCGATCGTAGAATGCATTTCTTACACGATCACTTTATTTTCACAGCAATGTAATGATTTAAAAAAAAAAATTTAAAAAAAAATTTATATATGAGTACCTTATGCCTTAAGGATCTTTCCTTGAATTTATAAAAGTTTTTTTACAAGCAGACATTTTCCATATGAATGTATTTATGAAATTATTAAACGTTTTTATATGAGAAGATCCCCAACTTTTATCATGATCATAATTATTAATGTTTTTAGGTAAGTAGATCCTTAACATTGACTACAGATACATTGGTCGATGTTCTTTCAATGTTAAGATCATCTATTGTCACAGAGATATTAGGCAATTAGACAACTTATATCAATTTGTCAGAGTATAATTGGAGTTAAAAAAATGAATAAGCGATCGCGAAGTTTTTTGGTATGATCAACATTTTATTAAACGATCGGCACTAAGATCAAAATTTGTCCTTAACAGTTATTTGCAATTATTTAAAAGGAATACTAAGAAATATTCGTTAAGGTTTCTGTGGATTTGTTTAAATCACAGATAAAAAAAACTGATCGTGAATGTATGGTTAGACATGTGAGACGGAATTTTTATGTAAAAGTGTGTTTATTGGATTAAATAAAAATAAATTTAAATGTAAGGCAAAACAAACAAATGTAAACAGTTTCGTTGTGATTATTTACTTAAGAACAGAAAAACTTATAAATTTTTTGAACGAAAATCGATCGAGATAGAATCGATCATCTGTAGCTGCGTATGAAATATTCATATAGACTTTTATATCTTAATGAAATATAAATAAGTAAATTTAGCAGACTTTATGAAAAATACACTTTGCGTTAAAATTTGAAATGTATTTACACTCAAAGATACGGGGGAAATTAAATTTTCGTAATAGTGTATGCTTTCGAGGTGCTGTGTGCACATTCAGCTCGATTCGCTGATTTTAAATCGATAACCTTATATACGCGCAGTTGCAGAAACTAATAAATTTGATGCAAAGTCTGAGATATTACTGATATCAATGATAAGTACCAATAAGTTTGTATATTGAGTTCAAGGACACAAAATAATGCAGAGTAATGAAATGGTTGATGGAAGAACTGATCAACACCAATTAATCATAGCCTCGCTTTTAATAGTGGAAAAGCGCCCAGGATTTGATTTGCGAAAAAAGAAGACAATGAATGTGCAACCTACCTATGACTGATTAGTGATAACCTTTGTAGAAGTTGGGATGATAAAAAAAACACATGTAGATGAAATTTCACATTGATGTGATTCTACCTATGAGCTGCGAAAAATCGACTTGAATGAGGGCTCAGAATATATAGATCTGTAAGAAGTGAGGTATGCCACTGAGTTCCTCTCCCATATATACGGTACGATCGTTTAATGGCTTCGGTCCTTATTAAAACTGCAATATCTTGAAAAAAAAAGACATCAAAGATCCGCTTGCTTAGCATCATCAAAGTCTTTAGTTATCATAATTTTTATATTCACTACAATGTGATTCGCTTAGCGAACGTCCCATGAAAAGCCATAAACCGCAACCCATTAAGGAAAGTTTGAACATTTTCTTGCATATGAAGGGCAATGATACATATTCAGGCCTATCGCGAATAAATTTCCCAGGGAAACTGTTCCCATTCAGCAATTTGATTAACATTACTGATAAGGGAAAAATTCCCGGGAAATTTTATTCACAATAGGCCTGATTATGTACGGGGTACATGTTTTAGGTGACTTTTTATCAACGCACCTTATCACAAATATTCATCAACAATACTCGTACAAATTTTTTTGGTTTTGTTGTCATATATTTGGAAAAGAGAAAAAAAAGTTTGATTACACAAGATACACTCTGATTTCTGCAAAACAATAGGAGATATTGATACTCCATAGCTCAAGATTTTGTTTTCAAAATGAGCAATAAAAATCTGACCAAGAAAAGCTGGATCACTGAAAAATGTGTAGTGTAAGTCGGTGTATACCCCCAACAAAGCTCTCACTTATCCAACTTATCATTTTCTTTAAATTTACTAATAATATTCTGTAAGATGTGATTTTTTTGGTGATCACATCATGAAAATACCACAAATCGGAACTCCATGACGGATTACCTATCACAGCACCCTACCAGCACTGTTCCACTTCGAAGTGTTTTAGAAATTCATTTGAATGTCTGTCTCGGGTTCGAAAAGATCAAATATCTGTCTGGGAATCATTGTAGATTTTGGAAAATTAAAAAAGTAAAGATCAGCTTGCATACTATCTGAAAAGCATTTACTTATCATATCAAAAATTAAATATCAGTTTGCATACTCTAAAAAGCGTTTACTTATCATAGTTATCATCCACTTATCAAACTTATGAAATTCTTAACTTTGTGAATTTTTTTAGCGAGCTGCCATCGAATGAAACTTGAAGAGCGAGTGTATTTGCTGTGATTTTAGGTCCGCTTCGCATTGTTTAAAAAAATTATTTGAATAAAAAAATTCCTTTTCAATTCCGAAATTATCAAATATCTGGCTGAAGACTAGACAAAGTCGGACTAATGTTTAAGTTTGATCTTCGGGTGTTTCCTATATTTTCAGGTGTTTCATTCAAGACCATTTGGTAAAAGACAGAAAGTTTTAATGAGAGCAATCATTTCAGATTTTAGTGTTCAGTTGCTTATCATACTTATCATTAACTTATCAAAGTTATCATTAACTTATCATAAACTTATCATTTACTTATCAATGTTATCATTTACTTATCATAATTTAAAAAAAATGTTTTTTTTTTGTGAGCGGCTCATAAAAATGATATATACCGCAACTTGAAAATAGGGTACCTGTTCTGCCGATTCACTGATTCACTTCGAACTGTTTCAGAAATTTATTTTAATGAAAAGGTCTGAACTAAAAATCTATCTGGCGGCAAAATCTAATAGCTGAAAAGTGGCTCACTATACGTGAGGGTGCAATTTAGCTTACTCTGGACTGTTGCCTATATTTTCAGCGGTTTCAGTCATGACGATTAAGCCGTACTCATCTGTTCATGAAGGCTGGACCTTACATGTTTTTTTTAATGTATAAGGGCAACATTTTTAGATTTCAAAATGTCTGTACCTACTGTCTTGTTAGGGTACCTATATTTTTTTTATAATTTGCGCGGTTATAAATGCCCTTATATGTCTTAGCAAAGTGCGGGCGTTATAGAATTAGGGATTAAAATTAAGGATTTACCGATGCACATTGGTTTATGACGACTACAACACAGTCTTCTAAAAAATCTATAATCTGAGCCTGGAAAAGAGAGTAGGTATTTACGAACTTGGTCATGGTGAGCGTTAGACTGTTATTAAAAAAAATCACAATCGATAACGTGAACAAATGCAATCAAATAATTTTTCTTATCGCTGTGGTTCTGTAAAAGTATTTTCTACAGTATGGTGCCATCTCAAGACGGGCTGTTTCTGAATTGATTTCTGAACCGAGCAAACATTTTTCTTAACCTGCCTTTTTTAATAAACACATTCGAATCCAATTGTTCTTTTGAAAACCATCCCCCGGCGTTCTTGAATCATCTCACTCACACTGTATCTACAGCTGTTAAACAAATTCAAATTAGCTTGGAATTTTGTTATTGCCGTTCCCAGAGTTCCCAACTTAATGCCACCTCTCCCATATTGAATAACCGCATTCCATTTGGCAACACCACTTCACTGTTGTGTGTGCTTTGCTCTGTGCTCAACCCAAATCATCGAGTATCGCTGAGCCAGCGCATCGGGGTACCGTGCTTCACACACTTGAGAGTATCGTGATCAAATATGATTAACCTAAGGGGTCGTATTCAACATAATTTTCCAACAGACAATTATCAGAACAAAATTCCAATCCTATCAACCAAAATGACGACAATAATGCGAACGCTAACACTCTGCTGTGCCGGAGTGTGTGGCGTTCATATAAATTGCGACATCAGCTCGAAAAAATGTACAAACCAGCACCAGGCAAGCACACCACATTTTAGTGATCAATTACAGAGTTGCAGCATTTTTTGTATTCACTGTAGTTGTGAGTGTTCCTTAATTGCTTCGATTTTTTTACCACTCATACATACGACCAATCGAACTCCCTTCGCCCATCCAGAGTCGAACTGTTGCATTAAAAATCGAATTCCAGAACAAATTCAATTGAAATTAATGATTTTCCTTATCGCTGTGGTTCTCGTTTAATTAAAAAAGCAAAAAAAATGAAAAACCCAGAGATACAGATACTTGTTGTTTGAAGGAATCTTCAATCCAACGGTCAATACCGCTAAATCGGGTGCGGGTCAAAAAAGTTATCGCTTGGCTCGAGCGAGAGCAAAATATTTACATTGAAGCATCTCTAGCAAACAACGCCAGTCCCACTGGATTTAAAAAACACACATAATTTTAAGTTTTTTTTGTTTTTTATGACAACGTGCCTTTAAAAAACATGATCCCCATAATGAGTTTGACAGTTGAATTGTTGATTGAGGAGACCCTTTTTTGGGTCATTGATGCCATAAATCACACTCTCCATGCTGATTGTGGATTAGTATCTCCTCTCTAGACAGAATCATTAAAAAAATGTATTCTTACAACATTAAGTGCATCATGCGCCATGCGATCAGCATCAGTGATGAGGGGGAAGGATGATCACACGCGCAAGGGCTGTAAAGAGAGATCACTCATTAAGTGATCGTGCGAGTTCCACTTCACGTTTGGTTAGTGGTAAAACAAGCCCAACTTTTGCAACACCAAATTGGTGCGCTCATAATTCTTGACAAGACCAAAATCGGAACACAACTCGCAAATTTTTGTCCACGACGAGTGCAAGATGTATCTTTCTCTTGTATCTTTTGATGATCCGCGCACAATTGCATCCTATGCGCATAAATGGGCAGAACAAGGGTCCACTGTATCGACAGGCAAGCGACATACACAGAGAGAGACAGAGAGAGATGGAAATGACAGACGCAGACCGTTTGGCCCGATGAAGATACATTATTTGCCGTCAGTTGGTGAGGCATTAATTTTTGCTTGGAAAAAGAAGACAAGAAAACGACACATAGTTGGAACCAACCAAGACCATACGGCTAAACCAGTAAGGACCATATTTGACAGGTTGCGTGCATCCAGCAGATCACCATAATTGGATGACGAGAGGATCGCGATGCTGAAAACTGGAATTTGTCGTTTTGTTCCAGCCGTTGTCCGTTGTCATAGTTTGTAGTCATTCGTCTTCGTCCATGTTTGGTGTGGCAGTTGATGGGTGAACCGAGAGGGGGCATACGGTGCGTGTAGGAATGTATTTAGGAGGGTTTTTCTCTATTCGTCGATGTCCTGGAGCTATTTATTGAGACATTATGGGGACAGAGAGATGTATGTTTGCTTGAACGGGACAAGTTTTGAATTGGACAGGAACTATTTCGGATCTTGTCGAACAAAAGTTAATCGTGGGCATACCACACGCATGTAGTTGTAAAAAAATGGGGTTCTGGGAGGTTGAACGTGAACATTTAATAATTATCCCAGTTGTTTGTCATAAACTGAAATAAAATTAACACCGATATCTGTATCGACATCATCATTTAAAAATTTTCCTTGCTTTGATTTTGATGTTTTGAATGTGACTTACCTACACTTTGACGGTAATTCAAAAATTTCTATTCATGTCCATTTCACTTTATAAATGTTTTTCTGATTTAAATCCTCAATTGGTGGTTCTTAGTTTGACAACATTTGAGAAAAACGCCAGTGTCTGAGGATCAATACTTTCTACGTGAAAATGCTGTATCTTGAGATAGCCCAGGTAGTCCGATCTGCATGAAATTGAAACCACTTAAATACCCATACTTTCTTGTATCAAAAATATTGCAACGACATTTTTAACCGTTATATTTACCACATGGATATCTATCATGCAAGTGAAACAGAAGAAAATTAAAAAAAATTGTTTCTCAAGATTGTCATAAAATCTAAAGTGGGAAAGTGATTTGAAAAAATATTTTGTTTAAAGTGACCTAAATGTCTACAGTGTTGCCCGTTATTTCATATCTAAAAATGTACGATACACAATTTGTAAGCAAGGTTATACGACTTCAAAATAGACATCTCAAGTAGACTTTTCAATTGTTGTTCTCATTAAGCCCGGTTTTTCAGTGCGAGATCATCCTAGTTTCGGGATCAAACTCGAGTTATCTCGATACAGTAGTTTTTCAGTAAGTTTGGTGAGTTAACCGTGGAATTAAATGATCAGATGTTTTTTACAGATGATAAAATACCAAACAAACAATTATTTTCAAATTCACTTGAGTGGCTATTTTATTAAATTTTTAGAAACTAAATATGTGTACGATATATTCAGATTCAGATCTTAGCAACTCGAAACTGTTTTAAATTTGACTGTTCTAATGTTGCAGATTCTATATCTACATTTTGATAACTTTTTGACAGCAAAATCGATAAATCAAATCACCACACACGGAGTCAAATTTAATCTTGAACTGAAATACTGTTTCGTGAGCTAACTCTGGATTCAATTTATTCCGGTGTAAGTAAACTCCTAAGACCTAAGTCAGCACTGAAAAACCGGGCCTTAATTTTACTGCCTTTTGAAAAACTTAGTAGACAATCCCCTTAGTAGACAGTCCCAATCACAAAAAAAACAAGATAACTTCCGACCTATCCAAATCTGTATAATGCAATCTGTACAGATCGATCACCCTTTCCTTAACTATTCGGGTATATCAATGCAAATCACAAACCAAAACAAGAACTTCAGGGCTAATCTCACCAAAAAACATTCACCAGCTCGCCTTTAAGCTTGAAGATACCATCAGTTTCTGATCTAATTTGTCAGATGATCGCACTGAAGCCCACAGTACATCTGCTTAGAGCAGGGCGGCTACGATCAATATTCCCAAGCCTGCTAACTCCATGTGACCAAGACTGCCTAATGTCCTTAGGTCTGCCATATGCATCCTGGACCATCTTGGTGAGAAGGGATAAAATGATAGAAGACAAATAACCAGACTTTCCTTTATTCCTGTCCCAAAGACGTTCCGAGGATCTATTACACAACATAGTGTGGAACTTATGTAGAGGGCGTTGGTTGGGAAAACCATCTGCCACTCACTGCCAAAAGGTTAAATCTAAGCAAACCGTTCTACTTCGACTGCATCTATCTCAATGCGATACCCCAGGTCTAGATAATGTCCTGACCTCAATCTTTTACAAAGCCTCTCCTATGTTAGATTCTGGGAAAGATGTTTGATTTAGCTAACCTTACTAAACTTGGTGCAGCTTAGAAGATAACGTGCAATAACCCTCGCGGAATTAAGCTCCATGGGCTAAAGTTCCTGTGGGGCTAAATTCCCATTCCTTTTTTTGGTATTTTGGTGGCGAAGGTTATTTTCCTTTCGCAAAAGAAAAAAAGCCCCGCCACCAGAAAGCATCAACACCCGCGGTTGTTATTGACATTTGAAATTGGAATTTCTGCCTTCTTCTGTATGATCCTGGTGTTGGATGTAACGTGCCGATGATTACCAAAACTAAGGCCAACTAACATGTGAATCCAATATAACAGACAAACTCTTGGATTACCTAGCCTTATCTGTAAAATAAAGGGTTCCGTGCAGATCGAACATATTTTTGACTAAACGGACCCACGTTACCTTTATCATCAAAGACAGTAAAAGCAGACGTATCACTGACATCCTGAATGATTTTCTCATAGAATGCAAAAGCATCTGATATAAGCCTTAAGCTAGAAGATGTAATCAATTTGCTGCTGATGGTCTCCCATCCCGCCTCAGTCAACTATCAGAAAATCATACTACTACTAGGTTTGAGACGAAGATTCAACCAAGAACTATACAAGCTGTACAGCTACATGCCCCTAGTCAAAAATATCCGCATTGGACGTTTAAGATGGCTGGGACAAGTAGAACGAATGGACACCAATACTCCGGCTCGCGGAGTCTTCTATTCCCAGCCAGACGTTGGAGTGCACAACTGGAGGCAGTTTGCTAAGGACCGAGCTAATTGTAGAGGCATATTGGTTGAAGCCCAGGTTCATTCCGGACTGTAGCGCCACTAAAGTAAGTAAGAATATTAGACATAAGTTTAAACGTTTTTAAAATTCGGCCACTGACACGCCCCCTTTTTTCAGAAAAACGTTGTTCTTGGCCAAACCGTAAAGAATTTTGGAAAAAAAACTGTCTCAACAAATGTTTATGTTAGGTTAGGTTGGTGGGTTGATATGGTAAGCGGTGTGCGTCTTCCCTCATCACACTCAGGTCAATGTAGACCCATTGTGAAGCCCTTTGGGGATCCACGTGTATGTTTGGTTCCTTTATTTATCACGTTACTGGCCATTGTTGTTTGTCCCTTTCCAGCCATCCAGATGTTGTTACAAACCTGAAAAGATTAGGGACAGGGATTTCGGATAGATCCGTGAGGTCATGGAAAAAGTATTTTCCAAAGGATCACATTCTTAATTGGCTGAGGCCTGGGAGGTGGCACAGAAAGTGGAGGGTATCCTCACTGTAGCATCTACAAAGGTCGTCAACTATAAGATGCATTTTCAGTTTGTGGCTTTTAAGTAAGTTATGTCCAGTTAGAATCCCTACTATTGTCGAAACAGGTTTCCTGTTTCTCTGAAGTAGTTTGTGGGTTCTCGCTTTGTTATACTATATCCAAATCCTTATGGATGTTTCACAGGTGGGAAGGGAGTTTCACCTGTTTTTGGCCAATATTCAGTGTCTTCTGTCCCACCCGTGAATTGAGGTCACATAGTCGCGGTTTGACAGATTGGTCTCCCTGATCAACGCTGGAGTTAGATAATTTTCTGGCCAGTTCATAAGCAATTTCATTTCCCTGTCTGGGGACCTTTAGCGACAACGCCTCACAAGCTTAGATTTTATTTCGACAGCAAAGATTGCTTTTATTGCAGTCTGACTGTCAATGAAGATGATATCATCTGGTGCTATCGCCAGCAATGAGTTTGCTTTGGCTGCCTCTGTTAATGCCAATATCTCAGGCTAGAAGACACTGCTGTGCTTAGGGTGACGAAAATTTCTGTTAAAATTTAGTGTTTCTGAAAACACTGCAGCTCCAACGCCTACGTTCATTTTTTGAACCATCAGTTTAGAAGGATATGGTTTTGGTGCCCTCTTCTCCCACTACGTTCTACTTGGGAAAATGCAAGATAATGGCCCTTGAAAGTCATGATGAGGCAGCATGTAAAGTCAGAGGATACTATTAAGCCCAGATATCTGTTTTGAATTTCAACGTGTCCTTCTAAGTTAATTTTCCATTAGTTGATCTGGCTGATTCTTAGAGAAAATTGGCTGCAGATTCTTGCATGTAGCGGTAGCAGGTTAAAGATGGTTTTCAGTCCCGCTGTTGAAATGGTTCTCATTGCGCTAGTGGCGCCCACGCACGCTATCCTTTGTAACGTTGTCACATTTTTCAGATGGGTGACTGCATTTATGGATTGCCACCAGACAAGTTCCCCATATGTTAAGGTCTTACAACAGCCGCGTACATCCGTTAGATAATTATAAGGTTTGGACCCCATTTTTTCCTAACAAGATGTTTAGACATTCCCAATCCCAATATCCTTATTTCGTGTGTATAAAGTTGTTTGCCACGTCTACTTTTTAGGGCCGATTTAAGCAAAAAAAAATACTGTCGGTACAACTTTAAGGAAATTCGGAAAAACTTAATTTGAACATTTCGTAGATCATTTTAACCCTAGCCCACTTTTTGTGGCCGTTTGCCTTTAAAAACTATTTGTATACCCTACCCCAAAGCATATGCAGTAGAAAAATTTTGTTTCTGTATCCGAACGATAACAGATTTTGATAAACTGTCGGAAAAAAGTTGCAACCATACCGTTTACTATATATCAACCGCATAAAGTTTTTTCGCCACGCCCACTTTTTGGTAAATCCGTAAAAAAAAAAATGCACAAATACGTGAACGGTCCTACAAAGGACCGCGATATTCTGGCATAAAATGTCACTGCTCGACTTAGCCAAAGCTCGGCTTAAAACTCAGTCCGCTTCGAAAAGGTTGCCCTCACCCCATCTGCCAAAACATCAAACTAACATGCGCAACTACAAATTCGTAAAAAAAAAATTACAGTACCCATCCCACCATGTGACTATGTATCCGTATCTATGTCTACAGTGTATATGCGTGAAATCGCGTTTTGATCTCAAGCCCAGACATAATGCACAGGCATTCATTTTATGCTTGAATGATTCGTATCTGTCTTGGAAATTTAATTAAAAACAAATAGGTAGCATTGTATGTATCTTTTACAACTACTAAATGCAATCATCTCCTCCTCCATTCTGCCTTTTCGTTTTTTTTTTTGTTGATCCACTCCCTCTGCCTCTTCCCCCAATACAAATCGACTATAGATACAGAGATACTACTTCATATTACACAGTCGAGTGATTGTATCGAATGTGTGTGGTGATCGCCCATACATACATTTCATGAAAAGTAACGAACTTGGCCACTTGGGCGCTTAAGAGCTCTCCTTCTACCATCAACTTCAGCTTCAAGCATAAGCTTCGCATCAGCCCGTTCGACGACAGAGACCTCAGCTCATGGTAATGTTCTGGAATTCTCGACATGGTCAACTGTGGATGGTATATGCGTATGGAGTGTATCTACATATCGACCGATTCGTATGGCTGTCACGTAGCTACGCTTCAGTTGAAATTTATTCCCTCTATATACGCAGACAGGCATTTGTTGTACACATTTGATTTCGATAACTCACTAAATCACTCCACATAACCAAAAGCCAAGAAAACAGGGCTAACAAGCCCAACAAGACGCGCACATAGACATAGTCCCCCGTCTAATGGATTGCCGCAACATTGTTGAATATTAATCCAGAGACAGGCAAGGAGCTGTTCAACATGCAGATTTGTTGTGGTTTTGACAGTCAATGTCAGTCTTCATGTCAAACATTGTATCGGATACAAAAAAGAATGGTATGCACATGCATTTGGATAGGTCGTATCTAGAAGGATCTGCAAAGGAAGATTTTCCCATGATCCATGTTGGGAGTGGTATATGCAAGTAATGCACCTTATGGCTACCGATCAGAGTGGCAGTTGTTTTTTTTTCTATACATGTGAACCGATCTATATGGGTGAGTAGCTCGATCAGGTTACAGATATCTACAGAGTTGAGTTGCACACTCTATACAACAGGATATGAGCCTTTAATCATTTTTCTTGCTTGATCGCACAGCCATTAGCGTCGATGTGTGTAGTCGGGTTGAGTCTCTTTTTTTGTGTTGCCATCGACATCTACCCTCTTGAGGGTCAAATTAAAGGACATAATGGAGGTGAACGGTACCCTGGGTATAATACCTAACAAAGGTTGTTCATGGAAAATATTTATGGAGGATACTTTAGTTTTTGTGTGAGATGCACTCATTCGGGGAACTTCCTTAGAAAAGGGAGAGGTTTTGTAAGTGTTTTTGGAAGGAAATACGGGCGGAAGAATGAAAATCGTGTTTTTATACTGGGATTAGATTTTATATGTGATGGGGGCGTGCAGCGCAACACTGATCCTCGATTAGATCATCCATGTCGAAGATGTTGATCATTAGTGTCAATGGTAGCACTTTTAACCAACTGTACCTTAGGTTAGGTAAAAAATCGGATAAAATAACTCAAGGAAAAAGGATTACAATTTCTGCCTTGTAACTAAGAAATTTAGAAAATCACTTTGAAACCACCTCATCTAACGAATATCTTTAACGCTACTGGAGGTTATAGTGATCCCAAAAAAGAGTGGTCGATCATGTGTCAAAGGACGTAGGCATATTGCCTTAATTCATTTGATCAGGAACGTTTTTGGAGACAATCATACTCCGGAAATCTATTTCTTTCAATTTTGGGCGAAAATCTATTACTATCTTAGGCCGAAAAACGTTTATCATACACCCGGATTCATTCAAAATAAAGTAATCCTTAAATGAGACAAAAAAGTTACAATAATATGCCTCCTAAGTCTTCAAAATGCATGCCATTTGGTTCAGGAGACCAATATTTTTACTACATCCGTTTAATTTCCCTAATTATTTCGAATATGCCTCCTTAATCTCCAAAAGGCATGACATCTGAATCAGGAGACCTATATTCTTACTGCATTTCCCTAATAATTTCGAAAGACTAATTTTTAGGCAGTACCGCCTGCAAAAATATACACCAAACAGGATCTACGATGGAGTACCACAGGGATACATGCCACGACCAATCATGTTCAAAATGTGTATCACATGCAAACCAAAATATTGCGTGGAGTACATGAGCCATGATAACTGATGAATCTATCAAACAGTGTACCACAAGGATCCATGCCACGGCCAGTCTTGTTTAGTATTTTTTTTGCATAGCAATTAATGAATGCCATCAGATGCAAGATATACATCTGATATACACTGAAAAGTTTATCACCTGAACCCAATCCATTTTACGTGAGATAGCTACCAAAAGAATGTAGGAACGCATTTGGCAATTATGCGCATAAGACCTTTAGGAGGGATTGAAGGCCAATAGCAGCATGATGGAGCTTCTCTGATTACAACTCAACTGGCATTGGCAGCTCTCAGATAAAAATGAATGCTGACAATTAAAGATCAAGGAAATAATGGATCACACGCCCGAAAGCCTCATTAGATTTACAAAAGCGATGGTAAAAATCTTCTTCGGGAGCCTTAAACTCCACAGTCATACTAGGACGGTTCTAAAGCGAGCAAGTTTTCCATTGCATCTGGTGCATCGTAGTAGGTAAAATCGAATCAGTCAGAAAAGAAAGCCAATTCACCCCTGTTTCACACACCGTCATGTCTTAGAGAGCCTTAAACAGTGTGCGAGAACGGCGCTCGACTTGATCAAAATCCATAATCTTCTACAGGCCCTGATATAAAGCGAGGAGCTACTATCTAGACTAGTCCATGCTACATATATTATAGAAACAGATTTCAAAGAAACAGAAACAGAAGTCGAATACATGATACAACGAGGCAATCGCCTTTTACCAGAAGATCACTGGTAGATAAAACAGAGATAAGCACTCTGTAGTTAAATCTTTTTGGTTGTGAACATTAACACAGCTAACACTTGCCCATACAGGTTACGTGTTGTCGCCATTGTACATCTTATCCAACCGTAAGGCCCAAAAGATACATCGATTCGTCTGATTTAAGGCATGTACTCTCCATCTCAATTTTCAAAACTGTGGACAAGCTTTTTTTTCAGAAAGCTGGGGAATCAGTTCATTTGATCAAAATTCATTAAACCTCACTGTTCAATCGTTAGCATGTCCTTATTTAAAGAATCAACTTTTTCACACCAACTGCAAAGCATTGGTGCATCGTCGTTTGTAATGGGAGCTATCACCTGGCTAATATTGGAACTAAAACACGATTTTTTCTGACCCGAATCGAAGAAACAAAGTGGGTGAATGAACGAAGCCCTGAGGCACTTCAGCATCCATTCACCAATACACCAGCTCGCAGAGTCTTCGATTCGCAGCCAGATGTCGGACATAGTAAAGCAATAGCTCGCCTTAAGTGGCACGCGTACTAGTGCAAAGGACCATAAAAAACATGAAGTGTGCAACTGGAGGCAGTTAGTAAGAGACATGGCTGGGAAGTGGATTTCATGGTTCCACAAGTCCCCGGATGCCTTTTTTGAAGACTTTACGGATAGATATTGGCTTCCATGCTCACAAGACTTGTTTGCTATAAGCATTGAAGCTGGGCATATTATCTTTTGAAATTCTGCAAATTTTGGCTGAAAAAGCTAGGTCCTAAGTTCTAACGAGCCAGTAGAGCTAATACTGACTTCTTTAGAAGTGAATTTACTTTAATTGAGGCTCACATCTGTCTCAGTGCGATTTGATTTGATTTATCGCGAAGAAAATCTAAATCTGATCAATCAGCAACCGATCATTTCTTAACTGGCGCTCGATTATGGCGCCAGTTAAGAAAATCGTACTTCATCGAAAATAAAGAAAATCGAAAAGGCTCTAATGCCGTTAGAATGAATCGATCATAGAAGTCATTTTGATAATTGCATGCATCATGTATCTATCACTGAATACGATTATTGATATACGCTTGAGATATCCAGAGCAAAAATTCTAAGTTCACCGAATTGGTGAATGCTACAGGTTGCATTTTTCACTAAGGTAGACCATAAGATCACTGGTGGAATATTTCTGTCGAAAACCATGCCGACGGTCATGAGGCGATAATTGACTGTACTCTCCATGACTCACTGATCCGGAAATATGTCTGCAGAGTAAGATCCAAACCTAAACATTTTGGAAAATAAGACGTGAATACAAATAAAATTTAGCATACAATCTCGAACCCAATTCCGACAGTGAGCCCAAGCAGGAGGGTTACAGGTGTAGCATACACCCCCACTCCGTATTCAAATTTAGCGTACAACCAATTTCGCACCCATCCCATATCCAACAGTTGGCCCAAGCAGGGGGTTCATAATTTGCATATATCTGAGTGCAAGTTTGGGTGTATGCAAAGTTTAAATATCAGTGGGAGGCATTTTGCTCCCCTGCAACTCCCCTGCTTGGGCTCAATGTTGGATTTGAGTTGCGTGCGAGTTGGGATGCATGCGAATCCATCTGCCTGCCTACCGAATAAAACAAAATGCTGTCCAACTTCCGTCGTTCTTGTACTTTTTTATCGTAGCTATATACTAGATGGCGCTCCAGTAGATGTGTTATCACCACAGTCATTTTCTTGCAATCGGTATGAAGTGTTTAGCCGGATCAATTGGAATGCAATAAAGTAAGAGGACCAAGATTCTGCCACTCAAGTCGAATTCGAGTTAGGGTACTACTGCTCTCGAATTTATCTATTTGTCAGTCAAATGAAACTACCAACGACAGTTGGATAGATGTGATATCATCTGAGCCACTGTATTAATTACGTTGCCCAAGTCGAATTCGAGGTATGATAGTACTACTCACGAATATGTCCACCGAGTTAAAAAAATGTCCTGACAACCTATGACCAAGCCATGTGATTTTTGCTCTCGTATCTGTGTGGTTGGGGGCGCTGCAGTAGATCTGCTACCATCACGTCCATCACTATGCATATTGTTCAAGTCGAATTCGAGCTTTTCACCAATTAAACCAAAAATCTGTCCCGACTACCACCGATTGCCAACCCATGCGACGCCCGCTAATTTGCTGTCACTGCACAACTACACTGCCGCCTAGCAAAGCACGCTATAAGCTCGCTCGTGATCATCGCTCGACTATGGTTGTTTATTGTGATTGCTCGTCGTTCCCAGCCGCATAATTCAATACGCTGTGGCAGTTGACGACGCAGATTTCCATCAGCCGAACGCTATCAAGCGACGACCTCTTGTTTGTTATTTTAGGTCCTCAAAATAATGATAGGCAATCCTTAACCGCTGATGAATTGATTTGCGTTCTCAAGGGAAATCACATAAACTGGTCATGTTCGGTTGTTCCCAGTATAATCCAATCCGGGTTAAAGGCCATACTTCCTCGAACCGCAGCAGTTTTTTGTTTAAACTTCGATTCAACTGAAAGTCGATTGTTCGTTTTATTGATTCAGCTGAATTTCAGAATGAATCTACACGGGTTGGTTTGTGTTTGATTTGACTAATTTCGCGTCGAATACTTAGCTCATCAACATTCTGCAACAAGCGCACCAATAAACCACAAAAAAAAAACAGAATTAAATTTTGCAACATAAAACGAGGCAACAGGTCTTTGTGCCAAATTACATCCTTTCGCAACATTGGCAAAGTAACGAATAGCACACGACTTGTTTGGGGTACCTATACATATCCCCAATCCCCATACGATTAGTCGAGTGAATGTTGTATTTGTAATTTTTTTTTGTCGCGGTTGTCGTTGTTGTTGGTTGAATTTTATGCAATGCACGTTGAGAGAGCTGCTAACAACAGTGTCACTGATTAAGCGGCCTCAGGGGGAACGGCGCGGCGCGGGCGCAGGGAGTCTAACAATTAATGAGTTTCAATTCAACTTGATTACGTATTGAATGTATAAATGGTAAATTGAATAACTTGAGTAATTTGTCTAATAGTATGTTGAAAAGATACAGAGGTACCTTGACCAGAAAAGTATCTGCTGCAAGTATGTCGCATGCAGCTACACATTTAATATTTATAAGATGTAAAGTGATTCGTTGGCTGAATGGACAAAGAAAGGTCAACTTCTAGATTCAAGGAATGCCTACTTAAATTTTAATCCAATTTCAGAAATACACACTCAATCTGACTCAGAATTATCGAAAGCAGCCCTCATTTAACCTCTGTATGGCTGTGGCACCTCATGCATTCATGAGACGTGATTTTTTTTATTCACGTTGTTAGCGGTTGATATGAACTTCAGTTCTGCGTGTAATTTGAATCATCAAAACATGAAACAAAACACATTTTCTGTCAACGTTTGTTTGCGCATGATAATTATTCATGTCGCACCATAAGGACCCACATATTCTAGGCAGCCACACATAATTGGAAATTATGACGACGAATGCACTTTAAACTCAAGCGGCTATCGATATGAACAAAAGAAAATGCAAAACATAAGGCCATACATACAAAAGATACGCGTACGATGAGCCTAATTTAGGTTTGATTGGCTTACGAGAACCTTTCGCCTTGGTATCACCCATGCTGACCCAAATGTGAGTGGTCATCGTTGCCGCATGTAGGCAAGATCAAGAAACTTTAAGTTGAAAGAATTTATTTAATGGATTTTTTTTTCAGTTGTTTGTTGGGAAGATACAGACCTACAGATACATGTATCTACTAATTAGATATTGCGGTTGGATAATTCAGCCCAATAGAGGTTGGGAGTTGGTGTCTGTTTGGTTGGAGATTGTGTGGTAAATATGTGTGAAATCTATTAGAGGGGTTGGGGGAAGGTCATTGGTACGGACAGTAACCTATTTATGTGGATAACTTGGCAATTTTCGCAGTGTAAAGAAAATTTTTCAAAAAAAATTCAAACGATCTGGGAATTTCTGGGTACAATTTGTTTAGGAAGATATTACAACTTGTGCATGGAAATTTATTTTGTCTGACGATGTATGTATCCATTGGTTCTTTAGAACAGATTTGGGACAGCTTATTGCAAGAAAAAAACGAGTGTGGTTCTCCTATTATCTATGAATCAATCAAAATCTCAAAGTTGACAACAATATAAGGGCTCCAAACCTAGCATTCCCATTAATTTGTGCCACCGAACTTATATTTTTCTCCACAAAGGATGGGAACTTAACTTAACGCTGATTTCGATTGGCAATTTTTAAGAAGCTTCTCACGACAGTTGCATCCTCTTAGATTTTTGTCAGACTTTCGCAAGATATCAGGCAGTAAGAAACTTGTAGTTGTTGGCCCTCAAGGGACACCCCACTTCTTCACTACTAGAAGATACCATCATTCAATGTGATACTTCACTCCTACACTACTGGAAGATACCATCATTCTATGTCTCATGTACCATCATTCTCGAGAAGACAAGTGATTCATGTTTGACTAAACAAGACGTCGCCGAAAGCAAACACGTTCATAGTCAGGATATTCATAGAAAATATATTCTGAAGTATCTACTACGTTCAAAACCTTACTTACTTATTCAAGTAGTGCCTATGAACCTGGGACTCCACAAACATGCCCCTCCAATTAGCCCGGTAAATATCTAACTGAACTAGTTACGTACTTCAAGCTGGTGATGGTGGAGGTCGGTTTCTAATCGGGCGCCACTTAAGGCAAGAATTATATCGATCAAAACGAGTATGGATTTCTTCAGCCACTTTTGCTTCAGTACCGTAGAGGAGGACTTGGAACCCCTCGAGTGAGGGCTTTACTACTGAATTGCCTTCTTAGCCCGAAAAAACAGCGGTTGGGAAGAGTAATTCTTCGTTTACTTTCTAACGAGATGTTGATGTCAGAGCGAGCCGAGGTACTTCATATTATATCTGTCAATGATGACGTTCTGTCCAATTCGTCTCTCTATACTAGCAAACGAGGGTATGACATCACGTTAAGTCCGACCAATGATGTTAATATTGTCGGCGTATGATAGTAGTTGCACCGATCTGTGGAAGGTTGTACCTCCGGTGTTGGCTTGAGAGTTTTGCATAATCCTCTCGAGAACGAAATCAAAGAAGTCACGCGACAGTTCAAAAATTATTTTTTGATATCGAATGTGTCGGTAAGGTCGTTTTCGTCCCTGATGAAGCAGCGAGAATTCTCCATCATCATCCTGCTCTTTGAAGTTTGAAGTCTGTCTCTATAATTGATTACGCAGTTTACTCTGTAACTAACGCAGTTCAGAGGATCTCCTGGTGCCTACAATTACATTTTCCATGACCACTTCTCTAATTTAAACGCTTCCACTTCCTCCACGTCAAACCACTAAACCCTCAAGCACCACCCTTAAATCCTTTTGCAACAACCTCTTCCGTTCGCATTTTTTTCCAATTTCTAAGGAAAAAATCCACTTCCTTCCGATTCTGGAGTGGAACATCCACCCATTAACCGCGAGATCATATTTTTTTTTCATCTCTGTCAAAACGAGTGACGTTTTACAACCATCCACTGCGCAGCCGCACATAATTTGTTGTTAGCGTGATGATTACACGACGTTTCCCTAATAACCTCCAACGTAACGCATCATCTATCATTACACGACACAATAAATATGATCCTCGCGCAACAAGAAACTAAATTAGAAGCAACGCACAAAAAAAAGTATCTACGATCGGAGAAATTATCTACACACACACACCTAGAACACAAAGCAAAGAGGTAAAGTAATAATCAGAGCACAAAGGAGAAAATGAAAAGGTATAGCCTGGCATTCGTAAACGGGTCTATCCACCGGAAGCTAATAAATGGTACAATCGATGGCATGACAACCAAAGTCTCTAAGGGATCTTGTGAGATCCGAAAAATGCGGAAATAAAAAAGGGTTCAGGCAGCCTATTCTCATACAATTCCGGTTACAAGTTTCGGCTTGAAAGGGCGTGTGCTAAGCTCCTAACATACTATCTGATAATTTGATAATAATTACAGGATACATCGACACATTAGATACGTAGATACGTACATAGATACCGAGTACTCATTACATGCATACGAGATACGTTTCCATTATTTGTCAGACGTTACATCATTAATGAATAAAAATGGTGATGAAACCATTTTGTACTGGCATGTATCTACAGACAAAAAAAACGAATACCACCATGATCTCGATTAGGGAACGGGACAAACGAAAACATCACCATTTGGTCGGCCGGTCAGTCGTCGTTGTTTCACACAATTAACCCACTCAATTGACAGCAATTAATGGAATTCATTTTGACAGAACACACTGTGCTCCTCATAAAATGCGAAACTCACAAAAATTAGTATCGACCGCTCGCGGAAAACACCCATCCCTCTCGGTTTTATGAGGCAGCCCGTGTTTGATGGCTCCGACTTTGATGAGAAAAAAAAAGTTTTTTCCTCGATTTTCATTGCGGTCACACGGTCTTGTCTTCCTTCGAAACGCCATCTACTCAGGTTCTTCACATCTGATGCGAAAACGATGACAGTACAACGATATACGAAGAGAAATTGTCATTGACAACTAGAGTTGGCGGAGAGAGCGCGTACCGACAACTAGCATAAGATCTACGAGATCTTTGCGTATTCGATTACAGATCTCTAAAGCCCATGGAAAGGGGAGGTAGTTCATGTGATGCGAAGAAGATATATGAGACTTCTAACCTGGTCAGGTTGGTACTTGATGAAGGAGGCGAAGGTGGGGTACACCAGGAGCGGATCAAATGTGTGGCTGTGACCTTTTTTTGCGGTTCGTTTGGATAGTCTTAATAGAGAAGAGGTATTGTGAGTGTACAATGGCATGGTGATTGGTATTTGTCTGTTTTACCTAGCTGTAGGAGTGGATTTGAAGACTGTTTTGACATTGGCCACGTTCTGGATTTTAAATTTGGTAAGATATCTTAGATAAAGTTCTGTCAATCGACCATTTTGATCAATGAGAAGAGAGCTTCATCTAAGATAGCTTACTTTATCTGAAATCCAAAATACGGCCATTGATTGGGGTTGGATAGGGACGAAAGATAGATAAATAGATAGTCAGATAGCAACTGACAGATATTCGTGGATTTTAGGATTCTACGTAAGTCTTTTTGTGAAAAGATCGACGATCCTCAACTTCGTTTTACACCTAATCATGATCATGTCAAGTTTATTGATAGGTCCTGACGTGAGTTAGAATTGGGCCATCTTTGTTGAAGTAAGTGGGGCACGCTGAACACTTATTTTTCGTTAATTAACCTCATCGGACATAGTAGTCCTTGCTCGTTCATCACATGCTCGTCAAACATTTGTTCGTGTCAATAAATAGATATGTGTTTCGATTAGTGTTCGATCTTATTTTACCGCACAAATTCGGTTGAAGTATTTCCACTATTTTAAAAAAGGTTTATGCCACTTGAACTCATCTCGAGTGTGGAGGCTCATTCTCCTTCAAATTAGCCAACAGCGGTCCTCCATCTAAGTTTTAACCGCGCCCGACGCTGCTTGATTTCTGTGATCAGACGATCACCGATATTTGTTTTGATCATTTCGTTACACTTTTTCGTTTCATAAAATCCAATTCACACCTTCCCAAAAGCAGTTTAACTTCCAAGAAAAGGTAGGGAGGCTGCTTTATATAAGCTACCGACGGACTAAAAAAATTATAGGAAAAGAAAAGAAACCGCTACAGAAGAACTTATTCCAGTGCCGATGAGAAAACTGAAAAAATATCTCTAGGCTAAGCCACGAAAAGAATAGCTTGAATCATATCTACTCCGATGTATGACATAAGCTATATCGATCTACCGCAAATGAAATGCAATTTAACCCTAACCTCTATACTAAAGTTCCCTATATCCATCACCGATTAAATGATTGCTAAGCCTCCGAGACATATCTGGTAGATGGACATAGTATATTCTGTCCCCTGATACAAAAACATGCCGCAGATACAATGAAGTCAAGATCAGTGATACTGAATAAAAATCCATGTGATTCCTTAACACGAAAGGTTACAAAATGAAGGCTGGTAATGGTTTCTTTTGAGTCAGAAGCTTTTAAAAGGTTTTGTGGAAAAAAAAGGCAACAAGTAACGTCCCTTCTTAAAAATGTTCAACAAAACTCGCAAAATACCTTTTAATATCTGTGAATCTATCTCTATTTATTCGTGTCCCTTTTTGTCCTTTTTATACAAAGCAGAGAAATGATTCAGCAGGTACTGATTGTTACACAGATTTCGCAAAAAGATATCGTCACTTGGAAGCACAATAGACGACAAGATCCCTATTGTAAAGTTTCACATATACAGCTGTTTAGGAATTTGAATGCTTTAAGGACTTTTTCAGTTGATTATGGAAATTAGGCAAAAAAAGCTTGTCAACGAATACTGGGGAAAAATAAAATCCATTCTTGAAAAAACAATCGGTGTTCATATCTCTGTGCATGATTACTTGAACTACGAATAGATGTGTCATAACTACTTCTACTACTATCATAAGTTGGTACCAGTTTTAAATGGAAACTTAAAATCTATTCCAGTTTAATTATAATTTTTGCAAAATTGGAAATATTTAGATAATAGATAACTACTGTGCTCTGTGCAAGATCACTTGAACTAGGTATAGATGTGCCATCGCTACTTATATTACTATCATGAGCTAGTGCCAGGTAGCCACTATGCTAAGAGCAATAGGTTAGGTGTCATTTTTTGGTAGTAGATCCCATTTTAGTGATCTTGTTGCTGAGTTTATATTTGACCGATCAATTTCATAGCTAGCCCTGTCAATTCATTTGAGAATTTGTTGTTTATTTTCAGAAAACACATACCATAGTACAATAAATGATTTGAAGATTTTTAAATTTCAATTAAACACTTAGAGGGTTACCGATCATAGCATAGATCATAGCATATCGATTAATTTATTAGGATGCCATTTAATTATCGTGGAATTTTGATCAAGACTTTGAGAACATTTGACGGTTCTATGATCTCACCAGTAGCTCGGAAATAATTTCGCTCATCAGTCTGACTTTAGAGATCGTATTTCGTTCTTTCGTAGATCCCATTTTAGTGATCTTGTTGCTTCAGTTTTTAAGATCAGTAAGATTTTCAATCAAAACTAGTTTTGTCACTCCATTTGAGGATTTATTTTCCTACCAGAACACTCTATGCCACCGTTCTATTTAGAAATGATCTTGAGCGATGTTCAGGCCTATAAAAATAATGCTGATCGTTGAGGATCACCGATCTTTGCTTGAGGTATCAAATAATTTATTCGGATGTAATCCAATATACATGAGGATCACGGATCACCAATATTTGTTTGTCGTATTGATTAATTTATTCGGATGTCAATCAATATACGTGAGGATCACTTCATGATCAGTGGTCATCACCGATTCTTAAAATTTGTGAATCAAAGCATCACTATCGCTTTATTTTGAGGATATTAATGGACCAATACAGAATGTACTTTATTAGATACTGGAAATGATTTTAAGTATGGATTACATCAAAAGCGGATGATGAAATCCTTGGTCGTTTTAAGTAAAAAATTCTTCGGAAAATCTTCGGTCTTGTTTGCGTTTAAGGGGCAAGGAGACGATGATTCAACAAGGAACTTTTTGAGTTGTACAGTGACATAAGCTGGCCTGGTAAAACATAAACTCTACATTGGACGCATAGTATGACTAGGACTAGTAGTAGTAGAGCAAAGGGACAACAACACTCCGGCTCGCAGTTAGAATTCCTGCCAGACGTCGCCTTATGTGGTGCGCAATAGACCTCAACCAACTTTGGACTGCGCTACTGGACATAGTAAGCTAATGACTGGGCTCACTGATGAGGCATATTGCTTGGTTCCCCTTTTTTTAGTGATAATGTTACAATTTTGAGGAAACGCGTTTTGTATTGAGGATCACCCAACATGTCTTGAACGTAGTAATCTACGGAACCCACTGATTGTAGAGGAATGTTGGTTGGGTCTCAATTGTCTTGAGGATCACCCAACAATTTTAAGGAAACGCGTTTTGTATTGAGGATCACCCAACATGTCTTGAACGTAGTAAGCTACGGTACAGCCTAATTGTCGAGGAATGTTGGTTGGGTCTCAATTGTCTTGAGTATCACCCAACATGGCTTGGGTTATTGGTAAGTATATAGAATATTTTTTGTACCAGGATATATTTGGTCTTCAGCTTCGAATTTTTGTTCTGGCTTAAAAAGTGATCGTATTATTAAAAATCTCAGATCCTGACATAAGTGATCTTGCAATGATGATGTTAACATTTTGTGGAAAGAGTGATCGTATTTGTTAAGGGGTAATCCAAATTGTCGATCTTGACTTGTTCTATTGTGTGATTCAATTTAAAAAAAAACGTCTTTCTTTACCTTTGTATAGCCGTATATGAAAACACAACCTGCCTAACAACCCCGGTAACTTTATCGAATATTTTTCGTGTCAAGACAAATTGGGTCTCAAACTACGAATTTTCGTCATATTTAGAAGTGTGATCTTATTTGTCGAGAATCATAGTGTCGATCTTAACTTGACCGAACAATTTCATATAAATCAATTATTAATCGTCCTGTAATAGTGTTCAGGATTACAATAAATATGTCTTGAGGATCACAGAGGATCACCGATCTTTTTATTTATTTTTCTTAATATACACGATTTTAGAGTGCGAGTCTATGTCTAGTTGTAGGGATTTTAAAAACCTAACGCAGCAGCTACTAGATTTAGCATGAACAATGTAAACAACACAAGTAGACGACTGATTGTCAGTGATTTTAATCCAAGATTCAAGCATATATCAGGTGGAGGATATATTGTGTACTACAAATTGTAGGGGTGCAGTTATGTTTATTCATATCATCAGAGATCGTAGCTATTATCAGGTGAAAGGCCGTGACGATCTTTTACAAACTACAAAGTGTATGTATGCAGTAAATTTGATCCGTCTCATCTGATATCCTAACCAGAATCAGGTGAAAGTCAGATCGGAAGCTCTGACAAGGAATAGATCAACAATCATCTGCGTTATGACAAAACTTGGTGTCTAAAATGAATCAAAATTGCTAGGATCACATAATTCAAAGAAGTTGCGGTGATGAAGAGACCTCTGTCACTATCCGAATGTAAATATGTCACTGTCCTCGCCTAAGTCACTGACCAAGACTATGTTACTGTCCGAGTCACTTGCGGAACAGAACACTTTGATAGATCACTGCTTGCATGGTACTCTACGATTTCCATAATCGAATATTGAGTGGCTTTTTTAATTGACCATGATATCTCCTAATAATGTGCTCTGGATCACAGAAGATCACCGATCTTGTCAAAGACAATCTTTGTTCATATGTTTTTACATCACAGACGTATCTATGGTCGGTTTTAAGGTGTTGAACTGACTTAATAGAATATAAATCAGGCCTATCGCAAATAAATTTTCCCGAGAATTTACTCCTTGCTAGCAATGTAATCAGATTACTGAATGGGAACAGTTTCCCGGGAAAGTTTATTCGCAATTGGCCTGAATAAGTAAAGCCTTTAGTCTCGAGCATGTTTTTCCTTGTGGATCAAGAAAATCTTTGAACCTACGATCGAGATTGTAAAAAATCATTTATTTGGTTTTTGGATGATCATTGATTTTGTCATGTATACCCTTTTATTTAGCGTACATTTCTGTAAGACATTCTTGAGATGCTTTTGAGGTTATCATGATGATCCCTCATGGTGTGCTTTTCCTGTAAAAATTTATTACCAATGGGCTATTGCGTATTTTTATTCGAGTGTGGATTATTCCTGTCCGTTAGAGTATTAACTTCATTTTGGTACGAAATAAATATCACTAAAATATTGAATTATCGTGAATTTCTAATTTGTTGCCTTTATTTTGGTACTACATATATATTTCGAAAAAATATTAGAGTGGAACTTTATTAGAATGCGAACCGAATTTGATGTTAGTTATTGTCCAAGGTTGAGGCCCAGGTTCATTCCGAGTTGGCCACACAATCTCCTCATCAAATCAACTAAAAAACTCAACTAAACTTGTAGTGTAACGAACATCAATCAGTTGATAAAAAAATGTATCTACCGATCAACGATCTGATCGTGAAAAAAAAAGAAAATCTCAACCATAACCCACTTCCCCATCAAGATCACCTCCGACCTCTCTCATTCCCCAAAACCTAACCGCAACTCAAAGTCTGACGATCATTGGCCCGTATATACACCACGATCACTGTAGATCACAGCAAGTAGTTTAATTTTTCCCGACTGTATCTTTTATTCTCCCTGAGGCAACAAGATAAAACCCAAAATTGCACTTTTGACCTTTTTTTCAAAAAGAAACTAAATTCCTCCTAAAGTACGATCTTTCAAAACCCTCACGTACTTTACTTGAACAAACTCCAGCCGCCGCTTGAAAAGATCTTGAAAAATCACAACACCGAGTGTTGTTGTTTTCATTTCGCTTTTCTCTTTCCTTTTGCCGTTCGTTCGGTTTTCTTTCTTTTTTTTTTGTTTTTTTTTGTTTGTGTGATCATAATTCTTTCTTTTGTATACACTTTTACAACACACAACAGGAAACTGAACCGGCTTGAAGATATAGGGAATCCGATCTTTCTCACACATGCCATGCTCTGTGTTGGGGCCGCACCGAGTTACCTGTGAGCTACCACTAAAACCAAAGTTAAGCCGTCGCGTCGTCCGTACTTTTCATCATCATGACTATGTGTTGCAATATCGATACTGTGCCATCGCCGAGGGGGGGCGCTGCTGCCACTACCTAGACCTTTTCATCGGACCAAACCAAAAGCAAACAAACAACGATGACGATGACAAAAAAGGGAATTACTCCGTCGAGATGTTGTTCAACTTTATTTTTTTTTTCGCCATTTTTGTGGTCTTCTCTGATTGAAGATCACTCGGAAGCATAATTCACAAGAACTTGTACCATCCGAGATGAGGTAGCCGTAGAGTAGCCAAAATGGATACCAATTAAGACTTATAGATACGAGTACAACAGACGGACCGTTGACCTCACATTAGATCCCGAAAAAAATTATTATAGCCCGCCAAAACCTCTTCTTCTGAGAAAGAACCTAAATTGGAGCAACAAAGCTATATTGCGAGTTTAGCAAACGTTAATACCAATTAACCGCAATTAAGATCTCACGAAAAAAAAACGAAAGATCTCTCAAGCACGATTGCGGCACAAGACGGGCGTTAGGCGAATCTTGGCCAATTTATAGCTGGGTTCGGATTAAATGCATTGCGTGCGCTCAATTATACAAAAGTGGAATGGGAACGTTTTTTTCGGTCCTAAACTAGGTAGAGATGGGGTGGCTTTATAAATCCACTTCTGCTTCATTAAGTGGGACACTCGGTCGAAATTTATTATGATGAGGGTATGGTTATAGTACGTGCTGGTTGGGGAGGCGCACAGCACTAAGAGTAAACCTTTCATTTACACTTTGATGCTAAATTTAAGGGAGAATTCTATACCGCTTCAGCGCTTTTTGTGATGTGTATATGTATATGTGCGCCATGACACTTCTGCCCTATGGCTAAATTGTTTTTAATTAATGGAGGAAAAAAAATCCAACAACAACAACAAAATATATCTCCTTGCTCTGGTTAATTGTATCTTTCTTCAGCTTGGCGACGACCGATGCAAAGATGATTCATGAGCGTTTCTAGATCATCATCGCTTGCTAATTGATGACGATCGTTCAGGCACTCACAGCATGGTGGTGATCGAATTTTCTTTCGATTTGTTATTTACTTCAGTGGCTGGAAACATTCGGAAGGGAATATCTCATTTTTTAAGTGGCAATCAGTGCCGCATGCTGATGACGAAGATCGAAGATTCATCATAATCAAATGGGATGTCACGATCACTTCTGGATGCTGCTTGGTTGCATGATGATTGGCTCAAATTGTCTTCTCCTTGGTTTGGAGAGGACAGTTTAATCGATATGACGTAGTTTGCATGTTTGCTTTGAAAATGGCTGGAGTTGCAACCACTTTGAGGCTGTTTTGGGCAGTTTAAGGAATGATCCTCAAGTGATCGTGGTGGTTGGAGTTAGTTGGAACGAGATTGGTGTTCTAAGGAAGGCTTAAAAGACGGCTTGTCAATGTCAATGATTCAATGTTCAACAGGTAACTATTTGGCATTTAAATGGGGGAACGACAGGACTGTCGATCAATTCTTGCACAAGTCCTTTAATATCATGATCGGTGTATTTTTTTTTAAATTAATTTGTTTGTACTTTTGGTTTGTGGGAAATATTTAAGATCTATGGAGGAAACAGAAATTGTCTTGGTGTATCGATGTATTTCTGATGGCTCTGATTCATGAATTTACTATAATAACGCAGCTCGTTGTTTTGCAAGTCGCTGTGATGTGATATAGACAAAGAACAGACTGCTGTTGTTTGACTTATGATGCCAAGACATATTTATCTCACCGAGGTACGTTTCTATGTCTTATTCTTAATAGATTTAGAGACTTAACTTAAGTGGGGCTACAGTCCGGAATGAACCTGGGTCCTTACAGAAGTTTCCGTTAAATATATTAACTCATCACCTACTGTCCCTTTGAATAGCAACAATCAAAGCTCTGACAGTTTAGGTTCTATGGGAAATATTAACTGATCTAGCTTGTTGATTTAAAACGTGGAAGATCATTACTAAGTTTAAACTTTTTTTCAAAACCCTGAACTAGTTTGTCCCAAAAAGATATCTAAGTGCAATTTTAATGAGATTTACAGAAATTCATGTATACAAAAATATGCTTCTGTAGCATGAAATACTGTGATCACCAGCACTTGGCCATTTAACGATCTTCTTTCGTCCCTACGAACAACAATATCTTAGGCCTTAAACCATACAACAGACGTCTAAAAATAATTGTTTGGCATTACCTAATGATCTTCAAACGATCTTGGTTGCTGGTTTTAATGAAAATTGCTCAAGATCACAGAAGATCACCGATCGTGTTAAAGACAAACTATGTTCATATTTTTGTATAGATCTATAAAGTCATCACAGACGTATCTATTGGTCGGTTTTAAGGTGTTTGAACTAACTTTATGGAATTTAAAAAGGTAAAGCATTTAGTCTCAAGCAATTTTTTTCATAAAAAATCTTTTATTCTACAATCAAGAGTCTAATAAATAATTTATTTGATTTTTGATTGATACCCTTTGATGGATACCCTTTCACTTAGAATATGTTTTTGTAAGACATATTTGGTCAAAAATTGAAAAGATCAGTTTAATGGAGTTTCCGGATCTTTCACTTAGATCACTTTAATGGAGTTTCCGTATATTTTTGTAAAAAAAAAAATTTCTTATACCCTTGAACATGATTTTTCGTCTTAAATTCAGTTTGACAGTCAATTTAAAAAACGATCTAGAAGTGATCGTTGTTATTGTTACGTAGGGCACATTTTTAGGATCATTGAAGATCGGGCAATAACTACTAGGCTGAGTATTTAAAAATGTAAGCAACCCACAAAGCAGAAGTTAAACAGTCAAGTTATCTCATCTTTTTTAAGATCCAAGCTAACATTGGCTCGATCATTTACACGCTACTAAATGTAGAAATGCATTAAAATTTCGTAATGTTGTTTTATCCAAGATCTAAGATAGTATCACGTTAAACTCGATGACGATCTTTTATTTACTACGGAACCTCTACGTTATGAAATTTGTTGCAAAGTTTCTGTGGACCCTCACTGTTCATACTTCCCTATGAAATACAATGAAACAAAATTTCAAGGATGACATAATTTAAAGAGGCTGCTGGGATGAAGAGACCCGCTATGATACATCACCTTTTCTCGGAGATTGTCTAAGTCTCTGTCACAGTCCTAGCCTTTGTCACTGTCATAGTCTCTGTCATTGTCCAAACCCAAGTCTCTGTCACAGTCCAAGTTTCTTGAGGAACAGAATACTATTTTATCTCCCTACTTTTATGAAATTTATGAACTATCCGATTTCCACATTCTCCAATCTTAACAGGCTTCTGATGTTATCACAGTATCTAGGCAATGTTAAGTGCCTCGCAGCATGACGAAATATCTGCTTTACCGACCCGGAATCCTAACCTAACATAGCCTAAAGGAAAAAGATTTCATCAGGTTTATGATGTTTAATACAAAAATTTACGAATGCTCAATACAGAAAACTATCGCGCTTCAAACGCAATTGGATTTCCTAGATCACCGTGATCGGTTTACGTCAAAAAAATAAAAGTACGGATAGACTTGATGCGGTAGTCTTTTACTGATAACCTTTTGAGTAACATCAGTATATATCCCAACAGGTCTTCAATTTAAAGCAACAAGATTCCGCCTACACTAGAAACAGGATCGTTTACTGATGATTGCTTAGGGAAGCTCAATGAAGATCACTTCAAACCATATTTTTCAAGTATTGTCGTATACGGAAGATCACTTAAATAAGAATAGTTTTGATCGTTCCAAGTTTCACATTTAAAGTAACGAAATTCGGTTTATTCTGGTGGTGATCGCTTGAGATGATCAGTTTAGATCGCTTCAAGACTTACTTTTCAAGTGTTAAAATTCAGTCTAGACTAGATATGCCGGTCGTTTACTAGGAAGATTTCTGGAACAAGATCATTACAGCTTCTAGAAAATGTAGATCACCCCGATTCTTAATTATTAAAAAAAGAAAACTGAGTCTAGATGAGATACGCTGTTCTATAATGATGATCTCTTGAGGAAGATCAGTGAACTTAATATGGTGATCGGTTGTGGATGAATAGTTTAGATCGCTTCAAGACTAACCTTCCAAGTGACAACATTTTGCCTACACTAAATATGGCGAAGATTTACTGATGACCGCTTGAGGAACTTCACGTTAGATGCCTGCATTTATAAATTTCCGTAGCTCGGTTTAAATTAGATGTGGTGTTCTGTATTGATTGAGGAGCATCAGTGAAGATAGCTCAAGTTTTGCTTTCAACGTATCAAAACTCTGTCTAGATAAGATATGGTGATTGTTTTTGCAAGCAACACAAGATCAGTGTAGCTTGTGAAGAATCAGTGTAGATCGATTGAAACCTAAGAAACATAATTACGTCTGAACTAAATATTGTGATCATTTAATGACGATCTCTTGAAGAAGATCAGTGAAGATTGCTGTAAGTCTTAATTTGAAGTTACAAAACTCAGTCTAGAGTAGCTATGGAAGTCGCTAACTGGAACACGATCAGTTTAACTTGAGGAATATCAATGTAGATCGCTCCAAGTCTTACTTTCCAATTAACAAAACTCAGTCTAGATTAGATACGGTTGTTCATACTGATAACCTCTTGACGAAGATCGGTGAAGATCTCTGCAAGTCTTAATTTCAAGTAACAAAACTCAGTCTCGACCAGCTATGGCAGACGCTTACTGGAGATCTTTTGAACACGATCGTTGTAGCTTGAAGAAGATCAGTGTAGTGTAGATCGCTGCAAATACGCGTTCAAAGTAACGAAATTCGGTCTTTTTGGGGAAGATCAGTGTAGATCGCTACAAGTTTTTCTTTAAACTAAAAAATCTAAGTCTAGGCTTGATATATCTGTCGTTTACTGAAGATCTATTGAACAAATAGTGTAGATCGCTCCAAGTGCATACTCAATAAGCTTAAAACTCAACATCAATATTCGATTGCTTTCATCTGCATCTAAGGACTCCTTCGACCTTTTCCCATTCGATTAGTAAACAGTCCCCCAATAAAATTTCAATGACTTGTCAATCCTCAAGGTATTCTCTTCAAATCCCCCATCCTCCCTCATTTATGCACCCCAACTGCCAAGAACATCCGCCGACTTCAAATTTTACATAAAATCTCCGATCTCCCATCGGAAATGTATCTTCAATGTCCACTACTGTGAGTTATCGTTCCATAAACAGATTAACCTTTCCAAAGGCCCATAATCTTTTGAATTTCTCTATTCACTGTCAAGGGAGAGTCGTTTTCAACTGCCCCTAGCACGAAACGTAGGTGCCCGAATGGAAATATGTAAATTTCCAACATAAAGACTTCCCATCGTCGTCATTTGGGATGGCAGATCAGTGATCTTGTTGACCAGTTTGTCGTTTCGCAAAAGGATCGACGTTCGCTGGAGGGGGACCAAAGATACATTTATAATCTACATGCTTATAATTTTATGTGTCGCCCGATCGTGCGAAGGAAGTTAATTGGTCTACACGAGGGGGCACCTCGACAATGACCAAAAGAGAGAAGACGCACAATCCGAATACTAGAGATTATGCAAAAGGTTACCTGGGTGCGCCGTCGCACGTGTGATGTGCTGGTGAACGTGATTAACTCGTCAATTTACATTCACATTTCATAAGTTCTATAGATTCGCTGACTAAGAGAGTGTCGAATTGTCAAAGAACTCTTGGTGCGGTTTTTTTTTTAAGTGAAAATGTGAAAGGATCCCGTTTGGCAACCTGTTTGTAGCAGCGTGCGTATCCGATTACACAAATGGCCAAGGGTCCGCGTTGTAGTCCCTTTTTTATGATATTGGATACATATTTTGTTGTTTTTTTTTTTTCAACGAAAAGGCGAAACAAACAAGGACACCATCTTGTGTCCAGGTCCAGATGCAAGCTGTTGCATAGTTTCCACGAATATCTTTTCATCCTTAAAGTTGCACTGTACAAGATCTTTAGAAAGGTAGGCGGTAGCTGGAACGCATATGGTGTCTGATGGTATGATATATGAGATAGAATTCAGCAGCTCCCCTTTTGGACTTGTATTACATCAGCAGAATTGTTATGGTTCGTGATTTTTATATGTCGAAAATTCGTCGTTGGTAGGTAACCCATTTCAGACAGAACACAACGATCGTGCCAATGAAACAAAAGGGAAAAGCTGGGAAGAAAACATGCAAAAGAGAAGAAAAATTAAAACCAGAGACTTGTAACGGCAATTTCCACTTATAGCCATGTGTTTCAAAAGCCCTAGCAATAGCATAGATACGAGTTGAGTTCGTCAGTAGCTTGGTTTGGCTCACCACCACTGCGAGTGTATTCTTGTCGTTCATTAGCATAAGAACAACAAAGTGATCGTGGTGGTGTTGGTTGGGAAAAATGAAAATTCACATTCGCTCGTCACAATGCATTTGGATTTTGTGTTGTTTTTTTAAGGAGCAATAACTTTCAATTGTATAGTTGTTGCAGTCACTCGTTTTCACGTCGAGGGTATCTATAGGGTGGTCTAAAAAAGTGGTGGTTGATCGCGAATTCGATCATTACTCGAATGGGTCATAAAATGACAATCCAAACCGTACGTGGACAAAAGTATCTATAGACCAAAGTCCTCAGTCCTAATTAATTTAAAGCCTTAGAAGTCATTGTTTCAAGTGTTCCCCGTAATGGAGCACTAACAATCGACGCATTAAGTTCCTATTATCTTATCAAAATTTGTTTACATTATTATAAGGTAGGCACCTTCACAACACCCCTTCTATCATACTGAGCGAGATATGCGCACCTCACTCTTTACACATTCTTATCAAAGACTCTCTTGATTACGGTATATTAAGAATCGTCTGTCATCGTCAGATGCGTAATATCAAAATAATTTCGCAAAATTACCAAACCGCTTTCTTTTTTTTACCCAAAAGTTCATCAGCAAAATCCACCATAAAAGGGCCCAGAAAAAATGTTTGCACAACTTTTTGTCCTACAGCTTTTCCCATGAATGAGTTTGCATATTGCATTCAATTGGATTGCAATATCGGTGTCTGCTCAATGACAGTCCGCAACAACAATCTCACACAAGAAACGAGTAAAATCCACGAGTGCATAAAGAGACGGCGAATAAAAAAGGTTTCGCATAGACAAGACGCGGTACACCTACCTACACGAAGTGAGGTACACCTGCAATTGCAGTTTTTAATCTTTTCTTTTCGTTTTTTTGGTTTCGTCCTCACCTGCTGCAGTTGCGCAGAGCATGCAGCAAATGCACATCGAATGCAGCAGCAGCACCTTTATTTTTGCGAGGTTTTTTTTTGCTTGTGCAGATTTGAGAAGATCCAAAACTGGTTCACACAGCTAACTGACACAAGAGGCGTAGGTGACAGATGTGGTATTGTTTGGGGATACAAAAGTGGTGGTTATAGATACGGGATAAGAACGACTGTCGATACGTTTTGGATGATATTTGTAATATGGGTCACATCGAACCAAACACAGAGTTTTCGCAAAACATTTGAAACCTTAATCGAAAAGTGAAGATTTCACATACATTTGACATTTTCATAGACGTTATTTAGTTGATGGTTGTTGAAGCGTAGCGAACACACCTTTTTATACATTCTAGGCGTCCCGTAGAACAACTGACTATATGTCAGTTTTTCATATTTGCGGGGAAAACTATTTTTTTTTAAATTCCCTTAAAGTTTTCAACAAGATAAATCAGCAGGCAATTCGTGATAATGTCATCAAGTCTGATTGAAAAATTCAATGGGTGGATAAATCTGTTGTTCGGTGTGAAAGTGTCAAGCGTTTTCCGAAAACTTTTGGTCAAAACTCATGTTTTGGTTCGGTTTGAAATCCTAAAAGGCGCAATTTAAAAGATAAGATCTTACAGCCCGGTTTTTTAGTGCCAAAATCACTTTAAGTTAAACCACTTGATCTAGTGGATATCTTCGTGTATCTACTCGATTGTTTGGTCATTTTTTTACAACGTTTTCATGTTCTGTATTGAACGAATTCGCCTTTTGACGATTTATCTAAGTCTCATAACTCCAAATGCTAGAATTTGGCCTTATGACACTTTCACAGAACATCGTAAGACCAATTATGATAGATTTGGTATCATGACGCATGGCCTAATGTCATGGCATCATTGCTTTATGATGCTAACATCGTCCCTAGCCGTAGTACACATAGATAGCTAAACATGGAAGCTATTGGGGCTCATGAATATACAATTCAACTAACAACTCACTATGAATCATTACACGTCAATTACTCTGATCACTATGCCCACAAAACAGATCGTACTCTTTATGATGCCATTACCATAAGAACGTAATAAAATCGTCTAGTGGTAGACTTTAAAAGTCATTCGAGCTTATGAACATACAATCCAGCTAACAACTCAATACCAAGATTACAAACCTCCAGTTTTATGACAAAAACGAACAGCATTCAATCCAGCTAACAACTCAATACCAAGCGAACAAATTACAAATGATGAAGGCGCAACATGTCAATTATTTATTTGAAAACCTCCAGTTTTATGCCGAAAACGAACAGCATGCAATCCAGCTAACAACTCAATATCAAAAGTAAAAATTACATATGACTGGCGCAACAGGTCCATTAATACGTAGGGCCTAGTTATTTCTCACAACCACTTCTGTGAGGACCTCCTCTTTTATGCCGAAAACGAACGGCACAGTTGAGATAAGCTTTTGTAGACGTATGATTAGACAGGAGACATGTCCCCACTAATGTATAACCACTAAACTTAGTTGATCCTTTATTTCTGAGCAAGAGCTAATAACAATTCAAAAAGACACACTGGCATCATAAGACTTATTTTTTATATTTTAGTGTACTCTAAACAAAATTCAATAGTCTAGATGTTTGTCAACCCACCACGATGTAGCCACTCAAACGGGTTTGTTGAAAAATTAAACATTAGCTTTTTAACATCCCTTAGCATATATGACATAACCTTCAAACACAACATTTCGATCATTTATTAGCGTTAGAAAGATTTTAAAATGATTATAATGCAAAAATAGTAAGCCTACAATACAAATGTTTGTTTTCTCGCCAAGCAAAAACTACTGAAACGATTTTGTTTAAATTTTGTAGAAAATTTAACAAGGTCTCTGTGCAAGACGGGAACCAATTTCAAACCTTAAATTCCTATAATTTTCCAACTTTAAACTCTATGAAGTTCGGATGTTTGTTTTTTAACCAATTAAAAACTACTCCACCGATTTGGTTTAAAATAAAAGACGCTTCTGCATGAAATAAAACTCGTTTTCAAAAGTTAAACAATGTTTTTTTTAAATCCTAAGGGACAAATTAAACATCCTTCAAATGCAACATTTGGATTAGTTATTGGTTTTAGGAACTTGCAAACAAAATTAAGCCAAACCAAATATTTGTTATCTCTCCATGCAACAACTGTTGAACCGACTTTGTTAAAGAATGCTTTTTTGAGATCCTTAGGCATAAATCAAATGGTTTTTCCAACTCAACTTTTTGGTTACTTACTAGTTTCCGGAACATACAAAAATAATTCAGCAAAAAAATTTAAGTATAATATATAGATGTTTGTTTTCTCCCCATGAAAAAACGAATTAAACGATTTGTTTACACTTTGCAGATAGTTTTCAAATACTACTCGTTAAGTTATTGAATGTTATCAAACCACAATTTGTAATCGGTTTTATTTTTAAAGATCAATTGAATGGAAAAAATCAAATATATATAAGATAGCTAAGAATATAAATGTTTGTTATGCCGTTACATAAAAACTAATGAACAGATATATTTTACATTTTAACAGTAATCTAATAATCATCAAATTTTACCTTTAGACCACATACTACAATCGGTTATCATTAATTTTTAAAATAATTAAAAGCAATCCATCTTTATTTTAAACGTTTGTTATGTCAGTCTACACAAATGCAGATCGGCAGATTTTAACTAAATTTGATAAACAACCTCCATGGTTATAGAGCATAGATTAATTTATAGCTAAACTCGAAGTTGCCATTGGTTCTTAGTTTCATTATAAAATCAGCTTACTGTTAGCAAATGTAAGGCATATCGTTAATCTTAACGTTTGATTTAGTATCATTTGCATATCATCTATACAGATTTGTTTAGGTTTTGTAAATATTTATAAAAGCCCTAGGGTATGGCTAAAATGATCCTCAAACATATGTTTGTATTGTTTTCCTTTTCAACTACAAAATCAAATAAATTTGATTAAACAATAAAAATGGTTGTCTTACAACCCAAATGTTTGTTGCGTGGTAGCGCAAAACTTCAACAGCCGATTATTTAGAAAAATTGTAGGCATTTATGTAAAGCTGCAGGGCACTATATAGATTATCATCAACCCGCATATATTAGGCCATTTTAAGCAAAATACTAAATGATTTAAATTTCTTTAATTCTTAGTATCTGCTCATGTTTGTTGCAACTTCACACCAAAACCGCTCAACAATTATTGTTTAAATGTCGCAAATAATATCGTATAGCCCCTAAATGAATCCGCAGACTAAACATAAACCCAATTTCCCACATTTTTCAACAGAAAAACAAAAAACTACCACCCGTCAATGAGTGAAAAATATAAATTAGCCATTTCATGTCCCATTTAGCCAACATTATGCTCGTCTTTCAAATTAATTGCAAAATCCACATTAGACACCACTGCAACTAATTAAAATGGCGACTCTACCAAACACCCTACATGCACCGCTCTAAATTCAACCGGAAGCAACAACGATAAAAATCAGTATACTTTGTTGTATCCTTTTTTTGCAGAGTATCTACACCATTGTCACACTTTGGTAACCGACTCTCATTGAATTTAATTAAGCCAGGCGACAGTATAGTAAACCATGAGATAGTAGCACACCATCATACCACCATGCGACTGTAGTTACACCATGAAGATTCATCACATAAATGAGATATTAACAAAAATTAACCGAGCACATGCCAACGATTCTCATGTTGTGGTATACGAGTACTTGTTCTCCTATCATGACAATTATGATGATCATGCTTTTTGTTGGTGGACAAAAAGTCACCCAAGCGTTGCTACGAACAACTCCTTCCAACTCATTTCCTTAGTAAAATTGTGAAGTGAAAAAAAGAAGCAATATGAGCTCTCTCTAGTCGAGCTAGAGATTAATCTCTCGAGTCTTCGATACCACTTGTGATGGATTGTTTTTCAAGCTGTATCTGCAGAAAAAAACAAACCTCGTTAATCCTTTGTTGATCTCCATCAGTTGGGAAGAAAAAATAACATAACATAATAACAGCTTAATGTATCTGATAGATAGAATTTTCAAATCATAATGTCCCAACTGGTTCTATTCAAATACAACATCTTGACGAAATATATTTGTCAATAAAAAAAAACCTTTCGCAAACTGCTTGATTGATAAAATTACACCAAATGTCCACTGGGAACCAGTTTCCCTCATTAAGGTGCACCCAAATATTGATCTCACCGAAATGTATCTATGAGACACAATCAAAAATGCCACCTAACGAGCCAATGAATAGTTATGAACGACACAGCATGTTTGTTAAACGACGACGGTTGGTAGTTAATGAAATGTTTGAAAAGTCTAAATAGCCAAAATTACGAATCAACTCATTTTTTAAAAAAAGTTGAGATCAATGATCTTTACGAGGGGAAGTTAGAGCTATTATAACTGAGGGCTTCGTTTTTTTTCAGATCTGATTAAGAACCATTGTAGATCTAATGAATATGATTAAAATTTAATTTATTTGAGAATCGGATACCACCAGCGGGAGAGAGCTAGTGATTTTTTTTAATAAAATGCCCAAATCCGAGGTAAGGTAGGAAATGAATGAGCTAATTAAGACAGACATGCGATGATAGAGAAGATACTCATGATCGAAGACGATCGTTCTTCTGTGGGAGATTATGATCGTTTTGTTTTTAGATCTAGGTCAGCACTTGTCTTGTGGTTTGAATGCCAAATTGGGAAGTGATTAGGCGTTTTTTTTTATACATCCGTGTGTACATCAATTGATTTTGGCACGAGATTTGGTAGTTAGACCAAAGGGGAAGTTCAAATTGGATATTGGTTACCAATGACATAAGAATTTACATTTATAATGAACTGAAGGGTTTTACAAAACCACACAGAAACTACTGAATACATTTGTCTACCATTTGTACCCCCATTCGACTGTAAAAATGCCGGACAATAGATTTTCACCTTTATTTGGCATAAAGGCATAAACCAAATACTGAACACAATTGTCAACCATTCTGTACCTCCATTGGACTGTAAAGATACTGGACAAATTATTTGATCCTTTATTTATGCACTTGAGCTAATAACAACTTAAAAAGATACACTGGCTTCGTAAGAAAAACTTATATTTAAGCGTATTCCAAAAAACTTGGAGAGTCTTAAAGTTTGTCATCCCACAGGATGTAGCTATTCAAACCGTTTTATTCAAAAGGTACACATTAGCTTTTTTAGATCCTTAGGCATATATAACAATTCCTTCAAACACAACATTTCGGTCAGTTATCGACGTTAGAAAGATTTAAAAATATTGATATGCAAAACTAGAAACCTAGAAATAGATGTTTGTTTTCTCCCCATGCAAAAACTACTTAACCAATTTTGTTAAAATTTTGTAGAAATTTTAATTAGGTCGTTGTGCAAGATGAGAACCAAGTTCAAACCTTAAATTATTATACTTTTTCAGCTTTAAGATCAATTTAATTAAATTCCAAAAAGTTTCTTTTTGTGAAATTCGAATGTTTGTTATCTAACCACTCGCCCTAACTGGTTTCAAATTAAGGACACTAAAGCCTCAAATTACACTTTTTTAAAAGTTACACAATGCCTTTAATTGATCCTTAGGGAACGAAAATGTTCTTCAAACGCGACATTTTGGTTTAAGGAAGATGCAAAAATAGAAAGCCTAGAAGCAAGATAAATGTCTTTTTAAGATCCTTAGGTATGAACCAGATAAACATTTGGATCAATCATTCGTTTTTGGAACACACATTATGCAAGGCAAAAACGTTAAGCATAGCATATTCAATTTTGTTTTCATTCCATGCAAAAACTACAGAATTGATTTTTTTTAATTATTGCAAAGATTCAATTTCTTTACCTGCAACAAAGCCACCAACTTCATTCATTAAATGTCGATCGCATTTTAGCTTTAAAATTATTTCAATAAAGTCCAAAATGTAGCTATTTATGAAATGCCAATGTTTGTTTCCTTACTACACTTACTCCACACGATCGATTTGGTTTAATTTTGAATTGTAACAGTTGAAATTAATTTGGACACCTAAACTTAAAATTCAAACCGAATCGTAGTTTTCAAAACACATTACAAGAAAATAGCTTTGTTCAGATTATTATGTTTGTTGCGTCACGAGGCTTTGTCTTTGTTTAAAATTTTATAAAAAAAATTATAAATGCCTTTATATTTACTAATACATTCTAAATAGAGAAATTTCATTCGATTCTGATTTTTTGAATACGTTACAAACGTGAAAACATTTCTTCCCTACATCGAGTTATATGTTTGTTACCCCAGCGAACAAGAACGATGCAACCGATTTTGTTCAAACTGTGTATAGAGTTTTTAAAGGTATCTATGCATAGTAAAATCCTCATTTAATAGCGAAGTTATAATTTTTTTTCTTAATTTGTGGACACCATTTGAAGCAACCAAGTTAAAACGGATTCTAGTGACGAATAAAAATGTATGCTAATTCGCCATACAAAAACTACGCGGCAAATTCATCTGAAATTTTGCAAAATTATTATTTCGGTTCTGAGGTAAAGAAAAATCTATGATTAAACCATAATTCCAATAGAATTGTTCTTTTTAAACCAATTAAAAGCAAATGCATTCGAACGCAACGAACAAAAATGTTTGTTACCGTACCACACACAAACTACTCAATCCATTAAATTTAAATTTGTTCGCTATTCGCTGAGACTTCGTTATTATCATCTTTTCAATAAATTGCTAACATCCCAGATTTATAAAATCCTTAAAACTCGACATTTTCTAAGAGTCCTTGCCTAAACGCTCCTCAACATCACACTTAACGTATTCCCAGTATCTCTACCCCCTATCTGGCCCTTAAATGAAACAATCAAACCATTTCCAATCTCATCCACATATGGTGCAATATTGCAACGTATCTCCTGCTATGTCAACTCCCTACGACACCGTCAAACGTTCACATTCATATTCTTGCATACGTAGGGCAAAAACAAAGCACCAACACCAAAGAAAAAAAAATCATAATTGTGTCGTGTCGACTCATATTTCATGACGAAAAATTCCCTAAAACAACCAAAAGTGCAACCCAGCGATATGCTAAAAATACAAGTACAACAACAAACGGATATTGTCTGCTGATAATTCGAAGAACAGGAAAATTCACTTTCGCAGGAGACAGGCAGAAAAAAAAACAAGAACACAAAGTGGAACTCTGATGACACTTAGAAATCATTTCCTGCCTAGAAAAGACCTTTTAGCAAAAAAAAACAACAAAAGACCGCCCGGGCAAGAACAACTCAAAACCATCGAAGGGAAACAATAATTTTCGGGATTGAAATTCCTTTAGAGTGCCACTTTCCGGGAAACCGGGAATTCTGGTTATGAAATATGTGTGCATATTGCTTTCCCGTGATGGTGGCACGCGTGTAACATATGAGTGCAAGTATGTCCTTTGTCTTAATGTCGAGTACGTGCGATGTCTACGACTTCCTTTCGAACACGCACCATGTCAGCCCTTTTCTGAGGCACACATAGACGGTGTATGACATCAAAGCGGAAGGAGCAAACTCCCTCATCGAAATCACTGTCGATGGCAACCATTTGGCGGCCGGGGGTCCCTTCAATAAATAAGCAATCATCTCCATCGGGGATATTCGCGTTTGAAACAACAGCCCACCACCAAATCGATCGTAAACACCAAACGGATTTTTAATATCAGACCACGATGAGATGAGAGGGCTGGAGATCATCCAAACTCTCGATCGATGGTTTATTTTGAAGGTAAACAGAGACATGGTAGGCCCCAGCTGGAGGATGCTGTTTTTAATTTTGAGATCTTCTAGTCTATTTCTGAGCATGTTCCGTATGCGTGCATGCGCATCTTACTTTCTCTTCGGATTGGTTATGATGATCATTTTCCATCCACCACCCCTAGTTCTCAATGCCCATGCTGCCGGTTGAGAACAATGATTTTGAAATTGGCGACGAATCCAATCAAGCATTTCAATTGACCGCCATGAAGGCGGCGCGCACAGACGCACGGTAGGCGCTTTAATTCGACGCACTCTCTCTCGTGCTGTGAAGAGAAGCATCCACGTCCAGTCCATGAAGTGGGCAGCCCTCCGAGCTGGAGAATTGAGAAATGATCACTTTGCGTGGCGGTACACTTATAGCATCTAACTATAGGGGAAATGTGCGTTCATGTGATGGGCAGGCGTCCATTTCGGTTCAAGTGGCCACTTGTGGGATGTATATTGCTTTTGGTACGCGCTTTTGTTCCGTCCGACACGATGGAGATTATATTCGATTGTGGGTATACAGCACAGATACTTTGCAATGGAAAACATAAATTTCCCCGTGGCAGCTGTCCCGATACACATGAGAGATGATCTCTGTCATTCAAGTAAAAAATATTCTGCCCATTGAATGGAAGTCCTTCATATTTTTGGTTGCGTGCACTTGAAAAGCGTATGTGTATGCGAGCAGGAAGATATCGATCGTGGGAAGATGGAGTGAAGGATCTGAGTGAAGGTTAAGGGATGTGTGTGAGAATGGAAAGTCAATATGGTGGTGGATTTATTCGTCAACTTGAGTTTTTTTTTATGGAATTTTCTTTGGATAATTTTTATCATTTTTGAAGGATCAGGATTTCGGAAGAAAGCTATTTGAAAATGGTGATTTACTTGGAAGAAATCAAGAGTTCCAACAATCATTGACATCTCAGCATGTATCTGCTGTAGCTACTTTAACAGTTTAGTATTTTAGATTAAGGAGTTTTGGTAAAACAGAAATTAAACGCATAAGATACATGAGTCACAACATCGATGCAGATATCCGGTTCGAATGACCACATTTCTAAGTAAAATCCCGTTGTACAAAATGATAAATCTCCTAAGACAAAGGAGTTTTCGAAAAAAGGCAGAAGATGCATCGATGCAGATATCCAGCTCGAATGACCACATTGCTGAGTCAAATCTTGTAGTACAGATAGATATATTACGATTTATCTAATAAATGTTGAAAATTCAATAAAACACGTGTTTGGGGTTTTACTAATAACATTTGATAGGTCTGTAGAACATGGAGTTCGTAATCAACAATTCATCATCGTTATGGTCTAAGTCGAAGGACCACGTTATAGAGTGAAACAAGCTGTGGAACTCAATTATAAGGCTAGATTTCCTCTAAGAATCTTTGAAATTCTACAAACCAGACGTTCTGAATGTATATACATCATTTTTAATGGTCTATGTAGGAAGAAATTTAAAGTTAGAAATAAAGAAAATATCACAGTTTTTGTACCCACATTGATATCCAGCTCGAAGGACCACATTTTGGATTGAACTTATCTGTTGAACGCAGTTATAAATCTCCAATTGTTTATGGACTCTTTGATATTCAGAAAGAACATACTTGCTGTTTCAATTTGATAGGATTAGAAAAAAAAATGTGTAAGCAAATATTGAGAAGATTCATTCGTGTTAATATCCATGGAGATATCCAGCTCGAAGGACCACATATTTGACCACTGTTTGATATATAGCAAGTACATATTTTCCAAATATCTGTTTTAATTTTTAAGGATCCTAGAAACAGAAGTTTGTAATCAAAAAGAAAGAAGATGCATCAGCTTGAAGGACCATATTTTAGTGCAGAAATTCCTTAATATGCAATTTTGGATTAAAATCTCGATTCGCTCCAGAAATACATTTTTAAAGACTTTAGAGAAAGAAGTTCATACTAAGAAATTAATCAGATATCAGATTATTTATATCTACATTAACATCCAGCTCGAAGGACCACAATTTGGAGTGAAGTTATCTGTTGAACGCAATTATAAATCTCGATTTGTTTATGGAATAATTTGTGTGTCCGCAGGCATATACTTCCATGTATCTGTCGCATTTTTTTAAGGATCTTAGAGAAAGATGTTTGTAAGAACAAATTCAGAAGATGCATCAGCTTTAATATCCACATGATACCATATTTTTGTGCAGAAAAAGCTGTTGTACGCAATTTTAAATTTTGATTTGATTAAGGAATCTTTAATAGTTGAGCAAGTACATGCTTGCCAAGCATGTGCTCCAACTTCAAAGGATCTTGGAGACATACGTTTTTCTATAAAAAAAACAAGAAGATGCATCAGTACTTTTATCCACGGATACATACGGCCACATTTTTATGTGGAAAATACTGTTTTAAGCTATTTTAAGCTTCAATGTGCTTAGGGGATATTGAAATTTTAGTCAGCATGAGTTGGGGCTGTATCTACTCCAATTTTAAACGATCTTGGAGAAGAAAGTTTGTTGTAAGAAATTAGTCAGATACAATAGTACTCATATTTATATATGTAACCAGTTCAAATGATCACGTTTTTGTGTGCAATAAGTACTGTAAAAAAATATAATTTCGGTATTCTAAGTAAAAAAATATGGCGAAACAAACTAATGCTCGTCAGCATCTACACCAATCTTGAAGTACATTTGGAAGAATATTTTTATGAACAATTGAGAAGGACGCAATAATAATTTGATATTACGCTGAAAGGACTTATGACTTTAAAGATAGTTGAAAACTTGGAGATTTTTTTTCCGTCAAAAATATAAGCAATCAAATGATTTAGCTTATCTTACTTACAATGTCTAACAAGGAAGGCATACCAACTTAATTATTCATGAACATGACTCGCTCTAAGGACTATATGTTCGGACTGAGCTGCAAATACTTCTGAGATCAACTTATTTTCAAGCAGTACAGAGGGTTTCATCAAATTATTTAAACCCCAGAATTGAAATATGCGGAACGTATCTACAAGTACTATAAATGATCGTACAAAAATAAACTAAATGTAGATAATCCAATCTTTACTTAGAATGAGGTTGGATGGAACAATTTTTATAAAAAAAAATACCAGTGGTACACAAATTGCAAATCTTTGTTTACTTGCAGCAATTACAATGGCAAACAGCATTGTATTTGATTTGACTTTTAAGAATCTTAGAAACGAAAATTCGGCTGCAGAAATAAAGCGGACAAATGGCGAAAGATTTAGCAAATATTCGTTAGAAGTTATACTTTTAAAAAGATCTGTGTGTTAATTTTGTTTCCATAAGTCATCAACATGAACATTTAAGACATCAGCAAGCTGATTCTAAGTACGTATCTGCAATGATTATCAGTAAAATCCAATTCTATTGAGTTATCCAGCACGAAGGACCAACTCATTTACAGAAAGTAGGCGTTGTACCAGTTGGAAGTTATTTAGACTTCTCTGCAACTCCAACCGGCAATAATTAGGATGAATTTCATCATCCTCAGAGAAAAACATTTCTTAAATCAAAAATTATGATACATTCCGTTTTTTTTTTTCATTCTTCTGTTCTTTCCATATAAACCTAATGCCGATTTAATTCCCCATTTCAATACCTCTATCCACCCATAAAAGTTAGGCTTTCCACCTTCTTTTCAAATTAATCGATCGTATCTAAGCATTAACATTTAATCGAGTTAATATTGATTTTCCATATATCCGTTTCTGAATGAAAACCAATGAACATATTGTGGGAATTAGATCAACACTGCATCTTTTATCAGTAGATACATCATTTGCATAATTCTCATGAATCAGATTATGACACTTATAAAGCGATAACTAGGTGTGTGTTCTTTTGTATTTCAAAATTAGAACCTATCCATCCATTCAACAAATTCAATTTTCTATGACGACGTGTATCCATTCCCATGACCAAGAAATATATAAACAAAAAAAAATTCGGGTGGACTGGTCCACTATAAACCAATTTGTTTCAGGCCCTTACCGATATGTTAATGTATGCTAATACTGCAACCGATGCGCATAGCGGTGTGTCTATATGATCAATATGCATGCACCGAAGGCAAGTTTTTAATTAGTTTGTTGCGAGGTGAAAGTTTTGAGATATTATGCTAATGAGGTGTTTAGTGAGACAATAGTTAAGTGCCAGGGCGGAGCCTGTGAAGATGGCGTACGTAACACGCAAATGGTTGCATTGTGAATACATTTTTTACAAATCTTAAAATATGCATCTTAATGATGTTGATTGATTTTGTGAGTTTGTAGGGCTGACGGTCCTCATATTGATATGCATTTAGGTGAATTTTGTTCAGGCAATTATTTCCACATATCTGTATGATAATATACTGTTTATATTCACGTAAGTTTTGTCTTTTTAGGTTTGATATGGTCGATAATGATGAGCCCCACGTTGGGCGCCATTTTTCCATCCATGGATATTACATCTTTTGTGTGAATTATTGGTGTTAGCTTGCATACAAAGGAGTGATAAGTTTAGTATATAGCAACTGACTTTTCAACCATATTCTAATTGATAGATTCATGTTGTGCGCTTGATATAAAACTTCATTTGTATAATTGAAATTCTTGCAGTGATTACTTTAGTCGTTGTAACTCTAAAGACTACATGTTTGGCTATTTTAATTTGAATGAATTATAAGTGAAAAAATATTCTTTAGCCACAAGATAATAAAAATAATTGAAATTCTGATATTCCAAGTACCACATTTAAGTCTTCAGTTTTCCGAAGGCTACATGTTTGTCATTTCACTTTGATATTGAAGGCTACATCATTGTGAATGTCTGCAGGTAAATCTACAGTACTGACGTGAGTCAATATTATTAGCCAACTCGAATTTAATCGGTGATGATCGACTATTATAGGGTTCATACACCACAGATGCCTGTATTCGCTGTGTAGCATGCAAACTAAGAGTGCATGGTGTAGTAATTGCGCAAGCAAACTAAGAGTGCATGGTGTTGATCATGCAATTTTGGATTCGCCATTAGTGATTTCAAAGATTTTCGTTATTTTCTTCTTTGCATCCATGAAGTTAGGTGTGTGTGAAAAATACCACTGTTACTGTTAATCATGACTAGTGTCAGTCATGGAGAAACACGAATGGGTACTATGCAGCTTGCATTTAAAGTGTATTCTGAAAGTATGATTGTATAGGCTATCCATTGACAATGTAGTAATATATGGTCTATTGGCCCTACTCTCCGCTATTTGGAACATACACATTCGTGGTTTTCTACGTTTTTATTGGAGGATAAACTCTAAGTTTTGTTACAAAAAATGCAATTTAAAATTTAATGTATTTTCTGCTTAGAAATTCTTTCAATGGATCTGCTTACTCTCTATAAAGTATTCTCTGCTAAAATGATTAATTATTTGTATTCCAGTCCATTCAATTTTGGAACGAACTTGCACAATTTTGAGCCGCCCTTCCGGACGACTACCTATCATCTGCGATTTATGATTTTCTCAAGCTCCTAATTTGATTAAAAATTCCTCTAAGTTCATAAATAGTTAGTTGGAAAATAAAATCGTAGCCATCGTTGGGCGCCACTTTTAAATATACAAAATGCCAATTCGGTATGATTTGCGGTCAAGCGTTATAAAGATTCAATCCAGTCCATTATACTTCCTGACCGGCATCATCTACTCTTGTTTAATGAAAAGTCAGGTAAGAAATATAGCCCTACTATTAGAGACTAATATCATGCTTTGATGACGCCATATTTAGTTCGATGTACTTGAATCAACGTTAAGAATTTTTACAAATCTTTAAGAACCTGTATGTATCTTACTGAAAGTTATTTACTAGGACTAGAAGACACAAAATTCCCATGAGTCGTACTTTTTTGTGCTTTCTATGCACCGGATTTGCATTAGTTTTAGCCTTAAGGCCTTCTGTGAACTTAGGAACTTCTGTGATCACCAAATAGTACTACTGGCACTATCTTACTGCCCTCCATTACTTTCTAAACCTCCTTTCCATCCTCTTTAAACGTACTAGTCGTAGTATGAAAAATACAAAATAGTACTTCTCTTGTAAAAGCAGTCTTTCACGTTGTCTTAAAATGCTTATATCTGTAATTGTATTATATGCATTTTTGATCACTGTTCTTTCGCCTTTAGAAGGCATCAGTAAATAACTCCTTGTCGATCAACAGAGATCCGCAGGTGATGTGTATTTTGAGCCTTAAAAACATCAGTGAACACTGATTTCAAAACTCCAGTGATCGCTAAAAAAACGACTAGTGTTCCTACAGTGAACGAAATATATGTGGTGGGTAATTAAGGGTCTCACATTGGGCGCCAATTAAATTCCTTATAAGGAATTTCGCAGAAAACTTATTGTGTTTCCAGTGTTTTTTTTTTGTCATTGGAGTCAACATTTTGATTAACCTATTTGCAAAACTTACAAATGTTTAACATTTTAAAAGTGGCTTAGCTAACACCTCATTAGTGGACTTACAAAGTTAAAGGTATTTGTCGTAGTATGTCGTAGTATGACAAATACGAAACAGTAGTAAAAAGTAGCAACTTGTAATAAGTAGCCTTCTATTCAAAATCTTTATATCTGACCCTATATCCAATGCTTTTGCGATCACTGTTGTTTCGACATTTAATAGCGCACTTTCGCCTTTAAGTGGCATCAGTAAATAACTTCTTGTCAATCAACAGAGATCAGTGGGTGATTTGTATTAGTTTCAACCTTTAAAACATCAGTTAACACTACAGACTCTCCCAGGAAAGAGAGACATGTGATGGATAATAAAGGGTCTCACGTTGGGCGCCAATTATTTTTTTTAAATTGTATTTTGCAGAAAACTTATTGCATTTTCTGTACTTTTCTCATGTGAGTTAATGTTTTCACATAAAAACACTTATGCAAAGCTTCCAGTTACTTAACATTTTACTTACGCTACTTTTTCAAAATGGCATCCACAGGAAAAAAGTCTTACCGTAGTATGAAACATACCAATCCTTTGTTCTCTTGTAATAAACTGTCTTTATTGTAGTGGATTGGAAAATCTTTTCATCTGATCATGTTTCCAATGCATTTGCGATCACTTGGGACTTCAGTATTGTACTTGTGGCTTCAGCAAGGGCCAGTCAGTAACGCCTTGCCGATCAACAGAGATCACCAAGCAAGATCGAAATAAAATGATTGCCAAAGTAGGTCGTTCGTAGACAAAAGATACATAAGGCAGCAAGTGATTTAATGATAACATAACTTCAATATCTGTGCCTACGATCACTTTTTCTAAACGTACCTGTGGCTTCAATGGGTTCGCGGCATTTGTTTATTTTCATGGAAGATCCCCTTATCATTTTTTGGGCTAATAAGATTCAATAGATACATGCAATAGATAGGTGCATCAATACAAAAATATATTTTTATTATTTGAGCATTTCTCAATTAGTCATAACTTCGCAGACAGTCTATTCTATACACTACTAAGTCCCCCGTAATCTGGAAAAGCCTTTATACTTTGCTTTATCTGCAGCGGCCACACGTCTTTGTGACAAGTTTACGTGTGCAAAAAGACTAGCACCGAGAGCCACATTTTCGTCTCCCATGTTTTTATTATCTCTGAATGCAATTATACGAGTCTTTTCACAAAAGTGCAAAAAACAAACTCTGTACTACCCCCTAACCTCCTCCCTTGCATACCATTGGCCAGTTTCTAAACTGTCATAGTCATCTGTCACTCCGTGCTTATTGCCAGATCGATGCAACTCTCACTTCAGTTGGCTTCGCTTCGGTTATGCAATTAACGCATTTATCTTCATTTGGCAATCGCGTTCCTCACTAAGCCCAGCCGAGTCGACTGAATACAAAAGCCTGTGTTGGATCATATACTTGTTTCGTCTGAGAACCCAAAAATTGCCTGCAGAGTTTTTGTACATGTTCATGGTCTCCGTGAATAGCCAACGCGTCTCTGTAGAACCCATGAATGAAGTATATGCATACGGGAACACTGGCATCGTGCATGGGGATTGTGTATGCTCGTTTCGAGGCAAACCCTCGCCGTTGCCAGTGTATGCGTATAGACAGACGACAGGTAGGCAGGTAGGTAGCGCAAAACTATCTCATACAATTTATACCTGAGAATTTTACCTGTTCAAGGGTGCGACTTGGGAATTTTCGCCGACAGATGCACTTTTCAAACACAAACAACAGAGTTTTTGTGTGTTTCTTCATCTATCCGATCGAATGCAGTTATTGTGCATTTACCTGTCGTGTCCTTTTTTTGTGTGTGAATTAAATCTCAAAGAAAATCCATTAATGGATTCCAATTCCGTTATTCGGAAATTCAAACTAAAACTCACCTTTCATGTCGCCATCGTCGTCTACATATCCTGCTGATGTTGCGCTAGACAAAAATCCAGGTTTGACTAGACACTGTAGGGTTATCCAAAATATCCAGAGTTGCCAAATTGAGAAATCCATGTTAGTTGGTGTCGTTGTGTGTGTTTGTTTGTTAATTTTTGTTCCCACTATTCACTGTTATATTCACAAGATCCTTTTTCTTTCAATTGTATCGAACTAATACGCGTAGATACTTTTTTATTGATATTTTCTACGTTCAGATACTGTGCAATCCATGGCTATCCATGATGTATAGAATTAAATTAAAGGAATGGAAACTGACTTGATTTGTATTCCTCTCTCGGATTTAATGAATGAAATGTTATGGGAAGCACTCGACTCGAAGAGAACTGGTAAAACCACTTGTTGCCCTCAAAATAACATTTGCATTGAATTCTTTAATCGTTTGTATCTACGCGCGCGCAAAAGAATTTGTTATGAACAAAAAGATATTTTTGTTTGGTATATTTCACTTTTGTCAGCACTTTTTTTTTCTTCTTTTTCGCCAATCGGTCACACTTGTTGAGCCCGGTCAAGGGATTATGATAGTTTCGGTCAACCGAATAATAAAAGTATCTAAACAGATAATCTGCATATGAATACTTGGTATACACAGATGATTTTGTTCACAAATAACTACACAAAACAACGATACAAAAACTGTGTTGCAATTCGAATGCTAATTTTATATATCTCGATGAATACCCGGAATATCTTCTCGTAAACGATTTGTTATCCAGTTCAATGCGATCGGCTGTGGGTTTTTTTTTCGTTTTAATTTATTTTTTGTTAAACGTTATTGTTTATAAGAAAATGCAAATAATAACAACACTGCCACCCGAGCGTGAATCACGCAACGTCAATACGGAGTCGGAGTACCGCGCGTAATCAAAAGAACTGCGACAACACTTTAAAAAAAACACACAAACGTCGTAGGTAATTGTTAGTTGGAAATTTTTTGTTTTGTTGGAATGAAATAAAACAAAATTCAAATTGTGAGACCAACAAAATTTGAAAATGAATTCGTAACAAAAAAAAAACAGTCACAAACCGCCCGTCCGTCGACCGTTCGCTTGAAATCTCTTCAAACAAGTGCTTGCGGCGAAACAACACGTAAACGTATCTACTGAACCAAGTGAAGTTGAGCTCAACACAAATACTAAACAAGATGTATCTACGAATACAAGCGCAACACGAAATGAACCCGAAGAGAAGTGGTAGATACTAGATAGAGCAGCAAATCACCCAACCAATGGGAGAGATGTTTTGTTCTGTTCTGGTCGAATGCGAAAGAGAGAGTGAAGGAAAATGAATTCTGTGTTTGAGGAAACTCTTCAATGGGTTCGTTGATCTAAAATGCGAAGAGAAGTTAGTGTGATCAGAATGGTTCGTGCATTCGGTAGTGTGGCTGAGTTCAAAAACAAGTAAATTCGATAAAAGTTTTACAGCGTTTTTCATTGGGAAAAAAAAAATTTTTTAAGTGAAATTTCTATTGGGACGATGTGGATTGGATTTTATGAAACGAAAGAGTGTAACGAAAAGGAGAACACTATAAATGAAGGTTTAGGATGTGAGAGAATGTGATAAAATGAGTTTCTATTTATTAATCAGAATACAGATGGATGAACAACATGTCTCTCCAATTAGTCGGATACTTGCAAACTGCCACCCGTTGCGCACTTCAAGTTAGTTGAGGTCAGTTTATGCGCTTGTGCGCTTCACTTATATCGAGGTCTTTCTCTACGGCGGCTGATGCCTGGCTGTGATGGCTTTACTAATGAATTGTCTTCTTAGCCCGAAGAAAAAACGGTTGGTAAGAGTAATTATCGTTTAGACAACGTCCCATTCAACCCAGAAGTTATTTTCGTCAATGGTGAGGTTCTGTCCAATTTGTTGATACTGTGTCCTATCCAGTTGTATGCTGTCAACTGGATAGGATACGACATAGCCTTGGTCTTACTCTGATTCAATGCTAAACCGATTTTTGCAGCATCCTTCTCTATACTAGCAAACATGGCTATGACATCACGTTAAGGCCGACCAATGAAGTCAATATAGTCTGCGTATGCTATTAGTTGCACCGATTTATGGAAGATTGCGCCGCTGGTGTTGGCTTGGGAGTTTTACACAATCCTCTCAAGAATGAGATTGAATAAGTCACATGACAGTGCTAAATCCTTTTTAAGTATCGAACTTTTCGGGGAAATCGTTTCCGTCCCGGATGAGGCTGCAAGAATTCTCCATTGCCCTCCTACACAGATGGACGAGTTTGGGCGGTATACCAAAACTAGACATGTGGCTCTGTATAGTTCGTCTCAATAAATGCTGTCGTATGCGGCTTTGAAATCCCGATTGTTTTTTTTTTCAGGATCTGCCAAATTGTGAAGATTTGGTCAGTTGTGGACTTTCCTGATAAGGGCCGATTAGGTTGTTGGTAAACGGTTTCAAGCGGCTGATAGGATTTTGTGGGCGATGTTGAGGAGACTTATGCTTCTGTAGTTGGCGTAGGTCAGATGGTATCATTTTTTGTGAATCGGGAAAACGATGCTAAGGTTCCATTCTTCAGGAATACTTTCATCCCAACTAACAATTATTCTTCTATAAGGAACAAATATTTAATTTCCACAAGCAATTATTTCTATATGCCTTATATGGTGCTTGTGCGTGGAGGTTGAGCATTTTGGCAATCGATTGATTGGATAGAAGCTAGTTTAAGACATTATGCAGGAAAATTATCAAGAATAGCCAAAATTATGATGGCTTAACTTCTGTAAGGTTGTTTTTAAGCTTCCGGAGATGTGTGTACATGTACCATATGCTTAGGTAATTCGGTAAAACTTCGCACGAAGTTAACCCGAAGCATAGCACGTATAGAGCTTACGAAAGAAGGCTTAAAAAGCTAAGGTTAAAAGATCGGGAAAAAGTGAAAAGATTGGGACAAGGTTTAAAGGTCTGAAAAAAAAAGTGAAAAGATCACGAACCTTCCGGAGAATGATTCACCACGATTCAAGTACTTCTTTGCACTTACTCGTCTTTCATGTTCTAGAGTACAGTCTAGCCAATAGCGTGTTGGACTACCGTACGAGCGAACTCGAGTTCGAATACCAGTAAGATGAGAGTTTTTATATAATTAATTGCATTTGCTTTTGTAAGGCCATTTATAAGCAAACAAAGTTTTTTTTCTGTAAGGCTTATTAGAAGTATTTAAAGAAGTCTTATAGAAGTAAATCCTTGCTAAAAGTGCTCCAATGTTTTTCCTAAGACTTCCTAAAAGTAATATTGATGGAGGGGAAATAACTTCGATAGTGCTATATCGAAGCGAAATTGTTAGTTGGGATCCTACCGAATTTTTCTTATGAGCTGGTGAATGTTACTTACCAAGTCATCTTCTTTGGTTTTATAAAGCTTGGCGGGAAGGCTGTCATTGCCGGCAGCCTTGTTAAGCTTAAATTTAGATATTACTATTCTCGCTTCACTTAGTACGGTTGGTTGGTAATTTTCGCTGTCGCCACCAATATTGAATACTTCTTTCCGCCTGGAGATTGTTCCTCAATCCCCTTTAACAGTCTGCAGAAGTGGTTCTTCCATATCCTCAGCAATTCAGCATCGACTGTGTCTCAACTACAATATTTCCTTGTTCATCTCGACAGGATTCTGTTCGAGCCTTGTATCCTTGGCTTTGACGTTTTACACTTTGGTATAACTTGCGAACATCGTTCCTGGAGTGGCACCTCTTTATATCCTCAATCGCGCGCTTTTCTTGCTCTTTTGTCTTCTTTCTTAAAAGCCATTGTTCTTCCCTCTTCGGCCTCTAGAGCTCAATGGCACTTCTCGTCTTCACCTGGAGCTTAGCCTTGTAGGCCTCGTTCTTGGCTGCTAGAATCTGTTAGCATCGTTGTCATTGCTCTTTGTCATTCGATACTGGTGTATGGAGTTAATCGAGAGGTTAAGGGATACGCGTTGCGGGAGGGTCTTGGCGGTCTCAGGCACATACAACAAATCCACATCCGAATAGTTACTGTTGCTGCACAATATATCACTGTCTGTAACAGATGTCACAGTTTTTCATGTTTCTTTTCCCGGGTTATCCAATCGTATTTCCTGGATGGCAGTAATTGTAATGGCTTAGAGCTTCTGCTAGTGGTTCGCCAGCACCTCTCCGGTTTAATGTTCTCACATTCCAGTTGCAGATACGAATGTTGTTGTCCTTTTCCGTTTATCATGTTCTTTTACGGAAGTGGGTAGTTAACCCAAAGCAGACCCCCTAACCTGGAAGGCCGGGCTCATGTGTTCACCTAATGACAGCAGGCCGGATATTCCGTGCCAGTCATTTCGACCAGGCTGTTTATATTGTTGCTTGTTTTCGTCTTGTTATGAACACACGCACTTATAAGTTAAGCAAGTCAATGTGTCAATATGTCTTAAACTTTCCACAAAACTGCTGATTGACTAGATGTCGAAAGTATTTTTTTTTCGGGAATATTTAATTTTTCTAATTTAAACATAAGCTGCTGATGCTCCTTGGGAAATTCCATTCATAAACTATTTCAACTTTCAGAGTCTACGCAATGTTCGCATTCCGGAGGTAAGCTGACATGTAATGCAAATTCTTACGTCAGGTAAACGTCAAACTAATTTAGCAATTTAAATTTTCAATTTATAATTTTGTAGTAACTTTTATCCTCTTAACTGTCACGTATCGTAACAACTAGAATTGAGGCTGGAGAATAATGAAAAAGATATGAAAACTCTAACAAGGCACAATAAGGATACTCACGCGAAGTCGAAATTTTAAAGCGTACGAAAGATTGTAATTTTACGACATTTACGAACGAGGCTTAAACTGCACCACTAAATAATGAAGTAACCCACTGAATTCAGACTCATTTTAGTTATTTATTTATTGATAGAATTTTGTTCCTATTATTCTGTTTCCATTCTCGATACTTTTTTTTCAGTTTAGCGCATACGTTTGATGACTGATTAAATGTCAAAATAGCATTTCAAAAGTTTAAAACGTTTACCATCTCAGTTTACACAACGAATTTTGTGCGATATTTCCGATATTTTTGTAAATGATTTCCCATACAAATTTTGACAGTTAATTTACCACATCGTAAGTTTACCTAGTTTACAACCTTTACAACGAATTGTCGACGTTTCATGAATACCCATAATATTAACTTCGTTCCTTTTTTATTTCTAATAATTTGTTTAAAACGATAAACAGAACTCATTCTTCTGATTCAGTGTAAAAAGTGAAAATGAATAGTTCACGAATGCCCATAATTTCATCTCTGAATACATCCACCACTATCGTATTTTCGAACCATGTTTATCTGACAGAAATGGTTGCAGTCTGAGATCATTATATACTTTGTATTTATTGTCTACACTAATACAGAGTCTTGCAAACTGTTAAATTTATACTTCAAAACATTTGGAAATATTGAACTGAAGTAAACGAATTTGTGCTTAAATTATATCAAAGGATTTGTTTGTTTAATATGATATTTGTACTAGAGCGTTTAAATAATTGCATATATAGCTTATGAATTACCTATGACTTTCCATCGCCCCGAATTCGACATATTTGTGGAGGCTGAAGTGAGCCTTATCACTAAAAAAAATTTGACAGTTAGAATGTGGTGGCATTTTTTAACGGTGGCTTTAGTTAGCAAGAGTAATTCTTCGTTTTATTTCTGACGAGATTTTTTTCAGAGTAAAAAGCGGAGCCGAGGTAGTCAAATGCCCGAACTACCTTAAAGCGATATCTGTCAATAGTGACGTTTTGTCCAATTCGTCGATGTCGTGTTTCCTTTCTTATTGACAGCATATACTTGGTCTTACCCTCTTCTCCTGCTATATCAGTTTCTGGTTTTCCTTCTCTATACTAGCAGGGAGCTTTGAGGGCGAAGGAGAAGAGGACCTGTCAAAAACCGAATTTTCCCGAACTGTGTTGTTGGTTTGGAGTGCCGAAAAGGGATTTTCACCTGATAATTATTTTAAGGTTGGACTCGAGATCAAACTGGTGTTTGGGAACTAGTGTCTTTGTACCTTTCGACCGCTGTTCGCCGGTTTGATAGCTGTCGGACAGTAGGTTGGAGTGGCTGCTAGCGAGTTCGCCAGCACACTTAGACCATTTTTTTGGTCCATTGTGGTACCACGTGGATACTGCCCATTCTCCTTGTTATCTGTGAGGAAACCATTCTGAGCTTTTAATGAAACGGAGGAGACTTTTCGCTTCCGTTTTTGTCAAATCGTTGAGATTTTGAAAATAGTAGGCTCCAAGATGGTGCTTCGTTTTGTTTGATAGGAACGGGCAGTTACAAAGACGATGAAGTATTGTTACATCTTCCTCTTCGTCCATGCAGCTACTACAGAAGTCGTTTGAGTGGAGGCCTAGCCTTTCTGTGCTCCTGCCTATTAAATAGTGTCCAGTGATGACACCTTTGATGAAATCAGTCGCTTGGATCTTCTCAAATCTAGCTTTGGCGAAATATGTTATTTGACACGTCGTGCCAAGACTCCATTTGAGGTTTGATTTGCTATAAGCATGTTGCGCTAGTAAGCTTTTGCATGTAGCGATAGGAATACCTAGTGCACCCGTGTCCGGAACAACTGGTAATTTAGTCCCATGTCTGGCGAGTTTAATAGTCTAACAGTTCCTTAGAATGTCAGACAGTTGCCATTGAAAGCTGTTTCAGGACTCTCTCTCATGTTACAACGTGTGGACACACTTGTGTTTGGTCTCCATGTTTCTGTTTTTCTTGTGGCGAGAGTGTTTGCACATGGCCGTCCGCATAAACGTCCGCCTCGGTTGCTCCTTCTTTGCACCAGCTTTGGAGAGAAAGAGACCGTCTTCTCTGGCCTTCCATACTAACATTTAGAGTTGCGGCTTTTTGTTGGGCCGTCCGACCAACGCCTCTGGGGCTTCGACGAAGGTTTATTCCCGTGGACCACCTGGCGCACGCCGTGATGAGTGTTCCCACTCTCCCTGTGGCTGAAAATTATCCTCACTTGCTTATTGTACCTCGAGGGCTCAGTGGAGCGATGGTTAGTGCGATGAACTGCCGCGCAGGAGGTCTGGGTTCGATTCCCAGCCGTAGCAACACCTAAATGATTTTTCACTGGCCCTCCTCTCGTGATGATCTGACAAATCATCCGAGTAGTATCAATTGTCAAGAATAGCTTATCTCAACTTAGCCGTTCGGAGTCGGCATAAAACAGGAGGTCCCGCCATCGTGCAAGAAGTACACACGCACACATGAATGGTTGTGAGAAAGCTAGGCCATGGGTACTAACCAGCCTGTTGCGCCAAAAATTTGTATTTTTTTTTTTGCTTATTGTACCTGTTTTCAGTTGCATTCTCCAGATTTGAATGTCGTGGACCAGTGGCTGATGGAATCATGGCTGTCCAATACTTCCTCCAAATTCCGAGTTTGCGACTACAAAGAAAAGAGGGAACCAATGGATTAAAGAGGATACGAGAGTAGATGCTTGTCTGGCCAGGGCTAGGTGCGCTTATGCTCTGACAAGTACACTATTTCAAAGCAGTCAACTTTATTCATAAAAATTCTACATGGCCTTGTAAGGCAAATCTACATAGAGAAGAGGCGGTGTCTCCGATCCTGTCTATGATGATACATAAAATAGTATCGCAACAAGGTCCTTTACGATGTGGCCCAGGTGAATAGAATTGACAATTTCTTTATCAAGGTGATTCGAAGGCACATTTCAAGGGCGGTTAATAGCGACAACAGCCTGATCTTCGGGACTTACTACCCCAAAATTATATATTCTTGGAGACCACGCTTATGTCAGGCTTTATTCCATCACAGGTATTTGTTGATATGGACTTCCTAGGTTTAGTTAGTTAGTTGATATCCCGTCATGGCGCACGGTACAAGCGGTTGATCAGCGACTGGTACGTCCATAATGCTCAGGAACTCCTTTTCTGATGCTGATGCCAGCTAAATAACAACGAAGAAAGCGTTGCTGTACTCTCTCATTACTTGCGGACTTTTAGTCCACTTCATAGTTTCCTGCAAACTACTTTTAGTTAGATAGGAAGGGCTTGTCTTGCTATAGGCGGTGTACCTTGAAGGCTGAAGGCAAAGACCCAATTCGATTGATAAAAAATCGGATGTGAGTTGACACGCAGTAGAAGTGAAACCTTAGCTGTGTTAATTTGTCAGAGAATGACATGGATTACTATGGTGGAAACCAGGGATATGGGGAGATGGAGCGATTGATCTCTTTTTCGTTACACTTTTTCGTTTCATTAAATCCAATTCCCATCTTAAAAGAAGTTCCACTTCAAAACACAAACATGCTACACAGAATGAAATGCTGGTGGAAATACTGGCCAGAAGTCCACACTTAGGTTCGTTAGAAACAAGGGTCCTACTCTGTTTTCACAGCCATTGTTGTGTGTATTTCTTGTATGATGGCGGAACATTCAGTTTTATGCCGAATTCGAATGAGTTTAGGTCAGTCTTTCAGTGAAAACTCTACTCTAGAACCTCTACGCGGCAGTTCATCGCACTAAAAACCGCGCCATTGATTAAACTGACCGTACGACTAGACTACATAACACCGACACTCCATTTAGTGTTTGTATACTTGAAGTACACGATTATTTATTTTTAAGTAGAAATTAAATGTTTATCTTGTCTAAATATTTGCTCAGTAAATTACAAAATTTGTTAGAACATGTCGAACTAGTCATTTGAAGTACGTCGCAAAGAACCTACATAAGCACTTGTATGTGTTCCGTTTCCGCTCTCGCTGAAAAACATTCCAACCGCCCTAGGACCGATATAAAAACTGAAAGCCTGTCGTTCATTTTGTTTTATTTGAAAGGTAGTTATCACTTGCAGCGAACAAAAACGAGAAATGCATACAATTATTGGTCTCATTGTAGTCATCCTTGTCGTTTGTACTACTCGCCCGGCGATATCGATTGTCCAGATCAGAGAAAGTGACAGGCTTGAGTTTGACGGCCAAGAAATTGGATTGCTGTCAGATAGAGGACTACTAATTCGAACCCCTCGTTCGACTTGTACCGCTGTCAGCGGGGGGCAAAATGTGAATTGTGTTGATTATTGCAAGAATTTAAGATACAGTGGTGGATATTGCATTCGAAGGATGTGCCATTGCCTTCGTTAAGTTTCGATCAACTCAAGACTGTGAAGCGTGTAAATAAAAGGAAGTTTTGTGATGTGTAACTGGTTTTGTGTGCTTATTAGGCCGTTGGGGATTTTTTTTCAGATAAGTGCGAGGCCTAGTGGCATTTTTTCGTAAATATTTGCAATCTTTTCATGGAATGATATCATCTGAATGCTGTGTAAATAGGGCACATAATAAAGCCATATAAATCGAATCGTTTAACGTTTTCCTTTTATACTAGTATCTACAGGAGACAAGAAAAAGTTAATATCGACTGAAAGATACAAAATTTGCATAGTGGGTTTGAAGGGGCTTTACATTTGAGCATGTGGATACAGTGGCCTAGTGGTTAGTACGTTGGACTACTAAGTGCGGTTCAGATCTCGAACATTGAACCACCTCTTTCGAAAGTCCGACAAACGCATCCAAGAGTGTGAAACTGTCATGTGACATTTTTACATTTTTTGGCGCAACAGGCTCGTTAGTACCCAGGACCGAGCTTTCTCACAACCATTCATGTGTGCGTGTGTACTTCTTGCACGATGGCGGGACCTCCTGTTTTATGCCGACTCCGAACGGTTAAGTTGAGATAAGCTTTTCTTGACAATTAATACTACTCGGGTGATTTGTCAGATCATCACGAGAGGAGGGCCAGTGAAAAATCATTTAGGTGTTGCTACAATTGGGAATCGAACCCAGACCTTTTGCGCGGCAGTTCATCGCTGTCATGGGAACCTTCTCAAATTTGATGTGCGGAATCTGCGTTAAACTGGAGGTCCCAAGCTTCGTGGCAAAAGTATAACTCTGCACACACACAAAAAATAGAGAGAGAGAAGCTAGGTTTGGACGTTTCAACAAGATTTTTAATCGCTTTTGCCGAGAACTTTGGAAGATGAGTTCTGTTGGAACCACATGCCCCAATTGGACGTGGTTCTGTATCTGTATTGGACCAATGACACCTCCGGTGAAAAAGGCGCACCATGCTGTATCTTTAAGCCAATGCAATGGATCTTCGTGATCTCAGAGTCCGCAAATTTGAGTTTTAAAATGCTGAACGATAAGTGCGAGTGTTGATATTAAGACGAAAGACAAGAACACTGTAAACAGCCTGATCAGAACCTAGTTGAGCAGCTTCGTCATATTCGGACAACAGGTTAACTAGGAATTTCAAGGGTAAGCCAGGCCCCTTGAACAGAAGTGGTAGCCGATGAACCGAAAGGCCAACGGCAGCCCTCAATCCTGTAGTGGATACTGATGACTCCCGTGTCCTAAGGGTATCTAATAAATTGGAACTGGCCCTCCAGATTGGGGGTTGTGCTTTAGGTTAACTACCCACCCATAGAAATAACGTATTGTTACGAAGCAACCAATAGCCTCGGAAAGGATTGATTTTATTGTTGACGACCCTATACTAAACGAAAAAATGCCAACGACGTTGATGTCTGCACCTGGAATATGAGAACATTAAACAGCATAGGTGCAGGCGAACAACTAGCGGTAACCCTAAACTGCTACATTACTGCCATCCAGGAAATACGATGGAATGGGTGGGGCAAAAAGAGGATGAAAAACTGTGAAATCTACTGCGGAAGTCTTATGTTTCCAAGATATAAGCGAATGCATTGGAACAATTCGCATCAAGCCCACATTCGCCATCAGAAGCATGAGGCTTATAAGATGCGCTTACGCCCCGACGGAAAAAAATTTGATATTTCGAAAGACTGCTTCTACTAGGTCCTTGATGACCTAGTTAAAAATGGGTTTAGAGGGTAAGACTAAGTATACGCTGTCAACACGAAAGGACACACAACATGGACGAATTGGACAGAACGTCACCATTGACAGATTTAGATTTTAGTACGGGACTGTGTCTTCATCGGTTCCGCAATTAACTCTGATAACAACATCTCGTCAGAAATTAAACGAAGAATTACTCTTGCCAACCGATGTTTCTTCGAGCTAAGAAGGCAATTTAGTAGTAAATCCCACACTCGAGAAGATCCGATACAAGACCCAGATATTCCCAGTCCTCCTCTACGGTACTGGAGCATGGACCGTATCAAAAGTTGATAAAGAAGTTCTTCGTCGATTCGAGAGGAAAAATCTTTGGTCCCGTTTGCGTTGACGGGCTATATGGAGACGAAGATTTGACCAAGAACAATACAAGCTGTACAACGACATGCCCCTAGTCAAAAAAAAAACTTCTCATTGGACGTTTAAGATGGCTAGGAAATGTAGAACGAATGGACACTAATACTCAGTCGTACGTAGCAGAGGAAAACCTCGCCTTAAGTGGCGCGCACAAGTAGAAACTGACCTCAACCAACTTGGAGTACGCAAGTTGCCAAGTTAACGCCGATCAGAGTTTGTTCCTCGTTCTACAACGCCAATATAGTTCATTTCTATAATTGATGCCGTCAGCAGCTTTAAAGTCTGTGAACATCGCAAAGAACTTTTTTTTCATTTCTAAAATTGGCTGGAGAGTTGTGAAAGGCCTGACATTGTCAACGAAAGATCAGTCTCTTGCGATAAAAGCCAAATCTAGTTACTTGTCTAGATAGTAACCGATCACGGTATTTTTCGAAATAAGGCTAAAAGGCTGGAAGTCTTTACAAACTATTTTCCAGAAGTTATAGAGATGAAGAGGAAGGGAGTCTGTGGAATATCTACTATGCTCAGCAGGAACGCCATTTAACCTGGATGGAATCACAGTAATTTGAAAGGTTGGCCTTGGTGATTATTCCTTTATTAGATCGTGATTAACTCATCATCTGATCCATTTAGTTCTTTTAGCCACAACCTAGCCAAACCTAATGTCTTTGCAGTGAAAATGTATACAGCCCGCCTTACCTTACCAACGAGACAAGAGCTCATTGGTTAGGCAAATCTCTCACGAGCCCTAAACGATGCAAGGTCATCAGCCGGTCCCATTTCCATATTAGATGGCCTCGTGGAAAGGTCCCAGATGGAACTTCAACCTCGGCACTCTTAGGAAATAATTTTGGCAACTATTCAACAAAGCCAGCAGTTCCAAAGAGACATTAGACTAGGACCACTATAAGTCGTCACTCAAGACTTACAAAATCCTGTTGAGAAAGACAAAGAGAGCATCCTGGCACGCCTTCTTTGGAAACATAGTAGACACCTCAAAGGTTTCTAGACTCCGTAAAATCCTCCACCAATCCATCAATATTTAGCTACTCACTTAAAGCAGACTGTCAATGGGCATGGACAACCTCCAATATGGAAACCATTGACATATTTCGGGACACTCTCTCTCCTGGTAGCTTCTCTAACCCTATGGATGCTAAACAAGACACGATAGGAACATCCATTCCATGTACTAATGACGTCTTAATACCTTTGAATAACTCTAACAAAATGGTCTCTCTGTACTCTCTAAATGGACCCTTAGATGTGGAGTTGGAGCGTACCCTCAATCCGAATTGGTCCTTTTCAGCAGGATATACAAAATCCCGCACATTGAACCTCCAAAATTTAACGGCGTTCGTCCCAGGCTCGCAGATTCAGCCAGGTGCATTGGTCTGGTCTTTGATACAAGATCGTGTAAAAAGGCAATTGGAGAAGAATGGGGTATCCAACCACATGTCACTCCCTGACTTTACGTGTCCTTCATTAGATGGATGTGTTAGTCCAGTGAATGGCTCTAGAAACAGCCTTCCACCTGCTACCTTCTAGGGAAAGTTCAAAGACTGCTATGCATTATCGGTATTCAAAGAACCACCCCCTTCCATTCACATCTTTTGGGTGTCGGATCACAGAGATATCCCAGAAAACTGTAAGGCGGGTGATCTTGCCAGAGTGGGCACTAGCCTTGATATTCTACTGTCATTAGAAATGTAAGGTATGCCTCTTGTTACATGTAAGTTATTAATCAAACTGGAGGCGATCAAGAAAGCTAACCTGCACAACGTGCCTAATATCCAAGCAACTCGGGCCAATATTATAACCAGAAACGCTCCTCTGTCCTCTGTCCTTACAAGACACTGACATGCAGGGTAAGGAGGAGTTTATTCCTCAATTTCTCCGCTCTATAAAAAAAGAAAACTCCATCTAGGAGACTACTTCTTTGACAACCTAGGCGAACAGGCTAATATTAATGTCAGAAACCTCCTGGTTCACTTAGGCAAACGAATATTAGGAAAAGTCGACAGATCAACGTGGTACCACAACGGACCTTCTATGGTGTTAGTGTGCACGCGCATGGCGTGCAGGAACTATTACCTAACCTATCCTATACGGCTATTGGCTTATTTTGGATGAATATTATCTTAAACGATGGAAGCAGAATTTCCATCTAGGCTATAGCAGGATTTGAGAGCTCCAAATAACATAAAGTGCAAGATTGTGATGACAGTTCTTTGCTTATTGAGGATCATCTGGAATGATAAAGAGGAGGCAGGACACAAAAAAAGCTGTATATCGCTAAGAAAACAAAAATCTGCGATACTGATCATCTTACTGCACCTCAACGATCAACCTGTAATTTCATACCTTACTTACTTACTTACTTAAGTGGCGCTACAGTCCGGAATGAACCTGGGCCTCAACCAACATGCCTCTCCAATTCGCCCGGTCCTTAGCTAACTGCCTCCAGTTGCGCACTCCAAGTTGGTTGAGGTCGGTTTCCACTTGTGCGCGCCACTTAAGGCGAGGTCTCCCTCTACTGCGTCCGACGTCTGGCTGGGAATCGAAGACTCTGCGAGCCGGAGTATTGGTGTCCATTCGTTCTACATGTCCTAGCCATCTTAAACGTCCAATGCGGAGTTTTTTGACCAGGGGCATGTCGCTGTACAGCTCGTATAGTTCTTGGTTGAATCTTCGTCTCCATAGCCCGTCAACGCAAACGGGACCGAAGATTTTTCGAAGAATTTTCCTCTCGAATCTACAAAGGATTTCTTCATCCGCTTTTGATACGGTCCATGCTTCAGCGCCGTAGAGCAGGACTGGGATGATCAGGGTCTTATATAGGGTCTCCTTAGTAGTTCGAGTGAGGGCTTTACTACTAAATTGCCTTCTTAGCCCGAAGAAACAGCGGTTGGCAAGAGTAATTCTTCGTTTAATTTCTGACGAGATGTTGTTGTCAGAGCTAATAGCGGAGCCGAGGTAGACAAAGTCCCGTACTACCTCAAAATTATATCTGTCAATGGTGACGTTCTGTCCAATTCGTCGATGTTGTGTGTCCTTTCGTGTTGACAGCATATATTTAGTCTTACCCTCATTTACTGCTAAACCCATTTTCGCCGCTTCCTTCTCTATACTAGCAAACGTGGCTATGACATCACGTTGAGTCCTACCAATGATGTCAATATCGTCAGCGTATGCTAGTAGTTGCACCGACTTTTGGAAAATTGTGCCTCTGGTGTTGGCTTTGGAGTTTTGCACAATTCTCTCAAGAATCAGATTAAAGAAGTCACATGACAGCGCATCGCCTTGCCTAAATCCTTTTTTGGTATCGAATGTGTCGGTGAGGTCGTTTCCGACCCTGATGGAGCAGCGAGAATTCTCCATCGTCATCCTACACAAACGGACGAGTTTGGGCGGTATACCAAAACTAGACATGGCTCTGTACAGTTCGTCTCTATAAATGCTGTCATATGCGGCTTTGAAATCGATGAATAGGTGGTGGGTATCGATTTGGACTTCTTGAGTTTTTTCCAGGATTTGCCGAAGTGTGAAAACTTGATCGGTTGTGGACTTTCCTGGCCTAAAACCACACTGATAAGGGCCGATCAGGTTGTTGGTAAACGCTTTCAGGCGTTCACATATTACGGCAGATAGGATCTTGTAGGCGATGTTGAGGAGACTTATGCCTCTGTAGTTGGCGCAGTTCAGAGGGTCTCCTTTTTTGTGGATCGGGCAAACGATGCTGAGGTTCCATTCTTCAGGCATATTTTCATCCGACCAGATTTGGCTTATGAGTTGGTGGATGTTACTTACCAAGTCATCTCCGCCGGCCTTATAGAGCTCAGCGGGAAGGCCGTCATTTCCGGCAGCCTTATTTAGCTTGAGTTTAGATATTGCTATCCTCACTTCACTCAGGTCGGGTGGTTGGCAGTTTTCGCTGTCGTTGCCAATATTGAATGGTTCGTTCTGCCTGACAGCGGAATGTTGTTCGTCATCGCCGTTTAACAGTCTGCAGAAGTGGTTCTTCCATATCCTCAGCATCGACTGTGTCTCAACTACAATATTTCCTTGTTCATCTCGACAGGATTCTGTTCGAGCCTTGTATCCTTGGCTTTGACGTTTTACACTTTGGTAAAACTTGCGAACATCGTTCCTGGAGTGGCACCTCTCTATATCCTCGATTGCGCGCTTTTCTTGCTCTTTTTTCTTCTTGCTGAAAAGCCGATGTTCTTCCCTTCTTCTTTTTCATACTTTCATACCTTACCCGCCATTAAAAGATATTTGTTGGGAGCACTGCAGGGAAATTCTAAGTTCATCCCTGACCTGCAGTGTGAGTTGTTCACATACGGTAGAAGTGAAACTGTACCCTGGGTAATATATAGAAATACGTTTTATCTCATTCTCTCACAGTCTAAACTTTTTAAATACATTTTCTAGTTGTCTCTTCATCGTTACACTTTTTCGTTTCATAAAATCCAATTCACAACGTTCCAAAAGAAGTTTCACTTCAAAAAAATTCCTAGTAACAGCCTTAAAAGTCTGAATAATATTCATCCATTTGAATCATGACCATTTGCATTAAAACAATCAAATAAAATATGAGACTCTTTATTGAAATGAAAATATTTCTATCGCGCTCTATCGCTGTCTGCAATAGCAAGTCTTATTGCTACAATAGCCGCTTCTCTTGCCAAAAGCTAGACAATGTGCGTTGCATGGCCCATTGCCCATCCACGCCAAGACATCACATGTATACCGCTTTTGGCGATTAGCTCTCGGCTCAGCTCCCGCCTCTAGATCCGTCTTACCAGCAAACTCCAGGTCGGACGGTTGTTCTGCGTCAGCTTGACTTACAGGTGACGATAAGGCGCACACGACTCCACAAAGTACAACTAAAGCGATAATAAGCTTCATTTCGATTTTTCTATGGGAAGAGTTGACTTGGATACGACTGATTTTCAAATGTGATTCTGTTCTGAATTTCGACTCAATTTATAGATCAGCTGTCAAACCCCACCGCAGCATCAAGCAATGGAAAATGAAATAAAACATCCATTTGGATTTTCCCAACAAAAACTACCCCCGTGCCATCCAGTAAATTGATAACCGCATAGCGTGGTCATAAATTCGGGAGGGGACACCCCGCCACGACAATTGCGAAATAAATTGGTTAGACAACATTCCGAGAACTGATAAAGACGTCAACTAGATGGCATGAATTGTCTTACAAACAATTTAAATATTTTTCGAGGTAAATATTGTTACCTCTTGCGAATGGGGTCTTTCCATTTTTGTAGACCTTCGGATCTAGTCAGGGACTATCCGACCACTTCGGGGTTTGCATTCAGCGTTTGTTGCGGGGGGCTAGTTAGCTTTGACTCTGGAGATCAAAGTCTGCAGGCGGGCTACGAGTTGAATTAGGTTGCTGGTTACTCGGGCGAGTCAGGGGTTTTTCGGGGTTTGCGGTTTCGGGACGCAATGTGTTTAAAATAAAAAATTAAAAATAGAGAACAAAAGCGTTACAATTTATTTGGATAATCACGGGGAAGTCAACTTGAATTAGATCTTACCTCTAAGCGAGTTGGAAATCGAAAGGGGCGATTGGAGCCTTTGGGTCTTGGATATCGGGTAGTATTAAGGGAAAAAGAGGAAGTAGGGAAATAGTGTGGATGCTATTGCATGTTGGGGATAATTTGCTGATAGTGACATCTAGATGTTCATGATTTAAACAAAGTTCATGTTCAGTAATATATACGACTAAACAGCGTTTATGGAAGCATTGTTGAGACATTTACAAACACTATTGCATTATTTTTTATTTAATAAAAGATTTGCAATTTCTGTAAAAAGATTTGGACCTAGAAGTGATCTTTAGTAGGTCTTTAGAAGTTTAGATGTCAACAGGAATGATCTGCTCTTGATCTGTTTTGATCTAGTTTGCTCTAAACTCACCAATAAATATAATTTGCGGTTTCAAATGCACTTTTATCAAAGGTGTTTCTGAGTATGGCTAAGGCCATTTGACATTTGCGTCAAAATTGTGGGTACATTTTATCTACTGCCTAATTTTTGACGTTTATGGTAAGGATTGTTTGCAAAACATGTGGAAATACTAGTCATGACAAATTATTCATACAAGTAAGCACTTTGTAGGTGTTGACAAAAATTAAACATAAAGCATCAAAGGTACAAAATATCAAAACCTTACGATCTAAACAGGTTATAATTTTTTGAAGCCTGTTTTCACCCCATATTGGATCATATTTGGCATTAGAAATATGATCCATTGATTAAAAATTTCAAACAAACGATCGTGTACGGCTTTCCCATCGAATCGAAAACTGAGTTTTCGCTTAAACACCCGAAACCTTTCCTCACCTCGATTCCCACAAGGGGACATGGCGGTCTCCAGATCAACGAACTGTCAACCAAATTGATCACATTGCGATAGACAAGAGGCACGCATCCATTATTTTGGATTTCCGAACATTCCGAGGGGCTAACATCGACTCGGACCACTACCTTGTTGTAGCCAAGGTAAGGATGCGGATATCCACCACGCCACAAAAAAACAGAAATACTGTGAAAAAATTTAATGTCGAAAGACTGCAATCGCCAGAGACCGCAAAGACCTTCGCGCAACGCGTATCCCTTAACCTCTCGATTAACACCATACCACCAGCATCTAATGTCGAAGAACACTGGCAACGATGCCAACAAGTATTAGATCAGCCGCTACTGATGTGCTAGGTTTCTCGCTGCCACCAGCAAGAAACCCCTGGTTTGATGAGGAATGCCGACAGATGCTCGCAGCCAAGAACGAGGCCTACAAGGCTAAGCTGCAAGTGAAGACGAGAGCTGCCATTGAGCTCTATAGGCAAAGAAGAAGGGAAGGGCATCGGCTTTTCAGAAAGAAGAAAAAAGAGCAAGAAAAGCGCGCGATCGAGGATATAGGGAGGTGCCACTCCAGGAACGATGTTCGCCAGTTTTACCAAAGTGTAAAACGTCAAAGCCAAGGCTACAAGGCTCGAACAGAATCCTGTCGAGATGAACAAGGAAATATCGTAGTTGAGCCACAGTCGATGCTGAGGATATGGAAGAACCACTTCTGCAGACTGTTAAACGGCGATGACGAACAACATTCCGCTGTCAGGCAGAACGAACGACCTAAGTGAAGTGAGGATAGCTATATCTAAACTCAAGCTTAATAAGGCCGCCGGAAATGACGGCCTTCCCGCTGAGCTTTATAAAGCTGGCGGAGCTGACTTGGTAAGCAACATCCACCAACTCATAAGCCAAATCGGGTCGGTTGAAAGCATGCCTGAAGAATGGAATCTCAGCGTCGGTCGTTTGCCCGATCCACAAAAAAGGAGACCCTCTGAACTGCGCCAACTATAGAGGTATAAGTCTCCTCAATATCGCCTGTAAGATCCTATCTGCCGTAATATGTGAACCCCTGAAACCGTTTACCAACAACCTGATCGGCCCTTTTCAGTGTGGTTTTAGGCCAGGAAAGTCCACAATCGATCAAATCTTCACACTTCGGCAGATCCTGGAAAAAACCCAAGAAGCCCAAATCGATATCCACCACCTATTTGTCGATTTCAAAGCCGCATAAGACAGCATTTAAAGAAACGAACTATACAGAGCCATGTCTAGTTTTGGTATACCGTCCAAACTCGTCCGTTTGTGTAGGATGACGATGGAGAATTCTCGCTGCACCATCAGGGTAGGAAAAAAGGATTTAGGCAAGGCGATGCACTGTCATGTGACTTTTTCAATTTGATTCTTGAGAGGGTTGTTTAAAAAATCCCGAGCCAACATCAGAGGCACAATTCTCCAAAAATCGGTGCAACTACTAGCATACCCCGACGATATTGACATCATTGGTAGGACTCAACGTGATGTCATAGCCACGTTTGCTAGTATAGAGAAGGAAGCGGCAAAAATGGATTTAGCTGGAGGTGAGGGTAAGACTAAGTATATGCTGTCAACACGAAAGGACACACAACATCGACGAATTGGACAGAACTTCACCATTGACAGATATAACTTTGAGGTAGTACGGGACTTTGTCTACCTCGGCTTCGCTATTAACTCTGACAACACCATCTCGTCAGAAATCAAACGAAGAATTACTATTGCCAATCGCTGTTTCTTCGGGCGAAGAAGGCAATTTAGTAGTAAAGCCCTCACTCGAACTACTAAGGAGATCCTATATAAGACCCTGATCATCCCAGTCCTGCTCTACGGCGCTGAAGCATGGATCGTATCCAAAGCGGATGAAGAAATCCTTGGTCGATTCGAGAGAAAAATTCTTCAGTCCCGTTTGCGTTGACGGGCTATGGAGACGAAGATTCAACCACGAACTATACAAGCTGTACAGCGACATACCCCTAGTCAAAACACTCCGTATTGGACGTTTCAGATGGCTAGGACATGTAGAACGAATGGACACCAATACTCCGGCTCGCAGAGTCTTCGATTCCCAGCCAGACGTCGGACGCGAAGAGGAAGACTTCGCCTTAAGTGGCGCGCATAAGTAGAAACCGACCTCAACCAACTTGGAGTGCGCAACTGGAGGCAGTTAGTTAAGGACCGGGCTTATTGGAGAGGCATGTTGGTTGAGGCCCAGGTTCATCCCGGACTGTAGCGCCACTTAAGTAAGTAAGTAAGTAAGATATAAATTGCGGAAAAGCAGGAACTCTCAAAGGAAAGTTACCTGCCAAACATATTATATACTCGTGATAAAAAATTGCTAGATAATCCGAATACTTAGTTGCAATAAAAAACAAAATCTGTGGTGGTTTTAGTGAGTAAAAATCTCACACTACTTTGGGCACATGTTCATCTGTCTATGAAGATTTCCACCAGCCCACTGTATGTGATAGCGGCCTACGCACCGGAAGCACCTCAGCCTTCACTTTTCACAACAGAGCTCGGAAAACTTTTCGAATCTCTGAGACTGAACTCAAAGGAGAATTTTTAACTTTTGGCTGGAGATTTAAATGCCAAACACGAAGATTGGGGAAATCAAATACAAAATCATCGGGGTAACCATCTATACAATTGGATGGTCCACTACAATGTTGAATATAGGATCAACATTCTCGCCACAGATAGGCCATCGTTTCCGATAAGCGGTGCTTTTCTGGATCTTTTACTGCGAGACACAAGACTGACTGTTACTGACAAAGTAGGTCAACACCCGCGAAACTGTTTGCAGACGATCGAGTACGACGGTAACCACTGGGGACTCGCCGCCGTAATACAGCTTCCGAACGAATTTGTGGCGTTGGAGGAATATGTACCTGTGCATTATTACAACTACGGTAAGATGCGCTGGCAACGCTTTACCAACGCCTTATCAAGAGAACTACGTTCGAGGGACATACTACCACCAAACAACCGAAACCTGACAAACAGCGAAATCGACGACTACTTACAACAAATGGACGAATCGAGCCAAAGAACAATGAACGTGACATTACGTCTTTGTATAGAAACGTGACCATTGACGCACTGCACAGACAAAAAAGCGGACTTCTGACAAGACTAAAAAACTTGTACAGACGACTGACAAACCCACAAACTCCACCCGGAGATTAGAACACTGAGGGCGTCGATCAAAAACATCAACCAATTGATCAAGGAGAACTATCGGTTGTCCATTAATTTGTTTTGGAATAACAGAATTCGGGCCGTAAATTCCAGCGACCCGAGTATGTTTCCACAAATCAATAATATCTTTAGGAGGAAAGGTCATAACGACCTTCCGTGTATTAAGCTCCAACATACAACTGATAAAACAAACATTCTTTTGACAGCAGGAATCGATCCAGAGGAAGCTGTCTTCAACGACGATTTCTATGTTATTGAAGATCATCAGGAGAAAGTGGAGGCAGTGGGGGCTGTTTTTCAGGAAGTGTATAAGGTGAATGATAGCATTCGCCCGAACCGCGTCCTGGAAAACAATGCCCAGCTCCATCATTTCTACCTAAGAAATGATGGAGCTCTGTTCAAGTGGTCTGAGGACAACAATATTATACAAGAGAACCAATTTGGTTTCAAGGCGGGACATGACTGTATTCATGCCGCCTCCAAACTCGTCTCTGATATACAATGGAACAAAGCCAAAAAAACAGTGCACGGGTGCATGTCTGGTTGATTTGGAGAAGGCTTTCGATACCGTATGGTTAGAGGGCCTCTATCTAAAGCTGACCAGACTTGGCATAAGTAAACCACTACTAATGGGTGATCCATTTCGAGGTTCCCTACTTTTTTAATGAAAAAACACAGGAAATTCAAATTTAATGGAGAATGTTTATTATCATTTGAAAGAACATTCTTTGGCATTTATTTTTTGAAGATTATGTCTATCAAATGTTGGCCGTTGCTACGTCGCAGATGGTCCATCCGTTGAGTCCAATTTTCGATCACTCGTTCGAGCATTTCGACTGGTAACTGGCGAATGACACGCGTGATGTTTTCCTCCAAGGCCTGAATCGAAGCGGGTTTGTCGGCATAAGCTCTTGACTTTAAATATCCCCACAGGAAAAAGTCTAACGGTGTGATATCACACGATCTTGGTGGCCAATCGACCGGCCCAAAACGTGAAATTATGTGCTCACCGAAATGTTCTCTCAATAAGTCCATTGATTGATGCGATGTATGGGAAGTGGCGCCGTCTTGCTGAAACCAAATGTCGCCGAGATCACGAGCTTCAATTTCAGGCATCAAACAGTCGGTTATCATGGCACAATAACGGTCGCCATCAGCTACGGCCGCTATATTTTCTTCACAGCGTGCTGGACGTGGTCTATTCGGTCGAATATTATCCAATAATGAATGCTGGGTCTCAAAATGGGTGATGGTGTTGTGAATAGTACGCTCAGTAGGCCGATTATGTTGACCATAAGTTGAGCGAAGTGCACGAAACACATTCCTCACAGAACGTGAATTTTCATAATAAAGTTGAACAATTTGTAAACGTTGTTCACGCGTAAGTCTTTCCATTATGAAATGCCAAACAATACTTAACAGAAATAACATGACAGCATGACACTACTCACACGTGATCTGTCAAAAAAGGCTATTGAAAAAAGGATCACCCGTTATATATGCTTCATGACATGTTGACTGGTAGAACGTTTGTTGTCAAAAGTGGCAATGTAACTTCCACCACCGAATTTTTCATTAAAAATGGTCTGCAACAGGGAGCGGTGAACTCGCCGATTCTCTTCAGCATTTACACCAGCGATATGATTAGGTAGTCTTACTCAGGCAATTGCGTATGCGGACGATCTTATCGCGTACAGAACAGCACTTACTGTCGAGGTCATCCGAACTCGTTTGCAGCGGGACTTCAATAAGATCCAGAGATATTGTGATGACTGGAAGTTGAAAATCAACTTTCAGAAATCGGGAACTATTTTGTTTAGGACACAGTTGTCTAGGGCCTCTAGGGATACGAGAAAGAACTGGCGCAAGCTGGTGATCGTTGGACCAAACGGACATCCACTAGCGACTAAAAGTGTAGTAAAGTACCTTGGCATCTGGCCCGGTGTGGTTCAACGTTGCCCTATCTCATATGGAAAATATACGGGTGTTTGAGAGGCAGTATTTGAGAAGCTGCCTTGGACTTCACAGAACACCAGTATCTGACTACACAAAATATTATTCCAACCAGGTCCTGTACAACGGGACCAACATAAACAGGATAGACAATTTTCTGGTGAAACTCATTTGGTTTCACGCGGCAAGAGCGATGACCTCGAGCAATAGTCTCATCTTTGGGGCCTTCTACCCCGATGATGAATATTTTGAAAGGGCGCGTTTAAGCGGCTTTATTACGCCTGAAGCTTTCCTATTTTTGGATAGTCGAGGGCTGATACAGGACAGATCGGCGGTTTCGCTAATCTACCACGTCTTCCGACGAACTGTGGATAGGCGGCTCCTGTACGACCAAGACGTAGTGGCTCAGGGCGGAGGAGAGCGCCTGTGGTTCAGCAGGAGTGTGTCTGATTGGGACCGTCGGAGTAGATGGCAACAGGAAAACCTGTTGTGGTGGCTGCAAGTTTAGTTAAAGATAGTTGACTTTTAAAGTGAAAAATGGCCGACTTACGTAATTCTAAGGTTTTAAGGTTAAGTTAGGTAAAACAGTCGGGGTGGCACAAAAAAAAAATACATAAAAAAATACAAAAAAAAAACAAAAAAAATATACAAAATACAAAAAAAATACAAAAATGCTTGCTGTGGCTGTTCTAGTTTTAAGTTATTTTTAAGGAGTTTTAATTAGTTCTAAGTAGTTTTAGTTAGTTCATAAGTAGTTTTAATTAGTAAGTAAGTTTAAATAAAAATAAAAAAAAAAAATATGAAACCAAGTTTTTTATAAACGTTTCTTGGTAAACAAAAAGATAAATTTATTGTAAAATAATTAAATTAGATTTAAGGCCAAAAGGCATTAGTTTTTAAGTTGTTAGTATTTAATTTAGGGTTTCCGCAGAGGAAAAGTAAGTTAGTTAAGTTAGTAGATAAGTAGGCTGGTTTTTATTAATTTTTATCTAGCATGTAAGTTAGTTATAAGCAAAAGAAAAATAAAAAAATGAATTTAAATAAAAATTTAAATAAAAAAGCTTTCGTTTTCGTATTGTTTTGTCTGCAAGTGATTGTCCTCAGCTGTTAAAATGTAAGCAAAAACAAATAGAAAAAAAATTTATAATTTATAAATTTAATAGGCCACCAACACAAACAAAGCAAATGGATTTGCTCATTGCGTTCATGGAACTCAATCCAGATCTCGCCAAAAATTATTAGTCTCCTTGAGATTAATGCTTCCTCCTCTTCGGAATCATCATCACTATCCAAAAATAAATCGCAATGAAAAAACATTTTTACAGAATTTAATTATTCCCGATTTCACGACTTTTTGTTTACGTTATTCAATTTTCGACAGTCCTAAATAGGATTGAAGTTGGTTGGGCTTCAAAAATATATGTTTTTTTTTTCGTTTTCATTTGGCAACACTTTTCTTACGCCTTTTTCGTTTTACACGATCCCACTTATCGTGACTATCGTTTACTTCTTTATCGTTTACTTGCCGTTCGTTTCGTTTTATGAAATAGAGCCCCTGTTGCAGACCATTTTTAATGAAAAATTCGGTGGTAGAAGTTACATTGCCATTTTTGACAACAAACGTTCTACCAGTCAACATATCATGAAGCATATATAGCAGTGGTTTACTTATGCCAAGTCTGGTCAGCTTAAGATAGAGGCCCTCTAACCATATGGTGTCGAAAGCCTTCTCCAAATCAACCAGACATGCACCCGTGCACTGTTTTTTGGCTTTGTTCCATTGTATAACAGAGTCGAGTTTGGAGGCGGCATGAATACAGTCATGGCCGGCCTTAAAACCAAACTGGTTCTCTGGTATAATATTGTTGTCCTCAGACCACTTGAACAGAGCCCGATCGAGAATCTTTTCGAATACCTTGCTGATACTCGGAAGGAGACTTATTGACCGGAAATTTGCCGGATTGGAGTTGTCCTTTCCCTTTTTCGGGAGAGGATGAACCACCGCCGTCTTCCAACGCACTAGATAATATGCATTATTCAGCGCGTTGTTGAACAGCGTGGCGTAAATGTCCACAGCTTCAGGGGGTAAGTGTCGCAGTACAATGTTGGATATACCATCGACTCCCGCTGACTTCTATTTCTTTATGGAATCGAAGATGGTCTGGAGTTCCACGTTCGAAATTAACAGGGGACTAGACCCACTTCGCTCGGCGACTATGGCGTTTGCCAAGTTTTCGTCATCGAACCGCGTGAAACCGCGGTTCTCAGATCGCCCTTTTCGTTTCTGTATTCCTTATCCTATTCAACGTATTTCCTGAATCGTAGTAATGTCTGTTCTGTACCGCGTGATTACCACCCTGTGTGTTCAGTGTTTGCAGGTTGCAGATGCATACTTTTATTCGTTATCTGAGGTTGTTGTCTCTCTCAAGTTTTTATGCAATAAGAAATACCGATATTGTATTTTGAGTGATGACCTTGGCATACACCATAACAAGTTAGAAGATAAAATAAATTCAATAACTGAAGCCACTTGATCATTTGCGTTTTTAACTTCTCCGATTGGGCTCTGCAAAAGTTTGAAGAAAATTCTGAATTTCATCGGAAAATCGTCTTGAGCGATGAAGCTCATTTTGGCTTTATTAACATTTGTAGTGTAGTCGATCTTATTCGGTCAATATAGCCACCAAAATCTTAATACAAACTTCGCAGCTAAAAAACTGTCCTTTGTTGATTCAGCTGAGTCGTGTTTAACATTGGAATATTGACGACAACTGAATTATTTTGACTTGATTTCTCTCCTGCTATTTTTCTGGAATCCGGTTAAAACATCAAAATCCCATCATCAACTTGATCAACTTGACAGATTGCTGAAATTTAATTTAATATGCACATGTCCTCAAAAAAACCATCGTGTTGAACCACCCTTTACCTACCGGAAAGAACACCCCAGGCTCTCAGCAAACATCGAAAAAAACACAAAACTTCCTCAGCTTGCATAAATCGTTTTTATTCAGAAATAAAATACAATAATTTAGTTTTTCTGTCTCTGTTTTTTTTTTTTTTGTTTATCATAACACGTTATATTATTTTACAAAAAGCGAAATCGTTTATTTTATTTTTTTAATTTTAATAAACTTTTCCAAATTCATAAAATTAATTTTTTTTATTTTTATGTTCTGTTTTATGTGTTTTTTTTTTTTGGTTTCTCCCAACGGGGTTGCTTTTAGCAAAGCGGTTATTTATTTCTATCCTTGATTTAGGTTTTAAATTACTTTTAATAGTTTGTGTGTAAAATTTAAAAACATTAATTTTATTATTTTTTTTTGATTTATGTACTCCTTAAATAATTATAAAAATTATTTTGCAATCAATTCTTCTTTTTGGATAAATAACGCAACTACAAATTTACGATCTTGTTTTTTTTTGTATAGTTCGTTGTTAATAATATAATTTAATATTTGTGAGTGTAATTTAATATTAATACAAAAACATTGGTTTAGTCATTTGATATGGTTAAAGTTGTTGTATCTATGTGTGTATATCTCAAGTTATTTTTAGTTGTTAAAAAAATATTACACACTTTGAACGTATTTGTTTAGCATGGGATTATAATATATTTTTTTATTTATTTTTTTAATATTTTGTTTAATAGGCACAAAGTGAAATAAAATTTTATTTTAACCTGTAAAATTGTTTTCTTAACAAAAAAAATTATTTCAAATTGCTAAAAAAAAATATTTACTTCATTTTATAAATCAATTCCCTGTTTTTTTTTTTAAACTTTTATTGTTTGTTATTAACTTTAAGAGCTTAATAAAAATTGGTTAATATTTTTAAAATACTGTGCAATTTAGGAAAAACAACGAAAAAGTATTTTGCAATATGGATTTATTCTTAAGACTATCCAATTAATTTTTTTTATAAGGATTCTTACATCTTTTACGTAATTTATTAACTAAATTGCGAAATTAATAAAATTTATATTTTTCTATTTTTTTTTTTGATTTAATGGCGAGTATGTATGTCTCCTTTAACTACAAATTGTTTTACTTGATGTGTCTAATTTGTCGTATCTACTTTGCAAACTACAAATATATATATTTTTACGTTTTTGTTTTTCTTTTAACAATCACGTTTGAACTATTTTTTTGTTTTATTTTAAATGTACATTCAGCTTGTAGCTGTTTACTTAAAGCTCAAAAGCAGATGTTATGTCATCTCTAAGTGTCTAAGACTGTTGAAACATTTTGTTTGTTTATTTTTTTTATTTTGTAGGATACTCTACTATCCAACTAATTTTTATATAATTGTGTACAGTTAAGGATGGAAATTTTGTAGCATTTAATTTTTATTAAAGGAAAATGCAAGAAAGGATCCATTTATGAAGTTCTCGGGTGAAACTTTTGACTCCTTGTGAAATTAATTATTACTCCTGTATTAATAAACGCTGATTAGCTAATCTATGACTAATATGACAGCTTCCCATAAGAAATTCTCGCGCAAATGTCAAAATTTAGTCACTGATTAGCTACTCTGCGTTTTTTACAGCGGGGATAGTGCATTCAAATAAAACAGTTCCACTCATGGTACAAAGACTACAGATTTGGCTGTGAGTATGTTGTGTTTTTTTCATGAGCGTCGATTACGTAGATGCGTAGAACACGACAAACATAAAATCGCAAAGACGATATCTGTTTAGTTGTATCATGAGTTCCAAAAATGCGCAAAGAGACAATGACTCCTAAATTAATGAAAAGGATTTTTGTACTAGATTTCTGAAACATAAATACATGGTGTCTCAAAGCAAGACTTATTTTTTTTGTATGTCAATCAATAGTCTAGCTCCAGGAAATTCAGTCACTATAAAGCGTATCTCGTAAGCGGAACGAGCGTTGTGCGTGCGAGAGTTTTACAAAGAAACGTTGATTCAACGACTGTAGCATAAAAGATTCTGCAATATTCGTAGAAGATTCTGCAATATTAGTAGAAAATTCTGCAATGTTCGAGGTTTTTGCTACTTTACTGATGCCCTTATCATACGTATCATTCGAAAATGGTTCAAAACATTTAATCTTGGAATTTGTTGATCTTGGTCGCCGGGATTCTGATTTTTCTAGTGTCCAGTCTACACTGGAAAAACCAAAATCCTGGTGACCAATATTATCAAGAACGGCAGAAAACGTGGAGAGTGTTCAGTCTGTTTGTAACGATTCAAGACTTTCTATTCTTAAGGGCACATGTGCCTTGAAAATGGACAGATCATCATCAAACCGTATTTTGCACAGTGGCTGAAGCTGCACCCCTTATAAAATTCAATTTGTGCCAAAATGTCAGTCATAGGCTTGCTTTCGTAAACCAGTCAATTGAGCGCTTTTCAACGCTTACCAATATCTTAATTTCAGATGAAGCCCTTTCCTATCTCAATGGATACAATAAGCAGAGCTACATCTATCGGAGTACAATGTATCCTAGACGCATGCATCAAGACCGAATTGGATGCGATCATGTGACAGATATGGATTTTTCCACAAGTGTCGATAACGTTGTTTATAGTTTGCGTCTTGGGATACGATGTTATCGAGCCTTACTTTTTGATCATGTAAGGTGCTTGCAGTTACACCTAATTGAGAGAGTCATGTCAAGATGTTAAGCCCGGTTTGTCATCGCGAGATTATCCTTATTTCGGTATTAAAATCGAGTTAACTCGAGAAACTTATATTTTAGTCAATTTTAATCCAGAGTTAACTTTGAGTTAAACCAGCACGTTTCTTGTGTTAACTCTGGATTAAATGATCAGATTTGACAGATGATAGATTAGCAATTTTGAATTCAATTAATGTGAACATTTTATAAAATTTAAAAAAAAAAGGGATTTGCTGTGCCTTCTGGGAATTAGCTGTTATGGATTTCCAATTTAATGAAAATCGCAACCGCCGAATATATTTTGTTAAAAATCGGTGGAATCTTGATGCTAAAGCCGAACTTCTGTGTGAATTATACTTATTTGGAAGTAGAGCTTAGTACCTTGTAGTTGGCGATGGACATGGTGTGTCAAAAAGCTCCATTGCGTCAAATGTTTATCCAATGGTACAAGAACTCATACAAATACAAATTTTTGGCGCAACAGGCTCGTAAGTACCCAGGGCCTAGCTTTCTCACAACCATTTATGTGTGCGTGTGTACTTCTTGCACGATGGCGGGACCTCCTGTTTTATGCCGACTCCGAACGCTAAGTTGAGATAAGCTATTCTTGACAATTGATACTACTCGGATAATTTGTCAGATCATCACGAGAGGAGGGCCAGTGAGAAATCATTTAGGTGTTGCTATGGCTGGGAATCGAACCCAGGACCTTCTGCTCGGCAGTTCATCGCACTAACCATCGCGCCACTGAGCCACCTACAAGACCTCATAGAAGAAAAAAAATTCGCTGCCCTGCTTATGTCTAATATTCAGGGCTATCGCGAATAAATTTTCCCGGCAATTCTTTCCCTTATCAGCAATGTAAATCAGATTGATGAATTGGAACAGTTTCCCGTGAAAATTTATTCGCGATAGGCTTGATTATCGATAACTCTGCGTTTTATACGTTTTGCGAATTAAGCTTGTATCGCTGTCATATTTGATCAAGACTTCGATTTAATATTTATTTGTATCGGAATGCGGTCATGACTTCGAAATCCGCAATGGTAGTATTGAATGGATCTTTAGTCAAAAATTGATGGACCTACGAAAAATGAGTCAGCATTTGTTGATAAAAATGGTGATCATTCACCCTCGTATTGATAAATGCTGAGTAGCTAATCAGTGATTAACTTTTGACATTTGCTCGAGTTTTTCTTATGGGGAAAGCTGTCATGTTAGTTATTGATTAGCTAATCAGCGTTTATTAATACAGGGGTCAATGTTTGTGTCCGGTTTAGATTTGGAATCCGTTTAAAAATTCTCAAGAATAGCTCGTTAGCAAAATGTTAAGAACATGGATTTAGTCCATTTGCTTATGCAAATGTTAGGAGACAGCGGTTATGAACGAAAAAGTCGGCATTACACCAGTTATTCCACACCAAATTGAACAAACTGAAGCCGTTGCAAAGGCTTTTGATAATTCACAGGATTCAAGAAGGCTAGTATTATAGCAAATGAAAGAAAAGTGTCCTTGTCTAAACTATAGACTATCGCCAGCTGTTGCAGGCATAGATAATTCTGGCTTGTACAATCCTGCACAACTTTAAAAATCGTTTAGCAAGTAGAAACACACCATATGAACATAGGAAATGATGGATAAGGAACATTTTTCATAATCTGACAATGACAAAGTTGTCACGCTGACAAGGTTTGTCGATGTATTTTTCTAACAATTTTGTCACCTGCCAATATGTTATGAAATAAAAACTTTTTAGACAAGTAGATTTGTTAAATTGTCACCTGTCAATATTTATGAAATACGACTTCCCTGGCACAACTTCAAAGAAAATATTCACAACGCATTGGGAGCCGTCACGAGCCGTAATAAGATGTCACGAGCCGTAATAACGTTATGTTTTCTGTTTGACTAAATGAGTTTACATTTGGGTGACATTCAGGCCTATCGCGAATAAATTTTCCCTGGAAACTGTTCCCATTCAGCAATCTGATTTACATTGCTGATGAGGGAACTATTCCCGTGAAAATTTATTCGCGATAGGCCTGATTATTTTTAAGAAATAAATTGTGTATTTGAAAAAACATTTTCCCATTAGTTGGCTTACTTTTTTCATTAAACGAATCGATTTAGTAAATATGGACTTTTTTTGTGTGTTGCTCTTACGGATCCTACGCTGCCTCTGCTGTGACTTTTTATTCAGTGGAACATATTCTCAACAAAGGGGAACTTTTTCTGTCAAAAAAATCGGCTTCCTTACTTGGCAGCTAATAATAATGATGAATTCAATAGATGGTACACAAATAACAACCAGATTATGCAAAATCTTTTAGCAAAATGGGTGAGGAAACCAAACAAAAAATTAGTCTCAGCATTTTGTAGAAAATCTCCGCTTTTTCAAATAAGGAATTGTGTTCGACTTACGAAAATCTCGGAGATATCGGAGGCACGCAAAATTTGTAATTAATAAACATTTTCCAATAGATGGCTTACTTTTTTTTATCGATCTACTAAATATAAACTTTCGTTTGGGACGTCTTTTTCTCAAACGATAAAAAAACGAAAAACCAGACTAAAACAAAAGTTTTGACAGATAAACTATGACGTGGTGTAAAAATGTCGTTCACTAAATAAATTCGCTTAGAGAATCAACCTAATTCAAAGAACGCACAGAAATGTATTGATAAGAAAATATGTTATCGCAAAAGTTTCTCTCTTTTGAAAAGAAATCCATTAGCAGGGTGGTCATTCTGTAACTTTAAAAACGATTATCACTCAGACGGTATTCGAGACCTTAAATGACGATTATTGTTGCAAGTGAAGCAAATAGAGTGATATCGCCTACAACAAAAATGACTATTGATCTTGCATGATGCAAGATGTACCGTCGAAATGATATCGTCAAACGATAATCACTTTACGGAATAAGGCCGAGGATTCCCTTCTGAGAATCGTCAAAATGTAAATTTTGACAGTTTCCAGATGCTGCCGATGGCATATTTTTTTACCGATGGAAAACGACACAACTGGTCTTTTTTTCATCTCGTTATAAGTAAATCATACGGATATTTTGGCATACCTATGAAATATTGAAATTTCGTTTTTACATGTCAAATATTCTGACCAATGCAGTAATGACATTTAAAAAAAATACGATCCAACGTTGGGTTTGTTCCAGTTAAATTTTATAATGGGTCCGCCATCTAAAGCTTTTTTTTCAACTAGTGCTTATTTCGTGAATGGGTAACACTTAGCTCATGTCTGATTTGACAGATAATTAGTTTTATCCTTCCGCTGAACGAATATGGTTGTGTATACGCATGAACAACGCTGGGAAATATTGCGACATAACTTTGAAAATCATGGTAATGTTGCAGAATGTGTGCGAAAATTGCGTACGGATTTTGGAAGAAGAGAAGCACCGTCAGCTCCGTATGTTCGTTATCTTGTGAAAAAAGTGAAAGAAACTGGCATCCTCATCGATAAACCAAAGCGTGAAAAGCCAAAAACAGTGCGTACACCCGAGAATATTGCTGCTGTGGCAGAAAGTGTGCGTGAAGCGCCATCAACATCAATTCACCATCGTTCTCAACAATTGAACATTTCGGAGACATCATTGAGACGAATTTTGCATAAAGACCTTGGTATGACGCCATACAAAGTCCAATTGGTTCAGGAGTTGAAGCCAACTGACCATCCAATGCGTTTTCGCTTCGCTAAGTGGGCCTGCGATCGACTTAGAGAAGATGCCGATTTTGCCAAAAATCTTGGCGGGTATGTAAAGAAACAAAATTGTCGCATTTGGGGCACAGAAAACCCGCAGGCATACATTGAAAAGCCGATACACCCAAAACGAGTCACAGTTTGGTGCGGATTTTGGTCCAGAGGCATAATTCGACCAATTTTCTTCGAAAATGAGCAAGGAATGGCCGTTACAGGCAATGGCGATCGTTATCGGGCCATGTTGAACGAATTTTTGTTCACAAAAATTGAAGAGGAGGATATTGGCAACATTTGGTTTCAACAGGACGGCGCTACGTGCCACACAGCCGAAGCTACACTCGATGTTTTGCGCCCTGTTTTTGAATATCGCATTATCAGCCGCAGAGCTGATGTTGTTTGGCCACCTCGGAGCTGCGATTTGACACCGTTGGACTATTATTTGTGGGGTGCCGTAAAAGATAAGTACTACGCCGACAAGCCAGAGACAATTGGCGCTTTAAAGGACAATATTCGTGAAGCCATTAGTGAAATACAGCAATCGATAATCGATAATGTGCTTAAAAATTGGACAGATCGTGTAGCCTAATGCATGGCCAGCCGAGGCAGCCATTTGAATGAAATTATTTTCCATTATCAACCGGAAGGATTGTACTTTCAAATAAAAAAATAAATTTGAGAAAATATGCAGTCGTTTTTTTAAAGCATTTTCAAAAAAAAAAAAAGTTATTTGGCGGCCCTTTATTTATTATTTATTACGCATTGTTATTGTTTTGACTTATTGCCGTTTCCATATACAAAAAATCAGCAAAAGTTGGAGCTAATGAGAGAGAAAAAACGACCCCTCCACTAAAAGCTGTAAAATGATTTACTGCATAAATTTCTGTTGGTCAAAATCAGTAAATTGTCAGTTGGTAACTGAGTGTTACAAGTCGTTTGTTTTGACGTCTGTTTTATGTCAAAAGCCACACGAAACGAATAATTTTACTTTAACGCGCTCCCGTACTTTTTCATTAAATTGGTCTCCTTCTGGTGGAATTTTCCTCCACTCCAAGATATTTGAAAATTTACCGATTTTTGCTGGAGAAGTACAAATTATTTCTACTTATTCCAACGCATTTTAACTGACTTTTACCAAAGATTATAAATTCTATACAGATGACGCACTCCATATAAGAAAAATTGTTCTATGGCGGGTCGTGCTGGCACAGCCCGCCATATGTTTTTGTTCTTGTTTTTCATGTGTTTTCATGTACACCGCCCGCCCGTACCATGAAGCTACTGAGCAGAAGTTTCTGTTTTTTGTTCTCAATGCGTCATCTGTATAGAAATCATAATCTTTGCTTTTACTTATTGTCGTCCCCATATAAAACATTAGTAAAAGGAAGCAGAAAATAGTATTTTCTCTTCACAAATTCAATAAAAAAATTTACTGCAGAATAGTTTGTTGGTAAAAATAGCACTGTTCCCGTAGGTACAATATTATTTTTACTGTTTCTTACAGCTGACATTTAATTGAAGTCAATTAAATTGCATGAATCAGTAAAACTTATTTGAACGTGAACAGACCTAATTAGTAAACTGTTGGTTGGTATTTTTTTCATTGCATAAATCGGTTGTTTTGACAAGTAATCTATGTCATTTGTTTTAAAAAAGATAATCGAAACAAATTGCTATATTTTTCTTAAACGTGTTCCAGTACTTTTTTTGTAAAGTTGTCCCTTTTTGAGAGAATTTACTCCCATCACCGAATTAACTAATTTTGACTGCAAATTTACGACAACAGACCGATTATCTGACACATTTAAAAACGGATTAAAAACTGATTCTCCAAGAAATTCTAGAATTTACTAATGTTGACTGACAAAGTACGGCAACAGACCTATCATTTGTCACACATAAAGAAGGATTAAAATCTGACAGATCCATCAACGACATGTCAAAATGACACTTGCAAATTTAAATCAAATAAATGCCACAAAATTTTTCCCCCCTTAACTGTCACTTTTTCCTAAAGTAATGTTTTTTTTTTTTATTCTTTACAGCTAACTATATTGATAACAAACTAATTTTTTCACACAATTTTTTTACAGTGCTTATTTTATATTTTCCCGAACTGTGGGCTAGTTTTTCATTTTTTTTAGGAAACACTCTCTAAAGGGCACGACAAATGTATAAGTATGGTAGGTACTAAAAAAAATTATATTCACAGAATATCTAGCATGAAACCGGTTCGGGTAAGGGATTTTCCGTGATACGTATCTTCGTTGAGTTTAAATTGATTCCTGTGTAGACAGTTGCATTGTCCATATCGACATTGGTGTCCATGTCTGTGTCTTCAGGGTTGCCACATTCACTGGCATTTCCATTCTCTAAGTCGGCATCTTTTTGTTGTTGCTGTTGTTTAGTGAAGTTACCAAAGAAGAGTGATGCTGTTTTTTTACTCGCACCAGATGGCGTTGTCGGTGAAGACAGTGGCGTAACTGTATTAGTAGTTGTCAAAGCACGCACAATAGGAGGGGGATAGTTTTGTTTTTGTTAAATATCTTTTAACCATCTTGATGGTTGTTGTTTTTGTAGTTAGGGGGCGGGGCAGTGGGAGGGGTATTTTGGCTGTGGATGTTGGTTTGTATTGAGTTGGTGTATGTGTTTCTGAGTGTATGGATTTTTTTTCTAAAGAATAAAACCTCGAAAAATATAACATTGAGATGTTGTGCAGTGTTTTAGTTTGTGTTTTTGATACGTCTTTTGATAAGAAGAGCGAATTTTAATGAAAGGAAACTTTGGCGTGAAATGAAAGAATCGTGAATACATGTTTTTTGACAGTTTGAAGAGGTTAGAATTTGTTCATAGATGGCGTTAGTTATAAATTTACCTAAAATTGTAGTTTGATGAGGAAAACTTACAACATGTTCATGCTTAGTTGGGTTATGAAAATCGCAAGCGATTAATAATTTCCAGGACAAAATAGCATGGATAAATCGAAATACCGAAGAAAAGGGATCTTTAAATCGATTTTGAACAGTACATATACAAATACATTTTTTTGAATTTTTACGGGGATGATGAATACCTTTAGATTGTTTTCATATTTTTGTACAGTGATAGCACAGCGAGTGATTTTGAGGAGAAGAAAAAGAAAGACAGAGAAAATAATGATATTGGGTCCAGTAGTCTTACTACATTTGGGAAAAAAGTTCGCAAAACCATATCTGTAGTTGTTGAATCATGATCAGCAAGATTAGAGCTGTCAATAAACATCGAAAGGCATCTGCTTTTTGTATTTTATAGGTCCTGCTCACCTGAGAAATATTTATAAAAAAAAGGCAAAAGGGGGAAACTATTTCAATCCAATTAACTCCATTAAGTCTACTGACACATTTAGCATCTTAAAACAATTCTGGGAGTGAGCGTTTCGATACATAGGCTAATGGTTGAAACGACTCTTGACCACCGGTATCGTAAAAGGACATATTGAATAGCGCATGCGATTATCGGATGGAAAGAAATGTCACTAAGGCTTTGGCGTTAAGCAACATTCATTGGAATATAGCTGGAATAATCATTGTTTTGAGTTAGCCTAAGCTTAAAAAACCTAGCACTTAGTTCCATCAGGTTCTATGCTATGAATGACGATAAATACTTATCGCAGCTCCACCAAGGTCGACAATGACCTCATCCAGACATTCGATTGACGTTGAGCAACATTATCACTGGAATATAGCTGGAATAATCATTGTTTTGAGTTAGCCTAAGCTTAACAAACCTAGCACTTAGTTCCATCAGGTTCTATGCTATGAATGACGATAAATACTTATCGCTGCTCCACCAAGGTCGACAGTGACCTCACCCAGACATTCGATTCAATGGATTTAGGAAAGGCGACGCACTGTCATGTGACTTCATTGACATCATTCTTGAGAGGATTGTGCAAAACTCCCGAGCCAACACCAGAGATGTCATAACCATGTTGCTAGTATAGAGCAGAAAGCGGAAATCATGGATTTAGCTGTAAATGACGGTAAGACCAAGAATATAATATCGACATCGATGAAATAAAATGAACGTCACAGCTATTACTTTGATGTAGTACGGGATTGTGTCTATCTCAGCTCCGCTATTAATTCTGAAAACCATCTCGTCAGATATAAACCGAAGAATTAGTCTCGCCTACCGCTGTTCCTTCGGGCTAAGAAGACAATTTAGTAGTAAAGCCCTCACTTGACCTGCTAAGGAGATCCTATACATGATTGATTATCCCAGTCCTGCTTTAAGGCGGTGAAGCATGGACCGTATCAAAAGCGGATGAAGAAATCCGTGGTCGTTTTGAATAAAACAAAATCTTCAAAAATCTTTGGTCCCGTTTGCGTTGACGGGCTATGGCGACAAAGATTCAATCAAGAACTATACGAGTTGTTCAGCGACATAGACCTGTCTGACCATTCCGTTAAATGATGATCGTTTGACGATAACATTTCGACGGTACATCTTGCATCAAGGAAGATCAATAGTCGTTTTTGCTGTCAGCGATATCACTTCATTTGCTTCACTTAAAAAAATAATCGCAAAATCACAGACGATTATTGAGCGATTGCTCATGAGGTCTCGACTACCGTCTGAGTGATAATCGTTTACAAAGTTACGGAATGACACCTCTGGTAAAAAAAAGCTCTGCATTGGACGTTAGGGAGGGCTAGGACACACCAATAATCTGACTCGCAGTCTTCGATTCTCAGCCAGCTCTCGGACGGACGAGGATTTCATTGCCTTAAGTGGTACGCATTAGTAACCGACATCTACCATCTTGAAGTGCGCAGCTAGAGGCAGTTAGCTAAAAACAAAAATACAAATTTTTGACGACATAGGCTCGTTAGTATCCCATTCTCAGGGTCTAGCTTTTTCTCACAACCATTGATGTGTGCGTGTGTACTTCTTCCACTATGGCGGGACCTCCTGTTTTATGCCTACTCCGAACTGCTAAGTTGAGATAAGCTTTTCTTGACAACTGATAATTACTCGTGATTTCTTAGATCATCACGAGAGGAGGGCCGTGAAAAATCATTTAGCTGTTGTTACCACTGGGAATCGAACCCAGATCTTCTGCGCAGCAGTTCATCGCACTTACCATCGCGCAACAGAGCTAAGGAACGGGCTAATTGAACAGACATGTTGTTTGAGGCCTGGTTCATTGGGGACTGTAGCGCCATTTAAATTAGTAAGTAAGGAATTGATAAGGACCATGGTAAATCTAACAACTCTTGCACTCCAAAGCTTATCCCACCATCATTACATAGACCTAAGACCTTAAATTCTTACGATTTTGGGTTACCACATCCACCACGATCCAACCATCCAACTAGGGCTAGGTCTCAGACCAGCTAATCTTGGTAGTCCGCAGATCCCTCATAATGCTACTCTGGTAGTATACATACCATGAGTGGTGGTGACACACGCTTCAATTGGTATGAGCTTACAAATAAAATTTCAAAATGCAGTTCTTCAACGTGTTACTTAGGAAGAATGGCGCTGCGATCGGTAGAATCGCACAAAAAACCATATTCCTCGCTTGGCATTACCGTTATATTTATATATTTACACAAAGGTGGTTCTCCCGTTAAAATACCATTTATATCACCAGAGTGTTAAAGGTAACGGGTCCGCCATCTAACGTTTTTTTTTTTCAACTAATGCTTATTTCGTCAATGGTAACACTTAGCTCATGTCTGATTTGACAGATAATTAGTTTTATCCTTCCGCTGAACGAATATGGCTGTGTATACGCTTGAACAACGCTGGGAAATATTGTGACATTACTTTGAAAATCATGGTAATGTTGCAGAATGTGTGCGAAAATTGCGTACGGATTTTGGAAGAAGAGGAGCACCGTCAGCTCCGTATGTTCGTTATCTTGTGAAAAAAGTGAAAGAAACTGGCATCCTCATCGATAAGCCAAAGCGTAAAAAGCCAAAAACAGTGCGTACACCCGAGAATATTGCTGATGTGGCAGAAAGTGTGCGTGAAGCGCCATCAACATCAATTCACCGTCGTTCTCAACAATTGAACATTTCGGAGACATCATTGAGACGAATTTTGCATAAAGACCTTGGTATGACGCCATAAAAAGTCCAATTGGTTCAGGAGTTGAAGCCAACTGACCATCCAATGCGTTTTCGCTTCGCTAAGTGGGCCTGCGATCGACTTAGAGAAGATGCCGATTTTGCCAAAAAAATCATTTTTTCAGATGAAGCTCATTTTGATCTTGGCGGGTATGTAAACAAGCAAAATTGTCGCATTTGGGGCACAGAAAACCCGCACGCATACATTGAAAAGCCGATACACCCAAAACGAGTCACTGTTTGGTGCGGATTTTGGTCCAGAGGCATAATTGGGCCATTTTTCTTCGAAAATGAGCAAGGAGTGGCCGTTACAGTCAATGACGATCGTTATCGGGCCACGTTGAACGAATTTTTGTTCACAAAAATTGAAGAGGAGGATATTGGCAACATTTGGTTTCAACAGGACGGCGCTACGTGCCACACAGCCGAAGCTACACTCGATGTTTTGCGCCCTGTTTTTGAAGATCGCATTATCAGCCGCAGAGCTGATGTCGTTTGGCCACCTCGGAGCTGCGATTTGACACCGTTGGACTATTATTTGTGGGGTGCCGTAAAAGATAAGTGTTACGCCGATAAGCCAGAGACAATTGACGCTTTAAAGGACAATATTCGTGAAGCCATTGGTGAAATACAGCTGCACACAATCGATAATGTGCTTAAAAATTGGACCGATCGTGTAGGCTACTGCATGGCCAGCCGAGACAGCCATTTGAATGAAATTATTTTCCATTATTAACCGGAAGGATTGTACTTTCAAATAAAAAAAAGAAAAAAAAGTTATTTGGCGGATACTTTATTAGGGACTTCTTTGTCCCGTCGCAGCAAACTATAGCCTCTGGTCAAGCTCTACCAAGATGGTCTTTATGGATTTCTTATATATCAAGTCCAGATTTTCAAGATCCCAGCACAACCACCAACTTTTCCAGTTTCATATAAATCCTTTTATTACTTTCATTTATATTCAAGCGTTTTACATTGCATTCTTATAATTATGAAACTGGATGTGGTCTGGTTCGCGATGAGCCTTAACAGTTTTTACTGCTTTAACTCTTTAACTACGGAAAGCCTTCATTTCGTTCAGTCTTCAATCTTCTTACAATCATTCATTGCGTTACCCCGAGTTCATTAATCCATCACCCGAGGACGCGCCAGTGTACAATATGAAGGTATTGGACAGTGATCCCACCAAAATAGAGCATTAAACTACAGGTAACTAGGTGACCATTTAGCGTCCTGTGCGACATCTATAGTTGAAATGAACAAAATTAAATATCTTACATTCTAACCCATCTATGAACATAAAAACCATCAAATAATCACAAAAAACTATATCAATCTTCTTAAATTAAAAAAAAATACGTCAATTTTATTTTTTATGATTTACTTTTTATTTATGATTTATATTGAAATTCTTAGGCTCAGAACAAATATCTCGATTATTATTTACACAATCGATTACAATATAATAAAACGTACCCCCGATTTTATTTTTATTTAAAATCATAAACTAAATAAAATAAAATACTAAAATAAATGTTTTTTAAATTGTTTGCTTTTTATAACTACATGTGCAGGAAAAAAACAGGACTATTTTTGTAGCCATAAAATAAAGCGAATTTTACTAAATATAATGTTGCTCTTACAAAAGAAATTATTTAGCTAAAACTAATAAAACATAAAAATGTAAACAAATATATTTATGTATTTATCGTGCAAGATATATTAACAATATAATTGTGTGTTAATTAGGTGGTACACGATATAATAAATTTTTGTTCAGTTATTAACAAATTAACGAAGAAATTAACGTTTTAATTTGGTGTTGTCTGCTTTAAGCTAATAGACAATCAGTCGCGTAATTTTTTTTTATGTTTGAAGATTTAATCTGTGATTAGTCTGTCTTCAGCAGATTTAAATAGACTGGGTTGGTTTAAGGGAGATGTTTAATTTCACTTCTATCATTTTATTTTGTCAATTATTTCTTGAAAATGCATACATCTCAAGGCATATACAGGGTGGCGCACAAATCGTGCTACAAAAATAAAACGTAATAACTTTTTTTCTGTGTGAGTAATCGGCTTATTTTTTTTTTATTTTGTAGGTTACTATTTAGATTTATAAAAATGGATGCTTGGGATACGGAGAAAAGAATTTGGATAGTGCAACGGTACCATGCTTTGCAGTCCGTCATTTCCGTCCAAAGGGAATTTAGGCGGGAGTTTGGCGGTAATCCCCCGAGTAGATGGACCATTATGAGGTTTGTAAACATGTTTGCCGAATCTGGAAGCATCGCACGAAGGCCGTACCATCGAGATGCCAATGTTCGGGTTCAGGATACAATCGCAGCAGTAGCAGATGGACCATTATGAGGTTTGTAAACATGTTTGCCGAATCTGGAAGAATCGCACGAAGGCCGTACCATCGAGATGCCAATGTTCGGGTTCAGGATACAATCGCAGCAGTTGCATCTGCAATACAGGCCAATCCGAGCGTTTCGACCCGAAACTTATCGGGGCAAATTGGAGTTAGTAGACGGTCATTACAACGGATACTTCATGACGATTTAAACTTGTTTCCGTACAAAGTCCAAATTACTAGCAATTAAACCCTCAGGATTTGCCTGTTCGCCTGGAATTTTGCCAAAAAATGATATCAATGGCCGAAGAAGACAACACATTGATCAATTGTTTGTTCATGTCTGATGAGGCCCATTTTGATCTTAACGGCAATGTAAACAAGCAAAATTGCCGTATATGGAAAGAGTCTAATCCAGAAATGCTCCATGAGACGGAACTGCACCCAGAACGAGTCACTGTGTGGTGCGCAGTTTCATCAAGGTGTATTGTCGGGCCGTACTTCTTTGAAGAAAACGGTGTAACCGTTACTGTCAATGGGGACCGTTATTTAAGGATGTTGAAGGAGTTTTTTTACCCAGAACTGCGCCGAAGACGTATACCATTCAACAGCGTTTGGTTTCAGCAAGATGGAGCAACTGCACATATAGCCAGACCAGTTATGGCGGAGCTTAACAAAAAATTCGCAAACAAATTAATTTCTAGGAACTCCACTCTTCGCTGGCCCCCAAGGTCACCTGACCTGACTGCACCAGACTTCTTTTTATGGGGTTATGTCAAGCAAGAGGTGTATAAAACGAAGCCCAGGAATTTAACTGAATTAAAGCAGTCCATAACGACAATAATTGAGGCGATCCCAACTTCAACTCTTCAGGCCGCAATGAATAAATTTTTGATCAGGTGCCGCATATGCGTGGGAGAGCGTGGAGGTCATTTGCTATCTATAATCTTTAAAAACAACTAACTATTTCAAATAAAATTTAATTTTCTAACCCATAAAAAAAATAAATGAAATACATCGATTAAAAAAAAGTTATTTGAATTTCTTATTGTAGCACAATTGGTGCGCCACCCTGTACAACATTTTATTTGTAGGAATAGCATTTGAAATCTACTACTTGATAGGGGTTTTTTTTTTAGCAAAGTAACAAAGTTTGTGTCAAATAAAGTACCAAAAATGGGGAAAGAGATTACAATTCGATGTTCCAAGGCTCGGCAGAATAACAAACGCGTAATTTGTATGGTTGCAAAACTCACGGCGTTCATTTTGTTTTCTACATTTGTATAAGATTTTGGTGACTTATGTTGATTCAGTAACAATATTTACAATGCTGGGTCTGTAGATAAGAAAGAATTAGTCTGAAACCGTGAAACACAACTGCTAATCTATAAGAAGACCCTGTTTTACCTGTAGACGATTTTTTTTTTTTGCAACTTAAAATTCTGTCATTGCCACCCTGAAGCCAGCCGTTTTCGACAAACAGAGACAACAAGATCGTGTGTGATTTCACACGCGGTAGTGCCAAGCCCCAAATTTAAAAAAACCTTTTATGAATAAGGTTTTTATGTTTAGGGGTATTTTACGGAATACATAACGTTTTACATACCTTATATTGAGTCCCAGACATCTTTTCCTGAAGGTTAGTGGAGCAAATACCTAGTCCTGCCATAAGTTCTGTTACACAATTTCCATCGCTTATTGCAAACAACTTCTTGCGGGAATAGAACCGTTAACTTTTTTTTCGGAACGCATGCATTGTGTAGTAAAGAAAACTAGCCAGTTTGGTTTCAGCTTGCGATCTGCTAACATGGAGTGGGGCGTTAAAGAAAATCGAATCGCGATAATTGCGTTGCATAAGTGCGGGAAGAGTGCTGGCCAAATTTTCGAGTTGCTAAAACCACTCGGCATATCGAGAAATTTCGTTTATCGGGCTATTGATCGTTTCTCCGAAATGTCCAGAGTCGATGACAGGCCAAGAAGTGGTCGCCCACGCGTCGTCCGTACAAGTGCGGTAGTGAAGGCAGTGCGTGAGCGAATTCGGAGAAATCCCCTTAGAAAACAGAAAATAATGTCCAAGGAGTTGGAGATATCAACCAGATCGATGTCAAGGTTGATTCGGGACGATCTCCATATGAAAGCCTATCGTCGTTCCACTGGACATCTCTTAACTCCCCAACTGTAAAAAATTAGGCTGGAAAGATGCAAGAGACTTCTGCAGTGGCACGCGGCCAATGGCCATGAAAACATTTTGTTTACGGATGAAAAAATGTTAACCGTTGAAGAAGTTTTCAATAAGCAAAATGATAAGATTTATGCCACTTCATCTAAGGAAGCGAAAAAAAATGTTCCTAGGGTTCAACGAGGCCATCATCCAGCGTCCGTGATGGTTTGGTGGGGGGTTTCCCACCAAGGTGTCACATCCCTCCATTTCTGTGAAAAAGGCGTGAAAACTGGGGCAAAGGTCTATCAAGAGGACGTGCTAGAGGGTCTTGTTAAAGGCTTGACCAATACCCTTTTCAAAGGAAACAGGTGGATCTTCCAGCAAGACTCTGCTCCAGCGCATAAAGCCAAAACCACGCAGGAGTGGCTCAGGCTCAACATTCCTGGCTTCATAGCAGCTGAGGATTGGCCCTCGGGGAGTCCAGATCTGAATCCACTGGATTATGGTTTGTGGTCAGAACTGGAAAACATGGCCTGCAAGACTCCCCACAGAAATTTGGAAAGCCTGAAAACAGCATTGACCAAAGCAGCGTCCGAGATATGTATGGATACCGTGCGTGTCTCGATAGCCCAAAGGCCAATACGTTTGAAGGCTTGTGTGAAAGCAAACGGCGGCCAATATAGCCAATAATGTGGGCTAATAAATAAAAAAAAAAATTAATTCGATATGTTTACTCGTTTTTTTCTATGGGACTTTGAAGTTGTAACAGAACTTATGGCAGGCCTAGGTATACCATAGAAACTGATTTTTCACAAAATCAACGTAACCGCTTCGCAGACGTCATTTTCTTGAAAGTTGGTGGTGCAAAAACACTCGAAACCTTCATCAAATAGTTTTTTATGCATTTTTACTGTCGAACATTTGTAGGTTACTACGTAATCGTCTTCGAACTTTCATTTTATTGAAGTTAGAGTTGTTCACGACAACGTTATGGCGTTTTCCATTGGGAAAAAAAATTGATTTTTTTTTTATTAGAGATCAATTTTGCAAATCTGAATTTTTCGGCAGATTTACCAATACCAATACAAATGATAGATGTCAGTTTGACAAGAGTGATTTTGATTTTGATTTTTTACTTCGAATGTGATGTAATGGATATAAGACACAGAAAAGAAAGTTATACGTGAACTATTAAATTGATTGAATGAATTAAATGAAGATAATTTCTGTATTTTCAAATGTTTGTTATGTTTTTAATGTTGGCAGCTGCACCGACGCTAACTTCACAGACACGAAATGACACCAATACAATGACAAAACAAAATAAATCTGAATCGTGTTCCATTGACACTCAAAAAGATCAAATTTCAGATCAAAATCAAGATTTCCCAATGGAAAACGCCATTTGTGTCAAATGATAAAGTGACAGCATCTGTATGAAAACAAACTTTGACAATTCCACGCATAGTGAAGTGACAGAACAAATTATAAATCAAATTGAAAATTGAATTAAAAACCAAATTATTTTGATTAAACACATGTAAATTAATGTTATATTATCAAATTGTTAAGAACCACTTGGTTTTTATTGTTGTTTGTTTTTGCACAGAATAATTTTTCTTTTTCTCATTGAAATTGCATTTATATTCACACTTAGCAATGATACTGGTCATGAATTCCACTCTTTCTATATCAATTTTATGATTTAACACACTCACTTTTTTATTTTTCTAAGTGAATAAATTGTGTTTCACGGTATATTACTTATAGTTTTATGTTTTTAATCCAATAATACCATAAAACAGCACTCCAGCCATATAAAATATCACATTGTTTTCCTCCAAGTGATTTTGACGTTTTAAAAATAAGGGACAACGCACTTGGGAGTGAGATAGTCTCATGAACAACTCTATTGTTGGAGCGAATATACCTTTGTATCTCTCTTTTGATAGCGATGCAAGATACAAGCTACAGATATGCATTCTGTCGAATGCTCTTCTTGTCGAAAATACGTTTTCAGTTCGGTGTGAAAACCTTATTAAGCACAAACCTAAAGAATTTCAAGTTCATTTGAAAAAATCATTTTTTTTTTAAATAAATGTCAGATGTTTGGTATTTAAAAAAAGAACAATCTTTCGATAACAATTTTTTGTTTTAATGTGAAATTATAATCTAAGCTTTGTTTAATGAGTCTGACCTGCACAAACACAACGGAAAAGTACTGTTTCTTGTGTTTTATGATAAAATCTGCTTTTGTTGGAAAATCTAGAACACGTTTTTCTGCACATTATTTTGAGTAGGAATATATGAGTTTGAAAAGTCAGTGTTTTGTTGTTTCGATTGGATTTTGTTATTTTTAAAATGCTTAGCATTCAAGAGCTTTGGGATTTGCAATATTAACTCCCAATTAGGGCAAAGCAAACATTGAAGTCAAAAAGCTCTTCTAATACTAGAAATACATAGCAAAACGGTATTTAAATCAGAAACTATGACTCTTCGAAAATAGGTCTTTAAAATGCCGAATGTCACTTAGGATTTTACATGCATACTTCAAGTTATGCTATGCTGTCCTAAATTCATCTGCATTAAACAAAGCGATAGAGTACGTCAGTGTCAAATTAATAATAAACGTGAGAGCTAACATGTAGGATAACGATAACTCAATTTGATACTTTTAATTCGTCTTTCAAAAACTTTGTTTTTAGTTAAGTATTAAATTAAATTCGAATAAAAGTAACAGTGACTCCCTCATACATTTTCCAATTGTGGTCCTACAAGTTTGGCTGTAGAGGAACAGTAAAGGCTGAACTATATTCGGCCCTATCGAGGTATCCGTCGGAGCGGAAAATTCTCCAATTTCGTACGATTCGGAGGATTTTTGCTTCGAGGTATTCCTCCGAAAAGCTGTTCGGAATATTTCTCCGACATTTTGTAACGCACCCCTGCGAATTTCGTTGAGGTGCATTTTTCATGCGATTTTTGACAGCTAAGTGCCATTCTTTCTCCGATTTCCTCCGACACAAATTTTTCGCGGAATTTATTTACGAATTTTAGTGAAGTGAACCCGTCGCATTTGGGAAGATTTTTTTTCCGATGACACATACCTCGAATGGAATTTTAACCTCCAACGAAGTATGCGTTGCGGAAAATTGTCCGCTCCGACGGATACCTCGATAGGGCTGAATAGAAGATGGTTGCGGACGACCACTTGCGTAACTGTGTGAACACATGCAATTTGTATTGTACGACCATAATAGCTTTTCGCTTCGATTCGTTCAGTTTTCGTTAACTTTTGCTCACTTGCAAAAAAAGCTAATTCATTCGCTCTTTCTCTTTCTTTTGTTCTTTCATACAATAATTTGACATTTCACTTCAACAGCTGTGTACATTCAAATTTGAAAGTTCATAAGCAACACAAATGACAGGCAAAACGACTAATTTCCTTCTGAAAATTGTCAGAATGTACGTTTTGACAGTTTTCGCATTCTTCCGGTTTGGATAACTTTGAAAATTCTTCCGATAACTTACTTTTTTATTACTTTACAACTTTATACAGCGTTACCAGATTTAGCAGTTTCCTGCGATTTTAGCAGTTTTTGATCATGAAAATGACCTGTAGCAGTTTTTTTTAGCATTTTCTTAAATTTTAGCATTTTTTGACAGTTTTCAAACAAAAAAAAATTTATACATGTTTTTAATTGTTTGGGCGACAGTAAACACGAATACACGATCGTCTTCAAGAAAAATTATTCCAAAGAAGAAATACGCAGTTAGTGTCAGAAAGCAAACAAAGTAAACACAGCTGTTTATGTGTGGTGTCGTTGTGGTGGACACCTATTGATGTAACTGTGTAGCATTTCCAAATGGAAATGGTGCAGATAGTTATTATATTATTTACATAGGCATTGCTTGGACAACGACACTCAATCCAAATTGTGTATTTATTAAATACGTACGTCACTCGGTTGCTCTAGCTTTCAGTCATTGCAGTAAGAAATTGCCAAAATCCATTGAGCAATTGGTCAAAACATACTTTTCTCAAAGTAGTAAAAGCCAACGAGAATTTTTTAGAATCCCAAGAGTTTTTTTGAAACAGAAAAGCATAGGATTTTGCGCCATTGAGACATTAGATGCCTATCGCTACATGCTTGCGTCAATCAAATTATAGAACAATGGAGTGCAATAATATTGTGAATATTTAACAACAAATTCTGTCCCAAACGAATCTATTTTTAATAGTTTGAATGACAGTATAATAATACTTTTTATGCTATGGACTACAATTTCCTATGGTAAACAAATTCAACCTTATATTTCAAAGCGATTATGCTTATGTATCCAACAATAACTAAATTTGCAATATTTAAGCTTACTGGCATCTAATACTGCTTGTGAAACAATAAGGGCATTCATGCAACATCGTAATTTTACTACGTCCGAAAGATTATAACTTTACGACAACGTTTCATGAACGACCCTAAAACATCATCACTAAATAATGCGGTAACCCACTGAATTTAATCTCATTTTAGTAATTTCTTTATTGATAGAATTTTGTTCTTATTGTTGTCTTTCCGCTCTCGATAATTTGTTTCAGTTTAGCGCAACTTTTGCTGTGTGATAGTGACTGATTAAATGTCAAAATAGCAATTCAAAAGTTTACAACATTTACCACCTCAGTTTACGCACCCAATTCCTGTGAGAAAATTCCGATATTGTTAGAAAAGATTTCCCATACAAAATTTGACAGTTCATTTATCACGTCGTAATTTTATCACGTTTACAACGTTTACGACAACTTTCCGATGTTGCATGAATACCCCTAATATTTTCGCAGGTAAATTCGTTAAAAACTAAAAACTGTAATCGCTTCAGTAACGAAAATGTTGCTTTACAAGTAAAGCAGGGGGTTTCTTAAGGTGAAGGCTGTTATAGTGCGTACCAAATCAGTTGGCCAACGGTCGATTGCGCAGAGAGAGGATTTAAGAGCAATTTAAGATATTGTAAAATAAATTTTAAGAGACCTGCGCAGTAGATTGGCCAACTGATTTGGTACGCACTATATAACTTTGTTCCAACAAATAAAATGGTAACTTTAATAAATTCAAAAATTCTCTATAAAGATTCCGAACGATTTAATTTAATAACTTTGTACATATTTCAATTTAAAATTTTTCATCTTTTATGTGTATGTATATGTATTTTTTGAACTAAAAAAACGTATTTCTCAAGGAAAAATCGATCGCAGTTTTTTTTTTTAGCATTTTTTTACATTTTCGTCTAGCAGGTTTTGCAGTTTTCCGTCCTAGCTTTAGCAGGTTTAAAAAATTTTATTTGGTAACGCTGACTTTATAAGCTGTCTCGCTTATTCTATAGGCATATTCATTACACTAAATAAAAAAAAATTAAGGTCCACCCAACATCACATTCTCCCTTAACCATTTCACCTATATCGCTCTATGCAACAAAACCCTTAAATCCTTCATCTTTGAATCGATTCAGCAACAAGAATAAAATAAAAACTAATAACAAATATTTAGCTTGCTAGTTTTTTTTTTTAAAATATTTTAAAAAAATAATATATATCTATACATATATGTGTATAAAAGAAAATTAATAATTAAAACAAAATATTAATGTGTTTTCATGAAATAAAAAAAAAGAAATATTTTGGTAGCGTTTACGAGTCCGGTGATGTGTTCGCTTGGGGATGTGTTTTAACTAAACATTCTGAATTTGTAGAGCTAAAGGTTCCATGCGATCGTCTCGATTGAAGTGCACCAACAGCTAAGCAAATTATAAAAAAAAATGAAAATAATAAAATTATAATAAATAAAATGTTAACAGAAAAATTATATACACAAACAATAAGGGATAACATTAAAACATCAGGAATTAACAAAGTTGTTGATGGAACATAAAATTAAAACATCAGGAATTAACAAAGTTGTTGATGAAACATAAAATTAAAACATCAGGAATTAACAAAGTTGTTGATGAAACATAAAATTGGTAGTAAAGAGCTGTCACCATTGGGATGCAGTGAATTGCATTGTAAATGTAAATGACCTAAATGCTAGTTAGATTTAAAGGGAGTAAATCTTGGGTTAGTTAAGAGATTCACTTTCGCTTTTATAGTCAGCCATAACATAACGGTAGTTGTATAAGCATCGCTTCAGCTAAAATTCATATCAGCGGGATTGAAAAAAATCGTTTCAAATTTTTATCATTTTTCAGCATTTCGAAGTTCAAGTATACAAACATTCATAGATTTGTTTAAATTAAGCCGTCTAACCGTTTAACTAAAGACTAGAAAGACTGTCAGCTAACAGCTAAAGGGTCTTCCTACAGGGACTTCCGAACTTTGACAGTTGATAGCGGCCATATTGTTGAAGCTACATCTGTCAAATTGAATGTCAATTATTCAGCTTGTTTTGCCAAATCACCGTGGGCGGACATAGCCTTCAACGAGACGTACATATGATAAAATTGTTTTGTCAAAATGGGTGTTCAGGGGGGTCATTCCAATGTTTTGAAAACGATTATTAATCAGGCGGCAGTCGAGACCTCATCGTTCAAAATTCGTCTGTGATTTGACAATTATTGTTTTAAAATTGTGAAAAAAGTGTAAACAACCACAAATTTGTTGTGTTTATTTAAATATTTCGAATTATTAATCACCTTGTGATACTAAACAAGCGTAACAATAATTTAAAATGATGAACAAAGATGTTGAACTAACTCACAAACTCAGAAAAACCTCTGAGAAAATATCGGAAAACATTCACATAGTGGCCAACGATCCATCTCTCGCGTTTTTTCGCATTCAAGAGCACGTCCGCAAAGTCCTTCCACCGATTGTTGAGAAACGGGCCGAAGTGATTCAATTGCAAAACGATTTGCAGGGCCATTGCTATGACATGGAATACGCTGTGAGTGCTGTTGATGGTATCGAGAAATCCGATGCTATATTCAAGAACATCCAAGACATGCTGAAAACATCGATATTCCTGAAGCAGCAATTAAAGTACGAGGAGACGAAAAGTCGAACAAAACGCGACTCGACACGCGACTCCGTTTATAAGCGATTTTCAGCGCATCTGACTTTGGATTTAAATGATTTACCCGACTTTTCGGGTGTTATGCGAGAAACAACGATTCGCGTGGAAAATATGATGTCGAATAGATCTAGTGCTCCGATTTCCGAGAATATTGTAGAACTGCAGAGGTCGCACACTACCCTGCATTAGGTTGGAGGCATTTAGTTATAAATGTAGAACGCAAAACTTTGCTACAGATCTCGTACTTGGTGAAGACATGGAGATAGAAATAAAGTCGACATCTAGATTAAAAAAAAAAAAAAAAAAAAAAAGTGAAGCAAATAGAGTGATATCATTGACATCATTGGTAGGACTCAACGTGATGTCATAGCCACGTTTGCTAGTATAGAGAAGGAAGCGGCGAAAATGGGTTTAGCAGTAAGTATAAGACTAAGTATATGCTGTCATCACGAAAGGACTCACAACATCGACGAATTGGACAGAACGTCACCATTGAAAGATATAACTTTGAGGTAGTACGGGACTTTGTCTACCTCGGCTACGCTATTAACTCTGACAACAACATCTCGTCAGAAATTAAACGAAGAATAACTCTTGCCAACCGCTGTTTCTTCGGGCTAAGAAGGCAATTTAGAAGTAAAGCCCTCACTCGAACTACTAAGGAGATCCTTTATAAGACCCTGATCATCCCAGTCCTGCTCTACGGCGCTGAAGCATGGACCTTATCAAAAGCGGATGAAGAAATCCTTGGTAGATTTGAGAGGAAAATTCTTCGAAAAATCTTTGGTCCCGTTTGCGTTGACGGGCTATGGAGACGAAGATTCAACCAAGAACTATATGAGCTCCGCATTGGACGTTTAAGATGGCTAGGACATGTAGAACGAATGGACACCAATACTCCGGCTCGCAGAGTCTTCGATTCCCAGCCAGACGTCGGACGCAGTAGAGGAAGAAGAACATCGACGGATCCGAGGCGGTCGCTTACAAAAACTCGGCCTTTCGCAGGCCACAACTTGGCGAATTTTTGCACCGTGACTTAAACCGTACAAAATTCAACGACCATAGACAACAGCGTGTGTTCGCTGGATGGGCTCCGAAGCAGTTGGCAACTGACCCTACTTTTCATCGAAAAATGATCTTCAGCGATGAGGCTCATTTCTGGTATGTAAACAAACAAAATTGTTGAATTTGTGACGATACCAATCCACATGAGATCCAAGAGCGTCCAATGCATCCCGAAAAAGCCACTTTTTGGTGTGGATTTTATGTTGGCGGCGTCATCTGTCCATATTTTTTTGATAACGACGTTGGCCAGGCCATCAACGGGGAGCGCTGTAGGTCGAAGACTATAAACTTCTTTTGGCCTAAATTGGATGTTGACACCAACGACATGTAGTTTAAAACAGGACTGCGCTACATGCTACCAAAGAGTATACAACTATACAAGAGTGCGCATCTCATACAACGAAAATTTACTATGAGGTAGAGGTACTGATATTGATACCCCAGTGTGCACATTGACATGTCAGCAACAAGCAACAGCATAGCAGATGCATACGAACGACGAAAATTCCCCTTCGCACTTACCGCCCGCGTCTGAAACAGCTACAACATTTTTAGCTGTGATGCGTACTCTATAGCTATATACCTCTTTGGTGCTACTCAGCTCATGCTACATTGTACTAGTCATTGGTCAACTTCAGCCTGATTTATCCGCCATAGTCATGGAAAATTGGCCATTTCAGAAGCATAATGGCATCGATAGGCCTTTCAAACGAATACAAAAAATTAAATTAAATTTAAAGATAGCAAGCAATTTTTGAAAGACCCTTTATATACGAGCTTGGCTAGAGTTCTTTAGTGCGCAACCCAAGTTACACATTTATTTCTGCAACTATTGTGGCGCTGTGTTGCAAACTATTCAAAATTAAAGAACGCTATTTCACTTTCAGACCTAAGGATCTTGAATGAATATTTTTACCCAGGCTCAACAAACTACTTTGCTTTGTTCATACTAAAAGCGCTCTCAACGCCTGCCTCTGGTGAGGTGCAGTTAATCCATCATTGCACCTATTGGATAGAATACAAACGCGTGCAATGCAACTAATAGGAGACACAATCGTAGCGAACTCTATAGTTGAACTTCGTCTCGGTAACTCCTCTTTTCTACCCTCAATGTAAGTTTTTAGTGCGCTCCGATTATTAAAACAAATATTTTCGCATGCGCAGTAACCTAGCGACATTTATAATTTTTATTTTTGAGCGCTATCTGGTGAGGTGCAGTAAATCCATCTTTGCACCTATTGGATAGAATACAAATGCGTGAAAAATAACTAATAGGAAACCCACACGTAGCAAACTCTATAGTTTCGCTTGAACGTCGTAGGAATGTCTCGGTAACTCCTCTCTTCTTACCCACAATGTATGTGTTTACTTGCAGATTTCAACTACGAGTTTACAAAGCACTTCAGGGTCGCAATAGTATCAAGGAATTTCCACTTTTTCTTAGACTACGGGAATTTGGGAGAGATTTGGCAATAACCTTTAGAGTTGGCCATTGCTTACACCACTTTAAGCCGGGTGTTCATTTAATCTGAAATCCAAATGACTGAAGAAGTAAAGCTATGGACAATACCCAGCGTAATCATTTAGATTAATCCTGGAGAGATTTATTATTTCATCGAAATTTATTTTAAAAGGAAATATTGCCTTATCTGGACTCTGGAGTCCTCATTTGAATCATGCATATCAGATAAGATGCTGTGCAGCATGGTTTGTGATTGCCCAGCATCATTCTGTTCCAAGATGAAATTTAAGCGACCGTTTTAGCGTCCACTGAAAGATGTTGACCTACTTTTTCTTCCCGAAATTGGATATATTGAGTGTTGGTTTCAACAAGACGGCAATATGAAACCCACATGTCATCAAACTAATCGATAGCATTATTTAATAGGAACGTTGAACGGCCATAGATATAATGCAGCTTTAATTAATTAGCACACGATTACACGTTCATCCCAACGACTTTTATTCCCCTGAACCCAGTGGCCACAAAGAAAAAAGCGTCATCAAAGTCATCCTCGTTCCTAAATTTAGGTCTTCAATAGGTGAATGCAAATATTAAATGAGGATTATTGCCGAAATTAAATGGTTTGCAAGTGCACCGTTCATGCCCCTACCGAGAATTCTGTTTGACATGGATTTTTGGTGAAATCTTCCCTTCTCTTTTGGCCCGCATTTGGCTTGTTGGACATTATTTTCATTCCAGTAAACGTGTAGTCATTTAAATTTCATTCTATGGAGTTATTTGAGAACTGAGATTCATAAGAGGAATCCGAGAACAATTCAAGGCCACAAACGAAACATTTGAGATGACACTGACCTGTAATTTTCGAAATACCGAGTTATCGAATATCGAATATCAGGATCGGATGTTGTAAAGGTAAATTCCGAGCCGTGGTAAAATCGACAATATTGTTTTCATAAACCTTACTTCAATATTCAATAAAGTTTTACAATGCTTGCTCAGGAAATGCAAAGATGCGGTGAGGAGGAGTGTACGTGAACTTTCGTATTACTGCCATAAACGACCGACATGCAAAGGAATGTTTGAGCATATATCACACACAGCTCATGCTACGATACAAGTCATGGGAAATAATTTCAATGAGGCGACTTGGACTTGGGGTCCATGATTTCATTTTTCGTTTTGAGATCTTGAAGAAAAAGTGTGCCACAGATTGTTACGAAAAAAAACCTGTGAGGTCGATATGGAGGTTCATGGAGAAGGTCGACATCAATTATGACAACAAACCATTATGGTTAAGAAAAGCATTTCGAAATAACATGAAAAATCTGCAATAAAGAAACCGTCAAGTGAAATTTGTCACATTGTGGGGCAGCACCCTGTACATTACCGAAAAGAGGTTAATACGGCCGTTCGTGCTGCAAATTCGACATCAATCATCACCACAAGCCACTATGGATAAGAAAAACATTTCGAAATAACGTGAAAAGTCTGCAAAACAGAAACCTTCAAGCTGAAAAAAAGTCACATTGCGACGCAGCACCCTGTATGTTATTTTAATGATCCTGCAAAACGATTTTATCATATCAGAATTTTATGTGTCAACTAGTAAATAAAAAATTTTTAATTTAAAACACTAAATTATGTTTGTATATAATTTTCAAAAATAAATCACCTCGAGTTCGAAAAAAAGATCAAAAAGTTTCATTACTTGAAAACCACATATTTTAACAAGCACACTACTAAAAGTAAAAGCATTTCCCTCAAGTATAATTCAAACGACTACTAAAACTATATAAAACAAAGCGTTATAATAAAAATTTAGCAATAAAACTGTATAAAAATATTCAACTTAATCTTTTAATTTCGAAAAAAAATGTTTATAATTTTCGATATTCATTTTTATTTTATTATAACTTGTTCTACTTAAAAAAAATATTATTCTTAACGATGACAATATGGTGGTGGAGATTTGAATATTAATAAAACATCAGCAGCGCCATCTGTTAATGGGAAATTTATTGCGATTTCTCAGCTGCGCACAGGTGAATGATAGAAAAACACAAAACAAATGAAAATATACGGGGGTAGGTAAAATACGTACCAGAAGATGTTTCAAAAAAAAAAAAACGAAGAAAGTTGTTAAAAAAAATATTTTTTTGAATTTTTTATATTTATTGTGTGTAGGTTGATCCAACGGTGTTGTCGAGCAATACAAGTATGGTAAAGATTTTACAACGCGATGGAATGATTTGACATGAGGTAGACGTATATGTAAACCAAAAGGAGAGGGAGGTCGATATTTATTTTTTTTTTGGATGGTTAGTGTATGGTGTGTGGTGGTGGGTATTAAGAGAGAAAAAGAAAAAAAATAAATAAATATCCAAATTACTTAAAAATCTTTTTTTTTCTTTTCTTTTTTTGATAATAATTCATTGTTTTTATTTTTTGTGTGTTGGTATGTCTTCAGTTGAGTGTAGTCTTTTATTTTTTTTTTTATTTAGTTGATAGAGGTGATAGATGAGGTGGCCAATCTTTGTTTTGATATCCAAACGTATACAAAACACAACTGTGCAAATGAGTGAAGAAGAATCTAGATTTAACAAAAACACAACGAAACAAAGAAATCCATCTGCGAAAAAATGCTTTGAAATAAATGAAAATTTAAAAAAAAAATGAATTATATGCTGCGCACCAATTTGTATTTTTGCTTTCTACCATGCTAACTGAAATTCATCTAATGGCATTCTGATTAGCTTTAGTAATTCGTATGCTGGATATTTCCTGAAATTCTGAGCTAAAACTTAAAAACTTAATGGGTGGTTCCAAGCCATACAAAAATTTAACTTTTCAATAAAAGTAAAAAAAAAAATAACTCACGAGTTGAACAAGGTTTAGTGATCCTAAAAGCTGTCCTACAAAAATTTGACGTTGCCCAAAATTTTTAGAAGAAATTTAATTTTTCAAATTTTCGGAAAAATGTTCATAAACCACATTTTTGTTTGAGAAAACACCTCTCAAAAAGTGGGCGTGGTTCAAAGTGGTTCGGAAAAATGTTCATAAACCACATTTTTGTTTGAGAAAACACCTCTCAAAAAGTGGGCGTGGTTCAAAGCTGTTTAGATTCGAAATGTGTATAATTTTTGTGGATTTTCTTAAAACTTTTGGCAAAAATATTTTTATTTTAAAGAAAACGCCCCCATAAGTGGGCATGGCACTATGAATGAAAAATGATGGTGCTTAGAAATATGTTGATGAAACACCGTTTCAAATCCTTATGACGAACGTTTTTTTATAAACGGGGGGGTTTTCAAAATCATACGCTAGGCTAGAGTTCATAATTCATAAATAAATTTCATAAACGAGCCTGAAAACGTAACAAACGTTCAGACAGACATGTCTATATTGACTGCCCTCGAATCTCGATGCGGATATACTAAATTATTTCCTATCCTTTAGGGTAAGGTACATATACTAGCCTTAAAACAAAGTTTCTACCATGCAGAAATAATAAATATAGATAGGGATATCGCTAAGTTCAAGAAAAAGTGGGTAAAATATGGTCTCCAGACGAAACGCCTACATTTTTACATTTCTTACTAAAACTCCAAACTGACAATAAAGACTCAGACGCCCACTCTTTGAACGTATTCAGTGTGAAGAATCAAATTCTCAAGGATACTATTGCATAGACTGTTAGAAACTGTGTGTAGCACATCTTTTAACATAATCAAAGCCGGGCAGAGAGCGCCATCACTAGGGAAGACTTTAGGCCACTTGAAAACTGATGCATGGGGTGGTAAGCTTTTCTTAAAACAAATTACCTAATTCGCTCCCTAGCTATGCGATTACTAACTTAAGCATATCCATTTGTAGTTCTTATCGAGAACAGTCAAATATTCAATCAGGAGGTAAGATTAGAGTGGAGTAGCTGCCAGTGGTTCGCTAGCACCCATAGACCAGATTTGGTTCATTATTCAACCACGTGGATATTGAGGTTTTCCCTAAACACTCATTTGAAACCTATCGAGAGCTTCTGATGTAACGAAAAAGGCCTTTCAGTAAGGTGTTCGACAACTCACAAGGATTTTGAAAGCAGAATGCTTCCTTTAATATTTTTTTTAATAATGGTAATGGTAAGCAATGTTTTCACCTAGCTAGTGCATACCAATTTCGACTCTCAGCCTTCCCGTGGCAAGCTATGAGTGCCTAGTACCAGAAGTCGAAGCAACCAACGTAGGTTCCCAATCCTGTGTAAAGACTTGGCGTCACAGATGACAGCGGGGGAAAGACGTGTAGTAGCACTAATGCCCCTTGAACAGAGATGGTGGCTGATGAGCCGAAAGGCCAACGGTTGGGGGTTGTGCTTTGGATTAACAACCCACTCCCGAAAAAAAAACTTTTGTTACGAAGCATCCAAGAGTATCGGAAAGAACTGATTTTATTGTTGACGACCATGCTAAACGAAAGCTGGAATGTGACAAGCCCTAAGCTGGTACAAAGCAGACATTACTGCCTCTAAGGAAATACGATTGAATGGGCCGGGAAAAAGAGGGTTAAAAACTGTGACATCTTCCACGGACCGTTTTATAGCAGTGATTTTATTATAAGTGCCAGACTTGCGCAGAGGACTTATGCTTTCAAGACATTAACGAACGCATTGCTACAATCCGCATCAAGGCGAAATTCATCAACATGAGCATTATATGAGCTCGAGCTCCGATGGAGGAAAAAGGTGATATAGCGAGAGCTTCTTCGAGCTCCTTGACAAAACTTATGACCGACTACCGAAGTAAGTGCTGGGGGATTTTAACGCAGAGGTAGGAAGAGAACACATTTTCAGCAATATTCACCTCGGTCGAGGCATTCGCTCGGAATAACTCCGAAACGAAAATCAGTTCCAAGCGGAACTCAATTTGCTTTCGATGTATCCGTTGCAGAACAAAATAAGCATACAATCGCGTTCGTGTGATACCGCAGCAATTCTTTGTCGAACAACTTCGGAAGAAACTCAACGCATAGCTGTCAAAGTATGTCGGCTTAACACATATCGCCAATGTGCGATCACGTGCGTTACATTACGTTGGAAGATATGTCCGAAAAGCTAATCGGAACGAATACTTCAGTAGAAAATTCTACCGAACGGATACCTCGATTATCGCAAAACACAGCCCCACAACACGTCTGCCAACGGAGTTAAGCTAATTGACTTCGCTGCCGAACGAAATGCCACTATTGGCAACACACTGTTCTCTCACCTCGATATCCATAACGGATAAGGGACATGGCAGTCTACAGCTCAAATAACGATCAAATTGATCACATTGCGAAAGGCAAGAGGCACGCAGACAGTATTTCCAGATTTCCGAATACTTCGAGGGGCCGACATCGACTCGGACCAATGTAAGAATTCCGATATGCAGCACGCCACAACAAATCAGAAATAATGTGATAAAATTTAATTTCGAAAGACTGCAGTCGCAAAGTCCAAGTCCTTCGCAGAAAGCGTAGCCCTTAACTTCTCCATTAACATCACACCACAATGGCAACGATGTTAACAAGCAATTAGATCAGCCGGAACTCATGTGCTACGTTTCTCGCACCCTCAGCAAGAAACCATTGGTTTGATGAGGAATGTCGACAGATGCTCGCAGCCAAGAACAAGGCCAACAAGCTAAGCTCTAGGTGAAGATGAGATCGCTATTGAACGAGGGAAGGACACCGAAAGACACAAAAAGAAGAAGAAAGAGCAAGAAAAGCGCACGATCGAGGATAAAGAGAGGTGGATCTTCAAGAATGAGGTTCGGATAAGTTTGACCAAAGTGTAAAACGTCAAAGTCAGGGATACAAGGCTCGAACAGAATCCTGTCGAGATGAACCAGGAAATATCGTTGTTGAGACACAGTCGTTGTTGAGAATATGGAAGAAGCACGTCTGCTGACTGTTGAATGGCGAAAACGATGATTCTCCCGCTGTCAGGCAGAACGAACCATTCAATATGGGTGACGACAGTGAAAACTAACAAGCACCAGACCTAAGTGAAGTGAGGATAGCTATATTTAAACTTAAGCTTAACAAGGCTGCTAGGTATGACGGCCTTCCCCCGAGCTTTATAAAGCCGGTAGATATGGTAAGTAACATTCACCAACTCATAAGCAAAATTTGGTGGGATGAGAGTATGCCCGAAGAATGGAACCTCAGTATCATTTACCCGATCCACAAAAAAATTAGACCCTCTGAAATGCGCCAACTCCATAAGTCTTCTAAACATTGCCCACAAAATCCTCTCTGCCGTAATATGTGAAAGCCTGAAACCGTTTACCAACAACCTGATCGGACCTTACCAGGAAAGTCGACAACTGATCAAATCTTCACACTTTGACACATCCTGGAAGAAGTCCAAATCGATACCCAACTAATCATTTAGAGCCGCATACGAAAGCATTCATAGAGACAAACTATACAGCGCCATGTCTAGTTTTGGTATACCGCCTAAACTCGTCCGTCTGGGCAGTGGGCAGGATGATGATGGAGAATTCTCGCTACTCCATCAGGGTCGGAATAAAGGATTTAGTCAAGGCGACGCACTGTCATGTGAATTCTTTAATCTCACACTAGAGCGGATTGTGCAAAACTTCAGAGCCAACACCAGAGGCACAATTTTCAATAAATCGGTGCAACTACTAGCATACCCAGTCGATATTGACATCATTGGTCGGACTCAACGTGATGTCATAGCCACGTTTGCTACTATGGAGAAGGAAGCGTATGATCAAATACGGGGTTTTTCAACAGGGACGCTACAAAAGTAGAGCGACAGGGACAGCAAACGACGCCATATTTCTTGCCGCTCTTTTGACATTTCTCTTCAGTAAGGTTTGCCATTTCATGATGGAAAGATAAACGAGCCAACAACGAGTCGAAATTATTAAAATTTACTACCGAAATTCGGAGTCAGTGGCCTCAACGTTAAGAGCGCTACGTCCAATTTATGGTCGTCCTAGCAGATCAACAATTGAGCGTCTAGTGGAAAAATTTGAATCCACAGGCACAGTACAAAATGTTCCCGTGAGACAAAGAAGTGCCCGTAGTGTCGAGAATATTATCTACTGCCGCTGAGGCTTCAGTTGAAGAAAGCCCAAATGTGTCTCTCACACGTCGTTCTCAAGCGTTGGGCATCTCTGTGACGTCGTTGCGGCGAATTTTGCGAAAAGATCTTGGCCTACATCCTTACAAGATTAAATTGACGCAAGAACTGAAGCCGCTTGATCACCAGAAGCGTCGTATGTTCGTGAATTGGGCTGAGCAACAACTTGAAATGATTCGGATTTTCATCGAAAAATCATCTTCAGCGATGAGGCTCATTTCTGGCTGAATGGCTTCGTCAATAAACAAAATATGCGGTATTGGTCAGGCAGCAATCCACACGTACTCCATGAGTCATCATTGCATCCCGAAAAAATACGGTTTGGTGTGGTTTATGGGCCGGCGGCGTCATTGGGCCGTACTTCTTCCGTGATGATCAAGACCGGCACGTTACTGTGAATGGGAATCGCTACCGTTCAATGATAACCGAATATTTTTGGCCCCAATTGGATGATATGGACTTGGAGGACATGTGGTTCCAAAAGGGCGGCGCCACAAGCCACACAGCGAATGTCACAATCAATTTATTGGAAACCAAGTTTGGAGAACGTGTTATCTCACGAAATGGTCACGTCGCTTGGCCGCCTCGGTCGTGCGATTTGACGCCGTTAGACTTTTTCTGTGGGGCTACGTCAAGTCTATGGTCTATGCCAACAAGCCAGCGACGATTGATGAACTTCGTACGAATATCGAACGTGAAATTGCAGCAGTATCGGCCGATTTATGCTTGAAAACCGTCGAAAATTGGGTTCAGCGTCTGGACATCTACAAGCGTGCCCGTGGTGGCCATGCAAAAGAAATCGAGTTCCATACATAATGACATCGAACGTAGTATCACAGGAATAAAGAATTTCATTGATATACAAAACCGTTTTTGTTTTATTTAAAAAAAAACGTTTGTAGCGCTCTTATTGAAAAATCATTTATATGCTGTCAACAGCGACGATTCGGACAGAACGTCACCATTGACAGTTATAAATGACAGGGACTTTGACTACCTCTGCTCCGCTTTTAACTCTGACGAGCATCACGTCAGAATTTTTTTAGGCTTGCAACACCATCTGGGTGGGTAAATACAAAATATATAGATAACAAGGGGGCGAAAGAAATAGGAACCCAAACACTAGCATAGACATGAGTGGGTTGAGAAAAGAGGAACATAAACCCACCAACCTAACCATGGAGCGCCTACAAATAAGCATGTGCCGTCCTATGCTATTAGTCTTATCCAACACAAAACAAAACAAGAAAATCCATTAAAATCTCTAAAATCAAAGTCGATTATCTATCTAGCTAATCAGCATCATAAGACTTCCTTCCGACCTAGTCCTCTAAAACAAAATGAAAATATTTAACAAAAAATATTAAAACTAAATAAATCGTTTCTATAAAACTAAATATTGAGAAAAAAATCCAATTTGGTTTGATTTCACTTTATTTTTTGTTTGTTTTCGTTTTGCAAGCAAATTTAAAATTTATTCGTTCATCAAAATTTTAAATATTTTATTTTTTTTTATAAACAACATATTTTTATATAGCTTTTTCTTTTTTGTTTTATATTAAATGCTTATAAAGGTTTCTTTTTTTTTATTATTTGTTTGTCTATACAAATATAAATATATTTCGTAAGCTGTTCACAAATTGATATTAAATAAAATTAATAATAATATATAATCTTTATTTTTTGTTAATTTTAATGAATGCAAACGAATTACATCAACAATATATAACTTTGTTTTATATTTTTGTTAAGTGTTTATGTTTTATTAAAATTGTCTACAAAATGCATTCATTCATATACAAAGCTCCCTAATTGTTTGTTTTAATAAGAATTTTATTTTTTTTTTAAATTAACAACATCCTATGGAAAATACTGTTTCAATTTTTTTATTTTTTTTTTTGTCAATTTTTATTTAATTTTGTTTTAATGTAAATAAATTAAAGTCGAACTCTTAAAAACTCATCCATTCACAGAAAGTAGAAAACCTGCAATGCTATAATAAATGTAATAAACGAAAAAAATAGCTAACGGGATAGAAACTGAAATGGCTAACGGTTGAGCCGATTGGGCAAAGTTTTGCCTTTCTAATTTTTAATGGGGAAACACAAAATCAAGTGCTAAGACGAGTGAGGACATGGAATGCCTCGAGATTCGGGTGTTCTGTGATTACCTACAATTCTATGTTTCTGACATGAGATTCCTTTGACGTTTTCGGGTTTTCTAATGAACAAGCGAAAGTGGTCAATTTGCTGCGGAGTCGTTGTTTTTGTTTTTAATTATTTAAAACTTAACGAAACGAAAATAATAATCGAACAAATAAGCGGCTGGATTAAACGGCAGTGCTCTTTGTGAATGAAGCATATCGAAAGGTGGGTGTAGAACTTTTTAATTTTGAAAATCCTAACTGGTACAGTTTTTCTTGAGAAACGCTTATGTAGGAGCTGATCGGCGCTCTCTTGGGAATAGTCGTTGTAACTCTCATTGGTAACCATTTTGTAATGTCCCTATCCAACCGGGTTTGACTTGGTAACTTATAAGAGCGAATGTTAAACTCTGAAACAATAACAGCAACAATTGAATTTTCAAAATGGCTGACACAATATGTATACGGCCTGCTCGTAGAAACACGCCACAGGGTTTGGATTAGCCACAGAGAAACAAAAAAAAAAACAAATTTTTGGCGCAACAGGCTCGTTAGTACCCAGGGCCTAGCTTTCTCACAACCATTCATGTGTGCGTGTGTACTTCTTGCACGATGGCGGGACCTCCTGTTTTATGCCGACTCCGAACGGCTAAGTTGAGATAAGCTATTCTTGACAATTGATACTACTCGGATGATTTGTCAGATCATCACGAGAGGAGGGCCAGTGAAAAATCGTTTAGGTGTTGCTACGGCTGGGAATCGAACCCAGACCTCCTGCGCGGCAGTTCATCGCACTAACCATCGCGCCACTGAGCCCACAGAGAAACAACTTTAACGAAACAACCAAGTGCCTCCGAGAGGCGTAATTTTTAATGTTGAAAGAATGGAACAATTAGAACCCGAAATAGGTAAAAAAGAAAAATACTTTGGAAAAGGCCAGGAAAATGGAGGCTAAAAAAGGTCGAAACCAATCGCCTCCGAGAGTCCTATGCTGCTACAAACCGAACATTACTGCTATCCAGGAAATAAATACTTTGGGAAATGCCAGGCAAATGATGAGACCAAAAAAATTCAACATCAGGTGCCTCCGAAAGAGGTATTTCGAATGGTTAAGGAATTGAACAATTAGATTCCTAAAATGGTTCAAGCAGCCACAAACCGCACATTACTACCATCCAAGAAATACTTTGGAAAAGGCCAGGCAAAAGGAGGCTACAAAAGGTCGACACCAAGTGCTTCCAAGGTGGGTAATTTTTACTGTTGAATGAATGGAACAATTAGAACTCTAAATAGGTCCTAAGCTGCTATAAACGGGACATCCAAAAAATACTTTGGAAAATGCCAGGCATATGGAGGCTAAAGGTAGACACCAATCGCCTCCGAGAGTCCTATGCTGCTACAAACCAAACATTACTGCCATCTAGAAAATACTTTGGAAAATTCCAGGCAAAGGAGACTAAAAAAAAGTCGACACCAAGTAGATACCTCCGAAAGTCATATTATGCTACAAACCGGATATTACTGCCATCCAGAAAATACTTTGGAAAATGCCAGCAAAGTATACTAAAAAAGGTCGACACCAGGTGACTCCGAATAGGACTTTCGGAAACCGAACATTACTGTCATCCAGGAAACAAATTCTTTGGAAAATGCCAGGCAAAGGAGACTAAAAAAATTCAACATCAGGTGCCTCAGAAAGGGATAATTTTAATGGCTAAGGAATTGAAGAATTAGATTCCTAAAATGGTTCAAGCAGCTTCAAACCGGACATTACTGCCATCCAATAAATACTTTGGAAAAGGCCAGGCAAAAGGAGGCTAAAAAAGGTCGGCACCAAGTGCCTCCGAGAGTGGTAATTTTTAAAAAATTTTAAAAGGACTGAACAATTAGATACCTAAAATGGTCTTAAGTTGTTGCAAACCGGACATTACTGCCATTCAGAAAATACTTTGGAAAAAAGGGCGACAATTATTACGGTCCGTGTCTCTGTATGGCACATCTAATTCGTCGCAGATGATAAGCGACAGACATCAGCAAGCAGCCATATGATTCAACGACGTCAATGAACGCTTCCTTTGGATTGTAGTTAAGAATATGCCGCAACTAAAATCCACTCCCGGTATACCAAATGTAAAGCGTATTCAAACAAAATGAACGCATTATGACCACTGAGCTGATCGAGAAGTTACGTTGGTTAAGCAAAGGTTTACCCGGACATTAGCGCCACTTAAGTATATAAATCTCGAGCAATATTTTTGTTTCGTGGGGCTAAAAATTCTAAAGCAACAGAGTATTAAGCCCTCTTTTTAGAGAACTAAGATCCTGCATTAGACTGTGAATGTTTCAGTCCCTTAAGCGGCCCTTACACGCTCAATCAATTGGCATTATGCATCGTGTATGTGTGGATTGACGATACCCCTTACACAGTTCAATCGATTGACTTGAAATTTTTAGTTTTTGTGGAGTACGGATGCGCGATGAGGGCTCGGTCTTTATCATCCTTTAATTTTCCACTATCGCAAGTCATGTTTTCTCCTCCGCGACACAAAACACAAAGAAGTTATTACGTCAATCCAACCCTTACACACATCAATCAGACATTCATCATGCAAAATTGCTTTGATTTTCGTCAATCAGACATCACCAAATGTGTTTGACTCATACATATAATATTTTGTCCAACTCCTAAGCCCACCTATGGCCATAAAATTTCAGTAAATTGCAAAAGAATAAGATTGCGGGTTCAACCCGTCGAAATCAGGTGAATGATGGAATAACTCACCGAGACAGTGAAAGGAACACCAGAGTAACAAAAGGAACTTAAGGTTGACCAGTTGCATCTTTGAGCCAAACGTGTCGATGGTTTGTTCGTCTTTGAGACGTACCTTGAATGCAGACGTGGGTCATTCAAATCCACGATTTGTGTCGGTTCAGTTATTGCATACATCTGCTTCTAGCGGACTTTTATTATTTTGAAAGTCAAGTCACATAATCACAGATCGTCTTGCGAGAACTACTATAGCTGTGGTAATATCTGCTAGACCAAGGTATAGTTACGGCTGCACCAAATCCATGATCTGTGTCACAAAAACGACTGATAAAAGCATCTGGTAAATACCAAAACAAAGAAGTTGCACTATCCTTGACATTGAGGGTGCTTTTGACAATACTGGATATGAATCCATATCAAATGCATTGACTCATAGAGGAATAGATCATCCCACCATCAAATGGATCAAAGCGATGCTTGAAAGTCGGAAAATAACTGCTTCGTCAGCACTGACCTCAGTATCAGTAACAGCCGTTAAAGGCTGCCCCCAGGGAGGAGTACTCTCACCCCTACTATGGTCTCTGGTCATCGATGATCTACTGTAAGACCTAAGTAATACAGGCTTCAATATAATTGGATACGCCGATTACCTAGTCATCATTATTAGGGGCAAAGAACCAAACAACACGTCTGCAAAACGCCCTTAAGATAGTCATAGATTGGTGTAGAAAAGAAAATCTTTCTATAAATCCCAGCAAGGCTGTCATCGTCCCTATTACGAAAAGGAGAAATTTAAGTCTTAGCCAAATTCCAATCAATGATACGACATTGAGTACTTCAACGAAGTAAAATACCTTCTAGTGATCCTCGATTAAAAACTAAGCTGGAACTCCCAACCAAATGTAAGTCATACTGGGAGAATATCCCAGGCCTAAGACAGGCTAAAAGAGCTATTCAGCCCCTCAAAACAGATGCCAACAAGATACTAAATCTTCGCAGGCACGATATAAAGAACTTAGTAGGCTACCTTACGGGTCACCACGATCTGCGATATCACCTACATAAAATTTATCTAGTCGACTCACCGGAGCGCAGACTGTCTACAAGAAGACGAAACAGTCGAACACTTCATAAGTGAATGCCTGGACCTTTACAGTATAAGAAGGGAATCCTTCTTCAGGAAAATATTAAGTACCGACGAACTAAGAAAATCCTCTGCTGAACGTATTATCAGCTACATTAGGAAGGTAGAAGCGCTACTAACCTAAACAGACATCTGACGGCAAGCACAATAGATCTTCTAGGTCGACGTGCATCTTATTGCTTAGGCAAGTCAGAATTTAAATAAAAAAGCCTCTGGTGCTTTGAAGTATATGGCGGAGGGTCAAAACTCATGGGAGGCCCGCCTAAGCGCCCTATTCTTCAATGGATCGACGGGAATAAATATTAATGAAGCAGATATAAACGATTTCTCAACGTGAGGCAAACAATCAGCCCTATTAAGGTATTCATTCGGAAGAAAATTTTCTCCGATTTGTTTGAATTGGGAGAAAATAGCGTTTCGAACAGACTTCCCGAAGAAATTTATCGCACATGATCGCGTGACGACATAATGCTTTAAGTCAACAATTTTCGACAGTTATGCTTAAATTTAATCCAAAGATGTCCGACGGAAAATTGTTGCGAAATGCTTCAAACGTAATTGTAAGCTTCGTTAATTTTTTTCCGCAACGGATATCTTGTAAATAAATTGAGTTCCGATTGGAACGTTTTGAAAATTCTTCAAACTGACATCAACTGAAGCGATTGAAAGCTTCTTTTACTCTGTTCCGCAATGGATACCTCGATAGGACTGTATGTAATTGGGAAATTACAGACGGGGAAATGGACTTTTGCGTTAAAACCACTGAACAAATTTTAATAAGATTTTCACCATTGGGAAGGTGATTCAACTGTAGACTAAGGCTGCGTTCATGGCTACGCGTATTCGCGTCGCGCGATGCGATGGCGCGATTACGAGCGACATCGCTACAAGCGAAATACTTTAATTCATTTCAACAGTTATATATTAAACAACATGCGCGCTAAATTAAAAATATCGTAGTTGAGAGACAGTCGATGCTGAGGATATGGAAGAACCACTTCTGCAGACTGTTAAACGGCGATTACGAACAACATTCCGCTGTCAGGCAGAACGAAACATTCAATATTGGCAGCGGCAGCGAAAACTGCCAACTGAAGCTTAATAAGGCCTCCGGAAATGACGGCCTTCCCGCTGAGCTTTATAAAGCTGGCGGAGATCCACCAACTCATAAGCCAAATCTGGTCGGATGATACTTTCAGCCTGAAGAATGGAACCTCAGCATCGTTTGCCCGATCCACAAAAAAGGAGACCCTCTGAACTGCGCCAACTATAGAGGCATAAGTCTCCTCAATATCGCCTGTAAGATCCTATCTGCCGTAATATGTGAACGCCTGAAACCGTATACCAACAACCTGATCGGCCCCTATCAGTGTGATTTTAGGCCAGGAAAGTCTAAAACCGATCAAATTTTCACATTTTGGCAGATCCTGGAAAAAACCCAAGAAGTTCAAATCGATACCCACCACCTTTTTATCGATTTCAAAGCCGCATACGACAGCATTTATAAAAACGAACTATACAGAGCCATGTCTAGTTTTGGTATACCGCCCAAACTCGTCCGTTTGACGATGAAGAATTCTCGCTGCTCCATCGGGGTCGGAAACGACCTCACCGACACATTCGATACCAAAAAAGGCGATGCGCTGTCATGTGACTTCTTAAATTTGATTCTTGAGAGGATTGTGCAAAACTCCCGAGCCAAGGCACAATTTTCCAAAAATCGGTGCAACTACGGTGCATACGCCGACGATAGTGACATCATTGGTAGGACTCAACGTGATGTCATAGCCACGTTTGCTTGTATAGAGAAGGAAGCGACATAAATGGGTTTAGCAGTAAATAAGGGTAAGACTAAGTATATGCTGTTAAGAGGAAAGGACAAACAACAACTTTGAGGTAGTACGGGGCTTTGTCTACCTCGCCTCCGCTATTAACTCTGACAACAACATCTCGTCAAATCAAACAAAGAATTACTCTTGGCAACTGCTGTTTTTTCGGGCTAAGAAGGCAGTTTGGTAGTAAAGCCCTCACTCGAACTACTAAGGAGATCCTATATAAGACCCTGATCACCCCGGTCCTGCTCTACGGTGCTGAAGAATGGACCGTATCAAAAGCGGATAAAGAAATCCTTCGTCGATTCGAGAGAAAAATTCTGTCCCGTTCGCGTTGACGGGCTATGGAGACGAGGATTCAACCAAGAACTATATGAGCTGTACAAAAAAAAACCGCATTGCACGCTTAAGATCGCTAGGACATGTAGAACGAATGGACACCAATTCGATTTCCACCCATACGTCGGACGCAGTAGAGGAAGACCTCACCTTAAGAGGAGCGCACTGAGGTAGAAACCGACATTAACCAACTTGTAGTGAGAAACTAATTGGAGAGGCATGTTGGTTGAGCCCAAGGTTCGTCCGGACTGTAGCGCCACTTAAGTAAGTAAGTAAATGCATTTAAACAGTTATGTACACACGCTTTCACGCCCGCCTGCTACAATTTCAATAAACTTCAATAAATTTTTCCATTGTGTACGAGCGATTCGCTCAAAAAGTTCAAATTATTTGAACTGTAGATTCTCGTCGCTCACGTCGCTGACAGTCCCTAGCGATGGCTAAATTCACATTTTCGCTAAATCGCCGCTCCATGAATACTTCCATATGTAATTGATCGCTAGTAGCCATGAACGCAGCCTAACAGCTTATCCGTCTGGCGGTCTTAGATTTGTACAGACATCTCTAACTAGAAGATGGAAATAAGGAAACTATTACCAACTGTGAATTCTTTCAGTTGGTGCACTAGAAGCTGCCCAAGTCAGTTACCTGACTTCAACAGCTGAGCCAAACCGTTTTACAGTGACCAAGTAGTCAAGGCTTATTAGTTCATATAACACTCCTTTTACTTGGGGAAATGATGGAAAATTTCTGTGTGTGCACACCATTTAACTCACATCAGCTTGCCGATCATGAACGTTACATAATCGAGTGGGGTATCGTTTTAAAGCGTCTGACGAGATCTAACTACCTCCATCAACACATCGTCTGTCTACAATGTGTACCAATTTTTCTATGACCACCTTTGATATGCATCATTTAGATTTTTTAAGAAGGCAGTTTGGTAGTAAAGCCCTCACTCGAACTACTACGGAGATCCTATATAAGACCCCTGAACCGTATCAAAAGCGGATAAATAAATCCATGGTCGATTCGAGAGAAAAATGCTGTCCCCTTCGCGTTGACGGGCTATGGAGACGAGGATTCAACCAAGAACTATATGAGCTGTACAAAAAACCCGCATTGCACGCTTAAGATCGCTAGGACATGTAGAACGAATGGACACCAATTCGATTTCCACCCATACGTCGGACGCAGTAGAGGAAGACCCCACCTTAAGAGGAGCGCACTGAGGTAGAAACCGACATTAACCAACTTGGAGTGAGAAACTAATTGGAGAGGCATGTTGGTTGAGGCCCAGGTTCGTCCCGAACTGTAGCGCCACTTAAGTAAGTAAGTAAATGCATTTAAACAGTTATGTACACAGTAAATCTCCTTGCCTTCACGCCCGCCTGCTACAATTTCAATAAACTTCAATAAATTTTTCCATTGTGTACGAGCGATTCGCTCAAAAAGTTCAAATAATTTGAACTGTAGATTCTCGTCGCTGACAGTCGCTAACGATGGCTAAATTCACATTGTCGCTAAATCGCCGCGCCATGAATACTTCCATATGTAGTAGCCATGAACGCAGCCTAACAGCTTATCCGTCTGGCGGTCTTAGATTTGTACAGACATCTCTAACTAGAAGATCGAAATAAGGAAACTATTACTAACTGTGAATTCTTTCAGTTGGTGTACTAGAAGCTGCCCAAGTCAGTTACCTGACTTCAACAGCTGAGCCAAACCTTTTACAGGGGGGAAATGATGGAAAATTTCTGTGTGTGCACACCATTTAACTCACATCAGCTTGCCGATCATGAACGTAACATAATCGAGTGGGGTATCGTTTTAAAGCGTCTGACGAGATCTAACTACCTCCATCAACACATCGTCTGTCTACAATGTGTACCAATTTTTCTATGACCACCTTTGATATGCATCATTAAATTTTTTTTGAATTTCTTTCTTTGTACAGCAGAAGCAGAAGTATAAAGCATAAAAATCTATTTGATAAAAAAGTTCTTTTTTACAAAATTCTATGTTAGTTTTTCTTTCGGTTGTGAATGTGTTTTTTGTGATTTATCTTAAATTCGATGTTTTTTTTTTTTTCAATTTCTAGATAAAAAAACGTCTTTTTGCAACATTACCGATTTTATGTACAAAATTTTTGATTTTTATGTGTTTTAGTGTAAAAAAGAGGACTAAAGACGAATTAAAAAAAAAAACCAAACGCTTAAATATTTTATAACAAAATTTTGAACAAAAATGACTCAATTAGTGGCTACGGAACAAAACAGTTATGCATTTGTTACGCAACATAATACCTAGGTACAATACAATTTTGAATGAGATAGAGATAGAGAGAGAGAAGATGTGAATACTATTTATAGTCGAAAAAAACACACACAATGAAGAGACAAATTATACGATAAGGACAAACAAAAATAAAAATAAAAAGTTTTTCATTTTGAGACTATGAGTTGTTGTTGTTGTTCGGTGTGTCTATGTGTGTGTGTGTTTCTTTTCTCTCTACAGTTCTCTATGAAATTATGATTACGAGCTCTTTTTTTTTTGTTTTTCTCTGATGCTTTGATTATCGTGATGTTTGTAGAAGTTGTTGTTGTTTTTTTTGTAGATGAATCTATTTTTTTTTCTAACACTTACCGTATCCCTCGCCTTGAAGGAACAGCCGGAAAGCTTCAGATACCTTAGCTGGTTGCTCTTCGAGAACCATTGCGCAATCGGAGATCTGAAAAAGAAACCAAAATGAATCCAAAAATACCTCAAAAAATAACAAACTCTACGAACCTTCATCCAAGTTGAGTTAGCAGGGTCCAAGCGTGCATTTAGGGTAACTGTATCATCAACATGGGGTGACAAAGCTCCGGTGATGTTCATCACTGTCATCTTAAGGGTGGTGATACTCTGCTGCTGTCCAGGTGTTGGTGGTGGCGATCGGGTAATATTCAAATCATTCCGATGGATGTACGCGTTGATGAGCATCGCCAAGTTGGTTGGATTGACGGCATTCTCAAAGTGATGCTTGTACATTTGTACAAGATCGTGATTACGTTCCTCGGGATTACGGCCAAAATGATGCCACATCAAGTAGTCGACGACACCTTGGGTCATGCCTTTCGTGCGCAAGAAACGTGCATTGAAACTTTGGTAGCCCCATTCAATCCAACCGGAGGTTGTTGAAACGCAATTGATTAGACAGAGACCGGCTACCTTTTGGGGATTTTGGAGGGCAAATCGAGCCAAAATGTTAGCTCCTGCACCGACACCAAATCCAATGAACATCTTCAAGTTGAAGTGTGACATGACGAAGAGCAGCTGTGCAGCCAAATCGTCCATTGTTGGGTAGACATAGCTAGAGGGGAAGGAGAAAAAATTATAGTCAGTGCGTATTTCACAAATAAACCGGTTTCTGGAAGAAATGTACTTGAAAGTAGGCAGTTCGCATGCTGACGTTGATTTATTTTATGAGACTATCAGGCCTATCGAGGTAGCTGTACGGAAGAAAATTCTCTATCAAGGTTTCCGTTGCTATTACCATTTCGAACCGATCTTCCGACGAAATTTATCGCACATGATCGCGCAGCGGCACAATTTTGGGAAGTTGTCCGACAAAGAATTGTTGCTGAAGCCATCGAATAAGATTGAAAGCTTCTTTTACTCTGTTCCGCAACAGATACCTCGATAGGACTGTATGTTATTTGGGAAGTAACAGACTGGGAAATGGACTTTTGCGTTAAAACCACTGAACAAATTTTTATAAGATTTTCACCATTGGGAAGGTGATTCAACTATAGACTAACAGCTTATCCGTCTTAGATTTGTACAGACATCACTAACTAGAGTTCGAAACAAGGAAACTATTCCCAACTGTGAATTATTTCAGTTGGTGTACTAGAAGCTGCCCAAGTCAGTTCTCTGACTTTAATAGTTGAGCCAAACCGTTTTACAGTGATCAAGCACCAACTTCATCTGCTTATAGCCCCTTAAAGGCGGAGGATCGAAATAACCGAAACCGATAACGAGATCTGCTATGTTTTAAGAGGTCATAGAATGGACAGGCCTTCTGATTTACATTCCCTGGGACTTGCTGTATTTCCAATCCCGATAAACTACTATATGCCATCGAATTGTAGGCCTCCTAACTTGATATAGATATTGTCGTTTTGTTTAGGCATTCTGCAGATCAGGACAAGATCTACCATCGAGCTAAAGATCTTGATCTACAAAAATAAAAAAAAAATGACTCCTTAAACCATTTGGGTTTACTAGAAAGGACGGCCGCTCTAGTGTTGAAGAGAATCCGAATAAGTCAATTCTACATCGTGCCCATCAACTTGGTGGAAGATTTTACGGAAGGATCCAGCTTGTGCAGGAGTTGAAACCGCGAGACCATTATACGCCTCGTAGGTTTGTATGGGCCGAAAACATGATTCAGCTTGATCCATATTTTCAACTCAAAATTTTGTTCTCCGATGAGGGCCCATTTTAAGCAACAAATTTGCCGAATATGGAGAGCAAAAAACCCGGAAACTTTGTCGAGACGCCCTTACAACCATTAAAACTCACTGTTTGGTGTGTGATTTGCGAGCTGGTGGAACCATTATCCCATATATGTTCAAGGACGATGCCGTCAGAGTGTTGCCGTCAATAGAGAGAGAGAGTAACATTGCGTTACAGAGCTTTGGTTTCAACAATATTGCACAAGGAATCATTTGTTGAGCGCATAGTTTCGAGTAATGGAACTGTGAAACCCAAGAAGTACAAATCGATACCCAACACCTATTCATCGATTTCAAAGCCGCATACGACACCATTTAAAGGGACGAACTATAAAGAGTCATGGTATACCGCCCAAACTTGTCCTTCTGTACAGGATCACGATGAAGAATTCTAGCACTCCATCAGGGTCGGAAACGACCTCAGCGACACATTCGATACCAAAAAAGGTTTAGGCAAGGCGATGCACTGTCATGTGACTTCCTCAATTTGATTCTTGAGAGGACACAAATCGGTGCAACTACTAGCATACGTCGACAATATTGACATCATTGGTAGGACTCAATGTGATGTCATAGCTACGTTTGCTAGTATAGAGAAGTAAGCAGCAAAACGTTACCATTGACAGATATAACTTTGATTTAGTACGGAGCCTTTTTTTTCTTGGCTCCGTTATTAAATCTCGTCAGAAATAGAACGAAGGATTAGTATTGCCAACTGCTGTTTCTTCGGGCTAAGTAGGCAATTCAGTAGTAAATCCCTCACTCGAACTACTAAGGAGATCCTATATAAGACCCTGATCATCCCAGTCCTGTTCTACGGCGCTGAAGCATGGACCGTATCAAAAGCGGATGAAGAAATGCTTGGTCGATTTAAGAGAAAAATTCTTCGCTCCGTTTGCGTTGACGGGCTATGGAGACGAAGATTGAACCAAGAACTATACGAGCTGTACAGCGACATGTCTCAAGTCAAAAAAAACTCCGTATTGGTCATGTAAAACGAATGGACACCAATACTCCGACGTCGGACGCAGTAGAGGAAGACCTCGCTTTAAGTGGCGCGCACAAGTAGAAGCCCACCACAACCAACTTGAAGTGCGCAATTGAATGCAGTTTGCTAAGGACCGAGCTAATTTTAGAGGCATGTTGAAAGAGGCCCAGGTTCATTCCGGACTGTAGCGCCACTTAAATAAGTATGAAGAACCTGTGAACTGCGGCCTCCACGATCCTGTGATTACCTACCTTTAGATTACTTTCTTTGGAGGTACTTGCCTATGCCGATAAACCAGACACGTTGGACGATTTGGAAGTCAACATTCAAAGTGTAATTGCTGATTTACGGCCCAGTTGCTCGATAAAGTTACCGAAAATGAATTGCCAATTCATCATGAAAAGACTTACGCCGGAACAACGCTTAATTTTTGTGGAAACTTATTGCCAAAATCAGTGCTAAGTTAGAAATTCGACGACATTTTGATCGTCGTAATCGCCCAACTGAACGCACTATTCATAAAACATCACCAAATTCCGAACCAATGTTACACTATTGGACATTTATCCAACGGGCGTAGAGCCCGTAGTAATGAGAATATTGCTGCAGAAGCAGAGAGTATTCGTGAAGACCGTGATCAATCATGTCGTTGCGTTCTTATGGAACGTTGTGGCATATTTTAAAGCGTGATCTTGGTTTAAAATCGCATAAAATACAACTCGTTCTAGAATTGAAGCCAACTGACTTTGGTTTAAATTTTAAAAATGCACTGATTGGCGCAGATTATGCCAGGCGACATTATCGGCCCGTATTTCTTTTAAAATGCGGAAGGAGCTCGTGCTCTGTCAATGAAGATCGTTACAGGGCAATGATCGATCAATTTTTGGTGTCGAAAATTTAATATATTGGTGTAGCTGACTTGTGGTTTCAAAAGAATTGCGTTACATGCCATAGAGCTGTTCGATGAAAACATCATCTCAAGAAATGGTCCTGTCGATTGGCCACCAAGATCTTGTGATTTGACACCATTGGATTACTTTCTATGGGGATGTGTGGAATCTCTTGTTTACGTCGATAAACCCAAAACAATTATGGCCTTGGAAGCCAACGTACCTCGTGTAATTCATGGAATACCGTCCGATATGCTTGAAAGAGTGGTCGGACCACAGAATGGAACATTTAAGAGTTAGTCGTGGGCAAGATTTGAAGGAAATTATCTTTAAACATTAAATGGCATCAACCAAACTAACGCCTCAAATAAAGATTTTCCTCGTTTGAATTTCCGCCTCGTCTTCTCTGGGTGGAGCATATCCGAAATGTAAAATTTTCCATGACTCTGTCCCATAAATCAGGCTGAATTTGACCGAAGACATGTGTTATGTTGGCCTTGAGGGGCGCTGTGTGGATTGTGCCTTGTTTGCATAGACCTGCGACCACAGAAAACCCCCAAAGAAAAAGCAAATCGCACCATCCCGGTGGCCTGTTCACATCACATCTACGTGAGATGCCCATGAACTCGAATTGTTCGTGCAGAATTTCCAATGTGGGGTGAGCTGTGTGGCACGTAGCGCCGTTCTTTTGAAAACACATGTTGTGGGATCCAATTCCAATTTGGAAGCTTTAAACAATTTTTTTTTTTTTGAATTTTAACTGGACACTATGTTTCCTCGATAGTGACGTGGTTGCCTGATATGATATCAAACATCATTCCCCTTGGTATGAGATCTTTTATTCCCAACAGAATAAAGAGCATCAGTCCAAAGGCAAAAGGGTGTATGAATTGAGCGGCAAAGAAGCTATCAGGTTGAGAGAGACAAACTTTCGGTTCTACAAGACCAACCTAACAGAGGAAAACAGAACAAAGCTCAAACAAGCCAGAAAGCGTGTCAGATTCCTCTTTGACCAAAACTTGAGGCAAAAAATTCTACAATGTCCCAGAGGTAGTAAAAACTTTGGTCATTTGTCAAAAGTATAAAGAATTCAGCCTCATCATCAGTTCCGACGCTCATTCACAATGCCATCCCAGTTGTCAGCTCTTGAGACAAAGCCAATCTGCTTGCTGCGCATTTCGCAGCCAGTTCTACGTTGCCAGATTGTGCCCAGTCTCTATGGGACAAATTCAATTTCGTACTCGTACAGTTGCAAGAGTTTTATTTGATCTTGACATTCATAAATCCGCTGGTCCAGATGGTATATCCCCCATTATTTTGAAGAGGTGTTCTTCTACGCTAGCAAAACCACTGCGTAAGCTTTTCTATCTATCCTACTCCTCAGGACTCTTTCCGAGTAGAAATAAACATTTGTCCAGCCTGTACAAAAAAAAAAACGCGAATCTTCTTCTCTCTCCAACTTCCGACCAATTCCACATACGTCCCTTCTTTCCAAGGTCATGGAAACGCTGACAAATCGTCAGTTTATGAAATATATATCTCGTAACACGAAAACTTCTCAATGACCGGGAGTATGGTTATCGCAGAAACAGGTCTACTGGTGATTTGATGACATATCTCACCGAAAAGTGGAACCAATCAAACCACCATGGTGGAGAAAGCAAGATCGTTACACATGATATTTCAAAGGCATTTGACAGGGTTTGGCATCAAGCCCTTTTGTCAAAATTGCGTGCATTTGAAATCGATGCAAAACTTCTTCTATGGATTAGAAATTATCTTTCGAAACGTTCAATTCAAGTTGTTTTGGACGGCTTTAAGTCTGCAACTCACCAAATAAAGGCTGGTGTCCCTCAAGGCTCAGTTTTGTCTGCGCCTTTCTTTCTAATTTTTACAAATGATGTCCTGTATGCAACTTCTATTCCAATTCATTACTTCAGCTTCTTCATTTTCGTTTTCAGGTCCACGTCCCTCATCTTCGAACGTGGACTCTAAACGATAAAATATGTTAAGCTCATTGAATTCCGAATTTGACAGGATTATCAAATGGGGTTAATCCAACAGAGTAGAATTCAATGCTTAAAGCTTAAATCTACAGCCATTATCCAAGAATGGCACTTACGTCGAAGGAACTGAAAAACTTTCCATGCTAGGCATGGTGTTAGTAACAACTTACGTTGGAACTGCCACATATTCAAAGTCGCTAAAAACACAGCGAAATGTCTGGGTTTCCTCAATCGATGTAAGAAATATTTCACCCCCTCTGATCTGGCCACAATATATAAAGCGTTTATACGCCCTAAACTTGAATTAAACGCCCACGTCTGGTCAGGTGCACCTACTAGATAGGATTCAAACGCGTGCGACAAAACTTATAGGAGACATAGGAATAGCGAAATCTTTAGTTTCGCTTGAACATCGTCGAAATATCTCCTGCCTTACATTGTTCTATCGCTATTTTAACAACCAGCCAGCTGCATTCCTCCCACTCAGCAACATTCTTTACGCTATGACTGCAAGTCAGTTTACCCTCAAGCCTAACTTCTGACCAACCCTGAAATATAGAGATTCGTACATAAATCAAACAACACGAATGTGGAATGCTCTATCAAACTCTGTTTTTCCTTTCCATTATAACTTACAGGCATTTAAAACCAATGTGCATCGGTATCTCATTTTTTCTTATCCCGAATTTGCTTAATGCCCGAACTGTGCAAAAACATATAACGGGTATTCAAACCCGCTTATTAAAAAAACAACGTTAGTGAGACCATCACCATGAATGCCTAGGGCTAAAGATAAAATGTTAACCCGAATTGTACAATATGAACTTGCACGACTTGTGGTTCAGACAAAACGGCCCTAAGTGGAACGATAGAATGGAGGACGCCCTGAATGAAGGATTTGTGGCTAGGAAAGGGTGTTCAATAACCTACGACATACTTCAATGCAGACAACTATATTCCAGTTTCTTGCTTAAAATATTAAAAGCAACAAATATAGTCAACGGTTAACCTCCGAGTTCCGACTACAAAAGAGGACAATCATGACTAACCCCCCTTCCAATTCTGCATTTTGAATTTTAAAAACAACAAACACAATCAACCTGCGACGAGGACGAATCTTGTGAGTTCGATTGACTGGATCACATAAATACAAGGTGGGCCAAAAGAAGTCAGCCGATGTTGTTTGGCCCTTCAGAATATCGGTTGTGGCTAGCGCAGTGTGTGCCGTTGCTCTGTCTTGTTAGAACCACATGTCCTCCAGTCTTAACTCGTTCAATTGCGGCAGAAAAAAACTCGGTTAGCATGGCCCTATAGCGCGCACAGTCCACTGAAAAAAAAATGGCCCGATAACTCTTCCAGCGTGAATAGCGCACCATGCAGTTACTTTGAGCGGCTGTAATGGCTCCTCGTGGATTTTCGGTACCCCAGAAGCGATAGTGTTGCTTGTTCACGAAATGAGCCTCATCGCTCATTATGATTTTGGCCAAAAAATCGTCCACTTCGTCCTCGATATTGAGGATGGTTTGGGCGTAGGTTACACGCGTTTGTCGGTCGACAGGCAGCGGCTGATGCACGGACTGGACTTTGTAAGGGAACATGCGCAAGTCTTTGACCAAAATTCGCCTTAAGGACGACCGGCTGATGGCTAATTGTGAGGCACGGCGTCTGGTCGATGTTTCCGGCGACAGCTCGACAACTTCGGCAACAGCGGCGATATTTTGGGCACAAAAGACGCGCCGGGCCGGCCACTCTTGGCAACGTTTCGTGTGGTCCTATACTCTTCAATGTTGGTGGCCAAACGACGCAGGGTTTGCGCAGTCGGTGTCGGACGACCGGGGAATCGGCGACGGAATTCGCGCTGCGCCAACACCACAGACGAATTGTTACGCAAAAAATAGACACATTATTCTGCGTTCTTGGGGAGTGTATCGCTCCATGGCTTGTTCACTTGTATTCTACATCTGTCTAGTCCACAAATGTCAAAACAGATTTGACATTGGCGACCATTTGCAAAAATAAGAGCATTTTCCAATAGGGTGATTTCTTTTGGCCCACCTTGTACATCGACTGCTCCTACAAAAAAGAGAACAAAAGTAGATCCGAAAAAAAAGAAAGATCGCGGCCAAAGCAGAGGCTTCTTTAAAAGAGACGTTCTATAGGGTAGGGTTGTCTCCAGCTGAGGTGATATGCATTGGCCAACAATATCGTATAATTGGACGCGCGATCGAGGATATAGAGAGGTGCCACTCCAGGAACGATGTTCGCAAGTTTTACCAAAGTGTAAAACGTCAAAGCCAAGGATACAAGGCTCGAACAGAATCCTGTCGAGATGACCAAGGAAATATTGTAGTTGAAACACAGTCGATGCTGAGGATATGGAAGAACCACTTCTGCAGACTGTTAAACGGCGATGACGAACAACATTCCGCTGTCAGGCAGAACGAACCATTCAATATTGGCAACGACAGCGAAAACTGCCAACCACCCGACCTGAGTGAAGTGAGGATAGCAATATCTAAACTCAAGCTTAATAAGGCTGCCGGAAATGACGGCCTTCCCGCTGAGCTTTATAAGGCCGGCGGAGATGACTTGGTAAGTAACATCCACCAACTCATAAGCCAAATCTGGTCGGTTCAAAGCATGCCTGAAGAATGGAACCTCAGCATCGTTTGCCCGATCCACAAAAAAGGAGACCCTCTGAACTGCGCCAACTACAGAGGCATAAGTCTCCTCAACATCGCCTACAAGATCCTATCTGCCGTAATATGTGAACGCCTGAAACCGTTTACCAACAACCTGATTGGCCCTTATCAGTGTGGTTTTAGGCCAGGAAAGTCCACAACCGATCAAATTTTCACACTTCGGCAGATCCTGGAAAAAAACTCAAGAAGTCCAAATCGATACCCACCACCTATTCATCGATTTCAAAGCCGCATATGACAGCATTTATAGAGACGAACTGTACAGAGCCATGTCTAGTTTTGGTATACCGCCCAAACTCGTCCGTTTGTGTAGGATGACGATAGAGAATTCTCGCTGCTCTATCAGGGTCGGAAACGACCTCACCGACACATTCGATACCAAAAAAGACGATGCGCTGTCATGTGACTTCTTTAATCTGATTCTTGAGAGGATTGTGCAAAACTCCAAAGCCAACACCAGAGGCACAATTTTCCAAAAGTCGGTGCAACTACTAGCGTACGCTGACGATATTGACATCATTGGTAGGACTCAACGTGATGTCATAGCCACGTTTGCTAGTATAGAGAAGAAAGCGGCGAAAATGGGTGTAGCAGTTAATGAGGGTAAGACTAAGTATATGCTGTCATCACGAAAGGACTCACAACATCGACGAATTGGACAGAACGTCACCATTGACAGATATAACTTTGAGGTAGTACGGGACTTTGTCTACCTCGGCTCCGCTATTAACTCTGACAACAACATCTCGTCAGAAATTAAACGAAGAATTACTCTTGCCAACCGCTGTTTCTTCGGGCTAAGAAGGCAATTTAGTAGTAGAGCCCTCACTCGAACTACTAAGGAGATCCTATATAAGACCCTGATCATCCCGGTCCTGCTCTACGGCGCTGAAGCATGGACCGTATCAAAAGCGGATGAAGAAATCCTTGGTAGATTCGAGAGGAAAATTCTTCGAAAAATCTTCGGTCCCGTTTGCGTTGACGGGCTATGGAGACGAAGATTCAACCAAGAACTATACGAGCTGTACAGCGACATGCTCCTGGTCAAAAAAAAACTCCGCATTGGACGTTTAAGATGGCTAGGACATGTAGAACGATAGACACCAATACTCCGGCTCGCAGAGTCTTCGATTCCCAGCCAGACGTCGGACGCAGTAGAGGAAGACCTCGCCTTAAGTGGCGCGCACAAGTGGAAACCGACCTCAACCAACTTGGAGTGCGCAACTGGAGGCAGTTAGCTAAGGACCGGGCTAATTGGAGAGGCATGTTGGTTGAGGCCCAGGTTCATTCCGGACTGTAGCGCCACTTAAGTAAGTAATTAAGGACCCAGTTAAAACTTTCCACTGTATGGTTTTCTGACATCGCAGGTCTATACGAATCGGCCGACGCTTACAATCAACATAACTCATGGCATTTCTTAAATTCTGACGTGTTTATGTGGCAGAATCGTCTAAAATTGTGCCATACAAAATGGCCTACATGAGCCTTTCAAATAAAAAATGAATTTCGTTAATACCTCACACCCGCCTTGTTTTTTTCTATTTCATCATCGACCCACCCTTATTGGCAAACCCCTTTAAAAAAAAAGCTTGTTGAATCTGCAAAGTATTCCTTAATTCTGCGTAGGAATCATTTTGACCTTTTCTTTGTAGAAATGGACAAGTCTTTGACAAAGCTGACAGCCCATTCTTTTTAAGATGAAATAGCACATTTTTGAGTACCTAAAAAGGTTCAAAATTTCCCTAAACTATGCATGTCAACAAAGTACCATTACCCCATAACAAAATACAAGGTCATTGTGTCAATAGATTCAACCTTGTCCCAACCCATTAACTAATTTGACAACCCCTTCGGTTTGGCAAATATTTGCCTCAGTGGAACAACAAACCCTATATTTTGCCAGTGAACTTTTTTTTCACTGCCAATCGACCACACCCGCACACAATTTCAAAATCAATACTAAACTTACTCCTCTGGTAGGGTGGGTGCACCATCCTCCTGTCCAGGTGCTGTAACATGATACACACAAAAGTTGTTCAATATCTCTCGCATTTCAGGATAATTGAAAAATCCCGAGAAACTCGTTGCATCTGAAAAGGAAGAAAAATAAAATATGAAACCCCATAAATGACACCTCACCGCCCACCCACTCACAGTTCAATCCCAAATCATGATACGTCACAATAGCCGACTTCTTTGGATCACCTTGTATGGCCACTTGAATCTCTCCCTTATCTGTTGGCACACGTTTGATCTCACAATTGTCAACGATAGAGTCACGTCGATGGAATTGCAACTGAACCGAACGCAATTCGATATCGTCCATAGGATCAACTGGCATGGTGCTAAAAAAAGAAAAGGGCACACGAAAGAAAAAAAATTTCAAAATTAATAATACAAACAGTCAAGTCCCACCCCAAATCGAAAGGAGGACGGATCAAATTAAAACCAAATAATTGGAAAAAAAAAAATCACAAGTTTACTCCAGTGAAAGACTATATACAGAGATTTGCATTTTTTTTTCTCGTTTCATAAAATTGTATGCACTCGAGCATCCTCTAGGAGCATCACTGGTATACCACGAGTACAAGTAGAAATTCCATTACAGAGTTTTGTTGATGTTTGTAAAATTTTAAAATTACTTAAAAAAAAATAAAAGTTTCCATGCACAAGAATCAAGTGTGCATCGCTACTGTGGTGGGAATATTCTCTGCGGAAAATAAAATAAAAAAAAATTGAAAACAATAACAGAGCACACAATGCTCCCCTGAGGCACTTCACCGCACCAAAAAGAAGTTGCGCTCCACTTGTGAACAAAAAAACTCGCTTTTCACACTATTTACAGGGGAGAAACTTTTTTTCCGTTATCAATTTTTTTTATTTATTTTAATAGGTGCCTTGAGATTTATTTTCAAGAATTTTTCTTCTCCTTAAAAATGTAAAAAAAAAAATAAAAATGTATCCCATCGCTTAATAAATTTTTTTTTTTAAAAAACATTTCTCTATAGAAAAAAATAAAATAAAAATGCATTCATATACACAAAAACAAAAAATAAGAAGAAAAAAAAAACCTCTCGCTCTTACCCAAGTAAACGTGCCTCCTCGGCAATGTGTGCTGGTGCTGATGGCATCTTTGTGTTCAGTGTCTTACCAGTTTTTTCCCGGTCTCTGAAATAAATACTATAAACATGCAAGCAAAGGTTCTTTCCAAAAAACAAAGTTTTTTTTTTTAAATAAAAAAAAAGTTAAATCTAAAGCTAAATATAGGTTTACTAACTTTTTTTCTTTTTTTTTTGGTTTTCATACAAATTTTAAGGTTAAGTTGAAGTTAAATAAAAAAATAAACAAAACAAAAGCAAATAGGAAAATGAAAAAGCAAATAGGGGTTACATAGTGTTGTGTGTTAGTGAAAGGATGAAACAAACTGAAGAAGAAACGTATACGCCATACACGAAAAAGAAAAGCCATATCCAATGTGACAGTTAAAATAAATATGGCAAGCACGCGGCCATTGCAAGTTTATGAGTCGAACAAATGCTGTCCCGCATGATGTGACATGCAAACGTATTATTCACACATGTCCTTGGAAGGTGTTTTTTTTTTGTTCGCTCGTGTTAATGTATGAGTGGATGTGTGTTAGTTTTAGTGATGACGAAAAATTTGTGCAAAATGAGCATTCCGTGTTATGTTGTGTACTTTGGTGACGCGCAAAAAGAACACAAAAAACAGCTAAAAGTACAAACAGCCAGTCCAACAACAATAACGGTGTTGTAGAGTATTTTTTTTTTAGTTAAGTTTTAAACAACAAAACATTCCTGGACTTACATTTGTTTTCGCGCTGCATTAAGCGCCACCAATGGTCCTGGGTTAACTGAGAGCAACGTTGACGTAATTTTACTTTTTTGCCGTTCCTTTTGTTGAAAGGAACAACTTTTTGGTTAGAAAAAGTCGTACCCAACCGGAGGAGACTTTAAGGTCAATTAGGAAAACAAATTTGGCAGGGGTGCAAAGACACATACACACCGTGTCTACAGAAAGGGAAAACACATTAAGATATGCGTATCAGCTGTTACGAGAGAAGGATAAGAACTTTATTGTTCGGTTATCGCGATACTTTTTTGGGAGCCGGGGAACGTAAAAAGTTTTATTGACTTTCGGAAAAGGTATTTAGTAGGGAAACCTGGTTGGTGAAACTTTTAGATAGATGTCGAGGAAGTTCTGTTTCCTTCGAGGTTTTATTTTGTTTTTTATTTGGAGGCTTAACATCGATTTGCATTTTTGTTGATTGAAATTAGGAAGGGTAGGGGATGTAAATTATATTTGTTTTTGTTGTTCCTCGAGTTGTTTGCATTATAAAAGGACAACTAGGCAGTTACGGAATGAAATATTGGGTAAGTTTGTTTTGGTGTATAAGTGTCGTAAAGCGAGCGGCTAATGCGATTTCCAAACCGAACCGAAAAAGTTTGCAAAAATTACATTGCGACTTTACACCGACTAATGGCTCTCTCCTGTGAGTCATTGCTACTAGAAAGTGCGTTTCGTTCTGATTTACAATAGGCACCCTGTAATACTTTAAAAATGCAAACAACTATTATTAGGTGTTGCCAGGCGAAAATTCCGTTTTCGGGGTTCCATATCCGAAACTATGCAGTAAATTTTAATCGGCTTCGAAGATAGAGCGTACAAAATATTCGTCTTCGGAATATTTCACCTCTTGGATTTACAAAAAAAAAACTCAATCCGTTCATACGGACTTTTTTCACTTCCCAGAGCATTACTATCTCAGTATCGCATTAGTAAACCTGTTTTTGTTGCCCGACTTAGATGGTCATCGAGCGGAAGCCCTAAGCTGCTACAAGGTAGACATTACTGCCATCCAGGAAATACGATGGGATGGGCCGGGCAGAAATTGGATGAAAAACTGTGTCATCTACTACGGATGATCGTGTTGTAGTGAGCAGAAACAGCGGATGTGGATTTGTTATGAGCGCCAGACTTAGGCAGTGAGTCTTATGCTTTCAAGAAATGTGCGAACGCATTGTAACAATTCGCATCGCGAATTCGCGAATTCGCCAACTTAAGCCTGGTATGCACTCATGTAGGAAAAAAGATGATATATCGAGACTGCTTCTACGAGCTTATTGATAAAACTTATGAGCGACTACCGAAGTACGATGTTAAAATCTTTCTGGGAGATTTGAATTGAAAGGTAAAAAGTGAAGACATCTTTAGCAGTACGGAAAATAAAGTCTACACGACACCACGTAACCAACGGACTTAGAAAGCTAATTAACTTCGCTGCGGAACGAAATGCCACTATAGGCAGCACACGGTTTCCTCACCTCGATATCCATAAGGGGACATGGCGTTCTTCAGATCAAAGGACGGTAATTCCATTGCGATTGACAAAAGGCACGCATCTAGTATTTTGGATGTCCGAACATTCCGAGGGGCTAAAATCGATTCGGACCACTACTTTGTTGTAGCCAAGGTTAGAATGCGGATATCTACCACGCCACAACAACCCAGAAATACTGTGAATAGATTTAACACCGAAAGACAATAATCGTAAGAGACTGTCAAGTCCTTCGCAGAACGCGTATCCCTTAACCTCTCGATTAACACCATGCCACCAGCATCTAATTTCGACAATGACAGCAATAACGATGTCAACAAGACATTACATCAGCTGCAACTTATGTTTTGTTTTTGATTTGTTTTACGCGTAAGGGTTTGTTTATCATGTGCTTTTGGCGCCCTACAGCAAGAAACTCTTGGTTTGATAAAGAATGCCGACAGATGCTTGCGGCCAAGAACGAGGCCTACAAGGCTAAGCTGCAGGTGAAGACGAGAGCTGTCATTGAGCTCTATATGCAATGAAGGAGGGAAAAACGCCAGCTTTTCAGATCGAGGATTCAGAGGGGTGCCACTCCTGAAATGATGTTCAAAAACCAAAGTGTAAAACGTCAATGTCAGGGATACAAGGCTCGAACAGAATACTTTCTAGGTGAACAAGGAAATATCGTAGTTGAGTCGATGCTGAGGATATGGAAGAACCACTTCTGCAGACTGTTAAACGGCGATGACGAACAACATTCCGCTGTCAGACAGAACGAACCATTTAATATTGGCAACGACAGCGAAAACTGCCAACCACCCGACCAAAGTGAAGTGAGGATAGCTATATCTAAACTCAAGCCTAATAAGGCCGCCGGAATTGACGGCCTTCCCGCTGAGCTTTATAAAGCTGGCGGAGATGATTTGGTAAGCAACATCCACCAACTCATAAGCCAAATCTGGTCGGTTGAAAGCATGCCTGAAGAATGGAACCTCAGCATCGTTTGCCCGATCCACAAAAAAGGAGACCCTCTGAACTGCGCCAACTACAGAGGCATAAGTCTACAAGATCCTATCTGCCGTAATATGTGAACGCCTGAAACCGTTTACCAACAACCTGATCGGCCCATATCAGTGTGGTTTTAGGCCAGGAAAGTCCACAATCGATCAAATCTTCACACTTCGGCAGATCCTGGAAAAAAAACCCAAGAAGTCCAAATCGATACCCACCACCTATTTATCGATTTCAAAGCCGCATACGACAGCATTTATAGAGACGAACTATACAGCGCCATGTCAAGTGTTGGTATACCGTCCAAACTGGTACGTTTGTGTAGGATGACGATTGAGAATTCTCGCTGCACCATCAGGGTCGGAAACGACCTCAGCGACACATTCGATACCAAAAAAGGATTTAGGCAAGGCGATGCGCTGTCATGTGACTTTTTCAATTTGATTCTTGAGAGGATTGTGCAAAACTCCCGAGCCAACACCAGAGGCACATCTCGTTAGAAATCAAACGAAGAATTACTCTTGCCAATCGCTGTTTCTTCGGGCTAAGAAGGCAATTTAGTAGTAAAGCCCTCACTCGAACTACTAAGGAGATCCTATATAAGACCCTGATCATCCCAGTCCTGCTCTACGGCGCTGAAGCATGGACCGTATCAAAAGCGGATGAAGAAATCCTTGGTAGATTCGAGAGGAAAATTCTTCGAAAAATCTTCGGTCCCGTTTGCGTTGACGGGCTATGGAGACGAAGATTCAACCAAGAACTATACGAGCTGTACAGCGACATGCCCCTGGTCAAAAAACTCCGCAATGGACGTTTAAGATGGCTAGGACATGTAGAACGAATGGAAACCAATACTCCGGCTCGCAGAGTCTTCGATTCCCAGCCCGACGTCGGACGCAGTAGAGGAAGAGGATTCTTGAGATTCTTGAGAGGATTGTGCAAAACTCCCGAGCCAACACCAGAGGCACATCTCGTTAGAAATCAAACGAAGAATTACTCTTGCCAATCGCTGTTTCTTCGGGCTAAGAAGGCAATTTAGTAGTAAAGCCCTCACTCGAACTACTAAGGAGATCCTATATAAGACCCTGATCATCCCAGTCCTGCTCTACGGCGCTGAAGCATGGACCGTATCAAAAGCGGATGAAGAAATCCTTGGTAGATTCGAGAGGAAAATTCTTCGAAAAATCTTCGGTCCCGTTTGCGTTGACGGGCTATGGAGACGAAGATTCAACCAAGAACTATACGAGCTGTACAGCGACATGCCCCTGGTCAAAAAACTCCGCATTGGACGTTTAAGATGGCTAGGACATGTAGAACGAATGGAAACCAATACTCCGGCTCGCAGAGTCTTCGATTCCCAGCCCGACGTCGGACGCAGTAGAGGAAGACCTCGCCTTAAGTGGAGCGCACAAGTAGAAACCGACCTCAACCAACTTGCGAGTAAGCAACTGGAGGCAGTTAGCTAAGGACCGGGCTAATTGGAGAGGCATGTTGGTTGAGGCCCAAGTTCATCCCGTACTGTAGCGCCACTTAAGTATGTAAGTAAGTAACGACAGCAAAAACTAACAACCACCCCAACTAAGTGAAGTGTGGGTAGGAATATCGAAAACAAAGCTTAACAAAGCTACCAGAAATGACAGCCAGTCAATTTAAACGGATTTTTTGAAGAATTTATCTCTCAAAACGCCTTCTAGTCAAAGTAACCATTGATCAAAGATTTTAAGTATGCTGGAGTGTCCGAAAACGTCGGGCAGCCAAAATATTTTTAGCCCGAAAGAGCTTTTAGCTGCCAAGTTCTTTGTGAAGATCCTAATGGGTTTCTAGGACTAGTTTTGGTGTGGATTCAATCGACCCATTATGCCGAAGTAGGCAATTCTTTGCACCCAAATCGGATTCATGTGACGGAATTCGGAATTAACTGTCTCCTACAAGTGTAGAGCGCTTGCTACAATTTTCGGTCGTAATACTCGTCCTACAAGGAGCCCTGTGCGTGATTTAGTGGATGGATTCGAGTCAGCATATTCACAATTGAATGTTCCTATGCCCGTTAGAAAATGCATCTGTATAAGTACCTGAGATAGCACCGCTATACGTTCTTCAGTTCAAAATTAATCGTTTATCAGTCATTTCCAGGAAATGGGAATCACTCAGACCACATTGTGGAGAATCTTGATTACAGATCCAGATAACAGATTACAGATGGTTAACAACATTAAAATATCAGATTAACTCAAGAACTGATCTCCCTTGATCATTTAAGGCGCCGAAACTTATACAATTAGGCAATGCTTAAGTTTGAAGAAAATCCAGATTTTATAAAACAAAATCATCTTTAGCGATGGAGCTCATTTCTGGAGAATCTTGCTTACAAATATTGGTTTAGAACATTACAAGATAAAAATAATAATCGCGGAAACTTCTCCGATTGAGCTCTGATAAACTTTGAATAAAATTCTGAATTTCATCAAATAAATCATCATTTGCAATGGAAGATATTTGTTGAAAATCTTACGTATACAGATTTTGGTTTACAAGATCAAATTAACTCAAGAACTGATCTCCCTTTATCATTTGAACCGCCAAAACTTATCGTATTGGGCACTGCTGAAGTTTGAAGAAAATCCTGAATTTCATCAAAAATCTTTTGCAATGGAGCTCATTTGTGGAGAATCTTGTGTTCAGATTTTGGTTTACAACATTACAAGATCAAAGTAACTCAAGAACTGATCTCTTTTGATCATTTGAAGCGCTGAAACTTCTCCAATTGTGCTCTGAAAAAGAATCTTAAAATGAGCAATGGGGTTAGCTATAGTGGATGGACTTGACATTAGTGATTGGTGGTTGTAACAAGGTGATTCCACAATCCACACAAATGATTCATCTGTTCGGTAATCGCGTAATCTCATGTAGAAATGGTCAACTCGCTAATACGATTTAACGCTATTGGATTTCTTTTAATGGGATTACGTTGAGTCATTGGTTCATGCAAACAATCTCTGCCATCGTAGTTATTTTAAATAAATCAAGGACATACATACATCTTGTCGTGACTATCTCGCTTCAAATAATCCTTTTTTTTTTACTTTACAAAAATTGTCTACATTTCATTTAAACTTTCAGATTGAATCAATTTACTGAATTGACTGAATATATGATACCCCACACTGACGACTTCCAAAAGTCCTACCAATATCACTCAAAACACCCAAGTCCTGGCATATAAGTTCCTCTCATCGATTTGATGCATTACCCTCCCAATCACTGTTCAAATAGCAATTTTATTACTTAAGTCAACAGAAGACCTTCCATCAGTACGAGTCAAAAACACACTCTTCAAGAAATTGAATACCCCTATCCACTCAATCATTTTCAAAAGGGAAAACTATTCGCCCTTCCACCCTAAATGCCAGCCGACAATGGCACTCGCCAACCCTCAATAAAAACAAACCTCACACTGCAAGCAAAGTCATCGATTTTAGTTTCGTCATTTTGAATTCATTAAGCAAAAGAACAGAAAACCGTTGCTTTGAATTCTGAGTTCGAAAAATTGATGATGATAAATTCCCACCCACTTCACCTTGATCGTGGTAGGTGGGGGGGGGGGGGAAGGAGGACCCACCATTTAACCCTCGTTCAGCATTAGCGGGGAGTACCTGCTTGTGTCGGCAGGTATTTTCGAATCAAACGTCAGGACAATAATAATTCAGCAAATTAGGTTAATAATATATGGCGGCGCACAGTGTGTCGATGTGTGTGTTAGGTTTTAATGTCCCTTCCACTCCCCCGAACCGAAGGAAGCAGACTTATAGCAATACGATGTCGCCATCATTATTGCCTCTAGAGCAAGTCCTATAGGCGACAGCCAGACGTCATGGTGAGTCCCTCGCCGAAAAAAAATCGATTATTTCAAATGGCAGGCAGTATACGAAAGTATCAATGTATGGAATATTCGAAAGTATCCTTCAAAACGGTGGTTGGTGAATGGGTAATAAATTGTCAAAAAAAAAACCCTATTGGCAACTTGTGAGATAGTTTAAACGATTCCTCTGGTTGGATGATCTCATGACATGGCACTTAGCAGCTAATTAGCAACTTGGCCGAGCGCAAACTTCGATAAGCCCATAAATCCCGTATTTCAAAATGTTTCATAACTTGAGCGGCTTTTCCAAATTACGACTTTGTTTTGTATCCATCGAGGGATATGTGCTGGAATCGATTAGACACGGTTGATTTGGTATAAGATGTGCCTACCATGGTGGCGGACTTTAATTATTACAACGGTTAGACTGTGTGTACTTTTGGAGGTTATGTAGGATAAGTTACACATTTGGCAGGGTGGGAGCTTCTCTTAACGATTTTTCTTCCGTTTGTAATTTGAGCCTTGGCCAAAAATGTGTGCTGGTCTCCACCACCCCTCCCTTGGCTGGGTTTAATGCACTCGCAAAATGGCCGATGAGTTATTTGAGGTTATTTATGAACAAAGTTTATTAGAGCTCACCAGCGTTGCCAAAGTTGTTTGTATTTTATGGCCCAAGGCAAAGTGGATGACATGTCAAATTGTCTCCGAAGGGTCGAGTGTATTAGTAGCTTTTAGGAGAATGATTTATTGAACTGTTTAAACTTTAATAAGGCGAAAGGTTACTGGTGTCAGCTGCGGGAACATTTAATGGACTGGGAGTTTAGAAGTGAATGTACAGCATGGGCATTTTTTATTCTCGACTGGGTGGGCTTCATGGAATTATTGAGTAGATTTGTTCTGTTAAGTTACGCAAAAGTTATACGCGAACGCGTGCTGAAAAAGTTGTTCGGTACTTGTCAACTGTAGTACTCTGTTACGTTTACGTGGAATGACATTTGATGAATGTTTTGCGAGCAAACAATTCAAAATGAAAAAATGTCGATCAAGAAGGCTTGAGAATCTTGATGCGTCGTAGAGTGGTTCGGTAGCCGGAGTTGCAATCAACACATACTTAGAACGAACAACCTCCTTCCGTTCATGGTCAGCAATATCATTAGGTGGTTGAGGCCACCCCGATTCCGGAAACGTTAAGAATACAGGCCCTTTCAACCGCCTGTTGTCGTTCCGGGACTGTAAGCTATTGGCACGAGTGGCATCATCTGCCGGATTCATCTTGGACGGCACTCAACGCCACTGACTGACCCTGCTACTCTGCAGGATTTCCGCGATACGAAATGCCACAAATTCCTTATGGCGACAAGGGTCTGATCGAAGCCAGTGGAGCACGGTTTTTGAATCGCTCCAGAAGATTCGATCGGCGATATATATGTCGTGACAATCGACAACGGCCTTACAGAGTCTCGTTCCCAGAATCACCGCTGACAGCTCCAGGCGGGGTATGGATAGGAGTTTCTTCGGGCTTCCTCTAGTTTTACCACAGACGAACGATACGAAGAGCTCACCATTATATTCGATGCGAAGGTATGAGACGGCACTGAAGGCTTCTTCGCTGGCGTCGACAAACGTGTGTAGGTCTATTTTGATTGATAATATTTTTTCAACTTATTGCCAAGTTTATGCCTTCAAAAAAATGTTCTGTTATGTTTGTGCCATTTCTAACAAAATTACCGCTTATTCACTGGAAGGTGACCCTTCTTATACAAGGTGGCGCAAAAGTTGTCACCCGTCGCAAAAGTTGTCACCCGATGTTTTTTGGTTGCAAATATTTAAATTCTTTAGCAAAAAAAGTAGAAAAAATTATTCCATGATTCATGTCTTATGCGCCACCTATAATAATTGTTTCGATTTTTTTGCAAAACACTTTAAAAAATGGCGGCCAAAAAACATCGGGTGACAACTTTTGCGACGGGTGACAACTTTTGCGCCACCTTGTACTAATAGGCTACAATTTTATGTCAATGGCCTTATGCTGAATCACAGTATGCTCTTCGAAAATCCTCTCGTTTGTTCGGTTGCCAATTTCTAACGTATTAACTTTTATTTTAATGTTCGAAAAATCTATCTTTTGTTCGAAAAACAATCGTACTTTCGTAATCTTGTCTTGACTTGTTAGGGCACATTGCCTAGTTTTTTTTTCCAACCCTTCATTTGAACTATTTGCATGAGGGTGGGACATACAGTTTTATCAAGGTCGGATTCGAACAGTTGAGTCGATATAGGCTTTTATGTGACAGTTGATACTACATCTGACCAGCGAGAAAAACAGACAGAAACAGAAACGGCAGTTCATCACTCTAAACAGTTCGCGTGATTTCAATCGAAACGCGGAGTTTGGCAAAAACGTTTTTTTGGCAACGAGAAAACAAAAAACTGACGTAAAAGTAAGTTCGATTTTTATTTATCGGCTTCTCCATTGCTCTAGTACATTCTGCGATCATGGTATATCTGTCATTTTCTAGTTAATTAACACCAATGTATGACATTTTGAATTGTTATGACATACAATACCACGCCAGCAGTTAGAACCCATGATACATCTACAAGGTGGCGCAAAAGTAATCCTCCTATCAGAAAATGCTATAAATTTTGCGATTGGCCCCTAATGTCAGTTCTGTTTTGACACTTGTGTAGTAAACACATGCGAAATACACGTTAATAAACAATGTTACGCTACACTGCTCCAGAACGCGGAATATTGGTGACTATTTATTTGAGCAATAATCGGTCGGTGACTTTGGCACAACGTGAATTTCGTCGCAGATTTCCTAGCCGTCCAACGCCTACTGGTGAAACACTGCGACGTTTAACCGCTCGCCTCGAAGAGACTGGCACAACACGAGATGCTGCCAGGCGTGGCAGACCCCGGAGTAGCCGTTCTGCAGAGAATATTGCTGCTGTAGCCGAAGATGTCATGGAAGCGCCGTCGACATCGACCAGACGACGTGCCACGCAAATGGGTATCAGTCGACGGTCTTTACAGCGAATTTTTGTACAAGATTTGAAGATGTTTCCGTACAAAGTCCAGACGGTGCATCAGCTGTTAGCTGCTGACCGCCAATCGCGTCTAACATACGCTCAAGCCATCCTTAATCACCACCAAGAGGAAGATGATTTTTCATCAAAAATAATCATGAGTGATGAGGCCCATTACCATCTTAGCGGGTACGTAAATAAGCAAAATTTACGCTTCTGGGGCACTGAAAATCCGCGTGTAACCCACGAAGAGCCATTACACCCGCTCAAAGTCACTGTATGGTGTGCTGTTTTCGCTGGAGGAGTCATCGGACCTTTTTTCTTCGAAGACGTTGCGGGGCAAACGGTTACTGTGAATGGTGAGCGCTACAGAGCAATGATCAACGAGTTCTTTTTGCCGCAACTTGATGAATTGGGATTGGAAAACATGTGGTTCCAACAGGACGGTGCAACGGCACACACTGTACGTGCCACAACCGATATGCTGAAGGATGCATTTCCCGGGCGCCTAATCTCCCGTTTTGGCGATTTACACTGGCCAGCAAGATCGCCTGATTTGACCGCTCCAGACTTCTTTTTGTGGGGCTTTTTGAAGTCGCTGGTTTATGTCAACAAGCCTCAGACTCTTGCAGCTCTTAAAGACAATATCCGTCAAGAATGTGAGGACCTATCGCCGGAAGTTTTGGCCAAAGTGATAGAAAATGCCATAAAAAGGGCTCAAATGACAATCAACTGTGGCGGCGGCCATTTACATGACATCATATTCTCGACTTGATGTAAAAAAAATTAAAAGACCAAATAAAAATAATCCACAAGAAGAATCAAAGTTTTTCATTTTTTTTTTAAATTACAGCCAAAAAAACATCGGAAGGTTATTTTTGCGCCACCTTGTACTACAGATATGGCTTTACGCATGTGCAATGAGCGTCGATGACGTAGATGCGCAGAACGAGACTCAAATAAAACCGCCAAGTCAATATCTGTTTAGTTGTATCATAGTAAGAACCCACCACCAAATGAAAGGTGCAAATACACTAACAAAACAAACACATTTGATATATATGCCGATAGTATCAAACGACTTTATAAACCCCGGGTTAATGAAGACTGCCATTCATTTTTTTTTTAAGAAAACAAAAACATTCATCTGTACAAAGAGGTGCGAGAATAGTGGATAAAGAGAGAAAGAGAAACTTAATTGGTTACGCAAATTAGAAATTTGACAATTGAAACGAGTCTAAGTTTGGTTGGGTCCGCTTTATTGAAATGATCAAACATGGTTTCATGAAACGACGAGCTCGGTGGGAACGTAGTAGAATAATTTAGTAAATCTGAAACGCCACTCAGCAAGAGCTAGTTAAGTCAAATAGGGTGAATGGTTCTTGAACCTCTCAAACCCGTTCAATCCCGATTAAAGCAATTTTAACCAGTTGACACTCACCTCAGCGAGTGGCATTTCCCGAACAAAGAATATTCCAAGCTCTGGTACTTCAGCGCCTGTGAATCAGTGATTACCTTTTCGCATTCTGTATCATTGGCGAAGTAAACACTTCAATTATGGCAAAATGGTTAATCATTCAGACGAGAATATAAATAACAACAGTTAGCGTATAAACAAATCACTCGCCTTCCTCACACACAGGTAGGTTCGACTGTGTGCATCGCACTCCAATCCAAGTCATGATGGTGTTTCGTCCGGCTTGAACTACTTCATACTGGTTGGAGGCCGATGCATCTTAAGCTCTACCACACAAGACCGACTCGTACTTGGTATAAAAGTTGTTATTCCAGTATGCGATGTTTTTTTTTTTTTTTTTTTTTTTGCAGGGTATCGTTGCTACGACAGTAGTAATCCACAACTGGCACAGTAGAAGGAAAACTCATCAAGAAATTTGGATTCCAGCCAAAAAGGATGGTGATTCCAAAAATTTGTGTTTTCGTCGTTTTTTTTTTTTTTTTTTTTTGTTTTCCCCGAGAGGATGCAAACATTTACATGGCTTCTTCCTTCGTCTTCCTTTAACCGAATATAACTGAAATTAGAATGAGTTGTGTTGTGCGGGGGTGTGGTAGGGGCTGGAGACAAATGTATTCCGTTTGGAGCCACTTCCTCTAGAGCGATTTCAAATGCATGACACGTTTGCTACCCAAGCCCCTTGGCGGTGCACATTCAAGTGGGCAAAATACGGCCTTCCTGCGATGTTATGCCACTGCCCACATACCCCTCGTATAATGGTTCTCTCGTTTTGGTTGTTTTGACAGCTGACGTAATCGAAGCGGAAAGGTGAAGGAACTTGAATTGCTCGGGATTTGTGTAGGGATAAACAATGGAATTGAATAATATTTTGATTTGTTATTATGCCGCTGGATGCATTTTGCCAGATACTCATATTTTGGTGGGTAGAAGTTGGTTTGAAAGTGCGCGAGCTGCTTTTGGGCAGAGAAGTGCAATCTACTTCAAAGTGACAGCTGGCTCAGATTGAGTGGGCAAATTTTGTCGGTTCAGTGTGAAAATATGGATTGGAGTAAACTTTTTGTGGGGGCTATATGAATTTAATGGAAGTGACGGTGAGTCAAACAGACATATAGGGGTTTATTATCAGATTTACAGGAATTTGTTAATAAAACGTCAATAATTTAAAAAAAAGTCCAAATACTGTCAAAAGTCATCGCAATCACATTTAAATTAAATGGTAAATAAGTAAATGAGAAGGCTCTTAGGGGAAATCAACCAGAAGTTTATTGGACACGTAGTTTCGTAGGTTACGTATGGACCAGGAAGGTCCTTTGTGATGCCACATAATGTAGATCACCATTACCTTCCTAGAGTTTTTATAACTTTGTAGGATTTTAGCACAGTGGGTATATTTGCTGAGAAGAGGTAAAAACAAAGAGAGGGGATATATATTGGGCGTAATGGAGACATACTCCATGGGTGGTGTCCGAACTAACTTTTCAAGGAGTCGCTGCTTTTCTTGTGTTTGTTAAATTCGTAAAATATTTTTTGAGAGTTAATGTTTCACTAAAAGCCGTGTATTCACCGAAGTTCTAGTATTATTTCTTTGAATTATGGTTTTGTGGATTTTGGCTGGTATTTAACGTACAACTACACCGTGTATTGACTAGAAAACCTATGTTTTCAAAGAACTCCCCTCCTTCTCCTCGTCAAGGCACTTTCTGGTGAAGTCTTTTGTGCTTAGGACTCTGGCACAGTGTCTTCTTTTCAGCTTAATCAAACTTACAGAGCGTTTCGGGTTAATGTAAGGCTAGCATTGTCAGGATAATAGACATACTTTGTGGTATTTTTCCATCTAGGTACAGTTTGCTTTGTAAGAACCATTTTCACTTGTGAAAGTAGAACGTCAATTCCTAGCAGGTCCCTGAGATATCACTGTAAATATTATAGTCGGCATTTGAACACTATTGCTGCTTGGCTATCGCTGAAGAAACGGATATCCTTCTTGGATATCACGTTACACTTCACCCAGAAATGGGTTTCGTGGAAAATGCTACAACAAGAGAATACAAATTAAAGGACGCCTCGACTCACACTAAAGTGAGTTTCAGAGTCATCTGTGTAGATTTGACGACCTTACATTCGAAACCGAAAGTAGTGATTGTCTGCATGTTACAATCGAACTAGACTGATATAGGATCTGCTCTAAGAGGGCTTAAGGCACTTGCTAGGATGAACCTTAACCCAACTGTTTTGTTCGTATTTAAAAAAAAATAATTGATATGCTTCCTTACTGCATGAATAGAGAAATAAACGCCACTTAAGATTTTTTTCAATAAAATTCCTGAAATGAGCTTGACAGATCTTGAATGTAATGAGCTTTTTCCAGTATGACAACATTCATTCTCAACACTCCAACATCTGATAATAGAGTACTTCGCGACAACGACAATCTGACAGCAATATCATTTGTAGGAAGGAAAATTCACTGGCAGGGGTCGGGGGTAGTTATTTGCAACTATCCCCCGACCCCTGCCAATGACTTTGCCTACAGATTGACGTTGTCGCGAAGTACTCTATTAATATGACACCCGACAGACAGCATCTTTGTTTAGTAAATCATTCTTGCAAAGACTTACAGACAAACAACGTGTACAAATTGTGCAGAGAGCTTAGTAAAACAAATTTGTTAATCGAGGGCTACGTGAATTTTATAGTCGCGTTACAGTCGGTGGATGCATATTATATGCTGTGGCAAATCTCTGCTCGTAGATGCTGCTTGTATTAAGCTCGCTACGACACAGATCTGATAGTGTAAAAAAAAAGTGAGCTGGCAACACAATTCAACAATTTCACACTCACTCCTTTGGTCAGATGAAAATATCGATGCCGTTGCTTGTTTCCTTCGATTTAGGATCGTTAAGATCACTCTAGGTTGACTAGGTTGACTTTAAACTTGATTCAAATCGACGATGAAATGTACCCGAGAGATAACCTCCTATGTACTTCTTTATTATCGCAACATATACAAAAGTATTATAAAGGGTTTTCCAACAGGGACTTTCGAACTTTGACAGTTGATACAGCGGCCACATTGTTGAAGCTACATCTGTCAAATCTGTTTTCCCAAATCAAAAAAATTTGATCATTTCCACGTGTTGAATAGCGTTCAACACGTGGAAATGATCAAATTTTTTTTTTATCAAAATGGGTGTTCTGTTCGGGCAACGTTCCGAGCACCTCGCTCATTTTACTTGACATCTGTCAGAAAAAACAGCCATGATGAATTCAATTTATAGGTCTGTTCCCGTACTTTTTCAGTAAAAAATAGTAAATTCTCAAATTTCTTGGAGTGGGGGTAAATTATCTCAGAAAGAGACAAAATTACCAAAAAGTACGGGAACGCGTTTAAGTAAAAAACAGTAAAATTATATATTTTGTATGCCTTTTAAAGAACAAATGACATAAATCACCTGTCAAAACAAGAGAGTTGTCACTTTTAGATACCAACTGATAGTTTACTGATTTTTACCGACAGAAGTAAGTAGATTTTTTTACAGATTTTTATGGAGGGGTAGTTTTTTGCTCTCTTGTGAGCTGTCTCTTTTACTTATTTTTGCGTACGGCAATAAGTAAAAATCAGTAAGAATCAGTAAATATTATTTTGTACGGGAACAGACCTTGGCTGTCATTCTGTTTTGCCAAATCACCATGGACTCACATAGCGTTCAAAAACACGTGCAAATGATCAAATTGTTTTATCAAAATGGGTGTTCTGTTCGGGCAACGTTCACGCACCTCGCTTTACCTGACATCTGTCAGAAAAATCAGTCATTATGAATTCAGTTTATGTCAACCACTGGCATTATTATTATAATCGTAAGTATTCAGTGGACTGAGCAGTTCAGACTTTCACAGGGTGACAGTCAATGACTATGAATTCAAATAAATAAATATAAGGTCTTCATAGATCAGCTGTACAAGATAAATTTATGTATGTCGTCCATTATCCGACTGAAAACTAAATTTTTTTCAATGCACTGATTTTTGTTTAATATAGATAATAACAGCTTAGATTAAACGTACACAATTCTATCTAGACAGTAATAAATAAAAAGATAATCACTGATTCGATTAGATACGACTTTTTTGAAAGTAGTACAGCACACACGATTAGAAACTACGTTGCCAACTTGTTAAAGCGTCATAGCTCTAAGAAGAAATTTCGATAATGGTTTATGATAAAATACAGTAATCTTCGAAATTTAAAATAAGTTCCATGAAAGAAGGAAGGCTACCTTGTTTATGACTCATGCAAAATGTTTTAGTTTTGGTTTTAGGGAAAAGATGAATAGTTATTTTTTAAAGATTCTTTTATATTCATGGAGTCATAAACAAAGAGCTTGTATACAAAATGTCATTATCTTTGCTTAAAAAAATCGGGTGTTTTTTTAGAGGTTGGTTTTTCGATTAGAGATAAAACTGACATCTTGTGGTCAAATCGGGCAACTCTAATTTCATTTATGTTCAGTTTGGTTTGCCATTTCATCATGAACAGGTTGACAAATGAACAACGTTTGCAAATCGTGAAAATTTATTTCGAAAATAATGGTTCAGTTCGCGAAGTTTACCGCAAGCTGCGTCCATTTTATGGTCGACATAATCGTCCATCAGAGCAATTAATTCGGTAAACCATGGATCGTTTTCGCACTACGTTTACTCTATATGATAGAAGTTGTACGTCTAGTGCGATACTGACTGCATACGGATATTTAGATGCAAGGGTACCCCAAACCGAAATTCAACTGTAGAAGTGACAGCGCCAAGTAAATGCGGTGTAACTTGTAGCATTTCACGATAGGTGGTAGAACCAGCGCTAACCTATTGAAAACGGCCACTTTAGAATTATAGCAAGAGGAATACACGAGTCAGGTGAGACTCGTATATAGCTGCGCATTTTGGTGCTGCTGGTGAACTTCACATTGAGATTCGGAGGAAACCACAGTGACTGGACCTGAATAAATAGCAGCTTGTCGGAAATGGGGCATAATTTCATTATGAGTAGATAAAGGGTCCGCCAAATAACTGAATGTTTTCTCAAATTTCTTTTTTTATTTGAAAGTACAATCCTTCCGGTTAATCATAGAAAATAATTTCATTCAAATGGCTGCCTCGGCTGGCCATGCAGTAGCCTACACGATCGGTCCAATTTTTAAGCACATTATCGATTGTGTGCAGCTGTATTTCACAATGCAATGGCTTCACGAATATTGTCTTTTAGAGCGTCAATTGTCTCTGGCTTCTTCAAAAACAGGGCGCAAAACATCGAGTGTAGCTTCGGCTGTGTGGCACGTAGCGCCGTCCTGTTGAAACCAAATGTTGCCAATATCCTCCTTTTCAATTTTTGTGAACAAAAATTCGTTCAACATGGCCCGATAACGATCGCCATTGACTGTAACGGCCACTCCTTGCTCATTTTCGAAGAAAAATGGCCCAGTTATGCCTCCAAAATCCGCACCAAACAGTGACTCGTTTTGGGTGTATCGGCTTTTCAATGTATGCCTGCGGGTTTTCTGTGCCCCAAATGCGACAATTTTGCTTCTTTACATACCCGCCAAGATCAAAATGAGCTTCATCTGAAAATATGATTTTTTTGGCAAAATCGGCATATTCTCGCATCGGCAGCGCAGGCCCACTTAGCGAAGCGAAAACGCATTGGATGGTCAGTTGGCTTCAGCTCCTCAACCAATTGGACTTTGTATGGCGTCATACCAAGGTCTTTATACAAAATTCGTCTCAATGATGTCTCCGAAATGTTCAATTGTTGAGAACGACGGTGAATTGATGTTGATGGCGCTTCACGCACACTTTCTGCCACATCAGCAATATTCTCGGGTGTACGCACTGTTTTTGGCTTTTTACGCTTTGGTTTATCGATGAGGATGCCAGTTTCTTTCACTTTTTTCACAAGATAACGAAAATACGGAGCTGACTGTGCTTCTCTTCTTCCAAAATCCGTACGCAATTTTCGCACACATTCTGCAACATTACCATGATTTTCAAAGTAATGTCGCAATATTTCCCAGCGTTGTTCAAGCGTATACCCAACCATATTCGTGCAGCGGAAGGATAAAACTAATTATCTGTCAAATCAGACATGAGCTGAGTGTTACCATTCACGAAATAAGCACTAGTTGAAAAAAAAAACGTTAGATGGCGGACCCGTTCTGCAAGAATTAAAGCCGCGAGACCATGCAATGCGTCGTGATTTCAGTGTATGGGCCGAAAATGAGATTGATCTCGATGCTGATTTTCATCGCAACATTTTGTTCATTTTTGGTTTGGCGCTACATGCCACACAGCGCACGTCACAATCGACTTATTGAAGGAAACATTCGATGAGCGGATAATTTCGCGGAATGGACCTGTCAATTGGCCACCAAGATCGCGTGATTTGACACCATTGGATTATTTTCTTTGGGGATATATGAAGTTTTTCGTCGTAGCAAGAACCTCCCCCAGACGAACTAGGACGTACATGTGCTAGCATGCCCCAGCTACTGAAGCCTGGACACCTCTTTTGCTTAGCTGCACGGATTGGCATGAGGAGTCCTGTGGCCTTGTATCATAAGGGTGGCAATAAAGCGAAAGGGTTATGGTAAACTGTGTGGTTGTTTTAACATCAGCTCGAATGAGCGTAAGTAGTTACGTCACGATCAGGTAGGTTCACGCTTTGAGTGTCGAACATTCCATTGAAAACCAATTTGTACCTACCTACCCATCTATATTAAGATATTCTCGATGGTTTGTGTTGAATATGGATGGGGCAGAGGATAGGTTCTGTTACAGGTTTAATACGCCGCTAAAAAGTAGGCGTGGGTAAAAAAAAAATGATATGGAATGACAATGTCTAATATCTTCTACGGATTTTTATTAAATTTCTTGTGGTTTAACCAAAATAGACGTTTATTTAAAAAGTGGGCGTGGCAGAGGCCATTTTGATGTTTATTTATGTTACAAACTTAATGTTAAGACTTATGTAAAAAAAATGTATTTTTCTGTCCCAGATTACACCTAAATCACGCAAGAAAGGGACAATTGGTACGGGCTGGTGACAGATTAAAACGAGAGAAGGCTACAATGACAATCTGCAGTGCGGATCGGTGAATAACCGTTCCCACCACATCCTTAAAATTAATATCCCCACAGTGTGGGCTTTATGGCGATGAAATATAGAAAATGACGTTGTCACAACATATTGTTCAGACAGTTTTTCAAAATCTTCGACAAAAAGCGACGTTTTTCTATTGCATACGCCTTGGGGTAGGGTATACAAATGGTTTTTGTAGGAAAACGCCCCAAAAAAATGGGCGTGGGTTAAAATGGTCTAAGGAACAATTGTTTATATTAATTTTATTCAAGTTTTTGCACCAAACGGTTTTTATAATAATTAAAAATTTGACCGAAAAAGGGTTTTTTTACTAAAAACGCCCCCAAAAAGTGGACTTGGCAAAAAACTTTATATGGACGGAATATAGATATTTAGATTGTCTAAATATGCTGTTCAGACACTTTTTCAAAAAAAAGGTTTTCTAAAGAGTTTGCGTGGCATTGCGCAGATTTTGAAAATTTTAACACTTGTTCTGGTGGCTATCCTAGCCCAAAATTTTATTCCCAAAAATCGGTGACGAACAGACACACATGGCTATGCTGATTCTGAATCGATATCTAGCTAAATTATTTCTCTTTGTTACAAACTATACATCAAAACTAAAATAGGGTATAAAATTAGGGTTTGGCAACTTGTGGTAGACGCTTACGAGAGTATGGCATGGGTTGCATTTGATAGCATTGAGCTCCAGAAATTTGTATGGCACCAAATTGAAAAGTTGTTTTAGGGTCCAGCTATCATTGTAATGCCTCATTGTCAAATTTGTACGAATTTGTACGCGTCCAATGTGCGCCTATCCTAAATAAGCTTGAAGTGGGTAAGAATCTGTCGAGGAGGAAATGTGCTTTTAGATTTTCATGTCATTCACATAAACAAGCAGTTTTTGACGATAGAGTCAAAGATAATAGGACCAAGATGGCTACCTTGAGCCACTCCGAATGTGGCTACAAAGGGGTTCGATACAGACCATTTGAGTAGAGAACTTGGTGGTGTAAAGTATAGAATTTTATCCATTTAAAACCCTAGAGCTTCAATTCTAAAATAAACGTTTTTTGTGCGATGTTTTATAAAAAGCTATACTAAGGTTAACCAGTCAGTATTTTTTGCATACTTTTTCAACATCTGTCAAAACCAACTGACTTAAGTTATTAAATTAACTCAGGGTTTAAATTGACTGATAAAAATGTTTTTTTAGTAGGCTCGAGGTAATCCCGAAGCTAAGATAATCTCGCACTGAAAAAAATAACCCTAAGACATTCATTGTACTTTTGTGTCAGATTTTGTCACACCACCTTCCGGGGGAGTTCTATAGTCAAATCCCAATTTTTGTACTAAATTTCAAAAATCTTTTTAGATAGCTTCAAAACTATTAAACAACACGGCTACATCTTTATTGCGGCAGTAGATCGATAAAAAAGGTAGGAGAATACGAGAGATAGCACACGCTCAGTACAGTTTTATTGATATTTGATTTTGTGGAAAAAGCAGTACGTATTTTTTTTACAATTTCGTAGGTAATCATCTCTAAAAATGTTTGTTTTAAGAACCTGTTGCATCACTGTTGCATTGGGTCACTTGCACTATCGCATTTATCTAACTACCCTGTGAAGAGCTGCCTGGAATCAAACAAAAAATTCCTAGGTACTCATTCCGGAACTTTCAAAACGATAATCGTTGACAATAGGTATTGAAGGAGACTTTCTGGATACACAAGTATACAGCAAGTGTCCTACACTAAATATCGTTGAAATCACTGCGTTCTGGTTAAAATTCGATTACATTAAACGAGTATCGTTCTAGATTTTACGATACTCGTAATCTCTTACGACTGGCATTAGGCAGTCTTGTAGCTTTCGTTTTCGTTGAGCTGTAATAAATATTTCTCTTTTTACACAATCACACTTTGTCGAGACTATCGTTTACTTGCCGCTCGTTTCGTTTTATGTAATAGATCCCCTGGCTGGCTAGTTGATTAAATAAGCATATTGCTCGTAATGCATTTATGCGTTTTTCTCAAACAATGATGCCAGGTCGTATTTAAAGTACTGGATTTTTCTATAATATATAAACATAAATAAAAATGTTAATGTTTGCTCTTTCAAAATTTTAAATTTTGAACCAAAGCGGAAAATCGTTATGTAACGGGTGATCCAAGTAGAGATACTTTTTTCAATAGACTTTTTTGACAGATCACGTGTGAGTCGTGTCATGCTGTCATGTTATTTTTGTTTAGTATTGTTTGGCATTTCATAATGGAAAGACTTACGCGTGAACAACGTTTACAAATTGTTCAACTTTATTATGAAAATTCACGTTCTGTGAGGAATGTGTTTCGTGCACTTCGCTCAACTTATGGTCAACATAATCGGCCTACTGAGCGTACTATTCGCAACACCATCACCCATTTTGAGGCCCAGCATTCATTATTGGATAATATTCGACCGAATAGACCACGTCCAGCACGCTGTGAAGAAAATATAGCGGCCGTAGCTGAGAGTGTACACGAAGACCGTAGAGAGTCGATTCGGCGCCGTTCGCAGCAACTCGGACTGACGTATGGAACGACTTGGCGCATTTTACGTCAAGATCTTAAATTGAAAGCGTACTAAATACAGCTTGTGCAACAACTGAAGCCGCTCGTCCATCCCAAGCGACATCGCTTCGCTCTATGGGCTCTTGAAAAGTTCCAAGAAGATCCGACGTTTTCGAGGCAAATTTTGTTTAGCTATGAGGCCCATTTCTGGCTCAATGGGTATGTAAACAAACAAAATTGCCGCATTTGGGACGAAGAGCAACCTGAAGAGATTGAAGAACTGCCACTTCATCCAGAAAAAACAACGGTTTGGTGTGGTTTGTGGGCCGGTGGAATCATCGGTCCATATTTCTTTAAAAATTATGCCGGTGCGAACGTAACCGTCAATGGCGACCGTTATCTTGCCATGATAACCGACTATTTGACATTTGGTTTCAGCAAGACGGCGCCACTTCCCACACATCGCATCAATCAATGGACTTATTGAGAGAACATTTCGGTGAGCACATAATTTCACGTTTTGGGCCGGTCGATTGGCCACCAAGATCGTGTGATATCACACCGTTAGACTTTTTCCTGTGGGGATATGTAAAGTCGAAAGCTTATGCCGACAAACCCGCTTCGATTCAGGCCTTGGAGGAAAACATCACGCGTGTCATTAGCCAGTTACCAGTCGAAATGCTCGAACGAGTGATCGAAAATTGGACTCAACGGATGGACCATCTGCGACGTAGCAACGGCCAACATTTGATAGACATAATCTTCAAAGAATAAATGCCAAAGAATGTTCTTTCAAATGATAATAAACATTCTCCTTTAAATTAGAATTTTCTGTGTTTTTTTCTTTAGAAAAGTAGGGAACCTCGAAATGGATCACCCTTTACATCTAGTAACCATGATACATATACATATAAAGAGTGATTTTTTAAGCTTAGTTTTTTTTTTAAAAAATCGATTGAAACACTCAAATTTGCATAAAATATTTTTATTGTAATCGATAAATAGGCCTTTGCCATTTACGTTTTAAAGACAACTTCATGTAAATATTGTCCGCGGCTCCGTTTCAAATGGTCCTTTCGGATGGTTCAATTTTGCGTCACTTTTTCGAGCATTTCGGGTTGTGTTCCACGAATAACGCGTGTTATGTTATCCTGTAAGGCTACAATCGTGTGACTTGTCCACATAGACTAACGACTTTCCATAACCCCACAAGAAATAATGAAGAGGCGTTAAATCGCATGATCTTGGCGCCCAACTCACAGGGCCATTTCAAGAGATAAGCTGTTCACCGAATTCATCCTTCAACATTTCCATTGTTTCAAGAGCTGTGTGGCATGTGGTACCGTCTTGATGAAACCACATGTCAACCAAGTTCAACTCAGCTAACTGGGGCAAAAAAAAGTCGTATCATGCTCCATATCGTTCGCCGTTGACGGTAACGTTTCTTCTTCGGCCGTATTTGAAGAAAAATGGACCGATGATGCCACCAGCCCATAAACCACATCAAACTGTCGTTTTTTCGGGATGCATCGGTAATTCTTGTATGGGATGTGGCTATTCATCGCTCCAGATGCTACTGTTTTGCTTATTTACGTATCCGTTGAGCCAAAAATGAGCCTCATCGCTGAACAATATTTTTCGATAAAACAGCGGATTTTCATTGAGCTATTCTAAGGCCCATTCACCCAAAATTAGACGTTGTGGTAGGTCATTTGGCTTCAATTCTTGCACAAGTTGAATTGAATAGGCTTTCAAACCCAATTCGACACGTTAAATTTTCCATGTGGTTGAGTAACAAATGCCCAATTGCGCGACGAATTGACATTTCACGATCTTCATTAACATTGGACGCTAGGACTGCAATATTCTCTTCGGTACAGTGCGTACCGAAGAGAATATTGCTGTCGTAGCATGCGAGTCGATGGTTTAATGTCGAACAAAGTAAATTTAGTCCGAAATTTGGTGATAACAGCACGAATTGTTGATTCACCAGGTCGATTATGACGACCATAATATGGTCGTAACAAACGGTGCACATTTTTCACAGAGCACAAATTTTGATTATAAATTTCAATAATTTGCAGTCGTTGCTCGTTTGTAGGTCTTTCCACCACAGAACGAGATAAAAATAAAAAACGCTAAGACTACACCTGTTTAGTTGTAGCATGAATAGTAATCTTCTCCAATTGAAGTTTAACATGTTGACGTGGAGAATTATGAATACCTTTGACCTTCCATCACTTATCCCAAGTCAAGATCAATTGAATGACCGTTCATATTAATTTATGTCTATGTGCTATATATTCATAAACCTTCTTCAAGTCACCAAACTACATTTACTGTTCACCTTAATTTTTATCAGATCCATTAAACCATTCGACAGATTTATTAAGTTCGAGACACCCTTTCTAGTCAAATTAAGCTCGAACTTGTAAACTCATGTCAAAGCGATTAATTTTACAATCTCGTGTACACAATTCCGCCATCAATGTAATAAAATGAATTTTACCCTCTAATTACATATAGAATTCATCAGAATGTAACTCTATGTTCGACTCTTATCAGGGGAGATTCTGGGGTACCTCCAACCACAAAAAATCATTGCTAGGCGTTTTTTTTTTTTTCGAAATCCACCAGCTTTGCATGTTTCCCAGTTATTACGGTTAAGTAATCGCAAACGCGTGCTGTTCTCGATTGCAACAATGTTCTCCACAAAGAACAAATTTAATTTATGAGAACAGTCATGATATGGTATCCTCCCAGAAACAACCTTGAACTTTCAGAAAAACTCCCAAAAAGTTCCTATCATCGAATGGAATCGGTTCAAGAATTTTCTGCATTATCGACAAAACTGTTTGAAATTTAAAAATAAATCTAAAAAAAAAAAAACAAAACATAGAACAAATAACTACAAGTACACAACATGAAAGAGGAGAAATACTACGAATAAACAATGAAACAGCTAAAAGTCAGCAAGCTTTTTTTTTACACCTTTACACCAACCCTCTGAACAGAATATTGAATTTTAATAGAATTTCTTAATTTCAGATAAACCAAAAAAAACAATAAACATACTTTCTTACGGAACATAGAAAACATAGAATTATGAGCTTACCTCGATCCGACAATCATTGGACGTCCTTTAGAGGCTAACAAATCGTCTGTGTCACCGTTGCCATTGCTGCCAACTACTTGGCTAATGGCGCGCTTAACAGACTCGAAGACCGATTGTGGTCCGGCGGGTTCTGTTGTTTGATTGTAGATGGCGCTATTTGGATTATCACCCAATGATATGTAACCACCTTCTGCTTGTGGCATTTTGTTTTTTATCTGTCTCACTCTCTCTTGATATCTCTCTCTCTCTCTCAAATACTTATCTTACAACCTGCCGATGAGATGGGTATTTCTGTCTCTTTCTGTGTGCGTATGGCGCCAAAAAGCGTTGAGCGATGTGTGTCGGCGTTGCGTGAGCGCATTCAGCGAAGCAACAATCCAATTGCAAGTATTTTTTTTTAATTTATTTAAATTTTTAACCAATTTTGTGTGTATCATCATCGTATACATAAATATATAATTTTTTGTATAGTATTTGTTATCGGAGAGAATAATTATATAGAGGTGCGGTGTAGTAGTGGTGGTGGTAGGTGGATGGTGTTGCCAATGTACATAATTTAACATTCAGGTCATATTGATTTTTTTGTTTGTTTTTTTTGTGGAAATAAATGGTCGCGTAAAAACCAAACGGAAATAGAAAAAAAAAAGAAAAAAGAAACAAAAATATAAATGCAAATATTAACATAAACTTAATTTATAAATAAATAATATCGAACCAAAGGCAAACATGTCAAAAGATATAGATAAAGTGTATGTGTGAGTGTATGGATGACGTATACGGTGCGAGAGATAGTAGACAATTTTTTTGTGTGGCATTTGATGAGGTGATTTAATTTTATTTTCTTGCAAAAAAGATGTGACGTACGTAAATTTAGATTTTTGATGGTTTAGCACAGTGACAGGAACGATTGTAGTCACGCTTGTATTGCCGGCGCAAGACTACTTTCGATTGTCATTAAGGAGAGGCGAAACAACAACAAACAGAAAAAAAAGAAAGAAAACCGAGTAGAAAAAAAGAAAATACGTAAAAGGCAGAAGCAAAATGACCAACAAACGTCATTAGCCAACTCAAGCGTATATCTACGTGTGGTCTGTAATTGCGAATAAAGAAAATTGCTTTGTGTAGACTGGAGATAAAATAAAAACGAAATACAACGAACGAGTAGAGGTTAGAAACATTTTTTTTGTTAACGATAACCCAGTTGGAAGTGAACGCGATAAATGAAGGCGTTAATATCGTCGGTGGGGGCGGGGGGGTTTGTATTTATCTAATTAGGCAGGTTATTTTTTTTGGACAGAGATGCTAATTGGTTGTTACAGTGAATGTAGACTTGAGTTGAACGACGTAATATAATTAACAAAGACAGAAATATCGTCGGCGCATTACCAGCACGAATCGGTAATCGCATTGAATATGATAAGATGTTATCGGGGATTGAAATATATCCAGTCATTTGGAAGTACATTATCAGAACAGCTTGCAGTGTTGGTAAAGGTCGAAGAATTTCGTTGTAGATACGATTTAAATTAATGAATACGTAGGTAGAACTATTTGTGAAAATAGCACGTAATTTTAAACGAAAACTATGCCACACGGATCTGTGGCTGTTGATAATTTGTTTTTCAATTTGTTTAAGCTGCAAACAAAATGGAAGCTTAGTGCTTTTACACCGACCCTTCATGACCTCATAAAGGGTCTCATTTCACAAATTCTAATAGTATCTCAAGTCCTTGAAAGGACATTATTATTCAAAAACGTATCCTAGCTGACCGTCAATTTGGATTTAAGAGTAAGCACTCGACGATCGACCAAGTACATCGAATTGCTAATGAATTGAGAAACTTTCGTATTTCTTGACGTCTCCAAGCTGTAAACCAGGTGTGACATAACGGCCGTTACTAAAATCACATCATACCTGACTCGTCATTTAATTAACTAAATACGACATTTGAAAATAGTGTTCCCACCAAAAAAAAAAATGCATTCCAACTGTCAAAAAAACATTTTTTTTTGTTTTCAGTTTTGAGTAGATATCGTAAAGCTAGTAGACATGATTTGGTTTATAAATGAGAGGCAGTCTTCTTTATGGGTAGTTGACTGTAAATTGAGTTTCAGCCATACTCTGCGTTCTGGAATGTGAAATTGTATGGCGGAATGTAGAGCATTTCGGCTGAAATCACGAATTTTCCTGAAATGACGCATTTCGACTGAAATCAGGAATTTCCCTGAAATGACGCATTTCGACTCGGTGGAAACGGACTATTAGATAGTGATGTCGAAAAAAATGGTTTACCGAAACATTTTACTTGCACAAAATGATAAAAACGTCTTCAATTACACATTGAAAGGTTGACATTAGGCGCTGTCATCGGCTATTAAATGTGAGCACCTCGGGGGGTCACACGTTTTGCCTCGAATCGTTTTATAAACGAGGACCTCCAAAACATAATGCAGTGGTGAAAACACAGTGAGCACCCAGTACACAACAGAGGTATCCATGCAACTTCTAGGTGTCACAGTAGGTTTAGATGTATCATGGCAACAAGATGTAACCTTTATTGTAAAACCTGCCTTGATAAATTTCATGGTGAAACCATATTCCGGAATAAACCTGAAGCTCAATCAACATTCATCTCCAATAAAGCTGATCCTAGTTAACTGTCTCCAGTTGCGCACTTCAAGCTGGTAGAGGTCGGTTTCTGCTAGTACGGGCCACTAAGGAAGAGGTCTTACTGTACTACATGTACTACATGCGACTTCGTCTCCGTAGCCCGTCAACGCAAACGGGACTGACGATTTTCCGAAGAATTTTTAACTTAAAAAAAAAAGATTTCTTCATCCGCTTTTGAAACGGTCCATGATTGGCGCCGTAGGGCAGACTTATGGTCTAACATAGCATCTCGTCCATAGTTCGATGTAAGGCTCTATTACTAAATTGCCATCTTAGCCCAAAGAAACAACAGTTGGTAAGAGTAATTTTTCGTTTGTTTTCTCACTTTTACCGTTTGCCATTAGGGCTACTACTACTAAACGCTGCTAGTTCTACATGGTGCGCCATCATTTATGTCGGTATGTAAACATTAAGAGCCGCATTTAACGCTGATTACCTAATCAATGGCTAACTTGACAGTTTTCGCCATAAGAAATACTCCAGCAAATGTCAAAAGTTAGTCACTGATTAGATAATCAGCGTTTATTAATAAGGGGGTAAATAACTTTGACATTTATCAACCGATTAACTTGAGTGGACATGTTTTTGAAACGTCAATTCAGTGCAATTTCAACCATGAAAGGACGCGTCAAAATAGTCACGCTATACATTGAAAAAAGTCGTTCATTTGTGTTAACTCAACATTTTTTTATAAACTTTTCTTAGATGATGCGAACCTAGAACTCTAGGAGCGCCCTAAGATGATACTTGCAGATGTTTATTGACTCTGCTCTTGGATTGTTGTGGACTGTATAATAGTGGAAATACGTCTTCTAGAAGTTCGTTTCATTGTTGACTTACTTACTTAATTACTTAAGTGGCGCTACAGTCCGGGATGATCCTGGGCCTCAACCAAGATGCCTCTCCAATTAGCCCGGTCCAGTTGCACACTCCAAGTTGGTTGAGGTCGTTTCCTAATTGTGCGCGCCACTTAAGGAGGTCTACCTTGACTGCGTCCGACGTCGGCCTGGGAATCGAAGACTCCGAGAGCCGGAGTATTGGTGTCCATTCGTTCTACATGTCCTAGCCATCTTAAACGTCCAATGCGGAGTTTTTTACTAGCGGAATGTCGCTGTAAAGCTCGTTTAGTTCTTGGTTGAATCTTGCGTCTATAGCCCGTCAACGAATCCAAAGATTTTTCGAAGAATTTTCCCTTAAAACCGACCAAGGATTCATTGTTGGCTTGTTCTGTAATATATCGTCGATAATATCTTGGCCAAGAAGCACCGTCTGACACCACTAGTCGTCGTTTGCTGTTGAACCTAGTTGAGCAAGGGACAGTGTGAGATCGTCGACATACAGTTCAGACCCTACTCCCAAGACGTAACAATAAACTGCTGGAAGCGGTAAGATAGAGTGTTGCCATTAACCCAGATATATCGTATTAGTGGAACCACCTTGCGTCGCATTTTGAAGGATGATTTGGAAACAAATTTGTCGGGATAAAGTGCAATTGACTCCAAGAATATTGTCGAGAGACTGCCCGACAGACGTCGCTTGGAATAGGTCCAAACAGTCGCTCGAATGGTGGATTCTAAAACTGATATTTGAAAGCAAATTTTGATAACCGACTAGGTCCACACGGAGAATCCACACGAGATCCATGAAACACCATTTCATGACCAAAAAGTGACTCTTTAGCTCCAAAACCATCATTTTTCTTCAGAGAAGATGAAACAATCGATGGGAAACGATATCGGTGGATGTTAGCTTATTATGTCAAAGTAGGGACGGTTACAGGTTTCAAGAAGGGCCATGCTACACCTCAAATCAAACGTTGCGATTACTTTCACGAAAAAATCCAGGACGTGTGCTGTCAAAAAAATGACGACATTGACTGGTCATCTGATCTCCAGCTTTAACCATTCCGGAGTTATTTTTGTGGTTTTTTTTTAAGAACAAATTATACACTAGCAAACCACTGACGAGTTCAAGGCAAACATACAACACCCGAGATGCTCAAAAATGTGATCGAAAGCGCCACAAAAAGGGCACATTTTGCTTTGGTCAATAGAAGCTGCCACTTGATTGATGTTGAATTCAAAAAATAGTCCAAATAAATTGTAAAGAACCAAATTAAATAAAAATCCATGATATATGGAAATCAGTTCGTTTTTTAAAAAGTTATTCCATATACACATACCGACATAAATTATGGCGCACCTTATACTGGTCCGTGTAAACCGTGGTTCATCGTTATAAGTTTGCCTTACCCGAGAGAAGTATGCAAAAAAGAATTTCTAAATAGCCCTACTGCATCAATGGCGAGTAAAAAGTTTGGATCCTGCGTAAAAATTCTGACGTTCATTTGTAGGAAATTTGACAAGGCATACACTCACAAATGATTAGAAAATCTATATCGTAAGCCCTGTAAGAGCCGTTGATGCCTAATAATTATTTATTAACGTTGGCAAACATCAAATACGTGTGGCAACCATTTTTGTTGTTGTTGTTGCCTCCATCAACTGACAAGTGTGTCATTTCAGATAACACATGGAATACAGGCAGAGCATGAAATTGCATTTAGCCTTGAGTTTCCGCATCTTAAAACAACATCCTTCCGCCCGAATGACAATTTTTGCTGTTTGTTGATTCGGGTGTACACATACACCCATATATGTGCTTTCGACGACGTCAGTCAGAGAAGATAAATCACTTTTTCACCACACATATACAATGTGCATGTGTGTAATTTTTTTTTTGTTCAACATTCAAGTCGCAGAGTGTGATCTCCAGATACGACTTCTACTGCATCTGCACCGACTTAATTAAATCCAAATAAAGTCGCAAGCAAACACACTCGATAGCTGCCCCCGGACCGCATAGTTTCTCATCTGTCCTCGTATTGTATACCCTACCCTCAGACTCGGCACTGAATTGTCGCAATTTAAATTTAAATTAAAGCTGCTGACACAGCGATTAGGGGTTGTGGAAAGTAGCAGCTTCGAAGATTACAAATTCATGGCTGTGTGTGTGTGTGTAAAGTGGGAAAATGTTCAAAACACACGCCGCGCCAAGTGGCAAACAAAGCTTTGTCATGGGAACGAGAGAAAGCCTGTGTGAGTATAAGCTGGACAAGAGCGCAAATACAATGCTAATGCGTGTGTCGGGGGTAATTAACACCACCCCCACAAAAATAACAAAACGCGGGACATCGAGTGGTGATTCTCACTCCCCCGCAGGTCTACACCCAGCTAAGTCATGTTAAACCGAGAGAGACGCATGTAAGTGCGTCAGGTGGACGGTAACGTGTTGAAGGGTTTCCACTACATTTGCTGGGTAGGCAAGACTGTACCCCCATCCGCCGATGGTATGTGGTGGAAATCAGGTCGAGTAAATTGTGCAGTTGTAGAGTTCCTCAATGTGGTGTCCTTCGGTTGTTGTTGCTTTTGACACACCACTGGGCTATGACACAATTGTGACCCGATTTCCGATTTTCGAGCCAAAATATCGCCGCATTATGGGTGCAAGGGTGACACACGTATCACAGGCACATGCACAAAATGCACATGCCTATGGCAGTATGGCATGCATCAGTGTCATCGAAAATTCTGTGCCCCAAAAAAATGTCTCTATAAAGGAGAGGACTCTTTTTTTTTTGTTTTTATATCTTCTGGTTGGGGGGTTAGCTCTCTTCTGTTATCAAACAGGACAATTCGTTGTAACCACATGAACCGGATACGATTCCATGGTTGACCGAGGTTTGCATGTGTATTGTTTACGTTGCTACACCGATATGCGGACTGGTGAGGCCAGAACAGATTTGTGCAGTAGCTGCAACCGCAAAATGACACTGACGGGTGGTTTGGAGAATCAGATTTCTATAGAGAGTGGGTTCCCCCAACTGTGTGGCGGAAAAAATGGATATTATCGATGACAACACGATGTTTCTCTTTTTTTTTGCGACACAAAATTGGGCCGTGTAAATAAATTGTTTATTAATGAAATTTCCATTAAAAATTGGATTTGGTGTGGTAGATGTGATTAAAACGGCCTTGGGCCTTGTTAAAACATTTCCATTAATGTAATGCATTTTTGATTCAATTATAAACCGATTTAATAGCAAAACGAAAAATTCTTTATAATCCGTGCATTTTTAATAATCGAGATTCGTAGTTTTTGTTTGTACAATATTTGAACCAAATTTGCTATGTAACCAGATAGAACTTATCGCAGACTACACACTTTTAAAAGTTGTTTAGGAATGTCAAATCAATGAAGCAGACGTTACCACTGAGCGGATTTTGTTTTTTTAAATGCATAAGTTGTCCTTTTGTCATCAGCGAAACCATTGTTGGGGTCATTTTGATGTCAACAATACAAGTTGACCCCAACCAAGAATTTGGCTATCGAAGATAATTCCCTTCAAGCAATAATAATTGTATTGAAAAACATTTGGCGCACTGACAGCAAAAAATTTGGTGCTCTATTAAAATGATTTTAATCTTTATAAGACTTATATTCACTACTGTCAAAGTTAATTGATGAAAAGCAAAAGCTGTAAATTTCCCTCAAGAATGCTTCTCTTACACATTTTAAATAGACCTTATAGAAGTAACTGCTTCTGCATTTAAAAGGCCTCACAGAAACTATATATAGTGCTAGTACTTCGTGAGAAAAGCTGTGGAAACTAATTACAAGCCTTACCGAAACTATTTACAAGCCTTACCAAAATTCAAACATTTATTTCCGAATTTTGTCTGATTGGATGTGTAAAACACGGGCAGACACTGAGTGGCGTTAACCTGGACAAAGCCTAGTCGTTGATACTTTGGCTACACATCAATCGTGCTAATTTTATCTACCAGTGGTAACCACCTTAGCCAATCAGATTTGACTTACTACGCTATTCGACTTTCCAAGCTTATAACTACGAGTGTTGAGTGAAAAACAGCAACCCTTTAAAAAGTATACTCAGAATGGGTGGGATGGCAAATCCAGGCTACTGTCTTTAGGTCAAAACATGGCCCTGACCTCTAATAATTAGTTTTCTTGTCTTCATTTATTTTTACTTGTTCTGTCGCGAACCAGATAACTGTCGCGCACAAGTCTTAAAAATGCAAATTTTAAAATAATTGATTCGAGAAATTAGAATTTTACAACTTTTAAAGCAAAATTTTTGGCTGAAGCTTTAAAAATCCTAGACCAACAACACTTGAAGGTTACCAAGACGACATTTTTTCCCAGTTAGATATAGATAAAGCCACACGCGTTCAAAAACAACACACTCTAACTTCACATCAGCTTTTCCAATCATGTATGAATAAAACGATCGATCGTTATCGTTTTTACGATTGTTTGCTTCAGTGAACACTGAGTAGGATCACCCATTCGCAACATTAGGAGGACATTGTGTTTCCGATCCAAAATAATCCTCAAAAAACAAACAGAACTGTCCAATACAGTCGGTAATGAGACTTTTGCCTATCGTTTCGACGACGATCGTTTTTAAATTTACGCGATTGGAGGAACACAGTTGTTAATAAAACTATTGACGATCCTGATTATATATCGTTTCGACGACGACCGGAAACAGTCGTTTTTGAAACAATTGGCGACAAATTTATACCATCGTTTCGGCACTCTTAATGTCAAAACGTCAGTCAAGGTTTACCAAGGTAAAGTGGAAGAACGAGTGACGTTAGGACATTTTTATAATAAAGATTTGTAGTCTTTGTTTGTACAATAATTGAACCGATTATTATGTGCCAAATTTGCAGATATGGTTTATCATATAGAGCGCACACTTTTAAAACGTGTTTAGGATTAAATGGAACTGAACTCAACAGATTTAAACAAAAAATCATAAGTTGTGCGCTTTTCCTATTTTTATGTTTTAGCGATAGATGAAATGTAGTTGATATATACAAATTTAAAATAAATAATATTTTATGTCAAAAGACTGGACGAATTTTCATCAAACTATTTATGTATGATCTACGAATAACTCGGCGACATTTGAAAACTTTTCCTCGTTCCCACCAACGAGAAGATTTTGAAGTTGACAGTGATTGGAGGTACAATTCTAATTGTGAAAACTGTCATTGTATTTTTGATCAATATTGTTTGACATTTCAATCAATGAAGGACTTAAGGCTAAACTATAATAGTCGGAAGCAATCGGAAACTAATGTCAAAATTCTACGTCAAGTTTTCTTCAGTACTCTCAATTACTCAAGTTGCCCATATTAGACTTTTGTGAATAGAAGCGATTTGAAACAATAAAAACAAAATTTCGTTGCTTATGAACTTACAAATTTAAATGTACAAATCTCTTGAAGTGAAATGTCAATTTTTTGTATTAAAGAACAAAAGAAAAAGAAAGAGCGAATGAATTCGCTTTTTCGTAAGTGAGCAAAAGTGAACGAAAACTGAACGAATCGGAGCGAGAAGCTTTATGGTCATACAATACAAATTGCATGTGTTCGCACAGTTACGGAAGTGGTCGTCCGCAACCATCTTGTATTATTGTTCAGCCTTTAGCCAGGGACAGCGTCTACAAACTTTTCAACTTCAAACTTTTCTACAATCTCAAAGGCGTTTCTTGCTTTCTGAGCATGTTATGGCACGTCACACTCACAACCAAAAAATAAGGGCGGCTTCCACATTCAATCATTGCCAACATAACAATTTTCATATGTTATAAATAAGAAACTGTAGAGGGCGTTTGGTTAACATAAGGAAAAAAAATTGGTGTCACGTGTGGATGTGGCTACTTCCTTAGTGAACTTCTCGTTTGTACTCAGGCGCTAGCTTGTTCTTACAACCATATATCTGTGCGTGTGTACTTCTTGCACCATGACTGGAACTTCTGTTTTATGCCAGATCCGATTTTGTTTTTGTTTTTTTTTTTTTTTAAATTAAATTTTATTGACAATGAATACTACTCGGGTGATTTGTTAGATCATCGAGGGAGGAGGGCCAGTGAAAAACCGTTAAGGTGTAGCTACGGCTGGGAATCCAGACCAGACCTTCTACGTGATAGTTCATGGCAGTAACCATCGCGCCACTGCGCCCGTCAAATGTCATCATAAATGATGATATCCAGTAAGATTTTCTGTCAGACCTATAATTTAAGGCCCGGCCGACGAAATAATATGGCTATACGACGTGGGTGACAGAGTCTCTACTTGCCAGCTCATAGGGAGTTTCATTACCCTGTATGCCCCTGAACGCCCAAAACCTTCAGCTCTTCGCGACAGAGTTTAACAAGCTTAGAATTGATTTCGACAACAGAGATTTGATTAATTTGATCCTGACCCAGTGACCTAGTGGTTAGTACGTTGGACTATGATAAATCGATGTGAAATCTCAACGAAAAATGGAAGCAATCCCTGGTTCAAATCCCGAATCTGACAAATCTGCCAATATCTCTACTTGGAATACAAATCTGTGGTCAGGGAACTAAAATGATGTGTATAGCAGCTCGGTGAACACTCCATCTCCAACGCCATTTTTGAACCATCGGTACTAATGGATTTGGATTCTAAGAAAAATGTATTCCTTCACAACTCATATTGATAAGATCCAGGACAATGGTCTTTGAAAGTGAGGGTAGGGCCGCATGTTTTCAAAGAGATTACACCTAAGCCCAAAAAATAGTTTAGGATCTGAGAATGTGCTCTCCATTTTTCAAAAGTTGCATGTAAAGGTCACAGGATAACAGGTTGAGGATGATTTTCAGCTCCGCTGTAGGAATGCTACACATTACACTCTTCGTATCCATGCATAGTATCCTTTGTATGCGCATGGTGTTTCCAAGTTATTACTCTTGGATATAAAAGCCTTTTATCCGCATTTAATCGATGATACAATATAAGCAAAGGGGTAAAATAATACCACTATCACAATCGATTTGATCGTCCGACATCAAAGTAAAAAAAAATCCAATTATTTAAAAAGTAAGCCCAATAAAACAGAGCACCCTCCTAACAAAAGTGTAAATATACACAAAAGATTATTACAGACAATGGCTCGTATGAAAAGAATAAAGTCATCTTCGGATCAACGCCTCTACCTAGGTTATATCAAAGTATGTGTCAATGCCTTTATTCCCACTGTTGTCAACAAATGTCAAGTGGAAGTGATTCATTCATTTTGCCGCGTAAAATGACATAACACAATGCTGTCAATGCAGACGTTGCGAATGAGCCAGTGATGCGTGAACTAATACTAATGCACACAAGCGAAGCGTCATTGTTGAAACCGCAGCTTAATTTTGACAGAGGATAAGAATTGATGTTTCCTGTGTCACTTTGGATAGAGAAGATTTTGAAGTTTGTCGCGTTGGCGTTGACTAACTAATTAACATGTTAGGGGAACTATTAACACATTTTTTAAATACCTAATTAGTAGCCTGTAGATGTTATTGTGATACCGAGATGAAATATGGACAAAAAATAAAGGTGTAGTTGTAAACAGGGTGACACTTATACCGGCCATTCAAACTCTCTGAACTTGTTTTTTTTTTCTTTTATCGGAAAACGCCGATGACTATGCCCCCATTACAATATACAAATACAACCATTCATGTGTGCGTGTGTACTTCCTGCACGATGGTCCCTATTAAGATTGTCAAATATTCCCACTATTAAAAGTTAAGGCAACGAATTTTACTATATCCCTAGGGTTGGAACAACTTTTGGTGGTTTGTAACTAATATCGATTCGTCATCTATCCCATAACTAAGTTTAATTTACAATCGCACTCCAGCTGTCACCTTTCTAGATAAAGCCAGTATGCTTGCTGATAATTTTAAGGCATCTTTTCTTTCACTTTGACAAATTCCGCTCAGTCTCCTCCTAAACGTGAGAAAGTAAAGCAATTTGTACTCGTACGTCGGAGAATTATTCGATTTTGACATACCTACACAGATCATATCATAAAGATGTGCTCCTCCAAACCACTTCGTTGGCTTTTCCATTTGAACTATACTTCAGGAATTGTCCCGAGAAAATAGAAAACAAAATTTGTTCAAGCACAGGAGAGGCAATTTGTTTCCTCCCTCTATCTGGGGACCAATGTCACTTAAGTCCTTTTGCCCAAGATTACAGAAATAAAAACAGCATTTGTCCAGCCCGTCCCTAAAAAAAAGGCGAATCATGTTCTTCATTCAACTACCGACGAATATCACTTAAGTCCCTTTTCTCTAAGGTCATGGAAACGCCGATAAATCGTCCACTTTTGAAATGTCTTGAAGCACGACAACTACGCAATGACCGTCAGAGCGGTTTTCGTAGCAACAGGTGAACTGATGGAAGCAATCCCTGTAAAATGTTGGAGAAAACGAGATTTTTTTTCTAAAGCCATTTGACAGGGTTTGGCATGAAGCCATTTGTCGAAAATGTGAGCCTTTTGCATCGATAAAATTATTCTTCTATGAATTAGATAATATCTCTCGAGACGTTTCACTCAGGTTGCTTCTAGTCCGCTACTCACCAAATAATGGCTGGAGTTCCGCAAGGTTCCGTTTTTGTCTCCGATACCCTTTCTAATATTTATTGCTTGTAATTGCTAATATAATCCGTTTCATTGCTGATGAAAGTACCATCAGCTATTCGTATTCTTTTTGTAAGTCAAAAACCTTCATTATCGGACGTGGAACAAGAAAGACTCGTTAATCTTGACCTCGACAGTCTAATAAAGTGAAATTTAAAGCCAGCAAAAAGTAATGGCGTCTTCTATAATTTAGGCGAAATCAAAACCAATAGGCACTTGCATTTTCATAACCGAAAAACACTATGGATGGTAGGTATTAGCAAAACCTTCGTAAAAAAAAGACCAGATATTTCAAGCCGTCTAAATGATGCGAAACGTCTAGGCTTCCTTAATCGATGTTTGAAGTAGTTAACCTCTTCTGGTCAGGTCAATTCAAAGCCCATACCTGGGCCGGTGCAGGAAAAATCTCATTGTAGCTAGGGGAAATCATACGTTAAAACTAGAAGTAGACTCAATCGTAGCGAATTGCATTGTTTCACACAAACACCGAGATATGTTCAATATAAATTCAGAAATGCAATTTTGATACTTGGCTGCACGTAGTAGCAGTTTCTGCATTTGCAAAGTAAAGCAAAGTTTCTGCATTTGCAAAGAAAACTAAAAGGAGACTTAATCGTAACGAATTGCATTGTTTTGCACGAACATCGAAGATATGTTCAATATAAATTCGGAAATACAATATTTTACTTGGCTACAAGTAGTAGCAGTTTCTACATTTGCAAAGTATTTATGGTGTCGGAAGACAACACATATCTGCATGTGAAATATAGTGATTGCGCATGCTAACTGGGAGTGTATGGTGGTGGCTATGTGAATCTGCAAGAGGTATGAGAGATTTGAAGCTTAGGTCGGAGAGTATTTTATTTTATTTTATAATAATGAATGAGTACAACACATGGTGTGCGATGTGCATGTCGGTGAATGCATTTATGCGTGGTCTATGGGCCCTATTACTGAGTGCCTGTAATAAAAAAACAATTTTTTACAGGAACAACTTTTGGAGTGAAATACAGAGTAAAACCCTAGAGGTACATATATAACGAAATAAATCTCTCACTTTTATATTGCAAATTCGCAAAGATTTTCACAACACTAAGCACAAAGGTCAAGTATAGTCAAGTGTATAAAGTTTTGACGCTCCAGAATCATCAATCGCATAGATCAACCATATCATAAAAATTGAAAAGACCTTGACTTGTAAAAATCGACAAATGCATGTAATATAATGAGACGCTCGTGCATACCAAATCATTATTCAACTCGCATACATTTACATAAGATGAAAATCCATAATCTCCTCTAAGCAACAACGCCAGTGGTCATTGCATGGAACATTTATCTCCTTCGCCACAGACACTGACAAGAGAAACATCTCCGACGGGCCCCTTTCACGTTTCATAGCTTAACCCAAAACAGAGAGTTTGACTTCTTAAAAACCCCAACCCCCAAAGACTGGGTACATATTTGCATATTTATGGGTAGACCATGTCGTTCTTTTTAATCTCCTAGTAACTTATTTTTATTTATGAGCGACCTATAAGCGATAAACACAGTTGCACGGAATAATAAATTACCCCCATCTCGCAGATATATAGAAGCGTCATCGTTATTGGCGCGTTGCAGGCAAATCCCCAAGGAGTCAGAGTCCACATTATACACTCACTGGGGTTGTCCTCTCTAAATAATATTTAAGTTTTCCACAACTGATGCCGAAATCGACTTTTAATCCGAGGGGATACAGATGGCTTTCCAAGGACCTTTGACAAATTTATTTAAAATTTCAAATTACCCTCGATATACTTCTCTAATCATCCCAATGCCCACACACAGACATTATAATTGCCGGCTGCAATGACACAGACTTACTTTGACACGTGAATGTTATTTCCTCTCAACCCATCAACTCTGAATGACTTCATCTGGAATGTCAAACGTTTTAGCTTAGCGGTCATTAAAGCTCTACTGACTCGTGGTATATTCGTATCGCCATCTCAACGGAATCATTCATGATAAAAGGCACTCTTGATGGAACAAAAAAAAAAGACCTATCACATCTATGGATACATATCATGACATCCACTCCCTCTATTGGGGGTACTTATCATCAAAATGCCGGTGCCGCTTTGCTTGAGCAGATTATTGCGACGTTATATGCGCTTAAAGTGGCATTTTCTCGACTTCCTTTCGTGCCGTTGCTTTGTCTTTTCGTTTTTTTTCTTTGTTGTTGTTTCTCGGGTTTAATTTGAAATTTTTCCAAATGAGGAGCTTAACGAATTTAATTGAACAGGGGCTCAACAACGAATGTGAGACTTGAGATATTTTTAGATGAAAAATGAATTGCGTGCCAAGTTCGGGAGCGAAATAACAGTAAAATGATTGAAAATGGAATTACGATTAGGAAAACGATTGACAGTTGCATGCAATAGATCATCTGACTGTCATTGCCAGAGATCATTGTCATTGCTGATGTGTCGGATGATAAACAAAACAATTAAGTGGCAGACGCTTGATTTTAAGTGTCAAATTGAAAAAAAAAAAAGAAACTCAAGTCGACAAGATGAAATTGTCGAATGTTGGAGTTTTGAGTAAGATTTAGAGGGCTAGCAAGAAGATTTTAAGATTCTGGCGAGCATTTTAAGTTTTTGACAGTTAGTATTACCAAAAAGTTTGCGAAAACCAAGTCGTTTGACGTTTAATAAAAAATCAAAAAAGCATAATCACGAATTGTTTTTCAATTTGTGTTTAGGTTATTAAATAAAAATCAAAAATTAATTAAAATTAAAAATTAATTTTGTCACAAATATGTATAAATAAGACTGAAGCTGAAAAATTGCCGAAAAAAAGAAACCGTAATCGTGTTAATATTTGAATATTGTTGTATATGAACGACTAGATTGACTAGCAGCCTTCACAACGAATGACAGCTAAACATAAGTAAGTTTGACATTTGTAACAAAAAAAATAGACGATGGATACCTAGCTATATAGCAGACACATTCAAAATTTTGAATAGAGAAATAAATTTGAGTTGAGGGGCGCGTTTCCATGTCATGATCAAGGTTTAAAAAAAAACAGTTTGCTTGAAAAATGTTGGTTGCAAGGGAATAGGTCGAACGTGGTTGGCATCATCGGTCCGAATTTGTGAAAAAAAATGTGGAAGGAAACAACATCGCAGTCTATAGTTTGCGCTACCATGACATGATCAAGATTCAAAAACACAAAACAACGACATTCTTCCTGGGTACCCATTTCGTAACGTTTAAAACGATTAGTTCTAACGATTTTCGAACACCGCGCCTTCCACAACGAGCAAGAGCAACCAATTAGAAAAAATAAAATAAAATACAAAAAAAAATAGAAAACACCAAAACATCATTAAACATTTTGGAATAGTTTTGAAAATAAGGGAATGAGTAGCCTGAAGAATTTTGGTTACAATAGGATAGATCGACCGCTTTAAAATTATTAAAGACTGTCTTCTGTGGTCGTGTATTTCTTTTAACCCATTCAATTGGGTGATCTGACGCCAAGCGACTATTTTCGATTGAGCTATGTCAAGGTTTTGGTCTTTGCCCTTTGCGTACGCGTACAGTCACGCGATGTGGATGCATTTGTTTCTCAACAATTACTCGTGGGTTTTCTGAAACAACAAAGCCATCAAGATGAAAATGAGCTTCATAACTGAAGATGTTTTTTTTTTTTTCCAAAAATCAGCATTCACTTGTTGTTCAAAAATCCATTCAATGAACTCTCTTCGCGCTACATGGCTAGTAGTCTTCAGTTCTTGAGTTAATTGAACTTTGTAAGCAAGAAAGTTCAAGTCTTTCGTGAGAATTCGCTGTAGAGAGCTTCTTAAAATGACCAATTCTTGACTATGATGTCAAATTGATGATCCTGGACTGTCAGCAATACTCTTGCGATCTACTTCGATGTTATCTTTTGAACGACTTGTGACAGTACACCCAGAGTTTATAAGATCAGTAATTGATCCACTCTCCCTGAATTTTTTAATTATTCACTTCACTTCATATTTTGTACGAAAATTGCAGACTGCAGCTGACAAACCTTTATAATTTTTAAAATATTACTCAATAGTAAAAATGCGTTCCATTTTTACTAACTCCCAACTGTCAGCTGTCACATTTTTATCTTTTTTTCAGTTTGGCAACACAGTACTATAAAATGGCACAAATTTATGGGACGCACTTCAGTAGTAGATGAACAATGTTTTTTTTTGGAATTTTATTACGAGAATAATTGAGTTAGGTAATCACCCTTTAATAATGATAACTCTCCTTCTTCAATACATCCTCAAAGAGCAAACTAAAACTCAACAAAAAAAACTTTTAAAAAAAATGTAATACATCTACTACATTTGTTGCAATTCCACATCGTCATTTGTCAAATTACATAGAGGTATCTACTAAAGTACTAAACCCATCTCCATCGTGAGTCGTAGTGAAGTCAAAATGTCCCTGTAATTGAAAATCGCATGTTTATACCCTCCAATCAAGATTGAAAGAAATACTTCCTCTGCAATTCTTGAGGGTGTTTCCAAGAAGGCACATAAAATCCAGTCGATTGTTGCAGAACCGGACCAATAAGAGGTCAATGCTGGAACGTGTCTTCTCTGCAAAAAAAAATTCACTTCCTCAACTGCAAGCCGTACAAGTAGTACGTTATTTGGGTCAACACTGCCACATATGTGCATCTTCGTAGAACCCTTCTCCCCCCTATCGGCCATTTTCTTTTGCAAAGCTGTCAAGTTACAAAAAAATGTAATAAAAGGAAAACTACACGACTCATCATGTCTCCACTTTCCACTGATTGCTCCTTTCATCACATTCCCTTGGAATCTCTTAATTTGCGTAAACGATTTCAAAATTCGTTTTAACACAAAGACTCCAGGACGCCGCCAGCTCCATCGGAATGATATCATCATTTGCTTCCATATTCAAGAAGATATTTCCCAATTAACATTACATTTTCGAAGGAAGAACTTTTCTCGAATTAAAGTTAATTACTTTCGTTGTTCTCGCCTTGATTGAGTTTTTGTTCCTCGTGAGCGACATTAAAAGCAGGTTTAGGGTTGGGGGGAAGACTGTTTCGTTTGCCCATGGGAATCAAGCCAAGTCATGGCTTTTGCAAGTATCTACGTGTGAAAGGCAATTTTAAATGGAGTGAGCATAAAAAAAAACGACTCAAGTAAGTCTGACGTCATGCAGCTGACTGACTGCATGCAATACCTACTGCGCCATTGAGTGACGAGAATCACGTAGGTGGTAAGTACTAACCCGGGTTAATGCACACCAGTACCGACTTATACTCACTGCAGATGGAGTGCAGGCTATTACGAGGAATAAATCATCATTTCTGGTTCTGCGAGGAGGCAACTTAAGCGCTGCTAGTTCGTTATCAATCGTTGACCTTAATTTCATGCTACCACTGTTTAATTAAAAGACGCATTGAACTGTATGCGGGCACTAAAGTGGACCCCGCCATCAGATTGTGAACTTTATTTTATTAAACCACCAGAGATACTTGCTAAGAGATAAGATAAACGGTACTTCTGAGTTCGAATAGTTGATATTTGTGTAGAAAATTAAAGATGGCCTAATTAAACCGACCTGTATACATACAGTGCCGACTTTTGTTGTAGTTCTAGGATTATCCATAATTGGACACGTCCGAAAAGCTGAAAGGCAAATCGCAGCAAAACTTTGACATTGACATAAAGATTAAATTCGATTTGTGGTGCAATTACACACACGTCGTGCGTCAGAGTTGTCAAACTTTCAATATCGATCACGATTTGTATGTTCCGAGTTTTGTAAACGTGCCTAATATGCTCCAAATTAGGTTTGCGTGTAGGTATGGATTCGCAAAATATTTTCACTGCAATCAGTTACGCAATCGAATTTATGGAAATCTGTTTATTTTCGATGACAATTTTGTTTGTGAATCGTAGGAGGGGGATGGGTAATGGTGGGTTCATGTACTTTCTGAAATCCTGTTTGGTATGGTTTGGGAAATGAAAATATTTATTCATGATTGTCTATTTAAATGCGACGATTGGAAATTGAAGATCAATTTCCAAAAAACCGAAACAATTCTGTTAAGGACCCCAGTGCAGAGGGCATCTTACGATACCAGAAAAAACTGGAAAAAATTGTGCATCATTGGACAGCACGGACGGCCGTTGGCGCTGAGAACTGAAGTCAAATACCTTGGCATCTGGCTTGACAATTTTCTGTATTTTAATAAAAATGTGGATGCTTGTCTGGCTAGGGCTAGGGGGGCATATGCTCTGACAAGAAGATTGTTTCAAAGCAGTCAACTTGATTCAAGGGTGAAAGTCATTTGCTACATGGCCCTCATAAGGCCGATCATCGTCTACGGTTGTCCTGTGTGGTTCAATATTTCACCATCCTACATGGAAAGGATACGGCTGTTTGAGAGGCGTTGTCTCCAAACCTGCTTAGGATTGTACCGAACGCCGGACTCCGAGTACATAAAATATTATCGCAACGAGGTTCTTTACAATGGGAATGAAGCCAGACACGAGCCCAGTACGCTCGTGTCTGGCTTCATTCCGCCAGAGGCATTTATTTATATCGATTCGTTAGGGTTGGTACAGGACAGGAACGGTATCCCGGTTTTAAACCACCGCTACCGTGACGCGCGTGACAAGCGGCTAATCCGCGACGGGTATGTCGACAATGCTCCGGAGCTCCTCCGCTTTAGCACTTCGGTATCGGATCGCGATAGGACCGATGCTGAAAGGCAAAGTACAGAATTTTGGTGGCTACATGAGGGAAGTGGTTCTGCACTTCCTCCGGTCTTTGCGGACTTTTAGTCCAATCCTTAATATTTAAGAGAAGTAAAAATTTGAAACAAGGTCTGGGGCGGGGCATGCACACCATATTGGAGTACAATATGGCTGGTTGCATGCTGCCTGTGGACCAAAACTCGATTGGGATGGCGACCCCTCGGGGCATTTGCAACGAGTGCTCGCCACCCCGATTATAATTAAGTTAGATGTAAGTAATTTTAAGTAGCCTTAAGTAGTATTAAGTAGTATTAAGTAGTCTTAAGTTAGTTTTAATCTAGATTAAGCTTTTTATAAAATATAAAAAATGTCGTATATCAAAGTTTTTTAAATTTTCTTTGAAAATAAAATTATATTTCAAAAAAAAATAAAAAAAAAGATAAATTTAAGCCGAAAGGCAAAATTTAAAACTAGTAAATATTAGCTTAGAGCGCCCGCTTAGGGCCGATAGGTTAATTTAAGAAAAAAATTGTTAATTATAAGTTAGATTTAAGCATTTTTGTCTAGTTTTAAGTTAGTATTTTAAGATAATAAAAAATGAATTTAAAAGTAAAAGTATTGTCTATTTAAAACGAGAGAATTAAAAATCCTTTTACAAAAAGCAAGCACGCAAATGTAAAGAAAACGAGTATCGTAGGTTCATATCCCATGGAAAACCAGATCGTCTTTGATGAGTTTTGAGGTGAATAACCAAAGATTATGATATACAGATGACGCACTCCATACAAGAAAAATTGTTTTTGTTCTTGTCTTTCAAAAGCAAAAGTTTCTGTTTTTTGTTCTCAATGCGTAATCTGTATAGAATTCATAATCTTTGGTTTAACTCACTCTGTCATAAGACCGATTTCATACCATACCCCAAGCGCACACGACATGAATGTGCTGGCAGAACAAATTGTATACATGAACCCCGTTTCATTGTGTTAGTACTTCAATCGAAACTGACATTTTCCTTGAGTACTTTTGACAATTCGCAAGCTCTTAGGTATGTGTGAGAGTATATGCAACTAAATTGGTCTTGACTGATTGGCTCACAAAACTCGTATGAGAGCCGAATGACATACAATTTTTTCAGACCTAAATTGATGAAAAATGTGTTTGTATTGGCTTTCAACCTTTTCAACTAACCTTGTGTGCGGAGGCCCTATGACCTTATTTTCATAGGCTAGGTTAATGTAATAGAATAATAAAATTTAATATTGTAGTAAAGTAATGGTTTGGTACTACCAATAACAAAAAAACACAATTTTTTGGCGCAAAAGACTAGTTAGTTTCGTGTTAGTGCGTGTGTACTTTTTGCCAGATGACGGGACCTCCTGTTTTATGCCGAATCCGAACGGCTAAGTTGAGATAAGTTATTCTTGACAATTTATACTACTCGGATGATTTTGTCAGATCATTACGAGAGGAGGGCTGGGAGTCGAACCCAGAACTTCTGCGCGGTAGTTCATCGCACTAACCATCGCACCATTTACTACTTAATCAAGTAAAGTAAATTAGTACCAGATTTTTCCTATCATGAATGCATGATTTTAAAATGAAACAAGCGATTTTCAGCATGCCTCAATAAACATTCACCTTACATTCAAATTAATGTCAAAACCTCGATGACATTCGAAATTATTTGTGAAATCATACACACATTTCAATAGCGTTATACACGATGGTATACGCACAAATTAAGCGCTATAAGCGATGTTTAGGGGGCTCAGTGGCGGGATGGTTAGTGCGATGAACTGCCGCGCAGGAGGTCGGGGTTCGATTCCCAGCCGTAGCAACACCTAAATGATTTTTCACTGGCCCTCCTCTCGTGATGATCTGACAAATCATCCGGGTAGTATCAATTGTCAAGAATAGCTTATCTCAACTTAGCCGTTCGGAGTCGGCATAAAACAGGAGGTCCCGCCATCGTGCAAGAAGTACACACGCACACATGAATGGTTGTGAGAAAGCTAGGCCCTGGGTACTAACGAGCCTCTTGCGCCAAAAAATTTGTATTTGTAAGCGATGTTTAGATTGGAGGTTATGAAAGCACAAACAATGAATCATCCCAGGTTCATGTCCCATGAAAAATGTGACTTGCGCAGTTCTCGACGTTGACACATATTTTTATTTTAATAAATAACTATTAAACCGCTCTGAACATGGGACAAATCTTTTTAGAAAAACGTGGACGTGGGTTTCTCAATACTTAAATGTACAAATACCGCAGGTTCATATCCCAATAAAAATCTATCGAGATTAGATTCTGAAGGTTCCAAGAACCCAAATAATGAAACAACGCAGGTTCATGTCCCATAGAACAGACTCAAATGTCAACATTGGGACATACTTTTATTTTAATTAAGGACTAGTTAAACTCCCGAAGTTGAAGCAGATCTACACATCATGGGAGTTCCTAATAACATAGAAAATAAAATATCACAGGTACGTATCCTATTGGATATTAGACAACATAATATGGTGACCCAAGGTTATATTATACTTGAACCAGGTTGTTCCGTTTTAATATCACATGGATCGATTCTCCGTCCTCAACTTTTTACCTATGTGAGCCATCAAGAACTTCTAATAAAGTGGAGATCTGTGTTTATATTTATTAGACCGTCTAGGTTGTCAAATAAGAATATACCGAGGGACGTCTTCTTTAATTGGAAACCGCTGGACATGAAAAAAGAAAGTGGGGATACACTTCTCCTCCCACTCAAGCAGACAGCAGTATTCAGTGATGACGGGGACTAGCCTGTTCCCGTGTAGGTTTATGGGCCAGTAACCTATGAGGACCTCAATGCTGATATGTGGTCTTTGCAGCTTAATAAAACTCAGAGAGCGCTTTGTTTGTCCGTCCACAGCTTGCCTTCTTGAGACGACTGGGAATGGTAGTCTGAATGTTACACTTTCAAGGTGGAGTGGGTAGAGCACCTTCTCGCAAGAGCATACCAACAACGCTCACAGAAAGTCTAGCATGAGATATTTTTGCAGAAGTTTTTGGGAGACAAGACCCTGCTCCCTTCGGCGATTAGCGAAAACGGGTACCAGTATATCGTCGCTTGAAAAGCAAACTGACATGAGTCAAATTTGGCGATTTTGAGTTAAGGATACAGACCGATTCGCCAAATAAAATACAAACTCTCTATCGAACCGTAATAACTCTTTCTCTTACCCACTATGTTCGCCTTATTTAGGTTTAGTTTCATACCACAAACCTGGGGGGAGGTAAACGTGGTATTTATCCCCAAACCAGGCAAACCAATAGAACTACCTAAATCATACCTTCCAATAAGCTTAACATCGTTTTTCCTGAAAACAATTGAAAGAATACTAGACGTACACATTAGAGAGTGCATAGATGCAAGCACTCCTCTGCACCCCTGTCAATTCGCCTACCAAAAAGGTAAATCCACGTAAGGAGCACTTCTACGTTTAACATCACAAATAAAAAGTGCATACGAAAACAAAGAAGTAGCTTTATGTGCCTTCCTTGACATAGAGGGTGCTTTTGACAACACTGAATATGACTCCATATCAAATGATTGGACTCATAGAAGAATCGATCACCACACCATCAAATGGATCAAAGCGATGCTTGAAAGTCGGAAAATAACTGCTTCATCAGCACTGACCTCAGTATCAGTAACAGCCGTGAAAGGCTGCCCTCAGGGAGGAGTACTCTCACCCCTACTATGGTATCTGGTTATCGATAACCTACTTCAAGACCTAAGTAATGCAGGTTTCAATATAATTGGATACGCCGATGACCTAGTCATCATAATAAAGGGCAAAGAACCAAACGAGGTTACAACACGTTTGCAAAACGCCCTTAAGATAGTCATAGACTGGTGTAGTAAAGAATGTCTTTCTATACACCTCAGCAAGGCTATCATCGTCCCTTTTACAAAAAGGAGGAAATGGTACATACATTGAGTATTCAAACGAAGTAAAATATCTTGGAGTGATCCTCGACAAAAAAAACTTAGCTGGAACTCCCATATTAACAACAAAATTCAAATAGCAACCAAAGCTTTCTGGGGAACCTGGGGAATCTCTCCAAAGACCACACACTGGATCTACACGATCATGGGCAGGCCCATTATAACATACGCTTCAATAGTATGGTGGAACAAAGTCACCCAAAAAACAACCATAAATAAATTAAACAAGGTACAACGGCTTGCCTGTCTGGGCATTAGCGGAGCTATGCGTATCTGTCCCACAGCGGCTATAGAAGCCTTAATAGGACTAACACCCCTCCACATTTATATAAAAAAAAAGTGGCAATTCGCAGCTCAGCAAGTTTGACACAAGCGGAAGAGTTAAACATTAGTGAACACCTTAAACTAAGTGAACTTCTATCCGAACTTTCAGAACTTGACAAGATCTGTGCGGTTACAGACCGCTTACCAAAGACACTATGCTTCGACAAAGGATTCTCAACGGAGATCACAACCAGAGAAGCATGGTGTAGCAATAACCCACCAAACTGCGTAAACGGCCTAAAGTGGTAAACGGCCTAAAGTGGTATAAAATGGACTCAGGGGTAGGAGCTGGCATACATGGACCAAATAAAAACATCTCAATACCTATGGGAAAAAAAACCTAGTGTATTCCAAGCTGAGCTCCATGCCATAAAAGAATGCGCAAACCTAATACACAACTCAGGTATTAAAGGCACAAACATCCATATATTCACGGACAGTCAAGCAGCTATAAAAGCCCTTAGCTCACACATCATTGACTCCAAATCAGTACTACACTGCTTCAACTACCTCCAAACACTCTGTTCCAGGAACAAAACCAGAGAATGGTGGGTCCCCGGACATAAGGGAAATGAAGGTAACGAAAAAGCTGATGAACTAGCCAGAAAAGGTTCGGAAACCCCCTTCTGTGCAATCCCCAAATCAGCCATAAATCTGGTCATAAAAAACTGGGAACAAAACAAATGTTTTACATACTTGGGACACATCCCAGGCCTAAGACAGGCCAAAACAGCTATTCAGCCCTTCAAATCAGATGCCAATAAGATACTAAATCTTCGCAGACACGATTAGTAGGCTACCTAACTGGTCATCACGGTCTGCGACATCACCTAAATAAAATGCATCTAGTCGACTCACCGGAGTGCAGACTATGTCTAGAAGAAGACGAAACAGCCGAGCATATCATATGTGAATGCCCGACCATTTACGGTATGAGAAGGGAATCTTTCTTCAGGGAATTTTTTAGTCCCGAAGAACTGAGGAAATCTTTGGCTGAAAGTATTATCAGCTACATTAGGAAAAGCGCTACTAACCTAAAAAAAACATCTGACGGCAAGCGCAATAGATCTTTTAGGTCGATGTGTATATTACTGCTTAGGCAAGTCAGAATTTAAAAAAAAAACTCTTAAACTGACAGCGTTAGGGCGTAAGTATCGTTTACCAAATATTTTTGGATACGGGACAAAACTGTAGGTTCCGCCATCGTTGAAGATGTTCTCACGCAAACATGAATGCGTGAGAACATCTTTAACGATTGCGGGACCTACAGTTTTGTCCCGTTTCCAAAAACATTTGGCATTAACGTCCCATACAGGGCTTCAAATCTAGCTTCTGCCTTCATTTGCGTGTGCCAAGTTATTATTTTTTACACAAAAAAGGGACCTCTCGATTAACTCTGACTCTGAAGTCTGAATGGCAAATTGGAGAAGCTCTTCATGTCAGTTTTATACTCTTGGATGTTTGTCAAACTTTCGCGAAAGTTAACTTTCGGGATTTGAACCATTTGAACCAGGAACCCCGCGCTTAGTAGTCCATTAGGACTAAACACTAGGCCACACTATAAGCTTTTCATGACAATTGATACTACTTGGATAATTTGTCAGATCCCACAAGGTCCACCGCTCCCACTAAGCCCTACCATAACCTCCTTAGAAATCTTCAAATGTGTCGATTGAAAAATCTTCAAAAGCGCAATATTCCATTGCACTACTGTAAGACAATGCATCCATTGTCTAGCTGCTATTATCATCATGGTTCAACATACCCACTCACATCTTATCGATGAGTTGGCCTGAAGACAATCATGAAAATCATCCAGTACTTTCTGGATATGTTTGCAGTTCTATTCCTATCTGTTGTTGAAAGTGAAGTGCAAACTGGATCTATTCAGTTCCTTTCGATTTGCGATTGTGTCAACTGAAATGGGGGTCTTTGTAGCAGCGAGAGCACTCTGAGATTTCATTATGGAAATTGTTTTAATTATTTTCTTCAACCTTTTACGACCCGAATTCAAAATCTCTACCTCTCCTAAAACCCTACTCCCAGAACCCTAGGCATGCAGACATTTTATTAGCCTACTTTCTTTTAAACGACATTTCAATTAGCTTTACCCTTGTCTCCCTACTTCTTTAGCGGCTTGAGAAGAAAATTCAAAGTAAAAAGAAACATTTAACCTCCAAAAGACGTACACGACCTGTCACGAACACCAAAAGCGATTCAAATGACTGGATTTACGATGGCTTCAGTAAAACTGCAAAATCTAGGTATTGGACTTTTACAAAAAACAAAAAAAAAAATGGTGGTACTTAATGTGACTTCTCCTTTAAGTCAAATCCAATTAACACCCTTGTGCTGAGTAGATGATGAGTTATGTCGGTTTTTGTTTTTTATTATTTTATTGGACCGTAATGGTCATGACATGTTTTATGACATGACAATTTGAATGAAGCACTAAAAGTTTATGTATACCACACAAAATTAAGGTCGAACATGTTTACAGAAAAATCGATCTTTCGGGGGTTGCCGAATTTTTAAATGGACACGAAGTTGGATGGATTTTTTTTCCTTTGACGATGACAATATGTGGAAAATATTTGAGGAAAAATACAATTGCCTTGGTAAAAAATGATTTATGCGCATGGACAGTAACGACAAGGGAAATAGGAAACCCCATACTCGAATTAAATGTAATTAAATAAAATTAAGTTTTAGATGTAACACCGTAATTGGTGTAACAAAATACAAGGTGGCGCACAAGTAATCCTCCTATAAGAAAATGCTATAAATTTTGCGATTGGCCCCTAATGTCAGTTTTGTTTTGACATTTGTGTAGTAAACACATGCGAAATACACGTTAATAAACAATGTTACGCTACACTGCTCCAGAACGCGGAATATTGGTGACTATTTATTTGAGCAATAATCGGTGGGTGACTTTGGCACAACGTGAATTTAGTCGCAGATTTCCTAGCCGTCCAACGCCTACTGGTGAAACCCTGCGACGTTTAGCCGCTCGCCTCGAAGAGACTGGCACAACACGAGATGCTGCCAGGCGTGGCAGACCCCGGAGTAGCCGTTCTGCAGAGAATATTGCTGCTGTAGCCGAAGATGTCATGGAAGCGCCGTCGACATCGACCAGACGACGCGACGTGCCACGCAAATGGGTATCAGTCGACGGTCTTTACAGCGAATTTTGGTACTAGATTTGAAGATGTTTCCGTACAAAGTCCAGACGGTGCATCAGCTGTTAGCTGCTGACCGCCAATCGCGTCTAACATACGCTCAAGCCATCCTTAATCACCGCCAAGAGGAAGATTATTTTTCATCAAAAATAATCATGAGTGATGAGGCCCATTTCCATCTTAGCGGGTACGTAAATAAGCAAAATTTACGCTTCTGGGGCACTGAAAATCCGCGTGTAACCCACGAAGAGCCATTACACCCGCTCAAAGTAACTGTATGGTGTGCTGTTTTCGCTGGAGGAGTCATCGGATCTTTTTTCTTCGAAGACGTCGCGGGCCAAACGGTTACTGTGAATGGTGAGCGCTACAGAGCAATGATCAACGAGTTCTTTTTGCCGCAACTTGATGAACTGGGATTGGAAAACATGTGATTCCAACAGGACAGTGCAACGGCACACACTGCACGTGCCACAACCGATATGCTGAAGGATGCATTTCCCGGGCGCCTAATCTCCCGTTTTGGCGATTTGCACTGGCCAGCAAGTTCGCATGATTTGACCGCTCCAGACTTCTTTTTGTGGGGCTTTTTGAAGTCGCGGATTTATGTCAACAAGCCTCAGACTCTTGCAGCTCTTAAAGACAATATCCGTCAAGAATGTGAGGACCTATCGCCGGAAGTTTTGGCCAAAGTGATGGAAAATGCCATAAAAAGGGCTCAAATGAAATATTCTCGACTTGATGTAAAAAAAATTAAAAGACCAAATAAAAATAATCCACAAGAAGAATCAAAGTTTTTCATTTTTTTTTTAAATTACAGCCAAAAAACATCGGAAGGTTATTTTTGCGCCACCTTGTATATGTTATTTTTAAATCATTGGTTATTTTGACAGTGACAGCTGTTTTGCGCTCAAAATCTTGACAGAAAATCAGTAGGTCTGTTCCCGTACAAAATAATATTTACTGATTCTTACTGATTCTTACTGATTTTTACTTATTGCCGTTCCCGTACGCAAAAATAAGTAAAAGAGACAGCTCACGAGAGAGCAAAAAACTACCCCTCTATAAAAATCTGTAAAAAAATTTACTGCAGAAATTTCAGTATGTAAAAATCAGTAAACTGTCAGTTGGTATCTAAAAGTGACAAATCGCTTAACTCGCTTGTTTAACAGTTGATTTATGTCATTTGTTCTTTAAAAGGCATACAAAATATATAATTTTACTGTTTTTTACTTAAACGCGTTCCCGTACTTTTTGGTGATTTTGTCTCTTTCTGAGATAATTTACCCCCACTCCAAGAAATTTGAGAATTTACTAATTTTTACTGAAAAAGTACGGGAACAGACCTAGTATCATACCTTCGCGGAACGAAATGAGTCGCTTTACGCTTGAACAGCGTTGGGAAATATTGAAAACTTATTTCCAAAGTGAGTGCTGTGTAGCCCAAACAGTGCGTTCTTGAAAAGAAGTTTTGGTCGAAATGAAGCACCAACCTAGCCTGATGTATGTTAGTTTGTGCAAAATGCTGGTGGACAATACTTATGGTTCCCGTCGTCGTACGGTGCGCACAAACGTGAATGTGGCTGCTGTAGCTGAGAGAGTGATACCCAATTCCCGAAAATCAACTCGCCACCGATCTCAACAGCTCAACATTTCACGCACTAGCCCGAGGAAAATTCTGCACAAAGATCTCGGATTAATCGCTTACAAGGTTCAATTCAATTAGCAATTAAAGGCGCACGACCATCCGCTTCGGTATCGCTTCGCAGTTTGGGCCTTTGGGAAGCTTGAATTGGATAACGATTTCGGGCGAAAGGTCATCTTTTTTGAAGAGGAGCATTTTCATCTCGGCGGCTATGTTAGCAAAAAAAATTGCCGCATCTGGGGCTCGAAAAACTCGCACGTTATTGTCGAGAAACATGCATGCATTCACAGAGAGTGACAGTTTGATGCGGATTGTGGAGTAGTGGCATCATTGGCCCATTTTTCTCCGAAAATGAAGCTGGGAACAACGATTCGGTCAACAGAGCTATGTTAACCGACTTTTTTTTACTGAAATTAAAGACATGAAATTGGACGACCTCTGGTTCATGCAGCATGGCGCGCCATGTCACACAGCCCATGCCACAAACGATCGTTTGCGCACCAAATTTCCAAATCGTGTTATCAACCGTCTTGGCGATGTCAATTGGCCGCCTCGGAGTTGCGATTTGACCATTTTGGACTTTTTTTTTTGTGGTGACCCGTGAAGCATCGATGTTATGCCAACAACTCGAAAACGATTGAAACGAGGCCAATATTATCCAAGAAACCCGTGAGCTGCAGTCCAAAACCATCAACAAGGTCTAGCAAAATTGGAGTGACAGATTGCGCTACTACGAAGGCACTTGAACGACGTTGTGCTCCATTATTAAAGGAAATGTTTGGTCTTACTAATAAACCCATAATCAGCCCTATCGAGGTATCCGGCGGAGCAGCAAATTCTCAGATTTTGTACGATTCGGAGAATTTTTGCTTCGAGGTATTCTACCGAATAGCTGTTCGGAATATTTCTCCGACATTTTGTAATGCATTCCTTCGAATCGCGTTGAAGCGCGTTCAGGAGCATTTTTCGTTCAATTTTTGACAGCTAAGTGGCATTTTTTCTTCGATTTACTCCGACACAACTTCTTCGCGGAATTTATTTACGAATTGTAGTGAAGTAAAGCCGTCGCTTTCGTGTAGTATTTTTTCCGATGACACATACCTCGAATGGAATCTGAACCTCCAACGAAGTATGCGTTTCGGAAAATTATCCGCTCCGACGGATACCTCGATAGGGCTGAATACTTTAGATGCAAAGGGTTTTCCAAAATTTGACAGTTGATAGTTACATCCGTCAAATTGTCTGTCATTTATTGAATTTGGTTTGGAAAATCACCATGGACGGATATATCGTTCAACAACACGTGCAAATGATGAAATTGTTTTATTAAAACGGGTGTTCTATTCGGGCAACGTACGCCTCACCCATTTTACGGTCGCCATAATCTTCTTACCGAGAGGACGCAGTGTGCTGGATTTATTTTAGTCCACTGGTTCAGTAAAAGATAAACCAACACCGCAACGTCGACGAAAGCAAGATCTGCCGAAAATATTGCCGCTATCCATGATTGTGCAGGGAATCCGAGGCAGTCGTACTTTCGCAGGCTACAACTTGGCGAATTTCGCATCGTGACTTGAGCCTGCACCGGTACAAAATTCAACTACCCAGAAGCTGGAGGTAAACGACCAAAGACAACGACGTGTGTCCGTCGGATGGACTCTGAAGCAGTTGGAAACTGACCGTAACTTTCGTCGAAAAATCGTCTTAGGCGATAAGGCTCATTTCTTGATGAATGGGTACGTGGTACGTCAACAAACAAAAATTGTCGAATTTAGATTCAAGAGCGTCCAATGCATACCGAAAAAGTCACTGTTTGGTAGCGATTTAGGGCTGGCGTCGTCATCGGTCCATATTTCTTAAAGAACGACGTTGGCCAGGCCATCACCGTCAACAGCGAGTGCTATAGCACGATGATTTCCAACTTTTTGTTGGCCTGAATTGGATGATATGGACGCCAACGACATGTGGTTTGAACAGGACGACGCGACGCTTTGTGATGTTAACTGACTACCGAGATTGTGCGATTTAACCCCGTTTGACTTTTTTTGTGTGATTTTCTGCAGCCGCAGGTCTATGCGAAAACGCACAGCGGCCGTCAAAGCCAAGATAACCCATGAAATCAGTCAAATTGGCCTAATTGGATGATATGGACGCCAAAAAGCACGTGGTTTGGACAGGACGACGCTACGTGATGTTAACTGACCACCGAGATCGTGCGAATTTGCCCCGTTTGACTTTTTTTGTGGAATTTTCTGAAGTCGCAGGTCAATGCGAAAAACCACAGCGGCCGTCAAAGCCAACATAACCCATGAATCAGTCAAATTGGCCTGAATTGGATGATATGGACGCCAACGACATGTGGTTTGAACAGGACGACGCTACGTGATGTTAACTGACCACCAAGATTGTGCGGTTTTACCATGTTTGACTTTTTTTTGTGGGATTTTCTGAAGTCGCAGGTCTATGCTAAAAACTACAGCGGCCGTCAAAGCGAACATAACCCATGAAATCGGTCAAATTGGCCTGATTTATGCGCCAGAGTCATAGATAATTTTACATTTCGGATGGACGCTTTCCAGAGAAGCCGCGGCGGACATTTGATTGACGTTATATTCCATTCTGAATGGCATCGATAGACCTTTCAAACGAGTAAAAAAATTCGATGATATCTCACACACTCTTTGTTTAATTTAAATTTCAAGATATGATGCGCTTAATGAAAGACCCTCTCTCTATCGCCACCTACTGAGCATAAACAGTACCATTGTAGATGTCAAATTCAAAGCTAATTACATCTGTGAGTAATTAAAAAGTCCTCCCATTCCTTAAAAATTAAACGACATATTCTCGGCACTAATTGCCACAAACATTAGCGCCATCTCGTATTCAAACCGAGAATGGCCTTGAGTATTCCAAAACAAAAACTCAAAGCGAATCAAACAAACTCAATCCTAGATCTCAATTAAACTGAAACGAATCCTTGGTGTATCCCCTGCGTACAGCCCAAAAGTTGGCTCTCGTTAATTAGTGGAATTTGAGTTTTTTTCTTCAAAGCCTTAATGAATTTAGACACAATATACCTTTCAAGTGAAAAGGCATTCTCATCCCTCACATGCTTTGGTATGCCCTAGGACAATGAAACAAAAAGTCGTTCTCGGTTTCAAGCTCACTCTAGCGTGTGCGGATGATGGGGTGTTGGAATGCCTCTTGTCTTTGCCGTTTGTCGTTTTGATAATGATGATGGAACACTCTCAGGAAAAGGCAGACATATTTAATCTCCCTCTACTTTGTGTAATTTCCATCGATTTGTGTTGGTATGTGTGAGGGGAAGCAATGAAATTGATTCTCAAACATACACTCATACTCTCAAGGCAATTTGCGAGGTGCAAGAAGGGTGTCAACCTTTTGGTGTCACATTTCTTAAGCACGTAGTACTTAAGGCAAGGTCACATCGTCAAGCACTTTACTTCAACGATTGTTGTTGTGTGTGTGAGTATACCAATTTTTTTATAATTTCTGTCTTTCTGGCTAGGGGACTGTTTCACCCCTCTGTTATTACTAAAGCTACCACAGTTTTATCGATTTCATGGGTCTCCTTTGGCACCAACATCTACAACACAAACCTCTAACCCTTGGTTGCGGGTTACGTAAGGTTTTTCTATGTGTGTTTTCAGTGCGCCAGCCTTGATGATGCGGTGTTGTGACCGCTCTTTTGTTTGGCCAACGCCAACCGCCAAATAACTATTAGAACAATTGGCCGGGATGTAGTTGTAGGTGGTGGTCTTCCCCACTCTAATGTCAGAGCTCGCAGCGACTTAAGGGGGGCTGTGGTGTTTGTTTTTAGGTCACTCGATGTAACAATGGACGTTGCTTATTACCATTTTGGAACAAAAAAAACATGCACGCAGAAAAAAAAAGAGAAGGGAAATAGAAAAAAGAAACCGATCCATGACTTGGACATTAATTGACAGGTGGTCTAGTTTTACTCGTGTGTAATTATCAAGGCGGACTGTAAGTGTACACCACCACACCAAAAGGGCGTATGTTAATTTAAATGTAAATACAGCGCGAAAATGAGCAAGCAAATCAAATGTGCTGACAAAGTGCATTCTGCAAGTACGGGTTATTATAGTGAATTATGGAGCGGGAGGTACATATTTGAATTGTGGTGTGCAACTTGAGAAAATTCTTGAAAAGATACATTTAAACCACTTTGCAGTTCCGGGGAAATTTCGTTTCATATTCGTCACAAAGTTAACCAAGTTTTTCACTCTCTTTCTCTCTCTGTTTGATGCGGTTTGTTGTTTTTTGAAAACCGTTAACGAATTGCGAATGGAATTACATAAAGTTAAGTCAACAAAGCTAGATTGGGAACACACTTTTGTGACGGTCCTTGGTTCATTTCAAAGCAAAAAGTGGTTAGCAAACGAAAAATTAAAACGACTTAAAGTCTGACTGATAAACATGAAACCTTTTTTGGTCCTTGGTGGTTCTTTAAGGATTCTTTGATCAATTTAGCTGCGAATCATCCATTTGGTTTGCAAATGTAACTTTAAACTTGGTATGACTGGGTTTTCTTTAATGATCAAGAAAATCCAATCCAAATGATTCATGCAGCTGATTGATCAATGAATCCTTGAAGAAACATCAACAAGTCGATAGTCATAAGTTTCATCGGGCTTGACAAAATTTTGACTATGCAGACCACTCACTAACGAAAACCCCCAATTGTTGGAGAGATAAGCTGCAGCGTATAAAAACATTCTCACAGAACAGATGGCTTTTCTACACATTTTGTCCACAGCTAGGGCATTCCAAGGTTAGGTGAGGTCAGGTTGTAGTGGCTGCACGAGATGCGTGTGCACTCTTAGACCATGGTCCGTTGTGGTACCACATGGATCTGTCGACTTTCCATATATTCGTACACCTAATTGAACCTTTCAGAGCTGACTACATAGCGTAGGAGGTTTCTGACATTGACAACACCTAGATTATCAAAGAAGAAGTTTTCCAGATGGAGTTTTCTCTTTTCGTAGAGAGCTGGACAAGAGCAGAGAAGGTGAGTAATAATTTCCTCGTCTTCTACGTCCAAGCAGCTTCTACAGAAGTCGTTGCTAAAGAGGCCTAGTGTTTATGCGTGTAGGCCTATAGGGCAGTGCCCTGTAAGGACACCGATTGTGGTGCTTATGTTTGATCTGTTCGGCATTATCAAGCAGATTGAGCGCTTCGGGTTATAGTAAGGCAAGAAGTGCCTGGATATTTGACACATTGTGCCGTCTATCCATCTGCAGTTTGCTTTCTTGATCGCATTTTACATGTAGCGAGGGCATACTCAAAATATCTACTGGTGGTAGAATATCATGGATGGTGCCATGTCTGGCAAGCTCATCCGCCTTGCAGTTCCCTGGAATGTCTCTGTGGCCCGCCACCTAGAGAAGGTGAATGGTGAAATGCTCTTGACTTCACTTTTTTTCTAAACGTTTTAACCAAAGTGTTCCGTATAATCAATGTAGCAGACAAAAGCAAACATTATTTTACATTTTCCAAATTTGACAACTTCACTCAAAACGGGATACCTGCGGGAGAAGAATATATTAAATGAGATGTACAAACCGAAAGAAATGCAATTCTTTTAAATGCCAGCTTATATAGTTTAGGAACTCCAGATAAGTTTGATTGTTCAATGTCCCAAGCTATGTGAGTCGCTTTCCTGTTGCGATTCACATCAACACAACTAAGTCTTAAGGTAGTCTACATTTTCCAGATCCAAAACAACAATAATGCCTCACTTAACGCTCGAATATAAGAAATGAGTTCCAACATTGTGATACCTGAACCTGATAAAGCTTCCCTGTGTTTTTTTTAAGCACTCTGCATAACCATTTGTAATACTTAAGGTGCATGCGGAGAGGCAGTGGTCTAATTCAGTTGTCGTGGCTATAAGTTTTATTCGCTATCCCGTTTAGTCCCCGTCATGCGTTGATTGCGTTTGCCGTCGAAGTCTACTTTTCTTCTAATGCTTCCGAAACCGCATTAATGTATACCCCCTTGGGCCTTGTTACGGATCGTATTTCAATTGTTACATGGTTCACTACGTTCGAACAAACCGCGAGTGTGACACGACGAAGAACTAGATTACATCCGATCATTAGATTACCTGAAAACAATAACAGCGAGAGCTTCAATGTTGGAATCCCCAAGGCGTTTTTCACTCAAACATCTGCCTTGGACTTTCCGATCGTTCAGTGAGACTTATTCATCATGATGACCTTAATTACCATCCGCACAAGTTAGCGATTGTGCAGGAACTCTCCGAACGCGACATAAACTCTCGGGGGAACTCATGTGAAGCATTTCTCGAGGGGTTCCAAAGAACGGAATTACGTTTTTTTTTATTTCAGTGATGGAGCTCATTTCCACTTGTGCTGAGCCGTTAACAAACAGAAAATGCGCATTTGGGCTGACACCAATCCCCGAGAAGAATTGCATCAATGGCGTCTGGATTCACGTAAAGTCCAACAAGATTAAAAAAAAAAATACAAATTGTTGGCGCAACAGTCTAGTACCCAGGGCCTAGCTTTTTCTCACAACCATTCATGTATACTTGTTGCATGATGGCGGGACCTTCAGTTTAATGCCGACTCCGAACGGCTAAGTTGAGATAAGCTTTTCAACAATTAATACCTACTTCTCGGATGATTTGTTAGATCATCACGAGAGTAGAGCCAGTTAAAAAATGTTACTACGGCTGGGAATCGAACACAGACCTTCTGCACTGCAGTTCATGGTACTAACCATCGTACCAATGAATCCACAAAGTCCATCAAGATACCAAAAAGTATTTAGGTAAGGCGATGCACTGTCATTTGACTATTTTAAAATAATTCCTGAGAAGATTGTTCAAAACTCCCAAACCAACATCAGAGGTGCAATGTTCCTTAATTCTGTGCAACTATATTGATATCATTGGTCGGAATCAACGAGATGTCATAGCCACGTTTGTAAGTATAGAGAGGAAAGCGGCAAAATGGTTTAAACAGTAAATTAGGGCAAGCTGTCAACAAGAAAGGACATACAACATAGATGAATAGGGCAAAACGTCACCATTGATAGATACCACTGAGGTAGTACTGGACTTTGTCTACCTCGACACCGCTCTTACCTCTGACAATGACTTCTCGTCAAAAACCAACCACAGTTTCTTCGGGCTTGGAAGGCAATTTATAGCCTTTATTTGAACTACTAAGGTCGATCATAGAAGTCCTGCTCTACCGCATTCACGGTAGAAAAAACGGATAAAGAAATCCTGGTCGTTTTTAGCGAAATATTGTTCGTAACCGTCGGCCCCGTTTGTGTTGACGAACTATGGAGATGAACTTTTACAGTGACATATAAAAAAACAAATTGTTGGCGCAACAGGCTCGTTAGTACCCAGGGCCGATCTGTCTCACAACCATTCATGTGTGCGTGTGCAATTCTTACGCGATGGCGGGACCTCCTATTTTATGCTCAGTGTACGTTTTCGAATGAAGTCTAGTAAGTTCAGTCTATGTTTCGGAGCCGAACTCCGACCAGGAGAACACTATTCACGACCTGGTCCTACTTGGGTTTTATACAGAAGAATAAACTGGACTGGTGTAAAATACTTCTTAGCTCTGGAAAGGTAACCTAGTTTGGACGCTGCTATTTTGGCAATAGAAGTTATATGTTGTTGCTATAATACATCTGACGCAATTGCTTTGCCTATTTGTATTGTATATATGTTCCCCATCTCGATTGACAACAATATTCCGATTCCCAGCCAGATGTCAAAATAGAAAAGAATCCAGTGGTATTAAATCACATTCTGATCACCGAAACGAGAGAGTACACGACAGGAAATGTCTCATGCAGTAATTGAATGTAATTGAATTGTTTCACCGTCTGTAAGGCATGTGGCGCCGTCTTTTTGAGATCAGATGTCATCTACATCAACACCTTCCTATTTAGTCAGAAAGAGCTCGGTTATTATCGTGCACCAGTAACAATCACTACCTGACCACCTTCATTTTCGGAGAAGCATCGTTCAAGGATTTCTCCAGCCCAAAATTTGCACCAAACGCTGAATCGTTATGGGTAAATTTGTTTTTCAACGGTATCATGTGATTTTCAATTCAATTTTAACAAACCATTTAGGTAAAAAGAAGCTTCATCGCCTAATTTCATTGACACACTGGTGGTATTAATACCATGGTATGCGAATGTACCACCTATGTGTTAGGAAAAACTACAATAATGTCTTGCGAGCAGTAAGATATCTGCATGGCTTAACCGTTACATGGAATTCTATCGACCGCAGTGCCATTCTTCCTAAGTGGCACGGTTAAGAAATATACCTTTGAATTGCCATTTTGTCAACTCATATTACATTAAGAGGTGACACACCCAAGGTATTGCATATCCAAGGTTTTTATACCACCAGAGTGTCAAAGGTATAAAGCTGTAATAGAATAGTAAAAAAGCTCCCTACATGTGGTCCTACGGAGCGATTTGACCGTAAATGTGCGAATACAATCAGCCCTATCGAGGTACCCGTCGGTATCTGCAACGCATACTTCGTCGGAGGTTAAAATTCCATTCGAGGTTTGTATCATCGAAAAAAATACAACACAAACGCGACGGCTTCACTCCACTACAATTCGTAAATAAATTCCGCAAAGAATTTGTTTCGGAGGAAATCGGAAAAAGAATGTCACTTAGCTGTCAAAAATTACACGAAAAATGCACCTGAACGCACTTCAACGCAATTCGCCGGGATGCGTTACAAAATGTCGGAGAAATATGCCGAACAGCTATTCGGAAGGATACCTCGAAGCAAAAATTCTCCGAATCGTACAAAATCGGACAAATTTCCGCTCCGACGGATACCTCGATAGACCCGAATATCTTTTCCTCCCGGTTTCGTCCAGTTTCGATAGCTTTCGCGATCTCATTCGCTTTTTTTGTCTTCTTTACGATTGCTGTTGTGTTGTTTTGGTTTTTTTTTAAATGGAATAAAAATAATGATAATACTCCGCAAAACTCATTGAAATTCTAGCACATGCTAGTGCTCTGAGTTTCGCTTCACAAATTGCCCTTATGGAACACTTACGCAAATGACAGAACTTAGAAAAACTCAACGTAGAAAATTGATTTTAGCTTCGAATTGCTTCCGACTATATTGCCCATAAAACCATGGAAGATTATTTTTAGGAACTCAATTATTTTATAATAAATCCACAAAACATAAACATTTCTCCGTATATTTTGAGTAAACGGATAAATTATTTTGGTAATTTCTGTCAAACTCCTAGGCTGCATACATCATACTTTGAATGATTTCATTATCTCATCAGTCGAAATTCAGCGTGAAAAAAATTGCGAAACTACTTTTTTTTTCGTTCATCTTTTTACAATTTTCTCAGTACGGATACGGTTTTATGAATTTTCACATCAAAACTTGTTAAAATTTACTCTTATACAAGAGTACCCAAACGCCAACGGATCTTATTATAGTTAAGCATTTAGGATGATTTGGCTTGAACTATGACAGTCAAACTTTCATTATTTTTGAAATGTCGTTCAACAATAAAAACGCGGTGTTTTCTTTCCTTATGCGTTAATTCACAAACTTGAAACTGTCAGCTGTCAAACCCTATTTTTTCTTCTTGTTTTGGTTGCCAACACTTTACCGCAATATGGAGACAAATTCAAATCCTGTGTAAATGTTTGAACATTCCTTATTAGAAGCGATAATTTAGTTAAGGCAAAAAAAAACAATGGATGAGAGTTATCCATTACAATTTAATCCACAATCTCTGAAAAATGTCCGACAAATGTCATTCTTTTGAAAAGTTCAAAATACACGGAACATAACGTGGGACAACCGGGCGTATCTTCACCTTTCCCCCGCTCCCCACCATCCAACGGAATCTTTCTCATAAAGCACCCAGCGTTACCGGCGTTTCCATTCAAACTTGAATTATGAATCATAAAATCTATAACTGTGTCATTGTCAATAGTCAGAAAAACCAGTATCAACCGGCTGAGCTCATGTAACTCAAGTGAAAACAAACCGTCATACGATCAAGGGGTAATATAATCAGACAAGTTTTTGATTAATGTGCGCGGTAGCCAGACGGGGTTGCCGGCGTGTTTATAATAAATTATATGCAAACATTTGTTTTTGTTTGTTTAAATACTGTTAAAATGTCGACTGAAGTTTGATCGACAAAAAAAAGTTGACAGTTGAAAATCCAGACCATTAAAATTTCGATTGAAAAGTTGTCGGTAAAAACATTGACTTTTATTTAAATAAAACAGGAATGCTCTCTTTGAATGAATAAAATAATACTGTTAATGTAAACAATAATAATTATCCGAGAGTGGCTTGTTAATCAACAGTGGCAAAGTGAATGATGTTCACATGCATGTGGCGCCGATTTTACGTGTCGATATTTTTAAAATCGACTTTATTAGAGTCGACATTTTGATCAGTCTTTATTTTAACCAATCAACTTTTTGAAAGTCGACATTATGACGGTCGATCTTTTTAAATTGACATTTTAAAGTCGGCAAATCGTATCCAATACTTTTTGATTTATGCAAGTTGTGGAAACTTATGAAAACCATGTCAATTTTACGTCGACACAATCGTCCTTGTGAGAATCAAGTTATTTTGAACACGATGAATCGTTTTTGCACCACGTACACTCTAGTGGATAATATGCTTCCTCAAAGATGACAAACAGTGAGAACAGAAGAAGTGCTTTAGTAGTGAGGTAGGAGTAACAACGATTCTAACTCTAAGAGGGGCGGCCCCTGACAAATGTCTGACTATCAACTGAATGATTGAAATTACAACAACAACTTGTGTACAACAACACTATTTGTTTGGAATTATAGCTATTTCGGACATTAGGAAGTGTCTTCATCAGATAGTGATGCTATTTGAACGTTTAGTTCTCTGTATAATTTTGGAAACAACTTATTCCCCCAACCGGGGATTGAACTTGTAATCCCGTGCCGTTGTGGAGCACAGTGTTGAGCAGAATCCGAGTGAGTCATTCGCCTTCGTACACAGCAATTGATGCTATGCCCATCCACATTGTGGAAGATTTTACAGAAAGATCTTGGCTTCAAAGCTTATAAAATTTATAGGTTGTGAAAGAGTTGAAACCGCGTGACCATTATACGCGCTATAGGTTCGGTGATTGGCCCAAAAACATGATTCAGCTTGATCCTCATCTTCAACGCCAAATTTTGTTCTCCGATGAGGCTCATTTTTGGTTAAATGGATTAAACAAGCAAAATTGCTGAATTTGGAGTGGAGAAAACCGAGAAGCCATTAAAACTCAATGTTTGATGTGCTATATGGGATGGTGGAATTATCTGCCCAGATTTTTTGAGGACTATGCAGGCCAGAATGTTACTGGCAATGGAGAGCACAATAGAAACATGATTTCTGATCGTGACAGAGCTTTGGTTTCAACAAGATGGCGCAATATGCCACATGGCGCGGGACACCGCATCAATTTATTACATTTGCTGAGCGCATAATTTCGCGTAATGGACCTGTCAAATGGCATTCACGATCTTAACACACCTTTAGATTGTGAAGTCATTAGCCTATGCCGCTAAGCCAGAGATTTGGAAGCCAAAACTTGCAGTATAATTGCTGATATACGGCCTCAGTTGCTCGATAAATTTGTCGAAAATTGGACTTCAGGATTGCCCCTTATTTTATATTGAATTTGTATACCTCTTAAAAAAACAACATATATCCCCGTATTAATAAAAGCTAGGTAGTTAATCAGGTTGACATTTGCGCGAGTATGTCTTAAGCTGGGCTTCCACGATCACACATGAATGTCACTCCTGGCGTAAGCGCGCCAATTAATGCCGGTGGATGGCATTGTGTGTCAGAGCGCGATTTCGCATTCATGCGTGATGGCGGATGGCGATGATTGTCATTCTTTCTATGTCATTTTTCATTTGACTGTCAACGTGCACGGACAGCAAGGATAATCGAATCAAATGGCAACGAGCTTAAAAGTTGTATTGAGAACCTACTACACTGCCTTAGCAAAACTGAGGAAAGACATTCATGGGTGATAGTGGATTGTGAACGAAAAAAAACATCACGCCAGGAGGGACATTTATCAGTGATCGTGGATGCCCAGCTTTATGGGAAAAGCTTTGACGTTTGTCATTGATTAGCTAATCAGCGTTAATTAATACAGGGAATAGCTTTGAAGTCAGTTAGGCAAGACTTAAATGTGGATTTTTCAGGACCTGAACCTACGTTTAGCCTATCTATTTCTTAATTGAAGGCCTTGTTGACTGCAGTTTCAACACAACCACCGGCCGATTGATGGAATGGATCTCTAGGACTAAATCTTATCTTCAGTAAGACAGTGGAATTCTGTCCACCAATGGGAAGAAAATAACGCAGACGTTTGATAGGAGTTTTGACTATATATCCAATATTTTACATGCCATTGTCCTGCCTTTTCTTGAATCAGGCTCCAGTTTTGTACCGCTCACATATCGTAAAGCTTCCTACTTCGAAGCATTAATTATTGCTCACCTCAAACAGCTGGGGAATAACAAACTGCAACCTTGACAAAAACCAACGCCCAACATGATTGGCGCTTATTTTATTGAACGTCACAGTAACTGCTCCACAGCTCTTCAATATCTACATTTCTGATATACTTAGGGAACTCGATAATTCATTGGCATTTGCCGACGACGCTACACTGTATGCAAGCGGCTAAAAAATTGAAGACATTCAAATCCAACTTCAAAGCAAGTTTGATAGGTTTCAAGCTTTCTGCTCCGAATGGAAGCTTAAAATAAACTATACGAAATGTGAAACCATACTGTTCCGCACCCCAATAAGACGCGGTAATTCAGATTTGAGACGCAACTGGAGAAATCTCAAAATAACGAGTTCAAATGGTCTTCGGATAGAGTCCAGGACCGTGGTAAAATATTTAGGTGTTCATTTGGACAAGTTTCTGTATTACAATGAGCACATAAATATTCAATTAGACAAGGCAAGAGCGGCATTCATGTCGCTAAAAAGCCTGTTTTATTCCAACTATCTTAGATCCGATGTGAAGATCATTTGTTACCAAGCATTCGTTCGTCCAATTCTGACTTATGCGAGTCCAGTGTGGTGGAACATTAACCCATCGTATATGGAAAAACTTCGAGTGTTCGAGCGCAAATGTCTTAGAGCCTGCACACAGATGTATAGGAGTGCACATTCCGATTATAGGTATTATGTCTCAAACAAAAGACTTCTGGATGCTTCCGGTGTGTCCAGAATTGACAATGCCATTCTAGATCTTGTAAGGAATCACTTTGTTCGTTCGGCAAGTGTTAGCGAAAACGAATTAATCTCTGGATTATTCTATCCGAATCCTGGGTATTTCAGAAATGCCTTGGAAAGTGGATACATTCCGCCAGAAACATTTATGTTTCTGGATGCATATGGCTACCTATCGGATTCAACGAACGTTCCAATAATATACCATGCTGCAAGGAGAGCAACAGATAAAAGGATCCTTTATGAGCCTTTTGAGTCGGGGGACGGGAATACTGATCAAATTAGATACTGCATTAGCATACCTGAAAGCGACAAAAGTAACACTAACAGGTTAAATAGAGACCGATACTGGTGGCTAGACTGGGCTGAAGCCGATACTTAGTTTAAGTAAAACTAGGCCCTGACATGTGATCTCTGATCTAACGATGACTTGTTAGTCGATGGAATAGAGATCACATGACAGGGCCTAGATAGATTTAGATAGGTTTAGATAGGTTAAGTTAGTCTTGTAGGTTTTAGTTTTATATAAAAAAAAAAAGTTGCGACTGTCTTCTAATAGGTTTTGATTCACATTTTCCTATTTTCAAAAAAAATATATATAGTACATAACAATAATAAATAAATTCACAAAAAATATAAAATTTGAATTAAACAAAAAATTATATATCATGTAATGCGAACCATAATGGTCTTTTACTTTGGCAAAAGTTAAAAAAATGTCTAGTCTTTAAGTTTATTTAGGCTATTAATTAATATTAACGAAATTGTGAATAAATAAACGTTTAAAAAAAAAAAAAAAAAAAAAAAAATTTGCTTAAATAAGGTTATTTACCTCTTGCTGGGAATTTGCAAGTTTTCTAATGAACAAACGTATTTTTTATCGACTGACTAATCCGTTGGAGGGTTGATTCTAGTATGCATCGTTCACTTGCGATTTTCGGAGTTCCTCACTACAACCTCTAAGAAAAAAGTCCTATGGATGCTGTAACATTGGTTTATTGCCTCCCATATATCCCTAACCCGGCGAGTATAGCACCTGACAATTTAAAGGAGATGGCTTACCATCATAATACATGTAAGACACACTTAAGGGCTCTACCTCTATGACCCCTGTAATTTATCTAAGAGTGATGAAAAATTCACTTGTCTCCCACAGGATTCTAAGCCCTTTTAACAAAAGAAAATTCATAAGATGTAGTTCATCCATTCGGAGAATCCAGGGATGGTCATTAATCCTCAAGTAGAATTGCTTTATTGCCAAAAGAAACGCACAAACATGATCCGGCACACGAATTACATGATTACCGCCCCCTTTGGGTAACGCATGTTATGTGTTTTAAACTTTCTAGGCTACGGCCATTTTCTTAGACCATCAAGCTATTAAAAGGCACCCGGATTGTCCCTACATATGTGAATAGCAAATGCTTTAACTCACTTTGCTCATTCACCTTGAATGAAGTTACTTGTAGACAAAGGGGTTTTACTGTAAAGACCATCGTAAGGTTACACTTGGGATACGATCCTTGCTTTCTATTGTCCAAATACAGACCACAGCACTGTATTGTTCCATTATTTTCACTTTAAATCAATCAATGTGTGTCTTTTTGGTACTTACATGAAAGGGATAATGGCTGAGAAAGGATGTTTTATCTTATTGCCATAGTCAAGGCACGCCATGGGCATATAACATAGCATTAGCCTGCAAGTTCTTGAAGGGGAAGTGAAATTCGTCAGGTCATTCTCGTTTTTCATTGGTAGCTTAAATAATTCACTTGTCCTAAAAGTACTTGTAACCGATAATTTAAAAAAGGAAGCGTCATAATATGTAGACGTTGCTTTTTATTGCGAAAAGTCCGTATGTGTGTAAGGTAACAGTTGGTCTGTAACACCGTAAGCAAAAATCAGTAAACCAGGACTAATACCAGCCTCTATACGATTAACATCCAACTTTGAAGAGATCTAAACCATCGATGCTGCAAAAAGGTCACACAAAGCGGAGGACAATAAGGCCGCTGGAAATGTCGGCCTTCATGCCATGCTATATAAAGCCGGTGTTTTGTACCAGAAATCTACTCATAAGAAACGTTTGGTTTGAGGAAAATATGCCTGAGCAACGAAGGAGACTCAAGTCTCCTCACCACTCCAGACTCCTACAAGATCTTATCTGTCGTTATATGTGAAGTTCAGAAAACGTTCATCAACAACCTGATTTAGACAAGGAATGTCTAAAATTGATCAAATCTTCACACTTCGATAGATCCTGTAACAAATCCCATGAAGTTTAAATTGCTACATTCTACCTATTCATTGATTCCAATACCGAGAGGGCAATTCGCAGTGTGGTGATCGCAAGATCTGTCGAAAACATCGCCGCTGTCTGTGAGAGTGTGTAGGAGACTCCGATCAGTCGATTTCGCGTCGCTCACAAGAACTCGGCCTTTTGCAGACCATAACTTGGCTAATATTTGCGCCGTGACTTGGACCTGCACCCGTACAAAATTCAACTGAACCAGGAGCTGAAGATAAACGGCCATAGACAACGACGTTTGTTCGTTGAATGGGCTCTGTAGCAGTTGTAAACTGACCCTAATTCTCAACGAAAAAAATCAACTTCAGCGGTGAGGCCCATTTCTGAATGTCAACAGACAAATTTGTCGCGTTTGGGACGATACCAATCCAGATGGATTTTAGCTGAAGGCGTCCATATTTCTTTGCGAAGGACGTTGGCCAGGCCATAAGCGTCAACGTCGAGCGCGCTTTTCCCTGAATTGGATGATAAGGACACCAACGAGATGTTGATTGAACTCAGCTCACTCCACATTAGAAATTCTGCACGAGGGATTCGAGGGAATGGTCATCTCACGTGGAGGTGATGTAAACTGCCCACCGAGATCGTGCGATTTGACACCGTTAGACATTTTCTTGTAGGTTTTCTGAAGTAGCAGGTCTATGCGAATGCCGACATAACCCAAATTGGACCACTCTTATGCCCGCCACCCAGAGAAACCGCGGCGGACATTTGAACGATGTTATATTCCATTCCATAATGGCATCGATAGGCCTTTCAAACGAATTAAAAATGTTGAAAAATTTTTTAAGGTAGGATGCTCTTAATGAAAGACCCAACTCTACGAATCCAGGGTATCAAACAAAAGCGGATAAAGAATTCCTTAATCACTTTGAGAGCAAAATTCAGGTTGGTGTTGACAGGCTATGGAGACGGAGAACTTTACTGGACCTGGTCATCAAGCTCTACGTTGGACGTTTAAGGTATCTAGGACAAGTAGAATGATTGGACACCTAAATTGAGAGTCGCAGATTCTTGCGAATCCCAGCCAGGTGTCGGACAGTACAGGAAGACCTCGTCTTAAGTGGCGTGCACAAGTAGAAACCAATCTCAAGCACATCTTGAAGTATGCGCTACTGGAGGTAGGTATCTAGGGACAGAGACAGAGGACAAGACACATGTTGGTTAGTCAGTAGGTTCATTCTGCACTGAAGCGCAACTTATGTAAATATAAACGAAGCAAAAGATTAGTTGAAGCCTAAGCTATGAACAAAGTCTCCCAAACGCTGTGTAGAGAATTTACAAAAAAAAACAGTACGCAGCTCCGCAAATAAAAATGGAGAATACAGCCAATAAAACAGGAAAACCCTATACCCCTTCTTGGAATTACAATTGGTTCGTATGTAGCAAGCCAACATGCAAACTTTCTTGTTTAATCCGCGGCGCGCGACTAAACCAAAAAGCTTTTCAGAGATCTTTTGGCTCTGAAAAGCTTACTTTTTTGTGTTTTTCTGTTTTATTGGTTTACACCATACCAGATTCTTCTTCTGTATGAAGTCCAGGAATGACCAGGTCTTGAATACTGTTTCCATGTTTGGAGTTCGACACCGAAACATAAACAACAACGACATGAACAACGCAATACCAAAACTCTGTTGTTTTTGCACTTGATTGATGCGAAGGTGTCCTTAGAGCTTTCGCTCTTCCTCGATTAGATAGTGACTGTCAAGATTCGTAGGATCACTCCAAATCATTTAACATTGGCGGCAACAGCGATAACCACTTCCCGACCTAAATAAAGTTAGGTTGGCAATGGCTTTACTAAATCTAACACGGCTGCTGCCAATAATTGCCTCCCTGGTGAGCTATATAAAGCCGCTGCAAATGACATGCCAAAGACCTCATACCAACTCACTATCAAAATTTCGTACGTCTTTGGTATGGCTGAAGAATGGATCCTCATAATTCTTTGCTTGATCCACAAAAAAGATAACCTTCAGAATTATATCAATTGTAGAGGAATCAGTCTTTTTAATATCTGAAGACGTTTAACAAATTTACTGTCCCTACCAGTGTTAGGCTAGGAAAACCCACAATTGATCACATCTTCACATTTCGGCAGAACAAGGAATGAACCCACTGTTTCCATATTGATACTCAAGAGTAATATCCTGGACTCGTTACCAAACGGCATGGTCACATTTCCAACAGACTACATCAAACCAACGCTAAGTTTCATGAAAGGCTTCGTACCAGGGCTCTGTTAAAGAGGAACGAAGTAGTAACAGATTTCGACACGGTCGTCTACACCGACGGATCTAAGATGAACTGTAGTGTGGGGTCCGGAGTTTACTCGGAATCATAGAAAATATTTGTATCATACCGCCTACCGGATTTAGCCAGCGGAACCACAGGCTATTCGAGAGGCTTACACGCTACTGGGGCGTTACACTACGACAAAGCAAAATATTGCTATCCTCATAGATAGCCAAGCGGCCATAAAGGCCATCAAATCGGCTAGCATATCCTCCAAGCTGGTACAGGAATGCCAGAACGAACTTGTCCATCTGGGCGAACGCTTTAGAGTCACACTTTTCTGGGCTCCAGGGCATAGTGGCATTGAAGGAAACGAGCGTGCAGACGAGCTGGTCCATATTCCGCTAGGTGCGGTTAAGAGACAAATACACTCATACTTCCTGAAAAAGGCGGACTCCAAATGGAGAAGGTTAACAAATTGCGTCATATCAAGGACGATATGGCCCTCCTACGACAAAAACAGAACAAACGATCTACTAAATAGAACCCGTCCAGATATCTCAAGAATTACGGCGATAGTCACGGGGCACTGTCCAATTGGAGACCATGCGGCCAAACTAGGGATCCCAATACTGAAGTTACGGGAACACAAATGAGAGAGAGACCCTCTCACATTTTATCAGCAAAAGTCCGGCACTAGCAAGAGCCAGATTGCGTGCATTATTCCAACAATTCTTCGATAACCTAACGATATCTCGGGTAAAGAGATACAAGATATTATCCGTTTTCTAAACCTCACAGGCTGTATCTAGAGACTGCCAGTATCACATCCACAACAGTCATAATAAAGTCACACGAGTCGTGGTTACAAAAAGGCATACAAGTGCTACTTCATGCTGAACCGCCACCTCTACCTACCTACCTTCCTTAGCCACCCGCTGTTTCTTCGGACTAATAAGGCAATTTAGTAAAAAAAAAAGTCCTTTCTCCAGCAATATCATAAATAAGACCTTAATCATCCTAGTTATCCTGCTCTACGTGGCTAAAACATGGACATTTTCAAACGCGAATAAGAAATCCTTTTTCGCTTTAAACAAAAGTTCGTTAGGAAATCTTCGCTGCCGTTTGCGTTAGCAGGATATTAAGACGAAGATTCTACAAATGTCACGAACTGTGCAGGGCCATGTCCCAGCCCAACGATTAAAAGGGCTGCTACACGTAAATATAATGGATATCAATACTCAAACCGATTTTCGACTACATGTTCGACACAATAGAGGTAAACCTCGTCTTCAATGGACCCACACAGTAAAAGCCGACCTAAACCAACTAAACCAACGCATTCGAAAGAAACCTCGTGAAGAACAACGTGGACCAACCTCTAATACATATTATTGGAATTATGCTCAACCACAGAAATATAAATGCGAATCTGGGAACACCCATCTCAAAGTAATAGCATCAAGAGGCACACCACAAGGAGGCGTTATCTCACCTCTGTTGTGGAACATAGTCATCAAGCTACAGCGAAATGGGGTAAAAGTCATAGCCTACGCAGACGATGTAGCGATACTAGTTAAAGGGAAATTCTTACCCACTATTAGTGAACTACTCGAGCGGGCATTGAAAACTCTCAACGAGTGGACAAAACAATGTGGGCTTGGCATCAACCCCCAGAAAACGGAACTCGTTCTCTTTACGAATAAGAGGAAGATACCAATATTCGACCTACCGGCTATCGATGGGACTACCCTCAAACTAGCCGATAGTGCAAAATATCTGGGTGTCATTCTTGATAGAAAACTCAACTGGAACCTAAATGTGCGCGAGCGCATTAAAAAGCCCACAGTCGCTTTCTATGCGTGTAACCGAATATTCGGGAAAAAACTGGGGTCCGAACCCCAAGATCATCCTATGGATGTAAACGGCCATTGTGAGACCTATATTAACATATGGGGGGGCTTGTCTGGTGGCAATCCACAAATAAAGTCACCCATCTGAAAAATATGACAAAGGTAGAAAGGATAGCATGTGTGGGCGCTACTGGCGCAATGAGAACCACACCAACAGCGGGACTTGAAACCATCCTTACCCTGCTACCGCTAGACCTTTACATGCAAGAATCTGCAGCCAAAAGTGCTCTAAGAATCAGCCAGCTCAACTGCTGGAAATCGAACTCAGGAGGACATGCCCAAATTCTACACAGATATCTGGGCTCAGCTGTATCCTCTGACTACATGCTGCCTCACCATGACTTTCAAAGACCATTCTCCTGCATCTTTCCAAGCAGAGAGGAGTGGGAGAGGAACTAATTGGGCACCGAAACCATACCCATCTACACTGATGGTTCAAAAATTGATGTAGGCGTTAGAGCTGGAGTGTTTTCAGAAACACTAAAGCTAAACAGCACCATTCGTCTCCCTGAGCACAGCAGTGTCTTCCAAGCCGAAATATTGGCAGTAGCAGAGGCAGCCAAAGCGACCTCAATGCTGGCGATACCCCCAGATGATATCACTATCTTTATTGATAGTCAGGCTGCAATAAAAGCTATCTCTGCTGTCGAAATAAAATCTCGGCTTGTGACACGTTATCGTGAAGACCTAAAGGTTCTTGGCGTCCAACATAATGTTTAGCTCTGCTGGGTCCCGGACACAGAGGCATACAGGGCAATGAAATTGCTGACGAATTGGCAAGAAAAGGATCTGCCTCCAGCATTGACCAAGCACACCAGTCTGTCAAACCACCACTATGTGACCTCAAATCTCGGGTGGGACAGAAAAAACTGATCACTGCCAAAAACAGGTGGAATTCCTTCCCACCTGTGAAACTTCCAAAAGGATGTGGCCTGAGTATGACAAAGCCAGAACCCATAAACTACTTCGAAGAAACAGGAAATCTGTCTCTACTTTAGTTGGGATTCTTGCTGGACACAATTTACTAAAAAGCCACAAACTGAAAATGCATCTCATAGATGATCACCTCTGTAAAGGCTGAGGTGATGAAAAAATACACGAGGATACCCTCCACTTTCTGTGCCACTGCCCAGGCATCAGCCAATTAAGAATGAGAACCTTAGGAAAATACTTTTTCCATGACCTCACGGATCTATCCGAAATCCCTCTCCCAAATCTTTTCAGGTTTGCAACAACATCTGGATGGCTGCAAAGAGACTAACAACAATGGACAGTAACGGGACAACGAATGAACCAACCACACAAGTGGACCCCCAACGGGCATCACAATGGGTCTATATTGACCTGAGTGCGATGAGGGAAGACACACACCGTCTGCCTCATCAACCCACCAACCTAACCTAACCTAAACCAACTTTAAGTGCACAACTTAAGCAAGTTTGCTAAGAACCGGGCTAAAGACAAAGTCAGCTTGGTAGACGCCCAAGTTCACATCGGGCCTCAGAGCTCTTAAATATGATATAGCACTCTGCCAAACGTGTTACACGGCTATCAGCTACGTCAACACAATAAGCCTCGTTTAGAGCACCAGTTCCTTAATTACTCGAGTCCGTAAATTACCCAGCACTATATCCAACATAAGCAAATCAAGCAAAACACTAAAAACACCACTACTGCGGAATAACTCCTTCACCACAAATGAGAATGCCAGCTGACGTACACGAACGAATTCCTGTCAAAATTCTACAGGACATCCAACCACCAAACACCACTAACCCCCAAAAAAACACAAAAAAAAAGAAATTCCATCCCTAATTTAATACTTGCAAATCCTTAATTCCCTACAAAGCCTTAGCCTCCCTTGCACTCCTTAAAGGATTTCGCAAAATTCCAAACTTCAAATTACGGGCCAAACGACACAATCTAGACCACACAAAAACCCTATAATCCTCGTCGACATCCTTCTTCGAATTCCTTCATAAAAAAAAACGAAAACCAACAACAACTTGAACAAAATATATTATGTGCGGTGCGGATACATATAAAAACGTCCTTCATATCGATTCAGGACAAGTCGGTATATACCTAGTCCCTACCACCATAGTAACAACGGGTCTAAACTTTGTTGTAACTCGTATACATTTTCAGTTCATGTTCTCTTCGTGAACTCATTCTCATTCGCATGCACCGCTCCATTATTATCGACCTAGGCGCTAGGCACCTGCCAACTGGTAGTATGCCCTGCCACCTGCCACCTACATGTAGTTGCAACGCCAGGTTGATCCTTAAAAAATCGCTCATTAAAATAATTAAAAAGAAAAAAAAAACACAAAAAGTTCCCGTATCCACGTTGCACACGAAGGGACAACAATCACGGTTTAGAACGACATCGTTGGTGGTGCAAGTGACGGCGCGGCGGCCTAGTGAAAGGATTTTCCCAGCTGATATTTCGCTCGCTCAGGGACTCATTTGCGAAATGAGGACACATACCGACGAAAATTGCATTTGCCTACTGAGAGGGCAGGTCGCCAAAGGTATTACGTCATAACGAGGCTGACACCCGCCCAGCCTCCCACTCTCTGATCGTCGTCGGTTCGTAGTCATCGTCGTGCTCATCCTCATCTGTGGCAGACAGACAGGCCGACTTTTCTCTCCTTCGTCGTCGCCAGTGTGACTCATCCGTGTACACATATATTTACCCAGAAATTTATGCATCCACCCGGTGGAGCTGGAGACACATCCCTACGTCATTGGGTGCCTTCTATGTTACAACCACATCAAGAACAACAACAAAACAATTTACAATTGGAAAACGGAAAACGGAAAACCAAGGAAAAACTTTAACAAACGGAACTCGAAATAGAAACAAAGACAGACACTGGAGAAGTGATAAGACAGGTAGGTAGATAGATTAGTAAATTATAACGGAAGACAACATTAATTAGAAGTTAATTATACAAGCACACATGAGGTCCCAATAAAAGAAAAGAAAACCCAACACAAATGAGCGATGTTCACATATTTGTTACACTACGAGCTACAATGGTTACAAAACTCAAATTTGTATCTACCAACGAAGTGCGATGAGGATTCCATAGAACAGAAAAAAAATTAATAAAACGTAAAACCAAAAATATGACTAGGATTGGGGCTGGAACGGGGGACGGATATTCAACTTTTTATTGTCTCAGGGTGTGGGTAGATAGAAATAAAAATGAAATCAAAAAAAAAGGGCGAGAGAAGAAGAAAAAAAACTCATCATCGGGAAAAAGGAACAAAGTTATCTAATTCCTTGTCCACGGGAGCCTAGCTCCTGCTACTCACCTGACTTGTACGAGGGAGGTGCTTCCTTTCCACAAATTGAATTTCTTTTTTTGTTTTGCTGTTTCTCGGTTGTCGTTCGCAAAGAACTTCCTTTTTTCTTGCTAATTCCCCCTTTCGAAGTGTGTTGTTCACGGAAAATCGATTATAGATTTTTTTTTGATTGCTTTTTTATTTCATTCAACTCGATAACACTGAGTTGCGAGACAATAGTTCACTGTGGGCAAATTGTTTTGTCAACAATTTTTGCTCGTTCACTTATTGATAAGAATGCAAAAAAGTTGAATTAAATGAGAGAAAAAACTACAAACGACCGAATAAGAATCTGACACACACAAAGAGACGTCAAACGCAATTTATTTTTCCACAACTTTACCTTGCACGGTGCAAACTTCGAATGAGAATTTCATTCTGATTGTGAAGTAAAAATCCATCCTGGAATAAAATCATTCCAATTGGATTGGAATCAAGTGAAAGATGGTTGTGTTTGATTTCCAAATGTCAGAAGATTTCCGTTCCAGTTATGGGCAGGGATGGGAAGTGCGCATGTTTGATGGGTAATTGGAATGAAGGAAATCGTTGTTGGAAGGGTGAGTGAGAGAAGTAGTGTGGCGAATGGGCAGGTTGCATTGAATTTGTTGTGGGTTTTTAAATGCATATTTGGTTTTATTAATAAGGGTAAACAATTTTTTACTTCTTGGAGGGGATTGTAATATAGGGAACTCGCAAAAAACAATATTATGTATATTATGCCCTAAAAAGAATAGAATTAAAGAAAAATGTTTAAACTTCGTACAATATTTAGATTTAGATTTATTTAAATCTCTTACAATATTCACATTATTAGTATCCCTCTACTGCATGAAACTTCCCGAGTAAAAAAAAATAAAAATCGATTGTTTTAGCTTTATTTTGTTTTTCTTAAACAATTTTTATTAAAAAAAACTTGAAAAAATTATTTTATTTAAAAAATAAAAAATTAGGCCATATATGGCTTCGTGTGCATTAAGCGATACATTCATTAACTAAAAATGTAAATATTAAGACATTCATTAGTTAAATTTTTTGGCACCTTAGATGATTGAAAAAGATGCATAATAACAATAAATAATTAAAAACAAAATTAAACAAGTCCATTGCATATAAAGAAAATAATTGTGAAAACAAAAAATAACAAAAATATAAAGCTGTTTCAAAACATATTAAATTAAAAAAAAAAAACAAGAACAACGCAATTCCTAGTATCACATAAAAATTATTATAAACAAAGACCACATAATTCATTCTATCACATAAAAAGTTTAACGCAAAAAAGAAAGACACTTCGTTCATTTTAGATGAAACTGGGTAAAACAGTTTCTCTTTTCGTTGTAACATAAATATACTTCACATTTTTCACAGAAAGTATATGACCGAAATGTGCAATTATTTTAGCATATTTGCCGATTTTTCTGCCATTTGGGAAAATGGACCAAATTATCCCTTCTTACGGATTGCAGAGGAAGATCTTGATGTCTTGCGGGACGTTTAGACGGCCGTCCACGTTTTCTAGGTGCCTTGTTAGCTTTTCGTAAATGCTCAGATATTGCCAATTTCGGTTTTTGTAATATTTACTGGTTTATTGATATCGTCTTGAAGTGCTTTAATATTTGATTGCTCTACAATAAATTTAATCAGATCTTCAGTAAAAAAGAACGAAAAAAAAAATCCGCTGGTGTCTTTAACGCTTTTACGGTTTCTGGCAATTCAGTAACTCCCATAAATTTGAAGTTTTGTTCGTCGTATGGGGTTTTTCCAAAAAATTTTAGTTTTCTTTAGACCAGTTTTCTTTCCTTTTTTGCTTTTAAGTTGAGGCAACGACGGCTTCGTTTTCGAATTCAGACTCTGTGTCAGTTTCATCTACTGTAAAACAATCACTATCACCATTTTCATAATTTAGTTGGGGTTCAAATTCCATATCAGATTCTGGTGCTAGATCGTCATCACTAATTGATCCATCCCCAGGAATGCAATTTACATGCAACGATTTGGCATAGAATTGAAGAGGATCCATTTCTGAAGCAGAAAAGAAATATTGAACACGGCACCAAAAACCATAGAAATTAATAGAAAGAAAGAGCCAGCAATGCATACGAAGCCATATATGTCGTTAGTAATAAAAACGCTCACAAAGTTATACTTATATTTTTTTTTCGTTCAAAATGCATTAGTAACAATCAGAATTAAATACTTTTCCCAATATGTATTTCTCTATTCAATTTACTTACCAATTAATCACAGTAACTAGCATTAAAATACGATTTTTTCCTGCACTGTCTTGCATGCACTCGATCGGTAGACTGAATTGCGAACATGAACATTCCTGCCGTCGTTGTGTGGCAGATACCTAGAATATTTATCGTTGTGTGTGACAGATAGGTTACTCAAGCGAATCGCGTTGCAACTTGTTGATTTCGAATTACAGGGGAAGTAAAAATACGTCACGAAAATGCAAAACCATAAATGGCTTCGTATGCAGTAAAGGGATTATTATTATGCCCACGCCCTCTTCCCCGTCCAAACCGCGCGTGGGACGGACCTTATATTCTATTTATTTATGGGTATAATTATATTATAATATTGAATTAAGAGTTATTTATTTTATTTTGAAATTGGTTTTAGGGTAGAGAGTGTAGTGGCTCTATTTGGCATTTTATAAGCCATTTTGATAAAATTTTGTTTGATGTTAAATTAAATTGATTGTCCAATTTTATAGTATATTTTAATTCTTTTATGAATTTTTTTAAATCTATATATATAAAAATGGATCTTGGTTTGTTCGGATGCTTAAAACTCGAAAACGACTGGACCAAATTGGATACTTCCTTCTGCGGATTTGTTCGTAATTGCTCCGCGAAGGTTTAGGAAAAAAAATAATAAAGGTGGCGCTGTAGGCGGTCATTCCATTTGATAATGGCAAAACAACGTTTGACGGGCCAGCTTGTTTGATATAGATTTTAACTGATTAGGAAGGGCATTAAATAGTTTTAGTCCTTTAAAATGTACGGTATTTTGGGCGCGCACTGATGATCTAAATTGTAGTCTAAAGTTTACACCACATCTTAGTTCATATCTGTTTTTCCGTCTTTGTGGAATAGTTAAAATATGTAAAATAAAACACAACCTTTGTCTTACGTTATAAGCGAGATTATCATTTTATTGGCGCAAATTATCCTATTTTGGCGGACTGTCAAAAAGGTTACATTTCATGTTTATTTGCATCTGTCATTTTGCGATGGACGCATTCATCATTTTATAGCACCTTTATTTGTGCTGAATAAGTATTTTTATTGTAATAATTAATATTGCTAATTTTGTTCTTGGGGATAATGTCAATCACCAACAATATCGCTGAACATCACTTATGTAATTTAGGTTATTAGATAAATATTTTGGGAGCATTTGATTTTTCATTTTATATATGAACACTAGTACATTAAATTTTAACCCCCTTATTCATTAGATTTCGCTAAAACACATCTCAACGGTTGTATAGTTATACAGTGCATAAGTATTTATACAGCTTCTATTCAGGGTCGCACAATTTCTTAAGCTAAGTTTCCACTTGCCATTTTTTAATTGACGAATGGCGTATTTTTATGTCATTGAGAAAAATGACAAGTGGAAATAGCCGAAAATTGACAGTCATTTAATTGACTGTCAGGCCTTGTCAATAATTGGCAACGAAAGTGGAAATGACAAACGATTTTGTGCCAATTATTGACATAGGTGGAAATGAACTGGCAATATTGTCAATTAATGACATAAACGAGAACTGTCAAACTTTGTCAATTTAAGGGCATGTGGAAACCCAGCTTTATTCATAAGATATTTCCCCATCCATAATAGTTGTACAGGGTTTGTGTCAAATAAATTACCAAAAAGCTCGGCAGAGCTACCAAGGGATCATTTTTATGGTTGTGAAACTCATGGTGACAATTTTATTTTCTACATTTTTATAACATATTGATGACTTATGTTGACTCAATAACATCGTTTACAATGTTGAGTCTGTAGGCAAAAAAGAATTACCATTTGAACAAATAAAACAGTGAAGCACAACTGCTAAAATACAAAAATACCCTGGATGATTTTTTTCAACTTACAATTGAACCTTTGGTAACCCTGATGCTAAGCCGTCTGTGTATACAGAAATAAAAAAAAATGTTCAACCAAAAGACGCGTTTAGGATGTGTAGCCTCTATTCAACGTTGTATAAGTTTTATGAATAAGGTTTTCAACCATCAGACGCGTTTAGGATGTGCAGCCTCTATTCAACGTTGTATAAGTTTTATGACTAAGGTTTTTGCGTTTAGAGGCATTTTAAGGAGTGCATAACATTATACACTCCTTATAATGAATTAATGAATAAGGCTGTAATTGTTGTCGTATGCTTAACCATCCGAGTCTATTTAGCATATAATTTATGTGTGTTAATCGCCTACATTTTAAAATGATCCTCATAGCTTTATTTTGTAGCCTTTGCAATCATAGTATGTCAGATTCTAAGGACAAATATAAAATTTTTGAGCAATATTGAAAATGCGGTTTTATTAAAGCGTTATACAGGTTTACAGCTGTTTTAGTAGATATTTTATCCCGAATTCTACTAAAAAACTATCAGCCAAATTCATAAACTCATTATAAGGAGTGTATAAAGTTATGCACTCCTTAAAATGCCTCTAAACGCAAAAACCTTATTCATAAAACTTATACAACGTTGAATAGAGGCTGCACATCCTAAACGCGTCTGATGGTTGAATAGTGCCTGTATAAGGTTTATAATATTTTTTTAATTTTGTATACACAGACGGCTGAGCATCAGGGTTACCAAAGGTGCAATTGTAAGTTGAAAAAAATCATCCAGGGTATTTTTGTATTTTAGCAGTTGTGTTTCACTGTTTATTTTGTTCAAATGGTAATTCTTCTTATTGAGTCCACATAAGTCATCAATATGTTATAAAAATGAAGAAAATAAAATTGTCACCATGAGTTTCGCAACCATAAAAATGATCCTTTTTTAACTCTGTCGAGTTTTTTGGTTATTTATTTGACACAAACCCTGTATAACTATTATGGATGGAGAAATATGTTATGAATAAGAAATTGTGCGACCCTGAATAGAGGCTATATAAATACTTATGCACTGTATAACTATACAACCGTTGAGATGTGTTTTAGTTAAATTTAATGAATAAGGGGGTATATCTTTTTTGAAAAATTTTTTACATACATAGTCAATATTTGCTTTTAAATTAAGTTTTTCATCAATCACGACACCAAGATATTTAAATTTATTAACCAATTCTATGTTTTCGCCATCCACATTCACATTAAGAGCGTCACTAGAATTTATGCTCATATATTTTGTCTTTTTTATATTAAGTTTTAATTTTTTTAATTTTTAGCCAGTTGTTTAACGATTTGAGGCCATCATTTATTTTATTAGTACAATCAGTATTTGAAATGCCACTAATAAATAGCAGTGCATCATCTGCGAACATACACAATTTACTATTTTTTACGACAGAGTTTATATTTATTAAGAATAGAAATACCCCCAATACAGAACCTTGAGGCACTCCAATATTTATTTTAGTTAATTCCCACATTTCGTTGTTGACCATTGTTCGTTGGGTGCGAAGACTTATATATGTCTTAAACCATTTTAACTCATTATTTTGAATTCCATATTTAATCAGTTTTTTCAATACAACTTGTTTTTTTCATAACATACTTTACACCGTTTACACCGTGGACTAAGCTTACATTTGGTGTAAGTCTCAACAGTGTAAACATATCGAACAAGAACTAAATTGTTTGGGTCAGTGCACTAGTCTAGGTGACCTGGACTCAAATAAATTTAAATTTGTTTCTACCTCACGTTAGATGTCAACATTCATCTCCAACAAGAAATATAGACAGATGTTCTTCTTGTCACGAGACAAGATTTCCCTAAGCAGGATTTTCAGTTCGGGTTGAAGCGGCTTGCTAGGTCACCTCTTTTTGATACTTGTAGCAGCCAAGATGCACAGCATGTGTACGTTTCAGATGCATAATCGTAAGTCATTGTCTGTGGTGTTTCCGGGTCTGGTATTTGAGGGAATCCATTGTTCAATGCTGTTGTCTTTACCATAACTGGTTGTTTTGTTAGTTGGAGAACTAGTTTCAGTTTTAAGATCCACAACCCCGACCACAGGATTGAGCGCCACCTTTGGGCTTTCATTTCATCAGCTACCATCTCTGTTTAAGAGGTCTTACTCACCTTTGAGATTTCCAAATGACCTGTTGCCCGAAAAAGCCAACATAACCCATGTAAGTTGTTCATTTTATCCATTCAAACTGGCAATAAAGACGACATCTTTGGAATTATTGCCAAATCGTCTTAATAAAAAGAATATGTAAGTTAATGTAAAGACACGCCTTTCCCCAAATTTATCTGCTGCCGCCAAGACTTTACACTGGTTAAATAGGAGGCCCATTCCTTGCATCAAAAATATAGGTTCGAAGCTATGTGCCGCATATATGTATTTAAATTTTTTCGAATAACTACAGAGCTTCACTCTTTTTTTCAATTAATGTAGAAAAAGGAAACACGAAAATGTGACGACATTCAACGAGGCGATATAAATCAAGATCACATTGCATGCCACAAACTTTACTTTACTGATTGTAACCAAAAAGCAGCAATTGGCCCAGGACGAAGGATATATTAATTTGCATGCGACAAATACAAGTCGCTATGCAAACTCTCTCATCTTCGAAAATCGATATTACAATCAGCATGGTTGTTGTCTAAGAAACTGAGCACACATTTATCCAATGTGCACACCTCATTCGAAATTTATAATAACACTTTTCCTACAATGCTTCTAGGCGCAATCTGTCAAATAAAATAATTATTTTCGAACAAGATATTGTGTGCTGTTATAGACTAACTAGATACGACGTGGAATACCGGAAGTAGCGGATGTGTATTTTATTTTGGTGAGTTTCACTTCAGTAGAATTTTAAAAATGTGGGGAGTACGTGGTGAATAGTTTGTTTTTAAATGGTAGGTTTAAACAAACACTTTAATTGACAGAAGTGTAGTCGGTGACGGGTGGTGAACAATTTATTAAAGTAATCAATCAACCCAATTATGAATATTCCCGGGGAATTTTTTCTCATTGATTTTATTTTTCTCGCGAATTAAATCCTCCTATTATTAATCAGCGGGTAAAAAATGCTCACTTCGAATCCGAAGGGAGAAATATCTCATGTTTCGAAATCAGTCGTTTGAAGCGTTAAGAAGTGCCATATTGTGTTTTTGGGCTAAAGAATGAAAAGTAGAACTAATATGCATAATATAGCTGATTTGTGATTGTTGTTAGTTGGAAAATTCACGTTAAAGGAATATTGTCACATACAAAATGTGAAGGAGGAAGATATTTTTATAGAACTCAAAATATTTTCTAGAGTTGCACATTTTCTAGAGTACTTTGCGACAACGTCAATCTGACAGCTATACCATTCGTATGAAGGTAAATTCCACAAAAAAAAAAACTACTCACCGACTCCCTCGTACAAATGATTTGCGAAGTACTTTATCGCTTTCCGCTATTCCTTTGACATTTTTCTACAGATTTGTTCCCTTTTTCGAAGTTAGCTTAAGATGGGAGACTAGTTAAAAGGGACATATTTCCAGCTGTCTACTATTCAGAATAGGAAAGTAGAAAAGAAATAAAAAATGATCGCCGAATTTTTATTCATGATTGGGTTTTATAAATCCGTAAAAATATATAAATCCGTCTGATTGATTTAAAAATACCTACGTATAGACATTTTCATAGCCGTATAAGTATGAAAGCGTTTAGAACTCATTTTGTTGAATTAAATTAAAATTACACTCTACAGTCAAGAACAATCTTTGTTCATCTAACCACAAAATACAATGTCTGTGAAAAACTGATCAAACGATGCGGTTTGGATCTATAAATTAAACAACAACAAACATGGTTCATTTAAGTTCAAAGGGAATACATTAAATGGCTGAAAATTACCTAATGCTGATTAGAACGACATGTTTAGTAAATCAAACTAACTTATTAGCTCCGTCACTATTTTTATGTGGAATTAGACTTCCCCAACACCATAAATCAATTTGCAACAACTCTGTCTCTGTTATTTGTCACGCACTTACCGCAACTGATTTACAATGCATTAGTAAATATGTCAGTTGTCAAAGTGACAGGCCAACTGCACCTGCTTGAATGTTTAAGGAAGCGATTCTCAAGCAGCAACTTTCACTGGAGTAAACAAATAAAATTCACTCACATACCATTTGATCACCTGATCTCTGTCTTTGAGAGATCTATTGATGGCACATCCATCATCACCGTACTCCATTGTGAAGGCTGGATTTACAACTCCGGTGATTTCCTTTCTATCCACCAAACCGCTGATTGTTGATATCCCCTTTCGTTTTCCGCCATCATTTAAAACACCAAGCATATCGGTAGCTTTTGTCATCACTTGCACACGACGGAATTCCACGCACGGTTTATAAAACGCAATATGCTAGTCAAAGCAATACGTAGGTGTCTTGCAAATCGAGTTGAGACAACTTCTCAAAACACTTTTAATGATCGCGTAGATAAATATAAACTTTGACACTTTGCGCTAGCTCCGAACAAATTGATGGCTCCGCACTGTATGGTGGCAGCAGAAAGACCGTAATTGAACATCGCAATCAATTCTCGAATAAAAAAGCATTTCCCCCGGGAAGATGGGCGAGCTCTGTGACAATTAAATGTTGCTGCTGCCCAATGGGGCGGAAAATTAAAAGCGATCAAGGTCGCGCGCGCACTTTATTATTGTCCGACGATTAATTGGCGCGGCAGTGGGAGTGATGTCAACCTGACAGTTGAAGCTATGCCACGGAATTCAATTAACTATATGGCAACCGGTGCGCGAGTGCAGGTAAATGACTGCAACTTACTTGGCTTGCGGTGTTTTGCAAACTGCAACCAGTTTGACGATGTGATTTGATTACCAATATGCACACATCCAATCATACCGTAGCAAGATTGCAACATTACGCGCCGGCGTGGATTGCTTTTGTGCATTTGAACGTATGAAGTTGTTTTATCAGCTGTTCGAGTTGATTTTGAAGGTTTTATGGAATGGAATAGACACGACTTTGATTTGATGGGGATTTCCGAAAGACAGATCCAAAGGTGTCTAATTTAAATTTGCATGATGAAAGTTTTCTGACATTGCACATGTCATCATCGTTCTAAGAAATACTTCAGATAATAAATCACAGAGTCTGATCATAGTTCACACACGATTGGTAGCCCAAGTAAAATAATTGAAAATGAATATTTTAATTTATTGGGAACTTTCCAGGAAATTCTGGCAGCCCAACTGACAGATTGTTGCTGGGCACGTATTTTGATAAACTTGACAACAGTCTAGATACTTATTTCGCGAATTGGTGTTAAATCATTCTTGCAAAAATAAAACAAAAATATTTATTTGAAGTTAATTACATTCGTGAGTTGACAAGCTCACATTGGTATAATTTTCAGACATGGATAGATGTTTGACATCGTGCACATTCTGAATAACCTACATTAGCTGCTTCGACATATTCGTACAACAGTTCATATAGGAATCTTAAGGGTAAGTCAGGCCCCTTGAACAGAGATGATAGTGGATGAAAGGCCAACGGCAGCGTTCAATACCGTAGTGGATACTAATGGACCCGTGTCCTAGGGGTATCTAGTGAAGCGGAACTGGCTTTCCAGGTTGGGGGTTGTGCCTTGGGTTGACTAGTCACTCACGAAAACAAATTCTCGAAAAGGACTGATTTTATTGTTGACGACCCTGCTAAACGAAAAAAAGACAACGATGTTCGTATCTGCAACTGGAATATGAGATAATTATACAGGAGAGGTGCAGCCGAACAACTAGCGGAAGCCCTAAGCTGCTTTAAAGCAGACATTACTGCCATGCAAGAAATACGGTGCGATTGGCCGGGCCAAAAGCGAATGGAAAACTGTGACATCTACTATGGACCGTGTTATTGTGAGCAGAGACAGCGAATATTTAGATGTGGACTTGTTATAAGGCAAGAAGTCTTATGTTTTCAAGACATTGTAACAATCTGCATCAAGGTCAAATTCGCCAACATAAGCCTTATATGCGCTCACGCCTCGACGGTGGAGAAAGATTATATAGCGAAAGACTGCTTCTACGAGCTCCTTGAAGAAACGTATGAGCGACTTCCGATGTACGATGTTAAAAGCGTGCTGTTAGATTTTAACGCAAAGTAGGAAGAGAAGACATCTTAAGCAGTATTGTCGGAAAACACAGAATACACGACCACACGTCTGGCTAAGAAGACTAAGCGTTGTCGAGGATATAGGGAGGTACCACTCCAGGAAAGATGTTCGCTAGTTATACCAAAGTGGAAATCATCAAAGCCAAGGATACAAGGCTCGAACAGAATCCTGTCGAGATGAACAAGAAACTATTGCAATTGAGATACAATCGATGGTGAGGATATGGAAGAACCACTTCTGAAGTCTGTTAAACGGCGATGACGAAAATTCTTCATCTGTCAGGCAAAACGAACCATTCAATATTGGCGATAACAGCGAAAACACCTAACCGACCTAGTGCAAATGATTTTTTAAGTAATTTTCAGCAACTCATGAGCAAAATTTGGTCGGATGAAAGAATGCCTGAAGAATGCGGAGCCACGGCATCGTTTGCCCGATTAACAAAAAAGGAGACCCTCTGAAATGAGCAAACTACAGAGACATAAGTCTTCTCAACATCGCAGATCCTTTATGGAGTAATATTTGAACGCCTGAAATCGTTTATCAACAACCTGATCGGCCCTTATCAGTTTGGTTTTAGGTCAGGAAAGTGCACAACTGATAAAATCTTCATACCTCGGCAGAGCCTGGAAAAAACCCAAGACGTCCAAATCGATGACTGACTTATTTAATTTGTTTCTTGAGAGGATCGTGAAAAACTCCCGAGCCAACACCAGAGGTACAATCTTCCAAAAATCGATGCAAATACTAGCATACGCCGGCGATATTGACATCATTGGTAGGAGTCGTGATGTCACAGCCACATTTGCTAGTATTAGAGAGGGATGCGGCGAAAATGGGTTTAGCAGTAAATGGGGGTGAGACTAAGTAAATATATGCTGTCAACACGAAAGGACACACAACATCGTCGAATTGGACAGTACGTCACCATTGAAAGATCTAACTTTGAGGTAGTACGGGACTTTGTCTATTTCGGCTACGCTATTAACTTTGACAACAACATCTCGTTAGAAATTAAACGACGAATTACTCTTGCCAACAGCTGTTTCTTCGGGCTAAGAAGGCAATTTAGTTGTAAAGCCCTCACTCGAACTACTTAGGAGATCCTAAATAAGATCCTGATGATCCCAGTCCTGCTCTACGGTACCGTGTCAAAAATGGATGAAGAAATCCTTGGTCGATTCGAGAGAAAAATTCTTCGAAAAATCTTCATCCCGTTTGTGTTGACGGGCTATGGAGGCGAATATTTAACGAAGAACCATACGAACTGTACAGCGACATATCCCTAGTCAAAAAAAAAACTCCACATAGGACATGTGGACAACAATAATCCGGCTCGCAGAGTCTTCGATTCGATTTTCGAGAAATCAATAAAAAAGAAAACTGAATATGCAGCAATTTTTAAAATAATTAAAATCGTTTTCGAAAAGAATCAAATCAAAAATTGCAGCATTATGTTCCGTTAGTTAAATTTTATTTCTTTTTTAAATATCAGTATTCAGTCATATACAGAATATCCTTATTTCACTACATACCAATTTTCATTGAAGTAAACGCGGTCGTTCTTGAGAAATCAGACATATTCAAGAGAACCGTGATGTACATTTTTATCAACACCGTTAGATCCGTTATTGTGATAATTGTGTAATAAGAAAATCCGATTCCAAAACCCCCTGGTTAGGACCACTAAAAGCACACATACCTGAAATTTCAGCTTAATCGGTCATGCTCTAGTATTATTAACAGGCTGCAGATCACAGATCACAGACTTTAAACTTCAGACAGCAGACATACATTAAAAAAAATACTTGATGCAAACCCAGCATTGGGTAAATGTGAAACAATTGTTATTTTTAAATGTCAAATATCAAATGTCATAAAGTCAAAAGTAAAATGTCAAAATGTAAATATGTAATTTAATGTCAAAATAAAAGATTTTTTAACAATTCGCTCCACCCTTTCAACACGGAGAGATCATTTTGATATTAAATAAAGAAATTAGTTTATAACGATTTTAATAAAAGCATTATTCAACATAACATTACAACACATAACAATTTGCATGTTGATACCTGTTTTTTAGAGGCTTTATCTGCAGTCACCAAGATTCCCGCCTTGACGTATTAACTCGCTCACATTCACCAAAATGTATACCATAGGAACAACTAAAAAACACATTTTTACACTTTAGTCCGTATTGCTGTTAAACACGTTTATCTCAAAACTTGTTTCTCAGCTCATTCTAACGGTATGTTGACATATTTACAAGATTCATGGCGCCCAAGCGGTTAACAATTTCATTTTGCATTGCATTACATCTCAAAGATTCATTGACTTCTTAGAACAAAACCAGTCGGTCGCATTCATGATGCTTTATTGGTCTCGAAAGAGTCACTTGAAATCAAAATTAGACAAGCACATGTGGTATGTGCAACCGAATAACATCTGGACTAGATGTGGGTTCTGACTGATGGCAGAAATGACACTTTTTTTTGAATAACTACATTTGTTACGTCTGCTACGTAACTGAGGTAGTTAAACGTAGTTAACGTAGCAAAATGTAGAAGTATCTATCTAAGGCCCGGTTTGTTCACTGCCGGTTAAATCGACGTTTAGTAAACGCAGTTTTGATTTCACCCACGATTAAGAATCTGCGGTTACCGAAGAGTGTTTGTTCACTAGATTTTTTCGCTTCGGTTACCTAACCGTGGATTTGCGATAAAACGTTCCATTTCCCAGTTTATCTGTCAAACTCATTCTGTGGGTTATCTTTCTGTGTTATTGTGTTTATTTTTGTAAGAAATAGGGGTGGGATTGAAATATGTATATGTTTCCTAGTTGGTTCTGGCAGGCTCGGCGTAAATCGAAAATGACTTACCGAAGCAATATAAATGAAAACTTCAGAAAACAAAAAGCCGCTTGAATATTTAATTAATACAAAAATCACAAAAACAATATGTGGAAAAAGGATATGAGTTTTATTACATATATCCGGCTTATATCAGACCGTCATACAATCATAAAAAAACACAACAGGTATAGAATGTATTTTGTGTGTTTTGGACTTCGGCTGCCGGAAATAAACAAATGAATGATATTTAACATATGTGCAGATTTTCTAAGAATTGATAACCCTTTGTTTCTCTATTTTCTTCAATATCAATATAAAAAAAAATAGTATTGACCCATCGCCAGCTGTAAGAACATAGCACACGAATAATTCTCTGATTTGCACGGAATGTTGTTCTGTGAATGACACGTCAAAAGTAATACACACGCATGAACAAACAAAATTCCAGAAAAACATCGGTTAAATGCCATTAACCGCACAAAATCGGGCGGTTACAGATTTGTCCGGTTAACTAACCTAACCGTGGATTCTCCAGTTACATTTTTGGTTAACAAACGCATTCGTCGGTTATCGGCTGGAATAACCGTCCGTAAAAGTTAACCGACAGTGAACAAACCGGCCCTAAAATTCCAATGCGGAGTTTTTTGACCAGGGGTATGTCGCTGTACAGCTCGTATAGTGGTTGAATCTTCGTCTCCATAGCCCTTCAACGCAAATGGGACCAAAGATTTTTCGAAGAATTTTGTCCTCGAATCGACCAAGGATTTCTTCATACGCTTTTGATACGGTCCATGCTTCAGTGCAGTAGAGCAAGACTGGGATGATCAGGGCCTTATATAGGACTCCTTAGTAGTTCGAGTGAGGGCTTTACTACCAAATTGCCTTCTTAGCCCGAAGAAACAGCGGTTGGCTGGTTGTTATCAGAGTAAATAGCGGAGTCGAGGTACACAAAGTCCCGTACTACCTCAAAGTTATATCTGTCAATGGTGACGTTCTGTCCAATTCGTCGATGTTGTGTGCCCTTTCGTGTTGACAGCCTAACCCTCATTTACTGCTATAAACCCATTTTTGCCGCTTCCTTCTCTATACTAGCAAACGTGGCTATGACATCACGTTGAGTCCTACCAATGATGTCAATATCGTCGGCGTTTGCTAGTAGTTGCACCGATTTTTGGAAAATTGTGCCTCTGATGTTGGCACGGGAGTTTTGCACAATCCTCTCAAGAATCAATTTGAAGAAGTCACATGACAGCGCATCGCCTTGCCTAAATCCTTTTTTGGTATTTAATGTGTCAGTGAGGTCGTTGCCGACCCTGATCCTACACAAACGGACGAGTTTGGGCGTTATACTTAAACTAGACATAGCTCTGTATAGTTCGTCTCTATAAATGCTGTCGTATGCGGCTTTGAAATCGATAAATAGGTGGTGGGTATCGATTTGGATTTCTTGGGTTTTTTCCAAGATCTGCCAAAGTGTAAAAATTTGATCGGTTGTGGACTTTCCTGGCCTAAAACCACACTGATAAGCGCCAATCAGGTTGTTGGTAAACGGTTTGAGGCGTTCACATATTACGGCAGATAGGATCTTGAAGGGGATGTTGAGGAGACTTATGCCTCTGTAGTTGGCGCAGTTCAGATGGTCTCCTTTTTTGTGGATCGGACAAATGATGCTGAGGTTCCATTATTCAGGCATACTTTAATCCGACTAGATTTGGCTTATGAGTTGGTGGATGTTACTTACCAAGTCATCTCCGCCAGCTTTATAAGGCTCAGCGGGAAGGCCGTCATTTCCGGCGGCCTTATTATTATTATTATTTTTTTTTTTAAATTCTGACCTGCCTAAGCAGTAATATCCACATCGACCTAACAGATCTATTGTGCTTGACGTCAGATGATTTTAGGTTAGTAGCGCTTCTACTTTCCTAATGTAGCTGATAATACTTTCAGCCGAAGATTTCCTCAATTCTTCGGGACTTAAGAATTCCCTGAAGAAAGATTCTCTTCTCATACCGTAAAGGGCCGGGCATTCACATATGATATGCTCGGCTGTTTCGTCTTCTTCTAGACATAGTCTGCACTCCGGTGAGTCGACTAGAAGCATTTTGTTTAGGTGATATCGCAGACCGTGATGACCAGTTAGGTAACCTACTAAGTTTTTGATATCGTGCCTGCGAAGATTTAGTATCTTGTCGGCATCTGATTTGAAGGGCTGAATAGCTCTTTTGGCCTGTCTTAGGCCTGGGATGTTTCCCCAGTATGAAACACATCTGTTTTGTTCCCAGTTTTTTATGACTAGATTTATGGCTGATTTGGGGATTGCACAGAAGGGTTCAGGTCCAATGAAGGGGGTTTCCGAACCTTTTCTGGCTAGTTCATCAGCTTTTTCGTTACCTTCAACTCCCTTATGTCCGGGGACCCACCATAGTTTGGTTTTGTTCCTGGAACTGAGTGTTTGGATGGAGTTGAAGCAGTGTAGTACTGATTTGGAGTCAATGATGTGTGAGCTAAGGGCTTTTATAGCTGCTTGACTGTCCGTGAATATATGGATGTTTGCGCCTTAAATACCTGAGTTGTGTATTAGGTTTGCGCATTCTTTTATGGCATGGAGCTCAGCTTGGAATACACTAGGGTTTTTTCCCATAGGTATTGAGATGTTTTTATTTGGTCCATGTATGCCAGCTCCTACCCCTGAGTCCATTTTAGAACCATCCGTATACCACTTTAGGCCGTTTAGGCATTTTGGAGGGTTGTTGCTACACCATGCTTCTCTGGTTGTGATCTCCGTTGAGAATCTTTTGTCGAAGCATAGTGTCTTTGGTAAGCGGTCTGTAACCGCACAGATCATGTCAAGTTCTGGAATTTCGGATAGAAGTTCAATTAGTTTAAGGTGTTCACTAATGTTTAATTCTTCCGCTTGTGTCAAACTTGCTGAGCTGCGAATTGCCACTTTTTTTTATATAAATGTGGAGGGGTGTTAGTCCTATTAGGGCTTCTATAGCCGCCGTGGGACAGGTACGCATAGCTCCGGTAATGCCCAGACAGGCAAGCCGTTGTACCTTGTTTAATTTATTTATAGTTGTTTTTTGGGTGACTTTGTTCCACCATACTATTGAAGCGTATGTTATAATGGGCCTGACCATGATCGTGTAGATCCAGTGTGTGGTCTCTAGAGAGATTCCCCAGGTTTTACCATACATGCTTCGGCAAGCCCAGAAAGCTTTGGTTGCTTTTTGAATTTTGTTGTTGATGTGGGAGTTCCAGCTTAGTTTTTTATCGAGGATCACTCCAAGATATTTTACTTCGTTGGAATACTCAATGTATGTACCAAACATCCCTAGTTATTGATGCATTTGTAGAGGCATCATTCTCTATGTTTTTTTCTTTTGGTACTTCTATTTTTCCCACGAGTAGGCGGGATTTATTGGTCGCCCGTGATCTACCCGTCTAACCACAGGAAGGCTATCTTGAGATCGGAGGTAGCCCGGTATCCGAAATTCGCAAACTAGGGGCTTAAAACTCCCTTTTTAGCCATGCATCCTTCGGCGTTTGCTGTTCCACCTTGGATTTGGGTTTACGGGTTTTCTCCCACCTCAAACTTATGGTTCCCGCTTGTACATTGACCGTGCTTTGCAACGTGTTACAGCGCACGGTCAATATCTAAGTGGGACCCTTGGCTGACACTAAACAGGCATGCTGATTAGTCATTTTCAGGTGGGCGCCCAGAAGGACTGAAAGATGAGGATTTTGCCCAACCCTTATTAAGCTTGAGTTTAGATATAGCTATCCTCACTTCACTTAGGTCGGGTGGTTGGCAGTTTTCGCTGCCGTTGCCAATATTAAATGTTTCGTTCTGCCTGACAGCGGAATGTTGTTTGTCATCGCCGTTTAACAGTCTGCAAAATTGGTTCTTCCATATCCTCAGCATCGACTGTGTCTCAACTACGTATTTCCTTGTTCATCTCGACAGGATTCTGTTGGACCATTGTATCCTTGGCTTTGACGTTTATACTTTGGTCAAACTTGCGAACATCGTTCTTGGATTAGCACCTCTCTACATCCTCGATCGTGCGCTTTTCTTGCTGTTTTATCTTCTTTCTAAAAAGCCGTTGTTCTTCCCTTCTTCTTTGCCAATAGAGCTCAATGGCAGCTGCCGTCTTCACCTGCAGCTTAGCCTTGTAGGCCTCGTTCTTGGCTGCGAGCATCTGTCGGCATTCCTCATCAAACTAGGGGTTTCTTGCTGGTGGCCGCGAGATTTGTAGTGTTAAAAACGTAGTATTAATTAACTCTTCCTTTTTTTCAATCCAGTGTTGCCAGAACTAGGGAACCAGAACCAGAACAGCGCAATTTCAGACATTCTAGTTACTTGGAAATTTTTAGGGGGAAGTTGGAACGCAAATTAATTTTATATTTTCCGTTAAATTTAATAATATTTGTCTACCATTCAAAATTAAAATGTTTGTATTAGAATATTCATTCAATATTGCGATGAATTTTCGCAAATTTGTATACCTAATTTAATTTTTTTGCATAATATGAACTCAACCCAAAACAATTGTCAACTACAAACACAACCATCCCTGCAAACGCACATTTCATTTGATTCTTACTCTTTTCGGTCTTTTTTGTCAAAATTTTGTTTACGCTAGAGATTTCTAGGGATTTTTTGACGTTCATCTAGGGAAAACTGTTGAAAATTATCTGGCAACACTGCTTGAATCAGAATATGCAGTTATACCATGTACCTATTTTGACTTAAATGATTCTAATCGTTAAAAGAAATTGTCAATTGTCAAAAGTACCGTTATGTACATTTTTTGCAAAAACAACTACTTATGTCATATTTTTTTAGAAATTTTGTACTAAAATAGTTTATTTTTATCAATATCTATATTATTGATATATTCGTGTTTTTAGATAACCGTTACCTAGGAGTCCAATTCTAAAAAAAAAAACAATTTGAAGGACTACCAATTACATACATATATATCCAAAAATAACAGTCAAATCATCAAAGTAGTTTAGGCTTCAGTATCAAAACTGATTCAAGACCCAGGACGTCAGACATACATTTTTTTAAAAACTACTTGTCAACTACTACTACTGTCAATATCTGAGTTTCAAAATCTCGCGACATCAAAAAACTTCCCTTTATTACGTATACTGGGGGCAAACAACATAAAATAGTATTGTTTTTCGAAAATTGTTTTTTACTGTAATTTTGTTTATGAATATCAAAGCACTTATTTGGCTTTTGGAAATACATTTTCATTGTGATGTTTTGCTTGCCCGAATTTCACATGAATTTGGATTTTGACAGTTCTCAGACGTTTATTTATTGATGATATATTTTTAATTTGTTTACAATAAGATGATGCTCTTTTCCTATTATTGTTCCGTACTTCAGATTACAAACTCCTGACGGCAGATGAAACTAATAAAATTAACTGTTTTTGCGTCATCAGAATACATATGTAAAGGGTGGTTAAATTTTAAGGGCCGATGTTGATTTTGAATAAAACACAAATTATTTAGAAAATTATTGTCATTTCTTTTTAATATGATAATATTGATATGGTTCAATTATATATGCAACAAATTATCGGCCAAATGGCCGCTGCGACCTCGGCAGTACACCTCCATCCGATGATCCAAATTTTCGATGACGCTGAGGCATAATTGAGGTTCTATGCCGTTAATGTGCCGAATTATCTCATCCTTTAGTTCTTGAATTTTTGCTGGCTTATCGACGTACACCTTTTCTTTCAAATAACCCCAAGGAAAGAAGTCCAACGGTGTAAAATCACATGATCTTGGCGGCCAATTGACATCACCACCACGTGAGATAACACGGCCATTGAATTTGTCGCGCAAAAGAGCCATTGTTTCGTTAGCTGTATGGCAAGTGGCAACGTCCTGTTGAAACCACATATCGGTCACATCAATATCTTCCAATTGGGGCCATAAAAAGTTCATTATCATCTCACGATAGCGAACACCATTCACAGTAACTGCCTGACCGGCCTCATTTTGGAAAAATACGGCCCGATGATGCCGCCAGCCCATAAACTGCACCAAACAGTCACTCCTTGTGGGTGCATTGGTTTTTTGACAGTCACTCTTGGATTATCATTCGCCCAAATGCGGCAATTCTGCTGATTGACGAATCCACTGAGGTGAAAATGTGCCTCATCACTGAAGATGATTTTCTTCGAAAATTGATCATCCACTGTTGCCATTTCTTGCCACCATTCTGACCATTGACGACACTTCAAATGGTCAAGAGGCTTTAGTTCTTGAGACAATTGCACCTTGTAAGCGTGTAAATGCAAGTCTTTATGCATAATGTTCATCAACGACGAGCGTGGGAGGTGCAATTATTGTTGGGCACGACGACGAGTTGAGGTGGACAGCAGCAATATTTTCTGCAGTACGAGCTGTACGAGGATGCACTGGTATTTTCACATCTCCTATAGATCCGGTTTGCTCAAATTTTTGCACGATTTTTCCGATTGTACTCACATTTGACGATTAAATTGCATTTTGATTTGAACTCCCATTTGCATAATAAGCCTGAATAACTTTGTATATATTTCCATAGTTCAAATTGAGTTAGTCCGAAATTGAGAAATGTCAAATGAAATGCAGAAAAAAACCTGACGTTTAGGTGTGGATTACATTCAACATCGGCCCTTAAAATTTAACCACCCGATACTTACATTTCAATTTATTTAACATCGGTAATTGTGTGACATTTTGTTAGTGACGTCATGTTGAAAGTATCGAACTATAAATATTCAAATGAAACAAATGAATTATTTGTGAGTAAGGAATCAACAGTTGGATTAGACAGCATTAGGATTAAAGGTAAACAAAATATTGCGCATGGCCCAGAGAGCTTTTTGGGAGGAGCATATAAAGTTTCAACAATGTCCTTTAGCAGATGGGAGTTTCCTTTCCTTAGAAACATGTTTATAAATTTCATACCGTTTCAAATCGCAACGGAAATATTTTTCAACATCTTGTTGAATGAAAAGTGTTTTGCATACATTTGGGAGCAAAGCTTTTGCTGCGTGTTTGTGGATTGTTAGGGTGAAGAAGTCATTTACGAGAAAATTTAAGAGTTGCCATTTTAGATTGAAATGTAAGCGTGACTTATTTGTCGGATTAGCGCATATTAAATTTTGGAAGAACATATATAATGGCACAAATGTCAAGTGATGTTTAAGGGTTAAACTCCACACTAGTTATGAGGTACTTTAAATTAAAAGCTTGCTTTAACATACTTTCAATAACAGACACTTTTTTAACGTGACGCTAATTAGTGTATGCTAATGGACATTCCTCTAAGAACTCTTAATCAAACTCAACTAAAAAGTGACATAACGCTAACTCTTTATTAAATATTTAAAGTGAGGTTTCGGTCGCTTTAAATTTAATGCAGAGGGACAACGCTAGAGTACACTTTTTGACGATTAAATTACCAAAACGCGTTAGTACGCGATTAAATAATTTTAAAGTGTACTTTAACCGACTATAAATTTGCGCCAATATGTTTTAAATTAGTTTATGATAAACACTATTTGTATTTTACTATAAGCCCCTATTACAAGTGTAGAAATTCTACCCAGCCTTCCAGTTGCCAAGTGACAAATACGCCGACGTTAACGAACCCGAAGAGGAGACATATACCTCGCCCAATGACTTTGTCAACTTCCCTCCAGTCCGTAACCCTAATCTCAACATGTCCGCTACCTCAAGCTCTGTGACAAATGACTTTGAGTTGTCAACGCCCGCCTTCGTCGAAGACACAATCCTCAAGGACAAAATGAACACCCTTGTCCATAAAATTGTCGAATCGCTGCAGGATAACTTTGAAGCTCTCGCCGATATGATCGATGAGTGTAGATTGAGAATGGAGTCGATATTTTTGGATCGCGTAGAATGATTTTAATTTTTGTATTTTGTAACCCAATTGTCAATTGACAAGGTGGTGCGTTGGTCAGAATTAATTAGACCCTTATTTCTATGCCATTATGCCCAACACAAACAAACAAACTTAAGGCATGTAATAGCTAATCCATGATTAATGAGATTATTGTGATTGCATTATGTTCAAATAGAACATTAAAAAAACAAAAGATTACCAAATAGATAAGAAGTGGCCAATAATAGATAAGTAGATACTCATTGCGCCCAGCTAACCAAAACATATTAAAGTCTTTTGACTAAAATTCACCTTGTAGTTTAGCTTATAATTCCATAAGTTTGTTGTAAGTTTTCATATGCAATTCTGCAATAGAAACAATCAAAAATAGAACCAAGGTGCCAAGGCTGTCAATAAGTCAAATATCTTAAAAAAATCGGTAAAAGTCGTAAATTTATACCACAGTCCAAAACAATAAATCGGAATATGGTAAAAGTAATGAAGGCGATAATAATAGATTAATTTCCAATTGTGCTAAGAAAGATCTTATAAAAAACTCTCAAAATTCAGCCGCAAAGATCAGGCTAAATGTTTGTGTTAAAGCGAGCTTATCTATTCAAAGACTTGAAGGAAAAAAATCCCCACTTAAGTTGGTTTCAAAGGACATGCGATAGAATTTAGCACGAGCTCAAAATTCAAGCAAAAAATAAATACATGTTTTGTTAAAATTTACGATCAAATGAAAAATATATTTCTGCTTTATTTTGGAAATTTTTGGGGTTTCCCTAATTAAAAAATTGAAAATAACTTGAAACTGACATAAAGCCATTAGACCTTGTGACGTCTTAGCAAAGCAAAGCAAAGACTCTAATCGAGAGCGAGAATGAGCATTACAAATTCGCTGATTTTTATTAAATGTCATAACTAAGCATCAATCAGAATGGATATAGCGTCGGTATTCAGTAAAAATAACACTTCCAGTATTTACCTTAAAATAATGGGTAATAATGGTAATTCACCGAATTGCCTATATAGAAAAAGTGGATTTGTTTAAACTTTTCCTTGAAAAAAGTACTCCTATTGGTGATACTTCGAGAATACCGTAATAAATGAGTTCGTCGCCGTTCTCAAGGTTGGGATATCTCTTATGGAACGTGACGTATTTTGAAGTGTTATCTTGGTTTACAAGCTTACAGCTCGTTCAAGACTAGAAGCCGACTGACTTTGTTTTACGTTTTAATTTCGGTTTGTGGAACTTGGAACAGCTTCAAATCAATCAATTTTTTTTATCAAAAATTTTTTTGCAGACGCGAGAATCTTTTTTGATTAAACGGCTACGTTAATTAGCAAAATGGCCGTATTTGGGCTTATCAACAGCCATAGACAATCCAATCCTTACCATAGCAACCCCAAAACTGCACTGCGGTTTATGACCAGTCGTCATTATCAGACCGTATTTCTTTAAAAATGTGAAAGGAGAGCGCGTAACTGTCAATGGAGATCGCAATACACTTTTGTTGCCGAAAATGCAATATATTGGTGTAGCTGACTTGTGATTTAAACAGCATGGAGCTACAGGCAATACAGCTAATGAATCAATCGCTTTATTGAGGGAAGCGTTCGATGAAATTATCATCTCAAGAAATGATCCTACAATGATCTTGTGATTTGACACCATTGGATTACTTTCTATGGAGATATGTGAAACCTCTTATAACCTCGAAACGGTTGAAGCTTTGGAAGCCAACATAACTCGTGTTGTTCAATACCGGCCTATATGCTTGAAAGAGTGTTCGAAAATTGGACCCACAGAACGGACCATTTAAAAGTTAGTCGTTAGTCGGCAACATTTGAAGGAAATTTTCTTTAAACATAAAATGTCATGAACCAAACTAACAGCTCAAATAAATATTTTCTGCAATACATAATTGATTTTTTTTGTGTGTTTTATTTTCAAAAAAAAATCTGTTATTGGATCACCCTTTATATTTCTTTGACCACAACTCCTGGAGTCCTGTTAAGTGTTATTGGGTTATTGTTAGTAAGACTGTTTGTCTATATGCTGGTCTGGAACTGCGTGTCCTGTATGTCGTTTAAATGTAAGAAGTCTAGTAATTCGTTCACTAAGCTCTTTACAAAATCTCCGCAACAGTACTTCACTAGCCATAATGATAGTAAGCCAATGTTTGCTACCTAAAGCTAAAGCCACCGTTGTGGCATTGGTGTCTTTTGTCCTGAGTTGGGTGACATGAATAATTTTAACATTAAGTGGAAAAATGAAAAAGAGGTCTCATAATATGAAATATTTTTACCTAATTTTTTTAGCAAATTGTTAAAAATAGCATAAGTACTATTTTTTAACTATTGCTCGTAACTCTTTATCACGTAAATATTATTGAAAACAATGATATATAACTTTTGTAAAGTGAAATAAAGCCGAACGTTTCAAAAAGCGAAATAACGTCAAATATTTGCATTCCGCCTTATTTCACTTTACGTTATTTCATGGCATCGCTAAGGGCCGATTTTTTAATCATCAGATAAGCAATCAGATAACACTTAACAGTCAATTACCACAAAAATACATTTTTCAGTAGGCGTATGCACACTATAGGTATATAACAGTTATCTGGCGAATGAAATTATCTGCACCTCAGTGAGCTGGGTAGACTTTAACTGACTGTTTATGAACTGTCAACAGTGAGAAAACTAGTATGCTAGCTCTAAAATATAAGATTGTCACTATATCTCTCTCTTTATACCCTATCCCATAGGGGGGTATATTAGTTTTGATACATAGCTTGTAACATAGAGAAATAATTTTGCTACATATACCTCAAAGTATATGGATCGACTCAGAATCGCTAGCTGAGTCGAATTAGCCATGTCTGTCTATCCGTCCGTCCGTCTGTCTGTTCGTCACCGATTTTTGGGCCTTAAATTTTGAGCTAGTATAACGAAATTTGGTATATAGGATTCTTGTCCGAGTCACCAGAACAAGTGTACTTTTTTTTAAAATCCGCCCACTGCCACGCCCCCTTTTGAGGAAAACGTTATTTTTGGCCAAACCGTAAAGAATTTTAGAAAAGTGTCCGAGCAGCATACTTAGAGAATCGAATTATCTATATTTTGTCAATAAGTTTTTTGCCACGCCCACTTTTTGGGGGTGTTTTTAAAAAAAAATTTTTTTTAGTAAAATTTTTAAATGTTCAAAAAAAAAATTTGATGCACAATCATTGATAGTATTAATATGAACATTTCCTCAATAGACCATTTTAACCCATGCCCACTGTTTAGGGGCGTTTTCTTACAAAAACCATTTGTATTCCCTACCCCAAGGCGTATGCAATAGAAATACGTTGTTTTTTTGTCGAACCATACAAGAATTTGATAAACCTTCTGAACAATATGTTGTAACAACGTCATTTTCAATACTTTATGACCATAAAGACCACATTTTGGGGATATTAATTTTAAGGATGGGATGGGATAGGGTATTCAACGATCCGCACAGCGGATTGTAGCCTTCTCATATGTTTTTATTTCAGTTTCGTGAAGTTAGACACAATTGAGTTTGACAAAATCGTTCAATTACAATCTAGGAGTTATTCAATGATTGAAATACCAACACCTATTTATCTAAAGGGTCCCCCAAAATTTTTTTTTTTTTTTTGAAAATGCTATAAAAAACTACTGAATATTTAATCAAATTCTTTTTTTATTTGAAAGTAACGGGTCCGCCATCTAACGTTTTTTTGTTCAACTAGTGCTTATTCCGTGAATGGCAACACTTAGCTCATGTCTGATTTGACAGATAATTAGTTTTATCCTTCCGCTGAACGAATATGGTTGTGTATACGCTTGAACAACGCTGGGAAATATTGCGACATTACTTTGAAAATCATGGAAATGTTGCAGAATGTGGGCGAAAATTGGATTTTGGAAGAAGGGATTTTGGAAGAAGAGAAGCACCGTCAGCTCCGTGAAAGTGAAAGAAACTGGCATCCGCATCGATAAACCAAAGCGTGAAAAGCCAAAAACAGTGCGTACACCCGAAAATATGTGGCAGAAAGTGTGCGTGAAGCACCATTAACATCAATTCACCGTCGTTCTCAACAATTGAATATTTCGGAGACATCATTGAGACGAATTTTGCATAAAGACCTTGGTATGACGCCATACAAAGTCCAATTGGTTCAGGAGTTGAAACCAACTGAGCATCCAATGCGTTTTCGCTTCGTTAAGTGGGCCTGCGATCGACTTAGAGAAGATGCCGAGTTTGCCAAAAAATCATCTTTTCAGATGAAGCTCATTTTGATCTTCGCGGGTATGTAAGCAAGCGAAATTGTCGCATTTGGGGCACAGAAAACCCGCACGCATACATTGAAAAGCCGATACACCCAAAACGAGTCACTGTTTGATGCGGATTTTGGTCCAGAGGCATAGTTCGGCCATTTTTCTTCGAAAATGAGCAAGGAGTCGCCGTTACAGTCAATGGCGATCGTTATCGGGCCATGTTGAACGAATTTTTGTTCACAAAAATTGAAGAGGAGGATATTGGCAACATTTGGTTTCAACAGGACGGCGCAACGTGCCACACAGCCGAAGCTACACTCGATGTTTTGCGCCCTGTTTTTGAAGATCGCGTTATCAGCCGCAGAGCTGATGTCGTTTGGCCACCTCGGAGCAGCGATTTGACACCGTTGGACTATTATTTGTGGGGTGCCGTACAAGATAAGTGTAACTCCGACAAGCCAGAGACAATTGACGTTTTAAAGGACAATATTCGTGAAGCCATTGGTGAAAAACAGCTGCACACAATCGATAATGTGCTTAAAAATTGGACCGATCGTGCAGGCTACTGCATGGCCAGCCGAGGCAGCCATTTGAATGAAATTATTTTCTATTACTAACCGGAAGGATTGTACTTTCAAATAAAAGGTATTTGGCGGACCCTTTACATTTATTCAGTAGACAGGAATCAGACTGTTTAACTGACGATTGAAAAATCGGCCCTAAGATTCCTAAAACTTTAATTCTTAAGGACCAGCTTAATTAAAGTTGTTTTCTACAAGGGATACCCTTAATTGGGTAAAATATTTTTATAGTAGGTATATTTTTACCGAGACAACGAAAACATAATCGGAGAAACAAATTGTTTCTCTATCTTCCTCTATTCACTATTCTCTCAACTTGTTTGACACATATTTATTTTGTTGTTTGTTTGTTCTGTCAAAATGAAAGTCAGTCTTCGTTTGGCGTAGGCATTTCACTTACGTTTCAGCCAAGCTCAGCATTTTGGAATGTGAAATCGGAATGGGAATGTACTAAAGTAATTTCAATTTCACACACTTATGGCGTTTTCCATTGGGAAATCTTGATTTTGATCTGAAATTTGATCTTTTTGAGTGTCAATGGAACACGATTCAGATTTATTTTTTTGTATTGGTGTCATTTCGTGTCTGTGAAGTTAGCGTCGGTGTAGCTGCCAACATTAAAAACATAACAAACATTTTTTTTTTCAATCAATTTAATAGTTCACGTATAACTTTCTTTTCTGTGTCTATATCCATTATTAATATCTAAACCCAAAGCACTCTTGTTTTTCACAACCGAAGTAAAAAATCAAAATGAAAATCACTCTTGTCAAACTGACAGCTATCATTTGTATTGGTATTGGTAAATCTGCCGAAAAATTCAGATTTGCAAAATTGATCTCTGATCAAAAAAAAAATCAATTTTTTCGCCCAACGGAACACAACAACTGTCAAAATCGGTCTTCAGATCAAAAAAAAAAATTGATTTTTTTCCCAATGGAAAACGCCATTAGTTGTAGCAGCTAATTTTCTTATTCGTTAATATTTCTGAGCTTTTGTACTCAAAGCATCAAAATCAATCAGCAGAACACTTGGCAACCCTAAAAAGCTCCCCATCAAATGTCACTGCAACATTTCACTTCGCATCTCAACATTCCTACCACTAGGTGAAGATGTTTTCAAAGCAAAAAAGGAAAAAAAACAGCTCGCCCCCCATCAAAAAATTTATCTTACCCACCACAGCGGCCCAGCAACAAAAACTACACACCGAATGAAATGATAGAAGAATCGAGTACCGGTTGTTATATCGAGGGGGTGGGGTGCCCCCATAACGCATGATATCTTCTCGTTGTTGTTGCTCCCTTTCCTATTTTTTCTTCTTTTCTCTGTGTATTTTCCGATTGGGGAAAGGCGGCCTCGCCGCGCCGCACAACAAAAACCGATGGGCGATGACGAGATATCCAGCCAAGAGCCAAACACCAAATTCAGTTGTATTTCAAACGCGATGCGAAGTGGTTGTGATTGCTGCTAGAAACGGACAAGTAGCATACAATAAAAATATTTTCACATATTTATAACATTTTTACATTAAATCCAACTAGTTAATTAATTTACAAACGTAAGTTTACCACAAAAACCAAAACACATGCTCTATTAATATAACAAAACTGTTTACGCCTGTTAAACGTTGTAAAATAGTGAAGTGACACTTGATTTGGAAACGTCGATCTTCGTACATGTGTGAAAGAGTACACATATAGAATTCTCTGAGGATCGCGTGAATGATTACGTGGACGTGTTAGCTACGAATTCTTTAATGAGTTCCAATATAAAAAAAATAATTATAAGACGGCGGCATTTTTGGGGTCGCTTCTTTTACGTTCTACCAGTTTACATCCTTTTGTGCTATTTCTGTGGAATTTTTTGGCGCCTGTGTTGTTTATTATCATGGGGGCGTTTTTTTTTTTGACATTTGACACATGATTTGGTGAAATTCTCTCCTGATAAGAATGTGAAACGTCATCGAATTGTTTTAGAAACACATCTGTTGTTTCTCGAATTCAAGTTATCAGTGATGTTTATGACTCGAAATAAAAAAAAAATCTGTGGCATGGTCGTGGCATTTTAATTATGAATTTGAATTTCCATAATCATGATGACAGCGCACAGATCCATATTTATTTGTTTAAAAAACGGTAAAACAACGTTAATGTGACGCTAATTGGCCACAGTCCGTGGCAGTCGTGGTTGGAATAGTTTCCTGTGCATTGTCAGATCACACACAATATGCGGCACGATATTTTGAGGTCAAGAACCTTTACGTAGTCGCTGCGAAGACGATATTTTTTACCTGTTGAATGGTGCGGCGTTGTCATCGCGCATCAAGCGTGAACCGTGAAGCGTTGATTGTCAGCGTAGGTATTTGTCATTTTAACGAATTATGTGTCGCAAGAATAAGAGCTCTCATTCGAATTATTTCGGACAAAGATGCGGTGTTTCACATTTCTTTTTAAGGAAATGAAATCGCCTTTCTCTCTAATGGACTTTTCAGGTCAAATGGTCTAGATTGAGATTGTTTGGTCTTGAAACACCTACGGGGACTTTCATTTTAAGGCATTTCTGCCTGGAAGTTCGTGAAATTTCTCTTAATCGGCCATTAATGTCAAAAAAGGAATGATTCGATGAGATTTGTTTTTTTTTTGGGAGGGGGAATTGTGTTTGTTTGTGCCAAAGAAAGAAAATTTATTTGCATAACTTGCCAATGGTGGGCTAACATTATTTTTTCTTTCCTGCATTGAATGCTAAGTTGGTAATCATGATTTTGTTGGTAATTTCATTATTTAAACGACAACGATCATGGTTCCATAAAGTCATTTAATTTTGTTTGTGCTCGTCGGTTATCTAATAAGCTGATTAGAATGGTTTTATAAATTGTCCCGCTGTTGATAAACCCTATCATATACATATTCATATTTCTGTCGAATAAAAATAAAATACCAGCGACAACTATCTGCGATAACATTTACAGAACGTCAGATTAATAGTCGATGTACTCTTTCGAGTTCACCAACTTTAGATGAGTGCAACGACATAATCTTGTAAATATTCCTCAATATATTAAGTAATCAGTTTTATAATGAATGTTTATGGTTTAAGATAAGTGTATCTCGTTTTGGGGTTAAATTTTGGGAATAGTTTAACAACTGTTAATTAGTGGAGTATAAAATAAGTGTACACATAACTAATTCTTACTTTTACTTTACTTTGAAATGTTCTTTAAATATTAACTTTATGCTAGATAAAATTTATTAAATCTGACTTATCATTGGCGGTTTTCTTAGTGTTTTGTTTTTATCTCTAACATTATTTGAACTGCCATTTGGCCTAAAAAATTTAAATGGCTAGGACTACATAAAATATTAAAAAAATATATAACAAATGTCAACTGTCGATATAAATGCCATTAAATTGATTTCGCATGGATATCTGATAGATTTCCCCTTAGATATGTCAAAAACACACTGACACAGCGACATCCCAGTCCACATCGTTATTGAAATCACACTTGTTATAGATAGTGTATTTTGTATTCTATCAGTATGTATGTCAATGGAGGAGTTCCCTCCGAGATCTTCTAAAACTCGGTTAGTGGAACCCGATTACTCACATAAAAATTAGGAGATTTTCTGCAATACACTGATACTAAATTTTTTTAGATTCATCTCCTTAACTTTCTGATTATATTGTAAGTATCATGAAGGAAACTCATCATTTTTATAAGCTTCGAGGCAAGGAAATTATTTTTTTCGACAGAAAAAGTTTCCTTCTGAGAATGTTTTTTATCCCGAGATCATCCTAGTTTCGGGATAAAGCTCGAGTTAACTCGAGAAACATGTTTTTCAGTCGATTTTAATCAAGAGCTTAATTCAGTTTACCCAGCAACTTTTTGAGTTAACCCTGGATAAAATTGATTAGATATTTGCAGGTGATGAAATAGCAAGCGAACAATTTTCAAATTTCCATTCTATATGTGTGAGCATTTTATTAATTTCATTAAAAAATGAATACATGGATGATTTATTCTGATTCAGATCTCAGCGACTCAAAAAATTGAGTTAAACTGTTTTAAGAAGAAAAAGATTTGTAAGATCACGACCAAGCCATTTTCATTTGTTTGGTAAAAACTGATCTACTGCAGATTTGATACATTTCGATAAAATTTTGACCATAAAATCGATAAATTATAAGTGTTACCATAATCTCCACTCATGGAGTCAAATTAAATCCTGCACTGCAACACTGCTTCATGAGTTAACTCTTGATTAAACTTAATCCAGGGTTAGCTAATTCGTTATTTTTGAATTATTCAAATTATTTGTATGTTTATATATCTTTGCGTTAGCAATCAAATGTTATGTTTCAATAAAATAGAGAGCTCTGTTCGATTTGACAACTTACATTTTGAATTGACATTTTCGTATTTGTATTTAAAGTCCGATAGCGTTTTCGAATGGGGTTTCCAGGCGGTCGTTCCGTAAATTTTAAAACGATTATCACTCAGACGGTAGTCGAGACCTCATGAGCAATCGCTCAATAATCTGTGATTTGACGATTATTGTTTTAAGTGAAGCAAATAAAGTGATATCGCCGACAGCAAAATCGACTATTGATCATACCAGATGCAAAGTGTACCGTCGAAATGTGATCGTCAAACGATAATCACTTTACGGAATGAGGGCCCAGATCTTACTTTCAGATTTTATGTACCTAATCGAAGAAAAACCGTTGCTTTTGTCTGTCTGTTTTAGCATATTTTTTGTTAGTGATTTCCACTTTTGGGGTTATTCATAAAGAATGACGAAACAACCAAGAACTTTATTAATATACGCTTGATATACAAAAATATATTTTGCTGAGATTCGAGTGGAGGTAAATGACCTTAAAGAATGACATATACCATTTAAAGAACAGATGATATAAAACACATTTCAAAGCAATCAATTTGCTACCAAAATGTTTTTTTTTTTAATATTTAACAATCAGTCAAAATAATTTTCATTTACAGATGGGGTTCGATTAGTTAGATGTGTAGTATATGTCAGTATTATAAAGTATTATAAAACATGACAAGTAACTAACAATAAACATTAACTCTTACTAAACAAAAGGTTAAACAATTGAAAAAATTAATATGAAGATGTAATCCAAGATGGTGTTCTTTAAACTCTGAATTTGAGTCGGTGTCTGCGTATTTTTGGGATGTTTTGATAACTGATATCTATTTCATAAAAATTTAAAATTTTTTATTAGTTATACAATATATTTGATGTGTTGTACATGAATGTACTGGACCAAAATCAAACACAAGAACACCCATTGACATTTCCAATTATGAATGACTTAACATGCCACCCTTTACTACGCCTCAAATACATCCTAAACCTACGAGGTGATTTGTGATATATAGATGACTGTCACATCCGTCAAAGTCGGCCGGTGTAAGATAATTGTTACATGTAACAATAGTATTGATGTTCCAAGTCACAAGAAAGTATTTGTCGCATTGACAAACTTAACACATTTCGATTGTGACTTCCACTTAGATCAAATCAGCAAGGCCGATTCTACTACTTGTCATACGAATTTAAAGAGTGTCAATTTTCGACACTTTTGACTGTAATCCCTTGGCTCTATTACTTTATTGTGGCTTGATCGAAAGGTTGTGTTAACATTTCAAACCAAGTGACCATTGGCAAACAGCTGCGTGCACAGACCGACAGATGGTTAGAATTGATGGATCCACCATTTTTAGGCATTTCCAGGTTGATCATTCTTGCTTTAGGAGTGAGTAAAAATCATAGGTGCATTCACACTATTTTAACCCGATTTCAACATGATCCAACTAAGTGTAGTCTTCGAACTAATAAATTTATAGATTCATGTTAAACGATTTAAATCGATAAATTCTAGTGTAAACCTATTCTAACCTACATGCCCATCAATTGTCTTGTCTTAAGCAAATTGCCGCTGGTTGTGCATTTGAAGTTAATCAAAGTCGGTTTCTATTTTTGGGCGCCAGTTAAGGTGCTTTTTCCTTTACTACATCTACCTTTTGACTGGAAATCTAAGACTCTTCGGGATGGAGCATTGGTGACAATTTGGTCTACATATCCTTGTTTCTTTTACCTCCATTCCTGATTATTTTGTTAATTTATTAATTGGTCAGGATAGATGGACTGATATTCATTGTTTAATGTTACGAAAATTGAGTACAAACTTTATATCGGAGCTAATGAAATTTTTAATACTAATACCAGGTTCTCATAAGGGCTAATGAGCCAATTTCGTATCACATTTCCAAATGCTAAAATTTTTCAATGAAGCTACATTAGCGTTCCTAGGGTAAACATATCAGCAATCAATAAATGTCTAACATATAATATAAACATCAAAACGTTTATTTTTTAATAGATCTCTGTCATGCAAAAAAAAAAACTTAACACCACATAAATTTGTAAATATGTGCATACAAAATTAGTATTTTAGAAGACCTTCCATCAGAATGGGCGCGATGACTCAGTCGACTCTTTTTCAATTCTGAGAAACAGAAATCAGATCGCCATTAGTTTTCTTGCAACACACCATTAAATACACCTCGGTATGGTAATTATCTTAAAAAAACGCTATTACGTTGCACAAGATTGACCTCTAGATCAAAATAAATGATTATCTGACGTGGCCAACGTCAACAAAAGCGTACGAAGTTTAGCAGCTACTATTAGCATGTCTTATCGATGTTGAATCATAGATCTTCTAAAATTCAAGACGTGTTCTTGAAATTATCTATACCATAACGAAGGCTTGGGAAAATGGCTACTAACAATAGTTGGGTGTTATAAAGCCGTTTCAATGTCTTGAAGCCGAATATACCTATTTAAGATTTTGCATTAGATAATAGAAACACTGATGTGTCAGATTTCACGATGCAGACTTTATAGTCGGAGCCGACCTCGGAACATGCGAAAAGATCGCGATTTGATAATTATTTTTTAGATACACGGAAAAGGAAAAATTCTTGCGTTTAATGATAATGATGATGTTGAATATAAATCATAGACTAAATAAAAATGAAGTACTAAATAAATGACTACGATTTTCTGCTTCTAGAAAAGAGAAAATGCATCAAATTGTTTGTATTTTAATTTTGCGATTTAAATCCTAAGACTAGTATAGAATAACTACAACTACAATTACTAGTAAAATAAACTACTCTTATACTACGGTCTCACTGAGCAATATGTCAATTCAATTCAATTTTTAACTTTCTCTTACAAAGAGAAAGATATTGTTTTCGTGAAAATTTTCGACCTCGAGATTTTGATTGATTATAACATTACGATGATAGCGGAGCCTAAAAAAGTGGTTTTTGGAATTCCGTCCGTCGGTCCGTGCGTCGGTCCGTCGGTCCGTCTGTCCGTAATGGTCTCCCCAGCCTAAACGGCTAGACCGATTTTCTTTAAATTTCGTATCCAAGCTTGTTTTAGTCATAATTCTAGGCCATTTTTTTTGTTTGCTTTTAGCCATGTTAATAACGGTACCTGCCATATAAAAATTACACATAACCTCAATTTTCTCGAAATCGGCTCTAACGATTTTGATTAAACTTTATATATACTATAAGCATATTAGTTCCAACAAAACTGCATACCCAGTTTTTTTGAGAAAATCCATATAACGGATATTGTCATTCAGGCCATATAAAGAAAATTGTTAATTTCTCGCAAACTACTAAGTCAAATTGAATGAAATTTAATATGTATACTCCTTTTATAGTTTTAAACAATTCCACATAATTAGTTTTAGCCCAAATATCACTTAACGGAATTTTCAGTTTTGGCCAATAACGAAAAATAATTATTATTCACATAGACACCGATTCCTTCAAATTTCGGAGTAAACGTTCGTATAATCACATTTCGACATTATATATATCATTTTAAGCATTAATAATAAAAATGCGTACTATATGATCTAACGCCTAACTCAAACTCGCTGTGAAAGAGAAAGTTGCGTACGACCCAGTCGTGCACCCACCACTCGTTTTATGTGGTAATACCATCACATCGAACAAACCTAATTTTATTGGATTGGAACATCTAAAATGTCAAATTGAAATTTATGTGCTAAAAAAATTAGAAATTTAGAATTATCGTAATTTAGGTATTTTGAATTTTATTTTGTTTGCTTACAATATAAATGCCAACTGTCACATCAAATTCGGGAACATAGCCGGTTGTCAAATGTAATCCGTGAGAACACTTTTCTGGTGAACTTGCATATTTCCTCATCTGATCTGCAGTGATGAATGAGCTTGTTTTGGCAAGCTCCCTCTAGTTTCATTGTCATAACTTATTTAGGAAACTATCCTCTGATAACAAACAGTACATTTCCAACGATCATGTCAACAACTGTCCCACCAACATAAACGCTTTCTTAATGGGTGCATAAAACCGAGTGCAGTATTTTTTTTTTCTTAAATGTCAACGAAACCTGATTGATGTTCGGTATGAAAGCGTCGAGTAGTTTTCGAAAACTTTTTGACAAAAGCTCAGTTTTCGGTTCGGTGTGACTATGAAAGCAGTATAAAGTAATTTTGATAGCTTGTTGGTACGAACACATCTTTTGATATATTGCAGGTGACATACTGCCCATCGAAACAAATGATTTGATCGCTTTCCCAAAGATTAAGTAATGATGGATTAAATTGGTCAATAATAAATCTAAGGTTCGAAACGCGATGTTTTTTCAGGAATATGTCAATTTGATGTTTTTTTTATATTAAATTAGAAAATTTATATTTCTTAAATTACTTTCAACTTTTTGACATACCATTCATGATAATGCCTTCAAGTAGATATGAGTGAATAAATCTGTATGAACGGAGTGCCCTATCGTCAACGATTATCGTTTTGAAAGTTACAGAATGAGTACCCTGGCTATTGTTAAGTTGAAAAGCTTCAAGCATTTTTTCAAAAACCATTGTTAAAATTTAGATTTCGGTTCGGTGTGACAGTTGTTAAAGTAATTGAGTTTCTTTATTTATTTTTAAATAATCGTTTACCTCTGCGAAATCTTTATGTGTTGTTAATTTCGATCAATCGTAGTTCATGTTCATGCATTATGTCATCTTTGTTACGTTATCATAAATGTCTTCATTGGTCAATCGAAGAATTTACGCAGATGACATTTGAGCCGGAGCACTTAGAAGGCGTTTTAATTTTACCCACATAATCTTTAAAATATAGTTTGTAAGAGATAGCAACAGCTGTACATGAACTTGGTTATTAGCTGGATAACGATCATGATCTAAAAGATATTGAATGATCAGAGTTGTTTTATTCGATGATATATATTTGATAAAAAGCATCTGTCACCACAACAACTTATCAGTAAAACATCTGTTTTTGTTTCGATCTGTCATGGAAATGATTTCAATTATATAAATTAACTAAAGTAACATTTTTATCTGTCTCTTTTTACTGGAAGGAATAAGTATTTTTTTTGGAACGTGGCTATTCACAAATTATGTAACAAATGTTTTGACAGCTGTGTTTTTAGATCGGTCGATGTTTATTGGCTGTTTTGTTGTTTGTTTTGTTAGAACTATAATAATCATGGTATTGATAGATTACCTCTCTACGGGAACGAGCATGACAAGACAACTGTATAAATAAAGACTGTCATTGCGTATAGTTGTGGTGATAGTATTTGTATATAAACGTAGGTGCGTTTGTTTAAATAATTCAAGTGAATATTTAACAACTAACATTGCTAAGCAAATCCGCATTCCCAACGTCATCCAAACATATGTTTTTTTATTATTCTATTTCATCATTTTTATAGTCCTATTCATAATATGTTTCTGATTTTGTTCCTTGACCCACTGTTAATAACGTTAATTTCTTTTGGGAATAGCGTTTTATTTTTTTATTTACAACCACTTTTTGACATGAACTTTTATTGGAAACGCTGAGATAGGTCTGCAGTTGGTATCTGAAAGTGACAGATCGTTTGTTTTATTTTTATGTCATTTGTCTTTTAAAAGACAAAGGAAATGGATAAATTTACTTGCGCAAATTTATTGTCAATCGATGTTTAAGGATTTAACTCCACATTAGTTATAAATAACTTTAAATTAAAAGCTAGCTTTAAATTATTTTCAATAATAAATACTTTTTAACGTGGCGTTATTTAATGCTTATAAACATTCCTCTAAGAAATCTAAGTCAAACCAAAGATTATGAGTTCTATACAGATGAGGCACTCCATATAAGAAAAATATGTTTTTGTTCTTGTTTTTCATGTGTTTTCATGCACACCGACCGCCCGTACCATGAAGCTACTGAACAAAAGTTTCTGTTTTTTTGTTCTCAATGCGTCATCTGTATAGAATTCATAATCTTTAGTCAAACTCACCTAAAAAGTGACAGTTCTGACACTCAAACAAACCCAATTTCAGTACATAAAAGTGACAATCAAAAACACTTCCGGGGTTTTTGCGTTATTGATATTTTCATTCAGTAACTGCACGATGGTTTTGTCGAATGCAGGTATATCGGCAGTAAAATTCTCCATCATCATGATCGTCAAAAGGATTCGCACGACTTTTATAAACTTAAGGTTTTCTCATTAACTCATAATCATCAAATATATCAAAATCTTCTTTTTCTGAAAACATTTTAACGAATTTGTTTGACCGAAAGATGACATAACGCTAACTCTTCATTAAATATTTAAAGAGAGGTTTCAGTCGCTTTAACTTTAATGCAGAGTGACAACGCTATAGTAAACTTTTTGACGATTATAATTATCAAAACGCGTTAATACGCCGCTGTATTTAACTAAAATGCATTACACTGCTTTAACGTGAATTTTTTTTTTGTGAACGAATTTATCCTACTTCAAAATATTTGAGAATGTACTAAATTTTACTCCAAAAATATGGGAACAGAGTGTTGGGAAATACATATTAGTGGTATATAGCCAGAAAAAAAGTTGGTAGAAAAGTGGTAGATGAAATAAAAAAGTTTTCCATGTTAATTAATTAATTTATTTAAACAAAGTAAACAAAAATAACTTTAAAATGACGTAACTTACGTTTTTTTTTTTTTTTTCAAAACAAAAAAGTATATATAATCAGTTTATCTCATGACAACAGAAACACAAAGTTGCACACACACAAAATCCAACTAATAAAGTTTAGTGTTAAGCTGGAACTCTCACATTAACAACAAAATTCAAAAAGCAACCAAAGCTTTCTGGGCCTGTCGAAACATGTACGGTAAAACCTGGGGAATCTCTCCAAAGACCACACACTGGATCTACACGATCATGGTCAGGCCCATTATAACATACGCTTCAATAGTATGGTGGAACAAAGTCACCCAAAAAACAACCATAAATAAATTAAACAAGGTACAACGGATTGCCTGTCTGGGCATTAGCAGAGCTATGCGTACCTGTCCCACAGCGGCTATAGAAGCCTTAATAGGACTAACCCTCCACATTTATACAAAAAAAAGTGGCAATTCGCAGCTCAGCAAGTTTGACACAAGCGGAAGAGTTAAACATTAGTGAACACCTTAAACAAATTGAACTTCTATCCGAACTTCAAGAACTTGACAAGATTCTCAACGGAGATCACAACCAGAGAAGCATGGTGTAGCAATAACCCAACAAACTGCCTAAACGGCCTAAAGTGGTATACGGATGGTTCTAAAATGGACTCAGGGGTAGGAGCTGGCATACATGGACCAAATAGATACATCTCAATACCTATGGGAAAAAACCCTAGTGTATTCCAAGCTGAGCTCCATGCCATAAAAGAATGCGCAAACCTAAAACACAACTCGGGTATTAAAGGCACAAACATCCATATATTCACGGACAGTCAAGCAGCTATAAAAGCCCTTAGCTCACACATTATTGACTCCAAATCAGTACTACACTGCTTCAACTCCCTCCAAACACTCAGTTCCAGGAACAAAACCAGACTATGGTGGGTCCCCGGACATAAGGGAATTGAAGGTAACGAAAAAGCTAATGAACTAGCCAGAAAAGGTTCGGAAACCCCCTTCATTGGACCTGAACCCTTCTGTGCAATCCCCAAAACAGCCATAAATCTGGTTATAAAAAACTGGGAACAAAACAAATGTTTTTTTCTACTGGGAAAACATCCCAGGCCCATGGCAGGCGAAAAGAGCTATTCAGCCCTTCAAAGCAATTGCCAATAAATCTTCGCAGGCACGATATCAAAAACTTAGTAGGCTACCTAACTGGTCATCACGGTCTGCGATATCACCTAAACAAAATGCGTCTAGTCGACTCTCCGGAGTGCAGACTATGTCTAGAAGAAGACGAAACAGCCGAGCATATCATATGTTTATTTGTTTGTTTATTTTTTTAAGTCTATCATTATTATTACAACTTACAGACTATATAACTATATAAAAAACTCTTCAAGGAAGAGAAAAAATATATTTTTACAAAATGTATAATAATATGATAAATTAAAAATCCTGAAAAAAATCTCAATTTATTGTTAAGAAAAAAAAACTCTTCAAGTGACGAGAAAAAAATTAATAAAATTCTTATTTGAAAAAAAAAAAAATATAAAAAAAATTACAAAATAATAAAATGTAATTCGAAAAAAATCTTCCACCAAATGTGGAAGAAAAAATTAAAAAAATTAGCCTAAGAGAAAAACTTGTGCTTTTAATAATTACATTCGTAAGTTATTCTAAGCAAAAGTAAAAAAACCCTATGAGCAATTATAACAATTAATTTTTATTTTTTTTTAAATGCAATTCTGTTGATCGTAATATCAATACTGGAATCAACGGTATTGCATATTGAATTAAAACTCCTAATGCACCTTGTTAAAGGCACATTCCTTCCATAGCTTGTTGAATGATTAGATTCATAAAATAAGCCATGCGCACGTAACGGTATACCCGGAACGTAAAAAGAGAGATTGGACAGTAGAAACGTTGAGTTTATTCTTCCTGAAGCGATGTCTTTTATAAATGTTATGTCCTGAATATGTCTTCGCATTTCTAAGCACATTAAGTTTATTAACCGACATCTTTCTTCATAACTGGGCATTTCTACTGACCCATTAAAGTGACGAAGGCAATATCTTGAAAAAGACTTTTGTATACGTTCAAAACGATTTATATGCACCTGATAAGCTGGTGACCAAATAATAGAACAGTATTCTAAAAGAGATCTTACAATGCAAGGTTTTACGAGTTTGTATGTCTGAAAAATCCTTGCTGTTCCTTTTAATAAACCCAAGAAGGGAATTTGCTTTAGATATTGTACTGTCTATGTGTTTATTGAAATTTAATTTCGGATCAAACGTAACGCCCAAGTCTTTAATTTCCTCAACCCTATTTATTCCGTGTTCACCTAGGGAGTAACCGTGAAATATATGTGAATGCCCGGCCCTTTACGGTATGAGAAGGGAATCATTCTTCAGGAAATTTTTAAGTCCCGAAGAACTGAGGAAATCTTCGGCTGAAAGTATTATCAGCTACATTAGGAAAGTAGAAGCGCTACTTACCTAAAGAAGCGCTACTTACCTAAAAAACATCTGACGGCAAGCACAATAGATCTTTTAGGTCGATGTGTATATTACTGCTTAGGCAGGTCAGAATAAAAAAAAAAAAAGTTTATTGCAGTGGTGTGCAAGTTGCACACACAAAATCCAACTAATAAAGTTTAGTGCAGTGGTGTGGTCCGGCTAATATTCTTCCAAAGCAAAGAGGTACGACGGAAATATTGACGAAAGAGTAAGTGTAACACAATGAAGGGAACATTATAAACGATGGGCAAAATGTGGTAGATTTAGAGTTAAGGTTGGTAGGATTTCCAACATTGTAAAAGGTGGTAAATATACCACTTAAGTGGTAGAAGTCCCATCACTGGAACAGACCTATAGTTTGCTGGTAAAAAAGTACCGACTGCCAAAAAATACAAATCAAACGAACTGTCATTTTCTGGCGTAATTTAGAGTAGATCTCCCACTTGCTTACGGGTTTTTATACCCTATCCCATAGGGGTATATTAGTTTTGATACATAGTTTGTAACATAGAGAAATAATTTAGGTACATATATCTCAATGTATATGGATCGACTCAGAATCGCTAGCTGAGTCGATTAAGCCATGTCTGTCCGTCCGTTCGTCTGTACGTCACCGATTTTTGGGCCTTAAATTTTGAGGTAGGATAATGAAATTTGGTATATAGGATCCTCGTCCGTGCCTACAGAACAAGTGTAAAAAATTTCAAAATCCGCCCACTGCCAAGCACCCTTTTAAGAAAAAAACTCTTTTTTTGGCCAAACCGTAAGGAATTTTGAAAAAGTTTCTGAACAACATATTTAGAGAATCTTAATATCTATATTACGGCTATACAAAGTTTTTTTAAGCCCACTTTTTGGGGGCGTTATCAGTAAAAAACTGTTTTCGGTTAAATTTTATATTTTTGGAAAAAAATTGCGATTCAGCATGATTGGTAATACTAATATGAACATTTCGTCTATAGACCATTTTAACCCACGCCCACTTTTTGAGAAAACCTTGTCTTTTGTAGAACCGTAAAAGTTTTTTATAAGCAGTCTGAAGAATTTGTTGTCACCATGTCATTTTCTCTATTTTATCCACATCGTGCTTTTAGCCATGTCCACTTTTTGGAGATTTTAGTTTTACAGATAGGATGGGATAGGGTATTCAACGATCCGCACAGCGGATTGTAGCCTTCTCATATGTTTTTTATCAAATTATTCCCCGTATAACTGCTTAACTACATTTTAGTCATCAGATTATCCATGAAATTGGATTTTTGCAATTCAATTTCAATGTTTGCTGTTCAATTGTAGAAGTGATGCCAAATTCGTTAAATTTAATTTTAGAACTAAACTGCATTCTTTTACTGCTTATAGGCTTTGGTGAGTTCAGATGGAATACAGAGCCTGTTTTCTAATATTCTTTAATACGTATATTTACCTACAGTAAACAAAAAAATAACTTCGCAAAACACATTTATGGAATAAATTGATGCCTTATACTAAAACTTAACTTATGTTACTGTTGAAGGACAGAAATGATAATATGAATGCCGGATTTAGTTATAAAGTTACGAAATCTCATTTATGAAATCACAATGTTTCACATAAATTTCAATTTCAGGATTTGGCTTGAATTTGATGTCAATGTCGATGTTGTAATGTGGCAATATTTGTCTTAACAGAATGTCAAACTTTGTCTTGTGTGCATACTGTAGCTTTGTGATCAAGTATACAATGAAGCTTCGACAATTGCAAAAAAATGACAATAAAACGCAAATAATGTGAAAACGAGTCAAACTCCATATGAATCCCAATTTAATCTTTAGCTGCACTGGTCTGGTCACTCAAGTTGGGCTAACTTCACCAGTTGTATAAGCTGTTGCCTGAGCACCCATGTGAGGGGGGAAAGTAGTAGTAGTAGGCCATCGCTTATTAGTGAACAATATGTGAAACGCGTATTGCATTAAAAAAAACAACACAAACAAGAAATAATCATTAAGTACAATCACAATGCAACCGAGGTTTTTGCTATTGCGCAATCATTCAATGAGATTACCGTCACACAACACGGAACCAATTATCCAAAGACATAGTTCGACAACAATAGAAATGAAATAAAATTCCAGATCACCCATTCGTCACCTGATTTTGTCGTAGAATTAGATTTTCCTTAACAGGGGATTGCCATTAACCTCGGACTTAGAAAACTGAAGAGAAACTCTTCAAGCTTTCGTTTGGCAATTTTTTGATTTTCCCTTTTTTTCGCCACGCCAATTGCATAAGACGAAAGGTGAAATTGGTGTTTTATTCAGGATGCATCTCAAAGGGAAAGTGGCCTAACGAGATAGTCTAACAAAAAAAAAAGATTTGTAATCTTAACGCTCGTTTTTATTGGCAATGCGAATACTGCACTGCGTACGCTTTGCAATCACACTTACGGATTAAATTTGTTTTGCAAACTTTTGGCGCGTCTACTGTTATTTAATTTTTTTTTGAAAAATAACGTGTTTTTACAACACTATCATCTTTGGCTGGAGTAGTTGCAGCCAGGGGCATGAGGTCAGCCTCATTAAATTGGCTTTGCCTCTTCCCCATCGTTGGAGATGTAACTCCGTGCGTTACTTCACTTATCTGTGCGACTATGTGTGTAATGAGGAAGTTTGCAATAAAAATTAAAATGGTTATGTCAAGGCAAAGATTATCGCATTGAAAGTGAGACGCACAGCAGCAGTTTGAAAGGGTGAATTTACGCAATTGTCCGGTATAGAGAAGATGCATCTGAAAGTTTAAAGTGAAGGTTAATTCAAAGATTTGGGAACCGTAATCATTTTAAGGATTTTACTAACAGACACTTAAAAAACCAATTTTTTCAACTTTCTATGCATTTTCTGGTTTATTTTTGGCAGCTAAGTGCCTTTAAGCATTTGAAACGAATGTGTAAACAAAATCAGAAACTGCTGAAAGTACAAAAGTTGTGTTATAAATTCATTGACAACAAAAGAACTTTAAAAGCAAAACAAAATCAGATTCGACGACAAAAAAAACAACAAAACTTACGCTAACTTTAGTTTTGACAATTTTTGTCTGTTGATCGCTAAATTTGTGAAATCAAATGCAAAGACAACAAATGACAGCTTGAATATGCCATATTGGAACAATTTTTTTCTTTATTTATTTAGTATATTACAAAGTATTTTGTTTACAAAAAAGTATCTGCGATGCCTCAAAAGACTTTTCTGCAGAAGGATAGTTACAATAATGTTTTAAGTATTCTTGAAATATTGTTAACATTTTTTTTGTTTTAATAAGATACATTATTTATTTTTCTTCTGTTTTTTTTTTCCTTATTTTTCCTAAAGGGCAGTTTAATAGGTGCTTTTTTAAAAGTTAAGTAGTTCTCTCGGCATCTTGTTGAAGACCTGAGGGGATAGTAACGGATAGTTGTTGTTTTCCATATGCGTTTTTAAACCGAGTTGTTTGCAGGAATCCTTGTGCTCTTCTTCTCGTGTTGACATGATGGTCTATTTGCTGCTTATATTGCTGATCGTTGTACATCTACAAGGATGTTCAGTTCGAACAGCTGTTTTATGTTCAAAATTCCAAGGGTTTTGTATGTGTTTTCTTGAATTGTATTGAGTTCTTTATTTCTTCTGTTTTTTGTTTGTATTAATATTTTCGTAATGCGATTTTGAATTTTTGGTATTTCCATTAAGTAACTTTGTGTGGTGTTTCCCCACGCCAATATCCCGTACCTTAATGATGATTCCACTAATGAAAAGTAAACCTGCCTTAAGACATTGTAATTGCTGTAGATACTAGATACTCAAATGATGTAATGCTTTTCTTAATTTTTTTCCAATTTGAGCAATGTGTATATCCCATTTAAAGTAGCAGTCAAGTTCTACCCCCAGGTACTTAAAATGTTGTACATTTTCAATGAAGTCATTGCAGTTATCATCGCAGTTAAGTTTTCCTGGTACGCGTTTTGATGAAGATGTATATTTTTGGTTTTAATATGTGAGAAGATCTTATGTGCATTAGTTTGGTTTTTTTTATGACATCCATCTCACCACAGAATCGAACTCCTCTTGCATTATACTAAATATATGCTGTTGCTAGATCCTTATGACTGACTACGATTGCTGTGTCATCTGCAAAAGCAAAACCTGTGCTGTTTTTTTAAAACTGAAAGTATTTGGTTTGCGTATATTGTATAAAGTAACGGCCCCAAAATTGATCCTTGTGGAACTCCGTGTTGCAGACGTCTTTCTTGGCTAATTGAGTTAGATATCTTCACTTTTTTTTTCTATGTGTGATATAGCTTTTAAACTATTCCAGTTTTATAACTCGAATCCCTACTTCGCTCATGTCGTAATGTGTCAAAGGCTTTTTTTAAAATCTATGAAAACTAACGGGTGATTTTTTAGCTGGTTTGGTTTTGGCAACACTGGTTTTGACAGCTGACGTGTGTTTAGTACCTTGTGTCACTGTCAAACAGCTTCAGTTTGGTTTGCAATTTAACCATGGATCGTCTTACAAATGAACAACGCTTGCAAATTATTGAATTTTACTATCAAAATTCGTGCTCGGTTCGAAATGTTCATCGCGCGCTGCTTCCATTTTATGATCGGCATTCTCGACCTTCTGAGCAGTCTATTCGGAAGATTGTGACCAAATTTCGCACCAAATTTACTTTGTTGGACATTAAACCACCAACACGTTTACGTACTGTGCGTAGTGAAGAAAATATTGCGGCCGTATCAGCTAGTGTGACAGAAGACCGCGAAATGTCGATTCGGCGCCGTTCCCAGCAGTTAGGCCTTTGTTACAGCACTACGTGGAAAATTTTGCGGAAGGATTTGGGCGTAAAGCCTTTTAAGATACAGCTGGTGCAAGAACTAAAGCCAGCCGACCTACCACAACGCCGAATTTTTGGTGAATGGGCTCTTGGAAAGCTGGCCGAGGATCCGCTTTTTTATCGAAAAATTGTGTTCAGCGATGAGGCTCATTTTTGGTTGAATGGGTACGTAAATAAGCAAAATTGCCGCATTTGGAGTGAAGATCAGCCAGAAGCATTGCAACAGCTACCAATGCATCCCGAAAAAGCCACTGTTTGGTGCGGTTTATGGGCCGGCGGCATTATTGGGCCATATTTCTTCAAAGATGATGCGAATCGCAGCGTTACTGTCAATGGTGAACGCTACCGAGCGATGATAACAAACTTTTTTTTGCCCGAAATGGAAGTTCTTGACTTGCATGATATGTGGTTTCAACAAGACGGTGCCACATGCCACACAGCACGCGAAACAATGGCGCAATTGCGAGGCGAGTTTGGTGAACAGTTAATTTCACGTTTCGGGCCGGTCAATTGGCCGCCTAGATCGTGCGATTTGACACCATTAGATTATTTTTTGTGGGGGTATGTCAAGGCTAATGTCTATAGGGACAAGCCCGCTTCGATTGACGCACTGGAAGCCAACATCCATGCATTCATTCGTGAGATACCGGCCGATATGTGTGAAAGAGTATGCCAAAATTGGACTCAGCGGATGGGCTACCTGAGACGCAGCCGCGGTCAACATTTGCATGAAATTATCTTTAAACATTAAATTGCAAGGTTCAAATTTTGTGTTTTTTTTTTAAAAAAAGTTCTAAACCTCTTAAAAAATCACCCGTTACAAGATTGTGATAATTTTAATTAAGGTTGATATTAATTAAATTTGCAAATTCAGCGAGAAGCTTACTAGTCTTTTTGTTTTTAGTGAAACCATATTGATTATTGTTGATTATTTTATATTTGTCAATATATTTTTGAAGTCGGAGCGCCATTACTTGTTCCAATATTTTGTCCATTATGGGAAGAATGGATATGGGTCTATAACTAAGGACGTCGGTTTTTGTACCCGTTTTGTATGTCGGCCGTACTATAGCAACTTTAAGTTCTTTTGGAACATGTGGTTGTTCCAAACTCAAGTTTATTATGCGTTCCATTATTGGGGTAAGAATTTGTGCATTTATTTGAATGTCTTTTGCTCGTATTCCATCTGCTCCTGGAGATTTATTTATATTTAATTTCATTAAGATCTCTAATATTTCTTCCCTTGTGACTGGTGTAATGAAAATTGATTTTCTCGAGCTAGTTACGGCAGTGTGGTATGTTTTTATTTTGCAGTTGTGTACAACAGTTTCAACTTCATTTATAAAACATGTAGCAAACTTATTCGCAATTTTGGTAGTGAAATCAGTTCAAAGGAGCACTGATTTCACTACCAAATTTGCATGCGATTACTCCATCTTAGTTCATTTTCCGCCTCCCGAGTATTTCGTTTATCAAACTCCAGGTCTTTTTTGGATCTAGTCGATACTCTGAGAACTTTTGGCGATAAAAAGACATTTTCGTTTTTTTCTATTTTTTTATTGACGAAGTTTCTATAACTCTTATATTCAGTTTCGTACCGATTGCATCTCCTATTGTTCTTCCACCTTTTATATAATACATCTGCTTGCATAGCTGTTGGATTTCGGAGTTTACCCATATATTTGATGCACTTCGCCTTTTTATTATTGTTTTCGGTGTTGAGTTTTTGTATATCGTTCCAAAAATATTACTGAATTTTTCATACAGATCTTTCGCGGTGTTAAGATATCGAATAATATTGGTCCAGTTTGTATTTTTAATGTTAGAGTTTACCATATTTGGATTGACATACAAGTTTTCTATTCTGGTTTCTATTTTTGCCGTATCACTAGTTGAAGTTCCACAAAATAGGGCATAGTGGTCTGATACATCCACTTCAATGATAGAGGCAAAAATATTTTTATTTTTCATCCTAACTAGGCAATTCGTTTTGACAGTAAATGTCCGTAATACGTTTTGACAGTAAATGACTGGAAGTTAAATTCCATTTGTGTGAGTTAATTTTGCGTTGTCAGTTCTAAATACAAAAGCCACTTGTTTTTATGTGTAAATTACTTTTTTTTGCGAAGCGTCTAACGGATTTATCAATTTTCACAAATAGTATTACAGTGATCGCATATTCCAACATTTATTCTCCAACAATTCAAGCGGGAAATTTGATGGAAATCTGAGTTTCATATTTGTTGGTCAACATTTGATCAGTAAAACACAATTAATTTGAAATGTTAAGGTCAACAACGTCAAAAAGTAGCCTTGAATCTAAAAAAATAGAACAACACATCCACTATGGAAATAATTTTTGAATTCTATGGAAGTAAAATGGCATTTAAGTCGTCAATCCTCTGATTTTACCTCCTCCCTCATTCGAAGTGAAAACAAATTCCATGTTGATTCAGATTATGAGGAATATTAATTGACGAAAGGCTTTTAAACAAAATGGCAAATAATTAACGATGAATATCCATGGCAAGTGTAAACATATGAATTGAAAAACAAAACGTCACTTCGTTTTGAATATTTGGTCAACTAGAAAATACAGTAAGAAAAATAACGCAAAAAGGAAGCGTACGGGTTCTTTTCGTTTAAATGATACTAGAGATTTGACAGTTCCTATTTTCTTCACACAAAAGTACCCAAATAATCCTAATTGAACAACTCGACCATCGCCATCATTTCATGAGCAGACATAAACAAATATCTGGTAGAGCGCCACAATGAGGGCCTTCTCAATTAAATTGTCAGTTTCAATGTGTGCATACTGCATTCTGCAGTAAACTTCAAATTACAGTTCTATGATACATTTTTTTAGACATATACGGTATCATTTATGTCTGACTGTCATGTGCCAACCCAAGAGACAACTGTCAAATAGCGTTGCACTCTATTTAGTTTGATTTTTAAATATTTTACCTTTGAGTTAGTTTTCGTTTTTTCCATACATTTGCAAAGTAAAATAGATGACAAACTTTTTTCAGTTTGACACTTCTTGCAAGAAACATAAAGAAAAGTGGGTATCTACATTAACTCGTTAGAAATCTCCAAATATTTTAGCATATAGTGCCAATTTGTCTTAAAACAAAACTCAAATGTATTCTTAGGACACTGCCAACCACCAATGGTCATATATTTCTGTTGATAACTGATGGTGCAATGGTGTGGTAAGGGTTTGCTTTACTTAAGTATGACACTTGAAAGTTGATGACAGCGCTGTTTTTTAGCAATGCTTAGAATCGAAAGCATAACATTCAAAAAAAATTTGAAAGGAAAAACCTTGATGCAATGTCGTAAAAGGATGCTCTTATTTCAAAGAGAACTAACCGAAAATTAAGATTAAAAACTTCAAGATTTGTGTATTATAAAATTGTTGACCAACTAAAACATTTTTGTTGTTTTGTGAGTTAGGAGTATCAATGATTATAACTCTATGGGGACAGCCCCTGACAATTTGTGTTGAGAAATTTCTGTCATTTTTGAATTCAATGTATTTGGTTAGAATTATAACTATTTCGTACCGAGTGTCCTCATCACATTTTTTCTACTTTAATGTTTTGTCTATATCAATCCTTCTAAGATGAATTTATCTACTCAAATATTTAAATAAATCTAAAAATAAAATTCCACCTGTATTGTGACTAAACCTGACTACAACTGTCGAAATCATAATTTGACAGTTATCATTTTATTTTCAGTTTATATTCTGCGTAACGAAAATATCGTAGTTATAGAAAAAACTAAATGCTTCTCATCTACTACCACCTACTTATGTATAAGAGCTTTTTTAGGAAGACATGACGTTGTTAATGTCATAATTCACCATACAAAACACACTCAGCCGTATTTATAAAAGCATTTTAGAGGTTGCCTAACTTTAGGCAACCTTTAAGTACTGCCTAAGTGCAAAATCGGTATTTATAATCGATTTTCACATTTAGGCAACGTTGCCTAAAGGCCGCCTAACTTAAGCGCGAGCGAACCCTGCCTAGAGGCTGCCTAGAGGCTGCCTAAGGAATTTTCATTTCATTTTGACGTTTACCAGAATTTCAATCTGGAAATTTATTTTTAGATTTTGGGTGGTGGTTTGCAATAAAGTGAAAATATTTTAATAAGAATGGACTCAAGCTACATTTAATTTGTACATGATTTAAGTGTAGTGAATATAATATTCACTACAATTCATACATGCCAACTAGTATGAGACCGAAAATATACAAAACGCTTACTCGGTGATGGGGGCTATGCCTGCTCCAACACTCTTTTCACTCCACTGTTGAATCCTCAAACTAATTCCGAACAGCAACATATAATTGCCCATATAGCTCCATGTTCTTCCTTTAAGATATTTGTTTACAAATAACATATGCTGTCAAACCCAAAAAAAAAGAAAATCTGATGTAAACAAAGTACAAGAATCTTAATTTTTTATGCTAGATTTGTAAATTCTACTACTTCTTTTGACATAAACTTCGCCTAGTTAGGCAGCAATGGAAAATCGATTATAGATAAGAATTTAAGCAACGTTGCCTATAGGCAACTTAAATATTTAGGCATGCCTAACTAGGCAACCTCTGAGACCCCGCCTAAGGAAATCTAATAAATACGGCTGACTGTCAATAGAAATTGTGCTGTTGTTGTCGATGCAGATGCATTTGTGTCAATACCTCAGTTCCACTTACGGATCCATCAGAAATATCTGAAAAATAAGTGAGCAAGACGTTAAAATTTGATGGATGCATCTCCTCATACTTTTTACTAAAATGGGATCAGCTGGATATTTTTGACATTTCATGAAAGTAATACATCAATATTATGTTCTGTGAAGTGACAGATAAATTTATCCACTAATTAGAAAGTTGTTTCACTTAGCTATAGCCACGGCTAGCACGAATGAAGCACAATCGTGAAATCCAATTTTCGACAATCTAATCGAGCAACGGGGCCGTATATCAGCAACGTTTATCGTACAACGTCTCTGGTTTATCGGCGTAGACTAGTGACTTTACATACTCCCAAAGAAAGTAATTTAAGGGTGTGATCACAGGGCCATGGAGGCCAGTTCACAGGTCTATTACGCGAAATTATGCACTCAACAAATGTTTCCCGCAATAAATTGACGGTGTCGTGCGTTGTATGGTATGTTGCGGCATTTTGTTGAAACCAAAACTCTGCCACGTCAATGCCATTCAACTAAATTATGAAGAAGACAAAAATTATCTTTCTATAACGCTCTCCATTGACGGTAACATTCTAGCCGGCATCGTACTTAAAGAAATATGGGCCGATAATTCCACCAGTCTATAATCCACAAAGTGGATGGCCACAGCTCCAATTGCTGTGCACGATGGCGAATCGACTCATTCGGATTCTCAACACTGCGCTCCACAACGGCAATAACTTCATCTGTTCGCACTGTTTGTCATCTTTGGAATTCGTATTATCCACTAGAGTGTACTTACTTACTTAAGTGGCGCTACAGTCCGGGATGAACCTGGGCCTTAACCAACATGCCTCTCCAATTAGCCCGGTCCTAAGCTAACTGCCTCCAGTTGCGCACTCCAAGTTGGTTGAGGTCGGTTTCTACTTGTGCGCGCCACTTAAGGCGAGGTCTTCCTCTACTGCGTCCGACGTCTGGCTGGGAATCGAAGACTCTGCGAGCCGGAGTATTGGTATCCATTCGTTCTATATGTCTTAGCCATCTTATAAACGTCCAATGCGGAGTTTTGTTGACCAGGGGTATGTCGCTGTAATGCTCGTATAGTTTTTGGTTGAATCTTCGTCTCCATAGCCCGTCAACGCAAAGGGGACCGAAGATTTGTCGAAGAATTTCTCTCTCGAATCGACCAAGGATTTCTTCATCCGCTTTTGATACGGTCCATGCTGATCATGTTCTTATTTAGGATCTTTATTTAGTGAGGGCTTTACTACTAAATTGCCTTCTTAACCCGAAGAAACAGCGGTTGGCAAGAGTAATTCTTCTTTTGATTTATGACGAGATGTTGTTGTCAGAGATAATAGCGGAGCCGAGGTAGACAAAGTCCCGTACTACCTCAAAGTTATATCTGTCAATGGTGACGTTCTGTCCAATTCGTCGATGTTGTGTGTCCTTTCGTGTTGACAGCTAAACCCATTTTTTGCCGCTTTCTTCGCTATACTAGCAAACGTGGCTATGACATCACGTTGATTCCTACCAATGATGTCAATATCGTCGGCGTATGCTAGTAGTTGCACCGATTTTTGGAAAATTGTGCCTCTGGTGTTGGCTCGGGAGTTTTGCACAATCCTTTCAAGAATCAAATTAAAGAAGTCACATGACAGCGCATCGCCTTGCCTTAAACTTTTTTTTGGTATCGAATATGTCGGTGATTTCGTTTCCGACCCTGATGGAGCAGCGAGAATTCTCCATCGTCATCCTACACAAATGGACAAGTTTGGACGGTATACCAAAACTAGACATGGCTCTGTAGTGTATAGTTCGTCTCTATAAATGCTGTCGTTTGCGGCTTATGCGATTTGGACTTCTTGGGTTTTTTCCAGGATCTGCCGAAGTGTGAAAATTTGATCGGTTGTGGACTTGCCTGGCGGTATACCAAAACTAGGCATGGCTCTGTATAGTTCGTCTCTATAAATGCTGTCGTATGCGGCTTTGAAATCGATAAATAGGTGGTGGGTATCGATTTGGACTGCTTGGGATTTTTCCAGGATCTGCCGAAGTGTGGCAATTTGATCGATTGTGGACTTTCCTGGCCTAAAACCACACTGATAAGGGCCGATCAGGTTGTTGGTAAACGGTTTTAGGCGTTCACATATTACGGCAGATAGGATCTTGTAGGCGATGTTGAGGAGACTTATGCCTCTGTAGGTGGCGCAGTTCAGAGGGTCTCCTTTTTTGTGGATCGGGCAAACGATGCCGAGATTCCAATCTTCAGGCATACTTCCATCCGACCAGATTTGGCGGATGTTTCTTACCAAGTCATCTCCGCCAGCTTTATAAAGCTCAGCGGGAAGGCCGTCATTTCCGGCGGCCTTATTAAGCTTGAGTTTATATTAAATGGTTCGTTCTGCCTGACAGCGGAATGTTGTTCGTCGTCGCCGTTTAACAGTTTGCAGAAGTGGTTCTTCCATATCCTCAGCATCGACTGTGTCTGAACTACGATATTTCCTCGGTTATCTCGACAGGACTCTGTTCGAGAGGTTAAGGGATACGCGTTGCGCGAAAGCCTTGGCGATCTTTTGCGATTGCAGTCTTTCGAAATTAATTTTTTTCACAGTATTTCTGGTTTGTTGTGGCGTGGTCGATGTTAGCCCCTCGGAATGTTCGGACATCCAGAATACTGAATGCGTGTCTCTTGTCTATCGCAATGTGTTCAGATGGAGAACCGTAAAATGGACGAAGCGCACGATAAGTTTGGTGAACCGAACAATGGTTTTCAAAATATGTTTGCACTATTTGCACGCGTTGTTCTGGCGAATATATTCATTGTAAAATGTCAAAACATTTTAATCAGATATACATTTAACCCCGTATTAATAAACGCTAATCACTGCTTAGCTAATCAGCGTTTATTAATATGGGGGTTAGCATATTAGCGGCGAAATTAAAATTGCCACGTTGCGCTTTGCTGCCACTGTTTTCGTAGAGATGTACAGAACAATGAGACGTAAAAGTTAATTTTAAGCCCGTAGTACACGAAATGTAAATTTTACAAATGTTTACGGCTCTTACGTCAGTATGACTTCAAAATATAAAAACTATTCACAAAGGTTGCATGGAATATACATGTCGGGTACTACCTATATTTGTTACGGTCCCATAGAGTGTAGCAAATATATGATTCCATGCGACACCTTGATCGCATAGAACTTAACAAGTTCATTTCACGATGAAATATGTTTTTAACCAGTCGAAACCGCCATAAATATCGATTAGTCACCTTAAAACAAATTCTGCGCTGTTTCAAATTGAAAGGATACTTCGGTAGTTGGTGGGGCTATATGTGTTATATGTGTTAATTTGGAAAACAATTGCGACGGAGACTGCCCCAATTTTCCCCTATTGTAACACAGATAGCCCCACCAACTACGCAGTTAGCCTTTAACTTCTATCTAGGATTCATTTAAATTTAATATCATAACCCACATACTTAAATATTATTTCCCTTTCTCCTTCCAGATGATGTTCAAAACAGTACTTATTGTAACGTGCCTTTTCGTGGCGGGTGCTCTCTGTGAAGACCTCAAAATCGATGTCGTCAGTCTGCCTGAGGTCTGCGAGCAAAAGTCAAGAAGCGGAGACATGCTAACAATGCACTATACCGGCACGCTGACAGACGGCAAGAAGTTCGATTCTAGGTAAGTTCAGTCGACCAATGAACACATCCGTACACACGGTAACTTTCCAACCAAACTGTGTGTCATCCATCGCAAAAAGTGCACATTTACCTCGCTGTTGTAAATTAGCATCCGAATTTTTGCGTTCATTCTTTCGACATCCACCGCAGCGTTGCGGAATGCAGATTGACCATCGTAAATTAGGCTCATATCGATAAGAGATCTTCCAACCAGAAAATCATCACATTGGAGGTTCCAACGCAGACAATGGAGCAGGCCATTGTTTGCATTACATGGGTCGGCTTGTGGTGTAAAACTAATACATTCTGGCGTTCTTTTTCTGTCACTGTATGTGTGTGTCTGTGTGCGGATGCAGCGATTTAAATTGAAAAAGAGAATTTTCCAATTTATTCAACGTTGCGCGGCTCAGCCGGCTGATTTATTTTTCCCACGTGAATCCACGTAATTAAATTCAAACAAATTTGTAGATACATTTCCACCATACCCCCAACTATCCATCCATCCATTCATTGTACAACAACATTTCCATGTGTTTTATAATTAACTTAGGAAATCCAACTGAAAGGACGATTATATCGTGTGTCCTCATAAGACATACACCAAAAACTACCTAGCAAGCTGTGTTCCCCCTGAGAACTTGTCGTCGCGTCTCAGGGTTCAGGATATTTTCCACAATGAGGTTGTTTACATAGAATTTCCCTTGGATTATGTTTCACATTTGCGGAAGAGAGCTTCTTATTCCTTCGGTGATGACACCTTCAGCCTTGAGCCGTATGTGGTCTCAGTTTTACTGATTAATGGTAGTGCGGTTCGACGTCGTCTTCATTGTCGTTTGGAACTATTTTTGGAGGGAAATGATAACGCACAAATTGGATGACGATAAGCTGTGCTAATCAACCACGTTCTGTGCTCCAATTCGCTGGAGATTAGGCGGGTAATGTAGACGTTTTTGGACACTGAAATTTGACAAGGAGGATTTTTTTTTTATAATTTCCAAATAAAACCTGTGGGTGGTAAATTAAATCCTAATTCACCTGAATAGTTCGTAATAACATCATGAAGGAAATTCTGCAGCAAGGATATTACATGGTCCTGGACATATGCAGAAAGAAAGATAATAAATTTTGGGTATAACTTCTACCGGAAATTGTTTTATAATGCATTTATAGTTTGGGGATAACTTTGGTCTGAGCTTTGACATCACATAGAGCACCCGCGACACGAGTGACTCTGACTTTATGAATTTTGGATACATTTTCTGATGCCATGCTCTTGACTTTGGAACTTACTCACTCAGGGGTGTATTTTACGTGGTTTCGGCGATAAGTAAGGGCGCAGTTGAAACGAGCGAATGTTAAGTTTTTTTTCTGTAAATCTTACCTCCGTTTAAAGTGCTTGTCCACTTCTATCCAGACGCGGTTATCTTACTCGGTATATTCTGTCACTGTCTTTTCAAAATGGCGGAAGATCTTAAGTTTTTATTCCTTTCCGTACTTTCTTCAATTCTTACATTTCTTTAAGTGGGTGTACGTTCTGTGAGAAAGAGACAAATTCTCCAAAAACAACGGGCATGTGGTTAAAGTAAATTAATTCGTTTCGGTTTTCTCTCATACGAAAAATGACATGTCGCATCTGACATATTCAACATGGCTGACAATTAATTCATTTAATTATTTTTTTATACAAGGACGAGTAGGAAACAGTTTGAGTTGATATAAGTTGTGATAAAAATAATTGTAATGTATGGGGATTCGACGAGGTCACATTAGATTAAGATGTATCGCCATTTTGCTTAAGCTGTGACGTAACAATCAATTGAGAATTTGACAAGCAGAGTTGTTTATTGGACTTGCACTGATCATTATTTATATGTTTTCGGATAACTACATTTTAAAAAGTGTTGTGTTAGCTGTTTTTTGGTGACATAATTTGCTGAGAAAAAACGAATGGTATGTGCAAGACCCAGAAATTAATGATTTTGTCCATATTGGCCATAAATAAAAATTCAGTTAAGAGACTTTTAGACTTACCAAGTTATAAGGCATTCAGTAGTAGTCAGGGACGAATAACTCACCTCATGCCTTTAAACTGTTATTTTGCAAAACGATTCTTAATAGAACTTCTCTTATACAATGGATTACAAATAGCCGAAAGACTATTTGCCAGTTTATTAATAGAAAAAAAAATGATTGCAGTACTTCTCTCTTATTCCCTGAATAGTTATTCCACAGCTTACCCATGGAATATATAGGGTTTTTCAACAGGGACGCTACAAAAGTAGAGCGACAGGGACAGCAAACGACACCATATTTCTTGCCGCTCTTTTGACATTTCTCTTCAGTAAGGTTTGCCATTTCATGATGGAAAGATATACGAGCCACCAATGAGTCGAAATCATTAAAATTTACTACCGAAATTCGGAGTCAGTGGCCTCAACGTTAAGAGCGCTACGTCCAATTTATGGTCGTCATAATCGTCCTAGCAGATCAACGATTGAGCGTCTAGTGGAAAAATTTGAATCCACAGGCACAGTACAAAATGTTCCAATGCCAGTGAGGCAAAGAAGTGCCCGTAGTGCCGAGAATATTGCTGCCGCTGAGGCTTCAGTTGAAGAAAGCCCAAATGTGTCTCTCACACGTCGTTCTCAAGCGTTGTCATCTCTGTGACGTCGTTGTGGCGAATTTTGCGAAAAGATCTTGGCCTGCATCCTTACAAGATTAAATTGACGCAATAACTGAAGTCGCTTGACCACCAGAAGCGTCGTATGTTCGTGAATTGGGCTGAGCAACAATGATTCGGATTTTCATCGAAAAATCATCTTCAGCGATGAGGCTCATTTCTGGCTGAATGGCTTCGTCAAAAACAAAATATGCGGTATTGGTCAGGCAGCAATCCACACGTACTCCATTAGTCATCATTGCATCCCGAAAAAAATACGGTTTGTTGTCGTTCATGGGCCGGCGGCGTTATTGGGCCGTACTTCTTCCGTGATGATCAAGACCGGCACGTTACTGTTAATGGAAATCGCTACCGTTCAATGATAACCGAATATTTTTGGCCCCAATTGGATGATATGGACTTGGAGGACATGAGGTTCCAACAGGACGGCGCCACAAGCCACACAGCGAATGTCACAATCAATTTATTGGAAACCAAGTTTGGAGAACGTGTTATCTCACGAAATGGTCCAGTCGCTTGGCCGCCTCGGTCGTGCGATTTTCCGCCGTTAGACTAATTCCTGTGGGGCTACGTCAAGTCTATGGTCTATGCCAACAAGCCAGCGACGTTGATGAACTACGTACTAATATCGAACGTGAAATTGCAGCAGTATCGGCCGATTAATGCTTGAAAACCGTCGAAAATTGGGTTCAGCGTCTGGACTTCTGCAAGCGTGCCCGTGGTGGCCATGCAAAAGAAATCGAGTTCCATACATAATGGCATCGAACGTACTTTCACAGATATATAGAATTTCATTGATATCCAAAACCGTTGTTGTTTTATTTAAAAAAAAAAGTTGTAGCGCTCTTATTGAAAAACCCGATATATTTCTTTAATATGAGATGCTTCATCTTTATATGAGTAATTCTCGATTTATATTGCAAAACCTAATAGGTATACATACCATTTTGACAATTTTGTTCTTACAAAATAGTCAGACAGTGATTACCGCCAAGTTAGTTGTGTCATACGTTTGGAAAATTTATAAATCTTAACGAATGTATGAATATAGAGTTAAAGGCTAGTAAGACTTTCTGACAGTCGAAATCTGTCACCTCTGCAACATTTGACGTAAGGAAATACGCAAGTAAGGTGAGGTATCATTTGTGTCAGTCTCAAGGCTTAAATACAAACCCAGCCTTTAAATAAAACCATATTTTCCTTTTGCCTTGATATCTGGTCTTTTGGATCTTATCTGACGAGGCAACCTTTTTAACATCAATTCACTTATTGCGAACTTATAGTGTTATCTTGTCATAAGCATCAGCTCTGGATATTGACGTGTAAATTCAAAAAGAGATTAAGAGCTTTATGTACGTTCCTTATAGAACTTGAAGGGAAGTTGGTAGCGATAAGGTCTTCGGCATCTCCCACGGTGTCATCTGGATCAATGGGTGATGGATTTCATGTATTTATTTGTTTTCTATATAACAAGCTCCTGTTTCTTGTGTTGTTTGGGTTATCTTCTTTTAGGACACCGGTGATCTCAAGTCGTACCAACCCACGGATTTACATGTACACTTGATTTTAAGATTTTAAATGATTCTTAAACTCTCAACTAATCTACCAGAGCATGCCTTTAAGTTGCTACCCTTGGTAGCTTTGTAAAAAGTTGTTTTTTAATAGGAATAAAATTATTGAATTGCTTAATAGCTTATTTAATGAATAGTTATTCGAAAGGTTAACCATGGAATAAGTATTTTCTTACAAGATGCTTCATCTTCACAAAATAGGGTGATAAAATGTTTTATTTATTATGATTTTGAGAACAAAACCTTATACGTATACCTTTTTGACGTTTTAGGTCTGACAAAACCGTCAGACAGCAGTTCCGAAACGTTCTTTGTTGTTGCCTATGGTGCATATTTTCTTAAATCACCAATTTTTAAGAGTCTTACATTATGAACCAACCTATAAAAAGCATGTGCCAACTTTAAAAAAAACACAAAACCTCTCCCCCAACCTAATTGAGGGAGCCTAAGGCGCCCAACAACCGAATACCCAGCCCTGTTCACATCATTATTATGACAGTTTAAGTGGCCCCTTTTCGAATAAACTTCACCGCACACTGCACACAGAAGTTGGAACTACAAAAATCTCCTCTTCCATCATGCACTGATAAACTTTCCAATGTCGTCGTCATAGTCATCCGCCTTGTCGTCCTCGCCTAATTGAGTAAAATCAAAAGCCAAACTGGCGAATAAATTGTTTCGTCAGGATGACCCGATGCCTCAGGACGAATTCGTGTGCTGTGTGCAATTTTGAATTCACTTTTCCACAATCTGTCTCTCCAGCCGAGACGACGCCACTCTAATGTTCAGATGCACAGAACTTGTTGATGTTAAACGCTAAGGAAAATTTAAACACATAATCCTGCACTCCACCAGTCCCCTTAAAGCCAACACATTCGCACCTTTGAGAGTATTTATGTTTGACTGCCTCATTGTGGGTGCAGCAAAGCTGAATCAGATAATTTTTTTTTTTCAAAAGATAGCTCCTTGTGCGGTTGCATCATAAGAGGAGATGACACATGCCAGAGGGTACTATTCTCCGGAAATTAACCGAAAGGAGCATCTTTTTCACATCGTTGACGAGGGATAATCTTTATCCTTGTTTCAGTTTTTTTTTTAAACTCTGCATCAGGTGCAAAACAAGCAATTAAAGCATCTTCTTTGAGATTTTAATGCTTAAAGCAAATTCAAGCCACGCGATGGAAAACGCCAGGACGCAAGTTATTTGTTTTCCTTTTCATTCAATGTCCTCGCCAGATATAATATTGCCCCAGCGAAATGTCCTAATCAAACCCCATACCCCATGGAAAATCAATTAGCCACGGGTTACTTAAATCGAGAACAATAAAAACATGTCATAATCGTTGGGTGGAAATTAATTTCAATCGACAAACGTAGATGGCACTGACAGTCCGCCACCTGTCAGATGAACCGATCTCGTTCGGAAGCGACCGGAGGCCAGACCCTTCCAAGACAATCGCATACGTGTCTGATTAATTATAAAAAGGATTATGTTATGCAACCTTGTTTGCCATTCATTTCGCTTCAACATCATCGTTGTCGTCGTCGTCGTTTTCGACGAGGTCACATTAGAGCAGAAGAAACAGCATAAATGGAGAAAAACCGCACACAAACGTAACGTAACCATTCTTCTCCTCCTCCGAGCGACGAATAGAGAAAGTGAATTGCATTCGAGTTTGGGTCGTTTGCCAACCTCCAGAGCGCACGTATCTATATATCTAAAGGCGGCATTTGGATGAATAAAATATCGGATACTTGGGGTGACTACTGCCACTACACCACACTCGCACACACAAACTTCTGCTGCTTTTGAATGAAAAACTCGCCTCAATTTACTTCCTGTTGTATCATCTTTGCATTGTTTTTTTTTGTTTTTGGCGTTGGCGAGTGGTTGGTGCGACAACGGCAACGGTAACGGTGAAGGAGGACTACAATTTGTCTTCTCTTTGGCTCAACCGCTACTTGAATAATGTATCCCCGCGCGCTCTATACCCAGGAAAGGAGGCAAAACGAATTATAAAATATTTAGACAATTGTCCAGTTAAATTCGCGTCACGTTTTAACGGCTTTTGTCAGTAGTATTTTGCAACCTGTTTCATCAAAGCTGTCATTTAAACGGGTTCACGTGCTTCAAGATATTTCCACAGCGAGAAATTAATTTCGACAAGTAATCCGCTGAGCAACAACAATTACTTAATCAAAAGTTATGAACAGCGCATTCCCTGTCAGAGGAGTGTTTTTGCATACCATCATCATCCACCCACTCATCTGTCATTTTGTGACATGAAATAGAGGTGTCTTCACTTGCGTCAGGGCATAGGTGAAATTTATGGCCGGCGGGTAGATTAATTTGCAAATACGGGTCCATAATTCTTGCCTTACTTTACAACTTTTTTTTTTTTTGGTGAACAAGTTCCATGAATGCAGTGTGCATGCGGCATAAGAAAGTCAAGTGCAGCCAACCCACACCAACCAACGTGAAGCAGAAAGTTTGCATTTGCTGTTGTGCTCTATATTGTGATGGTCTGACTGCACATGGGAGAAAGAGAGAACAAGTGAAAGTTACTGTATCGCCATTTTTGGAAGATGAATTATTAAGAGTTGCCAGTTGCCACATGCGTCGATGATGAGCGATCATCATCACCATCATCGATCGGCGTAGAAAGTTTTATTTTTCGTCATTTATGGTGCACACACAAGGTGTAGTACAATTTGTTGTTTTGGTTTATTTTGTTAATCACCGCCGCAATTGAAGGTAGATCAAGGACCATGTACACAACATTACTTTCACTCAATTCGGCACGTCAAGTACACCACAATTAAGAAAGAATTCAAAAAGTGATTGTAGATATTTGACGTCTTCTTGGTTGCTCTTGACAATGCTTCGCAAGTGAGGTTATACGTTTTGTAACCACAAGCCGCATTAATTGCCGCTTAATTAACATACAATGGGAATATTTGCGGAATATCTTGTTGGTGATTATACAAACCTCTTGGCACACTCGCTGTCTATTGTGGGTAATGGCAAACAAAAAGTGTCTTCACATAGGAGAAGGGTTTCAAAGAAATAACATCCGCTTGAGATGAGTTTAGTCATGTCGGTCTTTCAACAAAAAAACAAACACACAAACACACACCTTAAGAGGTTTGAAGATGTTTCGCGTGGTTCTACTACACTGGTCAGCCATTATGTGCGGTAACAATGATGCCACACGGAGATAGTTTGGTAGGACTTAAAACTTTTGAGCATGACTTATGTTTATCGGCCATTTAATGGTCGTTGAACATGTTCCATTTCCGGTGCTTTGTAATGGATGCATTCAAAGTCGATTGTCTGATAAGCGCTTTACAAAATATAATTATTGCTTATAGGTAAATGTTGAAATCACCATATTTTCTCTCTCCACAAAGCATTGGAATCCGAAAAGCAGACATCCCAGGCAAATTGCTTTACAGCTCATCCATTACTTTGTCCGAAATGCAGACACTGGGTGCAATAAAATCAAACGAGCGCACCTAAACTGCAATTTCACGTATATAACCTAAAACGTCGGCCATAACTCTTGGCCGGGAATTTTCGTTTCTGAATTAACGGCCGCTTTGCACGATGTTCAGGGTCGCTCATATGTTTCACAGCTTCACTTTCTCTCCACGGTTTTGATGGGATTTTATTTTGTACCAAAAGCGCATCAGGAATGGCGATGGCCGTATCCAAGGAACAAGCCGAAGAAAAATGTTTTAAATAATTAATAAGCAGCGCAATAGCGTACACGAAAAGGATGTCTGTCTGCCCGCATGGTTTTTGAATGAATCGCGTAGAATGTAAAGTTGTTTTTCTCCAGATGTGAAAATAAAAACGGTCCGAGAACGTGATACTCGGATATGTAACTATAAATTCTACCAGGAGTGTGAAAAAATGTAAAAAAAAACAAACGCACTTCTATGATTAGAGAGGGGTTGAACACATCCTTTCCTCGGAATAACTTTGCAAGATTTTCAAGACTCCGAAAGTGTGTAGTCAAAAACATAACGATCCCTTCATCATCCATTGAAGAACCATTCTCTGAAGTTCTGTGGTATATATTAATCCCAAGATACACTCGGACCGGAAGGCAAGAAGAGAGTTCATCTAACCGCATCTTTAAAATTCGCATTCACACTGCTTTTGGTTGCTAAAAATTGAGATTCATTCAGGAATCACATAAAAATCGCATCGATATGGTTTACATTATTCAATAGGGTTTACATGTGTGTGTATGTGGCGTGGAGTATACGTCTGATAGATACAAGGTTTACAAACATTTGAATACATCTGATTTCGAAATGTCAGTTCGAAGGTGGGGTTGGAATAAATAAAAAATTCCACCAACAGAAAAAAAGGGAACTTCATCAAATATTTAGTGGACTCATAAAAATACCAACATCCGACATGACTCCAACATAAAAGGGTGTAGGTATACAGGATAGTCGCATGCCAATATGCCACCTGTCTATACAGATCTGGAGGTGCTGGCGAGCGAGTTCATCCCCAATTGAATCCGTTTATGGGAATTTACCACACCCTGATAATGTGCCGAGTGATTTTTTGATTTCTTTCTGTCCCAATGTCAATCCCATGGGTGACAGTTGCTTGTTTCCTGAATGAGTTTACGGTATTTTTTTTTTTCATTTGCCGTATGTAAACAACTGTTTGGTATTGTGAATTTAATTTGCGTATTGTTGGAACTGATTGATGAATTATGAAAATACAGTGATTGTTCCCAATCGACAGGTTTTTTTTTTAAATAGTGGTGGGAATGAGATGACAGGTGCTTGGTAGTTGGGTTGTGTAAAAGTTATCACTGGATTATCTAAACCTAAAGTGGTAATATTGGAAATGTCAAATATAGAATGACATATGTACAAAGAATATTTTCGCTACTATAGAGTTTTAAAGTGGACAACTGACATAAATATTACTGTCATGCCAATTAATGTTAAATGGAAGCGTTACGCTTAGAAGCCATTTTTATAGAGCTTTACACTTATCGTAATTATACAGCTTCAAGGTTCGCAGTATGAACTAGAGAAGATAAACATTGTCCTAACATCTATTTTCTACAAAGCTTATATAATTATTTGTTAGCTTAAGGGTTTTATGGTTGAGTCTTTAGGGCTAACCCTAACTACCACTGAAAACTGCGAAAGAGTTAAGAATAGTCAATATCACTGTACTTCTACGGATTGGTACCTACTTGGGTAAATTTGGGAGCCCAATCACTAAATCATTCTTAGAGGATTATCAATTACAATTTCTAAGCTAGAATTTCTAAGCAGGAAGAGTTAAACCTAAAGTGTCTCACTACACTTGTTACACATGGGCAGATCTATATCTAAATAAATAAAGTCCTCATGTACACAGTCGGCACTCTAAATTTAAGTCGAATCTCTAAATCTTTCTTATAGGATCATGAACCACAAGTTCTAAGCTATTAAAGCCGGAAAGATTTTAACCTAGCTTATCTCACTATACTTGATATGAATTGGCAGATCTATATTGGAAGATCTATGATTTGTGAGACAAAATTAGTATTGGTGGTTCGCAGCTTTTTGAAGGCTCAGTAGCGCGATGGTTAGTGCGATGAACTGCCGTCTGGGTTCGATTCCCAGCCGTAGCAACACCTAAATGATTTTCCACTCGCCCTCCTCTCGTGATGATCTGACAAATGATCCGGGTAGTATCAATTGTAGTATCGCTGTCAGGGAATATTTTAGAAATGTGCCCGATCTGAGCGTGTAAGCCCACGACCTAGTTAAATAAAAATCTGGTGCAGTCTGTGAGATGATAAACAATCAAATCTTTAACTTACCTGCTAAAAATGGCACAACACTCTTAGGCAATTGGAAATTGCCCATAACTTGAAAAAGTCCACGTCCAAAGTAATTTATTACCATGGACCACATTTCACATAGGGGGGTTATTTTCGATTGAATCACTGTTTAACACTTTCAGGCAAACAAATTAAATTACTGTCCATTTGGAAAACTAAATTGATAATTTGGTTGATTCTTATTTTAAGGTCTTTTCACTTTCACAATACTTAATGAATGATAAACAAACTGTGATAAAATGTTCTGGTATGTTTTTAAAATCGTTTATTATGAACCAACATTACGTCATCTTTTGGTCGACCTAGTAACTTTTGCTGTTGATTTATGTTCATTTCTACTAGAAATGTAGATTGTAGATTGACCGAAAATAATGTCTATAAATTTGATAAACACAAATACAAATCTATAGAACTTATTGTAATTTCTACAGCCAAATGTAATTAATACAAAAAGAGCTTGTAGATATAAAAATTCTGTGATGTTGATTTTACAAAATCAAATCTGTACATATAACAACCAAAATTGACAACGCGGTGTCAATTTTACAAAAAGAAATTGTGATCATTTTTACAATTTTATTGTCAAAATGAAAGCAAACGCTGTTAAACTTACAATTAATTGTGAATATTAACGCATTTGCTGTTAAACACACAAATTTTCAAGTTATTGTAAATTCGACTGCCACATTTTGTAAAATTTACAGCGGAGATTTTTTTTGGTGTATACACGCACACATAAATGGTTGTGAGAAAGCAAGGCCTTGGGTACTAACGAGCCTGTTGCGTCAAAAATTATTTTTTTTGGTTCGCAGCTTTAAAATATCCAAGTCACTGACAGCTAATGGAATCTTTCCTAACCAACTTCAAAACGGTTTTCGTTATATTAAACACATTGTTGTTTTATAGCTTTCGTTTAAATGTGAATTCATTCCACAAAACTAGTATGTCTTTATAGACCACATACACATACACCTCAGAATGATTAGCCTGACATTTTTTTTTATTACGATGAATTTTCAACCTGATGTACAAATTCTGTTTTTCGAATAATAGGGACTGGGAAAAAACTTGAAAGTTCTTCAGCATAGACCAATGACCTAGAATCCAGCCGCTCCTTTAATCAGTCAAAATTTTAGAGTCATCCAAACAAAAGTTTCTTAGAAAGAGATTTTCGGTACGTTTGTGCATTTTTGTGTGAAGAAAAATTAAAACTGTCAAATCATTCTTCAAGGTAGGCATGTTCTATGACAGAGGCCAGCAACGATTTCTGTAGACTCATGAGAGGAAATGTAGCTGGTATCCAGCTGCGATCTCGGCAATACCACTATAACCGACCTAAATTTACGAAAAAAAATAAAAAAGGGTAGCTGAGGTAACCAGCCCTACTTTTTTCCTAGAGATCTAATGCGAATCCGAAGAATATCCGACCGATCAATCAAATTTCTTTCCCTTCAAGAACAATAACATGATTGATAGATTTACAGTTACCCACCAGTAACCTTCTGGAGAAAGTTTAAAGATCAGCATCGTATGCATGTGTTGTCCATCTGTTAGACAAAAAGTCTCATTAAAATGAAAACCCCTACCCTGAGAGGATTTCCATTTCCACAAAGATTCTACAGCATCTAAACTTAAAATAGGAATACCGAACTCAATTGCCAAAAGAAAATGGCTGCACAATATGCCTGACTCTCTACGTTATGTTTATGAAAAGGAGGTACTGCAGTTGGACTAAGTTAGTTCGAAGCCTCGATGAACATGAATAATGCAGTTTTTTCTTAAAATCGCAAGAAGTGTTAATTATTCAGCGAAACACTAAATATTAGGTATAACGTCCACACATCTAGCTCCTCCATTAAATAATGTGTGCGAAGTAATATTTTTGACACAAAGAATGGAAGCTTTACTCTAACATCGATTAAGCAAGGGAATTTTCAGAAATATCTCATGACATTTGTGTATGAAATGCTTGCCTGATTTTTGAGAGAGGTGAGGCAATGAAAACATTTAAGTTGCTGTCACTTAGGTATTTTGAACCGGCAAAGTTAAATTGGGAAAACTGAAATCCGGAACGCACCCAATGTATTTGCCTATACTCTCACACAAACCTAAGAGCTTGCGAATTGTCAAAAGTACTCAAGGCAAATGTCAATTTCTATAGAATTACTAACACAACGAAAAGGGTTTCATTTATACAATTTGTTCTACCGGCATATTCATCTCGTGTGCGCTCGGAGTTAAACTCATCTCATGTGCGGAGGCCCAATGGGATTGTTCATATAGGCCAACTAATTTATGTATCATTGTGGTATCATAATGGAGCTACACGGGCATCAACCATAACGTAACATAACCTCTCCATCAGTATCTACCCAGCTTCTCCAACTTCCAACATGCATATTGAAAATGATAGTCTGTTTCAGCTGTGAAACCCGTGAACGGTCGAAACTGCTTACTGGCAATATTTTGACAAATACTATCATTATGTCATCGCACAAAGTTGTGTCTTAAACTCTTAAATCTATTGGCCGTGGTCCTGGTTTTAGTTTTACCAAGTTATCTTTCCCTGTTCTCATTCATCAATGGACCATTTTAGTAACATGACATTGGAGGGGAAATGACTGCCAAAACAAGATGAAAATGTCTGCGTATGGACACTCCTTTACGTCGCCCTGTTTTTGATTTCAGTAGCATTACCAGATTATTTAGGTTATTTCTTACTTTTTTGATAAATAATAATTATTCTGAATAGATAAAAGTAAATAAAAATCTATAAATATGGAAAAATGAAATTGAAAAATAATGGTTGGCTTAGTTTGGCATTTACCTTGCCATTCATTAATATTTTGCGTTCCGCATCACCTCACCTGATTTTGCAGTTGTAATCTACACTCCGGAACACGGCCATTGACTGCTGTCATTTTCGTTTTTACACAGAACTATCCATCATAAGTGTCAAAAAATATGCACATGTGTTCCGGGTACATGACTGCATGTATTGCATGCTGAATGCACTCATACTGCACACATGCTGTGGTCTGTAATCAATTTCTTACCCATTGTCAGACTCGTTATTAGCAAATTTGGCGTTTCAGCAGTTCCGTCGTCTTCGCTCTGGAATTTGGTGGTCAATGAAGTACTTTCAGATGACAACGCTACGTGGCCATCGCTGCATCGAGGAAATGCCATAATATTTCTCTCTGATACTTCGAATTGATTCTTCAGGTTCCGAAAGTCAGATTTAGGCAGGTTTCTTAGATAAATCTTTATTCTCATTGGTCAGTTACGAATTTTCTTAAGATATCATAGATGAAATTCGAAACTCGGTCAATGTTTACCACCTCCATTTACACATCAAATTCGTGTTAATTGTTTTATACCTTGTCGTTCACGGTTAGGAACGCTGACTTTCTGACATTTCGTGACAAGCATAATATTTTGGCCACTTTCACAGAAAGATAAGTTCATCTGTTCAATAAAAACCACCAAATGCCCTCGAAAGATATAAACTTAAGCGCTTCGAATATATATTGATGTGCCAGGCACTGACATTTATTACATTTAACGCAGATTTGTACACAAATTGAATGATGTATTGGCATTTAGAATTTAAAGATTCACTCCCAGAGATGTCATCTTTCCCTCTCTTTACAATGCCTCCTTTTTACGCCATCAATGCTTTTTAATTTGACATATCTGCACAAATCGCCTCGTAAAATCTTCGCGGCATATTTTTGACATATTTTTAAATGGCTGCCACCTTCAAATGGATTTTCCCAAAGCTTCAGATCAGCGAGGTGGCTATAAAATAAAACTCCACGACATTGTTCTTCTTGATACTAGATATTCATGGCAATGCATGCAATAAAAATTCATACAAATAACCAAATGTAAATCTTCATGCACATAATCCTGTGCGGGTGGATAAAGAACCATGTGAACATTCGAAAACAAGAAAAGGTAACACAAGGCGAACACTTCTTCCAGTAACCTTGTCATTTGTATGCGATTTCTCGCGCTATACCCCCCGTCCTTAAAAAAACGAAACAACCATGGATTGGGGGATTTTTTGAGTTGATACCCCTGGAGAACGTTATAAAATATTTAAACGCTTCTTTTGAAAACAAATACCCACCACCTACCGCTATTTACTGTGTCCCCTCCTCAGACACCTTGAGACTTGGATAATAATAATAATAACGACACCGTTGTTGAAAAGGGCGGCCGCACACAACATTTTTAGCTTAAAGTGTCACTGTCAAAGAAAAATCGCAAACAAACAGACTAACCAACACGACGAAGCTTTTTGTATTTTGTTGTTGTTTGTATTTTGTACTAGACATCAATTTACCTATAGTTCAACCAAAATGTTGCTCGGATGAATTGCCAGGAGATTAACTAAAAAAAAAATTGAAGGCGCTCGCGACACAACATAAAACCAAGTTTTATCGAAAACTTTACCTTTGGGAGGAATGTGTTTCGGTTCTTTAGAGTGTGAGATGCAACAGCCCAGACCAGACCTATGCAAACGAGGCAAGTTCATAGATAAATGAGGACATCCTTGTCGTCGCAATGCTCCTGGGAAACATGGTGCAAACTTTTGAACAATTAAGCGGCAAAAAAAAACGAGGATGTTTCGTTGCAATAAATAAATTGGACATGTTTCTATGAAGGCCGACAAGGTACCCTTAAGGTGACCATTATACTCATTAGGCTTAACAAACCCAGGAGGAACCTATATTTTTTTTCTTTTTTGTAGACGCATAGGATAGAGAATTGAGCTTGAGACATAATTAAATATTTAGTGAGAAGAAAACAGAACGGGGGTTGTTTCGTGTACACTCAATCAAACAACGGAACATGTTTTTATTTTTCTTTTTTTTTTTCCGCGAGATGTGATAAATATTTAAAGTGTTTCTTTCTGTTACCCCCTTTCGCATAATCATGCATGACAGCTCATAGAATTGGGTACGTGTAATTTTTTTTTTTTCTCGATAAAGTGTGCGCCCACCCTTAGAGTGTCTTGTGACACAAGGTGTTTTCGTACACACAAAAACACCGTGCTTTCCATAAATAAAATTACAAAATGATGAATTGTGTGTGGAGATATGCGAGAACGCTACACGACCTATCAAATTATATGACAAATGCATTATGCTATCATTACTTACCACTAGACACATCCATTGCCTCTTAATGTAGCGGTAATGTGACATTATTTTCGCGGGCATAACCAATTTCTTCGTTTGAATTTGAAAACCACAAACTTTAAGATACATATTTCATATTTTTGTTTTTTTTTTTCTGTTTCAGCTTGGACCGTGATCAACCCTTCACATTCCAATTGGGAGCTGGACAAGTTATTAAGGGATGGGACCAGGGATTGTTGGACATGTGTGTTGGTAAGTGGAAAACACTTGGTGGGCAGCAATTAAAAGTTTGCACTTGTTAACCGTGTCGTTTTTTTTTGTATTTGCTATCCAGGTGAGAAACGTAAATTGACCATTCCACCAGAGTTGGGTTATGGTGACCGTGGTGCTGGAAATGTCATTCCACCAAAGGCTACTCTAATCTTTGACGTTGAACTGATTAACATTGGCAACACTCCACCAACAACAAATGTCTTCAAAGAGATCGATGACAACTCGGACAATATGTTGAGCCGCGAAGAGGTAAACTTATATGTATGGGTCGCACTTTTAATTTTCATTTCCTCGTTCTCTGTTTGGTGTGTCATGCGGGATACCCTTCCATGTTATCCTTCGGTGATGGACATAAAAAAAAGACAAACATTTGTAAAGCAGAAGGTATTCGGTAAACATTTAGTCAAACGTAAAAAACAAATTGTAAGAACATTTTTAGTACTTTTTGACAACGAACATGGTTGTTGTTGTTTGTGTAATTCTAATGTCAGGTGATTGTCAAATCTTACAATATTAGGTCTGTTCCCGTACTTTTTCAGTAAAAATTAGTAAATTCTCAAATTTCTTGGAGTGGGGGTAAATTATCTCAGAAAGAGACAAAATTACCAAAAAGTACGGGAACGCGTTTAAGTAAAAAAAAAACAGTAAAATTATATATTTTGGATGCCTCTTAAAGAGCAAATGACATATATCACCCGTCAAAACAAGCGTGTTGTCACTTTTAGATACCAACTGACAGTTTACTGATTTTTACCAACAGAAATTTCTACAGTACATTTTTTTACAGATTTTTATGGAGGGGTAGTTTTTTTCTCTCTCGTGAGCTGTCTCTTTTACTTATTTTTGCGTACGGGAACGGCAATAAGTAAAAATCAGTAGGAATCAGTAAATATTATTTTGTACGGGAACAGACCTATTGTCGGGATTATCAACAAAAAAATGTGGTTCCGATTTTGTTCATCTGACTTTGTTGTCGGGTAATCAATTTTCATTAACAGGCTTGACAATACAAAAAATGTAACGGTGGCGTGCGTCTCTATTAGTATCGAAAAACACACAAATCCATCATTGCAGCATCTCTCTGACGGTAGTACCCTTTTTGATTTAAAAAAAAATTGTTAGTTAAAGCAACATAAAAGAAAACGTTTGTGGTGTTTAAGTCCTATCATAAATAATAGGTTTGTTCCAGTACTTTTGCAGTCAAAATAATTAAACTTTACAATTTCTCGGAGTACCTACGGCTAAAGAGACAACTTTCAAAAAATATTCGGAAGGTAGTTAAGTAAAAAACAATACGTCTGTTCCCATTTCCCAGTTGACAGTTTACTACTTCTAACCAATAAAAATGTCAGCAGTTCCTTTTCTTTGACTGTTATGTAGAGGTAGTTTCATCCTTCCTCATTAGCTTCCTCTTTTACCAATTATTGCGCATGGCAAAGGTATTAAGTATTTCGTACGGGAACAGACCTATTATATATTGATGAAATACCACAATAACGGAAAACACTTGACATAAGCACACGAACTGGTTCGAATCATCAACATCAAATACCAGCGATTCGATTGGCATATTAAAGTGTCCTACTATACGTAAAGCGGACCTAATATTTTCTGTCAGTTAAACGAACATTGCAGCATTATACTTGGGTGTTTAAATGTATTAAAGTGCTTTACCAACATTATTAAATGATTTTAACGACACAAACAAGTCTACAATTCTTCTGCAACGGATGTGTTACGTAAAGATATGTCAACAGTGCTGACAATTTCAACTGTCTGACAGAGTTTCCATTGCAATCAAATAAATATTTGATTCAACATTTATTTAAGCTCGCAATTTAGTTGTTTAGGTAGTGAACAATTATTGCGAATATGTTGTGCTGTCCTATAAAAAGTAATCACTTTCTCTCAAAAAAAAAGAGGAAAAACACGCAAATCTTGCTATTAATGATTTTACACATAGTTATGAACATAGACGGATTTTCTGACATGTTACTTATTTCTTGTTACTGACACTTAGCGAAATAAGCCGAAGTAAGCCTGGACTGCGTCACACAGGTTCTTGGCACACATGATGCTATATGACAGGTCACAAGAGTGTACCGCGTAAAAAACGAGTTGACGTACTAGGTAGGTCAGCTTTAAGCTGCTATATTACATTATATACCACTTGCACGAAAGCATTTATGCAAGCACTGATTAGCTGCTAAAAAGTCTAGCCAGTCTGCCTAAGTAAAGTTACTTAAGGTTTAATGCCCTAGGAGAACACTTCTTAAGTACAATCGGAGTTATTTTCTTTTTTTTTTTCGTGGGCTTGTAGAAATCTTCATAGACACGATGAGCACGTGCCCAAAGTACTTAGTGTGAGATTTTTACTCACTAAAACCACCACCCATTTTGTATTTCTATTGCAACTAAGTATTTGACTTATCCAGCAATTTTTTTATCACGAGTATATAATATGTTTGGCAGGTAACTTTCCTTTGAGAGTTCCTGCTTTTTCCGCAATTTATAGCGCGGTTTATTATTATCGGGCCAAATCTAAGGGTTTAGTTCTTTGAAGACACCGCAATATATTTGTTTCGTCAAGAATTTGGACGATTGTTGTGTTAACGTGTCCTTATAAACGTTTTTTATGTTTTCGTTAAATTTTTTTTGTTTCATCGTTAACCGCGGGAATACCCAGATCTCTGCGTAGATCTTCGTTCCTTACTTACCACGGCGCATTGACGAATGATCTTAAAATTTTGTTTTCAAATTTCTTTTTTTATTTGAAAGTACAATCCTTCCGGTTAATAATGGAAAATAATTTCATTCAAATGGCTGCCTCGGCTGGCCATGCAGTAGCCTACACGATCGGTCCAATTTTTAAGCACATTATCGATTGTGTGCAGCTGTATTTCACCAATGGCTTCACGAATATTGTCCTTTAAAGCGTCAATTGTCTCTGGCTTGTCGGTGTAACACTTATCTTTAACGGTACCCCACAAATAATAGTCCAACGGCGTCAAATCGCAGCTCCGAGGTGGCCAAACGACATCAGCTCTGCGGCTGATAATGCGATCCTCAAAAACAGGGCGCAAAACATCGAGTGTAGCTTCGGCTGTGTGGCACGTAGCGCCGTCCTGTTGAAACTAAATGTTGCCAATATCCTCCTCTTCAATTTTTGTGAACAAAAATTCGTTCAACATGGCCCGATAACGATCGCCGTTGACTGTAACGGCCACTCCTTGCTCATTTTCGAAGAAAAATGGCCCAATTATGCCTCTGGACCAAAATCCGCACCAAACAGTGACTCGTTTTGGGTGTATCGGCTTTTCAATGTATGCGTGCGGGTTTTCTGTGCCCCAAATGCGACAATTTTGCTTGCTTACATACCCGCGAAGATCAAAATGAGCTTCATCTGAAAAGATGATTTTTTGGCAAAATCGGCATCTTCTCTAAGTCGATCGCAGGCCCACTTAACGAAGCGAAAACGCATTGGACGCTCAGTTGGCTTCAACTCCTGAACCAATTGGACTTTGTATGGCGTCATACCAAGGTCTTTATGCAAAATTCGTCTCAATGATGTCTCCGAAATGTTCAATTGTTGAGAACGACGGTGAATTGATGTTGATGGCGCTTCACGCACACTTTCTGCCACAGCAGCAATATTCTCGGGTGTACGCACTGTTTTTGGCTTTTCACGCTTCGGTTTATCGATGAGGATGCCAGTTTCATTCACTTTTTTCACAAGATAACGAACATACGGAGCTGACGGTGCTTCTCTTCTTCCAAAATCCGTACGCAATTTTCGCCCACATTCTGCAACATTTGCCATGATTTTCAAAGTAATATCGCAATATTTCTCAGCGTTGTTCAAGCGTATACACAACCATATTCAGCGGAAGGATAACACTAATTATCTGTCAAATCAGACATGAGCTAAGTGTTACCATTCACGAAATAAGCACTGAAAAAAAACGTTAGATGGCGGACCCGTTATAATAGCAGCTTGTTATCAACGTTAAGCTTCGAATATTTTCCGAGCAACCAGTACAGTTCTCTGTATTTATTCTTAAGTTCTTCGCATTTCTTTTTACATTCGACTTCCATTTTAGTTTTGCATCGAGTGTCATACCGAGATATTTCGCTTCATTTGCAAACGGGACTCGAACCGTATTTAGAAATACAGGCAAAAAATATTTCGCTCAAAAACGTTCATAAAATATTGAAATACTTAAAAATTTCTTCAACATAAATGTCTTGTCGAGTCGCGTTTGCTCTGCAGCCGGAATAAAATGCCTATGCAATCTGACTGATGTCTATAAACAGAAGGTACTCCAGTTGGACTAAGTTGGTTTGATAGTAAATCGATATTTATGAACACGACTAATGCATTTATTTGTTGTTTGACGTTTATAAATTCACCCGCGCTCTCATAAATGACAGATAAAAAGACCATAAAGGTACTGCAGTTGGGCTATGTTAACTCCATAGCAAATCTTCATTTATGAACGGAACTACTGCAGTTCTTTGTTATAATGAAGTTTTTGTCTTATAGTGACAAATTACTAAGAGGTTAAAATCGCTCGGAACTGATCTAAGTAATACTATGTGAAACTTAGCCTTCCCTGACAACCCACTAACCAAACCTATGATGATTTAAGGTTAGGTTAAGTCTGTGACTCTTATACAAGGTGGCGCAAAAGTAATCCTCCTATCAGAAAATGCTATAAATTTTGCGATTGGCCCCTAATGTCAGTTCTGTTTTGACAAATAAGTTCTGGAGCAGTGTAGCGTAACATTAACATAACATAACGTGTATTTCGCATGTGTTTACTACACAAATGTCAAAACAGAACTGACATTAGGGGCCAAGCGCAAAATTTATAGCATTTTCTGATAGGAGGATTACTTTTGCGCCACCTGTTATATGGACATTGGACATCTTATGGTTTTTGTATCTGTATGTCTGATGTCGCTGCATTTGAATTCGGGAAATCTAAGAACAAAACCCCCTATTTACTGTTAATAGCTGACAAATATAGAATTTCAATTTTAGAGACTTTGGACTTTGGCATTGGAGCGGAATTTCGTAGTTCAACATAATGCATAGAAAACAAAGTGTTCGCCATGAGTTTCGCAAGCAAACGAATCTTAGGTAACTCCCCTGAGCTGATTGTAATAGATTTCCCTCTTTTTTGTACTTTATTTGACACAAAACCTGTATAACTATTATGGGTATGAAAATGTTTTGTGAATTATAAGTTACTTTCGGGATTTGAACCACGCTTAGTAATCCAACCAACTTACCACTAGCCCACTGCAAACAAAATGATTCAGACCTGCAAAAAAATTGCAGGAAAGAACAGAAAAGTACGGCTTTTGTGTTTAACGAGCAAAATGTTGAATGAAACTGTTCGTTATTTTGTTTCATAAGTCTCAGGTGGAGAATCTAGAACAACTTTTTCTGTACCCATTTTTCATTAAGAATGCATATGTTTTTAATTTAAAAATGTTTGGCGCATTATACTCGTTAGTTCTCGCAACCATTCATTTAAGGGTGAGTACATCTTTCACGATGTTGAGAACTGAGCGGAGTTGAGATAAGCTTTTGTTGACAATTGATACTACTTAAATAATTTGTCAGATTATTGCGGGAGGAGGGCCAGTGAAAAGAAATTTTATATTTTGCTACTGTTGGGAATCGAACCTAGGAGCCGCAGATCGTCGCACTTTCCATCGCGCCAATAAGCCATTTTTAAATGTCAATGTCAATTTCTTTGATTAGATCAGTATAAGTAGGAAGAATTTTTAAAATTTAAATTTTTGATCCCAAGAAGTATTTGCAGGTGAGCTCTTTGTCATTTTGCTTTATGATTAGTCGTACATCTCCTGCGATAGCTGTACAGAAATATACAACTCCATAATGCAATGTTTCGTTTTTTGATGAAATAACAAAACTTCGCACTATCAAGCTATTCAAAAATACATCTTTAAAATGACATGTGGGACATGCATGCATAATCTGCCCTAGCGAGGAATCCGTCGGAGCGGACAATTTTCCGCAACGGATACTTCGTCGGAGATTCAAATTCCATTCGAGGTATGTGTCATCGGAAAGAAATACTACACAAATGCGACGACGAAGCTCGTACTGTTGAGGGGTGGTTTTTTCCTTTGAACTCGCCCTGGAAACACAAATTCAAACGATTAGTACGAAAATTACTTATATATATAGTTTTATATAATTACTTTTTTCTATTTTTCTATTACTACACTTCACTTCATAACATATTCCGCAAAGAATTTGTTGCGGAGGAAATCAAAAAAAGAATTGCACTTAGCTGTCAAAAAGTGAACGAAAAATGCATCTGAACGCACTTCAACGCAATTCGCTGGGATGCGCTACAAAATGTCGGAGAAATATTCCTAACAGTTATTCGAAGGAATACCTCGAAGGAAAAATCATTGGAATCGTACAAAATCGGATAATTTTCCACTCCGACGGATACCTCGCTATGGCCGAATATTCATGCAACGTCCAAAAGTCATCGTAAACGTTGTCAACGTGGTAAACTCATGAACTGTTTAAAATTAGTTTGGGGAATCGTTTACCACAAAATTATAAACATTGTGACATTTAATCTGTCATATCCTTATTTCAAACATATGCTTGCATATAGGAAATTGTCAAAAACCAAAAAGAAATTACAGAACTGAGATTGAATAGAATGACATACGACATCATTAAGTAAGCAGTTATAGGTGAAATAATGAATCGTTTTGCATAAACCTTTAACTGTTCGCGGGTTTGAACATACGACGTTGCAGAAAAGCCCTTTAATTTGTATAGGTTGTATTTTGTAAAAAAAAGGTGGGTCTGTTTTCAGAGACAGTTTATTTAAAGTTGTAAATGAATGACATTGAATTAAACAAATGGTAAAGCTCTATATCAATATTTCCCAAACTAATGCACATTTTTCCTCGTTTAACGGCAATTTGAATTCTTGATCGCTTAACAACTGGATCCAAATTGGTGATTGCTTCTCAATCTTGGCCTTTAACACTTTCTTAATGGGATATTCCAAAGTACCAGAAAGGAGAAGTTTCGCAAAATTCACGCTGCGTTAAAACAGCAGACTGGAAATCGGTCATAGCAATAATATAGTGGTATTGGCGCAAAATTATAGTCGTTTAAAGTAGGTACACTTTAAAATTTTTTAATCGCGTACTAACGCGTTTTGGTAATTATAATCATCAAAAAGTGTACTTTAGCGTTGTCACTCTGCATTAAGTTAAAGCGACCGAAACCTCACTTTAAATATTTAATAAAGAGTTAGCGTTATGTCACTTTTTAGGTGAGTTTGATTTAGAGGCCTCAGAGGAATGTCCATTAGCATACACTAATTAGCGCCACGTTAAAAAAGTGTCTATTATTGGAAATATGTTAAGGCAACCTTTTAATTTAAAGTACCTTGTAACTAGTGTTGAGTTAAACCCTTATACATCGATTGACTATAAATTTGTGCCATTGTGTATTTTGTTTGCTTGTTGTCAACTTAATTTTCCGTCTGCCTACAACATAAATGTCAAAGCACAATGATATTTGTCCACTTTCGAAAATTATGGCATATTGACATTCTTTGACGTTACTTCATATCTGCCTCGTCCCTTAAGGCCTGCTCAGAATACATATCTGTAGCTTGTATCTTGAATCGCCGTCAGAAGAGAGATACATTTCTTGCATGAGGTTGCTCGTTATTCAATTTCAAGCTACAGATTCACGAAGATACGCATTGTGTAAGCTCTTACGGGTTGCCTTGTTTTTAACTTTTTACTCAGCTACAAGCATCAGCTACAGATACGCATTCTGGGCGGCACTTAAATGTGGTGATGACAATGGCCGTGTTTTGGAATTTAGATTTCAACTGCAAAATGAGGTGAAGCTATGTGGAACGCAAAATCTTAATGAGTGGCAAGGTAAATGTCAAACTATGCCAACCTTAATTTGCAATTTTGTTTTTTGCATATTTATAGATTTTTATTTACTTTTATCTATTCAGAATAATTATTCTTTATCAAAAAAGTAAGAAATAATCCAAATAAACCCATAATATCCGGTAATGCTACTGAAATCAAAAACATCTTCATGACAGGTCGACGCAAAATCAGCTGTTTCACTCATATGAGTGTCCATACGTAAATTTTCATCTTGTTTTGCCAGTCATTTTCCTTCCAATGTCACGTGACTTAAATGGCCGATTGCCCAATGAGACCAGTACATCAGAAAAATTAACTTAGTAAAATTAAAACCCGGAACGAGCCCAATGATTGTCATACTTTTTTGCGTAATAAATGTTCAGTTCAATATGTGTTTCCATAGTAAATATTACTGAGGGCTAACAAAAGCAAATAAACGCGTTTAAGCTCTGCTTACATTGGGTTAAAGTTGTTCTAAAAATGTACAATTGAAGTCCCGTCATTTTTATTCCTTGGGTGCACTTTTTTTAACTTAAAACTTAAATTTTGTAAAGAATTTCATTAATCTAAATTAAATGTATTAATAAAAGTATGTCCTTTTAACCCACTATATAAATATTTACGTCAATTTGATAATGTAATGTAATATTTATGACTATCCATCATCTAAAATTTGTAAGGATAATATTAGCATTTTAAAGCATAATAAGTCCTGGAAAAAATATTTAATATTATTCGTACCCTGTAAAGTTTACTAATAAACTCACTAATTCTCTGATTGTTACTAATTAAGTGCACGATTCTTTCCTATAATTTCTACCCACATGTTTCCATCTCCTTGTCAATAAATCCTTAATAATCTTCATTCCTATTTTTATTTTTGCAATTTTATAGGTTAGCGAATACTTGAAGAAACAAATGTCCGCCGTCGAAGGTCAAGACACCGATGAGCTCAAGAACATGCTTAAGGAAAACGACAAACTCGTCGAGGAGATCTTCCAACATGAAGATAAGGATAAAAATGGATTCATCTCACATGATGAGTTCTCTGGACCAAAACACGATGAACTGTAGACCAGTGCAGCGTGCGGTAGCGAATAGTTAATAAATTTATTATTTTGTTCATACTATTGGTTCTCTATTCTGTTAAGTGGAACGCGTTAGAATGTTTATTAAGCATACTTGAAAGTCATTTGTCCATTATATCGGTATATTATCATTTTTTCTTTTATTTATACAACCAGAGAATGCACTTGTATTGACTCAGTTTTAAATTTAAAACTATATAGATATATATAATTTTTTGTTTCTATTTTTTTTTTCATTCTATTTCCATTGTTGTGTAAAATAATGAAGTTGTAAGTTAATAAAATTTGTATTCAGGATGAATATTTTGTATAGAGCGAAGTTGAACTTTTTTAAGAAAATAAATGGAAACGTTTTTAGAACAAAACTAATTGGGTCTTTTTTTGTTTTTGTATAAAATAAAAATTTACCAACGATTACATCTTTGTTTCTATGATAAAAAGATACTTCTGCGAAACCCCAAAAACAGCATTAAAATATTGCTTGACAATGAAAATGCGTTTTTCTTTCGTATAGCGCCCCGTTTTTACTAACCCCGAACTGTCAGTTGTCACATTGATATATTTTTTCTGTTGGAAACACAGTAAATGGCGCAAAATTCAAATTTTGCGTGAAGTATGGAACACTCTTTAGAAAACATCTTATTTTAGTTGATTATTTATTTCAACTAGTTTTCACTTTCGTAATTTCGCATAAAAACGATTTTTAGTTGAGTCAAGTAATTGTAATTTCTAGGCGCAAAGGTTATAAATGTTTTTTTGCACTTTAAAAATTGAAATATATCTGGAACACATTAGCCACCCTATTAATAACAAAAATGTATTCTCGGAATAGCGTTTTATGTCAAAAAATTCAGATTACAACTGAAAAATAAGGTAAGCTGATGTGGAATGCAAAATTTTAGGTAAATGTCAAACTATACTTACTTACTTAAGTAACGCTACAGTTCGGAATATACCTGGGCCTCAACCAACATGCCTCTTCAATTATCATGGTCATACTTGAAGTTGGTTGAGGAAGATTTCTTCTTATGTTCGCCACTTAAGTCTTAAGATGAGGTCTCCTTCTTCTGCGTCCGACGTCTGGCTGGGAATCGAAGACTCTCCGAGCCGGACTATAATTGTCCATTCACTCTACATGTCCTAGCAACAACAAAAACAATGAGGAATTTGTTTTGCCTATGGGAATGTCACTGTACAGCTCGTAGTTGAATCTTAGTCTCCATAGCCTGTCAACGCAAACGGGACCTCAGATTTTTCGAAAAAAATTTCTCTCAAATCGACGAAGGATTTCTTGAATCGCTTATCATACGGTCCATTCTTAAGCTCCGTATACCTGAACTGGGAGTAAAGGATCTCCTTAGTAGTTCAAGTTAGGACTTTACTACTAAATTGCCTTCTTATCCCGAACAAACAGCGCTTGGCAAGATTAATTCTTCGTTTAATTTCTGACGAGAAGTTGTTATCAGAGTTAAAAAGCGGAGCCGAGGTAGACAAAATCACCCACTACCTCAAAGTTATATCTGTCAATGGTGGCGTTCTGTCTAATTCGTCGATTTCGGGTGTCCTTTCGAGTTGACAGCTGTATTTTTGGTCTTATCCTCATTTGCAGCTAAATCCATTTTGACACTTCCTTCTCTATACTAACAAACGTGGCTATGACATCACATTGAGTCCGACCAATGATGTCAATATCGTTGGCGTATGCTAGTAGTTACACCGATTTATAGAAGATTTTGCACAATTCTCACAGAAATGAGAATAAAGAAGACATATGACAGTGCGTTGCATTGCCTAAATCCTTTTTCTGGTATCGAATCCTGCCCAGACGGGCGAGTTTTGGCGGTATACTAAAACTAGACATGGCTCTGTATAGTGCGTCTTTATAAATGCTGTCGTATGCGGCTTTAAATCGATGGTGGTGGGTATCGATTTGGACTTCTCGGTTTTTTACCAGGATCAGCCGAAGTGTGAAGATCTGTGATCAGTGTGATCAGTTGTGGGCAATCCTGGTCTAAATTTACACTGATAAGGCCGATCAGGTTGTTGGTAAACGGTTTTAAGCTTTCAAATATTACTCAGATATGATCTTTTAGGTGATGTGAGACTTATAACTGTCGCAGTTCAGAGTGTCTCCTTTTTTGTGAATCGGGCTACGATGCTGAGGTTTCATTCTTCATGCCTACTCTCATCCGGCTACATTTTACTTATGTGAATGTTACTTACCAAATCATTTCCACCGGCTTGGTAGTTTTTGATGGGTTGGTTGTTTTTGCTGTCGTCGCCACTATTGATTGGTTCGTTATGCTGGAATATGGGAAATTGTTCGGCATCACCGTTTAACAGTCTGCAGAACTGGTTCTTCCATATTCTAAGCATCGACTCGACTACGACATTTCCTTGTTCATCCCGACATGATTTTGTTCGCGCCTTGAATCTCTCGCTTTGACGTTTTACATTTTTTTTTTAAAACATGCGAACATCTGTCCTGGAGTGGCACCTGTCTATATCCTCGATCGTGCGCTTTCTGAAAAGCCAGTGTTCTTTCTTTCTTCTTTACCTATAGAGCTTAATGGCAGCTCTCGTTTTTTTCCTGCAGCTTAGCCTTATAGGCCTCGTAATTGGCATCTGCTATATTCTTCATTAAATGAAGGGTTTCTAGCTGTTGGCGAGAGAAACCTAGCACATTAGTTGCGGCTGATCTAATGGGAAGGGATACGCGTTGGCGGTTTCATTTGATAGCAGTATTTCGGCATTCAATTTGTTTCACCGTATTTTCATTTTTACATTGGCTGCAACAAGGTAGTGGTCCGAGTCAATGTTGGCCCCTCGAAATGTTCGGGCATCCAAAATACTGGATGCTGTCCTCTTGTCTATCGCAATTTGATCGAAATTGATTGACCGTTCGTTGATCTGAAGACCGCCTTGTCCCGTTATGGTGAGGAAACCGTTTGTTGACTTCAGTGGCATTTCGTTCCGCATAGAAGTCGTGTCGAATGTGTTTTCCGACAAAACTGCTTAGGATATCCTCTTTTCCTACCTTTGCGTTAAGATCTCCCAGCACGATATTCACATCGTAGTGGCTCATTGTCAAAGAGCTCATAGGAGCAGTCTTTCGCTATATATTTTTGCTATCTTTTCTTGGCGAATTTGGCCTTGATGCGGATTGTTACAATACGTTCGCTAATTTCATGAAAACATAAGAAATCTCGCCTAAGTCTGGCACTTATAACAAAAATCCGTTTCTGCTCACTATATGACAGTTCGCGGTAAATATCACAGTATTTCATCCCTTTTTTCCCGGCTTATCCTATCGTATATCCTAATTGACATCAGTAGTGTCTGCTTTGTAGCAGTTTAGGGCTTGCGCTAGTTGTTCACCTGCACCTCTGACCAGGCTGATTGCAGTGTTGTTGTTTCACGTCTTGTTATCAACACTCGCACTTATAAGTTTAGCAAATCAAATCCCGTTGGATTAGATTAGTATCCCATGGTTACCACTTGGAGGTTCAATAAGCACAATAATAGTTTGCTCTCGTTTTCTATTATCCAACTATTTAATCGTGTTAAGTTCGTATTAAATAAAATTTTAAAATTGTTGATAACAATGATTTTCTTTAGCTTTTTGTACTTGCAAAAATCAGTCAGCGCCATCTATGATTCAGTTGCTGTAACATTAGTTTGTGCACGAACTCAAGCAAACCATGCATTAGCTTTCTCCCAGAAATAAAGTAATTTTGTCATAATTTTTGCATTCGTTTCGACAAGTCGAAAAGTTTGTAAAGTACAAGGTGGTGCGAAAGTCATCACTCTACAGGAAGATGATACAATTTTTGCAGATGTCGGTAAATATCAATTCTAATTTGACATTTGTGAAGTAAACAGATACAAAATACACGTCAACAGCGGAATGAGAATAAGCACATCGAGCCACTCCGCTCAAAGCTACTGCGTGGTTTACAATTTTTTTTTGGAAAACGCTGCGGGCTAAATGACTTCTGTGGATGGCGAGCACTACAGTACAGAGCCGTGCTCAATTACATTCTCCTTCATCAATTTAATGAAATGGGACTGGAGAAAATGTGGTTCAAACAGGATGAAACAACTGTACGAGTCACAACCGAAGGTCTGAAAAAATGTTTTTCAATTCTTGCGGTGGTTACTTAGCCGATATCAAATAACTTTAGACTTTAAATAAACATAATCCAAAAGCACCAGCAACGTATTTCACTCTTTAATAATTTTCTCTAAATCGAATGTGCAACTTCAAGCAATATGCAAACGGACACTATAAGAAAATTAAGAAGGAATTAGCTATAGCGGGTTTGGTAGTAAACAAGCGAAAGACCAAGTTTATGCTGTTAACATAAAGGGATGCACAATAACAACGAATTAAAGAGAACTGTTCAATCGGCAGTTCAAAGTTTAGACTCTTAACCAAAAAGTTGTATCTGTCGATTTTACCTCAACGGTGCTATGGTTTTCTGGAATAGCACTTCGTAAAAAATAAAACGATATATCACTCTTGCAATTGCTAATTACTAAGAAAATAATAATTAAGATCCTAATCATGATCACGTATGAAGACGTCCTTGGTCATTTTGATTAAAAAAAATTATTCGGAAAATTATATTATAGCTAGGTTCCAGAAATCGAGTGAAATGAAAGTGAAACTACTTTTGTAAATCGAGTGAATTTGTTTTTGGGGTTCCACATTCCGACCGATTTCATAACTTCGAAAAGTTTTCGAAATCACTCGGTGAAATTAAAGACAGCTGATACCATCTGTCATATGGGACATTGCAAAATTATTTTTATTTTGAAAAATTGTTTTGTTTACAAATTCTGCTTCATTTTTATAAAATGATGAGTAAAATTTATATTGCTGCGGTGCTGCAAGTTGAAAAACAAAAGTATGCATAGGAAAAAGTAAAAAGATTAGACCCCTTTCTAATCCTTATGAAATTGCTGATGCTGCGTAACTAAAACAAATAAATTTCAAATGAAAATTAAAAATTGTTATTTTATTTAGATTTATGTCATATTATCGACTTAATAAACATGCTTTCCAAATTTTGCTGTAAACTTTTGCGACACATCTAAAACCATCATCGATATCTTGAGTGTTGCAGTGTGTTGCTTTCTGAGATGAATTGGAATTTGGGCCGTAGCACTGTATCAAAGATATTGAAAAGAGTTCTTAATGTTTTGGAGAACAAAATTTGTCCAAGATGAAGAAAAACTGAAATCAAAACAACATTTCATGGACGAATTTCGTATTCCTGGGGTCATCGACATCGACGGCATTCAAAAACAGTATCTTTTCAAAAACAAAGCGTCCGCTGCAACTCGATCTTCTTTCACAAGTCCTCTGGCAAGAACTTTATGCCTCTCCATAAATTCGATAAATGTTGCCTCCTGGGAAATATTTTTTTGTTTGCCTTTGGTAAAATACAATACCTTTTAGTATATCTATTCAAAATCTAAACAACACTACTACATTCAGATATTTTTCACTTACATTTTCAATCACGTCAGCTCATCCCAACAATTCCACAGATACTAAAATGATCGAATTGAAATCACACACAAAACGATAAAACCGAATTGTGGAACATGGAAATTCATTTTTTTTAACTTCGAAAAATGTGAAATTGAAATCGGTAAAAGTGAAATGTGGTACCCAAATTTCACATCAGACCGATTTCAATTTCATTTCGAGTGAAAGTGAAAAGTAGAACCTAGCTGTAATGTGATTAAAATTCATACAATAGTATAGCGGCCTACCTGATCAGAAAAAGTCGTATCAGATATTAAAGATGGCTAGGACATACAGAACGAATGGTTACTAAAACTCCAGGCCGCAAAATCTCCGATTCCGACATTAAAGTGGCGTGCGACCAACAAACTTGATGAGGGCATGTAGGTGTCTCCCCATTCCTGGCTAATTCGAATGTCATGTTTGTTGAGGCTTAGGTTTATACCAAACGGTAGCGCCATTTAATTAAGTACGTGCCCGGACTAAAGCCCACAATGCACGGGATCTCAGGACAAGACCTAAAAACTGGGAATATACCGGTCAAACCTAGACGTGAAGTAAGCCTATCACATTTAAACATAGAATTTTTCTCGTCTAATATATTAATCATAGAAGCAATTCTGTTGTTTGTAAAATGACAACCCTAGTCATAAAAATTCACTAAAACACATTCAAACGTTTGTACAGTGCAAAAGTATTTATGCAGTCCTTATTCGGAGTTCCACAAACTTGCGGTTGCAGGCATTTTAAGAGTGTATAACATTATACACTCTTTATAAAGAGTTTATGAATAAGGCTATGAGCGTATACAAGTCATTGAGAGAGAATACACAACCCTTGCCCAAAATCGATCATCATGGTACTCTAGGTTTTGTATTTTTGCATAAAATAAAAGGAGCAATTTGTGAGCCCGTTCAGTCCAACTTTGATGATTATTCAGTTCAGTTCAGTTCAGTCACAGATGATAAGTGCTTTTAAGCTGATTTTTTTTCAAAAGCAGGTAGCTCTATAATGAGAAAATAATGGGAAAATTGTATTACAGTACTAAGTTGTTATTCCCATACTAGTAAGTCTACAGAATGGAATAGGACTTTCTTATTAATAAGAAGGATGATGGTTTGCGATACGCGGTATACAATCTAATGTGCATTCTGGATTACAAAATTGGATTACAACTACCGCCTTGGTTTGTGCGTCTATAGTTACCTCCTTACTATGTATGATTGTAAATCGTATGTAAAATCCTTTTATTATTTCATGTGTCCTAAATGACAAAAACTTTGCTTTGCTGCAAAGCTCTCCAATCAGTGGCAATTTCGATAGGTAAGTCATTCTGAATTCCAGTTCACCAAACTGGTATGGAAATCAAATTTTCAGTCACGAGAGATGGTTTTTTTTATTATAATTTGACTACGAACTGCTAGCATTTTAATAATTAACAATAGTTTTTCAAAACCGAAATAATAATAGATAAACACGGAAACCACTCTTTTCAAACTGACGTCTATCGATCTGCTGAAAATCCAGATTTGCAAAATTGATTTCAGATAAAAAAAAAATCAATTTTGTGAGCCAATGGAACACAACAACTGTTAAAATCGTTTTATTAACAGATCCAGATCACAGAAAAGATTGGTTTTGTTACCAATTAGAATACCTACATATTATTTTTTTTTTTTTCAAAAAAATCCCACAATTGATAATTTATAGCACCTTCCTCTAACTTGGCATCACTTCTACCAATATGACATTTCTCGATTTGTTTTGTTTGGCAAACTGTCAAAACCATGCTTTTTCGTTGTCACTTCAGCCGTCATCGCATTCGCAAATTGCAATTTTGTTTGCAAAGTTTATTTCTGGTTTCTTTCTAAGGGCTTTGGCATCCAGCTTAACTCACGTAACACCATGAAGTGCTACTACGAAGAACTGGGTGTTGCTCGTGATGCAAACGATGGCGAAATTAAAACTGCGTACAGAAAATTAGCACTTCGTTGGCATCCAGACAAAAACCCAGACAATCTCGACGAAGCCAAAGAGAAATTCCAAACCTTACAGCAGGCTTATGAGGTGCTATCGGATCAGCATGAACGCGCCTGGTACGACAACCATCGGGAGCAGATATTGCGTGGAAAGAACTCAGACTATGAGGACAATTGTCTGGATCTCTTCCAATACTTTACAGTGTCATGTTTCAAGGGATACGGTGATGATGCAAAGGGATTCTACAAGACATACGCCGAGGTGTTTGAAAATATTGCCGCCGAAGATGCTGAATTTATGGACGATGAGGAGGAGATAGAAGAAATTCCCAAGTTTGGTGATTCCACGAGCAGCTATGAGGATGTCGTGGGTCCGTTCTATGCTTATTGGCAGAGTTATTGTACAAAGAAGACATACACCTGGTTGTGTCCGTATGATATTACGGAAATAAAAGATCGGAGAGTGCTGCGAGAGGTTGAAAAGGAATTGAAGAAGCTTGTGAAGGACGCCAAGAAGGAACGGAATGAAGAGGTAAATTATTTTACTTAGATTCGGGTAGAACGTGTGTTTTACTGTTTGAATTTTCAGGTCAGAAATTTGGTTTCGTTTATTCGAAAGAGGGACAAGCGTGTGCAAGCTAATAAGAAGCTACTGGAGGAGAAAGCCGCACTCAACCGTCAGAAGCAGGAGCAAAACCGAATAGAACAAATTCGGAAACGAAATAAGGAGGTCGAGGAGATGAGAAAGGCAAATGGACATGCCTTCAATGAAGGCTATGAGGAGCAGTTAAAGCAATTGGAGCAGGAGTATGGAGATGAATTTGATTCTGACTCAGAAGACTATGAAGATGGTGATTCACAAATGGACGAGCTGGCCAGTGACATGACCTTTGATGATGAAGACGAGCTTGAATACCTCGACGACCTTTACTGCGTCGCCTGTAACCGGGCCTTCACCAATGAAAATGCATTCATGAATCATGAAACCAGCAAGAAACACAAGGAGAACATTGAAAAGATAAGACGAGAGATGCAGGATGAAGATAAATCCTTCGAAGGCAGTAATATCCCAGAAGATGACGACAAAGTAGTACCTCCCCTAGCTGAAGAGGATGACTTAGACGATCTTCAAGAAGATTTAGACGCACTTGACGTGGAGGAGGAAAAAGAAGTCATCGAAACCAAGAAAGCAAAAGGAAAAAAGAACAAAAAAGGTAAAAAACCAACAAAAGTGGTCGTCTCAGATGAGGAGGAGATCGATGGTGAGGTAGAAGAAATAATTCAACTCGAGCCAAATAAAAAAGACGTCGACGACAGTGACGATGAATGGGGAAAGAGCAAAAAGCCAACAAAGAAATCGAAAAACAAAAAATCACAAAAGAAACCAACAGCCGAAGAGTCGAAGCCAACTCCGTCACAGCCAACAAAGACAGATGACCCACCTTCGGAGAAAAAGCCAAGCAAGATCTCTGAGTCAGAATCAATCTCAGCCGATACAAACCACAGCTGCGTCACCTGCAAGGCGACATTCGATTCGAAGAACAAACTCTTCGCCCATCTAAAGAAGACCAATCATGGCGTCTACATCCCAAAGGCGAAACCACAAGCTGCCGATAGTCAGACAACCAAGAAGTCGAAAGCCAAACGAAAGTAATGCATTCGCTTTCTGAGTATAGATGCTACCGTTAAATATTTAGGGAAACAACACTTCCCCCATGTGATCTTTTTTTAGAATAACATACACGTACTCGTAAATTTTATTGCGATTCTCATCCTTACACGCTAGTTATTGTGAATGAATTCTTGTAAAATATTTTAATTTTAATAAATTCAACAAACATTAAGGAGACAAACTGGGTCATGAACTTAAAGCTAATTTCGTGTGAATATCCTGGAATTGTATTCCAATATGGTGGGGGATTGTTACGGCATACAGACAAGTCGATCGCCCTCTTCGACGCGGCGTCTCACTCGAGTTCGCATGTTGGATGACTCGGCTTTCAGGCTGATTCCCGCGCAGAGAAAGCAGAGGAGTGACCCAATGATGGCGCAGTAGAAGGATATGCCTGTAAAGATAAATAGATACAATTTTGTTGGTTATTACGCTTTTTAGGAAAGTGATGACTTATTCGATTGCAAGCCGTAGGAAAACCTAAAGGCCCTTCTCTCCCAACTATCTAATAAATCACCCGAGTTGTATCAATTGTCAAGAAAAATTCAGCTGTTCGGATTTGCCATAAAACAGGAGGTCAAGCCTACGTGCAAGAAGTACAAACGCACACATGAATGGGTGTGCAAGGACCTGGGTACTACCGAGCATGTTGGCTCAAATATTTGCATCTGTTTTGACTGGGCCCGCTACTCAACAAAGCCTTTTAGAATGAGCACAACAATGTTCCAGCGAGTTTACTGTAATAAAGTAGAGAGCCCGTATGCAGTTGTGGAGTTGCTAGTATCCCATCAGACGCGTCCTCGGTTGGCGGATAGATAAATCCTCTGCAGACATGCAAATACCACTCTTGGACCAAAACTAGCTACGGGTAAAGTACTCAGATGGCAGCGGAAGCATTCCCAAGAGGCAACGCGGACGTCTATAGTTGCTGTTAGGATGGACAAAGTAGTCAACCTTTTTGAGATGGCCTGACATATTTGGACAATAGATCATCTAGAAATCTCAAGGGTTAGTAAGACCCCATGAATAGCTATGGTGGCGGAATAGCTGAGAGGCCAACGGCAGAGCTCAATACCGTAGTGGATACTAATGGCCTCGTTTCCTAGGGATATACAAAATAAATTGGACTGGATCTCTAATTGTGTTTGTGCTTTGGGCTACTCTCACGAAAAAAAAGAAGCAATAGCCTCGAAAAGGACCGATTTTTATTGTTGATGACCCTCCTAATTGAAGAAAGGACAACGACGTTCGTATCTGCACCTGGAATGGTAGAACAATGAACAAGAGAGGTGCAGGCGAACAACTAGCAAAAGCCCTAGGCTGCTACAAAGCATATATTACTGCCATCCAGGAAATACGATGGGATGGGCCGGGCAAAAAGAGGATGAAAAACTGTGACATCTACTACGGAACGCGTTATAGTGAGCAGAAACAGTGACTATTCGGATGTGGATTTGACATAAGTGCCAGACTTAGGCAAGCAGTCTTATGTTTTCAAGACAATAGCGAACGCATTGTAACAATCTGCATCAAGGTTGAATTCGGCAACATAAGCCTTATATGCGCTCATGCTCCGACGGAGGAAAAAGATAATATAACTAAGGATTGCTTCTACGAGCTCCTCGAAACAACCTATGAGCGACTACCAAAGTACGATGTTAAAATCGTGCTGGGAGATTTTAACGCAAAGGTAGGAAGAGAAGACATCTTTAGCAGTACTGTCGGAAAATATAGCCTACACGACAACACGTCTGCTAACGGACTTAGGCTAATTGACTTCGCTACGGAACGAAATACCACTATAGCCAGCACATGGTTTCCTCACCTCGATATCCACAAGGGGACATGGCGGTCTCCAGATCAACGAACAGTCAACCAAATTGATCACATTACGATAGACAAGAGGCACGCATCCAGCATTTTGGATGTCCGAACATTCCGAGGGGCTAACATCGACTCGGACCACTACCTTGTTGTAGCCAAAGTAAGGATGCGGATATCCACCACGCCACAAAAAAAACAGAAATACTGTGAAAACAAATTAATGTTGAAAGACTGCAATCGCCAGAGACCGCCAAGACCTCCGCGCAACGGGTATCCCTTAACCTCTCGACTCACAACACACCGCCGGCACCTAATGTCGAAGAACAATGGCAACGATGCCAACAAGCCGTTAGATCAGCCGCAACTGATGTGCTAGGTTTCTCCCCTGGTTTGATGAGGAATGCCGACAGATGCTCGCAGCCAAGAACAAGGCCTACAAGGCTAAGCTGCAGGTGAAGACGAGAGCTGCCAATGAGCTCTATAGGCAAAGAAGAAGGGAAGAACATCGGCTTTTCAGAAAGAAGAAAAAAGATCAAGAAAAGCGCGCGATCGAGGATATAGAGAGATGCCACTCCAGGAACGATGTTCGCAAGATTTACCAAAGTGTAAAACGTCAAAGCCAAGGCTAAAGGCTCAAACAGAATCCTGTCGAGATGAACAAGGAAATATCGTAGTTGAGACACAGTCGATGCTGAGGATATGGAAGAACCACTTCTGCAGACTGTTAAACGGCGATGACGAACAACATTCCGCTGTCAGGCAGAACGATCCATTCAATATTGGCAACGACAGCGAAAACTGCCAACCACCCGACCTAAGTGAAGTGAGGATAGCTATATCTAAACTCAAGCTTAATAAGGCCGCCGGAAATGACGGCCTTCCCGCTGAGCTTTATAAAGCTGGCGGAGATGACTTGGTAAGCAACATCCTCATAAGCCAAATCTGGTCGGTTGAAAGCATGCCTGAAGAATGGAACCTCAGCATAGTTTGCCCGATCCACAAAAAAGGAGACCCTCTGAACTGCGCCAACTACAGAGGCATAAATCTACTCAACATCGCCTACAAGATTCTATCTGCCGTAATATGTGAACGCCTGAAACCGTTTACCAACAACCTCATCGGCCCCAGCAGGATGTTAACATCGTACTTCGGTAGTCGCTCATAAGTTTTGCCAAGGAGCTCGTAGAAGCAGTCTTTCGTTATATCTTTGTCGGGAGTGACCACATATAAGGCTTTATGTTGGCGAATTCGACCTTGAAGGCTAAACCACAATCACACTTTGAAGCTTCGCTTTGCCGACGTGCTTTACGCATGCTTTGACATATTTACTTGTACTCCACTACCCTTTCAGAGAAAATCCCAGAAAACACCGACAATTTTTTTGACAATACACACTTTTTCCAACCTTCACTTTGACCCACGGCGCTTTGCAGCAACTTTACGTTAAGATTTTACGTATTTCATTTTGTGGTTGAAGGCTTGAAGCTCAACGCCAGGCAAAGATACATTGTGATAGATAAAATTGATTTCATATGGTTGAACTAGGTGCGTCAGCCAAACGCAACGCACCAAAGCGTGATTGTGTTCCAGCCATGATGCGAATTGTTACCATACGTTCGCTTATGTCTTGAAAACAAATTCCCATCCGAATAGTCGCTGTTTCTGCTCACTATAAGACGCAGTTAAAATTTTTCATCCCTTTTTTTGCCCGGCCCATCCATTTTATTTCCTGAATGGTAGTAATGTCTGCTTTGTAGCAGCTTAGAGCTTTCGCTAGTTGCTCGGCTACACCTCTCCTGTTTATAGTTTTCGTCGTCCTTTTTTCGTTTAGCAGGGTCGTCAACAGTATCAATGTGATGTAATGCCAGGAAAGTCCACAACTGAACTAATCTTGATGCTGATTGCTGATCCTGAGAAAAAAAACCAAGAAGTCCATATCGACACCCACCACCTATTCATCGATTTCAAAGCCACATACGACATCATTTATAGAGACGACTACACAGAGCCATGTCTTGTTTTGGTATACCACCCAAACTCATCAGTCTGTGAACGATGAAGATGGAGAATTTTCGCGGTCCATTATGGTCGGAAACGACCTCATCTACAAATTCAATACCAAAAACGGATTCAGGAAAGACTTCTTTAATCTGATTATTGACAGGATTGCACAACACCAGAGCACAATCTTCCATAAATGGGGCAACTACTTGCATACGACGACGGGCGACGATATCGACAACATTGGTCGGCGGACTCAAATTGATGTCATAGCCACCTTTGCTAGTATAGAAAAGGAAGGGGCAAAAATGGGTTTAGCTGTCAATGAGGGGACCATGACAGCTAAACCATGTCAATGCTGTCAATAGGTCTGTTCCCATACTAAATAATATTTACTGATTCTTACTGATTTTTACTGCGAAAAATTATTTGCATGCAAAATTTGCGTGCGGGAACGGTTTAAAGTAAAAACCAGTAAGAATCAGTAAATATTATTTTGTATGGGAACAGACTTAATAAATCGACATCTCGACAGAAATTAAACGAAAATTACTCATGCCAATCGCTGTTTTTTTCGGTCTAGAAGGCAAAGTAAAGCTCTCACTCCAACTACTAAGATCCTATATAATACCCAGGTCATCATGCTCTACGGCGCTGAAGCATGGACCGTGTCAAATGCGGTTAAAGAGGTCCTTGGTCAATTTGGTAGAAAAATTCTTCAACAAAAATCATCGGTCCCGTTGTGTTGAATGGCTATGGTGACAAAGATTTAAGCAAGAACTTTACGAGTTGTACAGCGACATAGGTAATCCAAGTCAAAAAACTCCACATTGGAGGTTTAAAATTGCTAGGAAATACATTGCAGTCTTCGATTCCAGCCAGCTGTCAGACGCAGTTGAGGAAGACCTCGCCTTAAGTGGCGTACACAACTAGAAACCGACCTGAAGTTCGCAACTAGAGGCAGTCATCTAAGGACCGCGCTAATTGGAGAGGCATGTTGTTTGAGGCCCAGGTTCATTCCGGACTGTATCACAACTCCAGTAGGTTGCAACGAATGACACATTTCTGATGTGGCTGGAGCCTTACGGAGATTTTGGTCAAAGCAAAAATAGTTAGTAACAGCTTTGTCAGACCATCAGTATAGGTTACGAAAAGTTAGCTCTTCAGTAGATGTCATAAAAGCGGTAGTTGACACCGCAACCAAAGCAATTAAACTAGGAAGACGGCGCTGCGGTTCGGCTCAAAATAATCTTGTAGGTACATTAGTAACTCTGGACATAAAAACGCATTCAGCTCTACAGACTGGTCATTCATAAGGAGAACAATGGTCAGAATGGGCATTTCGTAGGTACTACCCACAAATAATTACAGCAAAATACTTAACAACAGAAAAATAAGGTTTCTGCCAGAGTACCACAAGGCTCTGTACTAGTTCCACTCCTTTGGAATATCATGTATGACCGAGTATTGCAATTCGATTGACCAATTAAAAAAGCACGTAGAGGCAACCAGTAACGAAACAATAACCGGCTACTACAGCAGGGCTAGAACTGGCTGACAATAAAACGGAGGGCATTCTTATAAGTAGATTATGCCAATATGCAGGTTGCATCCTGCACGATATAATCTTAAGAAGCCATCAAGGTACCTTGGCGTAATGATAAACATCTGATTGAACTTAAAGGAGCATGTAGAAATCCAGGGCAATAAAGTCTTGGTAACTCAGGCAGCTCTATCCGGATTCTTTCAACAATCTGTGGGCCAGGCTACACCAGGCGAATTTTATTGTTGTCAGTCAGTTGTCAGTTCAGTCACACTCTACGCACTGACAACCAAGGCGACAAAGAGAAAAATCAGATCGGTAAGCAGACCTTGTGCACTAAGGACTATAAGGGAGTTTCAAACAACTTCGGACGAGGCTGCATTCGTCGTAGCTGGAATTGCCTTAATTGTCATTGACCCATTTTTGTCAGGAGACTCCCTATAAAAGAAGATGCAATCGTGGCGAGAGCAGCAATAAGAAAAGAGTAATAGAGGTTCACAAAATTAGCTAGGGGACAAAACCGACAGGCCTACAAGCTTATCCAAAAGAATAATTGTCTAGATAGGTCGCAAGAATGGGGTGGCCTTACACAATTTCTGACCGGCCTTGGAGTGTTTTTTGAGTGTACTTTGCCCAAAATGATCAGAATATAAAGACACCACGGAGAATACCACTGCAGAAGGTTCGCAGAATGGAGACCAAACACTGGATCATCTACTTTACATTCCTTACACAGTGGCATACGATTAGTATATCTCTACATCAGCGGACGATTATTTCGAGTTTTTTTTTTGCAGCTGAGTCTTACCAAGAATAATTGGATTAAAAAGCGATCGACAGTATGAATTCCAAAAAAACTGTTACAATGCGGGCCTTCAAGCATTGTGCGCGTGTATTTTTTGCAGCATGGCAGGTCCAGCATTTTAATACCGAATTTGGCGAATAGGTTACTCAAGACAAAATTGTTCCACTTGATTGATTGAATGATGTCCGATCACCCCGAGGGAAGCAACAGATTCGTGAGTGCACAGGGTCTAGCTTTTTCTCACAAACATTCATGTGTGCGTCTAACTTCTTGCACGATGGCGGGACCTCATGTTTTATGCCGAAACCGATCGGCTCAGTTAAGTTTTCTTGACAACTGATACAACTGCGATTTGTCAGATCATGGCGGGAGAAAAAATTCATGTCTGTGTTGCTACGGCTAGGTATCGAACCCTGTTCATCGCACTAGCCATCGCCCCACTGAGCCGGCCACAATTCCCTTTCAAAATAATCTTTTTAAATTTTACAATTTCCGACATTTTTTACAAATGTTCTCAAGGATTGATTGCCTTAGTTTTTTTTTTGCCAAACATAAGTTTCCCCCATGACCTCTGTCCTAACAAAACTTGTCTTGATCTCTGAATCACAATCCACTTTTGAAGAATTCCTCCTGTCAAATAGGAAATTCGCCATGTTACCACACTACCACCACACCAGCGTTAATAAATGTGCAACACCAACAAAAAAAAATGAAATATAATAGAAAAATTCATGTTGTGTCCTCACCCACGCTACACATTGATGGATAGAATGGCTCGGCATCAGGCCCACATAGCGCCACAACTCTCTCCGCACCCCATCCCATCGGATGCAGAAATATCGCCATCATTACGCTGATCCCTGCAACAGAAAAAGGAAACACAAAAAAAGAAGAAGAAGAAGAGGAAAAAAAAATTAATGACACAACATCTCAACTCTATACCTTCATCGTTCTCTCACCCGAAACAACTTGTGCACAGCCTGTGATATTGTGGATACTCTTGCCGAACAACGATTGCCGGCAACAGGTGAGAAGCGTCAGGAACACGGTCGTTGTAAGGATCGCAAACCCCAACGAGATGAAGAACATTGCCGCTTTCCATTCGCCTGGATACACCCGACTGTCTGTCGCGAAGCCATCCAAGTCAAATGGCCCGCAGTGAAAGCCCATTCGTTCCATCCTCTTGCATCGCGTATAGATGCCCACCGACGGATACCTGTGGGCGGTGAGATTTGAAGCTCCCGAAGCCTCCAGCTCCACGTGGGGACCAATCAGCCACTTTGGCGTGACTATTGCCGACACGATAAACATATCAGCGATCAGGCTCAAGATAAACCAGACTAGGCTGCCTCCTGTGATGATCATGTAGCACATTTTGTTTGTGTTTGCTAGCACCTCCCGCGATCGCTGCTCCTTTGTATTTAATTGTATGAGGGACTACCGACGAAGACGTCCTCCAACCGTTCATTTAGACTAGAAACTGCCTAGAAATATAGAAGACCAACAATTACCAGACGTATGTAGGTATACATGCATGTGTGAGGAATTCAAAAGTGATCGTGGAACGGAAGCCGAATACATCAACGCGTCCCCAAAATCGAACCACTAATTCGGATTCGACAAAACAACCGAGGAATAACAATGAAGACCGCACAACTGTGTTTTATTATGGACTCTTCCGAGTTACGTCACCGCTTTATTCATAATCAACTTGCGACTGAACGCAGGTCAGCGGGAACTCCTCAGCCCCGACCCCGAGTCTCTTCATCAATGTCGCGTCGACGTCGTTGTTGATGTTGTATAGTTGTTCATCGTGATTAGTTTTGTGGCAGCGGTAATCGGCCAAAGCCGATTCTGATGAAAACGTTCCAATGAGGGGCCCCTTTAGCGGGTGTGTTCAATTCGATTGCGTTCTGTTGTTGTCCGTCATCAATGATGCATGCGGCTAATAATATGCGTGTCTGTGTCCATGGTGGCTCTCGATCGATTGGGATAATGAACCGGCCGAGACGATGACACCCAAACAAAACAAATAAGAAGGGGCTTGCCACTGTTTCCACACGTAGTCAAGGGAAGGGTTTACAAGTGCAAATGTTTGCTGTCTGGTTAACCGGTCGAGAGAGAAAGGGTGAAAGTACTAAAGCATTTGGAAATGACAGATGGACACTTGGCCATGCGTCAGTCGCATTGTTTTGACGAAGTGAAGCGTAACCAGTAAGTGGATGGATGAATCTCTAACGAATTTGATGTGTGTATTCCAAATTGTGGGAATTTTAGATGAATCAGACTTAAGCGATAAGAACACAAAAAATATTTAAAATCAGAACACATGCACGTGGACTGCGAAGTGGATATTTTTTTGAATTTAGTTTCTTCGTCAGAATTGGATAAGCCTTGGCTTTTGAGTGAAAAAAATAATTGCATGCGATCACAGAAGGGCTTTGCATAGTCGACAGGTCGAATTTGAGTAAACTATGTCGTAACCAATCACGAACAAGCAGGAGGGCGCTGCTCTTCATAACTTGGATGGAGGAACTTTTGAACGAACCTTCCTACTACAGCTTCAGCTCATTGGCACCCTGTCCATTTAACGACGGCACGAACAACGCAATACCAAAACTCTTTTTGTTACATAACAAGCAAACAATGGTGCAAACTTCAGAAGACAACAACAATTTAAGAACAGAGTCGATAAAAATCTGCGAGCATCATCTTGAGCGTTAAACCGAACATTTGCAATAATAAGGGCCGGATTATGGGCGATTTCCTCAAAATTCGCCTAACAAAATGCTTCCAGATTGGGTATTAAGCTTTGGATGAACTATATACTAAGACGTGGTTGCAGTGACCTACTGGTTGACTACTTCACGTGGTCCCTGGTTCAAATTCAGATAGTTTTTTTCACTGTCATGCCTCTTGCGAAAGTCTGACAAACATCCAAGATAACAAAACTGTCATGAGACATCTATCAGATCCTCGAACAATATAAACCCTATTGCACTCGCCAAAAGGAAAACACGGATATCAAAATATTGTGGATGTCCAGAGAGCTGCCAAGTATAGAAATCGTTTTTTTTTTTTTTTGACAGAAAAAGTGATTCTTTGCTGAGAATTTTGTTCCACTGAATGAAAAATCTCAACTACGGCTGCGGAGGTAAATCTTTAAGGGATCCGTAAGTGGAACATGCCTACTAGCTCTGTTTAATAAGTCTGGACAGCGCTGAAAATTACAGAAAAGTTCAGCTTCTTGTGTCTAAGAATAAAATACCCAATTCTTGTGCTAAATTTCGGATTTTGTTGTAAAAGATTTCCCATACAACTTTTCACAGTTCTTTGACCACGTTTTAAGTTTTCCATGTTCACACCGTTTTACAACGTTTACAACTGGTCTCCTCTCCTGGCAGTATTACTGCTGCTAACGTAAAAACTTTGGGAAAACTTTTAATTCATTCCTCAGTGCCATCGGAAAAGACATTGGTTTTGGAACCTGGTCCGATCCATAGCCAAGGGATGACAACCCACCCTTACTCTCAACCATCTATGTAAACTTCATGTACGCGTTCGAGCTTGCACCAGATAGTCCCCCTAAATCACTACCAGAACAAACCGTCCTCCAGCTTCAAGCAAATCCACCCTGATAAGGCTAAACGGGAACTTACTAAAATAATTCCCCGTATCCAACGTCAGATCGGACTAAAAAGCAAAATTCTTCTCTGAGCTGGGCCATGGAACAGTTTCAACGTTTCACCAGCTCCTCCGAGGATAAACCGTTCAAAATGCAAAGTTTGGCGGAAGACATCCCAAGGAGCCGCAAAAAGAAAAAAAAAAACGGCCAATCGCTCGCAATTCAGAACCCATGACGGAACGTTTAGTCAGATGTTGAAATAACGTTGGGAATTCGTGGTAATTGACTGGAGTGACCCGGATGAAAACATAACACCGAAAAAACGGAAGAAGGTAGAGATAAAACTTGACTCCAAATCCTTCGTGATCACCCGGGGTCTGCGCCCACTTGCCGCGACCTAGTTCTCTATCAGGTCCAAATATCTTTTCAAAATTGCTGTGTTCAGGGGAGGGGAAGTTTGGCCAGGAGCACATTTGGAGGTAGAAGAAATGGACCAGATTCCTTACCACCGTCGTGCGAGAAAGGCCATATTGGATATTATCAGGTTCAGCAATAGGCTTCTTCCAACCAATAATTGGCGCTTTGGCAAGGTGGAAGAGGCTAAGGAAGATTCCAGAAACGTTTGCATAGTTGTAAAAGAGGAATCTCTGGCTTCGTTAGCTGCTGCCGATGGAGCCATGAGCTATGAGTTAAGCTCCATTCTGCTAAATGTTACGAGGTGCAAAAAATCGCATCATCAACCCCAGCCTAGCACTCCACTACCTCAACCAGATATTGACTAAAATCATGGCAATTAAAAAAGTTTTGACTTGGCGGAGGTGTAATGTAATATCCACAAAAAATGAGCATCTTCAGTGACAGCCAAGCGGCAATCAAATCCCTGGGATCCGTCTCACAACGAAATCAACCCACGAATGCCGTCCATCTCTTATTGAGATGGCAGAGCACTTGCCATTCACCATTCACCTCTTATGAATTTCGGGTCACAGCGATATATCAAGGAACTTAAAGCGGATGAGCTTGCCAGTCTGGACACTACCCTTGATATTCTACCGACAGTAGAAAGTAGAAGGAACAATGTTTCTAATATCTTGGCAACTCTGTCCAATTTATAACTAGAAATGTTCTTTCTGCTTGATAATGCTGAACAGATGAAACATCAGTATCCTTACATCATCGGTGTCCTAGACCTACATGCAAAAATACTAGGCAATGACTTCTGCAGAAGTTGCTTGGACGAGCTCACTTAGATTGTCAAAAAAGTAGTCAACTAGATGGAGTTTTCCAATCCATAATAGTTTTACAGAGTTTGTGTCAAATAATGTACCAACCAGAGAGAAATCTATTACAATTAGCTGGTCCACAGCTCATTAAAGTTACAAAGAGATAATGGAATGGTGGCAAAACTAATGGCGAGTACTCATCGCTTACACTGATGGGTCTGTAGATAAAGAAGAATTTGGGAAGCGTACGAATACTTACTTACTTACTTAAGTGGCGCTACAGTCCGGGATGAACCTGGGCCTCAACCAACATGCCTCTCCAATTAGCCCGGTCCTTAGCTAACTGCCTCCAGTTGCGCACTCCTAAGAATTTTTCGTTCGAATCGACCAAGGATTTCTTCATCCGCTTTTGATACGGTCCATGCTTCAGCGCCGTAGAGCAGGACTGGGATGATCAGGGTCTTATATAGGATCATCTCAATAAGAGAGTTCAGAGGGTCTCCTTTTTTGTGGATCGGGCAAACGATGCTGAGGTTCCATTCTTCGGGCATGCTCTCAACCGACCAGATTTGGCTTATGAGTTGGTGGATGTTGCTAACCAAGTCATCTCCGCCAGCTTTATAAAGCTCAGCGGGAAGGCCGTCATTTTCGGCGGCCTTATTAAGCTTGAGTTTAGACATAGCTATTCTCACTTCACTTAGGTCGGGTGGTTGGCAGTTTTCACTGTCGTTGCCAATATTGAATGGATCGTTCTGCCTGACAACGGAATGTTGTTCGTCATCGCCGTTTAACAGTCTGCAGAAGTGATTCTTCCATATCCTCAGCATCGACTGTGTCTCAACTACGACATTTCCTTGTTCATCTCTACAGGATTCTGTTCGAGCCTTGTAGCTTGGCTTTGACGTTTTAAACTTTGGTAAAACTTGCGAACCTCGTTCCTGGAGTGGCACCTCTCTATATCCTCGATCGCGCGCATTTCTCGCTCTTTTTTCTTCTTTCTGAAAAGCCGATGTTCTTCCCTTCTTCTTTGCCTATAGAGCTCAATAGCAGCTCTCGTCTTCACCTGCCGCTTAGCCTTGTAGGCCTCGTTCTTGGCTGCGAGCATCTGTCGGCATTCCTCATCAAACCAGGGGTTTCTTGCTGGTGGCCGCGAGAAACCTAGCACATCAGTTGCGGCTGATCTAATGGCCTATTGGCATCGTTGCCATTGTTCTTCGACATTAGATGCTGGTGGTGTGTTGTGAGTCGAGAGGTTAAGGGATACGCGTTGCGCGAAGGTCTTGGCGGTCTCTGGCGATTGCAGTATTTCGACAGTATTTCTGTTTTTTTATGGCGCGGTGGATATCCGCATCCTTACCTTGGCTACAACAAGGTAGTGGTCCGAGTCGATGTTAGCCCCTCGGAATGTTCGGACATCCAAAATACTGGATGCGTGCCTCTTGTCTATCGCAATGTGATCAATTTGGTTGACTGTTCGTTGATCTGGAGACCGCCATGTCCCCTTATGGATATCGAGGTGAGGAAACCGTGTGCTGGCTATAGTGGCATTTCGTTCCGTAGCGAAGTCAATTAGCCTAAGTCCGTTACCAGACGTGTTGTCGTGTAGGCTATATTTTCCGATAGTACTGATAAAGATGTCTTCTCTTCCTACCTTTGCGTTAAAATCTCCCAGCACGATTTTAACATCGTACTTTGGTAGTCGCTCATAGGTTTTTGTCGAGGAGCACGTAGAAGCAATCCTTTGTTATATCATCTCTTTCCTCCGTCGGAGCATGAGCGCATATAAGGCTTATGTTGGCGAATTTGGCCTTGAAGCGTACGAATGGTCGACAAAAAAAAATGTCGACTGGACAAATATAAAATTCATCGACTGTTCAAATCTCAACTGAAGTTTGATCGACAAAAAAAAGTTGACAGTTTAAAATCTAGACCGTTAAAAATGTCGATTGAAAAGTTGTCGGTAAAAAAATGTCGACTTTAATCTAAAATAAAACAGAAATGCTCTCTTTGAATGATTAAAATAAGACTGTTAATGTAAAAATTAACAATTATCTGAGAGTGGCTTGTTGATCGGCAGTGTCCGCATGCATGTGAACATCATTCACTTTGCCACTGTCGACCTTTTACGAGTGGATATTTTCAAAATCGACTTAATTAGAGTCGCCATTTTGATCAGTCGGTATTTTTACTAATCGACTTTTTAAATGTCGACATTATGACGGTCGGTCTTTTTAAATCGACATTTTTAAAAATCGGCAAATCGTACCCAACCCGAAGAATTTGCTTTTTGCAATAATTTGCACTAAATTAAACAACAAAAAAAACCTGCAAAAATACAAAAAGTACCCACTTTTACTTCTGGAAGATTTTGTTGGGACCTTAAAGCTCAGCCGTTTATGAAAAAAAAGAGACAAAATAAATTAAACAGCCTTATTCAGGAACTGTAGTGTACTTCGCTACAACGCCAATCTGTCAGCCATATCATTTGTATGATGGCAAGGGGGTCGCGGGTATTTTTTTATGAAATTGCCATCATAACGGGTGATCCAAGTAGAGATACTTTTTTCAATAGCCTTTTTTGACAGATCACGTGTGAGTCGTGTCATGCTGTCATGTTATTTTTGTTTAGTATTGTTTGGCATTTCATAATGGAAAGACTTACGCATGAACAACGTTTACAAATTGTTCAACTTTATTATGAAAATTCACGTTCTGTGAGGAATGTGTTTCGTGCACTTCGCTCAACTTAAGTCAACAAATTGGATAATATTCGACCGAATAGACCACGTCCAGCACGCTGTGAAGAAAATATAGCGGCCGTAGCTGAGAGTGTACACGAAGACCGTAGAGAGTCGATTCGGCGCCGTTCGCAGCAACTCGGACTGACGTATGGAACGACTTGGCGCATTTTACGTCAAGATCTTAAATTGAAAGCGTACAAAATACAGCTTGTGCAACAACTGAAGCCGCTCGACCTTCCCAAGCGACATCGCTTCGCTCTATGGGCCCTTGAAAAGTTCCAAGAAGATCCGTTTTCGAGGCATATTTTGTTTAGCGATGAGGCCCATTACTGGCTCAATGGGTATGTAAACTAACAAAATTGCCGCATTTGGGACGAAGAGCAACCTGAAGAGATTGAAGAACTGCCACTTCATCCAGAAAAAACAACGGTTTGGTGTGGTTTGTGGGCCGGTGGAATCATCGGTCCATATTTCTTTAAAAATTATGCCGGTGCGAACGTAACCGTCAATGGCGACCGTTATCGTGCCATGATAACCGACTATTTGATGCCTGAAATTGAAGCTCGTGATCTCGGCGACATTTGGTTTCAGCAAGACGGCGCCACTTCCCACACATCGCATCAATCAATGGACTTATTGAGAGAACATTTCGGTGAGCACATAATTTCACGTTTTGGGCCGGTCGATTGGCCACCAAGATCGTGTGATATCACACCGTTAGACTTTTTCCTGTGGGGATATGTAAAGTCAAAAGCTTATGCCGACAAACCCGCTTCGATTCAGGCCTTGAAGGAAAACATCACGCGTGACATTCGCCAGTTACCAGTCGAAATGCTCGAACGAGTGATCGAAAATTGGACTCAACGGATGGACCATCTGCGACGTAGCAACGGCCAACATTTGATAGACATAATCTTCAAAAAATAAATGCCAAAGAATGTTCTTTCAAATGATAATAAACATTCTCCATTAAATTTGAATTTTCTTTGTTTTTTTCTTTAAAAAAGTAGGGAACCTCGAAATGGATCACCCTTTACAATTGATATGGCTTAAGATTGACGTTGTCGCGAAGTACTCTATTAAACCAAGAGACGCTTTTAAGTTATGGAGCATCTAATCATCGTTGTATAAGTTTTATGAATAAGGTTTTTGCGTTTAGAGGCATTTTAAGGAGTACATAAGTTTATACACTCCTTATGATGAGTTTATGAATAATGGTGCTGATATATATATTTTTTGTCTTCATGGTAACCCCCTACCATAAAAAGAAGGTTACTTTGGTTTATTTTCACCAAAACACACCTTTTTACACCCGAAAAGTACTGTGGGCTCCATGTTTATTTTGAGCTATGATAAATACCAATACCAGTGACATTTGTGCCATGGAATGATATGGGATGACAGCTTACTCCGTTTGTGCCTATTCATAAGAGACGCCATCTATTTACGTATTTATAGATAATCCTTCCCCGTAATTATAGAAGGTGCGGGTATAATGTGTACCCACACTTTCGCACGTCTCTATGAATTTGAATTCCTGTCATAATGAAAGTCCAACTCCTATCTACACATGAGCTCTTAATACGAACTTTGCGTTTCGCCGCAAAAACATTTCCACAGCTTATTAGGAGTGGTGAGTAATTTCAATTAGCACGTGGGTGTGCAGCAATCTGCGTGCATATCCAGAGTATGGGCATAATGAAGATATTACGTAATTCCCAAGGAACTCACATATTTCTCCCTCTGCACGCTTAAGAATCGATGTAAACACAATTCCACGCCAAGTGTATGTTGTCTGTGTTAAAAATAAATTTCAAAATAAATATTTAATTACAAAAGAAAGCTAGAAACTGAAATTCAACAACCCTCCCAATTATATGCCTCTCTAATGGTCTGTTTAGTTTCAGTCGAGTATAGGAAATGTGGGCGTGATTGGCAGCAGCAAACACTCTACAAACAATGTTGTAATTATGCTCTTGCCCTCTCGTACTACCGGCATGCGTAGGCAATTAATTATTCCCGCACCCGCACGCATTCAAACCCATCATAGCATAATTATTATGATTGTTGTTGTTGTTATAACTATCGACGAAGAAGACCAGCGGGAGAGGATGAAACCAAACACCAGAATCATCGTTTAACATTCAACTCGCGATTGATTGATGCCCCATATCGGGAACACAACCAAAACCGATCTACCAAATCCCAGCCAGCTGATGTGAGCGGCGCGGCCGGCGTTTCAGAGGTTCATGTGTCCGATCTCAGATAGGGAAGGGATACAAAAAAAATTATGTATAATCCACAGCAGATACTTTGTCTAGTTTGACAGAAGCTAGTGCTTGCGCTGGAGTGAAAATTGTAAAGTTGGGCTAAATAGACGAGTGATTATCATGGGAGCAATGCCCCCCGTTCACATTGCTACGCGTTTACACTCGGCGACGAAAAGCGTTGGACGATTTTGGATAATTATACAATCATATAGAAGTACATGTGTATTTATACGTATTTTAGATTCTATCAGATTGTACATGAACAACAAAAAAACAATTAAACCCAACACCTTTTATTCACCACAGTAGGTGAATGACAAATGCATGATGTGATCAAAGTCTAAAAACGGTTCAGACCGTTTGGATTAATATGCGAAACTCAACGCGAGATAATTATCTCTTCTCCTTTGAAGATTCGCCTTCCTTTAGAATGCGAATGCGATTGCGCTGGGGCTGTCATTCTACGGCTTGACAGATATCAGACAGTCAACATTATCTTGATGTTTTCTATTAAATTCAAAATAAACTGAAGTAAGGTGGATTTTAATTCGTTATACGGGCATGATCATGATTATAATGAAGCCGTTTTGAGTGCTCTTGGAATTTTAAGTAGGTTTAGGTTTTATCTAGATGTTTAGGTCTTTTTATTAAAGAGATCAAAAACAAAGCCGAAAGACACACTTCGGTTCGTTTTTGTTTCACTTTCTACTTTTTGACACTTGTGCCTTGTCAAATTGAAATTAAGTTTTGAAGAAAAAAATAAAATGGACAATTTGGCTACTATTTGCACGCTCCGTGTAATCCGGACATGACGTGACATTTTACACTTGGCGCCTCCCGATAGTGGCGTCGATTTGAGATACGTTGCAATTCAAATGAGAGGAGCATCTGAAATGTAAAGCATTGTCACATTATTTATTGTTAACTTCGTTTACATTAGGAGGAATTTTAAACAGTTAAGGCATTAAAAGGGTATTCATGCAACGTCGTATGTTAACAACGTGCGAAAAATTGGAAGTTGAAGACGAAGTTTTATGAACGACCCTAAATGCACTAAACTGAGACTTACCATATTATTTAGGTTATTTAGCATATATTTGATGTGTGGATATGATTGATTAAATTTTAAATGTCAAAATTTAAGGCCCAAAAATCGGGGACGAACAGACAGACGGACGGACGGACAGACAGACAGGCATGGCTAATTCGACTCAGCTAGCGATTCTGAATCGATCCATATACTTTGAGGTATATGTAGCTAAATTATTTCTCTATGTTACAAACTAAGTATCAAAACTAATATACAGCTATGGGATAGGGTATAAAAACGTTAATGTTTGAAGTATTATGTATATTTGCAATAATAATTAGTTAATTCAAATTCCTCGGAGTAAGTCTATAAGGTTGAAAAATCGGTAGATGATCATCTAAGTTGGGCAACAAAACCAAGTTGTGTAAAGCGATACTGAGAGCGTAGTTCTCTGTGATGTGAAAAAAAAATAGAAAAAGGGTAAATTCTCTCAAAACGAGAATTTTTACTTGAAAATTACGGAAACGCGTAAGTAAATTAAAAAACCTTTCGATTCGTTGGGTTTTTGAAAAACAAAAAAATGACATAAAACACACGTCAAAGCAAACGATATGTTTGTTGTCAATTGCTGATATCGATTCTTGCTAACAGAATTTTTGACATTAAATTTTTTATGAGGGATATTTTAAGAGAGAGGTAGTTTTTTCTCTTAAATTAGGTCTTTCTTTAATTAATTATTGCGTACGGGAAAATAATTGTATTTTACCTAAAACAGACCTTAAAAGTTAATTCACGAGTTAAGATTTCTTATTAATAAAAAATAAATGCCCATGTAGGTAATAACCTGATCGGCCCTTATCAGTGTGGTTTTAGGCCAGGAAAGTCCACAACCGATCAAATTTTAACACTTCGGCAGATCCTGGAAAAAAACCCAAGAAGTCCAAATCGATACCCACCACCTAACGGTTCCGCCATCTAACGTTTTTTTACAAATAGTGCTTATTTCGTGAATGGTAACACTTAGCTCATGTCTGATTTGACAGATAATTAGTTTTACCCTTCCGCTGAACGAATATGGTTGTGTATACGCTTGAACAACGCTGGGAAATATTGCGACATTACTTTGAAAATCATGGTAATGTTGCAGAATGTGTGCGAAAATTGCGTACGGATTTTGGAAGAAGAGAAGCACCGTCAGCTCCGTATGTTCGTTATCTATTGAAAAGAGTGAAAGAAACTGGCATCCTCATCGATAAACCAAAGCGTGAAAAGCCAAAAAATAGTGCGTACACCCGAGAATATTGCTGCTGTGGCAGAAAGTGTGCGTGAAGCGCCATCAACATCAATTCACCGTCGTTCTCAACAATTGAACATTTCGGAGACACCATTGAGACGAATTTTGCATAAAGGCCTTGGTATGACGCCATACAAAGTCCAATGGGTTCAGGAGTTGAAGACAACTGACCATCCAATGCGTTTTCGCTTCGCTAAGTGGGCCTGCGATCGAATTAGAGAACATGCCGATTTTGCCAAAAAAAAATCATCTTTTCAGATGAAGCTCATTTTGATCTTAGCGGGTATGTAAACAAGAAAAATTGTCGCATTTGGGGCACAGAAAACCCGCACGCATACATTGAAAAGCCGATAGACCAAAACGAGTCACTGTTTGGTGCGGATTTTGGTCCAAAGGCATAATTGGGCCATTTTTCTTCGAAAATGAGCAAGGAGTGGCCGTTACAGTCAATGGCGATCGTTATCGAGCCATGTTGAACGAATTTTTGTTCACAAAAATTGAAGAGGAGGATATTGGCAACATTTGGTTTCAACAGGACGGCGCTACGTGCCACACAGCCGAAGCTACACTCGATGTTTTGCGCCCTGTTTTTAAAGATTTATGAGCCGCAGAGCTTATGTCGTTTGGCCACCTCGGAGCTGCGATTTGACACCGTTGGACTATTATTTGTGGGGTGCCGTAAAAGATAAGTGTTAAGCCGACAAACCAGAGACAATTGACGCATTAAAGGACAATATTCGTGAAGCCATTGGTGAAATACAGCTGCACACAATCGATAATGTGCTTAAAAATTGGACCGATCGTGTAGGCTACTGCATGGCCAGCCGAGGCATGAATGAAATTTTTTTCCATTATTAACCGGAATGATTGTACTTTCAAATAAAAAAAGAAATTTGAGAAAATATTCAGTAGTTTTTTTTTTGTAGCATGTTCAAAAAAAAGTTATTTGGTCGACCCTTTATTTATGGATTTCAAGGCCGCATACGACAGCATTTATAGAGACGAACTATACAGAGCTATGTCTAGTTTTGGTATACCGCCCAAACTCGTCCATTTGTGTAGGATGACGATGGAGAATTCTCGCTGCACCATCAGGGTCGGAAACGACCTCACCGACACATTCGATACCAAAAAAAATTTAGGCAAGGTGATGCGCTGTCATGTGACTTCTTCAATTTGATTCTTTAGAGGATTGTGCAAAACTCCCGAGCCAAGTCCAGAGGCACAATTTTCCAAAAATCGGTGCAACTACTAGCATACGCCGACGATATTGACATCATTGGTAGGACTCAACGTGATGTCATAGCCACGTTTTCTAGTATAGAGAACGAAGCGATAAAAATGGGTTTAGCAGTAAATGAGGGTAAGACTAAGTATATGCTGTCAACACGAAAGTACACACAACATCGACGAATTGGACAGAACCTCACCATTGACAGATATAACTTTGAGATAATACGGAACTTTGTCTACCTCGGCTCCGCTATTAACTCTGACAACAACATCTCGTCAGAAATCAAGCGAAGAATTACTCTTGCCAATCGCTGTTTCTTCGGGCTAAGAAGGCAATTTAGTAGTAAAGCCCTCACTCGAACTACTAAGGAGATCCTATATAAGACCCTGATCATCCCAGTCCTGCTCTACGGCGCTGAAGCATGGACCGTATCAAAAGCGGTTGAAGAAATCCTTGGTCGATTCGAGAGAAAATTACTTCGAAAAATCTTCGGTCCCGTTTGCGTTGACGGGCTATGGAGAAGAAAATTCAACCGCGAACTATACGAGATGTACAGCGACATACCCCTAGTCAAAGAGCACCGCATTGACGTTTAAGATGGCTAGGACATGTAGAACGAATGGACACCAATACTCCGGCTCGCAGAGTCTTCGATTCCCAGCCAGACGTCAGACGCTGTAGAGGAAGACCTCGCCTTAAGTGGCGCGCACAAGTAGAAACCGACCTCAACCAACTTGGAGTGCGCCACTGGAGGCAGTTAGCTAAGGACCGGGCTAATTGGAGAGGCATGTTGGTTGAGGCCCAGGTTCATCCCGGACGGTAGCGCCACTAAAGAAGAGGAGAGACGTAATAGCTGCAGTTTAGTGGTAAATATATTACTAAATCTAGTACAATGAGAACAAATTCCGCTGTCATCGTCAATAGTTATTGTTATTTATGTTTTATTTTTTTATTGTGCTGTCAAAGTCAAATAGCGGAAATGTCAAAAGGAAAAGAACGGAAAATTGGACACAAAGCGACATAGTATGTGCGAAATAGTTTTCAAAAATAAATATATAAATTGCCATCAACTTTCAGCCATTATTAAATTTAATTGCTCGTTAATTTTATGTTAATTCACCCCAATTAATATCAAATTATGTTTATTTGTAACTCTTGACCAAGACTCATTACTCATAGAAGGGGTATACTTTTGATTGATGCTGTTCGTGTTGGTGAATGCGGATTTAGTTTATAGGATTTAAGGCTCCTACGTTTGGTAGGAGCAACTACGGAAATGCATTTTGGTCATTCCGTAACTTTGAAAACGAGTATCACTCAGACGGTGGTCGATAACTCATGAGCAATCGCTCAATAATCTGTGATTTGATTGTTTGAAGCGAAGCAAGTAAAGTGATATCGCCGACAGCAAAAACGACTATTGATCTGACGTTATGTAAGATTTAAAGTCGAAATGTTATCGTTAAACGATAATCACTTTACGGAATGAGGGCTCAGATCTCTGATTTAATATTCAGTCCATTCGGAGCCTTAGGCTCTAACGATTGTCAGATCGTATAATGTTATATTGTCAGGTCTACTTACTTCAGTGGCGCTACAGTCCGGAATGAACCTGGGCCTCAACCAACATGCCTCTCCAATTAGCCCGGTCCTTAGCTAACTGCCTCCAGTTGCGCACTCCAAGTTGGTTGAGGTCGGTTTCCACTTGTGCGCGCCACTTAAGGCGAGGTCTTCCTCTACTGCGTCCGACGTCTGGCTGGGAATCGAAGACTCTGCGAGCCGGAGTATTGGTGTCCATTCGTTCTACATGTCCTAGCCATCTTAAACGTCCAATGCGGAGTTTTTTGACCAGGGGCATGTCGCTGTACAGCTCGTATAGTTCTTGGTTGAATCTTCGTCTCCATAGCCCGTCAACGCAAACGGGACCGAAGATTTTTCGAAGAATTTTCCTCTCGAATCTACCAAGGATTTCTTCATTCTTAATTTGCATTTATTAATATGGCTGGAACGGTTTTGCAAAGGTTCACGTCCAAGTATTTGAAATACGCCTGAACTTGAGTACGAAAACGGACCTTAAATGTTCGATAAATGGAGATAGTAAATGTGTTAATTTCGTTGGCAACGCGAAACGCAACGCACTTCGGGTTGGTGGGAATGTACTATAAGCTACATTTCATTTTATTTCAAAGAAAATATTCCCGCATTAAGGTCACTGTTTATGAATATCCACAAGGTTGAAAGTTGTTAGCTATCAGTCGCGCAGGGCTCAAGAGTTTAGGGCCAAGTTTGAATGACACTACGAAAAATGGAGAACATGACATTGAAACATTTAAATATTTAATTTGAATATACTAAGAAATTAATCATTTGGCATTCCTTGCACGGAAAAAAAATAACACAAATAATTTTCCAGCTAATATAGAGTCTAACTGATAATTTTCGTTCAATAAATTTGTTTTTTTTTTTTTAATTTATAAGCTTTATTACTACTATTGGGTTGATATACATATAGTTTATATCCTCAAAGAATAAACACAATTCTTGTTCATTTTATATTTTATATTGTAACATGATTATTTTCTGTGAGAGTATAATAAATCGCTTGTTGACATGATCCACAGCAATAATTGAAGCTTTGGTCCAGTAACCAATATACAGTTAGTTACTGTGGTCAAAAATTGATGCGACAGAACTGAAATTAAGCTGTAATTCTTAAATTTTCTTCTGAAAACATGTATAATTTGCAATAATCGTCAGGATGTAGAATATTAATTATGTTCCACATACGCCTACATATATTTAAAATAGCTAAAAGCTCTGTTCCCGTACAATATATTTGTTTTACTAATTTTTATAGTGAAATTAGGAAAATATTTAAAAGCAAATGGTGTATGTCACGAACACTCAATAAATTGAGGAACTGTCAGTTAGTTTTTTTTAATGAAGGGTGTTTTTTAGAGGTTTGGTTTTTAAACTGGCAACACTGTTTCTACAGAATGTCATTTGACAGTTGAAAGTTGATTTATGGTTAAAACGTTTTGCCATTTTTTGATGAAAAGATTTACTTGAGAATAAAGCATGCAACCAATTTTGAAACCCAGGTTCGGTTTGCCAAACTTATCGTGCGTTACGTACATTTTACAGTCGAGATAAACGTCCATCGTGATCGTACCACGTGCACTCTAGTGGATAATATGCATCCCCAAAGACGACCAATAGTGCGACGAGAAGAAGTTATTGCCGTTATGGAGCTCAGGGTTGAGGAGAATCTGAATGAGTCGATTCGCAATTGTGCCAAGCAATTGGATCTATGCCCATCCACTTTGTGGAAGATTTTACGGAAAGATCTTGACTTAAAAGCTTATAAGATCCAGGTTTTGCAAAAGTTGAAAACTCCTGACCATTATACGCGTCGCAGGTTTGGTGATTGGGCCGAAAATATGATTCAGCTTGATCCTCAAAGCCTTTGTTGAGACTCTCTTACACCATTAAAACTCAGTTTTTGGTATAGTGATAGTGAAATCATCGCCATAATTTTTTTAGAATATTCTTCCTCATCATCATCGCCGTCTTCCTCATTATTCGTTGACAAATTTCATTGATGATCTCAAATGGCACACTAACACACACACAAAAAAACAGATCCATCTCTTTAATGTTCGATTAGGACGAGTAAAAATCTAAAATCAGGGAGCAAATCTGAAAATCCCAAAACGAAAACGCTAATGGTCAAATTGACTGAATTGTTAAGCATCCAATGTAAACAACGGACTCCAGACGGCAGACATACATTTTTTTAAAAATTCTTCTTTTGTCGGAATACCTCAAAACATAAGAATTTGTAAAAATCTCAACTCCAAACTTTCCCGCCATCAAAATACTTCCCTATACTACGCGTTTTCCATTGGGAAATCTAGATTTTGATCTGAAATTTGATCTTTTTGAGTGTCAATGGAACACGATTCAGATTTATCTTTTTTTATCATTGTATTGGTGTCATTTCGTGTCTGTGAAGTTAGCGTCGGTGTAGCTGCCAACATTAAAAAAACATAACAAAAATTTGAAAATACAGAAATTATCTTCATCTTTTTCCGAAGACGAATTTAATAGTTCACGTATAACTTTATTTTCTGTGTCTATATCCATTAATAAATCCGAACGCAAAGCCCTCTTGTTTTTCACAACTAATAGCGTTTTCGATTGGGATTTTTAGATTTACTCTCAGATTTCAGATTTTACCCGTCCCAATCGAACATTAAAGAGGTTACTCTGGTTTTCTGTGTGTGTTAGTTAGTGTGCCATTTGACAGCTTATTGTTTATCTTTAGGCCGCAATTATAGCTATTAGCTATCAATGTAAACCATCATTTGAAATTTTCTTTTACTCATCGCGGCTTTTTTATAAACTTAACCATTGGCCAGTTGTTGTCAAAACAAAGCTTATGAATTTTAGAACATGATTATCCAAAAATATTTTAATTTCTAATTATGGCTTTCCCCGAAAATCACTTTTTAATCACCAAACTGCGAAATGCTAACTTCAAATTGACATATTAAGTCAGATGTTAAATGTTTTTGTGTTGGTGAATGCTGGTGTAAATCGGACTTGGAATCCAGATTCTTCAAAGTACTCTAGAGTAAGAAAAGAGTGCTTTTTGTATCCCAATCGAAAACGAAAAAATAGATCTAGAGTAAAAAAAAACTGCTCTAGAGTATAAAAAGAAAACGCTATAAAGTAATAAATCAAAATGAAATTCACTCTAGTCAAACTGACAGCTATCATTTGTATTGATATTGGTAAATATTCCGAAAATTACAGATTTGCAAAATTGATCTAAGATCAAAAAAAATCAATTTTTTTGCAAATCGGTCTTTTGACAGCTTCAGATCCCAATGGAAAACGCCATAAGTAAACTATATAGAAACGTCAAAAAATCAAAAATTATCTAGTTGATAAAATATAATCTCAATTTTATAGTTATCGTCACAAGGTCTAAGTCAGATTTCGACTTGGAATTTGAATCATCATTTTGGTACATCAATGGTTCACAGCACCAAAAACGTTTGACACGGTTGCGCTATAGCTTTGAAATGTCATCGGAAAGAGTTAAAGCCTGCTAAGAATGCATATTTGTAGCTTGTATCTTGCATCGCTGTCAAAAGAGAGATACATCTCTTGCATGAAGTTGCCCTCTATTAAACATCAACCTACAGATTCACGAAGATACACATTAGGTCTGTTCCCGTACAAAATAATATTTACTGATTCTTACTGATTTTTACTTAAACCCGTTCCCGTACGCAAGTTTTGCATGCAAATAATTTTCCGCAGTAAAAATCAGTAAATATTATTTTGTACGGGAACAGACCGATTGTGTAATCGCTTACAGGTTGCCTTGTTTTTAACTTTTTACTCAGCTACCAGCATTAGCTACATATACACATTCTGGGCGGCCCTTTAGTCACCGCACCGACCGTGGCGAATACTAACTTTCCAAAAACGCTGTAAAATACTGTCATGCTTGTCATTATCTACTTTACCTAATTAGAAAACAAAATTAAACCGAAATTAGTCTACAACTCTGTTTCACTTAGTTCACGATGACGCTTCAAAAGCAACACCATACAACTTCAACTGTCAAGAGAAAAAAAACCTCAAATGACACACTTCAGCGCTGAGTATTACGGCATTACGCACTTTTGAAAAATACCCCTCTCCGCTTATCAGTTATAATTTTTTTTATTTATTATTCACCAGACGATGGGAAGAACACTCAATTAATCACCCCTTACTCCAGAACAGAGCAAGAAATTTAAATAAAATCCAAATTCCGAGTATACACATGCAAAGCGTCGCCCACTGTGAGCCGGGAGTACCAAATACCGAATACCGATACCGATACGGCGATACCACCAAGTTCGAGCACTACATAATTCCGAAGAGGGTGCACCCTGTTTTGTTGTTGGACTCTGTGTACTCATCATCAGCACACTCATTGGACTTTATATACAAATAAACAAATTGGCCGGTGCGCGTCAATACCATCTGTTCGATTTCAATGGCACATCGTTAGATCCAGTAATAGAATCTCCATGGAATTGGAATTTTTATGCTTCCATAATTTTTTTTCTGGAGCAGAAAACTCGAGTTCGACTACTACTTGCAACACATTACCTTTGATTCTCGTTTTTAAATATGCGCGCGCCTTTAACTTGTGTGCACATCCAGAGAATGCGTGTCCTCAGTGAGCTCCTTCACTATAGATTCGAGTAGATACAAAAACTGCATGAATTCATATCGCGGTCGCATTAGGAATTTCTGTCATGTTCCAGTGGTGCTGCTGTTCGCGTTGCGATTCACTGAGCTACTATAAAACAAACACACCCGCGCCCGTTCCGATCCGAGGTCTATTCCCAGCCGGTATATGCAAATATACCGCCTGCACCGCGCTTTTAAGACTTGCAACTCGACTCTACTCAGCTCGGCTGACTTCCTTCGCTAGAGGCGGCGCGTATAATAATGCGTCTGGTCGCCAAATGGTATAACGATATTTTTTTCGTTTTTTTTTTTTGTAACGATCGCGAGCGAGTGGCAATTTATTAATTTTTTTTGTTGATTCTATTTTTTATCAAGTTTTTATTTTTATTTATGAATATTGCTACACACCATCTACTTGGACACTTGGGTAATGTTGAAAGAGTGCCCCATTTGGGGGAGAGGGCCTTCGTGGAACGCGAACGCGCTTTTTATAATCCAACCGCGATGACTGCCAACGGATGACTGAGGCAAAGTCCTGCCAGTGCCTCCATGGTGGCGATGAGAAGACAGCTTCGGCGCATTTTTTTGGAGGGCGCGAGGAGTTTTTCGCTTGAACGCTTTTTGGATTTTCAATGAGATCGAGTTGGGAATTCTTTTTGAGTTTTTTTTTTGTGTTTTTTGAATCGAGGGCGGGTGGATGAAATGGTAATGGGACTGCCGGGAACTGTTGCAGTATTTTTAATATTTTGTTGTTGTTTTGGAGTTTCTGTGGGTTTTTTATGTGTGTAGTGTGTCTTTTCAATGGGAATGAGAAATGGTGTGGAATTGACATGAGATTCTCGGTTTGGTTATGGAGTAACGAGTGAGGTCTGGTGGCAGTGACGGCTGATGGGCCTGCCTTCGAGGGAGAGAATGTGTAACGCGATTGTTTGCTGTTTGTTTGATGAAGATATGCCTTTGGAATAAATTGGCACAGTTGTTAGAGGAATGTTCATGTTTTCCGATAGTTTAGTGTTCGGGAATGGCTAGCTGATAGTAAGTGGTTATGCAACATGTGGTTCGTAGAGTTAATTAGGCGCGCGAGTATTGTGGGGTTACCGGAAATGCAAATGAACAGAAATAGCCGCGGGTGATATTGGAAATGGAGTTTTGGCGAAGAAATCAATTTATAGATTTGTTGCACGACACCAAGACTCATTACTCATAGAAGGGGTATACTTTTGATTGATGCTGTTCGTGTAGGTGTATGCGGCTTTAGTTTATAGGATTTAAGGCGCCTACGTTTGGTAGGAGCAACTACGGAAATACATGGGGGTCATTCCGTAACTTTGAAAACGATTATCACTAGACGGTGGTCGATAACTCATGAGCAATCGCTCAATAATCGTCTGTGATTTGACGATTATTGTTTGAAGTGAAGCAAGTAAAGTGATATCGCCGACAGCAAAAACGACTGTTGATCTGACGTTATGTAAGATTTAAAGTCGAAATGTTATCGTTAAACGATAATCACTTTACGGAATGAGGGCCCAGATCTCTGATTTAATATTCAGTCCTTTCGGAGCCTTAGGCTCTAACGATTGTCAGTCGAATAATGTTATATTGTCAGGTCTACCAATGGGAAATGAATGCAAAATCTTCTTTAACCAACTGTCAAATTTTGGTCTAATCATTCTTACTTTTTTCTTTAATGAGCGGGCTCCCGACCGGTTGAGGGTCTCTGCCAGAGACAAGGCAACCTGTAACGAAGTAAAACTCCTCCTGGTAACCAAGGATGGACAGACCCGCCCACCTACAGTCACCCATGTGACCTCACAGCACAGGCATCACCAGAGGCCAGTCCGGGCAAAGTGGGAGGGTGTTCGACCAATAAGCAGCGGTAGGCATGCTAGCGGAGCTCCGTCCTCAGCTCGTCGGAATGGGGGGGATCTTGCTACCTATTGCCGAACTGCGTTACCTGATATCTCATGCCTTCATCTCGAGGTGGTGTTTGAGGAACAGTTTGAAATGAACTTTGACCCGAGAATGTATCCCTATCCGATTATAGAAACCCTTTTCTTTTGTAAACTGGAAGTAAAAAGGGGGGAGAGAACTAGATGGGGATGTTCTCTCCTGGTGAACCCACCCCTTAGCCAGAAACAAAGGTTCCTGGCGCCATGGTAGCTACTGTCACACTTTTATTGTAGCTACCCCTTACGCGCTATGAGACTTCATAGTCCCCTGGCTGGTCGCTGCCCTTATCCCTACATCACCGCCGTCATAACTGGTGTCTAGCACCACATGGTCTTATAACCCGAATCAAAAGATATATTTAAAAATGTTTGTACGGACATATTTCAAAGTTTTTAATTATAAATTTTTAAGTTCATTATAAGGTTCTTAATTCTAAGGGGAGGGGACTGAGATCTTTATACAACTAATAAATATATATCTTAAGCTAAAGGGTTTTTCGATTTCCAAAAAAAAATGTTATGTAATACTTGAGATACAATAAATTAATTTTTTTTTGTATCTTTTGTTTCTCTTACTTTAATTTACTATTATTTTAACCCAAACTCAATATTGGCATATATAGGCATATAAATTTTGCACTCACCGATACTTTTTTTTGTTTTGTTACTTTTATGTTTTGATGTGCACACGTCCGGTTGATGGGGAAACCTTTGTTTAATGTGTTAAAAGAATATATATATGATTATATTTTATGTTGGGTTGTATATATAGTTTTTGTAACATTTATTTAGTACTTATCTTTTCTATATAGTTTTTTTTTTGTTTTTGGAAATCCAATCTCCTTTAAGTTTTCCTTAATTATTCATTTAATTTTTTTTTTTTCTAGGAAGGGTAGGGGGTAGGTGGGGGATAGGGTTTTCCGCTTCGTCGCCAATTCTGTCTCACGGCTATTTGGGACAGTTTCTTCAGACGATTCCTTCTTTTTCAGATTAGTTGCTTCTTTGGGGTTTTCCTTGGGGGGGATATGCGCGTCTTTTGACCCGCTGTGCACCCCTGGTGGGGGACGGTGTTCCCTTTTGGGTTGCGGTGGTTGCACTGTTGTATGGTGTGTATGTCACTTGGTGGCGTTTCTGTCCTTCGTCGAGACGGTTTGTGGCACTTTTGTAGGCGTTTGGGTCACTTCGTGGCGTTTTCGCACTCGTCGAGACGGTTTGTGGCACTTTTGGTAGGCGTTTGGGTCACTTCGTGGCGTTTTCGCACTCGTCGAGACGGTTTGTGGCCCTTTTGTAGGCGTTTGGGTCACTTCGTTGCGTTTTGCCTTCGTCGAGACGTTTTGTGGCACTTTTCTGGGGAAATCTAGGTTATTAATGTTGAAATTTTCACTTTTATTCTTTTTTCTTGGGGACAAACTCACTTTATTTTCGTTTCCTTTGGGTTTTTTTTTTATTTTTTTTTGTTGGTACACCTTTGTACTTTTAATTCTTAATTTTCACTTATTTTTTTTTCTCTCTGGCGGACGTTTGCTTTGTTTAGTCTCGGAACTCTGACTGACCGCCGACCGGTGTTCAGGATAGTGCTTTTTCGTATTTTTCCTCGGTCGTATGGTGCGTCTCACTCACACCCTCGAATGATCGCGTACTTCCTTTGTTTGACCGGAAGGTACCGTATTTCCATTCCTTTGTTCGGAACTGGTACGGCACCTTCCGTCTCGCTCCAGTGGAAGTACGCCTCTCGTTTTCTCATTCACTTTTTTTTGGTCTCTCTGAGAGAAAAGTTGCAGCCGCACGAATTTCTCGCATGCTATTTCTCGCATGCTATTGCGTTTGGAGGGGAGATGGGGGTTATTGGGACTGATTTACGGGTGGGATGGTTAGGAGATTGGGGTAGAACCGACGAAAACATTTATAATTATTTACTTGGGACTAGTCCGTTTCCAACAAACCTACCATCCTCTACGATCCTGGACACGTTGCTGCCATTTATTCAGTCCAAGTGCTTTAGCATCAGCGATCGTTTGATCCTTAAACCGGAGGTTCGGTCTTCCTTGTCTGGGATTCGAATATTCTTTTGGCTGGAGCATTATTGTTCATTTGCTCGGTGTGCCCATCCGAACACGTAGACTACGTGTTTTTACCTTTTGTATTACATCCACATCTTGGTACAGCTCGTAAAGTTCGCCTACAGGACCAAAAATTCGACGAAGAACTTTTCTTTCGAAAGTTCCTAATATTTGCTCCGTTTTCCTGCTTCTCGTTGCCGTAAAGTATAGGACTGGTAGGATTAGGGTCCGATAGAGCAAACATTTGAACTTTCGGGCTTAGAGTTTTAATCCAGTTTCCTAGCGATAGTTTTCGTAGTATCTCCACTAAGGTGTTATTCGTGGGGTTGATGTTGACTCCGAGGTAGATGAACTCTTTGTTGCTATCAACAGTGACATTTTGTCCAGGGTTGTACGTCGACAGTACTTTGTTTGTTGATGCACTTTGTCTTGCCCTCGCTAAGCTAATCGCTTTGGTCTTGTAGTTACCAAAGCGATTAGCTTCTACTCAATGGCACGGTGGGAGCGATCAATGTTGTCGATGTCGTCTGCGTAACCCAGTAGCTGGACGGATTTGTTGAAGATAGTTCCTTCCGTATTAACTCCTGCCCTGATCTGCTCACTATCTGTTTCAGCACGAGATTGAAGAAATCGAATAATAGCGAATCATGTCGGAATACGGAACATGTTTGGAAAAGCTCAGATGAGCTGTTCGTGTAGGTATATGGCTTTAGTTTATAGGATTTAAAGCGCATACGTTTGGTAGGAGGAACTACGGAAATGCAGATCTCTAATTCAGTATTCAGTCCTTTCGGAGCCTTAGGCTCTAACGATTGTCAGATCGTATTATGTTATATTGTCAGGTCTACCAATGGAAAATGAATGCCAAATCTTCTTTAACCAACTGCCAAATTTTGGTCTGACAATATGAGCTGTTTACAAACTGAAAGTTGCATAGCATGTGACACATCAGCTATATGAGTTAGCATTCATCGAATGGAGCTTTATCCATTCGATGAATGCTATCATACGCGGCCTTGAAGTCGATGAAAAGATGGTGTGTCTCGACTTGAAATTCGTTAGTCTTTTCCAAGATTTGACTAAGTGTGAACATTTTATCTATGGGCGATAGATAGATAGAGCCGGCACATGCCGCTAAGTGTGTTTCAGAAAGGCTTAAGAGGTGCAAACCTCTTACGTTACGCTTTGTAGAATCCTATGCTACATTCAGCAGGTATATTCCTTCTTAGTCGATGGGATCGCCTATTATTGTAGATGGGACATATGGAGCTGAGATTCCAGTCATCAGGCATGCTCTCATCCATCCAGACTTTGTTGATGGTTTGATGCATGCACACTTCTATAGCAACACCTCTGTATTTGAAGAGTAGTTCTGCTGGTAATCTATCAGAACCGGCTGCAATGTTGATCTTCAGTTTTTTTTATGGTTCCTTTAACTTCTTCAATACTAGGACTGGGAAGGAGCGTCACCTCATCGTTGACAGGAGGTGGGGCCCATCATCTACAATTGCTGTTTGTCAGTGACTGGGTGCACATTATTATTTTGAAGCCGGCTGCCAGTTTTTTGCTATTCTTTTAGAATTGACGGATTTTCCTCAGCTTCTGAGCTGGATGGCTGTGTGTTCTTTATTTTTTCCTACGTAGGTTTTCTTCTCTTTCCTTTTCCTGGTTCGGTACGCGTCTCTTCGTGTTTTGCATTGTAGCGCCTTGGTATGTGCCTCTTCTCTCATCTGCTTTTGTGACTTTCAAATATCATCATACTACGGACATCCTTTCGGGGGTGGCTGATAGCCTATGATAGTTTCGGCTACTTAATTGATGATATTGCGATACTATATCCACAGGCTATTGACGTTGGTGGAGGATGAGAGCGCAGCGGGGAGTCTCCCACTCAGTTTTTCTTTGTAGACTCTGGTAATCTCCGGCTCACTAGGCGTCCAATGTGAAGCCTCATCTTTTGCACCATTCGCAGCTTCTTCTCGTTGGACAGTTGGGATCTGAATTCGACGTTTGCCCCTCTGAATGTGTATATATTCGAGATGTTTGATGTGTGCCTTGCAGGGTCGATTAGGCCATCGGGGGATCGCCAGATTGGTTTGTGTATTCGAAGTCGTGTTAACCTAGTGCTGCTGATAACAGTATTACGTGTTGCAGCGAAGTCTGTTAGTCGGAAGCCATTTTCTGTTGTCGTTACGTGGAGGCTGTGCTTGCCAATCGAAGATGTTTTCCTTACCGATTTTTGAATTGAAGTCCCCTAGTACGAATAAACTCTCAGGGCTACCCATGCTGGTACGGTCAGAGGCGTGGGAATGAAACTAAGAGGTGGCCTGTAATGTAAGACGCGCGCTGATACTGAGAGAGTTCCCAGTCTGAGGGAGTTCCCAGTAGCTAGCGCAAACTCTAGATGCCAGGGGACCTCTAGTTTTAACGAAATGTCCCCTTTCCTGTATAGAGGGGGTGAGTACAGAATGACATCTCTTCCTCCTTACTCGTGGGTCCAAAATTGGCACAACAAAACAAAACAAAAAAGAGGCGAGTGTAAATCATCAACTGCTTCCATCCGAAGTAGAATCAAAACCCGCAAGTTGACCGTCAGAAGATTAGGAAAATCTTAAGCTTTAAGAGGGAAAGATCGACTTAGACTTCGGAAACAGTTTTTACAAAGTCTGGCATTAGCAGAGAATGAACCGCTCGCTCGTACCTGCGCAATGCACCGAGTACTTCGAGCATGAAGGAGCTGATGGGACCACCTTTGGTTCCATTTATATCAATTGTCTCCTCAGATCCTGCGAAAGTCGAAGGCAAAATCATGGCTGATATACCCCCCAAGCAGTGGAAGAGCCGCTCGCTCGTTGCGAATGACCTCAGTCAATCCAAACGGAGAGCAATTTCAACAGACCCTTTCAAGGATGTGTTAGATGCAGGGGCGGACTAAGAGGCAGTGGAACCAGGGGCAGTAAAGCAAGCTTACGCCCCTTGAACAATTTAAGAAAAAAACAGAACAAAGATTTTATTTAAAGGTGTTTTCAAGCTTTTATTGGACTGAATGCTTCGATTAAATCATTGAAATCTATATTTTGTGTGTGCCCACTTTCAATAGAAATAGTTGAGGCAAGATATGTTGACTAAGTCAACATATCATGCCTCATTGTTGATCTTAGATAAGTCTGAATTAATTTTAATTTTTAAATGCTTTCTTCACATAAATAAATTGTCTCAAAAGTCCCACTTAACAATGAAGCTAAAAAATGTTTCTGTATAATTTCATTGTTTTTCCAGCTACCATGTGATCATCAGACAGCGGAACTGTCCAATATGCAATATCAGAAAAAATAAAGCACTCTTTGCTTGTCGTTTGCATTTCGAAATCACAAAAATCTTCTTTTTCCCGAAGGATGATATCATGCTTCTTATCCCGGTGAAAACTTTCTGCGTTTCCATCAGTGTTATCTAATTCGATTTCGATGCCTGTAGGTCACCGGTTGTTAAGCCTTAAATTTTGAGCTAAGATATAGAAATTTGGTGTATGCGATCCTTGTACGTGCTGTTCGTAAAAGTGTAAAAAAAATTCAACTTTTTAGAGGCGTTTTTCGGTCAAATTAAAAATAATTCGAAAAAAAAAACTTTTGATGCAAAATTATTGGTAAAGCTAATGTGTATGTTTCGACTTTAGATCATTTCAACCCACGCCCATTTTTTGCGGGTGTTTCCTTATAAAACCCTTTGTATACCCTACCCCATAGCATATGGATTTGACTTGCTAAACGATAAGTGCGAGTGTTGATAACAAGACGTAAAACAGCAACACTATAAAAAGCCTGGTCAGAATGGAACGGAAAACCCGGCCTGCTATATGAGCTGCTTTGACATATTCGGACAACAGGTTATCTAGGAATCTCAAGTCAGGCCCCTTGAACAGAGATGGTGGAGGATGATCCGAAAGGCCAACGGCAGCGTTCAATCCCGTATTGGATACTGATGGCCACGTGTCCTAAGCGTAACTAAAAAATTATAACTGGCCCTCCAGGTTGGGGGTTGTGCTTTGGGTTAACTATTCATTGTTACGAAGCAACCAATATAGCCTCGGAAAAAAATGATTTTACTGTTGACGACCCTGCTAAACGAAAAAAGGACAACGACGTTCGAATCTGCACCTGAACATTAAACAGGAGAGGTGCAAGCAATCAACTAGTGGAAGCCCTAAGCTGGTTCAAAGCAGACATTACTGCTATCCAGGAAATACGATGGGATGGGCCATGCTATAGTGAGCAGAAACAACGACTATTCGGATGCGGATTGGTTGTAAGTGCCAGACTTAGGCAAGAAGTCTTATGTTTGCAAGACATTAGCGAACGGACTGTAAAACATAAGCCTTAAATGTCCTCAAGCCCCTACGGAGCAAAGATATAGCTAAAGATTTCTCTACGAGCTCCTTGACAAAACCTATGCGCGACTGCCGAATACGATGTTAAAATTATGCTGGAAGATTTTAACTTAAAGGTGGGAAGAGAAGTCATCTTTAGCGGTATTGTTTGAAAACACAGACTACACGACAACACGTCTGGCAACGGTGGACTAAGGCTAATTGACTTCGCTACGGAACGAAATGCCACTATAGCCAGCACAAGGTTTCATCACCTCGATATCCATAGGGGGACATGGCGTTCTCCAGATCAACGGTCAACCAAATTGATCACATAGCGATAGACAATAAAGGGGCTAACATCGACTCGGACCACTACATTATTGCAGCCAAGGTAATAATGCGGATACCCATGCCACAACAGATCACAAATACTCTACAAAATTTTAATGTCGAAAGACTGCAATCGCAAGAGACCGCCAAGGCCTTCCCTTAACCTCTCGATTACATTTTACCACCAGCATCGAATGTCGAAGAACAATGGCAACGATGCCAATAAGCCATTAGATCAGTGATAGGTTTCACTCGCCCACCAGCACCCCTGGTTTGATGAAGAATGCCGACAGATGCTTGCAGCCAAGAACGAGATCTACAAAGCCAAGCTGCAGGTGAGGACGAACCAGAGCTCTATGAGCTAAGAAGGAGGGAAGGACAGCGGCTTTTCAGAAAGAAGAAATACGAGCAAGATAAGCGCAATCGAGGATATAGAGAGGTGTCACTCCAGGAACGATATTCGCAAGTTTTACCAAAGTTTAAAATGTCAAAGCCAAGGATATAAGTATCGAACAGAATCCTGTCGAGATAAACAAGGAAAGATCGCAGTTGAGATACAGTCAATGCTGAGGATATGGAAGAACCACTTCTGCAAACTGTTAAATGACGATGACGAACAACATTCCGCTGTCAGGAAGAACGAAACATTTAATATTGGCGACGACAGCGAAAACTATCAACCACCCGACCTAAATGAAGTGAGGATAGCAATATCTAAACTCGAGCTTAACAAGACCGCCAAAAATGACGGTCCTCCCCTCGAGCTTAATAAAGCCGGCGGAGATTTGGTGATTTGATTTGATTTGGTAAGTTACATTCACCAACTCACGGATGAAAGAATGCCAGAAGAATGGAACCTCAGCATCGTTTACCCGATCCACATAAGTCTCCTCATCATCGCCTACAAGATACTATCTGCCGTAATATGTGAACGCCTGAGACCGTGTTCCTACAACCTGATCGTTTGGTTTGTTTTTGGCTTTAGGTCAGGAAAGTCCACAACTGATCAAATCTTCACACTTCGGCTGATCCTGAAAAAACCGAAGAAGTCCAAATCGATACAGAGACATGTCTAGTTTTGGTATACCGCTAAAACTCGTCCGTCCATCAGGGTCGAAAACGACCTTACCGACACATTCGATACCACAAAAGGATTTAGGTAAGGCGATGTACTGTCATGTGACTCCTTTAATTCTTCATTTAGGATTGTGCAAAACTCCCAGAGCCAACACTAGAGGCACAATCTTCCAAAAATCGGTGCAACTACTAGCATATACGCCGACGATATCGACATCATTGGTACTCATCGTGATGTTATAACCACGTTTGCTAGTATAGAGAAGTAAGCGGCAAACATGAGTGTAGCCGTAAACGAGGGGAAGGCTAAGTATACGCTGTCAGATCGAAAGGACACACAACATCGACGTATTGTAAAGAACGTCATCATTGGCAGATATAACTTTGTCTACCTCGGCTCCGCTATTTACTCTGACAACAACATCACGTCAGAAATCAAACGAAGAATTACTCTTGCCAACCGGGCTAAGAAGGCAATTTATAGTAGTAAATCCCTCCCTCGAACTACTAAGGAGATACTGTATAAGACCCTGATCATCCCAGTCCTGCTCTACGGCGGTGAAGCATGGACCGTATCAAAAGCGGACGAAGAAATCCATGGTCGATTCGAGAGAAATATTCTTCGAAAAATCGTCGGTCTCGTTGACGGGCTATGGAAACGAAGATTCAACCACGAACTATATGAGTTGTACAGCGAAATACCCCTGCTCAAAAAACTCTGCATTGGATAGGACATGTAGAAAGAATAGACACCAATACTCCGGCTCGCAGAGTCTTCGATTCCCAGCCAGACGTCGGACGCAGTAGAAGAAGACATCGCCTTTAGTGGCGCGCACAAGTACAAACCGACCTCAACCAACTTGGAGTGCGCAACTGGAGGCAGTTAGCTATGGACCGGACTAATTGTAGAGGCATGTTGGTTGATGCCCAGGTTCATTCCGGACTGTAGCGCCACTTAAGTAAGTAAGTAAGTAAGTATTCACCTGCGTACTGAGAAAGCTTAAATGACTCAGTAAGCTTACCTGTATGTAAAAAGTATATAGATGTGATTTCTCCTCGTTTCAGTCTTCTGCGACGCTGCAGTATGCAAATTAAAACCCACAAAAATAATATATGACAGGTCGTAGCAAATTATGAGCTCTGCTAATCTTGTTCCCCTATTACATTTGCATAGCATTTCAGAGCTTATTTCTGCATATATGCGGGATCAACGATCTACTAAAATATAAATCGTTTCTATTCAAATTAGCGTGCCGAACGAACGTTATCCATTTAATTTACAACTTTGCAAGAACTTTCATTTTATAACCCTTCGCGCCACCTTCTTTGTTTTGATTAAATAAATATCTCCCGTTAAGAGATTAAAAATCCCCTCCAAGCCTGATACTTTTTCGTAGAAAGTGCAAGTCAACGGTCTTTGGTTGTTTTATCAAGTTTCCACGCACAGTTGGCCGGAAATCTTCAATCGAGACGGTACTAGTACGGAGGTTTTGCTCATCCGCAAAAGAACAAGTCAGAGACCACCGAGGATCTTTTAGGTTTTTTTTTTACAAACTTCTTGTAAGTCGATTGCAGCCGGAGTTAAAGATCAAAGGAACACACCACATACGCAAACAAAATGCTTAGCCAGTCGACACGAGTTATAATCGCAACGATCGTCTTCATGTCCTTGGTATTGGCGCCGAGTGAGGAGAGCTCGCCGCCCTGTTCCAAGTACGAAGTGCGCATAATTAATGCCAAAACCTGTGTTGCCCGCTGTCCGTTGAGTTGTGGGAGTGGACTTTGCGATATCGATGGCACGTGTATCTGTGAAGTTGGATATTCGGCGTCAATTAGCAAGGGTTACCTTTGTACCCCTGATTGCATAGACGGCTGCAGGAAAGCAGGTGGTGCTTGTGCTGCTACCAATTTATGCGTCTGTCCTAAGGGAACTGTCTTCCATAGTGATCTGAAGAAGTGTATCTGGAATCCAAAGTGGTTGGATCCGTGCAAAGGGTGAGTTCAGTTTGATTTAGTGGAGAGGCGTTATTAGCCGGAATTGATTGAGCTTGGAACTTGTTTGTAGACAATGCCGATATGGAAGCTGTAGCAGTGATGGAGTTTGCACCTGCGCGAATGGTTATCTATTCAATAGTACGGCAACCGCCTATGATCAACTCTGTTATCCAAGATGTTTCAAGTAAGTAGAGTTTAGATGTAAGAGATTGTTCTGTGAAATTATTTGTGATTTATGATTTGAAGTGTGTAGACGGGTGGTAGTTAAGCTGTCAAATATTTAAAGAGTTGGGAATACATTTGGTTCCTAAAGGAACGATTAGAATGCTTTGGGAGTTTTTGGTATGTTATACTTATGATATTTTCTACGTCGCATGAAAATTTGTACATTGAGCTAATGTAGCCCGTTCATAGACCTTCTGTATACTTACTTACGTATGTCGCGATACAGTGAACCTAAGTCCCAACGAACATGCCTCTCCGATTAGCCTGGTCATTAGCTTACTGCCACCTGTTACGCATTTAAAGTTGGTGCGGTCGGTTTCTACTTGTGCGCGACACTTAAGGCGAAGTATTCCTCTACTGCGTTCGACGTCTGCCTGGGAATCGAAGACTGCGAGCCGGAGTACTGGTGTCGATTTGCTTGACATGTCCTAGCCTTCTTAAAGGACCTAACTATGCGGTGTTTTTTTTACTTCGGGTAAGATCACTGTAGAGCTCGTACAGCTCGTGGTTGAATCTGGACCGAAGGTTTTTTCGAGGAATTGTTCTTTCAAATCGACCAAAGATCCACTTTGGATGCTTCAGCACCGCAAAGCAGGACTGGGATGATCAGGGTCTTATATAGGATCTCCTTAGTAGTTCGAGTGAGGGCTTTACTACTAAAGTGTCTTCTTAGCCCGAAGAAACAGCAGTTGGCAAGAGTAATTCTTCATTAAATTTCTGACGAGATGTTGTTGTCGGAGCGGAGCCAAGGTAGGCAAAGTCCTGTACCTACTACCTTAAAGTTGTATCTGTCAACCGTGAAGTTCTGTCCAATTCGTCGATGTTGTGTCTCCCTTCGTGTAGACATCATATAGTTGGTCGTCCCCTTATTTACTGCTAAGCCCATTTTTGCCACTTGTTTCTTTATACTAGCAGAATTGTATATGATATCACTATATGTCAATATCGTTGGCATATGCTAGTATATACTTGCACTCTGGTGTTGGTTCTCGAGTTTTGCACAATCCTCTCAAGAATCAGATCAAAGAGTGACATGAAAGCGCATCGCCTCGGTTAAATCCTTGTAGCAGCGAGAATTCTCCATCGTCATCCTACAGAGACGGGGTAGTGTGGGCTGTATACCAAAACGAACATGGTTCCGCATAGTTCGTCTCTATAAATACTGTCGTATGCGGCTTCGATTCGAACTCGATGAATATGTGGTGGGCATTGACTTGGGTTTTTTCCAAGACCTGTCGAAGTGTGGAAATTGAACAATTGTGGACTTGCCTGGCCTAAAACGACACTAATGAGGTCCGATCAGATAGTTGGTAAACAGTTTCATTCGTTCACATTTTGCGGTAGGTAGGATCTTGTAGGAGATGTTGAGGAGGAGGTGTTCAGATGGTCTCACTTTTTTGTAGGCCAGGCAAACGATGCACGTACGAAATCATCTCCGTCAGCTTTATAAAGGTCAGTGGGGAGGCCGTCATTTCGGGAGCCTTGTTAAGCTAATGTTTAGATTTTCCTATCCTCCTATCGGCGGGTTGAAAGTTATCGCTACCATCGCCAATGTTGAATGGTTCGTTCTGCCTGACAGCGGGAGATTATCTATCTTAGCTAACTGCCTCCAGTTGCGCACTTCAAGTTGGCGAGGTCTTCCTTTACTGTGTCCGACGCGATTTCGAAGACTCTGCGAGCCGAAGTATTTGTGACCATTCGCTCTACATGTCCTCGCCATCTTAAATGTCCAATGCGGATATTTTTTTTGCACTAGTAAAGCTCGTATAGTTCTTGGTTAAACATCGTCTCAATAGCCCGTCAAAGCAAACAGGACCGAAGATTTTTCGAAGAATATGGGGTCCAGTTTCCCAGCGAAGTTAAGCCTAAGTCTGTTGCCAGACGTGGTGTCGTGTAGGCTGTGTTATCCGACGATCTCAAAAAAACGATTGTAACATCGTACTTTCTATTCAAATTAACAGCCTTTTGGAATGCCATCTTTTTCATTAATGGGAGGGTGACTGCTAATTAGGCATATGTTGGTGAATTTGGCCTCTTCCAAGCATGACATAGACTTCTTACTTTTGTCAATCACTTGAAACTTATTTTTCTCATAATAATGGCACCCAAAATGCCAACAAAGAAGTCCGCAAAACCAGGTGACAAAAATCCTGGAAAGAAGTCAGCTGCTGCTAATAACACTTCTGGCTCTGCTTAGCCGGGTGAAGAAGCCGCTGCCATAAAGTTGTCCGCTGAGAAGAAACCAACAGCACCTGCTGGAGCTGCCAATAAGACACCCACCGAGAAGTCAACTGTTAATGCCATGAAACCAGCAACAGTGGCCAAGAAGGATACCACCTCCAAGAAGGTTGGAGTTGCCAAGTCAAAAGTCACCAAGAGGTTGCTGGCAAATCACAATCCATGGTAACCAAGTTGGCTGCCAATGCTAAAGCTAAGGCTTTTAATGCCAAGTGGCCAATGAGGGGTCTTAAGGAGTGGCACATCCCTATATCCCCGATCGCGCACTTTTCTTGCTCTTTTTTCTTCTTTCCGAAAAGTCGCTGTTCTTTCCTTCCCCTTTGCCTATAGAGCTCAATGACAGCTCTCGTCTACAACATGGTAGTAGTCCAAGTCGATGATAGCCCCTCGGAAGGTTCGGACATCCAAAATACTGGATCCGATCCTCATATGTATCGCAATGTGATCACTTTGATTGACCGTTCGTTGATCTGAAGACCGCCATCTCCTCTTATAAATATCGAGGTGAGGCAACCGTGTGCTGGCTATAGTGGCATTTCGTTCCGCAGCGAAGTCAACTAGCCAAACTCCGTTACCAGACGTGTTTTCGTGTAGGCTGTGTTTTGCAACAATACTGCTAAATATGTCTTCTCTTCCTGCCTTTGCGTTAAAATCTTCCAGCATGATTTTAACATCGTACTTCGGTAGTCGCTCATAGGTTTTGTAAAGAAGCTCGTAGAAGCAGTCTTTCGCATATCATATTTTTCCGTCGTCGAGCGTGAGCATAAGTGTTATGTTGGAGAATTTGGCCTTGATGCAGATAATTATAATGCCTTCGCTAATATCTTGAAAGCATAAGACGTCTAAATCTTCCACTTATAACAAATCCACTTCCGAATAATCACTGTTTCTGCTCACTATAGCAAGGTCCGTAGTTTTTCATCCTCTTTTTACCCGGCCCATCACATTGTATTTCCTTGATGACAGTAATGTCTGCCTTTAAGCAGCTAGGGCTACCGCTTGTTGTTCGGCTCCACCTCTCCTGTTTAATGTTTTCACATTCCAGGTGCATATACGAACGTTGTTGTCCATTTTTCGTTTAGCATGGTAGTCAACAATAAAATCAGTTCTTTCCAAGGATCTTGGTTGCTTCGTAACAATCATTTTTCCGTGTAAGTGGGTAGTTAACCCAAAACACGAGGGGATAAAAAAATAACGCTAACACACTATAAGCTTTAGCGTTACAAAAAATACCTCAATCTGTTGGTTACATTTTTACTGTCAAACATTTTTTGTCGGAGTTTTAAGTTCCTGAGCCACATTTATTTGTTTAATGTATAAATTATTTACAAAATATAATTAATTTAAATGCGTTCCTTTCTTTGGCTTATTTTTCTTTTTTTTTTTCTTACAGAGCCTGTGGTCCAAATGCACACTGCATTTTACCCGACATGTGTACGTGCACCAAGAAACACTCTCATTACAATGCCGATGGAATATGTCAACCATAAATCAAAATATCGATTCCTTTATTTATTAATATTATTATAATGTTATTGTAGTATTTATTATTTTATAATTGATTTTAAATAAAATAAACTAAACTTATATTTCTTACATCCTAACCTAAACGTCATTATTTTAATTTAATAACATGCAATAAATGTCATAAAATTAAAATAATGACGTTTCGAATTGTTAATTTAGAAAAATCATGAAAAAAAATTCTGCATACCTATCGAAAGAGGTCTTAACTGTCACAATAATTTTTAGAACTGAAATTTGTTTCTGGATTTACTTTACTTTACAGAAGCACATAACGGGTGATCCTAGTAGAGATACTTTTTTCAATAGCCTTTTTTGACAGATCACGTGTGAGTCGTGTCATGCTGTCATGTTATTTTTGTTTAGTATTGTTTGGCATTTCATAATGGAAGGACTTACGCGTGAACAACGTTTACAAATTGTTCAACTTTATTATGAAAATTCACGTTCTGTGATGAATGTGTTTCGTGCACTTCGCTCAACTTATGGTCAACATAATCGGGCTACTGAGCGTACTATTCGCAACACCATCACCCATTTTGAGACCCAGCATTCATTATTGGATAATATTCGACCGAATAGACCACGTCCAGCACGCTGTGAAGAAAATATAGCGGCCGTAGCTGAGAGTGTACACGAAGACCGTGGAGAGTCGATTCGGCGCCGTTCGCAGCAACTCGGACCATGATAACCGACTAGTTGATGCCTGAAATTGAAGCTCGTGATCTCGGCGACATTTGGTTTCAGCAAGACGGCGCCACTTCCCACACATCGCATCAATCAATGGACTTATTGAGAGAACATTTCGGTGAGCACATAATTTCACGTTTTGGGCCGGTCGATTGGCCACCAAGATCGTGTGATATCACACCGTTAGACTTTTTCCTGTGGGGATATGTAAAGTCAAAAGCTTATGCCGACAAACCCGCTTCGATTCAGGCCTTGAAGGAAAACATCACGCGTGTCATTCGCCAGTTACGAGTCGAAATGCTCGAACGAGTGATCGAAAATTGGACTCAACGGATGGACCATCTGCGACGTAGCAACGCCAACATTTGATAGACATAATCTTCAAAAAATAAATGCCAAAGAATGTTCTTTCAAATGATAATAAACACTCTCCATTAAATTTGAATTTTCTGTGTTTTTTGCTTTAAAAAAGTAGGGAACCTCGAAATGGATCACCCATTACATTTCAAACGTTCATTTACATTTTTACCAGGTTTTTCAGTGCTGAGCCAACGCTGATTTAAATTCAGAGCTAAAAGACATGATTCTCGAGTCAACTCGAGTTCTTTTTTTTTAAATTCATTTTTATTTTAATCCAACTTAGAACTAACTTAAATGCTTGACATAAATTAATAAAAACTAGCCTACTTATCAACTACTTAACTAACTTGTTGGCCCCTTCAATCCTAAAACTAGGATGATCTCGCACTGTTGTCACTGTTGTCGAAAGAGTTTTGACATGGCGTTTTCCATTGGTAATGAAATGAGCTAAGGAAATGAAATGGGAAGCATCTGAAAACTGTCAAAATCTCCAGAAGGTTAGTAAGTAATTCCTAATGAAAATAAATCTGACAATCACCCCTATCGTGGAATACGCCGAGGGGAACGTTTCACTCAAATTCAATACTTTGCATCGTAGAATACATTTGAAGTGAAAGATTCACCAGTCGGTAAAGTGAATGCGTTTAACACCATCGTAGAAAACGATCGAAGTGAAACTCCCCATACAAACTTTGACATTTAAAATACGCAGCTAGTTCATTGCGTATCCTGGACTTTGTTGTGCGGTTTCGTTGCGATTTTCTCAAAATGTTGTAAGTACATAACGAGCAAACAGATTTCTTTTTTTTATAAATAAAGTGTAAAAGGACAAAACACAATTTAGTGTTTTAAGATCACAAAAACAAATATGTACATTTCCATACAATAATTTTATATTGCAGCAAGAAAACAACCAACCGTGATCAATTCCGGGAACTGGTTAATGCAATGAAGCTCAATCCCGACATAGCAAAAAACGATTGTAAGCGACCACCGGAGGAAGTTAGACAGTTCTGGGATGACCTTAGGCACAAGCTGAACAGCTTAGCACCGCCAACAAAGGAAGTATCGGAGTGGAAAAAAGTAAAATATTTTGCATTAAGAGTACATTATTTGTTATCTGAACAAAAATTAAACATTTCTTTTAGGTTTGGAGTGACCACAAGTCTAATTTAAAACATATGAGAGGCTACAATCCGCTATGCGGATCGTTGAAAACCCTATCCCATCCCATCCTTAAAATTAATATCCACAAAATATAGGCCTTATGGCGATGAAATACAGAAAATGACATTGTGACAATCAGACAGTTTATCAAAATCTTTTGTGGTTCGACAAAAAACAACGGTTTTCTATTGCTAATGCCTTGGGAGGGGGTATACAAATGGTTTTTGTAAGAAAACGCCCCCAAAATGTGGGCGTAGGTGAAAATGATCTATTAACGAAATGTTTATATTACCATTGCGGAAGTATTTGCATCAAAATTTTTTTCGAAAGTTTTAAAATTTGGACAAAAAACGTTTTTTACCTAAAACGCCCCCAAAAAGTGGGCGTGGCAAAAAACTTTGTATGGACGAAATATAGATATTAGGATTGTCTAAATATGTTGCAAACACCTTTTTTGAAATTCCTTACGGTTTGGCTTAAAACTACGTTTTTTCTAAAAGGGGGCGTGGCAGTGGGCGGATTTTAAAAATTTTTACACTTGTTCTGGTGACATGGCCAAGGATCCTATATACCAAATTTCATTATCCTAGCTCAAAATTTAAGGCCCAAAAATCGGTGACGAACAGACAGACGGACGGACGGACGGACAGACAGACATGGCTAATTCGACTCAGCTAGCGATTCTGAGTCGATCCATATACTTTGAGGTATATGTAGCAAAATTATTTCTCTATGTTACAAACTATGTATCAAAACTAATATACCCCCCTATGGGATAGGGTATAAAAAAGTGCTACTGTTACAGTAGATTTTCATAGTTCAGTCATTATTGAGATATTTGAGATCTACAGCCTTTCTCTCGAGGTCCAATTCTAATTGCTGCTGTTTCACTCTTAGTTTTTCTCTTGCAATTCGTTCAATTTCTTTATGATGCCGAATATTTTCTTTAATCTGTATCTTTTTATACCCTATCCCATAGGGGGGTATATTAGTTTTGATACATAGTTTGTAACATAGAGAAATAATTTTACCTCAAAGTATATGGATCGACTCAGAATCGCTAGCTGAGTCGAATTAGCCATGTCTGTCTGTCCGTCCGTCTGTCTGTTCGTCACCGATTTTTGGGCCTTAAATTTTGAGCTAGGATAATGAAATTTGGTATATAGGATCCTTGGCCGAGTCACCAGAACAAGTGTAAAAATTTTTAAAATCCGCCCACTGCCACGCCCCCTTTTTAGAAAAACGTAATTTTTGGCAAAACCGTAAAGAATTTTAAAAAAGTGTCTGAACAGCATATTTACAGAATCTTAATATGTATATTTCGTTCATATAAAGTTTTTTGCCACGCCCACTTTTTGGGGGCGTTTTCAATAAAAAACTGTTTTCGGTCAAATTTTAAATTTTTCGAAAAAATTTTCGATGCAGAATCATTAACATTATTAATATGAACATTTCGTCTTTATACCATTTTAACCCACGCCCACTTTTTGGGGGTGTTTTTATATAAAAACCATTTTTATACACTACCCCATAACATATACAGGAGAAAACCCTGTCTTTTGTAGAACCGTAAAAGTGTTTTGTAAGCAGCCTGAAGAATTTGTTGTCACTATATCATTTTTTTTATTTTATCCACATCGTGTTTTTAGCTATGCCCACTTTTTTGGGGATTCTAGTTTTATGGATAGGATGGGATAGGGTATTCAACGATCCGCACAGCGGATTGTAGCCTTCTCATATGTTTTTTCAATTTCTTTTCACATATATATGAGTTTTTGTTGATTTTTATTTATTTTCAATTAGGGATATCGGAAATTCCTTGGGAAAAAGAATTCCCGATAACCCTAAATAATAATTCTTCAACAGAAAAATAAAAAAAATTAAATAAACCTATAACAACCGTTATATTTACTAGAAACAAAAACACTTCCTTGACAGGTCAAAACAAAATCAGTTGTTTTACTATTATCTGAGTACTCAAGCGAAAATGTTTGCCCTGTCAGTAGTGATGGCAATAAAAAATTATTAATCGATTAATCGATCATATGATTAATCGAAGGGATCGATTATAATTGGGATTAATTGCAACGAAATTAATCGATTAACCGATTAATCGGTGTTTTCAAATTAAATTTGATATTGTCATGAAAAATAAAATAAATTCAAAAATAAATTGTTTGAAAATAATTTATTAAGTGCCTCATTTACTAAATTATACATCAAGAAAGAAAATACATTATTTATTAATAACAGAATTCAAAAACACGAGTTTTGAAAAGCATTTCGTCGTTAAACGATTTCGTTTTTCCGTAGCAATTACACCTGCTTTGGAAAAAAGCCGTTCGGATGGTACAGATGTTACAATTAAGAAGCAATATTTTTGGGAGAGAGTGTTTATCTTAAGGTAAACGGATTTCATCTCTTCCCAAGCATTGACCACATTTCTTTTCAACTCGAGAACCGGAGCATTGAGGAAGAAGCATTGTTCGTCTTCATCTTGAGGATGTGCTGATTCATTGTCCGTTCTTCTTAGTTTGTGGGCCAAAGTCTTATGGTGATCCCATAAATCGAATTCATTAACACCAGTGGAGGACGATTCACTTCCACTCTCAATGCTATCGTCTCCACGCCAACTGTAGCCATTTCGCTTCGTATGGTTCCCATAACTTTGCACAAAGCTATGGGATCCTAGAAATGGATGTTTTTGAACCGTGGGTCTAGGAGTGATGATGCTGCTAGTAGAAAAGGGTTTTCCAATTGTCCAAATCGACGGTCAAACTGGCTCAAAATATTTGCTTTTAACTTTTTTGCTACCACGGATGTCCAACAAACTTTTATTATTTGTTGACCATATCAGCAAGCGGAATAACTTGACTTAATGTGGCGTATTTCTCTCCACTTATTTGAGTAGTCATAGCTTCTAATGGTCTGAATAAGGTAAGCATTTCCACAATTGTCTCTTTATTTTTGGTTGTTATCATAAGCTGATGTGTGGTATTAATTTTATAAAACGGTCAAGCATGTAGCATGTGGAATTCCATCTCGTCTTGACATCCAAAATTAGCTTCAGCATTTTGCCTTCCGATATACCAGCAGAAGATTGTAACTGCCGCATATTATCATTTGCTTTAACGTGCCGCCTAAACCACGTTAATATTTCTCTGCATTTTGTGATAAAGTCGCTAATCTCAGGCGTATTTAACGAATTGTCACAAACTAGGTTTAGTGTGTGCGCGAAGCATGGAATATGAAGTCTTTTCCCAAAATTATCGTGTTTTGCTTTGACGATATTAGCACCCTTGTCTGTCACTATTGCCATAATGCTATCTTTCTTAATGGAGAATTCCGAAAGCGAATTTATTAGCACTTCGGCTATGTGCACAGCTGTGTGGGCTTCAGTCAGACTAAAAACGCCAATAGTTCCACAAATCTGTTTCCTTTCGAACAAGCCATGAACTGTCACACCGAGCAAGCTGTTCATTTTGCTATATGTACCATATGTCAGTGGTCAAACACAGATTCGGCACTTGTGACAGTTTTTTTTTTTTTGAAAGTGTCTGCTTCCATGTCGTACATTTTTTCCATGTGTACTTTGTATTGCGGGATGGAGCTTTATATAGTGGAAATTGCTGCTTCATTAACTTTAAAAAGCCCTTTCCCACAAAATTTTAAAATACCTTCAACCTGAGAAAATGGTAGACTATCTGTGACAATCATTTCCACGCGCCGAATTTTAAACTAGCGTGATTGTCATTAAATTTACCATTGCGAATTTTATTTTTGTTGTGCTTACCTTAAGGGTTTCAGCATCCTTAGAGTGCTTCAGTTTTAAATGCTGATTCATATTGGATGTGTTGTTAGAAAACTTTAAAATTTTGTGGTACAACGTGCATTTCACGTGCGTTGCATTTTCTGTTAAACATTTTTTTCCAAAATTCGCTGCGTATGGGAGCCATTTTCACTGGACAAGTCCTTAGTTACAACTAATAATCTATTGTTATAGTTGCAGCTCCATTTATACCCTTAGTTATGTGTGGCGAATTCGCAAAGAAACAATTCCAGGTACTGCATCCTTTCGTTTTCTGTTTTTTTTTTGGTGCAGGGAAATAACTCCACGGGAATTAACTCCACATGGGAACTAAGACCACCCTTAATGGGTACCAAGTCCACTTCATGAAGGTGGACTTGTTTCCCACTTAAGTTGGGAACTAACCCCACATTGCTGTGGGAATTAAACCCACTTTTTCAGTAAACAAGTGAGAATCAATTCCACATTCGATTTTTTTTAAACCACACTACTCATAGCCAGCGTTGCTACTTCAATGTAATTGCAGTACATCTACTACTTTATCTTATTCTCAAAAACCAAAAACTAAACTCTCAAAAACCATAGTTTGTACTTGAGATTTCTGATCTTCAATTTTTAACAATTTTATCTCTATGATTCTCATTTGTTTTTTCTGCAGGTATATCCCTTTATATATATATTAGCTACAAACAAGTCCACGGACATGTACATGCACTTATTTAAATTAATTCAAGGAAATATTTTTCAATTCAATGCAGCATCGTTTACAACCGATTTTGAGCAAAGTTTTCGATATGCACTTACTGCGGTATTTCCAAGAGCTTTTTTAAAAGGATGTTGGTTTCACTACACGAAGGCATTGCGGAGAAAAGCTTCAAAAATCTATGACTTCTCAAAAATTATGAGAACCAATTTGAGTCTAAGGAAAATATTTAAGAAATTCCTCATACTGCCGTTGTTAGATCCAGCTAATATAATTTAAGCACTTTAATTAATAATGAGGCAACTGCAATGGATCTTCCTTGTTTATCTTTATTTATGTCTTATTTTAAAAGACAATGGATGTTTCAAGTAAATGCTATCTTTGATTTGAGGAAATTATATTTTGGTTTTATTTTATTTTCTTCAGGAAACACCAAAGAAATTTTCCGTATATAGGGAACATATGAGAACAACAAGTTCTTTGGAGGGCTACAACAGCCGACTAGGGAAAAAATTAGTTAAAAATGGAAATTTCTTCAAGTTCATTGATTGCCTTATCGATGAAGAATATAACAACACAAGGGACTTCATAGCGGCCATGGATGGAAAAACATTGGAAATGTTTGATCCTCCTGAACCATATTTTCTTAAAAGAAATAAAATTATTGAGTGCTTAACAGAGAAGCTCGAAAAAAAATCTCCGTTTTAGAATATTTGCCACAAATTATCAAAATATTTGATAAAAATGCTGATTTCATCATCGAAAATTATGAGCCATCATCGGAGGAATCGGAAAGTGAGGTTGCCGAAGAACATCATTCAATTGAAGATACAACAATGTGTATAGTTTGTTTTTGTAACCGACGTGAAGTTCTTTTTCTGCCATGTAAACATTTAAAAACTTGCGAAGATTGTTATAAAAAAATTTCACAAAATGCTCCATCTCGAATACTCTGTCCATTTTGCAGAACAATCGTTAAAAAAACGATGAACATTTTTTATAGATACATGTACTGTACACGGAATATGTCAAAGAGGTTCTGTACATTTTTTGGTTATGTAAAATCTTTTTTTCGAAATTTAATTATTTTGTTAAGATATTTCATTCCAAAAATATTGTGGAATAGTAACACATTTAAGTTTAGCAGCTGAAAAATAATTTGTTTGTTTAAATATATATATTTACTGAAAAATATAATACTTATACCTACACGCAAATAGTTTTTTGTATAACCTGGGAATTTATTTCACTTTTTGTTTTCTTTCTGGGGAAATAATTCCACTGATTTTCGAGTGCATTTATTTCTCACATCCAATGGGAAATAAGTCCACCTCCATAAAGTGGACTTGGTACCCACTGAGGGTGGTCTTAGTTCCCATGTGGAGTTAATACCCGTGGAGTTATTTCCCTGCACCTTTTTTTTTATCATAATACTGATTTTATGGCTCTTTAATGAGGGTCGTCGTCTAATACTGATGTTTTATTTCTGGTTTTTCCGCAATAATCTGCGTTGTCTTGTTCTTGACATTATTGCTTTAGTAATGATGGTTTTCTTTCGATTATTTTTTGAATTAATCGATTAATTTGTCGATTAATCGAAAGGAAAAAGTCGATACAAATTAATCGTTAATCGAAAGAAAATAATGGACAAATATGCAATTTTCGATTAATCGTGACATCACTACCTGTCAGGTATTTTCCCCTCAAATGTCATCCGTTTATAATGGTCGATTGACCAATGAGAACGGATATTCATCTATGTCATCTTACTAAATCTGAGTTCCTTTTGTACTCCTTGACAGATCTAAACTCATTCAGTTTAAGTTCGCAGAATTCTTCCAATAACATAGTTTTACCAATAAAAAACGACATTAGACCAGTTCAAGCCATAACCGACGGTTACAAAATGTCTTTTCCGCTTCCGGCTGAGTAAACCACTTTTGCAAAGTCTACACTCAGGCGCAATATAAATGGAAAACATTCAAAAGTGTTCAACTGTTCAAGTGTTCATCCAGCAGTTATCTTTATGTGTAGGGAATTGTTGGTATACATTCCACGCAAATGTACAAGAGAAGTGGTAGAAGGCACGATACATACCAACTGATAACTATAAGGCAGAGTGTGAGTACATTCGTTTGTATTTGACTTGTTTTGGTTTATAAATAAACTTTATTTTCAATGTGGAGCGCGTGTGGTATTTTATCGCCTACACTTCAAAGTTGAAGTTAGCTGTTTCGCGCATGTTTTTGATTTTGTTGTTGTAGACAAAAAGCGGTGCAATGAACATGTGTTCTTAAAAATAATATTCTTCATCCTCTTAAAGCGAAAAAAATACATCAAATATTAAAGTAAAATGTTTGATGCGTCATTTATGTACTTATGTCTAATTCATGCATAACATAATTTTGTGTCGCACTATTAGATAATTGTTTCATGTCATGACTTGTTTTGATTTTGAATTAATTGCTAAAGCCCAGTACGCAGCTCGCGCTAAATTTTATCTCCCAAAAATCTCTACAGAGATAAAATTTAGCGAGCAAATTTATCAGTGCAGTACGCAGCTCGCGAAATAAATTCTTAACTTCATATAGATGGGACACACAAAATGTAGGTAGGGTATAACAATATTAAGTGTTATACGAAAAGGGTTATACTCAGCGGATGAAAGGTCTCCACTTATTTATCTCGCGAAATTAATGTGCGAGGCATTTAAATCGGCGAAATTTTAATATAAAATAAAAACAAAATGGAAGAAAATGAAGAAGAATATTTTATGGACGAATTTCTCGAGGAAGAAGACATCTTTATTAACAAAGAAAATATTAATATTACTGACATCTGCGAATGCATGACATTTCCCTGACTCATCTATACGCTGTGTTCGAATTTAGCGAGCATTTATCTTTGGATTGGAGAAAACAAGTGGAGAGTAGTAAAGATAAAATTTAGCGCGAGCTGCGTACTAAGCTTTATAAGGTAAAGAAACACTAAAGTCTACACCATTTGACACTTTTTTTAGCAAAACAAATAAATGACATTTTTTTTGTTGTTTTGATTTGCCAGTTTGTGAAATAAATGAAATGTAAACAGTCATAGCGAATCGCAAGCACCACTGGCGTGATGAGTTATATTTAAGTAAATACTGTTAATTGTAAAAGTAGGCGTGATTTTTTGACGAAATGTGTATATAAATAACTTGTAATGTGTATGACATGACAGGTAGGAGATGATACGTTTTTTATTTATTTTCTTAAAAGCGAATTTATTTTACATATGAAAGTAAAAACACAAATTGCGTAGCTGGAAATATTTGCGAATAACATTTTTTTATCGTAGGTAAGGTTGGTGGGTTGATAGTTTAGGGGATGTATGTCTTCCCTCACGACTTACTTAAGTGGCGCTACAGTCCGGGATGAACCTGGGCCTCAACCAACATACCTCTCCAATTAGCCCGGTCCTAAGCTAACTGCCTCCAGTTGCGCACTCCAAGTTGGTTGAGGTCGGTTTCTACTTGTGCGCGCCACTTAAGGTCTTCATCTACAGCGTCCGACGTCTTGCTGGGAATCGAAGACTCTGCGAGCCGGAGTATTGGTGTCCATTCATTCTACATGTCCTAGCCATCTTAAACGTCCAATGCGGGATTTTTGACTAGGGATATGTCGCTGTACAGCTCGTATAGATCATGGTTGAATCTTCGTCTCCATAGCCCGTCAACGAAGAATTTTTCTCTCGAATTGACCAAGGATTTCTTCATCCGCTTTTGATACGGTCCATGCTTCAGAGCCGTAGAGCAGGACTGGGTTAATCAGGGTCTTATATAGGATCTCCTAAGTAGTTCGCGTGTGTGCTTTACTACTAAATTGCCTTCTTAGCCCGAAGAAACAGCGATTGGCAAGAGTAATTCTTCGTTTGATTTCTGACGACATGTTGTTGTCAGAGTTAATAGCGGAGCCGAGGTAGACAAAGTCCCGTACTACCTCAAAGTTATATCTGTCAATGGTGACGTTCTGTTCAATTCGTCGATGTTGTGTGTCCTTTCGTGTTGACAGCATATACTTAGTCTTACCCTCATTTACTGCTAAACCCATTTTTGCCGCTTCCTTCTCTATACTAGCAAACGTGGCTATGACATCACGTTGAGTGCTACCAATGATGTCAATATCGTCGGCGTATGCTAGTAGTTGCACCGATTTTTGGAAAATTGTTCCTCTGGTGTTGGCTCGGGAGTTTTGCACAATCCTCTCAAGAATCAAATTGGAGAAGTCACATGACAGCGCATCGCCTTGCCTAAATCCTTTTTTGGTATCGAATGTGTCGGTGAGGTCGTTTCCGACACTGATGGTGCAGCGAGAATTCTCCATCGTCATCCTACACAAACGGACGAGTTTGGGCTGTATACCAAAACTAGACATGGCTCTGTATAGTTCGTCTCTATAAATGCTGTCGTATGCGGCTTTGAAATCGATAAATAGGTGGTGGGTATCGATTTGGACTTCTTGAGTTTTTTTCCAGGATCTGCCGAAGTGTGAAGATTTGATCGATTGTGGACTTTGCTGGCCTTAAACCACACTGATAAGGGCCGATCAGGTTGTTGGTAAACGGTTTCAGGCGTTCACATATTACGGCAGATAGGATATTGTAGGCGATGTTGAGTAGACTTATGCCTCTGTAGTTGGCGCAGTTCAGAGGGTCTCCTTTTTTGTGGATCGGCAAACGATGCTGAGGTTCCATTCTTCAGCCATGCTTTCAACCGACCAGATTTGGCTTATGAGTTGGTGGATGTTGCTTACCAAATCATCTCCGCCAGCTTTATAAAGCTCAGCGGGAAGGCCGTCATTACCGGCGACCTTATTAAGCTTGAGTTAAGATATAGCTATCCTCACTTCACGTCGGGTAGTTGGCAGTTTTCGCTGTCGTTGCCAATATTAAATGGTTCGTTCTGCCTGACAGCGGAATGTTGTTCGTCATCGCCGTTTAACAGTCTGCAGAAGTGGTTCTTCCATATCCTCAGCATCGACTGTGTCTCAACTACGATATTTCGTTGTTCATCTCGACAGGATTGTGTTCGAGCCTTGTATCCTTGGCTTTGACGTTTTACACTTTGGTAAAACTTGCGAACATTGTTCCTGGAGTGGCACCTCTCTATATCTTCCATCGCGCGCTTTTCTTGCTCTTTTTTCTTCTTTTTGAAAAGCCGATGTTCTTCCCTTCTTCTTTGCCTATAGAGCTCCATGGCAGCTCTCGTCTTCAACTGCAGCTTAGCCTTGTAGGCCTCGTTCTTGGCTGCGAGCATCTGTCGGCATTCCTCATCAAACCAGGGGTTTCTTGCTGGTAGCCGCCAGAAACCTAGCACATCAGTTGTTCTTCGACATAAGATGCTGGTAGCGTGTTGTGAGTCGAGAGGTTAAGGAATACGCGTTGCGCGAAGGTCTTGGCGGTCTCTGGCGATTGCAGTATTTCTATTTTTTTGTGGCGTGGTGGATATCCGCATCCTTACCTTGGCTACAACAAAGTAGTGGTCCGAGTCGATGTTAGCCCCTCGGAATGTTCGGACATCCAAAATACTGGATGCGTGCTTCTTGTCTATCGCAATGTGATCAATTTGGTTGACTGTTCCCTCACGACACTCAGGATAATGTAGATCAATTGTAATCCCCTTAGGCCCGGTTTTTCAGTGCTGAGTTAACTCTAGAGTTTACTAACACTGAAATAAATTTAATCCAGAGTTAACTCACGAAACAGTTTTTCAGTGCAGGGTTAAATTTTACTCTGTGGAGATTTTATTTGCAGCACTCATGTTTTATCGATTTTGCTGTCAAAAAGTAACGGAAATGTAAAGAATCTGCAACAGCTCAGTTATCAGCTATTTGGTTTCTTTTTCCCCGAGCAAATAAAAATGCTTTTGTCGCGATCTAACAAGTTTTTTTCTTTTTAAAACAGTCAATTTCGATTTTGAAAACAGTTTCGAGTCGCTGAGATCTGAATCTGAATTTATCGTACACGTTTTTTAGTTTACAAAAATTTAATAAAATGTCCACATAAATGGAATTGAAAATAATTGTTTGCTTGGTAGTTATCATCTGTCAAAAACATCTGATTATTTAATCCCAGAGTTAACTTGCTGGGTTAACTCGAAGTTAACTCTCGATTTAAATTGACTGAAAAACTACTTTCTCGAGTTAACTTGAGTTAATCCCGAAACTAAGATGATCTCGCACTGAAAAAGCGGGCCTTATAATATCAACGTGTTGGTGATGCCCATTTAGTTTGTCACATCCCGATTTTTTTGAAAATCTAAAAAGATTGAAAGGAAGATTTTGGATATTAGGCTTTAGCTGGGCTGTGCCCCAGAAGGTAATACCCTTCACTTCATGTGGTTTTCACTTTCTCAGTAGGTACATACGTAATGTAGTGAAGTATTGTAATGGCGCGAAAATTCAAAAATTAAGATTTTTACAAATTCTTATGTTACACAATGTTCAATTCCGAGTTGTGTCGGAACTTTTATTTTATCACTAATGTTGATATTGTCATTTTGACATAAATTTTATTTCTCACTTGGTGGTAAGCAGTTCTCACTTGGTAATAAACAGTTGAGTTAAGTTTTGATGAAAAATATCGTCAGCTCCAAAATTGTGTGTATCAATGTTGAAAGAATGCTTTTTGTAATATTACAGATAAGATATCTATATTTTGACTTTATCTCCATAGATAACGAGATAGATTTTAACCAATTCAATGCACTTTTTCTTTTTAAATATTTTAATATAGATTATAAAAATGCGATTGATGTGTATGACATTATCAGTCTTCACTGCTTTCCACTTGTCTTTGAATTGACACAGTTCGAGAGTTGGTCAAAGGCACTATCGGCATTCATTTCCGTTTATCTTTATTTGACACAAGCCAGTTTGTCTTTTTAGAGAAAACCATTTTGACAGTTAACTCTCTCAATTCCAAGACAGCCATTTCCGACATTTTCACTGTCATTTCGCCTAATGACCACGTCCCGGAACTCACATTTAATAAGATATGTATCTATCACTGTTGTCAAACTGACATCTATCAATTGTATTGGCGTAACTGCAAGAAAGGGTAGATTTGCAAAATTGATCTGAGACAAAAAAAAAAACAATTTTTTTAATAAGGTTTTTGCGTTAAGAGGCATTTTAAAATACACTTCATGTTATGAGTTTATGAATAATGGTGGCATTGTATAACTATGTAATAACCGTTCAGATGAGTTTTAGCGAATTCTATTGAATAAAGGTGTATATATATATACATTTTATTTTACCTTTAAATTGTTGCGAATATATCACCTGAGCGCGGCGCACTTTTAATTTATGAGGGTATTTAACTCAAAGCGATAGCGGCGCTATTGCTTGCTGATATGGATTACACTCTTCTGTTGTTTTTTTAAATTTAAAGAAAAGTAACTAAGTAGCAGAGTAACATTATTTCGGTTATTTTTATTGAAATCAAAAACTCTTTCATGACAGGTCGATGCCAATAAGCTGTTTTACTCTTCCTAAGTATCTACTCAGGCGAAAGTTTTTACCTTGTTTCGTGAGGCATTTGTACTCAAATGCCATGTGACTAAATTGTCAAATCGGTTGACCAATGAGAACGAAGCTTCATCTAAGATATCTTACTAAATCTGAGTTCCGCAATGCGGCCAATGTGAATTAGCTGCCATATTGTTTCTGTTTTATGAAACGATTATTTAAAGAGCTAAAATTGATGACATTTAGTTCAAAATAAAATTAAATCAGTCTAATGATCACCTCTTCAGTTGATGAACATCTGTGCTTGTGTATTGGTGATTCTTCTTTGAAATTGCAAGGTATTGAGGTAAACGCGAGATTTTAAAAAGACCCAAACGAAGAAGAGCACACATCACATCTTTCGTACTACATAATTTTTAAGAATATATATTTCTTAGAGCTTTTGGATTAAACTAGATTTAGGTTAGAGTTACGTTTATACCTAATTTTGTACAATTTATTAGCACGTGTAAATTAGAATTAACTCAAAAAAAAAAATAAAAAGTGATTTTCTGCGAAGATTTTAATTAAACTTAAAATATTTTTGGATAATCTTGTTATAAAATTCAGAAGTTTTGTTTTGGCATCAACTCTCTAGAATTTATAAAAAGCCGCAAGAAGTAAACGACAATTTCCAATGATGCTTTTCAATGATAGCTAGCAGGACCCTATAACTGGACCCTTAGGTGGTTAGATGGGCTGTTGACGCTCGGGTGAGTCGTCAAGCTCGCATAGGCCTACGTGGGCCCATAGCGATACCCTTCGAAGAAAGCACCCTGAAATAGAGAAAGAGGATACCTGGTTAAGTTCGCTAGTGATACTTATGCGGTGCTGGTCTGTGTTGCTCCTTCAGCCTCAAAGAGGTAGTTGCTCCATCCTGATTTGCTACAAAAACGGACTATCAGCGCTATTGGGATAGTCGTTAGTTCACTTAGGTCATCGATGTAAAGGCTGCCTAGCATTTTTAAACGGCTGCCACTGATCGCAGGGCAGTGGCATAGTAGGTGTGAGACCTCTTCTTCGACGCAGGGTCGCTGCATTTCCTGCAAAGTTGGTTCGCACCAGTCAGTTTATCTTATTGGAGTGCTTACCCAACTGGTTGTGACCTGTTATCACTCTCACCGCTATAGAAATGGATGCTCTATTCAAAGCTATTAGCTTGTTTGATTTGCTGCCGCTTAACTCCGGCCAGAGAGATTTTGTGTGTATACAAGTCATTGTATTTTGCCATCTTGTTATGGTTGCTTTTTGAGTGTGCTTGGTTATTACATGTTTTTTAGATGCTAGCGGGGGATTGATCCTTTTATCAGCTAGGGAAATGCAACTGGACGATCCTAGTCTGGCTAGCTCGTCTGCTTTCTCATTTCCTATAATGTCATTATGTCCTGGCACCCAGATAATTTGGACTTTGTTCAGCCTTCAGCCCCTCGCGGCAGCGTCCAACTACCCGTGATTTTACTATATTGGATGCCAGAGCTTTAATGGCCGCTTGACAATCCACGTAGATGGAGATATCCTCATGTGATATGTCCAATACCCTAGCCGATTCGGCAGCTTCGAGTATGGCCAGGATCTCAGCTTGGAATACACTACACGAGTTTGCTTATCTCAAGGATGTAGCTAACCTGATCTTTTCAGAGTAGACCCCAGAGCCCACTCCGACTTCCATTTTGGATCCGTCGGTATAAATTGCTATTTCTATGTTAGATAACACATTGTTTGAAGACCATTCGTCTCTGCTTGGTATTCTGATAGAGTGACTAGTATCGAAGTCGTGGTATGGGATAATGTAGTCAGATCCTACATCCGCATATGCTTAATATTGAGCTATGGCCAAAAGGCTTTTGCTGCTGTGTCATTGATTTGTAAGTCAATTGGTGTTATGTTTAGGATTGTTTCTAACCCTACTGTGGGGCTAGTGCGCATGGCTCCTGTCGTGAGTATGCATGCTATCCTTTGAACTTTAGTAAGCTTGGTCATATGTTTTGCTTTTTTCATAGCATTCCACCAGACCAAGCAACCGTATGTTAGGATTGGCCTGACAATGGCTGTGTATAGCCATTTTTTGCCGCAGATTCTGTTGCAGCTATAGAGGGCAATATTTGCTTTCTTTACTCTTTCTTCAACGTTTAGATTCCAGTTCAGTTTACTATCAAGTACCACACCCAGATATTTCGCGCTTGCTGACAATGAGAGAGTCGAATCTTCCAAAGACGGTGCCGGAAATGCTGGGATCGATCTCCTGTTAGTAAAGAGAACCAGTTCTGTTTTGTTTGGGCTTACACCCAGCCCGCAAGACTTTGCCCACTTGCTGAGTATATTGAGACTTCTTTGCATAATTTCACTCAGTGTCGGTGGGAATTTTCCGCACGCCATGAGGGCTACGTCATCAGCGTATGCCACTGTTTTTATTGCAGTAATATCCAGCTTCTTAAGTGCTTCGTTGACTACTACTAGCCAGAGGAGTGGGGATAGTACGCCTCCCTGGGGGGTACCTCTTGACGTTGTGATCCTTTTGGTACAATCGCCTAGTGTTGACGAAATGATCCGGTTATTGAGCATGGTTAAGATCCAATTGCTAGAAACCGTTCCTATTTCAGCTTTGGTAAATGCCTCAGCAATTGCTTCAGTTGTAACGTTGCTGAAGGCTCCTTCTATATCTAGAAAGGCTGCTAACGTATATTCTTTGTAGTGCAGTGAATTTTCTACTGTGCGAACTACTTCGTGTAGAGCCGTTTCCACCGATTTGCCCTTTATATAGGCGTGTTGGCTTACAGATAGGTAACCTGGATTCAGGTTGCTATACGTATTTGGATGTCGAGTAATCGTTCCATCGTTTTCAGTAGGAAGGAGGACAGGCATATGGGTCTGAAATCTTTCGCTACGGACCCTTATGGTTTCATTAAAAATTACGTTTTTCTATGAGGTGGAAGAATGATTTTTTAGATGGACGGACATCAGACATAGCGAGTTCGACTCAGTTTTCAAACCTGATTCGTTTCTTAGTACAATGTGCCTATGAACTGCAACTCCTTCTCTCGTAGATTGCATATCAACGCAACAAGTCTATGGTTGTTTTTTCTAAGCTCATCCGAATAAATGCAGTGAAAATACCTCTAATAAAGAGACAGATATATATTGGGGATAGAATTGATCTAATAAAGAGACAGATATATATTGGGGATAGAATTGATCCTTGTGGCATCCCAGCGTTAATAGAGAACCTATCTAAGAAAATGTAATCCACCACTACCTACTTGTTTTCCATCCAGCCGGACAATATTTCAATGTTTTCAATGCCAAATACAAGCGAAAGCCTTAAAAATATCCACGGCAAATGATTTTCCTTCGCAGATGTCCTAAGATGGATTACATAATGCGTTGCTTAGTGTCGAATCAAATTTTTATTTCAGAAAAAGCTGAAATATTTATAAAACCATTCAGAACTCTTTCGATAACTGCTACTCTCCTGCTATTGGTATTCAAATAATTCGATAACCGACAATTGCACGCGCATATATTTCGATATCTAAGAACAATAACACAATCAGCTTAAGAAACAAACGCCTTTGACAACTATTATAATTTGATGGATGAAATCTTATCCCTGGGCATTTTCCACTTCATTACCGCTATCTTATCGCCTCATGCGTAAGTCACTCGGTAAGTTAAAGTGCTTGAGACCACCACGAATTCGATCATATCTAATAGCAAAAGTCTTCATAAGCTAGCTTATCTACAGAAATAGAAGAAACCACACAGTTTATGTTTTGTACAACTACTTTATCAACTCTGGCACTAGGCCAGTGTTTCATTATTTTCTTGCTGCAATGTACTGCAATCTCCAACCATAAAGCCAGCTATTGTTTACAGAAAACACTCAGGCAATGCGATAATTGCGTGCATAGATGATACGATTTGCAATCAGCAGAGTAAACATCTTATCGATCAGCTGATGTGCGTATTTAATTAAGCGATGGACACCATTGAAGCAGTGTGACTGTGCACGTCCACCACACCCCTTTTTTCAAGTAAAAATATCTCACGACAAGATTAACAAAAAACTGGGTCTGTACTACTTTACTTTGCAGTTGAAAATCAAAGATACATACAAACCGAAAAGGAACTGGAAAAGAATCGGGAACGAAACCAGTTTTGCATTTCTTGCTATGGCCTCCAAAACTGTACATAGCCTCCAGAGCCAGACTACCTCCACAAGACCGACGGATATGAATGATTAATATGAAGAGAAATACAAAAGTATGCACTTCTACTTAATAAATGCGCAAATGAATCGTCACTATCGGTACACTTGGGCCCAAAGGGCCCACTTTTGCATAAAAGACCCTTATGGTCGACGACGTGGCTGCGTATCGCCAAACAACATGAGCATGCATACGCATTAATCATAGCTAGGAACTTGCACTTGCGTATAAGTATAACAGACAAGTCACACATTCTCGCTTTTGAAATATTCATTCACATTTAAACGAACACATTTGCTGTGCTAAGCAAATGAGATAGATATGTACAGTGAGGTACGGATTTAAGTATGTAGATTTATTAAATTCATTCACACTAGCTTAGCTATGTGAATTAAATAAAAATCATTTGATGAGTTTTCAAATAAATAAAAATCTTGACCAAAAACATGTTATTAAATGTTTATTTTTTTTGTTGAAAAATTGGAAAATACTTTAGAAAAAGTTTCAAAAAAATTCATTCATTACTTTTCGAGAAAAAGGCATTTTTTTATTTTTTTTTAAAGTCGCGTTATTCAACATTTTGGCAACAAATTTGTATATTTCTAGGCACCCCACTAAGCAATTTACAAAATTATATTTAAATTCTATATTGACGAGTGGAAAAGTTTGATAAGCGCCTCTATATGTAAAAAAAAAACATATAAGAGGGTAACAATCCGCTGTGCAGATCGTTGAATACCCTATCCCATCATATCTGTAAAACTAAAATCCCCTAAAAGTGTACATGGCTTAAAACACGATGGGGATTAAATATAGAAAATGACATTCTCACAACAAATTGTTCTGATAGTTTATAGAACACTTTTATGGTTCTACAAAAGACAAGGTTTTTCTCCTGTATTCGTTAGGGGTAGTGTATAGAAACGTTTTTAAAAAAAAACGCCCCCAAATATGGGCGATGACGAACAACATTCCGCTGTCAGGCAGAACGAACCATTTAATATTGGCAACGACAGCGAAAACTGCCAACCACCCGACCTAAGTGAAGTGAGGATAGCTATACCTAAACTCAAGCTTAATAAGGCTGCCGGAAATGACGGCCTTCCCGCTGACCTTTATAAAGCTGGCGGAGATGATTTGGTAAGCAACATCCACCACTCATAAGCCAAATCTGGTCGGTTGAAAGCATGCCAGAAGAATGGAACCTCAGCATCGTTTGCCCGATCCACAAAAAAAGGAGACCCTCTGAACTGCGCCAACTACAGAGGCATAAGTCTACTCAACATCGCCTACAAGATCCTATCTGTCGTAATATGTGAACGCCTGAAACCGTTTACCAACAACATGATCGGCCCTTATCAGTGTAGTTTTAGGCCAGGAAAGTCCACAATCGATAAAATTTTCACACTTCGGCGGATCCTGGAAAAAACCCAAGAAGTCCAAATCGATACCCACCACCTATTTATCGATTTCAAAGCCGCATACGACAGCATTTATAGAGACGAACTATACAGAGCCATATCTAGTTTTGGTATACCGCCTTAACTCGTCCGTTTGTGTAGGAGAATTCTCGCTGCACCATCAGGGTCGGAAAAGACCTCAACGGCACATTCGATACCAAAAAAGGATTTAGGCAAGGCGATGCGCTGTCATGTGACTTCTTCAATTTGATTCTTGATAGGATTGTGCAAAACTCCCGAGCCAACTCCAGAGGCACAATTTTCCAAAAATCGGTGCAACTACTAGCATATGCCGACGATATTGACATCATTGGTAGGACTCAACGTGATGTCATAGCCACATTTGCTAGTATAGAGAAGGAAGCGGCAAAAATGGGTTTAGCAGTTAATGAGGGTAAGACTAAGTATATGCTGTCAACACGAAAGGACACACAACATCGACGAATTGGACAGAACGTCACCATTGACAGATATAACTTTGAGGTAGTACGGGACTTTGTCTACCTCGGCTCCGCCATTAACTCTGACAACAACGTGTCGTCAGAAATCAAACGAAGAATTACTCTTACCAATCGCTGTTTCTTCGGGCTAAGAAGGCAATTTAGTAGTAAAGCCCTCGCTCGAACTACTAAGGAGACCTTATATAAGACCCTGATCATCCCAGTCCTGCTCTACGGCGCTGAAGCATGGACCGTATCAAAAGCGGATGAAGAAATCCTTGGTCGATTCGAGAGAAAAATTCTTCGGAAAATCTTCGGTCCCGTTTGCGTTGACGGGCTAAGGAGACGAAGATTCAACCAAGAACTATACGAGCTGTACAGCGACATGCCCCTGGTCAAAAAACTCCGCATTGGACGTTTAAGATGGCTAGGACATGTAGAACGAATGGACACCAATACTCCGGCTCGCAGAGTCTTCGATTCCCAGCCAGACGTCGGACGCAGTAGAGGAAGACCTCGCCCAACTTGGAGTGCGCAACTGGAGGCAGTTAGCTAAGGACCGGGCTAATTGGAGAGACATGTTGGTTGAGGCCCAGGTTCATTCCGGACTGTAGCGCCACTTAAGTAAGTAAGAGCCAGAAATGAGCCTCATCGCTGAACACAATTTTTCGATAAAACAGCGGATTTTCACATTTTTCACACAGCACGAATTTTGATAATAAATTTCAATAACTTGCTCGTTTGTAAGGGTTTCCATGATTAAATGGCAGAGTATACTGAAAACTCTTCACTTTGGCAGATGACGTTTGGACGCCATTACTAATCAGTGCTACCAACCTGAAAAACTTAACTCTTAATATATCACCCGTTATACCACGTCGTACGTAGTATGATTCAATATTTGCGAATACTAGTAGTATCATCACAGTCGTCGAATTTCTGGCAACACTGTTGATTAAATGTGAGAACAGGTCAAAAATTAAAAAAATTAAAAGAGTGGGGGTAAATTTCAGAAAGAGACAAAATTATCAAAAAGTACAGGAACGCGTTTAAGTAAAAAACAGTAAAATTATATATTTTGTGTGCCTTTTAAAGAACAAATGACATAAATCACCTGTCAAAACAAGCGAGTTGTCACTTTTAGATACCAACTGACAGTTTACTGATTTTTACCAACAGAAACTTCTGTTGTAAATTTTTTACAGATTTTTATGGAGGGGTAGTTTTTTGCTCTCTCGTGAGCTGTTTCTTTTACATATTTTTGCGTACGGGAACGGCAATAAGTAAAAACCAGTAAGAATCAGTAAGAAATTAAGAATCAGTAAATATTATTTTGTACGGGAACAGACCTATTATTTTGTAGGGGACCTAATGTGTCATATATTCCCTTCATGTTGTGTCAATGTTCTTGAATTCAGTTCCTAGTTATGAAGGTATAGCCACAATTTTTCCTCATCCATTTCATTAAACATCTACAAGACAAGTGGCAAAGAAAACAACACCCAATGGTAAAAATAAATCTGTTACTCACTGTACACACCTTCTTAAAGACAAAAAATAACACCATAATATATATGTATACGTATAAGCCCATGCATTCCTTAAAAAATGATAATATTATGGAACTTTCTCCCCCTCCCGAGTTATTTTTGTTTTCCACTATTTGCATGATGATAAGAAGAACCACTCCACCAACAAAATGCAGACTTATGCTTGCTGTTGTATTTATCTACGCGTGCCCAGTTTAGGCAGCCCCCCACGGTCTCACCTCATGCTCTTCCTCGTGTTCCATCGTTCGATTCACCGGCAACACACAAAAAGTTGGACCTAAACAGCTATCGAGTTTTCTCCTCAACATTCAGTTGGAGTTCTTCTCTCGTACGGTGCTGTCGGTTGGCTTGGTTTTCATAGTGCGTTCTGAATCTATTCGTATTTGCGAATACATACAACTGCTTAAAGTCGCATTAGTGCTTAATCCGATTATTTCTATAAATTAATCAGCGACAACAATTTAACGGGCCAAATTAATTCATCTCATTAGCAAATATGTGTAACCTCAGGGTTAGTATAACTCACACACTTTATATGTTTTCCATTAGCATAACATACATTATTGACATAAAAAATTAATAATCATTTTAAGTGGAAACATCTGTCAAATCTGTAATTGTAAACATTTGCGAGAAAAGTGCAAGGAACTTTATGTATCTGCGCTGCATAATTCTATTAGATACAACTAAGATGAATACAAAAAAAGTAAAAATTCAGGGGAGGGTGTGTTCACTGGAGTATGATCGGTATTTTTAAGAATGATTGTGTTATGTAAGGTTGTGAGTGTACAGTTGGCAACCCCGAAAAATGCCGCTTGTGTGAGTGGTGTTAGATAAAAAAAAAAGGGACCAAGGAGTGGAAATTGTTCGCGCCATGTGTTTTATTACAGGGCCAATACCTTTGACACCCACCGTTTTCAATGGTTTTGGCTAGGTCATTGGCATTTGCAATGTTTTTATCGATTTCTGTTTATACATACTACATACATACTGGAAAATGAGTATATATGCGATGTATAGATCTTATATAATGTTACATGCACGATGTGGTATCATTAAATTCGAGAATTATCTGATTTTTTTTTCAAGTGGCCAATTACTGCCATAATGGCACTGTCTCGAATGTCATAAAATTACATGTCAATATGCAATCACCATAATTTATTCACGTGTGATTGGTATTTTCTCTGTCATTTTATTTTCTGTTATATACCTACACAATGTGGTATCCAGAAATGTTATGCATACATAATATAAATCCCTTACAAGAAAATTATTTACCATCACATTTACAACACGAAAATCCGGATTTCCTTCACCTGAAATTGTTATCATATCAACTGCCTTTGGTCGAGATTTCCAAACCTCGTTGAAAATGGAGATGCATTTTCTTTGACGTGTAATCGTGTTCGAGATATTTGTTCATGGAAATGAATCGTGGCTGATAGCGATACCTACCTGCTGAAAAAAAAATTATCTGCGGGGGTTCTTTTCTGTGTTAATTTGTTAAACGTGCCGAAGATTTTCGGTTAGGGGTACACTCCATTAAAACACATAGGTACCTGTCATATTAGATAGATAAAAGATAAAATAATTGCGCACTTGTAGAATTTTTGTGTGTGGATATTTCTGGCGGTAGTTATATAAGGGCGTTTTGTTCTGTTTTGAAATAAAATTTGGAACTTTCGAGTTTAATAAAAAAGACATGATTTTCTATCGGGATTTGGATAATTTTTTTTATTTAATATTTATGTAAATTGTTTACAATAATAGAACAACAATAACTTGTTGGTTGTTTATGTTTTTTCTCTTATTTTAAATAAATCGAAATTATAAAATGAGTGACATAATCACAAATAATTTTTTTTTATAAATTTTCCTATGTATGCTAGATTTGTAAAATATTCACGTGTTTGGCATCATTGCGTTGGTTCAATTGTTAAAGTACCTACCTATTCAAGGGAAATATTTTGAACTTTTTAAGTTCGACATATGTTGGTAATTGTTAACACCGTTCTCGTTCCGTTATTGTTTTTTCTCAATATATTTATAATTATAATTCAGCATAATTTATTTGCTATAAATCAATGAATGTATCAATGAATGTTGTAGAATGACACATGCCTTTGTCAATTCTGTTTACAATGAAATATAGCACTATAACGAAGTAATATGCCGCCAAAGTAGCATGTTATATGGCAATAGAATTATTAACTGTTTTGTTCTTTGAAAATTAGGTTTTCGCTTATTGTAATCTTTTCTTATTTACAAAGACGAAAGACAGCTAAATTGTAGAGCCTTTATTAAGGTAACGTATTTCAATAAATCCCTAGTTGTTGATATCATTAAAAAGCATCTTTATTCCTTTGACAAGATGATTATAGCAGTCAATGAAAATGTCACTTATTAAAGTCCCCCTACAGTGAGTACAATTAGATTTAAGGGTTGCCCATACAAATGATTAATAGCAGACGGTGAAGTACTATTTGGAACGTACATTTTTCATTAAGTTAAAATATTAGAAAAAATTAAAATTAAACTTGACGTTGACCGTTAACATTTGGTTAAAATTTTGATTTTGTGTCAAAGTTTTTGGCAGTAGTATATTGTACTAGATTTACGTACAAAATCCCAATTCACTTACAGCCGTATTTATTAGATTTCCTTAGGCGGTGTCTCAGGTTGTCTCTAGGCAACATTGCCTAAATTTCTTATCTATAATCGATTTTCCTTTGCTGCCTAACTAGGCGAAGGTTATGTCAAAAGACGTAATAGAATTTACAAATCTAGTATACAAAATTGAGATTCTTGTACTTTTTTACATCAGATGTTTTTTTCGGATTTGACAGCATGTTATTTGTAAACAAACACCCAAAAGGAAGAACATCTCCATATATTACAGCAGCCATCACTTGGAGATCAGCAGAAATGTGACCACTTCTATTTGATCCTTCAAGATCGGATCGCTTAAGATTGATTACCTTCGCCATATTGGGTTTAGAAAATCTATACTTTTGCATAACATATTTATTTTCAAGTTCCATTTGATTAAATATTGTTTTGACATTTTTGGTCTCATACTCGTTGGCATGTATGAATTTATAATATTCCTTACACCTAAATCATTCACAAACGAAATGTAGCTTGAGTCCATTTTTATTAAATTAGTTTCACTTTATTGAAAATCACCACACAAAAACTCAAAACAAATTTCCAGATTTAAATTCTCACAAATGTCAAAATGAAAATGAAATGAAAAATCCTTAGGCAGCCTCTAGGCAACCTCTAGGCAGGGTTCGTTTGCGCTTAAGTTAGGCGACCTTTAGGCAACGTTGCCTAAATGTGAAAATCGATTATAGATACCGATTTTGCACTTAGGCAGTACTTAGAGGTTGCCTAAAGTTAGGCAACCTCTAAAATGCTTTTATAAATACGGCTGTTAGATGTTTAAAAAAAAAAAACAGGGCTATTGTTGTAATTACCTTCGAATTGTTAAATTTAAATGTAATCTAGGGTATGTTGACTCCGGGTTAACTCAGAGTTATCTCAGCACTAAAAAACGGTCCTAAATAGGTTTAAGGAACTTTCCTAGTTAGGATTTCGGCTACTGATAATCTGACGATTCTATTTTGATGATTTACAAATCTATATTCTCATTATAACACGAAATTAATTCATAAAACATTGATGTCGTACTGGCAGGTATTTATGAAATGTTGATGACAGTTATCGATAACAATTTCAATTGGTTTGGCAGCAGATTTTTTTTCTAGGCTATGACTCGATAGATATCTATGTTACCCCGTTTCATAAATGTCTTAAATTTGTATTAGGGGTATTCATGCAACGTCGGAAAGTCGTCGTAAACGTTGTAAACGTGATAAAATTACGACATGATAAATGAACTGTCAAAATTTGTATGGGAAATCTTTTTTAACAATATCGGAATTTTATCACAGGAAGTGGGTGCGTAAACTGAGGTGTTAAACGTTGTAAACTTTAGAAATGCTATTTTGACATTTAATCAGTCACATTCACACATCAAACGTATGCGCTAAAATGAACAAAATCATCGAGAACGGAAAGAGAACAAAATTCTATCAATAAATAAATTACTAAAATGAGATTGAATTCAGTGGGTTACCGCATTATTTAGTGGTGCAGTTTTAGGGTCGTTCATGAAACGTGGTCGTAAAATTATAATCTTTCGCACGTAATAAAATTACGATGTTGCATGAATACCCTTATTGTATTCAAAAAATTATAAATTAAATGCTTATTGCTGGCGTTTGTCAGTGTTAAATACAACATAAACGTATATTCTGCCATATTTAACGTTAGGCTTAAATCGTCTAAAAATCTCGTAATTTCATTAGTCTAGCAACGAAATAGCAAGAACTTATAAAACATTTTTGAACACGCGCATTATGTTTTACAGTTATAAACTTCTTATCGCGAAAGATGATGGTTAATTGTCTATTAATTGCTTTTTAAGAGGCGTCTGTATTAACAAAGAATTAAAGAACACGATAAATTAATGAGTAACGTCAAATTTTAGTCATATCAAACAGTGGTAACATCAATTTTCGTTGGATTGTTGTTATAGCCGCATTTCTTTGCTACTTGTCAAGTACTTGAAGCGCCTTGTAGATTTTTGTTTAAAAAAATATCGAACCGAACCATAAATGAGCCTCATTATCTAATTTTATTATAATTGATTGGTCTACATAAAATTACTTAATTTCTAACATGGTACCATAAAATATTTATATTCTATTTTTTTGTACACTGGATGCATTCATTTTCTAATCTTGAAACAATAAATTAAATAAAAATAATAAACAATTAAATTAATTAATCTTGCTCAGAACTTTTAATCTGTTTTATGATCATAAAATACAATTTAATCGATCATTTCTAGCTTCTGTAGATATTCGCGCAAATATGATGATATTTTCACGTAGCATGATATTATAGTGATAAAAAGGTAGCTCGAGTTGAAGATTTTAATAACGTCCTAGATTTGGTATTTGTTGATTCTAAGCTTAGCACTAGTATCACTCACTACATGACACCGCTTGTCAGTAATTCCATTTTTCATGTAGCATTGTCATTGCAATTTGAATTTTATGAATATTTCAAACCGATTTCAAGTGTCACTAACTTAAGTATACTCAGCAAGTGGGCAAAATCTTGCGGGCTGGGTGTAAACCCAAACAAAACAGAACTGGTTCTCTTTACTAACAGGAGATCGATCCCAGCATTTCCGGCACCGTCTTTGGAAGATTCGACTCTCTCATTGTCAGCAAGCGCGAAATATCTGGGTGTGGTACTTGATAGTAAACTGAACTGGAATCTAAACGTTGAAGAAAGAGTAAAGAAAGCAAATATTGCCCTCTATAGCTGTAACAGAATCTGCAGCAAAAAATGGGGCCCATCCCCGAAGGTCACAAAATGGCTGTACACAGCCATTGTCAGGCCAATCCTAACATACGGTTGCTTGGTCTGGTGGAATGCTATGAAAAAAGCAAAACATATGACCAAGCTTACAAAATTTCAGAGGACAGCATGCATACTCACGACAGGAGCCATGTGCACTAGCCCCACAGTAGGGTTAGAAACAATCCTAAACATAACACCAATTAACTTACAAATCAATGACACAGCAGCAAAAAGCGCAGCAAGACTCAAAGAAACGGGCAATCTACTCACGAAGCCTTTTGGCCATAGCTCAATATTAAACTCAATGGCATATGCGGATGTAGCATCTGACTACATACCACGACTTTGATACTAATTACTCTATCAGAATACCAAGCAGAGACGAATGGTCTTCAAACAATGTGTTATCTAACATTGAAATAGCAATCTATACCGACGGATCCAAAATGGAAGTCGGAGTGGGCTCTGGTGTCTACTCTGAAAAGATCGGGCTAGCTACATCCTTGATCAGTGGCAGCCGTTTAAAAATACTAGGCAGCCTTTACCTCGATTACCTAAGTGACCTAACGACTATCCCAATAGCGCTGATAGTCCGTTTTTGTAGCAGATCAGGATGGAGCAACTACCTCTTTGAGGCTGAAGGAGCAACACAGACCAGCACCGCATAAGTATCATTAGCGAACTTAACCAGGTATCGTCTTTCTCTATTTCATGGCACTTTCTTCGAAGGATATCGCTATGGGCCCACGTAGGCCTATGCGAGCTTGACGACTCACCCGAGCGTAAATAGCCCATCTAACCTAACCTTACCTTAAGTATAATTTTGATAAAGCCAATTACACCAACATTTCTAATTTCATTAATGGAATTGATTGGCAAGTTATTTTTAATAATAACAATTTAAATGATTCATATAATTTATTTATTGAAACAGTCAAAATGGCAGTCGATATGTTTACACCAAAAGTAAAGTCTGTAGCAGGCAATAAACCCATTTGGCTTAATAATGAAATCATTAACCTAAATAATAAAAAAAAATTTATAAACAATTTCGTAAAAGTAAGAACTACTGCGTCAGTATCGATTACTTAGAAAATAATTCGATATCTTAAATAAGTTCCTTTACAGGCTGTCGAATCTAAGTTAAAGTCAAATAGCAAATGTTTTTGGAGCTTTATCAATAGCAAAAGGCAATCCAATGGTATTCCTAATTCTATGCGTCTTGAAAATACATCTTCATCCAATCTTTTAAATATTTGTAACATGTTCGCGAATTACTTTCAATCTGTCCATACTTGTCGTAAGCCCACTTTAGAAGTTACATTTGAAACCTCGTCTTCGAACTATATAAATGTTGGTAACCATGAGTGTTCAGTGACTGCAGTCAAATTAGCCCTATCCGCATTAAAGTTAGATAAAAGTCCCGGTGCCGATGGCATCCTGTCAATTATATTACAAAAGATTTCTATTGCGCTTTCTGTATCCCTCTGTTTAGTATTTAACTTATCTCTTCAATGCGGACATTTTCTAAAAGCGTGGAAATATTCCTTCTTAACAGCAGTTTATAAGTCCGGATCAAGACATGATGTTACCAACTATCGTCCTATAATATGTAAAATGTCGGCAATACCGAAGGTTTTTAAAAAATAGTCTGTGAAAAACTAACACTTTTCTTAAAAAGTTCTATCTCTCCCTTCCAACACGGTTTTATCGCTGGTATGTCTACTACTACCAATCTCTCAATTTTTTTGTCACCATATTCTGAACGGCTTTGAGCGAGGCTTACAATACGACGTTATCTACACAGACTTCTCTAAAGCATTCGACCGTGATAATCACGATATTTTAATCTTCAAACTGGCTAAATTTGGACTTAATAGTCACCTTCTTAAATGGATAAGCTCCTACCTAAAGGAGCGTATTCAGTATGTTCGCATTAATGACATAATATCGGTACCTATTTATGTAACATCTGGAATACCACAGGGTAGTCATCTTGGTCCTTTACTTTTCCTTTTATTAATAAATGACATTCCTGAATTATTTTTAAACTCCCAATGTCTAATGTGATGTCTAATGCTGACGATTTAAAAGTATTTCGACCAATCAACTCAACACAAGACTGTACTCTTTTGCAAGAAGACCTGGAAAGGCTTTCGAATTGGTGTCATAGTAATGACCTTCATCTGAATGTTTCCAAATGTCAAAGCCTCCCTTTTTTGTCGTAACCTTTCTCCAATTCCTTTTACATACCTGATCTGTAATGTCCCACTGTCCATTATCTCCTCGAAAGAAATATCTTGGAGTTATTTTCGACAACAAACTTAGAAATCTAAGTTAAACATATTGCGTACTTAATAGCCAAAAGTAATTCAATGCTAGGATTTATAGTACGAAATTCTAAAGACTTCCAAGATCCTTATACTCTTAAATGTCTATTTTTTGCATTTGTTAGATCTAATCTCGAGTACTCTAGCATAGTCTCGAATCCATGTTATGGTGTCCACTCCATTAGAATTGAGAGGATCCAAAAACGATTGACTAGGGTTGCCATGTATAGATTACGTTGGAACATTGAAATGCCTTCTTATGCAACAAGGTGCAAATTATTTGGAATTTTACCTCTTTTCGTAAGAAGTTAAAAAATTCCTCTGTTGTATTTGTTCGTGATTTGATAAATCGTCATATTGACTGTCCTTTTCTCCTGTCATTAATTGGATTTTATGCTCCCTCGAGAGTTCTTAGAAATCGAATGTTATTTTATATACCTTACCATAGAGTCAACTTTGGTTATAATGAACCAATCTGTAGATGTCACAGGGAATCATATAATCATTGTAATCTCATAGATTTTCATCTCAGTAGAGATACAGAAAGAAATTAATTTTAGAATTACTTGTAAGATTAATCTAAATTTAAAACTAAATATCCTTTGTGGTTTAGTTAATTAATAAATGTAGATATCTTGTATTTATTGTATTAAGCAATCTTATGAGAACAGTAGATGCTACTTAACTGATGAAATAAATAAATAAATCATTATGATTAATATTTTTCGGTTATGAAAATTGCGAAACATGATATTCTATTTTCAATTATACGCGACTCAAAATCAAAATGTCACTTTAATTTTGACGCCTTCCATTTTCGACAAAAAAATCAAATTTCAGACTAATATCTAAGACATTTCCGCTGAAAAGTCACTTTTGTCGATTAAAATGCGAACCGAGATTAAAGGTATCGTACCAAATCTGTTTTAAAAACGCAATCATTGTTTTGACCACCAGAATTGATGATGATTTGGTAACTTTTTACGCTTTTTTAGAGAACATTTAAAAAACTACGAGTCTTGACATATATTTATAAAATAAAACATTAAACTGAAATAATTAACTCTACTTGGGTTTTCGATTATCAATCTTTCTACGATTCAATTATAAACTCGTGAACATCTCTTTGCTGTCAAATTTCTGTACTGAGAAGCTAAAACGTCGCATTTTGTTGACAACTAATCATTCAAAAAGTGAAATTAAAACGATTGCCACACTTGCTGGCAATGGTACTGTATTTTTTTCGTATGCACATTCGTAAACATGCGTCATTATTTTAAAAATAAAATAATGCGTTTTAAATTAATTACCAAAAATAAATAGTCGTCGAACAAGTCTTATTTTTCCAAACAAGTCAAAAATAAAATTCGATGATTAAACTTGTTTCTCTGCCATCTAAACGCTTATCACGTTTGTTTGTGTTTTCATTTTTATCTTTCTTTTTGGAGAGGAGTATGTGTGTATGTACACACAAAACAGACATCTATGTTATGTTGATACGTCACTTTTATTGGCATATCCAAACACAATAACTGGAATAATGCCAAATAACGCATGAATGAGGCGATTTAATAATATGAGGCGGATAAAAATAAAAGTGCAATAAACAAAAAATGCAAAAATCCATTAAAATAGGTAGACCCTGTCTTGGAAGTGTGTCATTTGTTCCTTGAAATAAGATATAGAGATATTTCACTAGAGATCTGACATTTTTGTATATGTACCTGTCAAAGTTACCGACTTTCATTGTAATTCAATACAGCTGTTGAACATTATAGGGTTTTGACGAGAGTACAAGTTGATTATGTTCTGATGATAGTTCAACAAATTTATGGTATAGTCAAGGTTATTTGAAGCGGCTTTTTTATATTTTATTCAAGCTAAATGGGACTGGAATCATTTTTCTTTACCCTACCGGTCACATTAGTTAATAAAGTAAGAAACATAAAAATTATACAACGTTGAATAGAGGTTGCTTAAGCTAAACGCGCCTGATGGTTAATTAGTACCTTTATAAGAGTGTATTAAATATTAGGTCTGATTCCGTACTTTTTTTTATAAATTCTTTCAGAGAGAGAGATAGAAAGAATGAGAGAAAAATTTACGAAGAAGCACGGGAACGCGTTTAAATAAAAAAAAAAAAAGCAAACTTATTCGTTCCGTGTGAATTTTAAAGAACATATGACATAAAACATATCGAAACGACTTGTCACTTTCTGATACCAACTGACAGTTTATTACTTTTACAAAAAAAAAAAACAATTCTTTAGTTATTTGTTTTACTGATTTTTATGAATCTTTTTTATCTTTATCTTTTACTATTTTTTGCATACGCTAACGGCATAAGTAAAAATAAATTAAGTTCAGTAAGAATAAGTAGAAATAATATTGTAGGTTAACAGACCTATTTCGTCTCTGTTTGACACAAAAGGCCCAGTTTCAGGGTTTCTTGTGCCAAATGTTAAGAGTCACAAAAAAATCGTGCAGAAGTAAAAATATGCCCTTTTGTATGTCTGCATTTGGGTGCGGCTGATAAATTTGTTCAAAGCAAATTATTCTTTATGCTGTTGGTTCTGTACAACAATGTAAGTTTCAACATAAGTCACCAAAATATTATAAATGTGTAGAAATCAAAGTGGTCGCCATGAGTTTCGCAACCAAACAAATTGTTTGTCGGCAACTCTACTGACTTGTCATAGATTTCCCTCTTTTTGGTAATGAGAATGAAAACCTGTGTAAATAAAATGGGTGAGGAATGTTTTATGAATAAGAAAAGTCTGAATAAAGCCTGCTTAAATACTTGTACGGTGTATAACTATACAACCGTTTAGAAGTGTTTTAACGAATTGTAGTGAATTAGGCTGTTACATTTAAAAAACGCTGAGAAGCCCATTCTTGTTCCATTTCAGAACGAGTGGATTCTCTAATATTCCCTATGGAAAGCGCCATCGATTACATTATCCCTATCTTTTTGCCACTTCTAAGGCACAGTTTTTCATTTTGAGATTATCCTGGCTTTGGGATTAAGCTTAAGATAAAGATAAATTTGTTTGTCAGTTTTCAAGTTTGAGTGTTGAGTTAAATCTGGAAAAAATAATATGATATTTTGACAGATAATAATAACTATTTACAATTATATTTATGTGAACATTTTCTTAAATTTTTAAGAAAATGAAAACGTGTACGACATATATAGATTCAGATTTGACATATACACAAAACATATGATCAAATTACAGTGACATATACCTACTTTTAGAATCTTCGAATTACAGTGGGTTACAAATGGTTTTATATATTTTAAATACGAAATCAATTTCAAATGCCGGAATTTGAACGTTATAAGGGTCTATAAAAAATGGCAACATATAAAAAGTGTATTGATAGCTTAAAATATCATAAAACACCTTAATTCATGCAAGACGAGACCTCATTAGCAATCACTTAATAATCATCTGGCTATCATCGTCCCTTTTACAAAAAGGAGGAAATTAAATCTTACCCAAATTTCAAATAATGGTACATACATTGAGTATTCCAACGAAGTAAAATATCTTGGAGTGATCCTCGATAAAAAATAAGCTGGAACTCCCACATCAACACCGAAATTCAAAAAGCAACCAAAGCTTTCTGGGCTTGCCGAAGCATGTATGGTAAAACCTGGGGAATCTCTCCAAAGACCACACACTGGATCTACACGATCATGGTCAGGTCCATTATAACATATGCTTCAATAGTATGGTGGAACAAAGTCACCCAAAAAACAACTATAAATAAATTAAACAAGGTACAACGGCTTGCCTGTCTGGGCATTACCGGAGCTATGCGTACCTGTCCCACGGCGGCTATGGAAGCCTTAATAGGACTAACACCTCTCCACATTTATATAAAAAAAGTGGCAATTCGCAGCTCAGCAAGTTTGACACAAGCGGAAGAATTAAACATTAGTGAACATCTAAAACTAATTGAACTTCTATCCGAACTTCCAGAACTTGACATGATCTGTGCGGTTACAGACCACTTACCAAAGACACTATGCTTCGACAAAAGATTCTCAACGGAGATCACAACCAGAGAAGCATGGTGTAGCAACAACCCTCCAAAATGCCTAAACGGCCTAAAGTGGTATACGGATGGTTCTAAAATGGACTCAGGGGTAGAAGCTGGCATACATGGACCAAATAAAAACATCTCAATACCTATGGGAAAAAACCCTAGTGTATTCCAAGCTGAGCTCCATGCCATAAAAGAATGCGCAAACCTAATACACAACTCAGGTATTAAAGGCGCAAACATCCATATATTCACGGACAGTCAAGCAGCTATAAAAGCCCATAGCTCACACATCATTGACTCCAAATCAGTACTACACTGCTTCAACTCCCTCCAAACACTCAGTTCCAGGAACAAAACCAAACTATGGTGGGTCCCCGGACATAAGGGAGTTGAAGGTAACGAAAAAGCTGATGAACTAGCCAGAAAAGGTTCGGAAACCCCCTTCATTGGACCTGAACCCTTCTGTGCAATCCCCAAATCAGCCATAAATCTAGTCATAAAAAACTGGGAACAAAACAGATGTGTTTCATACTGGGGAAACATCCCAAGCCTAAGACAGGCCAAAAGAGCTATTCAGCCCTTCAAATCAGAAGCCAACAAGATACTAAATCTTCGCAGGCACGATATCAAAAACTTAGTAGGCTACCTAACTGGTCATCACGGTCTGCGATATCACCTTAACAAAATGCGTCTAGTCGACTCACCGGAGTGCAGACTATGTCTAGAAGAAGACGAAACAGCCGAGCATATCATATGTGAATGCCCGGCCCTTTACGGTATGAGAAGAGAATCTTTCTTCAGGGAATTCTTAAGTCCCGAAGAATTGAGGAAATCTTCGGCTGAAAGTATTATCAGCTACATTAGGAAAGTAGAAGCGCTACTAACCTAAAAAGCATCTGACGGCAAGCACAATAGATCTTTTAGGTCGATGTGTATATTACTGCTTAGGCAGGTCAGAATTTAAAAAAAAAAAAATAATAATAATCATCTGTGATTTGACGATTATTCGATTATGACGATTATTACGAGAAGCAATAAAGTGATATTGGCGTGATGCGAGACTACCGTCGAAATGTCACATGTCACTTTATGGAATGAGGGCCCTGGATTAATTGACTCTGGGTTAACTCAGCACTAAAAAATCTGGTCTAAGTGAAGTGAAATTGGATTTTGTATATAAATCGAGTATAATATCCTGCTGTCAATCACTGCCAATAAGTTTGTCAGTAGTATTGATGTGTGGCTAATTTTTCAAGACTCGAGACTCGTATTTGATTCCGACATATGGCATATCCTAATTTAGGGTTATGAATACCCTTTATATGTTTTAACACAGTGCGGGCGTTAAGGAAATTAGGGATAAGAAAAAAGGAGATACCGATGAATGGAAAGGAAAAACAGAGTTTGGTAGAGCATTCCACATTCATGTTGTTCGGTTTATGTACGAATCTCTGTATTTCAGCGTACGTCCGAAGATATGCTTGAGGGTAAACTGATTTGCGTTCATTGCGTAACGAGTATTGCGGCTGAATTGTTGAATGGGAGGAATCAGCTGGCTATTTCATTTGAACATTGGTTGTTAAAATAGCGATAAAACAAGGTAAGGCAGGAGATGTTTCGACGGTGTTCGAGCGAAACTAAGGAGTTCGCTATTCTTATGTCTCCTATAAGTTTTTTCGCACGTGTTTGAATCCTATCTAGTAGGTGCAATGTTGATTTTGGTGCACCTGACCAGACGTGGGCGTTGAATTCAAGTTTTGGGCGTATAAACGCTTTATATATTGTGGCCAGATCAGAGGGAGTGAAATATTTCTTACATCGATTTAGGAAACCTAGACATTTCGCTGCGTTTTAGCGACTTCGATTATGTGGTCGTTCCAACGTAAGTCGTTACTAACACACATACCTAGCATGGAAAGCTTTTCGGTTTCTTCGACGTAAGTGCCATTCATGGATAATGGCTCTAGATTTTGGTTTCGCTTTAATGACAGAAGACAGCATTGTGTTTTGGAAGCATTGAATTCCACTCTATTGGATTTACCCCATTTGATAATGCTGTCAAGGTCGGAATTCAATGAGCTTTACATATTATGGCGTTTAGAATCCACGTTCGAAGGTTCGAAGGTGAGGGACCTAGTTTTTGTTTTTCTTTATATTGTTTCAATGTCATTGTTAGTAAACGCAAGTACAAACCTTCAAAATATCCCAAACCTGGCAACTACTATTTATGAGCTGCAAAAAACAGGGGTTTAAGGTCGCGCATTTAAAAAAATATAAAGTGACCGCTAATGAAACGAGAAAATGGGTTTCGGGAATTCACTTGTTTTTACCTCATATATAACCAAAAGTGCTACCATATCATACCGTTATGATCTGGTCATGAATTTATGTTAGCGTGTGTTCCGGAATTTCTTGATCTTACTGCTTGAAACACATGGGCAGTGGTTCTGAATGCGGTGTAGCAAGCAAGACACACGAACAGAATTTTTGTTTGACATACATGCAGTGCAGTGACGCTTGTCATAACAATAAACATCCAAAATTGTTGTACTGGCTATAGTTGTTGTGACTTTATTTTGGTTTACTTTGGCTCGTAATAGGGACATTCGTGAGTAATTTCGCCGAAAAGTAAACGTTTTGGTTGAGTTCAGAAAACGTCCCTCTTTCATTTTTGATAATTTTGTTTTGTTTTTGTTAATTTTAAGATATTTGGCATCATTGGATTATGAATTTTATTCCACATAAATTTATAATCCAATGATGCCAAATATCTTAAAATTAAGTTTATTTCCTTTGTGTTGTGGTGGGCATTACCTTGCAGTGAATGTAGAAATGGAGACAACTTGCAGAAACACAACCCTTGCAGATTTTACATGTGTTCACTCCCATTGAAAACTTTATGTTCTATCTTTTCTGCAAGGAGAATTCAAAACGTGCGTTTCAGACATAAGTCAGAATTAATTTTCGTAGTAGATGAAATGAAAAAGCGCAATACATCGAAATTTGCGGAGTAGATTTGTCAAAAACAACAATAGCTCGATGGGGTCATACAAAACTTTGCAAATAATCTTAATCTCTAATTTTAATGAAAAACAAAATATTTTTTTACTGTGCGATAAAGTTAAAAATGTTTACTCAGATATTTCTAAAAATAATATTCAGATAAATTAGAACTGTCTAATCTTGAGCTCTTATAATATTTTTTTTAAAGCTGAGCAGTTTTATCTGATACTAGCTGCCCGGCCCGGCTTCGCCCGGGTACTGTTTCGTTTTAGGGTCCGTAATAGTATTTTAGTGTTAGTAGTATTTATTTTCTCAAAGCTGACCTGAGAGATTTTCTCAATATTTTTTTCCGTAAGAACCTTGTACAGAGTATTAGAAAACTACAAAAAAAAATCAGCCAAATCGGTCAAGCCGTTTTCATGTTATGTGGTGACAACGGAAAACTGGTTTCATTTTTATATATATAGATGAATAAAGGCTGAATTTAAAAACGTAAAAAAAATGCGCATTGTGAATACACATTGCTTTCCAGATGCCAGGTTATTGATACTTTTGCCCTGGGCCCTCATTTGACGGTAAATCTTCCAGCAAGTAAGATCAATAGTCGTTTTTTCTGTCGGCGATACCACTTTATTTGCTTCACTTAAAACGATAATCGTCAAATTGGCCGATTGCTCATGAGGTCTCGACTACCGTCTGAGTCATTATCTCTTTAAAAGTTACTGAATGACCGCCCTGCTTTGCATTTTTAAGGCATCATAATAATTCACGATAATTTGTGTTGCTCTTGTTTGGAAAGAGGGTCCATTTGCAATGTGTTTTGGAAAAGCATGCATTGCATTGTAACGGGTGATTTTTTAAGAGGTTTAGAACTTTTTTAAAAAAAAAAACACAAAAACTTCGAAAAAATGAATGAAATATTTATTTGAATCGATAGTTTGAACCTTGCAATTTAATGTTTAAAGATAATTTCATGCAAATGTTGACCGCGGCTGCGTCTCAGGTAGCCCATCCGCTGAGTCCAATTTTGGCATACTCTTTCACACATATCGGCCGGTATCTCACGAATGAATGCATGGATGTTGGCTTCCAGTGCGTCAATCGAAGCGGGCTTGTCCCTATAGACATTAGCCTTGACATACCCCCACAAAAAATAATCTAATGGTGTCAAATCGCACGATCTAGGCGGCCAATTGACCGGCCCGAAACGTGAAATTAACTGTTCACCAAACTCGCCTCGCAATTGCGCCATTGTTTCGCGTGCTGTGTGGCATGTGGCACCGTCTTGTTGAAACCACATATCATGCAAGTCAAGAACTTCCATTTCGGGCAAAAAAAAGTTTGTTATCATCGCTCGGTAGCGTTCACCATTGACAGTAACGCTGCGATTCGCATCATCTTTGAAGAAATATGGCCCAATAATGCCGCCGGCCCATAAACCGCACCAAACAGTGGCTTTTTCGGGATGCATTGGTAGCTGTTGCAATGCTTCTGGCTGATCTTCACTCCAAATGCGGCAATTTTGCTTATTTACGTACCCATTCAACCAAAAATGAGCCTCATCGCTGAACACAATTTTTCGATAAAAAAGCGGATCCTCGGCCAGCTTTCCAAGAGCCCATTCACCAAAAATTCGGCGTTGTGTTAGGTCGGCTGGCTTTAGTTCTTGCACCAGCTGTATCTTAAAAGGCTTTACGCCCAAATCCTTCCGCAAAATTTTCCACGTAGTGCTGTAACAAAGGCCTAACTGCTGGGAACGGCGCCGAATCGACATTTCGCGGTCTTCTGTCACACTAGCTGATACGGCCGCAATATTTTCTTCACTACGCACAGTACGTAAACGTGTTGGTGGTTTAAGTCCAACAAAGTAAATTTGGTGCGAAATTTGGTCACAATCTTCCGAATAGACTGCTCAGAAGGTCGAGATTGCCGATCATAAAATGGAAGCAGCGCGCGATGAACATTTCGAACCGAGCACGAATTTTGATAGTAAAATTCAATAATTTGCAAGCGTTGTTCATTTGTAAGACGATCCATGGTTAAATTGCAAACCAAACTGAAGCTGTTTGACAGTGACACAAGGTACTAAACACACGTCAGCTGTCAAAACCAGTGTTGCCAAAACCAAACCAGCTAAAAAATCACCCGTTAGTAATCCGTTTGCGTTTTGCAACGATTGATAAAGCAGTAATGCTGCATTTTGCAACTCTGCGAAAGTTCAAACGCTGCTTTTGAGTGTTTCTACTACTGATTGGCTTTATTCTTTTATCTTCTTTGGTCTGAGGTTAATCCCCAATCGCATTAGTTTCTGACAAGATTTTCATGATTAAGATTTTCTAGATACTTGAAATTTTTACCGAAGCATTAAGATCCACAGTGAAGCTAATAACCATAATTCCATCCTAGTATAAGTTCAACACCAACAACATAATAAATCCCAATTCACCTTACTTCATCTATTTATATCAGCCTAATGAATTCTCGGAGTTTCTAAAACTTCTACAGTACAGCTATCAACAGAATAATTATTTAAGCGCCCAATTAACAAAATTATATATGTATTTTTATTTCCTTCCAGAAAGCCTCATCAGCCCTTAAAAAGCTCTTCGTCTGCAACTCTTTGAAATATGGACAACCAAACAATTCAATTTTGGCTAACCCCGGCAATGGATATGCCAAATTCTGGTGTCGTGCTACTACAACAGAGAAGTTCCCATTGGTCATCGCAACACGTTACAACATTCCGTTCCTTCTCAACAAACCTGGCCTAGGCTATTATGTGTCAGGCGAAATTTACGAAGTTGACAACAAAATGCTCGACGTGTTAGACAATTTCGAAGACTGTCAAGATATTTACACCCGAGAGCTGCTTGACATGAATATTGGTGTTGGCGAAGGGTAAGTCTCTCAAAAAAATGCCAGTAACGACTTAATAATTATAATATCGTATCTTTTCAGTACCGTTCCATGTTGGGTATATTTGTTGCAAAAGTATCCCGAAAAACTCCTCTCATTGCCTTACTTGTCGACATACGAAAACAGTGCTGCCCATCCCTATGTGACAAGAAATCAAAGAACTCACAAGCATCCGGCTAATGAAGATCTGTCCTATTCGATAAAGGAAACGACTGCCTAACAGAATATTTTACTGATCATCAGCATCATGGAGTTTTTTGATTTTCCGTTCGACAACGTACACATAAAAAGTTAGCATTTATTCGGTTAAAACTAGGACCTTCCATTTTTATCATAAAAAAGGGAACTTTAGGATATTATTTTTTTAATATTGTTCGAAGTAGAATAAAATAAGTTGTAAATATTATAAATACCATTAAACAAACAAATTACTATTTTGTTAAATACTAGATTCTTTTATTTGAGGTTAGAAACGAAACGGGTTTTCTTTTTGAGGAAATGTAGGAGAACCTAAAAGTAAGTGGCCTTTTCGAAATCGGAGCAATACCTGATGGAACAAAGAAATATTAATAAGTGGCAAAATTCCTTTCAGGCCTTCGTACCTACCTTTCACAGTATGGATGCTCCCTTGAATTGCTGTAGGATGATAGCATCTCATTTGTAAGCATAGCTTCGCTGTAATTTTTGACTAGATACATCCAACAAGGAATTATACTTGAAAAAAAATATATATATTGTCACACCATTGTACTAAAAGAAAAATACTTCTCACCCATTCTCCGTCATAATATCATGAATCTCACGATCATAGTAATCCGGATATTGCTCCAATTGATCTAGTTTGTCGAACATTGCTTCATCTACTTCATAGATCTCGCCGTCAATGTAATTTCCGATCCCCTTCTTATTAAGTAACATTGGGATGTTATAACGTGTCCCTACGATAAGTGGAAATAGTTCCGTTGTTTTTCCAAAAGTTACAAAATTCGATGATCCATTCGTGGAATTTGTCAGCCAGTGATGGTTTGGCTCTCCGCTTTTTAAAGTACCGTAGACGAAAATATTTATCAATTTAGATGAAGACATTCTGAAGAAATTAGGCCAAGTGTGACAATATCTGTTTCGGATTAATTTATAACTTTAGCTGTATTGGATATTGGAAGCTTATCATTAAGCGATAAGAGCTTACAATTTAAATTTATACAGAATGGATTTTTTTTATTTTTAATATCTATGGTACCTACATGATAAGATATTATCTTGCTGGAGAACTAATATGAAATAATATACTCGTTGGACATTGTATGAGTTTACCTCAAAAAATCAATGACTGCGGATGTTAGAGGTCTGCTGATTCTTATTGCCGTCTTCCTCAAAATAGAGACAAAACTCCTACTCCAAAAAATGCGTAAAAAAGATATTGTAAACTATCAGTTGGAGTCTGAAAGTATCAAATTGTTTGACATATATGTTTGTCATTTTCTCTATAAGAAGCAAACGGAACAAGGAATTGTACTGTACTTTCCTTAACGTTCCAGTACTTTTTCGTCAATAAGTATGTCTCTGCTAATCCTACCTTTTAAGACCTACCCCCTATTCATTAGAATTCGCTAAAACACATCTCAACGGCTGTATAAATACTTAAGCACTATCAGCCTTATCCATAAACTTATTATAAGGAGTGTATAAAGTTATGAACTTCCTTAAACGCCTCTAAAAGCGAAAACCTTATTCATAAAATGTATACAACGTTGAATAGAGGCTGCATATCCTAAACACGTCTGATGGACGATGATTGAATAGTGGTAATTATGGATTAAATTTAATCCATGGTTAGTTGACTCTGGGTTAACTCAGCACTGAGAAACCGGGCCTTATATATCCGTGAAGAAGCTTAGCAAATGGACTTGTAACGGGTGATCCAAGTAGAGATACTTTTTTCAATAGCCTTTTTTGACAGATCACGAGTGAGTCGTGTCATGCTGTCATGTTATTTTTGTTTAGTATTGTTTGGCATTTCATAATGGAAAGACTTACGCGTGAACAACGTTTACAAATTGTTCAACTTTATTATGAAAATTCACGTTCTGTGAGGAATTTGTTTCGTGCACTTCGCTCAACTTATGGTCAACATAATCGGCCTACTGAGCGTACTATTCGCAACACCATCAACCATTTTGAGACCCAGCATTCATTATTGGATAATATTCGACCGAATAGACCACGTCCAGCACGCTGTGAAGAAAATATAGCGGCCGTAGCTGAGAGTGTACACGAAGACCGTCGAGAGTCGATTCGGCACCGTTCGCAGCAACTCGGACTGACGTATGGAACGACTTGGCGCATTTTACGTCAAGATCTTAAATTGAAAGCGTACAAAATACAGCTTATGCAACAACTGAAGCCGCTCGACCTTCCCAAGCGACATCGCTTCGCTCTATGGGCTCTTGAAAAGTACCAAGAAGATCCGACGTTTTCGAGGCAAATTTTGTTTAGCGATGAGGCCCATTTCTGGCTCAATGGGTATGTAAACAAACAAAATTGCCGCATTTGGGACGAAGAGCAACCTGAAGAGATTGAGGAACTGCCACTTCATCCAGAAAAAACAACGGTTTGGTGTGGTTTGTGGGCCGGTGGAATCATCGGTCCATATTTCTTTAAAAATTATGCCGGTGCGAACGTAACCGTCAATGGCGACCGTTATCGTGCCATGATAACCGACTATTTGATGCCTGAAATTGAAGCTCGTGATCTCGACGACATTTGGTTTCAGCAAGACGGCGCCACTTCCCACACATCGCATCAATCAATGGACTTATTGAGAGAACATTTCGGTGAGCAAATAATTTCACGTTGTGGGCCGGTCGATTGGCCACCAAGATCGTGTGATATCACACCGATAGACTTTTTCCTGTGGGGATATGTAAAGTCAAAAGCTTATGCCGACAAACCCGCTTCGATTCAGGCCTTGGAGGAAAACATCACGCGTGTCATTCGCTAGTTACCTATCGAAATGCTCGAACGAGTGATCGAAAATTGGACTCAACGGATGGACCATCTGCGACGTAGCAACGGCCAACATTTAATAGACATAATCTTCAAAAAATAAATGCCAAAGAATGTTCTTTCAAATGATAATAAACATTCTCCATTAAATTTGAATTTTCTGTGTTTTTTTTCTTTAAAAAAGTAGGGAACCTCGAAATGGATCACCCTTTACTTGTGGTTACTCCGTGCCCAATTCACTGAATGAATCAGGTAGCCTACTGAAAAATCATACAAAACATATGAGAAGGCTACAATCCGCTTTGCGGATCGTTGAATACCCTATCCCATCCCATCTGTAAAACTAATATCCCCAAAAAGTGGACATGGACACGATGGGGATTAAATATAGAAAATGACATTGTCACAACAAATTTTACGGTTCTACAAAAGGTTTTACAAGGTTTTTCTCCTGCATATGGGATAGTGTATAAAAATGGTTTATATATAAAATCGCCCTCAAAAATTGGGCGTGGGTTAATATGGTCTATAGACGAAATGTTCATATTAATATTTCTAATGATTCTGCATCAACATTTTTTTCGAAAATTCTAAAATTTGACCGAAAAACGTTTTTTTTATTAAAAACGCCCCCAAAAAGTGAGCGTGGCAAAAAACTTTATATGAACGAAATATAGATATTCAGATTGTCTAAATATGTTGTCAGAGACATTTTCAAAATTCTTTATGGTTTGGTCAAACTCTACGTTTTTCTAAAAAGGAGGCGTGGCAGTGGGCGGATTTCAAAAATTTTTACACTTGTTCTGCTGGGAGCGACAAAGAGCTCGTGTACCGAATTTCATCATTCTAGCTCATAATTTAAGGCCCAAAAACTGGTGACGTACAGACGGACGGGCAGACATGGTTAAATCGACAGCTATCGATTCTGAGTCGATCCATTTACTTTAAGGTATATCTAGCTAAATTATTTCTCTATGTTTATCTCCATCTCTGATTTAAACTACACTTAGTCTAGGTGTAATTAGTCCACGTTTATTACATGGCAGGAAGATTTGTATTAAAAGGAACTTTGTCCCTCTGACACATTCACTAGCTATTCAGTTTGTAAAAAAAACTCAAAAAGGAAATTGGTAATTAGGCTTTTTAATGAGAGCTATAACTGGAATTCTGACGGGCTCAGTGGCGCGATGGTTAGTGCGATGAACTGTCGCGCAGAAGGTCTGGGTTCTATTCTCAGCCATAGCAACACCTAAAATTGTGAGAGTTGTGAGAAACGAGCCTGCTGCGCCAAAAATTTGTTTTTTATTTTTTATATAACTGGAATTTAAAAAAAAATTCATTAAAATGACTATAGAAATATTATATAACAATTTAATCATCTGATTTTTCCCTTAATGTGCTGGAGCACAAACGCGTATCATAAGCAGATGAGCAAACCCTTTTTCGTTTTCACTGAAAATTTGTTTGGAAAAACATGGGCTTTGATGCCTTGATTAGCCATAAAAACGAAGCTTTAATCACAAACGAACTGTAAATTTTTGTCGACCTAAGAGATACCACAACATAATGCTACAGGTTCCATAGAGTAGATTCTTTTAGTTTTTAGTTATGCAGATTGGACGGTTTAAAAAGGTTACTAACCAAACTTAATGATATCCCAGAATAAATAACTGCCGATGTAAGCTCATTCTCCATTTAGATCTATTCCAAGGTGAACAACCTGCGACACGAATATTAATCTTGTTACTCCAAACTGGGGCTCTATTTCATAAAACGAAACGAACGGCAAGTAAACGATAAAGAAGTAAACGATACTCACGGTAAGTGCGATCGTGTAAAACGAAAAAGGCGTAAGAAAAGTGTTGCCAAATGAAAACGAAAAAAAAAACACATATTTTTGAAGCGCAACCAACTTCAATCCTATTTAGGACTGTCAAAAATTGAATAACGTAAACAAAAAGTCGTGAAATCGGGAATAATTAAATTCTGTAAAAATGTTTTATCATTGCGATTTATTTTTGGATAGTGATGATGATTCCGAAGAGGAGGAAGCATTAATCTCAAGGAGACGAATTAGGGATAACTCAGACCCAATGAGCATTCCCAATTCAGCGAAAGCAATCATTTACCCATACGTCCATACTTGATGTACTTATTACAATTTATTTTAGATTTAAAAAACTATTTCGAGTAAATAAAGAAGCGTTCGTTTATGTTCTGGGAAAGATTGATTCGCAACTTCCGAGTGCAAGATCAACATATATACCAAATGTATTGAAATTGTGTGCGACTCTTCGATTTCTAGAAGAGGGTGGCTACCAAAGAGGAACCGGTCAAGATTTCCTTGTCGGTATGGCGCAACCAACTTTGTCGGCAACCATCCATAACAAAAATGTTGTCAGTTATGGAGAGTGTTTTGTGTCCCGAACATATATCATTCCTCATGACGGAGGATGAGATGTCTTCCAGCAAGCAATATTTTTATGAGAAGTTCCGCTTCCCAGGCATAATTGGATGTGTGGAAATGTGTGGCCTATTAAATTTATAAATTATAAAAAATGTTTCTATTTTCTATTTGTTTTTGCTTACATTTTAACAGCTGAGGACAATCACTTGCAGACAAAACAATACGAAAACGAAAGCTATACGACTGCCAAATGTCAGTCGTAAGAAATAACGAGTATCGTAAAGCCTAGATCGATACTCGTTTTATGTAATCAAATTTCAACGAGAACGAAGTGATTTCAACGATATTCGTACGATACTCGTTTTATGTAATCGTATTTCAACGAGAACGAAGTGATTTCAACGATATTCGTTTTATAAAATATAGCCCCTGCATTATCGTCTCCGTTTTCCAATCTTATTCCATGGATGATCTGTGGACTAACAAGCATGTACCATAATAAAATTATCATTTAATAAGATGTTCAAGAATAATCTGAAAAAAAAAACTAGAACGAGGAAAACATAAATCTATTTTCCAAACTATTTTCATGCAGGGTTGGGGTCAAATTCCCAAATAACAAATAAATAGAGGACAGCACAAACGATGTTTTTGTCTCGCAGTGCTCTGTTGGCCTCATGTTTATGGTATGTCATCCCAATACTTAAAAGAAAATATGTACTTTATTTTTTTTATATTCTTCATTATAGCATTGCAAAATGGTAATGAAAATTGATTGGTATTGAAAATTTTGAATGGCAATGAAAATGTCATTAGCATTGAGAAACGCAATTTGTTTTTATTGGCTTTACTTTCACTCAATGCTAATGATGTTTCCAATTTCATTAGTGTAGTAATGCATTACTCCCATGTTTAATCTGGTTGGACGCCTGGTGATCAATTTATCTGTAAAAATCCTGGAAAATGCCAGGATTAGCTTGTAGGCAAAACGTAAAGTTCTGGAAAGTTTCCTATCTCTTATTTACCTGATCTCTAGTTTTTATACCCTACCCCACAGGGGTATTTTAATTTTGACATTAATTTTGTAACATAGAGAAATAATTTCGGAATGAACAGAAAATGATTTTTGACATACGATGAATTACACCACACTTAAACATTCGTAACTCCAGGTTTTGTAAGTCCAATTTTACTCATTTATTGATTCATCAATTAGTGATTATTAATAGGAAAATTGCTTACTACAGCAATGAATAGATATTCAGAGAATAACTTTTCGTTATTAATACGGGGGACAAGCTTTATGCTGTGGCATAAACGTGTCCCCCAGGATATTTAAGAAAATTCAAATGACGATCAACTGTTTTAAGATTTACCACTCAGTAAGCTGAACTGATCCAATGTGGTATATTAATTAAAAGATTTCGAATATTCACTTAGGCGTATGTGAACTTTTCTTATTACTGACGGCGAACTAGAATTCAAACAAACATACCTAGCTTTTGCATATCAAAGCGAATTTGGCAGCACTTTTTGCTATCATTGACAACTGACAAGTTAAAGATAATTGACAACTGCTAAATTTTGAACAAAATATTCTACCGAATAAATTTAATTATCACCAAATACTACCTGCTCAATATGTTTTTGTGAAACCAACTTCGTGCTAAACTACACCCAAACTATCACATCTGTTTAATAAACCCCACAACAGGTTAAAGCTCTATGATCCTAATGAACAAGTTCCTGTCAACCCATAATCATTTAATTAACGTATTCTTGTACTCTGATAGAATAAACTCATTCAATCTTCTTCACCTTTCACCAGCATGCCTTCATCTAACCTAATAAGAGTCTTTGTCTATGGAACTCTAAAGCGAGGCGAACCAAATCACTATTGGTTAACAAATCCCACCAATGGAGTTGGACAATTCATTTCCACTGGTAAAACCGTGGAATTATTCCCACTTGTCATAGGCACCCGATATAACATTCCATTTCTGCTGAATAAAAAGGGAACCGGCAATCATATCGATGGAGAGATCTATGAAGTGGATAAAGCTATGTTTGCCAAATTAGATGAGCTGGAACAATATCCAGTTTATTACGATAGGGAGATTCAAAACATTAAAACAGACATCGGGTGAGTTTTGTTATTGATGTCGTAAAGTCGATGTCGTAAATATAATTTTACGTTTTTAGGACCATCATTCCATGCTGGTTGTATCTGATTAGGAAATTTCCTGAATCAATGCTTTCAAAGAAACTGTTGAGTTCATATACAAATGCTAAGGATCAGCCTTACTGTGAAAGGTCTAAACGTGACACGAATATTAAAGCAATCGATGATCTTGGCTTTTAATTGTTTTATCATGTTCTATTCCAGTGAGGAATCAGCAATAGATGATATGTTTGACGATGCAACAGGTGACTGTGGGAAGTAATCTGCGGATGTTTGATGTGCAGCGAATGATCTGTAGCGAATGTATTTGGATAGTCGGTATGATAATTGAACATATATGTATAAGGGATAATAAAATGGCAGGTAATATACGTGGAACTTTGTGCAGAGATATTTTATGCAGGTTCGCCATTCTTTATTTTTATCGATTTCTTTAATCCTGCGCGCTTACGACCTTGTATTGCTCCCTTATTGGATCATTATGGTATTGTACGGTTGTGCTCACCCGTACTAGTACTAGTGAACTATATAAACTGATTTAGACGTTTAGACGGCGTTGCTTTCGCGTCGGCAGCTAAAACTACCAACCACCCGACCTAAGTGAAGTGAGGATAGCAATATCTAAACTCAAGCTTAACAAGGTTGGCGGTAATGACGGCCTTTCTACAGAGCTTTGGTAAGTTACATTCACCAAATAAGAAGCAAAATTTGGTCTGCTTGAAGAGTGGAATCTCATCATCGTTTGCCTTGCCTGATCCACAAAAAAGGACTGAACCAACTAAAGAGAAATAAGTCTCCTCAACATCGTCTACAAGATCCTATCTGCAGTTATATGTGAACGCCTGAAATTGTTTACCAACAACCTGGTCACCCCTTATCAGTGTGGTTTTAGACCAGGAAAGTCCACAACTGAACTAATATTCATGAAGTCCAAATCGATATCCATCAATTATTCATCGATTTCAAAGCCGCATACGACGGAATTTATAGAGACACTATACAGAACCATTCCTAGTTTTGGTATACCGCGTTTTGGTATCCTGTCTGTGCAGGATGATGATGGAGAGTTCTCACTGTTCCACCAGAGCCGGAAATGTCCTCACCGACACATTCGATACCAGAAAATGAATCAGCCAAGGCAATGCACTGGCATGTGACTTCTTAAACTGATTCTTGAGAGGATTGTGCAAACCTCCTGAGCACAACACCAAAGGCACATCTTCTATATATCGGTGCAACTACTAGCATACACCGATGATATTGACATCATTGGTCGGACTCAACGTGATGTAATAGCAACGGTTGCTAGAAGCGGAAAACATGGGTTTAGCTGTAAATGAGGATAAGACCAAGTTTGTGCTATCAACTCGAAAGGACACACAACATCGACGAATTGCACAGAACGTCACCATTGACAGATATAACTTTGAGATAGTACGGGACTTTGTCTAACTCGGATCCGCTATTAACTCTGAAAATAAACGAAGAATAACTTTTGCCAATCACGGTTTCTTCTGGTTAGGAAGGCAATTTAATAGTAGGGCCCTCACTCGAAACTTAAGACCCTTATCATCCCAGTCCTGCTCTGCGGCGCTGGAGCATGGACCGTATCAAAAGCGGATGAAGAAATCCTTGGTCGATTCGAGAGAAAAATTCTTCGGAAAATCTTCGGTCCTGTTTGCGTTGACGGGCTAGGGAGATCAAGATTCAACCAATAACTATACGAGATTCACAGCGACTACCCCTGGTGAAAAAACTCCGCAAAGGACGTTTGTGATGGCTAGGACATGTAGAACGAATGGACAAGGAATGGATTCCCAGCCAGACGTCAGACGCAGTAGATGAAGATCCCATCTTTAGCGCGCATAAGTAGAAACCGATCTTAACCAACTTGAAGTGCGCAACTAGAGGCTGTTAGCTAAGGATCGGGCTGGTTGGAGAGGGATGTTGGTTGAGGCCCAGGTTCATTCCGGACTGTAGCGCCACTTAAGTAGGTAACTATCATAGGGGGATAACTGTCAAGGTAGCTGTCATTTTAATGAAGTGAGTATACTATGGAAAGACTTACACCAGAACAACATTTACAAATCGTAAAAAAAATGCTTTCCTATCGCGAATAAATTTTCCCGGGAAACTGTTTCCATTCGGCAATCTAATTTAAATTCCTGAAAAGGGAAAAATTTCCCGGGAAAATTTATTCGCGATAGGCCTGATTATTTCCAAAATTCGCGCTCTGTCAAACTTATACAGCACTTCGTCAAGTTTACGGTGCCCATATTCTTTCATCTGAGCAGCGAATAAGCAAAACCATGGATGGAATCATGACCACATTTACACTTTTTGATAATATTCATCCAAATCGAGCCCTTACCATGCGTACAGAAGAAGCCATCGCCGCTGTAGACGTGAATGTGACAGAGGACCCGAATTTATCTATCCCAATCCGTTCTCAGCAACTCGGTCTCATGCATCTATCGCCGCTGTAGACGTGTATGTGACAGCAACTCGGTCTCTGCCCGTCCACAGCTTGGAAAATTTTGAGGAAAGATCATGGCCTACATACATATAAGATCTAACCGGTGCAAGAATTAAAGCCAGCAGATCATCAATTGCGTCGTGTGTTTGGTGAATGGGCTGAGAATCAACTGGAAGTTGAAGCAGTTTTTTATCGTCAAATCATCTTCAGCGATGAGGCTTATTTCTGGCTTGATGGGTATGTAAACAAGCAGAATTTTCGTTTTTGGAGTGAGCACAATCGTCATGAGACTTCATTACATCCCGAAAAAATCACAGTTCGGTGCGGTTTACATGCGGCCCATTTGTCTTTAGATCCGAAACCGGTGCCAAAATTACAGTGAATGGTGAATCCTTACGGCAAACGATTCGTGATTTTTTTATTCCTCATGCAATTGGAAACCATTTGGAGGGTAAATGGTTCCAACAAGACGGCGCAAAACGCCACTCAGCGCGTGCAACCATGACTTTGTTGAGCCAAACGTTTGGTTACCGATTTCATCTCAAGAAATGGACCTGTGAATTGGCCACCTCCTCGGTGTGATTTTACACCTTTTTGGGAGGAGGTTACTTCAAATCTCTGGTTTATGCTGATAAACCAGCAATGGTTGATCACTTAGAATCCACCATTAGACGCACTATTGAAGAAATAAGATCGAAAATGCTCGAAAAAGTGGTGCAAAATTGGAACGACAGGATGGCGTTAATCCGGCTTATCGAGGAGTCCATGTGCCAGAGATTATTTTTAAACATTAAATGCCATGAAATTTGTGAACTAACAAAGCCATTGGTCATTCCATTGAATTAGTTGTGTTTTTTTGTTCTTTTCCTCTGAAAAAAAAACCCAATATCTAGGAAACATATCTCTTTGCGATCTTCGAATCCACGGTACTATCGCTGCGTTTTGGTTTGATATTCTTTATCATGTAGTTAAGTAAGGATATCATACTGAGGAGAACGATTTTTTTATCACAGAGCACTACGCTCATAGTATCGCTTTACACAACAGGTTTTTGTTGCGCGACCTAGATGGTCATCTACCGATTTTTCAACGCAGCTCATTGCGGCCATAGTTGGTTTTAAACAAATTTCCCTCCCTAAGCGATTCTTTGGGAGCATACAATTTAGAAACCAATTCCGATGAAACAACATAATAATTCAGAATATCGCGAACCAACATGATACAAGATGCTTTACGCCTGAAACTTAAGGTTTGCAAGCTGTTCACATCTTTTATCATAACTGGGCAATTCTTCAAATGTAAATAATTTACGGAATGCATACCTCGTGATTTTTTTCTGAACTCTTTCTAATCTAAGTGCCTGCATTACATATGGCGAATCCCATATGATGGATGTATATTCCAACTGCGGCCTGACTTACGAGAAGTATAAAGTTTTAAGGCTAAATAAATCCTTGCAATTTCGCTTTAGAAAACCTTACATTGAGTTTTGTTTTGCTATACTGTAATCATACTGAGAAGAAATTTTTAATTGTTTTTCAAATATGACCCCGAGATCTTTAACTTCTTCCGTAAGCTGAAGTCTAAGGGTGCGATTACGGCGAACGCTAATAAGCGAGTGCGTTAGTTAGTTAAAAACACCGTGGACGATTGTTCACGATAGTTCAAGCTAGTAAAATTCAAATGAGTTTTGATGCAAAATTAAAAAATATGAACGTCATTTAAAAACAAAATAAAAAGCAATGGGCCTAAATGGCTACCTTGCGGGACACCGGATGTTTCATCGATTTCGCGAGAAGTATAACCGTCGATCTTAACCAATTGCTTTCTGTTTGTTAAATAATTATGAAACAATTTAAGCATTGAGGAATGAAAACCCAACGATTTAAGTTTTGCTAAAAGTAGGGTGTTTTGTAAAGTCAGTGTAGAGTATATCAACTTTGCAATCATTCCTCAAATGTGGAGTGTCCTCTCAGTAAGGCACTCACTCCCAGGCGGCAGCGGAGGAATTCCCTAGATGGAGTCAACGGTGGCGCCTACAGCTCCAGTTTGATCGAACTGGTAGTGAAATCCCTATATGAGCTGCTTCGACATATTTGAACACCAGGTCTATAGGGATTTCCAATACTGAGCCAGGGTATTGGAAAAGAGTTGGTGGCGGAGGAGCCCTCAATGGGTCAACGGCAGCGCTCATATCCCAAAATGGGCTACTGACATCGGTATTTTTTCCGGCCCGCTATCCTAGGGTCAAAACAAGGGCCTGGCCCTCCAGGTTGGGGGTTGTGCTTTGGGTTAACTACCCATCCACGGAAAAAAAAAACTATGTTACGAAGCAACCAATAGCCTCGGAAAGGACTGATATTATTGTTGACGACCATGCTAAACGAAAAAAGGACAACGACGTTCGTATCTGCACCTGGAATGTGAGAACATTAAACAGGAGAGTTGCAGGCGAACAACTAGTGGAAGCCCTAAACTGCTACAAAGCAGACATTACTGCCATCCAGGAAATACGATGGGATGGACCGGGCAAAAAGAGGATGAAAAACTGACATCTACTATGGACCGTGTTATAGTGAGCAGAAACAGCGACTATTTGGATGCGGATTTGTCATAGGTGCCAGACTTAGGCAAGAAGTCTTATGTTTTCAAGACATTAGCGAACGCATTGTAACAATCCGCATCAAGGCCAAATTCGCCAACATAAGCCTTGTATGCGCTCATGCTCCGACGGAGGAAAAAGATGATATAACAAAGGATTGCTTCTACGAGCTCCTCGACAAAACCTATGAGCGACTACCAAAGTACGATGTTAAAATCGTGCTGGGAGATTTTAACGCAAAGGTAAGAAGAGAAGACATCTTTAGCAGTACTGTCGGAAAATATAGCCTACACGACAACACGTCTGGTAACGGACTTAGGCTAATTGACTTCGCTACGGAACGAAATGCCACAATAGCCAGCACACGGTTTCCTCACCTCGATATCCATAAGGGGACATGGCGGTCTTCAGATCAACGAACAGTCAACCAAATTGATCACATTGCGATAGACAAGAGGCACGCATCCAGTATTTTGGATGTCCGAACATTCCGAGGACATCGACTCGGACCACTACCTTGTTGTAGCCAAGGTAAGGATGCAGATATCCACCACGCTCCAAAATCCAGAAATACTGTGAAAAAAAGTAATGTCGAAAGACTGCAATCGCCAGACACCGCCAAGACCTTCGCGCAACGCGTATTCCTTAACCTCTCGACTCACAACACACCACCAGCATCTAATGTCGAAGAACAATGGCAACGATGCCAACAAGCGATTAGATCAGCCGCAACTGATGTGCTAGGTTTCTCGCGGCCACCAGCAAGAAACCTCTGGTTTGATGAGGAATGCCGACAGATGCTCGCAGCCAAGAACGAGGCCTATAAGGCTAAGTTGCAGGTGAAGACGAGAGCTGCCATTGAGCTCTATAGGCAAAGATGAAGGGAAGAACATCGGCTTTTCAGAAAGAAGGAAAAAGAGCAAGAAAAGCGCGCGATCGAGGATATAGAGAGGTGACACTCCAGGAACGATGTTCGCAAGTTTTACCAAAGTGTTAAAGTCAAAGCCAAGGACACAAGGCTCGAACAGAATCCTGTCGAGATGAACAAGGAAATATCGTAGTTGAGACACAGTCGATGCTGAGGATATGGAAGAACCACTTCTGCAGACTGTTAAACAGCGATGACGAACAACATTCCGCTGTCAGGCAGAACGATCCATTTAATACTGGCAACGACAGCGAAAACTGCCAACCACTCGACCTCTGTGAAGTGAGGATAGCTATATCTAAACTCAAGCTTAATAAGGCCGCCGGAAATGACGGCCTTTCCGCTGAGCTTTATAAAGCTGGCGGAGATGACTTGGTAAGTAACATCCACCAACTCATAAGCCAAAGCTGGTCGGTTGAGAGCATGCCTAAAGAATGAAACCTCAGCATCGTTTGCCACATCCACAAAAAAGGAGACCCCCTGAACTGCGCCAACTACAGAGGCATAAGTCTACTCAGTATCGCCTAGAAGATCCTATCTGCCGTAATATGTGAACGCTTGAAACCATTTACCAACGACCTGATCGGCCCTTATCAGTGTGGTTTTAGGCCAGGAAAGTCCACAATCGATCAAATCTTCACACTTCGGCAGATCCTGGAAAAAACCCAAGAAGTCCAAATCGATACCCACCACCAATTTATCGATTTCAAAGCCGCATACGACAGCATTTATAGAGACGAACTATACAGAGCCATGCCTAGTTTTGATATACCGCCAGGAAAGTCCACAACCGATCAAATTGTCACACTTCGGCAGATCCTGGAAAAAAACCAAGAAGTCCAGATCGATACCCACCACCTATTTATCGATTTCAAAGCCGCATACGACAGCAGTTATAGAGACGAACTATACAGAGCCATATCTAGTTTTGGTATACCGCCTTAACTCGTCCGTTTGTGTAGGATGACGATGGAGAATTATCGCTGCACCATCAGGGTCGGAAACGACCTCACCGACACATTCGATACCAAAAAAGGCAAGGCGATGCGCTGTCATGTGACTTTTTCAATATGATTCTTGAGAGGATTGTGCAAAACTCCCAATCCAACACCAGAGGCACAATTCTCCAAAAATCGGTGCAACTACTAGCATACGCCGACGATATTGACATAATTGGTAGGACTCAACGTGATGGCATAGCCACGTTTGCTAGTATAGAGAAGGAAGCGGCAAAAATGGGTTTGGCAGTAAATGAGGGTAAGACTAAGTATATGCTGTCAACACGAAAGGACACACAACATCGACGAATTGGACAGAACGTCACCATTGACAGATATAACTTTGAGGTAGTACCGGACTTTGTCTACCTCGGCTCCGCTATTAACTCTGACAACAACATGTCGTCAGAAATCAAACGAAGGTTCATCCCGGACTGTAGCGCCACTTAAGTAAGTAATCATTCCTCAAAAAGCTGTTCAATACGTAATTAGCTAACAAAGCCAAATTGGTAGCACAGGATCTACCTCGAATAAAACCATATTGATTATTCCAGATTACCTCTTTTACTACGAAGAAAAGCTTCTCCTTAACAATGCTTTCAAACAATTTAGGAATTGCAGAAAGCTTCCATATAGGTCGATAGTTTTCTACTTTTTGTCTTAAACCGTTTTTATAGATTGGAGTAACATAAGAATATTTCCATTCTTCTAAAAACTTTCCAGTTAAAAATGACTGGTTAAATATAATTTTTAACGGACCGACAAAAGACGATAAACAATTTTTAATATTACCATTGGGGCTCTATTACATTTAACGAAACGAACGGCACGATAAAACGCGATTGTGTAAAACGAGAAATTTATGACAGCTCAACGAAAACGAAAGCTATACGACTGCCCAATGCAAGTCATAAGAAATTACGAGTATCGTATAATCAAGAACGATACTCGTTTTATGTAATCGAATTTAAACGAGAACGAAGTGATTTCAACGATATTCATTTTATAAAATATGGCCCTGGTATACCGTATGGACCAGGGTTTCTATTCAATTTTAATTTATGTAACGCGTTTGTTAGGTCTTCCTCCAAAAATTGTATCAAACCGACATCTAGTAACTCCGGAATACCTAATTTGCCTATCATACACATCCACGTCACATCGAAAAGACAGATCTTGCGATCTTCAAGCTGTCAACACAGATCACCACCAATATCATGTCAACGCCAGTCCTTTTACAAGGTGCTTTCTAACTCGATATCCTTCATCCTGGGCCATATTTTATAAAACGAATATCGTTGAAATCACTTCGTTCTCGTTGAAATTCGATTACATAAAACCAGGGGTGGTATCGGCTAAGGTGATAGTTGACAATCAAAATCATCGCTTTACGTCCACGTAAGGTGATTGTCAAAATGACAATCGCTTTTTTGCGATCAATTTCATGTGACAGCTATTTAGGTGTCGCTTTCATACATTTGTGTCATTTTCATAGGTAGAAGCTGAAGGGAAATTTTCTACACCAAATAAATAAAATACTTTCGTGATAAAAGAAAATATTGAATAAATTAAAATAAAAAACTTTAAGTGAAAGTGAAAATTCGTGAAGGGCAATGTTTACTTCATTGGAACTTTTCTACAACTCAAACAGAGAGGAAAATGAAGAAAATAATTACAAAAATGTCCAACTAGTAAGAAGAAACCTGAGAAATAAAGCAAATATCTTGGAACTTCCAAATGCGTATATTTATAAATATTGATTGTTGAAGTAGATTTTTGAAAAACTTTCGCTTATCAAAAGAAGCGTTTGTGTTTGTTTGGGGACTGCTTGATTTACCAACTGGAATAAGGTCAACTCATGTTCCACCCATCCTGCAAGTGGCTGCAACGTTAAATCTTAGCATTTTAGTATTCTAAGTTCACTTACATTTTTCACAATATAAACACCCCGAATAAAATTGTACCTATCAGCTGCTCGGAATGACAGCGTCGGCAAGGAAGTGACATTCCAAATCCTAAGTGCTGCCAATAATCAATCATTTTTTTTTTGTGATCGCTTTACGCAGAGCAAAGAAGAGATGAGTTGATAATCAAAAACGACAATCAACTATCACCTTCAGAGATATTGTGATGACTGGAAGTTAAAAATCAACTTTCAGAAATCGGAAACTATCCTGTTTAGGACACCGTTGTCTAGGGCCTCTAGGGATACGAGAAAGAACTGGCGCAAGCTGGTGATCGTTGGACCAAACGGACATCCAAAAGTGTAGTAAAGTACCTTGGCATCTGGCTGGATCAGTATCTATATTTCGGAAGACATGTAGATGCTGCTCTGGCGAGAGCTAGGGGAGCATTTGCCCTGACAAGACGATTGTTTTATAGCAGCCGTCTTGACAGCAGGGTGAAGGTGATTTGCTACATGTCTCTTATCAGACCGATGATTGCCTATGGGTGCCCGGTGTGGTTCAACGTTGCCCCATCTCAAATGGAAAAGATACGGGTGTTTGAGAGGCAGTGTCTGAGAAGCTGCCTTGGACTTCACAGAACACCAGTATCTGACTACACAAAATATTATTCCAACCAGGTCCTATACAACGGGGCCAACATAAACAGGATAGACAATTTTCTGGTGAAACTCATTCGGTTTCACGCGGTAAGAGCGATGACCTCGAGCAATAGTCTCATCTTTGGGGCCTTCTACCCCAATGATGAATATTTTGAAAGTGCGCCTTTAAGCGGCTTTATTCCGCCTGAAGCTTTCCTATTTTTGGATAGTCGAGGGCTGATACAGGACAGATCGGCGGTTCCGCTAATCTACCACGTCTTCCGACGAACTGTGGATAGGCGGCTCCTGTACGACCGAGACGTAGTCGCTCAGGGCGTAGGAGAGCGCCTGAGCTTGCTGTGGCTGTTCTAGTTTTAAGTTATTTTTAAGTAGTTTTAATTAGTTCTAAGTAGTTTTAGTTAGTTCATAAGTAAGTAGTTTTAATTAGTAAGTAAGTTTGAATAAAAATAAAAAAAACACACGAAACCAAGTTTTTCAAAAAATGTTTCTTGGTCAAGAAAAAAGATAAATTTATGGTAAAATAATTAAATTAGATTTTAGGTCGAAAGGCATTAGTTTTTTTAAGTTGTTATTGTTTAATTTAGGATATCCGCAGAGGATAAGTAAGTTAGTTAAGTTAGTAGATAAGTAGGGTAGTTTTTATTAATTTTTGTCTAGCATGTAAGTTAGTTCTAAGTTGAAGAAAATAAAAATGAATTTAAAAAAAAACTATCACCTTAGCCGATTCCACCCCAGTATCGTTCTAGATTTTACGATATTCGTAACGATGTTTTACGAGATTCGTGACTATCGTTTACTTGTCGCTCGTTTCTTTTTATGTTATAGAGCCCCTGTCGTAAATATCTCACCTACCATCCATACCCACGTCACTATGCACCAGCCATACCTCCTTGCGATCCACCAAACTACCCCAACTGATCATCACCGATCTCTGATCAGAAAAAACTCATCAACTAACTTCTTAATATCTTTTTAATGTATATAATAAATTGTTTTTGCTTTTTTTTGTTTGTTAAATATTCTTGTTTTTTGTTGTTTTGTGTGTTTTACTGTTTTTTTGTTTTTTGTATTTTAATTTGATCTTCTTCTCACAATAATTAGTTTTCTATTTGTTTTTTCTTTTAAATTCTATTTTGAACGAACGATATATTGTAAGTGTGTGTGTGTGTCTTGTGTGTATATATATTGGACAAAAAACATGATAGGATCCTTTCCTTGATTTGCCGTGCATGCGCGCGTAAACACACATCAGCGGGCGCAAAAATAAAATTTACAACAAGAAAAAAAATTCGTTACTAGCAAAATTCGATAAATGTAAAATAAAACAACGGTAACACACGACGGCAACTGGAATCTCGGAAAGTGAAGCTAGGAATCGCGGAGCAAATGATTGGAACAAACACAAAATGAAGCCAAAGGTAGTGCGGACTATAGGAGGGAGAGCATAAAAGCAGCGGATCAGCACCACAGCCTTTTATAGATTTATAATAGTTCTGATTTTTTTAACGGTTGTTGGTAATCTTTTTCTGTTTTTTGTATTTTTTTTCTGTTTTCATTAGGTTGTCTCGAAACACAATTAGAAAAATATTTGCAGTTTTTTTTTTAATGTGAGTGTTGTGTGGTGGTTCACGCTAGCCGTTCGGTAGTCTAGCTGTCATCGTCTTCCAGCGATTTAAAACGATTCGCTACCGAGACTGGCGCTGCAGTCTGCTCTTGGACTCGCTGCACGCGACCTCCGTGGCGGACTTCTTCAAATGCGGGCTCGTTCTTCTTTTTCTTCTGCTCCTCGGGCCGGGCAGCACCCAATGTGGGGAAGTAGTCTTCGTTGGTAATGTCTGGAGCTGTGCCCTTTCGTAGTTTATTCATGCGAAGTGCTGATAAATTTTGCTGCAATGGGAGATGGGGGAATTTTTTTTATTGAGAAATTTTTGGAGTTTTTATTGAGGGATTGGCTTTAGAGTGTGGTGGTGGGTTAGTAGCATAAAGTATAGTAGCCACACGACTTGTGAAAGTCTGACAAACATCCAAGAGTATAAAATTGTCCTGAAAAGCTTCTCAAATTTGCCTTTCGGATTCGGCGGTAATCTGAAGGTCCCATTGTTTTGTGGCAAAAATAAAACACCGCGCACACAAATTAATAGAGAAGCAAGGATTGAATCCCTTAATGAGCCGTTAATGTCAGATATTTCATTTGAGAGGTTCGGCCGACATATGGTGATAGAAAGCTAACATTCCAAAGATTCCTGGAGAAAAAAAAACTGAAAATAACTAAGAGGCGATCTAAAGAAAGCCGAAGAATCAGGAAAAATTAAGCTAAACCAGCTACCTAAGGTTTATATCAACAACCAACAGTTTACTAAAGAAACAATCTGAAGATCGGTAAATAATCGATCTTAGGCTAAGCTCTTGGTGGATGCTTTCTCGTGTGAATGATCAACTAAAGCACACAACATAGCACGATGGATTTTAAGCTCAACACACACAATAGTCGACAAACATTGATCAACAGAGGTGCTGCTGCAAAGCGGTTGCGGCAATAGATGATCAAGCGAGAGGCGTTGATATTGTAGCTAACGATGACTTGTCAAAAAATGTTATCAACAGCCTTGTCGACCTTTAACTTTGGGCAAAATTTCACTCCTGATAACAACAACGTTGAGGTAGTTGAGGGGTTCATCTACCTCAGAGTCAACATCAATAGAAGTACATTGGATGAAAATTCACGATTGGAAACAGGCGCTTAAAAATAAACGAAATCAAAAGATCGAATTGGCTATGACCATGTAATCGATCATAAACGTTACAGAATTACACGACCTAGTCAATATCACTTAACACAGCAGGTGTACGTTTGCACTTGAAGTCAAAGGTCCATCAGGGAAGTCTAAATGCTTGCTCAAATGGACCCTAATTTACGGTGGCTGATTACTGGCCAATTAGCAGGAAAGCGGGCGCAAAATTATGCAATTTCGAACAAGAAAATCTGACTCAAATATTTGTTCCTGTTTGCGCATAGGCCGATTGGAAGAAGCAATGGAAGCAAGATCCGGTTGTAGTACAAAAGTTAAAAACACGTTGACCACAGCAAATCAATAATTTTGCAAAAGAATCTTCGGATACTGCTTCTAGGATCGAGACGACAAAAAAAGTCAAAATCTCCAATCGCGGATGCCGGGTCAATTGAACTAAATGAATGGAAACAGTGTGCCCTAGGATCAAGGAGGATGATAGCCTCTCTTTACTTCTCGTCAAAAAAAAAACCTCAACCTCAGCTCGGGAGCACGTTAAGTTAATTAAGGGACCTTTTTACATCATTAACGGAGCGATTTTAAGTTCATCAAGGTGACGCGAAAATTATTGTAGAAGCGATCGCCAAAGGCTCGATCTAAAGATCATCGAATTTTTGTTTCGTAATTCGAACTACTAAGGAGATCCTATATAAGACCCTGAATATCCCAGTCCTGCTCTACGGCGCTGAAGCATTGACCGTATCAAAAGCGGATAAAGAAATCCTTGGTCGATTCGAGAGAAAAATTCTCCGAAAAATCTTAGGTCCCGTTCGCGTTGACGGGTTATGGAGACGAAGATTCAACCACGAACTATACGAGCTGTATAGCGACATACCCGTAGTAAAAAAAACTCCGCATTGGACGTTTAAGATGGCTAGGACATGTACAACGAATGGACACCTATACTCCGGCTCGCAGTCTGCGATTCCCAGCCATACGTCGGACGCAGTAGAGGAAGACCTCGCCTTAAGTGGCGCGCAGAAGTAGAAACCGACCTCAACCAACTTGGGGTGCGCAACTGGAGGCAGTTATATAAGGACCGGGCTAATTGGAGAGGCATGTTGGTTGAGGCCAAGGTTCATCCCGGACTGTAGCGCCACTTAAGAATGTAATTTTTAAATTGCACACAATTTGGAGGAACAATTCGATTTTTTGACGGGCTCAGTGGCGCGATGAAGGTCCGGGTACGATTTCCAGCCGTAGCAAGACCTAAATGCTTTTTCACTCGATATGATCTGACAAATCATGTGATTGATACCAATTGTCAAGAAAAGCTGATCTCATCTTAGCCGTTTGGATGCGGCATAAAACGGGAGGTCCCTCCAACGTTCAAGAAGTATATATGAATGGATGTGAGAAAAAGCTAGGCCCTGGGAACTAACGAGTGTCTTGCGCCAAAAATTTGTATTTTTAATTCGATTTTTTGTATGAGACGGTTTTTTGAGAAACAAAACACGCGCTGCCGTATGTCTAGTACCTTAGATGAAGGACTACCGGTGATACTGGAACACTTTGCGCACCTACAACAGACTGCCGGAATTTTGTTTGTATTTCTCGGAAAACATATAAAAGTCGCTCGATCGAAAAATATCCCTTGGCTTGCACGCATTTGAAAAACATCCATACGAAGACCGTACAGCTGGCAAGCGCTTACAGTCAGTTGAAGTGGCTTTCTTGTCTGAACTAGTCACACCACGCAAGTGTTTCTGGTACTTACAACCATGACGACACCTTAAGATACATGTCGGCAATGCAGTGCTATGAACATAGCCAATAAAGGAGTCTAAAGATAATCATAAGCCCGTTCATTGGACAACTTTGCCGATCGGTATATTGCTCAAAGAGCGATACAATGGATTTAAAAGCAGCACTCTCAATATTGTCAAAAGGGCGATCTAAGAACATCATGAAGAACAACATACTAATCTCTAGACTGCATGTCTGCAGAAATGCATCAAAATGTTTTTTTAAGAATAATATAACGACAAAGCGGTAATATGCAGATTGGAAAACCAGTGATGTTAACATAGGCAATGACGTTTCCGAAATCTAAACATCATGCATTAACCAATCTTACGATCGTCAAGAAAAAGTAAAACAATTGGTCTCAAGACCTCCAATCGAAAAATATTATCAAGAACAAAGATCAACACAAGGACGATTTAAAGATCAATGAAGGATTCTAATGATCATCAGATATTCTAGTTTGTCAAAAAAGCGATATATAGATCTTTCAGGAGGTGATCCTAATATTTCCAAAAATCTTAAGATTGCCAAAGAAGAGAACTAAAAACCATTCAAAATCTTAATACTATCCAAAAGGGAATCTTAAGATCGTCAAGTAGAAGAACAACTTTACGAAAGATCACCAAGAATCATCCAAAAGCAATCTTACGATCGTCAAAAAGAAGTTACAAGATTTTGGTCTCTTGACCTGCGATCGAAAATATATTCACTAGAACGATATAAAGATCATCCAAGGCAATATACAGATCGGCACAGGATAGTCAATGAAGGAGCCTATATGTAGTTATCTAAAAAGTGATCTAATGATCTTTCAAGAAGCGATCCTTATATTGCCAAAAAATCGTCAAGGAGAAGTGCAACATTTTGGTCTCTAGAACTTCAATCGGAAGATCTCAACAGGCGAACGATCGAAAAAAATAACAAGGTAGTAATTTTATGATCGTCAAAGAAGCGAAGTTAAGTTTAGCAAAGATCCCGGATTGAATCAAAAGAACGATCTAAGGACTGTTAGAGGAGCGATATACTGGATCGGTAGTTCATATTCAATGTTCGTCAACAAATCAATCTAAATACTTTCAAAAGAGCAATCAATCTTCAAAAATAATTGCAAACAAACAGTCTTAAGCTATTAAAAATCGTAAAAGAAGAGAATTTAAAAATTGTCAACAAATGATTTTAAAATCTCTCGAAAGGCGATCTTAATATTGCCAAAAGAGCGATCTAAATATCGTCAAGAAGTCCAAGATCTATAAAAGATCTCCACAAGTGTGACTGTGACTGAAAATATCCAAAAGAAATAACGGGTCCGTTATTTAACTTTTTTTTCAACTAGTGCTTATTTCGTGAATGGTAACACTTCGGTCATGTCTGATTTGGCAGATAATTAGCTTAATCCTTCCGCTGAACGAATATGGTTGTGTATACGCTTGAACAACGCTGGGAAATATTGCGACATTACTTTGAAAATCATGGTAATGTTGCAGAATGTGTGCGAAAATTGCGTACGGATTTTGGAAGAAGAGAAGCACCGTCAGCTCCGTATGTTCGTTATCATGTGAAAAAAGTGAAAGAAACTGGCATCCTCATCGATAAACCAAAGCGTGAAAAGCCAAAAACAGTGTGTACAACCGAGAATATTGCTGCTGTGGCAGAAAGTGTGCGTGAAGCGCCATCAACATCAATTCACTGTCGTTCTTAACATTTGAACTTTTCGGAGACATCATTGAGACGAATTTTGCATAAAGACCTTGGTATGACGCCATACAAAGTCCAATTGGTTCAGGAGTTGAAGCCAACTGACCATCCAATGCGTTTTCGCTTCGCTAAGTGGGCCTGCGATCGACTTAGAGAAGATGCCGATTTTGCCAAAAAAATATCATCTTTTCAGTTGAAGCTCATTTTGATCTTGGCGGGTATGTAAACAAGCAAAATTGTCGCATTTGGGGCACTGAAAACCTGCACGCATACATTGAAAAGCCGATACACCCAAACGAGTCAATGTTTGGTGCGGATTTTGGTCCAGAGGCATAATGGGGCCATTTTTCTTCGAAAATGAGCAAGGAGTGGCCGTTACAGTCAATGGCGATCGTTATCGGGCCATGTTGAACGAATATTTGTTCACAAAAATTAAAGAGGAGGATATTGGCAACATTTGGTTTCAACATGACGGCGCTACGTGCCACACAGCCGAAGCTACACTCGATGTTTTGCGCCCTGTTTTTGAAGATCGCATTATCAGCCGCAGAGCTCATGTTGTTTGGCCACCTCGGAGCTGCGATTTGACACCGTTGGACTATTATTTGTGGGGTGCCGTAAAAGATAAGTGTTACGCCGACAAGCCAGAGCCAATTGACGCTTTAAAGGACAATATTCGTGAAGCCATTGGTGAAATACAGCTGCACACAATCGATGTACTTAAAAAATTTAAAGATATTCCAAGAATTGACGTCGATATCACACTGTTAGACTTTTTCCTTTTGGGCTACGTAAAATCCAATGTGTTTGTGGAAGCCAGCTCCGATTGAAGCATTGGAGGCCAACATTACCCGTGTTATTTGCGAGAGAATTTATTGAGGGAAACGTTCGATGAAAACATCATCTTAAGAAATGGTCCTGTCAATTGGCCACTAAAATCTTGTGAATTTACACTATTGGATTACTTTCTCTGGGGATACGTCGATAAACCGAAACGATTGAAGCTTTGGATGCCAACATAGCTCGTGATATTCATGGAATACCACCCGATATGCCGGAAGGAAATTATCTTGAAACATTAAATGGAATGAACCAAACTTACACCTCAAATAAAGATTTTCCTCAATACGTTGATTTTCTTGTAAGGAAGCTCTTATTGGGTCACGGAGCTATGTTAACAACATCCAATTAGTGATATAAAGATAATCCAAAATCTGACGCCACGAAAGTGAGCAAAACTTCAGTCTCAAGCCTCCATCAAACGTTTTCAAAAGAAGAGAACGAGAAAATGGTCATTAAAGCCACATAACGATCACAAAAGGATCTACTAACGCATTGGTGTCTCGACTTCTAATTTAAAGATCTGAGAGGTGAAGAATCACCTATAAGGTGGATTGAACGTCTTTCGATAAGTTCTATAAAGTTCATTCTATGCCGACCTCCAAACATGAGAACAGTATGCAAGAGCTCTATAGATAAGTGGAAGCAGTTGGGTGCAAAACATCTCTTTGCTCTGAAGAGATAACAGAGTTTGGACGCCGCTGATTCGGCAAGAGAGGTTACATGTTGTTGCCATGATACATCAGATCCAATTGTGATGCCTTACAGATGCTGTTGAGGACTGTATTCTCCATTTTGATTTGCGGAACTTTGGTTTTGTTCTTTCTTATAAATATTGTTTACTGAGTTGAATTGAACTAGGTTTTCCCTTCCTCTTTGCATAATCGTCAACAGAGTGATTTTCATCGGAATAGCAGCAACCCAAAGGTACTTAAAGGTGCAATTGAAGTATCGCCAAAGAAGCAATTTAAGGATCTCCAAAGGAATAATAGAAAAAAGCATTAAAGAGGCGATTTAAAGCAAGTAAGCAATCTTAACATAGCGCAAGGAGCTATCAAAATGTTACAAAGCAGCATCGTCAACTGACTGACAAAGAAATTTATGAGTTTCGTCAATATGTTTAAAACAGACAGGCAATAACAGGAATATCCCTGATATGTATAGAGCGCTGGGAAGCACTGACCTATGGTCTCATTTGATATTTGACAAATAATCCAATATTCCTTCAAAGATCTGATACCATGGAAGCCTGATTGAATTCAGACAACACTCAGGACATGTAATAGCACAGCTCAAGAAAATGTTAATGTCGAAGAGCTCAATGTGTGGCAACTTGTTCTGCGAACGTATCGTTCCATTCTTTATGATTTAGCCACGTATTATGCATAATCCTGCCCTGAGTTTCGATATTTATCATGATTGCTGCACAAATAGATGACTGACATCTTACCCTGCACTCATGTGAATCGCATTTCATGAAGTCGAACAACAACCGATGAATATATGAGACTCCCATAAGCATCCTACCTTGCGACTCATAATGTATGCGCGGGATGTTAATAATCTTGATGACCATTAAAAATACATTTTCTCCGAGTTATAATCCAAAAAAATATCAACATGACCACACAACACATGCAAGACAGCATAGTTTGAGTGAATCCGTCGACCCCAATAAGTTCAAACCCTTCTCCACCTGCCCGACATCCAATTCTATATTTCTACAGATTTTAATAATTCACCACCTCCAATCCCACCGGCAAACCTCACCCACTATTATGCAACTAAAAATAAAAAAAACCCACCCATCCCTTCCCACCCAAGTACTTACACTATTTCTGAGTGCCGGACTGATGTACACTTTGTTCGCTGATGGCTTCTCAACCTCCATTGGAATCTGTGTAACTTCCTCAGCCGGTATGACCTTCTTCCATGGGCCATGTCCCTTCGAATCCGACATCTGATTGCCATCATTGCCTTCGCCATCATCATCGTCATAGCCATCACCATCACCGTAGTTCTGTTGGTTCTGTTCATCGTCGTTAATGGTGAGTTGGCCAATCTTAAGTCCGCTATAGTCTTTGCGTTCCTCCACCTCAATCTCTTTCCACTCCTCCTCGTTAGTGTTGGTGACCGTCGGGTTTTGTGGTACAGGCAATAAAATCCATTCAAAGATATTTTTTTATTAACACATTCCATCAAATGATATACAGCACAAGTAATGCTTGGTAACTTACCTGTTCGGCAACGTTGTCATTGGTGTCGTTCGCCACGCCGCTAGTTGGTGTAGAAACAGCAGCCACGACTGGAGCTGGTTCCTTTTTCGGCTTTGGTGGCTCGCGTTTTGACGTGTCTTCTAAATTCTTGACCAACTCATCGGCGGTGACGAATTTCTTGCCTTTCGACTTTTTGCGGTCCTTCTTTGCGAAAAAATCATCTAAATCGGCCATAATTAGAGCAACGTCGGGTATTTCTTTGCTTCCAAATTTGGAAAGAAAATTGGTATGTAATTTTCCTGTGTGGAATTTCAATTAAATGAAGAAAACTCTCCGCAAAATTAACATGCGGATTTTCGACGACAGGGACTTGCCACTTGCGACCTTTCAAAAAATCTCTGCAAGTGTAAAAGAGATGACGATAGTGGTGTTCGGTAGTTTGCTGTATTCGCCGGAGGGAAGTTCCATAACGAGTTGGTGGAGAAAGTAACGAATGAATCTACCAGTCGGTGGGTGCGTTTAGTTAAGAAAATTTGTTTTATATGGTTTTTATTGGACTGAATAGTATTTATTGATTTATAGTTATGAATTGACAAAATATATAAAAATAAAAATTTGACATTTACTATTCAAATTTAAAGAGCAGCGGTGTGTAGAATGTGTCGGAAAGAATCTGATGGTAAAGTGTATTTGTATTACTTGTAAAGGCAATCACCTCGCCGCTGCGAAGGAGCTAAAGAACTGCAAAAAAGACGGACCGAAATTAGAGTTAAATAAGAAAAAAGGCTTAAATCTACCTAAACTTATCTCAAAGCCAAAGCAGGTTACTATCGAAAAGACAAAATTGACACAATTACCGCGGCCATCAAAAATGCGATCGAATACATCAAAACCATATGTACAAACTTATGCTCAAAGCCCAAGCAACAGTATCCGATAATGCTCATAAAAATATCTCACCTAACGTTTTTGTTCTTCTCTATAAATGCTGTCGAATGCGGCTTTGAAATTGATGAATAGGTGGTGAGTATCGATTTGGACTTCTTGGTTTTTTCCAGGATCTGCCGAAGTGTGAAGATTTTATCAATTTTGGACTTTCCTAGCCTAAAACCACACTGATAAGGGCCGATCAGGTTGTTGGTAAACGGTTTCAGGCGTTCAATATTACGGGAGATAGGATCTTGTAGACGATGATGGGAAGACTTATGTATCTCTAGTTAGCGCAGTTCAGATGGTCTCCTTTTTGTGGATCGTGCAAACGATGCCGAGTTTCCATTCTTCAGGCGTACTTTCATCCGACCACATTTGGCTTATGAGTTGGTGAATGTAAGTTACTAAGTCATCTTCGCCGGCTTTATAAAGCTCAGCGGGAAGGCCGACATTTCCGGCGGCTTGAGTTAAGCTTGAGTTTGGATATTGCCATTCCTCACTTAGGTTAGGTGGTTGGTAGTTTTCGCTGTCGTCGCCAATATTAAATGGTTCGTTCTGCCTTACATCGTAATGTTGTTCGTCATCGCCGTTTAACAGTCTGCAGAAGTGGTTCTTCCATATCCTCTGCATCGACTGTGTCTCAACTACAATATTTCCTTGTTCATATCGACAGGATTCTGTTCGAGCCTTGTATGACCTTTCTTTGAAGTTTCACACTTTGGTAATACTTGCGAAGAGCAAGTGGCAGCTCTCTATATCCTCGATCGCGCGCTCTTTAAGCATCTTTCTGAATAGCCGGTGTTCTTCCCTTCATCTTCACCTGCAGCTTAGCCTTGTAGGCCTCGTTATTGGTTGCGAGCATCTGTCGGCATTCCTCATCAAACCAGGGGTTTCTTGCCGGTGGCCGCGAAAAACCTAGCACACCAGTTGCGGCTGATTAATGGCTTGTTGGCATCGTTGTCATTGTTCTTCGACATGCGTATTGTGGTATGGTGTTAATCGAGAGGTTAAGGGATACGCGTCGCCCGAAGGCCTTGGCGGTCTCTTGCGATTGCAGTCTTTCGACATTATTTTTGGTTTGTTGTGGCGTGGTGGATAACCGCATTCTTACCTTGGCTGCAACAATGTAGTGGTCTGAGACGATGTTAGCCCTTCGGAATAAATAAACAAATACTGTGGTATGGGGCTTCGAACTCGATGAATATGTGGTGGGTACCGAATTGAACTTCTTGGGTTTTTTCCAAGACCAGTCGAAGTATGAAAAATTGATCAATTGTGGACTTGCCTGGCCTAAAACGGCTCTGATTAGGTCCGATCAGGTAGTTGGTAAACGGTTTCATGCGTCCACATACTGCGGCAGATAGGATCTTGTAAAATATGTCGAGAAGGAGGATGTTCGGATGGTCTCCTTTTTTGTAGGTCTCCGCCAGCTTTATAAATCTCGGGGGGAAGGCCATAATTTCGAAAGCCTTGTTAAGCTTAAGTTAAGATTTTGCTATCCTCACTTAGGTCGGGTGGTTGAAAGATTTCGTTTTCGTCGCCAATGTTCAATGGTTCGTTCTGCCTTACAGCGGGAGATTGTTCGTCATCGCCATTTAACAGTCTACAGAAGTGGTTCTTCCATATTTTCAGCATCCACAGGATTCTGTTCTCGCCTTGTATCCTTGACATCGTTCCTGGAGTGACACCTCATTATATCCTCGATCGCGCCACTGAAAAGGGCCTATCAGGTTGTTGGTAAATGGTTTCAACGGTTGTAGACGATGATGGGAAGACTTATGCCTCTGTAGCTAGCACAGTTCAGATGGTCTACTTTTTTGTGGATCGTGCAAACGATGCTGAGGTTCCATTCTTCAGGCGTACTTTCATCCGACCAGATTTGGCTTATGAGTTGGTGGATGTTACTTACTAAGTCATGTCCGCCGGCTTTATAAAGCTTAGCGGGAAGGCCGTCATTTCCGGCGGCCTTGTTAAGCTTGAGTTTGGATATTGCTATTCTTCACTTAGGTTAGGTGCTCTGGGTGCTTTTCTTGCTCTGTTTTCTTCTTTCGAAAAGTCGCTATTCTTCCCTTCTTCTTTGCCTATAGAGCTCAATGGCAGCCCTCGTCTGCAACATGGTAGTAGTCCAAGTCGATGTTAGCCCCTTTGAATATTTGGACATCCAAAATACTGGATTCCTGCCTTTGTCTATCGCAATGTGATCAATTTGGTTGACCGTTCGTACATCTGGAAACCCCATGACCCGTTATGGATATCAAGGTGAGGAAACCGTGTGCTGGCTATAGTGGCAATTCGTTCCGCAGCGAAGTCAATTAGCCTAAGTGAGTTACTATGACGTGTTGTCGTGTAGGCTGTGTTTTCCGATATTACTGCCAAAGATGTCTTCTTTTCATACCTTTGCGTTAGAATCCCCCAGCGCGATTTTAACATCGTACTTCGGTAGTCGCTCATAGGTTTTTCAAGGAGTTCGTTGAAGTAATCCGAAGCTTTAATTCTGATTCTCTATTTACCACTCTGGCGAAGCGCGGCCAGTTAAAAGAACGCGGCTAAGTGCGTTCTCCTCCAGCTGAGTTTGCTCGTAAGGGTTCCTGAATACGGCAGCGAGTCCGAAGTCGTCACTATCGCATTCAAGAATTTTTTTGTTTGTTAGTCTAGTATAGCGTCGATAAGTGCTAAGTCCAAGAAGGAAATCCCTCTCGGCTAAGACAAGATAACTTGATATTGTCATCTCTCCAAATTTGAAGCAGTCAACCTCTAGTGTTCGACAGTAGAGTGCCGTTGACATATCATGGATATGTTAACCGTGTCGGGATACACGATTTGGTCACTATAGGTTGAATTTTATCACTGACTACTGAGATAGTCTGCTACTGAATCTAGAAAATTAGTTTTAGTTGATCTTGAGAAAACAAACCGGGACTTGACCATTTGGACTGAGTCTCCTTTTCTGTAAGTATATGCTGAAATCTTCAACAATTCGATTAAGGACTGCCACATGATCTAGAAAGCTTGTTATTTAATCTTCCCTTGATGGAATATTTCCCATATGAATCATCACAAGGCGCCCATTATCAAACGCTTAAAAGTCTGCAGGTTTACACGTTGAAGAACATGAATATGAATGCGGTCCTTCTCAATCAATCTCAAAACAAGCCCCGCACCTAAAAGTGATTCAGTGAAATGGGAGGGTTTTGCTCGCTCTATTATGCTTTACGAAACGAGTGGGCTGCTAATGGTGGTCTTAAAGTAATAAACGTTAAAAAACGAACACCGCTGAGCTTCAAGACGAAATAACGCATCAACACGTCGAGGAATCGAGTCAAGAGGCTGACTCAGTCACGCACGCGTTGCTAATTCACATTCTTCGATTGTCAAATAAAGCAATTAGAGTTCCTGCAATCGCAATACCTACAGTTAACAGTTGTTTACCGTTTTTTGTAAATATAACTTTATTTCAAACGTCCGCCTTATTTTTGTTAGTTAAAATGGAAAAGCTGCCGCCTCCCCGTTGAATGGTGGTCTTGGCGGGAAGGGAGGTCTTTGGAAACCAGCAGGCGGTGGTGGCCTCCAGTTAGGTGGTGGTGGTCTGGGAGCCCCTGATGGTGGCGCCCCCGGCAGTCCATTGGGGAAGTTTGGCGGTGGTGGCGCTGGTGCTTGCCCCACAGCCGATTGCCATGGTGGTGGTGGAATCATACGAGGCGGTGGGGGTATACCCACCGGTGGAGGTAGAGGCGGTTGATTTGCAGGCATCGGAGGTAGTGGTGGTGGCGGCACCGACGATGGGAATGAAGTAGACTGTGGTGGCGGCACAGGTGGTGGTGGTGGCAACATTCCACCCGGCGTTGGAGGTGGTGGTGGTGCTATCATAGGAGGCGGCATCATCTGGCCCGGCATTACAGGCATCATCTGAGGCACAGGAGCATCGGCGAACAGTTGATGAGGACGATCAGCATGTGATAGTGGATTTTGTGCGGCGAGCAGACGTTCAGCCGCTGAACCGTGACGTTCTCCTTTGGAATCCTTCTTGAACGCATACGAAACAGAGATGGGCCTATTACAGAGGTATTGTCCATTCATTGCATCCATAGCCGTGTCGGACGCCTCAAAGCTGGCAAAGTTAATAAATGCGAAACCTTTAGAGTTGCCAGTCTCGGGATCTCTCATGATTTTTGGAGTCTGCAGGATAACACCGAAGGCTGAGAATGTATCGTAGAGTAGTTTCTCATCGACTTCCGGATCTAGATTGCCAATGAAGATATTCGCACCGACATCAAGGTTCTTCTGATGGGCAGAAGCTTTATTCACCCGAATCGGCTTCCCGTAAAGCTTTATCATGTTCATGATCTTTATCGCATAATCTGCGTCGTCTTCGCTTAGGAACTCAACGAATCCGTAGCCTTGATGCATTTGTGTGACGCGGTCTTTGGGCATGTGGACGTTTACTAAAATTTAACCATTGCGTTGTTAGCGAAGGGAAAGATCGGTTTATTTGTGCTTTGAGTATATTTACCTACTGGACCCGCCTGCACGAAGAGCTCCCACAATAGAGTTTCTGTCACTTTGTCGTCCAAGCCGCCAACATAAATTGTCGCATCTAAATAGACGGAAGGGGATCAGTAAAACAGAAGATTGCTAAATGTTTACATCGCAAAACTGAGGTTTTTAGTCAAATAGAAGTTTTACCTTGATTTCTTTCAGCAATTGGACCAGCAGCCATTGTTTTGCTGGCGTTTTTCTTTGGAGATATTTAAATTACAAAATCTTTAGGTCGCAAAACGTTTTCAAGCACCGCCGACACAAATTTCGCAGCTGTCATTAGCGTCAACTGTCAGTTGTTATCGCGGCGAATATCGGTGAAATGCAAGGAGTGTGTTCGGTAATAGTACAGGTAACGCCAGCAATAGCATATATTGGTGGAATTCCAATACCTTAGGATGGTATTCATCAGAGCAAAAACAATCCAAGAATGTACATCTTCTTCTTCATAATTATAGTTGAACCAGTTTAAACATGCCGCCTAAAATATAACGGGCCTTAAGTAATTCCTTATAATTGTAGATTCAGGAAAGTCCCATCCTATTACAAAGTGGTTTACCATTGTTGTTTAATTGTTTTCCCCTGTATGTACTAGTGATGTAGTTTATACTATTGTGGAGAATTATTAGTGGTGAAGGCCAGTTCTAGTAAATCATTCCGTTCATTCGATGATCTCAAAGAGCACACAACCTATAGAGGATGCGTAAGTAGTAGCGCTACAGCGGCACTTCTGCAAGTGATAAGAGTTTATCACAGTTTACCGCGTACAGAAATCTTAACGTGTATTAAGCAGTTGACAGACTTGTAAGAAATTCATTCAATTTTAGGCGCCCGACCGCGAAATTTGTCGTCCCAAATTTTTGAATGACTTGATTATATACGGCGGTTAATCAGAGTCCCAACATTGGCGCTAAACAATCGAGGGGACTGCGACATAGGTGTTTTTCTGCTGTTTGCAGCGATATTTGTTGCTGTCGCGAGCTGGTTGTGTGTGATTTTTGTTTGCCTGTTAATGCAGGAGCAGGATTAAAAAGACGTCATTCTTTTGTTCTGTGAGGAGTAGATAGTGTCAAACAAAAATTATACATTGACAAATTTATTATCTATTATTATTATATATTCATGCAACTTCGGAAAGTAATCGTAAATGTCGTAAACGTTCTCAATTTACTAAAGTCTAGCACATATAAGAGGCGGCTCCTTTATTCGTCTCTTAAACAACTCTAGTTTGAAATTTTGGGAGGAAATGGCTATTAGTTTTAATTTTCTTCTTATTCACTTAAATTGTGAATTAGTTTTGGGAGTACGGGTGAAACCTAAACGCGGCAATTCAACTAGACGCTCTGAAACCGAGCCGAAACTCATTGCATGAAATCCCTTTTTTTACGAAGGACCTGTAGGTTATTCTTCGTATCTTCATTCATTTCAGGGTCTAACTCTGAATTACATGGACCAGGGCTAGCATCTTTTGTGTTGGCAGCGAGATTCGCTGTTAGTTATGCGGCTTCCTAATCGAATTTGAACATCGGGTCTGTAAAGTACCGGGCATCACTCATCCGTACGCTGTTGTTGTTATTTTTGGATGACTGAATAATGGGTGCTGGCGGCTCTGAATTGCGTCCCCCTTATGTTCATCTGCAGGGCGTATACCGTATATCGGTGGTATTGACATTCCTCAGGACATTGTCTGTAAGTGTTTTGTGCTTGTAAATAATGTTGTTCATATATCTTGTTCACAAAATCAACTCCAGATCGTATCCGGCAAGCATAAGACTGAGGCATATGCGCTTTGTGTTCTCGGTGTTTTGGGCGATATGTTGTGAATGTGATTGCCATCGTTGCGTAGCTGCATGTACAACTCGACGACGAATAGGGTGGTTCCACGAAACTTCGACTATTTGTCCACAATGTACTTCATTTCGTTGCGATGGTACTTTCACTTCATGTTCAAAAGCATTACGAAAGAACTTTCATCTCTGAGGTCAATTTTGTTCAGTTTTTTCTCCACTATTTTATAAACGCGTTGCGTTTGGCTGACGCACCCATAATAGTTTAATAGTTATACAGAGCAATCAAAAAAATTACCAAAAATAGAGAGAATATTACAAGTATCCTCTACAACGGATACTCGACACAGTGTCCAATGTATAATTTTTATGGTTGCGAGCTAATAGCAAACACAACTACATTGGAACACAAAACATGATGGAATTGATATTTTACTTCGGTAGACATTTACAGGAATAATTGGAAAATTCATTCTGATTCATTTGTGTAAAATGACAAACATTACTTAAGAAAAATAAATCTTGACCATGGAAAAACAAAAGCAGATAGTAATCATCTGCCAAAACATGAATTAATAATTAAAACATTTTTGGTAATCTTGTTTAAAAATTCATAAGCTTTGTTTTGACACCAACTTCCCAATGATTGAATTTATAAAACAAAAGCCACAAGAATTAAAAGGAAATTTCCAATGAGGCTTTTCAAGGATAGCTATATAGCTGATGTACTCTTAGTATTTTTTATTAATAAACAGTTTTACTTGTTCCGCATATTAAGAGTATTCATGCAACGTCGTAATTTTATTACGTGCAAAAGGTTGTAATTTTACGACGACGTTTCGTGAACGACCCTAAAACCGCACAACTAAATAATGCGGCAACCCACTGAATTCAATTTCATTTTTGTAATTTATTTATTAATAGAATTTTGTTCCTATTGTTCTCTTTCCATTCTCGATAATTTTTTTCAGTTTAGCACATATGTTTGATGTGTGAAAGTGACTGATTAAATGTCAAAATAGTATTTCAAAAGTTTACAACGTTTCTTATTCCAGTTTACGCACCCAATTCCTGTGAGAAAATTCCGATATTGTTGCAAAAGATTTCCCATACAAATTTTGACAGTTCATTTATCACGTCGTAATTTTATCACGTTTACAACGTTTTCGACGACTTTCCGACGTTGCATGAATACCCCTATTATGTTTGATTTAATGTGACGATAAATCTCTTAATACGCTTACCATCTCAGTTTACACACCCAATTTGTATACTCACAGCCCGATTCTCCCCATTGTGAGGAATCAAAAGTCACAATCTCTTGTGACTTTTCTCTGTGAGGATTATTGTGACTCGATAACATTTGTCGGATTCTCTGATAATCCTCACAAGAAAAGTCACAACGAAACTCACAACAGCAAAGGTGAATATATAAAAGCAACGTTTCTGCAAATTTTGGCTTGGCTGAGAGGGATTGTATAGTTATTTCCTATGCACTTCTGATAACAGTCATAAGCAAGGAAATATAGCACTGAGAGAAACTAAAAAAACATATGAGAGGCTACAATCAGCTATGTGGATCGTTGAATACCCTATCCAATCCCATCCTTAAAATTAATATCCTCAAAATATACACTTTATGGCGATGAAATACAGAAAATGACATTGTCACAATATATTGCTCAGACAGTTTATCAAAATCTTTTGTGGTTCGACAAAAAACAACGTTTTTCTATTGCATATGCCTTGGGGTAAGGCATACAAATGGTTTTTGTAAGAAAACGCCCCCAAAAAGTGGGTGTAGGTGAAAATGATATATAGACACAATTTTTATTTTATCATTACGGAAGCATTTGCATCAAAAGTTTTTTTTTTGATTTTTTTTAAAATTTGGACAAAAAGCGTTTTTTACTAAAAACGCCCCAAAAAGTAGGCGTGGCAAAAAACTTTGTATGGACGAAATATAGATAGTTGGATTGTCTATATATGTTGCTAACACACTTTTTTGAAATTCCTTACGGTTTGGCTTAAAACTACGTTTTTCTAAAAGGGGGTGTGGCAGTGGGCGGATTTAAAAAATGTTTACACTTGTTCTGGTGACTCGGAGAAGGATCCTATATACCAAATTTCACTATTCTAGCTCAAAATTTAAGGCCCAAAAATCGGTGACGAACAGACAGACGGACGGGCGGACACACGGACGGACGGACAGACAGACTCAGTTAGCGATTCTGAGTCGATCCATATACTTTGAGGTATATGTAGCAAAATTATTTCTCTATGTTACAAACAATGTATCAAAACTAAAATACCCCTATGGGATAGGGTATGAAAATTTAATAAAACTGCAATGAGAAGAACAAAATGTAATACATACTCGAAGTACAAAAGGCAATGAAATTTGTTGATTGTCATGAAGCTTCAAACTCTGCATGAGATCCCAGCATAATGTTTGTGGAAATCGAAAAAACTTTAAAAATGTGCTGTTCTGTATATCTTTTGGGTCACTGGTACCTCTCAATGTTCTTAAAAGCCGTGCTTCGCTGCAGTATTATCAATATTATAAGTTTGTTACAAATGATGTGCTCTTGCAAAATTCTTACTTTTCATTTGCGGAGCAAACTTCTTCAATAATATGCGCCATATTCATTTCAACTTCCATTTTTTACTCTACTCAACAATCAAAATATCAAATCTCAAATAATTTTCTAGTTCGATTGTTGTTGTGACTCTCACAAGCTGTGACTGAGGGGGAGAATACGAAAAAGTCACAAAATCAATTTCACCTCTTCTTGTGACTTGTGAGGTATCAGTGATGATGGGGAGAATCGGGCTATGAATTTCCGTTATTGTTGTTAAAAAATTCTTAAACAAATTTCAGTTCATTTCACACGTTTGCGAAATAAAATAGTAATTTTGTCCTTGACTGTACATGATGTCATCATTCACTTTCCGAACGCGGCCATTGGCCATTATTTTTCCCGCCATATATAACATTCTAAACTCCATTTTGTTCAGTAATTTTTCGATATAAAATAATTCTCTGCGATATCGACACCACCCTGTTTATTACAAATTTATCAATTCACGGCGAATTCGCCAATGCGAGCAGCTAAAATCATCCACGAAAAACAGAAAAACCGATAACCTCAAAACAAAAAGGAGAACCGAAAAAAATACTCAAAGGGAAACATCAAAAAATTTTGTGAAAAAATTTTCACAGTCATCATAATTCTGCTATTCTAGTCTCCCTCTTCGTTCGATTTACTTGCTCTCGTGTGTGCTCTGCAAATGCATTTTACATTTTTCAAGCCGCAAAAATAAGTGCGAATCCATTCTCAATATGATAATGTGAGTTTCCGTGTGTTAGATTTTTCATTAATTCCCCCCCAGTAAGATTCGAAGTTGATATCGTTCTTTGGAAATCGTAAATCCTTGAATAAATATATAAAAAATAAAATTCATCCACGATGGCTAAGCTCTATCAAGTGGCTTTGTTACTCATCGCCATGCATTGTACAATTGCGTCGAAATGTAAGTGCAAAATATATCTGTCCCATCACGTCTCTTAATTAAAATGTGTGCACTCCTTTGCTGGGGTCTGCGATTTATTTTTTTTTTTTCGTTACTAGATCAAACATGCAACATTCACAAATTAGATTGTCCCCCGAATTCGATGTGCTCGCAAGTAGATCATAACGACGATGGCGAGTGCAAATGTCCCCAGCATTTTGAACTCAACCCGCATAGTACTGGCCCCTCGGACTATTGTATTGAAGATGAAAACAGCATAGGCGATGCGTCTGCTGTTAGTAGCAGCAATAACAATGAAAAGATGGCAGTGGTGCATATAAGACAGCCGCCTGAGGGACACCATGTTGTGATTGGAATACTGGTGCCGATGGCATTGGTGGTATTAATACTTGGCGCGGCATATGGTTTAAAAAAATTCCATCCGGTGCGCCGATTGAGGGAGTATGTCATTAGCCGTCGGCGCAATCGTCCACTTTATGAAGATGTGATGATGACGCAGGAACTGGACGATCCTCCATTGATGTAAAACAAAGAGTGTAAGTATTGAACAATCATTTTTTTTTTCTTTTTTTTCTTTGTTTGCTTGTGCGCGTTTCGTTTTGCTATCAAATCGTTGGGGTTCGATAATCTAAGTGTTATCGAGTGACGGCAAACAGTTTGTTTATCTTTGCAGTCTGCAGCTCTGGTATGGGTTTTTATCATTGTCATGTGTGGCGATGGGGTTGTCTCTGATATTGGACATAGGGTGTATAAATGTCTAGAAGATTTATAAATGCATCATGGTTGTTAATCGTCAGCGCGTGATTGTTGGCCTAACATTTACTGCTTGTGTATGTGTCCCAATTCTGAAGCTTTCCGAATTTGTGTCCTAGCAGCGTTGGTTTTTTTCTAAGACTTTTTTATAAACTTTTCTCAGGTGAGGCAAGCATATAACGCTCGAAGAGCGACACGAGATGATCCTTGTAGGTGTTGCTGCTCTTGATATGTTGTAGATTGTAAATTGGCGGAAATACATGTAGTTCGTTCCACTGTTTGCTTTTTTTTATAAAACGAATTTGAATACTGCGTATGTTCGTATCGCACGGATTCCCTCAAGAAGTACATCAGCCAAGAGAAAGCATAGTTTCGTTCGCTTTGCAGAGCTTGGATACACGCGTCTAGAATCAGGAGTTCAGGACATGTTGCATACCGTTGCAATACTAGAGTGCACATCACATACAACAAAAATTTACTATGTGGGGTACTGATATTCATACCCCAGTGTTGGAATTGCCACCCCAGCATCAAACAACAGCATAGCCGATGCATACGAATGACGGAAATTCCCTTCTCACTTACCTCCCGCGTCTGAAACGGCTACAAATGTTTTAGCTGCGTACTCTATCTAGTTCTATACTCTTTGGTACAATTCAACGTTGACGTGAATCTCTGTTGTTGGCTCACGGAGTTTGATAGACTTGTCCGCATTGGCTTCAAAATAAGCGATCATTTTCATCATCTGTTTGAGATCGACTGGCCTCGAGTTGGGTGTGGTTCTCTTCCGTAAAATTTTAGCTTTGGATACCTTTCCGCTTCCACTAGCACATAGCGTGCAGGCAAATATACTTTGGTACCAGAGAAATCACAATAAGTACGTAGAGCCGTTGCAGATAGTCATTCCTGTAGATGATCGACTGCTTGCTGGAACGAGAGTTTTCCAATGACTTTCCGTTCGCTAATTCATACACAAAACGATGTTTATTGCAGAAATTCTCGACAATTTTAGCTGGACACATATTACCGACTGAAGGAATTAAACGCTTCATAATATCGATGTAATCATACCGAACAAAGAGAAGTCACAGCGTTCGGATGAGACGCATGTTAACGTTGACATCTCTCTTCATGTTTACTGTAGAAAATGTGCATTTGATGGAAAAACCAAATGGTTGTATACGCAAATACGTTTAGCTGTTTTGAATAGATCCATTGTGAATGTGGATATGTGACCCGTGTGTTATCAATTTCGCACGAGTTCTGTGCACGCACAGAGCGAAGCATCGACGACTGGCTGTACTGTGTCAACAAAAATAATTTGATAAACAGCGATTGTGAAAGCTAAGAATCCACGTGGCCAGATTCATTTCCAGGATATTTGCAATCAGATGCAGCACCAGCATTAGTCGATTGAGACGCGCTTCTTTCTAAAGAGCTGAAAACGTCTGCTATTCGATTTCCTTTATTTATCAATTCGTCGATGTTGTGTGTCTTTTCGTGTTGACACAGTCTTACCCTCATTTACTGCCAAACCCATTTTTACCTTTTCCTTCTCTATACTAGCAAACGTGGCTATGACATCATGTTGAGTCCTACCAATGATGTCAATATCGTGGGCGTATGCTAGTAGTTGCACGATTTTTGGAAGATTGTGCCTCTGGTGTTGGCTCCGGAGTTTTACACAATCCTCTCAAGAATCAAGTTGAAAAAGTCACATGACAGAGCATCTTTACTTTACTTACTTAAGTGGCGCTACAGTCCGGAATGAACCTGGGCCTCAACCAACATGCCTCTCCGATTAGCTAGTCCTTAGCTAACTGCCTCCAGTTGCGCACTCCAAGTTGGTTGAGGTCGGTTTCCACTTGTGCGCGCCACTTAAGGCGAGGTCTTCCTCTACTGCGTCCGACGTCTGGCTGAGAATCGAAGACTCTGCGAGCCGGAGTATTGGTGTCCATTCGTTCTACATGTCCTAGCCACCTTAAACGTCCAATGCGGAGTTTTTTGACCAGGGGCATGTCGCTGTACAGCTCGTATAGTTCTTGGTTGAATCTTCGTCTCCATAGCCCGTCAACGCAAACGGGACCGAAGATTTTTCGAAGAATTTTCCTCTCGAACCTACCAAGGATTTCTTCATCCGCTTTTGATACGGTCCATGCTTCAGCGCCGTAGAGCAGGACTGGGATGATCAGGGTCTTATATAGGGTTTCCTTAGTAGTTCGAGTGAGGGCTTTACTACTAAATTGCCTTCTTAGCCCGAAGAAACAGCGGTTTGCAAGAGTAATTCTTCGTTTAATTTCTGACGAGATGTTGTCAGAGCTAATAGCGGAGCCGAGGTAGACAAAGTCCCGTACTACCTCAAAGTTATATCTGTCAATGGTGACGTTCTGTCCAATTCGTCGATGTTGTGAGTCCTTTCGTGATGACAGCATATACTTAGTCTTACCCTCATTTACTGCTAAACCCATTTTCGCCGCTTCCTTCTCTATACTAGCAAACGTGGCTATGACATCACGTTGAGTCCTACCAATGATGTCAATATCGTCAGCGTATGCTAGTAGTTGCACCGACTTTTGGAAAATTGTGCCTCTGGTGTTGGCTTTGGAGTTTTGCACAATTCTCTCAAGAATCAGATTAAAGAAGTCACATGACAGCGCATCGCCTTGCCTAAATCCTTTTTTGGTATCGAATGTGTCGGTGAGGTCGTTTCCGACCCTGATGGAGCAGCGAGAATTCTCTATCGTCATCCTACACAAACGGACGAGTTTGGGCGGTATACCAAAACTAGATATGACTCTATACAGTTCGTCTCTATAAATGCTGTCATATGCGGCTTTGAAATCGATGAATAGGTGGTGGGTATCGATTTGGACTTCTTGAGTTTTTTTCAGGATCTGCCGAAGTGTGAAAATTTGATCGGTTGTGGACTTTCCTGGCCTAAAACCACACTGATAAGGGCCAATCAGGTTGTTGGTAAACGGTTTCAGGCGTTCACATATTACGGCAGATAGGATCTTGTAGGCGATGTTGAGCAGACTTATGCCTCTGTAGTTGGCGCAGTTCAGAGGGTCTCCTTTTTTGTGGATCGGGCAAATGATGCTGAGGTTCCATTCTTCAGGCATATTTTCATCCGACCAGATTTGGCTTATGAGTTGGTGGATGTTACTTACCAAGTCATCTCCGCCGGCCTTATAGAGCTCAGCGGGAAGGCCGTCATTTCCGGCAGCCTTATTAAGCTTGAGTTTAGATATTGCTATCCTCACTTCACTCAGGTCGGGTGGTTGGCAGTTTTCGCTGTCTTTGCCAATATTGAATGGTTCGTTCTGCCTGACAGCGGAATGTTGTTCGTCATCGCCGTTTAACAGTCTGCAGAAGTGGTTCTTCCATATCCTCAGCATCGACTGTGTCTCAACTACAATATTTCCTTGTTCATCTCGACAGGATTCTGTTCGAGCCTTGTATCCTTGGCTTTGACGTTTTACACTTTGGTAAAACTTGCGAACATCGTTCCTGGAGTGGCACCTCTCTATATCCTCGATCGCGCGCTTTTCTTGCTCTTTTTTCTTCTTGCTGAAAAGCCGATGTTCTTCCCTTCTTCTTTGCCTATAGTGCTCAATGGCAGCTCTCGTCTTCACCTGCAGCTTAGCCTTGTAGGCCTCGTTCTTGGCTGCGAGCATCTGTCGGCATTCCTCATCAAACCAGGGGTTTCTTGCTGGTGGGCGCGAGAAACCTAGCACATCAGTTGCGGCTGATCTAATGGCCTGTTGGCATCGTTGCCATTGCTCTTCGACATTCGATGCTGGTGGTATGGTGTTAATCGAGAGGTTAAGGGATACGCGTTGTGCGAAGGTCTTGGCGGTCTCTTGCGATTGCAGTCTTCCGACATTAAATTTTTTCACAGTATTTCTGGATTGTTGTGGCGTGGTGGATATCCGCATTCTTACCTTGGCTGCTACAAGGTAGTGATCCGAGTCGATGTTAGCTCCTCGGAATGTTCGGACATCCAAAATACTGGATGCGTGCCTTTTATCTATCGCAATGTGATCAATTTGGTTGACCGTTCGTTGATCTGGAGACCGCCATGTCCCCTTATGGATATCGAGGTGAGGAAACCGTGTGCTGGCTATAGTGGCATTTCGTTCCGTAGCGAAATCAATTAGCCTAAGTCCGTTACCAGACGTGTTGTCGTGTAGGCTTTGTTTTCCGACAATACTTCTAAAGATGTCTTCTCTTCCTACCTTTGCGTTAAAATCTCCCAGCACGATTTTAACATCGTACTTCGGTAGTCGCTCATAGGTTTTGTCGAGGAGCTCGTAGAAGCAGTCCTTAGCTATATCATCTTTTTCTTCCGTCGGAGCGTGAGCGCATATAAGGCTTATGTTGGCGAATTTGGCCTTGATGCGGATTGTTACTATGCGTTCGCTAATGTCTTGGAAACATAAGACTTCTTGCCTAAGTCTGGCACTTATAACAAATCCGCATCCGAATAGTCGCTGTTTCTGCTCACTATAACACGGTCCGTAGTATATGTCACAGTTTTTCATCCTCTTTTTGCCCGGCCCATCCCATCGTATTTCCTGGATGGCAGTAATGTCTGCTTTGTAGCAGTTAAGGGCTTCCGCTAGTTGTTCGCCTGCACCTCTCCTGTTTAATGTTCTCACATTCCAGGTGCAGATACGAACGTCGTTGTCCTTTTTTCGTTTAGCAGGGACGTCAACAATAAAATCAGTCCTTTCCGAGGCTATTGGTTGCTTCGTAAACATGTTTTTTTTCTGTGGGTGGGTAGTTAACCCAAAGCACAACCCCCAACCTGGAGGGCCAGTTCCAATTTATTAGATACCCCTAGGACACGGGGCCATCATTATCCACTACGGGATTGAGCGCTGCCGTTGGCCTTTCGGTTCATCCGCCACCATCTCTGTTCAAGGGGCCTGACTAACCCTTGAAATTCCTAGACAACCTGTTGTCCGAATATGTCAGAGCAGCTCATCTAGGTTCGCCTGGGACAGCAGGCCGGGTATTCATCCGTGCCATTCTCACCAGGGTGTTTATAGTGTTGCTGTTTTTCGTCGTGTTATCAACACTCGCACTTATCGTTTAGCAAGTCAAATCCGGTTGGATGAGACCACTACCCGATGGTTACCACTTGGAGGTAAAGATAAGCACATTTGATGTGTAGTCAGAGTTGCAACACTGGGCATTGTCAAGTTAACGCCAATCAGAGTCTACCCTCGTTCTACAACACCCAACCATCAGAGAGAGCATCGCCTTGCCTAAATCCTTTTTGGGTATCGAATGTGTCGGTGAGGTCGTTTCCGACCCTGATGGAGCAGCGAGAATTCTCCATCGTCATCCTACACAAACGTACGAGTTTGGGCGGTATATCAAAACTAGACACGACTCTGTATAGTTTGTCTCTATAAATGCTATCGTCTGCGGCTTTGAAATCGATAAATAGGTGGTGGGTATCGATTTGGACGTCTTGGGTTTTTTTTTCAGGATCTACCGAAGTGTGATGATTTGATCATTTGTGGACTTTCCTGATTCCTAAACGGTTTCAGGTGTTCAAATATTACGGCAGATAAGATATTGTAGGCGATGTTGAGGAGACTTATGCCTCTGTAGTTGGCACAGTTCAGAGGGTCTCCTTTTTTATGGATCGGGTAAACGATGCTGAGGGCTCAGTGGCACGATAGTTTGTGCGATGAACTGATTTTTCACTGGCCCTCCTATCGTGATGGTCTGACAAAACATCCGAGTAGTATCAATTGTCAAGAATGGCTTTCTCAACTTAGCCGTTCGGATTCGGCATCAGTAACGCTTCGACTCTCTTTAAATTTCTTGTCAAATGTAAGCGCGACCAACTTAAAACGACGAAAATGAATGACCCTTTATATCTATCCACAAACAGACTGAGTGAATTTAGTGATGTAAAATATGAGTACATTTGACTACTCATACTCATTCGTTATTTTTTCAAATGTAATCGGATACAAGTAACGAATACTTAGTACTCGCGAGTATCACCTATAAAATACATTGGCACAATCCTCTTTCAAAATGCAAAGCTACAACGGAAAATTGTTCGTATATTCGCATTCGTTTCTCTGATCACATGCTCATGCTCATACTCATACTCATTCTCTTTGCTTACCCAATAGTCATAGCACTAGCCAAAGGTATATATAGCGATAGAATAATGGCGTTTTCCATTGGTAAATCTAGATTTTGGATTTAAGATTTGATCTTTTTTGGTGTCAATGGAACAAGATTTCAGATTGATTTTTTTGTCTGTTTTTTTTTTTTTGTAATTTCTTGTCTGTGAAGTTAGTATCGGTATAGCTGTTAAGTTTAAAGTCACACAGGATGATTGTTTTTTATTTAATACAAGCTGGCCCGTCAAACGTTGTTTTGACCGCCTACAGCGCCACCTTTTTTTTTTTGTTTTTTTTTTCCTAAACCTTCGCGGAGCAATTACGAACAAATCCGCAGGAGGAAGTATCCAATTTGGTCCAGTCGTTTTCGAGTTTTAAGCATCCGAACAAACCAAGATCCATTTTTATATATATAGATTTCACATTGAACTGCTACAGTTTTAATGATAAATAATAGTTTTCCACAACCGAAATAATTATAAACCAAAACGAAAATCACTCATTTGTATTAGTGTGAGTGCAAGGAGGGGTAAATCTGCCGAAAAATCCAGATTTGAAAAATTTATCTGAGATCATAAAAAAAATCAATTTGTCTGCCCAATGGAACACAAAACTTTTTTTTTTTTTTTTTTTTATTAATTTATTTTTATTTTCTTCTTCTTTTAAAGTTTTAACAATATTTTAACTTAATAGCTTATAATTAAAATTGTACATAATCATTTATTTTTATTTACAAAGATATAATTTAACTATTTGTTTATTAAGCGTTTTTCAGTAGAGAAAAGTAAAGAATAAGAAAAGGCACAATCTGTTGTCTAATGACAAGTGTCGAAGGTGCCAAAAAATTATATAAAAATTAATTAATACTAAAAAATGTATTTAATCAACAAGTGATGTGGGGTAACGAGTCGAGCAAATAATTGTTAAGTTTATTAAAAATGTATTTAAACGGAAGTAGATTCACTTCAATTATATTACAATTTTGATTATGTTTTCTATTGCTTCAAAATCAAAGTTAAATAGCCATTTTTTGATATTTTTATGGAATGAATGAGTTGAACGTATGCATCGTATTTCAAACGGTAATTTGTTGAACAGCCTAGGTGCTACTGAAGTATAAAAGTTTAAAAAGGCATGAGTATTATGAACAGGAATTATAGCGAGATTTCTATCGCTACTACGTAATGTGTAAGCAAAAGTAGTGCCGCTTGATAGATAACCACTTCTACAGAAAAATATTTTTAATACTTTATAGAAATAAAGATGTTTAAGCGGGAGAATACCAGAGTTGACAAACAACGAAAAGCTGTGATCGTATCTTTTTTTCTTCCAGATGGTTCTTAGTATATGCTTTTGGGTAACTAACAAAGGTTGTAGAAAGTTTTTGAAAGTGCCACCCCAACATATTATGCCATATTGTATTTTGGATTGAACTAATCCGTAGTAAATTGTCTCCATTAAATTTTTACAACATAGGTTTCTTAAGTGAAACATGACAAAAGTGGTTGACAACAAATATTTTTTTAATGCTACGGTGTAAACTTTCCAGTTCATTTTATTGTCAATTATTAAGCCAAGATATTTGTATTCCGTTACTAATTCGATACGAAAACACTTTGGAGAACAAGTAACGTCTAGAACATTTGTTGTGACAACATTTGAGACACAACAAGATACACTACTTAACGCGAATTTTGTGCAGTCAATGCTATGTTGAATTAAAAGTGGAGGATTCAAATCTACAGCGTGTAAATTAAAAAACATAACTCTTGTTTTTTCACTTATGACAAGCTTATGGATGCCAAACCAATGTCTGAATAACTCCAAGTCATAATTGATATCCGAAATCAGTTCTAATACTGTGGGACTAGAATATACACAAGCTATGTCATCAGCAAACCCACAGACTTTTCCCTTCAAGTTAAGACTAAATACGCTATTTATATAAATAAGGAACAAAATTGGACCTAAAACTGAACCTTGAGGAACTCCTATATTAATATTTCTGGTTTCACTGATTTTACTACCTATCTTAACCATTTGTTTTCTACTTTTTAGGTAAGAAGAAAACCAATCGAGTATAAAACCTCTAAAGCCAGCTTTTTCTAATTTCCTTAATAATATTGTATGATCTACTGTATCAAAGGCTTTTTTAATATCTATATACAGAGCAGCAGTGCACTTTTTTTGGTCGATACTTTCGTAGATATGACAACAGTATGCTAAGAGTGCATCTTCAGTTGATTTACCAGCTCTAAATCCATACTGTTTTGAGCTGAAAAAAGAAATTTTCTCAAGATAGTTTACTACTCTAATTTTTATGAGTTTTTCAAAAATTTTTGAAAAAACTGGTAATAAAGATATAGGCCTGTAATTGCTAATAGATTTCTTATCACCTTTTTTAAAGATAGGAATAACTTCAGCTATTTTAAGATTTTGCGGAAATTCACCGTGAATTAAGCTTTTGTTAAATAGAAATGTTAAGATATCAACTACATTAAGACTTATTTTTTTGATCAAATTGTTGGAGAAACCATTTGACGTAGAAGAATACGAATTATCTAAGTCTCGGATTACTTTGTAGACTTCAAAGGAAGATAAAGACTCAAGAAAAAAACTACTAGATTGGTAACATTCATTAAAGCAATTTTCTGGACAATTAACAGAATAATGATTAATCCCTGCATTGGCAATAGTATCTAAAGCTATTTGAATAAAGTACTCATTAAAGATATTTGCCATTTCAGAATGATCAACAATATTCATAGTTCCAAAGTTAAGATTTAAAGGAATATCTAAAATTTTGTTTTTGTTAAATAATTCGTTAACTATGCCCCATTCTTTTTTTAGATCTCCTTTGGCTTTATGAAACTTATCCATATAAAAGTTTTCTTTGCAAATAGGAATTTCACGACTAATCTCTTTACTTAGAAGTTCATACTTTTCACGTAATAAAGCGTTTTTAGGGTGTTTCTTACACTTAAGCCTTAGTTGATTTTTAGAATCGATTTTCTTAATTAAATAGTCAGACATCCATGGTTTGAGGTTTTTCAATTTAGGTTTTTTACTCCCAATTACCTTCGAGCTAAGATCAACATAGCGATTTAAAAATAAAAGAAAAGTATCAAAAGCAATTGATGGATTGGAATCAGTATAAACTCTTGATCAGTTTTCAAAAACTGTCAAAATCGGTCTTTTGACAGATCTAGATAAAAAAAAGATTTTTTTTTTACCAATGGAAAACGCCATAAGATATTAATTTTTTTGTCATCAGCAAAGTACTCGGGTACATATACAACATACGATCCAGTTGTGGTATTGGGAAGGCAAAGGCTACGTTTACACAGTGGCTTGTATTTGGTCCGGCACTAAATAATTTAGTCTCGGAAATTTTCTGTTTACACCGTACATGACTAAATGTTTTTTTTTCCAAGATCAGCCCCAATGGCTACGTTTTCGTAGTTGGCATTAACCTATTATAACAGTTAGTATACCACTTCATATGAATTTATAGTGACATCTATCCGAAGGTAGAATAAACAGTTTAGTCCAGGTCACCTAAATAAGTGGACTGATCTAAATAATTTGGTACTTGTTCGAGGTTATTACAGCGATCGGACTTACACCAAATGTAGGCTTAGTCCGGTTATTGTCCACGGTGTAAACGTAGCCAAAGATAATGAGTAGGAGAATGTGAGTAAACTAATCCGAATGAGTAATAGGTATGAGAATGCGAGTCTGAGTAGGTATACGAATACGAATACTTCACTGGTAACGAGTCTTCCGTGTGCTAAGTGAATATGAGTATGAGTAAGCGAGTGAATACGTAACTGAGTACTTAAAGCGAATACTGAATACATATCCATCCGAGTACTCAATGCCATAGTGAATTTGAATACGTATCCGAATTCTGTTTACATGAACAACTTTTCATTGTGTTAGTAATTCTATCGAAATTGACATTTGCCTTGAGTACTTTTGACAATACGCAAGCTCTTAGAGAGTATATTACCCTTATTACACGCCAGCGTCGAACAACCGCATCGATGAAGTAATCCGAATCCGATTCTGTATGGCCATTTACACGCCCCTGCATCGATGTAGAACTGTCAGTCAGTCAAAAAAAAAAAAAAAAAAAACAATAAAACCCTGTCAAATGACAGTTGTCATTAAAAAAAAGTTGTGATTGAAGTAAAAATGTACGCGAGAAAAATTGTAATCAAAAAATATTTAAGAAATTTAACTGTTTATAATAAACGAAAGCAAATAAAGAAAACGAAAAAGATGAACTTCTATACTCTCTTTATACCATAAAACGACGTCGATGCTATGCATCGATGCATTGCTTCGCGGCCTGTAAAAAGGGTATATAAGGGTTGGTATAGTTTGACATCTATCTACCTTGCCATTCATTAAGATTTTGGTCACACCCGTAAATGAAACACTGCTCCTGAGCAAGAGCAATCTATACTATCTAACTGACAGCCATGAGGCATTCAAATTTGTAACAAGAAAGAGCAGGCAATACATTATAGCAGCAGTTTTTTTTAATCTTTAACAAATGTCATTAAAAAGAAAAGAATTGTACTCCACTGTAACCTATACATAAGTCTCAATAAATTCAATTCAATTCAATTCATTAAGATTTTGCGTTCCACATCGCCTCACCTCATTTTGCAGTTAAAATCGAACATGGCCATTGACTGCTCGACTAACAAAACGCGTATGAGAGCAAAATGACATAAAAAATGTCAGACACTCAGCCATATAATGGTGAAAAATTTGTTTGTATTGGTTTTCAACCTTGTTCCACCGCACAAACTCGGTTGAAGAATTTCCAACATTTTCTCTCCTTTTACCTCAGTCACCTCGCCCATAACACCAGTTTCACACCAAAAAACTCATCTCATCTGCGGACTTGCGAAAGCCCATTGAGGCATTGATATTGTACAGAAAGATTACTTTTTAAACCACTTGATACTGATAGTCATAGTCTGACTTCAGCCACGAAAGGATCTCTGACCGTTCCTCTGTTGAAAATTCTTACACGGTATTCTCTCGTTCTTTTTAATAAGTGCTTGTGTTTTTTTATTTAAACTGATGAAACAAACCGTGTGATGTCTTATATTTAATCCCTATTTTCCTCTTGCAGAAATCAACATTTGTCTGCAGATCTCCCCTGAACACCGAAAATAGAAAGAGACATTGATCTTCAAAAAATCTAAACTGTTCCTGCCATCAACGGAAAAACGTGCACCCTCACACTGTGTACGTAGAATAAAACATTTTCCAACAAAAAAAATACCAAAAATCAAGACTGGATGTTTTTGCAACTCAAGAAACATCACGCATCATCAAAGTCGTCGCAATCCTGTAATGTAAAGGTAGGAAACAGTTTTCTATATCTCTAGTCCAGATACTCTAAAAAAAACGCGTTGTCAAACATAATTAACAACGACGAAAACAACAAAAAAAAAATATTTAAAAACATTTTACTAAATCCAACGATCTACATAGTTTTAACATTTAATGCACACTTTGGTTGATTTTATCTTTTCTGTTTTCCCCCCGAAAATAAGAAACAAAACGGAAGAAAATAATTACATATCGATTTTAACTTGACGGTGTTATTATTATAAATATTATTAAAAACGGATAAAAGTAGAAAAAACAGAAACAAAAAAAAAATGTAGGAAATATTTTAAGACAGAAATATGTGCAAATGTAAATAAGTGAAAATTCGTTTGTTTTGTTTTAAGTGAAAGTGAACGTGTAATTTAAATTTAATATTAGAAACTAAATAATCTAGGTTAACAATATTAATAGAATATTCTTTTTGTATAAAGTAAATGGTTGTAAAAAAAAAACGACACGCATATACCCTTTGTATGCTGTTTTCTGAGGCATCTAATATGCATTTGCCTAGGCATGGTTTCATAATTATTTTTTCAGTTAAGGTGAGTGTTTAATTATTAGAATAATATTTAGAATAACGTTTGAAAACAAGCATTTTTATTGTATCTTTTTTTAACATGAGAGAGAACACAGTTTATTACATTTAAGGTTAACCCCAAATAAGGTCTGTTCGCTTAAAGTGTTATTTTATCCGTAGGCATTTATAAGCGTACGTAAATTACGTACCGGAACGGTTTTAAGTAAAATTATTTGTTAAAGGACAGACCTGATATTAACATTATATATTCAGCTACTTTTCATTGTTTTTGATTTGTTTACAGGATACCCGCCTATTTCGTAATTTAAATGCACCGCCAAAAAATCAAACTTGTGCACTGCAATTTGCACGCTATTACTATGCCCCATTATACTGGTTCCTCTTAATTTTAGCTCCCATCCAGGGTTGCCAGAATTTGGTTCGCTTAAAGCGCCCAAATCTTAAAAAATTGTAGCCCAATATCGTTGCCCAAAAAGAAGCCCAAAAATCGTTAAAATTATGTAATTCAAGTCTTTTATTTTATTATAAAACAGGTATACAATAACACATATATCATGTTTATTAAAGTAAACAAAACTTAAACAAAGAAAAAAAAATATCACAATAAATCCATATGATACAAAAACATAAACAAATACATCACAAATTAGTTATTATTATTATTACTTTCTTCGGTGAGAAAATATTCATTGTCATCATCATCATCATCATTATCACTACCCTCTGTATAAATGTCTGATGTAAATTTGCTTATCATTTCTGATGTTGGTATAAAATCTTTACAACAGATATTTGTAACAGTCGAATTGATGCGTATGCGCATCAAAGCATCGAGAGCTTCCGTTGACAATCTGTTTCGCGGTTTGGTCTTAATTGAATTCATAAATGAAAACGCTCGTTCGACTACAGCATTGCTCACTGGAAGTGTTAGCAATTGTATTGCAAATAAACTTAACTCCTTAAAAATTGTTTCATTGGATCCATTTCTTACGTTAGATAACACGCAAGCCCAAAAATGTTCAGGATTTTGTGGTATCTCAACCGGAAACACAATTTTCCAGTCAAATAATACTAATTTATTCCACTGATCCTCCAAAATATCAAGGTAGGAAAAATTCCTCTTCGTCAGCGGAAGCATTTCGATCGGAAGGTCTCTGAATCCGGGACGAGTATGATTTAAGCAAATACTCGGACTGAAATTACGAATTTTTGTTAAAATTAAATAATTTTCAGGAGTTCGCTTTTCTATCTCAAACAAAAATGTTGTTACAAATTCTTTTATTAGGCTTTTTACTTTAAATGTAATTTCAGTTGAATAATTTTTCTCGATTTCTGTGAACTCAAAGTTAAGCTTTATTTCACCTACGGCTTTATAATTGTCAACAGAATTAAGATAGGACAAAGTGTCAAAAATTGATAGTGATGATGATGTGGACGAACCAAATATTTCGTTCTTTAATATTATTTTACAAAGCCATAAAACGAACATGTTTATGTCATCTTGTGCTTGACAAAAATTTAGATTTGTGCTTTGAAATAGCATATTTAACTGACAAATTTGTTTTAAAATAGACCTTAGGGAAACTAAGCACAAATAGTTTAGCTTATTTTTGTATAGGTTGGCTAAAATAGAAGTAGTATGACAGTTTTCTGAAGTGGATGCAATTGTGAAGTGGGTTTCCAGCTCTAAATATTGATTCACAATTTTATTGATGGCTTCATATCTAGAAAGCCATCGCGTTTGACTTATTTTGGTAAGCTTAAGAGGGTCATTATCATTATTGATTAATTTATAAATTTTGTTATATTTGTTTCGTCTTAATGTGCTTCGGGAAAACCAATTTATAGTTTGACATACTAAAAACTCGATTTCGTCTGGAAGGCAGCGGGTTGCTTTTTCGGCACACAGATGCAAGCTGTGGCAAATGCATTTAACAAGAACTAAATGTGGAACTTTGACCCTTAACCGAGAAACAACCGAGTTGTGTTTACCGCACAGATTGCTGGCACCATCGGTACCCAGGCCAACTAAATTGTCTATGTTTAAATTACTTTCTTTTAAAAAGCAAATCAATTTATTAAAAAGCTCTTCACCTGAAATTTAAAAGAAAAATCGAAATAGTTGCGGAAGGATTCACGAATCATATGAATTTATACCAGTTGTTTCAACCACTTCACATATCCCCAAAAAATTCGTCTCAATGCAGGTATGTGCATTTGAGAAATATCGAACACAAAAACATAAAAAAATTTCTTGTCGCTGATGTCCGTAGATTTATCAATTATAATATAGAAAACATTTTCTCCAATGTCTTTTACCAGTTCCTGACGAAGGCAAGGCCCTATGACTATGCAGTTCTATGCATTTTAACAGCGCCAAAATGATTGCTATATTCCGCCGATAAAAGTTCGCCAAGATGATCAATGCTCTGAAGAGCCGAATGACACGCAACAAAGTGAGCAAGTTTAAACTCAAATGCTTTCGTTTTAGGATTGACTAGTGGAAGAAATCCATGTTCACTTATTTTAGTTGCCTTTACGTGAACTTTCTCCATATTCAATTTGTGTATTTTTCTTGATGCATGACGGTCAAGGTCACTCTTTTGTGCGCGCAAATCCACTTCGCAGACCTTGCAATATGCATGTAAATCATCTTTTTTGCTTGCCGTAATCCAATCTAAGCAATAACGAACGAATGCATTATTTTCAGTGACTGTAAACTTACTGTACTTACTTTTGAATTGTGGCAGATTTTCCCAACTCCTTAAATATTTTTTTTTTGATATTTTTCCCACTTTCCCATTTCAGTGCGCGTTTTTTCGATTTACTGCAATTGACATTTTGTGACTTGTGTCGTTGTGTCAAATCAAAAGGCCTGTTCGATCTTCGATGTTGCACTGTTTGTGTTGCAGTCAAGCAAGAGTGCTGCCAATTTTAAAAAGGTTGGGTTTGTTCGAAAATATTTTTTATTGTAGTTTTGTGAACGAATAAAACAAATGAAATTAGGACACAATTTGTTCAACGATATATCGCCCAAAATTGTGTTGGGCGCTTATGGAGAAATTTTTATCGTTTTTTAAGCAAAAAGATAGCCCAAAATACGATAAAGCGCCCAATCTGACATCCCTGCTCCCATCCAAAAATCTCTGCAGATAAAAAAATTAAGCAAATCGCGGTAAATTCTTAACATAAAATGTAGGCGGGGTATAACCATTTATAAATGGCATGTCTTTCCAAGCCAATTTTTGTTTCTCTCTGAAAATCTACGTCACTCGAGGACAATACCGTTTATTTTTTCATACACATATTACGGTGAACACGGTGTTATTAGTTTCTTTTCAATATAGGTTTATAAACAATAAAGGTGTGGTAAGCTTGAACATAAACTTTGCACTTTTGGCATCTGGCCCTTGAGCGGCTTAAGCATCCTTCATTTGGACTCCTTTTCGCTGTACCCTCTAAAAAATCAGGCCAATGATCGTATCTATCAAACCTGATATCATCCGGGGTCTTATGTGCACGATACTTTGTGCCGTAATATCCTTCAGGCAGTTCAAACTTTGTTACTTCATCGCCTGATGGGTGCTTCATTTGTGCCAGTTCCTTACCAATTTCAATTTCGTAAAATCAAAACGACGTTACATCTTCTTTTTTTAAGTCTTAGGAGTGATGCATCTTTCTTGTACTCCATTCAGGAATTGTAGATTGCGAGGTCCAGAAAATGAAAGAAAACTTCATCTGGTCACTATTTTGTCATTGTCTTAATGCGATAATTATCATTTGATCACCTATGTCTACCCCGCCCATAAATGTGTTGTAATCTTGGATTACACCGAATATCGGTACTGGTAAACGGCGCTTTAGATCTTTTACCCAGCGATTGACCTCTCTGATGGGATCTTTGCCACATATAGTTGACACAATTGTCACACATTTCGTGTCGCATCATTTTACTGCTCTTTTGCCTGTTTTTTTTTACAATTTGGCTCAATTCACTTCGCGCCTGGTGGAAAATCTTTTCTATTTCCTAAACGGATTGTAGTTATCGTGCCCGAAGCTTTGAATCCCATTTCATCAAATTTTTCTAGGAGAGAAACCGTTGTAAAAAATCTATCAAAGTATAAATGGCTCCCGATTGTCAAACATTTTGTAAGGCGTATGACTATTGAATGGCCATGTCCAAGTCCACAGTCAGCAAATGTTCCATATCTACTTGAAACAATTCAAAGTCTACAATAAGTCCGCAAAGTAGCGTTCTGTACATTTAAAGTTATTACAATTAACATTTAAGTCCTGCAGAGATGAACGTAAAATACATAAAGAATTCAGATTTGAATGACTTAAGGGCCAAACCCACCGAGCAACCTAAACCGAACCTTCGTTTTATTTTTTTTAATTTTTCTGTTCAATTATGACATTTCATTCCCACCGAACATAGCACAGAAACTGAAAAAAAAAATTAAACGTCACATTTGACATTCAGTGAATTCAGAATGCGGATCTATAAAAAAAAGAAAATTTTGTTATATGTTGCGTTATATTTTGCAATGCTGAAAAGAACAAAACGTTCCAAATATTGGATTCATCTCCTAAATCGAGACCGAAAAATTAATGGAGAATTCTACCGAATCTCAACAAAATTGGAGGAGTATCCGGCACGGTATTTCCGATATTTCCGTATGGACGTCAGAAAAGTGACATCTGCGAATTTCGGCAAACAGAAATTACAACGATGAAAAAAAAAGTTGCAAGTTTCGGTACGATGAATTGCAAAACTGCAAAATGAAAAAGTAAAATTTATATCAAAATAAAAAGACATTAAGAAATAAAAATAGATGAGATTAGTGTGGTTTATTAATATCTTTTATTTAAGAAGTATTTTTAACTGAAAAACACATCAAATTTTAAGTAATTAGCAGTTAAAAAAAAAAAAATGAAAAACAAAGTTTCGGTTTCGGTTGCTCGGTGGGTTCGGCCCTTTAGTTTATTGCGTTTTTTAGTGTGAACATCAGTGACGATAGAGAAAATTCTTTCTGCCTCAGCGTTAGCATGTGGCAAACTTAAAATATACTTAGCTAAATGTGACAATCTCGTTATTGAAGTTTTAAATCGTACTGATTTGGTACCAGAACTGCTCAACATCAGTTTCAGTTAATTTCTTTTTTTCATTTTTCGACAAATGAAACGGCATGGTCGTCATTCTTGCAGCAACACAGTTTAAGGACAATTTATTGCTCAGATTTTTGAACTGAATCTCCGATCGAACATCCTGTGTTCCTAAAACAATCTTGGGATCCAAAAATCTCATTTCCGAAAATATTGTCCCAGATCTTACTGGCAGCCTTTGTTGTATCTCTTCTAATGCAGTTATATAAAATGTTAAGCAATCTAGTGTCATTTTATGACAAGTACTTTTTGGTATTTTTTTTAATTAATTCAGAGCATTCTGGACCTAAATATATTTCGTCTATTGGCAGTGAAATGTGAGGTTGTTAAGCTCAGCTAGGATTAATTCAGCTGGTTCAAGCTTATCCGATACTACTGCATGCTTGAAGTTTTCATGAATAACACTCCAGTTTTCGAGTATTCGGTTGATGCAAATTGTCTCCACCTCGTTGCAGAAGTTCTCAATTTTTTTCGTTTTTCCTCATTCAGAAGTACTTGAAACTCTTCCAATTCAGAACACCGCTTTGAGCTTCCAGATATATATGAGCCATTTTGACGCAGTAATTCCTCAGGTGCTCTAGGTAAAATCATATATGCCTTCCATTACGAAAGTCACTTTCAAATTTTAATTTTAATTGGGACACATTCCAAATATTTGCATCATGCTACGCTCCTGGATGTTTTGCATTTACAAACCTGTTGTTCATTAAGTGATCGCAAACCTTTGAAAAAAATATGAATTGTTACGCTAAATTCAAAGCTAAATGAATAAATGTGAGTGTATGTGGCGAGCGGTTTGAATGAATGAGTTTTCAAGAGAGGACAAGGTAAAGGCAACACAACAATTTCGTGTACTCAGTGTGTTCGTTTGTTGCAATAGCAAAATAATTTATTTCCATTTGATATACGTGAATTTGACGCCGTGAAAACAGCGTTTTGATTTTAAGAAAGTGTGTTATAGAGAAAAAATGCTGACCACGTCAAAACGAAGTCATTTTCAAAATTATCGCGAGCGTAAATTCCAGCTTCGCTCATAGCAGAGAGAGTTCTAGCACCGATGAAAATTTGCAACCGCTCTAATGTTGCAACATAAAGTTTATGCGGATCTGACAAGTCGACGCTGATGTGCTCCTTGTTGACAGCACGGTCCGGAGCATCACAGGCACTTAATAAAATTCTGATAGCAGAAGGATAGCATCAGGAAATCGCGATGTTCTGCTGTAAAGTGGGACATTCCTGGGTATCCTTGAATAATCAGTACGAAGCTGATCACGAGAATTCTTCAAGTGATACTTCATAGCATTCGCTGACATTATCCAATCGCGCACGTAGCGTAGTTCTTGTTGATAGCACGGTCCGGAGCATCACAGGCACTTAATAAAATTCTGATAGCAGAAGGATAGCATCAGGAAATCGCGATGTTCTGCTGTAAAGTGCGACATTCCTGGGTATCCTTGAATAATCAGTACGAAGCTGATCACGAGAATTCTTCAAGTGATACTTCATTGCATTCGCTGACATTATCCAATCGCGCACGTAGCGTAGTTCTTGTTGATAGCACGGTCCGGAGCATCACAGGCACTTAATAAAATTCTGATAGCAGAAGGATAGCATCAGGAAATCGCGATGTTCTGCTGTAAAGTGCGACATTCCTGGGTATCCTTGAATAATCAGTACGAAGCTGATCACGAGAATTCTTCAAGTGATACTTCATAGCATTCGCTGACATTATCCAATCGCGCACGTAGCGTAGTTCTTGTTGATAGCACGGTCCGGAGCATCACAGGCACTTAATAAAATTCTGATAGCAGAAGGATAGCATCAGGAAATCGCGATGTTCTGCTGTAAAGTGCGACATTCCTGGGTATCCTTGAATAATCAGTACGAAGCTGATCACGAGAATTCTTCAAGTGATACTTCATAGCATTCGCTGACATTATCCAATCGCGCACGTAGCGTAGTTCTTGTTGATAGCACGGTCCGGAGCATCACAGGCACTTAATAAAGTTCTGATAGCAGAAGGATAGCATCAGGAAATCGCGATGTTCTGCTGTAAAGTGCCACATTCCTGGGTATCCTTGAATAATCAGTACGAAGCTGATCACGAGAATTCTTCAAGTGATACTTCATAGCATTCGCTGACATTATCCAAACGCGCACGTAGCGTAGTTCTTGTTGATAGCACGGTCCGGAGCATCACAGGCACTTAATAAAGTTCTGATAGCAGAAGGATAGCATCAGGAAATCGCGATGTTTTGCTGTAAAGTGCGACATTCCTGGGTATCCTTGAATAATCAGTACGTAGCTGATCACGAGAATTCTTCAAGTGATACTTCATAGCATTCGCTGACATTATCCAATCGCGCACGTAGCGTAGTTCTTGTTGATAGCACGGTCCGGAGCATCACAGGCACTTAATAAAGTTCTGATAGCAGAAGGATAGCATCAGGAAATCGCGATGTTTTGCTGTAAAGTGCGACATTCCTGGGTATCCTTGAATAATCAGTACGTAGCTGATCACGAGAATTCTTCAAGTGATACTTCATAGCATTCGCTGACATTATCCAATCGCGCACGTAGCGTAGTTCTTGTTGATAGCACGGTCCGGAGCATCACAGGCACTTAATAAAGTTCTGATAGCAGAAGGAAATCGCGATGTTCTGCTGTAAAGTGCGACATTCCTGGGTATCCTTGAATAATCAGTACGAAGCTGATCACGAGAATTCTTCAAGTGATACTTCATAGCATTCGCTGACATTATCCAATCGCGCACGTAGCGTAGTTCTTGTTGATAGCACGGTCCGGAGCATCACAGGCACTTAATAAAGTTCTGATAGCAGAAGGATAGCATCAGAAAATCGCGATGTTTTGCTGTAAAGTGCGACATTCCTGGGTATCCTTGAATAATCAGTACGTAGCTGATCACGAGAATTCTTCAAGTGATACTTCATAGCATTCGCTGACATTATCCAATCGCGCACGTAGCGTAGTTCTTGTTGATAGCACGGTCCGGAGCATCACAGGCACTTAATAAAGTTCTGATAGCAGAAGGATAGCATCAGGAAATCGCGATGTTCTGCTGTAAAGTGCGACATTCCTGGGTATCCTTGAATAATCAGTACGTAGCTGATCACGAGAATTCGTCAAGTGATACTTCATAGCATTCGCTGACATTATCCAATCGCGCACGTAGCGTAGTTCTTGTTGATAGCACGGTCCGGAGCATCACATGCACTTAATAAAGTTCTGATAGCAGAAGGATAGCATCAGGAAATCGCGATGTTCTGCTGTAAAGTGCGACATTCCTGGGTATCCTTGAATAATCAGTACAGCTGATCACGAGAATTCTTCAAGTGATACATCATAGCATTCGCTGACATTATCCAATCGCGCACGTAGCGTAGTTCTTGTTGATAGCACGGTCCGGAGCATCACAGGCACTTAATAAAGTTCTGATAGCAGAAGGATAGCATCAGGAAATCGCGATGTTCTGCTGTAAAGTGCGACATTCCTGGGTATCCTTGAATAATCAGTACGAAGCAGATCACGAGAATTCTTCAAGTGATACTTCATAGCATTCGCTGACATTATCCAATCGCGCACGTAGCGTAGTTCTTGTTGATAGCACGGTCCGGAGCATCACAGGCACTTAATAAAATTCTGATAGCAGAAGGATAGCATCAGGAAATCGCGTTGTTCTGCTGTAAAGTGCGACATTCCTGGGTATCCTTGAATAATCAGTACGAAGCTGATCACGAGAATTCTTCAAGTGATACTTCATAGCATTCGCTGACATTATCCAATCGCGCACGTAGCGTAGTTCTTGTTGATAGCACGGTCCGGAGCATCACAGGCACTTAATAAAGTTCTGATAGCAGAAGGATAGCATCAGGAAATCGCGATGTTCTGCTGTAAAGTGCGACATTCCTGGGTATCCTTGAATAATCAATACGAAGCTGATCACGAGAATTCGTCAAGTGATACTTCATAGCATTCGCTGACATAATCCAATCGCGCACGTAGCGTAGTTCTTGTTGATAGCACGGTCCGGAGCATCACAGGCACTTAATAAAGTTCTGATAGCAGAAGGATAGCATCAGGAAATCGCGATGTTTTGCTGTAAAGTGCGACATTCCTGGGTATCCTTGAATAATCAGTACGTAGCTGATCACGAGAATTCTTCAAGTGATACTTCATAGCATTCGCTGACATTATCCAATCGCGCACGTAGCGTAGTTCTTGTTGATAGCACGGTCCGGAGCATCACAGGCACTTAATAAAGTTCTGATAGCAGAAGGATAGCATCAGGAAATCGCGATGTTCTGCTGTAAAGTGCGACATTCCTGGGTATCCTTGAATAATCAGTACGTAGCTGATCACGAGAATTCGTCAAGTGATACTTCATAGCATTCGCTGACATTATCCAATCGCGCACGTAGCGTAGTTCTTGTTGATAGCACGGTCCGGAGCATCACATGCACTTAATAAAGTTCTGATAGCAGAAGGATAGCATCAGGAAATCGCGATGTTCTGCTGTAAAGTGCGACATTCCTGGGTATCCTTGAATAATCAGTACAGCTGATCACGAGAATTCTTCAAGTGATACATCATAGCATTCGCTGACATTATCCAATCGCGCACGTAGCGTAGTTCTTGTTGATAGCACGGTCCGGAGCATCACAGGCACTTAATAAAGTTCTGATAGCAGAAGGATAGCATCAGGAAATCGCGATGTTCTGCTGTAAAGTGCGACATTCCTGGGTATCCTTGAATAATCAGTACGAAGCAGATCACGAGAATTCTTCAAGTGATACTTCATAGCATTCGCTGACATTATCCAATCGCGCACGTAGCGTAGTTCTTGTTGATAGCACGGTCCGGAGCATCACAGGCACTTAATAAAATTCTGATAGCAGAAGGATAGCATCAGGAAATCGCGTTGTTCTGCTGTAAAGTGCGACATTCCTGGGTATCCTTGAATAATCAGTACGAAGCTGATCACGAGAATTCTTCAAGTGATACTTCATAGCATTCGCTGACATTATCCAATCGCGCACGTAGCGTAGTTCTTGTTGATAGCACGGTCCGGAGCATCACAGGCACTTAATAAAGTTCTGATAGCAGAAGGATAGCATCAGGAAATCGCGATGTTCTGCTGTAAAGTGCGACATTCCTGGGTATCCTTGAATAATCAATACGAAGCTGATCACGAGAATTCGTCAAGTGATACTTCATAGCATTCGCTGACATAATCCAATCGCGCACGTAGCGTAGTTCTTGTTGATAGCACGGTCCGGAGCATCACAGGCACTTAATAAAGTTCTGATAGCAGAAGGATAGCATCAGGAAATCGCGATGTTTTGCTGTAAAGTGCGACATTCCTGGGTATCCTTGAATAATCAGTACGAAGCTGATCACGAGAATTCTTCAAGTGATACTTCATAGCATTCGCTGACATTATCCAATCGCGCACGTAGCGTAGTTCTTGTTGATAGCACGGTCCGGATCATCACAGGCACTTAATAAAGTTCTGATAGCAGAAGGATAGCATCAGGAAATCGCGATGTTCTGCTGTAAAGTGCGACATTCCTGGGTATCCTTGAATAATTAGTACGTAGCTGATCACGAGAATTCTTCAAGTGATACTTCATAGCATTCGCTGACATTATCCAATCGCGCACGTAGCGTAGTTCCATCCATTCAGCACCAACCCCCACATCGTGCACCACACTCCAATTAATATAACACATGTCTATCTCGATAGCTTCAGGTGGAGAAGGCGGTGATACAGCCCTAAAGAGCTCTCTTACTAAACTGACAGGTGCTGGTTTGTTTGACGGGCTTCGGGTTCGTTTGGTCGCTTTAGCAGATACTGGGTCATGAGCTGGAGCTTTATATGCTGTCGCAGGTGCTTTACGCTTCTTTCCAGCTATTTCGGTGATGGGTATGTTTTGGTCGCGTAAGGTTAACGGATATTGTTCGAATCCTAGAGGATCTGACATTTAGATATAAAATAGATTATACTAACTTAACCTTATAAATAAAAGTAGTCCTCGAAAAGAGAATCGAATATGGGGGTATTATATATCTTTGTAATAAAAGATGCAAAGGCACGCTTTATTAATATTTCATAAAAAGTACAAAAAGATAAAAAGTTACAATTACTCGTGGAAAAAATATACGTCTTGTTGCAACAGGGATACACGATGACAAGGACAACCGCTGATGACATTTGGTCTGTTCGTTTAAAAATCAATTTGTTTGTTTTGATCTCTGCTACACTACAGGGGGTAAACATGTTGAGTTTCAAGATATAAAAGAAAAATAATTCTGCCTTATTTAATCAGTAATGTCCAAGGTACACAAATAAAACACTGAATTGACGTTTTATATTTAAAATACTTTATTTCAATTGCTCCGACGAGAGCAGACGACCGTTTGCTTAAAAGTATAATGCACAACTGAACTCCACTCATGTGAAGTATGACTACTGGCAGCAACCCTTTTTATTACTTGAGTTTACTTGAGTTCTTTCTTGCTCTCTCTCTCTCTCTTATTTGTACTACTACAGTTCGGCCATCCTGACCTGCAATCATCTCGATTGACCAAAACTTCATCCGTACCCTTCCACCATGGCTTCATGTTAGCAACTTCCCACACCCCAGAGTATGGAATCTGACTTAATTGGAATCCTTCCACATCCGTTAAGAAATATCGATCATTAGGCAAAACTTTTTTTACTTGATAGGGGCCCTTAAACTTTGGAGCTATTTTTCTACATGCTCCTGGCTGACTTATAAAATTCTTGACCATTACATAATTGCCCTCTTTATACTCCTTACATTTCCTGTTCTTATCTTTTGACTTTTTATTATAATCCTGACACTTGACTATTTTCTCAGCGGCTTCCAAAGATGAAATGACGATTTGCCTGTACCCGAGAACTCGGGTAAAAGGTCCTTTACAAGGGAAAAACTACCCTTTATGCAGTCACTGTCACTATTCATCATTTTTTTTCTTTCATTAGAATTCTCTTTAGCACTGTCATTAGAATTTCCACTTGCACTCTTTTTTTTTAGCCACTTATTTTCTTTTTTTAGCATTTCATTTTCTTCTTTTAGCATTTCATTTTCTTCTTTACACCTTTCCAGCTCACTCATCATTTCTTTCATTTGTCGTTTCATTATTTTCCACTCACTTTTTGGTATTTCACTCATTTTTTTCACACTCACATCTGATGCTGTTTCTTTCTCTTTTTTCTTTTCATCGTCTCTATCATTATTCTCTCTTTTTTTTCGATCGTTGTTTTCTATCTCGTCTCGTTGTTCATTTTTTTCGTCGCTCTCCTTGTCCTCCGGTGCGATTATTTCCTCGTACACATCGTCGTCATTATCATCATCGTTGCTACCGATGTTGTCATCTTCCTTTGTTGTCTGCATTTCATCAGTTTTTTTCTGTGGTACAAAATCACCCCTTTGTTCCACTGGTATTGCAAGCAAACGCAACAACAACTCGCTTTTGTTTCCTGTCGTTTTCCTTCCCAATACAGCCAGCCATGATTTCAGCTGTGTAGCCTTAAGTTTCCTGATTGTATCTTATTCTGTCTGCATTGTAGTTGGATATGTATCCCACTTCTGAATTTTAATCAATAATGTCCAAGGTACACAAATAAAACACTGAATTGACGTTTTATATTTAAAATACTTTATTTCAATTGCTCCGACGAGAGCAGACGACCCTTTGCTTAAAAGTATAATGCACAACTGAACTCCACTCATGTGAAGTATGACTACTGGCAGCAACCCTTTTTATTACTTGAGTTCTTTCTTGTTCTCTTTCTCTTATTTGCACTACCACAGTCCACAATACACATATTCTCAGGGGTCATATAAACACTTCTTCTCTTATAAAAGAAAACAATCACCTTCTTCTTTTAAATGTTTAAACTATCGTATTTATTTACATATATAAATTTAAAATGCTTTTTGATTAAAACACTTTTTAAAAATGATTATCCAGAGCAGAGCTCTGAATGGTAATTTATTATTGAATTCGACTTGGATGGTACTTAGGAACTGACTGGAACATCGCAGATGACCAGTATATATTGATTTGTGTTTTTTGATAGATAGGATGTGAGTCGGATATAATATGAATATGATATCTGACTTCTCTGATAAAAACATATAAGTTAAAATATTCGTTTCTTTTCTTTTACAGTTATAACTTATATATATTCGATTTACACTTTACTTATGTTACGCGTCCGACCGCTTTGAATAATTACTTACAACTGACTCATATCTACCACAGATTCATTTCTCTACCTACGTCTGATCAACCAGTAGTCTCTTTTTCGTTCGTTTGTTTCGTACAGTTTCTTTGCTTATTCCTCTTCTTTTATGTTTATGTGTACATACTTTTTTCGCGGTCACAGTAGTCAATTTGCTAAGGGTGTCTTCCATCAATAACTTTGTTTGAATATTAGTAGAATCTCTGGCCCCTTCCAAATACCCTACAAGATAAGTGTCTCCAACTACAAGATTGTTCTCATTATAGTAAGCGCAAGCGTTCTGCATGATCACGGAATATATATGTAGGATTTGGCTACTTACTGTTTAGGGGTTTCTTAGATCACTGTGTTTGAATAATGACACCTTTTGAACGTTATAATTAGGGTTCGGATTTTCATGCACTAAAAATCTCAAAATATGCGCTTAAAATATGCACTTAAAAATGCAAAATATGCATTGAAAATATGCACTTAAAATTAGTTAAACTTAATTTCGGTTGAATATAAAAAACACATTTTCTAAGAAATTTTTCAATTCAATTCAATTAAATTTTTTATTTTTATGATGTAATAAAATAATAACTTAAAACGAGATCAAAATTGAATAAAAAAAAAACACAGTTAAGTAAACATAAACATCTTCCTTTGTTTAATAAAAATAAATAATTCAAAAAAATTCCTTAATTCCTTAATTCATTTTGAAAAGTTTTATTTGCGTATATCATGAAATTTTTTTTAAAATTCTCGAATTCAAAACGTTGGCGATTCGGTCGTAAGAATGCCTTATACAAGGAAAAAGATCTCTCGACGTCAACTGAAGTAAGTGGAGCATTTTTTAAGGAACAAATCTCATCGACGGTAAAGTTTTTTGTGTTATTTTCGTCATTGCAGTCCAACGTAAAGGTCTTACTTAAATTTTGCATTATTGCAAATCCTTCATTTTTTGCCAGAACGCACTGAAGTTTTTTTTTTATGACTGCCCCCGTTAGTCCTTCAACCGCATTTATCTTTGCAACAACATCTTCAATTAAATCAATTTGATTTTTTAAGGTGGTCCTGCCTTCTAGCTTTGTTATGGTGTCACACAGGAAACTGAAGTTCGAATTTATAAATATGATTTCGCTTTTTAACAATGGCTGGTTCATGGCTTCTTTTGCATTTTTTATTGCAACTGCATCGGAGTCATCGAACTCATTGACAATGCTTTCAAATGCATCATAATTTTGTGCATAATACTCAACAGCCTTCAACCAAGTTCCCCATCTTGTAACAATAGGCTGAGGCGGAAGAGGAGTCAAAGGATATTTTTCTTTAAAAATTTCGACGCGTGATGGTGCCTTTAAAAATATTTTTTTGCCGTTTGAAATTAATCCATCGACGTTCCGAAAATTACTCCTTATTTCTTCTGCAACTCGGTGCATTCCATGTGCTAAGCAAGTGACGTGCAACAATTTTGGATAAAACAGTGCTAGTCCACGTGCTGCCTTTACCATATACGGCGCAGCATCGGTCAAAAAAAGGAGTATTTTGCTTTTATCAATTTCCATTGAATTCATGGATTCATCAAATGCGCGAGCGATGGTAAAATGGTTTGTTTTTTCTAATTGGACTACGTTTATTAAAAATTTCTTTTTACTTTCTTCTTCGTTTAGGTCCAACACACCCACAATTACGTTAGCAACAAAACGTCCTTGAATATCTGTTGTTTCATCAATAGAAACCCACAAATATTTATCTTTTAGATCAATTTTCATTTGTTCAAAGAGCGAATTATAAATTTTTTCAACGTAATTTTTTCGCAAAGTAGAATCGTCCGGTATAATTTCTTTTGTATATTTTTTAAAAAAATTTCTTAACTCAGGGTTACTAAGCTTACTTAATGGTATATCGGCTGCAATAAACGCCTCACATAAATCCATTGAAAAGTTGTTGGCTGTATTGGTAAAGGACAGCAGTTGTTGGGATTTCGGACGAACTTCAGATCTTCCTTCAAATTCTAAGTGTTTAACACTTTTTAAATGCTGATCCACTTGAAATTTTTTTTCAAAGCAAACGCTTTTGTTGCAAAATTTGCAGAACAAAACACCTCCATCTGTTTTAAAAATCGTTGGGTATTCTGAAACATATCTTCTCAAATTTGAAGCAATGGATGTCTTCGCTTTTGGCATTGTAGCTGAAATTTGTTTTTTTTTAACTAAAATCATAAATTCAAAAGGAATATTCTTACATTTTCCAAGCAAAACTATTCTAAAAAGATTGAAATTAGTTTTCTACTGACTAAACACGATTATGCGTAGACCACTGAATAAAAAATATCGACTGCTTCGATTGACTGTTAATAGGATGGAAAACTATAATACAATGTAGTGGCAAGTGGAATCTATTAAAATGTGAAAATTTCCGTGGAAAACTAACAGTTAGTTCCACATTCATCGACATCCATACCACTACAAACAAACGAAACCGCTAGCCTGTTGTACATGTAAACGTAAACTGCAGCGGGCAGCTACACCATTGTGCGCAGACAATTTAGCTTTAAGCTTTAGCACGTTGTACTCACACACTTTAATTTGGTTAGCTTTGTGTCGTCGGAAGCTTTTTGTAGCCATTTTGGCGCTTCTGGGTATCGTTTAAATTTCGATCTCATTAATACAGTCCCAGGCATTTCATTTCAATGTTTTGCCGCCACACTCTAGTCAAGCTCATACATGCAGCTTTGTTTATATAGTGCAATAGGTATAATGTGGGGTTGGAACATCGTTCAAGATTGTGAAATGAACAAAAGAAAAAGATAATAGTTTTAAGCTTCGTATGCACTGACATAAAGGGGATATTTTTTTTTTACTGTCTAGTTAAATTTTTGAACAATATGCTCCAAAAATATGAATTAATATTATAAAAAATATGCAAATATAGTAAAATATGCACAAAAATTTGCAAAATATGCATTTATAGTAAAATATGCAAAAATATGCACTAACGGTTAAATGCCATTTTAAAGGAAATTTCATGATACGTATACATAATAAGTTGCCTTGCATCCAAGGTGTTCATAAAAAAACATGCATTTGCATGGAAATCCGATCCCTAGTAATGTATATCACATCTTTATTCCACCTTAGTTTTATAGTAGGTGGAGTGGTTTCTTCCGGTTTTGGTGGAAGACTCAATTCTGTAGACAAGGCTTTCATCTCTGGAATTGTAGAAACCAGTTTCTGAGTGGATTCTTTTATATTCTTGACGGAGGAGTTAAGTCCGTCAATAGTTTTTAAAACTGTCTTCTGAAGTGTCTCTGCATTTTGGACCGATGTCTGAACCGAATTAAGACTGTAATGTATATCACATCTTTATTCCACCTTAGTTTTATAGTAGGTGGAGTGGTTTCTTCCGGTTTTGGTGGAAGACTCAAGTCTGTAGACAAGGCTTTCATCTCTGGAATTGTAGAAACCAGTTTCTGAGTGGATTCTTTTATATTCTTGACGGAGGAGTTGAGTCCGTCAATAGTTTTTAAAACTGTCTTCTGAAGTGTCTCTGCATTTTGCACCGATGTCTGAACCGAATTAAGACTGTAATGTATATCACATCTTTATTCCACCTTAGTTTTATAGTAGGTGGAGTGGTTTCTTCCGGTTTTGGTGGAAGACTCAAGTCTGTAGACAAGGCTTTCATCTCTGGAATTGTAGAAACCAGTTTCTGAGTGGATTCTTTTATATTCTTGACGGAGGAGTTAAGTCCGTCAATAGTTTTTAAAACTGTCTTCTGAAGTGTCTCTGCATTTTGCACCGATGTCTGAACCGAATTAAGACTGTAATGTATATCACATCTTTATTCCACCTTAGTTTTATAGTAGGTGGAGTGGTTTCTTCCGGTTTTGGTGGAAGACTCAAGTCTGTAGACAAGGCTTTCATCTCTGGAATTGTAGAAACCAGTTTCTGAGTGGATTCTTTTATATTCTTGACGGAGGAGTTAAGTCCGTCAATAGTTTTTAAAACTGTCTTCTGAAGTGTCTCTGCATTTTGCACCGATGTCTGAACCGAATTAAGACTGTAATGTATATCACATCTTTATTCCACCTTAGTTTTATAGTAGGTGGAGTGGTTTCTTCCGGTTTTGGTGGAAGACTCAATTCTGTAGACAAGGCTTTCATCTCTGGAATTGTAGAAACCAGTTTCTGAGTGGATTCTTTTATATTCTTGACGATGATGATGTGATCAATTGAATGTACTGAGAATAGTCATTTTGGAAATTCCTATTTTTAGCGCACATAATTGCAGCGCTAATCCCATCCACAAGCACAGAGTCCAAGATCAAAGGATCATTCTTCTCTGCAGTCTTGGAGTTCGAAAGAGCTTGAGGTTTGAAAGCGTCAGGGGTACCACGTGGAACTACTGTTCCTAGTGAAGCTGCTATGCCTTTCTTTCTGTTGTTCACTGATTTATTTGCCGTTCTTCAACACGTAATGGATCTTTCGCTTGAACCTGTTTACTCCTCCTCTCTTGACGGGTTGGCTTTCTAGTGGAAGCCTCACTGTTGTCTTCATATTGAAGATCTCCCTGTCGTGAGCTCATGGTGATAGATTATAATAGATTTTGCTTCTTTTTATAACTATAATTTTCGATCGCTGATCTATAACCAATTTCAATGAAATTTGGTTTTTCAATGAAATTTGGTTAAGGAGGAGTTAAGTCCGTCAATAGTTTTTAAAACTGTCTTCTGAAGTGTCTCTGCATTTTGCACCGATGTCTGAACCGAATTAAGACTGTAATGTATATCACATCTTTATTCCACCTTAGTTTTATAGTAGGTGGAGTGGTTTCTTCCGGTTTTGGTGGAAGACTCAAGTCTGTAGACAAGGCTTTCATCTCTGGAATTGTAGAAACCAGTTTCTGAGTGGATTCTTTTATATTCTTGACGGAGGAGTTAAGTCCGTCAATAGTTTTTAAAACTGTCTTCTGAAGTGTCTCTGCATTTTGGACCGATGTCTGAACCGAATTAAGACTGTAATGTATATCACATCTTTATTCCACCTTAGTTTTATAGTAGGTGGAGTGGTTTCTTCCGGTTTTGGTGGAAGACTCAATTCTGTAGACAAGGCTTTCATCTCTGGAATTGTAGAAACCAGTTTCTGAGTGGATTCTTTTATATTCTTGACGGAGGAGTTAAGTCCGTCAATAGTTTTTAAAACTGTCTTCTGAAGTGTCTGCATTTTGGACCGATGTCTGAACCGAATTAAGACTGTAATGTATATCACATCTTTATTCCACCTAAGTTTTATAGTAGGTGGAGTGGTTTCTTCCGGTTTTGGTGGAAGACTCAATTCTGTAGACAAGGCTTTCATCTCTGGAATTGTAGAAACCAGTTTCTGAGTGGATTCTTTTATATTCTTGACGGAGGAGTTAAGTCCGTCAATAGTTTTTAAAACTGTCTTCTGAAGTGTCTCTGCATTTTGGACCGATGTCTGAACCGAATTAAGACTGTAATGTATATCACATCTTTATTCCACCTTAGTTTTATAGTAGGTGGAGTGGTTTCTTCCGGTTTTGGTGGAAGACTCAAGTCTGTAGACAAGGCTTTCATCTCTGGAATTGTAGAAACCAGTTTCTGAGTGGATTCTTTTATATTCTTGACGGAGGAGTTAAGTCCGTCAATAGTTTTTAAAACTGTCTTCTGAAGTGTCTCTGCATTTTGGACCGATGTCTGAACCGAATTAAGACTGTAATGTATATCACATCTTTATTCCACCTTAGTTTTATAGTAGGTGGAGTGGTTTCTCCCGGTTTTGGTGGAAGACTCAATTCTGTAGACAAGGCTTTCATCTCTGGAATTGTAGAAACCAGTTTCTGAGTGGATTCTTTTATATTCTTGACGGAGGAGTTAAGTCCGTCAATAGTTTTTAAAACTGTCTTCTGAAGTGTCTCTGCATTTTGCACCGATGTCTGAACCGAATTAAGACTGTAATGTATATCACATCTTTATTCCACCTTAGTTTTATAGTAGGTGGAGTGGTTTCTTCCGGTTTTGGTGGAAGACTCAATTCTGTAGACAAGGCTTTCATCTCTGGAATTGTAGAAACCAGTTTCTGAGTGGATTCTTTTATATTCTTGACGGAGGAGTTAAGTCCGTCAATAGTTTTTAAAACTGTCTTCTGAAGTGTCTCTGCATTTTGGACCGATGTCTGAACCGAATTAAGACTGTAATGTATATCACATCTTTATTCCACCTTAGTTTTATAGTAGGTGGAGTGGTTTCTTCCGGTTTTGGTGGAAGACTCAAGTCTGTAGACAAGGCTTTCATCTCTGGAATTGTAGAAACCAGTTTCTGAGTGGATTCTTTTATATTCTTGACGGAGGAGTTAAGTCCGTCAATAGTTTTTAAAACTGTCTTCTGAAGTGTCTCTGCATTTTGCACCGATGTCTGAACCGAATTAAGACTGTAATGTATATCACATCTTTATTCCACCTTAGTTTTATAGTAGGTGGAGTGGTTTCTTCCGGTTTTGGTGGAAGACTCAATTCTGTAGACAAGGCTTTCATCTCTGGAATTGTAGAAACCAGTTTCTGAGTGGATTCTTTTATATTCTTGACGGAGGAGTTAAGTCCGTCAATAGTTTTTAAAACTGTCTTCTGAAGTGTCTCTGCATTTTGGACCGATGTCTGAACCGAATTAAGACTGTAATGTATATCACATCTTTATTCCACCTTAGTTTTATAGTAGGTGGAGTGGTTTCTTCCGGTTTTGGTGGAAGACTCAATTCTGTAGACAAGGCTTTCATCTCTGGAATTGTAGAAACCAGTTTCTGAGTGGATTCTTTTATATTCTTGACGGAGGAGTTAAGTCCGTCAATAGTTTTTAAAACTGTCTTCTGAAGTGTCTCTGCATTTTGGACCGATGTCTGAACCGAATTAAGACTGTAATGTATATCACATCTTTATTCCACCTTAGTTTTATAGTAGGTGGAGTGGTTTCTTCCGGTTTTGGTGGAAGACTCAATTCTGTAGACAAGGCTTTCATCTCTGGAATTGTAGAAACCAGTTTCTGAGTGGATTCTTTTATATTCTTGACGGAGGAATTAAGTCCGTCAATAGTTTTTAAAACTGTCTTCTGAAGTGTCTCTGCATTTTGCACCGATGTCTGAACCGAATTAAGACTGTAATGTATATCACATCTTTATTCCACCTTAGTTTTATAGTAGGTGGAGTGGTTTCTTCCGGTTTTGGTGGAAGACTCAATTCTGTAGACAAGGCTTTCATCTCTGGAATTGTAGAAACCAGTTTCTGAGTGGATTCTTTTATATTCTTGACGGAGGAGTTAAGTCCGTCAATAGTTTTTAAAACTGTCTTCTGAAGTGTCTCTGCATTTTGGACCGATGTCTGAACCGAATTAAGACTGTAATGTATATCACATCTTTATTCCACCTTAGTTTTATAGTAGGTGGAGTGGTTTCTTCCGGTTTTGGTGGAAGACTCAAGTCTGTAGACAAGGCTTTCATCTCTGGAATTGTAGAAACCAGTTTCTGAGTGGATTCTTTTATATTCTTGACGGAGGAGTTAAGTCCGTCAATAGTTTTTAAAACTGTCTTCTGAAGTGTCTCTGCATTTTGCACCGATGTCTGAACCGAATTAAGACTGTAATGTATATCACATCTTTATTCCACCTTAGTTTTATAGTAGGTGGAGTGGTTTCTTCCGGTTTTGGTGGAAGACTCAAGTCTGTAGACAAGGCTTTCATCTCTGGAATTGTAGAAACCAGTTTCTGAGTGGATTCTTTTATATTCTTGACGGAGGAGTTAAGTCCGTCAATAGTTTTTAAAACTGTCTTCTGAAGTGTCTCTGCATTTTGGACCGATGTCTGAACCGAATTAAGACTGTAATGTATATCACATCTTTATTCCACCTTAGTTTTATAGTAGGTGGAGTGGTTTCTTCCGGTTTTGGTGGAAGACTCAATTCTGTAGACAAGGCTTTCATCTCTGGAATTGTAGAAACCAGTTTCTGAGTGGATTCTTTTATATTCTTGACGGAGGAGTTAAGTCCGTCAATAGTTTTTAAAACTGTCTTCTGAAGTGTCTCTGCATTTTGGACCGATGTCTGAACCGAATTAAGACTGTAATGTATATCACATCTTTATTCCACCTTAGTTTTATAGTAGGTGGAGTGGTTTCTTCCGGTTTTGGTGGAAGACTCAAGTCTGTAGACAAGGCTTTCATCTCTGGAATTGTAGAAACCAGTTTCTGAGTGGATTCTTTTATATTCTTGACGGAGGAATTAAGTCCGTCAATAGTTTTTAAAACTGTCTTCTGAAGTGTCTCTGCATTTTGGACCGATGTCTGAACCGAATTAAGACTGTAATGTATATCACATCTTTATTCCACCTTAGTTTTATAGTAGGTGGAGTGGTTTCTTCCGGTTTTGGTGGAAGACTCAAGTCTGTAGACAAGGCTTTCATCTCTGGAATTGTAGAAACCAGTTTCTGAGTGGATTCTTTTATATTCTTGACGGAGGAGTTAAGTCCGTCAATAGTTTTTAAAACTGTCTTCTGAAGTGTCTCTGCATTTTGCACCGATGTCTGAACCGAATTAAGACTGTAATGTATATCACATCTTTATTCCACCTTAGTTTTATAGTAGGTGGAGTGGTTTCTTCCGGTTTTGGTGGAAGACTCAAGTCTGTAGACAAGGCTTTCATCTCTGGAATTGTAGAAACCAGTTTCTGAGTGGATTCTTTTATATTCTTGACGGAGGAGGTAAGTCCGTCAATAGTTTTTAAAACTGTCTTCTGAAGTGTCTCTGCATTTTGGACCGATGTCTGAACCGAATTAAGACTGTAATGTATATCACATCTTTATTCCACCTTAGTTTTATAGTAGGTGGAGTGGTTTCTTCCGGTTTTGGTGGAAGACTCAATTCTGTAGACAAGGCTTTCATCTCTGGAATTGTTGAAACCAGTTTCTGAGTGGATTCTTTTATATTCTTGACGGAGGAGTTAAGTCCGTCAATAGTTTTTAAAACTGTCTTCTGAAGTGTCTCTGCATTTTGCACCGATGTCTGAACCGAATTAAGACTGTAATGTATATCACATCTTTATTCCACTTAGTTTTATAGTAGGTGGAGTGGTTTCTTCCGGTTTTGGTGGAAGACTCAATTCTGTAGACAAGGCTTTCATCTCTGGAATTGTAGAAACCAGTTTCTGAGTGGATTCTTTTATATTCTTGACGGAGGAGTTAAGTCCGTCAATAGTTTTTAAAACTGTCTTCTGAAGTGTCTCTGCATTTTGCACCGATGTCTGAACCGAATTAAGACTGTAATGTATATCACATCTTTATTCCACTTAGTTTTATAGTAGGTGGAGTGGTTTCTTCCGGTTTTGGTGGAAGACTCAATTCTGTAGACAAGGCTTTCATCTCTGGAATTGTAGAAACCAGTTTCTGAGTGGATTCTTTTATATTCTTGACGGAGGAGTTAAGTCCGTCAATAGTTTTTAAAACTGTCTTCTGAAGTGTCTCTGCATTTTGCACCGATGTCTGAACCGAATTAAGACTGTAATGTATATCACATCTTTATTCCACCTTAGTTTTATAGTAGGTGGAGTGGTTTCTTCCGGTTTTGGTGGAAGACTCAATTCTGTAGACAAGGCTTTCATCTCTGGAATTGTTGAAACCAGTTTCTGAGTGGATTCTTTTATATTCTTGACGGAGGAGTTAAGTCCGTCAATAGTTTTTAAAACTGTCTTCTGAAGTGTCTCTGCATTTTGCACCGATGTCTGAACCGAATTAAGACTGTAATGTATATCACATCTTTATTCCACTTAGTTTTATAGTAGGTGGAGTGGTTTCTTCCGGTTTTGGTGGAAGACTCAATTCTGTAGACAAGGCTTTCATCTCTGGAATTGTAGAAACCAGTTTCTGAGTGGATTCTTTTATATTCTTGACGGAGGAGTTAAGTCCGTCAATAGTTTTTAAAACTGTCTTCTGAAGTGTCTCTGCATTTTGCACCGATGTCTGAACCGAATTAAGACTGTAATGTATATCACATCTTTATTCCACCTTAGTTTTATAGTAGGTGGAGTGGTTTCTTCCGGTTTTGGTGGAAGACTCAATTCTGTAGACAAGGCTTTCATCTCTGGAATTGTAGAAACCAGTTTCTGAGTGGATTCTTTTATATTCTTGACGGAGGAGTTAAGTCCGTCAATAGTTTTTTAAACTGTCTTCTGAAGTGTCTCTGCATTTTGGACCGATGTCTGAACCGAATTAAGACTGTAATGTATATCACATCTTTATTCCACCTTAGTTTTATAGTAGGTGGAGTGGTTTCTTCCGGTTTTGGTGGAAGACTCAATTCTGTAGACAAGGCTTTCATCTCTGGAATTGTAGAAACCAGTTTCTGAGTGGATTCTTTTATATTCTTGACGGAGGAGTTAAGTCCGTCAATAGTTTTTAAAACTGTCTTCTGAAGTGTCTCTGCATTTTGGACCGATGTCTGAACCGAATTAAGACTGTAATCTAATGCTTTTTGTTGTCCTGAAATCAACGTAGTCAATTTGTTGGACTCATTCGGAGTTTTGATTTGTGAGCTTAGAGAAGTCACAAATTCTTCAGGACCAGATGATCTGAAACGAGCTAGATTAGTCAAAGAGCTGATAGTTTGTTTGAGTTTTCCATAATCCTCATTTTCGGTGATTGAAATTGCCTTCAATTGTTCAGAAACACGATTTAATGTGTCTGAGTTTTAAGCTCTCAGATCCATAGATCGCAAGAGGTGGTTCTACCAATACCTGTATATTGCTTCATGTCCTGTAGGGTATCAGGTCTAATACATAGATTGTTGGTCGGCTTACCAAATGTAATGTATATCACATCTTTATTCCACCTTAGTTTTATAGTAGGTGGAGTGGTTTCTTCCGGTTTTGGTGGAAGACTCAATTCTGTAGACAAGGCTTTCATCTCTGGAATTGTAGAAACCAGTTTCTGAGTGGATTCTTTTATATTCTTGACGATGATGATGTGATCAATTGAATGTACTGAGAATAGTCATTTTGGAAATTCCTATTTTTAGCGCACATAATTGCAGCGCTAATCCCATCCACAAGCACAGAGTCCAAGATCAAAGGATCATTCTTCTCTGCAGTCTTGGAGTTCGAAAGAGCTTGAGGTTTGAAAGCGTCAGGGGTACCACGTGGAACTACTGTTCCTAGTGAAGCTGCTATGCCTTTCTTTCTGTTGTTCACTTATTTATTTGCCCGTTCTTCAACACGTAATGGATCTTTCGCTTGAACCTGTTTAATCCTCCTCTCTTGACGGGTTGGCTTTCTAGTGGAAGCCTCACTGTTGTCTTCATATTGAAGATCTCCCTGTCGTGAGCTCATGGTGATAGATTATAATAGATTTTGCTTCTTTTTATAACTATAATTTTCGATCGCTGATCTATAACCAATTTCAATGAAATTTGGTTTTTCAATGAAATTTGGTTAAGGAGGAGTTAAGTCCGTCAATAGTTTTTAAAACTGTCTTCTGAAGTGTCTCTGCATTTTGCACCGATGTCTGAACCGAATTAAGACTGTAATGTATATCACATCTTTATTCCACCTTAGTTTTATAGTAGGTGGAGTGGTTTCTTCCGGTTTTGGTGGAAGACTCAATTCTGTAGACAAGGCTTTCATCTCTGGAATTGTAGAAACCAGTTTCTGAGTGGATTCTTTTATATTCTTGACGATGATGATGTGATCAATTGAATGTACTGAGAATAGTCATTTTGGAAATTCCTATTTTTAGCGCACATAATTGCAGCGCAAATCCCATCCACAAGCACAGAGTCCAAGATCAAAGGATCATTCTTCTCTGCAGTCTTGGAGTTCGAAAGAGCTTGAGGTTTGAAAGCGTCAGGGGTACCACGTGGAACTACTGTTCCTAGTGAAGCTGCTATGCCTTTCTTTCTGTTGTTCACTTATTTATTTGCCCGTTCTTCAACACGTAATGGATCTTTCGCTTGAACCTGTTTACTCCTCCTCTCTTGACGGGTTGGCTTTCTAGTGGAAGCCTCACTGTTGTCTTCATATTGAAGATCTCCCTGTCGTGAGCTCATGGTGATAGATTATAATAGATTTTGCTTCTTTTTATAACTATAATTTTCGATCGCTGATCTATAACCAATTTCAATGAAATTTGGTTTTTCAATGAAATTTGGTTAAGGAGGAGTTAAGTCCGTCAATAGTTTTTAAAACTGTCTTCTGAAGTGTCTCTGCATTTTGCACCGATGTCTGAACCGAATTAAGACTGTAATGTATATCACATCTTTATTCCACCTTAGTTTTATAGTAGGTGGAGTGATTTCTTCCGGTTTTGGTGGAAGACTCAATTCTGTAGACAAGGCTTTCATCTCTGGAATTGTAGAAACCAGTTTCTGAGTGGATTCTTTTATATTCTTGACGGAGGAGTTAAGTCCGTCAATAGTTTTTAAAACTGTCTTCTGAAGTGTCTCTGCATTTTGCACCGATGTCTAAACCGAATTAAGACTGTAATGTATATCACATCTTTATTCCACCTTAGTTTTATAGTAGGTGGAGTGGTTTCTTCCGGTTTTGGTGGAAGACTCAATTCTGTAGACAAGGCTTTCATCTCTGGAATTGTAGAAACCAGTTTCTGAGTGGATTCTTTTATATTCTTGACGGAGGAGTTAAGTCCGTCAATAGTTTTTAAAACTGTCTTCTGAAGTGTCTCTGCATTTTGGACCGATGTCTGAACCGAATTAAGACTGTAATGTATATCACATCTTTATTCCACCTTAGTTTTATAGTAGGTGGAGTGGTTTCTTCCGGTTTTGGTGGAAGACTCAATTCTGTAGACAAGGCTTTCATCTCTGGAATTGTAGAAACCAGTTTCTGAGTGGATTCTTTTATATTCTTGACGGAGGAGTTAAGTCCGTCAATAGTTTTTAAAACTGTCTTCTGAAGTGTCTCTGCATTTTGGACCGATGTCTGAACCGAATTAAGACTGTAATGTATATCACATCTTTATTCCACCTTAGTTTTATAGTAGGTGGAGTGGTTTCTTCCGGTTTTGGTGGAAGACTCAAGTCTGTAGACAAGGCTTTCATCTCTGGAATTGTAGAAACCAGTTTCTGAGTGGATTCTTTTATATTCTTGACGGAGGAGTTAAGTCCGTCAATAGTTTTTAAAACTGTCTTCTGAAGTGTCTCTGCATTTTGGACCGATGTCTGAACCGAATTAAGACTGTAATCTAATGCTTTTTGTTGTCCTGAAATCAACGTAGTCAATTTGTTGGACTCATTCGGAGTTTTGATTTGTGAGCTTAGAGAAGTCACAAATTCTTCAGGACCAGATGATCTGAAACGAGCTAGATTAGTCAAAGAGCTGATAGTTTGTTTGAGTTTTCCATAATCCTCATTTTCGGTGATTGAAATTGCCTTCAATTGTTCAGAAACACGATTTAATGTGTCTGAGTTTTAAGCTATCAGATCCATAGATCGCAAGAGGTGGCTCTACCAATACCTGTATATTGCTTCATGTCCTGTAGGGTATCAGGTCTAATACATAGAGTGTTGGTCGCCTTACCAAATGTAATGTATATCACATCTTTATTCCACCTTAGTTTTATAGTAGGTGGAGTGGTTTCTTCCGGTTTTGGTGGAAGACTCAATTCTGTAGACAAGGCTTTCATCTCTGGAATTGTAGAAACCAGTTTCTGAGTGGATTCTTTTATATTCTTGACGGAGGAGTTAAGTCCGTCAATAGTTTTTAAAACTGTCTTCTGAAGTGTCTCTGCATTTTGGACCGATGTCTGAACCGAATTAAGACTGTAATGTATATCACATCTTTATTCCACCTTAGTTTTATAGTAGGTGGAGTGGTTTCTTCCGGTTTTGGTGGAAGACTCAATTCTGTAGACAAGGCTTTCATCTCTGGAATTGTAGAAACCAGTTTCTGAGTGGATTCTTTTATATTCTTGACGGAGGAGTTAAGTCCGTCAATAGTTTTTAAAACTGTCTTGTAGGACGAGATTATTCACCTCGAGTCGTGGATTCGACAAGCCTGTCAAGTGTCAACTCCGCTCTGGATCCGATGATTCTCAGCAACGCCGCTTTGGGTGACTCTCGGCCGCGATGTGTGCTGTCCGAAGACCGCAGCAGACGCTGAACTGGCAGTTACCCAAATGATGCCCCGAAGTGGGGATAATTAAAAGACAAAGAAGGTGGTTTTGGACGGCAAACGTCAAAACGAATGCCAAAATAACAAATTGACTTTATTAAATCGAAAAGTTAAAAAAAATTAAATTAATAAAAGAATAATGAAAAAAAAAAAATGATGAATAAATTTAACGAATGAAAATTAAAGAGTAATAAAATGAATAGGAAAATGAATAGAAAAAAATGTACACGTTAATTCTGTGTATATGTGTTCTGACCGTAGAACAACCCGAAGCCAAGTGAACAGCAAGGTTCTCAATCAAGTGTGCGATGGGCATAAACGGTGGTGAACCCGACCGTCGTATGTCCAACTCAAACTCAAAAGAACAGCAAGATTACCGATAGAGTGTGTGTTGTGGTTGTGTGTAGACGGTGGTAAACCCGACCGTCGTATCCATATGTCCAACGCAAACTCAACTGATATTCGCTTAGGAGACACAAGTGTGGCACTTTTCAAAGCAGTGGAAGAAGACCCGACCGCTGTTGCGAAATACCAAACCTGAGTGATCTTATCTCGTATCATGCTCTGCTTTTATTTCATTTTGCGAGAGCTTTCAGTATTATTAAACGATATACGATATACGATATCACACTGATACGATAACAGCTTCTGGGAGAGAAAAGCTTTTTGTTTGTCTTGGCTTAGGGTTGCCACGTTAACATTATTATAAAAAAAAATTATTTTGTTGCTCAATTTAAGTTTAGGTTTTTTAAGTAATAAAAAATAAAATGTTTACATAAAATCAAATTCATAGATAATATAACAATTTGTTAATAGATATAATGCTGGGATGTTACAGTCTTCTGAAGTGTCTCTGCATTTTGGACCGATGTCTGAACCGAATTAAGACTGTAATCTAATGCTTTTTGTTGTCCTGAAATCAACGTAGTCAATTTGTTGGACTCATTCGGAGTTTTGATTTGTGAGCTTAGAGAAGTCACAAGTTCTTCAGGACCAGATGATCTGAAACGAGCTAGATTAGTCAAAGAGCTGTTAGTTTGTTTGAGTTTTCCAAAATCCTCATCCTCATTTTCGGTAATTGAAATTGCCTTCAATTGTTCAGAAACACGATTTAATGTGTCTGAGTTTTTAGCTATCAGATCCATAGAGCTTTTAACTAGCATACTGCCTATACTAGGAGATTTGTCCTCCATTACTCCCTTGTTTGTTGGGTCTTGGAACATGTTTATAACAATTAATATAATTATAACGATAACTAGGATATAGACAATAATTATCATAAAATAAGGGCTGATGAACAAACTGATTTCTTCTTATTTGTCGATAATAACAAGAACTAATGTTGCACCAACAGATGAGACTAAGTAAAGATTTTGGGGATATAATAAAATTATTATCTTATTTTTTCTAAATCTAGCTGTGCATATCTTGTTTGATTGATGGGGGATTGTGGTGAATGGATAATCAGTTGAAGACGAATTTGGATTATTTAAAAATTGACATTAACAGTAGACGGTTGAGATAGGGATGTTGATAAGTCCTCAGATGTGGAGTTTGAAATGGCTTCTAAATGGCTGATTGAGCTTGAACCTGAAACACTATCACGTCGGGTCTGAACTCCCTTACATATAGTGGGAATCTCTCCCCTCGATATTTGCGGGGGAATATACGGAAAGCAAAGGTAGTAGGTTCTTGTGAGAGACGGGAGTTGACGATTGCCTTATTTTCTCCCTTAGCTCTTTTTGCGCGGACAAGCTTTTGTCTAGTTCGCAGGCTAACTGCTCAGCTTGCTCATCTGCTTCTTCCGTTGTTCGCAAGAGCTATCTCTCAGCCTCTTTTCTCAATCGCTCACTGTTTTCTAAGTTCTTAGTGAGCTTTTGGGTTTCCCTGCTGTGTCGCTTTTTTAAATTCCGTACGGCTGTTATATACTCCGTCAGAATCGCGTCTGTTGTTTCCGCCCGCGTGAATAGACCCCAACGAGAACTTATCTGTTGAAAGATCAGCTCGTAAACCTCAGGATTTAGAATGTCCTTGATTTCAGCAAGAATTATCTCATTCACTTCCTGAAGTTGCCGTTTCTCTTCTTTGATCTCTTTTTTTAGTTGTTCGTTCGATTCGATTAGCTCATTCAGACGGGCCTCAATTTCGCTCTTGCCCATTAGCTTTGGAATCAAATCGTTTAACAAAAAAAAAACTATTTGTTGTGGAAGAAGAAACTGGGGCACGAAAGCAAGGAAAACTTCGGGTTTCCCCATGAAATAATGTTCTTATAAAAAAGTCGACGACAGAAATTTCAAAGATTTACCTATACTTAGTTTTATGTTATGACGATGTATACTTACCTTCGAAGTATGTTGGTTTATGCGTCCCTCTCGGGTGTCGGTGAACGTCACTTGTTGTTTGGGCACTTTGTTTTTTTGTGTTTGTTTATTTCGATAGAACGCACTTTATTGTCATTTACACTTGTAACGTAACGAATTTTCACCGAATCGGTTTTTTTTTTATCACACTACACGATCCTACCGGCTGCGCCAATTTGTTACCGTTTCCGTTCTTGATTAATACACCCGACGCGTTTTTTGGTTCCAATCAGACTCATTGTTCTAACCAGCAATTCCCATCGAAACTCATTGACATCAAATAGTGTCTACTTAGCATTTCCCGGTTGCAGCAATAATGTTTCGACATAGTGCAATGACTCAAGTCGGTTCAACCCAGGTTATGCTAAGTGACCTAGATAATAGGGCATAACATCCCTACTCTCTCTTTCCCTTTTATACACAGGTCTTGTGTTATTGGCATAAGTATTGTAATTTGGATTTTGCCAACGTGGCGTATTTGAATTTTTGTTGCTGTTATTCTGTCCTAGCGAGGTATCCGTCGGAGCGGAAATTTTTCCGCAACGCATAATTCGTCGGAGATTCAAATTCCATTCGAGGTATTTGTCATCGGAAAGAAATACTATACAAATGCGACGACGAATCTCGTACTGTTCAGGGGTGGTTTTTTCCTTTGAGCTCGCCCTGGAAACACAAATTCAAACGATTAGTACGAAAATTATTTAAAGAAATAGTTTTATATAGTTACATACATTTTTCTATTACTTCACTTCACTTCGTAAACAAAATCCGCGACGAATTTGTGTCGGAGGAAATCGGAAAAAGAATTGCACTTAGCTGTCAAAAATTGAATGAAAAATGCACCTGAACGCACTTCAACGCAATTCTCTGGGATGCGTTACAAAATGTCGAAGAAACAGAGAAACAAATGTCCGAACAGCTTTTCGGAAGAATACCTCGAAGCAAAAAACATCGGAATCGTATACAAAATCGGAGAATTTTCCGCTCCGACGGATACCTCGCTAGGGCCGATTATTATAATAATTTCCTTGCTTAGACGGGTTTTGTCCGTTCGTTTGTGCGTTTATTTGTTTATAACGATTTGTGTCTTCTCTATTAATAGGTCTGTTGGCCGAACTACCAAGAACCATTGGTTCGAAGCGTTGTGGAAGTTGTCTATAATCGTTATGCGCGGGAGGTGGAAAATTATTATTTGGCTGTCGAGACAACCTCAGTGTATTATGATTCCTATTCTCAACTTTGTGATGTGCAAACTGTAGGGCAAAATTTGTCCTTATGTTGTTGCTTTCCAGTTCTTGTGCCTTAGCGAGTGCGTTGGGCAAATCTGGCGGATTCAAGGAGAATAGAATTTGTGGTAGTTGACCGTTAAGGCCAGTTATGAATATCCGTAGGGCATTTCGCCTATTCATAGCGTTTAACGCGTTTGATGTTGGTGAATTTGAACCATGTGTCATAATGGTTTTATTTGTTAACAACGTTAACTTACATCGCGTTGTAAAATTCTAAGATGGTAGTGGAACCCTGTCTCAGGACACTTAGTTCTTGTTCAATGATGTGCATAGGTCGTTTATCGGCAAATGCGAAATCTAGTCTAGCTAGCTGTGCCGTGGTTTGTAAGGACATCATTGGTTGCCATATTGATTTTATTTCTGAACCTGCAAAATATCTTTTGCTCCCCTTTTGTTGGCAGCTTCCCTCCAACTGACGTAGGAGGTTTGCGTACCATCGAAATCTCGTAGAGATTTTATTATATCCAGCGTTTCATCAAAAGGAATTGTACTATTAATTGTCTGAGTTTCGTACTCAGTAACGTTCGAGATAAGATCTATGTCGTGAATCAGTTTTTGTAGCCTACTAATCTCTTCAGTATAGGAGGCACGTTGCTCGTTTAAAGAAACCTCGTATTTTGAATTATTCGAGCGAATAGCTTGTGAAATCAAATTGTTTACAGTTTCTTGGTCCATTTAAAAAATAAGGGTTAAGTACCTGTTGCACCAGATCACGTTACAATAAAATATATAGTATGTATCTACTTATAAAATATTGTTACTCTAATAGTTATTTTTTCTCCCTCTGAATTCGGGATACTTATTTTGGTTTTCCTTTTTGAAGCTGCGTATTCCTCGGACTGCCGTCTGGTCTAATTGCTTCTATTTGGTTTGCTGCTCTTTTTTCTATCTTGTAGAATAGTTGGCAATATATTTTTGGCAGGAACCACTTAGCACTGATTTTACTTTTTTTTTTTATTTATTCAAATCGAACTTTATGCTGAAGGGATATCGGTTGAGCCCCCAATTAATTTCTTTATGTTATTTACATAAAAAAAAAACTTTATTTGTAAAATAAAAAAAACTTAAACTAATACAAGAAAAAAAGACAGTGTGTCGATCTACCGCTGTGGATCGATTGATTCGTGTGTGCTGCTGACCGTAGTATTTATATCTACTAGTCCTATTGTGTTTGGCGTGGATGAGGGATGTTTGGTTTCTGGATGGCACATGTTTTTTATTGCATTTCAATGCTCGAATTTCGGGTGATAGCTGTGCTTTATTGGCACGATGTTATTTCGAATGATACACACGCGATTTTACTATGTTTATAATTTATTTATTAATTATTAAGTTAAGCAAAATGTTCAAAATGTTTATTAATTATTAAGTTAAGCAAAATGTTCAAAATGTTTAATAATTATTAAGTTAAGCAAAATGTTTCAAAGCACGACTTGTCGGCAGCGAGTTGAAAATTAGAAGGGAGAATATCTAAAAAACGCGCGAACTGATTTGACAGTTCGCACTCGCAGTTTCACGAGCGCAACTAGCGCTAGTGGTACACTTTGTTATTATTTGGTCAGGGGTGTTACATTGTAGCGATACAAATGTAGTGCTACAATAGCCTATGGTTTTATTGCTTCCAGATGGTAGGGTCATTTCATTGGTGCGTTTTGTTTGTTTTATCTTCAAGTGGTTCAATGTGTTAACTTGCATTACACTGTTTTGAGTGGGTGTGGTTTCTACTTCCTGCGCAACTTGTACGGCTTCGCTAAGCTTTATTAGTTTAGCTGCCTGTACTGCGATTCTAATGTCTTCTTTTAACCCATTTTTGAAAGCGTTTAGTCCCAACTGGTCATTCAGCGCAACTATTGTTTCTTTATTTGCCTCACCCTGTGTGGCAATTTGTACATCATTCAGCTGTGCTACCATGGCTTCTATTCTGTCCGCATATGAGGTTATGCTAGCGTTGCATTGGTAAGTTTTCGCAAGTTCATTATGTATTTTTAATGGGTTAATTTTTGGTTTCAAAAGATTCGTTAGCGTTGTTTTTAGTGATTCTAAAGTTTCTGGTTTTCTTTCAGACAGCAATTTGTGTTTCACTTTGTCTGTCACTTTGGTGTTTAGGATGTTTTCTGTTGTGTCGATTTGTTTTCGCAAATGTGTTGTATTCAAGAAAAAATGATTACTAATTGTTTGAAGAACGTTATAATGTTTATTGTGCGACTTGTCGGGTTAACATCCAACCCGAAAGTTGTATTTTTAATGACATTAAATGTGTACATAGAAAAGTTGACATTTTACAATTTGACAATTTGATTGTTTACATTTTGATTTGAGTGCTTTTGTAGAAGACATTTGTTAACATGTAACAGGATGAAATTGATGAGTTTCTTTTTTTCTGCTTCGTCAGTTAGTGTGTCGCTTTATACTTCGATCAGTCCCAAGAAGTTAGATAACTTCTTTTGGTCTCCATCGAACTCCTGAACTGTAAGCACTCTAAAGATATATTCGATGAATCGTAAAATTATTTCACTTGAAAAACAATAATACACGACCTCTATGAGAAAATTAAATAACAAAGGTATGCAGTGGTCGGCTTGCACAAGAAGACTAACTGAAAAAAGAAATGACTGTACCAAAAATCGCTGATAGCATTGTATATGAAACTAATAGTACTATCACTTTGGCAAATCGATGGTGGTGCCTCTATCGGCGCGAGATACTACTAGGCCAAAGAGGGCTGAAAATTTTACGCTCTCCTTATTAGATTTAATGGAGATCCACTCACATAATTTACACAGTTCTACTCTAAAATTAAACCAATCGCATGCCAATATACTATTTCTTTCTCGCTCATTTTGTCTTCTACGAAAGCTAAGTGAGTTACTTTATTGCAATGCGATATGCGATTTGCGAGTATGCCATACCAACCGCCGATATGAGCAAAAGCAATTGCATTTCATATCTCAATCGCAGTGCTGCAAAGCCATTTGCTGAGGGATGTTGTACATGTCTTGTTTCATACTTTACTCAGATTCAAATTTTATTTTCGTATTTTTTTGTTAATCTACTCAATGTATTAAAATTTGAGCCTGAGTGAATAATGCAGCATACATAATGTATGATGTTCCCATTTCCCATCCCATAACATCTTTGTCCACGTATAGCATGCACTCTGCTTCAACTGAATGATCGGTTTTTGGAGTATTTTTTTTTTTTTGTGTGTGCTTTAGAGATACTGATCGCTCATTTTCAACCAATGTTTTGGTGAAGTGCAGTGGCAGTGGCAAACTAATGTACCTCATAGGGGTATATTAGTTTTGATACATAGTTTGTAGCGAAATAATTTAGCTAGATATATCTCAAAGTATATGGATCGACTCAGAACCAATAGCTGAGTCGATTAAACCATGTCTGTCCGTCCGTCTGTACGTCACCAGTTTTTGGGCCTTAAATTTTGAGCTAGAAGGATGAAATTTGGTACACGTACTCTTTGTTGCTCCCAGCAGAACAAGTATTCAAAATTATGAAATCCACCCACTATATTTCGTCAATATAAGGGTTTTTGCCAAGCCCACTTTTTGGGCGCGTTTTTATTAAAAAACTTTTTTTGGCAAATTTTAAAATTTTCGAAAAAAAATTTTATGCACAATCATTGGTAGTATAAATTTGAACATTTCGTCAATAGACCATTTTAACCCACGCCCACTTTTTGGGGAGCGTTTTCCTACAAAGACCATTTGTATGCCCTACCCCAAGGCATATGCAATACAAACACGTTCTTTTTTGTCGAACCACAAAAGGTTTTGATAAACTGTCTGAGCAATATATTGTGACAATGTCATTTTCTGTATTTTAACGTCATAAAGCCTACATTTTGAGGATTTTAATTTTAAGGATGGGATGGGATAGGGTATTCAACGATTCGCACAGCGGATTGTAGCCTTCTCATATGTTTAATTGTGTTATTGTTCTGCTTCTTGGTTTGTTCTTCAGCGAACAAAAAAAAATATACATTTGTATTTTTTTATTTCTAATAAATTATAAAATAAAAAAAAATTCTTGCTTAAAAATTATGGATAATAATCGAAAGACTGAACTTGCATCGAAGGTAATTTAAAACAACTCCAGATCATGCAATAATCCAAACTTTATTCAAGAAACTGATGAAACTGAAAATGTGTTCACCTGTCAGTTCTGTTAAAAAGGATGCTAACCACGTAACATATGTAAGAGATTTCTCTATACCTCCTCTTAACAATAGCTCCGAAATTTCTTCCTCACAGTTTCCATCTCCCGGTTCACGTTTCGTTCATAAATCTAAAGGTGGAATACAAAATTCTGTCCCGCGTTGCATTTTCGATACACCGAAAAGATTAAAATATGATAAGGAGTATAATTTAGAGAAAAACGGTGACTTGCAATTGCAGGAAAAACAAGTCGATGTTAAAACATTTGTTAGCATGTAACTTTTTCATAAGGTAAATGCACGTTGGACATACAATGAAAAAGATTTGTGTCTAAAGTTTTTTATAAGTCTCCTTCATAATAATTCCATATGCTGAACACCGGATTTAGCTTACTATCTGTAAGCAATTAAGCATAATATATAGATGGCATTTATCTTTGAGTTTACCGGCTGGGTTCTCTACCCAAATAATTGAACTATTGAAATGTAAGACCAAGACCATGTCAAATATACAAAAAAGATGTGTTCTGATTTTTGATGAAATGGCAATAAAGACCGAGCTTGATTATAACACGAAAACGGATATGATATACGGGTTTTCGGATTTTGGGGAGCTGGGAAGGCACACCACTGTTGCTTCAAAGGTTATGGTATTCACACTTAGAGGATTAAATATGAATTGGGAGCAAACCATATCATATTATATAGGATGCCAAAAGGGTGAGAACATCGGAACCGAGATATTGAAATTAACAGTTACCAAAATATTAGAATGTGAATTTGAAGTTATTGCTGTATGCTGTAACCAGGGCAGTAACAATAGAAAAGCATGTAAATTACTGGGAGCAGCAGAAAATAAGCCGTTTTTTGAAATCTCGGTAATATTTCTTTTATATGACTACCCGCATTTATTCAAAAGCCTGCGAAGTTGTTGTTAAAAAATAATATTCGCATAGCTGATGATATCGTTTCTTGGGGAACACTTGTCAAACTGTTTGAAGAAGATTCCAAGAATATCTTTCAAGTATGCTTCAAACTAACGAAGAGTCATATAAATCCAAACAGTTTTGAAGAATGATCAGTCAAACCTATGTATTTTCAGCTGCTGGAATTTTCAACGCTATCTCAGCAAATTGTTTTGAAACCGACACAGATAAAAAAAATCGCTGCCTCGACGGCACTTTTTCCTATTAAGATGAATAATCTTTTTGATAACTTAAATAGCTACAGTCTTTACACATCCAATCCTGATCGTCGACCTGTTTCAGCATCTAGTGAAACTCTACAGTCCATCAAAACAGCTAGGGAGTGGATCTCATTATGGGAGTCTACTGGTAAAATCAAAAAGCCACATTGCTTTGGTGGTCTTATGCAAACGTTGCTGGCCATAGAATTAATATGGGAAAAACTCAAAAATGACTATCAGTTTCTTCTTCTTGTACATCTAAATACTGATGTTGCAGAAAATTTATTTTCTATAAGAAAATTCAATAAGGATTTCTGTGGAGTTAAAAGTGCGAGGAACTAAGATCCCCACTTTCGTTTTTTTTTTGTAATTTTTGTTTGTTTATTGAATTATCGATATGTTTTCTGTTTTTTTACCCCGTTTATACATAAACATTGTTACGTTTTCTCATATTTATGTTAAACTTATTTTACATATTGTATTTTTTAGTTCTAAAGTGCGTCTAATATGCTACCTTTGGAGACGTGGAAAAGCATATTGAAGTTATCACCTCACCTCTGTATATTGCTCATTATCTTATTTAGTTTGGTGCGAGTACGCCAAAACCGGTTTGTTCTTGTTTGCACTCTTCAAGTCACTCATAAACACACTCATTATAATATTATTTACTCTATTCAGAAAGAGTGAACAAATGTTTCTTCTCTCGTGAGAAACGATCGATCTCCCCCTAGGCGGCTGGAGACAGAAATAAAAAAATTGCCGTGATGATACTACTATAAGCTTCATATACAATGCTGATAGTCAGAAGGTAGATAATAAAACTGTTTCTAATTTCAAGTTGTTAAGAGAGCTCTGTCCCTCTCCTTAAGTTTACGGTTTATTACATATGTATTTTATGTTCTTTTTTCAATTGGAATGGAATATTTACATAATGGTGCCCTAGTGTGACCAACTGTAACTTATACTCTCTGTTTGGATTTTTCTTTAGATTGTTCAGTGTTTCTAGAATTCGTTTAAAGTTTTCCATTGTATTTTTGACATATTTTTAAATTTTTTCTTTAGATTTATCCTACCTCTTATAATTTGCTTTTTTAACATATTTCTTATATTAATTTTAAAAAAATATTATAACACATAGTAATATGATTATGATGTAAATCTGGCTATTTCCTGTCAGGTTCGCATTGTTTAGGTTGTTATTTATTACTTCTTCTTTCGTCTGGCCTTGTCCCATTGTTTCTTCTATTCTTTAAGCTGGATTAATTTATTGATGAGTAACTTCTTTTGTTTGGGGTCAGTAGTAACAAATTAATAAATCACCTTTGTTCAATACGACGCCGACGCCTATTGTTTATAATAACTCTTATAATTATTTCCGACATTTTAGGTAATAATAAAATATATAAACTGCAAACTCAACAAACCGAATGTAAACAACAAGCGCACAAATGACAGATAGGCGACAGCATTTATCATTTAGTACATTTTAGTACACATTTAGACCACTGTTTATCATGATGGGTCAGAGAATCGAATTAGGTGTGTTCGTGAAGTGATAAAATGAAAAACTGCTGTGAAAACTGAAATGATAAATTATTTATCATTTCACAATATCACAGAACGGGAATTGACCCCCAGCTCTGCTCGTTGCTTGGTGTTGGAGTGTAGCTGGGTATGGTTGTTTCTTGTGGTATATATTGCTCATTCAGATTCTCAAAGAGCCGGTCCAGCTCTTCTCTGTTGTACGTCATTTGATATTTGGTCGCTCGCTTCTTCGCTAGTTCTATTTGCGAAGATGCAGGACCGCCATGTAATGTTTGGTGTTATTATTACGATGTTCTCATTTGATATGGAGCCTACCTACCTAAGTCGTACAAAGCGCGACCCGATCTTCTGTACTGTTTAAAGCGCCGTTCGCTGAAAGCTATGGCATATTACTGCCGCAGTTAATGAGACTCGAGTGGTTAGATCAAGACTGATTTTATTTCCAAAAAGAAAATATTTATACAAAAATCTTACTTTGGAGCTATGGATATTCTAAGCATAGAATATCTGAATACTTATAGCTCCTATCAAAAATATCATATAACTTAATTATCGAACATAATTCTATTTGACTTTCATACTGCATAATTCATAGCGAGTTCGAAAATACTTTTGGCAAAGCTACGGCGATGTTTTGAGAGTAGATTACGCAGGTTATCTGTCTCAGTCTGCGTTAAGTCTGACGAAATTTGAAGGTTTCCAACGGTTTCGACAGAGAATGTCTCGCCCCAATAAAATATTTTCGCTCAAATAGTCATCTTCGACTATGGGGAGATCGGTGGTGTAGACGTTATCATCGATTTCGATATCTACCGTAACTTTGCTTGTGCACATTTATTTACCTCCCGCAAAACCAACGAGCGATTTCGTGCAATTTGAGATTCTATCGAAATGTTTTGCAAAAGACTTACGTATTAGCGTGAACTGGTTCCCTGGATCGATGATATTGAAATAACGAATGGAAATTGAAGTTTTTATTTGCGAATTCAAGATGGTTGGTCTTTCTCGACCTCTTCGTTTTCTATATATTTTAATTTGTAACGTGAAGTTAGCAACAGCTACTTCATTCTTCTTTGAACCGAAGTTGGTTCTGTTTTGTTATTCTTCTACATGAGGAAAAACTAGATGGCGCTACCGCAAACAAAGAGGCTGAGTGCGTTCACAAAAGTGTTGATATTAAATAAGCTTACAATATCTAACCCATTTATTTCAATAGGTTTAGTGATTATCTCGCTCGATTTTTCACGATTTGAATTTTATTTTTTGTGAACGTTCGACTTCGATTTCTGCGGGCACGAATCACTTTTGTGTGTAGCACGTTCACAATGAATATATAGCTGCAATAATTGTCTATATCCACTAATAGTTCGTTACAGGTCGAGTAATCATTTGAAATCGAGTTCTCTTATACCGTGTAGAGGGGAATTTCTTAAGAAATTAAAATGCGGGTATTCTCCTTATAGTTAGAAGTGTTTCATTCGAGAAAAAAAAATAAACGTAGGTATACAAATACTTGTTATAATTTTAAGGAAATTTGGCAAATTGATAGATTGGAAACCGTTCTTTAAAATGACATGGTGCATTTGTCAGCGGGGGGTGGTGTAAGGGGTATTAAATCAATTCTTCATTCGGAACCTAATAACGTAAAAAGTACTATCACGAATTGAATGAAATTTGGTTAAAACGTGTATTAGGCGTTACTCTTTAAAATGGTATACAAAAAGTAGGAAAAAAAAGCACTGACTATGTCTCCAAATCAAAAGAACTTTAACAAAGTGTTGACCAGTGCCCATATTTTTATCGAAAGAAAACAACCGTAGTGTTTGAATTGTCAAGTATCACTGTTCTTTATTTCTTATTAGGTGCTGGGCTGCTTACAATGCTGCAGCGTCAGCATATTACTTAAATATATGATACTTATCTATATGGTTATGTGTGGCAGCGTGAGAACGCTGACCATACATTTTACCAATGCAGAGTTAGAGTGGGTGATCGTATTTCATATAAGCACTGCGACAAAGTATCGCAGTGTGACAATTGATATCTAAATATATACACTGTACATAAGTACAGTAGACATTATATGTACAGTCACACCACAACAGTGTCACCCAAGACCTTGGTGACATTATCAGCCAAGTCCATCTTCTTTAGTGAAGCCAGTGATCATTGGTGACTCTTGTCTTTCATAAGCTGGGAGTCTTTTCTTCATAAACGCTACTAGTACATTAACCTCGATATATGTCCATGCTTCTACATGTTTTCCTTCTTCAAGAAGGAGTGTGTATTCTTTGAAGTTATTTGCGTTCATTCCAAAAGAGATTGCATCAATCAGAGCCTTATCAGTAAGACATTCAGCCACAGACTGCAGAGGAGCAGGACCTTCCGGGAGACAAAATGCGACCAGGAGCTCCCCGTGATATAGTGGGTCCTCCCAATCCTGAAGGGGTGGTGGAACTTTATGAAGGAAGATTCGGATAAAGACTTGGAGTCTCTTCCATGAAGGGGAACTTGTCAAACTCTTGAGATTGGATCAAGTTAGAGAAGGTTTCCTGAAGATCATCCAATACTATTTTCAACATGCCTTCTTGAGCCAAACACTTTTTGACTTTAATGATCTCATATATCTTGTCTCTAAACGATTTCTTCTGGAAAAAAGTTTTGAGTTGGTCTTTCATTGAGTTAGAGACTCTTGATCTGATAAAAGGCACTAATGATGTTGTCATGCCCGGCGAAGTCAGGTATTGATTTAACAAGAAGTGTCCAAGATGATCATCCGTTACATCAAAGGAACGATTAGTGATGAGGAACCCCATCTTAACATATAACTTACAAAGTAGTTTTGGATCTGCTTGTAGATTATGTTTCTTGCAGTATCCTGCAACAGCTTGCAATGTTAACGAATCTTCCATGAAAGATAATAGATTGGCTGAGATTATAGAATTAAGCCATTCTGGGAGGGATGCCTCTTTCCTTTCCTCTTTTTCAGATGGTAATGGAAGATCCATTCTGTCAGGAAGGCTGAAAAATGAATTTCGATCGAAATTATAAATCCGATTCAGGGTAGTTTTGTTAACTATTTATTATAAATATATATATAGAGGGGGGACGAATAAAGGTAGAGGTCTGCTCGCGGCGACACGGTTGGCAAAGAACTCCTTGAATAATAAATGCTCCAGGCGAGGCAAACTTCATTAGAGAGGGATGAATATATATTATTCAGCATGTTCGTGGTGGGAGCGTAGTTGATAGGGTGTGACCAGACCTCATGGATTTGTTTCATGACAGTTCGGCCCTTCCTGACAAGTAGACGTCCCGGCTACAGCATCATCGTCTTCCTCAGAATCGGCAGAGTAATCATCTAGTTCCGGAGACAGTCGACACCAGGGTTTCATAAGTCCGGACTCAAAAATCGAACTAAATGGGCGCTGTTTTCTTCTAGCGAATATACGAATATCTTTATCCCAACTTCTGAAGCTGTCAGGAGGGCTGAAAAATAAATTCCACCGAAATTAAAAATCTGTTTCAGGGTAGTTTTGTAAATTTTTATTATAAGTATTGTAATCCTTCGGTTCAATTCACAAAAATTAATTAAAAACACGTGATTAACAATATATATATATAGAGGGGGACGAATAACGATTTAGGTCTGCTCGCGACGACGGTTGGCAAAGAACTGCTGAATAAATAAAAACTACAGGCGAGGCAAACTCATGTATTTGTTTCATGACATTAGTCTTTTATAATTTTCTTTGCAGCTCATTAAACAAAGCTATTGTTCATTTGGTCTTACATGGGTTCGTTTATAATATTCTGTAGGAGTGAATTACGTAGTAAAAGTGCGTCGTTTGAATCCATCTCTTCAACCACATGCTGGGATTCTCCTGTTTTGTTGTCGATTGCTATTGGTTCATCTATTGGAGGACCTTTATGGAACAAAAAAATAACATTAATTTAAATTGTTATAGAAAACAATAACAGCACAAAAATACCTAAATCTCCACCTTCAACACATATATTGTGCAAAAAGCATGCAGAAAATATAGTTTTAATTCCATTGTCAACTTTAAGTTCGAGGCCTTTGTTAAATATATTTCGCCACCTTGTCTTCAACATTCCAAAAGCACACTCCACGACATTCCTTGCTTTGCTATGCACAGTATTGAATTTCTTTTCATCGGAATTCGGGTTTTTATAAGGTGTAATGATTGGAATTGGATACAACCGGCAGGGGTAACCACTATCACCAAGCTGTAACGTTGGACGGGGTATTCTATTTTTCCCTAGCAAGTCCTAGGCTGTTTAAAGCGCAGCACAATACTGTTTTTAAGGCGCAGCTCGCCGAAAAAGTATGGCCATTTACGGCCGCAGTTAAATCAAGTTGAGAGTCGAGAGTAAGTTTCAAGACTGATTTTATTAATGAATTGATTTGGTATTTATACATAATTTCTTTTGTTCTATCGGAAATATCCGTTGTAAATATTCATTGTAGATATCCATCGTACACCTCTCGATTTTCGATTGCTTCATACGCATATTTGGGGCAGAAGCCCGGACACTCAGAGAATTGTCTCTCTTGCACAAATGCGATATAGCGCATCAACCTACGGCCAAAATCCAATGTCCGAACACACTCACTGCAGCGGACTTCTAATGCTGAGCATTACGGTCCTTCACACTGACGCTCTTGAAAATACGGTTGGAGCCGAATGCCAAAGCAACTCGAGCCTCTGGTGTAGGACTCACCTACTTATCCGTTGATGCGGTATTAACGCTACTGCTTCCGGTTCTTCCACGCTGCTGTTGACTTTGAGCCCGACTTCGACATTCAGATGCTCTATGGCCCTCTTCTTGTCCACAATTGAAACACTTGAAGACTCCCTTGGTTGGACAATCCCTTTTGAGGTGCGATGTACTTCCACATCCAAAACATTTCTTCTCCCTGACCTCCGACTTAACTACCTGTTGTAAGTATTTAAGGGGTGGATGTTTCCGCTGGTTCAAATGAAAAACTTTCGTTTTCTGTGTTTTTGTATTTTTTGTAACTTATTTTATTTGTACAGTGTTTGTCCGTTTTATAAAGCGGTTATAAAGCGAATGATTTGAGCGAAATGGTGGTGGCGTGCACAGACACAAAATGACCCATTGCCACATGTTCCGCACAGCGTGAACGTTGGGAAGTGTCTTCATTTGTCACCGCCAGTGCTGCCACTTTTCGCTTGAACAGTAAGAATGACCTTTGATTTAAATAAAACACAACAAGTTTAAGTCGTTATAAATATTAATGCTTTTTTATTGTTTAAATTGAATCACAGTGAACTGTACACGACGATTACTTCTTAACGACTAACTACCTACCCGTTGCAGTAACCGTCAGTGTTCTTTTTTCTCTTTTGACGTATATTTTATCGAGTCTTCATGTACGTATACGTGAAAGAACCCATTTTTCAAATCTAGCTTTGTAAAAATTTGTTTATCTGTCAATTGGTCTAAAAGATCATCTATTAATGGAATAGGAAAACTATCTTTTGCTGTTACTTTGTTTAACGTTCTGTAATCTACGCACATTCTTAACTCTCCTGTTTTTTTCTTCACTAGAACTATAGGAGATACGAACTCTGACTCACTTGTCCTGATGTATCCTTTATCCAAATATTCATCCAGTAACTTATTCAATTCAGTTTTTTCGGCATATGATAATCTTCTAGGCGGTCCATGAAAAGGTTTTACATTATCTAAATTTAACTTTATTTCTGATCTTACCACTGGTTCATCAGGACGTCGAGGTATCAAATAGTGTTTTTTATAAATACTATGTAAACGCTTAACAGTATCGTTATATATATCTTTTCCTACGTTTATAATTTCGTTTTCACACTCGTTTGGTTTAAATTCTATCATCATCAAAGACTTTACAAAATCATTGTCTTCGGTACATTTTTCATCAACCGCGATCTGTTTTTTTTTTTTTTACAGTTTTTAATTTTATACTTTTACTCTGTGTATTGCTATCATTTGTGATTTCTTCAAAATCTTCATATTTTATTGCAACATTATCTTTTGTGCATTCACTTTTACTATCGACATTATCGATCATTGACAAGAATTTGAATTTACCCTTCTTCAAAAAATTTCTACCTAAGATTACCTCATAGCCCATTGACCTGTCATCGACCACGTATATTTCAATCTGTATTTTGTAATTATTCCAACCAACTAAACACCACAATTTTCCAAAAACTAACTTTGCTCTTATTTAATCCAAAAAAAATTACATTGTCTGCTTTAGATAACTTTATTCCTTTGGGAAGGCACGAAAACCGGACGAAACTGATGGGGCTCCCTGAGTCTATGAGGCATTCTAAATATAAACTAGTTCTAAAGTCACTCTTTAAATAAAAATACAAATGTCTTACATAATCCTCGAATTCGTTGTCAGCCAAATGGATCGCCTTCTTCCTGTCAGGGCATGACGACACACGATGTTCCATCGAGCCACAACCGTAGCAAGCTCCATACTTCCGCTTCGTCTTCCGGCACTCAGCTGCAAAGTGTCCAACTGAATTACAGTTAAAGCATCTGGAACTCGAAGTAGGTTTATTAGCGGCGGCGGCTGACGTAGTTGCCTTTGAAACATGTTTTTGTTTCACTTTGTTCAATGCTTGTAAGATTTGCATTTTATCTTTAAAACATTGAACGTGTGCGTACAGCCTAATGTTGTCATCATCAATGCCTTCAATGATATAGTCCATTAGTTCGTCCTCGTCTATGTCTAACTCTCCTCCCAAAATATTTTTTTCATTAAAATATTCAGCAAACGACTCATTAAACTTCCACCTTCGAGCCTCGAAATTTTTTCTTAGTGTTAATTTATTTTCTTTAGTGCCGAACATCGCTCTCATTTGTCCAACTAAACATTCGACAGTCTCTTCAATAAAATTTGGTTTCGAAAACAACCACTGTTGTGGTTTTCCCCTCAACTTGGAAACCAAAAGGGCACGTGTCATAGCTTCGTCCACTGCATACATTTTTCGTACTCCTCTCAATTGAGCGAGCCATACGTCTATCCTTGGTCCGCCATCGTAATCAGGCAGCATGTCTTTATAGAAACTGAACTGTTGCACTCTTTCGCTGTTTCCTTTCGATCCAGTTGTTTCGCTAAGTTGTCTATCATTCGTTTCATCATTGTTATTTTTTTCTACGCGAATTAAAACACTTGTTTCTTACTTTTAAAATTAAACAATATTTATTTGGAACTATGTCCTTTATTATTGAAATACTTTTTACTAATTCTAAAAGGAGCTTAAGGCTACTATGTAGTTACAATAAGACTATTGATAAATTCATCATACAGTCGTATTTATATACTTTTCTTATCTATCTACAAGGAGACCCAAGCGTACAATCGTCTTGCTTGATAATGAAGAAGAGATAATATTCCAACATTGTATACAAACGATAATATCTCTTTTACATATGTTATCATTGTAGCGTTGTGTGCAAGACTGTACTAGAGACTAAAGATATCATTGAATACAAATAATGTTATCTTTTTTCTCAATATGTCTTGCTATGGATACTTAACTACTTAACTCCCCCCCTTGTTAAACGAAATCGTCCCGATTTTTCGACGCTATTTTTAACATTTCTCTTTCATAAGTTTTGTTATATGCGTCAATCTTTTTTTGTTTTTGACGATCTGTTATACATTGTATAGTTTTTATCATTACGTACGTAAATGCTAGAATAACAATCAGTGTTACAATTGTGTATATAGTTGATAATATCGGTTTTTCTTCAAAAGGAATAATTAGTTTTTTTAAAGTATCTATGTTATCGAATTTGTACATTGTATCTTCTTTAATTATTTGGTCGATGTAAGATTCTGAATTATGATTTCTTAATATAACTTCTTTAATTTGCTTATGCATGTTTTTGTATATTTTATCGTCTAGATTTATAGTATTTTCATAAGTAACTAAGTTTATACCATTAATTGTTTGATTATTTAACTTATGCTTACCGCTTAATAACATAACACCGGATTCAATTTCCAAGTCGTAATCGTATTCTTGTTTAATGTTGCATTTTGAAGTTATATTCTTTAAAAGTGGAATAAGACAATTTTCTTCTTCAAAGTTAATTTCACAAATGTTTTTACTTAGATGATTTTGACAATTTCTTGTTCTTAAATAAGTTTGGTTACATAAGGCAATTGTTTTATCTGTAATGATTTTTCCATGTTTTGAATTTAAAGGTGTTACTTTATACAATTTACATGATTTAATTAGAACTGGATATTTATATATTGTGATGAAGAATTCATCAGTTCTAGCTAATAATATTTTAGAGTACTCAAGTATATTTATTATGGTTAAAGAAAATGTCTCTAGGTTTCAAACCGGTAACTGAGTGTATAGAATTATTTAATTCACGCACTGTTCTAAATATTTCTTCGATAAGTCTTGTTTTATTCTGAATTGTGAATATTCTAGACAGTTCAGTTATTGTACCGTTTACACGTTCTACCTGACCGTTCGCTGTCGATCTGTATACTGGAGTTTCTACTTTAGTTATGTTGTATTTCAAACACATTTGGTTCACCATTTCTGTTTTGAATCCCTTCTCGTTATCTGTCATGAGTCGTTCACATTTTGGGAAATAATTAGATAAGACCTCTTCCATAACGTCGTACAGTCTGTTTCGAGTTTCGATTTCCCGAAGGATTGTATATTTAGAATACTTATCTACTGTTACAAGGAAAGTATACTTGTCGTTGAAGTATATGTCCATATGAATGTGTGTTCCCACATGTGTTGGTATTTCTGAATTATTCAGAGGTTCTCTGATAGGTTTTCTTTCATATTTTCCAAATAGACATGCTATGCATTTTCTGTTGAAACTCTTTGCTTGTTTATTTAGATCGGGCCAGTAATATTTCTCTGAGATTTCTTGTATATTGTTACGTAACCCTCGGTGTGCTCTTTCGTGAGTTACCCTTACAAGTTTTAGTTGTTCCTCCAAATTTGTCACGTCTTGAAGTTTTCTTGGTGTGAATATAAATCTTACTAGTGGGAATTCTTTTTTTATGTTTTCACCATATTTGTATATGTTTTCAAATTTCGTATGCAAAGCTACAATCTTTTGGGGTTGTATAACTTCTTTCATCTGCCTTAGTAAAGAGTCTTTGTCCTTAAACTTTATTATGAGTCTTATTTTGTTACTAAAATAGATTTGTGTTTCGATATTATTTGTTATATCTTCAATAAGTTCGAACTGTGCAGTGTATGCATTAAAAGGCTGATTCACGGTTTTTATTATATCATTAGAAGAACTTTCAGCTGAATGTGCTGTTTCTATGGTAGAAGTATTTATGCGTTGACGTGATAATGCGTCAGCTACAAGATTTAGGTTTCCTGGTTTATAAACTAATTTTGCTCCAAAGTCTTCAATGATTCCCTTCCAACGTTTCAGCTTTGTGTTGGGATTTTTTTCTGATACAGAATATATAAGGCTCTGGTGATCGGTATATATGGTTAAGTCTGCTATACCATATATGTAGTTTCTGAGTTTTTGTAAGGACCATATGATCGCTAATAGCTCTTTCTCGTTTGTGCTATAGTTCTCTTCTGTCTTACTCAGTGTTCTTGACAAGAAGTGTATAGGTTGCTTATTCTGACTTAGTACGGCTCCAATAGCTATGTTGGATGCATCAGTAGTAAGCTCGAATGGTTTACTATAATCCGGTTGAAAAAGTTCGACTTGTTCTTTCAAATAATTTTTTAAAATTCTAATCGCTTCTAATGCTGAATCATTCAGATTTAACTTAATATTTTTACTTTGTTTTTTGTTTACTTTACCGTTATCTCCTCGTAAATATAATGTCAGGGGCTTGGCTATGCTTGCGTATCCTTTTATAAACTTACGATAGTAACCTGTAAGACCTAAAAATCCTCTCAAATCCTTTACCGTTTGTGGGACTGGAAAATTTTCTATAGCTGCTATTTTCTCAGGGTTCGTAGTGATTCTACCATGTCTGATTATGTGACCTAAGTATTCTACTTCTTCTTGAAAAAACTTACTTTTCTCATCAGATATTTTTAATGTGGCTTTATTGAGTACGTCGAATACTTGACTTATGTGCTGTATATGTTCTTCCTCAGATGAGGAATATATCAATACGTCATCAATGTAAACGTGTACGAATTTACCTACAAAGTCTCTCAAAATGTCGTCCACGCATCTCTGAAATATGCTTGGTGCATTTTTGAGCCCGAAAGGCATTCGTTTAAAATGATATTTTGCGCCATTTATAGCAAAAGCTGTTTTTTCTTTATCATCTGTTTTGATTTTAATTTGGTGGAAACCTGACTCCAAATCTAATGTTGTAAAGTACTTGGCTTTACCTAAATTTTGAATTGTCATGTTGACATCCGGAATGGGGTATCTGTCTGTTACAGTGTGAACGTTAAGTTTTTGGAAATCAACAACCATGCGCCGTTTTGGTTTTCCTTTTTCGTCCAAACCTTTTTTAGGTACTGTCCATATGGGACTGTTATAAGGACTATGGCTTTTTTCTATTATATCGTCATGTAAGAGTTTCTGTATTTCTTTGTTTACGAATTCGTTATCTGCTATGGGATATGGATATTGTTTAACATAAACCGGATTATCATTGGTCGTCCTAATGCTTGCTTCTATAGTATCTGTAAAGGGTAACGGTCCTATGCTGTTATTAATCTTCATCAGTCTATCTATGTCTGCTTTATAAATATTATTTTCCCCAATTATGTAATTAATTTTCTGAATAGATTCGACACTGCTTATGGTAGTTAGAGTCATATTACTGAAATTTATTTCCGCGTTTAGAACTTTAAGTCCTTCATATCCTAATATCATATCAAAAGACTGAATATCCTCTAATTCAAAAAATGTTATATTTTTCTTTAATATCCTAACTACTTTCTTTGTATCTACCATAGAATAACCATGCATTGTTTTTATTTTTATAGGTTTAATTTTAATTTTTTCGCTAGAATCGCATTTTCTATTAATGTAATTATGGGTTGCACCAGTATCAATAAGAATTTTATAAATTTCCTTAGAAATAGTACTAGTTAAATTTAAGCAGGGCAACCCGTCTACTAGTTTAAATGATCTATTCTTATGTTATTATTTACCATACATTCCGTTTCATCTGCTTCTGCATATGTACTGCTGACATCGTCTCTGCGTTGTTGTCGGGAGTTATTTACTCTCTGCTGCTTGAAGTTCTGCTGATAAGATCGTTGCGGTCTGTTGTGTGTGTTGAAACTCCCGCTGTGTTCACGTTTCGCTGGTGGATTATATACATCGGGTTTGTATTGATTCCAATTTTGTCGCTGTGCATGTACAATTTGTCTCGAGTTTATCTCCATCGGCTGTGGTCCTTGATTGTGTTGCTGCATATTATCGTATTGCTTCTGGGGTTGATAATTCGTTGTTTGGCTCGAATAATTTGGTCTTCTTTCGTTTCTGCGTTCATGTGGCATATTTTTGTGGTGCTTATCTTGAGTGAGATGTAAATGCCTGTGCACATTATCATGTTCTATTCTGCGAGCAATTGCGAATGCGTGTTCTAGATCATTTATTGTAGCTGAATATAATGATCCTCTTGTAAAGTTGTCACTCATACCATCAATGAATATACGAACTGCGTCGTCGTTAGCATTTTTAATTAGTCTGTCGATTATATTCGGCGGATCACCTGACATAGTGATTTTTGATATTATTAAATTGAGATTTTTATTTATCTCGTCGTGGTATTCAGACAGTGTGCTTCTTTTTTGCGTGATGGCTTTCATCATGTCTTGTAGCACGTATAGAGGTTCTTGATTAGAGTACGTATAATCTAATCTGTTACGTATCGCCTCAAAATTAAAAATTGTGTTATAATTAGTTAACACATTCGCGGCTGCACCCTGTATTTTACTTTTCACTATAGTCAATGCTGCTGCGTACTTACTGTGTGTTTTGAAGTTTTTAATGCTGTCCATTAATCTGGATGCTTCTTCGCGCCACGACCGATAATTTGATTGATCGCCGTTGAAAATAGGTAGGCTTTTAAATGCGTCTAACTGTATTTCACTACCATCTGTATATGTGGTTCTTATTTCCTCTAGCACAGGTATGTTTGGTACTATGCCTAATCCAGATTTTACTTCATTTAGTTTTGTTTCTAAATTAGTGTTTATTTGATTTTGGTTAGTTATTATTGCTGCTAACCTTGCATTCTCTGTGCGTGTGTGCTCTAGGGTTTGTGTTACTGTGTTGCTCCTGGTTTCTAAAGCTTCTAATCTTGCCATTAATACTGCGAGTTGTTCCATTTTGAACTCGTGTCTGTTGTCGTCGAATTTGTGTGTTTTTTTTCTCCACATATACACTTTCACTGAATTGCTTTGCTGCTTCGTACGAAGAAGCTATATTTGTACCTGCTATGCTAGGTAATTCTTGTAACCGGTAACGCGAGTGTTCTGTTTATACTAGATTTCACTACTTGTTCCCGAGGTCCGCTCGATTGAAGTTAAAAAGTATATTTAACCTCCTGGCAGGATCGCCAATTAAAACACTTGTTTCTTACTTTTAAAATTAAACAATATTTATTTGGAACTATGTCCTTTATTATTGAAATACTTTTTACTAATTCTAAAAGGAGCTTAAGGCTACTATGTAGTTACAATAAGACTATTGATAAATTCATCATACAGTCGTATTTATATACTTTTCTTATCTATCTACAAGGAGACCCAAGCGTACAATCGTCTTGCTTGATAATGAAGAAGAGATAATATTCCAACATTGTATACAAACGATAATATCTCTTTTACATATGTTATCATTGTAGCGTTGTGTGCAAGACTGTACTAGAGACTAAAGATATCATTGAATACAAATAATGTTATCTTTTTTCTCAATATGTCTTGCTATGGATACTTAACTACTTAACTCGCGCTCATTCGAAATTTGTTTTGTCAATCCTTCTGCCGTCGTCTGTACATCTACGCACACATTTGGAATTTTTTGTGTCGACCCTTCTGCTATCATTTGTACATGTTTATTCGTGCACACACTTGAAATCGTCTGTATCGGGCCGTCTGCTATCGTTTGAACGTTTTCCCATCTCACCACCCGTTGTAACAGTGCATTTTCTCTGCTGAGCAACTCTTTCTCGCGTATCAACAAATCGACTTCCCTTTTATGCAACTCCCGTTCCTTTGTTAAAATGGAACTTTCGTCGTCTTTTTCACGTACGGCTACGGACACGTCAATTTCGACTGCGTCATCATCCTCTTCTTCACCAGTTGCGGACGACTGTTGTCTGTGTCACTTCAGCTTCAACTCGTACGGTGGGTATTTCGCCTCTTTCCCCGACCGGCACTTCACTTATCCGCATGGCTATAGAGTTTTTTGTACCGGTGGTTGAAAGCCCAAGCCGATGTGCCCACTCGCGTAGCTGTGTCGCCGAAAAATCGTTTGAGTTGATAGATTCCATATTTATTGTCAGAACTTGGCAGGAGGAAGAAAAAAAAAAATGTCTGTATTATTTTTATTTTTCTGGATTCTTTATCCCACTTCTGATTATTGTAGCCCGAGACTCTAGTTGGAATTGCGCGTTTTCCTTTAAAATAAAATGCGTCTGCACTTATTGCACGTCAGAATCGAACTGACTCCTCTCTTTATTTATTATACTTAATACTAGGGAAACATGTGTATGGGATATATTTACATATGTGTGGACTATTTATACGTGACTTCTAAGAGTGACTATATACATATACATTAGTGTACATTCTATAGCTTAGTGTTGTTCATGGTGATTTGCCATTTACATACAACGCTAAATATAATGGAAAAGGGTGACAAATGGTATAGTATTGTATATAAGTATACGTATGTACACAACTACTTGTATTGGTAATGGTTGAGACCGTCTAGTCAATACATATACTACTACATTTTTTCTCTTTTTCTATCTTTTGATATTTTCTTTTGTATATTTTAACAGTGTTGCCACAGTTCGGCCATCCTGACAAGCAATCGTCTCGATTTCGTCTACATTACAAATATCATAATCTACACCATCATCATCAAAATCACTTTTCTTTTGCTCTGCTTTTTACACCATCATCTGTTTTCTCCATCGTCGTTCCATCTGTTGTATTCATTGTCGTTCCATCTGCTGTGTTCATCGTCGCTCCATCTGCTATCTTCGTCGTCGCTCCATCTGCTGTCTTCGTCGTCGCTCCATCTGCTATCTTCGTCGTCGCTCCATCTGCTGTCTTCGTCGTCGCTCCATCTGCTGTCTTCTTCGCCGTTGTTCCATCGCTCCATCTGTGCTGTCTTCATATTCGTCGTTGCTGTGTATCTCGTCATCTTCCACTTGCTGTTCATCGTCCACCTCTTCTGGAAACTGTCCTCTTTCGTCTGCTGTTATTGACAACAATCTCAACACCAGCTCACTTTTATTTCCAGTGGTTTTCCTCTGGAGTGTCTGTAACCACAATTTCAATTGCGCGGCCGTATACTTCTTGAATGTGTCGACTTCACTCATTTTCGCTATTTTTTCTTTCTTATTTTCTTCTTGAAGCTACCCACTGTAATTCCAATTGGAATTCTTATTTTCCGTGTGCAAAACAAAACCGAACTCAAGCACGTCGTAAAACAAAACACAATGCAATACTGTCGCGAAACTCTCGTATGTATCTCTTTACTTTTCGTCTGATAGTCGACTGAACACCGGCACACACACACCGAAGGGGTAGTAAGAGTAACGCGTTTTACTTAAGTATCCGTTGGTATAGTCCGTACCAAATCAGTTGGCCAATCTACTGCGCAGGTCTCTTAAAATTTATTTTACAATATCTTAAATTGCTCTTAAATCCTCTCTCTGCGCATTCGACCGTTGGCAAACTGATTTGGTACGCACTATACACGTTTGTGCTTGCAAATAGTGGAATTTTTATTTTACTGCGTAGTTTTGTTCGCGCTCACTTCACTTTTTATTGCAATTAAATTGGTTTTTACTTGTGGATATGGCGTATCCCACTTCTGAATTGTAAGAATGACCTTTGATTTAAATAAAACACAACAAGTTTAAGTCGTTATAAATATTAATGCTTTTTTATTGTTTAAATTGAATCACAGTGAACTGTACTCGACGAGTACTTCTTAACGACTAACTACCTACCCGTTGCAGTCACCGTAACCGTCAGTGTTCTTTTTTCTCTTTTTCTCTCTTTTGATATTTTCTTTTGTATATATTGACAGTGTTGCCACACTGTGTACCACCTGTTGGGCGTTGGCTAGTCCCTGAGTATGATGACTGCAGATTCACGCCTTTGACCCTTTCGTACACCTTCATTTGCCTTTTCAGCTCGCTCAACGTTTTGGCTTGGTACAGCATTATCTTGTTCAGCTTCGAATCTGGTATGCCGTCCGCGAAGTACGTTATTAAACTTTCTTTGTCTAGCGATATTGGCTTACCAATTTCCATTAAACTATACAGATACTCGGTAAGCGTTTCCGTGGGCTTCTTGCGTCGACTCTGCAACCTTCAATGGACTTCTGTAATGGGTGTAGTTGCGATAAGTAAAAACACCTTGGCACGTTTGTGCCGTTTGACTTTTGTTTTATCAATGAATGTTTTATTGAATATATTCTTATAGCTAAGCCGCATAGCTGCGCTGCCGGTTACGCCAGCAGCGGAGCGGCTTCATACATATTTTGTCTTATCAGCATAATCGGGAGAGAGAGAGTCTTGTGTACATATGTGTATATATGTATATGTTACAAGTGGTCAGCGTGTGGCTGCTGACTTAGCTTAGCTCACAAGTGGGCGATCTTGAAATGGTTTTGCTTGTGTATTGCAACAATGTGTTGCTGATATATTTATGCTTACTTTATTGGTACAGTGTACCCTAAATATATGCACACACTACACTTCAACCGATGACACTTGACTGCCGAATTCATCAACCAATGCATCCTTCAACGCCTTCCCGTTCCGCACACCCGGTTGGGCACGAATGAAAATCTTGGCGGCCCCTTTCAGAAGTTGTTTTCCGTATATGAACTTTTGCAGATTGTCCCACTGAATAGTGCCAGCATTTTCCTCGAACTCCTCAACCCACTGTTAAACACTTGGATATCCGACGCCATCGAACGTAAGCAGCGAATCCTCTACGTCACGCAGTGTGAAAATGCTTCTGCCACCCACCGCGCCCTCTTTTACTTGAGATGGGTTTCTTCTTTGATATGATTTGGTAGATTAAGCTTGGCAGGGCACGAATGCCAATGGTTCTGCCTGAGCTTGGATAGTTAGAAGATACTAATCGAAGGGCAGGGCACGAATGCCATAGGGTTCTGCCAAAAGTGAGAACTCTGTTTGTTCGGTGTCAAAAGGAATCTGATTTTATTTCCAAAATACTTGGCCTTATATACTAATTCCCTAACAGTATTCCCAATGCATATTGATACGAAGTGGGTCGCGTGCCATCAAGTTCGGCTACAATGTCTGACATTCGATATACAGAACATTGGTCAGCTGCACTTGTACACAATGTATGATCGTTTATGAATCAGTGCAGAGACGATTGCGCCTCAAACCGTAATATTGGATGAGCCTGTCCTGTAAAACTGTTTAAAGTCCTGTCGCCTGTAAATTTAAATTTCCTAACTGTTCTTTAAGACCCTCAACTGTAAGAGCCAGTATTGCGTCCAACTCCATTATAATAATATCTTTTATATAACTCTTACAACTACTTCTACCTCAAAATTTGAAATTAATTTTTTAATGAATGTTAACTTAATAATGTGAGGAAAGAAAAAAATTGTAGAATCAAAAAAAATAAATAAAAATACTACTTGCGCTTAACTTATTTTTCTCTATTCACCGACGCCAGCTACAATTGGTTGGATGTGTCTCTCCGCTATCCTCTGTCCGTTACCACCATCAGCTACCCGCTATCTCCTCATTACGTTCTCTTCCATACTTCTTGGAACATAAAACAAAATCTTCTGCCCTACTTTACGATAAACAAGTCCGTTCCCCATTTCAAAAAAACTACTCTCTTCTTTTTCTAACCCTTCACGAATTTTATTCACGACATCGTCTTTATTATTATTATTACAGTAGACTCTCGATAACGTGAACAATTAAAAACCAAGGGAGTTCACGTTTGCGGGAGAGTTCACGTTTGCGGGAGAGTTCACGTTTGCGAAGGTACATTTTAATAAAATAATAGGGCTATCCCACTGCAGATTTTTATCTTAAGACGTCTTATCTTAAACAAATTAAAAATAATGGGTTTTTATTATTACATAACAGTTTATTTAATTCATTTATTTTAAACAAAAAGAAAAGTTAAAAAAAAAAGTTATGACACTAAATATGGACTGAGTACGGGCATTGCCGATACAAAATTTAATAGAAAAAATCAGTCATTCGTTTTTGCGTCTTCTTTTTCTCCAAATGCATTTTCACAGCTTTTTCCCTAAGGCACCTTAAGACACTAATATCATTTTGGGAGACCAGCTCACCTTCAGCCCATTCCAAAGCCTTGTTAAAAATGGAAATGGCTTCCTCAGGCTTAATTTTATCTTTTGGCAATGGTACCACACCGTCATCATCACTTTCCTCATCACTTATAATGTTGGTACTCTGAGGCTGAGCGACATAATGGTCTTCTTCGTCTTCGTTCCATTTTTGGATATCTTCAGCTGTACAGCTCACCTACACAAATGATTTAATTAAAGACAGGAATCCTAAAAAAGTAGAAATCAAACCTTAGGATTTAAAGCATCGAGCAGTTGCATTGCATTCTCCACTTCGAAGTTGATTTCTTGATACAATTTCTCTTTTAAAACACTAAGTGGAATATCATCTTCCGGATCATTTTCATTACATACAAAACTTAGAATATTTTTCCAGCACTTTGCTATTGTGTCCGTTTCCAATCGATCCCAAGCTGATTTTAAAAATGAAATGGAATCTCTTAGAGTTAACTTTTTCAGTGATTCTGGAATATCCTCTTGTTTCGCTACAACCGAAGCTAACAGACTAGTTCTGTAGTAAAGCTTTGTTATTCTGATCGCATTTTGATCCATGGGTTGGATCAGTGGCGTCACATTTGGAGGCATAAACATCGCTGTTATAGAGTGATCATCTGTGGTTAACTCACTTATTGGAGGATGCGATGGAGCATTGTCTAACAGCAGAAGGGCTTTCACTGGTAGACCCTGATTTTTCAAAAACGATGTTACCTAAAAAAGCTTAGTATTAAAGTCTTTATGCATTTGGCTAATTTTCGTCATACATACTTGTGGCACAAATGAATCATGAAACCAATCTTTGAATATAGCCGCTGTCATCCAGGATGATTTCGAATTTTTGTAGTCTACTGGGCAGTTAAAATTTTTGAATGAACGAGGATTTTTTGCCTTCCCAATCACTAATGGCTTAAGCTTATGCAATCCAGTTGCATTTGTACACGCGAGAAAAGTTACGCGTTGTTTGTCGGTTTTTTCTGCCAGGGGCGTTTTTTTCTAATGACGAAACATATGTTTTGTCCGGCAAAAGTTTCCAAAACAGCCCGGTTTCGTCTGCGTTATAAAGTTGGTCGGTGGTCAACCCCATCGTATCAATCGTTTCCTGCAGCTTACGTTTGAATGGGTCTACCAGCTCGGGCTGGGAAGACAGTTTTTCACCAGTGATTTTAATAAATCTCACACCGTATCGAGTTTTGAATCTCTGCATCCACCCTTCGCTAGCATTGAAGCTACTTCGGTTCTCCTTAATTTGAGAATGCAGTGACAAAGCTTTTGCCTTTATCATCAGGCAATTGATCGGATAATTTTTTTCACGTTGCTCGAGAAACCACCGGTATAGTGCCTTTTCCATTTTGGGATGTTCCGATGATCGAAGTGTTTTTCTTTTCCCTGGCCCCGAAAATGTGTTGCTTACACACTTTACGATTTGTTCACTCTTTTTGTTAACAGCACAAATAGTAGACTTTGCAACGTCGTATTTTTTTGCCAGACTTGTTACACTGGAACCACTACGGAATTGCTCAATTATCGCGCATTTGTCCTTAAGTGACAAAAACTTTGGTTTCTTTGGGGACATGTTGACGCAAAGTACTAAACCGTCACGCGTTTAAAACTTATGATGACAAAAAACAAAGAAAACCGAAACAAATCGACCAGACAAGACAATCAAAAACAATATTCCAAGGAACAACAAGGAACTGACACGAACTGACGTGCAACAAACTGTAAACTGTAAATGACGAAGCATGTATTGTACCAAGAATAAGGAATTCTATGAAAAAATGCAGCTTGCCCAAACAGTTTACTGTTAACCTGAAGCAAAAATGGTTGTTCACGTTTTAGAGTGTTCATGATTTGTTCACCTTTTAGAGATGTCAAGCAAAAAAAAAATTTGTTCACGTTATCCGGTGTTCACACTTACCGGTGTTCACGCTAACGGGAGTCTACTGTATTATTATTATTTTGTATTATCAGGTAATTACAAATTACATGGTAATATTCAAGGTTAATGAGCTTAGCTGCTAAGACTATTAGCTCTTAGGTAAATATACTTATATACTAATGTTAGTGATGGATAAGAATTGGTTTATTTTTTCGATATTTGCAGGGTTTGGATTTCTAAGTACATCGTAAATGGTGCTATTGTATTTAGTGAAATAGGTTTGAATAAAATACAATTTTCAAATATATGTGTTATGTCTAATCTTTCGTTGCATGTAGGGCAGTTTGGCGGCACGTTTTTTGTAAGCAGGTGTTGGTGAGTGGTATTGGTATGTCCAAGCCGCAGTCGGATGAAATTTGATATCTTAGATTTTGTGATGTTGGTGGGGTATTGTGGGTGGCATCTGTTGGGGTTGGTTTTGCTGTAATGGTGTTGGTATGAGATCCATTGAAGAAGCTGAGTAGATTTAATGTTTTTTGTATTGCGTTTCTGATATCTGATTTGGTGAAGATGTTGAATCTGAATACTGGAGCGTTTTGAGCTGAGTTAGCAGCAAGGTCGGCATATTCATTACCCTGGATACAAGCATGCCCTGGGGTCCACATTAACTTCAACTTGTTTGGTGATTTTATCAGATTGTTTCGGATTTCGGTAACAAGGTCGGTGTTGTTGTTCGCATTGTTAACAGCTTTGAGAACAGAACAACTGTCGGAACATATAATATGTTTTCCTCGACGTTTCATGGCTTCTTTTATAGCTTGTAAAATTGCGAATGCTTCGGCTGTAAAGATGGATGCAAATTCCGGTAGAATTCCAACGCACAAGATGGTACCCTCTTCAAGAGTGACAGCAAATGACGTATTTTCGGGTGTTTTAGATCCGTCGCTGAATATTAGCTTCCAACCATCCGATTTAAGGTCGGATGAGATACTAGAGAACAGTGTACGGTAGGTTGCATTGCTGGTGTTGGCTTTTTTGTAATCTGCTAGTGACATCATAGTTGATTCGGGTTTAATGCACCAAGGGGGATATGTTGTTGTAACGGTGTGAGGTCGTTTATTTGGTAGATCCATCTGGGTGGCTTTGTAGAGAATGTTACTTATTGCGGATGGGATTCGTTGTTTTATTTTGTGGGTTTTTGATTGTAAGATGTCTTTATCAATTACCGAATTGTTGGAAAATGCCAGCTTCGCGATTAGCTGCGACGTGATTGTGTCTCTCCTTTCTTCGACCGTTGGCAGTCCTGCTTCTGCCAAAATGTTCTTTATAGGGGTTGTAGGAAAGGCGTTTATGCTTCTTCTAGCTGCTTGGTGATAGGTTGGCTTGATGATATTTAAAGTTGTCTTTGCGCAGTTACCGTATATAAATAACCCGAAGTCGATTTTACTTAAAACTAACATTTTTGTGATTGAAGTTAGGGTGTTAATGTGAACACTGCTTTTTTTACTACCTAAATACTTAATTATGTTAGTTCTCGCAGCTAGGGATTTTTTAAGATCTAGACAATGTTGTGTCCAGTTATATTTTTTGTTAAATACAAGACCTAGTATATTTAAACTATCAACGCTTACAATTTGTACATTATTAATACTTAAAGTAAGTTGTGGACAGTCACGTTTTCGTGTCGTCTTTATATTGTTTAATAGAAAGGTTTTGCTCAAATGTATTTTCTTCCAATATTAAAATGTTTGAGATCCGACTGAGTGCATCCACATGATGCATCTTACTTCCATCTCGATGTTCAAGTACATAATCATAATTTTGTAACTCCAAAGCCCATCTAGCAATCCTTGGATTTATCTCCTTTTTATTTAATGTTAACGTTAGAGAGTTACAATCAGTTACTATTTTGAAATTAAATCCATGTAGATATACTCTAAACCTTTTCAGCGCATAGATAATTGCTAGGGTTTCCAATTCGAAGCTATGGTATTTAGGTATTTGTTGTTCCCCGTTGTTCCTCAGGTATAGAGAGCAAACGCAACAACAATTCGCTTTTATTGCCTGTCGTCTTCTTCCCCAGCTGCCGCAACCAGACCTTTAGTTGAGACGCTGTATATTTCTTGTACTGCTCAATGTTTTCCATTACACACTTTTCTTCACTCGTTTTTTTTTCACAAGTCACACAAACGGTTGGGAATTTTCCACTGCGGATTTCTTTGTGTATGAACACGAGGGTGGGTAGCCGACTCGATTTCTTATTATTTTATTAAATCAAACACTCTTTTTCAATTTTAATGCTGTACACTATATACATTTATTTATAATTTAATATAACAAACTCGCGTGATGCATCTGCATCGTATCACTGCTCGACGTCGACTGACTCGACGATAGAGTTTTTACTCAATCCTCTTCCATTCCTACCTACACCGGTAATCCTCTCGTTTTTACATGTTTTTTCTTGTTTTGTTACGTTCAATTCAGTTACAGTACCAGGACGACTGTGCTCTTTTAAAACAGTCCGTTTTTTTGGTTGTGTCGTTTTAATCTTAATACGTTTTACAATGTTCATACATTTTAAGTTTTAAATTTATTTCACTTACTCTGCTCCTCTTGGTGGCACCTGGCTGGCAGTCGTCCATGGAAATGAATTTCTTTTTATTTTATGAAAATGGCGTCTAGTGGAAAAAATCAGGTCTACCAATTTTACGGTTTTAGTTCCATGGACAGCCGTTTGCCAGTGTCGCCAAGAAGAACATAAAGGCATAAACACATTAATTTGATTTTTCTTTTACTTTATTGTAAAAATATGCTTTGGGCAGCAACAACGAGGGTTGTTTTTCTTATTTTCACACACAATCGCCTTTCTGTTGCTGACACTTTTTTTTGTGTCTATATAACTTTCATTTTTTATTTTTCGCACACGAATTGACTTTCGTTGCCAGGTAATATTCCAGACGAGACCTCACTTGTAGGGAATTTTTATACCAGGATTCCCAAACCCTCTTCCTTTCTCGTTGTCTAGGGAATGTATTATTGAATTAAAACAAAATAAACACGGATACTTTTCTATATTTTATTATTGTAAATTAAGAAGACACGTCCACACTCTTTTATATCTGTTACCATACTGAGAGTATGTCTACCACATAGGGAATGATGTGGTGAGTTTTTTTATATAACTCAACAGGTATAACGTCAAGTAAAACACGCACTTCGATTTACTTAACACTTTATTCATACAAATGTCAAGACGGTTAAGCTGGTGGTTCACTGAAAGTGTCTTCAAATTAATGAAACGCGTAGGCGGTTTTTAAGAACATAAAATAAGTTTATTAATAAAAGAGAAGTAGTAAAAAAATGTAGTACATGGATAAGTCTAAGAGAAACAAAGATACGATACGATGGATGCGATGGATAGCCACGACCGACCGGTATAAATGCCGAACACTCACTGTAGGTTGTGGGTCGATGTCGCTTGCTGCTGTGCTAGGCTGCTTGATGTCGTGGTATAAGTGTTCGTAGACACTTTTACGTGTGGTGGTGACACAAATTCAATTCAGGTCTTAATAAATAAATTTACACACTAAGCAAAAGTTTGACGACTTTATACTTAAAATAATAATGGCTGAAGGCCCACACGTTTTTATCGCTCGGAGGTTGGATGCATACACTATGACCCATTAACCACACTTAAAACACTTAAATCCATTTGAACATTTTCTAGCTAGATGGTCTGACGGTCCACATTTGAAGCATTTACGCTGATCCTCTTTTTTCACTGATGCTTCGTTTCTCGACGTTGTTGGTGCTGATGATCTGGCATCCGTCGGATATTGTTGTTTAATCCGCTCATACACATTCAGCTTTCGCTTCAGCTCTTCAATAGACGTCGCTTCATACAGGATGATTTTATTCATTTTGTCGTCTTTCAATCCCGCGATGAAATAGTCGATGAGGGATGCTTCATCAATTTGTATTGGCTTCGTATTAATATTATTACCAATATGAATTAAACACTTTACTTTAAATAATTGTTTATTTTATTTATTTTACTTTCAACAATGAACACAACTTGTCTATCCAACGTCTTACAAGAAAGCGAACTAAAAACTAAGAATCGAATTCATCTGCTTTTCTCATCCCTTGCTTCACACTATTCTATCTGTTCAAAATACGCACATGCAAAAATTCAGGTGCATGGCGATCGTGGGAAATCGTCAAAGCAAGAGATGTGTGAAACAACATGTGTCTAGACTATAAAGAAAAAAAAAAAAAACAAAAACAAAACCAGACATGTTGAACAATGTGTTTTTGCTTCGCAAATTCCAACACTTCGCGATCTGCTGCAACTTATACAAATATTCCCTCAACGATTCATTCGCCTGCTTACGTCGACTTTTCAACTGGCGACGAACATCCGCCGAACTAATCTGTATTGAGAACTCTTTTTTTCAACGCGTCTCTCATGAACTCCCAACACTGGATATCGTTCTTCGCTTGGATGAACAATTTTGCCGCAATAATCTTCAAACACCTTGATCCAATCATCAATGTCCTCCGAAATCTCACCAGAGAATGGTGGAATACAGCTTTCTACATCGTTGAAATGGAATGGGCTTAGTGGCTCAATTCTTCTTTCAGTAACAGCTGGGATTGCTGTACTCGTCGTCTCTTGCTGCCGAATCTCACTCCCGCCACTACCTCCAGTCTCTACCATGGCTTCCCTATCAGGTGGATTCATGTCGAAAAACTCTAACAATCTTTTTTGTAAGTCCGTCTTTTGTCCCGTCGTCGTGAGCCCTACGTTTCCTAACCTCTTCTTTAATTCGTCTACTGAAAGTTTTCTAATCTCAACTGCTTCCATGATGTCCTCTTAATTCTTAACACTTCTTTTAAAAATATTTTATATTATCACAAACAAATAAATTTTCTCTAAACGATCTTAAAATCTTAATGGATTTTCTTTTAGAAAATGTTTGCAAAACACTTATTTTAATTTTTTCTCACTGTCTACACTTTTCACTTGCAGAGAAAAAAAAACCGTTTGTCGCTCGGAGGTTGGATGCATACTCTTCTCTTGTTCGTTCGTTTTCGTATGTCAATGCCCCGTTTCCACATGTTCCGCACTGCTTGAACATTGGGAAGTGTTTTTATTTATTGTTCACCGACAGTGCTACCACTTTTCGCTTTAACAGTGCGTATAGGGTAATGTACCTCGGTTCGCCCATTAACACATGTATTATAAATTTTATTACTCACTGTGCCATTGGCACGATGTTATTTCGAATGATACACACGCGATTTTACTATGTTTACAATTTATTTATTAAGTTAAGCAAAATGTTCAAAATGTTTATTAATTATTAAGTTGAGCAAAATGTTCAAAAGCACGACTTGTCGGCAGCGAGTTGAAAGTAAGAAGAAGGAATATATAAAATGCGCGCGAACTGATTTGACAGCAACTAGCGCTAGTGGTACACTTTGTTATTATTTGGTTAGGGGTGTTACATTGTAGCGATACAAATGTAGTGCTACACTCACATTGTTAATTAAATATCCTGGTAGATGAGACCAATGTTGGTGTGTTCGAATTCTCAACCAAATCTGAGCGTTGATATTTCAAATGCGGCACAGTTGCACAACAATACACAAATCAGTATACAAAAAACACTCAAAATAACGCTTGTGATTGACAAATCGACCTCGGCTAGGATATCGTTCCCTTTCACCGCCGAGTACTGTCATTCTCCTTTACCACATGGAATCTTAGTTTTAGTTTGACCCCATCCACCTGTACATCTACCCAGAGACTACCTAATGTCGTTACTTCACCCAAGCCTATGCCTCGCAGATTTCTTCTGGTTTTATCTAGCTCTACAAACTGCATCAGCGCTAAACTCTCGTATCTAAGTAGACATAAGTCGCTTCCGGTATCCAACAACGCTGACAACTTGACACCACCCATCGTTATGTCTTTGAAGATGCGATTCGTTCCCACCGCTAGGTTAACTCGAGCTTCGGGCCAAGAACCAGCTTTGTCATCCGATGGTGCGGAATGGACATAGCTGTTTTCGTTCTTCACTTCCGTTTCTTCTTTGCATTCTCGTGCTCGGTGACCTGGTTGTCCACACTTGAAACACTTAAAGCTATTAGACGCGCATTGTAGTATAGAGAACTTTTAGTTCATTTTTCAAAGCTGTGAAATCGAAAATTCCAGGAAAAAAATTAATCAGAGAAGATATTTTATCATCTGGGCTTGATAGTGCAAAATTACTGTATTTTGATTTATTAAGTAGATCCAAAAAAATTAAATTCGTGAAAGATTTATATCTTGTCTGAAGTTGGGATATAATATTGTCCTTTATTTCTACAAGAAGGCGCTTATAGTGAGTTTTTAAATTAATATCGAGTAATCTGCGTTTTCGTGGAGGTTCAGCACAATCGTTTATGCTTTCAAAAATGGAATCAAATTTGTTTAGAAAGTCAGTACAAAGCCAAGACTCAAAACACTCGATTTCTCGCTTAGCAACTTCAACATCCGTTTGTTTATTTTGTATTAAATTAAACAATACATCGGTTTTAGCAAAAATCTCGGAAAGCGTGTTCAATATAAAACAAAACTCTTTCCCTTCTAATTTAAGCAATAAACTTTCGGCCATTGAAAGTGCGTCATTATCCCATTCTTTTGGATTGCCTAATATTTGGTTAAAAGTTTCAATTATATCTAATCTACAGTTACAAATAACGTTAATTATTCGTGAATGGTAATGCCAGCGAGTTTCTGATACTCCCGGCATGCGTCGGTTTGCTTTTTGTTTCAAAAGATTTGAACGTTTAGTTGATTTATTGAAAAAGCGCACAGGTATATTTTCAAGTGATCGGGATAACACTTTAGTACAAATTTTAAACTTTTATTACTCGATTAAATATTCTTTTCTTTACAGTCTAGTTTTAATGTGGTAAAAATGGCGTCTTGTCTCGACTTGCGTTATTTTTTGAATGAATACCAAACGGTTGAAAAGTGAGACAGATACACTTTTCGTTTCTGACTCTCGCAGAATAGGTGTGCGACATCTATCTGCGAAAGCCAGAAACCCAATTAATGGTATCGTTACATTAAGTAAACCATATTCTCTACTTAACAATAAATTATATACTACAACACCAAATTTAAAACATGTGCGTAGCAAGGAATAAAATTAGCCATTGGACATGCATCGAGGACCTTTTTTTAACTCCACCTACTTCCCCGGACATAACCGCGGCACCATCGGCCCTATTAACTTTTCCTTGCAACCGTATACATCAAGTATATTAAAAATGTGTTTTGAGAGCTCTTCTGCATTTCGACTCTCACTCACGTCAAAAAAAACCAAGAAACCTTTCCTCTATTCCTTCCTCCGATAAGTATCGCAATACGGCACTTAGTTGTTCCCTATAGCTCACGTCTGGTGTTTCATCGATCATAATGGACACAAATCGCGTTTCACTTATTTCAACATTAATTTCATCTTTAATCACTGCAGCGATACTATGTATCAAATCGTTTTGTATGTCATTTGAAAGACCCGAAAAAACTCGATGTGCACTTGAACACTGTTCTAAATGGGAGTCTATTAATGTGTCATACTTAGATAAGTATAAAATTGTTTCAACATAATTACCACGATTAATAGAATCTTGCTTTTCGTTGTGACCCCGAAATGCTTGTTCCTGTTTGCCTAAAAGAACTACTGTATCTATAAAACGTTCCATTAACTTACGGTTTCTATCAACTTTTTTGTTGCGAGCTTCAAAGGAATTACCTAAGGAGGTTTCAATGCGATTAGTGCCGAATTCGTGCAAAGATAAACAGCTTCGAATATGTTTTTCCGTTTTGACATGTTTATTTGCGGAATTAACTAAATTTTTTATGTCAGCGTAGCCAGTACGGCTCCAAACACTAGGGGAATTTGAAAAAAGAAGACAAGGAAAGCAAAACATTTTGTTAAGCTTACAACTGCCAGTCAACCAAGTATATTTTTGGTACATGGATGCATTAAAATGCGAAACAAAACCATCCTTGCGCTTATAATCTATTTTCATAGAAGGAGTAGAGCGCCCTATCTCTATAACTTTTTTTTTTAAGAGAATTCAACTTACAAAAAGCATTTTCTTCCTCCAAAAGCAAATCTACCAAACAACAATTTACAGTTAATAATGCCATTATCTCTTAATAATTAGCTATTTGAAATCATCTGAATTCAACTGAAAATACCACAATTTAAACTTTTCACACTTTTCACTGTTTTAAATTTCTTTTTTATTGCACATCGATAATTACACTCAACATTTTCTTTAAGTTACGCATCGCAATCTGCTTCATAACTAATTTTTTCCAACAGAAATAATCTAAAAGAAAAGACAAAATTCACCAATAAAGCTTAGTACGCAGCTCGCGCTAAATTTTATCTTTTACTACTCTCCATTATTTCTCTCCAAACACTAGCTAAAATCCTCGCTAAATTTTGACATAGAGTGCTTTGTAGATAAGTGTCACAAAAAACAGCTGTTATTTGAATAATAAGTTTCTTCAAAAATTCCATCAGTCGAATGAAAAATATAAATTCAATACAAATATGGATACGAACGAGATTGAAGAAGAAATAATAATCTGTGCAGCTGTACAAGTTATTGCAATAGCTGCAATGAAACGAAAAAAAATCCTTCTGTTCGCGTAAATCCCTACTTACAAGAAAGGAAAACAAAGGGACGTTTTGGAACAGCCGTACGTAAAGATATGTATTTGGGAATAAATAAATATAAAAACTTTAATATATCCATTTACAGTTCTTGGACATGGTTGCAAACGAAAAAGTTTTCAAGGAAAACTTTTAAGAAACAAAATAAAAGATTTTGTTAATTCTCCTATCGGAGCTATTCCTTGGCAAAATAAAGCTGCGTTCTTAGATTGAATAAAATGTCAACTAAAACACATTTCATGTGCATTACTTTTTTCAATAGATACATATTATTTACTAGCTGTACCCGCCCGGCTTTGCCCGAGCACAGGAATTGTATTGCTTAGGTCTAAGATACATAATAATGATCATTCGTAAAATGCGAATGAAATTCATACTGCGTCGGTGGCGATATCGATAATGGATGTAATTTATATTTAATGTATACCCTTTGCATCGCCGTCCCTCTCCATGACCTTGCTACTTGTTTATAATACTGCACTACCTTTCCTTTGATTTCCTCTTCCTATGGAATCCAAACAACTACCTACCCCAACCCTACACTGCTACTATACCACATATCGAATGAAATTCTGAAATGAAACCTGTTTTGTATTATACGTATATTCTCTTATATGTATAGGTAGTTTATTTTATTTTATAACTTATAAGTAGGTACATAACATTTTATTTCTCTCTCCTTGTATCCCGAAGAGCAGCCACAGCCTGTTGCTGAAAACTCAAACCGAGTTCCTCAACTACTTCATCGGGTAGCTTTTCCAGGATCCTATCCAGATTGGCCAGCAATGTGTGGTGAGTGAATACAGGTTTTGACGGCCCGCTCCTATCTTCCTTCCGCATATTTATTAATTCCGTCACCGTTTGCGTGAGGGAAGCCACATTTTCGGCTATGGGATCCATTTTTGTTTTCTTTGCTGTATTCTGAAAATAGAAAAAGAAAACATTAACAAGTGTGATTATAAGATAACCCTAGAAATTTATATATGTACGTACATATGTATAGCTGGAGCATGCTGTATTAAAAAAATCAGTTCGTGGATCTTCTTCATCTTCTGCTTGTGCATTTGCAGGTAGTGCATCGTTGGTAAATGTTCTGGAAAGAGATAGAAAAGTGAAATAAATGAATCATATCTATATTGAACAGTTACACCTACCTTCTTTTGCTGGACGCCGGCGTGAGGAATGATAGGCTCGTGGAGAATTCCCAATCCACATTATCCTCATAAAGGTGCTCTTCGTTGTCTTCGCAGGTATTGTTTGCGGCACTCCCAGACTTCGCCAATTTGTTTGCTGTTTTATGATAGCGGTGACTATCCCGCAAAGATTTCCAATGAATTTTACAGTCATCAACTAGAAAAAAATACATTTGTGTTATGTTCTCATAAAAAAGTTAACAGAACTTACCTGTTTTCCCTAGTGCTACCGAGACTGCTCTCCAATCAGCGTTGACTGCATCCAAGTTGCTGTGCAATTTGTCTTGTAACTTCCATATGGATGGATGCTGTTGCACCAGCATCGCCAACTTTTTTTTCTCGTCGACGCTGAAAAGAGTTTTTTTTGGTATTCCGTTTCCTTTTTTTTTCCTTTCTGCTCTTCTAATTCTTCCAATTCCGGGTTTCCCTCGTCGAGGTATTCAGTTATCATTTTCTTATTATTTCAGCAACTTTATTACTCAACAGCACAACAGAAAAAAACAATATGATGTGTCAAAATTTAGCTTGACAGATACATTTAGTACAGTCTGAAATGAAAGTTTGATTTTTTAGCTCAAGCAGCGTACCGCTCGGCTAAATGGATTCGCTTAAATTTAGCTCAGCTAATTTTTGGAGAGATTTTTGTATGGGAGCTAAAATTTAGCTCGAGCAGCGTACTAAGCTTAAGTCGTTGAACATCGGGTTATTTTTTTGCATAAGAAAGCGTGTGTTAAACAGAGAGGAGTCAAACACGGTGAATGATAAAGGGAAAACAAGGAAAGAAAACCAATTTGTTCTAGCTAGCCAGATATTTTATAACACGGCGTTTGTCGGGTTACACTTTGCTTTGTTTTGCTAGCGCTTTGCAGTTGTCTTTCTTATGGGCTATGAAATATGTGGAGTATGGGATAGAGAATAACCATGCAATGATGTGTGTATGTGTGTGCGTAAAGCAGTAGAACGATATGAAAGAACGATGACTTGCAGCAGGTTGTGGGGTTGTTGATAGAATTTGTGGCTTGCGTGTGCTGTGCAGGTGTGGGAAACACAAATATTGTGTTTATATGGGGATATTAAGATTCATGTTGCTTGTTTTATTGGTACATTGTTGAAAAGTAGAATTTCAAAAGGTAACTCGGTAGGAATCGAGTTATATGGACGCCTCGCCACTGATAGGTACTCCCTATACGACTCAGAACTCTGCTTCCTCCGACTACCCAACCGTCGGTGAACGTCTGCCGACGACAACTTCACTCCGAACTCATCCTTCAACGATTTCCAGTCTCGGATATTCGATTGACCTCGGACAAACAACTTCGCGGCGCCCCTCAGCAACTGCTTTGCGTACACAAATTTCTGCAGCTCGTTCCAGCTCACAAACTCTTCGACCCACCTCTTGACATCGGGTTGGTTGGTGCCATCAAACGGTAGGAGTGCGTCCTAGATGTAACGAAGCGTGAAAAAACTGCGTGTAACTGCAGCCCCTGCCGATGCGTAGGACTCAGCGTCGTCCTCTGCCTCTCCCTCTGGCTGTTCTTCGCCACGAGCTAAACCATAGTGAGTGATGAGCCTGTCTTGTAAACTCGTCTTTAGTCCGCTCGTTGATAATTGTAATTGTGTCAACCTCTCTCTCAACCCCTCAACCCCAAAATTGTTTCTACATCCATTATAACTCTACAATATAATGATCTTATAATAATAAAATAATAGTACCAAAAATTTCCAAAAGGGTATTAAAAGTTATTACTACTACTATCTCTTTAAAACTACTGCAGTGGCAACGCTTATCTCTATTACAAACCAAATAAATTCTTTTCTTAATTTACAACAGCTACACTCTGGTCATCGGTTGTCTTCTACTGTTTTTTCTTCTTCCTCTTCACGGTGTGTGAGACTGTGACTGAGCACTTCTATCACGTCGGTAGACAGTGTATTCGCTGCCGAACGCTGTCTCCACAATAGCGAGTGATAGATTATTTGTTTTTGTTCTTGTGCCGCCAACATTCTGAAAGTAAACAGAAAGTTCTCCTTGGTGGACACAAGAATTTAATTGTTTTATATTTTCGTCATTCGCAAGTGTACCCCTTGGTTTTTTTCTTTTGTACGAATATTTTGATTTTCATTTTAGCAGGCCAATGTTTGGACTTAAGAATGTCCTCTGCATTGTCCGAAATAATGCTTACTTTGAAATTAACAAATCGTCATTTAGATATTTTGTCACTGCGTGTAAAGTCGACGGCAAATAACACAAATATATATTTTATTAAATAAATTTATTGAACGAAACCAAAACAAATATCAAAGGGCAGAAGGCCAAGAATTCATTTGAATTATTTTAAGTATATAATACAAGCGTAAGTAAACGTTGTCGCGGTCGTTTTCTTTTAGTTGTTTTCTCTATCCCGTCTGTCGGCTGACTGAGATTCTTTTTTGTCGCAACCTGGATGTCATCGCTAACGTAAATAAGGGTGGGTAAAATGTAAAGGGTGACAACACTGCGTTTGACTAACATTTTGCATTTAATATTCGTAACTTTTATGATTTTAAATAATGAATCAAAACAAAGCAAAAGTTTATTATAAGTATTTATTAAATTAAAATTATATTTATTGGTACATTTATGATTGGCTGTTTCTTGATGTATATAGAGGTACGTTCTCGGCGACGGCACTTTTACGACATATCATTAGTAAATGATTATTATAACATCAAATTAAAACTACCTGTTTTGCCCAATATAAGGGCGATATCTTCCCACGCATTTGCTCGGCATGTTTTGTTCGAATACTGCCGTTCATTTTTGGCGTATATGCAGGAGTGATTTTTAACCTCCATAATGAGCTTCTCCTCAAATTCTCGTGCAATTGATTTTGCCTCCGCACGTCTGATTTTATCAATATTGTTTTCAGACATTCTAAAAAAACACTTTTAAATCAATAAATCAGTAGACCGAAACAGATTTTCTGACAGAAAAAAAAATTCCGATGGATGTACGATAAATGGAACGGATAAAAAAACTGAACACATCAGTGGAACGATTTTGTTCCAATTTTGTGAATCGAATGAAAGTTGAACGGAAAATTGTTTTTCGTACGAAAAAATATATAAACTCTTTTTGTGATAAATTGAAGGTTTAATTGCGGTTTTTTTTTGTATAATTAATTATTAGAACTCCTAAGCTACATTTTGAGACCAATATTGGGTTAATCTAATAATTGTAAAGGTCCGAAAAAAGCAAAACAATTTTTTTTCTGTTGTATTTTTCGTGTCGCTATAACTGAGGACTAAGCTGGATGGTTCACTGAAAGTGCCTTCAAATTAATGAAACGCGTAGACGGTTTGAAGAACATAAAAACAAGTTTATTAATAAAAACAAAAAATTGAAACAAACTATTCCTTTCTAGTTAATATTTATTGTTTAACTTAAGAATAAGGTGTAGGTATATTAGAACAAATAACAAAAATTTAAGCGGATTACAAAGTGGTACGACACCGGTCACGTCTCAAACACAACTGCCCTAGCATTTAAAAGTAATTGGGAAAGATGGAGAGAACATTTACATTACACCGTTGTGTCTATAATGGTGTGCGTGAGATAGGGGAAAACCTCTTACGGATGGCGTGATCGGGTAGTGGGACCTATATATCCCACATAGATATATATAAAAAAAAACAAAAGATACGAGACGAAGGATATCCACGACCGACCGGTACAAATGCCGAACACTCACTGTCGGTTGTGGGTCGATGACGATTACTGCTGTGCTAGGCTGCTTGGTGTCGTGGTATGCGTGTCGGTAGACACTTTTATGTGTGGTGGTGACAAAAGACTAACACATTTTTCTGTAGAAATTTCGAAAGTTATCTGCATAAATACTGCCAATATTGGAACCACTCCCACTATAACAGCCCAATCTTCATTTGTTAATGATAAATCATTTCGAAATAATGCAACTGTTGCAATTACAGCGTCTTTTATTTTCAAAATCCGATCGAACATTTCATAAGTTGAGTTCCATCTCGTTGGGACGTCTTGTTTCAATTTAAGAATGGGCAAATCAATTTGTTTTTGCATTTCCTGCAATTTATACAGACTTTGACTACTTTTCTTAAAATATTGCACAATATTTTTTACTTTGTGTTTAGTCTCTGCAATGTGTTATATCGCTGTTTGAACGGTCAAATTTATCAAATGTGCAAAGCAACCTATTGATCGCCATCCTCCTAAATGTACTGCCTAAAGAATATTAGCAGCATTGTCGCTAACAACAGCCCCAACTTTATTTTCAATCTTCCATTTAACCATTTGTTCTTTTAAAAATTAACAAAGATTGGCACTTGTATGGCAATTCTCATATTGAATACAACCAAGTAAATATGTTGACAGTTTAGCACTTTCAGTGTCAATAAAATGGGCAGTAATGGCAATAAAACTTTGGTTATTTATTGACGTCCATGCATCTATCGTCAAACATACAGCAGGTGCATTTGCAATTTTAGTCTGCACTTCTTGCTCTAACTTTAAATAAAGCTGGGGTAGCATTAAGTGTTTTCTTGTTGCTAAATTGTACGATGGACACAACAACGACACAAATTTATTGAACTCTGGTTCTTCTACGAGACGCAGTGGATGGTATTCTTTGGCAATCATGGCAATTAGTTGGTTATCTATTCTTACTTTTTTTTGGTGTGTGTATCGTTATATTTAATTAATACAATTTGTATCGTTATCTTTAATTAATACAACTTTTATTTTACTTTATGTTCAATGGCACGACTGTTCGGCAGCGAGTTTTAAGTAAGAGAGAGTATAAAAAGGTGAACTGGTTTGACAGTTCGCACTCGTGGTTTTTTTTACGAGCACCGCTAGCGCCAGTGGTATAACTTAGTATTATTTGGTCAGGGGTGTTACATTGTAGCGATGTAAATGTAGTGCTACATCACTCCCCGCCGTATAAAAGTATTTACATAATGTTTTATGTTTACAGTATTCTTAATGTAAATAAAAGTGTAAATTTGAATAAATTGTACAGTGAGATTTTAAAATAACAATTGAAATTTGAATAAAATGTTGTTGGTAGAAGACCGTACATTTATTATTTAAGGCTATAAGCAAGGCAATGAATATATTTATATAAACAAAATTTTGAATGTAAATTGAAAATTTTATTGGTAGAAGATCGTAAATTTTTAATGTAAATTGAAAATTGAAAATTTTATTGGTAGAAGACCGTACATTTAATATTTAAGGCTATAAGCCAAGCAATAAATATATTTATATAAACAAAATTTATTGTAAATTGAAAGTTACATGGTTAGATATTTGTTTCTCACCGTTGTCGTTTGTATAAAAGGCTGGTTTAAGTCGATCAATGGAAATTACTTGTTCTTTGTCTTTAATAAGGATTGAAAATGATTTTTTAAAACGTTTAACCACTTCGAACGGGCCTTTGGACGGTGGATTAAGAGTTCCACGGTTCATCTCCTCCCGAATAAAAACGTATCTACAATTATTTAATTCTTTTGGCACGAAAATATATTGTATATATACTCCGAAGCGCGGGTAAATGTAGTAACACCCATGTATAGTTACCAAATGTGGTTCCCCTTCTTTTTATTGCTGCGGTATGTGCGCTGAAATCTTCTGTTGTTTTTAATGTGTGTCGTGCAAAATTATCTTTGCTATGCAGCTTAATAGCTAATTCTTATATTATCTAATAAGGTGCCTTATTATATGTGGACATGTAGATATGAATAGTTTTGTCCTTCCATACTACTAGTGTACGGATGTAATTGTAATGAACTATATTTACGATTAGATTAATGTAAAACCTATCTTAGAGTTGGAGAAATTGAGTATCTTAAAAAAAATTGTCTTATTTAATGACCAGGTGGGGGTCCTGGTGGCTTGTAAACCTTACGCGCTGGTCTACAAATCATGGAGCCTGAAGGTTGAGGGTCTCTTTCTGTTAGAGTTATGGGAGGAGCAGCAGATATTGTGTCATATCTTCTTCCTGTTCTTTCTGCAAATAAGGACTTCAATTGTGTTGTTACAGTCTGTAGCTGGACTACAGTGTCATCCAAGACCTTGGTGACATTATTAGCCAAGTCCATCTTCTTAACTTTCTCCGCCAGCAGAGTCAAGGCTTCATTGCAGAAGCCAGTGATCATTGGTGACTGTTGTCTTTCATAAGATGGGAGTCTTTTCTTCATAAAAGCTACTAGTACATTAACCTCGATATAGGTCCATGCTTCCACATGTTTTCCTTCTTCAAGAAGGAGTGTGTATTCTTTGAAGTTATTTGCGTTCATTCCAAAAGAGGGTCTCTTTCTGTTAGAGTTATGGGAGGAGCAGCAGATATTGTGTCATATCCTCTTTCTCTTTATATCACGGACCATCACGAACGACTGACTCTTTGAATATTTCGCTTTTTTTAATCAAATTTCTTTACTTTTGTTAATCTTTCATACATTTAATAGCATTTTTGCCTTTTTCCATCAAATTCCTGTGAGTTTTATCATTTTCTTCCAATAAAGTGATTACTTTTTGCATAACATACCATTTATTCATGTATTTCACCTTTAAGTTCTTCGACTTTGAATATTTCGCTTTTCTTAATCAAATTTCTTTACTTTTGTTAATCTTTCATACATTTAATAGCATTTTTGCCTTTTTCCATCAAATTCCTTTGAGTTTTATCATTTTCTTCCAATAAAGTGATTACTTTTTGCATACCATACCATTTATTCATGTATTTCACCTTAAAGGTCTTCGACTTTGAATATTTCGCTTTTTTAACCAAATTTCTTTTAAAAATGCATTGTGTTGCATTTTATGAGCTACGCTTAATGGGGTTAAGTGGTTTATTCTTGTTGTGTGACATCTGTTTGCTATTAGTGTTCAATTAACGAGGCGTTAATCAATACAAAGATAAAAGGCGCTGGTGCATACACTTCACATCCTACTTACTACCGACAGCCGCTCAGTGTTGTTTATTCACATTCTCTCTTAAAAATATATTTTTAGCATTTGTATTTTTAGCACTCATAGCTCCTATCAAAAATATCATCCAGCTTAATTATCGAACATAATTCTATTTGACATACATACTGCATAATGCATAGTGGGAGTAAGGGACGCAGTGTAAACAATAACAAACACTTTAACTCGAATAAACTTTTACGATGTATAAATCACCGTCGATGTCGATAGAATGTCATTTGACACTATATGGTATCTGGGGTGATACAATGCTACGTAATTGATTTTCGTAATTAGCGATGCATTTGGATCACACCACACTGCGTTATCCTCAAAATCCTGAATCCATAGGCTTATGTTCGAATGACCTACTCCAATGAATGGCATCAGAAAGTCATCGATACCGCTAATAGTAAAAATCAACACACGAATCATTTTCGTCTCTACTATTTTCGTCGTTTATGGAATCTTTTTCCTGACCGAAATGTAGGAGAAGTCTATCCTTTAGTACATTTTTTTACCCCTTTCGTTGTCAGTTCTAATTCTGTTAGTTTTGTTCTCAGTCCGTCCATCATCAAAGAAAAATTCCCTATTGTAAGGCCGACATTTAAATGAAAAATGGAGGCGTTTAGTTAAATTTCTTTATTTTACTTTCCACAATGCGGTTTTGTGTCTTATTCGTTGACGTCTATATTTTACAATTCGTTGACACCAACCTGAAGTTGGTTGCCGTTTTCTTAATCTTACTTAATTGGATACGTTCATATTTTAAACAAAAGGGCGAATTCAGCGAGAATATTGTTTTTTCGTTCGCTTAATCTACTACACTATCCATATTGTACTTCTTTAGTTTATAGAATTCTTTTATATACCATTTTAAAGAGTAACGCCTAATACACTTTGTAACCAAATCAATTCGTGATTGTTGAATGTTGTTTTTGTGTTTCAATTGCGTCTTAATTTAAAGATTTTGTTTTTAGGTTTTATGTATTTTATTTGGTGTTTTGTTACTTGTTGCTTGCTAGTTGTGGTCTTGTGGGAGGCGCGGTGGTTGAAAAGCGAATGATGAAAATGGTGGTGGCGTGCACAGACACTAAATGCCCTGTTTCCACATGTTCCGCACTGCGTGGACATTGGGAAGTGTTTTTATTGTGCACCGACAGTGCTACCACTTTTCGCTTAAACAGTGATAGTACTTTTTGCGTTATGACGTTCCGAATGAAGAATTGAGTTAATTCACCTTGCACCACCCCCGCTGAAAAAAAAGTACCATGTCATTTTCAAAAACAGTTTCCAATCTATCAATTTGCCAAATTTCATTCTAATCTATTAAGCGGTTTACGAGTTATAAGGATTTAAAAAAAGCAGGATTTCTATGGAAAAAGTGTTGGAAAAAATTCAATTTTAGTACAAATTTGGTCACATTTTCACGATTATTTTGTTATGTTCCAAGTTTATAGAATTTTTTTTATATACCATTTTAAAGAGTAACGCCTAATACACTTTGTAACCAAATTTCAATCAATTCGTGATAGTACTTTTTGCGTTTTGACGTTCTGAATGAAGAATACTTTAGTGAGTTTCACAAAAAAAAAAAAATTGTAAGCGGGATTCCATTTACACGGTGAAGCGCGCCTATTGGTCTATAACTATTCTGAGAAGGGAGTTATTACTTTATTAGTATTGCTGTCCGAAGATTCCGTACGCGCATAAAAGACTATAAAAACCATGCCGATGGAGAACCTCCTGAAGGGCCGATTGCTTTTTTCTCTTTTCTGGAAATTAAATTAACAACAAAAAAGTGTTTATGATTACGTTAATTTTTTTTAGAATCCAAAATAACATACCTATATTTGGCAGTGAGGTTGTGCATTTTGAATTTGATTTCCTCTGCAGTAAAAAAGGATCCCCTCAACTTGAATTCGGCCGACATCTCTTTATATATGTGATTGTTTTTACGGTTCCCTCGAAGCTCCACAATTCTATCCTGCCATAGTTCAACAAGAAAGTCCTCATCCTCTTTGCGCCAGGTTCGCCGATTTTTTTTATAATTTGTTGTGTCCATATTCTAAAACAAATATACATACCTACAACTACTGTTAATAAATATTATCAATAAGTTTCCGAATATTTGTTTGTTGAAGTTTCTTACCAATTTGTTTTATCACCACAAAAATAATACGATTTTCAATTTGTTTGTTGACATATGTTTGACAGAGCAATTTGACGTTTATAAGGGTGGAAAATGGTTTTTGTAGGGGAAAAAAGTAATGTTTGATTTGACATAACTCGTTTGGACGTCATTTGAAACAGCATTCCAGCGGAATGCCGAATTTCAGAATGTGAAATTGTATGGCGGAATGCTTTGCATTTCGGCTGAAATCACGAATTTCGCTGAAATCACACATTTCGACTCGGTGGGAACGTACTATAAGTTATTATTATTTTATCTGAGTTGATGTCCGAGAAATCCGTAGGCGTGCGCGTAGTGTAAGTCTACACTTCAAAAATTATCCAAAACTTTGGATATGGTTCCTAGGGTGGGATTTGGGAACACAAACAAAAAAATCTAGAAAGCGTAAGCCGAACTTCCGATTTTAAAACTGAATCTCGCACTGTGGAAAGAAAACTTAAAACACGATGTTACCTCTTCTGCGGTCAGAGTAAGACTGACTCTCTATCTTTTATTGCGTCTTAAATCAACGTGAATATATACATCCAAGGTGGCGCAAAAATAACCTTCCGATGTTTTTTGGCTGTAATTTAAAAACAAAAAAAATGAAAAACTTTGATTCTTGTGGACTATTTTTATTTGGTCTTTTAATTTTTTTTTACATCAAGTCGAGAATATGATGTCATGTAAATGGCCGCCGCCACAGTTGATTGTCATTTGAGCCCTTTTTATGGCATTTTCCATCACTTTGGCCAAAACTTCCGGCGATAGGTCCTCACATTCTTGACGGATATTGTCTTTAAGAGCTGCAAGAGTCTGAGGCTTGTTGACATAAACCCGCGACTTCAAAAAGCCCCACAAAAAGAAGTCTGGATCGGTCAAATCAGGCGATCTTGCTGGCCAGTGCAAATCGCCAAAACGGGAGATTAGGCGCCCGGGAAATGCATCCTTCAGCATATCGGTTGTGGCACGTGCAGTGTGTGCCGTTGCACCGTCCTGTTGGAACCACATGTTTTCCAATACCAATTCATCAAGTTGCGGCAAAAAGAACTCGTTGATCATTGCTCTGTAGCGCTCACCATTCACAGTAACCGTTTGGCCCGCGACGTCTTCGAAGAAAAAAGGTCCGATGACTCCTCCAGCGAAAACAGCACACCATACAGTGACTCTGACTGGGTGTAATGGCTCTTCGTGGGTTACACGCGGATTTTCAGTGCCCCAGAAGCGTAAATTTTGCTTATTTACGTACCCGCTAAGATGGAAATGGGCCTCATCACTTATGATTATTTTTGATGAAAAATCATCTTCCTCTTGGTGCTGATGGCTTGAGCGTATGTTAGACGCGATTGGCGGTCAGCAGCTAACAGCTGATGCACCGTCTGGACTTTGTACGGAACACTGAATTATTGAGAGAGAATCTTGAGTTTTTGCAAATGATTGACAATGCTCAGAGGGGTTGATGAAATTGATGGTTCTGCTGGAACAATCGCTAAAAATGTGGTGGCGTAAGTGGCAAACATTCTGAGGAATTTTCGGAAATTGGCGAGATTGGTCTTGAATTAAGACACGCATCAATACGGACCAACAGAGTTTGAAATTTCTCAAAGGTTAAATTGTGTGGGGTCGACATTTTTTTGAAATGCGACTTTAAGCTTTTCACCCCGGCCTCCCATAGACCATTCATGTGAGGTGCCCCCGGTGGAATAAAGCTCCAATTTATCTGAAAAAAAAAATTGGTTGTGGTCGTGGATGAATAACTTTTCAGGGCATTTCTAAAATCATTCATTAGGGATTTTTGTGCCCCAACAAAGTTGGTACCGTTATCTGAAAAGACGTTCGTAGGAACTCCTCTACGGGCCGCAAAGCGAGTAAAAGAAGCTAGAAATGCATTAGTGGATAAATCACTAACAGCCTCTAAGTGAATGGCCTTGGTACAGAAACATACGAAAAGGCAGACATAACCTTTCTCGACTCGACATCCTCGTCCATGAAAGGTTTTCAAAGAGAAAGGACCTGCGAAATCGATTCCTGTATTTTTTAAGGGAGGGGTTAAAGTCGTCCTTTCCTTTGGGAGGACCCCCATGATTTGGGAAAGCTTCTTGTGCTTGTAGATAGTACAGATCTTGCATAATCTTATACATTTTCTAACATGTTTTTTTAGTTTCGGTATCCAAAATTCGGAGCGAATAATTCGGATCATAAGCTGTATCTCTCCATGTATTTTTTTACACTTTGGATAATAAAAAAAATACCGCGGAAAATCCTAGTATCGCATAGTGCCATTGAAATATATGTACATACCTTTTTATAATCTGTATGATGTATCTTCTGGGTATATGCTGTCTGCTGAGTGCTGGTGCTTTCGTCCGCTATGTGAAATGCAGGTATATTTGCTTCGCTGTGTGTGTGTATTTGCTTTTTGCTCGTGCTTTTTCGTCCGACGGTGAAGTTAGTAGGGGTTCAGTTGATGCCATCTGTGCGAAATAAATAACTAAGTCTGTATTAAAATGGATTATTAATTGGATATTAGGCTGCGATTTTTGTAGGAACGGTGACAAAATTGTATGCTGTGTGAACGAGCAGGGTTTCACCCGTTGCTAGCCAAACCGCTGGAATATCAATATATGCGTGTGTATTGTCCGTGGGTCCGCTGTATGCGCTGTTTGCCGTATTCCCTATGTGTTCTTGAAAAAATAGCAAAAATAGTTGACTAGAGGCTGAGGTAGCTCTACCGTGCTAATCAAACTAAATTGCAAGTTGTTGACTCAAAATAGGAGGAATGACAGCCGAAGCGACGGAGATGATGGGGGTTCGCAAAAGTAAAAATTCGGCGACGCTGTTCCGGTAAGGAAAAATAAAACGCAACACCGATGGTATTTTGCTGACTAAAACTCTTTCAAAGGTTGATCAGAGGCTGAGGTAACTCTACCGAACTGAACAGAGGCCAAATCAAGAGTGATTCTTATTTGATCTGGTCGTTTCTTTTATACAATTTACTGTGTTCGCTTGAAGAGCTTTTATGGTGTGTTTTCTTAAAAGAGCTTTTATTATGAATTGCTAGAAGAGCTTTTCTTGTATTTTACGCGTGGTGAATATAGCTTATGCGGTATTGCCAGTATTACATTTATTTATTTGAAGAATTGATTTAATACCCCTTACACCACCCCCCGCTGACAAATGCACCATGTCATTTTAAAGAACTGTTTCCAATCTATCAATTTGCCAAATTTCATTCTAATCTATTAAGCGGTTTACGAATTATAAGGATTTGAAAAAAAAAACATTTCAGAATTTCTATGGAAAAAGTGTTGAAAAAAATTTTATTTTAGTACCAATTTTGTCACATTTTTACGATTTTTTTTTGTTATTTTCAAAGTTTATGGAAATTTTTTGTATACCATTTTAAAGAGTAACGCCTAATACACGTTTTAACCAAATTTCATTCAATTCGTGATAGTACTTTTTACGTTATTAGGTTCCGAATGAAGAATTGATTTAATACCCCTTACACCACCCCCCGCTGACAAATGCACCATGTGTTATCTGCCTGAGTCCTTTATTGTTTATTGTTGGAGAGTGTCCGCTGGAGTGTCCGTTTGGTTTTTCTTAATCTTCTCTTCTCAGAAGGATACTTGGGACGTTTGTTGAGAGCGAGGGTGTTCCGTCGTCATGTGGTTGACATGTGTGTTGCCTGTCTGTTATCTCTAACATAACTCGCGCGTACACTAAAAGTCGTTCGTTTGTTTTTTCTTTTTCTGCGCGATGAGCTATATTTCTTTTTTTTTTATCGGACGCGTCACGTACACACTTTATGCGCGAATTACGTATTTGAGACTTTAAAGGTATAAAAAAAAACAACCGTTCAACTTGACTGACAAATTTATTCTGGCATTTTAAATTATGCCCATCGATAAGGTTACTTTACAGGTAATTTCTTAGAACTAGAATAATGATTAATTGACAAAACTATGAAATTGTTAAATTGACACAATTGATATAATACAGATTCTTGGAAAAATTGATATAAGGCTATGTGCTGCATCCGGTGGTTTTGGGGTGCTTTGTCAGCATGATCGCCTTTCATGACTTCGTGGTGGTTTCGGGGGTGCTGGGTCAGCATGGTCGCCTTTCGTAACTCGCGCTCGAAAAGGGTTTTTTTTTCGCGAGGGTTAGGCCACTATCCCACTTCTGAATTTTAAGCATCGCTTTTCACTGTAATTCGATAATTAAAAACACCTCCGTACAAATCCGGTTTTACTCTTTATTTGCCGTCTTAACTCCTCGAGCTCACAATTTAGACTGCTTGTACAATTTAAAATATTTTGTATTTGGTTTTCAAGGTTTTGCATGATTAAAGATTGGTAAAAATTGGAAATGCTGAATACTATTGAATTAAAACATAATAAACACGGATACTTTTCTATATTTTATTATTGTAAATTATGAAGACACGTCCACACTCTTTTATATCTGTTACCATACTGAGGGTATGTCTACCACATAGGGAATGATGTGGTGAGTTAAAATACTGTTTATAATAATTCATATTTTACATTTTTTTTTTTTTAAATCCCTTCTCAATAATATCTGGGAAATTACATAATAGTCCAACATATGTTGCAATGGGTAAGGGAAAACCCAGAAAAACCTTATCAAACTTTTGTATATTTTACATCAACTTAAAGTTAAAAATATATACATTATATTTCATTATTAAAGTTTGAAAACTTTTAATTCTTAAAACCAATTCTACTTCGTAGCTCCAGAAATTTGATTGGTGGCAACGGCTTGGTCAGAATATCTGCTAATTGTTCACCTGTAGGTTTATATTTTAACTTTATAATATTTTTCTCAATTTGTTCTCTAGAGAAATGATATTTTATATCAATATGTTTCGATCTTTTGTGGTTAGTTGGATTATTAGCTATACTTATACACCCGTTATTATCTTCGTAAATTACTATAGGTTCTAATATGTCAATGTTAATACTAGTTGCTAATGATCTCAACCACAAAGCTTCCCTTACAGCTTCAAAAACTGCCATCTATTCGGCTTCTGTGGAGGATGCTGCTACGGATAACTGTCTTTTAGTACTCCAGCAAATAGTACTTTGTTGGAATAATTTAAATAAAAAAACCTGTTGTACTCTTTCTATCCTGCTCGTCATTACCTCCCCAATCAGAATCAACATAACCACTTAAGATATCACTATAACTGCCTCGACTATAGGTCAATTTAATACCAATTGATCCTTCTAGATATCGTAATACTCTTTTTAAGCATTGCCAGAGTTCTTTATTATTCTTATTTAAGTATCTACTTAATATGTTAACAGCTGTACTTAAATCAGGTCGCGTACATATCATTATGTACAGGGTGGCGCACCAATTGTGCTACAATTTTTTTTTTTATTGGTTAGAAAATTAAATTTTATTTTAAATAGTTAGTTGTTTTTAAAGATTATAGATCGCAAATAGCTGGTTCATCCCAGAGGATCGCAACGTTATCCTCTTCGTTCAATCGCTCCTTATAAATAAAGGCAGCGCTGTTATCTCGGGGCGTGAATACTGCTTTTGTTGTTTTAACGGTCTGTAACGTTCCTAAAACGCCCGAGCTTAAATTCATAGCGTATTCACTATGACATAGGCGCCCTGTGGTTGATTCCCCTTCATCAAAAACACATTCGACGCATTTTCTCACTGCATCCGGGTGTAGCCGCTGGATGTCGTGGTAGCCTAACAAATTTTCATTTGGCTGAGAGTCGACCGGTCTCCAACCATCTGGGAATGGGTCCCAGTTGTAATTCCTATTGTTGGCTGTGTGCTGTCCTGACAATTGGATCAACCGCGATGTGACGTATGGACTAACGTAGCACTCATATACGTTATGGTTTGATGCGGTTATTGGGCCAAATGTTCCTGAGCGGATCGTTGTGCCGCCTGCAGTCATCGGTCCGGCTGGTATCGCTTGGTCTGGGATATTACAATACACCTTGTCCCCTGCTGGTGTGATTGTTTGAGCAAATCCGCATATATGATCAAATATGGGGAGCGGGATGTTTTAGTCTTCCGCGCTAATGGCCGAGAGTGGATCTTGTTCGCTGACCACCCCACATATCAAGCTAAGTATCACTTACCCTTTTGCCTTATATTATAACTAAATTTATTATTGCAAATAAAACAAACATTTTTATAACGTTTAATCATATCGACCCTGTGCATTCCCTTTTTCGCTTATACGCTGAGTAATTAGCGCGATTGGAGGCTGACGCTGAGAACGAGAAGGGGGACTTCAGCATAGCTGGTTCATCCCAGAGGATCGCAACGTTATCCTCTTCGTTCAATCGCTCCTTATAAATAAAGGCAGCGCTGTTATCTCGGGGCTTGAATACTGCTTTTGTTGTTTTAACGGTCTGTAACGTTCCTAAAACGCACGAGCTTAAATTCATAGCGTATGCACTATGACATAGCGTATGCACTTGACATTCCTTAACATCACTTTTTTTTTTTCTTCGAATTTTCTTGTTCTGGTTTTATTGTGAACGTAGACTGTAGCACCAAAGACTTTAAGCTATTTAAGTTGAGGCTTTCTACCATGCCACAATTCGTATGGTGTTTTATCTTGCTTTAAGGCTTTAGTTGGGGTTATATTAATTAAAAATGTGGCAGTTAAGACTGCTTCACCCCATAAAAATGCTGGTAGATTAGCACCATGTACCATCGCACGAGCCTTTTCGGTTATGGTTCTTACCATACGTTCAGATACACCATTTAATTGAGGGGTTCGTGGAACTGTCAAATGATAGCTTATACCTTTTTCAACACAAAATTCTTTCATTTCATTTGACAAATATTCCCCCCCATTATCACAATAAAGATGAACAATCTTTACATTGAAATGAGCTTCACTTTTTGAAATAAAGTCTTTAAAGACTGAGAACACATCTGACTTAAATGTAATCAAATATGTTACACAGTAGTGAGTATACTCATCCAGAAAGAACACAAAATAATTTTTATTGTCAATTGTCGCAGGAGTAATTGGGCCACATACATCAGAATGTACTATAAATAGAGGTCGTTTAACATAACTTTTATTTTTAGCTTTCTCGAATGGTAAACTATCATTCGGAGTTATTTTATCTATACGACCAATATCTTAGTTTTAAATTCTAAAAACTAAGATATTATTAGTTTTTAATTCTAAAATTTTTGCTTTACCAATGTGTCCCAAACGCTGATGCCACAATTGATAATTATCACTCAATGCACTAAATGCATTTCTAATGTGTATTTTAAAATCAATACTAAATAAATTATTGAAGGGTTTACCTTTTATTAAGTCTTTCCCACCTTTGCTTATTCTTACTCCCTTTTCATCAAATATAACAGCCACACCGGCTTGCTGCATCCTTCGTACGGTTGTATGGAACATCTGGACAAAACAGGACATCTTCCAGTACACCTTCAATGCCAATATTGCTGACAACATCCAGACTACCCTTCTTTGTGGCTGTTATAAATACACCATTCTTAGCAATGTATATTTTCGTAGGCGGCTGCAAATCAATAAAATCTCCGGTGAGTTCCTCTTGTTTATAAGATGGTCAGATGCTCCTGAGTCAAGAAGAAATGTTAAAGTTGCTCTATCGTCTAACACACTATCTCCAGCCATAAATGCAAAACTCAGAGAATCGTTGTTTGAAGTTGAAGGCTCTGCAGACTGAGCGGTTTGCACCACTTTCTTGTTACTATTTTTATTTTGAAGTTCCCTTTTGTTATAAAAACAATCTCCCTTAGTGTGTCCATTCGTTCCACAATGGTAGCATTTAATGGTAGTTGTCTTTTTATTAATATTAATCAATGGTGTTTAACTGGTCCCATAACCTATTGAATTAAAACAAAATAAACACGGATACTTTTCTATATTTTATTATAGTTTAAACACTTTTATTTCTTTGTCTCTAATCTATTTGGCGTCCTTTTTTGTAATGCGTCGCTTCTCGAACAATCTACCAATCTGTCATTTCCCGAAGGGAGACACACATACATCCCACAACAGTAATGGAGGAACATGTTCAGCCCACAATCCACAACATATAGTATCGCTAGAGAAGAGAATCCACACGACGACCATCTACTACAATATATAAAAGTACATTACAATAGTAAATTAAGAAGACACGTCCACACTCTTTTATATCTGTTACCATACTGAGGGTATGTCTACCACATAGGGAATGATGTGGTGAGTTTTTGAAATAACTCAACAAATACAGCACACAGCGAATACACATATTAAAAGGATTATGATAAATACTAATACAATCGTAAATAATAATGTTGTATAGCTTAACTGGCAGCCTGTGGTACATATTGTTGGGGTTAGTATACATTAATTTTTTTTCGCTTACAATAAGACGATATTTGGTGAACACTATTTCTTCATGAGAAAGACTACGTTATAGCGATAGCTCAAACATGCGGTTGTCTAAAAGAAATTGTAAAAAAAAGAACGAGTGAAAACCACACTAGCGGACAGCGTTAGCAAAACGGCTGAAATTCCAATAGAACCGATGAAGAACCTACGTTATAGCGGTAGCTCAAGCATGCAGCCGCGCACAAATTGAAATTCCAATGAAAAAAGGAGAGAGCGAGCGAAAACCACGCTAGATTCTTGCATTGAAAAACGCAAAAAGTCGCACAAAAAAAGGGTTGAGATTCCACTAGAAACCGTTGAAGAACCACGCTACGTTATAGCGGTAGCTCAAGCATGCAGCCGCGCACAAATTGAAATTCCAATGAAAAAAGGAGAGAGCGAGCGAAAACCACGCTAGATTCTTGCATTGAAAAACGCAAAAAGTCGCACAAAAAAAGGGTTGAGATTCCACTAGAAACCGTTGAAGAACCACGCTACGTTATAGCGGTAGCTCAAGCATGCAGCCGCGCACAAATTGAAATTCCAATGAAAAAAGGAGAGAGCGAGCGAAAACCACGCTAGATTCTTGCATTGAAAAACGCAAAAAGTCGCACAAAAAAAAGGGTTGAGATTCCACTAGAAACCGTTGAAGAACCACGTTACGGTATAGCGGTAGATCATGATGAGATTCCCTATATACCAGATAATTAAATAAAGTCGGCACAATCTTATATTTACAGAATTCCTTTTATTAACAAGATAAAAATAATTACACTTCGTGTGCATTCAACAAGCGAATAAAGAGAACTGAACTGAAGAAGCAAAATACAAAAATGCGCACCATGCACAAACACATGAGCGCTTTGAATTCTTTCACAGATACATAAAAAATAATACAACAGGCACACATTGGAATTATATTCAACAGATCAAACATGCAGTCGCGCACAAAAATTTCAATGAAAACAGGGAGAGAGCGAGCGAAAACCACGCTAGATTCCTGCTTTGAAAAACGCATAAAATCGCACAAAAAAAGGGTTGAGATTCCACTAGAAACCGTTGAAGAACCACGCTACGTTATAGCGGTAGATCAAACATACAGTCGCGCACAAAAAAATGTGGTCCCGTTGAATTGCCAAAACACCGCTTATAAAACACAGTTGTACCCCCAAACGGTAGGTACAATATTTTTTTCCCTCCAGAATGGGATTATAAAATTAATAACCCGTTGGCGACAACGGAAAAGTATTTTACGGAAGACACTGTCCCACAGAGATTATCGGATAAAAATTCCTGTTCGAATGCGTTTTCTATTAAGAGAAACCGAATTGAAAATGCGAAAGAGAACAAATACCCACACTCCACAGACGAGTACACTCGACAATCGACAAAAAGCATAAATATTGTAATCCTTCGGTTCAATTCACAAAAATTAATTAAAAATACGTGATTAACAAAAATGCGATGCTGACTTTATCAAAAACCGGAAAAAGAGAGAGATAGATACAGATTTTAAAAATGGTTAACAATCAAAATATAAAATGTGACACATGACACAATGCCTTAGCGTCACTTTACATGTCAGTGGCCTAAGGTTGTGTTTACATTCATAAATGTGTGTAATTGTACGACTACAATATGTAGGTATATACAAAATTGTGCCTTTTTTACACTTTGGATAATAAAAAAAATACCGCGGAAAATTCTAGTATCGCATAGTGTCATTGTAATATATGTACTATAAAAACAAAAGACTTTTATCGGTTTTCTTTATCCATTTAAATAAACGTGGTCGGTTTGTACGCCACGTTGTACAAGAATGTGACATTCAATTCTCAAGATGGTCGTTCTTCTTACATGCCGATGGGCGATGGATGAATACTTTTTCTCCCGTAAAGGTGGCGCTGGTTACTTGAGTGAGGACCCTTAGGACGATACCACATTACGAGAATATATGTAGGATTTCCAATAAATCCGTTTCAAAAAAAACACACGAAGTCAATTAAAGTACAATTTATTCATCAACTCTTAATTCTTATTATTAAAATACAACTTATTCATCGCGACTGGCTTTGGCGAGCACTGGCGTTCAACTGTGTGGAGTTCTTGTAATTAGTGCTTGTGTACTTGTACATGGTCTTGGCGAGCTTTGCTGTCCATTTATGTTGGGCCTCAGCTCTTATTTTTTTTTTGGGAGGTGGTCTATCAGTCACAAAGGAGGGTGTGAAATCAAGCTCAGTAAATATATTGCGATTAAATGGGTATATTCCAGTTTTTCGAAATCCGGCTTGTATATTTGCCGATGTTAGCGCAATTGGCATAGCCGATGCCAAAATTCCAGGAATATCGTAGATCGTCATTGTTTTGCCTGGGTGATTCCTCATCAGAGACTGAAGTTTGTGCCAGCAATGCAATGGTGTGGAAAAGATAATAGCACAATGCAGTTCTCCCTGCAAAAACTGAGCGAATTGATGTGGATGTGAGAGACATGGTTGTCAAGGACAAGGAAAATTTTGTGTGATGTTTAAAGCATTTGTGTTATTCTTAAAATGTTCCAAAAAACCGAGGAACGAATCATACTGCATCCAACCAGAAGGATTCGCAGCACCAGCTGATCCAATGGGTCCATCTCTTACAAACTCATACGCATTGCGCTAACGGCTTCTGAGATATTTGTGTTGTGTCAACCGTCCTCTGTTGCAACCGCACCCAGTCTCTCCTACTTTATTAAAAATTCCCTCCAGTAGGTTTGATAAACCGTCCTCATTTAGGTGATTTATCGAAGTAAATGATTCATCGCTTCTTTTATCTACACGGATCTGTGGAATTTGTTCCCCCAGCTTATGGCAGATATAACCTGCAAAGTTTTCCAAGCCGTCGAGTGCGATCGACTTCACATCGATCTATTCTCTATTTTGCGAGGATATGCTCCCAGGATTTATTGATATAGTTTTTAGAATTGTACCTTATAGGAGAAGAAAGATTAATATTTATCAGAATATTACGCAAATGCAAGAAGAGAGTACAATCCAATCCCAGATCGGGTGTGTAATCTTCAGCAACATTTGCATTTTCGGAAAGAACTCCTTCGTTGTACCCAAGCATATATGACCTCAGCCTATACCTAAACTCCTGTCGGCCAGGGTGATCGTGAAGGCCTCCTTTGCTGGGAATTACGCCAAAAAAAATTCTAAAACGTCTTGGTTGAGACGATATGTTAAAATATAGTCAAAACCAAAGCGATGCAGCATTTTTACTCGTGGTCCCTGGTCGGGCGCCAACTAAACTATTTTAAGTTTTAATTAAAAAAATATATATATATATATATATGTGGGATATCGCTTTAGGAAATGAAACACAACACGTTTAATTTAGATTCATTACTTTATTATTTCTTAAGATGCGCACGACCGGCCAGTACAAGTATCAAACTACGACTAACTTGCTTGCTGGATTTTTCGGATGGGGTGATCATCGTCTTTGTCTTGTTATGTACTCAAGCCCTTTGTTCTCGTCATCGGTCGTTATGTACTTTTCGGTCGTTATGTACTTTTCGCTACTGTCGGTTACTGTCTGCTGTTCTCGTGATCGTTAGTCATGTACTTCGTTTTACTGTTCGTAGTGGTAAATATGTGTTTGTAAGTATTCGTATAGTTCTTTCCGTTGTTTGTCTTTCGTACTGTTTATCCCTATTGTAGTACGTCTTGTATGTGTGTCGTGTCGTCACTCGTCTGACTACCCATTCCCACAATCGGCTATCCTGACGACTCATTCGTCCCGAATGAAATACTCCATGGTTTCATGTTCTCTGCCACCGTTGTTGTTTTGTTCGGCCCTTCGTGTTCGCCGACTTTAACCACATCATATCTTCCGTGATTCTGTTTCTTAACAACCTTGTACGGCCCCAAGAACTTTGGCCTAAGCTTCATTCCAGTCCCGAACTGCGTGCGCTTGATGGCGACCAACGCGTCTAATTCGTATTCTCTTTCAGCCACTCGAGTCCTGTTGTACGTTTTTTTGTTTTCCCTCTGAATGGATGCGATGTTCTGGCAAACCTCCTCTCTCAACGAATCTCTTTCTTCCTGCAGCTCCTCAACTTCTGCTTCGTCCAACCACTCGCGTATATCCGGATGTTCTGGAATACGCATTTCTAAACCGGTCAGAATCCGAAACGGACTATATACCGTGCTCCTCGATGGAGAGTTATTGAGCACCTGCTGCACACTGTCCACGTACTTGTACCAATTCGTCGAACTCCCGATACACGCCTTTGTCAACATCGGAACAATGATTCTGTGTATCCTTTCCACTTGACCATTCCCACGTGGTACTCCCGTTGCGATCGTCAAATGCTGTATGTCTTCATCCTTACAGTAGCTCTCAAACGCTGTTGAAGTGAAAGCTGTCCCTCGGTCCGAGATAATACGTCGAGGATTCCCAACCAATGATGCCTGTTTCCTTAACCTGTCCACAACTTCAGCTGTTCCCGTACTCTTCGTCGGATAAAGCCACACGAATTTAGAGAATGCATCTACTATCACCAAAATGTGGTTGTATTGTTTGTTCGTCGACTCCATCGGTCCTACATGGTCTATATGGTAAGTACCTAAAGGTTTATCTTCTTTGTTGATGGGTCGCAGTAATCCTTCCTTCTTTCCGGCTTACGACTCCGCAATGAGGCACTTCACACATCCTCTTACCGCTTCAGTTACCTTCTTCGTTATGTCCGGAATAAAGAATGTTTTTTCCAACACATCTTGCGTCTTCTTGATGGAAAAATGTCCCTGTTGATGCGCAATTCCAATCAACTCTTTTTCCATCTCACTCGGTATTACTACAAGCTCCTTAGTGGGATCCTTGCACAACACTCCTGCTTTCATGAAGAAGTCTTCATATTCTTCCTTCTCCAGTATCTTCCGTACTGCCCTTATCCAGCTATCCCTCAGCTGCGCCTGTCTTATCCGATGGTTGAGTGAATCTTCGATCATGAGGCAAAATACTCTGCTTAAAGCATCCACGTGCTCCATCTTGGTACCCGACCGATGTTCGATTTCATAATGATACTCCGCGACTGCCCTCGTCTTTTCTTCTGACGGTCTGATGGCGTTGTTCTCAATAATATAGCCCAGAAACTCAATCCTCTTCTTTAGAAACTGGCATTTCTTCCAATTAATGCGCAATCCGTACCTCGCAGCAACATCTAACACGAGCTTCAACTTTTCGATGCCTTCCTCATCGTCCTTGGATGGAATGATGAGATCGTCCATGTACGCCTCCACGACCCGCGCTTGAATCAATGCTCTGAATATTGCGTTTATGAATCTCGCAAATACCGCCGGCGAATTTGAAATTCCAAATGGTACATTCAAAAATTCAAATTGCTCATCCTGTGTTACGAACGCGGTAAACTTCCTAGAATCGGGATCCATTGGAACATGGAAAAACCCATTCACTAAATCCAACGTCGTAAACACCTTCGCACCCTGAAGTCGTTCCAGCACTTCATCCATTTGTGCCATCGGGAAGTTATCTCGTATGACCTTCTCATTTAACTTCCGATAGTCACAACACAATCTCTTCGTTCCGTTCTTCTTGGCTACCAGCACGATCGGTGACGCATACTCGGATCTACTTGGTTGTATGATCTTTTCCTCTAGCCATACCTTAATCTGCTCGCGTACCAGCACTTGATCAGCGTACGCCATCCGCCTTGGTCGTTGAAAAATCGGAACATCATCTTTTAGGACCAATTTCATTGTGACAGGGGATGGTTCCTTTCCCACCGGCACATATCCTTCAATGATCGGGCTCACCACTCCGCGTATGTTGACGTCTAAGTGACTCAGCTCCAGATCCCTGGCAAATATGCCTTCTTCAGCAGCCAAACAAATTTCGGAAAATTCTACTGCCAGTTCGAGTTCTTTGGATTCTCGATCCATTTCCCTGTTTCTCTCGCGTCCTTGATCTTCGTTGACCTTAACGCTCCTCGCCTCGTCACGTGTCCCGTTATCGACACCCTGTTCCTCATGTACCCTGCTTTCGGTACCATCTTCATCACGTACCCAGTTATCTTGCATTTTTGTATGCCGCGCACTATCGAGAATTATTTTGAACCGGTCACTAACTCCCTTTTTTAAGAACACTAGCCCTCTATGGCTACCTTTAACGTTTCCCTGGCTCCTTCGCCTTGGATACCTATCTCCGATTCGGTCATTTTTGCAATTAAGTGCTCTACTTCTGACACGAATTCCCTCATCGGTCTGTTTCGTTGACGCGCCCGATCTAATTTAGCCTGGATTCACTCTGTAGTATCTCTATCCCCGCATTTAGCTAATAAATTTGTTTTTAGTTCTGCAAAAGTTTCCGTTTTTACGGTCCCTAATTCCGTTAAGGATTTTCCCTTTATTTTGCATTTTAGCAAAAATGTTATGAGTGTAGTTTTTGAAGAGTCACTGAGAGTGTCGTAGTAGAATTCTACGCTATTTAAGAAATCTCTTAAGCGGTTTGATTTAACTCTACCGAAATGCATGTGTATGTGTTTGCGAGAGGAGGAGCGGAGGATCGGTCTGCTGGGTTACCCAGAGTCTACGAGGAAAGCAAATTTAAATAAAAAAATAAACACAGATAACGGCTTTTCTCAATGTACTAGTCTTTCTTTATTTGTTATTCAGAGGCGGAGGTACTCCGTCGTGCTGTTTCACGCTTAAAGATCAACTGACCTATTTTGACAACTGTATGGACTTAAATAGTAATGATTTCTTGCAGTTTTCTTTTTTATGGCATTGCCAGCTTATTTTAATTCATATATTATTGCAGTTCTCATTTAAAAGAGTGTTGCCATAATAAGGCTTTATAATTCAATCTTATAAAATTTAACAAAAATAGTAAAATTCAGCAAAAATAATTTAAATATAACGTTATGTATTGATAACTGCAACAGTATTAATTTCTTTTTTTTTTGAATTGTCGTTTCTGTTTGTTTTTTTTTTTTAAGAATGAAGTTAAATAAAGTTGATAAAATAATAACTTGCTTACTTTTATATAACCTTTTAATGCCTTGATAATGGCTTCACACGTTTTTATAGTTATTTTGCCTAAACACTGCGGTGAAATAGCGGTGAGAAATTTCAAATCTTGAAAACTTTGACCCGATGCAAGGAACCGCAAAGTGGAGGTAAGCCTTTCGTGTGAAGAATTTGCATCTCTCATGTGGGTGTCTCTCTTTTTAATCAAAGGTCCCACTAAACTTAAAAGTTCTTCATACGTTGAAACATCCATTCTTAAAAAATTTCTGTAGTCTTCAGGGGAATTGTTTTGAAGTTCTCCCAGCAACCGCAAGTGCGAAAACTTTTTTCTATTTAAATACCAATTTTTGGACCACACTCGTTTTTTTTTCCTTTTTTTAATTTTTTTCCTTCCATACACGAAGCGATTATTAGGGCGCAAAGTACAGTGTCACTATCACTACTCATCGTGTCTTGTCTCGTTGATGACAAATGAACAACTAATGTGTGCGGATTGGTGTTGCGTGTGTGGCGGAATTGATATTTTCTGTCATCACACCGGTGTGCACACCAGTGTCATGTGTATTCACCGCTTTATACTCTCAGTTCGGTAGCTACGAGCTACCTACCTGTGTCGCAAGTTAGCACGGGCAACTTTTGCGCCGTGTTAAAATCGAACTCACTCATTCCGAATTTGGGTTTAGAGTATATTTTTATTGCTTTTAATTTTTCTTCGAGGTCGGACTCGGTGGTATCTCCTAAATCGATATTGTTCTTTACTATTTCTTCTGATTCTTTTCTATATGATTTTGCCTCGGTTGTTAACCGTGCTAGTTCTATAGGGGACAAACTCTTTTGGTCGATAGCTAAATAGTGGATAATAAAATCGTCCCAAAGTGCTAATATTTCTTTTAATTTCTCGCTTGCCCCTTTGGGTTTTCATGTACGGTTCGGAGATTTTTTTAAACTTTGGTAACAATTTTTTTAATTTCCCTACAGCTTCTTCCAAGAGTTTAAAGTCCATTAATTCAGATAACTACGAAAATACTAAAAAAATGTTTGGTCACAAAAAAATGGTAATGGAAACTTTGATTAAACGAAAACAAGAAAATGAAGAAAAAAAATGTTTGTCCAATAATTCTTTCAAACAGACATTCTTCTGGAAGCAACGTTGTACTGAATTATCTGCTTACGTACAGTCTTTTGAAATGTTTTTTGTAATTTATCTTTTATAAATTTAAGACAAATTATAATGTGTCAGGATGGCTGACAAATAAATTCCGATCGAAATTAGAAATCCGATTCGGGGTAGTTTTGTTAACTCTTTATTATAAATATATATATGTGTAGGATTTTGCTACTTACACTGTTTAGGGGTTTTCTTTTCGATCACTCCGTATAAATAATGAGCACTTTTAAACGTTATAATAGATATTTTATTTAATGAATAGTAGTGTATAGCTTAAATAATAATAATGGGAGATATCGTAGCGAGTGGCTGATACGACTGCTCTCGGTGAGCTTCTATTGAAGACTGAAACTTGGTGTCTGGTTTTGCGCAAAGCAATATGGAAAGGGGCGCGCATTCCTCTTTGTCGTCTGTTTCTTGTATTGTCGGTTGTAGTGTTAGTGTGTCCGTATGTACATATAGGGTAATATACTTTGTTCGCCCAATCCCACATATATATAGAGGGGGACGAATAATTGTAGAGGTCTGTTCGCGGCGACGGTTGGCAAAGAACCTCTTGAATAATAAGAACTCCAGGCGAGGCAAACTTCATTAGAGAGGGATGAATATATATTATTCATCATGTAGTTGATAGGGTGTGACCAGACCTCATGGATTTGTTTCATGACAAATGGCTATAATCATTGTTGCGTCAATGCTAAAATGGGTGGATCCATCCATTTGGTTCTGTTGAGGCACGTTGTAATTAATAACTTTTCAGCTTTGGATTGGGTCTTTCCCATATTTGAAAAAATGAAATTATAAAATTTTTTTTTAATTCTATAAAATTTGTTATATGTATATATATATATTTTTTTTTTATTGATGTAGATAAATAGTTTTCTAGTATTACTATTATACGCCTGGTCCTCTGCTCACAGTTGTCTGGTCTTCTGGTTGTATTTGGGTAAAAAGGAGAATTTATAATCGGCTATCTTTAATTTTTTCATCATTCATTTGTTTTTCTCTTAATGTCTGCAACTGTTCGATTAACATCTTTTTCAGCTGGGCATCCGCAGTTATAGGTATGATTTTATGCAGCTGCGCATGTTGCTGCCGTTCTCTAACTTTTCTTCACCCTCTGCTTCTTCTCTTCTTTGTGTCATTAATTTCTTTTTCAGCTCGCTGTTGTGTCCGGACTTCTTGCCTCTTCCTATATTGCTCGAAAGCTAGAGCCTTTGGTCCGGCTGATTTTGCGGTTGGGATGTATACCGGTGGTCTTTCTTCCGTCCTTGCTGGTCCTTGAGGAACGTACTGGTTGTTCAGGTCTTCAAAAAGACGGTCCAGTCCTTCTTTGTCATACTGCATTTGTTGTATGTTGTGGTTGTGGTCGCTCACTCTTCGCCTATTTAGGTTTAAACGAAGCTGGCAGGATCGCCATGTAATGTTGGATGGGTTATCCTAACGTTTTCCCTAGCAAGCCCTAGGCTGTTTAAAGCGCAGCACGCTACTGTTTTTAAGGCGCAGCTCGCCGAAAGAGTATGGCCAATTACGGCAGTTAAACACGTTGAGAGTCGAGAGTAAGTTTCAAGACTGATTTTATTAATAAATTTGTTTGGTATTTATACACAATTTCGTTTGTTCTATCGAACATATCCATTGTACATATCCATCGTACATCGATCGCTGACCTCTCGGTGTTCGATTGCCTCATATGCATATATGGGGTTTAACGCCCGGACCTTCAGAGAATTGTCCATCTTGCACAATCCAATATCCAAACACACTCACTGCAGCGGGCTTCTAATGCTGAGCTCGCAATAAACATATGATACACTTTCTGTCGTGTGCTTATTGTGCATTACCGGTCGGTTATAAAATAGTTTATGCATACACAGCGTGTGTGTGTTGTACATCCGGACTGAATTTAATTGTTTTGAGGATGACGCAATTCCAGGGCATGGTGTAGGGGAATCGTGAGTGTCAAATATCGAGCAGGAATGGATGCATTGCTATGTGGATATTAAACGGTCGCTGGTGCGATCCCCTTCACAAACTAGCACTATTATTGCGATTGACTTATTGTCTTATTTATACGTGTATTTTGATTGTTTAGCGAACTTCATGTCCCTGCTCGGGCGCCAGTAAATAATAAATAAGCCGAAAGACTAAAACTTAGACTTAGGCACGATGCCTGTTCTTTATTTTCACTTGTAACGTGGTGTAACGTGATGTCGTGGCAATTGGTTCGTCGGTAGAGCAGTTTTCAGCGTGTGGACTCTTGATTTTAAATTTTCCTGTACGCCTCTCGTGGCGCAATCAAAGACGAGGTGAATTTTTTATTAAAGGTTTTATTAATTTTTATTAAAAAAAATAATATCAGCCAAGGGGCAAAAATCAGCCAAGGGGCAACAATCAGCCAAGGGGCAAAATCAAGATTTACTAATAGAAAAATACAGTACCCACAGGTATGCTGTCCTAAGACTGCAGTATCTGTTGAAGCACAGAGATAACGCGCAAGAAGTGTGGTGGGTTTTCAATTGGCAGGAGAAAACAACTGCCCGAATCGATGACCGCATCAAACTCCTGACTGAACAAGAGTGAAAATTAAATGATTTACATATACATACATAATATCAATTAGTTCTAAACTAAACATACTACTTTTAGTACATTTTAGTACAATCTGTACATTATAGAAAAAAATAAAAGTACAGTACAAATGAAAATTATTAATTCGTTATTTTAAATAACGAGTAGCGAGTTATAATTATTAATCGTTATTTTAATTATGAACTTTGAATTTAAATGAAAACTGGTAGTTTAATAGTTAAAGGAAAGTTAACGAAAAGAAAAATATATATTGAGTTGTTACACACTGTTGATTGATGGGTAACAAACTTAGAACTAACTGAACCTTTCGTACTCCACATGCATGTAGGATTTGGCTACTTACACTGTCTAGGGTTTTACTTTTATCACTCCGTCTAAATAATAAGAGACTTTTAAACCTTGTAAGTAGATATATTTTATTTAATGAATAGTGGGTTTAATAAAATGGGAGATATCGTCGCGAGTGGCTGATACAATTGCTCTCGGTGAGCTTATAATGAAGACTAACTATGGTGTCTGGTTTTGCTGCAATGCAATATGGAAAGGAGCGCGCATTCCTCTTTGTCGTCTGTTTCTTGTGTTGTCGGTCGTAGTGTTAGTGTGTCCGTATGTACGTATAGGGTAATGTACTTTGATTCGCCCATCCCCACATGAATATACATGAAGAAATCCATTTTTTAGATCCAATTTGGTAAAAAATGTTTTATTCGTAAGCCTATCCAGCAAATCATCTATAATAAGGATCTGGTAGCAATCCTTAGCGGTTACCTTATTTAATGTGCGATAATCCACACACATTCTAAGATCACCAGTCTTTTTTTTTCACTAAAACGATAGGCGAAACAAACTTCGATTCACTAGCCCTGACGTATCCTTGACATATACATACTCGTCCAATAACTTCTGTAATTCTGTTTTTTCAGCATATGATAACCGACGTAGAGGACACTGAAAAGGTTTAGTTATTTAGTGTCAAAATCATTTCACTCTTTATCTTTGGTTCGTACGGACGTATAGGTGTCAAGTAATTTTTACAAAATTCACTAAAAATTTTGTACTAAACTTTATTTCCCGTTAATGTTTAAATCTATCATTTTACTTCCATCATAATTTATTGCAAGAAGCTGTTTGTCAAAACTATCATCGGTGTAACAATCACTTTGTGTTTCTGTAGTGTTTTCAATCATAGTTTCGAAACATGAGACTATGCTACATTTACTTGCCTTTAACAAATCTGTTTAAGGTTGTTTTGTCCGCTGGTTCCAAATGAAAAATCCTTTTGGTTTTCTGTGGTTTTGTAATTTTTATCTTTATTTTTACTGTGTTTGTCGTTTTTACAATGTTGGTTTTTTTTTGTTTTACTGTGGTTTTGTGTGTGTAAAGGTGGTGTTTTTCGTCCGCTGCTGTTGTAGTGCAGGTATTTCGTTGTGAAAATATCCGGTTCGCTGGACCAAATGTTTAATGCTGATATTTTGTTCTTTTCGTTGTTCCAAATTAAACAACTTTTTGTTTTCTGTTTTTGTATTTTAATTTTAGTTTCTTTAGTGTTTTACAATGTTGGTTTTTTTTTGTTTGTGTTGCTTAGTTCGATGTGGTTGGCGCGGTGGTCAAAAAGCGAATGAAATGAAATGGTGGTGGCGTGCACAGACACGAAATGCCCCATTTCCATATGTTCCGCAGTGCGTGAACATTGGGAGGTGCTCTATCTGTGCACCGCCAGTGCTGCCACTTTTCGCTTGAACAAAATCGCTTCCTAAAATTACATTATAACCCATCAACTCATCAGTCACAACATTCAGTTCTAATTCAACTTTTTATTATTTATTGATGTGAAACAAAAAACTTTCCAAACATTTGTATTTTCGTTTTGTCTAAACCAAAACATGATATATTAGTAGGCTTATGCATAATAACATTTTTAGGAACAAACGACTTTCTGATGAGGCTGATTGGGCTCCCTGAATCTATTAGGCATTCTAAAAAGAAACTTATACTAGCATCACTCTTTACATAAAATTTTAAAAGTCTTACGTAATCCTCGTCAACGTCTTCTTCAACCAGCTGGGCAGTCTTCTTCCGATTTGGACACGCTGCAGCACGGTGTTGCATTGACCTATAAGCAACATGGCCCAACGAATTACAGTTGTAGCACCGTCAACGTCTTTGTTGGTAATTTCTTCATCGGCCGCTCGCGTGGTTTTTGCTTCAACTTTGCAAATGCAGACAGTAACTGTGCTTTTGTTGTGAAGCACTGCATATGGGCTTGCAATCTTAGATGCTCGTCAGCAATCCCCTCTACCAAGTACTCGACCAACTCCTGCTCATCCACCTGGACGCCATTGGACAGAATTATTTTGTCGTTGAAGTACTCCAGAAACGGTTCGTGCTCTTTCCACACTCACAACTAAAACTTGTGGCGCATCGCAAACTTACTTTCCTTATTGCCAAAAAGCTCTTTAAGTTGTATAACCAAGTCGTCAACACTCCCCGTAAGAAAAGTTGGCTTCGAATGCAACCAGGCTAACGCTTTTCCCTTCAGTTTGCACATCGTCAACGTTCGTACCACATGTTCGTCCAGCATGTACCTTGCTTTTACGCTTTGTAGCTATGCTACCCACACATCCAATTTCGATTTACCTTCATACTCAGGTAGCAAGTCTTTGTATATAGAGAAAGAACTTGTATTCGGCTGCGGTCCCTGCACCATGTCATTCGTCGTCTAAATTTTTCCACTCGTTTGAGCAACCCTCTTCAGAAATTCGTTTTCCCTGGCAAGCACATCTCCCTCTCTCTCTCGACGTAGCAGGTCTACTTCTCTATCGTAAAAATCGCGCTCTCTTTTTCCATTGAACACATTAAAATATTCCTGTATCGTTATATTTAGTTAATACAATTTGTATCGTTATATATAATTAATACAATTTTTATTTTACTTTATGTTCAAAGGCACGACTGTTCGGCAGCGAGTTTTAAGTAAGAGAGAGTATAAAAAGGTGAACTGGTTTGACAGTTCGTACTCGTGGTTTTTTACGAGCACCGCTAGCGCCAGTGGTATAACTTAGTATTATTTGGTCAGGGGTGTTACATTGTAGCGATGTAAATGTAGTGCTACAGCCTTCCTCCTCATCCTTGGCTTTAATAATGAGGTCGTCTATATAAGCAACCACCGTTCCATTCTGAATAAACTCTCTAAAAATGTCAAAAACATACCTCGGAAATACAGCTGGAGAATTGCATATACCAAAAGGGACATCAAGAAACTCGAACTGCCCCTCACTTGTAACAAAAGATTGTAAAGTATCTTATAAACAAATACACGAACTTCAATTTTAACTGGTTACAAATTATTAAAAGAAAGAAGTATAGAAAAGTTAATAAAATACAAAGGTTTAGGATGGCAAAGCAAACGATCTGTTCTTCATCAGAGACCACGAACAACCCTCTTAATGTGGTGTTAGTGTTGCCGTTGACAAGATGTATACTTCCGTGAAGACTGGAACGTGAAAGAAACCGTTCTTAAGATCCAACGTAGTGAAAACTGTTGCTCCTTGAAGTCGATCCAAAACATCGTCAATCAAAGTCATTGGAAAGTTGTCTCTTACGATCTTCTCATTGAGTTTCCGGTAATCGCAGCAGAGTCGTTTAGTTCTGCCTTTCTTCGACACCAGAACAATGGGTGATGCATACTCAGATGTACTTGGCTGAACGATCCTTTCTGCTAGCCACTGGTTAACTTGGTAACGAGCCATGCTCTGATCTTCGTACGACATGCGTCTTGGTCTCTGGAACACCGGTATCTCGTCTGTTACAATGATCTTCATCACTATTGGTGACTCCCTTCTACTAGTTGGAATATAGCTCCTTATTAACGTGACCATCTCATCCCTCCTATTTTCTTCCAAATGCTTCACATCAAACATCTCTTCGGTTGTAAATTCTCCCATCTCTGCTGAAAAACAAATGGTGTCTAAATCTCCTAACGCCTTTGGTGATTCCACTAAAGTGTTGGTATTCTGTTCACGATATCTTCTCATCATGCTGCCTGTTCAAAAGCTCAGTAAAATAGAAACTCGCGTGTTTGAAAACTTAATAATTTTATTATAATTAAATATATTCAACTGACAAAAAATAGTGGACTGTAAATTTTAACATCCGCAGTGGATGAGCTCTGAATCAAAAGTGAGTACGGAAGACATCCGCCCTGGATGAATTCCGTATTGCAAGTAACGATCCGCCCTGGATGAATGCTGAGTTGAAACTAACTGTGTGGACCGCTCGATGGCCATGCACATCGTGTGGCGATGCTACCCAAAAATATAATAATTAACTATTCATTAAACACATTAAGACTGCAACAATACCTTGGTTTCCCAGATCTAGTAATGAATTTGTCCATTGTCAAAATAAATAAAGCCAAGAAAGAAGAAATACGACCAAGAAACAAGAGAATCAAACGAACACAATCCAATCAACGCAAAAGCAAATGACATATGTGTCAGTTTGATGTTTTTGAGCCGATAGCCGCAAGCTAATGTAAATAGTAGGTGGATGCATTCAAACTGAACATTATTCCGCATTTAGCATCTTGAATGGACGCGTTTAGAGTTAACTTTGGGTAACAATCAAAATTCATAAGAGGAGTAGATTTGTTTTGCTGCGCAGTAGATTTTTGTTTGGGACTAAGCGCAGTAGATCTACTGCTATAGGAGTAAAGTGGCAGCTCTGGTGGCGACGTGTCATATCTTGCTTCCCATACAAAGGGTTGCTAGTGTTGTTGTTGTCTTCTCGGTCGTCGATGCAGCCGGTGGTCGATGTTTGCTATTTTTCGGTCGCAGGTACCGCTACTCAGACTGTGACACTATGCTGCTGTTGTTGGGTTCGGCCGAGTATATGCCCTTCATATATCTCGGTCCGAAAATTGTGTGTTTTCTTGGGACCGAGTATGTGCACTTCGTATATCTCGGTCTGAAATCTGTGCCTGGCACTAGGCATGTTACATGCTACAACACAGTAACGTACAGTACAGTTGGTACTGTTTGCTTTTTTTTGCTTGTGGCATCACACGATAATGCTGTTTATTGTCGTGCACTTATCGTCGCTCACATATGCCCGTTGTTTGTGATGCACTATCACGTTGTCTGGTTTCCTTGTTTTTTAAACACTGCCTCTTGCTCCGGCTCTTCCTTTTCTTCCAGAAAATCTCTTTACCTCTTCTTCAATCGTCTTCGGTTTCCTGAGGCTGCTCTCTCTTGTTTCTCCTACATCTAAACTACCAAGGTTGCTGCCTCTTGCTTTCACCCTTTCAGGTCATCCAAGGCCACTGCCTTCTGCTACAACCCCATCTGGTTCTCTAAGGACGCTGCCTTCTGCTACCACCATTTCAGATTTCCTAAGGATGCTGCCTTCTGCTATCACCATTTCAGATGTCTAAAGGGCGTTGCCTTCTGCTATAACCACATCTGGTTTTCTAAGGACCCTGTCTTCTGCTAATACCACATCTGGTTTTCTAAGAACTCTGCCTTCTGCTACTGCTTCTTCAACGTCAACTTGCTTCCCCCAGCTCTGTTTCTCCCTAAACTCTACATCGTTTCCGGAGAAATTTAAGTCAACCTCGTCAAGAACGTCGTATATCTCGTTCGCCTACAACATGGAAGTTTACCTGCACCTGTATGCCATCGACCTCGATGTCAGCCTCAAAACATCCCATTGTTGTAACCTTGTTCTGCCCAATTCCGCACAGGGTCCGCTTCTTTAATTTTAGCTCTACGTTGTCCATTATTAGTAAGCTATCATACCGGAGAAGACATAGATCACTGCCCGTGTCCACCAACGCTGACAAAAGTCGTCCATTTACTGTAATATTCTTCAATATTCGGTTGGAGCCGATTGCCAAAAATATTTCAGCTTCCTGTCCTGCTCCAGAATTGTCCCTTGATGACGCAGTGTGAACGTTTCTGTTGTTTGACATCCTGCTTTGCTGTTGACCTTGGCCCTGTGTTCTGCACTCGAAGGATCGATGTCCTTCCTTTCCACAACCATAGCATTTCCAACTCTTCTTCACTTTACAGTCTTTTATCAGATGAGATGTATCTCCACACCTAAAACATTTCCTATCTCTCTGTTCTGGCTTCATGGTAGACTGGGTGCTGGTCGACGGACGTTGAGATCCCACCGAGTTTGACGACTGCGGATTCGAACCACTTATCCTCTCATACACCCTCATCTGTACTTTCAACTCGCTGATCGCTTTGGCTAGGTATAGCATGGATTTGTTTTGCTTGGAATCCCGGATACCATCAGCGAAATACATCACTAAACTCTCGTCGTCCAGTGCTATTGGTTTCCCTATTTATATTAGGCTATACAAATATTCTTCTAAGGTTTCGTTGGGCTTCCTATGACGACTGCGCAATGTGCTATGAATATCGGCGGATGATAGATTGCTACCGAACTCTCGCAACAACGATTCCTTCAGATTTTTCCAATTCCTAACGCCTGACTGACTGCGCACGAAAAGCTTGGCGGCTCCTTTTAGCAGTTACTTTGCGTATATAAATTTTTGGAGATTATTCCATCTAACGGTTTGTAGAAAAACACCAATTTATTTTATAAAAACAACAATTTTTATTTTATTTTAATTATTCACCGGAACACGTCTTCACATTCTTGTGTACTCCAATCGACTACTGCGTCGTAGTTCAAAAAACAAAGAAAAACAACATCAGTAAGCCACGAACACTGAACAGTGTGATTGTGATATACATATTTACAAAAATGCATGGCTAAGCGACGACTACTGCGTCGTAGTTTTACAAAGGCAATCAGATACATATGTAGGTGTATAAGATAACTCGCACCCTTTTGTATTTGCGAAACTTATACATCGTAAAATCATATCACTAGGGTGATACCAAAAACTCAAGTCTATAAATACAATAGGGTGGTACATATTTATGTACAATAAAACAAATAGTAAATCTTCGATAATTAAATGTAATGATAACATTTCAAATGATAACATTACAGGTTACAGCATTTTCTTCGAATTCTTCAATCCATTGCTCGATTTCTGGAAAGCCTGATCCGTCAAACGTAAGTAGAGAATTTTCAATGTCCCGAAGCGTAAATGTGCCTCGCTCAACGGCGACATCATTCTCTTCTTCCGAGATCTTATCATCTTCTGATGCCTCTCGTCTTAGGCCGAAGTGTTGAAGGAGCCTGTCCTGCAGTACCGTTTTGCGTCCTATTGTCTGTTGTTCTATAGCTCCTAGAAATGAAACGCACGATTTCAAACTATTCAAATTTTATTTTAATTTAATAAGAAGTGGACTGTATCGTTTTTCTTTTTTTGAGAAGCTCCTTCTTTGTTGAATTATTCTGGATTTCTGCTATACACGACACCCTCTTTGCTCTTTGTCACTATTTTTCTCTCCTCACGTTGGGGTACACAACAGCGATTATTCAATCTAGTTGCTACCACTTTTCATTGTCTTTCTTTTAACACATAAAGAATTGGCTTTCGTTTATGGTTTCTTTTTTTTCACAACAACATCATATTCACTGCACTAACAAATTTAATTTCTTACCCGGACGAATTCCGGTCGAGCCCACAATATTGTAGAATAATCCTTCTACTTGTTTCAATAAACATTAATTGTCTAGGGGTTTAATACAATATTACTTTATTTTAAATATCATTTCGCAAACAAAATATTACACACTGCCGAGAGACTTGGTTTGGCGACCAATCTACTCGACTACTTGTAACTGAATGTGCACTCACAGCTGTCGTCAAAAATCGTATCGTCGTCTGTTGCAACCCGTTCGTTTGTTCCTTTGTTCTTATGACCATTACTCACATATGCCCATTGTTTGTGATGCACTATCACGTTATCTGTTTTCTTTGTTTTTTAAACAAAGGTGCTGTTCGGGATTGTCTTGCCTATATTGCCAGAAACGTAAAAATAAAAACCGAAGCAAAACCTCATTTAAAAGATACAACTGAAAATTTCACTTTATTCAAAAATCGCCTTTATGGAGTTAAATGCCAAACTGCCTAATGAGATGAAAACCGCACACTGCCGATTGAAACTGTGAACTGTGTTGAAATTCTTCTTCAATCACCCTTATATAGCTCTTGATATTTGTGCTGTGGCTAACTGCATCTGTGATGTGTTCGTCGTAACGAATCTCTCGCCTGCCTGGTGTGGCATACCATTTGAATGATGTTTTGCCTGCTGCCGGTAGATTGTTTGATCTGTTTTTCTTCGTCTGCCTTCGTTGGAATGTGATGTCGTCTAGCCATTCTGATGTGCACTGTGATTTCATGCGTCGTTTCTATTTTCAATCTTGAACATTTCTGCTTTTGGAGGTGTGTTCCTAAAAACGTTCCTTTTGTGTACAACAGTTCTTTATTGTATGTCATAAAAATATTTTCTAAAGCTCGTACGGTTTTAAGGAACTCTTCGTTTGCCTTTATAAGCCCTCCTTCTGATACTTGATCCACCCAAGTAAAACTGGGTAAAGTATTTAAGGCATTGGCTACTTTGCAATTCTTGATAATAAATACGGCAAGACATTCAATAGCGTCTTCCTTCAATTCGTCGAATTCAAGTGAAGCAATTTCGTCGTTTTCTGTTCCCAGTTCGATATTGGGTTCTTCAATAGTTTCTGGAATCATTTGTGAAGCGAAGAGTTTTGAAACTATTTGAGCAGCTAATTGATTTTCGTTGCAGCATTCTTCTTTCCGTTCAACATTGCTGTAGTCACTCAATTGTTGTGTTGCTTCGGACCGTCCTGAAATGTTGTAGAGTAAAGTAAGTTAAGCAATATTTAGGTATTGTAAGCACTCTATAGATATATTCGACGAATCACTAAAATTCTTTCACTGGAAAAACAATAATACACGACCACTACATTCGAATGAATCCTTTATTTTGTCTCTTTTCCTACCTAACCGGCAGTCTCTCTTTCTGTACAGCATGTATATTTTTCTTTCCTTTGTTTGGTGTTGTCACATTTACATTTTTTTAAGTGCTGCCACAATTCGGCCTTCCTGACAATTAATCGTCCCGATTATACCAGTTTTTGAGTTTAACCAAAATTAAATATTTGCTACTTCCCATATTCCCTCGTACGGAATCTGTCAATTCTTCTTCGTCCAAATCAAGGCCATGGGTTAGTATTATATTGTCGTTATAGTAATCGACAAAACCTTTGTTTAATTTCCACATTCTTGCCTCGAAACGTCTTCGTGCAGCCAGTTTGTCCTCTCTTCTGCCAAATAATTCACTCATTTGTCGCTTTAATTCGTCCAGTTTCTCGTTTATAAAATTTTGTTTAGTGTACAACCACTCCTGTGCTTTGCCTTTTATTTTAGACAACATCAAAGTTCGTAGTGGGCTGTCATCCAAATTGTAAGCTCTGCCCAAATTTGTCAGTTGTTGTAGCCAAATGTCCAACATCGAACCGCCATCGTATTCAGGTAACAACTCCTTGATGGTACTAAAAGGTATTTTAGTATCATAGCTATCAATTCCGGACACAGTCATTTGCCGTCTATCATTTTCATTTGCACTCATTGGTTGTCTGTCGTTTGTTGTCAAGTGCATCACACTCATTTGCCGTAACATTGTATTCTCTCTTTCGATAAGCAGTTTTTCCTTCTTTAGTATTTGATGTTGATGCCATCAGCTTCTGGATCTACTTGTGGATTGTTGCTACTCTCGTTACATTGTTGTCATCCTCTGGCTCTCGTTCCTTATCGCTGTCCTTTTCCTTCTCAGTCGAGAAGAAACTATAGTCCGTACCAAATCAGTTGGCCAACGGTCGATTGCGCAGAGAGAGGATTTAAGAGAAATTTAAGATATTTTAAAATAAATTTGAAGAGACCTGCGCAGTAGAATGGCGATCTGGTTTGGTTTGCACTAGTTTGCCAATGGTCGGATGCACAGAGAGAGGATTTAAGACAAATTGAAGATATTGTAAAATAAATTTTTAGAGACCTGCGCAGTAGATTGGCCAACAGATACGCACTATACCACGTTCATCCTCTGGAACTGCCATCAGCCGCAACAACAATTCTCTTTTGTTGCCGGTGGATTTTTTGTCTAACTTTTGCAGCCAGACTTTCAGCTGCGATGCTGACAAATTTTGAATATCGTTTTCCATTTAAGGAGAAATAAGCACAAAAGGAAATAAAAAAAAAACTTTTTGTTCGTACACACGTCGGTCATTTGCTTATACGGATTTGTGTGTGCTGGGTAAAACACACTCGTTATACACACGGTTGGGATTATCGATTTTTCCACTGCAGATCCTCGCACGCTCACACAGTTTTGTATATAATTGTTCTGTACACATTGATAAAGAACTCGAATATTGCACAATAGAACTTTATTGTAAAAAATGTAATAAAAGCAATTTTATCTCGAGTTGAAAATGAACTTTTTATTAATGCTGGCCAACAATATTCATTCTCTACAACGGACCTCAAAATTTCCCTATGACTTTCGTCTAATTTTAAATCTATATCGACGTCATACTTATTGTTGGTTTGCGATATTGAAAAAATTCGTTCATCCGATTCATTACTACCCAAACAAAAGTTATACCAATCGCTTGGAAAAGACGTGGCAACGATAGGAAGATATAACATTGCAATCTTTGAAAGCTTTGGAAAAAGAGATTTCATATCCTCCCAAATCTCAATAGCGTCTCTTTTTATCGGTGTAACAGGAGACGACAGGTACATCTGAACTTATGTTTCACTGATGGTCTCTGTTGAAGTTGTAGCAGATGTTTTATTTTTCATATTCTTGTGTGTCAGTTGCTTGTGGTATTTCCATATATCAAACTCTGAATCATCTTTATCAGACTCATCAGATGTGTCTATGATGGCTGGAGGTGAGTTGTTATATTTCCGCACATATTTATTTAGATAGTTGACTACTTTGCCTTTAGCCACTGCATTTTTGAAGTGCATAAACTTGAATCGAGGGTCGAGACCTCGACGATGTGGATGGCCCGCCTTGGAATCCTGCATTCCAAGGATGATATTGGCGCTGTCCGAAACCATCGTTCGAAAACCTATTCGGGTTTCTTGCAGGCAAAGGAGGGCCCCTCTCATTTTTGAAGTTATAGTGCACGGGGGAGGATATAACGTTCTGTACTTGCACATGCACAGTATTACTCCTAAAATTGAGGTTCTGCATTTCGAGACAAGCAGAATAGGCCTCAGGGAGCGTTCTTGGTCTCTGGATCATAAGGAGCCTCGAAAGGTCCCCATTTAGTCCTCGCACGAAGACGTCCAATGCACGATTGCGGTAAAAATCTACCAAGGCATTCATCGTCTCGGCGGAGTGTGATTCTGACCGAATCTTGTTTATGACAAGTGAGAACTGATGGTTTACCGTGGCATAAAAGTCATCGACACGAGAGCCACCTTGCTTCAGCTGATTTAGCTGGTGTTCGAGTGTCCTCTTGTCTGCGTAATGCAGAGAAAGGACCCTTTTGATTTCCGTCCACTCGTCATCGAACACGTTATATGAGACGAGGGCAGAATCGGCCTTCCCCCTAATTTTCTGCCTTATATGTTGGAGGATAGCCCTGTAAATGGGCTTATTACGAACGATCGCGTAGTCCCTGAGGACTGTTTCGACACTATGTACCCAGGATACATAGTGAACCGGATTACCTTCAAATATCTGGAGCTCCTTTACGGAGTCCGGCAGTTTCGAAATTTCTTTTAACTCGACCTCTTTGTTCGGACCTCGTAACTGTTCTTGGATTTCGGGTTGCTGGGCTGCTGGTACTCCCAAGCCTATTCCATTTTCAATGGAACTAAGCCGCCTTATTACATCGTGAATTTCCTGTCTCGAATCCCCCTGCTCAATGCGAGCGATTCGGGACTCTAATCCTTTTAATTGTTCGAGAACTGAATTGATGGCTCCCGTTAACTGAGTCACTGAATTCTTAAGTTCGTCCATTCTAATAACGATAGACCGTAAGTGAGAGTGTATAAATACCGTGAAATGAGCCTTTTAAAATGTTAAATAAACTTACTAGTGGCAGAAGTTAGTTTGGATTTACTCTTTTCATAAATTTCACAGTTGAATCTATTAATATCAATTTCATATAGTTAGATCGATTTTCTAATCTTAATTCGATATTTCTTTCACAACTGGTGTGCTCTTTCGTTCATAAATTAATTTAGTTTGATCAACTTGATTTTGTTAAAACTCAGTTTAATAATTTCCCTGGATGCCTGCTAAGCGCTCCACCTTAAATTTTCGGGGTAGTCACCTGGAAGGCTCGTATGGATCCGGTTTAGTCGTAATGCAACTATGTCTGCAGCGACCTACTGAGGTACGAGTGTCTTCACTAAGAATAATGTTAAATAATCATTCAGTGAACCGGCCCCTTTTTTCTTGGGAGTTGGCCCCTAGGCATAAATGTTTTCTTAAATTCGTTACTGAGTGGGTAATTTCTTTTCACAAAATTTTCTTATGTACTAGGCATAGATGCTTTTCATGAATTTATTACCAAAAAGGCAATTTTCTATAAATAAATTTTACTGATATTTTTCTCAACTTATAGCTTACTATACTCCTAAAATGATTGGTGACATCTTCCGGATGTTGTCTTCGGAGTTGTTCCTTATCTTCCTTGTTCTTCTTTATATTCAGCTTTCACTTCTTTGGACGACCTTTCCAATGGTGATTTCAACTTCCTCGCTCAGTCCGTTGATGCGTAGGTTTCTTACAGTTCTCTGACTTTAATTTCACTTTCACATCTACTTATTGATTGCACAGTATTTAACCTTTTACTTTCGTATTTTTCCGATGTTGGCTTTACTCTAGCATTTGCTTCTAGAATGCACACTGCACAGTATCTTCGCACTATTCTTCAATTTTTACATTTAGCTCTTAGTATTCACTTGCTCTTAGGTTTGGTCCTGACTTTACACGTCAGGTCCCTGCTCGGGCGCCAGTAAAGGAATTATGTCCTTATAAAATTAAAAAATTAATCCCGCGCGAATCTTTGATTCGCGCACCACTGGGTTATTAAATAAAAGTACAATTTACGTTATAATAAGTCTTCTCTTTATTACTCGCCAACTTCGACTGAACAATATTTCTAAATACCTAAAACCTAACTTCGCTTGACCTTGGTTCCCACGCAGACCCATTGCCGTAATCTCGCACCTGGAGTTCGCAAGTTGACACCGTTCGTCGTGAAGCGCATAACGGATGCGCGTGTATGAATAAATTGTAGCGCAATAATTTTTTTATCGTCAGGTGAATAGCCGATCGTGTTAACTTTACTGACCAGGAGCTCTGCAATAGCAAAAAAACACAACAAAACAGGAAAACAAGTAAATAGTTTATTAAAAAAAACCGAGAGCACAGCAAACTTATCAAATGTCGTCACTCGTCTGTCAGTCGGCAGACGGCAATCGGGAATGGGAAAGCAATAAATGATTCTTTTACATACACAATCAAATTTGTGAAAAACTTAACTGTCCGGAACACTGGTTTTACGTATAATGCTTTTACACAAATACAAGCACATTTTATATTTAATACATCATGGCAATGTATTATCTATAACGAAATGAATGAACGATGTAAATGACGATATATGACATTTTTACCGTCGATGTATCGACTATCAAAACATCGATGTTAACATCGATGTTTTGCAAACATCGATGTATCGTTTGTATCCCTAATTCTACTGCATGAACGTATACTCATCAAACACAGCCCCCAACGAGCTCACATACTTAGAACACATTTCTTCATCAGTTTCTATTTCCGAATTTACTTTACCCGACAAGTTTGGTCGAATCGACCCAGACACTCAGACACCCATGACAATTTTTTGAGATCTTTAATAAATTAGACAAACTAAACTCACTATTGTTCAAAAGTTCCGAACGAAAACACCTGCCATTATTCTTTATTCGAAAAAGTTCTTTAATTGAATATCTCTTAACACAGTTTAATTTACATAAGAAAATATTGAATCGTTTCAATAAATCTCTTCCAATCAACATGGGTAATGAAATATCAGAATCAGGTAAAACAAAGAACGTATGTGTAACTATTTGATTCTCAATTTTAACTTCACATAAAATTTCTTGATATATTTTTAATTGTGAATTTCCCATACCCCGGTATTTAGATGGCTTGAGTATCTTGGTTATTTCGAAAGGAACTGCGGAACGTCTAACAATTTTGCTCTTAATTATTGTGGAAGAAGAAACTGGGTCACGAAAACAAGGAAAACTTCGGGTTTCCCCATGAAATAATGTTGCTTATAAAAAAAGTCGACGACAGAAATTTCAAAGATTTACATGTACTTAGTTTTATATTATGACTATCAGCCCTATCGAGGTATCCGTCGGAGCGGACAATTTTCCGCAACGCATACTTCGTCGGAGGTTAAAATTCCATTCGAGGTATGTGTCATCGGAAAAAAAATCTTCCCGAATGCGACGGGTTCACTTCACTACAATTCGTAAATAAATTCCGCGAAGAATTTGTGTCGGAGGAAATCGGAGAAAGAATGGCACTAAGCTGTCAAAAATCGCATGAAAAATGCACCTCAACGCAATTCGCCGGGGTGCGTTTCAAAATGTCGGAGAAATATTCCGAACAGCTTTTCGGAGGAATACCTCGAAGCAAAAATCCTCCGAATCGTACGAAATCGGAGAATTTTCCGCTCCGACGGATACCTCGATAGTCGGTGAACGTCACTTGTTTTTTTGTGTTCTTTTGGTGCACTTTGTTTTATTTGCTTTTTTTATTGATGATTGTTTATTTCGATAGACCGCACGGTTTTTTTTCCACTGTATTGTTATTTACACTTGTAACGTTTAAAACAAATTTTCACCGAATCGGTTTTATTTTTGGATCACACTTCACGATCCTACCGGCCGGCGGCTGCGCCGATTTGTTACCGTTTCCGTTCTTGATGATTAAAACACCTGACGCGTTTCTTGGTTCCAATCAACCAGCAATTTCCCGGTTGTTTACCTCTTGTGCCAATTACAAATGTTAAGCAGTTTTGCTGCGTAGGCTTGAACAAAGTGCAGCAATAATGTTTCGACATAGTGCATTGACTCAAATCGGTCCAACCCAGGTTATGCTAAGTGACCTAGATAATAGGGCATAACAGTATAACTCCAAAGAATAGTTCTAAATTATCTTAGTTCAATCTATTTGTTATTATCAGGGATGGGATTTTGTTGACCTAAAAATTTGAAAAAAGGCAAAATAATACATCCAAAAAGGCATTTATTTAAACTAAAGATAAAAAAAAATAAAAATTTAATGAAAAACAGAAAATAAAAGAAATTATCAAATTAAATATTTATTAAAAACTTAATTGTAGTAGCATTGAACCACCATGAGTTTTTTTAAAAAATTTCAGGCAATAATCGCCTGCGATTGTCTCTTAACAGCGCCTTAAAGGAGCTGAAAGATCTCTCTACATCAGAAGAAACGAGTGGAGCCCATTTGAAAAAATCGACATCGCCAACTTCAATATGTTCAGGTAGCTCACAGTCCGTGTCGCCTTTTATTATGCAATTTACTTGCTTTACGGTCTCAAGTCCTTTATTGGCAGAAAAAACGGATTTGAACTTTTCTAACACATCTTTTGCGATTGCACCTTTTGCTCTCTCTAAGTCGCCTTTAATTTTGTCTAAAATCTCCAAAACTTCTCCGATCGTGTTTCCTTAATGTAATGTTAATAAAAAAAACATAAATTAGGTACTGTTAGAAAAAATGTAGTTTAAAATTACCTCTTTTTTGCAAACTTTGAAAAATATGGTCTTTTGGTTCCACTAAAAATCCGAAGTTCGATTTTATGTAAGCTAGCTGTGTCCTCACTGCTTTGTCTGCAACTAATTCTTTAGCAAATCCCACACAACTTGCATCGTCTTCAATTTTGTCCATTATTATTATTGTCCACCATGTACCCCAACGAGTCAATACCTGTTCAAGGGTAAATGTTTAATAAAGTTATCATTTGTTTAAAATATAATTATTACGGGTTGTGGAGGCAGAGGCAGTTCAGGCTCGTTCTGTTTGAACACTGCGATCCGAGACGGGCTTTTTAAAAAAACTTTCTTCATATTTGAAATGAAGGCGTCGACTTTCGAGAAGCTGCTCCTGATCGTTTCACATACCCTATGTAAGCCGTGAGCGACGCAAGTAATGTGAATCATTTTGCAGTACAGAACTTGCAAGGATTTTCCACTTTTTTTCATGTAAGGTGCATCCTCAGTTACAAAGAGCAAAACCCTTTCTCTTTTTATATCATCGGCAATTGTTGTCGCTTTAACTTTTTCTAAAACTTCGGACGTTAGTAAATACGAACGTCCATCTTTTCGCAACGGTCCGACAATAACATTTGTAACGCAGCGCCCAGCTTTGTCCGTTGTTTCGTCGATTGATACGAATATGTTACTGTCACTTATTTCCGCACGGATTTTTTGTAGCACTTCCAGATAGCAGTTATCTACATAATTTTTTCGAAGCGTTGACTGGTCGGGAACTTTTTTGTTGGCATATTTTTCAATGAACGACTTGAATTCTGGGCGATTTATTTAAAATAATGGGATGTCACATGCTAAACACATTTTGGTCAAATCCGAACTAAATTCATTTTTTTCACTCCCAGCGACAAAAGGTGTTATTGTTTGATTTTTTGTTGAGTTCTTTGATTTCACTGCTTGCATGTGTTTTGCTCGTTTGATGTGTTGCTCGATGTAATATTTTTTTTCGTGGTTTACTTTTATACCGCACAATTTACAAAAAAGCACTTTTCAAAACTTTGCAATTTTCGCGACGCAAAGTGGGCAAAATCCCATCCCTGGTTATTTTATAAACATATAATAATATTTTATTAAACAAAACGTGGTTATTATTATTTTTAAGTTCTTTATTAATTTTCCTTTCCTATCTTCATGGCCGGAATTACCTGCAATCCATTTCCATGCACTACCTATGGAGTCTAGAGACTTTTTCTGCTTCTTTGGCATGGGTTTTACTGGCGGGAATTTATTTTGGAAATGGCGGCAATTTATTGCAAAATTAGAAAAATGATGTCGCCACAAAATTAAAAATGGCGATAATTACAAATTGCCACAGAATTAAAAAAAAATTGGATCCTTCCAACTCTTTGCGTCCGTACCAGGACTACTGTGCTCTTTTTTAGAGAGGATGGTGAGGAGCTATCGGAGTTGTGCAATTTCGTGGGAAAGAAATGGAATCACATGGTGATTTATGCTGATATTGGTTTTAATCGTTGATGCGATGCGAGAAGATGATATCGGCCAAATGGGCGCCGTCACAATTGAATGTCATACGGGCTCGTTTTATGACATATTTCATCACTTCCAGCGACAGATTCCCGCACTCGTGTCGAATGTTGTCCTTGAGGGCTTCTAGGGCCTCGGACTTGTTCACGTAAACACAGGACTTCAAAAAACCAAACAAAAAAAGTCTGGAACTGTAAAATCGGGCGATCTTGCAAATCGCCAAAACGAGAGGTGAGGCGACCCGGGAATGCCGCCTTCAAAATATGGGTTGTGGCTAGCGCAGTGTGTGACGTTGCTCCGTCTTATTGGAACCACATTTCCTCCAGTCCTAATTCGTCGCAATTGCGGCAGGAAAAACTCAGTTAACATGGCCCTATACCGCGCACCGTCCACTGTTGTCGTTTGACCAGCGGCGTTCTCGAAAAAAAAAAATGGCCCTATGACTCCTCTAGCGTGAACAGCGCACCATGCAGTAACTTTGAGCGGGTGTAATGGCTCCTCGTGCATTACTCGCGGATTTTTCCGCTGAGGTGGAAATGAGCCTCATCGCTCATTATGCTTTTGTTCGAAAAATCGTCCACTTCGTCCTCGAGATTGAGGATGTCTTGTCCGTAGGATACACGCGTTTGGCGGTCGACAGGCAGCATCTGATGCACGGACTGGACTTTGTACAGGAACATGCGAGTTATATGTAGGGTGTGTTGCGGCGGCTTGGGCAGCTGAAAAATAAACGAGACAACACAAAAACAAAACAACAAGAACTTTTTTTTATATCTATTCTTTCTGTTTCTTTATTGTGTTTTGTGTGTGGCTGCTTTGGCGACTGAACGATAACTTACTTAAACCAAAAATAATGTTGACAATGAAAAAGGAAGATACATTTGCGGTGTATCATTCTGTATACCTTGCGGTGCATCAACATCCACAGGGTGTTTTGAAAGAAACTAAAACATATATTTCTTCTCCTACTTGGATGAACAAATGAAACACTGAACTCAAGTTTATATGAAGAGAACTTTATTTCTCGGATGAATGCTTAAGACTAAGTTAAATCAAATCGATACTTAACTCTATGGTTCCGATGCCGATGTATCTCATGGGATTGTATAATGATGGGGTTGTGCTGATTCAGCTTATGGTATGGTGTGGTGGTGTGATTAATTCATACGATCGAGCAATTATATTGTTTATCTACGAAATGGGTTTGCTGATTGAATATGTCTATGTTACTGTGGATGTTGTGCTGATTCGGCTTATAATATAGTTTGGTGACATCCTATGTTTATTTAGTAGACGATGCTGGCATCGAGATCGTTATTAATTTTGTCCATTAAATGGTCCATTTGATTGGGGTACCTTTGTGACTTGCGCAAGTATTTGACAGAAATTCGCCTTAGGGACGACCGGCTGATGGCTAATTGCGAGGCACGGCGCATGGTCGATGTTTTCGACGACAGTTCGACATCCTCGGCAACGGCGGCGATATTCTCGGCACAACGGGCGCTCCGGGGCCGGCCACTCTTGTCAACGTCTCGTGTGGTCCCATATTCTTAGAGGTTACTACTTACTACTTGAGGGTTTTTTTTTAACATACGCACTTGTACTTCTTGAGGGTTTATATTTTTTATTTGACGAGTTAATTGCACTACTTTAGGTCATTTATTTAACACTAGTCACTGCGTTTATATTGGTGAACTACTCTTCGCAAACGTTTTAAACCGTGGTCCCTGCTCGGGCGCCAATTAAACTTTTTTTAATTTTTAATTTAAAAAAATATATATTCTTCTTAGAGGAAAACCCTCTTGCTTTATTGGGAGTAAAAATATTTCTAATTTTACATAACTTAGGATCTAACAATGGTTCGGTTTCTTATCTCTAAAATGCGGCTGTGTGAATAGGAATTGGGAAAATGTGCTGGGATGTAATTCGTCGGATAATTTATGGGTTTCAAGATTGTTGTGTTATCTTTTAAGTGGCACGCATTACTTATGGATTTTATCTGGCATGCAATATTTATGGATTTTATCGATTGTTGGGTTAACCTATATCTCGGTCCGATAAAAAAAAACTGAGCATACCGGTCTTATTTCGTTAACAGTGTGTCTTTGCTGGTTTATCACCAGAGATTTGACGTACCCCTACAAAAAGTAGTTCAAACGTGTCATATCACACGAAGGAGGTGGCCAATTCACAGGTCCATTTATTAATGTTGCGCCGCCTTGTTGGTACCATTTCTGCGCCAGATAAGTTCCAAAGACATGAGGAATAAAAAAATTACGAATCATTTTCCTGTAAATCGTTCGCCATTCACGGTTGGCACCGGTTTCCGGGGGCACTGGCGTCATAACTTAATGGTAGGCTTAAATTTGATTGCATTTTCCTCATATTTACATTAAAATTCATTAATTACGGAATAGGTGGCATTGAGCATTTTCAACATAACAATGGTTTTATTTAAATATATGAAAATGTTTATTTTTTTAAGTGAAAATTAATTTTCCACTAAAGGCGGTTGAATCTAGAAAACATGACATTTAAAAACTATTGGGATTGGGTATATTTTATCTTAAATTGCAACATAAACTGTGTTCTCTTTCTCAATGTTTAAAAAAGGTATTGAATGTCTTAACGATGTTTTTAAATAATAAATTTATAAATTATTTACGTTATAAATTAACCTATTTTGTTTTCTCGTTGATATTATTTAAAATCGTTCAGTGTGAAAGACATCTGGCAGCTTTGTGCCCAGCAGTATGCAAATATATAAATTCTATAAATTCAAACCATTCAAAAGAATTGTACATTTTTTTAAATGTTAAATATTTTAAAAATTACTTGTTTTCAGACGATTTCTTTATATTATAATAGTAATGAGGCACAGTATCCTCTTTATATAACTAATAGTTTGTTTGTATTAAAAAAATATATAAAAAAGCATTTCAAAGCATTTTTCAAATGTAAAACCGAATTTCGTTTAAGCTAAAACACTCATGCTATGCTAACTATTGCCGAATTCAATTCATCCTGGCAAAGCACTTTGATTTACATTTTTAACGCAATAAATTAAATAAAAATTCAATGACATCCTCAGAAGTTAAAAGTACTTTGCCAAAAGTGAATAAAATTCTTCGGCAAAAAATTGTTCAAATAAAATCTAACCTCACCATGCGATTTTTGAATTATTGATAATTACGAATTTCTTTTACATTTTAGTTCTTAAGCATTTCTTACACAGTGTAGGTAACAACCAAAGAAAAACAATTAAATATTTATTGTCGATTAAACAAAAAGAAAAAAAAATATCTAGCAATTTACTATATATGTCTAAATCGTAAAAACAAAACGAACAAATCAATTAATAAAAGCAAAATATATTTTAACACAATTAACAAGAAAAACTTAAAAATCCAATCAACTTTGTTTACATTTTATTTAGTATAAATTAACAAAAAACAGGCCGTTTCAATTATATCGCAATATAAGTTTGATTTTAAGGTAAACAAATTTATTTAAATAGAATTATATAAAATAAATTAATATTTGTTGAAAAGAAATAAATTTTAATTAGAAAACATAAAAAAAAATTTAAGTACGCAATAGTATAATGAATTTAGTCGTTTTTTCTACCAAACTGTAATTGAATTTGCACATAACAAATAGAAACAAAATAAGTTTAATAAAATTAATTTAATTTTAATATATAAATATAATTAAGATTGAATGAAAGAAACAAATAAATAAATTATATATTCTGTGATAAAAAGTTTTGTTTTTATTTATTTTCTGTGGAACTGGTGAAAAAAGCCAACAATATGTGATCTATGTCACATTGTGAATGTCAATTTGATTTCTGATTTTGAGATCAGGTAAGATATATTAGGGCGGATATATTCGGAGGAACAACCTTGTCAACGGATTTCTGTCAAAATCACAGTTTCCTTACTTTGCAGCTTTTAATAATGATGGATACGGAGATCTCATAGGGAGTGGTAAGTGGAAATTTGTATTTGTATTCAGCGTTACCAGATTTAGCAGTTTCCTGCGATTTTAGCAGTTTTTGATCATGAAAATGACCTGCAGCAGTTTTTTTTAGCATTTTCCTAAATTTTAGCAGTTTTCAGCAGTTTTCAAACAAAAAAAAATGTATACATGTTTTTAATTGTTTGGGCGACAGTAAACACGAATACACGATCGTCTTCAAGGAAAATTATTCCAATGAAGAAATACGCAGAGTTAGGGTCAGAAAGCAAAGAAAGTAAACACAGCTGTTTATGGGTGGTGTCGGTGGTGGATACCTTTTGATGTAACAGAGTAGCATTTCCATATGGCAAGGGTGCAGATAGTTAATTTATTATTTACATAGGCATTGCTTGGACAACGACACTCAATCTAAATTGTGTATTTATTAAATGTGTACGTCACTCGGTTGCCAGTAAGGAATTGCCAAGATCCATTGAGCAAAGTAGTAAAAGCCAACGAGAATTTTTAGAATTCCAAGATTTTTTTTTTGAAACAGAAAAGCATAGGATTTTGCGCCACTAAGACATTAGATGGCTATCGCTACATGCTTGCGTCAATAAAATTATAGAACAATGGAGTGCATTAAAACTGTATTTCCAAGGTGAATATTTAACAACAAAATCTGTCACAAACGAATTTATTTTTAATAGTTTGAATGACAGTATAATAATACTATTAATGCTATGGATTACATTTTCCTACGGTAAACAAATTCAACCTTATATTTTAAAGCGATTATGCCAATATATAATGTCATTAAACAACAATAAGTATCCAACAATAACTAAATTTTCAATGTTCATGCTTACTGACATCTAATACTGCTTGTGAAACAATATTTTCGCAGGTAAATTCGTTAAAAACTAAAAACCGTAATCGCTTCAGTAACGAAAATGTTGCTTTGCAAGTAGGGTTTCTTAAGGTGAAGGCTGTTATAACTTTGTTCCAACAAATAAAATGGTAACTTTAATAAATTCAATAATTCTCTATAAAGATTCCGAACGATTTAATTTAATAACTTTCAGCCGTATTTATTAGATTTCCTTAGGCGGGGTCTCAGAGGTTGCCTAGTTAGGCATGCCTAAATATTTAAGTTACCTCTAGGCAACGTTGCTTAAATTCTTATCTATAATCGATTTTCCATTGCTGCCTAACTATGCGAAGTTTATGTCAAAAGAAGTAGTGGAATTTACAAATCTAGTATAAAAAATTAAGATTCTTGTACTTTGTTTACATCAGATTTTCTTTTTATGTTGGGTTTGACAGCACATGTTATTTGTAAACAAATATCTTAAAGGAAGAACATGAAGCTATATGGGCAATGTTATATTGCTGTTCGGAATTAGTTTGAGTATTCAACAGTGGAGTGAAAAGAATGTTGGAGCAGGCATAGCCCCCATCACCGAGTAAGCGTTTTGTATATTTTTGGTCTCCTACTAGTTGGCATGTATGAATTTATAATATACACTTAAATCATTTACAAATGAAATGAAGCTTGGGTCCATTCTTATTAAAATATTTTCACTTTATTGCAAATCACCACACAATATCTCAAATAAATTTCCAGATTGAAATTCTCGTAAACGTCAAAATGAAAATGAAATGAAAATTCCTTAGGCAGCCTCTAGGCAGGGTTCGCTCGCGCTAAAGTTAGGCGGCCTTTAGGCAACGTTGCCTAAAGGTGAAAATCAATTATAAATACCGATTTTGCACTTAGGCAGTACTTAAAGGTTGCCTAAAGTTGCCTAAAAAAAACGTATTTTTCAAGGAAAAATCGATCGCAGTTTTTTTTAGCATTTTTTTACATTTTCGTTTAGCAGGTTTTGCAGTTTTTCGTCCTAGCTTTAGCAGGTTTAAAAAAATTTATCTGGTAACGCTGTTTGTATTTGTATTTATTGAAATATGAATTTTCTGTACAATAAGAAATACTTTCTTTTTGAGTGCACAGTTTACAAAGATTATTTTGAACAACATTATAAATAGAACTAACAATTAAGATATAATATATAAAATTAACAGAAAAGAACAATTTTAAAGAAGAATTTAAAAGAAGAACAAATAAAAGTAAAATAAAAGTACATAGGAATTGAAAATGATGACTACAAATTTTACATTAAGCGGGGAAACATCAATGAATCATGCAAAGGTGGGAAAAGACTAAAGATAAAAAACTTCTGTGCTTGACATTGGCTCTTATACTAAGGGGAAGTTCATTATAAAGGCGAATGGCATGAATGAAAAATTGCCTACGTGATATCGTACAAGTGTAAACATTTGGTCGGATAGCATGTGAACGAAGGGACTGTGAAAAGGCTCCTTTATTAAACAAGTAAATAGGCTGTTTTTTTATGATTTTATAAACCATGGTGCAAGCTCTAAAATTTAAAAATTGGTCAAGACTGCATCCTAGTAGTTGTCGAGAGTAGTTGGAGACATGATCGTATCTACGCAGATTGTATACGAATCTTGCTATTGAATTAAAGGTAATATTCAATTTACGCATTGATTTAGCATCAGTGCAACCGAACAATTCACAACCATACATTATTATACACTCAGAGAAAAAAGCACGTAAATCAAAGTAAAATCAATATGATTTGGCTCTAAAGTTGAAAATCGTCAAATCAAAGTCATGCCAATTTAAATAAAGCAGCATATCTAAAATTCTACATACTTTAAATTTAATTCAAGTCAACTTTGAAATAAAGTGGTAACAAAATGAATTTCAAGATGTTTTTCATAACCTTTTCATATTCCAAAGTTACTTTAAACGAACTTGATGTTTAAAGAAAACAGGTATCAGCATTATTTCAACTGACATCACAGTTTAAATTAAATTCTAACCAACGAAGTAAAGTGGTAAATATTATGTTCAAACATTGTAAGAATTATTTTTTAAACGTATCAGCCTTTAGTTTGAATATTGTAAGCATTTAAATCAAATATAAGTTCACATTAAATGGATGTAGAAGACATTTAGAATCAAATATCTTGTATATTTGAACGAAAGTACAAATACTGATACATTTAATTACGTTTTCAACGTCAAATGAATTGAATTTCAGTATTAAACTTTAATTAGAAGGCATTTGGAACTAAACACGTTTTGTATTGAAATTAAAGTAATAATATAATACGTTTAGTTTAGTTTCGCTAATTATTTCTAATATATCCCGAATTAAAAGTAATTTGGATTGTCCTTAAATTTAAGAGGAATTGCGCCATTAAAGAAATGTGAAAACACGATCCATATTGATTTGAAATAAGTGCCTTAAAACAATTTTGTACTAAATAAAATGTGTTTTATATGCGATGATGTTTCTATATATTACCACAATTAGTTTCTTTATTTTTATTTCGATCGATACCTGTAGTGAAAATTTAAAAAATAAAAAAGACACAAAAACAACTTTTTTTTTGAAACATGTAATGACTTTTTTTTTATTATTTGAGTTTAAAAAAAGTTACAAATATTTATTTCGTACAAAAGTTGTTGTGAGTCTAGGTAGGCCACAGAGGCATCCTTGATGTTGGAGAGAAGGGCACGGCACGCTTGTGGTTGCACGGCTTAACTCGTCGGACGGGGGTAGTTCTTGCCCTCTCACCAAACATCCCAGCTCAACAAACATTTTTGTTCGTGCCAGAATCAAAAAAAAAAAAAATAAAAAAAGAAGAAGAAAGTTACTCTATGTTGACCACGGACAGACTTAAAAGGACCCTTAAAGGAAAAGGAAAGTTTCGAGAAAAAGCTGAAAAGAAATGATCAAAAAAACCTATGTCTACACCACTGAAAAACGATTAGGAAAACTTATTTCCAATGTTCATCAGCAGTGTAGATTCGCCTCGATCCCAAAACATGCCGGTTGTTATTGGCAAAGGCTGGCCTTCCCACCCTTTAAGTCCCGAGAGACTTCCGATGGCTATCCCTCTGGCCACGTTTATGAGAGATAGCCCCTTAACCACCTCCCAGTCACAACGTCCTGAAAATTAGGAATCGTACCTAAGTCAACGTCATGTCCTGTAGTCGTTTGTGAATTGTCATGTCAAGTCATTGTCAATTCACCAATGGACGGCCCGTAACACCGTCCGCACACCACCAACGAATTGAGTCTTATTCACACATCATTTAGTTGAAGTTAACAAAACGAGCAATTAAAATGAACATGAGCATTATTTATTAAAAAAAAAAAAAAAAAAAAAATCAAAAGAGAAAACTAAATCAAAAAAGGAGTTCTGTCGTTAAAAGGAAAAAACTAAATAATTCAAAAAAAATTTATATCAAAAAAAATATTACTCACGTATCCTTCTTCCGTCCCCCGAAGTCCTGCCGGCAGCACTGAAGGAAGACTCCTGAGGATATTCCACAATCCTGGTATACGCGCACAAATACTTATTAACTACAGAATTCACTTCTTAACAATTACAATGCATATAAATAAACTAAATTTACTTAAATCTAAAAAAAAATCTTAAATTTAAATTATAATTCACTGTTTTGTCACTTTCTGAATCTCATTCTGAATTGTCTTTTGGGAAGTATAATAGTGGCGGTCTATTTGCATTTAAAAACAATTTTATTTTGTTTGTCAATCAAATTTTTTTTTTGTTTGTCGTTTGGGGAAATTTTAACACTGTGAAATGGGTTTTGTTGTTGGAGGGATGTCTCGCTCTCTGTAGTAGAGTACACACGATCCAACCCTTTGCCGCTGACGACACAGTTTGATGGCCGTTACAACGTTCACAGCACAGATAATTTTTCGGATATAAAAATCCCCACGAAAATGATAGCAGAGGCTCGAGTTTTCGCAAGACTCAGCTCTCCTCGAACCTACACAAATGAGGGAGTTAATTATTGACATAATAAAACACAATCAATCCACCCACCTCTGCACTAAATAGCTAACACTTCACTTTTCAAGACGGATGCTCAAAAAAAAAAACATTTCCAAATTGACACGCCGTTGCCAAATCCTAAGTTGGATAGAAATTGTTTTAAAAAACCTTTCTTTTCATTTTCAACTGTCAAAACTCACCCAAATAATTCTTTTCGCAATTATTTTTGCGCTACACTGTAGCCAGAAACAAAAAAAAATTAATTGTCTGCGATGATCAGCTGTGAAAACGTCAGCCACTCGATCGTAATTTGGTTTTTTTTTTTTGTAAAGGGCACTGACCAGATAATCATCAGCTGCTTTCAATTCTTCTACATTGCACTAAACCGTTTCTTATTTGTCTAATTTATTTTCTTTTCTAAGTATTGGTGTTCTCTTGAAACCTATATCGCCCTCTCTCTACTGTCGTCAATTCGCCCTAATTCTGGTCAGTTTACAGTGGATGTTTTTAAATAACCACAAAACATCATCGTTACATCAACATAACATCAATAAAATAATTTAACATACCTACATACATAATAACAATCGATAACTTAACATTAAAATACAATTAAACATACTTACATACTTACATAAGAATAATTGACGACACATATTTCTTATTAAAATGTAAACAAATCTACAAAATTATTATATTCCATAACTACATACATACATATTCGCTAAAAGATCTTTCGCGAATATGAACACAAAAGGGAGATAATACGACAAAAAAAATGTAAACAAACGTCAGAAATTTCGGTATCACATGAGGAGAGAGAGAAAACGTGGTTACATCGAATTGGATGTAAGTAAATCTTTGTTTACAATTTTTTTTGTATTCGCGTTTATAATTAGGTTTTTTTTTGTATGTGACGTCTACAAGGAGGGAGGACGTGGAGTAAGGAAACACTATGAAGAGGATTGTTGGTAAGTAGAAAAAGGGTTAGTATTGGAGTTAGGAGATGTTCTAATTGTGTAAACTCAAGATTTAACATTTAGGAATCTCCGGTGTGTTATGATCAGTTTAGTGGGATTATTTATTAAACATTAATTCATTTTTTTTTGCAGGTAGACGGATAAATAGGATGCATTTCGAGTGGAAATAGGATTGCGAAATGCCGACGGCAAAACGATGGATTGGGAAAGTGGTGCATTAGGATAAAGGAATGAAGGAACATGCGTGGCAGGGTGAAATTAGTAGTATAAGGTAGTTAGAAGGGTGGGATGTGGGTATTTTAAGTATTTTAATATGCTAAGAATTAATGACCAATAAAAATACATCTTGCTGAATAAATTTTCCGTGATCAATTATTGGTTTTGAAATTACATATGTATATCTCTATATATATATATTGTTGTTGGTTAAAAGTGTTGAAGGGCTGCCGTAACAAAGTTTTACCATTATTTATTTGATATAAGTGAAGCGGAGGGCTTGTAAAGAACGTAATATTTTAAAAAAGTAAATTACCAAATTTTTCTCCAACTTCATATGCTTGAAAATGTTTGTTAAACAATTTAGTTTTTATCAAATCAATTAATTTGAATAATTTCAATGCAGAATCAGCAACAGCTAAGTAATATTTTTTTTTTGTAAATAATACCCTCATAAGTCATGCAATCCGAAGCTCTGATATTTGCTAAAGGGAAACTAGTTCGGGATAATAATAATAATAAAATATTGTAAACAGCGCGTCATATTACAAACTTATATTACTTAAATAACTTCTTAAAACTTAACCGAATGATACTTACAATTTTACTACTTGATGTGAAGCTTGAAGTTGGTGTTTCTGTTCCGGAATTGCAGGTTTGATTTTGCCAATTTGCAACCTTTGAATTTATAGATATTGTATCGTCATCGATTCCAAGCTAAAATTATTGTTTAACATAAAATAATGATTTCTATACAAAGAAAATGTTTCACTCACCTGTATCTTTCTCCACATAAAAAGTTTTTCGCGGAATTCAGCGCGCAATCCAATGTCGCTTAAAATTTCGTTAATGTCTTCCTTTGACAAATACTTCAGGGACCGAAATGTTGTATTTTTTCTGAATTGAACACCAAAGCAAAATAAGTACATCCTAATAGACTAATAATTTACTTACCTTTAACAACTGCAGATAAATTTTCCAAATCAAATTCTTTCAGTAAATTATTTAGTTTAATGGCGTCCGTCGTCATCATCATCCCTTGAAAAAAGTACGCTTAAAATCTGTCCAATTTCATCAACAAATTGCATATCTTTGCTTAATATGTTATTTATGCTCATCATGTCTTCCGAATTCGACACAATATGTTGGCATTTATAATAAAGGAACTCACTATAGGTATTTACAGTGCACACACGTCTTCTTGAATCCTACACGCAAATGGTAGCAAACCCGATACAAGACAGAAGGCAGATGTTCTTTTTTGTAGTTAACTTATAACCAAATCAAGTTTGAACTTAATGAGTTGGCACTTTGTTGTTATGGGTTTTCAGTTTTAATTAAAGTGAATTTTCACGTTTCCACTTTGATTTAACGTCTTTTGTCTTTTTCATCGAAGTACGAGTTAAAATCAAAGTGAAAAAGTGATTGAATAATTATGGAAGTTTTTTTTTTATGAAGTTCACCTTAGAAAGATTTATTGTTGCCACTTTTTGTTTATTTGTACCTTAGTTTTAAGCAAAAAACTTGACCTGTATAAATGCATTTAAATAAACTTGTTTGTTTAGAAATTACTGATATGTGAGGCTTTCTAAAACATTCGCTGGTCAAGATTTATTTGCTTGCTGCTTAATAGTTTAAATTTTAAATTTTTGAGAAAAAGTTAGGTTATCATTTTTTTATTCCTACTAAGAAAATAAATTTGTGATTTTTTTTTAATATATGTACATATAACTCAAAATTACCACAGTCTGGTCAGATTTCTGATTTAAATAGAACTATGTTTTCAAATAGAGGAATTCACAACGCACGGTAATAATAATCATATTTAGTTTCCCACTGTCGTCACCTTCAAAATATGTAGTGTGAAAGCTAAAAATGCTTATTGTTATTATTATTAGTAACGTCCCACATACTTATCTGCTTTACTATTACCTTCGCAAAACAAAAAAAAAAAAAACAAAATTTATTTGTGTAATTATTTCATAATATCCTTGAAAAACAATAAGGAGCAATTGAACTAAAGTGGCAACTCTGTGGTTGTTTTTTATGAAAAAAACGAGGCTGACCAGCATGTCGTCGCCTTTCTTTCTCAACCTCGTATCTCTCTTTCACCATGTTTACAGTATGAAGAAAAAACTGCATATTTTGTAATATAATTTTTTTAAGAAAAATGTGCGAATGTCATTTCATTAAAACTTACCTCACACGTGTTTTTCAGGTTATTCAATTGCACATTAAATTACACACTCCAGGCAAGAGAAGAATTTTTAGATACGAGGTTACGGTATTAAGAGTTCCACTACAATCGTGTTGCCGTAAATGTGAGATACGAGGTTGTTGTGTTAAAACCAATAATAAAAAACCAAGAAATTTTTTTTTATTTATTAGACCGAAAGAAATTAACCATTTTAGGAAATAACACGCTAGCAAAAATGTTTTGGAATATCATTCTTCATGAGTCAGCTGGTCATAAAAGGTGTGATAGTCTTTAGGTAAAAGGTTTTTCAAACTCTGAAGATCATCCATCTTCCTTTTTGTAATTGTTAAGGGTTCATTATAGAGTCTTTCTACTATACGTGATCCATTGATGTCGAAACGTTGTGGCAACAATTTCCAATCACTGTCGAAGTTTAGTTTGTAATCTGTTCCAAATTCCTTATATTCACCACACAAGGATCGCCAGTTTTCTTCCCTGGTCGTATCGATTTGTAATACTTCATTGCCGCTCCGTAATTTAGGAAGAACTCATGACTTAGGTAGCGTACTTGGTATGGTTTTGAACTTCTGGCTTCTTTAATTATTCGAACAAAGTCGGCAGGAACGAAGAGCTCTTTGTTTTTTTTTTTAATTTCAATTGTGGAATGGACCGAATCACATGACATTTGTGTGTGTCCTACTGCCAAGTATTTCTGATAAATTTCAGCTTTATGTTTAATAGCGAAGTTTTGTAAAGCATTTGATAGAGTCACATTTCGATTTTGATAACAACAGCCGTCACTGAAGATAATAATTGGTTTGGTTTTATCTGCCAATCCTTCCAAAAAGTCAATGATGCATGATGCAAAAACATTTGAATCAACGCCACCCTCTCCCTCGTGCCACACATAACAAAGTACACTGCCATATCTCTCATTGTATATTGTAAATTGATGAACGCACAGCTTCAACTTAAAATATTGTGCACCAGCAGAGATTAATGGAACATTTTGTACAGCCTGTGTATCTCACCTTTTAAGCATCTTTCTTTGTCTGAATCCCTTTCCAGCCTTGCTCTTTCTTTGGCCTTAATGTGCATCTGATATTCTTCTGTTCCAATATTCCCATTTTTAAATGCATAGCACAAATCGCATTGGTCCTTTTTTGGTCTATATAGGCCAAGATTCATATCATGAACGATTGTCAAAAAACATTTATATGAAGCTTTTTCTTCATGCGGGATGTTGTTGTCTCTCATGTAGACCTCGAAAATTTTGTACAATTCCATCCAAGTCCCATAATCTACATCAACGTATTCTTTACTTGTACTTTTTCGGCAATAGTGAGATGGCATTTTAGGGACTGATTTCAAAAATGTTTTGATATGTTCTGCTTTCGTAATATTAATGGGTTTGAGCCTATTTACTTTGGGAGCTTTATTCGTCATGCAGATTTCATTTTTAGCACTCTTGACCCAATTGAAAACGGACCATTCGCCGATACAGAGAGTGTTCATAAACATTTTCTTACACACAGCTTTCATCTCACCACTAACTTTTAATTTATACTACAACGTATGGGATCTCTTACTTGGAATGCCCGTGGTTTGTTTTTCAACAGGTTTAAGTACAACCATCGAATTGACATACAGTTTTCGTTGCTCCCAAGAAAGAACGTCCCAGAATGTATGAAAAATTTCATCTCTGGCCTTTTCTGATATTTCTTGACACTTCCTTGTTTTACTCTTAGCACATTTCACTGAATTACATTTGGGTTTTATTGTTCTCTCTCCCCGAACTTCCATTCCAATAATCCCCTCACCCCTTTTTCTTTTTATTGAAGTATACTGTTTGCCCTTTTGTCTTCTACGTTTCAATTGATTTCGCAACCATCTGTTTTTATTGCCTTGACCTTTCTTGGCTTTTTTGTTAGTGCATAAACCACTGATTTCATCTAGAGTCCTAAAAGACGTGTCCAGATCGGTTGAATCGGTGGAATATTCGCTGTATTTATAATCTGTATCGTCAGTCGAAACCGAGAAGTCACACTGAGACTGAGAATCACCACTCTCCAAGCTTAATGAAGGCGGTTTTAGTTCACCAGTTTTTTCATCCAAAATACAGTTATCAACATTGATAACATCGCATTTTGCCGGTTCTGCATCTTGAAAACCAAACTGGCCAGTCTTTTCATCTAAAACGACAATCTTATCTTTCTCTATTATAATTTTTGTAGTTTCCAACGATTGCACTGAAGATGACAAAATTAGATACAGCACATTTTTCATGTCATTAGTAGAAATAATTTAGGAATAAGTGCATGAGATACCTACCGGTTGTGTTCTTTTTTGAGGTATATACTTCCTTTTCATCATAATTACCTCTCGCCAAACTCACCAACTCCGCACCTCTGCTCCACCTCTTCATCTTATAGATATGACCGTCTACAATTTTTTTCAATTTAGAAATTTCCTGATAGTAAAAGAAGCACTAAGTTATCGTTTATATTTCTCATAAATACGATAAAGACCTTCACAGTAAATCAAATTTTGCTTCACAAAACACTCTAACGGCGATTTTGACGACTACACGACACACGTTAAGAATTTCAAAGAAAATCAACAAGGCTTGTACAAACCACTCGCATTACGGTAAATTTGACGGTTATAGAAAAATAATTCAAAAAAGTGACAGTAATATCTTTGGTCTCTCGTGCAATGCATGAAGAGCGACAACCTCGTATCTACGATTTGGGTAATGATATTTGGTTGAAAACCTCGTAACAGCGAGTTACGAGGTTCTTGCAGTAAACAAAGACAAAGAAAGCCAGATGAAAGGAATTTGCGTCGTCATTTGCGGCTAACTTTAAATTGCTATTCAGATACGTGTTTTCTACACTTATGAGTAGGACAGTGACGATGCCAAATCTGGAAAAAACAAAAAACTAAGATTTTGCAGATACGAGTTTGAGAAAGTAAGACGACGATGTGTTCGTTTGTATGAAAAATAACGGATCGAATTATGATTGAGATCGTTAGATATTTGAAATGAATGCGTTTTAACTTTGATAAAGATACAAATATCGAAATGGCCGAGAGCATGATTGCATTAACAATCCAACGGAGGGTAGGTATTCTAAAGGAGCGCGTCGAAGGCTTAATTGAAATCCGTTTTTACTTTGATTTCAGCTGTTTCAACTTTGATTTCAAATGAAGTATCTACCTTAATTCAAAATGATCTCATAAGTTCAATTGAAAACGCTTGCCACTTTGATATAAAAGAGTATTTAGTGTTTTCATGATTTGAATCAACAAGATTGTTAGTTTGATTTTAAATGATTCACTTTTGAAACATAGATAAAAAATATTAGCTTCATAGTAAAATGGTTTCGTATTTAAAAGTAAGTTGTTTTTAGTTCATATGATTTTTTTGATTTGATTTTACATTTTCAAGGCATTGATTCAAATAACTTTCGCATTAATATGACTGCTTTACCCATTTTTCTACTTAAATCAAAGTGATTTTAGTTAAATTCCAATACGTTTTATCAAAAATGAAACAACGTAGATATTAATGCGATTCTATTTAAATTTACGATGTTGTTTTTCTCTGGGTGTAGGCAATAGACAATAGCCTTTACCAATTTGAGTTTTACATTGGTTGGCAAGCTATCTCTGCATATTGACAGATCGCGTAAAGCACCATAAATTTAAGATACCACTGAGTTGATGTGGTCGCTCCAAGTAAGGTTTCTTTGTGTCTAGCGTGTGTCACACAACGCATTGTCAACACGTGCATACCCACACCCAGGTATGTATCTAAGATTCGTTGCAATCATTTTATTTAAAATGTTTATTTAGGAATCGAATGGATATAAAATTAACATAAAAAGCAATGAAATAATATGCAATAATATATAAATTGTTTTTAAAAATTGTATTTTGTATTTTTCATTACAAACAGTTTTCAAATGCCGTGAGATCGCGACTGTGCTGAACACATACTGGTTTGTTGCAAACATGGCATTCCTTCCTAGTTGGACGTCTCTTGGACTGCGAATAGCATATGGTGCAGTTGTCTTTGTGTGTTTTGCGATCAGTCTTATCGCGTTCCTCTTGTGGAAATTGGTGGCTAGAACATCCTGCTTCTAGCCACCAATTTCCACTCGCATAGTCTGCTCGAGCATGGCTTCTATTCCATTCCTCGTGTTAAAGTTGCGGTAGATATGTGGAGATTTCGATCGAAGCATTATCGATGGCATTGCAAGGTTTTTTCCAAGTTGCTGCAAATTTTTGCGTCGTGCACATGTAGATGTTGAAAGTTCCGGGTTGTTTGTTTTATATATTATATGGGATGCTAACGCAGCAATATCTAATGTATTATAAAAAAAAAGCTAGCGGCAACCTTTTCGTTCGACGTTTTGTTGAGTATTCACCAAGCATTTTGTCCATAGTATCTACTCCGCCTTTAGTCGAATTGTAGTATCTTATGATTTCTGGCTTATTTTTGATATCAACAATTGTTTTATCGAAGTGAACTGTGGACAACAAAACAACAGCTTTTTTCTTTTTTGGCACATATGAACACATTGTTACATTTTCATGGAACCCAAATTCACTAGATAAAACAGCACGGTCTTTCAATGGTAAAAACCCTTTTGGTATATACGGCTTATTTTTTTTAGTGTTCCAACTATCCCAAATTCCATCGCATCAGTTTTTTGGCTAGTTCAAGTGACGTGAAAAAATTGTCCGTCGTTACCGTTCGTCCTGTGTTTTTGTAGGACTGCACTAACTGACTTACCACTTGTTCTCCTTGGTGTATCGCTCGAGGCTGGTCTGGTTCTTTTCCTGTGTATATGTCACCTTGTAGTGGATATGCAATTTTTGCATCGCATAGCCACCAGATTTTAATAAAATATTTAGCCGGTTTCGACGGTATGTATTGGGTAAATTTCATCCTACCACGGAAAGGGAAGAGTTGCTCGTCGACAGTAAGAGTCTTATATGGTATAAAATATTTGCGCAAATTTTCGTTAAGCATTAGAAACAAATCTCTTATTGGTGCAGCCTTATCACTTTTCATACGCACTTCATGAGTGCTTTCGCTGTCAAATCGTATGTATTGGGAAATGCTCCAAAACCTGCATAGGGCCATACTTGCCCTGTATAAAGGGTTTGAAAATGTTTTCCAGAGGTCTTTGGTATGCTCGTAATTTGATCGGCATACGCCCGCAGTTATCAGAATTCCTAGATAAGCATCAAATTCTTCTGAACTTACAGTTTTCCAATCTCTACTGCAAGCAGGATTATTCTCATTCAACTTGTCATAGGCCCTTTTAGCTTTGCGATTTGTTTCTCTTATTATTATGTCACACATTTCATTGGTAAAAAAACATCTAAAAATTTCCAGCAATGTCAAATTTCGTGTCGATAAATGTGGACCTCGTTTTTGCCTCATAACATTATGGGATAGAAACCGACGTGGACTAGGTTCTTCTCTTTTCCATTCAGTACCGTCTCTTGAGACATAGGGTGTTTTCATAAACGTCGAAAATCTGCGCTAGTAACGGGTGATTTTTTAAGAGGTTTAGAACTTTTTTAAAAAAAAAACACAAAAAATTCGAAAAAAATGAAAAAATGAATGAAATATTTATTTGAATCGATAGTTTGAACCTTGCAATTTAATGTTTAAAGATAATTTCATGCAAATGTTGACCGCGGCTGCGTCTCAGGTAGCCCATCCGCTGAGTCCAATTTTGGCATACTCTTTTACACATATCGGCCGGTATCTCACGAATGAATGCATGGATGTTGGCTTCCAGTGCGTCAATCGAAGCGGGCTTGTCCCTATAGACATTAGCCTTGACATACCCCCACAAAAAATAATCTAATGGTGTCAAATCGCACGATCTAGGCGGCCAATTGACCGGCCCGAAACGTGAAATTAACTGTTCACCAAACTCGCCTCGCAATTGCGCCATTGTTTCGCGTGCTGTGTGGCATGTGGCACCGTCTTGTTGAAACCACATATCATGCAAGTCAAGAACTTCCATTTCGGGCAAAAAAAAGTTTGTTATCATCGCTCGGTAGCGTTCACCATTGACAGTAACGCTGCGATTCGCATCATCTTTGAAGAAATATGGCCCAATAATGTCGCCGGCCCATAAACCGCACCAAACAGTGGCTTTTTCGGGATGCATTGGTAGCTGTTGCAATGCTTCTGGCTGATCTTCACTCCAAATGCGGCAATTTTGCTTATTTACGTACCCATTCAACCAAAAATGAGCCTCATCGCTGAACACAATTTTTCGATAAAAAAGCGGATCCTCGGCCAGCTTTCCAAGAGCCCATTCACCAAAAATTCGGCGTTGTGGTAGGTCGGCTGGCTTTAGTTCTTGCACCAGCTGTATCTTAAAAGGCTTTACGCCCAAATCCTTCCGCAAAATTTTCCACGTAGTGCTGTAACAAAGGCCTAACTGCTGGGAACGGCGCCGAATCGACATTTCGCGGTCTTCTGTCACACTAGCTGATACGGCCGCAATATTTTATTCACTACGCACAGTACGTAAACGTGTTGGTGGTTTAATGTCCAACAAAGTAAATTTGGTCCGAAATTTGGTCACAATCTTCCGAATAGACTGCTCAGAAGGTCGAGAATGCCGATCATAAAATGGAAGCAGCGCGCGATGAACATTTCGAACCGAGCACGAATTTTGATAGTAAAATTCAATAATTTGCAAGCGTTGTTCATTTGTAAGACGATCCATGGTTAAATTGCAAACCAAACTGAAGCTGTTTGACAGTGACACAAGGTACTAAACACACGTCAGCTGTCAAAACCAGTGTTGCCAAAACCAAACCAGCTAAAAAATCACCCGTTACTAAGGGGAAGTTAATTATAAAGGCGAATGGCATGAATGAAAAATTGCCTACGTGATATCGTGCAAGTGTAAACATTTGGTCGGATAGCATGTGAACGAAGGGACTGTGAAAAGGCTGCTTTATTAAACAAGTAAATAGACTGTTTTTTATTTATGATTTTATAAACCATGGCGCAAGCTCTAAAATTTAAAAATTGGTCAAGACTGCATCCTAGTAGTTGTCGAGAGTAGTTGGAGACATCTACGCAGATTGTATACGAATCTTGCTATTGAATTAAAGGCAATATTCAATTTACGCATTGATTTAGCATCAGTGCAACCGAACAATTCCCAACCATACATTATTATAGGTATGACAATAGCCTTTACCAATTTGAGTTTTACAAGGTGGCGCAAAGGTTGTCACCCGTCCCAAAAGCTGTCACCCGATGTTTTTTGGTTGCAAATATTTAAATTCTTCAGCAAAAAAAGTAGAAAAAATTATTCCATGATTTATGTCTTATGCGCCACCTATAATAATTGTTTCGATTTTTTTGCAAAACACTTTAAAAAATGGCGGCCAAAAAACATCGGGTGACAACTTTTGCGACGGGTGACAACTTTTGCGCCACCTTGTACATTGGTTAGCAAGCTATCTCTGCATATTGACAGACCACGTAAAGCACCATAAATTTTAGATACCACTAGTGTTGATGTGGTCGCTCCAAGTAAGGTTTCTATTAACGATAATGCCAAGGTTTTTAATTTTGGAAACCATTTCGACTTCGACACCATTTAATAAAACAGGAGGCATGTGGGACATTAACAAGTGTTTATAACGGGTGATCCAAGTAGAGATACTTTTTTCAATAGCCTTTTTTGACAGATCACGTGTGAGTCGTGTCATGCTGTCATGTTAATTTTGTTTAGTATTGTTTGGCATTTCATAATGGAAAGACTTACGCGTGAACAACGTTTACAAATTGTTCAACTTTATTATGAAAATTCACGTTCTGTGAGGAATGTGTTTCGTGCACTTCGCTCAACTTATGGTCAACATAATCGTCCTACTGAGCGTACTATTCGCAACACCATCACCCATTTTGAGACCAAGCATTCATTATTGGATAATATTCGACCGAATAGACCACGTCCAGCACAATATAGCGGCCGTAGCTGAGAGTGTACACGAAGACCGTAGAGAATCGATTCGGCGCCGTTCGCAGCAACTCGGACTGACGTATGGAACGACTTGGCGCATTTTACGTCAAGATCTTAAATTGAAAGCGTACAAAATACAGCTTGTGCAACAACTGAAGCCGCTCGACCTTCCCAAGCGACATCGCTTCGCTCTATGGGCTCTTGAAAAGTTCCAACAAGATCCGACGTTTTCGAGGCAAATTTTGTTTAGCGATGAGGCCCATTTCTGGCTCAATGGGTATGAAACAGACATGGGAGTAAAGCATTACTACACAAATGAAATTGGAAACAGCATTAGCATTGAGTGAAAGTAATGCCAATGAAAAAAATTTCATTAGCATTGAGTAGCACAATGCTAATGACATTTTTTTTCATTACCATTGAAAATTTTCAATGCAATCAATTTTCATTACCATTTTGCAATGCTAATGAAAAGTATGAAAAAAATAAAGTACACCATTTTTTTTTAAATTTTTTTTTAAGATATTGGGATGATATACCATAATCATATGTAAGGCCAACAGAGCACTGCGACCCAAAAACATCGTTTGTGCTGTCCTCCGTTTATTTGTTACTTTGCAATTTGACCCCAATCCTGCATAGACCTCTGTTTGGAAAATGGAATTATTCAGCCCTATCGAGGTATCCGTCGGAGCGGACAATTTTCCGCAACGCATACTTCGTCGGAGGTTAAAATTCCATTCGAGGTATGTGTCATCGGAAAAAAAATCTTCCCGAATGCGACGGGTTCACTTCACTACAATTCGTAAATAAATTCCGCGAAGAATTTGTGTCGGAGGAAATCGCAGAAAGAATGGCACTTAGCTGTCAAAAATCGCATGAAAAATGCACCTCAACGCAATTTGCCGGGGTGCGTTAGAAAATGTCGGAGAAATATTCCGAACAGCTTTTCCGAGGAATACCTCGAAGCAAAAATCCTCCGAATCGTACGATATCGGAGAATTTTCCGCTCCGACGGATACCTCGATTGGGCCGATTGTTTTCTAGTTCCATGGAGAGTTTGTAGTTGGAAGCAACGATTTGAGTTGCTGCTACCATGCACATTCCATTTTATTCCACAAGGTTCACACAGTTAATTAATAACTCAACAAATATTGTGTTTCTTCTATAGTTGCATGAGGTTTTATCAAAAAAAAATAAAAATAAATAAATAAATAAAAAATGCCTTATTACTCAATGAAAATAGATTTCATTCAAAATTACTACTTTTAATTGGCATTGAAAAAGTCAATGCCAATGCAATTTTTTTCCATTACCATTATTATTTTCAATGCTAATGAAATTTTTTTTTATTAGCATTGATTTTTTCAATGCCAATGAAATCTCAATGCCAATGCATTACTCCCATGTCTGGTATGAAAACAACAAAATTGCCATTTGGGACGAAGAGCAACCTGAAGAGATTGAAGGACTGCCACTTTATCCAGAAAAAACAACGATTTGGTGTGGTTTGTGGGCCGGTGGAATCATCGATCCATATTTCTTTAAAAATTATGCCGGTGCGAACGTAACCGTCAATGGCGACCGTTATCGTGCCATGATAACCGACTATTTGATGCCTGAAATTGAAGCTCGTGATCTCGGCGACATTTGGTTTCAGCAAGACGGCGCCACTTCCCACACATCGCATCAATCAATGGACTTATTGAGAGAACATTTCGGTGAGCACATAATTTCACGTTTTGGGCCGGTCGATTGGCCACCAAGATCGTGTGATATTTTTTTCCTGTGGGGATATGTAAAGTCAAAAGCTTATGCCGACAAAACCGCTTCGATTCAGGCCTTGGAGGAAAACATCACGCGTGTCATTCGCCAGTTACCAGTCGAAATGCTCGAACGAGTGATCGAAAATTGGACTCCACGGATGGACCATCTGCGACGTAGCAACGGCCAACATTTGATAGACATAATCTTCAAAAAATAAATGCCAAAGAATGTAATTTCAAATGATAATAAACATTCTCCATTAAATTTGAATTTTCTGTGTTTTTTTTCTTTAAAAAAAGTAGGGAACCTCGAAATGGATCACCCTTTATATAATTATCGATTTAGTTTTTGAAGGATTCAATAAAAGTCCATTATTAACAGACCAGTTGGGCAACGATTTGAGGTCCTCATTCATTCTTTCCACTGCATCATCCATCAAACCAATGGGGAAATGAATGTAGATTTGCACATCGTCAGCATAAATATGAGAATGACAGTTACGTAAAATAAGTGGAAGATCATTAATAAACAAAGAGAATAACAAAGGACCAATTATTGAGCCTTGAGGCACACCACAGTTAACAGGTAACGCAGATGATGAGGACTAATTGTGAAAGACAGATTGGGCTCTTTTCGTAAATTTGCGGAAAGGTGAGAAAAATTGAAGTGAGACACAAGTTTACTATAAAGAATATCAGGACAAACAGAATCGAAAGCTTTTGAAAAGTCAACTAAAGTAACTAAAGTTACTTCATCTCGGTCGATAGCCTCCCGAATATCATCGGTCACTTTTATCATGGTAGTAACGCAGCTGTGTCCGGAACGGAAGCCTGACTGCATAGGCGTTAAAAATTTTTTTGAATAAACATATACTTTGATTTGATCACATATACACCCCTATCAGGAATTCCGAAGGAAATATTTCTCCCACGAAAATTATTTGTTCCCAGGAACTAAATCTACCTATCGTGAATTTCCATCGAAATCATTTTCCCTTGTAATCAGTCTTACCACAGTAAAAATGTCAAAAAATATTTTCGAAATTGTCTTCGAATGTTTTGACAACCACATATGCTTGACTAAAAACGAGAATTGAAGTGAAATAATTGCAATTTTTATTAAAAAAACGGAAGTAAATATTCAAAAATATATTATAACTATGATGAGAAGTGCAGCTTTTGTGTTAGTGGATGAAGAAAACCAGGAAAATGAGAGGATACAGCAAAGAATCATCAGGAGAAATCTGAGGGATAAATCGAACCCTTTGGAACTACCTGAATCATTGTAAGAAACAAGAAAATAATTCTTTACTATTTTTTCTAAAATGTTTGAACTGTTCTTATAGATTCTATCAATATTAGCGAATGAACAAGTCAATGTTTACATACTTGTTGAATGTGCTCACGGATTCTTTGCCGCAAACGAAAAAAACATTCGCTGTTCCCCCTATAATTAAGCTTAGCGCCTGCTTGCGCTTCTTTGCAGAAGGTGGTTATCAGACGGGGGTGGGAAAGGATCATGAAGTTGGACTTGCCCAGTCTACATACGCAAATAATAGTAATCTTGCCTTCTTCCATTCATACACAGATTTAACTGGTGGACCAAAACTATTGACTTTTTTCTCTATTCCTTTCCAAATTGATTTCTTCCTTCTTCCTTTTGGTAAATCCAGTTGCAATATCTGGATATTTTTCCATTTCAGTAATTATTACTTCCAGTTGTTTTGTATTTGTTGTGTTTGACCTTAATTAAAAGTAATAATCTGTTTATGTTAACTGAATAAATAAAAGTAATAAAAACATTACATGGTTACATCCAAATTACATCAAATTCCCCAGAAAAATGACAACGGAATAATTCTAAGGAATTCACCGTAAAATTTCCCTCGGAATCATATTCACAATAGCTATTATTTCCCAGGGATTTTTTTTCCCTTTTTCGAATGTTGTCTACGATACCTAGATTTCGAAAATGGAAAAAATTCCCAGGAAAAAATAATTCCCGATAGGGGTGATAATTGATTCGAACGCTTTAGATAGAAAAGGAAGGATGGCGATGGGACGATATTCGTTTTTATTTTTGGGGATCGGAATAATTTTTGAGTGTTTCCACTGTAGTGGGTAGGACGAAGACATTATGATGGAATTGAAAATGAACGTTACATACTTAAGGATATACGGTAGGATTATTTTTATTAACTTAGGGTGGATGCAGTCCATGCCCATGCTTTCAGACTTTATAGACAAAATTGCCTTTCCAACAGTAAACGAATTAACAATATCAAACAAAAATGCGTCGGCAGATGTGTTTATAAAAATATTTGTGGACAAAGGACGAGAAACAATAGGTACAAGCGACACTCTAGTGAACGTTCTGTTTAGTTCCTCAACGTCAATATCATTATCAGTCTTTATATTGTTTGTGTGCAATATTTTTTTAATCTGATTCCACATAAAAGATGAAGAACGGTTAGAATTAAATTTGTTTGTTTCACCTTTTGAATTCAATAAAGATTTCAGGGATTTGAAATCTCCTCCATCGACGATACACGTGATCTCTTGCACGCATAGAGCTTTTGATTGCAGAAATCCAAGGACAATAACCATGTTTTGCAACAAATGTTTTCTTTGGTACATATTTATCAAACAGATGTGTCGTAAATTTATTGAAATTCTCTACTTGATCATTAACATCAGGGGTAAACAAAATACGGTCCCATTCTATAGAAAAACATTCATTTAGAAGATACAAGTAGTTAATTCTCTTGAAATCGTAGAGTTGTATAATTTGTGAAGTATTGGCAAATTGTGTTGGTATATCTAGGGTTACAAATAAAAGATCATGGTGGAAAAAAAACAGGAAAAGACAGTTGGGAATAATGCTTAAGTATATTTTTATCACTAAGAAGGACGACATCTATCAACGAAGGGGTTTTATTAGGCATGTAGTGGGTCGCTTAAGACATATTTGCAAGAGACATATCAAAAGAAGAAACAGTATCAATCAAATTCGAACATGACACATTATTAAGTAAATTTATATTTATATCACTTCGTATTTATTTATTCACTACGTAAATGTCCTCCAACACATCCCCAACACATCACTTCGTATTTATTTATTCACTACGTAAATGTCCTCCAACACATCCCCAACGATTCTGCAGTGAGAGACATTCGGAGGGATGTAAATTGAGCCAATAATAAATTTATTATTTCCATTTAAAACATCCAGAAAAATATATTCTAAATCTATACAGGCTTAGATACCCACGAGAAAAAAAACGCGATCTGGCACCACTGATACTGAAACACGTGCCCGCCAACAGATGGCAGTTAAGGGTTTAAATTTTTGCTGTGTCATTTATTTATTTTGAAAATAAAATCCAATTTTTTTTCACTTTATCCACTACATTACTTACTGTAGTGTTTTGATTTTATATTCAACGCAAAGATAAAATATTTTCACATCAAATTATTTCGTAAAACATTGATTTCCCACCTATTTTGCAGCGTATGATTACCAGATGTGGTACCGGCAGCCATTTTTAGCATTTTCGACAACCTTTTGCGATGGCAATTGAGAAAATAGGTTTGGTAGCACATTTTCTGTCCAGGCTAAGTGTGTAAGACTAAATAATTGTCCAGGTTTCGCGAAATCTATATAGGCTAAGGTGTTGTTATATTTTACACGTAAATTATGTGCTAAGCCTATATAGATTTGGAATGAAGAGAAAAAAAAATACGGCTAATATACAAATCGCCATTTTGAATAGGATTGAACGTCAGGAACAGGTTTCTTAAAAGAACGTTTATAAAGGGTCCGCCAAATAACTTTTTTTTTGAAAATGCTATAAAAAAAACTACTGAATATTTTCTCAAATTTCTTTTTTTATTTGAAAGTACAATCCTTCCGGTTAATAATGGAAATGGCTGCCTCGGCTGGCCATGCAGTAGCCTACACGATCGGTCCAATTTTTAAGCACATCGATTGTGTGCAGCTGTATTTCACCAATGGCTTCACGAATATTGTCCTTTAAAGCGTCAATTGTCTCTGGCTTGTCGGCGTAACACTTATCTTTTACAGCACCCCACAAATAATAGTCCAACGGTGTAAAATCGCAGCTCCGAGGTGGCCAAACGACATCAGCTCTGTGGCTGATAATGCGATCTTCAAAAACAGGGCGCAAAACATCGAGTGTAGCTTCGGCTGTGTGGCACGTAGCGCCGTCCTGTTGAAACCAAATGTTGCCAATATCCTCCTCTTCAATTTTTGTGAACAAAAATTCGTTCAACATGGCCCGATAATGATCGCCATTGACTGTAACGGCCACTCCTTGCTCATTTTCGAAGAAAAATGGCCCAATTATGCCTCTAGACCAAAATCCGCACCAAACAGTGACTCGTTTTGGGTGTATCGGCTTTTCAATGTATGCGTGCGGGTTTTCTGTGCCCCAAATGCGACAATTTTGCTTGTTTATATACCCACCAAGATCAAAATGAGCTTCATTTTTTTGGCAAACTCGGCATCTTCTCTAAGTCGATCGCAGGCCCACTTAGCGAAGCGAAAACGCATTGGATGGTCAGTTGGCTTCAACTCCAGAACCAATTGGACTTTGTATGGCGTCATACCAAGGTCTTTATGCAGAATTCGTCTCAATGATGTCTCCGAAATGTTCAATTGTTGAGAACAACGGTGAATTGATGTTGATGGCGCTTCACGCACACTTTCTGCCACAGCAGCAATATTCTCGGGTGTACGCACTGTTTTTGGCTTTTCACGCTTTGGTTTATCGAAGAGGATGCCAGTTTCTTTCACTTTTTTCACAAGATAACGAACATGCGGAGCTGACGGTGCTTCTCTTCTTCCAAAATCCGTACGCAATTTTCGCACAAAGTAATGTCGCAATATTTCCCAGCGTTGTTCGTTCAGCGGAAGGATAAAACTAATTATCTGTCGAATCAGACATGAGCTAAGTGTTACCATTCGAGAAATAAGCACAAGTTGAAAAAAAAACGTTAGATGGCGGACCCGTTACAAATCGCCATTTTGAATAGGATGAAACGTCAGAACGTTTATATAATGGATAGATTAAACAAAAGAAAGCCTAATATTAAGACTTGTTTGCTACCCATTAAAATACATAAGTTTTGGGAACTTATCTTGCGGCACTCATTTAAGGCCTGTCCAGAATGCATATCTATAGCTTGTATCTTGCATCGCTGTCAAAAGAGAGATACATTTCTTGCATTAAGTTGCCCTCTATTCAACATCAAGCTACAGATTCACGAAGATACACATTGCGTAAGCGCTTACGGGTTGCCTTGTTTTGAATTTATTACTCAGCTACAAGCATCAGATATCCATTCTGGGCGGCCCTTTAGTCAGTGAAACAGTAAAATTTCTTATGATAGCACGGAAGGTAGACCATAACGTCGGCCATTCCGTGATGAATTTTTTCTTTCAAATCCTGCAGGGATGTTGGTTTATTGGCATAAACCATAGATTTGAGATAACCCCACAAAAAAGTCGGAAGGGGTTAAATCAGGACTGCGTGGTGGCCAATTTATGCACCTCTTCCGAAGATCAACTTCCCAGGAATAAATATTTCACGAACATGTAGCAGAGACGTATTGAACGTGTGTGACGTTGTTCCGTCCTGCTTTAACCATGTTCTTTAGTTTTATCCAGGTAAGTTTTCCAATTCAGGTACCAAGAAGCAGTCTAACATCTCCACATAACGGTCTGAATTTTCTGAAACTGCACGTCTCATGTTATCTTTCAAAAAAGAAGGCACGATAATTCCTCGCGACGACATCGATGCCCATACGGTCACTTTGGGCTAATGAAAGGGTTTTATTCGTTATGCACTCCAGTAGCCGCAGTCCTGCTTATTCATGCGCGATGAATATAAGCTTCATCGGGAAAAAAGGATTATGGTAAGCTTTAACAAGCCTGGCTTTGACTGTTATCCTGGGGCTTTAATTCTTTTACCAATTAAATAATATAGGAGTGCAGCTTTGTTCAGAATATGGAGTAATGATGACCTATACAAATTCAGGCGCGATTACGAATTGAAAGGTTCAGTTCATGAAAAGACTGATACCACTCTCCACGTTTTCGACCGTTCTTGATGATCTTCGTCGCCCCTGACAGGTATGTTTGGTGCATCATTCAGGTGGCGAAAACCTATTGCAGAATTCTCTACGCGCAACAGTCGCCGAATCACCGTTTTTGGAAAACTCTCGTACTCACAGCGACTGAATTCCTTAGAGCTGGGCTACTAATTGAATTGCGTTCACGTAATAAGATAAACAAATATAAACTTTCTTTTGAGACCCCTGTTATTATACATTTATGGTATTGGAAATTATGTTTGATAAGCATGTGTAGAACCCAGAACTTCGGCGCGGCAGCCGTAGAAACACCTAAATGATTATTCACTGGCCCTCCTCTCGTAGTCTGACAAATCATTCGAGTAGTATCAATTGCCAAGAAAAGCTTATCTAAACTTAGCCGTTCGGAGTCGGCATAAAACAGGAGGTCCCGCCATCGTTTAAGAAGTACCCACCACACATTAATGGTTGTGAGGAAGCTGGGCATTGGGTACTAACGAGCCGTTGAGCCAAAACTTTGTGTATGTAAAGGGTGGTTAAATTTTAAGGGCCGATGTTGATTTTGTACAAAACACAAATTATTTAGGAATTTACTGTCATTTATTTTTATTATGATAATATTGGTATGGTTCAATTATGTATGGAACAAAATATTGGCAAAATGACCTCGGCGACACACCTCCATCGGATGGTCCAAATTTTCGATGACGCTGAGGCAGAATTCAGGTTCTATGCCGTTAATGTGCCGAATTATCTCATCCTTTAGCCCTTGAATTGTTGCTGGCTTATCGACGTACACCTTTTCTTTCAAATAAACCCAAAGAAAGAAGTCCAACGGTGTCAAATCACATGATCTTGGCGGCCAATTGACACTGCCACCACGTGAGATAACACGGCCATTGAATTTGTCGCCCAAAAGTGCCATTGTTTAGTTAGCGGTGTGGCAAGTGGCACCGTCCCGTTGAAACCACATAACGTCCACATCCACATCTTGCAATTCGGGCCATAAAAATTTCGTTATCATCTCACGATAGCGAACACCATTCGCAGTAACTGCCTCATTTTAGAAAAAATACGGCCCAATGATGCCGCCAGCCCATAAACCGCACCAAACAGTCACTCTTTGTGGGTGCATTGGTTTTTCGACAGTCACTCTTGGACTATCATTCGCCATATCATATCACGCGCTAATTCTGCTTATTGACGAATTCACTGAGGTGAAAATGTGCCTCATCACTGAAGATGATTTTCTTCGAAAATTGATCATCCACTGTTGCAATTTCTTGCCACCATTCTGACCATTGACGACGATTGAAATGGTCAAGAGGCTTTAGTTCTTGAGTCAATTGCACCTTGTAAGCGTGTAAATGCTAGGTTTTATGCAAAATGTTCATCAACGACGAGCGTGAGTGGTGCAATTGCTGGGCACGACAAGGAGTTGAAGTGGACGGCTTTTCAGCCACACTATGGCGAACAGCAGCAATATTTTCTGCAGTACGAGCTGTACGAGCATGCACTGGTGTTTTCACATCTCCTACAGGCCCGGTTTGCTCAATTTTTGCACGATTTTTCCGTTTGTATGCACATTTGGACGATTAAATTGACCGAACAAAATCACGAAGTTCACGATATGCATTTTGATTTGAACGTCCATTTTCATAATAAGCCTGAATAACTTTAACGCATTGCTCGATTGTGTATCTTTCCATGGTTCAAATTGAGTAAGTCTGAAATTGAGAAATGTCAAATGAAATGCAGAAAAAAACTTGACGTTTAGGTGTGGCTCATATTCACCATCGGCCCCTAAAATTTAACCACCCGTTATAAGCATGTGAGGCGTTTTTCGAAAACGTTTTCCAGTGATGAAGAAGACTTTTACTTGTGTGGATGCGCCATCAAGAAGAACAAAATTACATCAATGGCATTTGCATTCACTTATAATCGAATCCTCGGTAGGGTTTGTGGTTTGTTTTTTTTTTGCAGAAAATGAGGCCATAATGACAGTAATTTCAAACCGATACATTTAAACATGTTTTTCCAGGGCTTAATGAATTCAACTTAAGGAATAATTTGGTTCCAGCAGGATGAAGCAATGTCCAACCGCATTATTTACTTAAGTGGCGCTATAGTCCGGGATGACCCTGGGCCTCAACCAACATGCCTCTCCAATTAGACCGGTCCTTAGCTAACTGCCTCCAGTTGCGCACTCCAAGTTGGTTGAGGTCGGTTTCTACTTGTGCGCGCCACTTAAGGCGAGGTCTTCCTCTACTGCGTCCGACGTCTGGCTGGGAATCGAAGACTCTGCGAGCCGGAGTATTGGTGTCCATTTCTTCTACATGTCCTAGCCATCTTAAACGACTAGGGGTATGTCGCTGTACAGCTCGTATAGTTCGTGGTTGAATCTTCGTCTCCATAGCCCGTCAACGCAAACGGGACCGAAGGTTTTCCGAAGAATTTTTCTCTCGAATCGACCAAGGATTTCTTCATCTGCTTTTGATACGGTCCATGCTTCAGCGCCGCAGAGCAGGACTGGATGATGAGAGCTTTACTACTAAATTGCCTTCTTAGCCCGAAGAAACAGCGGTTGGCAAGAGTAATTCTTCGTTTAATTTCTGACGAGATGTTGTTGTCAGAATTAATAGCGGAGCCGAGGTAGACAAAGTCCCGTACTACCTCAAAGTTATATCTGTCAATGGTGACGTTCTGTCCAATTCGTCAATGTTGTGTGTCCTTTCATTTTGACAACATATACTTAGTCTTACCCTCATTTACTGCTAAACCCATTTTTGCCGCTTCCTTCTCTATACTAGCAAACGTGGCTATGACATCACGTTGAGTCCTACCAATGATGTCAATATCGTCAGCGTATGATACTAGTTGCACCGACTTTTGGAAAATTGTGCCTCTGGTGTTGGCTTTGGAGTTTTGCACAATCCTCTCAAGAATCAGATTAAAGAAGTCACATGACAGCGCATCGCCTTGCCTAAATCGTTTTTTGGTATCGAATGTGTCGGTGAGGTCGTTTCCGACCCTGATAGAGCAGCGAGAATTCTCTATCGTCATCCTACACAAACGGACGAGTTTGGGCGGTATACCAAAACAGATCGTTTGTACAGTTCGTCGCTATAAATGCTGTCATATGCGGCTTTGAAATTGATGAATAGGTGGTGGGTATCGATTTGGACTTCATGAGTTTTCTCCAGGATCTGCCGAAGTGTGAAAATTTGATCGATTGTGGACTTTCCTGGCCTAAAACCACACTGATAAGGGCCGATAAGGTTGTTGGTAAACGGTTTCAGGCGTTCACATATTACGGCAGATAGGATCTTGTAGGCGATGTTGAGCAGACTTATGCCTCTGTAGTTGGCGCAGTTCAGAGGGTCTCATTTTTTGTGGATCGGGCAAACGATGCTGAGGTTCCATTCTTCAGGCATGCTTTCAACCGACCAGATTTGGCTTATGAGTTGGTGGATGTTGCTTACCAAGTCATCTCCGCCAGCTTTATAAAGCTCAGCGGGAGTTTAGATATAGCTATCCTCACTTCACTTAGGTCGGGTGGTTGGCAGTTTTCGCTGTCGTTGCCAATATTAAATGGTTCGTTCTGCCTGACAGCGGAATGTGGTTCGTCATCGCCGTTTAACAGTCTGCAGAAGTGGTTTTTCCATATCCTCAGCATCGACTGTGTCTTAATTACGATAATTCCTTGTTCATCTCGACAGTATTCTTTCCGAGCCTTGTATCCTTGGCTTTGACGTTTTACACTTTGGTAAAACTTGCGAACATCGTTCTTGGAGTGGCACCTCTCTATATCCTCGATCGCGCGCTTTTCTTGCTCTTTTTTCTTCTTTCTGAAAAGCCGATGTTCTTCCCTTCTTCTATGCCTATAGAGCTCAATGGAAGCTCATCTTCACCTGCAGCTTAGCCTTGTAGGCTGCGTCTTTCTTGGCTGCGAGCATCTGTCGGCATTCCTCATCAAACCGGGGGTTTCTTGCTGGTGGCCGCGAGAAACCTAGCACGTCAGTTGCTGCTGATCTAATGGCTTGTTGGCATCGTTGCCATTGTTCTTCGACATGAAATGCTGGTGGTGTGTTGTGAGTCGAGAGGTTAAGGGATACGCGTTTTGCGAAGGTCTTGTCGGTCTCTGGCGATATTAAATTTTTTCACAGTTTTTCTGTTTTTCTGTGGCGTGGTGGATATCCGCATCCTTACCTTGCCTACAACAAGGTAGTGGTCCGAGTCAATGTTAGCCCCTCGGAATGTTCGGGCATCCAAAATACTGGATGCGTGCCTCTTGTCTATCGCAATGTGATCAATTTGGTTGACCGTTCGTATCAAGGTGAGGAAACCGTGTGCTGGCTATAGTGGCATTTCGTTCCGTAGCGAAGTCAATTAGCCTAAGTCCGTTACCAGGCGTGTTGTCGTGTAGGCTATATATTCGGACAGCCTTCTCTTCCTACCTTTGCGTTAAAATCTCCCAGCACGATTTTAACATCGTACTTTGGTAGTCGCTCATAGGTTTTGTCGAGGAGCTCGTAGAAGCAATCCTTAGTTAAATCATCTTTTTCCTCCGTCGGAGCATGAGCGCATATAAGGCTTATGTTGGCGAATTTGGCCTTGATGCGGATTGTTACAATGCGTTTGCTAATGTCTTGAAAACATAAGACTTCTTGCCTAAGTCTGGCACTTATAACAAATCCGCATCCGAATAGTCGCTGTTTTTGTTCACTATAACACGGGCCATTGGAGATGTCACAGTTTTACATCCTCTTTTTGCCCGGCCCATCCCATCGTATTTCATGGATGGCAGTAATGTCTGCTTTGTAGCAGTTTAGGGCTTCCGCTAGTTGTTAGCCTACACCTCTCTTGTTTAATGTTCTCACATGCCAGGTGAAGATACGAACGTCGGTGTCCTTTTTTCGTTTAGCATGGTCGTCAGCAAAAATATCAGTCCTTTCCGAGGCTATTGGTTGCTTCGTAACATAATCTTTTTCCGTGGATGTGTAGTTAACCCAAAGCACAACCCCCAACCTGGAGGGCCAGGCCCACATTATCTGCAGTGCTGCCAAATCCCCATTTGTATATAATTTAATGTCAATAGGTAAACAAGCGTTTAATAAATTGTTATAATATTTTAATAAATGTAAATAAAATTAAATTAAAAACATAAAATAAACTTTTATATATAAAGATATAAATAAACTAATATTGATCATAATCTCCCCTTTCGTTTTGGGAGTTTTCGTTTTCAATATCTTCACCATTCTTCTCATCGTACCCTGCATTCGGTTTCAATTTATCCCCGCCGCTATACGCGCCAATACCTAAATCTCGGAACTTGTTATTCAAGTTTAGATCAATCTCTAAACTCTGCGGAGAATATTTTTCATCTGGAATAACATCTTGTTTCGCTGAATCAAACTTTGTGCTACCGTCGTTCAAAAGATAAAATTTATCCAACGAATCATCACGGTCGTTTGCAGACTTTATGTAATTCATTGCGTCCAGATTTGACGAGAACCCATCAATTAAGTTGTTTGTGCGAAACGATATATCTGTATCTAAATTAGGGCTTCTTTGAGGTTTTTCTTCAGCAGCTTTGTAGTACCCAGCTTCAGGCCAATCGTGATTAAGTGCACTAGAAACCCCTTTGATGTACTGCCTGAGCAAATCACGTTTACCCGCGTAGGTTCTTCCTCGTTTCTTTACGGCCTTATCATCTTCCAGATCCACTGGCGCAGGAGCATCAATTAGGGTCAGCCTCTCGTTTTCAATTTCTGGTGCTTGCATGAATTCGTAAAATGTTCTCGGTTCGGGTGATTGATATTCGAATTCAGGTACTTGTGGCTCCATAGCTAATTTAGCGGAATTTAGGTATTTGTCCACATCAAAACTAAACATCTCTGGAGGTGCATTCAGGTTTCCAATGAATTTGGAAATAGCTTCTCCATCGTCATCGTTCACACGGAATTGAATGTCTTTGAGTTCATCGAAGGAATTGAAATCATTTCGTTTATTCTGATCCATGTCATCAATGTCGATTGGGAGGATATCAACATCCGCTGCTTCAGATGGACTTTTGCTATTGGAACCAACTCTGTACTTAGGCTTTGGCTTCTTTTTGCCACGGCCCCTTATTCTTCCTTTTACACGGCGCTTCTCATAGCCTGGCGAATCATCATTCATAAAGAAATCATCGTCATCCTCAGAATCTGGTACTGAAGTAATATCTGATAAAAGCTTTGACATCCTGCGACTTTGACCACCTGAATTGGGAGAAAATGCCTCACGTTTTGTGCTGGATTTTAATGGCAAATCCAGATTATCCGGCAAAGACCGCTGTGAGTCCAAGAAGTTATCACTATATGGTGTCTTGATGGACTCGTCAATATTATTAGGATACGAATTAACATCTAAGCAGAGGTAGGATTATTAGTTTTGAGTTATGAAGACGACACTGATCTTACCTTGTAAAAACTTCGCTGCCATACTCTGACTTTGCTGCTCATTAACATTTGGAAAATCAAGGATATTCAATTTTTCTCGACCATTTCCAGCAGATTTTCCATTTCTATTCCATTCCAAGTCAAAGGACATGTCGTTCAGTCGGAGAGCTGCGCACTCTGTGGTTTTACCATCGCCCATGATCACTGTTGGTAGATGTTTAGACTTATCAATTACATCCTGAACTTTGGCTAAATCAATGGGCTTATGTGGCGGCTTGCCGACTTCATCGACCATATGATGGAGATGAGCCAAGAATTTTGATTTTGTAACGAATTTATTTTTGTCAGGACGTGGGCATAGTGAAGGTGTAGTTGTAATAATTGGAAAGCACTTGCACCTTTCGTTTAAATGGGTGGTGCCTGCAAGAAGATTGCATTTGAGAGAAGATGGTTATTGTTTTTTTTATGAGGAAGACTACTGGTTTTGAAAAATAGGGTTTACAACATCGAAGAAGATGAAAACAAAATAATGTTTGGGATAGGGTCGCGCATCTATCAGTTGGACTATATATGGTCTGCAGGTTGTTATTAGAGTTAATGGTAGAAATCGGCGGTCAAATGGTAGGCAAAGCGAATATATGCAACTTTGAATTTTTACCTAGCTGATGACTATACCAACTCCGACTCGTAGCCTTCCCGTGGCGACCGCTGAGTGCCTAGTACCTTGACCGTAGACAGGGTATCAATACCTGTGTAAATTCGTTGGCCACAGCAGATAAGTTCGTGGCGAAGACGTGTACATATTCCATTCCAGGCGGCAGCAGAATACCTACCAAGATGAAGTCAACGGTGGCGTCTACAGTCCCAGTTAGGATGGACAAAGTGAACAACTTGATTCGACTTATTCGGACTACCGGTCATCTAGGAATCCCAAGGGTAAGTCAGGAAATTTGAACAGCGATGGTGGCGGATGAGCCAACAGACCAACGGCAGCACTCAATCCAGTAGTGGATACTGATGGCCCCATGTCCTAGAGGTCTCTTTTAAATTGGAACTGGCCCCTTAGGTTGGGGGTTGTGCATTCAGGGTAACTTCCATACCACTATCAATATCAATATCAACCAGACCTTGAACGTCCACCGAAAACGACTTACAAGTATGCACCTGAAACTTACACACGCTCTACACCCCGGATGCTACTTGGATCTGTCCTCGAGCTGTATAGGGCAGACATTACCGCGATCCAGGAATTACGTTGCACGGGATCAGGAGTAGACAAACGAAAAACGTGCTACAGTTATTACACCTGCCACCCAAGGCTATAAATATTAGGATGAGGATTTGTTGTGAGGAGCCTGTTTAGACAAAGAATAATCGACATTAAGCCGGGTAGTGATCGTCTGGCTGCGATCAGCATCAGATCAACGTTCTGCAACATCAGTCTTATATATGCACACGCCCCTACCGATAAAACTGAAGACCCAATCAAGGAGGAATTTTACGACCTCCTGGATGGAGTCTGTCCGGAATACGTCACGAACATCGTACTAGGGAACTTCAATGCAAAAATCGGTAAGGAAAACATTTTCTGCGAGTTAGTTGGAAAGCACATCCTTAAAGAAAGACAGCAGATAATGACTTCCGTCTAAGTAAGAGGCAGGAGAGTATCACGACAAGAAGAACATCCGTCAACTCTACAAGAATGACAAGCAACGGGAAGCAGGCTTCAAAGAAGGAACGCAGGTTCTACGAAATATCAATGGCAACCAGGGAATTGTAGAATGTAGATGTATTCAGGCAGCATTTTCAGCAGCTGCTTAATGGGCCGGTGTTTAAGGATAGTGATTTAATTACAAGCGTTCTCACTCTAGCCTCTCACTATCAACTCCTACTCTCACCTACACGCTGGTGACTGGTGGGTGCCTAATACCTAAACTGGAGATGGGGTAATAAACCCCTGTGGAAGGTCGTTGGTGGCAGCAAACGAGAGAGGGGGAGGAGTGTCCTCTCACTAAGGCACTCACTCTCACGCGGCAGAGGAGGCATTCCCTAGGTGGAGTCAACGGTGGCGCCTACAGCTCCAGTTTGATCGAACTGGTAGTGAAATCCCTATATGAGCTGCTTCGACATATTTGAACACCAGGTCTATAGGGATTTCCAATACTCAGCCAGGGGATTGGAAAAGAGTTGGTGGCGGAGGAGCCCTCAATGGGTCAACGGCAGCGCTCATATCCCAACATGGGCTACTGACATCGTTATTTTTTCCGGCCTGCTGTCCTAGGGTCAAAACAAGGGCCTGGCCCTCCAGGTTGGGGGTTGTGCTTTGGGTTAACTACCCATCCACGGAAAAAGATTATATTACGAAGCAACCAATAGCCTCGGAAAGGACTGATATTATTGTTGACGACCCTGCTAAACGAAAAAAGGACAACGACGTTCGTATCTTCACCTGGAATGTGAGAACATTAAACAGGAGAAGTGCAGGCGAACAATTAGCGGAAGCCCTAAGCTGCTACAAAGCAGACAACATCGACTCGAACCACTACCTTGTTGTAGCCAGGTAAGGATGCGGATATCCACCATGCCACAAAAAAACAGAAATATTGTGAAAAAATTTAATGTCGAAAGACTGCAATCGCCAGAGACCGCCAAAACCTTCGCGCAACGCGTATCCCTTAACCTCTCGACTCACAACACACCACCAGCATCTAATGTCGAAGAACAATGGCAACGATGCCAACAAGCCATTAGATCAGCCGCAACTGATGTGCTAGGTTTATCGCGGCCACCAGCAAGAAACCCCTGGTTTGATGAGGAATGCCGACAGATGCTCGCAGCCAAGAACGAGGCCTACAAGGCTAAGCTGCAGGTGAAGACGACAGCTGCCATTGAGCTCTATAGGCAAAGAAGAAGGGAAGAACATCGGCTTTTAAGAAAGAAGAAAAAAGAGCAAGAAAAGCGCGCCATCGAGGATATAGAGAGGTGCCACTCTAGGAACGATGTTCGCAAGTTTTACCAAAGTATAAAACGTCTAAGCCAAGGCTACAAGGCTCAAACAGAATCCTGTCGAGATGAACAAGGAATTAACGTTGTTGAGACACAGTCGATGATGATGATATGGAAGAACCACTTCTGCAGACTGTTAAACGGCGATGACGAACAACATTCCACTGTCAGGCAGAACGAACCATTTAATATTGGCAACGACAGCGAAAACTGCCAACCACCCGATCTAAGTGAAGTGAGGATAGCTATATCTAAACTCAAGCTTAATAAGGCCGCCGGAAATGACGGTCTTCCCGCTGAGCTTTATAAGGCTGACGGAGATGACTTGGTCAGCAACATCCACCAACTCATAAGCCAAATCTGGTCGCTCGAAAGCATGCCTGAAGAATGGAACCTCACCATCGTTTGCCCGATCCACAAAAAATGAGACCCTCTGAACTGCGCCAACTACAGAGGCATAAGTCTACTCAACATCGCCTACAAGATCCTATCTGCCGTAATATGTGAACGCTTGAAACCGTTTACCAACAACCTGATCGGCCCTTATCAGTGTGGTTTAAGGCCACAATCGATTAAATTTTCACACTTCGGCAGATCATGGAAAAACCCAAGAAGTCCAAATCGATACCTATTTGTCGATTTCAAAGCCGCATACGACAGCATTTATAGAGACGAACTATAGAGAGCCATGTCTAGTTATGGTATACCGCCCAAACTCGTCCGTTTGTGTAGGATGACGATGGAGAATTCTCGCTGCACCATCAGGGTCGGAAACGACCTCACCGACACATTCGATACCAAAAAAATATTTAGGCAAGGCGATGCGCTGTCATGTGACTTTTTCAATTTTATTCTTGAGAGGATTGTGCAAAACTCCCGAGCCAACACCAGAGCCACAATTTTCCTAAAATTGGTGCAACTACTAGCATACGCCGACAATATTGACATCATTGGTAGGACTCAACGTGATGTCATAGCCACCTTAGCTAGTATAGAGAAGGAAGCGGCAAAAATGGGTTTAGCAGTAAATCAGGGTAAGAAAAGGATACACAACATCGATGAATTGGACAGAACGTTACCATTGACAGATATAACTTTGAGGTAGTACGGAACTTTGTTTACCTCGGCTCCGCTATTAACTCTGACAACAACATCTCGTCAGAAATCAAACGAAGAATTACTCTTGCCAATCGCTGTGTCTTCGGGCTAAGAAGGCAATTTAGTAATATCCCAGTCCTGCTCTACGGCGCTAAAGCATGAACCGTATCAAAAGCGGATGAAGAAATCCTTGGTCGATTCGAGAGAAAAATTCTTAGAAAAATCTTCGGTCTCGTTTGCGTTGACGGGCTATGGATACGAAGATTAAACCACGAAATATACGAGCTGTACAGCGACATACCCCTAGTCAAAAAAACTCCGCATTGGACGTTTGAGATGGCTAGGACATGTAGAACGAATGGACACCAATAATCCGGCTCGCAGAGTCTTCGATTCCCAGCCAGACGTCGGACGCAGTAGAGGAAGACCTCGCCTTAAGTGGCGCGCACAAGTAGAAACCGACCTCAACCAACTTGGAGTGCGCAACTGGAGGCAGTTAGCTAAGGACCGGGCTAATTGGAGAGGCATGTTGGTTGAGGCCCAGGTTCATCCCGGACTGTAGCGCCACTTAACGATATGAATACCTATTGCCTTACAGTTCCCTTGAATGTTACTATGCCCAGGCACCCATAGGTGAATGTTAAACTGCTCTGCTTCGAGTTGACCGTACCTCTGCAATGGAGAATGCAAAAAAGCTTAGCCGGAAAGAAGCGTGTTCAGGTTGGAAGACGATTAGAGGCTACCACGTCTAAGAGTATCATAAAGTCGATAAGGTATCATAAAGTTAAATCGCAGGCTAGAATGGCTCATCTCCATGCAAGTCACTTGATATTACGTTCAGCACTAAACTTACCTTCTCCAGTACCATTCTTCTGGTTTATGTCCATATCAACTGTGATGTCGTCGGGTATACCATTTGCCTTGTTCTGTGTTTTTGGAGAGGGTGTTGTGCACTCAGGTGTTGTACTTGACAATTTTGGAGAATTCGTAGTGCTACCACTTACAGTTTGATTTCCTTTTTGATCACCCGGCTTTACATGCTGCTCCTTGGATACTTCTTTTGTATCTGTACTACCAGTTCCATTGTTTGTAATTGGCTTAGAACTCGAACTACTTTCATTTGTTTTCATCGTGCTATTGACAGACTTTGACTGAATTTGATAAGATTGTCTACTCTTCTTAAAGCAGTCAATAAAGCTCAGCACGTATTGCAGATCAGTATTACTAAGGTTACTCAGAAGATCTTCACTTCCCAGTTTAGTCGCATTTGCAGTCTTTTCAGATACACTGCGAGCGAAAAGTCTTTTTTCAGCCAACTCATTATCATTTGAAGTCTCTAAAAATTCTGACTCATCAAGATCATCATCCCAATTGAAGAGTTCAGTTTTGCCACCCTTGTCATTCTCCTTATCTCGTCCTTTATGTGAAAATATGTTGAAAAACTTCTCCTTGACCTTTTTTATGATTCCAGTCGATGTTTCTTTTGGGGATTCTGTTGGAAGAGTTTCTGTGTTTCCTTCGGGAGCATTCGTTTTCACAGCGTCGTCTAGTGCTTTGGTGTCGTCTCTTAGGCTGTACCTGTGATGGTCATTGGTCCAATCTTTTTGATCATCTCTTATGTCCTGTCCCTTATTCGGGGAAAAGAAGAAATAGTTTTTGTCTTTCTCCAAAACTTCATCATTGTACACATTTTGGGCATTAGGTTTGTCTTGAGGCATGTAACCTCGTTTCTGTAGATATGAAAGTGGAGACTTCCAATTGTCGTAGAGATTGTCCATGACCGCTTTGTATTCCGGTGATGGATTTTCTGATTGAAAACTCTGCGCATTTTGCAGCGGAATGTTGTTTGGATAGTAATCATTGTAATCAGTGTATTCGCTGATACAGTACTGGAGACAAATTAACCTTAAAGATTCAGTTTAAGATGCTTATTTGATCAGAAGAATTGTTGGCTTACCATATGATACATTGCTTCATTAAAAAAAGTTAAAATTTGTTCAGGTTCAATTTTTAAAAATAAATAGAGGAAAGAAAATATTTATAAATATACTATTCTGACAGAAAATTCATATTTAAATCATTAACGTGTTTCAATAGGGTAATATGTTGAATTCAAAAATATGCTTTGACAAGTGTGTATTAAGGACTTACGAAAGAGCTATACCTGGGCATGGAGTTAAGTGGTTTCGAAAATCAGTTCTTTAAATTAAATGACAGATAACGCGTGAGTCGAGTCAGATGACAGATTACGTGTTATGAGTCCATGCCGAGTCACAGAGGCATCTTTAGTGAATGTAAGGAGGGCATGGCACACTTGTGGATGATCAGCTAAGCTCGTTGGAAGGGGTAGTTCTTGCCCGTTCACCACACAGCACATTCTCGCCAAACATTTTTTCGTGCCAAAATATATCAAAAAGATAGAAAAGCAGAGAAGAAAAAGAGAAGGCACCACCTATGCCACCATCAATCGGTGAAAAATCTAAGAACACTTCGAGTAACTACGCGTTAAAAAAAAATTGAGGGGCTCAGTGGCGCGATGGTTTGTGCGATGAACTGGCTCGCAGAAGGTGTGGGTTCGAGTCCCAGCCGTAGCAACACTTAAATGATTTTTCACTGACCCTCCTCTCTTGATGATCTGACAAACCATTCGAGTAGTATCACTTGTCAAGAATAGCTTATCTCAACATCGCCGTTCGAAGTCGGCATAAAACAGGAGGTCCCACCACCATGCAAGGTTGTGAGAAAGCTAGGCCCTGGTTACTAACGAGCCTGTTGCGCCAACAATTTGTATTTTTATGTACCAATAGAAGGTTTGCTATGACCTTCGAGACATAGCAAGAGATGGCCATCCCAGATGGCAAGAGATGGACATTTCTCTCTGAGCTTCGTTAAATCCTTTTTCTATCTGTCAGATAGTCAATCAGTCTTTGGTGAAGACTTTTCGTAGGGACAAGTCAAGTTTTTTTGGAAATGAGGTTAAAATGTAGACGGGTCCTTTGTCTTCGGGAGTATTGGATCTATCGACGGAATTCTCCTGTTCACACCGACGATCCTTAGGATTTCCTTGCACCGTGTACATTGAAAACTTAAGTTCCCCTGACCGCAGCTAAGCCAGGTCAAGGTATGGTGTGTGGTCCTAGTCGAGTCCGATTTGTGTCCTTCTGGTTGAGGTGGTTTTCCTGTCCTGTTTTAGTTTGTTGATTTAATATTCCTGTTAAGTTGGAACTTACTTACTTAAGTGGCGCTACAGTCCGGGATGAACCTGGGCCTCAACCAACATGCCCCTCCAATTACCCCGGTCCTTAGCTAACTGCCTCCAGTTGCGCACTCCAAGTTGGCTGAGGTCGGTTTCTACTTGTGCGCGCCACTTAAGGCGAGGTCTTCCTCTATGCCGCCGACCTCTGGCTGGGAATCGAAGACTCTGCGAGCCGGAGTATTGGTGTCCATTCGTTCTACATGTCCTAGCCATCTTAAACGTCCAATGCGGAGTTTTTTGACCAGGGGTATGTTGCTGTACAGCTCGTATAGTTCGTGGTTGAATCTTCGTCTCCATAGCCCGCCAACGCAAACGGGATCGAAGATTTTCCGAAGAATTTTTCTCTCGAATCGACCAAGGATTTCTTCATCCGCTTTTGATACGGTCCATGCTTCAGCGCCGAAGAGCAGGAGTGGGATGGTCAGGGTCTTATATAGGATCTCCTTAGTAGTTCGAGTGAGGGCTTAACTACTAAATTGCCTTCTTAGCCCGAAGAAACAGCGATTGGCAAGAGTAATTCTTTGTTTGAGGTAGACCCGTACTACCTCAAAGTTATATCTGTCAATGGTGACGTTCTGTCCAATTCGTCGATGTTGTCTGTCCTTTTGTGTTGACAGCATATACTAAGTCTTACCCTCATTTACTGCTAAACCCATTTTTGCCGCTTCCTTCTCTATACTAACAAACGTGGCTATGACATCACGTTGAGTCCTACCAATGATGTCAATATCGTCGGCGTTTGCTAGTAGTTGCACCGATTTTGGAGAATTGTACCTCTGGTGTTGGCTAGGGAGTTTTGCACGCATTATATTTAGGTTGGAACGCAGGTATTTAGAAGTCTTCGCCAGTTTGCTGCTCATTTTGAATCCTATTCCTTCACTCTATCTGTCTGTCAATCTCTGTCACTTGTGGTCTGAATTTTTGGTTTCTAGAAACTAAGTGGTTATCCACCCATCTGCATTCTTCTCGTAAATATTGAATGCTCCTTATGATATCTTTGATGTTATGTACCGAATGTCTACAGTTTCGTGAGTCCTTGTCGTCATTTATAATGTCAAGCCTCGTATGTCACTGTAAAAATCGTCAAAGTTTTCATGGGGTTTCTGTCTCCTATTCATTAATTGTCGAAGTATTTCGTGGTCTCTTTTATTTTGACCGAATTGCCTTCTTAACTCCTCTTTCAAGTCGTGGTAATTTAGACCTTCGTTTTGGCAGTTCTCTTCAAGCCTTTGGCAGTACCACTTTTCTACCATACCTGTGAGAAGTTGATGAACTTGAGAGAAGACCTCAATTTCAATTTCTGCAGAGCTTACAGAAACCACAAGCGTGCAATACCATACTCACCGCCACTTAAGATGCCTCTGTGGCCCTACCCTGGGAACTCATTCCGTAACTTTTAACATGATAATCGTTGACGATACTGAAAGAGGGTTTCATGCTGTTGGCGATATCGCACTTTATTTGCTTCACTGAAAACAATAATCGTCAAATCACAGACGATTATTGAGCGATTGCTCGTGAGGTCTCGACTACAGTCTGAGTGATAATCGTTTTCAAATTTACGGAATGACCCCCCAGGTCTTTATCGCTGTATAGTTTTCAATTGAATCCTTGTCTCCATACCACGAATGTTTCGGTGAGGTCGTTTTCGACGCTAATATAGCAGCGAGAATTCTCCATCGCCAACCTACACAGCCAGACACACAGAGTTTGGGCGGTGTACTAAAACCAGTGCTATCTTATGAGGCCTTGAAATAGATCGATGTGGGCTTCTTGAGTTTTTTTTCAAGGATCTGCTGATTTGTGAAGTTTGATCAGTTGTGGACTTTTCTAGCCGAAAACCACACCCATAAAGGCGATTCAGTTTGTTAGTAAACGGTTTCAGGCGATTACGTATTTTGGCAGGTAGAATCTTATAAGCGATGTTGAGGAAACCTATGCATCTGTAGTTGGCGCAGTTCAGAGGGTCTCCTTTTTTGTGGATCGGGCAAAAGATACTGAGGTTCCATTCTTCAGGCTAACTTTCATCCGACCAAATTGAGCTGACGAATGTTACTTACCAAATTATTTCCGCGGCTTATATCCCTATGGCTTTGACGTTTTACACTTTGGTAAAGCTTTCAAACATCATTCCAGTAGTGGTCATCGATAGCGCGTTTTTCTTGCTCCTTTTCTTGAAAAGCCGGTGCTTTCCCACCCTTCTTTTCCTATATAGCTCAATGATAGCTCTCGCTTTCACCTGCAGCTTGGCGTTGTATGCCTCATACCTGGCTGCAATCATTTGACGGCTTTCTTCTTTATTTCTTGCTGGTGGGGCCGAGAAACCGATCACAGTCTCCGTTGATCCTGGTGGTATGGTGTTAATGGCGAGGTTAGGGGATACGTATTCTGCGAAGAACTTGGCGGTCCTATGCGATTGCAGTCTTTCTGCATTAAATTATTATTCCACAGTATTTGTCATTTGTTGTGGTGTTTTGGATTTCTGCATTATTTCCTTGGCGTTGCAGCCAAGGAAATAATGCAGAAGTCGATCTTAGGAATTCGGAATGTACGGACATCCTCTTGGCCATCGCAATGTGATCAATTTGATTGACCGTCCATTGATCTGGAGAACCCCATGTCCCCTTATGAATATCTAGATGAGGAGAACGTGTGCTGGTTATAGTGGCATTTCGTTTCGCAGTGAAGTCAATTAGCCTAAGTCCGTTGTCAGATGTGATGTCGTGTAGGCTGTGTTTTCCGACAATACTTCTAAAAATGTACTCTCTTCCGATCTTTGCGTTAGATTCTCCCAACACCATTTTAACATCATACTTCGGTAGTCGCTCATAAGTTTTGTCAAAGAGCTCGTAGATGTCAAAGAGCTAATAGTCCATGTTTCTGCTCACTATAACACGGTCTGTAGTAGATGTCACAGTTTTTCATCCTCTTTTTGCCCGGCCCATCCCATCGTACTTCCTGGCTGGCAGTAATATCTGCTTTGTTGCAGATGAGGGCTTCCGCTAGTTGTTCGCCTGCACCTCTCCTGTTTAATGTTCTCACATTCCCAGTGCAGATACGAACGTCGTTGTCATTTTTTTCGTTTAGCAGGGTGGTCAACAATATCAGTCCTTTCCTAGGCTATTGGTTGCTTCGTAACAATAGGTTTTTTCTAAGATACCCCGAGGACACGGGGCCATCAACTACGCATCAACTACGGGATTGAGCGCTGCCGTTGGCCTTTCGGTTTCCGCCACCATATCTGTTCAAGGGGCCTGACTTACCCTTTATATTCCTAAAAAACCTGTTGTCCGAATATGTCGAAGCAGCTCATCTAGGTTCGCCTGGGACAGCAGGCCCGGTATTCCGTGCCAGTCTGACCAGGCTGTTTATAGTATTTATGTTGTTCGCCTTTCAAACAATTTAGGAATCGCAGAGAGCTGCGATATAGGTTAGTCGTCATAGCCCGATCAATCCAGAAAAATACGAATTCGAACATTTCATTTCTTTAGGCTAGGGGTGGTGAGGAGGTATCAAATTAATGTACCACTGTTACTGCCACGTAATAGGCCATTACATAATCGTCTCTGCAGCGAATTTTAGTAGACGACATAAAGATAGATCAAATATATGTCCATCAGCTGCTGCATGGAGACCACCATCCCATTCTAAACCGCAACGAAGTAATGAGCATATTTAGGTTGAAACTGAAAATCATTGCATGGTGCGCTATAGACGTCAGAGGTGTCATCGGGACCTACATTTTTCGAAAACATGTTCGAAATCTTCGCAAATTTGATAATTTTCGACTGTAAAATAAATTCCAAATGCATACATGTTTTAAGGGCTTCACTTTATTAATATGTAGATGTCGTTTCTTAAAAACTAATTTGTGTATAGTTACAAAAAAAGGCGAAGATTACAATGCAATTATCGTTATTATTTTACATTAGGCACTTTTGATTTGGTCGAGACAGAGAATTTGGCATCACTGTTGTTTAACATTTTACTTATTTTCTAGAACAAAACGTTTTATTTATTTTAAAGATATGTAACACTTTTTTTTTAAATTAATGTTGAAATGCAATTGAAGGATTTACAGTGCAAGTAGCTGTCTTTACATTTTCGAACATGAGGAATGTTTTCGATTTCATTTTTATTTTGTTTAACAAATATCAAGGAGAGGTATTGCTAAAAATCTTGTACTATTTTGCGCGATATTCACTAGGTTTAATGTCAATTGTGCATCTCGAGTAGAGGCAAATAATACGGTAACACTGTCTGGTCATTCCGACTGTATGATAATGCATGCGGTGGGGATGTCAATACCTGTCGCACGTTGAAAGCAACATCTTCGAAATCGGGCCGATCACTCGGCTCTAGCTGCCAACAGTTGAGGAATAACTGATATAAATCGCTGAACACAAACGCTGGTTGTTCGGGACGTAGACCGTTTTTAATGCGTGGCAGTAGATCTTGGCTAGTTATGTTCGCGTATGGTGTAGCACCCAAAGTACAGCATTCCCAAGCTAAGCACGCAAATGACCAAATATCCGATTTGGGAGAGTAGTTCTGGAAGCGAAGAACTTCCGGAGCCAACCAACGCGATATGTCGACTTTTTTGTTGTCCTCCGCGTAGGGTATTGGTCCGAAGAGTGAAACTTTTATTTTATTCGCATTGGTTACATAGATGCTGTAACAGCAAAGATGTTTGTGAACAACCTAAAAAAACAAAAAAAAAATGTTGGTATTAAAAAAAAAAAAAATGCAACTTTGAAGGCCCCGGCGAGATTCGAACTCACGATCTCCTGTTTACTAGACAGGCGCTTTAACCAACTAAGCCACGGCGCCAACGAAAACCGTTTGGTTTTTTGTGTTTGATTTCATTATGCAAATGGCGTATCCGTGTGTAGTTCCGAGAAAAAATCATTAAGCTATATTCACAAGGTTATACATTTTTATTTTTTATAATTAGCACGCGCTAAAGGGTTTATGGGTACCGTTATAGTGCATTAAGGAAATGGAGGAGAACGAGAAAATTCTAATAGGGAGGAAAAAGTGTGGTAAAAAGCACCCTTTATGCCTGAAACACACATGCAGTGGTTCTGCATGCAGTGCGGCACGCACACGTGCATTATTTTTTTGTTTGACATACAGTGCAGTGCAGTGGCTCCTGTCATATAATTCAGCTTACTGTAGTGGTATTTGGTTATATTTAGTTAATTTCGGATATGTCCTTACTTTGTATTTTTAAATGTTTACGTCTTGTGATTCGTAGTAGGGGCATTCGTGAGTAATTTTAAAAGTTACGGTTGAGTTGAGAAAAAGTCTCTTTCATTTTTGATACATTTGTTTTGTTATGGTATTTATTTTTTTTTTATGTGGATTAAACGTCATAATTCAATGATGCAAAATATCTTAATAATACGTTTTTTTTCTTTTGTGTTGTGGTGCCATTGGATTTTTGCAGTGGATTTAGAAATAGAGACAACTTGCAATACTGCAACGCTTGCAGATGTTACATGTGTTCGCTCCCATTGAAAACTGTTTGTTCTATCTTTTCTGCAAATGTGTTTCAGGCATTATGTATTGTTTATACTTAATTTTCCTTTTGTAACAAGAAAGTAAGGGGTGATCAATCAAGAGGTATTTTTTTTTTTTTTTCAAAATTGTTTTTTTTTTGACAGATGGCGCGTGAGTCGTGTCAAGTTGCCATGTATTTTTATTGAGTATTCATTGACATTTCATCATCGATAGACTGACAGACTCAAACATCGTTTGGAAATGCAGTGAATGGGCCCTCGAGAGGCTGGTTGAAGATCCACTGTTTTCCAACATTTTGTTCAGCGATGAAACCCATTTCCGGCTGAAAGGATACCTCAAAAAGAAAAATTGGCGTATATAGGCCGAAGTGCAACTGGAAGAGATTCAAAAGCTGCAGTTACATCTACTCAAACAACCGTGTGGTGTGGTTTTTGGGTTTAATGGAATCATCGGTACGTATTTCTTCAAAAATGAGGCTGACGTTACTGTAAATTAGACTCATTACCGCGCCATGATAACAGATTTTTTTTTGCCTGAAATGGAAGCCCGAGATCTCGACAACATTTGGTTCCAACAAGGCGGCACCACTTGCTACACAGCGCGTGAAACAATGGACATATTGAGAGACCGCTTCGGTGAACAAATAATTTCACGCTTCGGACCAGTTAATTGGCCAGCAGGATCATGCGATATCACACCGTCAGACTTTTTCCTTTGGGGCTACGTAAAGTCTAAGGTGTTTGTGGATAAGCCAGCATTGGCTTGAAGCATTGGAGGCCAACATTACCCGTGTTGTTCGCAAGATACCGACGAATATGCTCGGACGGGTTATCAAAAATTTGAACGTCCGCATTGACGAGATAGGGCGCAGTTGAGACCAACATTTGAAAGGGATTATCTTTAAAAAGTGAATGTCAAGAATGGTTCTTTAGACTAATAATAAAGTTTTTACTATATATTTGATTGTTTGTGTTGTTTCACATTTAATAAAGAATACCTCTTGATTGATCACCCTTTACTTAAAGCTAAAAAATCATTGCCAGATTATGTTCAGAACGTAATTGAGGCTCTTCGAGAGGCCATGGAACACAGCATTTGTTCAGCCCGGCCCCAAAAAAAAGCGAATCTTTTCTCTCTCTCGAACAACCGACTAATTCCACTTACCTCCCTTCTTGCTAAGGTCATTGAAACCCTGATAAAGAGTCATGAAATATCTTGCATCACGAAAACTCCTCAATGACCGACAAAACGATTGTCGTAGCAACAGGTTTATTGGTGATTTGACATGTATCACCGAAAAGTGGAACAAATCAATACATCTTTGTGGCGAAAACCAGGTCGTTGCACTTGATATTTCAAAGGCATTTGACAGAGTTTGGCATCAACCCATTTCGTCGAAAACGCGTTATTTTGGAATCGATGAAACGCTTCCTTTATGGATTAGAAACAACCTCTCGAAACGTTCAATTCAAGTTGTTTTGGGACTTTTCAGGATTTCTACTCACCAACTTTCTTTTACGGATTTTTATTAATGGCCCCTTATCTGCAACTTATCAATTCCTTTGCTGGCGTTATGCATGAATATCATTTGCATCGTCTAAACCGTTTTTTTTAATGAACTAATCTCAGGTGAGGCGAACCTATAAGCTCCAGGAGCGGCCTAAGATGATGCTTGCAGATGTTTATTGACTCTGCTCATGCATTTTTGTAGATTGTATTTTGGTGGAAATGTGTCTTCTTGAAGTTCGTTCCAGTGTTTGGTTATTCTGTAACAAAAATAATTTTGGTATTGCGTTGTTCTTGTCGTTGTGATGTTGACGGTGTGTCTGTGAGCTGAAACTGCATGTCTTGTTGGTCGTTGAAGTGCAACGTTGGTAAGGATGATATAAGCTCCTCCGAACATCTGCCGTTATAATATCTGCAATAAAGTGACAGATCTGCTACTAGTCATCGCTATACCAAACGTTGCAGCTTTGAAGTAAGGAAATAATCACCTTTAAGGCGGACTGCAAGTTTTTGGGTAGAATCCAGTTAGTTTAGTGCATGTTTAGGTCGAACTCCAAACATGAGAACAGTATTCAAGGCCTGGGCTTTATACAGAAGAAGAAGCTGGGATCTTAGTTTGAACGCTGCTGATTTGGCCATAGTTGTTGTCATGACATCTAACTTAATTGTATTGCCTACACAACATTAATGTGTAGCAGAAATAGAGCGGGTGATAGAATTGATCCTTGAGGAACCCCAGCGTTTTTAGAGAACATATCTAAGGAAACACCATCTACCACTAGTTGCAAAGATTTCTCTTTAAGACAGTGTTCCAACCAGAAGAACAGCATTTGAGGAAGTCCGTATGCGGTCAATTTGGCTGGCAAGGCCCTGCGCCAAACTCGATCGAAAATCAAGGCAAACGCTCTCGATTCATAAAGAGTAAGATAACGTTGCAGGTCTCTATTTACCTTACCTTTGAAAGTATAGATAGTAAAGCAACGTGTCTGTAGTTTTCAGTGATCATATGCCATGAAAAATAATCTTCAAAGAACAGGTGCAATAGGTGGAATTCCGTGGCTATGTTACAAATTGTTCAGGATGCGTCTTACATTTCGATGTCAAAATATTACGTCCACCATCCTAGAGAGTATGTTCTCTATACTTGATGGCAACGCTTGCTAAGAGTTGTCTGAGAACATTCTAGCGAATAAGTCGGGTATTTCCTTTTAATTTGTAGCTAGCGATCCATCATTTCTGATTAAGGGAGGGCATGAAGAGTAGCTAACTAACTACTTTTACCATTGACCAGAATGTCTGTGAGCCTCCCGGACATGGCAAAAATGATTAGTTCCACTTTTGTTGTTGATATTCTTTGAGCCGTCTACTGCCTGGTTGGCTATGTTTCGCTGGTTGATGGAAACTAATATTTTCTCTTCAGTTGGATCTGCGCGAATCTGTTACCGCCTCTGCACATGTTTTGACACAAATTTGCCTAAAACAAAGGTCTTCCCAAGAAATAAAACTTTAAAAGGGATAATCTGAGTATCCCAGTTAGTTATTAGATATATTTGGCATCGATATTGGTAGTATATTGTCTTTATGCCGTACCACAATAGGAGAGGCGAGTCCCATGGATCCATCTGGGTTCACTTTAAACACGGTGAATTTGCTTAGGCGGGAGGACATTAGGATATTTTCTAGGTTCAGCATTATGAGAAAAGTATCGTTTTTCCTGCAAATGAATCGGTTTCACATAAGTTCTGCCAATCTCGGACGCTTCCTCTTTTACCAAGCTGAACGCCATTAGTATCGTTTAAAATAAATTAAAACCGAATTGGCATACGATGCCGTTTTTGAATCCTATGGCATTGCTTAATGGAAGGAAGGTTGTTAAAAAGCATTGGTTGACTCCTATCTAGGAGATATTAAGGCAGGAGATATTTCGAAGATGTTCAAGCGAAACTAAAGAGTTCGCCATTCTTATGTCTCCTAAAAGTTTGTTTGCACTATTGTTTGACTCCTATCTAGGAGATATTTAGACGATGTTTAAGCGAAACTAAAGAGTTCGCTATTCTTCTGTCTCCTATAAGTTTGTTCGCACGCGTTTGAATTCTATCTAGGAAACGCAATGTGGTTTTTGGTGTACACCCGACCAGACGTACGCGTTGAACTCAAGTTTGGGGCGTATAAACGCTTTATATATTATGGCCAGATCAGAAGGGGGAAATATGTCTTACATCGATTAAGGAAACCTAGTCGTTTTGCCTGCGTTTTTAGCGATTTGGAATATGTGGTCGTTCCAACCGAGCATAAAAAGCTTTTCGGTTTCGAAGGCATAATTGCCATTCATGGATAATGGCTGTAGATTTCGGTTTCTTGATTCTTATCTGATCATTAATGTGCAGCAGAAATAGAAATAGAATGGGTGAGAGAATTGATCCTTGAGGAACCCCTGCGTTTATAGAGAATATATTTTAGGAAACACCATCTACCAATATTTGCAAAGATCTGTCTTTAAGACAGTATTCCATCCAGCCGCACAGTATTTGAGAAAGTCTGTATGCTGTCAATTTGGCTAGTAAAGCCCTGTGCCAATCTCTATCAAAAGCTATTTCCAAGGCTTTTGACAAGACAGTAGCTCTCGATTCATTTTGATTCTCCATCGCTTTTCATTGATAGATGGGTATCATAAAAAAGCGGGTCTCCATTTGAGGGTTTCTTTCGGAACCCACGACAAAACGACAAAAGACGCCCCCATTCGGTTCTTTATCTATTTGTCATTAGTAAATTTGCTATTCTTATCAAATTCATAAGAGATACGATATTTAAATTTTCCATAAATAGATTTGAGTGAATCGTAGACCCACCTCGGTTGAAAGGGTTGACATTTTCATTCCTGTGGGCGCCGTGGCTTAGTTGGTTAAAGCGCCTGTCTAGTAAACAGGAGATCGTGAGTTCGAATCTCGCCGGGGCCTACCAAACTGGTTTGATATACCTTTTTTATTTGTACCTAGATTGTATCAAAATTACTTCTTCTAACTACACACATACGTTAAGTGATAAGCATGCGAAATTACATACAAAACTAACCTCGAGATCGACTTCTTTCTTCAACCAGTGCCAACTTTCGTAAATGCTATCCCAGTTTGAATACAACTCACCTTATTCACTTCCAAATACTCCATGGCCATCGCGACTTCATAAATCCACAGGAGTACACATTCCTCAGAAACTGCAGAAAATGTAGAACTTGGAGTATTTGCTGGAATCCGACTCTCAATTAGTCTTCTTTTCAGAGTTGTTCGTTCGTTTCCAAAAATAAGATAGAACCAATCGACAGAGGCAGTTATTCCATAGAAATGCAGAAATTTCTCATGAGGCATTAGGCGAATGATGTTCTCAAAGTCTTTTAGGAATTGCGTTTGTGTTTCGTGATTCATGTCATCTGTAATCAAAAGATGGTTGGCTATATGAAATACAACGTCCAAAAGCTGTTCAATAAAGGGAGGCCTTAAAATGGAGATTTACAAATAAATAAGTTCACTGACACATGTTGAGGTTTAACTCTTAATTAGAAGATAAAAGACTCTTAATCCGATGTGAATTGTGTCTACAAATAGATTGACCGTGAATTACAAAGAAACGTTTATAAGGGCAGCTGACGCCACTTATCACTTATCTGATCGGATTGTATGCTTTTATTACATCAAGGTGGTCAAGGTTATCCTACCCAAGGTTATCATCTACTACATTGAAGAAAAAAGTTCCAAATTATCTATTTACGGTATATGGAAGAGCGTTCCTTTTCTACTTGGAATATACTTGTTGCTGCCGGTAGCTAGAAAAGTGTTCGTATTCAGAACTAGTGCGTTTCATTTTACGTCTATAGCCGAGTTCGTAAAAAAGTGTTTGATAATCAGGAAGGAAGGCGCTTAATTTAAAATACTAACTGAATCGATACAAAGTTATGCTATACGATACTATACAACGACATCAATGTTTCATCACCAGCACATTTCCAAAAAATGTTGTTTTCACTTGTTAGGTGTATCGGAACTCATTTAACCTTTTCGTCGATGGATGTTATTATCAGCAACGGAATTGGTATGGTATGGATATTAAGGATCAAAGCTGATCTTTGAAATGGTGCCTCAAAGAATAATGGAAAACACACCTATTATCCTTCGATTGTTCATGCTTGTTTCGATGTGATGGGTCACTATTTACTAACCCAGATATTGCCGACATGCGTTGGTTTTGTTCGTTGCAACTTGAGTTTTGTTTTTCTAAACTATGAAGGATGCCAATGCTGCGACATCCATAATCCTGTGTAAAATGGACATAACTCTGTCTCTCGTTTCCATGTACCTTCTCTGAAAATTTGGTCCATGACGTCCAAACCTTCTTTATGTATTGTCTATGCCGCTATACAGGTCGCAAAGAGAATGTTTGAGACAACTTAAATGCAAACGAAACAAAGATTTTTGACTAATTTTTCGCTCATAACGATTCTTTCGTCTGCTTTTAAACCGGTCAGCAAGGTAATGTAGGACTGGGATGATCAGGGTGTTAGGCTTCCTTAGCACGAAAAAACAGCGATAGGTAAGAGAAATTCTTTTATTTGATTTCTGACGAGATGTCATTGTGAACAGAGGTATCCAAAACTACTTACTAGGTGCCGATTGAGAAGTTCTATCAAAATTTGTCGATGTTGTGTGTTCAGGTTTAACTTTGACAGGAGTTTCCAGGTCACAATCCCAGACAGACATTCATTGGAAAGTAATAAGCCTGTGCAAAATGACTTTTTTTTTATACCGATGGCTCCAAAGCAAATGACGGAGTGGGGTGCTGGTGTCTTCTCCGACAGGGTAAACCTCATCCTATCTTTTCGTCTTCCTGATTACTGCAACGTGTTCCAGACGGAACTAATGGCGATCAAAGAAGCCTTATCTTGACTGAACGAGAATGTAATATCTGCCAAGGATATTAGCATCTTCTCGAACAGCCAAGCGCCAACCAAATCCCTGAAATCAGTCTCAAAAAATTCAAAGAAAACCCTAGGTTGACTCTCATCTTTTGCAAAAGATGTCAGAGCAGTCTAAAATTCACCGATGCTGGGTGTCAGAGAACTGTAAGGCTGATGAATTGCCAGGCGTTCCCGACACGAGTGTATTAGGTATTCCTATCGCTACATGCAAAAGCTTACTAGCGCAGCATGCTAACAGCAAATCAAATCTCATATGGGGCCTTAGCACGGCGTGTCAATTAAACAAACAAATTTGGCCAAAGCTGGATTTAAAAAGATCCAAGGGACTGATTTCGCTCACTAGACTTCACATTAGCGCCACCATAGGTGTCATCACTGTCTAATAGGTAGGCACGCAGAAAGGCTAGCCCTTCATTCGAACGATTTCTGCAGAAGCTGTATAGACAAAGAGGAAGAAGAAACAAAACTCCATCTTCTTTGTAACTGCCTGGCCCTATTAAAAAAATTGAATTTCCATCTTGGAGTTAACTTTCAAAATCTCAGCGATTAGATATACACGGAGGTGAGAAGTTTCCTCCGTTTTATACCTCAGAATGGTTTTCTCACAGGTAACAAGGAAAATGGACGAAATCAACCATCATAATGAACCAAAAACTGGTCTATGTGTGCTGGCGAATTGCTGGCAGTCACTCTAACCTAACCTGTGTTCCTTCTTATTGCAACTAACAATTTGTCTTGCCCTTAATGACTGCTAAACCCATTTCTACCGCTTCCTTCTCAGCTAGGCGGCTTTAAAATCGATATGCTAGTAGTTTAACAGCTTTAGGGAAGATTGTGGTTTGGCCTTTTAGTTTTAGAGAATCCAATTGAGAACAATTGGAAATGCTCTTGTCTTGCCCAAATCCTTTGTTTGTATCAAATATTTCATTTAGGTCGTTCTTGGTCGTTCTATTCTTTTCTATCGTCATGCGAAAACTGCATAGTTCATCTCTAAAAGGTTCTTTGTCCGATACGCCCTACATAACCCGGATCTGTGCCGGAATTTCTAAGGGGTAATGCCAAACACCGTGCGGAGTTGCTAGTTTTCCATTGGACGCGTCCTTGGGTGGCGGATGGAGGAATCCGCTGCAGATATGCGGGGTAGGAGACAAAATAGAATACCACTTATGGACCAAAACTAGCTAGGGGTAAGGTCCCCTATAAAAAAAACCTCCCCAGACGGCAGCGGAAGAATAATCAAGATTGAGTCAACGGTGGCGTCTACAGTCCCAGTTAGAATGGTCAAAGTAAACAACCTATTTGAGCTGCAATGTGTGGCCATTCCACAGGAGAAGTGCAGCCGAAAAACTAGCGTAAGCCCCAAATTGCTACATAGCAGACATCACTGCCATCCAGGATATACGATAGGATGGAAGAAGGATGAAAAACCATGACATCTACTACGGACCGTGTTATAGTGAGCAGAAACCGCGAATATTTGGATGGCTTAAGCAAGAATTCTTATGTTTTCAAGACATTAGCGAATGGATTGTAACAATTCAACAAAGCGGTCTCCAAATCAGAACGGTCAATTCAATTGATCACATTGCGATAGACAAGGGGCACGTGGATGTCCGAACATTCCGAAGGGCTAACAACGACACGGACCACTACCTTGTCGCAGCACAATGGGTTTAGCTGTAAATAAAGGTAAGACCAAGAAAGGACACACAACATCGACGAATTGGTCAGAACGTCACCAACGACAGATATAACTTTGGGGTTATACGAGACCTTGGCTCCGCTATTAGCTCTGACAATATCGCGTCAGAAATACAACGAAGAGTTACTCTTGCCAATCGCTGTTTCTTCCGGCTTAAAAGGCAATTTAGTAGTAAAGCTGTTAATCGAACTGCTTAGGAGATTCTATGCCAGATCCTGATCATCCCAGTGCCGCTATAAGAGGCTGAAGCATGCACCGGTTGCTATGGAGACGAAGATTCAACCAAAAACTATATGAGCTAAACAGCGACATACCCCAAGTTAAAAATGAAACCCCGCTTTGCGTGTTTAAGATGGCTAGGACATGTAAAGCGAATGGACATCAATACTCTGGCTCGCAGAGTCTTCGATTCCCAGCCAGACATCAGACGCAGTAGAGGTGAACTCGCCTTAAGTGGCGCGCACAAGTAGAAACCGATATCAACTTGAAGTGCGCGACTGGAGGCAGTTAGATTAGGACCGGACTAATTGGAGAGGCATGTTGGTTGGGGCCCAGGTTAAGTAAGTAATGGGGCAGCGAATAAAAGAATACAGAAAAGCGTCAATCTTTAGCTGTGCGAATGCTGAGCACGTGCTACTGGAATGCAAGAAAACATTAATCCATGAGAAATGGCTTCGAAAGGAAGTTTGTAGTGACCTTAAGAAGGGTTATGAGACCTACCAACAGCTTTATTGTCAATAGTATCCAAGACCTGCGAGGGGAAATCAAAACAATATTCCACTGAGACGGAAACTTTTACTCATACCAGGGAAAAGGCGAAATATCAAAGCATCTCCAACGAAGGAATGCACTGACTGGCGGTACCGAGGCGGTTAGACAGAAGGTCCCATATACTTGTTGCCTTTAGCTAGTGAGTAGGTATCCTTTTAACGCTACAAAAAGAAAGAAAAATCTGTCGTATGCTGCTTTGAAATCGACAAATATGCAATGGGTATCGATTTGTACTTTTTGGATCTCCCGAAGTGCGTAGATTTTATGACCTTTCCAGGCCTAAAACCACAATGGACAGATCAAGTTGTTTATAGCTCGGAAGGTAGGTTGTTTTTTGTCAGCCTTGTAAGGCTTAAGATTAGATATTGGTAATCTTACATGATTTAGGTCGGAAGCCTGGGGCCATATTTTATAAAACGAATATCTTTGAAATCACATCGTTCTCGTTGAAATTCGATTACATACAACGAGTATCGTTCTTGATTTTACGATACTCGTAATTTCTTGCATTGGGCAGTCGTATAGCTTTCGTTTTCGTCGAGCTGTCATAAATTTCTCGTTTTACACAATCGCACTTTGTCGTGACTATCGTTTACTTCTGTTTCGTTTACTTGCCGTTCGTTTCGTTTTATGTAATAGAGCTCCTGAAAGTTTTCGCTATCGTCGTGTCAACCTTGTGACAATGAAACATTTCCAAACTGTTCCATAACTGTGGGAGTACCCTGAAAGACACAACTGGAAAGCGTAGGGGTAACTGGAAATATATAACAACAATGAAAGAAGCACGCGCGGAATAGAGAATAGAGGCGATAATTGTATAGGTACACACACCAGGCAGGTCCGTAGTTGTATTACGTGGATCTTTCGATTTTTCCTTAAATTCATTTGCCTAAGTGAACCATTCCGAGCTTACAGAGGACGGAATCTGACAGTAACATTAGACTGGTCACATAGATTGTCTAAGACGTAGTCTTCTAGGTGGAGTTTTATTCTCTTGGAGAGCGCTGGTCAAGAGCAGAAAAGGTGAGGAATACACTCCTCCTAATCCTCATGACAACAGCTTGTGCAGAAGTCGTTGCTACAGAGCCCTAGTCTTTTTGGACGTAGGCCTAAGTGGCAGTGTCCTGTATGGTACCGCTGGTGGTACTAATGTTTGATCTGTTCAGCATTATCCAGCAGAGACAGAAAGCGTTTTTGGATATAGTTTGGCCAGAGAAGTCTGGATATTAGACACGTTGTGCCGTTTATTCATCTGTGCTCTGCTTTCTTGATTGCATCCAGTTTGATTGATAATTGAGGGGCATATCCCTGGGATATCTTTATGACCCGGCATCCAAAAGAGGTGAATAGTAAAGTGCTCTGCCATCTGAATTCGATATAAATGAAATGCACCCAATGAGTTGATTTGCGCTTGGCTGTCACTCAAGATGCTAAAATTCATCGTGGATATTACATTACACCTCAGCTAGGACAAGGCATCTTTAAAGCACGCTTGCTTAAAGCAAGTAAAGTGTCTCTTGATATTTGTGAAGCAACCCCAGTTGCCGAAACTCAGTTAATTGCGTTTAAACATTATTTCCAGCAGCAGCAGCTTAATGTACATCACGCTGATCGAGCGGAAGGACAAGATGATAACCAACATTCTGCCAATGATGAAATTGCTGCCTTGACCTCTTAATAAAGAAGACGTCGGTAGTTGTACTACAATACCATCGATGTCTGGTTGGATGACTGCACTCAGTTATCAACCAAGAAAGAAATGACGAAAGAATGCCTGATAGCTGGTCAAATAACTTTAATGCTTCCACTGCAAAAATATGCGATGTCTTCCAAGAACTACACTAAATTGGTTTATCCGCAAAACTTAAAGAGATGAAAGGGTGGTAAGTACTGACTTTGACACCTTAATTATTTATCAACGCCACTTAGTTCTTAGAAAGTGAAAAAGGAAATTGAGCATCAAAACATTGCCCTTCTACTATTTTATTTTATGCAACAAAAACTTTGTACGATTTTGGAGTACTCACCAGATAATATGTGAACCTGACAGTCGTGTGCCTCAGCGCTGGTGTACAATTTCCCCGTGATGACCTCGCCAAACCTTCCATCTGCAATAACATCATCGATATTCATTCGTATCGCGTTGCGTGGTAGTCTTTGTGAGTTTTCAACACTTTCCACCAATGCATTCAATTGATCCTTAAAGGGTCCTTTGCGAACTTCATCCCCAACAAATCCATTGTTTTCCTGAAATGACAATCTCATCACTATTGAAACTTTGTCCACTTGATTCGATCCATTTCAACTTACCACCTCAACCATTGGCCCCTGTAAAGTCAACTCGTGACTATCACTTGGTAAACGCTCCAATCGCCTGGTCTCCCTCCTCAGGTACAAATAAATGGCCACCGAAAGAACGAGTATTATGGCAAAGACTACGCAAACAATAGTCAGTGCCAGAACTGAATCCTCACCAGCTACAAATGGAACAAACATTAACCCTCACTTGATAAAACCGCAATCGCACACCTACGTTCAAAGTCGGCATATTGAAACACTCCTGGTTCGTCCTGTGCATGAGACACTATCGCATAGCGTACCTTAGTTACGTCATTCAGTGTGCTGACCATTCCCAACGAAATATGAATATGAGTGCCCTTATCGAGTGGTGGATTCCAGTAGCCACCATACGTTTGATTGTCGCCCACCAAAAATGTCTGCGATGCGTTCTAAAGAAGAATTTCTGTCAGTAAATCAGTTCTACGATCAATCCGTCTCTCCTACCACATAATCCAATTCACTGGCAATGTAGTACAGCGTTCCATCCTCCTGTGCACGTTGATAGTTGCCCAACAGCTCTTCATCAAACGGTTGTGTGAGAGAATTATCCAGCCTCTGCACAATCACCCGACACTTACTCACCGGGCCGTTGATATTCGAATACGGAGGTATTTCAATCAAGATCGTCGAATCCGTTCGGTTAACAATGACTGGCTCTCCAGGTGCTGGTGCGGGAATTCCAATTTCAGTAGTACCTATCAAATTGTGACTTCCACAGGTGTGCTTTCCACACATGGCAAACACTGATATGTTGTACTTAGTTCCCGGGTGGAGGTCTGTCATTTCAAAGCGATCTTCAGTACTCTGGACGATAAACTCCGGCTGAAGTTGTGGATAATTGGTGTATGAATGCAGGACAACCGATTTGATCATGATTCCAGAGACCTTTTCCTCCTTTTTCGGTGGATCCCAGGTTATCAAAATGCTGTTCTCCGTACTGTTGGAGATTCGTATATTCTCCGGGGGGCCATTACCTGGAGGAGGGAACATTATTTTTTTTTAAAACAATTTTAAGAAACTTTTCGTTCGAAAACTTACTTTCAGTTTGGTAATAGCTGTGCACTTGGGTGCCACCACAATACTCGGACTTGTTCCCACTGCATCTTATGTTACAGAGCTTGGAGTCCATTTTCTCAGCATCGATTGCAACATTGTCACAGGAGCACTTATCGCCAAACAGAATCGCATATCTGAAGGGAAATTTTATGAAGATAAGGTTTTGGTTTATTGGTCATAAAAAATGTGGTGAGATGAAATATTTTAGGCGTTGAGATGAAGAGGGTGGCGGTCAAATGGTAGGCAATGCGATTATATGAAACTTTGAGTTTTCACCTAGATGATGCCTACTAACTTTGAGTATCAACCTTTCCGTCGCGATCGCAGAGTGTCTAGCACGTTGACCGTAGATAGGGTCTTAATCCCTGGTCATGTTTTGGTGGCAGGAGATTAGAGCGGGAGAAGACGTGTACTAATTTACTGACGCCATTCCACGCGGCAGCGGAAGAACTCCCAAAACGGAGTCCACGGTGGCGTTTTCAGTTGCTTCAACAAAGTCGGACAACAGGTTATCTAGGAATCTCAAGAGTAAGTCAGGACCCTTGAACAGAAATGGTGACGGATGAGCCAAAAGGCCAACAGCAGCGCTCATTCCCGTAGTGGATACTGACAGGCCTGGGATCCAAGGGTATCTAACAAATAGAAGCTGAGCCTCAAAACATTGTTTCGAGCTTTGGAAATGACTGATTTCATTGTTGACGACCATGCTAAACGAAAATGGGCAACGACGTTCGTATCTGGAATGTGAGAATATTTAACAGAAGAGGTGCTAGCGGAAGCTAAAAAGCAGACATGACTGCCACCCAGGAAATACGATATGATCGACCGGGCAAAAAGAGGATGAGAGAGTGTGACATGTCGAAAGACTGCAATCGGAAGAGTCTTTTGCAGAACGCGTAACGCTTGACCTCTCCATTAACACCATACTACCAGCATCGAATGTCGAAGAACAATGGCAACAAGGTCAACAAGACATTAGATCAGTCGCAACTGATGTGCTTAATTTTCAGCGCCCACTCGCAAGAAACCCTTGGTTTGTTGTAGACAGTCAACAGATACTCGCCGCCAAAAACTATCTCAACAAGGTTAAGCTGTAGATGAAGACAAGAGCTGCCATTGAGCTCTATAGGCAAGGAGGGAAGGAAGAACTAAGAACACCGGCTTTTCAGAATGAAGTATAAAACGTCAACGGCACATATCAAGGCGCTTCAATGCAAAACACACGCCGCACGGAAAGAGTACTGAACTAGAACAAGGGAAAAGAAGAAAATCCTGTGAAGGAAAAAAGATAACACGCAGTCGAAAAGTCGTGCGACGAGGCAGCTAACTTCAAAGTAGGAACGCAGGCTCTACGAAATAACAATGGCAACCTAATCACTGATGCGCAAGTAATTGTAGATGTATTCAGGCAGCATTTTCAGCAGCTGCTTAAAGGGCATAATATCGAGAGAGTGATCGGACAAGAAACCAGCCAACCACCACGCCACGGGGAGGTAACGCTCCCTCCCAGTATTGAAAAGGTTAGAGCAGCCATAAAAATACTGAAGACAAGGCAGTCGGTTCTATTCGAGGTGTCAACAATGTCTGGATTGATAAGAGCGTGCCCGATGACTGAAACATCAGCTCCATATGTCCAATCTACAAAAAAAGACGATCCCATGTCTTGCACCAACTACCTAGGCATATTCCTGAAAAATGTTAAACATGAGATACAATCCAACGTACTGTGTGAACGTCTTAAGCCTTTTTTATCGGCACCTAGAAGTGTGAGTTCCGACCCAGCAGATCGACCATATACCAAATTTTTCACCTGGAAAAAACCAACGAATTTCAAGCCGAAACACACCATCTTTTCGTCTACTTCAAGGCGGCGTATGATAGCAACCATCGCCTATAGCTTTCTGGCGGATTTTGTGATGCCAGCAATTCTGATAGAGCTGTGTGGCCTTACATTAGAGGACGCGAGTTGCAACTTTCAGTTTGGAAACAGATCATCTGAACTTTTCCAAACTTGTACGGGAGTTCGACAAGGAGATGTCGAATTTTCCGTAATGTATGCGAGGAAGGCGAATGTAGGAGAAGAGACAACCGCAAAATGTATGAGATTACTAAGATGTGGATGTAACACGGACTACATTGGCTCGGTCACAGCGAGCGAATGAACAACAATGCTCCAGCCAAGAGAATCTTTGAACCCTCCGGTTTAAGGGTCAAGCGATTGTGGAAGAAAGATCGATTGGACTAAATAACTGAAATCTACGTGCATAGGATCAAAGAGGATGGAAGGCTGCCTTGTCTCAGGTAGAGATCCTTAACGGATCGGGAGCTCGTTAGGTAAAAGTAAGGATTGACAGCATATCCTTACTTTCACCTAACGAGCGAAGGGAACACAACATCTACGAATTAAACAGCACGGCGCCAGTAACTTTACGAACTGTACAGAGATATTACCCTGGACGTTTAGGATGACTAGGTCATATAGAGCGAATGAACGCCAACACTCCGGCTAGCAGAGTATTCGATTCCCAGCTAGACGACCTCGCCTTAAGTGGAGCGCACATGTAGAATAAAACATACCTAAGTGCGCAACTGGGGGCATTTAGCTATGGACTTGGCTAATTAGAGAGGCACGTTGCTTAAGGGCCAGGTTCATTCTGGACTGTAGCACCACTTAAGTATGTTGGGATACGAGAAATCAGCTGAAATGATACGGTAGTAGGAAATAACCAGAGGCGATAATGCATTAATGGTGTGAGGTAAGAGACGGGTCCAGAGTATTGCCGATTTGGCTGTTGATATCCGGCGTGCGTTATGTTAAAATAAGAGTTTCCCGTGAGATGCCTATCAGTTCTCATATTACAGAAACACCGCACCACAACAAATTCTAGTCAAGCGCCGTGTGATTAGTTAATATTTCGCACGCTTTTCCAAATTGAAAGCGCTAACAATCGAGTTAGGAACTTGTTAAGCCGCATCACTTCACCGACAATGAAAAAATTATATAATTACTCTAGTAGCTGGTTCCACATGCAAGTAATTCTCAGTTTCAAGCATTTTCTAAACTTTATCACTTTTGTTTATCATTTTGCACATTCTAATCGAATGTCTATTGCACTTCATCCATTGAATGCCATGAGATAAACTTGGTCCACTTTGCACAAAATCTAGAACTGCGGCGCTCAAAATATAAATCATAAACCACTCATTTATACAAATCCAGGGGGAGAACACCACCAAGTACATAGAACATAAAAGCAAATTATGCCTTATCCACCTCCAAACACATACCACCGAGCTAGGCGACCCTCGGTTTCGCATCATCATCATCATCATCATCACACACAGACTTTGAGGAAATTCTAAACTGATGCACTGTACTGTTGCAACTGCCATGGTAAATAATTGATAATTGCACTTGCGAGCATTATTGTATCCACGAGTGCTCGTGCTCGGCGCAGGGAACAACATTTATGCACACACATGATTATGCACCTTGACTTACCGGATATTGAGATTTTCGCAAAATTCCGTGCACGATTGAGCGTTGCGAGCAAAGATAGCATCCTTCAGCAAATCCGTGCGTGCACTGTAACATCCCAGGTATTGGTATGGTCCCAGGTATGATGCTTCATCGGCTAACGTATATGGCAGGTAGGCGAAAATCACTAAAATTTCAATAAAATTCCATAAATAGGGGCGGTGGCACCTGTGACGGTGAGACACAGTCATTGCTTCTAAGAACAAAACGTATTCGCGTCTCTAACGACAACGCGAAACACAACGCCAAGGGCCAAAACACACAAGCACAAGACACAACACTAAATGGATGAAATTAATTGATTCAATTTCCAGGACAAACACATAAGTAAACTAAGGAACTATCTATCTATCGGAGATAACTTTACATTTAATGCACTAGATGAGAGAATATAAACTGGATGCTGGGCGATGGAAACTGCTGCTTCTGTTTAGAGATCGCTAGACGTAATTCAGAAACAGAATGAACAATTACAGAACGGCCTGGGAGTGGGAATTTGTGAGTGGAACGTGAACGTTTCGAAAGGCGGCGGGGCGGGGTGATTGTACGATTGTCGATTAAATAAAGCAAAACAGCACAGCAAGCAGGGTGGATGAGTCAAATTTGATAAAAGAACAACCACAACAAAGGTGATTAAGAGGTGGTCGAGGCGCAGCGTTTTGGCTGACACTTGTTGATTATTGACAGGTGCGGGGCGTTGTTAAATAAACACCACCTTTCAGGTAGACAGTATTGTCAGATAAAACAAATTATTTTGATGGGATCTGTGATCACATGGGTTTGTTAATTTTGTTCACTCTTTAATGAGAGGAATGCGAAATGCCGAATCGAACAAACCCAAAAATTCAGGGCGCAGCTGCAGTGAAGAGCGGATTGGAGGACATAGTGGCTAAAACACAATCACGCTTTGGAGCAGAGCTGAAGTACTTATAGTACGTTTCCACCGAGTCGAAATGCGTGATTTCAGCCGAAATGCAAAGCATTCCGCCATATAATTTCACATTCTGAAATTCGGCATTTCGCTGAAATGCTATTTCAAATGACGTCCAACCGAGTTATGTCAAATCAAACATTACTTTTTTCCCCTGCAAAAACCAGTTTTTTCTCCCAGAAACGTCAAACTGCTTTGTAATTTGTTTTGGAAAAATCGTTCGGAAAACAAATTTAAATTTAAGAAAAGAAAATGCATAAACTCTTAATAATTAATGAACAATCGTATGATGTCCTATTGCCTTTTCTTTTAAAATAGCTTCTGCAAATGTCATATCTTCGGAATAACAACATAATTATGAAATTGTTGAACATGGGCCAGATTTGCTCGATACCCGTTGTCCCTGGTGTTTGCTTAATTGATTACATACGAAAAATAAATACAATTTTGTTTGTGTAACACGATCGTTAGACCCCGGGGCTTGGCTTTTTCTCTCAACCGTTCATAGCTCTTATTTTTTGGGAATCAGAACAAGTAGGTATGTTGAGATAAGGTTTTCTTGGCAGTTGATAGTATCCGGATGTTTTGTCAGATCATAGCAAGAGGAGATCCAGTGAAAAAAAAAAATTGTTTTGACAGTTGGAATGCGTTTATTTTTGGTGGGAACACTATTTTCAAATGTTGAATTTCGTTAATGAAATGGCGAGTTTCGGTCCGGTGGAAACGTACTATTAGGGTCCAGTTATAGCTATCATTGAAAATTTTCTTTTACTTATTGCGTTTTTTTTTATAAATTCAATCATTGGGGAGTTGGTGTCAAAACAAAGCTTATGAATATTAGAACATTTTTATCCAGAACATGTAGAAGTTTACTTTAACAAAAACTCACATTTAGTTTAAGAGTTATGCTTATGACAAAATTTCACTATTTGGGCTTTATTTCCATACAAATTGTTTGTTGTTTGACATTTCTGTTTTTTTTTACTTCAGTGGTTAGCCATTGCCATGTTCAAAAAAAACATATAAAATAGAAATATTATAACTTAAAAAAATTTTGAGTAAAGGCGCCTACCTGACTCTTTCCCCAGAAAGAGAGTTAAAATCCTTTTTTCCCGCGAAGCGGGCCACCCGGGGTACTATTAACGAAAAAAACTGTTGACTAAGGCGCCTGCCTGACGACTTAATATACTCTGAGCGGAGCAACGAAGTTGCGTGAGCGTGGACTGTCCCCAGAAAGAGAGTTAAAATCCTTTTTTCCCACGAAGCGGGCCACCCAGGATACTATTAACGAAAAAACTGTTGACTAAGGCGCCTGGCTTACGACTTTACATACCCTGAGCGGAGCAACGACGTTGCGTGAGCGTGGACTGTCCCCAGAAAGAGAGTTAAAATCCATTTATCCCGCGAAGCGGGCCACCCAGGGTACTGTTAACGAAAAAAACTGTTGACTAAGGCGCCTGCCAGACAACTTCACATACTCAGACATTAATTTTTCCATTTTGCCGCCACGACGTTTTACAGAAACGTTACGTTAAGATTTTACGATTTTTATTTTGAGGTTGAAACGCAACGCCAGGTAAAGCTACATTGCGATAGGTTACATTGATTTCATATGGTTGAACTAGATGCGTCAGTCAACGCATGGTACCGAAAAGAGATTGTGTTTCAGCCATAAAACACACGAAGAGCAAATTTATTTATTATTGTTATTTCCACGTCGTTTTGACAGTTCGCTTGACAACCATGACAACTCAGTGTCTTTAAGAATTATGATTGGAGAATTTCACGTCGGAACTTGGGGTGCACCCGTGCAAGAACTAACTGGCCCAGGAATTCAAAGTTATTGATCATAGATCATAGATAAAGCCGTTTGTTCGCTGACTGGGCTTCAGAACGTTTGGAAGAGGACTTCAATTTTGGTCGAAAAATATTCTTCAGCAACGAGGTTTTTTTTGTTGAATGGCTATGTTAACGAGGAAAATGGCCGTATATGGAGTGACGTTAAACTCTACGTTGTTGAACAGGAGGCATTGCATAAACCAAAGTTACTGTTTTGTGTCGTGGGCTGGTGGTAATTCTTGTTGGTGATGCCGTTGACGGGAGCGCTACATATCAATGGTAACCAACTTCTTTGGCCCGAATTTAAAGATATGAATTGGACGACGGCGTTGTCAATGTAGGCAATGCGATTATAGGATACCCCTTGAAATTTCACCTAACTGATGCATAATACCTCGGCTCCACTATCAACTCTAAAACGACATCTCGTCAAAAATCAAACGAAGAATTATTGGTGCTATCCGCTGTTTCTACGGGCTTAAAAAGAAACTTAGTAGGTCGAACTACTACTAATGAGATCTTTTATAAGACCCTGATCATGCCAGTCCTGCTCTACGGCGCTGAAGCATGGACGCGTACAAGTGGATGAAGAAATCCTTGGTCGATTTGAGAGAACAATTCTTCGAATAATCTTCGGTCCCGTTTGGGTTGCAGGCTATGGAGATAAAGATTTAACCAAGAACTATACGAGTTGTACAGCGACGTACTAAAATAGCCTAAAAACTCAGTATTGGACTTTTAAGATGGCTAGGACATGTAAAAAAGAATGGAAGCCGCCCTGCAGAGTCTTCGATTCCCTTCCAGACGTCGGACGCAGTATAGGAAGACCGCGCCTTAAGTGGCGCTGTTTACAAGTAGAAACCAACTTGAAGTGCGCAACAGAAGGCAGTTAGCTATGGATGATGCTATTCAAGACGCTTATTTTGCTGTGGGCCACGTTAATTCCAGATTGTAGCTACACTTAAGTATGTAGTAAGTAATGTTTCCGAAGAGATTTTTTAAAAATTTTCTTAGACTTAAATATATTGGATTCGTGCCTAAAAAGTTTAACGATTTGGATTTTTATATCGTCACTTACACCTATTCAAAACAAGGAATACACATTTGCGTAGATTCTAAAATAAAATAAAGAAGTAAATTTCGAATATGTCCTGTCAGAACGTTTTTCTGTTATTTACCAAAGGCATGGTGATTTACTCACAGCGGTCTTAACTTCTGCTAACCTCAGCTAAAAAAAATGTCGGAGATGATAGAAATCGCTCCACAGGCCTCACACAAAAGAATAATGGAAACAATAAGACATAAGACATATTTTGGCACTTCACACTTTTTTCTATCTACGCTTTGGAGATATCTCTTTTATGATTCGTTGCTACATTTACATTTACTGGTGCATGCCATCCTTAGTTTCGAAATATATCTATTAATTTTTAGAAGTGTAGCCTCACCCTTAGGCAAACACTACTCACTCCATTACTGCCCGGCTGAACTGCTATATAACTCAACTGGAACTGTCACAATATATGTGTCATCGTACGTATCCCAAATAAAACAAAAATTTCCACTCATCCTTTGGGAATGGATTTGTCCGAGGACTTCAACCAGTTAACAACGAAATTCCTCTTCCTCAGTTACAACGATGAAAAGAACAAGAGCAATATGTCGGAACTCAACGCGCTGCTAAACGATTTGAATAGCTTGGACTACTTGCAAGGAAAGTTTGTTGACAAGAAAGTGAGTTTCCTAACAACAGTCTCCATCTGTTTCTAACTATCGCACTATAACAATCTAGACAGCTGCCAGACTTGTCGACTCGTTTGCCAACATAGACACCCAAGAGGAAACTCTAATTGTGAAGTCATGCTGTTTGCTTACCACGCTGATGAATAAGCAAAAAATCCAACTCACCCGGGATGAATTCAAGAAACTCGTCGAATGGCAACTGAAATGTTTAAATTTCAATTTTTCCGGCACAGGGTATAATATTCTAATGTCGATGCATGCCTTATTTAGGAATCATCCAGCCTACGGAAAGGAGGTGGGCATTGGTTATCCATTTCTTAGGTGAAAATATATTTCATCTCCTTTCAGTACTGGGATGTTCTTCTTTCACCCGATGGGCTGTTATTGAAGTACCTCTCCAACCCTCAAACATCTCCTAGTGAAAAGTACGACTTTAATTCCACGGAGGAGATAATCATTTCGATTGTTCATTGCATAGATTCGCTCTTGCGTCCTCTTGAAACCATGGAAGCGGACCACCAAGCTGAGGATATGTTGTCGGCTGTTGGTGGCAAGATCCTTAGCATTCTCTACTCGGATCGCATTAAGTTTAATCAGTCAGTTCATCACATGAATTTTATGACCACTTCTTTAAATGTCCTCTACATGATCGCCTCGGAGGATCAAAACTGGTGTGACATGAACATTGGCGAGCTTTTAGGCATTGCCAAGGCGTATATACACTATGGCATTCCAGGCATGCAGCAGGCACAACCTCAGAAGGTACACATCTCGCAGCAGTCTATTCTAGATCAGGGGACCATTGAGTTGAATAATCGTGGAGGAAAGGTCGCCAAGACACGAAAGCCACGAACTGTGAATAAAAATCGCAAGGCAGACGGGAAATCCAAGCAGGCGTCGGTGAACGACATAGCCGTGCTTCAGCTACCATCGGGAAGTAATCTTAAAGTTGACTGTAAGGGTGAGGTGTTTGCAATGCAAATGGAGTGATATATACTTTGCTTTTCAGTTGACACTCCAATCTTCAATAAGACGAGTGACTCTGACTTCTCAGAATCAGAGGCGAGTAGGTCACGCAATGAGCCACATAAACAAGCAAAGCTAAGGCTATCTGCCATATCGTTGATTGGTCTGGTAGCAAAGAATGCGGAGAAGAAGATTTTCTACGGCTACTGGCATTCTTTGTTCCCCACCGATTCCAGCGCGGGACTACTTACGTGTGCTGTGCGTGATCCCAATCCACGTTGCAGGATTGCGGCACTTCAAGCAGCGTCCGTCATTCTGTTTAGTTCGAGGCCCTTCCTGTTGCAAGCTGAATGGAGGTGAGCATACTTTGATATTGTTGGGAAATGCTGATGTGTGTCCTCATAGTGAGAAGCCTCCGACCACGTTCATGCCATTTTCGATCTCATTGGCAAACATGGTCGTAGCGATGTATGAGGCTTTGACCCAGGCGCTGGCTAATGAAAGTTCCCTACCGGTCTTGACGCAGGTTCTCAAATGCTTGACAGTATTAATACAGGTAAGGGGGTCATATCTATCACCACTTATTCTGATGAGCTGCTCTTTTTTTTAAAGGCAACCCCATTCCATCGTTCCAAAACCGGACTTGTCACCGGATTTGTCAAATCCATTCGCAAATTGGTATACCACAAGGGTAACTAACAAGAACAGCTGCATTTCCCTTCAAGTATTCATGCAACTCGTCACTTTCTTAGATCCGACAATTCAAGTAGCAGCTCTGATGGTGATGGAGTTTCTAATATCCACGCCAGACATCACCACAGAAATCTCAGAAATTGTCGGTATTCCGAAGACACTGGTTGGAACCTTGATCCGGAATCAAAACAAACTGAACGACTCCGGAGTCGATGAAGTGTAAGTACAAGACGCTTGTTGTCCTGCTTTCACTAATTTCCGCCTGAATGCAGTATTGAATCCGAGCTGGTTGAGGAAGTGCTCGATTCAGACACTGAAGACCTGGGATCCCCACCAGCTGTTGTTGATAAGGTTAGCGAAATCAACGCGAACGATGTCCAATCAATTGCATTTAAAATGTCCTGGTTGCTGCAGCGAGTTCTAGAGAACTTGGGCATCATCATCATCGAATCCAAGGTTTGTCTGCAAATAGCTAATATTCAAAGGAATTGCTCACAAGTTTTACTTAGGAAAAGCTACCAGTTGCCACCACTCCAGTTCGCACGGAATGTCTGCAAGTGCTCTCGTCCATGGCACCCCATTTCTCACTACTCAAAGACCACCTACAATCCATTGCTGCAGCTCTAAAGTCGTCTCTCAACGACAGTCAAGCTGATGTAAGGCTTTATACCGCCAAGTGTCTGGACAATTTGGGACATTCAATGAACACGTATCTACTCGAAAAAGGTAGCTGCACACTTTTTCTTAACTAAGGACAATTTCAACAGTTGATTTCTCTACAGGTTCACCATCAAATGATGAGCTTATGTCGTGCCAAAACTACTGGACGTCCATTTTACCATCTGTGATTGAGAAAATACAGGATTCCGAACAAAGTGCGGCCTTGAAGTCTGTGCTGTGTGACTTTATGTCAAATATTGGGGTGCACGTTTTTGAAAGGCTCTCGGTAAGTTATACAAAAATTAAAAAAAAAAGAAATCAAATCACTTTGATAGGCCCCGGCGAGATTCGAACTCACGATCTCCTGTTTACTAGACAGGCGCTTTAACCAACTAAGCCACGGCGCCACGATGTCTGCGTGTGCATTCTTTCGACGTAAGAACTTGGCTATCTCTGGGAAATTTAAAAATTTCATTTGACGTGGGGAATTTTTATTTTTAGATTAGGTACAGTGTGGGTGATAAGTATTGGTACGAAAATATTGTAAATTCAGTTTGTGGTGATTAGCAGCCTTTTTGATGGAATTCCCAAAAGTAATGCACACATTGGAGTTCTCTAAAACCTTTACATATATTAGTTATACCAAAGAGTATACAACTACAAGAGTGCGCATCTCATACAACGAAAATTTACTATGAGCGGTGCTGATGTTGATATCCCAGTGTTCACATCAAGCAACAGCATAGCCGATGCATACGAACGACGGAAATTCCCCTTCGCACTTACCGCCCGCGTCTGAAACGACTACAACATTTTTAGCTGTGATGCGTACTCTATAGTTATATACCTCTTTGGTTATAATTTCCTAAGACACATCTGAAATTAACATGGACGACTTTGAAAATTAAAATTTTGTCGTTTCTAACACTGAACCTCAGCCGTTTGTGACAAACTGAGATAACAGACTTAAAACATCCTTACTATTCAACTATCCGTTTTGTGAAGAAGGTTTTTGCACGCAGAGGCATTTAAGGGGGTGCATAAATGAATACACGGGACTTCAACCAAAGATGACCTTGTGGATGTACACAGCAGTAGTACGTCCAATTCTCACATACGACTCACTAGTATGGTGACCCGCATTGAGTAAAGGCTACAACCTCACGAAACTAAAAAGACTGCATGAACAGCCTGTATAGACCACGGGCGCATCGAGGTCGGCGCCAACGGATGCCCTTACTATGCTATTTCATCTTTTGCCTCCCGACGTACACATTAAAGATACCGCTTTATCCAGCTCAGTGACTCTCAATTAGTCAGGATGCTGGACTGCAAGGCCGTATGGCCACAGTAATATCCTGGACTCGTTACCAAACGACATGGTCACGTTTCCAACAGACTACATCACACCCACACTAAGCTTCAATAAAGGCTTCCATGTATGTTTTCCTACCAGAGCTCAGTGGAAGAGGAACGAACTAGCAAGAGATTTCAACACGATCGTCTACACCGACGTCGTGAACTGTGGTGTGGGGTCCGGAGTCTACTCGGAATCACTGAAAATATCAGGTAGGCGATATGCCTACCGGCGTGACACTACGAAAAGCAAAATATTATTATCCTCATAGATAGCCAAGCGGCCATTAAGGCCATCAACTCGGCTACCATATCTTCCAAGCTGGTATAGGAATGACGGAACGAACTTGCCCACCTGGGCGAATGCTTCAGGGTCACACTTCTTTGAGTCCCAGGGCACAGTGACATTGAAGAAAAAGAGCGTGCAGACGAGCTGACCAGGCAAGGCTCACTTGCGGCAGGGGTCCATATCCCGCTAGGTGCGGTATCCACACATACTTCCTGAAGATGGCTAACAAATTGCGTCATATTCAGGAAATATGGCTTTCCTACGACAAGAACAGAACAAACGGCCTACTGCATAGAACCCGTCCCGACATCGCAAGAATAACGGCGATAGTCACGGGACACTGGCCAATTGGAGACAATGCGGCCAAACTAGCGATCTCATACAACCCCCAATGCCACAGTTGCGGGAACAGAAATGACATAGAAACCCTCTCCCATTTCATCAGCAAATGTCCGGCACTAGCAAGAGCCAGATTGCGTGCGTTAGACCAACCATTCTTCGACAACCTTAGCGACATCTCAGGTAAAATGATACAAGATCTTATCCGTTTTTTAAGCCTCACAGGCTAGATTTAGAGACCGCTTGTATCACATCCACAACTACTATCATAATAAAGGTCACACGAGTCGTGGTAACAAAAAGGCACATATGTGCTACTTGGGTTCATGCTGAACTGCCACTACTACCTACCACGTTGTGTCAATTCATTGGCGTGTTCCGGACTTACGATTTGTTAATATATCTGATATAATTGTTGATTGAGGTCAACATGGCTCACGATATGTTCAGTTGTGTAGGGTCTTTTTTTTTAGAGGCATAGAATTTTTTTTTTTTAAATAAAACAAATTCAATGGAAAGACCAACATTTTGGCTTATTAGCTCACAAATTTCAGGGCCTCCGCGACTGCTCCTTATGAATGCCATTCTGCCATTCCAATTAAGCACCAGCTTTTCTGCATACCCGATCTTACTTCGTCAATAGTGCGTCAAATATTTCAATCTTAGAAATGAATCTTTGCTGGTTTATCAGCATAGACCAGAGATTTGACGTACCCTATAAAAAGAAGTTCAAATGTGTTAAATAACACGAACGAGGTGGCCAATTCACAGGTCCATTTCTTGAGATGATTTGGTGACCAAACATTTGCCTCAACAAAGTCATGGCTGCACGCTGTGTATGGCATGTTGCGCCTTCTTGTTGGAACCATTTCTCCTCCATGTGATTTCCAATAACACGAGAAATAAAAAAAATCAAGAATCATTTGCCTGTACCGTTCGCCATTCACGGTAATGTTGGCACCGGTTTCGGATTTAAAGACAAATGGGCCGATGACACCTTTGGCATGTAAATCGCATCAAACAGTGAATTTTTCGGGATGTAATTGAGTCTCATGAGGATTGTGCTCACTCCAAAAAACGACATCTGCTTGTTTACATACCCGTTAAGCTTGAAATGAGTCTCATCGCTGAAGATGATTTGGCGATAATAATCTGGTTCAACTTGCTGTTGAATCTGAGCACATTCACCATTGCACAATCAATTGCATCGTGAGTTCACGCAATTGATTGTCCTTTGATTCTTGGCTTTAACTCTTGCAACAGTTGGATCTTATATGGATGTACGCCAAGATCTTTCCTCAAAATTTTGCAAGTATTGGACGGGCAGAGACCGAGTTGTTGAAAACGGTGCCGAATCGATAAATTCGGGTCCTCTGTCACAGTCACGTCTTCAGCGGCGATGGTTTCGTCTGTACGCACGGTACAGGCTTGATTTGGATAAATATTATCGAAAAGAGTAAATGTGGTCATGAATCGATCCATATTGTTGCGTATTAGCTGCTCAGATGGACGATTATGCGCACTTAACGAAGTGCTCTATAAGTTTACGCGAACATGGTGATTTGCCAAAGCATCCTGAAAAATAAGTCAATCATTTCATTAGTTTGACAGTTATCCCTATTGGAACTTCTATACCTCTAAAAAAACATCATTTTCTATTTGCGTTTATGATTGAAGATATCCATCCTACTTTGTTTTAAGTTAATAAATGTATGATACAATATACAGCGAAACAAATAGTGTAATGATGACATTTTTGTTTATCCTACACCATTAAATTTTCTGATATCAAATGCATGTTCCTAATTTTTGGTTTAATAATGGTAATGAGGAATAATCGACGATTGTGCTTTCCATCTCTCTCAATCCTCAGTAGGTATACCAAATGAAAAATTAGCCACAGGGTAAATTTTCACCGCAATTGGCAAACGGCCTTGATCAGTTCTAATAATTTGCCAGCTACATCACAAAATACGCTACACTTGGAACACCGACGATAAAGCACGTTCCCAAGTTTGGCTAACGTAAAATGTCTACCTATCGAGGTTTCCGTTTCGTTTGTCATTTTGAACAGTTCTTCCGACGAAATATATAACAAATGATCGGGCAGCAGCATAATTCGTTATGTCAATAATTTTTGACATTTACGCTTTGAATATCTCACCAAAATGTTAGCAAACTATCCAATTGAAACTGACTTTCGTTTCGGAAATTCTACCGGACGGATACCTGTATATGGGTGAGTAAGACGAATCCTAAGCTATTTGGACTCTAGAAATCTGATGGAAGTCGCTCTTTTGTACCTAACAAATGTGCGCCCGGTTTTTGCAGGTATTTCCTTGGGGACATAAATTGTATCATAGAGAAATAATTTTATTAGACATATATGTATGGATCGACACAAAATTGCTAGCTAAATTGATTTACCCATGCCTGTCTGCCTGTCCGTCCGTCTTTCCGTCATCGATTTTTAGGCCTCATTTGAGTTAGGATCATGAAATTTGGTATATAAGCTCATTGTCCATTCCTGCAATCCATATCATCAAGACAATGTGATGGGATGGGATAGGCTTTAAACTGTTTCGCACAATACTACGCTTTTGGTGGCACCTACACCAACTGCTAGGCGGTAAAATTTGAGATACCGAAAAATACACTAAAAAGTGGCGCCCAACGATGGAACCTAGCTTTTTATTAAACGTCTATATATATATTTTTTTTAAATTCATTTTTTTATTTACTTAAAATATTAACTTACTACTAGACAAAAATGCTTAAATCTAACTTATAAATAACACGTTTTCTTAACCTAACTTATCGGCCATTAGCGGGCGCTCTAAGCTTATATCTAACAGTTTTTATGTGCTTTTCGGCTTAAGTTTATCTTGTTTTTATTTTTATTTTTGTGTGTATCTATATATTTATTTTTATTTTTTCAAAGAAAAATTTAAAAAACTTTGGGAAGTGACATTATTTTGTTTTTATATAAAAAGCTTAATCTAGATTAAAACTAACATAAGACTACTTAAGACTACTTAAAACTACTTAACTACTTACACCTAAATTAATTATAATCGGGGTGGCGGACACTTGTTGCATATGCCCCGAGGGGTCGCCATCCTGATCGAGTCTTTCGGTCCCCAGGCAGCATGCTTTCGGCCATATTGTACGCCAATATGGTGTACATGCCCCGCCCCAGACCTTTTACCTAATTTTACAGGCTTAATTAAGGAGTGGACTAAAAGTCCGCAAAGTCCTGAGGAATTGCAGAATCACCCTCCTCATGTTGCCACTAGAATTCCGTTCGCTGATTTTCAGCATCGGTCCTATCGCTATCCGATACCGAAGTGCTAAAGCGGAGGAGCTCCGGAGCATTGTCGACATACCCGTCACGGATTAGCCGCTTGTCACGCGCGTCACGGTAGCGGTGGTATAAAACCGGGATACCGTTCCTCTCCTGTACTAACCCTAACGAGTCTATATAAATAAATGCCTCTGGTGGAATAAAGCCAGACACGAGCGTACTCTCCATGTATGATTCATTGGGGTAATAAGCCCCGAAGATCAGACTGTTGTCGCTACTCATCGCCCTTGCAGCGTGCCTTCGAATCACCTTAATTAGGAAATTGCCAACTCTATTCAACTGAGCCCCATTGTATAGAACCTCGTTGCGATAATATTTTATGTACTCGGAGTCCGGCGTTCGGTACAATCCTAGGCAGGATCGGAGACAACGCCTCGCAAACAGCCGTATCCTTTCCAAGTAGGATGGTGATACATTGAACCACACGGGACAATCGTAAGCGATGATCGGTCTTATGAGGGCCGTGTAGCAAATTACTTTCACCCTTGAATCAAGTTGACTGCTATGAAACAATCTTCTTGTCAGAGCATAAGCCCCCCTAGCCCTGGCGAGACAATGATACACAATTTTTTCCAGTTTTTTCTGGTATCGTAAGAAGCCCTCTGCACTGGGGTCCTGAACAGAATTGTTTCGGTTTTTTGGAAATTGATCCTCTATTATCCCATTCTCACAATATCCCATAATGTGATCGAAGTCACGCTGCAAAAGTGTGTTTATGACCTCGATTTTCGGACCTGTACGCCACTAGATCATCTGCGTACGCTATAGCGTGTCTGAGGGAGCCTACAAGATCACTTGTATAAATGTTAAACAATATCGGACAGTTCACCGCCCCCTGTTGTAAACCGTTTTTAATTTCAAAGACTTTACTCGAAGTAACGTTGCCACATTTGACAACGAACTTCTTTCTCATAAGCATTTCATAAATCATATACAGCATCGGTTTACGCATGCCCAGTCTGGATAGCTTGTAGAAAAGTCGCTCTAACGATACGGTGTCGAAGGCCTTCTCAAAGTCAACCAGACAGGCCCCAGTGCACTGTTTTTTTTTGGACTTATTCCATTGAATGTCGGACACTAGTTTCGACGCGGCATGAATGGTGTCTTGCCTCGCTCTAAAACTAAACTGATTTTCCGGAATAATCTTGTTTTCCTCGACCCACTTAAACAGAGCTCTATTGACTATCTTTTCGAAAACCTTGCTTATATTCGGCAGAAGGCTTATTGACCGAAGATTAGCTGGGTTTGTTTTGTCCTTGTCCTTTTAAGGGATAGGATGTACCACAGCCTGTTAAACAGGGTGGTGAAAATATCGACTGCGTCCATATATTTTCTTCTATAGTTACTGCAGTCATACAATAACATTTCATTTCTAAAATTTTCTAGCATTCACATCACATTCAACTAATTGGACTCCTATCCGGTGCTGGCTGTAATGAAGAGAACACAGTACGAGCAGCTGCAGTTCGTGCACTGGCTGTTTACGTGCTATTTCCATCATTGCGTGAAAACTTAGTGTTTGTGGAAAATACTGCTGAATCTATAATCCAGTTAATCAAAGATTCGAATCTCTTTGTAAGAGTCAGAGCTTCATGGTCCATGGGAAATGTGAGCGATGCACTCATAACAAATTTGTAAATTTTTAATGTTTACCTCATCCTCGGCGTTAATTATTAATTTCATTGCAGTTTCAACTCACAAGTGGAACGGATTTCTGAAGATCTTCTAAAACGCCTCCTAGAAACGGCAATTGAATCAGCAAGTGATAATGATAAGGTAAGCAGGTTAATATTCTCAAACATAGGTCGTCAATAATGTAATGGTTAACAGGTTCGCAGCAATGCAGTCCGAACATTGGGAAATCTACTTCGACTTATAACCAGCGATCATTTAAATATACCAGCCTGGAGGTCGTTGGTTCAAAAAGCTATCGAAAAGCTAGTAAACTGCATGAATTCCGGGGGAAACGCCAAAGTCAAATGGAACTCTTGCTATGCTATTGGAAATTTCATGAAAAATTCAAATCTATTCAATGTCCAGCATAGTGACTTCAATTGGCCCAATTTGGTCTTCCCCTCGCTATGCACTCTCATCGTAAATCACACGAATTTTAAGGTTCGAATAAATGGCACAGCTGCTCTGATAACCATACAAGAACGATCAAACTATGGTGCACGTTTTCAAATGGTATGGACAGCATTGCTTGATGCTATGGAACAATCGGGAAATTTGACTGATTTCAATGAGTACAAGCACAGGGATAATCTACAGGAACAGGTAAGTGGAATATAGCCATCTTCTTAATAACGTTCAGGACATTCTTGTTTTTCAGCTTTGTGTTGCGATTAGTCACATAGTAAGCATTGCGACGGATGAGGATTTCAACATGCTAAAAAATCATCTTATTCCGAAGATTGAAACAGTCAAGCAAATCTGGATTCGAGTGGTAAATAGAATTCTTCCAGAGAATGCTGCTCCACTTTTGCAATGCGCAGTAGGTCTTCAGGAGAAATTAAACAAAACGGATCGTCCATCAGAACAGAAGAATGCAATTCAAATTCTATCGTCTTGCTTCACTCAACCCAGTACCGAATTGGAGTAACACCATTGAAACCCAGATTGAGATTATGTTTACGTAAAACGCGAAAATAAAATATTATGTGTGATTTTTTTAATACGAGAGTAAGCATATTTTTATTGACATTATTTTAGGAGTCGCTGAAATTAAAGGGTAGATCATGGGCCTTTAAACGGTGACTTTGGTTAAAGAACTTCCAAATGGTGGCAGCAAACATGTTGCGGTCGTTTTTTCCTCTCACATAAGCTGTTTCTTTTCCTATTTTCTGCGTACGGAAACGGCAATAAGTCAAGAACTCCAAAAATTAGTTAGAATCAGTAAAAATAATAATTTTTCAGCAGTTTTCCAATCTTCTCATTTTTGAAAATCTGTTGGGAATAGTTTATGGAAAGTCAATTCGGGTATCATATAACCGGTGGAACAATCGACCAATCCTGTTGCGTAGGAATCGAGAATGTTTCATACACGTAGGTCTAGGTTTTAGTGGTCTAGCAACCTTTACTCAGGTGCGGCGAATTCATACCGCTATAGGAACGCTCTGAGATAATGCTTACAGATGATTATTGATTCTGATCCTGAATTGTTGTAGATAGTATGTTGGTGGAAATACGCCTTGTGGAAGTTCGTTCCATTGTTTGCTTGTTCTGTAACAAAATAATTTTGGTATTGCGTTGTTTGGGTGGTTGTTTGATGGACAGTGTGTCAGTGAGCTGAAACTGCGTTTATTGTCGGTCATGGAAATGCAACGAGCTTAGTTACGATTGCTCTAAGCTCCTCTGAACATCTGCCGTTAAAATACCTCTAATAAAGAAACAGATCTCCCACAAGTCATCGCTGTGCCAAAGGGTGAAGCTTTTGAAGTAAGGCAGGAATCGTTAATAAGGCGGATTGTACGTCGGAATGAGGGCCCTGTCGTTTTAGTTAGCCGCTATTAGAGTACTATCATATGCATAACTAAAAATGGGGTGGGATAGTCCCCAAAAGATGAATACTCTGCACCAGAAATAGAGTGGGTGAGAGAATTGATCCGTGAGGAGCCCCAGCGGTTATAGAGAATCTGTATGAGAAAACGCCATCTACCACTACCTCCAAAGATCTAGCTGACCAGTATTTAAGGAAGTCCGTATGCTGTAAAGTTGGGTAGCAAAGCCCTGTGCCAATCTCAATCGAATGCAGGGCAACAGCTCTCGATTCCGTTTACTCATATGGCTACCAAACTAGTGTCCCCCATATCTAAGTATTAGGCGAACTTAGGCTGTATACGTTCTAAGTGTCGTCTTTGGTTGCAAGTAATTTGCTGGTACTTTGGTCTTTTAGATGAAAAGCATTATTTCTGTTTTGCTCGGATTAACACCAAGGCTATAGTTTGAAACCATCGAGATCATTTTCTGCGATCTCACTTATGACGAAAATAAACTTCTATGACGTTTTTTTTATTTGGACGCTATGATCGCTACGGCGCGGGGGTCGTCGCCATAAGCAGCTGGTCTTAAAGTCTTAACCTATAATGACTAGAAGCCACAACAGAGAAGAGATGACTCCACCCTAGGGTGTGCCTTTATCCGCATAATATATAGTTAGGCTGTTGTTACCTATAGAGAGGTGCCACTCCAGGAACGATGTTCGCAAGTTTGAATAAAGTGTAAAACGACAAAGCCAAGGATACAAGGCTCGAACAGAATCCTGTCGAGATGAACAAGGAAATATCGTAGTTGAGACACAGTCGAAGCTGAGGATATGGAAGAACCACTTCAGACTGTTAAACGGCGATGACGAACAACACTCCGCTGTCAGGCAGAACGAACCATTTAATATTGGCAACGACAGCGAAAACTGCCTACCACCCGACCTAAGTGAAGTGATGATAGCTATATCTAAACTCAAGCTTAATAAGGCCGCCGGAAATGACGTCCTTCCCGCTGAGCTTTATAAAGCTGGCGGAGATGACTTGGTAAGTCATAAGCCAAATCTGGTCGGTTGAAAGCATGCCTGAAGAATGGAACCTCAGCATCGTTTGCCCGATCCACAAAAAGGGAGACCCTCTGAACTGCACCAACTGCAGAGGAATAAGTCTGCTCAACATCGCGTACAAGATCCTATCTGCCTTAATATGTGAACGCCTGAAACCGTTTACCAACAACCTGATCCCCAATCGATCAAATTTTCACACTTCGGCAGAACCTGGAAAAAACCCAAGAAGACCAATTCGATACCCACCACCTATTTATCGATTTCAAAACCGCATACGACAGCATTTATAGAGACGAGCAACTAACATGCCTCTCCAATTAGCCCAGTCCTTAGATAACTGCCTCCAGTTACGCACTAGAAGTTGGTTTAGTTGGTCGGTTTCTACTTGTGCCCGCAACTTAAGGCGAGGTTTTCCTCTACTGCGTCCGGCGCGACGTCTAGCTGGAAATCGAAGACTATGCAAACTGGAATATAGGGCCATGTCGCTGTACAGCTCATATAGTTCTTGGTTGTATCCTCTCCATAGCCCATCAACGCAAACGGGACCGACGACTTTTCGAAGAATTTTCCTCTCGAATCGACTAAGGATTTCTTCTTTTGATGCGCCGAAGAGCAGAATTGGAATGATCAGGGTCTTATACAGGATCTCCATAGTAGTTCGAGTAAGGGCTTTACTACTAAATTGCCTTCTTAGCCCGAAGATACAGCGGTTGGCAAGAGTATTACTTCGTTTAATTTCGGACGGGATGTTGTTGTCAGCGTTAAGAGCATTGGTAGACAAAGTTCCGTACTACCTTAATGTTATATCTGTCCAATTCGTCGATGCTGTGTGGCTCGACAGTTTTGCAGAATCCTCTCGAGAATGAGATTAAAGAATTCCCATAACTGTGTATCGCCTTATTTTGTATTTTTTTGTACATCGCCTTGCCTAAATCCTTGTTTGGTATCGAATGTTTCGGTGCGGTCGTTTTTGACCCTGATTTAGCAGCGATAATTCTCCATCACCATCGTCCTGCACAGGCGGACGTGTTTGGATGGTATACTAAAACTAGGCATGGCTCTGTATAATTTTGTCGTATGCGGCTTTGAAATCGATGAAGAGGAGGTGGTGGGTATCGATTTGGACTTCTTGGATGTTTTTCAGGGCCCTCATTCCGTGATACTGATTATCGTTTAACGATAACATTTCGACGGTAAATCTTACATCACGTAAGATAAATAGTCGTTTTTGCTGCCGGCGATATCACTTTATTTGCTTCACTTAAAACAATAATCGTCAAATCAAAGACGATTATTGAGCGATTGCTCTGAGGTCAGACTACCATCTGAGTGATAATCGTTTTCAAAGTTACAGAATTTAACCCCCAGGATCTGCTGAAGTGTGAAGATTTGATCAGTTGTGGACTTTTCTGGCCTAAAACCACATTGATAAGTGCCGATCAGGTTGTTGGTAAACGGTTTCAGGCGTTCATATATTACGGCAGATAGGATCTTGAAGACGATGTTGAGGTTACTTATGCCTCTATAGTTAGCTTAGTTCAGAGGGTCTCATTTTTTGTGGATCGGGTAAAACGATGCTGTGTTTCCACTTTTCAGGCATACTTTCATCCGCCTCAATTTAGCTTATGAGTTGGTGTATGAAACACCGAACCCCGTTTCAAAGACCAAGCGGATGCCAGAGCGCTTGGTCTAGACAACTGGAAGCAGCGAGCCAGGGATCGTAGAGGATGGAAGGCTGCAGTGTCTCAGGCAGAGACTCTTCACGGGTCGGGAGCCCGATAAGTAAAGTAAGTAAAAAGTTGGTGAAGATATTGCTATCCTCTTTTCACTTAGGTCGGGTAGTTGGTAGTTTTCGCTTTCGTCGCCATTATTGAATGGTTTGTTCGGCCTGACGCGGAATATTGTACGTCATCGCCTTTTAACAGTCTGCAAAAGAGGTTCCATCATATCCTCAGTGTCGACTGTATCTCAAGTACGATATTTTCTTGTTCATCTTGATAGGATTTTATTTGAGCCTTGTATTCCTGGCTTGGCTTTGACGTTTTACACGTTTTACAGCCAAATTATTCGATTCCTGTCAAACATAGATAAACCACATCCACATTCTACTAACTGTAACTGTGTGGGAGTTGATATCTATATATATAAAAATGGATCTTGGTTTGTTCGGATGCTTAAAACTCGAAAACGACTGGACCAAATTGGATACTTCCTTCTGCGGATTTGTTCGTAATTGCTCCGCGAAGGTTTAGGAAAAAAAAAAAAAAGTGGCGCTGTAGGCGGTCAAAACAACGATTAACGGGCCAGCTTGTTCTCTATCTAAAAATAAAACTACGAGTATGTATTTATTCCAATGCACTCGATAATAATTCGCAAAAAATAAGATAATAATCATATTCAATGAATTGCACACACTTGTATCCACAACAGATGTCTTTTGGAATTATATCGTGCGTCGGTCGGTTCAACCAACTCGATGGCCAAAATGGAAATCGTAATTACCATCTCTTGATGACAGATATCACGATTGTGTATTGTTCCAACGTATTTGAGTAACATCAATATTTAATTATAGACGATGTAACTCTTTAAGGTGTGTTTGACATCTTTGAAGATGATTATGTATAATTAGCAGCTAACATGCTAGCATGACGTTAATAGGTTGGCATGAAACTAACCTACCGTTTGGGATGGATAGCATTGATAACCGAGTTGTGTTAAAGCCGGCAGAAGTGTTTCATTCATATTCTCAGCATCAACTGTGACTCAGTTAGTATTTTTCTTAGTAAATTTCGAGAGGATTCTGTTCGTGCCTTATTGAATCGTTCCTGCAGTTATTATTCCTAACTGAGTCACCTCTCTATAACTTCGATCACACGTGTTTTCCTTTAAATTTTAACAATAAATCTGCATAAAAAGATCTTTCCCTGGGGGTCATCCGGTAAGTTTGAAAACGATTATCACTCAGACGGTAGTAGAGATCTCATGAGCAATCGCTCAATAATCGTCTGTGGTTTGACGATTATTGTTTTAAGTGAAGCAAATAAAGTGATATCGCCGATATCAAAAACGACTTTTGATCTTACTTAATGCAAGATGCACCGTCGAAATGATATCTTCAAACGATACTCACTTTACAGAATGATAGTTCTTTTCGTTGTTTCTGTAAAGTCGACGGCAAATAACACAAATTTGTTAAATCTTTATTTATTAAATGTATTTATTCAATGAAAAAACTATTTATCGTAATAAAAATCTCAAAGGGCAGAAGGCTAATTAATTTTAACAATCTGAAGTATAAAAGATAGACGTTCGTCGTTTTCTTTTGGTATCTTTTCGCTATCCCGTCTGTCGGCAGACTGAAAGCGTTTTTTCGACAGATTTACTCTCAGATTTTAGATTTTACAACATAAAAGAGGTTGATCTGGTTTTGTGTGTGTTAGTGTGCCATTTGACAGCTTATTGTTTATCTTTAGGCCGCAGTTATAGCTATTAGCTGTCGTTGAAAACCATCATTTACTTTTTACTACTCATTGCGAATTTTTTTTTATAAATTTAACTATTGGCGAGTTGGTGTCAAAACAAAGCTTATGAATTTTAGAAAATGATTATCCAAAAATATTTAAGTTTCCGCAGAAATCACAAAAAAACGCAAATCAAACTGACTGCGAAATGCAAATTTCAAACTGACATAAGTCAGATGTTAAATGTTTTTGTGTTGGTGCATGTAGGTGTAAATCTCACTTGGAAATTTGGAATCCAGATTCTTCAAAAGTGCTCTAGAATAAATAAAGAGTGCTTTTTGTATCCCAATCGAAAACGATAAGAGATACTTTTCAGTTTTCCTTCTCGCCACCTGGATGTCATCGATATTAATTATAAGGGTGGGTGAAAATGTTAAGGGTGTCAACAGTTTCCATGTCTTGCTAGATTCACCGAAATCTGGTAAAAGTTCGCACGTCAATTCGAAAGACCTATAAGACCTATAAGCTTATCATCACTCTTCCTGAAATCCTGGAAAGACTGGTTGATATTCATCTTAATATCCGCATCCCCACATGCGTACTGCAAGGGAAAATCTGTAGAAACAGCCCTACACACATTAGTGCGTATTATTGAAAAGTCGTTCTGCTGCAAGGAGTATACTATGGTTGCAACCCTAGACATCGAAGGCGCTTTTAACAAGGTTAATTCGGGAGCGATTGGAATGCTGATTAATTTGCTATTAAATAGCCGGATTATCAACACAACACTGGGTGGTGCTTCGACCAGAAGACATGTCAGTAGAGGGACCCCGCAAGGTGGGGTCCTGTGCCCTCTTCTCTGGAACTTAGTGGTAAACGAGCTTTTACTTACCCTGGAAGCAGAGGGATGCCACGTGATTGCCTACGCGGATGATGTCGCTAACGCTGTCTCAGGGAAACACCTGAATATACTCAAGGGGCTTCTCCAAAACGCACTACATAAACATTCCAAATGGGCGGTCAGCTGTGGACTGGGTGTCAACACACACAAGACTGACCTGGTCCTTTTCACTAGGAAACATAAAATTCCTCACATTGACCCCCCTTCAAACGGAATCGAACTAGTCTTCTCAGACAAAGCAAAATATCTGGGACTTATTATGGACAGGAAGCTTAACGGGAAGCTAAACATAACAGAAAGAGTAAAGAAAGCGACGGTAGCACTTTATTCCTGCAAGAAAGCCATAGGCTTGAAATGGACAATGAAACCTCGTATCACGCATTGGCACTATATATCGGTTATAAGACCGATACTTCTTTATGGAGTAGTAGTATGGTGGACAGCACTTGAAATAGCTTTGAGAAACTGGCCAAGGTGCAGAGAGCTGCGTATCGGTGGCGCACTCCGTACAACACACACAGCGGCATTAGACATTCTTTTTTACCTACTACCCCTAGATATTATCGGCAACCAAATGGCAGCTAACTTAGCCATACGTCTTAAAGCCATCCAACAGTGGTCAAATACTAAATATGACCACTCAAAAATTCTAAACGAATATACAAATGTTCCTGAAAACACCGATTACATCCTCACCAGGTTGAACTTCGATAAGAGTTTCCGGGTCACAATCCCAGATAGAACGTCACGGGAGAGCAACGAACCTGTGCTAAACGACTCGATCCAATTTTATACCGATGCATGGCTCCAAAACAAATGACGGAGTGGGTGCTGGTGTCTTCTCCGACAGGCTAAATCTCAGCCTATCTTTCCGTCTTCCTGATCATTACAGCGTGTTCCAGGCGGAACTCATGGCGATCAATGAAGCCTTATCCTGGTTGAAAGAGAATGTAATATCTGCCAAGGATTTTTCTCGGACAGCCAAGCGGCCATCAAATCCCTGGAATCGGACTCAACAAATTCAAAGACGGCCCTAGATTGCCGACTATCTCTGCAGGTGATGTCAACGCATTTTAACATTAACCTATGCTGGGTGCCTGTGCAGAGTGACATTCCAGGGAACTGTAAGGCTAATGCGAACTAGCCAGAAACGGTACGAAATTACCAGGTGCACCCGACATGCAAAAGCTTATTAGCGCAACATTCTAACAGCAAATCAAACCTCAGATGGAGTCTTGCCACGACGTGTCAAACAACCAAACAAATTTGGCCAAAGCTAGATTTGAGAAGACCAAAGGGACTGATTTCGCTTGATAGACCGTATATTTGCGATACCATAGGTGTCATCACGGGATACTGCTTAATAGGTAGACACGCAGAAAGGCTAGGCCTTTTCTCAAACAACTTCTGTAGGAGCTGCATGGACGAGGAGGAGGAGGAAACAATACTTCATCTCCTTTGTAACTGCCCGGCCCTATCAAATAAAAGTAAGGTACATCTTGGAGCTTACTATATTCAAAATCTCAGTGATTTGGCAAAAACGGAGTGAAAAGCCTCCTCCACTTCATCAAAAGCTCAGAATGGTTTACCCACGGATTGTAAGGAGATTGGACAAGATTCACGTGGTATCACAACGGACCCAAATGGTCTAAGTGTGCTGGCGAACGCTGGCAGCCACTCTAACCTAACCTACTTGGATTGTATGCCCCGAATCTACCCGTCCTATAGGTGGTCTAAATGTCACACATTTTGGAATAACTTCGCTAAGCTCATCTGCCATAAAAATATCAATTATTAGAGAATGATCTGGTGCAGGTCTTTGCTGAGCAATGGATTGGTGAGGATTGGTGATGGTAAGAGAAGAAAGTCGACCTCTCGTCGTTGAATTACGTTTTACGGACGTACTGCACACTTGAAAGCCGTATTCAATACATGATCTTACAGGTGGTATAGTGTAAAAAATCTCTGCCCCACCCTTGGGATTTGACATAATACTGCAGGCAATCTGGGATAACAAAAAAAAAAACAAAAACAACCATGTTACCTCCACAGTACCACCATGAACTGCTCTAGAATTCATAAAAAAAGTGAAAACCATTTTATTTTTGCACATGAAACTGCATGATTTACGGCGACTGTTAAAGCCGTAAAAGGCCTAAAGAATTGTACCATACTATTAAGCCAAACAAGGTCACAATCCTAACATAAGTTGACCAAAACGCTAACAGGAAACTTCCAAGTAATTTTCATTAGCAAGTAGGCAAATAGTCGCCGCTTACTTCCACCTCACCCATCCATTAATAATAAGAAGGACAACATTACCTAACGTCTCCATCATAGGCCTAGAACTACCAAATAGGTATTAAAAGCTTTATTCAGTAAACTATGTTGTAGCTTGTTAGTCTCAGTAACTTTGTTAACAAATATCACTTTCTATCCTAGCAAAACTCAAGGCTGATAAACGTTTCCTTATTCTAATTAGGTCATATCGTATACCATTACCACATCAAAAAGGACTCACTTTCAGCGTCGCAAAAAGTGTGAGGCATGTTGTTAAATATCCAGCAGGTTAATTACAAAGGACTCACCATCAACATAGTTTCTGAAAAGTAAATTCTAAGTGAGTGTACACACAAGATTGTGAAGTTCCGATAAAAAAAAAACAAAAAACTTACAAAAACACATTCGAGTCATGAAAATGTATGAATTTTAATGAGCCTACTTTCCTGGGCCTTAGTGCGTGTTTCTAACACACATACTTCGCCCTCGTATTAGTGAGTGCAAACGGTTCACATCCTCTGCTAAACCGATGCCATAAATCGGCAAAGTCTGGGTCATACATGGGCTATTTTCGAAATTATTTATAATGTGCTTTTGAGATTTATGAACGTCTAGGAGGTAGACGTTCATAAATCTCAATCCATCATCGTTTATGTCCATCTTATGCACACAACAAGAGTTAGTTAATGGATTTTTGCAATTGTTGGAAGGACTGCTCATTTACCTGCGTGAGCAAGTTCAAGGGCAGCTGCTTTAAAAAGAATCGCATTAGCAACTTGTGCACTTTTGACAAGAACTTGCCATTATTCATATAATATGTAAATATTAGATATAATTTCGTTATAAGTAAAAGTATACTTGCACTAGGCGTCACTGTATTTCAATGCGTGACCAATGTAATAACCGGACGAGGGAATGAAATTCCCGGCTCGAGAAATCAGTTGTCGCGCAAGGTGACACATTTTAAGCATAGCCTGCAAAGACTCCATAGTCTTGTAGCACAGTATACAAATTGGTTTTAATTATTTCCCAAGATTCGGAATTATCGAATGAATTATTCATGATAGGGTTAGGAATGTAACCTACTCCATGCATGCACAGATATCTGAATAGGTGTAGTTCTTGCATCATAAATTTTAGCAAATGATGTCCTTTAAAGGTTAAGGTGGTAGAATAGGAAATAATCGAATATTTAGGAAAAATCGTAGTTGAGTCACAGGCGATGCTGAGAATATGGAATGTGACGATGAATAATGATCGTCTTCCGGATTTCAGATAAATCAGATAAAACTGGAAGTCTAGAACACAGCCGCTAAGGCAGAAAGAACAATTTAATTTGGCGCCAACAGAGAAACCTACCAGCCTACCGACCTTAATGCAGTGAGGATAGTATTAGCTAAATTAACTTAACCTTACTTACTTACTTAAGTGGCGCTACAGTCCGGGATGAACCTGGGCCTCAACCAACATGATTCTCCAATTAGGCCGGTCCTTAGCTAACTGCCTCCAGTTGCGCACTCCAAGTTGGTTGAGGTCGGTTTCTACTTGTGCGCGCCACTTATGGAGAGGTCTTCCTCTACTGCGTCCGACATCTGGCTGGGAATCGAAGACTCTGCGAGGCGGAGTATTGGTGTCCATTCTTTCTACATGTCCTAGCCATCTTAAACGTCCAATGCGGAGTTTTTTTTGACTAGGGGTATGTCGCTGTACAGCTCGTATAGTTCGTGGTTGAATCTTCGAGTCCATAGCCCGTCAACGCAAACGGGACCGAAGATTTTTCGAAGAATTCCGCTTTTGATACGGTCCATGCTTCAGTGCCGTAGAGCAGGACTGGGATGATCAAGGTCTTATATAGGATCTCCTTAGTAGTTCGAGTGAGGGCTTTACTACTAAATTGCCTTCTTAGCCCGAAGAAACAGCGATTGGCAAGAGTAATTCATCGTTTGATTTCTGACGAAATGTTTTTGTCAGAGTTAATAGCGGAGCCGAGGTAGACAAAGTCCCGTACTACCTCGAAGTTATATCTGTCAACGGTGACGTTCTGTCCAATTCGTCGATGTTGTGTGTCCTTTCGTGTTGACAGCATATACTAAGTCTTAACCTCATTTACTGCTAAACCCATTTTTGCCGCTTCCTTCTCTATACTAGCAAACGTGGCTATGACATCACGTTGAGTCCTACCAATGATGTCAATATCGTCGGCGTATGTTAGTAGTTGCACCGATTTTTGGAAAATTGTGCCTCTGGTGTTGGCTCGGGAGTTTTGCCCAATCCTCTCAAGAATCAAATTGAAAAAGTCACATGACAGCGCATCGCCTTGCCTAAATCCTTTTTTGGTATCGAATGTGTCGGTGAGGTCGTTTCCGACCCTGATGGTGCAGCGAGAATTCTCCATCGTCATCCTACACAAACGGACGAGTTTGGCCGGTATACCAAAACTAGACATGGCTCTGTATAGTTCGTCTCTATAAATGCTGTCGTATGCGGCTTTGAAATCGATGAATAGGTGGTGGGTATCGATTTGGACTTCTTGGGTTTTTTCCAGGATCTGCCGAAGTGTGAAAATTTGATCGATTGTGGACTTTCCTGGCCTAAAACCACACTGATAAGGGCCGATCAGGTTGTTGGTAAACGGTTTCAGGCGTTCACATATTACGCAGATAGGATCTTGTAGGTGATGTTGAGTAGACTTATGCCTCTGTAGTTGGCGCAGTTCAGAGGGTCTCTTTTTTTGTGGATCGGGCAAACGATGCTGAGGTTCCATTCTTCAGGAATGTTTTCAACCGACCAGATTTGACTTATGAGTTGGTGGATGTTACTTACCAAGTCATCTCCGCCAGCTTTATAAAGCTCAGCGGGAAGGCCGTCATTTCCGGCGGGCTTATTAAGCTTGAGTTTAGATATAGCTATCCTCACCTTACTTAGGACGGGTGGTTGGCAGTTTTCGTTGTCGTTGCCAATATTAAATGGTTCGTTCTGCCTGACAGCGGAATGTTGTTCGTCATCGCCGTTTAACAGTCTGCAGAAGTGGTTCTTCCATATCCTCAGCATCGACTGTGTCTCAACTACGATATTTCCTTGTTCATCTCGACAGGATTCTGTTCGAGCCTTGTATCCTTGGCTTTTACGTTTTACACTTTGGTAAAACTTGCGAACATCGTTCCTAGAGTGGCATCTCTCTATATCCTCGATCGCGCGCTTTTCTTGCTCTTTTCGTTCTTCCGATGTTCTTCCCTTCTTCTTTGCCTATAGAGCTCAATGGCAGCTCTCGTCTTCACCTGAAGCTTAGCCTTTTAAGCCTCGTTTTTGGCTGCAAGCATCTGCGTCGGCAGTCCTCATTAAACCAGGGGTTTCTTGCTCGTGGCCGAGAAACCCAGCACATCAGTTGCGGCTGATCTAATGGCTTGTTGGCATCGTTGCCATTGTTCTTCGACATTAGATGCTGGTGGTGTGTTGTGAGTCGAGAGGTTAAGGGATACGCGTTGCGCGAATGTCTTGGTGGTCTCTGGCGATTGCAGTCTTTCGACATTAAATTTTTTTGTGGCGTGGTGGATATCCGCATCCTTACCTTGGCTACAACAAGGTAGTGATCCCAGTCGATGTTAGCCCCTCATAATCTTCGGTCATCCAAGATACTGGATGCGTGCCTTTTGTCAATCGCAATGTAACCAATTTGGTTGACTGTTCGTTGATCTGGAGACCGCCATGTCCCCTTATGGATATCGAGGTGAGGAAACCGTGTGCTGGCTATAGTGACATTTCGTTCCGTAGAGAAGTCAATTAGCCTAAGTCCGTTACCAGACGTGTTGTCGTGTAGGCTTTATTTTCCGACAGTACTGCTAAAGATGTCTTCTCTTCCTATCTTTGCGTTAAAATCTCCCAGCACGATTTTAATATCGTACTTTGGTAGTCGCTCATAGGTTTTGTCGAGGAGCTCGTAGAAGCAATCCTTAGTTATATCATCCTTTTCCTGCGTCAGAGCATGAGCTCATATAAGGCTTATGTTGGCGAATTTGGCCTTGATGCGGATTGTTACAATGCGTTCGCTAATGTCTTGAAAACATAACACTTCTTCCCTAAGTCTGGCACTTATAACAAATCCGCATCCAAATAGTCGCTGTTTCTGCTCACTATAACACTGTCCATAGTAGATGTCACAGTTTTTCATCCTCTTTTTGCCCGGCCCATCCCATCGTATTTCCTGGATGGCAGTAATGTCTGCTTTGTAGCAGTTTTTGGCTTCCGCTAGTTGTTCGCCTGCACCTCTCCTGTTTAATGTTCTCACATTCCAGGTGCAGATACGAACGTCGTTGTCCTTTTATCGTTTAACATGGTCGTCAACAATAATATCAGTCCTTTCCGAGGCTATTGGTTGCTTCGTAACACAATCTTTTTTCGGTGGATGGTTAGTTAACCCAAAGCACAACCCCCAACCTGGAGGGCCAGGCCCTTGTTTTGACCCTAGGACAGCGGGCCGGAAAAAAATACCGATGTCAGTAGCCCATTTTGGGGTATGAGCGCTGCCGTTGACCCATTGAGGGCTCCTCCACCACCAACTCGTTTTTAATACCCTGGCTTAGTATTGGAAATCCCTATTGCCCTGGTGTTCAAATATGTTGAAGCAGCTCATATAGGGATTTTACTACCAGTTCGATCAAACTGGAGCTGTAGGCGCCACCGTTGACTCCCTAGGGAATTTCTCCGCTGCCGCCTGAGAGTGAGTGCCTTAGTGAAAGGACACTCCTCCCCCCTCTCTCGTTTGCTGACACCAACGACCTTCCACAGGGGTTTAATACCCCATCTCCAGTCGAGGTACTAGGCACCCACCAGTCACCAGCGTGGAGGTGAGAGTAGGAGTTGATAGTGAGAGGCTAGAGTAGGAACGCTTGTGTCCTCATATAATCGCATCACTATCCTTAAGCACCTTAACTTAAGCAGCCTGTCGAAAATTATGTCCTTCTGTCGAGCTTTATAAAACTGGTTGAGATGAGTTGGTAAGTAAGGACGTAACCACCTCATTAGCTAAATTTTGTTGGATACAAATATGTCTGAAAAACGCAACCTTACCATCGCTGTGTCAACGTGAACGTGTCATCGAAAATTGGAACGTCCCCATGGACGAGCTACGACGCAATTACGGACAACATTTGAAAGGGATTATCTTTAAAAAGTAAATGTCAAGACTGGTTCATTATATTAATAGTAAAGATTTCACGATACATTTCAATTTTTATGTTAAATATTTTGCATTTAAAAATAACCTTTTGTTTGATCACCCGTTATGTAGATTCGCTTCACCTGAGAGAAACTTAACTTAAAAAATAATCCAATCAAAAAATCTCAACGGATTTCAATTCACAGGAATTTCGAATCATAGCAGGCTTGTCAAACTATATCATTTTAGTTGTGCATGTGATTTTTAATTGAAAAATACGAAAATAGAAAAGAAATCAACGAATTTAAAAACAAAATATGCCTTACAACATGGATAATAATCTACTTCAGGTATTTTTATATAAATGTTCATTTTTAATGATTTTCCTATTTCAGAAAATTTTGGAGATAACATATTTTATTTGGGGGCTCTCCTATACTAGCAAGACTTCACCACCAGCCATAACGTGGAAAACTGAATCAGACTCAGAAACGCATTTAAAAAACCAATGGCCCAATTATTACCACTAACGGTAATAGAATTTTCGACCGGATCAGCCCTATTTCTGGCATCATCCGTCAGAAATTAAAAAAAAGGATTCTAATTGTTTTTTTTTTGTTTTAGTTGCTGCGCATATGGGTCCTCCTGCAAATAATTCCTCGAATGAAGGCATTATACCAGAAGTTGATGACGAAAATGAAGATTATATTGAACAATATTTTGAAGAAGAAGTAGACGATGAGGATGACGATGACGAAAGAGAAGGTGGATATTTGCAACAAGGCCAATACAACGTTGCAGATACCACTGAATATATTTCAAGAAGCGATCTTTTTGCAGAACCTGAGATGGTCGATGGTTATCAATCAGCACACCACCAGGAGTATACCATCATCCAAATATATGATGACGATTCGACAATAACATATATTTCAATTGCTTAATTATTTGATTTTTAATTTAAAAATTTTTTTTTTGATTTTCTTTTCAGTTTCGTTGATGGCTGAGCCTGATTGATGCCAATGGACTTTTTCTATCCAGAGACATTTCTCAGGCTTCGTATTTAGTAAGTTTTGTTAATGGATTAGGCCTACTGTGGAAAGCACTTAAAAAAACGCGCCAATAGCCTAACCTCATGGGTGGTGTGGAAAAAGGCTATAATGTGCATAGGAAAACGTCCTTCACCACAATCTTGTTCAGAGCATACATGTTATTTAGATTTTGCCTCACTAAAGTTAATGGAGTCTGGTCTAGTTCTAACAATGACTTTGATATCGACGGCTTATTCTACTTGATGCATAGGTTCAAGATGCAAGACTGTCTCAGTTACGTTGCTTTAAAATTTTATAGAATCTTTAATTTATGTATGATTTGATTTGTTGTGGATTTCCCTTAGATAAAAACACACCAAAAGAGGCTTTTGCCAGTTCAAACTATACTGTTGACTTAATTCAGTTCTGTCCTTAAATACATGGCTTTTACGACCTTAAAGAAGATGTGGATTGCCCGCTTCAGGTTCGAGACGACAAGACCAAACCATTGGTTAAAAGATACTTGAACTAAACGATTGAAAGAAACGTGCACAGGATAGAAAAGAATGGAAGGCGTTCGAAAACTTTGTAAGATATTTCAAAATGGCCTCGTTGTACTCTCTAATTGGTCCTTTTTAACAGGAAATACACAGTCCCTCACATTGACCCGTTTAAGGTTAATGGCGTCAGTCTCAAGTTCTCAGAATCGGCCAAGTACCTGGGTCTGGCTTTGGATAAGAAACTGAACCGAACAGCCAATATCCAAGAACGTGTAAAGAAAGCCACCGTAGCCTTATACATAAAGACCCATACGTATGGTGTGTAAGAGGTGTGGACGGTTTAAAAACTTGCCTCCAACTCCAACCGCAAACTTCTAGCTCAATGCATACGTCAATAAGTTGCCGTATATGGACCTAAAAACAACCAGAAGAGGTTCAAGAGCTTCAGTAACATCCACTCAAAACAACCGTGTGGTGTGGTTATAGGCCGGTGGAATCATCGATCCATATTTCTTCAAAATGAGGCTGGTGCCTACGTTACTGTAAATGGGGCTCGTTATTGTGTCATGATAACGGACTGTTTTTTGCTGAAATTGAAGCCCCAGATCTGGACAACATGTGGTTCCAACAAGACGGCGCTACTTGCCACACAGCCCGTGAAACAATGTGCATATTGAGAGACCGCTTCGGTGAACAATTTATTTCACACTTCGGACTAGTGAATTGGCCGGCAAGATCATGCGATATCACACCGTTAGACATTTTCCTTTGGGGCTACGTAGAGTCTAAGGTGTTTGTGGATAAGCCAGCTTACGATGGAAGCATTGGAGACCAACATTTCCCGTATTATTCGTGAGATACCGACGAATGCTCGAACGTGTCATCGAAAATTAGAACGTCCCCATGGACGAGCTACGGCGCAATTACGGACAACATTTGAAAGGGATTATCTTTAAAAAGTAAATGTCAAGAATGGTTCTTTATATTAATAATAAAGATTTCACCATACATTTGATTTATGTTAAATATTTTGCATTTAAAAATAACCTTTTGTTTGATCACCCGTTATGTAGATTCGCTTCACCTGAGAGAAACATAACTTCAAAAAAAAAATCCACTTTGAGATATTATTCAAAAAATGTCAACGGAATTTCAATTCACAGGAATTTCGAATCATAGCAGGCTTGTCAAACTATATCATTTTAGTTGTGCATGTGATTTTTAATTGAAAAAGACGAAAGTAGAAAAGAAATCAGCGAATTTAAAAACAAAATATGCCTTACAACATGGATAATAATCTACTTCAGGTATTTTTATATAAATGTACATTTTTAATGATTTTTCTATTTCAGAAAATTTTGGAGATAATATATTTGATTTGGGGGCTCTTCTATACTAGCAAGACTTCACCACCAGCCATAACGTGGAAAACTGAATCAGAGTCAGAAACGAATTTGAAAATCGATGGCCCAAGTATTACCACTGACGGTAATAGAATTTTCGACCGGATCAGCCCTATTTCTGGCATCCGTCGTGTTTGAAATTAAAAAAAGAATTCTAATTGTTTTTTTTTTGTTTTGTTTTAGCTGCTGCGCATATGGGTCCTCCTGCAAATGATTCCTCGAATGAAGGCATTATACCAGAAGTTGATGCCGAAAATGAAGATTATATTGAACAATATTTTGAAGAAGAAGTAGACGATGAGGATGAGGATGACGATGATGAAAGAGAAGGTGGATATTTGCAACAAGGCCAATACAACGTTGCAGATACCACTGAATATATTTCAAGAATCGAACATTTTGCAGAACCTGAGATGGTCGAAGGTTATCAATCAGCACACCACCAGGAGTATACCATCATCCAAATATATGATGACGATTCGACAATAACATATATTTCAATTGCTTAATTATTTGATTTTATTTAATAAATTTTTTTTGATTTTCTTTTCAGTTTCGTTGATGGCTGAGCCTGATTGATGTCAATGGACTTTTTCTATCCAGAGACATTTCTCAGGCTTCGTATTTAGTAAGTTTTGTTAGTGGATTAGGCCTACTGGGGAAACCACTTAAAAAAAACGCGCCAATAGCCTAACCTCATAGGTGGTGTGGAAAAAGGCTTGAAAAAGGCTATAATGTGCATAGGAAAACGTCCTTTACCACAATTTTGCTCACAGCATACATGTTATTTAGATTTTGCCTCGCTAAAACTAATGGAGTCTGGTCTAGTTCTAACAATGACTTTGATATCAACGGCTTATTCTACTTGATGCATAGGTTCAAGATGCAAGATTGTCTCACTAACGTTGCTTTAAAATTTTACAGAATCTTTAATTTATTTATGATTTGATTTGTTGTGGATTTCCCTTAGATAAAAACACGCCAAAAGAGGCTTATGCCTTTGTTACTGGTGCAGTTCAAACTAAACTAAACTATTGACTAAATTCAGTTCTGTCCTTAGATACATGGCTTTTACGACCTTTAAGAAGATGTGGATTGCCCGCTTCAGGTTCGAGACGACAAGACCAAACCATTGGTTAAAAAATACTTGAACTAAACGATTGAAAGAAAACGTGCACAGGATAGAAAAGAATGGAAGGCGTTCGAAAACTTTGTAAGATATTTCAAAATGGCCTCGTTGTACTCTCTAATTGGTCCTTTTTAACAGGAAATACAAAGTCCCTCACATTGACCCGCCTAAAGTTAATGGCGTCAGTCTCAAGTTCTCAGAATCGGCCAAGTACCTGGGTCTGGCTTTGGATAAGAAACTGAACCGAACAGCCAATATCCAAGAACGTGTAAAGAAAGCCACCGTAGCCTTATACATATAGACCCATACGTATGGTGTTTAAGAGGTGTGGACGGTTTAAAAACTCGTCTCCAACTCCAACCGCAACCTACTAGAAAAAGTTCAAAGATCAGCTTGCATATGCATTAGCGGAGCACTAAGAACAACCCCTTCCTTAGCCCTAGATGCTATCCTAACGGGTGATCCAAGTAGAGATACTTTTTTCAATAGTCTTTTTTGACAGATCACGTGTGAGTCGTGTCATGCTGTCATGTTATTTTTGTTTAGTATTGTTTGGCATTTCATAATGGAAAGACTTACGCGTGAACAACGTTTACAAACAAATTGTTCAACTTTATTATGAAAATTCACGTTCTGTGAGGAATGTGTTTCGTGCACTTCGCTCAACTTATGGTCAACATAATCGGCCTACTGAGCTTACTATTCGCAACACCATCACCCATTTTGAGACCCAGCATTCATTATTGGATAATATTCGACCGAATAGACCACGTCCAGTATGCTGTGAAGAAAATATAGCGGCCGTAGCTGAGAGTGTACACGATGACCGTAGAGAGTAGATTCGGCGCCGTTCGCAGCAACTCGGACTGACGTATGGAACGACTTGGCGCATTTTACGTCAAGAACTTAAATTGAAAGCGTACAAAATACAGCTTGTGCAACAACTGAAGCCGCTCGACCTTCCCAAGCGACATCGCTTCGCTCTATGGGCTCTTGAAAAGTTCCAACAAGGTCCGACGTTTTCGAGGCAAATTTAGTTTAGCGATGAGGCCCATTTCTGGCTCAATGGGTATGTAAACGAAACAAAATTGCCGCATTTGGGACGAAGAGCAACCTCAAGAGATTGAAGAACTGCCACTTCATCCAGAAAAAACAACGGTTTGGTGTGGTTTGTGGGCCGGTGGAATCATCGGTCCATATTTCTTTAAAAATTATGCCGGTGAGAACGTAACCGTCAATGGCGACCGTTATCGTGCCATGATAACCGACTATTTGATGCCTGAAATTGAAGCTCGTGATCTCGGCGACATTTGGTTTCAGCAAGACGGCGCCACTTCCCACACATCGCATCAATCAATGGACTTATTGAGAGAACATTTCGGTGAGCACATAATTTCACGTTTTGGGCCGGTCGATTGGCCACCAAGATCGTGTGATATCACACCGTTAGACTTTTTCCTGTGGGGATATGTAAAGTCAAAAGCTTATGCCGACAAACCCGCTTCGATTCAGGCCTTGGAGGAAAACATCACGAGTGTCATTCGCCAGTTACCAGTCGAATTGCTCGAACGAGTGATCGAAAATTGGACTCAACGGATGGACCATCTGCGACGTAGCAACGGCCAACATTTGATAGACATAATCTTCAAAAAATAAATGCCAAAGAATGTTCTTTCAAATGATATTAAACATTCTCCATTAAATTTGAATTTTCTGTGTTTTTTTCTTTAAAAAAGTAGGGAACCTCGAAATGGATCACCCTTTACATCTATTACCCCTAAATATATACTGCAAACAGGCCGCATCTTGTGCAACTCGTTAAATGGACGCCCACTGAAGATAAACATACCATTCAACCATTCCCAGTCACCTCGAATGGGAGTCGGATATGATTGGAGACAATAACTCGATTCACATTTACACGGATGGGTCTAAGGCAGAAATGATGCGTTATCTCAGATATACTTAACTTAAATATTTCCTTTATCCTTGCGAATTCCCGATCATTGTAGAGTTTTCCAGGCGGATATCAAAGCAATTAAAGATGCCTTGTCCTGGCTTAGGAGTAATGTAATATCCACGAAGAATATTATCAACTTCAGTGACAGGTAAGTGGCAATCAAATCCTTGGGATCCATCTCATTCACATTGAAATCAGCCCACGAATGACGACTATCTCTAATTGAGCACTTTACCATTCACCTAGGTACCGGGCTACGCAGATATAAGGGCAAGGCGGATGAGCTTACCAGACAGGGCTGTACCCCTGATATTCTACTGTCAAATAAAACCGAATGCTATCAAGAAAGCAAACCGAAGATGGATAATCGGTACACTGTGTCAAATATCCAGGCAACTCTGGCCAAACTATAGCCAGAAGAACTCCTTCTGCTTGATAATGCTGAACAGATCAATCATCAGTACCACAATAGGTGTCCTTATAGGGCGCTGCCCTCTAGGTCAACATGGAAAAAGACTAGACCTATAAGCAACGAATTCTGCAGAAGCTGATTGGAAAATGAGGAGGGGAGGAGGAGAGTATTAGTCACCTTCTAGAAGACAACTTTTCCGGCAATCTAGATAATCTGGCTTATTTTATTGTCAGAAACCTCCTCGGAATGATAATCTTGAGGGAAAGTCGGAAGATCCACGTGGTACCACAGCGGACCTTCTCTGGTCTAAGTGTTCACTGTAAGCCACTGTAACCTATGGGATAATGGGGAACTGAGATTTGTCCTAGACCAAGATAATAGATGTCTTGCAGGAAGGAAATATTTAATCAAAAACCATAAAGAACATGCTACATACTTACTTAAGTGGCGTTACAGTCCGTTGAATGAACCTGGGCTCAACCAACATGCCTCTCCAATTAGCACGGTCCTAAGCTAACTGCCTCCAGTTGGTTGATGTCGGCTGCAACTTGTGCCCGCCACTTAAGGCAGGGTTCTTCTACTGTTTCCGACGTCTGGCTGGGAATCGAAGGCTCTGCGAGCCGGAGTTCGTTCTACATGCCCTAGCCATCTTAAACGTCCAATGCGAAGTTTTTTTTGACTAGGGGCATACAGCTGTACAGCTCGTAAAGTTCTTGGTTGAATATTTGTCTCCATAGCCCGTCAACGCAAACGGGACCGAAGATTTTTCGAAGAATTTTCCTCTGTTTTTTGATACGGTCCATGCTTCAGCGCCGTAGAGCAGGATTGGAATGATCAGGGTCTTATTTATGATCTTCATAGTAGTCAGAGTGAAGGCTTTCCTACTAAATTGCCTTCTTAGCCCGAAGAATCAGCGGTTGGCAAGAGTAATTTTTCGTTTAATTGCCGACGAGATGTTGTTGTCAGAGTTAATAGCGGAGCCGAGGTAGACAAAGTCCCGTACCACCTCAAAGTTATATCTGTCAATGGTGACGTTCTGTCCAAATCGACGATGTTGTGTGTCCTTTCATGTTGATAGCATATTTGTTGCTTCCTTCTCTATATGTACTAGAAAACGTGGTTATGACATCACGCTGAGTCCGACCAATGATGTCAATATCGGCGGCGTATGCTAGTAGTTGCACCGATTTCTGGGAGAATGTATGCCTCTGGTGTTGGCTCGGTAGTTCTGGCCAATCCTCTCAAAAATCAAATTAAAGAAGTCACATGAGAGAGTATCGCCTTGCCTAAACCCTTTTATTGGATGTGTCGGTGAGGTCGTTTCCGAGCCTGATGAAGCAGCTTGAATTCTCCAAACGGACGAGTTCGGGCGGTTTATCAACACTAGACATGGCTCTGTTTATTTCGTCTCTATAAATGCTGTCGTATGCGGCTTTGAAATCAATGAATAGGTGGTGGGTATCGATTTGGACTTCTTGGGTTTTTTCAGGATCTGCCGAAGTGTGAAGTTTTGATCATTTGAAGACTTATCCGGCCTAAAACCACACTGATAAAGGCCGATCGGGTTGTTGGTAAACAGTTTCAGACGTTCACATATTACGGCAGGTAAGATTTTGTAGGCGATGTTGAGGAGACTTATGCTCTGTTGTTGGCGCAGTTAGGAGGGCCTCCTTTTTTGTGGATTGGGCAAACGATGCTGAGGTTCCAATCTTTAGGCACGAATTTAACATCGTACTTTGCCAGTCGCTCATAGGTTTTGTCAAAAAGCTCATAGGAGCATAGTCTTTCGCTTTATCCTCCGTATTTTTCCTCCGTCGGGACGTTAGCCCAAATAAGGCTTATATTCTCGAATTTAGTCCTGATGCGGATTATTACAATGCGTTCAATAATGTCTTATAAATATAAGACTTCGTGCCTAAGTCGGCCGGAATGATCGCGCAATTTCAAAATATTCATCATTTTGGTAGAAGATGAGACTATTGGTCGAGGCCATTACTCTTGCCGCTTGAAACCTAATGAGTTTCACCAGTTGACACCGTTGAATAGGAGCTGGCTGGAATAATATTTTGTGTAGTCAGACACCAGTTCTGTGAAGTGCAAGGCAGCTTTTCAAACACTGCCTCTCAAACACCCGAAACACACCGAACACCCATAGGCAATCATCGGCCTGATGAGGGTAATGTGGCAAATCACCTTTACCCTTCTGTCAAGACGACTGCTATAAAAAAAATCGTCACGGCAAACGCTCCCCTAGCTCTCGCCAGAGCAGCATCTTCATATCTTCCGAAATATAGATACTGATCCAGCCAGATGCCAAGGTACTTTATTACACTTTAACTTGCCAGTGGCTGTCTATTTGTTCCAACAATCACCAGCTTGCGCTAGTTCTTTCTTGTATCCCTAGAGGTCCTAGACAACGGTGTCCTAAACAGGATAGTTTCCGATTTCTGAAAGTTGATTTTCAACTTCCAGTCATCAAAATATTTCTGGATTGTATCGAAGTCCCGCTGCAAAAGAGTTCAAATGACCTCGACAGTAGGGGCTGTTCTGAAGGCGACAAGTACGTCCGCTTACGCAATTGCCTGAATTGTCAACCTGTTCATGATGAAATGGCAAACCAAAATGAACATAAATAACATTAGAGTTGCCCGATTTGACCACAAAATGTCAGTTTTATCTCTATTCGAAAAACTAACCTCTAAAAAAAACACCCGTTATATTGTACTGTGACCAAAGGGTTTGATACATAGGTTCCCCGCTTCTCTGTGTCATTGATCTGTAGGTCAATTGGTGGAAGGTTTGGAATTGTTCCCAAATCTGCTGTGGGTCTGGTTTACATAGACATGCTGTTCTTTGAACCTTTGTAAGTGCAATCATATTTTTCGTCTTTTTCATGGAATTTCATCAGACTAGGCAACCATAAGTGAGGTTTGGGCTGACAATAGCTATGTATAGCCATTTGTTTTACTCATTGCTGCTTTTTTTTTGTAAATTCAACCATTGGAGAGTTGGAAGTCTTGTGAATTTTAGAACATGATTATCCAAAAATACTTTAATTTCGAATTATATTTTACGCAGAAAATCACTTTTTGGTCTTTCACTTATCACAAAAAACACAAATCAAGCTGCGAAATGCTAACTTCAAACTGACATAAGTCAGATGTCCAATGTTTTTGTGTTGGTGCATGTAGGTGTAAATCTAACTTGGAATCGAGTTTTATAAAAAGTGCTCTAGATCAAAAAGAGTGATTTTTGCATCCCAATCGAAAACGTTATAAGATTCCATTAGCTTGCTATCAAGTATCACGCCCAGGCACTTGCTGACAGTAAGAGGGTGGACCCTCACAGATTGATCTCTTCTTAGTGAAAAGGGTTAGTTCGATTTTCTTGTTGAAGGCTCCTTGTGTGTCTAGGAAGGCAATAGTGTGTATTTTTTGTGAAGTCAAACAAACACTTCCTTGCTTCGTAGGTTATGATAATAGGTCTGTTCCCGTACAAAATAATATTTCCTGATTCTTACTGATTTTTACAGATTTTTACTTATTGCATTCCCGTACGCAAAAATATGTAAAATAGACAGCTCACGAGAGAGCAACAAACTACCCCTCCAAAAAATCTGTAAAAAAATTTACTGCAGAAATTTCTGTTGGTAAAAATCAGTAAACTGTCAGTTGGTATCTAAAAGTGACAACTCGCTTGTTTTGACAGGTGGTTTATGTCATTTGTTCTTTAAAAGGCATACAAAATATATAATTTTACTGTTTTTTTACTTAAACGCGTTCCCGTACTTTTTGGTAATTTTGTCTCTTTCTGAGATAATTTACCCCCAATCCAAGAAATTTGAGAAATTACTAATTTTTACTGAAAAAGTACGGGAATTCGCTTAATGTTACATTAACATACAAAAAATAAACATATAGCTGAACTCTTTCACCAGAAAAGGTGAGAAGACGAATCAAACAAGTGAGGAATCGTGTTCTACTTACGGATTTTCCGGAGTTTTCGGAGGGATCTGTACGTGCAACATTAAAAAAGGCAAGCAAAACCCATTTGTCGCAGTGACACTCACATTTTACAGACCCGACCGATCTCGCAAATCACCTTAGCCAAATCCGCTGCGCACCATACCGAATAAATATCTCAGAAACAAATTCTTTCAAAAAACCAAAACAACAAGCCAAGTGTTTTCTTCTTAAAAATTAGTTTATTTCAAATTAGTATACAAGCACTCCTTCCATTTTAGATTCCAACTTTCGGAATTTGCATAATCCGAGGTCGTCCAGTGTGTTGATGTTTTACAGGTGCTACTTCACTTAAATCTTCCACCTGTACAGCATCAATATCGTGCTTCTCAATTTTGCCGGGAAGATGTCTGGGATTTGTTTTACTTCCGGGGTTTTCCACAACCGCTAGTGCACATCCGACAATCAAAAGAGTCGTTAGTAAAATTATATGAAACCTCATCGCGTTATGTTTGAAAATGGTGTTGCCGGTATCAAAACACAGTCTGTACCAGAGATAAGGGAAGTAAAGAGATACGAAACTTCTGGATTTGCCTACAAGCTTGAACTCACCAAAAAACCATAACTCAAACATGTGTGCGTGAGTTATGGTATTCACCAATTTTCTCCAGTTTTCCACCTGCTCTTCACCGACCTTTCCTAAAAACTTCAGCCAAAATAGGGGAAATTTGTTCTGTTATCACAAAGTTATGGTTTTCCACCACAAAGTTACGGTTTTCCACCACAAAGTTACGGTTTTCGAACTGCGCATGCGCAAGTGAGTGCATCCGACAAAAATATAATGAACTCAGAAACTCGTTCAGCAAACACTTCGCATCTGTAGAGAATCGTTAAAACCTTTAACCAATATTAATTTTTTTACATTCAGAAAAATTAGAGGAAATTCTTGAATAAATTGCAACCAAAAATAATAAAAGAGAAATCAGTATTCTCCGGTGTTTATATTCGATATTTTTACAATTATTTTATTATTTTAATTATTGTAAGAAAAAAACATGTTTTCTAAATAAATACAAATTAAACCGTTGAAACTGATTTAAACAAATTACATGTAAACTACATTATCAAACTTTTAAATGTGTTTATTTTTTAACATATTTTATCAGAGCTATAATCAAACGTAATTTGCACCCACTAATTCATCTTTTTAACTCAGAAAAATAATTTACTTATCGAAATGAAAATTTCAAACTGACATAAGGAAGCAAGTAGGTGGTGTAAGTAGGTAGGAAATCGAGATTTTCCAATGTGATCTAGATCATAATAAAATCAATTTTATTTCCTTATAATCCTTATTCTTATAATCCTCTAATTCACAAGTTATCCAATCTGTTGAACAAATGAAAATTGGACACAAAGTGGGAAAGTATGTGCAAAATAGTTTCCAAAAAATAAAGATAGTAAATAAATAAAACTTCTCATAGAATTCATTGCTGGAACTGTGTGCCTTAAAAGTCTCATTTATACTTGTTTCCCTACCTGTGCTCTACTTAACAAAAAAAACAAAACTAAAATTCCAATTGACATCATCTTTTCGCCAAATTTCAATTTAATTCCTAGTTAATTCACCTACTTCCGTGAATTAGTAGATTTTATGTTAAAAAATAAAAAATAAATTATATATTAATTTGGTACAAAACACCTTTATACAATTACACCCTTATTTATTAGAATTTCCTAAAACATATGCAGCCTCTAATATTCATTGTATAAGTTTTATTCTTTTATTTCTTTTATGTTTCTTTTATGTATTATTAACGTTTTTGTTTTTAGAAAATAAAATCAATCATTTTTAATCATTTTTTAAATCCATTTTGGATATTTATTTTGGAGAGGGAATTTTCCAGCTAGCCGCTGGCCAACAATTATATTTTATTCCTTAGATTCTTTAATATCAAATTACCCTACTCATAAAATCTGACTTGAGAATATATTATCCTCAGAATCTTTCATATTAAATTACGCAACATGTATTAATGGTCTACAAATACCCGTAGGCGATTATAAAATTAATAATTACTCTTGGAAATAATTTTGGTAATTATAGATAATAAAATATATAAATAGTTTGTTTAACGTTCTAACCGAAGAGTTGAATACATTCAATTTATTTTATTTGAAAAAAAATATTTACTTAACTGAATACGTTCATAACCATTTGATTATATTCACCAAATTCTGAATCTGTCACTATTAGAATGTAAACAAACATTTTTACTTTTTTTTATTTTGTGAATCCATTTAAAATTATTTCTAAAAGTGTCACTGTGTTATGACTGGAAAACGGGCTGGAGATAAACGGGCAAGAAGTGCTGAATATGGTTATGCATAACAACTGAATCCCAGTGAAATCCCAGTATGGAAATGAAATCAGCATTAAAAAAGGTGGCATAAATTCACTTTAGCACAAACTCACTTTTTTCACTTTTTTTTAGTTCAAACGATTCGTCTTTACGTGCTGATCATTTATCTGTTTTTAAAAATCGTCGCTCACATTTAGTTTAAAAGTTATGCTTATTATAAAATTTCACTTTTTTCCATACAAATTGTTTGTTACTTGACATTTCTGTTTTTTTTTTACTTCAGTGGTTAAAGCGGCATTGCCATATTAAAAAAAAAAAAACATAAAATAAAAATATTATAACTTAAAAAACTTTTTAAAGATTTTTATTTTTTTAATTCATTATTTTTTCTTTTATGAATCATTTGATTCATCGGAATCGGAACTTGATTCATCATTTTGTTCATTAATTAGTTTTCCATTATATAATTTGCTGGCGTATTTATAGAATTCTATCAGGGGGTCGGTTCCTTCTGCTCTGCATTTCCTAAGGAACATATATTTGGCCATGTACCCCCCATAGAACTCTTTCTTCCTGTTATATTGCGAAAGCGACGCCTTTGCATGTCTCCACATGTTTTCCACATTATTTGTATGGGCACCAGTTTGCGGGTCCTTAAAATTAACCGAATGGTTCACCGTTAAATGTTGGAAGCCTTCGTCATTTAAACAGTCGTAGCTCTGGAATATAATATTAAAATGATTATTCTGATTTGATATAAATTGATGACTTTATATACCTTCCAACAATCACTTATAATTGTGGATCCTGGCTCAATCCATTCTTTTATTATTTTAAGGAGTGTTTCCTTGTCCCGTTTTTCAACAGGAACAAGGAAACATTTTCCAGACCCCCTTTCCACGCCACCGAAAATCCATTGCCCTTCGACATGGTGTCCTCTGTGGTATTTCCTCTTGCCGAATTTTGATTCGTCAATTTCAACCGTTTTGCCAATACCACCTGTTGATCATAATACATATATATTATTAGTATTTTTTTATTACATTTATAAAATTTGCTTACCTATGGTAGTATGGCATTTGATCATGGCATCATAAACCACTTCCCTGTGGAATGATGCCCAGTCTGTGGCAGTGTTTTGCGATATTTCTATCTCATTCATGATAAATGAGCATTGGATGTTTTTTGCCCACAGATAAGAATAATTAATTATTTGAAAAAGGGTGAGATGCGATCGATGGAAAAAGGTGTTGGTTCTCATCGATAAAGTTGTGTTGCATCTCACCCGTTTTTTATGTACATTCTTATAAGTACAAAAACATTTCCACGCGTACCCATCCAAATAATTTTTTTGTGGGCGAAGCACCATTACGTGGTCGTTCGAACACTTCACATCACCGTTTTGAGCTATTACGCCCCAGCTTTGTAGTTGGCTTATTGCTTCTGGCGTAATAGCTCCATCTTTTGCATGAAACATGCTGAAAATTTTCATTTGATTCATTTTGATATCAATTTTATAATATTTAATATTTGCTTTATCGAAAATCGCGCACTACTCTCAACGAATTGAATTTCAATGCCAATTGAATTCCAATGCCACTGGAATGGAATGTATTTCGTACATTTTAACGGTGATTTGAAGGAAAAGACCCGTTATTTTAACTTTCAATAAGACATCCTTACCATGCTTTAATCCAAAAAGGTAAACTTATTGCGAGCAGAGGTTGAGTGAAATAGGTTATTAAATTCAATTTACATTCTAGGAACCTCATCATACCATCTACAATAATACTCCCTGCAATGGCTCACAAAATAGTCTCCTGCATTGGTACGAGGATTCATGAAGCGACTCAGAAATAGTATGCTTATAAAGACAATTTCTTTTCATTTTAGATCGCAATTGCGCCCTCTCGGATGTACTAATACCTAACACCATTCCAAATGCCAGACAGTTAAGGGTAAAAACAGTGATTGTAAACTATTGAACGGTTTCAGATGCTTATGATTCAATGAAGTACTAAGCCGACCAATGAGTGCAACTCCATACAGGACAAATGGACGTTCAAGCAATTCTCTCAAGTCCTAACGAACATTCAATTCAAACACAAAACTAATGTCGTAATAAGAAAACAGTAAAAGTAAAAGATAATGCTGCGGTCGCCGAATCTGAAAGTGTGCCAATATATCGACTATTACAACCATTGTAGTATTAAATGTGTATTTATTTATTTTTTTTTTTTTGATTTTTTTTAAATAAATGTTGACCATTATGAAATACAATATGTAGAATTTGTAGAATCATTTCTAGATGTATTTGCCACTGAGTGCAAATTGGGTATATGCATGCTATTTAAAGAGCCAAAACAGACCAGTCTTCTACATCGGCGACAGTGATTACTCTTATCAGTATAGATTCACTCAACATCTGCAAGCATCATTTCAGGTAGCTCCTTGAGCGTTATAGGTTCGCCATACCTGAATAAAGATAAGCTAATAAATAAAAACGTTCTTCACCGATAACACATTTAATATACAACTTCGTCTTACACGCTCTGATATTTCGAGGGTGGTTTTTAGGCATCGCAAAGACGAAACCATATAAATTATCAAAAATAATATATTATCAAAAAAGCCTCTAACTCTTCGGAACGTCTGGATTACAATTCTGCATCAGATAATGAAGGATAATTATCCGTTTGTACAACATCAAACAACAAAGTCAATTGTTTTCAAAGTTATTTTTATTAATAGAAAATATTAAAAATAATCGAATTCATTTGGGTTACATCGATTGCTGGTATATTTCACAATTCACATGGAAAGTCCATTGTATTTCTAGTACATTGACTCCCTTGTAGCAATTTATACCATGCACTTAAGCGGTTATGGCATTACATATTGAAATTGGTTCTGTGCGTTTCTTTGTATAATTTATGTTTTAATGAATTTAAATTCTATTTTGTTTTATTAATATAATAAAATAATATGCAACTTTGGTTGAGTTTTTAAAGAATATAGACCTGCCGTGTGTACGTTATTTCTTTTTATAAATATATACCTGTGTTAGGCGGTATTGAATAAATTTAAAAAAAAAACTAAACTAAACTATATTCCGCGGAGCGCTCAAGTGTGTAATCTCAGATAGCGTCTCTTTGTGTACAACGCTGAAGAGAATTAATTCTCCTTTGATTTGTTGCTCGGCTACAAGGGCTCTCCTCGAATTCCGTATGGCATTCATTTGTTCCTCCATTCGACGAATCCGTTCATTTGGGACGTTAAATGCTGCAATGCGAAATGGGTCCTGCAAAATAAAGACTTTAGTTACTTTCGTCGTGCAAATGCAAGCAGTACCTACCTCAAAAAGATCATCAAATCGCTTTGGTAATCGCGGTTCGTAGTCACGATATCGGAGTGCAAATTTTTTCTGCAAACTGTTGGCCGCTTATATATCATTTGGATTATTGGCTGGTGGTGGGAGTGAGGCCAGTTAAACTGAATCATTATGATTGCGAACGGCTTTTTATTGTGGATGGTTGTGGTTTCTGTCTTCAGGAACAGACAGAATGTTATTGTTGTTGTGTTGATGGTTTTTGTTCAAGCCAACTCACCTTCTATTCATGCATATCATCGACAGTTCGAAAGTTATCCAAACGATTAAGTTCACATGCACGTCCCACTTTTTGTTTCTTATCGGTACTATTTTCCATTGCCACACCTCCTTAGACATATCCAAAAGCCATGAGTCCGTATACATGCTATTTGGTCCGCCACAACCTCCAACAATCAGCAGACGATCGTCATCCAAATCAATTTTAAAGTGCCCATACCTTGGTGGTGGTTTGTGTTGCAATTTTCGGGGCAGACCATGTTGACGAATCTAAGTCCAGCAGGTCGCCGATGGTGAAGAATCGCTATCCTGATGTCACTGAATGCATATATCTATAAAAAAAAATGTTTAATCGACATGATAAATTTTACTTTTCGATTGCTTACCCATCCACGGTCATAGTTATTGTCTTCATTCTTTCTGTTTTGTTTTTTTTTTTTTTGCCTCCACCGCTACCACCATTTTTCTGTGTTATTTTAAAATTTCCACAATTGCGAAAAAATATTATGCCAATTGAAATGTCAAAACAAAAATAAATCCACCACACTACTAAACAGCTGTTAATGAAAATGTCCAAACCCAAAATTATTCGTCTGCTGAATTCTTTCAGTCGGAAATACATGTATTCACAGACAGGAGTGCATTGGTGGTGGATTACAACAAAAACAACTAACTTTTGCGGGGATTCAGGGTGAGAGAGGTAGAAGTTTGGTATCTCTTTACTTCCTTTATCTCTGGTCTGTACTGGTAGATATGTAGGGGTAGCTTGATTTTATATGACGCTATCGGTCAATTTAATGCTATCTCTTGATTAGTAAAGCGATAATAATAATGTTTGCAAACATCTTACTCTGTAAACAGAATTTGAAGCTTCTTTGTTGATATTTAGTAACACAGGGGAATTTTATTTTCCTCATATAGCGCGAGTATAGATAAGGCAACCTTCGTATGGTTATTGTATTGCTTTTGTATATACGAACCAATCTTAAATGATTTCAAAATGATGTACACTCAGATGACGTTATTTCTAAATTTGTTTTAAGTAATAAGCTTTCAGTACTTTGCGAAACTATCTCTCTAAGAATATCTATCCCACTTCATTCGGTAAAACGTCAAATGGCAAATCAACAACAGTGATTTATAAGTTATGTTGGGGTACTCAAGAGTAAATTTGAGTTTACGTTGATATGAAACTTCATAAATCCGTACGAGTTTTTTTTTTAATTTTAAAAAGATGATAAAGTTTCTTTAATTTTTTCTCAATTTTCTTCACTCACAATTTTGGATCGTGAGAAAATGAAAAATGTCAAAGGATGGCAACCCAGGAATTTGACAGAAACCAAGAAAATAATTCTTCCATTTATTCCAAACATATTCGGAAATGTTTATGTTTTGTATGTTTTGCAAATCTGTATTTTTCGGCAAATTTACCAATACCAATACATATGATAGCTGTCAGTTTGACTAGAGTGGTTTTCATTTTGATTTATTACTTTGGTTGTGAAAAACAAGAGTGCTATTTGCGTTTGGATTTATTAATGGATATAGACACAGAAAATAAAGTTATACGTGAACTATTAAATTCATCTAGTTCGACTTCGTCTTCCGAAAGTGATGAAGATAATTTCTGTATTTTCAAATTATTGTTATGTTTTAAATTTTGGCAGCTACACCGACGCCAATACAATGACAAAAAAAAAATCTGAATCGTGTTCCATTGACACTCGAAAAAATCAAATTTCAGATCAAAATCTAGATTTCCCAATGGAAAACGCCATAAATACTTCAACATTTTACTTTTTTTGTGTTTCTTTACGAACGCGTACGGATATTTTTCGTTGAAATGTGATATTAGAGATTTTGATATTGGAAATACTGTTTTTTTATTCTCTACTACAAAAGTACCCGAACGGAACTTATCTCTATTAGCATAAATATCCCACATCATTCGTTAAGACGTCAAACCGACCTTATAATAGTCGGAAATCGGAAGCTAATTTTAATTCAATTTTCTAAAGTTCTGGCATCAAGGCCAAAATTCGCCAACATAAGCCTTATATGCGCGCATGCTCCGACGGAGGAAAAAGATGATATAACTAAGGATTGCTTCTACGAGCTCCTCGACAAAACCAATGAGCGACTACCAAAGTACGATGTTAAAATCGTGCTGGGAGATTTTAACGCAAAGGTAGGAAGAGAAGACATCTTAAGCAGTACTTTCGGAAAACATAGCCTACACGACAACACGTCTGGTAACGGACTTAGGCTAATTGACTTCGCTACGGAACGAAATGCCACTATAGCCAGCACACGGTTTCCTCACCTCGATATCCACAAGGGGACATGGCGGTCTCCAGATCAACGAACAGTCAACCAAATTGATCACATTGCGATAGACAAGAGGCACGCATCCAGTATTTTGGATGTCCGAACATTCTGAGGGGCCAACATCGACTCGGACCACTACCTTGTTGTAGCCAAAGTAAGGATGCGGATATCCACCACGCCACAACAAACCAGAAATACTGTGAAAAAATGTAATGTCGAAAGACTGCAATTGCCAGAGACCGCCAAAATCTTCGCGCATCGCGTATCCCTTAACCACTCGACTCACAACACGCCACCATCATCTAATATCGAAGAACAATGGCAACGATGCCAACAAGCCATTAGATCAGCCGCAACTGATGTGCTAGGTTTCTCGCGGCCACCAGCAAGAAACCCCTGGTTTGATGAGGAATGCCGACAGATGCTCGCAGCCAAGAACGAAGCAGCCTACAAGGCTAAGCTGCAGGTGAAGATGAGCTGCCATTGAGCTTTATAGGCAAAGAAGAAGGGAAGAACATCGGCTTTTCAGAATGAAGAAAAAAGAGCAAGAAAAGCGCGCGATCGAGGATATAGAGAGGTGCCACTCCAGGAACGATGTTCGCAAGTTTTACCAAAGTGTAAAACGTCAAAGCCAAGGATACAAGGCTCGAACAGAATCCTGTCGAGATGAACAAGGAAATATCGTAGTTGAGACACAGTCGATGCTGAGGATATGGAAGAACCACTATTGCAGACTGTTAAACGGCGATGATGAACAACATTCCGCTGTCAGGCAGAACGATCCATTCAATATTGGCAACGACAGCGAAAACTGCCAACCACCCGATCTAAGTGAAGTGAGGATAGCTATATCTAAACTCAAGCTTAATAAGGCCGCCGGAAATGACGGCCTTCCCGCTGAGATTTATAAAGCTAACGGAGGTGATTTGGTAAGCAACATCCACCAACTCATAAGCCAAATCTGGTCGGTTGAAAGCATGCCTGAAGAATGGAACCTCAGCATCATTTGCGCGATCCACAAAAAAGGAGACCCTCTGAACTGCGCCAACTACAGAGGCATAACTCTACTCAACATCGCCTACAAGATTCTATCTGCCGTAATATGTGAACGCATGAAACCGTTTACCAACAACCTTATCGGCCCTTATCAGTGTGGTTTTAGGCCAGGAAAGTCCACAATCGATCAAATTTTCACACTTCGGCAGATCCTGGAAAAAACCCAAGAAGTCCAAATCGATACCCACCACCTATTTATCGATTTCACAGCCGCATACGACAGCATTTATAGAGACGAACTATACAGAGCCATGTCTAGTTTTGGTATACCGTCCAAACTCGTCCGTTTGTGTAGGATGACGATGGAGAATTCTCGCTGCACCATCAGGGTCGGAAACGACCTCACCGACACATTCGATACCAAAAAAGGATTTAGGCAAGGCGATGCGCTGTCATGTGACTTTTTCAATTTTATTCTTGAGAGGATTGTGCAAAACTCCCGAGCCAACACCAGAGGCACAATTTTCCAAAAATCGGTGCAACTACTAGCATACGCCGACGATATTGACATCATTGGTAGGACTCAACGTGATGTCATAGCCACGTTTGCTAGTATAGAGAAGGAAGCGGCAAAAATGGGTTTAGCAGTAAATGAGGGTAAGACTAAGTATATGCTGTCAACAAAAGGACACACAACATCGACGAATTGGACAGAACGTCACCATTGACAGATATAACTTTGAGGTAGTACGGGACTTTGTCTACCTCAGCTCCGCTATTAACTCTGACAACAACATCTCGTCAGAAATCAAACGAAGAATTACTCTTGCCAACCGCTGTTTCTTCGGGCTAAGAAGGCAATTTAGTAGTAAAGCCCTCACTCGAACTACTAAGGAGATGCTATATAAGACCCTGATCATCCCAGTCCTGCTCTACGGCGCTGAAGCATGGAGCGTAGCAAAAGCGGATGAAGAAATCCTTGGTCGTTTCGAGCAACAAATTATTCGGAAAATCTTCGGTCCCGTTTGCGTTGACGAGCTATGGAGACGAAGATTCAACCACGAACTATACGAGCTGTACAGGGACATACCCCTTGTCTACAAAACTCCGTATTGGACGTTTAAGATGGCTAGGACATGTAGAACGAATGGACACCAATACCCCGGCTCGCAGAGTCTCCGATTCCCAGCCAGACGTCGGACGCAGTATTGGAAGACCACGCCTTAAGTGGCGCGCACAAGTGGAAACCGACCTCAACCAACTTGGTGTGCGCAACTGGTGGCAGTTAGCTAAGGACCGGGCTAATTGGAGAGGCATGTTGGTTGAGGCCCAGGTTCATCCCGGATTGTAGCGCCACTTAAGTAAGTAAGTAAGTTATCTGCATTTGTGGCGAAAAGCTGCTTATGCCATCTTATTCTAGATATTTTAAGAAGCCTTGTTATTAATTTTTATTGACATCCTTAGAGCATGCTGTTGCTGTAGGCGAAATGTGTATGTAAGTGTTAATGCAAGCAGTTGTCTTGTTCTCGCAACAACACACACTCATCAAACTGTCATCATCAAACACTCAGTCTGCATTCACTCTTCATCGATATTGGAGTGGAATTGGAATGGTCGTTTAAGGAAACACGAAAATTTTCAAATCTCCAAAATCAATATTGGATTTTCAAGTGGTAGACTAAATATATTTTCAATGAAACGGGTGTTTAAGAAATAAACACTATTTAGAGTTAATTTGTATAATACTATTCGAGCTCAAAATATTTTATTTTATTAAGGATTACAAATGTATAAAAGTTTACCAAATTCATAAAAAAGTGAAGTAAATTGTAAAGCGTTTAAACAAATGTCGATAGATTAAATAAAATTAAATTGTAACTAATATGTTTTAATGATGTTTTATAGTAACATAAGCTAATTGTAATCATTTGAATATTTAGATGAAATAGCGAGTCTTAAAAAAACTGAATTCCTAGGTGAGCTATAATTTGGAAAACGATTTCAAGAAAAATGTTGGTTTGTGTACTTTTCAAACCTTGATTAATTACTTTTAATAATATCATTGGAGCCGTTAATTTTATAACTAACACTCAAATAGAATGGACACCAATTACAAAAACTACAGACTACAAACACCAGAATTAATTTTTAACTTTCTCTTACAAAGAGAAAGATATTGTTTTCGTGAAAATTTTCGACCTCGAGAGTTTGATTGATTCTAACATTACGATGATAGCGGAGCCTAAAAAAGTGGTTTTTGGAATTCCGTCCGTCGGTCCGTCTGTCCGTAATGGTCTCCCCAGCCTAAACGGCTAGACCGATTTTCTTCAAACTTCGTATCCAAGCTTATTTTAGTCATAATTCTAGGCCATTTTTTTTTGTTTGCTTTTAGCCATGTTAATAACAGTACCTGCCATACAAAAATTACACATAACCTCAATTTTCTCGAAAACGGCTCTAACGATTTTGATTAAACTTTATATATACTATAAGCATATTAGTTCCAACAAAACTGCATACCCAGTTTTTTCGAGAAAATCCATATAACGGATTTTGTCATTTAGGCCATATAAGGAAAATTGATAATTTCTCGCAAACTATTATGTCAAATTGAATGAAATTTAATATATACACTACTATTACAGCTTGAAGCAATTCCACATAATTAGTTTCAGCCCAACTATCACTAACCGGAATTTTCAGTTTTGGCCAATAACGGAATATCATTATTATTCACATTCACATCGATTCCTTCGAATTTCGGAGTAAACGTTCGTATAAACACATTTCGACATTATTTATATCATTTTTAGCATCAATAATCAAAATGCACTATTTGATCTAACGCCCAACTCGCTGTGAAAGAGAAAGTTGCGTACGACCCAGTCGTGCACCCACCACTCGTTTTTTTCAAAATCATTTTTACTTTGATCTGTGACAAGATGAAATGCAGTTAAATGCGCACAGATATCATAACTTTACATTTTAATCATATTTTGTTAAAATAAGGTTAGTAATTTAGATAGAGAGGGTTTCGATACTTGAAAATCAGTTAAAACTTGTCAAAGCCATATGACTATTCTTCCCTATACATCATAAAGTAAATTAAAAACGTAAATATGTGGTAAAAAGAATTAAAATATAATTTTCTTTAATTCAATTTTGTATTTTAAAAAAAAATATATCGATTTGACTTATGCAATCCTTGTGTTTGATGGTCGATGGCTTGCATCAATATCAGGACGCCTTGGTGGTGGTGGAGGAGCTACACGATTCTTCACAGGTGGAGTCCCTCTGGATGCCTCCGATGGCACGGCAAATACAGCCAAGATTATAGAGATCATAGCAAAGATTGCGAATATACTCATTTTGTTTTAGTAGGACTTATTTTTCAGATAGTAGCTGATGTGTTACTGATGGCATTGATAAGATTAGCTTGAGCTTTTATACCCCTAACCAGACCTTTTATGTTTTTACACTTTTTTGTTGGTCTTGTGAAATGGGAATCACCAGAATGTGGGATGTACATTGGCAACTTTTGTTTGTCTTATCAGAAAAGATTTTGCAATGTAAATGGCAAATTTAGTGTTTGAAGATTGAGATGTGAATTCACATTCGGGGAAGAAAATACAAAAGTAGAAATTGTTGTAGCTTTAAAGAGTTAATGCCATTTTTTTGTAATTATAAGTGCTAAACGAACATTTAAAATGTACTTGCGATTCATTCAAATCAAATAATTTTAATCAATCGTCACTTGTTGTTCAAGGAACGTCGGAAAGTCATTGTAAACGTGGTAAAATTACGACGTGGTAAATGAGATGTCAAAATTTGTATGGGAAATCTTTTACAATCTTTATCGAAAATTTCCCATTGGAATCGGGTATGTAAACTTATATGGTAATGGTGTAAACTTTTTAAATGCTATTTTAATCAGTCACATTCACACATCAAACTTATGCGCTAACCTGAAAAAATAACGATAACGTAAAGAGAACAATAGGAACAAAATTCTATGAATTAATAAATTTCTAAAATGAGATTAAATTCAGTGGGCTACCGCAGAATGCGTATCTGGAGCTGAGAAAAAAGTTAAAAACAAGGCAACCCGTAAGCGCTTCAACAATGTGTATCTTCGTTAATCTGTAGCTTGAAGTTGAATAGAGGGCAACTTCATGCAAATTTATCTTTCTTTTAGTATAAATATCTATGTTTCGTTAATATGATGTGAATATGAAAATGTCAAAATTAAATAAGCTGCAAGTGAAAGCCGTATACACTTCAAAAACAAAAATGACGGACAAGTGTGTAGGATTTCAATAAGGAACATGTTGGTAATAACGGGTGATTTTTTAAGAGGTTTAGAACTTTTTTTAAAAAGAAAACACAAAAAATTCGAAAAAATGAATAAAATATTTATTTGAATCGATAGTTTGAACCTTGCAATTTAATGTTTAAAGATAATTTCATGCAAATGTTGACCGCGGCTGCGTCTCAGGTAGCCCATCCGCTGAGTCCAATTTTGGCATACTCTTTCACACATATCGACCAGTATCTCACGAATGAATGCATGGATGTTGGCTTCCAGTGCGTCAATCGAAGCGGGCTTGTCCCTATAGACATTAGCCTTGACATACCCCCACAAAAAAAAATCTAATGGTGTCAAATCGCACGATCTAGGCGGCCAATTGACCGGCCCGAAACGTGAAATTAACTGTTCACCAAACTCGCCTCGCAATTGCGCCATTGTTTCGCGTGCTGTGTGGCATGTGGCACCGTCTTGTTGAAACCACATATCATGCAAGTCAAGAACTTCCATTTCGGGCAAAAAAAAGTTTGTTATCATCGCTCGGTAGCGTTCACCATTGACAGTAACGCTGCGATTTGCATCATCTTTGAAGAAATATGGCCCAATAATGCCGCCGGCCCATAAACCGCACCAAACAGTGGCTTTTTCGGGATGCATTGGTAGCTGTTGCAATGCTTCTGGCTGATCTTCACTCCAAATGCGGCAATTTTGCTTATTTACGTACCCATTCAACCAAAAATGAGCCTCATCGCTGAACACAATTTTTCGATAAAAAAGCGGATCCTCGGCCAGCTTTCCAAGAGCCCATTCACCAAAAATTCGGCGTTGTGGTAGGTCGGCTGGCTTTAGTTCTTGCACCAGCTGTATCTTAAAAGGCTTTACGCCCAAATCCTTCCGCAAAATTTTCCACGTAGTGCTGTAACAAAGGCCTAACTGCTGGGAACGGCGCCGAATCGACATTTCGCGGTCTTCTGTCACACTAGCTGATACGGCCGCAATATTTTCTTCACTACGCACAGTACGTAAACGTGTTGGTGGTTTAATGTCCAACAAAGTAAATTTGGTGCGAAATTTGGTCACAATCTTCCGAATAGACTGCTCAGAAGGTCGAGAATGCCGATCATAAAATGGAAGCAGCGCGCGATGAACATTTCGAACCGAGCACGAATTTTGATAGTAAAATTCAATAATTTGCAAGCGTTGTTCATTTGTAAGACGATCCATGGTTAAATTGCAAACCAAACTGAAGCTGTTTGACAGTGACACAAGGTACTAAACACACGTCAGCTGTCAAAACCAGTGTTGCCAAAACCAAACCAGCTAAAAAATCACCCGTTAGTATGTAGCTAAATGTAGCTAAAAATATATATATCCAAAAATATGCAAAAAAATATCCTGATTTTTGTACTTTCTTTAAATCTTATATATAAAATTCTTCGGTGTTAGTCATTATACTCCTCCGAAATGGCTCGACCGATTTTCGTGAAATTTTGTGTACATATCCGTTAGGACTGAGAATCGGACAACATCTATTTTTCATCCCCCTAAATGTTAAGGGTGGCAAAACAACGTTTGCCGGTTAGCTAGTAATTATATAAAAACATCCAAATTTTTAAAAAAAAAGTCATTATTACTTCGATTTACAATCGAAAAAAAAATATACAAGGTGGCGCAAAAATAAATATGAGGAGTAAATTAAATGGTGCTTCTAATAAATGCTTAAATTTAAACGCTAAAGGGCCTTGCCAGGTATTAGCTGGGATGATAGAATATTTAGATGATATATTTATGTATATAAAGTATATCCAAGAAATACTAATTTTAATTATTTATAAATAATTCTCCAAAAATCGGTGCAACTACTAGCAACTACTATTGGTAGGACTCAACGTGATGTCATAGCCACGTTTGCTAGTATAGAGAAGGAAGCGGCAAAAATGGGTTTAGCAGTAAATGAGGGTAAGACTGAGTATATGCTGTCAACACGAAAGGACACACAGCATCGACGAATTGGACAGAACGTCACCATTGACAGATACAAGGTGGCGCAAAAATAACCTTCCGATTTTTTTTGGCTGTAATTTAAAAAAAAAATGAAAAACTTTGATTCTTCTTGTTTTTATTTGGTCTTTTAATTTTTTTTACATCAAGTCGAGAATATGATGTCATGTAAATGGCCGCCACCACAGTTGATTGTCATTTGAGCCATTTTTATGGCATTTTCCATCACTTTGGCCAAAACTTCCGGCGATAGGTCCTCACATTCTTGACGGATATTGTCTTTAAGAGCTGCAAGAGTCTGAGGCTTGTTGACATAAACCCACGACTTCAAAAAGCCCCACAAAAAGAAGTCTGGAGCGGTCAAATCAGGCGATCTTGCTGGCCAGTGCAAATCGCCAAAACGGGAGATTAGGCGCCCGGGAAATGCATCCTTCAGCATATCGGTTGTGGCACGTGCAGTGTGTGCCGTTGCACCGTCCTGTTGGAACCACATGTTTTCCAATCCCAATTCATCAAGTTGCGGCAAAAAGAACTCGTTGATCATTGCTCTGTAGCGCTCACCATTCACAGTAACCGTTTGGCCCGCGACGTCTTCGAAGAAAAAAGGTCCGATGACTCCTCCAGCGAAAACAGCACACCATACAGTGACTTTGAGCGGGTGTAATGGCTCTTCGTGAATTACACGCAGATTTTCAGTGCCCCAGAAGCGTAAATTTTGCTTATTTACGTACCCGGTAAGATGGAAATTGGCCTCATCACTCATGATTATTTTTGATGAAAAATCATCTTCCTCTTGGTGGTGATTAAGGATGGCTTGAGCGTATGTTAACGCGATTGGCGGTCAGCAGCTAACAGCTGATGCACCGTCTGGACTTTGCACGGAAACATCTTTAAATCTTGTACAAAAATTCGCTGTAAAGACTGTCGACTGATACCCATTTGCGTGGCACGTCGTCTGGTCGATGTCGACGGCGCTTCCATGACATCTTCGACTACAGCAATATTTTCTGCAGAACGGCTACTCCGGGGTCTGCCACGCCTGGCAGCATCTCGTGTTGTTCCAGTCTCTTCGAGGCGAGCGGCTAAACGTCGCAGTGTTTCACTAGTAGGCGTTGGACGGCTAGGAAATCTGCGACGAAATTCACGTTGTGCCAAAGTCACCGACCGATTATTGCTCAAATAAATAGTCACCAATATTCCGCGTTCTGGAGCAGTGTAGCGTAACATTGTTTATTAACGTGTATTTCGCATGTGTTTACTACACAAATGTCAAAACAGAACTGACATTAGGGGCCAAAATTTATAGCATTTTCTGATAGGAGGATTACTTTTGCGCCACCTTGTATAATGCCAAATCAGCAATAGCAGCCCACTTTCTTTTCGACATTTTAAATTTAATTTAGCACTTTAAAATGTTTGAGACGAGGTAAGAAAAAATCACCAATAAATACACAAAGTGACAGGTCGATGTTGTGTAAGAAAATCTGCATATGATTGTAAATATGTGATGTGCAAATTGTGTTGCATATCGTGTGAACACCTAGCATATATGCCTCAACATTTGCTGACATATCATATGCAAGCACCTTGATCGCAAATGTATTTGCGATTTTTGGGACAAAAGTTGCATATCGTGTGCACACGCCTATATGCGAGTTAGCGAGCACTGCCGTACGTATTTAATTTGCGGCATATTTGCGGGTTTTTTCGTTACGTCAGTTCTCGCATATATATGCGACTTTCGCATACCATCTCCTCGTAGCTTTACATTGTTTTATCGCTATTTTAACAACCAATGCTTAAATAAAACAGACAGTTGCATTCCTCCCATTAAACAATTCAGCCTCAACGCTATGAATGCAAAGCAGTTTACCCTTAAGCCAATCATCGGACGAAGGCTTTTCATTATAACATACGGGCATTAAAAAACCAATGTGCATCGGTACCTTCTTTCTTTTTTTCCCGGATTCCCTTAACGCCCGCACTGTGCTAAAACCTATAAAGGATATTCATAACCCCTTGAGTGCGTGCAAATTATAAAAAAAGGTTTAAACCTCAAAAAGCACTGCCGCACTATTTACAACCTGGATACTGTTTGGTTAAACTACCCGCCACGAATTTAAAGATTTTCCCCTTATTAATTGTTTTTCTATTCCATTCTACGAATCTTAATTTACGTCTCAATCTCCAAACACTAAATGTGTCATTTAAAATGCAAATTTTTTTCTGATAAGACGAACAAAAATTGCCAATGTACATCCCACAATCTGGTGATTCCCATTTCACAAGACCAACAAAAAAAGTGTAAAAACATAAAAGGTCTGGTTAGGGGTATAAAAGCTCAAGCTAATCTTAACAATGCCATCAGTAACACATCAGCTACCGTCTGGAAAATAATAGATACCTAATCAATCAAAATGAGAATATTCGCAATCTTCGCTATGATCGCTGTGATCTTGGCTGTATTTGCCGTTCCATCAGAGGCATCAAGAGGCTCTCCACCTGTGAGCAGTCGTGTAGCTCCTCCACCACCACGCAGGCGTCCTGATATTGATGCAAGCCATCGACCACGTTCAAACACAAGGATTGCATAAGTTGAGATTGGACAACTAGCTTTTTTTTTAAATAAACGTTTAAATTAAAGGATTTTTTATTTTTGTTTTAAGTGCCTATTTCCATGTTATGTTTTCGTATTGCCAAGTTTTCACTTATATTCCATGACCCGAAATGGAAGGTGTGATATTTGCGCAAAAAACTTAATTTCAGATTTTGTCTATTTTTGATTTTAAGGTTATTAGAGGTCAGCACAAACAATTAAAAAAAAATATGGGCCTGTTCGCAATACCTGGACAGATTAAATAAAAACTTTATACTTGTTCGGTTTTTGGAATTTAAAGTTTTAGCAGCAAAATTAAACCGATTTTCTTAAAACACTATTTTCACGGAAATAACTTTAACGATGCTTTAAGAAAGCATGGTTTCAGCAGTGAGAAGGAGACGGTATTCCTGGCTTATTGCCTCTTACAGTCTTTAAACAGACGTTTTATGAAATTCTTTACCAAGTGGTAGTCAATCGGGGTTTTATTTCTGCTCAGATCTCGGCTTGGTTTAATTAAGGCCGATATCCCCTACTATGTGACAGAAGGCAATCCATCCGAACTACGAAGACGGATGTGCCGCTAATTTCCATCCGAAGCAATGCCATCAATAAGAGAGTTGGTAAAGGGTGTTCTTTTTTTTTTAGAGGTATAGAACTTCGAATTGAAATAAAACAGAAGAAAACCGTTTTAATGTCCACCAATTTAGCTTTATTGGAAGGATAATTTTATGTCATTAATGTTTAAATATGATTTCGGGCATGCGGCGGCAGCTGGTTCAAATAATGCAAAGTCTAGAGGTCCAATTTTCAACCACTTTTTCGAGCATTTGGGGCCGTATGTCGGCAATAACGCCACGAATGTTGGCTTCCAAGTCCCCTAAGGTTTCTGGTTTGTTGGGGTAGACGAGCGACTTCACATACCCCCAAAGAAAATAATCCAATGGTGTCAAATCACACGATCCTAGTGGCCAATTGACAGGTCAATTCCGCGAAATTATGCGCTCATCGAATGTTTCCTTCAATAAATCGATTGTGACGTGCGTGCGTGGCATGTAGGGCCGTCTTGTTGGAACCACATCTCATCCACATTCATGCCATCCAATTCGGGAACAAATGTGTCGGTTACATGGCTCTATACCGGTCTCCATTAACGGTAATTTCGTAAGAAGTATGATTCATAATGACTCCATCAGCCCATAGAGCACACCAAACAGTCAGTTTTTTGTGGATGTAATGGCATCTCAAGGGTCTCATGAGGATTCTCTTAACTCCAAATGCGGCAATTTTGCTTGTTGACGTAGCCATTCAACCAAAAATTAGCCTCATCACTGATCGATGAAAATCAGCATCGAGATCAATCTTATTTTCGGCCCATACATCAAAATCACGACGCATTGCATGGTCTCGCGGCTTTAATTCTTTCACAGGCTGGATCTTGTAAGGTCGTAAGCCAAGATCTTTGCACAAAATCTTCCATAAAGTTGATGGACAAAACTCCAATTGCTGTGCACGGTGGCGAATCGATTCATTGGGGTCCTCTTCAACACTTTGCTCTACACCCGTTATATCTACCTGCCATGGTTATGGACACATTACCCCGGTAAAATCAGTAATAATGAAAATGCATGACTTGAATACTTGTTAAGGACCAGGAACATTCTGACACCTATTTTATTTTTAAGGAGTGCATAATATGTTCCCACGATTTTTGGGTAACCCCAACCAACCAACACGATACTAAGCAGTTCGCAGACAAGTTATGCCCCAATGGAGGAGCAGGAGCAGGAGCAGCTTCAACTGCAGACGACCTTCTTACCATCTACGCCTACGGTCTGGTTTCTCTTAATTTCTCAGCACAATCAATTGACCGATTGATGACCCATATTGCAGACATTAACCAATTTTCTTTAAATACCAATACTCATCCAATGCTATAGGAAGAATCTTCATTTATGAAAGCAGAAATTTGTGTAGGTGGGCTTAGAGAGCATTCACTTCTATTCACCTGCTACTCATTCACCACGAATGGCAAAAACACGATTCCTCAAGTCATTGCATTACCACAGCTTCCTCAATCCACTACACGACAACGCGCCTGGTAGGGAACCCACACGCCAGGTGATATTAAGTACAGTAAGCCTGAGTAACCTGAGTAACCAGATGTTGTTGCAAACCTGAAAAGATTAGAGAGAAGGATTTCGGATAGCTCCGTGAGTTCATGGAAAAAGTATTTTCCGAAGGCTCTCATTCTTATCCTCTAAATTTCTTCATCACCGCAGAATCTACAAAAGTCATCATCTATACGATGTTTGTGGCTTTTAAGTAAGCTACCCTACTATTGTCGAAACAGAATTTCTGTTTCTTTGAAGTGGTTTATGTGTTCTGGCTTTGTTATACTCAGGCCACATTGTGTCCGGGGACACAGGAGAGCTTCTTCTTCGCGACAACGCTTCACAAGCGTAGATTTTATTTCGACAGCGGAGACAGCCTGACTATCAATGAAGATGGTGATATCATCTGGTGATAACGCCAGCATTGAGGTCGCTTTGGCTGCCTCTGCTACTGCCAATATCTCAGTCCGGAAGACACTATAGACGAAACGTGCTGTTTAGCTTCATTGTTTCTGAAAACACTCCAGCCCCAACGCCTACGTCCATTTTTTAACCATCAGTGTAGATGGATATGGATAGGAAAACCAATACTTCAGCTCGCTAAGTCTTCGATTCCCAGCCAAACGTCGGAAACAATAGAATACTACCTCGTCCTGAGAATCGCGAACACTTAAAGTGCGCAACAGAAGGCAGTTAGCTAGAGTCGAGTTAAAATAGAGTGGCAGCTTCGTTGAGGCCAAGGTTCATTCAGTAGTGTAGCTAAGTGGGTTAGCAAATATAAGTGTTACCGCCCTGCCATGTTGGTTATCGCAGGGCTTACTTACCTAAGCCAAGGAAATATCCGTTTTCACTACTATAACGATGTACAAACTTACTTTACGTAACTAGTTCCCAACCCTTTGAGAGTCTCTACCTGTGACTAGACCGCCTTTCATCCTCTTTGGTCCTGGAAACGTTGCTGGCAGTTATTCATTCCAAGCGCTCTGGCATCCGCTATCGCTTGATACTTAGACCGGAGGTTCGGTCTTCATTGTCGTCTCGAATCTAAAGGCTGGGTTTCGAAGATTTTTTTGGCTGAAGCATTACAGTTCATTTGGTCGATGGAGTCTACGTTCGTGGTTCGCATTCAGGCCCAACACTTCGACGAATATTTTTTTTCGAAAGTGCCTAGTATTTGCTACGCTTTCCTGATTATTGTCCAGCACTCTGCTGATTAGGGTCCAAACATTTGGACTTTCGGGTTATGACATGTAATCCCATTTCTTTTGCTTAACGAAAATCACATCGGTTTCCTAGGGTCAGTCTTCGTCGTATCTCCACTTAAGTGTCATTTGTGGGGTTGATTTTGACTCCTAGGTAGATGATCTCATTAACATTGTTGCTGTCAACAGTGACAATTTGTCCAATGTCGTGCGTCGACAGTACTTTGTTTGTTGATAGTTTATACTTTGCCTTTGCCTCTTTAACTTCAAGACCAACTCCTCTTCCTCTTACTTACTTTCTTAAGTGGCACTTCAGTTCGGAATGAACCTGGGCCTCAACTAACATGCCTCTCCAATTTGCCTGAAACGTAGCTAACTGCCTCCAGGTGCGCACTCCAAGTTGGTTGAGGTCGGTTTCTACCCATGCGCGCCACTTAAGGCGAGGTCTTCCTCTACTGGGTCGTCCGACGTCTGGCGGGGAATCGAAAACTCTGCGAGCCGGAGTATTGGTATCCATTCACTCTATATGTCTTAGCCATCTTAAATGCGGGGTTTCACTTGTATCTCGTTTCTGCTTGAAACTTCGTTTGCATATTCCGTGAACGCAAACAGGACCGAAGGTCGTTTCCGACCCTAATGGAGCAGCTAGAATTCTCCATCGTCAACCTGCACAGATGGACGAGTTTGGGCGGTATACCAAAACTAGATTTGGCTCTGTATAATTCGTCTTTATAAATGCTGTCGTATCCATCTTTGAAATCGATGATAAGGTGGTGGGTATCGATTTGGACTTCTTAGATTTTTTCTAGGATCTGCCGAAGTGTGAAGATTTGATCAGTTGATCACTTTCCTGGTCTAAAGCCACACTTATGGCTGTAAATGCTTCTACATCGGCATGGTGTTAGCCACCAATGATGTCGATGTCGTCCGCGTACCTGGACGGATTTGTTCAAGATAGTGCCTTCCATATTAACTCTTACCCTTAGCGCTATATGTTCCAGTTATATATTGAAGAAATCGCATTACCTGTCGGGAACCGGTGCAAGTTTGGAAAAGTTCAGATGAGTTGTTTCCAACCTGAACGTTTCATATGGTGTCATCGAATTCCGCCATAGTTTTATAAAGCACTAGGCGGTGGATGCTATCAAACGCGGCCTTGAAGTCGATTCTTTCGATTCGTTGTTCTTTTACAGGACTTGCCTTAGAATGCAAATTTGATCTATGGTCGATCTGCCGGGCCGGGAGACTTAAGACCTTCACACAGTACGTTGGATAGGATCTTATATGCGACATTTAGCAGGGATATGCCTCGGTAGTTGGTGCATGGAACATGGGATCGGTTTTTTCGTAGATGAGACATATGAAGCTGATATTTCAGTCATCGGACATGCTCTCATTCATCCAGACTTTGGTGATGGTTTGGTGCATACACACTTTTAAAGCAACACCTCCGTATTGATGAGTTCTGCTGATAAACCATCAGAAACGACTGCCTTGTTGTTCTTCAGTATTTTTATGGCTGCTCTAACTTCGTCAATACTCTTCGTTGACTGGTTTCTAGCCCAATTACTCTCTCGGCAATATACCTATTAGGTCGCTGCTGGAAATCCTGCATGAATACATCTACAATTCCCTGTGTGTCAGTGAATAGGTCGCCATTGTTATTTCGTAGAGCCTGCGTTCCTACTTTGAAGCCAGCCGCCAATTGTTTGGCATTCTTGTAGAATTGACGAAAGTCCTTCTTGTCGCGAGGCTCTTCGATCTTCCTGAGCTATTAGAAGGCTGCATGTCATCTTTTTTTTCTAAGCACGATTTTCTTGTCTTTTCTTCTCCCGGTTGGGTAGCACTTGATATGTGATCCTTCATCCTCCACCAATCTCTCACTCGATTATTGTGGTTAGACTCTGGCAAACCTCCGGTTTATTAAGCCGTCCAACATGCAGTCTCTTTTTTCCACCATTCGCAGCTTCTTGTCGTTGGGCTCTGAATTTGGCTATATACAAATTTTTGGTGCAACAGGCTCGTTAGTACCCGGGGCCTAGCTTTCTCACAACCATTCTCATGTGTGCGTATGTACTTCTTACACGGTCGTGGGTTCTCCTGTTTTATGCCGAATCCGAACGTGGTTCAACTATTTCAACTACTCGAATGATTTGTCAGATCATCACGAGATGAGGGCGAGTGAAAAATCGTTTTTGGTGTTGCTTCGGCTGGGTATCGAACTCAGACCTTCTGCGCGGCAGTTCATCGCTCCACTGAGCCACTGAATTTGGCTGCTACTAGAAAATATTCAGTGTCGACGTTTGCCCCTGTGTGTACATCCAAGATGTTGGAGGCGTGCCTCGCATCTATGAGCACATGGTCGATTTGGTTGCCAGTTGAACCATCTGGAGATCGCGAGGTAGCTTTGTGAATTTGAAGTCCGGGGAATCTAGTGCTGTCATTTCATAGAAGCTATGCTTTCCAACTAACCCGCCAAAGATGAAGACTACTAGTACGAATATCACATCGTATTTCGTCCAGGAAGTCATAAAATTCCTTCTTGATAAGGTCTTCAATTTTATCGGTAAGAGCGTGTATACATATAAGGCTGATGTGGCTCTAATGTGGATCACAGCTAGGCGATCACTAACCGGCTTAAAATCGATTATTCTGGATAGAAAGCTAAATAAATTCGTTGCTAACCAAACATAACCCATCCTAACATAAACCTAGCTTCGCTACCCTAATGGACCCTTTAGGTATTTCTATTCGAAACGTTTATGGTACTCCTGTGTCTTCTTTTATGACATCAATGATCTGTAGCGGTCACAGCCCACGGATTTGAATGGAATATTGAGGGAAACAAGTGTAGCCTTTAGCGATAAGTGCTAGGTTTACTAATTTGTCATCATGTAACACCTCAAATACAGAAGTCCATCCTGATGCCAGAGACAAAAACAATAAAAATAATAAAAAGCTGATAAAGCCTTACTAATAATTTATTTCCAATGATTGCATTCCCATTCAATGCATGTATCAAGGTAAGATAACTATCGGGAAATGTTTTTTTTATCTCAGAACTGTAAACAAAGCTTATTAGTCACTGCGTGGCCACAGGTGCTTCACACATTTTAATTTGACAAAGCAAAAACTCATCGACACATTGTTGAACAGACAGCCTCACCAGCACTTTCAACTCCTCACCAAGAAAAAAAAAAAAAACTCCATTCGAAGTAACAACTAAATAATCCTTGACTTGCGTGCCCACATGCCTATCGTCCGCCTAACCAACAACAGAGAGTAAAAGTAACTGGGTTATCGCACAACTTCCAGTCTACTTCGTCGCGAACTACCCCCACGTCAAAATGCAAACATTCCAGGCGTTCTTTAAAGAGTATTTTGTAGACTTACTTGGCCCATCTTTGAGAAGAACTATTCAAAAGCCCCCAAGGCATGTAGATTTCCCTTCGAGCCAAACTTGTACATTGTCAAGCGATCGACATTCTTGCAAGAGAGCGGGTGGTCGCGTGCTCGACAATAATCAACGTTCTACCACCCCCACGTCCACCTTCCCAAAAAAAAGGACTAACTAGTTCGTTGGCTATAGCTCCTGCCACCACTCCACCCAAGTAAAGTCCTCGTAAAACGGTTGCTTGTAATAGTTTTACTATGGCTACAGCTACAGCACTCTCAAACAACCCTCGCGTAAAAGAAATAGTTCGTCTCCTCTAAGGGGGTTGCGATTTTCTCCAAACGGTTTCCACACTTTTCACGAACACTTTGTCGCTCAGTTGATGTTCGCGCGCCACTATGCAAAGTCGGGAAACTCTGCCGGAACTCTGAGGTGTACAATTTCGGTCTTAATTGTGTTCTACGGTTGAACGCCAACGCGGTGTGTGCTGAGGGGGTGCTGTGCAATAATAGATATTCACCTGATACCATGGAGATAAAAATATCAATTGTGTTGAAGTTTTTGTTTATTTTTCTAACCTTTCATTTGGTGGAGATTCTAACGGTGGTGAGTGCTCGAGATGCACCACCAATTCATATACCCGGTCAGGGAATGGTGATGGGCACCTACATGAAAATGTATCGAACTCAGAATATCAAAGCGTACTTGGGAATACAGTATGCGTTCGCGCCGCGATTTGCCGCCCCCGTGGTTGATGGACTCGAGTGGAAGGGACTAAAAAATGCATCGACCTTTCCGCCAGATTGCTGGCAGAATCCAAAGCGTCCCATTAAGCGGCACAGTGAGATCTTTCAAAACCTCATTAAGGCATCGCATCCTGTCGAGGAGACGAAACGTTACGACGAGGAGTGTCTGTTTGTGAATATTTATATACCGGATGGTGAGTATTTAGTTCCGTTTATGTGCGGGAAACTATTTTTCTATGGTTTCCGGATACGGAAGAGTCACAAAGGAGTTTTTTTTTTTTAGTTTTTTTTTTTTTTTAAAGAAAATTGCTGTGTGGAGATCCGACTCGAGTGCAAGGGAAGTTAAATTATTTTTCGTGCAATTAAGTGGTATAAAGTTTTTTCCGGAATTTTTCGTTGGTTTTTCCCAAAGGAATTCTCTTGAATAATGGGTTTGTTTTAAGTTTCCTACCAAAAAAAAAATTATTCAGCGGGTTCATGTTGATTTTGAAGAATTCAGAATGGAAATACCCCTGAAGTGTAGGTATTTGAATTCTGTTTTCGTGGGGAATTCGCAAAAGGTTTTTTTTTATTTGGAATTTCGTTTCCATGTGTTTCATAAAAAAGTCTTGACATTGTTTGAAGTATTTCAAAGGAAGAAAGGAATTATATACTTTGGAAATGTGTAATCATAGCTTAAGCTCTGCTGAATACTGTTGGAAATATTGTTTTTAAAAACAGTTCTTAGAATGTATCCACCTTGAAACTTTGATAGTCTACTAATCTACTTCTACTTTAAGATTTGTTTCTGTTTATTCCTTATCGCATTGGTATTCGTTTTGATGCATACTTTGTATTGCAGAGAAATAATGGTGGTAAAACTTTTGTAAATCAATAGGCAAAGTTGTACGGAATTCAGTTTCTATTTGGACCGTCTTTTACAAAATAGCCCCATTCAAGGGACGTCAAAAACGTGCAGCCTTCAATATCAGTATCGAAAACTAAGTCGATCTGGCCATTTCTGACCGTCTGTCCTTTTGATAGCTGTTTTTGGCCTTGAAATTTATCCCAGAATTATAAAATTTTGTTTATGGACTTTTACATGTGTAAATATTTTGAAAAAATGATCACTGCCACTCCCACTTTGATGAAAAAAACTGTTTTTTTGTTGAAACCATATAAAGGACAACTAAGCAAGTTTCAACTTCTGAAAGGACTCTTTAAAACATCCAAGAATATAAAACTGTCTTCAAATTTGACGTTCGCAATCGGCTTGTTGGGTGCTGTAGAACGAGGGTAGACTCTGATTGGCGTTAACTTGGCAATGCCCAGTGTTGCAACTCTGACTACACATCAAATGTGCTTATCTCTACCTCCAAGTGGTAACCATCGGGTACTGGTCTCATCCAACCGGATTTGACTTGCTAAACGATAAGTGCGAGTGTTGATAACACGACGAAAAACAGCAACACTATAAACACCCTGGTGAGAATGGCACGGATGAATACCCGGCCTGCTGTCCCAGGCGAACCTAGATGAGCTGCTCTGACATATTCGGACAACAGGTTGTCTAGGAATTTCAAGGGTTAGTCAGGCCCCTTGAACAGAGATGGTGGCGGATGAACCGAAAGGCCAACGGCAGCGCTCAATCCCGTAGTGGATACTGATGGCCCTGTGTCCTAGGGGTATCTAATAAATTGGAACTGGCCCTCCAGGTTGGGGGTTGTGCTTTGGGCTAACTACCCACCCACAGAAAAAAAACATGGTTACGAAGCAACCAATAGCCTCGGAAAGGACGGATTTTATTGTTGACGACCCTGCTAAACGAAAAAAGGACAACGACGTTCGTATCTGCACCTGGAATGTGAGAACATTAAACAGGAGAGGTGCAGGCGAACAACTAGCGGAAGCACTAAACTGCTACAAAGCAGACATTACTGCCATCCAGGAAATACGATGGGATGGGCCGGGCAAAAAGAGGATGAAAAACTGTGACATATACTACGGACCGTGTTATAGTGAGCAGAAACAGCGACTATTCGGATGCGGATTTGTTATAAGTGCCAGACTTAGGCAAGAAGTCTTATGTTTCCAAGACATTAGCGAACGCATAGTAACAATCCGCATCAAGGCCAAATTCGCCAACATAAGCCTTATATGCGCTCACGCTCCGACGGAAGAAAAAGATGATATAGCTAAGGATTGCTTCTACGAGCTCCTCGACAAAACCTATGAGCGACTACCGAAGTACGATGTTAAAATCGTGCTGGGAGATTTTAACGCAAAGGTAGGAAGAGAAGACATCTTTAGAAGTATTGTCGGAAAACATAGCCTACACGACAACACGTCTGGTAACGGACTTAGGCTAATTGATTTCGCTACGGAACGAAATGCCACTATAGCCAGCACACGGTTTCCTCACCTCGATATCCATAAGGGGACATGGCGGTCTCCAGATCAACGAACGGTCAACCAAATTGATCACATTGCGATAGACAAGAGGCACGCATCCAGTATTTTGGATGTCCGAACATTCCGAGGAGCTAACATCGACTCGGATCACTACCTTGTAGCAGCCAAGGTAAGAATGCGGATATCCACCACGCCACAACAATCCAGAAATACTGTGAAAAAATTTAATGTCGGAAGACTGCAATCGCAAGAGACCGCCAAGACCTTCGCACAACGCGTATCCCTTAACCTCTCGATTAACACCATACCACCAGCATCGAATATCGAAGAGCAATGGCAACGATGCCAACAGGCCATTAGATCAGCCGCAACTGATGTGCTAGGTTTCTCGCGCCCACCAGCAAGAAACCCCTGGTTTGATGAGGAATGCCGACAGATGCTCGCAGCCAAGAACGAGGCCTACAAGGCTAAGCTGCAGGTGAAGACGAGAGCTGCCATTGAGCTCTATAGGCAAAGAAGAAGGGAAGAACATCGGCTTTTCAGCAAGAAGAAAAAAGAGCAAGAAAAGCGCGCGATCGAGGATATAGAGAGGTGCCACTCCAGGAACGATGTTCGCAAGTTTTACCAAAGTGTAAAACGTCAAAGCCAAGGATACAAGGCTCGAACAGAATCCTGTCGAGATGAACAAGGAAATATTGTAGTTGAGACACAGTCGATGCTGAGGATATGGAAGAACCACTTCTGCAGACTGTTAAACGGCGATGACGAACAACATTCCGCTGTCAGGCAGAACGAACCATTCAATATTGGCAACGACAGCGAAAACTGCCAACCACCCGACCTGAGTGAAGTGAGGATAGCAATATCTAAACTCAAGCTTAATAAGGCTGCCGGAAATGACGGCCTTCCCGCTGAGCTCTATAAGGCCGGCGGAGATGACTTGGTAAGTAACATCCACCAACTCATAAGCCAAATCTGGTCGGATGAAAATATGCCTGAAGAATGGAACCTCAGCATCGTTTGCCCGATCCACAAAAAAGGAGACCCTCTGAACTGCGCCAACTATAGAGGCATAAGTCTCCTCAACATCGCCTACAAGATCCTATCTGCCGTAATATGTGAACGCCTGAAACCGTTTACTAACAACCTGATTGGCCCTTATCAGTGTGGTTTTAGGCCAGGAAAGTCCACAACCGATCAAATTTTCACACTTCGGCAGATCCTGGAAAAACTCAAGAAGTCCAAATCGATACCCACCACCTATTCATCGATTTCAAAGCCGCATATGACAGCATTTATAGAGACGAACTGTACAGAGCCATGTCTAGTTTTGGTATACCGCCCAAACTCGTCCGTTTGTGTAGGATGACGATGGAGAATTCTCGCTGCTCCATCAGGGTCGGAAACGACCTCACCGACACATTCGATACCAAAAAAGGATTTAGGCAAGGCGATGCGCTGTCATGTGACTTCTTTAATCTGATTCTTGAGAGAATTGTGCAAAACTCAAAAGCCAACACCAGAGGCACAATTTTCCAAAAGTCGGTGCAACTACTAGCATACGCTGACGATATTGACATCATTGGTAGGACTCAACGTGATGTCATAGCCACGTTTGCTAGTATAGAGAAGGAAGCGGCGAAAATGGGTTTAGCAGTAAATGAGGGTAAGACTAAGTATATGCTGTCAACACGAAAGGACACACAACATCGACGAATTGGACAGAACGTCACCATTGACAGATATAACTTTGAGGTAGTACGGGACTTTGTCTACCTCGGCTCCGCTATTAACTCTGACAACAACACCTCGTCAGAAATTAAACGAAGAATTACTCTTGCCAACCGCTGTTTCTTCGGGCTAAGAAGGCAATTTAGTAGTAAAGCCCTCACTCGAACTACTAAGGAGACCCTATATAAGACCCTGATCATCCCAGTCCTGCTCTACGGCGCTGAAGCATGGACCGTATCAAAAGCGGATGAAGAAATCCTTGGTCGATTCGAGAAAAAAATTCTTCGGAAAATCTTCGGTCCCGTTTGCGTTGACGGGCTATGGAGACGAAGATTCAACCACGAACTATACGAGCTGTACAGCGACATACCCCTAGTCAAAAAACTCCGCATTGGGCGTTTAAGATGGCTAGGACATGAAGAAAGAATGGACACCGTTACTCCGGCTCGCAGAGTCTTCGATTCCCAGCCAGACGTCGGACGCAGTAGAGGAAGACCTCGCCTTAAGTGGCGCGCACAAGTGGAAACCGACCTCAACCAACTTGGAGTGCGCAACTGGAGGCAGTTAGCTAAGGACCGGGCTAATTGGAGAGGCATGTTGGTTGAGGCCCAGGTTCATTCCGGACTGTAGCGCCACTTAAGTAAGTAAAGTAATCGGCTTCATACTGGAGGTCCCATACTTGGTGGCGAAATAAAGGTTCACAAACACAAATGAATGGAGAAGCCAGGCTTGATGCATTCTGCAAGATATTTCTTCCAAACTTAATCCCTTTTTATTTATTTTAGATAGATAGATATATTTATTTCCTATATGAATATTTTTACAAAATGATGTTCTTGCACATTTTACAGTGATTTGATGATGATTTTATCTTTCTACTGAAATATTATTTTTAATGGTTAGAAGAATTTATAAAGAAAAAAAGAATTAAATTGAAGGAAAATACGAAAAAAACCTCCAATATAAGATAAGAGATAAAAAATTAAAAAAAAAAATTACAATTGCCATTAAATTGGTACATTGATAAATAATTAAATAAATAAATAGATAAATAAATAAATAAATTATTAGTAAATAATTAATAAATAAATTAATAAATAGATAAATAAATAAATAATTAAATAAATAAAAAACAAGTACATAAATAAATAAATAAACAACAAAAAGAATAAATAAACAAATAGAAAGGTTAAATAATAAACATTATTATACAATAAGGTAACAAATAACAAATATCACATAAATAAGAAATAATAAATTTGTACAGCAATAATGTAAATATAAACAATAAGTACGAGTATGTAGAAATTATAATTGAACAACATTAGGTATTTAGTTGATTTACAAGAGGATTGTCAGCGAAACTGCATCTTGTTTTGAAAGTGTTGTTAAGTTTTAAAATTCTATCAACTATCAATTCAACATTCGCTCTTTCATGAATATCAATAGTTGGGTGGTGCCAAGGTAAATCTAGCATCATTTTTAAAAGTTTGTTTTGCGATACTTCCAATTTTTGTATATGACGCTTTGCTGAGTTGCCCCATACCTGACACCCATATATGTAATAGAATCGCCTGGAAAATTACTTTATATAAAATTATTTTGTTGTCAGTAGAAAGTAATGATTTTCTGTTAATAAACGGGTAAAGCATCTTAATTCCTATACCTATTTTCTTTATAGATTTATTAATGTGGTCCTTAACAGTTAGCTTGGTATCTAAATAAATACCTAGATATCTAACAGAAGGTTCCCAATTAATACTATTACCATTGAATTGAAGGTGGCCGGTGGGAAGGAAACAAGACTTTCTTTTTCGGGTGAAATAGATAGCTTGAGTTTTCCCTTCATTCAATTTGATTTTCCATTTGTGATAATATTTTATTAATATTTCCAATCCATTTTGGAGATTCCTCTCAATACTGAGAGCGAATTCATGGGATGAAAATATTGCGGTATCATCTGCAAAGATGGCTATATTACAGTGCGGTAATTTTGGAATATCATGTGTAAATATGTTGTATAATATTGGGGCAAGAACTGAGCCTTGTGGAACACCTGATGGAACATATACCAAGTCGGAAACACTACTATTAACATAGACTTTAAAACAGCGATTGGACAAAAAGCTTTGGACTTTATTACAAATATATGGGGGGAAGTTAAGACTTATCATTTTGTATATCAGGCCCTGGTGCCAAACTGAGTCAAATGCTTTTTCAATGTCTAGTAAGACCATACCTGTAGATTTTCCTTGGCTTCGATTGAATTTAATACAGTTACATATACTCAGTGCCTGATGGGATGTACTGTGGTGACGCCTAAAACCAAACTGTTCATCGGGGTAAATTTGTTGAACATCAATGAATTTTAAAATTTGTTCTTTCAACACCTTTTCATATATTTTGCTAAGATTACTTAGAAGGCTGATAGGTCTTTAACTTTCCGGCCTTTCAGAAGACTTTCCAGCTTTAAAAATTGGTACCACTTTTGCAAGTTTCCAGATATCGGGAAAGTATTGCATTTTAAGGCATGCATTTACAATAAGCGTGACAAATCGTATACCTGTTCTGGGCAACTGCTTGAAGTAAATGTTTCTTAGCATATCAATACCTCCAGATTTCTTTGCATGTAGATTGTTAATTAAAAATTCTATATCTTCTTCCGTAACAAATGTGATTATTTATTTTATTTTCGTGAATGCTTAATAACAGTTACAATATCTTATTATTTGTCATAAGCTAATTTAACAAAATTCAGCAAACTTCGTCAACTTCATAAAACTAAAACTAATTGAATGAATCAGATATTGTGTCGTATCTTCGTAGGCCAAAGACATAACGTACAGTACTAATAAAGGCGACATTGAGTTTTCGTTTGCTTACATAACTACAGTTGCAGTAAATGTCACAACCATATATCAAAATCGGAATTAACAGTGTTTTTGCAAAAAGTAAACGTATTTTAACCGGTGTGAAAGACTGAGTTACACATTAATTACGTAGTAAACCATACCTTGCCGACAAGTATGTTTATTACATTTCGATTTGTTTGGATTTAAAATAAGGCCGTTTAATTGGGACAAATTTTCCACTTTCTCAAGGTCTCCATGCTCAATGATCCCAAGGGGACAGCTATGATACAATTGGACGTCATCTGCATACAAATGAGTAGAGTAATTTGTCATTAAAGATGGAAGTTCATTGACGTAAATTGAAAACAAAAGAGGAATGAGTATGGAACCCTGAGGAACACCGGAAACATTCGGTAGAAAATTAGACAAATTATCCCCAACTTGCACTGCTTGCTTTCTTTTAGTTAAGTATGAGAAAATAAGTTTCGTATCATTTGATGAAAAATTAAAATTCTGCATAAGCTTTTTACATAGACTAACGTGATTGAGCCTTTGTCAAGTAGACTCAATCAAGTTGCAGAAGCACCCGTATTCGAGTCTTGAACGACTATGGAATGAAAAACCGTTTACATCATTTGAGGAATCCTAGGCAACTAGCACCAGGTTTTGCAGCATCTATAATTAGCTGGGTATGTGCAGTGGCCTAGTGGTTAGTGCTGTAGCCTACTAAGCGCGGGTTCCCTGGTTCAAATCCCGAGAGTGACAACACCTAAGTTTTTTCACTGCTACACCTCTTACGAAAGTCTGACAAACTTCCAAGAGTAACACTGTAAAGAAAAACTTCTCAAATTTTCCGCTCAGAGTAGTCGTTAAGCATGGGGTCCTCTTCTTTGTGAAAGAAATAATAATTTCGCACATCCAATGAAGGGAGAATCTAAGTTTGAGACCCTTTATGGACCGTAAATGCCACATATTTCATTTCATAGTTTGCTTTCATTTTGAAAGTCAATAAACATCTCCAGGAATTATCGCCTCACCTGAGAAAAGTTTATGAAAAAATAAAAAAATAATGTTTATCCCGCTTTAGAGATAGGAGACCGCACTGTGTTTTTCCGGCATTAAACTCATCCCGGTCTTTGGTACCCCATTTGATAATTGATTCAATGTCGGTGTCGAGATCAGTTGGCATTCGCAGGCGATGCAATTCTTTAACTTAGAGCTGTTGTTTTGGAGTCGTCTAAGAGTAAACGATATCAAGAGTGCTGTCATCAGTGAATGAATGATAGAGTACGTTTCGACAACATCAATCTGACAGCCAGTAGTTTCCAAAAAATAAACTACCCCCGATACCGTCCACTGAATGTGCCTTCATACAACTGATATGGTTGTCACATTGACGTTGTCGCGATAATGGAAAAAATAAAAGAATGCTACAATCCGCTGTGCGAATTGTTGAACACCCTATCCCATTCCATCCTTAAATTAAAAATGAAACGACCCAAAAATGTGTGTGTGGATTAAAATCATGTTAAGACGAAATATTCACATTAACATTGCCAATGATTTTGCATCAAACGTTTTTTTTCAATTATTTTTAATTTGACTGACAATTTGTGCAAAAAAATTGTTATGAAAGAAATGTTCATATTCAGATTGTCTAAATATCGTGTTCAGACTCTTTTTCAAAATTCTTAACCGTTTGACCAAAAATAACGTGTTTCTAAAAAAAAAAATGGGCATGGCAGTGGGCGGATTTTGAAAATGTTTACACTTGTTCGAACAAAATTCATTTTCTTAGCTGAAAATTTAAGGCCTAAAAAAACGGTGACCTACAGACAATCGGACAGACAGACATTTCTAAATCGAATCATCTAGCGATTCTGAGTCGATTCATATACTTTAGGCAAAATTATACCTCTATTTCAAAACTAATATACCCCTATGGGATAGTGTATAATTATAAACAGAGTAGGTGAGAGGACTGAACCTTGGGGTACACTAACGTTTTTGGGGAAGGAGGTGAACGTTGTCCCATCTAATGCGACTTGTATTGGTCTATTACATAGAAAACTAGGAATATATTATCGACACCAAAAGACTTAAGCTTATTGACAAGAGCGCTATGCCACACTCTATCAAAGGCTTTTGTGATATCCAGAGCAACAATTCTAAATCCACTGAATTGGTGAACGGTACAGTTCCATTTTTCACACCGGTGGCTGTCAAAAAACTTACCGAATGTGACTAGCAGATGATTTCATTCGTGATAGCTCATGGGGTGATAATTGACTGTACTCTCTGTGACCTTAGGCAGTACTGACGTTGCTGAACATGAACAATTTTCCACCGGTTCGGTAATATACCTGCAGTTTAAAAAAAAAGTCGAAGAGTTTGCATAGAGGTTTGTTAAGGGTTAAAGATAACTTCTTCAGAATACGGTGAGGAATTCCATCTGGATCTTAAGCTTTATTGCAAGATTCGAGCCACTGAACGAGTTGGGGAAAATAATCGCCCTAAAGAATATTGAACCGGATTCAGCGAAGATGGAGATGAGCCATCTTGTGAGGTGGAATTAGCTGCGAAAAGAGAAGCTAACTGATTTGTTTTGATGTGATATTGACAAGTGATGGGATTCTTGATGAGGCACAACCTTTTAGTCGTTTAACGAATGACCAGAATGTCTTGCTGCCTTTCATATACTTCTCTTAAAATACGCCAAGCCTACTCTTTTATCGTCGCTTTCTATATTAAGAATAATTTTTATGCTAAAAGTTTTTTGTCTCTGAATTTCGCCATATTGAGTTATGAACCATGTCGTCTTTTTGGTGCCGTTTTCTCTAACAAATGTTTGAAACAAACAATAAACAATGAAAATAGTCCCATAACAATGGTTTAGAACTATCAGACTCACCGTCAAACCAGCTATTAGCTTGGGTACATATTTTTGACATTTGTGTTCAATAAACTGTTTAGAGCGGTTGGTGTACGAGTTACAGGCGATACAGGCAATTGATTGACAATTTTTTTATTTTCCCGTGTTAGGCCGTGTGCCAATTGCGTTAAAAAAAAGGGGTTAAATTTTATCCACCGGCTAATTTTTGATATTTCTGCTGGGGTAAACAAAATTTGGCTTTTTGCTGTGTTAGTTGGATTTAATACTATTTTCAATAATTTCCCAAACGATTTGGAACAAAATTCCTTTCTATATATATTCTTGTAATTCAAAAATACCGAATAGAATTCTGAGAAATCATGCAAAACAATCTTAATTATTTATTATTGACATTAAAACATAATTGTTGTTCAATTTGTGTTCATGGTTAAAGATATCTATTTTACTTTCTTCAAGTTAAACATATTTTCGTATACCAAATATACCGAAATAAATGTTGTCATAGCATTTTAGTATCTAACCATCCATTTTCAAAAACCCAATTTTAATTTATGTTACAATTTTGTTTACATTTTCTGATATGAAATACATATTCCTTGCTTTTTATTAAAATCTCAATGATGTGCTATTTTCCCACACATGTGAACACTGGTGTGCTTTCCATCACTCTCACTCCTCAGAAGGTATACCAAATGTCAAAAATTAGCCACTGGATAAATTGTAGCGAGTTTAGAGCAGGTTAAAATTTTGAAGTCTCTATTCAGCACACTAATGTCAAAAATTATCCACTGGCTAATATTTTAACGCAATTGGCACACGGCCTAATAAAAATTGTCTAACGACGTGTGCCCATTTCGTTAAAATTTTAAGCAGTGAATCGTTTTTGACGTTTGTGTGGTGAATATAGACTTCACAACATGTCAAAATATCACTCTGTTGATACAAGCATTTCTTGAAATCGATCTGGACCATCTAGGTATCCTTTGAACTAATTTTTGAATTTTTGTGGGTAAACTTCAAGTCGCTCGTGCATATTGGCATGGGTTATAAGAGAGTCAAATTTTACAGTTCAATAAAAGTTGAAATTGTGTCTTCTCAGCTATTCACCTTTCTCACATACAGGATCAAATATTTTACTATGAATAGTTGGTTCAAAAGTGACTCATATATTTCCCCCTTTGTTCTACTACTTATTGCTCAATTGTACATCCTCTAAAGAATGGAAGGGCATGACTATTTTTTGACAATTTATTCATAAAATGTTTCTCTAAATCATTCAACACAGATATTTTATAAATGCCAAACTGTGCAAAGTAGCGAAAATCTAGAGGGTTTTCGACCAATTATATCTACATGTGTGGTGTACTGCAAGGTTCCGTACTTCGTCCATAAGTATATTGTTTGGAAAAATTAGTTTGGTAATAGCCAAAACATAGCATTTTTACACTAAACTGGTCCTATGCTCGTGTGTAATTCTTGAACAATGGTGGGACCTAACATTTGATGACGGATTCAGAATTGAGATCGTGACCTCACGTATGATTTGACAGATTTTGGTATTTAAGATCATGGTTGGGAAACAAACAAACACCTTTTGCGCGACTATTCATTGCACAAAACAAAGTGCCACTGAGATCCGGTTCCGGATACCCTCTTAAAGTGACACATTTTTAGTTAGCAATAAGTATCACTTAAGGGTTTAAGTTCAACTTGAGTGTAAGTACCAGCAAAAGGGTCCGAGTCTACTACTTTCGCTGTTTATGGTAAACAACTTCCGGTAATTAGGAATAGAAAGGCAAAACGTTCCACAGGATCACCTTTTTCTATATGGATATTCCTTAATAGGTAGGTTGTCAGACATTTCTTTAAAATGGGCTAATGAAACTGATGTTTCAGTCATCGAGCAGGCCTATTAACCATCTAAATTCGTTTGATCATTTGATACCTGGTCTCTTCCATATACATCACTCACCCAACATTTAGCAGCTTCTGTAATTCGAACTTAAAATCATCTTAAATTTTCAAAGCGTCTGTGATTAGGTTGCCATTGCTATTTCGTAGAGGCCTATTGACTTTCTTGCAGATTTGTTTGATGTTTTCCTTCTCACAAGACTTTTTGTTTTCCTACTTGGACAGTCGAATGATAAAACCAAAACGGGGCATTAGAAGACGCGGGAACCTATTTTTCAATATCAATCGTTGCGCAAGCTGAGTATGCAGTTCATTTTCCTATAGGAACTACGTGTATTCTGTTTCCACAAGTCAGTAAAAACCCGTTGATAATTGCAATTTATCGCTCACTAGTCATAGTAACCGTGATACCCACGCGTGGTGATACCCGTGGCCACGGCGTCTTGAAATAAATTAGGTCCTATGATCTCTCCCTCGAAATTGGCGGATTAGCAGATGCAGTGACTTTGAGTTGATGTGATGGTCCTCCTCGTCAATTTTGAATTTCGACTGAAAGTTGTCCTTTAGCTTAGTTTCGACGCGGTTGGCTGTCCACAGGCTGATGGACTGTATGCACTTTGTGAGGAAACATCTTTAAGTCTTTTTCTAAAATGCGTTGCCGAGACAAACGAGAAATGGACAATTGCATGTCAAGTCAAAGTACGGGACGTCCAGCGCTAAGGCGTTTTAGTGTTTGACCAGTTGGTTTAGGGTGGTCGGGACATCTGCTTAGAGATTTACGTTCTGCCAAAACCACTAGGGAATTCTACTGTACCGAGTTATTGCGTGACCCATAATTCACAGAAAATTTGATTTTTCTCCATTTAATAGTACCGTGTTACCAACTGAAAAAAAGACAACAATGTGACAGCTGACAGTCCGGGGTATTAAAAATGGAGCGCTATACGAAAGAACAACTCATTTTCATTGTTGAGCAATATTTTAAAAACTAATGAAGTTTTGTCAGCAATTTTCGGTTAAAATATGGTCGCCATAGTGATTTAAAGCCATCAACTGTGATGAGAATAATTGAAAAATTCAGGGAGACTGGATCAATTAGTGATGTCCTGTCACAAGTTGTTCAACAGATAACATTGTCGCATTTGGGATTCAGAAAACCCACTAGTAATTGTTGAGAGACAAATGCATTCACAACTCGTGACTGTTTGGTGCGGATTTTGGGCTGGAAACATTGTCGGACCAGTCTGATCAGGCAGTAACAGTTGATGGTGTTCGTTATATTAACACGGTAACTCAGTTTTTAATGCCTAAATTACAATATTGAAGATATGGATGTAATCAACATGTGGTTTCAACAAGACGATGCCACACAGCCAGAGAAAAAATTTAATTACTATGCATGCCTCACTATGCATGCCTCACTATGCATGCCTCACTATCGTGTAATCGGTCGTTTTTGCGATCAGAATTGGCCACCCAGATCTTGCGATTTAAAGCCATTGGACTTTTTTTTCTATGGTTTTTTTTTTTAAGTCAACGGTCTATGCAAACAAGTCCACGACCATCAGCGCCATGTGTGAGGAAATTGGGAAATTTTTTCAGGTTTAATAAAACAGTACGTACTTGCCAGCAAAGCCGTGGCGGCCATTTTTCCGATGTGCTATTCCAGACATAACCCCAATCTTTGCTCTCTATGAATCAATAGCAAATGTAGGCTTTCTTATTAAAAATCTGTATTTTCTATCAAAATTACATTTTGCGTGAATTGTGGGACATCCTTTAAAACTGACAGTTATCGCCATTTCCAAAAGTTATATAATCTTCCGATATGGTGATACATTTCGAGCCACCACCGTTTGCATTTAGTTGGCGGCAGGACCATGTAGAGATCACCATGTTCGAAATCGAAACCATGCTGCTGTGAAGCTTTGTCGGAAGCAACCATTTCTATTTCGATTTTGATGTTGAAGTCCCTAAGTAAGATTTCACAGCGTACTCCGGGCTGGATCCGTACTCTACATAAAGCAAGGCATCAAATGTATCTCTCCTTATCGGAAGAAATGTGCATTATGTTGGAAAATATAGCATAGACGTGAATCACACCAAGGCAATTATTAGCAGGAATTAAACCAATGACCTTAGTCGGGTTCTAGTGAGGTATCTAGTGAGCACTATTTTTCTGACCACAGATAAATACAATTTGGTCTGGATGATTTCATCCCGATCCCCCGCACCCGCAAGCCGATTTTTCGAAATTATCGTAAAACCGACTGGCTAAAATACAGGGAAACTATGAAAAGACTATAAAGCTAAAAGTTTGAACGAATCCTCTGACTGGATCTCCTACAAAGAGACCTTGTCACTATACAAAAATGAAATGAGGAAGTCCAAGCGCAAATCCTCGAGACTCTTCTATGAAAAAATAGAGGAGACTTCCGAAGCGTCCAGACTACGAAAAATCCTATCCACTAGTCCAACTGTTCCAAGCTTTCTCAAAAAAACAGATGGCACCTGGACGACCTCAAGCAAAGAATCCATAGAGCTACTAATGGACACCCATTTCCCAGGTAGCTCACAGGAAGCTTTTCAAGACGACATCAATAGAACCAATCTATTGACCGGCAGCTTACATGATCTTATAACAAAAGATAAAAAACATTGGGTAATACATAGCTTCAAACCCTTTAAATCCACGGGACCCGACGGCATTATACCAGCTGAGCTGCAGCGTACTTTGGATCTTATCCTACCCTGGGTGGAAGCCATCCTTAAGGGGCTGCATCGAGCTGATTTATATTCCCAAGGTTTGGAGAGAAGTCAAAGTTGTATTCATACCTGGTAAAAGTTCTCATGTCAATCTGAAAGACCTAAGACCTATAAGCTTATCATCATTATTTCTGAAAACCCTGGAAAGACTGTATGATATTCAGTAGCATTGATGTAAATCAGCTATCTGCATCCCAACATGCGTACTGTAAGGGAAAATCTGTAGAAACAGCCCAGCACACATTAGTGCGTATTATTGAAAATTCGTTATGCTGCAAGGAGTATACTATGGTTACATTCCTGGACATCGAAGGCGCTTTTAACAACGTTGATTCGGGAGCGATCATTAAGGCGCTAACATGTCTGAAAGTCGATCACTCACTTGGAATGCTGATTAATTTGCTATTAAATAGCCGGATTATCAACACAACACTGGGTGGTGCTTCGACCAGAAGACATGTCAGTAGAGGGACCCCGCAAGGTGGGGTTCTGTCCCCTCTTCTCTGGAACCTAGTGGTAAACGAACTTTAAAATATACTGGAAGCAGAGGGATGCCACGTGATTGCCTACGCGGATGACGTCGCTGTCTCAGGGAAACACCTGAATATACTCAAGGAGCTTCTCCAAAACGCACTAAATAAACTTTTCAAATGGGCGGTCAGGTGTGGACTGGGTGTCAACCCACATAAGACTGAACTGGTCCTATTCACTAGGAAATATAAAATTCCTCACATTGACCCCCGTCACTAAACGGAACCGAACTAGTCTTCTCAGACAAAGCAAAATATCTGGGACTTATTATGGACAGGAAGCTTAACTGGAAGCTAAACACAACAGAAAGAGTAAAGAAAGCGACGATAGCACTTTATTCCTGCAAGAAAGCCATAGGCTTGAAATGGGGAATGAAACCTCGTATCACGCATTGGCTCTATATATCGGTTATAAGACCGATACTTCTTTATGGAGTAGTAGTATGGTGGACAGCATTACAAATAGCTTTAAACAGCAAAAAAAAACTAGCCAAAGTGCAGAGAACTGCGTGTCTGTGCATTGGTGGCACACTCCGTACAACACCCACAGCGGCATTAGACATTCTTTTTCACCTACTACCCCTAGATATTTTCGGCAAACAAATGGCAGCTAACTCAGCCATACGTCTTAAAGCCATCCAACAGTGGTCAAATATTAAATATGGCCACTCAAAAATTCTAAACGAATATACAAATGTTCATGAAAACACCGATTACACCCTCACCAGATTAAACTTTGATAAGAGTTTCGGGGTAACAATCCCAAACAGAACGTCATGGGAGAGCAACGAACCTGTGCTAAATGACTCGATCCACTTCTACACCGATGGTTCCAAGACAAATGACGGAGTGGGTGCTGGTGTCTTCTCCGACAAGCTAAATCTCAGCCTATATTTCCGTCTTCCTGATCATTACAGCGTGTTCCAGGCGGAACTCATGGCGATCAAAGAAGCCTTATCCTGGTTGAAAGAGAATGTAATATCTTCCAAGGATATTAGCATTTTCTCGGACAGCCAAGTGGCAATCAAATCCCTGGAATCAGTCTCAACAAATTCCAAGACAACCCTAGATTGCCGATCATATCTGCAGGAGATGTCAAAGCATTTTAACATTCACCTATGCTGGGTGCCGCAACATGCTAACATCAAATCAAACCTCAGATGGAGTCTTGGCACGACGTGTCAAACAACCAAACACATTTGGCCAAAGCTAGATTTGAGAAGATCAAAGGGACTGATTTCGCCCGATAGACCGCATATTTGCGATACCATAGGTGTCATCACGGGACACTGCTTAATAGGTAGGCACGCAGAAAGGCTTGGCCTCTTCTCAAACGACTTCTGTTGGAGCTGCATGGACGAGGAGGAGGAGGAAACAATACTCCATCTCCTTTGTAACTGCCCGGCTCTATCAAACAAAACGAAGCTACATCTCGGGGCTTACTATTTTCAAAGTCTCAGTGATTTGGCAAAAACGGAAGTGAAAAGCCTCCTCCGCTTCATCAAAAGCTCAAAATGGTTTTCCCACGGATAGTAAGGAGATCGGACAAGATCCACGTGGTATCACAACGGACCAAAGTGGTCTAAGTGTGCTGGCGAACGCCGGCAGCCACTCTTACCTAACCTAACCTAACCTAGTCGGGTTCCTACGGTGAATACGCTTTCTAATATGTGTAACTTTTGGTGGTAGCTAATAAGCTATACTCTAGATAGTTATAACGGGTGATTTTTTAGCTGGTTTGGTTTTGGCAACACTGGTTTTGACAGCTGACGTGTGTTTAGTACCTTGTGTCACTGTCAAACAGCTTCAGTTTGGTTTGCAATTTAACCATGGATCGTCTTACAAATGAACAACGCTTGCAAATTATTGAATTTCACTATCAAAATTCGTGCTCGGTTCGAAATGTTCATCGCGCGCTGCTTCCATTTTATGTCATTTTTACTGTCAATGGTGAACGCTACCGAGCGATGATAACAAACTTTTTTTTGCCCGAAATGGAAGTTCTTGACTTGCATGATATGTGGTTTCAACAAGACGGTGGCACATGCCACACAGCACGCGAAACAATGGCGCAATTGCGAGGCGAGTTTGGTGAACAGTTAATTTCACGTTTCGGGCCGGTCAATTGGCCGCCTAGATCGTGCGATTTGACACCATTAGATTATTTTTTGTGGGGGTATGTGAAGGCTAATGTCTATAGGGACAAGCCCGCTTCGATTGACGCACTGGAAGCAAACATCCATGCATTCATTCGTGAGATACCGGCCGATATGTGTGAAAGAGTATGCCAAAATTGGACTCAGCGGATGGGCTACCTGAGACGCAGCCGCGGTCAACATTTGCATGAAATTATCTTTAAACATTAAATTGCAAGGTTCAAACTATCGATTCAAATAAATATTTCATTCATTTTTTCGAAATTTTTGTGTTTTGTTCTAAACCTCTTAAAAAATCACCCGTTATTTTATGGTACAGTGCAATAACCCCTGCAGGGCTAAATTCACAAAAAAAGGAAATATATCCTGCGTGGACTATTTCCTTTTCCAAATAGAAATAGTTCCCGCGGCTGTTAATGCTTTTTGCTTGAAGGGCTTATTTCCTTTGCATGCATCCAAACTCCAACGCAACCCAAATTCAAAAGTGAACCCAAACAGGGGGTTGAGTGGGGGGGGGGGGTAGCATGTTTGAATTTGCAGTGGGGGCATGCTGTCTACTTGCTATTTCCTTTTTGGGGAACTTGGCCAGAGGGGCTTAATTCCGAGATGGTTTTTGAACTGCACCATATTTTACGATATCTTCTCCAACTTATTTTTGGTTTTACATTTTGGGGGGATAGAATAAACCTACAACTCCCAACCATTAACCATTCAATTCATGTACTCACATGCTTAGAATGTGCTAGATATATCACGGATTTGACCCTACTTGTACAAACATAATCAGCCCTATCGAAGAATGAAAGAAAATTCCAATCGAGTTATGTTATACTTCACAGATGCGACGGCTTCACTTCACTACAATTCGTAAATAAATTCCACGAAGAATTTGTGTCGGAGGAAATCGGAAAAAGAGTGCACTTAGCTGTAAAATATTGCACGAAAAATGCACCTGAACGCACTTCAACGCAATTCGGCGGGATGCGCTACAAAATTTCCAAAAAATATTTCGAACAGCTTTTCGGAAGAATACCTCGAAGCAAAAATCCTCCGAATCGTACAAAATTGGAGAATTTTCCACTCAGACGAATACCTCGATATTGCTAAATATTGGATGGCAATGACACCTTACACGAACTTTCTTAAATCATTAAAAAATCCATATATCCAATATCCGGATTAAGAAGCCAAAGCAAAGTCGTGTTTTTCTCGAATTTTTCTACCCCCTGATAATTGGGAAAAAATAGATCGTAAGTTTGACTGCAAAATACGGTGTCAATTGGCCCGATAATCCTATTTTGTTTGCAAAAGAGTGCAATTACCAACCCTTTGTAGAAAAAAAATACCTTTGCTGATATTGAGAAAGTATTCACCCCCAAAGGATTAACGCCCTGGAATGATACACTTTGTATTGACTTCCCCTCACAAAAGTATCCATCTATTTTGCATAACGCACTTAAGCCCTGCATGCGCTGCTTATAATTCCTCGAATTCAGATCGAATTTCCTTAAGCCTTCGTTATCTCATATCGAATGAATTTAGAGTCTTCTATTTCATTGCACTTGACGTAACTTACCTACGCCTAATCTATGATCTTAGTGCGAATACTTCAATTCATCGCGCCCAACTTCAGGATAATATCTCGCTCAACCATTCAACTTAACGCCCCCAATCTACACAGCGTAATTGAATTAAACAACCGCCCTCTATCTATTTCCTGCTACCTACCGTCCCAAACTGATGAATGTGAACGCGCGCGCCAAGCAAATGCACTTTCACACGTGAATGCATGTGCTAGGGCCCGATTACATCGAACAACAAATGGAACGCAGTACGAAATGCATTTAACTTGCTCCTTCTAACGTGTTAATGCACCGAAACCTAATTGCTTCCCTCCATGCCTTGATGGTAATAAAGCTGGGTACGCTATTTATATGGCCTTTTGAAGTTACTCTAACCGTGTTCATTTAGGCTGCCTTTTGGGTAGACTTTTCGCCCATCAAACATCAATTAAAGTCCAAGTTTGTCAAGTGTGTTTTTCCGCACTTGCAGGAATGTCAAATTGAGAAATTTTCCTGAGTTACAAACTCCTCCGTCCCAATGTAGTACACTTGTATCGATTGACGTTGCTAGAGACATTTCAATTTGTAAACAAGTTCAGAGAAAAAGTTATTGGCAGTCCTGTTCTAACCACGATTGTGTTAACAGGAAGGAAGGAAAGAGGAAGCATATTGGTTTTTTTGGTTGCGAGGATTTTTGCGGGGTTTCCGTAACGGTCACGTTATGGTTTCATCAGGCACGCCTTGACGCACTAAATTTCCCGTAGTGGAAGTTTTTGATTGCGGAGTGTAATCGATTAGAAGAAACATGTTGTGTTTGATTTCTAACCGGATGTTAGGATTGTAGATTTGAGGTCCTTGGCAGCCAATTTATTGTTTGCCAGATAAGATCATGTGTTATAAATTTAACCATATCACTGACGATGACGGCTTGTCAGGTTGACCGTCACACGCAGAGCGAGAACACACGATATTTGAATGCCTGCGTGATTGACATGTGCTATGGAAAGGACTAAAAAGGTCTATTTATCCTACAGTATGTTATAATTCATGTTTAGTATGAAATACATTTTGTATGCAATAGGATGGTTGTAATTAATTAACAGGACGATTTCATGCGATAAGGGTTAATTCGAGTTGAGTGAGAGTGTGTGAACTGAATGCGTTAGCTGTGTATGCACATTAAATGGGTCCTGAGATTTCTTTTAAGAATTTATTATTCTACAACATGGCATGTAACAGTGGACAAATGTTCTTAACGAGTTTTGAAAGCAGTAGCTAAATTCACCTACTAAAATAGCAACGAGGATTAACTAACTAGGGCTTCTTCTAGGGGAACTACACAATTATAGAGTATTGGTCAAGCTTTGGTTTTGAATGACAGTTTTATTTTACGATCTTAAAGTCTGTACGAGTACTTTTGTGTGAAAAAACGCAAACTTTCAAAACTATAACATCGAAAGTGAATTCACTTTTTTCAACAAAAAGGAGCCATTAGATCAGCCGCAACTGATGTGCTAGGTTTCTCGCGGCCACCAGCAAGAAACCCCTGGTTTGATGAGGAATGCCGACAGATGCTCGCAGCCAAGAACGAGGCCTACAAGGCTAAGCTGCAAGTGAAGACGAGAGCTGTCATTGAGCTCTATAGGCAAAGAATAAGTGAAGAACATCGGCTTTTCAGAAAGAAGAAAAAAGAGCAAGAAAAGCGCGCGATCGAGGATATAGAGAGGTGCCACTCCAGGAACGATATTCGCAAGTTTTACCAAAGTGTAAAACGTCAAAGCCAGGGATACAAGGCTCGAACAGAATCCTGTCGAGATGAACAAGGAAATATCGTAGTTGAGACACAGTCGATGCTGAGGATATGGAAGAACCACTTCTGCAGACTGTAAAACGACGATGACGAACAACATTCCGCTGTCAGGCAGAACAAACCATTTAATATTAGCAACGACAGCGAAAACTGCCAACCACCCGACCTGAGTGAAGTGATAGCTGTATCTAAACTCAAGCTTAATAAGGCCGCCGGAAATGACGGCCTTCCCGCTGAGATTTATAAAGCTAACGGAGGTGATTTGGTAAGCAACATCCAGCAACTCATAAGCCAAATCTGGTCGGTTTAAAGCATGCCTGAAGAATGGAACCTTAGCATCGTTTGCCCGATCCACAAAAAAGGAGACCCTCTGAACTGCGCCAACTACAGAGGCATAAGTCTACTCAACATCGCTTACAAGATCCTATCTGCCGTAATATGTGAAACCCTGAAACCGTTTACCAACAACCTGATCGGCCCTTATCAGTGTGGTTTTCGGCCAGGAAAGTCCACAATCGATCAAATTTTCACACTTCGGCAGATCCTGGAAAAACCCCAAGAAGTCCAAATCGATACCCACCACCTATTTATCGATTTCAAAGCCGCATACGACAGCATTTATAGAGACGAACTATACAGAGCCATGTCTAGTTTTGGTATACCGTCCAAACTCGTCCGTTGTGTAGGATGACGATGGAGAATTCTAGCTGCACCATCAGGGTCGGAAACGACCTCACCGACACATTCGATACCAAAAAAGGATTTAGGCAAGGCGATGCGCTGTCATGTGACTTTTTCAATTTGATTCTTGAGAGGATTGTGCAAAACTCAAGACTCAATACCAGAGGCACAATTTTCCAAAAATCGGTGCAACTACTAGCATACGCCGACGATATTGACATCATTGGTAGGACTCAACGTGATGTCATAGCCACGTTTGCTAGTATAGAAAAGGAAGCGGCAAAAATGGGTTTATCAGTAAATGAGGGTAAGAGTAAGTATATGCTGTCAACACGAAAGGATAAACAAAATCAACGAATTGGACAGAACGTCACCATTGACAGATATAACTTTGAGGTAGTACGCGACTTTGTCTGCATCGGCTCCGCTATTAACTCAGACAACAACATCACGTCAGAAATCAAACGAAGAATTACTCTTACCAATCGCTGTTTCTTCGGGCTAAGAAGGCAATTTAGTAGTAAAGCCCTCACTCAAACTACTAAGGAGATCCTATTTCCTGCTCTACGGCGCTGAAGCATGGACCGTATCAAAAGCGGATGAAGAAATCCTTTGTCGATTCGAGAGAAAAATTCTTCGGAAAATCTTAGGTCCCGTTTGGGTTGACGGGCTATGGAGACGAAGATTCAATCACGAACTATACGAACTGTACAGCGACATACCCCTAGTCAAAAAACTCCACCTTGGACGTTTAAGATGGCTAGGACATGTAGAACGAATGGAAACCAATACTCCGGCTCGCAGAGTCTTCGATTCCCAGCCAGACGTCGGACGCAGTAGAGGATGACATTGACTTAAGTGGCGCGCACAAGTAGAAACCGACCTCAACAAACTTCGAAAGCGCAACTGGAGGCAGTTAGCTAAGGACCGGGCTAACTGGAGAGGCATGTTGGTTGAGGCCCAGGTTCATCCCGGACTGAAGCGCCACTTAAGTAAGTAAGTAAGTTACTTAGAATATTTACTTTCTAATCATAAGAACCCAAAAGCTCAGTCTATTCTAGTTTATTATTTTTTTAAAGCATTTCCTCAGAATCCTTTTATACGTTCTTTAAATTCACATGCACATACACTAAACCAACACTAAACTTTTTATTTGTGTTGACGCGTACGTGTGTCCGATTAAAGTAATGCATTTACTTAATAACATGCACGTACGTCAAGCCAATTCTGAATATACTTTTTATTTCTCTTGTCGTATGACTTCCTGTGGAAATACGGCAAAACAATACTAAACAAAAAAAAAGTGTGAATTGCATAGAAAATTTGACGTATATCCAAAAATATGGCGTTAACGTCAAACCAATATTCGATCTTATTAATTTGATATACGTCAAAACAATACTAGATATCTCAGGATTGGCTAGAGATAGGACGAAATAGATCAAATATTTGGAAAGAGCATACTCGAAAACATAAGACTGCATTCATAGTCCAAAAAGTGCATTTTGGCGTATACATCAAACCAATTCTCAGCCGACGATATTTGGACAGGCGAACAAAATTACGGAACCGACTTTTTTTTTTTGGACATCGCCATCATTTTAATTCTCAATTAAATGTCAAATGAACAACCGTCACCCAGATTAATTGATTTTTACCTAGACAGCCACTGTCTTCATTTTTGTATTTTAAAAATAGTTAACTGCACAATTCTCCCTCACAAATAAATATTACATTTAATGTTTATTTCATAAATATAATTAACATCAATCCCTTTAAGAAAGTCGAGTCCAACCAAGTGTTATGAGAAATGTCTGCTATTTGCGTGACAAAAACGCAAATTACTTTAGATTTCCATCATTAAATAAGTATTTGTAATGCCTTTGTGTGGCCGCATTCTTAAGTTTATACGACCTACTAAGTTTGCATTTATTACAATAATTAGGCCATTCAAGGAATTGTAATGCATTTATATTCAGTATAGCAGTTTGTGGTAAATATGTGTTATAAGGTGAAATTCAAAATGAATTTTAAGGGGATTACGTTAATACGCACTGCAATATTTTATCTTATTGGCATCACTGACTCTAAAATTATGGAACCAAGTTTTAATAATGATTAACTGTGTTCTTGTATATTTAACTCGTAAAATATATTGAACAACATTTGCACTCTTATTGACAATACCTGAACAGGGTTTGTGTCAAATAAAATGCGAAAAGAGGGAAATCTATTACTGTTCCACAGCTCGGCAGAGCTAGCAAGGGATTATTTTTATGGTTGTGAAACTAAAGTCCTGCTCCGAATGCATATCTGTAGCTTGTATCTCGCATCGCTGTCAAAAGAGTGATACATTTCTTGCATGAATCTTGCATTTGTATCTTCGTAAATCTGTAGCTTAAAGTTAAATAGAGGGCAACTTTTCAACTTCAAGTTACAGATTCATGAAGATACACATTGTGTAACGGCTTACGGGTTACCTTATTTTTAACTTTTTACTCAGCTACAAGCACCAGATACAGATACGCATTCTGTGCGGCCCTTAAAGGTTACAACTTTGCTTTCTATACTTTTATAACTTTTGGTGACTTAAGCTCCCTACACACGGTCAATCTTAATTACCAAGTATAATTGACGCCTTTTTTGTCAAGTAACATTGATGGAAAATTACCACCACACGTATCTATGAACATTGATTTATATCTGCTTGCAGCCGGTTCTGCAGCAAGTGCAATAGTATTAAATGAAAGAAAATCTAAAGCTTGGATTAAAAAAGGTGGTTGCTAAAAAGGAAATTTCATGGAGTTTGTTCGTTGTGGAAAGAATTGTCCAATTTCGATAAAGGCTACAGATATTTTCTTAGAATGGATGAAAATATATTCATTTTTACGTTATTTTTTTAGCTACTGACAGTTTTAAAGACCTTAAATTTTCAACAAAAATCTACGCTCAATTATCATCTATATGCAATATATAATGTTTTAAAAGACTCTTACTTAAGGGTGAGCTTAAAGGATATAGTTGAAACATGGATCAATTATTGATATCGCAGCTCCGAAAAAAATGAAGAAGAGTGGGAAGAAATGTACCTACATAGACGGGTCTGCAATCAAACTTCCAAACGAGCCTACAGATTAGTGATGTGTCAACTCGAGTTGAATTTTACTCTCACCCGAGTTGGCGAAACCGATTAAACGCAACGAACAATAAAACACAAAACTGTATTAACACGAGTGACCACATGATTTGGTTTCGTTTTGGGTAAGCAAAAACAAACCTAACATATGAACAGCGGCAGTTAGTGAGTAGCCAGGGTACTCATTCCGTAATTATCAAAACGATAATCGTTGACGATAGTGAAGGAGACTTTCTGAGTACTCCGTGTAATTTGCATACTTGTTCACACTTCCTTCCTTCCTTACGTGGCGCTACAGTCCGAGATGAACCTGGGCCTCAACCAACATGCCTCTCCAATTAGCCCGGTCTTTAGCTAACTGCCTCCAGTTGCGCTTTCCAAGTTGGTTGAGGTCGGTTTCTACTTGTGCGCGCCACTTAAGTCAAGGTCATCCTCTACTGCGTCCGACGTCTGGCTGGGAATCGAAGACTCTGCGAGCCGGAGTATTGGTGTCCATTCTTTCTACATGTCCTAGCCATCTTAAACGTCCAATGTGGAGTTTTTTGACTAGGGGTATGTCGCTGTATAGTTCGTATAGTTCGCGGTTGAATCTTCGTCTCCATAGCCCTTCAACGCAAACGGGACCTAGGATTTTCCGAAGAATTTTTCTCTCGAATCGACCAAGGATTTCTTCATCCGCTTTTGATACGGTCTATGCTTCAGTGCCGTAGAGCAGGACTGAGATGATCAGGGTCTTATATAGGATCTCCTTAGTAGTTCGAGTGAGGGCTTTACTACTAAATTGCCTTCTTAGCCCGAAGAAACAGCGATTGGTAAGAGAAATTCTTCGTTTGATTTCTGACGAGATGTTGTTGTCAGAGTTAATAGCGGAGCCGAGGTAGTCAAAGTCCCGTACTACCTCAAAGTTATATCTGTCAATGGTGACGTTCTGTCCAATTCGTCGATGTTGTGTGTCCTTTCGTGTTGACAGCATAAACTTTGTCTTACCCTCATTTACGGCTAAACCCATTTTTGCCGCTTCCTTCTCTATACTAGCAAAGGTGGCTATGACATCACGTTGAGTCCTACCAATGATGTCAATGTCGTCGGCGTATGCTAGTAGTTGCACCGATTTTTGGAGAATTGTGCCTCTGGTGTTGGCTCGGGAGTTTTGCACAATCCTCTCAAGAATCAAATTGAAAAAGTCACATGACAGCGCATTGCCTTGCCTAAATCCTTATTTGGTATCGAATGTGTCAGTGAGGTCGTTTCCAACCCTGATGGTGCAGCAAGAATTCTCCATCCTCGTCATCCTACACAAACGGACGAGCTTGGACGGTATACCAAAACTAGACATGGGTCTGTGTTTAGTCGTATATATTACTGAACATGAACTTTGTTTAAATCATGAACATCTAGATGTCACTATCAGCAAATTATCCCCAACATGCAATAGCATCCACACTATTTCCCTACTTCCTCTTTTTCCCTTAATACTACCCGATATCCAAGACCCAAAGGCTCCAATCGCCCCTTTCGATTTCCAACTCGCTTAGAGGTAAGATCTAATTCAAGTTGACTTCCCCGTGATTATACAAATAAATTGTAACGCTTTTGTTCTCTATTTTTAATCTTTTATTTTAAACACATTGCGTCCCGAAACCGCAAACCCCGAAAAACCCCTGACTCGACCGAGTAACCAGCAACCTAATTCAACTCGTATCCCGCCTGCAGACTTTGACCTCCAGAGTCAAAGCTAACTAGCCCTGCTTGTATCCCCCCGCAACATTTGGTCCTTCGAGCCGGATTTTTAGAAGAAAAAAAATAGTCGAACAACGAGAAGAAGATCTCCACCACGAAAAGGCCCCCCAATTACAGGAGAGCAATTGAGAAAACCCATTTTTTCATCTCTTACCACCCAAAAGCTCCCAACGCTTTAAGACGTCTCTGGTGCAGTGACGAAAGACGAACAGTCGTACAGCAGTCATCAAATAATCAGGTGCGTGCAATATTTAGTATAAGTGCGAAAGATCTACCGCGGTCGCGTGTTTGTTCTCTTAAAAAGGTTATAAAGTTGATTGTACCACATATGGTTCCGTCATAAATTCCCCTGAACAAAATACCAAATTAGTGAATATATAAAATTCTACACTTAGATATAATAATAATATTAGAAAAGTTCTTGGTGAGTGTTTTTTTTTATTGCCTTCATTTCCATATACGAAGCATTTTTATTGTTGACCAAGGTCAAATCCCTCTATAAGTATGACTTTGTTAGAAGCACTTATATTCTCTACCGATCAACTAGTGGAATTTTGCGCTTCATTTAAGGAAAAACTCATAGTTGATCATACTACTTCTTCTTTAGAAGCATATAAAATCGAACTTAAAGATTTATGGCTTGAAGTGAAAAAGAAGTATGAAGAATGTGTGCGTGATAACTCTGATCATGAAAACATCAATTTTCTTGATGTTGTTAAATCAAAATATCGTTCTTGTTCAGATACTTACGTATCGTGTCTAGGCACAATTATAAGTTCAATAGAGAAATTAGAAGCTATAAAAGAAAAACCGGTTAGTTCATCTGTAATAGCCGCTGTTAATGCAAATTCATCAAATTGCATAAAGTTACCGCCGTGTGATACTGAAGTGTTTCGCGGATGCTATCTTGAATGGCCATCATTTCGAGACATGTTTACCGCAGTATACATTAATCATGGTAAACTTAGCCCTGTTCAAAAATTATTTCACTTGCGTTCAAAAACAAAAGATGATGCTTTTCATATAGTGAGTAAATTTTCTCTAATGGATGAAAACTTTGATCTAGCCTGGAGTGCACTAAAGGACTACTATGAAAACAAAAGGGTTCTGGTGAATACTCAACTGAAGATCCTATTCAATTTACCAAGCATCCCAAGTGAATCTGGTCGAGCGATCAAGAAATTACAAACCGATATTAGTGATTGTGTAAGTGCTCTCAAGACCCAAGATATTAAAACCGATTCTTGGGATTCAATTTTAGTTTTTATCTGTTCTAGTAAACTTCCAGACACGACGCTATCTCTTTGGGAACAGTCTCTTAAGAATCCCACTGAAATTCCTTCATGGAATGACATGAATACTTTTCTGTCAAACCGATATCGCGTACTTGAATCCGTCTCCGATCTCAAAGTTGGCGCTAAACAAACAACTAATATGAAACAACAACAACCACCTTCTCGTTCCAAAAGCGTGAAAACATTTCATTCGAAACCTAGTGTGAATGTTTGTAAGGTATGTAAAGGGACACATCCATTGCGCCTTTGTCAAGAGTTTTTAAATATGAATATCCAAACGAGAATGGCTACCGTTAATAAACATAATTATTGCTCAAACTGCCTTGCAGTGACTCATACCCACAGAGACTGCAAGAGTAAAAATACATGTTTTCGGTGTCAAAATAAACATCACACGCTTTTACATGGCGAACCTCCTTCGCCTTCCCCTTCTGCTAGCCCTCATACAGCTAGCGAAGATAACATTAACCCAAACATACAGTCCACATCTACTAATATAAATCCTCAATCATATTTCTCTTCAAATCATCGCCAAGTAATTTTGGCTACTGCCATGGTAAAGCTATACCATCATGGCAATCAATTTGATGTGCGTGCTTTAATTGACCCGGGTTCTGAGGTATCTTTTATTTCAGAAGAGATCCAGAACAAATTAAGGCTATCTACTCAACCAATACACGCTAAGATATCCGGAATGGGGTCAACCGTTACAGCTTCATCTTCAAAGATATGCTCGTTTACTCTCGGATCTAATCGCAATAATTTTACCCTAAATGCACAGGCTTTAGTTCTAAAGCAACTTACTGGTCACTTGCCATCATGTCCGCTTGACATTACAAATCTGCAAACCAGTCTTGATTTTCCTTTAGCGGATCCACATTTTCACCAACGCTCCAAGATAGATATGCTTATCGGCGCAGATTTATATCCGTCTATTCTACTTGAAGGTATTAAAACAAAAGTATTGAACACTCTTATGGCTCAAAATACCGTTTTTGGTTGGATTCTATTAGGTCCCATCAATAGATCAATAACCCATAACGCTTCATACTCAACATTTGTATCTTATTTCAATGAACTCTCTCTTGATAAGCAAATTGAACAGTTTTGGAAACTGGAGGAATTACCACAAACTCAATCACTTTCTTCAGCAGATCAATTTTGTGAGGATTTGTACACGCGTACTACTTGCCGTAATCACACAGGTCGGTTTATTGTACAATTACCCTTTAAAGAAAGTTTTCCAAATGAAATTGATATTGGGACATCTAGAGATATTGCTTTGAAGCAATTGCTCAATACAGAACGACGCCTTCAGTCCAAACCCCAATTTAAGTATCAATATGATTCGGTTCTTAAAGAATATTTGGTGCTTGGTCATATGGTACCAACTACATCTACGGAAGTTAAAGTATCTAATAAAATTCATTCTTACTATTTACCACATCACTGTGTGCTTAAACCACAGAGTACTACTACACAGATACGAACTGTGTTCAATGCTTCTAATCCATCATCAAATGGAAGGAGTCTCAATGATATACTTTACCCTGGCCCAAGTTTACAAGCTGACATAACCTTACTGCTTTTAAACTGGAGATGTTATAAGTATGTATTCAACAGTGACATCGAAAAGATGTATAGGCAAATCCTCGTTGCTCCAAAGGATGCTTCTTTTCAAAGGATATTGTTTCGCGAAACTCCTAGTGACAAGATATCTGATTTTCAACTTAAAACGGTGACATTCGGCGTGAATTGCGCTCCTTATTTAGCAATTAGAACCTTGCTCCAATTAGCTAATGAGGTTGAAAGCACGTATCCACTTGCAGCCACAATTCTCCGTCGAGATTTCTATGTAGATGATGTGTTGTCAGGTGCTCATGATGTCCAAACCGCTCTAACTGCTCAGCAAGAGTTAATCTTAGCTCTAGAGTCAGCTGGCTTCAATTTACGTAAGTGGACCTCTAACTCACCCGAGTTATTAAAACTATTACCAAAAGAACATTTGCTTAGAGAAGATTTTCTTAAAATCGATGAGAATAGTTCCGCAAAGACTTTGGGCATCTGTTGGAAGGCTACTTCCGATACTTTTTCATTCTCTGTCTCTTCTGATGCCTTACTATGCTCTATCACAAAAAGATCGGTTCTTTCAGTTATCGCAAAACTGTATGACCCTGCCGGATGGCTTGCCCCAATTGTTATCTCGGCAAAAATCATAATGCAACAGATTTGGAAAGATCGTACAGGATGGGACGAAAATCTAGCAGCAATCACTCTGCACAAGTGGAAATTATTTCTTACCAACTTTGCAGATATAGAAACGATCAGTATTCCTAGATGGATTGGGTACGTTCCCTGGGCTCCAACTGAAATACATGGCTTCTGTGATTCATCGGAGAAAGCCTATGCTGCAGCACTGTACATTCGAGTTCAGCACAGCATTTCTTCGTTTTCATCTACCTTGCTCTGGGCAAAGAGCAAAGTGGCTCCTGTGCATTCGATATCTTTACCTCGTCTCGAGTTACTTGGCGCTGTATTGCTATCAAATATGGTACGAATTGGATTCCAAAAGCTCCATTTCCTTGAAAATAAGGATTTATTTCTTTGGACAGATTCCACAATTGTACTGGCGTGGTTAAAAAAACCCCCATGTACTTGGAAGACATTTGTTGCCAATAGAACGTCTGAAATCATAACAAATGTCCAACACGCAAACTGGGGTCATGTTGTATCATCGGAAAATCCAGCAGATTTGGCTACTCGTGGCGTAACACCAAACGAATTACGGATGAACGAGCTTTGGTGGACTGGTCCCAAGTGGTTGCAACAAGCTTCCAGTTCTTGGCCGGTTTCCACGCCATCCCCTCCTGATGAAAGCCTTTTGGAACCGAAATCTGTTAAGACCTTTGCAATAATCACTGACGACAGTTTTGAGGATCTTTTACATCGATTTTCTGCTTGGGATAAAGCAGTCCGAGTTTTTTGCTTTGTATTCCGTTTTTTTACAGCAACCCGATTTAGGGAAAGGAAATACGTCTCTCGAGACCTTTTACCCGAAGAAATCGCGTTTATAAAAAAGAAACTTATCCTTCTAACTCAACGGACATACTTTTCAACAGAGATTGATGCTTTATCTCAAAATCAACAGCTCAGACCTAAAAGTATCCTTTTGACTCTTAATCCTTTTATGGATACTAATAAAATTCTTCGCACGAATGGAAGGTTAACGTCATCTACCCTCACATACAATGAGCGTCATCCTATTTTGCTTCCTTATAATTCGTATCTTGCTACACTGTTAATTGCATTCGCACATAAAGTCTCACTTCATGGTGAGATTCTGTTATTGATGAGGATCATACGCTCAGAGTTTTGGATACCCAAGTTGAAGAATCTTATTAAGAAATGCATTCGTGAGTGCCGAATTTGCATCATTTATAAGAAGAAAATGCAAACGCAATTAATGGGGGTATTGCCATTAGAAAGAACGGTGTATACCCTACCATTTACAAACACTGGCATTGACTTTGCAGGTCCCTGTCTCATTAAAAACTATTGTGGGCGAACTTGTCGGATAGAAAAAGGCTACGTTTGTGTATTTGTTTGCTTCTCTACGAAAGCGATACACCTGGAAGCCGTAAGTGACCTATCGACGCAAGCCTTTCTGGCATCTTTTACTCGTTTTGTTGCCCGCAGGGGACTTCCCGACCAGATATTTTCCGACAATGGAACAAATTTTGTCGGTGCTTCAAAGTCACTCATTCAAGATTTTAAAATCGCCCTAAAAAATTCCAACAGTCAGGCTACTCAATTCGCACAAATTAAATGGAATTTTATTCCTCCTGGCGCTCCTCATATTGGCGGATTGTGGGAAGCTGCTGTCAAAAGTTTTAAGACACATTTTCGAAAGTCTGTGGGCAATACTAAGCTTACATTTGAAGAATTTTTAACACTTTTGACTCGTATTGAGGCTTGTCTCAATTCAAGGCCTATTTCACCAATATCTGAGAATCCTTCCGATATTGTTCCTCTTACTCCAGGCCATTTTTTGAGAGGTGGTCCTCTACTTAGTCCCCCCGAACCTTCCTTGGTTGACCATTCCTTGACGATTATGAATCGCTGGCACAAGCTCAAGATTCTCCATCACCAGTTTGGTGCGCGATGGAAGGAGGAGTATTTGAAGGAGCTCCATAAACGAAACAAATGGAAGTATCCACAAAGGAATGTTGAAGTCAATGATTTGGTTGTTATTCGACACGAGCAGTTACCTCCTAATGAATGGAGGCTTGGAAGAGTGGTCAAGACATATTTAGGACCAGATAAGAATGTGAGAATAGCAGATATCAAAACCTTGAAAGGAATTATTACTCGTCCCATAGTTAAGCTCTGTTTACTACCCAGCAAATAATTTTCGAATACGAAAATACTATCGTTTTCGATGCTATATATATTTTTGTTTCCCGTCTCCGAATTACGAATTTTTACCATTTATCTCGATCGCACTTATATGTTAAAATATTGCATGCTTTTAATCAATTATAAACTTGAAAATAATTTAACTTTATATATCTTTGGAGTGAGTGAAGTCCCTCCTTTACCAAAAGACTTCCCCCTTAGGTTAAGTTATATTAAGCTGTGCTGAGCCTTTTTGAATTGTTTAACAGCGAAAGCTGCAAGGCGGCCGGTAATGTTTAGTCGTATATATTACTGAACATGAACTTTGTTTAAATCATGAACATCTAGATGTCACTATCAGCAAATTATCCCCAACATGCAATAGCATCCACACTATTTCCCTACTTCCTCTTTTTCCCTTAATACTACCCGATATCCAAGACCCAAAGGCTCCAATCGCCCCTTTCGATTTCCAACTCGCTTAGAGGTAAGATCTAATTCAAGTTGACTTCCCCGTGATTATACAAATAAATTGTAACGCTTTTGTTCTCTATTTTTAATCTTTTATTTTAAACACATTGCGTCCCGAAACCGCAAACCCCGAAAAACCCCTGACTCGACCGAGTAACCAGCAACCTAATTCAACTCGTATCCCGCCTGCAGACTTTGACCTCCAGAGTCAAAGCTAACTAGCCCTGCTTGTATCCCCCCGCAACAGTCTGTATAGTTTGTCTTATAAATGCTGTCGTATGCGGCTTTGAAATCGATAAACAGGTGGTGGGTATCGATTTGGACTTCTTGGGTTTTTTTCCAGGATCTGCCGAAGTGTGAAAATTTGATCGATTGTGGACTTTCCTGGCCTAAAACCACACTGATAAGGGCCGATTAGGTTGTTGGTAAACGGTTTCAGGCGTTCACATATTACGGCAGATAGGATCTTGTAGGCGATGTTGAGCAGACTTATGCCTCTGTAGTTGGCGCAGTTCAGAGGGTCTCCTTTTTTGTGGATCCGGCAAACGATGCTGAGGTTCCATTCTTCAGGCATGCTTTAAACCGACCAGATTTGGCTTATGAGTTGCTGGATGTTGCTTACCAAATCACCTCCGTTAGCTTTATAAATCTCAGCGGGAAGGCCGTCATATCCGGCGGCCTTATTAAGCTTGAGTTTAGATATAGCTATCCTCACTTCACTTAGGTCGGGTGGTTGGCAGTTTTTGCTGTCGTTGCCAATATTAAATGGTTCGTTCTGCCTGACAGGGGAATGTTGTTCGTCATCGCCGTTTAACAGTCTGCAGAAGTGGTTCTTCCATATCCTCAGCATCGACTGTGTCTCAACTACGATATTTCCTTGTTCATCTCGACAGGATTCTGTTCGAGCCTTCTATCCTTGGCTTTGACGTTTTACACTTTGGAGTGGCGCCTCTATATATCCTCGATGGCGCGCTTTTCTTGCTCTTTTTTCTTCTTTCTGAAAAGCCGATGTTCTTCCCTTCTTCTTTGCCTATAGAGCTCAATGGCAGCTCTCGTCTTCACCTGCAGCTTAGCCTTGTAGGGCTCGTTCTTGGCTGCGAGCATCTGTCAGCATTCCTCATCAATTAAAAAAGCTCTATGTCTCTAAAAAAAGGAACATCCTATACAAACGAGGATTTCCAACATTTTTACTATTGGAGAAAAGAAGTATTGAAGTGGCATTTTATCAAATAAATAATGTCCGTTCTGAAGATATCAAGAACTGCACATTTTAATTATTATTTAAATATACAAATATGATTTGAATTTGTAGCTATTTTTCCATACGAATAGCTCCATTTTGCGTCCAGTCGAGAGAAGGGGAATATGTAGATGTATAACACCATCTGTAAATGAAGAATGTAAATGTTGTTTTTTTTAATGGGCGTATATATTTCGATTACACCCTACACATATTCATTCATATTGCATTTCACAATCTTTTGTAACTGTACTCCCAACCGCATGCCGTGCCACATTAATCTTTTGTATGTAAGTTCCAGTTCCACTGACCGAATTATAAAAAACCAATTCATGATGTACAGGTATATTCCACTGACCAAGAAAACACGCTCCCTTTGAATTTAGGGCGTTACACTGTGTACATAAACATTTCTTGGCCAAAAAATCCTGCGTCGATTCAACTCACTTACACTCTTTCGAATTCTGTAGGTAATTACATTCCACTTGCGCCTATAAAACAATGGTACCACAGTTTAAGGGGTAACTTACACTCTTCACAATCAAAATGCAAAAAAAAAATTGGAAATGGAAATGAGTCGCGTGCCGCATCAGTTAGTACACGGTAAACTCTAGCCATCCATCTGTTTCCGTCGAGGCACATTCTGTTGATTTGCCAGCCTTATAAGAACCCCCTTACACCCATAGCCCTACTAAATATCCATCCAATTCAAACAGAAATATTCACCGCCAAAATGGAATAACCCGACACTTGTGCTTTTGTTGTTCGGTTTTCGGTTTTCGGTTTTCCCAAGCAATGTTCGAAGGCGTATTTTTGGGGTTAGGTACGCTAAAACCCCATTTTTTCGTTGGTGTACTATGATTTGAGAAGTCTTTGTATCGATTTTCTGTTTTCTCAGACTGCAATTTATGGAGCAACGGTAGCAGATTACACCGTGTATTAGTACAGCTTGAACTTTTATTACTTAAACATTCTAAGGTCACCATTTTGGTCTGGAATTAACTTGAAGTTGGTAACGTACACTTGGCAGCTTATGAAGGTTTATTGCCTTGCCAAACGTTAAATTGGAGTTTAATTTTCTTGTGTTTGATTGGCATAGTCCTTCACGAAAATTTGAATATGACATGACTGTAGGAGTAATCAAAAACTATTTGTAAACTCTTATGCATAATTCTTAGCTGATTTCAAGGTTGTTTTGGTAATTTCTATTTTATTAGAAATTTAATTTATTGTGTAGCAAATTCTGGAGTATTATGACGGTGGGTATATTATATTTTCCCAAAACAAATGGAAGGTAGAAGAGAACGCACGAAAATGCTGCACATATTAAAGCACTGCAATCTGAAACAAGTTTATATTTAATTTCACTGCGGTACGAAAGAACAGTGAGATTTGGCATCACTACTGGATGCGCCATCTTTTATGTTAGAATTTAAATATTGCCTTACTATGACATTCATGCACCGATTGATTTTTGTAAACAAGGTTTTTGAAACGTCAATTTATAACGTTTTTAACCATTAATCGCTATCGTGACTAACACTATTCGTCGTTTGAGCACGGGACAGTGGGAGATCGTCGACATGGCGTTCATCAACGCCCAATGAAATGGTTGGAGCAGTAAGGGAGTGTTGCCGAGAACCCATATGGATCGTTTTGTCATCGCGCTCAGCATTTTGGCGTCAGTGAAACCACCATGCGCAGCGTTTTGAAGGATGATTAGCTTTTGTTTCCTTATAAATAATATTGTTGATAGGTTGTCCACGTCGCATGAAATATGACCAAACAGTCCCTCTAAAAGTTGATACTGAATCTGATTTTTTGGAAAAAATTGAAACCTATGAGCGACTACCAAAGTACGAAGTTCAAATCGTGCTGGGAGATTTTACCGCAAAGGTAGGAAGAGAAGACATCTTTAGCAGTACTGTCGGAAAATATAGCCTACACGACAACACGTCTGGTAACGGACTTAGGCTAATTGACTTCGCTACGGAACGAAATCCCACTATAGCCAGCACACGGTTTCCTCACCTCGATATCAATAAGGGGACATGGCGGTCTCCAGATCAACGAACAGTCAACCAAATTGGTCACATTGCGATAGACAAGAGGCACGCATCCAGTATTTTGGATGTCCGAACATTCCGAGGGGCTAACATCGACTCGGACTACTACCTTGTTGTAGCCAAAGTAAGGATGCGGATATTCACCACGCCACAAAAAACAGAAATACTGTGAAAAAATTTAATGTCGAAAGACTGCAATCGCCAGAAACCGCCAAGACCTTCGCGCAACGCGTATCCCTTAGCCTGTCGACTCACAACACACCACCAGCATCTAATATCGAAGAACAATGGCAACGATGCCAACAAGCCATTAGATCAGCCGCAACTGATGTGCTAGGTTTCTCGCGGCCACCAGGAAGAAACCCCTGGTTTGATGAGGAATGCCGACAGATGCTCGCAGCCAAGAACGAGGCCTACAAGGCTAAGAGAGGTGCCACTCCAGGAACGATATTCGCAAGTTTTACCAAAGTGTAAAACGTCAAAGCCAAGGCTACAAGGCTCGAACAGAAACCTGTCAAAATGAACAAGGAAATATCGTAGTTGATACACAGTCGATGCTGAGGATATGGAAGAACCACTTCTGCAGACTGTTAAACGGCGATGACGAACAACATTCCGCTGTCAGGCAGAACGAACCATTCAATATTGGCAACGACAGCGAAAACTGCCAACCACCCGACCTGAGTGAAGTGAGGATAGCAATATCTAAACTCAAGCTTAATAAGGCTGCCGGAAATGACGGCCTTCCAACTGAGCTCTATAAGGCCGGCGGAGATGACTTGGTAAGTAACATCCACCAACTCATAAGCCAAATCTGGTCGGATGAAAATATGCCTGAAGAATGGAACCTCAGCATCGTTTGCCCGATCCACAAAAAAGGAGACCCTCTGAACTGCGCCAACTACAGAGGCATAAGTCTCCTCAACATCGCCTACAAGATCCTATCTGCCGTAATATGTGAACGCCTGAAACCGTTTACCAACAATCTTATCGGCCCTTATCAGTGTGGTTTTAGGCCAGGAAAGTCCAGAATCGATCAAATTTTCACACTTCGGCAGATCCTGGAAAAAACCGAAGAAGTCCAAATCGATACCTATTTATCGATTTCAAAGCCGCATACGACAGCATTTATAGAGACGAACTATACAGAGCCATGTCTAGTTTTGGTATACCGCCCAAACTAGTCCGTTTGTGTAGGATGACGATGGAGAATTCTCGCTGCACCATCAGGGTCGGAAACGACCTCACCGACACATTCGATACCAAAAAAGGATTTAGGCAAGGCGATGCGCTGTTATGTGACTTTTTCAATTTGGTTCTTGAGAGGATTGTGCAAAACTCCCGAGCCACCAACACCAGAGGCACAATTCTCCAAAAATCGGTGCAACTACTAGCATACGCCGACGATATTGACATCATTGGTAATACTCAACGTGATGTCATAGCCACGTTTGCTAGTATAGTGAAGGAAGCGGAAAAAATGGGTTTAGCCGTAAATGAGGTTAAGACTAAGTTTATGCTGCCAACACGAAAAGACACACAACATCGACGAATTGGACAGAACGTCACCATTGACAGATATAACTTTGAGGTAGTACGCGACTTTGTCTACATCGGCTCCGCTATTTACTCTGACAACAACATCTCGTCAGAAATCAAACGAAGAATTACTCTTGCCAATCGCTGTTTTTTCGGGCTAAGAAGGCAATTTAGTAGTAAAGCCCTCACTCGAACTACTAAGGAGATCCTATATAAGACCCTGACCATCCCAGTCCTGCTCTACGGCGCTGAAGCATGGACCGTATCAAAAGCGGATGAAGAAATCCTATACTATACGAGCTGTACAGCGACATACCCCTAGTCAAAAAACTCCGCATTGGACGTTTAAGATGGCTAGGACATGTAGAAAGAATGGACACCGATACTCCGCCTCGCAGTGTCTTCGATTCCCAGCCAGACGTCGGACGCAGTAGAGGAAGACCTCGCCTGAAGTGGCTCACACAAGTAGAAAACGACCTCAACCAACTTGGAGTGCGCAACTGGAGGCAGTTAGCTAAGGACCGGGCTAATTGGACAGGCATGTTGGTTGAGGCCCAGGTTAATCCCGGACTGTAGCGCCACTTAAGTAAGTAAGTAAGAAACGGACACCATTTCATAACTAAAAATGGTTGGGTGTTGTAGAATTTGACTTGCTTAACTTAAATGTGTTGATAACAATACGAAAAACACCAACACTATGAAGAGTCTTGTCAGAATGACTGGCATGGAATATCCGGCCTGCAGTCCTCATGTGAACACAAGGAATTGACCCTTACGTAAAAAAAACAAAATTGTTACGAAGCAACTAAGAGCCTCAGACAGGACTGATTTAATTGTTGATGACCATGCTAAACGAAAAAAGGGACAACGACTTTCGTTGACATGTGGGAATATTAAAAAAGAATGGTGCAGACGAACAACTAGCGGAAGTCTTATGCTGCTACAAAACAGACATTACTGCCATCCAGGTAATACGACGGGATGGGCTGGTGAAAAAGAGGATGAAAAACTGTGGCATATACTAAGGACCGTGTTATAGTGAGCAGAAACAACGCCTATATTCGGATGTGGATTTGTTATAAGTGCCAGACTAAGGCAAGAAGTCATATGTTTTCAAAACATTAGCGAACACGTATTTTAACAATCTGCATCAAGGCCAAATTCGCCAACATAAGCCTTATATGAATGTTTCTAAGAGCTCCTCGACAACCATTATTCACCACTACTTCTAAGGTACGATGTTAAAATCGTGCTGGAAGTATTTTCAGAATAAAAGAGCAAGAAAAGCATGCGATCAAATACATAGGGAAGTGTCACTCCAGGAAAGATGTTCGTAAGTTTTCCCAAACGTCAAAGCCAGAGATACAAGGCGAGAACAAAATCCTGTCGATATGAACAAGGGAAGATCGTAGTTGAGACATAGTCGGTGTTGAGAATACAACTTCTGCAGACTGTTAAACTGCGATGAAGACCAATCTCCTTTGTCAGGCAGAACGAACCAATTAATCAGCCCTTTCGAAGTATCCGTCGGAGCGGACAATTTTCCGCAACGCATACTTCGCCGGAGATTCAAATTCCATTCGAGGTATATGTCATCGAAAAAATACTACACAAACGCGACGGCTTCACTTCACTACAATTCGTAAATAAATTCCGCGAAGAATTTGCGTCGGAGGAAATCGGAAAAAAATGTCCACTTAGCTGTCAAAAATTGAACGAAAAATGCTTCTGAACGCAATTGGCCGGGATGCGTTACAAAATGTCGGAGAAATATTCCGAACAGCTTTTCGGAAGAATACCTCGAAGCAAAAATCGTCCGAATCGTACAAAATCGGAGAATTTTCCGCTCCGACTGATACCTCGATGGGACCGAAATTGGCGAACAAAAGCGACCCGACCTAAAAGAAGTGTGGACGGCAATATTAAAGCATAAGCTTAACAAGGCTGCCGGAATTTAAGGCCTCCTACCGAGCTTTATAAAGCCGGTGGAAATGATTTGGTAAGCAACACTCACCAACTCATAAGCTGAATTTGGTCGGATAAAAGCCCGATCTACAAAATAGGAGACCCTCTGAACTGCGCCAACTACAAAGGCATAAGTCCCCTCAAAATCACCTACAAGATCCTATCTGCTGTAATATGTGAAAGCCTGAAACAGTGGTTTTAGGGCAGAAAAGTTCAAATCATCACATGTTGGCGGATCCTGGAAATAACCCAAGAAGTCAAAATCGATATCCACCACCTATTAATCGATTTCAAAGCCATGTTGGGGCATTTCGGTAAGTAATTAAGTAAAATTGAGGACTGCCTCTGCTCTTGGACACATCTCTGTGTTACATCCAAGGATGCGTATCAGAGGATCCCCTTCTTCCTTTTCCTAGGAATAATAACTAAATTTGACTAATCGTTGAGCCAGATAATTGATAATTTTTCTATCTGTCAAATTGTTTTTATATCGATTCATAATGTTATCGATTTAGTTGGTGAATTTTGAATCGAATAAAAAAACTTATGCGACTACACCGATAACTATGTGGATTTAATCAAAACTAATACAAACAAATTTGTATCTTTCTTGTGTCCCATATGAAGCATTCCTTGTTTTTCTTTCTCATAGCAAAAGACACACCTCCACAGCATATCTGGGACCTTCAGTATAAATTTAGAGAAATCACCACTTTGACATATGCACACGCTCCTTTCCTCGCTCCATTACATCATTAACTTCAAAAAGCATAAGAAATCACAACAATAATCGTTTCCTTTCTTTTAGGTCCCCCACCGATGCAAGGATACGCTGTCATCGCTTGGCTCCATTCGGGTGATTTCTCCTATGGCAGTGCCACCGACCTTGATCCCTTCCAGCTGGTATTCAAACAAAAAGTCATTGTAGTCACAATAGCTTATCGATTAAATATTTTCGGATTCCTTACCACGCAAGATGGAGAGGCCCCTGGTAATTTTGGCCTAATGGATCAGGCCGCAGCCCTCTATTGGGTACGACAGAACATAAAACTCTTTGGAGGAAATGAAAATGAAATCACATTAATGGGTCATGCCGCGGGCTCAGTCAGTGTGGGCCTGCATTTGACTTCAGGTGAATGGACCCAAGGTATGTTCAACAAGGCGATTATGATGTCTGGTAGTCCGCTGGCTGATTCAGCTGTAAGAATGCCTTCGGATTATAACATCGCTTTGGATACGATATCGGATAAATTTGGCTGCTATCGACGACCTACTTCCAAGTTGATGGAGTGCCTTCGTAGACTTGATGCAAAAATTCTAGCAGAAAACCTCCCGTTTATCGATTGGGGGCCTGTTATCGATGAGGGACTGAGTAATACGTCTTTGCCGTTTGTGCCGGATTTTCCAAAGACATTGATTGAAAGGGGTATGGTGAGGAAGGTGCCCTTGCTGACGGGCTACACCGATATGGAGGAAGTTCTAGACCTGGTGGTTGGCGAAATGATGGACACATCGATAACCAATGAGGTCTACGAGACAATGCTGAACGACATTATTTTAACCGATTTGAGTCAGTTTGATGATAACGACACCTGGTGTGGGAATGTGCATATAGTTTTGGATGCTGTCAAGTATGTTTATAAGCCATATCCACCGTTGAAAAATGGCGGCAAATTGAGGAAACTGTTTGTGAACTTTCACACCGATCGGAAGTACATAGCACCGACAATTCTTTTGGCTGATATGCTGAGTGACAACAATCAAACGTACGTTTATAGATTCGATTTAAAGCCTCAAACCACCATGGCCAATAAGGATATTTCCGAGTGGGTGGGTGTGCCGCAAAATTTTGATCTCATCTTTGTCTGGGGCATGCCTTATTGGACGAATAGTGACATGATCAATCAGTGGGATAGCGCAGATAAGCGGATATCGGATATAATTATGACGATGTGGGCAAACTTTGCAAAGACCTCCAATCCAATAGCGACAGGGGTGTACATCAAATGGGATTCGTTTAATACGGACGATCAGAAGATCCTCGTCATCGATCGAGCTTTTAATATGACAGACGACATGAATTTCCAGGCGATTAAATTCTGGAATGACTACTATCCAAAAGTAGTGTATCACGCAATCACCTGCTGCAATTCAACAGACACCGGCTCGAGCTTAATTCAAGCTAAAGGATCACAGTGTTTTGTACTAGCACTGGTGCTTTTATTCGGCTTGTGGTGTAGCTCTCACCCAATAATTGGAACGTAGCTTTTTGAAGACATCTAGAGAACTCCGTCCTCCGCCGTAGTAAATATTTTTGTTTAGTATAGATATGATTTGTTTTTTTAGAAAATATAAATCATTGTAAAAAAATTTAAAAAAAAATCAAATAGTTTCAAAGGTTTCAAATCGGAAGGAAAGTTCATCGACATGAAGCTAACAATTGACTTGTAAATATGTATTGAACTGCTATAAATGACTTCCTCCTCTACATTGTACTGTAGCCATAAGATTAACTGCATTTTACTGTAATATAGTTGATTTATTCGATGATTAAATAAATAAGAATATTTCATAAGATTCTCAGGGGTGTACTTATTTGAAATTCCACAAAAGCCAGAGTAAGTAAAATAATTTAAATTTGTAATTCACAAAACATATAGATAACTTTGGTTAGTATAAAGGTAATCCCCTACTGTGAATTGGAAGGCGTAGCTCAAAACCCCCGAGTTCTTATCACGCCGATTCTCATCTATCTATTTAGATCGCGGGTTTTGTATAAAAGTCAAACATTTAGTTGCAACAGTTGACACAAATGCAATTAAGCAAACTAAAAGCGTTATGGTGCCTTGCCATGTTCATTACGAATTGCTTGGGCTTGCCAAGAGGACCTCGGCATGGGATGATAGGAGGTGGATCCAATTGCAGTACTAGAAGGAGGACTACAGTAAGACCCAATTGGCGTGAGATCCCCGTCACATACTCACCCCTACATACGCATACACGTATTCGAAATTAAGCTTATTATTATATTTAGAGAGTTTGTATTTTATTTTTTATTTAGTGAATTTATATAAATTATAAAAGATTTAGGAAAATATTTAAAAAATAAATGTTTGCAATTATTGGTGTAAAACCATTTTTTTATGTGGGTGATGGTGGGGTGTTGTAGAACGAGGGAAGACATTGAACGGCTTTAACTTGGACAACGTCCAGATGTTGAAACTTTGACTACACATTTATTGTGGTAACCATCGGGTACTGGTATGATCCAACTGCTTTTGACTTACTAAACTTTAGTAAATCCAAGTTTAACCACAGAAGGATTAATATCAACAATATACGAAAAAAAGTCTCGTTGAACAACAGGCGATGAATATCCAGGGGGGTCATTCCGTAACTTTTAAAATGATTATCACTCAGACGGTAGTCAAGACCTCATGAGCAATCGCTCAATAATCGTCTGTGATTTGACGATGGTAGTGAAATCCCTATATGAGCTGCTTCGACATATTTGAACACCAGGTCTATAGGGATTTCCAATACTGAGCCAGGGTATTGGAAAAGAGTTGGTGGCGGAGGATCCCTCAATGGGTCAACGGCAGCGCTCATACCCCAAAATGGGCTACTGACATCGGTATTTTTTCCGGCCCGCTGTCCTAGGGTCAAAACAAGGGCCTGGCCCTCCAGGTTGGGGGTTGTGCTTTGGGTTAACTACCCATCCACGGAAAACAGAGTATGTTACGAAACAACCAATAGCCTCGGAAAGGACTGATATTATTTTTGACGACCATGCTAAACGAAAAATGGAACAACGACGTTCGTATCTGCACCTGAAATGTGAGAACATTAAACAAGAGAGGTGCAGGCGAACAACTAGTGGAAGCCCTTAACTGCTACAAAGCAGACATTACTGCCATCCAGGAAATACGATGGGATGGGCCGGGCAATAAGAGGATGAAAACTGTGACATCTACTATGGACCGTGTTATAGTGAGCAGAAACAGCGACTATTTGGATGCGGATTTGTTATAGGTGCCAGACTTAGGCAAGAAGTCTTATGTTTTCAAGACATTAGCGAACGCATTGTAACAATCCGCATCAAGGCCAAATTCGCCAACATACGCCTTATATGCGCTCATGCTCCGACGGAGGAAAAAGATGATATAGGTAAGGATTGCTTCTACGATCTCCTCGACAAAACCTATGAGCGACTACCAAAGTACGATGTAAAAATCGTGCTGGGAGATTTGAACGCAAAGGTAGGAAGAGAAGACATCTTTAGCAGTACTGTCGGAAAATATAGCCTACACGACAACACGTCTGGTAACGGACTTAGCCTATTTGACTTCGCTACGGAACGAAATTCCATTATAGCCAGCACACGGTTTCCTCACCTCGATATCCGTAAGGGGCCATGGCGGTCTCCAGATCAAGCAAATTGATCACATTACGATAGACAAGAGGCACGCATCCAGTATTTTGGATGTCCGAACATTCCGAGGGGCTAACATCGACTCGGACCACTACCTTGTTGTAGCCAAGGTAAGGATGCGGATATCCACCACTCTACAACAAATCAAAAAATACTGTGAAAAAATGTTATGTCGAAAGACTGCAATCGCCAGAGACCGCCAAGACCCTCGCGCAACGTGTATCCCTTAACCTCTCGAATCACAACACACCACCAGCATCTAATGTCGAAGAACAATGGCAACGATGCCAACAAGCCATTAGATCAGCCGCAACTGATGTGCTAGGTTTCTCGCGGCCACCAGCAAGAAACCCCTGGTTTGATGAGGAATGCCGACAGATGCTCGCAGCCAGTCGATGCAGAGGATATGGAAGAACCACTTCTGCAGACTGTTAAACGGCGATGACGAACAACATTCCGCTGTCAGGAAGAACGAACCATTTAAGTGAAGTGAGGATAGCTATATCTAATATCAAGCTTAATAAGGCCGCCGGAAATGACGGCCTTCCCGCTGAGCTTTATAAAGCTGGCGGAGATGACTTGGTAAGCAACATCCACCAACTCATAAGCCAAATCTGGTCGGTTGAAAGCATGCCTGAAGAATGGAACCTCAGCATCATTTGCCCGATCCACAAAAAAGGAGACCCTCTGAACTGCGCCAACTACAGAGGCATAAGTCTGCTCAACATGCTCAACAGCCAACAACCTGATCGGCCCTTATCAGTGTGGTTTTAGGCCAGGAAAGTTCACAATCGATCAATTTTTCACACTTCGGCAGATCCTGGAAAAAAACCCACGAAGTCCAAATCGACTACTAGCAACTACTAGCATACGCTATTGACCTCCATTCTCAAAGTTCTCAGACTCGAAGGTTAAATCCCACGTGAAAATGGGTTTAACATTAAACAAGGTTAAGACCGTGTGTAATCACAAAAGGACACACAACATCGACAAATTTGACAGAACATCACCATTGACAACCTTGAGGTATTAAGGAACTTTTTTTTATATTTTTATATAAAACCCTGAACATCCTAATCCTGATCTATGGCGTCGATGTCTAGACCGTATCCAAAGTGGATGAAAAAATGGTCGTTTTGAGCGAAAAATTCTTCGGTCCTGTTTGTGTTGAGTGGCTATGGAGATGAGAATTCAATCAATAACTTTACGAGCTTTACAGCGACAAATCTGATCAAACTTCGCATGAGACATTCAAGATGGATAGGACATGTATTGCGAATGGACAGCAATACTCCGACTTGCAGAGTCTTCGATTTCCAGCCAGTCTTTAGACTCGCTTGTAGTGGAGCTCACAAGTAAAAACCGGACGCCACCAGCCTTAATTGCGAAACTGAAGGTAGTTAGCTTGTAACCTGGCTAATTGAATAGGACTGTTGGTTGAGTACAAGAATCATTCAGGACTCTAGCCCTCTTGATTCAGTAAGTAAGCTCAAAATGTAGACCTTGAAAATGTCTAAATTTAGACGGTTTAGAAGACAGACAGACAGACATGAGACTTAAGAAGACTAATATTTCGATTCTGATGTAATTCAGACATTTAATGACATCTCTAGCTTATCTAGAATTGAGATTCTTACACCTTAGCCTGTTCTCGATGGTATTTCAGCAAATGAACCTAGAAAATGTTTTGCTGATTGTTTCGTCATTATTATTGAAAATCAATACAAGAATCACACTCACAAATTTGAGAAATCGGTTACCTCATTCCGTAATGAGATTATCGTTTGACGATGACATTTCGACAGTACATCTTGCATCACGTAAAATAGGTCGTTTCTACTGTCGGCGATATAACTTAATGTGCTGCACTTAAAACAATAATCGCCAAAGCACAGACGATTATGGAACGATTGCTCATGAGGTCTCGACTACCGTCTCAGTGATAATCGTTTTCAAAATTACGGAATGACTCCCCGCGGACTACGTTCATTACAGTCAACATAATTGGCAATTAATCGATTAAGTGTTGAACGTTTTCGCACCACGTTTACTCTAAATGATAATACGCATCCACATGGACGTCCACAGAGGTGCTGCTGTAGAGCGTAGCGTTGAAGAATACCCGAATCAGTCGATCCACCATCGTGCACAGGAATTGGATGGAAGATTTTGCGGAAAAATCCAACTCGTGCAAGAATTGAAGCGACAGGATCACCTAGCAAGGCGTATATTCGGTGGATAGGACCAAAACAAGATTGCCGTTGATCCCAATTTTCATAAGCGAATTTTGTTTAGCGATGAAGCTTGCTAAAGCTTGAATGGATACGTCAATACACAAAATTGCTGTATTTGAGTGATGATAATCCTCAAGTGCATGTTGAGACATCGTTACATCCACAAAAACTGACTGTTTGGTGTGCTTTACGGGTTGGTGGAATAATAGGTCCGTACTTCTTTAAAAACTATGCTGGCCAGAACGTTACAGTCAATGGTGACCGCTATAGAGCCATGATTACTGACTTTTTCGTTCATCAATTGAAGAACCATGATGTGCAGGAGCTGTGGTTTCAACAAGATGGCGCAACATGTCACACAGCTCGTGACACAATTGATTTATTGAAGGAAACGTTCGGTGAGTGCATAATTTCGCGTTTTGGCCCTGTGAATTGGCCTCCAAAATCTTGCGATTTAACGCCACTTGACTATTTTCTGTGGGGATAAATGAAGTCAATATACGGCCACAAATGTCGGAAAAGTCATCGGAAATTTGACCTCCAGATTAGACTACGTCCGAGCCGGCCATGCCAGAAATAATATTTAAATTATAATGCCAGAAGATTATCTTTCAAATAAAGTAAATTATTCTTCTTCTTAAGTGGCGCTACAGTCCGGGATGAACTTGGGCCTCAACCAACATGCCTCTCCAGTAATCCCGGTCCTTAGCTAACTGCCTCCAGTTGCGCACTCCAAGTTTGTTGAGGTCGGTTTCTACTTGTGCACGCCACTTAAGGCGAGGTCTTCATCTACTGCGTCCGACGTCTGGCCGGGAATCGAGGACTCTGCGAGCCGGAGTATTGGTGTCTATTCTTTCTACATGTCCTAGCCATCTTAAACGTCCAATGCGGAGTTTTTTGACTAGGGGTATGCCGTAGAGCAGGTGTGGGATGAAAAACCACTTTTTTGGGTTCCGCTATCATCGTAATGAGAGAATCAATCAAAATCTCGAGGTCGAAAATTTTCACGAAAACAATATTTTTCTCTTTGTAAGAGAAAGTTAAAAAAAAAACAAGTTTATAAGTTTGCGTGTAGTGAGGCTTATAATGTTTTTCTTTTCACCTCTTAATATTTTTATTTGACTGCTAACTTGTTCTGATCTAATTTTCACTTGTACGCCAGTGAATTTGTGTTTTTTTTTACAAATGTCAGATTTTGTTATTTTATTTGACACTGGCGTTATCGCAACATCGCAAAGTACTCTATGGACGACTGAAGTGTGGTATTTTCGTATACATCTCATTACTCCTTTGTTCTCTACTAGCCGCATAGTAGCACTATTCGTATGGAAAAATAACTATAAATTAAAATAACATTTCTACATTAAATTGATAATTTAATCGAACAGCATTTTACAAACTTAGAAAGACAATTATTTATTCAATTAAATTACATTTCAACGTATATATTAAGCGTATTCTTGCAACGTCGTAATTTTATTACGTGCGAAGATTGTAATTTTACAACGACGTTTCATGAACGACCCTAAAACTGCACCACTAAATAATGCGGTACTGTATTCAATCTCATTTTAGTAATTTATTTATTGATAGAATTTTGTTCCTATTGTTCTCTTTCCGTTCTCGACAATTTTTTTCAGTTTAGCGCATACATGTGTGAAAGTGACTGATTAAATGTCAAAATAGCATTTCAAAAGTTTACAACGTTTACCATCTTACGCACCCAATTCCTGTGAGAAAATTCCGATATTAGGCGTGTTTTTTTTTTCTAAATCTATACAGGCTTATTTTCACATGAGAAAAAAAACGCCATTCGGTGACTTGGCAGCACTATTCTTGTTGACATTTGACAACTCAATTTCAGTTGTTTTTTTTTTTTTTTTCATAAACAATTTTGATAGACTTGTTATTAAATCAAAAAGAAAAAAATGAACACTCTATTCAGGCAAACTGGAAATTGATATGTCCTGCCTATCTAAATCCAATCAAGTTCAGTCAAAGGGTTCGGCTAATAGGGGACAAATGGTCGCACGAAACGCCATCACATTCTCAGATAAAATTCCAGAAGACTCTGACACGTTCAAAACGTACCACATCGCTATTTCTACAGACAATTACCACGATTCTTTAGTGTTTCAGATACGGGCATCGTATTGTCTACTTAAAGGATATTTGATACGAAAAGTGTAACACGCATCTGCGGAATTTTCCAATTTTGTTTTCTTTTCTGATTTTCTTCTTCTTTTTTTGCACCAAAGTGAAATTCATTAACACTTTGAGGGAACTGGGTCATGGCCACACGAGTCCATGGAATCAGTTAGGGAAAAATGAATTACGGAATACCGACTGTGCGACTGAAATCCACCCACGATATGAAGATACAAAAAAAATTGCATTTATATTAGCCATCATTTCTATTGGCAAAGAGGAAATAATGAAATATACAAAAACAAGGATAAAAATGGCGCGCAATCCTCCCACAAGAAGATACGCTTCAAAAACTGTCGACAGTGCATCAGAACACAGAACCGCCGGGGACCGCACAAAACGATGAATATATTCCACTCTGAGAGGATGATTGTTTTTTTTTATATCCTGGAGGGATGTTTTCGTTGTGAAATGTTATTTTGTGCAACATTTCGACGATATATCTGCTGTTGGAATGACTCTTTGACAAGCGGCAAAGCTTTCTTTTAATCATCGTACTTTTGTAAATGTAATTTTCTAATGAAAGCCTCCCTGATGTCCTTGGTTGCTTTTGGTAATCTCTACTAATAAAGTGTGTACGAATATATAAATTATTGTATATAAAATTTATTTATTGAATTGTTTACCTTTTTCTGCCGTTAAATAATTTTCCAAATAAGGTACATGTCAATTGTATGTCACTTTAGCCATCTTCGATAACATTTCTCGATAACAACAGCAATGATTTGTTTTGGTAGCACGTTTTCTATCCAGGCTAAGGGCGTAAGACTGGATAATTATCCAGGTTTCGCGAAAGGCCTGCTCAGAATGCATATCTGTAGCTGTTATCTGTAGCTGAGTGAAAGTTAAAAACAAGGCAACCCGTAAGCGCTTTCACAATGTGTATCTCCCGTGAATCTGTAGCTTGAAGTTGAATGGGGTTCAACTTCACGCTTCAGATTCACGTTTGAGGTTTCACTCAGCTACAGATACCAGCTACAGATATGCATTCTGAGCAGGCCTTAAATCTATATAGGCTAAGGTGTTGTTGTATTTTACACGTGAATTATTTGCTAAGCCTATATAGATTTGAAGTGAAGAGAAAAAAAACACGCCTATTGTTGGAAAAGACTTCCCATACAAATTTGGACAGTTCATTTATCACGTCATAATTTTATCCCGTTTACGACGACTTTCTAACGTTGCATGAATACCCCTATTGCCAAAAGTAATGGCTGAAACACAATCACGCTTTGGTGCGTTGCGTTGGCTGACGCACCTAGTTCAACCATATGGGCCTTCGCACACGAGTATGCTTCAACCGGTTGAACGTCATGTTTGTCGGTGGGACGGGTGAGGAGGGAGCACAGTTTGAGAGGCATTGGAGAACAATTTTTCACCCAAAATTAAGTGGTTGAAGAGGTTGAATCTACCAACACATGCATGCGTTTCTGACAGCTGTGGTATTAAAAAAAAAATACGGCGGCTAGTTCGGTGTTAATCGAATTACACATACATATAAAGTTTGGTATATTACACAAAATTCAACCGGTTGAACATATTCCCGTGTGTTTGGAAAGTAACCATAATGACTACGGTTGAAGCACACTCGTGTGCGCAGGCCCTATGACATCAATGTTACCTATCCCAATTTAGCTTTGCCTGGCGTTGAGTTTCCACCTCAAAATGAAAAACGTAAAATCTTAACGCAACGTTGCTGTAAAGCGCCTTGCCCATGGCGGAAAATGTTGGAACAAGTGTGAATTGTCAAAATAGTTGTTGTTGTTCTCTGGATTATTTTCTGAGAAGGTTGTGGAATACGATATTTTTAGCAATGATTTTAATCATTTCTCCCATTTTTGTAGCAGAAGTTGAAACTGCTGAGAAAATAAATATGTCAAAGCGTGCGCAAAGCAGTTGGGCGTAACGTTGTTAAAGCCAAGTTCCAAAGCGTGATTGTGTTTTAGCCATAAAATGTTTGAAAATACGCGTTTGCATTTTCGCCATACCATAGTTTTCTAATGGCAACAATGAATAAATAAACATTTCGCTTAATTCTATTTTTTTTTTACTTGTCAATAGCACTCTACATATTATTTTGTTCCCATTTAGCGTCGCTTTTTAAACTTATCCACGCGCTAATAAATATTAAAAAAGAAGAACATGCAATTACATAAATTATCCAAAGCAACATTATTTAAAAAATAAAAAAAAACCAATTGGAAACCATCGACTTGGCACTACTTTTCCCCATTAAACGAATGCGCCATCACAAAACTCAACGAAACAAGCGACCAACAAACAAATGACAAAAAAAAAAAAACCTTCGACCAAATATTGCGAAATGCCGTTCATATCCGTCGTTTCTGTTCATTCCACATTTGACAGTTGCCCTGTTGAGGAAAGGTTTATCGAGTTGTCGTCATCGCCGCATAGAATCTCTATATCAGAAAGACATCATCAATTTAGCATTTATATCTCTCAAAGCAACAAACGGAACCTATTTAAGTTTTCGCGATTCCAAACAAATTCACAGAGTGAAACAAGCAGTTGTGAGCAAAAAAACACGCAGTGCTTCCTGTAAAAAAAAATATCTCGTCTTTGATTCTAAAAAAAAAAATTACATAAGCGGCTCGGCATCATCCTCGACAGCGGACAGCGCTAACCAAGGCTAAAATATTCATTTCTTCGACTCAACCAGTGGTGTACATAAACAAAACAAAATTCAAACCCTGCAATAATAATAACTGAAGATGTGTTGTAATAAAAACTTGTTAAACGAAACAGACTTTTTTTGTGGTAGCGCGGATTATAAAAAATCTTCGAAATCAATTATTGCCGAAAACAACGAGTTTCTTTGATCAGATTCTGCAAGGAGATCGTATTTAAAATAAATTTAAACGCAGTTAATAATATAATCCTACATATACGATAGCCAAAGAGATTTCTCTAATAAAATGCTTGCACACCGCAATAATTAATCAAGAGAAGTATAATAACAGTAATACAAGGAATTTCTTCTTCGTTTTCGTATTTTCTATTTCGAAATTTTTGTTCGCACATCACCTGTCTGAAGTTTTTCGCCGAAACTTTGCATCAAACTCTGAGAAGTTAAACGTTTTCAATTTAATAAAAAAAAATAATCAACACAATGGCTGTTCTCAATCAGAAGACCGCTGGAAAATTCAATTTGTTCTCCCATGTGAAGTATGAGCATCTGGTTGCGGGTGTTTCCGGTGGAGTGACCTCCACAATCCTGCTGCATCCTTTGGATTTGATTAAAATTCGTTTTGCTGGTGAGTTTTTTTTTTTTCTTTAAATTGAAAATTGTTTCTATTTTACATAGTGAGAGTAGCTATATATGACATTATGAAGGTTGCACTTCCGACAACAACAAAAGCTCGTCGAGACAACAAAGAAATCCGCCATCAAGGCCGCAGTTCCATTCTAATTCTTTCCCTTTTGCGCACAGTCTATCTCGCTAAAAGTACCTAATTCTGTTCCACTTTGGTGGAGTTTTACTCCGACAAGATGGAAATAAATAGAAAGACCTTGGAAAAAGCATCGCCATTGCTTGGCACATATGTGTTTTTTTTTTTTTTACAAACAAGGGAGTAGTGGTGCAAGTGTTTGATGTCTTGTCATACGGAATTCGAATTGTGTACCCCGAACAAGTTGCTTGTGTGCAGAAACTTGTTTCTTTCTCTGCAATCTTCGGATTTCTCTCGAATGAAATAGACAAACGGCACACAAATCTGATGCAATTCCAACACAATTTGTGAAAAATCCATACTGACCGGTAGTAATTTCTTTACAATCCCCCCTTCAATGAGCCACATAAACTGCGTTTTCCTAGTAAAAATCGGGACCGACTCATGTCGATGTGAGTCATTAAACTCGTACGGGCAAAGCAAGTCACGTGAGTACGACGAAACAGCTGTGCAGTGGGCACTTTTTGTTTTTTTATTCCACGAATCAAACAAAAGGAGATTTACTTGGCGTAGATATAGATACAAACCTACGTCGGCAAAACTGTACACATACGTAGATACTTATCTGGTTATACTTGTATGATGGACGGTTTTATAATGTTTTCACGCTGCCAAATGAGTATGTGTTTGCGTTTGCATGATGTCGGATTTTTTTGCTTAGTAACTGATGTCGGGTATTCATTTATTTTATTTTGGAATATTTTAAGATTTTTTTTATTTTTCTTAGGTTTATCTCTTGAGTTGTTTTTTAAATTTCTGGTTGCTAATGGCTGGTTGATAATGAAAAAAAAAGAGCTCGGGTGGGTTGAATTTTTAATCTATTTGCGTTCATTTGCGAATTTAAGAGATATGCTGATGCCTTATGCATTAGAATTGCTGTAAGGCGTGTTTTTTATGACCAATACATGTTGTCCGGCTGCAAAGCAGCGCTTCAACTCCTTCTGGAGCATTGGGCAGCAACAAGATCCTTCATCTATCCCGATTCCACGATTGAATACCTTGGGATCGAGCTTCCTTTAAGACAGATGACCTCCAAGTTGTTTTTGGTCTTCTTACGCGTCTATTAGCCTGAGGATTCCATTCGAAGGATTGTTTCGCTATATTGCCGTTAGGTTTCCTCATAATATAGTCAATCCAATGCCACTTGTCGGCATCTAATTTTGTCTGTCCGGTCCTATTCCATTATAGTTCATCGTTCGATATGGTTTGGGGCCACCGGATCTTCAGAATGTACCGCAGACAACGGTTAACGAAGGCTTGCAGCCTGCTCGAGACGTTTACAGAGCATTTCCAATGTTTCTGAAGCATTTAACGTTCGATTGGAAGAGTCTCAACTAGGTGCGTAGTGATATTTTGCTGGAGTTCTACACAGGAGAAAGGATTTCAAATGCAGTACGGGCTTTGTTTATTCTATTGTTAACATCCAGGTCCGTCCATCGAGAGTTATGATACTGCCAAGATAATTAAACTGTGTGACCTCCTATATGGGTCCCTGCCTTAGAAAAACTTGTGTGCTTTGGCCCTTTGTCATTGTTTTTGTCTTTTTTGCGTTGATCCTTAAGCCAGCCACTTCCCCATGTAGTTGCAGCGAATGACATATTTGCTTTAACCCAATCGTGTTGTTTGCTATGAGACATGTATCGTGAGCATAGTCTATGTGGCTAAGTTTGTCAAACAGACTCCATTGGATACCATGTCTTTTGCACCGTGGCTGTCATCACATCGTCAATTGCCAGCAAAAATAGAATTGGTGACAAGACATCTCCTTGTCTCACTCCTTGACGCACATTAAAAGAGTCGGAAAGCTGTCCAGTCGGAAAGCTGTCCGAAATACCTTGCATTGTTGTAAGATTCTTTAATAAAAGCGACAATTTTCTCGGGATACCTCCCGCAATAAACGTTCTCCAGATCAAACGCCTTCTCAAAATCTACAAACATGAGGTACATTGGTGATTGGTACTCAGACGATTGTTCAAATATGATTCGCATGTATGATTCCCGTCTGGTGCCTCTTGAGGGTAGACTCGATCTGGAATTTTATCCTCTCAGGAACAATAGTTTCCATTAATTTCGGAAAAACAGACAGTTTTTGACGTTCCCTTTTCATTAGTACCTTTACAATAACTCCATCCTTCCATTCCCGTGGGTAAGTTTTACTCCCAGCCTGCCATAGTTTAAGCAAAATACGGAAAGCTGCTCCAGAGTCTGCTTCTATTTTGCCTCAATAAGCTTTCAATTTATGTGGCATTTATGCTCGGTTTGTTTTTATACCGATGGGCTCCAAAACAAGGCTCAATCTCAGCCTATCTTTCCGTCTTCCTGATTATTGCAGCTTGTTCCAGGCGGAACAAAGAAGCTTTAACCTGGCTGAAAGTGGATGTAATATCTGCCAATGATATTAGCATCTTGTCGGACAGCCAAGAGGCCATTAAATCTCTGGAATCAGTCCCAACAAACTCAAAGAGTACCCTAGATTGCCGCTCATCTTTGCAAAAGATGTCAGAGTTTAAAATTCACCTATGTTGGGTGCCTGGGCATGTTGACATTGCAGGGAACTGTAAGGCTGATGAACTCGCCAAACGTGGGACTATTTTATCAGTTGTACCTGAAACTGGTACAATGGGTATTCCTATCGCTGCATGCAAAAGCTTACTAGCGCAGCATGCTAACAGCAAATCAAATCTCAAATGGAGTCTTGACACGATGTATCAAATAACCAAACAGATTTGTCCAATGCTGAATTTAAGAAGGTCCAAAGGGACTGATTTCGCTCACTAGACCGCACATTAACGCCACCACAATTTTCATCACAGGACACTGTCTAATAGGTAGGCACGCTGAAAGGCTAGGCTTAATGCAAACGACTTCTGAAGGAGCTGTATGTACGAAGAGAAAGAAGAAGAAACAATACTTCGTCTTCTTTGTAACTGCCTGGCCCTATTAAACAAATTTACTTCTTACTTCTTCCAAAATCTTAGCGATTTAACGAAAACGAAAGTGTTTCTGAAAAGCGATTTTCTCAAAGGTAGCAAGGAAAATTGACAAAATCTATGTGGTATCACAATGGACCAAATACTGGTCTAAGTGTGCTGGCGAATCGCTGCCACTCTAACAAAATTGAACATATGCTCGATTTATTCACATATAATCGACCACTATTAGGTTACCGCTGTTTTAGCTTAACCAACGGTTATGAATTTGCGGTGATCGAAGAGTGTTTGATCACTTTAGTTGTCTATTTGGTCACCTAACCACAGATTTGCGACAAATCGTTTCAATTTATCTGTTCAGAGAGATAAACTTTCGGTCTTTTAAGACCAATCCATCAGAGGAAAACCGAAAATAATGTCAAAACAAGCCATAAATGACAGAAATGCAAATTTAAAGCTGTGCTTTCTGCACAGCCAGTTCCACGTTGACAGATTGCGTCCAGTCTCCTCTTGTACTTGAGAACGTGGATCATTCAATGAGACGAATCCATTTTCTTATGTACTCGTACAGTTACAAGAGTTTTGCTTGACCTAAACATTCACAAATCCGCTGGTCCAGATGGTATACCGCCCATTTTCCGAAGTGCCATTGTTCTGCGCCAGCAAAACCACTGCGTAAGCTTTTCCATCTATCCTACTCATCAGGACTCCTTCGGAGTAGATGGAAAACTGCATTTGTTCAGCCTGTACCCAAAAAGTCGGTTCTTCTTCTCCCTGCTGTTTCCGACCAATTTCACTTACGTCCATTCTTTCCAAGATCATGAAAACGCTGAAAAATCGTCAGCTTATGAAATATCTCGAAACATGAAAACTTCTGAATGCACGTCAGTATGGTTTTAGCAGCAACAGGGACATTTAGGAGACATAAGAATGGCGAACTCTTTAGTTTCGCTTGGTCATTGTCGACATATCTTCTAGATAGGATTTAAACGCGTGAGAAAAAACTTAAAGGAGACAAAGGAATAGCGAACTCTTTAGTTTCGCTCGAACATCATCGAAATATCTCGGTCCTTAACTTGTTTTATCGGTAGTTTAACAACTACCTACCTTTGCTATGAATGCAAATCAGCTTACATTCGAGCCTATCTTTGGACATACGCTTATATACCGAGGTTCATATATCAATCGAACAACACAAATGTGGATTGCTATACAAAGCTCTGTTTTTCCTTTCCATTAAGCTTACAGTCATTTAAAACCAATGTGCATCGGTAGCTCCTTTATTTGTTTCGGATCATTAATGTCTCAAATTAATTTTCTGTCAAATGTTTCTGTTAGCGTTAGTTGTGTTTTCTCCATTTTTTCAGTCGACATTGATGCTGATTAAGATATAGATGTGCTGTAGAATTTTGTTTTTTTTTTTTTTTCAAACTACCAAAGTCTGATTAGAAAATAAATAATTTCCATTGAATGCACCAAATAGTACCCAAAACCAATTCGATTGCTGCCATTCAGTCTTTTGTGCCATTTTTTACCTACTTCGACAGGCGGCATAAAGACAAAAAGAAGACAAAAATCACATAATTTTCAAAAATGTACAAGGAAAACACATTTCAAAACACCTGCAAAAGATTAACTCTAATCTGCGGGTGTTCCTAACATCTGCTTTCCTTTTTAAAACAAAGGACTTTTGTTTCCTTTTGTTGTCAGCTACCATCATCACCGTGTCATTTGGGTAGGTACTTGAAGATGGCTTCCGCCATCCTACCTTTCCTGTGAATCAAAATAATTATTTATCCATTATAACATTCAGTTGCATCGTTTGTAAGGCGGTATTCTTTAGTAATCCAATTGTGAACACAGACTTTTTTTTTATTGGAATTGACAGTTATGTAGCACAGGCCAATGTTGATTTTCCTACATTATTACGGTCAATGGTGGTGTTTAATGGTGGGTTCACACTGGAAGTTTGAAGTTGTCAAGTCGCTAATGAAAGACCCTTTAGTTATAAAATGGCTTTCGAAAAGAAACGAGCTATCCGATCGCTTACCCATCTTTCCATTACGATAAGCATTTCGAACAGATCTTCCTACAAAATTTATCGCATGTGATCACGTAGCGGCATAATGCGTTAATTTTGACAGCTTCGCGTTGAATTTCTTCCGAAGTTATCCGACGAAGAATTGTGGAATCCATTGAACGCGATTGTAAGCTTAATTTATTTTGTTCCGCAACGGATACCTCAAAGCAAACTGAGTTCCGATTCTAACTGATTTCTATAATTCTTCTTTCCAACGGATAAACGATAAAACCGAGTTCCGATTCTAACTGACTTCTATAATTCTTCTTTCCAACGGATAAACGATAAAACGTAAACCCCCACTTCATTGTATTCTCGTTGATCCACTGATCATCTTCTTCGTCCGACGTCCGGCTAGGAATGAAAGATTCTGCGACAAAGAGTTTATGTGTCAATTTGCTCCACATGTCGCACCGATCTTTAACGTCCAATGAGAGATCCCGCTGATCTGAAAGTGAAGTCCGCCTGTTCGATATCACAGAATTACTGGAAGTATCCCCGATTTTTGACATCGTCATCAATGAAGGAGTACTCCTGGTGCGTTTGTATGATCCAGACTGTCCCTCTTTTTTAAAATTGTTAACCAACGGAAAGCGAAACATTGTTCCTTAAGATGGGTTCTTGACGTAAAAGCTTTATCTGATCTTTGGAATATCTAATTCGTTGCCTTTTGTTATTCCGGCTAATGCGATGCACCATCACCTAAGCTCTCTTATGGTATACTACGATGGTAGATACTGATCGGAGCTAACTTGGCAATTTAAATTGTTAAATCTCATCCAACTGGATATAACTTGTTAAGTGCTAGTGTTGACCACAGAAATAAAAAAAAAGTCTACGAAATATCCGACCTACTATCCTCAGGTCATAACAGGAGCCTGGCCTTCTAGGATTGTGGTTGTGCTTTGGGTAAAACAGCCAATCGAGAAAGTGAAATATTGTTACGAATTCGCCAAGGAAAGGTCTGATTTTACTGTTGATGCTCATGCTAAACACAGGAAAACAACGTTCATATATTCACCCGAAAAGTTGAACTCAATCGAACAGCTATCGGATGGTAATAAGCTGATACAACGATGACATTACTGCTATCCAAGATATATGATGATGATATTCTTATAGCGAGCAAATAAGTGATTATTCGGGTTCGAACTTTGGAGTTGTTGTAATATGCGAGGGGCTTGGGAAACAAAATTGTTATGGAATCGATAAATTCTCTACCGACAGCATCAAATGTCGCAACAAAAGTAGCAAAGATTGTGGCTTTGTGCCGTGTAAATGTCAATAAAAGCTTTACAGGCATAGTTCCAACGTTCAAAAAGATTCCCATAGTTTGGTAAATTGTGCAGATTCCCTTTGTACGACATGGGATGATCCACTCAAATCTCTGTCGTTGGATAAGGTCCACATCAAGCCTACTTCTTTGTGTCAAAAATATTAACTTCTCACACACAAAGCAAGGGAGAAGCTAGGTTTGAGGACATGTATGCGCCTTCAATGCCAAATATTTCATTTTTAGAAAGCTCGAGAATATATCAAATTATCAGATCCACATTATTCTCATCAATGGACTGCCACATCGTGCATCTTATCGACAAGGCCAGAGACGACTTTTCCACATTAAATAAAATCTCAACTAGATGTCTACTTCAACCCAAAATCAATCTTCAAATCCGTGTAACAACAACGATCGATGGCATTCACGTCTGTCCCTGTAAGTCTGAAGGGTACTCCATGCCCTTAACCATTTTCAAATCTAATCTCTTCCGTAGAGGCAATAGTGCCCCCTACACCTTTCGAGGGAATCACTCATTATCGCCCGTCTCTTGATGATCAGTGTATGTTCGACTGATAATATTCACAGATCAACGATCACTCACCTCCCACACAAACCAATGCCCGCAATGAATTGGAATTCAATTGCCAAATTGTGTGTTCCTTATCGGCTTCGATTGTGTCCACCAGACAACTTACAAAAAAAAATGAAAGCGAGCGATCGTGCTGAGTTGAGTGATCTGACGAGAACCAATACACTTGCGGCCATTACGACATGTAATCGTTGTTTCTGTGACCAAGATGAAAACAGTGGCGTGCTTTTGGCATGCTGTTGAGGAAAATCCCCAAGCAAACTAGGGCGCACTCCAACACACGCTGTCCGTCGCCACGAACAGATATCAGAGCAAGTTCATCAAACAAGTGCCTTTCACATTGGTTGACATTTTCGATTGCGCCAGACGTTGTGTGAAAATTTGTAATGAAGTCCGAATTACATTCAATTTGCTCGCTCGCTACACTATTATTCATTTCAATATATTTTTACCGTTGTATATGATGTAAGGCCACGTTTTAGAATTTATTATACAAGCAGCGTTACGCCGTAGCTTTTGGACTTTAGAACGGGAAGATTGTGTTTGCTCGTGTTTTAATCGCATGGTGTATAAAATTTTCCAAATACCTATCCTGCTGTTGTTGTTATTGAGAACGTGTATCCAATTTCAATTTGCATATCAAATCTGTTTATGCTGATTCATTCACATTCGAAGAATTCCGCGAGATATCGTCATTGGAAAACAAGAATTCGCGAGATAAACACAAAATCCCCCTCTCGATAAACAATGTTGAGCTGGATATAAATATTTGTGTTGTACAAAGTTGTAAGCAAAGAATTGACAACAACAACATTAGCTTTGTCGTCTTAAAGGCGATGTTGGTGAACTTGTTGGGGTACAGTTGAGCCTTCAAATTGAAGAGTTACTCATGAATATGCAACTAATAGCGCATGTCATTGTGTCACCACTTACAAGACCCAACTCAAGGTTAATTGGTTCAAGACTATCGATGATATCAGGGCAGAAAAGCGTGCGAGTTATTAGTTGTTTTCAGTTTATCAGTTATCAATACTTGTTTTGCGCATAAGGCCTCTATTATTACCATGGTTTAGGGTAGAGTTTCAATGGTTTCCGTTAGTTTTGTATTGTTATCAAGGCTTATCAGGCCTTAATTGCGTGCTGGCGATTCAAATGTTTGTTGTTGATAGTCTGTTTGTTTCGGGAGCAATTAATCACATCGATACCAAAGGTATGTTGTTGGGACTGGCTGTTTGAAAAACAAGTCTTAAGTACACAATGAATAAATGTACGCATTTTAAATTGGGCTTTTTGAAATTCTTGAATGGCAATATTTCAGTGGTATATGCTTCCAAAGCGGAGTCTGCTTTAGATCTTTGTTGGACAAATGACAGAGGCTTCAGTTTGAGTGATGCAAATAGAATCAGGCGTACTAGTTACTTAAATTTGTTTTTTTTTTCCTCTAGCTGGTGGAAATCTTCTATAGAACCTATTAGGACCTTTGGCACGTGCTCACTCACTAAAACCAGCACCCTTTTTGCTTTGCAACTAAGTATGCAATACTTACGTCTGTTTTTAAGTCTAAAACAGGCCAGGGATACTGGCCACTATTCTATCGAGGATTTATTTAAAGGGCACTGATTCCGGGGTGAATCTGATCCTCTATCGACATTCCAATTAGCCCGGTCCTTAGGTAATTCTCTCCAGTAGCGCACTTCAAATTAGTTTAGGTCGGTTTCTGCTTGTGTGCGCTACTACTCGTCTTCTTCGTCCCACGTCCGGCTAGGAATCAAAGATTCTGCTACCCAGAATATTGGTGTAAATTTGCTCCAAATGTCGCACCCATATCAAACGTCTAATGCGGAGTTTTTGGGTCAACTCTAAATCGCTATATAGCTCGCAATGTCCTTGCTTGAATCTTCGTAGCTTGGTGCATCCATGTTTTTCCATGATTGTTGCGATTTCAGTGCGAGTGAGGATAAAGCTGTGGTCAGACTTTTGGAGGAAGAACTCTTTACGGGCGACCGACCGCACCTCCATATCCGGCTACTTTTCAAGCGCGACAGCGATCGACTCGAATGTTTTTTTTTTTCTTAGCGGTGTTACAAACTTCAGGAGAACTAGAGGGATACTCTTCCATAAACTGTTCAGCTATAGCAGTTTTACATATGAACCATTCAACTCCCACCATGATATGCTTCCATAAACTGTTCAGCTATAGCAGTTTTACATATGAACCATTCAACTCCCACCATGATATGCTTCGAAGCCAAAGAAATGTCGTCTAATAACCCGAGGAAGTCATTTCCTCTCTATAAGAATGAAAATGTTAAGGCTTCGACAATGAAAAAATTTGCATTAGACCAGAATGCACTGGCATTCTGTCCGGCGCTATGGTCAAACTAAAAAATGGCCTTGGGCTGTATATCTCTAGACTCGGGCCTTTTTTTATAACCTTTTCTCAATTGAGGTTACATATTGTTGCCATGATACATCTGACCCATTTGTGGTGCCTAGCAGATGCATGGATTCTTCTGATTTGAGGACTGTAGTCTCCATTTCGACTTGCGGAACCGTGGACTTGTTCTTTCTTTAAAATTCGAGACGGGTTCTAAGAAGTAGTCTCAGAATATAAGTTGTCTAAGACCTTGCATTCTCCTCCTGCATCGGATCTCGTGAGATTGTAAACTCCAACACCGACAACCCTTCGGTATGATCGGCCACTCTAGATGGTGACACTGAAGAAAAACTTGAGAGTGGCGCCAGCCACCATAATGAATAAAAAAAAGCTTTATGCCAAATGTTGAAACCTTCTTTCTTAGAGGAGAACCCTTGCTTATAAATCTTAGTGGCACCCTATTTGGCAGCTCTCGTCATCGTCTACAGCGTTGCCTTGTAGTTCTTATTCTCGTGTGGTTGCAGTGGCCTAGAGGTTTGTACGCTGGATTTACTAGGTGCGGGACCCTGGTCAACACCAACGTTTTTTAACTGCTCCACCTCTTGCGAAAGTCTGACAAACATTCAAGAGTAACACTGTCATAAGAAGCTTCTTAAATTTGACGTTCTGATTTGGCGTCAAGCATAACTTTGCACAAACTAATAAAGGTAGAAGCTTGTTTTGAGGCCCAGTGTGGACCGTAAAATGACAGTTTTTTATCTCATTCTTGGCTACCAGCGTCCATCGGGATTTTTCGTCAACTAGGCGTTTCTTACTGGTGGACGAGAGAAGCCCAGCACATTAGTTCCGGCCGTTGTTAGGGTCTGTTGTCACCACTGGTCTTTGACATTAAATGTTGGTTCTATTGGGTTAATCCAAGCACAATAGATCTTCTAGGTCGACGTGCACCTTATTGCTTAGGCAAGTCAGAATTTAAAAAAAAATTGGGTTAATCGAGAGATTACGCCTTCTATAAATTTTTGGGCGGTCTCGTTGGATTGCAGTTCTTATAGAAAAAATTCACTCATGTTACTTTGCCTTTTTGTGGCGCTTGGTATATGGGGACTCTGGCATTGGCTTCATTTAGTCCGAGTCGATTATAATTTCGCGGCATGTGTGGACATCCAGGATGTCTTTTTTTTTACACCATGTGATCAATTTGAGTCATTGTATGTTGGTCCGATGATCGCCGTGTCCTCTTATGAATATCAAATGGCATTTTGAATGTTCAATTTGCCTAAGTCCATTCACAGACGTGGTGTTTGTAGCCTCTAAATTCCGGCAATACCGCCAAGGATGTCCTATATTCCAACTTGCCGTTGAAATGACCAAGGACATTTTTAACATCGTTTATCGCCAGTCCATCATATATGTTACTGAGAAGCTCATAGATCTAAAATATTCCAAGTTAGGGCATGATCGCATATGAAGCTTATGTTGGCCGATATCGCTTTGAATCAGATTTTTCCAATCTTTTCACTGATGGCAAAACGTAAGACTTCTTTCCTAAGTCTTCATTTCGATCCCCTTTTTGCCCAGTGCAAAACATTGTATTTCCTGGAAGGCAGAAATGCCTGCTTTGTAATATATTAGGGCTTGCGCTAGAACTTCTTTATATTTGTGTCATTGTCCCTCTTTTTTGTAGCATTGCCATCAACATTGGTATTCTTTCCGAGACTTTTAGTTGTTTTGCAACAATAATTAGGTGTGTTCCAGTTACGGATCCCTCCGATATCTTCTTAAGTCGAACATGATTCCTCACTTGGCAAAGCGGAGATTTTCTGCAATATGCGCCTATTCTGCTAAAAGAGTACAACTGGTTATATTGTATGTAGCATGCAGGAAATTCAACATTATTGTAAGCTTTGAAGTAAGGAAACCGATTTTTTGTACAGAAAAAGTTCCCATATGCTAAGAATGTTGTTTCACTGAATAAAAAATCTCACCTGAGGCGGCGGAGGAAAATCTCTGACGGATCCGTTAGTGGATCACGCCTTTTCCTTGACATTGTTGAGTAGTCAACCTAAAGCACGATCCTGAAGTTGGAGCGACAGTTCTAATATATCAGATACCCCTGGACTTTGGGGTTGGCCTTCGGGCTCATTCGACAACTATGACATGTCTTTGTATTTTGCAGTAGACCTGTTGTAGTTTTTTTTAATTCCGTTGATTTTTAACACCGTGGACTCCATATTGGGAATTATTCATCTGCCATCTACGTGTGTGCACGACCTTCGTTGAAACGACCACATATTCGATGTCGCAAAAATCGAAGCGAAATGTTTAGGTTCCCTTAACTGATGCATGAAATACTTCACCCCTTCTGATCTGGCCTCCATATATAGAGGATATATACGCCTTAAACTTGAGTTTCAACGCCTATATCTGGTCAGGTGCATCATAATTGGACCTCTTAGATAGGTTACAAAAGCGTGCGATAAAACCGATAGGAGACTCAACTACAGCGAACTCCATAGTCTCGCTTGAACATGTAGGAATGTCTCCATAATTGTCTTAATGTCCGGGCTGTGCTTAAACACTGGAAGGGTATTTATAATCCCTTTAGCGTGAGTACACAAAAAAATCCTGGGACCATGAAAAAGCTGCTTAGGGAAACTCTTATATGGAACGTCTCGCCTAAACCTTCAAAAATAAATTTGAGTGCACAACAATTAACGAGGATAAACTTTCCATTTACTAACCAATCTTCCCAGATCTCTAGATCAGCATAGGGAAATGAAATGAAATCTTGTTCGTGCTTGACGGAGTCCTATAAGTATACCCGATGGATTCATTGTACAAGCACTTGAAAGCCAGAGCACCACAATGTTGATCTTTCCCCAGACATCTAACATTTCCTCATAATGGATTTACATCTTCTTAGAGTAGTCCAAACATCCGGAACGCATTTTATCCAAAAACCAATTTAAACTACCATTCTCAGGCCCCCACGCGTATATGTATCTCACATGAATAAAAATAGCACCCTTTGTCGGTCATCTGACTTGTCTGCTTTTCCTTTCTAAAAATAAATCCACTCGTCTACGTTATATCTCTCGATGAAAATTTTCCATTCATTACGAAAAACTGCTCTTCGGTTCATATAAGCCAACCAAACAAACTGTCAGACGAGCCCCCTGCTTTATATGTCGCGAGCGCAACAAATTATTTTTTGTTTTTCGTTTTTCTCTCGCCTCTGACATTGAATGCGCGTTCGGAATCACCATGTGGTAGGTGTTTGTGCGTTGATCTGACGAAATTCGGAAGAAATCTTACGCAAGCTGTTGCTGGGAAACAACTATGACGCAGCACATTGCTTATCAAGTTTCCTTCGAGATGATGTCGTGTGTTGTTGTGGACCTGGTTAGAGTCCACATTTTGTTTGTCACTGTAAAAACAATTTATCGGCTTATTTACAAAATCCTACCTAACCCGGATGTAATGGGAGTAATCTTGATTTTATTTATTTTTTTTACAGTTAATGATGGCCGTACAGCAGCTATTCCACAATACAGAGGCTTGGGTAGCGCCTTCACCACCATCTTCCGGCAGGAAGGCTTCCGTGGTCTATACAAAGGTGTCACACCAAATGTTTGGGGTTCGGGCAGTGCCTGGGGATTCTATTTCATGTTGTAAGTTGAAGAAAACAATCTCAATGCGGGAGGATGGATGGATTTCATGTTTTCAATTCTCTGTTTCAGCTATAATAGTATTAAGACATTCATCCAAGGAGGCGATTCAACAACAGCGCTTGGACCAGGCTTGCACATGTTAGCCGCAGCAGAAGCGGGTGTTCTCACCTTGGTGTTGACGAATCCTATTTGGGTTGTAAAGACTCGTCTCTGTTTGCAGTATGAAAATGTGGCCAGCACAACAAAGGGAGACCAATACCGTGGCATGGTACATGCCTTCGGACAGATCTACAAACAAGAGGGTGTTCGTGGATTCTATAGGGTAAGGATGAATAATGGAGATTGCATTTGTATCGGGTGACTAATGGTGGCTTTTTTTTTTCAGGGGTTCTTTCCGGGTATGTTGGGCGTTTCACATGGTGCTTTGCAGTTCATGACCTATGAGGAGATGAAGAATTACTATAACGAGTATAGGAAGCTGCCAATCGATACTAAATTGGTAAGTAAATCGTTTAGGGGTGCAATAATGTATTCAATGTCATTGTATAAGCTCCGGGTGCTCTTGCGAGTGCGAGTGTCTAATTGATCTCAGCTCGAGGGGTTCAAGAAAATGATCTTAGTAGTGAATTGCGTCTTCCACATCGATAGCGTCCACTTTAGGCCAAGAAATGTTAGTCAACGTGACTCTATACCGGAATTTGTTACATAAATCCCCACTCCTGCCATTTGTTGGGAAAAGGACTTTCTATTCTATATAAACAAGAAGTTCCCAACTCGCCTTAACTTAAATCCGGATGATGTGTTGAATTAATGAGATTTTTTGAATCTCCGGGGCTCCGTTGTTAGTGCGATGAATATCTGGGATCGCTCGAAGCAATCCCATTGCTTGTTCTACTACTACTCTCGTGATAATCAAACAAACCAATATAGCAGCATCATCAGATTCGACATAAAACTGTAGATCACTACATCGTACAAGATGGAGTCAACATGTCTGTTTGTGAGATAAAGGTTCTCATGCCAACGAACCAGTTTTGCATTTTAATTTGCTTTCCTTGTAATTTTACACAAAAATAAGTCAAATCTGGACATCTGGGTGGCCAGTGAATGTCGCCACTATTTTTATGGCAGACGGCATTTGCAGAGTGGCATGGCGCACCGTCTTGTTGAAACTAGAGATCGTCCAGACATCTTTCACATATTTGTGGGCAGCCAACCTCCACCGATATCGATTCCCATCGACTGTTTCGCGCCATCTCTTAATGTCCCAATGATGATTTTGGCACAAACTTCAGTCATGCGATTGTGTTTCATGAATTTTATGTGGATTCTCCGTTCCCCCAAAGGCGATAATTTAGCTTTTTACCGGCGTTGGAGTGTGAAATGCGCCTCTTCCGTCATCAAAATGTGCTTGTAACAGTCAAGGTCAGTATCAACCATTTGAGCGGCGGTTTGTCCATATTCCAAGCGACGTGAACGTCCTGTTGGATTTATTTTTAAGGTCAATTCTTCGTTCCCCCAAAGGCGATAATTTAGCTTTGTGAAATGCGCCTCTTCCATCATCAATATCTGCTTGCAAAAATCAAAGTCAGTATCAACCATTTGAGCGGCGGTTTGTCCATATTCCAAGCGACGTGGATGGCTATTGGCAATATTCTTAGAGTCGATTGTACTTTATACGTTAAGAAATGCAGATCATCGTTCAAAATGTGCCGAAACGTGGTTCCACTGACGTAGAAATGCTGAGGGCGGTGACAGCACATGTGCTTGTTCTTGTCGATATACACGTTGAGTTAACACGACTAAACTGAACGAATGTTTTCAATGTACAGCGTCAGTATTTCGATGTGAGTGTACTGAATTGATGTTTCAAAAACATATCGACTCAAGTCAATCGATTGATAAATGCTATTCAATGTGGACATACAGCCATAAAACATGGCACGCCCTGAATGTATCATATTTCTAGGCCAACAAACTCAGTAGGACCCAATTCCTAGCTTTCTTCTGAAGAACGTTCACATGTGCATGTGTAGTTAGCTCTCCCATCACCTTTAGATGTAAACACGTCTCTTCACACCAGCATACATCCCCCGAAATAACAACGACGTGGTTTTAATTATTGTACCGTTTAGTTCTTATAGAAGTCTAGAATCAGGTAAATGGCCAAACCTCCTTAAAGTTCTCTAAGTGACGGCTTGTCATTAATTTTGGCGAATAATTGAATACTTTTGCAGTGATAGTGTTTCAGCGTGCATCACTTGCCTCGAAGAGTAATTGCGTGAGCTTGGGAACCAAAAGGGTGATTGTTAACTGACTTGATCGTGATTAATGCTCCCTCTCTCAACTGAAGGACAATCACTTCAATCCTCCGTGCCCGGTATCGATTTTTTTGTGAAAACATATCCAGTTTCAAAGTGCTCTGGTGCTTTGGTGTTCTTGTGCATTTGTATCGTTCGAAAATCCACTCTTGTGTGAAGCACTTACTACACTCAACTCTGTGTTTCGGTTCTACCAAATTCAACCAAGAGGAGTTTTATACAATCACTCCAAACTACAATTCTAAGAAATATCGTGAATGCCTCGTGATATATCTGGCGGCCAACTTATCGTTTTTTTGTGTGTGTGTAGCTCGTGTTGAATATTTCTCCCCCAACCCATCAACGAATAGTGGACCGAAGAATTTTTGCCTTCAATAGCGCTAAGATTTCCTTCATCCGGTTTTGATTTGGGCCATGCTTCATTCCAGTAAAGTAGGACTTGGATGGTCTTATACTGGATCTGCTTAATAGTTCGAGTAAGATCCTTCATTGCTCAATGAAACAGTGATTCTCAAGAGTAGTTTTGTGTTTGTGCTAATCGCACATGACTTGATTTATAGAATCGTGAGCTAAAACTGAAGGATTACCAACAGAACTCTTTAAATACGGAGGTGTGCATGCGCCAAACCATCAACAATGTCTGGGGTTCAAATCGCACAATCTTGGTGGCCATCACCTCCATGTTAAATGACCATGATATCGTCCCAAATTCGACACTTTAGTTTGTTACCGTACCCATCCATCTAGAAATGGGCCTCATCGCTGAAGATGATTTTTCGATGAAAATGATGGTCAGTTTCCAACTGCACTAGAGCCAATGCAGCTGGACACACGTAGTTGTCTATGATCGTTTAGCTTAAGCTCCTGGATCGGTTGAATTTTTTACGGGTGCAGGCTCAAGCCACGAATCAAAATTCGCCAAGTTGTGGTCTGCGAAAGGACATGTTCTTGTGAGTGAACTCGACTGCCGCGGATTCTCCTGCATACTCTCACGGACAGCGGCAATGTTTTCCGCAGATCTTGCATTTCCTCGAGGTACGAGTGCTAATTTATTGTTGTTGTGGACTCAAATTTATCCATCACACTACGAATAGTCCTCTCGGTAGGACGATTATGGCGATCGTATAATGGGAGAAGTGCGTTGCCCAAACAATTTCATCATTTGTTGAACCATGGTGATTTGAAAAAATAGACTGACTTCTTCGAAGTCCCTATTGGAAGACCCTTTTCTACTACTATTCACCCATAATGAATGGCTTCGTTGGACGTGCTAAGTGTTGTAATGAACTGTCGCGGAAAAGTCCTAAATTCGTTTCCCACCTGAAAATTAGGATATCAAGAACTTGCTGGACCCAAAAAATTGTTTTTGTTCGACCAAATGTTCTATTTTTGGAAGGGAATCCTTGAGCTGGAAGGGAATACTTGAGCTGTTGCTAACAAATGCGTGTCTACCGCTCTATAAATCGATGTACATCGTTCAATGGAACGGTCTACCTTTAATGTTATACTAGAATTTATCAACCTAGCAACTAGCTCTGAACAGCTCTTCAATTTGGTAGCCACTGATTACGACAAACAAAATCCAGGCCAGTACTTGACACTGTCTGGAACTTTATCCAATGATAAGACACCAGAGCAGTCAATGGAGGAAGTAAAGGTCTTGTAGTTTAATTACCCGTGGCATGGCGTAATCAGATAGGGCTTTTCCGATTTCTGTCAAAAGTGTTATTGCATTACATGGTGGGACTTGCCTGGCCATATTCTCGTTTGGTCATCAAGTAGCCACGATTGCACTTACTCCTTTCAAACAAAATCCAATGGAATACCAAATAATGTACACCTTGCAACAAAAGCAATCACCAAAAATAAATCCCTGACACCTTTGCTAGTTTCAAGTTCAATTTCAAAGTTACCCAACACTTTGGGTTTTATCTGTCCCACGTCATATCGGTTGGAAATACATCCAATTCCCCCTTATCAATCAATTCGTTTGGTGACTGAAAGTTCTAGCAGAATCATATTTACCAAGAAAACAACACCTTATCCAGCTAAATGATAACTTGTTGTCTCGAGCTATCAATTATCGATTCACTTTTATAGCATGTGTGCGTTGTTAACCTTTTCGAGACTTAAATAACGAAATTGCTCGAACTAGTACTTGCAAAATGTGTTTTGTTCCTCCTAATTGGTATTATTTGTGGAACATGGTGTTTTTTTTATTGGTTACTAGCCCGATTAGCAACTGTAGATACTTTTGTGCAAGATAACACAGCGAGCGAATAGTATTTGTGGTGTCAAGGGTCTCTTGTCTGCGATGGTTTCTGTCGTTAGGCGCATCATTTTTGGTTGATTATTATTTTTGAAAAATAATAACCTGAAGCGATTTATTCATAAAAATGTATTTTCGTCTTAATTGCCTAACAACAGAGGATTTGTTGTTGGATGGCTGCTTGCCAGATTGTGTTTACGTTTTGCACGCTTAATAATTTTTGTTGTTGGATGTTCGTTGTTATTGGAGCAGTCAGATGATTTTTTGGAACAGTCATGAGGTGGTTTTTATTTTATTATTTGTCACAAGGCGGTTTTTTTTTTTTATTATTTCTTACCTCGTCCTTGTGTCCCCCGATTGACAAGAATCAAGTGACGAGGGAAGAAGTTGTTGAAGGAGAAAAAATTATTCGTTCTTATACAAGATGAGGAAGTGCACACATGTGTTTACATTTACATCAAGGTCAAGCTGGGTGGATGATCTCCGATGGAGATTAAGTGGGAGAGTAAGGTAAGGTGGTGCTAGTTTTGTCACCGGGCAAGTTGGGCCATACAAGAATGAAGTTTGCACACTACCGCACTTATGATGCGTAGTTGTAGTAGAAGTAGGTTGCAATCTATGAGAATTCAAGTGTAAAGTGGGAAAACTAAGCCCCGCCTACCCTGCCTTTAGGATTCGTGCCCTACCGTGTCCGCCATACCCTACGAATGAATTTTGAATGAATTACGAGCATAGAAGCGATAGTATGTTGGCAGTTTCCTTGAGGTCATGTAGAGGCGGTTGTCATTAATGCGTGCTTTTAAAACCAACAAAAATCGCAACTGGTCCAACCGAGGTAGCCACTCGAAGCTCCCCCTTATTGAATCACTGCTTCAAACAGCCAACACTGCTCTTGAAGTTTCAACCGTTGCAAGTCGTAGAATAAGAAATGCGTCCCGGTATGAGTTCACTGTTTGGTTCGGTTATAGTGGCTGTCTAAGTGAACCATTCCGAGCTAACTGCGACATAAATACCAACCAGATCTTCAAAGAATTAATCTCATAGGTGGAATTTTATTTTGTTAGTGAGCGCTGGACAAGAGAAGGGCAGGTGAGGAAAACACTCCTCCTCCTCCTCGTCCAAGCAGCTTCTACAGAAGTCATTGTTATGGAGGTCTAGCCATTTTGCATGTAGCCCCAAGGGACAACGATGATGGTAGATCTGTTCAGCATTATCAAGCAGAGATAGCGTTTCTGGTTATAGTTTGGCAAGAGTAGTCTGGATATTAGAAACGTTGTGCAGTTTGTCCATCTGTGATTTACTTTCTTGATCGCATCCACTTTAATTGATGATTTACATATAGCGATGGGCATGTCTAACATTTCTACTGGCACTAGTGTATCATGCCTAGTTTGGCAAGCTCATCCTCCTTACAATTCCCTGGAATATCTTTGTAAGCCGGCACACAAAAGAGGTGAATGGTAAAGTTCCCTGCCATCTCGAGATATTCGGTTATTATCGTGGGCTGATTTCGATGTGAATGAGAAGGATCTCAAGAAGTTGATTGCAAATTGGCTATCACGGAAGATGCTAATATTCTTCGTGGACATTACACCTCGCCCACGACAAGGTTTCAATTGCCATGATGTCCTCCTGGGAAACGCTGCAATAACCAAGAAAGCAAAATGATATGCTGAAGTTCGGAGAAAACATCGTGTAAATGTGAATCGAGTTGTTCAGGCCTGTCGGGAATAAATTTTCCCTGAATTTTCCCGCAAAACTGTTCCCATTGAGCAATCTGATCTTTGCCGACAACTTGTACGGATGGTAATGAAGTTCATCGGCAGACGTATGTTTACTCGGAGAACGCTGTGGGATTTGCAAGATTGAAGCTTTCCTTGCCGCAATGTTCTCAGGTGATCTGATGAAGGACACCATATTTACCCCTTTGCCACACTTGCGGTTTGCCTGAATGTAGTACTCCATGTAACAATTGATTTCAGTCCCAGAACAGGGTCCAAATTGTCAGAATTGAAGCGTGTGCTCAAACCCAGCTTATCCATTCATTTGTGAGTGCGAATAGTACGAAATAAAGGATGGGTCCTTCTGCTTAATGCCGATTCCGAACGTGAAATTTAAGAAACTTCTCATGATCGTTTTATATTCTTGAATTTTCATCAGACTTTTTCAAGAGGTGGTAGTGGAAAAAATGTAGGTTGTTACTCTCCGGTTTTGAAACATGGAGCCCGTTTTTTAGTAGTCCAACGCACTAACCTCTAGGACACTGCTGTTGGGAATCGGAGTTAAACTGTAGATTCTATTTATTATTTAGCGATTTTGAGGACTGGTAGGATGGGATTTGATAGAGAATGCATTTGAACTTTGGATCAAATCAAGGTAACATCGGTTTCCGAGGGTTAATCTCGTCGAACATACACTACGGTGGCGTCCGTAATGTTGTTGTGGTTTTTACTACTTACCTACCTTAAAGTGGCTATCAATAGTGACATTTTGTCCTAAAAAGTGGGTCGACAAGGTTTTGATAACATAAACGTTGTCTTGTCCTTTTTAACTATAAGACCAACGTCTCGTGTATGTTCATCTATTGCCGTTAACGACCGATATCGCGTACGTTTCCCAGTAGCTGGACATATTTGTTGTTAATATCGGTATTTTGCTTGAACATGCAATGTGCACTATCTTTTCAAAAAATCGCATGCATTCGCATCACCCTGCCGAAATCCGGTACTTGTTTCAAAAGTTCGCATAAGCTGCTTACAACTAATCGCTACAACGCATGTCCTCTACTGTTATCCAATATAGCAGGATCAATCACCAGAAAGCTGAATTCGTTCGATTCACTTATACATCTTGGCTAAGTGTTCAAAATGATATGGAGTCGCCGGGCTGGAAGTCACTTTCCTATAAATATGTTGAAGAAAGACTACAGATAGCAGCTTGAATTAAGCGATATTTAGCAGTGATATGGCTCGGTAATTGTAGCATGACATGCTTGAATAAAGTGATAATAAGGGATATGCCTCGGTAATTGGTGCATGACATGGAATCGCTTTTTTTTTTGTTGATGGGACGTTTATACAGAACCGGCATCATTGATGTTCTTTTCATTGACTAAGGGTTTACGGGCATCTGGCTGTATTACTCTCTCTACAATATGCCAATTCAGCAGATTCTGGAAATGTTGCCCAAAACACGTATACTATTCCAACACTTTTCATGTCTGTCTGTTGCTTGGCTTTTTTTGTAGAGCTGCCGGATGTTTTTGTTGTCGGAACCTTTGATTTTTCTAAGCTGAAACGCTACCTAAGCTTTTTTTTATTTTCTCTTCTGTTGGCTGGAATACTCTAGCTGCCGCGTCCCGGTTTTCCTTTGCCTTGATCTGCTACTTTTCTGTATTATTTTTTTTTTTATACTTGCAATCATAATCGAGCTATAGCCATTTTTTTAGAGGTGATAAGGATAGATTAAGCTTAATTGCCCATTACTTCATCCATTAATCTTTGGTCAGATAGCCTTTTCTTAGGTATTCTTCTTTAATCCTGCAAATCTCTTCTTATAAGCCATTCGTAGCTTCTTCGAGATCGAGATCAAAATTTTCCTGCGGAGAGAAAAACTCAGTTGCAAGGTTTCTCCCCTCTGAATGTATGTATGTTATGCATCTTGGACGGAAGTCTCACATCTACAAATTCAAGTTCGATTTCTTCTCCATTTATACCATACTTTTAGATACAAAACAAGGAAACCTAGCTTTACAATCTGCTCCAAAGTAAATCGGGAGCTATTTATCAATCGAAGGAGCTTCCCTTCCCGATCTTGACATTAAAATCAGGCATTACGAGTTTAATTTTGTAGTATGGTTAATGGAAGGTGTAATTCAACTTGGAAAAGGATGGTCTGGAAGACTATAACCTAAAGGCTTAAAGAAATCTAGCAGAAGCATAGAAACCACACCATCGATCGAAGTTTCATAAAAGGCTATTATGGGTTTGGTTATGGTCTTGTACGTGCGGTTTAGCAATCGACGTTCTGCACTTATGATACTCGATTACGGATCATGGTTACATCGAAGCTAGTTTGCAATTTAGCAATCGACGATCTGCACTTATGATACTCGATTACGGATCATGGTAACATCGAATCTAGTTTGCAATTTAGCAATCGACGAACTGCACTTATGATACTGGATCACCGATCATGGTAACGTCGAACGTAGTTCAAAATTTAGCAATCGACGATCTGCACTCATGATACTCGATTTTGGATCATGGTAACGTCGAACCTAGTTTGGAATTTAGCAATCGACGATCTGCACTTATGATACTCGTTTATGGATCATGGTAACGTCGAACCAAGTTTGCTATAGTTTTCTATAGCTATTGTTGAAGGTTACCAAACAAATGACCACAATCTGCCTGCGTGCTTCTAACTCTTAGCTTATGAACCATAATTGACATGTTGTGTGCTTCAAATCTTTACAATTTGTAAACTGTGGATTTGAGTGGCGCCCAGTGAGAGGCCATTTTTGCATATCATTTATGTTCTATACGCCATTGGGTCGGTATTTTCAGCTTTAAAACTTCAAATGGCCACTTGTTGCTGGCTGAAATCCAAATAGATGGTTAATTAAATAGGCGCGTCCATCCCTCCGATATCTCCTTCAGTCGAAAACGATTCCTCGCTTGGCAAAGCGGGGATTTTCTGCATTATGCTGAGACTAGATTTTGTTGGATTCGTCTCCTCACCCACTCTGCTTAAAGAGTAAGACGGGTGTTTTGTATGTGTCATGTGGCAAATTCATCATTATTTTAAGCTGCAAAGTAAGCAAACCATGACAGAAAAAGTTTCCCTCTGCTAAAAATGTTGTTCCACTGAATAAAACATTTCAACTGAGGCAGCGGAGAGAAATATTTTTGTTATCCGTAAGTGGAAACCACCTAATATGGTGTTGTAGTGAATCATTCACACCTTCCCCTTATCGGAACATAATTCAGAAAACAAAATTCCAGTGCATTAGCCTCAAAACATGACGCAAATTGGCATCATTTCTGTAAATGTAGATTAAAAAAAGGCCCCCAAGATGACTTTCCTACCCTCGAATGGCTTTTTCATTGTCAAACACAGAAAAATATGTTGTTTTCAGTTTTGTGGTTGTTATCGCCAAATCAGAGCTAAAAGCAAATCAGGTGATCCTCAGTGTTGTATATCGCACGCATGCCATTAGGTAAGCATATCTAATTATATCGCTTGCTTCAGCATTGTGTGACGCAAATAGGAAGGGGGTGTGGTTTCTCTTCTAATCAACAACTTCTAAGCACACACAGACCACAATTGGTAAACAACAACTTTTGGTAAACATGTTTATGGGCTGATTCGGGTTATCTCTCGCCTTGACTTTCCATATTAAATATATGCACTCATTGGGGGCTCGTCAACCTTGTTCGATTGTGGCAGAACCAAACAAGGTCAATATTTGTTTTTTATTTGAATTATTCAAAACCAACCAATTTATTTCTTTTCTTCTCTATTTCCAGGCCACCTCAGAGTATTTGGCATTCGCTGCCGTATCTAAACTTATTGCCGCTGCTGCTACATATCCATATCAAGTTATACGGGCACGTCTTCAAGATCACCACCACAACTATCGCGGTACATGGGATTGTGTCAAACAAACATGGAGGTACGAACGTATGCCAGGTTTTTATAAGGGTCTGTTCCCCTACTTAGTGCATGTCACACCGAACATTTGTTTGGTCATGCTTATCTGGGAGAGGCTGACCAATTAAACAGAAAACTAAAAGACTCCATTCACACATTTTCCTATTTATAACATAAAACAACCAACTACTTGAATAAGCAGCACAAAAATGACAAAATTTCATAACTTAATAATATTTTTAAGATGTTAGTATGTAAATTGATTTTTTTCTTTAAACTTAAAACTAAGAACATAAGTACTTCACTATACAAAAAAAAAAAAAAAAAACAGGCGATATAACTGGTGAAGAAAATTTCGAAAAAAAAAATTAAAGAAGGAAAACCACAAAGGAAAAGATAAAAAGAGAAGAATAAGTAAATTTTCCAAGAAAAACTATTTTTTAAAAAATTTACTTAGCTAAGAATTTTTTTGTATTATTGTTATTATAACGTTTTCTATTCCATCCAACTTTCCTTATTTTTTTTTAATAGTTCTTGAATATTAGCTTTTAAGTCTGTTTCGCATATCAATTCATTTTACATCATGAACTCCCATAAACATAAAACAAAACCCATTAGTTTAAGTTACGAAATTTATTATTAATTTATTTAAATAATAACGAAGCATATTTTTAAATTGTTGATACAATTAGTAAGACAAGAAAAAAAAAGTAAAAGTTAATTTTTGTGTTCAATTTTGTATACGAAAACAGAAGAAACAAAATGTGTTAATTCAGTTTGCGAAATAGAGAAACAACAATGCAAAAACTGAAGCTGAATTTAATTTGTTTTCTTTTTAGTTATTTTTTGTTAATTTAAAACATGTCTGAAAATTTATTTTTTTGTGTACAACGAGTTGCTGAAAATGCTGAAAATTTTCATCATCCATTTACATCGATGAGGCGGGAGACGTAGAGCGTGCTGATTGAAGGGTAGCTGACATGATGTGGTAGTTGATTTATAGATGTGTAGCTGTAGATGTTTAATTTACGAGTAGGACCTGGTAAATAACAAATTGGGCCCTGATTCGAAAGCTGCTGGTTCAATATGCCCTAATCCAGTTTGCTTTTATTTTTCTAATGGTTTTTGTCAGGTTTTTTGACCAGGTCTATGTCGCTAACAGCTTGTATAGTTCGTATTTGAATATTCAACTCCATAGCCCGTCAACGAACAAGGGGCGAAGATTTTCTTAATCCGCCTTTGATAAGGTCCATGCTTCAGCGTCGTAGAGCAGGACTCGGATGATCAGAGTCCTGTATAGGATCTCCTTAGTAGTTCGAGTGAGGGCTTTACCACTAAACTGTCTTCTTAACCCGAAGAAACGAAATTTTTAGCCGTCAATTGTGACGTTCTGTCCAATTATTCAATGTAAGACCCAGTTGAGAACATATTCTTGGTCTTGCCATTAATTACTGCTAAACTTATGCCGATTCCTGCTCTATACTATCAAGCGCAGCTACGACATCACGTTGAGTCTGACCAATGATGTCAATGTCGTCGGCGTATTCTAGTAGTTCCACCGATTTATGGAAGATTCTGCCTTTGGTGTTAGCAAGGTGTTGGTGTTTTACAATCCTCTCAAGAATGAGATGGAAGGAGTCGCATGACAGTGCGTCGCCTTGGCTAAATTCTTTTTTGGTATTGAATTTGTCGGTGAGGTCGTTTCCGACCCTGATGGACCACAGAGGATTCGGACGAGTTTGAATCGGTATACCAAACTAGACATGGCTCTGTACAGTTCGTCTCTAAAAATTCTGTCTATAACAGCCTTGAAATCGATGAATAGGTGTTGGGTATAGTTTTGGACATCATGGTTTTTTTTTAAGGATCTTCCGAATTGTGAAGATTTGATCAGTTGTGGACTTTCCTTGCCTTAAAACTGATAAGGGCCGATCAGATTGTTGGTAAAAGGTTTTAGGCATTCAGATATTACGGCATATAGAATCGTGTACGCGATGTTGAGGAGCCCCTTATCAGACTTATGCCTCTGTAGTTGGCGCAGTTTAGAGGATCTCCTGTTTTTTTTTTATCGGGCAAACGCTCCTTCAGGCATTCTTTCATTCGAACAAATTTTGCTTATAAGGTGGGCGCAACAGATATTTGACTTCCGAGAGGGAGCAGTTTTTGAAAACTCTTGTCATCAGAACACTAATACTCGTGAACTCAAATTAAAACTGCACACAGAGCTTATAACTCGTGAACGGATGCCATTGTAAGTGCTCATTTGACGGCGATCACTCCAAAACAGGTTAATAACGTGCGTTTCCTTACCTTGCTTAGAGGTTTCAACAGTCGCTTTAACCGGAATAAGTAAGGTTCGTACATATTTTTGCTTGTTTTGCAAAGGTAGTGTGTGAAAATACCATCTGTCAGTTAGCTTCTATCTCTTCTATGCCAATCACGATTCGTAAACTCTTGATTTGGCACGTTGCGTGCTTGTCCAATATTAAAAAAAAATCGAAGCTGTGGATTTGAGTGGCGCCCAGTGGGAGGTCATTCTTGTTTATCGTTTATTTTCTATACGCTATTGGGTCGCTCTTTTTAGCCTTCAAACTAAACTAACTCTTGGTTTACGAACCATGACTGAAATGTTGCATGCTTGTCCTTACAATGTAGTAAACTTCGGATTTGAATGGCGTCCAGTGGATGCAATTTTAGTTCAACATTTCACACACCAGTGGGCGGTCCTCACAAATCTCCTCAATTAACAGAATATTGAGACAATGAAGGTCATGGCACCCCTAAAAAGTTCTAAAATCTCTTCGCAATTGCTTGGCTTTTAATTGTGACACTTTAAGCATTTGTTTAGCATGAGGTGTGTTTTGTTTTTGAACATCAACATGTCAAGCATGATGATTACTTACTTACTTGAGTGGGCCTACAGTCTGTAATGAACCAGTGCCACATCAATATGCCTCTACAATAAGCCTGGTCCTTAGCTAACTATCACCAGTTGCGCACTTCAAGTTGGTTGAGTTCGGTTTCTACTTGTTCGCGATTCATGAATAAAATTATTTGAAGTATAGCCCTTGTTACAAGGTACCCCCTAAACAATATAGAAACCCTTCGAACTTATTGAGCTCATTGGGATTTTTTCTTTACTACACCATGCATTACAAGATTGGTATTATACCTGCTGAAGTTAAACTAGATTCACCGAATATTTCCTGCTCGACAGCTATCCCTTCAGATTTCGGAAGACTTCGCACAGGAATGGGGCCCAATGGGAACTCATTTTATTGAAGTTATTATCTCGAAAGTACACATTAAACATCAGCCTATCTAATGCCTGTTAGGAGGCGCCAAACATCAGGTCATTTATTTTGTTTCAAGCTGACTCTCACGAAAAGTCGAATTGTTTCCCACAACACATCATGTCAAGGATCTCCAACAAATTAGGAAACACCCACATTAACCATCAATCGTACGACTTACGTCCCACCGTCTTCACCGAACATCCAGAAAATAAAAAACTAAATTAAGTCCCTTATTATTAAAAAAAAAATACTTAAATATCACTAAAGTATTAAAATAAAAATAAAATAAATGTTTTCAAATTTCCCATTTCCCAATATGATTTTAAAGAAAAACCTTTTTTTGGCAAAAAGATTCTTCATTGTTATACTTTCCATAAACCATACTATTAACTAACTTTAAACATTGTAGCGTACATAAATTACAAAACAATTAAAAAAAATTACAAAACTTTCAACAGTTTTTGACGCAACTCCTAAAAAAGTGGTCTTGAGTTTTTATTTTTCTTTGCAATTTTTTTGTCCACAAGATTTATTTGTTGTTGGGGTATAGATGCTTCTCTGGTTTGTGATGTTGTAACAATATCCAGGATGCTGATTTGAAATTTGCATTTCAAGTATATAATTAAAAAATAAAACAATTGTATAAATTATGCAGAATCTCTTTGCTAGAAAAAGGTAAGCCAAAGTGGTGGTTAAAATAGATAGACACCGTTAAAAACAAACCAAATCCTCTTGATCTCTTTCAGCTATGAGGGATGGCGGGGATTCTATAAGGGACTTAGACCGAGTTTGACACGAGTTGTACCTGCCACAATGCTAACATTCTTGACTTATGAAAAAGTTTCCGCGTACATGCTGGAACGCAAAAAATTAAATGAACCTGAGAAACAGGACGACTAACTGGGCATAGTCACTTTCAACACGTTATGAGTGTTTTTAGTTTTAAGTATGTCCACCTACAAAATGTAAAAGGAGAGTTCCTGTTTTTTTTTTTTTTGTTGAACAAAATAGTAATATACGCCAAAGAGCAGTATGAATTGCACACTTTTAAAAAATAACTTTAATTTTAATAAAACCGTAAGTACACACATATTTGTTGTACAAATTTGTACGATTGTACCTTGATTTGAAGTAATAAAATGTTTAGTTTATATATTGGTTTTTGTTATGCTCGTTCGAAGTAAAGAAGGTATAAACATAAAAAAGGCCCCAGGGTTTGATTAAATAACGGGGGAAATTTTAAAACAATTCTCAAAAAAATACTGAAACATCTAGCGCAGATCATAAACGCTGTATTTAGATTAAGATATGTACCAAGCATATGGAAGGTCGCGGAGGTTATAATGATTCCAAAACCAGGTAAACCACCTAGCGAAGTAACATCATATAGGCCTATATCGATGTTGTCCAAGCTCTTCGAAAAGATGCTGGTAAAACGTCTGCAAAATATTATTGTAGACAAATCGCTAGTACCGAGCCATCAATTTGGGTTCAGGAATAAACACTCAACAATTGACCAAGTGCATAGAATCACTGATAAAATTGAAAATGCTTTTGAAGAGAAAAAAGTATGCTCTACAGTATTTCTTGATATATCACAAGCTTTCGACAAAGTATGGCACAAAGGATTGATCCATAAATTACAAAAGCAACTGCCGAGGCAGTACTCAAAAATACTGGATTCGTATATTCTACAGCGATTTTTCAGAATTAAACAAGAAACAACATACTCAACATTAAGAGAAATTAAGGCTGGTGTACCTCAAGGCTGTGTTTTAGGTCCAGTACTATATTTCCTATTCTCTAGTGATCTACCAGAAAGTGACGAAATCACTCTAGCTACCTTTGCAGACGATACTGCTATACTTTCTGTAGGAGAAACTGTCGAAATAGCTACAAAAAAGCTTCAAAAGGCAGTAAACAATATCTCAGAATGGACTAAAAATTGGCAGATCAGATTAAATGACCTGAAGTCAGTTCATATAAATTTTACGTTAAAAATGTACCACACATTCCAGTATACATTAATAATAGTAATGTAGTGGAATATTCAAATACAGCTAAATATTAAGGGATGACTCTAGACGCCAAACTGCGCTGGAAAGCACATGTAAAGAAAAAAAAGAGATGAGTTAAACATCCGCTACAGTAAAATGTATTCACCCTTATTCCAACAGTCGTTTAACGACAAGTCACAAAACGACAATGTTCTACTCGGCATTACAGCAGGCGTTTTATGAGTCGTTTTACGTCATTAAACGCTAGATGTCGTTTTAGCTCATGTGGAACTTAATTTCTTGTTCGACTTCGTATTCTACTAGGCGTTTTAGTCTCACAAAACGACAACTTAAACGTCATTTCTTGTCGTTGAGAAATTTGTAAACGCCAAGTAGTAAAAATCGCTTCAAAATGTGAGTTTTGTTTATATTTTCAACTTTTTAGTATAGTTATAAGTTATTTGGTTATTTATTTGTCTTCAAGGGTGAAAATACCGACTCCACAACAAATGAAACGCCTGGTAGAGTTGATGGAAAATTAGCCTCATCTAGCAATACATTTTAAAAGGGATGTCTCACAATTGGATATATTTAAAACTAGAGGGAAAGACGTTGCTGGAGTGTTAAACGGTTTTGGACGACCGATAAGAGAAAAAATAGAATGACAAAAAGTATACATATCATTTGCTAGACATTTTTTTATATTTTGATCTTATACTTCTGCTTATTTTCATGAAATCTCTTTTGTTGATTTCCACTTCACTAATCCACGACAGAAAAATCACAATGGTGCTCATATTTGCATTTAGGAATTTAGTAATCATCAAAATAAAGTAAAAGCACAGGAAATAAACTTACGAATGTAGGTAATACAAATAATAAATGAATGCTAATTTCAAATTACAAATTGCAAAACAAATGCCTATCTGCCATTCATCAGCTGGTGCTGTGGAACTCATGTGGAATGTAAAAAAAATGAGAGAGGAGGCGTTCAGAGAATAGAATACCGACACTTAAACGACACTAAAATGAATCGACTCAAAAAACGCCATTTGTCGTTTAATAAAAACGCCATGTGGAATAAGGGTGACTCACCCTTATCCAACTATAAGATGTAGCTAAAAAAGTAGCTCTAAGACACACAGCTAGGTTCCAGAAATCGAGTGAAATGAAAGTGAAATTACTTTTGTAAATCGAGTGAATTCGTTTTTGGTGTTCCACATTCCGACCGATTTCATAACTTCGAAAAGTTTTCGAAATCACTCGGTGAAATTAAAGACAGCTGATTATCTGTCATATGGGACATTGCAAAATAATTTTTCTTGATAATTGTTTTGTTTAGAAATTCTGTTCATTTGAGACCTTTCTAATCCTTTAGAAATTGCAGATGCTGCGTAAGTAAAGCAAATAAATTTCAAATGAAAAGAGTATAACATGGTTTCCAATTTTTGAATTTTTCGAATGGTGTGTTCGATGTTTTTTTGCTACAAGGATACCTATAATTGAAGCCTCCACACCATTCTCAATTTTTTTTCTCCAATCTTAGAAATGGCTTCAATTTGTTGACTTATGAGCTGATGCAGATTGTCGTTCGCTGAGGCCGCACTTCTTCTTTTTCTGCAATCTGCATGGTGTATTTGCAGGTTCGCTCATGCCTGGTAGTAGTTCCTGCGTATTACTCTTTGAATTTTCATCGGCTTCTTCTATTCCGAAATCTAGTATATTTGAAATAACATCAACTACTGTGTAGAAACCGCATATTTTGGCTACGGCATCTTCTGTAGGAGATACAACAAATTTATTGAAAGGCCCGCCTCCAGTTGAAATATCTTCGGCCTTATTGTCGGATAGCTTCTTTCTTATGGAAGCCTTCCAGTCCGTCCATACCTGAGAAAAGCAATTTTTTTTATTAATTTGTTTTAATTATTTTATTTATTATTCACCTTTTTCAATCCATTCGCATCCTTCGGTGGTGGACCATGGGTGTTCAATTCATTTTTAAGATCGTTCCACAAAGCGTCGGCTGCTACACGATCTCCTTTCATGAATCCTCTGGCAAGGTCTTTATGCCTCTCCAAGAATTCAATATATATTGCCTCTTGTGAAGCATTCTTGTGTTTACCCCTGTTAAAAAACATTATGTTTTAATATATTTATTCAACATCTAAATAACACTACTGCACTCAGATATTATTCACTTACATTTTCAATAGCGTCAGCTCATCCCAACAATTTCACAGATACCAAAATGATCGGATTGAAATCACTCACAAAACGATAAAACCGAATTGTGGAACACGGAAATTCAATTTTTTTGTAACTTCGAAAAATGTGAAATTGAAATCGGTAAAAGTGAAATGTGGAACCCAAAATTTCACTTTAGACCGATTTCAATTTCATTTCGAGTGAAAGTGAAACGTAGAACCTAGCTAACAGAGATAGGCTTCTCAGCCATGTTAATTTAGAAATAGCACAGCTTTTAAGAACCGACAATATAGTCAGGAGATTAAGACGGCTTAAACCCCTTGATCTATGTAGCGAAAGATATAGTTAGTTAGTTAAATCGACTATTTTTATTTCTTTCATATTTCATACAATCTTAGTCTCTATGGTTTGGCTTTTGAGCCGTCTACCAGTATGACATTATTTAGTTAGATATTTATTTTATATTGTTTAATTTTAGATTCGGTTTAATTTTACATATAAATTAAAAAAATGACAATTCTTAATGTGCTGAAGTTAAAAGCTTTCATCTATTATACAATTTCTGTACCGCATTGCGTTTACTGTATATTTGTACAGAAGGTCCCAACCTCTTTCGCCATTAAGGATACTCATTGCTTCGTCTAAATCAAGCACCTGTACACCAAAGAAAATGAAGCGAAATTCTTTTAGTACGGGACATCTCGCGATGAAGTGGAAAACATCCTCACGCTCCTTTAGGTTGCACAGGTTGCATAAAATTGGTAGTTCGGCACGGTGCGGTATAAAATTCAGATTAAGAAGTTCTCCTCTTATTTTAAAGATTGTGCTTATCTTATCAGTGGAATTGCTGATCAAAAAATATGTCCTAGTCTGTAAATGATGCTCCAATCGACTATAGTAAGCTCTGTATTGCGATGACTGTGCTTCGTTTACTAAATTATCGTACATTCGTCGGCCAGTTTTCTCCAATAAGTCGTTAAATTTTTGTTTTAGTAGACTCGATTGTTCGTTTGGTCGAACTGAAAAGTCATAACCGCATTCTAATCCTAGAACTTGCCACTCTTGATCACATTTGACTTTATATCGCAGCATTGACGAAAACACTATTCTGGGCAGGCGTTCTGGATTCATTGCCATGACTTTTATGATATAATCGAAATGGAATTTGAGTGTATCCAGAAAAAGTGGTGCCACTCCCGTTTCCAAGTATATCATGTAGTTTGGGCAGCTACTCGGTAATCTAAAAATTCTCCTGATCAAAAACCGTAAAAATTTTTCTACGACTTCAAATGAGCAGTATCCCCAAACTTGCGATGCATATAGAAGGATCGAAGTTGCTGTAGCCCGAAATATTTTTTGTTTAGATTATGTGCGAGATATTTTTATTTTTAATATACTTTCCCCAAACCGCACAAATTGCCCTTTTAGCTTCTGCAAGTTTAATCTTAAGGTGAATGTTCATGTTCAAGTTGGGGGTTATCACAACTCCAAGATACTTATACTGCTTGACAATTTCGATTTGCTCCCCTTGAAATATCCATTTTTCATTTTGAGCATATCTTCCCCCGCCATCTCTGAATATCATCATCTTTGACTTCTCTAAGTTAACTGACAAATTCCACGTTCTGCAATAAGAATCTAGCCTATTTATCATTAACTGCATGGTATCTACTGTATCCGCAAGAAATACGATGTCGTCTGCAAACATTAGTGCTGGAATTTGTGTTCCACTTAGTTGGATTCCTCCTTTAACGTTTAGCGAAAGATATATAAATAAAATAAAAAGAAATACTGAAACTTAAGTACAATTTCAAACAAAACTCATAGAAATCCGACCAACGTCGGAATTTCTTTAAAATTTTATATTTTTATAAAATATAATACATGTGAAAAATAAATTGCTGATTAGTCTATCGACTAGGTGCGATTCCGTGAAGACATACAAAAGTCACTTCGGGAGGTTTTTTTAGATCGGGTTAAAGTCAGTCACTATTGCAGAAGGTTCCCTCGCGGTAAAACCTCTGCAATGTCTTTACAAAATCGTCTTAACAACAACGAACGAACCCGCACTTAAAATGACCAACAAACCCAAAGAACCTGGCAACTAACACAGGTAAATGACAGTGACAGGAACAAATTTAAAGTTTCTGGCAGTTTTTCGAATTTCAAAAGGAGGCGCTTTTAGCAATTCCACAGTTCTCCTGTGTTCATTTAAATAAATAAATGAAGATTAATGCTGTAAAAAGTGATTTATTAAGCTACGTTCAGACGATTGGAAGATCTTCCAATTTTGTCGTATATGTCAAAGCTGTGACAATAGCTGCCAATTGTTCACAATTTCCAACTTTATCTTCCAATTTTTAATTGTCTGTTCAGACGGTTGGTATATTTTGTGCCAATGTCTTCCAATCGGAAAAAAAAATCTACACAAATGCGACGGCTTCACTTCACTACAATTCGTAGAAAAAATTCAGCGAAGAATTCGTGTCGGAAGAAATCGAAAAAAACGACACTAAGTTGTCAAAAATTGCACGAAAAATGCACCTGAACGCACTTCAACGCAATTCGCCTGGATGCGTTACAAAATGTCGGAGAATTATCACGAACAGCTTTTTGGAAGAATACCTCGTAGCAAAAATCCTCCGAATCGTACAAAATCGGAGAATTTTCCGCTCCGACGGATATCTCGATAGGGCCGAATTGTAATTGTTTAATCTACACCAACAAACAGTCTCAATGAAGTCGTTCCATAAATTCATTAAGTTTGCTACGATAAGAAAGTTGCTTTTATTGTCATTCACAATAGAAACGATATTGGGAAAAGAGCTCCGATTGGCGTCATGGAAAAATCAACAATACATATCTAACAAGAAACGCAGTACATAGCCTAGAAGCTCAAAAATCACCATGACATTCAATATCAAGAACATAATGGCTCAAGGTTATCTTGTAGCCTCAAGGTATACTTGAAAATTTAATCGAATTTATTGTATAAGCGTCACCCCTAGAAATAGGCTTTAAATCTAAAGCATTTATTGTAATACGTTCAATTCTGACCATACATTAGACGTTGACGATACGTAAGAATAGTCATGGGCAGAGATCAAGTAAGGAAGAGAAAGGGAACTTTCGTACGTCTTCCCCTTTATCACCCGATTTCTTACGTGTCGTTTTGACACATAAATTAGCTGGGCTGCAAACAAGTGTGTGTGAAACAAGGAATGTGTGTATCTGGTTGGGCTGGGTGATCAATATATCTGCCAAATCCTGGAAAATTCCAAGATTAGCTTGAAGGCAAAACGTAAAGTCCTGGAAAGTTTCCTATCCCTTCTTTACCGGATCTCTGGTCATGGGAGCAATGATCTTTCAACGTTCTCACCAGATTTCTCGTACCAAAGCCTTTTTCTTTCGTGCAATCATATGCAGGCATTTTTCGTCAAACCAGACGGGTCGCCCACATGTATTTTCTGAATTGCAGTAATGTCTACTTTATATCATATTAGGACTTTTGCTAGCTACTCTGCTAAAGTTTAAGAAGCATAGCCGTTAAAAATAAAATCCAAACTACTACAGCAATGAAATGATTGGCTATAGGTGAATTCATAAACGGCATACTAACAAAGAGCCCCAATGGAAGCAGTCTGGTGCAAATTCACACTGCGTAAAGACAACAGACCGGAAATTGGTCAAATATGTCGTAACAATAATTGCGCGTTCTTTAGGTATGTGTTGTTTTATTGATAGTTGCGAAAATAGTTTTTTTTTTTAATTTTTTATCGTAAATACTAAAGCTAAATGACATTTGACGCAATTTGCAAAAATTATGTCACATTAACATTTTGACATTTTTTAAACCTCCATGTAAAGGGTTTTTCAACAGGGACGCTACAAAAGTAGAGCGACAGGGACAGCAAACGACGCCATATTTCATGCCTCTCTTTTGACATTTGTCTTCAGTAAGGTTTGCCATTTCATGATGGAAAGATATATGAGCCAACAACGAGTCAAAATTATTTAAATTTACTACCGAATTTCGGAGTCAGTGGCCTCAACGTTTAGAGCGCTACGTCCAATTTATGGTCGTCCTAGCAGATCAACAATTAAGCGTCTAGTGGAACAATTTGAATCCACAGGCACAAAATGTTTCCGTGCCAGTGAGACAACGAAGTGCCCGTAGTGTCGAGAATATTGCTGCCGCTGAGGCTTCAATTGAAGAAAGCCCAAATGTGTCTCTCACACGTCGTTCTCAAGCGTTTGGCATCTCTGTGACGTCGTTGTGGCGAATTTTGCGAAAAGATCTTGGCCTACATCCTTACAAGATTAAATTGACGCAAGAACTGAAGCCGCTTGACCACCAGAAGCGTCGTAGGTATGTTCCTGAATTGGGCTGAGCAACAACTTTAAAATGATTCGGATTTTCATCGAAATCGAAATCATCTTCAGCGATGGGGCTCATTTCTGACTGAATGGCTTCGTCAATAAACAAATATGCGTTATTGGTCAGGCAGCAATCCACACGTACTCCATGAGTCATCATTGCATCCCGAAAAAATTACGGTTTGGCGTGGTTTATGAGCCGGCGGCGTCATTGGGCCGTACTTCTTCCGTGATGATCAAGACCGGCACGTTACTGTGAATGGGAATCGCTACCGTTCAACGATAACCGAATATTTTTGGCCCCAATTGGATGATATGGACTTGGAGGACATGTGGTTCCAACAGGACGGCGCCACAAGCCACACAGCGAATGTCACAATCAATTTATTGGAAACCAAGTTTGGAGAACGTGTTATCTCACGAAATGGTCCAGTCGCTTGGCCGCCTCGGTCGTGCGATTTGCCATTTCCTGTGGGGCTACGTCAAGTCTATGGTCTATGCCAACAAGCCAGCGACGATTGATGATCTTCGTATAAATATCGAATGTGAAATTGCAGCAGTATCGGTCGATTTATGCTTGAAAACCGTCGAAAATTGGGTTCAGCGTCTGGACTTCTGCAAGCGTGTCCGAGATGGCCATGCAAAAGAAATCGAGTTCCATACATAATGGCATCGAACGTACTTTCACAGGAATAAAGAATTTCATTGATATCCAAAACCGTTTTTGATTTATTTAAAAAAAAACTTTTGTAGCGCTCTTATTGAAAAACCCGATATATTGACAAAAAGATTATCGTGTGAGCAAAAAATAATTTATACCGTCAGTCCAGAAGCAGTAGTTGATCGAATTCCAATAGCAAAATAGGTGATTAACGGCCCTATTAACGTTCGCGAGTCAAACGATTCGCGCGAGTCGAAGAACTTTGCGAATTTGTCGACTGGCAGTATTATAGTTGGCGAAGTTATTCGTTCGCCTTGAAATCAATGCTACCAACCAAAAACAAAAAAAAATCCTGAAAGACAGATCTAAACCTTCATAGTACGAAGTATTTATTTTAAATAACAAAAATGATAAGCAATATAGGTTTATTTTTCGTGTCCAAAGCGAGGACATCGCTTTGGACACGAACATGTACAGACTATGGCGGAGCATCCGAGACAGTTCCAATCCCCTAGAACTTCCAAACCACATGTAAGCTCATACAAATTACCAGTTTCTTTACCAAATAAACTTCTTCAATACTTTTAGATCTGTCTCAAACTTTAGACTGAGCAAAGAATCATTCGCATATGTGTTAAACCAAATAAAAGACAAATTTTCGTCCAAGTGTACGTCTGCAATTCTTCCTATAATCAAGTTGGCCTGTGCGCTGCGCTTTTTTGCTGATGGAAGTTACCAAAGGAGCGTAGGAAATGATTTTGATCTGGGCCTCGCGCAACCAACTGTTTCTGTGGTTTTAACTGAAGTACTGAATATTTTCGAATCTGTGATATGTAGTGAATGGATAAGAACGGAAATGACCGAAGACGAAAAGCAACAAGCAAGAAATTATTTTTTTTACTAAAGCTGGATTTCCTGGTGTGGTTGGATGTGTGGAGGGAACTCACATTGGAATTGTTTCCCCAGTCCGGTTAAAGCATCAGTATTTAAATAGAAAAGTTTTTTTATAGCTTAAATGCTATTATTGTAAGTCAACAATAGCAACCATGTTTTGAATATCATTAATCGTTAGTATTTTAGGCTTGTGATCACAAAATGGTTATACGATACGTGGATGGAAGACATCCGGGATCTTCACACGATTCATTTATTTGGAATTGTAGTGAGTTGAAAAACTTGGTGGAGAGATGGTACCGAAATGGTGAGCGAAGTATAATGTACCTAGGAAAGTATTCCTAACCTTAACACTTTAACAGAAAACAAATAATAACGATTTTTTTAGGTGATTCAGGGTATCCTTTACTTTCATACTTAATGACTCCATTTCAAAATGCTAGTCCTGGCAGCAGAGAAACGATTTTCAACAAAACTCATGCCAAAGCCAGAAACATCATAGAGAGAACTATTGGTGTACTAAAGTCACGCTTCCGATGCCTTCTAACAAGTGAACGAAAACTTCATTACTCGCCACAAAAGAGTAAAAAAAATTATCAATGCCTGTTGTGCTTTACACAATATTTGCCAACATTTTAAAGTATCAAATCCGGAAGCGATCGAAAATTATGTCGAACCTATTATTTCAACAGAGACCGTAGAACCTGCAACAGACAACGATCACCTACAAGGCGTTCAAAGAAGAAACCAAATTTTAAATTCTTGAAGAAACTAGTTTGTTAATACGTTCAATAATACACTTTATTTATTTTATAGAAACATAATTACATTACATAACAAAACATAACAAAAACATAACAAAAGAAAAAACTTAAAAATAAACAAACAAAAAAATGCATGTTCACAATCACAATTCATTTGGTACATTGAATTATGCATTAATCTTCTTCTTCAGTTCCCAAGTACTTCAGTTTCTTTAGGTAAGATAACGCAGTCGCATCTCCAAATTTTCTTGGTGTCGACGTTGTTGGTCAATATTCTCCTTTTCTTTCCGTTTTTCTTTAGCCTTTTACAAAGCCAGTTCTTCAGTCTTTATGTCATATGTTTTCCTAGCATACCTTGCGATGTCATGAATATCTTTTTCAATGTTTTTTGTAGCCTGAAGTAACTGCATTTGATTACTTTTTTGACTTTGCAATAAATTCAGCCTTTCTTTTTCCCTCTCATTGATTTTGGAAATTCTGGAGGAACGTTTTGGAGTGTTTGGGGTATTTCTTGGAACATCTTCTTCCAAATCGGATGTTTCTTCAACTCCATAATCATCATCATTGGGTTGAGAACGTATGCCACTTCCACTTCGACCAAATACCTCTCCATCTGGATTTACCGCTCTTTGAAGGATAAGTAGGGTGTCTACAGCCTGTTCCATTGGACATAAAGACAGTTGAGAATATGGTCCGCCTCCCGTGCTTATTACCTCTTTTTTGTTGTTGGCAATTTTGTTTTTTAATTTTTGTTTGTAGTGCAACCAAACCATAAATGCAAAAAAAAAAACAAAAATAGATACAATACAAACATCTCAAGAAGTAACTAATAAGAAAAAAAATACGAATATATGTAGGTACATACCTTTTGCCATTCCTTTCCTTCGCGAATAGGTGGCCCAAGAGTATTCAGCTCCACTCCAAACGGATCCCATAACTCTTTATTGCTCTTGTTGGTTGATCCAAATTTCCTCAACCCCTTGGCAACGTCAGGATTTTGCTCCATCAGCTCCACCAGCTTTTGGAATTGATTGCTATTAGTCCTCTTCATTCTATAATTAATACTGTCTTATATAGACACAGTTTATAAGTTATAAGTTTACTTAGATTTTTTTAGTTGATTCACTCATTTTTCTTTCCTCTGATTGTCGTTAATCTAACTATACCGTTCGCAACTCTAAATTCAAATTATTTGTTCGCTCACAGTCACCGATTATTTCCATTCGCAATATTTTGACACTATAGGCGAATAAGATCTGTTCGACTCGAAGACTATAATAACCAAGCATTTACCCTCGTCTGGTTATTGACATTAAAGGCGAAGTACATTTGTTCGACTCGCAAACAGTAATACCAAATAGTGACATTCGCGCAATATTTAGTTCGACTCGCGAACGGTAATAGGGAAGTAATACTCCTCAATCGTGTCAACTTAGGTACTTACACCCCAGGTTAACATAAATCTTTGTGAGCTAGGGGTTTGTTGTCAATTCTGTAATATATTTTTACAATCACTTCTAAGGTAATATAAAGACCTAAGGCTGAACTAAAATCGACGGAAGCAATCGGAAGCCAATGTCAAAATTCTAAGTTTTCTTCAGTACTCTCAATTACTCAAGTTGCCCATAATAGACTTTTAAGAATGGAATTGCAAACAATAAAAACAAAATTTCGTGGCTTAGGAACTTACAAATTTAAATGTACACAGCTGCTGAAATGAAATGCAAAATTTGTCTATGAAAGAACAAAGAAGTGAGCAAAAGTGAACGAAAACTGAACGAATCGAAACGAAAAGCTATTATGGTCGTACAATACAAAGGGTCTAAAGGGTCCGCCAAATAACTTTTTTTTTTGAAAATGCTATAAAAAAACTACTGAATATTTTCTCAAATTTCTTTTTTTATTTGAAAGTAAAATCCTTCCGGTTAATAATGGAAAATAATTTCATTTAAATGGCTGCCTCGGGTGGCCATGCAGTAGCCTACACGATCGGTCCAATTTTTAAGCACATTATCGATTGTGTGCAGCTGTATTTCACCAATGGCTTCACGAATATTGTCCTTTAAAGCGTCAATTGTCTCTGGCTTATCGGCGTAACACTTATCTTTTACGGCACCCCACAAATAATAGTCCAACGGTGTCAAATCGCAGATCCGAGGTGGCCAAACGACATCAGGTCTGCGGCTGATAATGCGATCTTTAAAAACAGGGCGCAAAACATCGAGTGTAGCTTCGGCTGTGTGGCACGTAGCGCCGTCCTATTGAAACCAAATGTTGCCAATATCCTCCTCTTCAATTTTTGTGAACAAAAATTCGTTCAACATGGCCCGATAGCGATCGCCATTGACTGTAACGGCCACTCCTTGCTCATTTTCGAAGAAAAATGGCTCAATTATGCCTCTGGACCAAAATCCGCACCAAACAGTGACTCGTTTTGGGTGTATCGGCTTTTCAATGGATGCGTGCGGGTTTTCTGTGCCCCAAATGCGACAATTTTGCTTGTTTACATACCCGCCAAGATCAAAATGAGCTTCATCTGAAAAGATGATTTTTTTTGGCAAAATCGGCATCTTCTCTAAGTCGATCGCAGGCCCACTTAGCGAAGCGAAAACGCATTGGATGGTCAGTTGGCTTCAACTCCTGAACCAATTAAACTTTGTATGGCGTCATACCAAGGTCTTTATGCAAAATTCGTCTCAATGATGTCTCCGAATTGTTCAATTCGGGTGTACGCACTGTTTTTGACTTTTCACGCTTTGGTTTATCGATGAGGATGCCAGTTTCTTTCACTTTTTTCACAAGATAACGAACATACGGAGCTGACGGTGCTTCTCTTCTTCCAAAATCCGTACGCAATTTTCGCACACATTCTGCAACATTACCATGATTTTCAAAGTAATGTTGTAATATTTCCCAGCGTTGCTCAAGCGTATACACAACCATATTCGTTCAGCGGAAGGATAAAACTAATTATCTGTCAAATCAGCTAAGTGTTACCATTCACGAAATAAGCACTAGTTGAAAAAAAAACGTTAGATGGCGGACCCGTTATTATAGTTCAGCCTCTAGTATTCTTAATAGCTTATGTCAAATGAATAACTTCGCCATTGTGAATGGGACCTTGTGGGATTATTTAATACCCAATAAAACTAACACTTTCAACTTATCAGTTCTACTATTTCAGGAAGTAAGTACCTCCCACCATAATACCAACCAAACTTGTACTTTCTTTCACCATGTTAAGTATGGTTTTCTCATTTTTTTTTTTTAAATGACATGTAACCTCAACCGAGACCGCTAGTTTAGTTACTATGCACTTTAAAGAGATTTTTAAATGTTCACTAAAACGTAGTTACGTTGAATGGTAAGCCAGCCTTCTCTCACAATACATATGCGGTCAGAATCTAATAGGTTGCAATTTAAATGAACGGAACCCGACCAATGTCCGTATTGCGCGCAATTTTCCTGTGTGCACACTTTGGCATTTATAATCGCCATCAAGTAGCGTAGTTCCGACGACGCGACGATTTGTATATCGTTCACGTTGTACTTTCCGTGCAAGTGATTTGCATGCAAATGACTTTCGGATAGAGTATAGTATCTGTACGCCATATTGGGTTTCGAGAGTAACAACTACTGTGCGTCCAGCATCTTAATTGTTAGGTGTGCCACATTTTCTGATTGCTGTTTTGTTTTGTTTTTTCTTGTTGTTGTAAATGCTTAGGAAATTTTTACTTTGGTAATGGCACCGTCCGACACCTGTTTATGCTTTGACGAAATATGAAGCAATGCGGTTCAAGTTTGGGTAGGTGGATTGTTTTAGAAATACGTTTACCTTTAGTTGGTTACCTGCACTTGTGGGAATGATGCGACATAGTTTTTTCTTCAATTACTTTCCATTTTCTCTGAAAGAATAACCAAACAATTATGAATGTGATGGTTTATTGGACGTGATTACAGTTTCTAAATATTTTCATGGACACCACGTCGTATACGTATCATTTTTCTGCTGTTCATTCATTTCATTGAAAAATAATTTTAGTCTGGACTGATATTTTCGATTCTATAACAGTACGAACGTTTATGGCTTTAGACCGAAGGAACATTTTGGAAATAAAGAAGATCCCAACTAACAATTATTTTTCTATGTATAAGGCACAAAAATTTAATTTCTATAGGGCTTATATAGTACTTGTGGGCGTAGGTTGAGCATTTTGGCAGTCGATTGTTTGGGTAGACGCTTGTTTACGACATTATGCAGGAAAATTCACAAGCACAACCGAAATTGTGATGGCGTCACTTCTGTAAGGTTGTTTTTAAGCTTCCGGAGATGTGTGTACATGTACCATACGTTAAGATGTTTCGGTAGAGCTTGCACGAAGTTAATCCGAAGCATAGCATGTATAGAGCTTACGAATGAAGGATTAATAAAGTTAAGGTAAAAGATTGGGAAAAAGGTGAAAAGATCGGGACAAGGGAACGAGATCGGAAAGAAGGTGATAAGATCGGGACAAGGTTATGAGATCAAAAAAAAAGGTTAAGACATCGGGAACTTACCAGAGAATGAGTCATCACGATTCAAGTACTTCGTTGTACTTACTCGTCTTTCATGTTCCAGAGTACAGCCTAGTGGATAGCGTGTTGGACTACCGTGCGAGAGAACGCGAGTTCGAATCCCAGTAAGAAAAGAGTTTTTATAGAATGAATTGCATTGAATTTCATACTCTCATAACAACGAATTGGGTTTTAATAATCATAAGAGATTGAAATTAATAAAACTAAATAATATAAGAAAATATAAAAACAAAAAGAAAATAATAAAAATTGTTATTTTTCAACATCGAGAAGGCTTGCAAATATTTTCCGAAAGACTTTTTGTAAAGCCTGTAATTTGTTTCTATAAAGCCTTTTATAAGCAAACAAAGTTTTTTCTGTAAGGCTTTTTAGAAGTAACGGGTCCGCCATCTAACCTTTTTTTTTCAACTAGTGCTTATTTTGTGAATGGTAACACTTAGCTCATGTCTTTTATAAGCAATTTGACAGATAATTAGTTTTATCCTTCCGCTGAACGAATATGGTTGTATACGCTTGAACAACGCTGAGAAATATCGCGACATTACTTTGCAGAATGTGTGCGAAAATTGCGTACGGATTTTGGAAGAAGAGAAGCACCGTCAGCTCCGTATGTTCGTTATCTTGTGAAAAAAGTGAAAGAAACTGACATCCTCATCGATAAACCAAAGCTTGAAAAGCCAAAAACATTGCGTACACCCGAGAATATTGCTGCTGTGGCAGAAAGTGTGCGTGAAGCGCCATCAACATCAATTCACCGTCGTTCTCAACAATTGAACATTTCGGAGACATAATTGAGACGAATTTTGCATAAAGACCTTGGTATGACGCCATACAAAGTCCAATTGGTTCAGGAGTTGAAGCCAACTGACCATCCAATGCGTTTTCGCTTCGCTAAGTGGGCCTGCGATCGACTTAGAGAAGATGCCGATTTTGACAAAAAAAATCATCTTGAACGAATTTTTGTTCACAAAAATTGAAGAGGAGGATATTGGCAACATTTGGTTTCAACAGGACGGCGCTACGTGCCACACAGCCGAAGCTACACTCGATGTTTTGCGCCCTGTTTTTGAAGATCGCATTATTAGCCGCAGTGCTGATGTCTTTTGGCCACCTCGGAGCTGTGATTTGACACCGTTGGACTATTATTTGTGGGGTGCCGTAAAAGATAAGTGTAACGCCGAAAAGCCAGAGACAATTGACGCTTTAAAGGAAAATATTCGTGAAGCCATTGGTGAAATACAGCTGCACACAATCGATAATGTGCTTAAAAATTGGACCGATCGTGGAGGCTACTGCATGGTCAGCCGAGGCAGCCATTTAAATGAAATTATTTTCCATTATTTACCGGAAGGATTGTACTTTCAAAGAAAAAAAAGAAATTTGAGAAAATATTCAGTAGTATTTTTTTATAGCATTTTCAATTGGCGGACCCTTTATAAGTAAATATAAAAACAAAAAGAAAATAATAAAAATTGTTATTTTAACTTCGAGAAGGCTTGCAAATATTTTCGGAAAGACTTTTTGTAAAGCCTGTAATTTGTTTCTATAAAGCCTTTTATAAGCAAACAAATTTTTTTCTGTAAGGCTTTTTAGAAGTAGTTCTTATTATATATTATAGAAGTGCGCCAAATGTTTTTCCATAAGACTTCCTTACTTTTAGGTTTAGTTGGGATATGACATCATATGCCGATATGGGTAACAAATAACCTTGAAAAATGTTGCTTTTTTCAGATCGGGATCGGAATGCGTATTTCATAAAACGATTTTCGTTGGAACTACCTGCTTCGTTTTCGATATCACCAACAATAATAGTTTTTTCTTACGACTGACATTTGGCTGTCATATAGCTTTCGTTTTCGGTCATGCTGACTTATAGCATTTTCGACTGGGACATGTGTGATCTTTTTTTTTTTGTGTTATTTTCGTTTTCGATTGGGAAAAGGTTGCTCCTTCGATCAATCTTGAAAAATCTCGACTTTAAGTGATATATACACCATTTTGCACCAACACATATTGCTACTACCTTAATTTCGATCGAGCATTCGAAAAACAATTTTATTGAATTATAGTGATGAATTAGTGTGCGCAAGTTATGTTTATATATATCAAATGTAAATAAAAAAATTGCATGTTTCATAGTTGAAGTTTTGGCAAATGTTTATAACCGTTGTGTGTGTGAAGGTGTCTTTCCCGAGGATCTTAAATGTGCAGATGTCTCACCATTATTCAGAAAAGGTTCTGCTGCGGAAATTAGTAACTATAGGCCCATCTCAATCTTTTTAGTTTTTGTAAAATTTTCGAAAAACTTGTGAAATCAAGAATAATTAGTTTTTTAAATAAAACTAGGTTTTTCAATCCTGCTCACTTCGGTTTTTTAAAAGGCAAATCGACGGAAGATGCTATCTTACAGTTCTGTTCCCAAATAATGTCACAACTTGATGCGAAAAAATGCACGGCTGGCTTATTTATTGATATTACCAAAGCATTTGACATACTTACTTACTTAAGTGGCGCTACAGTCCGGGATGAACCTGGGCCTCAAGCTACATGCCTCTCCAATTAGCCCGGTCCTTAGCTAACTGCCTCCAGTTGCGCACTCCAAGTTGGTTGAGGTCGGTTTCTACTTGTGCGCGCCACTTAAGGCGAGGTTTTCCTCTACTGCGTCCGACGTCTGGCTGGGAATCGAAGACTCTGCGAGTCCTAGCCATCTTAAACGACCAATGCGTAGTTTTTTGACTATTGGTATGTCGCTGTACAGCTCGTTTAGTTCGTGGTTGAATCTTCGTCAACGCAAACGGGACCGAAGAATTTTTCTCTCAAATCGACCAAGGATTTCTTCATCAGCTTTTGATACGGTCCATGCTTCAGCGCCGTAGAGCAGAACTGGGATGATCAGGGTCTTATATAGGAGCTCCTTAGTAGTTCGAGTGAGGGCTTTACTACTAAATTGCCTTCTTAGCCCGAAGAAACGGCGATTGGCAAGAGTAATTCTTCGTTTGATTTCTGACGAGATGTTGTTGTCAGAGTTAACAGCGGAGCCGAGGTAGACAAAGTCCCGTACTACCTCAAAGTTATATCTGTCAATGGTGACGTTCTGTCCAATTCGTCGATGTTGTGAGTCCTTTCGTGATGACAGCATATACTTAGTCTTACCCTCATTTACTGCTAAACCCATTTTCGCCGCTTCCTTCTCTATACTAGCAAACGTGGCTATGACATCACGTTGAGTCCTACCAAAGATGTCAATATCGTCGGCGTATGCTAGTAGTTGCACCGATTTTTGGAGGATCGTGCCTCTGGTGTTGACTCAGCAGTTTTGCACAATCCTCTCAAGACTCAAATTTAAAAAGTCACATGACAGCGCATCGCCTTGCCTAAATTCTTTTTTGGTATCGAATGTGTCGGTGAGGTAGTTTCCGACCCTGATGGTACAGCGAGAATTCTCCATCGTCATCCTACACAAACGGACGAGTTTGGACGGTATACCAAAACTAGACATGGCTCTGTATAGTTCGTCTCTATAAATGCTGTCGTATGCGGCTTTGAAATCGATGCTCAACCCTGATACTCAGCCAATAAAAAAATACCCTTATCCAGCAATATTCAACCATCAGACGCGTTTAGGATATGCAGCCTCTATTCAAAGTTGAATTAATTTTATGAATAAGGTTTTTGCGTTTAGCGGCATTTTAAGAAGTGCACACTCCTTATAATGAATTTATGAATAAGACTGTGTCTGTCATTACAATTTTTGGATATACAGTACGTCATTAAGTGAAACTTTATAAAATCACTAATAATGTACGGGAAATGACCTATTGTGAACATGTCATTAAGAATAGTCAACTTCATTTACATTACTGCATGCCATTTACCTAAACCTTAATACAGTTAAATGCACATCCACTATTGTTAAGCTACAAAATTAAAACAAACTTTCAAAACGTCAAACTGTTACCACTGGAAGCTAACCCTAAATGAAAGCGAAACCAAACAAGAGAACCACCGTGAATGGAAATCATGGAAATAAAACTTTGTAAAGCTTTACCGTCATTTCTCTCTTTCAAATCTTCACCGAAGGAACAACAGAGAGCGTTTACCCACAAGAGTGCGCTGCTATGAGTCAACAAGCTAAATGGAGCGTACTTGATAAGTACAACAACTACGACAAACGGCAACCCAATGCAAAGGAATCACCAGCAAAGCGTCCAATTCCAATATGCGACTCCAAGACGTTTGCTGTGCAATTTGTTGTTTTGTTTTTGGCAGTATTCCCAGTGTTACTGCTGTGACAGCATCGAATAGTCGTGTGTCGTGTTCGTAATTAGTTTTCCGCGTGTGTAACAGTCCCCAAAATCGCAAAAAAAAAAAACACTTGTCATCGTGATACCATAAACCCAATCAACCGTGCCTAACGAACCTCTCGCACTCATTTTGGCCATTGGCAGAATGCTTAGAGCCTGTCCTACTACTACCACACTACACACTGCCTGACCTTTCAAGTGGAACTTGACGTCGAAAATAAAAGTTGATTTTTAATTGCAACCGTGTGTATATAGTGTTGTTGTTGTTATTCTTTGTAGTGATTGTCAAACTTCAAAAAAAAAAGAATCCAAGTCGTTAAACCCCTCTAAAGTGACCGTGAAATCTCTATCAGTTAATGAATTTCTGTGTCTTTCGTGGCCGGTCCACATTAAAAAAAAATTAAGTGCAAAGGCTAATTGAGTGCAGGCACCCACTCTGTACACAATAGCTCGAGTGTGTGAATAACCCATGTGGCATATAGCGTATCTGTACCTCTGACGTTTGCAGAGATAGTGATACGTGCACATGTTAGCTAAATTAGTGACAGAAAACTTAATTAAACAGAGAATTGTGCTTTGCTCCCGAGTGGCAAAAGTTTTGCCTTGAGATTCGATAAACGAAATTCCAAACAAGTGTGTGACTGATAAGAGCGCTCCACTTTGGACGAGAGACTGAATGATTCTGTCTGCGGAGTTCAATAGAATTCGGTAAAGCAAATCGATTCGTTGCGAATTTTATGGCCACGACTGTTATACGTGTAGCCGTAGTGAGTTCTTGTCGACACAGCAGTGCTGAGCACCAATACAACAGTCCTAAGGCTCGTCTTCATCAGTGCTGTCAGCATAGAAATAAGAGACCTTCAGCTTCAGTGTCCTGTGTCTGTTGTGCACCCTGCCAAAGTCAGGGCGACTCTAAACCCAGCTTTTCCCTGGACACACAAGCAACTCGCTTGAAAAGTAATTTGAAAAAGTGTCTGCACAAGCATTTCCAACATAAACAACATCCGTCCAGTAGTGCATTCGAGCAGCAGGAGCAGCAAAGTGAAGGTCAACCTTCTGTGGGAGAAGTATCGTCGCCAAGAGGTTCTATCAAAATGACGGACATAAAGAAGAATGGATTCACTCGGAATGGGGTGAGTTTGTATATTAAGATTTATCGTTACCAAATGAAAATAGGGGTTGTGAGGGAGGATGTGACGTATTGTTTTTATTGGATATTCAGAGGAGGAAAGTCTGGGAGTTCTTTAGATTTTATTGGGACTTGATTATACAAAATAATTGAAATTTTGTTGGAAGTTGCGAAGAATCGTTTTGAATCGGTGGCGCCATGTTTTAACGAAAGTCGTTATTTTTGTAGGGTTTCCTTTTTTCATAAATTTACGTCAACATTAGGTCTGTTCTGGTACAATATTGTTTTTAGTGACTTTAGAGATGAAATTCAATAATTGTTTGAGTTCAATCCCGCATTCTGACACGCAATGCCATCCACCGGCATTTATGAGTGCGCTCCACACCGAGAGTGACATTAGGTCTGTTCCCGTACAAACAAATAATTACTGATTTTTACTGATTCTTACTTATTGCCGTTCCCGTACGCAAACATTAATAAGTAAAAGAGACAGCTCACGAGAGAGCAAAAACCTACCCCTCCATAAAAATCTGTAAAAAATTTACTGCAGAAATTTCTGTTGGTAAAAATCAGTAAACTGTCAGTTGGTATCTAAAAGTGACAACTCGCTTGTTTTTACAGGTCATTTATGTCATTTCTTCTTTAAAAAGCATACAAAATATATAATTTACTGTTTTTTACTTAAACGCGTTCCCATATTTTTTGGTAATTTTGTCTCTTTCTGAGATAATTTACCCCCACTCCAAGAAATTTGAGAATTTACTAATTTTTACTGGAAAAGTACGGGAACAGACCTATTCATGAGTGACAGTGGATGCCCAGCTTAAGTGCAGACATTAATTTGCATACGGGAACGGTTTTAAGTGAGAATCCGAAAAAAATATTTCTACTGGAACAGGCCTTTTATTGTATTAAAGGGCTTAGCGTGTTTCGGGAATCCGATTTCAAGCTTATTTCAAAGACCAATTTTATGAAATATGGACCAACTATAAGGTGAAGTTCCCTAGATGTGCAGAATTGTATTTGTTTTTTCTAGGTTAGGTTTGTTTGGTGGGTTGATCAAGACGGTCAATGTAGCTCCATTGTGAAGCCCGTGGTGGAGTTTACTTGTGTGTATTGTAGCTCCTTCCTTAGTGGCGTTAATAGGTACCTCTTCACCCCCTTCCTAACCATGCAGGTGTAGTTGCAAACTTGCCAACCTGAAAGGATATGAGAGGTAGGTTCCCAACAGATCCCTTAGGTGGTGGAAAAAGCATAAAATTACCCGGGAAACTTTTCCCATTTAGCAATCTGATTTACAATGCTGACAAGGACAAAATTCCCAGGAAAATTTGTTCGCGATAGGCCTGATTATAGAGTTCTCTTGCTGACTGCCTAGCCAGTGCCGCAGAAAGTGGTTCACAGCAGCCTGAAGTAGCTATTTTTTTTAAGTGCCAAGCAACAAAAAAAAAATTCAACTATATCGTGAAATCTTTATCATTAATCTAAAGAACTATTCTTGAAATATACTTTTTAAAGATAATCCCTTCAAATGATCTGTAGCTCATCCATGCGGACTTTCCAATTTTTGATGACGCGTTGGAGCATATTCGTCTATATCTCGCGAATAACATCTATATCTCCATGCATCAATCAGAGCTAGATGGCTTATCCACAAACTCGTTTGACTTTCCGCAGCCCCAAAAGAAAAAGTGGAACGTTGTGATATCGCATGATCTTGCTGACCAATTCACTGGTCCGAAGCATGAAATTAATTGTTCACTGAAGCGGTCTCTCATTATGTCCATTGTTTCACAAGTTGTGTGGCAAGTAGCGCTGTCTTGTTGGAACCAAATGTTCTCGAGATCTCGGGCTTCAATTTTAGGCAACAGATAGTCCGTTATCTGGTCCGAAGCCTAAAATGAATTGTTTTCCGAAGCGGTCTCTCATTATGTCCATTGTTTCACAAGTTGTGTGGCAAGTAGCTCCGTCTTGTTGGAACCAACTGTTGTCGAGATCTCGGGCTTCAATTTTGGGCAACAGATAGTACGTTGTCTGGTCCGAAGCCTAAAAATAATTCTTTTCCGAAGCGGTCTCTCATTATATCCATAGTTTCACAAGTCGTGTGGCAAGTAGCGCTGTCTTGTTGGAACCAAATGTTGTCGAGATCTCGGGCTTCAATTTTAGGCAACAGATAGTCCGTTATCATGGCGCGATAACGAGCCCCATTTACAGTAACGTTGGCGCCAGCCTTAATTTTGAAGAAATATGGACCGATGATTCCACCGCCCCATAAATGGTTTTTAATGGGTGTAACTGCAATTCTTGAACCCCCTCCGGTTGTTCTTCGACCCATATTGATTTTGCTTATTGACGTATCCATTAAGCCAGAAATGGACATAATCGCTGAACAAAATGTTAGTCGAAAACAGTGGATCTTCAGCAAGTCTTTCGAGATCCCATTCACTGAATATAATTGAAGGATTTGAAAACGTTGTTCGGGTGTGAGTCTATCCATACAATGAAATGTCAATGAAAACTGAATAAGTATATGGCAACTTGACATGATTCACGCGCCATCTGTCAAAAATCCCTTTAAAAAAAATGCCTCTTGATTGATCCCCCGTTATAAGATGCATTTTAATTTTTGAATTTTCAGTAAGTTGTGTCCAGTAAGTATGTCCACTAAATATATTTTTTGGTTCGTTCTTGAGTCTGCGTACTCTGCCAGCATCCTCATAGAAGTTTTATAGGTGGGGAAGAAATTCCACCTATTATTGCTGGTATCCACTATTTTTTTGTGTCGATTTGACAGACTTTGATGTTGGTGGCGGCGCTTCTTCACCTTACCAGCTCATCAGCACTTTCTTTACTCTGTGTGACCCTTTGTTCAAGTATTCAGCAGACATACTGTTGAACACCTAGCACTTCGCGACAGAGTTTATCAAGCTTAGAATTAATTTCGACATCAGAAATTGCTTTATGGATGAAAATGGATATATTATCATGTGGTGTTGCCAAGATTGTGGTCGCCTTTGCTGTCTCTTCAACTTACAATATCTCCACCTGGAAGAAAATTGGGGTCAGGGAAGCTTACAGGCATAAGTAGTAGATTTTGGGGAACAATTCCGCTCCAACGTCTACTTCCATTTTTGAACTCAGTGCCTAATTAATTCCTCTCTCACTCTCTCCGCGATCTCTTGATCGTTCGGTCTTTCTTGCCGTCTTGAACCTGAAGGTTGGGACCTTTTCACATTTTGTACTAAATTTACATCTAGAGCTTATAAGACAAACCGTTTTGTTTTCTCCTCCATTCAACTTTCTTGCATCAAAGATTTGGCGAAGTTTACTCGGAGGTAGATAAACCCTTTACCCACCTCAAAGTTGGTGCTATCAACAGTGAATTGTTGTCCAGGGTTGTAGATCGACAATGCTTTGTATGTTGAAAGAATATATTTCATCTTGTCCTTATTAACCACAAAACCAAATCGTTTTGTCTGTAAATGCTTCTACAACTGCAAGAGTTGAGCCACAAATGATGCATTATCGTATGCAATTCCCAGTAGCTGGACCGATTTTTGACGATAATGCATTCGCATTACTCCGCAGGATACCTTGTGGTTTTTGATAACCGAGCTGACTTCTTCTTTAATATAAAGGAGGGTTACCTCATCGCTGGTGGATAAATCTTTTCCGCTCTATCACCCTTTGGACACCATTGAGTAGCAGCTGCAAATACTGCCTGAATATATCAACAATTCCCCAGGTAGCCATTTTATTCAGTGCCCGCTTTCGTGCTTTAAAGACAGATGCAGTTTTTTTTGAAGTGAAACTTCTTTTGGGACGGTGTGAATAGGATTTTATGAAACGAAAAAGTGTAACGAAAAAGAAACAACTATAAATATATTTAAGGGGTTTTCGGATGTTAGAGAATGAGATAAACCGCGTTCCTATATATTCAGCCTTAGCAAGGTATCCTGCGCGGCTCAAAATTCTCCGATTTTGTACGATTAGGAGGATTTTTGCTTCGAATTATTCTTCCAAAAAGCTGTTCGGAGTATTTCTTCGACATTTTGTAACGCATCCTGGCAAATTGCGTTGAAGTGCGTTCAGGTGCATTTTTCGTGCAATTTTTAACAGATAAGTGCAATTCTTTTTCCGATTTCCTTCGACACAAATTCTTCGCGGAATTTATTTACGAATTGTAGTGAAGTTAAGCCGTCGCATTTGTGTAGTATTTTTCCGATGACACATACCTCGAATACATTTTGTACTTCCGACGAAGTATGTGTTACGGAAAATTGTCTACTCCGACGGATAGCTCGCTAGGGCTGATTAACTCCCACTCGATTTTTTTTTTGAAGAATTGTAAAGGGAACTCTTCCTCAGATGTGTACACACCTCTGTCAGGGTATCCGTTTGAAACAATTTCCGAATCGAAAGTTAGGTCCAATCGGAACTCAATTTGCTCTCGAGGTATCCGTTGCGGAATTTTTTGCCGGACAACAATGAAAGAAATGCAACGCATATTGCCGATGCACGATCATGTGCGTTACATTTAGTCAGAAAATCTGTTCAAAATGCTTATCGAAATGGAAACCTCGGTAAAAAATTCTCCAATTTCGAACAAATCAGAGAAAATTTTCTTCCGAACGTATAACTTGATTGATGGTAAAGCTGGCTATCTACTGTTCTCAAAGGTAAACGTAGGTAAAGTCTCTTCAACCTGTTGAACAGTAGAGCTCTGAAATCGACTGGGATAAGAAAAGAAAAGATCACGCTGACCCGCTTAATGTATTTTCATCAAAGATTCTCAACGCGTCGCTTGAATCTATGACCACATGGTCGATTTGGTTGGCGGTTCGACCATCTATAGATCTCCTGTGTGCTCTATCGATGCTGTTGAGTAAACCTAAACACAGTATTTGACGCTGCTGAGAAAAAACTAGTCGAACATCATTATCTGTTGACGTATCGTGGAATCCTTTCCGATTTTCACATTGAAATCCCCAAGTGCGATAATCGCATTGTATTTCGGACAGGCTCTGAGGCTCAGTAGACCCCGTCTAGAAGGTTGCAAAAATAATGTCATACAATATTATTTTTACTGATTCTTACTGAATTTTACTTACTGCCGTTCCTGTACACAAATAAGTAAAATATGAGAGAGGAAAAACTACCCCTCCTTGATAGGGTATTATGTGTTTTTTTTTTTTTTTTTTTTAATTCATTTTTATTTTTCTTTATCTTATAACTAACTTACATGCTAGACAAAAATTAATAAAAACTAGCCTACTTATCTACTAACTTAACTAACTTACTTATCCTCTGCGGATATCCTAAATTAAACAATAACAACTTAAAAACTAATGCCTTTCGGCCTAAAATCTAATTTAATAATTTTACAATAAATTTATCTATAGGGTATTATGTGTCTTCGGCAGGGCGTGTCGACATACAAGGCTGATGTGGCACAACGTTGCTCTAATGCGGATCACTAACCTGCTGATATACATTGACTAAGATCAAAGAGTATATAACTACATAGAGTGCGCATCTCATACAACGAAAATTTATTATGTGGGGTACTGATATTGATACCCCAGTGTTCACATTGCTACCCCGGCATAAAACAACATCATAGCCGATGCATACGAACGACGAAAATTCCCCTTCGCACTTACCGCCCGCGTCTGAAACGTGATGCGTACTCTGTGTAGTTCTATTCTCTTTGCTAAGGCGACTTCTCACATCGTAATATAATGGCGGCGTTTGATGGGAGCTGTAATAAATGTGTCATTTCTGATCCTTGCTATGGTATTTCCTCAACCGTAGTAATGTCTACCCTGTAGGGGGCATAGTGGGGCACTTTGTATGGGAGGCTGGAAAAAAATCCCTAAAAATTGAACCACTGAACCGATGTTGATGAAACTTGCATGCATTGTAATAAGCAGGATGAGAAGCGAACACACCAAAAAAAAAAATTAAAAAAAATTAAAAAAAATTATAAGAATTGATTTAATTTAAACTTTATATGAAAAACATCTTCATTTGTGGCCGTTCGTGATGATTTTCAGCTATTGTGGGACCGGAAAAATCTGTAATCTTTATTACGGCTCTCTTGCACTTCCTCGGAGCCAATTGGTAAAGAAAACGATTGAATTATTTCCTTGCCATGCATAAGAATGGCGGGTCGTGCTGGCACAGCCCGGCATATGTTTTTGTTCTTGTTTTTCATGTGTTTTCATGCACACCGCCCGCCCGTACCATGAAGCTACTGAGCAAAAGTTTCTGTCTTTTGTTCTCAATGCGTCATCTGTATAGAATTCATTATCTTTGGTAGTACCAAGGGTACATTTCAATAGCCATTTTCGCAGTTTGAAGGGCATAATCATAAATTTATCCGAATCGATATAATGTTTGCAAAATATCACCCCTAAAAAATTCCGAAATCGTTTTATGAGTGTTTCATCTATTCGTGTATTCGTGTTTCGGCAGTCACAGAATAATTTAAAAAAAAACGTCTAGAGGTGTTACCACTGTTCGATGTCCCAGTTCCTTACTTTACTATGTCAACGAGTAGTCCCAATTTTTCTCGAAACTGATTTTGAATATTCGTTTTAGTTTCCTTCTTTATTTCTGCAGTCAGTAGGGACGTTCTCCAAGACTTGAAATGTAAATTATAGGCTAAGTGTAGAATGTACTCCATAAAGCGTATTCTGGCGTGCAAGGTTGACATTCCCAACTTGAACGAATCAACATTTGGTAGTTTCTTTCTACGTGTTCCCGTATGCCCTTTATTAAGTTTCTTTCAAAAAAGAAAACCTAAGAGCTCGACAATATCGGGTTAAAGAAGGTCGTAGATTTTTCAAACAGTTTGTTGGCTTTCGACATGAACAATTTTCAATTAAATGTAAACAGTGCTGCCAAATTTAGTTATGGTGCAATCAAAGAGTAAATATCGATTAATATCGAGATGATTGATGTATAACTGTAAAAATAAACAAAAATGCCAGTCAGGTCCCTGATTATTTTGTCCATATAATAATTTTTACTTTAAATTATTTTTTGTTATTATAATTATTGGCGCAAGTACTTAAAACCTTATGAGACTGGAAATGGTTGCTAAGTTCTCTGTACCCAAAATATTTATAATCTTATTTTTTCTGCTCAATTAATGTTTTTTTTTTTTTTAAATTCTGACCTGCCTAAGCAGTAATATACACATCGACCTAAAAGATCTATTGTGCCGTCAGATGCTTTTTAGGTTAGTAGCGCTTCTACTTTCCTAATGTAGCTGATAATACTTTCAGCCGAAGATTTCCTCAGTTCTTCGGGACTTAAAAATTCCCTGAAGAAAGATTCCCTTCTCATACCGTAAAGGGCCGGGCATTCACATATGATATGCTCGGCTGTTTCGTCTTCTTCTAGACATAGTCTGCACTCCGGTGAGTCGACTAGACGCATTTTGTTTAGGTGATATCGCAGACCGTGATGACCAGTTAGGTAGCCTACTAAGTTTTTGATATCGTGCCTGCGAAGATTTAGTATCTTATTGGCATCTGATTTGAAGGGCTGAATAGCTCTTTTGGCCTGTCTTAGGCCTGGGATGTTTCCCCAGTATGAAACACATTTGTTTTGTTCCCAGTTTTTTATGACCAGATTTATGGCTGATTTGGGGATTGCACAGAAGGGTTCAGGTCCAATGAAGGGGTTTCCGAACCTTTTCTGGCTAGTTCATCAGCTTTTTCGTTACCTTCAACTCCCTTATGTCCGGGGACCCACCATAATCTGGTTTTGTTTCTGGAACTGAGTGTTTGGAGGGAGTTGAAGCAGTGTAGTACTGATTTGGAGTCAATGATGTGTGAGCTAAGGGCTTTTATAGCTGCTTGACTGTCCGTGAATATATGGATGTTTGCGCCTTTAATACCTGAGTTGTGTATTAGGTTTGCGCATTCTTTTATGGCAAGGAGCTCAGCTTGGAATACATTAGGGTTTTTTTCCCATAGGTATTGAGATGTTTTTATTTGGTCCATGTATGACAGCTCCTACCCCTGAGTCCATTTTAGAACTATCCGTATACCACTTTAGGCCGTTTAGGCAGGTTGGTGGGTTGTTGCTACACCATGCTTCTCTGGTTGTGATCTCCGTTGAGAATCTTTTGTCGAAGCATAGTGTCTTTGTTAAGCGGTCTGTAACCGCACAGATCATGTCAAGTTCTGGTTCTGAATTTATGTACTTATATTATTAATGGGTATATTTTAATCCCATGATTAGAAGAATCATTTGAAAAAGATCAGATTTGCATGTGAACGGATCGTGTAAAAATTACCATATTTTTATCTATCTCTTTTTATTTTAAACTTTGAGCGCCTGAAGTTTAGGTTTCAAAATATTTTATCTAGCAAATGCTTATCATTTCTTAATTCTACAACTATTTTACTGTTAGAAAAGAATAACTAATCATTAAAATTCACACCCTCGCAAAATGAATTTTTCCCACGTTTGCCCCACTGTGCGGCGTGGAAACAGTTTCAAGTTTTTGAGTAACCGAAAGTGGTTGTCCGTGAAACCGAACCTGGTAAAAATCAACTGATATCAAGCTTGACATGGAAACTTCCCTCATCTGAATATAGGCAATCGACATCTGTACAGCGGCTCAGAGTCAGAATACAAAACAAGTCATTTCCCTTACTTAATGAACACTTAAATATTTGTAACTATACCTGTTAGGGGAATCATTTTCAGCGCCGATTCACATTTAGATCCAGAACGTAGGAAAAAAAATCTAAAAGTGTTAACGCTTTGTTTCTATTTTGTAGCTACACCTAGCCAGAGACATTGATACTTGCTATTGCCTAACTTGTAATACACTCAACACATCTTCGGTTATTTTCACTCAACGATTAATCATTTAAAATCGAACCCTACATCAACTGTATCTGTAGCACCTTTACAAACAATTTGTTGTTGGTTTTGTTTTCTCGTTTAATAAATTGTTTCCAAAATGTTTCCGATGTAGGTGAGCCCCCCTTCGTGTATGTAACTAATGGAATCTGACAGTAAAGCTATTGTGCGATTGTTTTATGGTTTCTTATTGTTTTAGTTATTCTCATAGTATCGGCATTGAATAACAAACAATTAAAAAGCCGGACCTGAGTCATTTAAATTATAGGATTCCACATTATGGGGCTCTGATTCAAAAGATTGAATTTACATAAAAGTTATCTCGCAAAATAGATAACATGTGAGAAGTAAGTCTGTAAGCTCTAAATAAATTACCTGTGTCGGATAATTATTTGTTTAGAAAAAAATTTAAGTGCTATGTATACGATTATTTTTACTTTTCGAGCACATTTTAAGATAAAAATGTTTCTTAGATAAATCGTCTCGGTTATACCTGCGCAGAGAGGTTCAATTAAATTAAATTACCCCAAAAAATTCCTAGACGTTACCATAAAATTTAGAAAGATAAGATTAAAACCACGTTTAAGCAATTTAAGGTCACTTGGGAACATCATTTTTTTTTGAAATGTGACGGAGTCGTTAATACTTTATTTACACAGATTTAGTTGAGGTTAGAGTATGACTTCGGAGATTAACTTTTTATTTAGTCGGGGAGATTTTTGGCTCCGTTATCTCTTAAACGTCTGATCCAACTGGAATGTGAGTCCAAAGTTATGTCATAATAGGTATGTTCCCGTGCCATTGCAGTAAAAATAAGTAAATTTTCACATTTCTTGGAGTGGGGTGAATTCTATCACAGAGGGACAAATTTACGAAAAAGGACGCAAAAGAGTTTAAGTAAAACTCAGTAATCTTATTCATTTCGTATGAGTTTTTAAGAACAAATGACATGTCAAAACAAACGACTTGTCACTTTGATATACCAACTAAATGTTTACTATCTTTACCAACAAAAAATTCTGCAGTAAATTATTTTACCGATTTTTTTAAGAAGGGTAGTTTTTCCTTTCTCATAAGCTCTACTTACTTAAGTGGCGCTACAGTCCGGGATGAACCTGGGCCTCAACCATCATGCCTCTCCAATTAGCCGGGTCCTTAGCCAACTGCCTCCAGTTGCGCACTCAAAGTTGGTTGAGGTCGGTTTCTACTTGTGCGCGCCACTTAAAGAGAGGTCTTCCTCTACTGTGTCCGACGTCTGGCTGGGAATCGAAGACTCTGCGAGCCGGAGTATTGGTGTCCATTTGTTCTACATGTCCTAGCCATATTAAACGTCCAACGCGGAGTTTTTTGACTAGGGGTATGTCGCTGTATAGCTCGTATAGTTCGTGGTTGAATCTTCGTCTCCATAGCCCGTCAACGCAAACGGGACCGAACATTTTCCGAAGCATTTTTCTCTCGAATCGACCAAGGATTTCTTATCCGCTTTTGATACGGTCCATGCTTCAGCGCCGACTGGGATGATCAGGGTCTTATATAGGATCTCCTAAGTAGTTCGAGTGAGGGCTTTACTCCTTAATTGCCTTCTTAGCCCGAAGAAACAGCGGTTGGCAAGAGTAATTCTTCGTTTGATTTCTGACGAGATGTTGTTGTCAGAGTTAATAGCGGAGCCGAGGTAGACAAAGTCCCGTACTACCTCAAAGTTATAGCTGTCAATGGTGACGTTCTGTCCAATTCGTCGATGTTGTGTGTCCTTTTGTGTTGACAGCATATACTAAGTCTTACCCTCATTTACTGCTAAACCCATTTTTGCCGCTTCCTTCTCTATACTTGCAAACGTGGCTATGACATCACGTTGAGTCCTACCAATGATGTCAATATCGTCGGCGTGTGCTAGTAGTTGCACCGATTTTTGGAAAATTGTGCCTCTGGTGTTGGCTCGGGAGTATTGCACAATCCTCTCAAGAATCAAATTGAAGAAGTCACATGACAGCGCATCGCCTTGCCTAAATCCTTTTTTGGTATCGAATGTGTCGGTGAGGTCGTTTCCGACCCAGATGGTGCAGCGAGAATTCTCCATCGTCATCCTACACGAGTTTGGACGGTAAACCAAAACTAGACATGGCTCTGTATAGTTCGATTCTATAAATGCTGTCGTATGCGGCTTTGAAATCGATAAATAGGTGGTGGGTATCGATTTGGACTTCTTGGGTTTTTTCCAGGATCTGCCGAAGTGTGAAAATTTGATCGATTGTGGACTTTCCTGGCCTAAAACCACATTGATAAGGGCCGATCAGGTTTTTGGTAAACAGTTTCAGGCGTTCACATATTACGGCAGATAGGATCTTGTAGGCGATGTTGAGTAGACTTATGCCTCTGTAGTTGGCGCAGTTCAGGGGATCGGGCAAACGATGCTGAGGTTCCATTCTTCAGGCATGATTTGGCTTATGAGTTGGTGGATGTTGCTTACCAAGTCATCCCCGCCTGCTTTATAAAGCTCAGCGGGAAGGCCGTCATTTCCGGCGGCCTTATTAAGCTTGAGTTTAGATATAGCTATCCTCACTTCACTTAGGTCGGGTGATAGGCAGTTTTCACTGTCGTTGCCAATATTAAATGGTTCGTTCTGCCAGACAGCGGAATGTTGTTCGTCATCGCCTTTTAACAGTCTGCAGAAGTGGTTCTTCCATATCCTCAGCATCGCCTGTGTCTCAACTACGATATTTCCTTGTTCATCTCGACAGGATTCTGTTCAAGCCTTGTATCCTTGGCTTTGACGTTTTACACTTTGGTAAAACTTGCGAACATCGTTCCTGGAGTGGTACCTCTCTATATACTCGATCGCGCGCTTTTCTTGCTCTTTTTTCTTCTTTCTGAAAAGCCGATGTTCTTCCCTTCTTCTTTGCCTATAGAGCTCAATGGCAGCTCTCGTCTTCGCCTGCAGCTTAGCCTTGTAGGCCTCGTTCTTGGCTGTGAGCATCTGTCGGCATTCCATCAAACCAGGGGTTTCTTGCTGGTGGCCGCGAGAAACCTATCACATCAGTTGCGGCTGATCTAATGGCTTGTTGGCATCGTTGCCATTGTTCTTCGACATTAGATGCTGGTGGTGTGTTGTGAATCGAGAGGTTAAGGGATACGCGTTGCGCGAAGGTCGTGGGTGTCTCTGGCGATTGCAGTCTTTCGACATTAAATTTTTTCACAGTATTTCCAGTTTGTTGTGGCGTTGTGGATATCCGCATCCTTACCTTGGCTACAACAAGGTAGTGATCCGAGTCGATGTTAGCCCCTCGGAATGTACGGACATCCAAAATACTGTCGTGCCTCTTGTCTATCGCAATGTGATCAATTTGGTTGACTGTTCGTTGATCTGGAGACCGCCATGTCCCCTTGTGGATATCGAGGTGAGGAAACCGTTTGCTGGCTATAGTGGCATTTCGTTCCGTAGCGAAGTCAATTAGCCTAAGTCCGTTACCAGACGTGTTGTCGTGTAGGCTATATATTCGGACAGCCTTCTCTACCTACCTTTGCGTTAAAATCTCCCAGCACGATTTTAACATCGTACTTTGGTAGTCGCTCATAGGTTTTGTCGAGGAGCTCGTAGGAGCAATCCTTAGTTATATCATCTTTTTCCTCCGTCGGAGCATGAGCGCATATAAGGCTTATATTGGCGAATTTGGGCTTGATGCGGATTGTTACAATGCGTTCGCTAATGTCTTGGAAACATAAGACTTCTTGCCTAAGTTCTTCTTGCCTAAGGGTGGCACTTATATCAAATCTGCATCCGAATAGTCGCTGTTTCTGCGCATTATAACACGGTCCATAGTAGATGTCACAGTTTTTCATCCTCTTTTTGCCCGGCCCATACCATCGTATTTCCTGGATGGCAGTAATGTCTACTTTGTAGCAGTTTAGGGTTTCCGCTAGTTGTTCGCCTGCACCTATGAATGTTCTCACATTCCAGGTGCAGATACGAACGTCGTTGTTTTTTGTTTCGTTATCATGGTCGTCAACAACCATATCAGTCCTTTCCGAGGCTATTTTGGTTGCTTCGTAACATAATCTTTTTTCCGTGGATGGGTAGTTAACCCAAAGCACAACCCCCAACGACCCTAGGACAGCGGGCCGGAAAAAATACCGATGTCAGTAGCCCATTTTGGGATATGAGCGCTGCCGTTGACCCATTGAGGGCTCCTCCGCCACCAACTCTTTTCCAATACCCTGGCTCAGTATTGGAAATCATATTGACCTGGTGTTCAAATATGTCGAAGCAGCTCATATAGGGATTTCACTACCAGTTCGATCAAACTGGGACTGTAGGCGCCACCGTTGACTCCATCTAGGGAATTCCTCCAAAACTATTCTAATAAGGGGAAAAGTTAAAACCGCGTTGAACAAAACAGATAAATCTTAGTTGGACACTCCAGTAGGCGAGTGTTTCAAAAAAAAAACGTTGAGATAGCCCTGCTAATGGTTTTATCAATATGACAGCGATACATGAAAGGCAAAATAAAGATTAAGGGGCCAAGATGGCTCCCTTCAGAGACTTCGGTTGTGCCTAAATATCTGTCCGATACCTCTGAACAAAACTTTGAATTTAATGGATAACAATCCAATGAGTCTGTAGTTTTTCGTAATCGGCTTGAGTCAGTAAATTTCCCAGCAACTCGGCCTTAAAATCAATAAATAAGGTGTTGGGTATATTTTGTGTCTTCTTAGATGTTTGAATGATCTGTCAAAGAAACATCAAAGGACCAAGATGGCTGCCTTGAGGCACTTCAGTTGTGACTAAATAGTGGTCTGATACCGAGCATCTGAACAGAACCTTGTAGGTAAATGGAAATGTCTGTAGTTTTAAGGCATCATTTAAATCCTGTTTTTTTTTGGTTATCGTTATTGTGTCAATAAATATTTGTGCAACTCGGGTATGTGGCTTTAAAATCGATAAAAATGGTGTTGGGTATATATTGTGTGTTTTCTGATTTTTTAAGGATCGACATAAGTGTTACAATCTTATCTATTGGCCCTAAACCACAATGACAGAGCAGGCCATGCTGTTTAAGAGCTCTAAAGCATAATATGCCACCATATGACATATTTTAAAATAAACCTCCTTGCAGATTTCATTTCAAAATACAACCAAACCAAGATTTATACCATGTAGGTGGCATTGTTCATTACGGAAATAATTCTTAAAACCTTCTCCGATTGAAAGCAAATTAAACTACTCTACTTCCTGTCTGAAGCACCGCAAATGTCCATTCATATAAAATGAAATCTCAAGCCCAACTACTAAACCATCCAAACCAAGCATTAGTGGGCATGATATCATGACAGGAATTGTATATGTTTGATACTCACATAACGTAGGTTGTTATTTGTCTGTGTAAGAGCTTATGTCCTTCTAAATAAGATAAAGTGCAGTAATCCATACAATAGAAAAACAACCCTCATTGCAAGCACTCGCCAATATGTCATTAACCTAAAATGGTTACACACTCACACTGAAGGGTCAATAATCGATTATGTTACAAAGTTGGCATCAATATTAAATATCATGGATGGGGAAGCGCTTACATAATTTTATGCACTTTCATTGAAAAGTCAACACAAATTCAAATCTTCACTCATTTAGCTGTCAAATTAATTTGAATAAATTAGCCGGTTATACTCTTCCGTGCTGGTAAAGTTTATTTTATGGCACACAAACAAAAGAAAAGGCAAATCAATAAAATTTAACCACAATTTTTAAACTAGGACAATCGATACGCTTGAACAGGTACAAACTACTGCTTTGCATGTGTTTGTTACCTTCAATTCGGTAGCAATTTTCCAACGGTTTCGTTTGCAAACATTTTCATGTGTACATATATTTGAACACGCAAACAGGATAACTATTTAATTTAACGAGTGTCTGGTGAAGGAGGAAATTTCCATCCCCTTTAGGGAATACACAATCAAACTAACCAAATACTTAGAAGCAACACCCACCATTACCTCCCACCACCACCACATTTGCAAATTAATTATCCCAGTACGAAGGAGTAGTACTAACGTTTCATTGTTATTTCAAACAAAAGCACAGTGGGGCCGACTGCTATTGACCCCGGCGCGCGACCAGTGAGTTTCCCCCTTTTCTCCTAGTTATCGTGATAACACACATGTAATCGACCTTGTTGGCGATCGAATAACAAATAAATGGAAATGTCAATACATCGATAAGCTATCCGTTCAAGGTCGTTGATTGTTTCGGATAACTGTAGTATTCGTCAGCATCTATTTGGGTGAGGGTAATGTTTTTTATATGTACGTACTTTAATGTTTAAAACTGACACTTAACACATTTTTTTGTTTATGAATGAGTCAGTGAATACATGTGTGGGGTTATTGTTTGCATAGTAATCGATGAGTGGAATGTCATTCTGTCGTAATTGTAAGCCCTTTATTTCGATAACATGTTATATAAAAGTACAAACAATGATTGATGAGTTTATTTGATTCTCTGTCCTATCGAGGCATCCGTTGGAGCGAAAAATTCTCCGATTTTGTACGATTCGGAGGATTTTTGCTTCGAGGTATTCCTCCAAAAAGCTGTTCGGTATGTTTCTCCGACATTTTGTAACGCATCCCGGCGAATTGCGTTGAACTGCGTTCGGGATCATTTTTCGTGCAATTTTTGACAGCTAAGTGCTATTCTTTTTCCGATTTCCTCCGACACAAATTCGTCGCGGAATTTATTGACTGTGTAGTATTTTTTTTGATGTCACATACCTCGAATGGAATTTGATCCTCCGACGAAGTATGCATTGTGGAAAATTGTCTGCTCCAACGGATACCTCGATAGGGCTGTCTAATTGAAATATTCTAAGGCCCTGGTTTTCGATGCTGAGTTAACTCTGAGTTAAACCAGAGTCAACTTACCCTTGATTAAATTTAACTCATAAAAGAATTATTCAGTGCATGATTCGATATGACTACCAGAATGGTGAAATAGTGGTAATACCAATGACTTATCGATTTTGCTGTCAAAAACTTATCGAATTGTATCGAGTGTGCAACAGCTAGTTGTCAGTGGTTTCCTTCTCCCGAAATGTTCGGCATTTTTCTTCTTAAAACTTAATATTTCAAACATTTAAAGGGTCTTCTAATACGGACTTCCCAACTTTGACAGTTGATATCTGCCATATTGTTGAAGCTACCTCTATCAAATTGACTGTCTTTTATTCAGTATGTTTTGCCAAATAGCCATGATAAATGATAAAATTGTTTTATCAAAATGGGTATTCTGTTCGGGCAACGTTCCACGCAATTTGCTCATTTTACGGAAGCCATAATCGTCGGATTAATCGCAGATAGATTTGAGCCCATTGGTTCATTGACGAATAACTGATTAAGTTGACGAAACGTAAGATCTGTCGAAAACATCGCCGCTGTCCGTGAGAATGTGCAGGCAGGAATCCGAGGAAGTCGATTTTGCGTCGTATTCACAAATTGCTGTGTCATTCTGCTGAGGTTATAAAGCAATGCATAGTTCTAATAGGACAACTCTCTGAGGAAAGTCAACAGGCTCAGAACAAAGATTGCAGACGTTTCCGAATGTGTAATACTAGAAAAAGTTCTAGGATAAACACTAATAGAGATCTTTTAAACATGCTTTTGATAACATCAGATCCCTTGATAGATTCTTTTCGAGAAAAAACATTTAAAAATTTTAGTTCAATTGCACCAGAAGTCTTAAAATTTTTAGTATAACCTGATTTGGTTGCAAACACAAGCCAGCGAACAAACGAGGATGATATTGATTCGAATCTTGAATACTCAGAACCATCCAGTACCGATTCAGATTAAAAGATACAAATTTAAATATTTTTTTCATCATTAAAAAAAAATTAAGTTTTTAAAAAAATGAGGAAAAACAGCATCTTTGCATTTTTTTATTGCATTAATTGTGTTTTTGCATTTCAAAATCAAAAAAATAAATCGAAAATTGTCTTAATTTACAAGGATTTGTGATTAAATGATATTTTGTTCCATATAAACTCAAATAAGATCGTTAAGTCAAAAAAAAAAAAACAATTTTTTACGTCTAGCATGTATGAATCGGTCCAATGTGAAGCGGTTGGCAAGAATAATTCTTCGTTTGATTTCTGACGTTATGTCGCAGCTAGAGCTAGCTGAGCCTAGGTAGATAAAGTCCCTTAATACCTCAAAGTTTTAGCAATTGATTGTGACGTTCTGGCCAACTTGTATATATTGTGTGTACTTTCTTTTTGACACCGTATACTTTGCTGTTAAAACTATTTTGCCTCATTCCTCTCTATACCTGCGGACGTAGTTGTTATGATAAATTATGCCCATGGCATTGGCTCCTCTCAGGAATCATGTAACAAAAGTCACATGACAATGCCTAAATCCTTTCGGGGTAATGTATGTTTCCGTGAGGTCGTTTGCCGACCCTGAGTTTGATCGGTATACCAAAACTAGACATGACTTATAGTTCGTCTTTACAAATGTTGTCGTATGTGGCTTTTAAATCGAGAAATATGTGATGGGTATGGATTTGGACTTCTTCGGTTTTTTTTCAGAATCTGTCGAAAAGTTTAGATCGGATTAGTTGTGGACTTTCCTAGTCTAAAACCGCAATAATAGAGGCCGATCTCGTTGATGAACGGTGTTATGTTAAGAAGACTTTTACCATCATCTTAACTAGGTTTATATAGTTTGGCAGGAACATCATCATTTCCGGCAGCCTTGTAAGCATATGCTTAGATATTGATATACTCACTTCAATTAGGTTGGGTGGCTGTTTGGCAGATTGTTCTTCGTCACCGTTTAAAATTGCTGAAGTGGTCCTTTCATATTCTAAGCATCAGATGTAACTCAACTAGGATCTTTCTTTCTTTATTTCGAAAGCTTCGGTTCGGGCTTTGTAACGGGTGATTTATTAAGAGTTATGTTTTTTCAGCTTGGCATCACTGGTTAGTAATGGCGTCCAAATGTCATCTGTCAAAGTGAAAAGTTTTCAGTGTACTCTGCCATTTAATCATGGAAAGACTTACAAACGAGAAAAGATTGCAAATTATTGAAATTTATTATCAAAATTCGTGCTCTGTGAAAAATGTGCCCCGTGTGTTACCACCATATTATGGTCGTCATAATCGACCTTGTGAATCAACAATCCGTGGTGTTATCACCAAATTTACTTTGTTGGACATTAAACCATTGACTCGCAATTCGTCGCCGTTCTCAGCAATTGTACATGTGTTACTCAACCACATGGAAAATTGTACGTGTCGATTTGGATTTGAATTGAAGCCAAATGACCTACCACAACGTGTAATTTTTGGTGAATGGGCTTAGAACAGCTCCATGAAAATCCGCTCCCGCTGTTTTATCGAAAAATTGTGTTCAGCGATGAGGCTAATTTCTGGCTCAATGGATACGTAAATAAGCAAAACTGTCGAATCTGGAGTTATGAACAGCCACATGCCATACAAAAATTACCGATGCATCCCGAAAAAACGACAGTTTGGTGTGGTTTATGGGCTGGTGGCATCGTCGGTCCATTTTTCTTCAAAAACGACCGTGGAAGAATCGTTACCGTCAACGGCGAACGATATCGAGCCATGAAACGTCACTCTTTTTTTTGCCCCAGTTGGCTGAGTTAAACTTGGTTGACATGTGGTTTCATCAAGACGGTGCCACATGCCAAACAGCTCGTGAAACAATGGAAATGTTGAACGATGAATTTGGTGAGCAGCTTTTCTCTCGAAATGGCCGCCAAGATCATGCGATTTAACGCCTTTTGATTATTTCTTGTGGGGTTATGTAAAGTCGTTAGTCTATGTAGACAAGCCGAACATAATTGAAGCCTTACAGGATAACAAAAAACGAGTAATTCATGAATAATACAGGCCGAAATGATCGAAAAAGTGACGCACAATTGGACCTCCCGAATGGACCATTTGAATCGGAGCCACGGACAACATTTACATGAAGTTGTTTTTCAAACATAAATGGCAAAGGCCTATTTACCAATTACAATACAAATTTTGAATATTTGATGCAAATTTGAGTGTTTTATTTGATTTAAAAAAAAACTACGCTTAAAAAATCACCTGTTATCACCGGCTTTGACGTTTTACACTTTGGTTTTAATTACAAAAATCATTTCTGATCTTTGATCGCGATCTTTTCTTTATCTTTTTCTTCTTTCTGAAAAGCCGGTATTCTTTCTTCCATCTTTGACTAAAAGCTCAATGGCGACCCTTTTAAAGTAGGGATTTCTTTCTGGTAGGAAAACCTATCACTTGAGCTGCGGCCTATCTTATGTCTTGTTGACATCATCGCCATTGGTCGTCGACATAAGATGCCAGTGGTATGGTGTTAATCGAGAGGTTAATGGGTACGCATTCTGAAAAGAACGTGGCGGACTCTAGTAATTGCAGTCTTCGGACATTGACTTCTTCTCGCAGTAATTCGTATTTGTTGCGGCTTGGTGGAAATCCGCAATACTGCTAAAGATTTTGTCTCTTTCCACCTTTGCGTTGAAATCTCTCAGCTCGATATTAACATCGTACTTCGTTAGCCCCTCATATGTTTTGTCCAAGACTCACAGTAACAATCCTTCGCAATATAAAGCTTATGTTCTTGAATTTCGCCTTGATTAAGGTTGCTAATGTCTCCGACTTGACTTCTTCCCTGGTGCTGTCTGATCCTGCACATTGTCAAACGGACCGTAGTAGATGTTACAGTTTTTCATCCTCTAGTTTCCCCGCCGATCTCATGGTATTTCCTGGATGGCAGTAATGTCTGTTTTTTTTTAACCATCTAAATGCTTCTGCTAGTTGTACGTCTGCACTTTTTCCTTTAAGTATTTTAACATACTAATTCCAGATACGAACGTCATAGTCCGTTTTTCGTTTTGCATGGTAGTCAACAGTGCATTCAGTCCTTTTCGTGACTTGTGGTTGGTTCAGAAAAATATGCTTCTTTCTTGATTGCGTAGTTAACTCAAAACACAACCACCAACATGGAGTTCGATAAGAATGATTGAATCACCTCTTTCATTATTTGTGTTGATCAACTCCAAACACAAATGTTTATATATACTTAAAGCCTTATTCATAATCGGACTAAAAGGAATTTCTAAAATGCCTCTGAATGGAAGAGCCTTATTCAAAAAACGTTTGCAACACTGAATAAAGACTTAATAAGCTAAATGCGTCTGATGATTTAATAGTTTTTCACAAAGGATTTACTTATGACTGTGCAACACTACAACCGATTAAGTACCGATTACAATTAAGTTGTTACCCCCTTATTACTGATTAGCTAATCAGTGACTAACTTCTGACATTTGTGCGAGTATTTCTTATGGGGAAAACTGTCAAGTTAGCCATTGATTAGCTAATCAGCGATTATTAATACGGGGTTATTGTGTAATTTAGAGCGTCCGTATACTTTTATACCCATAGGGGGGTATATTAGTTTTGACATTAAGTTTGTAACATAGAGAAATAATTTCGATACATATACCTCAAAGTATATGGATCGATTCAAAATCGCTAGCGGGGTCGATTTAGCCATGTCTGTCTGTCCGTCCGTCCGTCCGTCCGTCTGTGTGTCACATATTACGGCAGATAGGATCTTGTAGGCGATGTTGAGGAGACTTATGCCTCTGTAGTTGGCGCAGTTCAGAGGGTCTCCTTTTTTGTGGATGCAGCTTAGACTTGTAGGCCTCGTTCTTGGATGCGAGCATCTGTCGGCATTCCTCATCAAACCAGGGGTTTCTTGCTGGTGGGCGCGAGAAACCTAGCACATCAGTTGCGGCTGATCTAATGGCCTGTTGGCATCGTTGCCATTGCTCTTCGACATTCGATGCTGGTGGTATGGTGTTAATCGAGAGGTTAAGGGATACGCGTTGTGCGAAGGTCTTGGCGGTCTCTTGCGATTGCAGTCTTCCGACATTAAATTTTTTCACAGTATTTCTGGATTGTTGTGGCGTGGTGGATATCCGCATTCTTACCTTGGCTGCTACAAGGTAGTGATCCGAGTCGATGTTAGCTCCTCGGAATGTTCGGACATCCAAAATACTGGATGCGTGCCTCTTATCTATCGCAATGTGATCAATTTGGTTGACCGTTCGTTGATCTGGAGACCGCCATGTCCCCTTATGGATATCGAGGTGAGGAAACCGTTTGCTGGCTATAGTGGCATTTCGTTCCGTAGCGAAATCAATTAGCCTAAGTCCGTTACCAGACGTGTTGTCGTGTAGGTTATGTTTTCCGACAATACTTCTAAAGATGTCTTCTCTTCCTACCTTTGCGTTAAAATCTCCCAGCACGATTTTAACATCGTACTTCGGTAGTCGCTCATAGGTTTTGTCGAGGAGCTCGTAGAAGCAATCCTTAGCTATATCATCTTTTTCTTCCGTCGGAGCGTGAGCGCATATAAGGCTTATGTTGGCGAATTTGGCCTTGATGCGGATTGTTACTATGCGTTCGCTAATGTCTTGGAAACATAAGACTTCTTGCCTAAGTCTGGCACTTATAACAAATCCGCATCCGAATAGTCGCTGTTTCTGCTCACTATAACACGGTCCGTAGTATATGTCACAGTTTTTCATCCTCTTTTTGCCCGGCCCATCCCATCGTATTTCCTGGATGGCAGTAATGTCTGCTTTATAGCAGTTTAGGGCTTCCGCTAGTTGTTCGCCTGCACCTCTCCTGTTTAATGTTCTCACATTTCAGGTGCAGATACGAACGTCGTTGTCCTTTTTTCGTTTAGCAGGGTCGTCAACAATAAAATCAGTCCTTTCCGAGGCTATTGGTTGCTTCGTAACCATGCTTTTTTTCTGTGGGTGGGTAGTTAACCCAAAGCACAACCCCCAACCTGGAGGGCCAGTTCCAATTTATTAGATACCCCTAGGACACGGGGCCATCAGTATCCACTACGGGATTGAGCGCTGCCGTTGGCCTTTCGGTTCATCCGCCACCATCTCTGTTCAAGGGGCCTGACTAACCCTTGAAATTCCTAGACAACCTGTTGTCCGAATATGTCAGAGCAGCTCATCTAGGTTCGCCTGGGACAGCAGGCCGGGTATTCATCCGTGCCATTCTCACCAGGGTGTTTATAGTGTTGCTGTTTTTCTACGTGTTATCAACACTCGCACTTATCGTTTAGCAAGTCAAATCCGGTTGGATGAGACCAGTACCCGATGGTTACCACTTGGAGGTAAAGATAAGCACATTTGATGTGGAGTCAGAGTTGCAACACTGGGCATTGCCAAGTTAACGCTAATCAGAGTCTACCCTCGTTCTACAACACCCAACCATCCAATTTCTTATATGGTTAGACAAAAAACAACGTTTTTCTATTGCATATGCCTTGGGGTAGGGCATACAAATGGTTTTTGTAAGAAAACGCCCCCAAAAAGTGGGCGTGGGTTAAAATGGTCTATTAACGAAATGTTCATATTAATACTACTAGAATACTATTAGAATTCTAATGAATAAGTGTAAGTGTAAGTTACGAAAATAAAATGTTAGCACTACGTCGTGGATTCAAGCCGTGGATTCAAGCCATGTCAAATTTTGCGTTCATTTGCTATTTGCAGCCCGCCAGTTATAAATGAACCTTTTAGGTGAACATAATCACCTTATTTACTTGGCATGTTGTTTAACTCCTACGTTGCGCTTATTGTCTCATAATGGATAAAGTACTAGATCTCTTAGATGACCCCATGATACATATTATATGCATCAAAAAATCATACTCGTAGTATTTTAATAATACACGCTGTGTATTATTGTAGTCATACTTGTTAATTGGAAGTAATTAGTTCAAATTAAGTAACCACTTAGCTATCTTCTGTCAAAAAAAAAAACTATTTCAGCGCAAACATATTAGCGCCATGATACCTCTACAGTACAATACTACCTAACTTTTATTATGTAATCACGACATTTGGATTTTGACAATTCCATTATGTCAGCCGATGGCTATAAAATAACTGCAAAAAAAACCCACAATTTCCACTTGACTAGTTTGAGTCACACGCACGTTTTCGTCAGTTGCCATTGGTAATACGAGGGTATTGCTTCAATTGACTATCTAATCAATGTCCGATTAGATTAAGCCAGGGGAAATTGATTTTAATGTAATGAAACACTCGCCTAGATGAGCAAGTAGCTGAACTATTTTTGACATGAGAATTTTTTTCACAATGTCAACGATGCGTCACTAATGTCATGAGGGAAAAGTGACACATTTTTAAATTATTTTGGTTGTCTTTTACGAATGTCTTTTTGTTTGGCAATTGCTAACGGAATGTAAATTTAAAAAAAAAATTTAGTATTTCCAATTGTATTGCAAATAAACCTTGTTTGAGTGACCTGTATCTGGGCTACAATTAACATCGCAACACTTCAGTATATATTTATTCGGCAAATAGCAATGAAAGAGATTAGCGCAAGTGATACATTCGGTATCAGTTCAATGAATCATTTATTCAGATTTCGTCGATCACAAGTCCCAAGTTCATGGGTGTAGAGGTACTACATTAACTCTGAAATACTTTAGTTGATTCGAACGTCAATAACCTTTCATAGTTTTGATTATGGCGTGGGTGACTGAAATAAGACCGTCTGATATGCAGCATTTAAATTTGAGGTCAATGATGTAGATGGATGGTTTTTATTCAGATTGCTTAAGTAACGACTGTGAATATAAAATTTATAACATCAACTGTATCAAATGTCATAAATATGGCAAATTCTAAGAATGTTTCTATATTTCTCCATATTATTGGATTGTATCTGTGTTTATATCCTATCCCATAGGGGTATATAAGTTTTGATTTGTTTCGTAATCTTTAAAAGCTGAAATTATTATTTATGAAAAAAAAAACGCTAATCGGTGATCTGGCAGCACTTCCCTGTTGGCATTTTAACAAATGAATACCAGGGTCACAAATGAATACCAGCAACGTCGGAAATTCGTTGTAAAAGATGTAAACGTGGTAAACTTACGATGTATTACACTAAATTGTCAATGGGAAATATTTTACAATAATATCAGAAATTTCGCACACGAACTAAAAATTCAGATGGAAAACGTTAACTTTTGAAACGCTTACTTACTTAGTTAAGTGGAGCTACAGTCCGGGATGAACCTGGGTCTCAACCAACATGCCTCTCCAATTAGCCTGGTCCTTAGCTAACTGCCTCCAGTTGCGCACTCCAAGTTGGTTGAGGTCGGTTTCTACTTGTGCGCGCCACTTAAGGCGAGGTCTTCCTCTACTGCGTCCAACGTCTGGCTGGGAATCGAAGACTCTGCGAGCCGGAGTGTTGGTGTCCATTCGTTCTACATGTCCTAGCCATCTTAAACGTCCAATGCGGAGTTTTTTGACTAGGAGTATGTCGCTGTGCAGCTCGTATAGTTCCTGATTGAATCTTCGTCTCCATAGCCTGTCAACGCAAACGGGACCGAAGATTTTCCGAAGAATTTTCCTCTCGAATCTACCAAGGATTTCTTCATCCGCTTTTGATACGGTCCACGCTTCAGCGCCGTAGAGCAGGACTGGAATGATCAGGGTCTTATATAGGATCTCCTTAGTAGTTCGAATGTGTCGGTGAGGTCGTTTCCAACCCTGATGGTGCAGCGAGAATTCTCCATCGTCATCCTACACAAACAGACGAGTTTGGATGGTATACCAAAACTAGACATGGCTCTGTATAGTTCGTCTCTATAAATGCTGTCGTATGCGGCTTTGAAATCGATAAACAGGTGGTGGGTATCGATTTGGACTTCTTGGGTTTTTTCCAGGATCTGCCGAAGCGTGAAAATCGATCGATTGTGGAATTTCCTGGCGTAAAACCACACTGATAAGGGCCGATCAGGTAGTTAGTAAACGGTTTCTGGCGTTCACATATTACGGCAGATAGGATCTTGTAGGCGAGCAGACTTATGCCTCTGTAGTGGGCGCAGTTCAGAGGGTCTCCTTTTTTGTGGATCGGGCAAATGATGCTAAGGTTCCATTCTTCAGGCATGCTTTCATCCGACCAGATTTGACTTATGAGTTGGTGGATGTCTTACCAAGTCATCGCCGCCAGCCTTATAAAGCTCAGCGGGAAGGCCGTCATTTCCGGCGGCCTTATTAAGCTTGAGTTTAGATATAGCTATCTTCACTTCACTTAGGTCGGGTGGTTGGCAGTTTTCGCTGTCGTTGCCAATATTAAATGGTTCGTTCTGCCTGATACCGGAATGTTGTTCGTCATCGCCGTTTAACAGTCTGCAGAAGTGGTTCTTCCATATCCTCAGCATCGACTGTGTCTCAACTACTGTTCAAGCCTTGTATCCTTGACTTTGACGTTTTACACTTTGGTAAGACTTGCGAACATCGTTCCTAGAGTGGCACCTCTCGCTTTTCTTGCTCTTTTTTCTTCTTTCTGAAAAGCCGATGTTCTTCACTTCTTTGCCTATAGAGCTCAATGGCAGCTCTCGTCTTCACCTGCAACTTAGCCTTGTAAGCCTCGTTCTTGGCTGCGAGCATCTGTCGGCATTCCTCATCAAACCAGGGGTTTCTTGCTGGTGGCCGCGAGAAACCTAGCACATCAGTTGCGACGGATCTAATGGCTTGTTGGCATCGTTGCCATTGTTCTTCGAAATTAGATGCTGGTGGTGTGTTGTGAGTCTAGGGGTTAAGGGATACGCGTTGCGCGAAGGTCTTGGCGGTCTCTGTCGATTGCAGTCTTTCGACATTAAATTTTTTCACAGTATTTCTGTTTTTTTGTGACGTGGTGGATATCCGCATCCTTACCTTGGCTACAACAAGGTAGTGATCCGAGTCGATGTTAGCCCCTCGGAACGTTCGGACATCCAAAATACTGGATGCGTGCCTCTTGTCTATCGCAATGTGATCAATTTGGTTGACTGTTCGTTGATCTGGAGACCGCCATGTCCCCTTATGGATATCGAGGTGAGGAAACCGTGTGCTGGCTATAGTTGCATTTCGTTCCGTAGCGAAGTCAATTAGCCTAAGTCCATTACCAGACGTGTTGTCGTGTAGCCCACCAGTCACCATCGTGAAAGTGAGAGTAGGAGTTGGTAGTGAGAGGCTAGAGTGAGAACGCTTGTGTCCTCATATAATCGCATTACTATCCTTAATCGTTTTCCATTGCGGGTTACAAAATATGCTGTCGAAAACAATTGAAAACCTTCAAAACGTACATTCTGACGGTTCTCAGAAATGAATTACGCTTTTGAATTTAATTTCAAAACAGAAAAACGCTTCCGATAACATATTTTTTGACCAATCGAAAACGCCATGACAGTTCAGTGATCAACTGTTCTGTTTCAATAACAAAAACACAAAATTTATAAAAAAAAAATGGAAAAACAAAAAAAAAAGCTTGGTAATACCCACTCAAACATTGCATGATCTGACCCTAAATCTGTCGTGCGAAACTGATCGACATTCCTTATGTCAAATTAATGTCATACTATATCATCATACTTGTCTCTCTGGCCGTGTCGGCAAAAAATAAAGTTGAATGCATTATTACTAAATAAATGGCTGACATTCACATGAAATGAGCTCGGCGCCATCGGTCAAGTTACTACGCAATTATTTAATAAAAACTCGCTACAGCGGATTTCTCGTCGTTAATCTAATCTCTGAGCGTGTAAATTATGCGCAATTCAAAATCAATAATTTGTTTGTCTTAAAGAGCCACCAAATTGCAACAGAAACGCAATAAGTCCTCACATCGTCGTCATATGTATTCAAGAACTGGGTGAAAATATTTCATTCAAAACCGGCGCCATTACACACACCTACATGAAGATAATCAATTCACTTTCAGTTCAAAGATTGCAATTTATTTGTGTGAATTAAAGATTAGGGCGCAAATTACTAGACGAAATAAGTATTATCCAAACATCATTAATGTGGTATTACAACTCTTAGCTACTTCCTGCAACGATCCATAGTCTCCTCTCTGAATACCCATGTACAGTGCATTCATCCGAGGGCTTAAGAATTTTCAATTTCCATGCTCCTTCATGAATCGTGATGACCCAGCTTTCATATAGCTGAAGGGATCTTCATAAGCATCATGTCATGTCCATTATAGTGAACTACAAAATCCACAAATACCCACATGAATTGAATAATTAATGTTGCAGAAAATATCCTTATCACATGCGTTTGTAGTGCGGCGAATTGTCACATTATATTGTGTTATGTATGGGTGAGAATGAATCCTTGTCGCCCTTCCGTCCGTCGTGAATGTCTCATTTAAGATTGAATTGCAGATTGTTGGTACTTTAATGTTCTTGTCACGCAAATACATTGTATTTCCCAAAGTCCTTTAGCAAGTCGTATTACTATTGATTTCACATAAACATGTACATATTCTGTGCACTGATTGAATTGGTTTCCTACTCCTTGGAGTATATTACGTTACTTCCATTCGTTTTCCACATGATTGTTATCACTTTAAATAATGTATCCTTGAGGAAATATACTCCTTTTTGGTGTACGTTCATTCGACTATGTATAAACTGTAGTGCGGAGTATCTCCATGTAATACACAGACAATTTTGGAGATGTATTTTTTGGCAGTAGTCCTGGCTGTTAGCATCCTTCGAAATATAAAAACAAAATGATTTGATTTTCCCAATTTCCAAAAGAGAACAAATGCGAGAGTATAGATCAAGGTTTGTTGACCTACACAATAATCGAGGGATTATGTAATATTTTCCGCAAAAAAGGACATAATTTGTCAAATCGTAATAACTGCTGTCTGTTGACCCATTTGCTGATGACAAATAGAGAGCAATGCCAGCTTATGTGAAAATCTGTCATAAATCTAGTTTGGATGACACAATTAAAGCATTTAAACAATTTATCCGGACAGATGAAAAAAAAGTCATTAAGTGTGTAGAACGTGGCTAATCTTTCAATTTGATGTCTGGTTTCTGTGTTTTCACACGAACATTAGAGAATTCACGTGTGATGTTGCGTTGTGATGTTAATGTGTTTGACAATTATTCCCACCTCTATAATGACAATCATTAGGTGCCTTTCGGTGACAAAGAAGAACAGCTTACAACAATAATTTAAAAAAAACATGAAAAGTCCATAATGCGCTGTGCGATTCCTTTAATGCCTTTTGCAATTCCATCCTTAAAATAAACATTCCCAAAAGTGGGATTGGTTTGAAATTCGACTTTTTTTTAAACATTTCCAATAACAGTTTCTTTTGTAATAAAACGGCACAAAAAAGGCTTAAAACTTTATATATACATTGCCAATAGGCGTGTTCCACATACGAATCCCTCCGATATCTCCGAGATCATCATAAGTCGAACACGAACAGGAGACGGTTCCAAAAAAAATTTAGGCTCAGCACATTGCAGCGCTCATTCCCTTAGTGTATACTGATGGCCCCGTGTCCTAGGGGTCCCTAATAAATTGGAACCGGCCCTCCAGGTTGGGGGTTTCGCTTTGAGTTAATTACCAACCTACGAAAAAAAACTCTTGTGACGAAGCAACTAAGAGCCTCGGAGAGGACTGATTTTATTGTTGACGACCATGCTAAACGAAAAAAGGACTAACGACGTTCGTATCTGACAATGGAATGCGAGGACATTAAACAGGAAAGGCGTTGGTGAACAACTAGCGGAAGCCCTGAACTGCTACTAAGCAGACATTACTGCCATCCAGGAAATACGATTGAATGGGCCGGGCAAATAGAGGATGAAAAACTGTGACATCTACCACGGATCGTGTTATATAGAGAGCAGAAACAGCGACTATTCAGATGTGGAATTTTTATAAGTGCCAGACTTAGGGAAGAAGTCTTATGTTTCCAAGACATTAGCGAATGCATTGCAATCCGTATCAAGACCAAGTTCGCCAACATAAGCCTTATATTCGCTCACGCTCCGACGTAGAAAAATGATGATAAAGCTAAATATTGCTTCTTCGAGCTCCTTGACAAAACCTATGAGCGACTACCGAAGTACGATGTAAAAATCGTGCTGGGAGATTTGAACGTACAGGTAGGAAGAGAAGAAATCTTTAGCAGGATTGCCGTAAAACACAGCCTACACGACAACACGTCTGGTAACGGACTTAGGCTAATTGACTTGGCTATATGGAAGGAAATGCCACTATAGCCGGCACACGGTTTCCTCATCTCTATATCCATAAAGCTATATGGCGGTCTCCAGATCAACGAATAGTCAACCAAATTGATCCATTGCGATAGACAAGAGGCAGGCATCCAGTATTTTGGATGTCCGAACATTCCGCTAACATCGACTCGGAACACTATCTTGTTGCAACCAAGTAAGAATGCGGATATCCACCACACCACAACAAACCAGAAATACTTTGAACAAATTTAATGCCAAGAGACTGCGATCGCAAAGGAACCGCCAAGGCCTTCGCGCAACGTATATCCCTTAACCTCTCGATTCCCACCATACCAACAGCATCGAATGTCGAAAAATAACGGCAACGATCCCAACAAGCCATTAGATCAGCCGCAACTGATGTGATAGGTTTCTCGGACCCACCAGTAAAAAACCCCTGGTTTGATGAGGAATGCCGACAGAGGCTTGCAGCCAAGACCGAGGCCTACGAGGCTAAGCCTTAGACGAGAGCTGAAATTGAGCTCTATAGGCAAAGAAGAAGGAAAGAACACCTGCTTTTTAGAAAGAAGACAAAGATAAGCTCGCGATCGTGAATATAGAGAGGTGCCACTCCAGGAACGATGTTCGCAAGTTTTACCAAAATGAAAAACGTCAAAGCCAACGATAAAAGGCTTGAACAGAATCCTGTCTACGTGAACAAGGAAATATGGTAGCTGAAACACAGTAGATGCTGAGGATATAGAAGAACCACTTCTGTAGACTATTAAACGGTGATGACGAACAACATTCCGATGTCAGACAGAACGAACCATTAATTCTTGGCGACTACACCGAAAACTACCAACCACCCGACCTAAGTGAAGTTAGAATAGCATGATCGCCCCTTATCAGCGTGGATTTAGCCAGGAAAGTCCACAACTGATCAAATCTTTACACTTCGGCAGATCTTGGAAAAAAACAGAAAGTCCAAAGGATACCCACCGGCCACCACCAATTTATTGATTTCAAAGCCACATACGACAGCACTTATGGAGACGAACTATACAGCGCCATGTCTAGTTTTGGTATACCCCCGAGCTCGTCCTTCTGTGCAGGATGACGATAGAGAATTCTCGCTGCTCCATCCAGGTCGGAAACGGCCACACCGACACCTTCGATACCAAGAAACGATGTAAGCAAAACTATCGAGCCAACACCAAAGGCACAATCTTCCATAAATCGGTGCAACTTCGCCGAAGATATTGACATCATTGGTTGGACATGATGTCATGGTCACTTTTGCTAGTACAGAGGAAGAAGCAGCAAAAATGAGTTTAAGTATGAGGGTAAGACTAAGTAAGGAAGGACACACAGCATCAACGAATTGGACAGAACGTCATTATTGACAGATATAACTTTGAGGTAGTACGGGACTTTGTCTACCTCGGCTCCGCTTTTAACTCTGACAACAACATCTCGTCAGAAATCAAACGAAAAATTACTTTTGCCAATCGCTGTTTCTTCGGGCTAAGAAGGCAGTTTAGTAGTAAAGCCCTCACTCGAATTACTAAGGAGATCCTACACAAGATCCAAATCATCACCAGGATGACGCTCTACGGCGTTGAAGCATGGCATTGGTCGATTTGAGAGGAAAATTCTTCGAAAAATCTTCGCTCCCGTTTGCGATGACGGGCTATTGAGAAGAAGATTCTACCAAGAATCTAGGGCACGTCGGATGCATTAGAAGAAGACCTCGTATTAAGTGGCGCCCACAAGTAGAAACCGACCTAACCAACTTGAAGTGCGCAACTGGAGGCAGTTAACTAAGGACCGGGCTAATTAGAGAGACATGTTGGTTGAGGCCCAGGTTCATTCCATATCCTTTACATATCCCCACAGGAAAAAGTCTAACGGTGTGATATCACACGATCTTGGTGGCCAATCGACCGGCCCAAAACGTGAAATTATGTGCTCACCGAAATGTTCTCTCAATAAGTCCATTGATTGATGCGATGTGTGGGAAGTGGCGCCGTCTTGCTGAAACCAAATGTCGCTGAGATCACGAGCTTCAATTTCAGGCATCAAATAGTCGGTTATCATGGCACGATAACGGTCGCCATTGACGGTTACGTTCTTCGTGTACACTCTCAGCTACGGCCGCTATATTTTCTTCACAGCGTGCTGGACGTGGTCTATTCGGTCGAATATCATCCAATAATGAATGCTGGGACTCAAAATGGGTGATGGTGTTGCGAATAGTACGCTCAGTAGGCCGATTATGTTGACCATAAGTTGAGCGAAGTGCACGAAACACATTCCTCACAGAACGTGAATTTTCATAATAAAGTTGAACAATTTGTAAACGTTGTTCATGCGTAAGTCTTTCCATTATGAAATGCCAAACATTAATACTAAACAAAAATAACATGACAGCATGACACGACTCACACGTGATCTGTCAAAAAAGGCTATTGAAAAAAGTATCTCTACTTGGATCACCCGTTATATGCTAAATTGCTGATACTACATTTTTGGAATCGTCTCCTCACCCATTTTGCTAAAAGTGTACACCTTCTTATTTTGTCTGTAGCAAGTCCTCATCTGAGAATATTGTCCAAAAAAAAATCGCAGCTTCGAACGTACCTATGGTCTAAATATCGTTTTGACACCTTTTCATTTTAAAAGGTCGCGGGAACTCCAGGGATTATGAATAACCTTTAAATAATCCAACTCAATGCGGGTGTTAATGAAATTTGGGGATAAGAAGAAAGAAGGTGCACATTGGTTTTAAATGACTGTAAGCTATAATATATATGCTGAAATTTATATAATTATGTTCATTTCAACTAAATTTTCAACCACCCCATTAAGGCAACTTCATAGGAATCTACTACAATCGCTGATAAAGAACACATGCTACCACTATTTTTTTTTTTTTTTTTTTTAAATTCTGACATGCCTAAGCAGTAATATACACATCGACCTAAAAGATCTATTGTGCTTGCCGTCAGATGCTTTTTAGGTTAGTAGCGCTTCTACTTTCCTAATGTAGCTGATAATACTTTCAGCCGAAGATTTCCTCAATTCTTCGGGACTTAAGAATTCCCTGAAGAAAGATTCTCTTCTCATACCGTAAAGGGCCGGGCATTCACATATGATATGCTCGGCTGTTTCGTCTTCTTCTAGATATAGTCTGCACTCCGGTGAGTCGACTAGACGCATTTTGTTTAGGTGATATCGCAGACCGTGATGACCAGTTAGGTAGCCTACTAAGTTTTTGATATCGTGCCTGCGCAGATTTAGTATCTTGTTGGCATCTGATTTGAAGGGCTGAATAGCTCTTTTGGCCTCTCTTAGGCCTGGGATGTTTCCCCAGTATGAAACACATCTGTTTTGTTCCCAATTTTTTATGACTAGATTTATGGCTGATTTGGGGATTGCACAGAAGGGTTCAGGTCCAATGAAGGGGGTTTCCGAACCTTTTCTGGCTAGTTCATCAGCTTTTTCGTTACCTTCAACTCCCTTATGTCCGGGGACCCACCATAGTTTGGTTTTGTTCCTGGAACTGAGTGTTTGGAGGGAGTTGAAGCAGTGTAGTACTGATTTGGAGTCAATGATGTGTGAGCTAAGGGCTTTTATAGCTGCTTGACTGTACGTGAATATATGGATGTTTGCGCCTTTAATACCTGATTTGTGTATTAGGTTTGCGCATTCTTTTATGGCATGGAGCTCAGCTTGGAATACATTAGGGTTTTTTCCCATAGGTATTGAGATGTTTTTATTTGGTCCATGTATGCCAGCTCCTACCCCTGAGTCCATTTTAGAACCATCCGTATACCACTTTAGGCCGTTTAGGCAGTTTGGAGGGTTGTATCAAAGCATTTGATATGGAGTCATATCCAGTGTTGTCAAAAGCGCCCTCTATGTCTAGGAAGGCACATAAAGCTACTTCTTTGTTTTCGTATGCACTTTTTATTTGTGATGTTAAACTTAGAAGTGCTCCTTCCGTGGATTTACCTTTTTGGTAGGCGAATTGACATGGGTGCGGAGGAGTGCTTTCATTTAAGCACTCTCTAATGTGTACGTCAAGTATTCTTTCCATTGTTTTCAGGAAAAACGATGTTAAGCTTATTGGACGGTATGATTTAGGTAGTTCTATTGGTTTGCCTGGTTTGGGGATAAATACCACGTTTACCTCCCTCCAGGTTTGTGGTATGTAGCCCCAACTGAAACTAAACCTAAATAAGGCTACCATAGTGGGTAGGAAAAAGTCCAAGCCCTTTTGTATAAGAGCAGGAAAGATTCGGTCTGTCCCTGGTGCCACCACTATTTATAAGACTTTGACAGTAAAACTGGTGTTAGGGTTTTTACCATAATTGTCAAAAAAGGCAAATATTTCGAAGAGCGACATATACTTTCATGACAATGACAATAAAACGCTATATTCTGTCACCATGTGAATTTACATAGAAATTAAGACATTGCCCGCACCACCAGTAATCATGAAATTACTGTCATCCGCAAGCAAATAACATCTCCAGACTTTACACCGATAAAAGCAAATCTTCCTTTGCCTCAAGTATATTTGTATTTTGTGGTTTAGTGCGAAATTACTGTTATCAGTTAAAAAATCGTCTGACTAACTAAGTCACAATTAAACACAATTGTGCGTTTATTTGTCAATCTTGGGGTGGTGTGTAAATCTGACAGCGAAGAACAATCGTAATTGGGATACTTGAAGAATGTAAGATTCTATCTCGAGTTCAGTGCGGACAAACAATGCACACGTCAACTCCTTATCATATGATTGTAAACATTCTATTCCTTTTATTGTAGAATATGTTTGCCGAATTCATCATAAAGGTAATGAACGGAGGTGAGATGACTTTTCGAAAAAAATAAGTGTGGTTATCTTGTTTTTGATAACCTGAAAATATGCTGGCGAGGTCAATGTATTCTTCATGACATGTGCTTATTGCTGATAATGTAATAGATTTGCTTCAGACACAATGTAGCAGCCCCTATATGTTTTCATAAGTGTTGAATAACTTTTATTTACTTAAGAATAATGAATGCGTATAGTCAAGGATTTATAAAGAAAGTTTGTGGAGATTTATTGGCCTAAGATAAATGTTTGTGATATACGCATAGATGAGATACATATTTGCTTAGAAGATAACGCATGTTTCAGATGTTTATTTAACTTTGTCTTGTTTGAAATTTGCGTGAGCCATTTTTTTTTGCGTTTTTAATATTTCGAGCAGGTAATGTCGACTTGGATCATTTTTTTGTTGTAGATAAGGTTAGAATCTAATCCACAACATCTACGAAATACTGTGTGAATAGTGAGGAAAGGCTGCAATCGCTAGCGACCGCAGATCTTTTAATAATGCTTACGATTGATACCGGAAGAGGATTTAGGCCGTTTGCCAATTGCGTTAAAATGGGGGCTAAATTTTCTCCATAGGATCATTTTTGACTTTTTGCTGTGTCAATTGGGTTAAATATAAAATAAATTGGCAACAAATTCCTTTCTTTGGATTTGTTTGTAATAAAAAATAACGAATAGGTTTTAGATATTGAATATTGTAATTGAAAAAAACAGAAATACTGTGAAAACATTTAATGTCGAAAGACTGCAATCGCCAGAGACCGCCAAGACCTTCGCGCAACGCGTATCCCTTAACCTCTCGACTCACAACATACCATCAGCATCGTCGAAGAACAATGGCAACGATGCCAACAAGCCGCAACTGATGTGCTAGGTTTCTCGCGGCCACCAGCAAGAAACCCCTGGTTTGATGAGGACTGCCGACAGATGATCGCAGCCAAGAACGACGCCTACAAGGCTAATAACTAAACGTGAAGACGAGAGCTGCCATTGAGCTCTATAGGCAAAGAAGAAGGGAAGAACATCGGCTTTTCAGAAAGAAGAAAAAAGAGCTAAAAAAGCGCGCGATCGAGGATATAGAGAGGTGCCACTCCAGGAACGATGTTCGCAAGTTTTACCAAAGCAAAGTGTAAAACGTCAAAGCCAAGGATACAAGGCTCGAACAGAAGCCTGTCGAGATGAACAAGGAAATATCGTAGTTGAGACACAGTCGATGCTGAGGATATGGAAGAACCACTTCTGCAGACTGTAAAACGGCGATGACGAACAACATTCCGCTGTCAGGCAGAACGAACCATTTAATATTGGCAACGACAGCGAAAACTGCCAACCACCCGACCTGAGTGAAGTGAGGATAGCAATATCTAAACTCAAGCTTAATAAGGCCGCCGGAAATGACGGTCTTCCCGCTAAGCTTTATAAAGCTGGCGGGGATGACTTGGTAAGCAACATCCACCAACTCATAAGCCAAATCTGGTCGGTTGAAAGTATGCCTGAAGAATGGAACCTCAGTATCGTTTGCCCGATCCACAAAAAAGGAAACCCTCAGAACTGCGCCAACTACAGAGGCATAAGTCTACTCAACATCGCCTACAAGATTCTATCTGCCGTAATATGTGAACGCCTGGAACCGTTTACCAACAACCTGATCGGCCCTTATCAGTGTGGTTTTAGGCCAGGAAAGTCCACAATCGCTCAAATTTTCACACTTCGGCAGATCCTGGAAAAAACCCAAGAAGTCCAAATCGATACCCACCACCTATTTATCGATTTCAAAGCCGCAACTATACAACGAACTATACAGAGCCATGTATAGTTTTGGTATACCGCCCAAACTCGTCCGTTTGTGTAGGATGACGATGGAGAATTCTCGCTGCACCATCAGGGTCGGAAACGACCTCACCGATACATTCGATACCAAAAAAGGATTTAGGCAAGGCGATGCGCTGTCATGTGACTTTTTCAATTTGATTCTTGAGAGGATTGTGCAAAACTCCCGAGCCAACACCAGAGGCAAAATTTTCCAAAAATCGGTGCAACTACTAGCATGCGCCGACGATATTGACATCATTGGTAGGACTCAACGTGATTTCATAGCCATCTTTGCTAGTATAGAGAAGGAAGCGGCAAAAATGGGTTTAACAGTAAATGAGGGTAAGACTAAGTATATGCTGTCAACACGAAAGGACACACAACACCGACGAATTGGACAGAACGTCACCATTGACAGATATAACTTTGAGGTAGTACGGGACTTGGTCTACCTCGGCTCCGCTAGTAACTCTGACAACAACATCTCGTCAGAAATCAAACGAAGAATTACTCTTGCCAATCGCTGTTTCTTCGGGCTAAGAAGGCCAGTCCTGCTCTACGGCGCTGAAGCATGGACCGTATCAAAAGCGGATGAAGAAATCCTTGGTCGATTCGAGAGTAAAATTCTTCGGAAAATCTTCGGTCCCGTTTGCGTTCACGGGCTATGGAGACGAAGATTCAACCCCTAGTCAAAAAACTCCGCATTGGATGTTTAAGATGGCTAGGACATGTAGAAAGAATGGACACCAATACTCCGGCTCGCAGAGTCTTCGATTCCCAGCCAGACGTCGGACGCAGTAGAGGAAGACCTCGCCTTAAGTGGCGCGCACAAGTAGAAACCGACCTCAACCAACTTGGAGTGCGCAACTGGAGGCAGTTAGCTAAAAATCGGGCTAATTGGAGAGGCATGTTGGTTGAGGCCCAGGTTCATCCCGGACTGTAGATCTTTCAAACTACCGATTTTGACAGTTGTTGTGTTCCATTGGGCAAAATATTTGATTTTAACTTTCTCTTAAAAAGAGAAAGATATTGTTACGATGATAGCGGAGCCTAAAAAAGTGGTTTTTGGAATTCCGTCCGTCGGTCCGTCTGTCCGTAATGGTCTCCCCAGCCTTAACGGCTTGACCGATTTTCTTCAAACTTCGTAGATATCCAAGCTTGTTTTGGTCATAATTCTAGTCCATTTTTTGTTTGCTTTTAGCCATGTTATTAACGGTACCTGCCATATAAAAATTACACATAACCTCAATTTTCACGAAAACGGCTCTAATGATTTTGATTAAACTTTCTATACACTATAACCGTATTAGTTTAAACAAAACTGCATACCCAATTTGTTTCGAGAAAATCCATATAACGAATTTTGTCATTTGGGCTAATAAAGAAAATTGTTAATTTCTCGCAAACTAAAGGGTCCGCCAAATAACTTTTTTTTTGAAAATGCTATAAAAAAACTACTGAATATTTGAAAGTACAATCCTTCCGGTTAATAATGGAAAATAATTTCATTCAAATGGCTGCCTCGGCTGGCCATGCAGTAGCCTACACGATCGGTCCAATTTTTAAGCACATTATCGATTGTGTGCAGCTGTATTTCACCAATGGCTTCACGAATATTGTCCTTTAAAGCGTCAATTGTCTCTGACTTGTCGGCGTAACACTCATCTTTTACGGCACCCCACAAATAATAGTCCAACGGTGTCAAATCGCAGCTCCGAGGTGGCCAAACGACATCAGCTCTGCGGCTGATAATGCGATCTTCAAAAACAGGGCGCAAAACATCGAGTGTAGCTTCGGCTGTGTGGCACGTAGCGCTGTCCTGTTAAAACCAAATGTTGCCAATATCCTCCTCTTCAGTTTTTGTGAACAAAAATTCGTTCAACATGGCCCGATAACGATCGCCATTGACTGTAACGGCCACTCCTTGCTCATTTTCGAAGAAAAATGGCCCAATTATGCCTCTGTTTTATAATACCGGAATACCGTTCCTTTGTAGAACTAACCTTAGCGAGTCGATATAAAAGAAGTCTCCTGTGGAATAAAGCCCGACATTAGCGTGATCTCTATATAGGTACATGTCATTGGGGTAGTATGCTCCAACGATCAGGCTGTTGTCGCTAGCCATCGCCTTGAGAAGTGCCTTCGAATCACCTTTATAAAGAAATTGTCAGTTCTGTTCAACTGAGCCCCTTCGTTATGGACCTTCTTTCGATCAAAGTTTATGTACTCGGGTTCTGGCATTCGGTACAATCCTAAACAAGATCGGATCAGCTATATATTTTCCATGTAGGATGGTGCTACACTGAATTCAGACTCGTAAGCGATGAGTGGCCTTATAGTAATCATGTAGCATTGGGCTTTCACTCTTAAATCAAGACTGCTTTGGAACAGTCTACTTGTCAGATATAAATAGGACTTTCACTTTTTTAACAAGTTGACTGCTTTGTAACAGCCTTCTTGTTAGATAGATCCGGCGAGACAAGCACCTAAATGTTTTTTTTTATACAGAAACTTGTCAAGCCAGATGCCAATATATTTAAGTTCACTTCTCATGGCCAACGGCTTTCCATGCTGTCCAATGATACACACATTTTCCAGTTTTTTCTGGTATCGCTACAGTTCCAAAGTTCTAAATAGAATTTAGAATTGTTTCGGTTTTTTTTGGAAATGGATCTTCAATTTCCAATGAACGCAATATCCCTTAATGTGATCGAAGACACGTTGCAAAAGTGTGTTGGTAGCCTCGATTTTCAGACTTAATCCGAACACCACTACATCATCTACGTACGCTATAGGGTGTCTAAGGAAACCTACTTGATCACTTGTATAAATGTTAAATAATATCGGGGAGTTTACCGTCCCCTGTTGTAAACCGTTTTTAGTTTCAAAGACCTTACACGAAGTTTCGATGCCACATTTGACAACGAACTTCTTTGATAAATCATATACAGCATGGGTTTACGTATGCTCAGTCTATTTAGCTTGTAGAAAAGCCCTCTAAGTCAACCACATAGCTCCCGTGAGCCAGAAACCGGCATGAAGAGTGTCGTACTTCGCTCGAAATCCAAACTGATTTTCCGGAATGATTTTGTTTTCCTCAGCCCAACTGAACAGAGCTCTATTAGCAATATTTTCGAATATCTTGCTAGCATTCTGCAGAAGGCTTATTGACCGTAGATTTACAGGGTTTGCGCTGTCCTCGTAGTTTTTATGGATATAGCATGCACCACCCCTGTTTTCCAATGCTCTCTGCATCGGTGGTGAAAATATTGACTGCTTCTATTGGCAGATGTGTACGCCCGACGTTTGAAACACCACCCTGTCCCGCCGAGTTTTTATTTTTCAGCGTTGCAAAAATTTCCAGAAGTTCATATTTTTACACGAACAGCATCATCCTGTTGGCAACTATGCCGATTGTGTGTTTTTCTTCATTGATTCAGTGATCCTCAGATTGCCAAGTTTGGAGCTCAGTGCGCAGATAAAAGTCATTCAGATAGGCCCTTGCCTCAATATCGCGATTAGGGCGAAAAGTATACACGTTCTCGAAAAAAGTTCCAATCGAATTCGCCTCTAATTGTGGTACTTTCACCGTAAGTATTCTTGCCCCAATGAAAACTTCTTCAAGACTTAATGTTGGGAATTTTTGATCAGCGACTTCAATATACTAATCTCCGGGTATTGCCTTTCAGTAACTCGCTGTGCAGCCGTTTAAGCCTCGATAGCAATGTACTTTTATGTTCGTGGAGTGCATCGGTTGCTGCAGTACGATACTTCTCGGTCTAGTCGTCGCAGAAAAAATTACCCTGAAGATAGCTCGCTCCGTTGACCTTGTGATGACCTCATTCCCGTTGAGTAAATGTCTGTCAATATCATCGTTTGTCATGTCGGTGGTTTTATTTTGTTCAAACGTAATTTTCTCTTTACAACTCTGGCGAATCGCTGCTAGTTTGGCCTTCGATAGTCGAAAGAACGAACTTAGTCACTCCATGTTCATTCCTCCAGCTGAGTTTGCTCGTTTGGGACCCTAAATCGAGTTCGAATATGTCACTATCGTGTTCCTTGTTAGTCAGTTCTAGTCTAGAAACCATAAGCGCTAAGTCCAACAAAGAATTTCCTCTCGGGTAAGAAGAGACATCCGTCGCATCCAAACTATTTTGATCTCTCCAAAATTTAAGTTGTAAGCCTCTTGTGTTCGAAATCATATTCGTATGCTTAGCGTTAAGCCGGCCAAAAAGTAAGAATTTTCTACCAATTGAAGCTGAAGGTCATGGAAAAGTGTCTCAAGCTCTGACATAAACTGGGTTGACTAAGGTGCTTCAGGTGCACAAAGTGACACCTTATACATTTGTCTCCGACTATGGAGCGGAATAAGCTTAGTTTCGCTGACCAAAAGTACATCCGGGATTTTATTTTCAGATTTAAAAGGACGATTCTTACACTGACGCTGACTACTAACTGAACTTTCACAGCAAGAATCTTAAAGTTTGCCTCACCCAACCAAACAAATTTGGCCAAAGCTGGATTACAGAAGATCCAAGTGACTGACATTCGCGCCACCATAGGTGTCATCACTGGACACTGGCAGAAAGGCTAGGTCTCCACTCAAACCCCTTCTGTAGGAGCTGCATGGACGAAGAGGAAGAAGAAACAATACTTTATCTCCTTTGTAACTGCCCGTTAAACAAAAGCAAGCTCCATCTTGGAGCTTACTATTTTCAAAATCTCAGCGATATGACAAAAACGGAAGCGAAAAGTCTCCTCTGTTTCATTAAAAGCTCAGAATGGTTTTCTAACAGATAACAAGGAGAATGGACCGTATCCACGTGGTATCACAAAGGACCAAAGAATGGTCTAAGTGTACTGGCGAACTCGCTGGCAGCCACTCTAACCTAACCTTGCTCATCCAACGTATCCCCTACGTCAATCTTACAGCTAATCGCTCACAATTTCTTTTAAAGGACCTGACTATCCCTTAAAATTAATATACCACCTGTAGTCCGAAACGTCAGAGCAGCTCAGGTAAATTGTTCACTTTGTCCAGCCTAACTGGGACTGTAGACCCTTGCGCCTGGGAAAGGTAGAGATTTTTGTATTGAATGGACATAATGTCTTCTTAATCTCATTTGCTACTCCCACGACTTTACAAAGTGCCTACAACGCAGTCTAAGATCGAGCTACATACTTGGTAGGCTGCGGTCGCAGAAAGGAGACATGGTAAGTGGCATCTAATATGTCAAAACGCTTGTGTTCCAATGTAATCACATTGCGTATTATTTGACAAAATCGACAGAGATCTGGTCAAAAAGCAAACAACTCATCGAAAGTTTGACATGTAGAGCGAAGGGCCACTTCGATTTCAAGCCATATGGAAGAGGCGGTAAAATGAAGACGAATAAGTTTTGAAATTATGATTGCTTACATAAATTGTAGCGCAGATAAAACGATGGTTGAGGCTACTTACTTCTTAAGTGGCGCTACAATCCGAGATGAACCTGGGCCTCAACCAACATGCCTCTCCAATTAGCCCGGTCCTTAGCTAACTGCCTCCAGTTGCGCACTCCAAGTTGGTTGAGGTCGGTTTCTACTTGTGCGCGCCACTTAAGGTGAGGTCTTCCTCTACTGCGTCCGACGTCTGGCTGGGAATCGAAGACTCTGCGAACCGGAGTATTGGTGTCCATTCTTTCTACATGTCCTAGCCATCTTAAACTCCAACGCGGAGTTTTTTGACTAGGGGTATGTCGCTGTACAGCTTGTATAGTTCGTGGTTGAATCTTCGTCTCAATAGCCCGTCAACGCAAACGGGACCGAAGTTTTTACGAAGAATTTTTCTCTCGAATCGACCAAGGATTTCTTCATCCGCTTTTGATACAATCCATGCTTCAGCGCCGTAGAGCAGGACTGGGATGATCAGGGTCTTATATAGGATCTCCTTAGTAGTTCGAGTGAGGGCTTTACTACTAAATTGCCTTCTTAGCCCGAAGAAACAGCGATTGACAAGAGTAATTTTTCGTTTGATTTCTGACGAGATGTTGTTGTCAGAGTTAATAGCGGAGCCGAGGTAGACAAAGTCCCGCACTACCTCAAAGTTTATATCTGTCAATGGTGACGTTCTGTCCACGTTTAGTTATTAGCCTTGTAAGCCTCGTTCTTGGCTGCGAGCATCTGTCGGCATTCCTCATCAAACCAGGGGTTTCTTGCTGGTGGCCGCGAGAAACCTAGCACATCAGTTGCGGCTGATCTAATGGCTTGTTGGCATCGTTGCCATTGTTCTTCGACATTAGATGCTGGTGGTGTGTTGTGAGTCGAGAGGTTAAGGGATACGCGTTGCGCGATTAGCTAAAAATTCCGTCCGACGTATTCGATATATCGTTCTTACTAACCAATGACCATCCGCCAAGTGCATTAAATCCCACACTTTCCAACTACATTTGCTGTAAAATAAGGATTTAATAGTCGATGAACTATTCTCTGTAAATAGCCTTAGCCTCGAACACCGGCCAATCTTCAAAACACTAACAACGTACAAGGTTCACATTCATACTTTAGCCTAGACGTCATAACTCTCATCCCTTCCGCCAACAACGGAAGCACAAACTCATTCCTTGCATTTGCAAAATCAATTCATCACCTACTCGTCCAGTGCAAAGGAGGGGACGTTCTTAGTGCTAGAGGTGTTCAATTACTAAGTCTGAGTGCAAGTTAAACACAAAAACCAGTCTGCCAGTCCACCATTGTTATATTTACAGATATCATTGATTTTTCTCTGTCGGTGTGCAGGTGTTTGTCAGAACTAACAGGGGCTAATCATTAAAGCTGCCTAGGACTTCCCATTTGTGTATTCGGGTAGATTCATTCAACATGAATGAGGTTTCCTCTGAGGTTTGTGCAGATTAGAAGCCGAAATAAGTGCATGCCAGTGCAAATACACTGGACTACCTTACCTACTGTTTTTTTTTTTTTTTTTCAATTTACTTGGCAAATAAAAACCCACACCAAATCGCATTTCGTAGGATAAATTGAAATCACATGACGTTCGCTTCATTCTATGCGGACGCAAAGTGCCGGAAATGAGTCGAAAATAGAAAACACCTTCCATGCCTACCAGCTAGGAGTTTCATTCGGTCGATTTTGTAATTTACATAGTCCATCGTTTCGTTTTTGCAAGGACTCAATAAAAAAAGGAATCAAGTGGACTTCTCTCGCCTTAAGCCATTAAAATGATGGCCCAGATCTGACTTCTGAGTCGTTTTGCCTTTTTTACTTTTTTTTTGCTTTTGATTTACTGTAATGCGAAGAGGGGTGAACACTTTCAATTGCACACGTACAATGGATACCCTTATGCTGGGCCGAAACTAACACTCTTTTGGGTGAAGGGGTTATGACGAGATAGTTATCTATGGTTGGGATATGTGTAAGCACTTTTAGCTAGGAGCCAGTGGACTTTTGAACGATGTTGCTACGAAAAGTTCGCACAAATGTGCTGCTGGGCGTTTTAATGAAACAGCAACTTTATTATATTTATTGCGCTATTATGGAAATCGAGGTCTGGTTCTATTTCGTTTAATACAGCACCGGGGGTAAGAAAGTTTAAATTGTTTTTATTTTTTGAAGTTAATAATGGAAAGCCCAGACCCATTGCTGGTTATAATGTGAATTCATTTTAAAAAACTTAATAAAGTCATGATTTCAGAATTACAGGCCTTGCAATAGGCTTTATAAATAAAAAAAAAAGATTGGATTGCTATATCTGAGGCCCAGAGTATGAAATACTTTTGATCTTAAATTTCTTAAATTTGGTTATGACATACCCTGGGATCGTTTACCTTCTACATGAAGTTTGTGTTTGATGTATCTGCAAGTAGTCTAGTTTCCTCTGTGTGGAGTTGACACGTCCTCTGGTGGTGGATAGACGAATCCTCTGAAGAAACAGTCCCAGTTAGGATGGACAAAGTAAACATCCTATTTAAGCTGCTACGACATATTCGGATTAAACAGGAGAGGTGCAGGCGAACACCTAGTGGAAACCTTAAGCAGGTTAAAAGTAGACATTACTGCTGTCCAGGAAATACGATAGGAAGGGCCGGGTTAACGAAAAGCTGACGGTTAACAGAAACAGAGACTATTCGGATGTGGATTTGTTATAAGTGCCAGAATTAGGCAAGAAATCTTATGTTTTCAAAAGATTAGCGAACGCATTATAACTATCCACATCAAGGCCAAATTCGCCAACATAAGGGCTCACGTTCCGACGGAGAAAAAATATGATATTGGGAAAGAATAAGCTCCTAGAGAAAACTTTTTTTTTGGTTATAATTTGCGCGCTCTCAAGGGGTTATGAATACCCTTTATATGTTTTAGCACAGTGCGGGCGTTAAGGAAATGCAGGATAAGAAGAAAGGAGGTACCGATGCACATTGGTTTTAAATGACTCTAAGTTATAATGGAAGGGGAAAACAGAGTTTGGTAGACCAGTCCACACTCGTGTTGTTCGGTTTTTGTACGAATTTCTATATTTCAGCGTTCGTCCGAAGATAGGCTTGAGGGTAAACTGATTTGCATTCATAGCGTAACGAGTATTGTTGAATGGAAGGAATGCTGGATATGTCATTTGAGCATTGATTATTAAAATAGATATAAAACAATGTAAGGCAGGAGATATTTCGACGATGTTCTAGCGAAACTAAAGAGTTCGCTATTCTAATATCTCCTACTAATTTTTTTATGAGGTGCAATGTTGTTTTTGGTGCACCTGACCAGATGTGGGCGTCGAACTCAAGTTTAGGACGTATAAACGCTTTATATATCGTGGCCAGGTCAGAAGGGGAAATATTTCTTACATCGATTCAGGAAACCTAGACATTTCGCTGCGTTTTTAGCGACTTGAAATATGTGGTCGTTCCAACGTAAGTATGGAAAGTTTTTCGGTTTCTTCGACTGAAGTGTCATTCATGGATAATGGCTCTAGATTTTGGTTTCGCTTTAACGTATTTTAGAAGCTTTGAATTCTACTTTGTTGGATTTACCCCATTTGATGATGCTGTCAAGGTCGAAATTCAATCAGCTAAACATATTTTGTAGTGTTCGTCGTATAGGCGATAACGCAAACGAGCAAGTTCGGTGAGCATGATCGTCGATTAGGGCTACCTTAAGGGGACATGGAACGGTCAATTAAATCGACCACATTGCGCTAGCCAAGAGGCACACATCCAGTATTTTGGGTGTCCGAACATTCCGAGGGGTTAACATCGCCTCGGACCACTACTTTGTTGCAGCCAAGGTAAGAATGCGGATATCCACCACGCACCAACAAATCAAAAATACTGTGAAAAAATTTAATGTCGAAAGACTGCAATCGCAAGAAACCGCCAAGGCCTTCTCGCAACGCGTATCCCTTAACCTCTCGACTAACAAGAAGAACAATTGCTACGATGCCAACAAGCCATTAAATCAGTCGCAACTGATGTGCTAGGTTTCTCTAGGTTTGATGAGGAATGCCGACAGATGCTCGCAGCCAAGAACGAGGAATACAAGGCTAAGCTACAGGTGAAGACGAGAGCTGCCATTGAGCTCTATAGGCGAAGAAGAAGGGATGAACACCGGCTTTTCAGAAAGAAGGAAAAAGAACAAGAAAATCGCGCGAGAGGTACCACTCCAGGAACGATTTTTGCAAGTTTTACCAAAGCAAAGTGTAAAACGTCAAAGCCAAGGATACAAGGCTCGAACAGAATCCTGTCGAGATAAACAAGGGAATTTCGTAGTTGAGAAGCAGTCGATGCAGTGATATGGAAAAAACACTTTTGTAGATTGATAAACGGCGATGACGAACAGCATTCCGGTGACAGGCAGAACGAACCATTCAATATTGGCAACGACAGCGAAAACTGCCAACCACCCAACCTAAGTGAACTGAGAATAGCAATATCTAAACTCCAGCATGATAAGGCTCCCGGAAATGACGGCTTTTCTGCAGTCAAAGGTCTCTTCAACATCTATCAACTTATCTGACGTTAAATGCGAACATCTGAAACCGTTTACCAACAACCTTATCCGTGTGGTTTAAGGTTGGAAAACTCCACAACCGATCAAATCTTCACACTTCGGCAGATCCTGGAAGAAACCCAAGAAAAACCCACCACCTATACATCGATTTCAAAGCCGCATACGACAACATTTATAGAGACGAACTATACAGAGCCCAAACTCGTCCGTCTGTACAGGATGACAATGGAGAACTCTCGCTTCTCCATCAGAGTCGGAAACGACCTTACCGACGCATTCGATACCAAAAAAAAAGGATTTAGGCAAGGCGATGCACTGTCATGTGACTTTTTTAAATTGATTCCTGTGAAAAACTCCCGAGCCAACACCAGAGGCACAATCTTCCAAAAATCGGTGCTACTGTAAGCATACGCCGACGGCATTGACATCATTGGTAGGACTCAACGTGATGTCATAGCCACGTTTGCTAGAATAGAGAAGGAAGCGGCAAAAATGGGTAAATGAGGGTAAGACTAAGTATATTCTGTCAACACGAAAGGACACACAACATCAACGAATTGGACAGAACGTCACCATTGACAGTTTGAATTAGTACGGGACTTTGTCTACCTCGGCTCCTCTATTAACTCTGACAACAACATCTCGTCAGAAATTAAACGAAGAATTGCTCTTGCCAACCGTTGTTTCTTCGGGCTAAGAAGGCTTTGGAAAAAAGGAAAAAAGGAAGTAGAAAAGCCCTCACTCGAACTACTAAGGAGATCCTATATAAGACCCTGAACATCCCAGTCCAAGGGGGTCATTCCGTTACTTTGAAAACGATTATCACTCAGACGGTAGTCGAGACCTCATGAGCAATCGCTCAATAATCGTCTGTGAATTGACGATAATTGTTTTACGTGAAGCAAATAAAGTGATATGGCCGACAGAAAAAATGATGCAAGATGTACCATCGAAATGCTATCGTCAAACGATAATCACATTACGGAATGAGGGCCTATTACTACGGCAGGAACCACGGCCCGTATCAAAAGTGGATAAAAAAAATCCTTGGTAGTTTTGAGAGGAAAATTCGAAAAATCCTCGGTCCTGTTTGCGTTGACGGGCTATGGAGACGAAGATTCAACCAAGAACTATACGAGCTGTACAGCGACATGTCCCTAGTCAAAAAAAACTCCGCATTGGAAGTTTAACATGGCAAGGACAGATAGAACAAATGGACACCAATACTCCGGGCACAGACCTCGCCATAAGTGGCGCGCTCAAGTAGAAACCGACATCAACCAACTTGAAGTGCGCAACTGGAGGCAGTTAGCTAAGGACCGGGCTAATTGGAGAGGCATGTTGGTTGATGAGCAAAATATTCATAAATATTTTATATGGATGCTCCTTTTGTGGCTCGATCCCGTTTTTAAGCCCCTTTTTCAAAATTGTCACCATCAACATTGTCAAATTGCTATGAAATGTTTTTTTTTTTTCTTCGCCCAAAAAAAGAAAAGTCTTGGCATCACCCTCCATAGCGTTTTTCAACCATCGACGCTCCTGTATCTACAGAAATCAAACCTACATAAGCTGAGATTGTTAAAACACTTTTCTCGGTAAACGAATATCACTTTGATTTCTACATCTTTATAGATAAAGCACCCACTGATGTGTATGTGTTTCGATTTTACACCGCTACCACAAAGATACTCCCTTAATCCCACTAATCTACATGACACAATCCACGTATTATATTCACTTAAAACCAATTTCACTTTAAGAATACAGTTTCATCACCAACAAACCACTTTGAATCACCTCAACCACAACGAGTCTATCTTTCCCCATAACTATCGCGATCGAATTCTACTCTCCAGGAAGCATGGCACAATGTATCTATCACTCGATAGCGCAAATGATTTCGCCATTACTTATCGCGGATAAAAACTCCTTAGACCACATCAACCACCATACGAATTTGCTCCCGCCATCTGATATAAGAAATATCAAATATCCCGCTCCCATTTCTTCCAATGATGCCAGGCGAAGCCATACAAATCGATTCCACAATTCTTCACACATCAATAGCAAAGAGCTGTGCATGTGAGCGTTGCGGCGCTGTGATTATCTACGGACAGGATAGAATGCGCCTAGATGTGCAATTTTGCAATCTGATAGAAAGAGGGGCTGCCTGCCTTGAGAGGGACGCGCATAAATACACAAACTTACTCAAAGCTTAAGATGAACCTAGTCTGAGTTATCGCATGATTGCATTCAGATAGTAGCCAAGTGGCGTCGTATTCGCCTCAAAAGTGTAATTGATCCAAAGAAGCGCCTTGCAGAGGCGACATCTAATACGATTCGTGTGCTTGCATTCATATTGTTTATGCACCAAAGATAGAGACAGACAAGTTGTAGCGGGTGTCACAGACATTGTGCATTGTCCATTTTTAACTCTCAATCCACCTGACACAACAATACTTTACTGCGTACCTCCCTTCGCTGTCAACGTTGCGAGGCTTGAGATTTTATAAAAGCCAAAGCAACGGCGGCTAAAGTTTCATTTAAATATCGCAAGGTGCCTCGTCGGGTTCGTTCTGCATCGTACTGCATCTGTATCCGCGACGGACACATACACTGCGCAGTGTCGTGGTGCAATTTCTGTTCTACATACTTGTGCGGTTTTAAATTAAATTAGCGAAACGCACCCCAGAATAGTTGCGGCTTCAATCGCGAGTGCAAGTGTATTCAACGTTTAACGAAACCAAGGATACTTCACAGTTTTTGATTTTTTTTTGGAAAGTTTTTATCAACATTCAAACAAACACAAGATAGATACGCTCAGATAAGCGACAGTGAATTTATCCCCCTCTTTAGTATTAGATTGAGATACAGTGTCTCTCAGTTTGTAGAATTTTTTCAAGGTGAAACCAACGCGTAGTCGGCGAATAATATTTTCTTTTCCCCCGGGAATGTTACTCTTAAGGAAGCTTCTTTTATAAACGCCTAAAAGTGGAACGTTTCAAATACCATATCAAGGATAGGCCATTCTTTAGAGTTCCCAAATTTCTGTGTGTTTGTGTACAAGTATATCCCACCGCATCATCGAATGAAAATCCCGTGCCGTCCACCTCATCTACCTACCACAAACCACGGCCCGGTGGAAAAATAATGCAAAACGTTGGTTTACTCAAATCATTGGACATAAATTTGAATACAGCCGGCAGTGAGTGTGAACTAAGGCGATCCGAACAGCCACTGCTACGCAAAACCTTATCAGATAATTTTGGCAAACATTTACAAAACGACGAAGACGACGAAGAACTAGACGCAGTCGCAGAACTCACCCAGCATCGATCAGTTGAAGAACCACCCAAGGCCAAGACTAGATCCAGATTCAGTTCGGCATTTCGCTCTTTTCGTGGGTCAAAATCATCGAAAAAGAAAATACAACCACCAGCCGGTGAGTCGATTTTATCAAGCGGTGGTGAAGATACAGAAACACCTCCTGCAGATACCGCCGACTTGAAGAAGAAGAAGAATAAACTTTCGAAGAAATTCTCCCTAACCGGCATCAAAAGGAACAAGGTAAATCCGAAGAAGGTAGAAGTTACTACAAACAGTAACCTCCTACTTGTGGAAACCGCTACACAAACCACTCAAAGCCTCGACCGAAGGTCACTTTTTGCAGCGGATAATGACTCGAAGAGAAAATTCACAGTGACCACATCAAACACCCCACCACCAACACCGCCGTCATCGCCACACTCACCGGATTCGTCGCCGACAAAATTTGATAAAGTCCGAAAGATACAAATAACCATACAGGGTAAGAAAATCGAACATACCCACAACAATAGCAACACCAACAACGGCCAACAGGGGCGGAAAAACTTACCCGTTACAACGACAGAGATTACAAGTGGTGGTGTGCCACCACCATTGCCATCAGCAACAGTTGACGAAGGGGATTACCTAACTGCGGCAGACGAAGGGCGTCAACAGCAGAAACCATCGCAAACGTCCCCTTTCAGGAAAAGCTCAAAAAAGAAACTGAAATCCAAATCGAAATCGAACACCTCCCCCCCACCAGCGACCAGCAACAAGTCAATAACCTCAACCATTTCGACAACCACAACCACGGAAGAAAAACTCATAGTCACGCAAAGCATCTGCGATACCCCACCGCGAGAGAGAGCGCCTGCGAAACCCAGCCGTGCCCCGGGAGCAGGACCACCTACAATATCCAGCATCCAACCGACAACCACTGGCGCTATTCGAAAATCGCTTTCACATCAAATTCCTAAGCTAAGACGTCAACGCATGCACGTTGCTGATTCCGTTGATTCCGAGTTGACTTTCATGCTACGTGAGGGAACAATCGAACGAGGTCGTCGATTTCCCAGACCGGCATCGATAGACAGTGCTACATTGTCACCGTTGATCGTTACCCAATCGCATTCACTGCCAACGCCGTTAGGTACTCCAGAGACCCTGCAGCCTCTACCAGAGCCGCCATCACCACCACCATCACAATCATCGCAACCATCACCCCCACCACAAGAATCCTTAGCTGAAGCCGAGCCAAAATCCCTTCCTACATTTTCCCGAGAAACCACCAAGGAGCTACAAGATACAACACAACGTGAGCCTACATCGCTGCCAATACTCACAACGACATCGACAATAGTATCCACGATAGAAATAGAAAAATCATCACCAACCACAATTGCAACAACAACTACTACTACCACCGACAACACCGAAGACATCCAACCAACCACACCCCAGTTCAGCGGTAATAACATCCAGAATCCCAATCTCAGCGGATCAATCAACAATCAATCGCCGGAGGCTACCGACGACAATTCGATCGAGGAGCATTCAATAAATTTCACCGTTGGTACAGCCGTACGTCCACAAAAGACATCCGTACCGTTGGCCCAAGTGACATTCGACAGCAAGGACTTTAGTTCGTTGGGTTCGACTAAAAGTTCAGAATCCGAACCTAGTCCGCACAGTGAAAATTCCATTCATAGGCGAAAGATTCACTACGTCGATCAGCCATCCGTATACACAGACGAAGAGCGTGATATCCTGGACGGCAAACGTGAAGCGCTTAGCTACTTATCCGGGATTAGTGAGTATTCGTTTGATTCGGAATTTTCGGGCGATACACCGCCGATGCCAGCATTTGGTGACTTGACCATGGACCAAGAGGATCCGGTAAGCATTGAAGTAGAGTTGTCATGGTTATTTTTATTTTTTAGAAAAGTGCAAAGTGGAATGGAATTTTAGTTGTGTTAAAAAAATTACAATCAATGGCGGGTTTATTGCGTTAAAATATTATACAGTTACATTTTAGATGTTTTTTTACCGTTAGGTTGCTTAAATAAATCTACAAAACCTTAACCACCGTATTAATAAACGCGGAGTAGCTAATCAGTGACTAACTTTTGACATTTGCGAGAGTATTTCTTATGGGAAAAACTGCTATGTTAGTCATTGGCCGTGTTCGGGTTTCAGATTTCGTAAGATATCTTAGATGAAGCTCTGTTCTCATTGGTCAATCGACAAACCAATGAGAACAGAGCTTTATCTAAGATATCTTACCAAATCTGAAATCCGGAACACGACCGTTAATTAGCTAATCAGCGTTTATGAATACATTAGTAACAGTTCCGTGTGTATTGTGTAAAAGAATTTAGTTTTTGCTATCAGAACATCCTTTGTTTTATAAGGTTTATTCGCGTACTCAGGTGCAAAATAAAAACATATGAGAGGCTACAATCCGCTATGCGGATCGTTGAATACCCTATCCCATCCCATCCTTTAAATTAGTATCCTCAAAATATAGGCCTTATGGCGATAAAATACAGAAAATGACATTGTCACAATATATTGCTCAGACAGTTTATCAAAACCTTTTGTGGTTCGACAAAAAACAATGTTTTTATATTGCATATGCCTTGGGGTAGGGCATACAAATGGTTTTTGTAGGAAAACGCCCCCAAAAAGTTGGCGTGGGTTAAAATGGTCTATTGACGAAATGTTCATGTTAATACTACCAATGATTGTGCATCAAAATTGTTTTCGAAAATTTTAAAATTCGACTCAGCTAGCGCGATTCTGAGCCGATCCATATACTTTAATGTCTATGAATATCTAATTTATATCTCTATGTTACATACTTAATATCAAAACTAATATACCCCTATGGGATAGGGTATAAAACATGAAAACAAACAAACTGTCGAATGACACTCTGTTACAAAGTGGGTCCACTTCCTTAGAAGTGTTCCACTTCCAAGATGTATTAACCTTAAAGGCTGTGACAGTTGAGACAGGAGTTGCTACTCCACCTTTTTTGAAACAAAAATGAAAGCAAGAATGATGTTATGATCGAATGAATATATTGGATTGGGTTAACATTTTAGTAGAGTGTAGGTCGTTTATAAAAAATAAAGTCGTTGAGAGGACTAAACCGTGGGATACTCCAACATTTCTTGGATAGGAGATGCAAGTTGACTCATCTAACACATCTTATGATGACAGGCTATTTAAAAAGAAATTGATAACGAAATTTTATGAAAGTATTACAAAAACCAAAAGACCAACGGGTTTTGACAAGAGTGGTATGTCACAATTTGTCGTGTCATTGACATTGAGTCCGTAACTCATAGCGTTTTCGATTGGAATTTTTAGATTTACTCTCAGATTTCAGATTTTACCCGTCCCAATCGAACATTGAAGAGGTTGCTCTGGTTTTGTGTGTGTGTTAGTATGCCATTTGACAGCTTATTGTTTATCTTTAGGCCGCAATTATAGCTATTAGCTATCAATGTAAACCATCATTTGAAATTTTCTTTTACTCATTGCGGCTTTTTTATAAACTCAACCATTGGCGAGTTGGTGTCAAAACAAAGCTTATGAATTTTAGAACATGATTATCCAAAAATATTTTAATTTCTAATTATAGTTTTCCCCGAAAATCACTTTTTAATCATCAAGCAGCGAAATGCAAACTTCAAATTGACATATTAAGTCAGATGTTAAATGTTTTTGTGTTGGTGCATGTTGGTGTATCCTCAAAATATAGGCCTTATGCCGATGAAATACAGAAAATGACATTGTCACAATATATTGCTCAGACAGTTTCTCAAAATCTTTTGTGGTTCGACAAAAAACAACGTATTTCTATTGCTAATGCCTTGGGATGGGGTATACAAATGGTTTTTGTAAGAAAACGCCTCCAAAATGTGGGCGTTTGTGAAAATGATCTATGGACGAAATTTTTTCGAAAGTTTTAAAATTTGGACAAAAAGCGTTTTTTACTAAAAACGCCCCCAAAAAGTGGGCGTGGCAAAAAACTTTGTATGAACGAAATATAGATATTAGGATTGTCTAAATATGCTGCTCAGACACTTTTTTGAAATTCCTTACGGTTTGGCCAAAAAATAAGTTTTCCTAAAAAAGGGGCGTGGCAGTGGGCGGATTTCAAAATTTTTTACACTTGTTCTGGTGGCACGGACGAGGATCCTATATACCAAATTTCATTATCCTAGCTCAAAATTTAAGGCCCAAAATCGGTGACGAACAGACAGACGGACGGACGGACGGACGGACAGACAGACATGGCTAATTCGACTCAGATAGCGATTCTGAGTCGATCCATATACTTTGAGGTATATGTAGCAAACTTATTTCTCTATGTTACAAACTAAGTATCAAGACTATCCCCCCTATGGGATAGGGTATAACAAATTTGCAAAGAAAATGTTCAGTATCGGTTATTTTACTTGTTTGTCAAAGAATGACAACTTCGAAGTTTGACAATAACAAACAGTTTTGTGAGTCTAGGTTGGCCTCGGGAGCATCTTCGATGCTGGAAAGAAGGGCTCGGACGGGAGTCTTTCTTGCCCTCTTTCATGACAGGTCGACGCAAAATCAGCTGTTTCAAATTTATCTGAGTACTCAGGTGTCTCGCTGGTTCCGTTCGACAAATGTCACCTAAATAAATTGGTCGATTTGCCAATGGATCCAAAATATTTTACTAAATCTGATAGCGTTTTCGATTGGGATACAAAAAGCACTCTTTATACCCTATCCCTAGGGGTATATTAGTTTTGATACATAGTTTGTAACATAGAGAAATAATTTAGATACTTATACCTCAAAGTATATGGATCGACTCAGAATCGATAGCTGAGTCGAATAAGCCATGTCTGTCTGTCCGTCCGTCCGTCCGTCTGTCTGTTCGTCACCGATTTTTGGGCCTTAAATTTTGAGCTAGGATAATGAAATTTGGTATATAGGATCCTCGTCCGTGCCACCAGAACAAGTGTAACAATTTTTGAAATCCGCCCACTGCCACGCCCCTTTTTTAGGAAAACTTGGGGGCGTTTTTAGTAAAAAACGCTTTTTGTCCAAATTTTAAAACTTTCGAAAAAATTTCGTCCATAGATCATTTTCACCTACGCCCACATTTTGGGGGCGTTTTCTTACAAAAACCATTTGTATACCCCATCCCAAGGCATTAGCAATAGAAATACGTTGTTTTTTGTCGAACCACAACAGATTTTGAGAAACTGTCTGAGCAATATATTGTGACAATGTCATTTTCTGTATTTCATCGCCATAAGGCCTATATTTTGAGGATATTAATTTAAAGGATGGGATGGGATAGGGTATTCAACGATCCGCATAGCGGATTGTAGCCTCTCATATGTTTTTTTTGTTGTTATGTGTACTCCTCCTTTGAAGCCAGTGTCAAATTACCCCTTACCTCTTCCGCATACCGAATTCTGAGCCTTGGACCACATACACTGGACATTCGAATTAATTTAGCACAGAGCCGTTGATGTTCTCCTCAAGAACTCGAAATTCCTGTATAGCAACTCCAAACTTCTGCAGCAGATCCTTGCTCTGGTACTCCAAAAGATTGAGATGCCTCACTGGAACTGCATTTATCCTTGGAAGAGAGCACGATTAACACATTTGCGGAAGATTGGAAGCATTGTTGTGATTCTTCTATGAAAGCCTGCTTACTTACGAGTAGTTTTGAATTAAAATAGACCTTGAACTTAAGGCTGAAATGGACAGCGGAATTTTTAAATGCGGCATATTCATAAAGATTTATCAAATTCGGGACTTACTAATCCACAGTTTTTACTAAGTTACTTAAATAAACACAGCTGTTATTCATAAAAATGTTCACAGCCGTATTTTGTTAAACTCCAGTTTATACTCTGTTCTACTAGAATAATCTGTCAAATGATGGCGGTCAAATGCCCACTGGTGGAGAATATATGTGTTCATCTTTGATTCTGGTTTTGAGGGGTTAGTGTAGAATCGAAATGGAAATGTATAAATAAAGTCTCAATGTCGCACATTCAAAAATTCAAAAAACATAAATTGTGTTTGTTTATAAAAAAAGACAGAAATACTGTAAACAAATTTAATGTCGAAAGACTGCAATCGCCAGAGACCGCCAAGACGTTCGCGCAACGCGTATCCCTTAACCTCTCGACTCACAACACACCACCAGCATCTAATGTCGAAGAACAATGGCAACGATGCCAACAAGCCATTAGATCAGTCGCAACGGATGTGCCAGGCTTCTCGCGGCAACCAGCAAGAAACCCCTGGTTTGATAAGGAATGCCGACAGATGATCGCAGCCAAGAACGACGCCTACAAGGCTAATAACTAAACGTGAAGACGAGAGCTGCCATTGAGCTCTATAGGCAAAGAAGAAGGGAAGAACATCGGCTTTTCAGAAAGAAGCAAAAAGAGCTAGAAAAGCGCGCAATCGAGGATATAGAGAGTGGCCACTCCAGGAACGATGTTCGCAAGTTTTACCAAAGTGTAAAACGTCAAAGCCAAGGATACAAGGCTCGAACAGAATTCTGTCGAGATGAACAAGGATATATCGTAGTTGAGAGACAGTCGATGCTGAGGATATGGAAGAACCACTTCTGCAGACTGTTAAACGACGATGACGAACAACATTCCGCTGTCAGGCAGAACGAACCATTAAATATTGGCAACGACAGTGAAAACTGCCAACCACCCGACCTAAGTGAAGTGAGGATAGCAATATCTAAACTCAAGCTTAATAAGGCCGCCGGGAATGACGGCCTTCCCGCTGAGCTTTATAAAGCTGGCGGAGATGACTTGGTAAGTAATATCCACCAACTCATAAGCCAAATCTGGTCGTTTGAAAGCATGCCTGAAGAATGGAACCTCAGCAGCGTTTGCCCGATCCACAAAAAAGGAGACCATCTGAACTGCGCCAACTACAGAGGCATAAGTCTACTCAACATCGCTTACATGATCCTATCTGCCGTAATAAGTGAAACCGTTTACCAACAACCTGATCGGACCTTATCAGTGTAGTTTTAGGCCAGGAAAGTCCATAATCGAACAAATTTTCACACTTCGGCAGATCCTGGAAAAAACCCAAGAAGTCCAAATCGATACCCACCACCTATTAATCGATTTCAAAGCCGCTTACGACAGCATTTATAGAGACGAACTATACAGTGCCATGTCTAGTTTTGGTATACCGTCCGAACTCGTCCGTTTGTGTAGGATGTCGATGGAGAATTCTCGCTGCACCATCAGGGTCGGAAACGACCTCACCGACACATTCGATACCAAATAAGGATTAAGGCAAGACGATGAGCTGTCATGTGACTTTTTCAATTTGATTCTTGAGAGGATTGTGAAAAACTACCGAGCCAACATCAGAGGCACAATTCTCCAAAAATCGGTGCAACTACGCATACGCTGACGATATTGACATCATTGGTAGGACTCAACGTGATGTCATAGCCACGATTGCTAGTATAGAGAAGGAAGCGGCAAAAATCGGTTTAGCCGTAAATGAGGGTAAGACAATGTATATGCTGTCAACACGAAAGGACACACAACATCGACGAATTGGACAGAACGTCACCATTGACAGATATAACTTTGAGGTAGTACGGGACTTTGACTACCTCGGCTCCGCTATTAACTCTGACAACAACATCTCGTCAGAAATCAAACGAAGAATTTCTCTTGCCAATCGCTGTTTCTTCGGGCTAAGAAGGCAATTTAGTAGTAAAGCCCTCACTCGAACTTCTAAGGAGATCCTATATAAGACCCTGATCATCCCAGTCCTGCTCTACGGCGCTGAAGCATGGACCGTATCAAAAGCGGATGAAGAAATCCTTGGTCGATTCGAGAGAAAAATTCTTCAGCCAGACGTTGGACACAGTAGAGGAAGACCTCGCCTGAAGTGGAGCGCACAAGTAGAAACCGAACCTAACCAACTTGGAGTGCGCAACTGGAGGCAGTTAGCTAAGGACCGGGCTAATTGGAGAGGCATGTTGGTTGAGGCCCAGGTTCATCCCGGACTGTAGCGCCACTTAAGTATGTAAGTAAGTAAATTGTGTTTCTTTATATCCTTATTTCTGAAATGTGTCAGTGTTGAACACAACATAAACATACATTCTGCCATTTTTAATGTTAGACTCAGATTTCCACCTATGTTTAGGTTTAAATCGTCTGAAAACAAATTGACCTCAGGTTTAACTTGGGTCTATGTATCAAAACTAATAAACGTCACAACCATATATATTTTAAGAAGCAAATAAAACTTGATTTGGAAATTTATTAATTGTATTACATTACAATTTACAATTTAGATGTGAAAGCAAATTTCATCCACTTTCTAAGATTGAATAAGCAAATTGCATCTTAAATCAATAAAACATATCCGCAAACTATCACACCATTCGGTGCACAACATCTTAGTTTTATTTTTCTAAACGTCATACGGCTGTTTTAACAACACACCTGCTTAGGAGGTTAGGAACCTACATACGTACTTAACTGGACGATGACACAAATCCCCCTATTGAAGCCACACAAGTTGCACGGTATGCTTGTTGTCATTATATTCCTCATTTCAAATTTCCTATACTTTAGCGCATTAGCTTGGCTATTGCATTGTGTATGTTGGAGGAAAGAGAAATCTGAGATCCTAGACATAGCTACATACGAGTACTTGAAGAAAATGGAGTACAGCTAAACTATAAGATCGACTGCCAGACCACTACTATCACATCAAAGCGATTTTCGTCTTCTTCTTTAATTCACATAATAAGAAGAACATGTGCCTACCGCTACCCTATACTCATAATAGAGAGAATCGGATTACCTTTCACCTAATAACCTTTATAATCTCCTCTTGTTCTTTTCCTTTCATTTTGGACTCGGTTTAATCAGTTTTTTTCAATCTTTTGCAGCCAATTATGACATCCTCAACGGAGAAACGTGAACATCTCTATAAAATTCTAGTCATCGGTGAGCTGGGAACCGGCAAGACGTCCTTCATTAAGCGCTACGTCCATCAGTTCTTCAGTCAAAACTATCGCGCTACAATTGGTGTGGATTTCGCTTTAAAAGTCCTCCACTGGGATTCGAATACTATTGTCCGATTACAGTTGTGGGACATTGCTGGCCAAGAGCGATTCGGGAACATGACCCGTGTATATTATAAAGAAGCCGTTGGCGCCTTTATTGTGTTTGATGTTACGCGTAGCGGTACATTTGATTGTGTGAGCAAATGGAAGGAAGATCTAGATTCAAAGGTCCAACTGCCAGATGGTAGTCCAATTCCATGCATTTTGTTAGCCAACAAGGTACGTCTTAAGCAATTTGAAAACTCTGCAGAGGATTAGCAAGTATCTTTGTTTTCATCATTTCAGTGTGATCAAGATAAACAAGGCATCGTTACGACTCCAGAAAAGATGGACGAATATGTTAGGGAGAATGGTTTCGCTGGTTGGTATGAGACATCAGCCAAGGAGAATATTAACATCGATGAAGCTGCCAGAGCGTTAGTAAATAAGGTAAGTTATTCTATCTGTTCACTAAGGTCGATTGTAACAATTTTCCTTCACTATTAGATTCTCCTGAACGACAAACTCATCAGCGCTGCCGACATTGCCGATAGTGAGAGATTCAATTTAGGAAGTTCCAACGGTGGTCAGACCACGACGCAGGCTATTAAAAGTAAATGTTCCTGCTGACGCCTTAATTGTCATTATTTACAAAATGTGTCATCATATAATGAAGGACTTCTATTTGTTATCCTAAGTGTTAAAATTTTAGTTATGTACGTATATATTTTTAATAAAGTGGAAAATAAAAAAATATTTGTATTTTAAATAAAAAAAAAAATTTGTTACAATAAAAAAAATACTTACGTTATTTGTATATCGCTGTTAGCATGTTATAGGATTCTTACATACAAAAAAATAATTTCTGACTTACTAATTATTCTCTTTTTTTAGGATACATACTTAAAATTATTTATTATACAACATTTGGCTTCTCTTAAAAATAAAAACAAAGTTAAGCCTTGCAATATATAAATTAGCAACAATAATGAAGATCAAAAATGTCCATTCAAATTCTTGCCATTTTGTTATTTGCACTAAACTATCTATTTATAGAGTCATATGATGAACAATGCTTTATTCTAGGGATTACAAGAAAAAATAAATAAAAAAAATCTGTTTATTTAAAATGCATTTACAAGCAGATATGTGGGAAGAAATATAAAAATAAATAAATCATATAGATAAATAAAAGTAAAAAAACCAAAAGATAAATAATATTTATACAATATACAATACATATACAAACACTTTCATTTGATAACAACAAATTGCTCGTATTTAAGTGATGGAAACAGTTAACGATTAAAGAATAAAATTTTATTACTACATGAATTTTGGTGAGTCTTTTCGTATTGATAAAAGAAGAATTATTCAGGTAAGTTTGCTCTCGAGGTAGTTGTACTCACGGTTGCCACTTGAAAATAAAATTTGTTACCAAAATTTAAGAAGAAGCGACCAAACGCAGTAAAAAGTTACCAAAGTACTTAAAAATTTGAAAACGTTGTATGAAATACACCTAAAATCATTGAGTTTGCCATTTTTATACCCTATCCCATGGGGTATATTAGTTTTGATACATAGTCTGTAACAGAGAAATAATTTACCTACAAGGTGGCGCAAAAGTAATCCTCCTATCAGAAAATGCTATAAATTTTGCGATTGGCCCCTAATGTCAGTTCTGTTTTGACATTTGTGTAGTAAACACAAACGGTTACTGTGAATGGTGAGCGCTACAGAGCAATGATCAACGAGTTCTTTTAGCCGCAACTTGATGAATTGGGATTGGAAAACATGTGGTTCCAACAGGACGGTGCAACGGCACACACTGCACGTGCCACAACCGATATGCTGAAGGATGCATTTCCCGGGCACCTAATCTCCCGTTTTGGCGATTTGCACTGGCCAGCAAGATCGCCTGATTTGACCGCTGCAGACTTCTTTTTGTGGGGCTTTTTGAAGTCGCGGGTTTATGTCAACAAGCTTCAGACTCTTGCAGCTCTTAAAGACTATATCCGTCAAGAATGTGAGGACCTATCGCCGGAAGTTTTGGCCAAAGTTATGGAAAATGCCATAAAAAGGGCTCAAATGACAATCAACTGTGGCGGCGGCCATTTACATGACATCATATTCTCGACTTGATGTAAAAAAAAATTAAAAGACCAAATTAAAATAATCCACAAGAAGAATCAAAGTTTTTCATTTTTTTTTTAAATTACAGCCAAAAAACATCGGAAGGTTATTTTTGCGCCACCTTGTATATGGATCGACTAGAATCACTTGCTGAGTCGATTAAGCCATGCCTGTCTGTCCGTCCGTCTACATTTCACCGATTTTTAGCCCTAAAATATAAGGTAAGAGAATGAAATTTGGTATATAGAATTCTTTTGCAGTGAAGCAAAACAAGTTCCATGCCCCTTTTTTTTAGGAAAACGTAATTTTTGGCTAAACCCAAAGGAATTTCTAAAAAGTGTGTGAGCAACATATTTACAGAATCTCTATATTTCGTCAATATAAAGTTTTTTTCCAAGTCCAATTTTTGGGGCGTTTTTTAGTAAAAAACGTGTTTCGGTACATTTTTAAAATATTTGAAAATATTTGATCATCTCGTGGATCTTGTTGGAGGGATGGCGAATGCGATGGGAACTTGAATTATTTCTGTGGGGTAGGACACATTCCTGGTAAGAGATACCATCATGTCATTGTTATGCTGCTTCTGGATTGATGCACTTAGATTGGAGTTTCTTTTTTTAGAAACCTTCACTTTTATTTCACGAATATTTTGTTTAGGATGGCCGATTAATTATTACATTGCATAACATGAAAAAGGATCTAGATTTGTGAATAGTCGGACATGTTCCTTTATAGACAGCTAGAGCTATGAAGGCAAAACGCCTTCATAGCTCTTCATTTCTAAAGCGTTAATTTGTGGCACCAGTGATCTCCATTTAGGTCAAGCCGACTTTTGGGACAGTTTCAATTCCTTACCTTATTGTCAAGCGGTTCAATGAACAGCAGATTTAGGTATGTGATCAACTCATCAATTGGGTGAGCATTTGTAACGGGTGATCCAAGTAGAGATACTTTTTTCAATAGCCTTTTTTGACAGATCACGTGTGAGTCGTGTCATGCTGTCATGTTATTTTTGTTAAGTATTGTTTGGCATTTCATAATGGAAAGACTTACGCGTGAACAACGTTTACAAATTGTTCAACTTTATTATGAAAATTCACGTTCTGTGAGGAATGTGTTTCGTGCACTTCGCTCAACTTATGGTCAACATAATCGGCCTACTGAGCGTACTATTCGCAACACCATCACCCATTTTGAGTCCCAGTATTCATTATTGGATAATATTCGACCGAATAGACCACGTCCAGCACGCTGTGAAGAAAATATAGCGGCCGTAGCTGAGAGTGTGTAAATTATGCCGGTGCGAACGTAACCGTCAATGGCGACCGTTATCGTGCCATGAAAACCGACTATTTGATGCCTGAAATTGAAGCTCGTGATCTCAGCGACATTTGGTTTTAGCAAGACGGCGCCACTTCCCACACATCGCATCAATCAATGGACTTATTGAGAGAACATTTCGGTGAGCACATAATTTCACGTTTTGGGCCGGTCGATTTTCCACCAAGATCGTGTGATATCACACCGTTAGACTTTTTCCTGTGAGGATATGTAAAGTCAAAAGCTTATGCCGACAAACCCGCTTCGATTCAGGCCTTGGAGGAAAACATCACGCGTGTCATTCGCCAGTTACCAGTCGAAATGCTCGAACGAGTGATCGAAAATTGGACTCAACGGATGGACCATCTGCGACGTAGCAACGGCCAACATTTGATAGACATAATCTTCAAAAAATAAATGCCAAAGAATGTTCTTTCTCCATTAAATTTGAATTTTCTGTTTTTTTTTCTTTAAAAAAAGTAGGGAACCTCGAAATGGATCACCCTTTAGTAGAATGCTCCGCCCAAGCTGACGCAGAACAAAAGTTTATCGTGGTTCTTGATAATCACTTTTTTCCCATTGGGGGAAGACGAAATGCTTCATGCAACATAAGGAGGTGTTTTTTTTTGGAGTTGAGTATTCCTGTGTATCCGATTCCCCTTTATGAAAGTTATACGTCAACTAATAACTCTTCCTGTCCTTTCGGTTTCCGAAAATTTTCCGCGATTGCTCTTCTCTTTTTTCTAAGAACATGTTGAGCGTAGGTGGAGATTCGGTTTTAGCTCTGCTCCAAGTCCACTTTTTGGGGTCGTTTTCAGTAAAAAAACGTGTTTCGGTAAATTTTTAAAATATTTAAAAAAAAATTCGATGCAGGATCATTGATTATGAACATTTCGTCTTTAGATCATTTTAACCCATGCCCACTTTTTGAAGGCGTTTTCCTACCCTACCCCATAGGACACGCAGGAGAAAAACGTTGTTTTTTGTCGAACCATAAAATATTTTCATAAACTGTCTGAACAATATGTTGTGAACATTTTTTCTATATTTCATCGCCATAAAGCCCACATTTTGGGGATATTAATTTTAAGGATGGGATGGGATAGGGTATTAAACGATTCGCATAGCGAATTGTAGCCTTCGCATATGTTTGATTTCAAGTTTTCATACAGCGAGTGCGACTTTTGCTTTGTTTAAATACAAAATAATTTAAATTTTCAGTCATCTGTCAACAAACTGACAAAATCAAATGAAGAAAATGAGTATTTAGTATTTACTAGAACATACAAATTAAAGTTCGTGTTTTTTTAATTTCTTCAGAAAAAAACGACCATGTGTAGAAACGAATTACCAAGCGACCAGATGAAAAAAAAAAACTTTCCAAATTTGGACGCAAATGACCAAAGTGGCAACCGTGGTTGTGCTCCTTTTGAATAGAGTTGTTCATGAGACTATCTCCCTCCCAAGTGCGTTGTCTCTTTTTTTAAAACGTCAAAATCAATTGGAGGAAAACAATGTGATATTTTATATGGCGGGAGTACTAATTTTTGGATAATTTGCTTTGAAATATGAAAATATAAGTTGTTCAAAGTGAAACTCAAATTATAAATACATAACGATACTAAGAGAGTGTGTATAATTATAAAATAGAAATAAAAAGAGTGAAATTGATAACTAGTGCCATTGAAAAGCGTGAACATAAATCCGAGTGCAAACGAAGTTGATTAGTTTTCGTGTAGTAAAGATTATTATGTTCTTGTTTTCAGAAACAACAACAACTCTGAATATTTTCATTTTGTTTATAAATTGTTCTGTTCTCATTTAGCACTTTTACACAATTTTAAAGCAATTTTAAAAATGTTCAAAAAACAACCCCTGTCCCTTTTCAATGAATTTGCCTTCATACAAATGTCAAATGTGTTTGTTTTCCTACAGATGCTGTCAGTTTGTCAATGACACTGACGTTGTCCTGAACAACTCTATTATACATTTACAAGTGGCTTCAAATGTGTGCCGATGTGTCAGAACGTCAGCTTACGTTCGTTTTTTATAGTCATTCCACTTAGGAATTACTAAGAGATTTTCTTCCGCTGCCTCAGCTGACATTTTTGATTCAGTGGAACAGCATTCGCATAAGAGGGGAACTTAAGGCCTGTTCAGAATGCATATCTGTAGCTGATATCTGTAACCCATAAGCGCATACACAATGTGTATCTTCGTGAATCTGTAGCTTGAAGTTGAATAGAGGGCAACTTCATGCAAGAAATGTATCTCCCTTTTAACAGCGATGCAAGATATCAGCTACAGATATGCATTTTGAGCAGGCCTTTAATCTGTCGAAAAAAAACGGTTTTCTTACTTTGCAGCTTAAAAAAGGTTAATTTCCCAGATGATACTCGGAACCTTATGAAAATGAATCAATAGTATCATAGCCAAATCAAAGTCGATAGTAACAATGTTGAAGAAACACTAATGCAGACAGCCATTGGCAATAACGAGCGGTCTCCATGTCAGACAGATCAAACTTTAGTGGCACTACAGTCCCTCAACAAACATGCCTCTTCAATTAGCCCGGTCCTTACTGTCTTCAGTTTAAAATAGTCCTTCCATTTACTCAATTTGCATATCGTCAAAAATAGCGTGCCCAACAAGCACCGTCTAACAATACTCAATGTACCTATCGTCAGAAACATCGTGCCTAACAAGCATCATCTATTTGCTACCTATTCCTCATTTTGGTGTAGTTGAACACGGGACAGTAGGAGATAGCCCACATGCCGTTCAACAACTCCCAAGACGTTCCAATGAACTGGTTGATCCCGTAAAAAAAATTGTTGCCGAAATTCCACATGTGCAATATCGTCACCGTGCTCAGGATTGTGTCGTTTTTGGAACCACCTTTCGTTGAAACAACGAGGCCCAAATTTACAGCATTTGGGACAGAGAATCCCCATGAGGTCCATGAAGTAACATTACCTGTCCAAAAAGTGATTGTTTTAGCCCGCGCGCGTTAAAGCCAAAACCATCATTGAGCCGAAAGATTCGATGGGAGTTGATATCGGTGAATGTTGACTCACAAATCTGTGAAATTTTCCAAACGGGTACTTGTTTCAACAATATGATACGCCATGTCACACTGCAAATAATCAGTTTCACGTTTACTGCCAAAAAATGGCGAGATTTCTTGACCACCATCTTGACCATTAAGATTTGACCCCTTCGGCCTTCTTTTTGTGGGGTTATTTGAAAATCAAAGTGTACGCCAGCAAGACTCAGGCCATTGACGAGCTCAAGGCAAACATACGTTCCGAAATCATCGATATACCTCCCGAGATGCACGAAAAAGTGATGAAAAACTAAGCATTTGCTTTGCTCAATAGAGGCAAAAACTAGTCCAAATAAATGGTAAGGATCCAAAACAAATATAAAAACCTCATATGTGGAAATGTGTTTTTTTAAGCTATTTAATATTCACATACCAACATAAAAGGTGGCGCCCTCTATATATGACAAGTAATGTCGAATAAATTGATCCGTTAAAAAATAAACTACAGAAATTAAAATAATAAATCACAGCTCGTTTTTTTTATCTTTTCCAATTTGTCAACGGTATTGTACTCTGCCGTTTGTGACTAACCTGGGGTTTACACAGGAGAGTAGAACTAGCAGCATTTATAACACATTGTGTTAAATTATCTTTATGCCCGAAACACATGTGCAGTGGTTCTGTATGAGGTGCAGCAAGCAACACACTAGCAGAATTTTCGTTTGGCATACATGAAGTGCAGTGGCTTCAATCATAACATTAAGCTTTCAAATTTCTTTTACTGTGGCGTATGGTGAATTTTTTTAAACATTCATTTTTGGTCCTTTTAGAGCCATATTCATAAACTCGTTAAAAGGAGTATCTAAACGCAAAAATATTATTCATAAAACTTATACCACGTTGATTAGAGGCTACATAACCTAAAAAATTGACAGAGCTAGCAAAATGAAGCATAATTCTCCTAAGCAGCTAATTTCGAATCTTACAATTTTCTTTCTACCGGATTCATTTTTTCTGGTGAATTTAACTCTCGAGAAAAATAAAATCCGTGGACAAAATTTTCCCCTTATATTCATAATTGGGCTAAGAAAACCCTTAAACTATTTCCCAAAAAAATGTTTCATAAGCTTTGCTCTGTCGTTGCTGTACTAAGCCTAAGGTTATGTTATTTATGAAGAATTATAAATGCAAAGTCCAAGTCTGAGAGATTTTGATGATTTTCATAATTTAACCGAAATACACAACAATATTATAGAATGTTGTTTCTATTATTCTCTTTCCGTTTTCTATATTTTTTTTTTGGTTTAGCGCATACGTTTGATGTGTGAAAATGACTGGTTAAATGGCAAAATAGCATTTCAAAATTTGAAATCTCAGTTCCTGTGCGAAATTTCCGAAAAAGATTTCCCATTCAAATGTTGACAGTTAATCCCGTCGTAATTTTACCATGTTTACAACGACTTTACGACTTATAATATCCCTAGTGTCTTTATACAAAAGAACCAACTAGTCAGCTATAATGACAAACGTTTTTGACTGCGAGTTGGCAGGCAAGTGGTTTAAAATTAAATTGACATATGGCACTTAAAAATATGATGTGAAGTATGCCCAAAATCAAAAACGAAAACCATCTGCAACTGCCAGGTTTGCAATATTTTGAAGTTTACTAATGGCGTGCATATGTCAAATTTTAGTGACATTAGCATTGAAAACAATTATAAAAAAAAAGAAATATATGTGAAAATGACAAAAAATATTTGAGCTAGGATACTGTACTAGATAATAAATAAAGATTTCAATACAAAATCCCAAAAAAATTGCTACTATTAGTAAACGCGAGTAAGGGTGCAGTTATGGCTATCATTAAACAACTTTTTTGGAACAAAAAAAGTGATGGAATTGAAATTTTACCTCCATAGCTGATTATAGGAATCATTTAAAAATTCCGTTTCATTCTAAAATGCATAAGCTTTGTTTTGACACCAACTCGCCAATGGTTGAATTTATAAAAAAGCCGCAATGAGTAAAATAAAATTTCACATGATGATTTTCAGCCTAACCTGGGCCCTCATTCCGAAAATTGATTATTATTTGACGTTGCTTCACGTAAAACAAAAATCGTCTGGCATCAATTTGGATGTTGGAAAGACAACTGAAGCATACTTGATGATTTTTAAAGCTATATTTATATTTAAAGCTTATATATATATAGAGTATTTAAATGTTTTTATTTTTTACAGACCATTATATCCTTCAAATTCCGGCATTTAAAATTGAGTTTGTATTTAAAACTGCAATTTGAACATTCCAAAAGTAGAATGTAGGTCAATTTAATTTAATCATTTGTTTTATGTATATGTCCAATTTGAACATTTACCAAAGTTTGCAAAATGTTTCACCATCATGTCAATTTTGCTGAAATTGTGTGGCTCCAAACACAAAAAAAAACAAATGTCATAAATGACAATTTGTGAAACTTATGAAACTAAAATTTGGTAACTACTTAGGCCGTGTGCCAATTGCGTTTAAATTTTAGCCAGTGGATAATTTTTGACATTAGTGTGGTGAATAGAGACTTCAAAATTTTAACCTGCTCAACAGCTCGCTAAAATTTATCCAGTGGCTAATTCTTGACATTTGGTATACCTACTGAGGAGTGAGGGTGATGGAACGCATACCAGTGTTCACATGTGTGGGAAAATAGCACAGCATTCAGATTTTAATAAAAAGCAAAGAATGTGTACTTCATATCAGAAAATGTAAACAAAGTTGTAACATAAACTAAAATTGGGTTTTTGAAAAAGGATGGTCAGTAAAATGGTATAACTACATATATTTCGGTATATTTTGTATGCGAAAATATGTTTAACTTGAAGAAAGTAAAACGAATATCCTCAATCATGAACTCAAATTGTACATCAATTATGTTTCAATGTCAATAATAAATATTTAAGGTTTTTTGTATGATATCTCTTAAGTCAATTGGGTATTTTTTTATTACATGAAAATATATAGAAAGGAATTTTGTTCCAATTCTTTTGGGAAATTATTAAAAATAGTATTTAAATAATATCCCATTTAATCCAATTGACACAGCAAAAAGCCAAATTTTTTTTAACATAGCAGAAATGTCAAAAATTAGGCAGTGGATAAAATTTAAGCCCTTTTTAACGCAATTAACACACCCCTTACTAAGGTTTGATGGCGATGATTGATGACGATATCGCCCAGGACTAACATTTGGCTGATAATCGTTTTCAATGTTACAGAATGAGCCCCTGGCAGCTGGAGATCATTTACGTTTTCTTCAGTTTACTTCACACACTATTTACAAATTAAAAAATAACAGGGGTATTTATTAAACACAGACTAAACCTCACCGATGCAACATCTCCCTTACCGTCGGCAATACAGCGCCTCGCAATACTCGTTTGAGTATACTTCGAGTCTCAAAACGTCACTGACCAAAACTCAACTGTCAACAAAAATTCCCTTTTCTCATTTGTCGTTTTCAAAAAGCGGGAGAAAACTAGACTTTTGTCACCTACGCGAATAAAATCCTACCAAGAAAACCAAGCAACTTAAACTTAAAATTACACGCAAATGTTTTAAAAATCATCTCCAGTATATTGTGCATTTATTAACAAGACAAAAACGCCAATTCGTAACAAAGCAAACCTGTAAATTAGCATCGCAAATAATCATCCAACGTGTGGTTGTGTCGTTGCGACAAGTCTTTCTTTTTTTGTCTCGCGTTCGCACTGCGTCGTCTTTAGAAAAAAAAAACTTTCGCAGAAGTAAATTAAAAGAATAAAATTTCAAGAGAAAAAATACCGTAAAACGCAACACACAAAGGACTCGGTGGATGTAGGCAATGTTGCACAACTAAATGCAACAAATGTTTTTTTTCTAATTAGTTTCGCTTTTTTTTCTGTTCTTCCCTCTTTGGGTTTTTTTTTTTAATTCTTATTTTATTATTATTTCTTTGTTTGTGGAGTTTTGTGGTATTAAAAAAAAATAAAACACCTCTTGTTCGTTGTCCCCCCCCATCTTTTCGCCGCACGACAAATAATCAAGCAAATTGCGAAGCAGAGAAAATAAAATGGCCAACACCAGCAGTAGCAGTAGCAGCAACGGCAGTCCCTATGACAAAATCATCGACATGATCCAGAGACTAGACCTCCAAGACGATGGAATTGTAATGAATCACAAAATCAAGTCAATCGAACGTGATTTCTGCAGCATTGTACGCGACGAGAATATGCTCAAGTGAGTATGACATTTTTTTTTTGTAGTTTAGCTGTGGATAACAAGAAGAAAAATAAAAATTGTGAAATCTGAAATAGGCTAACAAACATTCGTCGGTTGTCTGATATCAATCGCAGTGGCAGAAGACGACACGCAGATAGTGGTCTCTGCCTGCCGTATGTGTTGTTATTCCGAGTTGTCTTCAGTGTTTTCGTTTTGTCTGCGACCGGCCAGTGGCAGATTAGAAAGATTTTGGTTTTTATTTTGGAAACTGTCAGCATTTTGCGAAGGAATCACATTTTGCTGGCTATTTCTGGCGCTGCGCCTTGAGATGACGGGAATACATTCTAATGAATCGCTGCGAGCTGTTAGGAGAAGACAAGGTATACCTAAACAGACCTGTGATTCATCGTGTTTTTTCTTTCTTTCGCTCGTGTTGTGTGCTGGTTTAAGTGTACCACATTTTGAGAAAAGTATTGTGTGTGGTTGGAGTTGACCTTCTGCTGCAAATGGAAGTTTTTTTTTCAATGCATCCTTGAAAACAAAGATGTATGGGGCTGTGGTGACAACATTTAAAAGCGTGGCATATGTATTTGTAGACGTTAATTATTCAACTTTATTCGATTGATTGATATTTAGATTCAGCGGGAGTTTGTTATGTCTTCTGCCATGAATTTGGAGGGCTTTATGCAGAGTAAGCATTGTTCAGGGATGTTGATAATTTACAGCTTTCCAAATGACGAAATGCTAAGGTTCTTGAAATCTTTGAGTAGATACTCTGATCCCAGTAGGTGTCCATCATTGACAATAATTCAGTAAAACATGATTCCACTTGGCTGTCTGAATGAACGATGCCAATCTTAAGCCTCTACTTTTGAGTTTCCTCCTATCGCTGGTTAATTTCGCACACTTGCTATTGTCTGTTTGTTCGTTATGAGATCCAATTCACCTTTTGCCCACATTTACCTTGATATTCATTGCATCCGAGTCCAGCTTTAAAGTCCTAGATTAGTGTATTAATGTTCCAAACAGGTAGTGGAACTTGAGTTTCTACATGTACTTGAGGAGCCTGAGTTTTTTCAACCTCCCATCTTCAAGACTTAAAAATGTACTGTCGAGGTTTTACTTACTCTATTGAAACTATAAAGTCCACGATAATACTTCGGTTGACGAAGCTGAAGTATTCCCTTTTACTTTGACAGAACTATTTAACTGTAAGCTATACAGGGCACACTGGCTTATTAACCCTATCTCCCACTAGAAAGGCAGTCCATTGGCCCGCTCTAACTACCAGAGCATCTACCTACTAAATGTCGCATATAAGATGCTATCCAACGATTTGTTTAACAAGTGTAAGCTTTCTGCAACACTCTTATCGGGACAATCCAATGTGGCCTCTGGCCCAATCATCTACAAATTCTGGAAAAGATCAACAAATTTCACGTCGAGGTTCATTTTAATTTTAGGCCGCGTATGATCCTTCGAAACAGATTTCCTGTTCCTTTGAAATAGTGTGTAGGTTCTGGCTTTGTCATACTCGGGCCACATCCGCTTGGATGTATCATAGGTGGGAAGGGAGTTCCATCTGTTTTTGGCAATATTCAGTGTTTTCTGAACCACCCGTGATTTGAGGTCACATAATGGCGGTGTGACAGACTGGTCTGCCTGAATAAATGCTGAAGACAGATCCTTTCCTCGCCAGTTCATCAGCAATTTCATAGCCCTCTATGCATCTGTGCTTAACAATGTGTTGTACTCCAAGAACCTTTAGCTCTTCACGACAACGCTTCACAAGCTTTGAATTTATTTCGACAGCAGATATTGCTTTTATTGCAGCCTGACTTTCAATGAAGATGGTGATATCATCTGGTGGTATCGCCAGAATTGAGGTCCCTTTGGCTGCCTTTGCTACTGCTAATCTCGGCCTGGAAGACACTGCTTTGCTCCGTGAGACGAAAAGTTCTGTTTAGCTTAAGTGTTTCTGAAAACACTCCAACGCCTACATACATTTTTGAACCATCAGTGTAGATGGATATGGTTTCGGTGCCCAGTTCGTTTCTCTCCAAATCCTCTCGACGCAGGAGAATGGTCTTTGAAAGTCATTGTGAGGCATCATGTCAGAAGATACAGCTAAGCCCAGATATCCGTTAAGAATTTGAGCGTGTCCTCCTAAGTTTATTTTCCAGCAGTTGAGCTAGAATCAACCAGCTCAACAATTTTAGCTGCAGATTCTTGTATGTAAAGGTCTAGCGGTAGCAGGCTTAGGATGGTTTCCAGTCCCGCTGTTAGTGTGGTTCTCATTGCGCTAGTAGCGCCTACACATGCTATCCTTTGTACTTTTGTGATAGTTTTCAGATGAGTGACTTTATTAGGGGTTGCCTCCAGACAAGTCCCCCAGTTTTATAATGGCTGTGTACACGAATAGGATAATCCTAGAGTTCGGACCCCAACTAGATGTATATCGCTTTGGTATACCAAAACTAGACATGGCTCTGTATACTTCGTCTCTAGAAATGCTGTCGTATGCGGCTTTGAAATCGGTGAATAGGTGGTGGGTATCGATTTGGACTTCTTGGGTTTTTTTTATTGGTAAACTTCATGCGACCAAATTTTGCTTATGAGTTGGTGTTATAAAGCTTAGGGGAAATGCAGTCATTTCCGGCAGGCCTGTTAAGCTTAAGTTTAGATATTGCTATCCTCACTTCACTTAGGTTGGGTGGTTGGTAGTTTTCGCTGTCGTCGCCAATATTGAATGGCTCGTTCTGTTTGGCAGTGGAATGTTGTTCGTCATTACCGTTTAACAGTCTCGCAGAAGTGGTTCTTCCATATCCTCATCATCGACTGTCTATCAACTACGATATGTTGTCGCCTTGTATCCTTGGCATTGACGTTATATACTTTAGTAAAACCTCTCTATATGCTCGATCGCGGGCTTTTCATGCTCTTTTTTCTTCTTTCTAAAAAAGTCGGTGTTCTTCCCATCTTCTTTGCATATAGAGCTCAATGGCAGCTTTCGTTTTCACCTGCAGCTTAGCCTTGAAGGCCTCGTTCTTGGCTGCGAGCATCTGTCTCCATCAAACCACGGATTTCTTGCTGGTGGGAGCGAGCAATCTTGACAGAAAGTCAGTATCACACCTGCGCGGTCGCTTTACACTTGAACAACGTTGGGAAATGTTGAAAAATTATTTCCAAAGCGAGTGCTTTGTAGCCCAAACAGTGCGTTAAGCACCCACCGCACCTGCTGTTTTTCATGAGACTGGTATGCTAAGAGGGATCATATGTATAAAATTGAAGAAATGGCTATAAAACCAAATAAATAAACTAAACTAAGGGACAACACTCATTGTCCACGTCGTCGCGTCGTAAGGTGCGGACAGACGAGAATGTGGCTCTGTAGCCGAGAGTGTGAGACTCAATTCATGAACATGAACTTGCCATCGATCTCAACAGCTCAACATTTCACGCATTAGCCTTAGGAGAATTCTGAACAAAGATCTCGGATTATTCGCTTACAAGGTCCAATCGACTCAGCATATGAAGTGCATGACCATGCGTTTAGTTGTCGCTTCACAGTTTGGGCCTTAGAGCAGCTTGAATTGGATAACGATAATCTTCTCTGATGAGGTGCATTTTCGGCGGCTACGTTTACGAACAAAATTGCCGATTCTGGGACTTGGAAAACCGGCACGTTATTGTCGAGAAGCCGGTGCATCCACAGAGAGTGACAGTTTGGTGCAGATTCTGGAGTTGTGCCATTATTGACCATTTTTGTTCGAAAATTAAGCTGAGAACAACGTTGGGGGCATTGCAGAGCCATGTTAACTGACTTTTTTTTTACTGACATTTAAGATATGAATTTGGACGACCTCTGGTTCATGTAGGCTGGCGCTCCATGCCACACAGCCCATTCCGCAATTGATCTTTTGCGCACCAAATTCCCAAATCGTGTTATCAGCCGTCTTGGCAATGTTTATTGTTCGCCTCGGAGCTGCGATTTGACCCCTTTGGACTTTCTTTTGTGGGGAACCGTGAAGGACCAATGTTATGCCAACATTCCGGAAACGAGTCAAGCACTTAAGGTCAATATTATTCAAGCAATCCGTGAGCTACAGCTCGAAACTATCAACAAGGTCTTGGAAAATTGGAGTGACAAAATGCGGTACTGTGAAGCCAGCCGAAGCAGGCACTTGAACGACGTTGTGTTCCATAAACAATGGGAATGTTTGCTCTTAGTAATTAAGCCATAATACAAGGTGGGCCAAAAAAGATCACCCTATTGGAAGAAGCTCATATTTTTACAAATATCCGTCAATGTCAAATCTGTTTTGACATTTGTGGACGAGACATGTAGAATACAAGTGAACAAGCCATGGAGCGAAATACTCCCCAAGAACGCGGAATAATCGTGTCAATTTTATTGCGTAACAATTCGTCTGTAGTGTTGGCGCAGCGCGAAATCCGTCGCCAATTCCCCGGCCGTCTGACACCGACTGCGAAAACACTGCGCCGTTTGGCCAACAGCCTTGAAGAGTATGCGACCACACGAGACGTTGCCAATTGTGGCCAGCCCCGGAGCGCCCGTTGTGCAGAGAATATCCCCGCTGTCGCCGGAAACATCGACCAGACCCCTTGCCTCGCAATTAGCAATCAGCCGGTCGTCCCTAAGGCGATTTTTGGTTAAAGACTTGGGCATGTTCCCGTACAAAATCCAGTCCGTGTATCAGCTGCTGAATGTCGACCGCCAAACGCGTGTATTCTACGCCCAAGCCATCCTCAATCTCGAGGACGAAGTGGACGTTTTTTCGACGAAAATCATAATGAGCGATGAGGGTCATTTCCACCTCAGCGGGTACGTGAACAAGCAAAACTATCGCTTTTGGGGCACCGAAAATCCACGAGTAATGCACGAGGAGCCATTACACCCGCTCAAAGTTACTGCATGGTGCGCTGTTCAAGCTGTAGGAGTCATCGGGCCATTTTTTTTTTCTAGAACGCCGCTGGTCAAACGACAACAGTGGATGGTGCGCGCTATAGGGCCATGTTAACCTAGTTTTTTCTGCCGAAATTGGACGTATTAGGATAGGAGGACATGTGGTTCCAACATGACGTAGCAACGGCACACACTGAGCCAGCCACAACCGATATTCTGAAGGCAAAAACAACATCGGATGACTTATTTTGGCCCACCTTGTACATGGAAGAACAATTATTTCGTTCATTTTATTGCATTTAAAAACAAAACTGGTATTTGGCCCACTCGTTACACTCTTTACAAGTAAAAACAGGTCCACAGTTTCGAATATCGAGAATACAGTCATTAAATCAGAGAAAGTTACCTTTTTTGAGCTAAACGATGATTTACATCACCCCAGTACAGGAAGGCCTTCAGAGTTTAGCTATTCTTCCATTTTCTATTCTAGATAAACTGTAAGAAACGCTGAAAAACTTGTATGGTCAAGCGAGTACACTGAGTAGTTGCACATCATTCTCTCTATTCCTACACTCGACTGATTATTCATTCACTGGCCACCCTTTTACTGCATTTGAACACAACTTAACCACATAAATGTGGTAGTTTGCAATAAATGAGTCACCACCCCCTACCATAATTCCACTCCTCATGAAATTGATGTAAACGTTGATAAGAATGTGTGACTCATATTTTAGCGATCGATGTTCGTATTGACCATAATAATACGCCGCGCCGCCTTCCCACTCAAAAGAAGCGCTGGCACTTAATTGGAAAAAAAAGTAACAGTTGGACAAGACGCTATGCTTTCGCAGTCAATCTCCACTTTAAACAGAATTAACCCCCAAAACGAGTATTTTAACCCACAACCTGATTAGACTATCTAATTTGCAACCACCAATCACCCATTTAAAGCACAAAATCGTCGACAACTCCCCTATTGTATCACTATTCCCATTTCATTCATAAAAACAAATCTATTTGCAGCTCCACCTGCTAGATTTTACACGATCCATTGTTTTCAATTGCGTGCACGCCAGTATTCGTTCCCATGAGTAACCATGGCGTTTCAAACCTATCCAACCTTGACAATGTCAATGCGAACACAGATTCGACTGCGTGCGGCGGTAGCAGCTATGTCGACTTTTATGGGGTCATCCAATAAACAAGTAAAATGCTAGAACTCACTCGATTGCCGTCATCGATAAAGCTGCGCGTTGCCACCGCTAACGTAAACAAATCACGATAAAAGTCAAGGAACTAAGCAAGCAGCGACTTCTTGGCTTCTTCGGCCTCTGCTTCTGCTTCTGCATATCAAAGTGTAGTATGCCTCTCCTCCTCCTATGCTCGGTAATGATTTATTTTATTTTGATCGCACTTTCGCTCAGTGCACACAACAATATCCGAGTTCTTGGTAAACAATAATATTTTCAACTTTTTTTTTCTGCTTTTGCACAGCGGAGCGACCACGCAACTGTAGAATATTGAAGCGGATAGGGGGGAGAGAGAGAGAGAGAGTCCACAAACAATGTGCTCTATCAGACGAGCGTTATTAATTTGTATGCCACAGCGATATGGATAGTGTATGACATTTAATTAAGTTGGAATCGGTTTTTTGGATAAATGTGATGAGCGCTGTTAAGTTAACGGCCCCGGCAGAAATTAAACGGTTTTTTTATGATGCTTCATTAAGAATCATTTGGAATGGGGGGGACACTAGTTTATGTGTCCACAAAAGGAAGAAGTTCACTGAAGTGGTCGTGCGTAAATTGCAACAGAAAAGAAATGGGGAGCTCTGACGGGGATTAATTAATGGAATTTGGTGACGAGAATGACTGTTTTAAATAGGGAGGAAGGGTTGTTCCTCAGGAGGAGACTGACGTCTTTCTAGTTTTTTTGAAAATTATGAAAAGTTGTGTTTACGAAAAGTATTAACTGATTTGAACCCAAAAGCCGCAGGCTTTCAGAGACTGATAAGATAAGATTGTTGTGGGCAACTTTCTACTGGGGTTTCATTTAGTCTTCACGCAACTAACCTAACATGACTTCAGAGACAACGGAAATCCAAATTTTCAAGACATGGGTTCTAGCTTTTTTCTCACTTCTTAAGTGGCGGTATGAGAGGGCTCAGTGGCGCGATGGTTAGTGCGATGAACTGCCGCGCAGAAGGTCTGGGTTCGATTCCCAGCCATAGCAACACCTAAATGATTTTTCACTGGCCCTCCTCTCGTGATGATCTGACAAATCGTCCGAGTAGTATCAATTGTCAAGAATAGCTTATCTCAACTTAGCCGTTCGGAGTCGGCATAAAACAGGAGGTCCCGCCATCGTGCAAGAAGTACACACGCACACATGAATGGTTGTGAGAAAGCTAGGCCCTGGGTACTAACGAGCCTGTTGCGCCAAAAATTTGTATTTTATTTTTTGTAAGTGGCGTTATGAACTTGGGCCTCAACCAACAAACCTCTCCAATTAGACCGGTCTTTAGCTAACTGAATCCAAGTTGGTTGAGGTCGCTTTCTATTTGTGCGCGCCACAAAGGCGAGGTTTTCCTCTACTACCTCCGTCGTCTGGCTGGAAATCGAAGACTCTGCGAGGCGGAGTATTCGTGTACATTCGTTCTGCATTTTCTAGCCATCTTAAACGTCCAATGAGGAGTTGCTTGATAAGAGGAATGTCGCTGTACAGTTGTTGGTTGAACCTTCGCCTCCATAGCATGTCAACGCAAACGGGGCTGAATAATTGTTCTCTCAAATCGACTAAGGAATACTTCATCCGCTTTTGATATGGTCCATGCCTCACCACCGTAGAGCAGGACTGCTCTGACCAGGGTCTTGTACAGGATCTCCTTAGTATTTCGAGTGAAAGCTTTATTACTGAATTGCCTTCTTAGCCCGACAAAAAGGCGATTGGCAAGAGTAATTCTTTCTTTTGAATTCTGACGAGATGTTGTTGTCCGATTTAATAGCGGAGCCGAGGTAGACAAATTCCCGTACTACCTCAAAGAATCTGTCAATGGTGACGTTCTGTCCAATTCGTCGATGTTGTGTGTCCTTTCGTGTTGACAGCACGACTTAGTCTTACCCTCATTTACTGCTAAACCCATTTTTGCCGCTTCCTTCTCTATGCTAGCAAACGTGGCTGAGTCCAACCAATGATGTCAATATCGTCGGCGTATGCTAGTGGTTGCACCGATTTATGGAATATTGTGCCTCTCAAGAATCAAATCAAAGAATTCAGATGACAGCGCATAGCCTTGTCTATTTTCCGTTTTTTGTCGGTGGGGTCGTTTCCGACACTGTTGGAGCAGTGCGAATTCTCCATCGTCATCCTACACAAACGGACGAGTTTGGGCGGTATACCAAAAGTAGACATGGCTCTGTATAGTTCGTCTCTATAAATGCTGTCGTATGCGGCTTTGAAATCGATAAAGGTGGTCGGTATCGATTTGGACTTCTTTGGTTTTTTTTTTTTTTTCAGGATCTGCCGAAGTGTGAAAATTTGATCGCTTGTGGACTTTCCTGGCACAAAACCACACTAATAAGGGCAGACCAGGTTGTTGGTTTCAGGAGTTCACATATTACGGCAGATAAGATCTTGTAGGCGATGTTAAGGAGACTTATTCCTCTGTGGTTGGCGCAGTATAAAGCTCAATGGCAGTTATCGTCTTCACCTGCAGCTTAGCCTAGTAGGCCTCGTTCTTGCGGCGGAAACCTAGCACATCAGCTGCAGCTGATCTTGTTTTCATCGTTGCTATTGTTCTTCGGCATTCGATGCTGGTGGTCTCTTGCGATTGCAGTCTTTCAAGATTAAATTTTTTCACAGTATTTCTGGTTTGTTGCGGCGTAGTGGATGTTCGCATTTTTACTTTGTGGTAGTGATCCGAGTCGATGTCAGCCCCTGGGATTGTTCGGACTGGATGCATGTCTCTTGTCTATCGCAATGTGATCAATTTGGTTGACCGTTCGTTGATCTGGAGACTGCCATGTCCCCTTATGAATATCTAGGTGAGGAAACCGTGTGCTGGCTATAGTGGCATTTCGTTCCGTAGCGAAATCAATTAGCCGTAGTCCGTTGCCAGACGTGTTGTCGCTGGCTTTGTTTTCCGACAATAATGCTTATATTAAGATGTCTTCTCTTCCTACCTTTGCGTTAAAATCTCCCAGCACGATTTTAACTTCGGTAGCCGCTCATATGTTTTGTCAAGGAGCTTGTAGAAGCAATCTTTTGCTGTATCATCTTTTTCCTCCGTCGAAGGCGATTTTGGCTTCGATGCGGAGTGTTACAATCAGTTCGCTTATGTCTTGAGCACATAAGACTTCTTGCCCAGGTCTGGCACCTATAACAAATCCGCATCCGAATAGTCGCTGTTTCTGCTCACTACAACACGGTGCTTGGTAGATGTAGTTTTTCATCCTTCCCAAACAGGAGAAGCACACTTTCACATTAAGCGGTGATGTTTACGGCCGATCTGGCGTTTGTTTAAGTAAGTGTCACATGGCTATAGGATAGTATCTTCTAGGCGAGATTGGGATGACATAGAAGACATCTTTATATCTTCGATCGATCGCTTTTCTTTCAACTTATTGTGAAACGCCGGCCGCTGTTCTTCCCTTGTAGACCTCAGTTTCTGTGAACATTCTTCATTAAACTATGAGTTTCTGGGTGACGAGTGAAAAAAATGTCACTTCACTTGCGGCTGATCTATGGCTTGTTGGCGGCGTCGCCATTGTTCTTTGGTATTCGCTCATAAGGAGCTAGTAGAAACAATTCTTCGCCATGTTTTTCTCCGTCGGAGCCTGAGCGCATATATGGCTTGTGTTTGCAAATTTGCCTTTGATATCACAGTTTTTCGTCCTCCTTTGTCTATGCCATCGTATTTCCTGGATGGTAGTAATTGTCTACTTTATAGCAAGTTATGTCTTCCGCTAGTTGTTCGGCTGCTTTTTTGATGTCTGCTTATTCCTCGTTTATCACGGTCCTCCCAATAAAGTCAGTCCTTTCCGAGGCTCTTGGTTGCACTCACGCAAAAAGTTTGTGAAGAGAGATTTCTTAGCGATTCCAAACCAATTTTACATGATACTCCAGCCGAAGCCTTTACTTACCACACATTATTTTTCATCTTCTTTCAGTGAATCCATGGAGTACATCAACGACAAAGTCCTGTTCGATGGTGATACTTCATTGAAATTTGCTCTGCTGTTCTCGTCGCGCAACTTCGACTCGCTTGCCATGAATGACACCAAAGTACGCAGCAAGATGTTGAAAATTCTCGAGTTGAACTTCATCAATGCGGACGTCTACCGAGTGGAGGACAAGAACAGACTTTACAACTCGATAACACTATTGGGCGAATATTACCATCGCGTTCGCTTGGCGGACAATTCACCCATCACAATCTTGGGTCAGTCCCTGCTAGGTCTCCTAATCAGGGAGATCAACGGGAACGACATCATTGATGTCAAACTAGCCAAACTTGTCCTATCTCAAGTAAGTAAACCAAAACTTAACAAAATCGACTTCTTTCTGAATGACTTTCCATTCTTAGATAACACTCAATGGCGACATAATGCGCTTACAACACAAGGATGATCTCACTCAGCTGCTCTTTCATGTGCGCCGTAATTTGATAGAGCAGAACGCCCTACTGCCATCCACAAAGGCGTTACTGCTGATGACTCTTGACCTGTACTACAGTAATTTTGCCAACTTGGGTCATCGGCTGGAGGAGATGTACACAAAGTATCTAGTCGAAGAGAGCGAGGCTGACTCGAACAGCTACGTGAATGGCAATGTGGCCGAGGAGGATGAGTACGAGGTTGGTCAGCCGAAAAAGTGGTCGGAACAAGTGAGCGAGGACAGTTTCTACGAGAATGATGTGCAGGCTCAATTTGAAAACTTGAATGTGAGTGGTGAGAGTGGTTCGCACCAGGAACATCCACAACCGCCACAGACTTCCCCACCTCAACGTGCTGCGTATCCACAAAATCACCAACAAAACCCGCGGCAACAGCATCCAAAACAGATTCATCATCAAACTCACAATCCGCGTGAACGTCCACCGCCTCAGGAAGAAGAGGAAAACCAACAACCACAAGAGGAGGAGAAACCGCTGCCACGGTGGCGTACGCCACGTTTCAATCGGCCAGATGATGAGCATTCGGCGAACAACAATAACGTCGGGCGTAATAATCGTCGCTTCAGTGGTAGCTTCGACGATGATCGTCACAGTGTGCGTAGCGACAATGGCAGCATAAGACTATACAGCATCAACGATAGACTGCGACATTCACAAACCAAGCCAAACAATGGCGATGGCGGTTGGGAGCGCAACAACGGTGGCTACCAGAATTTCAATGGCAATTCTCGCGGACGCGGCAATTTCAATGGCGGCAATCGCAACTTCAACAATCGCAACAATTACGATCGTCCCCCGCGTTTCCAAAAGGCTGACAAAATGCGCAATTCCATTGAGCGTGATCAGTGGCGCAACAACGGTGGTCACTACGACGATGACAACAACAGCAACATTGGTGACTCCGGCAGTAGGAGTTCTTCACGTGCACGAACCCTCCCCCGTCCACCAAAGGGTAAATTCGACTCGTACAACGGCGGTGGTGGTAATCGCAGCCAGAGTCCAAACTCCTACCGCCAGAACAACAATCGACCACAAAACTCGCGCAACTTTAGTCGCAGCAACCGTTACAGCAGCCAAAGCAGTCTGGCCAGTGAGTCCTCGAGCACGTGGGATCGCCGTCATAATCGTCGCAACTTCTCCAACCGCCAGCCGCAACAAATGCAGCGCAACGAGTGGGAGGACACGCACAGTGTGCACGGCCAGCCCGAGGAGGACAGTTGGGATAACAAGGACAACAACAGTGAGCTGGTGAGGAATGCTAGAAACACTACAAAGTACATGAATTATTTGTCACAAAAGTGAGCCCTAGAGATGTTAGTGTGGTACATATATATAATCACAATGCACGTGTGTGAGAGTAGTTAATAATTTTTTTTTTTAGTGTTAGATATATACAAAGTAACGATTGAAGTGGCGCGACACAGTGGTCACAAAAACAACGCTTCCATCAGAACTTTTTTTCAAATTTAGAATTGTAGTCAAGTAGGATTCAAGTGGGGGCAGCCCATGAATCTATAAATTGTAAATAGTGCAGAGTGGTGGGATTTTTTTTTTTGTTAAATATTTTCAGTTGAGCTCGCACATCGTAGAAGTAAGTTTTGTTAATTTTTTTGTCGTTTTTAGTTTTTAAAAATATTAGTAACAGTAGTTTGTGATTGCGGAAGGAATCTAACATCGGAAGGCTTCCAACTCGGGAATTCAACGGGGGAACTGTGTTAGTAGTGCAACTGCAAGGAATTGAACTGAGTTTCTGGTATCAATCGCAATACAAGGAGGTTTTCGACGAAGATATACTAAGTGTGTTTTAGGGATACCGCCAAAGCGTGTTCCTATGGCCATTATTGCACAGTATCCCTCTGATTGAAGATAAATTTATTATTAGGATTGAGCGAGGTGGATGTGGATTTAATTCATTGCTTGTAACTCCTTTCTTGATCCACCGCCGTATTGTTGTAAGTTGTCAGAAATGTTTGCCATTAGTGTTTAAATATTATTTCGGAAATATGTGTGAAGTCCAATTTTCGACAACTTTATCGAGCAACTGGGCCGTATATCAGCTACAACACGGCGAATGTTGACATACCAATCGTCCTACTTCTCTGTTTTATCGGCATAGACTTTTGACTTCACATACCCCCACAGAAAGTAATCTAAAGTGTGAGATCACAGGATCGTGGAGGCCAATTCACATGCCCATTACGCGAAATTATGCGCTCAGCAAATGTTTTCCGCAATAAATTGATGGTGTCGTGTGGCAGGTTGCGCCATCTTGTTGAAACCAATAGAAGTCAGAAATCATGTTTCTATAGCGCTCTACATTTACGGTAACATTCTCGCCGACATCGTCTTTATAATAATATGAGCTGATGATTCCACCAGCCCATTAAACACACCCAACATGAACCTGGTTCACAGCCACCATGCCTCTCCAATTAGCCCGGTCCTAGCTAACTGAATCCAGTTGCGAACTCCAACTTGGGTGAGGTCTGTTTCAACTTGCGCGCTCCACTTAAGGCGGGGTCTCCCTCTACTGCGTCCAACGTCTGGCTGGGAATCGAAGACTCTGCTAGCCGGAGTATTGGTGTCCATTCGTTATACATGTCCTACACATCTTTTTTTTTTTTTTTTTTTTTTTAAATTCTGACCTGCCTAAGCAGTAATATACACATCGACCTAAAAGATCTATTGTCAGATCTTTCAGATCAGATGCTTTTTAGGTTAGTAGCGCTTCTACTTTCCTAATGTAGCTGATAATACTTTCAGCCGAAGATTTCCTCAATTCTTCGGGACTTAAGAATTCCCTGAAGAAAGTTTCTCTTCTCATACCGTAAAGAGCCGGGCATTCACATATGATATGCTCGGCTGTTTCGTCTTCTTCTAGACATAGTCTGCACTCCGGTGAGTCGACTAGACGCATTTTATTTAGGTGATATCGCAGACCGTGATGACCAGTTAGGTAGCCTACTAAGTTTTTGATATCGTGCCTGCGAAGATTTAGTATCTTGTCGGCATCTGATTTGAAGGGCTGAATAGCTCTTAGGCCTGGGATGTTTCCCCAGTATGAAACACATCTGTGTTGTTCCCAGTTTTTTATGACTAGATTTATGGCTGATTTGGGGATTGCACAGAAGGGTTCAGGTCCAATGAAGGGGGTTTCGGAACCTTTTCTGGCTAGTTCATCAGCTTTTTCGTTACCTTCAACTCCCTTATGTCCGGGGACCCATCATAGTTTGGTCTTGTTCCTGGAACTGAGTGTTTGGAGGGAGTTGAAGCAGTGTAGTACTGATTTGGAGTCAATGATGTGTGAGCTAAGGGCTTTTATAGCTGCTTGACTGTCCGTGAATATATGGATGTTTGCGCCTTTAATACCTGAGTTGTGTATTAGGTTTGCGCATTCTTTTATGGCATGGAGCTCAGCTTGGAATACACTAGGGTTTTTTCCCATAGGTATTGAGATGTTTTTATTTGGTCCATGTATGCCAGCTCCTACCCCTGAGTCCATTTTAGAACCATCCGTATACCACTTCCACTTCCTACACATCTTACACGTCCAATGTTGAGTTTTTTTTTTTAATAGAGGTACGTCGCTGTACAGCTCATATAGTTCTTGGTTTAACCCTAGCCCGTCAACGCAAACAGGACCGAAGATTTTTCAAATAATTTTTATCTCAAATCGACTGGGATGATCAGGGTCTTATATACTCCTTAGTAGTTCGAGTGAGGGTTTTACTACCAAATTGCCTTCTTAGCCCGAAAAAAACAGCGCTTGTCAAGAGTAATTCTTCGTTTTATTTCTGACGAGATGTCGTTGTCGGATAGACGAATTACCACCTCAAAGTTGTATAAGTCAATGGTGATGTTCTGTCCAATTCGTGGATGTTATGTGCCATTCAATGACGCGTTCGAGCATATTCGCCGTTATCTCGACAATAACACAGGAAATTTTGTCCTTCAATGCTTCAATCGTAGCTGGCTTATCCACAAACACCTTAGAATTTACCTAGCCCCAAGGGAAAAAGTTTAAAGGTTTGATATCGCAGGATCTTGATGACCAATTTACTGGTACGAAGCGTGAAATTATTTGTTAACCGAAACGGTATCTCAATGTGTCCATTGTTTCACGTAGCGTTGTCTTGTTGGAACCAAATGTAGTCGAGATTTCGGACTTCAATTTTAGGCAAAAAATAGTCGTTATCGTGTCACGAGCACCATTTATAGTAACGTTGGCCCCAGCCTCATTTTTGAGGAAATACGGACCGATTTTTTTTTCCGTCGGCTGGTGGAAATCTTTATAGCACGTGCCCGCCGTAGTGTGAGATTTTTACTCACTAAAACCAACACTCTTTTAGTATTTGTATTACAACTAAGTGTGCAACTTATCCAGCAATTTTTTTATCACGAGTAATGAATGTTTGGCAGGTAACTTTCCTTTGAGAGTTCCTGCTTTATCCGCAATTTATATCCCGGTTTGTGATTACCGGGATAAATTCAAGGGTTTAGGTCTTTGAAGACTCCGCAATAAATTTGTTTCGTCAAGAGTTTGGAGGACCGCTGTTAAACGTCTCCCAATAAACGTTTTTTATGTTTTTTTTTATCTTTAACCGCGGTAATACCCAGATCTTTGCGTAGATCTTCGTTCCTTATATACCACGGCGCATTGACGAATTCTTTTAATAATTTGTTTTCAAAAGTTTGTAAATATTGAGATTCGTCACTAGTACAACCTCATAGTTGTATATCATATGTCCAAACCGGTTTTAGCACTTGCTTGTATAATAGCAGCTTGTTGTTAAGGTTAAGCTTCAAATATTTTCCTAGACGGATGGAAGATTCCACCGGCCCATAAACGACACCACACGGTTGTTTTGAGTGGATGTAACTGCAGCTCTTGAACCTTTTCTGCTTGTTCTTCGGCCCATATACGAACATTTTACTTATTAACGTACCCATTGAGCCAGAAATGGCCATCATCGCTGGACAAAATGTTGGTCGAAAACAGTGAATCTTTAGCAAGTGTCTCATGAGCCCATTCACTGAAACAATGACGCAACGGAAGGTCAGTGGGCTTGCATTCTTGCGTTAGCTGAATTTTGTATGCCTTCAAACCAAGAGCTTTGCGTAGAATCACCCATGTTATTCCATAAATGACAAATGACAACTTGACACGACTCACGAGCTATCTGTCAAAAATCCCCCTTTGAAAAAATACCTCTTGCTGGCTCGGGAGTTTTGCACAATCCAAGGATGAGATTAAAGAAGTCACGTGACAGTGCCTTGTCTAAATCCTTTTTTGGCATCGAATGTAAGGTCGTTAAGATAATGTAAGATGGCTTAACGTGAACACCTAGCCTTTACGGCTCTTATCTCACGGTGGGCCTACCCACATATCGCAACCATTTTAAAGTGTGGTCAGCACCCCAACGCAGGCCGCACTCCATTGGTAGCAATTCGAAAATCATGTGTTAGGGCACGAACTTCAACCTTGCTGAGGAGTCGAGGCCTATCTGCGCCTCTTGCATTCTAAAGCCTTACCCTTTAGAATGCCAAATGCTTCAGCGGATCTCTGAATAAACCACAGCCACCACGATAATCCCACAAGGGGGCCTACTTCAAAATCAGCTAGGACAAGTCCTAGGGGCTCTGATTCCCGTGGTACCATTCTATAGTCAATGGTGAGACTCCACACCGATTCCTTATGTGCTCCATAACCGCCCAGTCCGGTCTCGAAGTTACTAAGTCCACCACTAATCAGGCAGTAATTAGTGGCAACAACAAGTAACTTTCCCACTTAATGCACCTTTACACTAGTTGTTCATTGAACACACGTCTGTTCATTCAACAAAAAGGGCTTTGACTGCCTCGCCTTTTCGGACATAACTTTATTCGGTTACCGAATAAAGAATGTCCTTACGGCGATTTATAGCAGCCAAATGGTTGTGGATCAACATGAAGTGGGCTTGGATTGGTTCACGATGGGCTTTCACAGTAAACTGCTATTACCACACTCACCGCAGATCGCTAAGGAACGAATTAACGAAACTAGCTTTCCTGCGGCTACCTCTATCCACCACCTGAGGACGCGCCCAGTAGGGGCCCAACCCCCCTGGGTGTAAGGTCGTTAACCACCCTGATAGAACAGCGAGAATTCTCCATCATTCTGCACAGACGGACGAGTTTGGGGAGTATACCAAAACTTTGAAAACCGCCAAAGTATGACAGCCTAGGAGTATGACAGAAACCAACCAAATAATTCGTCCTTTTATTCCATATATACGCGGAAATGTTTGTTTTGTAGATTTATTGTAAAATTTGAGTCCCTAAAAATAATTTTCAAAGGTTTTATAGGCCAAACCCTTAAGTGGAGGGATGTCATTGTTAGTCGTCTCTTTCAACACGATTCAAAATTTGATGTTTTTCTATGCGACAGCGCACGGATACTTTTCGCTGAAATGAGAGAATCCTCTCTTGATATTGGAGATTTGACATTTTTTTTTATTTTTCTTTACACAAAAGTACCCGAACGGACCTATTGTAATCCAAATTGAGAAATGTTTGTTGCATTCTAGGATGGAAGGATGTATTCATTGTTTTATAGCAAATAAATTGTGCTGAATTTTAATTCGTTTTAATGATAAATGTGCTGAATATGTACATACATATCTATCGTTATTCTGTGGAATATTATCAATCACCAACAGTCTATGGCTATCTATGCTGGGCAACAAGCACCACATATTTTGTTAATCAATACTCAAAACGTGGTACCCTGATATGATCATAATTAAAGGGTTTCACTACATGAATTAAAATAAAACAAACAACCAAAACACATTCATACGCTTGCAAACTTAACATTTACTGAAATAAAAGGTTTCTCTTCGAATTTCCTCACTCCCAACGATGTGTCGATGTCTTACTGAAAATCCCAACAATTATAATAAAAGTCACAAAATTAACATAACAAAATGAGAACCAAAATACCTGATAAAAAGATTGAAATACAATTATAAACACAACATAGAAATAATTGCATCCCTCCAAATCAACACACAGTAACGTAAACATTAGATAAGCAAACTTAACGCATTTGAAAACAACAAAAACCTTACACACTAAATTTACACAATTTTTCTTAATAAATAAAAATAAACACAGTAGAGACAGTTTTTTCAAAACTAATTAAATTCAACAACACGCATCTCATTTCAGTCATAACACATTAACACACAAATAACCCATCAAATGAACAAACCAACAAAAATACAAAAAACGGGCGCCATAAATATCTATAATTTTCATTCATTCATAAAAAAGAGCTTTTAATTATTATTATATTATATAAAAAAACAAATTAAATCACAACAAATAAATAATCAAAATGTGACCTATAAGAAATATTTTTTTAAAAATAATAAAAAAAAAACAAAAAAAATATGAAAATATAATTTTATATTAAGGATTATACAAAAAAAAAAAGTGTATAGAAAGAAATTGCATATTAAACTAAAAATTACATATATTATATGTATGTTGTTAATTTAGGAACATAATTTACATGATTTTAAAATAAATTTAAAAAAAAAAGTGGGGTAGCTTTTTTCGTTTTTACATTTACAAATTTTTGTTTTCCTAAATCAATGCTTCTGTTAGAATCTTTTAAAAGTTATAATTTAACAATTAATTATACATATACATAAATATATTTTGTTTAGTCGTAAGTGTAATGTGTTTAAAACATGTTTTTATTTTTTAATTATAATTAATAGATTTAAATGACATTTTATTATATATGTATAATAAATAAAAAAAACAACAACAAATTATTGTAAAAGGTGGATTTGGGTTTTCTTTGTGTCAGAATGGTAATCATTTTTTTTTTTTTTTTGAAGTGAAACACTCCTTATGGCGCCTTGCGATTTCCTATGTTACAAAAACCGACACCAATGGGGAATGAATGTGTGCGAATGAAATAAATGGTACTTTAGGAGGGGAGCACGAGAGAGAAGGATAGAGCATTCACGCACATCTAGACCCGTTCTCGTACGTTCTCGGTAGAGAAGAACGAGAAGCGAGAGAATTATGCAAGTGGATGTGTGCGATTTCTTGAAAAATAATCGCCCATAGTACGAAAACAAGAGAATGGGAAATGCAAAAACAAACAAACGCGGTTAAAACGGCAATGCGCACGTTGAAATTCGACTGAAATTAAAAAAAATCAAAAATCTTTCGTATATTGATATAATTGGATTGTTTTAAATGATAACCTCCGATTTGCACTGATATTAGAGCCACTGATCCTATCCTATCCTCAGCAGTAGTACGAAGTTTCACTTCTGTCGCGTAGCTCTCTACGCACACTTTTTTTATATTTAATCAAGTTTGGGCTGCAAAGAGGTCACAAATTGGGTCCATTCGTAAATGCAAAATTGAAGTTGGGACGCATGAATGGCCTTGTTTCGGTTGTCGAAAAATGGCATTCATCAGTAATTTGAATAAATCCGCGCTGTGTGATCAACGAGAATACGAAATAAACTTAAAAAGCCGCTAGTGCTCATTTTTATTATCACAGTGATATGACATTACTTAAAAAAAAACGTCCAACCTGGATCTTGAATTTAACATTTCCACATTTCGGATCCCATCATCGATAGAGAATTTTAAAAATTCGGGCACAAAATAGAATTCATTGATAATATTCACGTGCCAGTCGACGATGGCAGAGAATTGCTACCCAGTGGTATGGGACAATGCATTTGATCGAATTCACCGAGAATTGCTGAAACAAGTTTAAGCAATTTACAGTAACATCATTCGTTTCATGTGACTTTTACAGAACAAATGACATAAAACAGATGTCAAAACAAACTAGGTATGTTCCCGTACTTTTTCAGTAAAGATAAGTAAATTCTCAAATTTCTTGGAGTGGGGGTAAATTATCTCAGAAAGAGACAAAATTACCAAAAAGTACGGGAACGCGTTTAAGTATAAAACAGTAAAATTATATATTTTGTATGCCCTCTAAAGAATAAATGACATAAATCACCTGTCAATACAAGCAAGTTGTCACTTTTAGATACCAACTGACAGTTTACTGATTTTTACCAACAGAAGTTTCTGCAGTAAATTTTTTTTACAGATTTTTATGGAGGGGTAGTTTTTTGCTCTCTCGTGAGCTGTCTCTTTTACTTATTTTTGCGTACGGGAACGGCAGTAAGTAAAAATCTGTAAGAATCAGTAAATATTATTTTGTACGGGAACAGACCCCCTAATAGCGTTTTCGATTGGGATACAAAAAACACTCTTTTTTTACTCTAGAGCACTTTTGAAGAATCAGATTACAAGTGAGATTTACACCTTCATGCACCAACTCAAAAACATTTAACACCTAACTTATGTCAGTTTGCATTTCGCAGTTTGATTTGTGTTTTTTGTGACCAGTGAAAACTAAGTGATTTTCAGCGAAAACTATAATAAGAAATGAAAATATTTTTGGATAATCGTGTTCTAAAAATCTTAATGAATGGCAAGGTAACTGGCCATGTTCCGGATTTAAGATTTGAACTGCAAAATGAGGCGTGGCGTAGTGGAACGCAAAATCTTAATGAATGGCAAGGTAGATGTAGATTTTTTTTTAAAGAAAATTGTTTTTTTTTTAATTTAATTATTTAATAACGAAACAAATGTTAAGTAGCCTTTTTTTCTGTTATAAACACATTATCAGCTTAACACTAATTTTATAAGAAGTAAATTCTTACTGTGTAAGCATACATTCAATGAAATAAAATACTAAAAAAAAAATACTATTTACTTTTATCTATTCAGAATAATTATTCTTCAACAAAAAAGTAAGAAATAACCTAAATTAACCCACAATATTGGGTGATGCTACTGAAATCAAAAACATCTTCATGACAGTTCGATGAAAAATCAGCTTTTCCACGCATACCTGTCCATGTGTAAATTTTCAACTTGTTTCGCCAGTCATTTCCCCTCAAATGTCACGTGACCAAAAGAAAGTAGTGCACCGGCAAAGATAACTTGGTAAAACTGAAATCCGGAACACACCCAATGATAGCTGTAACTGCGGCTTAAAATTAACAATATGCTGTCAAATGGCCCACTAACTCACATAAAACGGGTAAAATCTGAGAGCTAATGTGAAAATCCCAATCGAAAACGCAATAATTAATAGCACAATTTTTAAACGAAATGTGATGCATTTAAAAATAAAATAATGTTATACGTGAACTATTAAATTCATTTCATCTAGATCGTCTTCGGAAAGTGATTCGGAAAGTGATGAAGATAATTTCTGTATTTTCAATTTTTTGTTATGTTTTAAATTTTGGCAGTTACGCCGACGCTAACTTCACAGACACGAAATGACACCAAACAAAGACAAAAAATATAAATCTAAATCGTGTTCCATTCGCACTCAAAAAAAGACACATTATAAAAGTCAAATTGCTCTGTCAATGTTTGTTAAAAAAAATCTTTCAGAAAACTAATTTAAATATAAGAAACAAATTTAAAATACTTTTAATTAATGAACATTCGAAGGATGTTCTTCTGCCTTTCTTTTCCAAATAGCTTCTGCCAAGGTATTTGTTAGCACGGCCTAATCTGCGAGTAGGCCTATTGAAAAGTGTCGTGTAAGGATACTTATAGTGGTGCTAATATGTTGAACATGGGCCAAATTTGCGGATACCCAGTGTGCCTGTTATTTGTTTTCTTGATCCATTTCCATCCATTTTCCATTGGTTATTTCCGATTTTGATCTAAAAATTTTGACTTTTCTTGCCAATTGAACACGACTTCAGATGGAAAACTACAGATCCTGGACAAGGTAAAATGTTTCTACAATTCTACAAATCCTTAATGATGTATAACATTTACCTTTTTTTTAATAGACATAATTATTTAACTATATATACGCCTGGCATTAAACGATGAATTGGTAACGTTATTATTTGCCCTAAAAGAGACTTCTTCTTCTTATGTGTAAGTACTGCAAATCCCAAAGCTCTTAAATGCTTAACATTTTAATAATAATTTTAAAATAACAAAATACAATCGACACAGCAAAACTGACAACTAGACATAAGGGACTTTCCGACGTTTTATGAATACGTCGGAAAGTCATCGTAAACGGGGTTAACTAAATTTACGACGTTTTAAATGAAATGTCAAAATTTGTATTGGAAATCTTTTACAACACACATGAATTGGATGTATGAACTGACCACCGTATTAATAAACGCTGAGTAGCTAATCAGTGACTAACATTTGACAATTTCGCGAGTATTTCTTATGTGAAAATCTGTCATGTTAGTCATTGATTAGCTAATCAGCGTTTATTAATACAGGGGTGAGATTGTAAACGCTGTTAACTTTAAAAACGCTATTTTGACATTTAATCAGTCACTTTCACACATCAAACATATGCGCTTAACTGGAAATCATCGAGAACGAAAAGAGAACAAAAGGATATAATTCTGTTAATTAACAAATTACTTAAGTGAGATTAATTCAATGGTTTATGACTTTAATAAGTAGTGCAGTTTTAGGGGCGTTCATGAAACGTCGTCGTAAACTTACAATTGTTTGCACGTTGTAAGCTAACGACGTTGCATGAATACCCTTACTGGTATTTAAAACTATTTTGATCCTAAAATCTACAGATTTCCCAACTCAGGCTCATGAAATAAAAAGGAGAACACTTTTGCAAAGCATATTTTCTCATGGAGCACATAAGGCTGTATTTTTCTGTGCAGCTCAGCCTCGTGAAACAAAGCCACTGAATATGCATTTATGAAGCCTATAATGGGTCATACACACAAAATCGTATTAATAAAACATTCCCCAAACACGATTTCAATCGGGGTTTTGACCTACTTGTCCCAACGAAAACACAATTTGCAGTTTCCTTATGTCATATAGTTGGTTTCGTAGTTATTTAAGAATAAATTCCAAAGTGAAAATCAACAATAAAAAAGAAAAACTAACTGTCATATGACAAACAAAAAAGTTATAAAAGGTTCATGTCAAATAAAGTACCAAAGGAAGGACATTAACCAGAATTGGCCCTTCAACCTAAATAACACAACTTAGAGTAGAGTTACTTATGGCCACCACATTGTTTTGTAGACTTTTTTTTTAAAACATTTTGGCGACTTTTTAAGATTGTGTACACTGTTGGCTTGTAACATTGTTTTGCATTTGAATTGATTTTTTTAAGAAATTAAGGAACCTTGTACAATGTCATAAGAACATATTTTTACCAAATAAATCATTGGGGACTTACGGATCCCTCTTAGAGCTCCGTATGTAGAACACTAGATTTGTTGAGACTAGTTTTTTTTTTTGGATTCGTCTCCTCATCTATTAGTACCTACAGCTGTTCCCATCTGGTGAGGCAGCGAAGGCAAATCTCAGAGGGATCCGTAAATGGAACATGCTTATTGGTAACCTTATGGAGCTACGTCAGTGACGAACAGAGTCCAAATACAAAAGGATACGAAACACCTTTATACAGGCACTATTCAACCTCCAAATGAGTTTAGCTTATATGCAACAGCTATTCAACAGTGTATGAGTATTATGAATAAGGTTTCATTGCGTTCACAGTTATTTTAAGGACTGTATAACTTTATACACCCTTTATGCATTTCAGATAAGGGGTTACAATTTCTGACTTTTTGTGGTGACTTGCAAATGATCCAATTGGAGCCGTATTCAAACTCAATGTAAAGGGCATCCCATTTGTAGCGGATGCTTGTATCTGAGTAAAAAGTGAAAAAGAAGGCTTCCTTCCGTAAACGCTTGCTGGTATCTCGCATTGCTGCAAAAAGGGAGATACGTTTCTTGCATGAAGTTGCCCTCTATTCAACTTCAAGCCACAGATTCGCGAAGATACACATTGTGTAAGCGCTTAAAGGCCTGCTCAGAATGCATATCTGTAGCTGGTATCTGTAGCTGAGTGAAAGTTAAAAACAAGGCAACCCGTAAGCGCTTTCACAATGTGTATCTCCCGTGAATCTGTAGCTTGAAGTTGAATGGGGTTCAACTTCACGCTTCAGATTCACGTTTGACGTTTCGCTCAGCTACAGATACCAGCTACAGATATGCATTCTGAGCAGGCCTTAAGGGTTGCCTTGTTTTTAACTTTTCATTCAGCTACAGATGCGCATTCTGCTCGAAAACTTCACATCCTTAAAATTCCATCCTTCCTCATAATGAACATATCACAGACTCACTGCACACACAAATTACAAAAAAAAGGTTTCTATAAAAAAATCTACTACACAAATAGACCACCACCTTGCCGACAAATGCAAAAACTATTCTAGCACTTTTCGCCGCCAACGACAAAAAAAAAACACCAAAAGCACTCTCGCAAACAGCGCAATGCAGTAAAAATTCGGCCAATTTCGGCTCTTGTCATTTTCGTGAGGAAACGATTTTCGTAAATTTTTTGTTTGCCTTTTTCACATAGTAAATCGGACCAACTACAGCCATTTATTATTGGAAAACCCATCAACTAGCCATTTCGCCAAATGTCGGTCGTGGATAGTGGAAAAATTTCCGATAGCAGTACTGGTAGCGGCGGTGGTGGTGGTAGCGGCGGCAATGATTGGACTTGCGGTGATGTTGAGTAAGAAAAATTGTAAAAAATCACTCCAGTGTTTTAGAAAAAAAATTAAAAATAAAAAATACAAATAGTAATATAATCCAATAACTCAAAAAAACACTAATTTCTCCCTCATCTATCCAAATGATCATTCATTTGTTTCCATTCGCATTTGGCATCTCTCTCCCTTGCTATTTTGCTACTCAAATCGAAAACTTGACAAAAAATGTGCAAAACAAACACAAACAAACCGAACGCATGAACCCTCTTTGTAAATGCCTTAAAAAAGTTGCAACAATGTGAATTTCGGACGACGAACTGAATGCCACAAGTGCCAGCGGGAACGGCCTGAAATCATTGTGAGCAGTGGCAGTGCTGGTGGCTTGGTCAAAAAGAAGCTGGGCACAGAGATTGGCAAGGCGGCAGCGGAGAAGTCTCGTGGTCTCTTCAGTGCCGAGGATTGGCAGTGCAGCAAGTGTGCCAATGTGAATTGGGCGCGAAGGCAGACCTGCAACATGTGCAACGCGCCAAAATTTTGCGATGTCGAGGAAAGGACTGGTGAGTCGTAAAATGTCGGAATCAAGTTTTTGTGTACCTCTTTTGAATGCTCTCGTGGTCTTATGTAAATGAGTTGTTGTGTCTTGTTTCAGGGTACGGTGGTGGCTACAATGATCGCGGAGTTGTAGAGTACAAAGAGCGAGCGGAGTCTGACAGTGAATACGATGAGTTCGGTCGAAGGAAGAAACGCAAAAACGAAGAGCACAAGAAGTCTGAGAGGAAACCACAAAGAGAGAAGGAGAAGAATGGTGCAGGAAATGAACCCCCAGTTGAGGAAGAAGAGGACGATGATGAGGAAGATGATGATGGTGATGGGGATTTATCGAAATACGACCTCTTAGGATCGGATAACGACGAGGATGATACCAAGCAGCAGAGCAACAGAAAAAAATCCGAATCACGATCGAGATCACGTTCCCGGAGACGTTCGTCGCGTAGCTCGTCATCGTCGTCCCGGTCATCCTCCTCGTCCTCATCATCGTCGTCCACTTCGCCTTCGACTTCGGGTAGCTCCTCGACTTCGTTACCAAAATCTAAGTCACACTCGCGTGATCGTTCAAAGACCCGCTCGCAGACGTCTTCACGCAAATCTCGCCACAGTTCAAAATCTCGATCCCGTTCCACATCTTCCAGAAATCGTCGCAAGCGTTCCAAAGAAAGACATCGACGGCGCTCTCGATCACGTTCCCACTCAAGGAATTACTCGAATTCCTCTCATTCGAAATACAAACGCAGCAGCGAAACAAGTCGTTCGCCGCACTCGACGACTTCGTCATCGCGCCGCAAGAAACGATCCCATTCGAAGAGCCCCTCGACCAACAAGCGAAGGCGTTAGATCGAGTTGCCATGAGTGCCAGTTTTCGACACAAATAGCCAGAGAACGGATTTGAATTATATTTCACGCCCTTAATTACGTGCACGGTAGATGAATTGTTTTTGACTTCTTGATTTATTTTTTTTTTCTTTTCATTAATTTATTACTGTTACTTAAAATAGCCAGCGTATGTTTGTATGTTACCACTGAAAATAAGAATAATTTTAGAGCCCATGGTATGTACTTCCTTTTTAGAAGTAAACAAATAAAAGCGAACATTGTACAAAGTTGTGTCTTTCACTTCGACGTCTCATCCTTGAAAACAGGACATTAAAACACTTTCAGCTCAGTTAGAGTATATAAAAGTAATTTATTCATCCTTAACTAACAACGCTAAAATAACTAAACAAACAGCTTAAACGCCAAGCTGATAGGAGGAGTAGAGAGTTGCATATTCCTGTGGAATATCCCTACCAAACACGGTCAATCAGGCTGTTGTCCTGCGGTTTTTGCATCATCGTTACAATTTGCTGTTGATACTGTCGTGCTTGACCAGACCGTCTTGGCTGTGCAAGATATTCGAACATGCTCTGCAAATGTTGTGACAACATTTTGCTCAAGTCACTGGGCATCGGATCGGTCCAGAAGAAGTCATGGTTCAGCGCAGTGTCAGCATCTATTCGCTTCTTTGGATCCAATGTGAGCAGCTTATCCAACAGATCGCAGCCGTGAAGATCCTTTACATACGGACGTAGTCTATCCTTCACCTTTCGCTTGTGACCTTTGGGCAGTTCCACCGTCTTGTATAGTTCCAGTTCTTCGACTCCGGGCCAAATGTCTGGTGTGAAAGATCCACACAGCTGTGAAATGTAAATGAGTTGTTGCTGTTCGGTGTTGCCCTGCATTATCGGTGATCTGGTCCACATCTCTGCCATAATACAACCGGCCCCCCACATGTCGACCGGTGGTCCGTAGTTTCTATCGCCGAGTAACAGCTCTGGTGGACGATACCAAAGTGTGACTACTCGATTTGTGTAACGATTCTTCTGGTCGTTCTTAGGTATGCTGAAAGCTCGGGCTAGACCGAAATCAGCGAGTTTCAGAACACCGTGTTTAGTTATCAGAACATTGGCCGCTTTCATGTCGCGATGGAGGATCTAAAAAGAAACACAGACGTTATTAGCCACCAGAATGTAAAAAAATCAAGCAGCCGACTTACCTTATTGCTGTGAATGTAGTACAGCCCATTAAGCAGTTGCTGCATGACCTTTTTTATCTCGCCCAGACTGAACTTTACATTTATGTTCGACAGCAGACCAGCCAAATCATGTTCACAGAAATCAAACACTAAATAGAAAGTTGATCGGTACCCATTGTGTGCTGTGGCCTTTGTTCGGCAGATTTCTATTAGATTCACGACATTCTCGTGCTTCAGCAATTGCAAGATGCGAATCTCACGCAGGGCAGTGATAGGGAACTACAAAAACAAAAGACAAAAACGCGTTAATATATGCAAAGTATATCCTTTTGATAGTATCTACTTACACCTTCCTTTTCATTGTCCATGAGGACTTTTTTCATAGCAACAAACTTTTTGTTGCTCTTCTTTTCGCGGGCCTTGAAGACTTCTCTGTAAAAAAAAAACAATTAGCATCACCTTTAGGGAGATTATAATAATGTTCAAACTTACCCAAAGGTTCCCTGACCAATTTTCGCAACTTTTTCATATTTTCCCGATTCATCGCAGTACAGGAAGTCATAATCCTCGATGTACTTCTGCTTCTCGGCCAATGTCAGCTTGGACGATTGTGGATGATCTTCTCGGCCACGTGAAGACATTATGCCATGCCTGTGATAACTTTAGGAAGATTTTTTTTATTTATTAATTGCGATTAATTTAAGAGTGAATAATATTATTTTGGAAAATAAAATCACGTCCAACTTGTCAAAATGGTGTAATTTATTTCATGTTTTGTATTGTCGTTTGTTTTCAGTAGTGCCAAACAGCGAGTTTTTTTAAAGCAGGGATGTGCAGGAGTGTTTTTTTGTAATTGTAGTCATGAATGGTATAATGAATGCATATGCAGCCGAATCTATTATTATAGAGGTTGCCTAACTTTGGGAACGTTGCCCAGAGACAACTTAAATATTAAGGCATGTCTAACTAGACAACCTCTGAGACACCGCCTAAATATAACTAATAAATACGACTGATGGTGTTTTGTTTTTGAATGGATTTTTTTTTCTTAGATTTTTCCAAGCATAATCGAACATAAACGGGCGTGAGTTTTACTTTCTTTTATGGCCGATTTTTCAATCACCACATAAGCAATCAGATAACACAAAAATACATTTTTCAATAGGCGTATAGCACACTCTAGGTACATAACAGTTATCTGGCGAATGAAATTATCTGCTCCTCAGTGAGCTGGGTAAACTTTAACTGACTGTTTATGAACTGTCAACAGTGAGAAAACTAGTCTGCTAGCTCTAACGTATAAGATTGTCACTATCTCTCTTCTTATTTCAGTTTCGTGAAGTTAGACACAATTGAGTTTGGCAAAATCGTTCAGGAGTTATTTCAATGATTGAAAAACCAACACCTACTTAGCTAGTAGATAAAGAATAGATAGATGTATTCATTAGACAGCAATCAGACTGTTTAACTGAAAATTGAAAAATTGGCCCTTAGTGTGTTCTATATGAAAACACCAAATTTATTCTAATTCCACTGTTTTGTGTGTAGCCACCGAGTTAATGGAAATGAAAGACACTTATAACTTTACAAAATTAGTCAGTTAGTTTTCACGACTGCATTGTTAACAACATTCTCAGCAGATGACAACTTTTTCTGTTCCAATGTTGCAGCAAACATAATACTGATAACTTCATTTTATAAAACGTCAAAAATAACCAGCTGTGTTCCTTTGTGGAGATGAATTCAAAAATATTAGTCTTCTCTAATTGATTTAGGGTTGAAAAGCAGTTTCTATCATATAAGGGTGTCCGCCATGGACCAGCTTGTAAGACAAAAAAAACGTTCTAATGTTAGATGTGAGCCTTTTATGTCTAGAAAAAAAATTCAAATTTTAAGAAGCAATCAAAAATAATTCAAAAGTCACAGCATATTGAAAATAGTCTGTTAGTCACTCAGTTAAGAATCAGGTCCCCTGAAGAGGTTTTTTTTGGATATTCGTCGGCGGACGCGGAACTAAGCAATTTAAAAATTGATTTGAAATAATTCGTGAGTAAAAGTTTCTCATGAAAATTCATGAAAGTCAATTTTTTTTTTAAATTGTTATGATGGATGCAAAATAATTATATTTTATCACGAAATTGTAAACAAACATTTATTTAAAGGACAACAGTTTATTTTCATTGTTATGATGATTGCAAAATTATCAAACTGTATATCATGAAATTGTAAAATCACTTCGCTGTTAAACTTAATCGAATTTGTAATTCAATTTTGACACTTTTCCTCTACTCGTATTAATGCTTATATCATTGTCATACTTACTTATCCTGCATCTTGTTTGAAAAATAATATTTTATCACTTAACGAATATAAATTGAAGTTCACTCAACGAATATAATATGAAGTTTAATCAACTGACATTAAAGCTAATATGACGGATATGTCCAGATTCTTCTGTATTTATTTCAATATCCAACAGTACAGGTAACATGAGTAAGAAGAAGTGTATTTCCCACGTAATTACCTGATGTACTCATTAAAATAAAAATGTAGGCAGGTAGGTGAATGTACTTTCAATTTTAATAAATGTCATAAAAATAGTTCAACGCTTAATTATAATACTTTATTTATGATCGCAGTCATTATTTGTGTTTTTTTTATAGCGGAGCGTCAATTATGGTTTTCCTTTTTACTTTGCTATATTTTGATTTAATTCACATGGTATAAACATTTCCTAGATGTGATTTATTCGCTGTTCTTCATTGACATTTCAACGATTCACTTGCGTCGAGATTGCCTCCTACTATAACAAAACTTTTTAAAAACATAAGGGGTATTCATGCAACGTCGGAAAGTCGTCGTAAACGTTGTAAACGTGATAAATGAACTGTAAAAATTTGTATGGGAAATCTTTTCCAACGATATCGGAATTTTCTCACAGAAATTGGGTGCGTAAACTGAGATGGTAAACGTTGTAAACTTTTGAAATGCTATTGTACATTTAATCAGTCACTTTCACACACCAAACGTATGCGCTAAACTGAAGAAAATTATCGAGAAAGGAAAGAGAACAATAGGAACAAAATTCTATCAATAAATAAATTATTAAAAAGAGATTGAATTCAGTGGGTTTCCGCATTATTTAGTGGTGCAATTTTAGGGTCGTTCATGAAACGACGTCGTAAAATTATAATCTTTCGCACGTAATAAAATTACGACGTTGCATGAATACCCTTACTGATTCTGAATTCTTTAATAAAAACATAAGAGAGGCTACAATCCGCTGTGCGGATCGTTTAATACCCTATCCCATCCTATCCTTAAAATTAATATCCCCAAATGTGGTCTTTATGGTCATAAAGTATTGAAAATGGCGTTGTCACAACATATTGTTCAGAAGATTTATCAAATTCTATTATGGTTCGACGAAAAACAACGTTTTTCTATTGCATATGCCTTGGGGTGGGGCATACAAATGTGTTATTGCAATAAAACGCCCCCAAAAAGTGGGCGTGGGTTTAAATGGTCTATAGACGAAATGTTCATATTAATACTACCAATGATTGTGCATCAAAATTTATTTTGAAAATATTAAAATTTGACCAGAAAACGTTTCTTATAAAAAACGCCCCCAAAAAGTGGGCGTGGCAAAAAACTTTATATTGACGAAATATAGATATTACGATTCTCTAAATATGCTGCTCAGACACTTTTTTAAAATTCCTTACGGTTTGGCCAAAAAATACGTTTTCCTAAAAAAGGGGGCGTGGCAGTGGGCGGATTTCAAAAAAATTTACACTTGTTCTGGTGGATAATTTCATTGTTCTAGCTCAAAATTTAAGGCCCAAAAATCGGTGACGAACAGACGGACAGGCAGACATGGCTAATTCGACTAAGCTAGCGATTCTGAGTCGATCCATATACTTTGAGGTATATGTAGCTAAATTATTTCTCTATGTTACAAACTAAGTATCAAAACTAATATACCCCTATGGGAAAGAGTATAATTATTAATTAAACTCATATACTTAAACCTAACTTTAAAATAATCGGGATTGTGACAGAACGTTGCAAGATGCCCTGGGGTCAACATCCCTATCGCGTCCTTGGGCGCCCGATCAAGCAGCGTAAGATGACAGTTCGCATCTCTCTGTCGAGATCTGTTCGAAAATTTATTCCACATAGCGCATCTCAGACATGTTCATCAATGATGAACTCCTTCAAACCTCGTTTCTAAATTAAACCTATAGCTTGTAAGTAAGCTGTCTACTTAAAGTCCACACTGACCTGCGAAAGAGCAGGATGCTACTTTCGCCTTTGAGTCACCTAGTATTAAGTATGCTGGTTAAGCGTGACAATTTTATCGTGATTTGCAATCGCCATTTTAAACGGAGAAGTTTGTTATGCCTGAAACACACGTGCAGTGCGGCACGCAGTGCAGCAAGTAAAACACACGTGCATTATTTTTTTGTTTGACATACATGCAGTGCAGTGGCTCCTGTCATAACATTCAGCTTACTGTAGTGGTATTTAAAAATAAATAAAAATACAAATTTTTGGCGCAACAGGCTCGTTAGTACCCAGGGCCTAGCTTTCTCACAACCATTCATGTGTGCGTGTGTACTTCTTGCACGATGGCGGGACCTCCTGTTTTATGCCGACTCCGAACGGCTAAGTTGAGATAAGCTATTCTTGACAATTGATACTACTCGGATGATTTGTCAGATCATCACGAGAGGAGGGCCAGTGAAAATCATTTAGGTGTTGCTACGGCTGGGAATCGAACCCAGACCTCCTGCGCGGCAGTTCACCGCACTAACCATCGCGCCACTGATCCCCCCTGTATTGGTATTTGGTTATATTTATTTAATTTCGGATATGTCCTTACTTTGTATTTTTAAATGTTTACGTCTTGTGATTCGTAGTAGGGGCATTCGTGAGTAATTTTAACAGTTGTGGTTGAGTTGAGAAAAAGTCTCTTTCATTTTTGATACATTTGTTTTGTTATGGCATTTATTTATTTTTTGTTTATGCGGATTAAACGTCATAATTCAATGATGAAAATATCTTAATATTACGTTTTTTTCTTTTGTGTTGTGGTGCCATTGAATTTTTGCAGTGGATTTAGAAATAGAGACAACTTGCAGTACTGCAACGCTTGCAGATCTTACATGTGTTCGCTCCCATTGAAAACTGTGTGTCTTATCTTTTCTGCAAGCATAATTCTGCACATGTGTTTCAGGCATTAGCATTGGAAACGTAACCATAGTGTATATGCCGATTATTACACTCAACTCCTCCGGAATACCATTCATGCATATCTATGTGTATGTTTCATTTTGGTAATAACCCCCGACTATCAGGCTCTTGTCGTTGATCATCGCTTTTCCAACATGCCTTCGAATCACCTTAAACAATTGTCAATGCTTTTCATAATTCTATTCAATCGTACTGGACCTTGTTGCTATAATCTTTTATGAATAGACCGAGTCGGAGATATCGTATCACAAGCAGTCATATCTGTTTCATGTATGATGACGCTATAATGAAACACAGTCATGTAGCAGAGAGTAAAAATACAGATTTTTGTTAAAATATAGAAACTTGGCAGATGCCAAGATATTTAACTACACTTCTCATCGTAAACGGTTATTTTTTTCCAGTTTTTATGGTATCTCTAAAAGCCCTTAGCAATGAATTGTGAAGAGAATTGTTTCCTTTTTTTTGTCATTCCATTTTGCGATCCAAAGTTTGTGGAATACCTCTATTGCCTGACCTACAATAACGCTTCTAAACATTTTTAACAGTACCGCATGTCCAGTTTGTGGTTAGCTTATGGAAAAGTCCATCTAACCATTTTATGGTGTAGAAAGACGCTGCAGTAGTATGCATTATTCAGTGCATTGTTTATCAGGGTGATGAAAATATTGACTGCTTCTATTGGCAGATGTCTTAATACGACGTTTGTGGTACCATACCTCCTACAGACTTTTTATTTTTCAATAATGGAAAGATTTACAGGAGTTCATATTTTTGCATGAACAGCATCATATATTGAATACGGTAAAACCGTGATTCTCAGATCACGAAGTTTGAATTTCAGTGTGGAAATAAAAGTGATTAAAAAATCCTAATCCCTTAATATCCCGTATGGAGCGAAAAGGATTGTTCACCCTAAAAAAAAAACTATTATCGATAAAAGCTCCTATCGTATTTGCCTTCTCCTGAGGATCATGAGAGAGTCGGTCTGTTTTCTGTCATACGGAAAATTCGAATACATATAATGATATGGTGAGGCTTTCTTTTAAATATTTTATTTATTTATGGCAACATATATGGGCTACGGATATTTATAGCCTGAGCTAATGTCCCGGTTGAAACTTAGAAATTTTCTGTAATTTTCCTAAATAAAGATGTGGAGACTTTTGTTCAGCGACTTCAGAATTCAAATCTCCTATAACCTGTTTAAGAATCAAGGGCAGTGTACTTTTGTATATATGTAGAGTGGATCGATTGTTAGAGTTCAATACTTCTCTCAGTAAAAGCTAACATAGGAATAGTTCAATTCATTTACCGTGTGATACGGCAGCGAGTCCGAGATGGTCACTATCGTATTCGAATTGTCGTACAAAGTTCCGAGTATATTCGTTATTCGTAACTAAGTACTGCCTAAGTGCAAAATCGGTATCTATAATTGATTTTCCCATTTAGGCAACGTTGCCTAAAGGTCGTCTAACTTAAGCGCGAACGAACGCTGCTAAGAGGTTGCCTAGAGGCTGCCAAAGGAATTTTTATTTCATTTTACTTAGACATATATGAGAATTTCTATCTGAAAATTAATTTTAAGTTTTTGTGCGGTGATTTTCAATAAAGTGAAAGTAAATTAATAAAAATGGACTCAAGCTCCATTTCGTTTGTTAATGATTTAAGTGCAGAACTAACGACATCTATACTTATTTATACATCACTACCATTTTCCTAAAATGTTAATTTTGTGCAGCTGTGAATTTAAATTGTAGCATGGTTTCGAAATAGAAGCTTGTTTGTCACCACAAACTTGATTCTATATATGTATTTCCAAATAAAGAGAAGGTCTTGCGATTAAAACAGTTGAATTATAAGGAATTCTAATGGAAGGCAGTCTAAAAAGTTGTTCGATATGTTAACAGCGTTGAGAATTAAACCAAATATATGCTTAGTCCCGGATAGATTCCACCGTTGTTCATATAATGGCGTTTTCCATTGGGAAAAAAATCAATTTTTTTTTTGATCTGAAGAGCGATTTTGACAGTTGTTGTGTTCCATTGGGCGAAAAAATTGATTTTTTTTTGATCAGAGATCAATTTTGCAAATCTGAATTTTTCGGCAGATTTACCAATCCCAATAAAAAATGATCGCTGTCAGTTTGACAAGAGTGGTTTTCATTTTGATTTTTTACTTCGGTTGTGAAAAACAAGAGTGCTTTGGGTTTAATTAATAATGGATATAGACACAGAAAAGAAAGTTATACGTGAACTATTAAATATTTTCAAATGTTTGTTATGTTGTTAATATTGGCAGCTACACCGACGCTAACTTCACAGACACGAAATGACGCCAATACAATGACAAAAAAAAATAAATCTGAGTCGCGTTCCATTGACACTCAAAAAGATCAAATTTCAGATCAAAATTTAGATTTCCCAATGGAAAACGCCATAAGAATAAACTGCCAGCCGATGATAAACCCCTTCAATATATTTTGAAGATGAGTACATACCATAACATGTTATACCATTCAAATTTATTAAGAACAGTGCGAACGTACCCATCCCTGCTTTTGACAGATGACATAACCTCGGAGATTTTCATCGACAATTTTTCTGTTTTTCACATTTCTTACAAAATAATTCAGAAAATGAATAATTTTCTAAATTGCCTTAAAGTTGTCAACACGATCAATCGACAGGCAATTCGCGACTATGCCTTCAAGTCCGATTTGAAAATCAAATGGGTGCGTCCTGAGAAAATTTCATGTATTCGTCCGGAGAAAAGTGGTGACCTCTCCGCATTGCCACCAATAAATTCAAAAGATTTGGTCCTGGAGTATCGTGATTCGAAAGAGTTGAAAAAGTAAGTTAAAGGAATCAAAAAATATGTGTCTAAATAATTATAAATTTACTTTTGTCATTCAAAGTGCCGATGAGATTGTCCAGTCAATGTTCTCACTTGAGAACAACCGAAATATTCACACATCCAATTTGTACCGCGAGATGCTGATCAAGGAAGTTCAAAGACATCCACTCGATTATGGTTCAATGGAAGCTAAATGTTTGTATCATCTATAGTCTTAGTGAATACCCTATTCTTATGATTTTTACTATTTCAGTGGCCAAGATGACTGCAACTATCCGTCGGTTCCAGGAGCATATGGAAAAGTTTCCTCAAGACACCAGAATCAAAGTAGATCTCAAAGAGAAGATAGACAAGCGTAAGAAATTCCTAAAATATCTGAGACGATGGGACTACAAACGATTCGAATGGATTTTGGAAAAATTGGACTTGGTCTACAAACCACCACCAAATGAGTTCCACTGGATTACAAGAAAGGATTCTCTACGCAAGCTCACCGATATCCACTGCGAAAATATCAAGCAGGAACGATTAAATGAGTATCGCATGAGTCTAGAGAAGCAACAGATTCCGTTTCTAGAGGAGAAAATCAAAAATCTAGAATTTATTCGCAAGGAGCAACAGGACTGTAAAGTGAAGGTTACAGTGAGTCAAGAAATGATTAACAGCATCAAAAAGAAGTTGGAGGGTTTAAAGAAAGCACGCGAGGAACTAAACGCGGAGATTAAAAGTTAAATTTCGTTTTTGTTAAGCTTGCGCAATAAATTGGAAGTCGTTAAGGTAAAGGATTTTGGTGTTATTTGTCCAATTGCAAGTCAAACCTCCAACACTTAGACCACATGGCAAAATGCTTCGATACTTGTGTTTTGTGAAGAATCCACTGGGGAAAGCACAGAGGCAATAAGGAGATGCGTCGATGCAGGCTATACCTAAGTTTCGGGCATGTGTCTTAATTGCGTCAAGTGCACAAACCGCAAGGATGTGGATGTGGTAAGGAACATACACCCAACTAGGGGATGTGTAACCCACAAAACTTATGCGGATAAGAGAAAGCCTGGAGATAAGCTTAAGATAATGGAGATATTGCTAGGGTTCTTGCTAAAAGAAATATCTAATGGTAACCGTGTTTGACCTGTATCACATCCTAGCCATCTCAACTATCCAGGAGCTAGCAAGATCCCAAATATTGTCAAACTCAAAAAACTTCTTTGACAAGGCAATCATTGCGAGAGCATTCGTCCGGGTCGACACTGTTCATTGCATTAGTGGCAGGAGCCAGGAGCTCCTTGATTTCCAACCACCAGTTAAATCGCATCGATCGGAAGGTTTAGACGATTCACCGATTACTTTCGACCGATATTAAACATTTGCCCCGAAGAAGCCATCATCTGCCTCCAAGAATCCCACTAGGTAAGGTTAATCGGGACTCATTCATTGACCTCTACTTAATAGCTAGCAACTCCCGCACACTGTCTGAATATAAATATCCTCCGGAATGTACCTGGGCCTCAACCAACATGCCTCTTCAATTAGCCCGGTCCTTAGCTAACTGTCTCCAGTTGCATATTCCAAGTTAGTTGAGGTCGGTTTCTACTTATGCGCTTCACTTAAGGTGGGAATCAACGACTCTGAGAACTGGAGTATTGGTGTCCATTCGTTCTACACGTCCAATACGGAGTCTAATGGCTTGTCGCTGAACAGCTCATATAGTTTTTGGTTGAATCTCTCGTCTCCATAACCAGTCAACCCAAACGGGAACGAAGGTTTTTCGAAGAAATTCTCTCTTAAAACGGCCAAGGATTTCTTCATCCGCAGTCGATGCCTGATCGCCGTAGAGGGTGCTGGGATGATCAGAGTCTCGTATAGGATCTCCTTAGTAGTTCGAGTGAGGGTTTTCCTACTGAATTGCCTTCCTAGCCCGTTCGTTAAATTTCTAACGAGGTGTTGTTGTCACAGTCAATATGGGAGCCGAGGTAGAAAAAGTCTTGTACTCCCTCAAAGTTATATCTGTCAATTGTGACGTTCTATACAAATTCGTCGATATTGTGGGTCGTTTCCTGTTGACATGATATACTTGGTTTTACTGGCAAATGTGGCTATGAAATCACTTTAAGCTCGACAATGATGTCAACATCGTCAGCGTTTGCTAGTATTTGCACCGATTTATGGAAGATTGTGCCTCGGGTGTTGGCTCTGGAGTTTTGCACAATCCTCTCAATAATCCTCAAATGAGTTTAAGAAGTCACATGACATTGCGTCGTCTTTCCTAAATCCTTTTATGGTATCGAATGTGTCGGTGTGGTCGTTTCCGACACTGATGGAGCAACGAGAATTCTGCAACGTCATCCTGCACAGATTTTGGTATACCAAAACCAGTCACTCTGCATAGTTCGTCTCTATAAATGCTGTCATATGCGGCTTTAAAATCGATGAATAGGTTGTGGTTATCGATTTGGACATCTTGGGGTTTTTCCATGATCTGACTAAGTGTGAAGATTTGATTAATTGTGGACTTTTCTGGACTAAAACCACACTGATAGGGCCGATCAAGTTGTTGGTAAACACTTTCAGGCGTTCCCATATTACGGAAGATAGGATCTTGTAGGCGATGTGGAGGAGACTTATGCCTCTGTAGTTGGCGCAGTTCAGAGGGTCTACTTTGTGGATCGGGCAAACGATGCTGAGGTCCCATTCATCAGGCATAGTTTCATCCAACCAAATTTGACTTGTGAGTTGATTGATGTTACTTATCAAGTCATCTCCTTTGGCTTTATAAAGCCCGGCGCGAAGGCCGTAATTTCAGGCTGCCTTGTTAAGCTTGAGTTTAGGTATTGCTATCCTCACTAAACTTAGGTCGGGTGGTTGGTAGTTTTCGCAGTCTTCGCCAATATTGAATGGTTCGTACTGCCTGACAGCGGAATATCGTTCCTTATCGCCGTTAAACAGTCTACTAGAGTGGTTCGTCCATATCCTTAACATCGACCCAACTACGATTTTTCCTTGTTCATGTAGAGAATCCGATAGGTTCAAATGCTGACCTACACTTCTGAAGTTGCAGAATAACATCACGCTATGGATATGAATTTGAAAACGGGGTTCCATAGGGTTCCATTCCTGGTCCCAACTATTTATATAACCTCTTAGTATATGACTTTCTTTCTGAACTCAGGGAGCAACATAGTCTTCTGTACACAGATAACCAGTCATGCTATCCATTAATAGAGTATAACAACAATTAGGGGATCAAAATTGGAACTGTAAATGTCTGGCTACAAGTTCATTAGAATCAAAGTGAGCCGAGGTTTAAATTGGCGAGCATAAAAAATATTATTTCTCTCATTATGTAGTTTTTGTAATGAATGTGCAACTCTCAGAAAGTGGTGGGCTCAAACTGCTAGCATGGCAAGAAATTAACCGCCATTACAATAGGTCTGTTCCCGTACAAAATAATATTCTGATTTTTACTTGAAACCGTTCCCATAAGCAAATTTGGCATGCAAATAATTTTCCGCAGTAAAAATCAGTAAGAATCAGTAAATATTAGGTCTGTTCCCGTACAAAATAATATTTAATGATGCTTACTGATTTTTACTGATTTATACTTATTGCCGTTCCCGTACGCAAAAATAAGTAAAAGAGACAGCTCACGAGAGAGCTAAAAACTACCCCTCCATAAAAATCTGTAGAAAAATTACTGCAGAAATTTCTGTTGGTAAAAATCAGTAAACTGTCAGGTGATTTATGTCATTTGTTCTTTAAAAGGCATACAAAATATATAATTTTACTGTTTTTTACTTAAACGCGTTCCCGTACTTTTTGGTAATTGTGTCTCTTTCTGAGATAATTTACCCCCACTCCAAGAAATTTGAGAATTTACTAATTTTTACTGAAAAAGTACGGGAACAGACCTATTATTTTGTATGGGAACAGAGCTAATTTAAATGTCATTCACTAGATGCAATTAACTGAAAAGTGACAGATATACGGTAATCGCAGAATGCACGAGTTTTAAAGAGAAATCATACCCAAAATAAAATTCCCTTTCATCGCAGTTGTTGACCTTCTCGTTGGCAAAATACATTTAACGTTCTAGTCGCGAGTAAGAGCAGAAACACTAACACATATATATGTTAGAAATGACCATGTTTATACCAGTCAATCTAAGTCCCAGTTCCACCTTAACCACTGTTGTATCGTGCACACGTGCAGAATATTATTTACCAATAAAAACCTGTCTAAGCGTACCTTGAGCGGTTTGATTTCCAATAAGACAAACTATGTGATAGTATGATATAATTCAAAGTAAGGCAAAATGCGAGCCTTATTTTGTTTGTGGTCCATGGTCAACAAAGGTAGACGTGCATCGAATTTGTTGTCCCATACAAATGCCATGTTCCCGTAAACTGCAGGCACTTATTTGCATAGAAACATTGCTTACGGGAACGGATTTAAGTAAACATCAGTAAGTCTGCTTTCACACGTAGACTCATGACTCACGACTCACATGAGTGCAAAAGAGAAAGAAAATTCGAAATGTTGAGAGGAAAAATATTTTGCCCTGTGAGCCGTGGGCAAAATTTTCAGCGACTCTTTTTGACGTTTTCTTTTCTATTCCTTCTTTTTATCATCATGTTGCTTCATATAATTTCGTTGCTTGGAGAGTCAGTTTCGGCTACTTGCGTAGTCTGCTTTCACACGTAGACTCACGACTCACGACTCACATGAGTGCAAAAGAGAAAGAAAATTCGAAAAGTTGAGAGGAAAAATATTTTGCCCTGTGAGTCGTGGGCAAAATTTTCAGCGACTCTTTTTGACGTTTTCTTTTCTCTTCCTTCTTTTTATCATCATGTTGCTTCATATCATTTCGTTGCTTGGAGAGTCATTTTCGGCTACTTGCGTATATTTGTTCGGTTGCTGGTGTTTTTTTTCAAGCAGAATAAAAGAGGAATGTCAAATTTGAGTCAAGAGAAAAAGTCGTCGTGTAAAAGCGCGAGACTCACGAAAGAAAATTAACAAAGAGAACTTCGAAAAAAGTCTTGACTCAACAGTCAACGTGTGAAAGCAGACTAAGCATTATACACGTAGACTCACGACTCACGACTCACATGAGTGCAAAAGAGAAAGAAAATTCGAAAAGTTGAGAGGAAAAATATTTTGCCCTGTGAGTCGTGGGCAAAATTTTCAGCGACTATTTTTGACGTTTTCTTTTCTCTTCCTTCTTGTTATCATCATGTTGCTTCATATAATTTCGTTGCTTGGAGAGTCAGTTTCGGCTACTTGCGTATATTTGTTCGGTTGCTGGTGTTTTTTTTTCAAGCAGAATAAAAGAGGAATGTCAAATTTGAGTCAAGAGAAAAAGTCGTCGTGTAAAAGCGCGAGACTCACGGAAGAAAATTAACAAAGAGAACTTCGAAAAAAGTCTTGACTCACCAGTCAACGTGTGGAAGCAGACATACAATCACACCAGCCCAGCTTCTTCTTCTCAAGTACGAACAGGTCTTAAAATATTGTGCTCAGAGTTGAACTCCGAAACATACAATGAACTTACTGGATTCTATAGACGATTATTCCCTTATATCAAATCTAGAACCTTTGGCACGGCGAAGACTTGTAGGCTTGCATATCAACGACCTACAAGAAACGCAGTTGCAATTCATAGGCACAAAATCCTCTTTTTTGTTACAGAACAAGCAAACAATGAAACGTACTTCTAGAAGACGTACTTTCACCAATATACAATCTACAACAAGAGCAGTATCTAGGTACCTGTCCAGGGCCACACGTTCATCCCAACGATTTTCATTCCCATGAACGTCATGGCCACACGTCGTTAGAATGAATTCAGGGCCCTCATTCCGTAAAGTGATTATCGTTTGACGATAACATTTTGACGGTACATCTTGCATCACGTAAGACCAATATTCGTTTTTGCTGTCTCCGGTATCACTTTATTTGCTTCACTTAAAACAATAATCATCAAATCACAGACGATTATTGAGCGATTACGCATGAGGTGTCGACTACCGTCTGAGTGATAATCGTTTTCAAAGTTACGGAATGACCCACCTGCTTATAGTGTCCAGTTATAGCTATCATTAAAAATCCTCATTCGAAATGTTCTTTGTGCTTGTTCCCATGAATGCCGTGGCCATACAAAAAAGCGGCGTTTAAATGAAGTCAGCTTAAACACCTAGAACACGGGGAAATGAGAAACATCCCCCTCATATTTTCGTGTCTCTAATACCGATATTGAGGTCTGCAATTGGCGAAGGCAAATTTCAAATGAGTATTTTTGTCAAAATGAAATGGTTTGGAAGTGAAACGTTCCTGCCCACACCGAGAATTCAGTTTAAATTGGATTCTCGGTGGATTTTCGGTGCAATCTTTCATTCTCCTTTTGGCTCACATAAAATCTACTTGTCTTGTTGGAGATGGCTTTAATTCCAATGAACGTGTGGCCAAGCATTTACCCTTCATATATAAAAACAATGGATTTCTTTTAACAGCACCTATATAAAAAAAACATGAAGACAGTCTGTTTCAATTGGTTGTGCATTTTGACAGTTATATAATATGATCACAAATTCATGATTACATTTTCTATTGTGACAGATTTATTCATCGTCCGACTTTGTGCAAATTTAAAAAAAAAATCCACAAAAAAACATTTTACAAATAATAAACCTCCCAATCACCCTGTGTAAACAAACAAAAAACCATAGTGACATCATACAACAAGAAATGTCAAAAATTACAACAACAAACTGCCCAGTCGTCATCTGCCATCCAAATTGACATAAATTTGCTTCAAAAGAAAAGAAAAAGCGATTTCCTACTCCGCTTGTTGCTCTTGCTTGTTGTGTTTTCCTTTTCGCTTTCCTCCTGCATTTGCCCACGAAAAACTCTTGAGAACTCATTGTCTCGAGTTAGTTAATTGTGCTTAATTCGAATTTCGTAACAAAAACTCGAGATCAAGCCCGCAGTGGAATGCAACTTAAAATTTCCAATCGTCAATCATCCTCTCCCAACTGCAGCTGAAATGTCCCTGCGTGCAATTAAGAAACGCGACAGCACCAAACCATATAGAAAATACTTGCCAGCTAGCCGACCTAGAAAGTTTTCCTCACCCGAAGCGCAGCCACAGATCAGAAAACTCTCCAGATCCTTTCCAGACATCTCAAAGCCTGAGGCAACGCCTCTCTATGCAACGAAAGTAACATCAAGATCGGAGAGTGATGTGCCAAAGTTGGCTGCGACATTCAGCAGCAACAAGAACTCAAATTTAATCGGTGCTAAGTCGGAGGTGTGTTTAAAGACGATTTCTGTTCACAGTACTGTGCACGGTGGTACTACATCGAGAAGTAAAAATATGCCCCTTCAAGGTGCTCATAGTGAACGTGATCTTTCGCGATCAATGTACGCAGACAGTGGTGTTTCGAATGCGTATGCTGGACATGGGGGATCTCTCAGCGAGACAAGGCGACGCATGAGTGAGTGTAGCATCTCGAATCGGTCCAATCGAAGTGTACCCTCATCGGAATTTGGTGAACGAACTGGCTTCACTGATACCAATGCCGTGCGAATTCCTATAATTGGCTATGAGGTGATGGAGGAGAGGGCTAGGTTCACGGTTTACAAGTTGCGTGTCGAGAATCCATTTACCAATGACTGCTGGTTGGTGTTGCGCCGCTACACCGACTTTGTACGACTGAATAATAAGCTGAAGCAGGCTTTTCCCTTGATAACACTTTATCTGCCGCGTAAGAAGATATTCGGAGACAACTTCAATTCGGTGTTTCTGGACAATCGGGTGCAGGGGCTGCAGATGTTTGTCAACTCGATCATGTCGAAGGAGGAATTGCGTAAGTTCAAGCTGGTGCGGGAGTTTTTCTGCTTGGACGAACCGCCAACCTACTCGGAGAGTATGGAGGAGTGCAGGGTGGGTTTATTTGAAATTTCATCTATTTGGAGGGTATTCATGTGGTTTTGATTTTAGGCGATCTTTGAGGCGCAAGAAGAGACTATCGCTCATTTGAAGATGCAAATCAACAGCAAAAATGACACGATTATCAGTTTGCAGCAGAAAGTAAGGACTGAGCTGGCGGAGAAAGAGCAACTCAGGGAAGCGCTAAAGTGAGTCATTATTTGTTTTTGTCAGTGAATATGTTTTTTTCTTATCGGGGATTAATTTGGGCTTGGTTGAGGTTTGACTGGTGGTAACGTTGACATTGGCGTGGCTGTTATGTATCAAAGGATTTAGTTGTTTAAATGAATTCCAAAAACGAACTGTAGAGAGATATGACTTAAACCAGATTAGGTACATGTACATGAGACTTTGTGGATAGACTACACCGATAGGAACGGTTTAAATCTTATCGAATTCTCGGAACGTATTCTCCTTTATTACCTATAGACACTACTATCGCTATGAGATTGACGAATATACACCCAAACAGTGATTGTATCTGCTTACTAAGAGGAAAGTTCACAAAACATGGACATCAATCTACATTTTCTTTAGGTGCTTTGCCAAAAGGTTTCAGGTCAGGTAAGGAGTTTACCTGGTACTTCCGGGGTGTAGATGACCATTCGCGCTGCATATACTAGTCATCTTTAGCAACATGCCCAATATTTGATTCACTTTCCTGCGAATCATGAAGCATTCGGCGCCGCAAAGTAGGCCCTACAGGTATAGGAATAGGATCCAATCCGATCAAAGCAGCATCAGATTCTATGGAACAATATTACCAAAATCTCGAGGTTATTGGGTTGATGTAAGTAACGTTTTGTCCAAGATTGTGGTTGGCTGGACTGTACGATAATAATGTCGACTGAAGGTATATTCAGCCCTATCGAGGTATCCGTCGGAGCGGACAATTTTCCGCAACGCATACTTCGTCGGAGGTTAAAATTCCATTCGAGGTATGTGTCATCGGAAAAAAAATCTTCCCAAATGCGACGGGTTCACTTCACTACAATTCGTAAATAAATTCCGCGAAGAATTTGTGTCGGAGGAAATCGCATGAAATATGCACCTCAACGCAATTTGTCGGGGTGCGTTACAAAATGTCGGAGAAATATTCCGAACAGCTTTTCCGAGGAATACCTCGAAGCAAAAATCCTCCGAATCGTACGAAATCGGAGAATTTTCCGCTCCGACGGATACCTCGTTAGGGCCGATTGTATTTATACCGGCACTACATACAATCTTCTCCAGCAGGAGATTGAGAAAAATCCCATGATCCAGCATATTTTTACCGAAATCCCGTACAGGTTTGAACAAGTAAAGACGAGCTATACGACAAAGCTGGATCAATTTAGCCGAGAACCCAAGTTCGGTTATAGCTCTATAGTCGTCTATGCGGTGGATACTATCATATGCGACATTGATGATCCTCGTTGTCTTCGTTGATCAATGATTTTTTGATCAAGTCAAATGTTGACCTGGTTAATCTGGTGGTCGATCTGCCGGGACAGAAGTCGCCCTAGTACATAGCGATGAGTATGTTCCAGAAAGGCTTTAGACGGTCATATGACCTAATATAGGACATTTAGAAGGAATTTGCTTCTGTATTGCAGCATAACATGAGATCGCCTTTCATGTATATCGGACAAATGAAGCTGATATTCCAGTCGTATGCGAGCTTTCGTTAATCCAAACTTCGTTGATGTTTTGATGCATATTGAAGCCATCACCTTCACATTCGATGAGTTCTCTTGGAAACCAAGCAAAGCCCTGTAAAGCCTGCAAATATTGGAGATTCTAGATACATTGCTGGAAATGTGTCTCCACAAAAAGAAAAGCCTCTGTGCTGCGCCAACTACAGAGACGCATTTGAAACCATAGCATTATGACTGTCTTCCCAATACATATTTCTTATTGTTAAAGGCACGTATGCCGAATGGATGACTATGCCAAGAAAGACATGAGTTCAACGTTAGAGGAGGCAAAAATGAACAAAGTTTTAGGTTGCGCTATCTTCGAAATGTATATCCAAATTTCCCAACCAGCGTCTGCTAAAAGCGTGTCTCTGTATCGGTGGTGCACTCCGTAAAACACCCTCAGCAGCACTAGATATTCTTTTTCACCTACTACCCCTAGATATTTTCGGCAAGCAAATGGCAGCTAACTCAGCCACACGTCTTCAAGCCATCCAATAGTCGTCAAATATTCAATCTGGACAATCAAAAATTCTAAACGAACATGCAAATATTCCTGAAAACACCGATTACACCCTTACCAGGTTAAACTTTGATAGGAGTTTTCAGGTCACAATCCCAGACAGAACGTCATGGGAGAGCAACGAACCTGTGCTAAACGACTCGATCCATTTTTATACCGATGGCTCCAAAACAAATGACGGAGTCGGTGCTGGTGTCTTCTCCGACAGGTTAAGTCTCAGTCTATCTTTCCGTCTTCCTGATCATTGCAGCGTTTTCCAGGCGGAATTCATGGCGATCTTTTTATATAAGACTAAAACTTACAAGACTAACTTAACCTATCTTGGCCCTGTCATGTGATCTCTATTCCATCGACTAATAAGCCATCGTTAGATCAGAGATCACATGTCAGGGCCTAGTTTTACTTAACCTAAGTATCGGCTTCAGCCCAGTCTAGCCACCAATATCGGTCTCTACTTAACATGTTAGTGTTACTTTTATCGCTTTCAGGTATGCTAATGCAGTATCTAATTTGATCAGTATTCCCGTCCCCCGACTCAAAAGGCTCGTAAAGGATCCTTTTATCAGTTGCTCTCCTTGCAGCATGGTATATTATTGGAACGTTCGTTGAATCCGATAGGTAGCCATATGCATCCAGAAACAGAAATGTTTCTGGCGGAATGTATCCACTTTCCAAGGCATTTCTGAAATACCCAGGATTCGGATAGAATAATCCAGAGATTAATTCGTTTTCGCTAACACTTGCCGAACGAACAAAGTGATTCCTTACAAGATCCAGAATGACATTGTCAATACTGGACACACCGGAAGCATCCAGAAGTCTTTTGTTTGAGACGTAATGCCTATAATCGGAGTGTGCACTCCTATACATCTGTGTGCAGGCTCTGAGACATTTGCGCTCGAACACTCGAAGCTTTTCCATATACGATGGGTTAATGTTCCACCACACTGGACTCGCATAAAGTCAGAATTGGACGAACGAATGCTTGGTAACAAATGATCTTCACATCGGATCTAAGATAGTTGGAATAAAACAGGTTTTTTAGCGACATGAACGCCGCTGTTGTCTTGTCTAATTGAATATTTATGTGCTCATTGTAATACAGAAACTTGTCCAAATGAACACCTAAATAATTTACCACGGTCCTCGACTCGATCCGAAGACCATTTGAACTCGTTGTTTTGAGATTTCTCCAGTTGCGTCTCAAATCTGAATTACCGCGTCTTATTGGGGTGCGGAACAGTATGGTTTCACATTTCGTATAATTTATTTTAAGCTTCCATTCGGAGCAGAAAGCTTGGAACCTATCAAACTTGCTTTGAAGTTGAATTTGAATATCTTCAATTCTTGAGCCGCTTGCATACAGTGTAGCGTCGTCGGCAAATGCTAATGAATTGTCGAGTTCCCTAAGTATATCGGAAATGTAGATATTGAAGAGTTGTGGAGCAGTTACTGTGCCTTGTAGTAGACCATTATGGACATTCAAAACTTCAGCTGTCGAGTATTCTCTATCTGTTACAACAAATTTCTTTCCGTATAGCATGGATGCTATCATCTTTGTAAGATGAGATGGAAATTCATATCGAATAAGTTTGTAAATTAACCCGTCAATCCAAACCGTGTCAAAAGCTTTTTCGATATCCACTAGGCAGGCGATGTACATCTTTTGGCGTTGAGATTCCAATTAACATCCGAAATCAATTTTGTAATAGCATGCACTGCCGAGTGATTTCTTTTGAACCCAAATTGATTCCGCGGTATAATCTCCTTTTCATTACAAACGAACAAAATAGACTTACAGATAACTACCTCAAAAATCTTCCCTATACAGTATGATTCGGATATAAGAAAGTCCAATAATCCCAAGAATTTCTTTCTTGTATCCGTTTTTGCTTTTACGCAATAAACGGTTATAAGAAAAAAATTTCTTATATCTGAACAACGGATACAAGAAAAAACTTTCTTATAAAAAACGGTTAAGAAAAAAAAATTTAAAAAAACATAAATTATCTATTTTCAAGCAACAAAGGAAACAAAAATAAGGTACATGTTCAGTACATACAATTAATTTCATGTTATATGTAGAGGTACATATATGTTTTCCAATTTACATTTATAGATAATATGTCGTTTACCAAAGTGTAAAACGTCAAAGCCAAGGATACAAGGCTCGAACAGAATCCTGTCGAGATGAACAAGGAAATATTGTAGTTGAGACACAGTCGATGCTGAGGATATGGAAGAACCACTTCTGCAGACTGTTAAACGGCGATGACGAACAACATTCCGCTGTCAGGCAGAACGAACCATTCAATAAAGGCAACGACAGCGAAAACTGCCAACCACCCGACCTGAGTGAAGTGAGGATAGCAATATCTAAACTCAAGCTTAATAAGGCTGCCGGAAATGACGGCCTTCCCGCTGAGCTCTATAAGGCCGGCGGATATGACTTGGTAAGTAACATCCACCAACTCATAAGCCAAATCTGGTCGGATGAAAATATGCCTGAAGAATGGAACCTCAGCATCGTTTGCCCGATCCACAAAAAAGGAGACCCTCTGAACTGCGCCAACTACAGAGGCATAAGTCTCCTCAACATCGCCTACAAGATCCTATCTGCCGTAATATGTGAACGCCTGAAACCGTTTACTAACAACCTGATTGGCCCTTATCAGTGTGGTTTTAGGCCAGGAAAGTCCACAACCGATCAAATTTTCACACTTCGGCAGATCCTGGAAAAAACTCAAGAAGTCCAAATCGATACCCACCACCTATTCATCGATTTCAAAGCCGCATATGACAGCATTTATAGAGACGAACTGTACAGAGCCATGTCTAGTTTTGGTAACCGCCCAAACTCGTCCTTTTGTGTAGGATGACGATGGAGAATTCTCGCTGCTCCATCAGGGTCGGAAACGACCTCACCGACACATTCGATACCAAAAAAGGATTTAGGCAAGGCGATGCGCTGTCAAGTGACTTCTTTAATCTGATTCTTGAGAGAATTGTGCAAAACTCCAAAGCCAACACCAGAGGCACAATTTTCCAAAAGTCGGTGCAACTACTAGCATACGCTGACGATATTGACATCATTGGTAGGACTCAACGTGATGTCATAGCCACGTTTGCTAGTATAGAGAAGGAAGCGGCGAAAATGGGTTTAGCAGTAAATGAGGGTAAGACTAAGTATATGCTGTCAACACGAAAGGACACACAACATCGACGAATTGGACAGAACGTCACCATTGACAGATATAACTTTGAGGTAGTACGGGACTTTGTCTACCTCGGCTCCGCTATTAACTCTGACAACAACATCTCGTCAGAAATTAAACGAAGAATTACTCTTGCCAACCGCTGTTTCTTTGGGCTAAGAAGGCAATTTAGTAGTAAAGCCCTCACTCGAACTACTAAGGAGATCCTATATAAGACCCTGATCATCCCAGTCCTGCTCTACGGCGCTGAAGCATGGACCGTATCAAAAGCGGATGAAGAAATCCTTGGTAGATTCGAGAGGAAAATTCTTCGAAAAATCTTCGGTCCCGTTTGCGTTGACGGGCTATGGAGACGAAGATTCAACCAAGAACTATACGAGCTGTACAGCGACATGCCCCTGGTCAAAAAACTCCGCATTGGACGTTTAAGATGGCTAGGACATGTAGAACGAATGGACACCAATACTCCGGCTCGCAGAGTCTTCGATTCCCAGCCAGACGTCGGACGCAGTAGAGGAAGACCTCGCCTTAAGTGGCGCGCACAAGTGGAAACCGACCTCAACCAACTTGGAGTGCGCAACTGGAGGCAGTTAGCTAAGGACCGGGCTAATTGGAGAGGCATGTTGGTTGAGGCCCAGGTTCATTCCGGACTGTAGCGCCACTTAAGTAAGTAAGTAAGTAAGATAATATGTCGTATGTCCTACCTAAGTCCTTGCTCATATAAAAAAAGATCCTAGTACATATGTATCTATACGTATATTCACATATCAAATATGTGCACATATTTGCACATTAAGAAATATGTGATTAATTATTTTGAACAAGTATTTCATCCGGTTGTCTGAAGAGAAGTTCTTCTATATTTGACAGGTAGTCTTCATCACTTGCTAAATACTGTTTCAAAACAAGAAACGCTTTAACAGCTTCTTCTCTACTTGGCTTCATTACATGCATTTCAATAAATTTCGACTGGACCTCTTCGACAGTTTCACTGCACAACGTCTCAGCTACTAATTCACTTTCGCCGATGTCCCCATAACAATCCTGGGCTTCCTCATCCGTTATGGCTCTGAAAAAGTCTTCATTTACTTCATCCATACGAGAGTCGATAACATCTGAGTCTTGGTTGCCAGTATCGCCCTGAATTTAAATTTCCCTTGAAATTCCGGCTTTTTTGAAGTAATTGGATATGGTTTGAGGTGTGACAAGCCACCAAGATGATATGTAGGGCTTTTAAAATGGTAATTTCTTTAAATAAACTGTTCATATAACTGCCCTCAACTGCTAAAAGAAGAAAAATGTAATCGCTTTGCAGGCAATACTTTACAGCCGCAGTAATACTTCTTTAGTACCTAAATTGACACTGTACGTGTACACTTTGTAAACGAAATCTTAAGACTCAATAAATTCAATTCAATTCGTTGGCATAAGAACTTGTAGTGTATGTTCAAAATCATGTTCAAAATTTTTTTTATAAACGATTTTTTTTAAAAAAAACATGTAGAAAATTTGTTTCTTATATACGTTTTTTTCTTAAAAGCATTTTTCTTATACACGTTCATTTTTATATGAAGCTGTTATGAAGAAGTGTACGGTGTATTTTACAACGTTTCTTATAAGCGATTTATTCTTATATACAACTTTCTTATATCCGAATCATACTGTATTAGGCAGGAGACTTAAAGGCCTATAGGATCAGAAGGATCCTTCTTTTTCTAAATTATTGGAAACACCTTTGATATTTTCCAGCAACTAGGGAAGTAGTAGTTATTTAGTAGATTGTTAAAGATAACGCAGTACTGTCGTATGATATCAATTGGTATATGCTTAAGCACGATGTTCGGGATGTTATCCAAACCACTTGACCTTTTAGTATTTAGTTTCCTAAATATGTCAGTCAAGTCGTCGAGGGTCGTGAAGTAATTGTAAGTCTGTTCATCTGTCAGTTCGTCAGGTTTTAACCACTCAGAAAATGTCAATAAAGTAGGGATCTCGCTATTGTGAAATCTCCACAGTTCATCTCTTACTTCGACCGATTTGGGTCTGGGAAGTTCCCTGGCGTGAACCGCCTCAAAATGAGAGCCAATTACTTTGAGTTTGTCTGCTCCACTATCTAAAGGGTGATCCATTTCGAGGTTCCCTACTTTTTTAAAGAAAAAAACACAGAAAATTCAAATTTAATGGAGAACGTTTATTATCATTTGAAAGAACATTCTTTGGCATTTATTTTTTGAAGATTATGTCTATCAAATGTTGGCCGTTGCTACGTCGCAGATGGTCCATCCGTTGAGTCCAATTTTCGATCACTCGTTCGAGCATTTCGACTGGGAACTGGGAATGACACGCGTGATGTTTTCCTCCAAGGCCTGAATCGAAGCGGGTTTGTCGGCATAAGCTTTTGACTTTACATATCCCCACAGGAAAAAGTCTAACGGTGTGATATCACACGATCTTGGTGGCCAATCGACCGGCCCAACACGTGAAATTATGTGCTCACCGAAATGTTCTCTCAATAAGTCCATTGATTGATGCGATGTGTGGGAAGTGGCGCCGTCTTGCTGAAACCAAATGTCGCCGAGATCACGAGCTTCAATTTCAGGCATCAAATAGTCGATTGTCATGGCACGATAACAGTCGCCATTGACGGCTACGTTCGCACCGGCATAATTTTTAAAGAAATATGGACCGATGATTCCACCGGCCCACAAACCACACCAAACCGTTGTTTTTTCTGGATGAAGTGGCAGTTCTTCAATCTCTTCAGGTTGCTCTTCGTCCCAAATGCGGCAATTTTGTTTGTTTACATACCCATTGAGCCAGAAATGGGCCTCATCGCTAAACAAAATTTGCCTCGAAAACGTCGGATCTTCTTGGAACTTTTCAAGAGCCCATAGAGCGAAGCGATGTCGCTTGGGAAGGTCGAGCGGCTTCAGTTGTTGCACAAGCTGTATTTTGTACGCTTTCAATTTAAGATCTTGACGTAAAATGCGCCAAGTCGTTCCATACGTCAGTCCGAGTTGCTGCGAACGGCGCCGAATCGACTCTCTACGGTCTTCGTGTACACTCTCAGCTACGGCCGCTATATTTTCTTCACAGCGTGCTGGACGTGGTCTATTCGGTCGAATATTATCCAATAATGAATGCTGGGACTCAAAATGGGTGATGGTGTTGCGAATAGTACGCTCAGTAGCCCGATTATGTTGACCATAAGTTGAGCGAAGTGCACGAAACACATTCCTCACAGAACGTGAATTTTCATAATAAAGTTGAACAATTTGTAAACGTTGTTCACGCGCAAGTCTTTCCATTATGAAATGCCAAACAATACTAAACAAAAATAACATGACAGCATGACACGACTCACACGTGATCTGTCAAAAAAGGCTATTGAAAAAAGTATCTCTACTTGGATCACCCGTTATAACATAGTGGTTATTGATGATGGGATAACCTGATTTATTAATCCCTAACTGGGAAAGAAGCATCTGAGAAGACAGTGGTATCTTCAGTTTGGGAATTTTGACAACGTTACGTGGTTTAAACATTTTATGTATTTTTGGAAACATGTTCCTGCCGTCTGATTTTAATATGCTTTCAGCACGTTTTTCCAGTAATCGTTGACACTATTCTTAAACTGCTGGCTTAACAGAGACTTCTCATTCCTCAGAATGGATTTTAATCTTTGTAGCTCCGCATTGTGCGATGGATTTAGAAATTGACTTTGTATTCGATTTATCTGAGTGATCAAAAAGCTTTTGTGTGTCTGTAGGGTCTTAATGTCAAGGTTTAGATAACATTCAATGCTATTTTTCGATTTAATTTTCGGAATTGACGACTCCATAGCTTGTAATACCACCGTGTTTATGTTCCCGATATAGGAATCACACTCCTCGTTGGAAAGATTCCTATTGCCAGGAATACTAGAAGAGGAAGGGCAATTCCTATATTTTCTGATGGCGCAACGCTGAAATCGGCACCAATCAGTCTGCCTAAAATTTAATTTAGAGATATCGTGCCACGTTGCGAAGCTAAACGCAGAGTCGTCAACAAACTTCATCTGCATTACTAATGCATTATGGTTGCTATCATATGGCAATAAAAAAATTTTATTATTTTGGGCCGTTTCCATTTGCAATCGAGCGTCCGCGATGCAAAGACCAAGATATGAATTTCCAGAGGGGAAACTTGGCGTAACTGGGCTGTATAATTTTAATTTGTACTCGACCTGGTTGTCTTCGATAAAGCGATTTAAGAACCTGCCTCTTCCATTCGCCACCGTGTCGAAACAGGTCGGGTTTTTTCGCGTTTAAATCCCCGGCTAAGATGAAATAGTTGTTTAAACTATTTAACCTTAGTATTTCGATCAAAGAAGCCTTATCCGGGTGAAAGCGGCCATCAAATCCCTGGAATCAGTCTCAACAACTTCAAAGACAACCCTAGATTGCCGATCATCTCTGCAGGAGATGTCAACGCATTTCAACATTTACCTATGCTGGATGCCTGCGCATAGTGATATTCCAGGGAACTGTAAGGTTGATGAACTCGCCAGAAATGGTACTAAATTACCAGTTGTACGTGAAACGGGTGCACTAGGTTTTCCCATCGCTACATGCGAAAACTTACTAGCGCAACACGCTAATAGCACATCAAACCTCAGATGGAGTCTTAGCATCCAAATAACAAAACAAATTTGGCCAAAGCTAGATTTTAGAAGATCAAAAGGACTGATTTCGCCCGATAGACCGTATGTTTGCGCCAGCATAGGTGTCATCAGGTGACTCTGTTTATAGGTAGACATGCAGAAAAGCTATTCCTCTTCTCAAGCGACTTCTGTAGGAGCTGCATGGACGAAGAGTAAGAAGAAACAATACTTCATCTCCTTTGTAACTGCCGGGCAATATCAAACAAAAGGAAGCTACATCTCGGAGCTTACTATTTTCAAAATCTTAGTTTTGGCAAAAACGGACTATCCTACGGATAGTAAGGAGAATGGACAAGATCCACGTGGTATCACAATGGACCAAAATGGTTTAAGTGTGCTGGCGAACGCTGCCAACCACTCTAACCTTACCTTACTTCTTCTCTCTAAAACTCAATTTGCATTAAATTCTGGTAAACAACACACTGCGCACTGTGAGGTGTCTCACGCACAAGCAGAAACGACAAAAGGATTTTTTGTAGAACAATCGGTTCATACGGGAAATCTTGAGGTGACTTGCTGTTCTGTGTTGCATAAACGCAATGCTGGCTATAAATCGGTGTAAGTCCAAGGGCTTAGCTTTTTTTTTATAACACATTTGCGTGTGTACTTTTTGCACGGTGGCAGGACCTCTATTTTATTTAGAGAATCCGAACGGCTGAGATTTACCGGATGTTTCTCTTCACTCGAAAATGTTTTATTTCTCTTAGCTTTGGAAGTTGCACTTTTTTAGGCAAATTTTTCTACTACTACCCTGTTTTGCCTTGATACTCTCCCCGTGCGGGCCTAGTTTTACGTTGCAGTGCCTTGATTTGGGACTCTTCTATCACCTCTTTTTGGTTCTTGTAATCATACAATATTTTTGGGGTAATCTAGGGTGAGTATGTCTGCCTCTTTAATAACGCGATACTGCATTCATTGCATGTTAACGTTGGGGCGAAGGAAAATTTGAGTCTCCCACTCGTTTTTTCATTTCACATTTTGGGAATATCCCGTTCTGTTAAGAGGCCAAAGTAAAGTCTGTACCATTCTGCGCCAAATATGGATATTAAAGCGGAACAGACGATTTTAATTCATCACCACTCAACTAATAACGAATTTCCTTTCTTATATCTTTCAGAAAAGTCTCAATTGGATGTCCCAAATGTACACCAAATGGTTCCTCACCAACTAAACTGCCAACGGCAACACAATAATGTGACCGGCTCACACAGAAATAGAGACGCAATTATCCTCATCATCGGTCTGACAATGATGTATCGCGGTAATATATCCAGAGTTGCAACGTTTTATTAAAAATGAAGACAAATCCTCAAAGGAATGCTTCGTTAAACCCAAGCCGAAGTTAAGAGCAATATAACAAAATTATTAACAAACTTATGTTACGTTAAGATTAGACACAGATAATTGAAAAAAAGACGGACTCTGTTGGAAACAAAGTCACACTCTTTCTCAATTTAAAGTTACAAATTTTAAATATGTTAAGTTTAGGATTTAAAGAAAACAAACAAATTATAAGGTGGACATTGGCAATCTTTACGTTTTACTTTTGTGTTATTTTTTTTTAGAATTTTATTGTTTTACTACTATCCGGTCGCAACATGTTTGCGGTTTTATATTGCGATGGACAAACAAATGCACTCCATAAACAAAAATATCAGTAATGTGTAAGTAGGAAGCAAGTAATGTACCGTTAACGCCAATAGTTATATTAAAAGTATTTTTTTACATGTTTTCAAATGGGTGACTGTTTTTGTTTCAATTAAAATACAAATGATGATGAATCGACAAAAGAAACGAAGGAAACCTGTGTACCAGTGAACGAAAAAAATGTGGCTGATATATGCAAGAAGAAAGTGGGTAAACATCGACGATGGATGCTGCCGCGATAGAGGGTCTATGCAGTCAGAACAAGGTCTAAACAATGGACGTAATGGCGACCGCTGAGTGCATAGTATCTTGACCGTATATATGACCTCAATCCCTGTCTAAAGTCTTGGCGGCAGCAGATGAGAGCGAGTGTATGACATGTACTCACTTTCCATTGCAGGCATAATGGCGACCGCTGAGTGCATAGTATCTTGATCTTGACCGTATATATGACCTCAATCCCTGTGTAAAGTCAGCAGACGAGAGCGAGTGGAAGACGTGTACTCACTTTCCATTCCAGGTGGCAGCGGAAGAACTCCCAAGATGGAGTCAACGGTGGCGTGTACAGTCAAAGTTTTGGAATGGACAAAGTGAATTACCCAAATGAGCTGCTTCGACATATTTGGACAACAGGTCATCTAGGAATCTCAAGGGTAAATCAGGCCCTCGAACAGAGATGGTGGCGGACGAGCTAAGGGGCCAACGGCAGCGCTCAATCCCGTAGTGGATACTGATGGCCCAGTGTCCTAGGGGTATCTAATAAATTTCAATTCCAGGTTGTGGATTGTACCATCAGGGTAATTTTCTTATCACACGTACAAAATAGCTAGTTTAGCTGGAGATAACAGCCTCCGTTAACAGATCCCCTCAAATATTAACCAGACCCCGAAAGACAACGGATAACGACTTACAAGTATGCGCCTGGAACGTACGCACGCAGTAAACCCCGGTTGCTACTCAAAAACTTGAATCTATACTCCCGAGGTACAGGGCAGATATTACAACAAAAAACCTGCGACCTTTAGTACCGCTACTTCCCAAGGCTGCACATATTAGGATGCCGATTCGATGTGGGGAGCCAAGTTAAGGCAGGAAGATTCGACTTTAATCAGGTAAGTGATCGCCTGGCTGTGATCAGAGCAACTTTTTGCAACATTACCCTTATATGTGCACACGCTGCTAGGAATATGACTATTAAGTCCCTATCAAGGAAGAATATTACGACCTCCTGGACAGAGCCTGTCTGGAATACGTTGCGAAAATCGTACTAGGAGACCTTAATGCGAAAATCGGCAAGGAAATCATCTTCGGCGGCTAGTTGCAAAGCACAACCTCCACCAAACGACAGCAGACAATGCATTCGACTAACAGACGTCGCGGCAGCATGTAAAACTGTTATCTGCAGCACTAAATTCCTACAACTTCGAATCCATAAAGCAACCTGGCGATCTCCAGATGGTCGAACTGCCAACTATGTCGACCGTGTGCTCATAGATGCGAGGCAGGCATCCAACATCCCGGATCTACACACATTCAGATGGACAAACATCGACTCTGACCATTTTCTCATCGCTGCCAACTCAGAGCCCAACCGTTTATCGAGAAGAAGCTGCGAATGGTGCAAAAAAGAGACATCACGTTGGACGCCTTAATGAGCCGGATATTGCCAAAATCTTCAAACAAACTGAGTGAGAGACTCTCCGGTGTGCCCTCATCTTCATCATCATCGACTCTGACCATTCTCTCATCGCTGCTAAACTCAGAGCCCGATTGTCTATCGAGAAGAAGCTGCGAATGATGCAAAAAAGAGACATCGCGTTGGACGCCTTATTGATCCGGAGATTACAAGAGTCTACACGTAAAAACTGAGTGAGAGACTCTCCGGTGTGCCCTAATCTTCATCTTCATCTCAGAGCCCAACCGTCTCTCGAGAAGAAGCTGCGAATGGTGCAAAAAAGAGACATCAGGTTGGACGCCTTAGTGATTCGGAGATTACCAGAGTCTACACACAAAAACTAAGTGAGAGACTACGCGCTGTGCCCTTATCCTCCATCAATGTTAACACCCAGTGGGAAACTTCATCGCGATATGATCAAATAAATGGACGAAACCACTATATGCTACCAGCCACCCCCGAAAAAAAAGTCCGTGGTATGACGGTATTTGCAGGAACCGAAAAAAGATGACAGACGAGGCACATATCAAGACGCTACAACCCAAAACACGCGCCGCACGGAAAGACTACCTAACCAGGAAGGGAGAGAAGAAAATCCTACGCAGGAACAAAAACAAAAAAAAAGAACACACAGCCTTCTAGCTCAGGGAAATCGAAGAAAAAGGCAGCTGGCTTCAAAGAAAGAACGCAGTCCATTCGAAATAACAATGGCAACCTAGTCACTGACGCGCAGGGGATCGAATACATCAGGCAGCATTTTCAGCAACTGCTTAATGGGCATAATGTCGGAAGAGTGATAGGACAAGAAACCAGCCCACCTACAGTCAATGAAGAGGTAACGCTCCCTCCCGGTATTGAAGAAGTTAGATCAGCCATCAAAAGTCGTTAAAGAGCGAAATAAGTCTCGTGGATCTTCCCTAATCCAGCTTTGGCCAAATTTTATGTGACACGTCGTGCCAAGACTCCACCTGAGATTTGATTTACTATTAGCATGTGCGATAGTAAGCTTTGGCATGTAGCGATAGGAATACCTAGTGCACCCGTGTCGGGTAAAGCTAGTAATTTAGCCCCATGTCTGGCGAGTTCATCAGCCTTACTGTACCCAGGAATACCACTTTGCCTACGCACCCAACATAGGTGAATGATAAACTGCTTTGACCTCTCTTGAAGAGATGAGCGGCAATATAGGGTTGTCTTTGAATTTTTTTAATACTGATTCCAGGGATTTGATGGCCGTTTGGCTGTCCGAGAAGATGCCAATATCCTTGGCAGATATTACATCCTCTTTCAGCCAGGATAAAGATGGACTACCAGCATAACTCTTCAAATACGGAGATGTTGCTTAAGAAGTGTGCATGCACCAAACCTTCAACAAAGTCTGGTTTTATGTCCAATCTACAAAAAAGGCGAGTCCGTGTCTTGAATCAACTACCGAGGCTAAATAAGATCCTATCCAACGTACTGTGTGAACTTTTTAAGTCTTTCTGCAACACACTGATCGGCACGTACCAGTGTGGCTTCCAACCTGGCAGATCGACTTTAAGGCCGCGTATGATAGTATTCATCACCTGGAGCTTTATAAAGCGGTGGAGGAATTCGGGATACATACCATCAAAACTGTTACAGCTGTGTCGCCACACGCGATGCAACTTCCAGTTTGAAAACAGCTCATCTGAACTTTTACAAACTTGTATCGGATTCAGACAGGGAGATGCGATATCATGCGATTTCATCAATCTTGTGACATATAGTGCACAGAGCAGGATACTGAAGAAACCATCTTAAACAAATCCGCCCAGCTACGGGTGTACGCAGACGACATCGACATCATTGGTCGTGTCGTTGCAGAAGCATTTACAGGAATTGTGGAAGAGTCGAAACGAATTGGTCTTGTAGTCAACGAGAGAAATACGCTATCAACAAACAGAGTACTGTCGACCAGCCTTGGTGACAAAGTGTCGCTGCTGATAGCAACAATTTTGTGAGTTCATCTACCTCGGAGTCAACATCAACCCCACGAATGACAACTTAGTGGAGATACGACGATTCCTAGGAAAACGATGTTATTTCGGTTACCTACCTACCAGTTCAACTCTACGGCGCCGAGTGCGGAAAAATAAGCAGAAAAGTGGAGCAAACACTAGGCCCTTCCGAAAGAATTATTCTTCCAATGTTGGTCCTGTATGCGAGGAAGCCGAATAGAGGAGAAGATACAACCGCGATCTTTATGAACTGTACCAAGATGTGGATGTAGTTCAAAAAACAATTAGACTACATTGGATCGGTCGAATCGAGCAAATGAACAATAATGCTCCAGCTAAATGAATCTTCGAATCCCACCACCGGTTGAAGGGTTAAGCGATCGCGGATGCCAGAGCTTTTGAACTAATAACTGAAAGGAAAGTGTCCAGCATCGAAGGGGATGGAAGGCAGCCTTGTTCAGGCAGAACTCGGGAGCCCGTTAAGTAAGCTTTCAGAATATGAGTGCGATCTACATTACAACAGTTCAAGAGTTTAAACAACATTCGTTGTCTGTTTTAACGGATGTCATACTAGGTCATGCTTTAAAAATGACCGCTACACGATTCCTGTTTATGATGAAACTACCGCGGACCTGTACATGATATATTCGTTTTATTTTAAAAATATTTTCCTCTTAGCATTTCGCTACAGATACTTATTTGTAAATACATTTCTCAAACATTCTTCTTCGTGTTTTTCCGTTTCATTTTGTTCTAAATAAATTTATATTTCGCCATCTCAATCATAACGGAAATGATTTCGTGTTAAAGCAATAAATGGAAGAGTTACACCGTTCTTGAATTAAATATACAAATCCTATTCGGGTTGTTTCGCTTTTGTTAAATAACTTAAAAAAAAAGATAAACCAACAAAGTACGAGTGTCTCTAGAGACTTGTCATGGCTGGGGGCCGTGCGTAGGCTTTCGGTATGAAACCATATTTGCGGGTTTTCGGTGCGTATGCCCATAGCCAGCCGTCTACAGTCTGATTGTTAAGGTCTGCATAGATCCAGTCGCCACGTCGAACTGATAGATCATCGGGAGCTTGAGCCTGATGAATCACAAAAAAAACATCGTAAAATGTAAGTAACATGATGAAAGCAATTCGAAACTCACCTTGTAATCGTACAACATGACCAGCTCAGTGCCATGGTATCGCAAGTCATCCGCTCCGACACCCAACTGCTGCTGGGGACCGCCTCCTTGCGTCTGCAGTGTGCTACAATTGCTATTCATCTGTTGTGGCATTTGCCCGCCACCGTTTCCATTGCTAGGCGGGCCGATTCCCCCACCTTGTAGGGGATTATTGTTATTGTTCACCATTCCACCGCCATTCCCACACAAATCCGGACTTAACGGCTTTGCTGGGCTCTGCCCGCCCAGTGGTTTCGTCTGTAATACACTATCCGCGGGGTAAACGAATCCCGAAGGGATAAACCCCTCCTGACCGTCACTTCTCACGATCCAATACCAATCGGGGTCCTCCCGATTCAGCACAGTCACAAACTCGCCACGCTCCACTGAAACATCATTTTCATCGCGAGCTATGAACGTGTACAACACAATATACCGACCACTGGGATCTTTGGCAAACGGCAAGAAATCCGGCTCCGAACTGAGACTCGCTTGTGAGTTCTTAAGCGGAGATTGCATTCCATTACTCATACCGCCAGTGCCAACACCGCCGCCGCCGCCGCCCACTTGCGGCACTGTATCGTCCAACAGCTCCAGCTTGCTGGCATCACTGTGGATTCCGTCGGTCAAATCGTTCGGAAGACTTTGTTCTCTCGGTAGTTTTTTCTTTATGGCTAAGTCGGCTAGTTGGGTGTTGTAGGGCGCACAGTATGAGTGCGGTATGAAGCCCTCCTGGCGAGTGTCCTGCCCTATGACATACACCCAGTCATTCTCTCTGTAAAGTATATTCACTATTTGTCCACGCTTCACCTCGAGCTCATCATCCACACATGGCGTAAAGTCGTGCAGTACGACCATTTTCGAGTCCGGACTGAGACCGTGTTCCTTCTCGATGCCCACCCGAACAAGGGTCTCAATACTCGCCGATCCCGTGATACGTCCCATGCCGTGATTAAGTCCCAGCCCGGAGCCAGGTCGAGAAAGCTCCTTGTCCACATCGCTGTTGGAGGCTGAAAGTGCAAGCAAACATCAACGATAAGAAAAATCTCAGTGGCAACAGGTGATGCACTTGATTGCACCAGATAATGGGTGTTCTTGGGGAGGGGTAAATGTGTGGAAACAAAAACAAGTTTTGCATTCAACTCTTTCGTTTGGTTAGTGTCTGGTCGAAACTCTGAGTGGAAAATTTCTCATAGTTTGGAATTTTTCCTTTTGATTTATGTGCAGAATGCTGATTCTCAGATGAGAGTTTCCCACCACACCATATACACGGGTACTTACATTTTTTCTTTTTTCCTCGACGTATTCTGACGGGACACAGGAATGCCATATTGGCGTGTGAACTTTTCTCAATTAAAACGCTCGCGCTGTTGGTTTTCTCTAAACTTTTAACATTTTAATTTACAGATGATCCCGTGAGGGAGTTGATTCAATGTGAAATTATTTTAACCGAATAGTTCGTTCAGAAAATAGACGGGATTTTCCTCGGGTGACAACAGCACAAGTATTTTGTTGTGTTCTTTGAATTTTGGTTTGTACTTCTGCAAAGGTATTTGTGGTTTCGTTTACTGGTAGCGACATCTGGCCGATGGCATGTGGTAGTGATTTTCTTGTTGTTGACTGGTGTAGACCAGTCAAGTGTGCACAATTGACAGGTGTTTCGACCAATAGGGTATTCCAATGACAGGGATGGTATTCAATCAAGGCCCTCTAAAAGAACAGGCCGTCAGGCTTCCGCGAAATGTCAAATGTCATTATTCTCAAAGGGCTTCTCATTTTTTCCAATTGGTGTAAACAAAGTGAATTGTGTTTTATAGTTTATTAAATATTCGTGATTAATTTGATGTTGCTGATAACAATTCATTCATAATCATACGAAATCAAAGTACGGATTTTTAACTACCACAAGTGGATAATTACATAAATTTCCAAGTGCCTAAGAAAGCTTCATGCAAGTCAGACAAAAAATATCACATTTAAAAAGGAATTCATAGTTTCGATTAATTTATGGTTGCAAGAAATAACTTACAAAACATACTACAATTAAGCATACAATATTGTATTTTGAAATAAATAAATAATGGATATATTATTCTGTATATAATACTAATAATAAAATTGTTAATAAAACAAACAATAAAAAAAGTAAACATGTTATAAGCCATTTTGCTTTGAGTTCCTCATCCTTTGGAAACAAAAATTTCCGCGTGTATGTTGCTCGTGACGAATTTGAAACGCACCCTGGAGCACAGCACATTGAAGGCATCTATAAATAAAAGATCACACAATTAAAAGGGTTTAAACAAACTTTTTTTTGCAATAAACACATAATGTAAACAATTAAAAAAAACGCGACAATGTTTTTGCAACACACACACACTACATACAAATTTACAAACAACCCCCATTGAAAATCGCACAAAAAATTCACACAACCATTTTTGTCAAGTATAGGTATTTTAACTTTTTACATTTTGAAATTATTTATGCATTCGTTACAGCACAGCACATTGAAGGCATCTATAAATAAGACATCACACAATTAATAGAGTTTAAACAATTTTTTTTTGCAATAAACACAAAATGTAAACAATAAAAAAACCGCGACAATGTTTTTGCAACACACACACTATATACAAAGTTACAAACAATCCCCATTGAAAATCGCACAAAAAATTTACACAACCATTTTATTTATCAAGTAGGTATTATTACTTTGTTTATGTTTATTATTTTTTATGTTTATTATTGTTTATGTTTATTATATTTATGAACAAAACCAAAACACTTTCACACACTACATAGGCGGAATACAAGAATCAAAAATCGCAAAAATATAGCACAGACTTGTTTTTTTTAATTGATTTTAATTCTATTTTGTGTTAATATCATTTGTTTCTAAGTTTTTTCACTTTCTTACCTTTATTTCACTTTTAAAACAATATTTTTTAAATAAATTGAAGAACGAATCTTATATTTCGCGGCACTTTCCTTTATAATTTGATTTGACTGAAGCACGTGCGAATAGCTGTCATTTTTTAGCCTGACGGCCTGTTCTTTTAGAGGGCCTTGATTCAATTGAGCTTAGATAGGATTTGGTTGATGAATTCGTTTTGTTTAATGAGGATACAATTTGGACAGCAGAACTTAATGCAAACTTTTAGAACAAAAAATACATATATGTGTGAAAAGTTAATTTTTTTTGGGGGAAGAGTGATTGTGCATGCCCCTCGGCTTCTTTGCAATGGTTTCATCGGTAGCCTTTAACTCATTAATTAATGCACCTGTGCTCTTCTTTCCAAATGAGAAAGATTTTTGGTTTTTATGAATGTAATATGACCTTCCGTTTATTTAATTTTTGAATTGCGTTGAATGGAACTGGGGTTTAGAGTAACATATGACCCGCAATTTATTTCGTTCTATTTAACGACGATTTCGGTTGATACAAATAAGTTTTTCAATGCGTATGGCCATTCGATTTCAATAGTTTTACCATATCGCCCAACTAACATAATTCTTCTATAAGGTACAAATTTTTAATTCCCACAAGCGATTATTTCTTTAGGCCTTATATAGTACTTGTGCGCGGAGGTTAAGCATTTTGGCAGTCGAATATTTGGGTAGAAGCTTGTTTAAGACATTATGCAGGAAAATTCAGAACCATAAAATTGTGATAGCGTAACTTCTACAATGTTGTTTTTAAGCTTCCGGAGATGTGTGTACATGTACCATAAGTTAAGATGTTTATGTAGAACTTCGCACATGTTAATCCGAAGCATAGCACGTATAGAGCTTACGAAAGAAGGCTTAAAAAAGCTAAGGTTAAAAGATCGGAAAAAAGGTCGGGACAAGGTGTAAAGATTGGAAAAAAGGTGAAAAGATCGGGAACCTACCGGAGAATTAGTCAACACGATTCAACTACTTCGTTGTACTTACTCGTCTTTCATGTTCGAGAGTACAGCCTAGTGGATAGCGTGTTGGACTACTGTTCAACAACGCGATGAATAATGCATATTATCCAGTGCGTTGGAAGACGGCGGTGGTTCATCCTCTCCCGAAAAAGGGAAAGGACAACTCCAATCCGGCAAATTTCCGGTCGATAAGTCTCCTTCCGAGTATCAGCAAGGTATTCGAAAAGATTCTCAATCGGGCTCTGTTCAAGTGGTCTGAGGACAACAATATTATACCAGAGAACCAGTTTGGTTTCAAGGCCGGACATGACTGTATTCATGCCGCCTCCAAACTCGTCTCTGATATACAATGGAACAAAGCGAAAAAACAGTGCACGGGTGCATGTCTGGTTGATTTGGAGAAGGCTTTCGACACCGTATGGTTAGAGGGCCTCTATCTAAAGCTAACCAGACTTGGCATAAGTAAACCACTATTATATATGCTTCATGACATGTTGACTGGTAGAACGTTTGTTGTCAAAAGTGGCAATGTAACTTCTACCACCGAATTTTTCATTAAAAATATAAGATCCAGAGATATTGTGATGACTGGAAGTTAAAAATCAACTTTCAGAAATCGGAAACTATCCTGTTTAGGACACCGTTGTCTAAGGCCTCTAGGGATACGAGAAAGAACTGGCGCAAGCTGGTGATCGTTGGACCAAACGGACATCCACTGGCGAGCAAAAGTGTAGTAAAGTACCTTGGCATCTGGCTGGATCAGTATCTATATTTCGGATGACATGTAGATGCTGCTCTGGCGAGAGCTAGGGGAGCATTTGCCCTGATAAGACGATTGTTTTATAGCAGCCGTCTTGACAGCAGGGTGAAGGTGATTTGCTACATGTCTCTTATCAGACCGATGATTGCCTATGGGTGCCCGGTGTGGTTCAACGTTGCCCCATCTCAAATGGAAAAGATACGGGTGTTTGAGAAGCTGCCTTGGTCTTCACAGAACACCAGTATCTGACTACACAAAATATTATTCCAACCAGGTCCTATACAACGGGGCCAACATAAACAGGATAGACAATTTTCTGGTGAAACTCATTCGGTTTCACGCGGCAAGAGCGATGACCTCGAGCAATAGTCTCATCTTTGGGGCCTTCTACCCCAATGATGAATATTTTGAAAGTGAGCGTTTAAGCGGCTTTATTCCGCCTGAAGCTTTCCTATTTTTGGATAGTCGAGAGCTGATACAGGACAGATCGGCGGTTCCGCTAATCTACCACGTCTTCCGACGAACTGTGGATAGGCGGCTTCTGTACGACCGAGACGTAGTCGCTCAGGGTGGAGGAGAGCGCCTGCGGTTCAGCAGGAGTGTGTCCGATTGGGACCGTCGGAGTAGGTTGCAACAGGAGAACCTGTTGTGGTGGCTGCAAGATTAGTTATAGGTAGTTGACTCTTGACTTTCATTTTGAAGTAAGACTTAAATAGATCTAAGGTTTCAATTAAGGTTAGTTAATAAAAACAGTCGTGGTGGCACAAAAAAAAAAAAAAATATAAAAAAAAATACAAAAAAAAAATGCTTGCTGTGGCTGTTCTAGTTTTTAAGTTATTTTTAAGTAGCTTTAATTAGTTCTAAGTAGTTTTAGTTAGTTCATAAGTAGTTTTAATTAGTAAGTAAGTTTAAAGAAAAATAAAAAAAAAATATGACACCAAGTTTTTTTAAATGTTTCTTGGTAAACAAAAAGATAAATTTATTGTAAAATAATTTAATTGGATTTAAGCCGAAAGGCATTAGTTTTTAAGTTGTTCTTATTTAATTTAGGGTTTCCGCAGAGGACAAGTAAGTTAGTTAAGTTAGTAGATAAGTAGGCTAGTTTTTCAGTAATTTTTGTCTAGCATGTAAGTTAGTTCTAAGTTGAATTTAAAATAAAAATGAATTTAAAAAAGCGTGTTGGACTACCATGCGAGAGAACCCGAGTTCGAATCCCAGTAAGATGATAGTTTTTTATATAATTAATTGCATTGAATTTCATACATTCATAATAACGAATTGGGTTTATAAGTGATTGAAATTGGAATTAATAAAAGTAAATAATAATAATAAGAAAATATGACAACAAAAAGAAAATAATAAAAAATAATATGTTATTTTTCAACTTCGAGAAGATTTGCAAATATTTTCGGAATGACTTTTTGCGAAGCCTATAATTTGCTTCTGTATGGCCTTTTATAAGCAAATTAAGATTTTTCTTAAAAGCTTAATAGAAGTATGTAAAGAAGTCTTATAGAAGTAAATAGCTTCCTAAAAGTGCGCCAAATGTTTTTCCATAAGACTTCCTACAAGTAATATTGCTGGAGGGGGAAATAGCTTCGATCGTGCTTTATCGAAGCGAAATTGTTAGTTGGGCGTGTCTTAAAAATGGTTTGATTCTATAACATATGAAATTCGCGCAAATACGTGCCCATCCAAATTAAATTATATTCTGTCCAGTAAATTCTTTGTATTGTAGATTGCGCCATTATTTATAAACTCATTGTAAGTAGTGAATAAAGTTATGTACCTACTCCTTAAAATGCCTCTATACGCGAAAACCTTGTTCATAATAAACTTATACAACGATGAATAGAGACATCATAATCTAAACGCGTCTGATGGTTGAAGATTACCTGTATATAAGGGTGTTTTATTTATTTTGTCTCTTTTTGTCATAATCGCGTTGAGCTTCAGGGTTACCAACGACACAATTTTAAGTTGCAAAAAAATAAATCATCCAGAAGTTCAAGAGGGTCTTTTTGCAGTTATTTTTCCTTGTTTAATTTATTGAAATGAAAATTCTTTTTTATCATCATTCTAAAATGTTATTGAGTCAACATAAGTCTCCAAAATGTTATAAAAAAGTAGAAAACAAAGTAGTTGCCATTAGTTTTGCAATCATGAAAATAAGCTGTTGTAAACTCTACTGAGCTGTGCAACAGCTAATTGTAATAGATTCGCCTCATTGTTAATACTTTATTTGACACAAGCCCTTTATAACTATATTGACTGCATAAACTCTTATAAGCTGTATAACAATACAACCGTTCAGATGTATTCTAGCGAATTCTAATGAATAAGGATGTTGGTGATTATTTTGATGTTGATATTAAGTTAAATCAATCCAATTCCATGTTAGAATTTATAAAAAAGTTAATCAAACAAATTTTATGTCTCCTATGTCACTCTTTCGCTATGTAATTATCTCGTTCGACCTCATTTGGAGTTTGGACACTCATCTATGTAATTAGTTCAAATAAAATTAAAGCAATCCAACGTAAAGATTTTACAAGATTTGCTTCGATAGAGGACTTCCATGGGATGATTTACACAATTCGCCTCGGTAAAGGTGTCGAATTGAACTGCTACTGTTGCAGCAGTAGCAGTTCTTTATCTCCACGTATACTTAACAGTGACATGGTTTTCTTACATCAAATATTATCAGAACAAATTGATACTTATGATCTCTAAATTACTATTGCTATTGCCGAGAGTTTCATATAAGCTACGTAGAATAAATCTTCGGCACATTCCTAAGCATATACGCAACTATGTTGTGCATGAGGCTATTTACAGAATTTAGAATAAAAATAAGAATGTGTAGTTGAACTGCATGTTAGTAAAAGTAGTTTAAAAAATATATTATTTCTTTTCTTATCCTGTATCACGAAACTACTTCAACAAACGACCATACGGTTTTCGTAGCAACATGTCTTCTGATGGAGGGCTTAGTGGCGCAATGGTTAGTGCGATGAACTGCTGCGCAGAAGGTCTGGGTTCGATTCCCAAGCCACAGTAACACCTAAATGATTTTTCACTGGTCCTCCTCTCGTGATGATCTGACAAATCATCCAGTAGTAACAATTGTCAAGAATAGCTTATCTCAACTAAGCCGTTCGGAGTCAGCATAAAACAGGAGGTCCCGCCATCATGCAAGAAGTACACACGCACACATGAATGGTTGTGAGAAAGCTAGGCCCTGTTACGAGCCTGTTGCGCCAAAAATTTGTTTTATTTTTATATTGTGGAAATTAATGCTGCTAAAACGCAATGCTATCTTTTGTCATCGAAGCGAAACCAAAATTTAAAGCAAGGCATATGGCACTGTCATCGTCGAAACCTTCGTTGGAACGACCACATATTCAAAGTAGCAAAAATCGCAGCGAAATGTGTAGATTTTCTTAAACAGGTCAACACAAAATTATTGATGTATAACTGACTGCATTCCGCGTCGAAAGGGTTAAAGGATGTAAACAATTTGTTTTACCTCTTCTAATCTGGTCTTAATATATAAAGCATACATACGCCTCAACTTGAGTTCAACGACAACATCTGGTGAGATGCAGCAAAAACATAATTACACCTGCTGGATAGAATATAAAAGCGTGCAATAAAACTGATAGGAGATTCAACCTTAGCGAAATCTATAGCCTCTCTTGAACATCGTGAGAATATCTCCTGCCTAAAAATCTTTGGCCGCTATTATAACAGCAAATGCTCAAACGAAATAGCCAGTTGCATTTCGTCCTTCAAACGTTAATCAATATACCTTATCTTTATTAAGCTTTAGTCTTTGGATGTACTATGAAATATATAGAGATTCATTCCTAAACCGAACAATACGAATGCTTTACCAAACTCAATTTTCCCCCACATTACAAATTACAGACATTCAAAATAACCCAAATCGGTATTTCCTCCTTTCTTCTCCTTGTTTTTCTTAATGGCCGAGCAGTGTTCAAACACTATAAGGATATTCATAAACCCTTCAGCGAATTCTAATTTTAACGAAAATAACAAATACACTAACAGCCGTACTTATAAAGAAATGTTAGAGGTTTTTTTTTTAACCTTAAAACACCTCTAAGAATCGCTTAAATGCAAAATTGGTCATTAGAGGTCACTATATTAAAACACGATCGACAGCGTTTTGAGGTTGTTAAGAGCCATTTTAAAATGACATATCAGAGAATTTTCTTCAAAATATTTTTTTTAATATTTATTTTGAGTTTCTGTGTTGAAAGTGAAAACTTATTAATAAAAATGGACTCAAGATACATTCCAATGTAGTGAGTGTGATACAGATACAAACTACCAACGCAGCTACGAGACAAAAATGTACAAACCGATAATTAACCCAATCGAACTTCAAGACAAATATATTCGGCAAAAGTATCGATTTTTTTAAGACCAATATAGAAAAGCTTATCAACCTTGTGCGATCCGATATTGAAGGATCAAATAGGGGTGCGGTCACATTTCTGCTGATCTCCTACTGATGGCTGCTTTAAAATATTGGGGTCGAAATGTTGTGTATTATATAATCTACTATCTCACTACAAAATATAATCCTTTGAATATTCCATTATACCCTTTCTAGATGCAAGATGACGAAGCTAATATTCACGGATTTAGTCAATCTACGCTATGTGTTATTTGTCACAGGCTTGCGGAGGCATTTGCCTCAAAGAGATCGCTGTCAAAAAACTACCTTACAACATAAAGTAATGTAGAAAAAAGCGACCATAGGACATAAGCTAATGTATACAATTTCATTTTTTGTACTAGATTTGTATTACATGAAAAAACATGAAAATTTGTATTACGTGAAATTCAAAATAAAAATTTAAGCAACGTTGCTTAGGGCCCTGTTATAGCTATAATTGAAAACCATCATTAGACATTTTCTTTTACTTCTTGCAAACATATTTTAATTTTTAATTTTAGTTATCGCAGAAAATCACTTTTTATTTTTCACTGATTATGATGTATTTTTGTGAAGTAATGTTTGTCGTTCCACCAAAATGAAGTGGACTTTTCCTACGATTCCTATAAGCAGGGCTCAGTTATACATATCATCGAAAAACTTCATTGGAACACAAAACATGATGGAATTGAAATTTTACCTCCATAGCTACTTATAGGAATCGTAGGAAAATTCCGTTGCATTTCGGTGGAACGACAAACATTACTTCACAAAAATAAATCATGATCAGTGAAAAATAAAAAGTGATTTTCTGCGATAACTACAATTAAAAATTAATATATGTTTAGATAATCATGCTCTTACATTCATAAGCTTTGTTTTGACACCAACTCGCCAATTATTGAATTTATAAAAAAAGCCGCAATGAGTGAAAGAAAATTTCCAATGATGTTTTTCAATGATAGCTATAACTGAATATTTGAATATTTAAGCATTCTTAACTAAACAACCTCTGAGAAACATTTTAATAAAATCTATTAAATACGGCTGTAAATGATGAAAAAATAACTTAACTTTAACCAAAGAGTATACAACTACAAGAGAGAGATGCGCACAACGAAAATTTACTATGAGGGGCACTGGGGCCCAACTATGTAAATCGATTCTACAATAAAAATGTTCGAATTCGCAAGATTTTAACTCTGTTATGCCTGAAACACATGTGCAGAATTCTCCTTGCACAGTTTTCAATGGGAGCGAACACATGTAAAATCTGCAAGCGGTAGTACTGCAAGTACTGCAAGTTGTCTCAATTTCTAAATCCACTGCAAAAATTCAATGGCACCACAACACAAAAGAAAAAATACGTAATATTAAGATATTTGGCACCATTGAATAATGACGTTTAATCCGCATAAAACAAAAAACAAATAAATGCCATAACAAAACAAATGTATAAACATGAAAATGTTTTCCAATTTGAATGGCTTGATGAAGGAAGCAATTACTGAATGAATACCTATTCAATCTTATTATGACCTAAGAGCATAAAGTAAATCCAGTAAAGTATCAAAGATGAGATTGCTTTTTTCAATGTGTATTTGGAATAAATGCTTCAACCAACTGAAACCCAAGTTGATACCATGTGCAAACACCACCACAGAAAGCTGAATGTAATGACAGGAGCCACTGCACTGCATGTATGTCAAACAAAAAAATAATGCACGTGTGTTTTGCTTGCTGCACTGCGTGCCGCACTGCATGCTTAACCACTGCACGTGTGTTTCAGGCATAATTCTATAGCAAACGAAAATCGAACAGCTCTAGTGGTGCCAATTATATTTCGCATTTTGTTCGCAAGATTGGTACCCCGTAATTCGAAAGTCAATGTCAAAATCAGTCGATTTCGCGCATTTTTGATCTAATGTTATTGTATTGGCGAGCCAAGTGCGGGTCGAGGTAAAAAAAAATTTAATAAAACAAATCAAGGGAACATAAAACAAGTAAAATGTAAGTAATGTTAACAAAATAATAAACAATATCTCAAATTTATTTAGATAATGTTATAAAAATCTAAATCTTCGCAGGGAATCATCAAAAAGTGCAAATACAAAGGCATCACAATTTGATACCATTGTAGAATATTTGATAAAACACCCTGATTTGTCCAAAGGATATCTCAGAACACCAGAGAAAAATCTGCTCAAAATAATGCTTCAAAATATTGGAATTGTCCCTTATCCGTCTTCTCTGAATTTGCTCCACGCGTTCCCGATGTTCCTCATCCCAATACCACAGTGCGACACTATCCATTTTGACTTTTCAAATTTATTTTGTATTCAATTGTGCAAATTAATTTTCATTTGATTCTTCAGATTGTTTACTTTTGTTTTTTTTTTCCAACATGTCAGCCAATTATTCGAGACTCTTTAGAAATTCGGAATTTTTTTTAGAAAAGTGTTGGCAGCACTAACATTCGATTCTACTATTGTACAAAGTGCCACTTTAAAGTAGAATCGCAAATGACTTTCGAATAGAATCGAAAGTAGAATAGAGTTATGGCTGGAACACAATCACGCTTTGGTGCGTTGCGTTTGGCTGACGCACCTAGTTCAACCATATGAAATCAATTTTATCTATCACAATGTATCTTTGCCTGGCGTTGAGCTTCAACCACAAAATGAAATACGTAAAATCTTAACGTAAAGTTGCTGCAAAGCGCCGTGGGTCAAAGTGAAGGTTGGAAAAAATTTGTATTGTCAAAAAAATTGTTGTTGTTTTCTGGGATTTTCTCTGAAAGGGTTGTGGAGTACAAGTAAATATGTCAAAGCATGCGTAAAGCACGTCGGCAAAGCGAAGCTTCAAAGTGTGATTGTGTTTTAGCCATTACATAGTTGGGCCCCTGATGTTGATACCCCAGTGTGTACATTGCCATGCCAGCATCAAGCAACAGCATATCCGATGCATACGAATTACGAACGACGGAAATTCCCCTTCGCACTTACCGCCCGCGTCGGAAACAGCTACAACATTTTTAGCTGTGATGTGTACAGTTATATATCTCTTTGCTTTAACGCAATAGAGTTGTTCATGAGACTATCTCCCTTCCAAGTGCGTTGTCTCTTTTTTTAAAACGTCAAAATCAATTGGAGGAAAACAATGTGATATTTTATATGGCGGGAGTTCTAATTTTTGGATAATTTGCTTTGAAACATGAAAATATAAGTTGTTCAAAGTGAAACTCAAATTATAAATACACAACGATACTAAGAGAGTGTGTATAATTATAAAATAGAAATAAAAAGAGTGAAATTGATAACCAGTGCCATTGCAAAGCGTGAACATAAATCCGAGTGCAAACGAAGTTGATTAGTTTTCGTCTAGTAAAGATTTTTATGTTCTTATTTTCACAAACAACAACAACTCTGAATATTTGTATTTTGTTTATAAATTGTTCTGTTCTCATTTAGCACTTTTACACAATTTTCAAGCAATTTTAAAAATGTTCAAAAAACAACCCCTGTCCCTTGCCAATGAATTTGTCCACATACAAACGTCAAATGTGTTTGTTTTCCTACAGATGCTGTCAGTTTGTCATTGACACTGACGTTGTCCTGAACAACTCTATTGGCACCTACCTCAATTTTCTTCAAATTTGGCATCACTTTACCACCATTCCATTCCACATTTATTAGCTGCATTCGACACAAATACAATCCACTTTTCCCAAACGTCAACAACAACAAGTCAGAAAGAAATCGAACCATCTCGAAGGTATTTGTCGTCTCTCTCCAACCTGTCAATTTCTACACATTTTCCTCTACCACTACTCTAGCGCAATCGTTTGTTTCATGCATAAAAACAAAAATTAAATTCGACTCAAATCGCGCGCGTGTGTGTACATGTACACTTTTCCACAGTGTTTTCAAATCGAAGAAAATTCCAATTGCAGTTCAGTGGATTGTAAATTTCCAACCCCGCGATAGGTGAATTTTGTGTCCTAGGTTTTCTGCGATAATTTTTCGCAAAGAAAAATTCTTAAAAGAATTGTGAAACAACCGATCCGAATTCGAGTGAACGCGCGCAGTGATACGTGTACGAAATTGTTTGTTGAAATATGAATGGCATGTAAGTTCTCGATGTAATTGAATTAATTTGCAATAATCCTATGCCGAAAAAAAAATGTGCGAGCCCTCCTTTTCCTGATTGCAAATGTCACTTTCTTTTTTCTTTGCTGCTATTCTCGTACCCCATCATCTTCCGGTGTGTGGGTGTGTATTGTGCACAACCTACGGCGTTAATTTATTCATTTTGTTTGGCAATAATTTAATAAACATTCGGAGATACACACCCATTTTTTTTTATTCGACTAAAACATTGATTATTCCAATCTAAAGCCGATGCGCAAAATTAATTCTCTCACTCAATTTCACCCGCAGAATATAGATACTAGATAGATGCCGAAATAATATTCCAATTTGTTTACTCATTGGGAGCCGCACCAGGCGGCCAATATTCAAATTAGAACGAAACAACTTTTTTGGAAATTTTCCACTCGGTTTGTTGGCTGGTCGAAGTGGAGGGCATCGGTTTGGGTTGGTGCATTTGTTTTATCTTGTCAGAAAATTTGGTGCGCAACATTTCTATGGCCACACGGGGTTAATGTTACATAAGGTCGGGGTGGTCGTGTTACATCTTGACAAGTATTTTGGGGGTATAGACACTTTTTGTGTAGTAGTAACGATTTGGGATGGACAATTTGGCTTGAATTCTAATGAGCAAAGTGATTGTTGGATCCAATTACATTTTGTTCGGAGTATGAATTGAGGTTGGCACTGATCAATGTTTCTCATGCTTCTTGGTGTGCCTGCATGGCTGGGCAGAGAATAGTTGCATATCTCGTTTAATTCCGAAGTGAGTACGTTTGCTTATCGTTAGAACTTCGCACCTGAACGTAAAAAGACGAACAAATTTTAACTGCAGACCGTCTCTAATCCTGACCAATACCCTCAACTGGATACGCCTGCGCTTATCAACTCAGTTAGGTTCTGTCATACCGTAGAAGTTTGTTGGTTTGCTTCCTTTCGTACTTTGGCTTACGTGATATGTCACAGGTGGTCAGTGATACCTGTGGAATCCTTGGCTCATATAATGCCTAATGACAACTTTTTCCCTTGACCAGGGTGATAGCGACATTTGTGTTTTATCATGAGTGGCCAATTTAAATGTCCAAAGCAGGTTTCGTCAATATTCGTCTGCATACTCCATCCACGTAAACGGGGACTTGGATTTTGCTAGCCTAGAACACTCAAAGCGCCCGATTGGATCCAAGGTTTGCTATGACATCATGCTGAGTCCGAGACATGATGTCAATATCTTCGGCGTATGCTAGAGGGGCCCGGATTTAAGGGAGATTGTGCCTCTGGTATTGGCATAGGAGTTTTGCACAATCTAGAATGATGTTAAAGAAGTCACATGACAGTGCATCGCCTTGCCTAAATCCTTTTTTGGTATCAAATCTTTCCGTAAGGTCGTTTCCGATATTGATGTAGCAGCGAGAATTTTCCATCGTCATCCTGTACCAAAACTAGACATGGCTCTGTATAGTTTGTCTCTATGAGTGCTATCGTATGCGGTTTGAAATCGATGAATAAGTGGTGGGTATCGATTTGGTATCTTGGAATTTTTTCAGGAACTTCCGAAGTGTGAAGATTTGATCAGTTGGGGACTTTTCTGGCTTGAAACCGCAATGATAATGGCCGATCAAGTCGTTGGTAAAAGGTTTCAGGCTTTCACATATTACGGAAGATAGAATCTTGTAGGGGATGTTGAGGAGAGGCTCCCTTCTTGGTGGATCGGGCAGTTGATATCGAGGTTCCATTTTTGAGGCAAACTTTCATCCGACAAAATTTTGCTTTTCAGTTGGTGAATTTTGTTTTACCAAATCTTCTTAGCCAGCTTTATACAGCTCGGCGGGAAGGTCGTCAGGCCTGTTAAGCTTAAGCTAAGATACTGCTTTTCTCACTCAACCTACGTGGAGTGGTTGGTACTTTTCGCTGTCGTCACCAATTTTGATCGTTCTAACTGACAGCGGGAGATTGTTCGTCATTGCGTCTTAACAATCTCCAGAAGTGGTTCTTTCATATCCTCAGCATTTACTGTGTCTCAACTACGACATTTTCTTGTGCATGGCGACAGGATTATCTTAGAGATTTGTATCCCTGGCAAAACATTAATCAGAAGCGCTCCATCTTCTTGACAATGCTGAACAGATCGAACTTTATCACCATAATCGGTGATACGGAACACTGTCATATAGGCCTACACCCAAAAACACTAGGCCTCTTGAGCAGTGACTCGTTTAGAAGGTGCTTGGACGAAGAAGAGTAGGAAGTATTTCTCTCACTCGCCTTCTCTGCTCTTGTCCAGCTCTCTCCGACAAAACAAAACTCCATCTGGGAAACTTCTTCTTTGGTAATCTATGGGAGCTGGCTAATATTAATATCTGAAACTACCTTCGCTATATAGTCAGCTCTGAATGGTTCAATTAGGCAAACGAATATAGGGAAAGTCGACAGAACCAAGTGGTACCACCACGGACCTTTATGATCTAAGTATGCACGCGCCTCGCGTGTAGCCACTTCAACCTAATCTATCCCTGGCTTTGATGTTTGCAAATTTTACAAAAGTTTAAAACGTCAAAGCCAGGGATAGATTAGGTTGAAGTGGCTACACGCCAGGGCCAGACGCGTGCATACTTCCTGGAGTAGTGTCCTCGATAGCGCGCTTTTCTTGCTCTTTTTTCTTCTTTCTGAAAAGCCGATGTTCTTCCCTTCTTCTTTGCCTATATAGCTCAATGGCCTCGTTCTTGGCAAAGAGCATCTGTCTGTCGGCATTCTTCATTTTCTTCCTGGTGCTTGCTTGAAGCCTAGCACATTAGTAGCAGCTAATAGCTTGTTGACATCGTTGCAATTGTTATTCGACATTAGATGCTGGTGGTATGCTGTTAATCGATAGATTAAGCAATACGCGTTGTGCGAAGGTCTTGGAATATAAGGCTTATGTTGGCAAATTTCGAGTTGATGCGAATTGTTACAATGCGGTTGCTAATGTCTTGAAATCCTAAGTCTGGCACATATAACAAATCCACATCCTAATAGAGTCTGTTTCTGCGTAGTAAATGTCCAGTTTTTCATTCTCTTTTTGCACGAGCCATCCCATCGTAATTCCTGGACGGCAGTAATGTCTTCCCTGTAGTAGTTTAGGGCTTTCGCTAGTTGTTCGCTTGCGCCTCTCCTGTTTAATGTTCGCACATTCCAGGTGCAGATACGAAATTCGTTGTCCTTTTTTTGTTTAGCAGGGTCGTCAACAATAAAATCAGTCCTTTCCGAGGCCTTTGGTTGCTTCGTAACAACAATTTTTTCCGTGAGTGGGTAGTTAATCCGAAGTACAACCCCCAACCTAGAAGGTCAGCAACCCCTAGTACACGGGGCCATCAGTATCCTCTACGGGATTGAGTGCTGCCGTTGGACTCCCCTCTCAGCTCTTCCTCCACCATCTCTGTTCAAGAGGGCTGACTAACCCTTGAGATTCCTAGATATGACCTGTTGTCTGAATATGTCGGAGTAGTTCAAATAGGTTGTTTTCATTGTCTATCCTAACTGGGACTGTAGACGCCAACGTTGACTCCATCTTTTTTTTTTGATAGTGTGCCTTACTCCTAGCGGATTTTGGTCCACGAGTGGTATTTTTTTTTCAATCTAACCCGTATATATGCAGGGGATTCCTAGGAACTCCACACGGAAGCCAATATCTTTCACTTCTTATTAAAACGTGCGCGCTGTTAAAACCCTTAGGGAATGCATAAAAAACTGCATCCTTGTCGCCCATATTTATGAAGTTATTAATATTAAAATGACGATAGCTAATCACCTTAATTATGAAGAAGTAAGGAGACGTTTATAAATGTAGCCACGAGGGTTATGTTTCGTAGGCAACCTAACCTTATCACAGGTCTCTCGTCTTCTTAAACTAATTTTGTTGCTTATGAAACATTAGCCACGTACTGGTGTAACCTCATTAGACCAGCTTTTAATATCAAAGTCGAGATAAACCACATCATAGCTTTTGGTCTGTAGTATTTATACTCTCTAATCTGCAGTGGTCTTCTTTTTTTCAGAAACCCAGAAAGATAATTGCGCTAAGTACAGGCTGACAGGCAGTAAATATGCTAAATTGTGTGCAGGCACTCGCTCATAAAAAAATCAGCTTATATATATTCTGGCTGAATTATTAGCAACCTTTTTGTAAAACCTGTAGATAAATCAAAGACCGCATAGTTTGAAACATAAGAGTTCACTTTTCTTCCGACATCAGAATAGAAATCATTGCAAAAAAAAAAGACACTATTTCTGTCCCACAATGCCAAAATGTTATTCATAAAATTATAGAGCCAAAATCTAACTGCGATTTATGCTCTTACACAAAATGTAAAAAATTCAAGATGTCGCTGACGCTGACTAACTTTTGCGAGTATTTCTTATGGGACATTGATTAGCTAATCAGCGTTTATTAATAAAGGGGTGAATGTTCGCACGCCATCACAATACTTTCCTATACTACATACAATGAGTAAGAAAAACCAGCTGTTCTAAAATGTTATCACCTTTTCCCATACCTTACAAGTCTAGAACTCACAGGCATATTTTCTGCATTAGGGCATCACACACGCAGGCATAAGATAAGACATCAAGTCGGTTGTTGTTATTTTAGTTTCGCTGGAAGCAGACCCTACCATACCGTTAAAATTTAATATTTTACATTTCCATTATTACGGTTCCATAAGGAAAAGTATCATAGACCGCCTAAGCATATTACAATCGGATCATTAGCATACTGAATAAAAGCCTTATTAGCCAACCTTGATGAACTGTGCTAAATTAAGTCACATGAATATTTTTGCATATATTCATCTTTTTTATTCATTTTTATTTTATTTCATATTGTGTGTCATAAATTTCGGACTTTTAATGTCGAAGGAAAATTTTGGATTTTGAATGCCTTCCCACGCTCGGAAACACGTGTTAGCAAGAAGTTAAGTTACTTATAACCCCCTAAGAGGGTAGAGCGGCATCGAGTATTGCATTTTACCACCTGGCTTAGATTTATAATAATAAATTGGTGATGTTGTAGTGAGCAGTGAGCTGTTTAAAACAAGTCAAACATACTAAACAACCTGACGAAATACTGCACCTGGCAACCCCTATAATCTATCATTCTCAAACTTCCTATATCCCCTGTTAGAGTTTTATTTTTATATTTTGCCTCAAATGTAGGGACCGGGTTTTTTTATTAATTAAAAAAGCATGTCATGTTTTTATTTTGTTTGTTTTGCTTTACGGAAGCAATATCTGCAGGGTGAGCTGTTTTAACCTATGGGAAGGTTTTTTTGATATTTTATTTAAAATTCTTTCCTCTGAAGTAATTTGTCGGCGATCACTTTTTAAATATGATGACGCAGAATGTGATAATTTTTCGGCCATTTCCCATCACTTTTTGAAATGTTTCGGGTGGAATATCGGCCATTTTGTTCAGTTTATTGTCTTTCATGGCTTGCAGGCTGATATAAACTATGGATTTCTGATCACGAAGGCCAGTCATAATCACCATTTTTCGAAATTAGAAGTTCGAGATGAACAAAGGACGCAATAAAGTGATCGTGGTTCAAGCTGTATGAGCTGTAGCGCTGTCATGTTGGACCTTTAGGTTGTCTATGGCGTCAGTCAAAATTGGCATACAAAAATATGCTATCATGGCTTGATAACGCAATCCATTTATGGCTCTTCCAACATTGTTTTCAATGAAAATTTGTTACGAGGCCGAAACCTTTTCAACAAATTCCAGCAGAAACAGTCAAACGTTAACTGTGAATTAATTCTGATCTTACATTGCTGTAGACTTGACAAATTCAATAAATGCGGTCCTTCCATTCAAAGAATGGATAAATCATCATCAATTTTAGCCATGTTCACGTCAAAATTCACATAATCGAACGGTAAGGATCGTTCCGTGTTAGTAAATTGCTTTCTTAAAATCAGAACGAATTCTGCATCAAAGCGACGCAATGTACTAGAGTTGCCAAACCAAAAAAAAGTAAGAAGGCTACAATCCACTGTGCAAATGATTGAATACCCTATGCCACTCCATCCTTAAATTAAAAATTCCCAAAAAGTGGGCATTCGAAAAAAAAAATGTATGGGGATGAAATATAGAAAATGGCTATGTCACAACATTCTGTTCCAACAGTCCAACAATCTTTTATGATTCGCGAAAACCAACGTTTTTCTATTGCATATGCTGTGGGGTAGCGTATACAAGTCGTTTTGTAAAGAAAACGTCCCCAAACATTTTGAGTGGGCTAAAATGATCAATAGACGAAATGTTTCCATTATTATTGCCAAAGTTTTTGCATCAATTTATTGTTTTTTAATTGAAAACGACCCCAAAAATTGGGCGATCGGACACTTTTTTCAAAATTCCTTTGGTCAAAAATAATAATTTTCTGGCAGTGCACGGATTTTTAAAGATTTTTTATATTTTGTTCTGTTACTATTTGGGCAAGGATACTATTTACCAAATTCCATTGTCCTAGCTCTAAATTTAAGGCCTAAAAATCGGTGACCAACAGACGGACGACGGACAGACAGGCAGGGCTTAATCGACTCAGCTATCTACTTAAATTATTCCTCTATGTTACAAACTATGTATCAAAATATAATATATCCCTATGGAATTGGGTATAAAAAGAGGACACGATGAAGTACGTGATCTCTTAATGCTGCCTGGCATGGCATTTCATGCGTTTTCGCTAGTAAGTGTTGGCGCTAGTAAATCGAAAGTATAGATAATCAAATTCCTGGTCGCAGATCAAGCTTTTTGCGTTCGCGCTAGTCCGAGCTAGTCCGCGCTTATCCTCGCTAGTCCACGCTTGTAATTTTGTAGATCAAAACTCATTTGATTTTCAAGTTTGCTAGCTTGAACTAGCGTAAACAATTGTCGACGGCTTTTTTTACAGGCGTACTAGCGCGGACTAGCGTGAACTAGCGCACTAGAGTTGGCCGTAACCGCGCCCTTAAGCTGCACAATAAAAGTTAGTTGTGGTGGCATAGACTGTTTAATGGGATAAATTCGCTTAAACAAATTCTTCAAATGCGATCTGGCATAAGCCGATATGAATACAGATGTCAAAGTAACAAGGTTGCCAGATGCCAAAGGCTTAAATGTCCCACCGTGTGCAATCCTCGTTATAATATTGGGCTTTATTTCCTTTTTATTAAATTCATACTTACAACCTTGTTTCATACAAATTGGTAGCGTGACCCAAGTGAAGATTAAGAAATCTTTAAGGACTTCAATTAATTACGGACGCTTTCCTTGTTCCCTTTTGTGGCACCAAATAGAATTTCATTCTAAATATTGATAAAATTTTTGTTTCGCTTCCCGAATTTTCGAACAACTGGGAGAACATTTTCTTCCAATGTGATACCTTGATAGCCATGAATATGCAGAGAAAACTTTTCACTAATCGATTCAATTCCGGCCGTCTGTGTTTCACCGATTTTTGGGCTTTAAATTTTGAGCTAGAGTAATGGAATTTGGTATATATACCCTCTGTCCGATGATGCAGAACAAGTCTAAAGGTGCCGTCACACCATGCAAGGAAAGTGCTCGCAGCAAGTTTTCCAAAAAAAATATATTTTTAAATCTGTGTAAGTGCTTGCAATGAGCAGTCACACCATGTAAAGAAAGTGCTTGCAGCAAGCGGCTTTTTGCTTGCTCGCAAACACTTACTGAGCAAACTTTCTGCAAGCACTTTTCGGGTCGTTACAACATGCAAGTGCAAACGCTTGATGCAAGCGCTTGCCGCAACTGATACTTCTTCGATTGCTGTGATTTGTGTACGGCTTTCGATTTGCCATTTTCAGTTCGGCTTCCTTTCTTATTTTCCCGAAAATTGATGCAAAATGAAAAGTGGGGAGGTTGGTGAAGATTTTTGTGGTGATCATATCGTGTTTGAAGAAGTAGCACACAAATGTTCAAAAGACATAAAAAAACATATGAGAAGGTTAAAATATACTGTGCTAATCAAGCGTTGTATACTCTATCCCATTTCATCCTTAAATTAACCATCCCCAAAAAGTGGGCGTGTCACCACATCTTGTTCAGAAAGATTATTTTAATCTCTTATGATTCTACAATAAAAGGACGTTTTTCTATGGGATATGTTTTACAAAGGGGTTTTTTAGGGTAACGCCCCCCAAAAATTGGGCGTGTGTTAAAATGGACGAAATGTTGATGGTGTTATTCTCGAAATATTTTCATCAAAAGTTTTTTCAACTTTTCAAACACACCACCGTTGACCGTCGAACTGTCAAATAACTTTACCCACAATTTGTAAAGCCTACACCATAGAAAAACGCAGTTTTTTGTTGAACCATAAAAGATGTAGATAAACCGTCTGAATAAGATCCATTCAGTTTTCAGCAACGCCAATATTGTGTGGACATTTATTATTAGGATACGATGGGATAGGGCATTCAAAGATTCACACAGCGAATTGTAGCCTTCTCATATGTTTTAACCTATCTGAGTTTAAATCCCTCATCTTTCCTCCTTAATCTTCTTATCGTCCTTCTTCTTCTTCTACCAAAACGAGTTGAACGTCGCCCTTCCGAATGTCAATTACTTAAAAATATTTGCAAGAAACAAAAATCACGACAAAAAAGCGCCATCCGCATATATTCTAAAAGATCACCAAGAAAGAAGTCGTTCCTTGTTCGTTCGATTTCGTTGTACGTCTAACTACGAATTACCCCTACTCTTCGGCCTTTAGCTGATCGCGTTCCCTACCCGCAGTCTCACGTAACAGGTTTTACTTACTACTATATACCTTCTTCATTTTTCGTGTTTGCTAAGTTATATTTTTGCCCCAACTAATGGGACCGACCTCCAGTTAAACGCCAATTCCGAAGGGGAAAGTAAAGAAACCCGCAAAGACAGATTTATGCTTTAGATGTCTGTCAGACATTCGCTAGAGGCTGGGCAGTGAAAAAAGACTTTGTGTTGTTACTTTCGGGGTTTGAAATAGGGAACCAGCGCTTATTAGTCCAACCCAACTACTATGTTTATACTTCGTCGACTTGTTATAGTCTCTGTCAATTCTCACGATCACTGCAGCCGGTTATCTTGGTGTTATAGGAAAATTTCGATTTCGATCCAGCTATGCACGGTCTTCTTCTCATCAAGATTGTCGAAATTGGCTTTCCTGCTGCTCGCTGAATATCGTTTCAAATTGCAAAGCTGCTTTTAAATCAGTAACTTTGGCTGAAGGAGTACTACTAAGCGATCTTCAATCGAAGTCTTAGCCTACTAGGGCATATCATTAAATTTCAATATGTACGCGTTTCTAACTAGAACAGATCTCAGCTCTAGTCTCCTTAATGCAAAAGATATTTACAAACCGAAATATCGAATATATAATTGCCCGTCAAAATAAAAAAGATCACAACTTTAATGAGGAATTTTATGATCTTGCTTCTTAAATTTAGATTGCGGATCAGTTCCAGTTCCGAGTCAGTATTATGAGTACTATTAGGCATATATCACTGTATGTGGACAAAGAATCGAATAATGCCTAACGAATCCGACCACTGCCATTAAAATCTGCCCAATCCTTCACACATACATTACCATCAGCTAAGTAAACAAAACTGAGCCTAGAATGTTTATGAAGATCGTTAATTTTATGTGAAGATCTCATCTTGACGGTCCATGTTTACATTACGTATCGGGTTTCTTCGATTGAATGGAGTCATTCAGCAACAATATCTGTCACGTTTTGCTGGAATTTACGACTCTTTGGGTTAGAACTAAACAACGATCCAACTTAATGTGTTGGACTTTGAGCAACGGCTGATCGTATTCCAATTCATCATTTTTGATACTTAATGTACGGGTAATTAAATTTAGATGGAGGATGATTGTCGGTGAAGATATGCAAAAATTTCTATGACTATGCTGAGACTTAAAGTGCCTATAGGGCTGATGGCTATGCGAATCTTTATCTGTAGGTTGTTGCTTGAACTCGAGCTGTCAAACGTTGAATACAAGGTAAACCGCTAGCGCTTACCATGCGTATTAGTACGTGAATCTGATAATACGTTGAGCTCTAATCGCGTAAAGCTAGTTTAACACTTATTCGGTTACATTCACTTACTTAATTATCGGGCTCCCGACCCGTGAAGAGTCTCTGCCTGAGACACTGCAGCCTTCCATCCTCTACGATCCCTGGCTCGCTGCTTCCAGTTGTCTAGACCACGCGCTCTGGCATCCGCTATGGCTTGGTCTTTAAAAGGAGGTTCGGTCTTCCTTGCTTTCTCGAACCTGGGGGCTGGGATTCGAAGATCCTCTTAGCATTATTGTCCATTCGCTCGATGTGCCCGAGCCAATGTAGTCGACGTGTTTTGGCTTTTTGGACTACATCCACATCTTGGTACAGCTCATAGAGTTCGCGGTTGTATCTTCTAATCCATTCGCCTCCTCGTGCACAGGACCAAAAATCCGCCGATGTACCCAGTATCAGCTCTCCCTTCTTGCTTATCGTCCAGCACTCGGCACCATAAAGCAGAACTGGCAGGATAAGGGTTTTGTAGAGCACACATTTCGTCCTTCTAGCTAGGAGTTTTGAACCCAGTTGTTTCGCCAAACCGATGTAGGAACGGTTTTCTAGTGTAATTCTTTGACGGATCTCCACTAGGGTGTCATTCGTGGAGTTTATGTTAACTCCGAGGTAGGTGAACTCCTTAACTACCTCGAAATTGCTGCTATCAATAGTGACGTTTTGTCCTAGGCGGTGGACAGATTCTTGTTTGTTTGTTGATAGCATGTACTTAGTCAGGTCTTCATTTACTTCAAGGCCAACGGATTTCGCCTGTTCTTCAATCTCCGTGACCGCTTTTATCACGGCATGTTGGGAGCGACCGATGATGTCAATATCGTCCGCATAGCCCAGCAGCTGGACGGACCTGTTGAAAATAGTGCCTTCCGTGTTAACCCCTTTTCTTCGGGCTAAGAAGGCAATTTAGTAGTAAAGCCCTCACTCGAACTACTAAGGAGATCCTGATCATCCCAGTCCTGCTCTACGGCGCTGAAGCATGGACCGTATCAAAAGCGGATGAAGAAATCCTTGGTCGATTCGAGAGAAAAATTCTTCGGAAAATCTTCGGTCTCGTTTGCGTTGACGGGCTATGGAGACGAAGATTCAACCACGAACTATACTAGCTGTACAGCGACATACCCCTAGCCAAAAAAACTCCGCATTGGACGTTAAAGATGGCTAGGACATGTAGAAAGAATGGACACCAATACTCCGGCTCGCAGAGTCTTCGATTCCCAGCAAGACGTCGGACGCAGTAGAGGAAGACCTCGCCTTGAGTGGCGTGCACAAGTAGAAACCGACCTCAACCAACTTGGAGTGCGCAACTGGAGGCAGTTAGCTAAGGACCGGGCCAATTGGAGAGGCCTGTTGGTTGAGGCCCAGGTTCATCCCGGACTGTAGCGCCACTCAAGTAAGTAAGTGTTAACCCCTGCCCTGCGCACTATCTGCTCCAGTACGAGATTGAAGAAGTCACATGATAGCGCGTCTCCTTGCCGGTGCATGTTTGGAATAGTTCGGAGGAGCTACTTCCAAACTGCACGTTGCAGCGCGTGTTTTCCAGCGTCACGCGACACAGCTGAATCAGTTTTGCTGGGATTCCGAATTTGGCCATCGCCATGTAGAGCTCCTGACGATGTATGCTATCATACTCGGCTTTGAAGTCGATGAACAGGTGGTGAGTTTCGACTTGAAATTCGTTGGTCTTTTCCAGGATTTGCCTCAACGTGAAAATTAGGTCTATTGTCGATCTGCCGGGCCGGAAGCCACACTGGTACGTGCCGATTAGTGTGTTACAGAACGGTTTTAGACGTTCACACAGTACGTTGGATAGGATCTTGTATGCGACATTAAGCAGGGATATGCCATAGGATCGCTTTTTTGTAGATAGGGCATATGGAGCTGATAGTCCAGTCATCGGGCATGTTTTCTTCTACCCATACTTGGTTGATGATTCGGTGCATGGTCCCTAACAAAACATCACCACCGTATTGAAAAAGCTCCGCTGGTAAGACATCTGAACCTGCAGCCTTGTTGTTCTTAAGCTTTTTTATAGCTATGCCAACTTCTTCTATACTAGGTGGTGGAACTAGTTCTCTATTGACTGGACGTGGGTTCTCTTCTTGCCCTATCACTCTCTCTACATGATGCCCAGCTAGGTGACTTCGGTGACGCTTCGGTGACTAGGTTTTCTTCGCTGTCTCGAAGAGCCTGCGTTCCGGTTTTGTAGACAGCAGCCAGTTGTTTGGCTTTTTTATAAAACCTCTGAATGTTGTTATGATCGCGCGACTCTTCGATCTCCTTAAGCTGGGAGGCTGCGTAGACTCTCTTCTTACTACGCAGGGTCTTCTTTTCCTCCCTTCTCCCGGCTCGATACACTTCTCTCGCTGCCCTTGTTTTGCGCTGCAGCGCCTTCTTGTGTGCATCTACTGTCACCTTTTTCTTGTACACGCATTCATCATCATACCACGGGCTCTTTCTCGGCGGTGGCTGGTACCCTACAGTGGTTTGGGCTACCTCCTTGATGATGTCGCGATACTGGCACCACTGATTGTTGGCGTCTGTGTTAGGTGAGTGCACAGAGGAGAGTTTCATACCTTAAACACCGGCATTTGGTTACATTTGGTTCTTGTAAATATCTTCACTTACAAGAGGTTCATACCACTTTTGTATGGATAAGCCATGAAGAACCACGAAGGTGTAAACGCTACCTTGACTTTCTATGTCATAAAACCAAATTCGCGCCTTTTTGAAATCGTATGCAAGCGATTCATGTCTAGAGGTTATTCGGTTCTAACCGGCTTCTGCATGATTCGTATTGTAAACACGCTATTCTTCCCATTAACGTTCGCAGAAACTGGTAGAGCTCTTTTGGTAGAGTCTTAGCAAAGAGTATACAACTGTACAAGAGTGCGCATCTCATACAATGAAAATTTACTATGTGGGGTACTGATGTTGATACCCCAGTGGTCACATTGCTACCCCAGCACCAAACAACAGCATTGCCGATGCATACGAACGACGGAAATTCCCCTTCGCACTTACCGCCCGCGTCTGAAACGACTACAACATTTTTAGCTTGTAGTACCTCTTTGGTCTTAGTTAAGACTCTGAAGTCAAGTTGCTGTTCTTTAAATCTTTCACGCACGGGTATCTAACATCAATATGTTTGCTGTGTCGATTGAATTCAGGATTCAATGGCATTCTTGATCCAGTCAATATGGCCAGATACATGAGACTTCCAATCAACATGCGTGACTTTGATTTCTCAAAACATGAAAGCACTTTGAAGGCATCCATTTTGTGCAACATTTTTAAGGCCGCGGTTACGGCCAAAGATAGAAAGCGGGTGCGCATTCGCCTTCCTCGCATGCAGGACCAAAAGTTCGATGAAGAATTTTCCCTATGAAAGTGCCTAATATTGCCTTGCTTTTCTGCTTATTTATTGTCTAGCACTCGGCGCGCTAAAGTAAGACTGGTAGGATCCGGTAAAGGGACAGTCTTAAGCGAATTTCCACTAAGGTGTCGATCGTATGGTTGATGTTGCCTCTAAGGTTGATGAACTCTTTAACTTCCACAAAATTCTTGGTATCGACAAAAACACTGTGTTCAAAGTTTTGCAGCGGCAGTACTCGTTATCTACAAGACCAACGCGTTTCGCCTCTACGTCAATGGCCGTAAATGCTTCTAAAACGACACGGCAGGAGCCACCAATGATGTCGATGCCGTCTGCGAAAAGCTTGAAATGTTTGCTGAAGATAGTTCCTTCCGTATTAACTCCTGCCCTGAGTTATATCTATTCCAGCATCTCCTTGTCGGAATTCTATACAAGTTTTGAAAAGTTCAGATGAGGTGTTTCCAAACTGCATGTATCATCGCGTGTTCTCTAATGTTAGGCGACACAGGTGTATCAGTTTTGTTGGTATGTATCCCTAATTCCCCCATCACTTTAGAAAACTCTATACACGATGGATGCTATCATACGCGGCCTTAAAATCGATGAAAAGGTGTGTGTTTCGACTCGAAATTCGTTGGTCTTTTTTCCAGGACTTCCCTTAGTGTTAAAATTTGGTCTATGGTCGTTCTGCCGGGCCGGAAGCAAGACTGGTACATGCTGATACGTGTGTTGCAGAAAGCCTTAAGACTTTCACATAGTTCGTTTGTGCTGTTTGAACAACATCTTTAGACCATGACGTTGTCAATGATGGTGTTCACAGTGCATCGCCTAGCCTAAATCCTTTTTTTGGTATCGAATGTGTCGGTGATGTCGTTTCCGACCCTGACGACAGACAATTTTGGGCGGTATACCAAAACTAGACATGGCTTCATGTACAAGGTGGCGCAAAAATAACCTTCCGATGTTTTTTTGCTGTAATTTAAAAACAAAATGAAAAACTTTGATTCTTCTTGCGGATTATTTTTATTTGGTCTTTTATTTTTTTACATCAAGTCGAGAATATGATGTCATGTAAATGGCCGCCGCCACAGTGGATTGTCATTTGAGCCCTTTTTATGGCATTTTCCATCACTTTGGCCAAAACTTCCGGCGATAGGTCCTCATATTCTTGACGGATATTGTCTTTAAGAGCTGCAAGAGTCTGAGGCTTGTTGACATAAACCCGCGACATCAAAAAGCCCCACAAAAAGAAGTCTGCAGCGGTCAAATCAGGCGATCTTGGTAGGTGCAAATCGCCAAAACGGGAGATTAGGCGCCCGGGAAATGCATCCTTCAGCACATCGGTTGTGGCACGTGCAGTGTGTGCCGCTGCACCGTCCTGTTGGAACCACATGTTTTCCAATCCCAATTCAACAACTTGCGCAAAAAGAAATCGTTGATTATTGCTCTGTAGCGCTCACCATTCACAGTAACCGTTTGGCCCGCGACGTCTTCGAAGAAAAAAGGTCCGATGACTCCTCCAGCGAAAACAGCACACCATACAGTGACTTTGAGCGGGTGTAACGGCTCTTCGTGGGTTAGACGCGGATTTTCAGTGCCCCAGAAGCGTAAATTTTGCTTATTTACGTACCCGCTAAGATGGAAATGGGCCTCATCACTCATGATTATTTTTGATGAAAAATCATCTTCCTCTTGGTGGTGATTAAGGATGGCTTGAGCGTATGTTAGACGCGATTGGCGTCTGGACTTTGTACGGAAACATCTTCAAATCTTGTACCAAAATTCGCTGTAAAGACCGTCGACTGATACCCATTTGCGTGGCACGTCGTCTGGTCGATGTCGACGGCGCTTCCATGACATCTTCGGCTACAGCAGCAATATTCTCTGCAGAACGGCTACTCCGGGGTCTGCCACGCCTGCAGCATCTCGTGTTGTGCCAGTCTCTTCGAGGCGAGCGGCTAAACGTCGCAGTGTTTCACCAATAGGCGTTGGACGGCTAGGAAATCTGCGACGAAATTCACGTTGTGCCAAAGTCACCGACCGATAATTGCTCAAATAAATAGTCACCAATATTCCGCGTTCTGGAGCAGTGTAGCGTAACATTATTTATTAACGTGTATTACGCATGTGTTTACTACACAAATGGCAAAACAGAACTGACATTAGGGGCCAATCGCAAAATTTGTAGCATTTTATGATAGGAGGATTACTTTTGCGCCACCTTGTACTTTGCCTCTATAAATGCTGTCGTATGCGGCTTTGAAATCGATGAATAGGTGGTGGGTATCGATTTAGACTTCTTGTCTAAATCTGTCGAAGTGTGAAGATTTGATGAGTTGTGTACTTTCCTGGCCTAAAACCACACTGATAAGAGCCAATCAGGTTGAAGATAAACGGTTTCAAGTGTTCACATATTATCGCAGATAGGATATTGTGGGCGATTTTATGGAGACTTATGCCTCTGGTGCGGTTCAGAGTATCTCCTTTTTTGTGGATCGGGCAAACGATGTTCCATTCTTCAGGCATACTTTTACCATAGTTTGCCCTCGTTCTATCATCGTAAGTGTATCAAGTTCTAAAGGATAGCTCTTGCAATTTACCGTCGCAAACTTCTCCCTTCGAATTTGGATAATCCCTTAAGTTGAATTTATGTATTGTGGCATAAAAAATGCTAGCTAACGTCTTCTTTGTTTCATCAATTCGAAAATATGTCCGATATCTCTCAAAGCAAAGTATGCTTTAACGAGTGGTGGGTGCACGACTGGGTCGTACGCAACTTTCTCTTTCACAGCGAGTTGGGTGTTAGATCAAATAGTACGCATTTTGATTATTAATGCCTAAAATGATATGAATAATATTGAAATGTGATTATACGAACGTTTACTACGAAATTTGAAGGAATCGTGTCTATGGGAATAATAATGATTTTTTGTTATTGGCCAAAACTGAAAATTCCGTTTAGTGATAGTTGGACTAAAACTAATTATGTGGAATTGCTTCAAGCTGTAATAGTAGTATATATATTAAATTTCATTCAATTTGACATAATAGTTTGCGAGAAATTATCAATTTTCCCTATATGGCCTAAATGACAAAATCCGTTATATGGATTTTCTCGAAAAAACTGGGTATGCAGTTTTGTTGGAACTAATATGGTTATAGTATATATAAAGTTTAATCAAAATCGTTAGAGCCGTTTTCGAGAAAATTGAGGTTATGTGTAATTTTTTATATGGCAGGTACCAGTTTTAACATGGCTAAAAGCAAACAAAAAAAATGGCCTAGAATTATGACCAAACAAAGCTTGGATACGAAGTTTGAAGAAAATCGGTCAAGCCGTTTAGGCTGGGGAGACCGTCACGGACACGCGGACCGACGGACCGACGGACGGAATTCCAAAAACCACTTTTTTAGGCTCCGCTATCATCCTAATGTTAGAATCAATCAAAATCTCGAGGTCGAAAATTTTCACGAGCACAATATCTTTCTCTTTGTAAGAGAAAGTTAAAAAAATGTCCAAAAATAACCCCCAAAGTGCACCCTCCCGAAAAACGTCAACCTATCTGTATATTCAACTGTCAATCGAACTTCATTAGAAAGGAAACGCCAATTAACAACCACCAAACCTGACGCACTTTACTTATCCCACTTGCAATGAGTAATTAGATTTCTGATTATTTCCATCAAACCCTCGCTATCTCGCCCACAGTTATCCAACAAATCAATCAATTTTTTTAATAATAATTATATCGGCTCAGTGGCGCGATGGTTAGTGCGATGAACTGCCGCGCAGGAGTTCTGGGTTCGATTCCCAGCCGTAGCAACACCTAAAATGATTTTTCACTGGCCCTCCTCTCGTGATGATCTGACAAATCATCCGAGTAGTATCAATTGTCAAGAATAGCTTATCTCAACTTAGCCGTTCGGAGTCGGCATAAAACAGGAGGTCCCGCCATCGTGCAAATAAGTACACACGCACACATGAATGGTTGTGAGAAAGCTAGGCCCTGGGTACTAACGAGCCTGTTGCGCCAAAAAATTTGTATTATAATTATATCTGCTTTTTTTATCCGCTTACCTCAGACTTTCATCGGACAAGATGAGAGCCTGAAAAAAAAAATTTAAATCGCCAAACGTAGATACCTACGCGAAGAGTAATTGCGAATCGAAAAACCCTCAACTCAAATTCTGTTGCGATGGTAGTTGATATTTTGATACCGTTATCTCAAATAATTTAAATTGCATTTTACTTTGAACTGAAACCGCAGTGATTTCCGATTGTGGATTTAGTATCTATTGACAGTAATAACAGCCTAGACTGCACACTGCGTCATTGTTGTAGTTGCCATGTCACTTGGACATCGTGCCATTGGCAGTTCAGCCGTGACATGCCTCCGCTTAGTAACTAGTTATGCAAATCTAAAGCCGTAGACGTGCGAATTTCGCTCTTCCAAAAGCCTAACTAGGCTAGCATTGTAAAGAAAGATTGTATCGTGGAATTGATGTGCAGGGGTTAGTAACCGGCCTGAAAAAAGTGCATGCCCCATAGAAATCTTGTTTGAATTTGTAATTACCTAGCAGGCATGACTTAACTGCTAATTGAAGGATCATTTAAAAAAACAAATGGCAGAGAGAGTTATGAGTGTAGGGTCGTGATTTGTTGTGTTTGCAGGCTTAGACTTGATGGAGATCGGAGATGAATTAATTCCGGACGTGAATGGCCGGGAGTTTCCAGAGTCTAGTTTGGGGGTGTCTCATACATGAAATGAGTTTCATTACTTAATAATCGCAGCTTAAGGTTGATGTAATATTAAATCTGATTTGACAAGATATCAACTTCAACTTGATTTGACAAGATAATTCGATGATATAATGATAACTATGTCAAACATGAGGTAGTTAACGCGTCATGACGATGAGTGTTGATGTTGATACTTAGGATGAGTCTGAATGCTTTTTTTTTGACTTGCATTAGTTAGGCCCATTTTTATACCCTATCCCATAGGGGCATCTAAATTGTTCTAAGTTATATGTATCGAATCAGAATCAAAATCTAAGTCGATCTAGCCAAGGCTGTTGTTCATATCTCACTAGTTTTTGGGGGTTAAATTTTAAGCTAGACTGATGGATTTTGGTACAACAAGTCAACAACTCTTTGGAGTTGATATCCTCTCATCGGACGCGTCTTTGACTGGTGGATAGATGAATTATCCGCAGATATGCTGGTAAAACTAGCTGGGGGTAAGGTCCCAAACCAAAAAAAACATTCCCAGACGACAGCGAAAGAATTTCTAAGATGCAGTCAACGGTGCAGTCCCAGCTAGGATGGACAAAGTAAACAACTTATTTGAGGTGCTCCGACATATTCGGACAAGAAGTCATCTAGGAATCTCAAGGAGTAGGCAGGCCCCTTTAAAAGAGATGGTGGCAGAAGAGCCAAGAGGTCAACGGCAGTGCCCAAAACCGTAATACATACTGATGGACCGGTGTTATAGGGGTATCTTATAATTTGCAGCTGGCCCTCAAGGTTGGGGGTTATGCCTTGTATTAATTACCCACTCAAGTAAAAATAAGTACTGTTACGAAGCAACCAAGAGCCTCGGAAAGGACTAATTTTATTGTTGGCGACCATGCTAAAAGGAAAACGACATGGAATGTGAGCTTATAAAACAGGAGTGGTGCAGCCAAACAACTAGCGGAAGCCCTAAGCTACTTAAAAGCAGACATTACAGCCATCCAGGAAATACAATTGGATAGGCTGGGCAAAAAGAGGATGAAAAACTGTGACATCTACTACGGACTGTGTTATATTGAGCAGAAACAGCGAATCGAATTTGTTGTAAGTGCCAGAAGAAGTGAACACCTTAAACTAATTGACCTTCTATCCAAACTTTCAGAACTTGACATGATCTGTGCGGTTACAGACCGCTTACCAAAGACACTATGCTTCGACAAAAGATTCTCAACGGAGATCACAACCAGAGAAGCATGGTGTAGCAACAACCCACCAAACTGCCAAAACGGCCTAAAGTATACGGATGGTTCTAAAATGGACTCAGGGGTAGGGGCTGGAATACATGGACCATATAAAAACATCTCAATACCTATGGGAAAAAAACCCTAGTGTATTCCAAGCTGAGCTCCATGCCATAAAAGAATGCGCAAACCTAATACACAACTCAGGTATTAAAGGCGCAAACATCCATACCTATATTCAAGGACAGTCAAGCAGCTATAAAAGCCCTTAGCTCACACATCATTGGGTCCAAATCAGTACTACACTGCTTCAACTCCCTCCAAACACTCAGTTCCAGGAACAAAACCAGACTATGGTGGGTCCCCGGACATAACTGAATTGAAGGTTTCGAAAAAGCTGATGAACTAGCCAGAAAAGGTTCGGAAACCCCCTTCATTGGACCTGAACCCTTCTGTGCAATCCCCAAATCAGCCATAAATCTGGTCATACAAAACTGGGAACAAAACAAATGTTTTACATACTGGGGAAACATCCCAGGCCTAAGACGGGCCAAAAGAGCTATTCAGCCCTTTAAATCAGATGCCAATAAGATACTAAATCTTCGTCGAAGGTTTAAATTCCATTCGAGGTATGTTTCATCGAAGACAATTAATACACAGACGCGACGGCTTCACTTCACTACAAATCGTACATAAATTCCGCCAAGAATTTGTGTCGGAGGAAATCGGAAAAAAAAATCCAATTAGCTGTCAAAAATTGAACGAAAATGCTCATGAACGCACTTCAACGCAATTGTCGGGATGCGTTGCAAAATGTGGTAGAAATATTCCGAACAACTTTTCCGAGGAATACCTCGAAGCAAAAATCCTCCGAATCGTACAAAATAGGAGAATTTTCCGCTCCAACGGATACCTCGATAGGGCCAAATATTGCGAAAGAATGTTTCTACGTGCTCCTGGACAGATCTTATGGGAGACTACCGAAGTGCGATGTTAAAATCGTGCTGGGAAATTTTAACGCAAATGTAGGAAGTGAGCACATCTTTAGCAGTATTGTCGAAAAAACACAGCCTACATGACAGCACGTCTGGCAACGGCTTAGGCTAATTGACTTCGCTATGGACGAATTGCCACTATAGCCAACACAAGGTTTCCTAACCTCTATTTCTATAAGGGTACATGGCGATCTCCAGATCAACAAACATTGCGATAGACAAGAGGCACGCATCCAGTATTTTGGATGTCCGAACATACCGAGAGGCTTACATCGACTCGGACCACTACCTTGTTGCAGCCAAGGTAAGATTGCGGATATCCACTACGCCACAACAAACTATAAATACTGTGTAAAAATTTAAGGTCAGCCGCAACTGATGTGATAGGTTGCACACCACCAAGAAACCCTTGGTTTGGTGAGGAATGACGACAGATGGTCGAAGGCAAGAACGAGGCCTAAGGGGCTAAGCCTCTTAAGCGCCAAGGCCTTCGCGCAACGGGTATCCCTTAACCTCTTGATTCACACCATACCACCAGCATCTAATGTCGAAGAACTATGGCAACGATGCCAACAAGCCATTAGATCAGACGCAACTGATGTGCTAGGTTTCTCGCGGCCACCAGCAAGAAACCCCTGGTTTGATGAGGAATCACGACAGATGCTCGTAGCCAAGAACGAGGCCTACAAGGCTAAGCTGCAGGTGATGACGAGAGCTGCCATTGCGCTCTATAGGCAAAGAAGAAGGGAAGAGCACCGGGTTTCCAGAAAGAAGAAAAAAAAGCAAGAAAAGCGTACGATCGAGGATATAGATAGGTGCCCGCCAGGAACGATGTTCGCAAGTTTTACCAAAGTGTAAAACGCCAAAGCCGAGGATACAAGGCTCGAACAGAATCCTTTCGAGATGAACAATACGCACAATCGATGTTGAGGAAATTGGAGAACACTGTTGAATGACTAACAATCTCCAGCTTTTAGGCAGAACGACCAATTCAATATTGGCGACGAAAGCATAGCCTACCAACCACTCGACCTTAGTGAAATGAGGATAGCAATATCTAACCAAAACCTTAATTAGGCTGATCTAAATCACAGCCTTCCCGCCGAATGGTCGGATGAAAGTATGCCTGAAGAATGGAACCTCAGCTTCGGTTGCACGATCCACAAAAAAAGGGACCAACTGAACTGCGGCAAACTACAGAGGCATAAGTCTCCCTAGCATCGCCTACAAAATTCTATCTGCTGTATGAAAAGAACGCCTGAAACCTCTTACCAACAACCTGATCGGCGACGAACTATCATCTGACGTCAATCTCATCCTTGAGAGGATTGTGAAAAACTCCCAAGCCAACACCAGAGGCACAATCTTCCATAAATCGGTGCAACTACTTGCATACACCGACGATATTGACATCGTTGGTCGAACTCAACGTGATGTTATAGCCACGTTTCCTGGTTAAGAGAAGGAAGCGGCAAATATGGATTAAGCTGTAAACGAAAGAACACACCACATCGACGGAGTGGACAGAATGTCACCGTTGACAGATAAAAATTTGAGGTAGTACGGGGACTTTCTCTGACTCGGCTCCGTCATCAACAACATCTCGTCAGAAATAAAGCAGAGAATCGCTCTTGCCGACCGCTGCTTTTTTCAAGCTTAGATGGCAATTAGTAAAGCCATCATTCGAACTATCAGCCCTGCTCTACGGCGTTGAAGCATAGACCGTATCAAAAGCAGTCGAAGAAATCGTTGGTCGTTTTGACCAACAAATCTTTGGTCCCGGTTTTGTTGACCGGCTATGCTAATCCAAAAACTCAGCATTGGACAGGTAGAGCGAATGGACTCCAATACTCCGGCTTGCAGGGTCTTCGATTTTCAGCCAGACGTCGGACGCAGTAGAGGAGGACCTTGCCGTAAGTTGCGCGGGCAAGTATAGAAAGCGAAACTCGACATTTAGCTAAGGAACGGGCTTATTAGAAGGCCATGTTGCGCCACTTGAGTATGTAATGGTCCATAATTGACTCAAACCTAGCTTCTCTATTCACCTGTATGTGTGAAGTCGTATTTTAGTCACAAAGAATAAGACCTCCTCTAGCTTAACGCCAATTTCGAATTGTAAATTTGAGAGGCTTAAATTGACAGTTTAAAGCTTTCTGATGTTTCGAAAGTGGTAAGCAGTGGAACTTACGTTGGTCTTGTAATTTTCGGGATTTCAACCAGTTTCCCTGCGATTAGTAGTCTAACGCACACTTACCACTTGGGTACGAGGTTACTGCACCCACAAGGTTCACAACAGGAGGAAGGTTAACTAAGGACTGCTCTCGTGGGGGGGGTACAGGTACACATCGGGCAGTATTGTGACTTAAGTAACAACTTCCTGTTGAAATTGAAACTCCCAACACTGAATCAATTGAATATCTTGCTCCCGCTCATTTCAAAAGTAACTGTTTTCAGTATACCAGAACCAAAATCAAAACCGCACACTTGTCGCAGGATACTTTAGAAATATCTTCCTAATTACTTGGTATGAATGGCAAATGAATTTATTCATCAATTCAGAAGTAAGTGCTCCTCAAATGCTACATCAGCGATTGGACATTTAATCATCGAGATGTGTTTCACCTGAAATGAGCTCTGCTTTAAATTGTATGGGTCTGTAAGTAAAGGGTGATCCATTTCGAGGTTCCTTACTTGTTTAAAGAAAAAAACACAGAAAATTCAAATTTCATGGAGAATGTTTATTATCATTTGAAAGAACATTCTTTGGCATTTATTTTTTGAAGATTATGTCTATCAAATGTTGGCCGTTGCTACGTCGCAGATGGTCCATCCGTTGAGTCCAATTTTCGATCACTCGTTCGAGCATTTCGACTGGTAACTGGCGAATGACACGCGTGATGTTTTCCTCCAAGGCCTGGATCGAAGCGGGTTTGTCGGTATAAGCTTTTGACTTTATATTTCCCCACAGGAAAAAGTCTAACGGTGTGATATCACACGATCTTGGTGGCCAATCGACCGGCACAAAACGTGAAATTATGTGCTCACCGAAATGTTCTCTTAATAAGTCCATTGATTGATGCGATGTGTGGGAAGTGGCGCCGTCTTGCTGAAACCAAATGTCGCCGAGATCACGAGCTTCAATTTCAGGCATCAAATAGTCTGTCATGGCACGATAACAGTCGCCATTGACGGTTACGTTCGCACCGGAATAATTTTTAAAGAAATATGGACCGATGATTCCACCGGCCCACAAACCACACCAAACCGTTGTTTTTTCTGGATGAAGTGGCAGTTCTTCAATCTCTTCAGGTTGCTCTTCGTCCCAAATGCGGCAATTTTGTTTGTTTACATACCCATTGAGCCAGAAATGGGCCTCATCGCTAAACAAAATTTGCCTCGAAAACGTCGGATCTTCTTGGAACTTTTCAAGAGCCCATAGAGCGAAGCGATGTCGCTTGGGAAGGTCGAGCGGCTTCAGTTGTTGCACAAGCTGTATTTTGTACGCTTTCAATTTAAGATCTTGACGTAAAATGCGCCAAGTCGTTCCATAAGTCAGTCCGAGTTGCTGCGAACGGCGCCGAATCGACTCTCTACGGTCTTCGTGTACACTCTCAGCTACGGCCGCTATATTTTCTTCACAGCGTGCTGGACGTGGTCTATTCGGTCGAATATTATCCAATAATGAATGCTGGGTCTCAAAATGGGTGATGGTGTTGCGAATAGTACGCTCAGTAGGCCGATTATGTTGACCATAAGTTGAGCGAAGTGCACGAAACACATTCCTCACAGAACGTGAATTTTCATAATAAAGTTGAACAATTTGTAAACGTTGTTCACGCGTAAGTCTTTCCATTATGAAATGCCAAACAATACTAAACAAAAATAACATGACACGACTCACACGTGATCTGTCAAAAAAGGCTATTGAAAAAAGTATCTCTACTTGGATCACCCGTTACCTACTCCAACAAGGACAAGAGCATACGCAATTATTTCTTTCCAAGAAAATAAATTTCTCATATTGGTACTAAGCTATGTTAATCCCTCAGATAGTATACCTACTGCAACTTCTCTCAAGTAAGTAGCAGCGCTCTAATTAGTTTATTATGCTCTCAAAATAGTCCAATTAGTTTTTATTGAAATAAAAGATTTCCTTCGCTTTGTTTTGGGATTTATTTTACGACGACTTTTGAAAACATCTTTGCCAAGACAAAACATAGACTTCTACTCGGCAAATAACTTATTTTCCCAGATAAGACTGCGATTGCAACAATGTTGTTCGTTTTAAATCTCACGGAACATCAAAAGATTTATTTTCTATCTTATGTCGTATTTTTTGCAAATGCTAAACTGTCAACGTTAGGGGTAAAGAATTCAACTTTTCGAGGTCTTAAGCACAATCTTTGGTCACTTGTTTACATCAATCTGAAAGATACGAATGCGATTTCGTCGCCCCAATAACGTGCTCTAGATTTTGATTTATTTTCATCGCGTATTTACGTGCAGCTACACCACATAGGTGTGAAGGCAGTGCATTGCGTGATGGTAAACCTTGGCATTTTAATGAAGAAAAGCTGCAGGTTACTGAACTATAAATTATGCATGCATGTTCAGATGAAGATTAAACAAATGTTTGTGATTTTTTTTTTTCATTTTAATAAGTTACTGCGATTGCCAAAGAAATGTCAAGATATGTCATATGCGGAACAATGACATATTTACGTTACGAGAAGTTATTGAAACCTCGATGTATAGGGTGTTTTTTTTAGAGGTATATAACATCCCATAGAATGGTTGGGTGTTGTAGAACGAGGGTAGGTTCTGATTGGCCTTAACTTGGCAATGCCCAGTGGTTGTAACTCTGACTACACATCACATCAAATGTGCTAATTTTTACTGGTTTTATCCAACGATAAGTGCGAGTGTTGATAACAAGTCGAAAAACAGCAACACTATGAACACCCTGGTCAGAATGGCACGAAAAAAATACCCACCTGCCTTCCCAGGCTAACCTATATGAGCTACTTCGACATATTCGGACAATAGGTTATCTAGGAATCTAAAGGGTAAGTCAGGCCCCTTGAACAGAGATGGTGACGGATGAACTGAAAGGACAACGGCAGCGCTCAAGCTCGTAGTGGGTACTGATGGGGTATTTAATAAATTGGAACTGGCCCTCCAGGTCAGTACAAAAAAAGGACAACTACGTTCGTGTCTGCACCTAGAATGTGAGAACATTAAACAGGAGAGGTGCAGGCGAACAACAATCAGAAGCCATCAACTGCTACAAAGCAGACATTACTGCCATCCAGGAAAAACAATGGGATGGGCCGGGCAAAAAGAGGATGAAAACCTGTGACATCTACTACAATGAGCTGAAACAGCCTACTATTCGGATGCGGATTTGTTGTAAGTGCCAGACTTCGGCAAGAAGTCTTATGTTTCCAAGACATTAGCGAACGCATTGTAACAATCCGCATCAATGCCAAATTCGTCAATATAAGCCTTAGATGCGCCCACGCTGCGACGGAGGAAAAAGATGATACAACTAAGGATTGCTTCTACGAGCTCCTTGACAAAACCTATGACCGACTACCAATGTACGATGTTAAAATCGTGCTGGCAGATTTTAACGCAAAGGTGGGAAGAGAAGACATCTTTAGCAGTATTGTCGGAAAATATAGCCTACACGACAACACGTCTGGTAACGGACTTATACTAATTGACTTCGCTACGGAACGAAATGCCACTATAGCCAGCACACAGTTTCCTCACCTCGATAACCCCAAAGGGACATGGCGGTCTCCAGATCAACGAACAGTCAACCAAATTGATCAAATTGCGATAGACAAGAGGCACGCATCCAGTATTTTGGATGTCCGAACATTCCTAAGGGCTAACATCGACTCGGACCACTACCTTGTTGCAGCCAATGTAATGATGCGGATATCCACCACGCCACAACAAACCAGAAATACTGAGAAAAAAATGAATGTCGAAAGACTGCAATCTCAAGAGATCACGCAACTCGTATTCCTTCACCCCTCGTTAACACCATTCCACCAGCATCGAATGTTGAAGAGCAATGGCAACGATGCCAACAAGCCATTAGATCAGCCGCAACTGATGTTCTAGGTTTCTCGCGGCCACCAGCAAGAAACCCCTGGTTTGATGAGCAATACCGTCAGATGCTCACAGCTAAGACAGAGGCCTACATTGAGCTTTATAGGCAAAGAAGGGAAGAACACCGGTTTTTTAGAATGAGAAAGAAAATGGCGCGAACTTTCACTCTTCCACTCCTGGAACGATGTTCGCAAGTTTTACCAAAGTGTAAAACGTCAAAGCCAAGGTTACAAGGCTCGAACAGAATCGTGTCGAGGTGGACATCTCTTAGTTAAGACAGAGTCGATGCTGAGGATATGGAAGAACCACTTCTGCAGACTGTTAAATGGCGATGACGAACAACATTCCACTATCAGGCCGAACGAACCATTCAATATTGGCAACGACAGCGAAAACTGCCAACAACCCGACCTATTTGAAGTGAGGATAGCTCGGAGGATAGCAATATCTGAACTCAAGCTTCATAAGGCCCCCGGAAATGACGGCCTTCCCGCTGAGCTTTATAAAGCTGGAGGAGATGACTTGGTAAGTAACATCCACCAACTCATAAGCCAAATCTGGTCGGATGAAAGAATGCCTGGAAAATTGAACCTCAGCATCGTTGCCCGACCTCCACCAAAAATTAAACCCTCTGAGGCATAAGTCTCCTCAACATCGCCTACAAGATCCTATCTGCCGTAATATGTGAACGCCTGAAACTGTTAAACAACCCTTACCAGTGTGGTTTTAGGCCAGGAAAGTCCACAACCGATCAAATTTTCAAACTTCGGCAGATCCTGGAAAACCCAAGAAGTCCAACTCGATACCCACCACCTATTTATCGATTTCAAAGCCGCATACAACAGCATTTATAGAGACGAACTATTCAGAGCCATATGTCTAGTTTTGGTATACCGCCCAAACTCGTCCGTTTGTGTAGGATGACGATGGAGAATCTCGCTGCTCCATCAGGGTCGGAAATGACCACGCACCGATACATTCGATACCAAAAAAAGGATTTAGGCAAGGCGATGCGCTGTCATGTGACTTCTTCAATTTGATTCTTGAGAGGATTGTGCAAAACTCCCGAGCCAACAAGAGAGGTACAATTTTCCAAAAATCGGTGCAGCTACCAGCATACGACGACGATATTGACATCATTGTCATGAGTCAACGTGATGGCATAGCCCCGTTTGCTATTTTAGAACAGGAAGCGGCATAAATTGGTTAATCAGCAGATGAGTGTAAGTCCAAGTACCAAGGACACACAACATCGACGAATTGGACAGAACGTCACCTTTGACAGATATAACTTTGAGGTAGTGCGGGACTTTTTCTACCTCGGCTCCGCTATTAACTCTGACAACAATATCTCGTCAGAAATCAAACGTAGAATTATATGAAGGCAATTCAGTAGTAAAGCCCTCACTCGAACTAGTCCTGCTCTACGGCGCTGAAGCATGGACCGTATCAAAAGTGGATGAAGAAATCCGTGGTCGATTCGAGAGATTCGGTCCCGTTTGCATTGACGGGCTATGGAGACGAAGATTCAACCACGAACTATACGAACTGTACAGCCACATGCCCCTAGTCAAAAACTCCGCATTGGACGTTTAAGATGGCGATAACGTATATAGTGAATGAACACCAATACTCCGGCTTGCAGGGCTTCCATTCTCAGTCAGATGTCGGATGCAGTGAGAAGGGCCTCGTCTTAAGTGGTGCGCACAAGAAGAAAGCAACCTCAACCAACTTGAAGTGCGCAACTGGAGGCAGTTAGGCAGGAACCAGGCTAATAGGAGTTGCATGTTGGATGAGGCCCAGGTTCATTCCGTATTGTAGCGCCACTTCATTAAGTAAAGTTCAACACCAAACTCCTGCATTCATGTGGAACCTCGAATCTTTCAAAACAAAGTCTTCAAATAAATTTTCCAAGCTCCCTCTTAATAAAAAATGCAAGGTCCTGCCCCTTAAACACAAATAAATTACCTGCGAACCCAAACAACAATCGCAAAGTCGGTGAGACTATGTGTAATAAATTATTACTGAGTGCACATAGCCCTCATTCGGTACAATAAACCTTTGACAGAACCTAGTAATGTATCTGCACGCAGCCTTGAGACTAAAACAAAGTAACCGAAAGCTTTTTTCGCACAAATACCCAAGGCAATCCTGCTCCATCCAACAATTTCACCGAAGGACAATCAAAAGAAACAACAAACCACCTGACTCTCATTTGGCTCTCAACTCACATGACGAAAAATTATTGCCCTCTATTCATGTCAAGGTTTTTCGCTTTAAAGCTTTCATTGGTTATCCCTTATCGTATCCTTTAAATCGAATTTCCTTTGTACCGGACTGGTGTTCCAAAAAAAAAAAAGAAACACGTTGACTTTATGACAAATCCACCATAAGCCCACCCCAAACTTACAACCCCAAACCTGTCCGAAGTACTCTCGTCGTAAAATCAATAACCCTGCGCATGTGTAGAAGGAAAGCGCGCCATTCACCAAAAACACTTTTTCGATAGCACGGAGAGATAGCTGAGAGGAATTATGCTATCAGCTCCATGAAATGTGGGGGCGAGTGGTATATTGGTACATGTGCTTGTAAGAACCAAAACGGCAAGGACACATGCCCTCTATCACGTAGGATGCTAGGATCATATGTGAAAAGACGAAAACCCACTGTGAAGGGTCGCGAACAATTTAAACGCGCAATAATCCACTTACTAGAGGTGGGGGGAATCTCATGATGGGTGTGTACAATTGCGTTTCTGGTGGAATCCTTTATGAAAAAAGGGTGTGTACGTGATTAAGGGCATGGTAAGAAATCAAATTAAGACCTGAAGGTCAAGATTTGACTCCTCGTTCCTTTTGTGTTGGTCCTCGCATACTAATAATAGCCCGGTGTGGCTTTGCAAATTATGTAAGCACACTTGCACTTGTATTATACGATTAAATATAAATGACTAGTATACCGTTATATGGCTGGAGCTTTACTATCATGGTAAAATTGAAGTGCTCTTGTTGGTCCTTTTTTTCATGTCTCTTGGAGAATTTACGATGAATAAATTTGGTGCTTCGGGAAATTCTTTGGCGTACAAGTGGGGTTTTTTCTATTAGATGACGGAGACAGTATCCTGGCACTCGTCGATGTCTGCATGCTGAAAGCGAAAGGACAAGTGCACCAAAGCACATGAATGTTTTATTCGTAGAAAATCTATAGAACTGGGTAGAGGTGCTCAATCTTTTTTTTTTTGGGGTTTCGTTGTTGGAATTGTTTCCGTAGCCTTTGGGTGGGTTACCTATTTTCGTCTTCGAGGTTGTTTACTTCTAAGTTACACCAACCGACTGAGGAAGGTGATGGGTAATGGTATTTATTTTATTTCTAACGAAGAACTACATTGTTAGAGGTTTTTTTTTGAAAAGGGAAATCTAATAGAGGAACGGTACAACGAGGTCAAGAAAGTAATTTGTGTTCAACGGGGGAGGGACCTATACCCAGAATGTGTTTTAAATTATATTGACCTGGGCATGACCGGGGTTTCAGACAGTCTAATTTTGAAATGAAATATCTGGTAATAACGCTCATTTAGGGCTTCAAAACTAGCTTCTCCATTTATTTGTGTAGGCGATGTTTGATTTTTGCCACAAAGAATGGGACTTCCAGCTTTAAGCCGATTCCGAATGGCATGTTTGAGAAGCTTCTGATGGCAGTGTTATACTCTTGGATGTTTGGCAGACTTAACAAAGAGGTGGGGCAGTGAAAAAAGTTAAATGTTGTGACTTTCGGGATTTGAACCAGGGATCCCGCGTATTAGTCCAACGCACACAGACGATTTACTATATTTTGTCTGCCTCTGCACGTTTTCTTCACTTTCTTGCGTCCTATTTTAGTTTAGGATCTTCTTTTGACCTTTTTATGTCCTACTCGTCCTCCTGCTATTTTATGGCTGTACTTTCCACTAAAACACGTTGAATCAATCAATAAATGAAAGACCTATACGTTCCTTCCTCCACATAGCTATGTATATGCCTTTGCCATTTAGCTGAAGAGGGAGTTCGAGTTTTATAGTATAAACCCTACCCGCATTCACACCTAACAGGTTTTACCCACGACTTTTCACGCACTGAATTCGAGGAGTTTTACGACGTAAGATATCGTTCTCTGTTACGCCATGTTAACACTTTCCTATATCGGTTATGTCCAGTCATGGTTTTCACGATTAGGCAAGTTTTTCTTCAGCCGCTTTACACAGCCTTCTTCTCAGCATCAAGATTGTCGAAATTGGCTTTGCTATACTTAATTAAGTTACGGTACAGCACGGAATTTAAATATTCTTCAGCACTTAGAACTTATCCAGTAAAGGTTATTCCCAGTGATGGAGAGAGAGAAAAGGGTTTCATGGATATTTCGAGATTGGAAGAAGGTGGGAAAAGAGTGAGGTGACAGTGTACGTTATTTTTGAATCTCTGTGGATTGTAGTCATCCAGAAATACTGAAGAAGGCAAGTCATTCTGTAATCGTGTAGCGTGATTAAGAAGAGATCTTCCATACTTTACTGTGCGACCGAAAAAAGGGCTTTAAATAATTTGGATGAGCGGAAAAGGAGGCACTAGTATTACGATTAAACAGACTGACAGGTGGGATACATCTTTATGTTTCATCGGAACATTTATGGTGGAAGCATCGGTAAGGAAGCGCAAGGCATCCAACATTCTGCCGGTGTTCGAGCGCAGGTATTACCTGGTTCTCAATATGTTTGATTGCATGACGCTGGACGCGATTCAAATAAAAAAAAAAAAAAACAATCACCAAACAATATGAGCACTTGGTTGAGCTGATGCATGAGAAATCCGACGTAGCTTTGGAATTTCAATGCGTCAAATCAATGCGTTGATGTACCTTCGGAAAACAGATACTATGGATACAGTCTTGCGTTGCGTATAAAATAACTATCCGAGCGGATACCATGATAAGGGCGATTCGCTAAATCCGATAGAGTCAAAAACCTTTTACATCATTTATAAAAACCCTAGGCAACTAGCACCATCTATAATTTGCTGGTTCCAACGTAGGTCCAGGCTAACATACATTGCCGAGCAAAGACAAGCCATTGGATTCCTCAACTGCAACTTCTTCCATATTGAGTTTAGCTGCATTTATATCACCCTTCAGAGGGACAACTAGAAACATCAAACTCTTAGCAGACGCAATGTGATTAATTTGATTGACCGTTGGTTTGTCTGGCGATCGGCGGACAATACGTTGGATATTAAGGTAACGAAATCGTGTGGTGGCTATAGTGGCATTTCGTTCCGCAGCGACGTCAAGAAGCCTAAGTCCATTGACAGATGCTATCTCTGCGTTAAAATCTCCCAGCTCGATTTTACTGGATAGTACTTCGGTAGTCGTTCATAAGTTTTGTCAAGGAGCTCGTAGAAACAGTCCTTAGCGATGTTATATGTTTTCTCCTTATATTGGGGAATTTAGACTTTATGCGGATTGTTACAATGCATTCGCTAATGTCTTCGAAACATAAGACTTCTTGTCTAATTCTGTCGCTAATAACGATTCGATATGTCCACTGCATATAACGCATTCCATAGTTTTTCTTGGATGGCAGTAATGTCTGCTTTATTCATGACTGAATTAGTTGTTCGCATGCACCCTCTTTCTCTCCCGTCTGCGATCTGTTGAGATCTGTTAAATCAAGCAACGCCAAATGAAGGCCCATATCATGGAAATCCAGTTGAATGGTCGGTGGTAGCACTGAAGACAAGTGGGTTTAGTGGGTTATGAAACACTTGGAACAAGCCGTCCGAATATCCAATACCTTAGAGTGAGGATTTCCAAGAGTGAGGATTTCAAAAGTCAACGGTGTGACCGCCCATTGGCACACACAGAAATTGCTCCTCAAGACGCTCAAGGGTCTGCATAAGGTTGCTTGTCGTTGGAGCATAGCATCAAACATCAAAGAGATCAATGCGAACCTGAGTTGAAATCTACACCAAGGATGGCAAGGTCATCAAGAACAACACCTCTACTGAGTCCGATTTAACGGACAAGATCACCCCGATGGGTGCTTTCGCTCATTATGGTGAAGAGAACAATGACTTCGTCATGCTTATAGGATCTAAGAATCGTGTCATCACCCTTCGTAAATCTCTTTTGGTGCACACTAGCCGCGCTTCATTGGAATAAATCAAGCTGAAGTTCATCGATACATCTTCAATGATGGGTCATGGTCGCTTTCAGTCTGCTGCCGACAAATTTCATGAGATCACGATCGTGTCAAGAATGTGCAAGTCGCCAACAATGTTGTTCCAAATGTTCTTTTCTCTTAAGTGTTCTAACATTGCACTCATAGATATTAAACGTCGTTGTCCTTTTTTCATTTAGCATGATCGTCAACATTAAAATCATTCCTTTCCAAGGATTTTGGTTGCTTCACAACAAAGGGGTTTTTCCGTGATTGATTTGTTAAACGAAATCACAACACTAATCCTAGATGGCCAGTGAAAATAATGAGTTACCATCAGTATTTCTCAGTGACTAGGCCACCAGTATCTACTACTGAATGGAGCGCTGCCCCTGGTCCTTATCCGCCACCATCTTTGTTCAAGGGAACTGACTAACCCGTGAGATTCCCAAAATACCTGTCCCAATATGTCGGAGCAGCTGATGTAGGTTCTTCAACGTAACCGTCATGGGAATTCTTTCGATGCCATCTCGGAAAGGGTATAGGTGTCTTTGTGTGGGGACTCAACTGCTCATTTGTATGTCCGAAGTAATTTTGCACAAGGAATGGGATTTCCAGTTTAATCCCCATTCGTGATATTTTATAAGCTTCTCATCACAATTTCATACATTTGGATGTTTGTCAGACTTTTCCAAGAAGTACAAAATAGCGCAACCGCCTCGTTAGTATCCAGGGCCCAGCTTTTTCTCACAACCATTCATGTGGAAGTGCGTTCTTCTTGTACGATGGCGGGACCTCCTGTGTTATGCCGAATCCGAAGGGCTGAGTTGAGATAAGCCTGTCTTGACAATTGATAATACTCAGGGATTTGTTAGTTCATCACAAGAGGAGTGCCAGTGAAAAAAGTTAGGTTATGTGCGGCAATTCATCGCACTAGCCATCGCACCACTTAGCACGTCATTTACCAACCAGTGAGGCAGTGATAAAACTGAGAGTAGTTACTTCCGGGATTTGTACCAGGGATTCTGCCCTTAGTAGTCCAACGCACAAACCACTAGGCTACTGCATCTGCTGGACATTGTTTAAAAGGCAAATTCCCAACAAGACCTGGCCTTAACGCCAATGATGTTTGCAATTCTAAAATCGTAGAGGAGGTGAAGAAGACCACTTTTAAACAAAAGAACGCCTCACCTTGGAGCCTACTGCTTTCATCTTTTTTATTGTTAACTTATGATGGTTTTAATTGAGTAGATAGTGTAAAACCCTAGATCGATCTACCAAATGTATTCGAAATTTACTGGTAAATCCCTGCCCGCCATTTAAAAAAAAAAAACTAACCTATCCCCCGAATCATTTTACCCATCCTCGATAATAAGTCGCTAAATTTCGACGTTCTAAAATTAACACCGATTGTTATTGAATTTCAAAAGCCAAATAAAAACTGACGGACGTTGTATCTTATTTTTATATCTACCGTGTCACCAGATAATGTTTGCTTAATTAATTATGAGGGCATTACTTCGGTATTTGCGCAGTATTAATCCGAATTTCGCATTTGTAAACAATACAACTTGTTGGTTTTCTTATTGTGTATACAATCGGTTTCCATTAACAAAGTTGAGTTTTGTGTTTATGTCATGCTATTTGATAGATACAAGATTGGAATTAATCGGGACTATCGTGGAACGAATTTCCTTTGAGTTTTCTTCAATTCGTTCGCTTATTATTTGAAGGGCTTATTATCCTGAAGGGCAAATATAAAGGGTCTGGTCTGGTTTTATGAAAACAATGATTTCGTTTTGGCGAATGTTAACAATAATTTACTACACTAGTCGGCATAAGTATTTTGACGAAATAAAAATCGTGCATTTTTGAGTTTAACTTCTAAATGGCTTGACAAGAATTCATGTTTATTTTTTCATTTTTATATATAACTAATACAAACTTAAAAATAGGCAAACAAATATTTTTTCATAGAAGTCAAAAAAGATATAAATTAATTTGTAATTTCGTGTGTTGGCATAAGTATTTTGACAAGTATATAACTCTAAGAAAAAACATTTTAAACTTAACAAAAGTAAATAAATAAAGAAGAATTTAGTAATATATATAACCTCCTTTGGCTTCAATAACTTTTTGAAGGCGTCTCGGTACTGAATCTACTAAATTTTGAAGAATCTCTGGAGATATCTCTTCCCAAAGGGAAGTGACCTCAGAAATCGTCTCCTCTCTGGTTTTATTTAAAGAAACTGTTCTTTTGCGTTTCAAAAGAGACCAGACGTTTTCTATTATATTTAAATCTGGACTTTGAGGTGGCCAGTCCAAAGTGGCAACACCAACATCCTTCAAAAATTTAGTTATCATCCGGGCTTTGTGGCATGGGGCATTGTCCTGTTGCAGGATAAATGATTCACCTATAAGCCTACCTCCGGAAGGAAAGGCATTATCATTTAGGGTTCTTAAATATTGACCTTGGTTCATCGAGCCGGTGATAGGAACCAATTCACCCAGGCCATTATACGCAACACATCCCCAGAACATGACAGAGCCTCCACCATGGCTCTCTTTTTGACAAACGGGGCGTCTTTTTTGCCTTTCTACCTTTGGCAATCTAACGTAAAATTTGTTTTTTGATGAGTTATACTCAAAGGAGCTTTCATCTGTCCATAGAACGCTTCTCCAGTACTCCTTTGGCTTGTGCAGATGTTCCTTTGCGAAAGACAGTCTTTTAAGCTTGTTTACCTTTGATATGTACGGCACATCCTTAGCTTTAAATGTTTTAAAATCTCCTTCCATTAAACGTCGTCGGACAGTGCGCTCACTGAATGGATTCGTTGCCGTCAAATTCCATTGATTTGCAGCAGTTTGAGGCTTCAGGAATATATTTCTTTTAAATTCCCGTAGAAGGGTTCGGTCTTCAGTGGGCGTTGTTTTGCGCTTAGCACCTGATCTCATTAGGTTTGTGATGTCATTATGCTTTTTAAACTTATTGATTTGATAGTGCACAGTTTGACGCGACACATTAAACTCACTTGCTATGTCTTTTACTGCCGTTCCAGCGTTAAACTTCGCTACCATTGAAGATCTGACAACCAAACTCAACTCAGCCGTTTTACCCATGGTTTTTAATAAATTTTAATAAATTTTTATTTTGTTATCAACGTTTAATGTAAATTAAAGTTAACTACAGAAGTTTTTTGGTTATCACGTGCTCAAAACTGTTAAAATATTTACACAAAGTTTCCGTCAAAATACTTATGCCGACTAGTGTATATCTTCAGATAAATGCACATATAACGGGTGATTTTTTAAGAGGTTTAGAACTTTTTTTTAAAAAAAAAACACAAAAATATTTATTTGAATCGATAGTTTGAACCTTGCAATTTAATGTTTAAAGATAATTTCATGCAAATGTTGACCGCGGCTGCGTCTCAGGTAGCCCATCCGCTGAGTCCAATTTTGGCATACTCTCTCACACATATCGGCCGGTATCTCACGAATGAATGCATGGATGTTGGCTTCCAGTGCGTCAATCGAAGCGGGCTTGTCCCTATAGACATTAGTCTTGACATACCCCCACAAAAAATAATCTAATGGTGTCAAATCGCACGATCTAGGCGGCCAATTGCCCGGCCCGAAACGTGAAATTAACTGTTCACCAAACTCGCCTCGCAATTGCGCCATTGTTTCGCGTGCTGTGTGGCATGTGGCACCGTCTTGTTGAAACCACATATCATGCAAGTCAAGAACTTCCATTTCGGGCAAAAAAAAGTTTGTTATCATCGCTCGGTAGCGTTCACCATTGACAGTAACGCTGCGATTCGCATCATCTTTGAAGAAATATGGCCCAATAATGCCGCCGGCCCATAAACCGCACCAAACAGTGGCTTTTTCGGGATGCATTGGTAGCTGTTGCAATGCTTCTGGCTGATCTTCACTCCAAATGCGGCAATTTTGCTTATTTACGTACCCATTCAACCAAAAATGAGCCAATTTTTCGATAAAAAAGCGGATCCTCGGCCAGCTTTCCAAGAGCCCATTCACCAAAAATTCGGCGTTGTGGTAGGTCGGCTGGCTTTAGTTCTTGCACCAGCTGTATCTTAAAAGGCTTTACGCCCAAATCCTTCCGCAAAAGGGTCGAGAATGCCGATCATAAAATGGAAGCAGCGCGCGATGAACATTTCGAACCGAGCACGAATTTTGATAGTAAAATTCAATAATTTGCAAGCGTTGTTCATTTGTAAGACGATCCATGGTTAAATTGCAAACCAAACTGAAGCTGTTTGACAGTGACACAAGGTACTAAACACACGTCAGCTGTCAAAACCAGTGTTGCCAAAACCAAACCAGCTAAAAAATCACCCGTTAGGTCAAATGTGCTGAAATCTTTTGTATTTATATGTCAATCTAAAAACAACTACGCATTACGGATTATAGGAATTAGTTCTAACGGGTGATTTTTAAGCGTAGATTTTTTAAAAATCGAATAAAACACTCAAATTTGCATCAAATATTCAAAATTTTTATTGCAATCGATAAATAGGCCTTTGCGATTTACGTTTTAAAGACAACTTAAATAACACTATCAGTTCTGTGTCGTAGCGAGCTTATTACAAGCAGCATCTACGAGCAGAGATTTGCCACAGCATATAATATGCATCCACAGGCTCATCATTTAGTGCATTTGTTAGTGGGACATAACAGAACATAGAAGTTATTAAGTTTGACATCACTTACAAAATCAGTAAACGATGAAATTACAATTAAGCTATATACAATTTTCCATACACTTATTACGACTCTAGCATACAATTTCGCAGAGTATTTTTTAAACTACATTTTCTAACATGTAGATCAACTACATCGTTATTTTTATTGTATACCCTACTCATACGACTAATGGCCTCATGCATACCATAGTTCTGTTTGTGGTTAGGTATATGTAATATATTTAACCTACGCAGGTTGTAGGAACCTCCCCGGGTATTAAAACCAATGACACTTAAAAGATCAGGAGCATCAATTTGTCCTGATAATAATTGGTGTAAGAAAACCATGTCATTGTTAAGTCTACGTTGAGACAAATGCAATAGTTACTTACTTACTTAAGTGGAATGAACCTGGGCCTCAACCAACATGCCTCTCCAATTAGCCCGGTCCTTAGCTAACTGCCTCCAGTTGCGCACTCCAAGTTGGTTGAGGTCGGTTTCCACTTGTGCGCGCCACTTAAGGCGAGGTCTTCCTCTACTGCGTCTGACGTCTGGCTGGGAATCGAAGACTCTGCGAGCCGGAGTATTGGCGTCCATTCGTCCTACATGTCCTAGCCATCTTAAACGTCCAATGCGGAGTTTTTTGACCAGGGGCATGTCGCTGTACAGCTCTTATAGTTCTTGGTTGAATCTTTGTCTCCATAGCCGTCATCCTACACAAACGGACGAGTTTGGGCGGTATACCAAAACTAGACATGGCTCTGTATAGTTCGTCTCTATAAATGCTGTCGTATGCGGCTTTGAAATCGATAAATAGGTGGTGGGTATCGATTTGGACTTCTTGGGTTTTTTCCAGGATCTGCCGAAGTGTGAAAATTTTATCGATTGTGGACTTTCCTGGCCTAAAACCACACTGATAAGGGCCGATTAGGTTGTTGGTAAACGGTTTCAGGCGTTCACATATTGCGGCGGATAGCATCTTGTAGGCGATGTGTTGTGAGTCAAGATTAGCCACGGAGGTATCTTTGATGCAGGAGAGGAGGGCTTTGCACGCTCGCGGTTGCTCGGCTCAGCTCGTCGGACGGGGTGTTGTTCTTGCCCATTCACTCTACATCCTTGCTCTACAAACATTTGTATCGTGCAATTTTGTTCATCAAATAAAAAAATATAAGAGAAGGAAGTTACTCTACTTAGACTTCGGACGGACAAAAAAAGATAGGAAAGAATGATAGGAGAAAATGAAATGAAAACCCGATCACTAACCTATGCCACTACCACTGAAAAAGATCAGGAATTTACCGCGATTCTAAAGTTACTAACCTAAGATAAACGTAAGCTACCCTAGGAAGTAAAATAAGCCCTAAAATAAATCTTAACTAACTTAAATCTAACCTAAAATACCCTACACACGATAAAAATCATTCCCGATATCTTTCCGAGATAATGGTTCATCAAGAACCCGAAATACGCCAGATGGTTTGGCAAAGTTTGGCCTGCCCACCCCACGTGTCCAATGACACATCCAATGGCTATCCTCCTGGCCAAGTCTATGAAGGATAGCCCCTTAAGTTCCTTTCAGTCACAACCTGAAAAGTCTGGATCAGTAACTGTGAGTCGCCGTCAGTCAAAGTCGTCTAAGTCATACTGTCCTGTTGTCTCCAGCCAATCCACCAATGGACGGTCCGCCCATCGTTCACACACCAAAACCAAAAGGTTTTAAACACCCATTAGATGACACAAGAACACTTCATATAATTTCAAAATACATATAATTCATCCTTTTTTTTTTTACAGTTAAATTTAAAACTAACGAAAGTCCTAATTCTGCTCTTAGTATCAAATTAGAGGAAAATTCAACAAAAAAAACATATCATAAAATAATTACTCACGATTTCCGAGGAAGATCCACCGTTGTCCTGCCGGCAGCACGAGAATGGATGTATGCTGGAAAAGTTGACACAATAGTGCCTTAACGCGAACAAAATACCTAAATGCAGAACTACTGCTTCGCACAATATTAATATAAAACAAAAAAATTCAAAATTTAAAAATCTTCGTTAAAAAAAAAATTCTTTAATTGTTTTAATTTGCACTGTGGTTGTCCACTTTTCTACGCCACTGTATCACCACCCAACTTGCTTCAATATTTACAACATATCTTTGTTGTTGTTGGGCAATTATGGCTCACTGTCTTTTGTCACTTCACTGTGCACTTTCATGATGTTATGCTCAAAATGTTGGGGACTTGTGGTGATAATTTTCTTAATTTTATCAGGCACTGGCTGGGGTGAGATATGACAGCAGAGTTTCAAAAACGTTGTCTGTTTAGATGAAAGCTACGCAATGAAGATGAAATTAAAAAAAACATCACCGATTTCTTGTCAGTCAAAAGAACATACCTCGGCACTTTACAATAATTATTTACATATACACATATGTATAATTTACGTCCACCCATTATCTGGATTACACTGATAATAAAAGTTCTCATCCACGAAATCCTAAGTATGATTTCTTTTAATAAGAATAGGTACAATTTTATGATCAAAATTGTACTTACCCCGATGCAAAATTGTTTTACCACGAAAAAATAAAAAAATTTGGTAATTGGCGGTGTACCACTGTACTTTGTGTCAGCTGTTTGCTTGGATATCTTAAGACAAAGGGTACCGACCGCATACCAGAATCATATATACCTTATATGTACACAATGTCAGCTGACTTCTCCCTCTCATGAGATTTTCTATGTATTGAACAACATATTGCTGATAAAGATTTCCTACGCTATCCTCTTCTACTCTCCACTAACGAAGAACTTACTGCTCAATGAAATAAATGTTCTTCCATTTTTCTAATTAGTGACGTCATTTTATCATAATTTAGTTTTCTTTGGTAAATAATTAACTTAAATTAAACATATACTTACAAAAATACTAATAAAACTTATCAGTATTACACAAACCACCTGCACTAACAAGAAACAACGAGATAAATATACATAAGGATAATTAATTTTACATGATTCTTTCACAAAAATAACATAACATATTTATGAACACTTACTTTGTTTTATCCAAATTCTCCACTATACGAAGAAGTGTATAAAGAAGGAGACAAACACAGTGTAGTGAAGTGACAGTTCTAACGTCCACAACAAAAAAAACTCGCTGATGGAGAATTGGGATTTTGCTGGTAGGTAGGTAACAAGTTTCTTCATTCTATATAACTAACATAGCAAATAGTTTGTTTACATTTTTTTATATATATTTTTTTTTATAGGTTTAGCTGAGCAAGGAAGGATACCGTACTGTGCTGCAGATCCAGAGATCACTGAAGGTGGGAAATGCCCGTGTACAGTGAGGCACATCATGTATATATGGCTTATACGTAATACTATTTTTATTTTGTTTTGAAGGCATCAAAGGGACTTTTGGAGGATGGGGGATAAGCCATATGTGCAGAGGATTGTGTTTAATGTTATGTTAAATTTTAATCAAAAATATAAAAAAATGTTTTGTTTACCTCAACAATATCTATACTTTTTTTTTTGTGAAGAGGCCTGCCGTAACAGATGTTGAGCAGACTTTTGCCTCTGTAGTTGGCGCAGTTCAGAGGGTCTCCTTTTTTGTGGATCGGGCAAACGATGCTGAGGTTCCATTCTTCAGGCGTGGATATTACTTACCAAGTCATCTTCGTCAGCTCTATTAAGCTCAGCGGGACGGACGTCATTTCCGGCGGCCTTATTAAGCTTGAGTTTAGATATTGCTATCCTCACTTCACTTAGGTCGGGTGGTTTGCAGTTTTCGCTGCCGTTGCCAATATTGAATGGATCGTTCTGCCTGTCAGCGGAATGTTGTTCGTCATCGCCGTTTAACAGTCTGCAGAAGTGGTTCTTCCATATCCTCAGCATCGACTGTGTCTCAACTACGATATTTCCTTGTTCATCTCGACAGGATTCTGTTCGAGCCTTGTAGCCTTGGCTTTGACGTTTTACACTTTGGTAAAACTTGCGAACATCGTTCCTGGAGTGGCACCTCTCTATATCCTCGATCGCGCGCTTTTCTTGCTCTTTTTTCTTCTTTCTGAAAAGCCGATGTTCTTCCCTTCTTCTTTGCCTATAGAGCTCAATGGCAGATCTAGTCTTCACCTGCAGCTTAGCCTTGTAGGCCTCGTTCTTGGCTGCGAGCATCTGTCGTGATTCCTCATCAAACCAGGGGTTTTTTGCTTGTGGCCGCGAGAAACCTAGCACATCAGTTGCGGCTGTTCTAATGGCTGGTTGGCATCGTTGCCATTGTTCTTCGACATTAGATGCTGGTGGTGTGTTGTGAGTCGAGAGGTTAAGGGATACGCGTTGCGCGAAGGTCTTGGCGGTCTCTGGCGATTGCAGTCTTTCGACATTAAATTTTTTCACAGTATTTCTGTTTTTTTGTGGCGTGGTGGATATCCGCATCATTACCTTGGCTACAACAAGGTAGTGGGCCGAGTCGATGTTAGCCCCTCGGAATGTTCGGACATCCAAAATACTGGATGTGTGCCTCTTGTCTATCGCAATGTGATCAATTTGGTTGACGGTTCGTTGATCTGGAGACCGCCATGTCCCCTATAGTGGCATTTCGTTCCGTAGCGAAGTCAATTAGCCTAAGTCCGTTACCAGACGTGTTGTCGTATAGGCTATATTTTCCGACAGTACTGCTTAAGATGTCTTCTCTTCCTACCTTTGCGTTAAAATCTCCCAGCACGATTTTAAAATCGTACTTTGGTAGTCGCTCATAGGTTTTGTCGAGGAGCTCGTAGAAGCAATCCTTAGTTATATCATCCTTTTCCTCCGTCGGAGCATGAGCGCATATAAGGCTTATGTTGGCGAATTTGGCCTTGATGTGGATTGTTACAATGCGTTCGCTAATGTCTTGGAAACATAAGACTTCTTGCCTAAGTCTGGCACCTATAACAAATCCGCATCCAAATAGTCGCTGGTTCTGCTCATTATAACACGGTCCATAGTAGATGTCACAGTTTTTCATCCTCTTTTTGCCCGGCCCATCCCATCGTATTTCCTGGATGGCAGTAGTATCTGCTTTGTAGCAGTTTAGGGCTTCCGCTAGTTGTTCGCCTGCACCTCTCCTGTGTAATGTTCTCACATTCCAGGTGCAGATACGAACGTCGTTGTCCTTTTTTCGTTTAGCATGGTCGTCAACAATAAAATCAGTCCTTTCCGAGGCTATTGGTTGCTTCGTAACATAATCTCTTTTCCGTGGATGGGTAGTTAACCCAAAGCACAACCCCCAACCTGGAGGGCCAGGCCCTTGTTTTGACCCTAGGACAGTGGGCCGGAAAAAATACCGATGTCAGTAGCCCATTTTGGGATATGAGCGCTGCCGTTGACCCATTGAGGGCTTCTCCGCCACCAACTCTTTTCCAATACCCTGGCTCAGTATTGGAAATCCCTATAGACCTGGTGTTCAAATATGTCGAAGCAGCTCACATATAGGGAGTTCGAATGGGAGGAATGCCACTTGCTATAAAACAATGTAAAGCAGGAGATATTTCGACGATGTTTGAGCGAAACTAAAGAGTTCGCTATTCGGTCCCGCCATTCTGCAAAAACACGCACACATGAATGGTTGTGAAAAAGCTAAGCCGTGAGTACTAACGAGCCTGTTGCGCAAAAATTTTTATTTTTTTTGGTGGTATCTTCTTCCGTCGACTTTTTATTTTTCTGTCATGCAAACAGAAGTCCAGGAGTTAATCTTCTTGCCCAAAACAGAATAAATAAGGTAAAACCGTGATCCTTATATCGTCAATTTTGAAGTTTAGCAGATAAAAGTGATTCAAAAAGGTTCTTTCTTCAATGTCGCGCTTGGGAAGAATAGAGTTGTTCACCGTATACACGATGATAAGAAACCCCTAACGATGCACCTTATTCTGAAGGTCGATACTTTCTGGACTTATGACAACGGCCACGTGCGGCAGTCTTCTCTCTGTCGCTTTAAAAAATCGGTCAAAATGGATGTTATTGATATCTTTTCTTCAGAATAGTTAATTTATTTACTTTTGGGAACACGTTGGGAAGACCGGTTTTTAATAGCCTGACGGATGCTTCTCGCGCTAATGAAGCCATGCATTTAAAAATTTCCTGTTTGGAACCAGTAACGAAACTTCCCAACCTTATTACTTATCGTTCTTTACCAGGGGAAGAAACCCCGTGATTCATAACCAAATTGTGCAAGTCACCCAAGAGCCCATCTGGCGAGTCTCCAATTCTGATGAAATTGCCTTCACATATTCCCCCCGGCTACATTCGGTGTTTACAACTGAGAACCAAACAACAATCAATTGCACTCACTTTGTCACTGCAAAAAAGCCGTGAAAATGAGGTCACAACAGTCAATCAACTGGCGATCAATTGTCGTCCAAATTGCCCCAAACCGGCAACGACTTATTTGGAACCGAATCATCATCATGCCGACTTCAGTTTCGTCACGTTTGTTTTGGCAACCAGATAAGGCGAATAAATTGCATTTATGTGGCCTTCAAAAATGTGCTGGTTGTCATAAATATTGTGCGACATGCAATTATTAACGAACACATGAATGGATACATGACGTTTCCAACAATTTATTCGAGTCTTGCGAATTTATATTAATTTTCATAGTTTCACATTCTGAAGTTCCTCCTTTCGCTGAATTTATAAACCTGCTAACACTCGACCTGCCTATTCTCAGCGAAATAAATTCTATTTACATCTGGCTGCTTGCAATATTGCATCTATTGCCGGATGCATGTGACGCATTTGCAATGCATTTGCAACAAAGTTTGTTTATACAAAATGTTCGTGTGAAAAGTTCTTAAATTAGAAACAAAAAAAAAATACAGAAAACCTTACAAATTGCTCCTTAAATTAGGAGCTTCCTTAAAAGATTGTACATAACATATTTCTGTTAACAATACGTCAAATGGATATTTAGCAATATTTTTGTGAGACTTTTGGAGGAATGCCAACTCGCTTTTTTTTCGAAATTCTTGCATTTTGGAAATAATTTGTTCGTTTTCGGGCCGAAAAACAACAACATCAATCTTTGGCTGGCATTGATGTGCTTTTGGAGTTTCTAAAAATAACGGTTTGCTTGTAAAATTTTATTTTGCGCAGTATTTTTTTTTCAATTTTATTTTATTTGCAATAACTGACACGATGCATGAATTCTGTGCCGATAATTAGCGGAACGCATCGCATTCTAGAACCAATCGATATTTTTGAACCGATATTTGGTGTTGCTGACCTATTGGTAGGAACATATGGCGAGTATTGAGTATTATTTGCGAATGATTCCTTATCGACCGATTTGGTTACAAACTTTATTTTTGCCAGGCTATTATGTTCATTTTTTTTTAATGTCTATGGGGAATAAGTTTTGTCTTATCTGCTGCCAGCTTATTTGTTAGGAATGCTGTTGTGTACCCTAGGTGTTTCATAGTTTGACTAATTTATTTCTGCAGAAATGATTGCTATGCGAAAGAATAAAATATTGCGTGGTGAAAGGTGCATAAGATCGTATAGCGTGTCGTAGTCATTTTTGGTGGTCTTCTGGTAGCACAATTTGCGTTCTGTATGGGTACATCTAAAGATCCAACTTTAAAATTCTTCGCAATGTTGCTCTGGACATGCCCGATTGGTTTGAACGAGACAGATTGATTATTTGCACCACTCTGCAGCACAGCTTCTACGTTGTCTTCAGTGCGAATATTTCGATGAGCAATTCTGCAGGACAGGGATAATTCGAGAGGCATGTTGGTTGATGTGGAGGATCATTCCAGACTGTAGCGCCACTTAAGTAAGTAAGTAAGCACTTCTTGCAGGACGGTCTACCACTGAACTCAATCCCAAAAAAACGGTCGACCAAACGCCTAATCATGAAGGCGATGAGAGCTGCTCTTGAATCGGCGATATTTTCGCTACGATCGTTGACAGGAATACGTAATTTACTTACTTAGTGGAGCTACAGTCCGGAATGAAGCTGGGCCTCAACCAACATGCCTCTCCAACTAGTCCGGTCCTTAGCTAACTGCCTCCAGTTGCGCATTCCAAGTTGGTTGAGGTCGGTTTCTACTTGTGCGCGCCACTTAAGGCGAGGTCTTCCTCTACTGCGTCCGACGTCTGGCTGGGAATCGAAGACTCTGCGAGCCGGAGTATTGGTGTTTCTACATGTCCTAGCCACCTTAAACGTCCAATACGGAGTTTTTTGACTAGGGGTATGTCGCTGTAAAGCTCGTATAGTTCGTGTTTGAATCCTCGTCTCCATAGCCCGTCAACGCAAACGGGACCGAAGAATTTTTCTCTCGAATCAACCAAGGATTTCTTCATCCGCTTTTGATACGGTCCATGCTTCAGCGCCGTAGAGCAGGACTGGGATGATCAGGGTCTTATATAGGATCTCTTTAGTAGTTCGAGTGAGGGCTTTACTACTAAATTCTTAGCCCGAAGAAACAGCGATTGGCAAGAGTAATTCTTCGTTTGATTTCTGACAAGATGTTGTTGTCAGAGTTAATAGCGGAGCCGAGGTAGATAAAGCCCCGTACTACCTCAACTTTATATTTGTCAATGGTGGCGTTCTTTCCAATTCGCTGATGATGTGTCCTTCCTTACTTGGTCTTACACTAATTTACAGCTGTCAACCGGTAAATGTGTGTAAATGAGTGCCGGTTTCTTCTCAATTCTAGCAAACGTGGCTACGACATCACGTTGAGTCCGACCAATGATGTCAATATCGTCGGCGTATGCTAGTAGTTGCACCGATTTATGGAAGAGTGTGCCTCTGGGCTTGGCTTTGGAGTTTTGCACAATCCCCTCAATCTCAATCTCTCAATCCACAAAGCCTTGCCTTAATCCTTTTATGGTATCGATGTGTCCCTGTGGTCGTTTCCGACACTGATGGAGAACGAGAATTCTGCATCGTCATCCTGCACAGACACACAATTTTGGACCCAAAACCAGTCACTCTGTATAGTTCGTGTCTATAAATGCTGTCGTATGCGGCTTTGAAATCGGTAAATAGGTGGTGGGCATCAATTTGGACTTCTTGGGTTTTATCCAGGATCTGCCGAAGTGAAGTATGAAGATTTGATCAGTTTTGGACTTTTCAGACCTAAAACCACACTGATAAGAGCCGATCAGGTTGTTGGTAAACGGTTTCAGGCGTTCACATAAAACGGCAGATCTTGGAGGCAATGTTGAGGAAACTTGTGCCTCTGTATATGGCACAGTTCAGAGGGTCTCCTTTTTTGTGGATCCGGCAAACGATGCTTAGGTTCCATTCTTCAGGCATACTTTCATCCGACCAAAAATTGGCTTATAAGTTGGTGGATGTCACTTACCAAGTCATCTCTGCGGGCTTTATAAATCTCAGCGGGAATGTCGTCATTTCTGGCAGCTTTATTAAGCCTGAGTTTAGGTATTGCTATCCTCATTTCACTTAGGTCGGGTAGTTGGTTGGTAGTTCGCTGCCGTTGCCAATATTAAATGGTTCGTTCTGCCTGACAGCAGAATTTTGGTCGTCATCACCGTTTAACAGTCTGCAGAAGTGGTTCTTCTTCTGAACTACGATATTTCCTCGTTAATCTCGACAGGATTCTGTTCGACCCTTGTATCCTTGGCTTTCACGTTTTACACTTTGGTAAAACTTGCGAACATCATTCCTGGATTGGCACCTCTCTTTATCTTTTCTTTTCTCTTTTTTTCTTCTTTCTGAAAATCCGGTATGCTTCCCTCGATCTTTGCCTATAAATCTTAATGGCAGCTCTCGTCTTCACCGGCAACTTAGCCTTGTAGGCCTCGTTTTTGGCTGCGAGCATTTGTCGGTACTCTTCATCAACCCAGTGGCTTCTTGCTGGTCGGCTCAAGAAACCTAGCACATCAGTTGCTGCTGATCTAATGGCTCTTTGAGATAGTTGAGATGTCGCTGTTTTTCATCCTCTTTTTGCTCAGCCCATCCCATCGTATTTCCTAAAAGGCAGTAATGTCTTGTGTAATGCTGCTTAGAGCTTCCGTAGTTGTTCGGCTGTATCTCCTCTGTTTAATGTTTTCACATTCCAGTTGCAAATACGAACGACTTTGTCCGTTTTTTGTAAAGCATGTTCGTAACAATCGTCTTTTCCGTGGCTCTTGGTTGCTTCGTAAAATTAAAATTAAAAACATTGCGCCAGGAAACGATGCAAAATACAATGACTGTATTTTGCATCGTTATACACTTCTGGTGCAACTGATTTGAAAAAAAGTTTTTTGTGAAGCTGAAAGTCCACTTCAGTATAGTTTGTGATAGACAAACTGGCAGTTTTTAAGTTAATGTCTGGCTTACCTGTGTACAGAAGAACAATGTTTTCCAGTTTTACATGAATTCTTGCAAGGAAACATGGTAGAGCTCAGAGTTGATATGCAATATAATCGCTGGACATTTGTTAAGTCTAGAAAGTTGTTTTTGGGTTACTTTCCAGATACGAAAACTGACATCGAGTGGGTATAATATCCATTTCGAATAAAAACCCAGCCTACGACACTAAGCCTTGCGGAAAACGAGTCTCTTATATATAGATCTGCAGAGTTCTTCTTCATCGAAACATGATTCCGTATCAATGAACGAATATTCGGTTGGTGTAAGGAGTAACTACCCTGAACTTTCCAAACAGGCTGCATTAAATTTGCTCCCTTCTGTCGAACGTATCGCTGTGAAGCAGGCTTTTCAGCGTATACTTATGAAAATACTAAATATAGATCGAGTTTGGAGGCTGACCATGCGAATAAAGCTCTCGGAGCTCTCTAAATAAATCAAACAATGAAATAAGGCCTGCTCAAACCAACGCGAAACGCGAAAGCGGTAGCGATAGCGAATATCGCATGGAAAAGATGCGGGAGCGGGAACTACTATCTATTCACACCAAACGCGAAGCGAAAGGGTATGCAAACTTGGATATTTTTTATAATTTCCAAGAGCTTTTCCACTGACACCATCTTCAAAGTACAGTAACACACGCGGGACTGCCAAAATATAGTGCATGCAGCAAACCAGCGAAATAGCGCTACAATCCCGCTATCGCCTCTCTGAGTACGCAGCTATTTGCATGATGCCATATCCCGCCATGTACTTATTTTCCGCGGGAATTCCGTTCCCGCTCCCTCACCTGAGTTTCGCGTTGGTTTGAGTAGGCCTATCGTCAGCCCTATCGAAGTATCCGTCGGAGCGGACAATTTTCCGCAACGCATACTTCGTCGGAGGTTCAAATTCCATTCGAGGTATGTGTCATCGAAAAAAAAATGCTACATAGAGGCGACGGCTTCACTTCACTACAATTCGTAAATAAATTCCGCAAAGAATTTGTGATGATTTGACACTTAGATGTCAAAAATTGCACGAAAAATGCCACTGAACGCACTTCAACGCAATTCGCCGGGATGCGTTACAACTTACTTAAGTGGCGCTACAGTCTGGAATGAACCTGGGCCTCAACCAACATGCCTCTCCAATTAGCCCGGTCCTTAGCTAACTGCCTCCAATTGCGCACTCCAAGTTGCTTGAGGTCGGTTTCCACTTGTGCGCGCCACTTAAGGCGAGGTCTTCCTCTACTGCGTCCGACGTCTGGCTGGGAATCGAAGACTCTGCGAGCCGGATCATTGGTGTCCATTCGTTCTACATGTCCTAGCCATCTTAAACGTCCAATGCGGAGTTTTTTGACCAGGGGCATGTCGCTGTACAGCTCGTATAGTTCTTGGTTGAATCTTCGTCTCCATAGCCCGTCAACGCAAACGGGACCGAAGAATTTTTCTCTCGAATCAACCAAGGATTTCTTCATCCGCTTTTGATACGGTCCATGCTTCAGCGCCGTAGAGCAGGACTGGGATGATCAGGGTCTTATATAGGATCTCCTTAGTAGTTCGAGTGAGGGCTTTACTACTAAATTGCCTTCTTAACCCGAAGAAACAGCGGTTGGCAAGAGTAATTCTTCGTTTAATTTCTGACGAGATGTTGTTGTCAGAGTTAATAGCGGAGCCGAGGTAGACAAAGTCCCGTACTACCTCAAAGTTATATCTGTCAATGGTGACGTTCTGTCCAATTCGTCGATGTTGTGTGTCCTTTCGTGTTGACAGCATATACTTAGTCTTACCCTCATTTACTGCTAAACCCATTTTCGCCGCTTCCTTCTCTATACTAGCAAACGTGGCTATGACATCACGTTGAGTCCTACCAATGATGTCAATATCGTCAGCGTATGCTAGTAGTTGCACCGACTTTTGGAAAATTGTGCCTCTGGTGTTGGCTTTGGAGTTTTGCACAATTCTCTCAAGAATCAGATTAAAGAAGTCACATGACAGCGCATCGCCTTGCCTAAATCCTTTTTTGGTATCGAATGTGTCGGTGAGGTCGTTTCCGACCCTGATGGAGCACCGAGAATTCTCCATCGTCATCCTACACAAACGGACGAGTTTGGGCGGTATACCAAAACTAGACATGGCTCTGTACAGTTCGTCTCTATAAATGCTGTCATATGCGGCTTTGAAATCGATGAATAGGTGGTGGGTATCGATTTGGACTTCTTGAGTTTTTTCCAGGATCTGCCGAAGTGTGAAAATTTGATCGGTTGTGGACTTTCCTGGCCTAAAACCACACTGATAAGGGCCAATCAGGTTGTTGGTAAACGGTTTCAGGCGTTCACATATTACGGCAGATAGGATCTTGTAGGCGATGTTGAGGAGACTTATGCCTCTGTAGTTGGCGCAGTTCAGAGGGTCTCCTTTTTTGTGGATCGGGCAAACGATGCTGAGGTTCCATTCTTCAGGCATATTTTCATCCGACCAGATTTGGCTTATGAGTTGGTGGATGTTACTTACCAAGTCATATCCGCCGGCCTTATAGAGCTCAGCGGGAAGGCCGTCATTTCCGGCAGCCTTATTAAGCTTGAGTTTAGATATTGCTATCCTCACTTCACTCAGGTCGGGTGGTTGGCAGTTTTCGCTGTCGTTGCCAATATTGAATGGTTCGTTCTGCCTGACAGCGGAATGTTGTTCGTCATCGCCGTTTAACAGTCTGCAGAAGTGGTTCTTCCATATCCTCAGCATCGACTGTGTCTCAACTACAATATTTCCTTGTTCATCTCGACAGGATTCTGTTCGAGCCTTGTATCCTTGGCTTTGACGTTTTACACTTTGGTAAAACTTGCGAACATCGTTCCTGGAGTGGCACCTCTCTATATCCTCGATCGCGCGCTTTTCTTGCTCTTTTTTCTTCTTGCTGAAAAGCCGATGTTCTTCCCTTCATCTTTGCCTATAGAGCTCAATGGCAGCTCTCGTCTTCACCTGCAGCTTAGCCTTGTAGGCCTCGTTCTTGGCTGAGAGCATCTGTCGGCATTCCTCATCAAACCAGGGGTTTCTTGCTGGTGGGCGCGAGAAACCTAGCACATCAGTTGCGGCTGATCTAATGGCCTGTTGGCATCGTTGCCATTGCTCTTCGACATTCGATGCTGGTGGTATGGTGTTAATCGAGAGGTTAAGGGATACGCGTTGTGCGAAGGTCTTGGCGGTCTCTTGCGATTGCAGTCTTCCGACATTAAATTCCGACATTAAATGCGTTACAACATATCGGAGAAATATTCCGAACAGCTTTTCGAAAGAATACCGGGAAACAAAAATCCTCCGAATCGTACAAAATCGGAGAATTTTCCGCTCCGACGGATACCTCGATAGGGCCGAGTATTATTCTTCACACTAACCTTGAAAAAATGTCTTAAATGAAAAAATGGATTATGAAGGTGTTGTTTTTGATTTGAAGAATTGGGGCTCCGAAATACATATATTTGGGCCTTGTTTAGATTCCACAGCTTAATAAGTTACTTCATGCTGACCTTGCTTCTAAGTCGCACACCATCTTCCATTTAAGTTTCCCTCCGTTTGTCAATACTTCCATTGAATTCGTCAACAAACTTGTTTTACCAAATTGTTTGCATTCGAAATAGTTGACAACTTATATTTGTTCAATTGTAATTTATTTATGTGCATTTGTTTTGTTTGTATTTTTTTTTTTTTACTTTTTTTCATCAAAGAAACAACTTTTCCCTAGCAAATTTGCGCCGCACAACTAATAATCAAAAACAATTTAAAGCTTGCATGCGATTCTCGAGTATATGCAGCAACTCGCTTGATTTGCTTTGATGAACAATAATTTATCTACACAATTTATTGATGTAATACTGTTGTGTATCTGCCGGGTTTTTATAGAAAAATATATCCACCTCAAACCGCGCGTTCCAACACTATTATTTGGGCTTGCATTTGAGTGAAATGTCGGGTGTGTGTCGGTTTTTTTTTCTGTTGTCGAATCTCAATTCAAGCGCCATATTGTATCTAGAATTGCATGCTGGTGCAGAAAAACCAACTATTGGCGGCCGCAAATTTGTTGGAATGCAATCCAAAATGCATGGTGACGTGATATCTGTAATACACTCCATGAGGACGACTCGAATGCACACAAATCAAAATGACGTTGGTTTGACGTTTTTTTTTTTCTGCAATTAATTGAAAGCCTCAATGGGGTTGCGTAAAAGTTGATTCAGTGAGACCAGGTAGGGGCGTTGCACAATGTCAACTGGAGGGAATTACATCAGATGAGGTCTGTTACTTGTCTCGACACTTTAAATGAGTGGAATTGTAGATGAAAATTGTGGCTTGAGATTGGAGTAGATTTTAAGTAAAAGACTGTGACGAAGAGTAACATATATGGCGATGGTAATATAGACGCAAAATAGTGAGCGAAATGTGAACATACATATTTTCGGGAGGGTTCTAGATGATCAGCCCATAGTGTCTCAAAGGAAGTTTACATTAAGTGGACCGATTAAAAAAAAAGCGAGCAACATTTGAAAAAATGTTTATTTATTATTGAAGTACACATACTTACTACATTCCGCAATAAAGCTGGGCCTCAATCAACTTGCCTCACCTATTAGTCAAGCCCTGAGGTTGGTTTCTACTTGTGAGGGCAACTTAAGGTGAGGCCTTCACTCTACTGCGTCCGATGTCTGCATGGGAGTGCAAGACTGCGGTCTTAAATGTCCAATGCCGAGTTTTTTTTTTGACCAGGTCAATGTCGCTGTACATCTAGTATAGATCTTGATTGAATCTTCTTCTCCATAACCATGCGATTTCTTTATTCGTTTTTAAATCGTCCATGTTTCAGCGCCGTAGATCACGATGATCAGGGTCTTGGGCAGGATCTTCTATTAGAAAAGTACACAATTTGGAATTTATTTCTTAAAAGTAATATTTTCCAAATGTAAACTAAGGGAAGGGACCCATAGATGAGGTCACGCAGTTTAATTATCTGGGCAGTTTCATAGCACTCGATGGCGGAACGGACCTGGATGTTAACAATAGAATAAACAAAGCCCAAAGTTCATTTGGAATCCTTTCTCATGTGTGGTACTCCAGCAAAATATCGCTACGCACCAAGTTGAGACTCTTCCAATCGAACGCTAAATCAGTTCAGAAACATGGAAATGCTCTGCAAACATCTGCAAGCCTTCGTTAAACGTTGTCTGCGGTACATTCTGAAGATTTGGTGGCCGCAGACCATATCGAACGATGAATTATGGAATAAGACCGGACAGAAAAAAATTGGATGCCGATATCATGCAACGGAAGTGGCGTTGAATAGGCCATACTCTGAGGAAACCTATCGACAATATAGCGAAACAATACTTCGAAGAAATCCTCAGGGTAACAAACGCGTTGGAGGACAAAAAACAACTTGGAGGTCATCCGTCTTAAAGGCAAGCTCGGTCCCATGGTAATAAATCGTGGTCACAGCTGAGGCAAGTTGTTGCGAATCTGGACAGATGGAAGGATCTTCATACTTCCCTATGCTCCAGGAGGAGTTAAAGCGCTGCTTTGCAGCCGGACAACATACATATATATACAAGCTGGTTCAAAAGAAGTCATTCGATGTTGTTTGGCTCTCGAAATATCGGTTGTAGCTCGGGTGCTGTTAGAACCACATGTCCTCCAGTCATAATTCGTCCAATTGCGGCAGAAAAAACTTGGTTGACATGGCCCTATAGCACGAACCGTCCACTGTTGACTCCTCCAGAGTGAACAGCGCACCATGCAGTAACTTTGAGCGAGTGTAATGGCTCCTCGTGCATTACTTGTAGATTTTCGGTGCTCCAGAAGCAATAGTTTTGCTAGTTCATGTACCCGCTGAGGTGAAAATGAGACTCATCGCTCATTATGATTTTGGTCGAAAAATAGTCCAGTTCGTCCTCGAGATTGAGGATGTCTTGGGCATAGGTTACACGCGTTTGGCGGCTGACAGGCAGCAGCTGATGCACGCACTGGACTTTGTACGGGAAAAAAAAATTCGCCTTAGGGACGACCGGTTGATGGCTAATTGCGAGGCACGGCGTCTGGTCGATGTTTGCGGCGACAGCTCGACATCCTCGGCAACAGCGGCGATATTCTCTGCACAATGGGCGCTCCAGGGCCGGTTACTCTTTGCAACGTCTCGGGTGGTCCCATACTCTCCAAGGTTGGTGACCAAACGGCGCAGTGTTTGTGCAGTCGGTGTGGGACGGCCGAGAAATCAGCGACGGAATTCGCGCTGCGCCAACACTACAAACGAATTGTTACGCAAAAAATAGACACGATTATTCCGCGTTCTTGGGGAGTGTATAGCACCATGGCTTGTTCACTTGTATTTTACATCTGTCTAGTCCACAAATGTAAAAACATATTTCACCTTGACGGCCATTTGCAAAAATATGAGCATCTTCCAATAGGGTGATCTCTTTTGGCCCACCTTGTATATGCTGTCAACACGAAAAGACACACAACTTTGACGAATTGGACAGAATGTCACTATTGACAGATAACATTTTGAGTTTGTAAATGAATTCGCCTACCTCGGCTCCGCTTTTAACTCTGACAACAACATTTCGTCAGAAATTAAATGAAGAACTACTCTTGGCAACCGCTGTGTCTTCGGACTATCGAGTTTGATTATCTCAGTCCTGCTCTACGTCGCTGAAGCATGGACGGTACCAAAAGCGGCTACAAAATTCCTTGGTCGGTTTGAGAGAAAAATGTTTCGAAAAATCTTCTGTCCCGTTTGCCTTGGAGATAAAGATTCAACCAAAATCTATATGAGCTATGTTCCCGTGGGAGTTTAGTTGGTCTCCTATCACTGCGCATCCCTAAGTGACGGATAGGGGGGGGGCCCTGTGTATGTGTAAGCCTCATGGCCGGCATACTAGCAGGCCTGGTGGAAATATTTAATTCTACCCGTGGACCACAACTAAAGGGCTGGATTTAGGTGTCATACGACCCGTGCCGAAAATCGACCAGGCTGAAGACCCTTCCAAATGCTCAGTCGCTAACAGTATCCGAATACCAGGCAACCTCCCGATTAGCCTGCCCTACCTACATAACGCGGATCTATGTGTAGGTGTACCGATTTTTCTCCGCTGCTCACTGATACTGCAACACCTCCACAGTCCTAGATACTAGCCTTCATCTAGTGCACCTAGATATCTACGCCAAACAGACTACAGCCTCTGCAGCAGTGAACACATCAAAATTCAGACGACACCGACCACACCACTTCCTAATCATAACTTCAGGCAACCATTCCCAGTCGCCGTGAATAGGTGTCGGAAATGATCGATTCACATATAAACGGGTGGGTCTAAAACAGAATCTGGAGTCGGTGGTGGTGTTTTCGCCGAGATGTTGACCATATCCTTTCGCCTTCCCGGTCATTCTGGGGTTTTCCAGGCGAAAATCATGGCAATCAGAAAAGCCTTGTCCTGGCTGAAAAGAAATGTAATATCCACGAAGTATATTAACATCTTCAGCGACAGCCAAGCGGCAATCAAATCCCTTGAAACCATCTCTTTCAATTCGAAATCGACCCAGGAATGCCGACGAGATGGCAGAACTTTTTACCATTCACCTACTTCGGCTGCCTTGCCGAAGAGACAGAAAGGAGACATTAGATATGCTCCTCGCTATATGTAAATCACATATAGCCTGACAGCGGAATCTTGTTCGTCATCGTCATTTATAACAGTCCTGTAGTGGCACATCTCTACATCCTCGATAGCGCGTTTTTCTTGCTCTTTTTTTCTTCCTTCTGAAAAGCCGGTGTTCTTCCCTTGCAGTCTTTCGACTTCAACTTTTTTCACAGTATGGTGGATATCCGCATCCTTACTTTGACCGCATCAAGGTAGTGGTCCGAGTCGATGTTATCCCCTCGGAATGTTCGGACATCCAAAATACTGGATGCGTGCCTCTTGTCTATCACAATGTGATCAATTTGGTTGACTGTTCGTTGATCTGGAGACCGCCATGTCCTCTTATGGATATCGTGATGAGGAAACCGTGTGCTGGCTATAGTGGCATTTCGTTCCGCAGCGAAGTCAATTAGCCTAAGTCCGTTACCAGACGTGATGTCGTGTAGGCTATATTTTCCGACAGTACTGCTAAAGATGTCTTCTCTTAAAATCTCCCAGCACGATTTTAACATCGTACTTCGTAGTCGCTCATAGGTTTTGTCGAGGAGCTCGTAGAAGCAATCCTTAGTTATATCATCCTTTTCCTCCATCGGAGCATGAGCGCATCTAAGGCTTATGTTGGCGAATTTTGCCTTGATGCGGATTGTTACAATGCGTTCGCTAATGTCTTGGAAACATAAGACTTCTTGCCTAAGTCTGGCACTTTTAACAAATCCGCATCCACATAGTCGCTGTTTCTGCTAACTATAACACGGTCCATAGTAGATGTCACAGTTTTTCATCCTCTTTTTGCCCGGCCCATCCCATCGTATTTCCTCGATGGCAGTAATGTCTGCTTTGTAGCAGTTTAGGGCTTCCGCTAGTTTTTCGCCTGCACCTCCCCTGTTTAATGTTCTCACATTCCAGGTGCAGATACGAACGTCGTTGTCCTTTTTTCGTTTAGCATGGTCGTCAACAATAATATCAGTCCTTTCCGAGGCTATTGGTTGCTTCGTAACATAATCTTTTTTCCGTGGATGGGTAGTTAACCCAAAGCACAACCCCCAACCTGGAGGTCCACCCCTTGTTTTGACCCTAGGACAGCGGGCCGGAAAAAATACCGATGTCAGTAGCCCATTTTTGGATATGAGCGTTGCCGTTGACTCATTGAGGGCTCCTCCGCCACCAACTCTTTTCCAATACCCTGGCTCAGTATTGGAAATCCCTATAGACCGGGTGTTCAAATATGTCGAAGCAGCTCATATAGGGATTTCACTACCAGTTCGATCAAACTGGGGCTGTAGGCGCCACCGTTGGCTTCATCTAGGGAATTCCTCCGCTGCCGCCTCAGAGTGAGTGCTTTAGTGAGAGGACACTCCTCCCCCCTCTCTCGTTTGCCATCCATCCATCTCATCTGATAATATGTTTACATCATTTGACAATCAATACGACGCCAAAGTAATTATCCGCATTATTTGTCTCTTCATGAATCACTCGGGGGGGTGAGTCGACATTGTCTGGGAAAGGCCACAGCCAACCTGGTACCAGTTACATGAAATAATTAGCAAATACTAATCCTTTTCCGTATGCAAATAATATTCTATTTTCCTGGGGCCGCCGTTCTTATTTATCCTTCTCACGCTAGTGTTTGTGTTTGCTTTTCGAAAATAGGAATAAAATTTGCATAAACGAAATAAAGTTTCGTGGTAACAACCGCTAACGATATGTGTAAACTGTTATACATACTACCAACATCATGTATTCGAATCTAAAAATAAAATTGACAGAACCAGAAGATGATGGTGAATGTCGAAACTGATGATCAAAATCAAATGCGCAGTTTATAATTCACCTACCTGTATCTATTTTAGTCTACAGGTGGATACACAAAAAACAATTCACCAAACAACTTAACCCCACGATAGTAAAGCTAATTCCCTTCCTTAATTGCGGTTGATCCTACAACAAAAACAAAAAATATCCTTAAACCAACTCAAGTACAATTATCATCAAATAGTCAAATAAACAGAGCGCACCCTTTACAACCTGTAATCACCAAGTACCTACAAAGACGCGTATTGTTTCGAATACCCCAAACTCCAAGGCCGTTTAGCTTAATTCATTGCGGCGCAAAAACTTCCAGGCATATGAATGGCGCGTCAGAAGAGTCACGAAGTATGAGAGGAATTGCATTTTCTCTTTCCCTTATTTTTGTAAGCTTTACTATACACATGCATGTACATATCTCTCTCTCTCTCTTATGGAAAGAAAAGAGTGTATCGAAGCTTCCCACTCTCTCTCTCTCGCTTGGCAGAATTTCATAATTTTATACAACTGTTGTCCTTCCCAACGTTCCAGTTTCACTCGGAGTTTCCCTGAAAGTGCATAAAAGTTTTGTTCTCCACTGTTTCTGTCTAAAATAAATTTAATTCAAAAAAAAAAAAAAAGGAAAAATGAGTTTTGAAAAGTACATGTGTATACATTCTTGAAAATATTTCAAGAATAAGGGGTGCAAACGGGAACAGTGCAAAGTGGGAAACGGCTAGGGTTTTTTTTAATTCAATTTGGTGAATATCCTGTTGAAAGTGAAGAGTGAGTTTCGTTTTTCTTTGAAAGTTGAATGGGTGAATTTTTATTTCATCAAGTGTCGGAAGAGAGTGTTTTTTTAACATGAATCTTGAACGATGTTGATTTTTAAATATTTTATTAAGCTAAATGCATTTTTTTTAAATTTATATCAATGGGGTTGATTGAGAATATTGCATCATAACCCTAAGTTAAGTGTTGATGTCGATATGGTTATGACCTACACATAGGTGATTCCTTAGAAGGATGAAATGAAATTAAAAAAAAAAATGTCGACAACCTTACCTTATAAAACCATACACCCGAATACAAAAAAAAAAAAAAAAAAAACGCCGGCATATGATTATTTCTATCCCACGATGCAAAGAAAACCTTAATTAGGTATATCCCTTGAGATAGATTATCTCGGGATTAAAGTCCTCATTAGGATATCAATTAGTGTTTTCAGTATTTGGGGGTTTAGATCTGTAATGTCTGAAGCACATTGACACAGGAATATCCACACCCACTTCGATATTGACTGCACAATTGCTATAAGCGGGTGTCGAATTACCACATTTTTTTTCCGTGGGCTGGTGGAAATCTTCATAGACACGATGAGCACGGGCCCAAAGTAGTGTGAGATTTTTACTCACTAAAACCACCACACATTTTGTATTTCTATTGCAACTAAGTATTCGACTTATCCAGCAATTTTTTTATCACGAGTATATAATATGTTTGGCAGGTAACTTTCCTTTGAGAGTTCCTGCTTTTTCCGCAATTTATAGCGCGGTTTGTTACTATCGGGCCAAATCTAAGGGTTTAGTTCTTTGAAGACGCCGCAATATATTTGTTTCGTCAAGAATTTGGAGGACTGTTGTGTTAACGTGTCCTAATAAACGTTTTTTATGTTTTCGTGCAACATTTTTTGTTTCATCTTTAACCGCGGGGGAATACCCAGATCTCTGCGTAGATCTTCGTTCCTTACGTACCACGGCGCATTGACGAATGATATTAACATTTTGTTTTCAAAAGTTTGTAAAATGTTTAGATTCGTTTCACTGGTACAACACCATAGTTCATAGTTGTATACCATATTATGTCCAAACTGGTTTTAGCTTACTTACTTACTTAAGTGGCGCTACAGTCCGGAATGAACCTGGGCCTCAACCAACATGACTCTCCAATTAGCCCGGTCCTTAGCTAACTGCCTCCAGTTGAGCACTCCAAGTTGGTTGAGGTCGGTTTCTACTTGTGCGCGCCACTTAAGGCGAGGTCTTCCTCTACTGCGTCCGACGTCTGACAGAGAATCAAAGACCCTGCAAGCCGGAGTATTGTTGTTCATTCACTATATACGCCATCTTAAACGTCCAATACGGAGTTTTTTGACCAGAGGTATGTCTTAGTACAGTTCGTATAGTTCTTGGTTGAATTTTCGTCTCCATAGCCCGTCAACGCAAAAGGGACCGACGATTTTTTGTAGAATTTGTCTCTTGAATCGGCCAAGGATTTCTCATCCGCTTTTGATACGGTGCACGCTTCAGCGCCGTAGAGCAGGACTAGGGTCTTATATCAGGGTCATATATAGGATATCCTTAGTAGTTCGAGTGAGGGCTTTACTACTAAATTGCCTTCTTAGCCCGAAGAAACAGCGATTGGCAAGAGTAATTCTTCGTTTAATTTCTGACGAGATGTTGTCAGAGTTAATAGCGGAGCCGAGGTAGACAAAGTCCCGTACTACCTCAAAGTTATATCTGTCAATGGTGACGTTCTGTCCAATTCGTCGATGTTGTGTGTCTTACCCTCATTCACTGATAAACCCATTTTTGCCGCTTCCTTCTTTGTACTAGCAAACGTGACATTGACATCACGTTAAGTATGACCAATGATGTCAATATCGTCGGCGTATGCTAGTAATTGCACAAATTTTTGGAAGATTATGCCTATGGTGTGGCTTTGGACTCGATAAATAGGTGGTGGGTTTCGATTTCGAGTTCCTGGGTTTTTTTCAGGATTTGCCGAAGTGTGAAAATTTTATCGATTGTGGATTTTCCTGGTCCAAAACCATACAGATAAGGGCCGATCAGGTTGTTGGTAAACGGTTTCAGGCGTTCATATATTACGGCAGATAGGATCTTGTAGGCGGTGTTAAGGAGACTTATGCCTCTGTAGTTGGCGCGGTTCAGAGGGTCTCCTTTTTTGTGGATCGGGCAAACGATGCTGAGGTTCCATTATTCAGGCATACTTTCATCCGACCAGATTTGGCTTATGAGTTGGTGGATGTTACTTACCAAGTCATCTTCGCCGGCTTTATAAAGCTCAGCAGGAATTTTGAGTTTAGATATTGCTATCCTCACTTCACTCAGGTCGGATGGTTGGCAGTTTTCGCTGTCGTTGCCAATATTGAATGGTTCGTTCTGCCTGACTGTGGAATGTTGTTCGTCATCGCCGTTTAACAGTCTGCAGAAGTGGTTCTTCCATTTCCTCTGCATCGACTGTGTCTCAACTACGATATTTCCTTGTTCATCTCGACAGGATTCTGTTCTAGCCTTGTATCCTTGGCTTTGATGTTTTCACTTTGTTAAAACTTGAAAACATCGTTCCTGGAGTGGCACCTCTCTATATCCCCGATCGCGCGCTTTTCTTGCTCTTTTTTCTTCTTTCTGGAAACCCGGTGTTCTTCCCTTCTTCTCTGCCTATAGAGCTCAATGGCAGCTCTCGTTTTCAACTGCAGCTTAGCCTTGTAGGCCTCGTTCTTGGCTGCGAGCATCTGTCGGAATTCCTCATCAAACCAGGGTTTTTTTTACTGGTGGGGCCGAGAAACCTAGCACATCAGTTGCGGCTGATCTAATGGCTTGTTGGCATCGTTGCCATTGTTCTTCGACATTCGATGCTGGTGGTATGGTGTTAATCGAGAGGTTAAGGGATACGCGTTGCGCGAATTCCTTGGCGGTCTCTTGCGATTGCAGTATGTCGACATTCAATTTTTTCTCACAGTATTTCTGGTTTGTTGTGGCGTTTGGAATATCCGCATCCTTACCTTGGCTACAACAAGGTAGTGGTCCGAGTCGATGTTAGCCCCCGGAATGTTCGGACTTCCAAAATACTAGATTCGTGCCTCTTGTCTATCGCAATGTGATCGATTTGGTGGACCGTTCGTTGATCTGGAGACCGCCATGTCCCCTTGTGGATATCGTGGTGAGGAAACCGTGTGCTGGCTATAGTGGCATTTCGTTCCGTGGCGAAGTCAATTAGCCTTAGTCCGTTACCAGACGTGTTGTCGTGTAGGCTGTGTTTTCCGCCAATACTGCTAAAGATGTCTTCTCTTCCTACCTTTGCGTTAATATCTCCCATCAGGATTTTAACATCGTACTTTGGTAGGCTGCCATTAGATCTGTCCAGGAGCACGTAGAAGCAATCCTTAGTTCTATCATCTTTTTCCTCCATGAACGCATATAAGGCTTATGTTGGCGAATTTGGTCTTGATGCGGATTGTTACAATGCGTTCGCTAATGTCTTGGAAACATAAGACTTCTTGCCTAAGTCTGGCACTTTTAACAAATCCGCATCCAAATAGTCGCTGTTTGTGCTAACTATAACACGGTCCATAGTAGATGCCACAGGTTTTCATCCTCTTTTTGCCCGGCCCATTCCAATGTATTTCCTGGATGGCAGTAATGTCTGCTTTGTAGCAGTTGATGGCTTCCGCTAGTTGTTCGCCTGTACCTCTCTTGTTTAATGTTCTCACATTCCAGGTGCAGACACGAACGTTGATGTCCACAGAACGTTAAACGCTATATCATTTTAAAGTCCCATTATTCGACCTTTTGATAAAATTTGTTGTCTTTATCTGTTCCTAAGCACCCCACTGAGCAATTTATAGTGGAAATGCTTTGTTCAAATTTCAATAAACCATTACATTTATGAATTACCGTTATAGTCATTTTATGCAGCATTCTAATACACGTGTACACCATCTAAGTCTTATTCAGAATATCCATATTATACTACATACAAATTTTCTTTTAAATCAACGTGGTCATTCTTGAGAAATAAGTCATTTTTAAAAGTACCGAGCATTTTTGGCAACAAACTGCTGATGTCATCTTATTCTAAATACCTGTAAAAGCTTAGTTAGTAGTTTTTTTTTTAAATATAGTGTAAGCCACTTTTGGTGATATTTGTGTTTAAAGAAAACCTTTATAACAGTACCCATTCAGAAAACCAATTCCAAAAAAAAAACCAAAATGTCGGTCAAATCGGCCGAGAAGTTCCGTCTCCAGATTCCGAACATTTTACCTAAAAAAAAAATCTCAACTTCGAATTTTTGCGCCATCACAATACTTCCCTATATCGTCGCTTGAAAATAAAACTGACAAAGTCAAAATTTGTCGATTTGCAAACATCCATATCTATAGCTCTTAAACTGACAGTGTGAGGGCGTAGGTATATCGTTTGGCATTTAAGGAAACATCCATTGTAATGAAAAACTTAAGAAAGCTTTTCTGAAGATTTATTAATTTTGACATATGACAGTTTGCTTTTTAAAGCCACAATATGTTCTATGTAAAGGGTGATCCATTTCGAGGTTCCCTACTTTTTTAAAGAAAAAAACACAGAAAATTCAAATTTCATGGAGAATGTTTATTATCATTTGAAAGAACATTCTTTGGCATTTATTTTTTGAAGATTATGTCTATCAAATGGCCGTTGCTACGTCGCAGATGGTCCATCCGTTGAGTCCAATTTTCGATCACTCGTTCGAGCATTTCGACTGGTAACTGGCGAATGACACGCGTGATGTTTTCCTCCAAGGCCTGAATCGAAGCGGGTTTGTCGGCATAAGCTTTTTACTTTACATATCCCCACAGGAAAAAGTCTAACGGTGTGATATCACACGATCTTGGTTGCCAATCGACCGGTCCAAAACGTGAAATTATGTGCTCACCGAAATGTTCTCTCAATAAGTCCATTGATTGATGCGATGTGTGGGAAGTGGCGCCGTCTGGCTGAAACCAAATGTCGCCGAGATCACGAGCTTCAATTTCAGGCATCAAATAGTCGATTGTCATGGCACGATAACAGTCGCCATTGACGGTTACGTTCGCACCGGAATAATTTTTAAAGAAATATGGACCGATGATTCCACCGGCCCACAAACCACACCAAACCGTTGTTTTTTCTGGATGAAGTGGCAGTTCTTCAATCTCTTGAGGTTGCTCTTCGTCCCAAATGCGGCAATTTTGTTTGTTTACATACCCATTGAGCCAGAAATGGGCCTCATCGCTAAACAAAATTTGCCTCGAAAACGTCGGAGCGAAGCGATGTCGCTTGGGAAGGTCGAGCGGCTTCAGTAGTTGCACAAGCTGTATTTTGTACGCTTTCAATTTAAGATCTTGACGTAAAATGCGCCAATTCGTTCCATACGTCAGTCCGAGTTGCTGCGAACGGCGCCGAATCGACTCTCTACGGTCTTCGTGTTCACTCTCAGCTACGGACGTTATATTTTCTTCACAGCGTGCTGGACGTGGTCTATTCGGTCGAATATAATCCAATAATGAATGCTGGGTCTCAAAATGGGTGATGGTGTTGCGAATAGTACGCTCAGTAGGCCGATTATGTTGACCATAAGTTGAGCGAAGTGCACGAAACACATTCCTCACAGAACGTGAATTTTCATAATAAAGTTGAACAATTTGTAAACGTTGTTCAGGCGTTAGTCTTTCCATTATGAAATGCCAAACAATACTAAACAAAAATAACATGACAGCATGACACGACTCACACGTGATCTGTCAAAAAAGGCTATTGAAAAAAGTATCTCTACTTGGATCACCCGTTATAATGGGGAATTTAAAATCATCATGTTTAAATTAAGTTAATGCCTAATTATCTTCAATTTTATAATAAACGTTTTCTAAATGCCAACCTTACTAAATTAAAAACAAGCAAAATAAACAATCATTCAGTGGTCCAGCGAAGCCCCCGGTTATTTGATGATCATAAACAAATTCTTCTTTTAACAAAAACACCAATTTATAATATTACATCACTATAATTAGAAAAAAAAATCCCATAATGTGGTCAAACATCAATTATCCAATTTGCATATTTATCCGCCATTTAAACAATTCAAATCGACGGTAGTGTTTGTTACAACATCACACTTAGAATCTTAGATAACCTTGACAGTTCGTTGGCTTCTAATGTGCCGGCAGCAATAGTAAACATCAACAGAAATGACACAACAAAACACATCAACATTTGAGCATTAAAATGGCGCTCGTTCTATTTCCGAGTTGTTAAAGAATTTAACTGCGACACAGCAAGACTGATTGATTTCTATTCTGCCAACTTCCTGTTTTCTGTTTTTATGATTTCTTTTCCGCAAATAGCTGTCAACACATGAAAAATCTCTTTCCACTTGGCAAAGTTTCCGCAAAACAAAAGAAATGCGTAATAGGTGGACATGCACCTACCAAAGTTGAACGGTCATAGGGATTCTTTGTTGAATTTTGCTCAGTGAGACCTGAGAAGTTTAAGCACGTTACGCTAAGCCCGTAGTAAATCAAATTACATGATTGTTTTTGTTATGTGTCACAAACTTTGACAGTTCGTGTGAGGTATCCATTTTGTAATGGCTTTACAAAAAGAAATACCATTAGGCTCGCGACTGTAAATCATTAAATCGATAACACCCGCGCGTTCAGCATGACCTAGTACACTCTTCAAGTCAGAAAATAAGCCCCCATTAATGGTGAATTTTTTTTCTCTCTTTTCATTAATCATCCGGCATTTTGAGTGCGGCGATAACAACCCTGCATTAGTATGCAGATTCTATTTTTGCTCATCCGACTAGAAAATTCATACTCATCGGCCGCAAATATTATTTTTTTCTGTTGGCAATTTGAATGCAATGAATATGAAATGCAGAATCTCGCCAGCATGCCGGTGCGGCGGTCGGAGACACAAGGCACACAGTCTAGCTATAGTTCCTCGGACACGCTCATTACATAAGGGAGACATTGTTGTATGCCGGCAATAAATTGGCGACAATTGATAGAAATTTACATGATTCCCTGCAATCAGAATAATGCAATGATACGTAATTGAAATTCTGAAATTCATTCAATTGTTGGAACACTGGAAATAAATCTTCTTGAGATTTTTGAAAATTTAATTAAAAAAAAAATTCAAATTGCAATAAGCAGTTTTAGATTCTCTTCTTTGTGTTATGTGGGTTTGTCAAAGTGTATTTTTGACGTAAGCCGATTGAAATTTATTGCCCCAGGTCACGTATGACGGGGTGTCTGGAGAATTTCAGTCATCCGTGAGGTGATTTCGAAATTGCGGCTATCGCTTGTAACATTGGCAGTTGGCATTGCGTTTTTAGCAATTTTGTTGTTATAATAGTTTTACAAGGGTACAATTGTGTTTATTGCTTAATACGGGGTGGGAATTTTAATTTTAATTTCATTGTTATTATTACTTTCTCCAGATATAAATAAAGTGGTTGGTTTTTAGTAAAAAGAAATGTTTTAACAAAAACTGTGAGGTTTACGTTCGTCTATAGAATTGGTTGGGTGTTATAGAACGAAGGAAGACAATAGGCGTGTTCAACTTACGGATCCTTCCATAACATTCGAGATATTCGAAACACAATTCCTCATTTGGCAAAGCGGAGATTATCTGTAATTAACTGTGATTTTGGATTCGTGATTTCACATATTCTGCTACAAGAGTACAGCTGGTTACTTCGTAGGTATCATTTAGAGAATTCATCATTATTATGAGCTGCGAAGTAAGGAAACCATTTTATTTTACTGAACAACGAACGACGGTTGAATCTGCACCTCGAATGTGAATACATTAAACAGAAGAACTGCAGGTGATTAATTAGCGGAAGACCTAAGCTACTAAAAGCAGAGATTACTTCCATCCAGGAAATACAATGGGATGGGACGGCCACAAAGAGGAGGAAAAACTTTGACATCTACTACGAATCGTCTTAGTGAACAGAAACAGCGACTATTCGGATATGGTTTTGTTATGCCAGACTCAGGTAAGAAGTCACGTATTTTCAAGATATTAGCGAACGCATTGTAACAACCCTCATTAAGGCCAAATGCGCCAACTTTAGCCTTATATGCGCTCACGACGGAGGAAAAAGATGACAATGCGAAAGACTCCTTTACAAAACTTATGAGCGAATACCGAAGTGCGATGTTAAACACGTGCTGGGAGATTTTAACGCAAAGGTAGGAAGAGAAGACATCTTTACAGTGTTGTCGGAAAACTCAGCCTATACGACAACACGAATACCGAAGTACGATGTTAAACTCGTGCTGGGAGATTTTAACGCAAAGGTAGGAAGAGAAGACATCTTTAAAGTGTTCTCGGAAAACTCAGCCTATAGGACAACACGTCTGGCAACAGACTTAGGCTAATTGACTTCGCTAAGGAACGAAATGCCACTATAGCCAGCGCACGGTTTCCTCACCTCGATATCCATAAGGGGACATGGTGGTCTCCTCTTTTTTTATTTATTCACATTGCGAGCGACAAGAGGAAGGCATTCATTATTTTGGATGTCCGAGAATTTCGGTGAGCGAATACTGCTCGGATCACTATCTTGTTGCAGACAATAATGCGTATATTCACCACGCCGCAACAAATAAGAAAAACTGCAATCGCAAGAGACCGCATAGTCCAGATCGCGTATCATTCAACCTCTCCATTAACTCCAAGGGGCGACCGAATCCTGTCGAGATGAACAAGGAACTATCGCAGTTGAGACACAATCACTTATGCAGACTGTCAGACCGATGTCAGGCAGAACGAACCATTCAATATTGGCGACGACAGAGAAAACTACCAACCGCCCGACATAAATGAAGCAAGCCGCCAAAAACGATGCGACGGTCTTCCCGCAGAGCTCTTTAAAGCCGGTGGAGATGACTTGGTAAGTAACATCCACCAACTCATAAGCCAAATCTGGTCGGATGAAAGCCGAAAAATGGAACCTCAGCATCGTTTGCCCGATCCAAAAAAAGGAGATTCTCTAAACTGCGCCAGATACAGAGGCTTACGTAATATGTGAACTCTTGAAACTGTTTACCGTAAACCTGATCGGCCGTTATCAGTGTGGTTTTAGGCCAGGAAAGTCCATAACTACTCAAATCTTCACACTTCGGCAGATCATGGAAAAAACCCAAGAAGTCGAAATCTGTACCCACCACCTATTTATCGATTTCAAAGCCGCATACGACAACGGAATATATAGAGCCGTGTCTAGTTTTGGTATACCGCCCAACTTGTCCGTCTGTGTAGGATGGCGATGGAAAATTTTCGCCCATCAAGGTCGGAAATGACCTCACCGAAACATTCGAAACCAAAAAAGGATTTAGCTGTCATGTGACTTCTTTAATTTTATTCTTGAGAGGACTTTGCAAAACTCCCGATCTAACACCAGAGGCACAATCTTCAAAAGATCGGGGCAACTACTAGCATACGCCGACTATATTGGCCTCACTGGTCGGACTCAACGTGATGTCATAACCACGTTTGCTAGTATAGAGAAGGAAGCGGCAAAAATGGGTTTAGCAGTAAATAAGGGTAAGACTAAGTATATCATGTCAACACGAAAGGACACACAACGTGGACGCAACATGGACGAATTGGACAGAACGTCACCATTGACAGATATAACTTTGAGGTAGTACGGGACTTTGTCTACCTCGGCTCCGCTATTAACTCTGACAACATCTCGTCAGAAATTAAACGAAGAACTACTCTTGTCATCAGTAGCAAAGTCCTTAGTCGAACTGCTAAGGATATCCTATATAACACCTGATCATCGTAGTCTAGCTCTATGGCGCTGAAGCATGGATTGTATTAAAGCGAATGAAGAAATCCTTGGTCAATTCAAGAGACAAATTCTACAAAAAATCTTCGGTCGCGTTTGCGTTGACGGGCTATGGATATGAAGATTTAATTAAAAACTATACGAGCTTTACAGCGACATGCCCCTAGTCAAAAAACTCCGCATTGGACGTTTATGATGGCTAGGTCTGTAGAGCGAATGCACACTTATACTGTAATATATCCAGTCGTCGGACGCAATAGAGGAACCGCTCGCCTTAAGTGGCGCGCACAAATAGAAACCGATTTTAACCAACTTAAAGTGCCCAACTGAAGGGAATTAGACCCAACCGGGCTAATTGGAGAGGCATGTTTATTGTGGCCCAGGTTCATTCACAATTCGTATTGGAAAAGTATGCATTGGTTCGTAGTAATCCGTCCAGAAGTACTGCGTACATCGACCATACCACTACCCAACTCAGTTTTGAGCATAACTTCAGGACATCCAATCCCAGTTGCTTTGAATCGGATTCGGATTCAATCAGAACCAATAGCTTGATTCACATCTTCACGGATGGGTCTAAAACAGAATCTGGAGTGGGTGGAGCTGTTTTCTCCGAGATGCTTATCCTAAGCATATCCTTTCGCCGGCAATCAAAAAAGCCTTGTCCTGGCTTGAAAGAAGTGTTATATCCACGAAGCATATTAGCATCTCCAGAAACATCCAAGCGGCCATCAAATTCCTGGAAGCAATCACGTTCAACTCGAAATCAGCCCACGAATGTCGACTGTCTCTTAACGAGATGGCGGAGCATTTTACCATTCACCTCTTTGGGTTCTGGGCCACAGAGATATACCAGTGAATTGCAAGGCAGATGAGCTTGCCAGACAGGACACTACCCTTGACATTCTACCTCCAATAGATATGCTAGGTAAGCCCCTTGCTATTTTAAATTACAGATCAAACAAGATGCGATCAAGAAAGCAAACAGCAGATGGATAAACGGCAAAACGTGACCAATATCCAAGAATCTCTAGCCTGGCTTTAACCAGGCTTAACACTGCTGAACAGATCAGACATCAGCACCATAATCGGTGTCCTCACAGGACACTGTCCTATAGGACTACAAGCAAAAAGACTAGGCAATGACTTCTGTAGAAGCTGCTTAGACGAGGAAGAGGGGGAAAGTATTACTCACCTTCTATGCTCTCGTCAGTCTTTTCCAGCTCTCTAAAAAAAAAGGAAACTTCAGCTGGGAGACTACTTCTTCGATAATCTAGGTGAGCTGGCGTCAGAAACCTCCTACTCTACATAGTTAGCTCTGAATCGTTCAATTAGACGAACGAATATAGGAAAGTCTATGGTACCACAATGAACCTTTATGGTCTAAGTGTGCACTAACATCGCTTGCAGCCACTGCAACCTAACCTAACCTAATGCATCCACAAACGTGTGACTATTTGATGCGGATTTTGGGCTGGAGGCATTATCGGACCATTCTTCTCCGAAAATGCGACTGGTCCGGCAGTAACAATAAATGGTGGTCGTTATCGTGACATGATAAAGCAGCTTTTAGTGCCTAAATAACAAAATATGGATGTGACCAACATGAGGTTTCAACAAGACGGTGCCATATGTCATACAGCCAGAGAAACAATTCAATTACTGCATGTGTTAGTTCCTATCGTCAGTTTTTGCGATCAGAATTGGCCATCCAGATTTTGTGATTTAAAGCCATTGACTTTTTTTTAAAGGTTTTTTCTAAGTCAAAGGTCTATGCAAACAAGTTCACGACCACCAACGCTTGAAAGAGGAAATTCGTCGGTGTATTAATGAAATTCAACCACATTTATACGAAACGGTCATAGAAAATTTCAATAAAACAGTACGTACTTGCCAGCAAAGCCGGGGCGCCCATTTATCCAATGTGCCATTCCATACGTAACCCCAATCTGTATACTCCATGAATCAATAAAAAATTTAAGCTTTCTAATTAAAAATCTCCATTTACATCAAAATTATATTTTGCGTGAATTATGGGACACCCTTTACACGGGGGTTTTCAACAGGGACGCTACAAGAGTAGAGCGACAGGGACAGCAAACGACGCCATATTTCTTGCCGCTCTTTTGACACTTCTCTTCAGTAAGGTTTGCCATTTCATGATGGAAAGATATACGAGCCAACAACGAGTCGAAATTATTCAAATTTACTATCGAAATTCGGAGTCAGTGGCCTCAACGTTAAGATCGCTACGTTCAATTTATGGTCGTCATAATCGTCCTAGCAGATCACCAATTGAGCGTCTAGTGGAAAAAATTGAATCCACAGGCACAGTACAAAATGTTCCCGTGCAAGTGAGACAAAGAAGTCGAGAATATTGCTGCCGCTGAGGCTTCAGTTGAAGAAAGCCCAAATGTGTCTCTTACACGTCGTTCTCAAGCGTTGGGGGCATCTCTGTGACGTCGTTGTGGCGAATTTTGCGAAAAGATCTTGGCCTACATCCTTACAAGATTAAATTGACGCAAGAACTGAACCCGCTTGACCACCAGAAGCGTCATATGTTCGTGAATTGGGCTGAGCAACAACTTGAAAATGATTCGGATTTTCATCGAAAAATCATCTTCAGCGATGAGGCTCATTTCTGGCTGAATGGCTTCGTCAATAAACAAAATATGCGGTATTGGTCAGGCAGCAATCCACACGTACTCCATGAGTCATCATTGCATCCCGAAAAAAAATTACGGTTTGGTGTGGTTTATGGGCCGGTGTGGTTTATGGGCCGGCGGCGTCATTGGGCCGTACTTCTTCCGCGATGATCAAGACCGGCACGTTACTGTGAATGGGAATCGCTACCGTTCAATGATAACCGAATATTTTTGGACCCCATTTGGATGATATGGACTGGGAGGACCTGTGGTTCCAACAGGACGGCGCCACAAGCCACACAGCGAATGTCACAATCAATTTATTGGAAACCAAGTTTGGAGAACGTGTTATCTCACGAAATGGTCCAGTCGCTTGGCCGCCTCGGTCGTGCGATTTGACGCCGTTCGACTATTTCCTGTGGGGCTACGTCAAGTCTATGGTCTATAATGCCAACAAGACAGCGACGATTAATGAACTTCGTACGATTATCGAACGTGAAATTGCAGCAGTATCGGCCGATTTATGTTTGAAAACCTTCGAAAATTGGGTTCAGCGTCTGGCAAGTGTGCCCGTGGTGGCCATGCAAAAGAAATCGAGTTCCATACATAATGGCATCGAACGTACTTTCACAGGAATAAAGAATTTCATTGATATCCAAAACCGTTTTTTTTTTATTTAAAAAAAACTTTTGTAGCTCTTATTGAAAAACCCGATATAAGACGATGAATAGTCTTAAACTAACGGGTCCGCCATCTAACGTTTTTTTTCAACTAGTGCTTATTTCGTGAATGGTAACACTTAGCTCATGTCTGATTTGACAGATAATTAGTTTTATCCTTCCGCTGAACGAATATGGTTGTGTATACGTTTGAACAACGCTGGGAAATATTGCGACATTACTTTGAAAATCATGGTAATGTTGCAGAATGTGTGCGAAAATTGCGTACGGATTTTGGAAGAAGAGAAGCACCGTCAGCTCCGTATGTTCGTTATCTTGTGAAAAAAGTGAAAGAAACTGGCATCCTCATCGATAAACCAAAGCGTAAAAGGCCAAAAACAGTGCATACACCCGAGAATATTGCTGATGTGGCAGAAAGTGTGCGTGAAGCGCCATCTACATCAATTCACCGTCGTTCTCAACAATTGAACATTTCGGAGACATCATTGAGACGAATTTTGCATAAAGACCTTGGTATGACGCCATACAAAGTCCAATTGGTTCAGGAGTTGAAGCCAACTGACCATCCAATGCGTTTTCGCTTCGCTAAGTGGGCCTGCGATCGATTTAGAGAAGATGCCGATTTTTCCCAAAAAAAAATCATCTTTTCAGATCAAGCTCATTTTGATCTTGGCGAGTATGTAAACAAGCAAAATTGTCGCATTTGGGGTACAGAAAACCCGCACGCATACATTGAAAAGCCGATACACCCAAAACGAGTCACTGTTTGGTGCGGATTTCGGTCCAGAGGCATAATTGGGCCATTTTTCTTCGAAAATGAGCAAGGAGTGTCCGTTACAGTCAATGGCGATCGTTATCGGGCCATGTTGAACGAATTTTTGTTCACAAAAATTGAAGAGGAGGATATTGGCAACATTTGGTTTCAACAGGACGGCGCTACGTGCCACACAGCCGAAGCTCAGCCGACACTCGATGTTTTGCGCCCTGTTTTTGAAGATCGCATTATCAGCCGCAGAGCTGATGGCGTTTGGCCACCTCGGAGCTGCGATTTGACACCGTTGGACTATTATTTGTGGGGTGCCGTAAAAGATAAGTGTTACGCCGACAAGCCAGAGACAATTGACGCTTTAAAGGACAATATTCGTGAAGCCATTGGTGAAATACAGCTGCACACAATCGATAATGGGCTTAAAAATTGGACCGATCGTGTGGGCTTCTGCATGGCCAGCCGAAATAGCCATTTGAATGAAATTATTTTCCATTATGAACCGGAAGGATTGTACTTTCAAATAAAAAAAGAAATTTGAGAAAATGTTCAGTAGTTTTTTTTATAGCATTTTGAAAAAAAAAACCAAACTTTTATTTAATGTCCGGGACATCATTATAAATCTTTATTAATTAAATTATTAATGTTTACTAATAAAAAAATTTTAATTTATTTTAAATTAAATAAAATTTTATTTTGTTTACTTTCAGATTCGACAACAATCGTCTTAAAGAGAATTCAACAAGCAGCATAGTTTACAACTAATAGCTGATCACACCTATAAACCAGCAAACAGACGTGTTCGAAAATAATTATTCAACGCACGTCTGTGGCTACCACAAATAAAAAATAATAACGAATGCGACCAGAAAAATAAAAATAAATAAGAACTCTCGAAAAAATCGCATCGGCATCCGTCAAGTGAAAGAGAAAAAAGCTCGCATCTCAAAGAAACATAATCTCGCATAAGCTTAAAACACACACAAGAGTATAAAAAAAAGGCCGCATAGGAAGTGCTAGCTGTATGCAAGCAGCAAACATCCAACACACCCCTTATTTATAACCAATTGCAATTTTTTTTCTCATCGCCAAGCCTATGAAAAATTGTATCTAGATACTCGAGTAAGCATTCAAAAAAGACGAACAAAATCGGAAGCTTTTCTCTGCTGAGTCTGAAAAAGAGAGTGAGTACTGTGCCACTGTGCATATTCGAAGCAAAGCTATTCAGCGTTTCTAACATACAGCCATATACACGTCCATAGTCTTGTAAACAACCGTGTCTCCTGCGCCGGCACCACACCATAAACACATCTCTATGTGTTTGTATGCCAGAGAATAGCAGCATAACGTAAAATCATTAAAACGTATAATTCCAACTTTTGCTCTCGTTTGGCTCATTTTCAGAATGGAAATGCGTCTTATGTGAGTCGGTGGTTCTAGTGCATAGTGTCGTGTGAGTGAAGTCCATAAATACAAATACCTCAGCGAAAAATAGGAAGTATCGACAGAACCGTCGAAAAAAGGTGTTTCCCACCCGAAAAAGTGTCATATTCAGCGAGTACTTCACTGTGTGAGTGTGTGTGTTTGTTAAATTTCCCATCACATAACATTTTGAAGTGTAAAAGTTAAAATTCCAAACTAAACCACCCCCCGACCATAATCAAATTCACATGCTAAACTATCGTCTGGTGTCAACGCATTTCTTAAAGCAGCCATAAATCTAGTACTCTCCCAACGTGAATGTATGTGTGTGTAAAATTAGCCTAGATATCGAAAATCGAAAAAAAAAAAGTTAAACCGCTAATCGAATAATAACCCCCCATTCTCGAAACGCAATCTTCATGCTAAATCACAGATCCTAAGCAAAGGATATTCACCGTCAGCCAGCTAGAGAGTTAACAAACGATCCAACGAACCTACATTATACCCAACACACTTGTCCAACTGGAGCGACAAGGAGCAAAACACCACCACCATCACCACCTCCACCAGCATCAACACTGAGAGTGTGAATTAAATTTCCATTCCGATTTCAGAAATTCTGTCACAACGTATTCGTTAAGAGTTTTTCGATTGTTCGGCGTAGATTATCAAAATTTAAGCAGCGAAAATGTGCAGAGATCGCGATATGAATTTGCCATAGATCAACGCAATCGACAGTACAAGGTTAAGAAAAAAATCAAACTAAAATAGGAGCCATACAGGATCGGTAGATTGAAGAAGGACTACGAACGACGAGAGACGAGAGTGTGCCAGCAGTAGCATCAGCAGAGCTAATTTCAGTAGGAAACGAAACAAACGCAATTGCGTCGGAGTCATTTAAACGAATTTGTGTGGATAGAAAACGAAAACAAAAGGAAGGCGGTCCGGTCTCAGGTACCCTACCATCTCAAAAAAAAAAAAAAAAAGACGAAATTATCACCAAAAAACCAAACCGAATTTACTCCTTATACGACTCGTTTGGTGCCAATAAAAATCTTGAAAAGGATTCAACACAAGAGAAGGTCCTACTTGAAGACTTTCCTCCTTAACGACACGAGGAGGACGCAGACGAAGAGAGGTGGTTGTGCATAAAAATAATCGAAAGAGGAATCTGAATAAAACTCGAAACTTAAAAAAAAAAAAACAACACAAGGATACGAAAATACTTTTTTGTTTAGCTTCTTTAAGTTTTCGAGGATCTGTGTTTTTTTTTTGTTTGTATTTTTTTTCCATCGGGTAAAAGTCGACTTTTTACCCGACACGGGGGAGTGCAAACTTTTCAACGTAAAGTGTGTAAAAATATAAATTCATCAAAATTGAAGTCTTCGCAAGGAATATTTGGAAGTCCGTCAAGGCTTGCGTTGTAAGTATTTTTTTTGTATGTAATTTATCTTATCTATTATAATATATACAAGGAAAAGGGGAGAATGAGAAGCAACGTACAAACTAAACCGCAGAAAGGGTCAATTAAATGTTAAATTTCCTAAAACCCAAAAAGACCTTTCTTCGCAATTCTTTGATAAGTATTAGGGGAGAGCGAGGAAAGAAACTTTAACTTAACAACCACTTGAGTATTCAAATTTATATAAAAAAAAATATTTTTTAATTAATTTTCTGCGATTAATTTAACCTATCAACCATCCCTTTGCGTTGTTCTAATGTTCGACAATGCTCGCAAAAAAAAATATCAAATCATCTCCAGAAACTTTCAGGCGGTAAATTTCGCATCCTGTAACAGTAACACAGTCAAAAGTCATGTAGGAGTGACGAGTTGACGAAGACTATACCTTTAGTATGCATGTGTGGCTTACGTAAGACATGAACGTGATCATGTTGTCGTAGTGAGCTTTCTTATGAACCAAATTAACAACAACAACAACAACAAAGATGAATGAAAAATCTACCCAAGAGTTAAAATTAACAAAAATTGTGTTTAGTGGTAACACAATAAGGCAATCGTCCATTACAATAAGACATTCGTCTGCAGAAAAATGTTTGTATGGAGAAGAGTCGGTGACTGTGAGGCAGATATTTGTGTGAGTGTCCCTTCGTTCGTAGGTTTTAAAGCGAAATGTTTCTGTCCACAATGACAGCAGTGAAGGAAATGTGCCTCTTTCTCTATTTGGGGCGTTACTTCTGTAGTAACTTGAAGAAATCTCGTGTGTTTACATTTTTTTATAAACCTTTCTGAGGAGAGGCGAACCTATAACGCCGTCGCTATACGTTCTTAGGTTTTAAAGCGAAATGTTTCTGTCCACAATGACATGAGTGAAGGAAATGTGCCTCTTACTCTATTTAGGGCGTTACTTCTGTAGTAACTTGAAGAAATCTCGTGTGGTTACATTTTTTTATAAACTTTTCTGAGGAGAGGCGAACCTATGACGCCGTCGCTATACGTTCTTAGGTTTTAAAGTGAAATGTTTCTGTCCACAATGACAGGCGTGAAGGAAAAGTGCCTCTTACTCTATTTAGGGCGTTACTTCTGTAGTAACTTGAAGAAATCTCGTGTGGTTACATTTTTTTATAAACCTTTCTGAGGAGAGGCGAACCTATAACAGTCTAGGAACGTCCTAAGGTGGTGCTTGCAGATGTTTCTTGACTCTGCTATTGAATTGTTGTAGATTGGTCTTCTCTCATCTGGAAGAACGGACTTCCAGAAAAGAGAAGACCAATTGCTTGGTTGTTCTGTAAAAAAAATGTTGATATTGCGTTAGGTTAGGTTCGTGGGTTGATGAGGCAGCCGGTGGTGTGCGTCTTCCCTCATCGCACTCAGGTCAATATAGACCCATTGTGATGCCCGTTGGGGAACCACTTGTGTGGTTGGTTCATTCATTGTCCCGTTACTGTCCATTGTTAGCCTCTTTCCAGCCATCCAGATGTTGTTGCAAACCTGAAAAGATTAGCGAGAGGGATTTCGAATAGATCCGTGAGGTCATGGAAAAGTATTTTCCTAAGGTTCTCATTCTTAATTGGCTGAGGCCTGGGCAGTGGCACAGAAAGTAGAGGGTATCCTCGTGTATTTCTTCATCACCGCAGTCTACAGAGGTCATCATCTATGAAATGCATTTTCAGTTTGTGGCTTTTTAGTAAGTTGTGTCCAGTAAGAATCCCAACTAAAGTAGAGACAGATTTCCTGTTTCTTCGAAGTAGTTTATGGGTTCTGGCTTTGTCATACTCAGGCCACATCCTTTTGGAAGTTTCACAGGTGGGAAGGGAGTTCCACCTGTTTTTGGCAGTAATCAGTGTTTTCTGTCCCACCCGAGACTTGAGGTCACATAGTGGTGGTTTGACGAGTGGTCTGCTTGGTTAATGCTGAAGGGAGATCCTTTTCTCGCCAGTTCGTCAGCAATTTCATTGCCCTGTATGCCTCTGTGTCCGGGGACCCAGCAGTGCTTAACATTATGTTGGACGCCAAGAACCTTTAGCTCTTCACGACAACGTTTCACAAGCCGAGATTTTATTTCGACAGCAGAAATAGCTTTTATTGCAGCCTGACTGTCAATAATGATGGTGATACCATCTGGTGGTATCGCCAGCATTGAGGTCGCTTTGGCTGCCTCTGCTACTGCCAATATCTCGGCTTGGAAGACACTGCTGTGCTCAGGGAGACGAAAGGTGCTGTTTAGCTTTAGTGTTTCTGAAAACACTCCAGCTCCAACGCCTACATTCATTTTTGAACCATCAGTGTAGATGGATATGGTTTCGGTGCCCAATTCGTTCCTCTCCCACTCCTCTCTGCTTGGAAAGATACAGGAGAATGGTATTTGAAAGTCATGGTGAGGCAGCATGTAGTCAGAGGATACAGCTGAGCCCAGATATCTGTGTAGAATTTGTGAATGTCCTCCTGAGTTCGATTTCTAGCAGTTGAGCTGGCTGATTCTTAGAGCACTTTTGGCTGCAGATTCTTGCATGTAGAGGTCTAGCGGTAGCAGGTTAAGGATGGTATTGCGTTGTTCGTGTCTTTGTGAGATAAACAGTGTGCCTGTGAGCTAAAACTATGAGTTTAGAGATGATTTCTGTAAGCAACTTCTGCCGTTTTAATATCTGTAATAAAGACTCATAGGAGATCTGTCTCCTACAAGTCCTCGCTGTGCCAAAGGTTGCAGCTTAAAAGTAAGGGGAATTGTGAATATGGCGTTGGATAGATTCCAATAAGTCCAGGATATTTCTAAATCTAAACATAAGAGCCGTATTCAATACCTGGTCGTACTTGGGTTTTATGCAGAGGAAGAAGCTGGGCTGGTGTAAAATATATCTTAGCTCTGAAGAGCTACTTACTTACTTAAGTGGCGCTACAGTCCGGAATAAATCTGGGCCTCAACCCACATGCCTCTACAAATAGCCAGGCCCTTAGCTAATTGCTTCCAGTAGCTCACCTCAAGTTGGTTTAGGGCGGTTAATACTTGTGCGCGTCATTTAAGGCGAGGTCTTCTTCTACTGCCTGGGAATCGTTGACTCTGCGAGCCGGAGTATTGGTGTCCATTCGCTCCACCTTTCATAGGTCGGTTTATACTTGTGCGCGTCATTTAAGGCGAGGTCTTCTTCTACTGCCTGGGAATCGTTGACTCTGCGAGCCGGAGTATTGGTGTCCATTCCCTTCACCTTTCATAGACATTTTAAACGTCCAATGGGGAGTTTTTTTTTTTACTAGGGGCATGTCGCTGTACAGCTCGTGTAGTTCTTGGTTGAATCTTCTTCTCCAAAGCCCGTCAACGCAAACGGGACCGAAGAGGAGATTTATAGCATTTTCGAAGAATTTTCCTCTCTAATAGACCAAGGATTTCTTCATCCGCTTTTGATACGATCCATGCTTCAGCGCCGTAGGGCAGGACTGGGATGATCAGGGCTTTATAAAGAATCTCCTTAGTAGTTTGAGTGAGGGCTTAACTACTAAATTGCCTTCTTAGCCCGAAGAAATAGCGGTTGGCAAGAGGATCTTATTCTTCATTTCTGACGAGATGTTGCTGTCAAAGTTAATAGCGGAGCTGAGGTAGACAAAGTACCATACTACCTCAAAGTTATTTCTGCCAATGGTGACGTTCTGTCCAATTCGTCGATGTTGTGTATCCTTGGTACTTGGTCTTACCCTAATTTACAGCGAGAATTCTCCATTGTCATCCTGCATAGGGCGGACGAGTTTGGGCGGTATACCAAAACTAGACATGGCTCTGTATAGTTCGTCTCTATAAATGCTGTCGTATGCGGCTTTGAAATCGATGAATAGCTGGTGGGTATCGATTTGGAGTTCTGGGTTTTTTTTCCAGGATCTGCCGAAGTGTGAAAATTTGATCGATTGTGGACTTTCCTGGCCTAAAACCACACTGATTACGGCAGATCTTGTAGGCGATGTTGAGGAGACTTATGCCTCTTTAGTTAGCGCAGTTCAGAGGGTCTCCTTTTTTGTGGATCGGGCAAACGATGCTGAGGTTCCATTCTCCAGGCATACTTCCATCTGACTAGATTTGGCTTATGAGTTGGTGGATGTTACTTACCAAGTCGGCTTTATAAACAACCTTACTATGCTTTAGTTAAGATATTGCTGCCCTCACTTTACTTAGGTCGGGTGGTTGGCAGTTTTCGCTGTCGTTGCCAAAATTAAAAGGTTCGTTCTGTCTGTCAGCGGAATGTTGTTCGTCATCGCCGTTTAACAGTCTGCAGAAGTGGTTCTTCCATATCCTCAGCATCAACTGTGTCTGAACTACTATATTTCCTTGTTCATCTCGACAGAATTCGGTTCGCCCCCTGTTTCCCTAGCTTTGAAGTTTTCACTTTTGGTGAATTCTGTCGAACTTGCGTACATCGATTCTGGAGTGGCACCTCTCTATATCCTCGATCGCGCGCTTTTCTTGCTCTTTTTTCCTCTTTCTGAAAAGCCGATGTTCTTCCCTTCTTCTTTGCCTGTAGATCTCAATGGCAGCTCTCGTCTTAACCTGCAGCTTAGCCTTGTAGGCCTCGTTCTTTTCTGCGAGCATCTGTCGGCATTGCTCATCAAACCAGGTGTTTCTTGCTGGTGGGCGCTAGAAGCCTGGCACATCAGTTGCGGCTGATCTAATGGCTTGTTGGCATCGTTGCCTTTGTTCTTCGACATTAGACGCTGGTGGTATGGTGTTAATGGAGAGGTTATGGTATACTCGTTGCGCGAAGGTCTTGGCGGTCTCTTGTGATTGCAGTCTTTCGACATTAAATTCTTTGACAGTAATTCTGGTTTGTTGTGGCATGGTGGATATCCGCATTCTTACCTTGGCTGCAACAAGGTAGTGGTCCGAGTCGATGTCAGCCCCTAGGAATGTTGGGACATCCAAAATACTGAGTGCGTGCCTTTTGCCTATCGCAATGCGATCAAATTGGTTGAATTTTCGTTGATCTGGAGACCGCTTATGGATTTTGAGGTGAGGAAACTGGCTACAGTGGCATTTCGTTCCGTAGCGAAGTCCGTTACCAGACGTGTTGTCTTGTAGGCCATATTTTCCGACAGTACTGCTAAAGATGTATTTTCTTCCTACCTTTGCGTTAAAACCTCCTAGAGCGATTTTAACGTCGTACTTCCGTAGTCGCTCATAGGTTTTGTCAAGGAGCTTGTAGACGCACCTTTTTCCTCCGTCGCAGCATGACCGCATATAAGGCTTATGTTGGCGAATTTGGCCTTGATGCGGATTGAAACAATGCGTTCCTTAATGTCTTGGAAACGTTAATGTCTTGGAAACATTCTTGCCTAAATTTGGCACTTATAACAAATCCGCATCCGAATAGTCGCTGTTTCTGCTCACTATAACACGGTCCATAGTCGTTGTCACATCCCCTTTTTGCCCGGCCCATCCCATAGTATTTCCTGGATGGCAGTGATGTCTGCTTTGTAACAGTTTATGGCTTCCGCTAGTTCTTCGCCTGCATATCTCCTGTTTAATGTTCTCACATTCAAGGTGATTTCGGTTGAATGAGACCAGTACCCGATGGTAACCTCTTGGAGGTAAAAAAAAGCACAGTTGATGTGTAGTCAGAGGTGGTAACTCTGACTACACATCAACAATGGCCATTGCCAAGTGAAAGCCAATCAGAGATGACCCTCGTTCTTCAACACCCAACCATCGCTACCACTGTCAAATGCCAACTCACAAACTCACACAAAAATGACAACCAAATAAAATTAAGCTGGAACAGCACCCTGTATTTCCGTTTGTCCGGTACGGAATTGTTTTGGTCCGGTGGACGGACAAGTAGGGAAGTTGTGCGGTTTGTTAAGATGGGTTTATTAATAGGTCCGGCACAAATGCTCGATTGTGGATAAATGCCAGTAAATTGTTTTTTTTTTTTTTTTTTTTTACAGAATGTTACAAAATTTCATCACTAAGTGAAAGAATTATGACACCCCAGCTTCGCATCAGCTGGTATATAATATTTTTTGTTGTTTTATGTACAAGACGTCATTGGGTTATCATGTGGATCAATCACATTAACCTCATATCGTAAAATAATCTGAAAACGAAATTTCATACATATCTGGCGGCAGTATCTGAGCACAATTGGAGTTCTAATTTTATAGATACAAAGTTCACGAACTGACGTAATCCGAACTACTTTTTTTTTATCGTTCTCCCATTACTCTGATAGTCGTTAGGATATGAAAATATCACTTAACATGTTCACATGTGCATGTATATATTTATTTCGTTTTCTATTTTTAAATCCATTATCAGCTTTGTTGCAAAAATGTGCCTTTGTTTGCATATTTTTTTTCGTGTTTAGGTAGTTTTTGTTTACCCTGTTAAAGGGAAGCTCTGATATCGACAAAGGAAGTACTGGGTTTGATAAATATTGTCATGCTATGGGAGGGTCTTAATAGCCCGACATGTATTTAGTTTATGTGCCTGTGAATATTCTTACAAACAAACATGATGGATTCATGTATATTGGATAGTAATTGAATAACAAATCGATTAACATTTGAGATGCTTAAGCTGACTTTTCGGCATCTATACATGAACACGGTCATCCTAACTACGCCTTCATCATTTGGTACAAAAATATCACCTCTGATGTCACTTTTAAGGTTAAATATGAAATCAAATAGTCCAGTGAATGAACTTTTTTTTAAATGTTTTTCATTTGGGAATTAAGGGAACACAACAAAAGGCTGATGGTCTTTTAATTGCTGAATCTGTCATGCCAATGAATTTCTTGGTTACACATACTTCGTTGGTATTTAATTGCTGACATGACCATCATTTCTCGTAAACAAGAAATAAATGTAAACAACTTTTTTTTTGTTCTTATTGTTTTTTTTTCGGCATAAACAACGAAAACAAAAGCATGTCACTAGCAAATTGTTGGATCGCACAGTTTTTTTTTTGACAGAAAATCTGCTGACACTTAAGCTATGCTGACATAGATATGTCAAATTTATTAAAAAAAACAAAATGCTGTCCGCAACTGAAATTTTAAGTATGAATGAGATAAGATAATGGGGACTGTCAGTCACAAAAAAACTTCTTTGATTGTACTAGAATTTTTTTCAAATACCTAAATCGAGTGATTTTATACCTTACCCAGGGGAAGTGGAGTCGAAAATTACGTCAGTGGGAACCGACTGGATAATATAATAATAATTCAAAATGGCCGATAAAAAAAATATAAAATTGCCAACGAAATAGTAAAAAACGAGTGGTGGGTGCACGACTGGGTCGTACGCAACTTTCTCTTTCACAGCGAGTTAGGCGTTAGATCAAATAGTACGCATTTTGAATAATGATATAAATAATGTCGAAATGAGTTTATACGAACGTTTACTCCGATATTTGAAGAAATCGATGTCAATGTGAATAATAATGATTTTCCGTTATTGGCCAAAACTGAAAAATCCGTTTAGTGATATTTGGGCTAAAACTAATTATGTGGAATTGCTTCAAGCTGTAATAGTAGTATATATATTGAATTTCATTCAATTTGACATAATAGTTTGCGAGAAATTATCAATTTTCCTTATATGGCCTAAATGACAAAATCCGTTATATGGATTTTCTCGAAAAAACTGGATATGCAGTTTTGTTGAACCTAATATGGTTATAGTATATATAAAGTTTAATCAAAATCGTTAGAGCCGTTTTCGAGAAAATTGAGTTTATGTGTAATTTTTATATGGCAGGTACCGTTATTAACATGGCTAAAAGCAAACAAAAAAAATGGCCTAGAATTATGACCAAAACAAGCTTGGATACGTTTAGGCTGGGGAGACCATTACGGACAGACGGACCGACGGACGGAATTCCAAAAAACACTTTTTTAGGCTCCGCTATCATCGTAATGTTAGAATCAATCAAAATCTCGAGGTCGAAAATTTTCACGAAAACAATATCTTTCTCTTTGTAAGAGAAAGTTAAAAACATGTGCGAATCGTTTTAAACCGTATTCCATCCTTTAAACAAATGTCCCCAAAAAGTGGGCGTGCCATAAACTGAATGGGGGTAAATATAGAAAATGACATTGTCACCACCTACGGTTGCCAGATGTCACGCATTTGGCGGGATAGTCCTGCTTTTAAACCTCTGTACCTACAAGGGTACCGCTTAAGGAAATGTCCTGCCAATGTCCCGCTTTTCGACATCTTCGTTTTTATTTCCATCTACAGGCCATCTAGTGGTTTATTTTTAACAGATGTTTTCCGCTTGAAATCTTGATAGAAAGACCTCCGCTGAAGGATATGAGTAGCTTTGGGCTTGCACAACGTTGGGAAATATTAAAAACTTATTTCCAAAGTGAGTCTTGTGAAAAAAAAAAATCATCTTCTCTGATGAGGGGCATTTTCATTTCGGCATATGTTAACAAACAAAATTGCATCCTCTGGGGCTCGAAAAACCCACACGTTAATGTCGAGAAGCCGATACATCCAAAGTGAGTGATATTTTGGTGCGGATTGTGGAGTGATGGCATTATTGGACCATTTTTTGTTTCGAAAATGAGGCTGGGAACAACGTTTTGGTCAACGGTGGGCGTTACAAATCAATGGTAACCCACTTTTTGTATACCCTATCCCATAGGGGTATATTAGTTTTGACATTAAGTTTGTAACATAGAGAAATAATTTCAATAGATATACCTCAAAGTATATGGATCGATTCAGAATAGCTAGCTGAGTCGATCTAGCCTGTCTGTCCGTCCGTCTGTCCGTCTGTGTGTCACCGATTTTTGGGCCTTAAATTTTGACCTACTTACTAACTTACTTAAGTGGCGCTACAGTCCGGGATGAACCTGGGCCTCAACCAACATGCCTCTCCAATTAGCCCGGTCCTTAGCTAACTGCCTCCAGTTGCGCACTCCAAGTTGGTTGAGGTCGGTTTCCACTTGTGCGCGCCACTTAAGGCGAGGTCTTCCTCTACTGCGTCCGAAGTCTGGCTGGGAATCGAAGACTCTGCGAGCCGGAGTATTGGTGTCCATTCGTTCTACATGTCCTAGACATCTTAAACGTACAATGCGGAGTTTTTTGACCAGGGGCATGTCGCTGTACAGCTCGTATAGTTCTTGGTTGAATCTTCGTCTCCATAGCCCGTCAACGCAAACGGGAACGAATATTTTCCGAAGAATTTTCCTCTCGAATCTACCAAGGATTTCTTCATCCGCTTTTGATACGGTCCATGCTTCAGCGCCGTAGAGCAGGACTGGGATGATCAGGGTCTTATATAGGATCTCCTTAGTAGTTCGAGTGAGGACTTTACTACTAAATTGCCTTCTTAACCCGAAGAAACAGCGATTGGCAAGAGTAATTGTTCGTTTGATTTCTGACGAGATGTTGTTGTCAGAGTTAATAGCGGAGCCGAGGTAGACAAAGTCACGTACTACCTCAAAGTTATATCTGTCAATGGTGACGTTCTGTCCAATTTGTCAATGTTGTGTGTCCTTTCGTGTTGACAGCATAAACTAAGTCTTACCCGAATTACTGCTAAACCCATTTTCGCCGCTTCCTTCTCTATACTAGCAAACGTGGCTATGACATCACGTTGAGTCCTACCATTGTATATGAAACTAATAGTACTATCACTTTGGCAAATCGATGGTGGTGCCTCTATCGGCGCGAGATACTACTAGGCCAAAGAGGGCTCTAAATTTTACGCTCTCTTTATTAGATTTAATGGAGATCCACTCACATAATTTACACAGTTCTACTCTAAAATTAAACCAATCGCATGCCAATATACTATTTCTTTCTCGCTCATTTTGTCAAATACGAAAGCTAAGTGAGTTACTTTGTTGCAATGCGATATGCGAATTGCGAGTGTGCCATACCAACCCCCGGTATGAGCAAAAGCAATTGCATATCATATCTCAATCGCAGTGCTGAAAAGCCATTTGCTGAGGGATGTTGTACATGTCTTGTTTCATACTTTACTCAGATTCAAATTTTATTTTCGTATTTTTTTGTTAATCTACTCAATGTATTAAATTTTGAGCCTGAGTGAATAATGCAGCATACATAGTTTCCCATCCCATAACATCTTTGTCCACGTACAGCATACACTCTGCTTCAACTGAATGATCGGTTTTTGGAGTATTTTTTTTGTGTGTGTGCTTTATAGATACTGATCGCTCATTTTCAACCAATGTTTTGGTGAAGTGCAGTGGCAGTTGGTTAATATTACAGGTGGACAATTTTACTGTGAATTTTTATACCCTATCCCATAGGGGTATATTAGTTTTGATACATAGTTTGTAGCGAAATAATTTAGCTAGATATATCTCAAAGTATATGGATCGACTCAGAATCAATAGCTGAGTCGATTTAGCCATGTCTGTCCGTCCGTCTGTACGTCACCAGTTTTTGGGCCTTAAATTTTGAGCTAGAAGGATGAAATTTGGTACACGTACTCTTTGTTGCTCCCAGCAGAACAAGTATTCAAAATTATGAAATCCGCCCACTATATTTCGTCAATATAAAGGTTTTTGCCAAGCCCACTTTTTGGGGGCGTTTTTAAAAAAAAACTTTTTTGGCAAATTTTAAAATTTTCGAAAAAAAAATGTTATGCACAATAATTGGTAGTATAAATTTGAACATTTCGTCAGTAGACCATTTTAACCCACGCCCACTTTTTGGGGGCGTTTTCCTACAAAGACCATTTGTATGCCCTACCCCAAGGCATATGCAATACAAACACGTTCTTTTTTGTCGAACCACAAAAGGTTTTGATAAACTGTCTGAGCAATATATTGTGACAATGTCATTTTCTGTATTTTAACGTCATAAAGCCTACATTTTGAGGATATTAATTTTAAGGATGGAATGGGATAGGGTATTCAACGATCCGCACAGGGGATTGTAGCCTTCTCATATGTTTAATTGTGTTATTGTTCTGCTTTTGGATTGTGCTTCTTGGTTTGTTTTTCAGCGAACAAAACAATTATACATTTGTATTTTTTATTTCTAATAAATTAAAGTTAAAGGTTAAATAGCATTATAGAATGGCGAAATGCTCATATGGACTGTAATAATTTCAAAATTCCATTTTCCTTGTCCTTTTTTAAGCTCCCCAATGATCATAGGAGAGATGTTTGGATAAAACATTCACATCTCATTAAATAAAAATGTTTTTATGTGTAAAAACCATTTCTATACCAAAGACTTAAAATTAGAATCACTTCGAAAATGTCTTCCTAAAAATTCAGTTCCAATTTCATCCCCATTAGTTTACAATTGCTCGAATCTATTCACTGACGATTCTTGCTTAAAAATTATGGATAATAATCGAAAGACTGAACATCGAAGGTAATATAAAACAACTCCAGATCATGCAATAATCCAAACTTTATTCAAGAAACTGGTGAAACTGAAAATGTGTTCACCTGTCAGTTCTGTTAAAAGGGTTGCTAACCCCGTAACATATGTAAGAGATTTCTCTTTACCTCCTCTTAACAATAGCTCCGAAATTTCTTCCTCACAGTTTCCATCTCCCGGTTCACGTTTCGTTCATAAATCTAAAGGTGGAATACAAAATTCTGTCCCGCGTTGCACGTTGGACATACAATGAAAAAGATTTGTGTCTAAAGTTTTTTATAAGTCTCCTTCATAATATTCCATATGCTGAACACCGAATTTAGCTTACCATCTGTAAGCACAATATATAGATGGCATTCATCTTTGTAAGTCCGAGACCATGTTAAATATACAAAAAAGATGTGTTCTGATTTTTGATGAAATGGCAATAAAGACCGAGCTTGATTATAACACGAAAACGGATATGATATACGGGTTTTCGGATTTTGGGGAGCTGGGAAGGCACACCACTGTTGCTATATATCATATTATATAGGATGCCAAAGGGGTGAGAACATCCCAACCGAGATATTGAAATTAACAGTTACCAAAATATTAGAATGTGGATTTGAAGTTATTGCTGTATGCTGTGACCAGGGCAGTAACAATAGAAAAGCATGTAAATTACTGGGAGCAGCAGAAAATAAGCCGTTTTTTTAAATCTCGGACCAGGTAATATTTCTTTCATATGACTACCCGCATTTATTCAAAAGCGTGCGAAGTTGCTTGTTAAAAAATAATATTCGCATAGCTGATGATATCGTTTCTTGGGGAACACTTGTCAAACTGTTTGAAGAAGATTCCAAGAATATCTTTCAAGTATGCTTCAAACTAACGAAGAGTCATATAAATCCAAACAGTTTTGAAGAATGATCAGTCAAACTGGCTACACAGGTTTTCAGCTGCTGGAATTTTCAACGCTATCTCAGCAAATTGTTTTCAAACCGACACAGATAAAAAAATCGCTGCCTCGACGGCACATTTTGCTATTAAGATGAATAATCTTTTTGATAACTTAAATAGCTACAGTCTTTACACATCCAATCCTGATCGTCGACCTGTTTCAGCATGTAGTGAAACTCTACAGTCCATCAAAACAGCTAGGGAGTGGATCTCATTATGGGAGTCTACTGGTAAAATGAAAAAGCCACATTGCTTTGGTGGTCTTATGCAAACGTTGCTGGCCATAGAATTAATATGGGAAAAACTCAAAAATGACTAGCAGTTTCTTCTCCTTGTACATCTAAATACTGATGTTGCAGAAAATTTATTTTCTATAAGAAAATTCAATAAGGATTTCTGTGGAGTTAAAAGTGCGAGGAACTAAGATCCCCACTTTCGTTTTTTTTTTTTTTTATTTTTGTTTGTTTATTGAATTATCGATATGTTTTCTGTTTTTTTACCCCGTTTATACATAAACATTGTTACGTTTTCTCATATTTATGTTAAACTTATTTAACATATTGTATTTTTTAGTTCTAAAGTGCGTCTAATATGCTACCTCTTTGGAGACGTGGAAAAGCATATTGAAGTTATCACCTCACCTCTGTATATTGCTCATTATCTTATTTAGTTTGGTGCGAGTACGCCAAAACCGGTTTGTTCTTGTTTGCACTCTTCAAGTCACTCATAAACACACTCATTATAATATTATTTACTCTATTCAGAAAGAGTGAACAAATTTTTCTTCTCTCGTGAGAAACGATCGATCTCCCCCTAGGCGGCTGGAGACAGAAATAAAAAAATTGCCGTGATGATACTACTATAAGCTTCATATACAATGGTCCTACCAATGATGTCAATATCGTCGGCGTATACTAGTAGTTGCACCGATTTTTGGAAAATTGTGCCTCTGGTGTTGGCTCGGGAGTTTTGCACAATCCTCTCAAGAATCAAATTGAAGAAGTCACATGACAGCGCATCACCTTGCCTAAATCCTTTTTTGGTATCGAATGTGTCGGTGAGGTCGTTTCCGACCATGATGGTGCAGTGAGAATTCTCCATCTTCATCCTACATAAATGGACGAGTTTGGGCGGTATACCAAAACTAGACATGGCTCTGTATAGTTCGTCTCTATAAATGCTGTCGTATGCGGCTTTGAAATCGATAAATAGCTGGTGGGTATCGATTTGGACTTCTTGGGTTTTTTTCCAGGATCTGCCGAAGTGTGAAAATTTGATCGATTGTGGACTTTCCTGGCCTAAAACCACACTGATAAGGGCCGATCAGGTTGTTGGTAAACGGTTTCAAGCGTTCACATATTACGGCAGATAGGATCTTGTAAGCGATGTTGAGTAGACTTATGCCTCTGTAGTTGGCGCAGTTCAGAGGGTCTCCTTTTTTGTGGTTCGGGCAAACGATGCTGAGGTTCCATTCTTCAGGCATGATTTCAACTGACCAGATTTGGCTTATGAGTTGGTGGATGTTACTTACCAAGTCATCTCCACCGGCCTTATAGAGCTCAGCGGGAAGGCCGTCATTCCGGCGGCCTTATTAAGCCTGAGTTTAGATATTGCTATCTTACTTCACTTAGGTCGGGTGGTTGGCAGTTTTCGCTGTCGTTGCCAATATTGAATGGTTCGTTCTGCCTGACTGTGGAATGTTGTTCGTCATCGCCGTTTAACAGTCTGCAGAAGTGGTTCTTCCATATCCTCAGCATCTACTGTGTCTCAACTACGATATTTCCTTGTTCATCTCGACAGGATTCTGTTCGAGCCTTGTATCCTTGGCTTTGACGTTTTACACTTTGGTAAAACTTGCGAACATCGTTCCTGGAGTGGCACCCCTCTATATCCTCGATCGCGCGCTTCTCTTGTTCTTTGTTCTTCTTTCTGGAAACCCGGTGTTCTTCCCTTCTTCTTTGCCTATAGAGCTCAATGGCAGCTCTCGTCTTCACCTGTAGCTTAGCCTTGTAGGCCTCGTTCGTGGCTGCGAGCATCTGTTGGCATTCCTCATCAAACCAGGGGTTTCTTGCTGGTGGCCGCGAGAAACCTAGCACATCAGTTGCGGCTGATCTAATGGCTTGTTGGCATCGTTGCCATTGTTCTTCGACATTAGACGCTGGTAGTATGTTGTGAGTCGAGAGGTTAAGGGATACGCGTTGTGCGAAGGTCTTGGCGGTCTCTCGCGATTGCAGTCTTCCGACATTAATTTTTTTCACAGTATTTCTGGATTGTTGTGGCGTGGTGGATATCCGCATTCTTACCTTGGCTGCTACAAGGTAGTGATCCGAGTCGATGTTAGCTCCTCGGAATGTTCGGACATCCAAAATACTGGATGCGTGCCTCTTGTCTATCGCAATGTTATCAATTTGGTTGACTGTTCGTTGATCTGTAGACCGCCATGTCCCCTTATGGATATCGAGGTGAGGAAACCGTGTGCTGGCTATAGTGGCATTTCGTTCCGTAGCGAAGTCAATTAGCCTAAGTCCGTTACCAGACGTGTTGTCGTGTAGGCTATATTTTCCGACATTACTGCTAAAGATGTCTTCTCTTCCTACCTTTGCGTTAAAATCTCCCAGCACGATTTTAACATCGTACTTTGGTAGTCGCTCATGGGTTTTGTCAAGGAGCTCAAAGAAGCAATCCTTAGCTATATCATCTTTTTCCTCCGTCGGAGCATGAGCGCATATAAGGCTTATGTTGGCGAATTTGGCCTTGATGCGGATTGTTACAATGCGTTCCCTAATGTCTTGGAAACATTAGACTTCTTGCCTAAGTCTGGCACTTATAACAAATCCGCATCCAAATAATCGCTGTTTCTGCTCATTATAACACGGTCCATAGTAGATGTCACAGTTTTTCATCCTCTTTTTGCCCGGCCCATCCCATCGTATTTCCTCGATGGCAGTAATGTCTGCTTTGTAGCAGTTTAGGGCTTCCGCTAGTTGTTCGCCTGCACCTCTCCTGTTTAATGTTCTCACATTCCAGGTGCAGATACGAACGTCGTTGTCCTTTTTTCGTTTAGCATGGTCGTCAACAATAAAATCCGTCCTTTCCGAGGCTATTGGTTGCTTCGTAACCATGTTTTTTTTCTGTGGGTGGGTAGTTAACCCAAAGCACAACCCCCAACCTGGAGGGCCAGTTCCAATTTATTAGATACCCCTAGGACACGGGGCCATCAGTATCCACTACGGGATTGAGCGCTGCCGTTGGCCTTTCGGTTCATCCGCCACCATCTCTGTTCAAGGGGCCTGACTAACCCTTGAAATTCCTAGACAACCTGTTGTCCGAATATGTCAGAGCAGCTCATCTAGGTTCGCCTGGGACAGCAGGCCGGGTATTCATCCGTGCCATTCTCACCAGGGTGTTTATAGTGTTGCTGTTTTTCGTCGTGTTATCAACACTCGCACTTATCGTTTAGCAAGTCAAATCCGGTTGGATGAGACCAGTACCCGATGGTTACCACTTGGAGGTAAAGATAAGCACATTTGATGTGTAGTCAGAGTTGCAACAATGGGCATTGCCAAGTTAACGCCAATCAGAGTCTACCTTCGTTCTACAACACCAAATCATCAACAAGGTCTTGGAAAATTGGAGTGACAGAATTTGCTCTTGCGAAGCCAGCCACTTGAACAACGTTGTGTTCCATAATTAACGGGAATGTTTGCTCTAATTAATAAAGCCATAATACATGAAAAAACAAACTTCCATTTGGCCCACCCGTTATGTAGCTTTAGAGCTCGTAAAGTTTTAGGTTGAATCTTCCTCTCCATAGCCCGTCGACTCAAACGGAATCAAATATATTTCGAATAGTTTTTCCCTCTAAACGACCAAGAATTTCTTTATCCGCTTCTATGCTACGGCGTAGACCAGGATTGCAACGATATAGGATCTCCTTAGTAGTTCGAGTTTGGGCTTTGGTAAATGAGCCTGATGAAACAGCAGCTGACAAAAGGAATTCTTTATAAGATTTCAGACGAGATGTCGTCTTGCAGGTCGAAATGAAAATGACATTGATCAGATGCGAGAAGGCATTGAGAAAAAACCCGCTGCACATTCGTCAGAAGCACTGATAAGGTCATTCTTCTTTATTACTTCGGCGGACGCTCTACCAAAACTTATTTATAAATGTCAAAGGGACACACATCCCCGGAAACTTCATAATGGCCTTACAGAGAAGAAGTTTCTTCTATAAATCCTGTGTATTTGCCTACAAGTTCTAAAACAAGCTCAACTTATGAGGGTTAGTTCTAAAAAAGCTTAATAGAAGTAATTGCTTCTGGAAATTGGAAATTTGAACCTTATAGAGGAAAAATTATTAGTTGGGTGGTAGGCAGAAACAGAGCACTTTCTTTCGAAATTATTTTGCAACATTTTTTTCAACTTATTCAAGCGCATAACTATTCATTTCGTTGAAATGTCAAGAGCGGAAAAAACCTGTCAGTGTCAAAATAACATATGATTCAAAATGAAGCTATATTTGGACCACCTTGAATATATTTGCATGAAACACCCACTGCCACACCTACTCAAATGAATCATGTTTGCAAATGTAGATTATCTGTATAAGACAAAATGGAATAAGGTACTCACAGCTGATGTTAAGGCCTGCCCAGTTGATTGTATCTTTCATCGCTGTGAAAATGGAGATAGAGTTCTTGCATGAAGTTGCCCTCTATTCAATTTCAAGCTACAGATTCACGAAGATACACATTGTGTAAGGGCTTACGGGCTGCCTTGTTTTTAACTTCTTACTCAGCTACAAGCATCAGCTGCTGATACGCATTCTGGGCGGCCCTTCTGGGTTCTTAAAATTTTTTGTATACATTTGCCCCATCTGTTAAATGCGCCAAATATATACAACATATGGTGAAACACAAACAATATTAAGCTTCCAGGACATTTTCGTCATTAATTGAATCATTTTGGCCACCCAACAATAAATCAAGCCGCGTTTGTTTGTTTGTTGTTTTTTTTTTTTTTTTTTTTTTTTTTTTTTGATTGCAGATTCAGCTGTGGGTGCCATTTTGGGAAAAAAAATCACGTCCGCATCCCTGTAAAAATCAATTTTCACCGCCCTAAAAGATATTTTCAATCACTTCATCAGTGGCTCTTGTTTGACGAACAGATTCGCGTCAATATCCAAACAACTCAATTTGTTTCCACTTAGCGCGCATCCCAATTAGCACCACATAAACATCTGGCACTGCCATATAGCTTTCCATCGAGTAGAACAAAAAAAAAAAAAAAGCAAAACCACGTCAGGCAGCTCTGAAAATAGTATCTGAAGGCGTAGGTTTTCATTTTCTTGGATTAAAAATAGCCAAACACAAAAAGTAAATAAATAAACAAGTCACACATGACGTCAGTGTTTTTAAATTCGCACAAGTAAATTGAATTCGATTCGCATCTAAAATTGTAACACCACTCTGGGACGGTATACCCTGTAGACCGTCTAAATATAGAGTCTTGAGATGGTCTTATTAGGTTAGGTATTTCAATTCGATTTGCATGTACCAAGAGAACTTTTTTTTTAATTTCCCCATCCGATAGATACTCTGCTCGCCCATCTGATGTGTGAGTGTGACAGGTATGTCACCAACAGACGAGATATCAATGGAATTTTTCCATCGTACGGTATTTTGTTGGAAATTTTTTAATGAATATCGTGACATTGAGATGTAAGACGGGAGAAATAGCCTCGTTGCTTAGAAAGCACCTACAATCTGTGAATGCAAATATTGTCCAAACAATCAAATCAATATTCGATTTCAGGATGCGAAGGCGGGGTGGGTGGACCCCCGTATATATGGACGATTCCCTCCCAGCTCTTGTCGATCTGTTTGCTAATGACATGCTTAAATATTCACTTGCAGTGAATTCACCATGAACATGAAAGAGGAGTGTGATTTGAATGTATCTGTAGCTGCAAGTGTATTAGGGGGTGTTTTAGTGAAGTTACGGTTATTTATATCTTTTTGTTTTAATGGAATCTGCCCAAGTTGGAGGTAATTGGGGCATTTCATGGTTAGAATGTGCGTATAGAGTTTTCGAAATAATGACGTGGTAATTATCCTTCCATTCCTAACAAATCCATTCGCCACAGGAGGGGGTCGAGAAATTACTTCAAGTAGATACTTTTCGGCAGAAGTGTAATGCAAATTGCGAAACTGATGCATTTCTTGCATCAGATAGTTTTGTGGTGTTTACATTTGGTAACGGTGGGGTGGGTGTGAACGTTGGAGATTTTAAAGACTGAGGGTGTTGAAGAGTGTTTTTGGCGGTTTAGTCTTGTTTTGTTTGTTCCTGTAGACAAATTATGATTTTGATGAGAGGCTTGCAGGGATCGTGTGAAAAACATTCCATGTTAAAAGTGTTTTTGTGTTTTTTTTGAAACACAGAAATATTCAAATGTTTTCCCAAATGCAAAATAATATTTTACCTCTTCTGATCTGGCCTCTCTATATAAACCGTACATACACTCCAAACTTGAGTTCAAAGCCCACATTTTCTGGTTGAGAAAAAACATCACCTACTGGATAGGATTCAAAAACGATAGGAGACTCAACCGTAGTTAACTCTATTGTCTCGCTTGTCTTTTACCGCTATAATAACAACAAATGCTCAAAGGAAATAGCGAGCTGCATTCCACAACTGGTAGTATTTCACCGATGACACTTTCAATGTTGTTTTCCAAAAGTGTTAAGCTTGACCAAAGGCAAGACATAGCCCCTTAGAAACTAGTCAGGCGGCGCCAGATCACAATAATGTCTGAATCATGTAAAGTGGCCTAGTGGTTAGTCCATTGCACTACTAAGTGTTGGGTCACTGTTGGGTAACAACACCTTAGTTCTATTCACTACCTCACATCTTGCGACTCATACAAATAAATGTGGGAGCTAGGATTTTCGGGGCCCATATAGTTTGCCGTTAATGCCAGATATTTCATATCTTTTTCAGATCACATGATTGAGGCGGTCAAAACGTGAAACAACACACTCGCTAAAGACAGTCTTAAAACAGTCGATAAAACGGTCCATTCTCTTGGAACCAAAATACCTTCAGGAACAATATGGTCGATGTTTTCAAAACAACAATCGTTGCCAGGGTAGCGCGGCCCTTCGATTATGATGTTGGCTCCTTCATAATTTTTGAAGCAATAACGTCCAACAATGCCACCGCAACAGGCTTATTAGTACCCAGGGCCAAGTTTTCTAACAACCATTCTCGTGTGCGCAGCCCATCGATTATGATGTTGGCTCCTTCATAATTTTTGAAACAATAACGTCCAACAATGCCACCGCAACAGGCTTATTAGTACCCAGGGCCGAGTTTTCTAACAACCATTCTCGTGTGCGCAGCCCATCGATTATGATGTTGACTCCTTCATAATTTTTGAAGCAATAACGTCCAACAATGCCACCGCAACAGGCTTATTAGTACCCAGGACCGAGTTTTCTCACAACCATTCTCGTGTGCGTGTGTACTTCTTGCACGATGGCGGGACCTCCTGTCTAATGCCGACTCCGAACGGCTAAGTTGAGATAAGCTTTTCTTAAAAATTGAATTTAGGTGTTGCTGCGGCTGGTAATCGAGCCCAGACCTTCAGCGCTGCCGTTCATCGCACTAACCATCGCACCACAGAGCGCCACACAGTGCATTTTTATGGGTATAATGGGTTCTGAAAAATTTCATGAGGATTGCTCTGGCTCTAGAACGTGTTGCGAGTCAAGACTAGCTGGTAGCAGTTAGAGCTATCTACCAAAGGCCGCTTTTGACTTTCTCGCTAACTTCCAGCTACATCCCAATATGTTTGGCTACTCGCTAAGGATAGGACTGCTGCTTCTAGTTTTGATCGAAAACAAAGATCGGTATAAGATAGCTAAAATGTCAGATTGCAAATTTTCTTAAACGCGTGAGGCTATTGTAAGTCCAACGTTGGGCGCCATTGTTTTGAGAAAAGATTACCCACGAAATCACAATCGGACTCGATGGCGGTATACTTGTTGGGTGCCATTGTTTAGCGTCGCGATTACCCACGAAATCACAATCGGCCTCGAAGCCGGTATAATTGTTGAGAGCCATAGTTTTGAGTCGAGATTAGCCACAGAATCACAATCGGCCTCGAAGCCGGTATACTTGTTTGGGTGCCATTTTTTTGAGACAAGATTATCCACGAAATCACAATCGGCCTCGAAGTCGGTATACTTGTTGGGTGGCATTGTTTAGAGTCAAGATTAGCCACGGAGGTATCTTTTGACAGCAGCTATTAGTTAGAGCCATCTTCCTTAGCCCGCTTTTGACATTCTCATACGACGTTGTCCGTCTGAAAAATAATAAATTTTCTGGACGGACACAGGCCCAATTATTGTACGCCTCTGCAATCGATAAATTTGGAGCTCTGGATATAAAAACCTTTTTATTTTCCGACCTAAGGCACACCTCGAATTAGGATTTTATGTCTCAGTTACCAAGTATCCGCCGATATTTTTAATCAGATTTTTGAAGTAGCAGGGTGATTAGCCATATAAAAGCTTTAAAACGTTGAGGCATAAGCATTAAACGATCTGTTTTGGCTGCATGGGTTATGTTGGCTTTGAGGGCCGCTGTGATTTGCGACTTTAGAAAACCACACTTCGGTGTCCAGTTCATATCATTTCCACGGTAGATGAACATGCCCTGGAATAGCTCGTGCAGAATATCCAATGTGGCGTGAGTGGTGTGGCACATAGCGCTGTCCGGATGAAACCACATGTCGTTGGTGTCCATATCATCTAATTCAGGCCAAAATATGTTGGCATACATCAACCTATCGCGCTCACCGTTTAAGGTGATGGCCTTGTCAAAATAGTGACTTTTTCGGGATCTCATTGGACGTCCCCATTCATCCAGAAATGTGTCTTATCACTGAATATGATTTTACGATATAAATTAGGTTCATTTTCCAACTACTCCAGAGCCCATTCAGGGAACACACCTCGTTGTCTATGGTTTCAGCTCCTTGGCCGGTGGAATTTTTTACGTGTGCAGGCTCACGACGCAAAATTCGCCAAGTTGTGGTCTGAGAAAGGTCGTCTACGTATGGGTATTGGTTTATCGTTTTTTAAACCAGTGGACTCAAATTTATCAGCCGCCCTGCGAATAATCCTATTGGTAGGACGATTATGGCGACCGTAAGATGGGCGGAACGTTGCCCGAACAGAACACCAATTTTGGTAAAACAAAATCTTAGTCGATAGTTATTTGGCAAAACAGACACAATAAATGACAACCAATTTGACAGATGTAACTTCAACAATATTACCGCTATCAACTGTCAAAGTTCGGAAAGACCCTTTATTAGCAAACGTGGCTGAGATACGTTGAGTCCGATGAATGATGTCGATATCGTCGGCTTAGTTCCACCGATTTATGGAAGACTGTGCCTCTGGTGTGGGCTCGGGTGTTTTGCACAATCACCTCAAGAATGACATAAACGAGTCATATGACAGTGTGTCACCACCATGCCTAAATCCTTTTTTGGTAACGAAGGTGTCGGTGAGGTCGTTGCCGATCATGATGAAGCAGGCACAATTCTCCATCGCCATCCTACACAGACGGATTTCGGGCGGTATACCAAAACTAGACATGGCTCTGTATAGTTCGTCTTTATAAATGCTGTCCCATGCGGCTTTGAAGTCGATGAATAGGTGATGGGTATCGAATTGGATTTTTCCAGGACCTGCCCAAGTGTGAAGATTTGATCAGTTGTGGACTTTCCTGACCTAAAACCACTCTGATAAGGGTGATCGGCCCTCGGGTTGTTGGTAAACGGTTTCAGGGGCTCACATACTACGGCAAATAGGATCTTTTAAGCGATCTTGCCGCTGCTGTTGGCGTAGTTCAGAGGGTCTCCTCTTTTGTGGATCGGACTGAGGTTCCATTCTTCAGGCTTTACTTTCATCCGACCAACATTTTGCTTATGAGTTGGTGGATGTTACTTACCAAATCATCTCCAGCGGCTTTAAAAAGCTCGGCGGGAAGGCCGACATTTCCGGCAGCCATGTTGAGCTTGAGTTAAGATTTTGCTATCCTCACTTCACTTAGGATGGGTGGTTGGTAGTTTTTGCTTTCGTCGCCAATATTGAATGGTTCGTTATGTCTGACAGTGGAAGATTGTTCGTCCTCGCCGTTTAACAGTCTGCAGAAGTGGTCCTTCCATATTTTCAGCATCGACTGTGTCTCAATTTCGATCTTTTCTTGTTTCTCTCGATAGGATTCTGTTCGCTTCTTGTATCCCTGGCTTTGACGTTTTACTCTTCAGTAAAACTTGCGAATATCTTTCCTGGAGTAGCACCTCTCTATTCTCGATAGCGCCCTTTTATGGTCATTTTTCTTATTTCTGAGAAGCCGGGGTTTTCCTTTCCTCCCTTTTTGTCTATAGAGCTCAATGGCAGCTCTCGTCTTCGACTGTAGCTGAGCCTTGTAGGCCTCGTTCTTGAGTGCGAGCATCTGTCGGCATTCTTTGTCAATTATCGGGACTCTTGTAAGCACTCTTGTCGGCACTCTTCATCAAACCAAGGGTTTGTTGCTGGTGGGCGCGGGAAACCTAGCAAATCAGTTGCCGCAGATCTAAAGACTATTATTCCAGGGCCATATAATTCGTGTCTCACATTAGGTAACTCCGGTCACCAACCGCGTACTATTGACAAAGATCTTCATAGAGACGATCGTACAAAACTATATTTTAAATAGTATGATCTACGACGTTATTGGACAGTTGTGCTATCTATATGAAGCTTCAGTTGGATCTCCAACATAATGACACGACTTCTAGACGATTGCGATTAAGGGATCGTACTCAATCCAGTGACCTGGAGCAAAACGTCATTCAAATAACTCTGCCCGATCGTTTCCTTTTTAGGCAATAAGAACCCTTGATGTCAGTATCGACCGTATTCTCGAAGTGATAGCGGTACAATTTATATTGAGGAGTACACACCTGATCATGACCATTAATTCACTTCACATCCTCCCCTATAACATCGTCCAGCTAATGGTTTCAAATAGATGAAAGTCATCTGACTCATTAGTGCTTAACCTTGTTCTACGATCAGAAACAAACATTAATATGACCTCATAACATCCTGCCTACTCCTCGCATTTGATTACCTCCTTCTGTTTATAATTAGTGTGTGGCGTTCAGAGGAAGGAAAACCCCATAAAATTGATTTAGATACATTCAATGAAAATCTATCTATCGCACATCCGTTCAGTTTCGATAGTAAAACAAAAACAAAAAATAAAATAATCATTTCCTTCGCAACCTTCAGCAAATACGCGAACTTTTCGGATCCGTTTCACATACCGATACGATAAATATTGACTATCCAGCGTATCTATGAAAATGTTCTCCTTCCCTGACCCAGTATATATGTACAAGACGATAAGAATAGAACATCGACATGCCTGTTGTCACGTACACACAAAAATATTCCAAAAGGTAAAAAAAAAAACAAAATTTTCCATTCCACATGTAACAGATACACCTGCGAATGGGCATATACTCGTACACAGGCGTTCCTGACCTTTTCCGAAGGAAATTCTCAAATGCCATCAATTTTCCCGATTACAGGGGAAGTTTTCGTGTGTTTATTACGAAAATGAACAGATAAATAGAAACCACCGAACCCAGAACCCCAGACCCCCCGCCCCATGCCTTGTGGGCACAATTTGATTGATTGGGGTGTAGGAATTTATTGAGCACAGTTGCGTCAAAACAGGAACAATTTTCGTAATCGAATTGAAGGCTATTGAGTGGGTAAGGGTAATTTGTTTGTCAATTAAATCTCTGCTCTAGATATGGAATTACCCAGAGAGGACTGTGCAGAGATACAGGTGAGGGAAGTGCTGGTGGCACTATGAGTCGGCTTTATGGAGGCGAATACACGTGTGACGGACGAGTTTTTTTCTAGGTCAAATATAAATGGCAGCTTCGTGGAAGGGATGCCCCAAAATTAGGCATCAATTTGGGGTTGTCAATGATAATTATTGTCATTCGGTATAATTGAATTCGAAAGTAGATCTGACACTTGAAATTCTCTAAAGGGGCCGTAGTTGGAGATAGAGAGAGGAACGACACTGGGTATCTCTGAAAAGTGTGGTTGAAGGAAGCTAAACTAGTGTTTCAATTTTAGGGAATAAGTAAAGAAAGGGATTATTGCCTTTCTGCTCATAGAATGAGATATAATGCAAGATCTGGGGTCCCAAAACGCCAAAAATACTCTATTGCTCTAAATGTTAGATGTTAGAGTTAGGCTTCAGAGCAATCAGTCTAACCTCCTTCATACTGATAACCCTGGAGAGTGTTCCAGATACCCACATGCGAAGCTTTCTAGAAGGATCTTCGCTATTTAAATCACAGCACGCCTACCTCAAGGGCAGATCCTCGGAAACAGATCTCCACGAGGTAGTGCAGACAATCGAAAAATCCATACAACAAGAATACACCCTAGCCCCCTTCTTAGATATAGAGGGAGCTTTCTATAACGTCCTCACTGGAGCTTTTCTTGAATCTCTGATCGAGCTGGGTATAGAGGAATCTATTACCCAATGGATAGTCTCTATGCTCGGGACAAGAATTATCCAGGCAAAACTTGGCAACAGTCACTTAACCAAATTTGCCCATAGAGGATCGCCACAGGGCGGCGTCATCTCTCCTCTACTCTGGCTTATGGTTATGAAAACAATTTCAGTTAAATCTGACGAGGAATGGGTCAAAGTTGTCGCATATGCGGATGACGTTAGGAAAATTCCGCTCCATGTTAAGTGAAATCATGGGGACTGCTCTAGAGAAGGTACGCATCTTGGCTGCAAGTTGTGGCCTCGGTTTAAACCCGAGCAAAACAGAATCGGTGCTATTTATCACCAAAACCAAAGTACCCGATTTCACCTTCCTTTGTCAAAATGGCCAACCACTCACACTATCCTCCAGCGCTAGGTATTTGGGTATCATGCTTGACCCAAAACTTAATTGGAAACACACATCGAGCATAGAGTAAGGAAGGCATGTGTGCTTGCAGCATAACCTTTGGAAAAAAGTGGGAACTTCAACCAAAGATGACCTTGTGGATGTACACAGTCCAATTCTCACATACGGCTCACTAGTATGGTGGCCCGCATTGAGTAAGGGATACAACCTCACAAAACTAAAAAGGCTGCAAAGAGCAGCCAGTATAGGCACCACGGGCGCACTGAGGTCGGCGCCAACGATTGCCCTTACAGTGCTATTGCATCTCTTGCCTCTCGACCTACACATTAAAGATACCGCTTTATGCAGCAAGGAGTCAGGATGTTGAACTGCATGGCCGTATGGCCACAGCAATATTCTGGACTCGTTACCAAACGGCATGGACACGTTTCCAAAAAACTACATCACAACTACACTAAGCTTGATGAAATGTCCACGTAGGTTTTCCTACCAGAGCTCAGTGGAAGGGGCACGAAGTAGTAAGAGATTTCGCCACGGTCGTCTACACCGACGGATCTAAGATGAACTGTGGTGTGGGGTCCGAGTCTACTCGGAATCATCGAAAATATCAGTATCATACCGCCTACCGCATTTTGCCAGCGTATTCCAGGCGGAACTACTGGCTATCCGAGAGGCTTGCATGCTACTGGGGCGTGACACAACTAAAAAGCAAAGTATTGCTACCTGTCCTCATAGATAGCAAAGCAGCCATCAACTCGGCTACTATATCCTCCTTGGTGGTACAGGAATGCCGGAACAAACTTGCTACCCACATGGGCGAACGCTTCAGGGTCACACTTCTCTGTGACAATGACATTGAAGGAAACAATCGTGCAGACGAGCTGGCCAGGTAAGGCTCAGCTCTACACGGCTCACTTGCGACAAGTGTCCATATACAGCTAGGTGAGGTTAAGTGAAAATTCACTCATACTTCCTGAAGAAGGCCGACTGTAAAAGGAGAAGGTTAACAAACTGCGTCATATCGAGAAGAACAGAACAAACGATCTATTAAATAGAACCCGCTTAGATATCACAAGAATTACGGCGATAGTCACGGGACACTGTCCAATTGGAGACCATGCGGTCAAACTAGGGATCCCATACAACCCCCAATGCCGCATTTGCGGGAACACAAATGAGAGAGAAACCCTCTCCCATTTCATCCTCAAAAGTCCGGCCCTAGCTAGAGCCAGATTGTTTGCGTTAGACCAACAATTCTTCGACAACTTTAGCGATATTTTGGGTATGCAAGTTCTTATCCGTTTTCTAAACCTCACAGGCTGGATCTAGAGACCGCCTGTATCACATCCACAACAATCGCAATAAAGGTTACACGAGTTGTGGTAACAAAAAGGCACATAAGTGCAACTTGGGTTCATGCTGAACCGCCACCTCTACCTACCTGCCCTACATGTTAGAGCTATGGTCACATATGGTAGGATTGCTGCAAATTGCTAGCAACGCTCAAGAGCACCAATCTTAAGATACTGAGGAGTTACAAATAATGACATGAGTTAGGAGTACTGGAGCATTAACGACTATTGCCACAGCGGGACTGAGTATAGTTCCTAATCTTCTCCCTCTAGAACTTTTTCGGATGAACTATTGGAATTCTTGGCGCTTCAGAAAGATTCTGAAAAGTCAAATAAGCTCAGACTAGGTAACATTACACCTCCTCTTGTACAAGTCAGTCACCCATTCCTTTTCAGCATAAAACAATGAGACTCCAAACAGATGCAAGCAAATATTCATTGTTAGGCTCGTCAAGACCCGAGGAATGTTCGACATTTATGTTCGCGTATGAACTTCTTGAAAATTGGTGCGACGAAGTTTTTGGCACAGCATAATGCCAAACTGTAGTTCGTCCCAAGCCAAAAAGGTGTGACAGCAACGAACCAGCATAGGAACTAGCTAGGTGCGTCTCATCTATAAACTTTGAACTTGGTTTCCACTCTGAGAGCCCTACTTTGTAAAATTGAAATTATTTTGCCTGGGTATTATCCGTCTGTGAAAATACATTTTAGCTCGCCTGATAGATCTTCAAAATGTTTCCAGTCGCTTCTATTCGAAATGAAAAATTTGTATTCGAGATTTAAGTGCGTTTGGGTATTTTAAGGGTCGCGATTTTTTTTTATGAACGTACAACCCATGCAGATATTTGCAAAGAACGTTGCAGCCGAAGGTTGAATTGGAGGCCGTTTCTCTGACACCCAAGCATACTTGAAACACAATAAAAGGGGATTCATGTACATGTCACTTACCTGGTATCGAGGTATGAATTTAAAAATAATTAGAAAATATACATAACTGACAGACAGGACTGGGATTCCCTCAATACCTATCATCAAGGGTACACAGATGTTTTTCCCTTTTCTTTCCTAGTAGAACTCATGGCGCTTCGACTAAGTAAATCCAGAAAAGGGAAGAGATGGAGTATTCTCTGAGGCACCGGGTACTAGATATCATTTCGACTAACAGATTACTGAAGTATCGGCCAGGTTTAGATTTAGGTGGTTTAGAAAGCGCCCTGTCGATGGAACTATAAAAAATATAAAAAAAAAATCGATGACGGTCAACTGCACTTAAAGGAATCAACCAACCTTGTAAATGCAGCCTAACTTCAAAATCTTATTAAAGAAGCCAAATCCGAGTCCTCATAGCCTTTAGAAATGACTACTGCAGAGACGAAGAACTGGAAAAATCCCAGCCCAGCTTATCCTGCATAGGACACGATTCCTACAAGGCTTGGGTGAGTTGGCAGAGACACACAGAAACCAAATCCGAGTCCTCTTAAGAGCCTTTAGAATTTTTTTCTGCAGAGAAGGAGAGGTTAAATTGCAGCCCAGCTTATCCTTTATAGAAACACTATTCCTCCAAGGCTAATGTTGGGTCACATCAACATCAACAGGTGAGTTTGGCAGATACACCTCTTACTTACATACTTAAGTGGCGCTACGGTCCGGAATAAACCTGGGCCTCAACCAACATGCACCTCAAAATAGCCCGGTTCTTAGATAACTGTCTACAGTTGCGCACTTCAATTTGGTTGAGATCGGTTAGTACTACTTAAGTACTACTGCGTTCGACGTCTGACTGGGAATCAAAGATTCTGCGAGCCGAAATGTTGGGGTCCATTCGCTCAACATGCCCTAGCCATCTTATACGTCCAATGCTAATTTTTTTTTTGTTACCAATTCTATGTCGCTGTACAGCTTGTATAGCTCTTCATTGAATCTTTGTCTCCATCTCCATAGCCCGTCAACGGGAACGGGACCGAAGATTTTTCCTAGAATTTTTTTTTAAAACGACCAAGGCATCCGCTTTTCATACGCGTGACCATGGCCTTGAATGAAAATTGCATGCCATACATGTCCTCTATTATTTTTGCCACAATGAAGAGGACCTCCTGCTTAACGCCTAATCCGAACTGCAAATTTGAGAAGCTTCTCATGACAGTGGGGTGGAGCAGAAAAAAAAATAGGTGTTCTCACTTTCGGGATTTGAGACAGGGACCCCGCGGGGTTAAGTGAACACAAAGATCAACAACAGGAAAAAAAAGCAAGAAAAGGGTAGAATAAGTCGAATTAACAGTCAAATTTTTCCCTTGACTTCAGAACACCTGTGCTCGCTTAAAAATTCTTCTTGTACTAACTTTTATGATTAAACACGCAATTATTGTGTAACCCTTTATATTTTTGACAGGCAGCTTCTTTACCCAAGCAGCCTCTTTACAAGCAGCTCCTTTTTTAGGGCTGTCAAAAATCTGCTTTTTGTTTTAACATCGTCTAAAGAACCTAATTCATTACGGTTATCAAGAAGCCAAGATTGAAGGAAGGTCCAGCACAATTGGCCGTCAAGAAAGCTGTTATTAAGCAGCTCTTCGAAAGGGTGTCCAAATTCTACGTTATCGGTCAATATACCCAGCCTAAACGCGATTTGTCTCTTTTCGTGAGATGGCCCAAGTACATCCGCGTAAATTCTTAAAAGGCCATTCTACAGATGTTTCTGAAGGTGTCACCACAAATTCACTAGTCCACCCAGACCTTGGACAAAACCATCGCTGTCAAAATGTTGGAAAAATATTGGTAAGAGTCATCTTCGAACAAGAATCAGCGTTTAAAGAAATCCACAGAAGACAACACCGAGGGTAAGGTAAGTCCGCCTAAGAAGTCCCAAATGGTCGTCATTGCTCATGATGATGGCTGCGGTGTAGTGGTAATGTGTTGGCCTATTGAGTGCAAGGTTGCGCGTTCAATTTCAGCCAAATTCCATGACACCAAATTCAAAGAAATAAAAATAAAAAGTTCGGTAGTTATTCGGCTAAAAGTGTACACCAACTTGAAAGTTCTACGAATATAGGTTAGGTTAGGTTGGTGGATTGATGAGGGAGACGGTGTGCGTCTTCCCTCATCGCACTCAGGTCAATATAGACCCGTTGTGATGCCCGTTGGGGGTCCACTTCTGTGGTTGGTTCCTTCATTGTCCCGTTACTGTCCGTTGTTGTTAGCCCCTTTCCAGCCATCCAGATGTTGTTGCAAACCTGAAAAGATTAGGGAGAGGGATTTCGGATAGATCCGTGAGGTCGTGGAAAAAGTATTTTCCTAAGGTTCTCATTCTTAATTGGCTGATGCCTGGGCAGTGGCATAGAAAGTGGAGGGTATCCTCGTGTATTTCTTCATCACCGCAGCCTCTACAGAGGTCATAATCTATAAGATGCATTTTCAGTTTGTGGCTTTTTAATAAGTTGTGTCCACTTTGAATCCCAACTAAAGTCGAGACAGATTTTCTGTTTCTTCGAAATAGTTTATGGGTTCTGGCTTTGTCATACTCAGGCCACATCCTTTTGGAAGTTTCACGGGTGGGGAGGGAGTTCCACCTGTTTTTGGCAGTATTCAGTGTTTTCTGTCCCATCCGAGATTTGAGATCACATAGTGGTGGTTTGACAGCCTGGTCTGCTTGGTCAATGCAGGATGCAGATCCTTTTCTCGCCAACTTCAAACTTTGTGCCGCAAGGTGGGGGCTCCATACTGCATTGTTAAGGGAAAGGCCCCCTTGGGACTCTTGGTCCGTCGCAAGATCTGCTTAGCACTCGATTTGACCGGCAAGGGTAACTTGGACAATCGCACTTGCTTCGACCGACTTTGAGGGCGACGACAATGCTAACTAAGGCAAGATCTTGGAAGCCGTCAAGACCAACTACAACGATCGTCATGACGAAATCAGAACACACTGGGCTAGCTTTATCTTGGGCTCAAAGAGTTTGGCTTTAGCTGGAGCGCGCCAAGGCTAGAAAGTTTACACAAAAGCAAGAATACGCCTGAGATAATCAGCCCGATTATCTCAGGTATCTGTAGGAGTGGACAATTTTCCGCAACGCATACTTCGTCGGAGGTTCGAATTCCAATCGAGTTATTTATCATCGGAAAAAAATATTCCGAACAGTTTTTTGGAAGAATACCTAGAAGCAAAAATCTTCCGAATCTAACAAAATCAGAGAATTTTCCACTCCGACGGATACCTCGTTAGTTTATATGCTCCTGAACGCACTTCAACGCAATTCGTCGGGATGTGTTACAAAATGTCGCACAAATATGCCGAATAGCTCTTTGGATGAATACCTCGAAGCAAAAATCCTCCGAATCGTAAAAAATCGGAGAATTTTCCAAACCGACGGATACCTCGTTAGTTAAAATGCTCCTGAACGCACTTCAACGCAATTCGCCGGGATGTGTTACAAAATGTCGCACAAATATGCCGAATAGCTCTTTGGATGAATACCTCGAAACCAAAATCCTCCGAATCTAACAAAATCGGCGAATTTTCCGCTCCGACGGATACCTAGTTAGTTAAAATGCTCCTGAACGCACTTCAACGCAATTCGCCGGGATGTGTTACAAAATGTGGCACAAATATTCCGAACAGCTCTTTGGAAGAATACCTCGAAGCAAAAATCTTCCGAATCTAACAAAATCGGCGAATTTTCCGCTCCGACGGATACCTCGTTAGTTAAAATGCTCCTGAACGCACTTCAACGCAATTCGCCGGGATGTGTTACAAAGTGTCGCACAAATATGCCGAATAGCTCTTTGGATGAATACCTCGAAGCAAAAATACTCGGAATCGTACAAAATCTGAGAATTTTCCGCCCCGCTAGGCGGCTGATTAAAAACCTAAACAAGTCAATTTCCAGACCAACCCCCAAAAAACAATCCACCCACCTTAAATCGTAACTCTTTCGTAATTCAAATTCTACGTGCGACCTTTAAATACCAGTTGAGCACTTTTCCTGATTTCTCGTGAGTTATTGCACCCTTACCCTGTTCCATTACCTCTATCGACCCTCACAAAATGGACTTGTTTTGTCCTCATTTTTATTAGCGCGCGCATCCATGCCCAAGTTTACAGCTATCCAAGCTAAACGCGATGGAAAAACCCCTTATTAAAGGAATTCTTACAAATGTCGCGGGGGGTGATGGTCTCCTCAACAATAACTTGGGGTTACATATCCACAACATGGGGTTACATACCCTTAAATCAATATAAATCCCTCCCCCCGCTCATGCCACCATGTGTCAGACAGATCTCTCCACCGCATGCTTTGTCTTCATAGATTTTCTCCTCGTAAGTAAAGCCATTTCGGCGAAAACCCCCCGAGCTCTAGCCAAGCAACTGTCAAACGCGTGTCCGATTTGTCAATGTCATTGGGTTAACTTACTTTAGCCGGTTTTGTTTTTTTTCGTTCATTTTGGTTGTTAATTCATGATATACCGCTAGTGCTGCGTTGTCGTGTGTAGTAGCTCTTAGAGAAGCCTCCGAAAAGGGTGTGTACTGCCAAGTGTGTTGGTAATGTTTTTGTTTTGTCTTTGTCTCACTCGGAAATATTTTTTTATATAAAAAAAAAAATCTATTCCCCCGTGTGTGATTCATTAATTGATTGAAACGAACGAAATCATAATTGGCCTGGCTCAGCAGTCAGTTGTAAACAGACTCTCGGTCACCCGTCATTGATGCGGCAAACGGATTAACATCGTGCTCTTCCATTTGTTTAATTAAGTCAACAAGCGTTTTTTTTGTTTAATTAATTGAGTCCACACGAGTATCTAAATAGGGTTTCTAACAATATTTACGTGGGAATAGAAGAAAATAATGACGTACTGCTATGTATTCAAAGTGTGACTCATACGCCACAGTGATTTTCTGTTCGTAAAAAAAAGTTTCTAAAAAAAAGTATCTTACATATTTCGTATATGAAGTGTAAATTGGCAATGTATCTAATCCCACTTGAACACCTTTCTCGGTCCATTACGTGTGCATGAAATATCTCTCGAGTGTGACCTTTATCTCTGCTGTTGTTTTTCAAGTGTCGGGCACAACAACGATACCCAAAAAAAAAAAAAAAGAAATAATTAGCGCGTTTGTCCTTGGCATACATGTATGCATTGTGATTGTGAGTGGACATTGTCTAGTGTTTATCTGTATTGATTGTGAAATAATACATTTCAACGGTTTTTTGCGTCTTTTCCTCAATCAATCAAGTTTTGATTAGCCGCCTTCAATAAAATTAAGACCAACGTTTTGATTTGCATATTGTCTCCAATTGTATCTGGTAAGCATAGTTTTCAAGCTGAAAAGTGAAGGGCATGGGTATTTAATTACAGGATTACAACTAGCCGGTAGGCGCGCTATTGACCTGTTTTTGCCAAAAAAAAAATGAGATGGTTGTCAATGGAGTTGATTTAAATAATTATTTGTTGATATAGCCTCAATTCTCCTTTGTAAACACAAAATTGATGTCAGGACACGGCGCCTATTCAATATCTTGGGTGGGATTGTATTTTTTTTCAGGTGGATAGGGTTGGACATTAATTTGACCAAGTTAACGTGCTGAGTTGAATACCAATATTGTACAAAGTAAGTCTTCCCGAACAAGTAGCAATTATGCCAAAGCTTAGTCTTGACACTTTTGCAACAATCATGGTTGAACAAATTAATTGAACTGTCCTTTGTATTGATTTTTGTTTAGATATGGTTGTAGATATCTACTGGATGATAATTTGGCAAGACGTGGAATTGAGGTGTTATCTCAGCTCTTCTGTAGGTCGTGGTCATTAACGAGGTATTTCTTTGGAGAAAAAGTTTAAGGCTTCGCACGTAGTGATACCAAGCCAAGTAAACTCCTCATATGTGCTTTTAAAAGTATAAATGAATGGACATAGAGGGTGCTTTTGACAACACTGGATATGACTCCATATCAAATGCTTTGACTCATAGAAGAATAGATCACCCCACCATCAAATCAATCAAAGCGATGCTTGAAAGTCGGAAAATAACTGCTTCATCAGCACTGACCTCAGTATCAGTAACAGCCGCTAAAGGCTGCCCTCAGGGAGGACTACTCTCACCCCTACTATGGTCTCTGGTTATCGATAACCTACTTCAAGACCTAAGTAATGCAGGTTTCAATATAATTGGATACGCCGATGACCTAGTCATCATAATAAAGGGCAAAGAACCAAACGAGGTTACAACACGTTTACAAAACGCCCTTAAGATAGTCATAGACTGGTGTAGAAAAGAAAGTCTTCCTATAAACCCAGCAAGGCTATCATCGTCCCTTTAACAAAAAGGAGAAAACTAAATCTTACCCAAATTTCTATTAATGGTAGATACATTGAATATTCCAACGAAGAAAAATATCTTGGAGTGATCCTCGAGAAAAAACTAAGCTGGAACTCCCACATTAACAACAAAATTCAAAAAGCAACCAAAGCTTTCTGGGCTTGCCGAAACGTGTATGGTAAAACCTGGGGAATCTCTCCAAAGACCACACACTGGATCTACACGATCATGGTCAGGCCCATTATAACATACCCTTCAATAGTATGGTGGAACAAAGTCACCCAAAAAACAACTATAAATAAATTAAACAAGGTACAACGGCTTGCCTGTCTGGGCATTACCGGAGCTATACGTACCTGTCCCACGGCGGCTATGGAAGCCTTAATAGGACTAACACCTCTCCACATTTATATTAAAAAAGTGGCAATTCGCAGCTCAGCAAGTTTGACACAAGCGGAAGAATTAAACATTAGTGAACATCTAAAACTAATTGAACTTCTATCCGAACTTCCAGAACTTGACATGATCTGTGCGGTTACAGACCGCTTACCAAAGACACTATGCTTCGACAAAAGATTCTCAACGGAGATCACAACCAGAGAAGCATGGTGTAGCAACAACCCTCCGAACTGCCTAAACGGCCTAAAGTGGTATACGGATGGTTCTAAAATGGACTCAGGGGTAGGAGCTGGCATACATGGACCAAATAAAAACATCTCAATACCTATGGGAAAAAACCCTAGTGTATTCCAAGCTGAGCTCCATGCCATAAAAGAATGCGCAAACCTAATACACAACTCAGGTATTAAAGGCGCAAACATCCATAAATTCACGGACAGTCAAGCAGCTATAAAAGCCCTTCGCTCACACATCATTGACTCCAAATCAGTACTACACTGCTTCAACTCCGTCCAAACACTCAGTTCCAGGAACAAAACCAGACTTTGGTGGGTCCCCGGAAATAAATGAGTTGAAGGTAACGAAAAAGCTGATGAACTAGCCAGAAAAGGTTCGGAAACCCCCTTCATTGGACCTGAACACTTCTGTGTAATCCCCAAATCAGCCATAAATCTGGTCATAAAAAACTGGGAACAAAACAGATGTGTTTCATACTGGGGAAATATCCCAGGCCTAAGACAGGCCAAAAGAGCTATTCAGCCCTTCAAATCAGATGCCAATAAGATACTAAATCTTCGCAGGCACGATATCAAAAACTTAGTAGGCTACGTAACTGGTCATCACGGTCTGCGATATCACCTAAATAAAATGCATCTAGTCGACTCACCGGAGTGCAGACTATGTCTAGAAGAAGACGAAACAGCCGAGCATATCATATGTGAATGCCCGGCCCTTTACGGTATGAGAAGGGAATCTTTCTTCAGGGAATTTTTATGTTCCGAAGAACTGAAGAAATCTTGGGCTGAAAGTATTATCAGCTACATTAGGAAAGTAGAAGCGCTACTAACCTAAAAAAAAAACATCTGACGGCAAGCACAATAGATCTTTTAGGTCGATGTATATATTACTGCTAGGGCAGGTCAGAATTTAAAAAAAAAAAAAAAATGAATGGAGACAATAATGTGGACTATGGACATAAACTCTCGATAAGTTAAATAGATGTCAACAGACAATTTTGCCTCGAAATGTTTGTCCTTTTTTTATAATGTCGGTACATATCTAACGTTCTGTTTTACATAGAATATAAGTCAGGTATAACGTCCCATTGTCATTGAGTAAGCCGTTTCCTATCGTTTGTTATGAATCCATCATAGCAGCTAGTTTAAGAGCAATTTCTGCCCGCATGTTGCCTCTCAAGTCTTGTAGGGAAATTTTACTTACTTGCTTTCTTAAGTGGCGCTAAAGTCCGGAATGAACCTGGGCCTTAACCAAAATGCCTCTCGAATTATCCCGGTCCTTAGCTAACTTCCTCCAGTTGCGCACTCCAAGTTGGTTGAGGTCGGTTTCTACTTCTGCGCGTCAATTAAGGCGATGGGTCCCTCTACTGAGTCCGACGCTTGACTAGAAATCGAAGACTGCGAGCCGGAGCATTGCGGTCCATTCGCTCTTCATGTCCTAGCCATCTTTAACGAAGTTTTTTTTTTGACTAGAGGTATGTCACTGTACAGCTCGTATATTTCGTAGTTGAATCTTCGTACCATAGCCTGTCAACGCAAACAGAATCGAAGATTTTTCGAACAATTTTCCTCTCCAATCGACCAAGGATTTCTTTATTAACTTTTGATACGGTGCACGCTTCAGCTCCGTAGAGCAGGACTGGGATGATCAGGGTCTTATAAAGAATCTCCTTAATAGTTTGAGTGAGGGCTTTACTACTAAATTGGCTTCTTAGCCCGAAGAAACAGCTGTTGGCAAGAATATCTAATTATTCATTTCTGACGAGATGTTGTCAGAGTCAATAGCGGAGTTGAGGTAGACAAAGTCCCGTACTACCTCAAAGTTATATATGGCAATGGTGAAGATTTGTCCAATTTGTCAATGTTGTGTGTCCTTTCGTTTTGATGGCATTACTAGCATTTACTGCTAAACCCATTTTTGCCGCTTCCTTCTCTAAACTAGCAAACGTGGCTATGACATCACGTTGAGTCCAACCAATGATGTCGATATCATCGGCGTATGATAGATAGTAGTTGCACCGATTTTTGGAAGATTGTGCCCCTGGTTTTGGCTCGTCAGTTTTGCACAATCCTCTCAAGAATCAAATTGAAGAAATCACATGACAACGCATCGCCTTGTCTAAATCCTTTTTGGTTTCGAATGTGTCGGTGAGGTCATTTCCAACCCTGATGGTTGGAATTGTTCATCGTATCCTACACAAACGGACGAGTTTGGGCGGTATACCAAAACTAGACATATGGCTCTGTATAGTCCGTCTCTATAAATGGTGTCTTATGCGGCTTTGAAATCGATAAATAGGTGGTGGGTATCGATTTCGACTTTTTGGGTTTTTTTCCAGGATCTGTCGAAGTGTGAAGATTTGATCAGTTGTGGACTTTTCTGGCCTAAAACCACGCTGACAATGGCCGATCAGGTTGTTGATAAACGGTTTCAAATGTTTACATGTTACAGCAGATAAGATGTGGTGGTGACTGTAGTTGTCGCATTTCAGAGGTCTTTTTTGTGGATCGGGCAAACGATGCTGAAGTTCTTTTTTCCAGGCATTCTTTCATCCGACCAGATTTGGCTTGTGAGTTGGTGGATATTACTTACCAAGTCATTTCCGCCGGTTTTATAAGGCTTAGCGGGAATGCCATCATTTCCGCAGCATTTTGCTAATCTCACATCACTTAGGTCGGGTGGTTGGCAGTTTTCGCTGTAGTTGCCTATATTAAATGGTTCGTTCTGTCTGACAGCGGAATGTTGTTCGTCATCGCCCTTTAACAGTCTGCAGAAGTGGTTCTTCCAGCATAGACGGTGTCTCAACAACGACATTTCCTTGTTCATCTCGAAAGGATTCAGTTCAAGGCTTTTATCCTTGGCATTGACGTTTACGCTTTGGTAAAACTTGCGAACATCGTTCCTGGAGTGGCACCTCTCTATCCCCGATCGCCCACTTTTCTTGTTTTTTTTTTCTTTCTGAAAAGCCCGTGTTCTTCCCTTCTTCTCTGTCTATAAAGCTCAATTGCAGCTCTCGTCTTCACCTGCTGCTTAGCCTTGTAGGCCTCGTTTTTGGTTGCGAACATCTCCCGCCATTCTTCATCAAACCAGGGCTTTCTTACTGGTGGGCGCTAGAAACCTAGCACACCAGTTTCGGCTGATCTAATGGCTTGTTGGGATCGTTGTCATTGTTCTTCGACAGTCGATGCTGGTGGGATGGTATTAATCGAGAAGTTTAGGGATACGTTGCCCGAAAGTTGTCTATCAGGTCCTGTAGGGCTATTAACGGGTGACATAAAAGCCGCCACTTTTAAAACTTAAAATAAAAAAATCTCAAGCGGAGCGTGGGAGCGTGCTAGCCACTTCACTTAGCCCATTATTGAGATCAGTTGCTCCGGAAGTGTTCCCATTAAACAATCTTATTGAAACCAAATATCCCCTCAGACCAATTCATTAAGTCGTGAAAACAGCATGTTGACATACATGTTTGGATTCACTGTCACTGTAACCTCATCAATCGCAATGTAGAAAATAGCACCCTACTAAGTGACAACACCTATTTTTTTCACTGTTCCATCACTTGCTAAAGTCTGACAAACACTCAAGAGTATCACTGTCGTGAAAAGCTTCCGAAATGTCCCTTTTGGATTCGGAAGGAAGTCCTCTTCTTTCTGGAAAAAAATAATTACTTCGAACGCACAAATAAAGGGAGAAGCCATTTTTTTACAATCTGGATTGAAATACAAACAGGCTCTTTAGGAAGCAGGCCCTAGCCCTCTTTTATTTTGAATCCCTGCGGCAAAGTTGAGACGTTTTTATGATACTACTAGAATTATTTATCAGATCATTCCTATAGAATGGCTACAGAAAATCAATAATTGATGATCCCAACTAATAATTTTTCTTCTATAAGGTTCAAATTTCCAAGCATTCATCATAAAAAAAACTTCACAATGAAATTGTTATAAGCATTATTTGATAAAAATAATTAAACAATTAAAAAAAGTACAGAATTTGTGAATTTTCTATTTTTTCACGGTATTTTTTAGTTTCGTTAAGGCCTGCGTAAGGAAGTCTTAAAGAATTCCTGCAGATAGGCCTAAAAGTTTCTCCATAGGCTTCTTACAGTTAATATTGCTGGAGGGGATATAGTTCCGATAATTCTTTATCGAAACGAAATCGTTAGTTAGGATGCTAGGTAAGAAATCGGAAAAGGACCTTCTGCACATCAGTTCATTGCACTAAGCACCGCGATAAATGACGGTTAAAAGCAATATAACCGTCTGCATTCAAACTAATCTTCACTTCTGGCATCTAGTTCATTGATATCAATTGCGGTTTGAGTGGTTTAGAAAACGAACGGCTATCTACTCTTTTTTTATACCCTATCCCATAGGGGTATATTAGTTTTGATACTTAGTTTGTAACATACAGAAATAATTTTGCTACACATACCTCAAAGTATATGGATCGACTCAGAATCGGTAGCTGAGTCGAATTAGCCATGTCTGTCTGTCCGTCCGTCCGTCCATCCATCTGTCTGTTCGTCACCGATTTTTGGGCCTTCAATTTTGAGCTAGGATAATGAAATTTGCTATATAGGATCATCGTCCGTGCCACCAGAACAAGTGTAAACATTTTTGAAATCCGCCCCTTTTTAGGAAAACGTATTTTTTGGCCAAACCGTATTAATGTGGACATTTCGTCAATAGACCATTTTAACCCACGCCCACTTTTAAGGGGCATTTTCTTACAAAAACCGTTGTTTTTTGTCCAACCATAAAAGATTTTGATAAACCTTCTGAACATTATGTTGTGACAACGTCATTTACAATACTTTATGCCCATAAGGACCACATTTTGGGGATATTAATTTAAGGATGGGATGGGATAGGGTATTAAACGATCCGCACAGCAGATTGTAGCCTTCTCATATGTTTTTTTGTTGGGCTTCCTACCTTTTAAAAACAAAACTAGTAAACTCAGCATATACACAGCATGACTGTCATGATATTTTGTAAAAAAAGTTACTGAGTGCTTTTTGAAAGGTCTTATTATTGACTGAAAGTACGTGAAATGTCTCCAATTCAGACCTTAAAAGGCAGACAATCATCTCGAATTATGAGGTTTAAACTTCCGACCAAAATTTATTGAAAAATAGCGTCAGATCTCTACAATATTTTTAAGAACATTTGCCAATACAATTTTAAAGGTTCAGTGTTTCAAAATACATCGCATGATGTCTGGTTCTACATCCGAAAAACCAATTAATTATCTTAACTTAGCTTTCTCTCTCTACGATATAAAAAAAACCTTGCGAGTAATAAAATTTTCCATGAACAATCTTACCTCAACCCAGACGTTCACATTGGGCATTAAATCTGCGGTGAGCATTTGTGAATTAAGTGAATAACAAAACAAAGAGTTGTGGCGCCAGAATAATTCCCAAAATCCATTAAATTTTATCTTATTACCATGCGTCACACATTATGAGGACGAATCCCAATTCGTATCATGCTACGAGTAACTTAAACGTCTCTATTGTCTACGTTTTCTAATTTCCTACCCTCCTTGCAGACTGTCACATTATTGATTCTTCTGTCAGAGGATTTGTGGAAATGTCAGTGGAAAATGCAAACAGGAATTTCTCTTCAAAATAGTTAAGGAAATTGATTTTTTTATTTAAATCCAAACTTAGCTCCACTTTAAGTATTTTTACAATAAAAAAACATGAAGGTTAGGTTAGGTTAGATGGGTTGTTGACGCTCGGGTGAGTCGTCAAACTCGCATAGGCCTACGTGGGCCCATAGCGATACCCTTCGAAGAAGTATCCTGAAATAGAGAAAGAGGATACCTGGTTAAGTTCTCTAGTGATACTTATGCGGTGCTGGTCTGTGTTGCTCCTTCAGCCTCAAAGAGATAGTTGCTCCATCCTGATCTGCAACAAAAACGGACTATCAGCGCTATTGGGATAGTCGTTAGGTCACTTAGGTCATCGAAGTAAAGGCTGCCTAGTATTTTAAATCGACTGCCACTGATCGCAGGGCAGTGGCATAGCAGGTGTGAGACATCTTCTTCGACGTCAGGGTCGCTGCATTTCCAGCAAAGTTGGTTCGCACCAGTCAGTTTTATCTTATAAGAGTGCATACCCAACAGGTTGTGACCTGTTATCACTCTCACCGATATAGAAATGGAAGCTCTATTCAAAGCTAATAGCTTGTTTGATTTGCTGCCGCTTAATTCTGGCCATTGGCCATTGTATTTTGCCATCTTGTTATGGTTGCTTTTTGAGTGTGCTTGGTTATTTTATGTTTTTTAGATGCTAGCGGGGGATTGACCCTTTTATCAGCTAAGAAAATGCAACTGGACGATCCTAGTCTAGCTAGCTCGTCTGCTTTCTCATTTCATATAATGTCATTATGTCCTGGCACCCAGATAATTTGGACTTTGTTCTGGTTACAAAGAGCCTTCAGCTCTTCGCGGCAGCGTCCAACTACCCGTGATTTTACTATATTGGATGTCAGAGCTTTAATGGCCGCTTGACTATCCACGTAGATGGAGATATCCTCATGTGATATGTCCAATACCATAGCCGATTCGGCAGCTTCGAGTATGGCCAGGATCTCAGCTTGGAATACACTACACGAGTTTGCTAATCTCAAGGATGTAGCTAGCCCGATCTTTTCAGAGTAGACACCAGAGCCCACTCCGACTTCCATTTTGGATCCGTCGGTATAGATTGCTATTTCAATGTTAGATAGCACATTGTTTGAAGACCATTTGTCTCTGCTTGGTATTCTGATAGAGTAGTTAGTATCAAAGTCGTGGCATGGCCTATGGGATAATTTAGTCAGATGCTACATCCGCATATGCCATTGAGTTTAATATTGAGCTATGGCCAAAAAGCTTCATGAGTAGATTTTTTTTTTAAATATTTTTCAACATTTAGGACTTAGTCCTTGAAGGTTATAAAACCCAGTGATGGAAGGAAGGAAAATGGTTTGTAGATAGTTAGAGATTGGGAGTAGCTGGGAAAAGAGTGAGGTGACGATGCGCGTTAATTTTGAATCTTTGTAGGTTGTAGTCATCTGGAAAAATTGAAGAAGGCAAGCTATTCCATAATCGTGAAGTGTGGTTAAGAAATGATCTTCTAAATTTTACTGTGCGCCCGAAAACAGGCTCTATGCAATATGGGTGTGCGGAAGAAGCCGAACGAGTATTTCTATTAAACAGACGGACAGGCGGGATACAACTATATATTTCGTCGGAACATTTATGATGAAAGTAACGGTAAAGAAGCGCAAGGCATCCAAATTTCCGCCGGTGTTCGAGCGAATGATTTTCGCTAAAAATTGATTGGTTGTCAAGAAGTTTGATAGCATGACGTTGGACATGAGTAGGCTCAAGCAAGTTGCAGGAGCACCCGCCCAGAACTTGCTGGTTCCAACGAAGGTCTGGGCTAATGTACATGCCAAGCATAGACAAGCCATTGGATTCCTCAACTTCAACTCGTTCCATTTTAAGTTTAGCTACAATTGTATCCTGTTTCAGAGATAGGAGACAGCACTGAGTTTTTGACTCATTAAATTCAACCCGGTTGTTGGTACCCCAATTGATAATTGTATCAATGTCGGAGTTGAGTTCAGTTGACATACGCTGGCGTTGTGACTCGACGACGTGGGGTTCTTGTCGCGGAATCGTTAGAGAGTAAACGAAGTCAAGAGTACTGTCATCCGCGAACGAATGGATTACAAGTCAGAGAGAGAAGGTCGTTAATAAAAATTAAAAACAGAGTTGGTGAGAGGACTGAACATTGGGGTACTCCAGCGTATGTTGAAATGGGGGTGGAAGTTGACCCATCTAATACAACTTGTATTGATCGGTTATTTAAAAAACTCGTAATCCAAATTATAAAAGTGTTACCGACACCGAAAGATCTAAGCTTATTAACAAGAGCCGCCACACTCTATCAAAGGCTTTTGAGATATCCAGAGCAACAATTCTACATTCACCGAATTGGTGAATGCAACGATTCCATTTTTCACTTAGATAGACCATAAGATCACCTGTGGAACGTTGTTGACAAAAACCATACTGACGGTCACTAATGAGATGATTTTTTTCTAGATAGCTCATGAGGTGGTAATTGACTGTACTCTCCATTACCTTAGAGAGTACGGACGTTAGAGCTATGGATCGGTAGTTTGATGGGGAGGTTTTATCGCCCTTTTTCGGAATTGGCTGAACATGTTTCCACCTATCTGGAAATATTCCTGCAGAGTACGAGAAGTGGAAGAGTTTGCGTAGAGGTTTGGCCAGAGTGGAAGAACACCTCTTCAGCACAAGGGGAGGGATTCCATCTGGACCTGAAGCTTTATTTTGTTTGAGATCTATTAGGACTCTAGCAACTGAACGGGTTCCGAAAAATATTTGCCCTAAAGAATAATGAACTGGATTCAGTGATGGTGGTGAAGAAGAGCTGTCTGGTAAGTTGGAATTAGCTGCGAATAGTGAAGCTAGCAGATTCGCTTTTTCTTGGGAGTCCGTGATATTTCTATCGTTGTAGACAAGCGATGGGATTGTTGATGAGTTACAACCTTTTATTCGTTTGACGAAAGGACATTGCAGTGTTTTTTGCCTCAGTTTTTGGTCACGGAAGAATTTAGAACGTCTTAATATAATCTTACAGTTATTTCTAACCCGCCTGTAAAGACTTCGATTTTCCTCAGAAGGTGTTTGTCGCCATAGGGCAAAAGTCTCTTCTTTCATCCGGATAGCAGTCACACAAGACGGATTAAACCAATTTTTTCCTTTTGGTTTGACGCTAATGAATTTGTTTGGAATAAAGTTTTTCATCCCAAGCAAGATTAGGTATGTTATCATGTCTGCAGAGGCGTTAACGTCTCTATTGAGGATATATAGAGACCGTTTCTTTGAGTCTTGCTGCGCTTTTTGCTGCTGTGTCATTGATTTGTAAGTCAATTGGTTTTATGTTTAGTATTGTTTCTAACCCTACTTTGGGGCTAGTGCGCATGGCTCCTGTCGTGAGTATGCATGCTGTCCTTTGAACTTTCGTAAGCTTGGTCATATGTTTTGCTTTTTTCATAGCATTCCACCAGACCAAGCAACCGTATGTTAGGATTGGTCTGACAATGACTGTGTATAGCCATTTTGTGACCTTCGGGGATGGGCCCCATTTTTTGCCGCAGATTCTGTTGCAGCTATAGAGGGCAGTATTTGCTTTCTTTACTCTTTCTTCAACGTTTAGGTTCCAGTTTAGTTTAAAATCAAGTTTCACCCCCAGATATTTCGCGCTTGCTGACAATGAGAGAGTCGAATCTTCCAAAGACGGTGCCGGAAATGCTGGGATCGATCTCCTGTTAGTAAAGAGAACCAGTTCTGTTTTGTTTGGATTTACACCCAGCCCGCAAGACTTTGCCCACTTGCTGAGTATATTGAGACTTCTTTGCATAATTTCACTCAGTGTCGGTGGGAATTTTCCGCACGCCATGAGGACTACGTCCTCATGCCACTCCGTATGCCACTGTTTTTATTGCAGTGATATCTAGCTTCTTAAGTGCCTCTTTGACTACTAATAGCCAGAGGAGTGGGGATAGTACGCCTCCCTGGGGGGTACCTCTTGACGTTGTGATCCTTTTGGTACAATCGCCTAGTGTTGACGAAATGATCCGGTTATTGAGCATGGTTAAGATCCAATTGCTAGAAACCGTACCTATTTCAGCTTTGGTAAGTGCCTCAGCAATTGCTTCAGTTGTAACGTTGTTGAAGGCTCCTTCTATATCTAGAAAGGCTCCTAACGTATATTCTTTGTAGTGCAGTGAATTTTCTACTGTGCGAACTACTTCGTGTAGAGCCGTTTCCACCGATTTAACCTTTATATAGGCGTGTTGGCTTACAGATAGGTAACCTGGATTCAGGTTGCTACGTATATGGATGTCGAGTAATCGTTCCATCGTTTTCAGTAGGAAGGAGGACAGGCTTATGGGTCTGAAATCTTTCGCTACGGTGTGGCTGCATTTACCTGCCTTCGGTATGAATATAACTTTAACTTCACGCCACACTTGTGGTATGTGGTTTAGTTTTAGACATGCACGGAAGATGGTGAGCAATGTTGGCAGTTTTTTGTAGCATGATAGGGGTTATTCCGTCAGGGCCGGCTGATTTATGGGGCTTGAATGAATTAATGGCCCATGCAATTTTTTCCTTGCACACTATCGTATTAATGAGAGAGTTGTCACCCATGTTGTCCGTTGTGTGGTCTGTTTTTGTACTTACGATGACATTTTCCTCTACCGTTTTGCAGTTCGGAAAGTATACGCTTAAAAGAAGGTTCAGGGTTTCAGCGGTTGATTCTGTCCATTCATTTGCTGAATTTTTGAGAAAACCTGGGCTACTTGCTTCTTTCGATAGTATCTTCCTCAATCTGGCAGATTCATTGTTTTCCTCGATACTGCTGCAGAATTCTTTCCAAGCCTTTCTTTTGGCCGTTCTGGTCTCTTTTTTGAATTTACAGAGGCTGTGCCAGTCTGTTTCTGCGTTTGATGTTTTTGCTATTCTGAAGAGTTCTCTCGTTGCGCTGTGTTGGGTGGCCAATTCCCTAGACCACCAGTGGCTTTGTTTCTTAGTGGGCACGCTTTTGAAAAAGCATTCTTAAAAACCGAGACGAGGTCGTTGACGTTTGTGTCAACATCTATTTGGTTTCGTGCGCAACTACTAAAGGTGTGCTCGGAGACTACGGAGATGAAGGTGACCCAGTTTGTCTTTCTCGGATTACGAAACGGAGCGATGTTAGCTAACGTTTCAAGTAGTGAGAACTGTATAATACTGTGATCTGAAAAGCTAGGTGGGTGATAGGGTGACAGAGTTAGACGAAAGTGTTAGGTCTAAGACTTCCCTACGAATGTAACGGGTGATTTTTAAGAGGTTTAGAACTTTTTTTTAAAAAAAAACACAAAAAATTCGAAAAAAATGAATGAAATATTTATTGAATCGATAGTTTGAACCTTGCAATTAAATGTTTAAAGATAATTTCATGCAAATGTTGACCGCGGCTGCGTCTCAGGTAGCCCATCCGCTGAGTCCAATTTTGGCATAGTCTTTCACACATATCGGCCGGTATCTCACGAATGAATGCATGGATGTTGGCTTCCAGTGCGTCAATCGAAGCGGGCTTGTCCCTATAGACATTAGCCTTGACATACCCCCACAAAAAATAATCTAATGGTGTCAAATCGCACGATCTAGGCGGCCAATTGACCGGCCCGAAACGTGAAATTAACTGTTCACCAAACTCGCCTCGCAATTGCGCCATTGCTTCGCGTGCTGTGTGGCATGTGGCACCGTCTTGTTGAAACCACATATCATGCAAGTCAAGAACTTCCATTTCGGGCAAAAAAAAGTTTGTTATCATCGCTCGGTAGCGTTCACCATTGACAGTAACGCTGCGATTCGCATCATCTTTGAAGAAATATGGCCCAATAATGCCGCCGGCCCATAAACCGCACCAAACAGTGGCTTTTTCGGGATGCATTGGTAGCTGTTGCAATGCTTCTGGCTGATCTTCACTCCAAATGCGGCAATTTTGCTTATTTACGTACCCATTCAACCAAAAATGAGCCTCATCGCTGAACACAATTTTTCGATAAAAAAGCGGATCCTTGGCCAGCTTTCCAAGAGCCCATTCACCAAAAATTCGGCGTTGTGGTAGGTCGGCTGGATTTAGTTCTTGCACCAGCTGTATCTTAAAAGGCTTTACGCCCAAATCCTTCCGCAAAATTTTCCACGTAGTGCTGTAACAAAGGCCTAACTGCTGGGAACGGCGCCGAATCGACATTTCGCGGTCTTCTGTCACACTAGCTGATACGGCCGCAATATTTTCTTCACTACGCACAGTACGTAAACGTGTTGGTGGTTTAATGTCCAACAAAGTAAATTTGGTGCGAAATTTGGTCACAATCTTCCGAATAGACTGCTCAGAAGGTCGAGAATGCCGATCATAAAATGGAAGCAGCGCGCGATGAACATTTCGAACCGAGCACGAATTTTGATAGTAAAATTCAATAATTTGCAAGCGTTGTTCATTTGTAAGACGATCCATGGTTAAATTGCAAACCAAACTGAAGCTGTTTGACAGTGACACAAGGTACTAAACACACGTCAGCTGTCAAAACCAGTGTTGCCAAAACCAAACCAGCTAAAAAATCACCCGTTATCATAACATATAACATGAATTTATCGTTCTACAAATAAATAGGAAATTTATCATTAAACATAATTTAATAATTTGGCAGCACTTATGCTAGGGTGTGTTTCAAAAAAAAAAAAATTCCTTAGGGTTTTGAAAGTGCAAAATTAATACACCTCTGCAGTATCATTCTTTCTGAACCTGCTGCGACATCTTTTTGCTTCACCGAAAGTCAATGGAATTCTTTGATTGAATGCTAGTTTTCAGATTGGCGAGTTTTCGAATAAGGGCGGGTTTTAAAATGGAATAATACAAGCTGTGATATTCAGCATAGTGCTATCCATTCGAAGAATTTCCGAAACGAAAGTCATTTCCGATCGGAAAAAATGAAGCTTACAATCGCGTTCAATGAGTTCCGAAACAATTTTTCGTTGGACAACTTTGGGAGAAAATCAAAGCGTAGCTGTCAAAAATTGTTGACTTAATGTCGCCGCGCGATCATGTGCCATAAATTTCTTTTCAAGATCTGTTCGATCTGTACCGAATAGTATCGGAATCGAAAACCTCGATAAAGATTTCTCATATTTCGAACAAATCGGAGAAAAATTTCCTCTGAATGGATACCTCGATAGGCCTGATTGTATTGTTGTTATGGTGTCAACTATCCGAGATGTCCAATTTGCAATGACTCTGCCGCATACACCCGGCTGAATTTAAGAATGACTTCAACACACGTGGATTTTAAGGGCATCGGTCGATTGTGGCTTATGGCGAAGACCGTCGATTTCGGATCCGAGAGGTCCAATTTGCAATGACTCTGCCGCATACACCCGGCTGAATTTAAGAATGACTTCAACACACGTTGATTTTAAGGACATCGGGCGATTGCGGCTTATTGGCGAAGACCGTCGACTTCAGAAAACCCTTCAAGAAAAAAGTCAAACGTGGTTAAATCGAATGATCTTGGTGGTCGATTCACGTCACATCCGCGAAAGGTAAGGTAACCCTCAAATTGGGTTCCTCTTTCAAAGGCTCCGAAGGCCACAAATGGGGTTGCCTATGGTCATTAAGTTTAAGTTCCTTGGTTAGTTGGAAGGAAGGTCCGAAGGCAAACTTCGCCAAGTTAAAATTTTCGCAAGGGCGATTTCTTGTGTACGGCGAGGAATCGACTGCATCAGGTTCCCCTTCAAACATTCACAGACGGCCTGCGATGTTGTCGGCCGATCCGCCATTCCTTTGATGTACGAGTGCTGTTGGCTTACCGAGCCGGTCTTTCTTTGGGCACCAAACTTTGGGGAGCCGACTTTAAACGGCCACCGCATCTGCCGTATTGATTATACATCCATACACAGCTAAATTCAAAGCAGAAAAGGTTGACTGGAAGGCGGCAAACGAATCACTGCAATGTGATATGACCGTAGGAGAGGTGCAATGGGCCACACTTGGGTACATAGCCGCTTGCCAGGAGTTGTATAATTTTTGCAAGAAGCGATTGAAGAATTTTAATACCAAGCGCAATGACCCAACTCTCAATGCCCTCTCAAATCTGTCTCCCTGGTATCACTTTGGTCAAATTTCTGTCCAACGATGTGTTCTTGAAATCAGTCGCTTCAAATCCAAATACAAGGAATCGGTAGATGCCTATTGCGAGGAGGCGATCGTGCGTCGGGAATTGGCTGACAATTTTTGCTTTTACAACGAGAACTATGACAATTTACAAGGAATCGCATCGTGGTCTCTGAAAACGCTTAATGATCGTCGCAAGGATAAGCGTAGCCATATCTACACGCTGGATGAGTTAGAACTATCCAGGACTCACGACGATCTGTGGAATTCTGCACAAATTCAGCTTGTAAAGGAGGGAAGGTGCGGATGTATTGGGCGAAGAAGATTCTCGAATGGACCCGTACACCCGAAGAGGCTCTTGAGTTCGCCATTTTGCTGAATGATAAATTCAGTTTAGATGGGCGTGATCCAAATGGATATGTTGGTTGTATGTGGTCAATTGGTGGAATTCATGACCAGGGATGGGGAGAACGACCGGTTTTTGGTAAAATTCGTTACATGAACTATCAAGGGTGCAAGAGGAGGTTTGATATCGCTGCATTTGTTGCCCGCTGTGGAGGAAACGTTTATAATAAATAGTCGAAGTCGGAGGTGTGGCTCGAAAGCGTTCCTAATTAATAAAATAAGTTCCCACTTGTAAAATATGAATGAATCCCAGAAGTGCATTGCGAGTATTCACTTCACGTGATTTCATCAATTTAAGATCAACATCTACAAAAAAAAAGTCTTAGGCTTCTGTAACTTTATTTGGCATCAGTTACGCTGATTAAACAACATGCCCGCCACAGGCTGTCAAAAACTATTCGAAAATCCTAGTTCTATTTATAAACCACTATCTGTTTAAAGTTTACCAACATTGGTGAAGCTTTTCTTAGTCTTTGACACTCTATGCCAAAATGACACACTCAAAGAAAACGCAGTAGACAGCATTTACAAGAAAGAACAAGTCGACACTACCGTAAGTCGAAATGGAGAATACAGTCCTCAAACCAGAAGATCCATTCAGATATATCATGGCAACATCATGTAACCTCTATTGCCAAAGTAGTAGCATCTAAACTAAAATACCTTTCATAGCTTACAGCTATATTACATCAGCCTCTATAAAGCCCAAGTATCGGGTTTTTCAATAAGAGCGCTACAAACGTTTTTTTCTAAATAAAACAAAAACGGTTTTGGATATCAATGAAATTCTTTATTCCTGTGAAAGTACGTTCGATGTCATTATGTATGGAACTCGATTTCTTTTGCATGGCCACCACGGGCACGCTTGCAGAAGTCCAGACGCTGAACCCAATTTTCGACGGTTTTCAAACATAAATCGGCCGATACTGCTGCAATTTCACGTTCGATATTCGTACGAAGTTCATCAATCGTCGCTGGCTTGTTGGCATAGACCATATACTTGAAGTAGCCCCACAGGAAATAGTCTAACGGCGTCAAATCGCACGACAGAGGCGGCCAAGCGACTGGACCATTTCGTGAGATAACACGTTCTCCAAAATTGGTTTCCAATAAATTGATTGTGACATTTGCTGTGTGGCGCCGTCCTGTTGGAACCACGTGTCCTCCAAGTCCAAACCATCCAATTGGGGCCAAAAATATTCGGCTACCATTGAACGGTAGCGATTCCCATTCACAGTAACGTGCCGGTCTTGATCATCACGGAAGAAGTACGGCCCAATGACGCCGCCGGCCCATAACCCACACCAAACCGTAATTTTTTTTCGGGATGCAATGATGACTCATGGAGTACGTGTCGATTGCTGCCTGACCATTCCGCATACTTCGTTATTGACGAAGCCATTCAGCCAGAAATGAGCCTCATCGCTGAAGATGATTTTGCGATGAAAATCCGAATCATTTTCAAGTTGTTGCTCAGCCTTATTTACGAACATACGACGCTTCTGGTGGTCAAGCGGCTTCAGTTCTTGCGTCAATTTAATCTTGTAATGAAGTAGGCCTTCGCAAAATTCGCCACAACGACGTCACAGAGATGCCCCTAACGCTTGAGAACGACGTGTGAGAGACACATTTGGGCTTTCTTCAACTGAAGCCTCAGCGGCAGCAATATTCTCGACACTACGAGCACTTCTTTGTCTCACTGGCACGGGAGCATTTTGTACTGTGCCTGTGGATTCAAATTTTTCCACTAGACGCTCAATTGTTGATCTGCTAGGACGATTATGACGACCATAAATTGGACGTGGCGCTCTTAACGTTGAGGCCACTGACTCCGAATTTCGGTAGTAAATTTTAATAATTTCGAGTCGTCGTTGGCTCGTTTATCTTTCCATCATGAAATAGGGGACCTTACTGAAGTGAAATGTCAAAAGAGCGGCAAGAAATATGGCGTCGTTTGCTGTCCCTGTCGCTCTACTTTTGTAGTGTCCCTGTTGAAAAACCCTGTACAACCAGGTCTTGAAGGTGCCGTAACATTGTGCCAAGCATCATAAGGCAAATTCGGCGCTGAGTTGGGTTTTAAACATGAATAACGAAAAATTCGCATACACCCAACTTCGCACGCAAACCAAATCAAACAGTGAGCCCGAGCTTTTTGCTTGTGGGGCTTATTTCCTTTGCATACATCTAGCGCCGCACGCAACCCAAATTTAACAGTGAGCCCAAGCAGGGGGGTTCCAGGGGGCAGCATGCCCCCCAATCCATATTCAAACTTTCTATAAATCCAATTTCGCACCCATCCAAAATCTAACAGTGAGCCTAAGCAGGGGGTTCATATTTTGCATTCATCCAAGTGCAAGTTTGGGTGTACGAAAAGTTTGAATATCTCTGGTAGGGGTCATGCTCCCTACCTGCAACCCCCCTGCTTGGGCTCACTGTTAAATTTGGGTTGCGTGCGACGCTAGATGTATGCAAAAGAAATAAGCCCCACAAGCAGAAAGCATTAACAACCGCTGAGCTTATTTCCATTTCGAAAGGGAAATAACCCCTGCGGGGCTGTTAAACAGATGGTTGAACAAAACGGATTTGGCAAACAAGTGTAGTGTGCACAGTCTTGAGTACTCGAGTACTCTTCTTAGGGTATTTGGCATAATGTCACAAACTAGTTTGGCTTTATGACACTAAGCGACATTATGCCAAATGATAATATTCGGCCTAGTGTGACTTTTAAAAGCGTCATTATGCCAAATTTAAAAAAAATGTCATAATGACGCTTGGCACAATGTCACGGCACCGGTCTTGAATACGGTTTTCATATTAGATTTCGACTCCCCAAAACATATCCTAAACTTAATGGACTCTATCAAAAGAGGTGCAATCCACCTTTAACATGATTTTTTCCATTCTTTGAATGGATGTTACAAAATCAATAGCAATGGAACGACCTCCCAGAAGACGTATTTCCACAGAGTCAATAAACATCTGCAAGTATCATCTCAGGGCGCTCCTGAAGCGTTATATGTTCACCTCTCCTTAGAAAGATTTATAAAAAAATAGGACTTTGTATAGACAATTTTAATTACCAGAAGACTGCCAACAAACTCAAGGTCCGTGAACAGCTAATCATTCAAAATGTGCCTGACACATCCAAAAATGAATCCATCATGCCAACGACGCCACCCCAATCAAATGAAAGACCCATAATTTGCTAATAACCTCATCGCATGCCATTTGGGGAATGACCTACATAAAAACAAACCAATTTTATCGAAGGCCCCATCAACAAATCAGATTCCCACCAACAGCACTCGGGCGTATGTGTAACATTTTCTAATCTAAACTCAGATGTACGTGTGCCAAATCTGACACTTCGTCACCGCTGCTTATAAACACGCTCCTAAAGTCTGATTAATTTACTACTTAGCACTTCCCAAAAGCATTAGTGGGTGTGCTACTGCACAACAACAACATTGAATTATCGCAATCTTCCTCCAGAGCACCTCAAAGTCCACCTGCGCGATCAACTTTGAAGAGCCGAGGGTTATAAAATGCCGGCACCAGGTGGTTCTAGCCGGTTTGTTTTGGTTTCAACTCGCCTCCAAATGAGTAATCACCCTAACACGGGGTTGTTCTGCAAATAACAAGAGAACTTCTGAAATATAAGCCAGATGCATGACGTGCCTTAAGTCAGATGATTTACTGCAAGTCTTGGATACGGGCACTTGACAACGTGTATGGGTTTCTAACTCAATTTTATACGTTCTGTTGGATCCCTTTTGTTTTACAATTGGTTGCTTAATAAGCCGGTCCTGTTTACATTCGTGTTGTAATGGGGTTAGGATGGATTACCTGCATTTTTGTTGTTGTATTGGTCTTTTGCGATGTATGGCCTATTGGGTGTGATTAGGAATGCGAGTTAGCAAAATTGAGTGGGGGTGGTTATATAGCAACACATTCATTTGGTTACATAAGAATTGGTAATATAACGGTATAATGAAAGTTTTACACTTTGTTGTTGAGCTGAAACTGACCGTTATGTGATTGCAGAAGGTTGCAAACAGAAAGTACTTAGCACTCTTTGAAGGCTATATTACCGAAGACGATTGGGATTATCTGTTTGTGATAGCTGAGGGTACTTTTTGTCTTTTGATTTTAAAAGACTCTTGTAGACTCGACATGGGTAAGTCGAGTATACTTTTTGAGATTTTTCAGTTCTGTATATGATTGCTGAAATCAACGACATCACTCGAGGCATGCAGCACTGCAGGACGCTACTCACTACATGCTCGGATAGAAACCTTGAAGTGATATTATTGACGAAGAATTCTTAGCGTAATGCCATCGCCTAGTTTTTGGACGTGCACAATCTTGATAATGTCAGTTTTTACAAAATAAAGCTGAAGACTGACAGTAAAACTACTGTCAAAAAAATTCGGATAAAGTAAGAGGGACAACGGTCCCAAGAGATTTTTGCATCGACATTCTTTTCATGCAATGAAAAGACGAAAAGACTACACAATTTCGTCGTAGACATACCAGACCAGTTCTGACAACTGATTTTCAATAACTCTATAAGGAGTATTCAGGCCCTGAAAGAAGAGTATACCAGCGCGGAAAATCATTTAAGAATTCATTCGACAAATTTTTGATAACCAAGAACGACTAGAGTCTGCAAGAGACAACAAAGTTCTCGAGAACTTACTCACTTAAGTGACGATCCTTCCGGAATGAACCTGAGCCTCAACCGACATGCCTCTCCAGTTAGGCCGGTCCTTAGTTAACTGCCTCCAGTTGCGCACTCCAAGTTGGTTGAGGTCGGTTTCTACTTGTGCGCGCCACTAAAGGCGAGGTCTTCCTCTACTGCGTCCGACGTCTGGCTGGGAATCGAAGACTCTGCGAGCCGGAGTATTGGTGTCCATTCGTTCTACATGTCCTAGCCATCTTAACGTCCAATGCGGAGTTTTTTGACCAGGGGCATGTCGCTGTACAGCTCGTATAGTTCGTGGTTGAATCTTCGTCTCCAAAGCCTGTCAACGCAAACGCAACGAATCGACCAAGGATTTCTTCAGCCGCTTTTGATACGGTCCATGCTTCAGCATCGTAGAGCAGGACTGTCATAATCAGGGTCTTACATAGGATCTCCTTAGTAGTTCGAGTGAGGGCTTTACTACAAAATTGCCTTCTTAGCCCGGAGAAACAGCGATTAGCAAGAGTAATTCTTCGTTTGATTTCTGACGAGATGTTGTTGTCAGAGGTAATATCGGAGCCGAGGTAGACAAAGTCCCGTACTACCTCAAAGTTATATCGGTCAATGGTGACGTTCTGTTCAATTCTTCGATGTTGTGTGTCCTTTCGTTTTGACAGCATATACTCAGTCTTACCCTCATTTACTGCTAAACCCATTTTTGCCGCTTCCTTCTCTATACTAGCAAACGTGGCTATGACATCACGCTGAGGCCTACCAATGATGTCAATATCGTCGGCTTATGCTAGTAGTTGCACCGATTTTTGGAAGATTGTGCCTCTGCTGTTGGCTCGGGAGTTTTGCACAATCCTCTCAAGAATCAAATTGAAGAAGTCACATGACAGCGCATCGCCTTGCCTAAATCCTTTTTTGGTATCGAATGTGTCGGTGAGGTCGTTTCCGACCCTGATGGAGCAGCGACAATTCTCCATCGTCATCCTACACAAACGGACGTGTTTGGACGGTATACCAAAACTAGACATGGCTCTGTATGGTTCGTCTCTATAAATGCTGTCGTATGCGGATTTGATATCTATAAATAGCTGATGGGTATCGATTTGGACTTCTTGGTTTTTTTTTTACAGGATCTGCCGAAGTGTGAAAATTGGATCGGTTTTGGACTTTCCTGGCCTAAAACCACACTGATAAGGGCCGATCCGGTTGTTGGTAAATGATAGAAAGGATATTGTAGGTGATGTTGAGGAGACTTATCGCTCTGTAGTTGACACAGTTCAGAGGGTCTCCTTTTTTGTGGATCGGGCAAACGAAGCTAAAGTTCTATTCTTCAGGCATACTTTCATCCGAAAAGATTTGGCTAATGAGTTGGTGGATGTTACTTACCAAGTTATCTCCGCCGGCTTTATAAAGCTCAACGGGAAGGCTGTGATTTCCGGCAGCCTTGTTAAGCTTGAGTTTAGATAATTGCTACCCTCACTTCACTTAGGTCGGGTGGTTGGAGGGTTCGTTCTGCCTAACAGCGTCTGCAGTCTGCAGAAGTGGTTCTTCCATATCCTCAGCATCAACTGTGTCTCAACTACGATATTTCCTTGTTCATCTCGACAGGATTCTGTTCGAGCCTAGTATCCTTGGCTTTGATGTTTTACACTTTGCTAAAAATTGCGAACATAGTTCCTGGGGTGGCTGGCACCTCTCTATATCATCGATCGTGCGCTTTTCTTGCTCTTTTTTCTTCTCTCTGAAAATCGGGTGTTCTCCCTTCTTTTCTGCATATAGAGTTCAATGGCAGCTCTCGTCTTCACGTGCAGCTTAGCCTTGTAGGCCTCGTTCTTGGCTGCGAGCATCTTTCGGCATTCCTCATCAAACCAGGGGTTTCTTGCTGGTTGGAGCGATGTTGGTTGTTGGAATGCGTTCGCTAATGTCTTGAAAACATATGACTTCTTGCAAGTCTGGCACTTATAACAAATCCGCATACTCTGTTTCTGCTCACTATAACCATTTCGTAGCAGATGACATAGTTTTTCATCCTCTTTTTTCCCGGCCCATTCGATTGTATTTCCTTGATGGCAGTAATGTCTCCTATATAGCAGCTTAAGGCTTTCGCTAGTTGTTCACCTGTACCTCTCCTGTTAAATGTTCTCACACTCCAAATAAAAAAAAATCCATATTTTTGGCGCAAGAGGCTTTCGAGCTTTCTCACAACCATTCGTGTGTGCATGTGTACTTCTTGCACAATGACGGGACCTCCTGTTATATGCCGAATCCGAATGGCTAAGTTGAGATAAGCTTTTCTTGACAATTGATACTACTCGGATGATTTGTCAGATAATTTCTTTCATGAGTGGGTAGTTAACCCAATGCACAAACCCCAACTAATAGGGCCTGTTCCGTTCCAATTGATTAGATACGCCTAGAACATGGGCCCATCAGTATCCACTACGGGATTGAGCGCCGCCGTTGGCCTTTTTGTTCATCCGCCACCATCTCTGTTCAAGGGGCCTGATATACCCTTGAGATTCCAAAATGACCTGTTGTCGGCAAATATGTCGACGCGGTAAATGTGCTGCGTCGACATATTTTCCGATCCATCCAAATTAGTCAGTTTATCCATCCTAACTGGGACTGTAGGCACCACCGTTGACTCCACCTTGGGAGTTCTTCCGCTGCCGCCTGGAAATGGAATTTTTGTATAAGCGTGGGTACACGTCTTCCCCACACTCTCATCTGCCTATCTGCGGTCAAGGAACTAGGCACTCAGCGTGAATCCTGAGAGTCGGAGTTGGTAGGCATCAGCAAGTTGAAAACTCAAGGTTTCGTAATAATCGCATTGCCAACCATTTTCCTACCAACCGTTCACTGATAAATATTAAATCATTCGAATATTCTGTAGCCAGTGTTACCTAATTGAAGACCACAAATAAACCCCGTCATAACAACTTCTGAAGTTGAATTTGAAGAGCACTTGATTCTACTTAAGAACCGACTTAATTGGGTCTAATTTGAGTACTTCTGTTCGTTAGGCATGTGCACTGATAGAGCGCACACATAGACTTTGCATTGGACTTTACCTGACCACTCAATGGCTGATATTACAAATCTTCCGTCTGAATTCGATTGGAATCTCCGATTTGTTATTGTTTACAACAATTATGACATGATGTACAAAGTTTACGTTTCTAAATTACATCCTGCAAAACAATAAAATCATTTCGTGGCGTGTGTTTGGCATACCCAAAGTATAATTCCATCTATTGGTTATGATCACGCATATAGTCTATTCGTCCAGAAATTAATTTCGTTTTCATTGCTTCCACGCACAAGTCTCACGCAATGTTTGTTCGTATTGACATATAACTGCAAATCGAAACATGAAATCATTAAAAAAAAAATTAATCATCTCAGCCCAAATGGCACAAGTTTACGATTTTTCATATGACGTCATTTATAAATTTATATTTAGGCACATCACCATCATTGGAATGTGTAATGTACGAAGCGAAATGTGTGTGTGCTTGATAAAGAAGAGACACTCATCCCAAGTCCATGCGTCTACTTCAAAAGGGAAACACATTTGAATTCGTTCAAAACCCGAGCGAATATAACCCAATTGACTTTGCCAGAGTCCATATGACTTGACTGGCAAAAAACACAAAAAAAAAAAACTTTATGCGATCACATGCAGAACATTTATAAGGCAATTGATGATGACTTCCACCCGAGTTAAGGATACACAACTTTTGAACTCGAGAGTACGTGACAGCGCAATTGAGGCGCATACCCACACCAAACCACAAACGTGCTCATTGGAATCAGATTTTCATTGCCAATTAATGTGCATGTGATTTGTGAGATTGAAGGAGCACTGCCTCGTGGCTGGGACACATCGCAGAAAAGCAATCTATTACTTTGCACTTCAATTTGTAGGGCGTTGTCAATTGTCAGCATTTTCAGAAAAACTAAATGCGACGCCTATATCTTGGGGGCACTATTTCAATTGGAAAAATAACCATAAAAGGCCTCAAATGTATGCCTCCAATCATTTGTGGGTGCGGTGTCAAAAGTTTAGCACCAATGAAAGTAACCTATGGATTTGTGTCAAATGTAAGCGACACATCTGCCAAGCTTAGGGTGTGTTCATAAACTTTGATTCTAAAATCTGATTTCGATAAACATGAAAGCAGAATACCAAACAGCACTCGCAGAAGTTTTTAAGGAAATCCGATGAGCATTTTTGTTTTGACTGATAATTGAGTGATAATATGATCATAATTCGAATCTTCCATTTGCGAGAAAAAATTAACGAGTCGCCGTTATATGCCATTTTAGGGAAATATAGAGCATTCAGTTTTATTACTTACTGGTCGGCTAGTAAGTAATAAAATAAACGTAGTTTAACCTTAAAATTTTGAAACGTATATTGGAATGATCATTTGTATATATCATGTACAAACATCTCCGGAAGCTTAAAAACAACCTTACAGAAGTTATACATATAATCATAATTTCGGTTATGCGTGTGAATTTTCCTGCATAATGTCTTAAACAGGCATCTACGCAAACAATCGACTACAAAAATGCTCAAAATCCGCGCACAGGTACTATATAAGGCCTATAGAAATAATTGCTTGTGGAAATTAAATTTTGTTGCCTTATAGAGGAATAATTGTCGGTTGGGATGGTTATAGGAATCGTTGAAAAATTCTGTTTCATTTGTCTGGAATCAAATTGTCAAATTGTCAAATTGTTGCTTCGATAACTGTGTTCATCAGGTTTTTCACCGCAAGCCAAGTGCCATTAGAAAGACCTACTTACTTACTAAAGTGGCGCTACAGTGCGGGATGAACCTGGGCCTCAACCAACATGCCTCTCCAATTAGCCGGGTCCTTAGCTAACTGCCTCCAGTTGCGCACTCCAAGTTGGTTGAAGTCGGTTTCTACTTGTGCGCTCCACCTAAGGCGGTGTCTTCCCCAACGTCTGGCTGGGAATCGAAGACTGCAAGCCGGAGTATTGGTGTCCATTCGTTCTACATGTCCTAGCCATCTTAAACGTCCAATGCGGAGTTTTTTGACTAGGGGTATGTGATGACAGCATATACTTAGACTTACCCTCATTTACTGCTAAACCCATTTTTTGCCGCTTCCTTCGCTTTACTAGCAAACGTGGCTATGACATCACGTTGAGTCCTACCAATGATGTCAATATCGTCGGCGTATGCTAGTAGTTGCACCGATTTTTGGAAATTTGTGCCTCTGGTGTTGGCTCGGGAGTTTTGCACAATCCTCTCAAGAATCAAATTGAAAAAGTCACAAGACAGCGCATCGCCTTCCCAAAATCCTTTTTTGGTATCGAATGTGTGGTAAAACCTCACTAAGGGCCGATCAGGTTGTTAGTAAACGGTTTCAGGCGTTCACATATTACGGAAGATAGGATATAGGCGATGTTAAGCAGACTTATTTTCGAAAGAATACCTCGAAGCAAAAATCCTCCGAATCGTACGTGTAAACCGTGGAAGATGTTGGGCCACGAACGTTGACTAATCGTCGTTTCTTGTGGACTATTACAAACATTTAAAAATTTTAAATTAGCCATATGTCGAATCCGACCGGCTAAGTTTACATAAGATCTTCTTGACAATAAATACTACTCGGATGATTTGTCAGATCATCACGAGAGGAGGGCCAGTGAAAATCATTTAGGTGTTTCTATGGCTGGAAATCGAACCCAGACCTTCTGCGCAGGCTGTTCATCGCATTAACCATCGCGCCACTGTATGTCTGTCTTTCGCAGTAGATAATTAAATGTATTTGTCAATCCTGTACCAAAAAAAGTCGAAAAAAAACTTATAGGAGACAAAGGAATAGCGAACTCCTTAGTTTCGCTCGAACAACGTCGAAATATTTTTGTTTTACAAGTCAGGCGATATTTTGACGAGCGAAACTAAGATCTTCGAGTGAAACTGTTACTTTACTAACAAATGTCCATAAAAATCCTTTACCTATCCAACGCTATAGTGAGAACTTTTGTTTATGAAATAAGATGTTTGTCCTGGTTCGCGATGGGCTTTATAGCTTTCACTGCTATAACCTCATTCACCACAGGAGAAAATAAACGAATTCCGAGTTACTGCATTGCCGCGGTTTCCTCAATCCACCATACCCCCAGGACCAATCCAAGACTGAAAGAGCTACACAAACAGATATTGGTTTATGTAGCTCTTTCAGTCTCGAATCAGTTCTGGGGGTGGGGTCTCGGTGGTGGATTGTATCTCTAAGCTAAGACGTATAAGAAATACAAGAAATTGATGCAAGGTATCAAACCTAGCTAATCCATTAAATTTTGCGTGTTATGTTATAGTTTTGACAGAACGAATAGGACTTGTCGAAATTTGAATCATGGTAGTCCAACGCAATCACCATCACTAGACCACTGAAGCCAGCCCCAAGCGAGTATCTACCCCGTATAACGTACTTACATCTTCATCGCGAGTTTGAATTCTTTGACGCCATACCATAGGCAATGATGGAGAAGGAGACCACCGACATCGAGCAGCCTGGAAAGGCGAGTTTGAGTTTTTTAGGGAACCAATACTTCCGCAAGATGTCTGAGCGAACGCCGAATCTCTGACACACAAATTCTTTGACGGCATTCCATAGGCAATGATAGAGTACTTCCCCAGGAAGTCTTGAGTGAACGCCGAATCTCTGACACACAAATTCTTTGACGCCATACCATAGGCAATGATAGAGAAGAAGACCTCCGACATCGAGCAGCCTGGAAAGGCGAGTTTGATTTTTTTAGGGAACCAATACTTCCCCAGGAAGTCTTGAGTGAACGCCGAATCTCTGACACACAATTTTTTTGACGCAATACCATTGGCAATGATGAAGAAGGAGACCTCCGACATCGAGCAGCCTGGAAAGGCTTTGAACTTGACGTCAAGACTTAAGTGGCATTACAATCCGGAATGAACCTGGCCCTTAACCAACATGCCTTTCCAATTGCCCCGGTTCCTCAAAATTCACCCTCCAAGTTGGTGTTAGTCAGTTTCTACTTTGAGGAGCAACTAAAAGGTGGTATCTTCCTCTACCGTCCGACGTATGGATTGAAATCAATGACTCTGCAACCCTGATAGGTGTTTATTGGCCTTACTTGTCCTTTAGTGAACGCCGAATCTCTGACACACAAATTCTTTGATACCCTAACTTAGGCAATGATGGAGAAGGAGACCTCCGACATCGAGCAGCCTGGGAAAGCGAGTTTGAATTTTTTAGGGAACCAATACTTCCCCAGGAAGTCTTGAGTGAACGCCGAATCTCTGACACACAAATTCTTTGACGCCATACCATAGGCAATGATGGAGAAGGAGACCTCCGACATCGAGCAGCCTGGAAAGGCTTTGAACTTGACGTCAACTTAAGTGGCATTAGAATCCGTATTGAACCTGGGCCTTAACCAACATGCCTTTCCAACTGTCCCGGTTCCTCCAAATGCACCCTTCAAGTTATTGTTGGTTTCTACTTGGGCGAGCATTTTAAGGCGGGATCTTCCTCTACCGCGCCCGAAGTCTAGATTGGAATCAAAGACTCTGCAACCTGGATAGGTGTTCATTGGCCTTACGTGTTCTTACTTACTTATTTGAGTGGCGCTACAGTCAGTGGTGAACCTCGGGCTTAACCAATATCCGCCTCCAATTTACACGGCCTATAGCTAAATGTTCTTAGTGGGGCACTTCAAGTTGGCTGAGTTTGGTTTCTACTTGGCCGTGCTGCTTAAGACGATGTCTTCATCTAATGCGTCTAGAGCCTGGTTGGGAATCTAAGACTCTGCGAGCTGGAGTGTTGGTGTCCATTCGCACTTCCTATCCTAGCGATCCTAAACGTCCAATCTGGAGTTTTGTTTGGCCAGGTCCTTTTCCCTGTGCAGCTCGTAAAGTTCTTAGTGGAATTTTATTACTCACTTGCTTACCCATTACTTTACCTTTTTACTTCAATAAATCAAAGGCTATCCCTATGGTCTTGTTAAGGCCTCAATTAAGCTTTGAAAAAATGAAGGATGTTTGTCATACTTTCACAAGGTGCTGTAACTTTCGGGATTTGAATTTGAGACCGCGCGCTGTGTGCAATTGGACTGCACTAACCTCTAGGCCACTACTCCCACCGGCTAATTAAATAAATGCGTTCGGGCAAAGGACTATTAGAAGAATAAAAGGTGATAAACCACCTGAACAATCCCGTCCATATTCATTGCGCGAACAACGATTCCATTCATCCCCTGATATTTGTGAGTAAACAAAAACATCCGTAAGTGGTAGACCTTTATGGTCTCATTATCAAGCCCACGCTAAATACTTTTATCCCCCCACAAAGACATATGAATCGGTCTTTACTAAGTCAAAGTTTAAAGCCAGCACGCGCCCAGGTATTCCAACGCCTATCGACGTGTTTACAATTTTTTTTTGCAAGCTTACCACATGTGATATCATCCGTTGACCAAGCTCTTAAAGCTGAAGGTGTCTGATACTATGGAGAGATTTATTCCAATGATTTATGACCTTCATTCCTCATGGCATATTTTCGCGATACAGACCTTGTAAATTTAAACAACCCAAATGCCAAAGATAATAACAAAAGCCATAGGAATCGTTAATTATACCCGATTTGACACACTAATTCAGCGTTGCTTTGACATATAAATGTTTACGAGAAGGGTACTGTGGACTCTGAAAAATCCCTGATCATTGCCAATATTGACACCCAACTATATCCCACCGAAAAATGAGTTTTTTTTCTGTCTTAACCGGTCTCTTTGAATGAAAATGATGAATAATTGATCACAGGGACAAAGATCAACTGGGTGCTGACGCAAGCCAATCACTTGCACAAATTTTGTTCTAGGAATGAGTTGGAATTGGTCATGTGGTGTCCGCAAACGGGAAAAGATCAAAGAACGTGAGGTTGTCTTTTCGCCCCACTTGTACCGAAGGGACTTTTTCTGCGAAGAGTGTTCTAGTCGACCAATCTGCTCAGATCCATCAAATGAGTTGGCAAATTATTTTGGCCTTTCGAATTGCTTGATGTGTTTATTAATTGATTTATAAAACTCCCGCACAAATTGATTACCAATGATTCAAATTTAATTACGAACGGGGGTTGCTTTTTTTTTCATCTAGTTATGACTAGCGCCCAGGTTGTTTCACAAGAGCCTACCCCTACCTTAAAAAGGTGGCGGGGGATATGGTTTGGAATTTATTTTTCCCCCGCTTATTAATAAAAATTTATAAATAAAATTTCAGTGGTTCGTCCTGTTTGCTGTGCATCGACAATTTTTGGCACGCGATTCCGATGTACTAATTTGTGTCGGCTGAAGAATTGTTTTTTTTTTTTTTTAAATGAAAGATTAAAATTTTTTCGATTAAATTTGTTTGCGGAAAATTTCCGCTTCTACGCAGTTTAGCAGGCCATTAGAAATGACGACTCATCCATCAAATTGTTTTATCTGTGCGATAGATAAAAGACATCAATTCTGTTGATGACGAGTGTAAATCGTTCCAATTAATGGATTGTTGACGGAACGTATTGTTGTTTACATGATGTCGATAAATTTTATTCGTTTTATGTTTTTTTTTTGGTATTTAATTATTGATATACGTTGTTTGTAAAATTAAGGAAAGGAGAACTTCTTCATGCATGTCTCACACAGATGACATTTTCGACGGACCAGAGAAATGGTTTTTAGATGGTAACTTCTAGGCTAACGTTTTGTATCATTTTTTTCGTATTCAGGACTTTATTTCAGAAATGGATTGCAGACCAAAACTACTTCTATTCTACAGAAATGTATAAAAACGGGTGTCTAAAAAAAGTCAGATTAGGCAATGGTACACTTCTATCAGGTCGCAAGAAGGCCATCTAGTGGTTTCTTTTCAAATCATAGGTTATTTTGACATTGACAGCTGTTTAAATCTTGATAGGAAGTCAGAATCATAACTTCGCAGAACAAAATGAGTCGCTTTACGCTTGAACAGCGTTGGGGAATATTGGAAACTTATTTCCAAAGTGAGTGCTGTGTAGCCCAAACAATGCGTTATTTGAAAATAAGTTTTGGCCGAAATGAAGCACCCATCGCGCCTGCTGTACGCAAGTTTGTGAGACTGGTATGCTAGTGGACAGCACAGACGAGAATGTGGGGGCTGTAGCCGAGAGTGTGAGACTCAATTCACGTACATCAACTCGCCATCGATCTCAAAGATCAACATTTCACGCACTGGCCTGACGAGAATTCTGCACAAAGATCTCGGATTATTCGCAGTTGAAAGCACATGACCATCGACTTTGTTATCGCTTCGCAGTTTGGGCCTTGAATTTTCCAACGATTTAGGGCGAAAAATCATATTTTTCATCTCGGCTGCTACCTTAACAAATAAAATTGCCACATCTGGGGCTCCGAAAACCCGTAGAGAAGCTGAAGCATTCACAAAGAGTGACAGTTTGGTGCGGATTGTGGAGTGGGCCATTTTTCTTCAAAAATGAGGCTGGGGACATCGTTTCGGTCAACGGTGGGCGTTACCAAAGAAATGAATTTGGACGACCTCTTGTTCATGCCAATAATCCGAAAACGATTCAAGCCCTTAAAACCAATATCAGCCAAGCAATACGTGAGTTACAGCCCGAAACCATCAAAAAGGTCTTGCAAAGTTGGAGTGACAGAATACGCTACTTCTGCGAACCCAGCCGAGGCAGCCACTTGAACGACGTTCTATGTTCTATAATCAATGGCAATGTTTGCTCCTAAAATCCGACTGTCGTTTTCTCATCTTTTTTTTAATCCTATAATCTATTAACAAGGTGGGCCAAAAGAAGTTATCCGGTGTCTGATCCGCCTTCCGAATATCGGTTGTGGCTCGCGTAGTGTGCGCCGTTGCTCTGTCCTTTTGGAACCACATGTCCGCCAGTCCTAGTTCGTCCAATTGCCGCAGGAAAAACTCAGTTAACATGCCCCTATAGCGCGCACCGTCCACTGTGGTCGTTTGACCAGCGGCGTTCTCGAAAAAAATGGCCCGATGATTCCTCCAGCGTGAACAGCGCACTATGCAGTAACTTTGAGCGGGTGTAATGGCTCCTCGTGCTTTACACGTGGATTTTCGGTACCCCAGAAACGATAGTTTTGCATGATCAAGTACCCGCTGAGGTGGAAATGAGCCGCATCGCTCATTACGATTTTGGTCGAAAAATCGCGCACTTTGTCCTCGAGAGTGAGGATGGCTTGGGCGTAGGTTACACCCGTTTGGCGGTCGACAGGGAGCAGCTGATGCACGGACTGGACTTTGTACGGGAATATGCGCAAGTTTTTGACCAAAATTCGCCGTAGGGACGACCGGCTGAAGGCTAATTGCGAGTCTGGTCGATGTTTCGGCGACAGCTCGACATCCTCGGCATAACGGACGCTCCGGGGCCGGCCACTCTTGCCAACGTCTAGTGTGGTCCCATACTCTTTAAGGTTGGTGGCCAAACGTCGCAGTGTTTGCGCAGTCGGTGTCGGGCGGCCGGGGAATCGGCGACGGAATTCGCGCTGCGCCAACACTATAGACGAATAAAATAGACACGATTATTCCGCGTTCTTGGGGAGTGTATCGCTCCATGGGTTGTTCACTTGTATTCTACATCTGTCTAGTCCACAAATGTCAAAACAGATTTGACATTTGCCTTCATTTGCAAAAATAAGAGCATCTTCCAATAGGGTGATCTCTTTTGGCCCACCTTGTGCATGGCACGACTGTCACTGTTTACAGCGCACAATTCATCGGAACATATCCGTTTGATCTTCATCAAAGAATGGACCGTCATCATACTCGGCTAGGGAAGACCATTTTTTCACGGCGCAACGCCAACTACGTTCAGCCTTAACGTATATGCCCGATATCCACGTGAAATCTAATCTCAACGGCTAATAAGTTGTGTCCACTGTCGTCATACTTGTGGTAACCGGCCCGGTACAGCTGCATCCGAAATCGGTTCCTAGAAATTCTTTGAGTAGAACTGCGACACAAAACAACAGCACACTTTCAGTTTCAAACCAAATATTTCACTTTTGATATCTTTAAGATCGATAAACGATTTTATCGATCACATTCGATCTATTTTATCTATCGTTAAACCATTCAAACACATTTTCAATACATTCGTCAATATTCCCCTTTCCTATAACATAGAGAAATAATTTAGCTAGATATACCTTAAGGTAAAAAATTTTAATGGTATTAGTTGCAATATCGTTGCTCAAGTTTCATAACTACCTAAAGCAGGGTGTCGCTACCCAATTGAAAGCCATTAGCTAGGTGAAAATGCTAACATCATGTATATTATACATGCAAATTGACTTACAGATATGCCGGTCTATTTTTTTCAAGACTTATCAGCTTCTGGAACACACTTATCAGCATATAACTTTGAATAGGTCGATCTGCATCTAGAAGTCAAGACCGCAGCGTATATCCACTATCCAACCGTCTTAGAATGTCTGCCCGCTCTTTTCTTTGAAAGTTCTCCACTTGGTATGTCTGCAAAGCAACCAAAAAGCTAGCCACCCGACGACGAACCCCCAGCCAGACGTCAGAAATAGGGTTTTCACGTTCCCGGCTCTTTTTGATTCCCGGGAATCGGGAACGATTATTTTTAATTCCCGGGAATTCCCGAGTACCCGGGAATAAGTTATTTAGAAATAAAACTCTATTTTTTCAGTATTTTCTATTTATTATGATTGAAAACACCCTCTCGCTTTTTGTAAATGTTGGTTTCACTCTTAAGAGGGATTTGTATAGCAGATCCAAATTAGGTGTACGTTTTTTCGTGGCCTCGTAAATCTGTAAAAAAAATATTAGCAGAAAACTTATGAGAAGGTTAAAATCCGCTGTGCGGTTCGTTGAATACCCTATCCCATCCTATCTGTAAAACTAATATCCCCAAAAGGTGGACATGGCTTAAAACACGATGGAGATGAAATATAGAAAATTACATTGTCACAACAAATTGTTCAGACAGTTTATAAAGCACTTTTATGGTTCTACAAAAGAAAAAGTTTTTCTCCTACATATGTTATGGTTGTATAAAAATGGTTTTTATAAAAAAAAACGCCCCCAAAAAGTGGGCGTGGCAAAAAACTTTGCTTTGACGAAATATAAATATTATGATTGTCTAAATATTTTGTTCAAAAACTTTTTCAAAATTACTTATGGTTTAGCCAAAAACAACGTTTTTATAAAAAGGGGGCGTGGCAGTGGGCGGATTTCAAATTTTTTTACACTTGTTCTGATGGCACGGACAATGATCCTATATACCAAATTTCAATATCCTAGCTCAAAATTTATGGCCCAAAAATCGGTGACGAACAGACAGACGGACGGACAGACAGACATCGCTTAATCGACTCAGCTAGCGATTCTGGGTCCATCCATATACTTTGAGGTATATGTAGCTAAATTATTTCTCCATGTTACAAACTATGTATCAAAACTAATATACCCCTATGGGATAGGGTATAAAAACAAAATAGAACATAAATTTTGAATAAGGATAATTAAATAAATAGTATGTAAAACATATGAGAGGCTACAATCCGCTGTGCGGATCGTTGGATACCCTATCCCATCACATCGTTATTATAAATATCCTCAAAATATAGGCCTTATGGCGATGAAATACAGAAAATGACATTGTCACAATATATTGCTCAGACAGTTTATCAAAATCTTTTGTGGTTCGCCAAAAAAACAACGTATTTCTACTGCTAATGCCTTGGGATTGGGTATACAAATGGTTTTTGTAAGAAAACGCCCCCAAAATGTGGGCGTAGGTGAAAATGATCTATGGACCAAATATTTATATTACCATTGCGGAAGTATTTGCATCAAAAATTTTTTCAAAAGTTTTAAAACTTGGACAAAAAGCGTTTTTTACTAAAAACGCCCCCAAAAAGTGGGCGTGGCAAAAAACTTTGTATGAACGAAATATAGATATTAGGGTTGTCTAAATATCCTGCTCAGACACTTTTTTGAAATTCCTTACGGTTTGGCCAAAAAATGAGTTTTTCTAAAAAGGGGGCGTGGCAGTGGGCGGATTTCAAAAATTTTTACACTTGTTCTGGTGGCACGGACGAGGATCCTATATACCAAATTTCATTATCCTAGCTCAAAATTTAAGGCCCAAAAATCGGTGACGAACAGACAGACGGACGGACGGACGGACGGACGGACGGACGGACGGACAGACAGACATGGCTAATTCGACTCAGCCAGCGATTCTGAGTCGATCCATATACTTTGAGGTATATGTAGCAAAATTATTTCTCTATGTTACAAACTAAGTATCAAAACTAATATACCCCCCTATGGGATAGGGTATAAAAAATAATGTGTTAAATAATATGTTATATGTACCTGGAATTCCTTTTTTAGTTTAATGCATCTTGAATCGGAAGATGCTGGAACAAGTCTGACGGCGTTGTTGATAGCTTCATTCAACTGCATTTCGAAAGATGTAGGATTATCAGACGATTCTTGCAACGTGAGAGTATCTTCTTCACTTGATTCAATTTTGCTAGAAAACAAGCGCATAAATATGTTTTCTGCATATCTTAAAAGGCTTGTTTTCGAAGCATTTGGCAAGTCATTTGATGTATAAGTGTCAGGATTATGTAAATATATGCAAATGCCAAAAAGACTGACATCTCTCCATTCTGAAATTCTTTCTTCTAGTGCTGAATAAAACTCCTCTGAAAAGGGAGTTTGAAGTCTTCGGATTGCATTCAGTAGAACTGAAATAATAGCATCGCATGTAAGAATTGTTGGGTCTTTTCTGCTCAGTGCTTCCACCGCTAATTTAACAGGATTCAATAGTTGTACCAAATTCTGCAACTCTTCTTCACTTTTTTCATTCAAGTTCCAGTTGTAGTTAAAATCGACGAGAGCTTTCTCAATACTATTTTTTACCAACAAGAATCTTTCTAAAATAGTAACTAAACTATTCCAGCGAGTTTTTACATCTAATAGCAACTGCATTTCTTGTCCTTTTTCTTGTTTAATGAATTCTTGAAGTAGAGTATTTTTTACTGGACTTTTTCGAAACATTTTTACGATTTTTCGGACCTCGTTTAGCAAATAGAATAAATCTGGACGAATGGTAACTTCAAGGTCATCTTCATCGTCAATAATATGAAATGAAAGCTCGAAGTCTTCAGTGTCAAAATCGTTGTCCTCCGCGTCTGATTCATTTTCATTTTGAATTGTATTTTTGCCGGGTTGTTTTTTTATAAATCACATCCGTAACAGCTAAATGCACGGCGTGATTGATGCAAAACAACGTTTCTGACCGACTTTCTCTCCCAAAGTTCTTCATTACAGATGCCCCATCAGATGTTGTAGCTACAATGTGGTTTTCGATATTCAAATCGAATTCGTTAAGATGTTTTGCAACTATATCCTTAACTTCAGTTGCACCACATTTACCAGGAATAAACACCAGTCCTAAGGCAAATACCCTTCCATCAGTAGAGTGTAGGTTGATGTTCAGATAACGCCTATTTCTTAAGCTCGTCCATTCATCAAACGTTATACTGAGCCGTTCTTCAATACTTATTAAACTTTGCAGTTGTATTTTGATGTCAGTTTTTATTTTATTGTAAAACTCTGTAATGAGTTCCATAACCTTGCCTTCGCTTTTCGGTAAATCTAGTTTTTTTTTTGCTTAAAAGATTCGCGAATGAATTCACTGCGTGTGATAGCGCGGATTGATATGCCGTCTTGAACAGCCAAATAAGCTATAACTTCGGAAATATTACGAGTAGGCTGGAAAAAACCACTGACATTTTGCTGCTCAATTTTAGGTCGTTTTGCTTGCCACGCATTTTTGGTAACCGTAGAAACATTGTCATTGTCTATAATAGAAGCGCTTGGTTGTGGATTATTTTTTTCGGCTTCTAACTGTGATATTCTTAGCTTATGTACCTTTTCTAAGTGTTTCACTAAACCACTTGTCGACGAGCCTTTGCAAGACAACATTTTTGGATTAAAAAGATTATTTTTTGTATCTTTTTTAAAGTAATTCCAGACTTTGGAAGTGTGCTTATCCATGATGCACTACAAAGTAACAATAACCAAAACATAATGCAACGAATATATATTTTAAAAATTACAAGAATCTCATAAGACTTGCAATTTAAATGTACGAGTATAGCAATAGCAATCAATGAAGTATTAAAAATATACTTACCAAATCTAATGAACGTCAACACAACAACAAGAACTAAAACTTTTAACAAACTTTGAACACGAACAACATAAACTCACTGGTGACGAAACTTTGTATGGCATTTAAACGCCTTGGCTACTAAGATTTTTGATTTATTTCTTACATTTAACTGTTGGCTATAGCTAGTGCCTACTTAGTTTTGGGGTTCTTCAAAATGAAAAATAAAATGTTTTCAAATGAGTTTTCACAAAGAAAATTATTAATTTTGAATGTACCCGGGTACCCGGGTATTATGAAAAATTATTCCCGGGTACCCGGGACCGAAAACCCTAGTCAGAAACCCCTTCGACCCACCACCAACTCCAAAAGCAAAAGGATAATATAAATCTGGTAACCGTACTCTTCGTTGCTCCCAGCTAAACGTGGTACAAAAGTGTACAAAAATTTAAAAACATCTTACTGACACGCCCACTTTTCACAAAAACGTTGTATATGGCCAAAAGGTAAAGAATTATGAAAAGTTTCTGACTGAATAATATTTTTCCTTTACATCAAGTTTTTTGCCACGCCCACTTTTTGAAACGTTTCTATTCAAAAAAATTTCAATCAAATTACAAAGAAATTTGAAAAAAAAAAAACTTTCGACGTAAAACGTTTGTCGGTCAGCTAAAAAAAAACAAATTTTTGACGCAACAAGCTCGTGAGTACCCAGGGCCTAGCTTTTTCACAACCATTCATGTGTGCGTGTGTACTTCTTGCACGATGGTGGGACCTTTAGTTTTATGAGATAAGCTATTCTTGACGTAATTTGTCAGATCATCACGAGAGGAGGGCCAGTGAAAAATCATTTAGGTGTTGCTACGCCTGGGAATCGAACCCAGAAGCGAACTGTGCGGCAGTTCATCGCACTAACTATCGCGCCACTGAGCCTAGTTAATAATAATAAAAAAAAAAAAATAGTTCGAGTTCCATTAAATCTAAATTTAGTGGATTTTCTCGTTAAATTTTCCACTATTAAACTTTAATTAATTCTCTGAGAAGATTATAGATTTTTATACCATAGTGTCAGTATTTTATTCAATTTTAATTCTGTTAACAGTTTTACTAAGGAGTTATTTAATGACACCATCACGATCCACTTTACCCGATTTATGGATTTGCTTACACCCAAGATTTGTTGTTTACACTTTGATGACATTTTTTAATAATTAAAAAAAAAAAGAAAACAAAATGTCTGCCAATTTGGCATCACTCCTTGCGCGTGTTCATTAAGATTTAATTAAAATTAGCTAACAACGGAATCATCCGGCTATAAAAAATGTGATATTTATAAACAAAACACTCTAATTAATATCTAATTTTAAATTTAAATAATATTTTGTCTCAGCACCTTACCACTGACCTGTTTACAAACAAAACAATAATATTCGACAAATTTTATGGCACTCTAAAAAAAAATTCATTAACATCCACTTCAAAGTAAAGCTAATTTTCCAGTGAAAACTTTAGTCTTGTGATTTCTGATGGCATGATTTATTGAATCATCGTGGATGGGGTGATTATTAGAAAAAACATGAGAAGGCTGCAATCCGCTGTGCGGATAGTTGAATACCCTATCCCATCTCATTTTTAAAATTAATGTCCCCAAAAATTTGGCGTGACTAAAAACTGAATGGGTTTGAAATAAAGAAAATGAAATTAGCACCACATCTTGTGCAGATAGTACCTAAGTATTTTTTTGTTCGGCAAAAAACGACGTTTTTCTATGGCATATGTTATGAGGTAGGATATACAAATGGTTTTTGTAAGAAAACGCCCGCAAAAAGTGGGCGTGGGCTAAAATGATCTATGGACGAAATATTCACGTTAATAGATAGATAGATAGCTTTATTTCGTTATAATTTTACAATGGCTTTGTTATTGCACAATATAATATTAATTACAGAGATTTGATATGTTCAGAACATATCTTTCTTCTGAGAAGTTATTACAAAATTGAAAAAATAAAAATATTAACTAGAGAAGAATAGGAGTTTTGAAGGAAACACGACAAAAACCTTCAATATAAGTCAAAACAGAAAGTAAATAAATAAATAAATACAAAAAAAAAAACAAAGTAAATAAATAAATATATAGATAAATAAACAATTAAATAAATAAATAAAAAGACAAAAATAAATAAATAAACTAATAAGTTAATAAATAAATAAATAAATAAATATATAAATAAATAAATATGCAAACATAAATAAATATATACAAATAAATAAATACAATCAAATAAATAAATAGCTAAATATGTATATAAATAAATAAACAAATAAGTAAGTAAACAATTATATAAATAATTAAAGAAAAACAACAAAAAATAAATAAATAAACAAACAAGTTAATAAATAAATAAATAAATCATATATTTTGACTAGTTGTTGCAAACAGATTATTAACTAAGGGATTGTCAGCAAAAGCGCAAGAATTCACAAACTTTTTAGTGATTTTTGATATTCTTTCAGATACTAATTCAACACCCGCTCTTTTATGAATGTGTAGAGTAGGATAATCCCATGGTAGATTTAACATTAACTTTAGAACTCTATTCTGAGTTACTTGTAGTTTTTTTATGTGGCGAAGGGCGGAGTTTCCCCATACTGGACAGCCATAAAGAAGAATAGCTTGAAATATAACTTTAAATATTATTATTTTGTTTGACAGAGAAAGTAATGATCTCCTATTGATAAATGGGTAAAGGACTCTCGTTGCTATATTAACCTTATTCACTGTCTGTGAGATGTGTTCCTGGAATGTTAACTTGGAATCAAGATGTATACCTAGATATTTTACAGAATTCTGAAACTTTACATTTGTTCCATTAATCTGTAAGTTAGAGGAAGGCAAAAAACAAGCTTTTCTTTTTCTAGTGAAAAAGATAGCTTGTAGTTTGTCCTTGTTTAATTGGATCTTCCATTTATTTAAATACGTTTCTAGTATTTCCATCGCATATTTTAGATTGATCTCAATATTAAGAGCAAAATCATGGGATGAAAATACAGCTGTGTCATCAGCAAAAACAGCTAATCCACATTCAGGCAGATCTGGAAGGTCTGAGGTATATAAATTATAGAGAATGGGCCCTAATACGGAACCTTGAGGTACTCCAGACTTCAAGTAAATTACATTAGATACACCACTATTGACATGCACTTGAAAACGACGATCAGACAGAAAACTTAAGATTATATTGCACAGATATGGAGGGAAGTGTAGATTTATCATTTTATATATCAATCCATTATGCCAAACACAGTTCACGTTAATATTACCATTGATTTTGCATCAAAAGTTTTTTTCAAATATTTTAAAATTTGACTGAAAATTGTTTTTTCAATGAAAACGCCCCCAAAAAGTGGGCGTGGAAAAAAACTTTGTATAGCCAAATAAATGTACATATTAGGATTGTCTAAATATGTCGTTCAGACTTACTTACTTAAGTGGTGCTACAGTCCGGGATGAACCTGGGCCTCAACCAACCCTCACTACCTCAAAGTTATATCTGTCAATGGTGACGTTCTGTCCAATTCGTTGATGTTGTGTATCCTTTCGTGTTGTATGCTGTCCACACGAAAGGATAGTCTTAGTCTTACCCTCATTTACTGCTAAACCCATTTTTTTCGCTTCATTCTCTATACTAACAAACTTGGCTATGACATCACGTTGAGTCCTACCAATGATGTGAATATCGTCGGCGTATGCTAGTAGTTGCACCGATTTTTGGAAGATTGTGCCTCTGGTGTTGGCTCGGGAGTTTTGCACAATCCTCTCAATAATCAAATTGAAGAAGTCACATGACAGCGCATCGCCTTGCCTAAATCCTTTTGTATCAAACGTGTCGGTGAGGTCGTTTGCGACCCTGATGGAGCAGCGATTATTCTCCATCGTCATCCTACCAAACGGACGAGTTTTGGCGGTATACGAAAACTAGCCATATGGCTCTGTATAGTTCGTCTCTATGAATGCTGTCGTATGCGGCTTTTAAATCGATAAATAGGTGGTGGGTATCAATTTGGACTTCTTGGGTTTTTTCCAGGATCTGCCGAAGTGTGAAAATTTGATCGAATGTGGACTTTCCTGGCCTAAAACCACACTTATAACGGCCGATCAGGTTGTTGGTAAACGGTTTCAGGCGTTCACATATTACGGCAGATAGGATCTTGTAGGCGATGTTGAGGCGCCTTATGCCTCTATAGTTGACGCAGTTCAGAGGGTCTCCTTTTTACTGGATCAGGCAAACGATGCTGAGGTTCCATTCTTCAGGCATGCTTTCATCCACCAGCTTTATAAAACTCAGCGGGAAGGCCGTCATTTCCGGCGGATATATATTACATATTACGGCGGTACATATTAGGATTGTCTAAATATGTCCTTCAGGCACTTTTCCGTTTGGAAAATGAATTGTACTTGCTGATGTTATCCAAGAAATGCTTCGACTCACTTGTAACACCTGATAGCAACGTTGATAGTGGTTCGGATGGTGGATGTAATTCTGGCAGCACATTCCTGACGTTTTGTTCTTAATTTTGAGGGCGTTGCAATACATGCAAATTTTATCCATTTTTCTAATGACGACACTTGGATGAAGACTGTTATCATTATTTGGTACTGTCATAATGGAATGCACCAAGATTTAAATCAACGTGCGGTATTCGTCTTGATCGAGGGGTGCTTATTCGAACATTTTGCAGTTCAGTTGTCTCAGACGAACAGGCCTGAGTAGTACGTATTCGATCAGTTTCTAACCTCACTTCTCGTTGTTCAGATGATTCAGATGAACGGGTCTCAGCGGCATGTAGTCGAAGATTTTACAGCCTTAATGCTCTATGCTCGTCTAATTCTGAGGCTCGTAATGCTCTTTTCTTCCGTACTTGAGGTGCGTAGATCGGCCAATTGCATAATTTTACGTGAACGACGTGAATGCGTTTGAATTTATTAGATGCCAATCAGCAATCCGAATCTCGCAATGTATCCAATCCAATTGAACTGGCTTTTCACATACGGATGGAAATGCTATTAACATTCGCTGAGGAAAATTTGGTGAAAAAAAACCATCATTCGAGAATTATTGAAATCGATTTTAATTCCACCCACGAGAACTGCACAGCAAATGCGTTCGGAACGTCAATCAGCAGTCAGATCCTTCACATACACATTAAATGATCTTGGTTGGTGAGTAAATTACGAAAATTCAATTCGATTGAATTATTTATCTAAATTAATGAAACTCACAATGAAATGTACAAAACTATTCGAAAAACGTCAATATTGGATGTTCAATATGGGCCGGACATTAGTTTCACAATTTAAATAAATTCTTATGTCACCCACAACTCGAAACGTCATCATTCGTTCGCTGTTTTCGTTTCAATTCAAATCAGCATGAACTGTCACGGCAATATATGAAATTCATTGCAATGACAGTGGCACCATCTGTCGAAATTGGTCATACCAACTCAGAAACCTTCGTGGGCTAAAGATCATCACATGACCAAATGCATAGTTTACGATTCTATGAAGGACATACAGACAAACATTCATTTTTATATATACAGATTTATTTTAATAAATGTTTTTTTGTTTGAAAGTTATTACAGATATTCGTAGGAAAAAGACTTCTTCCATCCTATTTTCAAAAAAATAATTTAACAATTTTTGCACCACGCTAAATCTCCCAATCCTTATATCTGAAAAAAAAAAACACTCAAAAATATCTATTCATAGAAAAGATACATTTCTGCCACCCTGTACTATGTACTCAAGACACGAAATCAAAATCTAACCTAGTCGATACTTCCTCAAGTGGCGCTACAGTCCGGGATGAACCTGGGCCTCAACCAACATGCCTCTCCAATTAGCCAGGTCCTTAGCTAACTGCCTCCAGTTGCGCACTCCAAGTTGGTCGAGGTCGGTTTCTACTTGTGCGCGCCTCTTAAGGCGATATCTTCCTCTACTGCGTCCGACGTCTGGCTGGGAATCGAAGACTGTGCGAGCCGGAGTATTGGTGCCCATTCGTTCTACATGTCCTAGCCATCTTAAACGTCCAATGCGGAGTTCTTTGACCAGGGGTATGTCGCTGTACAGCTCGTATAGTTCGTGGTTGAATCTTCGTCTCCATAGCCCTTCAACGCAAACGGGACCAAAGATTTTTCGAAGAATTTTTCTCTCGAATCGACCTAGTATCTAACTGGAGCTGAAGGCGCCACCGTTGACTCCATCTAGGGAATTCATCCGCTGCCGCCTGAGAGTGGGTGCCTTAGTGAGAGGACACTCCTCCCACCTCTCTCGTTTGCTGCCACCAACGACCTTCCACAGGGGTTTATTATCCCATCTCCATTCGAGGTACTATGCACCCACCAGTCACCAGCGTGGAGGTGATAGTAGGAGTTGATAGTGAGAGGCTAGAGTGAGAACGCTTGTGTCCTCATGTAATCGCATCACTATCCTTAAACACCTAGTCGATAGTGACTTATAAACTCGGCGTTGTTTGGCAAATGACTGAATTTTCCATTCCATTTTTTGTCACAGTGGCGTATACACTAAACGTTGGGTGTCCCTGGTCCAAACCCCGAAAGTATCAACACCTTTTTTTCATGGTTCCACACAGTACACACCCCTTGAAAAAGTTTTAAAAAAATCCGAGAATATAAAACTGTCGTGGGTAGTCCTCGAATCGGAGTTTAACAGTCTCAACTAACAATTATTCCTCCATAAGGTAATACAATTTAATTTCCACAAACAATTATTATTTTCGGAAAGACTTTTTGCGAAGCCTATAATTTGTTTCCGTAAAGCCTTTTATAAGCAAACAAAGTTTTTTCTGTAAGGCTTATTAGAAGTATTTAAAGAAGTCTTATAGAAGTAACTAGCTTCCTGCGCCAAATGTTTTTCCATAAGACTTCCTAAAAGTAATATTGCTGGGGGGGAATAGCTTCGATAGTGCTTCATCGAAGCGAAATTGTTAGTTGGGCATACTTGGGGTAACCAGACCGGTACAGCTGCATCCGATCGGTTCCTAGAAATTCTAAGAGTAGATCAGCGACACAAAACAACAGCACACTTTCAGTTTCAAATTTAATATTTCACTTTTGATTTCTTTAAGATCGATAAACGATTTTATCGATCACATTCGATCACATTCGATCTATTTCATCTATCGTTAAACCATTCAAAGACATTTTCAATACATTCGTCAATATTCCCCTTTCCTATAACATAGAGAAATAATTTAGCTAGATATACCTTAAAGTATTGTTATTTGGCGGATTTCACACAAATGAACGGAGTAGCTAGGTTTTAGGTCCCAGACCTAGGCTAGATCCTTAGCCGGATATATATATTTTTTTGTCATAATGATGAACCGTGATGAATTCGTTAAATTTTATTTTATGACAACCCACATCCCTGCTCTATTTTGTATCGCACATCGAATAAGATCACTGATCAGACAAATGGACTTGTAAGTCGAATACTCTTACATACACGTAGCAATCTTGAAAATATGTTTCTCACGATCACGATCTTTGATTTGACTTCAAATCATCTTTCAAATATCAGTTGCAATGGGAATAGTGATCGCTGAATACTCTGGCGTATACGGAGTATTTATGAATCATTCGACATCTAACCAAATCCCTCACCCCGTCAATCTCTCAACTCAATCGGATAGAACCAATTAGCCAAAGCGTTGAAAATGACTATATTAACCATTGCTGTCATAATTAACGTCAGAATTTGCGCCTAATCATCGATCGCGCGCGCACGCCTTCCATCTTATTACTGTAGCTTCACGCTGTCAATCGTAAACCGCGTAGAACCGCATTACGAACCCGTAAATTAAAGGTCTCCACATAGTTCAAAACGAGCGGCAGGGAAGTTCAAAGTAATAAATTTTATTCTCAAAAGGGGGGGATAGATCGTGTATAGTCTCCCCTGCCGGTTTCTCTCTATTTACATTTTTTTTTTGCTGTTTCGATGCTCGAAGAGAGAATAGCTCTAGAGCAAGCGATAGAGCTATTCTCTCTTTTCTCTAGTTTTCCAACAAAACAAAAAATAAATAAACTCTCCCCAGACAGACGGTCTTGTGATTTCTCTGCAGTAACCCCAATAAACTCGCAATAAACAGGTGTTAGGTGGATGTTTACTCGCAACGATCGTTCGGGCCAATTAACACTTATCTCATCTCGTTCGGTTCTCTCACCGTACCGTTCTCTAGGTCTCCACCGATTTCGCAAAGTAATTTAGTCGTAAAAATGTATTTCTCGCTCGTGCTCTCCACTTTAGTGCCGGCAGCTGACCGCCGTCGATGAGAGATATTTTTTTATATATATTTTCCACCCCTTATGGGAAATGAGCTCAAAAGCTGTACGTGTTTTGACGAAGCAACCACCTTGAAGAATAGACAAAAATAAAAAATATTTCACTAAAAATTATTTTAAAAATAAAAACTCAAAATAGTGTTGATTGACATATTAATGAAAAAAAAAAAAAATTATAAATATTGGTGAAGAAATTTTTCATTCAAATTTAGAAAAACGGCAATAAAGACTTTTCGAAAAATAATGGCCGCGTGTTTGGAGGTGTATAATGATTTGATGGTAATTTTTAAAAATTAAACAAGTTTTTGTGTAAATTTGAAAAAAAAATCTTAATAACACCCGCGTTGATTTTTATTTATGAAAAAGTGCAATTCTGCTGATCGATTGTGGGTTATTGTGTGTACAGTAGGCTAAGGCTGTAATTGCTCTTTTAGATTGTCGTCTAGTTGATACTAGTTGTGGTACTTGAGTGAATAATTCCCCAGTGGTTACATCGGGCACATTAAAACCGGAATAATTATCCAATATCCACTGAATGAGTTTATCTATCGCTGCTGATTTAATTTAAAAAAAAAAATTCAAGACCAATTGTGAACCTTCGTAATAAGTTGCTAAACCGTTAGAAAATATTTCTACTAATTGAGTGTTTTGGAAATTTAAACGTCTCTGTGTGTGTGTTTTTTTTTTTTGAAAAAATATGACTCCAAGGATAATATCGTATTTGTTGGTATGATTTTGCTTATTAATAATGCACGCTTATGCTTAAATTTATTTTGTTATGCTTTTTGTTAAATCCAAAAATTAATTTTTATTTAAATTCCTTTTGTGTGATTAGCATAAATTTAAAAAATATATACTTGTGCCATGATTTCGGTTGCTAACTAGCTTTGAACTTGCATATCTTCAGACGTGTTTTTTTGTTATGTTTTTTGAAAATCGATTAAGATTATCGAAAATACATTTTTTTCCTTTCGCATTGCGTAGACCTTGCGACATCTAATCTTAAAGAAGCCGACGGCGTTTTTTTTTTTATTTTTTCGTTATCGGCAAATTCAATTATGACGTGTATTCTGCTTGAGTCATAATGGGATGATGTACAATTGTGGAATTACGTGTATGTACAAGTGCGGGTGAGGGTGCTAAAAATAAACGTTAAAGAATGTTTAAACATTTTTTTTTTAAATATCTTTATAACAACTTTATTTTTTTTGAAATAATGTTTTAGAGTCTTTAGTCTAAACTGAAACTTTATCTTTTTGAAGAAATGTTTCAGAGTCTTTAGTCTAAACTCTAACTTACTAAGAAAACCAGCTGCCACTTTTTGCCTATTTGCGTTTTAAATAGATTTTACGGAATGCAGCCACTAGAACCATACTCTGCAGAAATGATAAATATGTTAGAAGTTACCCCGAATTTAGACGAGAGATTTCAACAAATCTATTTTTTATTTATTATTATTTCGTTTACTTTAGTTAAAAGTTGTTTACTTCAAATCCATAAACACACCATTTTTAAACAAATATATTCTTAATAAAAAAATATTCTTGCTTCTTCTTTCTTTAAGTGGCGCTACAGTCCGGGATGAACCTGGGCCTCAACCAACATGCCTCTCCAATTAGCCGGGTCCTTAGCTAACTGCCTCCAGTATCGCACTCCAAGTTGGTTGAGGTCGGTTTCTACTTGTGCGCGCCACTTAATGCGAGGTCTTCCTCTACTGCGTCCGACGTCTGGCTGGGAATCGAAGACTCTGCGAGCCGGAGTATTGGTGTCCATTCGTTCTACATGTCCTAGCCATCATAAACGTCCAATGCGGAGTTTTTTTGACTAGGGGTATGTCGCTGTACAGCTCGTATAGTTCGTGGTTGAATCTTCGTCTCCATAGCCCGTCAACGCAAACGGGACCGAAGATTTTTCGAAGAATTTTTCTCTCAAATCGACCAAGGATTTCTTCATCCGCTTTTGATACGGTCCATGCTCCAGCGCCGTAGAGCAGGACTGGGATGATCAGGGTCTTATATACGATTTCCTTAGTAGTTCGAGTGTGGGCTTTACTACTAATTATCTTCTTAGCCCGAAGAAACAGCGGTTGACAAGAGTAATTCTTTGTTTAATTTCTGACGAGATGTTGTTGTCAGAGTTAATAGCGGAGCCGAGGTAGACAAAGTCCCGTACTACCTCAAAGTTATATCTGTCAACTGTCTGGTGACGTTCTGTCGAAATCGACGATGTTGTGTGCCCTTTCGCGTTGACAGCATATACTTAGTCTTACCCTCATTTAAGGCCTGCTCAGAATGCATATCTGTAGCTGGTATCTTGCATCGCTGTCAAAAGACAGATACATTTCTTGCATGAAGTTGCCCTCTATTCAACTTCAAGCTACAGATTCACGAAGATACACATTATGTAAGCGCTTACGGGTTGCCTTGTTTTTAACTTTTCACTCAGCTACAGACAAAAGCTACAGATACGCATTCTGATCGGCCCTTTACTGCTAAACCCCTTTTTGCAGCTTCCTTCTCTATACTAGCAAAGGTGGCTATGACATCACGTTGAGTCCTCCCAATGATGTCAATATCGTCGGCGTATGCTAGTAGTTGCACAGATTTTTTGAAAATTGTGCCTCTGGTGTTGGCTCGGAAGTTTTGCACAATCCTCTCAAGAAGGCGCATCGCCTTTTTTGGTATCGAATGTGTCGGTGAGGTCGTTTCCGACCCTGATGGTGCAGCGAGAATTCTCCATCGTCATCCTACACAAACGGACATGGCTCTGTATAGTTCGTCACTATAAATGCTGTCGTATGCGGCTTTGAAATCGATAAATAGGTGGTGGGTATCGATTTGGACTTCTTGGGTTTTTTCCAGGATCTGCCGAAGTGTGAAAATTTGATCGATTGTGGACTTTCCTAGCCTAAAACCACACGGATAAGGGCCGATCAGGTTGTTGGTAAACAGTTTCAGGCGTTCACATATTACGGCAGATAGGATCTTGTAGGCGATGTTGAGCAGACTTATGCCTCTGTAGTTGGTGCAGCTCAGAGGGTCTCCTTTTTTGTGGATCGGGCAAACGATGCCGAGGTTCCATTCTTCAGGCATGCTTTCAACCGGCCAGATTTGGCTTATGAGTTGGTGGATGTTACTTACCAAGTCATCTCCGCCAGCTTTGTAAAGCTCAGCGGGAAGGCCGTCATTTCCGGCGGCCTTATTAAGCCTGAGTTTAGATATTGCTATCTCAGTGGCGCGATGGTTAGTGCGATGAACTGCCGCGCAGAAGGTCTGGGTTCGATTCCCAGCCCTAGCAACACCTAAATGATTTTTCACTGGCCCTCCTCTCGTGATGATCTGACAAATCGTCCGAGTAGTATCAATTGTCAAGAATAGCTTATCTCAACTTAGCCGCTCGGAGTCGGCATAAAACAGGAGGTCCCGCCATCGTGCAAGAAGTACACACGCACACATGAATGGTTGTGAGAAAGCTAGGCCCTGGGTACTAACGAGCCTGTTGCGCCAAAAATTTAAATTTTTTTTTTATCTTATTTCACTTAGGTCGGGTGGTTGGCAGTTTTCGCTGTCGTTGCCAATATTAAATGGTTCGTTCTGCCTGACAGCGGAATGTTGTTCGTCATCGCCGTTTACTAGTCTGATGAAGCGGTTCTTCCATATCCTCAGCATTGACTGTGTCTCAACTACGATATTTCCTTGTTCATCTCGACAGGATTCTGTTCGAGCCTTGTATCCTTGGCTTTGACGATTTACACTTTGGTAAAACTTGCGAACATCGTTCCTGGAGTGGCACCTCTCTATATCCTCGATCGCGCGCTTTTCTTGCTCTTTTTTCTTCTTTCTGAAAAGCCGATGTTCTTCCCTTCTTCTTTGCCTATAGAGCTCAATGGCAGCTCTCGTCTTCACCTGCATCTTAGCCTTGTAGGCCTCGTTCTTGGCTGCGAGCATCTGTCGGCATTCCTCATCAAACCAGGGGTTTCTTGCTGGTGGCCGCGAGAAACCTAGCACATCAGTTGCGGCTGATCTAATGGCTTGTTGGCATCGGTTCCATTGTTCTTCGACATTAGATGCTGGTGGTATGGTGTGAATCGAGAGGTTAAGGGATACGCGTTGCGCGAAGGTCTTGGCGGTCTCTGGCGATTGCAGTCTTTAGACATTAAATTTTTTCACAGTATTTCTGTTTTTTTTTTTTTTGTGGCGTGGTGGATATCCGCATCCTTACTATGGTCTGAGTCGATGTTGGCCCCTCGGAATGTTCGGGCATTCAAAATACTGGATGCGTGCCTCTTGTCTATCGCAATGTGATCAATTTGGTTGACTGTTCGTTGATCTGGAGACTGCCATGTCCCTTTATGGATATCGAGGTGAGGAAACCGTGTGCTGGCTATAGTGGCATTTCGTTCCGTAGAAGCAATCCTTAGTTATATCATCATTTTCCTCCGTTCGAGCATGAGCGCATATAAGGCTTATGTTGGCGAATTTGGCCTTGATGCGGAATGTTACAATGCGTTCGCTAATGTCTTGAAAACATAAGACTTATTGCCTTAGTCTGGCACCTATAACAAATCCACATGCTTACTATAACACGGTCCATAGTAGATGTCACAGTTTTTCATCGTCTTTTTGCCCGGTCCATCCCATCGTATTTCCTGGATTGCAGTAATGTCTGCTTTGTAGCAGTTTAGGGCTTCCGCTAGTTGTTCGCCTGCACCTCCCCTGTGTAATATTCTCACATTCCAGGTGCAGATACGAACTTCGTTGTCCTTTTTTCGTTTAGCATGGTCGTCAACAATAATATCAGTCCTTCCCGAGGCTATTGGTTGCTTCGTAACAATATTTTTTTTCCGTGGATGGGTAGTTAACCCAAAGCACAACCCCCAACCTGGAGGGCCAGGCCCTTGTTTTGACCCTAGGACAGCGGGCCGGAAAAAATACCGATGTCAGTAGCCCATTTTGGGGTATGAGCGCTGCCGTTGACCCATTGAGGGCTCCTAAGCCACCAACTCTTTTCCAATACCCTGGCTCAGTATTGGAAATCCCTAAAGACCTGGTGTTCAAATATGTCGAAGCAGCTCATATAGGGATTTCACTACCAGTTCGATTAAACTGGAGCTGTAGGTGCCACCGTTGACTCCATCTAGGGAATTCCTCCGCTGCCGCCTGAGAGTGAGTGCCTTAGTGAGAGGACACTCCTGTAATACACGTTAAGGAATTTTCAAATCTACATAATGCCACGCCTTCTTTTCAGGAAAACGTTGTTTTTGGTCATAACGTAACGAATTATTAAAAAGTGCCTGACTGACAATGTCTGACAATTTTCTGCATTTCATCCATTTAAAACATTTAGGCACAGCACACCCACTTATTTTGAGGATGGAATGGGATAGGGTTTCAAACATTTCAAATAGCGGATTGTAGAATTCTGATGTTTTTTTATAAAATGAAATATTTTCAAAATTAGGCGTACGAAAACGCAGTTTAAAGTATTTTCAGACGGTTGAACCTACTGCCTAAAGTCAGTCCAAGTTTCTTCCCAGTTTATCAAAATAGGAACCACCTTTTTGTTTGCTTAGGGATTTAGCTTTGTTTTTTTTATGAGTCTAACCCAGATCGCATTATTCGGCGAACAGTCATACATTACACCATGCTCATGAGCTTGGTTGCAATATCGACTAGTTTCTATAAAACTGGGGATACCACCCCTCCTTAGAGCAAGAATAGGGCAGTGGAGAACGTTTTTCCAACTCTCATTGACTCATGTAGCATCATATGTACATTTTACTTGTAATCAGAACAAATGTCACGTTTATTCTGAGAACTTTTTTCAGCCTCGTAATGTTGCATTTCCCACACTGGGAATTTTTCACAAAGGTCATCGTTGCGCATAGCTTGCCTGCAAGTACACGAGCAAAAGTATTTTATGAATCATCGATCTGACAGAATCATCGGGCAGTCAGCCTGATAATCGATTCCAGATGTTTGTCTGCTTCCTTTAAAAATTTACATCAATCCCCTCATTGCGCGTCAATGACCCTACCCCCAGGGGCATTCGACTTGACCATTTAAATTTAAAAAAAAATCCTTTTTGTCGATTCAAACTAATTTGCATTTAATTTGTTTTTTTTTTTTTTTGAATTTCAGTGCGGCATGCGCCATCCCACCACCGGCCTGAGTGAAGACGACCTAAGTCGTCTGACTAACGGTTCATCGAGTTCATCCTCATCATCATCATCATCCGCCTCAACAACCCCCTCTCATGATCAGCCATCGAATAACCATGGCAATAAACAAACGACCACAACAAAATTCTGCTCTCCAACAACATCGCTTAATGGGACAACAGCTAGCTCAGCTGTTCCAGTTGGAGCAACACCAACTGCCGAATCAACTCTGTCGTCCAAGACAGCGTCACCATTAACGTCGCGCAATAATATTGAAGCGAACACAACAACAACTGCATCCTTGGAAACATCAAGTGAGCACGCTAACAACATCAAGAACAACACACCCTCAGTCATCTTCAACTCATCGTATCTCCCTGAATTTATTGATCCATTGGAATGGCAAAAATCTAGAAAGCGTAAGGAAAGGCTTGATAGCACTTCATCTATAACGCAAGACCGTAAGTTGGTCCGCTCGAATAGCGAAGAGATTCTTCCGCCGCCGCAGCCACCAACCAGCGGCGAGGACACTAGCAAGTTGAAAAATGTCGATGGTGTCGATGTCGTTGCGATCGATACCATACGACGCGTCTCGTCGGAGGACTTTAAAAGGTCGCCGAGGGAAGACGAAAACTCAATGAAGACCAGCGATGAGAACGATTCATTGCTGGCGAATAGGCAACACTCGGAATTGTATTTCTCTCCCGGTGCTAAGGATATAGCACGTCGGGCACGTTTGGAGTGCAGTCCGGCACGATCGTATCGGCTGTCACCGAATCGTGAGTCTCGCAACAAGTACTGCGATGAAAGTGAGTTAGAGCATGAACGTAGGCGGTCCAGTGAGCGTTTTTGTAAATCTAGAGCACCACCTGGACGTAAGTCGGGCGTTATGAAGAAATCGGGAAAATTTTTACCAACAAAGATGCGCGGCGATGAGAATACCTACAAGTATGACTTGTCCGCCATGAAATACGAACGCAGGGGCTTCGCCAGCAAGATTAAGGTGGAGGAACGCCTGCAACGCAAGGAAGAGGCAGCCGATGGACAGCGCAATGATTACAACGACAATAATCTAATCGATTTCCACATCATTCGCAGCGAGTACGCGAATGCACAGCAAAATAACACCACAACGACCCCATCTACATCTCAACAACAACAACAACAACCGGAATCAATCATCTCGACAGCTAAAACAGCTGAAGCACTGCCATGGGACTGTTCCATACCAGAGGATCAGACCCCTGTACTGAGTCGTCGTTTTGCGGCTGTTCGTCATCCCGATTCAATTGATATCGCTGCCAAGCTGTCGAAGGTCATGCCTTACCCGCAACCGTTTCATAAGCCACCAAATTCGATCATGGCCGACGATGCCATGGAACCAATTCATCCATATCGCGTATTCACTCATCTGGAGAATTTGAAGACCCGTGAGGTGATGCAGCAGGTGATTCCCTCGATGATGTCGTTCCAAACGCCAGATGAGCGTTTGAAGCAGGTCAACAAGAGATTGGTCTCGTTAAAGAAGAAGGCCACACAATTAGAGGAGGCCTTCGAGAAGAAGAATGGTTACAGGCCATCACAGGCAGAGAAGTTGAACGACAAGCATATTAAGAATATCCTCGGCGAGATAAGCAAGCTTAAGAAGGAGAAGCATGAATTGAAGTCGGATCCGATGGCGGCGCTGGGGCTTAAAGTCAGTGGCGGTATGAATACCGAGAAGAAGCTGGAGAAGATGCGGCTGACGCTGAATGAAATTGAACAGGTGAGGAAGAGGTTTTATTATTTTTTTTTATGAACTTTCGAAGAGGGAATGTCGAATGTAGATCTAACGAAAACAACCGGGTGCACCAGATAAGCCTTTAGGGGAGGTCATGTGGTAAACCTGCTTGTTTTCATTAGGGATGCGTATTTTAGCCATTTAAAGGTATAAAGCTTCAACGTTTGGAACAACTCCTTTGGTTTACTGTCTTAGAAGCAATTTACAGACGAAAATGCTTATCCTGCCGGGTGTCAATGAAAGTTAAGGGGCGCTTTCTTCCATGTTACCCTTCCATGATATAAAACCCAATGATGGGGAGAAGGAAAAGTGTAAGGTTATGGTGCGCCTTAATTTTGAATATCTGCAGATCCGGAAATATTAAAGAAGTCAAGCCATTCCATGGAAGGTACTTGGCTAGGAATTACCTGGCTCTTTTATAAGTTTGATTGCATGGCGCTGGGATCGATCAACAGATTCAAGAAAGTCGTAGGAGCACAGGCCCATATGTGCGAGTTGTATTCGAGTTTTGGACGAATGTAAGCTTTATAGATGTTTGCTAAACACGATAGAGTGCAACCGTTTACATCGTTCAAGGAATCCTAGGCAACTAGCAACACCTATTTCATTAATGTGCTGGTTCCAACGTAGGTCTGGGCTTACATGCCGTGCAAAGACAAGCCATTGGATCCCTCTAATGCAAATCCTTCCATTTTGAGTTTAGCTTCATTTGTAACCCGCTTTAGTGGTAGGAGATATCAGATACCAGATAGCAGAAAGCAGATAGGATCTGTAACCTTACGTTTTTGACGCATTCAAATTAACTTGGTTGTTGGTACCCCACTTGATAACGGGTGATTTTTTAAGAGGTTTAGAACTTTTTTAAAAAAAAAAACACAAAAAATTCGAAAAAAATGAATGAAATATTTATTTGAATCGATAGTTTGAACCTTGCAATTTAATGTTTAAAGATAATTTCATGCAAATGTTGACCGCGGCTGCGTCTCAGGTAGCCCATCCGCTGAGTCCAATTTTGGCATACTCTTTCACACATATCGGCCGGTATCTCACGAATGAATGCATGGATGTTGGCTTCCAGTGCGTCAATCCAAGCGGGCTTGTCCCTATAGACATTAGCCTTGACATACCCCCACAAAAAATAATCTAATGGTGTCAAATCGCACGATCTAGGCGGCCAATTGACCGGCCCGAAACGTGAAATTAACTGTTCACCAAACTCGCCTCGCAATTGCGCCATTGTTTCGCGTGCTGTGTGGCATGTGGCACCGTCTTGTTGAAACCACATATCATGCAAGTCAAGAACTTCCATTTCGGGCAAAAAAAAGTTTGTTATCATCGCTCGGTAGCGTTCACCATTGACAGTAACGCTGCGATTCGCATCATCTTTGAAGAAATATGGCCCAATAATGCCGCCGGCCCATAAACCGCACCAAACAGTGGCTTTTTCGGGATGCATTGGTAGCTGTTGCAATGCTTCTGGCTGATCTTCACTCCAAATGCGGCAATTTTGCTTATTTACGTACCCATTCAACCAAAAATGAGCCTCATCGCTGAACACAATTTTTCGATAAAAAAGCGGATCCTCGGCCAGCTTTCCAAGAGCCCATTCACCAAAAATTCGGCGTTGTGGTAGGTCGGCTGGCTTTAGTTCTTGCACCAGCTGTATCTTAAAAGGCTTTACGCCCAAATCCTTCCGCAAAATTTTCCACGTAGTGCTGTAACAAAGGCCTAACTGCTGGGAACGGCGCCGAATCGACATTTCGCGGTCTTCTGTCACACTAGCTGATACGGCCGCAATATTTTCTTCACTACGCACAGTACGTAAACGTGTTGGTGGTTTAATGTCCAACAAAGTAAATTTGGTGCGAAATTTGGTCACAATCTTCCGAATAGACTGCTCAGAAGGTCGAGAATGCCGATCATAAAATGGAAGCAGCGCGCGATGAACATTTCGAACCGAGCACGCATTTTGATAATAAAATTCAATAATTTGCAAGCGTTGTTCATTTGTAAGACGATCCATGGTTAAATTGTAAACCAAACTGAAGTTGTTTGACAGTGACACAAGGTACTAAACACACGTCAGCTGTCAAAACCAGTGTTGCCAAAACCAAACCAGCTTAAAAATCACCCGTTATTTGTATCAAGGTCGGAGTTGAGTTCAGTTTCCATTCGCTAGCGTTCCAACTCTTCAACTTGGAGCTCTAGACGTAGGGTCTTTAAAGAGTAAATAAAATCAAGAGGGTTGTAAACCGGCGAGTGAGTGGTTGGATTACAAGTCAGAGTAGGTCCTTAATAAAATTAAAAACAGAGTAGGTGATAAGAATGAACCTTGGGGTACATCATCGTTTGTGAGAAAGGGTGTCGAAGTTGACCCATCCAATACAAATTGTGTTGATCTGTTACCCAGAAAACTAGTAATCTAACTTAACGACTTAAATCAGAAAGAATAGGTCGTTATTTAAAATTAAAAACAGAGTAGATGATAGGACTGAACCTTGGGGTACACCAGCGTTTATTGGAAATGGGTTCGAAGTTGACCTATCTATCACAACCATAAAACTAGTAATCTAACTAAAGACATAAGTCAGAGAGAATAGGTTGTTATTCAAAATTAAAAACAGAGTAGGTGATATGACTGAACCTTGGGGTATACCAGCGTTTGTTTTGAATGGGGTGGAAGTTACCCATGCAATTACTACCGACACTAAAAGACTTATTCTTATTGAAAAGAGCTCTATACCATACTCTATCAAAGGCTTTTGAGAACGCTTTGGTTCCATTTTTCACTAAGGTAGACCATAAGATCAGCTGTGGAACGTTGCTGTCGAAAATCATACTGACGGTCCTTAAGGAGATGATTTTCCTGAGAAAACTCATAAGGGGTTAGTTGACTGTACTCTCCATGACTGTAGAGAGTACTGACGTTAAGGCTATGGGGAGGTTTAAACGACAATTTTTTGGAACTGGCTGAACATTTCCACCGACCTGGAAAAATGTCTGCAGTGGACGAGCTTGCATAGGGGTTTGGCAAGAGTGCTAAGATTTTTTTGAGTAAGCTCATGAGGGGATAGTTAACTTTACTCTCCATGACCGTAGAGAGTAGTGCTGTTAGAGGTATGGGTCGGTAGTTTGATGGGCTAAACCTTTTTTGGAATTGCCTGAACATGAGATTCGGAACAACACCAGATTCGGAAAAAATACCTGCAGATTAAGACCAGTCGAAGAGTTTGCGTCGAGGTTTGGCTATAGTGTCAATATCAAGGAGATAGATTCTATATGGACCCGAAGCTTTATTGTATTTGAGATCTTTAAGCCACTAAACTGGTTCGGAAATATATTGGTCTTTAAAAATATTGAAATGGATTCTGCGAAAGTAGAGAAGAAGAGCTATATGGAAAGATGGAATGAGCTGGAAAGGGAAAGCTAACAGATTTGCTTTTTTTTGGGGTCCGTAATATTTTGATCGTTGTAGACAAGCGTTGGGATTGTTGGTGAAACACAGCCTTTTAATCGCTTTACGAAAGACCAGACAGTCAAGCTACCTTTAGGACATTGTAATAGTTTTTGCCTTATTTGTTGGTCACGAAAAATTTTTAGCACGTCTTAATATAATTTTAGAGTCGTCTATAGCCCGAATGTGGAGACTACGATTTTCTTCAGAAAGCGTTTCTCGTCATAGCGCAAATGCTTGTTCCATTTTTCGGAGGGCAGTCTCACAAGTCAGATTGATCCAATGTTCTTCTTTGGTTTTATGCTGATGCATTTGCTAGGGATAAAGCTCTTCATTCCAAGCAGAATTACATTATTCCTTACAGAAGGGTCCACAAGACTTATGTACCATCGGCATGGACTTTTTGTCTTATATGTCATCTAGCATAGGAAGGAGTGATTGTCAGGAGTAATTCTTAAATTTTTGGGATTTTCTGATATTCAAGTGGACATAATCTTAATCTATTTCTAAATTGTACCTGTCAATAGCCAGAGAGGTCATCTATGGAGTTTTCGATGATGAGCTCTCTTCTGCGTGCAACGGAATGTGGAGGTTCTTAACTATCAATAGCCAGAGAGGTCATCTATGGAGTTGTCGATAATGAGCTCTCTTCAGCGTGCAACGGAATGTGGAGATTCTTAACATCAGTTTGCGATGGTGCCATACGTGCGGTCTGTATGAGAAGTTGCACATTGTTTCTGAAGCCACGATTCCACCATACGCGTCTGCCTATGTAGGAATTTGTTCCCTCTTTCGAAGCAACGTATAGCCTCATTCTAGGAATAAAACAAGGAATTCATCACTTTTAGGGACCTAGCGCTTAGTAGTGCATTGGACTACTAAGCGCAGAGTCAGTAGTTCAATTCCTGAAAGAGGCAACACCTACGTTTTTTCACTCCACCTCTTGCGAAAGCCTGACAAACAAACAAAAATCCATGAGAAACAATGCCATAAGTGGCTTCTCTAATTTGCGGTTCGGATTTGGCGTTAAACAGGAGTCCCCTCTTCTCTATGGCAGAAATAATAACTTCGCACACACAACTAAAGGGAGAAGCTAGGTTTGAAGCCCTGTATGGACCGTAAATGTCAGATATTTAATTTTCATTACTTCTATAAAGCCTTTATTAGTAAGCTACTAAATAAACCTTCATTTGGAAGCTATTACTTCTCTACCTGCGAATTTTTTTCATTTATATAAAGCCTTCATTAGTAAGCTACTTAGCTGATAGTGTAGAAGTAGGACTGCATTGCTTGTATTGAACCTTCATTTGAAAGCTATTACTTCTGTACCTGGGAATTGTTATTGCTTCTATAAAGCTTTCATTAATAAGCTACTTAGTTGATAGTGTAATAGAAGGACCGCATTGCTTTTATTGAATCTTCATTTGAAAGCTATTACTTCTGTACCTGGGAATTGTTATTGCTTCTATAAAGCCGTTATTAGTAAGCTACTTAGTTGAAAGTGTAATAGTAGTACCTGTTTTTTTTTTTTACTTCTATAAAGCCTTCATTAGTAAGCTACTTAGCTGATAGTGTAATAGGGTACCTTATTGCTTTTATTGAACCTAAGTAATATCTTCCAACTATTACTCCTGTACCTAGGAATAAACCAACATATTCTGTAAACACGGTCCTTAGCTAATGGCTCTAGTTGCACACTTCAAGTTTGTTTAGGCCATGCTTCTTGTATCGTATGAGTCACTTAAGGCCTGTTAATCCTCTAGAGCTTCTTCATCTGACCGCTTCTTTCGAATACTCCTTATTTTCATCGAAAAAGTGTTTCTCTCTTATTTTTGTCGCAGAGTTCTGGAAAGCTCTGCCAGCAAGTAAGGTTTTTGACGTCACCATATTGGCTGACATAGTTTAAAAGGTTATTATTGACCTTTGACGACTGATGACCCACTTCAAAATATACTGAATGTGCCTTGAAATTATTGATTTTGGCAAAGACTAAAACCGAATGCCCGGAAAAATGTGTAATTACGGACCCTGGCACCAGTGATTAGCTCCCCAAACTCCACCAGAAAATCTTTGAACAGTTGAATAAATATGTCAAATCACCCTTAATGTGTAACCTCTAAAAACGATTGTTTGCACAAAATGTACAACAAGCTTGTGTCAACAGTTCCATCGTGTGCTAAAATAAGTTCCACTAAGCTTGCTCCAAAAATAGCATGTCCCATGATTAATAAACGCTTCCAAACGTCCATAAACGTATGATCACAGATAATAAAGTGTCATGGTATGTAAGGTGGTATCATTCTGTTTGTACAAGAAATTACCATCCACCTCAGAGTACATAAGATACAAATTCCAAATCAATTCACTTTTTATGAGACTGTTGGTAAATTTATATCACACTTGGGGCGGTCATAAAATTATGCCTCGAGCCGCCACTCACGACCTAAGTTTTATATTTATATCTGCTAATCCCTTTGCCAATAAACTTTGAAAACGAAAAAGCTTTCCCTAATTAAAACCCGAAACTAATTATTTTATTTTACGATAGTTTACCCATAAAGTCGATAGCCTTATTCGGAACTAGGTAAACATATTTGGTTCAAGTGATCGTATGGGTTATCTGGTATTGTGCGGTCTTGACTTTCCCCTATATATATTTATTTTGGTATTGTTTACAGGAAAGTTTTCACACCTTTCGTTTTCGCAAATATTAATTTGTGAATGTGGATTTGAGAATGCGGGACACATACAAAACTTGCGTTGAAATAAATATTACAAGTGGAAACCATAAAATTTTCCAAATGCTTGTATGTTTTGAATCAATTTTTGAATGGTTTCTGCATCTCCACTGCATAGAAATACTTTTTCGATTGAAAAAAATCATCCACGGAATCAGTTGCTTATCTGAAGATAACATTCAGCTCTATCGAGGTATCCGTCGGAACGGACAATTTTCCGCAACGCATGCTTCGTCGGAGGTTCAAATTCCATTCGAGGTATGTATCATCGGAAAAAAATACTACACGGCTTCACTTCAGTACAATTCGTAAATAACTTCCGCGCAGAATTTGTGTCGGAGGAAATCGGTAAAAGAATTGCACTTATCTGTCAAAAATTGCACGAAAAATGCACCTGAACGCACTTCAACGCAATTTGCCGGGATGCGTTACAAAATCTCGGAGAAATATTCCAAACAGCTTTTCGGAAGAATACCTCGAAGCGAAAATCCTCCGAATCGTACAAAATCGGAGAATTTTCCGCTCCGACGGATACCTCGCTAGGGCTGAATATCTCAGACTTACTTACATACTTCAAGTGGGCCAATAGTCCGGGACAAATTTGCCCTTAAGCCATGGTACGCAAAACTGCCTCCTTATGGGTGTTTCATGTATGCGGCGTGGGAATTTTTTATTTAGGGTTATCGGGAATTATGGGACTCAAGGCGTTACCTTTATATGTTTTCGCACAATGCAGTCGTTAAGGGAATTAGGGATACGAAGAAAGTAAGGTACCGACGCACATAGGTAATGAATGTCTGAAAGCCATAATGGGAATGAAAAACAGAGCTTGGAAGAGCATTCCACATTCGTGTTTGGTTTATGAACGAACCTCTATATTTTAGCTTACGTCCGAAGATAGGCTTGAGGGCAAACTGATTTGCAGTCAATGCGTAGCGAGTATTGCCGCTGAATTGTTGAATGGAAGGCATTCATTCCTGGCTTTAAAACAAGGTAAGGCAGTAGATATTTCGACGGTGTTCGAACGAAACTAAATAGTTCGCTACTACTATGTCTCCTATAAGTTTTTTCGCACGCGTTTGAATCCCATCTAGGAGGTGCAGTGTTGTGCTTGGTGTACCCGACCAGATGTGGGCGTAGAACTTAAGTTGGGGCTTATAATCGCTTTAGAAAAGATGGGGTGAAATATTTCTTACATCGATTTGTGAAACCTAAATATTTTGCTGCCAGAAGTCAGGATTGTGTCCAGATTTCCTTAAAAAAAAACAACAAAAAATGCTCAAATGAAATTCCTCTCATTCAACAATTTTCTTGGAAGCATTGAATTCCACTTTGTTGAATTTACCCCATTTGATAATTCTGTCAAGTTCGGAATTCAATGAGCTTAATATATTTTGTCGTTTGGAGACCACGTCCGAAAAGTTGAGGGACGAGGACCTGAAACGGAATATGAGAAACTGAGAATACCGTCATCAGAAAAGTTATGAATTGGATTAAAAGTTGCAGACAGGAGAGTTCATTTACAAAATGAGAAATAGAGTCGGAGACAAGACAGAACCTTGGGGAACACCAGCATTTATTTGGTGAGTTGCAGTCTTTAAGCCGTCAAAAACAACTTCAATTGAACGTTTTGAAAGATTATCTCAAACCCATAGAAGACGTTTTTCATCGATTCCAAAAGCACGTATTTTTGAAACTAAAGGCTTGTTGTTAAATCCTGTCAAATGCCTTTGAAATGTCAAGTGCAACAATCTTGCTTTCACCACCATAGTTGATTGATTGCTTCCATTTTTCGGTGAGATATGTCATCAAATGCCCAGTCTACCTGTTTCTGCGAAAACCATACTGCCGGTCATTGAGAACTTTTTGAGTTTCGAGATTTTATAAGCAGATGATTTATCAGCGTTTTTGGGACCCTGGACAGAAGGGACGTAATTGCAATTGGCTTGTAACAAGGGGGACAAATGCAATTTCCCATATATTCGAAAAGAGTCATGATGAGTAGGATAGATAGAAAAGCTTATGCAGTGGCTTTGCTAGCATAGAAGAATACCTCTTCAGAATAATGGGGGACAACTGATTTATGAATGTCGAGGTCAAAAGCAAGAGTTTTAGCAACTGTATGAGTACAAAAGTGAATTTGTTCCATAGAATGAGACTGGTCATAATCTGGCAACGTAGAACTGGCTCCGAAATGTGCAGCAAGCCGAGAAGGCATTCATTCCTGGCTATTTCGACAATGTTCGAACGAAACTAAATAGTTCGCTATTCCTATGTCTCCTATAAGTTTTTTTTCGCACGCGTTTAAAGCCCATCTAGGAGGTGCAGTCGATTGGCTTTGTCTAAAGAGCTGACAAAGAGCTGACAGATGGAATTTTATGGCGAATGAGCGTCGGAACTGATAATTTTGTTTTTATATTTTTGACAAATGACCAAAACTGTTTACTACCTCTGAAACATTGTGGAATTTTCAGCCTTCACTAATACAAAAATTGGGCCCGCTTTACATGGACATTAAAGTCGTTTCTGGCTTCTTTGTATATTGTTTGATGGGTGGATGTTCCTTGGCATAATTGTAACACACTTAGCATGAACGACACAATAATTGGTACCTTCAAAAGGACCAACCAAAAAGTCTTCACAAGCTTCTTGAAGAGCCAACCAACAAGACCAAGCAAACAATGGAACGAACTTTCAGAAGACGTATTTCAATCAAAATTTAAATAAATGAAAGTTTTTGTGAGATGTCAACGACATTTTTTATTCGTTTGAAATGCCTATCGGATATAACATCGTTTAAATGTCCGCCGAGTCCGAAATGTCCAATTTCCAATGACTCTGGCCCAAAAGTCAGACTTAATTTGACCATTGGCATGGGTTTTGTTGACTGTGGTTTGTGGCTTATTCGCGTAGACCTGCGACTTTAGAAAACCCCACAAAAAAAGTCCGAAAGGGTCAAATCGCAAGATCTCGGTGGCCAGTTCACATCACCTCCATGTAAGATGAGCATGCCTTTGATCCGCTAGCGCAGAATTTCCAATGTGGCTTGAGCTGTGTCGCACGTAGCACCGTTTTGTTGAAACCATGTCGTTGGTGTCTATATCATTAAATTCATCGACTTAAAGCGCTCGCCGTTGACGGTGATGGCCTGGCCAACGTCGTTCTCAAAGAAATATGGACCGATGGCTCTGCCAGCCAAAAATCCACACCTAACCGTGACTTTTTCTGGATGCATTAGACTCTCTTTTATCTCAAATGCATTGGTATCCTCCCAAATTCAACAATTTTCATCCAGAAATGGACCTCATCGCTGAATATGATTTTTCGATGAAGATTAGGTTAACTTTCCAACTGCTCCAGAGCACATTCAGCGTGCACACGTCGTTGTTTATGATCGCTTACCTTCAACTCCTGGTTCAGCTGAATTTATTACGCGTGCATTCATTGAAACGTGGCACAACCTTAGTCCTGCCCATAGCACCAATTGACACACCTATGGAGCCATTATACATGGATGGGTATAGGTACCGACGATAACGCCATTATTCGACAAAGAAAATCTCCAATCGGCAAAATCATCTGGACGAGGAGTGCCCGAGTGTCCTCCTTCCACCAAACCGTTCAAGTCTATAAGGATTTCAAGAATCGATTTCGATTGACAGTTCTTAATATTTGGTGCTACCAGTCCTTATGTTGTATCAATGGCAACACTAATGTTGTGGGCGCCTTTGAAGATAACAGCTTCCTCTGGAGATCCAATGAGTTTTTTTTTTATGATAGGGAACTTGTTCAGTGCAATTAAGGCGGCCTTGATACAGAATGGCATGAAGGTGAGCTTGGGGACACCATATTTAGCAGCGGCAGCCTTTAATTGGTCACGAAATACGACGAGTTTGCTCATATCGATCTCGTTACTGTAAGAAAAATGGGGAATTTTCGATGACTCGGTCATGGACTTCAACATGGCCTTGCGAACACCCTTCTAAGCGATCAGCAGGTGGTGGTGTCGACCTCTCACCGTAGTAGTTTTTTTGCTTACCAACGTAGGATGAGAAATATTGGCACCGGGTGGGAATTGTCCCAAAAACTCCATAACATCTACTTTCAGAATACGATTACCACGTTCAGTGGCGGGTATTTTTGAATGATCAACATTGTGTTCATTTGTTGTTCTGCGAGCAGCTGTATTGGCCAAATGAATCAGTCGCCCAACCTCACTTTCAGCAGCAGACTTTGCTAGAGCCTTGAGCTTCTTTAACTTTTCAGTTGGCTTATCATCTTCACTATCACTGGAGTCATTTGAGTCAACTTCCTCTTCTTCGAATTTGAAATCCAGTAGCGGATAACCAACTAAAGCGGTTCTATCGATCTTGTGGTGGAGTTTTCTGATCTTGCCGGAAATATTTTGGAATTGTTCGACATTGTCACTATCTTCGAGAGTGTCACCAACTTGAACGACAGTATCACCAACTTTTACTGAACCAGTGTTCTCACTCAGATTTTTCTACCACACTGAGCATAATCCCCTCGGTAGGACGAGAACGGCGACCGTTAAATGGACTAAACGCGCGGAACGTTGCCCGAACCGAACACCCATTTTGATAAAACAATTTTATCATTTGCACTTGTTGTTGAACGCATTGTCAGTTCATAGTGATTTGCAAAACAGACTAAATAAATGACAGACAATTTGACAGATGTAGCTTCAACAATGGCCGTGCTCCGTGTTTTATAGCGTTTTCGATTGGGATACTCTAGAGAACTTTTGAAGAATCTGGATTCCAAGTCAGATTTACACCAACACGCACCAACACAAAAACATTTAACATCTGACTTAATATGTCAATTTGAAGTTTGCATTTGGCAGTTTGATGATTAAAACGTGATTTTCGGGGAAAACTATAATTAGAAATAAAAATATTTTTGGATAACCATGTTCTAAAATTCATAAGCTTTGTTTTGACACCAACTCGCCAATGGTTGAGTTTATAAAAACGCCGCAATGAGTAAAAGAAAATTTCAAATGATGGTTTACATTGATAGCTCATAATTGCGGCCTAAAGATAAACAATAAGCTGGCACAAATGGCACACTAACACACACAAAAAACCAGAGTAACCTCTTTAATGTTCCATTTGGACGGGTAAAATTTGAAATCTGAGAGTAAATCTAAAAATCCCAATCGAAAACGATATTAGATTTCCCAAGTTAACTTTGCGGATGCACTGTTCTCATTGGTTAATCGACCAAGTCACGTGACTAAAAATGCTCCATAGAGCAATGAGAAAAGTGCATCGACAAAGTTAACTTTGTAAAACTAAAACCCGGAACACGGCCAATATGGACGCCATCAACTACCAAAGTTCAAAAATCACTTTTGGGTGATCCCTTATAAAAAAGCCTGAAAAGTACACATTTTTGGCGCAACAGGCTCGTTGTCTATCTTTCTCACAACCATTCATGTGTTCGTGCGTACTTCTTGCATGATGGCGGGACCTCCTGTTTAATGCCGACTCCGAACGGCTTATTTGAGATAAGCTTTTCTTGACAAATAAATGATTTGTCAGATCATGACGTTTCTGCATATTTTATGAACACGACTAAACAATTTGTTCGTTTCCAGTCAAACTCCTGGTCTGACAGCCTTCATTTTCAAGCGAAGAATTGAACGAAACTAAAAAGGTTCTTCGTTAATTTTTATTTGGTAATAACACGCACGGTTTTTGAGGTTTTACTTCCAAGTTTATTCGAACTAAAGGGCCGATCAGAATGCGTATCTGTAGCTGCTATCTGTAGCTGAGTGAAAAGTTAAAAACAAGGCAACCCAAGTGCTTACACAATGTGTATCTTCGTGAATCTGTAGCTTGAAGTTGAATAGAGGGCAACTTCATGCAAGAAATGTATCTGTCTTTTGACAGCGATGCAAGATACCAGCTATAGATATGCATTCTGAGCAGGCCTTTAAGGCTGTGAACAATAATAGTCGAAAGCAATCGGAAGGTAATGTCAAAATTCTACGTTAAGTTTTCTTCAGTATGTACTGTAAATTACTCAAGATGCCCACAATAGACTTTAGTGAATGGAAGCGATTGCAAACAATAAAAACAAAATTTCGTTGCTTATGAACTAAGTGTACTTTCACACGTAGACTGTTGAGTCAAGACTTTTTTCGCAGTTCTCTTTGTTAATTTTCTTTACTGAGTCTCGCGCTTTTACACTGCAAATTTGACATTCCTCTTTTATTCTGCTTGAAAAAAAACACCATCAACCGAACAAAACTACGCAAGTAGCCGAAACTGACTCTCCAAGCAACGAAATTATATGACGCAACATAATAGGTCTGTTCCCGTACTTTTTCAGTAAAAATTATTAAATTCTCAAATTTCTTGGAGTGGGGGTAAATTATCTCAGAAAGAGACAAAATTACCAAAAAGTACGGGAACGCGTTAAAGTAAAAAAAACCGTAAAATTATATATTTTGTATGCCTTTTAAAGAACAAATGACATAAATCACCTGTCAAGCGAGTTGTCACTTTTAGATACCAACTCTGTCAGTTTACTGATTTTTACCAACAGAAATTTCTGCAGTAAATTTTTTTTACAGATTTTTATGGAGGGTTAGTTTTTTGCTCTCTCGTGACCTGTCTCTTTTACTTATTTTTGCATACGGGAACGGCAATAAGTAAAAATCAGTAAGCATCAGTAAATATTATTTTTTACGGGAACAGACCTATTAATAAAAAGAGTGAAGAGAAAAGAAAACGTCAACGAGTCACTGACAATTTTACCCACGACTCACAGGGCAAAATATTTTTCCTCTCAACTTTTGGAATTTTCGTTCTCTTTTGCACTCATGTGAGTCGTGAGTCAAGAGTCTACGTGTGAAAGCACACATACAAATTTTAATGTAAAGGGTGATCCATTTCGAGGTTCCCTACTTTTTTAAAGTTTAAAACACAGAAAATTCAAATTTAATGGAGAACGTTTATAATCATTTGAAAGAACATTCTTTGGCATTTATTTTTTGAAGATTATGTCTATCAAATGTTGGCCGTTGCTACGTCGCAGATGGTCCATCCGTTGAGTCCAATTTTCGATCACTCGGTCGAGCATTTCGACTGGTAACTGGCGAATGACACGCGTGATGTTTTCCTCCAAGGCCTGAATCGAAGCGGGTTTGTCGGCATAAGCTTTTGACTTTACATATCCCCACAGGAAAAAGTCTAACGGTGTGATATCACACGATCTTGGTGGCCAATCGACCGGCCAAAAACGTGAAATTATGTGCTCACCGAAATGTTCTCTCAATAAGTCCATTGATTGATGCGATGTGTGGGAAGGTGCGCCGTCTTGCTGAAACCAAATGTCGCCGAGATCACGAGCTTCAATTTCAGGCATTAAATAGTCGGTTATCATGGTCCGAGTTGCTGCGAACGGCGCCGAATCGACTCTCCACGGTCTTCGTGTACACTCTCAGCTACGGCCGCTATATTTTCTTCACAGTGTGCTGGACGTGGTCTATTCGGTCGAATATTATCCAATAATGAATGCTGGGTCTCAAAATGGGTAATGGTGTTGCGAATAGTACGCTCAGTAGGCCGATTATGTTGACCATAAGTTGAGCGAAGTGCACGAAACACATTCCTCACAGAACGTGAATTTTCATAATAAAGTTGAACAATTTGTAAACGTTGTTCACGCGTAAGTCTTTCCATTATGAAATGCCAAACAATACTAAACAAAAATAACATGACAGCATGACACGACTCACACGTAATCTGTCAAAAAAGGCTATTGAAAAAAGTATCTCTACTTGGATCACCCGTTACAAAGCTGTTGAAGTGAAATGTCAAATTTTTGTATGAAAGAACAAAAGAAAGAGAAAGAGAAAATGAATTCGCTTTTTCGTAAGTGAGCAAAAGTGAACGAAAACTGATCGAATCGAAGCGAAAAGCTATTATGGTCGTACAATACAAATTGCATGTGTTCGCACAGTTACGGAAGTGGTCGTCTGCAAAAATCTTCCATTATAGTTCCTTTTTTCACTTGAACATGAGTACGGGAACAAGGATTCATTTTTTAATGATTCAGTTTTCTTAAAGTCCAAATTCAATTAAATATATGGTTGGACACACATTTTTTTAACGAATATGTTCTACTAATGGTTATTGCGGTGCCTTTGCTTCGTCGTCAAAATTAAGCAACACTTCCATAGCTGTCGTGAGGCTTAAAATATTGATGGCCTGTGATATTGTGGGTTGCATATCACAAATGAATTAGTCTCTAAGCTCTAAATAAATTGCATTCTCAAAATAAATTAGTTGCCACTTTCCTGTCATACTTTTAGTTACACTGTCAACATTTCACTATTATTGGGACATTACACAAACATCGTTATCCACTTCCACCTCTTGGTTGACAAAATTGCAATCCCACGAACGTGTAAATTATAACTCATTTGCACTTAACCAAAAACAATAATAAATTAGCCCCAAAAATTGAAAAAGTTCCAAATATAAATACCAGACGAATTGCAGAAAAATTCAACACGCCACTCGGTCGGGCGGGCCTGGCGTATGAAAAATTCTCTATCGATGACTTCCGCAAACCCTGGGTCTGGCATTCGAAAGCGTATTCGTTTTCGAAGCACCAATACTTATATGGATGCCAACAAAATGTGTGACCAATTGCGCCATTATTTCGCGCCGCTTTGATGAGTCTTACGAACTTGCAAGTAATTGCTGTGAGGATCGAATCCCGCCCGACCAATGTTGTAAACAAAATTAAATTAAATTATTTGGGTTTTTTTTTTTTGTTGCTTTCCGTTTGGATTGTTGTTTACAAAAAAAAAATAATAAAACGCTCGCAGACAATGCGCAGTATTTTGAGATTTTCGCGGCGAATTTCGACCTTCAGCTTGTCTAGCTGTTGGTCATAAAATTGAATTTTCCCCTCATTTCAGTTTGGTAACTTAAGATGGTATGAAGTTTTTAAGTATTTTTATAAAATGTAATTTTTATTATTTTTGTTATAATTAAAATTTTATTTTTAAACTTTAGACAGATATTTACTTTAATTTATTATCTGTGTGCCATCAGTAGGTTTTTTTTTAGATGAACAATTTTAAGTGGGCGGATGATGGTATGAGAACATACGCACGTGACATGAAATTTGGTTTACTCTTAAAAAAAAAATGTTTTTGAAAAATTATTTTTCGAAAACAAATTCTTTTGTTTTGAACATCAAGTGCTGAGATGAATGTTTTCAAATGGCAACGGTTACGTTGGTCTTATTTGTTCATATCGGTGAGGCAGACGTGTGTGTGTGAGATAAGTGTGTCGAAACTTTTTTTTTTGTACCATTAATGTAGACGGCTGCCATTTTTGAGTATTGCCATCTTGGAATGTATGCTTATGCGATGCCAAATGCGTGTGTTTACTTTGTCACGTACGTAGTTTGTTGAGGAGATTGACAGATTTCTGTACTTGTGGCTGAGTTGAACATCACTTTTAAGTGTGTGACATTAGGACCGTCTATTTTGAAATAAAAAAAGAAGAATATGTTAAAAACCACCCAGCGTTTATTTGAAAATTTATTATTTTTTATGATTAGTGTTTTGGAGGCCTGATCCCGCACTTTTGCAGTACAAATTAGAAAATTTTTAGAGAGACACAAACTTACGGAAAAGTATGGGAATGCGGTTAGGTAAAAAATGGTAAATTTATTTGTTTTGTTTGGTTCTTAGAGAAGAAATGAAAAATGTCAAAACAGCTGATTTGACACTTTCAGACAATAACTGAGAGTTTACTATTTTTACCGGAAGTTTGTCGGTAGTAAAAATGATTACTAAAAAGGTTAAAACCATTTAAGTCCCCTGGACCAGATGGTATCATACATGCGGAGCTCCAATACAACCTCGATATCCTCCTACCATGGTTACTAACCATAATGACCAGTTGTCTACGGTTAGCTCATGTCCCCAAAGTATGGAAGGAAGTAAAAGTAGTATTTATTCCCAAAGCAGGAAAAAGCTCGCATATAAATCCAAAGGATCTCCGCCCGATCAGTTTCTCCTCGTTTTTTCTAAAAACTATGGAAAGGTTAATTGATCTACATCTACGTAACAGTATTGAACCTGCTGCTGCTCCAACTCTCAGCATGCATTTTGCAAAGGGAAGTCGGTTGAGACAGCGCTTCACTCACTCGTACGCATCATCGAAAACTCGCTTAGCGCAAAAGAGTACACTATGGTTGCCTTCCTTGATATAGAAGGAACCTTTAACAATGTCAAAGCGGACGCGATCACTAATGCACATTCAGTTCTCAATGTCGATGATTCGCTGAAAGTGCTATTTAATCAGCTTCTTACGGTCCGAATTATTAACACAAAGCTTGGGGTCTCTTCCGCACGAAGATCTGTGAGTTGTGGCACCCCACAGGGGGGTGTTTTGTCTCCTCTTCTCTAGAATCTGGTGGTCAATGAGGTACTAGTTAATCTAGAAATGGAAGGCTGCAAGGTGATTGCCTACGCTGATGACGTGGCAATAGCTATATCAGGGAAGTACCTTAACACCCTGAAAGAACTATTACAAAATGGTCTTTCAGTACTCTCCAAATGGGCCGCCAAATGTGGACTTGGCGCGAACCCTCAAAAAACCGAACTGGTCCTCTTCAGCAGGAAATACAAAATCCCGCACGTCGACCCTTCAAAACTCAATGGCTTCAGTCTCAAGTTTGTTAATTCAGTCAAATACCTGGGTCTAGTCTTGGACAAGAAACTGAACTGGAAAGCCAACATCCTAGAACGCGTTAGAAAAGCCACCGTAGCCCTATACTCATGTAAAAAGGCTATCGGGAAAAAATGGGGAATGCAACCACATATCACATTCTGGCTTTACGTGTCTATCGTTAGACCCATACTTCTGTATGGTGTGCTGGTCTGGTGGACTGCTCTTGAAACAGCCTCAAACCGCAACCTTCTGGGGAAAGTTCAAAGATCCCCCTGCGTCTGCATAAGTTGCGCTCTAAGAACCACCCCATCTGCAGCTCTAGATGCTATTCTACATGTGGTGACCTAAGACATCTTCGGCAAACAGATCGCAGCTTGTGCAGCTGTGCGACTAAGAGCTTTTGCACAATGGACACCCAGTCAGGGTTCACACACAAGGATATTAAATCATCTAAACATTACAGAAAACACCGACCACATCACTACCCAATTCAGCTTCGATCGCAACTTCTAGTCAACAATTCCCAGCCGACTCGACTGGGAACAAGACTCGGTTAGATTGGACAACTCGATTCACATCTACACAGATGGGTCTTAAACTAAAGCGGGGGTAGGTGGAGGTGTCTTCTCCGAGATGCTCAACCTGAGCATATCCTTTCGCCTTCCCAATCAATTTAGCGTTTTCCAGGCGGAGATCATGGCAATCAAAGAAGCCCTGTCCTGAAGTGTAATGTAATATCCGCGAAGAATATTAGCATCTTCAGTGACAGCCAAGCGGCAATCAAATCCTTGAGATCTACCGCATTCACTTCAAAATCAGCCCACGAATGCCGACTGTCTCTTAACGAGATGGCAGAGCTATTTACCATTCATCTATTTTGGGTGATATCCCGGGGAATTGTAGGGCGGACGAGCTTGCCAGAAGGGGCACCATGCTTGATATTCTATTCTACATGTAGAAACGTTAGGCATGCCCCTCGCTACTTGTAAATCAACACTTGAACTAGATGCGATCAAAAAGGCTAATTGTTGATGGACAAACCGCTCAACGTGTCTTACATCCCGGCAAATCTGGCCCATATATAGCCAGAAACGCTCCCTCAGTTTAATAATGCTGAACAGATCCACCATCAGCACCATCATTGGTGTCCTAACAGGACACTGCCCCATAGGCCTACATGCTAAAAGACTTCGCCTTTATAGCAACGACTTCTGCAGAAGGTGCATGGAAGTGGAGGAGGAGGAAAGTATCACTCATCTTCTTTACACATGTCCAGCGCTCTCCAACAAAAGAAGACTCCACCTGGGACACTACTTCGACAACCTAGGTGACCTGATTGACATTGACACCAGGAACCTCCGCCGTTTTATTTGCAGCTCGGATTGGTTCAACTAGGCAGACGACTCATAGGAAAAGATGTTTGATCCATGTGGTACCACAACGGAGCAGCCACCTAACCTTAACCTACAAATATTTACTGATTTTTTGTAGGGGTATTTCCCCTAGCACGATTATATTCTGAAAAGTCACTATTTTGTGAGGTTGGCCCGTTGTTTCAAAATTTAAGAGAAGCTTGACTTTACCGTAAGTGACGAGCCCTTCAAGCAAATCTTCTCAATTCCTTGTATCAACGAGAATAGTCTTGTGTCATTCCTTGTTCTTAACAAACGTTTAAGGGCCAGCTTTTCAATGCGAAATCATTCTTGTTTCCGGATAAACCTCCAATCTCCAAAAACGTTGGTGAACTTTATAATATAAAGGGTCCGCCAAATAACTTTATAAAATGATATAAAAAAAACTACTGAATATTTTCTCAATTTTCTTTTTTTATTTGAAAGTACAATCCTTCCGGGTAATAATGGAAAATAATTTCATTCCAATGGCTATTTCGGCTGGCCATGCAGTAGCCTACACGATCGGTCCAATTTTTAAGCCCATTATCGATTGTGTGCAGCTGTATTTCACCAATGGCTTCACGAATATTGTCCTTTAAAGCGTCAATTGTCTCTGGCTTGTCGGCGTTACACTTATCTTTTACGGCACCTCACAAATAATAGTCCAACGGTGTCAAATTGCAGCTCCGAGGTGGCCAAACGCCATCAGCTCTGCGGCTGATAATGCGATCTTCAAAAACAGGGCGCAAAACATCGAAAGTAGCTTCGGCTGGGTGGCACGTAGCGCCGTCCTGTTGAAAACAAATGTTGCCAATATCCTCCTCTTCAATTTTTGTGAACAAAAATTCGTTCAAGACGGCCCGATAACGATCGCCATTGACTGTAACGGCCACTCCTTGCTCATTTTCGAAGAAAAATGGCCCAATTATGCCTCTGGAGCAAAATCCGCACCAAACAGTGACTCGTTTTGGGTGTATCGGCTTTTCAATGTATGCGTGCGTGTTTTCTGTGCCCCAAATGCGACAATTTTGCTTGTTTACATACCCGCCAAGATCAAAATGAGCTTCATCTCAAAAGATGATTTTTTTTGGCAAAATCGGCATCTTCTCTAAGTCGATCGCAGGCCCACTTAGCGAAGCGAAAACGCATTGGATGGTCAGTTGGCTTCAACTCCTGAACCAATTGGACTTTGTATGGTGTCATACCAAGGTCTTTATGCAAAATCCGTCTCAATGATGTCTCCGAAATGTTCAATTGTTGAGAACGACGGTGAATTGATGTTGATGGCGCTTCACGCACACTTTCTGCCACAGCAGCAATATTCTCGGGTGTACGCACTGTTTTTGGCTTTTCACGCTTTGGTTTATCGATGAGGATGCCAGTTTCTTTCACTTTTTTCACAAGATAACGAACATAGGGAGCTGACGGTGCTTCTCTTCTACCAAAATCCGTACGCAATTTTCGCACACATTCTGCAACATTACCATGATTTTCAAAGTAATGTCGCAATATTTCCCAGCGTTGTTCAAGCGTATACCCAACCATATTCGTTCAGCGGAAGGATAAAACTAAATATCTGTCAAATCAGACATCAGCTAAGTGTTACCATTCACGAAATAAGCACTAGCTGAAAAAAAATACGTTAGATGGGGTCCGCCATCTAACGATGACTATATTCGGAATACCGATTATTTAAGGACACGCTTTCGTCATTGCATTCGTTCCACGCTGGATAGGTTGTAGGACAGATTTAACGCGGAAGATCCTTTATTCAGAAAATGCAAAGCAGAGGGCTGCTACGTGTCCTAAAACCGTTAATTTTAGAAAAAAAAAAACAGTCTAAGTCAACATCAGAGAGATCTCCTTAGCATAACGAGATTTTCTAAGCTATTCCAATTGAAATTGTCTTTGGTCGCATTAAGGTTCTGCGACCAATGTGGGTGTGCAAGTGAATGTTCTCCAGGCTTGATGTGAATAGGACAGGAAACTGATAGATCTTTCGTTGTCTAGCGTTTTTAAGAACTCATACCAGCATGAATTGTATTCTTGTCTGATACACATTCCCAAATTATTGGATTACAATCTGGATAGATTGTGAATAGGCTCTCAGCAGCTGTTCCCACAAATGTCTGAAATAGAATACAGCTAGGGCTATAAAGGGAATCATTCAAAGAGCCTCGCTAATGCACCTCAACAGTACTGCCTATGTGGCATTAATAGCTTTCCTATAAAGGGAATCATTCAAAGAGCCTCGCTAATGCACCTCAACAACGCTGCCCATGTCGCATTAATATATTTCCGGATTTCGTTTCCAAAAGCCACACCTTCTGGTTTTAATTAAAATTCCATAATCAATGTTCCCATCGAGTATATTGACATAGTACTCGAAGAGCCTCAAGTGCTAGATTGTCTCCACGCTTTACTAGGATTATAGCCTCGCACGAACTTTTTTTTTTCAGTTCTACTGCTGTCTGGCGATCTTTTGTAAAGCGTCTGTACTGCCCAAAGATAAGATTGTCACATCAAAACGTACGTCATCCCCTTACAAGCTTTTCAATATTTACTCAAGGTCTTACATGCCTTGAGTAAACCCTTATTCTCAAGTATGTCTGATTCCAGGATTACCTCACAATAACCATTTTTTTTTCTTTTAACCATTTCAGAATCTTTCCGACAAACGTGAAGACGGCAATCGTTCCGAGACCCTCGACGAACTCACTCCCGACCAACTTGTCCAAGAAAAAACCGCAGTCCAATATGGTCTCCTCTTCTTCGAGTCGCTCTATGGCCGGCCATCGACCAAAGACGAACGTGATGCAGCACGGCCTCTCTACGATCGCTATCGCATGCTGAAACGCATGGTGTCACGCAGTGTAACCATATCAGGAAACAACCCCGGAGCATCAGAACTACCAACCATACTCGAACACGAGGCAATGGTTTTCGAGTCTACGCCACAGCAGCACTCCTCCAATAGTACCGACAGTACGACCAGCCCTAGTGAATCATCTCTACCCACAATTATTATCGATAGCAACAGTTCGGCGGCATCAACAGATTCCACATCGGATACCAACGAACAACAACAACCACCAAGGAGACGCCAACAACAACAGGACTCGCTTATCGGTGAGAATATCCACAATATGTCTATCGACAAGTTGTGGGAGCACTTGGACAAAGCTCGCGACGAGAAAAAGCTCCTAAAGCGCACCATTCGTGAATACGAAATGGTATTCGAGGAGCAGAATGGTCGAAAAATGCTCAAGAACGACAGAAAGTCCATCGAAGACACCTACGCCCAGTACAAAGAGAAAAAGGCAAAAGCTCGTCTCTTGCAGGCGCTCATCAAAAAGCATATCTCACGTTGAGATGGAGCTGTGCTCCACTAAAGTTGGGGCTTTTTTTTCTGTTAATTTTAGTCAAGACAAATGCGAAATGACTTGAGAGTTCAAAAAGTTTGGCAATCGGCGACACTAGCGCCACATGGTGCTGCGCCGTCGAATACTGTTAAGAACACTATTATGATTACTGTTATTCTTATTTTTGTACCTGCACTAAGGGAGGGCAAATTTAAGCAGGCATTGGCCCATAGGGTTTTGTTTGACAGTTGAGGAGACCATTGAATGTTTTTTTTTTCTCTAAATAAGGAACGTCCTCCTCAATGTCGTACACTGACAGAGCGCAGAGCATATTTTGAAAATTAACTTGCGTTTTACAACAACAAAAAAAAAAACTTTTAAAATTTATTTCATCACCAGTTTATCAGTATTTTTTGTTTTTATTTTCATTTAAATTGTTAAACAAAAAATAAAAATAAATAAAAAATAAAATTAAATGGTTTCAGGTTCAGAAATGACAACAACTACTTAAAAATTGATGCCTAACTGAACCTTGTTTAAAGAAACAGTGTCTGTCTTAATACACAAGAACAAGAGCTCTTAATTTTTTTTTATTTTTAATTTTATTTATTAAGACACTCGATTTTTTTTATAATTTACATTGTTATTCATCTCAAATTTATCTTACACATAAAAACAAAAAATATTTACAAAATAGTATATATATTTAAAAAAATAAACAAACATATATATATATAAAAAAATATATTGATCTGTGATAGTTTTTATTTTTAATTATAAATAATATTGTTTTATTTAATTTTTTTTTGTTTCGTTAAAGTAAAATCAAATGAAAACAATTGGTAAAAACAAAACTATTCATGAATAAAACTTTTAACATTTAATTTTAATTTTTTGTTTCTTAAATTTATTTTTTAATTTGCAAAGAAAATTATTAAATATTAAAAAAAACATGTTCAACATGTTAAATTAATTATAAAGTTAACAAAATTACATTTTAATCAAATTTAACGCTTGTGTTATGAACAAGAAACATTTTTATATAAATTTTTAGTTTTAATGCGGAATGAGAGATGGAGGAGGGTGGGGTGGAGTTGGACGGTAGTTCTTGTCCATGGAAGTCGTTTTTCAATGTTTTGAAAATATTTTTCGAGTTTTTATTTAGAGCTTACAAGGAGTTTTGCTTTCGAGTTTTTTTTTTTTTATAAAATGTCTGCCTTCCTTAGGCTTACTTCATTTAATAGCTACATACGGAGGTGTGGATAAGTCTTGGAAAGTGCGATGATCAATGTACTTACTTACATACTTATGTGGCGCTACATGCCGGATTAAACCTCTTCCTCAACCAACATGTCTCTCCAATTAGCTCGATTTTTAGCCAACTGCCTCCAGTTGCGCTCTTCATGTTGGTTGAGGTAGGTTTCTATTTGTGGGCGCCACTTAAGGCGGGGGGTTGCTCTTCTGAGTGCGACGCCTGACTGGGAATCGAAGACTACGATGGAAGTCGTTTTTCAATGTTTTGAAAATAAATTTCGAGTTGTTATTTATAGCTTACAAGGAGTTTCGCTTTCGAGTTTTTGTTTTTTTTTTTATAAAATGTCTGCCTTCCTTAGGCTTACTTCATTTAATAGCTACATATGGAGGTGTGGATAAGTCTTGGGAAAGTGCGATGATCAATGTACTTACTTACATACTTATGTGGCGCTACATGCCGGTTTAAACCTCTTCCTCAACCAATATGTCTCTCCAATTAGCCCGATTTTTAGCCAACTGCTTCCTGTTGCGCTCTTCATGTTGGTTGAGGTAGGTTTCTATTTGTGGGCGCCACTTAAGGCGGGGGGTTGCTCTTCTGAGTGCGACGCCTGACTGGGAATCGAAGACTACGATGGAAGTCGTTTTTCAATGTTTTGAAAATATGTTTCGAGTTGTTATTTAGAGTTTACAAGTTTTGCTTTCGAGTTTTTGTTTTTTTTTTTTTATAAAATGTCTGCCTTCCTTAGGCTTACTTCATTTAATAGCTACATATGGAGGTGTGGATAGGTCTTGGGAGAGTGCGATGATCAATGTACTTACTTACATACTTATGTGGTGCTACATGCCGGATTAAACTTCTTCCTCAACCAATATTTCCAATTAGCTCGATTTTTAGCCAACTGCCTCCAGTTGCGCTCTTCATTTTTGTTGAGGTAGGTTTCTATATGGGCGCCACTTAAGGCGATTGTTTGCTCTACTGAGTCCGACGCCTGACTGGAAATCGAAGACTACGAGCCGGGGTGAGGGCTTTACTACTGAATCGCCTTTTCAGGGCGAAGAAACATCGGATGGCAAGAGTAATTCTTCGGTTTATTTCTGACAAAATGTTGCTGTCAGAGCTAATAGCAAAGCCGAGAAAGATAAAGTCCCGTTATATCTCAAAGTTATATCTTTCCATGGTGACGTTCTGTCCAATTCGTCGATGTTGTGTGTCCTTTGACTTTGACAGCATATACTTGGTCTTACCCTCATACAGCTAAACCCATTTCTGCTGGTTCCTTCTCAATGCTAGCAAACGTGGCTATGACATCACGTTGATTCCGACCAATGATGTCAATATCGTCGGCGGATGCTAGTAGTTCCACGGATTTATGGTAGATTGTGCCTCTGGTGTTCGCTCGGGAGTTTTGCACATCCCTCTCAAGAATGATGTTTAAGAAGTCACATGACAGTGGGTCGCCTTGACTATTTTTTTTTTTTTGATGCACCGATGAGGTCGTTTCCGACCCTGATGGAGCATCAAGAGTTTGGGCGGTATACCAAAACTCGACATGGCCCTGTATAGTTCTCTGTAACTGCTTTCGTATGTTGCTTTGGAATCGATGAATAGCTCGTAGGTATCGTTTTTTCTAGGATCTTCTGAAGTGTGCACGATCTGATCAGTTGTGGACTTTCGTGACCTTACACCACACTGATAAGGGCCGGTCAGGTTGTTGGTAAACGGTTTCAGGCGTTCACATATTACGACAGATGGATCTTGTAGGCGATATTGAGGAGACTTATGCCTCTGTAGTTGGCGCAATTCAGAGGCATCGGGCAAATGATGCTGAGGTTCCATTCTTCAAGCAATTTGCTTATGAGTCGACGAATTTTACTTACCAAACCCGCTTAGCCTTGTAAGCATCGTACTTGGGTGCGAGCATCTGTCAGCATTCTTCATCCAACCAGGAGTTTTTAGCTGGTGAACGCGATAAACCTAGCATATATGTTGCGGCTGATCTAATGGCTGCTTGACATAGTTCCCATGTTCTTCGACTCGAAATGCTGGTGGTATGGTGTTAATCGGTAGGTTAAGGGATACGGGCTCTTGGCTGTCTCTTGCGATTGCAGTCTCATTAAATCTCATCACAGTATTTCTGATTGTTGTGGCAATGGTGCATATCCCCATTCTTACCATGGCTGTAACATGGTGCTAGACGATCGTCGCCCCACGGAATGTTTGGATTTTTGTTGGTGTCCTTCCAACAGACAATTGTCTCATATATCATAGATATTGGTTCACGATAGCTACTCTTCTTTTATTTTCCAGCCGCACTCGATTACACGCTCCATACTAAATTACTGCCTTTGATCTACCACGATCGACGATCTTGTTCTTTGGCACCCTTAAGAAGGCCAGAGAACGACAATGTTTGGTTTGATTGTTCTTTTTACACAAATAGTCGAAACCATATGTTAAGCTCTCGTCTGTTTGTGACATTTTGCTTGTGGGTCCTTCGGTCTAAAAGATCTTAAGCTCTCGTCTATTTGTGTCATTTTGGTTGAGGGTCCTTCGGTCTAAATCGTGATCTTCGTCTCTGTCGGTGTCATCATTGTATGTGCATTATTGTTGTCTAAAGTTTATCTCTGAATGGACTGATGCATTTGTCATCTTTCTGTCGTCGTATGTATTCCCTACTGCGTCTGTATGCACTGTCTTTCCTTAAGCACTTCCTATCTCTAAACTCAAATAAAACAAAGTGTGTGTTAGATATCTTCGTCATTTTTGAATCGTTTGAAAGCCCTATCGACGCCATTATGTATGGAATACACCTTCGTTCAAATCTCCGCCGCGGCTTCGCTGGGTGGTCCGCATCTGAAATGTCCAATTTTGCATGACTTTGGCGCATAAATCGGGCTGAATTTGACCGATGGCATGGGTTATGTTGGATTGTATGGCCGCTGTGGTTTATTGCTCATTCACAAAGACCTGCGACTTCAGAAATCCCCACAAGAAAATGTATAACGAGGTCAAATCGCTCTCTGTTGCTAGTTCCTCTCGCCCTCGAATCGCTCGTGTACAATTGTGGCGTTAGCTGTGTGGCACGTAGCACCGGCCGTCATGTTGAAACTACATTTCGTTGGTGTCCATATCATCATATAGCAATTCAGGGCAAAAGAAGTTGGTAATCATCGACCAATAGCGCTTGCCGTTGACGGTGATGGCCTGGCCGACGTCGTTCTCCAAGAAATATGGACCGATGACGCCGCCTTCCCAAAATCCAACCAAACAGTGACTTTTTCGGAATACATTGGACGCTCTTGTATCTCATGTGGATTGGTATCGTCCCAAATTCGACAATTTTGTTTGTTGACGTAAACATTCATCCAGAAATTTCAACTTGACAAATGTTTCTTCAACGATTGGCCGCTTTCAACACTGTCAACGTTCGGAAGTCCCTATTGGAAGACCCTAAGGCTATAAACCTATACTTCAGTACTCAGTAGTTATTTTAAATTTCCGAAGCGACCAAAAAACACAACCAGGTCTATCAAGATGTCCGTTATGAACAATTCTTCTCCGATTTTTTCGAGATCGAAGAATTCTCCGCCAATGTTTCCGTTCCGATTATCAAACTGAGTTCCGATTGAAACTGACTTTCGTTTCGGAACTTTTTCCGAATCGATACCTTGTTAGGCCACTGTACTGGCACTGTCACATGTACGTAAGTTGTCTGCTTTTAGGTTTTTTGTGCCAATAGCGTTTTTTTTTTAAATTTGGATCAGGCAACGTTTCAACGTTGGTATGTTCCAAAGATTTGTTTCAAGGTGGTTGCTTCTGCACTTTACCTTGAAAGTTCACATTAAAAAAGTTTCAGTCCTTAGCAGTATCAGTACCAAGAACCTCCAAACAGACTGTTTAACTCGTAGCAGTTCAACTCCAAGTACTTCGATGTGCGACATGCTTAGAAAATTGAACGGACAAGGACACATTCGTTCGACATGTAAATGCTGATCAATCAAGCGGTCATTTTTGTAAATGCGAAATAAGACAAACAATTCATAAATATCGTGAAATCTTTATTATTAATCTAAAGGACCATTCTTGAGATTCACTTTTTCCAGATAATCCCATTCAACTGATAGTCGCAACTGCGCCATAGCTCGTCCATGCTGACGTTCCAATCTTCGATGACTCGTTTGAGCATATTCGTCGGTATCTCGTGAATAATACGGGTAATGTTAGCCTCCAAAGCTTCAATCGTAGCTGGCTTATCCACAAACACCTTATACTTTACGTAGTCCCAAAAGAAAAAGTCCAACGGAGAGATTTTGCATGATCTTGCTGGCCAATTCACTGCTCCGAAGCATGAAATTAATTGTTCACCGAAGCTGTCTCTCAATATCCATTGTTTCACGGACTGTGTGGCAAGTAGCGCCGTCTTGTTGGAACCTAATGTTGTCGAGATCTCGGGCTTCAATTTCAGGTCAAAGATAGTTTGTTAATATAGCGCGATAACGAGCCCCATTTACAATAACGTTGGCGCCAGCCACATTTTTTTTTAATAAATACGGATTGATGATTCCACCGGCCCATAAACCACACCACACGGTTGTTTTAAGTGGATGTAACTGCAGCTCTTAAACCCCTTTCGGTTGTTCTTCAGCCTATATAAGGAAATTTTGCTTATTGACGTATACATTGAGCCAGAAATGAGCCTCATCGCTGAACAAAATGTTGGTCGAAAACAGTCGATCTTCAGCAAGTCTCACGACAGCCCATTAAATGAACGATTCGCAAACGTTGTTCGGGTGTAAGTTCGGGTGTTAGCCATCCATGGTGAAATGTCAATGAATACTAAATGAGAACTTGACAAGACTCACGCGCCATTTGTCTAAAAAATCCCTTTAAAAAAAAATACCACTTGATTGACCACCCATTTTATATCGAAGTGATTTGGTCGTCCTTTGAAAAGTGATTTATTCTTAAGTTTTACCAAAGAGGTATATAACTATAGAGTACGCATCACAGATAAAAATGTTGTTGTCGTTTCAGACGCGGGCGGTAAGTGAGAAGGGGAATTTCCGTCGCTCGTATGCATCGGCTCTGCTGTTGCTTGATGCTGGCATGGCAATTTGAACACTGGAGTATCAACATCAGTACCCCACATAGTAAATTTTCATTGTATGAGATGCGCACTCTATTTAGTTGTATACTCTTTGGTTTTACTTACTTCAGAATCAGATTTTTGAATCGTCTCAAATGAAGCGCCTTAGTGTCGTTCACAGTTTCAATATTTTTAGACTTAGTAGACGCTTTTTTGTATCCCACGATCAATATGGGATCAGTGAGGATCATTCAATACAATTCAGATTCCGATCGTGATACAGATGTCTCGTACGTGACTGCTATTTGAGTTCCATTTTTCTCAAATTCATTGAGGTCTTGTTCATGATCTTCACAGCCTCCTGACTTACTCGAATCGCCTCTTCTTCCGTATCCAAGGCTTAGTAGACGCTTTTTTGTATCCCATGATCAATATGGGATCAGTGGGGATCGTTCAATACAATTCAGATTCCGATCGTGATACAGATGTCTCGTACGTGACTGCTATTTGAGTTCCATTTTCTCAAAATCATTGAGGCCTTGTTCATGATCTTCACAGCCTCCTGACTTACTCGAATTGCCTCTTCTTCCGTATCCAAGGCAATAGCGACGTCATCCATATAAAAACTTTTCTGCAAGTTTCAGGGAAATTAGCCTTTTCTAGATGCAAATTCTCCCGTATGGTGGCCGTTAGCAAAAATGGGCTGCAATTTACCCCAAAGGTAACTAGTCATTCGGTACTCCATGTACTGGTTCATTTGACGATAAAGTTCACCTGGAGCGAACCAAACAAAGCGATGATGAAAACCGATCGCAATGGTTTTGTTCAGCATAATCTGCAAAAACGCCTTTTCCACATCGTCTACAACACCATAACGTCCAAGTCTAAAATTCAACACTACCTTGAGGACGCCTGGGAGCAGATTAGCACCCACCTGTAACATGTCGTGTAGCGAAGGAGAGTCTTGACTGCGAACGGAGGCGTCAAATACAATCCTCATGTTTGTAGTCCTGCTGTCTGCTTTAAATACTGGGTGATGGGGGATATAAAATATGCGCCTTTTTTGACACTCTGTACCTGAAGGAATATGCTCCGCAAAACCATCGGACATCATTTTTTGTATAGCTGCATCATATTCTTGAAGAAGAGTTGGATCTCTGACGGTCTTTGACGGTACGACTATCCAAGCACCGTCAGAGACCTCAACCGTTTCAATGCTTGTTCCTTGTTGTTGTGGAGTGAAGCATCCATGTTCTTCCATGGTAGAGCTGCTTCGTATCGATATCCCTTGCGGGTTATACATTGGGCAATCATATCCTCTGCCAACTGTTGGTTTTCCACCTCTTCTTGTCGTATGCCGATGTTCTCCAATGACCAAAATGTTTCGCAATCGTTTTCCAACGCAATCGTTTTCCAACCCTTGCGGGTTATACATTGGGCAATTATATCCTCTGCCAACTGTTGGTTTTCCACCTCTTCTTGTCGAATGCCGATGCTCTCCAACGACCAAAATGTTTCGCAATCGTTTTCCAACGATGTAAGACACAAAGCAGCGCTGCAATGAGGGGAAGAACTTGAGTTTTCGTTTAATAAACATTCTTACCTAACGAAGGCTTTCAACTAGAGCGGAATATCGTGGTCAAGTCACTAAAATCGTGAAAGGCGCAAAGGAGTACCTAGAATCAAAGATTATGAATTGTATACAGATGACGAACAAAAAACAGAAACTTTTGCTCAGTAGCTTCATGGTACGGGCTGGCGGTGTGAAAACACATGAAAAACAATAACATATGGCGGGCTGTGCCAGCACGACCCGCCATAAACAATTTTTCTTATATGGAGTGCGTCATCTGTATAGAATTCATAATCTTTGCTAGAATCTAAAGAGTCCCAGACGAACTCGGATAATCATTTATATATCATCGAAGAAGATCTTCAAGATCTTAACTGCTGCCAAAGAGTATAGAACTACATAGAGTGCGCATCTCATACAACGAAAATTTACTACTTTGTGGGATACTGATATTGATACCCCAGTGTGCACATTGCCATGCCAGCATCAAGCAACAGCATAGCAGATGCATACGAACGACGAAAATTCCCCTTCGCACTTACCGCCCGCGTCTGAAACAGCTTCAACATTTTTAGCTGTGATGCGTACTCTATAGCTATATACCTCTTTGCTGCTGCCCACGAAAGCCTTAACGTTATAAACAAGGAGGTAAGCAAGAAGGGCCTTATTAAGGGCGATGAAATGGATAAAGAGATGTAAAGGGTCCGCCAAATTTTTGAAAATGCTATAAAAAAAAACTTCTGAATATTTTCTCAAATTTCCTTTTTTTTATTTGAAAGTACAATCCTTCCGGTTAATAATGGAAAATAATTTCATTCAAATGGCTGCCTCGGCTGGCCATGCATTAGCCTACACGATCGGTCCAATTTTTTAAGCACATTATCGATTGTGTGCAGCTGTATTTCATCAATGGCTTCACGAATGTTGTCCTTTAAAGCGTCAATTGTCTCTGGATTTTACGGCACCCTACAAATAATAGTCCAACGGTGTCAAATCGCAACTCCGAGGTTGCCAAACGACATCAGCTCGGCGGCTGATAATGCGATCTTCAAAAACAGGGCGTAAAACATCGAGTTTAGCTTCGGCTGTGTGGCACGTAGCGCCGTCCTGTTGAAACCAAATGTTGCCAATATCGTCCTCTTCAATTTTTGTGAACAAAAATTCGTTCAACATGGCCCGATAACGATCGCCATTGACTGTAACGGACACTCCTTGCTCATTTTCGAAGAAAATTGGCCCAATTATGCCTCTGGACAAAAATCCGCACCAAACAGTGACTCGTTTTGGGTGTATCGGCTTTTCAATGTATGCGTGCGGGTTTTCTGTGCCCCAATTGCGACAATTTTGCTTGTTTACATACCCGCCAAGATCAAAATGAGCTTCATCTGAAAAGACGATTTTTTTTTGGCAAAATCGGCATCTTCTCTGAGTCGATCGCAGGCCCACTTAGCGAAGCGAAAACGCATTGGATGGTCAGTTGGCTTCAACTCCTGAACCAATTGGACTTTGTATGGCGTCATACCAAGGTCTTTATGCAAAATTCGTCTCAATGATGCCTCTGAAATGTTCAATTGTTGAGAACGACGGTGAATTGATGTTGATGGCGCTTCACGCACACTTTCTGCCACAGCAGCAATATTCTCGGGTGTACGCACTGTTTTTGACTTTTCACGCTTTGGTTTATCGATGAGGATGCCAGTTTCATTCACTTTTTTCACAAGATAACGAACATACGGAGCTGACGGTGCTTCTCTTCTTCCAAAATCCATATTCGTTCAGTTCAGAAATAAGCACTAGTTGAAAAAAAAAAAACGTTAGATGGCGGACCCTTTAGAAGATAGCTGACACATTGGCTCGAACTGGTTCGCGTCTAAAAAGGGTGCGTCGAAACCAAACTCCATCTTCAGAAGTTTTAAATTACTCCAACTGTAGTCGACTTTCCAATCGTGACAGTGTGTGTGCTTCCAAATTGCCAAAACTTCCACTCAAATTGTTCGATGGTAACATACAAGATTGGCTTCCTTTTCAAGTGCAAAGAGTTGGTAAAGTCTCATACAAATGAATGATCATGTGGATAAAGACACTGGAAAGCCACTCCCTTCAACTACCACCCACTCTCGATCCGAAAATTTAAAATTTCTGATTTCTTATTTTTTCTTTGTAATAAACAAAATCAAACTATCGCTATGAAATACAATTTTATGTGGAGAAAAACATTTTTTTTTGTTTAAAGTGCACTCCAAAACTTGAGAAGAACAAACAAAACAAATTCGTTGTATTAGACTTAGTAAATGCGGCATCATCTAGCTGCACGATCACAATTTCTACAATGAGATAAGCATTCTAAAATATGTATTGCAAGCATTACACGTACATAAAAAACTAAAAAAAATATAAAATTCCATTCAATGGAACTGAATAACATTTAAACAAAATCTTAAACTCGTAATTGGATTCCTAAAACAATTTTTGTATGCTCTTTCTTTTTTGTATCTAAAATGTGCTAATGTCTTCCGATAAAAAAAAACATTTTTAGAGTGTTTACTACTCAATGAAAAACAATTTGTAATTTATATATTTTTTGTTTAATTTATATTTTACTTGTATAAGTAAAAAGAAAATAAATTGGTTCCTTAAACAAAAAAATAAAAATAATTACGTTTTCTTTAATATTAAATATGCAATAATTTAATAAATATGCATTAATTAATATTCTATGTGCTCCATCGTCATTGATGTAAAAATATGAATTTTCATAAAAAAAAAACATTAAACAAAAAAAAAACATACAAACAAAATAAACATTAAGTAACATTCTACACAAAATATGTAAAATTAAATGTCAACTATTAAATATGTATTAACAGCAAAATGAAAAACAAAAATATTACTCTTGACTGATTTGTCTCTCTAATTAAAAACAAAAAATAAAACAAAATCCTAACTAAAATTAAAATCATTTTATACTTACAAAGAAAACATACATATTTCGCTTCGATTAATAAAACTTGTAAAACAAAAATCATGTACTTAATGCGTCTCTAAATTCGGTATACACATGAAGAAATATTTTATTTTATATTTTCAATTTAATTGAATTAAATCTCATACACACATGTAATCATATTCATTCGATAAATTAATACATTACTCGAAATAATATTAAAAAAAAAATATTAAAATGTTATAGAATATGTTTGGTTATGTAATGTGTTAGATTTAATGCAACAAATGAACAAATAACTCTGTTATGTTATCCTTAAATTAATTTTATAAAATTAAATAAATGAAAAACAAAAAAATACAACAAAACAGATTACACTTATAAAAAAAATATTAAATGGTAGACAGTCTATACAAATATCTATATATGTATACATAAAGAAAACAAAAAACAAAACCATTATACAAAAATACTGTGTGTATATTTATGTAAGAGGGATATCTATTATATTCTGATAAAAAAAATATAAATAATAAAAATAAATTGAATTAATATATATATATCAGCAAAAATAGAGGTGTTTGATTTTTTTAAAAGATTTGGCGTGACATTATTTAAAAGAGTCGACACATTGGAGATGGAGACATGTAGGGACTTCGGTTAGGTTTAACTTACTTGAAGGGTCCTTCATTGAGGACTTGTAACGAAATATTTGTTATTGCGAAGTTGCTATTTTAATAGTCTCGCGGTAACAAAGATAGATAAACCTCCCACCGTCTGTTAACCACAGGCATCGCAAGAGGCCAGTCCGGGCAAAGTGGGAAGTCGTTCGACCAATTAGCAGTGGTAGGCATGCTAGTGGAGCTCCGTCCTCAGCTCGATGGAATGGGGGGGATCTTGCTACCTATTAGTGAACTGTGTTACCCTGCTTCCATGCCTTCTCTCAGGTGGTAATCGAGATTCAGAAAAAAAAGAAACCCGAAATTTTATCCCTAACACGTATCATAACAACAAACAATCGTTCAAACAAAAACAAAGGGAAGAGAATCTACAAGGATTGCTATTGGCCGTTGGAGAGAACTAGATGGTGACGTTCTCTCCTCGTGTACCCACCCCTAAGTCAGTAACTAGTGTTACCGGCACCTTGGTAGCTACGGTCACTCATTTTCGAGTAGCTACCCCTTATGTCCTACGGGACGTCTAAGTCCCCTTGGCTGGTCGCTGCCCTTAGGCCCACATCATCTCCGTCTTATAGGTAACTTAGCACCCCGTGGTCTTACGACTCCGAATGGAAAAGGATAAATACGACAAATTTAGTTTCATTGAAGGAGATTTCAAATGTTTAAATTACTTCACTTTGGTATGTTAAATTCATTATAAATGTTTTGTTTCTTAATACTAAGGGAGGGGGAATGGATCATTCATATATGTTTTGTTTTTGCTCACGGTATTTGGGAAATCAAAAAGAATATATACAAGGTGGCGCAAAAATAACCTTCTGATGTTTTTTGGCTGTAATTTAAAAAAAAAAATGAAAAACTTTGATTCTTCTTGTGGATTACTTTTATTTGGTCTTTTAATTTTTTTTACATCAAGTCGAGAATATGATGTCATGTAAATGGCCGCCGCCACAGTTGATTGTCATTTGAGCCCTTTTTATGGCATTTTCCATCACTTTGGCCAAAACTTCCGGCGATAGGTGCTCACATATTCACGGATATTATCTTTAAGAGCTACAAGAGTCTGAGGCTTGTTGATATAAACCCACGACTTCAAAAAGCCCCACAAAAAGAAGTCTGGAGCGGTCAAATCAGGCGATCTTGCTGGCCAGTGCAAATCGCCAAAACGGGAGATTAGGCGCCCGGGAAATGCATCCTTCAGCATATCGGTTGTGGCACGTGCAGTGTGTGCCGTTGCACCGTCCTGTTGGAACCACATGTTTTCCAATCCCAATTCATCAAGTTGCGGCAAAAAGAACTCGTTGATCATTGCTCTGTAGCGCTCACCATTCATAGTAACCGTTTGGCCCGCGACGTCTTCGAAGAAAAAAGGTCCGATGACTCCTCCAGCGAAAACAGCACACCATACAGTGACTTTGAGCGGGTGTAATGGCCCTTCGTGGGTTACACGCGGATTTTCAGTGCCCCAGAAGCGTAAATTTTGCTTATTTACGTACCCGCTAAGATGGAAATGGGCCTCATCACTCATGATTATTTTTGATGAAAAATCATCTTCCTCTTGGTGGTGATTAAGGATAGCTTGAGCGTATGTTAGACGCGATTGGCGGTCAGCAGCTAACAGCTGATGCACCGTCTGGACTTTGTACGGAAACATCTTCAAATCTCGTACCAAAATTCGCTGTAAAGACCGTCGACTGATACCCATTTGCGTGGCACGTCGTCTGGTCGATGTCGACGGCGCTTCCATGACATCTTCGGCTACAGCAGCAATATTCTCTGCAGAACGGCTACTCCGGGGTCTGCCACGCCTGGCAGCATCTCGTGTTGTGCCAGTCTCTTCGAGGCGAGCGGCTAAACGTCGCAGTGTTTCACCAGCGTTGGACGGCTAGGAAATCTGCGACGAAATTCACGTTGTGCCAAATAGTCACCAATATTCCGCGTTCTTGAGCACGTTCCTTGAGCGCTTGGTGCACTTCCCTTGGTGTTTCGGTGGGGGTGAATCGTCGGGGCTCTTTATTGAGGATTATTTTCATCTCGAAGAATGGGAGGTTATTTTTGTCTTCCTCTCACTTTTTGTTTTGGATTTTGAACACACGTTTATTTTTTGCCTACACTTTTACGTATTTTCAAACCGAACGTCTTCGTATTTTTTTGGAACGAACGTTTTATGTCCGTGTTTTTGAAACGACGTCGTGTTTCGTAGCTCTCCGAAAATCAGCTGTCGTATTGTCCGTTTTTGACCGATTTTCTGTCACGGAGACTACGGTTTTTCTCCCTTCTTCTACCAGACCTCTCGTTCTTCAATGAGTGGTACTCCCACAATTCCTTTGTTCGACCGCATCACATTACGCGGTACCGTAATTTTTCCTTTGTTCGCGATAATTGTGAGCGGCCGAACTATCAACTTCTTCTATCAGTTTCTATTGGCAGCATTTATCTCTTTTCCTCAATTTTTCCTCTCTGTGAGAAAAAAAATCGCACGTCCAGCCGATTTCTCCCATGCTAGGTTCTTGCACGCAAATTTATTCGGTTCATATTTTTATGTCGTGATAAAAAAAAAATATATATATACATATATATATATTTTTCTTGCGAGGGCTCAGTGGCGCGATGGTTAGTGCGATGAACTGCCGCGCAGGAGGTCTGGGTTCGATTCCCAGCCGTAGCAACACCTACATGATTTTTCACTGGCCCTCCTCTCGTGATGATCTGACAAATCATCCGAGTAGTATCAATTGTCAAGAATAGCTTATCTCAACTTAGCCGTTCGGAGTCGGCATAAAACAGGAGGTCCCGCCATCGTGCATCGTGAGAAAGCTAGGCCCTGGGTACTAACGAGCCTGTTGCGCCAAAAATTTGTTATTTTGTATTTTTCTTGCAGGAGGGTGTAGGTACATAGGAGTATTCACTTAAGGAGTTGTTTAAGGTTAAAAGGATAGATTTAGGGTAGAACAGACATAAAAACATATAACAAGATACCATTAACTTCCGAAGTTAAATAACATTTTTTTTCGCGTTTCCCACAGACTTGATAACTTTTTTTTTAAATTAAATGCAAAATACCTGCGATATCTAAAAAAATGTTATTGGCTTGAATTACTATCAAAATTTTTATAAATGGGATTCGACTTTGTTCATATGTCCACCACGGACATATTTCTCGTTCAAAATTGACTCTGAGTCACACTAACGTCGACCGCTTCTTGACAAAAAAAAAAATGATTTACTTACTTAAATGGCAGTCCGGGATGAACCTGGGACTCAACCAACATGCCTCTCCAATTACCCCGGTCCTTAGCTAATTGCCTCCAGTTGCGTAATCCAACCTGGTTTAGGTCGGTTTCTACTTGTGCGCGCACTTAAGATGAGGTCTAGCTCTACTGCGTCCGACATCTGACTGGGCATCGAAGACTCTGCGAGCCGGAGTATTGGTGTCCATTCGGTCTACACGTCCTAGCCGTCTTAAAAGTCCAATATGAAGTTTTTTTTTGACTCGGGGTATGTCGCTGCACAGCTCGTATTGCTCTTGGTTGAATCTTCGTCTTCATAGCACGTCAACGCAGACAGGACCGACGAATTTTCGAAGAATTTTTTCTGCCAAAATGTCCAGGATTTCTTCATCCCCTTTCAATACGGTCCATGCTTCAGCGCTGTAGAGGAGCACCGGGGTGATCAGGATCTTATATAAGATCTCCTTAGTAGTTCCAGTGAGGGCTTTACTACAAAACTGCCATCTTGGCCCTACGGCCAAGAGTAATTCTTTGTTTAATTTCTGACGTGATGCTGTTGTCAGAGTTAATAGCGGAACCGGATTAGACAAAGTCTCGTACTACCTCAAAGTTATATCTGTCAATGGTGACGTTCTGTCCAGTTCGTGGAAATTGTATGTCATTTCGGGTTGACAGCATATACTTGGTGTTACGCTCGTTTACAGCTAAACCCACTTTTGCAGCTTCCTATCAGTGAGGTCGTTTCCAACCCTGTGGAGCAGCGAGAATTCTCCATCGACATCCTACACAAACGGACGAGTTTCGGCCGTATACCAAAACTAGTCATGGCTCTGTATAGTTCGTCTCTATAAATGCTGTCGTATGCGGCTTTGAAATCGATTAATGAGAGGTGGGTACCGATTTGGACTTCTTGGGTTTTATTCCAGGATCTGCCGAAGTGTGAAAATTTGATCGGTTGTGGACTTTCCTGGCCTAAAACCACACCGATAAGGTTGTTGGTAAACGTTTCAGGCGTTCACATATAACGGCAATAGGATCTTGTACACGATGTTGAGGAGACTTATGCCTCCTCTGTAGTTGGCGCAGTTCAGAGGGTTTCCCTTTTGTAGATCGGGCAAACGATGCTGAGGTTCAATTCTTTCATCCGACCGGATTTGGCTTATGAGTTGGTGGAAGTTGGCGGGAAGGCCGTCCTTTCCGGCAGCGTATTAAACTTGTCTTCAGATATTGCTATCCTCACTTCACTTAGGGAGGGTGGTTGGCAGTTTTCGCTGCCGTTGCCAATATTAAATGGTTCGTTCTGCCTGACAGCGGAATGTTGTTCGTCATCGCCGTTTAACAGTCTGCAGAAGTGGTTCTTCCATATCCTCAGCATCGACTGTGTCTCAACTACGATATTTCCTTGTTCATCTCGACAGGATTCTGTTCAGACCATGTATCCTTGTCTTTGACGTTTTACACTTTGGTAAAACTTGCGAAGATCGTTCTTGGAGTGGCACCTCTCCATATCCTCGATCGCGCGCTTTTTTGCTCTTTTTTCTGAAAAGCCGGTATTCTTCTCTTCTTCTTTGCCTATAGAGCTCAATGGCAGCTCTCGTATTCACCTGTAGCTTAGCCTTGTAGGCCACGTTCGTGGCTGCGAGCATCTGTCGGCATTCCTCATCAAACCAGGTGTTTCTTGTTGGTGGCCGCAAGAAACCTAGCACATCAGTTGCGGCTGATCTAATGGCTTATTGGCATCGTTGCCATTGTTCTTCGACATTAGATGCTGGTGGTATGGTGTGAATCGAGAGGTAAAGTGATACGCGTTGCGCGAAGGCCTTGGCGGTCTCTTGTGATTGCAGTCTATGGACATTAAATTTTTTCACAGTATTTCTGGTTTGTTGTGGCGTGGTGGATATCCGCATCCTTACCTTGGCTACAACAAGGTAGTGGTCCGAGTCGATGTTAGCCCCTCGAAATGTTCGGACTTCCAAAATAATGGATGCGTGCCTCCGGTCTATCGCAATGTGATCATTTTAGTTGACCGTTCGTTGATCTGGAGACCGCCATGTCCCATTATGGATATCGTGGTGAGGAAACCGTGTACTGGCTATATTGGCATTTCGATCCTTAGCGAAGTCAAATAGCCTAAGTCCACTACCAGGCGTGTTCTCGTGTAGGCTGTGTTTCATACAGCAATATTAAATTTCTTTAAAGTCAAACAACATCGGATAGATATAATTATTTTGAACAAAAGTGTGGCGCCCAACGTGAGGCTTGTACATGAAATATTAAACGCAATATTCTCACGAAATCTTCACAACTGAAAGGTCCTTATACCTATTAGAATGTCAATTAAAAACACAATGATCCTGATTGAATTACTAGACGCAATCACCCTCTTTGACGTAGTAGAAGGTCCTAAGTAATCTTCAGTGAGCTGAAAAACTATACCGCCAGTAATACTGATACCGGTACGTTCTATGATGAGGGGATTAAAACCAAGAGGTGCTCTCCAAAGTAAGGTACGCGCAAAAATTTTAATAAATTCCCAAATTCCTTTACTTCAGGTCCTCTTGGTTCAAAATATTAAAAAAAAAAAACAAAATTTCCTGAGAGAAAAGAATAACCTACGACTTAGACAAACTCAGGAGTTTTATACTTTGCTAGAGAATGTGTGCAATGGCCTAGTTGTTAGTGATTTGCACTACGAAGCCCTGTTCAAATCCCGAAAGTAACACCTACGTTTTTTTTTCACTGCTGCACCTCATGTGAATGTCTGACAAAGATCCAATAGTAACGCTGTCATGAGAAGAATATAAAATTTGCCGTTCGGGCTCGGCGTTAAATAGGAGTCCTCATCTTTGTTGCAAAAATAATAACTTTGCACACACATATGAAGGCAGAATCACGGTTTGAAGCCCTGTAAAGGTCATTCAATTCGGGGCCGCTCCCTTGTATATGAAGGAAGAATCTTGGTTTGAAGCCCTGTAAAGGTCAGTCAATTCGGGGCCGCTACCTTGTATATAAAGGCGGAATCTTGGTTCGAAGCCCTGTAGAGTCTGTCATTTCGGAGCCGCTCCCTTGTATATGAAAAAAGGATTTATTGAGTTCAAGTCTGCGTAGCGCCTTAGTCCATTGGAACTAAAAACTGCAACAATCAAAGGCAAAACCATGGCTGAAAGTTCCACCTATAACCTCCAGGAGTGAAAAAGTCGCATGTTGTACATGTCTGGGAGGAGATACGGCAACGCAATCCAATGAGAAACTTCCAGAATCGCTCACTTCCATATGGCTCATATGCCTACAAGAAAGTTCAATTGTTTCAGTCCCCGAAAAAGTGACTCAGACATAAAAACTATTTCACCCTAGGTTGGGTAGAACCGTGGAGCAGGGTTGTTTGAGAGCTGAAGGGACTAAATCTCGTTGCGAAAAAAACTCGGACAATCCAGCCGGAAAGTAGTCTCTTCAGACTTCACCAAGGATGGACTAGAGGATTCAACGAATGCAAAGGTCGATCAGAACTCGAAGGAGGAGGCGAGGATGGCTGTGAAACCATGACATTAGAGCACGGAGATGCTGATTCCACAATAATTAGTTCCTGTACGGACGTCACTTGCCGCAGCATTTTGAAGCATCTTGACAGTTTGGTGTCTTGACATCTTAACTGCTGATATACTGTGGAAGAAAGCAGGTTAAGAAACGGAAAACCAGAATTCCCACCTAAGAAGTTCCGGTTCCTCTTAAAAATAAAAGAGGTTACTTACAAGCTTTAGAAATTGTGTCACACACACCCTTACGGAATGGAAAAAGGCATGAAAGCACTGTGTAGGGCCCGCGAAATCACGAAAGCCTCGGTGTGTGACATATCAAAAGACGATATGAACTTTCCGTTTGAAGAAAATGATGGAATGGGTGTGGACAGCTATGTTCCTTCAACCTCATCGCAGCCACATTTCTGCCATCAATCGGGGCAAGAATGGATTTAAATTCCGCAAAAGTAGGCCATGGCTACAAACCATTTTGTGTGGCCAATGCCATGGACAATGGCATTGTCCAGATACAAAATTCCATATGGTTTGACCGAAAAGGACCAAAAGGGCTTATGGTACTGGGCTAGAGGCGTGAACAAAGAGTTGAAGTTTTATTTTCTTAATTTAAACTGAAAGACCTTAACAACGTTGACGCCAGCCAGCAGGCTGCATCGACTCAGTTTGAGATTCTGATCCAATGCTCTACGACATGCCTATCTTAATTATTTCTCTATGTTCCAGACTATGGATCAAAACGAATATTCCCCTATCAGGATACAAACAAAATCCTGGGAAACAATTTGCCATACAAATAAGGAATCAGCATTCATAGAATTCAATTTCCGGCTCAAACTATGCATACATCCGACTTCCAGGAACAAAACGACACTCCATAGATACATTATGCATCGATTGCCACAAAACAGATTTCCAAATATCCCACAGTCTGGTAAGGCTTGACCCATCATTCGAAATTACACATGGCATCGTCGGACCTACAGGACACCTATGTACATTTCCCAACTACCAAATGTCACCTCACTGATTGCATTCCGCATTTCTGGCTGAAGGAGCAGTGCCACTTGTGGGTGCATGACAATGAGCGTCTGTTCCAAATTCCAAATGAAGTGGAGATGCTAATGGAATTTTTAGTTCAACACTTGCGATGCATTGCCAATGACATCGAGAGCGCAATTGTGAGTGTCGTCCGTACTTTGGGGACGGGGTGGTTGTGCATGTCCCCCTGGAGTGGAAGCGAGCGATAGCGTGTGTGTGTGTTTGTATGTTTCGTGAGGATAAGTGATATTTACGTTGGAGGAAAATTGGATTTTATGCTCGACGAAGGGTATATGGGAGAAAGTGGTAAAATCAGTTATCTGAAACGAAGGATTTCATATGCAGAAGCCGGATGATGCAAAAATGAAACACGGTATCGTCTATATCCGGTAGGGAAATGAGGGAAATGCACCCGTTAAGGGTTGGTCGGGGGGTTGCATCTGTGGCATTTTGATGAATGATATGCAGTTTGGTGTGCAAAGGATAAACCAAATTCCATGCGGATGATTAATCATTTTCATTGCTTCTTAATAGAAAACTTTATCTGCAATCACATCATGGTATTGGGAGATGGGAATGAATCTTTTCAAGCAAAAAAAAACCGGTAGAACTTTAAGAGGAGTATATATATCCTAGAACCCTAGTTCGAAATAGACGGCCTTATGTATAGACTGGTCTAACCAAACATGCAAAGCAGCATGGATCATATATGAGTCCCTACAGAGGATAACTTTAGACGAAATAATTATGCCTTACTAAGGAGATAATAGCTACTGGTGCCTTCTTTAACGAACCTAATAGTATCTATCCATAAGCATGTTTGTAGTGTGTTCAAGGTGGGACCAATAGTGGACGTGTTGTAACTGCAAGTAAATGCGATATTTTTCTGGGCCGGTTGCCCAGCCTCGGAAAGGACTGATTTTATTGTTATGATCAATCAGTTCGTCGCCGTTCTCAAGGTTTGGGCATTTCTTATGGAACGTTTTGGCGTTTTTTGAAGCACGATCTTGGTTTAAAAGCGTATAAAATACAGCTCGTTGAAGAATTAAAGCCGGCTGACCATGGTTTACGTTTTGACTTCGGTTTTTGGGCCTTGAAACAGCCCAGGTCGGTTTCTACAAGGTGGGCCAAAAGAAGTCATCCGATGTTGTTTGGCCCTTTAGAATATCGGTTGTGGCTCGCGCAGTGTGTGCCATTGCTCCGTCCTATTGGAACCACATGTTCTCCAGTCCTAATTCGTCCAATTTCGGTAGAAAAAACTCGGTTAATATGGCCCTATGGCGCGCACCGTCCACTGTTGTCGTTTGACTAGCGGCGTTCTCGAAAAAATAGGGCCCGATGACTTTTCCGGCGTGAACAGCGCACTATGCAGTAACTTTGAGCGGGTGTAATGGCTCCTCGTGCTTTACACGTGGATTTTCGGTGCCCCAGAAACGATAGTTTTGCATGTTCACGTACCCGCTGAGGTGGAAATGAGCCGCATCGCTCATTACGATTTTGGTCGAAAAATCGTGCACTTCGTCCTCGAGATTGAGGGTGGCTTGGGCGTAGGTTACACGCGTTTGGCGGTCGACAGGCAGCAGCTGATGTACGGACTGGACTTTGTACGGGAACATGCGTACGTTTTTGACCAACATTCACCTTAGGGACGACCGGCTGATGGCTAATTGCGAGGCACGGCGTCTGGTCGATGTTTTCTGCGGCAGGTCGACATCCTCTGCACAACGGGCGCTCCGGGGCCAGCCACTCTTGGTCCCATAATCTTCAAGGTTGCTGGCCGAACGGCGCAGTGTATACGCAGACGGTGTCGGACGGCCGGGAAATCGGCGACGGAATTCGCACTGCGCCAAGACTACAGACGAATTGTTACGCAAAAAACTAGACACACGATTATTCGGCGTTCTTGGGGAGAGTATCGCTCCATGGCTTGTTCACTTGTATTCTACATCTGTCTAGTCTACAAATGTCAAAACAGATTTGACATTGGCGACCATCTTCCAATAGGATGATCTCTTTTGGCCCACCTTGTACTTGTGCGCGCCACTTAATGCAAGGTCTTCCTCTACTGCGTCCGACGTCTGGTTGGGAAGCTAAGACTCTGCGAGCCTGAGTATTGGTGTCCATTCTTAAACGTCCAATGCGGAGTTTTTTTTTTGACCAAGGGCATATTGCTGTACAGCTCGTATAGCTTTTGATTGAATCTTGGTATTCATAACCTGTCAACGCAAACGGGACCGAAGATTTTTTCGAAGACTTTTCCTCTCAAGTCGACCAAGATTTCTTCCTCAACTTTTGATACGGTCTGGGATGGTCAGGGTCTTGTATATGATCTCCTTAGTAGTTCGAGTGAGGGCTTTACTACTAAATTGCCTTCTTAGCCCGAAGAAACAGCGGTTGGCAAGATTAATTCTTCGTTTAATTTCTGACGAGATGCTGTTGTCAGAATTAATAGCGGAACCGGATTAGACAAAGTCTCGTACTACCTCAAAGTTTTATCTGTCAATGGTGACGTTCTGTCGAATTTGTCAAAATTGTGTGTCATATCGGGTTAACAGCATATGCTTGATTTTACCCTCGCTTACAGCTAAACCCATTTTTGTCGCTTCCTTCTCTATAAAAGCAAACGTGGCTATGACATCACGTTGAGTCCTAGCAATGATGTCAATATCGTCGGCGTATGCTAGTAGTTACACAGCTTTTTGGAAGTTTATGCCTCTGGTGTTGGCTCGAGAAGTCACATGACCGCTCATCGCCTTGCCTAAATCCTTTTTTGGGTATCGAATGTGTCGGTGAGGTCGTTTCCGACCCTGATGAAGCAGCGAGAATTCTCCATCGTCACAGACGCACACAGACGGAATAGTTTGGGCGGTATACCAAAACAAGACACGGCTCTGTATAGTTCGTCTCTGTAAATACTGTCGTATGCGGCTTCGAAATCGATGAATGAGAGGTGGCTATTGATTTGAACTTGTTGGTTTTTTTTCCAGGATCTGCCGAAGTATATAGATTCGATCGGTTATGGACTTTCCTGGCCTAAACCTCACTGAAAAGGTCCGATCAGGTTGTTGGTAAACGGTTTCAGGCGTTCACATTTTACGACAGATAGGATCTTGTAGGCGATGTTGAGATGTTGAGGATACCTTTGCCTCTGTAGTTGTCGCAGTTCATAAGGTCTCGTTTTTTGTGTATGTACGCGGAGAAAATAGCTTTATTATGGAACGACCTGTTCGAACCAAATCTGCACTAAATCCGTGTACCGTGTCGCATTTTTTGCAGCGCGCTGTACAACGTCGGCGAGAAATGATGACCACGCGCACCTAGCTGGAATTCGCAGAGCATAATGTTAACTACTCCCTCCTTCAAAACTCGATCGTCACCTATCGTGTCTAAGTTATTGAATACCGACTTTATTTCGCTCAGCTCTCTCCGCTTCCTCTTGTACTGGCAAAGGAAGGCGAGGCCTATGATCAATCCGCATACTCCCAGATCCAGGATGAAAGTCAGTATCGGCCTACTGGTGACAATTAACCCTTCCCTAATCTCATTGATCAATTGCAGATTCTGTTCGCTAAGGCGATGTAGGTAAGAGAGACTTAGAATAGTATCCTGACCTATGATGTTCAACAGAGTTGACGCTGTAATTCCTGGAGCTTTCCTTTGCGCGTTATTCCTGAATTTGGTGTCGTTCAGGATTTACTTTTTCTGTATGGTCTGTTCTTGTGTCCTGGTGTTGATTACTACCTGTTTGTTATTAGATTCTACTAGCTGGGTTCTGTCACAGGTAGTCCGAGTCATGCCAGCGATAGCTATAAGTGCTGATCCCAAGAAATCCAAGCTTCTCGTTATTCTGTGATGCACGATTACAGCGGGAAACATCGTTTTAACATTCCCGGTATTAGTTTCAAGTAGTTTCCTTGCATGGTCCATCATCTACGTCGTCTCGTCGGTCATGTTTATGAAGTCGGTAAGGTAAGTTGACTGTCTTACGTCGCTCTGCTTGTCCGATTTCAGTGCGTCACCTTCAAGTATCGGGATGTTGTCCGATTATGAGTAATATGCCAGCTAAGCCTCCAAAATGAGGTCCAAATCTTTGCTACTTTCTTCCCTACTATGGCATACGGTTGCCTCTTCAACTCCATAGTTTGCTCAGTTCGCGCCTAGTGCCGTGTCTCATTTCATTGCGGCTCGTTGTCCCATGTCGGCGAGTTATGTTGACCAGCTGGAATTTGCTGAGCTTAAAGTTACTCATTAGCTTGTGTATAGGTAGGTAGGTAGTAGTGGAGCTTCAGCATGAATCAAGGTAGCACTTATGTGCCTTTTTGTTACCACGATTCGTGTGACCTCTGTTATGATGGTAGTTGTGGATGTGATACAGGCGGTCTCTAGATCCAGCCTGTGAGGTTTAGAAAACGGATAACAACTTGTATACTCGAGATGTCGCTAAGGTTGTCGAAGAATGGTTGATCTAATGCACGCAATCTGGCTCTTGCTAGTGCCGGACATTTGCAGATGAAATGGGAGAGAGTTTCTCTCTCATTTGTGTTCCCCCAACATTTACCAGTGTCCCGTGACTTTCGCCATAATTCTTGCGATATCTGGGCGGTTTCTATGCAGTAGGTCGTTTATTCTGTTTTGTAGTAGGAAGGCCATACCTTCCTCGATATGACGCAATTTGTTAACCTTCTCCATTTGGAGTCGGCCTTCTTCAGGAAGATTTGTTCCTTAACCGCTCCTAGCGGGATATGGACCCTTGCCGCAGGTGAGAATTGTAGAGCTGAGCCTTCCCTGGCCAGCTCGTCTGCACGCACGTTTCCTTCAATGGTACTGTGCATAGGGACCCAGAGAAGTGTGACCCTGAAGCGGCAGCTTGGATGATATAGGAGCCGAGTTGATGGCCTTAATGACCTTAATGGCCGCAATACTTTTGCGTAGTGTCACGCCAGTAGCGTGCAAGCCTCTCGGATAGCCAGTAGTTACACCTGGAATATACTCTCGAAATCCGGTAGGCGGTATGATACTGATATTTTCGGTGATTCCAAGTAGACTCCGTACCCCACACCACAGTTCATCTTAGATCCGTCGAAATCACTTACTAAATCCTTCCTCTTCCATTGAGCTCTGGTAGAAAAGCCTACGTGGAAGCCTTTATTGAAGCTTAGTGTAGGTGTCTATTGAAAACGTGACCACGCCATTTGGTAACGAGTCCAGGATATTGCTGTGGCCATACGACCATGCAGTTCAACGTCCTGATTTCTTGAGTCTTACTGAGCTTCATAAAGCTGTATCTTAAATGTGTAGGTCGAGAGGCAAGAGATGCAATAGCACAGTAAGGGCATCCATTGGCGCCTATACTGGCGGTTCTTTGCAGCCCTTTTAGTTTTGTGAGGTTGTAGCCCTTACTCAATGCGGGCCACCCCATACTAGTGAGCCGTATGTGAGAATTAGACTGTGTACATCTTCAAGGTCATCTTTGGTTGAAGTCCCCACTTTTTTCCAAAGGTTTTGCTGCAAGAATAGAAGGCAACACACGCCTTCCTTACTCTTACTCTATGTTCGATGTTGTGTTTCCAGTTAAGTTTTGGGTCAAGCATGATACCCAAATACCTAGCGCTGGAAGATAGTGGAGTGGTTGGCCATTTAGATTGGGGTGGGTGAAATCGGGTATTTTGGTTTTGGTGGTGAATATCGGGTTTACACCGAGGCAACAACTTGCACCCCAGGTACTAACCTTGCCTAGAGCAGCCTGAACTTTCCTGAATTCATCCGCATACGCGACAACTTTGACCCATTCCTCTTCTAATTTAACTGAAATTTTGTTCATAACCACTAGACAGAGAAGAGGAGAGATGACGCCGCCTTGTGGCGTTCCTCTATGGGCAAATTTTATTAAGTGACTCTTGCCAAGTCTTGTCCGGATAATTCTTGTACCGAGCATAGAGACTATCCATTGGCTAATAGATTCCTCTATACCTAGCTCGATCAGAGATTCAAGAATAGCTCCAGTGAGGACGTTGTTGAAAGTTCCCTCTATATCGAAGAAGGGGCCTAGAGTGTATTCTTTAAGGATTTTTCGATTGTCCGCACTACCTCGTGGAGAGCTGTTTCCGTGGATCTGCACTTGAGGTAGGCCTACTGTGATTTGGATGTATTTGACTGCAATGATATTCTTCTCAAGCAGATCACCTGCGTCGTGATATTTGATGTCGTCATGCTTCGTTCTCGAGTGGTGTAGGGGATTATTGACGATATGTCGACCTCTAATATCGTATTCGAAGATACTCTCACCACATTAGAACAACCTAATTCCTTCCAAAAATTGGTCAAATATATGACTTCCTCTGGTGAAGTTGATAAGGCGACGTCTTCAGCTTCGGTACAGCTAAGTTCCTTATTCCCAACTTCACCAAGTAGTCCATTAATGAATCTCCTTCGCATTGACCACGCCGATAGAATTTTAAAAAAGTCTGCATCTCTGATCGACCTTGTGACCTGGATGGTCCTTTCTATTCAGAAGAATCCTTCTGATCCAACCATCATCTGCACATTATCATCCATTACCAGTCAGTCGGAGTAGGCACTTCAAATCCTCCTATCTCATCGTGCATCGCATATGATTGCTTGTCAACTGGAACACCTTTTGAATAATCGATTTCCTCCCACCACTGATTGTGTTCGAAATGTCCTTGCAGAAAAAAGTGGATGGATCCCGATCCACTACACATCATAATGGCTGTCAGACCAATTTTCACATGCATTTCTCACATTAATATCCCATTTGGTGCGTCATCTCACTGAAATTACATTCCTGGCTCCTCCGTGAACCCATGGGAGACATTCAACAAAATTGTGTTGAAAAAAAAAATGAATTCAAGAGCCAACTATGTCCTTCATAAGGACGGAAAATATTCGATATCGCTATGCCGGTTATACTCGATGGGGTCATTCATTGGCTTTTCACTCAGGGTGTACGAAATCAGGCCACTTTATGTCAATCCAACCTTCCTGAAGGCCATCGTCGATACCATTTGCCACCACTGTCCATCATCGTCGTCATCAGCAGAAGGAGTGCGTTCATCAGCACTCTTTGTTCGTAGCTCGCAACTCGCAGGTGTGGATGAGCGGGGATAATCCAACAGGACAGCTCTTCGTCCTTATGTTTGGTTTTAATTGAAATTCCATGTTTTCCAAATACTCGGTGTATTGACATGCTTTGGGAGCTATTTTGAAATTCTGCGTTGGTGTTGTGGTTTTTTTTTCATTTGGTATACATCGCGATGGTCATGAATACCGCCTTGCAGGATCCTTTACGGAATTTTAATTCGAAATTAATGCAAGTACCGCGCTCGTTGCGTTTAAGTACACGTGAGGGGCATTACAAATGCAGCTACATGACATTAATTGCACGTCGAGGTAATGCCAATTGCCGGGGAACAAGGATAAATGAATTACACTTGTCCTTCTAATATTTCCTTACAGCTGTGCTACTTGAGCACAAAATTACAAAAAACAAACCCAACACTGAGTTATGTCAGCCAACAAGAAGAGGTTAATTAAAACTGTCATCATATGTATCCGTATTCCGTAACTACTTTATATTGCAATTGTTCGAATATCCTCGCCTTGCATTGTTATCCTTCTTCTATGGGTAAATGCGTGTGCTGTGTGTGTGTGTTTTTTTTTTGTTTTATTGTGTCTACAGAGCAAACTGATTGTTGGGTCTTTCCAAGGATCTACAGCGAATAGTTCCAATCATTCTACCACTCTTCGGATAAGAGCTTTATTTGTTTTTTGTTTGTTGTTGTAGGTACTGTTGTGTATCTGTATTAAAGGACCAAGTATGAGGTAGCTGACTGCAAGCTGTATGGGAAATGTAAAAAAATTACCACAGCTGCTGATGTTTTTTTGTACCAGGAGTAGTTTCATATTGAAGCACAAGAGTCCCCAGGAGGTTTATTCCGTACGGAAGCAACAATATGTACGGAACACATTTATCCCTTTCACAGCTGGTTAGATATATGTCCTCTATGTTGGTGGAGCGAGGGGGTTTCTCAAGTTTTTACCTAAGTGTACAGTCGAATTGAAAAGTTTGTTTTTTTTGCATGAAAGGTGGATGGACTTTTTTTGATATATTCAGGGAGAGTCCTTGGGAATATACTTTTTTGTTTGATTTAGTTCAGTCGGGTTAAGTTTTAGGACACTCTCTAAAACTTAACCAGACTAATCCAGAAAATAAATTTATTTTGTTTTCTTGAGTTGAGGTTGTAAAAAGACAGTTCAAGTGGTACATGGGCAATGTCGCCAGTAATATTGGCTTCCGATTCCACAGTCGCAGCCGATTAATCAATTTTGCCTATGGATTTAATTAGAAAAAAAAACATTTCTGTTAATATCGGTATCCATACAAGGCATCAAACTTAGGTTCTCCATTCAGTTGTGTGTTTGTGAAGTTTTTCTTTTGCCTCACGTTGGGCGCCAATTTTACTCCAACCCTGTGGTTGTCCGCGATTACCTGCAACAAAATATTTATAAATGACAGAAATTGTCAGGGACATAGAGTAAGAATCGTTGTTACTCCTAAAGGCTGAACTATAATAGTCTGAAGTTAATGTCAAAATTCTACGTTAAGTTTTATTCAGTACTGTCAATTACTCAAGTTGCCAACAATAGACTTTTGTGAATGGAAGCGATTGCAAACAATAAAAACAAAATTTCGTTGCTTGTTTTTTAAAATTTAACTATACACAGCTGTTGAAGTGAAATGTCAAATTTTTGTATGAAAGAACAAAAGAAAGAGAAAGAGTGAATGAATTCGTTTTTTCGTAAGTGAGCAAAAGTGACCAAAAACTGAACGAATCGAAGCGAAAAGCTATTATGGTCGTATAATACAAATTGCATGTGTTCGCACAGTTATGGAAGTGGTCGTCCGTAACCAGCTTCTATTATTGTTCAGCTTTTACTCACAAACCTCCAACCAACAAAATTTAACCAAAAAAAGAAGTCGGAAGAAAAAATCGAATGCAAAATGATGAAACACCAAGCGAAAACAAGATCAAAACTAAAAGATTGGTAAAAACAAACTCAATACCTAATTAAAACGAGAGATTGTCGAAAAGGTTATTAGTTGTCCTGAAAAGATTATTTATGTGCAGCAGAAATAGGGTGGATGATGAAATGATCCTTGAGGTACAACATCGTTTATAGAGAATCTATCTGAGGAAATGTCATCTTTCACTACTTGCGAAGATCTGTATTTAAGAAAGTTTTCCATTTTGCTGCGCAGTATTTAAGACAAGTCAATTTGGGTAGCAAAGCCGAAGTTGCAAAAATAAGTCCCACGTCGGGAGCCAATTTGCTACGAAAATTTCTTTTAAGGCGAACTGTCAAACACAGATCACCCACTAGAAGATTGTAAAGTACTCGTAGGTGGACTATGTATGAAAGCCTGGGCTAAGGTTTATGGGCTGAGTTCGAAACATGGTAAGCCTTTGCTTGCAAATGAACGATAAGTTTTCGACGCCAAGTAATTTGTTTGCTTAGGTGATTTACGAAGACACCGAACCTAAAAACGACAAGATTAACTCAGAAAAATGCTGCAAACTAATAACTGAAATAAACGAAAGGTAAAGAAAATGCTATACCAACGTAACAGATAATGTTAAGTATCCTTAACATGAACGCCTAGATATTATAGCTCTTTATACCACAATAACAGAACCATAGAAAAATGTAAGTTAACACCCCAACGTAGGACACTTTACATTGGTTTAATTTTGAAAATCATGTGTAAGGGACGAAATTAATTCTTGGTAAGGACCGAGGGTCCATTTGACACCTCTTATATCCCAAAGTCTATCACCATTAGAATACCTTTACAACACCATACTTTCCGGTGAAGTCGGGTAACCACAGACACTACTATACTCTTACAAGGGGGCCTACCTCTCAATCAGGCTAAGTCCGAGGACTACATGTCTTAGGGACTCCTGATTTTGTTGTAGCTCAGGGTCGGGCCACAGAGGCATCTTCAGTCGAGGTGAGGAGGGCATGGCACGCTTGTGGTTGCTCAGCTAAGCTCGTCGGACTGGGTAGTTCTTGCCCGCTCACCACACACCAACAGCTTGACAAATATTCCGTTCGTGCCAAAATATCAAAAGGAAAGAAAAACGTTTTACCAAAGTGTAAAGTCAAAGCAAAGGATAAAAGGCTCGAACAGAATCCTGTCGAGATGAACAAGGAAATATCGTAGTTGAGACACAGTCGATGCTGAGGATATGGAAAAACCACTTCTGCAGACTGTTAAACGGTGGTGACGAACAACATTCCGCTGTCAGGCAGAACGAATCATTTAATATTGGCAACGGCAGCGAGAACTGCCAACCACCCGACCTAAGTGAAGTGAGGATAGCAATATCTCAACTCAAGCTTAATAAGGCCGCCGGAAATGACGGCCTTTCCGCTGAGCTTTATAAAGCTGGCGGAGATGGCTTGGTAAGTAAAATCCACCAAGTATGCCTGAAGAATGGAACCTCAGCTTCGTTTGCCCGATCCACAAAAAAGGAGACCCTCTGAAATGCGCCACCTACAGAGGCATAAGTCTCCTCAACATCGCCTTCATGATCCTATCTGCCGTAATATGTGAACGCTTGAAACCGTTTACCAACAACCTGATCGGCCCTTATCAGTGTGGTTTTAGGCCAGAAAAGTCCACATTCGATCAAATGTTCACACTACGGCAGATCCTGGAAAAAACCCAAGAAGTCCAAATCGATACCCACCACCTATTTATCGTTTTCAAAGCCGCATACGACAGCATTTATAGAGACGAACTATACAGAGCCATGTCTTGTTTTGGTATACCGCCCAGATACCAAATAAGGATTTAGGCAAGGCGATGCGCTGTCATATGACTTCTTTAATCTGATTCTTGAGAGAATTGTGCAAAACTCCAAAGCCAACACCAGAGGCACAATTTTCCAAAAGTCGGTGCAACTACAAGCATACGCTGACGATATTGACATCATTGGTAGGACTCAACGTGGTGTCATAGCCACGTTTGCTAGTATAGAGAAGGAAGCGGCGAAAATGGGTTTAGCAGTAAATGAGGGTAAGACTAAGTATATGCTGTCATCACGAAAGGACTCACAACATCGACGAATTAGACAGAATGTCACCATTGGCAGATATAACTTTTAGGTAGTACGGGACTTTGTCTACCTCAGCTCCGCTATTAACTCTGACAACAACATCTCGTCAGAAATCAAACGAAGAATTACTCTTGCCAATCGATGTTTCTTCGGGCTAAGAAGGCAATTTAGTAGTAAAGCCCTCACTCGAACTTCTAAGAAGATCCTTTATAAGACCCTGATCATCCCAGTCCTGCTCTACGGCGCTGAAGCATGGACCGTATCAAAAGCGGATGAAGAAAGCCTTGGTCGATTCGAGAGAAAAATTCTTCGGAAAATCTTCGGTCCCGTTTGCGTTGAAGGGCTATGGATACGAAAATTCGACCAGGAACTATGCGAGCTATAAACCGACACACCCCTGGTGAAAAAACTCCGCATTGGACGTTTAAGATGGCTAGGACATGTAGAACGAATGGACACCAATACTCCGGGTCGCAGACGTCGTCGGACGCAGTAGAGGTAGACTTCGCCTTAAGTGGCGCGCACACGTAAAAACCGACCTCAACCAACTTGGAGTGCTCAACTGGAGGTAGTCAGCTAAGGACCAGGCTAATTGGTGAGGCGTGTTGGTTGGGGCCCAGGTTCATTCCGGACTGCAGCGCCACTGGGAAAACTGATAGTTTTTAGGTAAAATGAATATCACCGTTGAACCTACTCGAATTGAAATGTTTCCAAATGTGGGAATTTCCTCTTTTAGGATATTAAAGACCATAGTGCCCTAATTGTTCACCCAAGATTAGTCAAAAACAGAAATCCAAATAGGATACAAGAAAAACCTTAAAAAATCAATACCAAGTTGTCAGTTAACTCCACATCTCCACTGTAGATCTCGAACAAAAAGAGAAAAAAAAAACAAATGACTAATACGCAGTAATGGCAGAATTGGAAATGCCAGAGTGCATGTACAACCACCACCTCCAATGGATTACCTCAACAGAGCTATAAGACTCCCACGCACACAACACCATTCGTCATTATTATACACAAGGATCCAAAGTGGAACAGTCCTCAGCTGGAAAATTGGTTGCCATAACCAATTGCACTCGACTGTTATTGATTGTGAGGTGTGTGTGTGTGTTTGTTTATTTTTTTTTTGTCTGCTTGCACTTGATACGACCGCCACCAGAACAGGATCAAAGTACCAAACCGGAATTCTCCACACTTGGTTAAGGATTTGTTTTGTGGGCTTTTCAGATTTTGGTCGATGGGTATGCACAGTCTATTCTCTGTCCTACATCCTGCCTCCGTCGATGGCTATTTCACATGATAATCACAACCATAGGATGTGCACTACATCGACATATAGTGCTATGTGCATCATCTGCACTATAGGTAACGATAATACCGTTTCTAAGGATTACAAATAAATTTATGCATTTTAATTAAGTTGAGAATGCAAAGTACGTGTAATGGTTCTAGGGGGAGGCTTATCTTGGCTGGATGTTGTGCTTCAAGTGTTGGACCATTCTGATTTTGCAAATTACTGCTGAATAATGGACGTGAAAATGATTGGATGTGACAGATACCTACAGAGGTATTCAAACTATCTTCTGCTGGTGTTCATAATTAAATCAACAGCAGAGTCGGATGTAGCTACCATCTTTGATTTGAATAGTTTCCAAAGTGCAAAGTTGTTCTTAGAATTTATTGTTGCTGTTGACGTTGTGATGAATGGATTTTAAGTGCGAAGAAGAGGAGAGCCATTCTTAAGGAGTTGAATTACTTTAAACAACTAATGTAACTTTGGTACTCTGCCTGGGGATAGATTCGGGCGGCAGACTCTGTGAAGGGATTAAGTTGTCCAGCTGCAATATAATGCCTTTGAATATTCTCTTGGAGCAGACTTTTCGAATGAATTACCATAATCCTTGTTTGATATGTTACGTGACTGGTTCACATCACAAATTAGAGGTTATTCCAACAGTTGTGTACGGCTTTGCATATTTAAAAACATGTATGAGGGAATGTGTAAGATAAAAGGACATTCGAGGACAAAGAGGGGTATTCATTTAAGGGATTAAGGATGTGTGGTATTTGATGCAATGCCAGATGGAGAGTGAGGCAATTTTCATGTTTTGAGGAGGGTTTTTGAGTCGATGACAGGTTTAGAATTTGTTGTTAAATAAATGGTAACATCCTAGTCTCACAAATGTTAGCCATCCAATTTTGATGTACCTACTACGATGTGAAATATTTTGCTAGTGTTCTGACAGGATTGTGATTTTAGCGAAAGAAATCCACTGACAAACAGAAACTTATCAAACTATGAAATGGACCGACATTTACTACAAATGAATGAGGATGGTTGGGTGTTGTAGAACGAAGGTAGACTCTGATTGGCGTTAACTTGGCAATGCCCAGTGTTGTAACTCTGACTACACATCAAATGTCCTAAATTTACCTCCAAGTGGTAACCATCGGGTACTGGTCTCATCCAACCGGATTTGACTTGCTAAACGATAAGTGCGAGTGTTGATAACACGACGAAAAACAGCAACACTATAAACACCCTGGTGAGAATGGCACGGAGGAATACCCGGCCTGCTGTCCCAGGCGAACCTAGATGAGCTGCTCTGACATATTCGGACAACAGGTTGTCTAGGAATTTCAAGGGTTAGTCAGGCCCCTTGAACAGAGATGGTGGCGGATGAACCGAAAGGCCAACGGCAGCGCTCAATCCCGTAGTGGATACTGATGGGCCCGTGTCCTAGGGGTATCTAATAAATTGGAACAGGCCCTCCAGGTTGGGGGTTGTGCTTTGGGTTAACTACCCACCCACAGAAAAAAAATATGGTTACGAAGCAACCAATAGCCTCGGAAAGGACTGATTTTATTGTTGACGACCCTGCTAAACGAAAAAAGGACAACGACGTTCGTATCTGCAACTGGAATGTGAGAACATTAAACAGGAGAGGTGCAGGCGAACAACTAGCGGAAGCCCTAAACTGCTACAAAGCAGACATTACTGCCATCCAGGAAATACGATGGGATGGGCCGGGCAAAAAGAGGATGAAAAACTGTGACATATACTACGGACCGTGTTATAGTGAGCAGAAACAGCGACTATTCGGATGCGGATTTGTTATAAGTGCCAGACTTAGGCAAGAAGTCTTATGTTTCCAAGACATTAGCGAACGCATAGTAACAATCCGCATCAAGGCCAAATTCCCCAACATAAGCCTTATATGCGCTCACGCTCCGACGGAAGAAAAAGATGATATAGCTAAGGATTGCTTCTACGAGCTCCTTGACAAAACCTATGAGCGACTACCGAAGTACGATGTTAAAATCGTGCTGGGAGATTTTAACGCAAAGGTAGGAAGAGAAGACATCTTTAGAAGTATTATCGGAAAACATAGCCTACACGACAACACGTCCGGTAACGGACTTAGGCTAATTGATTTCGCTACGGAACGAAATGCCACTATAGCCAGCACACGGTTTCCTCACCTCGATATCCATAAGGGGACATGGCTGTCTCCACATCAACGAACGGTCAACCAAATTGATCACATTGCGATAGATAAGTGGCACGCATCCAATATTTTGGATGTCCGAACATTCCGAGGAGCTAACATCGACTCGGACCACTACCTTGTAGCAGCCAAGGTAAGAATGCGGATATCCACCACGCCACAACAATCCAGAAATACTGTGAAAAAAATTAATGTCGGAAGACTGCAATCGCAAGAGACCGCCAAGACCTTCGCACAACGCGTATCCCTTAACCTCTCGATTAACACCATACCACCAGCATCGAATGTCGAAGAGCAATGGCAACGATGCCAACAGGCCATTAGATCAGCCGCAACTGATGTGCTAGGTTTCTCGCGCCCACCAGCAAGAAACCCCGCAGTCTACTATGAGGCCAACAAGGCTAAGCTACAGGTGAAGACTAGAGCTGCTATTGGATCTATAGGCAGAGAAGAAGGGAAGAACACCGGCTTTTCAGAAAGAAGAAAAAAGAGCAAGAAAAGCGCGCGATCGAGGATATAGAGAGGTGCCACTCCAGGAACGATGTTCGCAAGTTTTACCAAAGTGTAAAACGTCAAAGCCAAGGACACAAGGCTCGAACAGAATCCTGTCGTGATGAACAAGGAAATATTGTAGTTTAGACACAGTCGATGCTGAGGATATGGAAGAACCACTTCTCCAGACTGTTAAACGGCGATGACGAACAACATTCCGCTGTCAGGCAGAACGAACCATTCAATGTTGGCAACGACAGCGAAAACTGCCAACCACCCGACCTGAGTGAAGTGAGGATAGCAATATCTAAACTCAAGCTTAATAAGGCTGCCGGAAATGACGGCCTTCCCGCTGAGCTTTATAAGGCCGGCGGAGATGACTTGGTAAGTAACATCCACCAACTCATAAGCCAAATCTGCTCGGATGAAAATATGCCTGAAGAATGGAACCTCAGCATCGTTTCCCGATCTACAAAAAAGGAGACCCTGTGAACTGCGCCAACTACAGAGGCATAAGTCTCCTCAACATCGCCTACAAGATCCTATCTGCCGTAATATGTGAACGCCTGAAACCGTTTACCAGCAACCTGATTGGCCCTTATCAGTGTGGTTCTAGGCCAATAAAGTCCACAACCGATCAAATTTTCACAGTTCGGCAGATCCTGGAAAAAACTCAAGAAGTCCAAATCGATACCCACCACCTATTCATCGATTTCAAAGCCGCATATGACAGCATTTATAGAGACGAACTGTACAGAGCCATGACTAGTTTTGGTATACCGCCCAAACTCGTCCGTTTGTGAAGGATGACGTTAGAGAATTCTCGCTGCTCCATCAGGGTCGGAAACGACCTCACCGACACATTCGATACCAAAAAAGGATTTAGGCAAGGCGACACAATCATTCATAAGAGGATTGTTCAAAACTCTCGAGCCAACACCAGAGGTGCTTCTGCTGTTTTCCAAAAATTGGTGCAACTACTAGCTTACGACGACGATATTGACATCATTGGTAGGAGTCAACGTGATGTGATAGCCACGTTTGCTAGTATAGATAAGGAAGCGGCAAAAATGGGTTTAGCTGTAAATGAGGGGAAGACAAAGTACATGCTGTCAAAACGAAAGGACACACAACATCGACTAATTGGACAGAACGTCACCATTGACAGATATAACTTTGAGGTAGTACGGGACTTTGTCTACCCCGGCTCCGATATTACCTCTGACAACAACGTCTCGTCAGAAATCAAACGAAGAATTACTCTTGCCAATCGCTGTTTCTTCGGGCTGAGAAGGCAATTTAGTAGTAAAGCCCTCACTCGAACTACTAAGGAGACCCTATATAAGACCCTGATCATCCCAGTCCTGCTCTACGGCGCTGAAGTATGGACCGTATCAAAAGCGGATGAAGAAATCCTTGGTAGATTCGAGAGGAAAATTCTTCGAAAAATCTTCGGTCCCGTTTGTGTTGACGGGCTATGGAGACGAAGATTCAACCAAGAACTATACGAGCTGTACAGCGCCATGCCCCTGGTCAAAAAACTCCGCATTGGACGTTTAAGATGGCTAGGACATGTAGAACGAATGGACACCAATACTCCGGCTCGCAGAGTCTTCGATTCCCAGCCAGACGTCGGACGCAGTAGAGGAAGACTTCGCCTTAAGTGGCGCGCACAAGTGGAAACCGACCTCAACCAACTTGGAGTACGCAACTGGAGGCAGTTAGCTAAGGACCGGGCTAATTGGAGAGGCATGTTGGTTGAGGCCCAGGTTCATTCCGGACTGTAGCGCCACTTAAGTAAGTAAGTAGAATGAGGTCATAACAAGGACAATGGATCGAACTATTCCTAAGGTAGCTCGTTCCGACGACTGGAGGGAGAATTATCGAACGCCACCAATCGATACACTCCTCAGGCATAAAAACACACTGCTCTCGAGGCTTAAACGGCTGCACAGACAGTCTACTGACAGACATTACCCGGAGATTCGGACATTGAAGTCACTGATTAAAAACCTTAAACAGTTAATCTAGAAGAATTGAAGAAAATATACATGTTTGTACTGGGGCAAGAAAATTCAGGGGGGCCTTTCCGTAACTTTAAAAACGATTATCACTCAGACGGTAGGCGAGACCTCATGAGCAATCGCTCAATAATCGTCTGTGATTTGACGATTATTGGTTTAAGTGAAGCAAATAAAGTGATATCGCTGACAGCAAAAACGACTATTCATCTTACGTGATGTAAGATTTACCGTCGAAAAGTTATCGTTAAACGATAATCACTTTACGGAATGAGGGCCCAGGCTTTTAACCCGGGTAGTGCTGTAATTATTTTGTTCGAATTTTTCAACCAAACTTATAGGGATTGTAGGTTAGACTTCCTGGAGTGCAAGTTTGCAACTTTTTCGGTTTCACCTGTCCAGGTTATACAGGTAAGGCCACTTCAGTGCTGTAACCATACGGTTACGCTGGCACTGCTAGGGTACTTGTTTAGGATTACCTGAAAATTATAAAAAGACATAGAACACCACGAATAAATTTCAGAAAGTGCATCTGCAATTATTTTTATTAATAAAAAAACAAATGGTTGTTAACAAAAATTATTTATTTGGTGTATGAAATTGTTGAAAACATTTTACACAAAGGCCAATGTTGCATTTGATACAGCAAGTACTCATAACACTTTTACAATTATCACCTGCGCAACGTCTTCTTTTGTCGAGTGGACCTACAAAATGGTCAGTTCGGTTATAACGAATGTTTTTCGTCAAAACATCTTCAAGTCGTTTTCGCTTTGGCCCTGGTTGAATTGGTGGTTCACCGTAGTGTGTACAATAATACACAGCGATCGATCTTTTGAATTCCAACTGGGATAATGGCTTCAATCCTCGTTGCAGCTGCCAAGCATTATTTACAGCGACGTCAATAAACCAAGTGAAAATCGAGCTCCACCACTTTTTTCCTCGGTATGAAATTCTGTGATTGTTCACATTTTGATCAAAACGATCGACACCACACATATATTTGTTGTACTCAGTGATTGCACATGGTCGAACAATACCCACTTTCCTTCCACTTTGTTTGGAATAACGAGATGCTGTTGAGGTTGGCAAGGCACCATAACAAGTTGAGGCAATGCAAACAATAGAATTATCAGCCCATTTTGTTAACCTTATACCTGTTTCTAACATTTTTATAGATTTATACATTCCACGAGACAATTTGTTTAATTTTTTTTTGTGTTCTATCGGACAACTTGGAGGAATACGGTTCTCACGAATCGTACCTGTTGCATTGTATCCTCTGGCATTTGATAGAAGAGGTGCCGAACATTTGCCAAATCGTTCTTCATATTTCAGGTTTGAACGAGGATTTTTTCCTTGGTAAATTTCGAAATTTATCAAGTACCCCGAGGGCGTACACAGCGACCAGACTTTATAACCAAATCATATTGGCTTACCTTTGATAAATTGCTTGCAACCATGTCTTCCATAGTAAGCTATCATGCTTTCATCATACGATAATAATTGTTGTGTGGGATGGAAATGTTTAAGCATGTTTGCCTTCAAATGGTCTGTCATTGGGCGCAACTTCCACAGCTTGTCCTTATTTCCATTTGGTGCAGCCAAGTCTGGTTCAAAATGTAAGCAACTCAGAATCTCTTCAAATCGCCCTCGCCGCATTGACCTGTAAATTAACTCGTTTCGTAGATCTTCAGAGCTAATCCAATAGGCCTTATAACTAGGAATCGAATTGTACCCAGTCACCATCAGAATGCCAATAAAAGTCCGCATTTCACGAATCGAAAATTCTTGAATTGGTTTTCCATTTTTCTTTATGGCATATCTAGCTGAGCAATGGCTGATATGTTCCAATAACTCATCGTCAAAAAAACGCTCGAAAAGTTCATGCGGCTGCATACCACGACAGTCATCGAAGTTTGCTTCAGGAAACATTGGTATTCCAGCACTCCCAACATCATTTGACCATTTGAAAGTTGTTTCTTTGTTCGAAGCAGGTATCGGCACGTCTGACAGAATGGAACTTATTTTCCTGAGTCTAGTGGCAATCGGTAGCATCAAATGGTCCATTATCTCTTCTTCAATTAGTTCATCAGGGCTTGAAGCTTCTATTATGCCTTGTTCTATGTCTTGGGTTGGTTGGTCAAGTGATAAATTTAATTCTGACTCATCTAAGACATCAATGAGAATGTCATCCATGTTCTCGGTGGGAATAGGCTGCTTTCCAGTCGGTCACATCTTCAGAAAAATACATAAAACTTGTAAAACAAATTGTTTTTTTTATGATCTAAATTACTTGCACAAACAAGAAGTTATTAGCTTTCGATTGATATGCATATTATAGATATAACTGGGAAAATATAAGAAAAAAGTAATTACTTACTTATGCATGTTTGCCATAATGCACTTTTTTTAGACCTACAAAATTAACCGGATCTCGTATATCTTGCTCTGACTATATGCATGAACCGACTAAAACAAATGGTGTTTTATTTTCATGATACACATATTACAAGTCGTGCATATGTACCGTTGTTGATTTTAACTGTGTATGTATAACACAAATGACATTATTCTCTAAGGCTACTGTGCGTGACCGTATGGTCACGCTGGCACAGTCCGGGTTAAAACCAGTATCCCGAATATGTTCCCAAAAATAAATAAAATATTCAGAAGAAAGGATCATAACGACATTCTTGTGTCAGAATTTTCCAAAACGACAGAGAACTGACAGACACTAACGGCTATTGGTATAAGTCCGGAAAGTGTTGACTTGAACGACGGTTTTTTCACCATCGAAGATCTTCGGGAGAAGGCGAATTCGATAGGCGTTTTTCCAAGACCGTATATACGGTAAACAATCCTGTTCGCCCAAATCGCGATATTTAGGAAAGAGGCTTTCTGAATCACTTTTATCTAGGTACTGAACTCCAAGCTTGCCCTGTGTCCAGGAATCCATCAAAGCTACCCATTGTGTTGAATGCCATGAACCTTCAGCTTTCCGAACAGCATTTACCTATCGGCGACATTGTGGTTACTTTAGCTGTTTCTGCTTCTGGTAATATCTTCCCCGGAAGATACTACAAGGGATTGTCAGAGAGGCGATATGTGCCGTTAAGCCATAATATTTTTTTTTTTTGATACACTCTTCGGCAGTCCTCGTAGAGATTGGAACAACACTTGAGCTTAAAATCTCTGGACCTCCCGCTGCGAATAATATTGCTCAATAAGGGTTTAGTGGGACTGCATCGATATCGACTACACGACGTGCCACGCAATAGGTACGCACTCCAAATGCAAACGTCCATTTTCAAACAATCCTTGTAGTTGCTTATTGATCGATTCCTCTTTCTGATCGATTCAGGCGCATGGTCTGTAAAAATCAGGCTGGGGCAACATATAGTCAGAGAATGAATAAAACAACGTGTAAGCTTTTAGGCCTTTCATACTCGTAGCGTCTTAAAATCGCCTACATTTGCACTAATCCCTATAATCGAAAACAATTTAACTTTCGATCTTGCCTTCGAATTAAATGTTAAAACTCGCCCCTTATTAAAACGTAAGAGCATAGCTTTATACATAAACTCCCTCTAAGTACACGAATAAAAAGTCACTGCCTCAACAACAAAGCCCCCCCCGGCAAAGTTGTGTCGTACTTAACCCCAATAAGCTAAGTGCTCTCCTAATTTGATTTCACAACTTCAATGGCGCATCCTTTCAATGGCTCAATTCTTATCGCATCCACCTCGATTTGCAGAATGCGACAAATTAAAGTCCTCCGATATGCCCATTATACGCACACTAACGATATCGCTTTAATCGCATTTCCCCGATACTCCTGACATAAGCACGAGGAGCTATCCAACCAGAAAGTACGCCTTTCCTTTCCACTTTAATTGGCATTTCCAACTTCATGGTTGCCTGATCTCGAGATTGCGTTTCCATTTCATGTCCTTCTGCACCCCCGCCATTGTCATTGTTCTATACGCCGATATAATTGAATTGGTATTCACCTCCGCCGACAAACGGACAAACGGCCGACACCGACAGAAGGTAGCACCAGCATAACAATGCGATTATATCCTTTAACCGACTTATAGCATTTCTCCTTAGCGAACCCTTGCGCTTTATGGAAATTCCTCCGACTGGATGGATATCTACCCAAAATGATATTCATCTCGAGTCCTGATTCTCGTTATAGTACAGCACGGCACTCGCAAGAAACGACAAACAAACAGAAAAAAATTAAAAGCAAACATTGTGCGATTTAATTAAAATTGAAATCAAATTTTCAAATGGAGCCGTGAAGGCCAAACAGGAGAGACCTCCTGAAAGGATGCAGTCAAGCGGGTCAGAGATTATTCACGAAACCGCCAAATTTGAAATCCAACTCTGGGATTAATGAGTAGGAGCGCTAGAGAGTGTCCCTATCTCTGATTATCCACGTCTGGTTTTTATTTGATTACGCGGATTAGGTGGAAGGATTATTCACAAGGAACCCAAATAAAAAATGCAAAAAGCAACCGCCCAAGTGGAAGTAAATGTAATCCTAGTTGTGAAAGCTTTACAGGGAAAACTAATTAATTTGCTAACTCAATCAGCTTGTCAATTAAATGTAATTTGCTAGTCAAACAGGGCCGGGTACCCGGCGGCGTATACGTAACTTTTTTTGTTTGCGACTTTGCCTACTTTAGCAAGGATGTCGTGCCTCAACTGTAAATAATAATCTGTCAGGTATTATGAAAGCTGAACTTTATTTCCAGGAGCATCATCAAATTCAATTTTGAAGCGGAATTACTTTTAATTATCTCGATGAGTATGAGTGACATTTGGATGACGGTTTTGGATGGATGGAGTCGTGTTTTTTGTTGTCGCGTTTGTAAGCGGATACAGAGATGTATTTTTGAAATGTAAGCAACTGCAAATTAATTAGGGATTGGGTTTGCATTTAATATGAATTTGATAGCTGATTGCTTTGGGGGGACAGAAAGGCATGCTTTCTTGGTTTGTTGTTCTAATTTGACATTTAAATGTTTTTTTTGTGGTGGATTACTTCTCGACTTTATGGAAATTTCTTTCGCTGGTCAGGAGTGAGACGATGGTGTTTTCTTTTCTTTAAAATTTTGTTGGTTATCATTTAAAGTTAAAATTAAACCTAGCTTGGGGGGTTTGTGCGTATTTAGTGAGCAGAAAAGTCTCTCCTGGTGATATTGTAAAGACTTTCAGATTAATTTACAATCTTGCACTAATAGCTGTCTATGAAGTGATACCTTGCCCTGACTTGCGCAATGTCTTGTGACCTTGTGTTATGAGAGTGTTGGTTGAGGCTTAGGTTCATTCCGGAATTTAACGCCCACTAAGCGCTAAATTCCGGAATGAACCTAAGGCTCAATGTTTCTCCAACTAGACCGGCCATCTTAGCTAACACCCTCCATGTGGCGCTCTTCAAGTAATTTGAGCTCTGTTTCTACTTGTGCGCTACTTAAAGCGAGGTCTCTACTGCGTCCGACGTCTGATTGGAAATCGAAGACCCTGCGAGCTGGAGCATTGGTGTTCAAGCGTTATATATGTGGCTGTACAGCTCGTATAGTTCTTGGTTAAATCTTCGTCTCCAAAGCCAACGCACACGGGCCCGAAGATTTTTCGAAGAATTGTTCTCTCAAATTGACTGAAGATTTCTTCATCCGCTTTTGATACGGTCCATTCAGCGCCGTAGAGCAGTAACGGGATAACTATGGTCTTTTATAAGATCTCCTCATTAGGTCGAGTGAGGGCTTAACTACAGAATTGCCTTCTTGGATTGAAGAAACAGCGTTTGGCAAGAGTAATTCTTCGTTTAATTTCTGAGAGATGTTGTTGTCAGAGTCAACAGCGGAGCCAAGGTAGACAAAATCCCCTACTACTTCAAGGTTATATCTGTCAATGGTGACGATTTGTCCAATTTGTCAATGTTGTGTGTCTTCTTGTGTACTGCATATACTTAGTCTCACTCATTTACTGCTAATCCCATTTTTGCCGCTTCCTTCTCTATACTATCAAACGTGGCTATGACACAACGTTGAGTCCTACCAATGATGACAATATCGTCGGCGTATGATAGTAGTTGCACCGATTTTTGGAAGATTGTGCCTCTGGTGTTGGCTCTAGAGTTTTCAACAATCCCATCAAGAATGATTGTGTCGCCTTGCCTTAATCCCTTTTTGGTATCGAATGTGTCAGTGAGGTCGTTTCCGAACCTGATGGAGCAGCGACCATGGTCATCCTATACAAACGGACGAGTTTGGGCGATATACCAAAGCTAGACATGGTTCGGTATAGTTCGTCTCTAAAAATGCTGTCGTACGCGGCTTTGAAATCGACAAATAGGTATTGGGTATCGATTTGGACTTCTTTGGTTTTTTCGTGGATCTGCCGAAGTGTGAAAATTTGATCGGTTGTGGACTTTCCTAGCCTAAAACCACACTGATAAGGGCCAATCAGGTTGTTGGTAAACGGTTTCAGACGTTCACATGTTACAGAAAACGTTCACATGTTACAGCATGTAGGCGATATTGAGGAGACATATGCCACTGTAGCTGGCGCAGTTCAGAGAATCTCCTTTTTTGTGGATCGGGCAAACGAATCTGAGTTTTCATTCTTCCGGCATACTTTCATCCGACCAGATTTCTGAATGTATGCGAGATTTCCTGCGACCTTGTTATGCTTGAGTTTAGATATTGCTATCCTCACTTCACTTATGTCGGGTGGTTGTCAATTTTCGCTGTCGTTGCCAATATTGAATGGTTCGTTCTGCCTGACAGCGGAATGTTATTCGTCATCGCCGTTGAACAGTCTGCAGAAGTGGTTCTTCCATGAAATCAGCATCGACTGTGTCTTAACTACAAAATTGTCATGTTCATCTCGAAAAGCTTTTGTTCGAGCCTTGTATCCTTGGCTTTGACGTTTTACACTTTGGTTAACCTTGCGAACATCGTTATATCCGTCCGTTTGTGTAGGATGACGAAGGAGAATTCTCGCTGCACCATCAGGGTCGGAAACGACCTCACCGACACATTCGATACCAAAAAAGGATTTAGGCAAGGCGATGCGCTGCCAGTGACTTCTTGAATTTGATTCTTAAGAGGATTGTGCAAAACTCCCGAACCAACACCAGAGGCACAATTTTCTAAAAATCTGTGCAACTACTAGCATACGCCGACAATATTGACATCATTGGTAGGACTCATCGTGATGTCATAGCCATGTTTGCTAGTATAGAGAAGGAAGTGGCAAAAATGGGTTTAGCAGTAAATGAGGGTAAGACTAAGTATATGCTGTCAACACGAAAGGACACAAAACATCGACGAATTGGACAGAATGTCACCATTGGCAGATATATCTTTGAGATAGTACTGGGCGTTGTCTACCTCGGCTTAGCTATCAACTCTGACAACAACATCTCTTCAGAAATCAAACGAAGAATAACTCTTGCCAATCGCTGTTGCTTCGGGCTAAGAAGGCAATTTAGTAGTAAAGCCTTAACTCGAACTACTAAGGAGAACCTATATAAGACCCTGATCATCCCAGTCCTGCTATACCGCGCTGAAGCATGGACCGTATCAAAAGCGGATGAAGAAATCCTTGGTCGATTCGAGAGAAAAATTCTTCGAATAATCTTCGGTCCCGTTTGCGTTGACGAGCTATGGACACGAAGATTCAACCAAGAACTACATGAGCTATACAGCGACATACCCCTGTCCAAAAATCTCCGCATTGGACGTCACTAAGTAAGTAAGTAAGTAAACTTGTCGAAGTGCTCTATTAGTTTGGCGAACAGAGCTCCTACGCAAAGGTAGGAAGAGAAGACCTCTTAGCAGTACTATCGAATCCTGCATCTTGCAATGGACTAAGACTTATTGTGTTCTCAGCGGAAGGAAATTCCACTGTTTCCAGCACAAGATTTGTTTACCACGACATCGCAAAACTGATGTTATTGGTTTCTCGCGCCCACAAGGAACAAATTCTTGGTTTAATGAAGAATGGCCTACAAGACTAATCTGCAGGTAAAGACGAGAGCAGACATTGTAATATATACGCAAAGAAAGATGGAAGAACACCGGCTTTTTGAAAGAAGGAAAAGAAGCAAGACAAGCGCGCTATCGACGATATAGTGAGGTTCCCTTCCTGGAATGATGTTCGTTCGCAAGTTTTAACTAAGTGTAAAATGTCATGGCCAGGGATACAAGTCTTGAACAGAATCCAGTCGAGATGAACAAGGAAATATCAACCACTTCTGAAGACTATTAAATGGCGATGACGAGCGATCAGAACAAACCAATCCATATTGGCGACGACAGAGAAAACTACCAACCAACCGACCTAAGTTAAGTGGGGATAGCAATATCTGAACTTAAGCTCAACAAGGCTACATAAGTCTCCGCAACATCGCCTTCAAGATCCTATCTGCCTTAAACCGCATACCACATAGCATTGCTGAAGATGCCACAGCCTTCCTTCACTTTTATATCTCCATTTAGGCTTCGTTATGTTATCATTCCAAGGGAAGGCTTTCTGTTTAGGATTGGTCCATGATATTCTTGCTTGTCTTGGAATTTCTGTTGGCCGTTGATTTTGACTTTGACTCACTTTCTAGCCATTCAGATGCTTTGTAAAACCTGAAGAGGTAGGAAATGAGAATTTGGATAGATCCTTAAAGTCGCATTAAGTTCTTTTTCTGATTTGACTGACGGTGATAACTCTGCTTCTCAATATATGGGTACGCAGATTAAGTTGGTAATATTCAGGTTCCTTAAATTGTTTATAACCGCAAGGGTTTCCACATTGTTGAAGGCTCTTTCAATGTGACCATAGAACACCTTCGGAAAAGACAGTTTCTTCTTTTGGTACTTAGGTTAGGTTAGGTGGCTGCACGCGGAACGCGTGCACACTTAGACCAAGAAGATCTGTTGTGGTACCAAATGGATCAAACATCTTTTCCTATCAGTCGTCTGCCTAGTTGAACCAACCTGAGCTACAAATAAAACGGCGGAGGTTCCTGATGTCAATGTTAATCAGGTCACCTAGGTTGTCGAAGAAGTAGTCTCCCAGGTGGAGTCTTCTTTTGTTGGAAAGCGCTGGACATGAACAAAGACGATGAGTGATACTTTCCTCCTCCTCCTCGTCCATGCAGCTTCTGCAGAAGTCGTTGCTATAAAGGCCAAGTCTTTTAGCATGTAGGCCTATGGGGCAGTGTCCTGTAAGGACACCAATGATGGTGCTGATGGTGGATCTGTTTAGCATTATTAAACTGAGGGAGCGTTTCTGGCTATATCTGGGCCAGATTTGCCGGGATGTAAGATACGTTGAGCGGTTTGTCCATCAACAATTAGCCTTTTTGATCGCATCTAGTTTAAGTGTTGATTTACAAGTAGTGAGGGGCATGCCTAACGTTTCTACATGTAGAATAGAATATCAAGCATGGTGCCCCTTCTGGCAAGCTCGTCCGCCCTACAATTCCCCGGGATATCACCCAAAATAGACGAATGGTAAATAGCTCTGCCATCTCGTTAAGAGACAGTCGGCATTCGTGGGCTGATTTTGAAGTGAATGCGGTAGATCTCAAGGATTTGATTGCCGCTTTTGGCTGTCACTGAAGATGCTAATATTCTTCGCGGATATTACATTACACCTCAGCCAGGACAGGGCTTCTTTGATTGCCATTATTTTCGCCTGGAAAATGATACAATGATTGGGAAGTAGAAAGGATATGCTCAGGTTGAGCATCTCGGAGAAGACACCTCCACCTACCCTCGCTTCAGTTTTAGACCCATCTGTGTAGATGTGAATCGAGTTGTCCAATCTAACCGAGTCTTGTTCCCAGTCGAGTCGTTGACTGGAAGTTACAATCAAAGCTGAGTTGGGTAGTGATGTGGTCGGTGTTTTCCGTGATGTTTAGATGATTTAATATCTTTGTGTGTACACCCTGACTGGGTGTCTATTGTGACGAGGCTCTTAGTCGCACAGCTGCACAAGCTGCGGTCTATTTTCCGAAGATGTCTTAGGGCACTAGATGTAGAATAGCATCTAGAGCTGCAGATGGGGTGGTTCTTAGAGCGCCACTTATGCAGATGCAGGCGGATCTTTGAACTTTCCTCAGAAGGTTGCGGTTTGAGGCTGTTTCAAGAGCAGTCCACCAAACCAGCACACCATACAGAAGTATGGGTCTAACGATAGACACGTAAAGCCAGAATGTGATATGTGGTTGCTTTCCCCATTTTTTCCCGATAGCCTTTTTACATGAGTATAGGGCTACGGTGGCTTTTTTAACGCGTTCTAGGATGTTGGCTTTCCAGTTCAGTTTCTTGTCCAAGACCAGACCCAGGTATTTTACTGATTCAACAAACTTGAGACTGAAGCCATTCAGTTTTGAAGGGTCGACATGCGGGATTTTGCATTTCCTGCTGAAAAGGACCAATTCGGTTTTTTGAAGGTTCGCGCCAAGTCCACATTTGGCGGCCCATTTGGAGAGTACTGAAAGACCATTTTGTAAAAGTTCTTTAAGGGTGTTAACGTACTTCCCTGATACAGCTATTGCCACGTCATCAGCGTAGGCAATCACCTTGCAGCCTTCCGTTTCTAGATTGACTAGTAGCTCATTGACTACCAGATTCCAGAGAAGAGGAGATAAAACACCCCCTTGTGGGGTGCCGCATATATTGGTACTTAAATACAGTGAAACCTTAAAAAAAGAAACGACTGTCTGTATGTAGAACTGAAGAAAACCTCTTTAGCAAAGCAGTTTATTTTGGAAAAAAAACGTCCAGAAGCTCCCTTAAGGGGCTATCATGATTTCAATATGCTGCATCTTCTTTTTCCTCATACCTTTTTATGGTCCTGCTTAAGCGTATCCACCCACCCACCTAGAAAACGGTCTGACGCCCATTGTCATATTGCTTTTAAGAAAAAATAAAAAGAACTCGGCAAATAAAACTCCATTTGCAAATGTACAGAATTAATTTTATCCCCCAACTTTTTGATCACCATCCACTCATAAAATTGTTTTTATTTTAAAAAAAGCACCAAATAACAATTTCTTTTAAGGACCATCAGCGGCGAAATGAGGTAAGAAGAAAACAAACTTTCTGACATTCTCCTTTGAAAGGGAAACCCAACGAAATTAAAGTCCCAGTTCATTGGCTAATTTGTTTGAGCAAAACAAAAAAATAAAAGTAAGTGCTCGTCCTTTTGCACAATAAAACCCTTTTTTAGAAAAAAAATTCATAGAACAGTTGAGGGTGAACCCGGTTCACCACACCACTCAGCTATATCGGCCTAAAAGGGATGAGAATTTAGTTAAAGAAAAGAGGACTTTTCAATGGTCATTTAGAATTCCATTTTTTTGTACCCCCAGTAAAGGACAAATAAAGAAATCTAAAAAGAAAATAGACTCCTGCTGCACTGTATTAAGAAAATGTCCCGAGGTAGTTACTTAAGCTTTACCCAAACGTGAAATGATACAAAAAAATGGACCAAGCATGGCATATGATTGTGATAAGGTCGGGGACAAGTTTCCAATTCGGACTTTTAGTAAGAAAAGGGAAAATCACGTATTCAGCAGGCATTAACTGGCAATCCCAATACACATAAGGACCCACCAAAAAAGGAAAGGAAACCAGTACGCACCAGAAAACTAATCAGCATTTCGTTTTTTTTTGTTGGGTGTTTTCAAAAACTCATGCATATATGTTGGAAATCCCAATTTTCAAAAGGATTACAGGTGCAAACAATTGGAGTTATATTATTGCGAACTGTTCGTTTGAGAGGTTGTTTCGATACGTTGACGTTGAGACGCACGTAAGGGATATCATTTATTTTGAGTTCTGCTCAAGGACACTCATAATGAGGAACCTGGTCTAGACTAGCGACTTGGAACATTAACATTACGGTGGTGGAAAATTACTGAAAGTCTATTGAAACGTCGGTTTGCCCACGCAGCTGGAGACTAAACCGATTGAACGTTCGAATATTTTTTCGACAGCCAACCTGAGGACCTATTATTTTTCCTTGACCAAGAATAGGTAGATCCTGGAAGGATCTATTTAAGAAACCAACTTTCTACCTTGTAACTTGGGCTCCGTCCCTTCATTCATAACCAGAATTAGGGACTCAAGCGTCCTGACCTGATTAAGAACTTGTTAGTCTCTTGCGCCCACCAGCAAGAAACCCCTGGTTTGATGAGGAATGCCTACAGATGCTCGCAGCCAAGAACCAGGCCTACGAGGCTAAGCTGTAGGTGAAGACGAGAGCTGGCATTGAGCTCTATAGGCAAAGAAGAAGGGAAGAACATCGGCTTTTCAGCAAGGAGAAAAAAGAGCAAGAAAAGCGCGCGATCGAGGATATAGAGAGGTGCCACTCCAGGAACTATGTTCGCAAGTTTTACCAAAGTGTAAAACGTCAAAGCCAAGCATACAAGGCTCGAACAGAATCCTGTCGAGATGAACAAGGAAATATCGTAGTTGAGACACAGTCGATGCTGAGGATATGGAAGAACCACTTCTGCAGACTGTTAAACGGCGATGACGAACAACATTCCGCCGTCAGGCAGAACGAACCATTTAATATTGGCAACGACAACGAAAACTGCCAACCACCCGACCTAAGTGAAGTAAGATAGCAATATCTAAACTCAAGCTTAATAAGGCTGCCGGAAATGACGGCCTTCCCGCTGAGCTCTGTAAGGCCGGCGGAGAATACTTGGTAAGTAACATCCACCAACTCATCAGCCAAATCTGGTCGGATGAAAATATGCCTGAAGAATGGAACCTCAGCATCATTTGCCCGATCCACAAAAAAGGAGACCCTCTGAACTGCGCCAACTACAGAGGCATAAGTCTCCTTAACATCGCCTACAAGATCCCATCTGCTGTAATATGTGAACGCCTGAAACCGTTTACCAACAACCTGATTGGCCCTTATCAGTGTGGTTTTAGGCCAGGAAAGTCCACAACCGATCAAATTTTCACACTTCGGCAGACCCTGGAAAAAACTCAAGAACTCCAAATCGATACCCACCACCTATTCATCGATTTCAAAGCCGCATAAGACAGCATTTATAGAGACGAACTATACAGAGCCATGTTTAGTTTTGGTATACCGCCCAAACTTGTCCGTTTGTGTAGGATGACGATAGAGAATTCTCGCTGCTCCATCAGGGTCGGAAACGACCTCACCGACACATTCGATACCAAAAAAGGATTTAGGCAAGGCGATGCGCTGTCATGTGACTTCTTTAATCTGATTCTTGAGAGGATTGTGCAAAAGTCCAAAGCCAACACCAGAGGCACAATTTTCCAAAAGTCGGTGCAACTACTAGCATACGCTGACGATATTGACATCATTGGTAGGACTCAACGTGATGTCATAGCCACGTTTGCTAGTATAGAGAAGGAAGCGGCAAAAATGGGTTTAGCAGTCAATGAGGGTAAGACTAAGTATATGCTGTCATCACAAAAGGACACAACATTTTCGACGAATTGAACAGAACGTCACCATTGACAGATATAAGTTTGAGGCAGTGCGGGACTTTTTGTACCTCGGATCCGCTATTAACTCTGACAACAACATCTCGTCAGAGATCAAACGAAGAATTACACTTGCCAATCGCTGTTTCTTCGGGCTAAGAAGGCAATTTAGTAGGAAAGCCCTCACTCGAACTACTAAGGATTCGAGAGGAAAATTCTTCGAAAAATCTTCGGTCCCGTTTGCGTTGACGGGCTATGGAGACGAAGATTCAACCAAGAACTATACGAGCTGTACAGCGACATGCCCCTGGTCAAAAAACTCCGCAATAGACGTTTAAGATGGCTAGGACATGTAGAACGAATGGACACCAATACTCCGGCTCGCAGAGTCTTCGATTCCCAGCCAGACGTCGGACGCAGTAGAGGAAGACCTCGCCTTAAGTGGCGCGCACAAGTGGAAACCGACCTCAACCAACTTGGAGTGCGCAACTGGAGGCAGTTAGCTAAGGACCGGGCTAATTGGAGAGGCATGTTGGTTGAGGCCCAGGTTCATTCCGGACTGTAGCGCCACTTAAGTAAGTACGTAGTCTCTAACGAGCACTTTTTCTTAGACCACAGGTACATACAATTCACTTTGGATGACTCTCCCCAAACCCAAAGTTTTTTAGGATTCCCAAAAAGTACTTTATAGAGAAAGCTTAGTCAATCTCTCCCACACCTTAGAACAATTTAGTAACAAAATAGATGTAAGGTCATCAGCCTGCTCTATCAGATGGTCTTGTGGAAAGGCCAAGAAGTCTCTATGGTGTAACTCGGCACTCTTAGGAAAAAATGTAGGCAAGAGCCAAGAGCTCCAAAGAGACTATAGACAGGGACCACTATAAGACGTCTCTCAAAACATACAAAATCTCTTTGAGGAAAAAAAGAGAGCACCCTGGCTCCCCTTGATAGAAGAAACCTTAGCGACTCCTCGTTATCATTACCAAAAGAAAACCGTCTGCGATTTCCGACTTTCAACATGCATACTGCAAGGGGAAGTTGATTGAGACAGTGCTTCACTCACTCGTACGCATCATCGGAAGTCACTAATAGCAGAAAAGCATCCTATGGTTACTTTCCTTGATATACAAGGAGCCTTTAACAATGTCAAAGCGGACACAATCACTAATACTCTTTCAGAATTAAATGGCGATGATTCGAACGGAGTGCTAAAAAATCAGCTACGTTGGTATGTAAGCTGTGGCATCCCTCAAGGGGGCGTCCTATCTCCTATTCTCTGGAACCTAGTGGGGAGCTACTTCTTAATTCAGAAAGAGAAGGCTGCAAGGTTATAATACCCGGGTATTGATTTTCTTCGATAGAGATCAAAAAATCGTCTGCTTCAGGACAACCATTCCCAGTCGATTTGAATGGGAGTCGGATTCAATCGGAACCGATAACTCGATTCAGATCTACACGGATGGGTCTAAAACAGAGTGGCTGTAGGTGTTTTCTCCGAGATGCTTAACCTAATCATATACTTTCGTCTTCCCGATCATTGTAACGTTTTCCAAGAGGAAATCATGGCAATTAAAGAAGCCTTGTCCTGGCTGAAAAGGAATGTAATATCCACGAAGAATATTAGCACCTTCAGCGACAGCCAAGAGGCAATCAAATCCCCTGGAAGTCATCTCATTGCTGAACATGCTGAAAAGATCAAACATCAGCACTATAATCGGTGTCCTCACAGGGTACTGTCCTATAGGACTATATGCAAAACTATTTGGTCTTTTCAGCAATGACTTCTGTAGAAGCTGCTTAAGACGAGGAAGAGGAGGAAATTATTACTCACCTTCTATGCTCTTGTCCAACTCTCTCAGGAAAAAAAGAGAACTTCATCTGGGAAATGAAGATTCATCTGGGATCGATGGATCCACGTGATACCAGAACGGACCTTTATAGTCGAAGTGTGCACGCGCATCGCGTGCAGCCACTACAACCAAACCTAACGTAACCTTCTGTCCTCTCCGTCTATACAGGTCCTGCTAAGGTTGTTTGACTGAAGGTCTAGCCTTTCTGTGTGCCTACCTATTAGACAGGTTGTGGTGGCGCTAATGTGTGGCTTTGGCCAAATTTGTTTGGTTGTTTGGCAAGTCGTGCCAAGACTCCATCTGAGCTTTGACTTGCTGTTAGTAAGCTTTTGCATATAGCGATAGGAATACCTATAGTGTCGGGTTCAACTGGTAATTTAGTCCCATATCTGGGGAGACATCTATTAATGAGATGAACCGCAGTCTATGCTAAGTCAGATCGCTTTGGAGATTGATGTCGATAGTGAGTGGCCATTGTGGCCACATGCACCAAATTGATCATTTACAGCACAGTCTATTTGAGACTATGTCCCTCAGATTACGAAGCTTTGTCACATGGTTATAGCAAACGTCCGCTGTATTTTCCTGTATTTTTGCGACTATATTTCACACGAAGTTGCTTAACTTTGACGAATGCGTTGAAATCCAGTAAAGTAATTTGTGAATCCATCCCAAAGTAAACTGCAGATGGCGCAGTCACGAAGATCGTTCAAATTTTTGTCCACAGATGAGACAACAAATGAGCTGCACAGATTCCCAATAAAGGAAGCTCCTTTTTCTTTCCAGGACTACCCTAGACTTTAACGACGAAAAATTTTACCTGAACCGATTCATGTGGGTCTATGAATCCCAAATAAAAGCCACACCTTAGGAAAGCTATCAACTTGCTTCAAATTTAGTGTTACTGGATTCATGAATTAATATCCAGACATGATTTTGGCTTTACTTACTTACTTACTTATCGGGCTCCCGACCAGTGAAGAGTCTCTGCCGGAGACACTGCAGCCTTCCATCCTCTACGATCCCTGGCTCGCTGCTTCCAGTTATCTAGACCAAGCGCTCTGGTATCCGCAATGGCTTGGTCTTTGAAACGGAGGTTCGGTCTTCCTTGCCTTCTCGAACCTGGAGCTGGGATTCGAAGATCCTCTTAACTGGAGCATTATTATCCATTCGCTCGATGTGGCCGAGCCAATGTAGTCGACGTGTTTTGGCTTTTTGGACAACATCCACATCTTGGTACAGCTCATAGAGTTCGCGCTTGTATCTTCTCCACCATTAGCCCTCCTAGTGCAAAGGACCAAAAATCCGCCGAAGTATTTTTCCTTCGAAGGAGCCCAGTATCAGCTCTCCCATCTTGCTTATCGTCCAGCACTTGGCGCCATAAAGCAGAACTGTCAGGATAAGAGTTTTGTAGAGCACACATTTCGTCCTTCGTGTTAGGAGTTTTGAACCCAGTTGTTTCGCCAAACCGAAGTAGCAACGGTTTCCTAGGGTAATTCTTCGCCGGATCTCCACTGTCATTCGTGGAGGCTATGTTTTCTCCGAGGTAGGTGAACTCCTTGACTACCTCGAAATCGCTGCTATCAATAGTGACGTTTTGTCCTAGGCTGTGGACAAATGCTTGTTTGTTTGTTGATAGCATGTACTCAGTCTTGTCCTCATTTACTTCAAGGCCAACGGATTTCTCCTATCCTTCAATCTCCGTGAACGCTTTTATCACGGCATGTTGGGAGCGACCGATGATGTCAATATCGTCCGCATAGCCCAGCAGCTTGACGGGGACCTGTTGAAAATAGTGCCTTCCGTTTCAACACCTGTCCTGCGCACTATCTGCTCCTGTACGAGATTGAAGAAGTCACATGACAGCGCGTCTCCTTGCCGAAATCCGGTGTATGTTTGGAATAGTTCGGAGGAGCAACTTCCAAACTGCACGTTGCATACCATGTTTTCCAGAGTCACGCGACATAGCTAAATCAGTTTTGCAGGGATTTCGAATTCAGCCATCGCCATATAGAGCTCCTGACGACGTATGCTATCATATGCGGCTTTGAAGTCGATGAATAGGTGGTGAGTTTCGACTTGAAATTCGTTGGTTTTTCCAGGATTTACCTCACTGTGAAGATTTGGTCTATAGTCGATCTGCCGGACCGGATTCCACACTGGTACTTGCCGATTAGTGTGTCGCAGAACGGTTTTAGACATTCACACAGTACGTTGGATAGGATCGTGTATGCGACATTCAGCAGGGATAGGCCTCGATAGTTATTCCAAGACATAGGATCGCCTTTTTTGTAGATGGGGCATACGGAGCTGATAGTCATCGGCATGTTTTCTTCCACCCATACTTGGTTGATGATTCGGTGCATGCCCCCTACCAAAACATCAACACCGTATTTAAAAAGCTCCGCTGGTAAGCCATCAGAACCTACGGCCTTGTTGTTCTGAAGCTTTTGTATAGCTAGGCCAACTTCTTCTATACTAGGTGGTGGAACTAGTTCTTCATTGACTGGACGTGGGTTCTCTTCTTGCCCTTTTGGAAATGCTGCTTAAACGCATCTACTATTCCCTGCGCTTCCCTTCGGTGAGGATTTTAAAAAAAAAAAAACAAAAAATCAATATGATTCTAAGTGACGAAAGTCTAATAAATTTCGTCTTAAGGATAAAGAAAAAACCTTTGACAGAAGTCATTAATATCTCATCAATTTGAAGAAGTTATCCGACTATTGGTACTTCTTAGCCGTCAACATACTTGATATCCTTTCACCAATTAGCATATGCAGCCACCCTAAGGTCTAGACACGAGTCAAAAATGCTTAGGGGAAGACATTGCTTTGAAGTGTGTTTTATGGGTATTGGGATACATTTCACTCTGGAAGGGGATCTCATAACTTTAAAAGCTTTTCGAATGAAATACGTTCTATGATGTGTAATGCGTTGAGAGTTGAACAAATATCCTCGCTGGGAACGGAATGGATTTTAATTAAATTCCTATTTGTCAAACAAGAGATGAAACAACTCCAAGAGGATGCAGGAAGAGTGATTTATATGTTACAAGTGAATTACACGACATGATTTGCTATTCCTACCCTTATGCGACTGGATAAACATATTTATTTGTCATGTTATATTCCTCGCAATTCTTTTTGAAAAACCACGTTTACTTTTGCTTTTTTCGACTGCTGAATTGCCAAAGCATCCGTCCCCAGCCCATCGCCGCTGTAACTGCGCTACAGAATCGGGAACCGAAAATTTATGAATTGTGAATACCTGGCATGTGGCCCTATGAAAACAAGCCGCAGACTATGGAAACTTTTAAAGCACATATCAAGAGTAGGACTTATCATTTGAAGTTAAAGTCATCAACAATGGCAGCGCCGTTACTAACTTACTTTAGTAACGCTACAGTCCGGAATGAACCTGGGCCTCAACCAACATGCCTTTCCAATTAAACCGGTCCTTAGCTAACCGCTAGGCTAAGCAAAATTCTGTCTAAGGAACACTCCAACCCTTCCTTTCTGAGGAGGTCAGATAAGGGTGGACAGAATCCTCAATGGAGACCCTGGAACTATTGCTAAACACACACTTTCACGGATGCAGTGATACTAGCACCGAACCCGGGAGATCTCGGCAAGTAAAAACTTCACCACACAGTAACATCAACAGCTTCTCTCCGTTTAAGTCTCCGGGACCTGACGGCATACTGCCAGTTATGCTACAGAGAACGCGAGACCTAACAGTGCCATGGCTGGCGACAATTTTTAGAAGCTGCCTAATACTAAACCACGTACCTTGTTCGTGGAGACGCGCTCGAGTGGTTTTTATACCAAAGGTAGGCAAACGCGGCCAGGAGACCACTTCAGACCCATCAGTCTAACATCATTTGTACTAAAAACCTTGGAGCACGTTCTAGAAATCCATATGCGAAGTTTTCTAGAAGAATCTTTGCTATCCAAATCACAGCAAGAATACCTCAAGGGCAGATCAACGGAAACAGCTCTCCACGAGGTAGTGCGGACAATTGAAAAATCCTTACACTATAAGGAATACACTCTAGCCTCCTTCTTAGATATTGAGGGAGCCTTCAACAACGTCCTGACTGGAGCTATTCTCGAATCTCTGATCGAGCTAGGTATAGAGGAATCTATTAGCCATTGGATAGTCTCTATGCTCGGAACAAGAATTATCCAAGCAACACTAGGAAATAGCCACTTAACCAAATTTACCCATAGAGGAACGCCACAGGGTGGCGTCATCTCTCCTCTACTCTGGCTTATGGTTATGAACAAAATTCAAAATCCGCGTATGCGGATGACGTGGTAATACTAATGTCAGGAAAATTCCCCTGCGTGATAAGTGAAATCATGGGGGCTGCGCTAGACAAGGTTAGCACCTGGGCTGTAAGTTGTGGCCTCGGCGTAAACCCTAGCAAAACGGAATTCGTGCTTTTCACCACCAAAACCAAAATACCCGATTTCACCCTCCCCAGTCTTAATGGCCAACCACTCACACTATCTTCCAGCGCTAGGTATTTGGGTATGTATGCTTGTAGCCAAACCTTTGGAAAGAAGTGGGGACTTCAACCAAAGATGACCTTGTGGTCAGTGGTACGTCCAATTCTCACATACGGCTCACTAGTTTGGTGGCCCGCATTGAGTAAAGGCTACAACATTACAAAACTAACAAAGCTGCAAAGAACAGCCAGTATAGGCAGTAGCTCCAACGGATGCCCTTACTGTGCTATTGCATCTCTTGCCTTTAGACCTACACATTAAAGGTACCGCTTTATGCAGCTTAGTAAGATTCAAGGAGTCAGGATTCTGGAATGCAATGCCGTATGGCCATAGTAATATCCTGGATTCGTTACCGAATGGCGTGGTCACGTTTCCAACAGACTACATAACACCTATACTATGCTTCAAGAAAGGCTTCCACGTAGGATTTCCTACCAGAGCTCAGTGGAGGAGAAACGAAGTAGTTAGAGATTACGACACGGTCGTCTACACCGACGGATCTAAGATGAACTGTGGTGTGGGGTCCGGAGTCTACTCGGAATCACTGAAAATATCAGTATCATACCGCCTACCGGACTTTGCCAGCGTATTCCAGGCGGAACTACTGGCTATTCGAGAGGCTTGCACGCTACTGGAGCGTGAAACTACGGAAAAGCAAAATATTGCGGCCATAAAGGTCATCAACTCAGCTACCATATCCTCCAAACTGGTACAGGAATGCCGGAACGAACTTGCCCACCTTGGCGAACACTTCAGGGTTACACTTCTCTGGGTTCCGGGGCACAGTAACATTGAAGGAAACGAGCGTGCAGACGAGCTGGCCAGGCAAGGCTCAGCTCTTCACGGTTCACTCGCGGCAAGGTCCGTATCCCACTAGGTGCGGTTAAGGGACAAATATACTCATACTTCCTGAAAAAGGCCGACTCCAAATGGAGAAGGTTGACAAGTTGCGTCCTCCTTCGACAAGACAGAACAAACGATCTACTAAATAGTACCCGCCCAGATATCGCAAGAATTATGGCGATTGTCACGGGGCACTGGCCAATTGGAGACCATGCGGCCAAACTAGGTATCCCATACAGCCCTCAATGCCTCAGTTGCGGGAACACAAATGTGAGAGAAACCCTCTCTCATTTTATTTGCAAATGTCCGGCACTAGCAAGAGCCAGATTGAGTGCTTTAGATCAACCATTTTTCGACAACATCACGTTGAGTCCTACCAACGATGTCAATATCGTCGGCGTATGCTAGTAGTTACACCGATTTTTGAAAAATTGTGCTTCTGGTGTTGGCTCGGGAGTTTTGCACAATCCTCTCAAGAATCGTATTAAAGAAGTCACATGACAGCGCATCGCCTTGCCTAAATCCTTTTTTGGTATCGAATATTTCAGTGAGGTCGAGTTTGGGCGGTATACCAAAGCTAGACATGGCTCTGTATAGTTATAAACATGCTCCCATATGTGGCTTTGAAATCGATAAATAGATGGTTTGTATCGATTTGGACTTCTTGTGGACTTTCCTGGCCTAAAACTACACTGAAAAGGGCCGATCAGGTTGTTATTAAACGGTTTCAGACGTTCACACATTACAGGATCTTGTAGGCGAGGTTGAGGAGATTTTTGTAACGTTGTTGCTATCCTCACTTCACCTAGCTCTGTTCGAATAGAATCCTCTCGAGATGAAAAAGGAAATATCGTAGTTGAGGATATGAAAGAACCACTTCTGCAGACTGTTAAACGGCGATGACGAACAACATTCCGCTGTCAGGCAGAACGAACCATTTAATATTGGCAACGACAGCGAAAACTTCCAACAACACGACCTAAGTGAAGCGAGGATAGCAATATCTAAACGGCCTTCCCGCTGAGCTTTATAAAACTGGCGGAGATGACGTCGTAAGTAACATCCACCAACTCTTAAGCCAAATCTGGTCGGATGAAAGCATGGCTGAAGAATGGAACCTCAACATCGTTTGCCCGATCCACAAAAAAGGAGACCCTCTGAACTGCGCCAACTACAGAGGCATAAGTCTCCTCAAAATCGCCAACGAGACCCTATCTGGCGTAATATGTGAACGCCTGAAACCGTTTACCAACAACCTGATCAGCCCTTATCAGCGTGGTTTTAGGCCAGAAAAGTACACAACCGATAAAATTTTCACACTTCGGCAGATCCTGGAAAAAACCCAAGAAGTCCAAATCGATACCCACCACCTATTTATCGATTTCAGAGCCGCATACGACAGCATTTATAGAGACGAACTATACAGAGCCATGTCTAGGTTTTGTATTCCGCCCAAACTCGTCCGTTTGTGAAGGATGACGATGGAGAATTCTCGCTGCACCATCAGGGTCGGAAACGACCTCACTGACACATTCGATACCAAAGAAGGATTTAGGCAAGGCGATGCGTTTCATGTGAATTTTTCAATTTGATTCTTGAGAGGATTGTGCAAAACTCCCGAGCCAACACCAGAGGCACAATTCTCCAAAAATCGGTGAAACTACTAGCATACGCCGACGATATTGACATCATTGGTAGGACTCAACGTGATGTCATAGCCACGTTTGCTAGTATAGGGAAGGAAGCGGCAAAAATTGGTTTAGCAGTCAATGAGGATAAGACTAAGTATATGCTGTCAACACGAAAGGACACACAACATCGACGACTTGGACAGAACGTCACCATTGACAGGTATAACTTTGAGATAGTACGGGACTTTGTCTACCTCGGCTCCGCTATTAAAACTGACAACAGCATCTCATCAGAAATCAAACGAAGAATTACTCTTGCCAACCGCTGTTTCTTTTGGCTAAGAAGGCAATTTAGTAGTAAAGTCCTCACTCGAACTAATAAGGAGATCCTATTTAAAATCCTGATCATCCCAGTCCTGCTCTACGGCGCTGAAGCATGGACCGTATCAAAACGTAACCCCTAGTCAAAAAACTCCGCAATAGACGTTTAAGATGGCTAGGACATGTAGAACGAATGGACACCAATACTCCGGCTCGCAGAGTCTTCGCAGCGCGCACAAGTAGAAACCGACCTCAACCAACTTGGAGTGCTCAAGTGGAGGCAGTTAGCTTAGGACCGGGCTAATTGGAGAGGCTTGTTAGTTGAGGCCCAGGTTCATCCCGGACTGTAGCGCCACTTAAGTAAGTAAGTAAGTACTTCACCTAGCTCAGGTTCGATGCCGTCGCCAATATGGAGTTATTCGTTCTGCTTGACAGCGAGAGTTTGTTCGTCAACGTCAAGTTGTTCTTCCATATCCTCAGCATCAAATGTATTTGAAAAAAACGCCCGCTTTTCTTGCTCTTTTTTCTTGTTTCTTAACGGCCAGTGTCCTTCCTTCCTTCTTTACATATAGAGCTCAATGGCAGCTCTCGTATTAACCAGCAGCTTATCCTTTTAATCCTCGTTCTTGGCTGCGTGCATCTTCGGCATTTATCATCAAACTAATGGTTTCTTCCTTGTGGGCGCGAGAAACCTAGCACATCAGTTAAATTCGACATAAGATGCTGGTGGTATTGTGTTAATCGAAAGGTTCAACGAGATTTTCTACCTTGCCGAGGTGTAGAAGCTAAGTACGGTCAAAGATACTCGAAAACTTTCCATCTTCCTCCCGCTCCTACCATAACTGGGTCGTATTGAGTTGTCATGCGACCCGTGCCGAGAATTGACCAGGCTGAGGACGCAAACAAAAAAACTCAGTCGCTAACGGAGTATCCGAATACCTGGTAACGTTCGGATTATCTAGCCTTGCCTGTCTAATGCATATCTCTTAATTTTTCAGCCACATGAAAAACTTGAAAAAAAGCAAACCAAAGATACCGCTTATCCTTCTAAATAGGACGAAAAATCAATAGATCAAGCTAGCCTGGGCAACCAAAGTTGCCACCGCAGTGCCCACTGAAGAGAGCAAGGACATTAAACCTAAGCGCCAGAGATTTTTGAAGGAAACCCCTTTTTTCTCCAAAGGGACCAAAGTAATTAATACCAATAATCACTCTAAGCCCGCCAACACTACATTAAGATCTTTCAGTGAGGTACTAAAAGGCAACCTCGTGCTGGCGGTGAGTAAAGAAAGCGACAGTCGCACTTTATTGGGAAATGGGGAATGAAACCTCGCGCCTTCCATTGGCTCTATATATCGGTGATAAGACCGATACTTTTTTATGGAGTAGCAGTATGGTAGACAGCGCTAGAAATAGCTATAAACAGCAAAAAAACAAGCCAAGGTGCAAAGAACTGCGTGTCTTTGTATATTGGTGGGGCACTCTAGATGTACTCCTTTTCACCTACTGGCCCTAGATATTTTCGTCAAACAAATGGCAGCTAACTCACTCATACGTCTTAAAGCCATCTAACAGTGGTCAAATATAAAAACTGGCCGCTCAAAAATTCTTAACGAACATAAAAATATTTTCAGGAATTACACCCTACCCAGGTTAAACATTGATAAGAGTTTCCATTTCACAATCCCAGACAGATCGTCATGGCAAAGTAACCAATCTAATTAAGCGAAACAAAGCCAACTAAACAATAGAAGTAACAAAGAATGCCTTCATCCAAAGAGTGACAAACTTCTTGCACGTCTGGAGGCTCACGGACATTTTGGTAAATGGAAAAGAAGTCAGTCCCTCCATTCCTCAGAACTCATGGATCGATAGACTCATTGGCTAGAATGTTTTCAGAAAATCCAGCATTAAATTGAGCAACGATGGAGCATGGACCTCAAGGATGGTTGAGGTAAAATTTCGCCAACGAAAAGAAAAACGCATCCTGAATAATTTGAACTATAAAAAAGCCACAGGACCTCACGGAATACCACCTTTTGTGCTTTAAAAATGCGCACCCAAACTTGTAGGCGTCCCTTGCAGATTTTTTTCTACATCCAGTTGCTGGAAAATAGATCGAATCTAACCGATTCTCAAAATAGAAGAAATTGCATGGCTGAAAACTACCGACCCATTGCTTTACTATCCATGCTTTCAAAGGTAATGGAATAGACAGTTAACACCGACATTTTTGATTACCTAGAAAGGAATGATTTAATTAGCGATAGGAAATATGGGTTCCGGAAAAAACGCATAACTGGATATGTAACCCATCTAGAATCGAGAACTGTTGTCCTGGATATTTAGAAGGCTTTCAATCGAGTTTGGCACAGGGCTGACCATATTGACAGCATGCGGACTTCCTCAAATACTGTGCGATTGGATAGAAAACATTCTTTAAGACAGGTCTTTGTAAGTCGTTTCAGATGATATTTCTTCAGATAGATTTTCAATAAATGCCGGGGTACCTCAAGGATCAATTCACTCACCCACTCTGTTTCTGTTGCACTTTAATGCCTTTTTGATGGCAACTTATAATCGCATTTTTAGTTTTGCAAATGATTACATGTATCTCTACCAGACACCTCACACTTGCTCATTCCTATTGGGTACACGGTTTTCCCGTAGGAAAACCCAGGTGTCAATCATGGACAACTATTTTTTGTCAATCAAACATTTGTCCCGGATATCTATGGTTGACTGACGGCGACCAATACAAAAAACGAACTACCAGAACAATGCTGGAGAAGATTGAATATCGGAAGGAAGGAAGGAGGGCCCCGCACTTTATCAGAAGCAGTGAGCTTTGAGGAAGAAGGAGAAGATGAACTCTCAAAAAAAATCAAATTTTTTCCGAGAACTATGTTGGAGATTTCACGATCAGATTTTGGGGTCAGAGATTTCCATTCGGGTGCCATCTTTTAGTTATTTTTCCCTTTGAGCTCATTTGTGGTGTCTCTGGTGGTTGGGGCACCTGTCGTCGTCCCTTTCGACAGCCGTTTGTCGGTTTGACAATTCTCGGACAATATGACAGCTGCCTTTGGACACCTTGACAGGTGTCTTTGGCTGTCCCAATTGCCTTAGGGACATCGCCTTAGGTCTTTCCTGCTAAAGACATACTTTGCTGATGTCCTGTTTGTTAGGTGTCCATGGTTGGTGTCAGTGTTGTGTTGAGAGTGTTTATACATGGCCGCCCGCCTAAACACCTGAGTTGCTCTTCCGTTTCTTCAGCAGTTGGGGGGAAAGAGATCGTCTTCTCTTAGCCATCGAACCTTACTTTCAAAATTTCGGCATTGTTGGAGGGGTGTCTTTTGGGCCGTCCGCCCCACCCCTCTGCTGGTCCGCCGTCGCTCCCTCGTTGGGTGTGATAGGAGAACGTCTACTCCATACCATCGATCTTTTTGCTTTTGCGCCAATAATACGGTGGTGCAAACGATTCCTTGGGGTGTAGGCTCCAGTGATCGTCCTCTCCCACCCGTCATCATCGTGTTGGGGTCGACGAGGGATCGTCCTCCCTCACCAATCGAACTTTTCAGAATGCTCCTGTCCGATACTGCCCGTCGTAAGTCTTCCACGTCCTTTGAGCTTCGCCACAGCGTTTTCTCATTGACTCCTGTCGCACGTTTTGTGTGGGGTTACGGAGACTCACGACAGTCTCTGTAATCTCCCTAAGGCTGCACCGAGCAGAGTTGGGCAATATTCTTCTTGAGTGGACTCCTCTGTCGCACTTGTTATACCTGTTATTGGTTGCATTTCCGGATCTGAAGGTTGTGTACCAGTAGCTGATGGAAACATGGTTACCCGCCACTTCCACCAAATTCCGGTTTTTCGGATACAAAGAAAAGCGGGAACGAAATGATTTAAGAGGATAAGAGAGTTAGTCTTGTTGCGGTTAATTTTACCATAATTTATATCAGTTAACTCATACGGTACACCTATTAACCCTATTGCTGCACACCAGCCGAATTCAACTCAATGAAAACGCTCTATAGAACATTTACTAGATGCAATAAAGGCCTCAAATCAGAAGAATCCATGAATCTGCTAGGCATCACAATTGGATCCGATGTATAACGGCAACAACATGTAACTTCTATTGCCAAATGCAAGTTAGCAAGTTACCTTTTTAAAGCTAGGAGATAGTTTACATCAGCCTAGCTACTTATTCTTTATAATGCCCAAGTACGACCAGGTCTTGAGCAAACATTGAACTTACTGGACTATAACCAAAGACGTGCATCCCGCCTTATAGACTTTCCTCTCTTTAAAGCTTCAAACTTTTGCACAGCAAAGACTTGTAGAAAACCTGCCTCTTTTTTTACAGAGATTATAACGGAAGATGTTTGGAGGAGCTTAGTAAAATCATCCATAGACTCGTTGTATTTCAATTACCACACAGCTTCAGCTCACAGACACATTCTCCGTTTAACAACGACACGAACAACGCAATACCAAAATTTGTAACAGAACAGGCAAACAATAGAACGAACAACGGTCCAAGAGAGAGAGACAATAAACTCCTGCAGGCTCTAATGGGTTCTCCTCACCTGAGAAAAGTTTATAAAAAAAAATGGCGCCATAGTCCGGAATGAATTTGGGGGCTCACGCTCAACCAACATGCCTCTTGACCTACTCCGGTCCTAATTGCGTCCAGTTGCGCACTTAGGGTATATTGTTGGCTTTGTATTCGAAAGAGAATAACGTGGGACATGCCAAAATTTGTACACTACAACGTCTATCTGCCTTGCAACTGCAGCGTCTTCCCAGCCGAAGTCGCCGCCATTCGTCAGGCTGCCTCCTGGTTGAAGAGTTTTTCTATATGAAGTTGGGATATCGTGATTGCTATGAATAGATAAGTTTTCATCAGATCTCTTGTACATCATCCTTCAATCTAGGGCTTCCCCAGATCTTAAAAACAAGATTGCCCAGCAGCGGTACGGTACACCCGGGCATTCCAGCGAACAGTGCAGCTGCTGAACTGGAAAGACAAGACTCTCAAAACCTTAATAGCAAGCACCCTTACTAGCAACATCAATAGCCCTATGTCCTTTACTAAACTGAAAAATCGCAACTTAGCATTGTCCATGCTTTGGAACCGTAGGATTTCCAATGCTTGACTTCTGACATACATGCCGGCTTATTTGACTATCCCCACTGGTCACCTATGTACAGCTCCAAGTCATCAATTCAAATAAGAAAATACCTCCAAACGGGATACTGCATCCCAGCTTGCCTTTTGACTAGATATTGCCAGGAACGACGATTTTTGAAGAAGCTTCAGAGACTAGGAGGCAAGGAGACAAGACCACACCTCCATCTGTTGGCATTAATAGGATTGCAATTTTATTTCCGCGGTAGATGGAAGCCTTCCTCTAGAATATTTACATTCAACCAACAAAAAAAAAACATCATCTCATTAGAACTGCGGATGCTAAAAATTAAGATGCACTACCTCTCCATATGCACCATACATCCCTACCACTCAGGCATGCACTCATTCATTCAGAATGAAATCCTTGACATACTTCCGCACAGCTGGGCTTCACCGTCCATCTGTTAATTCAAAAAACCCTCACATAACTGCATTAAGGAGCATAAAAAATATAAAAGGATACAAAATGTCACATCCACACAGCCTGACTGAAAAAATGCTCTCCTTACATCACACAGATGCGTGGTGTTCCTAAGTGAAAAAAACGTCCATTCTCCACAGCCATCACGGCGTGTTAGTGCCGCAGCATTCCATCCTCGTAACTTCTCGCCGCCATGACACTTATGAAAGCAATCAGTCATGCGGGATGTAGCAACTCTTTACATTGCACGCTGCTTTATGCTCTCGTATTTTTTTTTCTGAATGGCGGCCATATAATGACAGGGCTGTCATGCTTCTTAGGCATAGCTTCTCCTGAAAGGCGCAAAGAAAAAAAAATCCATCTGCCTGACGCGTTTCTTGAGCAATTAAAAAAGAAACACAAGTTCCCATCTAACGGTGTTCGCCTGCTCCAGGACGTATAATTAAATCCAACAAGAGTACCAGGATACATGACAACAAACACCCAGCAGAATAAGGTCGCTGTGTCGAGAGTGTTCTCGTACTGGTATGGCATGCATGTCCCACCTCCACCGACATAGAAACCTAACCGCATCTGTTTTTGAGAAGCTTCCCTGTTAACACACTGCCAACATGTGCCTTTCTTTGACTTGGTTGGTTTTACATCTCTTCTCCTTGCTGGTAGCTGTTTCCCGCCCGCGGTGTTGGCAAAAGGAAAGGAATAGCAAAAAGGACATTATAAGCAGAATGCATTTCGTGTACACTATTTATTGCGTATGTGTGAGTGGTTGAGTCCATCAGTGTAAAATGTTCATTTACTCCCCGGGCACACATCCTGATGCATTATGTTGACTCCTATCATGTAATGGTGGTGGTCGTAGATGGGGATGCTGCCATTAGTAGTCGGTTAGCGCTGTGATAAAGGAAAGTAAATTACTTTGAAGGTTCCTTATTCGTGTCCTTCGTGATGAAACATTAATGTAGTCTTTGAAGTGTTCCTTACAGACAGGAGACATGTTCCATGGATGTGGGGGAAAGATCCTTTTCGGGACGTTGGCAGAGAAATAAAAAGGTTTTCAAATATTTACATGAAAGGACTCTGGAGGAAATCATTTAATAAGAAAATAACGCTTGTATGAGCAGGTTTTCAGGTACTCCGTTGTTATTGGATGAGGTCGGATTATATGGCCTGGAGGACGTTTTTTTTGTGGTTTAGACACGTTGAAGTCTGCACTTGAACCAGTTATTTTATGAATAGGCTGAGAGGAACTACACAACTGGAGGATTAACTAAACACGTTCAAGGCAGAATTTACTGCCATCCATAAATTGGACCTCGTAAAACGGGCAAGAAGACTATCAGGAAAGTATGGACAGCGTTTCTTCTGAAGTAAATTTATGAAAAGTGACTGCGGAGCAAACTTCTACGTGATACCTGCTTGATAGCCAAAAATTTAACAAACGACTGGCCTAAGTTACCGCCTGAGGAACTAAAACAGAATGTCCCGCTCTGCAGATCCAGTCTTCATACGGTTTACCTTAGTTGGAAGCCTCACAGAGGTCAAGTGGTTAGTGCGTTGGACTTCTAAGCATGTCCCTGATTCAAATCCAGAAAGTGACAACATTTGCGTAAGTCTGACAAACGTCCAAGATTTCGTTCGGATTCGAAGTGTCCCCTCATTAATAACTTTGCACACACAAATGAAATTAGAAGCTGGGTATGAGGTTCTATCTGGGTCGTTACTACTTACTTACTTAAGTGGCGCTACAGTCCGGGATGAACCTGGGCCTCAACTAACAAGGCTCTCCAATTAGCCCGGTCCTCAGCTAACTGCCTGCAGTTGCGCACTCCAAGTTGGTTGAGGTCGGTTTCTACTTGTACGCGACACTTAAGGCGAGGTCTTCCTTTAATGCGTCCGACGTCTGGCTGGGAGTCGTAGACTCTGCAACCGGAGTATTGGTGTCCATTCGTTCTACATGTCCTAGCCATCTTAAACGTCCAATGCGGAGTTTTTTGACCAGGGGCATGTCGCTGTACAGCTCGTATAGTTCTTGGTTGAATCTTCGTCTCCATAGCCCGTCAACGCAAACGGGACCGAAGATTTTTCGAAGAATTTTCCTCTTGGATCTACCAAGGATTTCTTGATCCGCTTTTGATACGGTCCATGCTTCAGCGCCGTAGAGCAGGACTGGGATGATCATGGTCTTATATAGGATCTCCTTAGTAGTTCCAGTTAAGGCTTTACTACTAAATTGCCTTCTTAGCCCGAAGAAACAGCGATTGGCAAGAGTAATTCTTCGTTTGATTTCTGACGAGATGTTGTTGTCAGAGTTAATAGCGGAGCCGAGGAAGACAAAGTCCCGTACTACTCCAAAGTTATATCTGTCAATGGTGACGTTCTGTCCAATTCGTCGAATATGTTGTGTCCTTTTGTGATGACAGCATATACTTAGTCTTACCCTCATTTACTGCTAAACCCATTTTCGCCGCTTCCTTCTCTATACTAGCAAACGTGGCTATGACATCACGTTGAGTCCTACCAATGATGTCAATATCGTCGGAGTATGCTAGTAGTTGCACCGATTTTTGGAAAATTCTGCCTCTGGTGTTGGCTCGGGAGTTTTGCACAATCCTCTCAAGAATCATATTGAGTCACATGACAGCGCATCGCCTTGCCTAAATCCTTTTTTGGTATCGAATGTGTCGGTGAGGTCGTTTCCGACCCTGATGGAGCTGCGAGAATTCTCCATCGTCATCCTACACAAACGGATGAGTTTGGGCGGTATACCAAAACTAGACATGGCTCTGTATAGTTCGTCTCTAGAAATGCTATCGTATGCGGTTTTGAAATCGATAAATAGGTGGTGGGTATATCGATTTGGACTTCTTGGGTGTTTTGATCGATTGTGGACTTTCCTGGCCTAAAACCACACTGATAAGGGCCGATCAGGTTGTTGGTAAACGGTTTCAGGCGTTCATATATTACGGCAGATAGGATCTTGTAGGAGCTGTTGAGCAGACTTATGCCTCTGTAGTTGGCACAGTTCAGAGGGTCTCCTTTCTTGTGGATCGGGCAGACGATACTGAGGTTCCATTCTTCAGGCATACTTTCATCCGACTAGATTTGGCATATGGGTAAGTGGATGTTACTTACCAAGTCATTTCCGCCAGCTTTATAAAGCTCAGCGGGAGGCCGTCATTTCCGGGGGCCTTATTAAGCTTGAGTTTAGATATTGCTATCCTCACTTCACTTAGGTCGGGTGGTTGGCAGTTTTCGCTGTCGTTGCCAATATTAAATGGATCGTTCCGCCTGACAGCGGAATGTTGTTCGTCATCGCCGTTTAAAAGTCTGCAGCAGTGGTTCTTGCATATACTCAGCATCGACTGTGTCTCAACTATGATATTTCCTTGTTCATCTCGACAGGATTCTGTTCGAGTCTTGTATCGTTGGCTTTGACGTTTAACACATTCGTAAAACTTGCGTACATCGTTCCTGGAATGGCACCTCTCTATATCCTCGATCGCGCGCTTTTCTTGCTCTTGTTGCTTCTTTCTGAAAAGCCGATGTTCTTCCCTTTTTCCTTGCCTATAGAGCCTAATGGCAGCTCTCGTCTTCACCTGCAACTTAGCCTTGTAGGCCTCGTTCTTGGCTGCGAGTATCTGTCGGCATTCCTCATCAAACCAGTGGTTTCTTGCTGGTGGCCGCGAGAAACCTTGCACATCAGTTGCGGCTGATCTAATGGCTTGTTGGCATCGTTGCCATTGTTCTTCGACATTCGATGCTGGTGGTATGGTGTGAATCGAGAGGTTAAGGGATACGCCTTGTGCGAAGGTCTTGCGGTCTCTTGCGATTGCAGTCTTTCGACATTCAATTTTTTCACAGTATTTCTGGTTTGTTGTGGCGTGGTGGATATCCGCATCCTTACCTTGGCTGCTACAAGGTAGTGATCCGAGTCGATGTTAGCTCCTCGGAATGTTCTGACATCCAAAATACTGGATGCGTGTCTCTTATCTATCGCAATGTGGTCAATTTGGTTGACCGTTCGTTGGTCTGGAGACCGCCATGTCCCCTTATGGACATCGAGGTGAGGAAATCGTGTGCTGGCATTTCGTTCCATAGCTAAGTCAATTAGCCTAAGTCCGTTACCAGACGTGTTGTCGTGTAGGCTATATTTTCCGGCAATACTGCTAAAGATGTCGTCTCTTCCTACCTTTGCGTTAAAATCTCCCAGCACGATTTTAACATCGTACTTTGGTAGTCGCTCATAGGTTCTGTCAAGGAGCTCGTAGAAGCAGTCCTTAGTTGTATCATCTTTTTTCTCCATCGGAACATGAGCGCACATAAGGTTAATGTGCCGAATTTGGCATTGATGCGGATTGTTACAATGCGTTCGCTAATGTCTTGGAAACATAAGACTTCTTGCCTATATCTGGCACTTATAACAAATCCGCATCCGAATAGTCGCTGTTTTTGCTCACTAGAACACGGTCCATAGTAGATGTCACAGTTTTTCATCCTCTTTTGCCCGGCCCATCCCATCGTATTTCCTGGATGGCAGTAATGTCTACTTTGTAGCAGTTTAGGGCTTCCGCTAGTTGTTCGCCTGCACATCTACTGTTTAATGTTCTCACATTCCAGGTGCAGATACGAACGTCGTTGTCCTTTTTTTGTTTAGCATGGTCGTCAACAATATTATCAGTCCTTTCCGAGGCTATTGGTTGCTTCGTAACATATGCTTTATTCCATGGATGGGTAGTTACCCCAACGCACAACCCCAACCTGGAGGGCCAGTTCCAATTTATTAGATACCCCTAGGACACGGGGCCATCGGTATCCACTACGGGATATGAGCGCTTACGTTGGCATTTCGGTTCATCTGCCACCATCTCTGTTCAAGAAGCATGACTTAACCTTGAGATTCCTAGATAACCTGTTGTCCGAATATGTCGAAACAGCTCATCTAGGTTCGCCTGGGACAGCAGGCCAGCTATTCCGTTCCAGTCTGACCTGCTGCTGTTTTTCGTCTTGTTATCAACACTCGTACTTATCGTTTAGCAAGTCAAATCCGGTTGGATGAAACCAGTATCCGATGGTTACTACTTGGAGGTAAAACTAAACACAGATGATGTGTAGTCAGAGTGGCAACCACTGGGAATTGCCAAGTTAAAGCCAATCAGACCCCACCCTCGTTCTACAACACTCAGCTATCAGTGGACCGCGGACCGCTTTATAATAACTTTTAAATCAGAATCTTTTATGGGAAGTTTAAAGTTTTGCTTGATAATGCATCAGTGCAAGGATGAATCTCTCTATATCCTGAGATGTGGTGCGATATGAAATGACCTAGCTTCATAGAATTATGTCCACTAAAGTCGGTCTAAAGTTTTGGCTGCACTCGAACTCATGTTTGGGGAGGTTTATAAAAAGGATTAAAGAGAAACACAGCGTGGAAAATTTAATGTTCCGCTTAAATATGGATCAGTGCAGCTCTTATAGTTAAACTCCCCCCTCCAGCTATTATTTTCCATACAGAAAATATATGAATGGACCTAGCTACATGCTAATTTTGCAAGCATAACCCCAGGGCGCTCATGGAGCGTTATAGGTTCGGTTCACATAAACTGGAGATGCGATCAGAGAGTGTTTATTATAAGCTCCACAAGGTCTAGTTATGATGATTGCAAATCAGAGCTATTGCAGGAGTCCCTACAAGTCACTGAACATCGGCTTGCACGGAAGTAGACAAGCCCGTTAGAAATGTTTTCGACAGAATCTATTTGGACGGAGAACAGGAATAAAAAATAGTCTGCTACTAGTCCATTTAAGTCCAGTGAACAAAATCATACCAATCCTTCTATATCTCAGGTTGGTTCACATAAACCACAAGTATGGAGATTAATCACAACGGACCTTTCATGGCTTAAACCTAGCCGCCTAATCTAAAGCAACCATAAGTTGAGCTGATAATGAATTAATTTCCAGTTACCAGTAGAATGTCTGCCTTACAGATTTACTAGTATCTTACAATCAAGAAGGTTGTCTGCCTAAGCAATTCCACCGGTACCACCGTTAAACCATCCTTTATAGGCATGGTGTACCATATTTCACTGGCAATTTCTAATTCCCCCTTTTTGCTGCAATTATCACAATTACCCTCGGTAAGGCATGGTATACCATTCGGCAATAAGTTCTGAATTTACTGAACAGAGCCAACCTTGAAACATAATTCACAGTCACAAACATTCCATTGACATGCTTTCAAGCCCCCAATTTGTGGAGATTACCTGCGCTGTAATTAGACTCTCGTGGATGCTGTTGTGTTCGTAAAACGTTAATTTTCTCGGTTACCTTTACCATAAGTATATCACTTACCGCCCAACTAACCTCATTTCGACCTCCTAAATCCCAACACAAAGCTTCTTCTTCCTGCGAAAAAAATCCATGCGCTACAAATCCTCAATTTTCTTACTTTCTCATGCAGGACAAGTTCGCCAGAAACACACACACACACTATCACGAATTGGGGATTAATTTCCCAGGGATAAGATAACAAACACGCCAACAGAAGAAAACGAAAAAAAAAAACGGAAAGGAAATAAAAGAAATGACACTCCAACTCCAACAGGACAATTGAGAAGGAAATTCCAAAAACAACAACAGGATACACCGGCAAATTAAATTCTATCCAACAAAATAAACCATGACCACCGCACTCTACGAGATGGAACAAGAGTGGGAACAAAACAAAGAAAAAAATAAATTGCCAAGGATACTTTGAGATTTCCTTGTTGGCTCTCAGCCAAAAAGTAAATAACTCCGCATAATTGCATGCAAAGTACGTTAGAGTAACGGCAACAAAGCGAGGATGAAAAAAATGTGTGGGTACGGTACAAATTTTTATTCAATTGAAAGATGATCGCCTACTTGTGGGCTGCTTCAAGAAATTGGAGCCGTACTCCAGCTCCTGCGCTTGAGAAATAAGAAACACCGTACAATGCGAGTGAATTCATTCCAGGAGCGCAATACCGTAAAGGACAACCTCGTAATCGTGATTCCATTTCGTATTCTATTCGGAGAATGCTTTTTTGCAAATATGATTTTTTTTTTTGGGTCCTATTTCATTGGCATCCTTGTGTGCAAGGATGTTGGAGGGCATTAACGACATGTTGTATCCATTTCAGAGGGTTTCCTCGTATACAACAAGGAGGATGCGTGCTTGGGTAGAATGGAATCTACATTAACATACGTGGGGATGTAGATATGTGAGGACGTTCGGAATACAAGTTAAATTTTATTTCATTTTTTTTTTTTGCAATTTAAGCCTTTTCCGAGGGGGTTTGTCAGTGTGTATGTGTGTGTGTTTGAAATCACTCGAGTTTAATGGAGATTTTACCAAATTGAATTTCAATTTGATTTCAATTTAGAATGCAATAGGTGGCCATTTTGGTGAAATTACAATCTAAATATGTTTTTATGTTGTGAGTCAGATCTGGTCATGAGGACATCTTTGGTGAAGAGGGTTGGTCTCTTCCTGGATGCTCTCTTGCCCTACACCTCTGCTTGAAAAATATTTGTACCGCGCACAATTTGACATAATTTTTGAAAAAGAAGGAAGCTGAGTTACACAGACGTACGGCAGACATACAAATAAGGACAGTGGACAGGTTTGATTGGAAAAAGAAAAGTCCCGACACTAATCAGGCCAACTTCTCTAAACAATGAGAGGAGTATTGTACTTGATATACATTTTGACCAAAACCATTTTCAAAAAACGGTCAAATTGTTGTATATGTTGCAGGTGGGTAGGCGATGACCCATTCTTTGTCGCTTACATCTCACTATATGCTCAGTAATGAAGTTATTATTACATTTCGTAGTCCAGTAGATAAACTGGCCCAACTAGGATGGAAACTAAAGGTCATGGAGTTTGGAAAATTTTAAAAAGTAAACTTGTTCCCCATTCGGATCTCATGCAAGGGAATTTAGGACCAAGACCGACACTTACATCAACACCAAACCTGTGACTAAAATCTGCAACATACCACGCACACGTTGTGCGCCAATTTGATATGTTAATTCTCATGAGCGAACTGTTAAATACGGATCACTCACACAACTTCTCGTGAGTGGATTACAAGAGGCTGGGCTAGCTCACCAGGGTTGCCATGTCCTGAACTAGTCCCATAGCCCAATTTGAAAAATTTTGGAGCCCAAAATCGGAGCCGAAAAAGTAGCCCAAATAGTAGCCCAATACCAAAAAAAAACAATTCTGATAACTTCAATCACAATTTACTTTTATTTTAAGAAACGAAGAAAAAAAAAAACAGCGAAAAATTCAATAAATTATTCAATAAATTAGTCTGTTGGAAATCAGTCTATTAATGTGTCCTCATCCTCGTCATCCTCGTGGTCATTGTTATCACATTGGTACATTGTTTGGTTAAATTTACTTATCATTTCATTTGAAGGTGAAAAATTTGTACAGCAAATTTTTTTAACCGTAGCATCAATACGCAAACGCATAATTGCATCGAGCGACGCTGTAGTTAATCGATTTCTTGGTTTCGTTTTTACACAATTCATGAAAGAAAATGTTCTTTTTACTACAGCGTTGCTGACAGGTAAAGTTAACAATTGTATTACGAAATACGCCAAATCCCCGAAATGTTTTTTACGTTCAGAGCCAATTCAGTCCAAAATTCTTCCAAATTCGTTGGGAATTTGGAGGAAAAAAACCGATGCCAATCAAATAGAGGAAGCTTATTCCACTGTTCTTCCAAATTTTGAATATTTTCCACGGTTTTCTTGCTCTTTGGAATTATCTCCAAGGGCAGATCCTTAAAATTTGGCCGATTTGGGTTAAGGCATACAGTAGGACTAAAATAGCGAATTTTCTTAAAAATTTTATAATTTTCAGGTATTCGTTTTTCTATTTCATATAAAAACGTATGTAAAAATTTTTTGATTAAAGCTTTTACTCCAAGTATACTATCATTTGGGTATTTTGTTTCCATTTCAGTAAATTCAAAGCTCAGTTGAATTTCATCTTCATTTTTCAAATTGGTTTCAGTTTTTAAATAATTAAGAATTTCAAAAATTTTATTAATTGGAGGTGAGGATGACAATGCCGATGTATTTAAAAACTGTTTTTTAAGAATGATTTTCGACATTAAAATAACAAGAAGATTTATATCGTCTTGGGCTTGACAAAAGTCAAGATTTGTGCTTTGAAACAGTTTATTTAAATCTGATATTTGTTTAAGCAAAGGCCTTAAGGCAATCAGAAGAAGATAATTGAAATCATTTTTGTATAAATCGGATAAAAGCTTTGTAGTGTGGCATTTTTCAGACAAACTTGCAATTTCAAAATGAGACTTGAGCTCTAAGTATTGGCTGCATATTTGGTTTACACATTCATACCTTGTAAGCCAGCGAGTTTGGCAAATTTTTGTTAGTTTCATCGGCTCAGCATCATTATTTATTAACTTATAAATTGTTTTATATTTATATCGCCGAACTGAACTTCGTGAAAACCAGTTCACAGTTTCGCACATCAAGAATTCAATTTCGTCCGGCAAATTACGAGCAGCTTTTTCAGAACACAAGTGAAGACTATGACAGATACATTTGACAAGTATCATATGTGGTACTTCATCAATAATCGAGAAACCAGAGAATTATTTTTCCCACATAAATTACTGGCACCGTCCGTACCAGGACCAATTAGATTTTCAAGTTTTAAGGAATTAAATTTTAGAAAGCCAATAAATTTTTCATACAGCTCTTCTCCTGAAAGCAAAAGAAAACAACAAATTTACATGCCAACATTCTTAGGTTCGTTTTTTTAAATTTACCAGTTGTTCCCACAACTTCAATTATTCCCAGAAAATTTGTTTGAATACAGCTTTGTTTAGTTGAAAAATATCGAATACAAAAACAAAGATATTTGTTGTCACTTATGTCAGTAGACTCATCTATAATTATAGAATACAATTTCTCACCAACGTCTATTAATAATTCGTCTTTCAAACAAGGACTTATAACATGACGGATTAAAGCAGTACACTTTGTTCTGTGAACTTTTATGTTGGGGCAAAGATCACAGCTCGAACTTTTGTTATATGAATCACGATGGGAAAGTAACTCCCCCAAATGATCGACGCTTTGGATAGCAGAATGGCAAGCTACATAGTATGCAATTTTTAACTCGAAGCACTTGGTTTTTGAGTTGATTGTAGAAGCGAATCCACATTGATTCAATTTTCTTGCTTTTAAGTGAATTTTTTCTAAGTTACTTCGGTGGATTTTTATTGTGGTGTGTTTCTCCAAGTCGCATTTTTGTGCACGTAAATCTGTTTCACAAACTTTGCAATATGCATAGCTTTCGCCTTTTCGACTCGCATTTATCCAATCTTACCAGAAAGAAAAGAAAATTTTATAAGAGAAATTAATAAATTATATATGTACATATTTGTAAGAAGATTTATAATTTACCCCTGAAATTTGGTAGTGTTTCCCACTCTTTTTTGTACATTTTTTTATATTTTCCCCATTTTCCAATTGTTAGGAAGACGAGTTTTGCACAATATGAATTTATTTGCTGCTGCTTTTTAAGTAAGATATTTTTTGTTTTGTGAAAATGGAAATTCTGTGAACACGAATTTCGGAAAGTTAAGTTTGTTGCGGTTGATTTGAAGTGTCAAACCAATGAGTATGTTCAGTGAATAAAAAGTGGTGGCAATTTGTGGACTACATTAAGGGTATGTTAGAGGGAGAGAAGTGTTTTATTTATATGATTTATTTGTATGAAAAAATATCGAACAAGATTAGATTTGGGCTATATATCGCCCAATTATGATTGGGCTGTCATACTGAAATTGCTGTCGGCAATTTAGAAAAAAGATAGCCCAATTTCTGATAAATAGCCCAATCTGGCAAGCATGTAGCTCACCGTTCGGGGTGGGTTCGAGCATGGAGCGCTATTCCCTCCAAGCGAACGACAATCATTTCGGACACCACGTCATTTTTGTTGGGTAAATTAGGAAAACCTGGAATTTAAAAAAAACCAAACGAATTTTAAAAGAAATCAAACGTTCAAATTTGACTGTAAATTGCTTTGCAATGAAAACGCCCCAAAAAAGTGGGCGTAGCAAAAAACTGGTGCTTAAGGATAGAGATGCGATTACCTCGACTGGAGATGGGGTATTAAACCCCTGTGGAAGTTCGCTGGTGGCACCAAACGAGGGAGGGGGAGGAGTGTCCTCTCAATAAGACACTCACTCTCGGGCGGCAGCGGTGGAATTCCCTAGGTGGAATCAACAGTGGCGCCTACAGCTCCAGTTTTATCGAACTGGTAGTGAAATCCCTATATGAGCTGCTTTGACATATTTGAACACCAGGTCTATAGGGATTTCCAATACTGAGGGTATTGGAAAAGAGTTGGTGGCGGAGGAACCCTCAATGGCATCGGTATTTTCCGGCCACCTGTCCTAGGGTCAAAACAAGGGCCTGGCCCTCCAGGTTGGTGGTTGTGCTTTGGGTTAACTACCCATCCACGGAAAAGAGATTATGTTACGAAGCAACCAATAGCCTCGGAAAGGACTGATATTATTGTCGACGACCATGCTAAACGAAAAAAGGATAACGACGTTCGTATCTGCACCTGCAATGTGAGAACATTAAACAGCAGAGGTGCAGGCGAACAACTAGCGGAAGCCATAAACTGCTACAAAGCAGACATTACTGCCATCCAGGAAATGAAATAGGATGAGCCGGGCAAAAAGAGGATAGAAAACTGTGACATGTACTACGGACCATGTTATAGTGGGCAGAAACAGCGACTATTCGGATGCGGATTTGTTACAAGTGCCAGCCTTAGGGAAGAAGTCTAATGTTTCTAAGACGTAAGCGAACGCATTGTAACAATCCGCTTCAAGGCCAAATTCGACACCATAAGCCTTATATACGCTCATGTTCCGACGGAGGAAAAAGATGATACAACTCAGGACTACTTCTACGAGCTCCTTGACAAAACCTATTAGCGACTACCGAAGTAAAATGTTAAAATCGTGCTGGGAGATTTTAACGCATAGGTAGGAAGAGAAGACATCTTTAGAAGTATTGTCGGAAAACATAGCCTACACGACAACGCGTCTGGTAACGGACTTAGACTAATTGATTTCGCTACGGAACGAAATGCCACTATAGCCAGCACACGGTTTCCTCACCTCGATATCCATAAGGGGACTTGGCGGTCTCCAGATCAACGAACAGTCAACCAAATTGATCACAATGCGATAGACAAGAGGCACGCATACAGTATTTTGGATGTCCGAACATTCCGCGGAGCTAACATCGACTCGGATCACTACCTTGTAGCAGCCAAGGTAAGAATGCGGATATCCACCACGCTACAACAATCCAGAAATACTGTGAAAAAATTTAATGTCGGAAGACTGCAATCGCAAGAGACCGTCAAGACCTTCACGCAACGCGTATCCCTTAACCTCTCGATTCACACCATACCACCAGCATCTAAAATCGAAGAACAATGGCAATGATACCAACAAGCCATTGGATCAGCCGCAAGTGATGTGCTAGGTTTCTCGCGGCCACCAGCAAGAAACCCCTGCTTTGATGAGGAATGTTGACCGATGCTCGCAGCTAAAAACGAGGTCTACAAGGCTAAGCTGCAGATGAAGACGAAGGCTGCCATTGAGCTCTATAGGCAAAGAGGAAGGGAAGAACACCGGCTTTTCAGAAAGAAGAAAAAAGAGCAAGAAAAGCGCGCAATCGAGGATATGGAGAGGTGCCACTCCAGGAACGATGTTCGCAAGTTTTAGCAATGTGTAAAACGTCAAAGCCAAGGATACAAGGCTCGAACGGAATTCTGTCCAGATGAACAAGGAAATATCGTAGTTGAGACACAGTCGATGCTGAGGATATGGAGGAACCACTTTTGCAGACTGTTAAACGGCGATGACGAACAACATTCCGCTGTCATGCAGAACGAACCATTTAATATTGACAACGACAGCGAAAGCCAACCACCCGACCTAAGTGAAGTGAGGAACGCAATATCTAAACTGAATCTTAATAACGCCGCCGGAAATGACGGCCTTCCCGCTGAACTTTATAAAGCTGGCAGAGATGACTTGGTAAGTAACATCCACCAACTCATAAGCCAAATCTGGTCGGATGAAAGTATGCCTGAAGAATGGAACTAAGAATCACAAAATATAAAAAAAAATTCATAAAACCTCCACGAGAATTTTTGAACTTTCGTGGGTGTACTGGGGAGGTTCAACAATTTAATATTCATTTTTAATTTCAAAAGTTTCTTCAAAGATATCTACCCAAACCCTAAAATAGTTCAATTTTTATTTTCTTGATAAAATTAGTCCTTGGCAATGTCTTACAAAACTCTTATTATCCTCAACATGACTCGGCCTTCGGCCGCTTGTATACCTTTTTCAACCCTCGTATTGCCTTCTTTTCCGCAAACGAAAAAAAAACAAATAAATAACAAAAATAACATAACCACACAGCAGTCCTTAAAAAGGACCGTAAGGCCTAATCTATAAATATTAATGTTTCCATTTCCAAGAAATCCGAGTACATGTGTTTTCTTGAATTAAGACAATTTCAAAGGCCAAACCGTTATCCGCCCATTTTTGCGGTATATTAACGTCTCCCAGTAATACCCTTTCCAGGATGATTTATGTGAGGAAGCTATCTCACAATGCCATTCTGATTTCCTGTTTAAATACATTTCAAACGAAAGTAAGGAAAAAAGTGAGAAAACAAGTACTCCCCAGGTCAGGTGGTTTAATGAAAATGGAACTCTCCTCCTTTTGTGTATTTTTTTTTGTCCTTTTTTTAAATTCAACAAAACCACAAATAAATGCAGTTCACGTCGGTATCATTAATCATCTGAAATGTACCGTTTAATTTTTTTTTTATTCCTACCTTCAAAAAACTGTCATCCTGGGGTATTTTTTTTCGGTTTCCTTTGTGCGGTTTCGCTACGACAGGGATATATGCCAAATTAAACAACACGACAAACTAGATGCGGGTATTTATATTCCACAAATGTCTCCACGTCTTTGCGCTTGGATAGCACTGTGCTAACGCCCATTCCATTATCCTGCCGGAGGAAAGCAACAGAAACCAATCGGTGCGTGCGATGTAGGAAAAAAGTGGCAACTTTGACGAGCGTCTTGAGGGTACAATGCTATTACTGTAATCTAATTGTTATTCTAGAGCGCATCCTCTTTGCGGAAGTTCAACAAAAAGTCAGAGATAGAAAGACGCCTTATGCCATCTCGTCTCATTTTTACTATATAGCCACCATACCGTGTGCCATGCATAATATCGAAAGGATTCCAGGACATTTGCAGAACGTGGATCGGAAATAACGAACTGCATTAAATCGAAACGATATTCTATGGAATGGACGAACCCTTACTCTCACTCTCACCCTCTCTGACGGAGTGGAAAACGAAGAATAAGGCGTTCCGTTAAGTGTGCAGGATAATGGAATCTACTCCATCAAAAGTAATTTATATGTAAACTACTCGACGATGGAATAAGATGAATCGAAAACTATGGCAGGCTAAGTCAACAAGGGTTAAGGGGGAGAAACTATTACATTCATGAATATTCATTCATAAGGGATGAGCTAATTTTGAGTTTACAATTTTCGACAATCCTTGAAGTTAATAGTAGGAAACTATATGCAAGGCAGAATGGAATGAATTTAGAATGCGTTTGGATATATTAAATATAATTGAAGACGTTTGAGATATTTCCTGTGGGATTTATAGAAATGATGGGTTTGGTGAGGCACGACATCCTTAATTGAAAGGCAAATAGGTGTTCCTAAGGAGGTGGATTTGAAAACAAATAATTGGCTCTAGTAGAATTCCTATATTTGAAAGGACTAATAACGATATTGGTTGCTTGTCATAATGCTATTCCAAGGATTTAATAGACAGCATTATAAGAGATTCATATGTAGGGGGTATACTAGGTTAGGTTAGGTTGGTGGGTTGATGAGGTAGGCGATGTGCGTCTCCCCTCATCGCACTCAGGTCAATATAGACCCATTGTGATGCCCGTTGGGGGTCCACTTGTGTGGTTGGTTCCTTCATTATCCTGTTCATTAGGTCCTTTTTAAATATACATCTCTCAGGTGAGATTACTTAAGTGGCGTTACAGTCCGAAATGAACCTGGGCCTCAACCAACATGCCTCTACAATTCGATAACTGCATACAGTTGCGCACTTAAAGCTGGTTTCGATCGACTTGTGCGCTCCACTTATGGTAAGGTCTTCCTCTACTGCGTCTGACGTATGACTCGGAATCGATGACTAATAGCCCGTCATGGTTGGGTGTTGTAGAACGAAGGTAGACTCTGATTGGCGTTAACTTGGCAATGCCCAGTGTTGCAACTCTGACTACACATCAAATGTGCTTATCTTTACCTCCAAGTGGTAACCATCGGGTACTGGTCTCATCCAACCGGATTTGACTTGCTAAACGATAAGTGCGAGTGTTGATAACACGACGAAAAACAGCAACACTATAAACACCCTGGTGAGAATGGCACGGAAGAATACCCGGCCTGCTGTCCCAGGCGAACCTAGATGAGCTGCTCTGACATATTCGGACAACAGGTTGTCTAGGAATTTCAAGGGTTAGTCAGGCCCCTTGAACAGAGATGGTGGCGGATGAACCGAAAGGCCAACGGCAGCGCTCAATCCCGTAGTGGATACTGATGGCCCCGTGTCCTAGGGGTATCTAATAAATTGGAACTGGCCCTCCAGGTTGGGGGTTGTGCTTTGGGTTAACTACCCACCCACAGAAAAAAAACATGGTTACGAAGCAACCAATAGCCTCGGAAAGGACTGATTTTGTTGTTGACGACCCTGCTAAACGAAAAAAAATGAAAAACTGTGACATCTACTACGGACCGTGTTATAGTGATCAGAAACAGCGACTATTCGGATGCGGATTTGTTATAAGTTCCAGACTTAGGCAAGAAGTCTTATGTTTCCAAGACATTAGCGAACGCATAGTAATAAACCCGCATCAAGTCCAAATTCACCAACATAAGCCTTACATGCGCTCACGCTCCGACGGAAGAAAAAGATGATATAGCTAAGGATATAGATAAGGATTGCTTCTACGAGCTCCTTGACAAAACCTATGAGCGACTACCGAAGTACGATGTTAAAATCGTGCTGGGAGATTTTAACGCAAAGGTAGGAAGAGAAGACATCTTTAGAAGTATTGTCGGAAAACATAGCCTACACGACAACACGTCTGGTAACGGACTTAGGCTAATTGACTTCGCTACGGAACGAAATGCCACTATAGTCACCCAAATTGATCACATTGCGATAGACAAGAGGCACGCATCCAGTATTTTAAATGTCCGAACAATCCGAGGGGGTAACATCGACTCGGACCACTACCTTGTTGCAGCCAAGGTAAGGATGCGGATATCCACCACGCCACAACAATCCAGAAATACTGTGAAAAAATTTAATGTCGCAAGACTGCAATCGCAAGAGACCGCCAAGACCTTCGCACAACGCGTATCCCTTAACCTCTCGATTAACACCATACCACCAGCATCGAATGTCGAAGAGCAATGGCAACGATGCCAACAGGTCATTAGATCAGCCGCAACTGATGTGCTAGGTTTCTCGCGCCCACCAGCAAGAAACCCCTGGTTTGATGAGGAATGCCGACAGATGCTCGCAGCCAAAAACGAGGTCTACAAGGCTAAGCTGCAGATGAAGACGAAGGCTGCCATTGAGCTCTATAGGCAAAGAAGAAGGGAAGAACACCGGCTTTTCAGAAAGAAGAAAAAGGAGCAAGAAAAGCGCGCGATCGAGGATATAGAGATGTGCCACTCCAGGAACGATGTTCGCAAGTTTTACCGAAGTGTAAAACGTCAAAGATGCACAAGTAAATATTGTAGTTGAGACACAGTCGATGCTGAGGGTATGGAAGAACCACTTCTGCGGACTGTTCGGCGATGACGAACAACATACCGCTGTCAGGCAGAAGGAACCATTCAATATTGGCAACGACAATGAAAACTGCCAACCACCCGACCTAAGTGAAGTAAGATAGCAATATCTAAACTCAGGCTTAATAAGGCCGCCGGAAATGACGGCCGTCCCGCTGAGCTCTATAAGGCCGGCGGAGATGACTTGGTATGTAACATCAACCAACTCATAAGCCAAATCTGGTCGGATGAAAGCATGCCTGAAGAATGGAACCTCAGCATCGTTTGCCTGATCCACAAAAAAGGAGACCCTCTGAACTGCGCCAACTACAGAGGCATAAGTCTCCTCAACATCGCCTACAAGATCCTATCTGCCGTAATATGTGAACGCCTGAAACCGTTTACCAACAACCTGATTGGCCCTTATCAGTGTGGTTTTAGGCCAGGAAAGTCCACAACCGATCAAATTTTCACACTTCGGCAGATCCTGGAAAAAACTCAAGAAGTCCAAATCGATACCCACCACCTATTTATCGATTTCAAAGCCGCATACGACAGCATTTATAGAGATGAACTACACAGAGCCATGTCTAGTTTTGGTATACCGCCCAAACTCGTCCGTTTGTGTAGGATGACGAAGGAGAATTCTCGCTGCACCATCAGGGTCGGAAACGACCTCACCGAAACATTCGATACCAAAAAAGGATTTAGGCAAGGCGATGCGCTGTCATGTGACTTCTTTAATCTGATTCTTGAGAGAATTGTGCAAAACTCCAAAGCCAACACCAGAGGCACAATTTTCCAAAAGTCGGTGCAACTACTAGCATATCGTCAGCATGACTCATTGGTAGGACTCAACGTGATGTCATAGCCACGTTTGCTAGTATAGAGAAGGAAGCGGCAAAAATGGGTTTAGCAGTCAATGAGGGTAAGACTAAGTATATGCTGTCATCACGAAAGGACTCACAACATCGACGAATTGGACAGAACGTCACCATTGACAGATATAACTTTGAGGTAGTACGGGACTTTGTCTACCTCGGCTCCGCTATTAACTCTGACAACAACATCTCGTCAGAAATTACAAAGAATTAATCTTGCCAACCGCTGTTTCTTCGGGCTAAGAAGGCAATTTAGTAGTAAAGCCCTCACTCGAACTACTAAGGAGATCCTAAGACCCTTATCATCCCAGTCCTGCTCTACGGCGCTGAAGCATGGACCGTATCAAAAGCGGATGAAGAAATCCTTGGTAGATTCGAGAGGAAAATTCTTCTAAAAATCTTCGGTCCCGTTTACGTTGACGGGCTATGGAGACGAAGATTCAAGCAAGAACTATACGAGCTGTACAGCGACATGCCCCTGGTCAAAAAACTCCGCATTGGACGTTTAAGATGGCTAGGACGTGTAGAACGAATGGACACCAATACTCCGGCTCGCAGAGTCTTCGATTCCCAGCCAGACGTCGGACGCAGTAGAGGAAGACCTCGCCTTAAGTGTGGGTCTCTAAAAGTCTATTGGCTGTATACCACATTGAACGATCAGTGAAATCTGGGCGGCGCGGAATGCATGTTGCTTGAAAATACTTAAAGATTTTTATTTTGAGTCATACGTGACGATTATTGTCCGTTCTTCAGGAGTGAGTATACCGTTCCGTCCCAACGTCCCAATTCTGTTCGCTTCAGAAATGTTATTCGACGCCATTTGTAAATGTAAATCACTTTCCGATTGGGTCACATATTTTGGTCCACCTGCTTGGGTTGTAGCATTTACTTTAGCTAACTTTATCGCCACTAAAACCCACTCAAAATCACAAAAACCATTCAAATCTCAAATGCTAGCCGATTTTTAGTGCAGATATTTGCACGAAGATGTCGCTTGAATACGCATGTAACAACTTGTTGTACTCTTCTCTCAGTCGGTTCACCCTTCGTTAATTATTAACTAACGGATGACGTTTGACATTTGAAATCTGAAATAAAGTTAATCATATCGACAAAACTGCCCCTTAGTCTCCCATTCCACATCCATGTCCTGTCAACCTGTCTCTAAATAAAAAGTCACCCAGTCACTCACATTTATTCGTATTACTTGCAAAATACCCTCAAATGGATCACTTTCATCCCATCGCAGGGGTAATATCCGTGTCTCTACAAGAAACCGTTTATTTTTGAAAACATCATCAATTTGTGACAATTCGACTGTGGGCCAAATATCCATCAACATCAAGCACACTCACGCGGCTTATACAATTGCCAGCATCAATCAACGCAAACACACACACACTACCGTCAGAAGTAAGACGAAATTGATTAAGTTATGCGAGAACAACAATCTCTAAGGACGCAGGCTGGCTTCACCTAGGAAGTGTGCAAATTGTACCAAACCGAATGCCCCAAGCACTACACAACGGTAAAGTAATAATTTACGGTTATTTGCAAACAACAAAATAAAAATAAAGAACGAGCAAAATCTCATTTTTCTCGCATCGTCCTTTGTCCTTTTTGCCCGGTCGAGGTTATGATTTAATCAATTTTAATGCTGACGAATACTCTCGTTTGTGTGCGCGTTAGCGCTGTGGAAAATGCAGCCCGTTGGCTGCCATTTTGGTCTCCGACAGGCCATCCTATTCCGGGCATAGTCAAGGTGGCTTAGTGAGAAGCATCCAAACTGCGGGTTAATTGATGTTGCTGTTGAAAAACGAGGTGTATGCGCGCGTCAAATCAAATCAAATTAATTCGCTCCATTAATTTCCGGCTGCGCTGCAACGACTATGCAGCCATTGTAATGGATTCGTATCTGTGCGATAGTATAGCATCACCATCATTGGTGGCAGGAGCATCATATTGCATCCGGAAAATTAATGCAGGGTCTGTGCCAAGGGTTTTGCTGAGGGGGGGAAACAAATTCAGTGGGGGTTATCAAAGTTCAGTCATTCGATGTGGTGGAGGAGGGCACTTCTTCATTTTACGAGCTCTTGGCAGTGCTGACAGCAGCTATTGAAATTCCATCCAGGCAAATCGATAAATTCTCTGTTATATGCGAAGCACGGCAGGAGGGTTGTATACACGCAACCGAAACCTCAAACATGCCTTCTGTTGAGTGCTCTGAAGTGAAGGGGCAAATTGATTGGTGCACTTGAAGTAATTAGTTCGATCAGAGAATTTATTAAAGTGGGGGGCTGTTGGTGTTGGGTTCGCTTTTATTTCGCCTTTGAAAAATTATTGAGGGTAGCTATGAGGTTTCAACTACTTGAGGTTGAAGGCTTTGGTTTAGTTTGGGGGAAGTAAAAAGTGGTAAAAGAATACCGTTGTGCTGTTGTTGGCCATGACAAGTTATTGGAACATAGCACCTAGCAGAAAGAGTTGTTTAACAGATATTACTGCCAACAAAAACAGTTGTAGCAGAAGCTTTTCAATCAGATCAGGCCTTGAACTAAATTTTCATACATGGAGGCCGGTGTCAAAAGAAACACACTAACCTGGTGGGATATTTTTCGAAGTTAGTTAGATATTTTGACCGTTCGTGCGAGATGAACCACAACGGTTGCAGTGAAATGATTTCTTTCCTCAGATCATTGATGAGTTGATCAGAAAGATTGCAAAGGTTGTCGAAAGAAGATTGCCTAGTGTTCGATGTCTTGAGCTTGACGGCTTTTTTGTCAAGATGTTGACCTGCAGTTTTACATTGTTTTTTCTTTTTGAAAAATTCGCTATGATGTTACTCTTCTTCCTTACTAACTTCCCGACCATGCCAAACCCATTAGTTATGAGAGATACACACCCAGCCTCGGATAATGAAACTTCTCATATGGCAACAAGACATGGAACGCCAATGGACTATGATATGAGAGTATGCACCTGGAATGTACGAACACTCTACACCCCGGGTGCTACTCAAAAACTTAAATCTTTCCTCACGCGGTACAAGGCAGATATACCCGCAATCCAGGAGATACGATGGATCAGGTATGATGAAATTGCGACATTAATTACAGTTGTTATTGGCAAAGGCTGGCCTTCCCACCCTTCAAGTCTCGAGAGACTTCCTATGGCTTTCCCTCTGGCCACTAGGTATCCAAGGTTAAGGATCCACCTGGCGCTCTCCAAACGGTCTAACCGCTAACCAAATCGACCATGTGCTAATCCAACAACCTCCTGATGAACAACCTGTGTGCACGTACATTCCGAGGGGCAAACGTCGATTCTGACCATTTTCTTGTCGCGGCTAAATTCAGAGCTCGACTGTCCAACGAGAAGAAGCTGCGAACTGCCCAGAAGAAAAAATTCGACGTTGAAAGCATTAGCACACCTCGAGTAGCCAGAGCCTACAGCGAGCGCCTGAGTATGAAACTCTCCTCTGTGGACTCAGCTACCATAGACGCCACCACAGACGCTAACAATCAGTGGTGTCAGTATCGCGACATCATCAAGGAGGTAGCCGAAACCACTGTAGGGTACTAGCCATCCCCGAGAAAGAGCCCGTGGTATGATGATGAATGCGTGTACAGGAAAAAGGAGATGCACACAAGAAAACTCTGCAGCGCAAAACAAGGGCAGCGTGAGAAGAGTATCGAGCCAGGATAAGGGAGGAAAAGAAGACGCTGCGTAGAAAGAAGAGGGCTTACGCAGCTTCGCAGCTCAACGAGATCGAAGAGTCGCGCGATCGTAATAACATCACGAGGTTTTAGAAAAAACCAAGCAACTGGGTGCTGGCTACAAAACCGGAACGCAGGCTCTTCGAGACAGTGAAGGAAACCTAGACACCGAAGCGCAGGGAATAGTAGATGTCAATTCCAACAGCTGCTAAATGGGCATCATGTAGAGAGAGTGATAGGGCAAGAAGAGAACCCACATCCAGTCAATAAAGAACTAGTTCCACACTTAGTATAGAAGAAGTTGGCCTAGCTATAAAAAAGCTAAGGAACGACAAGGCCGCAGGCTCTGATGGCTTACCAGCGCAGCTTTTTAAATACGGTGGTGATGTTTTGGTAGGGAGCATGCACCGAATCATCAACCGAGTATGGGTGGAAGAAAACATGCCCGATGACTGGACTATAAGCTCCATATGCCCCATCTACAAAAAAGGCGATCCTATGTCTTGCAAGAACTATCGAGGCATATCCCTGCTTAATGTCGCATACAAGATCCTATCCAACGTACTGTGTGAACGTCTAAAACCGTTCTGCAACACACTAATCGGCACGTACCAGTGTGGATTCCGGCCCGGCAGATCGACTATAGACCAAATGTTCACACTGAGGCAAATCCTGGAAAAGACCAACGAATTTCAAGACGAAACTCACCACCTATTCATCGACTTCAAAGCAGCGTGTGATAGCATACATCGTCAGGAGCTCTATATGGGTGATTCAGCTCTGTCGCGTGACGCTGGAAAAAACGCGATGCAACGTGCAGTTTGGAAATAGCTCCTCCGAACTATTCCAAACATGTACCGGATTTCGACAAGGAGACGAGCTATCATGCGACTTCTTCAATCTCGTACTGGAGCAGGGCAGGTGTCAACACGGAAGGCACTGTTTTCAACAGGTTCGTCCAGCTGCTGGGCTATACGAACGATATTGACATCATCGGTCGCTCCCAACATGCCGTGATAAAAGCGTCCACGGAGATTGAAAAACTGGCGAAATCCGTTGGCCTTGAAATGAGGACAAGACTAAGTACATGTTATCAACAAACAAACAATCATCTGTCCACCGCCTAGGACAAAACGTCACTGTTGATAGCAGCAATTTCGAGGTAGTTAAGGAGTTCACCTACCTCGGAGAATGATACCCTAGTGGAGATCTCTCGAAGAATTTACCTAGGAAACCGTTGCTACTTCGGTTTGGCGAAACAACTGGGTTCAAAACTCCTAACTCGAACGACGAAATGTGTGCTCTACAAAACCCTTATCCTGCCAGTTCTGCTTTATGGCGCCAAGTGCTGGACGATAAGCAAGAAGGGAGAGCTGATACTGGGCTCCTTCGAAAGAAAAATACTTCGGCGGATTTTTGGTCCTGTGCACGAGGAGGGCGAATGGAGGAGAAGATACAACCGCGAACTCTATGAGCTGTACCAAGATGTGGATGTAGTCCAAAAACCAAAACACGTCGACTACATTGGCTCGGCCATATCGACCGAATGGGCAATAATGCTCCAGCTAAGAGGATCTTCGAATCCCAGCCCCCAGGTTCGAGAATGCAAGGAAGACCGAACCTCCGTTTCAAAGACTAAGCCATCGCAGATGCCAGAGCGAATGGTCTAGACAGGAAGCAGCGAGCCTGTGATCGTAGAAAATGGAAGGCTATAGTTTCTCAGGCAGAGACTCTTCACGGGTCGGGAGCTCGATAAGTAAGTAAGTAAGTGACTATGAGGTAGCTCATCGTTATTAAGTTGTACAACGTTATTATAATGAAATACCTTGAGATCATCAACAGATCATCATCTCGTAGTCTTAGTTCATTAACTCCATCCTTTGCTTGCAGCATTGAGTTTGAGCTTATTGTGTCTTTGTGACAGCAGTGAACTAGCTTTGATTTTATTTCATATTATCAGATGGCAGTAGCTTTGACATAATAAAAGCGGGTTCCGCGAATGAGGGGTCCTCAACTTGTCAGTCGATCTGTGTACAACTAAAAATCATCAGTTCCACATCCGTGCCAATCTTCACTGGACCTGTAAGGTATATAGCCTGGTGAATTAAGCGACAAACTGACAAGAAGGTCTTTATTAGATCTTGATCAGTGTCTTCTGGAGCTATAACCAAACATTACGATTCATTCGTATGGTGGAAACGCAAGGGGAACGTGACTTTTTCGCTAAAGCCAAATTGCCTCTAACAATTGGCAGGATATATTGCACACATTCAGTCGCCAGTTGGAACTGATCCGGAAATTTTCAGAAATCCTCAGGGATGGTTCTAAAAATTTCAAATCAATTTTTTTTATTTTGTTCTCTAAAAGGGCTCCACGCAGGATCAGCACATTTTTACCATTCTTATTGGTGATTCGGGCTCCACAAATACTAGCTACTTTGCAACGAATTTCCTGAATGTCACAAACGCTGTTGAAAATCTATTCAACGCATCCAAGATTCGGACTCGATACTCCGGCGAACGTTGCGGCAGATAAGATCTTGTTGGTGATATTGAGGAGACTTGTGCATCTGTAGTTGGCGCAGTTCAGAGGGTCTCCTTTTTTCTGAATTGGGCAAAGGATTCTGAGGTTCTATTCTTCAGGAATACTTTCATCCGACCAGATTTGGCTTATGAGTTGGTGGATGTTGCTTACCAAGTCATCTCCGCCAGCTTTATAAAGCTCAGCGGGAAGGCCGTCATTTCCGGCGGCCTTATTAAGCTTGAGTTTCGATATTGCTATCCTCACTTCACTTAGGTCGGGTGGTTGGCAGTTTTCGCTGTCATTGCCAATATTAAATTGTTCGTTCTGCCTGACAGCGGAATTTTGTTCCTCATCCCCGTTTAACAGTCTGCAGAAGTGGTTCTTCCATATCCTCAGCATCGACTGTGTCTCAACTACGATATTTCCTTGTTCATCTCGACAGGATTCTGTTCGAGCCTTGTAGCCTTGGCCTTGACGTTTTACACTTTGCTAAAACTTGCGAACATCGTTCCTGGAGTGACACCTCTCTATATCGTCGATCGCGCGCTTTTCTTGCTCTTTTTTCTTCTTTCTGAAAAGCCGGTGTTCTTCGCTTCTTCTTTGCCTATAGAGCTCAATGCCAGCTCTCGTCTTCACCTGTAGCTTAGCCTTGTTGTCCTCATCCTTGTCTGCGGGGTTTCTTGCTGGTGGCTGCGAGAAACCTAGCACATCAGTTGCGGCTGATCTAATGGCTTGTTGGCAGCGTTTCCATTGTTCTTCGTCATTAGATGCTGGTGGTGTGGTCTGAATCGAGAGGTTAAGGAATACGAGTTGCATGATCTCTTGAGATTGCAGTCCTTCGGCACTAATTTTTTTCTCATTATTTCTGGATTGTTGTGGCGTGGTGGATACCCGCATTCTTACCTTGGATGCAACAAGGTAGTGGGCCGAGTCGATATTAGCCCCTGGGAATGTTCGGACATCCAAAATACTGGATGCGTGCTTCTTGTGTATCGCAATGTGATCAATTTGGTTAACCGTTTGTTGATCTGGAGATAGCCATGCCCCCTTACTCACCTCGATATCCAGGAGTGGAAACCATGTGCTGTGCTAAAGTGGCATTTCGTTCAGTAGCGAAGTCAATTAGCCTAAGTCCGTTGCAAGACGTATTGTCGTGTTGGTTTTTGTAGGTTTTGTCAAGGAGCTCGTAGAAGCAATCCTTAGTTATATCACCTTTTTCCTCCGTCGGAGAGTAAGCGCATATAAGGCCTATGTTGGCGAATTGAGCCTTGATACGAATTGTTACAATGCCTTCGCTAACGTCTTGGAATCATAAGACTTCTTGCCTAAGTCTGGCACTTATAACAAATCCGCATCTGAATAGTCGCGGTTTCTGCTCACAATAACACGGTCCATAGTAGATGTCATAGTTTTTCATCCTCTTTTTGTCTGGCACATCCAATCGTATTTGCTGGATGGCAGTAATGTCTGATTTGTAGCAGCTTATCGCTTCCGGTAGTTGTTCGCTTGCACCTCTCCTGTTTAAAGTTCTTAAATTCTAGGTGCAGATACGAATGTCGTTGTCCTTTTTTCGTTTAGCATGGTCGTCAACAATAATATCAGTCCTTTTAGAGGCTATTGGTTGCTTCGTAACAATGGGTTTTTTTCATGGGTGGGTTAACCCAGACCAAAACCCCCAACCTGGAGGGCCAATTAAAATTTATTAGATACCCCTAGGACACGGGATCATCAGTATCCACTACGGGTTGAGCGCTGGCGTTGACCTTTCGGTTCATCCGCCGCCATCTCTGTTCAAGGGGCCTGACTTACCCTTGAGATTCCTAGATAGCTCATCTAGGTTCTCCTATAACGGCAGGCCTGGTCTGAATGTGAATGTTACACCTCGATTTCTTACACGTCTAAGCAATACGTGCCTACTTTAGTCCTAGCAATTAAAAGGCAGTAGGATTTGGTGGGGTTAAGAGTACGACCGTTTGTTTTTGCCCAAAGAAAAACTTATTGGTGATCTTCGTTAACTTCAGACGCACCATTTTCAACCAGGCCAAGTTGAAAATCGTCAGCATACATGTGAATGGACATTTTTTTCACATATTTTGGTAGCTCATTAGAGCACAGGGAATATAAGAGCGGTCGCAGAATAGAGACCTGTGAAACGCCATTATTGAAGGGAATATCCGTCTGTCGGTTGCTGAATCTTGATGTGAAATAATTTATTACATCACGACTTGTTGAAAACTGGTCTGCCTTGTATTCGTTGTCTTGATCTTGACAAGGGATTTTTGTCAAGATGTTGATATACAGACCTTTTAATTGATTTCTTGCAGAAACAGAAAGAGTAAGGTGGTCATACACTCGGTAAACCTTCTACTAAGGGTCCGCAAGGATAAAGGGGGTAGATCAAAATTGAGGCGGGGTGGACAACCCTACCTACAACCCTACCGACCCATAAGTTCAACTTAACATAAGCTGATCGTCATTTCAGACATTAAGGGCTGCTACAAAGCAGACATTACTTCCATCCAGGAAATACGATGGGATGGGCCAGGCAAAACTAAATGAAAAATCGTGAAATCTACTACGGACGTGAGCAAAACCAGCGACTATTCGGATTTGGATTTGTTATATGTGCCGGATTTTGGCAAGAAGTCTTATTTTTTGAAACTGCCAAGGTTCTTCGCAGAACGCTGTCCCTTAACCTCTCTATTAACACCATTCCACCAGCATCTAATGTCAAAGAACAATGGCAACGATGTCAACAAGCCATTAGATCAATCGAAACTGGTATACTAGGTTTCTCGCGCCCACCAGGAAGAAACCCCTGGTTTGATGAGGAATGCCGACAGATGCTCACAGTCAAGAATAAGGCCTACAAGGTTTAGCTGCAGGTGAAGACAAGAGCTGCCATTGAGCTCTATAGGTAAAGGATACCGGCTTTTGAGAAAAAGAAAGAAAAGGGCGCAATTGAGGATGTAGAGATGTCCCACTCCAGGAATGATGTTCACAAGTTTTACAAAAGTGTAAAAAGTGTTTCGAACAGAATCCTGACGAGATCAACAAGAAAATATCTTAGTTGAGGCACAGTCTTTGCTGAAGATATTGAAGAACCATTGCAGGCTGTTGAACGGCGATGACGATGACCATTCAATATTGGCGACGACCAATCACCCGACCTAACTGAAGTGAGGACATCAATATCGCAACTCAAGCTTAACAACTGAGTTTGAGCTTTCACTGTGATCAGACGTGTTTTTATCCAGTTCTTGCATTCTTAATTTTTAATTAAAATGTCCGGTAATATATGCGCCAAGTGCAATTTAGAAATCGAAGTTGAAGCTACATTCATACAATGTGAATATTTCTGTCACCATATATATCATAGAAAATGTTCGGGTATATCGAAAGAAAACTTTGCTATTCTGGTGTCTCAACCAAATATAATGTGGCGTTGTAATGCGTGCATCGTGTGCTATGGCATGAAAAATGTTTTTATTGAAAGACTCGATAGTTTATCAAATGAAGTCAATGAGCTCAAAAAAATGATTTTAAATGGTTCAAACAACAAAGTTAAAAATATAAATAAACATATGAGAGGCTACAATCCGCTATGCGGATCGTTGAATACCCTATCCCATCCCATCCTTTAAATTAATATCTTCAAAATATAGGCCTTATGGCGATGAAATACAGAAAATGACATTGTCACAATATATTGCTCAGACAGTTTCTCAAAATCTTGTGTGGTTCGACAAAAAACAACGTATTTCTATTGCTAATGCCTTGGGATGGGGTATACAAATGGTTTTTGTAAGAAAACGCCCCCAAAATGTGGGCGCAGGTGAAAATGATCTATGGACAAAATGTTTATATTACCATTGCGGAAGTATTTGCATCAAAAATTTTTTCGAAAGTTTTAAGATTTGGACAAAAAGCGTTTTTTACTAAAAACGCCCACAAAAAGTGGGCGTGGCAAAAAACTTTGTATGAACGAAATATAGATATTAGGATTGTCTAAATATGTTGCAAAGACACTTTTTTGAAATTCCTTACGGTTTGACCAAAAAATAAGTTTTTCTAAAAAGGGGGCGTGGCAGTGGGCGGATTTCAAAAATTTTTACACTTGTTCTGCTTCGTCGGCCAAAGAGTCTATATACCAAATTTCAACACTCTAGCTCAAAATTTAAGGCCCAAAAATCGGTGACACACAGACGGACGGACGGACGGACGGACGGACGGACGGACGGACGGACAGACAGACATGGCTTAATCGACTCAGCTAGCGATTCTGAATCGATCCATATACTTTGAGGTATATGTATCGAAATTATTTCTCTATGTTACAAACTTAATGTCAAAACTAATATACCCCCCTATGGGATAGGGTATAAACAAAACGAAAGTTATTGTTAATTCTGAGAAGTTTAATATGAGCGTAGACGTTGTTTCGGGTCAATGTCCGCAAACAGCTTCTAGCTCTTCTGCTGCTAATAACAACAATAACTTTTCAAGCGCCGCAGCCGCGGCCTCTGATGCTGATTGTGAAAATAACAACAATGCACCGTCTGCCGCTAATGCCGTAGTGACGAAGAACAACAACAATGTAATTGCATTTTCTCGTGGAAACAACAACAATGCTGATAATGATGGATGGATAGTGCAACGACAAAAAAATCATATGTCCCGTCGCCGTCCAAAAGTTATTGGTAGTGACTCTTCTTGCACAACATTAGAAATAGTTCCAACCATGAAATGTTTGCATCTGTCTCGCTTCGCTAACAATACATCGGAAGAGACAATTACATCTTACGTTGCAAATAAATTAGAAATTGCACCAACACTCATAAAAGGTAAAAAGCTCATAAAGAAAGACATAGACGTAACTGCACTTTCATATATAAATTTTAAAGTTGCTATTCCTGCAAATATAATTCCTAATGCACTCAATTCATCAATTTGGCCGATGGGAGTTCAAGTAAGAGAATTCGTTTACACTCCAAAAAACGAAGTAACCAGGAGAACGTCGTTATCAACTTGATGACGTACAATTAAATAATGTAAACAACACAAGTCCATGTGTTCCAGCTGTTTTTCCTATTGATGTTGATGCTATTTCAATAAACAATATAACTACTGTGCTGCCTGAAGAAAATGCACCGCTCTCCGTCTATTATCAAAACGTCGGAGGAATGAGAACGAAAACAAACGAATTTTATTCTGTCGTCTCTGACTGTTCATATGCTGTTATCACTCTCACTGAGACCTGGTTGAATGATACAATTATGACAACTGAACTCTTTGGAAACCAATTCAACGTCTATAGAGGTGATCGATGTTCGAGTTCTACTGGGCTAACTAGAGGCACGGTTGCCACTTTGGTCATTTGCGTCCAAATTTAGAAACTTTTTTTTCATCTGGTCGCTTGGTAATTATTTTCTACACATGGTCGCTTTTTCTAAGGAAATTAAAAAAAAACACGAACTTTAATTTGTATGTTCTAGTAAAATTGAATTCATGGAGTGCGACTTTCTTTCATCATAATGTACACGATGCATAAATGTGTTTAGGTAAACACACTGCACAGTATTATCAAGATGACTGAAAATATAAATTATTTTGTATTTTAACAAAGCAAAAGTCGCTCTCGCTGTATGAAAACTGAAAATCAAGCATATGAGAAGGCTACAATTCGCTGTGCGGATCGTTTAATACCCTATCCCATCCCATCCTTAAAATTAATATCGCCAAAATGTGGGCTTTATGGCGATGAAATATAGACAAAATGTTCACAACATATTGTTCAGACAGTTTATCAAAATATTTTATGGTTCGACAAAAAACAACGTTTTTCTCCTGTGTGTCCTATGGGGTAGGGTAGGAAAACGCCTCCAAAAAGTGGGCATGGGTTAAAATGATCTAAAATGATCTAAAGATTAAAATGTTTTTAAACATTTTAAAAAATTGCCGAAACACGTGTTTTACTAAAAACGCACCCAAAAAGTGGACTCTGGAATCTCCACCTACGCTCAACATGTTCTTAGAAAAAAGAGAAGAGCAATCGCGGAAGTATTTCGGATACCGAAGGGACAGGAAGAGTTGTTAGTTGACGTATAACTTTCATAAAGGGGAGTCGGATACACAGGAATACTTAGCTCCAAAAACACCTCCTTATGTTGCATGAAGCATTTCGCCTTCCCCCAATGGGCAAAAAGTGATTATCAAGAACCACTATAAACTTTTGTTCTGCGTCAGCTTGGGCGGAGCATTCTACTAAAAATGTTCACTCAATTGATGAGTTGATCACATACCTAAATCTGCTGTTCATTGAACCGCTTGACAATAAGGTAGGGAATTGAAACTGTCCCAAAAGTCGGCTTGACCTAACTTTAGATCACTGGTGCAACAAATTTACACTTTAGGGATGAAGATTTAACAACGAATATTAAGAAAATTTGAAGCCCAACAATCTGGTGTAAACCTAGCATTGAAGGCTATTAATCCTGAGATGTTTAAAGCTTAAAGAAATTAACGACCAACCTACAAGATTCTCAACTCAAATCCTTTTGTAATGCAGTACAGACAGACCATATGGAACGTGATAATTGGAAAATAACCAACTAAACTAAAGGCATTAGGCTAGTGACCAGGCGAAATTGGAAGCCATATTGATTGGTCCAGCTTCACTTCAACAGTCCCTAGAAGATGAATTAATGAATCGAATACTCATTAAAAATCTTACAAAGTTTCTTAGAGTCTCTTTCTGATAGATAGCGTTTTGCCTTCATAACTCTAGCTATCTATGAAGGAACATGTCAAACTATTCACAAATCTTGATCCTTTTCATGCTCTGTAATGTAAAAATTAATCGGCCATCCTAAACAAAATATTCCAGTGAAAAAGAAACTCCAACCTAAGTACATCAATCCAGAAGCAGCATAACAATGACATGATGGTATCTCTTACCAGGAATGTATCTTAATAATTGTCCTACCCCACAGAAATAATTCAAGTTCCCACCGCATTCGCCATTCCTCCAACAAGATCCACGAGATGATCAAATATTTTTAAATATTTTAAAAATGTACCGAAACACGTTTTTTACTAAAAACGCCCCAAAAAGTGGACTTGGAAAAAACTTTATACTGGCAAAATATAGAGATTCTGTATATATGTTGAGCACATACTTTTTAGAAATTCCTTACGGTTAAGCCAAAAACTACGTTTTCCTAAAAAAAGGGCGGGAAACTTATTTTGCTTCACTGCACAAGAATTCTATATACCAAATTTCATTCTCCAAGCTCAAAATTTAAGGGCTAAAAATCGGTGACATGTAGACGGACGGACAGTCAGACATGGCTTAATCGACTCAGCAAGTGATTCTGAGTCGATCCATATACTTTGAGGTATATGTAGCTAAATTATTTCTCTATGTTACAAACTATGTATCAAAACTAAAATACCCCTATGGGATATGGTATAAAAATGGGAAACTATGATTTTTGGTGTATTTCATACAACGTTTTCAAATTTTAAGTATTTTGGTAACTTTTTACTGCGTTTGGTCGTTTTTTCTTAAATTTTGGTAACAAATTTTATTTTCAAGTGGCAACCGTGACTAGAGGAGGTGGTGTACTGATTGCTGTTCGATCGCAGTTTGTGAGTAGGCAAATAACTCTAACAAATTCTTCAGGTTTAATTGAACAAATTTGTGTACATTTAGTTTTGCCAATATGTAATAATGCAAATCAATCAAATGACATAAACATTTATTTTTTCGTTTCGTATACTTACTTACTTAAGTGGCGCTACAGTCCGGAATGAACCTGGGCCTCAACCAACATGCCTCTCCAATTAGCCCGGTCCTTAGCTAACTGCCTCCAGTTGCGCACTCCAAGTTGGTTGAGGTCGGTTTCCACTTGTGCGCGCCACTTAAGGCGAGGTCTTGATCTACTGCGTCCGACGTCTGGCTGGGAATCGAAGACTCTGCGGGCCGGAGTATTGATGTCCATTCGTTCTACATGTCCAAGCCATCTTAAACGTCCAATGTGGAGTTTTTTGACCAGGGGTATGTCGATGTACAGCTCGTATAGTTCGTGGTTGAATTTTCGTCTCCATTGCCCGTCAACGCAAACGGGAGCGAAGATTTTTCGAAGAAATTTTCTCTCGAATCGACCAAGGATTTCTTCATTCGCTTTTGATACGGTCCATGCTTCAGCGGCGTAAAGCAGAACTGGGATGATCAGGGTCTTCTATAGGATTTCCTTAGTAGTTCGAGTGAGGGCTTTACTACTAAATTGCCTTCTTAGCCCGAAGAAACAGCGGTTGGCAAGAGTAATTCTTCGTTTAATTTCTGACGAGATGTTGTTGTCAGAGTTAATAGCGGAGCCGAGGTAGACAAAGTCCCGTACTACCTCAAAGTTATATCTGTCAATGGTGACGTTCTGTCCAATTCGTCGATGTTGTGAGTCCTTTCGTGATGACAGCATATACCTAGTCTTACCCTCATTTACTGCTGCTAAACCCATTTTCGCCGCTTCCTTCTCTATGCTAGCAAACGTGGCTATGACATCACGTTGAGTCCTACCAATGATGTCAATATCGTCAGCGTATGCTAATAGTTGCACCGACTTTTGGAAAATTGTGCCTCTGGTGTTGGCTTTGGAGTTTTGCACAATTCTCTCATGAATCAGATTAAAGAAGTCACATGACAGCGCATCGCCTTTCCTAAATCCTTTTTTGGTATCGAATGTGTCGGTGAGGTCGTTTCCGACCCTGATGGAGCAGCGAGAATTCTCCATTGTCATCCTACACAAACGGACGAGTTTGGGCGGTATACCAAAACTAGACATGGCTCTGTATAGTTCGTCTCGATAAATGCTGTCGTATGCGGCTTTGAAATCGATGAATAGGTGGTGGGTATCGATTTGGACTTCTTGGGTTTTTTCCAAGATCTGCCGAAGTGTGAAAATTTGATCGATTGTGGACTTTCCTGGCCTTAAACCACACTGATAAGGGCCAATCAGGTTGTTGGTAAACGGTTTCAGGCGTTCACATATTACGGCAGATAGGATCTTGTAGGCGATGTTGAGGAGACTTATGCCTCTGTAGTTGGCGCAGTTCAGAGGGTCTCCTTTTTTGTGGATCGGGCAAACGATGCTGAGGTTCCATTCTTCAGGCATGTTTTCATCCGACCAGATTTGGCTTATGAGTTGGTGGATGTTACTTACCAAGTCATCTCCGCCGGCCTTATAGAGCTCAGCGGGAAGGCCGTCATTTCCGGCAGCCTTGTTAAGCTTGAGTTTAGATATTGCTATCCTCACTTCACTCAGGTCGGGTGGTTGGCAGTTTTCGCTGTCGTTGCCAATATTGAATGGTTCGTTCTGCCTGACAGCGGAATGTTGTTCGTCATCGCCGTTTAACAGTCTGCAGAAGAGGTTCTTCCATATCCTCAGCATCGACTGTGTCTCAACTACAATATTTCCTTGTTCATCTCGACAGGATTCTGTTCGAGCCTTGTATCCTTGGCTTTGACGTTTTACACTTAGGTAAAACTTGCGAACATCGTTCTTGGAAAGGCACCTCTCTATATCCTCGATCGCGCGCTTTTCTTGCTCTTTTTTCTTCTTTCTGAAAAGCCGATGTTCTTCCCTTCTTCTTTGCCTATAGAGCTCAATGGCAGCTCTCGTCTTCACCTGCAGCTTAGCCTTGTAGGCCTCGTTCTTGGCTGCGAGCATCTGTCGGCATTCCTCATCAAACCAGGGGTTTCTTGCTGGTGGGCGCGAGAAACCTAGCACATCAGTTGCGGCTGATCTAATGGCCTGTTGGCATCGTTGCCATTGCTCTTCGACATTCGATGCTGGTGGTATGGTGTTAATCGAGAGGTTAAGGGATACGCGTTGTGCGAAGGTCTTGGCGGTCTCTTGCGATTGCAGTCTTCCGACATTCAATTTTTTCACAGTATTTCTGGATTGTTGTGGCGTTGTGGATATCCGCATTCTTACCTTGGCTGCTACACGGTAGTGATCCGAGTCGATGGTAGCTCCTCGGAATGTTCGGACATCCAAAATACTGGATGCGTGCGTCTTATCTATCGCAATGTGATCTATTTGGTTGACCGTTCGTTGATCTGGAGACCGCCATGTCCCCTTATGGATATCGAGGTGAGGAAACCGTGTGCTGGCTATAGTGGCATTTCGTTCCGTAGCGAAATCAATTAGCCTAAGTCCGTTACCAGACGTGTTGTCGTGTAGGCTTTGTTTTCCGACAATACTTCTAAAGATGTCTTCTCTTCCTACCTTTGCGTTAAAATCTCCCAGCACGATTTTAACATCGTACTTCGGTAGTCGCTCATAGGTTTTGTCGAGGAGCTCGTAGAAGCAATCCTTAGCTATATCATCTTTTTCTTCCGTCGGAGCGTGAGCGCATATAAGGCTTATGTTGGCGAATTTGGCCTTGATGCGGATTGTTACTATGCGTTCGCTAATGTCTTGGAAACATAAGACTTCTTGCCTAAGTCTGGCACTTATAACAAATCCGCATCCGAATAGTCGCTGTTTCTGCTCACTATAACACGGTCCGTAGTATATGTCACAGTTTTTCATCCTCTTTTTGCCCGGCCCATCCCATCGTATTTCCTGGATGGCAGTAATGTCTGCTTTGTAGCAGTTTAGGGCTTCCGCTAGTTGTTCGCCTGCACCTCTCCTGTTTAATGTTCTCACATTCCAGGTGCAGATACGAACGTCGTTGTCCTTTTTTCGTTTAGCAGGGTCGTCAACAATAAAATCCGTCCTTTCCGAGGCTATTGGTTGCTTCGTAACCATGTTTTTTTTCTGTGGGTGGGTAGTTAACCCAAAGCACAACCCCCAACCTGGAGGGCCAGTTCCAATTTATTAGATACCCCTAGGACACGGGGCCATCAGTATCCACTACGGGATTGAGCGCTTCCGTTGGCCTTTCGGTTCATCCGCCACCACTCTGTTCAAGGGGCCTGACTAACCCTTGAAATTCCTAGACAACCTGTTGTCCGAATATGTCAGAGCAGCTCATCTAGGTTCGCCTGGGACAGCAGGCCGGGTATTCTTCCGTGCCATTCTCACCAGGGTGTTTATAGTGTTGCTGTTTTTCGTCGTGTTATCAACACTCGCACTTATCGTTTAGCAAGTCAAATCCGGTTGGATGAGACCAGTACCCGATGGTTACCACTTGGAGGTAAAGATAAGCACATTTGATGTGTAGTCAGAGTTGCAACACTGGGCATTGCCAAGTTAACGCCAATCAGAGTCTACCCTCGTTCTACAGCACCCAACCATCTTTCGTTTCGTATATTCCTCCGAATTCCGAATTCGATATTTACAATCAGCATATAAAAAATATTCAAATGTTTGCAACTGAATTAGACAATAATTCATATGTTATGGTATTAGGAGATTTTAATCTTAGTAATGTTAAATGGCTTTTTTCTGAGGATGATAAAAAATTACTTCCATTCAATGTTGCTAAAGATAATGAAATGATTGTATTGGACACTATGTCGGCACTAAATTTAATACAACAGAATAATGTAGTAAACTCAATTGGTAGAATATTAGATTTGGTTTTTGTGAATGAAGATTTAGATGTGGTTATATCGGAAGAAGAATTCCCACTTTTAAGTAATAGCATACATCATAAAGCATTAGGTATATTAATTAATTGTAATATGTTTGATATAATTAATAGTAATTGTTCTTTTGTGAATTATAGTTATGATTTTATTAAGGCCGATTACAATTTCATCAATAACTATTTATGCTCAATAGATTGGGATGTATAGCCCGTCCCAAAGTATAGTCCGTACCAATTCAGTTGGCCAACGGTCGATTGCGCAGAGAGAGGATTTAAGAGAACAAAAATGACGCGAAAGAGATTTAATCACTAAGCGTTTTTGCCTGTAATTTACAATGCCTAACCCAACTTTACAATGCTTAGAACTAAAATCCTGTTGAATATCTAAATAAACTTAATTTTTTATTATGAGGTCGACTTTTATACATTTCTACCTAGAAGTCCGATTGTATTTGAAAGGGTTCCCAACCCTTTTTATGGTTGAACATTTCGTGGTTTCGCGCCAGGTACCTGTATGGGTGGTGTGCTTGGTTTGCATTCATTTTATGATGTTTGATTTTAAGTAAAGTTGACATATAATGATCTATATTTTTCCTCCGCTCCTAATTTCAGTATAAAGTAAGGAAAATGAAGAAACCACCCTCAGTGAGATCGCGACAGCGATCTTGAACACAAGGCAGGGTATACGTCGTTTTTTATTATGGCTCCGCCCATTTTCGTCTCTTTTTGCTTGTTTTTGCAATTTTAAGAGATTGTAAAATGAATTTTAAGAGACCTGCGCAGTAGAATGGCCAACTGTTTTGGTACGGACTATACGGACTATACCTGAAAATATCTTGCGCAGGTCTCTTCACATCAGGGATTTTATTCTCTTAGAGAAAGCAAAACTACTTTTCCAACAAAAACTACAGCTAAAAAAATGTGTGCGCATTTCACAAAGCAAGCATACCCCTGCTTGCGAAAACATCTCTCTCGATCGACGATCGAGGAATGACTGATTGTCCACACAGAACCGTCGTTGGCGCATGCAATAGATACACTTTACCCACCCCAAAGAAAAGGGAATTTTGCTGGGTGTTGCACTTCTCAAATATGTATTGATAAAAGCCAGAGCTTTGAGTAACAACTATTAAAAAGGGTTAAAATGGAATTTCCATTATACTTTGTGAATGGGCACGAATGCAGGTAGACAGGTCGATTTTTAGGTTAATTGAGAAAAGATGGGTTTTTTTTTTGATGACATCATTAGGAGTGCAGGCCATGAAGTCTTACGATTACCCCCTTATCATCCGGACCTAAATCCTATAGAAAATATATGGGGAATAGTAAAAAGCAGAGTAGCAGCAAGAAATACAACTTTTAAACTGGACGATGTCAAAAATATTGCGGAAGAAGAATTCAACAAAATAACTCCGGAAAATTGGAACTCTGTTTGTGAAAAAGCAATACGCACAGAAGATGAATATCATCGCGCAGAAATTGCATGGGATAGAATAACTGAAAGAATTGTTATACACCCAGCAGATGATTCATCTGATGGAGATGATTTTGAAACCGACACAACGGATTCCGATTAATATTATCCACTATTTATAAAACAAATAACTTTTTATGAAAAAAAAACACTTTTTATAACTCTAAATAAAATCTCAACTATTTATTTTTTCAAACAATATCTTTTTTTGATACGTATTCATTTTCTTTGCTTTACATTATTTTATGTCAATTTTGATATTTTTTATTATTTCTTTATTTTCTTGAATGTAATGTTCTACTTCGTGCATGAAACTTTTTTCATGAGTTACTACAATAATTTATTGGTGAAACTCAATGACAGTTAAAATACGTATCAATAATAAAACAATTACGTTTTCCAATATCGCTGCAAAAAAGATAAAGTACAGAAAAGCATTAACAATTTCATGCGATCAAAAATACCTTTAAAGAGAAAATTTCCCTTAAATGGGATCTTTCTTCTTTTATGGGACGGACTATACTTTTAAGTCATACCGATTTATTATCAAATTATTGTTCATTTAAAAGCAAAATAGAAGACATATTTTCAAAATTTGTTCCTTTAAAGCGGGTAAAGCAAAATAACAAACCAGTTTGGTTCACCAAAAGTCTATCGCGCTTAAAAACTGCAATGACCAGATTAGGTGGTAAGAGCAAGGTTGATTCAACTTATCGTAGTGAATATTGTCGTTTACGAAAAGAATATGTATATTTAAAAAACTTTACGCATAAGCAATATCTATGGTCATTGGAATCTAGAATTAAAAATGATGCAAAGGCCTTTTGGCAGCATATAAATGTTAAAAGGAAATCATTTGGGATTCCTGCTAATATGTCGTATAAAAGTAAAGTTAGTAGCGATCTTTCTAATATATGTAACATGTTTGCATCGTTCTTTCAATCAAATATTACTTTGGATTTTTTAAAGTCGATAAATGCATTGAATGTCTCTAAAATTGTTGACATTGGTTCAATTAGATTAACAAAAGATGAAATTCTCAATGAACTAGGTAACTTAGACACCAATCTTAGCATTGCACCGGATAACATTCCAGCTATGTTCGTAAAGATGTGTAGGTTTAATCTATTAAAACCTCTTGAACAAATTTTTAATGCGTCTCTAGATTCTGGGATATTTTTAGATTGTTGGAAGTTTTCTTTCATAACGCCCATACATAAATCAGGATCCAAGCAATGTATAGAAAACTACAGACCCATTGCCAAACTACAATTGATCCCAAAGGTCTTTGAATCACTTGTCAAAAAAAGATTATATATTATGGTTCGAAATCACATTTCAATATTTCAGCATGGGTGGAAGATCCACTTCCACAAATCTATCCCTGTTGACAAACTTTTGCACTAATAGCATGGAAAATAGGAAACAAGTAGATGTTATATTTACGGATTTTTCAAAAGCTTTTGACAGAGTTAACCACTCAATTTTAGTTCAAAAACTTAAAATGCTAGGTTTTCATTCTATTTTATTAAAGTGGATTGAATGTTACTTAACAAATAGAGTTCAGTTTGTTAAAATTGGTTCAAGCAAATCTAGAAAAATATTTAATTTTTCCGGTGTACCTCAAGGTAGCCACCTGGGACCTCTCTTATTTCTTCTTTTTATAAATGACTTACCCTCACAAATAACTTCTTCAAAGTGTCTAATGTTTGCCGACGATGTTAAAATATATAAAATGGTAAGTTCCTTGTCGGATTGTATCGCCCTACAAAAAGGTAGTAGTTACTTATCAAATTGGTGTGATATAAACAAATTGCCATTTAATATATCTAAGTGTTCTGTCCTTACGTTCACAAGGTGTCATTGTCCTATTATCTTTGATTACACGATCTCAAACAGATTTAGGAGTAATTTTAGATTCAAAATTAGATTTTAAAATGCATTTTGATTACATTATTTCCAAAGGAAATTCTATGCTTGGCTTCCTTTTTCGAAATTCAAATGATTTTCGCTGCCCATACACATTGAAATCGCTTTTTATTAGTTTTGTTAGACCTCGTTCTTCGTAAGTTAAATTGGTCTCTGCCTTTGCCACCTTATGTAAATAGATGCGCTCTTATAAAATTACAACCTCTTTATACAAGAAGGAAATTCTTCTTTATTTCACTTGCAAGGGATGTTGTTACGGGTCATATTGATTGCATCCCCTTACTATCTTTGTTTAATGTTTATGTTCCAGCACGTCCACTTAGACCTAGGCTGCAGTGTTATTTTGCCATACCAAGACATGAAACAAATTATGGTCGTAATGAACCTGTCACAAACGCATGTCTCTATTTTAACCAATATGCAAATGCAATCGACCTTAATTTGAGCAGAAATGCTTTTAAGATTAAGATTTTCGAAGCAATTAAATAATAAAGATTATGTATTACTTAATTTTATATATAATATTACTATATAATTCTAGTCTAAGAAAGTAAAATGTACTTATAGATGAAATAAATAAATAAATAAATAAAAAAAAGGCTCAGCTAGGGATTTTGAGTCGATCCATATACTTTCCGATATGTCTGTCTGAACCAACTAAATCCCTAATGGGTTAGGATATGCAAATTAGGCATTATCGAAACATACTGGGACTGGAAAGCAGCTTTTCAAAAACACTTGTACGTGGGAAGTTTCCTTGTTGGCCTACAATTCTATGGCAATCCTTAGCTCGATAGCTGAGAAGACTCTAATGACAGTTATATCTTATGGTCGGACTTTTAAAATTGATAGAAATTCAATGGTTTAGTTTGTAGTCTTGACCTACATGTCACCAACTGAGTCACTACTGACTTAAATCCGATACCAAACAGTTTTTTTTTGCTATAGAAAGAGCAAAACTACAATCAACCTGAGCCTACAAAAAAAATCAAAAACATTTCCTAAAGTTGCAAATTTTTAACACTAACTTGTCCAACATTTCCCTAGAAATACTTACTTTCCGGACGTGGCAATAAAACTTTATCTCGCATCTTAAACTTTTCACATTCCTACCAACTGCCCCACAATACATTGTCAATATCAAAGATAACATTTCTGCCAACTCGAAGATTCCAACTTTTGTGCGTCTTAACCCATCCGGAAGAGAATTATCCTCTCAGTATATCCTTCTCCTTCCAAATTCATAAGCAAACGCTCGTCTATTACATTTAAATCATTAGGCACGCTTTCTTCCGGAACAAATCCACATCTTTCCTTTTTTCAAGAAATTATCATCATCACACAAAGCATATCCCGGCAAAGGATCCTCTCTCGTATGGGAAATATTTCATTATCATAAATTCCTGTTTATTCGTTTTATCACCTTTGGCCTGAATCCTGCGCCATCTTTTCGGACATGAATTCACGTATAGACCAATCTATCCAAGAAAGACGTTCATCTGTATTTTGCCAACGTCAAAAGTATAGACATCACCGCGAATATCCTTGACATATCCCTGGTAATGGAATAGTTATTCCATTGTCAGGGCGGCAGAGGGCATATTAGTTTTGTTATTGTTCGCCTCATCTCAATTTAGGGTCGAAAAAAGGGGGCAACGCAAAGTTAAGCAAAAATTACTCAAAAGGAAATAAATTTCAGAAATTTCATTGGGGGATTGATTTTTATTATTTTTCCTTCTGTTCTTTTTTTTCTGTTTACTTTGCGTACTTTCGTGCGCCCATTGTTTGGCCTGGGACTCGTAATACAAATAAATTTGATAAAAAATTCATTCCGTTCTGTTCATTGCCTGTATCAACTTGCCGCCCTCGGGGGATGGCTGGTTGTTCATGGAGGATATGGAGAAGAATACACTGAGAATCAATCAATGGTAGATTACCTCTACCGTCAGAAGAACGACGTGGATGAACCCTTGGAAATACTCGATAGACAATGGTACTTGCAAGTTGCAACAGTTGTGGATGAAAATATTGCTGCATCGTGGAATTAGAGACCACTCTGGGTAGGCTTTGACAAGGAAATCTTTACTCAGACGTTCGGAATCTGCATATGAAAGGATATCACAGCATCCCATGAAAAATCTGGGGCCTGAGTACGAACGGACCTGCTCCCTGTTGCGCCAATAATTTTTAATATCACTTTTGGGGCAGTTGCCAAGGAAGGTGAGCTAAGGTTTCACTATGCCACCTGTTCATTTTTACTTGCTCCCTAAGGACTGGTGTAGAGTGGCTAGCCTACCATAGGACGTGTCCTTAGGTGGCGTATAGAGGAATCCTCAGCAGATATGCTGGGTAAGTGGGAAATAAAATACCACTCGTGGACCATATCTAGCTAGGGGTAAGGTCCCCTATCAAAAAAAAAACACCCCTAACGGCAGCGAAAGAACTCCGAAGATGGAGTCAACAGTGGCGTCTATAGTTCCAGTAAGGATGGACAATGTAAAAAACATACTTCAGCTTCGGACTACAGGAAGATGATTGGATGTCCTAGAAAGAGGGTAGACTCTCGCAATGCCCAGTATTTATGTTAAGTTATACCTAAAATTGGTAACCATTGGGTACTGGTCCCATCAAACCGGATTTGACTTGCCAAACGATAAGTGCGAGTGTTGTTAACAAGACGAAAAACAGCGACACTATAAACAGCCTGGTCAGACTTAAACGGAATACCCGGCCTGCTGTACTAGGCGAACCTAGATGAAATGCTTCGACATACTCAGACAACAGGAATCTCAAGGGTAAGTCAGGCACCTTGAACAGAGATGGTAGCGGATGAACCGAAAGGCCAACGGCAGCGCTAAATCCCGTAGTGGATACTGATGGCCCCATGTCCTAGGGGTATCTAATAAATTTTAACTGGCCCTCAAGGTTGAGGGTTGTGCTTTGGATTAACTACCTACCCATGGAAAAAACCATTCTTACGAAGCAACCAATAGCCTTGGAAAGGACTGATTTTATTGTTGACGACCCTCCAAAACGAAAAAAGGACAAAGACTGGAAGGTGAGAAAATTAAATAGGAGAGGTGCGGGTGAGCAACAAGCGGAAGTCCTTAGCTACTACAAAGCAGACATTGCTGCCATCCAGGAAATACGATGGGATGGGCCGGGCAAAAAGATGATGAAAAACTGTGACATCTACTATGGACCGTGTTATAGTGAGCAGAAACAGCGACTTTTCGGATGCGGGTTTGTTATAAGTGCCAGACTTAGGCAAGAAGTCTTATGTTTCCAAGACATTAGCGAACGCATTGTTAAAATTCGCATCAAGGCTCAATTCGCCAACATAAGCCTTATATGCGCTCACTCTCCGATGGAGTAAAAAGGTGATATAACTAAGGATCGCTTCCACGAGCTCCTTGACAAAACCTATGAGCGACTACCAAAGTATGATGTCAAAATCGTGGTGGGAGATTTTAACGCAAAAGTAGGAAGAGCAAACATCTTTAGCAGTACAGTCGGAAAACACAGCCTACAGGACAACACGTCTGGTAACGCACTTACGCTAATTGACTTCGCTACTTAACGTAATGCCACTATCACTATCACACGGTTTCCTCCACTGGATGTCGAGGTGAGTAAGGGGACATGGCGGTCTCCAGATCAACGAAAGGCCAACCAAATTGATCACATTGCGATAGACAAGAGGCACGCATCCAGTATTTTGGATGTCCAAACATTCCGAGGGGCTAATATCGACTCGGACCACTACCTTGTTGCAGCCAAGGTAAGGATGCGGATATCCACCAATCCACAACAAACCAGAAATACTGTGAAAAAATTTAATATCGAAAGATTGCAATCTCAAGAGATCACGCAACTCGTATTCCTTAACCCCTCGATTAACACCATACCACCAGCATCGAATGTTGAAGAGCAATGGCAATGATGTCACCAAGCCATTAGATCAGCCGCAACTGATGTTCTAGGTTTCAAGCGCCCATCAGCAAGAAACCATTGGTTTGATGAGGAATACCGTCAGACTCTAGCAGCTAAGACAGAGGCCTAAAAAGTTAAGCCGCAGGTGAAGACGAGAGCTGTCATTGAGCTCTATAGGCAAAGAAGGGAAGAACACCCTTTTTTTTAGAAAGAGAAAGAACATGGAGCGAACTTTCACTCCTGGAACGATGTTTGCACGTTTTACCAAAGTGTAAAACGTCAAAGCCAAGGATACAAGGCTCGAAAAGAATCCTATCGAGATGAAGAAATAAAATATCGTAGTTGAGACACAGTCGATGCTGAGGATATGGAGAAACCACTTCTGCAGACTGATAAACGGCGATGACGAACAACATTCTGCTGTCAGGCAGAACGAACCATTTAATATTGGCAACGACAGCGAAAACTGCCAACCACCCGACCTAAGTGAAGTAAGATAGCAATTTCTAAACTCAGGCTTAATAAGGCCGCCGGAAATGACGGTCTTCGCGCCCAGCTTTATAAAGCTGTCGGAGATGACTTGGTAAGTAACATCCACCAACCCATAAGCCAAATCTGGTCGGTTGAAAGCATGCCTGAAGAATGGAACCTCAGCATCGTTTGCCCGACCCACAAAAAAGGAGACCCTCTGAGCTGCAACAACTACAGAGGCATAAGTCTGCTCAACATCGCCTACAAGATTCTACCTGCCGTAATATGTGAACGCCTAAAACCGTTTACCAACAACCTGGTAGGCGCTTATCAGTGTGGTTTCAGGCCAGGAAAGTCCACAACCGATCAAATTTTCTCACTTCGGCAGATCCTGGAAAAAACCCAAGAAGTCCTAATCGATACCCACCACCTATTTATCGATTTCAAAGCCGCATACGACAGCATTTATAGAGACGAACTGTACAGAGCCATGTCTAGTTTTGGTATACCGCCCAAACTCATCCGATTGTGTAGGATGATGATGGAGAATTCTCGCTGCTCTATCAGGGTCGGAAACAACCTCACCGACGCATTCGCCACTAAAAAAGTATTTAGGCAAGGCGATGCATTGTCATGCGACTTCTTTAATTTGATTCTTGAGAGGATTGTGCAAAACTCCCGAGCCTACACCAAAGGCACAATCTTCCAAAAATCGGTGAAACTGCTAGCTTACGCCGACGATTGTGACATCATCGGACAGAACGTGCTTTGACCCCCAAGATTGCTATTATGGGAAAGGAAACGGAAAAAATGGACTTAGCAGTCAATGAGGTTAAGACTAAGCATATGCTGTGAACACAGGGGACACACAACATCGACGAATTGGACAGAACGTCTCCATTGACAGGTATAACTTTGAGGTAGTACGGATCTTTGTCTACCTCGGTTGCAGTATTTACTCTGACAACAACGTATATTCAGAAATTAAACGAAGAATTACTCTTTCCAACCGCTCTAATAAGACGATTCAGTAGTAAAGCCCTCCCACGAACTACTAAGGAGATCCTATATAAGATCGTGATCATCCCAGTCCTGCTCTACGGCGCTGAAGCATTGATCGTATCAAAAGCGGATGAAGAAATCCTTGGTCGATGTGAGAGAAAAATTCTTTGAAAAGCTTCTGTCCCGTTTGCTTCGACGTTCTATGGAGACGAAGATTCAACTAAGAACTATACCAGCTGTACAGCGACACGCCCCTAGTCAAAAAAAAACTCCGCATTGGACGTTTTAGATGGCTAGGACATGTAGAACGAATGGACACCAATACTCCGGCTCGCAGAGTCTTCGATTCCCAGCCAGACGTCGGACGCAGTAAAGGATGACTTCGCCATAAGTGGCGCGTACAAGTAGAAACCGATCTCAACCTACTTGAAGTGCGTACCTGGAGGCATTTAGCTAAGACCAGGTTAATTAGGGAGGCATGTTGGTTGAGGCCCAGCTTCATTCCGGACTGTAACGCCACTTAAGTAAGTAAGAAACGAAAAAGCGTCACGAAAAAGAGAAAAACAAAATCAGCGGATGGTTCTGGAGTGCTGTGGCTGTTTAATCGTGTGTATTGAATGTGTGCACTTGTATCTTAGTCAACACTTACGTTGATGTGCAAAAAAGGGATCTATTGTCGGAATTGGGCATCCTAAGCGTGCGGATTCGTCTCGTCGCGTTGACGGTTTTGTATTGGCATATTGGTTGGAGAACGAGGAAGTTGGTTGACGTAGTGTTTGTTTCAAAAGTATAAAGGACGTTGGTGTACCGGAATGCACCCAAAGAAAGTGTGGTGGTGTGTAGTAGCAATGAGAATAAAACTACATAGAGTGCGCATCTCATACAACGAAAATCTACTATGTGGGGTACTGATATTGATACTCCAGTGTACACATTGGTACCCCAGAATCAAACACGAGCATAGCCGATGCATACGAACGACGAAAAATTCCCTTCGCACTTACCGCCCGAGTCTGAAACGGCTACACAATTTGTAGCTGTGATGCGTACTCTGTGTAGTTCTATACTGTTCGCTATTAATTGCTTGTCATCTTCTTAAGTTAAAAACGAAAAATAAACTTCTAACCACAGGTTTTAGCATGATGTGGCAGTTGTCCCTACTCCAATTTATTGCGGATCCTTGTCACTATTTGCTAATTTATTAAGAAATTCCTCTTCCATCTCTCCTATCAAAAATAAAAGCTTCGCAGTACCAGGTGATTCACCAAAAAGCACTCTAAGCACTCAGTTCTACATAAACGTTCCACCTGATTACATCTCATAAAACTGCTTCCCCAAGTGAATCAAAACTTCTCCACCCCACTGTTACCATCCACAATTCCCATTAGAGTTTACCTTTTCTCTCGAGGAAATCGAAAATCAAAGCACTCTGAGTATAATTTTATCAAAGATTCTCTTGAATAATGTACGATGTATCCCTATCTGTATCTGTATCTAAAGAATAATGCCAACACCGTCAGCGCTCGACAGTGAAAAACGGAGACACTCTCAAGAAACAATTTGTCCTCCCTAAGATGGCGTCTAATCGAATTTTTAATTCTTTAAGCGTATAATTAGGTTTGCGCGAGATTTATTGTATTACGTCGTCTTAGACAGGCACCACGACACTCATGACAAAGTCCTTTGAATCGAGAATGCATCATTTACAACTTACTGACACTTTGTGTCCTCCATATTTTAAGGCGGGTGCTATTCACCAGACTAGATAAGTTCATTATCTTGGAACTTGGTTCGAAATCGAGTTTATAATAATGAAGGCTGGGAGTTTCAAACTTGAGTACAAGTCTATGGGAAAAAAAGTTGCTTCTGCAAACTAATGATGGAGGACCGTCTTCATTAGCAACACCTAACGAGAGGAAATATTTCATTAATTGGTGGACAAAGTTAAAATAAAAAAAATAATTAAAATCAGCGAATTGGGGATAGAGGAAGGTGTGTATATGACTAAAGGAGTCTTCTTTACATCAATGTCCTTGCTAACGACAACACTTTGAAGAAAAAAAGTATTTAACGAGCGTTAGATAGGTACTTTGACAACCATAAGCGTTGGATTACACTTTTGTGTTTAAATTTCAAATAATTCCTTTGCAAAGAATGTTCATCCTTCATCCTCTTTAGGTGTTGTCCTTTGGCACATACCATTCCAAGGCGTTGGATAATTCCTCGTGAAATATCTTCGTTTGATGAAATCGCCGGCGTCGTCAAGAGTTTAATTTCCGTCGTCAAGACGTTAAAAATGTTTAGTATCTCTTTTATTCCAAAAAGGACTCTCCGCCGAATCCTTTAGTCTATAAATCTAATATTACGAGGAAATAAATTCTGCGGCTCACACAATTTTGTAGGCATAACTTTTCCAAATCAAATGGCCCATAATTATCAAGCGTGTTTTTATTACCTTTCTCAAGGCCGGCAACCACCCTTGTGAAGAGAAAATGATTGCCAGCCAACACACACACACAAATGAATTTTCAATTCACATATCAAAACGTGAGCACCGCACACAAATATTGAAAAGTACACCTGCAGGACTCCAACCTTATCCACCCTCAAGCATATTAAACCACCATCACGAAGCGTCGCTCTTATGGAAAATGTATCTTAAAAGCTTTTCAATTGATTACCATTATCGTCGTCGGCATGCTCATTGAAAATTGTCCCGTTCTATTAGACAACCATCTGGGGAACGACGACGACGAGATGACAAAATTCCTGGCGAATTCTCATCCCACCATCCCTATTTTTACATCCTTTCCAAGTTGCTCTGCACATCTGGCGGTAGGTCTAGGTTGCCATAGGTAATGACGTCTTAAGAAGGAAAAAAAAACAGGAATCCGACAAAGGACACTGATGGGTGACAACAAAGACAAAAAAAAATATAAAATAGAACGCCAAGGATTGCCGCTATGAGTGAGATAAGGGTAAATCGCATTTGGAAGTTTTTTCAGGCAGCTCTATGCCCTTGAGGCTAATGCCTTCTATTCTGCTTCTGTATAAACACCTTTGAGCCGTTTGTAGAAGATGAACGGAGGACAACTGTATTTGACTAGGGGATTCCTTCAAGTCGCTATGGAAATAGCGAAATTTCATCACGGTGCTGGATATAAAGTGCGATTTTGTGTAATTTTTTCAGAAAGCAGTTCCGGAACTCGTTTCAGGGATGATTTGCGTTTGAACCATTCGTATCAGGTGTGTGCGGTCGAATGATCTTTATTTCCTATTAATGAAAACGATGATGACAGGGGTCGTGGATTTACGAATGATGATTTGTTTTGGACATTTTTACGACACCTTGGCTTATGAGATAAGCGCTGATGAGGCTATGCTAGGAGGGTTTGATTGATAGAGGTCGTGGGTTATCTGGATACTCTTTGTAGGGTGAGGCGAAAAATACCGAGGTTTGGTCACGACTTGGAGGTTGATTTGAATTTTTATGGGGAAAATCAGTGGGGGTTTGAGGTGTCTTATCATTTTTATCAACAGGAGGAAATAATAAGAAAATATGCCGCAATTGAGTTAAATTTGGTTGAACAATGTTTAAATTTTGTGGATATTTCCTTGTAACCAAGGTGACCAAACTGGTTCAATTTTGCTAAACGATATAACGATTTACGGATGTAAACCCCCTTTTTAGTATCTTGAGCGCTCCCACTATTCAACAGCGAGTAGAAGTTATCTCTCCATCGACTTCCAGTTGAAACTCCAAAAAAAAAGGAGTCCGGCTAACGCTGAAAACCACGCCTGAAACCGATCTTTTCCAAGATCGCAAAAGCTAAAGTTTAGTTGGTGTGGCTAGTGATAGTTTTTGAACGGTCGGAGACGGTGCGAGCAAGAGTGATAACGATGAGCGACGGCTTAAAGCGTGGATTTCGTCAGCTGAATTTAATCGGTTTTACTTCGAAACATACAGATAACTCCCTAATATTGTGCAAACAAAAAGAAAATACTTACTTACTACATTCCGGGATGAACCTGGGCCTTAACCAAAATGCCTCTCCAATTAGCCCGGTTCTTAGCTAGCCTCCAGTTGCGCACTCCAAGTTGGTTGAGCTCGGTTTCTACTTGTGCGCACCACTTAAGGCGAGGTCTTCCTCTACTGCGTCCAACGTCTGGCGGAGTCGGAGTATTGGAACAGTATACTCACTCCTGAAGAACGGACAATAATCGTCACGTATGACTCAAAATAAAAATCTTTAAGGATTTTCCAGCAACATGCGTTCCGCGCCGCCAAGATTCCACTGATCGTTCAATGCAGTATACAGCCAATAGACTTTTAGAGCCCCACACTTAAGGCGAGGTCTTCCTCTATTGCGTCCGATGTCTGGCTGAGAATCGAAGACTCTGCGAGCCGGAATATTGGTGTCCCTGCGTTCTACATGTCCTAGCCATCTGAAACGTCCAATGCGGAGTTTTTCGACCAGGGGTTTGTCGTTGTACAACTCGTTTAGTTCGTGGTTGAATCTTCGTCTCCATATAGCCCGTCAACGCAATCGAATCGAACAAAGGATTCTACGGTCCATGCGCCGTAGAGCAGGACTGGGATGATCAGGGTCTTATATAGGATCTCCTTAGTAGTTCGAGTGCTTTACGACTAAATTGCCTTCTTAGCCCGAAGAAACAGCGATTGGCAAGAGTAATTCTTCGTTTGATTTCTGACGAGATGTTGTTGTCAGAGTTAATAGCGCAGCCGAGGTAGACAAAGTTCCGTACTACCTCAAAGTTTTATCTATGAATGGTGACGTTCTGTCTAATTCGTCGATATTGTGTGTCCTTTCGTTAATAAGACACACTGAACCCATTTTTGACGCTTCCTTCTCTATACTGGCAAACGTGGCTATGACATTACGTTGAGTCCTACCAATGATGTCAAAATCGTCAGCGTATGTTAGTAGTTGCACCGATTTTTGGAAAATTGTGCCTCTGGTGTTGGCTCTGGAGTTTTGTACAATCCTCTCATGAATAGAATTGAAGAAGTCACATGACACTGCATCGCCTTGCCCAAATACTTTTTTGGTATCGAATATGTCGGTGAGGTCGTTTCCGACCCTGATGGTGCAGCGAGAATTCTCCATCGTCACCCTACACAAACGGACGAGTTTGGGCGGTATACCAAAGCTAGACATGGCTCTGTATAGTTCGGCTCTATAAATGCTGTCGTATGCGGCTTTGAAATCGATAAATAGGTGGTGGGTATCGATTTGGACTTCTTGGGTTTTTTTCCAGGATTTGTCGAAATGTGAACATTTGATCGGTTGTGGACTTTTCTGGCCTAAAACCAGCCTGATAAGAGCCGATCAGGTTGTTGGTAAATGCTTTCAGGCGTTCACATATTACAGCAGATATGGTCTTATGACTCTGGGGCAGTTCAGAGGGTGTCCTTTTTTGTAGATCGGTCAAATGATGCTGAGGTTCCATTATTCAGGCATGCTTTCAGATTTGGCTTATGTGTTGGTGGATGTTACTTACCAAGTCATCTCCGCCACCTTTATAAAGCTCAGCGATAAGGCCATCATTTCCGGTGGCCTTATTAAGATTCAGTTTAGATATAGCTATCCTCACTTCACTTCGATCGGGTGATAGGCAGCTTTCGCTGTCATTGCCAATATTAAATGGTTCGTTCTGCCTGACAGCGGAATGTTGTTCGTCATCGCCGTTTGCAGAAGTGGTTCTTCCATATCCTCAGCATCGACTGTATCTCAACTACGATATTTCCTTGTTCATCTCGACAGGATTCTGTTCGAACCTTGTATCCTTGGCTTTGACGTTTTACGCTTTGATAAAACTTGCGAACATCGTTCCTGGAGTGGCACCTCTGCATATCCTGGTTCGCGCGCTTATCTTGCTCTTTTTTTCTTTTTTTGAAAAGCTTGTGTTCTTCCCTTCTTATTTGCCTATAGAGCTCAATGGCAGCTCTCGTCTTCACCTGCAGCTTAGCCTTATAGGCCTCGTTTTTGGCTGCGAGTATCTGTCGGCATTCCTCATCAAACCAGGTGTTTCTTGCTGGTGGCCGCGAGAAACCTAGCACATCAGTTGCAGCTGATCTAATGGCTTGTTGGCTTCGTTGCCATTGCTCGTCGATAATCGATGCTGGTGGTATGGTGTTAATGGAGAGGTTAAGGGATACAAGTTGCGGGAAGGTCTTGGCGGTCTCTGGCGATTGCAGTCTTTGGATATTAAATTTTTTCACAGTATTTCTGGTTTGTTGTGGCATGGTGGATACCCGCATCCTTAGCTTGGCTACAGCAAGGTAGTGGTCCGAGTCGGTGTTAGCCCCTCGGAATGTTCAGACATCCAAAATACTGGATGCGTGCCTCTTATCTATCGCAATATGATCAATTTAGTTGACTGTTCGTTGATCTGGAGACCACCATGTCCCCTTATGGATGTCGAGGTGAGGAAACAGTGTGCTGGCTATAGTGGCAGCACACTGCGTAGCGAAGTCAATTAGCCAAAGTCCGTAACAAGACTTGATGTCTGTGTTTTCCGACAATAGTGCTAAAGATATCTTCTCTTCCTACCTTTGCGTTAAAATCTCAGAGCACGATTTTAACATCGTACTGCGGTAGTCGCTCATAGGTTTTGTCAAGGAGCTCGTAGAAGCAATCCTTAGTTCAACGTCTTTTTCTCTGTCTCGGGCGTGAGCGCATATAAGGCTTATGTTAACGAATTTGGATTTGATGAGGGTTGTTACAAACATTTCGCTAATGTCTTGCAAACATTAGACTTCTTGCCCAAGTCTGGCACTTATAACAAATCCGGATCCAAACAGAAGCTGTTTCTGCTCACTATAACACGGTCCGTTGTAGATGTCACAGTTTTTCACCCTCTTTTTTCCAGGCTCATCCCATCGTATTTCCTGGATGGCAGTAATGGCTTTCGTTAGTTGTTCGCCTGCTCTTCTCCTGTTTAATGTTCTCACATTCCAGGTGTAGATACGAACGACGTTGTCCTTTTTTCGTTTAGCAGGGTTGTCAACAGTAATACCAGTCCATTCCGAGGCTATTAGTTACTTCGTAACAATGGTTTTTTTCCATAGGTGGGTACTTAACCAAGCACAACCCCCAACCTGGAGGGCCAGTTCCAATTTATTAGATACCACTAGGACATGGGGCCATCAGTATCCACTACGGGATTGAGCGCTGCCGTTGACCTTTCGGTTCATCCGCCACCATCTCTTACCCTTGAAATTCCTGTTTAACCTGTTGTCCGAATATGTCGAAACATTTAGCTCATCTAGGTTCGCGGACCGGGTATTCCCAGTCTGATCAAGCTGTATTTTGCTGTTTTACGTCTTGTTATCAACACTCGCACTTATCGTTTAGCAAGTCAAATCCGATTGGATGAGACCAGTACCCCATGGTTACCACTTGGAGGTTAAAAAATAGCACATTTGATGTGTAGTCAGAGTTGCGAGCACTGGGCATTGCCAAGTTAAAGCCAATCAGAGTCGACCCTATTTCTACAACACGCAACCATCACTTGTTATGTTTAGCGATAGGATATACCAACGCCATTTTCTAATGCACTGGATAATGTGAATTATTCAGTTCATTGTTATTTCATAGACCTTTGACTTCAAAGAAAAAAGTCCAATGGCGTTAGATCGCAAGATCTGGGTACCCATTCTGTAACTCTAAATACGATAATTGTGACGATAGTGGAGGTGACTTTTTGGGTACATACCGTGTAATTTGTATACATGTGCTCACACTCAATATAAAAAAATTACACGCTACGTACCCAGAAAGACTCCATCGCTATTGGCAACGATTATCGTTTTGACAGTTATGGGATGAGTACCCTGGATGGCCAATTCTGAGTGTAAAAACGGCCAATTACACGGTTAGGAAATAACTCACGCAGTAATTGAATTGTTTCTCTGGCTGTATGGCATGTTCCATCGTCTTGTTGAAACCACGGTCACATCTATATCTTGTAATTTAGGCACTAAAAACTGGGTTATCATGTCAAGATATCGAACACCATTAGTTGTTACCTACTGCATGACTAGCCGCATTTTCGAAGAAGAATGGTCCGATAATGCCTCCAGCTCTATCCCAAAATACGTGCCAAACAATCACGCGTTCATGTATAAATGTTGGCGTTGACGAGGGATCGTCGTTTCTCAACCATCGAACCATTCCTATCCGCAAGTCTTCCTCCTGTCGCAGGCTTATGTTGCTGAGTCTGCTGCACCACAAGGAAGTTAAACTCACTCGCTGTACCTGTTTTTGGTTGCATTCCCGATTGTGGACCAGTGGCTGATGGGATCATGGCCATTAGAGTTCTTGGCTTGCAACCATAAAGAATAGGGGGATAGATTGGATTTAAGGGGATAAGATAGAGAAGCTTGTTGCGGTAAATTTTACCGTAACAATTCGAGATCAGTCAATGCATTGTGTTAATTCGTTGTCCAAAATAACCGACATAAGCCTTGAGCTTAGGGTAGTTAGGATAGAGGATGAGCCTTTACTTTAATGCTTTAGTTTGTGATCAAGGGCTTTGAAAATGTTTGTATTGGTGCCTTAGGTGTTTCTGCCCACTTTAGTGTCATATGTTGGATATATGAAATTTTTTTTTTTCGTTTTCGAGTATCTATTTGTGTCTTATATGTTGCCTCACCATCATCCATTCAGACCGCTCCGGTTAAGTGAACATCCCGTCGTACAATCGTTGGCCTCTTTTGAGAGGTCCCTCAGTCTGTTGGTGCGAGGTCTCGTTGCTTACCCAATTCAGAGTTCCAATAATGAGGAATGGAGGTTCTTGTTTCCAAAAGGTTGGTACTGAATTCTGCGCTACACTGTAGCGCCAAAAATAGTGCGTAAGTTAGTATGCTAAATTCATAAGAAACCACAATCGATAAATCCTTGTCGACTGAGTAGCCTTAGTGCTCCAGAAAATATGTCCTGTCACATACATTTAAAAATACAAAAATGATGCCACCTGCTTGCCTGTTAATACATTTCCACCTAGACTGGGATTTTCTCTCGACACCCCTGCAATCACTCACATGGGCCTACGGCTATGACTTGGGTGTCTATGAGAAGCGTTCACACCGCTGTACACATAATTTAATTAAATTGAAGATATTGAATTAATATTTCATAATAAGCGGCATTTGCCATTACCATGTCGTTTATCCAATTAATGGGTGACGTCTAGAAGCGTCGCGTCGACACTAATATGAGAATAAACGCGTGTAGGACTATGAGGTGGAATTCACCTTCTTAATAAATTCTACAATTTCTTGATGACGCAAAAGGAATTATTAAAAGTGCCAATCACTTTGAATTTGGAACTTTCAAATATGGAAAGGAATGCTTTGAAGTATTTAAATTTCAGAGAATTTTGGGACTTGAAGTTGATTATAAGCGTGGGAGTAGATGAATTGAAGTTTAAACAAAAACATTGACTTGTTTTTGATAATTGTTTAGTGTGAGTTTTATCGATTTTTATAATACCAACAATAGATTCCTGTTTTAGCTGTAAACGAACCTAATTTAAAAATGATATCGGCACATCAAATTGTGATTTTTTTTTGACTTACAAGTTGTATCGAAGCTTGTCAATTAATATACTTTTCAGACGTTGTTACTAAATTACTTACTTAAGTGGCTTTACATTCCGGAATGAACCTGGGCCTCAACCAACATGCCTCTCCAATTAGCCGGGCCTTAGCTAACTGCCTACAGTTGCGCACTCCAAGTTGGTTGAGGTCGGTTTCTACTTGTGCGCGCCACTTAAGGCGAGGTCTTCCTCTACAGCGTCCGACGTCTGGGTGGTAATCGAAGACGCTGCCAGAGTATTGGTGTCCATTCCTTCAACATGTCCTAGCAATCTTAACCGTCCAATGCGGAGTTTTTTTTTGACAAGGTTTCGCTATACAGATCGTATAGTTCGTGGTTGAATCTTCGTCTCCATAGCCCGTCAACGCAAATGGGACAGAAGATTTTTCGAAGAATTTTTCTCTCGAAACGACCAAGGCTTTCTTCATCCACTTTTGATACGGTCCATGCTTCAGCGCCGTAGAGTAGGACTGGGATGATCAGGGTCTTATATAGGATCTCCTTAGTAGTTTGAGTGAGGGCTTTACTACTAAATTGCCTTCTTAGCCCGAAGAAACAGCGGTTGGCAAGAGTAATCCTTCTTTTGATTTCTGACGTGATGTTGTTGTCAGAGTTAATAGCGGAGCCGAGATAGACAAAGTTTGGTACTACCTCAGAGTTATATCTGTCAATGGTGACGTTCTGTCTAATTCGTCGATGTTGTGTGTCCTTTCGTGTTGACAGCATACATAGTCCGTACCAAATCAGTTGGCCGTTCTACTGCGCAGGTCTCTTAAAATTTATTTTAAAATATCTTAAATTTCTCTTAAATTCTCTCTCTGCGCATTCGGCCGTTGGAAAACTGATTTGGTATGGATTTTACTTAGTCTTACCCTCATTTACTGCTAAACCCATTTTTGCCGCTTCCTTCACTAACCTAGAAAACGTGGCTATGACATCACGTTGAGTCCTACCAATGATGTCAATATCGTCGGCGTATGCTAGTAGTTGCACCGATTTTTGGAGAATTGTGCCTCTGGTGTTGGCTCGGGAGTTTTGCACAATCCTCTCAAGAATCAAATTGAAAAAGTCACATGACAGCGCATCGCCTTGCCTAAATCCTTTTTGGTATCGAATGTGTCGGTGAGGTCGTTCCCGACCCTGCGACAATTCTCCAGAAAAACAAGAAATGGCTCTGTATAGCTCGTCTCTATAAATGCTGTCGTATGCGGCTTTGAAATCGATGAATAGGTGGTGGGTATCGATTTGGACTTCTTTTGTTTTTTCCAGGATCTGCCAAAGTGTGGAGATTTTGTCAGTTGTGGACTTTCTTGACCATAAACCCCATACGTATGAGGACCGATCAGATTATTGGCAAATGGTTTCAGGCGTTCACATATTGTGGCAAATAGGATCTTGTAGGCGATTTGGAGGAGACTTATGCCTCTGTAGTTGGCGCAGTTCAGAGGCTTTTCTTTTTTGTGGATCGGGCAAACGATGCTGAGGTTCCATTCTTCAGGCATATTTTCATCCGACCAGATTTGGATTATGAGTTGGTGGATGTTACTTACCAAGTCTTCTCCTCCAGCTTTATAAAGCTCAGCGGAAGGCCGTCATTTCCGGCGACCTTGTTAAATTTGCGTTTAGATGATGCTATCCTCACTTTCCGCCTGACAGCGGAATTATGTTCGTCATCACCGCAAAACAGTCTGCAGAAGTGGTTCTTCCATATCCTCAGCATCGACTGTGTCTCAACTACGATATTTCCTTGTTCATCTAAGCTGCAGGTGAAGAAAGGACACACAATATCGACGAATTGGACAGAACGTCACCAGATATAACTTTAAGGTAGTACGGGACTTTGTCTACCTCGGCTCTGCTATTAACTCTGACAACAACATCTCGTCAGAAATCAAACGAAGAATTACTCTTGCCAATCGCTGTTTCTTCGGGCTATGAAGGCAATTTAGTAGTAAAGCCCTCACTAGAACTACTAACGAGATCCTATATAAGACCCTGATCATCCCAGTCCTGCTCTACGACGCTTAAGCATGGACCATATCAAAAGTGGATGAAGAAATCCTTGGTCTTCGGTCCTGTTTGCGTTGACGGGCTATGGAGAAGAAGATTCAAACAAGAACTATACGAACTGTACAGCGACATACCCCTAGTCAAAAAAATCTGCATTGGACGTTTAAGATGGCTAGGACATGTAGAACGAATGGACACCAATACTCCTGCTCGCAGAGTTTTCGATTCCCTGCCAGACGTCCGACGGAGTAGATGAAGAGCTCACCGTAAGTGGCGCGCACAAGTAGAAACCGACCTCAACCAACTTGGAGTGCGCAACTGTAGACAGTTAGCTAAGGACCGGATTAATTGGAGGGGCATGTTGGTTGAGGCCCAGGTTCATTCCGGACTGTAAAGCCACTTAAGTAAGTAAGTAAGTCCTAATCTAAGTCTAAGTCGCCAAGTCAAGTTAATCGCAATTCTAGATACCTCCGAACAATATTGCATCATCGAGGTACACAGTCTATGCAGCCGTACAGCTAGATTAGGTATTGTCTGCAATGGTTCATTAAAAAGCTGTAGAGTCGAAGAATACTGGATACACCTTGTAAAAAAGTCGGAAAACCGTACATTGCTGAATCTTTCAGGGATGATCTTAGTGTTCTGAACGTGTATACCTTCTGCACACAAAGATATTTCGAAATAATTGTTCAAGAGACTTATTTTTCGTGATGTTTGAAATGCTCTCCTGGAATGGAGAAATAATCCTCAATTGCAAGAGCTTTTCATCCACATTTTACCAAAACCAAATCAACCTTTTGTAAAAACTAATCCTTAACACCTCCCAACCAAAACCTTTACAAAATCCACCATGCTTATACGAGTTCACACAAAACACCGAGCCGTATTGAAAAGTCCTCTGTCGAAAACGTGCGCTCTTTTCAATGCGCTGACCATAAAATCATGAATGCACTGCACTTACTTGGTATTTTGGTTGCAAATAGCTTCATCAAAAAACATTGTTTGGGTGTGCACTCGGCTCTGTGGCATTGCTGTGTGAGTTGCATCGTTAATCTTACATCCTGTTGAAAGGACAAAAGCCCGTCGGAGTTCTATGAACTTCATTCAAATGTAAGAAATCTCATTCATATCCTGCTCTTCGGTATTCCGTACGTGTGCTGCATTTATTTTGAGGTAGTCCTGGTGGAGCAGCAAAAAAATTAAAAAAGTTGATAAAGGATAAAGGGTGTGTATGTTATTTTAATAGGAATGAGCTCAGTAAGCACCTACGAATTGGAGTATTTATAAATATTGTTTACATCAATCCAAGGATACCCACCTAAGCTGAAGAGGGACAAGAAATATGATTTCGTCTTAGATTTCGGGTGGAAAACCCTCTTCCAATCTCCAAAAAAAACATCCTCCGATCCATCATTTAATTCCAATCTTTATAATTGGAAAAATTCACAAGGATACACTTCCCTTCATCGCTGCAGCAGACCGTATAAAAGGTTTTTGTTTCGAAATAAATACCCTCAACTTGTGGTAGATACCTACTATCTGAGGGGAGTGTTTACCTTTAGCAATCCCTGAGCCATTTTTTTTTGCCAAAGCCTAATGCAATCCACTTCCAAATTGAAAAAGAGAAGAGATAATTTTCAATTTTCCATTAAATCCTTGTTTCATATTTTTTTTTGTTTGTCAATACAAGTCGTGTACCTCTGATTCTTATTACAACAAAAAAACAATTCATGTCCTGATCCTGAATTTATTGTATTTCGTTTCAGTTTTTGGGTGTACTTTTTCCATTTACAGAAGCATAATCCATAAACCACCTTAAAACGGTGGATGGGGAATCCTGAATCCTGAATCCTGAATCCTAGTCCCCTTCTTATTATCGATAATGATAATTTTATTGGAAGTACAAATATTGAGATGTGTATCCTTGTGCAAGGAATGAGGGAAAATATCGGAAATTAATGAAAAAAATTCGAACTCATCCATCGTAGGTATGATTTTTTTTTTCGGATTTATCCTGACTAAGGATTACATCGCTATTTGGGACTGCAAATGGAAATCTAAGTGGATTGGGTTTTAAGTGGTATTACAATCATCTTATCAGAAGGATTACTGAGGATTGTTTTTTTTTTATTTCAATTTGATTGCTTGAGATATGCTTAGACGTGATATATATAAAAACAAAATCGTTATCCTTTCATTATTGGATGGAATTAGATGATAAATATTTATATTCTCAAGGATTTTTTATTTAATGGGTAGGTAAATGTTTTCTGAGTGAAGAAAAAGGATCTCTAAACCCAGTGATTGGCTTGTACAGAGGGGGATCTAAAGAGCAAACGATGGCTTGATAAGAAAACCATAAGAACTGCGTTTGGGATCACCTCAGTTACAGAAAAAAAATTCTAAATTCATTGCCTAATGCACACCTACAACTCTTCATGTTGATGAAACCTAAAAAAAAGGCCTCAACCTAGCTTCTCCATTTGAGGGCGAAATTATTGTTTTTGCCACAAAGAAGGGGACCTCCTGCTTAACGCTGAATCTGAACAGAAAATTTGAGAAGCTTCTATTGATAATGTTGCTCTTGGATGTTTGTCAGAATTTAGCATGAGGCGGAGCAGCGAAAAAAAAGGTTAGGTCTTGTCACCAGACCTTAGTATCCAAAAGCAGTTTTTTTGGTAGATAAGATAAACCACCGATCTTTCCTGTATCTCCTTTGTGATATAGGAAACCTTCAGGCCGGATATAGCCGCTTAAGCGCGCGTTTTCAAAATAATCATCCTTGGAGTAGTTAGCGCAAGAACGAGGGTAGACTCTGATTGGCAATGCCCAGTGGTTGTAACTCTGACTACACATCAAATGTGCTGATTGTTACCTCCGAATATTACCCATCGGTTACTGGTCTCATCAGACCGGACTTGACTTGTTAAACGATAAGTGCGATTGTTGATAACAAGACCAAAAACAGAAGCACTATAAACAGCCTGGTCAGACTGGAACGGAATACCTGGCCTGCTGCCCCAGGAGAACCTAGATAAGCTCCTTCGATATATTCGGACAACAGGCTATCTAGGAATCTAAAGGGTAAGTCAGGCCCCTTGAACAGAGATTGTGGTGGATGAACCGAAAGGCCCACGGCAGCGCTTAATCCCGTAGTGGGTACTGATGGCTCCGTATCCTAGGGGTATCTAATAAATTGGAACTGGCCCTCTAGGTTGGGGGTTGTGCTTTGGGTTAACAACCCACCCATGGAAATAAAAAACCATTGTTACGAAGCAACTAATAGCCTCGGAAAGGACTGGTATTACTGTTGACCACCCTGCTAAACGAAAAAAAGGACAACGACGTTCGTATCTACTCCTGGAATGTGAGAACATTAAACAGGAGAGGTGCAGGCGAACAACTAGCGAAAGCCCTTAACTGCTACAAAGCAGACATTACTGCCATCCAGGAAATACGTAGGATGGGCCTTGCAAAAAGAGGATGATCCTCGATATCCACAAGGGGACATAGCGGTCTCCAAATCAACGAACGGTCAATCAAATTGATCACATTGCGATAGACAAGAGGCACGCATCCAGTATTTTGGATGTCCGAACATTCCGAGCGTCTAACATCGACTCGGACCACTACCTTGTTACAGCCAAGGTAAGGATGCGGATATTCACCACGCCACAACAAACCAGAAATACTGTGAAAAAATTTAATGTCGAAAGACTGCAATCTCAAGAGATCACGCAACTCGTATTCCTTAACCCCTCGCTTAACACCATACCACCAGCATTGAATGTTGAAGAGCAATGGCAACGATGCCAACAAGCCATTAGATCAGCCGCAACTGATGTGCTAGGTTTCTCGCAGCCACCAGCAAGAAACCCCTGGTTTGATGAGGAATGCCGACAGATGCTCGCAGCCCAGAACGAGGCCTACAAGGCTAAGCTGCAGGTGAAGACAAGAGCTGCCATTGAGCTCTATAGGCAAAGAAGAAGGGAAGAACACCGGCTTTTCAGAAAGAAGAAAAAAGAGCAAGAAAAGCGCGCGATCGAGGATAAAGAGAGGTGCCACTCCAGGAATGATGTTCGCAAGTTTTACCAAAGTTTAAAACGTCAAGGCCAAGGTTACAAGGCTCGAACAGAATCCTATCGAGATGAACAAGGAAATATCGTAGTTGAGACACAGTCGATGCTGAGGATATGGAAGAACCACTTCTGCAGACTTCGGCGATGATGAACAACATTCCACAGTCAGGCGACGATATCGAATGTTGCCAACCACCAGACCTTAGTGAGATGCATCATAGCATCATCTAAACGCAAGTTTAACAAGGCCGCTGGAAATGACGGCCTTCCCGCTGAGCTTTATAAAGCCGGGGGAGATGACTTGGTAAGATTCACCAACTCATAAGCCAAATCTTGTCGGATGAAAGCATGTCTGAAGAATGGAACCTCAGCATCGTTTGCCCGATCCACAAAAAAAGGAAACCCTCTGAACTGCGCCAACTACAGAGGCATAAGTCTGCTCAACATCTCCTACAAGATCCTATCTGCCGTAATATATGAACGCCTGAAACCGTTTACCAACAACCTGTCGGCCCTTATCAGTGTGGTTTTAGGCCAGGAAAGTCCACAATCGATCAAATTTTCACACTTCAGCAGATCCTGGAAAAAACCCAAAAAGTCTAAATCGATACCCACCACCTTTTTATCGATTTCAAAGCCGCATACGACAGCTTTTATAGAGACGAACTATACAGAGCCATGTCTAGTTTTGGTATATCGCCCAAACTCGTCCGTTTGTGTAGGATGACGATGGAGAATTTTCGCTGCACCATCAGGGTCGGAAACGACCTCACCAACACATTCGATACCAAAAAAGGATTTAGGCAAGGCGATGCAGGTTTGTGCGAAAGTCCCGATCCGACACCAGAGGCACAATCTTCCATAAACCGGTGCAACTCCAGCATATGCCCACATCATAGGTCGGACAGAACGTTAGCCACGTTTGCTAGTATAGAGAAGGAAGCGCCAAAAATGGGTTTAGCAGTAAATGAGGATAAGACCAATTTTATGATTTCAACACAGAGGACATACAACATCGACAACAGCGACAAAAAGTCGCCATTGATAGATATAACATTGAGGTTGTACCCTTTGTCTACCTCGGATCCGCTGTTAACTCTGACAACAACATCTCGTCAGAAATTAAACGAAGAATTACTCTGTTTCTTCGCGATAAGAAGGCAATTCGGTGGTAAAGCCCTCACTCGAACTATTAAGGAGATCCCAAATAAGACCCTGTTCATCCCAGTCCTGCTCTACTGCGCTGAAGCATGTACCATGTCAAAAGTGAATGAAGACATCATTGGTTGATTTGAGAGGAAATTCCTCGAAAAATCTTCGGTCCCGTTTGCGTTGACGGGCTATGGAGACGAAGATTCAACCAAGAACTATACGAGCTTTACAGCGACATATCCCTAGTCAAAAAACTCCGCATTGGACGTTTAAGATGGCTAAGACATGTAGATCCAATACTCCGGCTCGCAGAGTCTTCGATTCCCAGCCAGACGTCGGACGCAGTAGAGGAAGACCTCGCCTTAAGTGGCGCGCACAAGTAGAAACCGACCTCAACCAACTTGGAGTGCGCAACTGGAGGCAGTTAGCTAAGGACCGGGCTAATTGTCGAGGCATGTTGGTTGAGCCCGGGTTCATACCGGACTGTAGTTCACTTAAGTAAGTAAGTAATCAGCTTAAAGTTAGGACTCAAACCTATTAAACCGGCATGTCGTTTAAGGCGCAGGTTGTTGCTAGAGCGCCCCCTTAATTAATTAAGTGGACAAGAACATAAATCCCGAAATTGCGCAGGAATTCCTGCTCTACCCTGTAAAGCATCCTATCCTGAGTATGACACAGGCGGTGTCCATATATTTCTACACAAAGGCACCCCACATTACCTAGCACTTCCCATTATTTTTTTTTTTCATTTTCCAAATGCCTACAACTGTATACCCTTCAAGCTCCAAGATTATGATGTTCATCTCTGATGGATAGTGCTTTGTTACCCACTTCCCGCCAGCCCTGTAAGAGATAACTCAATCCAACGTTTAACGATAACAAGTTCCCGAACATGCATCGAAAATATCTAAATCCATTACCGCACGTCATGGTCATCATTCATCGTTTGTACATCGTTCACACAATTGAAACCAAAACCAAGAACGAAATGGTCCTAGATAGATTGGTGTGTATCCTGAATCGCGATGGTTATACCGGACCGTCAATATATATCCCAGCGTCTTGCTCATTGTGTGTTCCAACGACCCCACATTGGTATTTGCACAACCCCCTCATAGGATAATAGATAAACAGACACAGCTAGAGGTATCTGTCTATCTGTGACCATATCTGCGGAAGGCTTGTGCACCCCAGTAGTTGGGTAGGTTGGCTGCGGTGGTGGTGGTTGGGGTTCGAAGTGTAAATGCCTGCGGTGAACGGTTTTCTGGTTAAAATTTAATAATCTAATCTCCCAGGGTAATAGGCGTGCAAACACAGATTACTGGCACAGTTTTGTTCGGGATTATGCTCTGCTTTAATCCAAGGGCTTATAGAACCAAGGAATTAAGAATACTTAAGCGATTTAGAGCGCTTAGGGATAATCTTCTTCTATGCTAATTATAAAGCTTTTTAAATTAGCCGAACTGAAAACATGTACCCTTCGCCTGTTTGTAGGATGACATCCTTGTAGCGATGGCAAATCGATTTCCCAATATCCTCATTTTGAGGCACCCACATGGACACTTTGTAATGGTAATTCATGTTCACTTTGTAACTGAAATTGCTACCTTCCATGTCGAGAGAGCCTCCATCATCCTAGGTGCTGCGTAAAACCCAGATGCATGTGCATGAGAAAATTTCTCATGCACATGCACACACACAATGGGTTTCCTTTTCGATCCGGTTGTTGTTTCGTGATAAATTCCCATTTTACGCTCCACTCAAACGGAGCTAAGCAATAAGGCTCTACATCGTATTTCATAGCCTGTGTTACGGTTGCCCTCTCAGACTGATACAGACAGCGCAGAGCACCACGCCATTGCCGCCGCTTGGTATGTGTGCAAAACTGCTCTTAAAACACAGATACACCCGCACACCATAGCGATAGCAATAGTGCGCCATAAGAAAGTGATTTATCGCATATTCATGAGCAACAAACATAAACAATAATTATGTGACACATTTTAAGGAACACTGTGCACGTGTGTGTGTGTGTGCGAGCAATGAATTACTTTGGATAAAGTTCACAGGACATTTTCATGCTCTTCAGTCAGAACAGAAAATATTATAACCAACCTACCTCATCCTGTTTTGGTGGTCTGAAAACCCATTCCGCCCGAGCGTACATATATCTCGTACTAAGCTTGACATCACTGCCTCAAGGACGAACTATATTCCGGACGGCGGAGGATGGTTAAACTTAATTATTTACGTGGAGAAATGAGAGCAGGAATACGCCAAAAAAAAAGAAAACGGGAGCAAATATATATATCACCTGGTTGGGACGACGACGTTTATGGGAGCAGCGGTGTACTAAATAATGGATTCTGGCGTGAATATGATATACACGATGTATCTCGGTGTGCGGTGGTACTACAGATAATTTATTCATTTCAATGTGTGTGGTCGATGGATGGAAGAAAGCAGTTGGATGTGTGTATTTTGACGATTTGAAATATTCACACGTACATAACTCTATGTGACTTGAAGTTGCCACATGGAGAGGTACTTGATGTCATCGCTTGGTTAGACGTGGCTCAAGTGCCTATTTATTGAAACTACGAGAAGAGAAATTGTATGTCACCATAGGGAGAATGGGAGTTTGAGTAGCATGGCTACCGCCTTACTAGTTAATCTAAGCAAGTTCTTGTGGATATTTAGAGGACACTTTATTTATGTGGCACTACAATCCGGAATGAAGCTGGGCCTCATTTAACATGCCTCTCCAATTAGCCCGGTCCTTAGCTAACTGCCAACAGTTGCGCTCTTCAAGTTGGTTAAGGTCGGTTTCTACTTGTGGGCGCCAGTTAAGGCGAGGTTATCCTCTACTGCGTCCGTCGTCTGGCTGGGAATCGAAGACTCTGCGAGCCGGAGTATGAGTGTCCATTCGTTCTACATGTCCTAGCCTTCTTAAACGTCCAATGTGGAGTTTTTTGACAAAGGGCATGTGGCTGTACAGCTCGTATAGTTATATGTTGAATCATCGCCTCCATAGTCCGTCAACGCAAACGGGACCGAAGATTTTCCGAAGAATTTTCCTATCGAATCGACCACCCGATTTTGATACGGTCAGTGCTTCAGCACCTTAGAGTTGGACTGGGATGATCAGGGTCTTATAATGAATCTCCTTAAAAGTCCGAGTGAGGGCTTTACCACCGAATTGCATTCTTATCCCGAAGAAACTGCGGTTGGCAAGAGGAATTCTGCGTTTAATTTCTGACGAGATGTTGTTGTCAGAGTTAATAGCGCAGCCGAGCTAGACAAAGTTCCGTACTACCTCAAAGTTTTATCTGTGAATGGTGACGTTTTGTCTAATTCGTTGATATTGCGTGTCCTTTCGTTAATAAGACACACTGAACCCACTTTTGCTGCTTCCTTCTCTATACTGGCAAACGAGGCTATGACATCACGTTGAGTCCTACTAATGATGTCAATATCGGCGGCGTATGCTAGTTGTTGCACCGATTTTTGGAAGATTCTGCCTCTGGTGTTGGCTCTGGAGTTTTGCATAATCCTCTCAAGAATCAAATTAAGGAAGTCACACGGCAATGCGTCGCATTGCCTTAATCGTTTTTTGGTATCGAATGTGTCGGAGAGGTCGTTCCAGACCCTGATAGAGCAGCGAGAATTCTCCAGCGTCGATTTTGGTCGGTATACCAAAGCTAGACTAAAACTAGACTCTGGATAGTTTGTCTCTATAAATGCTGTCGTATGCGGCTTTGAAATGATGAATAGGTGGTGGGTATCGATTTGGACTTCTTTTGTTTTTTCCAGGATCTGGCAAAGTGTGAAGATTTTGTCAGTTGTGGACTTTCCTGACCATAAACCCCACATTATAAGAGTGGATCGGGTTGTTGGTAAAAGGTTTCAGGCGTTCACATATAACGGCAGATAGGGTTTCGTTGGCGATGTTGAGGAGACTCATGTCTCTGTAGTTGGCAGTTCAGAGGGTCTCCGTTTTTGTGGATCGGGCAAAGGATGCTGAGGTTCCATTCTTCAGGCATCCTTTCATCCGCCAAGATTTGGCTTATGAGTTGGTGGATGTTACTTACCAAGTCATCCCCACCGGCTTTATAAAGCTGGGCGCGAAGGCCGTCATTTCCGGTGGCCTTGTTAAGCTTGAGTTTAGATATTGCTATCCTCACTTAACTTTGGTCTGGTGGTTGGCAGCCTTCAGTGTCGTCGCCTGTATTGAATGTTCGTTCTGCCTGACAGCGGAATGTTGCTCGTCATCGCCGTTTAACAGTCTGCAGAAGTGGTTCTTCCATATCCTCAGCATCGACTGTGTCTCAACTACGATATTTCCTTGTTCATCTCGACAGGATTCTGTTCGAACCTTGTATCCTTGGCTTTGACGTTTTACGCTTTGGTAAAACTTGCGAACATCGTTCCTGGAGTGACACCACTCTATATCCTCCTTCGCGCGCTTTTCTTGTTCTTTTTTCTTCTTTCTGAAAAGCCGATGTTCTTCCCTTCTTCTTTGCCTATAAAGCGCAGTGGTAGCTCTAATCTTCACCTGCTACTTAGCCTTATAGGCCTCGTTCTTGGCTGCGAGCATCTTTCGGCATTCCTCATCAAATTAAGGGTTTCTTGCTGGTGGGCGCGAGAAACCTAGCAGAGCAGTTGCGGCTGCTCTAATGGCTTGTTGGCATCGTTGCCATTGTTCTTCCACATTAGATGCTGGTGGTATGGTGTGAATGGAGAGGTTAAGGGATTCGCGTTGCCTTGGCTGAGCTGTCCATGAGGATTTTCCAATTTTCGCTTACGTGTTCGAGCATATTCATCGGTATCTCTCGAATAACAAGGTTAATGTTGGCTTCCAATGCCAATGGATGCTACAATCGTAGCTGGGTTATCCACAAATACCTTCGACTTTACGTAGCCCCAAAGGAAAAAGTCTGACGCTGTGATATCGCATGATCTTGCTGACCAATTCACTGGTCCAAAGCGTGAAATCAATTATTCACTGAACCGGTCTCTCAATACGTCCATTGTTTCACGGGCTGTGTGGCAAGTAGCGCCGTCTTGTTGGAACCAAATGTGGTCAAGATATCGGGCTTCAATTTAAAGCAAAAAATAGTCCGTTATACTGGCGAGATAACGGTCCAAAGCGTGAAATCAATTATTCACTGAACCGGTCTTTAATACGTCCATTGTTTCACGGGCTGTATGGCAAGTAGCGCCGTCTTGTTGGAACCAAATGTGATCGAGATCTCGGGCTTCAATTTAAAGCAAAAAATAGTCCGTTATACTGGCGAGATAACGGTCCAAAGCGTGAAATCAATTATTCACTGAACCGGTCTTTAATACGTCCATTGTTTCACGGGCTGTATGGCAAGTAGCGCCGTCTTTTTGGAACCAAATGTGATCGAGATCTCGGGCTTCAATTTAAAGCAACAGATAGTCCGTTATACTGGCGAGATAACGAGCCCTATTTGTAGTAACGTTGCCGTCAGCCTCATTTGTGAAGAAATACGATTGATTCCATCGGCCCATAAACCACACCACACGATTGTTTTGAGTATCTAGATGTAACTGGAGCTCCTGAACCACTTTCGGTTATTCCTCGACCCATATATGGCAATTGTGCTTATTGACGTTTCCATTGAACCAGAAATTGGCCTCATCGTTGAGCAAAATGTTGGTCGAAAACTGTGGATCTTCAGGAATTCTCTTGAGGGCCCATTTACGGAATTGGCAAACGTTTTCGGATGTAAGGCTATCTATGATGAAATTTCAATGAATTCTGAATAAAAAACACATGGCAAATTGACACTACTCACCCCTTTTGGAAAAAAATACCTCTTGATTGATCATTCGTCAGCTTTCGCTATTAGTTTGCCTCCAACCCTCCTGTGTAATGTTTTCACATTACAGGTGCAGATACGAAAGTAGCTGTCCGTTTGTAGTGAATGATCAGTCCTATTAGAGGCTCTTGGTTGCTTCGTAACAACATTTTTTACCTTAAGCATGCAGTTATTCCAAAGCACAGTCCGTAACCTAGAGGTCGAACTTCAACTCGGGGTATCTACCTAGGACACGGGCCCATCAGAATTCACAACGGTTGAGCGCTGCCTTTGGCCTTTCAGCTCTTCCACCACTATCTCTTTTCAAAGGGTCTGACTTAGCTGTTGAGATTACTAAATGACCTGTTGTCCGAATAGGTCAAAGCAGCTCATTTAGGTTTTCCACTTTGTCCATTCTAACTGGGACTGTATACTCCACCGTTGATTGCAACTTGGAAATTCTTCAACGGCCGTATTGTCAAGACGATCCACAACCCCCACCCCAGATTTCATTTGTTGCCGCCAAGACTTTACACAGGGATTGAGGCCCTATGTACGGTGGAGCTACTATAGGCACTCGGTGATCGCAATGGAAAGGCTGAGAGTTGATGTTGGTAGGCATCAACTCAAGTGGTTTCATATAATCGCACTGCCTACCACTTGACAACGCCGCCTTACTAAAAAGGAGCAATACGGGATGAAAGATCACTTTAAAATAAATCTAAGCCTCTTACTCGAACTTCGACCAAAAATTCGACTTAGTGGAAGTAACCATTTGATGCTCCATAGTTAAATAAAAAAATGTCCATCCTTCTAGAATCATACTTCTACTGCAGCGCCCCCCTCCAAACACTAAGTGCGCTCCTAATTTCTTATCTCTCAACCACCAACTTCCATAACTTTCCAACTTCATCTGCAAGAACTTGTCCTGGTAATGAAGCCATCAACTCCATCAAATACCCAAATTACAATCTCCAGCATTTCAGTCACGTTGCCAGCATCACCACACTTCCCTTCAACAGGATGGCGTACACCATCAATATGTTACCTAGACGAGTATATCTTCACTTTGGCCAAAGAAGACAAAAAATTCCTTTTAATGCAAAATGCTTGTCCTTGGCAGAGCTTGCTGATGACCCAGTATCCATCATAATTTTACTCAACTCCGTGTACATCAAAGCAGCATTAGCAGCAGAGTAGATCATGTACAGCTCATCGTATCCTGGACAGCGTCTGCTTGTCGCATTAGTGGCAATCTGTTATCGAGGACAAGTGCCCCTTTCATAAATCCTCCACCCCTCCCCAAAATGACTGCACACACACATACGTGTCTCGTATTAAATATCAAACTCCTCATCATGTTAACACTCATATGACACTTTAACTAGTCGGAGATGAGATAAAGCGCCTTACAACCCTTCTCCTCGCAACAATAACAATAACCTCGTGTTCACAAAACTATCCAAAGGGCCTGGGTATAGGATGTACAGACAGCAGATACAAGGACACTGATATTGTACACAGATTCTTTGAACAACCAATGTTGTCGGATGCCTTTTGTAGGTGACGGTTGTTTTTATTTTTAGGACAAGCTTCCTGCTTCACAAGTGAGGTTAGAGCTGGTGGAGGCCAGAGAATCGATTCCATCTCAATTGGATGCACTCACTGAAATTGGAAAAGTTTAGAATTTTTTTTTTTAGCTGGTTCTGGTTTATTGTGGACAGATGGCTTCTGGTCTTATTTGGTCGATACTGCCTTCCTTCTGTGTGGATGTTGGATTATTGATATTTAGGGCTTGGATTTGTCAATTGGATAACGAATCTGTAAGTGCGCTTTAAACATGAGATGACTTTTCATTGGGAATTTATGTGAAATTGCCTCGAGTTTAGATACATCAAAAAGTACTTAACGGTATTGGAATTGAATATGAAGAGAACCACAGATGAAGTAAGAGTGATTGTTGGTGTTCCGGGAAGGAAGAATGAATTTTTGAAATTTCCAGGAATCAGAAGGTGGGGATTTGTAAACAATTTCACCGAGAATGACTTGCACACTGGCATCTCCATTAGCTTAATGGATTTATGATGAGATTGCAGGAAAATGCCGTTAAATGTGCATTATCGTTAAAATGCAGGCTACTCGTCGGGCAACACAATAAATGTGATAGTGTCCTTGGCTTTGAGAATAAATTGTTGTCACTGTAGGGAGGACAAACTGTTGATGTGTCATTTTTTTGGGGATGGGGGATTTTACTTCATTTTTTAGAGTTTGACTTGAGAAAACATAACAATTCTATACGTACACTGGGGACATTTTTTTTTTTTTCGTGTGCGCCCGGAGGTGAGTAATCCTCATAGGATACCAGTGGTCGGTACCATTGGTTATGCCCAACTCATATATTTACTGTTCTGACAATTTCATTAATGTCAGTCAATAATGCCTACGGGATAAACCTCACCCCTCAGAGAGGCACTATGAGAACCGCGCGCGTGCTCATAGTAACGGGTGATCCAAGTAGAGATACTTTTTTCAATAGCCTTTTTTGACAGATCACATGTGAGTCGTGTCATGCTGTCATGTTATTTTTATTTAGTATTGTTTGGCATTTCATAATGGAAAGACTTACGCGTGAACAACGTTTACAATTTGTTCAACTTTATTATGAAGATTCACGTTCTGTGAGGAATGTGTTTCGTGCACTTCGCTCAACTTATGGTCAACATAATCGGCCTACTGAGCGTACTATTCGCAACACCATCACCCATTTTGAGACCCAGCATTCATTATTGGATAATATTCGACCGAATAGACCACGTCCAGCACGCTGTGAAGAAAATATAGCGGCCGTAGCTGAGAGTGTGTAAATTATGCCGGTGCGAACGTAACCGTCAATGGCGACCATGATAACCGACTATTTGATGCCTGAAATTGAAGCTCGTGATCTCGGCGACATTTGGTTTCAGCAAGACGGCGCCACTTCCCACACATCGCATCAATCAATGGACTTATTGAGAGAACATTTCGGTGAGCACATAATTTCACGTTTTGGGCCGGTCGATTGGCCACCAAGATCACACCGTTAGACTTTTTCCTGTTGGGATATGTAAAGTCAAAAGCTTATGCCGACAAACCCGCTTCGATTCAGGCCTTGGAGGAAAACATCACGCGTGTCATTCGCCAGTTACCAGTCGAAATGCTCGAACGAGTTATAGAAAATTGGACTCAACGGATGGACCATCTGCGACGTAGCAACGGCTTACATTTGATAAACATAATCTTCAAAAAACAAATGCCAAAGAATGTTCTTTCAAATGATAATAAACATTCTCCATTAAATTTGAATTTTCTGTGTTTTTTTCTTTAAAAAAGTAGGGAACCTCGAAATGGATCACCCGTTAGTATGAAATTCATCCTCTCATTTTTTCATTTTTTTTTGTGATGACTACGACTAAGTATCCTTAACAAGTAGTTTACGCTTCTGTAGTGTTAATCGGGTTTGGTAGGTAGCATTCCAGTGAACGCACCTACTAATACCGTCATTACATACGGTTTTCCCTTATGGCGCTAGGTCGAACGGTCTTGTTCTTTGTAGTCGGCGCTCAAGGTTTGTCACGTCCAGAGTACGAATTATTTCATTATTGCAATGGACGTGAATACGGGTACGAAGTTTACGAGCAAGGTTTGTTGCTTCGTTACTCACAGTAGCAATTCCAAGATCTCTGTGAATATCGCTATTCCTTATATACCATGGAGCATTCACTATTACTCCTAGGGTTTTGTTTTGGAATGTTTGCAGTATAGCAATATTGCTTGGTTTGGTACAACCCTAAAGCTGTATACCATATGTCCAACAAGGTTTTAGCACTTCCTTATACAGAAGCAATTTGTTGTATATGCTTAGCTTCGAGTATCTTCCGAGCAGCCAATACATTTCTCTGAGTCTAATTGCGAGCTCGTCCCGCTTTTTTTAACGTGTGGCTTCCACTTAAGTTTTGCGTCTAGGGTCATTCCTAGATATTTTGCCTCATTTGCGTATGGTATTTGTCCCGAGTTAATGAAAACAGGTAAGTTGTTGCGTTGACTTGGTCCCGTTCAGGGCAATTCGCCAGGTCTTTGTCCACTCACATACTTTGTTCAGAGCCCGTTGGAGTTTTCCCGTTGATGATTCCACGGACTCATCCATTGCGAGGATAGCTGTATCGTCTGCGAACGTTGCTACGATGGTCCCTTCTTCTTGTGGTATATCTCTTGTGTAGAGCAAGAATAGGATTGGTCCGAGAACACTTCCCTGCGGAACACCAGCGTGGATTTCTTTGAATTCTGGGGCTCTATTACATAAAACGAAACGAACAGCAAGTAAACGAAACAGAAGTAAACGATAGTCACGACAATGAGCGATTGTGTAAAACGAGATATTTATGACAGCTCAACGAAAACGAAAGCTATACGACTGCCCAATGCCAGTCGTAAGAAATTAAGAGTATCGTAAAATTCAAGAACGATACTCGTTTTATGTGATCGAATTTCAACGAGAACGAAGTGATATCAACGATATTCGTTTTATAAAATATGGCCCCTGAGTATTCAGTCTCATGTCTAATACGAAACAGTCTGTTTTCAAGGTAGGATTCCAGTACGTTGTATAATTTTGTCAGTAGGATTGTCCTTAATTTATACCTTAGACCTTCGTGCCATACCTTGTCGAAAGCTTGTGATACGTCAAGAAAAGCGACAGAGCAGATATTTTTCCATTCTAGAGCATTTTCAATTTCATTAGTTATTCGATAAACCTGATCGATTGTGGAATGTTTGACCCGGAAGCCGAATTGATGATCTGGGATCAAGCGTCTTTCTTCAATTACTGGTTGTAATCGTTTTAGCATAATTTTCTCGAAAACCTTAGATATGATCGGCAGGAGCGAAATGGGTCTATATGATTTCTTATGGTTTGGACTTTTCCCCGGTTTCGGGACGATAATGACTTCAGCGACTTTCCATTGCCTTGGAACATATAAAAGTCTCAGAGAAGCATTTATAATGTGGAGCAACTTAACTAATGCTTTTTGCGGTAGCTCCTTCAGGATTTCGCCGTTGATTAAATCATATCCTGGAGCTTTGTTATTTTTTAACTTTCTTATTGTCATTCGAAGCTCGCACAGGGATACGGCTTTAACATTATAGTTGTCGGGGGCCATATTAGCATTCAGTTCTCCGTTCAGGGGTCTTCCATCGAACGGCTTGAACGTTTCTTCTAGTTGCTCGGCAAATAAATCCGCTTTCTCTTTGTCTCCTTTTGCCCATTCGCCGTTAGCTTTTCTTATTGGTGGCGAGTGTATTTTGGGTTTCCTTATGAACTTCAAAGCTTTCCATAGTGAGTAGTTTGAAGTCTTATCAGCAGTCAAGCCCTCGAGGTATGTAGAAGCCTCGCGATTTCTTAAATCCTGTAGATCATTCTTGAGTTTGTTACAGAGATAGTTCAGATAAGTTTTATCAGTGGGTGCGCGGGAATGTTGCCATCTCTTGCGCGCTCTCCTTTTTCTCGTATGAGATCCTCGATTTCAGGCTGGTATTTGAATTCATTGTTGCTGCGTGTTGCTGTCTTCCGGAAGGGAGTGTTTTTCCACGACGCGCTCTTTCGTCTTCTATTTCGAGCGGTGTGTTTAGTGGCACATTTAAAGCAACATTTTCCTTGCAGTCTTTTCTGAAAAGATCCCAGTTGGTTTTTTTACTAGTAAGCCTAGGAGGTCCTACTTTTCTTGCTAGACTTTCGTCCATTTTCAGAGTGACTGCTGAGTGGTCTGAGCATAGATCATAACATTCTTCGACTTCCGTCAGATTTTTAGTTAGCCCTTTTGCGATAAAGAAGTCGACTAGGTCAGGGATTTTATTTTTGTCAGTTGGCCAATACGTTGGCTTTCCCGTCGAATAAAAGTCCACTCCACGCTTCATACAGGCTTTGTACAGAAGTCTGCCTTTAGTTGAAGTACATCTTGATCCCCAAAAAGTGTGTTTTGCATTAAAGTCCCCACCGATGAAAAAATTAGACTCGAATAAGTCAATGAGGCGATCGAGGTCGTCGTCTACCAGTCTATATCCCGGAGGGAAGTAACTAGATCCGATGAGGTAGTCTAAATGTTTTACTTTTACAGAGACTGAAATTATTTTCATAGAATCTAGTTCTACTGGAGACATGACTTTGTTACATTTAGAATGAAGCTATTTGTCGTATGCCTTTGAATATGTCCCTTGAATGAGAGCTTACACGGCTTGGGAGCTAGCAATATCTCTACATCCGTTTGTGAGTCATTAGTCTTCTCGGTTTCCAGATCTTATTAGAGATGGTATCCCTCGATTTATCGATAAATCTACTCTCCTGACAGGATTAACTACCGAAGCATAGTCGTGGCGTTACAAATAGGCCAAAGGAATGGTCTCAACTGAAGTATAGAGTCAGTCCTGCCCTTCAACTAGAAATCCCTGGTTTGGCAAAGAATTCCTATACGTAGTATCCGTAGCCAAGAGTAAGGCCTACAATGTAAAGCTGCATGCGAAGGCGTTAAGAATTTTAACTGGTCATTATGCTTCCTCGATAATGACGTGGATGCTAAGGCTGATACGATAACTAACACCAGTCTCCTGGGTATGAAATCCTTTATCCCTCACCGGGTAAAGAGTATCAGACCGAAGCTAAACAGGTGGTATGACTCCAGCAGGCTGTTAATGTGAAAGAGTTATGTTTTCGGTCATATAAAGCCAACCCAACTGAGGAACACCGTTTAAAATTCAAACGAACCAGAAATGACTGCAATGCCCAAATTAAGCGTGTCAAATTCTTCCACGACCAAAAGTTGATGCAAAACATTCTACTATGTCCCAAAGGTACTAAAACTTTTGGTCGTTTGTAAAAAACATTAAGAATTCGACCTCATCTTCCATCCCGACGCTCATTAACAATAACATTTCAGCTGTCACCTCTGTAGACAAAACCAATCTGCTCGCCGCTCATTTTGAGGCCAATTCCACGCTGCTAGATTGTGCCCAGTCTCCCCCTGTACTAGAGAATGTAGAACATTCTATGGGACTAATCCACTTTCGTACTCGTACAGCCTTACTTACTTACTTACTTAAGTGGCGCTACAGTCCGGGATGAACCTGGGCCTCAACCAACATGCCTCCCCAATTAGCCTGGTCCTTAGCTAACTGCCTCCAGTTGCGCACTCCAAGTTGGTTGAGGTCGGTTTCTACTTGCGCGCGCCACTTAAGACGAGGTCTTCCTCTACTGCGTCCGACGTCTGGCTGGGAATCAAAGACTCTGCGCGCCGGAGTATTGGTGTCCATGCATTCTACATGTTCTAGCCATCTTAAACGTCCTATGCGGAGTTTTTTGACCAGTGGTATGTCGCTGTACAGCTCGTATAGTTCGTGGTTGAATCTTCGTCTCCATAGCCCGTCAGCACAAACGGAACCGAAGATTTTTCGAAGAATTTTTCTCTCGAATCGACCAAGGATTTCTTCATCCGCTTTTGATACGGTCCATGCTTCAGCGCCGTAGAGCAGGACTGGGATGATCAGGGTCTTATATAGGATCTCCTCAGTAGCTCCAGTAAGGGCTTTACTACTAAATTGCCTTCTTAGCCCGAAGAAACAACGATTGGCAAGAGTAATTCTTGGTTTGATTTCTGACGAGATGTCGTTGTCAGAGTTAATAGCGGAGCCGAGGTAGACAAAATCCCGTACTACCTCAAAGTTATATCTGTCAATGGTGACGTTCTGTCCAATTCGTCGATGTTGTGTGTCCTTTCGTGTTGACAGCATATACTAAGTCTTACCCTCATTTACTGCTAAACCCATTTTTACCGCTTCCTTCTCTAAACTAGCAAACGTGGCTATGACATCACGTTGAGTCCTACCGATGATGTCAATATCGTCAGCGTATGCTAGTAGTTACACCGATTTTTAGAAAAATGTGTCTCTGGTGTTGGCTCGGGAGTTTTGCACAATCCTCTCGAGAATCAAGTTAAAGAAATCACATGACAGCGCATCGCCTTGCCTAAATCCTTTTTTTGGTATCGAATGTGTCGGTGAGGTCGTTTCCGACCCTCATATAGCAGCGAGAATTCTCCATCGTCATCCTTTACAGAGAGAGGTACGAGTTTGGGCGGTATACCAAAACTAGACATGGCTCTGTATAGTTCGTCTCTATAAATGCTGTCGTATGCGGCTTTGAAATCGATAAATATGGTGGGTATCGATTTGGACTTCTTGCGTTTTTTCCAGGATCTGCCGAAGTGTGAAAATTTGATCGATTGTGGACTTTCCTGGCCTAAAACCACACTGATAAGGGCCGATCAGGTTGTTGGTAAACGGTTTTAGGCGTTCACATATTACGGCAGATAGAATCTTGTAGGCGATGTTGAGCAGACTTATGCCTCTGTAGTTGTTGCAGCTCAGAGGGTCTCCTTTTTTGTGGGTCGGGCAAACGATGCTGAGGTTCCATTCTTCAGGCATGCTTTCAACCGACCAGATTTGGCTTATGAGTTGGTGGATGTTACTTACCAAGTCATCTCCGCCAGCTTTATAAAGCTCATCGGGAAGACCGTCATTTCCGGCGGCCTTATTAAGCCTGAGTTTAGAAATTGCTATCTTACTTCACTTAGGTCGGGTGGTTGATACAGTTGGGAGATTGTTCGTCATCGCCGTTTAACAGTCTGCAGAAGTGGTTCTTCCATATCCTCAGCATCGACTGTGTCTCAACTACAATATTTCCTTGTTCATCTCGACAGGATTCTGTTCGAGCCTTGTATCCTTGGCTTTGATGTTTTAAACTTTGGTAAAACTTGCGAACATCGCTTTTCTTGCTCTTTTTTCTTCTTTCTGAAAAGCCGATGTTCTTCACTTCTTCTTTGCATGTAGAGCTCAATGGCAGCTCTCGTGTTCACCTGCAGCTTAGCCTTGTAGGCCTCGTTCTTGGCTGCGAGCATCTGTCGGCATTCCTCATCAAACCAGGGGTTTCTTGCTGGTGGCCGCGAGAAACCTAGAACATCCGTTGCGGCTGATCTAATGGGTTGTTGGCATCGTTGCCATTGTTCTTCCACATTAGATGCTGGTGGTATGGTTTGAATCGAGAAGTTAAGGGATACGCGTTGCGCGAAGCTCTTGGCTGTCTCTGGCGATTGCAGTCTTTCGACATTAAATTTTTCCACAGTATTTCTGGTTTGTTGTGGCATGGTGGATACCCGCATCCTTAGCTTGGCTGTAACAAGGTAGTGGGTCCGAGTCGATGTTACCCCTTCAGAATGTTCGGACAACCAAAATACTGGATGGGTGCCTCTTGTCTATCGCAATGTGATCAATTTGGTTGACTGTTCGTTGATCTGGAGACCGCCATGTCCCCTTGTGGAAATCGAGGTGAAGAAACCGTGTGCTGGCTATAGTGGCATTTCGTTCCGTAGCGAATTCAATTAGCCTAAGTCCGTTACCAGGCGTGCTGTCGTGTAGGCCATACTTTCCGACAGCACTGCTAAAGATGTCTTCTCTTCCTACCCCTGCGTTAAAATCTCCCAGCACGATTTTAACATCGTACTTTGGTAGTCGCTCATAGGTTTTGTCGAGGAGGTCGTAGAAGCAATCCTTAGTTATATAATCCTTTTCCTCCGTCGGAGCATGAGCGCATATAAGGCTTATGTTGGCGAATTTGGCCTTGATGCGGATTGTTACAATGCGTTCGCTTATGTCTTGAAAACATAAGACTTCTTGCCTTAGTCTGGCACTTATAACAAATCCGCAGCCAAATATTCGATTTTTCTGCTCACTATAACACGGTCCATAGTAGATGTCACAGTTTTTCATCCTCTTTTTGCCCGGCCCATCCCATCGTATTTCCTGGGTGGCAGTAATGTCTGCTTCGTAGCACTTTTGTAGCTCCACTATGTCTACTGAAGTTTAAAATAGCATCACCCAATCATTGCATCGTTCCGAAATTTAATCATTCACAACTTAGCACTGTTATAGGCTTTAACTCGATCTGCCAGTAAGTACTCCTTTCTGTCATAAACTCAAAGACATAAAAATAAAACAAACATTTGATTAAATTTCCCCAAAGATACGCCTTCCCTTCATGGCTTGACATTTTTAACGACCTCATTTAGAAAATGATTTACTGTCACACTACCCTTGGGGTTTAAAACTCACTCACTCCCAGGCGGTGTATATCCTTCTAAACTTCTTAATCAGTTTCAAATATTTTTTTTTGTTCAAAGTAATCTGTCGTCTGATGGAGTTCGGAAGCGTTAAGTGTTCCATTGATTACGGAGGCTTAAAGTTTTCACTCCCCCGGAAGCTGGGATGATTTACAGTACCACTGCATGAAAGAGCTCACGGGTTATACGGGTTAGGGTAAACGACTCGCACATTCGCAATCCCATTCATTTGTTCCATGCGTGTGTCTGTGTACAACAGAAGATTAATGAGAAAACTTCCCTATCTCAAAGACTCGTTGTTCCTGGAAAGGCTTTGTGAACGCAGTTTATCGCAAAACTTTTCCATCATCCTCTAATTTTAGTTTGCTCGTAATTATGGTCTGTAATTGTTTAAATTTTACCATCCAAAGAGGTCTTCTAAAATCCCATTACCAACACCTACACTTTGTTAAGTAGTTTAGTTTAATCCCCAAACTAATACGAAACTATGAACTAATTGGATTAAATCCCAACACATACTTTGCAACAAACCATATGTTGTTAGTATGCAAAGCACATAATAACAGATAATAGCACCCGAAAAAAAGGACGAAAATCCGATTGCAATAAATCAATTTAATCGGATTAAATGTGAAACAAACAAAAAATGCATTTTAACCTAAAAATGTTCATTTTGTATAATTTTATGATAAATGGGATTGTGTACACTGTTTGCACAAAGATACAAAATTTTAATTAACATCCGGCAAATATGAACATTTTCATTAACTTTGACCACCTCATTGCACTGCGGCAGTCCGCCGCATCCAATGTTGGTAGACCTCAATCCCAACATCCTTCTGTATCCGCATTCCCAATCGAAGGATTAACATATTGTGTATGCTCCATTGAGCAATTCAATTGGAGTCCTCCATATCGAATGAATACTTTTACATTCAACAGATATACAGATGAAAGTCGTGAGGGTGTATTTGTCACCTAGATACAGTTAGGAGATTCCAGAAAAATAGATAAACTGGACTTTCAATCAACCGATGGAGGAAGGAGTTTTCATTTTGTATCTTTCCACCGATGTAGCCACCATTTAATGACATTCTATCTACAGTTATCGATCTGAGACCACCATTTTGTTTTATGTAAGCAAATGAGGAGGTTAGGTTTGAAGGTTTTTAGAAGGCAGAGCCTAGATAGTGTGTAGGATTTGAATTAATGATGAAATTGAAAGTTCTCCTGGCGGACATCCTTTTTTAAGTGCCGGTCAGGGATGGCAGTGGGTCTGTAAGTTGTTTGCTTAGCAATTAATTTTAAGTTGAACTTTAAGTATCTGTTTTGGTCAAAGAGATTTATATCAAAGCCAACGATGATGAAGAAGTTAAAAAAGTGGTTCCCGGACCTGGAGGTTTAACGGTTGTGCAGAATCGGTTGAAATTTGATTCATAAGTATCGTGGAGCCATGTCTGGAGGGATTTTTTAAATTGTCATTCTCAGCCCATAACTAATGGGACTTTCGGTAAAACGGTTTAAGTAACAAAATGTTGAAAATCGGAGCGAATGGCTTTGATCAAATAAACAATGGGAATCAAGGTCCAAAGTACGTAATCCCACCCTTAATCAGAACTACGGATCGCCAGCTACAAAAAAAAGACGGATTTATTCGATAGAATGTCTTCAAAGACTTTCACATTCAACGCGGAAAAAGCGATCACTAAATAAAGAGCACGTACCCTGAAGAAAAATTTGGACCTCGAATAATGATGGGTTAGGTTAGGTTAGGTTACAGTGGGTCCATGCGATGCGCGTGCATGCTTAGACCAAAGAAGGTCCGTTGTGGTACATCGTGGATTTGTCGACTTTCCTAATTCAGAGCTGACTATAAAGCGTAGGAGGTTTCAGGCATTAATACAACATTTGTCAGTTCCAGCACTGTGAAATATAATAAAACTGTGAAATAATAAAATAAAACATTTGTCAGTTCCAGCACTGTGAAATATTGTAAATTTTCAACTTTTAATTCGCCCAGAACACTTTTATAGGAATCCCAGTAGGATGGTAGGATGGTAGGATGGTAGGATGGTGGGATGGTAGGATGGTATGATGGTAGGATGGTAGCATGGTAGCATGGTAGGATGGTAGGATGGTAGGATGGTAGGATGGTAGGATGGTAGGATGGTAGGATGGTAGGATGGTAGGATGGTAGGATGGTAGGATGGTAGGTTGGTAGGATGGTAGGATGGTAGGATGGTAGGATGGTAGGATGGTAGGATGGTAGGATGGTAGGATGGTAGGATGGTAGGATGGTAGGATGGTAGGATGGTAGGTTGGTAGGATGGTAGGATGGTAGGATGGTAGGATGGTAGGATGGTAGGTTGGTAGGATGGTAGGATGGTAGGATGGTAGGATTGTAGGATGGTAGGATGGTAGGATGGTAGGATGGTAGGATGGTAGGATGGTAGGATGGTAGGATGGTAGGATGGTAGGATGGTAGGATGGTAGGATGGTAGGATGGTAGGTTGGTAGGATGGTAGGATGGTAGGATGGTAGGATGGTAGGATGGTAGGATGGTAGGATGGTAGGATGGTAGGATGGTAGGATGGTAGGATGGTAGGTTGGTAGGATGGTAGGATGGTAGGATGGTAGGATTGTAGGATGGTAGGATGGTAGGATGGTAGGATGGTAGGATGGTAGGATGGTAGGATGGTGGGATGGTAGGATGGTAGGATGGTAGGATGGTAGGATGGCAGGATGGTAGGATGGTAGGATAGTAGGATGATCGGATGGTAGGATGGTAGGATGGTAGGATGGTAGGATGGTAGGATGGTAGGATGGTAGGATGGTAGGATGGAAGGATGGTAGGATGGTAGGGTGGATGATGGTGGGATGGATGATGGTAGGATGTTGGGATGGTAAGATGGTAGGATGGATGATGATAGGATGGTGGGATGGTAAGATGGTAGGGTGGATGATGGTAGGATGGATGATGGTGGGATGGATGATGGTGGGATGGTGGGGTGGTAAGATGGTAGGATGGATGATGGTAGGATGGATGATGGTGGGATGGATGATGGTAGAATGGTTGATGGTGGGATGGATGATGGTGGGATGGATGATGGCAGGATGGTGGGATGGTAAGGTGGATGATGGTAGGATGGATGATGGTGGGATGGATGATGGTGGGATGGTGGGGTGGTAAGATGGTAGGATGGATGATGGTGGGATGGATGATGGTAGGATGGATGATGGTGGGATGGATGATGGTAGGATGGATGATGGTGGGATGGATGATGGTGGGATGGATGATGGTAGGATGGATGATGGTGGGATGGTAGGATGGTAGGATGGTAGGATGGTAGGATGGTAGGATGGTAGGATGGTAGGTTGGTAGGATGGTAGGATGGTAGGATGGTAGGATGGTAGGATGGTAGGATGGTAGGATGGTAGGATGGTAGGATGGTAGGTTGGTAGGATGGTAGGATGGTAGGATGGTAGGATTGTAGGATGGTAGGATGGTAGGATGGTAGGATGGTAGGATGGTAGGATGGTAGGATGGTGGGATGGTAGGATGGTAGGATGGTAGGATGGTAGGATGGCAGGATGGTAGGATGGTAGGATAGTAGGATGGTAGGATGGTAGGATGGTAGGATGGTAGGATGGTAGGATGGTAGGATGGTAGGATGGTAGGATGGTAGGATGGTAGGATGGTAGGATGGTAGGTTGGTAGGATGGTAGGATGGTAGGATGGTAGGATTGTAGGATGGTAGGATGGTAGGATGGTAGGATGGTAGGATGGTAGGATGGTAGGATGGTGGGATGGTAGGATGGTAGGATGGTAGGATGGTAGGATGGCAGGATGGTAGGATGGTAGGATAGTAGGATGATCGGATGGTAGGATGGTAGGATGGTAGGATGGTAGGATGGTAGGATGGTAGGATGGTAGGATGGAAGGATGGTAGGATGGTAGGGTGGATGATGGTGGGATGGATGATGGTAGGATGTTGGGATGGTAAGATGGTAGGATGGATGATGATAGGATGGTGGGATGGTAAGATGGTAGGGTGGATGATGGTAGGATGGATGATGGTGGGATGGATGATGGTGGGATGGTGAGGTGGTAAGATGGTAGGATGGATGATGGTAGGATGGATGATGGTGGGATGGATGATGGTAGAATGGTTGATGGTGGGATGGATGATGGTGGGATGGATGATGGCAGGATGGTGGGATGGTAAGGTGGATGATGGTAGGATGGATGATGGTGGGATGGATGATGGTGGGATGGTGGGGTGGTAAGATGGTAGGATGGATGATGGTGGGATGGATGATGGTAGGATGGATGATGGTGGGATGGATGATGGTAGGATGGATGATGGTGGGATGGATGATGGTGGGATGGATGATGGTAGGATGGATGATGGTGGGATGGTAGGATGGTAGGATGGTAGGATGGTAGGATGGTAGGATGGTAGGATGGTAGGATGGTAGGATGGTAGGATGGTAGGATGGTAGGATGGTAGGATGGTAGGATGGTAGGATGGTAGGATGGTAGGTTGGTAGGATGGTAGGATGGTAGGATGGTAGGATTGTAGGATGGTAGGATGGTAGGATGGTAGGATGGTAGGATGGTAGGATGGTAGGATGGTAGGATGGTGGGATGGTAGGATGGTAGGATGGTAGGATGGTAGGATGGCAGGATGGTAGGATGGTAGGATAGTAGGATGATCGGATGGTAGGATGGTAGGATGGTAGGATGGTAGGATGGAAGGATGGTAGGATGGTAGGGTGGATGATGGTGGGATGGATGATGGTAGGATGTTGGGATGGTAAGATGGTAGGATGGATGATGATAGGATGGTGGGATGGTAATATGGTAGGGTGGATGATGGTAGGATGGATGATGGTGGGATGGATGATGGTGGGATGGTGAGGTGGTAAGATGGTAGGATGGATGATGGTAGGATGGATGATGGTGGGATGGATGATGGTAGAATGGTTGATGGTGGGATGGATGATGGTGGGATGGATGATGGCAGGATGGTGGGATGGTAAGGTGGATGATGGTAGGATGGATGATGGTGGGATGGATGATGGTGGGATGGTGGGGTGGTAAGATGGTAGGATGGATGATGGTGGGATGGATGATGGTAGGATGGATGATGGTGGGATGGATGATGGTAGGATGGATGATGGTGGGATGGATGATGGTGGGATGGATGATGGTAGGATGGATGATGGTGGGATGGATGATGGTAGGATGGATGATGGTGGGATGGATGATGGTGGGATGGTGGGATGGTAAGATGGTAGGATGGATGATGGTGGGATGGATGATGGTGGGATGGATAATGGTAGGATGGATGATGGTGGGATGGATGATGGTAGGATGGTGGGATGGATGATGGTAGGATGGATGATGGTGGGATGGATGATGGTAGGATGGTGGGATGGTAAGATGGTAGGATGGATGATGGTGGGATGGATGATGGTACGATGGATGATGGTAGGATGGTAGGATGGTAGGATGGTAGGATGGATGATGGTAGGATGGATGATGGTGGGATGGATGATGGTGGGATGGATGATGCCTGGATGGATGATGGTAGGATGGATGATGGTGGGATGGATGATGGTAGGATGGATGATGGTGGGATGGATGATGGTAGGATGGTGGGATGGTAAGATGGTAGGATGGATGATGGTGGGATGGATGATGGTACGATGGATGATGGTAGGATGGTATGATGGTAGGATGGATGATGGTAGGATGGATGATGGTGGGATGGATGATGGTAGGATGGTAGGATGGTAAGATGGTAGGATGGATGATGGTGGGATGGATGATGGTACGATGGATGATGGTAGGATGGTATGATGGTAGGATGGATGATGGTAGGATGGATGATGGTGGGATGGATGATGGTAGGATGGTAGGATGGTAGGATGGTAGGATGGTAGGATGGTAGGATGGTAGGATGGTAGGATGGTAGGATGGTAGGATGGTAGGATGGTAGGATGGTAGGATGGTAGGATGGTAGGATGGTAGGATGGTAGGATGGTAGGATGGTAGGATGGTAGGATGGTAGGATGGTAAGATGGTAGGACGGATGATGGTGGGATGGATGATGGTGGGATGGATGATGGTAGGATGGATGATGGTGGGATGGATGATGGTAGGATGGTGGGATGGATGATGGTAGGATGGATGATGGTGGGATGGATGATGGTGGGATGGATGATGCCTGGATGGATGATGGTAGGATGGATGATGGTGGGATGGATGATTGTAGGATGGATGATGGTGGGATGGATGATGGTAGGATGGTGGGATGGTAAGATGGTAGGATGGATGATGGTGGGATGGATGATGGTACGATGGATGATGGTAGGATGGTAGGATGGTAGGATGGATGATGGTAGGATGGATGATGGTGGGATGGATGATGGTAGGATGGATGATTATTAGATGGATGATGGTAGGATGGAAGATGGTGGGATGGATGATGGTAGGATGGTGGGATGGTAGGATGGTAGGATAGTAGGACGGTAGGATGGTAGGATGGTAGGATGGTAGGATGGTAGGATGGTAGAATGGTAGGATGGTAGGATGGTAGAATGGTAGGATGGTAGGATGGTAGAATGGTAGGATGGTAGGATGGTAGGATGGTAGGATGGTAGGATGGTAGGATGGTAGGATGGTAGGATGGTAGGATGGTAGGATGGTAGGATAATAGGATGGTAGGATGGTAGGATGGTAGGATGGTAGTATGGTAGGATGGTAGGATGGTAGGATGGTAGGATGGTAGGATGGTAGGATGGTAGGATGGTAGGATGGTAGGATGGTAGGATGGTAGGATGGTAGGATGGTAGGATGGTAGGATGGTAGGATGGTAGGATGGTAGGATGGTAGGATGGTAGGATGGTAGGATGGTAGGATGGTAGGATGGTAGGATGGTAGGATGGTAGGATGGTAGGATGGTAGGATGGTAGGATGGTAGGATGGTAGGATGGTAGGATGGTAGGATGGTAGGATGGTAGGATGGTAGGATGGTAGGATGGTAGGATGGTAGGATGGTAGGATGGTAGGATGGTAGGATGGTAGGATGGTAGGATGGTAGGATGGTAGGATGGTAGGATGGTAGGATGGTAGGATGGTAGGATGGTAGGATGGTAGGATGGTAGGATGGTAGGATGGTAGGATGGTAGGATGGTAGGATGGTAGGATGGTAGGATGGTAGGATGGTAGGATGGTAGGATGGTAGGATGGTAGGATGGTAGGATGGTAGGATGGTAGGATGGTAGGATGGTAGGATGGTAGGATGGTAGGATGGTAGGATGGTAGGATGGTAGGATGGTAGGATGGTAGGATGGTAGGATGGATGATGGTGGGATGGATGATGGTAGGATGTTGGGATGGTAAGATGGTAGGATGGATGATGATAGGATGGTGGGATGGTAAGATGGTAGGGTGGATGATGGTAGGATGGATGATGGTAGGATGGTGGGATGGTAAGATGGTAGGATGGATGATGGTGGGATGGATGATGGTGGGATGGATGATGGTAGGATGGATGATGGTGGGATGGATGATGGTAGGATGGATGATGGTGTTATGGATGATGGTAGGATGGTAGGATGGTAAGATGGTAGGGTGGATGATGGTGGGATGGATGATGGTAGGATGGTGGGATGGTAAGTTGGTAGGATGGATGATGGTAGGATGGATAATGGTAGGATGGATGATGGTGGGATGGATGATGGTAGGATGGATGATGGTGGGATGGATGATGGTAGGATGGTATGATGGTGGGATGGATGATGGCAGGATGGTGGGATGGTAAGATGGTAGGATGGTAGGATGGATGATGGTGGGATTTATGATGGTACGATGGATGATGGTAGGATGGATGATGGCAGGATTGTAGGATGGATGATGGTGGGATGGATGATGGTAGGATGGTAGTATGGTAAGATGGTAGGGTGGATGATGGTAGGATGGATGATGGTGGGATGGATGATGGTAGGATGGATGATGGTGGGATGGATGATGGTAGGATGGATGATGGTGTTATGGATGATGGTAGGATGGTGGGATGGTAAGATGGTAGGATGGATGATGGTGGGATGGATGATGGTGGGATGGATGATGGTAGGATGGTATGATGGTGGGATGGATGATGGCAGGATGGTGGGATGGTAAGATGGTAGGATGGTAGGATGGATGATGGTGGGATTTATGATGGTACGATGGATGATGGTAGGATGGTAGGATGGATGATGGTAGGATTAATGATGGTGGGATGGATGATGGTAGGATGGTGGGATGGTAAGATGGTAGGGTGGATGATGGTAGGATGGATGATGGTAGGATGGTGGGATGGTAAGATGGTAGGATGGATGATGGTGGGATGGATGATGGTGGGATGGATGATGGTAGGATGGATGATGGTGGGATGGATGATGGTAGGATGGATGATGGTGTTATGGATGATGGTAGGATGGTGGGATGGTAAGATGGTAGGATGGATGATGGTGGGATGGATGATGGTGGGATGGATGATGGTAGGATGGATGATGGTGGGATGGATGATGGTAGGATGGATGATGGTGTTATGGATGATGGTAGGATGGTGTAATGGAAAGATGGTAGGGTGGATGAAGGTAGGATGGATGATGTTGGGATGGATGATGGTAGGATGGATGATGGTGGGATGGATGATGGTAGGATGGATGATGGTGGGATGGATGATGGTAGGATGGATGATGGTGGGATGGATGATGGTAGGATGGTGGGATGGTAAGATGGAAAGATGGTAGGATGGATGATGGTGGGATGGATGATGGTACGATGGATGATGGTAGGATGGATGATGGTGGGATGGATGATGTTGGGATGGTGGGGTGGTAAGATGGTAGGATGGATGATGGTGGGATTTATGATGGTACGATGGATGATGGTAGGATGGTAGGATGGATGATGGTAGGATGGTAGGATGGTAAGATGGTAGGGTGGATGATGGTAGGATGGATGATGGTGGAATGGATGATGGTAGGATGGTGGGATGGTGAGATGGTAGGATGGTAGGATGGATGATGGTGGGATTTATGATGATGATGGTGGGATGGATGATGGTAGCATGGATGATGGTGGGATGGATGATGGTAGGATGGATGATGGTGGGATGGATGATGGTAGGATGGTGGGATGGTAAGATGGTTGGATGAATGATGGTGGGATGGATGATGGTAGGATGGTGGGATGGTAAGATGGTAGGGTGGATGATGGTAGGATGGATAATGGTAGGATGGATGATGGTGGGATGGATGATGGTAGGATGGATGATGGTGGGATGGATGATGGTAGGATGGTATGATGGTGGGATGGATGATGGCAGGATGGTGGGATGGTAAGATGGTAGGATGGTAGGATGGATGATGGTGGGATTTATGATGGTACGATGGATGATGGTAGGATGGTAGGATGGATGATGGTAGGATTAATGATGGTGGGATGGATGATGGTGGGATGGATGATGGTAGGATGGATGATGGTGGGATGGTAGGATGGATGATGGTGGGATGGATGATGGTAGGATGGTAGTATGGTAAGATGGTAGGGTGGATGATGGTAGGATGGATGATGGTGGAATGGATGATGGTAGGATGGTGGGATGGTAAGATGGTAGGATGGTAGGATGGATGATGGTGGGATTTATGATGGTACGATGGATGATGGTAGGATGGTAGGATGGATGATGGTAGGATGGATGATGGTGGGATGGATGATGGTAGGATGGATGATGGTGGGATGGATGATGGTAGGATGGTGGGATGGTAAGATGGTAGGATGGATGATGGTGGGATGGATGATGGTACGATGGATGATGGTAGGATGGTAGGATGGATGATGGTAGGATGGATGATGGTGGGATGGATGATGGTGGGATGGATGATGGTAGGATGGATGATGGTGGGATGGATGATGGTAGGATGGATGATGGTATGATGGATGATGGTGGGATGGATGATGGTAGGATGGATGATGGTGGGATGGATGATGGTAGGATGGTGGGATGGTAAGATGGTTGGATGGATGATGGTGGGATGGATGATGGTAGGATGGTGGGATGGTAAGATGGTAGGGTGGATGATGGTAGGATGGATGATGGTAGGATGGATGATGGTGGGATGGATGATGGTAGGATGGATGATGGTGGGATGGATGATGGTAGGATGGTATGATGGTGGGATGGATGATGGCAGGATTGTGGGATGGTAAGATGGTAGGATGGTAGGATGGATGATGGTGGGATTTATGATGGTACGATGGATGATGGTAGGATGGTAGGATGGATGATGGTAGGATTAATGATGGTGGGATGGCTGATGGTAGGATGGATGATGGTGGGATGGATGATGGTAGGATGGATGATGGTAGGATGGTAGGATGGATGATGGTGGGATGGATGATGGTAGGATGGTAGTATGGTAAGATGGTAGGGTGGATGATGGTGGGATGGATGATGGTAGGATGGATGATGGTGGAATGGATGATGGTAGGATGGTGGGATGGTAAGATGGTAGGGTGGATGATGGTAGGATGGATGATGGTAGGATGGTGGGATGGTAAGATGGTAGGATGGATGATGGTGGGATGGATGATGGTGGGATGGATGATGGTAGGATGGATGATGGTGGGATGGATGATGGTAGGATGGATGATGGTGTTATGGATGATGGTAGGATGGTGGGATGGTAAGATGGTAGGATGGATGATGGTGGGATGGATGATGGTGGGATGGATGATGGTAGGATGGATGATGGTGGGATGGATGATGGTAGGATGGATGATGGTGTTATGGATGATGGTAGGATGGTATAATGGTAAGATGGTAGGGTGGATGAAGGTAGGATGGATGATGTTGGGACGGATGATGGTAGGATGGATGATGGTGGGATGGATGATGGTAGGATGGATGATGGTGGGATGGATGATGGTAGGATGGATGATGGTGGGATGGATGATGGTAGGATGGTGGAATGGTAAGATGGAAAGATGGTAGGATGGATGATGGTGGGATGGATGATGGTACGATGGATGATGGTAGGATGGATGATGGTGGGATGGATGATGTTGGGATGGTGGGGTGGTAAGATGGTAGGATGGATGATGGTGGGATTTATGATGCTACGATGGATGATGGTAGGATGGTAGGATGGATGATGGTAGGATGGTAGGATGGTAAGATGGTAGGGTGGATGATGGTAGGATGGATGATGGTGGAATGGATGATGGTAGGATGGTGGGATGGTGAGATGGTAGGATGGTAGGATGGATGATGGTGGGATTTATGATGATGATGGTGGGATGGATGATGGTAGGATGGTGGGATGGTAAGATGGTTGGATGGATGATGGTGGG